>CM077568.1:22713873-32713873 GCA_039657325.1 Stephania cephalantha | reverse complement strand
AAACAAAAGAGTTCTAGAATGCAGAAGGCACATAAGGAGAACAGGCTGGTTTCAAAGAAGTACTCTTTCTTTTGTTCTCAATTCATTTGAGTTTTTAGAATTCTGTTAATGCTTTTTACTTGGTTTTTTTGAATAGAAAGGAACAGCTTTTTTTTTTTTTTTTTAAATCTTCCATTCCTTTCATCTATTTAGTTGTAACTTGTAACTTATGTTGTTAATTGTTATGTTCTAATATGGATTGATGCGACTAAATTGCTTTTGTGGGCTGCACGCTGATGCTTTTAATTTGGTTCTGATCCAACTGAGTATCAATAGTGATAAAGCCAAGAAAAGGTCCGTGTGAAATTACATGTGTTCTTTTGATGAATGACCTGGTATTTTACTGCTTTTTATTATTTATTCCTTTTTTTAAATATAATAGCGGTTCATTGTGACTTTGTTGACAAGGATAATGATTTACACTGTCTACTTTTTATCCCAAATGGGCTTCCAGATGGAGCTGAACTGGCTTATTATTCCAAGGGAAAGGTGCTCTAATCTTTGCACTATGTATTGTTTAGTAGGGACACCGACAATATGGATGTGTATTTTTGCATACATGATTGAATGCTGATGTAATTTTAACAGAGATTACTGAAAGGATATAAACAAGGAAATGACATCGTCTATAGTTGCTGTAACAGCAAAGTAAGATTAGTTACTTTTAATATAATGTAATTGTGGTCTCTCTTCTTCTAAATTCTAGAATTGATTTATTATTTTCATCATCGTTTTTATTTTTTGAATTGCAAACAGATTAGTCCTTCAACTTTTGAAGATCATGCTGGTTGGGCTACTAGGCGTCAACCGTGAGTAGCCTTTGAAGTTGTTTGACTTAGGTAGTTAATAATGATTGATCTTCAGTCCCTTTAAATATTGCAGCTATCGTCACATCTATACTTCCGATGGAGTGTCTCTTCATGATCTCTCTATTTCTCTGGCGAATGGTCGAAGCCTTACTGGCGGCAATGTTAATGATACATGTACAGTTTGTGATGATGGTGGAGATATGATCTTTTGTTGTAGGTGTCCTCGAGCTTTTCATGCAGGTAAACATTTTTTTAATGTAATGATTGTGCTTATGTTGTTATTTCATGTGGTTTCTTCACTGCCCCTGGATTGCTTCTTCTATTTGTTTTTTGCTTTTGGGTCTCCATTTTCTATGTATTTTGAGAATATAAAATGATAGACCTGTATTTTACTGGTTTTACCTCTTCACACTCTTTTGGGGGTATGCAATTGTCGACTTCTCAGGTTCTGTTTTGTGCATCTCAGTAGATTGTTATGTTTTAAATCTCACTCATTTGTTTGATTCATTTTTTGTTTGTTTTACTCACAGAAATTTGTAATCGCTCTATTTTTTCCACTGTGCTGATTAGATATGTCATTTCATGTTGATGATGATGGTTTTATTCGTTTATTTCTATGTGAAGGTTGTTTGGAATTACGATGCATACCTGAAGGTGGCTGGAATTGCCCATATTGCAAAGATAAGATAGAGCTTTATGGAAAAGTATCGAATGAGTCCTCTGGCGGTATTCGACGAATAACCATTCGATTGACTAGATATGTAAAAGCTCCAGAATCTGAAATTAGTGGATGTGCTGTTTGCAGGTTGTATACTTTCTCCACCATATTATTATGTTCTTTACTTTGCTAATATTAAAAATGGTAGTGCTCGCACAAAATGGAATGGATGTAACAGTATTGATATTATCCTTGCTAATAGTTTCCTCTTGGAGGAATTGCATACCAAACAGAAATATAGTGTTTCATATTACTCCATGAAGCAGCTTTTTTTGAATAGCATTAAACCCGTTGCAAATGAGTTAAGTAGCAGAACAAGAATAACAGAAAAAGCTCATAACTAGCAGCCAATATTTAACTCCTGTTTGGCGTACTCCACCGACTCTTCATCAAGAATAGCAGTTGACTACCATTTCTTGACACTGGTGGATTAGCTATTTAGAATGTCCTTTGTATAGACCTTTTAAGTTTTATTTTCTTCTTAGGAGCAAAAAAAAAATCGGTTTCGCGTGAAGTACATAAAATCTTATCCGCTCTTGAATCAGTAAATTCCAAGTGTTTCATTGTGCATTCCATATGAAATGGTTGTAAGGCGTTCTAGAGTTCACTCCTACAGTGGAGGGACTGCTCACATTGTTGATAGCGCCCTTGCTCCTGCTGAATTTGAATATTATGCTTGATCCCTCTTGTACCAGCTGGTTTGGAGCTTTTAGTCACACTTCAGATTGTATATATTTTTATACAACAACAACATAGCCTCAGTCCCAAATTAATCGGGGTCGGCTACATGGATCAAACTCTTCCATTGTGCTCGATTAAGTGCAATTGTATATATTTTTATATTAAAAAAATACTAAAGTGCATGTACTGGACCTGTAGAGGTAGTTTTTGCCATTACAGGTTCTGGGGAATGGTTGATGCACGTATATTATCCTTGCGTTTTGCATTGTTTGCTTCTACGTTGTACTTGGCACCTCTGAGTCACAATTTAATAACCTTTACCATTGTTAAGTCATGCTTTGTGAATGTCTCGTTGATTATTGCACATGTTATTAAATTTACTAATTGTCTGTTTAATTTGTCCTTTTTACTTTCTTTGTGATCTTTAATAGGGCACATGACTTCAGTTTGTTAAATTTCGATGAGAGAACTGTGTTGCTGTGTGACCAAGTATGTCTCTAATTTATTTTTGTTTGAGAGGTCTTCCTGGTTCTTTTTTTTTTTTTTTTTTTTTTTTTTTTTTTTTTGAATTGATTCCTCCTCTCATTTTAGTGTGAGAAGGAGTACCATGTTGGTTGTTTGAGGAATCCTGGACTCTGTGATTTGAAGGTATGTGCTAATCTTATGCATTTAGGCTATAGTTGGGCTCAGATTTGTTCGTTCAGACTTTCTTGAATCTATTAAATACTTGGATTGGTTACACTGTATTCACCTTTCCCACTGTTTTTCACTATAACCTATAAAACGGCTTTTTTATATTTTATTACTTTACTGCAGGAACTACCCAAGGGAAAGTGGTTCTGCTGTGATGATTGCAGCAGGATTCATGCAGCTTTGCAGAAATTGTTTCGTAGTGGTGCCCGGGTCATTCCTCCTCCACTTTCTAGTACATTAAACTTGAAACTTATTGAGAAGGGTCTGACTGAAGAATAGGAAATGATGTGCGATGGCAACTTTTAAGTGGGAAAGTCGGTTCATTATGTGATAGATCATTACTTTCCAGGGCTGCTGCTATTTTTCGGGTTAGTTTAGTTTGAGTTAATACTGCATTTTTTGTTGCATTAATGATATGTGATCAACGTAGTTTCGTACTTTTTTAATACAAGGATAAAAAAAACTGACTTTGCGAAGACTTAATTCTTGTAAAATCAGGGATTAAGTTGGGAAAATCTAATTTGATACATGGAAAATCTAATTTGTTAATCATGGTCCATTCTTTATTTATTAGATAGATTGGATTTTGACTTTCTAAATTTATTTCAAGTTCTTTGAAGAAAAGTTATTGATTTTTCTTGTTAAGAAATTGCATCTCATTCTTAAGTTTTTGTCTAAAGTATGTTTGTTGCATGTTTCATTTTGGAAGTTTGAATGTTACTCTCAGTTAGTAGAGCGTCATCTTAATATGAATTTGTTATTGAATATGTCTATGGATCTACCCATTTTGTTACTCAATGCACTTTTCCACTGTTTTTTATCACATATTCTCTTTGTTTTGTTCTGAAGATGAAACGAATTTTTCTTAGATTTAAATTCATTCAACTTGAAAAATAAATAAATCTATTGTATTCCTAATAAATTTATAACATTGTGTGGTTTGTCAAAACTCTTTAGTTCTTTGGCAATATGTAGACTTGGTATTTTCAGGAGCTTGCAAATCTTCATGGTACACTGTTATATGTGGATGTTTTCTTATCCGAGGAGTATCACTTGAAAAACAATTAAAACTTTGCCTGATATAAGTTGTTTTTTCACATAGCCCTGAATATCATGTCCTTGCATTTACTATGGACTCTTCATTGTGTTTTTTTTTTTTTTTCATTATATGTTCCTTGGACATAAAATTGATGTTTATGTCATACAATACTTTGTTCTTGAACGTTGTGCAGGCGAAACGTAGCTGGACAAGAATTTGGGGGGATGTACTGTGCTATTTTATGCATAAAGTAAGTTACTTTTAAAGTAGATAATTTTTGAAAGTCAAGTCGCTTGGTTTAAGGTTTTGTTTATCACCAATAGTACTCTTTGATGTTGCTTTGATGATATTATTTGACAATTTATATGTATTGTATTTCTATTTATACGCAGATCGGTTGTGGTATCTATTGGATTATTAAGAATTTTCGGTCGGGAGGTCGCGGAACTCCCGCTCGTTGCTACAACTAGGCAAACCCGAGGAAAAGTAAGGCTTAAATGTTGATTCTGCATTGCATTGTTCCCGCATTTTGTGGGGAGTTGGGAATATGAATTACATTCATAGTTTGCTCTCATTTTTGTGGTCTTGAATCTTTCGCATTATTATTTTATTTTATTACAAGGAGGGCTAATAGCCAATTACATCTAGCACAACCGGGGGAAAGAGACACTCCTTATGTCTTACTAATAGTAAAGGAGGTACACTTATTAAAGCATAATTTAAGAACACCGACCCAACTTCCATTTCTCTTGCCATAGCAGCCAAACTAAACTCCACTTTGTTTCCTTCTCTATGGATATGTTGGACCCGTATTTGCCACTGTTTATCAATGAGCTTGAGGATTTGTGAGAGTATAGACCATTGGCTATTGACATTAACTTTTCTTTTCTTGATAGCCTCCACAACAACAACGTTATCCATTTCCAAGATCACATTCCAATATTCCAGTTGCCAAGCATATTTTAGTTCAAGGAGAGCAACCTAAATTTCTGCATTGAAAATTGAGCAAGTCCCCAGGTTCAATAGGAATTCACCTTTCCATTCTCCCCGCATCTCAGAAGACACCCCCAGCTGAGGCAGCTCTAGTGATAAGAGTGCCGTCAGAATTAATCTTTATCCAATCGTTGGGAGGGGGAGACCATTTAATCATATGTTATGTCTTCGATTTCATTCCACCCTTCCCAAAATTGTCATCGACTTTCTGATACTCGCCTTTGCCATAATGGTTGGAACAAGGTTGAAATCATCAAACCTCCTCACAGGCCACCACCTCGTTATTTCTATATGTCCCTGGGGAGCATACTACTGTTTCAAAAGTGATCGTCCATCTCACCCCATCGACAGGGTTAGAGTTTTTCAAATTCTCCACAAACTAGTCATCAAAGGGTATGGTGAATAAACTAGGCCATCTAGCTAACGCATTGATTTTGGCCCACACGATAGAAGCACGGTCGCAAGCTCGAATTACATGATCCAAGGATTCGGATTGCGTACCACATAATTAGTGCGAGAGATATGTCACGAGGTTTTCTATAGTGCTCTTGATTTGTCAATAGAGCTTTCTTTTGGGTCAACCATAGGAAAGATCTAATTTTCTTAGGCCCTTTCCACTTCCATGCTAGATTCCATATCTTGTTTTTCTCCCCCATTGCCTCCTACTATAGATAAGAGTAAGTTGAACCCATCGAGATATTTCCAGAATGATACTTTCTCCAGTAAGTTTCATTATTCCCCTGTTCGAGGGAAGGTGGAGGGATTGCTGAATTTTGAGAAAGGTGTCAATAGATAGATAGCTTTGGAGTTTGTTGCAGTTCCAACCTCCATTAGGATTGTAAAATTGGTGACCTTATCCTGCAACTGCGTCTCAAGAATATCCCATGTCGCTAATTCACATAAAGAGACATCCATGTTTATCCATCAATTAAGTCCAAAAGTTCGTTGTTTTTCCATACCCTAGCGCCCATCCAATTTGTTCAACCATTAGAGGCCAAACTTTATTTAGATTCTTCCATAGGTGCAACCCTCCCAAGGTTTAAGAAATCGACAAAATTCGCCGAACTTCGGGCGCATTTTGTTGATTAAAGAGAAGGCGAAACAAAACTAGCATACAAAGAACAAACTGTAAAAAAAATTGCCTATAAAATCGACACAATCTGGCGAAGTTCGCCCATTTCCATTGAAGTGCTTTAAAAAACGTTGAAATTTGCAAAAGCCTGACAAACCCGGAGAAATTTTTGAGGAAGTTGCCGAAATCACCGAAAAAGAAACTTACCTTGGCCCCAAACTCCAAGACAAATCGAGCACCGCCCCGTCGCCAGGCACGTCACCATGTCATGCCACATCACCTGCACGCCTATCCATGACAACCCGCGAAATAACCATCTAACAACCTGACTTAGTCTATTTTGATGTTTAAATGATTATTTTGTCGAAATATACTGAGTTATAAAGTTTTACAACTTATTTTGTTTGTTTTGATTCATTCAGTTGTTTTAATAGCGGAAGTCGTATTAGTATGGAAATAAGTAATGTAAATGAGTTTTGCATTGATTAACAACTCTACGGGGTGGAAACTGATAAGGCCGAGCAAAAGAGGGGGTCGTCTCTAGATTTTATTGATAAACCAAAGAGAGAATTAGAACTCTAAGAGAAGGAATTCTGACCCAAAGACGAAGTACTACTCCTCTCAATCCTAGATTCCCCAAATACAAGCTATCGAGATGAAGGGATTGTTGTATAGTTCCCATATTTACCCCCCTACCTAGAACCTTCTCTGAGCACATTTACACACTCCACACATGCACCTACACACTAGACTCACTCGCTCAACACTGCCTTACCCTTGTTAGCCCTGTTGGGCTCACCCTGATCCGTCAGTGACGCATCTTGTCCTTGCAATGCTCCCGTACGTCTCACCCTAGTACGCACGTACGTTTGAACAATGGGTGGTCGAACCTTAATGCTATCAATACTCCCCGCACGGACAACTACCTTGTCCTAAAGGCGGAAAGCCCGAAAGGACTTCCGCACATGGCGGACCAACTCCCACGAAGACTCTGCCACAAGAAGGATAGCCCACTTGATCAGCACCTCGGGCCCTGTCGAGAGGGAACGATACGCCAACACTGACTCGGGCTCCACTGGGATCACTAAAGAATCGGGAGAAAGCATAAGGAGGTATGGTGAAGCGGATGGGGAACCAACGACCTTTTTAAGTTGAGACACATGAAAAACAGGATGTATGGTAGAAGAAGGGGGAAGATCCAGTTTGTACGCTACTTCCCCGATGCGAGCAATCACTTGTAATGGCCCGAAGAACTTGGGGCTAAGTTTCATATTGGTACACCGAGCGACAGTCATATGATGGTAAGGACGCAGTTTGAGATATACCCAGTCACCAATGCCAAACATCACCTCATGCCTGCCCTTATCGGCTTGTTGTTTCATCATATTCTGAGCAATCAACAACTGATCACGTAATTAACAAATTGCATGATCCCGAGCCAACAATAAAGAAACCAGATCAGAATGGGCAGAAGGGGAAGAAGTTCCATAACGCAGTATGGGAGGGCGACCTTGGCCATAAACAACCTTAAAAGTTGTCTGTAAGGAAGAGCGGAAGGAAATATTATACCAATACTTCGCTCAATGGAGCCTATCCGACCACTATTTGGGTCGTTGGTTGATGAAACAACGGAGATAAGTCTACAACCAATGATTGATGACCTCTGTTTGGCCGTCACTTTGCGGGTGGTATGCGTGCTCCGGTTCAACTAAGTATGAAGAAGGCGAAACAACTCAGTCCAAAAATAACTGAGGAAAACCTTATCCTTATTCGAAACCATGCTTTTCTGAAGCCCATGAAGAAGAACTACCCCCTTTAAAAGATGTCAGCCACTATCTTAGCGGAAAAGGGGCGTTTGAGAGAGAAGAAATGCCTTTACTTACTGAGTTGATCCACCAGAACAAGGATATAGTTGAATTTATTGGAAGTAGGTAGGTAAACCTTCAATGAAATCCACCGAAATGTCGTCCCAAATGGCCGTTGGAATGGGTAGAGGTTGCAGCAGACCACCTGGGCTCAAGGTCTCGTATTTATTACCCCGGCACACATCGTAAGACGCGACGAATTCCTGAGCATCCTTATGCATGCCCACCCAAAACAGCTCCGCAGAGATGCGCTTATAGGTTTTCATAAACCCTCCATGGCCCCCAATATGGCCTAAATGGAACTCAAGAATTTTGAGTTTGAAACAGGAGGCAGCAGAGATAACCAACCTATTGTGGAATAAGAGACGACCATGGGACAGTGACCACCCTGATTTGGAACCGTCATCGGCCTGTAAGGATTGCAGAATACCAGCCAAGGGGATCAACTTGAACTTCCGACCACAGTGTCACATCATCCCCCAAGGAAAGAATCAACAGAGCATGGAGTTCAGAAGAGAAGGGATAACGAGAAAGCGTCGGCCACAACGTTTGAGGACCTGAGCTTGTAGTGGATATCGAAATGGAAACCCATGAGTTTGATCAAGGTTTAAAAAATCGACAAACTTCGCTTAAGTTCGGGTGAAGTTTGTCGATGTTGAGGTGAGTGAAGCGAAGCTCAGAGGCAGTTGAAAAATTGCAAAAATTCGACTCAACGTCAGCTAACTTCGACCGAACTTCGAAAACATCGATGAAAGTTCATAAAACATGAAGTAAAATTGTTATGTTTCGTGGAAGTTGAGCAAACTTCGACTAAAACTTCGATTGAAACTTCAACTATGCTAGAAATATACTTAAAATTCGGAATATCCTCTGCTGACATGAGTTTTATGCACTATTGTTGTATGATTAAGTATATTTCTATCATCTCTACGAAGAAACTTGAGTTTTCTTGCATTTAAAGTGAAATTCCGTAAACTTCCTTACACCGGCAAATTTTTGTCAAACTTCCATCGTTGAAGTTAACTTTCTTGAATTAATTGCAAATTTTATGTGAGCGAAGTCATAGGCGAAGTTGAAGTTTCGAACCTTGAGTTTGATCAACCGTCTTCCTAATAAGTATTGCCTCCATATTTGAATGGCCAAAACAATGTCCATGAGTTCCCTCTCATAAGCTAACTTAGCTCGGGCCCGAGAAGATAATGCTTGGCTAAAAAATGTTATGGGTCGATCGTTTTGAGAAAGCACAACCCCCACCCCCACACTCGAAGCATCAGTTTCAATTACAAATAGGACCTCGAAGTCAGGCAAGGCTAGTACATGCACCTCCTTCATTGCCAGCTTCAACTGGTTAAAGGCAAATGTGGCTTCATCACCCCAACTAAAAGCATCCTTGCGGAGAAGCTGAGTAAAGGGGGCGGCGATTTTGCCATAATCCCAAATAAAGCGACGACAGTAGCCAATTAACCCCAAGAAGCCCCGAAGCTCTTTGGGAGAAGATGGAATAGGCTAGCGGTTCATTGCACGAACCTTCTTAGGATCAACAAGCACGCCGTCGCTAGAGATAATATGCCCTATATAATCCAAGCTCGACCTTGCAAAACAACACTTTTTAAGGTTAATGAAAAGTGAATTGGATAGAGAGAACCTCAGTTAAGTGAACACAGTGGTCGGCCATAGGTTTGCTGTAGACCAAGATATTGTCGAAGAAAACCAATACAAAGCGGCGGATGAGACCCTTAAAGATGGAGTTCATTAGAGATTGGAAAGTGGCTGGTGCATTGGACAACCCGAAGGGCATGAACAAAAATTCGAAATGGCCATCATGTGTTTGAAACGTCGTCTTATGCACGTCAGCATGCTTGACACGGATCTGGTGGTACCCACAGAATCGCCAGCTACCATCTTTCTTCTTCACCAACAAAACGGGACTTGAAAAAAGGCTATTGCTTGGTTGGATTTTACTAGCTGTAAGCGTATCTCCTTCCATTTTTTCAATCTTAGACTTCTGAATCTGGGTTATCGATAGGGTCGTACACGGACTGGTTCGGTGCCCTTTTTGAGGATGATGGCATGGTCGCAGTCGCGAGACGGGGGCAAGGCAGTGGGAGATCAAACAGAGACCGGGACGAAGCTAAGATGTCACGGATGGAAGGTTTGGGCACTAAAGTAAAGGATATGACGACTGGCAATCCCCACTCAAACATTCAACGAGGAAACATCCCATCACCGAGTCGAGGGACTTCTGAATCAATTTGTAGGAGACCAAGGCACGGTGCAAAGTCGGATCCCTTTTGATCAAAAGCCACTTCCCTTGGTGGATGTACATCGTCAAATTAGGCCAATCATCTGCAGTCCTCCCCAATGACATCAACCATTGCATACCCAAAATGAGGTCAAACCTGAGCATAGGAAAGGGGTAGAAATCCGCCGTGATTTGAAGGCCTTGAAATTGTAATTGCACGCCTTTGCACACTCCGGAACCAGGTATTCGAGAAGCTCCTCCCACCAAGACCACATAATTAGAAGTAGTTGTAACTGGAAGGTTGAAAGTGCTCATCAAAGCGGGCGAGATGAAGTTATGGGATGCGCCACTGTCTATCAGAACAAGATTTTTGGACTCCATTAATGATTTCTCTCCTTGCATAATTTTTCAATTGTTCTTCCTATCTTTTATTGGTCTTCAAAACCAACAAATTGGTATCAGAACTACCTTCTTGAGGGATCTGTGGAATGGATTCTAAAAAGAGTTTCGACAAAATTGCTCCTCCCATCTTTGATGGAGAAAACTATCATCTTTGGGCGGTGAAGATGGAGACTTGCTTGGAAGCTTAAAATTTGTGGGAAGCGGTAGAAGAAGATTATGAAATCCCTCCGTTGCCACACAATCCTGTAATGACTTGAATCAAGAGCCATAAAGAAATAAAAACCAAGAAGTCAAAGATAAAGGCTTATTTGTTTGCTGTTGTCTCAACAACCCTATTTATTAGAATTATGTCTCTCAAATCTGCGAAAAAGATTTGGGACTACTTGAAGAAAGAGTATGAAAGAGATGAAAGGACTCGAGGTATGCAAGTTCTCATTCTAATTATAGAATTCTAATTGGAAAAGATGAAAGAATCTGAGACTGTCAAAGAGTATGTCGATAGATTACTAGTTGTTGTCAACAAATTGCGGCTACTTGGCACAGACTTTCTAGATTTAAGAATTGTAGAAAAGATTCTTGTCACAGTGCCAGAAAGACACGAAGCATCTATCACCACTTTGGAAAACACGAAAGAACTTTCCAAGATCACGTTGGTGGAGTTGTTGAATGCCATGCAAGCGCAAGACCAACGAAGGTTTATGAGGTAGGATTGTGTTGTCGAAGGTGCTCTACAAGCCATGCATCAAGATGACAAGAAACCTTACAAAAAAGGTCCAACAAGTGGAGAAAACATGGGTAGACACTCTTGGAGAAACTATCCACCATATCACCACTGTGGAAAAAAAGGTCATCCACCATACAAGTGTTGGCAAAGACCGGATGCAAAGTGCACCAAGTGTGATAAGCTTGGACATGAAGCTGTGATTTGCAAAAGTGAATCTCTATATAATGAAGTTGAGGCCAAAGTTGTTGATCTATATGATGAAGATCGGATTTTTGTTGCAAGTTGTAATTTAATCGAAGATTCCAACTAAAGTTGGTTGATTGATAGTGGTTGCACAAACCACATGTGTCACGACAAAAAATTGTTTAGAGACTTGAAGGTAGTTGAAGTCAAGAAAGTCCGAATTGGAAACAGTGGTTACGTCCTAGCAAAAGGTAAAGACACAATTGCAATCACAACAGGTTCGGGTGCAAAATTAATTTCGGATGATCTTTACATACTCGATATTGATCAGAATGTACTTAGTGTGGGTCAATTGATTGAAAAAGGATATGAAGTATCCTTTGAAGATTTGCATTGTGCTATTTTTGATGCTATTGGTCATGAGATTTCGAGGGTTAAAATGAGAGGTAAAAACTTCTCATTCGATCCAATATAATTGAAGCAGAAGACTGACAACAATGAAGTCAACATTGCAGAAGTTAGAGCCAAGAAACTTGGCTCTTTTTCACCTTCCAAAAATTGTGAATACGAAGAAGAAAGATGTTGCAAGACCTCAAAGAAGACAATCATTGCATGGAAGAAAGCCATTATTATTTAAGCTCCAACCGAAGATGTTTCAGAATGTGAGGTACTTTGTTGATACTCCACTGAAAACAAAGAAGCTTAATTTCAACCAAGGAAATTCTCAAGTTCATGATGCTACCGGTTCTTTTGTACCCGTTGTTCTTACAACATGTGTTAATGAAGTTGGAAAAATTAACACATTGGATGTTCCTTCTAAAAGAAAGATTGGTGGTTCAATTAAGGGAGGAGATATGAGAATTGGTGGCTATCCTAAAGTTCAAGATTCATTGGTACATTCTCCACAAATCAATGTGGAAGGTTTGATGTTATATTCAGATTGGTTACGTCATCCTCCTGATATTACTTCAAGTCAACAAGTTGGAAGGTTTGATGTTATATTTAGATTGGTTGCGTCATCCTCCTAATATTACTTCAAGTCAACAAGTTCGAACTCCTAATTTAGAAAATTAAAGTTTGAAGATCCCAAAGCAAGGAGGAGTGTTAAAATTAGTTCTTTAGGTCTCTTACCCAATTGTTTCTAATTTTTATTATTTATTTTTTAGCATGCGCGCAGCTTTGTTCTAGTCCTAAATTTTAGGAAATTAGTTTTGTGATGTGCGCAGGATTGTTTTACTAATTCCTATCCAATAGGAACTTTCTATATTTTTTAGGAGATCTTTTAGTTGCTATTTTTGTAGGTGTTTTAGATTAGAAGTTTTAGGATTTATTCAATTTTGTTTTAACTATTAATATGTACGTTTGTTTAGTTGAAAAGTAGAGAAATTTAAATTTAGTTTAAAGTGTTTTATATTTTTGTGTGTGCGGCTGTTTTTTACGGAGAACCAAAACAAGATATTTGGACTACATTAATGATTTCTCTTGCATAATTTTTCAATTGTTCTTGCTATCTTTTATTGATCTTCAAAACAACAAGTGTAATTTCCATGATCGTGTATTTTCTAATTTGTGTCTAATCCTATGCATATAATATAACATGAACCAGTGCAGCTTAGTTTGGAGGAATCATCGAGAAACCCATTGTTCTTATCCAGACAAGTGACCCACGTTTGTGCATCAGATCCTCTTCTTCAGTTTAGCTACTGAACCAGTTAAGTTCCTGGTTCATAAGTTTATAAAATCTGTGGATAATCTAACTGCTAAGCTAGCTGAAGGCAAGTGCTGCATATATAAGCATGTTCTAAATGGGTTTCTTCGTCCTTTTAATGGCCTTGCTTTATGTTTTTTTTTTTTTTTTTTTTTTTTTTTTTTTTTTTCATGGTTTTAGCGTGTAGTCTCTTAATTTTCCTATAAAATATAGTCTGCTAATGGCTCAGTGCATGACGTGGCTTTTGATCTCTTTACTAGGGTTATTTCCAAGTGTTGTTCTCGTGCATTGAGAGGCTTCTGTGGCGCTTGAACGTGGAGAAAATTGTTCTTCCTGCTGCTGAAGAGGCTGTGTCAATGTGGACGAACAAATATGGTTTCAGAAAGATAACTCATGAGAATAGCTGACACTCATGTTCTCTGAAAAAAGAAAAAATCTTACCTTGCAGTGCAAGTTTAGTTGTGTTGCAGTTTATTTTCAAGTATCGACCAGAGATTCTGTTGTGCGGGTTTTGGATGGATCGATGGTGAATTTAGCTTTTCCTTTCTGTTAGACTGTAACTGCACGTTGAAACCCTCTTCATTCCTCTACATGAAACCTTGCTCAAAAAGACAGCAATTTCCTCTGTTATTTATTTATATATTGATTTTTTTGGGGTTACTAGCTGACCTTTCTCTAATTTATTGATGACATCTTTTGTGGGCAGTTTCAGAAGTATACAAAGAATTTCCAGCTGATGACATTCAAAGGGACGTCCATGCTTGAGAAGGAAGTCCCCAAGATAACTGACGGGCTGGCGCCTTGACGGGGAACTGAAGAGCGGGGCTCATGAACTCCCAACTAGGCAGTGGTACAATTACGGAGCAGGCAATATCAACTTGCATTTGTTAGGCTAGCCTAGGAAATCGGATTGTGTTCTTTTATGTACTCTCTCAGTATTTGCCTCTATTTTGTCATATAGGCAGCATCTACGGCGATTGTTACTCAGAAAGTTGGTGGTTGATTTATGTATGCGAAGTTGTATAGGGTGGGAATCCTCTTATGTAAAATATACCAGTCAGTGCGATGCATGCATAGAATAGAATAGTTGAAAGATGTTCATTGATTGTTGTTTGTTGGGTTTAAGCTACTCTTAATTCTTGCAAGGAATCGGCTAAAGAGATAAGAGTGGTGATGAGGGTGGTGACAGCAGAGGGGCGGAGATGTGGTCAGGGCGGCGGTGGAGCATCGATGATGGTGGGGCAGCAATAGTGGGAAGCGAAGCGACAATGGTGGCGGCTGTGAGGGTTAGGGCTCTTGGGAGGAAGGTGGTGTGTATTGTGCGATGTGAAGAGGGGTGTGTGTGTGTGTACGGAAGGGTAGTTTTATCAGAAAATTTAGAGTGGTATGTGTAAGGGCATTGAGTGCGTGTGTTTAGCAAGCCCTTTTTGTATGATTGACTCATCAAATCTGTTATGTATTCTGGTACTACAGACTCAGTCAGAGTTAATAAGTTCCATGTTCAGATTTAGGCGAGCAAACCTTATTCATTGAACCATTACTTTCCTTTTCAACTTTACTTGTTGAACTGGTGCATATCTATTTTGTTGAAGCAATTGATTAACTGGTTCTTGTTTTTTTTTTTTTTTTTTTTTTTTTTTTTTTTTTTCATAACAGAGAAATTAGAGCATGCTTAGTGTTTGGGGTGTGTGACAAGTCAATAATTAGACATATTTTAGAGTGTAATTTAGGTTGATTTTATATATAAATGATGATATTATACTAGATATTCTCTTATTCTTGTGATTTCAGGTTTTAATTAGAAAAATGAAGAAATGGAAGAAAATAGAAAGGAGAACAAAATAGTCAACTGGCGATTAGCCAACGATTTAGAATAACACTAGAAATCGCCACCTAAATTGGCAGTAGGGAAAAGCTAGTGAATCCACAGCGAATTGGAGAATGAACTAGAAATCGCCAGCTGAATCGGTGAGCACTGAGAGCTAAATCTAGTGATTTGCTCAGCGATTTGTGTATAAGTTAGGAATCGCTAAGAAATTGCTGAGGTCGGTTACGGGGTTTTTTAGATTATTATGAGAAATTCGAGTCTATCTTAGATATTTATACGTAGAGAGATTATAAAAAGTCCAGAGAGTTTCGAAATAACTCTAATTTTCTTTTCTCCTAACTCTTTCTTTTTGCTTTCTACATTAGTTTTTATTGCCTATGTTTGCAGATACTTTGGAGTTTTGATTTATATTAAGGCATTTATTTATTTATTCAGTATGTCTATTATTTATATTTATGCTTTGTTTATTTCCAGCATTGGTGAGTAGTCTATCAATCTAAACAAACTTTAGACATGTAATATATTTTGGATTACAAGATAGTTATAATTAAGGAATCATGTGCTTAATGCTTAAGATCGGTTCATACACGTCAATTATAGATTTAATAAGTTGTTTTTGCGTATTACAACTAATGATGATTGTATCGCATGCATAATTGCAAATGTGTTGTGTAATATTTTGATTTTGATTTTAAGTCTATAGTTATTGACAACAATTATAGAAGTAGTAACTATGATTAATCTATAGGGCATTTCCCGAGTGGATGTTCTAGGTGATCGTGTTCTAAGTTGTTTATTATGCGGCTTCGATAAAATTGACTTAGATTAGACATAATTTTCATGGTGTTACGTTTTATCCAATAGGTAGATTTACAATGATAAGAATGTGGCATTTTCATTGAATTTAGGAAGATCGGTGGCTGGCTAAAGGCTATTAACATATTATGAATTATGATTTAATGATTTCAAGATTTCATGTTTATGATAATAACTATAGAGTGAAGTGATATTATGTTCTAGTGTTTGAAAGCAATCCAAATATATTATATTGTTTAGTGGAGGTTTGTTTAGTTGTTTGTTTAAGATATTTGAATTATATTGAATTTTAGTATTGTTTATTTTAGTTTGCATTTGAGTTGTTTAGATTAAGTTAGTTTTATTATTTAAATCAATATTTACAGTTTTTAGTTGTTTAATATTTTAATTCTTGTTTGATTAGATTAACTAAACTAATAAAAACAAAACAAAAATACTTTCTTTTGAGATTTGAAAAATCCCTATGAAGACGATATCCCATTTACCACTACAAAAAATCAATAGTAAATACGGGAATGTGCAAGTAGCAATTTGGTTTAGAGTCTTTAGACAATGCTCAACTACTACGCTTAAACTAAGTAGGGATGTTTTAGTGTTTAAAGCTCAAGTAAAACTCTGATTTGTTTTTATTTGTTGATTGTCATTTGTCCAACACTAATGGAATGTGAACATGATATGCAACATCATAAGTACGTTGTACATTTTATAAAATTAAGTGTAATCAAATAATGAATTGTAAAAAAATAAAGTGTAATCAAATAATGCATATAAAATTAGGCCTGCTTATTGAAGGAAAAAGTGAAAATATAAACCATTCTGCATTCATCTTTAAATAAGAGGCCGCTATGGGCACCCCACCAATTCATGAAGGCCCCCATTTTTTTTTTTGTCATTCTCCCCTCTAAATTACACTTTGATGTAAATGACTGTATTGCCCCTTCATATAAACTCACTCCAACCTCACAACCCATTTTCAAACCAATTTTGGGGCACCCCACTACATTGACTCCCAAGTGAAACTTAAAGCCACAATTTTATTTGTCGGGTGTGTATCGATTCTTGCGTCTTCACATCATCCGACAGCGAGGTAACACTGTCTTACAACCATATGAAGCTTCGAACGAACTGTTTTTTTGATCAAAACAGTGAAATTGATGATTTGGTTTGTCAATGTAGGGTTTGGTAAATTCGACCATTTCGAACTTGTTTCCACTATAAAATGGACGAATGTACTGCAATGATGCAAGAGGAGGTACAAGAAGATGTATTTGTTGAAATTTATTGTGTTTTTTTCTGGTTTCTCATATTTTCAGTCGATTTTTCACGGGCGCGATTGTTTCGGCCTCGCAGGACCGAGACTTATTGATAAGTCTCGGTCGACATCCACCGAAACTTATTTGCAGTTCACGGTCATGATGTGACTGAAACAAAATCATAGTCTCGGTATAAAACGACCGAGACTGTTTCGTAGGTCTCGGTTGTCAATGAACGAAACTTTGCTTAAAGTCTCGGACCTATACAACCGAAAAATTGGTTTTTTAGTTTTTTTGGTGAATTTACTGTGCATTTTGGTTGAGTCGTAATGTTACAATGTATGTATTGCAGGTAATGCCAGTTTCAACTTTATTTTCAGACTACAAGGATGCGTTTACTCCATGTAGGCCATTCCCATCTAGAGAATCGGCTATTTCATGGCTTCGAATGATTGGTCGTGAGAACAAGTTTGTGTTAGTAACGAAACACTCGATGCGGAGGGATTAAGCGCGGGGAAGGGTCAAACTTGCGTGTGAGAGGTCCGGTACATATAGGGGAATGTCACAAAGAGTAGGGAAGGGTAAAGCGGCAAAAATTGCTTTAAAACCAAGAACTGAAGAAGAAGAGGAAACGGGGAGGACTCAAACTGGTACAAAGAAATGTGGATGCCCTTTCCTTATTAACATCAAGGAAAATGTTGATTCTTTGTGATATGTCACTGTCATATGTGGGAGGCACAATCACGACCCCGACAAAAATTTGGACGACCACTCATTTGCAGGAAGATTGGATAAGGGTGAGCATGTGGTTGTGGTGCAGATGACTAAGGGTAATCTGAAGCCAATAGATATCCTCAATACGTTGAAGCAAAGTGATGTTAAAAACGTATCGACAATGCGAACAATATATAATGCACGACAAAAATTCCGAATTGAGGATGCGAGTGGGAGGACTCAAATGCAACAACTATTGCACATATTGGAGAAGAATAAATGGATGTCGTGACATAGGAAGCATCCCGATACGGATATCGTCACTGATTTATTTTGGTCACATCCTGATTCAATCAAGTTGCTAAGGTGTTTCTCATCGGTAATTTTGATGGATTGCACTTACAAAACAAATAGGTATCGAATGTCGTTATTGGAGATTGTTGGCATCACTTCAACGCATTTGACGTTCTCCGTTGGGTTTGCTTTCATATCATCGGAGACTCATGCAAATTATGCTTGGGCACTTGAGAACTTGAGATCCATATTGGATAGTGCCTCTTTTGAAGAATGATTGACACTTCCAGACATGTGATTGTTAATATCAACGGCCTTTAATGTCATTCTAGTAAACCTCTCGCATGGTAGTTGCTCGACATTTCTTCCTCTACGTAGTGTTCCACCGTCATCGTTACATAGTCGAATTATCATTGCCATGATTAATGAAAGGAATATCCATTGGGTTAGGGTAAGTTTGTACAATTTTAGTAAATTGTTTTTTTTTTCACCTTCTGATCATATGATAATAGATTTTTTGTTCTACTTTGAGTGCAGATGGGCCTTGATGTGCTTCCAATGGGCGGTACGAAGGATCTGGTATAGATTGCACGTGACCAAACTGTCTCAGAATCCTCTCCGGATGGTAGGGCTCCACCACATCCATGTACTTTAGTGTGTCACTATAGAAGGCCATCGCGTGCACAACTCCATTATCCCTGTAATTAACATAAGGGTCCCAAGTGACCTAATCAAACATAGACAACCATAATTAGTAACCATAAACTAAATGCAACATTTACCAACAAGATTGGCTAAGTATCTCACCTCACTTGGGCGCAACCTGTCCAACGTTCTCCTAATGGACCCAACCTTGTCAATATTCATCACGGTCTCGTGCTTTTGAATCCATCTACAGACACGAGGTTGCACGTAGTCCATGTATTTTTCATTGTGTGTGGCGAGCCCAAGTTTGAAATGGTCGTACACCCATCCCTGCAAATACATACAACGTTAGTTAGTGGGAAAATGCAAAATTAATACTAATTATTCAGAAAACAATGTAAGTCGATTTAATAATAAACCTCAAGTAATGTGAGGTAGCCGACAATCTGAGAAACTTGTACTTTGGTGGCAGACCCCAAGTGTCGGTACAAGTAGGCTAATGCTTCTGCACCCCATGCATACTTTCCCACGTCGTCCAAATCTTCTAGAAGCTTCAACAACGCAATAGATACCCGAGATCCACTCTTATCCGCAAAAGGGTGCAAGAAAGTAGGTACAACAAGTACGCCCGGGCTGTGCATTCTACAGGAGGATAAGTTGTGTTCCTCGAACCAGCTTTGGGGCACCATCGACTCTTCAACCAACATTTTCGCACTGTGAGCCCCTTGCCGATGCTCACTTCATCCTCAACATCTTCAATGCTAACCCCAAGTAGTTTGGACACCAACTTAATCGCATCCGAGCGAGATTCCTCGGTGTACCTCGCAAAGTTCTCAACTGGCCACCACTTTGCCCGTCACAGAATCTTCAGGAGAATGCTCACATCCTCCAAGGAGATCGACATTTCACCGAATGGTAAGTGAAATGTGTTCGTCTTCGGCTGCCACCGCTCCACAAAGGCAGATATAACCTCCTTGTTAGCCTTGCGGTATGAGCAGTCTATCAGCGTATTCAACCCAGAGCGCTGAATAATCCTCTGAAGGCCCTCGGTGTCTGGGTGGCACAACTGTAAGTCCCATTCTTGGATCTGAGCACCGTGATTGATACACTTGAGTATCCGACGATCCTGCAACAACAAAAAACATTTCATCAGCTTAGTGAAAACCCTAATTTTTAAGTACTCCATTCAATGAAACTTTATATACCTCATTGCTCCAAATCGCTAATGCGACATGATCTTTAAAGCTCTTCAACAATGATCCATCTAAAGGACCACCGGGGAAAGGAGCACACATTTCCAAATGCCCTTGTGACTCTCCTTCATTATGGCCACTTCCACCACTAGTACTCCCACCCACATTACGATCAGTACTTGTGGTGTCCGCCGGTGCTGATGAGTCACTACTACTAGACTCTGATGCATGAGCCTCATCTTCGCCTCGGGCAACTACAAGATCGTTTTGTCGCCGCGTGTCAATGTTGGAACCCTCATCGTGCAATTGTAAATTCTTTGCACGATTTCCAGCAATCTTACCCTTTCCCTTCACATCTACCTTCTCTTTCTCTTTCTATTTCCGATAAGATGCAGTCGGGGGTCTCCGGCCGCCTCGCCCACGGTTACCCCTCGACACCTCAACATCAACCTCCTCCCTAGTCACCGGGGTTTTCGAACGAGCCATACTTGATAAGACTACAACATGTAAGCACCTGAAGCAGAAACATAAGTACAATTCAAAAAAATAAGAACAATATCTTCCATTTCTATAGTCTAGGTCAAGCAGGTTTGAGAAAATAATTAGAATATCGGTGACGCGTGACCGAGATAACATCATAAGTCTCGGTAATGGACAATCGAGAAAACTACTACATTCTCTGTTGTACATCACCGACATGACATCAACTATACACTTCGAATTACTCTCGTGATGTGGTGACCGAGAGCAATCACTGCGTTACGCTACCTAAAATAATAACACAATTAGAATTTCGGTGACGCGTGACTGAGATAATACAATTAGTCTCGACCATTCTTTGCCGAGACTGTATAAACTATTTTTGCCTGTCTGGCCGACAACCATGTGTTCCCACACACTTCCCCTACGTCTCGGCCATGCTTGGCCGAAACTATACAAATTATTTCTGGCCTTTGTAGCCGAGAACCACGAGTTTGCAATGAACGAACCATTGAATGCACCGCTACACAAACATAACAAATACTCTACCAAATGCAACTTAATTAGACTATCAACGTACCTTCAATCGATCGATTTCACGACTTGAGTGCGAGAACGAAAACCTAAACCCGAGCCCTAATGTGGAGACGAAATCCAACAAATCGGTGAGCCTCCAAACTCGAACGACACAGCAACAACCGCCTACGACAGAGGAGAGAGACGGAGAGGAACGAAGACAAATTCGGGGTTCGTAGGTTGCTTGCAATTGATCGAGCAAAAATAAAGGGTTCAAAAGCACGGTGGTGGGGTGGTGGGGTGCCTCTATTTTGAATGAGGGGTATTTTGGGGATTTCGGGCCTCAATTTTGGGTGCCCTTGGTAAATTCTTGACAGGATAATGATGAAGTCCAAGAATTAGTTTGCAAATTCTTGGAAAAATATGAAAAGATATGACAGGATGACATTTTGGTAATTTCGGTGAAGTTCGGGCGTTTGAGTTTCGACGTTCCGAGGGCATGGGTTGATTGGAAACGGCGTGGAGATCACGGGTCACTGCTACGGTGTGTCTACGACGTTTTTCGGCGAAATTCCATCGTTTCGCCCTCTGAAACGACAATTTTGCTATTTTAGGAAAGTTTTGTTTAGCTTATAACTTTCATTAGGAATTTCCGTTTTTATTGCCGTTTGCGGCATTTGTTTCTATTTTTCGTCTAGTTTCCAGTTTAGGGCTTTTAGGGCTTTTTGGACTTTTTACTATTTTTGGCAAATTTTAGGGTTTCGCTATTTAAGCGACCTATTGGATGTAATTCGCAGTTTTTGCTTGAATAAAAGAATTTTCGAACTTTGGCTTAAGTTCTGACCTAGATCGAGTTGTTCGTGGATTCGTTCAACTGGTTTAGAAGATCTCCGCTGCGTCAGTTGGTATCAGAGCCTACTTCAGCGTGATTGGAGAAATCATGCCGCCGAAGAGGAACCAGCAGCGTATCGAGGAGGTGTATGACCGTAACAATCTGAATCGACAAATTGGCCAAATAATTGACCAACGCATGGGCGCGATGGTAGAACAATTAACTGCCAGAATCGATCAGTTGTTGGGTCAGAATATGAATCGTATCCGTAACCATCGAAGGGAACTCATTGTTGTGATGAACCGATGGGAGATTCTTCTACCGAAGGGGATGATGAGTATGTTGAGGCACCGAGGGGCGCTACAGCCGCGTGCAATTGAGGATGATCGCGGCGGTGGGAGTCGGGGGATGAAGACGGAGGTCCCGAGAATTCCATGACACCCTTCAACCGGAAGAATTCTTGGACCGGCCGACGTCGGTTGAAGAAGTCTTAGAATTCAAAGGTGTGCCCGAAGACAAGCGTGTGCAATCTGGTTGCGACAGTTTCCGCAACAGGGGCCATGGCTTGGTGGCAACAAAGAAGTTGATGCGGAATAGGAATGGAAAGACGAAGATCACCTCGTGGGAGAAGATGAAAAAGCACTTACGGCCGAGTTCTTGCCTTACAACTTCCAACGCCTTATGTATCGAGGTTGCGAATGCGAGACAGGGGAAAGTCGATAGATGATTACACTACGAGTTTTATCGATTAGTCGCTAGAAACGAATCTGAGGAGACTAACGACCAATTGGTGGCGCGGTATATTGGTGGATCGAGGGTGCGAGATCCAAGATGTCGTTAACATGTTTGATCCGAGCTTCCTTATCTGCGGCGCACTGGCGAGCATTGTTAGTGGAGAAACAACAATCGGGGTGTGAGTAATGCTTCCAGTAATGTTAGTGTTGGGACAACCAATACTGGAGGTAATACCGCTGCAATTAACCCTGCTAGTAGCACGAACAGACCTAGTACTAGTGGGATTAAATGTTTCGGTTGTGGCGAAGTTGGTCACAGGAAGTCAGAATGTAAAGGGAAGAAGACTCTATTTATTGAGAACGAAGAGGAAAACGCAGGGGAAGAGGCCAACATCACTGCAGAACCAACCTTTGATACTTCTGACAACACAGAAGAGGAGATCGTGACTGGAGACGTGGGTACTACCTTGGTTGTGAGGCGTTCTTGTATGACTCCTAGAACTATTGCTGATGATGAATTGCTGCGGAATAACATCTTTCACTCCAAGTGCACCATCTTAGACAAGGTGTGCAGGTTCATGATTGATGCGGCAGTTGCGAGAATATCGTCTCAGTTGAAGCGGTTCAGAAGTTGGGCCTTGCAACTGAATAACACCCCAGGCCTTACAAACTAGCTTGGCTGAAGGAGGGTTGTGAGGTGAAGGTGTCGAAGCGCGCCTTGGTGACTTTTTCTATTGGTGCTAACTACAAGGATTCAGTCTGGTGTGATGTTGTGGCTATGGATGCTTGCCACTTGTTATTGGGACGTCCTTGGCGCTTTGATAGGGGAGTTGTGCATGATGGCGGAACCAATAAATACACCCTTATGTTCAAATGAGTGAAGATTGTGCTAGTACCCGCCAAGGATCCTGAGGAAGTTAAGCCTACTAAAGAATCTAGCATTTGTCTTGTCTTTGGCAAGATTTGAAGATGCATTACAGGATTTTGAGGTAGTTTACATCTTGATGGGAAATGAGGTAGATGGAGATGTTGATGTTCCTGAAGCTGCAATTTCTATTGTGGAGAAGAGAGAAAGAACCAGAAAGAGAGAAAAGAAAAAGGAGAGAAAACTAGATAGAGAGAGAGAAGATCCGGCGAGCGAGGAGAGCGCTAGAGGTCGCGGAGGCGAGGAGCGGCGGTCGGACGGCGGTTCCGCGCCGGAGGTGGCGCGGTGGTGCGGAAGGCGACCGACAACAATGCGGGGTGGCGGTGATCGCGCAAGGCAACAGCAGCAGGGTCGCGGCGAGCGGTGGGCTGCGCGCGGTGGGGACGGCGGCCACGGCGGTTTAAGCAATGGCAAAGACTTAAAGACGGCGCGGCGCGACGACGAGCAACGTCCCAAAGCGAAGCGGTGTGGCGGAAGCGAGCTGCGGCTCGCGACGAGAGGATCGGCCGCGAGATGCGGAGTGCTCCAGCAAGCAGAACGCCGGGGATCCAAGAAGCGACGCCGGCGAAGGACGGCGGCGGCGGCGCGGCAGAGCGCGGCGCGCGCGCGTGAAGGCTGCGCGCATCGGCATCGCAATGCGGCGCTGCGACGCGGTGAACGGCGCGGTGGCGCGTTGTCGGACCGATCGATCCTCGACGAGGGTTGCGATTCGACGAAATTCGACGACGCGATGGAGGGATACGTCTGATGATGACAATTCGAGGGCGAATTCTGTCCACCCTGAGAAGAATGATGAAGTCCAAGAATTAGTTTGCAAATTCTTGACAGGATAATGATGAACAAGAATTAGTTTGCAAATTCTTGGAAAAATATGAAAAGATATGACAGGATGACATTTTGGTAATTTCGGTGAAGTTCGGGAATTTGAGTTTCGACGTTCGAGGTTGATTGGAAACGGCGTGGAGATCACGGGTCATCAGCACTACGGTGTGTCTACGACGTTTTTCGGCGAAATTCCATCGTTTCGCCCTCTGAAACGACAATTTTGCTATTTTAGGAAAGTTTTGTTTAGCTTATAACTTTCATTAGGAATTTCCGTTTTTATTACCGTTTGCGGCATTTGTTTCTATTTTTCGTCTAGTTTCCGGTTTAGGGCTTTTAGGGCTTTTTGGACTTTTTACTATTTTTGGCAAATTTTAGGGTTTCGCTATTTAAGCGACCTATTGGATGTAATTCGCAGCTTTTTGCTTGAATAAAAGAATTTTCGAACTTTGGCTTAAGTTCGACCTAGATCGAGTTGTTCGTGGATTCGTTCAACTGGTTTAGAAGATCTCCGCGTCGGTTGGTATCGAGCCTCGTTCGGCGTGATTGGAGAAATCATGCCGCCGAAGAGGAACCAAAGAAGCGTATCGAGGAGGTGTATGACCGTGAACAATCGAATCGACAAATTGGCCAAATAATTGACCAACGCATGGGCGCGATGGTAGAACAATTAACGCGAATCGATCAGTTGTTGGGTCAGAATATGAATCGTATCCGTAACCATCGAAGGGAACCTGTTGGTGATGAACCAGGAGGAGATTCTTCTACCGAAGGGGATGATGAGTATGTTGAGGCACCGAGGAGGCGCTACAGCCGCGTGCAATTGAGGATGATCGCAGCGGTGGGAGTCGGGGGATGAAGACGGAGGTCCCGTAATTCCATGACACCCTTCAACCGAAGAATTCTTGGGTGGGGCCGACGTCGGTTGAAGAAGTCTTAGAATTCAAAGGTGTGCCCGAAGACAAGCGTGTGCAACTGGTTGCGACCGGATTCCGCAACAGGGCCATGGCTTGGTGGCAACAGCAGAAGTTGATGCGGAATAGGAATGGAAAGACGAAGATCACATCGTGGGAGAAGATGAAAAAGCACTTACGGGCTGAGTTCTTGCCTTACAACTTCCAACGCCTTATGTATCGAGGGTTGCGGAATCCGAGACAAGGGGCAAAGTCGATAGATGATTACACTACGAGTTTTATCGCTTAGTCGCTAGAAACGAATGCAGAGACTAACGACCAATTGGTGGCGCGGTATATTGGTGGACCGAGGGTGCGAGATCCAAGATGTCGTTAACATGTTTGATCCGGCTTCCTTATCCGTGCGCGCACACAGCGAGCATTGTTGGTGGAGAAACAACAACGTCGGGGTGTGAGTAATGCTTCCAGTAATGTTAGTGTTGGGACAACCAATACTGGAGGTAATACCGCTGCAATTAACCCTGCTAGTAGCACGAACAGACCTAGCACTAGTGGGATTAAATGTTTCGGTTGTGGCAAAGTTGGTCACAGGAAGTCAGAATGTAAAGGGAAGAAGACTCTATTTATTGAGAACAAAGAGGAAAACGCAAGGGAAGAGGCCAACATCACAGCGGAACCAACCTTTGATACATCGACAACACAGAAGAGGAGATCGTGACTGGAGACGTGGGTACTACCTTGGTTGTGAGGCGTTCTTGTATGACTCCTAGAACTATTGCTGATGATGAATTGCTTTGCGAATAACATCTTTCACCAAGTGCACCATCTTAGACAAGGTGTGCGGGTTCATGATTGATGCAAAGCGATTGCGAGAATATCGTCTCGCCAGAAGCGGTTCGAAGTTGGGCCTTGCAATCCGAACAACACCCCATGCCTTACAAACTAGCTTGGTGAAGGAGGGTGGTGAGGTGAAGGTGTCGAAGCGCGCCTTGGTGACTTTTTCTATTGGTGCTAACTACAAGGATTCGTCTGGTGTGATGTTGTGGCTATGGATGCTTGCCACTTGTTATTGGGACGTCCTTGGCGGTTTGATAGGGGAGTTGTGCATGATGGCGAGAACCAATAAATACACCCTTATGTTCAAAGGAGTGACGATTGTGCTAGTACCCGCCAAGGATCCTGGAGGAAGTTAAGCCTACTAAAGAATCTAGCGACTTCTTGTCTTTTTGGCAAGATTTGAAGATGCATTACCGGATTTTGAGGTAGTTGAAAGGAGGTAGATGGAGATGTTGATGTTCCTGAAGCTGCAATTCCTATTGTGGAGAAGAGAGAAAGAACCAGAAAGAGAGAAAAGAAAAAGGAGAGAAAGCTAGATAGAGAGAGAGAAGATCCGGCGAGCAGTGAGAGCGCTGGAGCTCGCGGAGGCGAGGAGCGGCGGTCGGACGGCGGTTCCGCGCCGGAGGTGGCGGTGATCGCGCCGAGCAGCAGCAAGGTGGCGCAAGCAAGGCGCGGCAGCGGCTGGCGCGCGGGATGGGGCGGCCATGGCGGCGCGCAGCAATGGCAGCAGACTAAGACGGGCGCGCGCGGACGACCAAGCATCCCAAAGCAGCGGCGGCGGTGTGGCGGCGCGAGCTGCGGCTCGCGACGAGCGGATCAGGCCGCAGATGCGGAGTGCTCTAGAAGCAGCGCCGGGGATCCATCCAGCGCGACGCCGACGAAGGACGGCGCGGTGGCGCGCGAGAGCGGCGGCGCGCCGGTGAAGGCTGCGCGGCAGCACGGCGGCGCGGCGCGACGCGGTGAACGGCGCGGTGGCGCGTTGTCGACCGATCGATCCTCGACGAGGGGTTGCGATTCGACGAAATTCGATGACGCGATGGAGGGATACGTCGATGATGACAATTCGAGGCGACTCTCGTCCACCCCGAGGAGAATGATGAAGTCCAAGAATTAGTTTGCAAATTCTTGATAGGATAATGATGAAGTCCAAGAATTAGTTTGCAAATGCTTGGAAAAATATGAAAAGATATGACAGATGATATTTTGGTAATTTCGGTGAAGTTCGGGTGTTTGAGTTTCGACGTTCGAGGGCATGGGTTGATTGAAAACGGCTTGGAGATCACGGGTCACTGCTACGGCGTGTCTACGACGTTTTTCGGCGAAATTCCATCGTTTCGCCATCCGAAACGACAATTTTGCTATTTTAGGAAAGTTTTGTTTAGCTTATAACTTTCATTAGGAATTTCCGTTTTTATTGCCGTTTGCGGCATTTGTTTCTATTTTTCGTCTAGTTTCCAGTTTAGGGCTTTTAAGGCTTTTTGGACTTTTTACTATTTTTGGCAAATTTTAGGGTTTCGCTATTTAAGCGACCTATTGGATGTAATTCGCAGTTTTTTGCTTGAATAAAAGAATTTTCGAACTTTGGCTTAAGTTCTGACCTAGATCGAGTTGTTCGTGGATTCGTTCAACTGGTTTAGAAGATCTCCGCTGCGTCAGTTCAAGAGCACGGTGGTGGAATGGTGGGGTGCCTCTATTTTGAATGAGGGGTATTTTGGGGATTTCGGGCCTCAATTTTGGGTGCCCTTGGTAAATTACTTTGTGCCCTCAACAAGAGGTGCATTCATGAATTGGTGGGGTGCCATAGCGGCCCTCTTAAGTAAAACTTAAATGAAGATTGATGGGAGAGTTCGAGCATTGAATTATATAGCATTTATATTTTGCTACGTTAGAAGTCTATCTATAATGTTTATCCTCTAAATGGTTTAGGTCAATTTCCCCTTGGTTCACCCCTTCATTTGATTTAGCCACCTTACATTTTTTTTTTTTTGAAGGTCGTTCCTTACTTTATAACTTCGCCAAAATTGTTAAGTACATATGATATTGCCACCCGGTCATATATTTTCAATATTTCCTTAAACGTCTCAGTGATCTAATTAAGATAATAATTTCAAATTCCACAATTCTTACCACCACCACTGCTACTAGCCACTGGTTTGCTACACCTAAGGAACAAGGTTTTCCCTTATTAGTAAGAATAACCAACTTAGTTTTTGCCTTGTGTTGAAGACGTGTGGATCGAAATTATTTTCACATCGGTTAAAGAATACTTTATAAAGAAGTATATAATTGATTAACTCCTCCCAACTAGGATCAAGGCCTTTTGAGATAAAACCCCACAATTATAAGTGTTGAAGGTGGTTAAGTTGGGGACGCTACCAGTGCTAGCGGATGAGATCCACGGGCTCGCGCAAGAGTGCGCGTCACGGTCGTGAGAATCTTGACACCTTGTTTTTCAATTAGAAAGGGGAAAGCCTCGGGCAAAAATATGTCATTCCCGACTCATCAGAACCAGTTTCTGAGTGCCATATCACACCCAATCTTCTCTGATTTTTTTATATTAGCATTAAGGTTGATAACCACTGAATTGAAGTTAAGTCCCTTCTTAAGACTCAAAGGGTGAACAAATTGGAACAGTAATTTATCCCTTCCTAACAATTATAGCGTCCATCGAGAATGCTCAGATGTGGCAAGGAATGATATGGAAAACGTTAAGTCTAATTAATTAATGTTGCCCCATATTAGACTAGAGGAATCAACAATGATTTCAAAGCGTGGATATATGCCACTTTCCTAAAGGATATTTTTGCTCTCAGCTCTGCAAGAGTCAGCAAAAATCCTAAAAGATATGACGAATACCCCGTTTGCACTTGCAGAAGTGCCTCAATTTTGGGTGCCCTTGGTAAATTACTTTGTGCCCTCAACAAGAGGTGCCTTCATGAATTGGTGGGGTGCCCATAGCGGCCCTCTTAAATAAAACTTAAATGAAGATTGATAGGAGAGTTCGAGCATTGAATTATATAGCATTTATATTTTGCTACGTTAGAAGTCTATCTATAATGTTTATCCTCTAAATGGTTTAGGTCAATTTCCCCTTGGTGCACCCCTTCGTTTGATTTAGCCACCTTACATTTTTTTTTTTTTTGAAGGTAACGACCTTACTTTATAACTTCGCCAAGATTGTTAAATACATATGATATTGCCACCCGGTCATATATTTTCAATATTTCCTTAAACGTCTCTGCGATCTAATTAAGATAATAATTTCAAATTCCACAATTCTTACCACCACCACTGCTACTAGCCACTGTTTTGCTACACCTAAGGAACAAGGTTTTCCCTTATTAGTAAGAATAACCAACTTAGTTTTTACCTTGTGTTGAAGACGTGTGGATCGAAATTATTTTCACAAGGCAGTTTCAACAATGATTTCAATTGAAACTGCCCCACTATCTCTTGTTGAATGGGTTCATTAAATGCCCATTTTCTTGTTTAGTAGGTCTACTAACCACCCACTTGCAACATTTACTTGAAATTGACAAAAATGTAACCATGGTTAACTGCCCACATACATGCACCGCGCCGCGCACAAGCTTGACTAACTTGGCATAGCTCATGTGGAGCTTCTCTTGACACTTAAAGAAGTGTAAAACCTTTTATATTATTTTTGTGGACCCAAACTTTCCATCTGGGACTAAACATTTTGTTTTGAAAATGTTCAACATTCCCGTGCCATTTTCAAAATAATTTAGTGTACCGATTATAGATCCAAGAAGGAATTTAAACATTATATGTATAAATAATGGTATCTTGTGCTTTGAGCCACTAAACTGTGATAAGTTCATTACATCATTTCAGAATTATATGGTAGATAAACTTTGAACCATTGATTCTAATCGATATGTAGCATACACATATCACGCATATAACTTACACCAGCAAATAACCATAAATTTTTTGACACATTCAACATTGGCCTTGTTTCCCGTATCTTCTCTTGAATGTTTTTGGAGCCAAGATCTTTTAACTCCTTCAAGCGGCCGCACTTGACATTCACATAGGTAGTCTTCATTCTAGCACCCCTACAACTTAAGCACCTTTTGAAGACTATTAAGTGATTAACTCAACCTACTCCCTTTTTATGTAAGTACCAAGCACTAACTACCTTGGGATGACAATAAAATTTAGTGCTCACAGTCACTCTGATAATGTACTTTGACTACATTGAACTCAAGACTTAAAATGTTAAGCATCGAGTCGAGTTTCCATTATTGGCGACTTCAATTCATGGGCTTCAGGCCCATCTCCCTCGATATTTTATTCACCAAGTCTCTGGATAATCCTTTAGTTAAAGGATCTGCCAAATTTTGACTAGATTTCACATAGTCAATTGTGATAATTCTGTTTATTTTTAACTCTTTGATGCAACTGTGTCTCAATACAATATGTTTGGACTTTCCATTGTATACGTACCTATAAGCTCTTGCCAATGTGGACTCATTATCACAATTGATATAAATATGAGCTATTAGCTTAAGCCACAAATGGTATCTTGTGTAGTTCACATAACCATTCAACTTTTTTTAAAGCTGAGGCTAACGCTATAAACTCTAATTCCATGGTGGAACCAACTATTAATGTTTGCTTCTTTGAAGCCCACGAGATTGCACCTCCAGCATGTGTGAAAATCCACCCACTTGTAGAAGCATGATTTTGATTTTTTACAATCCAACTTGCATATGAAAATCCTTCAAGGATCGAAGGATATACATATCGCATAAGCCATAGTTAATTATTTTCTTCAGATATTTTAAGACTCTCCAAATTGCAAACTAGTGCAACTCGCTTAGATTAATTGTGAACCTGCTCAACTTGCCTACTGTGATAAGTCAGTTTTTATTAGTTTATTTTAGAATATTTAATATGGAAAGTCTCTAAAATATATATTTAATTATATTTATTGGTCATTTTCAGGTGAAACAAAGTGCGGTTGAATCCGGGGCGAAAAACACTCAAAATGAAGTATTTACATGCAGTGATCAAATGCCAGACGATTTGCCTCAAGTTACGTGCTGCACAGTTGGTGTATTAATGGACAACAGGCCAAGTGATGCACCAGAGTGACATACTTAAGACACGCATGCTTCAGAGCTGTGGAGATCTCCTCGGGAAACTCATAGTTCGGTTTCCCACAATTTCGCACAATGTGTGCGAGTTTTCCATCTCCCAACATGTTGCCACGTGTTTGTTTATTTGGTCCAGCTTGCCACAACTACGCCACGCGTCGTCCAACAATTCGTCCACACACAGGTAGCAGATCACTTGATCATTCGACCAACTCACCAGCAGTCTTCTCACACTTCAGATGCCTTAGGATTTGCCTCGGGATACGCGTTAGCACATTCTCCCACTTTTTCGCCGAGTTTTCGAGCGAGCAAACCAACTCTCAAGGAGCGACATGTGGTGCCTCCTCATTCGTCTCCAACACGTTACAGATGCTGTCCTCTCCAATGAGACGCTCCCACGTGGGGCGTTCACATCAATCGAGCCAATCAAACCCCGCCACGTGTTCAAAACCCATTTTCAAGCAAAAAACAACCATATATGCTCCTCGGTGCACGTGTTACGAGATCAACCCCCAAAATTAGTTTCTCTCACCTCCATAGAGCAATTTTTAGTGGTTTTTCATATTAGGAACTAGGGTATTCATACGGGGAGTCGACATTAGAGCCGCCACACACAAATTTTCATACTTGGTGATTGTAAAGACCATGTTCGGCTAAACCAATCTCGCCTAGGTCGAAGGGGAAACAAGTGAGATTCATGATTCATGACATATACTATGTGAGATCTATGATTATTATTTAATTTGATTTAATTTTTCCTATTTCATTGTTGTTGATTTTAAGGATTATGGTTTACATCTAGGGTATGTATGTGGCCAGTCCATGCTTTTAGGTGGACAATCTATAGTTATTTAGACCGATTGTATCCGTAATTGTACTTTTGGACAAATAAAGTGACGAACACTCACCCGTTTGCCGTAAAACCATTTTGGTTATTGATTGTGCAACAATTGAATTTAGGTTAAACTGGAAGCGAACGCGATTCAGTTATTTAGGATTAATATTCTCACAGAACCAAATTACTGCGGTTAATGTGTTAAACCCGATTGGCGGATGTCTAGGGTTATACATTATTAGAGAGGTAGTTAGTGGCGGACGTTCTAGCTATCGAGATTAGGGGAATTAGGGATTTCTAGCATACGTCGATTTTCTATAGCTAATCTAGGAGAACTTGAATTAATAACTTTTTGGAAAGATCAAGGTATATGCCATTGAATCTTGATTCTTGCTTGTGGAACCGTAGACTTAGGTGTTTTCTCTCAATGATATTATATTTTTTTTGCGAACTTTTCATTTTTTCTAGTTTAGTTAATTGTTTCCTTGAACTTTCTGAAAACCCCCCATTTTTTAGTTAACTTAGAGTAAAACTCAAGTCCTGTGGACTCGACCCCGTATTTACCACAACTATACCCTTGTGGTTGGTAACTCCATTGCGGGTAATATTTGGCACGCACGATATGTGACCAAATTTTGGTGCCATTGCCGGGGACTTAGTCCTTACTCTGAGTTTAGGTTTCATTTTTTTTCTTAGTTTTATGCTACCACACCTCACTCGGTCAAAATCGGCTGGTTCACTGTTACCTTTCGATCCTGAACTGGAGAGAACATTTCATAGGTGGATTAGAGAGACCCAACTTAGGCAACAAGAAGGCCAAAATCCTCTGAACATGGCTGCGAATTGCCAAATCGCTATAGGTCACGCCAATCAAGAGCTTCAAGCACTTTTAGCGCAACAACCCCTCTGTATCAACTATCCGAAAAATGCCGATGACTTTGAGTTGAGGTCTGGGTTCATTCACCTCCTACCATCCTTTCATGGTGGCAAGAATGAAGACCCCGTTACTTTCATGAAGGAGTTTCAGACTGACCGCAAGTCAATGAAACCCTTCAATGCGGACGAGGACACGATTAAACTTAGATATTTTCTGTTTTCCCTTAAGGACGAAGCCAAGTAATGGTTTTTCTACCTTCTGCCTTGCTGCATTAACTTCTGGAATGAGATAACATCCACGTTTTTAAATGAATACTTCCTTGAGGATAGAGTTGCTCAGCTCATTAAGGATATATGCAGCATTAAATTGAAGTCGGGTGAATCATTTGGTGCATATTGGGATCGCTATATGCGATTAATTGCTAACTGCCCGCAACATGGCCAGTCTGAGAAGGCCATAGCCCGTTTCTTCTATGTTGGCATGTCGCCCATAGAATGACGCATGATTGATAATGCGTGTGTGGGTCTCGAGATAAAACTCCAGCCCAAATGAAGTAACTGTATGAGGACATTGCACAACAATCACGCCTTTATGGTGATCTTGATGCTACTGCTTACCGAAGTCTGAATGCAAAGAGTGTCTCGAGTTCTACTAACCCGAAAATTGACCAATAAGCCTCCATGATGGAGCGTCTCCTCTCATCTAGCAAAGTGCAAGTCAAAGCTTGTAGCTTCTGTACTGCCATAAATCATGCAACTGATGAATGTCCTACTCTCTTTGAGGACAATCAACATGCCAATGCCATGGGTAATCAGTTTCAAGGACCACCCATAATCCCATTTAGAAATACATACAATCACGCAACGACGAGGAACAACTCGAACTTCAGTTACGGGCCTCAAAATCAGAACTATCAGACCTTCGTCCCTAGAGGTCAACCGTTGCCTACACCCTCCAATAATTCCTTTTCACTTGAGGATATGTTCAAAGCTTTGATGGGTCAACAAAGCCAATTTATGAGTGAGATGGCCCAATTCAAGGCTACCACTGAGAAATCCATCAGCGAAACCAAATCAGCGGTTCAAACTCTTCAAGTTCGAATGAACCAAATGACACAGCAGAATGGAAGTCTCGAGGATAAGGGAAATTTGCCTTCGCAACCTTACCCGAATCCTATCGCGAGTGCTAATGCAGTTACACTCTAAAGTGGTAAAGAGCTAGAGGGACCCAAAAGGAACAATGGGTCGTTTGATGCCAAAGACCAGACAATTGAGGAAGAACATGAGTTAATAGTGACTCCGTCTATCCTTAAACAAATGGTAACTACTCAAAAGGAAGCACCGCCCACATTCAAGGTCAAACCTCATTTTCCACAACGACTCATCTTAGATAAGAAAAATGAGGAAGAGAAAGAAATCCTTGAGACCTTTTGGCGAGTGGAAATCAATATTCCACTCCTCGACGCTCTAAAGCAAGTCCCTAGGTATGCAAAGTTTCTTAAGGAACTATGCACTAATAAAGGGAAACTCAAAGGCAACGAAAAAGTCCAAATGGGAGAAAATGTCACGGCTATCTTACTGAAGAAGTTGCCTCCTAAATGCAAGGATCCTGGGATATTCTCAATACCTTGTGTTATAGGTGATGTAAGCATTCAGAGGGCTATGTGCGACCTTGGTGCTTCCATTAATGTCATGCCATTGTCTATTTATGAGACATTGCATGCAGGCCCATTAGAGGAGACCGGTATTGTCATTCAGTTGGAAGACCGTTCAGTTGTCAGATCCGTGGGTGTTCTCGAGGACGTTCCGGTCTGAGTGAACGAGTTTATGTTTCCTGCCGACTTCTACGTGGTAGATACGAAGGAGGAACCACTCCCCAATGCTTCGTCAATACTCATTGGACGTTCGTTTTTGAAACGGCGAAGACGAAAATAGATGTTGATGATGGATCTCTTACCATGGAGTTTGACGGTGAAGTCATCAAGTTTAACATCTATGACGCGATGCGATACCCTAGTGATATGTCATTTATGGTGTGTACCATGGACTGTGAGGATCCATTTGTTGAGCAGACCTTGCTCACGAGTGGCGATGATGAAGTTAAAGTAGTGTTAGAGAATCATCTCGACACTACTCACATCCATGAGAGTGTTCTGACACTCGATACTGATGTCGACGATGTTGTTTTAGAGTTGAATTCATTCCAACCCCTACCCCCAAATGTCTGTTATTTGGAGTTGCCTACTTCTGACTCCAAACTTTCTCCCTCTTTGGTTAAAGCTCCCACACTTGAGCTGAAGCCATTACCTAAGCACCTAAAGTACATGTTTTAGGGTGAGAATGACACACTCCTTGTGATAATCTCGGCCAAACTTAGACATTTGGAGGAAGAGAGACTCCTGCGAATACTCCGGGAGTTTAAAAAGGCTATTAGATGGACCATAACGGATATCAAAGGTTTGAGCCCTTCTACTTGCATGCATCATATATATATGGAAAATGGGTCAAAACCTACGAGAGAAGCCCAGAGGAGGCTCGATCCGCCTATGATGGATGTTGTAAAGAAGGAGATACTGAAGCTCCTTGATGCTGCCATGATTTACCCCATCTCTTATAGTAAATGGGTAAGCCCTATCCAGGTGGTTCCTAAGAAAACGGGAGTCATGGTAGTCACCAATTCACATGGTGAGTTGGTTCCGACCGCATTCAAAATGGATGGCGGGTATGCATTGATTACATGAAGTTAAATGCTCCCACTAGGAAGGATCAGTTCCCTCTTCCATTCATTGATCAGATGTTGGATAGACCAGCCGGTCATTCTCATTACTGCTGTCTTGACGGTTATTCCGATTTTCATCAGATACCGGTAGCGCCTGAAGACCAGCAAAAGACGACCTTCACTTGTCCATTTGGCACTTTTGCCTATCGACGTATGCCCTTTAGGTTATGCAATACACCCGCCACCTTTCAAAGGTGCATGGTGAGTATATTCTCAGATTTTGTTGAGCATTTCATTGAAGTCTTCATGGATGACTTTACTATTTACGATGATTCATTCGATAGTTGTCTCATCAATATGTTAAAGGCACTCATCAGGTGTATCGAGAAGAACCTGGTCTGACCTATGAAAAGTGTCATTTTATGGTAGACCAAGGTCTTATGTTGGGACACATTGTCTCAGTTAGGGGCGTAAAGGTAGACCAAGCTATAATTGATGTTATCAAGAAACTTCCCTACCCTATGAACGTGCGGGAGATTATATCTTTCCTTGGACACGCCGATTTTTACCATCGTTTCATCAAGGACTTTTCAAAGATCGCACAACCCTATGTCATTTAATCTGAAAGGACGTACCTTTTAAGCTTGATAAGGCATGTAAGAGTGCATTTGATGCACTAAAAGACTCACTTACTAGCACACCAGTGATTCAGGCCCCTAATTAGGAGCTTCCATTTGAAATTATGTGTGATGCTAGTAATCATGCAGTGGGTGCAGTCTTAGGATAGAGAGTTGGGAGAGCTTCACATGTCATTTACTATGCTTCTCGTACTCTAGACGCGGCTCAGATGAACTACACCACTACTGAGAAGGAGCTCCTTGCCGTTATCTTCGCACTTGAGAAGTCTCGACCTTATCTTTTGGGAACCAAAGTTATTATTTACTCTGATCACGATGCCTTGAAATACCTGATGAGTAAAAAAGATTAGTTACTCATTTTTTTCATAATTAGGGTTGCAAGTGCGTGTCTGAAGGGCACGAGACAAAATAAAAATTATTAGTTACTTGAAAACTAGTAAACTTATTAAGTATCAAAAAGCTTTTGCATCAGTTTGTATGCAAATCGAGATTGGTAGTAGTGGAAAATAAGAATGAAGTGGGTAAGAGACCTTGCCTTGAGTTATATGTCAGTTGTCGGTGGCTGAGGTTTAGAATGAGCCTAAATTGGTTCAAGTTTAGTTAAGTATGATAATAGAATTAGTCCATAAAAGTTTGGTATGTTGTGGATAAATTTAAGATTTTTCTAGTTTTAGTGAGACCAAAACTAGTGTTCTGGACGTTTTATAAAGTTAAACTATTTTGTTGAGAGCTTGGCTCAATTTAGTGAAAAAACGCATCCAAAACGAGCACTAGAAGTCAAAACACATCAAAAAAGAGATTTTTGGGAATTAATAAATAAAAAGAAATTAAGCTGGTGAAGCAAGCATCTGAAGGTTTAATATATATAGTTAAAAAGGAACCAAAACATATGTTTTATTGAAAAAGAACGAATTTGTTTCGTTCAATCCAAACCCTCTCAACTCACTTTTTCACTTTGCGATCTCCTTATATTCGATTCGCATTCGATTTCTCTCAGCAAAACAGTATAGCGTTGTGATATGGTCATTTTAAGCCAAGTTTTCACAACAAACACAATGTATTTAGCTCAAAATTTGGTAATTTCCAAATTCTTGACATTTCTCTTAGTTAATTTTGAATTCTCGCGATTTCTCGATTTCACTCACGAGGTTTTGATGGAAATTGGTAGAAATTGTCATGAATTGATGTATTGGGTTGATTTGCACAAATTTAGGATAAATTCCACCGGTGTAGGTTAGGGTTTCAGTGAGTCGAGTTAATGCAATTTAGTTGAGAACTATTTTGAAGATATTTTTATAATTGAAAAATGATTTACATTGAGATTCTAGATGAATTAATTATTGGTTTTGATCCAAACTGACTCACTGAGCTATGGAAATATTTTGAATATGGTACGGAGTGGTTTCCTGTGGTTTGGTGTTGAGTTTTGAGGTTTTAATTGCAAAAATATTGATTTAGAGAGGTTTTGTTAGTTCAAAATTAATAATGTTTGCCTGATCAACAAACTATATTGGAAAATCCATAACTTCTTCGTTTGTGTTCTAATTTCAGTGTTCTTGGAGTCAATAGAAAGTATGAAATGTGTTCTACAAGTTACCCTAAGTTAGCTAGTTGAAATGGCTATAAACTATTATTTTTTGAAATAGTTATCGAGCGTACTTTATCCTCGAATTTCGTAGGGTTTCAAGATTTGGTTTCTCTTAAAGCCACTTTTAAGGTGATATGACGCTTCAAGAACACCAAAAAATCTTGCTCAAAGTTGATTGGTTGTAAGTAAACCCCACAACGATATCTACTATTTAATGATTTATATTTGTACCAGCATTTGTAATTTATTTTGCATTGCATTTCACATCTTTATTGGTCATGAATTCATGGTATATGGATAAAATTATCATGTTCAATCTCGGGGAGGCATCCTATATGGATGAAATAGGTCGTGCTCGAGTAAGAATAACTGATACTAGGTATCCAATATGGGTGAAACATGTCATGCTCGAATAAGCCTTTAAGCGGACAATGTCGATTTCGGGGAGCATGCATTTGAATTCCTTGTAATGTTTATGTACTATTTTTGGAAGTCGACGTTTAGATATAGTTCGAAAATAGGAATAAATGGACTTATGTTGCTATATATGTATATATGTATATATATATTTGTTGATTATTTGGAAATGTAATTATTTGTCTCCATGTATAAGACTAACATTTGCAGTAGTACATGTCAATGTAGAAAATTACTTGCTAAAATCCTTAAATGAGTGCTAATTCATGGTATTATTGCATTTTTAGGACATTAAGGTATATTGGAAAAAATCAAGGATAAACCAGAAGAAATGGAGCAAAAACCCACAAAATCAGAGTTGGCACCATGGGAGCATGTATTGACGCTGTGGGAAGACAAGGCATGACGTGGGGATAAAAGGCACGACGTGGGGAGAGAAAAAGAAATGAAGAAAATCAACTCTGGAGGTTCAGCGCTATGCTGACACCGTGGCTAATTAGGGATAACGCTGGGACACAACAAGGACGACACCAAGGCTCTAGGAGCTAAAAATCACATGATGAAGATGTGGCGAAGTGGCGCCACCATGGCTTAACACATATGGCGCTGTGGTATTAGTGACAACGCCAACTTTGCATAAATTACAAAGTGAAGTTCTACTTCAGGCTAAATGGTAATTTAGGGTTTATAATTATTATTAGGGAGTATAAATAGGTATTAGTACGTGGTAAATAGGAGGGAGCCAATCAGTTAGAAGGAGATTAGTCTCCATTAGAGTAATTTAGCATTAAGTTTGAGTATTAAGAAGTTTTTGTTGGAGAAACGTTGAAGAATCCACGTTTGCAATCAATATTTAGTTTCACTGATTAACTCAAAGTAATATTTATATTCTTCTTTGTTTTGCAATGAATCCAATATTGAATTATGATGTATGTGTTTCAATGATGTGCGAGTAGTCTATTTATATTCGGGATCAATGGATCCTATGGTATGAATGTTATGCTTTGAAATAGGAACAAAAAGTGCAATGGTTAGAATTTGTATTGATTATGAGTGTAATACTTTAGACATCTTGATCACGTGTTTAATGAACTTAGGCTTTAGGAGTTATCATGGCCATTGAAGCTTCTAATCTGAACATGAACGGTACAACCATAAAATACACAACATTGAGCGATAATTGTTGATTTGAAAGGTGTGGATCGTAAACTTAGTTGGTTATGAATCCAATGATTTGAGACTTAAAGAAATGTGGAGCTTACGTTATTCACACCGATAGGTAGAGTTCTAATTTGCACATTAGAATCTTCTCCATTACGACAATAGGTTGAAGCGAATTTGAAGGAAATCTGTTTATTCTAATTAGGCATTGCACGAAACATATTGAGATGTACACATGAATACAAAGCACAATATTAAATTACCTAGGTGAAGTTATGAACTAAGATATCCTTAATATAAGAGTTCAACTAAAGTTTAAGGTGATTTGTTAGAATAGTTTAGTTTAGATATAAAAACAATTAAAACTGAATCCCTTAGCAATTGTTCAAGTTATGTAGGTGGTATAAAACTAGATCAAAAACCTTTCCTTGAGGATGATATCCGTAGTCAACGTAAGTTGGTTACACTATTATTACAAGCGAGCTGTTATATATGCGGCACGCACATCAAGTTTTTGGCGCCGTTGCCGAGGATAAGTAGCCATTAGTATGACTTAGTTAGTTTGAATAGTTTCTAAGTTTTATTTTCAGTACTTTAATTTTAAGTTTATAAGAAAAATATAGGCTTAAGTCTCAGTTTGACTTTATGCACTTGATCTTTTTGTATTTTTTAGGGATACTTAGTGCATGCGTAGTAAGGGAGAGAAGGACCTAGTGCCTTACGATCAGGAGATTGAAAGAACAAACAAAGGAAAGAAAAAGAAAGGAGTCAAGATGGCGGAGGAGCAATCTAGAAACCAACAGCAGGGTCATGGAAATAACCAATCCGCAGGTGATCTGGTAGTGTAGGAGAGAGTGCAAGGACAGAGATGTCTTCGTGACTATTTCAAGCCAGAAGGTTAGGAGACTTACAACGGAGTGATGAGGCTTTTAGCCAACACCATTGAGTTTGAGCTACGAACATATTTGATAAATATAGTGCGAAATAATATGTTCAGTGGGCTATCCAATGAAGATCTAGTCGCACATTTGTGAATTTCTTGGAGAAGTGCGACACCATGCCCATCACCAGAGCTACGAAAGAGGTGATTAGGATGCGACTTCTCCCATTCTCATTGGGTGGAAAAGCCAAGTCCTGGTTTTAAGGGCTGAATGCAGGGAGTTTGACTTCATGGCGGAAATCAATGAAAGATTTTTAAACAAGTTCTTTCCCTTAGTGAAGGTCAGCGAAAGGAAACTTGAGATTAATCAGTTCAAGTAAGAAGACATCGAGTCTCTTGGCGAGGCTTGGGAAAGATTCAAATAGATGCTGAAGAGATGTTCGGGACACGGATACGTGAAATGGGCACAACTTCAGATTTTCTACTATGGGATGAACCACGACAAGAGAACGCTAGTTGATGCTGCATCATGTGGCTCTATACTTACCAAGGATGAGGATAGAGCATTGGATCTCCTTAATCTTATGCTCAAAGTTCTACCATCGATACTCGTTCCACAGTCAGGAAATCAGCAGACGTATATGATATTGACTCTTAAGTGGCAATTATGGCACATTTATCAAATCTGAGCAGTCAGATGGTGAAACTTTAGATGGGACACTAAGATCCACAAATAGCACAACAACCTATAAATCACTAAGGCATGGTGGTAAACCAAATGGACGTACAACAGGGAGTGGTGAGTGAGGACATCAACTTTATGAACAACCAAGGCTTCAGGAACAACCTCAGGCCGAGGGGAATGGCTCCTCAATGTTTTTTATCAAGGACTCAACAACAACAACCAAAACTTTTCTTATGAAAATCCTGATAATGCGTTGAAGTTACCTTAAGGCTTTGAATAACAAGTCTAATAAGGGAAGCTGGGGCAGAGCAAAGATATGACTTCACCGAAATCAATTGAGAAGTATTTGCAAGCCATGGAAGTGAGAAGCACGAGAAAGTGTTGGAAAGAATAAAGCAAGCCATGAAGAGGAAGGATCATGAGCAGTCACAATCCATTAAGAACTTAGAGAGGCAAATTGGTCAACTTGTTATAGCCTTGAACTTAAGGAAAGAAAGACATTTTCCTAGCAACATCGTCACCAATCCCAAAGAGAACGTAAGTGCCATTCGCATGATGAGCACTATGGCAATAAAGGAGCCAAGATAAGACCAAGTAATGTACAAGCATGAAGAGATGCATGAACACGGAATGGAAGTAAGGAAAGTTGAGCTTGAAGGTTTCATGAAGCAAATAATCAATGCATTGTAGAGAGCGAAAGGGAAATACAAATGGAAGGCCAAGAAAAAAGATGAAAGACGTCCCAAAGAAGAACCACAAGGAAATGATATCAAGTTGGTTTCGAAGAAATTGGAACCAAAGTTCAAGTTCATCCCGCGACTTCAACCTATCAAAAAGAGATATCTTGGAGAGATAAACATAGCGATAAACATTGACAGGCACCAGTTTAGAAATGTTTATGTGATACAGGAGCCTCAGTCAATGTCATGCCAATGATGGACATGATTCATGCAAACTTGAAGATAAATTGTCCGGATACTACGAATTTGCAAGTAGTAGATGGAAACTTATATGAAAAGTTTTGAATGTGCACATGAAAGTAGGTAGATTCACATTCATCACGAATTTTGAGGTCATGAACCGCAATATGGATGATGGTGTATCTATGATACTTAGGCGGCTATTCTTGAACACAACTAAAATAAGTTTAAACGTGAGAGAAATAAAGATCACAATGAGTATCAATGAGGGCAATGATGTTGAGAAGGTTGTCTTTATCGATGGTGAAGAAGTACATCCGAATAGGAATGATATCATAATCTCTGATTTGCAGATGGAGCTTCTCGATTTAGACTCGGACTAAACGAGCTAAAAAGGCATTAGACTAATGATGTTAAATTAAGCACTATAAGGAGGCAGCCCAAGGGTTTTTAAAATTTCAAGTTTTTGAATTTTGGTTAGTAGTTAGTTATTTAGTTTAATACTTACAGTTAATGAGTTTTAGTTCTAACTTACAAAAACTTGTGTCGAATGTGCAAGAAAGACCATTCGTCGAGCGATGATTCATCGGAATGGAAATGTCTTGAGAATTCATTAAAAAAGCGATAATAAGTGAAGGAGTTCAAAGAGGTGAAGATAAGGTGCATGGGTGAATCGAAAGGTAAAACTTATTAATTTTTATATTTTCATGGATTTTATGCGGTCATGACACCTTGTGTGAGTTATACAGAATGTCGAAGGAGCGCCGAAAGAGAATTAGTGAAAAATCATAAAGCAAAAATGTGGGCAAATAAGCCGATGACGTGGGTATTACCCACAGCACCGTGGGTACAACCCACATCGCCGAGGTGGCATTAAGCACAAAATAGACATAAGCTCCATTGTGTCATTGACGCACTAGCGGCGCTGTCATGGTGCAGAGGTCGAAACAAGAGTTTTAAACCCCATTTTGCATCCATTCTTCACATTGCACCAAAACCTCACCACAACCACCAAGCAATACACACCTCTAGAGCCAAATTTTGATCATTTTCAAGTGAGATTAGTGAGTTTTTAGTGATTTAGAGTGAAGATACAAACACATTATGGATTTGCACAAGTGGAAGAACTAGGACTTGGACTTTTGGAATTTGATTCCAAGGAGAGCTAAGGCTGTAGTTGGTGAGAAAAGTTAGATGGCTTGGATTGAAAAAGACTTAGAGGAGTGATCTACACCGAAAATTAATCCTGCGTTGAGGTATATTTATAATTTCATCTAATTATACATTAAATTTTGAAATTTTTAATGATATTGTATGAAATTGTGGATTTGAGGTTGTAGGATAGGTTTTGCAAGATTGTGTGAAGGTTGAGCGTTGATGTTACCCATGGAGACTTAGTTGATATCTTTGCTTTATTTGGCATATGCCTGATTCATGTTATATAAATTTTAATTTCTTAGGAGATTTGAAGACCAATGCATTTTTGTAAGTTACTTGAAATTGGAAAAAATGGCAACAGCAAGGAAACAAGTAAGCCAAACTAGAGCAAATGATCTTGATGCATCTACCTCTAGAAACCCTAACAACAAAGAGCGTAGACCTTTTAAATCCAAAGTTTTCATTTGTAAAGAGGCTAAGGAATGATATGAGAAAATTTAACGTAGGGAGTTCCTTTGTGAAAAGGGAATTTACTTGATGGCCAAATATGATAAAAGAGTGAATAATTTCATTATACCGAAATTGAGAGCAACTCACTTATGACTATAGGGAAAATAAAGTAAAAGGAATGAGTGGGATTGTTTTTGAATTTTATGCTAATGCGAAGTTCACGGCTAAGGATGAGCCAGTGAAGGTCAGAGGGGTTTTAGTTCCCTTAAATAGATATGAGATTAATAACTTCTATAGGTTGGAGCATTTAGGATGGCATGGATTTAAACAAACTTCCCCGGCCAGATTATATGAGAAGCCCAAGACAACAAGGATGGGTGATGAGAGCCATAGAAAATGCATTAGTTGTCCCAAGACAACAAGGATGGGTGATGAGAGCTGAGAATGTGCCGAAGCACATAAAGAAGAATGGTTTACAAAATGTGGCAAAATCTTCTTGTTGCTTCATTATTCCCCACTTCTTAGCATGATGAGATCAATAAGCCGAAAGCGGCTTGTCTTTATGAGATTATGAAGTTCAGGGAAATCAACATCGGGGAGATCATACACGCCAGTCCAAAGGAGTCCATTATGTTGGAAAGGGACAACAAATTTTTGTTTCCTATTTTAATTACTCAAATGTGCTTAAGGGCCGGAGTAATAATGAGAGATGATGAAAAATTTGATATAAATGCCCGACAAACCATGGATGAAGCTTTCATTCTCACATTGAAATCATTACCTGGTTACTAAGACTTCGAGAAGGAGAGAGAGAAGGCTAAGGGAGCTAGATGTGAGGCCGAGTTATTGGCCAAGTGACAAGAAGACCAACCAATGGCAGAAGCAACAACAACATAACTAGCCCAAGAGCTAGAAGATGAGGAGAATGAAGAAGATGATGAATAAAAACAATAAGAATTTTTTGAAGGCTACTAATTTGTAGACCTAGAGATAAGAAAACAGGACTTGGATGGTCATGAAGTCTTTTCACCACCTCCTCCACCACAGACACCTATACCACCACATGAGGACTTGACTCCACGACAGAAGAGGTTGTAAATAGCAGAGATGAGGAGATAGTACTAGGAAGATACAGGCATGCTGATTTATGAGCAGGATATGGAGAGGAGAGAGCAACATAGATGAAATGAGCAGTGCAATTTCATGTCATTTGTTGATCATCGTAGAGCCATAACTAGATATGAGAGGAGGAGACGGTTGAGATCTACTGATAGGTAATTAGATTTTCTAACATCACTAACATACTTGTTTGATCTGAATTTGGTGCAGAGCAAGACAGTGGAGCGTCCATTGACACCACGCAGGCTAGAGCCGATGATGCGGTTGATGACGACGACGCGCTATCCTAAAGTCAATGTTCTAAAACTCCTTTAGACCTAGGGAGTAGACAATTTAATTATTTCAATTTTAATGTTTAGTTTATTATAACTTGTGTTATTACATATATTTGTGTGTTTTAGTGTTTTCCTGTTTCAGGCTTACTTTTAAACCTTGAAGACAAGGTTTGGTTTAAGTTTTGGAGCATTGACCGACACCACACTATGGGAAGTGGTAAGATAGGCTGAGAAATAAGGATAAACACTGCAGGTATGATCGTTTAAATTTTAATTTGAAGCAGTTAAGGAGGAAAATATAGTAGCGTATACATTTTTCGTTTTACTTACTATATGAATGTTTAAGTAGTATATATTAGGTTATACGTTGTAATATGCAATGAATAAGTATTTCATTTGCATATTCATGCCTTTAATTATGGATAAGTAGATTATAAGTATCTTGTTGATATGAAACTCAAGAATATTTTTAAATTTTTGAAGAAAAGAAACAATGAAATGTAGCAAACAACGATGTGATTTCATGATTAGAAACCTAGAGTCAGGGAAGACCTTAAACTTGAAACAAAAGCAAGAACTTAGAACACTTCTTGTGGAAAAAATTAGATATCTAAGGATTCTATAATAAGTGTGAATCTTACTTGAAAGTAAAAAGCAAATAAAGACTTAGTACAAGAGGGGAAGAAATAGACATTGTATACTAAAAGTTGCAGTTAACTTACTTGATTTAATGAGAGTGAGAAATGCTAATAAGTGTTTTAGAAAAAATGAGAAAAAATTGAGAGAATCCTACAAGTTCTATAGGAAATGGAGCAGAGAACTTGATGGTTGGAAAAAGTGAGGAAGAATAAAGTCCATAGGAAAAGGAGCAGGGACTGTTAAATAAAAAATGAAAGGAAGGAGAAAAAAATGAAAAGAAAATAGAGAAAAGAAGGCGAAAGTAAACTTAAACTCTTCAAATAAAAGATTTAGCTCGAGTGCGAGTAGCTAGTTAAGTTTCCATTCCAACTCTGTAAAAGTCCTACAGACTCTTGTAGTGCTAAAGTCTATCAAAGATGAGTTTATTTGAAGAGTTTAAGTTTTGGCACAGTGTCGGCTCTGTGGCTTAGCACACACGACGCCGGGGCGTTAGTGACAGCGTCAACTTCGCAGAAATTAGAAAGTGAAGTTATAATTCTGGTTAAATTGTAATTTAAGGTTTCTAATTGTTATTAGGGAGTACAAATAGGTATTAGGATGTGGTAAATAGGAGGGAGCCAACCACTTAGAATGAGATTAGCCTCGATTAGAGTAATTTAGCATTAAGTTTAAGTATTAAGGAGTTTTTGTTGGAGAAACAATGAAGACTCCATATTTGCAATCAATATTTGGTTTCATTGATTAATTCAAGGTAATATTTATATTCATCTCTGTTTTGCAATGAATTCTATATTGAGTTGTGATGTGTGTGTTTCAATGATGTGCGAGTAGTCTAATTATCTTAGGGATTAATGGATCCTATGGTATGATGCTATGCTTTGAAATATGAATAAAAAGTAAAATAAAAAGTGCAATGGTTAAAATTTGTATTGATTCTTAGTAAATGCTTTAGACATCTTAATCACATGTTTAATGAACTTAGGCTTTAGGAGTTATCATGTCCATTGAAGCTTCCAATCCGGACATGAAAGGTACAATCGTAAAATATTTAACATCGAGCGATAGTTGTTGATTAAGGAGGCACGAATAGTAAACTTAGTTGGTTATGAATCCAATGATTTGAGACTTTAAGCAATGTGGAGCTTATGTTATTCACAGCGATAAGTGGGGTTTTAGTTTGCACATTAGAATCTTCTATGTCACGATAGTGGGTTGAAGTGGATTTGAAGGAAATTTATCTATTTTAATTAGGCATTGCACAAAACATATTGAGATGTACACATGAATACAAAGCATAATATTAAATTAACTAGGTGAAGTTGTGATCTAAGATATCCTAAATATAAGAGTTCAACTAAAGTTTAAAATGATTTGTTAGAATAGTTTAGTTTAGATATAAAAACAATTAAAAGTGAATCCTTTAGCAATAGTTCAAGTTAAGTAGGTGTTATACAACTAGTGTAAAAACCTTTCTCTGAGGACGATATCCATAGTCAATGCAAGTTGGTTACACTTTATTATAAGCGAGCTGCTATACTTGCATCTTGCATATCAGTTTTTGATGATATCAGGTATATAGTGCAGAAGTAATGGAAAAACAAGCATAGAAATCTGTTATTGTTTTTTTTTTGACTTTTTTTTTGTAACAGTATATTGTTTTTGTTAATTATTGTGTTTTGGGATTCTTGGATTGAAAGTAGGTCGTGGTTTGGTTATGAAAATATTTTGAAAACCATATTAGATAGGTTGAGAGTTTTGAGACAATTTATGGTTCATTATGATATAAATATGGATTGTGAAGCTGATATCACTATAAATGAATTTTAAGTTGAAACTGTAGACTTGATGCGAATTTGGTCTTTTAACTCATCTTGATATTATATAGTGAAATATTATGGAGATGTGAGTTCTTTTAGGCTTTCTCCCAAAGTTGTTTTTATTAGGTTTTTGGTACCGACAGCTCGCTTTTATGGGAGACTTTGCCAAAATCTTTGTAAAATATGGAAATTCTAAAAGAATAGTTTCTTAAATTACTTCGCATTTGGAGATTAATACTTTGAATACGACTTGAGGATTGTTATTATCTTGAGGGTTTTAGACAATTAAGATTGTTAATGGATCGACCAAGGAGATTAAGTTAATCAGGTAATGTCAGGGAATTAATGAAATGTATCCTGAAAAATTAACCTTTTGATCTCCTCAACATACGTAACATGTATCTCAAGGCTGACCTTGTGATTCAACGCAACCTAACACACCATCCTTCTTTGCTTGCCACTTAGCATGTCATGCTCCTCCTTATATCTTTATGGAGTACTATGAGCACATCCCAAAGCATATCTATCGGTTTCAAAACAAACCAACTCAATCTCTTCTCTAATCGCCACCTAGCACTGACATGCATTCACTTAATCAACTCCATGATCCTTTTGCATAGATCTCAAGGTGTATTTAAATGTGTGTGTCAAAAAGTGACACAAGTCAATCGATAAGTCCGTAAATGTGCTATGTTTGGACTGTATTTGGAGTATTTTACAAGATTATATCTCTCATTACAATACTTATCTGTGTTTACTGTGTTTTCAGGTTCTAAGAAGGCTATTTTGAGAAAAAGGAGATGAAACTAGTCAATTACTTGTTAAAAAAGCTCAATTAGTGTCCAACGATTGCAAACGCCTTTGAGATGAATGTACGACACTGGACATCGTTGGTGCGAATCTGAACGGGACATAAAACAAATCATTACAACACCTTGATCAACGATCCCCAACCCTTCCACATGTTAAAAGTATGATGCACGCTAAGGTCAGTTATGAGATTTGAAAATGCGATTTTATAGTTTCAAAAGATTTTGGATGAGATTCGTTCCTATCTTATTACTACTATAAATAAGACTAAAGGGAGAAATGCTAGATATAGAGAAAAACAAGTAAGACTTGAGATATATTTTCCATTACGCACATATATGTTTTATTGATTGGTTTGCTTGTAAGTTTTATTTCTTCCATAGATTCATCGGTGTTTGATAAGTGTGCAATTGTGCTATATTTTACTGTACAATTATGCTATATTTTACTATGTATTTGAGATGCTGTACAAGACTAAAATCTCCATTTTATAGCACTAATCCTTTGTTTTTGTGTTTTCAGGACCTAAAGCGGCAATTTGATGAAAAAGAATAAAAGGGATATTTTGAATGTATTTGATGATCGACATTGAAAAGTGCACTTGCACGTATCTCAAAATAGCCACATTGGCCCATGTTGATTGTTTGGTGGTTCGAAAGAAGTTTTGTGATGCATTAGTTGAAGGAATTGAACAGAAATGGCTAAGTACAAGTGTTAATGCAGTGTACTTTTGCATATCTTAGATTTCCCTCTAGACACACATTGTGTATAGATCAAGAAAGATGGACAGTCGAGTTGATGCATCAGCGGACACATATGGAGCACACAATGAATGAGAAGCCGTCCTGATACGCCTCAAGATATGCACTAGAGCCAGATCAGATGAAGAAACTAATTAAGTTGAAGTCGGGCCCATACGCCTTCCCATTTTCACACACCTCCATCTTTTCAATCCGCCTCGAGTCGCGTGGATGATCCAAGGCGCATGAGTCCTCCCATGATCTTCCTCGATCCATGTACTAGCCCTTCCAACTATGATTAGAAGCCACATATCATCCTCGGCACACATGTAGTCTTGGTCACCTGAAGATGCAACGAATTACAACAAATTCGATTTTTTTTTTTTGTAAAAAACTCGATTCTTAGGAATCGAATTTGAGATTTTAAGGGATATTCTCTCTCTATTCTAAGGATGAATTACATAAATAAAACTCTCATCTCTTATCTCACACACTCTATTCTCTCCCTCTTTTCTTCAATTTATTATTTTTATTTTGCAATGGTGATTTATATGGCCGCGCTCAGCTAAACTATTGTCTAGATCAATGAGACCTGTAAGTGATTTATGAGATTCATATGTTAAATTCCATATTTTCCATTATTGTCTTGTATTTTTGATTGTATTACTTTATAGATTCAAATAAAATTTCTACTTTTCTGATACGTAAATGCATTTGCATATTAGTTAGGTTAGTGATTATTGCTAGTGACCTTACCGCCACTCGGTAAGGGGATCACTTTAGGTGGCAAATGGAGCCTTGTCTGTTGCCAATTGATGTGCCTTTGTGTTGTTGCGATATGAGAATGGTAGCGGTTCATGCTAGTTACTACTCATGGTTGTTGTTCTCGCAGAGTTTAATACTGCTAGTTCGTTGAAAATCTATGGCACATCTGACAGGTTTTGTAGTCTAGTTAGTATGTGATTGTGTCACACGTTCTTTCCATCGACATGAGGATAATGAAGTGGCGTGAGTCATATAAGCCTATCTATAAGACTTGATAAAAAATAATCTTTTTGAATCGAATAATAAATCATACTTACATTGGTCTAAGTATCTCCTTGATCTAGAATTATGATAGTATTGTTAATTTAATAGTATCTATAGTTATTTGTTCTCGTATTTATTTCCTAGCTTGTTAGTTAATTAGTAATTAGTTTATATTAGTATAATTAGTTCAAACCCATTTTTTGTAACCTATAGTTATCCCATTCTCTATGGATTCGGCCGCGCTTACCGTTATTGCAAATCAATAGTGGCCCGGTATTTGGGATTATTATTAATTTCATTCGGTGTGACATCAATTTTTGGCGCCGTTGTCGGGGAATGGTGGTGATTAACTTTAGGTTGCTATTAAAATAAAAATAAAATAAAAACAATAAATAAATATATTTCTACACCTTTGTATCTCAGTTTTTGCTGGTTCACTTCATGGCTCACCATTCCTACAATCATGATTCACATCAAGACTCACACTATTATAATGTGAATGGGGTAGGTATGTCATGTTATTAACAAGATTTTTCCAATCAAAAATCTTTTATGCAACAAGTAGATGCTTGTGAATTTTATGGCGATTACTCTCATTTTGGTAAAGCTTGCCAAAAACTTAAAGATTTTATGTGGCAGTTAAGCCAATTTGGTGGCAATGCAGATAGACTTCTTAGGGATCTACCATACTTTATGCAAAAAGAAGAGAGAATGAAGTTTTCTTCATAAACCCTTCTACGCATCGAACTTGAAAGTCCTAAGCTCCCCGAACCTCCTAATCTAAAGGAAACCTCGTGTGATCCTACTTGTGTTGAGATGGACGAGATTAAATAAAATTTTGACTATCTAAGTGACGAGAAAGAGGAATCAGGCAAAGAACTTGAGTTGATCTCTATGACCATTTCTCATGATTGTACAACTTCTGCTGAAAACAAAGTCGAGAAGGAAGTTGAAGTCGTTTTTAAAAGTTCAATTGAGTCGCATGAAGAGAGCAAAGAAGACCAACCTCTGGTGTTGGTGAGACCTCCCACCCTAGCATGCATATGAGTTGAATGCTATATAGGGGTGGAAGAAAAGAATTACTCAGAGATTTTCTACACTACCGACATCTTTGTCTTGGATGGTCTAGATGAGCCTGGAACTTATGTGTTAGAGGTCCTTGATGCGCTCCAAGTTCTAAATGAGGGCGTGTCAATTTCATTAATTTCATTGCCCAAAACCACGGTGAAGCCATTTGTTCGAGACTACTCCCAAGTAGTGGGCGTCACATGATCATTCACGCTAAGTCTAGCCAAACACTAGAAAGAAAGGTGTTTGTTGGGTGGAAACCCAATTTATTTATTTCATGCATTTAGTTTTAGTTTAGTTTAGTTTTTATTTTCTTAGATGTCTAATAAACTCCTTGATTTTCTGGACTTTTTAGGTTTATGAAAGTAAAGGAGCACCGGAGGAAGGAGAAAATGCCTTGTGTTTAGTGTCAGGTTTGATTTTGGATATAATTTATGTTTGCATGATAAAGTGTTTTATGATATTGACTGCTTATTTAGATTTACGTGTTTTAAAACTAGGTTGGAATTTAAAAACTAGCTTCAGTCGGTGCTTTAGTGGCAGGTCTTTAAGTAGGACCTAAAATCGTAAAGACCATTCCACCATCTTGTTAATTTTACCCTTAGTTGCAAGACTTCGGGCTCGCAAGTTTTGGTTGGAATCCTTTTAGTCAACTCCTTTGTTTAATAGTTCATGTTCTTATCAGGTTACTGCTTTGAAGTTTTTTCTTAGTCACCTGGATTGGAGAGAGATTGTATGTGCTTTTGATACATCTTGGAGATGATGTGATACTTTTGTGCTGTAATTTTGACACACTACCTTGCACATTACTCATTTTGCATACTTCATAGATTTTTATATAAATATGTTTCACTCTATTCATTTCATTTCTATTCTTCCATTTACTTTCACTTATTCTTTTGGAATGTGTATTGATTGTCCTACTTTCTTGAACCTTATGGTTAAGGTTCAGGATAAGTTTGGGGGTACGCATGTATGCAGGTTGGATGAAATGTAAAAGATGATCTGTATGTAAAGGATTATGGTAAAATCTTTGCAATTTTTAAAATTATTTCAAAATTTCTGGCGAGATATAGGTAATACGATTTTATTTCATTTTAAAGATTGATAATTTGGTTTGTTGTTAACACATTTCCATACTTGTGAATTCTTTTTTTTTTTTTTCCATTCTTCGTTTCGAGCTTAAATGAATGCCTAATTCTAGCTTAGTATAATGGTAGAAAATTTAAGAATTCAAATGTGGATTGATGTTGCCATGAATCGACAAGCCCTTAAGTAAAGTTTAGGCGAAAAATTTATTCTTGTGATTGGTCTACTATACCGAGGCTACGCTAAATAGTGCTTTTGTGGAGTCAAAGAAAAGAGTAAACTAAAATATCTACAGATTCCAGGATAGGTTTGCAATCAATTTACAACTGAGTAATAACTAAAGAATAAGTTTGGGGGAAGATATAAGCCTTGTTTGTCTCAAGCTCTTAGCCTTTAACCCACCTATTAAGTTATCTCTAGTTAACCAAGTTGAGCCCTCACAACCCTACTCTGTCATCACCTATCATGAAACCAATAAACCATTAGCCTATAATCTATTACCTTGTTGGAAACTAGTCTTAGAATTGAAAAAGAAGAATAAGAAAGAGAATAGAAATGAAAAAAAATATAAAAGTGAAATATTATTTTTATTACCAAGGGGAAATTGATCTTGATGAAAATCTAATCAATCAAGTCATGATTAGAGAGTTCCAATTAAAATCGGTATCCACAAGAAATGGAGCAGGGAGCCATGTGGTCAGAAAAATGAGAGCTCCACATAAAAACGATATCTATAGAAATTGGAGCAGGGAACCATGTGGTTAGAAAAATGAGTGTCCCATCTTAAACAATATCCACATGAAATCGAGCAGGGAGCTGGATGGTTGGAAAAGATAAGGACTGCATAATGTGAAAAGAAAAATTGAGTAAAGTGTAGTGTAAAATCATTTCATGTTCTTTGAGAATCCTTTGACAAGTCTAAGTCTAAAGTTTTCCAAAATTTTGAGTCCATGAATTACTTCTTTTCGTACCTCAACCTAGGCATTATAATCCATAAAGAAGGTCCTATTAACTCCAAACAATGTTTTGAATGAATCAATGGAATATTCATATAAGTTTTATTTGTGGAATCTTAGTATTCAATACTATATTTAGAGATTGCAAATTCTTTGCTTGTTAAAAGTTCCAAGATAACTCGTGATTAATAGATGACTTTAGTTTTGACAAAACTTAGTGTTTTGCAGAGTATTCTTCAGGAAAGTAGCCAAAATATCTTAACTTAAAGTAACCGACTTTGCTTAAGTGTTCTAGTTTCCATTTGGAAAATTTGTGAAAAATCGGGCGATGACGCGCGCCGAATGCGTTAGTAAGATAAATTACCTAAACCAACTATTTTGTAGAATAGTGGAAAGGGTTGATCCCACGAAGATTGGTATTCTTTCTAAGGTTTAAAAAGAACAAAAAAGGAGATTGAGGTTTTGAGAGAGTGAATAATATAACTAATCTAAATATCGACAAAATAAATAAAACAATGGAAATAATTTGAAAAAAATTAATAAAAAAACACCTAGGTCAAGACATACAAGTTCGGTTCGATAAAAGATTGGATTTGGTCGTCGATTTATGTAAAATATGCAAATCAAAATATCCTAGTGTAGCTATAGACCCGATAACGTACGCGGTTCCTCGTACTTCCTAATCTCGATAGCCAAGGTACGACGATGACTATTTCCCTAGTCAAACGTATAACCCTATACTCAAGTGCATTGGGTTTAACACGATAACCGTAATGGGTTTAGTGAAGGCACTACACCTAGACAACCGGATCACTAGTGTGTCCGATTTAGCCTAGATTCCTAAGGTATTCAACCGGTCCCTAAAGAGGTTAATCAATTAGTGAGGTCAATTGCCACTAGTGTGGTCTTGTCGCATAAGGACGGATGCTTACATCTCACTGGCATGTAAATCAAGGCTTATACATGAATTTAACCTCAATTATTTAAACAATACCAAAGAAAATAAAATAATAATGAAAAGCAATGAAAATTAAAGTAAATAAATCTCACAAATCCATTGATGAACACAGCCAAACTTCCCTCGCAGTCTTGCCTATGCTATGAACTTAGCCCTTCATGGTTGAAGAACACCAAGAACAAAAAAATAAAAAAATGGGTCGAAGGCCGAATAGAAGATATATATGTCGAGAGGCTCACAAAACAAATAGAAGTCGGTCCGCTTTTTTTCTTTTTTCTTTGTGTTTCCGTTTCTTCCTTTCCTTTTTGTCCATCCCAATCTCCAAAAGAGGGCCGCTAAGGGCACCCCACCATTTCATGAAGGCACCCTGTTATTGAAGGCACAAAACAAATTACCAAGGGCACCCAAAAATTACACACGAGATCCCGAAAATACCCCTCCTGCACAAACACGAAAAAAACCCGCTGCACCCCACCACCCCCTCCACCACCTTCACCGATCTTGACTCCAAGAAACCATTTGGTTTGAACCGACCAGTGAGAGGAATCTCCGAAATCATGTCTCACCTTGTGTTTCTCCTTCGATTTACGGGTTTTTGCGGTTCGTAGGGTCGTGGTGTGAGCCGACTTCATCTCCAAGTTAGGGTTCGGTTGAAGTTCGTCGGACACACCTTATTTAGTGTAATTAAGTTACATTTGGTAGAGTAGTTGTGATTTACAAGTGGTGGTTTGTTCAATAGTTAAAAAAATGGGAATTCGCGGTTCTCGGCCACACAGCCGAGATCGTGCTAACTTGTCTCGGCCAAGCATGGCCGAGAGGAAGCTACATTTTTGGGAAGTCGCGAGCTCGGCCACAAAGGCCGGAAAGTCTCACGATGTGTCTCGGTTACGCATGGCCGATAGTACTCTAGTTCTCTCGTATCGCCGAGACTTGACGAGAGCAAGGCGAATTGAAATGGTCAACCCATATCGGTGGCGCACAACCGAAACCTTTCCATCGGACTCGGTTGGACACCGCCGATATATTGGAGCAATTATCGGTCATGGGTGACCGAAAACATGGGCCGGTTCACGAACACGCTTGACCGAGACATCGAAATGGATGAAATTGAACATTACTTTTTGTAAATTTTTTGTTGGGTTCTGTTCCATGCGCTTATATGTTATAATTTTTTTCGGTATGGCTCGTCCAAGGCACCGGTGACTAGGGAGGATATTAAAGGAAAGATGAGGATACTTAGTATCGGGGTCACTAGGTGATCTTATGAAATACCAAGGAACATTAGAGAGATAATAAAAATATTCGATGATTAAAACGCAAAGAACACAATCATAAGCGATGGAAAGGTAGTCCTACATCATAAGCGTCATGAGGAATCTGTTTTAGTAAAAGCAAAGCCACTTCAAAAAGCAAAATATATAATAATTACAACCAGACAAAAGTAAACAGTGAAAGCAACTAGTAACTACTACTTTACATAATAAGAGACCAAAAGCAAAAGCACTGCGGCATGGGCCGGATGGCTAGACACGTCTATGAAGCATGGGCTTGATGTGAGGATGGCATGGGCCTGATTAGTCGCTAGGTCCTTGGTAACGGATAATGCAATGTGATGATGCGGGGAAAAATAGAGAAATTCCCGAGAGCAGCATACACATAATCAGGGAACCGCATCATAGTCGGAAAATGAATATACACACGTATAATGGGACATCCCAATAAATACCATAAGGCAAGTAGAAGACAAATATCATCTTGTGTCCACACATAGCTGATATGATATGTGAAAATGTTGAGCGAATGCCGTCTTGGAGGAGGTTTCCAGACAATCTCAACGCCATTGTTGAATAATTCTTGATAAATGAACTCTACCAAAGGATGATGAATGCCAAGATTCATGGTAACCGTAGGAGCTTCACAGCTAGTCACAAATCTGCATCAGAAAGATTCTGAATGTTATCATCAGAAACAGATCTGGTAGATGACGAACATTTAGAAGCGATCTGTTTAAATTCAACCAAAATGTACAGCACAAACACGAAAAGACCCAAAAAAAAGGTTCTCGGTCGTACATATCCGAAACTTTCTTCGAAGTCTCGCTCACGAACGACCGAGAGTTACTGAGTACTCTCGGTTTTACCATTCCGGATCCTACGTACACCTATCGGTCCTCTATGACAGAGATATCACCATAAATCTCGGTCCTGCGAGGCCGATACAATCGCGCACATCCACAGAAAGTTCGGATAACCGCATAAAAAACACAATAAATTTGCAAAATTTTCGTGAGTTCGACCTCCTCTTGCACAGTAGCAGTACAATCCTACATTATATAGTGGAAACAAGTACAGATTTGAAGAAATTACCAAACCCTACGTTGACAACAAATCATCATTTTCACAGTTATACACAACTAAACAGTTGTAAAAAACCCGAATATGATTGTCAAACATTGTTACCTCGCTGTCGGACGATGTCAATCCGCAAGAATCGATCAGCTCTTCGCCGAACAGAATGTGGCTGTGGCTTTGTGGTTCAAGCTTGCTGGTGGGGTGCCCTAACTCCTTGTCAAAATGGTTTGTGGGGTTTGAACCATTATATATATACAGGGGCAAAATGGTCTTTTCCATTTTTGCTAGAATTTTTACAAATAAGTTGGGTGCCTTCATGAAATGGTGGGGTGCCCTTAGCGGCCCTCTCTCCAAAAATATCGAAGTGCTTACTCCTTTTTATTCATACACGCTGCCCACTTTCTTTTCATCTCTCTGTTTTATCTTTTTATTATTTTTTTTTCTTTCTATTGCTGTATATATATCTCTATCATGAATTAATGCATCAATGCACAAATATATATAGATATATTCTATTGATGCATCAACGCCACTTGATCTTCATCAATCACCGACATATGTGGGCCCACCAAATTTGCTTCGAGATATGCGCTAACGTGCTTTTCGATGTCGAACGGATGCAGACATATAAATACTAGATTTTGCATAGTTTCTCGCCCCGGATTCAATCGCGCACTCCAATATCAATGAAAATGATAAATAAATGCAATTAGACTAATATTGGAGACTTAAACATAATATATATAAATAAACTACATATAATCTACATAATTAACAACTCAATAGACGGAATAATTTAAGATAGAGCTGGGTATTAGTTAAGCTGGAACGTTTCTTGTGAATGCAATTTGAATATCTTATACTCCATTGCTTAGGACGAACAATTGTTTAAGTTTGGAGGTATTTACTAAGTGTGCAATTGTGCTATATTTTAATATGTATTTGAATATCTTACAGAACTAATCCTTTGTTTTTGTGTTTTCAAGACCAAAAGAGGCAATTTGATGAAAAAGAATAAAATTGAGATCTCTTGGAGTGTATTTGATGATTGACATTGAAAAGTGCACTTGCACGTATCTCGAGATAGCCACGTGGGACGGGCCCATGTTGATTGTTTTGTGGTTCAGAAGAAGTTTTATGATGCATTGGTTGAAGGAATTGAACAAAAATGGCTACGTACAATGTTAAAGCAGTGTGCTTCAACATCTCTTGGATTTCCCTTGAGACACGCATTGTGTACCGATCAGGAAAGATGGACAGTCGAGTTGACGCAACAACGGACACACATGAAGCACACAATAAATGAGAAGTCATTCAGAGATGCCTCGAGATCCGCACTAGAGCGAGATTGAATGAAGAATCTAATTAGGTTGAAGCCGGGCCCACACGCTTTCCCATCTTCACATGCCTCCATCTCTTCGATCTGCCTCGAGTCGCGTGGATGATCCAAGGCGCATGAGTCCTCCCACCACTCGAATGCATGAGCATTTGCCCCTTTCTCCTCCCATAAGCAACTTTAGTCAAGCTCCCCCATGACTTTCCTCAATCCATGTGCCAGCACTTCCAACTATGATCAAAAGCCACATATCCCTCCTCGACGCTTGATCTCCCCAAGATTTAACGAATTACAACAAATTCTATTCTTAGGAATCAAATTTGAGATTTTGAGGGATTTTCTCATTCTCTTCCGGGGACAAATTGCATAAATAAAAACTTTCATTTCCTATCTCACACACTCGATTCTCCCCCTCTTTTCTTCACCCTTTTTATTTTATTTTGCAATGGTGATTTCTATGTGTTACGGCCTCGAGCCTCGAGGCAACCCTGGGCACCGCCATGTCACATCACACGTCATCCTGTCTTGCTACGTCATGGTCTGCTTATCTATGACGTCTTGCGACCTAACTGGTTGTTTACACATTTCCAACTAACACTAGCTTAGCCAATTATTCTTCATATAATTACTAATAAATTTGTTTAGCTAGTTAGTTGACCTATTAGGTTTCATTATCATTTTACAACGGAAGACTTCAAATATATGAGTATTTTATGCATATTATCAAAATTCCTAAATAGTAAAAAACACAAAAATAAAGTACCATGTATATAAGGCAACAAGATACACAAAAGTAGGTATATACATGTACAATGTCTCTCATAGTCCCTTGATAGCCATAATAAAGCAAAATATATCAAAATATAAACACCTACGAGTAAATCCAAGACCGTCAGCAGAAAGACATAGTCGCTAAGATTCCCCTTTGTCGCTACTCGTAGAAGGATCTGCACTCAGTCACCTAACAAATACATTGACGAGTCTAGTGAGTAAAATCCTAAGAGAAGTCCACAAAATATTCAACAAGAAACCAAATAAAACTACAAGACATGCAAGTATGCTATCTGGGAACAGAAAGGCATACTCCCATGAATGTAGAGCAATACAAAACCCAAAGCAACATGTAAGTAATCGAAAAAAATAACAACAATTATATAAGTAAGCATAAATGTAAACACAGATAGCCTCGGTGAACCACTCAATCGGAAAATTAGTTACTCGTATACCGCGTCTTCTAAAGCCTCAGTGAACCACTCAACTAGTAAATTATTTTGTCACATAACAACAATACATCATAATCCTGGTGAAGCAACTCAACCGATTTTCATAGAAAAACCCTGGTGAACCAACTCAACCGGTCTTCATAGCGAAACCCCCCAAAATGCATGCATAAAGCACGATTATTCAACATGAATGAACAACAATAAATCATGATAACATCGACATAAACATAGTTCGGCAACCGGAAAACAAATGTTAAAAGCAACTAAAGCTTGCAGTCAACTAAAACAACGAACTAAAATAGTTCGCCCTCGTAAAATACATATGAAATACGAACTACATTCTATGAAGCTTTCTCGTGGGTTTTACGCACCTCAAATACGTGCTCGCACTTCCCCGGAGTCCCAAAAATACCCAATCCAACCCCAATATGCCTCGACTATCAAACTATAATCCTCGAGTCCCTTGGGATCAACTTCAAGTGTTTTAGATTGATTATAGATATTTAAAGTTCAGTGTGTAGGTCAAGTCTTCAAAACAGCCCCTAAAGACTAATAAAGTTTCAGTTCCGATCATGTGTTGCTGTGCATTTTTGGGCATGAAAAACGTTCGAATCTCATACTCCTCCCAAGAAAGAAGTTTTTGGTCTTTGTCTTAGCTTTCTGAAAAGGTTTGATTTACAAAATTATGATTTAAAATGAAATAGATACCAAAATTCTACCAAAATAGATCGAATTAAAACAAATCCGACTAGAAACATTGAAAAAATAATCTCCCCACTATATAGCTCCAAAAACCATGATTTTTGATCATAAGTCATCTAACATACCCAACCACAACATACTAAAAGATCAGCCCAATCCGATAAGTATTGAGGGAGCTATGCCCTTGCAAAGTTTGGCTAATTTTTCATTAATATAATTGGTTCTACTAGCAACTTTGACTTAATTCTCTTAGAACCAAAGTTATATGACATGTATATGATTCATCTTCAATCTTAGAAAAACATGAAATCAGCAAAATAGAACCATTAAAGACATCTTGGTCATGCATGAAAACATTTTTATTAAAATTGAAACGAATGAGGAGTAGAAGTTGTTACCTATCGTTTAATCATTTGTAGTTTGGTCTTCCAAGCTTAGGTACCCTTGAAGTCCAAAAATTTCATCACATTCTAGCTCTCTTTGCTCTAAAAAACCCTTGATTCCTTTTTTTGTTTGCATGAAAACTAAAGTTTGTCCTTCATATACTTAGATTAGCAACTTGATTAATTAAGCAAATCCTTAATTTTACTAAGTTAATTACTAGGACATGTGTCCCCACTCAAAACCACTTGTCCCACATGACGAATGCATATCTCCACTCACTAGTTACTATTTATCTTACGATTCCTACACATCTTCATCATCTCCATACAAATCAATGGTCTCCAATTTGTTCGTCTAAACTATAGTCCCATTAAACCATATCAATTAAATTTACAAACTTAGACACTTAAATTCATGTGGTTAATGTATTTAGTCTCATTTTTAACATATTAGTGGTCCCACTAACCTCGACTACTCGACACCTTATGCCCGCATCTCGACACGTGTCTCGAGACATGCCATTACTAGTGTAATCGACCAATATGAGTTACAATGAGGTTTATTTATTCATCTTAACTCGTAATTATCATAGTTATGGTCATTCATTCAAGTTATATTGTTTAGCCTTAGTGTTCTCGTATTACACCTACCCAATACCCGCGTCGACACACTTTATAAGGCGAACACCCATCGCACGATCTCACTCGATTATAACATTATAGTACACACATGCGATGCAATATAATAATAAAAAAGTTTAAACACTGTACTAGAACAATCATCATGCAAAAATAACTATTATGTCTAGTTAGACACGTCCTAACCATATCCACGGTGTCCACATGGATCTGGGTTGGCGTCCTGGTACAAAATTTTGAATCAACACGATTAATAAATATTGGGCCGTTACACAATGGCCATACTCAGCTAAACCATTATCTAGATCAAGGAGACCTATAAGTGATTTATGAGATACATATATTAAATTTCATCTTTTTCATTATTGTCTTGTATTTTCGATTGCACTGCTTTATATATACAAATAGAATTTCTACTTTTCCAATGAGTAAATGCATGTGCACATTAGTTAAGTTAAAGCTTATTGCCAGTGATCTTACCGCCAGTCGGTAAGGGGGATTGCATTATTTGGCAAGTGGGGCCTTATCTGTTGGCAATCGACATCCCTTTGTGTCATTGATATATAAGAATGGTAGCAGTTTATTCTAGTTACTACTCATGGTAGGCATTCTCACAGAGTTCAATGCTGCTAGTTCGTTGAAAATCTATGACATATCCAGTAGGTTTTTTGATTTAGTTAGTATGTAGTTATGTCACACGTTCTTTCCATTGACATGAATAGAACGGGGTGGCGTGAGTCACTATAAGCCTATCTATTAGACTTGATGAAAAATGACATTTTTGAATCGAAGACCAAATCATACTTACATTGGTCTAAGTGTCTCCTTGATATGGAATTATTATAGTATTATTAATTTAGTAGTATCTATAATTATTTGTTCTCGTATTTATTTCCTAGTTTTTTAGTTAATTAGTAATTAGTTTAGATTAATATAATTAATTCAATCCCCTTTTGTAACCTATAGTAATCTTTAGTGTTTGTGGATTCAACCTCGCTTATCGTTATCATAAATCAATAGTAGCCGGTATTTAGCAATATCATTGGTGTTGTTCGAGGCGACATCAGTGTTCTTTACTATCTATTAAGGAATTGTTGATGTTTCTATGGCTATGAGTGGCCAAACAATCCATTTAGATCAAGGGAGACTTGATTGTAAGTTTTAAGTTTTTATGAGATTCTTGATTTAATTTCAATAATGTTTTTCGTTGACTCTTGTTATTTCATTCGCACTAAATTATAAGGTTTTAAGCTTGCATTAAGACCTAGTAGTTTGGCTTTTTTGTTGTGTAAGTGCACGTGCATTACGACTAAGCTAGAACTCATATTTAGTAGTCTTACCGCTATTAAGAAGTTCAAGATGTCTTTGAAATATAGTTCGAGTAGCGGCGCTCGTTAGCTATTACCTAGGGCAAGTGCTTTCACGAAGCTTAATGTAGTTAGGTTGTTGTCTTGCAGAGCACTCGAAATCGCAACCTCGTTAGTATGTCACTGTGTTGCACATTTAATCCATTGACATATGTAAAGCAAGGTGATGGGTCGTGGGTCAGTTAATATAGCTTGTGATAGGACTGCAAATGTGCTATATTTTAGTGTGACTTTACTATGTTTTATGAGAAATTTATTGTCATTTTTATTACTTATCCTTTGTTTTTGTGTATTCATGGTGAAATAAGGCAAATTGGAGTAAAGAAGTGATTTCTTGTAAAAAAAAGAGTAAAAAAGCCAACGTAAGGCCTAACAACTTGGAGCATCGTGGAAATGTACTGAAATCATTAAGGAATCGTTAAGGCAAAAGTTGGGGAATTGTGAGAAAGACACTAAAAACATTGTGGACTAAGGACTGCCAATGCCCTCGAGAAAGATCACGCACGAATCACGAGGAAACAAGTAGCGATCCCCTAAGCCTTGGGATGATCTAACGGCACTGGAAGATGCCAAGTTGGAATCAAGACAAAAATGAAAGGAAAAATAGTGTCGTAGCGTACATAGCAATTCCTAGTGATTTTGATAAATGACTGTATGGCGTTGAGATGATTCGAAGAATCTGAAGTTGCAATTTGGTGGTTTCATAAGATTTTGGATGAGATTCGGTTTTATCGTGAAATAATTTGGAAAGATCATGTGTGGGCCCATGAGGTTATCTAGTTACTAACTAGAAAGATATATAAAACTTACGCGATCTTCACCTTATTCTCTCTCTCCTATAAATAAAAGCTCTCGGCTTATAATTAAGGTTTAATTTCATTCTCTCTAAAAAGATTCCCCCCTCCCTTTTTCCACTTTTCTTTACTATTTACAATGTTGATTTCAATGGCCGTGCTCAACTAAACTTTATCTAGATCAATGAGACTACCGTAAGTGATTTATGAGATTCTTTAAATTTCATGTTTTTCATTATTGTCTTACAATTTATTTGCATTGGTCTTATGGGATTCTATACTTGGATTTAGAGTCTTAGTTTGTTTTCTTTATTGCGGTGTAAATGCATGTGCACTGTTAGGTTAGGAATCATAACCAATAATCTTACTGCTACACAGTGAGGGAGATTGCACTAGTGGTAACTAGGATCATTGATAGTTCACTTTTTAAAAGTCCTAGGTGTTTTTGATAAATGAGTTTGGTAGTGACGCACTCTAGTTACCACTCAGGGTAGGTGTTCTTACAGAGCTTAAGGCTGCTAGGTTGTTGAAATATGTGGAGTACTCAGGTTTTTGCAATCTAGTTAGTATATGGTTGTGTCACATGTTCCTTCCATTGACATAAGGAGAACAAGGTGACTGATGCATGGTTCACTCGCTATAGCCTACCTATGGGACTTAATGAAAAATAACTTTTTTGAATCAATGATTAAATCATACTTACATCATTATATATGTTTCCTTGATCTAAGATTCTTTTAATATTGATGACTCATTACGTGTTTACGTTGCTCTTGTTCTCGTATTTACTTTCCTAGTTGGTAATTACTTATTTGTATAGATTAGCATAATTGGTTTTCCTTCAAAACCTCTTTTTTATAGCCTAAAGTTTCCGTAGTCTCTATGGGTTTGACCGTGTAGTTGCCTCTACTACAAATCTATAGTAGTCAATAAATTGAGACTATTATTGGTGTGTTTGACAGTGCATCAGCTTGCTTATAAGTGTCTTTGAGAAAACCAATTTTGAACCGATGGTTGAACTCAAGCTTACATCAATCTTTGTCCTTTTTAATCTAGCATCTTAATTCGGTTGATTTACCATTAAATTTTGTTTGTCGACATGATCTTGGTAGCTGATTCAATGGCAAAATTTAAGTCTAAGCTTGGTCATATAAAAAGAGAAGTTGGTAGAGATAGAAGAAGAGGAAGAACCACCAACTAGAGAATGGATGACGAAGGCCCTACCATTAGCTCATTTCCCTCTGAGGCTTTATGCGGGATAGATGAAACACCTAGAAGACTATGAGAAATCTTTAAAAGAGAAAAAGGTCGAGGAAACTACTAAGGCCAAACAAAGTGAAGTCAAAGAACCATGATTGGAGGCCAACAATCAATTGATTGAAGTATGAAGTGTTCTTGAAACGAGTGAAACCAAAGGTAATATGGAAGAACCTATTAGTCCATAAGGTAATATCGATGATGCCCTTAAGAAATGCTCTGATCCAAGTATGTTTAGCATTCCTTACAAGATATGAGGTATCTCTGTGGATAATACAATGTTTTATTTAGGAGCATCAATTAATGTCATATCATCATCTTTATTCACTACATTGCATGGTTATGAATTGAAAAGCACTAACACAAATATTCATTTAGTGGATGGATCTACAATCCAACATCTTCGAATGATAGAGGACGTACTAGTGCATGACAAAGATTTGATTTTTCTAGCAGATTCTTATGTTGTTCATATGAAGGATACACTAGTGTCTAAAATAAATTTAGTTTTGTTAGGACGGCCATTCATGGTAACAAAAAAACCAAAATCAATGTTTACGAGGGTTCCATAGCATGGAGCATAGGGAAAAGATTATAACATTTGATGTCCTAAATAATATGCAATTTACCACTAAAATTAATATATTAATGCAACAAGTGTTTCTGATGATGCAATGCAGGGTGGAATTTCTTTGAAAGACTTGATGGAGGTACATGGAGGAGATATGAAAAGGAAAAGAAAGAAGGTAAGGAGGAATGTGAGGACACCCAAAGGTTTGGAACTGATGGAAAAGAAAGAACCTGAGTTTGTATTCATAAAGCTCCATTAAAAAGAAACTCCGTAGAACATGGCGATAGCGTGTACAATAGGGTATTTGGACTACAAGATAACACTTTGTAACATAAGAGCTTCGAATAACGTGATTTCCATATCACTACTCCAAATGGCGAGCTTAGAGATTACCCAAAGAACTCCAAGTAGAGAAATTGCTTTTGCAAACGGAAAAACATCGAAGTTATTAGGAGTTGTAAAGAAAGCCCATGTTCATTTTGGCAAACTTGTCTACATCCTTAACTTTTTAGTTGTAGATGGTGGTATCGATAAATCTGACACTTTGATATTAAGAATGTCATTCTTATACACTAGTAAGGATATAATTGATGTGTATAAAGGACTGGTGATGCTCTGAATTAGGCATGAGGAAATTCTTTTTGGTCATGGAAGAATGTGTTCAAAAAATGTGCAAGTTGGTGAAGAAGAAGAAGTTGAGAAATCTCCAATTGAGGTGATAGATGTGGACTTGGACTAGTCCACAAAAGCGGTAACATCGGGCCATCGACGATAAACACTATCGCTTGTGGGATGCAACACTGTAATTACTTGTTTTTCTTTAATTTCTTGGTTCACTTAGTTTAGATTAGAAATAATGTTATCTCTCTAATTTTCTGATTTTGTATGATTAATGTAAAATTTGGAGCGTTACAATTCGTTAAAGAGATTCAAGTAGGCCAGCCACACTTTATTTTGATGCATTACATGGTTGCATGCACACTCACAGGGAATGGCACACTGAAATTTTTTTATATTTTTTCTTCGCAAGTTTCAGGGTCAGCGATTTCTAGGGCCTTGGGCTCTATAGTAAAGCACAGGAGATTGCTGAAGTCAAAACAAGTTCTAAATAGTAAAAAAACTTAATTTTGATCCACCAATTCCTTATGATTCTAGTTGACCATACGATGCTGGACATCGGCTGAGGTATAATTTGGGACAATAATGAAATCCAAACAATTCTCAGTGCCATGCACTTTGACTTTACGACGTTGAACAAAAATTTAAGGTTTTAAAAACCTGAGCCTGAGCTCTCACTTCATCTTCCCTAAACACACAACACTCCACTATTAAATCAATGCCCCCATTGAACAAAAACCCTATTCCTTTGACAATTTCTCCTACTCTTAAGTTCCAAACTTTGTCTCTTTGCATTCTCTATCAATTAATGATGCATTTGGGCTATGAAACGAATGGATTGATGACTGCCTTCAAGCTCACCAAAGTTATGGCTTGTTGATTTCAAGCACCTAAGGCATCAAGAAGATCAAGAGAGCTCATGTGAGCATTTGGGATCTTGTTCCCAAGTACGTAACATTCTGAATTTTTGTGATTTAGTGTGATTTTTGCTAAGATTTTAGGACCAAAAATCTTGTGCAATGTAGGGCTTTATGAGCTTGTTATCTTGCAATTAGCATAAGGCTTTTGCTCAATAAGGTATTTGGGTTGATTTGGCGAATTTGTTATGAAATTTGATCAATTTTTGACAATTCTCGATTTTCATAGAATTGTGGACTATTTTTTATTTTTTTTGTAAATACCAAATTGAAATGCAATGTTAATTGTTTTGTTGGATTTAAATGTGTCCAATTTGGTTGTGAAATAAGTTTAAGGTAATGCTGTACCTTTTCATTGAATTTGTTTTTCTTAAAGTTTGAATTTTATGGATTTATGATAATAATTGTGGAACTTTGGTCGAACTTTATGTAGGAAAGTGATTTAAGATGAAAATGCATGTGTGCACTTGTTTTCAATGGAACTAATGATGGTTGGTTGATATATTGAGTGTGGACTTGTGATTTCGTTTTAGATACATTGAAAATGGTTTTTCATACAAAATCTTCTTGATATTTTGTTGGCTTGGATTTCAAATATTTTGAGCTCTATCATGCAATATTTCGATTTTTTATTTCAATATTGTTTGGATTGCCGATTATTATGAATTGAAATGGATAACTTTGGTTATATGGTTCTTTTGCAGGGTGGTTTGTTTGTGTGATATAATCTTGTGGTAATGGAAAGAGGTGAATCAAATGGTGCAAGCCAAACTAGGAGAGGTAACTGACCTAGTAAAGATACGACAAACCAATTACCACCTTTTAAACTTAGAGCATACCCTCTTGGGTAACATGAGGGGTTTGAAGGATATAGGTTTGTGAATCAAAAAGCCCAAGATCAGTATAACATTGACAAGGATAACAAGAACAAGAAATCGCTAGCTAAAACGGGTTTCAAGATTGGAAATCCAAAGTATGAGAAAATAACTGCCTCTATCATACGAGAGAAAGGTTGGGAGTTCCTTACCAGGGACTATAAGGCATTAATAAAACACCTTAATGACCCTAACCTTAACTTGTGAAATGAGGAGTTGGTTTGTGAGTTTTATAAGAATGGATACGCGACCGAACACTATGAGAGGACAATGGTGAGAGGGGTAGATATTGATTATATTCATAGGGCCATTAACTCTTACTTAGATGACTTGGGAGATGAGGATATCACCCATGACTGATACTTGAGTGACACCAACTACCTTTATCAAGAGGTTAATGACACACTTACCTACTTTGCTGAGCACACTTGGGTTTATGCGACCAAAGACTATCTGAGGCTTATAATCAAAACTCATTTTAGGAAAACCCTTAATGTATGGTCTTATTTTGTTGATGTATTTCTCTCCCCTACTATGCAGTATGGTGATGCCACTCGACCTTGCTGCGCCATGCTTTACCATATTTGGGATCGAAAGGGCCATAAACAAGAATGCACACAAACAAGAATGATAGTCTTGCCTTCCGGATCCTCTTAACAGACCTATACCGTTAAGCATTATTAGCCATTGTGGATTTAGAGTTTAATATCCCGCCTTAGCCAATCCAAACTGATGAGGGTGTATATGGTACTTCAGCTGCACTACCACAGGAAAGCAAGCTAGTGCTTATGCTATGAAGAGATGATTTTGCACAACCAGAGGGAGTTGAGCATATTCATGTATTAAGAGATGATGCGAGATAGACATATGCATATTTGACCTGATGAGCGAGCTCCTTTAGTCCTCGACAATGCATTATCATGCTTCTAAGAAACTTGTGTACCGATCTCACGAGGAGTACGAGACTGCCACTCCTTTAGCATCCATACAACATTAGACACCAAATCCATAGCAAAGTGAGCAAGAGCAACAACATGAGGAATCTAGTGATGCTGAAAGTTGATTTTGTTTCTTTTCCTTGATTGTATACAAGAGAGAGCTTTTGTAAAAACTTTGCTTATGAAACTTTTAGGAGACTGATGCCGAGTCGTACAACACCAATAATAGTCCCAATTTACTGACTACTGTGCACATTCATTTACACATCAGATAAGTAGAAATTCTAAGAATCTAAGCTGTAACAAAGAATCTCATAACAATAATGCAATAAAAAATACAAGACTTTAATGAAAAATATATAATTTTAAGAATTGAATCTCATAAATCACTTACAAGTCTCCTTGATCCAGACTAAAATTTAGCCTACTAGTATCATATGAATCTCTCTTACAAAAGAAAATTAAAAATATAAAAATAATAGAAAAAGGGTGAAGAAAATATGGAGATAATGAAGAGGCAGAGATGAGAAAATGGAATGGGGAATGGAAATGTTTTTATTTCTTCGGGAGAGGAGAGGATGGATTTTTTATAGTGATTTTTGTCTCCAAAAGAAAGAGAATCCCTAAAATTCTCAAACTAGATTCATAAGAATCGAATTCTCTATGTAATTGGTTAGATCAATAATAGCACGAGCAAAATCTTCCAAAACTGCAAAATCTGATATTCAAATTTCATAACCGACCTCAACGCCATATGTACAAATTTCCAAGGCGTTGGGTATCGCTGTAGAGGCACCACGATGCTATGTTTTTGGTTTCATTTTTTCACAACTCGAGTTTTAACACCATGCCAATGCCGTACGTTCATACCCAAGGCGTTGGAAAGGCACATGCTCTTTTCCAAGTGATTTCGTTTCAGAGATTTTAGGTCACTCCAAGGCGCTCGCAAGTCCCTAGCCTTCCACACTTCGGATCACTTTGATTCTTCTCTGGGATGCCAAACACCCTAAATCCTCACCAAATCCACTTTCGTTTCTAAAAAATCATGAGTTTTGGTCCAACGTGTTGTTAGAGATTTAAAAAGATGTGTTTGTAAGGCGCTATCAAGGTGGTGGCCTTTTTCTTGGAACTTGAACCTCGGCTTTCTCTAGGTACTTGAGAAGATTTGATCCTCAAATTTCCTAATGAGTTTCTTGCAATATACTCAATTTTTTTTGTAGCGATTCCTTAGCTATTTATGTGCAACTTATGGCGCTGTTAAGGCTCTAGGCCTATCTTCAGCTTTTTGACTAGATTTTGATGGGAAATCACTCATTTTACTTTAATAGCCTATTTTGACCTTGAAAATATAAAAACAAAGGATTAGTGGTATAAATTGGGGATTTAACCTCTGAAATTACAGTAAATACAAACTAAAATATAACACAATTGAAGACTTATTAAATACCCCCAAACTTAGACAATTGCTCGTCTCGAGCAATGGAGGTATGAGATAATCAACTTGCATACAAAGAATTCATATCTGCTTCATTAATGCCTAACTCTAACTCAATGGTTTCATCCAATTTGTTTCAACAAACTTGCCAAATGGAAACAAGAACAATTAAGCAAAGCCGATTACTTTGAGTCATGATATTTCAACCACTTTCTTGAGGAATACTCCGCCAAACAGTAGGCTTCAACTAGACTAAATCCATATGTTAACCATGACCTTGGAACTTTTAACAAGCTGGAAACATAAAATCTCTAAATAGGGCATTTAATACCAAGATTACATAAATAGAAACTTATATAGCCATTCCACTGACACATTCAAAACATCATTTATGGTCAATAGGACTTTCTTTTGGGTTATTTTTTTGGTCTAGGCCACGCGGTATCCGGGCAAGCTTGACTACTCCGCGTTCGCCCTATAATTAGCCCGTAAAGGTTCTTTTGGGTTATTATGACCGAGCTGGGGTAACAAGGAAATGGATATTAAAGGATTCAAAGCATTGGAAATGCTTACTTAATCTAGCTACAAGCACTCAGCTAAATCTTTTTATTTGAAGAGTTTTTATAAAATTCCACCTTTATTCATTTCACTTATATATATACTCAATATTTATTTCAAATATCTTTTTAGTATGGTCCTTGCTCCATTTCCATTGGATTCCACTTTTTCTCACTTTTTCCCACCACTTAAATCCCTGCTACGTTTCCTGTGGAACCTGAGGGACATTCTATTTTTTATTTAAAAACTCATGTTAGCACTTCTCACTTTCGCTATGATTAAGTTAGCCTTCCAATATAGGTAAAAGAATTATAAGGCTTTTGGGTTATGGGTTTCATGATAGGTGATGAAGGAATCAGGTTGGGTTTGCTCAACTGGGCTAACTAGGGATAAATTACAGGTGAGATAAGGCTAAAGGCTAAACAAACACTGCCTATATCTTCCCCCAAACTTATTCTTAAGTTATAATCAATTTTAAATAGATGCAAACCTATTTTTGAATCTGTAGAGATTAAGTTGACTCTTGTTCTATTGTGACCTTTTACCCATTTTCATATCTGGCATAGAGCGTTGACTCCCCACTAGCACTCGATGGTGTAGCCTCAGTTAGTAGACCAATCACAAGAACATGATGTTTCACCTATGCTCTACCTAAGGTCTTGTCTATTTTATGGCATTCATCAATCCACATTGAATTCTCAAATTGTCAACCATTATTTTAAGCTAGAATTAGGCATTCATTTAGGCTCAAAACAAATGGAAAAAAAAGAAGAAGAAAGAATTCACATGTTTAAAAATGAGTAACAACCTACTAAACCAACAATCCATGAAATAAATGAAACTATATTACCTATATTTCACAATCTTTCTTGAAAAAATCTAAAAAACTGCAAAAATTTACCAAAAATCCTTACAATTCATCCATGCATTCCATCCAATTGCATACCTGCATACCCCCAAGCTTGTCCTGAACCTTGTCCTCAAGGTTCAAGAAAGTCGAACAACTTTACACAATCTAAAAGAACAAGTGAAATCAAAATGGAAGATAAGAAAATGAAATGAATGGAGTAAAACAAATATATATATACATAAGAAGCTGGCAATATGGAAAATGAGTGATGTGCAATAAAGTGTGTCAATGTTACAACACAAAAATATCACACTATCTCCATGATGCATCAACGAAACATACAATCAATTTTTGATTCAGGTGACTTAAGGAAAAAGTTAAACCAATAACATAATAAGAGCAAGAACAATCAAACAAAGAGTTTGACTTAAAAAATTTCAAAGTCTTCCAACTAAAGGCAAAATAAACAAGTTAGTGGAATAGAGTCTACAATTTTGGGTTCTACTTAAAGACCTACTATTAATGCAACGACTTAAACTAGTTTTCAATTCCCAACTAAGTCTCGAAACACGTAAATCTAAAATAGCAGTCAATTTCCTAATAATGTTCTATCATACTAACAAAAATGATATTCAAAATCAAATCAGACACCAAACACAAGGTACTATTCTTTTCTCCGGTGCTCTTTTATTTCGATACACTTGAAAGTCCACAAAATCAAGGAGTTTATTAGAATCTAAATAATTAAAAACTAAAATAAATTGAAATAAAAATGAATGAATAAATAAAATAAAGCTGGGTTTCCTCCCAACAAGTGCCTTTCTTTCAAGTCTTTCGCTAGACTTGGCTTGGATGGTCACGTGACACCAGCTACTTGGGACTAGTCTCAAACGAACAACTTCACATGACTTTGGGAAATGAAATTGGCACACATACTTTGGAGCTCATCTTGGACTTCTAACACAAAAGATTCTATCTAATCATTAACATCCAATACTAAGGTGTCGTTAGTGTAGAAAATCTTTAAGTGCTCATTTTCTTCAACCCTATGTAGAATTCAACACGTATGCATGGCACTGGAGGTGGTTTCACTAACACCTGAGGTTGGTCTTCCTTGCTCTATTCTTTTGGGTAACTTACCTTACAAAAGTCACTTCAACTTCTTTCTCGGCCTTCTTATCATTAGAAGCTATGCAATCATAGGAAATGGTCATGGAGATTAACTCAAGTCTAGCTGATTCCTCTTCTTTTTCATTAAGATAATCATCATCTGATATGAGCTCATCCATTTCAACACAAGAAACTAGATTGAACTACTCACACTTTATTGAAACAAACATGCACATAATGGTATTCATTACAATTAAAGATTAAATGAATAACTTCAATAAATCAATAAAAACAATACTCGAATCACCACACGTGAGTCTTCAATGTCTTCTCTTCCACGAATCTTCTTAATACTCAAGAATAAAGAAAACCTATGCTACACTATGATCATGTTTGCTAATTGGTGGTAATGTATATGTTTACCATGTTCTAATACCTATTTATACTCCTAAGACACTTTAGAAAATAATTAGTAACCCTACAAGATAATTTAACACGAAATAGAACTCTAACTTTCTATTTTCTTTAGTCTCGGTGCTGTCACTTATGATTTGGAGCTCTACGTGTAATGTCACCGCGACGTGACAGCTTTGGCCACTTTTGTGCTTTTTCCTCCTTCAGTAGACTTGACGCCTTGCATGTCCTGTCCCGTAGTTGTCCCTTGTCACTCACGGCGCCGCCATTGCGCCGACCATCCTGTCCACTTTTTCCCTTTGCCTCGGTCTCTCTGACACGTGTCGAGCGTGCACAATAAGTTCATGTATTTTCTTATTATTTGTAGTAGTGGTAAATGGGATATCGTCTCTACATGAATTTTTCAAAGCTCTTAAGAATTAAAGGGTACCCTAAAGGTTTACTAGATTTAACTTGCTTTAATTTAACTGATCTAATTAAACGAGAATTAAACACTATCAATCTAAAAATAAAATAAACAATTAATTAAAACAAATTAACTATAGACAATTGAAATTCAATAAACTAACCTAATACAATTTAAATAAATAATCAAATAATCAATAAATTAATATAAATGAAATAACTAAACAAGCATCTAAACAAACCCCGACTAAACAATGTAATATCCTTGGATTGCATTCAAAAACACTAGAACATAACATTATTTCATAACATAGTTATCACGATAACACATGGAATCTCAAAATCATTAAATACTATTTCATATTAGGTTGATAGCCATTAGCTAACCACCGATTTTCCTAAGTTCATTGAGAAAGCAACATTCTTATCATTGTAATTCTTTTTATTGGATAAAACGCAATACCATAGAAAAATGATCGCATTAACACTCAGTAAAAATCATGCTTAATCTAAATCAAATAAAACTAGAATATGGTAATTAATAAATAACTTAGAACACAATCACCTACAACATCCACTCAAGAAAAAACCCTATAGATTAATTCAAGTTATTACTTCTATAATTGTTGTCAATAATTATAGATATAGATTTAGATACTATATATCAAGTAACATATTGGCCACTATGCACTCAATACAAAGAATCACTAGTTGTAATATGCAAAAACAACGTGTTTAATCCGTGATCGATGTATATGAATAGATCAAAAGCATTAAGTACGTGACTCCTTAATCATAAATACGTAGCAATCTTAAGTATATATATATATGTCTAGGGTTTGTTTAGATTAACAAACTACTAGCTCATGTTGGAAATAAATAACAGAATTATATAATCAAAAGACATAATTAAATAAATAAATACCTCTTAAATAAATCAAAGCTCCAATGAAGCTTCAGACATGAACTCAATCAAACTAAACTTATATGTGCAAAAGGCTGAATAGAAAAAAGACTAATTTCAAAGCCATAAGGTCCTATTTATAGTTCCTTAAGTATACATATCATAGATAAGAAAAATTCCTTGTCCTTATCTAAAAACTCGTCACCGAACTCATTGATTTGTCAGCGATTCTAGTTTGTACACAAATCAGCAAGTTAATCACTGGATTTGCCTATCTGTGCTCCACCGATTCAGTTGGCGATTTCTAGTATATTTTTCAATTCTCTGTGGATTCACTGTCCAATCTCTGTTGTCGATTTATGTGGCAATTCCTAGTGTAAATGCAAATAATTGGCTAATCGCTGGACTTCTTCTCCAGTTGACTGTTTTACTCTTCTTACTTTTTTACTCCCATTTCTTCATTTTCTTAATTAAATCCTGAAATTACAAAAACAAGAGAACACCTAGTTTAATATCATCATTTATATATAAAATCAACCTAAATTACACTATAATATATGTCTAATTATTGACTTGTCAAATACCTCTAAACTCAACACTTTGCTGTCCAGAGCAAAGGAATACTCTCAATCATATTCTTTCTTTATCTTTATATACTGTTTTCAATCTAATTAATCTTAACTTTAAATAATAGAAATTCTAAAATAGAAGTGATTTTCAAATGGACACTTATTACCCACAAGTAAATGAAAGTTATGATAGAATATAATGATTTAGACAAAATGAAACATCCCTAAATGATAACTCAACCAACCAATACAACACACTTTAGAACTTAAAGTTCATCACCATGGCCTGTACATAATATAGGTTTTCTCAATCTCCACTGACAAGTATCAAGCTTTCGATGACTTTAGAATTAAAGTTCATCAAACATCCCTAAATGATAACTCAACCAATAATATAGGTTTTCTCAATCTCACCATGGCGACAAGTATAGGTTTTCAAGCTTTATCGATTTCGACTAGTGTAGAATATCAAAACACAAAAATCACTAGATTAATTTTAATTTTTAAAAATACTTTATAATAGCACCACAATCAAAATCAATTGAAATTTTGCCAAGACACCAATGAATATATTGTTTAATACATGTTAGATTAAGAAACACTTTACTTAACTCTAGCTTCAAGCACTCGGGCTAAATCTTTTCTTTGAAGAGTTTAAGAACATCCATCTTTTTCATCTCTCATTTTTTTTACTCGATCCTAATTATTTCTTTATTATATATTTTGTTTGCTTTTGCTTTTGAGTCCCTACTCCATTTCCTATAGACATTCTCTCATTTTTCCCACTATTGATTATCTGCTCTATTTCCTATGGAATCTATATGATTCTCTTTATATTTATAAACTCTTGTTAACACTTCTCTCTATCTACTAAAGTTGAAAAAATTATTCTTTCTAAGTTATAGAAATTCATCGATTTTTAACCCATTTTTTCCTTTAATTGTGGCATAATGCTTTCTATATATACTATAAAAATATTTAATCAATAGTCTGTTGTATCATAAGATTCTTAGAAATCTGTTTTGTTTATCTTGCACTATTGTTTCGATCTTCTACCCATTCTCATGAGTAACATGAGGCATTCAATTTAGTGTATACACCAACTAGTAAAGTTAAGAAAAAATGGTATAAAAATTGATTCCTTCTATCATAGGATTCACTTGGGTAAAAAAAATATCACTTCAATTCAAAAATCTATTATATATATATATTCTCATTATCATTCTTTTCCTAACTAAAAATAAAGTAAAATGAAATTCATACTTACTTGAACTTGGAAAAAAATTCAAAAATCTCATCAACTCACTTGAATATCGGATCAAAAGTTTGAACTTTTAGGATCAATTTTGAATTTATCTTCTACCTTTCTTTTCATTCCTTGCTTTCTTTGCTATCATATTCATATTTCACCTAAAGTATCTCCAAACCCATTCCAAACTTTGTTCTCAAGATTTCAAAATTAAGTTGGGTTCCAACATAACAAATATACCTTGTGAAGTATAAATGAATCGATATGTGTAATAGTAACAATTTAATTAAATAGAAAAATATTAATTCAACAAATTCCAAATGAATGGAATGCAAAGGGAACATATTTCATTCGTAAGCAAAAACCTCATCAAGAGCAATACATATAATCAATCATTCATTGCTTGCATACAAGAAAAAATAAATGAAACACGGTGGTGTCTAGAAGTAAATTCATCATTATCTTCATCATCTTCATCCATTCATGCAGAAGGTTGAGAAACATAACTATCAGCTGGGTTGTAAGTCCCAATTGGAAATTACAACTACAAAGACAGGATGTCGATGCTTCTCCTCGAGTTTTGTAAAATAGTATAATGTATTCTCTCAGACATATAATGGTGGCATAGTAAAGTCCTATTGTTTACTACTATCATTTCTTCATTGCGATGAATTTTTGTTTGGCTATGCATAAGTGAAAATATGGTCTGAAAAAATCCTTATGTCCTAGGCTGTAACGATTATGGTGTTGAACTTGTATCCACACTCGGTATGTTCACTCTAGCCATCAATCTTGCCGCTTTATGTGGATCTTCTCGTCTTCCTACTATTTTAAATTGTGCTATGCCATCTTGCTTCTCTCGCATTTATTGCATTAAATGATTCTCGTTCATCCTCCTAGTCATTCTATACTACCACATTCTTCAATCTTTTTACTCCCTTATCATTTATTGTCTTCTTAGGCAATACATCGAATTCAGTATCGATACCCACCCCAGGTTTTCTACACAGTTAAGTGATCAAAACTAGGAACGGTAGTCCTTCATTCTTTGTAGTCTACATTGCAAACTTCATAGAATCGTGTATGATTTTCCCAACATCAATATAACCTTTCTTCATAACTATATGGTAAAATAGAGCAACTTTAGGGTTCTTCACTTCAAAATGTTGCTTGGTCGGATAAAAATATGCATATATGATATAACTCTAACTCTTCGTAATTTTCTTAAAATAGGTGGTTTCAATGAATTTCGGGTGTCCTTCACTATCAAGCGTAAATCCCTTCCCAGAGGTATTTTTAATGCATCTTGGATTATCTGAAAGGGTAAGATTCCTTATCGACATAAATAACATTCGGGTAATCCTCCTCCATTCTCTGTCCGTTATGTGGTTGGCCAAAAAACCTGTTCAATCTTGCATGTGAAATATCAATCTCCTTCCCTTTTACTACTACTTTTTCCCATTCCTTACTAACATGCCCATTCGCATAAAATTGTGATACAATTTCCGAACATCCTCTTTCTCCTCTATCTGCATAGTCTATCAGAAGACTCTCCCATCATCTATCTCTAATGATGCTCATAATCTTATCTTTATACTTACTCACATTCTAGATGTTGAACCATCTCTTAGGAATTATGACCCTTTGTATCACTAAAGTATCTCATCTGAGTTCGGTCTCATAAACAAAGAAAGGTCATAAGGTACTAGATGACTAGGGTCAGGATTCTCAAAATATTCTTCCTCATCAGACGACAAAGAAGATTGTCCTATAAGCGGAGCCCTCCCAGGTTTAGGTTATCTAATACTAACCCTGGTAGGTATAATGTTCATTACGTGGCTTGCATATTTCTGTTTTGGCTTTTCTTGCATTACCTCATTCCCTTTGTCTTGCTGACTACTCCTACCTCTTCCTCTACCTTCTCCCACCATAAAATAACTCAACTATGATGAAATAGTTAAATTGAAATCCTTGTAGTTAAAAATATCAAACTATCAAGGTAAGGAAAATAAGTTTGTGAAAAGTTTTTAGCATAGAGTCTCGAAAGAGTTGAAATTAAAAATGATTTTTTCGACATATTCCTATTATGTATATATTGGAAAAATTCGTAGAAACCCCCAAACTCATTTGAAAACCCATATTCAAATTGAGAATTCATATATAAACCCATTTTCAAAAACAATTTGTAATAAAAACTCAAAACCACATTCATTGAAAATATTATCAAAACTCGATTTTATTCAAGACATCAAAATCAAAAAGATGCTAGAGTGTCGATTTATCACCTTCTTGAGAGTGAATATCTTAAGTAATATGCTCTATTAGCTCCGTAGACTTCCTTTCCAAGCTTCAATTTGAAAAGATACCCACCTAAGCCCTAATTTGTTTGTATGAACTTGAACTCAAAACTTTTAAGGTTGGAACACTCCTAAACAAGGTGGGGTACGCTTATATAGGCTATAATTCAAGCTTCAAAGGGTTGAATCTAGAAAAACATTGATTAATCAATTGAATGGGTTCAAGGGGTTTAGGTATGAAAGGGTTTATTGTTAGTGAATTCGGGTTGTGTTTTTAAAAAACCCGAATTGGTGTCTAGCGAATCGGGGCTTAAGTGGATTTGCTGGCAAATCGCTAGTGAAATCGCTGAAAATTAGTCTCAGGGGTCCAATGACTAGCTCAGTGAATTCTAGAATAAAACTAAAATCTCTGACAAATCGCTAAGTCATTTTACACTTAAAAATATGCAAATTGTTGGAGATTTACCCAGTGATTCCTAGTGTTATTTGGTATTATTGGGAAATCGCTGACCAATTCCTGCTAATTTTCCAATATATCAAGTATCTTATTAATTTATTACACATATCAATCATATTTAAGATAGAATTGATTAGTATTCAACAATAATTATTTTGAAATCAAATTTTGATTGGTAATTAAGAAGTATTGTACTACTAAATAACTATTATATTACTTAAAATAATTAAAGAAAAATATGATTCAACTGAAAAATAACTTGATCATCCATTTCTCAATTAGAAATATCCCAAAAGAGAGTTAAAAGGAGAGAGAAAATAAATATTCTAACTATTCAAAATCTATTAATACAGAAAGACATTTGCTCGATCAACCCCCTTCTATGAAGTCATTCCTATATTATACTCCTAAAATATTTCCATTATAAGAGTAGAAAGTTGAGAAAATATAAAAATAATTAACTAATCCTAATACTAAAAGTGAAAATTAAGATAAAGTACGGGTTGCCTCACGTAGAGCGTTATTGTTTATAGTCATTGGCTCGATTTAATAGATGATATCACTCGTCGTTCAGCTTAAGCGAGTCAAACTGACCATCAACTGATTCTTCATCATTCTCGACATCTTCAGCTTCCTTATCACTCTCAGCATCTGAATAACGTCCATCAGGGTAATCATCACGATAGGAGTTCTGTCCTTCATAATCATCGTAAAGTTATTGTCATTGACATAATCTTCCATTTTGTAACCATCCTGAAGACACATATAATCATTTCCCATCCTAAGTTTAACTATACTTTGTTCTACATCAAGAACAGCTACGACCGTCTTGAGAAACGTTCGTCCCATCAATATCATGTCATCCTTTTCCATCTGTGGTACTACCAAGAAGTTGGTAAGATACTTGAATCGTCCCACTTGAACTGGCACATTCATCGACATTCACAATGGAAAGATCTTATCAAGATTTGCTTTATTAACAACAAAAGGTGGTATAAAGTCAATCCTCAACTTGGCCTTTCTGCACCATTGTGGTAAGATATTCATATCAGCCTCTGTGTCAAGTAAAACACTAAGGAAACTTACGTCATTGATCATCATGTAGAGGAGGAGTTTTGCTAGTTCATCTTTGTAAATTTCAATTAGATGTCCTAAATCTTAAAGCTTTTATTGCTTTTTAGTAAATTCTTATTCCACAGGATGCTTCCCTTCAAGATGTTGCACTTTTGTTTGCCGCTTCTTTGATATCTTCTTCTTATTGCGTGGCTTCTTATACATCTAGAGTGTAATGGTTTCATTCTTAATGGTTTCACTAGCGCTGATGCAAACATTGAACATCGTTTCATTACTTTTTGAACTTTGATTCTCAGTCCCGAGATTGATGATCTTCATATCCTATTGAACAAAATTTCATAATATGGTTGTAACCTATGACCGTTCTTTAAATATTTGTCCCGTTTCTAAGCTTTTTATTTCTACCGCGCTAGTAAATTCACAATCATATAAGGTCCTATCCATCTTGAATGGAGTTTTCTAGGAAATAATTTAAGTCTTGATTAAAAAAGTAAAACTTTATGTCCTACTTGAGAGTTTTTAGGAATTAATTTCTTATCATGAAACGCTTTGGTTTTATCTTTATAAATTGATGCATTTTCGTAAGCGTCATTCCTAATTTCTTCTAATTCTTGAAGACTCAACTTACGTTGGTTTCCCGCTTCATTATAATTCATGTTACATGCTTTTATTGCCCAATAGGCTTTATGTTCTAGTTCTACTAGTAAATGACATGCTTTTCCAAGTACTAACCTATAAGGTATCATACATATGAGTGTTTTAAATGCTGTTTTATATGCCCATAATGCATCTTCCAATCTAAAACTCAAATCCTTGCGTGATGGATCAACTATGTTTTTCAATACTGACTTAATTTCTCTATTCAAAGTTTTAGCTTGTCCACTAGTTTGTGGCTGATATACAGTAGTTGTAATATGTGTGACGTTGTATTTAGCAAGCAGATTAGCAACTAATCAATTACAAAAATGTGAACCTCTATCACTTATAAGTGCTTTAGGTGCTCCAAAAATTAGAAAAAAATAATTATTTAAGGAAATTAACCAATATTTTTGAATCATTAGTTTTTTTAGCTTTTGCTTCAACCCACTTAAACACATAATCTACAACAAGTAAAATATAAATATAACCATTTGATGGTAGAAAAGGTCCCATGAAATCTATAGCCATACATCAAACACTTCACAAAAAAGAATAGGAAGTAAAGGCAATTGATTTCTACGTCCTAAGCTTCCAGTTCATTGGCAATTGGACAAGATTTTGTATAAAGAAAACAATCATGAAATAGAGTGGGCCAAAAGAATCCGTAATCTAAAATTTTACGAGCAGTTTTATGTGGACCAAAATGTCCTCCACAAGCATAAGTATGACAATGAGATTTAATTGATTGTACTTTTGAATGTGGTATACATCTCCTAATTATTTGGTTAGTGCAAAACTTCCATAAATAGGGATCATCCCGTAAATAATATTTATAATCTTTTTTAATTTTATTCTTTTAAGCTCTCATCAAGTAAGGTGATAATCTATTGGTAGTAAGATAATTAACTATATCAGCATACCATGGGCCATCCGTCTTTATATTATACAAATATTTATCCATAAATTCATCCCTTAATGGTATAGGTGGTTATCCATTTTTTAACCTACTCAAGTGATCTGCTACTAGATTTTCAGCTCCTTTCTAATCTTTTATAGTAAGGTCAAATTCCTGTAGAAGTAGTATCCATCTTAATAGTGTTGGTTTCACATCTTGTTTTGTCATTAATTATCGCAATGCTCCATGATCTGAATAAACTATTACTTTTGTTCCTAATAAATACGATCTAAATTTTTCTAAGGCAAACAACCGCTTAAAGTTTATTTTCAATAGTGGTGTAATTCTGTTGGGCTAGATCTAGTGTCCTAAAAACATAATATATAATGTGAGATTCTTTTCCTACTTTTGAACAAAAATAGCTCCAACTACATAGTTACTTGCATCACACATTATCTCAAAGGGTAACGACCAATCTGGTGATTTAATCACATGTGTGGTTGTTAAAGAATCCTTTAATTTATTAATTGCTATCTTGCAATCATCGATAAATTCAAAAGGGACATCTTTTTCTAAAAGTTTGCATAAAGGTTGTGTTATTTTAGAAAAATCTTTTACAAATCTTCTATAAAATCCTGCATGGTTTAGAAATGAATGTATTCTCTCACCGGAGTGGAGTAAGGTAATGTTTTGACTACTTGAATATTTGATGGATCTACCTCTATTCCTTTATGTGGCACTATACGTCTTAATATAAGTCCTTGATCTACCATGAAATAACATTTTTCATAATTTAATCATAAATTCTTTTCTATGCATCTCTTAAGTACTTTAGTTAAATTAACTAAACATTCTTCGAAAGAATTACCATAAACAGTGAAATCATCCATGGAAAAACTTCAATAAAATATTTCACATAGTCATAGAAAATACTAACCATACATCTTTGAAAAGTTGCAGGTGAATTACATAGACCAAAAGACATATGTCTATAAGCAACAAATGTACCAAAGGGGCAAGTAAAATTTATTTTTCCCTGGTCTTCTAGGGTTATAGGTATTTAGCGAAATCCCGAATAACCATCTAGATAGCAGTAATGGGTTTTTTTAGCTAGCCATTCTAACATTTGATTCATAAATGGGAGGGGATAATGGTCTTTCGTAGTTGAGGCATTCAACTTTCTATAATCTATACATACCTTCCAACCATTTTGTATTCTAGTTGGTACTAGTTCTTCATGCTCATTTGTTATTACTATAATTCATATTTTTAGGAAATAATTGGACTGGGCTTACCCAGTTGCTTCAACTATTGGAAATATCATTCATGCGTCTAATAATTTTAATATTTTAGCTTTTACTACATCCATCATAGGCGAATTTAATCTATGTTTAGCTTGCATAAAAGCTTTTGTGTTAGTTTCTAGATCTATCCTACGCATACACGTAGCTGGACTTATTCCTTTTATATCACCTATGGTCCATCATATTGCTCCTTTAAATTCTTTCAATACATTTATTAACTTATTTTCTTCAAAACTTGTCAGTTTATTAGAAATTATTACTGGTAATTTATCGTTGTCCCCTAGGTAAACATATTTCAAATGATCTGGTAAAGTTTTCTGATTTAACTCAAAGGCTTTAACTTAAAAGGTAAAAGTTTTAAACGAGATCTAGATAATTCTAGACAATAAGTTATGATAGTTCATTGTATGATTCTATGATGGCCCGATGCCTAAAATCGGGTATTGCCCGACCTAATCCTATCATTAAGCCCTAACCTATGCCACATAGGACTTAACAATGTATAGATCGGCCATTTCATCTCATTCACCTCGTTACATACGATCAACATAGACTTCATTCATTTAGACTTAATTATGATTTACAGAGTTAATTAAGAAATCATTATCATTACCTTAATTTTTAGCGGAAGATTTAATAAAAAATATCGGAAGCATTTATAAAAACAAATAATGTGGAAACTAAGTAAACATACGATCATATAATACCAACCAAAGTAATAGATAACATAATAGGGAAGTCTAATTTCTAGTCCAAATATACAACCCAAAGTTATACAAAAAACATAGGTAATAAGTACACAAAATGATCACCTACAAAAGTAGCAGAAACTATCCTCTGTCAGCTCAAAACTAATTGCCAATCTTCTCCTCCCTTGATTTGCTACTCGAAGTATTTGTACCCATCGTCATAAAAAAGACGGTGAGTGCAGTAATGTAGAAAGTAACACTGAGAGACGTTTGTCCACATTTCCAAATATATATACAACAAGTATCTAAAAGCATAATAATAGCAATTAAAGCTGAAAAAGAGTCATGCCATAAGATATTTCAGTTAAACAACATGAAACTGTTACTCGGCTAAGCAATAATGATCTAGAGTCGGTTGACTATGAAATTACATCATATCAACTCTGTTCCACTATTTAGGGCATAAATATAATCATGTTTCCCATTTTTCATATATATATATATATATATATATAATACTTGTCGACAAACCCGGATCCCATTCCCGGTGTGTCGTGCAAGCTGGTGGTGAGATCCATACATCCTTGAAAATCTAGTGACCCCGTGTGCCATGCTCTTTCTATAATGTTCCTAGATATAAGAACTACTTTCATAACTCAAGAAATGATGCAGTTTAGGAATCCAACAATGAAATTGCAGAAGTAATGTACAAAGGAAATAGTTTCACATTACCATAGAACTCCCATCTAATAGCATGCTTATTCTCATGGCTTTAGAGTCCATTACACACTGACTAACAATCATAATGAAAGAAATGACATAACACATGAATATGAGTCGTGTAATGAATACCATAGGTTTTAGAATGTGTTTAGACCCTCGCTAAGATGTTAAGCTTGTTTAAGGTGTTTGTGTATAAGTTAAGAAATTGCGGTCGATATGCTGTCTAGAGCACCTAGCGCGCAGGGTAGTTTACCTAGCACACTAGAGACCCCTAGCGCGCTATTCATACTTGTTAGCATGCCACACATAGGTAGAGCTAGCTAGCACGCCTAGCTCGCTAAATGCAGGAAATCCAATAAATTTTGCATTTCGAATTTTTTGGTTTACTCCTCCAAATGGCCATCACCCAAAGCCTTAAATCTCTATGTTCCCTCCACTAGAGACCCAATACATCATCTATTGCAACAACACCAACATACACTTCATTTATATTCATCAACCATAAATTTATGTATGCATTTTAATTAAAATTAAAAACACATCTAACACTTTGATTGATCATAACTTGTTCAATTTAAATCCAAATCTCAAACATCCTAGTAGCAAATTTAATGTTTTTCTGCAAGGAATCCAAATATATGAACCAATTTTGAAAATAAGTTCATTTACCCTCTAAAATCACAAAAAAACCATAACTAAACAAACACCTCTAATTTTACCAAAATTTAGTTTAACTAGTTATGTAGACTTTCTTACCTAAGGTGGAAGTCCCTTAGTTTAACTAGTTGTGTAGCCTGCTAGTATCATTTCAGCTATCTTTCGAGCAATGGCCAAATTTTGGTGGAGTTCATCATCTATGGAAAGAGGTATTCATTAGCAAAGGTGGGAGAAGTTAATAAAAGCTGAAGTGTGGGGTTGCTTTGGGTTTAGAGACCTGGAATTGTTTAACTTAGGTTTCCTGGCTAAATAGGCTTAGTGACTGTTGAAAAAGGAGAACCAGTTGGCCTTGGAGTGTTTTAGAAGGAAGTATTTCCTAAGAGGTGATATAATGATAGAGGAGTTGGGAATAAGACCTTCGTGGGCCTAGAGGAGCATTCTAGAAGGTAGGGAAGTTTTAAATCAAGGTTTGCATTAAAGGGTAGGGAATGGTTAGCTCACTAAAATCTGGTATGACTAGTGGGTTGCAGGGAAGGAAATGGCTAAATTATGGTCTCCTAGAAGGACAGGGCTGGAAAAGGTGGTTGATCTCATTTCACCAAACACTCTCCATTGGAATTTCAAGTTGATTAAAGAGGTTTTTTGTGAGGAGGAGGAGGTAAGGTTGATTCTTGCTACTCCGATGAGTAGGGAAGGTTGTGTAGATAAACTTATTTAGCATTTTGAGAAGTCGAGGATCTTTTCAGTTAAGTCAACTTAAAATTGGCTTCAAGGATGGATAGAGAAAGACATTAGGGAGGAAAGATAGAAGGTGCCTCTAGTCACGAAAGACAATTTGATGATGTGTGTTATTTATGGAAGATAAAGGTACCCGAAAAATTGTATTTCTTCTTTCGAAAATGCTCCATAACATTATCCCCACAAAGGAAGAACTACAAAGGAAGAATTTATTACCTAATCCTTTGTGCCATTTCTGTGGTTTGGAATTTGAATCCTTATATCATCTTTTTTTTTCATTATGAGTTTGCTAAGAGATTCTGGTTTGAGGATTTATGAGGCATAAGAATGGCAAAGTTGGAAGGAGAAACTTTGAAGGAGGTATGGGAATCCTTCCTTAGTAGAATTGCTAAACTCAGTGAGGCCAAATCGATAGTTCAATGGTGTGTGGTGGAAATTTGGAGGATTTGGAAAAATAGAAATAAAAGGGTGTTTAGAGGCAAATTCGAGGATCCTGTTCAGGTGGTGAAGAGGGTACCAATTCAAGTGTAGGTGTTCAATGAAGTTAAGGCAACAATTAGGCTTCAAGGTGGAGAAGGTGTTCACTATAATCTAGCGTCAGCACTTGGTCTTTATGTCGATGCATTGAGAAATACAGACTCAGGTGGAAAAAATTACAAAAGTACAATACTTTGTAGTTTAAATGAGAAAAATAAGTGTGGTTTTTCTTTAATTCAAAAATTAGGCTATGTCGCCTATCAAAAAGGCGCTATCAGTTGGGTGGGTTTTTTCGCTGACGTGGACACATGAATATCGCCTTTTCAAAAGCGCTATTCATGTGTCTGGTCCACGTAGGCCAGCCTTACATTGATAGTGCCTTTGAAAAGGCGCTATCAGTGTAAGACTGTCTACGTGGACTGTGTTTACACTGATAGCGCCTTTTGAAAAGGCGCTATCAGTGTAAACATCCACGTGGGATAACCACGTGAACTTGGCCCGAACGAATAACGCCTTTTGAAAAGGCGCTATTCGTTCAGCCCATGTCCACGTGGACATGGGTCGTCGGGGTACACAGATAGCGCCTTCTCAAAAGGCGCTATTTGTGTACCCTCTTTTCTTCTTCCTGAAACAGGGACGCATAGAATATATTCTCTGCGTCCCCGTTTCAGGCAGAAGGGTGGATGGGGCTATGGTTTAGGGTGGTAGGGGTCACGGGAGTGTTGGAGGGGGGGCGTCGGGTATTTAAGGAGAGGAGGGAGCAGAGGGCGGGTTGAAGGAGAAACTGCGGTGGGAGTTGGCCAGACCGAGGAGGGGGGCGTCGGGTATTTAAGGAGGCTCATTCATGAACCTGTTAACCATGCCGCCGCCTCATGTTCATTTCGCCCAACCGCATACAGGAAGCCACTATTTTGGGATGGTTCAACCTCCTATTTTTGGGAGCATTAGTAGCAGAGGTGAGTCGAGTGAAGCACCAGAGGAAGAACATCAATCAACTCGATGCCATTCAATGCCAGATCAGCAACCTCAACAACCTCAACCGGATGTACAAACATATCGTCCAACTAGACATAGAGTACGTCCGGTTTGCATCACCGAGCAACAACGTCAACGTAACCGTCGTAATAGACCTGTATGATGAGCTTTCTTGATGTCGTGGTTTTTTTTACAACTTATATCTTGGGTGAACGAAGTTGATGTATACAACCTTCTCATGGAATGAACTTATTTTTTTACAGATCATTATTTTTTTAATTTTAAGCTCTCGACAAAAAAACAACGTGGTTTTGCCCTATAATTATTTTATTCTTCGTATCTCTACTTATCATCACGAGATAGAAGTAACACAAAAGTTTAAAGGATGAGTTGCATGCTTACTATGGGTTACACGGGTTGTCCGCCTTGCGATACGTATGTGACGTTTGCATGTGGTGCATGGTCTGTAGTGGATATGCATGGGTTGTCCCTTCGAGATACGTGCATGACGTTTGCATGGATTGTCCACCTCGAGATACGTATCTGGCGTTTTCATTAGTTATCCATCTCGACTTATGTGCATGACGTTTGGATGGTTTGCATGTACTGCAGTTGGTTGCATGGGTTGTCTACCTCGAGATATGTGCTTCACATTCGCATGGTTTGCATGGATTGCACGAGGTTGCATGAGTTGTTGACACCTTGAGATATGTGTGTGACGTTTGAATGGTTTGCACGAAGATGCATGGCTCGCCCACCTCGACATACGTGCGTGGCGTTTCCATGTGTTGTTAACTAGGAGATACATGTGTGACGTTTGCATTGGCTTTACCACTTCGAGACACGTGCGTGACGTTTGCATGAGTTGCACGAGGTTGCATGGGTCGCCCACCTTGACAGACTGCCGAGCATTTGCTTGAAATCTCCACCTCGGCTGCATGGGTTGTCCACGTTGATATGCGTGCGTGTTGCTTACATTGGTTGTCTACCTCGAGATACACGAGTGGCGCGGGTCGTCCATCTCCATATGCACGTGTCATTCATAGGGCCAAAAATTTCGTATAGATAGCTCATTTTCAAAAGGAGTCATTCATAGAATGTATAATTTTGTATAGATAGCTCCTTTTCAAAAGGAGCTATCCATACAAATGCCTTCCACCTCACCACCACCTCACCACCATGCATGCCACCTCATCATCAATACCTCATTCTCAAAAGGAGTTATACCTTACTTTTGTTATTTTAAAGTAAACCTCACTATTTTTTGAAATATAAACTATATCCACCCCACTTTTCTAAAAACCCCGACTCAGGTGACACAGGAATTGGTTGGATCCTAGTGACAAGGCGAGGCTGTATCAAAAGGGCTGGTTTGTTGGCGGTGGCCTTCATATCCTTAGTCGAGGTGGCAGAAGGTAGGGCTATCATAAGTGCTCTCCTTCACTGTCGAGAATGCAGGTACTTGAGGAAGGTGTACTCAGATGCATGTGTGGTCACGGCTGCCATTAGTGAGACGAGAGGCGAATTTAGGGATTTAGATCCAATTGTCCATGATATTAGATTTCTTGCTAAGAATTGGGATCCTATGAATTTCTATTTTATTCCTAGAGATTTGAATGTTAAAGTTCATGGCTTAGCTCGAAGAACTCTTTTGGGTAGTAATAGTTGTACTTGGGAGAATCCTCCTCCTGAGGTTTTTTTGATTAATGAAAACATATGAAACTGTTTCCTGAAAAAAAAAATACAAATAATTTGCATGCTTATCACTTCATTCCTATATATATGTAGATAAGGTTAAGTTATAGCTATGGATCTTAATGTGCACACGTATGTCAAGACTAATCTAATGGCTCTTATAATGACTTAAAATCTTCTAACTCTTCACTATCTCATCATTGATAACACAATTTCATTACTTAATTTGTCTTGTGATGAGTTCATACGTATTTCGAGGTACTTCAATGACTATTGTTTTATGTTTCTAACTTTAGGCTTCATTAATGTAAATCAAACTATAGCCGCTTCAATTCAACTAAATAAACTACATTAAACGTATATTAAACTTACCACATCACTCACTACCCTTGTCCCACGTCGGCACCCATCTTGAGGTGCATCCCCTCTCATGTCTCGACAACTATATACAAGTATGAGTGACTTAATAAGTCTACACATATAAATTACACTAGGAATACACTACATTAATCTAATATATTTCTCAGTCCTCACGCTGAATATTAAGACTATGTACCCGCTCTCGGATATGTCACGAGTCGGTAACCCTGATTAAGGACTAATTTACTATTAGTAGATTCTAGGCCGTTATAGTCTTCTTAACTAATAGAAACTTCATCCTTGAAATTAAACCTAATTTGACCGAAAGCTTAATCTCATTATTCAGTCTTATATCTAAAAACAATCGAGTCACTCACTAGTTGAATTTTATTTCTCCATTTAAAACATGTGGGATAACTTTTTTTTTTTCCATTTTATTCTTTCAATAATTACCCTAGCCAAAATTTCAATTGATACAAGCCCCAAAGCCTATGTTTCTCAATAATTGCAGGTGGTTTCTACTGACCGTTTACCCTGGGTTCAAATAGTATTGTGGGTGAGTATATGCTTAGTTACCACATGCACACTATCATAATATACGATATTCTAGTCATAGTACTCAAGAGAACTCTCATTAGGCATATTTTCTTTATGAAAGTTTTTATTGTGCTTATCAAGCAACATAACTTTCATTATCTTTTTAACTCATGTGATATGGACTATTCGTGTCATTCTCGTCAGTCCAGTGATCAACTTTAACACCAAAATCACTAGTGTAGCTACTGTTATAGCTAAATCAAATAATGCATGAATAACACATTAATAAATGCATTTCCTCACCAGGGTCGTGTATCGTATCTAGATTCGGCTCTGCCTCAATGTGAGCTCCATGTTCGGCTTGTGCCTACATGGCAAGCTACTGATAGTCATGAGGTTATGAACATTGTCTAATCATGTGTCTAGTCTGTCCACATCTATAGCATGCCGACTGTCTTCTCTGTGCTGTTGAGTTTGCCTGGCTGTGCGTCAATCTCGGTCTATATGGACTAATATCAGTACCTCTAACTCCTGTCACTATCTCTGATTCAAGAAAATATGCAAGTTGTGGACACTAACGAGCCATGTGTCCAACCTGACGACATCTATAACATGTCGGTGGTCTCCTCCACTCTATAACTACAGTATGAGTTCGTTCCTGTCTCGGTGCATCTCGGCTTCGGTCGTCTAATGTCAACTGAATCTGTAAGGGTGATAGCACAAGTCTAGCATGAGGTGGCATGGAAAACTTACTAATTGAGTGTTGACTGCAACTAATTATGTGTCCCTCCTGACCACATCTCAACACGTCATATGTCTTATCTGCTTTGTCAACTTAGTTGATCTCAGAGTTAGTCTCTGCTCCTGCACTGATGCATACTGGTCTTTTCTGCCCCGAGCAATGGTGATACTCTTGCAGTGGTTGCACTATCGGGGGTAGTCAGCTAGCAAATTTAGGAATAAATGTAGGTGGAACCATAACAACTGAAGTTATGGATGGAAATCTACTCGCTATCATAGGTGCCAGTAGAGAAACGTGTACGCAGGGTATATTCTTAGCAACTATGCAATGTAATTAGTATATTTAGTTCATATAACATTTTGGACTAAGAATGGGGCAATGTACCATGACTTGACTGTATTTGATTTTAAATGTGAAAATCCTCTGAAGTGTCAATAAGGCAGACCAGGACTGATGGATGTTAAGGTTAGCCTGGAAATGAATTCCACCCTTTGTCCTAATAAAAGGAAAAGGTTAGCCTAAAATGGATTTTTCCCTTTCATTCTCAGTAGGCCAGAGTTTTACCTTAGTCGTTCACTATCCATATAAATAGGTAGCTCAGTTAAACTTTAATACACGACAAAATTACCAGTTGAATAACATGGGGATTTTATAGACCTTATTCTTAGGGTAAGATGAGAGTAGAACTCTCCAGTTATTAAGAGTTTATAGCTCGATTACATTTGAATCCACTGGCATCGGTCAACATGTGGATTCTTGCAAGTGTATTCTTATGTAAGGTTAGAGTACGAATTTGAAATGAAAATGAAAATACAAGTTATGAGTATAGTTACAATTGACATGTGAACTTGCATCCTGTTATGTATTGTTATATCGTTTATTATGCCTGAATAGATATGTTTGGATTAATATTTATATTCATGAATTTATTAATAGTAGTTGATGATTGATATTTTTACGAGCATTACTTAATGAGTAAGTTGGAGCGTTCATTCCCTAATTAACATTTCAGGTTATTGTCATGCCTTTCGATTGAGAAATGGAGAAGATTATGAGTTTATTGTCTTCTCTACTGTGAATTGATTTCTCTATTGTGTATATATTATATTCAAGTACTATTTTGTAATAAAAAGTGTTGGGAAATGGTTTTACGACCGAGATTTATGCTGGTTTTTGTATATCTTATGTTTTATTGAAAAATTTTTAATTCCGCTGCGTTTTCAATTATTTATTCGATATACGATATAATGTGTTGTGATTATCAGGTATAAAGGATAGTTGTACTGTTACTCTAATTAAGTTTGACTAGTGTACCAGGGTTTAGTTAAGATTTCAAGTTTGGTATCACCTTAATTGGGATAGGGGATGCTACACAAAGAGCTATTACATACTCAGCCAAAACCAAGAGGTGAACATAGTACCTCTATCAAAGAAAATAGAAATCGTTACTCCATGGCATACAAATAATCTCACACTAATAGATTACACTAAGATCTGGAAAACTATAATTAAGAGCTATTAGAAAAAATGTGCAGATTTCGTTAGTCTGTCAATGATAACCTGGATATTGTTGTGTTTCCTCTAAGATATGGGCAGATGATTCATAAATTCCATAGAAATATTCTCTTACTTCTATTTAATAATGGGTAGTGGTTATAATGTTCCTTGACTTTGCCTCTCGGCCTTGACCTGCTAGCAAATCTCACAGACTTTAAGATAATCAGCAACATCTGATTTCATCCAAAGCCACTAATACAAATGATATGAGTTGTGGTACATTTTGGTCCTGCCAGAATGAATACAATATATAGATCTTTGAGATTCTCTGAATATCTTTTCGTGCACCCATAAATGAACTCCACAACCCACCCCTGAATCAAAGATTGAGATAATTAGATTATGTTGCATCAAATCCTTACACATACTCGGTGTATTAGTCAAACCAAATGACATCACATTGAACTCGAACTGACCATACCTCATACTGAAAGTAGTCTTATCTACATCCTGCCCTAACTCCCAATTGATAGTAGCTAGATCGAGTATCTAACTTTGAAAAGAACTTAACTCCATTAAATAGATTAAACAAATCATTAAAGAGTGACAAATGATATTTGTTTCTAATCATCATGCGGTTCAACTGTCTACAATTTACACACATTTTAAGGCTTCAATACTTCTTCTTCACACAAAGAATTGGTGTAACCCAAGGAGACATAGTGTAACCCAAGGAGACATACTTGGAAGCATGAATCCTTTATCTATTAGCTTTTGCAACTAATTCTGCAACTTTGCAAGGTCAGGGTTAGCCATCGTATACGACGGAATGGGTATGTGTTTTGTTACAAGATCTAGATCAATATTAAAATCAATCTCTTGTAGTGGTTGTGGTTGATCATGGTTGGACATATAATGGCTCTATTGTAGCAATAGTGTACTCAACAAACATTGGTTACGAATATCGTCCTCAGTAAAAGGTGTATTGCAATTAGTATTACTTAGTCAGATCTACCTTATTTTAAACTAAACTATTCTATTCTAACAAAACAATGTAAATTACTTTTAAACTCTTATATTAAGAATACCTTAGTTCACAACTATGCTTTTCAACTCACTTCCTTATCTTTATTAAATGTGTGCAATGCCCTATTAGAATAGACAAATTTCCTTCCAATCCGCTTCAACCCACTATAGTGATGGAAAAGATTTTTATGTACAAACTAGAACTCCACCTATCAGTGTAAATAACATAAGCTCCACATTTCTTTAAGTTCCTAATCTTTAGATTCATAACCAATTTAGTTTACTATCTTTGCCTCCCTAATCAATAACTATCTATTGATGCTATATATTTTACAATTGTACCGTCCATATCCGGCTTAAAAGCTTCTATGGCCATGATAACTTATAAAACCTAATATTAACAAACAAGTGATCAAGATGTTCGTAGCATTATAGTAAGAATCAATACAAATACTAATCATTGCACTTTTATCTTTATAATCCTTTCATACTACTTTAACATAACAATCATACCATAAGATCCATTGATCGGTAAGATTAATGAATCACTCACACATCATTGAAATAAACATGCACATAATGGTATTAATTGTAATCAAAGATTAAACAAATAATTTCAATAAAATCCATAAAAACAATACTGATTCACCACACGTGAGTCTTTAATGTATTCTTTTCCATAAATCTTCTTCATATTCAAAAATAAATTAAAACAATGCAAATCTATAATAATTAGTTGCAATCTATGGTGATGTATATGTTTACCACGTCTTAATACCTTTTGATACTCCTAAAACACTTTAAAAAAAATTAGAAACCCTAGTAGACAATTCTACACGAATGGAACTCTAATTTTCTATTTACTTTCTTCTCAATCCTTATTTTTACCTCTCTTTTATTTTCTTTACTCCTCCTATATTACATTGCATGGCATTGCCGCTCCTTTTTCAATGGATTCCGTTTTTCCTTGCTTTTTCCAACCATCGAATTCTATGCTCCATTTCTTATAGAACTTGTGGGACTCTCTATTTTTTATTTTTAAAACTCTTGTTAGCACTTCTCACTTTGCACTTAATTAAACCAGTTTTAACTCCAACATTTTATTCAAAATCATGCCTATCTCTTCCCCTCTTGTGTTAAGTCTTTATTTCCATTTTATATTTAAGTAAAATCCACACTTATCATAGAATTCCTTAGAGATCGAACTTTTTAAAAGTGTTCTAGTATTCTTCTTGCTTTTGTTTCAAGTTTATGGTCTTACCTAACTCTAGGTTTCTAAACGGTTGTTTGCTATATTTCTTATTTTCTTCAAAAATTGACAACACTCTCTTGAGTTTCATATCACCAAGATACTTGTGTTCTTACGCTTCCTAAATTAAATGCATGAAATTTAAAAATGAACTACTTATTCATTACATATTACTATATATAACCTAATCTATACTACAAAACAAATAGAAATAATAAGTAAATAGAAAAAATTAATACACTACCATGTTTTCCTCTTTAACTACTTCAAAAAAATAAAATTTTACAATCATAACTATAGTGTTTAACCTTATTTCATCATTTCTCACCACTTCCCTTAGTGTAGTGTTGTTGCCCCTAATCTTAGCCCAAACCTTATCCTCAAGGTCTAAAAATAAGTCTGAAACATGAAAACAATGAACACAAACATATTATAATAATGTCCCTATAACTCCTTGTTGCATTATGAATCTTCTACATATGTTGAAACTTTTCCATTCCGATGAAACTCAGTCCGACAGATGGTCTTTCCTACAAATTTATCACAAAACATTAAAAAGTTCAAAAACTAAAACATTTGACTTGTCTTTAACTAAACCAAGTATCTTTATACTAAATATAATACTAAAATAACACTATATATATGTCTAAATAAACACTTATCAAGTACCCAAAACATTAAGATTTAGCACATCCCAAGTTAATAATCTACTAAAGAGCTTTTCTTTGTAAAAACTTATATTTTCAAAACATATAGCAATAACAACAAATACAATTCACTTTCGAAACATCAAAGTAGTTAAAAACCAAAACCATCACTAGTCACAAGTTCATTTCATTTTTACTCACTTTTTCCAACCACCCAATTCTATGCTCCATTTCCTGAAGAACTTATGGGACTCTATATTAAAAAAAAACACTTGTTAGCATTTCTCACTTTCGCTTAATCCAGTAAGTCTTAACTTCAAGATTTTATTCAAAATTAGGCCTATCTCTTTCCCTCATAGTTCTAAGTCTTTATTTTATTTTTATAATCAAGCAAGATTCACACTTGTCGTAGAATTCTTTGGAGATCTAACTTCTTCCACAAGAAGTATTCTAGTATTCTTCTTGCTTTTGTTTCAAGTTCATGGTCTTCCTTAACTCTAAGTTTCTAATCATGAAATCATATGATTGTTTGCTCCGTTTTTTGTTTTCTTCAAAAATTGATAACACTCGCTTGAGTTCCATATCACCAAGATACTTGCGTTCTTACTCATTCTCAATTAAATGCAAGAACTTTGGAAATGAATTGCTTATTAATTACATATTACTATATAACCTAATCTATACTACATAAACAAATAGAAATAATAAGTAAATAGAAAAAATTAATACACTACTATGCTTTCATCTTTAACTGCTTCAATTTTTTTTTTTACGATCATACCTACAGTGTTTATTCTTATTTCTTCTTTTCTCACGACTTCTTATAGTGTAGTGTTGATGCCCCTAATCTTAAACAAAACCTTGTCCTCAAGGTTTAAAAATAAGCCTGAAAAATGAAAACACTAAACACAAAATATTTTATAATTATATCCCTATAACTCCTTGATGCATTATGGATCTTCCACATATGATTAGACTTTTCCATCCCGATGAAACATAACCCGACAAATGGTTTTTCCTACACATTTATCATAAAAACTTTCAAAAGTTAGAAAACTAAAATGTTTGAATTGTCCTTAACTAAACTAAAAAACTAAGTAGCGAAAATTCAAAAACTTGAAATAAAAACCCCCAGGCTGCCTCCTAGTAGTGCTTAGTTTAACGTCATCAGCCCAATGCTTTTTTGCTAATTTAATCCGAGTAATAATCGAGATACTCCATTAATTTAGGTGTTTGGAATAATTGCTCATCCACAAATAGGTTCCCAGCTTTCATGTATCACCTTTTTTTATGAGGTAACTATAGAGATGGTCTTTAACCAAATTTTCACTTCCTTTCTTATCTTTGATTTTCAAGTAAAACTCTTGCAATAATAACACCCATCTAATTAAACTTGGTTTGAAATCATTCTTTGCAAACATATAACAGATTGCTGCATGGTCAGTATACGTATTGACTTTTGAACCCACTATGTAAGCTGTAAACTTTTCATACGCAAACACTACTACCAATAGCTCCTTTTATGTGGTAGTATAATTCTATTGTGCTTGATCCAATGTGTTATTTAGATAATATAGAGCTCTAAACACTCCATCTCTCTATTGGCCTATCACGGCTCCTACAATATAGTCACTTATATCGCACATTATTTGAAATTTAGATTCCCAATCTGGTACTACCAATATTTGTTTTGAAATCAAAGCTACGTTCATGGTCTCTAATGCTTTTACACAAGCAAGTTTCTTTTCGAATGGAATATCTTTTTCCAACAATGTGCATAATGGTTTTGTGATTTTTGAAAAATCCTTAATAAACCTTCCATAGAAACCCGTATGTCTTATAAAGCTCCTTATATCTTTAATTTTACTTAGTCTCGGAAGTTTCTCGATTCGCGCTATTTTTCATCTATCAACCTCTACTCAATGAGTACACACTCTTTGTCCCAAAACATTTCCTTCACGAACCATGAAGTGACACTTTTCCCAATTAAGTACTAAATTTCTGTCCCAACATCTTTTTAGTACCAAATAATTTTTTTTAAGTATAAGTCAAAAGATGCTCCAAATAATGAAAAGTCATCCATAAATACCTTAATGATATCCTCCACCATATCAAAGAAATAGCCATCATACATATCACAAATTTTGCTGGTGCATTGCATAATCCAATGGCATCCATGCAAATGCAAATGTTCCATAATGACAAAAAAACATTGTTTTCTCCTAATCTTCTGGCACTATTTCAATTCGATCATATCCTGAATACCCATCTAAGACAAAATAGTATTCATATCCAGCTAATCTATCCATCATCTAAACAATGAATGGTAAAAGAAATGATCCTTTCTTGTAGCCTTATTTAGCTTCTGGGAATCAACGCCAACTCTCTAACCAGTTATTGTTCTACTTGATAAGGTCTCTCCATTTTTGTTTTAAATAATGGTCATTCCTCCTTTCTTTGCTACCACATGTATTGGTGAAACCAACAAACTGTCTAAAATAGCATAAATGATTATGGCGTTCAACCATTTTAAGACTTCCTTTTTTACCACTTCTTTCATCACTTGATTTAACCTCCTCTAAATTTTAATTGATTGTTTATGATTCTCTTTCATTAATATCTTATGCATGCAAATAGCTAGACTAATTCCTTTTAAATCATTGATTATCTATCCTAATGCCAACTTATGCTCTGTCAAAACTTGAAGCAATTTTTCTTTTTCCAATTATGTTAAGGCTGCAAAAAAGATAACAGGATATGTTGAATTTTCTCCTAAATATGCATATCTCAATTGCTATAGCAAACGCTTTAATTCCATAGTTAGTTCAATATCTGCACTTCCACTTTCGTTTCTATCTCAAAACCTTTATGAAACTTAGGAGATCCTATTGGTGATAAAGCATTTACCGCCCCTGAATTTCACACTTAAATGTAAAACTTTTGGTTATTCGTTGAAATAGACACCGCTCTAGCGTGTTATCTGGCATATATTCCTTGGCTATCTCTATAACTCGATTAGAAACTATATCTCTAACTTTGATACTGTTACAATGCTCGCCCTCACTTACAAATTTCAAGGTATTGTAAATGTAGAATAGAAATTCCTCATCGTTTACTCGTAACCTTAATTCTCCCTCGAGAACATTTATAAATGCTTCTGTAGTTGCTAGAAAGGGTCTCCCTAAGATTAGTGCTACCTCTTTGTTTTCTTCCATATATAGTACTACAAAGTCAACATGAAAAATGAATTTATCCACTTTTACCAATATATCTTCAATCACTTCTTTTGGATAGGTCACTGATCAATCTGCTAATTGCAAAGTCATATTTGTTGACGTTACTTCTCCCAAACCAAACTTCTTAAATATTGATCAGGGCGTGGAATGAAAAAACTTCCTGGTACCTTCAATTTTTGTGTAAATTCCTTTGTCAGATAGGACTACATTCTTTTATCCAATTTATTGTTTCATAATCTTCCTGTCGCACCTCTCTTGCCACTATGTCCTTCAAAAACTTAGTGTAATTCAGCATTTGTTCCAATGCATCTACGAACTGATGTTTATGTGTAACATTTCGAACATCTCCACAAATTTCCTAAACTATTCTTGATTTTTATGTTTCATGAATTGCTGAGGATATAATAGACGTGAATTTATTAGCGGTGGATTATCAAGAAATGTCACTCTCCCTAGTACCACTTTTTTTTCATCATATCTCCCTTTCTCTTCCTTCGAGTCAATTCTCATTCTTCTGCTGGTGCAACTTTCTATTGGTTACTTATGTCACTTTCTAAGTGTTCTGCATCCCTTTAATAATGCTCATTAATTTGCTTCCTTATCTCATTTGTTGTATTTTTTGTTGCACTAGATCATTAGTTGTTATTCCACTTCTTAATTAGACTGCATGTGCGTTCTCCATAAGAGTAATGTTTATTATACTCGAAAACCATTCTTCATTCAATGAATTTAAAGTAATGGCCAGCTGACCCATTTGTCTCTCTAGGTCCTTGATGGATTGTGATCTCTCACCATCCATCCTTTCCATAACTTGCTTCAAATTTTCCATCTATTTCTTGTGCTTCTCATGGCATTCTTTATTGCTCATGTAAATGAATGCAAGAATTTCTCAATTAACTTCAATGAAGTCACCTTTTCGTTCTGCCCTAGCTTTCCTTGTTGGATTTGTTGATCAAAGCCTTGAGATAACTTCAGTGCATTATCCGGATTTCCATATGAGAAGTTGGGGTTGGTGTTGTATCCTTAACAAAACCTTTGAAGAACCATTCTGCTCAGCTTGAAGTTGTTACCATAGTTATGGTTGTTAATGAAATTGAACTCCTCAAGCTCCATTCCTTCCTGTATGTCCATTAGGTTAACCACCATGGTTTGGTGATTAATGAATTGATGTATAACTGACACTTATGGACTTTTTTATCCCATTTAAAGTTCCTTCATTTGATTACTTAGGTTGGATAGTTATGCCATAATCCCAGCTTCTGAATCAATCTCATAAACGCCTACTGGTTTCCTTAGTGTGAAACGATTACCTGTTGTAGAGTTATGAAACAAAAGATCAAGAAGATCTAATGCACCATCCTTATCCTTGGTTAGTAGAGAACCACCAGCTACGGCATCTACTATTTTTTTAATGTTGTGACTTATCTCATAATAGAAAATTTTTATTTGTGCCCATTTCATGTAAAATTGTCTTGGACTTCTCCTCAACATCTCCTTGAATATCTCCTAACCCTCTCCAAAAGCCCCGACATCTTCCTACTTGAATTGGTTGATTTCCTGTTTTCTTTCACTAACATTCACTGGGGGAAGAACTTATCAGGAAATCTTTCATTGATTTTCGCTCAGAAAGCCATCCACAACTATTTTTTGTGCTTTGTAACAGGAAATGATATATTCTGTTAAAGAGAGTACTTTGCGTAATACTCCTTACATTTAGTCTTTGGAACCACGATTTGGTTTTTCCACCCAATGAGGATGGGAAAAGTCTCATACTAATAACCTCCTTGCTAACTCTGGTAATGTGCACGGTCTCGCAATTCTCCAAAATATTCTGAACATGTGCAACTTGATCTTTATTGGCTAGCCTATTGAAAAGGCTATTCTACACCATGTTGATTAAAGACAGTCACAGTTCAAACTTAGTAGTGTTGGATGGAAGCTTCATTACTCCGTTTTCAGCCTCTTGAACTTCTAGCTTGAAGTAGTCGCAAAGGCATCTTTATCCTCGCACTCTATCCTTCACTACCATATCACTTTTAGTTTGGTTATTCCCCCGGCCCTGTTGTTCATTTCTTGCTTGATCCTTAACCATCTTGATTCCTTTCTTTTTCTTTTCTTTTTGGTGGTGTCAATCTCAGGGTCATAAGGCACTAAGTCCTTCTCTCATTTGCTATGCATGCACTAATTTTCCCTAAAAAGAAAAAATAAAAGATCAAGTGCAAATGTCAAACTTGAAACTTAAATCTTTCATTTTTTTTCTTTTTGTTTTTATAAACTTGAAAGTAAAATAGTTACAATAAAACTTAATAATTTTGGAAACTAATTAATTCTAAATAGCTCCTTATCCTCGACAACGACACGAAAAACTTGTTCATGGTTGCAAGTTTAACGACTCGATTGTAGTAATAGTGTAATCAACTTACATTGATTACGGATCTCGTCCTCAGGGAAAGATGTATTGCACTTAGAATTAATAAGTAAGATCTACCCTATTAGTAAAGAAATCACTTTTTTAATTGATTTAACTAAACTATTCTAATCTAACAAAAGACTGTAAATTACTTTGAAACTCCTATATTAAGAAGACCTCAGTTCGCAACTTCACCTAGTTAATGAATAAATATGCTTTTCAACTCACTTCCTCATATTTATTATGTCTGGGCAATGCCTAATTAGAATAGATAGATTTCCTTCAAATCCACTTCAACCTACTATGGTGACGAAAAATATTCTAATGTGCAAGCTAGAACTCTACCTATCGCTGTGAATAATGCTCCACATTGCTTTAAGTTCCAAATCTTTAGATTCATAACCAATTAAGTTTACTATCCATGTCTCCCTAATCAATAACTATCTATCGATGTTATATATTTTATGGTTGTACCATACATATTCGGCTTAAAAGCTTCAATGACCATGATAACTTCTAAAATCTAATATCCAAACAAGTGAGTAAAATGTTCATAGCATTACGCTCAAAATCAATACAAAATCTAATCATTGCATTTTTTATCTTTATAATCCATTCATACTACTTTAGCATATCATTCATAACATAGGATCCATTTATCCATAAGATTAATGAACTATTCACATATCATTAAAATAAACATGCACATAATGGTATTCATTGTAATTAAAGATTAAAAGAAATACTTTAATTAAATCAATAAAAATAATATTGAATCACCACACTTGAGTCTTCAATGTCTTCTCTTTCACAAAGCTTTTTGATACTCAAGAATAAAGTAAAACTATGCTAATCTATGATAACTAGTCGCAATCTATGGTGGTGTATATGTTTACCACGTTCTAATACCTATTTATACTCATAAGACACTTTAAAAACAATTAGAAACCCTAGAAGATAATTCTGCATGAAATAGAACTCTAACTTTTGATTTTCTTTCTTCTCAGCAATGTCTATAAGTGATTCGACACTGTGTGTACAATGCCATAGCAACATGACACCTTTGGCCATTTTGTGTGAAATTTCTCATATTCAATAGAAATATTCTCTTACTTCTATTTAATAATGGGTAGTGGTTATAATGTTCCTTGACTTCGCCTCTCGGCCTTGACCTGCTAGCAAATCTCACAGCCTTTAAGGTAATCAGCAACATCTGATTTCATCATAAGCCACTAATACAAATTATGAGTTGTGGTACATTTTGGTCCTGCCAGAATGAATACAATATCTGGATCTTTGAGATTCTCTGAATATCTTTTCGTGCACCCATAAATGAACTCCACAACCCACCCCTGAATCTAAGACTCAGATAATTAGATTATGTTGCATCAAATCCTTACACATACTCGGTGTATTAGTCCAACCAAATGACATCACATCGAACTCGAACTGACCATACCTCATACTGAAAACAGTCTTATCTACATCCTGCCCTAACTCCCAATTAATAGTAGCTAGATCGAGTATCTAACTTTGAAAAAACTTAACTCCACTAAGTAGATTAAACAAATCATTAATGAGTGACAAATGATATTTGTTTCTGATCATCATGCAGTTCAGCTGTCTATAATTTACACACATTCTAAGGCTTCCGTACTTCTTCTTCACACAAAGAATTGGTGTAACGCAAGAAGACATACTTGGAAGCATGAATCCAATATCTATTAGCTTTTGCAACTAATTCTGCAACTTTGCAAGGTCAGGCTTAGCCATCGTATACGACGGAATGGGTATGTGTTTTGTTACAAGATCTAAATCAATATTAAAATCAATCTCTTATAGTGGTTGTGGTTGATCATGGCTGGACATATAATGGCTTTATTGTAGTAATAGTGTACTCAACAAACATTGGTTACGAATATCGTCCTCAGTAAAAGGTGTATTGCAATTAGTATTACTTAGTCAGATCTACCTTATCGCTAAAGAAATCCCTTTTTTAATTGATTTTAAACTAAACTATTCTATTCTAACAAAACAATGTAAATTACTTTTAAACTCTTATATTAAGAATACCTTAGTTCACAACTATGCTTTTCAACCCACTTCATTATCTTTATTAAATGTGTGCAATGCCCTATTAGAATAGACATATTTCCTTCCAATCTGCTTCAACCCACTGTAGTGATGGAAAAGATTTTAATGTACAAACTAGAACTCCACCTATCAGTGTAAATAACGTAAGCTCCACATTTCTTTAAGTTCCTAATCCTTAGATTCATAACCAATTTAGTTTACTATCTTTGCCTCCCTAATCAATAACTATCTATCGATGCTTTATATTTTACAATTGTACCGTCCATATCCGGCTTAAAAGCTTCTATGGCCATGATAACTTATAAAACCTAATATTAACAAACAAGTGATCAAGGTGTTCGTAGCATTATAGTAAGAATCAATACAAATACTAATCATTGCACTTTTATCTTTATAATCCTTTCATACTACTTTAGCATATCATTCATACCATAAGATCCATTGATCGGTAAGATTAATGAATTACTCACACATCATAGAAATAAACATGCACATAATGGTATTAATTGTAATCAAAGATTAAACAAATAACTTCAATAAAATCGATAAAACAATACCGATTCACCACACGTGAGTCTTTAATGTCTTCTTTTCCATAAATCTTCTTCATATTCAAAAATAAATTAAAACAATGCTAATCTATAATAATTAGTTGCAATCTATGGTGATGTATATGTTTACCACGTCTTAATACCTTTTGATACTCCTAAAACACTTTAAAAAAAATTAGAAACCCTATTAGACAATTCTACACGAATAGAACTCTAATTTTCTATTTACTTTCTTCTCAATGGTGTCCATAAGTGATCCAGCGCTATGTGTATAATGCCACAACACCGTGATGGCTTTGGCCAATTTGTGCACAATTTCTCCCATTTAGTAGACTCAGCGCCCTATGCACACATCCCCGATGTTGTCCCTTGTAACCCATAGCGCTGACGTTGCACTAACTGTCCTGACCTCATTTTCTTATGTTCTTGGCCTTCCACGCTGTCCCCATGTTGTCTTCCCTTCTTCCCACGCTGTCAACTATCTTAGCCGCGACTTCAAACCCACTTTTGTGCATTTTAGCTTTGTTTCTTCACTAATTTACTCGTTTGTCTCCTTATGCCTTGTATACCTGAAAATACATAAATACCATCAATTAGAGCTCATTTCTAAATCTTTATACTAAATATACTACTAAACGAATACTATATATAAGTCTAAATAATCACTTATCAAATACCCGAAACATTAGGATTTAGCACGTCCAAAGCATAAAGTGTATTTTACTAAGAGTTTTTACTACTACTACTACTAAAGTTTATCATCATTTCACATCATTCATGGAGTATATTTTAATCCAAATAAGTTTAAGTTAATAATAAAATCGAGATCTTTTATTTACAAAAACTTATATATTAAAAATAAGTGCGTTAACAACAAATACAATTCAATTTCAAAATACCAAAGTACTTCACAACTAAAACCATCACTAATCACAATTTTATTTCACCTCGACACTCAAGTAGCAAGTGTACTATCTTAGGATTTCTCGTTAAGCTCATGAATTTATAAATAAGCATAGATCATATTAGTTTTGTAGACTATAGCAATTCAAGAGTCAATAAGACTTAATATAGTTGGAATGAAAACTTAATTAAGTTACTTGTACTTGAGCTAAATCTTTTGTTTGAATAGTTTTATTCTAACTTTCACCGTTCTTTTCCTTATTTTTACCTCTCTTTTATTTTCTTTACTCCTCCTATATTACATTGCATGGTCCCTGCTCCTTTTTCAATGGATTCCGTTTTTCCTTGCTTTTTCCAACCATCGAATTCTATGCTCCATTTCTTATAGAACTTGTGGGACTCTCTATTTTTTATTTTTAAAACTCTTGTTAGCACTTCTCACTTTGCTCTTAATTAAACCAGTTTTAACTCCAACATTTTATTCAAAATCATGCCTATCTCTTCCCCTCTTAGTGCTAAGTCTTTATTTTCATTTTATATTTAAGTAAAATCCACACTTACCATATAATTCCTTAGAGATCTAACTTTTTAAAAATGTTCTAGTATTCTTCTTGCTTTTGTTTCAAGTTTATGGTCTTCCCTAACTCTAGGTTTCTAAACGGTTGTTTGCTATATTTCTTATTTTCTTCAAAAATTGACAACACTCACTTGAGTTTCATATCACCAAGATACTTGTGTTCTTACGCTTCCTAAATTAAATGCAAGAAATTTAAAAATGAACTACTTATTCATTACATATTACTATATATAACCTAATCTATACTACAAAACAAATAGAAATAATAAGTAAATAGAAAAAATTAATACACTACCATGTTTTCCTCTTTAACTACTTCAAAAAAATAAAATTTTACAATCATAACTATAGTGTTTAACCTTATTTCATCCTTTCTCACCACTTCCCTTAGTGTAGTGTTGTTGCCCCCAATCTTAGCCCAAACCTTATCCTCAAGGTTTAAAAATAAGTCTGAAACATGAAAACAATGAACACAAACATATTATAATAATGTCCCTATAACTCCTTGTTGCATTATGAATCTTCTACATATGTTGAAACTTTTCCATTCCGATGAAACTCAGCCCGACAGATGGTCTTTCCTACAACTTTATCACAAAACTTTAAAAAGTTCAAAAACTAAAACATTTGACTTGTCTTTAACTAAACCAAGTATCTTTATACTAAATATAATACTAAAATAATACTATATATATGTCTAAATAAACACTTATCAAGTACCCAAAACATTAAGATTTAGCACATCCCAAGTTAATAATCTACTAAAGAGCTTTTCTTTGTAAAAACTTATATTTTCAAAACATATAGCAATAACAACGAATACAATTCACTTTCGAAACATCAAAGTAGTTAAAAACCAGAACCATCACTAGTCACAAGTTCATTTCATTTTTACTCACTTTTTCCAACCACCCAATTCTATGCTCCATTTCCTGAAGAACTTATGGGACTTTATATTAAAAAAAAACACTTGTTAGCATTTCTCACTTTCGCTTAATCAAGCAAGTCTTAACTTCAAGATTTTATTCAAAATTAGGCCTATCTCTTTCCCTCATAGTTCTAAGTCTTTATTTTATTTTTATATTCAAGCAAGATTCACACTTGTCGTAAAATTCTTTGGAGATCTAACTTCTTCCACAAGAAGTATTATAGTATTCTTCTTGCTTTTGTTTCAAGTTCATGGTCTTCCTTAACTCTAAGTTTCTAATCATGAAATCATATGATTGTTTGCTACGTTTTTTATTTTCTTCAAAATTTGATAACACTCACTTGAGTTCCATATCACCAAGATACTTGCGTTCTTACTCATTCTCAATTAAATGCAAGAACTTTGGAAATGAACTGCTTATTAATTACATATTACTATATAACCTAATCTATACTACATAAACAAATAGAAATAATAAGTAAATAGAAAAAATTAATACACTACTATGCTTTCATCTTTAATTGCTTCAAATTTTTTTTTACGATCATACCTACAGTGTTTATTCTTATTTCTTCTTTTCTCACCACTTCTTATAGTGTAGTGTTGATGCCCCTAATCTTAAACCAAACCTTGTCCTCAAGGTTTAAAAATAAGCCTGAAAAATGAAAACACTAAACACAAAACATATTATAATTATGTCCCTATAACTCCTTGATGCATTATGGATCTTCCACATATGATTAGACTTTTCCATCCCGATGAAACTAAACCCGACAAATGGTTTTTCCATAATTTTTTTTTAAGTATAAGTCAAAAGATGCTCCAAATACCGAAAAGTCATCCATAAATACCTTAATAATATCCTCCACCATATCAGAGAAAATAGCCATCATACATATCACAAATTTTGCTGGTGCATTGCATAATCCAAATGGCATCCATGTAAATGCAAATGTTCCATAATGACAAAAAAGCATTGTTTTCTCCTGATCTTCTGGCACTATTTCAATTCGATCATATCCTGAATACCCATCTAAGACAAAATAGTAATCATATCCTGCTAATCTATCCATCATATAAACAATGAATGGTAAAAGAAATGATCCTTTCTTGTAGCCTTATTTAGCTTCTGGGAATCAACGCAAACTTTCTAACCAGTGATTGTTCTACTTGATACGGTATCTCCATTTTTGTTTTGAATAATGGTCATTCCTCATTTCTTTGCTACCACATGTATTGGTGAAACCAACAAACTATCTAAAATAGCATAAATGATTATGGCGTTCAACCATTTTAAGACTTTCTTCTTTACCACTTCTTTCATCACTTGATTTACCTCCTCTAAATTTTAATTGATTGTTTATGATTCTCTTTCATTAATATCTTATGCATGCAAATAGTTAGACTAATTCCTTTTAAATCATTGATTGTCTATCCTAATGCTAACTTATGCTCTGTCAAAACTTGAAGCAATTTTTCTTCTTTCAATTATGTTAAGGCTGCAAAAATAATAACATGATGTGTTGAATTTTCTCCTAAATATGCATATCTCAATTGCTATAGCAAACGCTTTAATTCCACTGTTAGTTCAATATCTGCACTTCCACTTTCGTTTCTATCTCAAAACCTTTATGAAACTTAGGAGATCCTATTGGTGATAAAGCATTTACCGCCCCCTGAATTTCACACTTAACTGCAAAACTTTTGGTTATTCTTTGAAATAGACACCGCTCTAGCGGGTTATCTGGCATATATTCCTTGGCTATCTCTATAACTCGATTAGAAACTATATCTCTAACTTTGATACTGTTACAATGCTCGCCCTCACTTACAAATTTCAAGGTCTTGTAAATATAGAATAGAATTTCCTCATCGTTTACTCGTAACCTTAATTCTCCCTCTAGAACATTTATAAATGCTTGTGTAGTTGCTAGAAAGGGCTCCCTAAGATTAGTGCTACCTCTTAGTTTTCTTCCATATTTAGTACTACAAAGTCAACATGAAAAATGAATTTATCCACTTTTACCAATACATCTTCAATCACTTCTTTTGGATAGGTCACTGATCAATCTGCTAATTGCAAAGGAATATTTGTTGACTTTACTTCTCCTAAACCTAACTTCTTAAATATTGATCAGGGCATGGAATGAAAAAACTTCCTGGGACCTTCAGTTTTTGCAGTAAATTCCTTTGTCAGATAGGACTACATTCTTTTGTCCAATTTATTGTTTCATAATCTTCCTGTCGCACCTCTCTTGCCATTATGTCATTCAAAAATTTAGTGTAATTCAACATTTGTTCCAATGCATCTACGAACTGATGTTTATGTGTAACATTTCGAACATCTCCACAAATTTCTTAAACTATTCTTGATCTTTATAATTCATGAATTGCTGAGGATATAGTAGACGTGGATTTATTAGTGGTGAATTATCAAGAAATGTCACTCTCCCTAGTACCACTTCTTTTTTCAACATATCTCCCTCTCTCTTCCTTCGAGTCGATTCTGATTTTTCTGCTGGTGCAACTTTCTGTTGGTTACTTATGTCACTTTCTAAGTGTTCTGCATCCCTTTAATAATGCTCATTAATTTGCTTCCTTATCTCATTTGTTGTTTTTTGTTGCACTAGATCATTAGTTGTTATTCCACTTCTTAATTGGACTGCATGTGCGTTCTCCATAAGAGTAATGTTTATTATACTCGAAAACCATTCTTCATTCAATGAATTTAAAGTAATGGCCAGCTGACCCATCTGTCTCTATAGGTCCTTGATGGATTGTGATCTTTCACCATCCATCCTTTTCATAACTTGCTTCAAATTTTCCATCTATTTCTTGTGCTTCTCATGGCATTCTTTATTGCTCATGTTAATGCATGCAAGAATTTCTCAATTAACTTCAATGAAGTCACCTTTTCGTTCTGCCCTAGCTTTCCTTGTTGGACTTGTTGATGAAAGCCTTGAGATAACTTTAGTGCATTATCCGAATTTCCATATGAGAAGTTGGGGTTGGTGTTGTATCCTTAACAAAACCTTTGAAGAACCATTCTTCTCAGCTTGAAGTTGTTACCATAGTTATGGTTGTTAATGAAATTGAACTCCTCAAGCTCCATTCCTTCCTATATCTCCATTAGATTAACCACCATGGCTTGGTGATTAATGAATTGATGTATAGCTGACACTTATGGACTTTTTTGTCTCATTTAAAGTTCCTTCATTTGATTACTTAGGTTGGATAGTTGTGCCATAATCCGAGCTTCTGAATCAATCTCATAAACGCCTACTGGTTTACTTAGTGTGGAATGATTACCTGCTGTAGAGTTATGAAATAAAAGATCTAGAAGATCTAATGCACCATCCTTATCCTTGGTTAGTAGAGAACCACCAGCTGCGGCATCTACTAGTGTTTTAATGTTGTGACTCTTCTCATAGTAGAAAATTTTTATTTGTGCCCATTTCATGTAACATTGTCCTGGACTTCTCCTCAACATCTCCTTGAATATCTCCTAAGCCTCTCCAAGAGCCCCGACATCTTCCTACTTGATTTGGTTGATTTCCTGTTTCCTTTCATTAACATTCACTGGGGGAAGAACTTATCAGGAAATCTTTCACTGATTTTCGCTCAGAAAGCCATCCACAACTATTTTTTGTGCTCTGTAACAGGAAATGATATATTCTATTAAAGAGAGTACTTTGCGTAATACTCCTTACATTTAGTCTTTGGAACCACGATTTGGCTTTTCCACCCAATGAGGATGGGAAAAGTCTCATACTAATAACCTCCTTGCTAACTCTGGTAATGTGCACGGTCTCGCAATTCTCCAAAATATTCTGAACATGTGCAACTTGATATTTATTGGTTAGCCTATTGAAAAGGCTATTCTACACCATGTTGATTAGAGACAGTCATAGTTCAAACTTAGTAGTGTTGGATGGAAGCTTCATTACTCCATTTTCAGCCTCTTGAACTTCTAGCTTGAAGTAGTCACAAAGGCATCTTTATCCTCGCACTTTATCCTTCACTACCATATCACTTTCAGTTTGGTTATTCCCCTGGCCCTGTTGTTCGTTTCTTGCTTGATCCTCAACCATCTTGATTCCTTTGTTTTTCTTTCCTTTTTGCTGGTGTCAATCTCAGGTCATAAGGCACTAAGTCCTTCTCTCATTTGCTATGCATGCACTAATTTTCCCTAAAAAGAAAAGACAAAAAATCAAGTGCAAATGTCAAACTTGAAACTTAAATCTTTCATTTTTTTTCTTTTTGTTTTTATAAACTTGAAAGTAAAATAGTTACAATAAAACTTAATAATTTTGGAAACTAATTAATTCTAAATAGCTCCTTATCCTCGACAACGACACGAAAAACTTGTTCATGGTTGCAAGTTTAACGAGTTGATTGTAGTAATAGTGTAATCAACTTACATTGATTACGGATCTCGTCCTTAGGGAAAGATGTATTGCACTTAGAATTAATAACTAAGATCTACCCTATTAGTAAAGAAATCATTTTTTTAATTGATTTAACTAAACTATTCTAATCTAACAAATGAATGTAAATTACTTTGAAACTCTTATATTAAGAAGACCTCAGTTCACAACTTCACTTAATTAATGAATAAATATGCTTTTCAACTCACTTCCTCATATTTATTATGTCTGGGCAATGCCTAATTAGAATAGATAGATTTCCTTCAAATCCACTTCAACCTACTATCGTGACGAAAAAGATTTTAATGTGCAAGCTAGAACTCTACCTATCGTTGTGAATAATGCTCCACATTGCTTTAAGTTCCAAATCTTTATATTCATAACCAATTAAGTTTACTATCCATGTCTCCCTAATCAATAACTATCTATCGATGTTATATATTTTATGGTTGTACCATACATATCCGGCTTAAAAGCTTCAATGGCCATGATAACTTCTAAAATCTAATGTCAACAAACATGTGATCAAAATGTTTCTAGCATTACGCTCAAAATCAATACAAAATCTAATCATTGCACTTTTTATCTTTATAATCCATTCATACTACTTTAACATAGCATTCATCACATAGGATCCATTTATCCCTAAGATTAATGAACTATTCACATATCGTTTAAATAAACATGCACATAATGGTATTCATTGTAATTAAAGATTAAACGAAATACTTTAATTAAATCAATAAAAATAATACTGAATCACCACACTTGAGTCTTCAATGTCTTCTCTTTCACAAAGCTTTTTGATACTCAAGAATAAAGTAAAACTATGCTAATCTATGATAACTAGTTGCAATCTATGGTGGTGTATATGTTTACCACGTTCTAATACCTATTTATACTCATAAGACACTTTAAAAACAATTAGAAACCCTAGAAGATAATTCTGCATGAAATAGAACTTTTCTTTCTTCTCAGCAATGTCTATAAGTGATTCGACACTATGTGTACAATGCCATAGCGACATGACACCTTTGGTCATTTTGTGTGAAATTTCTCATATTCAATAGACTCGTTGGCTTATGTAGACCTCCCCAACACCCTCCCTTGTAACCCACAACGTCGCCACTGCATCGCGACTGCACCGGCTGTCCTGACCTCTTTTTCCCTTCTTCTTGGCCTTCCACTCTGTCCAGACATTTTCCCACGACATCAACCATATTATCCATGGCGTCAAACCCACTTTTGTGCATTTTAGCCTCATTTTTTCACTGATTCACTTGTTTGTTTCCTTTTTCCCTTGTGTTCCTAAAAATACACAAATACCGTCAATTAGAACTCATTACAAGATATTTATACTAAATATATTACTAAACTAATAATATATATAAGTCTAAATATTCACTTATCAAAGGTAAGCCAGGTAAATCATTAAGAAAAACATCTTCAAATTCACACATAATAGGAATATCTTCCAATTTTGGCTGAACTCTTTCCTATGTACTAACCATTCCATTAAGAATTTCCATCTCCTAACTAGTGGCCACCCTATTTCAAGTCGGTGGCAAATCCGTCATAGCCCTATATAAGTAAACATAAAACAACTTGAAATGTACAAAAATATTTTTTATGGAAACAATCTTGGTGTGCATGATATGTGACAAGCCAATCTATTCCTAATAGTGCATTAAACTCTAGGAACTCTAAAAAATGAAGATCTCCACCCATCCCATATCCTACAATATTCATTATACACCTCTCTCATGTAAAATGCTAATATACCTTGTCCTCATGGCCACCCAATTTGATGAATTGTAACGTTTTGTTCGCAATACTTAATTCTGCAACACAAAAGTCAAAAGCCTTTTAAAAATATTGCAACCATGGTCACCAAATCCGTTTTCAGGTCAATTATGCAGTAAGTGTACCAACGTGGCGATTATGTGGCGCCACTTGGCAATTAAGGTTAAAAAAACTGCTTGCTTCAAATCGATTTGTTTTGTTATTTTTGTACGTGCGCACTTGCTAGTTAATACTTGTAGTTATGAGTTGTAGAAGAAAGGAGATGGATTTTTCAACATTGTCCTACATTATAATGGCCTTATAAGGGAGTTAGGTTATGAGAAAGAGGAATTAAAGTTTACTGATTATTTTCATTTTGATCGAATGTCAAAAGTTCTGATGGAGGAATGGTTAGAACTAATAGGAATAAAAGGAAAGTCCGAATGGTTTTAGAAGGTGCCTCAAAGAGAGTGGTCTCTGGGGCTCATACTTATTGAGGGGGACAATGATGTTCTAAAAATGTGTGAGAAAGTTGATGATCGCAACACAATTGATGTGTACCTAAAGCACAAAGTTGAGATAACTGGTAATAGTAATAATGTGAGGGAGAACAATACGGTGGATGATGATTCAATCAACATGCATGAGTTACCAAATAAAAATGCAGAGAGTAGCTAAGGATTTTTAGGGGAAGGGCGTGGTGTGGGGTTTGTATATAATGTTGTTAATGATGGTTTTGGAATGAAATATTGGCAACTGCTATGGTTATGTTTAAGTGTAATCAGGCCACTAAAAGCATTAGATTTTCTTTTAGGGTGAATCATGTATTGGGATTGTAAAATTTAAAAAGTTATCTAATTTGGAATGATAACTTTTACCCTTAATTGCAACATGGCGCCACATCATTGGCACGTTGACAAATTCATCGAGAAATTGATCGGAAAAGGAATTGGTGACTGCGGTTGCTAGATTTTTAAATGGTTTGTGACTTTTTTGTTATAAAGTAACTTTTGTGACCAAAATGTTATAATTCATAAAGTTGAGTGATCGTAAGAGAAATTAACTACAATATTGAGAACTATATGTGCGTTGACTCTCACCGGAGTATAATACAACTCATCAATCATTCTGCCATAAAAAATGAGAAAGTAGAACTAGAATCAATAATTACTTTCATAATATGGCAAGAAATAAAGATAATACCTTTTATCAAGTTTCTGTGTCATCCACATCTAGCTCAACAATGACCTTAACTCGTTCCCTGTCCTAAGGAATATATTGAACTGAAATGAATAAGTCTGTCCCTGATTCAACTTCTGATAATCTTATTCAAAATGCCATAGTAAACCACACTTTAAACACGGTCTAACTGATCAACTACCCACTGAAAGAGCAAGTATATAGGTAGACCTCAGTGGATTACACTGATTAACTTGCCTTCTGTCTCTTCCACCTTGCCCTCGTGACCGTGATTGTGACTGAGATGATGTCTGGGTTTGATAGTTCAATGGAACTTTTTGATATCACGACGGAGTCTGTGAGTGTTGCCGAGGAGTAGAAGTCGTGGCTGAAGGATGAGATGATCTCTAAGTAAACCCCAGAACAAGTTGAGGAAAAGTAATATCTCAGATAGTTGATACTGACATAGAATCCCCACTCTTGATAAGTAATTAATTGAATATGTTTTAAAGTACATTTTAGAATGATTTTAGATGCAAATGGCTATATTACATGAGATTTTCTCTAGTTTTTAATATTACAAGTTATAATTGGAATATTCGAGAAATGAATTAAAAGGGAAGAAAATGAATGATTTGACCGAGTGGAAAGATTGCACGATGATTAATCAGGGAATCAAGGAAGAACTTGAAATTATATTAAGTGATTTGCCAACAACTCTTACACACCCAGAATTGCTACTCTAATCAATGGAAATAGAGACCAAACTTCTAAGGATTCTCCTAGCGATTCCACTCAAACCAAAATCGTTAAGGAATCACTGGTGAAGATTTCATGGATTTTAGATTACAACAAGGATTATGAGCTAGTTTGGAATACGTATTACCTAATATACTATATATGAACCTTAGACTATGAAATTAGGAGCCTTTTGATAATTTTATACTTTTTGCATTAGTTTGAAGGCCATTCATTATAGTTTTTATTTGCTTTTGAAGAAGAATTGAATATTTAAGTTTTTAATAAGGTATTTTTAATTACGTTTTTATTTATTATGTTATGGTTTATTTATGATCATGAGCGAGCGGTTTTTTAGACTTAGCAAAACTCTATACATGAACTAGATAAGTTTTGCAATGTAGTCATGATATAATGAATGTGTGCTTAATGCTTTCAAGCAATCATATTCTTTAATTCACATATTTAATAGGTTATTATTTACGGATTGCAATCTAAGTGTTATGTGCATAGTAGCCAATTTGTATTCTGATATTTTGATTAATAATCTAATTTAAATTAGTAACTAGGATTGTTTGAAAGGTGATCACGTGTCGTGCATGTCAAATATAACCCATAAAAGGTTACCAATCCTACTGGAATGTTGTAGAGGCAAGCACGGGGTCGAATCTACATGATTCACTCAAACTAAGTTCAACAAATAGAAAAGAAAATCTGGGGGATTTTTGAAAAAGTTTAGTCCCAAAGTTCTACTAAATAAGAAAATAAATAATTGAAAATTTAGAAATAAAAAACATACCTAAGTTTAGGAATCCACAATCTAGCTCTATGTTGTTTTCATGTCTAGTATCATTGGTTTTGAAGGATGGGTTTTAAAACAGTTTCCTCAGATAAGCTATAAATGTTGGGGTCACCAACACCCTAGTTCCCCTATTCTCGAAAGATAGAGCAACCGCTCTCTAAATGGTTCTCTTACTCTGATGTACAACATTGGGCAACCGCTGTTAAGATTTAGCAAGTGAGCAATATCAATAGCTCTAATGGAACACCTACCTTTAGATAACCTTTGGCAAGTGCTCTCAATATTTAACCTAGTTCTTGATGTTATTCACCTAGAACCACAAGTGTGTCAAGTTTTTTTCTAGGTGATTGCTACTTCTCAAACCGGTTTGTATCACATACTAAACCTTATTGATAGTAGGTTAATGGGTTTACGCCTAAAGGTTTTCAATAAATATTGCAAACTTTAAACTACCATTGAGAGATCCTTATAAACCATAATATACAAATAGAAAAATAAAATAAAATAGTATTATTAAGGAAAACATTAACAATATATGAAAACAAAACTACTACTGGCTAGAGAGCTTCATCCCCAACATAAGTATTAAAAAACCTCGCCGTACATGGCTACTCTACTATGCTATACTCCTAAATAACTTTGAATTACAATGTGTTTTCATCCATAGAGGTCTCTCCTTTATAGAGGTGAGCCCGAGTACAAGAATAGGAAAGCTCAGGAAATAAGAACCTTCTAAAAATTATAAAACTTCTATTCTGCTAATCTGGTGCCATCGCTGATGCCATGGTTATTAAGGGATGGTGTCAAATGGTGGTGTGGCATATTATAGAAATTCTTGGACAACAACTTATTCTAGAGTTTCTATTTCTAATCCTAGAGCTGTGGGTGGCGGTGTTTGTTCTAGAACCTGGCACTGTATAGTCTTCTTGCCTGACACCTTTTGTAGTGTCGTGTGTTTCTTCTCTTTTGGCGTCGTCCATGTATATAGGGGGCATCAAGTCTATTGTACTTTGATCGATAGTTGACTTCTTTCCTGAATTTGTGTAATTCACGCACAAACACTCAAATACCTTGTAAATCTCCAAAGTAAAAACATAGAACAATAAAACATGGCTTTGGACTTGATTTACATAGCAAACATCTGCTTAAAAAGGCATAAATAATGACTAATCAAATACCCCTAAATTTTGAACTTTTCATGTCTCGAACAAAGGGTTATTTGAGCACAACAACTAGACGCAATGTGACAAAAATTGAGTGATATTCCCTTAAAGACTTTATACCATCTTTGTAAAACAAATGAGTTCTTACAATCTAAACTTGGTCAATTTGTTTAACAAAAGACTTGGAATTTTCCAAGGCTATTCGAATATGGTCACCTTTCAAGACAATATTTTTTCAAGACTCGAAACATTTAAAAACTATAACCTCAACTTACTTATAGGTTGTCTAGGTCCTTTCATCACAAGAGTAGATCCAAATTGATCTCCTTATTAAATAGATTATTTTCAATGGACTTTATCACCACTTTTCACTTATTTGCTGATTTTCACACCTTTAAGAGTCTATAGGGCTTATTTAAACGTAGACTATTATTTGGTTCATTGCATCAAAAAATCTTACTAAAATTAGCTACAAGCACTCGAGCTTGATCTTTGTTTCCTAATAGGAGTTTCTTATTATGAACTTTCGCCTTTTATTCATCTAGAGATTCACTTTCTCTATTTATATGGTTTTTTATTGTATTATTCGTGCTCCATTTCCTATGGATATTTATAGTAACCACAAGTATAACGGTTCAATTGTAGTAATAATGTAATCAACAAAAGTTGATTATGGATATTTTCCTATAGGAAAGATGTATTTGGACACACGTCACTTAGTTAAATTCACTCTATTGTTAAGAAGATATATTTTTAATTGATTTTAACTAAACTACTCTATTCTATATAACAATTTAAATTAACTTGTGTTCTTATATTGAGAAGACTTTTAGTTCACAACTTTACCTAGGTAATGAATTGCTAGCTTTATTCTCATATTTCGTTCATCTTCATTATTTGTATGGAATGCTTAATAAGAATAGATAGATTTCCTTCATATTCACTTGAACCCACTATCATGGTAGAAAAGACCCTAATGTGCAAACTTGAACTTTCTTATCGGTGTGAATAATGCAAGTCTCACATAGCATTAAGTTTCAAATCTTTAGACTCATAACCACTTAAGTTTACTATCCATGCCTCCCTAATCAATAACTATCTATCAATATTATATATTTTACGGCTCTATTGTTCATATCTGGCTTAAAAACTTCAAATGCCATGGTAACTTCTAAAACCTCTAATCAAGAAACATGTGACCAAAATGTTTGATAAGTTGGTATTTATAGATTTTTAGTAGTTTATTTTAATGTATTTACTATGGAAAGTCTCTAAAATATATATTTATTGGTCGTTTTCAGGTGAAACGGAGTGCGTGGTTGACTTCGGGGCAAACAAATGCTAACAATGGAGTATTTACAAGTAGTGATCAGATGTCAAACGATTTGCCTCGAGTTATGTGCTGTATAGTGGGTAGAATAGGTGACAGCAAACCAAATAACGCAGGGGAGTGACACAGTTAAGTCACTTGAAACCAGCGGCTATTACATTGCCTCTAGATTCGTGCTGTGTAGGCTCCCATATATTCGCAACAAAGTTGTGTCATTTTCTTTCTCTCCTCTAGCTACCCACGTGTCACTTTGCTATTCGTTAGTAAGCCAAGCAACTGCCATGCATTATCACCTCCATACGCCACTACGTCATTCTAGCGTTCTCTCCTCCTATTAGAACGTGCCACAACACCCCATCAAAGTGTCCCGACCATTTCTTTCTCCTCGCCTCAGCTGCTTTGGATACTCCTCAAGATTGGTGTCCGTGCACACTAACAAATTTTTGCACAAATAATGCGAGCTTTCTCATTGTCTCCAGCGCGACATGTGGCGGCCCTCTAGCATTCAAGTGCATCACACGTAGCTATTCCACCAATCTGGTTCGGCCATTTCAGCAGGCGCAACAAAATTAGCCAATCAATGCACGACACGTGGCAGAACTCCAATTCTCAAGCAAAAAAAACCTAGATGTGTCTTGGTGCACGTTTCACCCTACCAACTCCCAAAATTAGTTTCTCTCACCTCTTGGGACCAATTTTTTGTAGTGTTATATATAAGGAACTTAGGTATTATTAGGAGATCAACTTTTATTATTTTTGGATGCCAGAGGCTCTCGACATCATGTCCGGCTAATTAAATCCTTACCTAGGTCCAAGGGGAAACAAGTTCGGATTCTCGATTTATGGCACAACTTATGAGATATACGATATTTATTATTTAATATGGTTTAGATCTAGGGTATGTATATGGCCAGTGAATGCTTTTAGGTGGATAATCTATAGTTATTTGGACCGATTGTATCTATAATTTTACTTCTTGACCAATAAAGTGATGAACACTCACCCGTTTACCGTAAAAATCTTTCGGTTCTTGAGTGTATAACAATTGAATCTAGGTTAAATTGAAAGCGGACACGATTCGGTTATGTAGAATTAGTATTCCCATGGATCCTTATTATTGCGGTTAGTGTATTAAACCCGATTAACGGATGTCTAGGGTTATGCATTAATTAGGTAAGTAGTTAGTGGCGAACATCCTGGATATTGAGATTAGGGGAATTAGGAATTTCTGGTGGATGTCGATTTTCTAGAGCTAATCTAGGAGAATTTAAATTAATAATTTTAGGGAAAGATTGAGAACAATAATATGCCATTGAATCTTGATTTTGATTTGTAGAACTATAGACTTAGGTGTTTTCTTAAGACCATTAAAAGTTATTTTCATTATTTTATTTATTTAGTTTCTTTAGATTAGTTAGTTAAATAATATTTATTTAAACCCCCGATTTTTTCTATTTATTGTTTTTAACCTTAGAAAGACTACCAATCTATGTAGGATCGACCCCTTTACCAGTATCCTACGAAATAGTTGGTTTATGAAATTTATTTTATTGACATGTTCGGTGCGCGTCAATTTTTGGCGCGTTGCCGGGGATTGGTTTTCTTTCTTTGGTATTTTTATTTATTTATTTTATTTTATGATTATTATTTTTTATTATTATTTTTTAATAAATTGGAGCACCTCTGAGTTTTTCTAGGAATGACTATGGATTATATTTTTTTTAGCATAATTTGAGCATTTTTTGGAAGTAACATATTATTAGGATTTTAGGTGTTTTAAGACTTGGTTTGGACATAACCAACTTAAGTCACCGCATTAATGGCAGGTCTTTGAGTAGATCCAAAACCCTAGACTTCATTCCGTCATATTGTTGATTTCACCCTTAGTTGACAGACTTTGGGCTCGTAAGACTTAATAGGAATGATTTGAGCTAACTTCTATGTTTACTAGTTCTTGCTCTTGTTATGATTGTTCTTTCATAGTTTCCTTAGTCACCTAGACATGAGAAATTTCGTGCGTTCACTAGTTTTTGGAGACTTTCATTTATGCATGCATTTGTATCATCTTCTTACTATTTATCCATGTTCTTTTTCAACACCTTTTTTTTTTCATTTTGTTCCATGGATTCCTTGACTTGTTTTGAACCTTGAGGATAAGGTTCAAAATAAGTTTGGGGGTACTTTAGGATTTGTGGATTGAGTTGGATCGATTCTTTACCGAATGGCCACAGGTGAGTTCGTTTAATTTTTTTATGCGGTTATATGCAGTTGTCGGATGGTAATGGTGGTGTTTTATATCATTTCTTCCATTTCTTTTGTTTCTTGTCCATTCATATTTCTCTCTCATTTCATTAGTAGTTGATGCACTTTCATGCATATATTTAGTATAGCTTTTTATTTTTTATTGTTTAGAGTCACCCTAAACTTTGTTTCATTCCTTTGGTTGTGGATAAGTACATTACGGTTGCCTTATTGACTTGAAACTTAGGGAAAACTAGGAGAAACACTTAATGAAGCCTGTACCTAGCATTTTTATGATTTCATGATTAGGGACTTAGTTGATGGTTAAGCTTTGTGCTAGATAACTCAAATGAGCAGATTGTCAAAATTGTGCAAGTGATATTATTTTAACCCACATTGGAGGATTTGCTTGATCATAGTGGAAGTGAGAAGGGCTAACATGAGTTTTCTTAATATAGAGAGTCCCACAGGTTTCCATAGGAAATGGAGCAGAGAAATTTGTAGTGGGAAAAGTGAGAAAAGCGGTCCATACGAAATAGAGTAGGGGTTGTATTTGTTGAATAAAAAGAAAAAAAAGTGAAAAAATAGAGAATAAAAAAATAATGGCGGAAGTTGTGAAAACTCTTCAAATAAAAGATTTAGCTCGAGTGCTTTCACTAGATTAAGTGAGATTTTAAACTTGCGTGTTTGAATGTATAGACCAAGAATACTCGTAAGTAGTTGATGGCCTTTGTTTTGACCAAATCAATGTTTTCAAAGTGTGATCTTAATTGTGTTTGGGTTGCGAGTCTTGATATATCATAACTCCGAAATTTCCTGAGTTGCTTGTTAAATTTGTGGCTATGTAAACCAAAGGAACTCCATGAATTTAAGTCAGATATAAGATTAGTTGAGTTATTGTATATTTATCTTAGGAGTCTAGTTTAGTTTGTGTTTTCATCCACTCCTTTGCTCGGGATGGTAAAATCTTAAGTTTGGGGGTATTTGATAAGTTAGTATTTATAGGTTTTTAGTAGTTTATTTTAATGTATTTACTATGGAAAGTCTTTAAAATATATATTTAATTATATTTATTAGTTGTTTTCAGGTGAAACAGAGTGCGTGGTCGAATTTGAGGCAAAAAATACTAAAAATGGAGTATTTACATGCAGTGATTAGATGCCAGACAATTTGCCTCAAGTTATATGCTACGTAGTGGGTAGAATAGGTGACGACATACCAAATAACGCAGGGGAGTGACACAGTTAAGTCACTTGAAACCAACTACTATTGTATTGCCTCTAGATTTGCGCTATGCAGGCTCCCACATATTTGCAACAAGGCTATTCGAGTTTCTTTCACTCATCTAGCTAGCCACGTGTCACTCTGCTATTCGTCAGTAAGCCAAGCAAATGCAACGCGTCATCCCCTCTATACGCCACCATGTCATTCCAACGTTCTTTCCTCCTATCAGAACGTGCCACGTCACCCCATCACAGCTTCCCAACCTCTTCTTTCTCCTCGCCTCAGCTGATTCGGATGCTCTTCAGGATTCGTACATGTGCACACTCCCAGATTTTCGCACAAATCGTGTGAGCTTACTCACCGTCTCCAGCATTCAAGCACGTCACACGCAACTGTTCCGCCAATTCGATTTGGCCACGTCGGCACGCGTAGCAAAAAACAACCAATTAACGCATGACACGTTGCAAAACTCCATTTTTCAAGCAAAAATAACCCTAGATGTGCCTCGGCGCACGTGTCACCCTACCAACCATAAAAAATAATTTCTCTCACCTACCGAGACTAAGTTTTAGTAGTTTTATATATGAGGAGCTTAGGTATTATTAGGAGATCAGATTTTATTATTTTTGGATGCTAGAGGCTCTCGACATCATGTCCGACTAATTAAATCCTTACCTAGGTTGGAGGGGAAACAAGTCGGGTTTCTTTATTCATGGCACAACTTGTGAGATCTATGATATTTATTAATTAATTTGATTTAATTTCTCCTATTTCATTGTTGTTGATTTTAATGAATATGGTTTAGATCTAGGGTATGTATCCAACCAGTGCATGCTTTTAGGTGGACAATCTATAATTATTTGGACTGATTGTATCCGTAATTGTACTTTTGGACCAATAAAGTGATGAATACTCACCTATTTGCTGTAAAAACCTTTCGGTTCTTGAGTGTGCAACAATTGAATCTAGGTTAAATTGGAAGCGGACGCGATTCGATTTTCTAGGATTACTATTCCCACAGATCCTTATTATTGTGGTGAGTGTATTAAACCCGATTGGTGGATGTCTTGGGTTATGCGTCAATTAGGTAAGTAGTTAGTGATGGACGTCCTGGTTATCGAGATTGGGGGAATTAGGAATTTCTTGCGGATGTCGATTTTCTATAGCTAATCTAGGAGAATTTAAATTAATAATTTTAAGGAAAGATTGAGGACCATAATATGCCATTGAATCTTGATTCTGACTTGTGGAACTGTAGACTTAGGTGTTTTCTTGAGACCATTACAAGTTATTTTCATTATTTTATTTATTTAGTATATTTAGATTAGTTAGTTAAATAATATTTATTTAAACCCCCAATTTTTTCTATTTATTGTTTTTAACCTTATAAATACTACCAATCTCTGTGGGATCAACTCCTTTACCACTATTCTACAGTTGGTTTAGGAAATTTATTTTATTGATGCGTTCGGCGCGCGTCAATGTTCATAGCATTATGTATAGAACCAATACAAGTTCTAACCATTACACTTTTTAACATTATAATTAATTCATACTTCCTTTAGCAAAACATTCTTACTATATGATCCATTGATCCCTAATATATATAAAGTACTCACTCATCATTGAAATCAACATAATATAATTCATAAACATCATTGAAATCAGAGATGAAAAGAAATTTTGCCTTAGATTGTATCAATGAAACAAAGATTGAATTGTAAAATATGAGTCTTCGATGTCTTCTCCTTCATAACTTTTCTCAATACTAAAAAATAAATAATCTATTATAAACTATAATGTTCTATGTAAAACTATGATAATTGGTTCCTTGTGGTGATATTGAGTGATGATGGGTGAGTTTATCACGTTCTAATGCCTATTTATAATTATAAGACTCCTAAGAATACCATTAGAAACCCCAATTAACAATTCCAAACGAACTAGAATTTCAAGACTTTCTATTTTTATTTCCCGGTGATGTTTGTAAGTGATCCACGCCATCTGTGTAAAGTCACAACAGTGACATAGCTTCAACTCTTTGTGTGAATTCTCGCCTCACAATAGGCTCGGCGCCCTGTGTGTACTTATCCGGCGCCGTGCATGTTACCCCACAACGCCGCCAGCGCGTCAAGTGCATTGCATCTATTCTCTTGTCTCATTGCCTTCTCCATGCCTTGCACTCATTTCCCACGATGTCAAGTGTGTTTTTGTGTTTTTTTCCTCATTCCATCATGAAATCACTCCTTTGTCTCTTTTATACCTAGTAGACCTGAAAAAACATAAATGCCATCAATTAAAGCTCATTCCGGGATATTTAGTCCAATTATACTTCTAAACTAATAGTATATATAAGTCTAACTAAACACTTATTAAATACCCTAAACTTAGGATTTGGCACGTCCTAAGAAAAAATGTATTCTACTAAGCACGCTCACTACTACTACTTATACTCCTTGCTAATTTTACATAGTTCATGAAATATCCTTTAGTTCAATTAAGTTCAAGTTAATAATCCACTTAAGTGTTTTTTTGTTTATAAAAACTAATATTTTCAAAACAAGTAGCTTTAACAACACATATAATTCACTTTTGAAACTCACTAGTAGTTCACAACCAAAACATTTACTACTCACAAGTTTATTTCACCTCGACACTAAAGTAGCAAGTCTACAACCTCATGATTTCTCATTAAGCTCAAAAATTCACAAATAAGCATAGATCATACTATTTTTGTAGACTTTAGTACTTCAAGAGTCCATAAGACTTAATATTGTTCGAAGGAAAACTTAACTCAACTAAACTACTTGTACTCGAGCTAAACTTTTTCATTTGAAGAGTTTTAATATAACTTTTGCCTTTCTTTCTTTATACATTTCTCTTTTTCTTCTTATATTTATTTAATTGTACGATCCTTGCTAATTTTCCTATGGATTCCATTTTTTTTTCACTTTTTTCAACCATCAAGTATTCTACTACTTTTCCCTCAGAATTTGTTGGACTAACTAATTTTTAATTAAAAACTCATGTCAGTACTTCTCATTTTCACTTTATTAAGAAAGTTTAACTCCATCTTTTAATTAAACACCATACCTATCTCTTCCTCTTTTAGTACTTGGTCTTTATTTTCTTTGTACTCAAGGAATATTCATACTTATTATAGAATCCCTTGAGATCTAAGTTTTTCACAAGAATATTCTTATTCTTCTTACTTTTGTTTCAAGTTCATGGTCTTCTCTAACTCTAAGATTCTAATCATGAAATTATATCGTTGTTTACTACTATTCTTATTTTCTAATAAAATTATAATACTCTCTTGAGTTTTATATCAATAAGATACTTGTATTCTTACTCATCGTAAATTAAAGGCATAAACTTTTCAAATGATTTACACAATTCATTAGTATATTACTATATCTAACCTAATGTATACTACTTATGCACATTTAAATAAGGCTGCAGCTATTGGGACCTCACATTTTGCTTCTTTCACCCCATTTTTCGAAATTTGTTAACCCCCTTGTGAAATGACGTTGATGCCTCGTATATAAAGATGCTTTTACTCTCCACACCCTACAATTCCCACAAAATTGTTTGAAGCCAAAGCGTTTTGCGGGAAACACTAAGAATCAGACTCTCACACCTGCCCTCCTACCGGCATAACTTTGACAAAACTAGTCAAAACTGACTCAGTATGTTCATTGTTAACTCATTTATCTTTGTTTTGGTAGCGTTCGTTCATTGTTTGATGGTTTTTTGACTGGTTTTTAGGTGTATCAATTTTAGTTTTTAAGGCTTCCTCTTTTGTGGCGAGTTTTGCATTGTAGCTTCCATAATGTCTTAATAATTTGTAGAAGGAAACCAAATCCAGCAAGAAGATGTAAGTTTTATTATGTTTTGTGCATTTTTTTGTCTTTTTCATAAGTTGGTGTTCATGGTAATGAATCCCGTGGTATGTGGTCACACAGGACAGATACAGGAAAAGGGCTAACGGTATATTTTGACAGCTCGACTTCGATACCCATCGACCTTTTGTGACCGCTATCCTTTATTACTTTTCGATCTGTTTGGCCACCACATTTGGATACCTATCGAAAGAAAGTAATCAACAATGCTCTGTAACTGTCGGTCTGTTTTGACTTCCACCTATCATTTTTAATTGAAAATTAGATTTTTCACATTTATCCTGATTTAGTGCATTTTCCTCTTGCTTCTTATAGGTTAATATTTATGATAGAGCTGCTTCATCCGAGGAGGGGGAGGCCTTCCCGAACTTTACGGAGGCATTCAAATCGATAGTGCCATTGAATTCTAGAAAGGAGGCCCCAACTTGGGCTTATGACAAAGCTGCCAAATATGGATTTATCTAAAATCTGATGCGGGCAATGGTGGGAAGGGTCGACGAGCTTGAATGACGATTGGTTATGACCAGTCTGTGAACTAAACATGCACAAAGGAAGAAAAAATAAGAGTAAGGAAAATAGGGAAGATGAAAATGTAAAGGCTAACAGGCACCAAGAAGTGCGGTTGTGAGTTTAGGTTATTTGTCAAGCATGAGGTAGACGACTGCTGGCATGTTAGAGTTGTAAGCGGTGTCCACTACTATAGAATCACCAACAGTTTGCTTGGACTTTTATATGCTAGGATGCTCAATACACCCCAAGAAAGTGACTGTGGAAGACATGAGCAAAACCATATCTCTCCCTAAGGACATTCTTGTAGCCACCCGTTTAAAGAACCCTAGTAAGCCCACTATAAGAAAGACTATCTACAATGTAAGAGCAAAGTTGAAAAAGATTGAGGAGGAGGGGAAGACAAAAGTGCAACTCTTGATGCAACAGTTGGATGAGCACAACTATATTGAGGAACACGCATTTTGGGATGGAACGCGCAGTATCAGAGAACTCATTTTGCACACCCTACCTCGATAGAGATGCTCAGATGCCTTTTTTCATGTCTTAATCATAGATTTCACCTACAAGACTAATTGATTTAGGTATCCATTGCTAGAGATTGTGGGGGTGAGTTCTAGACACATGACTTTCATATTTGATCATGCTTAATAGGCGAAGGAGATATAGGCCAACTATGTGTGGGCGTTGGGCCAGTTGAAGACTTTATTGGATGGATGGCAACTCGCCGGGGTACTATTGAAAGATAGGGAGCTGGGGTTGATTTCTATTGTATAGGAAGTGTTCCCTACCACCACCCCACTTACTTTGCAGGTGGCATGTGAACAAGAATGTGGTCAACAAGACAAGAGGACTTTTCTCCAAGGAAAATGTTTGAGAGGGATTGTTGGGGCTATGGAATGACTTAATACACTCCTTAATCGAGGCATCAAACCTAGGTCAGCTGAAGGAACTACAAGAGGGCTATAGTAGTGTGAAATGTTTGGTTGACTTTGTGTAAAAAACAAGGTTGATTCAAAAGGAGAATTTTGTGCCTGCTTTGACCAATAAGGTTTTGCACTTTGGCACTGCCACTACATCTTAGGCTGATAGTGCACACAATATGGTGACGAGGGAGATGGGGACCTCACATGGTCATTTTGAGAACTCATGTAAGAATGTAGACAATGTCTTAAGTCATCAGCACCACAGTTATATGGCTTCGTTTAATAAATCTATGCATCTAGTGGCACATCACTTTTAAGACCACATCTACAATAACATCATTGGTTTGTTGGAAGGAAGGCGTTGAATGAGATCGAGAAGGAAGTGAAGCAAGTTGGTGATATTTAAGCCTTATAGGGCCCTATGTGGTTGTGTATTGAATGCCACTTACGGGTTACTTTGTGCTCACGAGCTTTTAGCGCACATTTTGGTCGGTAGCCCTATTGGTCTTTATGAGATCCACCTACGGTGGAAGGAATTGATCATGACCCCAATCCATTCATCATATGTTGACGATGAGTTTGAATTTATATACTGTATTGAATAAGAGGTTGTGGTTAAGAAATATAAGAATGGCAGGCCTGCTTTGAGGGCAAAGATTATACAGAAGTTTAGGGTAATCAGTTTGCCCGCATCCACTATCATTGAGATTCTAAAAGAGAAAGTGAAACCAAGGGGTTGGCCAGCCAAGAAGAAGCTCAAAATAGATAATAGTGAGAAGTCAACAAGGAGAACACCTTCCGGATATAAGTATGAAGAGAATAAAGCACGTAAAAAGGTCGAGGCAATGTAGAAAACAAGTCAAGAATAGGTAGCAAAGGAGAAAACAACAAAAAAATCCGCAGTAGATTATAAACTAACCCAATAGTCCGCAACAAGTAAGAAACCAATAAGAGAGGACTCCTCTTCGACCATTTCAAGTAGAAGTGGAAGTGTTTCTTCCAAACATGGTAGAAGAGAAAAGGGTCGCAGTAAGAGAGATGCGATCCCATACGCCGTACCTAGGTGTTGCAACACCGGTTCCATAATGGAAAGTGAGTATGTTAGTGAAATATCATCACTTTTGCATGCATACCATCATCAAACAATGGATGTTACCACGGATGGTCATTGTGGTTATCGTGCGATAGCACATGTCATTGGATATGATTGGAATTATGGTTGGAGGATGATGAGGAGGGAATTGGTCAAAAAGTTGAACCAAAATAGTGCCACCTTCGGAGATTACTTTATGCTTGAAACTGATTACGGCTGGTCCGAAATGCGCTTAACTACTTTGATTGCCTTTGTTTTGGCGTTGGTTGGCTTACCTTTTCAGATATAGAGTTCATTGTGGCCAATTCTTATGGGGTGGGTGTTGTTGTCCTATGTAAGTCTGGGTCCAAAATGTTGTTCCCCATGATAGGTGCGACGCCTTCTTAGCCTACAGACGCTTCATATATGGTTGTCCCTTGTTACGGACAATCATTTTGTTAGAGTGAGTTATTTACTCTATGGGTTATTTTTTGAAGTATTAATTTTCATTGTTGAATGTTCATAGGCTTATTTTACTTTGTAGGTAATCATGACCAATGAAGCGCCTTTACTACCAACCGTGCCACAATGGGAGCCTTTTGCGGAGGATCAAGGTAGAGAATGGTCAGTTAGTTTGAATATTTTACCACATAATCAATAAGTATGTCATGTGGATATGAAAGAACTTGATGATGATTAGAATGCAACATACACCCCTTTTTGACAGTGAATGTGTAATGTGATGATGATTATAAAGCAACATGCGCCCTATTTTGATAGTGTATGTGCAACGTTTCTTTTTGTTGATATACATTGGTTTAAATGGGTGTTTATGGGTGTATAGAACACACCAAAATGGTCATATTTTTTTACTTTATATTACTTCTTATGTTGTTGGTCAACATGGATGAATTCTTGGTACTACGTGTTTTATGGATATGATGTTTATATTGATGATTTGATGAACTCGAATGTATGGGAATCTCTATTTTATCAAAAATGCCAACATCATAAATGTGTTTTACTTGTTTTGGATTCATTTGATATGGAAATTCGATGTATATATGCATTCCATATACATATCGGTAAAGAAGAATCGCCACACGCTGAATAACTATCTATCGTGAAGTACCGTCTGGTACATAAGCATAATGGCTATTATCTGGCACTATGTTGCATATACCCCACACATGTACTCCTTCTACCCCACTTTTAACTGGTGATTGATGTTGACAATAACATCGGCCATAGAGACCAACATAACTACAATACCCACGATATTGTTCAATCGCCACTGGAAAAAGGCTAACAACTGATATTTGCTATTGTTTTACATATGCCCACGATATTGTTCAATTGCTACTTTTAACTGGTGACTGATGTTGCCTTTTTCTCTTTTCCATACAATAAATTATTAAGTTAAACTACCAAATAATGGCATCAACAACAACATAGGGCACATACACATCAAAGAAACTATGGGCCTTAACACTATTCATAAAAAAGTTTGCACATGATAAAATCTTCCAAACATAAGAGCAATTGTTTGAAGATTGAAAACAAATGACTAAAACTTCACATTGTTCAATGAAGATTGAAAACAAATGACTAAAGTTTCGACCAATAAGTCTTCCGCCCATAAGTCAGATGCGCGTCAGTAAAAGTAGTACCTCCATCGCTTTTATTTGGCGTGGTGGAGTTTTAGTTACCATATGCAACTTTGGATAGGAATGCTATTACTTAATCTGCCATTTCGAATGTATTGTCAACAATATCTCTCGACTTTGGCATGGTTTGGAACTGCAAAGCGATATCTAATGCACGATGATTACAATGTTGCATAGAGTAGCAAAAGTCAAACAACAAAGCACATAACATCACATAAAATTTATAACCAAAAATAAAAAATAATAACGCAAAAATGCTCACCAAAGTAGTCTAATCCTCATGGGCAACAAGCCTTTTGAATTCAGGATTACACGTGAAGGGATGATTGAACGATTGAAACTATTTAAGATAATCGTCAATAGCTTTACATGGATGTTTCACCTTCTTACTGCAGCGCTTAGTACTGAGGAAATTGGCTTCCTCATTTTCCCAAAATTGGGCATCAAATGTGTACTTCACAAAGTATGACGTTATCGAGCTACTCCTATCTACGTCGATGGTAGAAAAGGTTCTCTCAATCTACCTTGAACACAATCTATTTTCCTCAAAACCTATTCAAGATTGAGTTGCCTAATAATGTTCAAATATGGCATAGACTTGTTGTAGGTGGTAATTTTAATGACATATGGTGAACCCCTCAAAGTATTATTCCAATTTACCTAGGAAAAACAAGAAAATACCAAGTTGGTTTTTGTTATTGTATAAACATATTACACTAATAAAAGCATCAAAGGTGAGTGTGTCCCACTCCTTGGGAATTAAGTGCATCTAGACGGGCTCTAAAATTCAGGAGAAGGTTCTCAGACTACCTCGGCTCCTTCTTATGGTGCCACGTCATCACCTGTGGCATACCCAGCTTTTAATGACTACATAGAATGTGTACAGTGAATGGAATGCGGTCGTATAATGATGTGTGTACCGCATATATAATAGCTCGCTTGTAGTAATAACGAAACCAACTTACGTTGACTACGGATATCGTTTTAGGGAAAGGTTATGGACTCACTACATACTTAACTAGAACTACCCTATTGCTAAGGAAATCCTTTTCATTGGTTTTATAACTAAACTAAACTAATCTATATTAACAAATCAATGAAATTTAGTTAAATTTTTATATTAAAACTACTTTAGTTCACGACTTCATCTAGGTAGTAAGATGTTATGTTTTTCAAGTCAATTTATCATCTTCATTATGTGTGTGCAATCCTAATTAGAATAGATAGATTTCCTTCAAATCCACTTTAATCCATTGTCGTGACGAAAGAGATTCTAATATACAAACAAGAACTCCACCTATCAGTGTAAAAAATGTAAGCTCCACATTGCTTTAATGTTCCAAATCTTTAGATTCATACCTAATTAAGTTTACTATCTGAGCCTCCTTAATCAACAACTATCGTTCGATGTTGTGTATTTTACAATTGTACCGTCTATATCTAGCTTAAAAGCTTTAATGGCCATGATAACTTCTAAAACCTAATATCAACAAACATGTGATCAAGATGGTCATGGCATTACGCTCAGAATCAATAAGAATTCTAACCATTGCACTTTTAATATTTTAATTCTACTGATGTTCATAGCACATCGTTTAAACTATAGGATCCATTGATCCCTAAGATTAATAGACTACTCACACTTTATTTAGACAAACATGCACATAGTGGTATTCATTACAATCAGAGTTGTAATGAAATAACTTCAATTTAATCAATAAACACAATACATGAATCACCACGCGTGAGTCTTCAATGTCTTCTCTCCATAAATCATCTTAGTTCTCAAGAATAAGTAAATTAATGCTAAATTATATTAATGGTTGCTAATCTCTTGTATGCTATGTTTTTACCACGTTTTGCTATCTACTTATACTCCCTAATCATGTTCCCAATCAATTATAAACCCTACTTTACAATTTAATATGATATAGAACTCTAACTTTCTATGGCTTTTTGTCTCGGGTGTTTTAACTTAAACCCCGACGATGTGTGTGTATTGCCACGGCGCCGCCACTGCACCACCACTTATGTGTGCAAATACCTTTTCTGATAGAGTTGGCGTTATCACTAAAGTCTTCGGTGCGGTCCCTTTATATTCCACGGTGTTGCCATTGCATCGAGCCTATTGTTTCATTTCATCTCTTCCTTGCTCCTTCATGTTGTCCTAATGTCCTCCATGCTGTGCCTATGTGCCCCACAACGCCAAACCTATATTCCATGGCGCCAACCAGACTTTGGTGTGTTTTGGCTCCGTTTCTTCTCGTTTTCACTCTTTTTCATCCTTTATGCCTTGTTTACTTGAAAATGCATAAACATCGTTAATTAGAGCTCATTGAGGGATATTTATACTAAATATACTACTAAACTGGCCATATATATCTCTAAATAATCACCTATTAAATACCCCCAAACTTAAGATTTTGAACGTCCCGAGCTAAAGTGTATTTTACTAAGTCTCCTAATTACTCTACCACTCTAGTTTTCATTCATTTTACATTGTTCATGGAATATCATTTAATTCACTAAGTTTCAAGTTAATAATCTACTCAAGAGTTTTTCCTTGCAAAAACTAATATTTTTCAAATTATGTAGCTTTAACAACACATACAACTCACTTTCGAAACACCAAAGTAGATCACAATTAAAACCATCACTACTTACAAGTTTGTTTCACCTTGACACTAAAGTAGCAAGTGTAAAATCTCATGATTTCTCATTAAGCTCAAGAATTCACACATAAGCATAGATCAAACTAATTTTGATAAACTTTAGCACTTTAAGGGTTTATAGGACTTAACATAGTTGAAAAGAAACTTAACTCAATAAAGCTACAAGCACTAAATCTAAATCTTTTATTTGAAAAGTTTTATTTTAACATCTGCTCTCTTTTCTTTATTTTTCTCTCATTTCTTTTGTTTTTCTCATTTTCCTTTTTATTTCGTGGTCTTTGATCCTTTTTTCTATGGACTCCATTTTTCCTCATTTTCTCTAACCATCAAGTTTTTTGCTCCATTTCTGGTAGAACTTGTAGGACACTCTATTGTTTTTTTCTAAAACTCTTGTCAGCGCTTCTCACTTTCACTTGATCAAGTAAGTTAACTCCAAATTTTTATTCAAAATTCATATTTCTTCCATTTTTTGCACTAAGTCTTTATTTACTTTATATATTCAAGTCAGATTCACACTTATTATAGAATTCCTTAGAGATCTAACTTTTTCCACAAGAAGTGTTCTAGTATTCTCCTTGCTTTTGCTTCAAATTTATGGTCTTTCCTAACTCTAGGTTTTTAATCAAGAAATCATACTGTTGTTTGCTACATTTTATTATTTTATTCGGCAATTTAAATACACTCTCTTGAGTTTGATATCAACGAGACACTAGTATTTTACTTATTTTCAATTAAAGGCATGAAAATGAAAATGAACTACTTAGACATTACATATTACGATATATAACCTAATCTATACTGTTTAAACATTCAAATAGTAACTAAATGAAACAAATAATACACTAGCATGCTTTCCTCTTTAACTACATCAAAAATAAAATTTAAACGATCATACCTGTAGTGATTATCCTTATTTCAACCTTCTTATCACTTCCCATAGTGTAGTGAGATGTTGATGCCTACAAACTTAAATCAAACTTTGTCCTCAAGGTTTAAAAATAAGCTTGAAATCATGAAAACAATAAAACACACAAATATTTTTAATAACTCAAGACATAAAATCCTTATAGCTCATTTATACTTTATTAATTTACCGCATCCGTTTAGACTTCTCCTAAACATCTTAGCATAAATTTTCAAAAGTTAGAAAACCATCACTGTTAATCGTACCTAATAAACTAAATAACTAACTAACTACTAAAATTGAAAACTTGAATTTTTTTTTAAAAAAAAACCTTGGCTGCCTTCCAGTAAGGTTTAGTTTAACATCATTAGCCCGACACCTTTTGGCTCGTGTGGTCCGAGTCTAAATCGAGATACTTCAATACTTTTGATGTTTGAAATAGTTGCTCATCCACAAATATTTCGGTTACCAGCTTCCATGTATCACCTTCTTTATGAGGGAACCTAGATAGCTAATCTGCAAACAAATTTTCACTTCCTTTCTAATATTTGATTTCCAAGTCAAACTCTTGCAATAATAACACCCATCTAATTAGCCTTGGTTTGGCATACTTCTTTGCAAACAAGTAACATATTGATGCATGGTCAGTATATACAATTACTTTTGATCCTATTATGTAATCTCTAACTTGTCAAATGCAACCAACACTGCCAAAAGCTCATTTTCTGTGATAAGATAATTCTGTTGTGCTAGATCCAAAGTTTAACTTGCTTAGTATATAGCTTTGAACATTCAATCTCTCTTTTGGCCTAACACTGCTCCTACTGCATAGTCACTTGCATCGCACATTAATTCAAATTTGGATACCCAATCTTGCATTACCACTATTGGTGCCAAAATCAAAGCTACTTTCAAGGTCTCAAGTGCTTGTGTATATGCAGGACTCATTTCAAATGAAACGTTTATTTCCAACCATGTGCATAATGGTTTAGTGATTTTTGAGAAATCTTTAACAAAGTTTTCTATAGAAACCTACATGTCCTAAAAAGCTCCTTATAACTCTAATGTTTCTTGGTATAGAAAGTTTTTCAATTGGCGCTATTTTTGCTCCATCTACCTCTAATCCATAAGTAGATACTCTATGTCCCAAAACAAATTCTTCTCTAACCATGAAATGTCACTTTTCCAAATTAAGTACTAAGTTTTTGTCTTGACATCATTTTAACACTAAGGCCAGATTTTGCAAACATACGTCAAAAGATGCTCTAAATACTAAAAAGTCATCCATAAATACCTTCATGATATCTACAATAGTATCAGAGAAAATAGCTATCATACATCTTTGAAATGATGTTGGTGCATTGTATACTCCAAATGGCATCTGTTTGAATGCAAATGTTCCATATGGACAAGTAAATGTCATTTTCTCCTGATCTTCTGGTGCTATAGAAATTTGATTGTATCCCAAGTACCCATCTAAAAAGTAGTAGTATTCTTATCCTGCCAATCTATCCAACAGGTGATCAATGAATGGTAAAAAGAAGTGATCATTTCATGTAGGCTTTTTTAATTTTTGATAATCAATGCAAAATTGCTAACCAGTTAATCTTCTTGTAGATAATGTTTCTCCATTCTTAGTTTGAATAATGGTCATTACTCGTTTCTTTGGTACCACATGTATTGGCGAAAGCCACGAGCTGTCTGAAATAGCATAAATGATTTCAGCGTTCAACCATTTTAAAATCTCCTTCTTTACCACTTATTTCATTACTAGATTTAACATTCTCTAAGCTTCGATTGATTGTTAATGATTTTCTTCCACTAAGATTTTATGCATGCATACCGTTTGACTGATTCCTTTTAAGTCTTTGACTGTCCATCCCAACGATGACTTGTGCTCTCTCAATACTTGAAATAGTTTTTCTTCTTCCATCTTTATCACGCTACTAAAATGATCAAAAGATATGCTAATTTTTTTTCCTAAATATGCCTATCTTAAATGCTATTGCAGAATTACTTATAATATTTTGGCTCTACCTAGGACACGCAAAGGTGCGGTGTTTCCTTGCAACCTTATCCACTAATTGATTAATGGACAATAAACTAACTTATCAGAGAGTAAGGAGATTTTTCTATTAATGAATAGTATTTAATTTCCCTAATTTGTTTTTTATGCTTTACCTGTATGTGAAATTGTTTTTTATTTTATTTATGATTTTTATTTTCTGTATTTTGGTATGTATATGATATTCCATAATAATATAGATATTAGAAATAATAATCATAAAACACAAAAAATAATCATAAAACTTAAAAATGAAATCCCTTGATTAAAATTTTAAGTCAATGCCACCCAATTTTAAAACACTTGCCAAAGCCTGGATCACATCAATATGGGTCTGCCTCTGTAGGGTGTATTATGTTATCTTGGTGAGGCAACCCGAGTAATGGTTACTTGGATGTTTTAAATTACTTTGAATTAATAAAGCTATCAAAAAGATTTAGTGCTTTAGGCATAGATGAGACTTAACATGTTGTGACATATGATGTCTAGGTCTCATAAAGAACCTAAGAGTTGCATGTGATGCAATTGGTAAAGGTTACCTACCTAAATAACTTGATTTTGAGTCTCATGCCTTAGCTATCTATAAATTAAGTGAAATATGGATCTTAGACCACTAAATTAATATTTACGAGGGTTATTGATTTAGTGGGAGTTTAGTTACTCACTGATAAATAATTCTGCATAATCTTCTAGGTATAGATATTAAACTCATAGTAACACTAATACAGAGTAACTGTGATCAATCCTTAAGAAGGAAAAAATAATTTCTAAGACTAATTTCCATGTTTTGACTGGAGAATTGATAAATGTTATCAATCATAAAATCAAGGATGCATGTCTTAGATTAATGGTTCATTTTAAACTACCATCTATTAGTACAAGAATTATAGGTCATGTTAGAAAATATAAAAACCATACTTTAGGAAAGATTACAAACCATTGAATCTAATGACATGACAACAACATTGAAGGAAATGTTCAAAAAGTAAGTCACACGGGAAGGGTATAAGATTACAAAAATCATAGATTCTTGTAAAATGATTGAGAGCCTATTAATATGTCTTTATGTTTGGAACATGAAAGGATTATATTAATTATCTCAAAAAAACTTGAATCTTCATGTGCCAAAAGTTGTTAGTAGATTTGATCTATAATTCATCAAAATAGTTTTGAACTATATAATTTGAATGACATGGAGAAATTGGTTTACAGTTGCATATGATGTTTAAAACTGTAAGACAATATATTAAAGCCAAGGCCTTAGACATGTATTTGATGGTTTGTAATAGAAAGGAACTTAATATGGAAAGGATAAGAGGAAGGTAAAAGCTACGAAAGACGTTTATGTGTCAGACAAAGAAATCTTAGTTGTGAGCCGGACTATTTGCCTAGTTTTTAATAAAATCTCTAAAGAACAGATTTTGTTATTAATAGAATGAAATTATTCATTTTATAAAAAATTACAAATCCTATTAGGAAGACATAATTTTGAATTGTTACAAACATTTCAAAATGAGTATTAAAAAAAATCACTTGGCAAACTATTAACATACTTTGACGATATCAAATTGGATAATATTTGAGCCAAGAGTTTAAATGACCATCTTTGAAATTGTGGGATTGTCTTGCCAAAAACTTCTCTAAAACGTCATTTGAGAAATGATGTTTTAAGATGTGAAATCGAACTATATAGGATATAATTTGATTTATGATGTGTCACACAGACCTTCTTATGATGTCCTATTAAGGCTATACTTTAGAAAGCACAGCACTTCATACTAAACCTTATTTTCTTTAAAGTGTTTGATAAAACTCTATATATACGATATGGAATAAAAAGACCTAATTTGTCTTTTCTTGAGATTCGAGGCGGCGAGCCTTGCGTAAGACGCTAACATAAAGTTTGAAGTTTAAATCATTTATGTCCAATTGTGGTTGAACATTATGATAATATTTATACAATTGAGAACAAATTGTTTGTTGCTCAAAATGATGCCTTTCTAAATAAAGATTTTCTTTCAAATACACTATTAGAAATAAAATAAATCATGAAATGTTCAAGAACCACTTTAGGATGCTTAATAAAGTTTTGAACTAGTTGAGTATACACAAGTAACATATATATCTTGAAAATCTAGAAAAATAAGAAATTGGCCAAAGAAATCTGGAATTTCTTATTATTGATAGTTGTGATATATTTATGATACTGGATCAGTATGAATCATTACTTATTAAGAGACATATCTCGTCTAGATTGGATGAAGAGACTAAGTGTTAATGATTTCTGAATTTTAATTCATGTCTGTTATTCAAATTTGGAACTTGATTTATTTACTTGAAAACGGTATGACCATTGGATGTAAAGACTTAAAATGACATGAAAAATAAAAGGTGCATACTTAAAAGCACGGTTTATTGAAAAAATTCAATCTAAATTAAGATGTCGATTATGATAAGATTTTTCACTGGTAGTTAAGCTTAAGTTCTAGAATTCTAATTGCTATTACTTTATAGTTTGACTATAAAATATGATAAACGTGTGCCAAAATTGCATTGTTCTATGCTCCTTAAAGATGTGTATGACACTACTTAATGTTTTCGATAATCTCGAGAATTTTAGAAAAATATGCAAGCTTAAAGGATCCATTTGTAGATTATAGTAAGCTTATAAAAGTTGTGATTTTTGTTTTGATGAAATAAATAATGAATTATGCACATTGAATAAAATAAATCTTGTATATACATAAAGGTTAGTGGGAGCGCAATTATCTAAAACCGTACGTTGATGATATAATGTTCATTAAAAACGATGTCCTAACCTTGCAAAATATCAAGTCTTGGTTAATGAAAAGTTTCTCAATGAAATTCTTAGACAATTAGGCCTATATCCTTGTGATATAGATCTATAGAGATAGATCTAAAAGGCTAATTGGTCTAAATTAGAGTGCTTATAAAGAAAAATAACTCAAAAGGTTTCAGTGTGTGAGATTCTTAAAAGAATTCATACTTTGTCTTATAACATAAGTCTCTGCAAGATTCAAAGTCTTAGGATAAATGATGAGCGAGACAATATAAATAAAATTCCATACGCATTAGCTATGAGAATCATCACATAAGTGTACTTTGCATTCAACTTGATACGTCATATGATTTTGGCAAAACATACATATATCTTATAGATTCCACTGAACGCCACTAGATATTTAGTGGTAACATTATTAAGTACTTCAGAAGCACTTGAAAAAATGTTGTTGAATTTGTAGAGGTTTGAAAGATATGAGTCTTGTAAATGGTTACAATATGCAAATTTTAAAACTAATTTAAATGATTGATGATCGCAATATGGATATGTGTTAACTTCATAGGAAGATGCAGTGAGTTGGAAACGTTCTAAACTCACTCTAACAAGTGCTATAACATAAACTGTTTTCTTAACGACATTTAATGCAGCCAAAGAAAATGTTTAGATCATAAAGTTCATGATTGAATAAGGTGTGATTCGAAGTGTTGGAAACGACATTGGCTTTTATTATAAAACCAATGGAAAATTTTAGGTTATGGAAACTAAATCATAATATAGATCTAAACAAATCACTTGAGCATTTTTGTCTTATTAAAAAAAGAATGTGAAGATTTACAAAACATCAATATTAAGAAATGTAGTAGATACATTAATAAACTTCTTCCACTAGGAACTCATTTAAGGTCACGCAGTATTGGATAAGTGTAGGATTGGACCTAGAGCAAGTGGGAGATGTTGGGGTATATGTCCTAGGCCAATTTTGTAAACGTTATTTAACTATAATAAGTAGATACATGTTTCTTTTGTAATAATATCCATGAATAGTTACTATATTATTCTAAATGTCCCTAGTCGATTATTATTGTTGGAACAATAGTAAATTAAGACTAGTATGTGTCTTGATTGATAGTCATGTGATGATTATGCATATACGAATATGAAGCAAGATTATAGGTATCTATTGGGAATAGATGTTGGACCGACCTGTTATGAGAATGCTACATGGTTAAGATCATAAGTGTTTCTCATGATAATTCTATCATTTAGTCCTTTGACTTGAGATCACCAGAGAATCCATCATTAGGAGCACAATGATTTGATACAATTAAACGTCATCTTTAACCGGATGATTATAAAAGTTATGATTGGTCATTGTCCGAATAATGTATGGATGATGTGTAATCAAGATGAAATTTGTCCCTCACTTTTAGAGAGATATCTATTGGGCCTCTTGATATGGTAAATTGATAAATGGCCATGTATAGTTAATTGATTAGATCAATGTCACTTGACAATTTCAGTCTACATGGAGATCAAGACTGGTAGATTGAAATATAAGGGTGACATTCTATGTCTTATGTTTAATCAAAAAAATCGCGTGGCAAAAGGATATGAGATACATTATCTATTAGATTGTATCGATTTATTGATCTTCGTGCAACTTGGATAGTCATAATGTCTTACAGAGGCCACTTATGATTTGTGTGCTAAAAAAGCTTTTGGTTCACTTGCAACGTTGTATGAACCTATTGGGTCGCACAAAAAGAATCGATATACGCTATTTAATATTATCTAGGATGATGAGTTTTATTTGGTAAAATTCATTTTGAAGATTCTAATTAAGTGTCCTAGTTTGACTGGAACTCAAAACTCTCCTACATTTCTAGTGTGACTATAAATCTTATCTCTTGGAAAATCCTATTTTGAATAGGACTCTAATTGGAATTATAGTTTGACTTTAATTCTTATTTGAGTTTTAGATAAATTAAAACTTGTGTTAGATTAGTAATTCTATATTATCTATGGCTCTATCTTTTTTAGAGTTGGGCTTTATCTTACACTCAAATTGGAGTGTGACTAGTAAATGGAGTTCTTTTATAACTCGACCTATTGCACTTTTAATAAGACATCACAGTTGTTGTAGAGATTTTTTTTAGAGAGTTTTTATGAGAGCTTTTGCCTTAGAAATTTGAGGGCTAGCAGTTTGGATTGTGATCGTCCATTTGTGTATGAATTTTTTTATAGAGGATGTTCGTTTCTGGCAACGTCTTGAAGGAGTTGATCAACACCAAACAAGGCAGATATGAAGTTGTTCTTATTAAGGTATGGTTTGTTCTCTCATGGTACATCAGTTTAATGGAATCGATATGAACTTGGTTTGGGGATATTCAAAAAGGTTTCAAAAACTTCCTCTGCGCTTGATCATCAAAAACCAACATTTCCATAGCCTTGATGGTCCATGAAGTTTACTTTATCATACTCCAATCCTTGTTGCATGTCCATATGATTAACCACCATAGCTTGGTGATTAATGGGTTGATGTATTGCCGGCACTTGTGGATTTTGCTGTCTTATTTGAAGCTTCGCCAATTTATTGCTCAGGTTGGATAGTTATGCCATGATCGCAACTTGCGTATCAATTTCATATATGCCTACACGTTTTCTCATTGTGGAACAATTACCGACTATAGAGTTTTGACACATAAGATCTAGAAGATCCAATGCTCTATCCTCATCCTTGGTTCTTAGAGAACCACCTATTGTGACATCTACCAGTGTTCTCGCGATGTGGTTCATCCCATAGTAGAAAATAAAGATTTGTGCCCATTTCACGTATCCATGTCCTGGACATCTCCTCAGCATCTCCTTGACTCATTTCCAAGCCTCGCCAAGATACTTGACATCTTCTTGCTTGAATTGATTGATTTCCAGTTTCCTTTCATTGACCTTCACTAGGTTAAAGAACTTGTCTAGAAATTTTACATTGATTTTCTCCCATTAGGTCATAGTCCTTGCGTTCAGTCCTTGGAACTAGGATTTGACTTTTCCACTTAATGAGAAGGAGAAACGTTTCATCCTGATCACCTCATTTGTAACTTCGATAATGTTCACGGTGTCGCACTTCTTAGCTCGAACTCGGTGGTGTTGACTAGAAACCTCATCACTCCATTGTAAGTCTCTTTTACTTCTAGCTTGAAGTAGTCAAGAAGGCATTTATATCCTCACACTCTATCCTGCATTACCAGATCACCTTCGGGTAAGTTATTCCCTCGGCCTTGTTGTTGGTTCCTTGCTTGATCTTTAGCCATCTTGATTCCTTTCTTTTTCTTTCTTTTGTTTGTTATGTCAATCGCAGGTCGTAAGGCATTAAGTCCTTCTCTCATTTGCTACGTATGCACTAATTTCCTTGAAAAGAAAACACAAAAGATGAAGTGCAGATGTCAAACTTGAAACTTAAACCTTTTATTTTTATCTTGTTGTTCTTATGAACTTGAAAGATAATTACTAAAACTAAAACTTAGAAACTTTCAAACTAAGTCTAAGTGGTTGCCTATCAACGAGAACGAAGCAAAAAAACTTAATCGTGGCAGCAAGTATAACATTTCTATTATAGTAATAGTGTGACACACTTATGTTTATTACCAATATCTTCTTCAGGGAAAGGTTTATGCACTTAGAATGTACCTAGTGAAAATTACTAAATTGCAAAGGACATCATTTTTAATTGGTTTTTACGACTAAACTACTATAATCTAGCTATTTTCCTTTGATCTCTACAAATAACATGATATTAAGCCGTCCATTCAGTCGGTCTTGCTCATTTCCCAATAATGCTTTTCGATACTGAGCTCTATCGTCTCTGTATTTTCTCCTCATTAAAGCAATCGACAGCCTCTGCTATCGTGGAGTTAAGTCCTCAAGTGGTGGTATTGGTGCCTATGGTAGTTGAGGTGGTAGAAAAACCTCAGGACCATCCAAGTCCTGTTTTTACAAACTTGTAGTCCTTTGCAAATCCTTGCTGGTGATCTTCCTCATTTCACTATCCTTCATTTTGTAACTCTTGGGCCAAAGGAGTGAACTGAGGAGAAAAAGAACAAACACACATTTAACAAATTGATTATGGCCGCGAGTATAAAAGCTCGATTGTAGTAATAATGTGATCAACTAATGTGGATTATGAATATCATCCTCAGGGAAAAGTGTGTTGCATATGGTTCACTTAGTTAAATTCACTCTATTGCTAAGAAAGCCTCTTTTTAGTTGGTTTTAACTAACTACTATATTCTAGAAACAATGTAAAATAACTTATTGTCTTATATTAAGAAGACTCATAGTTCAAAACTTCACCTAGGTAATGAATTACTATGCTTTCATATCTCGCTTCCTTCATCTTCATTATGTGTGTGCAATGCTTAATTAGAATATATATATTTGTTAAGGTTCACTTTAATCCACTAACATGGTGGAAAAGATCCTACTGTGCAAACTAGAACTCTACCTATCAGTGTGAATAACGTAAGTTCCATATAGCATTAAGTTCCAAATTCTTAGATTCATAACTACTTAATTTTACTATTCGTGCCTCACTAATTAATAACTATCTATCGATGTTATATATTTTATGGTTGTATCATCCGTATCGGCTTATAAGCTCCAATGGCCATAATTAATCCTAAAACCTCTAATCAACTAACACGTGATCAAGATGTTGATAACATTACGTATAGACTCAATACAAATTCTAACCAAAACACTTTTCATACTTTATAATCTATTCATACTCACTTTAGCATATCATTCATACCATAGGATCCATTGATCACTAAAAAAAACAAACTACTCACTCATCGTTAAAATCAAAATACACATAATGGTATTTGTTGCAGACAAAGATTGAATTAAATAACTTCAATTAAATCAAGGAAACACTAACGAATAACCGAAAGTGAGTCTTCAATGTCTTCTCCTCCAAAAATCTTCTTAATGCTCAAGAACAATGTAAAATTATGCTAATTAGTGGTAATCTATTGTAATGTATGATAATTCGTGAGTTTACCATGTTTTAATATCTAGTTATACCCTTTAGATACTTTCCAATACAATTAGAAACTTTAATTAACAATTCCAAACGAATTAGAATTCTAAACTTCATATTTTATATGTCACGACACTATCACTAAGTGTCCTATGCTGTGTGTTTAAGCCACGACACCGCCACAATTTTGGCCATTTTATGTGAATTTTGCCCCCACAATAGACTCGGTACCCTGTATGCACTGCCACCACGTCGAATGTCTTATGTCTTTTTCTTGGTCTTCAAGCCTTCTCCATGCCTATAGCTATCTTCCCACGCCTTGTGCTTTCTTTCCACGACATCAAGACTTCATGCCACATCATCAAATATTTATGTTTTTTTTCCTCATTTCACCATGAAATCACTCCGTTGTCTCTTTTATACCTTGTATGCCTGAAAACACATAAATACCATCAATTAGAGCTCATTCTGGAATATTTATACTAAATATACTACCAAACTAACCTTATATATAAGTCTAATTAAACACTTATCAAATACCCCGAAACTTAGAATTTTGCACGTCTTGAGCAAAAGTGTATTCTACTAAGTATTCTTAATACAATTACTTATATTACTTACTCATTTTACATAATTCATGGAGTATCCTTTAATTCAAATAAGTTCAAGTTAATAACCCACTCAAGAATCTTTCTTTGTGAAAACTAATATTTTCAAAAACATATAGCTTTGACAACACATATAACTTAATTTCAAATCTCAAAATTACTTCACAACTAAAACCATCACTGCTTAAAAGTTTATGCCACCTCGACACTCAAGTAGCAAGTGTACAATCTCATGATTTCTCGTTAAGCTTAAGAATTCACAAATAAGCATAGATTACACTAATTTTGTAGACTTTAGCACTTCAAGAATCCATAAGACTTAATATAGTTGAAAAGAAAACTTTAATTAACTAAGTTACTTGTAATAGAGCTAAATTTTTTCATTTGAAGAGTTCTAATGTAACTTCAGCCTTTCTTTCTTTATATATATAGATATTTCATTTTCTTACATTCTCTAATTGCACGGTACCTACTCCTTTTCCTATGGATTACGTTTTTTTTCTTTGTTTTCCAACCATCTAGTTCTTTGCTCCTTTTCTTGTAGAACTTGTCGGACTCTCTAATTTATTTAAAACTCTTGTTAGCACTTCTTACATTTACTTTATCAAGCAAGTTTTAGCTCTAACGTTTCATTAAAAACTAATGCATATTTCCTTCCCTTTTAGTACTAAGTCTTTGTTTACTTCATATTCATGTAACTTTTCCATGGAAGTTGTTCAAGTATTCTTTTTGCTTTTGTTTCATGTTCATGGTCTTCCATAACTCTAGGTTTCTAAACATGAAATTATACTATTGTTTGCTAAATTTCATATTTTCTTCAAAAATTTGATAACACTCTCTCGAGTTTCATATCAACAAGATACTTGTATTCTTACTCTTCCTCAATTAAAGGCAAAAACTTTGCAAATAAATTATTTATTCATTACGTATTACTATATATAATCTAATCTAGACTACTTCTACACATTCAAATAAATAAGCAAATGAAATAGAATACACTACCTTTCTTTCCTCTTTACTGCTTCAAAAATAAAATTTTACGATCATACCTATAGTGTTTATCCTTATTTCATCCTTTCTTACCACTTTTTATAGTGTTGACAACCCCGAACATAAACCAAACCTTGTCCTCAATGTAATGACATGTTACCTTAAGCCGGTGATTAGTGTTAATCCAAATCCTAGTTAACCCGAGCTAGGCTCATGGTTAAGTCTGACATACCTCGCTTAGCAAGTACGTGGATTTTTTATGATGGTTTGTGTTTGTTTGGAATGTTTAATGAATTTTATAGATTGTTGTATAAAAGAGAATTAATATACAACCTTATAATAGGAAAATACATAATTAAATAATAAATAGCCACTATAGTAAGTGCGACGAGGGGGTTGTGAAATGAATGTGCATGCCCTAGAATACTCGTAGACATGTCTGGTGAATGCATTGGCGAGAAAATACAAGAGGTATATACATATATATTTGATATATAAATATATATATAAACTATAAGTTTAGTTTGAATTTCATGGATCGTCGGATTGCCTCGTGATGAACATATGTGTTGATGGTGTCAAAATGTGTGTCACTTTAGGGGTGTCATGTTTACACAACAATCATTCGATCAACCTCAAGATAGTGCGATGTGTATCTCGAAGAATCCATATATTTAAACTAAAACCTTCAAACATATCTTCACAATTTGATTGAGAGAGATAATGCGAAGCTAACAACTAAAGGTTTGATTTGAGGAATCCATCTAGGGGAGATTTGCAAAGTGCTTTGAGGAGATCGAACAAATGAAAATCATAGATCATCAGTTGGTAAGTTGAAATTTTAAGTTTGAAGTTCAATTTGATAGTGGATGATGATTTCTTTGTGAATTGGTTTTATCATCGAAAATAGGTTGTTACCTCACTAAAGGTCCTCCCTGATGTATTTTCAGAGTGTTTATAGTTGTTGTGTTGATTTGTGGATGGAATAGTTGTTGCTGCGCTATTTATTGTCAAGACAGTACAGGGTGGCGCGTGCTCCACCTAGCAGAGAAATGCGCTCCCTTCATCAGTTGGGATGAACTCAGCTGATAGAGCGCACTCCACTAGGTGAGGGAGCATGTTCTCACCCCAAAAAACAACAAATTTGCTATAGTTTAGCTAGAATTTCATAAAGTCTTAGGGACTAATTTAATGGTTCTAAATATAGGGTATTAGACCTATATTGAAAATAAATAGTTTGTGATAGGTTTTGGATCACCGTGAAAGTATGAGTGACACGGAAAGTTATGGAACTTCTTAATGAAAACCTAAACCGAGGTAAGTATGGATTCACTTATTTATAAATGTTGTCTAGCAATCTTAGTATATGTAGTTCTTGTAGTTTATAGACTGAATGGGGAGACTATGTAGACTGTGATGTTTTTAAAAAATAGAAAGCAGTGTTTAATTTAATTCATGAGAGTAAGTTCCCGGAATTGAGAATAGATTATATAGGAGATGGGTTACCTTCCCAGCCTATATGTAACTTCGTACTCAGTTAGATAGGTTGCGTTGATTACATACTCACTAGAGGGTTTATGATAGAACCATTGGACATTAATGGAATGACTAGACATCACATTGACCAATGTTTGGTCTACCAATCATATTAATACTGTCGATGGGTGATCGATCCCAGTTTTATTATTTAAGTGAGAATCAAAGTATAATAGTAATTAACAGTCAGACGTGCATCTGTTATTTATTGAAATATATGTTTTTCATAATCATGTCAGATAACATTGGTGCATATTATTATTGCATAATGTTCTTGATTATTATATGGAATGTTGATGGCTTTTTGAATCCTTATTTACTAAGCAAGTTGGAGCACTCCCCCCAAATTTGATATTTCAGGTTCGTAACCTTGTGCTTCAGTAAAGGAAAAAGAAAATATTTATGAGTCTTAATATCTTCTCTACGATGTGATGAGCCTTCCTGTAAACATATACACTATTTGAGTTATTTTGTAGTATATGAACAAGGTTAGAAGGTTTATAAATGAGGTTTTGGGTTTTGATAAACTTTATAATTATGTATATCATTTAATTATTGAAAATGTTTTAATTTTTTTCTGTGTATATTTTGTATTGTTTATTCGATATCGATAAATAGGTTGAGTTTATTAGGTACTAACGGAGAGGCAGCTGGCTCTAGTTAAGTCTAGCTGGGTTACCGGAGCTTAATTAGGGTTTCAGACCGAGTATCACCTTAATCAGAATAGGGGATGCTGCAGCTTGGTATCAAAGCCCAAGGTTGATCACTTTCTAATTAAGTGATAACTCTGATATAGTTTGGTATCATAGACAAGGTTTTGACCTCTTTTCACTTTCAAATTGTTTTTGAAATAAGTGATAACATATTAATTTGTATTATAACCTAAGTTTAACGACTATGAGAGTTGTTTCGAGTTACGAATAAGCTTAGGGTAAGATAAAAAATTTTCATTATGTTTTGGAGGGAAATTGAAAATGAAAACATTATTATAAGTTATTTATTGCACATAAAGTTATTTACTATATAGATATGATTTCATTGTCTTCTTTGAATGTTACCCTAATGATCTTATCTCTCCTTTGATTTCAGAATCTAATGGTAAATCAAGGAGAGGGTTCGTTGAGGCCTGGATCTCAAGGTAACAGGGAAACTAAGGATCAATAATAATATAAAATGTAAAAAATGAGGGAACTTATGGAGTCTCAGGCAAAACTTATGGCTATGCTGATGGGTCAAATGGGACCACCAGTATAGCGACCTAAGGCACAGCCTACAACCAGTCCCGAGGTTAGCAAAGTTAAGGGAGGAGCTGAGACAATGGCAACTCTAGCTCAACCAGTTTTAGCACATATTCTGGTAACAGAGACAGCTACCATGGTGCTAGTAGATTCTGAGAATGATACATTTCTCAGAACAAGTAAGGAGCTTATGAAAAATGATATTATGAGATTCAATGGCACAATAGAGGAAGACGAAGTTGAGACCTCGATACTGGAGATGGAGCAATGAATTGTTGATCTAGATGTTGAGGATTGAGTTACGGTTAAAATGGTCACATTTTTTTTGATTGATTTTGCATGGATGTGGTGGAATTCCCTAGAGAGAGGGGAAGACTGTCACTACCTGGCTAAAGTTTAGGACCGTGTTTTATTGGTAGTATTCTTGAAATCATTCAGAAACATGAAGAAGACTGAGTTTATTCTGCTGAAACATGGAGCTAAGTCTATAATAGAATATGAGTAGAGGTTCACAAAGTTGAGTGAATTCCCTCATGAGATGGTGGAGTTAGAGGTGAACAAAATAGATTTGTTTCTTGGTGGGTTCAATTACGAGATTTGATTTATGGTTTCCTCTCATCCTCGTACTAGTTATGCTTTTATATTCGAGAGTCTGATGGAGGTGCAAGCATCCATATTAGCAAGGCCCTCCGTAGTGTTGCAAGTGGGGCGGGGAATCCCCATTTCCCGCTGTGCCCTACCCCGGTGGGGCAAGGATTCCTTGTTTTTTGCTCCCCGCGGGGTGGACACATGTCAAAATTTTGCCCCGGTACGCGTGAAAAAATGGGGACGGGAATTGATCTCACTACGCGGGAATTCACTGCCCTGTGCGAATTCCCCTCCCTGCATCCCCCACATAAAATTATCCATTTTTTATTTTTTTACCAAAAAAATTATATAACTTTTTTACTTAAAACGTATGTAATATATGGAATGAAAATCAAGATCTCCAACAATAAAATTTATTTTTACGATTACTTTAATTATAATATATTTATATGTTATATGACAAAGAAATATAAAATTATATTTAGGACGTCATTGAAATATATTTGTCAATTAAGAAATCCACATTAATCCTTAAATTTATGAAAAATAGTTTCTGAAAAATAATTGAGAAAGTAGTACTTCAATGCCAAAATAACCAATGAATGAAGATCAAAAAATATATTTTTTACAAAATCTTTGGGGCACGGCGGGGATTCCCCGCCACGCGGGGATCCCCGCGGGGTGTGGCGTGGGGCGACAAAGTTTGCCGCGTGGGGAATTGGCGAGAATAAATCCCTGCCCCGCATCATGCGGGGACGTGGATTGTAATTACGATCCCAGCCCCCCTGCCCAACTTGCAACCCTAACCATATGGAACAGTACTTACGCCACCGCAGTACCCCAGTTTCGTAGGAGTCATAGAATCTAAGAATTTTCTTCTTTTAGGCCAAATAAAAGGATGAGGAGTGTAGCTGGAGTAGCTACATAATTAAGGTCTGCAAGGAAGACATTTGTTAGTGCACCAGTTCTACTAGTTTCTAAGGCTTCTATAGCCAAACCACCTTTGCCACCAATTCAATCTTAAGGTAAGGGCAAGAGCCGAGCATAGTCATCACAATAATCGAGTAGATCTGGGCAGGTTCCTCAGGCCAGTGCTTTTTCTCAAAGGGCTTCCATAATATGCTATCGGTGAGGATAGACATAGCATATTCAGAGAGCCTGTTCTATGCTACCAACCACATAAGTATGCAATACAACACTAAAAGCACGAAGGCAGACTGATGCACTGGTTAAGGCAGATCTAGAGGCTAATAAAAGGCTAGTGGAAGGTATAATAAACATTTGTGGTCGAGATATGCATGTTTCAATTGATGCTGGTTCTACTGTTTCCTTTATTACTACTGCAATGGTTAATGAGTAGAAATTATAACATGTTAAAGCCAGTACATTATTGATTTTGAACACAAAAGTGAGTGAAAAGGTTTATCCTTACCTGATCTGCGAGGAATGTGTAGTAAGAATAGGGGAGAGTGAACTCCCAATTGATTTGAGGGTAATGGAATTTCAAGAGTATGATGCACTACTAGGGATGGATTGGTTATCAGCATACCACATCAGTTTTGATTGTTTTCTTAAAATCGTAATCTTTCAAATCCCTAACGTTTCTGAAATTATAGTCTATAAATGCTATAATCCTTCATGAATTGCAACTCATAGAAGTGAAGCTACTCCTCGAGAATTAGAAGTTATTGGGGGAGTTGTCACATTTGGAGAGCTTGGTCAGGAACTTAAGGTTAATAAGATACCCGTGGTTTATGAATTTTCTGAAGTCTTTCCATTTGAATTGCTTGGACTTCCAGCACTACGTGTCTTTGACTTCATCATTGATTTGTTCTATGTACCAAACCAATATCTATTCCTTCATACCGTATGGCACCAATGGAATTACGTGAATTATAGACTTCACTTGAGGAGTTGTTACAAAAGGGGCTTATCCATCCTCGTATGTCATAGTAGGGAGCACCGGTTCTTTTGTGAGGAAAATGGATGGAGCCCTACGATTGTGCATTGATTATAGACAGCTTAACTGAGTAACTATCAGGAACAAATACCCATTTCCCATGATCGATGATTTGTTTGATCAGTTGAACGGTGCCAGATATTTCTCAGAGATTGATTTGAGGTCTTGTTATCATTACTTGAGGATCAGGGATAAGGATATCTCCAAGACGGCTTTCAGTACTTGTTACGCCGACTTTGAGTTTATAGTTATGCCATTTGGGTTCACTAATGCACCTGCTATGTTCATGGACTTGATGCATAGGGTGTTCAAACCCTATCTTGATAAGTCCAAAACCTATCTTGATGCATAGGGTGTTCAAACCCTATCTTGATAATCAGTTGTATGCCAAGTTTAGTAAGTGCGAATCTTGGTCTTTAGAGGTCAGATTTCTTGGACATGTGGTTAATGCTGAGGGTATATCTATTAATCTAGCGAAGGTTGAGGCGATCAAGGATTGACCTACTCTTACCACAGTGTCAGAGGATCAGAGTTTGTTTCGAGTATCCATTACTTTAAATAGAAATTTGAGATTCACATCCAGACTGTAGAGTGAATTACAGAGACAGCTGAGAACTTTTCTCAACCTCTGTACGACATATCATTCGTAGACTAACGGACCAACTGAGCGATTGATATTGTGCTAGAGGATAAGCTTTGAGCTTGTGTCTTAGAGTTTGGTGGTAATTTAGAGAAACACATTCCTCTATGTTAGTTCTCTTATAATAGTAGCTATCAAGCTAGCATTGGAATGGCTCTTTTTGAAACTCTATATGGTAGCTCTTATCATGCACCTACGTCTTGGGCAGAGGTTGGAGATACAGTTTTATTGGTGTCTAAGTTGATTCAGGACTGCATAGTGAGAATTCAGCAGATTCGTCAACGTTTGACTACAGCACAACTAACATAGAAGAGATACACCGATAAACATCATTGGTGTTTGGAGCTTTCAAAGGATGATCTTATCTTGTTGAAAGTCTCGCCTATAAATGGATTGTATAGGTTTCGATTATGATGTAAGCTAACTCCAAGGTATATTTGGTCGTTCAAATTATAGGAAAGGATTTGTCCTGTTGCTTACAAGTTAAAATTACCTCCTCAGTTAGCCGGAGTTCATAATGTCTTCCTCGTGTATATGATTCGCAAAATGGAGACTCAGTTCACTTCAAGGATTAATTGGAATTAGTTTGATCTTTGGGAAGACTTATCTTACGACGAGTAACCAATTCAGATATTTGATTGTAAGATTCAGAGGCTGAGAACCAAAGATATTCCTTTTGGTTAAAGTGAAATGACAGTTTCACGGAGATGAAGAACTAACTTGGATAGCCTCGAGATGAGCATAAGTGTTGATTATGTCAACATGTGTGTCACTTTAGGGGTGTCATGTTAGCACATTGATCATTAGATCTGCCTTGAGATAGCGCGATTTGTATCACGAGAAAAATCCATATATTTAAACTAAGGCCTTTTTCCTTGATTAGTACGTTTAGGTGTAAAAATTATCAACCCAACACACCCACCAAACTATTTCCCCATCTAACACACTTGTAGCCACGTCAGCGCCACATCACGCGCCACGTCAATTGGTTAATTTTATCACTGGAAAACGTGACCTTAAGTCACGTTTTCCAGTGGATGGAAGTCGTGACTTGCAGTCACGACTTTGTTCAGAAAAAAAAAAATTTTTGACTGCCGGCTTGTTTGATCACTTCACTGTAAATTTATTTTGCAATGTGTTTCTTATGCTATATGTAGTATCCTTGCAGCCCCAAGGAGCAAGGCCACATGTGCATCATGTCCACAAGCATGCATTTTCCCTTCCAATTTGCTCATGTGCTCCCACTCTACTAATTAATGAAATATGATGACAAAGCTATTTATGATTCATGAGAGGAGATAAGTGAGAATCCAAAAATTTTCATGTGCATCATGTCCACAAGCATGCATTTTCCCTTCCAATTTGCTCATGTGCTCCACTCTACTAATTAATGAAATATGATGACAAAGCTATTTATGATTCATGAGAGGAGATAAGTGAGAATCCAAAAATTTTAGTACCTTTGTCATACACATAAAAGCATACACAAAGTTTCAATACAAGAGGTTGAACACATCAAGGAAAAATAAGTCAAAACTCGTAAAAAATAAAGAACTTGAAAGTTGAATTGATATAAATGATGAATTTGGTAGGTGATCAACTACAAAGGAAAAATGAATAAGGAGAAAATGTCTTATAACAGTATAGAAAAAGTCCTAGTCTGACCCCAAATAATGACTTCCAGTCCCACACTGTGTTCTCTTGACGACTCGGACATTACGGTTTAACGCAAGTGGAATATCCAAATGACCCACATCAGCCGGATTTTGAGCATCTTCTGGTTGAATATCATCGTTGTCCCACATTCCGCCATCATGAGTACTTGTACTCCCAGATAAATTCATCATTATTGGACTTGCATGAAAATGGCGCGAAGATGTAGGTGCCGTGTCAAATGGAAAGGCTTCCATAGCCTCGAATGTCATGTTGGGAGGAACTGAAGGAGTATGTGGAGTCCCAAACTCGTTGAGAGGCACTGATGGAGTATACAATGGAGTGTCATGCCTCGAAGGTGTATCAGCATGGGAAGAATGATGAGAAGCTTGAAATGAACTGGGCATATTATGCATCCGATAATCTGCGTGTACTCCAGTCAAAGTCGATGCAGCTACATCTCTAATACGTGCAATAGATACATCATCACCCAAAGGTGTCAGTGATGAATTGAAGTAATGCCATGTGCCTACATATGAAATATTGATGAAGTTTTATGCAAAAGTACAAGGAAAACAACTATTTGGCAAGGATTCATGACTGAAAAAAAAAATCAAATTGTACTTACCAAGGCCTCAGCAATAGCTCCACGGGGAGACATAAATCGTCGTGTAATGCGAAGATACCATAGCATATACGGGTTGTAAAAGTCCATTGGCTCCTCTAAGCTTTCATCGGTTGCAATATTGGAGGCACGTTCGTTCCACATGCGAGACATAAGCACTATGTTCTGCGCTCCAATCCTTATCCGTCTTCCTCTCAAGTCAATCCTATGTAGCTGAATGTTTGTGCTCGTAAAGGTGGTATCATTTGTCTGAGACCGAATTGGCGCATGACTCTATCGGGATGATACATTTTGACTACACAGAAGAAAATCAAAGGTGCCCTCGTTCGCCAAATAGCACGACCACTGCTACAGTACGCAGGTAGGTCCATTATCACTGCCTCAGGATACGGTTCCCATATTACATGTAGTCAACAAAAACATTTTGAAATGAATAAGAAACACATTTTAGATGATGTTTCCAAAGCACTACGTGGAGAAGTAATTATGTATATCTCTTACTTCATCGGGTGCTTGCATGTCAATTATTTCTCTGTACTTTGTCAGGATGTGCATTGATGCTCCCGTTGTCTCCAAAGCATGTTTCCACCTTCACAAATGCAAAAAACACGCAATGCATGTATCTAGGCACATGTACATAGATATGAAGAAATTGAAATTATAATGTGAGAAAATAGTAATTACCTATGACCAAATGGAGGAGGTGGAAATAATTCTTCGTCGTGTAATATGTCGTCTCGAAGAACGTTACCCATTATTGGTGCAAGAAACGGCAACCTATCCCATGCCCATAATTGCAATAAGATGACCGGACCTCGCTATCTCGGCTCCATCAATGTCTACCGCAAGACATAATTGTCTCAGTATAGGTGAGCCGAGTTGCACTACCCCAACCGTATCGTCCCGCCGCTCGAAATCTTCCAAAAATTGCAAATATGTGATGTGAACGAGGTTGTTCGACTTGTCCGCAAATAGTGTTCCCCCTAGAAGTTGCGGGATGTATGCTCTCGCATAGCGTTGCACGTCCACATCATTAGCATTGTTTGGGAGGTTTGGAAACCACCTTGAAAGTTGGCGAATTTGAATCCGCCCTCCAAATCCGTTATTTTCGGGAAAGGGAATCCGAGTTGTGTCAAGCACAAGGCATCGTAATCTTGGTCGACGCGGCCGCAATTGGTAATCCATCGATCAAGCAACCCCAAGATGATTTGTACATCTTGGAGGGTTATAGTCATCTCGCCGACGGGGAAATGGAACGTGTGAGTTTCGGCCTCCACCTCTCTACAAGGCGCTTATGAAATGCCAATCAATTGAAATGAAGCCTACTCGCGCGATCCCGTAAAATCCGCTTCCTGAAGATGCCCAACTATGCGTGGATCCAGTTGGACCAACCGGTGAAGTGCAGCTGAATTCCGCCTGATAGTCAATATACCAGGCTCCTATGAAGATATGAGATTTAAGTGAAATTAGTTAAAACGTCGCTATGCAGCTAAAAAAGTAGAGAAACATGCGAAAAGAAGTATTACCGGTCCATTCCAAACGCGGGTAGATCTATGGAGAGCTTGCATAGTCAAACCGAGTCATCTATAGGGCCAGGATCCATATCGCGCTTAAACCCAAAATCATTACCAATGTTGTCATTAATTCCATTGTGCAATTGATATGAGAAGTAGAAATACTTCATGTACTAACTATAAAGAGATGGATTAATACAATTTAGGTAGCATACTACAACGCAGTTTATGATGCATATAATGCAATTTGACTTCATTTGCATCATTGCAGATCATATAAGACATTTAAAAAAGTACATGTTAAAAATACAATTTAGGCAAGAAAAGTTTATGTTTCATGCAAGACCACAAAAGCACAACTATCTCTCATCAGACAAATAATACAAATAAGCAAAGACCTCAAATATAAGGAAAATATAGGTTCGTTCAAGACATAAGACTTGAAAGAGTCTTTCACTATGAAGCATTAGACGGTTGTCCTTGCTGACGACGACTGCAAGTGCGTCTATTGTGTCCATCCTGCTTACACTTACTACATCGCAGCGTTGTTGGGGTTTCTCTCCATTCCTTCTCTCGCTGCATATGCCGTGGTTGTTTCTGATTGCCTCTCCAATCCATCTCAGTGCACAAACGGCTTGATTGAGGACGACCTTTTTTGACTCGCTTCCGATATGGATCAGCCAACAACGTGTGTGGAAGTCTTGCGTTAGGCCAATAATCTTCGTGCGGAATGGGTTGGAAATTTGCAGCATAACATTGACTGTACACAGACCATTTGTAGTATGACTCGATGTACTGACAGTGATCTATGGCAACACTAGCGCAAATTGCTTGAACATGGGAACATGGAATGCCATAACACTGCCACTTCATACAAGTGCATCTACGGGCCTCCAATTTCACAAATGATAGCCACGTGGTGCAGTGATTACTTCAAATGTACCATTCTCACGATTTACTAATGTCACATTGTCCCTCCACCACCTTTCCCCATTTTGACAACTTATTCATTGCATACGTCGTGTACGTTTCGCCCTGCCTAGGGCTACACCTATTTCGTCTCGTCTTTTATTAAAGTATGCCATGACACGGTAAAATGTAATCTCGCACTAAAGCGGTGATGGGGTAAAATCGCGCGCCTTTAAGGACTCCGTTAAAGCATTCTACATTTGTGACAAAAACAAATTCATATTTGTATTAGCTTGTAAACGTAATAATTCAAACACATTAAGTAAGTAATAGTAACAAACGTAATAAATCAAACGTAATACCCGCGAGATTTGCGTCATCCAGCCGTATCGATAACCATTGTCGTATGTGTTTGTCCATTGTGCTCGATCTAGGTCGATAAACCACGCAATACATTCGGGATTCATTTGATGGAGTTCTTTCATGGATGCCTTAAATTTTCGCGGTTGATGTTGTGCTCCTGCTATGTACACCATATCCTTTAATTCTTTGTATCATTGGTCTGCAATGTCTAAAGCCTGCAATAGAAGGTGCAAATGCCCAAAAAACCCATTTGAAGACAACTTCATTGTTGGCATTAGGCTCACAATGCCGCCATTCCACACGTGTCCCTGGATTGCTTTCTTGAAGAGCGGTCATCCACCGCGGCAAAATTTTGTACGATTCTTCCTAATCTCCAAAGACTTTAGCAATTGCTTTCTTCTTCCCCAACCATACTTTCTTATAATGAACGTCATAACTGAATTTGCCCTTGATAATCTGATGAAGCACTGGAACTGAGGTGGACGGATCTCTTCTCACCACATTTTCTACCTCACGGCATATACCTGGAGTCCAAATGCGCATGATCCTTGGATAGTTTAGCATAGATGCATGTATGTGGTCCTGCATATGTACTGATCTCAAACATTCCATGCGATTTTCTTCTCGAACACCGCAACCTCCAAGTACATCCATCCAAATATTTCTTACAACGAACTATCCATACATTTGGTGTAGAATGAGTAACCACAAAGCGCCCGTGTCCTTTGATGCTATACAATTTCACGGCATGTTGGATATCTACTTTACACATCAACCGCATGCCTTTCTCAAATTCTGATGCCTCATTCCATAAAGACCTAGAAGGGATCATTGCATTCTCATGGAGGGGTTGCATTGCCTCACTACTCAATTCCATAAATACAGCTGAAGGAACGACAAATTCACCTACACCCACTGGCGCACCATCAATTCCAGCAGCCTCTTCATCGAAGAAATCATCGTTCCCAATTTCGTTCGAAATTGGAGGACAAGATAATGAGCCATCATCTGCTATGACTCGATTTAACGCATATCGAATCATGCCATCGTCAACATGATGACCATCATCCCCTTCATCGTCTCGTATCATCTTCGCTACTATCTTCACTAGTATCCCCGTCACACTTGCAATAGTCATCATCTTCGCTAGTATTCAAATCATCACAGAACGAGGATCCTCATCCATTTCGGGATTTGGGTCGTCAAAGGCGATGCACAATGACTATGTTCATAAATTGGTTCGGTGCTAGGTCCACTCTCCATAATGTAACACTACATTGCAATTGGAACTATTGTATTGTTCCTCGGAACTAAATCGATATAAAGCTCCATGCAATGTGGTGGTGGTAATTCTGCCAAAAAGTCCCAAACATCTTTGAGACTCGACTCATCATCTATTCGCAACGGACGTAGTTGGCCGATCCACTTCCAATGTACGCTGGATATCGATATGTCATGTTTAATCTCTCGTAAGTCATTGTCTATCTCGCAATGAATTACATATATAACGCACAAGTTCATCGTACCCTAAACCCATCTTCGATCTTAGATGTCGAATGGGCGGTTTAGTGTACGAAATCCCTGACGGTCCATCAACAATGTCTCCATTCATATAACACAACAATGATACTCTTCGATCAACCATTCTTCAATCTATATATGTAGAATATAATTGTTACTAAGTGATGATAAAGACCTTCTAATTGAAGTTACGACTATGCGATATAAATCTCGCAATCATCCAATCACTCATATAAAATTAATCATTATAGAAAGAATTCAAATAAATATGACCTTAATAGAATTGTTTAGGCACCCTAATAGAATTGGTGTAGTGGTATAGTTATTATTATTATATATATATATATATATATATATGGTAACTAAAAAGCCTAGTGATGAATTAAGTACCTTATTCTCGCAACAAAGAAACTATTATATGCATATAACTATTATATATTATAAACAACTTCCCAGCTAGCTTAGAATATAACAACCCTAAAGCAACCTTAGATAGTTACCACCACCAATGTCTCATCTCTTAAGCGCACGCCTAATGTTCTTCCAAATTCTTCTACTAAAGTATTGACATGTATATGGGATTTTTTGCTTAATTAATACCATACCCCCTCCACCCCAAATCAACCAATTTATACTCCCCTTGGGTTCCCCACATGTTTTACATCTCAATATGGGTCAATGACATATATCGACACTAATTAATGTATACATTGTACTATATTAAAATCAAACATTCTATCTATTTAATGAAAAAATTGCGCTTATTGGCGCCCACGAGGTGTATACAATTAACATCAAGTAATTGGAAAAAAACTAAAATTCCCTTATATAACTCACATCAACTAATTGGCAAAAAATATATATATAAACCGGATATAAACAAAAAAAAACCCGGATCCAAAAAAAAAAACAAAAAAAACAGGAGATAAAAATAGTAACAACAAATTTAACATACAACATAACATGAACCACATGAAGCATAAACACACAAAATCTCCAAAAAACTGATCTTACAAATGTTGTTGAGTTCGGGTGGGTTGCGGTTGGATTTGAAGTTGACGATGGAGATAAGCTATGCACCAATGGAGCCAATCTAGTGGAGTTGAGGGAATGAAAAGTGGAGTCACCGGAGTTGAAGGAAGGGATCGTTGGGGGAGTTGAAGGAAGAAGGAGGCAAGTGAGAAAAACCAAATCTCATATCTGGTTGCTGTTTTGTTGAAGTGAAGTCGTGACCTCGGGTCACGATTTCACTTTAAAGGAAATCGTGACCCGAGCTCACGATTTCCTTATTTCCCAACAGTAAGGAAATCGTGAGCTCGGGTCACGATTTCCATTAAACTGAAATCGTGACCCGAGGTCACGACTTCTCTTTGACGGGAAAAAAAAAATTGACGCGCCGACGTGGCATGTGATTGGGCGCTGACGTGGCTACAAGTGTGTTAGTTTTGTAAATACTTTGGTGGGTGTGTTTGGTTGATAATTTTTACTCCCAAATGTACTAATCAAGGAAAAAACTCTTTAAACTAAAAACATCAAACGTATCTTCACAATTTGATCAAGAGAGGGAGAGAAGCTAACAGTTGAGGGTTTAATTTGAGGAATCAATCTAGGGGAGTTTTACAAAGTGCTTTGAGGAGACCAAACAACTGAAAATCAGAGATCATCAGTTAATAAGTTGAATTTTTAAGTTTGAAGTTTAATTCGATATTGGATGATGATTTCTTTGTAAATTGTTGGTTTTATCACTGGAAATGGGTTATTACCTCATTAAAGGTCCTCCCCTGATGTATTTAGGGAGTTTCTATAGTTATTATGTTGATTTATAGATGGAATAGTGCAGTGGCTGCTGCCCTGTCTACTATCGAGATAGTACAGGGTGAAGCGCGCTCCACCTAGTAGAGGAGTGCACTACTTTCATCAGTTGGGATGAACTCAGTTGATGGAGTGCACTATACTAGGTGATGGAGCGCGCTTCCACCCCATAAAACAACAACTTCGTTATAATTTAGCTAGAATTTCCTAAAGTCTTATGGACTGATTTAAGGGTTCTAAATATAGGGTAGTAGACCTATATTGATCACAAATGATTTGTGATAGGTTTTGGAACACCGCGAAAGCGTGAGTGACACAAAAAGTTAAGGAATATCATAACGGAAACCTAAACCGAGGTATGTATGGATTTGCTTATTTATTAATATTTTTTGACTATCTTAGTATATATAGTTCATGTAGTTTATGGACTAAATGGGGAGACTATGTACAATGTGATGTATTTAATAAATTGAAAATGGTGTTTAATGCGATTCATGAGAGTAAAATTGAGATTAGGTTATATAGGAGATGGGTTACTTTCCCGACCTATATATTACTTCCTACTCAGTTAGATAGGTTGAGTGGATTACATACTCAATAGAGGGTTTATGTTAGAACCATTGGACATTAATGGATTGACTAGACAACACATCGACCAATGTGTTAGTCTAGCAATCGCATTAATGGTGTTGGTGGGTTATCGACCCTAGGTTTATAAATAAAATGGAAATCACAGTGTAATAGTCATTAATAGTCGGACTTGCATCTGTTATTTATTGAAATGTATGTTTTTCATAATCTTGTTAGTTAGCATTGGTGCATATTGTTATTGCATAATGGTCTTGATTATTATATGGAATGTTGATGGCTTGGTGAGTTCTTATTTATTGAGAAAGTTGGAGCTCTCGCCCTAAATTTAATGTTTCAGGTTGGCAACTTATCACTTCGGCAAAGGGAAAAAGGAAGATTTAAGAGTCTTAATATCTTCTCTACAATGTAATGACCCTTCCTGTATACATATGCACTATTTGAGTTATTTTGCTGTATATGAACAGGGTTGGGAGGTTTATAAACGTGGTTTAAGGTTTGATAAACTCTATAATTATGTATATCATTTAATTATAAAAAAGTTTTAATTTCTTGCTGCGTATATTTTATGTTGTTTACTCGATATTGATATACAAGTTGAGCTTATTAGGTACAGACAAAGAGGCTGCTGGCTCCAGTTAAGTCTGGCTGGGTTACCAGGGCTTAATTAGGGTTTCAGGCCGAGTATCGCCTTAATCAGATAGGGGATATGCTACACTCAAGGTTTAAAAATAAGCCTGAAACATAAAAATACTAACACACAAACATAATAATAATAATTAATGCATAAGTATAAAATTTAAACAACTAAAAAAGTAACAAAATATACCTCTAACTCCCTGATGCTCTTTTATGCTATTTACTTAATTAGTTAAGACTTCTCAATTTTGATGAAATGTCACATGGAAAATGGTATTTCCTACATATTTAGCACAAAAATTTCAAAATTTAGAAAATTACTAAAACGTTTGGATTGTTCTAACTAAACAAAATAAATAACTATAATTAAAAAACCTCAGGGCTTCCTCCCATTAGTGCCTCATTTAACGTCCTAGCCCGATGCCTTATTTTTTGTTTAGTTTGAGTCTAAATTAAGATACTCCATTTATAGGTCTGAGATAACAATATCTCTCCAATTTGGATGTATTTCTTGCTCTTCAACAAAGACAAACTTCTCGTTATCTTCATCCTCCTCGATACGCATTGTCATCATTCTCTTCCTCAGGTGCAAGACCGAATTGGCAGTGTTTAAGAATGGCCACCCAAGTATCATAGACACATCATCATCTATATCATGACCCATAATAAAAAAATCAGTGATAAATGTGAATCTACCTACTTTCATATGCACATTGAAGACTCTCCTTATTATTGGTACCGATTTACAATCAAGTTCTTGCAAGTCGATTTTATCGAAACAATTTTTCTTCAAATCCGCTTGTAACAAGTCCTTGATATGCATTACATTGATTGAGGCTCCCGTATCACACAAGATGTTTCTAAACCGGTACCCATCAATGCTCGAAGGTATGCATATATCTCTAGCATCTCTCATCTTGATTGGTTGAAGTCTTAGTGTGAACTTGAATTTTGGTTCCGACTTCTTTGGAACAACCTTGATGCTATTTCATTTCGGTTTGTCTTCAGAAGGTCCTTCGTCTTGTTGCTTAGCTCTCCATTATTTCTTCCCTTATTGTTATTATTCAAGGCATTGATCCTTTATTGCTTGTATCTTTCAAGTTTATGTTGCCTCACTTCCGTTTTGTTTGCATGCATAATTTCATATTTTCTCTTAGCCAAAGTGTTGACTCTTTTTGGCTTGTACATCACTTGCTCTTGCCTTTGCTCATTCGTTGCCGTAGTGCTTATCATATGAATAGAACTAACATTCTTGTTGGGAAAGGTGTGTTAGATTTTATTTTAAGTACTTTACTTCTAAATTTATCACAAAAAGTCTAAGTTTCAAGTTTGACAATCTACACTTGATCTTTTGTGTTTTCCTTTTTAGGGAGAATTAATGCATGTGTAGAAAATGAGAGAAGGACTTAAGGCCTTATGATCTTGAGATTGATAGAACCAACAAGGGAAATAAAAAAGAAAGGAATCAAGATAGTGGAGGATTAAGCAGGGAACCATAACCAACATCAAGGCCGAAGGAATAACCAACCCAAATGTGATCTGGTAGTGGGAGATAAAGTATGGGGACAAAGATGTCTTTATGACTAATTTAAACCAATAGACATACATCAAAGTGATGAGGCTGCCAGCCAACACCGCTGAGTTTGAAGTGAGACTATTTCTAATCAACACTATGCATAATAGCCTATTCAACAAGCTAGGAAATGAAGTTCCAGGTAGCATATGTAGAGAGTTTTATGGAGAAGTGTGACATTGTTCACATTACTGGAGTTATAATGGTGGTGACTAGGATGAGACTTTTCCCATTCTCACTGGGTGGAATATCCAAATCTTGGTTCTAAGGAATCAATTCAGGGAGTATAACTTCATGAACGGAAATCAATGATAGATTTTTAGACAAGTTCTTTCCCCCAGTGAAGGTCAATGAAATGAAATTGGAAATCAAACAATTCAAGCAAGAGGATACCGAGTCTCTTGATGAGGCTTAAGAAATATTCAAATAAATGCTGAAGAGATGTCTGGGATATGGATACGTATAATAGGCACAACTACAGATCTTCTACTATGGAATGAATCACAACACCAAAACATTAGTAGATGCCAAAGCAGGTGGTCTCTACTAATAAAGGATAAAGATGGAGCATTAGACCTCCTATATCTTATATCTTAGAATTCTACAATGAGAAAGCCAGCAGGCATATACGAGATTGATTAGTAAGCTACGATCATGGCATAACTATCGAACCTGAGTAGTTAGATGGCAAAGCCACAAATGTGAAAACAAAGTCCACAAGTGCAAGCAATATAACAACTTGTTAGTCACCAAGCAATGATGGTTAATCTATTGGACATGCAACAAGAAATGGAGTTTGAATATGTCAGCTTCATGAATAACCAGGATTACGAAAATAACTTCAGGCTTAGAGGAATGGCTCCTCAAATTTTTATCAAGGATACAACAACCCGAGCTTCTCATATGTAAATCCTGATAATAGATTGAAGTTACATTCAGATTTTGATCAACAAGTCCAACAAGGGAAGCTAGACCAAAGTGAAGAAATGACTTCGTTGAAGTCAATTGAGAAATTCTTGCAAACTATTGACATCAACAATCGGGAACACCATGAGAATAATGAGAAAGAGATGTAAAATGTGAAGCAAACTCGAAAGAGGATGGACGATGAAAGAATACAATCCATTAAAAACCTGGAAAGACAATTTGGTCAGTTGCCATTGCTTTGAATTCAAGGAAGGGTAGTTTTCGAATAACACTATCACAAATCCCAAGGAGAATATTATTGCTATTCACATGATGAGCATTACGACAACGAATGAGCCAAGGTAAGAACAAGTGATGTACAAGCCAGAAGAAGTCAACACTTTAGCTATGATAAAATATGAAATTTTGCATTAGAATGGAACGAAAAGTGATGCAAGATGAACTTGAAAAATTCAAGCAACAAAGGATTAATGCTTTGAAGAATTACAAAAAGGGAAAAAGACAATGGAGAGCTAAGCAGCAAGAAAAAAGACTTTTTGATGATGCACCGAAAGGAAATATCTTCAAGGTTGTTCTCAAAAAGCCAAAGCCAAAAATAAAGTTCATGCCTAGACTTCAACCAATTAAGAGGAGAGGTCTCAGAGATATATGCATACCATTTAGCCTTGATTATCACTGGCTTAGAAACATCTTGTGTGATATGGGAGATTAGTCAATGTAATGCTTATCGAGGACATGTTACAAGCGGATTTTGAAGATAAAATGTCCTGATACAACCGACTTGCAAGTAGTTGATGGTAACATGGTACCAACAATAGGGAGAGCTTTTAATGTGCATGTGAAAGTACGTAGGTTCATATTTATCACTGATTTTGAGATTATTGATCATGATATAGATGGTGATGTGTATATGATACTTGGGTGACCATTCTTGAACATTGCCAATTTACACGTGCCACAAGTATAACAACTCACTTGTAGTAATTCTGTAATCAACTTACGTTGATCAAAGATATCATCCTCAGGGATAGTTTTTGCACCTAGTTGAATACCTATTTAACTTTGAATTATTGCTAAGGAAATCCTTTTTGAAATGGTTTTATACTAAACTACTCTATCTAACAAAACAATATAAATTTTACTTTAACTTTTATATTAAGAATATCCTAGTTCACAACTTCACCTAGGTAATGAAATACTATGCTTTTCAACCACTTTTACATTTTAATATCTTATGTGCAATGTCTAAATAGAATAGGCAGATTTCCTTCAAATCGACTGAACCCACTATCGTGACGGAAAATATTTTAATTCGCAAACGAGAACTCCACCAATCAGTGTGAATAACGTAAGCTCCACATTGCTTTAATGTCTCAAATCTTTAGATTCATAACCAATTACGTTTACTATCCGTGCCTCCCTATTCAAAACTATCTATCAATGTTGTGTATTTTGCAGTTGTACCGTTCATGTTCGGATTAAAAGCTTTAATGGCTATGATAAATTCTAAAATCTAAGATCAATAAATATGTTATCAAGATTTCTAAAGCATTATTCTTAGAATCGATACAAATTTTAACCTTTGCACTTTTTATATTCAATATCTACTCATGTTCATAGCATAGCATTCATACCATATGATCCATCGCTCCTTAAGATTAATAGACTGCTCACACTTCATTGAAACACACATGTCACAATTTATAATTGAAATCATTGAAATCAGAGATAAATATAAATATATTACCTTCAATTAAACCAATGAAACCAAACTTGAATTGCAAAATTAGAGTCTTCAATGTTTTCTCCACATAAATCTTCTTAATACTCAAAAACCAAAGTAAACCTATGCTAAAATACTCTAATGGTTGCTCCTCTATGATATGTTTTTAGTTTACCATGTCCTAACATCTATTTATACTTCTTCCTAACAATTAGAAACCCTACTTTACAATTTAACTCAAAATAAAACTTTAATTTTCTAATTTCTTTTAGTGCGGTGTTGTTACTTATCCCCTTGTGCGTGTGGGTTGTGCTATGGTGTTGCCATTGTGTCTTGTCCTATATGCAATTCTTCATCTCCTGTAACCTCAGCGCCATGCCTCAAGTACCTGACATCGTCCCTTACTATACACAGCGCCGCCACAATGCCAAGTTTACAATCTTGATTTTTTCACTTTGCCTTCTATCCCACTCTGTGCCTAAGTCTTCCACGTTATGCCTTATACACCCACAATGCCACCAAGTGTAGACAAGGTGCCAACCTCTCTTAAGTAGGTTTTTGCTCTGTTTTTTCTTGTTTTTGTTCATTTCATTCCTTTGCACCTTAATTACTTAAAAATGCATAAACACAACTAATAAGAGCTTATTTAGCGATATTTATCTTAGATATACTACTAAACTAACCCTAATAATAAGTCTAAATAATCACTTATCAAATACCCCCAGACTTTCGATTTTGAGCGTCACAAACAAAAGTGTATTCTACTAAGTCTCCTTATAACTAATTCTCGTTCGTTTTACATTATTCTTTGAATATCCTTTAATTCACTGAGTTTCAAGTTAATAATCCACTCAAGAGTTTTTCTTTGCAAAAACTTATATTTTAAGGCATGTGGCTTTAACAACACATAACTTTACTTTCAAAACACCAAAGTAGATCATAACCAAAACCATCACTACTCACAAGTTTTTTTCCCCTTGACACTCAAGTAGGAATTATGCAATCTCATGATTTCTTATTAAGCTCAGGAATTCACAAATAAACATAGATTGTACTTGTCTTTGGTAGACTTTAGTACTTCAAGAGTCTATTGGACTTCATATAGTTGGAACGAAAACTTAACTCAATTAGCTACTCGATCCTGAGCTAAATCTTTTATTCGAAAAGTTTTTTTTACTTCCACCTTCTTTTCTTTAGTTTACTTTTTCTCTTATTTCTTTTCTTCTTCTCCTTTTCATTGTTTTTATTTTACGATCTTTGTTCATTTTCCTATGGACTCTATTTTTCCTCACTTTTTCCAACCATCAAGTTGTCTGCTCCATTTCCTGTAGAACTTGTGGGATTCTCTAATTTTTTATATTTCTAAAACTCTTTTTAGCACTTCTCACTTTCACTTAATTATGTTAAATCCAACTTTTCATTTACAATGCATATTTCTTCCCCTCTATTCACTAAGTCTTTATTCACTTCTTCTTATCAAGTAAGATTCACACTTGTTATAGACTTCCTTAGTGATATAACATTTTCCACAAGAAGTGTTCTAATTTCTTGCTTTTATTTCAAGTTCAAGTTCATCCTTAACTCTAAGTTTCTAATCATGAAATCATACCATTGTCTGCTACATTTTATTTTTTTCTTCTTCAAAATTTAAAACACTTTCTTGAGTTTCATATCAACAAGACACTTGTAATATACTCATCCTCAATTAAAGGCATGAACATGCAAATGAACTACTTATTCATGACAAAGTACTATATATAACCTAATCTATACTGCCTAAACATTCAAATGCAAATAAAATGAAAAATTTATACACTACCATGCTTTCCTCTTTAACTGCTTTGAAATAAAATTTAAACCATCAAACCTGCAGTGTCAATCCATATTTCTTAGCCTATCTTACTACTTCCCATTGTGTAGTATAATGTTAATGTCCCAAAACATAAAAACACCTTATCCTCTAGGTTTAAATGTAAGCCTGAAACATAAAAACACTAAAAAAACAAAAACATATATAATAACACATGTATATATAACCATAAACTAAACTAAACATTGAATTTAAACAAGTAAATGCTTAACAAAATATCTCTGATGTAAAAGTGAAATGGTATCAATGTAACTCATCTCCCCAAGTCTAAAGGACTCAAAAGACACTAACATCAGGACTGCACATCATTATCATAATCTGCATCATCAGTTCCAGCATAGGGTGGTGTTAAAGGACGTTCCACCCTCCTACTCTGCACCAAATCAATATCAAACACATAGTTCAGTGCTACTGGAAAACCAAATGACTTATTAATAGGTTTCATTTGTCTGCTCCTCACATACCTAACTTTGTCCTTCTGATGATCGATAAACAACATGAAATTATGCAGGCCATTCTGTCGGCCTTGCTCTTTCTTCTGCCTATCCTGCTCATATAATTATAAGGCTTTCTAGTACTAAGCTTTGTCCTCTCTAAACATTCTCTGCATATTAGTAATCCACAACCTCTGCTGCCATGGATTCAATTCCTCTCGTGGTAGTACTAGTTCCTATGGTGGAGGTGGTGGTGGTGGTGGAAAGACCTGAAGACCATCCAAGTCCTGCTATTCAATCTATGGATGTACAAACTCGTAGCCCTCAGCGATCCTTGCTGCTGTTGCACCTCCTCTTCTCTATATCCTTTATATTGCAATTCTTGGGCTAACTCTACTTCTGCTGCCACCTGATCCTCTTGTCATTTGGCTAACAACTCAGCCTCAAGTCTAGCTCCCTCGGCTATCTCTCTCTCTCTCTCTCTCTCTCTCTCTCTCTCTCTCTCTCTCCTCGGAGTCTTGATAACTAGGTGGTGATTTCAGCTTGAGCATGAGAGCTTTATCCTTGGTTGCTTTGGCTTCAATATCGAATTCTTCTTCATTTCCCAATTGTATTTTTGACTTTTTGATCTCACCTTCCTCAAAGTTTGGGTATAATGAAACAATTTAGAGGCCGGGTATAATGAAGCAATAAGGAAATGCTATCGCATTCAATAAACTTTCATAACACTCCCTTTCTTAATGTGCTTTGGAACATTCTCAACTCTCATTACCCATCCTTGTTGTCCTTGGACAACAAATGCTCTCTCTATGACTCTAAAAAGGTATAGGTTATAAGGTCTCTCATATATCTCATTCGAGAGACTTGGTTTGGCTCCATACTAACTTAAGTGCTCCAATACATAGATGCTATTAATTTTATGTCTAGTAAAGGAACAAAAATCCCTCTCACATTTATTGGCTCATCTTTCATAGTGAACTCGCATTAGCTTAAAATTCATACACAAACTCAATCACTCTTTTAACTTCATTTTGTATAGTCTTGAGTGAGTTGCTCCTAATTTTTTTGCCTAATGAATTTATTCACTTGTTTATCATACTTGGTCGACAAATTTATTCCTCTCTTACAAATGAACTCCCTTTGTTAGATATCTACGTATCTCTCCTTTGCCTCTCTACTAATGAAAAAGTTGAATTTTAATGGCCTAGGCTCATCTCTGGGATCTCTCGAGGTAAATTTCTCAAAGTCATTTGCTCTAGCTTGGCTAACTTGCTTCCTTGTTCTTGCCGTTTCTTCAAATTTCACATAACATAACAAAAATGCAACTAGCAACTCAGATCTTCAAATCACTTAAGAATCAAAATTTATGACACGTATCATACACATGCCAAATAATGCAAAAACATAGAATAAGTCTCCATGGGTAACATTATTAGTCAATAATCACACGATCTCGCAATTTCATATCCAACAACCTCAAACCCATGATTCTTACAATTTCATCAAAATTTTCAAAATTCAAAGCATAACTAATGAAATTGCAATTTTTACCTCAATGTCGAATTAATTTCTGGTGTAGAACACTCCTCCAAGTCTCGATCAATTTAAGCCCTATCACTTTTCTAACAAACTAGAACCCTATCTCTCTTTAAAATCAAATCCTCAAATTAAAGCCCCAGCTTCGCACCTTGTGAAAATCCACAATGCACTTGCTCTTTTCATTCTCAATCACTAGGAACTCTTTGATCTCACTTAGAAATGATCAAACTTTGGCTTCAAAAGGATGCATACTTTGTGGTTGTGGTAGGGTTTTAGTGCAAGCGTGGAGAAAGTGTTAAACAAGGGGGGTTTCAAAACCCCTATCACCGTGATAGTGCCAACATTGCGTCAAGGATGCAGTGGGGTTTTGTTGTGTCCTTTCTCTGCTGCTTTGTTAGCGATGTGAGTAATACGCATGGTATTGTGGCTCATAGCCATTGAGTCGAGTAGTCTACCAACGTCTTTCGCCTATATTTTTCATTAATTTCTCTTCGGCATTCCCTAACTTTGTGTATCACTCACACAAGACGTCGTGATAGCATGAAATCCATGTCCATATAAAAGATAATTAATTTTACCTTTGATTTGCTCATACACCTTACCTTCACCACTTTGAACTCCATTACTCTTTCGCGTTCTTTACTGAGTTAGTGATACATTTATGTTTCAATGAATCATCATATAGAAAATGGTCTTTCCTATACATTCGACACAAATTTTTGAAAGTTAGAACTAAAACTTGTGAATTTGTAATTAACTAAACAACATAACTAACTATTTGACAAAAAATTAGAAAACTTAAAACATAAAACCACTGGGCTGCCTCCCAATAGCGCTTAGTTTGACGTCATTATCTTGACGCCTTTTTAGCTCATTTAGTTTGAGTCTAAATCAATAAACTTCAATTGTAGATCGAAGATTATAATGTCGTTCCCATTTGGATGTTTTTCTTCACCATCGATAAAGAAAACCTTCACAGCATCATCACTCTCATCGATACTCATCATGATCATCATGTCTCCTATATACAAATTTGCCTTGGTAGTGTTCAAGAATGGCCTGTTGGGGCATGTTCCCTAGGTCAATCTACAAACATTGTTTATCTTACAATTTTAGTTAATAAAATAGAGGTTTTTGTTTGATGTTTTATTATAAGTGATTACATGTTTACCTTATAGTAAAATCCAATGGGTATTTGTTAAAATATTATAAATGTCCCTAGTCGGTCATTATACTGGGAACTATAATAAGTTAAGACTAGCGTTAATCTTGATTGATGGTCATGTGATGATCATGCGTATAGGTATACGAATCGAGATCATGAGTACTTTTTAGGGAACAAGGTACTGGACCGACCCGCTATGAGAACACCACATGGATTAAGTTATAGGTGCTACTCATGATAGCTATATCATTTAGTCATTCGACTTGAGATTACCGTAGACTTCGATATTAGGAGCATGATAATTTAACACAATCAAATGTTGTCTTTAACCAGACGATTATAAAGATTGTGATTGGTTACCATGTGAATAATATGTGAAGGTGTGTGATCAAGATATAATTTGTCCCTTTTATATAAAGAGAGATATCAGTGGATCCTTCGATAGGTTAGACAATTAAATGGCCAAGTCCAAGTGAATTGATATGATCAATGTAACTTGAATGTTTTCAATCTACCTAAAGATCCAGACTAGTATGACTGAACATTAAGGTTGACTTTCCATGCCTTATGTTTAGTCAAATGATATCGCACGAAAAAAGAATATAATATATGTTATTCATTAGGTTGTATGGATTTTGATATTCATGCTACTTAGGTAGTCATAATGCCTTGCTAGAAATCGCTTATGACTTGTGTACCAAAATGATTTTGGTTCACTACCAGCTTGGCATGAACCTATATGGCCGCATATAAAGAATGACTTTGCACAATTTTAACTAATCCAGAGTAATGAATTTTATATAATAAAATTTATAACATAAAAAACCTTACAATTTTTTATATGATAACTTATTCATAGAGGCATATACATAATTTTCTTAAATTGCCTAAATACAATAGTTGTATTACAAATAGATTTTTTAAGCTTATCTACACATATAAATAGAGGTTGAACCCTAAACGAAATAAGTTTTTTATTTTAACTATTTTCGAGTTATATGGATTTTGGGAGAGAAACAAAAACGCTTTCAATCTCTTTTGAGGCTAGCACTCCAAATTGAGGTCACCGTTCCTGTGTGGATTTCAAATAGTGGACGCGCACTTGAATGTCTTGGAAGTTGAACAATTGGAGAAAGAAATCACTGATTAAGGTGTGGATTATTTTTGTAGATATAGTTTAATGGAACTTATTATCTGTTGGGGTTTTTCAAAATTGTTTTGAATTTTTCATTGCGTAGGAACCCGAAAACCCAACAGTGGTATCCGAGTCATAGGCCTGATTCTATTAAACGTTTGCATGATTTATCTTATTTATATATGAAATATGTGTGAAAAACATGATCTTGATTAATTTATATATGATGTACATATAAGTTCTGTGATAATCGTTATGAAAAATTGGTTTTAAAACATGTTAATTCATGTATATTGATACATACAAATGATTTGATTCAATGATAGTATTCATGTTTAGAATATTTCAATTAACATATGTTTTTTAATATTAAACGATGTGAATTTTGTGTGTTCATAGTAGAAGTCATGCTTAGGTTAATGTGATTCTGGTGTTGAATACATATATCGCTTTTGTTTAATAATTATGTATGCCTCCATGATATAAATCATGATTAGGTTAATATGACTAATTTAATATGATTCTGGTGTTGTATGCATTATTTATGTTTCATTTATTGATTCAATTCCATGTTTTGTATAAATAAGAATCAAAATTGATTTTTATCATATATCTCATTATGGTTATCTGTTAGTATATTCCTATAAGATATGAGATAAACTTGTAATCAGATAAGAATTGCAAATTCTATAAGATAGGTGAGATATATAACATATTCATATTGGATAAGGATTCAAAGTATCTTAAATTCTAATTGGGTTAAGATAAGATATTGAGTTAGAGGCAGGCCCGATTTAATTAAAAATATTTTAATTAATATTTTTTTAAATTCAAATAAGGGGCGGTTTTAGTCAATTGGATTGAATAAAATAAGGAAAAATTTTAGGCAATTTTCAATTTTTGAAACTAAAATTTGTTGTCTAAAAAAAGAGGGCACTGCCCCTATACCACCACCTACTGGCCAGCCAGCGGGACCACCGCTTACTGTTCGTAGCGCAAGGAAATTCATATATTACTCAATATTAGTAAAATTTCCTACCTTGTTTAGAGATTATACATGCATTGTAATATATGATATTTATCTTCTTTTATTTATAATCAATAAAGCTAATTAAAAAATTCCTCTTCCAAATTTTATGTCAAGTGCCATCCATTCTCAAACCCTTATCAAGGCTTCGATCACATCAATATGGGTCTGCCTCTGCAAAGTGTATTGTGTTATCTTGGTGAGTCAAGTTGAATAACGGTTACTCTATTGTTTGAAACGGTTAGACTTGATAAAGTTATTAAAACTGTTTTGGGCTTTAGGTACAAGATGAGATAAAACATGCTAAGAAAAAAGATATCATAATCTCATAAAAAATAACTAAAAGTTACATATGATGTAAATGGTAAAAGGCACTTACCTAAAAAACCTAATTCAAAGTGTCATGCCTCAGTAGTCTTAGAATTAGGTGAAACATGGATTTTAGTCACTTAACTTAACATATTGGTTTTAGGAGTGTTGCTAATTTAGTGGGAGTCGATCCCTTTATACTAAAATGAAGTTTTGCGTAATCTTTGTTGTAGATCTATGGCCTCTTCAAATCACACTAATCCCTTGTTACTGTGATCCATCCTTCAAAAGGATAATTTTTCTTGGATAAACTTTCTTGATTGGTTCAGAAACTTGAGAATTGTTCTTAAACATGAACGCAAATTGTATTTCTTGAATGATCCTATTCTTGAGGAACACCATCCAATGCTTTAAGAACCATGAAGGATGCACATACTAAGCATGTCAATGACTTAACTGATGATGCATGCATTATGTTGGCGACCATGGTTCCTGAACTTCAGAAGGACATGGAAAACATGGAAACTTATGAAATGGCTACGATGTTGAAGGAAACGTTCCAATACCACGCTAGACAAGAAAGGTTTGAGATAGTCAAGAACCTTCATTCTTGCAAAATGGCTGAGGGTGCATCTATCAGCCCTCATGTTCTAAAAATGAAGGGCTATATTCACCATCTTGATAGACTTGAATTTTCCATAAGCCAAGAGTTGGCTAAGAACTTGATCTTGAATTCATCGCCTAATAGTTATTCATAGTTTTTGATGAACTATAACATAAAATAATATGGATAATTTTATCACAGAGTTACATTTGATGCTTAAAACTGCTAAGCAAAATGACGAGAAATCAATTGCTAATGTGTTGATGGTTCAGAAAGGAAAGGCTACAAAAAAGAAGGCCAAAGGCATGGCTAAAGTTGCTAAGGCTATTGTGACTATCACAAAACCAGTGGAACAAGTCAAGCTTAAGGTTGCTTCTACTTCACGGTCCCAGAAGGAAAATGAAAATGGAAGGAAATTGTCGTTTCTGCCATGTACCAGGGCAATGGTTAAAAAATCGCAAGTTCTATCTTAAAGATCTAAAGAAAAAAAAGAGTAGTACGACAACTGCTTCTGGTATTTACATTATCGAAATTAACTTGTCTACTAGTGATTCCTAGAAATAAGATACCGGATGTGGATCTCACATTTGTATTAATGTGAAGGGTCTCACTAAAAATAGAAAGCTAAATAAAAGAGAAGTGATCATACGAGTTAGAAAGGGATAGAAGGTTGTTGCGTTAGCTGTAGGATGCTATGAGCTAATTTTACCTAGTGGACTTGTTTTAGTTTTAAATAATTGTCATTATGTCCCTGCCTTGACCAGAAACATCATTTCAGTTTCTTATTTGGATTTAGATGGTTTCAATTTCACTAATGCGAATAATAAATGTTCCATTTATAGTAAAGACATTTTCTATGCGAATGTTGATTTATGTGATGGCATTTATATTCTAAACATGAAAAGGTCCACAAATACTCATATTCTTCATGTAAATACAAAGAGATTCAAATCATATAATTTATGTCAAACCTACTTTTTGCATTGTCATCTTAGCAACATAAATGAGAAACAAATTTCAAAACTCCATAAAGATATGCTTTTAGATTCATTTAATTTTGAATCATATGAAAATGTGTATCGTGTTTACTAGGAAAGATGACCTGAACACAGTGAAAGGGCAAGTGATTTATTGGGTCTAATACATACTGATGTATGCGGTCTTATAAACCAATGCCTAGAGGTGGTCATCGGTATTTCATTACTTTCACCGATGATTTCAACATATAAGGTTACGTGTATCTAATGAAACATAAATGTGAATCTTTTGAGATGTTTCGAACATTTCAGAATGAAATGCAAATTTAACTTGGTAAACTATTAAAGCACTTCGATGAGATCGAGGTGTTGAATATTTGAGAATGATTTGGATGATCATCTTAAAAACTGTGGTATTGTCTCACTGTTAACTTCTCCAGCTACTCCATAATGTAATGGTGTTTCTGAGAGGAAAAATTGGACTTTATTGGATATGGTTCGATCTATGATGAGTCATGCAGATTTTCTTATTTCCTTTTGAGGCTATGCCTTCGAAACTACTACATTTACACTGAATCGTATTCCTTCTAAAGCTGTTGATAAAATACCATATGAGATGTGGTTTGCGAAAAGACCAAGTTTGTCTTTCCTTAAGATTTGGGGCTATGAGGTTTTCGTACGACGAAAAATCTTAGAAAATTATAAACCAAATCTACCAAGTGTTTATTTGTTGGTTATCCTAAAAAAATAGGAGGATACAATTTTTATAATTCCACTGCGAACAAAGTGTTTGTTGCTCAGAATGACGTCTTTAAGGAAAAAAAATTTATTTCAAAAGATAACAATTTGAATAAAGTAAAACTTGAAGAAGTTCAAGAACCACAAATAAACACTCAACTGCCAGTGGGAGATCAATCAACAAAGTCTTGAACTAGTTCAACCACCACAGGTATCACAAGGCCTCTATTGGTTTGAAAGGGTAAAATATCGCCTGAGAGATTACGATTTTTTACAATTGATAGTAGTGAGGTGTTGCTTATAGATCAAAATGAGACTACTACTTATCAAGAGGCTGTGTCTAGCCTTGAGTCAGATAAATGACTTAGTGCCGTGAATTCTGAGATGCAGTCCATGTATGATAACCGATTTACATGAAGGTGGTTAGACCATTAGATGTAAATGGGTTTTCAAAAAGAAAACTGATATGGATAGCAATGTTCATACTTATAAAGCACGGCTAGTCAAAAAAGATTTCATGCAGACTTAAGGTATTGATTATGATGAGACATTTTCTCATGTAGCCATGCTTAAATCCATTAGAATTCTAATTTCCAGAGCCGCATATTATGACTATGCGATACGGCAAATGGATGTAAAAATAGCTTTTCTAAATGAAAAGCTATTTGAGGACGTGTATATGATAAAGCCTAAAGGGTTAGTTCATCCTGAGAATTTTAGGAAGTTGTGCAAGCTTCAAACATCCATTTATGGATTAAAGCAAGCTTCTAGGAGTTGGGATCTTCATTTTGATGAAGCAATTAAGGTATTTTGTTTCATTAAAAATGAAGATGAGCCTTGGGTATACAAAAAGGTTAGTGGGACCGTGGTTGTTTAAATGGTATAGTAAGTTGATGATATATTACTCATTGGAAATGACATTCCAACCTTGCAGAGTGTCAAGTCATAGATAGGGAAGTGTTTCTCAATAAAAGACTTAGGAGATGCAGTCTACATTCTTTCGATTAAGATATATAGGGATAGATCTAAGAGGCTGATCGGTCTAAGTCAGAGTGCTTATATTGACAAGGTACTGAATAGGTTCATTATGCAAGACTCTAAAAGAGGGTCATTGTCAATGTCTCATGGTATATGTCTCAGCAAGTCTCAATGTCCTAAGACTAATGATGAGCGAGAACTCATAAATATGATTCCATATGCATCAGCTATTGGATCTATTATGTGTGCCATGTTATGCACTCGACCTGATGTATCATATGCTTTGAATGCAACAAGCAGATGTTAGTCTGATCCGCAGAGAGTCACTGGATAGCAGTAATGAACATTCTTAAGTACTTGAGAATGACTAAAAAAATGTTCTACGTAATGGAAATTTGGAATACGAGCTTGTTGTAAATGGTTACATAGATGCAAGTTTTCAAACTGATATAAATAACTTCAGATCATAGTCTAGATATGTATTTACATTGAATGAAGGCGCATTGAGCTGAAAAGGTTCAAAGTGAAACATTATGGTAGATTCTACAATAGAAGATGAGTATATTGTAGCATCAGATGCAGCTAGGGTGGCAGTTTGGATCAAAAAGCTCATATCTGAACTTTGTGTGGTTCCGAGTATTACTCGTATTGTGACAACAATGGGGGCGATAGCACAAGCTAAGAAACTAAGGTCGCACCACCGATCCAAACAATGTTGTAGATCCTTTGACAAAGGCTCTTCCACAAGCGAAATATGATGGTCATGTTTGGTCATTAGGTATTAGATACATGAATGATTGGTCCTAGTGCAAGTGGGATAAGCTGGGGCATGTACCTTAGGTCAATCGACAAACATTGTTTATCTTATAATTTAAGTAAATAAAATAGAGGTTTTCGCTTGCTATTGTATTACAAGTGATTACATGTTTACCTTATAGTAAGATCTTAAATGTCCCGAGTCGGTCATCATACTGGGAACTATAAGGAATTAAGACTAGCTTAAATCTTGATTGATGGTCATATGATGATCATGTGTATGGGGATATGAATTGAGATCATGAGTACTTTGAAAGGAACAAGGTACTTGACTGACCCGATATGAGAACACTACATGGATTAAGTCATAGGTGTTACTCGTGATAACTATATCATTTAGTCCTTCGACTTGAGATTACCATATAATTCAATATTAAGAGCATGTTCACAATCAAACATTTTCTTTAACTGGACAATTATAAAGATTGTGATTGGTTACCATAAGAATAATATGTGAAGGTGTATGAACAAGATATAATTTATCCCTCTCATATAAAGGGATATAAGTGGATCCCTAGATATGTTAGACTGTTAAATGGTCAAGTCCAAGTGAATTATAAGATCAATGTCACTTTGATGTTTTCAATCTATCTAAAGATCGAGACTAGTAAGATTGAACATTAAGGGTGACTTTCCATGCCTTGTGTTTAATCAAAGGATATCGCACGACAAAAAGATATAATATATGTTATTCATTAGGTTGTATCTATCTCAATATTCATGCTACTTGGGTAGTCATTGTGTCTTACTAGAGACCACTTATGACTTGTGTACCAAAATGGTTTTGGCTCACTGCCAACATCGTATGAACCTATTAGGTCGCACACAAAAAATGACTTGACATAATTTCATTTTGTCCAGAGTAATCAATTTTATATAAAAAAATTCATGACATAAAAGCCCTTACAAATTGATATGTGATAACTTATTAATAGGGGCGCGTGTGTAATTTACTTAAATTGCCTAAACACAATAGTTGTATTTCGAATAGGTTTTTTATGTAAGATTATCTACACATATAAATTGAGGTTAAACCCTAAAACAAAATGAGTTTTTTGTTTTTACTATTTTCGAGTTCTCTGGATTTTGAGAAAGAAAGAAAAACATTTTCAATCTCTTAGAACTTCAAACTGTGGTCACCGTTCATGTATGGATTTTCGATCGATGACGAGCACTAGAATGTCTTAGAAGTCGAACAGTCGGAGAAAGAAATCATGTATTAAATTATGGTATACTTTTGTAGATTAAGATTAATGGAACTTATTTTTTATCCTATTAGGATTTTTCAAAATTGTTTGGAATTTTTCGCTGTGTATGAACCCTAAAAGCACAACATGGTCACCCAAGTATCAAAGACACATCATCATCCATGTTGTGATTCATAACTTAAAACCTACGATGAATGTGAATCTACCAAATTTCACATGCACATTCTATTCTCTCCCTAAAGTTGCTATCAAGTTGCCATTTACTACTTGAAAATTAGTGGAATCAGGGACAATTGATCTTTAAATTGGTGTGCAACATGTCCATTAGTGGTATGATATTCATTGAGGCTCCCCTATTATATAAGACATTTCTAAACTGATGCATGTCGATCTTTATCGATATGCATATCTCTCCTGGATCTCTCCTTTTGATAGGTTGAAGTCTCAGGATGAATTTGAACCTTAGTTCCGATTTCTTTGGAACCGCCTCAATGACATTGCCTTGTAGGGCTTCTTCGAAAGGTTCTTCATATTTTTGCTTGGCCTTCCGTTGTTGCTTTCTTTTATTTTTCTTTAAGGTATTAATTGTTTTTTTATTGAAACCATCAAGTTCATCTTGCCTCACTTCCGTGTTGTGCTCATGCATCTCTTCATGCTTCATCGTAGCTCATTTGTTGACTTTTTCTAGCTTGTACATAACTTTCTTTTTACTTGAATCCTTTTTTTCCATAGTGCTTATCATGTGAATGGTACTCACATTCACGTTCTCTTTGGGATTGGTGACAGTATTGCTCGGAAGTTGTCCTTCTTTTCTTGAGCTCAAGGCTATAACAAGCTTATCTATTTCTCTTTCTAAGTTCTTGATGGATTGTGAGTGCTCATCATCCATCCTCTTCATGGCTTGCTTCACTCCTTCCATCTCTTTCTCGTGCTTCTCATGGAGCTCCCTATTGCATATGTCTATGGCTTGCAAGTACTTATCAATTAAATTCAATGAAGTCATCTCTTCGCTTTGCCCCAGCTTCCCCTATTGTACTTGTTGATCGAAGCCTTGAGGTAACTTTAGTGCGTTATTAGGATTCCTAAAAGAGAAGTTCGGGTTGTTGTTGTATCCTTCATAAAACCATTGAGGAGCCATTCTTCTTGGCCTGAATTTGTTCTCATAGCTTTGGTTCTTCATGAAATTGATGTCCTCACACTTTATTCCCTGTTGTATGTCCAATTGGTTAACCATCATAGCATGGTAATTATTTAGTTTCTACGCTACTTGTGGATCTTGGTGTCCCATTTGAAGTTTCGCCATTTGACAACTGAGATTTGATAGCTATGCCATAATTGCAGCATGCGATTTAATCTCATATACCCCTGTTGGTTTCCTTACTATGGAACCAGTAACGGCTATTGAATTTGGAGACATAAGATCAAGGAGATCCAATGCTCCATCCTCATCTTTGGTTCATAGAGAGCCACTTACTAATGCATCTACTAGTGTTCTCGCGCTATGGTTCATCCCATTGTAAAAAATCTAGAGTTGTGCCCATTTCACATATCCGTGCCCCAGACATCTCCTCATCATCTCTTTCAATCTTTCCCAAGCCTTGCCAAGAAACTTAGTGCCTTCCTGCTTGAACTGATTGATCTAAAGTTCCTTTCGCCGACCTTCACTAGGGTAAAGAACTTGATTAAAAATCTTTCATTGATTTTTGCACATGAGGCCATACTCCCTCCATTTAGCCTTTGGAACTAGGTTTTAGCTTTTCCACCCAATGAGAATGGAAAAATTCTTATCGTTATCACCAAATTTTAACTCTGGTGATGTGCACTGTGTCGCACTTCTCCAAGAAATTCTCAACATATGCAATTGGATCTTCATTGGATAGCCCATTGAACAGGTTATTTTGCATCTTGTTTCTCAAAGACAGTCCCAGTTTGAACTCGGTGGTGTTGGCATGAAGCCTAATCACTCCATTGTAAGTCTCTTGAACTTCAGGCTCAAAGTTATCATGAATGCATCTCTACCTTGCAGATCATCTGCGGGTTGGTTATTCTTGTGGCCCTGTTGTTGGTTTCTTGCTTGCTCCTCCGCCATCTTGATTCCTTTCTTTTTCTTTCCATCATTTGTTCTTTCAATTTCAGGGTTGTAAGGCATTAGATCCTTCTCTCCTTTGCTATGCATGCAATAATTATCTCTAAAAAGAAAACACAAATGATCAAGTGCAAAAAGTCAAACATGAAACTTAAGCCTTTATTTATTTTTTTATTTTTATGAATTTGAAAGTAAAGTAGTTAAAAATAAAACTTAGCAACTTTTCAAACTAATTAATCTAAGTGGCTACCTATCCTCGACAACGACGCCAAGAACTTAACACGTGCAACAAGTTTAACGGATTGCTTATAGTAATAGTGTAATCAACTTACATTGATCACGGATATCATTCTCAGCGAAAGGTTTTTGCACCCAGTTGAATACATATTTAACTTTAAATTATTGCTAAGGAAATCCCTTTTGGAATAGTTTTATACTAAACTACTCTATCTAATAAAACAATATAAACTTTACTTGAACTCTTATATTAAGAATATCTTAGATCAAAAATTTACCTAGGTAATGTAATAATATGCTTTTTAACCACTTTTACATCTTAATATGTTGTGCGGAATGCTTATTTAGAATAGACAAATTTCCTTCAAAATAACTTTATCCCTCTGTCGTAACGGAAAAGATTCTAATGTGCAAACTTATCGGTGTGAATAATGTAAGCTTTACATTGCTTTAATGGCACAAATCTTTAGATTCATGACCAATTAAGTTTACTATCGGTGCCTCCTTAATCAAAAACTATCTATCGATGTTATGTATTTTACGGTTGAACCGTTCTAGTTCGGATTAAAAGCTTCATTGGCCAAGATAACTTTTAAAACCTAAGATCAATAAACATGTGATCAAGCTGTCTAAAGCATTACACTCAGAATCAATATTAAGAATGGTAATTATACACAATCAAACATTTTCTTTAACTGGATGATTATAAATATTGTGATTGGTTACCATAAGAATAATATGTGAAGGTGTATGAGAAATATAGAATTTGTCCCTCAATTATAAAGGGATATAAGTGGATCCCTAGATATGTTAGACTGTTAAATGGTCAAGTCCAAGTGAATTATAAGATCAATGTCACTTTGATGTTTTCAATCTATCTAAAGATCGAGACTAGTAAGATTGAACATTAAGGGTGACTTTCCATGCCTTGTGTTTAATCAAAGGATATCGCACGACAAAAAGATATAATATATGTTATTCATTAGGTTGTATCTATCTCAATATTCATGCTACTTGGGTAGTCATTGTGTCTTACTAGAGACCACTTATGACTTGTGTACCAAAATGGTTTTGGCTCACTGCCAACATCGTATGAACCTATAGGTCGCACAAAAAAAATGACTTGACACAATTTCATTTGGTCCAGAGTAATCAATTTTATATAAAAAAAATTCATGACATAAAAGCCCTTACAAATTGATATGTGATAACTTATTAATAGGGGCGTATGTGTAATTTACTTAAATTGCCTAAATACAATAGTTGTATTTCGAATAGGTTTTTTTATGTAAGATTATCTACACATATCAATTGAGGCCCTAAAACAAAATGAGTTTTTTGTTTTTACTATTTTCGAGTTCTCTGGATTTTGAGAAAGAAAGAAAAACATTTTCAATCTCTTAGAACTTCAAATTGTGGTCACTGTTCGTGTATGTATTTCCGATTGATGACGAGCACTAGAATCTCTTAGAAGTCGAACAGTCAGAGAAAGAAATCACGTATTAAATTATGGTTTACTTTTGTAGATTTAGCTTAATGGAACTTATTTTTGATCCTATTAGGATTTTTCAAAATTGTTTGGAATTTTTCGCTGTGTATGAACCCTAAAAGCACAACATGGTCGCCCAAGTATCGAAGACACATCATCATCCATGTTGTGATTCATAACTTAAAACCTACGATGAATGTGAATCTACCAAATTTCACATGCACATTCTATTCTCTCCCTAAAGTTGCTATCTAGTTGCCATTTACTACTTGAAATTCGTGGTATCAGGAAAATTGATCTTTAAATTGGTGTGCAACATGTCCATTAGTGGCATGATATTCACTGAGGCTCCCCTATTATATAAGACATTTCTAAACTGATGCCTGTCGATGTTTATCGATATGCATATCTCTCCTAGATCTCTCCTTTAGATAGGTTGAAGTCTCAGGATGAATTTGAACCTTAGTTCCGATTTCTTTGGAACCGCCTCAATGACATTGCCTTGTAGGGCTTATTCGAAAGGTTCTTCATATTTTTGCTTGGCCTTCCGTTGTTGCTTTCTTTTATTTTTCTTTAAGGTATTAATTGTTTTTTTATTGAAACCATCAAGTTCATCTTGCCTCACTTCCGTGTTGTGCTCATGCATCTCTTCATGCTTCCTCGTAGCTCATTTGTTGACTTTTTCTTGCTTGTACATAACTTTCTTTTTACTTGAATCCTTTTTTTCCATAGTGCTTATCATGTGAATGGTACTCACATTCACGTTCTCTTTGGGATTGGTGACCGTATTGCTAGGAAGTTGTCATTTTTTCTTTGAGTTCAAGGCTATAACAAGCTGACCTATTTGTCTTTCTATGTTCTTAATTGATTGTGATCGCTCATCATCCATCCTCTTCATGGCTTGCTTCACTCCTTCCATCTCTTTCTCGTGCTTCTCATGGAGCTCCCTATTGCATATGTCTATGGCTTACAAGTACTTATCAAATAAACTCAATGAAGTCATCTCTTCGCTTTGGCCCAGCTTCCCCTATTGTACTTGTTGATCTAAGCCTTGAGGTAACTTTAGTGCATTATTAGGATTCCTATAAGAGAAGTTCAGGTTGTTGTTGTATCCTTCATAAAACCATTAAGGAGCCATTCTTCTTGGCATGAAGTTGTTCTCATAGCCTTGGTTGTTCATGAAATTGATGTCCTCACACTCTATTCCCTGCTGTATGTCCATTTGGTTAACCATCATAGCATGGTAATTATTTAGTTTCTATGCTACTTGTGGACCCTGGTGTCCCATTTAAAGTTTCGCCATTTGACTGCTGAGATTTGATAGCTATGCCATAATTGCAGCATGCGATTTAATCTCATATACCCCTGCAGGTTTCCTTATTATGGAACCAGTAACGGCTATTGAATTTAGAGACATAAGATCAAGGAGATCCAATGCTCCATCCTCATCTTTGGTTTATAGAGAGCCACTTACTACATCATCTACTAGTGTTCTCGCACTTTGGTTCATCTTATTGTAAAAAATCTAGAGTTGTGCCATTTCGCATATCCGTGCCTCAGACATCTCCTCATCATCTCTTTCAATCTTTCCCAAGCCTTTCCAAGAGACTCAGTGTCTTCCTGCTTGAACTGATTGATCTAAAGTTTCCTTTCGCCGACCTTCACTAGGGGAAAGAACTTGATTAGAAATCATTCATTGATTTTTGCCTATGAGGCCATACTCTGGTGATGTGCACAGTGTCGCATTTCTCCAAGAAATTCTCAACATGTGTAATTGGATCTTCATTGGATACCTCATTAAATAGGTTATTTTGCATCATGTTTCTCAAAGATAGTCTCAGTTTGAACTCGGTGGTGTTGGCATGAAGCCTAATCACACCATTGTAAGTCTCTTGAACTTCAGGCTTAAAGTTATCATGAATGCATCTCTACCTTACAGATCATCTGAGGGTTGGTCATTCTCGTGGCCCTGTTGTTGGTTTCTTGCTTGCTCCTCCACCATCTTGATTCCTTTCTTTTTCTTTCCATCATTTGTTCTTTCAATTTCAAGGTTGAAAGGCACTAGATCCTTCTCTCCTTTGACATGCATGCACTAGTTATCTCTAAAAAGAAAATACAGATGATCAAGTGTAAAAAGTCTAACATGAAACTTAAGTCTTTATTTATTTTTTTCTTTTTATGAATTTGAAAGTTAAGTAGTTAAAAATAAAAATTAGCAACTTTTCAAACTAATTAATCTAAGTGGCTACCTATCCTCGACAACGACGCCAAGAACTTGACACGTGCCGCAAGTTTAACGGATTGCTTATAGTAATAGTGTAATCAACTTACATTGATCACGGATATCATCCTCAGCGAAAGGTTTTTGCACCCAGTTGAATACATATTTAACTTTAAATTATTGGTAAGGAAATCCCTTTTGAAATAGTTTTATACTAAACTACTATATCTAATAAAACAATATAAACTTTACTTGAAGTCTTATATTAAGAATATCTTAGATCAAAAATTTACCTAGGTAATGTAATAATATGCTTTTTAACCACTTTTACATCTTATTTTGTCGTGTGGATTGCCTAATTAGAATAAACATATTTCATTCAAAATCATAGTATCCCATTGTCGTGACGGAAAAAATTCTAATGTGCAAACTTATCAATGTGAATATCGTAAGCTCTACATTGCTTTAATGGCCCAAATCTTTAGATTCATAACCAATTAAGTTTAGTATACGTGCCTCCATAATCAACAACTATCTATCGATGTTATGTATTTTACGGTTGAACCGTTCTAGTTCGGATTAAAAGCTTCATTGGCCAAGATAACTTTTAAAACCTACGATTAATAAACATGTGATCAAGCTGTCTAAAGCATTACACTCAGAATCAATACAAATTCTAACCATTGCACTTTTTACATTAAATTTCTAATCATGTTCATATCATAACATTCATATCATAGGCGCCATTGATCCCTAAGATTAATAAACTACTCACACTTCATTGAAACACACATATTATAATTCATAATTAAAATTATTGAAATCAGAGATAAATATAAAAATATTACCTTCAATTAAACCAATGAAACCAAACTTGAATTGCAAAATTTGAGTATTCAATGTTTTCTCAACACAAACCTTCTTAATAATCAAAATCACAGTAAACATATGCTAAATACTCTAATGGCTACTCCTCTATGATATGTAGTGAGTTTACCACGTCCTAACATCTTTTTATACTTCCTCCTAACAATTAGAAACCGTACTTTACACTTTAACTCAAAATAAAACTCTAACTTTCTAATTTCTTCCAATCCGGCGCTGTCATTTAACCCTTAGTGCTGTGTGTGTTGTTGCATGGAAACGCCACTGCATTGTTTCATGTGCAATTATTTCTCTCCTGGTACCTCGGCACCTTGCTTTAAGTACCTTGCTCCATCTTATACTCTCCAAAGCGCCACTACAACACCAAACGTACAACCTTTATTTCTTCACGTTGCCTTCTCTTCTACGCCAGCCTATGCCCTCTACGCTCTGCCTTATATACCCAAAGTGCCACCATGTGTAGCTACAATGCCAACCATTATTAAGTGGGTTTTTACTCTGTTTCTTCTTGTTTTTGCGAATTTTCTTCCTTTACGCCTAATTACCTGAAAATGTGTAAACATCATTAATTAGAGCTCATTTAAGGATATTTATATTAAATGTACTTCTAAAATAACCCTATATATAAGTCTAAATAATCACTTATCACCTATGCGGTGTAGCATACGAGGAAAAAATCACAATGAACATGGGGGAAGATGAAGATAGCAAGAAGATTGTTTTTGTTGAAGGGCAAGAAGTACATCCAAATGGGAGAGATTTAGTTATCTTAGACCTACAAATGGAGTGTCTCAATTTAGACTCATACTAAACGAGCGAAAAGGCATCAAGTTAAGGACGTTAAATGAAACACTACTAGGAGGCAACCCAAGAGTTTTTAATTTCTGTTATTAAATTTTAGTTATTCATTTTATTTAGTTAGTACAATGCAAACATTTAAGTGAATTTCTAACTTTTGAAAGATTTTGGTAAATGTGTAGGAAAGATCATTTGTTGGGTGAAATTTCATCGGAATGGAAAAGTCTCAACGAACTTAGCAAAGGGCGTAGAAAAAGCAAAGGAGTTCAAGTGGTTAAGATCAGGTATATTGACAAATCACGGATAAGTCTTTATGAATTTCTTACTTATACAGGGTATTTCACGATGTCACGACACCGTGTGTAGTAATACACATAATGGGGAGCATGTCAATAAGGAGTTAATGAAAAATTAGCAATTTATGGAGACAGACTGGTTGACGCCATCTGTATTAACACATGGCGAAAGGATGGCGCCAAGCTTGGAATAAAATTGCTCACACCAACCTCGACGTCGTGGCCACACTGTGGTGGCAGCGTGCCTTATAAGTGACGACATCGATGTCGAGGAGGGGGTTTCAAACACATTTTAACCCATATTTTCCATACTTGAACCCTAGTCCATACACCACCAACCAAACATATATTCCTCTAGAACCCTAGTTTGAATAGTTTTAAGAGAGAAAAGAGTACTCCGAGTAAGAATGAGTGAAAAAAGAAGTTAAATTGTAGATTTGCACAAGAAATAGAGCTAGGGCATTGATATTGAGATTCGATTCAAGATAGCAATAGGGTTTTAGTTTGGGAGCAAGTAATAGGGCTTTAATTGATAGAATCTTAGAGGAGTACTCTACGCCAGAAAGTAGTCTGACATTGAGGTAAATTTACAATTTCATTAGTTATACTTTCCGATTTTTGCATATTATTGATGAAATTGCTTGAATTGTAGAAATTAGGTTATTGGATAGGGATTTTAAGTTGTGTGGATTTAGATCATTAATATAGCATATGAATTAGTATGTCTTTTAAATTATTTTGGCATGTGATTGACCCTTGTAGATGAAAATTTTGATTTTAGGTGATTTGAGGACCCGTTGTGAATTATTGTGTTGTGTAAATTTTGTTATAATGGCAAGACCAAAAAGGCAAGTGAGTTAAGTTAGTGAAGCAAGGGCAAATGATAATGAGGCATCATCCTCAAAAGATCCAAATGAAGATGCTCTGAGGCCTTTTAAGTCAAAGTTCTATATTAGTGGAAAGGCCAAGGAAAGAAATGAGACCATTAAGAGTAAAGAGTTCATTTGCAGAAGAGGAATAAACCTACTGGCTTAATATGATAAGAGATTCAATATCTTAATTAGGCAATGGGGTTGGGAACATTTCACTCATGACTATAGGGAGAACAAGTTTAATGGAGTGAGTGAATAATTTACGAGATCTATGCCAATACGAAGTTTATTAAAAAAGGTGACCACATTAAAGTTAGAAGAGTAATAGTCCCCTTAATGAACATTCAATAAACGCCATATATATGTTTGAATATTTGAGTTCGAATAGGGACGCAAAAACCTTCCCAGATGATTTATATGAGATACCCTATAACCTATATTCATTTAAAGTCATTGAGAGAGCATTGTTGTCCGAGGAAAATAAGGATGGATAATGGGAGTTGAGAATGTGTTGAAGCACATTAAGAAGGGCAGTGTGAGGAGATTTTATAGAATGTGGCAACACTTTCTAGTTGCTTCATTATACCCGACCACTAAGCAGGACGAGATCAATAAGCCCAAGGCGGCTTGTTTATATGCAATTAGAAAAAATGGGAGGATCAATGTTGATGAAATCATTTATAAGAACTTGAGGGATTCTATCATGACTAAAAGAGACAAAAAATTATTGTTTCCAATCTTAATAACTAATTGTGCTTGAAGGGCCGAGTTAAATTGATTCAAGATGAGGAATTTGATATAGAAGCCCAAACAATAGTAGATGGGGAGTTTATGCTAACCACAAAATTACCGACTAGATACCAAGACTAAAAGGATGAGCGAGAAAGAAAGAGAGCCAAAAGGGACATACTTGAGGCCTAGTTGTTGGCCAACGAGCAAGAGGGTCACGCAATAGCAGCAGCACCAGAGTTAGCCCAGGAATTGCAAAATGAAAGATGTGGAGAGGAGGAGGATCACCACTAGGGATGTGATTAGGGCTACAAGTTGGTAGACCAACTGATAAGAAAACACGACTTGCATGGTCTTAAGGTTTTTTCACCACCTCCACCACTATAGGCACCAGTACCACAACATAAGGAGTTGATTCCATAATAGTGGAGGCTGTAGATTACTGAGATGAGGAGATAGTACAGAGAGGATAAGGTTCAGTATCGTCAAGCCTTATTGAGATATGAGCAAGACCAACTGAATAGACATCGTAATTTCATGTTATTCGTAGATCATCAGAGGGACATAGCTAGATACGAGATGAGTTGATGGTTGAGACCTATTGATAGGTTTATTTGCTTTCTAACAGCACTGAACTTCAAGTTTAATCCTGACATGGTGCAGAGCAAAAGGGTGGAGTGACATTTGACATCATCTTTTGCTGAAGCTGATGCAAGAGTCCGAGTCTTAAGATTTTTCTAGACCTTGGGGAGATGAGCGATACATTTATATTGATTATTTTTACATTTGGGATATTTGTCACTTTATTATTTGTTTCAATTTTATGCTTATGCACTTTAATGTTTATATCTTAAATTATTATTATTTGTTTTTGTGTGTTAGTGTTTTTATGTTTTAGGCTTATTTTTAAGCCTTGAGGACAAGGTTTAGTCTAAGTTTGGGGGCATCAACACTATGGGAAATTGTAAGAAATGATGAAATAAGGATAAACATTGCAGGTATGATCGTTAAATTTAGTTTTTAAAGCAGTTAAAGAGGATAGAATGGTGATGTATTTTTTTCATTTACTTATTATTTGAATGTGTTTAGTAGTATAAATTAGGTTATATATAGTAATATGTAATGAATAAATAAATCATTTCCAAAGTTTATGCCTTTAATTGAAAATGAGTAAGAATACAAGTATCCTGTTGATATGAAAGTTAAGAGAGTGTTATCAAATTTTTGAAGAAAATATGAAATGTAGCAAACTACTGTTTAATTTCATGATTAGAAACCAAGAGCTAGGAAAGACCATGAACTTGAAACAAAAACAAGAAGAATACTAGAACACTTCTTGTGGAAAAAATTAGATCTCTAAGGAATTCTATAATAAGTATGAATCTTACTTGAGTATGAAGTAAATAAAGACTTAGTACTAAAAATGGAAGAGATAGGCATTGGTTTTCAATGAAAAGTTGGAGTTAAAACTTACTTAATAAAGTGAAAGTTAGAAGTGCTAACAAGAGTTTTAAATAAAATAGAGAGTCTTACAAGTTCTAAAGGAAAAGGAATAGAGAAATTAATGGTTGAAAAAAAAGAAAAAAATAAAATCCATAAAAAAGAAGCAGGGACCGTGCAACTAGAAAATATAAGGAGAAAAAAGATATATAAGAAAGAAAAGCAGAAGTTATGCTAAAACTCTTCAAGGAAAAGATTTGGCTTGAGTACAAGTAACTTAGCTATGTTAAATTTTTTCCAACTATGTTGAGTCTTGTGGACTCTTGAAGTGCTAAAGTCTACAAAATTAGTGTGATATATGCTTATTTGTAAATTCTTGAGCTTATTGAGAAATCATGAGATTGTACACTTGCTACGTAAGTGTCAACGTGACATAAACTTGTGAGTAGTGATGGTTTTGGTTGTGAATTGATTTTGAGGTTCGAAAGTGAGTATATGTGTTGTTAAATATACATGTTTTTGAAAATATTAGTTTTTGCAAAGAAAAACTCTTTAGTGGATTATTAAGTTGAACTTATTTAAATAAATGGATACTCCTTGAATTGTGTAAAATGAGTAAGTAATGTTAGTAATAGTAGTAAAATTACTTCGTACAATACACTCTTTCTCGGGACATGTAAAATCTTAAGTTTTGGGTATTTGATAAGTGTTTAATTAGACTTATATATAGGGTTAGTTTAATAGTATATATAGTATAAACATCACAGAAAGAGCTCTAATCGATGGTATTTATATGTTTTTAGGCATACAAGGTATAAATGAGACAAAAGAGTGATTTCATGGTGAAATGAGGAAAAACAACACAAACATACATTTGACGCCATGGCATGAAGGCTTGACACCATGGGAAGAAAGCACAAGGCGTGGGAAAAGAGTGCAAGGTATGGAGATTGCTTGAAAACCAAAAAAGAGACACAGGACAGTCGACGCAGTGGTGGTGCCGTGGTGTTATACACACGGCATCGAGACATTATATATACGGCACTGAGTCCACTCTGAAGGGGAAATTCACATAAAATGGTAAAAGTTTTGGTGGCGTCATGGCTTAACACATACAGTTGGGACACTTAGTGATAACGCCAAGACATAAGAAATAGAAAGTTTAGAATTCTAGTTTATTTGGAATTATTAATTAGGGTTTCTAATTGTATTCTAAAGTTTATTAAGGGTATAAATAGGTATTAGAACGCGATAAAATCACCAATTATCATACATTACATTAGATTACCACCAATTAGCATAGTTTTACATTGTTCTTGAGTATTAAGAAGAGTTTTGGAAGAGAAGACATTGAAGACTCACATGTGGTTATCCGGTAGTGTTTCCTTGATTTAATTGAAGTTATTTAAATCAATATTTGATTGCAATGAATACCATGATGTGTATGTTGATTTTAATGATGAGCGAGTAGTTTGTTTATCTTAAGGATCAATGGATCCTATGGTATGAATGCTATAGAGAGTATGAATAGATTATAGAGTATAAAAAGTGCAATGTTAGAATTTGTATTGATTATATACGTAATGCTATGAACATCTTGATCACGTGTTTGTTGATTAGAGATTTTAGGAGTTACCATGGCCATTAGAGCTTTTAAGCCGGATATGGACGATACAACCGTAAAATATGTAACATGGATATATGGTTCTTGATTAGTGAGGCACGGATAGTAAACTTAAGTTGTTATAAATCTAAAGATTTGGAACTTAATGCTATGTGAAACTTACTTTATTCACACTGATAGGTGGAGTTCTAGTTTGCACATTCGGATCTCTTCCACCACAACATTGTGTTGAAGTGAACCTTAATGAAATATGTTTATTTTAATTGAGCATCGCATACACATAATAAAGATGAAGGACATGAGATATGAAAGCATAGTAATTCATTACCTAGGTGAAGTTGTGCACTAAGAGTCATCTTAATATTAAAGTACAAGTCATTTTACATTGTTTTCTATAATAGAGTAGTTAGTTAAAAATCAACTAAAAATAGATTTTCTTAGCAATAGAGTGAATTTAACTAAGTGAACTGTGTGCAACACACCTTTCCCTGAAAATGATACTTGTAATCAACATTAGTTGATAACATTACTACTACAATCGAGTCGTTATACTTGCAGCGACGATCAAGTTTTTGGCACCATTACCGAGGATTGTAAACATCTCAAACCAACTCAAACAAATTGTAGTTATCTTAAATTCTTAATATTTACTCCAGCGATTTCTACTGATTTGTGTGTAAGTGGAATCGCTCGAAAAATACGTAACTATGAGATCATTGGTTTTATCGATTTGGCCAACAATTCTTAGTCTCTTAGGAATCGCTAGTGTAACAACTCAATTCTCCCTTGCTTACTTGGTGATGTTTCTTGGTATACTCTTTTCACTTGATTAATTCTTTCATAATCTTCCCTTTTTCGTTCATTTCTTCAAATTCTCCATTTATTACTTGAAATAACAAAAACATGAGAAAACCGCTTCTAATATAGTTTTATATATCTAAAATCATCCTTAAATGAACTATAAAACATGTCTAATTATTTACTTGTCAAATACAGAATGAGACAGTACTAACTACACTTCCTACTCCGGTAGAGATAGTGCCACCCACGCCCATATGGACTAGTACATAGGCCACATTCGAGGCACGACAATCCTTAGAGTTCCAAAGGCTTAGATCAAATGAGCTCTATGGGGGCACAAATCTCAAGGCAGTAGAGAAGTTTAAGAATAGGCACAAGAAGATTCACAACATCCTTGCCACCTTAGTGCACATAAGAGTAATATTGTCATTGACTTTACTTTTTGGAGAGGCAGATGCCTGTGGCATGGAAGCCGCCAAGGGAGTGCCTAACGACTGGGCAGAGTTCATGAGGCCGTTCATGTGACAACCGAGAATTTCATAAACTTGATTAGAAGGCTAATTAAATGAAATCTGATTTTAATTGGAAATTAGGTATCCGGGGTGGGACCCACGTGTTACGGATTAATGATCATAAATTAAATATTATTTTTATGTCGCATGACTAGTTGATGTATTATACTTTATTCGATGTGAAATAGAGTCATGTTGAGGTGTAGACGTGATGTCCGCGTGCTTCAGAATGTATTGGTATTTTCGACGATTTTTGGTAAAATTGGGGAATTTTTCAAGATTTATTTTGTGCTTAAAAATAAGAGATAATCATGAAATTTAATTAAAAAAATACATAAAAGCGCGTTTGATTCATAACGATTAGGATAAAAACAAGGTCTAAAATAGTAAATTGGCAACCTTTCCCTTTAAATGAAATCGAAACCAGGGGGTTACAGGTTCATCATTTTCTCTCCTTACCATCTCCTTCACTCAACTGTATCTTCGTCTTTCCTTGTTCATCACTGTTTTCTCTCCCCCTCATCTCTTTGGTTCAATCACTCCCTCACAGTCATGGTTTTATCTCAAATTTGAATCAAAGAGGAGTTATGGCTATGGTGTTGGGCATCGATCAAAGGTGAGTTGAATTAAATTGGTTAAATTGTTCAATTGGGATTACCGTGATTATGTAAGTTGATGTTGTGATTGTTATAAAGAAGATAAAGAGAGATGATGTGAAGGGTTTAGAAGAAAAAGACGCACACAAAAACAACAAAAATAAAAAAAACACTAGCAATAAGAGACACAACAACAAATTACAAAAGAAAAGAAAATAGAAGAACGAAACTATTTTGCTGAAGTCAGTTGGTTTAGTTGATTAAATTCAGGAGTTGATGTTAAAACTTAGGGAATTGAAGAGTTTTGTGAATATTTTGTCTTTCGTGATCAATTGGAATTGTTTGGGACTAATTTAAATTCTAATTGATCAAATTCTTGGAGGTCAAAATGTTGAAATTCAAAGTTTTGAACTGCCGAGATAAGAAAAATCAAGTATGGTTAATTTCTTCAATTCTTAGGATTTGGTGATGATCTTTAGTGGATTGGCACTCCATATAACCTATTTTATCAAAGATCTTTCATGTCAAGTTTTCCTATCGTTCGGTTGGGTTTTTGAGAGCATAAACGAATGTCACAACCTTAGTTTTGAACTGCTTAAAAGCCTTAGATTTTGCTAAGTAGTCGATAAGTTAATGTTCTAAACGTCATCTTAATTACATGGGGTTAAGCTTTTTTAAGTCCTTGTCTATCATATTTTACATAATGGAAAGATACAAACTTAGAATCATTTGTTTTGGCAGTGAAAAAGTGGAGCAAAGGTTGCCTACAAGCTACTGTCAAAATAGGGAACAATTTTGATAGTTGCGAGTAGCCATGTTTGACGAATGATTCAAAGGTCATATGGATGTCCAAAATACTTGCTAATAGATTCATTTGAATCTTGGCATATCCTATTTCAATGGTCAATAAGATTTGTAGTGAAATTCGTTGGTGTAGAAGTTGAAATTTAGTGTTGAACATAAGGTTTCACTATTGAAAAAATTTGCACTAACTACAATTTGACTAAGTGTTGAAGGCTTATTTCAGGGTAGTTTTGACTTAAGATATTAATAAGAGACTCAATGCAATGTTTAAATGTTTTGGCTAAGGAAAAGACTCTAAAAGTCGATAGGATGAGTAGATTGGGATTTGTTGAATTTCTAAAGTTGAAATATGGAATCGTCAAGATTAAAATTACCGTTTCAGTTAAAAACACAATTTAAGATTCATAGTATGTTTGTAAATTGTTTTAGAAGCCACTTAAGTATGTTATGGTAGAGATTGGAGACATGAATTTAGTTTTGATACGTAAGATGAAGTTGTTGGAGTTTAGAGTGGTTAAACTCCATTAGAACTGGATAATGGATTTTAAATCCCATTGTAAGTTGAAATTTGATTTTGAAGTACTAAAAAAGAGTTTTAACTCTAAAATATGATTTGTTTTGATTTAATAAGACTTACGAAAATATGTGAAAGTTGGGGAATGTTATGTGAGACTTCACAACCAACAATGAGTTGGTTTGATTGTAATTAAACTTACAGTGACTCTCACATTGATATGGTTTATCTATTTGCATGAATTGCATCCATTATTAGTCATGAACGCATGTGGAGAGGGAAATAAGGTTGTTTCAGAATCAAGTTTGCTAGAAATTTAGATTTCAATCAAACATCAAATGCCGACTAGTGAGACTAGTTCCGAAGTCAAATGCCAACAAGTTATCTTTGCATTTCATAAGCTTTTAATATTGTTTCCGTACTACATTTGGAAATCGACATCCGATTATAGTTAGGGAACATGAATGGAGTAGATGTCATAGTTGTATATTTATTTCTTCAAGTCCTTTGTTTTATGATTATTCCATATTATCCTAGTGTCATTACCAGGTGCGTTAAAAAATGTAAAGTTTACTTATCTAACATTATTATTTGCTGTATGGTTACAGGCTCATCTCGCACTAACAAGGGAAAGTAGAAGCTCGAAGATTTTTTTTAGTAATTCCCTTTAAAGCTTATTTTCTTTATGTGTAACTTGATTTTGTTTATATAATTTATAATTTTGGGTTTGGGTAAGAGTAGGACATTATTTAAGTTAGTTTGCTGTAATTTACGATGTTTATATTTCAAAGTTTTATTTATTTGAGATTGTAAAGTTGTAACTAAAGTATCAGAGATTCTAAGTTAGTTTAAAAAATTTAATTTGATATATATTATGAACTGCGTGGAGTCATGAATTCTTTTAGGCCTCTCCCCAATTCTGTTGTCTATTAAGTAGAGATTTTTCTAGAAAGCTACTTTTAAGGGAGGTGCTGCTGAAATTTGTACTAAATGTGGAGAATGACCTGTATGATTTCTAAAGTTGCTCCAATTAAGCAAATCTTGAATTAACTTTCATTGAGGATATAAATTTATTGTTAGAGCTTTTATTAAGAATTGAAATAAAATTTATTTGGAGGTCAAAGTTAAAAGAATGGATAGGCCGATATGATTATCAATGGATAGGTAATCTAAGCCGGCCAGTCGTCCTAACGACGAGGGGGCTAACAAATTTTGTATAAGAGCCCAGGTTTGGCTTAACTAAGGATAAACTTTGGATTTTAGAAAAAGGTTAGTACTGGTAGTATAGTTCATTAGGAAAGACATATGGTATGAGCTATTGATTGACTTCGTAACCAATTCAGACTTGCTTTCGAAACAGTCTCAATGAGAAGAAAAATGAGACATGTGGTTTTTGAAAATAGAAATTGATTAGACAAAATGAACTTGACTGAAAAATCACAATCAAACGACTTCTAAAAAAGAAAGTATGGAATTTTTTTGATTGTTTATTACTAAAGTTACGTATTCACAAGTGACGTTGAGTATAGTGGTTCTATAAGATGAATAAAGTAATGATAAAATGAATGGAAATTCATTAGTTAGAAGTAATCTTTGTTAACACCAGATTAAATGTTGTTATGAACCAAAGTTCAACAAAATTCCTAACTTAAAAATGAAAAGTATAGTGATAAAATCAACATGTTAAAAGTTGAGATTAGAGAAAATGTTATGAAAACAACTTGGATTAGCTATTTAATAAAACACGAGTAGTTCTGTTTTGAAATTCAAAGTACCAAATATTCACTTCTAATAAAATTATGTTATGATGCCTATCACTACATCCTAAAATATAATAAATGAAGAGATAGACATACTGATTGAATATCAGTAAGTGGTATGCATAGAAAATATTGTTTGAACTCCTACATCGTGAGAATCTCCATTAATATGACCTAAAGGATTGAAATAGTGTTCTTTAAAAGTTTAATTAACCATTAAGTTGATCAATGGTTTTGGAAATTCTAATTCTTCTATCTATTCAATTGAACAATAATGAAAAGGTGAATTCATTAAAAGTAAATTGATGAATTGTAAAATACTTAATTTGATACGTTACAAAGTCTCTTGAAAAAAATGTCAGGAAATATGAGACTAATGGAAACAAACTAAGGCAATAACAAACACAAGATTTGTTTGATTCACAAAAAAATTCTTTGTTTCAAGCAAAAATTAGCTAAGGAAGACTTCATTTGATTGAAGAATTATAAAAATTCCTAACGTCCTTAGCTATATTTTCAAAAAGAGACAAGATATAAATTGCATTTGTAAGTTAATACTAATAAGCTGTAAGTGATCTAGGTATTGAGAGAAAGTTGTGGAAAGTTTGTAAGGGGACTAAGAACGAGATAAATGTTAGAATAGCTAAGATTGACAAAAATGGAACCGAGTAGACTCTGTATTTTAATCACGATTCATTCACTGCGTAGAAGATTAGTGTGATGCATCCACTTGTCTTTGAATAATCAAATGAATTTCTGAGGTTCGGTATAAGAGTATACGAAGTTTCATCGGAGTCAATTGGAAGCATAAGTATAGGCAAATAAATGGTCAATAAATTGTTACATACGCATGAGAATGGAAATTTCAAGTCAACGAGTCTCGATAAAATTAGGATGTCAAATTGTAAGTTTGATAGAACTTAATTTATCTTCACAAAGATCTTACAAGGAGTCAAACTTCAAAAGTTGAAAGTCTTAAACCAAAGTAGTATACAACTGATATCAGTAAATATGTTGTACATTGGTTCAAATTTAGTGCTGCACCATATGATTAGTCAGTGGTGAAGTTTGAAGCAATATGTATATTAAATTGGAATTTATTTAAGATACATGTAAGGATGATGAAGATATAAATATAAGTGGAAATGAAATGTGGTGCCTGACTAACAGCTTTGTTAGTAAGTATTATCTATATTGGTAAAAAAATATTGAATAGACTACATTATATCTGATTCGATAAGTTTGAAGAATTGAATATTCTTCCAATATAATGGATTAAAGCTAGAACAATGTGTTGAGTATAAATGAAAAAGAGATAACATATTTAAACTTGTATGGGATACAAGTTAAGAATTATACTATGAGATTATAATCAAGAAATATGTTGATATCTCTATTTAAAAGTGTATATCTACTTAAGTTAAGAATATCCATCTCTATTCAAGTAATGAAAAAAGTTTGTTGAATAGTAAATGATTGAGATGGGGTCTCAATATTTGGAGAAATGTGAAAGCCGAAGTGGATATCAAGGCAATATGAAAGAAATTGGTGGTTAAGTCTCATAAATAGATAATGGTTTAACAAGGTTAGAAAAATCATTTTTTTTTAAAACAGTCAAAGGGAAAAATAAGTGAATTAGCTGACGAGTTGGAATTGATAATTGATTTCTAGTCCACGACTTGAATTATATTTTTAGTAGATATTTAGAGAATGAGTGAGAGTTGCATGAAGTGTTAGGTTTCTATTTCTAATCGGATTGAAATTTGAGATCTCTTGTCATGGGATGACAGATGTAATAAGAGATCTATAGTAATGGAATAACTTGTACAATTTTGAGTTTCTATTAAGAAATGTCGGAATAATATACATCAAATAGACACGCAACTCTACTTTAATATCTAATGTCGTGCTCAAATATTATTTGCATCACAATATAAATATTTAGACTGATGATAGTCTAGAAAGCAAATTAAGATGTACTAGAGTTTGGTGGATAGGGAAATAATTATCAGCGGTTTTTGGAATTGTACTAAGTTGAAAATGAAAATGGTTTTATTGAGAAGCAAGATATATATGCAAAATCTTTGTTGTGTATTAATGCTTGAATGGGATTCAAGGCATAAAAATATGAAATAAATTAAGGTTATTGGATATTCCACAAAGTTTATTATTTAACTCGTCGAAAATTCACAAAATGCAAGGATTGAAAAATTAACAGAAATAACTTTTCAATAAATCAAAAATTTGGAAATGAAAATTTGAAGTGCTTATGGTCTCTACCACTGAGTTGTATACGACGAAGGTGATTGGGTCCAATTAATAGTTTCACATTGGAAATAGTTTTACAGGTTTGGATTAAAAGAGTTGTTTATGAAGGATCATTTTCTCATATCTTTTTTGGTTCAATAACCTTAAGTATAAATTTTGAGGACGAAATTTTTATTTAGTTAGGAAGAATTGGGACATCTAAGAATTTCATAAACTTGATTAGAAAGCTAATTAAGTGAATTTAGATTTTAATTGAAAATTAGGTATCCGAGGTGGGACCCACGTGTGACGGATCAGAGATCATAAATCAAATATTATTTTTATGTGGCGCGTGACTAGTTGATGTATTATACCCTATTAGACATGAAATGGAGTCAAGTTGAGGTGTAGACGCAATGTCCGCGTCTTTTAGAACGCGTTGGTATTTTTGCCGATATTTGGCGAAATTGGGGAATTTTTCAGGATTTATTTTGGGCTTAAAAACAAGAGATAATTATGAAATTTAATTAAAAAAGGACGTAAAAGGGTATTTGATTCGTATTAATGAGAATAAAATGAAGGGGTAAAATAGTAAATTGGCAATTTCTTCCCTTTAAATGAAACCGAAAAAAGGGGTTACTGGTTCATCATTTTTTCTCCTCATCATCTCCATCATTCACTATATCTTCGTCCCTCCTTGTTCATATTGTTTGCTCTCCCTCTCATCGCTTTGGTTCAATCACTCCATCGTCATCACTATTTTATCTCATATTTGAATAAAAAAGGAGCCGAGGTTGTGGTGTTATGCATTAATTGTGTGAGTTGATGTTGTGACTGTTATGAGGGAGATAAAAATAGATGATGTGAAAAGCTGAGAAGAAACACACACACACACACACACAACAACACTAACAACAACAACAAAACAACAACAAGGAATACAAAAACGAATTAAAAAAAAGAACGAAATTGTTTTGTTGTAGTGAGTTGGTTTAGTTGATTAAATTGAGAAGTTAACGTTAAAAACTTGGGGAATTGAAGAGTTTTGTGTTTATTTTGTTGTTTGTGATCAATTGGAATTGTTTGGGAGTGATTTACATTCTAATTTATCAAATTCTTTGAAATCGAAATGATGAAATTCAAAGTTTTGAACTGTCAAGATAGGAAAAGTTGGATATGGTTAATTTATTTGATTCTTGGTATTTTGTGATGATATTTGGTGGATTGGTACTCCATATAACCTATTTTTATCTAATAATTTTTTTTTAGTTTTTCCTATAATTCGGTTGGGTTTTCGAGAGCGTAAACATAGGTCACAACCATAGTTTTAAACTGCTCAAAATCCTTAAAATTTGGCCAAGAACAAAAACTGCTTGCAATCAAGCAAGTTAGGTCAATAAGTTGAGGTATCAAATGTCATCAAAATTACATGGTGTTAAGCTTATTTTAACCCTTGTCTATCATATTTTAGAAAATGGAAAGGTAGAAACTTAGAATTATTTGTTTTGGTAGTGAAAAAGTGGAGCAAAGGTACCCTAAAGCAACTGTCAAAATTGTGAAAGATTTTGACAGTTGCGAGTAGCCAAGTTTGATAAATGATTCAAAGGCCTTACGAATGTCTAAAATACTTGTGGATAAGTTCATTTGAATCTTGTTATATCGTATTAAATGGTCAATAAGGTTTGTAGTGAAATTTAATGGTTTAGAGATTGAAATTTAGCTTTGAATATAGGGTATCAATATTGAAAAAATCTGCACTATCTATAATTTGACTAAGTGTTGAAGGCTTATTTTAGGGTAGTTTAAAGTTGGGATATTAATAAAAGACTCAATGCAATGTTTAAATGTTTTGGCAAAAGAAAGGACTCCAAAAGTTGATAAAATGAGTAGATTGAGATTTGTTAAAGTTCTAATGTTGAAATTTGGAATCGTCAAAATTAAAATTGCCAATTGTGTTAAAATCCCAATTTATGATTCATTTATATTTGTGAATTACTTTTGAAGCCATTTAAGTAGTTTATGATCGAGATTGGAGGCATGAATTAAGTTTTGATACTTAAGATAAGGTTGTTGAGTTTATAGTGGTTAAACTCTGTTAGAACCAGAAAATGGATTTTAAATTCCTTTGTAAGTCGAAAAATGATTTTGTAGTATGAAAATAGAGTTCTAACACTAAAATGTGAATTTTATGATTTAATAAGACTTATGGAAGTATGTAAAAGTCAGAAAACATTATGTGAGGCTTCGCAACCAACCTTGAGTTGGTTTTATTAAAAATAGACTTTACACTGACTCACACATTGATATGATTTATCTATTTTTATGAATTGAATTCATTATTGCTCATGCATGCATAGGGGAGAGAGATAAGTTTTTTTTGTAGTTTAGTATGCCTGAAATTTATATTTCAATCCTACCTCAAACGTCAGCTAATGAGACTAGTTCCGGAGTCAAACGCTGATAAGTTATATTTGCATTTCATTAGCTCTTAATACTGTTTCCGTACTATTTTTGGAAGTCGATATCTGATTATAGTTAGGAAACGTAAACGGAGTGGATTGCATAGTTGTATATTTACTTCTTCAATTCCTTTGCTTTATGATAATTCCATATTATCATGTTGTTATTACAATGTGTATTAGAAAGTATAAAGTTTACTGATCTGACATCATTATTTGTTGTAATGGTGACAGGCTCATCTCGCTCTAACAAAGGAAAGTATAAGCTTGAAGATTTTTTTTAGTGATTCCCTTTAAAAATTAATTTCTTAGTGTGTGACTTGGTTTTGTGTATATAATTTATAATTTAGGGTTTGGGTGAGTCTAGGACGTTCTTTAAATTAGTTTACAGTAAGCTACGAGGTTTATATTTCAAATTTTGGTTTATTTGGGATTGTAAAGGTGTAACTAAAGTATCAGAGATTCTAAGTTAGTTCATAAAATTCAATTTTACATATATTGTAAATTGTAGGGAGTTGCTGACGAATTTTTTACAAAATGTAGAGAATGATCCATATGATTACAAAGTTTCTCCAATTGAACAAATCTTGAATTAAACTTCATTGAGGATATAAATTTAGTTTTAGAGATTTATTAATAATTGAAATAAAAATTATTTGGAGTTGAAGTTAAAAGAATGGATAGGCTGACTAGATAATCAAGGGACTTAAGTAATCTCGGTCGGCCAGTCATCCTAATAATGCGGGTGCTGACAATTCAACCTGAAGTACTTTTTGCCATCTATTTTGAGGCAAAAGAAAGTGGAGTTTTAGAGTTTGAGAAATTGCTAGGGGAGTCTGTCATGCAATATATGTGTGGCTTTCTATAGTTGCTCAAGTACGGCAGTGGTATAGCGGACATAGATGTGGACCGGGCTCACTTATTCATATAGGGTTTGTTTAAGGAGATTGGAGCCATCATTGTGACCACTGAGCTTGAGAGATTACAGCGTGCATATGAGAGGAGTTTTGCAATAGAGACGAATCCGAGCATGCACCCTGAGGAGGTCATTGTGGCACCGGCAGGGATACAGTTTGAGCATATGTAGAGGATGGATAGAAAGAGGAAAAGACAAAGTTAGATAAGTCTTAGAGACTTTAGGGCACATAGCATAGGATATGTGGCCCTGCCATCAAAGCTAGCATGCACCTGGCCAAAACCATCAGGTCCGACACATAATTATGCCGGACTACCTATAACGCCCCAAATCTCGACTATGATAAGTTGTCCCTTTATAAAAGATAATTTGGTTAATATGCATGATAACTGTGTAATGGTAATGTGCGTTTTATATAATACGAATTTACTTAAGTGTGAAACTTATCATAAGTGAAGGAGAACAAACTTAAATGACTTGTTAGATGATTTAAATACAACATAATGGCAAAAATTGTAAGTATACATGAAGGTACTTTTGTAAAACAATAGAATGAATGGATTAAATAAGAACTTTAGGATCGTGTTAGAACTTAAGTCTATCAAGATGAGATTTAGGGTTATGATTGGTCAATATAACCCTAATTGTTTTAACGAAGTATTTAAACCAAATTAGAACTTAAAGCCACTTTTGGTTTGAAAACACTACGTAGAGGAATTGAGGAGAGAACTCTAGGAGATCTTTCTTGGTGGATTTGATGGAGGAGAGGGAACTCAATCATGTTGTCACCAAGATTTGGTAAATTACTCCCATTATTCTCTATTAATCCACTTTTTTACTGATATAGTTGTTTCGGGTTTTAGGTAGGAAATGAATCATGTTATTTGGAGTTGGATTTGATTTATCTCTTCCCTATCATCACTGATTTTCATATTGATTTGGGAAATCAGATTTTGTACCTATGTTTTAATTCAAAAGAATATGCAAATACATGATTTAAAGGTTGATTAGATTTGGATGTTGAATGTGATTAATGGAAGTGTTTTATGATTTTAAAACATGTATTTTACTATTGTTTTGATCAGGTTTGGACACTTAGGAGTCGGGGTGTGTCGCTGGAGAATCCAGATTCCTATTTTGACTTCACGAATTCTGAATTTGTGCCTAGAGCCTCGCCAGCGCCTCACTTATAGGCGATACGACATTGGCCACGGCGCTGACATAAAACAAAGATATGACCCAGCGATCTCCCACCGATGTAACATACAATATACAGTGTTGGCAAATTGCAGGATCATAATTTTGGTTAACAGATTTGAAACACAGTGATTTTGTCCAGTGCCCTTTGGGTAAACCCACGACGCTTAGATGACGCTGGTCTATTTTCTTAAATTAAATTATTTCACTATTTCCATAATTAACCATGTTTTAATTGTGATATAATGTTGAGATAAGGGTTAGGGCAGCGGTAATTAACCCCAAAAACCTTTGTCGCTGCCGCAACGAAATTTATTCGAAAAGGCTCTAACATTATTTTAAAAATATTAATACGAATTTGAGTAAACATACCTCAAACAAGCATACGTATAACGTGAACGTGAACCTATACCAATGAAGACATGAGGAGAATCGGATATGAACATTTTAGCTAGGATTCGATAGGATAGCATCGGTTTGAGGTAAGTGGGGTTTGTTTTATCTTTAATCATTCCATGCTTTTAGTTATGCTAAAATTCATGATAATGAATGGTTGATATCTTGTTTGAATCAAGTCGATTATACTTTGTCTTTCCATTTCATCTTGTTCTTTGAACTCTCTATTTAAGAATGCATATGGAACTAATGTGCTTGAAATGAATAATTTAAATGGTATCTCGGACTGGAGAGCCGGTGACCACTAGTCATCTCCCTTAGCTATGCTTGAACACCAATCTGTTGAGGCTGGGTGTTATTCGATATTGTTGATGCCAATTGGTTTTTTAGACACCAATCTATTGAAGCTGGGTCATTTATGACACTATTGAAGCCAGTTGGTTGTCGCGTCATGCACTTGTATTTGTTTCCTTCTCATTGACTCTGTAGCATTCATGTTATCTTTGTTATCTTGATGACTCTTATTCGGGATTTGTTTCATTATGTCTTGCATTATATAGTTTGCTAGCTTATATAAATTTTACATGCTCGAAATGATAGTAAGAATTAATGAATAACCTTGTTCATGCTAGTTATTATGCATTAGTATTACTTAGATGATTGAGCGTAAAACATGCTTCTGTTTTATTGAGACCATTGAAATATTGCTCACCAAACTATTTTCCCCTCCAGGTACCTTAGTTGCTGCTCGGGAGAAAGAAAAGAGCAAGGTCGTAGCGTAGAAGCTATTTTCTAGCAAGGTTGTTTTATTTATGGGTAGACTTTGTGAAACCCATAGGTTAGTTGTTAAACTTTTGTAAGACTTTCTACTTTTTTCGCACCTAATAGATTTAGAAGACTTTCATTCTGCATTATTTATATCTTTTAGTAGTTTATTTATAGAATGTCTTGTAGTATTTCTGCAGGTTCAGGCTTACTAAATCATCACCTAACTCGCTGGGGTATCTAGAGGGGTTTAGAGATGGTTTAAGCCGGGTGGCCCTGGTTATAGGAATTGAGATCGTCACACTACCTCAGTAGCTAGTACAGTCGGTATCGCAGCAATATCAGTGGACTGAAGGTAGAGGCAGAGGCAGAAGTAGTGGTCCGGGATAGAAGTCAAGATAGGGCTAAGGCCAAGGGCAAAGATATGGTAAAGGGCATGGAAAGAGGTTGTCTCTAAGACTAGGGTCACATAGGGCTTATTTATAGCACCATCAGACTGAACACTTCGTGAGTACTTGTCCGCGACTTGGCAGAGGATAGCTGCATCAGAGTTGAGAACAAGTACATGCCGTATTCGCACCACATACATCTATTTCACATAATCTAATCGAGGGTAAGTTTAAATTTATCATATATTCATGCATACCATGATAGATTCAGGATCTGCTGTGTCATTTATTTCTGGTCGCATGCTAAATAAGTTAAGGTTGAGTCCTATTAGACTTAGTAGACCCTTGATGTGACGACCCTAAATAAAGATCTCTTGAGTCTATTAGGTACGGATACAAATAGAAAGTCTTACAAAAGTTAAACAACTAGGATATGTGTTTCACAAAGTATAACCATGATAAAATCCCATGTTTGAAATTACTGCGATACATGTCTTTATACTTCTTCTGCCTCTTTTAGGCATTTTTAAGCCTCTGGAAAAAATTTTGTACCTTCTCCGTATAAACAACAACGATTTCAGGCCCCACTAACTCCAAGTCCTCTAGCTCATCCCAACGAGATGGTGAGCGACATGGTTTATCATATAAAGTGTCAAATGTCTCCATTTCAATAATAGCCTGATAATTGTTGTAGTATACAAACTCACACAATAGTAAGTATTCCTCCCATGATCCGCCAAACTCAAGTACAGAAGCCCGTAGCATATCCTTGAGAGTCTGAATCAACCTCTCAGTCTATCCTTCAGTCAAAAGGTGAAGTGTTGTACTGAACTGTAGGCACGTAACATACTACTCCTGCATACTCTGCCACATCTTAGACGTTTACATAGCATCTTTATCTAACGTAATAGTCAATGGTACCCTATGCAGCCTAATAATTTCTCTCTCGAACAATATGTTCAACTAGTCAAATACGTAGTAAGTTGCAACTGGTATAAAATGGACATATTTCATCAATATGTCCACAATCACCTAGATAGAATCGTGTCGACGTGTAGTCCTTAAAAGTCTTATGAAAACATCTATGACTATGTTTTCCCACTTTCATCGCAGAACGGGAAGCGACTGCAATAATCCACTAGATCTATAGTGCTCAGCCTTTACTTACTGGCAAATCTTATAGTTCCTGATGAACTTTGATAGGTCTGCTTTTATCCCATGCCATTAAAAATGTCTTCTCATGTCATGCAACATCTTGGTCCTGCTTGAATAAACAATGAACCAAGAACAGTGTGAATCCTTAAGAATCTCATCTCTTAGCTCTACCACTGTCGCTATCCACAATCTGCCTCTGTATCTCAGACACAGATCTGTCATCTTCGTCTAGTTAGTACAATCAATACTCTGGACTAACTTATTGAATCTCGAGTATTGAATGTCGGCTCTCTGACCTTCTGACAATCTCGGTGTAGACACTATCTATAGCCTCATCTATGCGCAAATCATCACCGCCGCCGCTTGCCTCGAGTAATCCATATTCATGTGTCATATGGCATCTAACAACCTTGGCATCTCCTGTTAGTATCTTACTCTGCGCATCAACAACTACGTTAGCTTTTCTTAGGTGATATTCTAGAGAAAATTCATAGTCCTTCAGAAAACTCTAACCATCTATGCCGTCTCATATTCAACTCGTTCTATGTAAAGAGGTATTTGAGACTCTTATGATCCGTGTAGAGTGTGAAACTCTCTTCATATAGATGATGTCTCTATATCTTTAGAGAAAATACTACCACTGCCAACTTTAAGTCATGAGTGGGATAAATATTTTTATGTATCTTTAGCTGTTTATATGCATAAGGCCAAGTGCCTTTGTCATGCATTAACACATAACCTAGACCTATATGAGAAGTGTTTGTATATAATAGGAATCCTTGTCCTGCCTCTGGAAATATTAGCACTACTGCGGTAGTTGAGCAAATCTGACGTCATTCTGGGTCAATATGGTAATCAGTGAAGCAATCATCGAGAAATTCTTTACGAACCTACGATAATACACTGCTCATTGTGGAAATGTCTTGATCTCCGTAACCGATGTCGGTGCTGAACAATCCATAATAGCCTGAATCTTGGTCGGATCTATAGCAATACATGTTGATCCAACAACATGCCCTCAAAACTTGACGTTTGACAGCAAAAATTCACACTTGCTGAACTTGGTAGAGAGTATGTGCTCTCTCAAAGTCTGCAATGTCTTTCTGAGGTGTTGCTCGTGATTTTCTCGAGCCTTTGAGTATTTTCAATATATCATCAATGAAAACTATCATAAAGAGGTCAAGAATGGTCTCAACACTTGAAGCATCAAATCCATAAACATAGCAGGTCCGTTAGTCAAACCAAACAACATGATTGTAAACCGATAGTGTCTATATCTCATGCGAAATGTTGTCTTAGATCTATCCTCATCCCTAATCCTAAGCAGATGATACCCTAATCTCCAGTCTATCTTGGAAAAATTGTGCTCCTCTCACCTGATCAACTAAATCATTAATCCTCGGTAATCGATACTTGTTCATGACTGTGACCTTGTTCAACTGTCTGTAATCGATACACAGTCTCAAAGTACAGTCCTTCTTTTTTCATAAATAAGATAAGTTCTCCCCATCGCGACATAGAAGGTGTGATGAATCCCTTCTATCCCAAATCCTATAGCTCACTCCTCAACTCTTCCAACTCTCTTGGAGCTATGCAGTACGGTAGTATAAAAATAGGTTTGGTGCATAATACCAACTCAATAATAAAGTCTATCTCTTTTGGATGTGGTAATCTAGGTAAGTCATCGGAAACACGTATGAAAACTCGCACACAATCAGAATCTCCTCAAGTCTAGGTCCCTGACTCTTTGCTACTATATATAACGGTACCAGAGTGTCCATCTCTCCACTAGTCGAAAATCGACCTCTAGTGCCCCCAACTCTCGATGTACTAAATTATATTTCAACATCGGACGTCTAGGAATCTCAAATATCACGCTGAACTGAAAAATTCGATATGTGCGTGATACGCTACTAGCCAATCCATCCCTAACAATGCGTCGAAGTCTAAGAACTCGAGCACTATGAAGTCTGCTTGTAACTCTACCCCACCTATCTCTACTGAACATCCCTCAACAAGACAATAAGGGTAAACCCTATCCTCAGTTGCGGTACTTAAAATCAAATGCACACTAACTTTCACTGGTGTCAAACCTAAAATGCCTATCCTGTAACCAGAAGTAAAAGATATTGTAGAGCTTGAATCAAATAAAACATAAATCTCTACCACAAATGGAAACCATACCACAATGAGTCCTTGTGTAGCATCTGCATTAGGTTGCGCTACCATGTGTACACCTTCTTTACTTTGTAGTGGAGTCACGGCTGCTGGCTGTGGACAATCTCGAATCATATGTCTAATCTGACCACACCTATAATAAATGATCGGCCCGCACTGACTCTCACCCTCAGCCTGATCCTGGGCTAGTGCGTGTCTCTATCATCGTCAAGAAATATCTCCACCTTTACCACTACTTCTACCTCCCCTTCTACCACCCTGTTGTTGCTGACATGGCGCTGGTGGTACTGGTAGATCTGGCAAAGTACTAGGAGCTGGCATTGCATGTTTGACTGGTGGTGGTAAGGGAGGTTCACAAGCAATAATCTGCAATGGCGTAGGAGATGATACATAGGGCACAACTGAAATGATTGTGCCTAATCCTTAAAAACCTCGATCCCATCTCCACGGTCCCTTGCCCTTTGGACTTCTCCTCTCAAACTCTACAGCTTGATCATATGTTTATGCTGGTCCTAACGGTGTGCCATCAGCAACTATGCCCAAATAGTAGATCTCGTGAGATGACATAAGCTCATTAATCTTACCTAAAGTCTTAGCACACGAACTAACTACATAAACCCAATATCTGGCCTCAGTCAATCTCTAAAGTGGTATAAATCCTACGAATCATCTCTCACTAGATCCCCAGCAAACTGTCTCAGATAGCCATATTTGTCTTTGTAGCTCATTAACGACTCATCAGCTCCCCGTCTCAGGTTCATGAACTCCTTCCTCAACCTCTTCATCACTACTGGTGGGAAGTACTGCTGATTAAACTTCTTATTGAAGGCGTCAAAAAACTAAAAGTATCCAAAATAAGCTATTATCGTATGCCACCAAACATCAGTGTCTCTCTGCAAGGCGTACGACTAAATCTCATCCCAAAATATGTCCTCGATCCTCAACACTCTATGCAACTTTTCATGGGACAACATCCACTTCTCGATCTTCTCAAAGTCTTGTTGACCATCAAAGTACACTGGCTTTTGTCTAATGAAATCCTTCACCAACTGAATGCCTAGTGTCAAGCTAGAAGATGTAAGTGTGAAATATAGTGTATTAATTGTCTCCATGGCTGGTATTCTCACTTGCAGTATAGTCTACAATATTGGAGCGGCAGTCGTCGCTAATGTGGGAGTAATTGTAATAGTAATAGGGGTCGGTGTCTATGCTAGTGGAGCAAAATGTGATGTCATCATGTCAATGAAATCAGCTAACTGGTGTTCCTAAGAAGCTACTCGATCATATAGCCTTTGAATATCATCAGGTGAAGGAATATGAGGTTGGCTGGCACTAGCACCTATATCCCCGCTATCGCGTGAATTAGCCATCGGTGTCTATAAGTTGATAGCGAACATGAATCAGCTACTAAGTAGATAACGCATATATATACATATAGAAACTAACATGTATATATAAGAAATCCCCATCTCACTTTCACTCACTTCCCAACTAATAATTTCTAGGCAAGGATCATCTGGTTTTCCACAGCTAAAATTTACATTTTCTTGTTTAAATTTTATTTGTTACTAATTAGCAAACTTGGTCTCTGATACCAACAGAAGCTTCGGTATCACATTATAGAATAACTATATTCCACAACCTAAGCTTTATAAAATCAGGCTCTCCTAAGCTTTATAAATTTAGGCTCTAATACTACCTGTGACGACCACTTCTTACATTAGGGCATCACTCTTCCTAATACCGTCATTAAGCCCTAGTTTCACCCGTATGACTTAACGAGGAATTATTCAACCTTCTCAAAACCTTATTATCTACCAAACGTTTTTTATCAAATAAGTATTTACCTATCTTATGTTAGTTCATAAATCATAGTTAAATAAATTTTACCATTAAAATTTATACAGCGAAAGTCTTAACAAATTAATGGAAGCTTTTAACATAATACCTAACAATTATGGAAAAAATTAAGAAATAAAGATCACATGCATATATATAATGAAATGGCGATAATATATCATCATGTATCTGGTCAGGGTACTATCTCTCGACCAATATATATACAACCCCAAAAGTATATGAAAAACATATAAGAGTCATACAAAAAAATAGTAAACATATAAAGTCCTGTGTAGATGTACTCCACTGGCTTAGAGGTAGTCATTGATCTTGTTTTTGCCTAGTCTGCTACTTGATGGATCTGCACCGACCATCATAAAAAGGACGGTGAGTACATAAAAGTAGAAAGTAACACTTAGAAACATTTGTTCACATTCCCAAATATACAACAAGTATCTAAAAGCATGATAATAGCAACTATGTTGAAATGAAAACATTCAAATAGATACTTTAGTAAAAACAAATGAAACTGACACTTGGCTAAGTAGTAATAATTTAGGGCCGGTCAGTCGTGATCTTCATCACATCAGCCTTTCCTCTATATAAGGATGGAGTTGAGATCTGCATCTCTGTGAATGTCTGAGCACTGCTCTTCGCCTTTATAATTATCCCAAGTGCAAGTCACCTGCGATGTATACTTGCCAAAAACCCTGAGTCTCGTAATTCATGAAGTTACCTAAGTTGTACTTGCCAATAGCCATGAGTCCCATACCTTGTGATGTCACCTAAGTTATAGTGGAGAGATCCTGACATCCCTGGATAGTCTAGTCACCCTCGTGTGTCACGGCCTTTCTCTATAATGTAATGGTCCCAGATACAAGAACTATTTTCATATTTCAAGAGATAACATGGTTTGAGAATCCAAAAAAGCAATTGCATATCTAATGCACAATGGAAATATATTTACAACACTATGTAACACCTACCTAATAGTATGCTATTTCATTGACAATATGTATTAATAATAAAAAATGTCGTAGCACATGATTTGGAGTCAATGAAACCATTTAACCAACAATCTATACCATGAAAGCAAACTCTGGAAATGAGAAAGGACAACAAGTCATGGTATATAAAGTACAATGGAAAATCAGTCCAAATGATTGCAAATGAACAAATAAATAGAAATGAAATGTAAGTAAATTTCTCAATCAGTTTACTCATAATCCACACAATTTCCAAAGCTAATCCGGCCTTCCAACAACTCAAAACTCAAATTCGAACCCCCGTGACACTTTCCTAGGTTCCTGATATCATATAACATGTTTTTGAGTGTATTTGGACCTTTACTTAGGGTATTATACTTGTTTATAATGTTTAAGAAAATTTAAAAAATTATATATTTTTATGCTATCATAGCACCAAGCGTGCTGGGTGATTTGATTAGCACGCTAGTGGCCTCATTAGCGCGCTACCAAATTTATTTAGCACACTATACAAAATTAGCGTGGTAGCGGACGTACCTTGCGCGCTATGTGCAGGAAAACCCATGATTCTGCGATTAGAATTTTGAGTTCTCTTTACACATAAGCTTCACCAACACCTTAAGAACTCCCATAAATACCTCCAGAGTCTCAAGACATCAACAAAAATATAAAAACGGCCATACATATCATTAAATTCATGAATTAATCAATTTAAACTAAGTTGCTAATGTAAGTGAATTACCTAGTTGTTAAACTCCAAGCTTGATCAACTCCTACATGTTCAAATCACCAAAGCAACTAATCTTATTCACTACCCTTGCTGATCTCTTCCTCCTCAATCTTCTCTAGTAAGGTTTCTTCTCTACTAAGTTTTAGAAATGAAAATGTTTAGTTTGCATGTGTTGATCACTCAATGTTATATATATTAAGATAAGATTGAATTATAGCCATTGATCTTATTGAATCTAAGTATCCCGAGACCAATCAAATGGCTTACACATTGACACATTTCCCACTTACTCTCCACTTACTTATCCTAAGTAACACCAATTGCTAACTCAATTGATTTCAAGATGTGCCAAGATGTATCTCGAGAATCATCATATGGCTATTGTTTTGAAATTACTAACTTAAGTTACATTTAATATATAACTAACTATAGCCACATTAAAATCACTATGAAAGCTACATTAAGCTTAAATAAACTAACAACATCACTCTCTACCCCAGTCCCACACTAGCATGCATCTCGAGGCGCATTCCCACTCATGTCTCGACACCTAAACATAAGTAGGAGTGACTTAATGGTTTACGCATATATAGTACACTAGGCATTCATCACAACAAATATAACATATACCTCGACCACCTTGCCTCGGTAATGATACGAATCTCGATGCGAGTCTCACGTCATGGGTCACTGATCCTGATTAAGAGATTAAACTAGAATTTAGGAACTTGGGTCGTGACACTATGAGACATGCATGCGGCCTAAATTTAACGGAGCACGCAACACCTATTATATTTATGAAGATTAATTTGATTAATCTAGTAATTAATGTGCACTAGTCTTGGTTCATTGGTTCCTATGTGATGTGTGTGATCTAGATTGATAGGCATCTTATATGCTATTAGGTTAACTTACAAGATTATCTTGACACAACATCACACATACACATTGTAGGCAGCCATGGGCTTAAGCCACATGTTTTTAATTAATAATGGAAATTCTCAAACCATGTTATTTACTTGATACATGCCACGTGTCGCCTAATTCGGACATGTTAAAATTTCCTTTTATATAATGGAATCACAAATGAACCATGTGCCCGATCAAAATAAATAGGGACCAATTAATTTGCAACGAGGTCGTGGCGGAAGTTGTTTCGCACGTTGTGATAAGTAATTAGGTATCCTAATTGGTATAGGAATAGTGGTCGGCTCTAATCGAGGCATAACAAAAATTGTTTCCGAGACTTTGAAATTGTAACTTAAATTCGATACTTCAATTAATTAATTAAACATATCTCGGAGATTATATGATTTGTTTAATTTAATTAAAATAGTTTTAATTAAATAGGTTTCTACTCAATATTATGAGTTTATTTCTCTCAATTGGATTGATAAGAAAAATAAAATAATAAATATGTGATATTTAGCTGTTTATTTTATATTATTATATGGATAATGAGTATATAAGATATTCCATGATTAAATAGATGCTAGAATTAAGTATCATAAAACTTAATAAATAATCATTCAATTAAAATTTTAAGTCTATGACACCCAATTTTAAAACACTTGTCAAGGCCTCGATCACATCAATATGGGTCTGCCTCCGTAGGTTGTATCACAGCTATTTTGGTGAGGCACACCAAGTAATAGTTTACTGGAAGTTTTAAATAGGTTTGACTTAATAAAGCTATCAAAATGGCTTTGAGCTTTAGGCATAGATGAGACATAACATGCTATGACATATGATGTCTAGGTTTAACAAAGAACCTAAGAGTTGCATGTGATGCAATTGGTAAGGGTTACCTAACTAAATAATTTAATTTTGAGTATCATGCCCTAGCTTTCTCATAATTAAGTGAAATATCGATCTTAGACCACTAAATTAATATTTACGAGGGTTATTGATTTAGTGGGAATTTAATTACTCACTAATAAGTTATTCTGCATAATTTACTTGGTGTAGCTATTGAACTCCTAGTAACACTAATCAAGAGTAATTGCGATCAATCTTTGAGAAGGATAAAATAATTTCTAAGACTAATTTCCCAGTTTTGATTGAAAAATTGTTAAATGTTATCAACCATAAAAGCAAGGATGTATGTCTTAGATTAATGGTTCCCTTTAAACTACCATCTGTTAGTAGAAAAATTATATGTCATGTGAGCAAATATAAAAAATGGACTTTAGGAAAGATTCGGGACCATAGAAGCTAATGACATGACAGTGACACTGAAGGATATATGCCTTTGCTTGGAACATGAAAGGACTACATTAATTATCTCAAAAGGCTTGAATCATCATGTGCCAAAAGTTGGTAGTAGATGTGATCTACAATTCATCAAAATAGATTTGAACTATATAATATGAATGGCATGGAAAACTCTGTTTATAGTTGCATATGATGTTTAAAATTGTAAAAAAAAATATTAAAAAAGGGGGCCTTAGACATGTATTTAATGGTTCGTAATAGAAAAGATAAGAAGAAGGTAAAGGCTACCAAATACGTTTATGTGTTGGACATGGAAATCTTAGATGTGAGCTAGACTTTTTGCCTAGTTCTAAATAAAAGATCTAAAAGACAAATGTTGTCATTAATAGAATGAAATTGTTCATTTTATAATGAATTTCAAATCCTATCAGGAAGACATAATTTTGAATTGTTATGAACATTTCAAAATGAGTATATAAAAAATCACTTGGCAAACTATTAGCATACTTTGATGAGATCGAGGTGGATAATATTTGAGCCAAGAGTTTAAATGGCCATTTTGGAAATTGTGGGATTGTCTTACAATTAACTCTATTAGGAACGTCATTTGAGAAATGATGTTTTAAGAGTAAAGTTAAACTATATATGATATAACTCAATTTATAATGTTTCAGATAGACCTTCTTATGATGTCCTATTGAGGCTATACATTAGAAACCACTAGACTTAGCACTAAACCCTATTTTTCTGTAAAGTGGTTGATAAAACTCCATATATGATATGGAATAAAAAGACCTAGTTTGCCCTTTCTTGAGATTTAAGGCGACGAGACCTGCGTAAGACGCTAAGTCACATAAATTAATATGCCTAAGACATTTGTGTCTTATTGTCGTTGAACATTATGATACTATTTTATACAATTGAGAACAAATTGTTTGTTGCTCTAAATTATGTCTTTCTAAATAAAGAATTTATTTTAAAAACACTATTAGGAATAAAATAAATCTTGAAATGATCAAAAGCCACAAATGAGAACTGAACCACCTTAGGATGTTCAACAAAGATTTGAACTAGTTGAGTATACATAAGTAACATATATCTCTTAAAAATCCAGAATAATAAGAAATTGGCCAGATAAATCTAGAATTTCTTATTATTGATAGTTGTGATATATTTTTGATACTAGATCAGAATGATTCACTACTTATCAACATACATGTCTCGTCTAGATTGGATGAAAAGACTAAGTGTTAATGAACCCTAAATTTTAATTCATGTATGTTATTCAAGTTTGGAACTTGATTTATTTACTTGAAGTGGTATGACCATTGGATGTACATGATTTAAAATGACATAAAAAATGTGCATAATTAAAAGCATGACTTATCGAGAAATTTCAATCTAAATCAAGGTGTTGATTAGACAAGATTTTTCACTAGTACCAGAGCTCAAGTTCTAGAATTCTAATTGTCATTACTTCATAGTTTGACCATAAGATATGACAAACAAGTATCAAAATAGCATTGCTCTATGCTCCTTAAAGATGTGTATGACACAACTTAAAAGTTTTTTATTATCTTAAAAATTGTAGAAATGTATGTAAGCTTAAAGAATCCATTTATGGATTGTAGTAAGCTTATCAAAGTTGTGGTCTTTGTTTTGATGAAATAAATAATGAGTTATATTCATTGAATAAAAAATAAACCTTGTGTATACGCAAAGGTTAGTGGAAGCACAATTATTTGAATCTGTATGTCGATGACTTAATGTTCATTGCAAATAATATCCTTGTTACATAGATTTATAGAGATAGATCAAAGAGGCTAATTGGTCTAAATTACAGTGCTTATATAGAAAAATAACTGAAAAGTTTTTAGTGTGCAAGGTTGTTAAAAGAATTTGTAATTAAGTCTTGTAACCAAAGTCTCTGCAAGACTCAAAGTCTTTGGACAAATTATGAGCGGGACAATGTGAAAATGATTCCATATGCATTAGCTATATGGATCATCACATATGTTATACTTTACATTCAACCTAATATGTCATATGCTTTGAGCAAAACATACATTAAGATTCTAGTAAAGGTTACTAGATATTTATTGATAACATTCTTAAGTACTTCAAAAGCACTTGAGAAATGTTATTGGATTTACAGAGATTTGAAAGATATGGGTCTTGTAAATGGTTACAAAATGAAAATTTTGAAGCTAATATAAATGATTAATGATCGCAATATGGATATATGTTAACTTCATAGGAAGATGCAGTGAGTTGAGAATGTTCTAAACTAACTCTAAAAAGTTCTACAACATAAACTGAATTTTTAGCGGTATTTGATGCAACCTAAGAAAATGTTTAGATAATAATTTTCATGAGTGAATATGGTGTAATTCTAAGTGTTGGAATAACATTGGCTTTTATTGTAAAACCAATGGGCAAATTTAGGTTATAGAACGAAAATCACACTATAGATCTAAATAATCGCTTGAGGGTTTTTGTCTTATTAGATAAAGAACGTGAAGATTTATAGAACATCAATATTAAGCAATTTAGTAGATACATAAATAAACTTTTTCCATTAAGAACGCATTAATGTCACACAGTATTAGATACGTGTATGATTGGACCTAGTGCAAGTACGAAATGTTGGGGTATGTGCCCTAGGTCAATTCTGTAAATGTTGTTTAATTATTATAAGTAAATGTATGTTTCTTTTATAATTGTATCCATGAATAATTATTGTATTATTCTTAATGTCCCTAGTCAGTTATTATTGTGGGAACAATAATAAATTAACATTAGTATGAGTCTTGGTTGATAGTCATATGATGTTATGCGTATATGAATACAAATCAAGATCATAGGTACGTGTTTGGCACAGATGCTGGAACGACCAGCTATGAGAAAGCTACATGGTCAATGTCATAAGTGTTTCATAATAGTTATATCATTTAGTTCTTTGACTTGAGAACATTGAAGACAATAAGATTAGGAGCACAATGATTTGACACAATTAAACATCATATTTAATTGGATTATTATAAAAGTTGTGGCTGCTCATTATCAGATTAATGTGTGGATGTTGTGTGATCAAGATGAAATTTGTCCCTTTCTTTGAGAAAAAGATATCTATTGAGCCCCTCGATATGTTACACCGATAAATGGCCATGTTTAGTAAGTTGATTGGATCAATGTCGCTTGACAATTTTAGTCTACTCAAAGATTGAACAAGTAGATTGAACTGTAAAAGTGACATTCCATGTCTTATGTTCAATCAAAAGGTATCGCGTGACAAAAGGATATGATATACACTGTCTATTAGGTTGTATCGATTTATTTATCTTTGACCAACTAGGGTGACGCAGGCTTGTACTTTACTAAGACTATATATTTTATTGCACAGTTCACTTCTTCCCCTCTGGGTACCTCAGCTATTGTCTAAATGAATGAAGGGGGACGACCACGACAAAGAAGTTCTTTCTTGTTTGCAAGGCTGTTTCATTTTCTATCTACTATGTTTTGGACTTTACATGTATTAAAATATGGGATTTCATATGGGTAATTGTTTGAACCCATAGTTTATGTTTTTGTTTGAAGAACTTCTACTTTAACTACGCAACTTGATTAGACATTGAAGGCTTTTATTTCTACACCTATTTCCTTAGTTGTCTATCGTAAATGACTTGATTTATTTTCGTAGGTTAAGGCATAATAGATGATCACCCGACTCGCTGGGTCATCTTGAGGGGTTTGGCGATGGTTTAGGCCGGTCAACTGGAGTAACACAAATTGGGGTTGTCACACATAATATTGTTAATTAGCAAAGTATTATCAGTTTAATTGTTCTCGCATTTATTCTCTAGTAGGTAATTAGTTCTTAGTTAAGATTAGTTTCCTTCTAAAACCCAATTTTATCGACCTAAAGTTGTCCTCAGTCGCTATAGATTCAACCTCATATTTGCCACTACTTCAAAATCCTTAGTAGTCCAGTAAATTGGGATTATTATTAGTGCATTTAGCAGTGCATCAAGGTATAAATAGAAGTTATACGATAAGAGTACAACTAAAAATATGTTAATATATCTATTAAGATGCATATATCTACTCAAGTAAAAAAGATAAGCTATCGATAATCATATAGTGAGAAAATTTTTGTGAACGGTAAATGATTAAGACATGAAGTGGTATGACACCTCAGGTATTGTGGAAATTATGAAAATCGTAGTTAATAAGGCAATTTATAAGTGTGTTGGTAGCTAAATGAAAGAAATAAAGTTCTTTGTGACCTCATGAACGAATTACAACATGAAATAGTTAGTGGAGTTATGACCTCTCTAAGTTGTCAAATACGGATTAGTTTTCATTTGGTTCCAACTTTACTTCTATGAAATTGGAGAAATAAGTTAATTCTCAAAAAGTCTTGAGTATAAGAAATGGATAATTGGGAACATATTCTTTCAGAATAATATTGCTATAGCTACCAAAGAAAGATAACTTTCTTAAGATATTGTTAAAATAATTGAATTAGCTGATGGATCAGAGTTGAAAATTTATTTCTAATTCATAGATCTTAATGATATTATGAGTAGACATTTAAAGAACGAGTAAGAGTTGCATGATGTGTCTGGTTTCATGTTATGATCAGATTCAAATTTGAAATCTCTTGTCAAGAGATGACAAATGTTATTCGTCATGGGATGACTTATATAATTCCAGGTTCTATTGAGAAATGTTGGAATGGCGATGGATTAGATAGACACGTTACACTATTTTAGTATATAATGTTCTGCTCAAGTATTGTTTACATTACTTATATCTTTAGGCATATGATGGTCTAAGATTTGATTAGCTGGTAGTTTAAGAACCTAAGACAACACATTACTTGGTTACTCGAAAAGAAATAGACACTGAATTAGAATAAGAGTTGAAATTGAAGAAAAAGCAAAAACACAACAGAGAATAAGGAAACTACTTTGAAGAAACCAGTAATCATTAGTGCAACCATTTACCCATCACTTAGAAAACTGACACATGTCGAGCATGTACAATAAGTTTCTTGTATATCTTTATCATTGGTAGTAGTGATAAGTGGGATCGTCTCTACATGGATTTCGCAAACATTTTTAGGAAAAAGTCTTTTAATAGTTTTTATTATTATTTTTACTTTCATTCAATTAATTTCATTATAACGAGAATTAAAAATCACTAATTCAAACTATAAAACTACAATAATTAATTAAACTAATTAAACTAACTTAATTAACACAATTAAAATTCACCAATATTCAAATTAATCTAGTTCAATAATAAATAAATATCCAAACAAACATCTAGAACAATGAAAAATAATTTGTTTTGCATCCAAACTTATAATACTCAAATCATAGTCATGAGCATACTTTAATATCTTAATAAAATATTCTAGATCATTAAACTCTTAGCATAAGTAAGTAGATAGCCCTTATTAAGCCATTAATTCTCCTTATATCGGCAGAAAAGCCACGTTCTAATTTTATTAAATTAACCATTTAAGAACTTAAGGAAATTAAGTTTAGGCAATAAAATCGCATTACGTTCTGTGAAAACTTTGAACCACTAAATCTAGTACCTTCGGAAAGTCACTTTAATATTAAACTTAAATCTCAATTCCCCTAGAACATCTAAATGATAATAGACCTTTTAAATAATCCTAGTTACTACTTTAAACTAGATATTGAATCCAAGTATCACAATACACATTCTACACTATGCATGCAATACAAAGTTTCATGATTATAATCTGCAAAAATAATCTACTAAATCAATGAATTAAAGAATGTGATTGGTTTAAAGCATTAAGTACAATATCATCTCATCATAACTACATCACAAAACAAATCATGTTTATGTTCGAACTTTGTTAAGATTAATAAACTACTCACTCATCATCATAATAAACATTGCAATAAAGTAAATAAAAGACATAGATATATACCTTTAAATAAACACTTTGAATATTCAAATCATCTCCAAAAGTAATGAACAATAATTATAAAAACTAAAACAATATACCATAAAATTAAACTATCTCTAAGAGCAGTGAAATATTTATTTAAGTACTCAAGGGCAATTGATTCCATACCTCTAGGGTCATATCTATATTATTCTAGGTAGTATATATCCCAAACTAACTCAAACGTCTTGTGGTTATCTAAGATTCTTAAAATTGAACCCAACGATTCCTTATTGATTCCACTTATAACTCAAATTGCTGGTTAAATCTATGGAAAACTGCCTCTATGCTCCGCTGATTTGTCTGACGATTCACATACGGATCTGAAATCGCTGCCAAATCGCTAGTAGTAAATTCTAGTTGATTCATGATTGCCTAATGATTCGTTGAGTATTTGTTCCACTTGATTAAGTCCTACACATTCTTCCCTATTTCATTCATTTCTTTATATATTATAATTATTACCTAAAATAACAAAAAAAAGAAAACCAAGTGTTATATAGCCTTTAACATCTAAAATTACCCTAAAATCTACTGTAAAACACAGTCTGATAATAGACTTTTCAAGTAGCCCAAAACTCAACACTTTGTTATCCAGAGTAAAGGAATAGTCTCAATTATTTTTTTTCTTCCCTCGTTCCGATTTCATAATTATATACTCCTATTCTTAACAGAATTGTTCATTAAATAGAAACATATTACCCTCATCAAAATAAAAATGATGATAGAATAGAAAGATTTAAAGAACAACCTTTTATTTGATAACTCAACCTTCTACTTATGCAATACATCTCACAACTTTAAAGTTAAATCACTTACAAAGGCTAAACCACTAATTAGATTTTCTTAATCTTCACTAACAAGCATCAAGCTTATGATAACTAATATAGAATCTCAAGATACAACAATCACTAAATCATTCTCATTTTCAAATAATTTTCAAAATTCCACCACAATCAAGGACGATATGAGTTTTTTAATCACCAATAATTATCATTTCATATCCATTGGTTAGAATGTTGGAATAAGAAGATACTTCACTTAACTTAGCTATAAACACTCGAGCTAAATCTTTTATTTGAAGAGTTTTTCATAAACATCCTTCCATTTTCTATATCTCTCTTTTTCTCATTCATTTTTTTTTCTATATATTCTTTCTTTATTCTTTATAATCCTGCAGTTCCCTGTTCTATTTCCTTTGGAATCAATTATTTTTTTATAGGAATTATTTCTCACATTTTTCCTACTACTAAATTCCCTCCTCCATTTCTTTTGCAATATGTGGGTCTCTCTATTTTTTCATTCATTTAAAAAAAACTCTTGTTAGTTCTCCTCACTTTTACTATAGTCAAAAAAGCATTCTTTCCAAATAAGTAAAATTTGTTTGCTAATTTCCTATTTTCTTCCTTCAATTGTGACATAAATTCTTTTCATTAGATATAAATATAAAATACTTGGCCAATAATTTTTGTGTAACAAGATTCTTAGAAATCTATCTTGTTTATCTTGCACTTTTGTTACGATCTTCTACCCATTATAATGTCTAACACAAAGCAATCAATCCCCTCTAAACTCCTTCTATGTTAAGTCAAATAGTGTATAACAATTCCATTATATCATAAACTTTATTTTTTCATGGGTAATAAGAATATATCACTTCTATTTAAATCCAAATTATATTCAATTCATATTCCTAACTAAATAAAGAAAATTGAAGAAATATTACATGTATCTTCAAAAATTTTAAAATTTTAGTCATCTTTGAACATTGAATAAATAGATTCTACCTATCGAGTCTTCCTTATTTCGCTTTTTTATACTCCACTTCACTTAAATACACTAAACTCATTCTAAACCTTGCTATCGAGGTTTAAAAATTAAGTCGAGTTTTCAACAAAATAAAAATACCTTGTGAAGCATAAACTAACTAAATAAATAATGAAAAAATAATTATCATAAGAATGAATTTCATAATCAAAGAAATTCATAAATTTACAAACATCATAGTAATAGAGGATAACACATCAAACATTGTATAGTATAAACCACAACTCACACCAATAGTAGCAAAGTAGCAACCCATATCGTATAGATAATCATATCATATTACAAAAATAAGACCTCACATAGAATCACTCAAAGATTGACTAAACAGAAAAGAAAGTAGATCCAAATCACCGTCTAGAAGTCACATCATCACCATCATTTTTTTGTTCATGTTGTTATGATTAGTAGCTCGCTGCAAGATCATAAAACTTATAGTCCACTTTGCCAATAAGAGTATAATTTGAAAATCCTTCATTGGGCATTTTCATTTGGGTAGATGGTATTTGAATTTTAGCTCCCTAATGTTGCATTCTCTTGGCGATACGTTTCTCGAACCAATGCATGTTCCTTGCAATTTTGCATAGTCCATCCTTTCATTACACGCAATAAATTGCATCTCTTCCAAAACTCTTCTGTTTTCTACACGTATTCTTCTTCTCTCTGTGATCTCTTCTAAGTATTTCATTTCTTTCGTGATCTTCCTTTGAATCTACATTGCCTGGCACTTTTTGTGCTTTCTATGATTTCATCGATGATGGTCGTTCAAGGTAAACATCTAACCCCAGAACTATCATTAGAACTTGTTCTTGTTCGCAAAATTTGTTGATCACCAAGGGAAAAGGTAACCTTTCATTTTTATTTATGGTCATGACTTCACTAATTAAATTGTAGATGATTTTACCAATATCAATGTAACCTATCCCTTGAACGATGTAGTATAACAACGTCACTTTGTAGTTCACAACCTCGTAGTACTGCAAACTCGGTTGTAGGCTCGTATTGAGGAAGTAGTTCCATGCCTTGGTGCTTTTCCTTAAAGTTTTAGTTTAAATGTGTTTTGGGTACCCATCCTTATCCCAAATGAATCCATCCCCCAGAATTTCTTCTAATCCATTCCTAATGGTTTCACAAGGAAATCCATGTTTGAATCCAAAATCAGGTTTTAGCAACTCCTTATTTTTCTCTCCTATGAAATTCTAGTAAACGGTAGTAACGGTTTACTCTTTCAGGTGAATAGTCCACTAGTCTTCGTGGAACCATAACTACCATCTTATTATTACTCCCTTGCCCTTTAGCATAAAATTCCCGAACTAAGATCTCATAACCCATCTATATAGAGGTCCCCAAGTCATTATCGACATTGTAATACCTAGTCAACAATCCCAAATTTTGCTCCTTTATTATGGTCAAAAATCTAGGCATGTATTTTATTTCATTCTTTGCATTGAAACTCCTATCCGGAATTATCTTTCTATTTTTACTAATATCGCTATTCATCCTAGCGAGAGCCTTTGCATTTATTAAATTTCGTGCCGAAAAAATAATTCTTTGAGTATCCTCAACTTCTTCCTCTCCCTTTGACTCATCACTAAAATGTAAAAAATGGGGAAATGATCTCCCTCTAACAACATGCATCAAGGAAAACACAAAGCATAGAAAGAGAATGATATCCATCCATAAGTAAGAATATAAAAATAGTACAGTGTAACTTAAAGATACGCAAAAGGAACATCCATTTCATTAAGTGCTGGAAAGTATGATAATTATAGTTATAGCACATGCAGAAAATAAAAAAATTACATGAGTGAACATGTATGGATGTACATCAAAACAAAACTAACAAAATGAGCCTAATGCCCCCATAACCTATATGCCTAGCCCCACCTCCTAATGAGACAAAGTCCAACTTACAGAACCAGATGCACTGTCATCTCTCTCTTGCCTAGGTAGCAATAGGTGTCCCTCAATTCGTCGTAGGCGTGTGGCTTGATAGTCAAGACTTGAGTCAATAATCATGAAGGTCCACGTCATATACTCCAGCATATGGTCTAGCTGTGCAGAAAAAGGAATTTGTAGTCTAGATAGTCAGGCTCGTCAAAATTAATCAGAGGATCTGACTTTTGAAGGAACTTGTAGCCCTCTCAGTGTTCACTCTTAGGAATGTCTTCTTCTCATATATGTCGTCGCTCTGTGTGGATGTATCATTACTTCATGGCCTTTAGAGTGGCCATGTCGACAGTGTTAGTGACGGTAAGTGGTCAGATTGTGAATGCAAAGGAGATGGCGACCGGAGCCTGATGTGGATGTCATATAGGCAATCAAGATTCAGGTTAGACTGATAGGTATCTCCCTCATGAGGGCCCTGAGAATGTATTGGTAGTTTTTACTACCGCCACAAGGAAGGATTACCTTATGCTGGATTTTGCGGAGAAGGTGAAGCAGATATTTGAAGTTAAAGTCAGTGTCAGTGACTCTATAAGGATACATGGTTATTTCCTAATTCGACCGTGTAAAGGATTTAAGAACCTTAAGCCATTCAAATGGTCAGTCATGAGTCCTACCCTTAGAGTAGTTATGGAAGCTTGAAAGGGACGGTGCAAGAGATCAGCTAAACGCTGGAATTGTATATAACAACCACTAACCACTAACTGAATAAAATAGTCATTGGTGGTGTTGAGGTTTGAGTAGAAAACCTGAATCATGGGAGTGTCGTATGTGCCCTTGTACTGACAAAGGTTTAATGCCTCCTTGAAAAGTAATAAGAATAGAACAAAAATAAGGTATGATGAACTCGGAGGATTCAGTCAACAAATAATCAATGCGTTGAAGAATAACAATAAGGCGAAGAAATAATAGATAGCTAAGCAAAAAGATGAAAAACCTTTTGAAGAAGCACCAAAAGGAAATAGAATTAAGGTAGTTCTAAAGAAGCCAGAACCAAAGTTAAAGTTCATACTGAAAATTTAACCAATTAAGAGGAGAGATCCTAGAGAAATATGCATACTAATAAGCATTGATGGGCATCGATTTAGAAATGTCTTATATGATATGGGAGTCTCAGTCAATGTCATGCTAATAATAGACATGTTGCATGACAATTTGAAGATCAATTCTCCCGATATGACTAATTTGCAAGTAGTTGATGGCAATTTAATACCAACTATAGGAAGAGTCTTGAATGTGCATGAAAAAGTTGAAAGGTTCACATTCATAACGAATTTTAAAGTTAGGGATCACAATATGGATGAAGATGCTTCTATGACACTTGGGAGGCCATTCTTGAACATTGCCAATGCAAACTTTTACACAAGGAAGAAGAAGAAGATCACAATGAGTATCAACAAGGATGATGATGCAGAGAAAATAGTCTTTGTTGATGGAGAAGAAATGCAACCAAACAAGAACGATATTATATTTTTGATCTACAATTGGGGCTTCTCGATTTAGACTGGGACTAAACGAGTGAAAAGACATCAAGCTAACGATGTTAAACTAAGCGTTACAGGGAGGCAGCCCATGGGTTTTTAAATTTTAAGTTTTTAAATTTCGGTTAGGTATTCAGTTAGTTAGTTTAGTAAGTAAAATTCACACTTAATAGTTTTCTAACTTTTTTTTTGAAAATTTAAATGTGCAGGTAATGCCATTTCCTTACTGACAATTCATCGAAATAGAAATGTCACAATAAACTCAATAAAGAGCGTAAAAGAGCGAAGGAGTTCAAGCGACAAAGGTAAGGTACACAGGCAAATCATGGTTAAGTTTTTATGAAACTTTTATATTGACATGGATTTCACAGGATCAAGACATATTGTGTTGTAATACACTACGTCGGGGAAGCACCAAAGAGGAGTTAAATGAAAAATATATGCGAAATATGCGGACTAAGAAGTCCTATTTGTGTTACACACACGATGCCATGGGTAGTAAGCACGGCCCCATCAGGGCACCACCAAGAGAAAACAAAAACACTTTCAGGGGTGTTGACGCTATCATGGCAATAGGCACAGCGATAGTGTCGCGATAAGGGATTAAAACCCCATTTCCACCATTTCGTTCATACTAGCATCCAAACTCAAACACTACCCATCAAGCATACATCCCTCTAGAACCAAAGATTGACCATTTCTAGGTGAGGAAAGAGAGTTCCTAGTGATTGAGAGTGAAAGGAGAAAGTGCATTATGGAGTTGCACAATGTGGAAAGCTAGGGCTTTGATTTGGAAATTTTATTTCAATGAGCACTAGGGTTCTAAGTTGTTAGTGAAGTGAGTGGGCTTGGATTGTCAAATATTTGGAGGAGTGTTCTAAACAAAAAAGTAGTTCGACATTGAGGTAAATTTACAATTTCATTAGTTATGCTTTGAAATTTTGAGAAACTTTGATGAAATTGCATGAATAGTGGATTTGAGGTTGTTGAGTAGGATTTTCTAGTCGCGTGAATATCGAGCATCAATGAGACTCATGGAGACCTAGTCTTTTTTTTTGCATTATTTGATCCCCGTGATATAAATTATTTGTAGGTGATTTCAAGACTGAGTTGGCAGTTGAATAGTCATGTTGTTTGAATTTGAGAAAATGCCGAGAAAGAAGAGACAAGTTAGTCAAGTAAGAGGAAATGATTTTGAGGCATCAACCTCAAGAAATCCTAATGAGGAAGAACCAAGGTCATTTAAGTCGAAGTACTTCATTATTAGAAAGGTGGGGTATATATGAGGTGATTGAGCATAGAGAGCTCATTTACGAGAGATGTATATATTTTCTAGCTAAATATGATAAAAAAGTGAATAACTTCATTATGCAACAAAATTGGGAGCATTTCACTCAAAACTATAGAGAAAACAAGGTCATAGGAGTGAGTAAAATTGTATACAAATTTTATGCCAATGCGAAATTCGCTAGAAAGAATGAGACAGAAAAAGTGAGAAGGGTATTTGAACCCTTTAATTTGTGTGGAATTAATAGCATTTATGGATTCGAGCATTTAAGTATGGTTGGATTTGATCCAAATTTCTCGAATAACTTGTATGAGAAACCTTATAATTTGTACCCTTTTAGAGTCATAGAGCAAGCATTGGTTGTCCAAAGACAACAAAGTTAGGTAATGGGAGCTGAGAATGTGGCGAAGAACATCAAGAAGGGGAGTGTGCAGAATTCTACCAAATATGGCAGCATTTCCTTGTTGTTTCTCTATACCCCACCACTCAGTAGGGAGAGATCAACAAGACAAAGGCGACTTGTTTATTTGAGATTACACAAAATGCGAAAATCAACTTTGGCAAGAACATCTATATCAATCTGAGGGAGTCCATCATGAGTGAGATAAAAAATTGTTGTTTCCAATTTTTATCACTCAGTTATTCTTGAAGGCTGGAGTGCAATTTCTTAGAGATGAAAAATTTGATATTGAGGCCCAAGCAACTATGGATGAGGCATTTATGCTCACACTTAAATCACTTCCCGGTTATCAAAACTTTGAGGATGAGAAAGAAAAAGCCATGGGAGTTAGACTTGAGGTCAATTTATTGGTCAAATAGCAAGAGGATAACGCAGTATCAAAAGCAGAATTAGCCTAGAAATTGGAAGAGGAATGATATGGAGAAAGGGAGGAGCACAATAGGGATTCACTAAGGGCTACTAGTTTGTAGACCCGCTGATTGGAGAGCAAGACTTGGATGGTTCTGAGATTTTTCCAGTACCTCCTCCACCACAGCCACCAGTACCACCACTAAAGGAATTGACTCAATGGCAGAAGAGGTTATGGATTGCTAAGATGAGGGGTCAGCATCATGAAACCTTGAGGAGAAATGAGCAAGATAGAGGAAACGGACATCGAAACTTCATGTTATTTGTCGATCATCAAAGAGACGTAGCTAGATATGAGAGGACCAGACGAATGAGACCGACTTTTGGCATTCCAGCAGCATCGGACTATGTGTTTGATCCAGATGTGGTGCAGAGTATAAAAGTGGAGCATCCATTGACACCATCCTATCCTATAACTGATGATGCATATGATGATAATGTGCAGACGTGATGTCAATGTCTTTCGATTTCTTTAGACCTGTAGAGATGAGAGATACATTGATACCAATTAACTTTAAATTTGGGATATTTTGTTACTTATTTAGTCATTTAAATTTGATGTTAAATTTATGATATTATATCTTGTTAATATATGTTTGTGTGTTTATTGTTTTCATGATTTCAGGCTTATTTTTAAACCTTGATGACAAGGTTTGGTTTTAGCTTGTGGCCATCAACACTACACTTCACTATAAGAAGTGGTAAGAAAGGATGGAATAAGGATAAACACTGCAGGTATGGTCATTTAAATTTTATTTTTGAAGCAGTTTAAGAGGAAAGCATTGTAGTGTACTCTATTTCATTTACTTATTATATGAACATGTTTAGTTACTATAGATTAGAATATATAGTAATATGTAATGAATAAGTAATTATTTTGCATGTTCATGCCTTTAATTGAGGATGAGTAAAATTTAAGTATCTTGTTGATATGAAACTCAAGAAAGTGCTATAATTTTTTAAGAAATTATGAAATGTAGTAAACAATGGTATAATGTCATGATTAGAAACCTAGAGTAGGGAAGATAATGAACTGGAAACAAAAGCAAGGAGATTACTAGAATACTTCTTGTCAAAAAATTTAGATCTCTAAGGAATTCTATAATAAGTTTAAATCTTACTGGAAAATAAAAAGTAAATAAAGACTTAATACAAAGAGGGGAAAAAATATGCATTTTGAATTAAAATTTGGAGTTAACTTGTTTGATAAAGTGAAAGTGAGAAGTGCTAACAATAGTTTTAGAAATAAAAAATCGAGAGTCCCACAAGTTTTACAGGAAATGAAGTAGAGAACTTGATGGTTGGAAAAAAAAGGAAAAAATAGATTTCATAGGAAAAGGAGCAGGGACCGTGAAATAAAGAAAATATAAGAAGAAAATAAAAGATAAATAAAAATAATGAAAAAAGGAGAAAGTTAAATAAAAACTCTTCAAATTAAAGATTTAGCTCGAGTGCTAGTAGCTTTATTGAGTTAAGTTTTCGTTTCCAACTATGTCAAGTCCTATAGACTCTTGAAGTGCTTAAGTCTACGAAAATTAGTTTATTTTATGCTTAATTGAGAATCCCTGAGTTTAATGAGAAATCATGAGATTATACACTTGCTACTTGAGTTTCGAGGTGAAACAAACTTGTGAATAGTGATTATTTTGGTTGTGATCTACTTTGGTATTTTGAAAATGAGTTGTATGTGTTGTTGAAGCTACATGTCTGGAAATTGTAAGTTTTTGAAAATAAAAACTCTTGAATTAATTATCAACTTTAAACTTTGTTGAATTAAATGATACTCCATGAACGATGTAAAATAAATGAGAACTAGAATAATAGGAGTAGTTAGGAAACTTAGTAAAATATACTTTTGCTCAGGACTTGAAAAATCCTAAGTTTGAGGGTATTTGATAAGTGATTATGTAGACTTATATATGGGCTTAGTTTTGTAGTATATTTAGTATAAATATCCCTAAATAATCTCAAATTGATGGTGTTTATGCATTTTCAAGTATATAAGGCATGAAGGAATGAAATGAGTGAATTCGAGAAGAAACAAAGCAAAATCACACCTAAAGAGGTTTAGCGTCGCGGCTAAGCAGAATGGCGTTGTGGGACATCAAGGAACAGTGTGAAAGTTCAATGCATAATGTGGGAGAGCAAGGAAGAAAATGGAATTAATACAAGAAGCTTGGTGTAGTGGCGGCACCATGGAAGTGTACAGACAGAGCTGAGACTTAAGTGGCAGCGCCGAGAAGAGAACAAAATATAAAGTAAAGTTCTATTTTGTGTTAAATTGTTAAGTAGGGTCTTTAATTATTTGGAAACCTGATTAGGGACTCTAAATAGATAGGAGAATGTGGAAAACACAACTTACAATAGATTAGCCACAAATAACTTAGTTTAGCATATGTTTGCTTTATTGTGGAGTATTAAGACAATTTGTGGAGAGAAGACATAGAAGACTCACGTGTGGTGATTTAGGTATTGTTTTTAATGATTTAATTGAATGTATTCCACTATATCTCTTATGTCAAATAAATCTATATATTTTAATTAAGCATTGCACACCCATAATAAAAATGATAAAATGAGTTGAAAGGCATAATAATTCATTATTTGGGTGGAGTTGTGAATTAGGATAGCCTTAATATAAAATTTAAAGTATTTTGCATTATTTGTTAGTATAGATTAGTTTATTTATAAAATGAACTAAATGGATTTCCATCGCAGTAGAGTAATTTTAGTTAAGTATGTATCGAGTGCAGACACTTTTCCCTGAAGACGATAACCATAGTCAACGTAAGTATACTATAAGCGAGCAGTTATACTTGCGGCACGAACACCATTAGCACTTCTCACCTTTGCTAAAACTAAGGTAGCTTTTCAATACATAATCATCAAGCCCATATTTTATACTTTAATAAACAAGTCGACTTCTTCTCCTTACAAGTGCTTAATATTTAACAATTATACTCCAAGTGGATTAGTATTGGTTTTAGAATGCTAGAGATTTGAATTCTTCCGATAAGTTAATTCGATGGCCTACCTACTTTTGTCACAAGTTATGACTCATCCCTACCACAAGTTTCCATTTATGTTGTCAACTAGATGGAAAAAGCTCATCTACTTCTTCTAATTCTAACAGTGAACAATTTGACCAAGTTTTTCCTCCAATAGTTGAAAGCAAAGTTTTACTGGTGGGTTAGACTCTATAAACAATAAATTTACTACCTAAGCATGCATGCAATATTGTGTCAAATGAATGAAATGGAGTGAAAGTGAGATAAAATATATGAAGTCGCAAGAAACATGTTAAGCTCATAACTGCTAGGCTTCATTAAGTACTCTATTTATGTACCTCATACCCCCAAAATTATTTTGAACCTCATCCTCAAGGTTCAAGATCAGGATGAGAACATAAGTGGAAAATATATATAATATAATATAGCGTGCATGAAAGGTATCATTAAAATAAAGAAGCCAAAGTTAAACAAATTGTCTTCATAACATAAAAGATAGTTTAAAAAATCCTCGCTCTCTCTCAATCCTAATTAGTGGCATCATCATCGATGTTGCCTACCCCTGAGACATCATCAAAGAAAATATGAGACATCTCTCTCTAGTGCTTTAATCAAACTATCCATCGGTAAAGATAGTCAGGCCAGGTAGAAAACTGGTAATTGTGTCAGTGGGGCAGAGGTTTCTGCTATGTTGATATCTTACCAAGTCCCTATGATGGCGTATAGCAGAGACGAGGTTGCTCCAGTGTTAAATCATGCCCTACTGGTACTGAGCTCTATCAGCATGATATACTGCACTGTTGGCCTAGTATGCTCTAAAGAATTTTTTGAACCTCTATGGATCGAATCCTAACGACAGAGGTTGTGGCTTGGGAGGGGCAGGTGGTGGTGCTGGAGAGCCTGTGGGTTCCTCACTACTGAAAGTAGACTCTTCAAGTCGATAGCCAACTGCATTGTTAGGGTTGTGAGTGGAACTACCTTGTTGGACATTAACTCCTTCAGCTTGAAGCTCGTCTATAAGCTCTGGTGCAGCAGCCCGAGACTCAACATCAGTGGCCTGCTATTGTTGTGTCGATTCTCTCTCTTTCTCCCTCTGCTATCATGAGGCTTCAATTAATGCTCTTTCTCTTTCATCCTCTGAGTCTTTATAGTCTCCCTTTGAATCCCCAAGTGTAGTGAAGACACCATCATCTACGATCGGCCCTTGATCAACATCTATCTCATCATTTCAGAATGGCACCGCGACTTCTTCACATAGTGTAGTAATTATCAAAGGAAAAAACGAAGTCTAATACCTCTTCTACTCATAATAGCCTCTCGAATCCTTTTCGAAATAACTTGCCTGACATTAACGTATCCCCATCTCACTATCTCATAAAGGAGACCTGCTTGCACTTGATTGATCTCATTCTCCTAAGTAGTTGATTGGAAGGAAGCACACACTAAGTAATTCCACATTTGAAGATCTTATGTAAGTTCTCTGATAAGTTGGTATTTATATGTTTTTAGAATTTTGTTTTAATGTATTTAATATAGAAAGACTCTAAAATATATATTTAATTATATTTATTGGTCATTTTTAGGTGAAACGGAGTACGGGGTTGAATCCATGGCAGAAAAAATACTCAAAATGGAGTATTTACATGCAGTAATTAGGTGCCTGAAGATTTGGCTCGAGTTACGTACTACGCAGTTGGTGGAGCAGTGAGCAGAAGTGCCAGGTGTCATGTTTTCATTAGACAAGCTTGTCCACGTGTTTTCCAACGTGTCCAGCTCGTCCTCACAATCCATCATTTTCCATCAAGCTGCCACGTGGCAGAGTCCTACTCGTCCACATCATGTCAGCAGCAGATTTGTGCCAATGAGACAGTGCCACATCAGCTCGACTAACACTGCACGCCCCTACAATTCTCGATTTGTCTCAACATCCATTTATATTCCTCGAGATGCAGTTATGCACAAACGCCAACATTTTCACACGATTTGTGCGATTCTTTAACCAGCTGTTCTAGCGTGACATGTGTCGCATCCTCCATGCCCCAGCATGACACTTCAGCTACCACCAGCCAATCCGAATGCGCCACGTCAGCGCCTCAATAGAAACTCCACCATTCGGCAGCCAACACATGTCCTGACTTTTAAATTGAAGGCGCAGCAGTTCTCGGATCCTCCTCGGTGCACGTGTTATGAGACCAACCCTAAAATTAGTTTCTCTCACCTCTCGGGACAAATTTTTAGTAGTTTTATATATTAGGAACTTAGGTGTTATTAGGAGATCAATTTTTTATTTTATTTTAGGATGCCAAAGGTTCTCGACATCATGTCCAGTTAATTAAATCCTTACCTAGGTCGGAGGGGAGACAAGTCGGGATTCTTGATTCATAGCATAACTTATGACATCTATTATTTTATTATAGTTTGATTTAATTTCTCCTATTTCATTATTGTTGATTTTAATGAATATAGTTTAGATCTAGGGTATGTATATGGCCAATGCATGCTATTAGGTGGATAATCTATAGTTAATTGGACCAATTGTATCCGCAATTGTACTTTTGGACTGATAAAGTGACGAACAGTCACCCATTTACTGTAAAAACCTTTTGGTTATTGATTGTGCAACAATTAAATCTTGAACGCGATTTAATTATTTAGGATTAGTATTCCCACGGATCCTTATTATTGCGATTAGTGTGTTAAACTCGATTGGCCTAGGGTTATGCATTAATTAAGGAAGTAGTTAGTAGCGAACGTCCTGGCTATCGAGATTAGGGGAATTAAGAATTTCTAGCAGATGTCGATTTTTTATAGCTAATCTAGGAGAATTTAAATTAATATTTTTTGGGAAAAATTGAAGACCATGATATGACATTGAATCTTGATTTTGATTTGTGGAACCGTAGACTTAGGTGTTTTCTTGAGTCCATTGAAAGTTATTTTCATTATTTTATTTATTTAGTATATTCAGATTAGTTAGTTAAATAATTTTCATTAAAATCCCCGATTTCCCTTTTTATTGTTTTTAACCTTAGAAAAACTATCAATCTCTGTGGGATCGACCCTTTGCCATAATTCTACAAAATAGTTGTTTTAGGTAAATTACTTTATTGACGCGTTCGGCGCGCGTCATTCTCTTTAAGCAAGTGGAGCATAGTCCTATTCGCCTTTTTCCTCCAAGTCCAAAATCTTGGAATGACCAAGTTCTGGGTTATATCATCATAGGGGTAGACATTGAATGGGCTGCACTAAAAATGGTGGGTGAATTAGGCTTCGGAAGTGTCAATCACCAAAGACCAATAATATTCTTTTCTGGTGTCCGCATCATAATGAACAAGAACTCCCCTGACTGTCACCAGTTAGTCATTCCTTGTGCGGTGCCCATTGGCATAGAAGACTCGACATATCTCGCCACAACCTACGATTCTTTCACGATATAGTCCCTAGGGAGCTTTTGCCAATTCCATGTCTTAATAGTATTGTTGACCATTTCATCATACTTATTCCCCATATTAATTTCTTCTTTCGGGGATGAACCGTCGTTCTTTATCCTCTTCGTATCTTCGCTTGGCCTCCCGGTCAATAAATTTATTTGATTTGAACGACCTAGGTGGTTGTAGATCACTAGAAGTAGAAGCCCATTCGCATTGGCCTTGCTTCTCATGCTACCATTACTCGCTCCTCTAGTTCTTGAAATATTGCCGAGGGTCACAGGGGAGTGGGTTCAATGCAACCTAAGCACAATTCCGACATTAACTCAATTGAATCGATACTTCGCTACTAACAATTTAGCAAACTATCTCAAGTATCGAATCCCCAAATCATTAAAGAATTAAAACTAGGGCATATTTACCTTATTTGTTGCCTAATAGGGTTGCACTATAATGCCCTTTATTACTCGCCGATTCTACAAGTTCGCCTATTTCCCATTTTTTCTACCCGATGCCCTAATAGGTCAAATCGTGCTAAAGCTTCAAATCAAACTTGGGTTATGGATTCTAATAGTGTTCGGAGCTTATAGAGGGTCAATAATGGCTTGGGAGAGGAATATGGGTAGAGTGGGGTTGTGGCGGGAGTGAAGAAATTTTAAAAAATGAGGGTTTGATTTTTGGGAAAGGGTGTAGCTTCTCCTATCCCGATTAGGCGATACTTAGCCGAAACCCTAATTAAGACTCGGTTACTCGACCACACTTAACTAGAGCCATCAACCTGTCTTTCTACACCTGATAAACACCATTGTATATCGAATATCGATGTAAAACAAATGATAAACGTAATGGAAAATAAAACATTTACCATATCTAAATACAATATACAAAATCAATTCAAACCAGAATAAGTCTAGGTTATACAAAATTTCCCATCCCATGTGAAATTATAAAATTGTAATTCAATACAAATACATAAGACTAGGGAAGACTCATTACATCGAAGAGAAGATCAAGACTCTTAAATCATTTCTATCCCGTAGTCGTAGCGCTTGTCGATTTCTTGAAATGATAATTGGGATGAGTGCTCCTACTTGCTCAGTAAGTAGGGATTCACAAAGCCATCAACATTCCATATAATAATCAAGAACATTATCCAATAACAATATGCACCAATGTTAACTAACAAGATTATGGAAATCATATATTTCAATAAATAACATATGCAAGTCCATCCGTCAATGACTATTACACCGTGATTCCCACTTTATTTGTAAAACTAGGGTCGATTACCCACTAACACCATTAATATGATTGCTAGACCAACCCTTTGGCTGATGTGTTATATAGCCAATCAATTAATGTCTAATGGTTCTATCTAAAACCCTCTAGTGCGTATGTAACCCACTTAACCTATCTAACTCAGTAGGAGTAACATATTGGCTGGGAGATCATCCCCGCATCTTATATAATGTGGTTTCAATTCCTGGAGTTACTCTCATGGATCACATTAGACTCCATTTTCTGTTTGGTAAAAACATCACAGTGTACATAGTCCCCCATTCAGTGCATAAACTATATGAACTAAATATACTAACATATCCGTTCAACATTGATAAATAAGCGAATCCATACTTACCTCGGTTCTGGTTTTTGATTCCAAACTTCCTAACTTTTTGAGTCACTCAAGCTTTCTCCGTGAACCAATACCTATCTTAAATCATTTGTGATCAATATAGGTCTAATACCCTATGTTTAGAACCCCTAAGTAAGTCTGTAAGACCTTAAGAAACTCTAACCAATTTATAGCAGAGTTGCTATTTTCTAGGGTGGGAGCTTGCACCCTCACTTGGTTTCCACTAACTAGGTTCATCCCAACTGGTGAAGGGGGCGCGCTCTTTTGCTAGGTAGAGTGCGCTAGTAAACATGGAAGCAGCCACTGTTCATTACCAAATCATCACAACTACCTCAAACACACTCCCAAATCATTAGGGAGGACCTCTATTGAGGTAGCAACCTATTTCCACTCAATTACAATAGCAATTCATAGAGAAATCATCATGTACCTATGAGTTGAACTTGAAACTGCACAATGAACTTACCATGATGATGATCTCTAATCTAAAAGTTGTTTTAATCATTTCGATTCATTTAAGGATCCCCTCTTAACTAACTCCTCAAACCCAAAACCCTCAGCTACTCTCATCTTTTCACTCTCTCGATTGATTGAATGAACTGAGGAAAAGTTTGAAACTTTTGGATTTATATATAGGGATTTTTCTTAAGATATGCATCACGCTACTCGAGGCTAATCAAGTGATTGATGTGTTAAAATGACACTTTCTAAAGTGACATGCATTATGACACCATTAACACTTACGCTCATCTCGAGGCGATCTAATGATCCATATAATTCAAACAAAACTGTATAGTTTTAATATATATTTATATATTAAATATATGTAAATATATATATATATATATATACTTCATATATTTTCTCGCCAATAAATTCACCGGACTTGCCTACGAGTATTCTCGGGTGTGCAAATTAATTTCACAACCCCCTTGTCTCACTTAGTGTACCAGCTACTTATTGTTTATCTACATATTTTCCGATTATAGGCTTGTATTTAAATGCTATTTTACCCTACAACCTATTAAATTCATTAAACATACCAAAAAAAAATTAACCATTACACAAACACACGTACACGCTAATCAAGCTACAACGAACTTAACCATTAGCCTAACTCGGGTTAATTAGGATTTGGATTAACATTAATCACTAGCTTAAGGTAACGGGTCGTTATAGTCTCCCCAATTTAAAGCAATTTCGTCTTCGAAATTAAAGTAAACATAAAATTACCTATAGTTTTGAAAAATGATGGAAACTGCTCCTTATTATAAGATTCTCATTCCGAGGTTAGTTCCTCATCTCCGTAAAACTGCCATTTCACTTTAACCAAAGGAATCTCATTGGTTCTCAACATATGAATCTTACGATCAAGTATTTAAATCGACTGCTCTTCGTAAGATAAGTCTTCCCGAAGATCAAATTCATTCCAATCAATCCTTGGAGTGAACTGAGTCTCAGTTTTCTGAAGCATAAAAACGTTGAAGATATTATGAACTTTAGCTAACTAAGGAGGCAACTTTAACCTGTAAGCACCAGGACCAATCCTTTCCTGCTCTCTAAACGGCCTAATTTACCTTTGTGCTAGCTTACCTCGCAATCCAAATCTGTACAATTCTTTCATAGGTGAGGATTTCAACATGACAAGATCGTCCTTTGAAAACTCTAAAAACCTATGCTATTTATCGGCATATCTTTTTTGTCTTAGCTGTGCCGTAGTCAAACACTGGCGAATATGTTGGATTCTCTCTATTTAGTTTTGAATCAACTCAGACCCCTAGCAAAATTGTATCTCTAACATTTGCTCAACACATAGATGAATGACAAGGTTGACCATATAGAGATTCAAAAGGAGCATTCTAATACTAGCCCAACAGCTATTATTATAAAAGAACTCACATAGAGGAATGCATTTCTTTTAGTTACCATCAAACTCCAAGACACAAGGTCGAAGCATATCTTCTAGCACCAAAAATCAACCGTTCAGTCTGTTGATAGTATACCGTACTGAGGTTAAGAACAATTCCCAACTGTCTCTACAATTCACTAGAAACTCTAGACGTGAATCGCTGATCTCTATCCAAAGTGATCGATATTCGAGCTCTATGAAATCTTAACACCTCACATACGTACACCTCACATAATTGGCCAAAAGGATTTCACATGAAAGCTGGCAAGAAATGTGCAGACTTCGTAAACCTGTTAATTACAACCTATATTGCATCATGCTTACTCTGACTTAGAGGTAGACCAAAAATAAAAACCATTAATATATGTTCCCATTTCTAGTAAGGAATAGGCAGTGAATGCAATAACCCTACAAATTTCTTATGCTCAGCCTTAACTTGCAGACAATTCTCACATCTCTTTACGAATCAATCAATATCAGTCTTCATCTCAAGCCACTAGTAGAAATGACTCATATTGCAATACATCTTAGTGTTACCTGGATGAATAGAGTAAAGAGATCTATGAGACTCTCATAGCAATACCTACCTCAAATGATCCCAAGTTGGAATCCACAATCTATCCCTGAACCGTAGTGCACCATCATAAGAAATTGACCAATCAGGATGATCTACACTATCCGCTAACCTCTAACTCGCTGTATAATCTTGATCAGCTTTCTAATAACTAATCACCACTGAATCATCTCCATTTCAACTCAAATATGAGCTTAGAAGAAAAGATTAGTAGTTCTAGAACTATCACTCTCAGTTGATGTTGTGTCAGCTAAACTTACATGAATCTTCATCATAAATGCTTCCTCAAGAAGTCTAAACTTATAAGTTCTGACAGTAGCTACATTCCTTATGCATGTTCTTCTCCTACTCAAGGCATTTACAACCCTATTCGCCCTACTTGGGTGATACTTCAGAATGAAGTCGTATCTCTTAAGAAACTCAAGTCATCTACATTTCCCCCTATATATTTCCATTTATTTGAGTGCTAATTGCATACTGACAGTCTGTTAATACCCTTTTGTGTAGTTCTAAATTACTCAAACTCAAATTGACTTGTATCATTACTTCTCTTCCTATACCAATTGACGACGAAGTAAAGCATACATGTTTTTAAGGAAAACACTTCAACATTTATAGCCTTAAAATATCAATACCAAAGAACTCACACAGTAAAATATTTCCTTAAGTAACTACCACCTTTCAAGTCATAAGCTCAGAAATTATATTCTTTGGAACTAAGATCAGCCGAAGATATATTGTGTTAAAATTGAGAAAGGCCACTCCCATCTATTATACATTTCTTCCCTACTAGGAAGCCAACTTTCAGTTCCTCACTAAAATCATAATCATGGTTCTCCATAAACTCTCAATTTTTCCACACACATATATCCCAATCACTCTTCCATAAGAATTAAACTATAATACTGGCAAGAAATTTGAGACTCCATCAGTCCTACAATTACAACATAAACAACCAGTAGTTGTCAGCACAACTTAGATTAATCCATTACAAATCTTTGAGCATGAAATTTCATTTATATAGGGCATGAATATTATAACCCTCCATGTTAATAACAGTCAGCTTCTACCGGCTGATATATCTCATATTTCTTATAAAATTGACACCGTCAAATTTCATTCAAGGTCACCAACAACTCATTCTTTTCACAATGATTTTGAATTTCGCCTGAATGAACATTTTAAAGAAATCTATAAGATTTTCATAAATTCTTGCCTTCCTTTTTTATTCTAGTTCCAATAATTTTCTTTACATGCTCAATATTCTGATATGAGATTATCTACACCAAATATCAATAACTAGCAGTCAACCTTGATGTACTAGATAATCTCAATCAATTTCCTCAATAATTCACCTCTTAATCAACAATCTTTAGCTCAGCTCCAATCTGAGCTTTAAAGAATAGACTTGTAGTTACCAATTCAGACAACTCAGCTGATGATGTGCATGCGCAAGACTTCAATGGATCACACTATACATCTCACTCAGAGATATTATTTAGTAGCTCTTGTCATAACTACAGCCCCTATCCTTTTTCTATTCACAGCATTGTGAACACAATCACTTTAATGAGTGATGTTTCAGAGTGAATTTCTAATATTTAGAAAATTGAAGGTATATATCTTACCTTCCATTTATATCACTCTAAAAATTCCACTTTTCATACTTCCCTAGTTTGAAATTCACTACTTACACCAATCTTTGGTTTTTTTTATACTCTTTGGTTGTCTTTTCATAATTCTCTTAAGATTCTCAATAATCTTTAAGAATGACTAAATAACTTTTAACTTTTTCCACAATTTAGGTATTATCAAACAAACATTGTAGTCAAACTACACTTCATCTTTCTCCAAGGCGTCCTTGTCACTGTTCTTAACTTACACAAATCCTCATACTTGAGGTAACTGAATAAATTACACAATGATATCAAAGATTCCTGAATCAATTGTTTGTAATATTCAATTATTCCAAGATTACTTTTCTCTTTTGCCTTTGTGTTGAATATATGGCAATCCCATATTGTCTCAATCCCAGTCAAATCCCTTGATTTTCTATTAATATTCAACACTCATTCAAGTAATTAATCTTTGAGTCGTAGTACTGGCACTTGCAAAATCTAGTCTATACCAATTTATTGTTATAATTGCAATTTTGTATAGTAATGCTCATGCATCCTCTAAGTCTTCAAAGATTTCATCTTATTATTGATAACATAATAACAACTTGATTAAAATAGGGTTTCAAAATTTAACACGCTTTAATTATAAACATAGCATGAGTTCTAGTAAGTTCTAATAGTTTTCACCATCCACTTAAAGTGATCCGGTAACTGCCTGAAATCATCTTTATATATATATATATTTAATTCTAATTATACCACTGTGACAATCAGATCTCAACTAACTCTTGAGACTAACTGATTTCACCTTATTATAAGAATAAGTTATCAATTATGGCCAATGAATATTCATTCCCACTATCATACACTATTCTTTGATAACTCATTGTCCCCAATTTAGACTATACTAGTCTAAAACATCAGACTATGATATCTTACCAACTCACTGTTATGTTTTAGATTAAACTATCTTTCAGTTTTAAATTCTCAATTTCATCTTTCATTATCCAACAAATTCCTCGTAATTCCAATATGGATTCACACCATATCTAGAATTTATACTTCATAACAACTTATAAAGTTTAAATACATTAGTGGTTTTCCGACCTTAATTAGGCTTTTATCATCAACTACTAATTTATTTACTGAATAACTTCCATTATTTCTATATTAGTCTGAATACTAGTATTAAATCATATCTCAAAGTGGTTTACCATCGAGTTTCATCCAAATTTATTCAGTATTCCATCATTTCATAAATCTCATTATCCTAATACACATCTCAAAGTCTAAATCCAATAGATACTTGTTCGCTGACTATTCTTTGTCAAGTAATATCAGCAAGAACAAAGACCATTGACAATAGTTAATAGGAGAAGAGTTTAATTTCATCTTTGCAGATTTTTCTTATGTTTTTCCTTTTCAATATCCTCAAAGTTAAGATTCTCTAGAACTCTCACCTAAATGCTTTCTCAAATCATAAGAAATCGATGGACATAAACCATCTTATCATCATTCAGGAAAGACATAACTATCATATTTATTGCATAGATATAATGAAACACAATAAATAACATATCACAGTCTTTTATCTTTTATTTACCCCCTTACATCATGATAAAAAATGATTTATTATACACTAAGCTAATTCGTAACTCGAGACAACTTTAAGAGTTAGTAAACATTGGTTCCAATACTAAGGATATGCTATCACTTATTTCAAAAACCATTCAAAAAGTGAAAACAAGTTCAGAGCCTTGTCTATAATGCCATATTGTATCATAGAAACCATTTAAATCGAAAGTGATAAACCTTAGATTCAAATACAAAGCTGTAGCATCCCCTATCCTGATTAGGGCGATACTCGACCTAAAACCCTAATTAAGTCTCGATTACCCAACCAAACTTTACTAGAGCCAGCAGCCTCCCTTTCAACACCTAATAAACACCATTGTATATCGAATATCGATGTAAAACAAATGATAAACGCAGTGAAAATTAAGACTTTTTATATTTAAATACGATATACAAAATCTATTCAAATCGAAATAAATCTCGGTTATACAGAATCTCCATCCCTTGTGATATTATAAAACTATAATTTAATACAAATATATAAGACAAAGGAAGATTCATTACATCGAAAAGAAGATCAAGACTCTTAAATCCTCTCTATCTCGTAGTCGAAGCGCCTGTTAGTTTTCCTAAAATTTTAATTGGGATAAGCGCTCCAACTTGCTTAGTAAGTAGGGATTCTCAAAGCCATCAACATTCGATATAATAATCAAGAACATTATGAAGTAACAACATGCACCAATGTTAAATAATAGGATTATGAAAAGCATATATTTAAATAAATAACAGATGCAAGTCCATTTGTCAATGAATATTACACTGTGATTCCTAATTTGTATTTAAAACTTGGGTCGATTACCCACTGACACCATTAATGGGATTGCTAAACCAACATATTGGCTGATGTGCTCTCTAGCCAATCCATTAATGTCCAATGGTTCTATCCAAAAACCTCTAGTGAATATGTAAACCACACAACCTATCTAACTGAGTAGGAGTTACATATAGGCCAGGAGATCATCCCCACATCCTATATAGCCTGATCTCAGTTCTAAGAGTTACTCTCGTGGATCATATTAGACACCATTTTCCATTCAGTAAAATCACGGTGTATATAGTCCAGAAACCACACCTAAGAGGGGGGTGAATTGGGTGTATCGAGAAGTTATCGCCTTTTTTAAATAATTCAACAATAAAGATGATATATGCTCACTCAAATGCAAGTATGAATGCAATGCAAGATGAAAGGGATAGAAAAGATGGAAAGAGACACGCGATTTATAGTGGTTCGATCCAAGGATCTACATCCATTACCTATCCTCCACGTTTAGGATTTTTAAACCCCCACTTATATTTCCAATAAGTGTTACAACCTAAGCATATAAGCCTAGAATGCCTAATCACAAATTATGACTTCCTACCTAGCCGCAACTAGTGTTTATGCCTAGCCTTAACTAGGTCTTCCCTTTGACTTATATCCCACTAATTCTTACAATCAGCCACTTACAAAGAATAGGTGAAAATAATCAAATTCACTTTACAAAGTAAAGCGGTACCAAATTCAAATACAAGCAAGTCTCCTAGAGCCTAACCACTCTAATGCATGCAATTATGAGAACAAATGAGAAATGTAAGTATATCACTGATTTTGTGCAAATCTCAAATATAAAACTATTTCAAACGAATCGATTAAAACAAATCCAGTTTCAAATCCAAATAATAAGAAGTTTGATAAAAATTAAGTTTAAGTGCAAAACTCTTGTCCAAAATAGTCCTAGGGTCTAGTAAATAAAGGTTAAGTGTACAACCCAAGACAAATGTGTTCAGGAACACAACAAATGATTTCCACAAGTCAAGCACAAAACATATGAAATTTAAGCACAAGAAAAGCTAGGAAATTGGACTTTCTTACAACCGCGAGAGAGTGATTTGAAAATCAGTTCTAGAGTTGATGTTGTAAGCTTTAAAACTCGAAATGATCACTTGAAGTTTGAAAAGCGATTTGAAAAACATGATATGCATGAACTAATGCATTAGGCTTGCGTAAATGAACCTATGTACCTTACATCAGTGTTACAACATGTAATATGATCTTTCAACTTCGTTTCCTCAAGTGGACCGAATCTTGAACTTGTATGGCTTGAACACTTGAGATGTGATATGCTACAAGTTTTGACTAACTAAAACATACTTGATAAACTTATTAGTATACTTTCACTTTGTTTGTTTCCATCAAAATCCCAGGTGGAGTAAACTTGACTAACCACTTAGTCAAACGAGTCCCCCATTCAATCCATAAACTATATGAACTACATATACTAACATATCTAGGCAACATTAATAAATAAGTGAATCAATACGTACCTCGATTCAGGTTTCCATTTCTAAACTTCCTAAATTTTCAGGTTACTCACCCTTTCCCGGTGATCTAACACCTATCTTAAACCATTTGTGATCAATATTCATCTAATACCCTATGTTTAGAACCCCTAAGTCAGTCTCTAAGACCTAAGAAAATTCTAACCAATTTATAGCTGAGTTGCAATTTTTTGGGGTGGGAATTTGCTCCCTTACTTGGTGGAGCGCTTTCCTCCAACTGGGTTCATCCCAACTAATGAAGGGAACGCATTCCTCTTCTAGGTGGAGCGCTCTCCATCCTGTACTATCTCGATAGTAAATAGGGCAGCAGCCACTTTTCCATTTCCATATCATCATAACAACCTCAAATGTTCTCCCAAATCATCACGGAGGACCTCTAGTGAGGTAACAACCCGATTCCAGTTAATAACAACAATAATTCATAGAGAAATCATCACCTACCTATGAATTCAACTTGAAACTCAAAACTTAACTTACCATGATGATGATCTCTTATCTAATAGCTGCCCTCCAGACCAACTCCTCAAAACTTAAATCCTTAATTTCTTTCCTCTTTTCACTCTCTCGATTGATCGAATGAACTGAGGATAAGTTTCAAACTTTTGGATTTATACATATGGATCTTTCTCTAGATACACATTGCACTATCTTAAGGCTAATCAAGTAATTGATGTGTTAAAATGACACTCCTTAAAGTGACGTACGATTTGACACCATCAACACTTACGATCGTCTCGAGGCGATCCAATGATCCGTATAATTCAAACCAAATTTTATAGTTTTAATATAGGTATTTTTACATCAAATATATATAAATATATATACTTCGTATATTTTCTCGCTTATAAATTCACCAGACATGCCTACGAGTATTCTCGAGTGTGCCCATTCATTTCACGACCCCCTCATCACAATTGATGCACCCATTATTTATTGTTTATTTACATATTTCTCGATTCTAGGCATGTATTTAAACCATCACACAAACATATTCACAAGCTAATCGAGGTACGTCGAACTTAACCATGAGCTTAACTAAGGTTAATTATGATTTGGATTAACATAAATCACCAGCTTCAAGCAATAGGTCGTTACAAAGGGACTCTCGATTCATATAATTGGGGCACGTGCCATATGTCAATCTATAAACATTGTTTATCTTATAATTTTAGTTAATAAAATAGAATTTTTCATTTGTTGTTTTATTATAAGTGATTGCATGTTTACCTTATTGTAAGATCAATCGGTATTTGTTGAAATATCCTAAATGTCCCTAGTCGGTCATTATATTGGGAACTATAATAAATTAAGACTAGTGTGAATCTTGATTGATAGTCATCTGACGATTATGCGTATAAGGATACGGATTGAGATCATGAGTACTTGTTAGGGAACAAGGTACTGGACCAACTCATTATGGGAGCACCACATGGATTAAGTCATAGGTGTTAATCATGAAAGGTATATCATTTAGTGCTTCGACTTGAGATTACCATAGACTTTAATATTAAGAGCATGGTAATTTGACACAATTAAACGTTGTCTTTAACTAGACGATTATAAACATTGCGATTAGTTACTATGTGAATAATATGTAAAGGTGTGTAATCAAAATAGAATTTTTCACTCTCGTATAGAGAAAGATATCAGTGGATCTCTCGATATAATAGACTGATAATGGCCAAGTCCATGTGAATTGATATGATAAATGTCATTTGGATGTTTTCAGTTTACCTAAAGATCGAGACTAGTATGATTGAACATTAAGGTTGACTTTCAATGCCTTATGTTTAATCAAAGGATATCACATGACAAAAAGATATGATATATGTTATTCATTATGTTGTATCGATCTTGATATTCATGCTACTTGGGTAGTCATAATGCCATGCTAGTGACCGATTATAACTTGTGTACCAAAATGGTTTTTGGTTCACTGCCAATGTCGCATGAACCTATTGGGCTGCACACAAAGAATGACTTTACACAATTGTAATTGGTCCAAAGTAATGAGTTTTATATGATAAAATTCATGACATAAAAGCCCTTATGATTTGTTATATGATAACTTATTAATAGGGGTGTATGTGTAACTTGTTTAAACTACCTAAAGACAATAGTTGTATAACGAATATGATTTTAAGTGAGAGCTTATCTACACATATACATAGAGGTTGAAAACCTAAAATGAAATAATATTTTAGTTTTATATTTTCGAGTTCTCAGGATTTTGGGAGAGAGAAAATCGTTTTTTATCTCTCTTGGGGCTTGCACTCCAAATTGTGGTCACCATTCATGTATGGATTTCTGATAGAGGACGGGCGCTTAAATGTCTTAGAAATCGAACAATCAAAGAAGGAAATCACGGATTAAGGTATGCTTTACTTTTGTAGATCTAGTTTAATGGAACTTATTTTCGATCCTGTTGGGGTTTTTCAAAAATTGTTTTAGATTTTTCTTTACGTTTGAACCCTAAAACCCAACACATATAGCCCGAGTTTGGGGGTGTCAGTTATACGGGTGATGTCACCATGGCACCAGGAATGGCGTCGTAAGGAATCGAGTTCTGCAACTAAAAAAACACTTGTCGCCATCAGTGGTTATGTTTGTGTTATTCATACAGTGTCACAGACGACGTCAGGGACTTATATCCGTTTAATAAGGCATCCCTTTAGCGTCATGGCTCCAAATGCACGACGTAACGACAAGATGGTTTTCTAATGTATGGTCAGGGAATGTTTTTTGACCAAGTTGCCTGAGAGGCTTTGCTTGACTTTAAGAGAGTTTCAATCGTATGGCTTTGAGTTCTTAAATTGAAAGGTTTGATAGTTAAACTAAAAAAGCTATAAGACTAAAAAGACTAACAAAAATTAGAATCTGGGCTGCCTCCCAGTAGCACTATTGTTTATAATCGATAACTTGACTATTACTAATTGCATTAGTGCAGTTCAACCCTTCTCCCTTGTTACTAGGGAAGGGAAACTTAGACAATCAAAATATGGGATGGTAGGTGCAATCATCGTGTCGTATTTCCTTGGAATTTCTATTTTTTTCCTCTGTATAATAAAATGTATTCATTAAACCATTTTATCATAGCTACTTTTTCTCGATTAATGCACCAGAGATTTCCAAGAAAATTAGGAAGAATAATAAAATCGATTTTATAAGAGAACTTACCAATTTGTATAATAACATCTTTTACTCATCCTGCTACTTTGACCCGCTACCATCTCATATCATTATTGAATACTCTCTTGGAACCTTAAACTTACGTTTAGTCTTTCGAAAAAAGGATTCTGGCATTACATTAGTGGTTGTTCCGATGTCGATCAATGGGTGCTCGTATAAGAGGTTCTTTATATTCATCGGTACCTAAATAGGTCCATTGTCTTACACCTTCTTTAGAGTCATTTTAGGGTTTTTTATCCACTTACTTTTGGGTCATTCTTTATTTTTCCTTTTTACGAGGGTTTTCAAAAAGAGGGACGTCATGTGTGTAGGTTCCACTATAGATTTGATCGTGAAGATGCCTTGAGGTATCGATGTATTAGGGAGTGATTTTCTTGCCGCTTTCTTTGTTTCATTCTCCCTCTTATGCTTTGGCGATGATTTTTCCTTATTTCCTACCGATTCGACTAAAGGTACGTTGGTTGGAAATCGAACAGTCATAGATGTTGAATTCGATTGTCTCTCTATCAAATTCCATGGTGAGGGTTACCTCAAAAAGGTCAATTTTTTTCCTCGTAGTTTCCATGAACAGTCTTCAAGGAGTACAAACGAGGAATTTGGGAATTGTTCCACATATTTCATGTCTACTATGTAAAAATCTATAGGAAATACGAATTCATTTACTCTTACAAGTACATCTTCTAATAAACCTACTTGTCTGATCACCGACTGATCTGGTAATTGAATCACAATCACTATTTCTTCTAAAGGTCCCGTGTTGAGTTTCTCAAAAAAGGATAGAGGCATCACATTTATAGAAGCACTGAGGTTGCGCATTGCCCTTGGAATATTTACATCCCCTATAATGCAAGGTACCAAGAACATCCCGAAGTCCTTACGTTTTACAGGAAGCTTCTTTTTTAGGATGGCCGTGATAGTTTCTCTCACTTTATTCCTCTCATCACCTTTTAATCTTCCTTTGTTGGTGCAAAGTTCTTTGAGAAACTTCATGTACCTGGGAACCTATTTCAATGTATCAAGAAGAGGAATATTAATTTCTAATCTTCTAAAGGTCTCGAGAATATCTTTATTTTCCTCTCCATTTCTATTTATTATCATGTGTTGGGGAAAAGGAGGTTTGACCTTATAAATTGCAGGGTTTCCTTTTGGGGAACTTCCGGGGTTAGTCCTAAAATTTCTTCATTTTCCCCTTTATTGGACAGTTCCTTTGAAGTGGGTGGTCTATTTGGGTATTTGGGTCCCTCGTATCCTCTACCACTATGAAGTGTGATAACATTAGCACATTGTCATTTTTTTTAGTAAACCATGGCATATTTGGGTGGCCAATTTCATAGATCTAGTGTAGGAGTGAAGTTTGTAATAGAGTTGTAAAGGCTTTATATACTTTTTATGTAGTAATGTGTACCAAACCATGTTGTTTTCGTAGGGAATGCTCACATGGAATCATAAACTGCCCTGAATAGAAGCCATGCTTTCAATGCAATGGCAAAGACGAGTTGGTCTTAAGAAAAGTTAAGTAGATGTCGCCAAATAAAGGTCGGGTATTCTTCAAGTGCATGATTGTGGGGTGCCTTGTGTTCTTTTGGGTGAACAAGGCAAAGAAGGTGGACGTTGATATGAAAGAAAAGAAAACATGAGTGCCCTTTCCTGATGTAGGTTCGAGTAATTTCAAAGATGAAGAAGTGGGATCACACAACTATGATGTAACCTTAAGGATGATGACCGCGATGTTTGAAATGGCAGTTGCAATGGCAGACAACACAAGTAAAACTTTAGAGGTGAAAATGAGGGAGTTTTCAGTGAAGTTTTCAAATTACGGTAATTTAGGTTTGGTGGTCTCAAGGTCTGGGTCCTTCTTTAGGTCTGGTGGTACGTTTTTATGTCTTTTTCAATATTTTAATGCAGTTTTAACTATATGGGTTTGAAGTAGTCCTTTTGTGTATCTAATCCTTGTCCAAACTGCTAGCCTAAATGCTTATGGATGGATGTTGATCTACTATTTCACTTCGTTATTTCTGTTGAATATTATGATGTGTTATACGTTTTCTTAACTTTCATTTTCCACTAGGTATTGATATCATCGCTAAATTGCAAAGCACCACATTTGTGCTTGAGTAAGTTCAATGTTTAGTTGAGCTCAATTCATATTTGAGTTGATTCGAGCTCAAGTATTGCTCAACTATGAATTGAGCTTAAGTTATAATTGTGCAAGCTCCAAATTACTTGTCGGTCTTATTGACTTTTTTTGATGGAAGTATTCAAACACTCAAAGAGATCTCAAAACCACACTTATTTTGGATGAAAGTATTAACTCGAACCATCACATATAGCCCCGACTATCATATCAATGGTATAATCTTCCACACAACACAAGTTTTTTTTTTGTCCAATAACAAAAGTTACAGAATACACAAATCACATATCCACGATAGAACAACACATATACTATATAAATAATGAAACACTAACCAAAGAAGCAAGCAAACAAGCCAATCAAAGTATAAATACAAGGAAGTTCCACTCTAAAACTTGTGCAAGCAAGTAAGCCGCCAATCAATAAAAGCATACAAAAATCAGTGCAAGTCAATACAAGCATAATAGTTAGTGTACGAATGCATTAATTGATAGATATAATTAACCAAAATATTTAAGCATAAAAGACAAATGTACATAGTGGAGCATAGCTCGACAACCACAATGATATGGATAATTTTGCTCAAAGTAAACTTTGAGCAGATATCCCAAAATGTACGTGGTGGAGCATTGTTCAACACCGAAAATATTATAGACCCAATAGTTTCATATTCGAAAAGAAGCCATGCAAAAAAGTTAGAAGAAGATTTCTTCGCTGCCTAATCAAGGTTGACCTTGTCCGGGTGGTGCGTAATCTTCCATGCCTTACATTTTTTCCTCTCCCTTAGCTGATACTCGTACTTGGCAAGTAGTAGGTTGAAGCGATCGAAGAAGTTCTACACCACTGCCTCCTAACTCTTGATCCTCTCCACCAATTCATGTGCGGGCTTCCGCAATGTTTCCATGTCATTGTACCTCAGGGTCAAGTAGTAGCTGACAACGCTCATGCTCTTATTGAGTACGCTGGTCAGCTTCATCACCTTTCCATCAACTTCTTTAATTGGCTCCTTAATGTGTGTCTGCTCTCGTACGACCTTTTTCAGTCCATGAAAACGAGCCTCCATCATCACTTGAGAAACATGAAATTGATTTTCTAACATCTGTTTGAATTCGGCCACCATCAGTGGCACTCATGGCGTTAGTGAACTTGAACTTGCAACACCGGGTGGCACAACTGATACGACAGTTCCAAAATCATTCCCACCAATGGCAACATCCTCAACTTCATTTCCACCCATGCCCACATCCCCAACTTCATTCCCACCTACAGCCACATCCTCAACTTCATTCCCACTCACAACCGCACCCCTAAATTTATTCACACCCATAGTCACATCCCTAACATCATTCTCGCCCACAACAACATCCCCAAATCATTCCCACCCACAGCGACATCCCCAACATAATTCCCACCCACAACATCATTCCTAAAGTCACCTATGTTCACATCCTACACACCATCACCATCCTCTCTAATCGTTTCCTTACTTATCTAACCTCCATGCACACTAGACTCTCTATAAGAACTAGCGTCAATGTCCTCACTGCCCCTTCTCACTATTACTACTAATACACATTTCCATGTCAGTATCCCCAGTTTTGTCGTCACCCAGTCCTTCATCAAAACTCAAGTACCCTCTTCCTCCTACTCCCCGTCGTTTTCATCACTTGAAATACCCTAGGGTTCATTCTCCACCTAAAAACTCATGAAGTCCAACATTAACCCCATATAGACAAGGTTATTACTTCAAAGGATAGGTTTTATGGTGGAATCTAAGACATCCATCTTAGCCGCAAGATCATTTATGGTCATTATTGCAAATAGATTGTTCAAGTACTTGCCATAAGGTAACACAAATAAATAATGCCTCTTTCAAGTGCTTTTCACATGGTGATAAATGACATAGGGTATGTCTATTTTTTTCCATTCAAGATGCATCATATCAAGAATAGGTCGAAATGAAATATGGAGGAAAAACTGGCAGACCTTGGTGTAATGTTATGAGTTATGTGGGTATGCACAAGCCTAGCTATAACTATCAATTGGTGCGCCTTAGGTTTTATAGCGATGTTTAGGGAGGTTTCTTGCATATTTTATGGAGTGTTGTTGCCCGGTGGAAGCTCTCAACACGGCCATAATGGTGATGGTGTAGTACACAAACCCTCTCTTATGTAGTTGAAAGAACTTTCTTAGTTAGTCGGGACAGACTGTATAGCGATACCCTAACATCGCGCATTTCAGTAAGAGAGGGTCGTTTAGGTTTTGGACGTACAAGTCAATGTAGAACATTTGAACAAGGCATCATTAAAAGGGTAAGTCGTCAGTTAAAAAAGATTCGTGACCAATATAATTGAAACGAAATCGAAGATCGAACTCAGTAGTGTCAAAGAAATCAAATTCAAATCGACAATGGAATGGGATTGAGCGTCTACAGTACTAAAAGATGAAGGCCTTCAACGCCTCCATAAAATGGTAGCCTTTGAGGTCAATCTCCTTTGCTGATGCTGCCTTCTTCCTGGTTGAAGTACGTGGCCTTTTCTGGACGGCCTTGACCAAAGTAGAGGTTGAAGCTCTCCTTTTTATTGTCGTTGAGGTCTCCTTCTCCTTCTCCTTCTCCTTCCTTTTTTGTACTAGAGAAGACAAATTGACGCCATGTTCAACCAATGTGCATGCCATTGAGATGGAGGTTGAAAAGAAGAGAGGGAGGGAGATGTGTTGTGAAGAGAAAGCGAAGAGAGCAAAAAATGAACTAAAAGTGGGCAAAAAAAAGAGGGAGGGAGATGTGTTGTGAAGAGAAACTATTTGGTGATGTTGGCAAGATTGAAATGAATGACATAATTAATTGAAGTGATTGATGGCGTCGTTTCACTTCTCCACTCAACTACATTGCACGATGCATGTCCATTCTCGCGAAATGAGGCAATGCATTCCACTCATCGACTCGCTTAACTCGCCATGTGTCAACTAAGCGAGTATCGAGGCATCTCTTGCAAAGCAATATGATACCTCGTGATGGTGCGTATCTTGTGGAACCTACACATTTAAAGCTTTATGTGCGATACAAAGAGAGAGAAAAAAAGAGAGAGAGAAAGAGAGAGAGAGTTGTGTGTGAAGATCTACCTATTGAGGAGATCAAGTCAGCTCAAACCCTAGAAATAGGGGAATCAAGACATAATGAGAGTATTTATACACTCTTCTAATCACACATACTAAACCATTAATAAATTTGTTTAGTCTTTTACACATGCTAACTACCTCAGTCACACAAGACACATATCAACTAATCATTATCAACTTCTTTACCATAGTTAGTATCGCTAATACTGTGAAATTTTGAAGTGGAAATTTAGGTCATGACACGATAACACGACATGTGCACGAGACGTTACTATCATAAGTGGGTCTCAGTCGTAAACAAGTTTACATGATTATGCACGGATAATAAACGAGTCCTACTTAACTCGTTTAAGACTCGGTTAACGTGATTAACATCATATAACTTGATAGTTTCGGTTAATAAATGAGTCCTACTTAACTCGTTTATGACTTGTTACTATCATAAGTGGCTCTCGGTCATCCAAACTTTAATTCATGGCATTTCACATATACATACAAAAGGCGACCTATAATAACATTGTAATATATGTGCTAATAAGTATACAAAAAGTGGCCTATAATAACATGTTAATGACATCTTAATATTAATTTTTTTAATATTAGTATGTTATTATCACGTAACAGTCTATAAATCCACCAAAAATAAAAAAAAAATACCACCCAACCATAATATACCCAGCAATAATGTCTCAAATGTCTCCAAAAAGTAAGTGAAATTAACCTTGTCAATCTCCTGAATTGAACCTCCTGAATAAAGACTCGAATGATCCCGAGCCAAGGACGTCCTCAGTATTAAACGTCCATGACTATTGTGAGTTCATCGGTGGCGCACTATCGCCAACATTGATATCCATAGCACATGCAATATAATGCATTATAGAAGTGCCTCCAACTTGAGAATGTGGTGTTTCAAATTCATTCATGTTGTGCTGAAACCTTGAGGATCTTTGCTCATTTTTCGATTGCTTCCTTGCAACTTTTCTCTTCATTGTCCTTGTTTTCTTTGTTAGAGGTTCGTCACACGTTGCTTCCATCTTCCCCCTCGCAAAAACATTGTTATTCTTCTTCCCCTTACTTTATTGTGGTTGTGTTCCTTATTGTTGTGAATGCACACTAGCTACTCTCGTCTTCCCCTTCCTCATACTCTTTTGTGGTTCACATGCTGACTTAAGTCTGCTCTTTGGTGGCCTTCCCTTCTAGCTCACCTTCAATAGAGCATACCGTTCAGAGAGGACTCACCTATACAATATTCAGCATACTGAAAATGAGCTTGCTCCTTTCTCTCAGGTTCATCGATCATATGTGCCAGATCCTGCAGAAGTTGTCAGATGGTTGAAAAAACCTTGTTGAACCTCACAATAGAAGAACATACCAAATCAACCAATTTCTAGCATCGAACCCTAATGGCATCATATCAATCGTCACAAGTGATGGTCGTGACACAAAAATCCTCTACTGCATTAATAAGCACATGTGGATGCTTGAATTTCTCTCACGATCCTTGCATAAGGTACTGGCTAGGAATACTTTTAACTTCGAAATAGTCCAACACACACAATCCGTAACAATGAAGAATGCCTATAAATTGGAATTACTTGCACTGAATAACAGTGGGAAATATTTGAGCTAATGTAAGAAAGGTTGCTCAAAATGTAAGTGTACTCAAACTGTATAGTAGTCAATATTCAAGCTAATGTAAGAATGTTGCTCAAAATGTTATATTGTATAAAGTACATGCAGTTACAAAAAATAGATTTTGTATAACTTTTGTACAACACTTGTTATGTTCAAGCGTAATGCCCTTGAATGCTTTTAGGCATAGTCACATCATTCACCTTAAACAACTAAGATGTACCTTCTTGCTTCACCATCTTCTCGCAAATATTTAACTTCCTATTCACCTCAGCTTGAAAACTTAATAAACATTGCGAATGTGTATGTGTTTTGAATTTTGTCCTCGTAAAGCTGAGGATAAATAACATCACACATATCATGGTAAGACTTGAAGTCTGCATTGGCTTCAATCACATACTTCCTTGTTAAGGAAACATTGTATTGCCTTATCAACTCCATCAACACATTTACGCTTTTCGATCGTTGCATCGTGGATATGCCTGTCCAAAATTGATCTTTCACGTATGCAAGGACCCACTTTTCTTTCAGCTTATAATGGGTTTGAAACCAGTCGATGTCCTCTAAACTTAATTGCAGGACCTTCTCTTTCCACCTTTGCTCAAATTCTTAAGGGAGTAAACTGTCATAGACAACTGCACGGATTGCATTTGTGATTGCTTCTTTCTCTCTGCGGTCTCTAATTTTCTCAGGCAACTTCTTCAAAATGTGCCATAGACATAAGTGATTTCACACTGATGGAAACACATGTTTGATTACTGCTTGTATAAAGCTGCATTAATCGCTGAAAATTTCCCTTGGAGCCTTCCCATTCATGCAAGTCAGCCAACCTAAAGAACCATATGTAACTTTCAATTGATTCACTTAACAGTAGGCTGCATCCTAGAAAATGGTTTGACCAGGACGATTCACCCCAAAAAATGGAGTAAAAGGCACATTGTACCGATTGGTCAGGTATGTACTGTCAAATGATATCGCGTCATTAAATTAAGAGGAACTTCTAGCCCTCGCATCTGCCTAAAACACGCCTCTAAGCCTATCGTGTTTGTCAATATATAACTCATGAAAGAACTAGGCATTCTGCATTTGCTTTCGTGCAAAGTATGAGTGCAATGCTTCTGCATCACCTTTCCTAAATCTCAATCTCGATATAGTGTTCACATAATTCATTGCATCCTTCTCCGCAAAACCCAATGCACTTATCCGTCCTTTGATCTCCTTAGCCATGGACATAATTGATTTCAAAACTGGTATGTCGGCCTCATCATTTAAAAAAGTTTTCTCTTGCATCTTTCACTAATGATTGTGACTTTGGAAGAATCTTAAGTTGGTTGGACCCATTTTGTGATTATGCTCTAACTTAATAGTCATCATATCCCATAACCCATTGTCAAATAGTCGCACCATGATTTGAGGAGGACAGTAAGTCATTGTGCTCGCCCAACGATTTTTTTCCTATTTTTATTTGGCTTTGAAAATCCTTCCTTCAAGCTAGCAAGTATGCACTTCTAGACTTCCCCCTTCTCTACGATACGTGCCTCTTAATTTCTTTCTAAACCCAACTGAAAAAACACAATTGTTGTAGTAGTTTTGGCACTTTTCCATGAACTAAGAGTCATTCCAACATTTGAAGCATGACTTATCGTTTCGACTACAACTTTTTTTCCTTTCGAGTTGGGGTCTTGACATTCGATGAAGCCTTCACCATCACTACTGGAACAGGAAATCACCCCAACCTCAATATTTAGTGCAGAGCACATCGGGTCGGTCGCAGCTTCCTTTCCATTAAATTTGGGGTACTCACACTCAATGAAGCCTTCATATTCACTAATGGAACTGGAAAGCACTTCGGCCTTCTTTCCACCCAAGTACGAGTCTGTACTATTTGGTACTTTCAAAACAGAGACAGAGCAAGGGCTCTAATACTTTTCCCCAAAACTGAGTAAGGAATCTTAAGGAATTTAATTGCTTTTATACTCATTAAAGACAACAGAGCAAGTAATCTTATACTTTCCCCAAAATCAATATGTTTGTCACTGAAATCTAAATGAATCTTTAAAGTTTTTCCAAAATCGAACGAGATTCACTTACTGAAATCTAAAGGCATCTTAATATTTTCTCAAAATCAGTCGACAATCATGATATGTTTTTCACAAAAATTCAAATAAAATAACATCAAATAGTTACCTCAACAACAGTGAGGGTCTCTTCGCTCTTTTAAGTCGATGCTTCCATCTCGTTCTTGGAACGGACTCTATTTTTTTCCTCTCAAATGATCGAGGGATGAATGGAGGCACATACGATGAAGATTAATATGAAGTTTTTGCTTCAGTGGTTTCATGAATGTTGTCGGTGTTTTGGGCAGGAAAGGCATGAGAGAGGAAGAGGTATAAGTTTCTCTCTCCTTTTACATTTAAGATTTTTTTGAATGTCATGATGACGTTTTTGTCACTTTTGACATGATGAGACATTTAAACACTAAAAACCCCAAAAACATGTGCCCCGTGTATCGACATTTTTATTTATTTTGTTAAACCAATTTGTGGACACTACTTTTGCCACCTACTGATTCGACTGTACCATTTTAGCACGGTCCCACGGGTGTCAAAAGTAATGTCAAAATTAGTGTCATCAAAGTTTTTTCCTTATTTATTATTGAATTTAATCTATTTGATTGATTGTGAATTTAGATTGTGTTAGTTACAAAAATATAGTTAGTTAAGTATTATTATATTATAATTAATTATTAGTTAGTTAATTACTAATATTATAAATAAAATAAAATAAAAATAATAAAAATCTTTGAATGTCTTTTTTCCTAGAGAAGTTTGACAAATCCCTGCGATGACGATTCTCACTATCCATTACTTCAAAATATTTAAAGTATAATATAAAAGGGGAGATTATTGTACACATCTGACACGTGTCATTGCTCAACTGATAGAGGAATCAATCATTGTTGAGTGTGAGTGAGACACTCTTCACTTCAAGTGGTTCCGCATTGAGAATGTCTTCATTAGGCTCTAAAAATGTCTTTCGTCATTGTTCTCATCATCATCATTAAATAGCCATTCGTCCATATCGTCACAAAGTCCTCTCCTATTTTCGAATGATATTTCTTCATTACACGTCTTTGTGTTACTATATGCTCACATACAATGACGATAGCTCCCATAGTCGATAAGAATGGTCTACCCAATAATATATGATCATGTAGGGTAGCTTTTTGCATGACTAGAAAAGTTGTAGTGATAGTGAGCCTACCCACTTGTACGTGCACATTCTTTGATACTCCTAATGGGACTTTAAAGTTTCATTTGGCTTGTACACCATAAGAGGAGGCTTGCAATGAAACCTTAAGTTTGTTAGAAGAAACCAATATTTAGGCATAAAATTCATATTGGCACCTGTAGCGAGTTCAACTCTATAAAAGGACATCTCATTGATTTGTATGTTGAGTAAGGTACGTCCTGGATCTGCTACTAAGACTTTTGAAGGATTACAATTTTCAACAAACTCCATAAAATCTGAGTCATCTTTGTCGCACTTGTATGGGTCTCCAGCCGGATGTTTCTCATTTTGTGATTTCTTATTCTTCTTTCTTCTAGGTGTTTTAACTATACATAGGTTGAATGTTTCATTGGAATTAATGGTTATGATATGCTCCTCCATAGTGTTTAATTCATCTGGTGAGGTGTCAATTGGGTCAAAGTTAACGATCTTCATATCCTATAATATAGAGTTTTGATGATAAGCTTTTAGTCCATGACCATTAATTTTAAAGATTCGTTATGTTTCTCTACTTTCTATCTCTACAGTACCATGGGTAAATACATGCGAAATTATAAAAGTTATCATCCTTCTTGAACGAAGTTTCAAATGAAATAATTTAAGACGTGAACAAAAGAGTAAAACTTTTTGTCCTACTTCAAAATTTTTAATATTTAATTTATTGTAATAAAATGCTTTATTTTTATTTTTATAAATAGAAGTAGTTTCAAACGCATCATTTCTCAGTTATTCCAATTTTTAGAGACTAAATTTATATTACATGTCTTGATTGACTAGTGTGCCTTATGCTCTAATTCGACTAGCATGTAAAGGGTCATGCCTATGGATGTCTTAAATGCAGTTCTATATGCCCATAATGCATCTTCTAAACAAAGACTCCATTCTTTATGTGTTGGACTTATTCTCTTTTCTAAAATTGATTTAATTTCTCTATTAGAGGTTTCGGCTCGTCTGCTAGTTTTGTGTGACATGTAGTGGATGTTCTATGGGTAACATTATATTTGTGAAGTATAGTAGCGACAATTCTATTACAAAAGTGTGAACCTCTATTGCTAATTAGCATTCTAGGTGCTTCTAAAATAGTAAAGATTCTTGATTTTAAGAAAGTAACTACTATTTTAGAATCATTACATTTTGTGGATACTGTTTCTACTCACTTGGACACATAGTCTACAAATAATAAGATGTAAATATTTCCATTAGATGGAGGAAAAGGTCCCATATATTCAATTCCTTAAACATCGAATACTTTGCAAAATAGAATAGAACATTGGGGCATTTGGTTCCTACGTCCTAATTTTCCAGTTCGTTGATAATTTGGACAAGCTTTCGTCTAAACATAATAATTGTGGAATAAAGTACACCAAGAAAATCTCGAGTCTTATATTTTACGAGATATACGACGTGGACCAAAATATCCTCCACCAGTATAAGTATGGCAATAAGCCATGACGGATTGTGTTATTTTTGTGGAATACATCTTCAAATGGTTTTATCAGAACAAAATTTCAATAGCTAAGGTTCATCTCATAAACAATGTTTTAAATCATGTTTTATCTTATTCTTTTAGGCTCTTATTAAATGTGGTGGTAGCATATTAGTAGTGAGAAAGTTGACTATATCAACATACCATGATCTAGTAATAGCTATTTTATATAAGTGTTCAACAAGAAATTCATATTTTAATGGTATTGGGGGTTTTCCACTCTATAGCTACTTATATGGTGTGTTACTAAGTTTTTAACACCTTTCTTGTCTTTTATAGTGAGATCGAATTGTTTTTACAATAAGATCCATCTTATTGATCATGGTTTTACATATTTCTTTTACATCTAATATTTTTATGCGACATGATCTGAGTACACTATTACCTTTGCTCCTAGCAAATATGGTCTAAACTTTCTAATGCAAACACAATAGTTGTAGTTCTTTTTCTTTGGTTGTATAGCAGGATCCAATGTTCATGATGCATAATATATGACATGAGAATTTGTTCCTAACTTTTGACCTAAAATAGCTCCTACTGCATAGTTTTTTGCATCACAGATTATTTCAAAAGGTTGTGACCAATCTGGTGACTTTATCAAGAGCATGGTAATCAAGGCATCTTTTAATGTATTAAAAGCTATTTTGGATTCAAGTTTGAACTCGGATGTAACATCTTTTTGCAAAATTTTGCATAAAGTTGTGTTATTTTGGAAAAATATTTCACAAAACGTCTATAGTATCTTGTATGGCCAAGAAAAGATCTTACTTCCCTTATGGTAGTGGGGTAAGGTAATGTCTTTTTAACTTGGATTTTAGTGGTGTCTACCTCTATTCCTTTTGCTGACGCTATGTGTCCTAACATAAATCACTGATTTAACATAAAATGACATTTTTCATAATTTAATACTAGATTTTTTTATGCATACGTTAAGTACTTGGGTTAAATGAACTAAGCGTTCAATGAAAGAATTACCGTATACGGTAATTTCATCCATGAAAACCTTAATAAAATGTTTTATGCACTATGAGAAAATACTAATCATACATATTTGCAATGTGAGGGATGTGTTACATAGGTAAAAAGGCATAGGCCTAGAAGAAAATTTATCAAAAGAGCAAGTAAAAGTGGTTTTTTCTTGATCTTCTGAGCTACAAGAATCTGATGAAAACCAGAGTATTCATCCAAACAACAGTAATAGGCTCATCCAGCTAATCTTTCTAACATTTGATCTATAAATGGAAGTGGGTAGTGATCTTTTCTAGTTGCTGCATTTAGCTTCCTACAATATATGCACACTCTCAAAATGTTTTAGATTCTAATTGGTACTAATTTTCCATGTTCGTTTGTAATAATTGAGATCCCTATCTTTTTAGGGACTACTTGTACCAGGCTAACCCAATTACAGTCTGCTATTAGGAATATCAATTATGTTTCTAATAATTTTAAGTTTTTATTTCTTTACTACTTCCATCATTATTGGATTCAATCAATGTTGGGCTTGTTTAAGGGTTTTGCGTTTGTTTCAAGATTAATTATATGCATGCATGTGGCTAGACTTTTCTAGATTTGATAATTTATTAGGAATATCAGTTCTCATTGCATTCTTAAATTTTTTGAGAACATTTACTAGTTTCTCCTTTTCTAGATTTGATAATTTATAAATATCATAACTGGTAAGGCGTTGTTACTTTCTAAGTATGCGTATTTTAAATGATCTTGTAGAACTTTTAAGTTTAAGTCTGGAGCTTTTACTATAGAGGGTAAAATTTTTAAATGGTTTATTTGTAGATACATATAGTAAGTGAGTTCAGGGAATGCATTATAAGATTCTAAGGCATTGATTATCTCCCCTATCTCGTCATCTATATCATCGTCGTCATTTAAGTCCTCTATCACTTTTTGAAGCTTGTCTGACTTATCATTTCTAAAAGTTATGTTTATTATATGATGTAAAATATCTACGATGCATACTGATGAAACATATAAAGGATATTTCATAGCGTCATGGATGTTAAAGTTTATTGTTTCATCATCTACTTCCATTGTTAGAGTTCCATTAGAAACGTCTATTTTGGTTTGCACCGTCATAAGAATGGGCATCCTAGGATAAGAGAAGTTTTACCAGAGAAATTGTCTTCTTTCATGTCTATGACAAAAAAAAAAACATTTGGGAAAAACTAAATCAATAACCCTAACCAATACATCCTTTAGTACTCCTATAGGTTGAACACTAGATCTATCTGCTAATTGAACTACTATACTGGTTTCTTCTAAGGGTACGTTTGTCATTTGCAACTATATTGACAAAGGCATAACATTAATTGAGGCGCCTAGATTGCATAATGCTTTAGATATCCTTATATATTCTTATGTGCATGGAACGAAAAACATTCCAAAATCAAAACATTTAGGTCATAATTTCTTTTGAATTATTGCAGACACATGTTCTCTTAGGTGTACTCTGTCATTGGGTTTAATTTTATTAGTGCATAAGTCTTTAATAAATTTTTTATATTTAGATACGTCTTGTATGACTTAGAATAAATATATGTTTACCACCACTTTCCTCAAAGTGTCTGATTTTTCTTTTTCTTGCAATTTCTTGACTTTCTTATTGTTTTCCAAACCATAGGGAAATGGTGGTCTTACTATACTCAATTTATTTTTTTCAAAATCACAATTCTTTTCGAGGAACTAGTTGTTATGGCATCATAGGTTCTTCTATTTGTTTATCACTTTTCAAAGGTATCTCTTTTGCATATGAACTAGGGTAAAGTTGAAACAGTAATATGCCTTGGTTAAACCATGGACTCATTTGCATTGCTATTTGACTTAATTGATTTTTTAGTTCAACTATATCATCTTGTAAGGCTTGAGTTTTTTGATCTTTTGCTTTATTTGAATTTTTTTTATGCTATTGTTCTATCAGTTAATGCTTGTGTTCTATATTTTTAAAAATCTTGATTGTCTACACCATTACCTATATTTGGTCTTAGGTAATTAGCATTGTTGCTATAAATATAAGTAAGTCGATTAAGATTATTGTAATGATTCATCATAGTATTAGCCTCTTTAATTTGATTTTGTTGCACTAACAGACACTCATCGTAAAGATGATTAGCCTCATTGCAAAAAGCATAAATTTTACATTGGACTGATCTATATTTTAATAATAATTCAACCATACATTTTAATTCTTCAAATTTATCATCCAATGTCTTGATTATGTTCCTATTAATTTCACAAAAATGGTTTTTCATAAAAAAATTTCTCAAAATATTATTTTGATTGTTTTTCCATTCTAATATTAGTGTCTCTTTTTAACGTTAGTGCTATGTCGAATAAAGATCCTCTACATACTGTGTCTAGGAATCATTGTACTAAGTTTTTTAATCATTCGTAAAAGTATTCTAATAAATTTTTCTCCGTAAATTCATGTTGTGGACATCATGATATTAATCTTTGGTATCTATCCTAAAACTCACTAAAACTCTCCTCGATTTTTATCCTATCATTGTTAAGTTGTTTCCTATACAAACTAATTTTACTTGCTGCAATGTGTTGATCTAAGAAGGTTTTTGGCATTTCAGACAATGTGGTTATGGAGTTTTAAGGGAGATAGAATAACCAATCTTGAGCTTGACCTCTTAAGGAATAAGGGAAAGCTTCTAGCTTGAGATATTCTAACTATATGTTTTTTGAGATTTATCACACTTACTCGATGTGTGTCATATTGTATGACATGCAACGAAGAAGATTCTTAAGAAATTGTTTTAAAATCCTTGGCAACGGCGTAAAAAATTGACATGTGTCAAGCATGTACAATTAATTTTCCACCTTTATTATATTTTTAAATTATGTAGTGGTGATAAGTGACATTTTCTCCACAGGGACTTTGCAAATTCCATAAGAAAAAAACTTATTTATTTTTAATTTAATTTATTAAAAACCATAATTTAAATTAATAATTTGTAAATATAAATTTCAACTAAACAAACTATATTAAACTAACACAATTCAAAGTCACTAAATTCAAAAAAATTGAATTCAATAAAATCGATATAAAATAAATCTCGAAACAAACCTCCTGAACAATGAAACTTCAATCATTTTTACATCCAAATATGATACTTCAACCACAATAGTCATGAACATACTTTATAAAGTATCATAAATCATTAAACACTAATCATAAGTAAGTAAACAGCCTTTAGTCAGCCATTACTTTTTCTTATACAGTAGAAAAGCCATGTTCTAATTTTATTGAGCTAACCCCTTTGAATACGCAAAGAAATTAACATCATGCAATAAATTCGCATTACACTTTGTGAAAACATCGAATAACTAAATCTAATATCTTCGAAAAGCAACTTCAACATTAGATTTAAATCTCAAATTCACTTAGGATGTCTAAACAATAATACCTTTCAAACAATCATAGTTACTACTTTAAATTAGATAATGAATCAAAACATCACAATACATATTGGTCACTATGCACATAACACTTAGATTCAATACTGCAATTCGTAAATAAGAATCTATAAAATCAATGAACTAAAAAATACAATTGGTTTAAAGGATTAAGCACGCGATCATCATATCATGACTACATTGCAAAACGGTTCTAGTTCATGTTTGGAGTTTGTTTAGACTAACAAACTACTTACTAATGATAGTAAATAACACGATAATAGAATAATTTAAAAAAATATTAAAAATGCCTTATTAAAAACTTGAATCTTCCAATCTTTTCCAAATGTAAATAAAAACAATAATGAATGACCTCTAAACTAAAGAAAAAAGTGAAACTATCAAAAGGCTCCTAATTTTGTAGTATGTGGTTCTTATTTATAGTATCTTAGGAAATACATATCATAAACTAACTCAAAATCCTTATTGTAATCTAAAATCCATGAAACCAACACCAGCGATTCCTTAACGATTCGAGTTTAAGTGGAATCATTAGGGAAACTCTTGGAAAAATATTCACGATTTCCACCGATCTGAGTAGCGATTTATGGTAAATGGGAATCAGTCAGGAATCGCTGGGTTTGAATTCTAGTTTTTCCTTGATCAATTAGTGAATTGTACTTTGTGCAATCTTTCCATTTGGTTACTTATTTCATGATCTTCCCTTTTTACTTCATTTCTTAATATATTTGAATTATCACCTGAAATATCAAAAACAAGGGAAAACCTCGTTGAATATAGTCTTTTACATCTAAAATCGTCTTAAAATGTACTATAAAATATTTCAAATTATTGACTTATCAGTGTACTAGCAATTTATCAATTAATTACTTATTCCTCAATTATAAGCTTCTATATTTCCAATAACCTATAAATTCATCAACACACCTCGCACTAACAGCAAACATCACATAAACCCCATGCACATGCTAATACGCTGAAGTTAACCACGAGCCTAACTTGAGTTAATTAGGATTTGAGTTATCACTAATCACTAACTTAAGGTATTAGGTCGTTACAGTATAACACATACGATTCAATGATTAGGGAGAATGAGAAAATGACTTAAGCTAGCTGTGAAACGTGAATATCTATTAGGAGATAAAACTCTGCAAAACTTGATTATGTTGGTGATAGGTAGCCACTTAGACTTAGTTAGTTTGAGAAGTTGCTAAGTTTTATTTTTAAGAACTTTACTTTCAATTTTATAAAAACAAAAAGAAAAGAAATAAAGGTTTGAGTTTTAAGTTTGACATCTGCACTTGATCTTTTGTGTTTTCTTTTCAAGGAGAATTAGTGCATGCGTAGCAAATGAGAAAAGGACTTAGTACCTTACGACCTTGAGATTGACATAACCGACAAAGAAAAGAAAAAGAAAGGAATCAAGATGGCTAAAGATCAAGCAAGAAACTGACAACAGGGTTGAGGAATAACCTACTCAAAGGTGATCTGGTAGTGCAGGATAGAGTGTAAGGACACATATGCCTTCGTAGCTACTTCAAGCTTGAAGTTCAAGAGACTTACAACAGATTGATAAGGCTTCCAGCCAACACCACTAAGTTCAAACTGAGATCATCTCTACTCAGCTGTCTAGTCAATGAAGATCCGGTCGCACATGTAGAGAGTTTCTTGGAGAAGTGTGACATCGTGAACATTACTCGAGTTACAAAAAGGTGATCAGGATGAGACTTTTCCATTTCTCATTGGGTGGAAAAGCCAAATCATGGTTCCAAGTACTGAATGCAGGGTGTATGACCTTATGGGTGGACATCAATGAATGATTTCTAGATAATTTATTTCCCCTAGTGAAGGTCAGTGAAAGAAATCTAAAAATCAATCAATTTAAGTAGGAAAACGTCGACTTTCCTGACGAGGCTTAGGAAAGATTCAAGGAGATGCTAAGGAGATGTCTAGGACATGGATACATTAAATGGGAACAACTCCAGAATTTCTAATATGGGATGAATCACAGCACAACAACGATAGTAGATGCAACAGCAAGTGGTTCTCTACTAACCAAGGATAAGGATGGAGCACTAGATCTTCTAGATCTTATGTCTCAAAACACTACAGTCGGTAGTCATTCTACAATATAGAAACTAGTGGGCGTATATGAGATTGATTCGCAAAATGCAATTATGGCAAAACTATCTAACCTAAGCAATCAAATGGCAAAGTTTCAAATAGGACAACAAAGTATGCAAGTGTAGAAGATACCGCAACCCAGTAATCACCAAGTCATGATGGTTAATCAAATGCACATGCAGTAAGCATATAGTATGAGGACATCAACTTCATGAACAACTAAGGCTTTGGAAAAAACTTTAGGCTAAGAGGAATGGCTCTTGAAAGGTGTTATCAAGGATACAACAACAACAACAACAACCCAAACTTCTCATATGGAAATCCGAATAACGCACTGAAGTTACCTTCAGGCTTTGATCAACAAGTCTAACAAGGAAAGCTAAGGAAAATCAAATAGATGACTTCATTGAAGTCAATTGAGAAACTCGTGCAAACCATGGACATGAGCAACAGGGAACGCCAGGAGAAGCACAAAAAAGAAATGGAAAATGTTAAGCAAACTATGAATAGAATGGATGATTAGAGATCACATTCCATCAAGAACATGGAAGGGCAGATTGGTCAGTTGGCCATTACTTTGAATTCAAAGAAGGATGGATAGTTTCCGAGTAACTTTATCATAAATCCCAAGGATAATGTTAGTGTTATTCACATGATGAGCACTATGGTAATGAACGAGCCAAGACAAGAGCAAGTGATGTATAAGCCAGAAAAGGTCAACACTTTCGCTTTGAGGAAGCTTGAAGTGATGGATAAGAATGGAACGAAAGTAAGGCAAAATGAACTTAAAGGATTTAAGCAACAATGGATCAATGCCTTGAAGAATCACAAGCAGGGGAAGAAATAATGGAGAGCTAAACAACAAGATGAAGGACCTTCTGAATAAGCACCGAAAGGAAATAGTATCAAGGTGGTTCTAAGGAAGCCATAACCAACGTTCAAGTTCATACCGAAACTTTGACCAATAAAGAGGAGAGATATTGTAGACATATGCATACCAATAAGCATTGATGGGCACCAGTTTAGAAATGTCTTATGTGATATAGGAGCCTCATTCAACGTCATGCCAATAATCGATGTATTACTTGTCGATTTGAAAATCTATTGTCCCGATACAATAAATTTGGATGTACTTGATGGAAACTTGGTACCAACCATCAGAAGAGTCTTGAATGTGCATGTGTAAGTAGGTAGATTCACATTCATCGTGGACTTTGAGGTTATGGATCACAATATGGATGATGATGAGTCTATGATACTTGGGCGGCTATTTTTGAACACTGCAAATGCAAACTTGTACACAAGGAATAAAATATGACAATAAGTATCGAGGAGGATGATGGTGCCGAGAAGATTGTTTTTGTTGATGGGCAACAACTACATCCAAATGGGAATGATATAATTATCTCATATCTACAAATGGAGTATCTTGATTTAGAATTAGACTTAACAAGCGAGAAGGCATTGAGCTAATGACGTTAAACTAAGCGCCACTAGAAGGCGACTCGGGTTTTTAATTTCGAGTTTTTAAATTTTAGTCAAGTAGTTAATTAGTTAGTTAAGTTAAGGAAAATTCAAATGTTTTAGTTTTCTAACTTCTATGAATTTTTTATATATACACGGATTTCAAGCGGTCATGACATCTTGTTTTGTTATACACAAAGTCTAGAAAGCGCCAAATAGGAATTAATGAAAAATATATGCAAAAAATATGGACATACAAGTCGACGTCGTGCGCGTTAACGTACGGTACCTTAGGGTACAAGGCATGGTGCCATCAGGGCACTAAGTAGTGCACAAAAATCCCTCACATGACAATCGATGTCGTCGCGGCGCCGTGCCGTATAAGGGACGACACCAATGTCGATGAACGGGGTTTTAAACCTCATTTCACCATGTCTTGCACAATTGAAACCAACTTCATTCACCACCAACCATGTCTAAATCCCACTAGAACTCAAGATTAGTTATTTAAAAGTGAGAAAAAAGAGTTCCTAGTGAGTTAAAGTGAGAAGAGATAGTGCATTGTAAATTAGCACAAAGAGGAGAGTTAGGTCATTGATTTGGGATTTGATTCAAAGAAGCACTAAGGTTTTAGCTTTTGAGCAAAGTAAGAGGGCTTGGATTGATAGAGGCTTGGAGGAGTAGTCTACACTAGAAAATAGTTCAGCATTGAGGTAAATTTACAATTTCATTAGTTATGCTTTGGAATTTTTGAGAAATTCTGATGAGATTGTATGAAATGAGGATATCAGGTTGTTGGATAGGATTTTCAATTTGTGTGAATGTTGGGCATCAATGTGACTTATAGAGACCTAGTAAATGTTTTTTGCATTATTTGTCATGTGAATGATCTTTGTGATATAAATTTTTGATTGTAAGTGATTTCAAGACTCGTATTGCATTATTCTGTAGTTTGAATTTGAGAAAAATGTCAAGAACGAGGAGGCAAGCAAGTCAAGTGAGCAAAGTGAGAGCAAATGATTTTGAGGCATCATCCTCAAGAAATCCCAATGACGAGGAACTTAGGTCATTTAAGTTGAAGTACTTTATTAGTAGAGAGGCCAATGATAGATATGAGGTTATTGAGCATAGGGAGTGCATTCGCAAGAGAGGTATTAGTTTGGCAGCCAAGTATGATAAATGAGTAAACAACTTCATTAGGAAAAAAGGTAGGGTGCAATTCACTTAAGACTACATAGGGAGAAAAAATTTAAGAGATAGTGAAATTGTGTATGAATTTTACGCCAATGCAAAGTTTACCAGAGAAGGTGATCTAGTGAAGGTGAGAGTTGTGTTTGTCCCTTTAATGTGCATGAGATTAATAACATCTATGGGTTAGATCACTCGATTATGGTTGGAGGCGACCCAAGTTTCTTGATTAATATATATGAGAAACCCTATAACCTATACCCTTTTAGAGCCATAGAGCGAGCATTGGTTGTCTGATGACAACAAGTATGGGTAATGGGGGCTGAGAATATGCCGAAGCACCTTAAGAAGGGGAGCGTGAGGAAATTCCATAGAATGTGTCAACACTTTCTTGTTGCTTCATTATACCCGACCTCTCAGTAGGGTGAGATCAACAAGCCAAACACATCTTGTTTGTTTAAGAATACAAAGAACGGGGAAACCAACATTAGCTAGATCATCTATAAGAACCTAAGGGAATCTATTATGTCAGAGAGAGACAACAAATTGTTGTTTCCAATTTTGATCCCTCATATGTGCTTGAAGGTTGGAGTGTGACTGCTTCAAGATGAAGAATTTAATATTGAGGTCTAACCAACCATATATGATGAGTTTATGCTCACACTAAAATCACCAACTAGTTACCAAGACTCTGAGGATGAGAGGGAGAGAGTCGATGGAAACAAACTTGAGGCCGAGTTTTTGGCTAAGTAGCAAGAAGATCACGCACTAACAGCAGCGACAACTGTGGAGTTAACCCAAGAATTAGAAGACAAAGGATATGGAAGGGAGGAGGAGCGCCAGCAGGGATTCAATAAGGGCTATGAGTTTGTAGACCTATTTATTGAAGAGTAGGACTTGGATGGTCATGAGGTTTTTCAACCACCTCCTCCACCACAGCCACCAGTATTACCACCAAAGGACTTGACTCCACTGCATTGGAGGCTTTGGATTGCTGAGATAAGGAGATAGTATAGAGAGGATAATGCTCAGTATTGTGAAGCTTTGATATAAGCAAGACTGACTGAATGGACAGCGGAACATCATGTTGCTTGTAGATCATCACAGGGACATGGCTAGATATGAGAAAAGCAGACGGATGAGACCGACTGATAGGTCTTTTAGCTCCAGCAACACCAAACTACGTGTTTGTCCAAATGTGGTGTAGAGTAGGAGGGTGGAGCATCCTTTGACACCATCCTATGTTTGAACTGATGATGTTAATGATGGTGATGACGCACAATCCTGATGTCAGAGTCTTAGGATTTCTTTAAATCTTGGGGAGATGATAGATACATTGATACTGATTTACATTATATTTGGGATATTTTTGTCATTTAATTAGTTATTTAAACTTTAATTTTTATTTTTTAGTTTACTATATCTTATGTTGATTAGTGGTGGCCGAGGTTGAGATTAGGTGTCAAAATTGGTGTAAGTTTGACTTAGTGTGGCAAGAAAATTGATCTGGTAGACTTTGGTATTTCATGGAGAAAATTAAGATTTTTGGAATTTTTGCATGACGAAAACCAGTGTTATGGATAGTTTATAGAGTTGGACTATTTTGTCGAGAGGTTGGCTCAATTTGGTGAAAAATCGGATCCAAAACGACAACTGGAAGCCAAAACACGTCAAAATAGGGATTTAGGGAATTAATAAATAAAAAAAATTAAGTTGTTGAAAGCAGCCGATGGTTTATATATAAATACACATATATAAGGATAAAAAAGAAACAAATGAAAGGAAGTTTCATTTCAACAAAATGAACTACGAGTTCGTTACTTAAACCTCTCAAGTTTTTCTTTTGCTTCACGATCTCTTGACATCTGATTTTCATTCAGTTTCTTTACGCAAAACTATAGAACGTCATGAGACGATCAGTTCGAGCCAAGTTTTCGCGATAGAGATTAGGTATTCAGCCTACAATTTGGTAAATAATCAATTCAACGCAATTTCCTCAATACAATTTGAATTCTCACAATTTCTCAATTTTTTTCATGAGGTATTTATAGAAAATGGTAGGAATTGTTGAGAATTGATATATTGGGTTGATGTGCGACAATTTGGAATAAAGCTTACTTGCATGGGTTAAGGTTTCGGTTAATTGAACTAATGTGATTAATTTGATAGCTATTTTGGAGATGTTTTTATAGTTGACATTGATTTACATTAGGTTTCTGGAAGAATTGGTTATTGGTTTTGATGTAATTTGACTTCACGGGGTGTAAAAATATTTTGATATTGGTATCGAGTGGTTTTATGGTGTTTGTTGTCGAGTTTTGAGGATTTAATTGCGAAAATATTGATTTGGAGAAGTTTTTCAGTTCAAAATAAATAAAGTTCGCCTAGTTGACAGACCATATTAAAAAATTCATAACTTCTCTTTTGGTGATTCGATTTGAGTGTTTTTAGATTCTATAGGAAGTAGGACATAAGTACTACAAGTTCCTTTTAGGTCATCATGAAAATATTGAGTTTTTCAAGGTTAAAAAGTTACCCCAAGTTGGCTAGTTGAAAACAAGCTGAAACAGTTATATAAATTAATATTTTTGGAAACTATTCTTAAGCGTACTTTGATCGCAGTTTGCATTGGGTTTTGTGATTTGGTTTCACTTGAAGCTTAACCCATAATATAATTGGGTATGCAGGGAAGTTATTGAAACTATTTTCAAGGTAATCAGACGCTCCGAGAACCACTAGAAGTTAGCTCAAAGTTGGTTTGGTTGTAAGTAAACCCTACAGTTGTCTTTACTATTTATAGAATTTATTTTTGTACATACATTTGTTTTTAGTCTGCATTGCACTTTGCATCATTCTTGGTCATGCATACATGTCATCCAAGGTAGAGTTGCCACTACTTCGATCGTAAGAGTATGTGGTGCTTCACTCTAAACTAGACGTACTGCAGGCGTCTAAGGCGGGTAATGTCAACTTTTAGGTAACATGCATTGAACTCATAGGACTATTCTTGGTTCATCATGAGTAGGCCTGTTTGTTATGAGTTTAGAACACTAAATGAGGGATCCACGTTGTTATATAAATTTGTTGTTATTTGGAAATGCAATTACATGTCTCCATGTATTCAGAATAACATTTGCAGGAGTACATAATAATGTAGGAGTTTACTTACCTGACATCTTCGAGTTGTTTTAGATGATGTCAGATACTCATTTAAGAAAAGGAAGAATGGTTAAGACTCGAAGATCTTGGTGACTGTATTAAGTTTAAAGAATAATTTTCTTGTTGTAATCTCTTTATATACATTATTTCGGACTTTGGGGTGAGTTTAGGTCGTGAAATACTTTTAAATAGGTTATAAGAGTCTGCTATATTAGTTTGAAGTAAGTTAAGAGGTTTATTATTCAGATTTGATTTATTTTTAGATTATAAAGTTGTAACTAAGGTATTGAAGACTCTAAGTTAGTATTTAAGGTTTGAATATAATGTATATTGTGAACTGCGAGGACTTGTGAGTCCTTTTAGGCCTTTCCTCAATTCTGATGTCTAATAGGTGAAAGTTTTTCAGCAGGCTATTTTTAAGGGTTGTGTTGCCAAATTTTTTATAAAAATACGAAGGATAATTGGTATGATTTCCTAATTCGATCTAACAAAGTAAAAGAAGTATTGAGTTTCACCGAGGATAACCAAATTCAATTTTGGAGCTTTACTATGGATTAAAATAGAAATTATTTAGAGGCATATAGTTAATTGTATGGTTTAGGAGTCTAATTAGAGTAATTAGGCTAAGCCAGGACTTAGTGAGACGGGTGTTGATAGAGTTGATATCAAAGCCTATGTTTGGATCGATTGAGGAAAACTTTAGTTGGGAACTAAAGAGTGATTGAGCATGATTAATTAGGAAGTGACCATGAGTAGGGATACTTTGTTATTGTAATATATTTATTTTATATTATTATATTATCGCTAGATATACGATAGAAAGTTTACTCTCATTGTCTATTCGATATTTAACTCGTGAGATGTGACAAGTTATAATAGGAATATATAATAAAAGATAGAATATACTTATGAAATGAAACTGAGCGTGAATGGATGTGAAATAGACTCGAGAAGTCTAAATTCATAAGGAAATGTTGTAAATAGTTCGATACCAATATAACTAAAGGAAATAGTCAGTTATAAAACTAATAGGAAATTAGTTGAGCAAGAAGTCTATATGATTCAAGAATGCAAGTACTGAACATGGACTCCTTTAAAGTAAAAGTAGCACACATTTACAAGTTTGAAATGCTTAGGAAAATGCCAAAATAAACTTAAATTATGTCTTAAATGAATGAGAATTGTTTTGAAAATGTAAAAGGAAATTGAGGCTTTTGGGAAGCGCAGGATATGAATATCTAGAGTTTAGAATGAGGTTAGTACCGATTGAAATAGAAACTCGGAAGGACCTATTCTATGAAAGATTTAAATATTTAGAAGTGAAGTATTGTCTCCATTGTAAAATAAAACACAATGCGAAATATCGAATATAACCATAGTTTGAAACAATCGAATGACCTATACGTAGAAGTATTCAACATTTAAATTGTTTCTTACGTAAGTTTCTTAATTATAAGCGACGTTGAGTACAATGCTTCTATGGATTAAACAAAGTAATTGTAAAAGGAATAGAAATATACAAGTTAGAAGTAATCTTTGTTAACACTGAACAAGGTGTTGTTACGAAACAAAGATCAATAAAATTTCTAACTTGAAAAATGAAGGGTGAAGTGATAAGATCAATATGTTAGAAGTTGTGTTTGGGGAAATGGTATGAAAATAGCTCGGATTAGCTATAAAATAAAACACAAGTAGTTGTCTTTTGAAATTCAAAGTACCCAATAGTTACTTCTAACCAAATTAAATTACGATGCCTATCACTACAACCTAAAATATAACTATTAAGGAGAGATAGATGTACTGATTGAGTATCAGTAAGTGAACTGTATAGGACGTCAGTAAGAACTCCTATATAGTGAGAATTCCCATTAATAAGACTTAGATGATTGCAATAGCATCCTTTAAGAGGTTAATTAGTCGTTAAGTTAATCAAAGTATTGGAAAATCTAATTCCTTTATCTTTTCAATTGATCAACAACAGACAAGTTAAATCATCAAAAAATGAATTGATGAATAGTAAGATAATTTAATATCTTACACAATCTCTTAAAAAGCATCAAATTTCTTATTTAAAAAAAGTCTAGAAATTTGAGACAAATGGAAATAACTTAAGGCAATAACAAACATTAGATCTGTTTGGTTCATCAAATTTCTCTATTTCGATCAAAGATTAGCTAAGGAAGACTTTCATTCATTGAATGATGATAAGAAGTCACACTATCCTTAGCTACAATTTCAAAAAGAGATGTGATGAATCGAATTGCTTTTCTAAGTTAAGGCAAAGAAGCCGTAAGTGGTCTAAGTGCTGAACGGAGGAGTAATAAGTTTGTAAAGGGACAAGAATGAGATAAACATGAGAATAACTAACATTGACAAAAAGTGAACAAAATAGACTCCAATCTAAATAAAATGAGACGTTGAGATGATTTGTGACTGCTGGAAATGACACGAATGGACTCATTTAGTCAAGGTAAGGCACTGGAGTAGTTGTGTATGACCAAAAGTCTAAGTAAATCCATATCAAAATCATGATTCATTCACAGCGTAAATGACAAGTGTGACGACACCTGTCTTTGAATAATCGAATGAATTGATGATAGTCGAAATAAAAGATTCTATAATGTTTTGTTGGAGTCAATTGGAAGCTGAAGTATAAGCAACTAAATGGTCAAGAAATTCTTACCGCGCATGAAAAAAGTAAATTTTTGGTCAACAAGTCCCGATGCAAATTACAATTTCAAACTATGAGTTTGATGAGACTTAATATATCTCCATAAGATCTTACAAGCAAACAAACTGGAAAAGTTAAAAATGTTGAACCAAAGTAGTATAAAATAGATATCATAGAATATCTTGTATATTGGTTCAAATGTTGTGTTACACCACGTAATAAATTAGTGGTGAAAATTTCAATCACTAGGTTATTGTAAACTGGAGTTGATGTAAGATAACTTTATGGACAGTGAAAATAAAAAAAATGAAAAGAAAGGCACAACTTATAGCTCATTTACTAATTATTATCCGTATTGGTTTGAAATACTGAATAGAGTAAAGTGTATCTGGCTAAGATATTTTTAAAGAATTGAATGTTCTTCAATTATAAAACTGAGAAAAGTTAGAAGTATGTATTAAGTAGAGATGGAAAAGAGATAACATATTTTATAAACTTGTATGTGATACAAGTTAAAAGTTATATTATGAAAGTATAATCAAGGAATATGTTGATCTTTGTTAAAATTCGTATATCTACTCAAAATAAAGATAATTGTGTCCATTCAAGTAAAGAAAGAAATTTAGCGACTGGTTAGTGATTGAGATTAAAATGATTGAAAATCTCATAAACTGAAGAAATGATAAAAACTAATGTGAGTACGTTGGTAATTTGAAATAATGAGATTTACTGTCAATTCATGAATATTAAATGACTTGGCAAAGTTAAAGAAGTTATTAAATTTCTAACTAGTAAAAGGAAAAGTTAAGTGAAATGGTTGACGAGTTGGAATTGGTAAAGACTTTCTTGTCCACAAATCTAAACGATATTGTGAGTAGACATTTAGAGAATGAGTGAAAGTTGTATGATGTGTAAAGTTGCATTTTCTGATCGCATTGAAATTCGAGATCTCTTGTCATGAGATTACAGATGTAATTAGAGATCTATAGTCATGGGATCACTTGTGTAATTCCAGGTTTCTGTCGAGAAATGCAGGAATGGTTATCGATTAGATAGGCACGCATCTCTACTTTGTACCTAATGTTATGCTCAAATATTGTTTGCATCGCTATGAAATTTTAGACTGATGATAGTCTAAGAATTGATCAACCGACAATTCAAATAAAAAGATTATCAGTGATAAGAAAGTAAAATTGGATGTATATACCAGAGTTTGGTGGATAGGGAAAGAATTACCAACAGTTTGTGGAATTGTTTTCTGTTAAGAATGAAAATGGTTTTACTAAAAAGCAAGATAGGCTATATCTTGCTAAATATGAATGCTTAAATGGGATTCAAGGCATAAAATGAGTAGTGAAGAAAAGTAAGGTTATTAGATATTCAACAAAGTTGGTCGTTTAACTCCTAAAAAATTCACAAAATGCCAGGATTGGCAAAAAAGTTGTTACGACTTTTCATTAGACCAAGAAGATGAAAATAAAAAGTTGAAATGTTTATGATATCTACCACTGAATTGTTGATTATAATGAAAGTGATTAAGTTTACTTAACGGTTTAACTTTGGAAATGGTTTTTACAAGTTCGGATTAAAATAGTTGTATATAAAATATTTCTAGATTTTAACTGGAATTTAGGTATCCGATGTGGGATCCACACATTACGGACCTGAGATCATAATGTAAAATGTTTTTCTCATGAACGCCTAATGTGTGTATTATATGGAATTTTGTCACGAAGTCGGGGTGCGTTGAGGTGAATCATCAGTTTGTCATAATCGGGGTTGAAAGTGCATAGCTAAAGGGCATGAGTGAAAATAAATTATTTTTTGCTCAGAATCTAATTAACCAAATATTAATACTCATGTGAATATTTTACCACGGTTTACGTGAAAGTCGGGATTTGTGGCATTGTAAAATGAGAACGAAGTTGGTGCAATATTTCACCTCAAGCTTTATGTCAGTTAGCAGTGGTCGAGGTTGAGGTCGGGTCCAAATTGGTGTAAGTTTTGCTTAGTAAGGCAAGAAAATTGATCCGGTAGATTTTGTTATGTCATGGACAGAGTTAAGATTTTTAGAGTTTTGGCGTAAGGAAAACCAGTGTAAGAACAATTTAAAGAGTTGGACTATTTTGTCGAGATGTTGGCTCAATTTGGTGAAAACGAGATCCAAAACGAGCAACGAAAGCCAAATCATGTCAAAATAGGGATTAAGGGAATTAATAAATAAAAAAAAATTAAGCTGCTGACAACCAGCATAGGGTTTATATATAAATACACATATATAAGGATAATAAAAACAAATGAAACGAGGTTTCATTTTAATAAAATGAACTACAAGTTCGTTCCCTAAACCTCTCAAATATTTCTTTCGCTCTGCGATCTCCCGATGTCCGATTTTCATTCGATTTCTTTTCCTAAAACTATAGAATGTTGCGAGACAGTCAGTTCTAGCCAAGTTTCCATGGCGGAGACAAGGTATTCGACATGCAATTCAGTAAATACTCAATTCAGCGCATTTTCCTCAATTCAATTTAAATTCTCGCGATTCTTCAATTTCTTTCACGAGGTATTGATAGAAAATGGTAGGTACTATTAAGAATTGATATATTGGGTTGATGCATGCCAATTTGAAATAAAGCCCACTGGCATGGGTTAGGGTTTTGATGAATTTAAGTAATGTGACTCAATTGATGACTATTTTGGAGATGTTTTTGTAGTTGATATTGATTTACATTGGGTTTCTAGATATATTGATTATTGGTTTTCATTCAACTAGACTCCACGGGCTGTAGAAATATTTTGATGTTGGTATCGAGTGGTTTCGTGTTGTTTGTTGTCGAGTTTTGAGGATTTAATTGCAAAAATATTGATTTGGAGAAGTTTTTCAGTTCAAAATAAATAAAGTTTGCCTAGTTGACATGCCATATTGGAAAATTCATAACTTCTCTTTCAGTGATCCGATATGAATGTTCTTGGAGTCTAAGGCAACTGTTCTATGGGAAGTAGGATATGAGTACTACAAGTTCCTTTTAGGTCATCATGACAAATGTTGAGGTTTTCAAGGTTAAAAAGTTTCCTTAAGTTTGCTAGTTGAAAGCCAGTTGAAACAGTTATATAAATTAATTTTTTGGAAACTTTTGTCAAGCATACTTTACCCGCAGTTTGCATTGGGTTTCGTTATTTGGTTTCACTTGAAGCTTAACCCATAATATAATTAGATATGCAGGGAATTTATTAGAACCATTTTCAAGGTGATCCGACACTCTTAGAACCCTGAGAAGTTAGCTCAAATTTGGTTTGGTTGTAAGTAAACCATATAGTGTTCTTTGCTATTTATGGAATTTATTTTTGTACCTACACTTGTGTTTAGTCTGTATTGCATTTCGCATCATTCTCGGTCACGCATACATGGCATCCAGATAAAGTTGCCCCTGCTTTGGTCGTAAGAGTGTGTGGTGCTCCACTCTAGACTAGACGTACTCCAAGCGGGTAATGTCGACTCCGGGGTAGCATGCATTAAACTTATAGGACTGTTCTAGGTTCATCTTGGGTGGGCCCGCTTGTTATGAGTTTTAAACAAGAAATTAGGGATCCACGTTTTTATATTACTTTGCTGTTATTTGGAAATGCAATTACGTGTCTCCATGTATTCAGACTAACATTTTCAGGAGTACAGAGCAATGCAGGAGTTTACTTAGTAGATAACAGAATTGGAGAGTGGCCTAAAAGGACTCACAACTCCCCGCGGTTCACAATATATATCAAATTCAATTTTGGAGCTTTACTAAGGATTAAAATGGAAATCATTTAGAGGCATATAGTTAATTGTATGGTTTCGGTGCATAATTAGAGTAATTAGGCTAAGTCAGGACTTAGTGAGACGGATCTTGACACAAAATCAAGATTAAGTTCAAAATCTTTTTTAGTAGTGTTTCATAACAACTTCATAGAAAAACCTCTTTTTAGTAGTGTTTCACAAAATCAAGATTAAGATCAAGATTGAGTACAATCAAAACCTTGGGCTTACACGAAATCAAGATTAAGTTTAAAACCCCTTTTTAGTAGTGTTTCATACATACTTCATTTAAAAATCAGCCAATATAATTATAAATTAGGCTCTATGTAGTTTTCTAGTTTTACTTGCATAATAGTGATTCAAATTTTGGCTCAATGGGTGCAAATTTGTTTTAGGTATTATCTAAACTTGATATTAGGTTCAACACACTATACGAATATATCAAAATTAGTCACATATGGTTTCTACACAAATCCATAATAACAAGATATAGATCATGCTCAATAGTGTAAGGAAAAATGGGATCTTACAACCCAAAATGTGAAGGTAATTTAGATTTATTTGGACATTGTGTTGAGGACCTTAGAACACTTCCTTTCTCCTCATTTAATTTGTATAAGATCAGTGCCAAAGGCCCTCAAGTGAGTGTATGTGTTTGGTCTTCACTTTTCTTGCAAAAATTTCATGTTTTTGCTTTCTTTGTGTATATTTCTAAATGAGATCAAAAACTTGTTCTATGTCTTTATTATGTTCTCTCTATACCCTTTAGACTGTTTTTAGCTGTTATTGTGATTCAAGGGCCCAAAAAAGATATAAGCTTTTTAAAAAGCTGTTAGGAACAGCTTAACGTGATATGTGACATCATTAGCGCGCTAATTGCGGGTAGCGCGCTTAGAATACCATTAGCGCACTAACCAAGAAGGACTAGAGACTAAATAGTTTTTGGTTTAGGTTAGCGACTCCCTAACTCACCTACGACTAAACTATACCTCAGGGAACATCTTGGACATATTTAGTACGAGTCATTGTACTTGTTTGGACTCCCCGAGATGATTTCACAAATCCCAAAAATTGGAAATTTCGATTTCATGAAACATGTAGGGGCTTATCTACAAATAGTTTACTTATCATACAAAAACCATCTAAACTGATGTTGGTGCATTCAAAATTGATTACAATAGTTTGTACACCTCAAGTTCATGCTATAAAACACATTTGGATGATTTAAAACAGTTTAAAAACTCATGAATTTGAAAATCATGAAATGCATCACTTTATATTCTTGAAAACATGAAATTTAAGAAATGCATGAATTTAATGCATTTGGCTCATGTAGTTGAACTCTTATACCTTACAAATGATGTAAATAACTTTATGCATGCTTTCTGGTGCCTTTCCTTGCCTTGACCAAATTATGAGCTCTTCAAGTCTCATTCCATCTATACCATCCATTACATTTAAACTCGAATTAGTAGCCTTTGAACTTGTGAGTTCTAACAATGTTGGATGCACTTAAATACTTGACAAACTATATAGCATCCCCTATCCTCATTAAGACGATACTCATCCTGAAACTCTAATAAAGCCCCGGTAACCCAGCCAAACTCAACTAGAGCCAGTAGCCTCTCCGTCTATACCTGATAAACTAAACCTGTATAACGATATCAAATAAATAATTCAAAATATACGCAGTGGAAAATTAAAACTTTTTCGATAATTAAACGATATACATAAATACAGAGTTTATCAAAACCCAAAAAAACTCATTTATAAACCTCCCAACCCTGTTCATATACATCAAAATAACTCAAACAGTTTATATATATACATATATATATATATACATGAAGGCTCATTACATCGTAGAGAAGATAATAGGACTCTTTAATCTTCTCTCTTCCTTTCGCTGAACTGCTAGGCTACAAACCTGAAATATTAAATTTAAGGTGAGCGTTCCAACTTGCTTACTAAGTAAAGATTCACAAAGCCATCAACATTCCATATAATAATCAAAAACATTATGCAATAACAATATGCACCAATGTTACATAACGGGATTATGAAAACCATAAAATTTAATAAGTAACAAATGCAAATCAAATTGTCAATGACTATTATACTGTGATTCCCATTTTATTTGTAAAATTAGGGTCTATTACCCATTAACAACATTAATGTGATTGCAAGACCAACACATTGGCCGACGTGCTGCCTATCCAATCCATTAAAATCCAATGGTTATATCTTAAACCCTCTATTGAATATGTAACCCACGCAACCTATCTAACTGTGTACGAGTTACAAATAGGTCAAGGGATAAACCCCATGTCCTATATAAACTGGTATTAGTTCTAGGAGTTACTCTCATGGATCACATTAGACACCATTTTTTTATTTAGTAAAAAATGCCACAATGTACATAGTCCCCCAATTCAGTCCATAAACTATATGAACTACATACACAAACGTATCCATGCAATACTGATAAATAAGTGAAAGTGTACTTACCTTGGTTTAGGCTTCTGTTTAGAAATTTCATAACTTTCAAGGTCACTCACGCTTTCTCAGTGATCCAACACCTATTACGAACCACTTATGACCAATATAGGTATAATACCCTATGTTTAGAACCCTTAAGTCAGTCCCTAAGACCTTAGAAAGTTCTGAGTAAATTACAGCAGAGTTGTTTTTTTAAGTAGGAAAACGCTCCCTCAAATTGTAGGGTGCTAGTGAACAAGGCAGCAACACTGTCAAATCCACAAATCATCAAATCAACTGTTAACACTCCCCAAATTCCTCAGTGAGGACCTCTTGTGACTTATAAATCCATTCCTATCATCGATAACAACAATTCACAGAGAAATCATCACTAACTATTGAATTGAACTTCAAATTCAAAACTTTGACTAACCAATCGATGATTTTGATCTAACCACTATTTGATCTCCTTAAATCAACCCAAATACTCCACTGATTGATTCCTTAACCCTCAACTGCTTGCCTCTCACTCTCTCTCTTGATCAATTAGTAAGGATAAACTTAAATATTTTAATTTAAATATATGGATTTCCTCGAGATACGCATCACACTATGTCGAGGCTGATTAAGTGATTGATTTGTTAATATGACACCTCCTAAAGTGACACACATGTTGACACAATCAACACTTACACGCATCTCGATGCAATCTAATGAACCATATAATTAAAACCAAACTTATAGTTTTAATATATACATATATATTTATATATCAAATATATATAAATATATATGTAATTTGTATATTTTCTCGCTAATAATTCCACCGGGCATGCCTATGAGTATTCTCGGGTGTGCACATTTATTTCATGACCCCCTCGTTGCACTTGGTGTACCAGCTATTTATTGTTTATTTATTTGTTTTCCGATTATAGGCTTATATATAAATTTTCTTTTATGCTACAACCTATAAAATTCATTAAATATTCTAAACAAATACAAATCATTACACAAACACACGCATATTGTAATTTAGGTATGCCGGACTTAACCATGAGCCTAACTCGGGTTGATTTGGATTTGGATTACCACTAATCACTAGCTTAAAGTAACTGGTCATTACAGTTTCCCTAATTTAAAGCAATTTCATCCTCGAAATTAAAGTAAACATAAAATTACCTGTAGTTTCGAAGAGAAATGGAAATTTCTCCTTCACGTAAGATTCTCACTCCCAGGTTAGTTCCTCATCTCCATGAAATTGCCATTTCACCTTAACCGAAGGAATTTCTTTGGTTATCAAACACTGAATCTTACGATTAAGCATCTGAATCGGCTGCTTGTCGTAAGACAAGTCTTCCCAAAGATCAAATTCAGTCAAATCAATCCTTGGAGTGTACCAAGTCTCCGTTTTGCAAAGCATAGACACGTGGAAGACTATATGAACTCCAACTAACTTTGGAGGTAACTCTAACCTGTAAGCAACAGGACCAATCCTTTCCTGCACTTTGAACGGCCCAATATATTAGAGCTAGCTTACTTTGCAATCCAAACCTATAAAATCCTTTCATAGGTGAGACTTTCAACAGAACATAATCGTTCTTTGAAGACTCTAAAAACCTAGGATGTTTATCGGTATATCTTTTCTACGTTAGTTGTGTCGTAGTCAAACGCTAGTGAATCTGCTGAATTCTCTCTGTGTAGTCTCGATTCAACTCCGACCCCAATAAAATTATATCTCTAACCTCTGCCTGACATATAAGTGAACGATAAGGCTGACCATATAGAGCTTCAAATGGATCCATTCCAATGCCAGCCTGATAGCTATTATTATAAGAGAACTCACATAGAGGATTGTATTTCTCCTAATTACCACCCAACTACAAGACACAAGCTTGAAGCATATCCTTTAGCACCAATATCAACCGCTTAGTCTGTCCATCAATATGTGAATTGTATGTTGTACTGAGGATAAGAATAGTTCCTTGCTCTCTCTACAATTCACTTCATAATTTGGACATAAATCTTGAATCTCTATCCAAAGTAATCAACACTGGAACTCCATGAAATCTCAATACCTCATGTACGTACACCTCACATAATCAATCAAATGGATCTCACATCAAAACTGGTAAGAAATGTGTAGACTTCGTTAACTTGTCAACTACAACCCAAACTACATCGTACATCGTGCTTACGTTGACTTAGAGGTAGAAAGAAAATAAAATCCATCAATGTATGTTCCCATTTCCACTAAGGAATAGGCAGTGAATGCAATAACCCTCCAAGTTTCCTATGCTCAGCATTAACTTGCTCACATATCTTACATCTCTTTATAAACTCAGTAACATCTGTCTTCATCCCAGGACACCAATAAACACGTCTCATGTCATAATACATATAGTGTTACTTGGATGAATAGAGTAAAGAGATCTATAAGATTCCCGTAGCAACTCCTACCTCCACTGATCCGTAGCTGAAATCCACAATTTATCCTTAAATCGTAACGCACCATCATCAAAAATTGATCAATCAAGATGATTTACACTATCCATTAACCTTTGACGCACTATATAATCCTAATCAGCCTTCTGATAATCAATTACTCGCTAAATCATCTTCGGTTCAGCTCAAATCTGAGCCCAGAATAACAGATTAATAGCTCTAGAACTAGCTCTCTAAGTTGATGATGTGCCAGGTGGACTTTCATGAATCATCATTAGTGACGCTTCCTCAAGAATTCTAAACTGAGAAGCTTTGGTAGTAGCTACGTTCTCTCTGCTTGTTCTTCTCATACTCAAGGCATCAAGAACCATATTTACTTTGCCTGGATGGTATTTTATAGTGAAATCATAATCTTTGAGGAACTTAAACCATCTACACTACCTCATATTCAATTCGCTCTGAGTATATAAGTATTTTAGACTTTTGTAATCCAAAATACTGTAAATTTCTCATCGTACAAGTAGTGCCTCCAAATATTCAGGGCACAAACAACTGCAGCTAGCTTAAGATCATGAACTAGAAAATTTCTTTCATGAATCTTGAGTTTCCTTGAAGTATAAACTACAACCCTGCCTTCTTGCATTAACACACAACCCAAGCCTGAATTTGAAGTATTTGTATAAATCACTTATTCCTTCCCTGATCCAGGTAATATAAGAACAGGCGTCATAGTCAAACTATCCTTTAAATCTTTAAAGGCGGCATTGCACTCATCAGACCAAAGAAAGTGAATGTGTTTATGTGTTAGCCGAGTCTTTAGTAGAGAAATACGAGAGAAACTATAAATGAATCATCTGTAATAAACCGTTAACCCTAGAAAACTTTGAACCTCTGACACTGTGGTAGGAGTAAGCCAATCCTTGATTGCCTCAACCTTTGGTGGATTAATAGATATACCCTCAGCATTAACCACATGCCCAAGAAACTCGACCTTTGAAGACTAGAATTTGCACTTACTAAACTTGGTATACACCCGATTATCCTTCAAAGTCTGCAATGTAACTTTGAGGTGATATGAATGTTATTCTTGTGTCGTCGAATAGATCAAAATATCATTGATAAATATGATGATAAACTAGTCAAGATTAGGTTTAAGAACCCTATGCATCAAGTCCATGAACATATCCGGAGCATTAGTCAGCCCAAACTGCATCACTGTAAACTTGAAGTGCCCGTAGCAAATACTAAAAGCTTTCTTTGAGATATCCTCATCCCTAATCTTCAGTTGATGATAACCAAATCTTAAATCAATTTTTAAGAAATATTTTACACTATTCAACATATTAAATAAGTCATCAATTCTAGTTAACTGGTATTTGTTCCTGACAGTCACCTGATTAAGTTGTTTGTAATTAATGAAGATACGTAGGGTTCCATCCTTTTTCTTCACAAAAAGAACTGGTGCTCCCTACGGTGGCATAATAGGATGAATAAACCCTTTTATAACAACTCTTCAAATTGAGCATGCAACTCACATAATTCTTTTGATGCCATATGGTATGAAGGAATAGATATAAGTTTGGTACCATAAATACGATCAATGATGAAGTCAATGACACATGGCACTGGAAGTCTAAGGAAGTCAGATGGAAAGACTTCCAAAAATTCACCATGGGGTATCTCATTAACCTCTAAGTCTTGAGGAGTAGCTTCCCTTCCATGAGTTGCAAGTCATGAAGGATTATAGCTTTTATAGACTATAATTTCATAAAGGTTAGGGATCTGAAAGATTACCCTCCTATGAAAGCAGTCAATATTGGCACGGTATATTGACAACCAATCCATCCCTAGTAGTGCATCATATTCCAAGAACTCCAATACCCTCAGATTAACTGGGAGTTCATTCTCACCAATTTTTACTACACATCCTTCACAGATCAAGTTATGATAAACATTTTCAATCACTGCTTTGCTCAAAATCAACAACGTACTAGCTTTAATAGGTTTCAATTTCAACTCATCAACCATTGCACTAGCAATAAAGGAAACTATAGAACCAACATCAATCAAAACATGCAAATCTCGACCATAAATATTTAATATACCTTTCGCGAGCCTCCTATTAACCTATGGATCTGCGCCAGCCATTATATGAGTCTACTTTCATGCTGGTTGTACTGTAATACCTACTGATTTGGCCATTGGCATAGAACAGTCTCTCTGAATATGCCATGTCTGCGCTTACAGATATCATGGACAAATTCTAAGAAAAACCACTAGCCTAAGGGGCTTGACCAAATCCAATCGATTTTTTATGATTACTGTGCTTTGCTCTTGCCCTTACCTCCCGCGTAAGGTGGTGGAAAAGGTGGTTTGGGTGCTGAAGTCTAAGAAACTGGTGGAACCAGTGCACTAATAAAAGTCATCCCAGCTAATCCTAACGGTGTAGCTACTCCAGCTACACTTATCTGCCTTTTCTTTGGGCGAAAAGAAGCAAATTTTAGAATTCTTTAACTCCTAGGGACTTGTGGTACTGGTGGTGGCATTAGTACTATTTTGGATGGTCTGGCTAATATGGTTGCTTCCACCTCCATCGCACTCTCAAATATAAAAGCATAGCAAGTGCGAGAATGAGAGGAAGCCACAACTTGAATCTCATAATTTAGCTTACTAAGAAATAAATATATTTTATCCTCCTCTAACTCCACCATCTATAGAGCGAATTCACTCAACTCTATGAACCTCCGCTCATATTCCCTTACAAACGTAGCTTACTATTTCAGCTGAATAAACTCAGTCCTCTTACTTTTCCTGACTGATTTCAAGAAATACTACTTATAAAACACGGTCCTAAATTGTAGCCAGGTTGTAATAGTCTTCCCTTATCTCTAGGGAATTCCACTACTTCCGTGCAAAATCAATAAAAAAATGGTCACCAGTTTAACCTTAAACCGATCCTCAACATCCACAACAACAAATTGTTGCTCTATCTCCAGTATATCCAGGTCTCTACTACCCCTTCCCCTATTATGCCATTAAATCTCATAATGCCATATTTCAATATGCATATTTAGGGAATAATAATGCTTTATCAATCATAATATATAATAAATTGAAAAATCTAGAAGAAGAGAAATTAATTAATGTTCTCAAGAAATTCAAGAAAGCAATAGGATGAATAATAGCTAATATTAATAAGTCCACCTACATTTATGCATATGATTAATCTTGAGACATATACAAAGCCTTCTAGACAAGCTAAACATAGACTAAATCCACCAATGATAGAAGTAGTATTAAATGAAATACTAAATTTTACATGAATGATATTTCAAATAACATATAGTAATTATGTTAGTATAGTACAAGTAAATCCTAAAATGAAACTGAATGCTTCAACTAGAATAGATCATTACCTAATCTCGTTTATATATCAAATGTCTGAAAGATTACTTGGAATAACTCATTAGCAGTTCTAAGATGGATACTCAGGATTTCATCAAGTTCCTGTACCTCCAGAAGATCAGGAAAAAACTAAATTTACTCGTCCCTTTAGTACATTTGCTTATAGACATATGGCTTTTGGTTTATGTAGTGCACCTGCTACATGCCTAAGATGTATGGTTAGCATTTTCTCTAATTACGTAGAGCATTATATTAAAGTTTTCAAAGATGATTTTACTTTGTATGGTAATTCTTTCGATGAATGTTTACTCCATTAAACTAAAGTACTTTAAAGAAGCCTAGAAACAAATTGAGTATTAAATTATGAGAAATGTCATTTTATGATCAATCAAGGACTTATATTAGGACATATATTGTTAGAAAAAGTAATAGAAGTGGATACCACTAAAATACAAGTTATAAAGTCAATACCTTATCTTACTAAGAGTGAAAAAAGATCTTTTCTTGGTCATGCAGGATTTTACAGACGTTTTATGAAAGATTTTCTCAAAATAACACAACCTTCATGTAAAATTTTGCGAAAAATGCCCCTTTTGAATTCACAACTGAATGCAACACATTTTTTAATATATTAAAAGAATACCTTAATTACCACACCAGTGATAAAAATCACTGGATTTGTCAGAATCTTTCAAAATACTGTGTGACGTAAGTAATTATGCGGTAGGAGATGTTTTAGGTCAAAATGTAGAAAAGGATTGTCATGTTATATATTATGCTTCTACAATTTTGGATCACACCCAACTAAATTATAGCACTACAAAAAAAGAACTTTTAGCAGTTGTGTTTTCCTTAGAAAAGTTTAGATCATTTATTGAAAACAAAAGTAATATTTTACTCTAATCATGCACCATTAAGATACTTGATGGCAAATAAAGATTCTAAACCTAGGTTAATAAGATTGATTTGATTGTTACAAGAATCTGACCTTACTATAAAAGAAAAGAAATAAGCTAAAAACTTAGTAGCAGACTATTTAAGTAGACTAGAAAATGGAAAACCCTCAATACCATTAAGAGATGAATTCCTAAATGAATATTTACACAACATAGTTGCCAATAGTCTATGCTACGCTAATATAGTTAATTATCTTACTACTAATAGGTTATCACCCTATTTGACGAGAGCCCAAAATAATAAGATTAAAAATGATTCTAAACATTATTTATGAAAAATTTGTTCTAACCAAACCTTTCGAAGATGTGTTCCACAATAAGAGCTACAATCCACTATGGCTCATTGTCATACTTATGCTTGTGGAGGACATTTTGGTCCACGTCATACTGCCCATAAGATATTAGATTCAGGATTCTTTTTGCCCATTTTATCCTATGATTGTTATGTTTATACAAAAACTTGTCCAAATTTTCAAAGAACTAAAGATTTAGGATGTAAGAATCAAATGCCTCTATTTCCTTTTCTTTTTTGTGAAGTATTTGATGTATGGGGATGAGATTTTATGGGACCTTTTCCACTATCGAATGGAAATAGTAATATTTTACAAGCTGTTGATTATTCCAAGTGGGTAGAAGCTAAAGCTACTAAAACTAATGATTCTAAAATAGTAGCCAATTTCCTTGAATAAAGGATTTTTATTGTTTTTGTAGCCCTTAGAGTACTAATTAGTGATATCGGTTCACATTCATGCAATCAAATAGTTGCTACGCTACTTAACAAATACAACATCACACATAGAACATCTACTTCGTATCATCCTCAAACTAGTGGACAAGCTGAATCTTCAAACAAAGAAATCAAATCAATATTGGAAAGAAAGATTTTCCAACATGTAAAGATTGGAGTTTTTGTTTAGAAGATGCACTATGGGCATATAGAACTGTATTTAAGACACCTATAGGTATGCAACCTTATAGGAAAGTTTTCAAAAAATCATGCTATTTGCCTGTAGAATTAGAACACAAAGTATATTGGGCAATTAAGACATGTAATATGAATTATGATGATGCAGGACAACAACTAAAGTTAAATATTTAGGAATTAGAAGAAATACAAAATGATGCTTATGAAAGTGCTTCTATTTATAAAGATAAAAGTAAAGCATTTAATGATAATAAATTAAATGTTAAAACATTTAATATAGGGCAAAAAGTGTTACTCTTTTGTTCATGTCTTAAATTATTTTTTGGAAAACTTCGTTCATGATGGATGTGAATTTTTGTAATTACAAATGTATTCCCTTATGGTGTCGTTGAAATAGAAAGTATGGAAATAGGAATAATATTTAAAGTTAATGGTCACATATTAAAACCTTACTATGAAAATTTTGTTCAACATCACATGGAGATTTTTACTTTAGATCCAGTCAACAAGCCATTACAAGATTTGAACACTATGACAGAGCACATTGTGTGTATAAACTCTTGTGAAACACCCCAACTTCGGATTGTTAAGAAACCAAGACGTAAGAAGAATAAAAAAGCATTGAAGGAACAACGAACTATCTAAGACCCATAAATTTGTGATGAGGATGAACCTGATTATGTGAAATATGATGAAAATAGTAATCTTTAATGACTCTTAAAAGATGATTTGAGACTTATTTTCCTTAATATAAAAACCAATATAACTTATTTTCTTAGAGCTCAACTTGATACGGTTGTGCTGATACGAATATTTTGCATGAACATTGATTTTTTATGACCAATTTGCGAATTTATAACAAGCCTCCTATTGAGGTATATAGACCAAATATTGTCTTTATAGTCCCATTGGGTCTATCAAAGAATGTGGCAATGAGAGTGGGACGGTTTATTTTGATATAGATTTCTTGCTTAAGCCATCAACTGACTATGATGACATCATATTATTGGGATGATCTTTTCTATCACTTATTGGAGTTATAATGAATGTACGTGATCGCTTAGTTACACTTAGAATGGCAGGTGATGAAATGTTACTCCAAGACGAGATTGAAATATGTGATGGTTATGAAGGAGAACATTTTTATGATGGTTTTAAAGATAAGAATTATCATTATGATAATAATGAGGAAAGAGGTTTCTCTGATGCTAAGGAAGATGAAGTTACTAAAGAATCAATTGAAATGAAGATTGAATCGCTTACACTAAACGAGGATTAATTTTTCTATCAGTCAAGCAAAAGACAGTAAACAAAATTGCTCTATGGGAGGTAGCACATATTCTATATTTATTTGTGCTTTAATATTAGTATAGGTTTATCATTACTTAGTATGTTTTAATTTTTTTCCTTTTGATTCACATTTGAAAATATTTTTGGAACTTAAACTCTGAAATAGCTTCAAATAGAGGGGGGATGATCGAGTTGTTATGTCCTTATTGAAATATATTATGTCCTTCTAGCAATTTACATTATTTAATCAAATAATTTATTAGTTACTTACATATCCTACTCAAATTCTCAGATTTCTAGTGAATTCTACCTTTATACTGATCATTATATGTGATATATGTGATATATATGAATTGATACGAATTAAATTGAAAAAGTAGCATTTACTGTCCAACGAATCCAGAGCGATGTAAATTTAAACTATAAATCACAAGAAGAATTGGTAAAAGTGAGCAGAAATTTTAAGTGAAAAATCAAATATAACAATTCAGCAACAAATCGACTCTACAATTGGGATTTGCGGAGTAAATTTGTGAACCACAAAACCTTATTTTCATTGATTTACGTATTAATTTACAACAAATCCACTTAAACCCTTGATTCTCTGGGCCCGAATTCATGTTTTTCAAACAAAAACCCTAAATCGATAGTTATAACTCATTTTCCACTTACAAACCCTTGCACACCTTCGATTAAGAAATCAATTTATTGGCTAGATTCAACTCTCCAAGGCCTTATTATAGCTTATTTAAGTAATTCCCACCTCGAGGAGGATTTGTTCAAACCAAAAGAAAAGAGTTATTTGATAATATAGAGCCAAATTACCTCTTAAATGAAAGGAATACATAAAGAGGCTTGGAAAAGGAATTTAGGTGTTGTCAAGAGTCTAATACTTTAGGGATTCACTCTAAACGAGGTAATTGTTTGATACTCTATCAATTCTTTAAATTATAATGTTTTGAAAATTGGTTTTTCATGAAAATTGATGAAATTGTCAACAAAATCATTAATTTTTTTGGGTTTTTAACTAGAATTATATTATTTATTGACAAAGAATGATGATTCTTAATTTTGATAACTAAATGGGTGAGGTTAAGGATTTTATTATAAATATATTTAAGGGGTTTTATAAATAAAAATGATGAGATGATCTACAAAATGAGTTTAGGGGTGTGTTTTTCAAATACTTAAGGAATGTTTTGATGGATTTGCTTTCGTATTATATGTTTTACTAATTTTTAAACTTTTCTATTTTTTGTGAAAAATCCTTTTTACAAACTTGTTTTAAATACCTCGATAAAATTTAATTCTCAATGAAAATTCATTTTGAATTTATTTTCATATAAAACATAGGATTTTGATTTACCAATTCATCATAGTTGATTGATTCTCTATGATAGAAGAGGTAAAGGATAAGGTAGGAGTAGTAAACAAGATAAAGGGAAATAGATTTTGATAAAAAAATCCAAAAAGAAGTATGAGGGTCGAGAAATGTGTATCAAACCTACAGGGGTTAGTATTAGAGAACCAACACCTGAGAGAGCTAAGTAGAGAACACCATCACCACCTAGCCTTGATGAGGAAAGATATTTTGGACACTCAGATTCGAGCAAATTTGTACCTTATGATCCTTTACAATTTTTCGATCCTGAAGTGCAAAGTATATATTTTAGAGATGCAAAGAGAGTTATAATACCTGAAAGGAGATTGAAAATTTAGAATGTGCAAAAGTTTGAGGACGAGATTGTGAGCATCATAAGAGAAAGGAATTGGGAGAAACTTGTTAGGGATTATGGAGAGAAAATTATGCAAGGTTGTTCTAAATTGGTAAGACAATTTTATGCGAATGGATATGTAAGTGATTATCCAAATGAAGTAGTAGTTCAAGGGAAAAGATTGATATTTCATCTGCAAGATTGAATAGACAATATAGACATCCTAAATGAGATGAAGAAAAAAAGCCGATTATCCAAATATCATTTATGTTAAGGAGGAATCCTATCCTTTTGCGATGATTCAAGAAGCTTTAGAGGTAATTTTAGGACAAGGATTTTCTCTTGATGCTAAAAGCTATCCTAAATTTAATGAAACCACATATTGTAGGAAAACTACCAAATGTTGGCATTATATTATAAATGTTTATATCCCACTACACAACACTTTGAAGTGATGAATCTTAGAGCTACTTTACTTTATCACATTATCATGAAGAGGGGATATAATGATGGTGGGAAAATAATTCATGATGCTATGAAACAAGCAATGATGACCGTGAAACATGACGGTCTACCATTCTCAATATTGATTACTAAGCTATGTATGAAGGAAAAGTTGGGTTTCAACAAAGTCACATTCGATGTATCACCTCAGAAAATCATTACTAATGTTATAGTAAAAAGGATGAGAGCGGTAAATGGTTATACTGATTCGGAAGATGAAAGAGAACTCAATTAAGTAAGATCAAGAGTTGAGGAAAGGAGGAGTAGACATGAAACTCAAAACTAAACATTAGAAGATGCAAAAAGAGTGGCAAGAATGATGGCTTTAAGTGAATGTTCCAAGCATGGAAGACAATTCTACATCTCCATTAAAAGGTAAAATGAAAGGATTCTTCTTATCCTTATTTTCGCATTTTACGCATACTGATAAGCAAATTTTGAGAAATTAAGGGATGCTAGGGGAGGATAAAAGAATTTTGGCACGTCACCATTCCACTACGAAAATGAGATTTGTTGAACGTTTGAAAGATCAGAAGAGGAGCATTAAGATTCCATCATTGCAATTGCACTTTTCATCAGGAGTTTATAACCTTGCCGATAGCTACGTTTCACAAGCCACTACAGAGAGGGATGAAGAAGGAGTTGATGATGCTAATAATAAATTTACATCTAGACATCATAATTTGTTGTCTTTGTAATGTTTGCTTGAATGAGAAAATGTGAATCTTGTTTTTGTTATTAATGAGAAATGTAAGATATTTTTCATTATAGTTCTGCTATTATTTATGAATTTCTTGTTTGTCAATTTTATATATTTAATAGTAAATTATTTTATATAGTTTGTTTATGCTTCATGAGGTATATTTGTTTTGTTGAAAAACCAACTTAATTTTTAAACTTTGACGATAAGGTCTGGAATGAGTTTTGAGTATTTAGGTGAAGTGAAGTACAAAGAAGCCAAATATGGAAGATTCGAGAGGTAGATTTATTCAAATTGACTGAGATTTTTCAAATATTTGATGAAGATACATGTAATATTTTTTTCATTTTACTTTATTTAGTTAGGAAATAATATGAATTGAATATAATCTGGATTTAAATAGAAGTGATATTTTATTATCGATGAAAATAGAAGATAAAAAGGAATTGTTATACTCTATTTGACTTACCTAGATTGTGTGTGCACTAGAAGAGTTTAGAGGAATTGATTGCTTTGTGTTAGACATGAGAATGGGTCGAAGATCAAAACAAAAGTGCAAGATAAATAAGAAAAATTTCTAAGAATCTTATTATATAAAGATTGTTGGTCAAATATTATACATATAAGATTAAAAGAACTTATGCCACAATTAAGGGAAGAAATATGAAATTATCCAATAAAGCTTGACTTAGTTGGAAAAAAATACATTTTAATTATAGTGAAAGTGATAAGTGCTTATAAGTGTTTTTAAATAAATAAAAGAGAGACACACGAGTTCCAAAATAAATGAAGTAGAAAATCTAGTGTTTGTGAATGCGCCCTAGGTCAATATATAAACATTAATTAATTTATAATTTTAGTTAATAAAATAGAGATTTTCATTTGTTGTTTTATTATAAGTGATTGCATGTTTACTTTTTAGTTAAATCCATGGTGTATTTATTGAAATATCCTAAATGTCCATATTCGCTCATTATACTGGGAACTATAATGCATTAAGACTAATGTGAATGTTGATTGATGGTCATGTGATGATCATATATATAGGGATACGAATCGAGATCATGAGTACTTGAAAGGAACATGGTACTAGACCGACCCGCTATGAGAACACCACATGGATTTAGTCAAAAGTGTTAGGTATATCATTTAGTCCTTCGATATGAGATTATCGTGGACTTCAATATTAGGAGCATGGTAATTTGACATAATCCAACGTTGTCTTTAGCTGGACAATTATAAAGATTGTGATTGGTTACCAAGTAAATAATATGTGAAGGTATGTAATCAAGATAGAATTTGTCACTCTCGTATAGAGAGAGATATCATTGGATCCCTCAATATGATAGACTAATATTGGCCAAGTCCATGTGAATCGATATGATCAATGTCACTTGGATGTTTTCAGTTTACCTAATGATCGAGACTAGTACAATCGAATATTAAGGGAACTTTCCATGCCTTTTGTTTAATCAAAGGATATAACGTGACAAAATGATATGATATATGTTATTCATTTAGTTGTATTGATTTTGATATTCACGCCATTTGGGTAGTCATAATGCATTGCTAGAGACCGCTTATGACTTGTGTACCAAAATGATTTTACTTCACTACAAATGTCGCATGAACCTATTGGGTTGCACAAAAGAATGCTTTTGCGCAATTTCAATTGGTCCAGAATAATGAATTTTTATATGATAAAATCCATTACATAAAAGCCCTTGAAGTTTGTTATATGATAACTTATTAATAGAGGCGTATGTGTAATTTGCTTAAACTGCTTAAATACAATAGTTGTATTACGAATAGATTTCAAGTGATAGCTTATCTATGCATATAAATAGAGGTTGGGACCCTAAAATGAGATAAAATTCTCATTTTTACTATTTTCGAGTTCTCTGGATTTTGGGAAAAAAGAAAAACATTTTTTTATCTCTTTTGGGTCTAGCACTCCAAATTGTGGTCACTATTCGTGTGTAGATTTCCAATAGAGGACGGATATTTCAACGTCTTAGAGATTGAACAATCAGAGAAGGAAATCATGGATTAAGGTAAGGTTTTACTTTTGTTGATCGAGTTTAATGGAAATTATCTTTTATCCTGTTACGGTAATTCAAAATTGTTTTGAATTTTTTTCTGCGTTTGAATCCTTAAATCCCAACAATGGCATCAGAGCCTTAGGCTTGGTTCTATTAAATATTTGCATGTTTTCTCTAATGTATATATAATATATGTGTGAAAACATGATCTCGATTAATGTTATGTATGATGTGCATATAAGTTCTTTGATAATTGCTACTGAGAATTAGTTTTAAAGCATGTTGTTAATTCATTTATTTGATACATATGCATTACTTGATTCAATGATAAAATTCATGTTTATAATATTTCAATTAACATATATTTTAATACTAAATGAGGTGAATTTTGTATGTTCAAATTGTAGAAGTCATGTTTAGGTTAGTGTGATTCTTGTGTTGGATACATAGTTCGTTTTGTTCAATAATTATGTATGTCTCCATGATAGAAATCATGATTAGGTTAATATGATTAATTTAATATGATTCTGGTTATGAATGCATGATTAATATTTTGTTTCTTGATTCAATTGCTTGTTTCATATGAGTAAGAATCGAAATTGATTTTGATCATATATCTAATTATGGTTATTTGTTAGTATATTCCTATTAGATAGGAGATAAACTTGTAATCCGATAAGAATTACAAATCCGATAAGATAGATGAGATATATATATATATATATATATATAAAATTATAATTGGATTAAGATTCAAATTATCTTAAATTCTAATTGGATTAGGATATGATATTAAGTTAGAGGTAGGCCCAACTTATTTAAAAACTTTCTAATTAATATGTTTCGAAATTAAAATAAGGGGCAGTTTTGGTCAATTTGATTGACTAAAATAATGAGAAATTTGAGGCGATTTTTAATTTTTAGAACTGGAATTCATTGTCTAAAAAAAAATCATCGGCGCTGTCCCCTGTAACCCCGTCCACTGACTAGTGAGCGGAACCGAACCACCACCCACTGACCGGTCATTGGGACCGCCGCTAACTGTTAGTAGCGCAAGGAAATTCGTATGGTAGTCAATATCAGTAAAATTTCCTAAGTTGTTTAGTGATTGTACATGTATTATAATATATGATATTTACCTCGTTTAAATTATGATCACTAAAACAAATAAAAAATCCCTCTTCCAAATTTTTAGTCAAGTGTCATCCATTCTCAAACACTTGTCAAGGCTTCATTCACATTAATGTGGGTCTGCCTCCGCAGAGTGTATTATGTTATCTTGGTGAGGCAAGTTGATAAACAGTTACTCTATTGTTAGAAATGGTTAGACTTGATAAAACTATCAAAACGGTTTTGGGCTTTAGGCATTAGATGATATAAAACATGCTAAGACATAAGATGTCATAATCTCATAAAAATATTTAAAAGTTACATATGATTTAATTGGTACCTACCTAAATAACCTAATTTAAAGTGTCGTGCCTTAACTGTCTTGGAATTAGGTGAAACATGGATTTTAGTCCCTTAAATTAACATAACGTTTTTATGAGGTTTGTTAATTTAGTGGGACTCTATTCCTCTGTACTAAAATGAACTTTTGCATAATCTTTGTTGTAGATTTATGGCCTCTTCAAATTTCACTAATCCCTTGTCATTGCGATCCATCCTTGGAAGGATAATTTGTCTGGGACAAACATTCTTGACTGTTTCAGAAACCTGAGAATTATTTTAAAGCAAGAATGCAAGTTGTATGTCTTGGATGATCCTATTCTTGAGGAACAATAAGCCAATGCTTTAAGAGCTGTAAAGGATGCACATACAAAGCATGTCAACGACTCAACTGATGTTGCATGCATTATGTTGGCAACCATGGTTCCTGAATTCAAAAGGACATGGAACACATGGAAGCTTAAGACATGGCAACGATGTTGATAGAAATGTTCCAATAACAAGCTAGGCAAAAAAAGGTTCGAGACACTCAAAAACCTTCATTCTTGCAAAATGGCTGAGGGTGCATCAGTTAGTCCTCATGTTCTGAAAATGAAGGGCTATATTGACTGTCTTGATGGACTTTGATTTCCTATAAGCCAAGAGTTGGCTACGAATTGATCATAAATTCATTGCCTAACAGTTATTCACAATTCGAGATGAACTATTACATGGAAGTCTATCTCAGAGTTGCATTTATTATTTAAAATTGCTTAGCAGAACGTCAAGAAACCTATTGTTAATATGTTGATGGTTTAGAAAGGAAAAACTTCGGAGAAAAAAGGCAAAGCCAAGGGTAAAGTTGCCAAGGCTATTGTTACTATCACAAAACTTGTGGAACGAGTCAAGCCTAAGGTTGTTTCTCCTTCACAGTCCAAGAAGGAAAAGGAAAAAGATAAAAATTGTCATTTCTGCCATGCACCTGGGCATTAGATTAGAAATTGCAAGCTCTATTTAATGATCTAAAGAAAAATAAAAGTAGTGCGACTACTGCTTCATGTATTTATGTTTTTGAAGTTAACTTGTCTACTAGTGATTCTTAGGTATTGGATACCGGATGTGGATCTCACATTTGTTTTAATGTGCAGGGTTTCACCAAAAGTAGAAAGCTAAAGAAATGAGAAGTTATCCTACGAGTTGGAAATGGAGCAAAGGTTGTTACGTTGGCTGCATGATGCTATGAGTTAGTTTTACCTAGTGGACTTATGTTAGTTTTAAATAAATGTTATTATATCCCGGCATTGAGCAGAAACATCATTTCAGTTTCATGTTTGAATTTGGATTGCTTTAATTTCATTATTGCAATTAAAAAATGCTCCATTTCTCATAAAGACGTTTTCTATGTGAATGCTCATTTGTGTAATAGTCTTTATATTCTAAACATGAAAAGGTTCATGGATACTCCTAATCTTAACATAAACACAAAAAGATTCAAGTCAAATGATTTGAATCAAACCGACCTTTGGCATTGTCATTTTGGCCACATAAATGAGAAACGCGTTTCTAAAATCCATAAAGATGGACTTTTAGATTCATATTATTTTCAATCACATGAAACATCTGTATCTTGTTTACTAGGCAAGATGACAAAAAATCCCTTTACTGGAGACAATTTAAGAGCAACTGATTTATTAATTCTAATACATAGTGATGTATATGATCCTATAAACATAATGGCTAAATGTGGTTATCATTAATTCATTACCTTCACTGATGATTTCAGTGGATATGGTTACGTGTATCTCATGAAACATAAAGGTGAGTTTTTTAAGATGTTTTGAACATTTCAAAATCAAGTGCAAAATCAACTTGGTAAAACTATTAAAGCGCTTTGATCAGATTCAGGTAGTAAATGTTTGAGCCTAGAGTTTAATGATCATCTTAGAAACTGTGGGATTATCTTACAGTTGACTCCTCCAGCGACCCCACAATGGATTGGTGTTTCAAATAGGAGAAGTTGAACTTTATTAGATATGTTTGGATTTATGATGAGTCATGTAGAACTTCCTATTTCCTTTTCTGGTTATGCCTTAGAAAATGATGCAGTTACACTGAATCGTGTTCTTCATAAAGCAGTTAATAAAACACCACATGAGATATGGTTAGGGAAAAGACCAATTTCATCTTTCCTTAAGATTTGGGCTATGAGGTTTTCGTACGACGACAAATCTTAGAAAAATTATCAGCAAAATCTATCAAGTCTATATTTTTTGGTAATCTTAAAGAAACTAGATGATACAACTTTTATAATCCCACTGAGAACAAAGTGATTGTCGCTTGGAATGGTGTCTTTATGGAAAAAAAGTTCATTTCAAAAGACGATAATGAGAATAAAGTCTTGAAGAAGTTCAAAACAAATAAACACTAAACCGCCAGTGGGAGATTAACAAAGTCTTAAAATAGTTGAACCTTCAAAGGTATCACAAGGCCCGCGTAAGAAGTTCGAGAACCACAAATAAACACTTAACCGCTAGTGGGAGATTAACAAAGTCTTGAACCAGTTGAACCTCCAAAGGTATCACAAGGCCCGCGTAGGTCTGAAAGGGTAAGACATCAGCTTGAGAGATTTGGATTTCTTATTAATGATAGTAGTGAGGTGTTACTTATGGATCAAAATGAGCCTACTACTTATCAGGATGCTATGTCTAGCCCTGATGAATATAAATGGCTCAGTGCCATGAATTTCGATATGCAATCCATATATGATAACCAGTTTGGAACCTGGTTGATTTACTTGAAGGTGTTAAGAAAATTGGATGTAAATGTGTTTTCAAGAAAAAAACAGACATGGATTACAATGTGCATAGTTGTAAAGCACAGCAAGTAGTAAGAGGTTTCTGACAGACTCAAGGTGTTAATTATGATGAAACTTTTTCTCCTGTAACCATGCTTAAATCCATTAGAATTCTAATTTCCATAGCTTCAGATTATAACTATGAGATTTGGCATATGGATGTCAAAATAGTTTTCCTAAGTGGAATGTTAATCGAGGACCTATATATGATACAACTAAAGAGTTTGTTCATCTTGAGAATTCTAGGAAGGTGTGCAAGCTTCAAAGATACATTTATAGATTAAATCAAGTTTCTCGGAATTGGAGTCTTTGTGTTGATGAAGCACTTAAGGAATTTGGCTTCATTAAAAATGAAAATGAGCCTTGTACATACAAGAAAGTCAGAGGGAGCGTGGTTGTTTTCCTGGTACTGTATGTTGATATATCACTCATTAGAAATGACTTCCCAACCTTATAGAGGAGTCTTGGTTAGGGAAATGTTTCTCAATGAAGGACTTAGGAGATGCAACCTATATCTTTGGGATTAAAATCAATAGGGATAGATATAAAAGGCTAATCAGTCTAAGTCAGAATGCTTATATTGACTAGGTACTGAATAGGTTCAGTATGCCAGACTCTAAAATAGGACTAATGATGAACAAGAATGCATGAATACGACTCCATATGCATCAGCTATTGGATCTATCATGTATGCCATGTTATGTACTTGACTCGATGTATCATATGTTTTGAGTGCAACAAGCAGATATCAGTCTGATCCTCGTGAGAGTCACTGGATAGCAATAAAGACATTCATAAGTCCTTGAGAAGGACTGAAGAAGTGTTCTTAGTCTATGGAAGTTTGGAAGACGAGCTTGTTGTAAATGGTTACACAGATGCAAGTTTTCAAACTGCTATAGATGACTTCAAATCGCAGTCTGGATATGTGTTTAATTTGAATGTAAGTGCAGTGAGCCGAAAAAGTTCTAAGTAAGAAACTATAGCAGAGTCTACAATAGAAGCAGGATATATTGCAACATCTGATACATCTAAGGAGGCAATTTGAATAAAAAAGTTCATTTTTGAACTTGGTGTGGTTCCTAGTATAACTAACCCAATTTGCTTGTATTGTGACAATAACAGGGCTATAGCACAAGCAAATAAACCAAGATCATACCACCGATCCAAACATATATTTAGATGTTTTCGTCTCATTCGAGAAATCATTGAGAAGAAAGAAGTGAATATTTTCAGATTTCCTACAGAAGACAATGTTGCAGATCCTTTGACAAAGGCTCTTCCACAAGCGAAACATGATGATCATATTAGGTCATAAGTATGAAATACATGAATGATTGGCCCTAGTGCAAGTAGGAGATGTTAGGGAATGTGCTCTAGGTCAATCTATAAACACAGTTTAACTTATAATTTTAGTTAATAAAATAGAGGTTTTCATTTGTTGTTTAATTATAAGTAATTGCATGTTTAACTTTAAGTAAGTCTCATGGGTATTTGTTGCAATATCCTAAATGTCCCTAGTCGGTCATTATACTGAGAATTATATTGAATTATACCTAGTGTGAATCTTAATTGATGGTCAAGTGATGATCATGCGTATAGGGATATGAATTGAGATCATGAGTACTTGTTAGGGAACAAGGCTCTGGACCGACCCTCTATGAGAACACCACAAGGATTAAGTCATAGGTGTTACTCATGATAGGTATATCATTCAGTCATATGACTTGAGATTATCGTAGACTTCAATATCATGAGTATGGTAATTTGACACAATCAAACGTTGTCCTTAACCGGATAATTATAAAGATTATGATTGGTTATCATGTAAATAATATGTGAAGGTGTGTAATCATGATAGAATTTGTCTCTCGTATAGAGAGATATATCAGTGGATCCCTCGATATGATAGACTAATAATGGCCAAGTCCATGTGAATTTATATGATCAATGTCACTTAGATGTTTTTAGTTTACCCAAAGATCGAGACTAGTACGATTGAACATTAAGGGAAACTTTCAATGCGTTATGTTTAATCAAAGGATATCCCACAACAAAAGGATATTATATATATTATTCATCAGGTTGTATCGATTTTGATATTATGCTACTTGGGTAGTCATAATGTCTGGCTAGAGACCGCTTATGACTTGTGTACCAAAATGGTTTTGGTTCACTAACAACATTGCATGAACCTATTGGGTTTTACAAAAAAAATGGCTTTGCGCAATTTGAGTTGGTCCAGAGTAATGAATTTTTATATGATAAAATTAATGACATAAGAGCCATTTCAATATTTTAATAGGGGCATATTTGTAATTTGCTCAAACTGCTTAAATACAGTATTTATATTATGAATATGATTTTAAGTAAGGGCTAATCTACGCATATAAATAGAGGTGTAAACCCTAAAATGAGATAAATTTTTCTTTTTTGCTGTTTTCGAGTTCTTTAGATTTTGGGAGAGAAAGAAAAAAATTTTCCTTCTCTCTTGTGGCTAGCATTCGTGTATATATTTCCAATAGAAGACAGGCGCTTGAATGTCTTGAAGATCAAACAATCAGGAAAGGAAATCATGAGTTAAGGTATGGTTTTTCTTTTGTAGATCTAGTTTAATGGAACTTATTTTCGATCTTGTTGGTATTTTTCAAAAAAAAATTTAATTCTTTGCTATGTATGAACCTCTAAAACCTAACATCTAGTGGTGGAAAAAATGAGAGAAAAAATTCCTATAAAATTAAAAAGGGTATCCAAAGGAAATGGAGCAAGGAACCGTATGAATGAAAAAGAAAAAAATATGGGAAGAAAAAAATTGATAAAGAAAAATGGAAGAATGTCTATAAGAACTTTAAAATAAAAGATTTAGCTCGACTGCTTATAGCTAAGTTGAGTAAAGTATCTTTTTTCCAACATTCCAATAATTGAACTTTATAATTATATTAATTGGTGTCTTAAAAATACCTATCGACTTTGATTGTGGTGGTGTTTTTTAATTTTGTTTGAAATTGAGAATGATTTAGTGATTTTTGTATCTTGAGATTCTATATTAGTCATTGTATGTTTGATGCTTATCGTTGGAGATTGAGAAAGCCTATATAGTGGCATGACCTTGGTATTGATTGAACTTTAAGTTTTGAGGTATATTGCATAATAAGGGTTGAATTGTCATTTACGGGTTATTCTTTAAATCTTTCTATACTATCATAATTTTTATTCCCATGAGGGTAATATTTTTTTATTTAGTGATCACTTCTGCTTAATAATTTGAGTAAGTAACTATAAATATCAGAATAAGGAATGAAAAAAGAATATAATTGCTAGTATTCATTTGCTCGGGACAACAAAATGTTGAGTTTGAGGGTATTTGATAAGTCAATAATTGGATAGTGTTTTATAGTATATTTTAGGGTTATTTTAGATGCAAGAGGCTCTATTTCACTGGGTTTTCTCTTCTTTTGTGATTTTAGGTTATATTAAGGTTATATGATGAAATGGAAGAAAAAAGAAAGAAAAGTAAATAATTTAGTCAATTGAAGAAAATAGTCGGCAATTCCACTATGATTCATCAACTGCACTAGGGTTTGCTAAATAAATCGATAGTTGAGAGGTCCAGCGATTTGTCAGCAATTCAGGAAATGACTTAGGATTCGCTACATAAATCAGTGAACCAAAATCATTATTCCACTGATTTTCCTAATTATTTAGCAAAGAAAGAGGATTTTGTTAGGATTCGCTAGTCTCGACCTCAAGAATTTTAGATTACAAGAACGAATTTGAGTTCAATTGGGATACATACACTTTATAATACTATATATATGACCTTAGGACTTCGAAATTAAGTGCTTTTTATTAATTTTAGATTATTTATAATTGAGTTTAGTTTAATTTTATTGTTCTTGATTTTGAATACTCTTTGGAAAATTTGTAATAGAGAGTAGAAAAAATTAAGTGAAAAATGAAATATAGCGGTTCAACAGCAAATCAATTCTGTAACAGGGATTTGCTAGGTAAATCAGTGGTCGACAAAACCTTATTTTCCCTTATTTACGTAACTATTTACCAATGAATCAACTTAAACCCTTGATTCGTTGGGCTCGAATTCGTGTTTTTAAAACAAAAACCCTAAATTGCTAGACATAACTCATTTCACACTTACAAACTCTTGCATCCCTTCGATTAGGAAATCAAATTATTGGCTAGATTCATATTATTTGTTTTTACTAATTTTTAAAATATTTTTGTAAATTTTTATGAAATATCCTGTTTACAAACTTCTTTTAAATACCTCGATAAAATCTGATTCTCAATGAAATATTCATTTTGAATTCATTTTCATATAAACACACAGGATTTTAATTTACCAATTCATCATATTTTATTGATTCTTTACGATAGAAGAGGTAGAAGACGAGGTAGGAGTAGTAAACAAGATAAAGGGAAAGGAATTCGATAAAAAAAATCCAAAAAGAAGTATGTAGGTCAACAAATATTTATCCAACCCACAGGGGTAGTATTAGAGAACCAAGGCCAGATAGAGCTGAGTTGAGAACATCATCACCCCTAACTCTAATGAGGAAAGATATTTTGGACAATTAAAGTCTAGCACATTAGTACATTATGATCCTTTACAATTTGTTAGTCTTGAAGCTCATAATAGATATGAAGAGATATGAAGAGAGTTATAATACTTGAAAAATTGATTGAAAATTTAGAATGTGCATAAGTATAAGGACAAGATTATGATCATCATAAGATAAATGAATTTGGAAAAAACTTCATAGGGATTATGAAGAGAAAGATGAGCGAGGATGTTTTGAATTGGTAATTCAATTTTATACGAATGGATATGCCAGTTATGATCCAAATAAAGTAGTAGTTCAAGGGAAGAATATTGATATTTCATCTACAAGATTTTACACACTCAACATGTGTCACCCATTAAGAAACATATCAATCTCGTTCACTTCCAATTCAACCATGTTAGGAGCAAACTCTCAATTTTGTAAATCTCCACACGTAATCTTTTATAGACATATCTCCCTATTTCCATTGAATGAATTAAACCCATTTCTTGTTCCTGACTGACTTCGAAATATAATACCTATAGAATATGGTTATGAACTGTGGCTATGTAGTTATAGTCTTCCCTGTATCTCTAAGGAATTCCACCATTTACGAGCACACTCCAACAAAAGAAATGTGACCAGTTTAGCCTTAAACTAGTCCTCAACATCTACAGCAACAAAATGTTGCTCCATCTCAAGAATCCAATCCTCTGTTATTCCATCCTCCATCGTGTCGTTGAGTCTCATAATGTCTTATTTCAAGAATTACTTACATGTTCTAAGAAAACCAACCTTCTCATAATCCACCGACACTACCATTGATGTTTCAAGAGGAGCCTGTGCCACAACTAGTTGTACTGGGGCAGCTACTGTCTTAGGTGCACCCTTGACCTACTAACCTCAAGACTGACTGAAGGTTGTGTCCTTTTTCATTGTGCTGATAGTCTCATTTGTGCCATCAGCATTGCCATCAGTTTTGCCTAAGATTCCATAAACTATCACATTTGTCACTCAATCATAGATTTCCACTATGCCTCTGTCTCTGCATTGCCTTGAGGTTCAGGCCTACATGTACCTCCTCTCTATTCAGCCATTGAATTCAATAACACAAAGAATAGATAAGACCATTAGAGCAATGTTCATAAAAGACAAAAAAATTGTATATGTGCAATAGAGAACAATAAATACAGCCAATAACGTATACTAATATTTTCATTTTCATTTCCCCTAGATCCATGATAAAAGCCATTTATCATGTCTTAAGTTCTTCTATAACTTGAGATAATTCTTAAAGTTAGTGAGCTTATGTCCTGGTACCAAGGTGTAACAAAGCCATTTAAACTCAGTCTCTAATACTAAATTTAATCAAACACCATGATACCAAATTGTGCTAGAGATATACCTTTACTTCATATCAAATCAAAATTATTATGGCTAAGCTATAATCTAGGCTATGATACCAAGCTGTAGCATCCCCTATCCTGCTTAGGATAATACTCAGCCATAAAGCCTAATTAAGCCCCGATACATCAGCCAGACTTAACTAGAGCCAAAAGCCTCTCCTTCCGTATGTGATAAACTCAACTCGTATACTGATATCAAAATAAAAATCAAAGTTAGTGCAAGAAAAAATTAAAAAAAATTTCAATAATGTAAACGTTAGACATAAATCTAAAGTTTACCAAATAAAAACTCAATTATACAAAACTTTCCAATCCCTATTATATTACAACAATGTAATTCAAACAATATATATATATGAACCTTGGTCTATATTTTAGGGTAATTTTGGAAGTAAAAGGCTATATTACATTGAGTTTTCTCTTGTTTTTGTGATTAAAGGTTATAATTAGAATATGTAAAGAAATGGATGAAAAAGTGAAGAAAACAAAAGATTTAACCAAGTGGAAAAAATGCACAACGAATCAGTAACGAATCAAGAATCAACCATAAATCATTGTTGGCGGTTTGGCAGCAATTCACGGTTTGCACATAAATTGCCAAAAAAATTGATGAAGTCTCGATCTCATTTCCACCGATTTGGCTAGCGATTTATGTATTAAGTGGAATCATTCACGAATTGTTGGATACGATTTTAAGAATACTAGATAACTACGAAGTGTTTAAGTTAAGTTGGGATAAGTACTACCTAAAATATTTATATATGATTTTAAAGCTTTGAAATCAATTGCCCTTAAGTACCCTAGATCAATATTATATTGCTCTTGAAGCCATATTTTATAGTTTTTATTTAGTTTAGATTTACTGTTTATTGATTTTGGAGACGATTTGAAGATTCAAAGTATTTGATCAGAGGTATTTATTTGTGTCCTGTATTTACTTTATTGTGATGTCTATGAATATCAATGACTAGTTTATTAATCTAAACATAGTCCGAACATGAACTTAATATGTTTTGCGATGTATTCATAATGAGATTTATTTGTACTTAATGCTTTAAACTAATCGCATTCTTCAATTAACTAATTTAATAGATTATTATTTTTAGATTATAATCATGAAGCTTTGTATTGCATGCACAGTATAGAATATGTATTGTGATATTTCGATTCAATATCTAGTTTAAAGTAGTGACCGAGATTGTTTAAAGAGGTATTTCAACGTTTAAATGTTCTAGGTGGATTGAAATCTAAGTTAAATATTGAACTGGCTTTCTGAAGGTATTATGCTTAGTAGTTCAAATTTTTTATGGAACGTAATGCAATTTTATTGCCTAAAGTTAATTTTATTAAGCTTTCAAGATATTAACTCAATAAAATTAGAATGCAGCTTTTCCATTGATATAAGGAGAATTGATGGTTCACTAAGGACTATCAACTTACTTATGATTTGAGTTTATAGATCTAAAATACTTTATAAAGAGATTAAAGTATGCGTATGACTATGATTGAAGTAATATGTTTCGATGCAAAATGAATTAATCTTTCATTGTTCTCGATGTTTGTTTAGATTTTTATTTTATATTGAATTGGATTGATTTGAATTTAGTGAATTTTGATTGTGTGAAATAAGTTAGTATATTATTTTAATTAATTATTATAGTTTTATTAAGTGATTTTTAATTCTCGATTTAACAAAATTATTTAAATTGAAGTAAAAATAATAATAAAAACCTTGGAAACCTTTTTCCTAAAGAAGTTTGCTAAATACATAAAACTTATTGTACACGCTCGACACCTGTAAGTTTTTGGTGCTATCGCTGGGGACTTTTACATAATTTTTAAGGAATTTTTGACGTTGTGTTGTCTACCCACTTCATGATTCTAATTCCATAGGATCCTTACATTCAATTGATCTTGAGGTAGATAGGACTTTCAATCATAACTTAAGACAACAAAAACGTAGGGAACACCAAGCTATCACAAATGGAAGCCAATAATAACCTTAATAGTATTAACAATTATAATTGCAATAGAGAACATATTTTTAGGCAAGCCATTCTAAATATCACATCTTATAAACCAATGTGTATTGCCTATCTCGAGGGATTTCTTGAGTTTGAACTAAGATATGGATTCATTAGTGCTCTACCTAACTTCCAGGGTAAAGATAACGAAGGCCCCCAAAAATTTATAAGGGAATACCAACACAAAGTCAATGGGATGAAACATAAAGACGGTATGTTAGACCAAGTCAAACTTAAAGCTTTTCCTTTTGCATTAAATAATCAAGCATAAAATTGATTGTTTTATCTTCCTCAAGATTTAATAACCATTTGGGCTCAAATGTTAGAAGGTTTTCTAGATCAATATATGCCTGTAAGAAGATTTAGTTACCATAGAAGACAAATCACTATCGAAAAAATGAAAGATGATGAAAATTTTAATGACTTTTGGGATAGATTACAAAGATTAATTTCATCTTGTCTACAATGTGGATATACACAAAGAACTTTATTAGAATACTTTTATGAAGGACTTCATTGTGAACAAAGACTATTAGATACCGTATGTGGTGGATCATTATTCAATGTAACACCAACTTTAGCAAAAGAAGTTATTAACAAAATAGCGAAACCATCTAAACAATATGGTGAAAAGACCGACACAAAGAAAAAAACCTCATGAAGTTAATAATAAATGAAGTAATACATTTGATGAGAAAACTGATTATTTATGTAGCATGGTCAAGTTACTATTAAAAGATGGATCACATCAAGTGAAACTATGTGGATTTTGTAATGAAGTTACGCATCCGCATCCTAATTTACAAGAAGATAACACTGAAGAAGTCAATTGTAGTTTGAACCAATTTTCTAATCCTCCCAAGAATGAATATAATAATAATAATAGTTACTACACTAGAAAACCAAATTCAAATCTTAGATATGAACCACAAAATCAAAACTATACCACTTAGAGACCAAGGGCATAAATATAATATGCACTAATTCAACAAGTTCAACAAGTAGTTCATCCTACACAACCAAATATAAAACAAATATTACATAATCTTATAAATCGAAGTCATCAAAACTTTACAAAAGTTTCTCAAGATCCAATTAAAACTTATTCGTCTATTAACGAGTTGAAGAATCAATTAAATTAGATAAACCTACAAATTATTGAGTTAAGTGATCAAACTAAAGGACCTACTCAAACTACTAATCAAGTACAAGTTAACACTTTAGTTTTTTTATAATGAAAAAGAAACACTTACACCGAAAAAGATACCTGAAAAAGGTAAAAAGAAAAAGAAAGTACAGAAAATAATAAAAGAAGAAAAATAATAGATGATTGCCAATGTCATTCCCACTTGAGAATTGAAGTTAATGAGAAATTGTTACAAACTTCTGAGTTAGTTAGGAAAGAGAAAGATAATACTATTTATGAATTTTTTAGGGCCCGTCTCATTAAGCACTAACTTAGCCTAATTCCTCCAATTAGGCACCTAATCCATTTAATTAACTTTGCCTCAAAATAATTTCTAGATCCTTAAATGCAACACCGTTGTCAATATTTTAAGTGGAGCAAATGAGGAAATCATATTGTTTAATTCCAAGATTTTATACAAATTTTGGCAGAACCTCACTTAAAAATTGGCTTTCGGCGCCAAAAACCTAATAAATAGTAGCTTAGAGAGAATGCCAAGAAGGTCTCATATCTCTTTCAATTCATAATATGATAACAAAATTAAATATAAACCTTCAACCAGAGCAAATCCATAAGCTTACGTTATACAATCCAAAAATGAAATCAAAACTGCCCACAAATAGATTTACTCTAAATAAAGTTCTAACTTTCTCAATACCCTTTGAAACCATTTTATTAAGTTTCATAACTCTTCCATAAGTGCTTCACGTCATACACCTATCCCTAAAACCAAAATAAGTAAACATAACATAACTACAACGAGAATTAAACTTTAAAAACTAAAAAACAATCACCAAGATCTTCGACTCTTGTCCATTCTTCTTTATCTTCACTAAAAATCAAACATCATAAAAAACAACTCGAAGATGTTTGGTAAGTAAAATTTACACTTCTCTATACTCCTCAAATGTTAGTTCAAATATATAGAGACATGTAATTGCATTTCCAAATAACAAGAAATTTATATAACAAAGTGATTCCCATTTTTTACTATTCAAGGTTCATAAACAGGTTGCCCAACCAAAGAATAAACCTAAAACAGTAATAAAAGTCCAATGAATGCTCCCCGAAAAACTTGCGTACCTTAGGTCTTCTATGTTCCAATCTATCTGGTCAGGAAACCTAGTTCTGGGTCCCACCCGTGAGCCGTAGTACTAACAAGCTATCGTTCGGAATGACATGAATGCATGACTAAGAATGATGCAAAATGCAATGCAAAGTAAACTGAAATACAGGTATGAATATAAATCTTTAAATAGTAGAGAATATTGTAGGGTTATATTATAATCATATCAACTCTAAGTTGATAACGAAGCCTTACTTGTATGTTTCCCAAGTTTCTCGGCTATCACGTACTTTTACAAATCTTATTAAACAATAGAATTCATTATTTAGTGTTACAACTCTATTTAAATACTCTAAACTCATATTGAAGTCTTAACAAAATTTAAAATCCATTTTAAGTCTTTTTTTTCGAAATTTCTCCCATTCTTTTCCCTTTTGGTTACAACTAGATGCAACTACTATAGCTGCAACAATTACAAGTGCAACTACATTTATAGTTGCAACTATATTGCTATGGTTGTAACATTAGTGCAACAATTACAATTGCAACGACAATAATTATCAATTACAATTGCAACAATTTCACATGCAAACACAACAATTAATTACACTAGTTGTAATTGTAAACAAAACTATAAAAAGTTTCGACACCACTTTCTAAGCTGTCAAATTTCCATAACTTTGGTTTGCCAACCAAATTAAACACCAAAAAATCAACTATGAAAACCCCACAGAAATCACTCATAAGTTTCATTAACAAATAAGAAATTCAAATTTGAGAGTGACAGAGAGAGTACATTTGAGAGTGAGCAAAGCAAGAAGGGAGCCGTAAGAGTGGGAGGGAAAGAGAGAGTCGTCAATTAAGAGAAAGAGGGAGAAAGAACAATGAAAAAAGAGAGATAAATGAGAAAATCGTGAGGAAGATAAGAGAAACATGAGCAGCGAGTTAGTGAGAAGGTAAAGAGAGAGTTCAACGAAGAAAGATGAGTAGGGATCGATGGGTTCAAACCTAATTCTTGTTTCACACTATAGATAAAAGGGTTTTAGATGGCAATTGACCTTTCTGCCCTTATTAAAATACCCATTAGTTAACCATACCACTGCCTTTCTCGGTAATTTACAAATTTTCTTTTATTTATCTTGTTTATCTATATTTCTAAGTCCAACTTAAACCCCTGAAAAATACTTCAATTTCGACAAAAGTTGAGAAAATACCCAACGTGCTCTGAGATTCACATACATCGCGTCTACACCTCCACTTGACCATATTTTACATCAAATAAAGTATAATACATAAATTAGTCATGCGACATACAAAAATAATATTTTTACTTGTGATCTATAGTCTGTAACATGTGAGTCCCACCTCGAATAATTAAAACCCAATTTAAATTCAAAAATAATACTTAATTAGTTTCCTAATCAAATTTATGAAATTCTTGGATTTCTGAATTCTTCTTAACTAATTAAAATTTCTTCCTCGAAACTTATACTTATAGGTTAATGGAGCTAAAAGAGATATGAAAAAATGATCCTTCATTTACAACTCTTTCAATCCAAACATGTAAAAATCATTTCCAAGGTGAAACCGTTAGTTTTTCAATCCTGACATCTTTTGAATTTCGATAAGTTAAACAATGAAATTTGTGGAATATCCAATAACCTTAATTCACTTCAAATTTCATACCTTGAATCTCATTAGAAATCCAACAATTAGCAAGATCTAACTTGTCTTGCTTTTCATATAGTACTATTCATTCTTAACTGATAACAATTTCACAAATCGTTGATAATTCTTTCCATATCCGTCAAAGTCTGATATACACATCCTAGTTTAATTTCTCTTTATCGATCATTTTTTCATTAAGATTGTCGATCGATCAATTCTTAGACTATCATTAGTCTAAAATTATAAAATGATGCAAATAATATTTAAGCATGAAATTTGATACAAAGTAAAGTTATGTGTCTACCTGATTTATCACCATTCCACAGTTTCCAATAGAAACTTGGAATTAGATAAGTCATCCCATGACTATAGATCTCAAATTTCATCTATTATCCCATGGCAAAAGATCTTTAATTTCAATCGGATCAGAAAAAGAAGCGTGGCACATCGTGCAACTCTTACTCATTCTTTAAATGTCTTCTCACAATATTATTTAAGTTGTGGACTAGAAAGCAATTATCAATTCCAGCTTGTCAGCCAATTCACTTAACTTTTTCTTTGACTGATTAGAGAATTAACGCATTTTCTAACTTCATCAAATCATTTTCTGTCTATGAGTTCACAATGAACCTCATTACATTCACTTTACTTCGAATCTTTTCTAGATTACCTTGCTCATTACTACTATTTCCACTATTTCTCAATTTTTGAGATTTCACATCTCAATCATTTCCATATAACAAACTTATTTTATTACTTGAATAGAGGCAATTATCTTTAACTTAAGTAGAATATAAGCTTTTGAACACAGATATCGACATATTTCATGTTTATACAGTCACAGTATAACTTTTAACTTGTATTTCATACAAGTTATAACTATGATATCACACTTTACCCTTACTCAATACATATCTTTGGCTCTACTTAATTACGATGGAAGAATATTCAATTCTTCAAACATATCAAGTTAAATACCTTGTACTTTATTCAATATGCTCAACCAATAGAGATACTAATAATTAACAGAGTTGTACGTCTATTTTCATTTTAGTTGTATCTTCACCATCATACAGGTATGTTACATCAATTCCAATTTTAAGTAACATACTACTTCAAGACATCACCACTGACTAATCACGTGGTGTAGGACTACCTTTGAACCAATATACAACATTTTCAGTGATATCATTTGTATATTTCTTTGGTTCAAAACTATCAACATTTGGAGTTTAATTCCTTGTAAGATCCTTGTGATGATATATCAAATTTTATCAAACTTATAGTTTAACATCCTAAGTCATACGGAACTTGTTCACTTTAAATTTCTATTTTCATGCATATATGAGAATTTATTGACCATTTGTTTCCGTATACTTAAGCTTCCAATTGACTCCGACGAAACTTCATAGACTCTTATAGCAGACCTCACAACTTCATTCAATTATTTAAAGATGGGTGGACATTACACAGATCATCTATGCTGTGAATGAATCGTGATAACGATACAGAATCTACTTGGTTCCATTTATGTCAATCTTAGCTATTATAACATTTATCTCATTCTTGGTCTTTTTACAAACTTACCACAACTTTACTCAACACCTAAGTCACTTATAGCTCCTTAGTCTTGACTTATGAAGGCAATTTATATCTCTTCTATTTTCAAAAACTTAGCTATGAACATTGCGGCGTTTAACGATCATTCAACCAATTTAGTCTTCCTTAAATAATATTTGTTCGAAACAGAAAAGTTTGGCAACTAAAACACTTGAACTATTGGTTATTGTCTTTAGTTGTTTTAATGAGTCTCTTGTATCAAAGTATATTACTGATGATTTTATTTGTCTGTTGTTATTCATTTTAAGAGATAGAAGAACTAAAATTCCAGGACCTCGACCAACTTTACGGCTAATAGAACTCTTAAAGGATACTATTTTAATCCTTTAAACCATATAAATAGAAATTCTCGATATAAGAAATTTCATGCTAACTTCCATACAAATCACTCAGTGATTCTCAATCAGTACATCTATCTCTTTCTTTGTTATTTTAGATTGTAGTGATACACATCATGACTTTAATTTAGTTAGAAGTAACTATTGAGTACTCAAAATTTCAAAACACAAACACTTGTATTTTATTTAATAGCTAATCCAAGCTATTTGCATAATATTTTTCCTAATCTCATTTTTAATACGTTGATCTTATCACTACATCTTTTATTTTCAAGTTAGAGATTTCACCAATCTTTGTTTTATAACAACACCTAATCCGGTGTTAACAAAGATTTATATCTAACGCGTATTTTCCATTCATTTTATTATCACTTTGCTTAACTAATAGAACCACTATACTCAACGTCACTCAAGATTAAGAAACTTGAGTGAGAAATAATAGAAAACAATCAACTTATTGATTGTTTTAACATGTGGTTCTATTTTACATTTCACTTTGTGTTTTATTTTTGAAATGAGGCAATACCTTATTTCAAAGTATTTTATTTTAGTAGAAACCGACTAAGACGACTTGACTGACCTTATCACAATCCCATTATGATTTTCAAGTCAAGATTCAATTTGACCAATCAATTTCTATTTTTGAAATCAAGTTTTTTTTTCATTTAAGTCTATTATTTTCTTCTATTATTGAGACTATTTATGAAGTAACTCTCAATTGGTTTTAAATTCAACCAATATTTTATAGAATATGTTTTCTTGAGTTACTTGTTACACTGGTACTAAACTTATTCTAAAACCCTAGATATCCATATGTTGTGCTTCCCAAAAGTCTCAATTTCATTTTACGTTTTCCAAACTATTCTCAATCATTTGAGACTCAATTTAAGTTTGTGCAAACATTTTCATGAGCATTTCATAATTTTAATAGTTCGATACTTTCAATTTCAAATGAGTTCATGTTCAGTACTTACGTTACTGAATCATTTAGACTTCTTGCTCAACCAATTTCTTATTTGTTTTATAACCGACCGTTTCCCTCACACATATTGATATCAAACTGCTTACAATACTCTTATTAATTTAGGCTTCCCGAGTCTATTTAACGTCATGTCACGCTCAATTATCATTTTACGAGTCTATTCTTTTTCTAATTGTCTATTTCTAATCTCACTCGTCATATCTCGCGAGTTTAGTATCGAATAGATAAGGAGAATAAGCTTTCTATCGCATATATGAAGATAATAAAATAATATATATCAAATATAACACAATACCAAAGTATTTCTAGCTCACAGTCATTTCCCAACTAATCATGACCTCATTACTGAACCTTGTTCCTCAAGACCATCACTTAAGTACATGTAACTCAATGAAATCCAAGAGCCTCAATCCAAACTTCCCGATCAACTCCATCCTAAACTCATCGTCATTATCATTTCTTACATTTCCTTGATTGGGCTTAATTATTGCTCTGATACCAAGTTTTTCAGGGCCCGTCTCACTAAGCCTTGCCTTAACCTAATTCCTCTAATTTGGTACCTAATCCATTCCCGATTAACTTTAACCTCAAAGTAATTTTCTAGAGCCTAAAATGCAACTCCGTTGTTAATATTCTAAGTGGAGCAAATTAGGAAATCATATTGTTTAATTTCTAAGATTTTATAAAAAAACTCGGCAAAGCCTCCCAAAAAATTAGTTTTCAACGCCAAAAACCTAATAGACAACGGCTTGGAGAGAATGCCTAGAAGGACTCACATCTCTCAGCAGTTCATAATATGATATCAAAATTAAATTCAAACCTTCAACCTGAGCAAATCCATAAGTTTAAGTTATACAATCCCAAAATGAAATTAAAACTGCTCCATAGCTAGATTTATTTTAAATCAAATTCTAACTTTCTTGAAACCCTTTCAAACCATTTTAAAATATTTCTATAATAAACACAACAAAATCACTTGATACCAACATTAAAATATTTCTACAGCACAAATTGGATAAAAACCAATAATCGGAAAATAGAGAACGAAACATTTGGATTATATGTGTATACATATATATAAGAAAAACAAAACAAACAAAACATTTGGTTTCATTTCAAGTAGAGAACAAAACTACTTCGATATCTAACCCTCCCAATTCGAGTTTTTGCTTAGCAATCTCCCAATGCCCGATTTTCGCCTAGTTTCTTTTCGCAAAATAGTAGAGCATCGCGAGATGGTCAGTTCTAGCTAAGTTTTTACGGTGGAAATGAGGTATTTTGGGTCATAATTTGGTAAATACTCAATTCAGGGTATTTTCCTCAATTCAATTTGAATTCTCACAATTTTTCAATTTCCTTCGTAGGGTTTTGATAGGAATTGGTAGGGATTGCTGAGAATTGATGTATTTGGCCCATTTGGATGAATTTGGGATATGTTCTACTAGCGTAGGTTAGGGCTTCAATGAATTTTACTAATGTGATTCAGTTGATAATTATTTTAGAGATGCTTTATAGTTGATATTGATTTACATTGGGTTTCTAGATGAATCGATTATTGTTTTTTATCCAATTTGACTCCACGTGCTATAGAAATATTTTAATGTTGGTATCAAGTGATTTTGTGGTGTTTGTTGTCAAGTCTTGAGGATTTAATTGCAAAAATATTGATTTGGAGAATTTTTTAGTTCAAAATTAATAAAGTTTGCCTAGTTGACAGGCCATATTGAAAAATTCATAACTTCTATGTTGGTGATTCGAGTTGAGTGTTCTTGGAGTCTATGGAAAGTAGGACATGAGTACTACTAGTTCTTTTTAGGTCACCATGAATAATATTGAGGTTTTCAAGGTTAAAAAGTTACCTCAAATCGGCTAGTTGAAAGCTAGTTGGAACGGTTATATAAATTATTATTTTTGGAAACTATTCTCAATCGTACTTTGGGCGCAGTTTTCGTTGGGTTTTGTGATTTGATTTCACTTGAAGCTTGACCAATAATATAATTAGGTATGCAGGGTAGCTAGAACCATTTGCAAGGTGATCCGACGCTCTGAGAACCTTGAGAATTAAGCATAAAATTGATTGGTTGGATGTAAACCCTACATTATTCTTTACTATTTATGGGATTTTATCTTTGTACCTGCATTTATGTTTAGTCTGCATTGATTTTTGCTTCATTCTTGATCATGCATACATGGTATATGGATAGAGTTGCCCCTACTTTGGTCATAAGAGTGTGATCCACACCACTCCAGACTAGACTATTTGCAGGTGTCTAGGGCAGGTAAAGTTGACTCTGGGTGCCATGCATTGAACTTGTAGGACTGTTCTAGGTTCATCGTGAATGGGCCCGCTTGTTATGATCTTAGAACAAGAAATGAGGGATCCACGTTGTAATATAAATTTATTGTTATTTGGAAATGCACTTTCATGTCTCCATGTATTCAACTAACATTTGCAGGAGTACAGAGCAGTGTAGAAATTTACACACCTGACATGTTTGAGTTGTTTTTGATGATGTTAGGTTCTCAGTAAAGACAAGGAAGGACATACAATACTCGAAAATCTTGGTAATTGTTTTAAGCTTAATTTAATTCATGTAGTGCTCACATTATATATATTATTTTTTTGGCATTTGCAGTGAGTGTAGGTCGTGAAATAATTTTGCATAGGTTATAAGATTCTCCCTAATTAATTTGAAGTAAGTTAAAAGGTTTATGATTCAGTTTTGGTTTATTTTGGGATTATAAAGTTGTAATTAAGTTATAAGAAACTCTAAGTTAGTATTTACAGTTTGAATTTGATATATATTACGAATTGCAGGGAGTTGTGAGTCCTTCTAGGCCTCTCCCTAATTAAGTTGTCTATTAGGTGAGCTTTTCTGGCTGGCCACTTTTAGGGGAGGTGCTGCCGAAATTTTTTAAAATTCGGAGAATAATTTGTAAGATTTCCTTATTTTCTCCAATTAAACAAATCATGAATTAAGTTTCAATAAGGATATAAATTTAGTTTTGGAGCATTATTAAGGATTGAAAAAAAAATATTCAGAGGTCAAAATTAATCAAAGGGTTTAGGTGCCTAATTAGGGGAATGTAACGGCCCGTTCTAATCGATCCCGATTAACTGGCAAATTACAAATTAAGAACATAAGCTCAGACCCACGTGGACGTCGTTGAAAAGTCTATGACACGCTAATGGGTGAAATATGTTATTTTTGTGTGGCGAGTGTTTATTTATTTTACTATTATTTAATAGTTCGCGTCGGGTTGATTGAGAATTACGCTTGGTCACGTTGTGCGCGTGTAGTGACGAGAGTGTGCGACGTCGCGGAGTGCGCGTAACGCGGGTGTACGGGGTAGTATGGGATTGAGTTGTCACATCACCCATCCCATCACATCACACATCACATCAAACCCATCCCTCATCATTCACTTTGTCTTTTCTCCAAAAGAAAAAAAAATTCCTTTAAAAAAAAAGGAGAGAAGAGAGAGAAATAAAAGAGAGAGAGAGAAGAGAGAGGAGAAAGAAAGAAGAGAGAGCAAGAGATGGTAGAGAGAGGGGGGAGAGAGTGCGGACGACGGCGACGGCGTCCCAGCAGCGGCTCGCGGAGGCTGGTCGGACGACGACGCGACAAAGGGTGCGCGCAGCGGCGGCAACGAGCTCGCGACACCGAGGACCAAAGCAGCGCGCGCGGATCAGCTGCGCTGGCTCTGCGATGCGATGCGGACGACCAGCGCTCGCGCTAATGGCGAAGAGACAACAACTCGCGACGACGACGCGGCATGTGCGGCGCGAACAGCGGCGGACGGCACGATAGCGGCGCGCGACTGAGAAGTGGCGCGGACGACGAGCAGCGGCGGCCGCAAGACGGACGGCGGAACGAGCACGGCAATAGCGGCGCCTCCAAGAAGACGACGCAGCTCCAATAATGCGTGCCGCGAAGCGCGCAGGCGCGGCAGCGTCACGGTGCGCGCGTCAAGCAAGACGGCGAGGCGGCACCGCCATCGCGCAACGGTGGTGGTTAACGACGTCGAGCAGCGGCGCGGTGGCGCATTGCCGGAACAATCCTCGGTATGGTTCAAAAAGTGTACAAAGTATTAAACTTTTTGGAATAAAAATTTTACAAATTTTGGTCTCATACTATAAATTCATTTAATGATACTCTAAAATAATAAAAATTGTATAATTGGACACCAGGGACTTAGGCTACCATAGTCGGGTGTCAGGTACCTATCTCGAGGCGAGTGCGGGACGTTTCGAAGGAGTTATGCAATTTGTTTGACGTAAGTCAACCCACGAGAAAATTAGTTAAAATTCTTTTATGACACTTACTTTATTTCGAATTTTGATTATTCCATTGTGCTTTGTATTGCTGTTCATTTGCTGTTCATCCACTCCCACGTGTGTATGTGTGTTTGTCGACGGGGTCGGGCATGGCACAGACTCACACCCCGGGGCTAGCTACCCCACGTTGTTCGAGTAATTGGCCATGTTAGGGCTACGCGGTGACTATTCTCCGCGAGGCCCGTAGGTTGAGATATGTTTGACGAAGGCCTAAGTCTTCGTCATGGGTTCCTCTCGAGAGATGTTTGGATGGGGTTTCTCCCGTTCAATGGTTCCTCTCATTCGACCGTGAGATGTTTGGTGAGGTGATCGTCAACGGTTTCTCTCGGTTTAGCTAAGACGATTCCCGGATGTCGACCAGGGTTCTCTGTCACACTACACTCGTGTCCAAATTCGACTTCTCAACGACTTATTTTCATGCGATTACTTTATTCTTGTTCCTTATTTAAATTGCATGAATTGTAGCCGTTTTATTGGAATTCGTGAATATTAGCTAACGTTCTCTGGGATTTACTCACCTGGGATTTGTCATTGTTTTTGGTGACAAATCGCAGATCCTACGTCGAGCCGAAGGGGTCTACGACTACCTCTCGAGTTAGGAGAGCCTCATCAGCTTTTGCGTAGGTGTCTTTATGCATTTATTTACTGTTTTATGGAAATTTTTGGGAGGACTTGTATACCTGATACATGTATATGCTCACATTTTGTACTTTTGTCGCTCTTGATATACATGGTATCTAATGTCGGGTTTCCACACTATAGGGTTATTTATAAAATGCAAACTTTTCATTTCTACGATATTTGCATGCTTCAAAGACTTCCGCTTGATATTTAACTTATATTAATTTAATAAATCGCGAATAACTTAACCTAGTCAATTTAATGTAAATATTCATAAAAATATTCATAAAGACTAAGTTAAGGCGAATAAGACACGTACAAAGGTTTAGGTCGCGGACAGTTAAAAATAAGTGTGCGGTGACGTGGCATGCTTGGTGACGTGTCTGGCGACGTGGCGGTACCCAGTTTGCCTCATAGTTTGGGGCCATCACAGGGAATTAGGTGAGACGGGTCCTGACATCTGCTCACTCTCGAATCTACTCATTTTTTTTCTCTTTCTAATTCATTGTAGTGATAACCAGTGGGTCACAGTGAAGAAGAAAGGAATACCATTAAGGTGAGTTTTGAATTTGAATTTCTTATTTGTTAATGAAATTCGTCAGTGATTTTTTTTGGAATTTTCATACTTGATTGTTAAGGTATAAGAGTCTATGAAGTTTCATCGGAGTCCACCCATTTTGAATAATCGAATGAAGTTGTGAGGTCCGATATAAGAGTCCATGAAGTTTCGTCGGAGTCAATTGGAAACTTAAGTATAGGCGAACCTTTATGTCATGAAAATGGGAGATTGGATATCACCTAATCATCTTCCCATACTATTAGTAAGACATTTTCTTAAAACAACAAAAACTAAGTTAGACATTTATGAAGGAACGATGTCTATGGAATTTGAAGACAAAATTATTACGTTCAAAATCAACAACAAACATAATAATGATAAATATGATGAATTACTTGAAAATGAAATTAATAATATTGATTTTCTATAATTAAACTATTATGATAATCTTAATGCTGAAATTTGTGCAATTAATGCAGTAACAATGGAAACTGAAAAAGAAGTTGCAAAGAAAGAACAAGGTGAAGACACTTCAAATGAAAAGAAAGTAACCCAAAAATAGAGAGTTAAACAACCTGAGAATGTGAAGAGTATTAATAAGCTGGGAGATTTTAAATCCAAGAAGAATAAGAAAAAGAAAAAGTCATAGTTAAGCCCTGTGAAGCTTAATGATCCTGGAGGTATATACTTGTACATAAAAGTCAAATTGGCTTGGTACTATAGAGCTCAGTGTGATACGGGTTCAAATGCAAATCTTATGCCTATACATTTCTCTCTTCATACTCAATTAAAGTTGGATGCATTTATTTCTAAACAAGTTTCTCTACAGAATGATACTTCAATTCAACTAATAGGGGTGGTCATGAATGTACAAGTTCAAGCGGACAAGTACATCGTACCCACAAACAATTTCGTCATGACACACTTTATTAATAAAGAACGTCCTTTAATTTTACGACGACCTTTCTTAGCCACTTCTTAAGTTGTTATGGATATTAGGAACAAAACAATCTTTTTGTCGATTAATGGTCGAGCAATCACTTTCTGAAATGCAACTAGAGTGGGTAATCCTAAATTCAATTTTAGATATCCATCCTAATTCTAGAATGGTTCAGTCGAGCCAATGAAAATAAACAAAAGAGCCCTATGTGAGGCAATCCATATTCTATGTTTATTTATGCTTTGATTTTGGTAAGAGTTTAGTATTAGTATAGTATGTTTCGGTTCTATCACTTTTTGACTCTTGTATTGAAAATATTTCGAACTTTAAACTCTAAGGTAATTTCGAATAAGGGGGAGTGATCGAGTTGTTTTTGTTTCTATGGCCTTTAAGCAAGTTTATATTATTCATTTGCTTGCTTGTTTATTTATTTCTTTAATTAGTAAAATTATTAGTTAGTTACATGACCTAATCAAACTTCGTATTCCTAGTAAAATATACCTTTATATTAGTTTTTATGAATATTATATATAAATTAATTGTTAAATAAATAAGAAAAATAGTAAATTAAGCCTAGAGAATCCTCAGCGATTTGGATTAACACTAAGAATCGCTGGCAAAATCAGTGATAATAACAAAAAATCTAAGTGAAAATTTTGAGTCTGGCGAATTGGCGTCGATTCAGCCTTATAACATAAATCGCTTGCTAGATTGGTGAGACGTCGAGCCTCATTTCTATCAATTTAAATAGTGATTTCACATAAAACCTGAATCGTTGGGCACGATTTAGATTATTTAAAATAAAACTCCTAATCCCTAAACACAAACCCGCCTCAAACATACAAACTGTTTCACCCTTTCAACCAAACAATTGAATTCTTGCCTAGATGCTACCTTCTTAAGCTCAATCTTAGTGTATTTAAGTGATTCCTACCTCTTTCTGGTTTCGTTCAACCCAAAAAGTTAAAATTTGGGAGAGTACAGGCAAACTAAGGATTAAGGGATTTTGACTAGGAGCTTGGAAAATCAATCTAGAAGAGTTCAAGAGCTTGTAGCTTAAGAGATTCACTCTCATTAAGGTGATCATGATAACCCTAGCTCTCTATTTTGATGAATTTTCGGTTTGATGGATTTTTGCATAATTTTCAATTGATTTTCGAAACTGTTTTATTGGAATTCAGTCTATTGCCATGAATAAATAATTTCATTGATTCCAATAGATTAAGCATTATGATTACAATAATCGTTGGTTTACAAATTCAATATTTTCAAAATTTAAATTTTATTATTAATTAAAAAGATACGTATTTTGCAATTGGTTTGAAATTGATTTTTAAATGAGTTCGGGGGTTTGTTTTGTTTTCAGAAAGACTAGAATTTATCAAACAATTATTTTATATTATGAAAGATTTGAAAAATCAATTTTAAGTTTATGATTTAGTTAAAACTTCGATGTCAATTTTATTTAAGTTTCCGATTGATTTTAAAGCTAACTTTCCAAATGAATTTCTCCTCTAAATAGAGTTTTGAATTACACCGAATTATATTCGACGAACATTTTTTATGATCTGCAGGTTTAATTTGTTATTCGGACTTGTGACTTTATATTTCAAAAATGGCCAGAAGTGGTCAGGGTAGAAGTTCAAGAGAGGTGAGGGAAAATGAGCATTAGTAGAAATCCAAAACGAAATCCGAAGTTCCACCTACACCTATTAGGCCTATGAGAATTTCAATAAACAATCCTAGAGTTAGAACACTAAGAGGACTTTCTCTACTTTTAGATTTTAGTGATGAGTCGGAGAGAGAGAGAGAGTGATAGAGATAGAGAAAGATAGAGGAAAAAGTTGAAGAGACTCCACAAATTCCTTTTTGGCACATAATTTAATAAATGTAAAGGCTCTTGCGAGGATAAATAGCGACATTAGTAAAATTAGGAAAATAATTATGGAGAGGGGCTTTAATATGAAGAAGGAAATAAATTATGAGCCTAGGATTTGAAATATAATAAGTTAGAGGAATAGGGGATTGTTGAATAGGGATTACAATGTCGACAATGACTCGAGGATCTCTATAGATATGGGTTGTGAGATTTTAGTCCAAGAACTTTATGCAAACGTGCATGGGAGTGATAATAAGACAGTAGCCATGGTCTGAGGAAGAACAGTGGACTAATCACCTGAAAGAATAAATTGGTACTATGATTTACCAAAATTTCATAGGAGAGAAAATAACCAATAACGAAAAGCTGAGTACGGATTTAGACATGAATTTCCCCAAGAAACCATAAGAAATCGATTAAAAGCAATTCCGGAGGGAGGATTCATTTTGTATAAGGTTGTGTATCCAAAACACATTCAAAAAAAATTTAGGAAAACCACCAAAAGCATGGAACTATTTCATCAATGCGAGTCTGCAGCCTAGTTTGCAGTACTACGAAGTTGTGAACTACAAGGCGACGTTGTTATACAATATCGTTCAAGGGATAGGTTACATTGATGTTGGCAAGACCATCTACGATACAATTAGGAATGTCATTACCATAAAGAAGAATGAATGGTTACCTTTTCCCTTAATTATCACAAAATTTTGCAAACAAGACCAAATTCCTATATTAAGTCTTTGGTTGGATGTTTACCCTGACATGACCATCACTAATGAATACATAAAGAGCACCAAACAACTTCTAGGCTATGTAGATTCAAAGGAGGAATAAGAAAGAAGTGAAATACTTATAAGAGAAACCATAAAGAGAAGAAGAATATGGGCAAAAAATTGGCGAGCCTTCGAAGAGATGCAATTTGTTGTGTATAATGAGAGGATGAAACAGAGCTCAGAGCCACCTACCGAAGATTCCACTGGCATGCACGCTGAAGAGACAAAGATGGTAATGATGGGGTCAATCCTGCGGAACCGAATGCAAACTTTGAGAAATCAATAGCTCATGTTTCAAAACTAGCTTGAAATCGCTAGGATCTTGCATGGGTTCGAGAGACATATGGCAAGGAGAATGCAACGCAGAGGAACTAAAATTTCAACACCATCTACCCAATTGAGATTGCCTAATGAAGAAGTATTTCATAGAGTACTCTAGTGGTGGGAGTAGACTACAAGCTCTGTGATCCTACAGGGAGCTTCCAATCTTAACATCATGAGCAAGAGGATGGTGGTGATGATGTAACTTATAAACGATGGTTTTAATCTACTTTTTTCTTTGTTTTGTCTATCTTTGAGTGATACTGTGTGAGATCTTAGTTTTTTAATGTGATACGATGATCTAAGCGATGTGATGTGATAATGTGCTACTATTGTTATGGTTTATGGTTTATACATTGTTTGATGTGTTTATGCTACATTAATATTACTATGATGCTTGGAAAATTTTAATTTATCATGTTTTCTTTAATTATGAAATTAATTCTTATGATAATTTGTCCCTTATTTATTTTTATTTTATATACAATTCGTTTATGCTTCACAAGGTTTTTTTTTCAAAACCTGACTTAGTTTTTAAACCTTAAAGAAAAGGTTTGGAATGAGTTTAGGGTTATTAAGGTGAAGCGGAGTATATAGAATAGAAGTATGGAATACTCGAGGGGAATCTATTTATTCAATGTTCGAAGTTGATTGAAATTTTTCAAGATTTTGAAGATACATGTAATATTTCTTAGGAATATGAATTGAATATAATTTGTATTTAAATAGAAGTAATATTTTTATTACCTATGAAAATAGAAAGGAAATTTTATACCCTCTTTGACTTAACCTAGATTGTGTATACACTAGAGGAGTTTAAAGGGGATAGATTGCTTTGTGTTGGACATTATAATTAGAAGGAGATCAAAACAAAACTGCAAGATAAATAAGACATATTTCTAAGAGTCTTGTTATACAAAGATTATTGATCAAGTATTATATATATAATGAAAAGAATTTATGCCATAATTAAAGGAAAAAATTAGAAATTAGCCAATAAATTTTACTTAGCTGAAAAGAATACTTTATTGACTATAGTGAAAGTGAGCTAACAAGAGTTTTTAAATGAAAAAAAAAGACCCACCGATTCCAAAGGAAATGGAGTAGGGAATCTAGTAGATGGAAAAATTTGATGAAGAATTCCAACAAAAAGAATAATGGCTTCCAAAGGAAATGAAGCAGGGAACCGTAGTAATATAATATAAAGAAGAAATATATATATATATATATAGAAGAAGAAGAAAGAAATAAAAGAAATAGAGATATAGAAAAAAAAAGGAAGGATGTATATGAAAAACTGAACAAATAAATGGTTTAGCTCGAGTGCATATAGCTAAGTTGAGTGAAGTATCTTCTTATTCCAACATTAAAATAAATGAAAATGATAATGATAATGATTGGTGAATAAAAATTCCTATCGACTTTGATTGTAGTGGACTTTTAAAAAATATTTGAAAATAATACTGATTTAATGACTTCAGTATCTTAATATTCTATATTAGTCATCATAAGCTTGATGCTTGTCAGTGAAGATTGAGAAAACCTATATAGTTATTTGGCCTTGGTAATTGATGTAACTTTTAAGTATGATGTATATTACATAACTAGATGGTTGAGTAGTCAAATAAAGAGTTGTTCCTTAAATCTTTCTATTATATCATATTTTCATTTTTATGAGGGTATTATGTTTGTATTTAATGATCACTTCTATTTAAAAATAAGAGTAAGTAATTGTAAAATTACAATAAGGGAAAAAATAGAATAGATAGAGTATTCATTTGCTCAGAACGACAAAGTGCTAAGTTTGGAGATATTTGATAAGTCAATAATTAGACAGTGTTTTATAGTATATTTTAGGGTAATTTCTAATGTAAAAGGCTATTTAACAGTGGGTTTTCTCTTATTTTTGTGATTTCAAGTTATAATAAGAATATTTGACGAAATGGATGAAAAAGTGAAGAAAATGAAAGATTTAACCAAGTGGAAAAAATGCACAACAAATCAACAGCGAATCAAGAATCAACAATAAATCGCTACTGGCGATTCTTTAGCGATTCAAAGTTTGTACATAAATCGCCAGATAAATTAGTGAAGTCCCGAGACACATTTCGACCGATTTGGCCAGTGATTTGCCTATTAAGTGGAATCGATCAGGCATCGCTATATACGATATCAAAAATATTAGATAACTTTGAATTTGAGTTAGTTTGCAAAATGTACTACCTAAAATATTATATATATGAACCTAGGGCTTCGAAATCAATTTCCTTTAAGTACCCTAGATCAATATTTCATTACTCTTGGAGCCATATTTATTAGTTTTTATTTAGTTTAGATTTATTGTTCCTTATTTTTGGAGACAATTTGAAGATTCAAAATATTTAATCAGAGGTATTTATATATTTTATTTACTTTATTGTGATGTTTATGAATAATATGAGTGAATAGTTTATTAATCTAATTAAAGTCCGAATATGAACTTGATCTGTTTTGCGATGCAGTCATAATGATATTTATTTATACGTAATTCTTTAAACCAATCGTATTCTTATTATTATTTGCGGATTATAATCATGAAGCTTTTTATTGTATGCATAGTCTATAATGTGTATTGAGATATTTAGACTCAATATCTAGTTTAAAGTAGTAACTAAGATTGCTTAAAGAGATCTTTTACCGTTTAAATGTCCTAGGTGGATTGAGATTTACGTTTAATACTGAAGTGGCTTTCCAAATGTATTAGGCTTAGTAGTTTGAATTTTCATGGAACGTAATGTAGTTTTATTGCCTAAAGTTAATTTTTTTGAGCTTTCGAAGGATTAATTCAATAAAATTAGAATGTGGTTTTTCCATTGATATAAGGAGAGCTAATGGTTTGTTAACGACTATCTACTCACTATGATTTGAGTTTAATGATCTAGAATACTTTATAAAAAGATTAAAGTATGCTTATGACTATGATTCAAGTAATATGTTTGGATGCAAAACGGATTAATGTTTCATTGTTCTAGATGTTTGTTTATATGTTTATTTTATATCAAATTGAATTTATTTGAATTAAGTGACTTTTAATTGTGTTAATTAAGTTAGTTTAATTAGTTTAATTAATTATTCTAGTTTTATTAAGTGATTTTTAGTTCCCATTTTAACTAAATCGATTTACATTAAATTAAAAAAATAAAAACCTTGGAAACCTTTTTCCTAAAGAAGTTTGCTAAATCTTGTGGAGACAATCCCACTTGTCACTACTACAAATAATAAGGATAAATGGAAAATTTATTATACACGCCCGACACGTGTCAATCCTATACCATATTTCATTGCTCTTAGAGCCATATTATTCCATATTTATTGTTTCTATATTTATTAGTTTAAGTTTGGATATATATGTTTATTGCTTTTTGAGACGATTTGAAGATTCAAAGAATTCAATAAGAGGTATTTCTCAATGTCTTTTATTTACATTATTTTGATGTTTATTATGAACATGAGTGAGTAGTTTATTAATTTAAACAAAATCAGAACATGAACTTAATTCATTTTACAATGTAGTCATAATAAAGTTTGATATGTGCTTAAAGCCTTAAACTCAATCGTATTCTTTAATTAACTATTTAATAGATAATTATTTGCAGATTATAATCATAAAACTTTTTATTGCATGCATAGCCTTGAATGTGTATTATGATATTTGGATTATATATGCATAGTTTAAAGTACTAGCTAGGATTGTTTAAATAGGTCTTTTATCCTTTAGATGTCCTAGGTAAATTGAGATCTAAGTTTAATATTGAAGTGGCTTTCCGAAGGTATTAGGCTTAGCAGTTCGAAGTTTCACGAAATTTAATGTTGTTTTCTTTTTTAAGAAATTTGCTTGAACTTTCGAAGGATTAATTTAATAAAATTAGGATGTAGCTTTTCCTTCTATATAAGGGAAACTAGTAGTTCGATAAGAGTTATCTACTTATGATTTAAGTTTAATGAACTGAAAATACTTTAATATATAATGAAAGTATGATTATGACAATTATTTAAGTAATATGTTTGGACACTAAATGGATAAATGTTTCATTGTTCTAGATATTTGTTAAGATGTTTATTTTATATTGAATTGAATTGATTTGATTTGAATTTAATTTTAGTTAATTTGATGTTTGTTAGTTAAGTTAGTTAAGTTAGTTAAATCGATTTGATTATAGTTTGATTAAATAATTTTTAATTCGCATTTTAATCCAATTAATTAATTAAATTAAATAAATAAAACCATTGAAAAATCTTTTTCCTTAAGAAGTTTGCATAATCTTAGTGGAAACAATCTCACTTATCACTACTACAAATAATAAGGATATACTTAAACCTTATTATACACGCTCGACACGTGTCACAGATAAGTGTTTAATTAAACTTATATATAAGGTTAGTTTAGTAATATAATTAGACTAAATAGCTCGAAATGCGCTCTAATTGATGGAATTTATGTATTTCTAGGCATAAGAGATATAAAAGAGACAATGGAGTGATTTCATAATGAAATGAGGTGGTAAAGCACAAATACACACTTGATGTCGTGGCATGTACACTCGACGTTGTGGGAAGAGACTATAAGGCTTGGCAAGGCATGAAGAAGGCATGGAGACAAGAAAATAGGTGCAAAATAGTTGACTCAGTAGCGGTGCTCGTAGGATACTACACGCATGACACTGGGACATTACACAGGGCATCGTGCCTACTATGAGAAGAAAATATACACACAAAGGTCAAAGCTATAATGACGTTGTGGCATTACACAAATGGTATGGATCACTTACATACATCGTTGGGAAATAAAATAGAAAGTTTTGGATTTCTAGTTTGTTTGGAATTGTTAATTAGGGTTTCTAATTGTATTCTTATAAGTCTTAGAGGTATAAATAGGTATTAGAACGTGGTAAACATATCCACCACCACACATTATCACCAATTAACATAGTTTACATTATTTTTTAGTATTGAGAAGGGTTTTGGAAGAGAAGACATTGAAGACTCCACTTGTGGTTATTCGGTATTGTTTCTTTGATTAAATTGAAGTTATTTGATTTAATCTTTGATTGTAATAAGTACCATGAAGTGTATGTTGATTCAATGATGTGTGGATAGTTTATTTATCTTAGGGATCAATGATTCCTATAATATTAATATTGTGCTAAAGGAAGTATGAGTGAATTATAATGTTAAAAAGTGTAATAGTGAGAATTATTATTGATTCTATACGTAATTCTATGAACATCTTGATCACGTGTTTATTGATTAGAGGTTTTAGGATTTACCATGGACATTGAAGCTTTGAAGCTGGATATGGACAATAGAATCGCAAGATATATAACATCGATAGATATTTATTGATTAGGGAGGCACGAATAGTAAACTTAAGTGGTTATGAATCTAAAGATTTAGAACTTAATGCTATGTGAGACTTACGTTATTCACACCAATAGGTGGAGTTCTAGTTTGCACATTATGATTTTTCAATGACACTTGTCAAGCATGCACAATAATTTCTGTATGTTTTACTATTATTTGTAGTAGTGGTAAATATGATATCGTCTCCACAAGGATTTTTCAAATCTCTTAAGAATGAAGCCTACCCTAAAAGTTTTACCGGATTTTACTTACTTTGATTTAACTAATTTAATTAAACGAGAACTAAACACTAATAATATGCAAATAAAATAAACAATTAATTAAAATAACAAAACTATAAACAATTTAAATTCAATGAACTAACCTAATGCAATTCAAACTAACAATTAAATAATCAATAAATCAATATAAATGAAATATCTAAACAAACATCTAAACAACCCCCCACTAAACAAATGTAATATACTTGGATTGCATTCAAACTCTAGAAGATAGCATTACTTCATACTATAGTTATAATAATAACACATGGACTCTTGGAATCATTAAATCATAATTCATAATAGGTTGATAGCCTTTAGTCAGCCACCGATTTTCCTAAATTCAATGGAAATACAACATTCTTATCATTGTAAGTCTACCCATTGCATAAATCGCAACACCATAGAAATATGATAGCATTAACACTCAACGAAAATCATGTCTTATCTAAGCCAATAAAAATTAGAATATGCTTATTAACAAACAACATAGAACATTCACTCGGGAAAAGCTCTATAGATTAATCATAGTTACTATTTCTACAATTATTGTCAGTAATCATAGAAATAGATTTATAATCAAAATACCACATTACACATTTGCAATTATGCATGCAATATTAATTTTTATTAGTTGTAATACGCAAAAAAAATTGTTATATATGTGATTAACGTGTATGAATAGATTTAAATCATTAAGTACATGATTCCTTAATTATAACTATCTAGCAATCCAAAGTATATACATGTACAGGGTTTGTTTAGATTAACAAAATACTCACTCACGCTGAAAATAAACAATGCAAATATATAATTAAAAGACATAATGAAGAAATAAAAAAATACCTCTTAAAATCTGAGCTCCAATATTATTTCACATGTAGATTAAATAAAACTAACTTATAAAGGTAAAAAGTTGAAAAAAAAAGAAGTGGAGAGAAAAAGAGAGTTATTTCGAAGCTCTTTTGTCATATATATAGTTTCCCCTAAGCGCGCATATCATAGATAAATACAAATTTCTCGTTCTTATCTAATCGATGAGATAACCACTTGATTTGATTCTTTGTGCTCCACCGATTTAGTTGGTGATTTCTAGTGTATTCTCCAATTCTTTGTAGATTTGCTGGCCAATCTTTACTGCTGATTTAGGAGGCGATTTTCAATGTAAATTCAAATCGCTGGCTAATTGCTGGACTTTCTCCAATTGAACATTTTTCTCTTCTTATTCTTCTTCTTCTTCTGTTGTTTCTTCCGTTTCTTTATTTTCCTGTTTAAGTCCTAAAATCGTAAAAACAAGAGAATACCTAATGTCTATCATCATTTATATCTAAAATTGACCTAAATTACACTATATAATATATCTAATTATTGACTAGTCAAGTACCCCCAAACTCAACACTTTGTTGTCCTGAGGAAATGAATACTCTCAATCATATTCTTTTTTCATTCTTTATAAACTGATTTCAATCCAACTAATGTTAACTTTAAATAATAGAAATTTAAAAAAAAAAATGATTTTCAAAATGGAAATATATTACTCACAAATAAATGAAAGTTACAACAAAATAGAATGATCTAGACAAAATGAAACATCCCTTAATGATAACTCAACCACCTGATGCAACACCCTTTAAAACTTAAAAGTTCAGTACCAATGCCAACACTAAATATAAGTTTTCTCAATTTTCAGTGATAAGCATCAACCTCACAATAACTAGTATAGAATCTCAAAATATTAAAATTACTAGATTAATTTTAATTTTAGAAAATACTTTATAATATCACCACAATCGAAATCAATAGGAATTTTGCCAAGATACCAATGAATATATCATTTAAAACGTGTTAGATTAAGAAATACTTCACTCAACTCTAGCTTCAAGCACTCGAGCTCAATCTTTTCTTGAAAGAGTTTAAGAACATCCATATTTTTCATCTTTCATCTTCTTTTCTACTCCATTCTACTTATTTCCTTTTCTTTTGAGTCCCTGCTCTATTTTATGTGGACATTCTCACATTTTTCCCACAATAGGTTCCCTGCTCCATTTCCTATGAAATCTATAGGACTCTGTATATCTATATATATAAACTCTTATTAACGTTTTGTCCCCTAAATGTGAAGAAATTATTATTTCTAACTAGTAGAAATTCATCGATTTCTAACCCATTTGTTCTTTCAATTGAGGCATAATAGCTTTCCATATATATATATATACTATAAAAATATTTAATCAATAGCTTTTGTATCACGAGATTCTTAGAAATTTGTCTTGTTCATCTTGCATTATTATTTAGTTATACTAACCATTCTCATTACTAAAACAAGGTATTCTATTTAGTGTATACATCAACTAGTAAAGTTAATCAAAAAGGTATAAGAATTAATTTCTTCTATCATAGAATTCACTTGGGTCATAAAAATATCACTTCCATTCAAAAATCTATTATATATTCATTTTCATTATCATTCTTTTTCTAACTAAAAATAAAGAAAAAATAAAATTTATACTTACTTGAATTTGGAAGAAAATTGAATAATGTTGTTACACCCCTTGAATATCGGATCAAGAGTTTGAACTTTTTGGATCAATTTTGAACTTATCTTCTAACTTTCTTTTCTTTTCTTGTTTTTTTTGCTATTGTTGTCATACCTCACCTAAAATACCACCTAACTTATTCTAAACCTCATCCCTAAGGATTTAAAATTAAGTTGAGTTTCCAACAAAATAAATATACCACGTGAAGCATAAAAAAATTGATATAAAAATCTAAATAAATAGACAAATATGAAATTCAACAATTTCAAATGAACGAAATGCAAAAGGAAACATATTTCATTCATAAATGACTATCATGACCTCTCTTAGACATAGAATGATAGCGTTGTAAATTCTTCTCGTTTGCTGATATTATTTATTCATTGCGATGAATTTTCGTCAATACTTAGTACATTCAATCTAGCCATCAGTATTGTCGCTCTCTGTTCGTCTTCTATTTCTTCCTCCGACTCTCATTTGTCCTCTGCTTTTTGTTTCTCTCGCATTTATCGTATTAAATGATTCTCATTCATCCTTCAAGTCATTGTATCTTACCACCTTCTTCATTCTTTGTACTCCCGCATCATTTATTATCTTCTCGGGTAATACATCGAATTCAGTATCAAAACCCATCCCGGCTTTCCAACACAATTCAGTGATCAAAATTGAGAACAATAGTCCTTCATTTTTTGTAGTCTACATTGCAAACTTCATAGAATCATGTATGATTTTCCAAACATCAGTGTTGCCTTTCTTCATAACTAATTGATAAAGTAAAGTATCTCTTAGGTTTTTTACTTCAAAGTGTTGCTTGGTTAGATAAAAACATGCGTCCATAATATAACTCAAACTCTTCATAATCTTCTTAAAATAGGTGGTTTCAATAAACTTCGGGTGTCCTTCACTATCAAGCGTAAATCCCCTCTCTGAAGGTATCGCTAATGCATCTTGGATTATCTCGAAGGGATAGGATTCCTTATCAGCATAAATGAAATTCTGGTGATCTTCCTCTGTTCTCTTTCTATTATGTGGTAGACTAAAAAATCTATTCAACCTGACAAGTGAAATATCAATCTTTTTCCCTTTCACTACTACTTTGTCCCATTCATTACTAACATGCTCATTCGCATAAAATTGTCGTTCAATTTCTCAACATCCTATTTCTCCCGCATAGTCCTGCAAAAGTCACTCCCATCATCCATATTTAATGATGTTCACAATCTTATCCTCATATTTGCTCACATTCTAAATTTCAACCATCTCTCAGGAATTATGACCCTCTTTTTATCACTATAGTATCTCATCTAAGCTCTAAGTCTCACAAATAAAGGTCATAAGGTACTAAATGACTACGGTCTGGATTCTCAAAATATTCTTCCTCAACAAACAACGATGGAGATTGTTCTTTAAGCTCAGCCCTCCCATTTATAGGTTCTATAATACTAACCCTGATAGGTATAATATTCATTAGGTTGCCCGCATATTTCTGCGTTGGTTTTGCTTGCACTATCCCCATCCCTTTATTTTGCTTACTACTCTTACCTTTTCCTCTACCTCCTCCCGCCATGGAATAATTCAACTATATGAAATAGGTAAATTGAAATCTTGTAGCTGAAAATTCAAACTATCAACGTAAGGAAAACTAGTTTGTGAAAAGGTTTTAGCATAAAGTTTTGAAAAAGTTGAAATTAGTACATCCAAAATAGTTTTATCGACATATTCCTATTGTGCATATGTTGGAAAAATTCGTAGAAACCTCCAAACTCATTTGAAAACCCATATTCAAATTGAAAATTGGCTTAGAAACCTATTTTTGAAAATAATTTAAAATAAAAACCTCAAAAACAACATTTGACAAAAATATCATCAAAAATTGATTTTGTTCAAGACATCAAAAAAAAAGGATGTTAGAGTATCGATTCATTACCTTTCTTGAGAGTGAATATTTTTAGTAATATGCTCTATTAGCTCTTTGGACTCCCTCTCTAAGCCTCAATTCGAAAAAATACTCACCAAGCCTTAACTAGGTGATATGAACTTGAATTTGAAATTTATAGGGTTGAATCACTCCTAAATAAGGTGGGATACACTTAAATAAACTATAATTTCAGCTTTGAAGGGTTGAATCTAGAAAAAGTCGATTAATCAATCGAATAGGTGCAAGGTTTTTAGGTGTGAAAGTGTTTATTATTGGCGATTTGTAGTTCTGTTTTTTAAAAATACGGATTTGTACTTAGCAAATCAAGGATTAAGTGAATTTGCTGACAAATCGCCAGTGAAATCACTAAAAATTGGTCTAAGTGGTCCAATGACTAGTTCAAGCTAATCCTAGTGTAGAACCAAAATCGTTTATAAATCACTGAGCTATTTTTAAATTAAAAACCTGCAAACTGTTGGCGATTTACCTAGTGATTTACAATGTTATTTGGTATCGCTGGGAAATCTCTGACCAAATCCTGCTATTTTTCCAATATATCAAATATTTTATTAATATCACACATAGAAATAATAATTGAGATAGAATTGATCAGTATTCAACAAGAAATGTTTTAAAATTAAATTTTGATTTGTAATTAGGACATATTATACTACTAAATAACTATTTTATTACTTAAAATAGTTTAAAACAAATATAGTTCAACAAAAAAAAAATCGATCATCCCCCTTCAATTAGGAATATCCCAAAAAAGAGTTAAAAGGAAAGAGAAAATAAACATACTAAGTATCCTAATTCTAGTAATGCGAAAAGACGTTGGCTCGATCAACCTCCCTATATAAAGTTATTCCAGAATTGTAATTATAAAATACATCCATTATAAGTGTCTAAAGTTGAGAGAATAAAAACACAACTAACTAATCATAATACTAAAACTGAGAGTAAAGATAAAGTATGGGTTGCCTCCCATAGAGCACTATTATTTATAGTCATTGGCTCGGCTTGATAGATGAGATCACTCGTCGTTCAGTTTGAGCTAGTTGAATTGAGCATTAGCCGACTCTTCATCATTCTTGATGTCTTCAGCTTCTTTTTCATTCTCAGCATCATAATAATGTCCTTCAGGGTAATTATTACAATAGAAGTTCTCCCCTTCATAACCATCATCATAATTTTTGTCCATCTCATAACTATCCTAAAGACATACATAATCATTCCCCATCCTAAGTGTAATAATGTGTTGTTATACATCGAGAGTAGCTCATGTCATCTTGAGAAAAGTACATCCCATCAATATCACATCATCATTCTCAATCTGTGATACTACCAAGAAGTTGGGGAGGTACTTAAATCATCCCACTTGAACTAGCACATTCATCAACATTCCTAGTGGAAATATCTTATCACCATTTGCTTTATGGACAATAAAAGTTGGTATAAAATCAATCCTTAACTAGGCTTTTCTGCATTATTGTTTCGGTATGATATTCATATAAGCTCATGTGTGAAGTAAAACAATAGGGAAAGTAACGTCATTAATCATCGCGTGGAGGAAAAATTTTCCGGGATCATCTTTGTAAATTTCAATCATATTTCCTAAATCTTAAAGCTTTAGTTCATCATCAGTAAATTATTCTTCTTACGGTTGCTTCCCTTCTTGATGTTGAACTTCAGGTTGCTGCTTCTTTGATTTCTTCTTCTTATTACATGACCTTTTACACATCCATAGTGTAACGGTTTAATTCTTAATGGTCTTACTCACGTGGATGCAAAAATTGAACTTCATTTCATTACTTTATGGACTTTGTTTCTCAGACTCGAGATTGATGATCTCCATATCCTGTTAATCAAAATTTTCATAATAAGGTTTTAACCTATGCTCATTTACTTGAAATATTTGTCCTGTTTTATGCTTTCTATTTCTACTGCACCATAGATGCGTGATGCATGCATAATGGCTCGCTTGTAGTAATTGTGTAATCAACTTACATTGATCACGGATATCGTCCTTAAGGATAGGTTTTTGCACTAGTTAATTACCTATGTAAATTGGAATTATTGCTAAGGAAATTCCCTTTTTTAAATGATTTTTTACTAATCTAATCTATCTAACAAAACAATGTAAACTTTACTTTAACTTTTATATTAAGGATATCTTAGTTCACAACTTCACCTAGGTAATATAATACTATACTTTTCAACCATTTTTACAGTCAAATCCCAAAATTTTTAAATTAATAATTATGGGTAATCAGGGGTTAACGTAGCCTAATTATGTTAAGGACCGGTGAAATTGAGATTTTTAATTAATTTTATTATTGTGTGATGTGTGTCTAGTGTTGTGTAGTATATACTATGTTATTTCGTGAAATTCAAGTCGATTGAGTAAATTTGAGATTCACGAGGTTGTATCTCGAGATACATGTCGAAATGGGTCCCAGTAGAGTTAAAATGTTGACTTGAACTATCGTCTTGAGTTTTGAAAAAAATAATTAAACTTAAGTTTCAAAACTTAAATTTTTATATTTAATCGAACATAACGAGCTGATAAACCTCGATTTGCATGCAAGACAGGTAGTTCAGGAGTTTTGGAACACAATGGTAATTTTTTTAATTTTTGACTGAATTGGTTTATTTTCTGGTTTTAATTTGGACAAAAATTGAAAAGATAAATAAGAAAAAATAGAAAAATTAAAAATTACCCATAAGGGCATTGGTATTATATAGGAAAGGATAATTGATTTGACACCCCTTTAATTAAAATCAAAATCGATCTTGGGGGTATGTGTATACTGCTCCATTATCTTCATCCTTGTTTCTCGCCCCTACCATTCGTGTCTTTACCATTCATCCTTCTCTCATCGCCTTCACAGTGTCTCAATCTCTCTCTCATCTGTGTTAATCAAATAATAGAGCCGTATGTATTAGACTTGTTGTTGGCATTGCAAAAGGACAGTAGAAGGTGAGTTAAGGGAAAATTGAAATTTTGATTTTTAGAGACTTATTTTTGTTGGTTTTAAATTGGGAGAGGTTGTTGTTGTTGATTGTGAAACAAGGATAGGAGGTGAGGAATGGTTAATAAAGAAAAAAATGATTTAAAAAAATGCAGAGGCGTTGATGGAGGCAAGAGGAAGCAAGATGAGGGGGACATGGTGGACAAGAGCTTTGAGCTCTTCTGCTCAACCCCAATGGGGTTAGGCCCCCAAAAGAAGATTTAAAAAAAATTGTTGGAATGAAACAAAGATAATTCTCTTCCATTAAAATCTTATGCATGTAGACAGTTGGAATAATTCCTTTTAAATATTTGATTGTCCATCTCAATGCTGACTTCTGCTCTCTTACAACTCGAAGCAGTTCTTCTTTTTAAAATTATGTCAAAGCTACAGAAATAATAACATGATACGTTGAATTTTCTTTCAAATATGCATATCGCAGATGCTTTGGCAAAGGCTTCAATTCCACTGTTGGCTCAATAACTGCACTTTCCACTTTCGTTTGTAATTTCTCAAAACCATTATGAAACTTTAGGGGTCCTATTCGTGATAGAGCATCTATTGCCTCTTGAATTTCACCCTTAACTATAGAACTTATGGTTATGCTTTTGGACTAGACACTGCTCCAGCGGGTCATCTGGCATATACTCCTTAACTATCTCATAAACACTATCGAAAACTACATCTTTAACTTCGTTACTTTTACAGTGCTCTCCCTCACTTGGAGATTTCAAGGTCTTGTTATGATTCTTCTGCTGGTGCAACTTTTGTTTGAACACCTTTATCATTCTCCAAGTGTTCTGCATCCCCTTTTTTGCTACTCATCAACTTGTTTCCTTATGTCAATTGTTGTATCTTTCGATTGCATTGGATCATTAGTTGTTCTTCACCTAATTAATTGGATTGCATGTGCGTTCTCTATAAGATTAATGTCTGTGTTACTCAGAAATTGTCCTTCCTTTCTTGAATTCAAGTAAATGGCTAGTTGACCAATTTGTCTCTCCAGTTTCTTGATGGATTGTGATATCTTATCGTCCATTCTATTCATATTTTGCTTCACATTTTCCATTTATTTCTCGTGCTTCTCATGGCGTTCCTTATTGCTCATGTCCATAGTGTGCAAAAGTTTCTCAAATTGACTTCAATGAAGTAATCTCTTTGTTTTGCCTTAGCTTCCCTTATTGGACTTGTTGATTGAAGTCTGAAGGTAACTTCAGTGCATTATAAGGATTTTTGTACTAGATGTTGGGGTTGTTGTTGTATCCTTAATAAAACCTTTGAGGAGCTATTCCTCTCAGCATGAAGTTGTTTCCATAGACTTAGTTGTTCATGAAGTTGATGTCCTCATATTTCATTCCTTGATATATGTCCATTTGATTAACCACCATGGCTTGGTGATTAAGCACTTGTGGATCTTGTTGTCCCATTTGAAGCTTCACCATTTATTGCTCAGGTTGGATAATTATGCCATGATCGCATCTTGTCAATCAATCTCATGTACGCTCGTTGGTTTCCTCAGTTTGGAATGATTACTGGCATCAGAGTTTTGAGACATATGATCTAGGAGATCCAATGCTTCATCTTTATCCTTGCTTAATTGAGAACCACCTGCTGAGCATCTACTAATGTTCTTGCGCTGTGGTTCATCCCATAGTAGAAAATTTGGAGTTGTGCCCATTTCACGTATTCATGTCCTGGACATGTCCTCGGCATCTATTTAAATCGTTCTGAAGCCTCGCCAACAAACTCGACATCTTCCTGCATAAATTGATTGATTTCCAGTTTCCTTTCGCTAACCTTCATTGAGGGAAAGAACTTGTCAAGAAATATTTGATTGATTTCCGCCCATGAGGTCATACTCCCTGCATTCAGTCCTTGGAACCAGAATTTGGCTTTTCCACCCAATGAGAATGGGAAAAGTCTCATCCTGATCACTTCTTTTATAACTCTGGTAATGTGCATGGTGTCACACTTCTCCAAGAAATTCTCTATATGTGTAACTGGATCTTCATTCGCTAGCCCATTGAAAAAGTTATTTTGCACCATTTTGATCAAAGACGGTCTCACATCAAACTCGGTAGTGCTGGTTGGAAACTTCATCACTCTGTGTAAGTCTATTGAACTTTCGGCATGAAATAATCAAGCAGAAATTTATATCCTTGCACTTTGTCCTGCACTATCATATCACCTTCGGGTTCGTTATTCCTTCGATATTTTTGTTGGTTTCGCGCTTGATCCTTAGCCATCTTGATTCCTTTCTTTTTCTTTCCTTTGTTGGTTCTGTCAATCTCATGGTTGCAAGGCACTAAGTCCTTCTCTCCTTTGATATACGTGCACTAATTATCCCTATAAAGAAAACACAAAAGATCAAGTGCAGATTATCAAACTTGAGACTCGAACCTTTTATTTTCTTACTTTTTATTTTTGTAAACTTGAAAGTAAATTACTTAAACTAAAACTTGACTACTTTTCAAACTATTAAGTCTGAGTGGCTTCCTACCTGGGAAATGGCGCCAAAAACTTCGTTGATCCGCAAGTAAAATGGCTTGATTGTAGTAATAGTGTGATCAACTTACGTTGATTACACATATCATCCTCAGGGAAAGGTGTATGCACTCGGTGTTATCTAGTCATAATTACTTTATTGCTAGGAAAAACATTTTTGATTTGGTTTTTATAACTAAATTAATATAATCTAACAAATCAATGAAAATTACTTTTAAACTCTTATATTAAGAATATCTTAGTTCACAACTTCACCTAGGTAATGAAATACTATGTTTTTCAACTCATTTTCTCATCTTTATTATGAGCGTACAATGCCTAATTAGAATAGAAAGATTTCCTTCAAATCCATTTCAACCCACTATCGTAATGGAAAAGATTCTAATGTGCAAACTAGAACTCCACCTATCATTGTGAATAATGTAAGCTCCATATTGCTTTAATTCCTAAATCTTTAGATTCTTAACCAATTAAGTTTACTATCCGTGCTTCCCTAATCAATAACTATCTCTCGATGTTATGTATTTTACAGTTGTACCGTCTATATCCGGCTTAACAGCTTCAATGGCTATGATAACTTCTAAAATCTAATATCAACAAACAAGTGATTAAGATGTTCATGGCATTACACTCGGAATCAATACAAATTCTAATCACAACACTTTTTATCTTTACAATCTATTCATTTTTATAGCATAACATTCATACCATAGGATCTATTGATCACTAAGATTAATTAACTACTCACACTTCATTGAAACAAACTTTCACATAGTGGTATTCATTGAAATTAGATATATAATGAATAACTTCAATTAAATCAATAAAAACAATACCCGAATCACCGCACGTGAGTCTTCAATTTTTTCTCCTCCACAAATCTTCTTAATACTAAAAAATAAAGTAAATATATGCTACTCTATGATATTTGTTGCTAATGGGTGATAATTGGTGAATTTATCATGTTCTAATATCAATTTATACTCCTAAGACATGTTTGGAAACAATTAGAAACCTTACTAAACAATTAAACATGAAATGGAATTCTAACTTGTTATTTTCTTCACTCTCGGCAGTATCTGTAAGTGGTTTGGCGCTGTGTGTACAAACCTACGGCGCCATGACACCTTCGGCCCCTTTGTGCATTTTTTTCTTCAATAGGCTCGGCGCCCTGTCTATCTTCCCTTGGTGTCGTCCCTTGTCCTTCATGGTGTCGCCACTATGTGTCTACTTTTATTCCTTTTCTTGCTCTCTCATGTTATGCCATCATTTCCCATGCTGTGCACCTTCCTTCTCCAGCGCCACACCTCTTAGCCACGGTGTCAACCTCTCTTTTGTGTATTTCAGCTCTGTTTCTTTGCGAATTCACCTGTTTACCTCATTTATGCATTATATACCTGAAATTACATAAATACCATCAATTAGAGCTCATTTCGGGATATTTATACTAAATATACTACTAAACTAATACTATAAATAAATATAAACAATCACTTATCACTATAATACTGTGATTTTCATTTCATTTGTAAAACTATGGTCGATTACCCATCGACACCATTAATGCGATTGCTAAACCAACATATTGGTTGATCCGTTGTCTAGCCAATCCATTAATGTTCAATGGTTCTATCCTAGACCCTCTATTGAATGTGTAATCCATGCAACCTATTTAGATAAGTAGCATTTAACATATAGGCCAGGAACCAAAACCACATCCTATAGAACATATTCTCAACTCCAAGATTTACTCTCGCTGATCACATCATACACCATTTTCCTTTTTATTAAAACACATCATAATGTACATAACCCCTATTCAAGTCCATAAGCTATATGAACTACATATACTAAAAATTCAGGCAATATTGATAAATAAACGAATCCGTACTTACCTCGGTTAGGTTTTGTTTCTTATTTTTTAACTTTCTAGGTCACTCGACCTTTTTCTAGTGTTTGAGAACCTATCAAAAAGTATTTGAGGTCAATATAGGTTTAATACCCTACATTTAGAACCCTTAAACCTGTTCATAAACCCTCAGAAAATTCCATGTCAAAATAAGCATAATTATTTTTTTTTAAGGTGAGGACGCGCTCCCTCAATTGGTAGGGCGCTCTCCACAAACTGGGTTCCTCACATTTCTTGATGGGAGTGCATTTCCCTTTTGCAGGGAGTGCACTCCATCGTCGAGCGTTCCAAAAGAGAACAGGGCAGAAGCCCTTGATCAATCACCAACTTCATTATAGCATATCGAAAATGTACTCACAACATCAGGGTGGCTTTTAATGATGTCTTAACCCATTTCCAATCATCCATAACCACAATTAACAGAGAATTCATCACCGATTCCAAATTCAACTTAAGAAGGAAACTCAAACTTACTAACTGTGATGATCACGAGATTAACAGTGGTTTAATCCTACCTTGATTACTCCAAACTAACTCGCTATATATCCCTAAATCAATTCCCCCACAGACTAAACCCTCGGTTGCTTCTCTTAATTGATCAATGAAATAATGATAAACTTGAGTTGGTTTTTGATTTATATATTGCTTTTCCTTGAGATACGTATCGCTCTATCTGGAGGCGATCCAACAACCCATATTAATCAAAGCAAACTTAAATGTTTTATTTATATATATATATATATGAATCATATATAAATATATATATATATATCCCTATGTATTTTATCGCAAAAAAATTAACAAAACACGCCTACGAGTACTCTCGGTCATGCACATTCATTTCATAACTCCCTTATCGCGCTTGCTTGCTGACAATTTATAAATTATATATCTATTCCTCAATTATAGGCATATATAATTCCAATAACCTATAAATTCAATAAAACTATCACATAAAACACCAAACATCATACAAACTCATACACATGCTAATTGAGGTACATTGGACTTAACCACGAGCCTAACTTGGGTTAATTAGGATTCGGGTTATTACTAATCACAAGTTTAAGGAAACGAGTCATTACAAGTTTTACCACACATCCACCTAAGCATCCACATTTATGATATGTTTATTTTATGTAGTTGTGGTTGCTTTACCACCCAACATTCACTTCCATAGAGCATAACTGGCCTAATTGCAGTCCTATAAAATTTTCTTTTTAACTTGGTAGGAACATTTCCATCATAAATTACAAATATTGCACTCCTCCATTTCTTCCATCCAGCTTGAATTTTATGGGTGGGGTCATTCTCAATATTACCATAATTTTGTAAGATTGATCTGAGATATCTAAAGTGGTTCACTTTAGGAGCTTCTACTTCTCCTAATTTTACCATTCCATCATCTCAATGCCTAGTATTTCTTAACTCACAATGCGTGTATTCGGTCTTCGTTCTACTTAACTTAAAGCCTTAAAATTCTAATGTATTCCTCCAAAGTTCTAATTTCCTATTCACTCCATCCTTTTTTTGTCCACTAAGATAATATCATCTACAAAAAATACACCATGGTATATCCTCTTGACTATGCCTAGTTAGTTCATCCATAACTATAGTAAAGGGATATTAGCATAAAGTTGATCGTTGATGTAGCCCTATCGTAATGGTAAATTCTTTTGTAGTTCCTCCAAATGTCTTTATACTCGTTACTACTCCCTCATACATATCCTTAATAGTATATATGTATCTAGCATGCACTTTTCTTTCTAGAACCCACTAAAGAACATCTATCATATGTTTTTTTCTAAATTTACAAATACCATATGGAGATTGGAGCTTTTAAGCTGGATATAGACAATACAACCATAAGATATATAACATCGATAGATAGTTATTGATTATGGGGCCACGGACAGTAAACTTAAGCATTTATAAATCTAAAGATTTGGAAATTAATGCTATGCGAAACTTACGTTATTCACACCGATAGGTGGAGTTCTAGTTTGCACAGTAGGATCTTTTCCACTGACATGTGTCGAGCATGAACAATAATTTTCCATGTTTTACTATTATTTTTTGTAGTGGCAAATGTGATATCGTCTCAACAAGGATTTTTCAAATCTCTTAATAATGAATGCTACCCTAAAATGTTTATCGAATTTAACTTGCTTTAATTTAACTAATTTAATTAAATGGGAATTAAACACTAATAATATGCAAACTATGCATGCAATATTAATCTTCATTAGTTTTAATACGCAAAAAAAAACTTGTTAAATCATTGACTGACGTGTCTGAATAGTAAAAAAATCATTAAGTACATGATTCCTTAATTATAACTATCTTGCAATCCAAAGTATATACATGTCTAGGATTTGTTCAGATTAACAAACTACTCAGTCATATTGGAAATAAACTATGCAAATATATAATTAAAAGACAATGAATAAATAAATAAATAAATACCTCTTAAAATAAGAAAAAGTTGAAAAAGAAAAGAAGTGAAGAGAAAGATATAGAGTTATTTCGAAGCTCTTTTGTCTTATATATAGTTTCCCTGAGTGTACATATCATAGATAAATACAAATTCCTCATTCTTATCTAAAAAAACTCGTCGCCGACCTCAGCGATTTGTCAGCGATTCCTAAATTGTACACAAATCGATGATTTAATCACTGGATTTGGTTCTTTGTGTTCCACTGATTCAGTTGGCGATTTCTAGTGTATTCTCCAATTCATTGTAGATTCGCAGGCCAATCTTTGCTACCGATTTAGGAGGCAATTTTCATTTTAAATTCAAATCACTGGCCAATCACTAGACTTCTTCTCTAATTGGCTAATTTTCTCTTCTTATTATTCTTTTTCTTCTATTTCTTCGTTTTCCAATTTCAATCCTGAAATCACAAAAATAAGAGAATACCTAGTGTAATATCATCATTTATATCTAAAATTAACCTAAATTACACTATATAATATGTCTAATTATTGACTTGTCAAGTACTCCCAAACTCAGCACTTTGCTGTCCCGAGCAAAAGAATACTCTCAATCATATTTTCTTTTCATTTTTTATAAATTGTTTTCAATCTGATTTATCTTAACTTTAAATGATAGGAATTTTAAAATAGAAGTGATTTTCAATTACAAACATATTACTCACAAGTAAATGAAAATTGTGATATAATAGAATGATTTAGACAAAATGAAACAACCCGTAATGATAACTCAACCACCCAATGCAACACCCTTTAGAACTTAAAGTTTAGTATTAAGGCTGATACACAATATAGGCTTTCTCAATCTCCAATGACAAGCATCAAGCTTACGATTACTAGTATAGAATCTCAAAACACAAAAACCATAAGATTAATTTTAATTTTAAAAAATACTTTATAATATCACCACAATTAAAATAAATAAGAATTTTTCCAAGATACCAATGAATATATCGTTTAAAATGTGTTAGATTAAGAAATACTTCAGTTAACTCTAGCTTCAAGTACTCGAGTTAAATCTTTTCTTCGAAGAGTTTAAGAACATCCATATTTTTCATCTCTCATTTTCTTTTCTGCTCCATTCTACTTATTTCTTTAATATATATTTCTATTGCTTTTGAGTCCCTGCTCCATTTCCTATGGACATTCTCACTTTTTTCCCACAATATATTACCTACTCCATTTCTTATGGAATTTATAGGACTCTATTTATATATAAACTCTTGTTAACAAGTCCCACTGTCCATTAAAGTTGAAGAAAGTATTCTTTCTAACTTATAGAAATTCATCAATTTCGTACACATTTATTCTTTCAATTGTGGCATAATATCTTTCCATATATATTTATACTATAAAAATATTTAATCAGTAGCTTTTATATCACAAGATTCTTAGAAATCTATCTTGTTCATTTTGCACTATTGTTTAGATCTTCTACCTATTCTCATGAGAGACACAAGGTATTCAATTTCATGTATATATCAAATAGTAAAGTTAATCAAAAAGGGTATAAAAATTCATTCCTTCTATCATAGAATTACCTTGGGTCATAAAATATCATTTATATTCAAAAATCTATTACGTATTCATTTTCATTATCATTTTTTTTCTAACTAAAAATTAAAAAAAAATTCATAGTTACTTGAATTTGGAAGAAATTTTAAAAAATTTGTCAACTTACTTGAATATTGGATCAAAAATTTTGGATCAATTCTGAACTTGTTTTCTAGCTTTTTTTTCCCTGCTTTTTTTGCTATCGTTGCCATACTTAACCTAAAATACCCCCAACCTCATTCCAACCCTTATCCCCAATATTTTAAAATTAATTTGAGTTTCTAACAAAACAAATATACCACGTGAAGCATAAAAGAATTGATATAAAAATTTATAAATAGACAAATATTGAATTCAACAATTTCAAATGAACAGAACACAAAAGGAGACATATTTCATTCATAAGCAGAAATTCATCTAGGGTTCCATATTTAATCGTTCATTAGTTCATTGCATACAAGAGAAAATAAATTACACATGGCGGTGTTTATAAGTAAGTTCATTGTCAGCTTCATAATCGTCACCCATTCTTGCAAAAGGTTGAGAAACATAACTATCAGCTGGGTTGTAAATCCCAGTTGAAAATTGCAACTGCAAAGACGAAATGTCGACGCTTATCCTCGACTCTTACAAACGATTATCATTTCTTCTCTTAGACATAGAATGATAGCGTTGTATAGTCTTCTCGTTTGTCGCAATAATTTATTCATTGCAATGAATTTTCATCTGGCTACACATAAGTGAAGAAAATATGGTTCAAAAAATCCTCATGTCTAAGGCTGTGATGAAGATGGTATTAAACTCGTATCAACACTTAGTACATTCACTCTAGTTATCGGCCTTGTCGCTCTCAGTGCGTCTTCTCTTGTTTTCCTCTTACTTTCATGTGTGCTCGGCCTTTTTGCTTCTCTTGCATTTATCATATTAAATGATTCTTGTTCATCCTTCGAGTCATTGTATCCTACCACCTTCTTCATTCTTTGTAATCCCGCATCATTTATTGTCTTCTTGGATAATACATCAAATTCGATATGGAAACCTAACATGGCTTTTCAACACAATTCAGTGATCAGAATTGGGAGCGATAGTCCTTCAATCTTTGTAGTCCGCATTGCAAACTTAAGAGAATCATGTTTGATTTTTCAAACATTAATGTAACCCTTATTCATAATTATATGATAAAGTAAAGCAGTTATTGTGTTATTCACTTCAAAGTGTTGCTTGGTTGGATAAAAACATGCGCCTATAATATAACTCCAACTCTTCGTGATTTTCTTAAAATAGATGGTTTCCATAATTTTCTAGTGTCCTTCAGTCTCAAGCACAAATCCCCTTGTTGAACGTATATCTAATGCATCTTTGATTATCTCAAAGGGATATGATTCCTTATCAACATAAATGACATTCGGGTAATCTTCCTCCATTCTTTATCTATTAGGTGGTAGACCAAAAAATCTATTCAACCTTGTAGGTGAACTATCAATCTTCTTCCCTTTCACTACTACTTTGTCTTATTCCTTACTAACATGCTCATTCGCATAAAATTGTCGTACAATTTCTCAACATCCTCCTTCTCCTCTACCCGCATAGTCTTGCAAAAGTTGATCCCATCCTCTATCTTAGATGATGCTCACAATATTATCCACACACTTGCTCACATTCTGAATATTGAACCCTCTCTAAGGAATCATGACCCTCTTTTTATCACTATAATATCTCTTTTGAGCTTTAAGCCTCACAAACAAAGAAAGGTTATAAGGCACTAAATGACTAGGGTCTGGATTCTTAAAATATTTTTCCTCATCAAACGACAATGGAGATTAATCTTGAAGCTCAGCCCCCTAGGTCTAGGTTCAGTAATACTAACCCAATAGGTATAATATTCATCAGGTGGCCTGCATATTTCTGTTTTCGCTGTACTTGCACTACCCCATTCCCTTTGACTTGCTTGCTACTCCTACCTCTTCCTTTACCTCTTCTTGCCATAACATAACTCAACTATATCAAATAGGTTAATTGAAATCTTGAAGTTTTAAATCCAAACTACCAAGGTAAGAAAAACGTGTTTGTGAAAAGGTTTTAACATAAACTCTAGAAAGAGTTGAAATTAATACATCTAAATTAGTTTTTTCGACATATTCCTATTATGTATATATTGAAAAAATTTGAATAAAACTCCAAACCCATTTGAAATCCCATATTCAAATTGAAGATTTTCTTAAAAGTACATTTCTAAAACAATTTGCAATAAAAACCTCAAAAACTGAATTCCGCGAAAATATAATCCAAAATTCGATTTTGTTCAAGACATCAAAACAAAATGATGTTGAAATATCAATTCATTACCTTCTTGAGAGTGAATCACTCTAGTAATATGCACAATTAGCTACTTAGACTCCTTCTCCAAGCCTCAATTCGTAAAAACACTCACCAAGCCCTAACTAGGTCATATGAACTTGGATTTGGAATTTATAAGGTTGAATCTCCCCTAAATAAGGTGGGATATACTTAAATAAGCTATAATTCAAGATTTGAATGGTTGAATCTAGAAAAGAAATTGATTAATTAATCGAATGGGTGCTAGGATTTTAGGTGTGAAAGGGTTTATTGTTGGCGATTTCAGGTTCCATTTTTAAAAAACACGGATTCATACTCAACGAATCGAGGTTTAAGTGAATTCATTGAAAAATCCCTAGTGAAATTATTGAAAATTGGTCTTAGTGATCCAACAACTAGTTCAGCGAATCCCAGTATAAAACCAAAATTGTTGATAAAATAGTTGAGTCATTTTTCAACTAAAAACCTACAAACTGCTGTCGATTTACCTAGCAATTCCCATTGTTATTTGGTATAGCTTAGAAATCATTGACCAAATCTTGTTATTTTTCCTATATAGCAAATATTTTACTAATTATCAAACATAGCAATCATAATTAAGATAGAATTGATCAGTATTCAACAAAATATGTTTTGAAATTAAATTTTGATTTGTAATTAGGAAATATTATACTACTAAATAACTATTTTATTACTTAAAATAATTAAAAATAAATGTAGCTCAACTGAAAAAAACTCGATCATCCTCCCCTCAATTAGGAATATACCAAAAGGAGTTAAAAGGAAAGATAAATAAATATACTAACTATCCCAAATCTAGTAATATTGAAAGATATTGGCTCGATCAATCCCCCTTATATGAAATTATTCCAAGATGTAATCCTAAAATATATCCATTATACGAGTCAAAAGTTGAGAGAAAAGAATAATAACTAACTCATCCTAATACTAAAACAGAGAGTAAAGATAAATTATGGGTTGACTCCCATAAAGTGTTTTTGTTTATAATCATTGGCTCGACTTGATATATGAGATCATTTGTCATTCAGTTTGAGCGAGTCAAATCGAGCATCAACCGATTCTTTGTCATTCTTGACGTCTTTTAGCTTCCTTATCATTCTCAGCATTTGAATTACGTCATTCAGGGTAATCATCACGATAGTTCTCCCCTTCATAACCATCGTCATAATTCCCATCCATCTCGCAACCATCCTGAAGACATATATAATCATTCCCCATTCTAAGTGTAACTATATGTTCTTCTACATCGAGAATAGCTCTAGCCGTCTTAAGAAAAGTACGTCTCATCAATATCACATCATCTTTCTTAATTTGTGGTACTACTAAGAAGTTGGTGAGGTACTCGAACAGTCCCACTTGAACTGGCACATTCATTGACATTCCTAGTGGAACAATCTTATCAGCATTTGTTTTATGGACACCAAAAGGTGGTATAAAATCAATCCTCAACTAGGCTGTTCTGCACCATTGTTCTGGTAAGATATTCATATAAGCACATGTGTCAAGTAAAAATAAGGAAATTGACATCTTTAATTATCACGTGGAGGAAGAGTTTCCTTAGATCATATTTGCAAATTTCATTCATATGTCCTAAATCTTGAAGCTTTAGTTGCTCATCAATAAATTCTCACTTTACTGGTTGCTTTCCTTCTTGATCTTGCACTTCAGGTTGCGGCTCTTCAGGTTACTGCTTCTTTGATTTCTTATTCTTATTATTCGACTTTTCATACATCCATAGTGTAATGGTTTCATTTTTAACGGTTTCACTCCCATTGATGCAAACATTTAACTTCATTTCATTACTTTACAGACTTTGTTTCTCAGTATCGAGATTGATGATCTCCATATCATGTTCAATAAAATTTACATAATAAGGTTTTAACCTATGACCATTTACTTTAAATATTTGTCCTTTTCTAAGCTTTTATTTCTACTGCACCATTGATGCGTGCTGCAAGCATAACGGCTCGCTTGTAGTAATAGTGTAATCAACTTACATTGATCACGGATATCATCCTCAGGGAAATGTTTTTGCACTTGTTAATTACTTATTTAACTTTGAACTATTGCTAAGGAAATCCATTTTTAAATGGTTTTCTACTAAACTAATCCATCAATAAAACAATGTAAAATTTACTTTAGCTCTTTTATTAAGGATATTTTAGTTCACAACTTCACCTAGATAATATAATACTATGCTTTTCAACCATTTTTACTATCAAATCCCAAAAATTTTAAATTAATATTTATGGCTAATCAAGGATTAACAAGGCCTAATTATGGTTTTGGTCGCAAGTCGGGAGTGAAAGATCGGATAAATTGAGATTTTTAATTAATTTATTTTTGCGTGATGTGTGTCTAGTGTTATGTAGTATATACTATATTATATTTCGAAATTCAAGTGGGCCGAGTAAATTCAAGATTCGCAGGGTTTTATCTTGAGATAAGTGTCAAAATGAGTCCCAGTTTAGTTAAAATGTTGACTTGAACTATCGTTTTGAATTTCGCAAAAATAATTGAATTTTAGTTTCAAAATTCAAATTTGTATATTTAATTAGACTTAACGAGCAGACGTAGATCTCACACCTCGATTTGCATGCAAGACAGGTTGTTCGAGAGTTTTGGTGCACATTGGCAAATATGGAAGAGATAGAAAAATGGAAAATCACCTATAAGGGCAAGGTATTATATAGGAGAGGATAATTATTGAGGGGCAAATGGTTCATTGGACACCCCTTTAATTAAAATCAAAATCGATGTTGGAGGGGGATGTGTCTGCTGCTCCATTGTCTTCATCTTTTTTCTCACCCCTCCCACTCGTGCCTTTATAGTTCATCCTTCCCTCATCACCTTCACTATCTCTCAATCTCTCTCTCATCTGTGTTAATCAAATAAGAGAGCCATAGGTGTTGGACTGTGTTTGTGGCATTGTCGAAGAATAGTGGAAGGTGAGTTAGAGGAAGATTGAAATTTTGGTTTTTGGGGACTGATTTTTTTTAGTTTTGAATTGGGATAGGTTATTGTTATTAATTGTGACACATGGAGATGAGGTAAGGAATGGTTAATAAAGAAAGAAAATTTCTTTTTAAAAAATGCAGAGGTGTTTATGGAGGGAGGAAAAAAAAGGAGTGGGGACACAGTGGGGGGAGCCGTGAGCTCCCTTGCCCAAATGGAGTTGGGTACCCCAAACGAAGATTTAAAAAAAAACAAAGAAAAATTTGTTGGGAACGAAACAGATATAATTATTTTCTATTAAAATCTTGTGCATGCAAACAGTTGGACTAATTCCTTTTAAATCTTTGATTGTCCATCCTAATGCTGACTTATGCTCTCTCAAAACTCGAAGCAGTTTTTCTTCTTCCAATTCTGTTAAAGATGCTGAAATAATAACAGGATATGTTGAATTTTCCCCTAAATACGCATAATGCAGATGTTTTGGCAAAGGCTTTAAATCCATTGTTGGATCAATAACTGCACTTTCCACTTTCGTTTCTAATTTCTCCAACCATAATAAAACTTTAGGGGTCCTATTGGTGATGAGCATTTATTGCCTCCTAAAGTTCACCCTTAACTCTAGAACTTGTGGTTATGATTTGGACTAGATACTGCTCTAGCAGTTCATCTGGCGTATACTCCATGACTATCTCATAAACATTGTTGGAAACTATATCTTTAACTTTTTTTACTTTTAGAGTGCTCTCCCTCACTTGAAAATTTCAATGTCTTATAGATATTGAATAGGAATTCCTCATCATTTACTCGTAACCTTAATTCCCCCTCTTAAACATATATCAATGTTCTTGCAGCTTCTATGAAAGTTCTCCCTAAAATTTATGGCACCTATTAATCTTCTTCCATATCCAGTACTATAAAGTCAACAGGGAAAATGAATTTATCCACCTTTACTAACACATCTTCAATCACTCTTTTTGGATAGGTCACTGATCGATCTTCTAATTGCAACGTCATATTGGTCAACTTTACTTTTCCTAAACCAAATTTCTTGAATATTAAAAATGGCATCAAATTCATGCTTGCTCCCAAATCACATAAGACCTTATCAAATAATTGTACTCTAATAGTGCATGGAATGGAAAAAATTCCTAGGTCCTTCAACTTTGGCAGTAACTTTGTTTGTAAAATAGCCCTGCATTTTTCTGTCAAATTTACTTTTTCATAATCTTCTAATCGCATGTTTCTTGCTATTATATCTTTCAGAAATCTCGTATAATTTTGTTTGTGTTCTAATGCATCTGCGAATGGGATGTTTATGTGTAACTTCTTTAACATCTCCACAAACTTCTTAAATTGTTCTTGATCTTTCTGTTTCTTTAATAGTTGAGGATATGGTAGAGATGGATTTATTAGTGGTAGATTTTCAATAAATGTAACTCTCCCTGATACTTCATATTTTTTCTACCTATCTCCCACTGCTTTCTTTTAAGTCAATTATGATTCTTCCGCTGGTGCAACTTCTATTTGAATACCTTTATCACTCTTCAAGTGTTCTGCATCCTTTTGGTGCTACTCATAAACTTGTTTCCTTGCATCCATTATTGTATATTTTGGTTGCACTGGATCATTAGTTGTTGTTCCACTTCTTAATTAGACTACATGTGCATTCTCTATAGGATTAATGCATGTGATACCCTGAAACTATCCTTCCTTCCTTGAAATCAGGACAATGGCTAACTGACCAGTTTTCCTCTCTAGTTTCTTTATGGATTACGATCTCTTATTGTCCATTCTCTTCATATTTTGCCTCACCTTTTCCATCTCTTTCACGTGCTTCTCATAGCGTTCCTTATTGTTCATGTCCATAGTGTGCAAGAGTTTCTCAATTGACTTCAATGAAGTCATCTATTCGTTTTGCCCTAGCTTCCCTTGTTGGACTTGTTGATCGAAGCTTGGATGTAACTTCAGTGCGTTATCACGATTTTCATACAAGAATTTGCGGTTGTTGTTGTTGTATCCTTGATAAAGCCTTTGAGGAGCCATTCCTCTCGACATGAAGTTGTTTCTATAACCTTAATTGTTCATGAAGTTGATGTCCTCATACTACATTCATTGCCGCATGTCAATTTGATTAACCACCAGGCTTGTGATTAATGGGTTACTATATCGCTTACAATTGTGGATCTTGTTGTCCTATTTGAAGCTTCGTCATTTGGTTACTCAGGTTGGATAGTTATGCCATGATCGCAGTTTAGGGAATCAATCTCATATATGCCCGTTGGTTTCCTCACTGTGAAATGATTACCAGCTATAGAGTTATGAAATGTAAGATGTAGGAGATCTAATGCTCCATCCTTATCGTTTCTTAGTAGAGAACCACCTGCTACGACATCTACTAGTGTTCTTGTGCTATGATTCATTCCATAGTAGAAAATTTGGAGTTGTGCCCATTTCACGTATCCATGTCCTGGACATCTCATCAGCATCTCAATGAATCTTTTCGAAGCCTCGCCAAGTGACCTGGCATCTTCTTACATAAATTGATTGATTTCTAATTTCCTTTCGTTTACCTTCACTGAGGGAAAGAACTTGTCTAGAAATACTCCCTCCGTTCAATCTTTAGAACTAGAATTTGGCTTTTCCACCCAGTGAGAATGGGAAAAGTCTCATCCTATTCACTTCCTTTGTAACTCTAGTAATGTGCACGGTGAAACACTTCTCCAAGAAATTCTCTACATGTGCAATTGGATTTTCATTCGCTGGCCCATTGAAAAGGCTATTCTGCACCATGTTGATTAGAGACGGTCTCACATCGAACTCAGTGGTGTTGGCTGGAAGCCTCGCCACTCCGTTGTAAGTCTCTTAAACTTTCGACTTGAAGTAATCACGCAAAAATCTCTGCCCTTTCACTCTATCCTGCACTACCAGAGCATTAGGGTTAGTTTTTCCTTCGGCCATATTGTTAGGTTTACGCTTGATCTTCAGCCATCTTGATTCCTTTCTTTGCATTTCCTTTGTTGGTTCTGTCAATCTCAGGTTCGTAAGGCACTAAAACCTTCTCTTCTTTGCTGCACACGCACTAATTATCCCTAAAATGAAAACACAAAAGACCAAGTGCAGATTGTCAAACTTAAGACTCAAACCTTTTATTTTTTTCTTTTTATTTTTATAAACTTGAAAGTAAATTACTTAAACTATAACTTAGAAACTTTTCAAACTATTAAGTCTAAGTGGCTACCTATCCTTGGCAATGGCGCCAAAAACTTGATCGATGGCGCAACTATAACGGCTCGGGTATAATTATAGTGTGATCAACTTATGTGGATTACACATATCATCCTTAAGGAAAGGTGTATGCACTTAGTGTCACCCAGTCAAAATTACTCTATTGCTAAATAAATCAATTTTAAATTGGTTTTTATAATTAAACTAATCTAATTTAACGAATCAATGAAAATTAGTTTTAAACTCTTATATTAAGAGTATCTTAGTTCACAACTTCAACTAGGTAATGAAATACTATGCTTTTCAACTCAGTTTCTCATCTTTATTATGAGTGTACAATGCCTAATTAGAATAGAAATATTTCCTTTAAATCCAGGTTAACCCACTGTCGTGATGGAAAAGATTCTAATGTGCAAACTATAAGTCCACCTATCGGTGTGAATAACGTAAGCTCCACAATTGCTTTAAGTTCCAAATCTTTAGATTCATAACCAATTAAGTTTGCTATCTGTGTTTCCCTTATCAATAACTATCTCTTGATGTTATGTATTTTACGATTGGGCCGTCCAAATCCGGCTTAAAGCTTCAATGGCCATGATAACTTCAAAATTCTAATATGAACAAACACGTGATCAAGATGTTCGTAGCATTACGCTCAGATTCAATACAAATTCTAACCATTGTACTTTTGATCTTTACACTCTATTCATGTTTATAGCATAACATTCATACCATAGGATCAATTAATCGCTAAGATTAATGAACTGCTCAAACTTCATTGAAACAAACATCACATAGTGGTATTCATTGAATTCTTAGATATAGTAAGTAACATCAATTAAATCAATAAAAACAATACCCGAGTCACCATACATGAGTCTTCAATGTCTTCTCTTCCACAAATCTTCTTAATACTCAAAAATAAAGTAAACATATGCTACTCAATGATATTGGTTGCTAATGGGCGGTAATTTGTGACTTTACCATTTTCTAATATCTATTTATACTCCTAAGACATGTTTGAAAAAAATTAGAAACCGTACTAAACAATTTAACACGAAATGGAAATCTAACTTTCAATTTTCTTCAGTCTCGACACTATCTGTAAGTGGTCCAGCGTTGTGTGTACAAACCTGCGACGTCATGACAGCTTCGGCCACTTTGTGAATTTTTCCTTCTTCAGTAGGCTCAGCGACCTATGTGTCTTCCCCAGGCACCATCCTTTGTCCTCCACGGCGCCACCACTACGACGGTCTTCCTGTCTAGTTTTTTTTCTTGCCTTGCTCTCCCACATTGTGCCTTCATCTCCCATGCTGTGCACCTTCCCTCCCACGATGTCACACCTCTTAGGCATGGCGTCAACCTCTTTTCTATGTATTTTAGCTCTGTTTCTTTGCGAAGTCACTTGTTTACCTCCTTTATGCCTTTTATACTTGAAATTACATAAATATCGTCAATTAGAGCTCATTTCGAGATATTTATACTAAATATACTACTAAACTAATACTATAAATAAGTCTAAATAATCACTTATCACTATAACACTATGATTTCCATTTCATTTGTAAAACTAGGGTCGATTACCCATCGACACCATTAATTTTATTGCTAGACCAACATATTGGTCGATGCGCCATCTAGCCAATCCATTAATGTTCAATGGTTCTATCCTAAAACCTCTAGTGAATGTGAAATCCATGCAACCTATTTAGCTAAGTAGCATTTAACATATAGGTTGGGAACCAAACCCATATCCTATAGAACGTATTCTCTACTCCAAGGTATACTTTCGCTGACCACATCATTCACAGTTTTCCATTTTATTAAAACACAACGTAGTGTACATAGCCTCCATTCAAGTCCACAAACTATATAAACTACATATTCTAAATATCTAGGCAATATTGATAAATAAGTGAATCCGTACTTACGTCGGTTAAGTTTTGTTTCAAATTTCCTAACTTTCTAGGTCACTCGACCTTTCATGGTGTTTCATAGCCTATCACAAAGCATTTAAGGTCAATATAGGTCTAATACCCTACATTTAGAACCCTTAAACAAGTCCCTAGACCATCGAAAAATTCCAAGTCAAAATAATAAACATTGTTGTTTTTGAGGTGAAAACACGCTCCCTCATTTGGTGGGGCGTGCTCTACCAACTGGGTTCCTCACATTTCTTGATGGGAGTGCATTTCCCTTTTACGAGGAGTGCGCTTCATCATCGAGCATTCCAACAGAGAACATGGCAGAGGCCCCTGTTTAATCACTAACTTAATTACAACACGTCCAAAATGTCCAACACAACATCAGGGCGGCCTTTAATGAAGTCTTAACTCATTTCCAGTTATCCATAACCTAAGTAACAAAGAATTCATCACCAATTCATAAATTAAATTTAAGAACCAAACTCAAACTTACTAACTGTAATGATCACGAGATTAATAGTGGTTTAATCCTACCTTGATTACTTTAAACTTACTCTTTATATATCCATAAATCAATTACCCCACATACCGAACCTTCGGTTGCTTCTTTTAATTAATCGATGAAACAATGATAAACTTGAATTGGTTTTTAATATATATATTGCTTTTCCTTGAGATATGTATCGCTCTAGCACGAGGCTGATCAAATGGATATTGTGTTAAAGTTACGCAACACTGAAGTGACACATATCTTAACACAATTATTCATTTTCGCTCATCTCGATGCATCTAACAATCCATATTAATCAAAGCAAACTTAAATTATATATATATATATATCAATTATATATAAATATGTATATTTCCCTATTTATTTTATCGCGAATAAATTCACCAGACACGCCAATGAGTACTCTCAGTTATGTATATTCATTTCACAACCCCCTTGTCATACTTTGGTGTGACGGCAATTCATAAATTAATTATCTATTCCTCAATTATAGGCTTATATATTTCCAATAACCTATAAAGTCATTAAACATATCACATAAAACATCGAACATCATACAAACTCACACACATGCTAATTAAGGTACGCTAGACTTAACCACAAGCCTAGCTAGGGTTAATTAGGATTCAGGTTATAACTAATCACCAGCTTAAGGTAACGATTATTTGCGAGTTTTACCATATATCCACCTAAACATCCACATTTATGCTATGTTTATTTTATGTATTTTTTATTACTTTTCTGCTCAACATTAACTTCCATAGATCATAGCTGGCCTAATTGTTGTCCTCTAAATTTTTGTTTAACTAAGTAGAAACATTTCAATCAGAAATCACAAATGTTGCAGTCCTCCATTTATTCAATCTAGCTTGAATTCTATGCGTGGCATCATTCTTAATATTACCATCATATTGTAAGATTGATCTGAGATATCTAAAGTGGTTCACCTTAGGAGCTTCTACTTCCCATAATTTTACCACTTCATTATCTTGATGCCTAGTATTTTTAAACTCACGGTGCAACTATTCGGTCTTCGTTCTACTCAATTTAAAGCATTTAAATTCTAATGTATTCCTCTAAAGTTCTAATTTCCTATTCACTCATCTTTTGTTTCATCCACTGACAATATCATCTGCAAAAATATACTACGGTATATCCTCTTGAATATGCCTAGTTAATTCATCCATAATTATAGTAAAAAGATAAGGGCATAAAGCTGATCCTTGATGTAGTCCTATCATAATGGTAAATTCTTTCGTAGTTCCTCCAAATGTCTTTATACTCGTTACTACTCCCTCATATATATCCTTAATAGTATAAATGAATCTAGCCATGCACTTTTTTTAGAACCCACTAAAGAACATCTTTAGGAACCCTATCATAAGTTTTTTCTAAATTTACAAATACCATATGGAGATTGGAGCTTTTAAGTTGGATATGGACAATACAACCATAATATATATAACATCAATAGATAGTTATTGATTTGGGAGGCACAGATAGTAAACTAAAGCGGTTATAAATCTACAGATTTGGAAATTAATGCTATGTGAGACTTACGTTATTCACACTAATAGGTGGAATCCTAGTTTGCACATTAGGATCTTTTCCACTGAAATGTGTCAAGCATGTACAATAAATTCCCATGTTTTACTATTATTTGTAGTAGTGGTAAATGTGATATCATCTCCACTGAGATTTTCCAAATCTCTTAAGAATGAAGGCTACCCTAAAAGTTTTACCGGATTTAACTTGCTTTAATTTATCTAATTTAATTAAATGGAAATTAAACACTAATGATATGCAAACCAAATAAACAATTAATTAAAATAACTAAACAATAACCAATTTAAAGTCAATAAACTAACCTAATGCAATTCAAACTAATAATCAAATAATCAATAAATCAATATAAACTAAATATCTAAATGAACATCTAAACAAACCTTCACTAAATAATATAATATACATGATGTAACGACCCAAATTAATTAAACTTGAGTCAATGTTAATTTCAAGGATTAACGGTTGCAATTCGAGCGTTACGTGGATAACTCAATTGACTCAAGCATGAGAATCAAGGGAATATGCTATTTATGGATGATGGTTGATAAACTTTAATGATTTTTTTGCCCAGGCACAACACAAGACTATAAACAAACTGAGAACTAGAGAATAAGATACTGAGAACTAAGAGAAGAGAGAGACTGGAAGCTAGAAACATTTACAAACTCAAACAACTATGTCCTCTATGCTGAGGAATAGAGTTATTTAAAGCTAAAACGGATGCGCTATCGTGGAAAGATAGCCCTACAATTACTTACACGTAGCATAATATGTTTTCTTGATAAAAGAAAAAGAAAAAGAGAAAGGCAAATGATTTATTTGTAGCAACTTTATACTGTAGTAACTTTATACTGTAGCAACTTGTCATGATACGGAAACATGATAATGTGATAAGATGTAAAGTAAGATAGGATAAGATTCTTGATTTCTGATGAGAGAAGTGACGAGGTAGGCAATAATGGCCTGGAAGCATGAGCTTGATATGATATTTGGCATGGGCCGGATGGCAGGAACTTCCGGGAAGCATGAGCTTAATAAGATGTTTGGCATGGGCCTGAACTTATAATATATTTTCCTTTTTCCCTTTTTTATATATAATGTATAGAATTCACAATATTCTCTGATAGGAGAAAAACGAAGGGTTCGCCATATGTCGAAATGAACATAGTCATGGAAACGGAGCATATCAGGATAATCCACATAGACCTTAATACACAGTTCGTCCATTAAATACCATAGAGCAAGAAGAATTTTGCTTTCAGCAGGAGACCAATAGAGTGCTTGAGTGGCAAAAATCACTATTTGCGAGGACTGCCAATAAGAATTCCATATGAGATCTACACCATAATCACATAATTCTGCCAAAAAATAATCGATCAAAGGATGTTGTATGGCTGGATTCTGAAGAGCGACTATTAGTGACGTCATTATAAGTTGATAAAATATGGAGCGGTTGAGTGAGCCTCTGCCTCAGAAGAAGTGCTGGATGAAGTAGAAATCTTATCTTCAATATGTTTGAGTCTTTGTTCCATGTTCTGTAATTGTTGGAGAATAGTCTTTGCAATATCAGATGGAAGAGAACTGGATTCAGTACTTGGCTTGGCTGGAGAGGTAGCAGGAGTAATAACATCTTTATAGGTTTTAATTAAAGATGGAAAAGAGGTCATGAGGTCAGTTGGAGTTATTAATTTGGTGGATGGAGTAACCAAAGGGGTTATAGTATTGTCAATGATGGAGGTGATATCAAGATTATCCCACCATTTAACATGGATTTCTTGCGAAAGATAAGTAAGGGTACAGTTATTGACTTAGATTTTATGTGTCCCGTAATTCCATTTTAGGATCCAAGGGATGGTATATTTGTGATTGAACTGGAAAAGGGATAGTTTTTCTTTTTCAAACTTGATATGCACTGCAGGAGGGAAAATGCTTGAAAGTGGACCAAATTTTTCCCACCAATTGGTCATGAACCACATTGGTAGATTGATGCGCAAAGACTTCTTGAACGTTATGTACCATGAATGACCAGAAGAAGGATCTTTATAGAAGAGGATAACTTTCCAAGCTTTAATACAATCTTTATAACTAACCGGTAATGCAGGAAGAGTCGGAACCAAAGTCATTGATTGATAGGCATAAGGGCATTGTTGAATAACATTCTGTTGATTTCATTTAGACCAAGTAATTACCTTTTGAATTTTGAATTTGGAGTAGGCAACTTCATCAGAATTGGGTCTTTTAAAATGTTCAATAATAACTGATTGTGTTTGAGTGAGTAATGCTTCATAAAATTTTAAAGACACATTGGGGCGAGAAGGAAGAAAATGATAGTTTGGAGGCATAATCAATTTGACTTGAGACTCAAACGACTGATCAAGTAACTCTTGTTCAAGAAGGGTTACCAAATGACGATTACTGTATTTGTAGGTAGGTTTATGTTCGTCATAGACTTTATTATAGGAATGAAAAGAGGAGGAAATTTATTTGTATAAGAGGGATGAGGCAAGACAGATTTGCCTTTGTCAGCCCTGATCTGTAGGAGATGAATTTGTGGTGTTACAAGAAATTCACGAGATAAGAAATCAGGGAGAGAGTTATGTTCACCCTTTATATATTCGATATCAAAGTCAAAAACACTTAAAATTGCTTGCCATCGAGCAAATATTTGTTTTGAAACCAAATTTTTGACATCTTTTAAAAGAATTTCTTTTGCAGCTTTGCAATCTACACGAATCAAAAAAAATTTATTTAAAACATCTGCTTGAAACTTTTGTACACACAAAACAATTATTAAAACTTCCTTTTTGACAGTAGCATAATTTTGTTGTCTTTTATTCCAAAGCTTTGAAGTATAACAAACTAATTGTTCGTTTCCAGGGGGTGAGGTTTGTAATAAAATTTCACAATAACCTAAATCTGAGGCATCTGTTTGTATTATTTTTGGATAATCTGAGTTAGCAACATGTAAACAAGGAAGGGATTTAACTTTAGATTTTATTGTCTGAACTATTTTAGTATGATCAGAAGTCCAATGAAATTTAACATCTTTTTTGAGAAGCTCTTGAAGAGGTTTGCGATCAAAGGCTGCTTGATTGTAAAAATCAGTAAGATAATTTAAACATCCAAGAAATCTTTGTACTTGATTTTTATCAACCAATTGATCAGGAAATTTATCAGCAAAATCAATAACACGATTGACTGGAGTAATAGTATGATTTGAGATTTTGAATCCTAAAAATTGTATAGATGTTTGGAAAAGTTTAATTTTCTTTTGTGATATTACTAAACCATTAGAAATTATGATATGGTGAAATGTTGCTAAATGTTTCCAATGTTGATCAATAGATTTGGAGAAGATTAGAATATCATCAATATAAATAATAATATAGTCATTATAAGGATTAAAAATATCATTCATAATTTTTCGAAATTCAGATGGAGCATTTTTGAGACAAAAAGGCATGACATTCCATTGATATTGACCAAAAGGCGTATTAAAAGCAGTTTTGTAACGATCAAACGGAGCAATTTGAATTTTCCAGAAACCTGATTTAAGGTCAAATTTTGAAAATATCAAGGACGATGAAGTTCGTTTAATAAGATCGTATTTATTAGGTAAAAGATAACGAATTGTTTTTAAAACTTTATTAAGTGGTTTATAATTGATGACTAATCGCGGTGCACCACGTTCCAATTCAGGAGCATTTTCAACATAAAACGCAGTACAACTCCAAGGAGATTTAGAAGGAGAGACTAATGTTTTCTCAAGAAGATCTTTAATTTCCTTGTCACATAGATTTAATAGTCTAGCATTCATTTGAGAAGGGTTTGCTTTGGTTGGAATTTGTTTTTCATTAAACTCATCGATATAGGGAAGAGTGACTTGATGTTTTTTTCTATCCCAGAAAGCTGATGGTATATCTGAACAACATTGTTTTTGTAATTTTTCTTGAAAAATAACCAGTTTGCTTTGAAAAGATGGTGTTGTAATTAGTTGATCTGCTTTTAAAAAATTAATTTTGTTACGTAAAAATGTAATATGTGATTGTTTATATTCGATTTGATTGACTAATTGATTTAAATATTTTGTTTTAGGAAGCTGAGAAAAAGAAAATAAAATTTATTTATCATTAAGAGTAGTAGAAATACCTTTTGTGGATACAGAAAAGGGTTGGATAAGTTGAAGAAACGGTGTTCCTAATAAAATATCATGTTGAAGATCTTTTACAATTATAAAAGATGTTGGGATACAAATGGATTGATGACATATATGTGCTAAAGGTATTTTATATTTAATTGAAGATTTATTTCCTTCTGCAGTTGAGATGCGACTATTAGTATTTTCACAATATCGCAGCGGTATTAAACCTTCACGAATACAATTTAAATCGGCACCAAAGTCAATTAATGTTAAACCTTTATATTTAAAATCTTTGATTATGAAAGTAATAGGTGTAAACCATCTTTGATGGACATAATGAGTAATAGTTTCAATAAAAAAATTTATTATCAAAAGCTTCAAATGTTTCAGAATTGGTGCGTTCTAATTGTACTATTCTATCTTTTAATAATTGTATTTCTTATTTCAAAAGATTTATATCTTGCTGCATAGTAGAAATAGATAAAGTAGGAGTTCGATTTCTTTTATTTGCTTCTTGCAAGAGGGTTGTCATGGAATATTTAGATGGATCTAAACTTATTTGTTTTTAAAATTTGCTTCACTATTTAAGGCGATCAGGATCACCTTCTATGTTTTTGATTGGCGAAGTAGAATTTTGAGACTGTAATATTTATGTAAAATATTTATATTTTAACGTTGGATCATGAATTTGTTCTCCAATTTCTAAAATAAGTTCTTCATGGGCTGTTAATACATTAATTTCAGAGTCGAAAGAAGAGGTTGAGGTGTTAGGAAGATTATTAGCACAATGACAATGGTCTGAGTCGGTGGAATCATTTTGTAAATGATGAATCTTTTTATTGGAAGATTTAAAATGACATTTATTGGCATAATGACCAGGTTTGCCATAATTATAACAAATATTAGACTTTTGTTGTGCCGATCTATGACGTCTAGTAGATTTATAAGAACGATATTTTGATCGTGATTTCGAAGGAGAAGATTTGTAATAAGCTTTATTTGGTTTTGAACGAAAATATTTTTTGCGTCTCGAAGTAGATGCAGGTTGAGTATCTTCTAAGTCATGTGCAAAATCATAGCAGAAATTTCCTAACGATTTATTATTTGACTATTTTTTTTTCAACCTGTCGTTTTAGACGCATATCATTACATAAAGCTAATCCAGCTTGTTGAACATATTGTATTAATTCTCCATAAGTATGAGATTGATAGTCTAAAGCTCCATTGTTTTGCATACGAATCCATGTTTTGACCTTTTTCGCAAAATGCGTTGGTAATCCAGCGATAAATCGTTCTTTCCAGAATTGAGAATCTGTGGTAGTAAGTTGATAAACTTTAATGATAAAAGTATCTTTATACCATCTATAATCATTAAGAGTTTTGCATCGTAAGTTTTGTAATTGATTACGGACCTTATCATCAATGGAGGCTAAACTTCCAAGAAAATGCCAAATAATATTGGTGAGTAAGCAAGTAACGCCATTATGTTGTTGTCTACCAAGATTATCTAATAATGGATTTCCATTTTCATCTTTCATTATAGAACCTAAAATATCTATTCTAGATTGGGAACTTAAAGCATATTGCCATCAACCATAAAGTTGTCCAGTAAAACCACTAGCAATGGCACCAGCAATATTTCCTTCAACATGATCTGCGAGTGCGCAAGCTTTCGCATAAATTTGCATATGGTGTAATGTTTCTACTGTCTGATATTCAGATAGTCCATCGATATTCCACTCATAAATGGAATTACCATCAATTTTTTGAAAATGAGGTTTATTTTCTTCGATAATTAAATCGGCAGGTGATGGTTGGGAATAATATTGTTTTTGTTTTGGAAATCTTGATTTATACCTAAAATTAGAACGTGCTTTAGCTAATTTTTGTATAGCAATAGTGGATGTCTCAGTATCTGGATCTGATTTTGAGGTACTAGAAATGCTAGAAGAGGAATTAGAAGGTAGAGTTTGGATTTTGATTTTTGTTTCTTGGTCTTGATATTGATCTAAAGTAGCAATAATATGAGCTTTATCCTTTGCAGAAGTCTTATCCGTTTGACGAGGTGCTACTTTTGAGAGATTGGTTAATTGAAAAGATATTCTTTCGAGTAATTCATATGAGTATGAAGCTTTTGGTTTAAATGCAGGAGTTGGTGCAGAAGTAGGAAGAAAAGATTTATTTAATAAAATAGGCTAATGTGATGCGCGAGAAACAATAATAGCATTTGTAGATGTATTAGATTTGTTAATAGAGCTAGGAGAACTTGTAGAAACATTATCAGGAGATTTCATTAAAGTAGATAAATATATATTAGTAAAATTATTTTGCTCTATTATGTGATTTAAATCTTTTTTTCTTAATTGGTTCGTCATTTGTAAAATTAGTTTTCAGTGGAGTAGCCTTAATATGATCTTTAATTTTAATAGGCGCTAATGGAGGATGTTTTTGTATATATTGTTCACCATTATATCCTTCCCAAATAGTATTTATTTTTGCTATAATCATAGGACATAAATGGGCTAAGAATTCAACAAACGGAATATTAATTTTCTTTTGTTTCAAATAAGAAAAATATCTTTCTCTAAGCAAGGCTTGTTGATTTTTGGAACATAATTTACAGAAAATAGGGGTTAAGGAATGTGTTAAAAATTGTTGTTTTAGGATAGCATAATTAACAACAAAATCATCGTCGATTTCTGTAATCATATTGATTCTATATTCAGCAAAATCATTAATACTAACTGTTTCATCATTTTGATCAACAGGATAAGCAACTCGAGTAAGTAAACGAGGGTTAACTATTTTTAAGGGTGATGTTGATGGTTGTACAGTAGTATGACTAGACGAAGAAATAGAAGAACAAGACCGTCTTGACACAAATTGTATTTCAACAGTGCCATCGTCATGAGTAATTATATTATCTACTTGATCGGACGTTGTTGCTCGTGACCTTTCGTCATGATTTTTATCCTGAATAAGCCATTTTTTGGGAATATCTATATCTTTCCAATTTAATTGTTTTCGATTTATAAATTTATTATGTATGTTAGCAAGAAAAAGAGTGGATGTACCCTTTTGAAGATTAGTATAAGCAACGGCTGGAATAATTGTATGCATTAATTTATAATAAATATGATATACTACAGCAATATTAGAACAAATTCCTTTAAGTTGAAATCCTTGCGTGTATAGGCTTAATGTTGCTGCTTCATGTGCAAATTGATCATGTACACTTATGGTGAAGTTAGGAAAACAATTAAAGAATATTGGACCTTCTGCTAAGCTTCCTTCAATTATGCCTAATAATGAATCATTAAAATTGACATGTCGTTTATCACGAACAGAAGCTAAGACAGAGGTATTTAATCCTAATGAAGTTAATGGCTTTATGGCTACTTGAATGAGTCCTATATGCAAATATTTATAACGTTCTTTATATCGATTAATTTTTTCAGGTGATATGAGAAATAATTCTTGTCCTTCATTGTTTATAGATTTAGTATCTTCTTCTAATTTATTAATAAAATCTTATTCTTCTAATTTAATAATAAAATCTTGATGTTTAGAAAAAAATTCTTGAAGATAAATGTCAGTAGGTTTAATTTTGGGCATATCCCAATTTTGAAGAGAATGTTCTATGTCAGAATAAGAAACTTCACTAATATTTCTTAAATCTAAATGAGATGTAGTTCTAGTAATCTTAGACGATTGCTTATCGATATCAGAAGAAGACGAAGACTCAACTGGTAATGGAGAGTTTTTTGAAGAAAGCACTCTTTTCATTTTCTTTATCAATTCATTCATGTTTAAATTTAATGGTTTTCAAAAACGGCTTGGTCAACGACTTACAGCTAGACTTACCTCCTGCTGCTAGACTTACAACGCGACTAGGAAAGTCGATATTTGAAAAACCAGTGAAATTCAAACGAAAGAAAATCGATAAAAGAGAAGAACACAAATACTTTCAATAAAACTCAAATATTTTAATACAAACTTCTGATATCGAATATATAAAAGCAAACAAGATACATGGAAACAATACTTATAGTAGAGCGAAGAACAACTGGTACTTGGCTCTGATACCACTTTATTAAGTGGATAACTATTATTTATATTATAGCATCGTATGTGTGTACATTGCTATCGTGCGAGTTAGTGTGACGGATAGTAACATTGGGAAGTACATAGTGGATAATCGAACAATAGCATAAGTTAGTTAATTAAATAAAGTAAAATATGGCATACCTAAAGATGTGTGTCAGGGTGTGGGGCATCGGGCGCTGAGTAGTCGAGATTAGTTGGATAGCAAATATGTTAAGTACGTGACCAATTACGCTAACCATATGATAATTGTACCTAAGTCAAGTAAATTAAATTAATTTGAGAATATATGCCAATGGTTTGATTGTAAATATAGTGAAATCAAAAGGCAACTATAAAGTTGGTGGACCTAGACTTGCATGTAATTATTTCAAAGATCATGTGCAAAATGGGAAATGTGCTATGCCTTGTGTATGTGGACCAATTGGACACTAGTTGCATTCTAAATGTCACATCCGAAAATGAGAGTGGTTGCTAGTAGAGATGTAGTAGGTTATGTATTGGAAAAATATTAACCTTAAATGTGTCTATAGAACAAGGGTAGAGAGGAGAGGGAACGTGATACTAGGAAGAGAAAGATAAGAAAGGTGAAGGATTTGGTAACTTTTTGAGTGAAATGGTTGGAATTTTTGGGATCCAAGAGATGTAGAACAAGAGTGACGACTCCATTAACGTTATAGGCATGTTCTTCACTAAATCTTGATAATGCATGTTTTAAGATTGTTGTTCTTCATGGCTTTTGGTGTATGGGGGGTCCATAAGAGTAAATCAACCATCAATGGGTAAGAATACCTTGTTAGGGAATCATTTTTAAGGTTATTGTTGTTGTTAGGTAGTGATTATGCAAGGCAGAAGATGAATATTAACTTTGTGGGAAAGTTGATTTGGTGTCTTTTACTAATATTTTAGCCCATTTTATTGCATGGTAATGAAAAATGAGGTGCAAACTAGTTTTCAGAGGATTATATAAGTTCGAAGGCCATATGGGTCAAGACTTTAAGATGAAGCATAAGATTAATTGAGTTTTACCATATAGAGCATTCTGCCCAAAAAGCATGTTTAAAGTTATGAGCATACTCAAAGTTTCAAGTATGCTCGAACTTTGAGTAAGCTCAAACCTTATGTAGGCTTAAACTTTCAGTAAGCTCAAAAATTGAGTAGATTCAAACTTTCAATAGACTCAATTTTTAGCTTGCTCAAGCCTTTAGCATGGTCAAATCTTGAGCCTACTCAACTCTTACTGATTAAGTTAAATGACTTGAGCTAGCTTGTAACTAAATCTAAAACACACTCTAAACACCCTTTTATCACCCCTAGGGGCTGAGGGATTGTAGTACGAAGGTCTGGAACGAGAAGGGAATGCATTCGGGGCATGTTTGAGAGAGTCGAAGTGCGTATTTGACATTTGTAAAACCCACAAGAATGCCACTTGAGTATTTACTTGCATTTATTACTATTTTACTCTATCTTGTTCAGTGTACTCCTGATTCTTTTCCTTTTTCACTTCAATTATCTGTTTGTGTCACCGTTTGAATGCTTCGTTGAGTTTATTCCCACTGGGTATTCCGTTGTATGTCTATGGCACGCTAGACCATAGCATTTATATCAGGAGTCCTCGATGAATAACAACTCGAGCTATTTTATCCGTACATGTATCGGTACGTTGTTGGTCTATGCCATCCACCGAGAGGACCAGGTGATGGGCCAATTGGGTGCGCCCACTGGTGGGATCCGAGAGAGGGTATTTGAAGCATGGTCTAGTCTGACTGGAACAGGCACACACGTTTGGACTTGTTTTTATTTACGCAATAGATGATCCATTTACAGTTACATGTTTACATTCCACATGTGTATTTAATAGTATTTATTTGATTTCCTTTACTTTATCATATGTATGCTCAGTGAATTTCCTTGGGATTTACTTACCGGTCTCATCATCTGTTCTGTTGTGATGGCTGAGTGCAAATCATTTTATGAGTAAGGGTATGGGATTCTTAGAGACTATCTCTGATCTCACCCACTGTTCGGCACACTACTTGTAGGTGTTTATTTTGGTATATTGTTATATTTTGGGTTTATAGGAGACTAGTGAGATGTGTGTACTTGTATATATTTACTTTTGTCACCTTATATATGTAGTGTACTCTATTCCAGGTTTTCCATAGTAGGATTGATGTTCTATAAAACATAAAAGTTAATGAAAATACATGTTTATGTTTACTTTAAGATTTTCGCTGTGAAATATTTATTATCTTCTTGCAACCCTGTAAAATACAAACCACTAGCACGGCTAGGACTCGAATAAGCTACATACAGTTGAACCTAAGGAAATAACTCAAGAAAATATGACTAATAGATTAACTAAAGTAATATAAAACACATGGACACAAATATTAAGATAAGAGATGGACGGGCAGGTGCCGGACACGTGTAGCTGGGCCCGTTAGGCAAGGAGCACATGACACGACGACACATCGGGGTGGCCTTAGGGAGCAGGGCCGCTACAGTTGATATCCGTAACTTGTTCTTTAATCTGATACCGACGACACAGATGGTATCAACGCAAGGGTGCCTAGGGGATAATGCATAATTTGTTATTTAATCTGATACCAACGCCACAATTGGTATCGGAGCAGGGTCAATGGAGCCTATAGGATGAATCGTAGTTTCTTATTTAACGTGATACCAACGGTACAATTGGTATCAAATCAAAAGTTTCTAGGAACTTAGGCAATTAAAATGAAAGAGCATAAAACTTAATAAAGATGTGGAAACCTGGTGATATAGCCTTAAACCTCAGTTAGGAAGTGATGTGAGGCGAGTAGAGTTAGAGTTAGGGTATATATGATATGCATATATACCAAGGTTGATCTGGTGCATGCTTCTCGATGCGAATCACGATGGACAGATAGCCTACTACTCCGCTAGAGATTGGTCAGACTAGTTTTCCAACTAGGACCACTACCACCATTGTTACTACTATTAAGAGTGTTGATGACCGACTTATGGCACATGACGCTCAATTAATAAAGATTCTACAGTTACTCAATGTCGGCCGCAATAGCCACCGTAGTAGGAGTAGCTCAAATGATACCTACGATACCGACTACTACTACTCAAGCAGCCATCACCCTGACGATAGCGCAAACATCTATTCAGGCCACTGCTACAATACTTCCCAAGACACTAGTCTAAAAGGGACTAAGGGACGACCGGGACCGCAGAGATGACTATCAATAAGATCAATGCAGGTACTAAGACAGTTTTGTAGCATATAACATACAAGCATGGCTTACCACATGCCACATCAGTGATGCGCATGACAAAGCTATTTACTATGGTTGAGCCGCACATTCGTTGTCAGATAACAGTTTCTACTGTATTGGACTGAGCGTGTTGCGAAGTATCAAAGGGCTGATGGGCTCAATAAGCAGTTCAGTGGTCTGGCTCAGGATCAGGAGTGTATTGATTGGGCAGAGTCGACAGATCAGTGTTTGAGACACCAAGGGAAGTTGTGGATACCTGTGGATTAGGAGTTACACGATGAAATTCTTGAGGATGCATACAGGTCTCACTACACAGTTCATCCTGACCAGACTAAGATGTATCATGACTTGAGGCTACCAGACATCATGTCGAGAGTAAGTTGTATGACGCATCTTATCAGTTAGTTGTTTAAATTATGCGCATACATATGTTGATTCCTAGTTATGCATATGAAGACTCAGTGTTGTGCTATACATTAGGCCATAACACGTGGCACAGGCATCCTCAATGAATTGCGACCTGCGTTGTTTGTTTTCGGTGCAGTGTCGGTGGGTTATAGGTCCATGCCGACCACCACGAGGGCTATTGGGTGATGGGCCAGTGGAGCAGGTTGGATTTTAGTTTCATGAAGAGGTGAACCAGAAATTCCTTGAGATCTAAATTTTAGGGACGGAACTTCCCTTAGTTGGGAAGAATTGTAACGGCCCAAATTAATTAAACTAGAATTAGCATTATTTTCAAGGATTAACGGTCATAATTCGGGCCATATGTGGATAACTCGGTTGACTCAAACCAAAGAATCGAGGTAATATGTTATTTATGGATGATGGTTGTTTGTGTTTAAAAACTATTATTTATATTATTGCATCGCATGTGTATACTTTGCTATCGGGGGAGTTAGTGTGACGGATAGTTACGTCGGTACATTGGGAAGTACATAGTGGATAATAGAACCATAACCTAAATTAGTTAATTAAATAAAGTAAAATATGAGGTACCTCAAGATGTGTGTCAGGGTGAGGGGCGCCGGGCGTCGGGTAGTCGGGGTAGATGGACCGTAAATATGTTAAGTATGTGACCAATTGCGCTAACCATATGATAATTGTACCTAAGTCAAGTAAATTAAATTAATTTGAAAACATATGCCTATGGTTTGATTCTAAATATAGTGAGATCAAAAGGCAACTATAAAGTGGGTGGAACTAGACTTTCATGTAATTATTTCAAAAGATCATGTGCAAAATGGGAAATGTACTATGCCTTGTTTATGTTGACCAATTGGAGACTAGTTGCATGCTAAGTGTCACATCAAAAAATGACAAGTGGTTGCTAGTAGAGATGTAGTGGGGAATGTGTTGGAAAGTTATTAACCTTAAATGTGTCTTGAGATATCTACTTAAGGATCTAAATAATGGATAATTACTAAAACCCCAAGTTTCCCATTTCTTTCTCATTTGAACAAAAGGAAAGTAGAAAGTAGAGAGGAGAGAGACTGTGGTACTAGGAGTAGAAAAAAAAGAACGGTGAAGGATTTGGTAATTTTGTGAGTGAAATGGTTGGAATTTTTAGGATCTAAGATATATAAAAGAGTGACGACTCCATTAAAGTTATAGGTATGTTCTTCACCAAATTTTAATAATACATGTTCTAAGATTGTTGTTCTTCATGGATTTTGGTGTATGGAGGGTCCATAAAAGTAGATCAGCCCTCAACGGGTAAGAATCCCTTGTTGGGAATCATATTTAAGGTTATTGTTGATGTTGGGTAGTGATTGTATGAGGAAGAAGATGAATAGTAACTTTGTGGGAAAGTTGATTTGGTGTCTTTTGCTTATGTTTTAGCCCATTTTGTTGCAAGATAATGAAAAATGAGGTGGACACTAGTTTTGGGAAGATTATATAAGTCCGAAGGCTGGATGGGTCAGGACTTTAAGATGAAGCATGAGATTAGTTGAGTATTACCATTTAGAGCGTTCTACCCAGAAAGCTTGTTCAAACGTATGAGCATACTCAAAGTTTCAAGTATGCTCGAACTTTGAGTAAGCTCAAACCTTCAGTAAGCTCAAACATTGAGTAGATTCAAACTTTTAGTAGACTCAACTTTTAGCTTGCTCAAATCTTGAGCCTACTCAACTCTTACTGATTAAGTTAAATAACTTGAGCTAGCTTGTAACTGAATCTAAGACACACTCTAAACACCTTTTAGTAGCCCTAGGGGGCTAAGGGACTGTAGTACGAGGGTCTGGCATGAGTATAGGACGCATTCGAGGCATGTTAGGGAGAGTCCGAGCGCATGTTTGTGGTTGTAAAACCCGCAGGAACGTCACTTGAGCATTTACTTGATTTTATTATTGTTTTACTTTACCTTGTTTAGTGTATTCCATATTCTATTCCCTATTTAGTTCAATTATATGTGTTTGTGTCACTGTTTAAACGGTTGGTTGAGTTTACCCCTGCCGAGTATTCCATTTTGTGTCTATGGCACACTAGACCATAGAATGTGTATCAGGAGTTCTCGGTGAGTAACGACTCGAGCTACTTTGTCAGTACATGTGTCGGTGCGTCGTGGGTCTACGCCGGCCACCGAAAGGACCAAGTGATGGCCACTTGGGTGCGCCCTCTAGTGGGATCCTTGGGAGGGTATCCGAAGTATGGTCTAGTCTGACTGGAACAGGTACACACGTTTGCGTTTTATTGTTATTTACGCATGCGATTCCGTATGTGTATTTAACAGTATTTATTAGATTTCCTTTACTTTATCATATGAGTGCTCAGTGAATTTCCTTGGGATTTTACTTACTGGACTCATTATCTATTTTGGTATGATAGCTGAGTGCAGACCCTTCTACGAGTAAGGGTAAGGAGATTCTTGGCGATTATCTCTTAGCTCGCCCACTATTCGACACACTACTCCTGGGTGTTTATTTTGGTATATTTTTATATTTTGGGTTTATGGGAGATTAGTGAGACGTGTGTACTTGTATATATTTAATTATGTCGCCTTATATATACAGTGTACTATATTCTGATTTTTCCACAATGGGATTGATGCTCTATAAAACCTAAGAGTTAATGAAAATACATGTTTATATACTTTTAAGACTTATGCTGTAAAATATTGATTATCTATTTTCAACTTTGTAAAATACAAACCACTAGCACGGCTAGGACTTGAATAATCTACAGATCGTTGAACTTAAGGAAAGATTTAAAAAAATATGAATAACCAATTAATTAAACTAATAACGTACAAGTGGACACGAATCTCGAGATATTAGATGGACGGACATGTGTCTGACACGTGTAGTTGGGCCCATCGGGAGAGGAGGACATGATACGACGACACCCAGGGGCAACCTCAGGATTCAGGGCCACCACACTTGGATTGCATTCAAACATAAGAACATAACATTACTCATACTGTAGTTATAAACATAACATATGGAATTTTGGAATTATTAAATCCTAATTCATAATAGGTTGATAGCTTTTAGTCAGCCACTGATTTTCCTAAATTCAATGGAAAAGCCACATTCTTATTATTGTAAATCTACCCATTGGATAAAATGTAACATCATACAAATACGATAGCATTAACAATGAATGAAAATCATGTCTAATCTAAGCCAATACAAAACCAAAATATGCTAATTAATAAACAACCTAGAACATAATCACCTAGAACATCCACTCAGAAAAATCCATATAGATTAATCATAGTTACTACTTCTATAATGTTGTTAGTAATCATAGACATAGATTCAAAATCAAATACCACATTACACATTTGCAACTATGCATGCAATATTAATCTTCATTAGTTGTAATACGCAAAAACAACTTGTTAAATTTGTGATTGACGTGTATGAATAGATGTAAATCATTAAGAACATGATTCCTTAATTATAACTATCTAGCAATTTAATGTATATACGTGTTTAGGGTTTGTTTAGATTAACAAATTACTCACTCATGCTGGAAATAAACAATGCAAATATATAATTAAAAGACATAATGAATAAATAAATAAATACCTCTTAAAATCGGAGCTCCAATATTGCTTCACATGTAGATTCAATAAAAATAACTTATAAAGGAAAAAAGTTGTAAACAAATAGAAGTGGAGAGAATAGAGAGAGAGTTATTTCGAAGCTCTTTTGTACTTTGTGTAGTTTTTCGAAGTGTACATATCATAGATAAATACAAATTCCTCGTTCTTATCTAAAAAACTCGTCACAGAGCTCAGCGATTTGTCAACGATTCCTTAGTTGTACACAAATCGTTGGGTTAATCACAGGATTTAGTTCTCAATGCTCCACCGATTTAGCTGGCAATTTCTAATGTATTCTCCAATTCACTGGTCAATCTCAGCTGTCGATTTAAGTGGCAATTTTTAGTGTAAATTCATATCGCAGTCTAATCGCTGGACTTCGTCTCCAATTGACTATTTTTCTCTTCTTTTTCTTTTTTTTCTTCTTTTTCTTCCATTTCTTCATTTTCCTATATAAATCCTGAAATCACAAAAATAAGAGAACATCTAGTGTAATATCATCCATTATATCTAAAATTGACTTAAATTATGTCTAATTATTAACTTGTCAAGTACCCCAAACTCAGCACTTTTCTGTACCAAGCAAAGGAATAATCTCAATCATATTCTCTATCATTCTTTATAAACTGATTTCAATCTAATTCATCTTAACTTTAAATATTAGAAATTTTAAAACAGAAATGATTTTCAAATGGAAACATATTACTCACAAGTAAATGAAAGTTATGATAGAATATAATGATTTAGACAAAATGAAACATCCCTCAATGATAACACAACAACCCAATACAACACCTTTTAGAACTTAATGTTTAGTACCAAGGCCAATACACAAAATAGGTTTTCTCAATCTCAATGACAAGCATTAAGCTTACAATAACTAGTATAGAATCTCAAAATACAAAAACTTATAGATATATTTTAATTTTAAAAATATTTTATAATATCACCACAATCAAAATCAATAAGAGTTTTGCCAAGATATAAATGAATATATCGTTTAAAATGTATTAGATTAAGAAATATTTCACTCAACTCTAGCTTCAAGCACTCGAGCTAAATTTTTTCTTGAAAGAGTTTAAGAACATCCATATTTTTCATCTCTCATTTTTTTTCTACTCCATTCTACTTATTTCTTTATTATATACTTCTTTTGCTTTTGAGTCCCTGCTCCATTTCATACGGACATACTCATATTTTTCCCACTATAAATTTCCTGCCCTATTTCCTATGGAATCTACCTATGGAGTCTATTGGGCTCGGTATATATATATATATATATATACATATATGTAAGCTCTTGTTAACACTTATCACTGCTCACTAAAGTTGAAGAAATTTTATTCTTTCTAACTTATACAAATTCATCGATTTCTAACCCATATGTTCTTTCAATTGTAACATTATAGCTTTCTATATATATATATATACTATAAAAATATTGAATCATTAGCTTTTGTATCACAATATTCTTAGAAATCTAGTATGTTTATCTTGCACTATTATTTAGATCTTCTGCCCATTCCCATGACTAACACAAGGTATTCAATTTAGTATATACATCAACTAGTAAAGTTAATAAACAAGAGTATAAAAATTATTTCCTTCAATCATAGAATTCCCTTGGGTCATAAAAATATCACTTCCATTCTAAAATCTATTATATATTCATTTTCATTATCATTCTTTTTCTAACTAAAAATTAAGAAAATTTTAATTCATTACTTACTTGAATTTGGAAGAAATTTGAAAAACTTAATCAACATACTTGAATATCGGATGAAAAGTTTGAACTTTTTGGATCAATTCTCAACTTATTTTCTACCTTTATTTTCTTTCCTTGTTTTTTTTTTTGCTATCGTTGTCATACTTCGCCTAAAATACCCCCAAACTCTTTCCAAACCTTGTCCCAAGGTTTTAAAATTAAGTTGTATTTCCAACAAAACAAATGTACCATGTGAAGCATAAAAGAATTGATAAGAAATTTTAAATAAATAGACAAATATTGAATTCAACAAATTTCAAATGAATGGAATGCAAAAGGGAACATATTTCATTCATAAACAAGAATTTCATCAAGAGCACCACATGTAATCATTCATTCATTCATTGCATACAAGTGAAAATAAAATTATACACGGCGGTATCTGGAAGTAAGTTCATCATTAGCTTCATCATCTTCATCCATTCCTGCAAAAGGTTGGGAAACATAACTATCGGCTCGGTTGTAAGTCCCAGTTGGAAATTGTAATTACAAAGATGAAATGTCGACTCTTCTCCTCAAGTCTTACAAATGACTATCATGTCTTCTCTTAGACATAGAATGATAGCGTTGTAAAGTCCTATCGTTTGCTGCAATCATTTTTTCATTGCGATGAATTTTCGTCTAGCTACACATAAGTTAAAATATTGTCCGAAAGAATCCTCCCGTCCTAGGCTTTGATGAAGATGGTCTCGAACTCGTATCAATACTCAGTACATTCACAATAGCCATCAGTCTTGTCGCTCTCTATGCATCTTCTCTTGTCTTCCTCCTACTTTCATTTGTTCTTTGCCTTTTTGCTTCTCTCGCATTTTTTGATTCTCGTTCATCCTTCGAGTCACAGTATCCTACCACCTTCTTCGTTATTTGTACTCATGCATCATTTATTGTCTTCTCGGGTAATATATCGAATTCAGTATCGAAACCCACTCTTCAATTCACTTATCAAGATTGGGAACAATATTCCTTCATTCTTTGTAGTTTGCATTGCAAACTTCAATGAATCATGTATGATTTTTCAAACATCAATGTAACAATTCTTCATAACTATATGATAAAGTATAGTAGCTCTTGGGTTCTTCACTTCAAAGTATTGCTTGGTAGGGTAAAAACATGCGCCTATAATATGACTCCAACTCTTCATAATCTGCCTAAAATAGGTGGTTTCAACAAATTTTAGTGTTTTTCACTATCAAGCGCAAACCCCCTCCCCGAAGGCATCTCTAATGCATCTTTGATTATCCCAAAGGTAAAAAAAAATTTATCAGCATAAATGAGATTTGGGTAATCCTCCTCCATTCTCTATTTGTTATGTGGTAGAACGAAAAATCTATTCAACCTCGCAGGTGAAATATTAATCTTTTTCGCTTTTACTTCTACTTTGTCCCATTCCTTACTAACATGCCCATACGCATAAAATTGTCATACAATTTCTGAACATACTCTTTCTCCTCTACCCGTATAGTCCTACAAAAGTCACTCCCATCCTCTATCTTTGATGTTGCTCACAATGCAATCCTTATACTTGCCCACATTCTGAATATTGAACCCTCTCTCAGGAATAATGACTCTTTTTAATCATTATATCCTCTAAGCTCTAGGTCTCACAAACAAAGAAAGGTCATAAGGCACTAAATGACTAGGGTTTGGATTCTCAAAATATTCTTCCTCGACAAACGAAAATGGAGATTATTCTCTAAGCTCAGCCTTCCCTGGTCTAGGTTCTATAATACTAACCCTGGTAAGTATAAGATTCATTAGGTGACCCGCATATTTATGCTTTGGTTTTGCTTGCACTACCCCCTTCCCTTAGTTTTTTTTACTATTCCTACCTCTTCCTCTACCACTTCCCGCCATAGAATAACTCAACTATGATGAAATGGTTAAATTTAAATCTTGTTGTTGACAATTCAAACTATCAAGGTAAGGAAAACTAGTTTGTTAAAAGTTTTTAGCATAAAGTCTCGAAAGAGTTGAAATTAATACATCTAAATTGTTTTATCAAAAATTTGCTGAGAAACCCATTTTCAAAAACAATTTGCAATAAAGACCTCAAAAACTACATTCGATGAAAATATCATCAAAAATCGATTTTGTTCAAGACATTGAAAAAAAGGATGTTAGAGTATCGATTCATTACCTTTTTGAGAGTGAATATCTCTAACAATATGCTCTTTTAGCTCCATAGACTCTCTCTCCAAGACTCAATTCGAAAAAATGCTCACCAAGGCCTAACTAGGTTGTATGAACTTGAATTTGAAATTTATAGTGTTGAATAAGTATAAATAAGGTGGGATACACTAAAATAAACTATAATTCAAGCTTTGAAGGGTTGAATCTAGAAAAAATCGATTAATCAATCGAATGGGTACAAAGGTTTTAGGTGTGAAAGGGTTTATTGTTGGCGACTTACGGTTCTATTTTAAAAAAAAAAAACACGTATTCGTACTCAGCAAATTGAAGTTTAATTAAATTCGCTGACAAATCGCTTGTAATATCGCTGAAAATTGATCTCAGTTACCTAGCAACTAGTTCAGCAAATCCTAGTATAAAGCCAAAATCGCTGATAAATCACTAAGTCATTTTTTAATTAAAAACCTGCAAACTACTGACAATTTACCCAGTGATTTCCAGTGTTATTTGGTATCACTGGGAAATTGCTGACCAAATCCTGTTGTTTTTTCAATATATCAAATATTTTATTAATTATCAAACATAACAGTTATAATTAAGGTAGAATTGATCAGTATTCAACAAGAAATGTTTTCAAATTAAATTTTGATTTGTAAATTAGGAAATATTATTCTACTAAATAATTATTTTGTCAGTTAAAATAATTAAAAAATATAGTTCAACTGAAAAACAACTCGATCATTCCCCCCTCTCAATTAGAAATATCCAAAAAAAGTTAAAAGGAAAGAGAAAATAAATATACTAACTATCCTAAATCTAGTAATACGGAAAGACATTGGCTCGATCAACCCCCTTATAAGAAATTATTCCAGGATTGTAATCCTAAAATACATCCATTTTAAAATTCAAGATTTTAGAGAATAGAAAAACAAATAACTAATCCTAATACTAAAACTAAGAGTAAAGATAAAGTATGGGCTGCCTCCCATATAGCGCTTGTGTTTATAGTCATTGGCTCGACTTGATAAATGAGATAACTCGTCGTTCAGTTTGAGCGATTCAAACTGAGCATCAACCGATTCTTCATTATTCTTGACGTCTTTAGCATCCTTATCATTCTCTATATCAAAAAAACGTCCTTCAGGGTAATCATCACGATAGGAGTTCTCCCCTTCATAACCATCGTCATCATTTTCATCCATCTCGTAACTATCTTGAAGACATATATAATTATTCCCCATCCTAAATGTAATTATACGTATTTCTACGTCGAGAATAGCTCCAATTATCTTGAACCATCTCACTTGAACTGGCACATTCATTGACATTCTTAATGGAAAAATCTTATCAACATTTGCTTTATGGACAACAAAATGTGGTATAAAATCAATCCTCAACTAGGTTTTTTTGCACCATTGTTCCGATAAAAAATTCATATAAGCTCATGTGTCAAGTAAAATAGCAAGGAAACAGACATCATTAATCATCACGTGGAGGAAGATTTTCCCTGGATCATCTTTGTAAATTTCAATCATATGTCCTAAATATTGAAGCTTTAGTTGCTCATCAGTAAATTCTTCTTCTGCCTATTGCTTCCCTTCTTAATGTTGCATTGCAGGTTGCGGCTCTTTAGGTTATTGGTTCTTCGATTTCTTCTTCTTATTGCGCAACTTCTTATACATCTATAGTGTAATGGTTTCATTCTTAATGATTTCACTCACGTGGATGCAAACATTGAACTTCATTTCATGACTTTGTGGACTTTGTTTCTCAGTCTCGAGATTAATGATCTCCATATCCTATTCAACAAATCTTTCATAATAAGGTTTTAACCTATGACCGTTTACTTTAAATATTTATCCTATTCTAAGCTTTCTATTTCTACTTCGTTATTTATGCATGCTGCAAGCATAACGGCTCGCTTATACTAGTGTAATCAACTTACTTTCATCACAGATATCGTCCTCAGGGAAAGGTTTTTTGCACTTTTTAATTACCTATTTAACTTTGAACTATTGCTAAGGAAATCCCTTTTTTTAAATAGTTTTCTACTAAATTAATCTATCTAATAAAACAATGTAAACTTTTTTTAACTCTTATATTAAGGATATCTTAGTTCACAACTTCACCTAAGTAATATAATACTATGATTTTCAATCATTTTTATTGTCAAATCCCAAAAATTTTAAATTAATAATTATGGCTCATTAGTAATTAACATAGCCTAATTATTGTTTTAGTTGCGAATCGGGAGTTAAAGATCGGTGAAATTAAGATTTTTAATTAATTTTATTATTGCGTGATGTATGTCTAGTGTTGTATAGCATATACGATGTTATTTTGTGAAATTCAAGTCGACTGAGTAAATTCGAGATTTGGGGTTTTATCTTGAGATACGTGTCGAAATGAGTCCCGATAGAGTTAAAATGTTGTCTTAAACTATTTTTTCGAATTTCGTGAAAAATAATTGAATTTTAGTTTCAAAATTCAAATTTGTATATTTAATCGGACTTAGTGAGCTGACGTGGGTCTCACATCTCGATTTGCATGCAAAACAGGATGTTCGAGAGTTTTGGAGCATATTGGTAAGTTTTCCAATTTTTGGCAGAATTGAGGTATTTTTCGTGGTTTAATTTGGACAAAAGTCGAAGAGATAAATATGAAAAATAGAAAAATGTAAAATTACCTACAATGGCATTGGTATTATATAGGATAGGATAATTATTGAGGGGCAAATGGATTATTTGACACCCCTTTAATTAAAATCAAAATCGATCCTTCGGGGGTATGTGTCTACTACTCCATCGTCTTCATCTTTGTTTCTCTCCCCTCCCAGTTGTGTCTTTATCATTCATCCTTCCCTCATCGCCGTCACTATCACTTAACCTCTATCTCGTCCATGTTAATCAAATAAGAGAGCCATGGGTGTTGGACTATGTTGGTGCCGTTGTCAAAGGACAGTGGAAGGTGAGTTAAGGGAAAATTGAAATTTTGGTTTTTGGGGACTAATTTTTGTTAGATTCCAATTGGAAGAGGTTGTTGTTGTTGTTGTGAGACAAAAAGAGGAGGTGAGGAATGGTTAATAAAAAAAAAGAAAAATAGTTTAAAAAATGTAGAGGCGTAGATGGAGGGAAGAAGAAGAAGGAGGAGAGGAGACATGGTGGGGGAGAGCTATGAGCTCCCTGCCAAGCCCTCAATATGATTGAACACCATAAGCGAAGATTTAAAAAAAAATTGATGGGAACGAAATAGAGATAATTCTCTTCCATTAAAATCTTATGCATGCAGATAGTTGGACTAATTCCTTTTAAATCTTTGATTGTCCATCCCAATGCTGACTTATGCTCTCGCAAAACTCGAAGTAGTTTTTCTTCTTTCAATTCAGTCAAAGCTGCCGAAATAATAACATGATATGTTGAATTTTCTACTAAATACGCGTATCGCTGATGCTTTAACAAAGGCTATAATTCTATTATTGGTACAATGACTGCACTTTCCACTTTCGTTTCTAATTTCTCAAGACTTTTATGAAACTTTAGTGGTCCTATTAGTGATAGAGCATTTACGACCCCCAAGTTCACCTTTAACTGCAAAACATGGGGTTATGTTTTGGTCTAGACAATACTCCAATGAGTCATCTGGTGTATACTCTTTGACTATCTCATGAACACTATCGGTAACTATATCTTAAACTTTATTATTTTTACATTGCTCTGTCTCACTTGAAAATTTCAAGGTCTTATAGATATTGAATTGGACTTCCTCATCATTTACTCGTAACCTTAATTATGCCTCTTGAACATCTATCAAAGCTCTTATAGCTTCTAGGAAAGGACTTTCTAAAATTAATGGCACCTTTGAATCTTCTTCTGTATCCAGTACTACAAAGTCAACAGGGAAAATGAATTTATCCACTTTTACTAACACATCTTCAATCACTCCTTTTGGATTGGTCACTGATCTATCTGTCAATTGCAACGTCATATTGGTCGACTTTACTTCTCCAAAAAATTATTTCTTGAATACTAATAATGGCATCAAATTTATGCTTGCTCCCAAATCACATAAGATCTTATCAAACAAGTGTACTCTTATAGTGCATGGAATGGAAAAACTTCCTGGGTCCTTCAACTTTGGTGGTAACTTCCTTTGTAAAATAGCACTGCATTTTTCTGTCAAATTTATTTTTTTCATAATCTTCTATTCGCACGTTTCTTGCCATTATATCCTTTAGAAACTTTATATAATTAGACATCTGTTCTAATGCATTTGCGAACGGGAAGTTTATTTGTAACTTTTAAACATCTCCACAAACTTCTTGAACTGTTCTTGATCTTTTTGTTTCTTAAATCGTTTAGGATATGGTAAATATGGATTTATTAATGGTGGATTGTTAAGAAATGTAACTCTCCCTGGTACTTCATCTTTTTTCAGCCTATCTCCCCCTGCTTTCCTTTGAGTCGATTATGATTTTTCTACTGGTGCAACTTTTGTTTGAATACCTTTGTTACTCTCCAAGTGTTCTGCATCCCTTTATGTAGCATCGCCTATCCCAATTAGGGAATACCTATCCTCAAACCCTAATTAAGCTCCGATATACCAGTCAAACTCAATTAAAGTAATGGTACATCCATTGTTCATACCTTATAATCAAAATACAGTATATCTTATATCAAATAAATAATTGAAAACGCAGCGAAATTAAAATTTTTTGATAAAACATAAGATATACAGAAACCGACATAAACCTCGGTAGTAAAAACATATCCCATCCCTATTTACTACAAAATAATAATTCAATACAATACATAAATAGTTGGGAAATTAATTCACCGTAGAGAAGACTATAAACTGCTAATCATCTCTAATCTTGAGTCGAAACGCACGTCAATAACCTGAAATGTTAATTAGGTAATAAGCACTCCAACTTGCTCAGTAAGTGATGCTCGTAAACGTATCAATTATCAACTATTATCAATAAATAAATGAATAGCAATATGAATCTAAAGCATATCTATTCAGGCATTAAAATGATATAACAATAGATAACGAAATGCAAGTTCAAAGCTCAATTGCAACTATATTCGTGACTTGTGTTTTCATTTCAAAACTAAGCTATAAACTCCCGTTACTATGACTTATGATCCACAGAAACTCACATGTTGGCCGACGTATGATTTTCGTAGTGTATCCAAGTGTAGCGTAGCTACCAACTCAAATAGAAAAGCAACAATCGGGTACCTCAAGGTTTCTTCAGGGAAAACACTGGTAATGATCCAACACTTCCATCGTTACTCTAGTCCAATTCGCCTATCGTACCTCTTTCCATGAAATTTAACACAAAAACAAGTTCAAGTCAAGTCATGGTACATTGCCCCATTCCCATCGCATAATGCAATATGAACTAAATATACTAATTATGTTGCATAGTTGGTAAGAATACGGTTTCCACTTACTTGTGCCGAGCTTTTCTAATTTTTTGCTGACTTACACGACTCCCAAGATTAATAAACATTTCCCGTCAACCAAAAATATAAATTACACCAATTGTCTTTAACTTGGGTCTAATATTCATTAATTAGAACCCCTAAACCGGTTCCAATTGAATCTGAAACCAATTTACCAAATTTTATATTAATATGACCATTTCACGTTTTTCGAGGTCAAACCTCAGCATAAAATCTCGCACAAATACTGAATTCTTCTTTTTTTATAAAAATTCATCAATTTCTATTTATTTTTTCAAAATATTATTTTTCATGATTTTTCTTTATTTTCATGGAATTTTTTCTCCATTTTTAGCTTTTTTTCTTTTTTTAATTGGGTGGTTTGACCCTTAATAGGATCGGTCCGGTTCGAATCAAACCCCCTTTCTTCTTCCTCCAATAGCCCCTATGTCAACTGCAAATCAACTTTTTTAATATCGATCGGGGATGGGAGACGACCTCTTGCGTCGCCTTCCTCCTCAGACGAACTGCTCTTGCAATTTGTCCGAGCTCCCTTCTCCTCCTTCAACAAGAACACCAACAACATCAACGTTATTAACAACAACAACAACCCAACAATAATGACAACGATCAACAACAACTCACCTACCATAGTTTTGGTGCTCCATCTCTCTACCTCCACAATCTCTCTCACCCTCGATCTCTCAATTTCGATCTCTCTCCTTTCACATTCAATCTCCTCCGTGAATCGATATGAAAATGGGTGTGGCAGTGTTTTTAAAATATATATTAGATTTCTCATAGAATCGTACGCACAAATCTCGAGGCAAATCTAAAAATTTCTTTCTTTTCATTTATATTTTGAGTTCCTCGGGATATGTGTTACGTATCTCGAGGCTAATTGTGGCTATTAACTAAATCAATATAACCTTTTGACCGACTTATTTGTGATCAAACATGTTGATATCCTCGAGATACGTATTGTGTATCTCAAGGTAGATCTTGGGGTTTAGTAACTAAAGATCTAATCATCGCTTGATCGTCCTAGAGATTGGTTGACATGCATCTCGAGGCATAAGAAATTCATCCATACTCACCAACTTACATCCCATTCACCTCCTCGATGCTCACGCTATGTGTATCTCAAGGCGAATCCAATATATACTTTAATTTTATTTAAACTTAGGATTCATTTATATATTTATATATTACTCTATATATATACTTATTAATATATAAATAACTCATTTTTGGCACTTATAAATTTGATGTGTGTGCAATGACCACCTTCGAGCGTGCGCACTATTGTACATCCCACGTGTGTCACCCTCAACCCCGCGTGTCACTAGGTGCCCACCAATTATTCATTTTTTATTTCCAATATATATCTATATATTTAATATATATATATATACACCTATAAATTCATGCATTTATAATTTCGATGTGCGCGCCAACGAGTTCGCTCGGGAGTGCATGCTACCCCACGACTCATGTGTGTCACCCTTGACCCACACACTCTATTAGGCGTCCCATAATTTGTCACTTGTCCAATTAATTCTAATTATATCCATAAATATTAATACATGGCATACAAACGCCAAACAAAATGCAAATCCACACACATGTTAATCGAGACAAGTCGGGCTTAACTACAAGCCTAACTCGTGTTAATTAGAAATCGAATTCACATAAATCACCTGCTTAAGGTAACGGGTCGTTATAGTCTCCCAAATTTAAGACAATTTCATCCTCGAAATTAAAGGAAACATATAAATTACTAGTAGTTCTAAAAAGAAATGGAAATTTGTTTTTTCATTTATAACTTCCGTTCCCCGATTATCTCTTCTTTTTCATGGCACATCTATTTTACTATAATCTGAATCTACAAAGCCCTTTCATAGATGAGACTTTTAAAAGCACCACCAAAATTGTCTTTTGAACTCTCCAACAATCTATGATGTTTATCTCCTCAACATTTTATTTTAACCAAGTTGTATTTATGTATCACCTAGCCTGCCATACCCTCTCTGTGTGGCTTTTTATTATTTCATTTTCTGCAAAAGCTATACTCCAATCTTAGTTATATACATCAACATACAATAAGATTGAGCATATCTAGCTTTATCATTCGACAATATAATCCTCCTGATTATTTTTATTATCAAATAGCTCACACAAAGGAGTTTATTTTCTTTCAGTAGTTAAACATTCAGAGACACAAACTCAAAATATTCATTCTTATGAACAAGGATTAGCGGCTCGGTTTCTTCGTCAACACAAAGAAAATATCATTTACTGAGATTGAGAATGGTTTTCAGCTATATCAATAACTTCTTCCACCACTAGAAGCAAGTCTCAGATTTCTATTTGGGGAAATCAAACACTAAAACACCATATCATCTCACATCTCCATATACATATATCTTGCTCAATCCGCCAAAAGAATAACATAATATCATTGAGAAGAATTTGCATAATTTGGTCAATCTATCAACTACAACTCATACATCATTGTGCTAACACCAAAATGTAGTTAATTTCATTACTTAATCCTCAATTATGTTATCCTTCTACTATTAGATATAAGTAAGAATTTACCTAACCCTTCAGGTTTTTATTATCCAGTCTCAATCTATTGGATAACTCTCATATCTCTTTATGAATTTAACAACATATATCATCACCTCAGACAATCTATAATCTTCTTATATACCTCAAAACAATATGGCATTGCCTGTATAACCAAAATAAAGAGATCCATGAGGTAATCGAAGTAATTTTTGCCTAAAATTCTTTCTGAACTAGGAATTTCATTTCAATATCTAATGTGTCTAACATAATTTCTCTAGATAGTCTAATCAGAATAATAATCCTTGATAGCCAAATCCTGGCTTATCAAGTGGTTCTCATTATACTTCTTAATTTCCTTACCATCAAGTTAATTAAACTTTTGGCTCAATTTCAAGTCTGAGCTTCAAAGAACTGATTTGTAATTATCAATTCCAATAACTCAGTTGATGATGTGCCTGTACAGGACGTCATTTCATTACCATTATTACATATCTCTCCTAAGAGATAGTACCGATAAGTTTCTATTATAATTACATTTGGTGTTCTTTTCTCTACTTAAACTATTGATCATATCAATCACTACGTGTGGGTGATTTCTCATAGTGAATTCATTATATTTAATGATTTAGGTTATTCAGTTCACCTCTAATTTCTTTCACTCTGACAACTAAACTCTTCAAACTATCATAACTTAAATATCTCTAAATCACATTGCACCAACTCTTTGGTTTTCATACTTCTCATTTGTGTTCTAGTGTTTCCTTTAAGATTTTCTAATCTTAGGGATAATTAAATGTTTCTCCAAATCATTTTCACATGAGTATATATGTGTATTTCAAACCCTACGATGAATGAATAAACTTGCGTAACCTATTCAATTGAATGGATTCACATTAAATTGGGATTTACACCCATATCTTACAACCCCAAATCTCAACTATGGGACTTTTCCTTGCCATTCATTCCATTCATCATTTGAAATATATTTCAAGCTTTTATTCTACAAGCGTTGCCTTAAATTGTTTAGTACAACTACTAAAACAATTGTTTTGCAATAGTTCTTCTCAAAATTTCTTGAACTATATAATAATATAAACTATAATATCTTGCCTACCTGTGTCAACACACAACTACCTGAATAAAGGTATTAAGTTAAACCTTTAACTTTTTTTCATATTCCAGGTATAACCAAGCAATTATTGTAGTTAAACTACACGTCAATTTCCATTCAAGGCATTCTTACCTAATTTATAACTTATCACAATCTTACTCTAAGTTTAATTGAATGTACAATAAAAATGATACCAAAAGTATTTGTGTATGTGGTTTGTATCATTCAATTATCCCAAGATAACATTACATTTTTTGATTATGTGTTGAATATAAGACAATTATCTAATTTTATCAATCTTAGTCAAGTCCATTAACTTCTAATTAGCATTCAACACATATCTGAGTGATTTATATTTGAAGCTTAGTATTTGCACTTGCAGTATTTAATATAATCCGATTTGTTGTCAGGGCTTACATAACGCTATGATAATTCTTGTGCTTTATCTAAGTCTCCATTTTTTTCTTATATCATCATTGGTGACATAATGATAATCATATTCCAATAGAGTTCACCAACTCTACCTTTTCCATTTATGAACACAGCATGAGCCCTAATGAGTTTTTATGATTTCCACCATGATTTTCTAACATAATCAAGCCATTGCTTGACCTCATTTTTATACAATCCTAATCTTGATCTTAATTTTATGAAAACCATATCTCAACAACTCTTAAGAACCATTGGTTTCATGCAATAGATCAAATGAGTTGTTGATTATGGGCAATGAATATTCATCCTTGATTAACTTAAAATTTACTCTTCACTCGAGTTGAGTTCTCAAAATCATACAATTTCCATATAAAACCAAGTAAAAATGGAATTGATTATTGGTTTGACATTAGAATCAAGTGATTCATGAATTTAATCCCAAATTATGCCAAAATTCCAAGAGAATATGATAAACAAACTTTTTAAAACTTTTGGAGTCACGATTTCATTCATCAAGCTTGAATTCTTATCATGAACCTACTAAAATTCTAAAACAAGTTCTAACTATTGATTCTCGAGTGATAGCTTTATTTCTAGGAATCATCATTCTAGGAATTTAAAGATTTTTTAAACATTTCAGATTACAATTAGCAGTTAATACTAACCTCTTGATATACTGCTTAACTATTCATTCTCAGTACCGTAAAGTATTCCTTGAATTCTCAAAATCCTCAAATTCATTAACAATTCGTTCTCCCCAATTTAGATTATACTAGTCTAAATGATTATAATAGGACATCTCACTAGCTCACTGCCATATTCTAACTTGAATTGTATAAGTTTTCAACTGAAATTACCATAAAAGTGATAGAAGTCCAACGGATAAGATAGAGTTGACTAACAACACAGATTTTTCATAATTTTTCAACTCTCATCTCTCGCTGTAAATCTTCACTTTTTAATGTAATTTCGCAATTAGGATTGTTTTCTTATATTTTCTTTTTGTGCGTGCAGATCCACCACAACGTCAATATTTTGTTTTATCAATTTATTAGTGAGTGTGATTACACCACAACAACACTAATAAACTTTTTTTTTTATTTTCACTTTATATTTAGCATGTGCAGTTACAACACAACTATACTGTCAAGTTTTTTCTCCCTATTCCAATATGAACTAGCGCTATATTTAAAATCCTATACTTTATAACAATTTATGAAGTATTCATTCATTAGTGGTTACCTAACCTCAATTGGGGTATTATCATTGTTTACCACTAATTTTTTTTATGGAATGACTTTTAATCATGTTTAACTAGTCTCAACACTAGTATATATTTTACTCAAAGTGAATCATCACCTTTAAGTTTCACTGAAGGTCATTTATTATTTTAGTTACTTCTTAATGTCAATTCTCCTAATTCTCTCATAGTAAAGGTTAAATAGATTCTTCTTCATTGGCTATCATTAATCAAACAATATCATTGAGAATAAAAACTTTTATAGACTGTCTAATAGGAGAAGAGTTCACTTTTTGTCGTCATAAAATTTCTTATATCTTTTCGTTTTACATATTCCATTGAGATTTAGGTTTCTACAAACCTTAAACCTCAATGTTATCTCAACTCTTGAGATATTGATGGACATAAGCCATTTTTTAATATTTCAATTGTCTTTCTTTGTTGAAATATTCCTAAAGTTCAGGTTCCCCAGAACCCTCACCATCTCTTCATTGGATTCCCAATACATAGATGGGAGATATAACACATCACTAAACATAACATATCTCAAATTTTTATCTTTCATTACCCCCTAAAACATTGATAAAAACCATTTATAAAGTCCTAGGTTATCAATAACTTGAGAATCAATCTCCAAGTTAGTAAGCTTAGACTTATATTCAGAATATAGGTATTGAATTCAAGTTCCCACACTAAACTATATCAGAGTTATTCTTGATTCCCCGACAATTCAAGAATAGAGAACCTCCTTCTATAAGCTAGGCTCTAATACCAAACTGTAGCATCCCCTATCCCAATTAGGGAATACCTGACCCTAATTAAGCCCCGGTGCACCAGTCGGACTCAATTAAAGTAACAGTACATATGTTCTTCATACCTAATAGTCACAATACAATATATATTATATCGAATAAATAATTGAAAACGTTGCAGAATTGAAACTTTTTTTATAAAAGATAAGATATACACAAACCGACATAAACCTCAGTTGTAAAACTATATCCCCACCCTGTTTACTACAAAATAATAATTCAATACAATATATAAATAGTTGGGAAATGAATTCAACGAAAAGAAAAATATAAACTCCTAATATTCTCCGATCCTGAGTCGAAGCGCACGTCAATAACCTGAAATGTTAATTGGGGAATGAGCGCTCCAACTTGCTCAGTAAGTGATGCTCGTAAATTTATCAATTATCAACTAATATCAAAAGCATATCTAGTCATGCATTAAAATGATATAAAAATAGATAACAGGTTCCAAGTTTATAGGTCAATGGCAACTGTACTCGTGACTTGTATTTTCATTTCAAAACTAAGTTATAAACACACGTTACCCTAAATTACGATCCACGAAAACTGTCACGTTGGTCGACGTGTGATTTATATGGTGTATCCAAGCGTAGCTTAGCTACCAACTCAAATAGGAAAGCAACAATCGGGTACCTCAAGGTTTCTGGAGGGAAAGTGTTGGTAATGATCCAACACTTCCATCGTCACTCCAATCCGATTCGTCCGTCGTACTTCTTTACGAAAAATTTAACCTATAAAAAAGTTCAAGTCAAGTCACGGTACATTGCCCCATTCACACTCCATAATGCTCTATGAACTAAATATACTAATTATGTTGCATAGTTGATAAGAATATGAGTCCCACTTAACTATGCCGAGCTTTTCTAATTTTTCACTGACTTACACAACTCTCGAGATCCATAAACCTTTTCTCGCGACCAAGAACCTAAATTACACCAATTGTCATTAATTTGGGTCTAACATTTATTAATTAGAACCCCCAAACTGGTTCCGATTGAATCTGAAACCAATTTACCAAATTTTAGATTAATATGACCATTTTGCAATTTTCGAGGTAAAACCTCTGTATAAAATCTCGCACGAATCTCGAATTCTTCATTTTCTTATAGAAATTCATCAATTTCTATTTATTTTGTCAAAATATTATTTTTCGGGATTTTTCTTTATTATTTCAGAATTTTTTAACCTCATTTCTTCGTCCTCTGGCAGCCTTTGTTTCAACTCCAAATCCAATTTTTTTTTCTTAATCTCGACTAGGGAGGGGAGACGACCTCCTGCATCGTCTCCCTCCTCGGACAAACCGCTTTTGTAGTTCGTACGAGCTCCGTTCTCCTCTCTCAACAACACCAACAACATCAACGCCATCAACAACAACATCAACCCAACAACAACAACAATGATCAACAACAACTCACTAACCATGGTTTTGGAGCTCCATCTCTTTATCTCCAACAACCTCTCTCACCCTCGGTCTCTTAATTTCGATATCTCTCATCTCACATTCAATCTCCTCTATGAATCAAAATGAAAATGGAACTGGCGGTATGTTTTGGAATATATGTTAGATTTCCTCGAGATTTATAAGCATAAATCTCGAGGCAAATCTAAAGATTCCTTTCTTTTCATTTATATTTTATTTCCTCGAGATACGTGTTATATATCTCGAGGTTGATCTTGTGGTTACTAACCAAATAAATATAACCACTTGACAAACTTATATTTCATCAAACATGTCGATCTCCTCGAGCTACGTATCGCGTATCTTGAGGTAGATCTTATAGTTTAATAACTAGATCTAATCACTACTAGATCGTCCAAGAGATGGGATGACATGCATCTCGAGGCATAGAAAATTCATCCAAACTCACAAACATATAGCACATTCACTTCCTCGATGCTCACGCTATGCGTATCTCGAGGTGAATCCAATGTATACTTTAATTTTATTTAAACTATATGATTCATTTATATATATTTATATATAACTCATATTTCGCACTTATGAATTCGATGTACACCAACAACCACTTTCGGGCATGCACCCTGTTGTACGTTCCACGCGTGTCACCCTCGACCTCGTGTTTCACTAGGCGCCTACCAATTATTAGTTATTTTTTTTATTTCTAATATATATTTATATATCTAATATATATACATATATATACTCCTATAAATTCATGCATTTATAATTTTGCCAAGACTGCTAACGAGCTCAGTTAAGCATGCATGCTACCTCATGACTTTTTGCGTCACCTTTGACCCGCACACGATATTAGGCATCCCATAATTTGCCAATTACCCTCTCCAGTTTCTTGATGGATTATGATCTCTTACCATCCATTCTCTTCATATTTTGCTTCACATTTTCCATCTATTTCTCGTGCTTCTCATAGCGTTCCTTATTGCTCATGTCTATAGTGTGCAAGAGTTTTCAATTGACTTTAATAAAGTCATCTCTTCGCTTTGCCCAAGCTTCCCTTGTTGGACTTGTTGATCGAAGCTTGGATGTAACTTCAGTTCATTATCAGGATTTCCATACTAGAAGTTGGGGTTGTTATAGTTGTATCCTTGATAAAATCTTTGAGGAGCCATTCCTCTCAGCATGAAGTTATTTCCATAGCCTTGGTTGTTCATGAAGTTGATGTCCTAATACTCCATTCCTTCCTGTATTTCCATTTGATTAACCACTATGGCTTGGTGATTAATGGGTTACTATATAGCTTGCACTTATAGATTTTGTTGTCCCATTTGAAGCTTTGTCATTTGATTGCTTAGGTTAGATAGTTATGTCATGATCACAGCTTGCGAATCAATCTCATATACGCCCATTAGTTTCCTCACTGTGGAACGATTACCGATTGTAGAGTTCTGAGACATAAGATCTAGGAGATCTAATGCTCCATCCTCGTCCTTGTTTAGTATAGCACCAACTGCTGCGACATCCACTAATGTTCTTGTATTGTGGTTCATCCCATACAGAGTTGTACCCATTTCACATATCCATGTCCTACGCATCTCCTCAGCATCTCTTTGAGTCTTTTCAAAGCCTCGCCAAGAAACTCGGCATATCCTGCATAAATTGATTGATTTCTAGTTTCTTGCGTTGACCTTCACTGGGGAAAGAACTTTTCTAGAAACCTTTTATTATTTTCCGCCCATGAGGTCAGACCCCCTGCGTTTAGTCCTTGGTACTAAAATTTGGCTTTTCCACCCAATGAGAATGGAAAGTCTCATCTTGATCACTTCCTTTGTGACTCCAGTAATGTGCACCTTCTCGCACTTCCAGCTTGAAGTAATTACGCAGACATCTTTGTCCTTGCACTATGTCTTGCACTACCAGATCACCTTCGAGTTGGTTATTCCTGCAGCTCTGTTATTGGTTTCGCGCTTGATCCTCAACCATCTTAATTCCTTTCTTTTTCTTTCCTTTGTTGGTTCTGTCAATCCCAAGGTCGTAAGGCACTAAGTCTTTCTCTTCTTTGTTACGCATGCACTAACTATCCCTAAAAAGAAAACACAAAAGATCAAGTGCAGATTGTCAAACTTGAAACTCAAACCATTTTTTTTCTTTTTATTTTTATAAACTTGAAATTAAATTACTTAAACTAAAACTTAGTAATTTTTCAAACTAAGTCAAAGTGGCTACCTATCCTCGGCAACGACGCTAAAAACTTGGTCGATGCCGCAAGTATATTTGGCTCGATTGTAGTAACTGTGCGATCAACTTACGTTGATGACATATATCGTCCTCAAGGAAAGGTGTAAGCACTCAGTGTTACCTTGTCAAAATTACTCAATTGTTAAGGTAATCATTTTTAATTTTGTTTTTATAACTAAACTAATCTAATTTGACAAATCAATAAAAATTACTTTTAAACTCTTATATTAAGAATATCTTAGTTCACAACTTCACCTAGGTAATGAAATACTATGCTTTTCAATTCACTTTCTCATATTTATTATGAGTGTGCAATGCCTATTTAGAATAGAAAGATTTCCTTCAAATCCACTTCAACCCACTGTCGTGATGGAAAAGATTCTAATATGCAAACTAGAACTTTACTTTTTGGTGTGAATAACGTAAGCTCCACATTGCTTTAAGTTCCAAATCTTTAAATTCATAACCAATTAAGTTTACTATCTGTGCTTCTCTAATCAATAACTATGTCTTGATGTTATATATTTTACAGGTGTACCGTCCATATCTGGCTTAAAAGCTTCAATGGCTATAATAACTTCAAAAATCTAATATCAACAAACACGTGATCAAGATGTTTGTCGCATTACACTTAGAATCAATACAAATTCCAACCATTGTACTTTTTATCTTTAAAATCTTTTCATGTTTATAGCACAACATTCATACCATATGATCCATTGATCGCTAAGATTAATGAACTATTCACACTTTATGGAAACAAATATGCACATAATGGCATTTATTGAAACCAAAGATATCATGAATAACTTTAATTAAATCAATAAAAAAATACTCGAATCACCACACGTGAGACTTCGATGTCTTCTCTTCCACAAATTTTCTTTATAATAAAAATAAAATAAACTTATGCTACTCTATGATATTAGCTGCAAATGGGTGGTAATTGGAGACTTTAACATGTTCTAATATCTATTTATACTCCTAAGACACATTTGAAAACAATTAGAAACCTTACTAAATAATTTAACACGAAATGGAACTCTAACTTTCTATTTTCTTCAGTCTCGACACTGTGTGTAAGTAGTCAAGTGTTGTGTGTACAAACCCACAGCGTCGTGACAGCTTCGGCCACTTTGTGCATTTTTTCCTTCTTAAGTAGGCTCGGCGCCTTTTCTGTCTTCCCCCGGTGCCATCCCTTGTCCTCTGCGGTGCCACCACTCCGCCGGTCATCTTGTCCGCTTTTCTTCCTTGCCTTTATCCCCAATGTCGTGCCTTCATTTCCCATGATGTGCACTTTTCTTTGTGAATTCACATGTTTACCTCCTTTATGCCTTGTATACCTGAAATTATATACCGTCAATTAGAGCTCAATTCAGGATATTTATACTAAATATACTTCTAAACTAATGTTATATATAAGTCTAAATAATCATTTATCACTATAACACTGCGATTCCCATTTCTTTTGTAAAACTAGGGTCGATTACTTACCGATACCGTTAATGCAATTGCTAGACCAACACATTGGTCGATGCGCCGTCTAGCCAATCCATTAATGTTCAATGGTTTTATCTTAAACCCTCTAGGGATTGTGTAACCCACGCAACCTATTTAACTAAGCAGCATTTAACATATAGGTCAGGAACCAAACCCATATCATATAGAACAAATTCTCAACTCCAAGGTTTACTCTTGCCAATCACATCATACAATGTTTTCCATTTTATTAAAACACATCATATTGTACATAGCCCCCATTCAAGTCCATAAACTATATGAACTACATATACTAAATAACCTGATAATATTGATAAATAAGTGAATCTGTACTTACCTTGGTAAGGTTTCGTTTCCAATTTCCAAACTTTCTGGGACAATTGACCTTTCTCGGTGTGTAAGAATATATTAAAAAGCATTTGAGGTCAATACAGGTGTAATACCCAACATTTAAAACCCTTAAACTAGTCCATAAACCCTCAAGAAATTCCATGTCAAAATAAGTAGAATTGTTGTATTTTGAATTGAGAACGTGCTCCTTCATTTAGTGGGGTGCACTCTACGAACTGGGTTTCTTACAGTTCTTGATGGGTGAACGTTTCCTTTTTATGGGGAGTGCACTCCATCGTCGAGCGTTCCAATAGAGAATATGGCAGGAGCCCCTGTTTAATCACCAAATCCGTTACAACACATCGAAAATGTCCCCACAACATCAGGGCTGCCTTTAATGAGGTCTTAACCTATTTCCAATCATCCATAACCACAATAAACAGAGAATTCATCATTGATTCACAAATTCAACTTAAGAACCAAACTCAAACTTACCAATTGTGATGATCACGAGATTAACAGTGGTTTAATCCTACCTTGATTACTCCAAACTCACTCTCTATATATCCTAAACCAATTCCTCCACAGACGAAACCCTCGATTGTTTCTCTTAATTAATTGATGATAAACTTGAGTTGGTTTTTTATTTATATATTGCTTCTCTATATATCCCTAATTAAATTCCCCCACAGTCCTATAAATTTTGTTAACTTGGTAGGAACATTTCGATTATAAATCACACAGGCTGCACTCCTCCATTTCTTCAATCCAGCTTGAATTCTATGCGTGGCATCATTCTCAATATTACCATCATTTTGTGAGAATGATCTGAGATATCTAAAGTGGTTCACTTTAGGAGCTTCTACTTCCCCTAATTTAACCACTCTATAATTTTGATGCTTAGTACTTCTAAACTCACAGTGCATGTATTTGATATTTGTCATACTCAACTTAAAGCCTTTAAATTCTAATGTATTCCTCCAAAGTTCTAATTTCCTATTCACTCCATCTTTTATTTCTTCCACTAAGACAATATCATCTCCAAAAAAAAAAAAAACATTATGGTATATCCTCTTGAATATGCCTAGATAGTTCATTCATAATTATACTAAAGAAATATAAGCTGATCCTTGATGTAGTCCTATCGTACTGGTAAATTTTTTTTGTATTTCTTCCAAATGTTTTTATACTCTTTACTACTCCCCCATACATATTTTTGATAGTATATATGTATCTAGCATGCATTTTTTCTTTCTAAAACCCCCAAAAGAACATCTCTAAGAACCCTATTATATGTTTTTTTCTAAATTTACAAATATCATATGGAGATTTTTTTCTTTTCTCTATATTTTCTCATCAATCTTCTTACAAAGAAAACCCCTTCCATAGTTGACCTCCGAGGCATGAAGCAAAGTTTGATTCTCTAATATAGTTTTTTTCTTCTTAGCCTATTATCAATTATCCTCTCCAAGGTTTCATAGTATAACTCATAAGTTTAAATCTTGGGTAGTTTGAACAACTTTGAATGTTTTCTTTATTTTCTGAAAATTGGTACAAGGATGTTTTTTCTCCAAGCCATTGGCATCCGTTTTGCTTTAGAAACTTTGTTGAGAAATTTTGTTAAGTAACGCAATCCAATTTCTACTAAGCATTTTCAAACCTCTATGAATATTTCATTTGGAGCACATTCTTGTGCGATTCACTGCTTACAAAAATCATGTTACCAACCCCACCACTTCCATATTTCATTGTCATTTTTCATCTAGTTGGTTGCACATAGTTATATGAATAATGGGGTGTTTCCACCATGATAAGGTGATGCATTAAATGAATTCCTATGGGAGTTATAGCTTCCAAAACTCATGTTACCTAATAATTCAATAATTAGACAATGTTTAATAGTATGTTTTATGGTGATTTTAGATGTAAAAGGCTATATTACACGGGGTTTTCTCTTGTTTTTATGATTTCAAGTTATATCAATATTACGTGAAGAAATGGAAGAAAAGTAAAGAACTTAGTGTAATGGAGGAAATATACAACAAGTCAAGAAATGAAGATACAAGAATCACTACCTAAATCGATGAGCCACAGAGACACTTTTCCACAGATATACACTACGAATGATGATATATATAGGATTCAGTCAAGAATCCCTGGAGTCAATTTTGAGAATTTTGGTGTAAAATAAAGAATTTCAATTTCATTGGATATGTACTACTTAGAACACTATAGATATGAGCTCTGGGCTTCTGAATCAATTGCCTTTTAATTACCTTTATTAGTTTTAGACCATTACCAACCATTGTAAATTAGTTTTATTGAGTTTAGTTTTAGTTTTATTGTTTATTGCTTTTGAAGACTCATTGAAGATTCAAGTATTTAATATGATGCATTTATTAATGTATTTTATTTATTTTATGGTGATGTTTATTATGAATATGTGTGAGTAGTTTATTAATCTAAACAAAGTCCAAACATGAACTTAATCCATTTTGCAATGTAGTCATAATAAAGAAGAATTTGTACTTAATGCTATAAACTTAATCATTTACGTCAATTAACGGTTTTAATAGATTTGTTTTTATGTATTACAATCAGGAAACTTTATATTGTATGCATAGTCTAGAATATGTATTATGATATTTAGGTTCTAAATCTAATATAAAGTAGTAACTAAGACTAATTTAAAAGGTCTTTTATCATTTAGATATCTTAGGTGAATTGTGTTCTAAGTTTCATATTGATACAACTTTTTCGATAATATTGGCTTCGTAGTAAGAAGTTTTCATAGAACTTAATGTTGTTTTATTTCTGTTAATTATCTTTGAGCTTTCAAATGAATAATGATAATATAATTAGGATGTGGCCTTTTCATTGATTTAAGGAAAACTAGTGGCTTGATAAAGGCTTTAAATCTTACTTAAGATTTAGGCTTAATGATCAAGAATATTTTATAATATGATGAAAGTATGATTATGACTATAATTTAATTAATATGTTTGGAATCAAAACATGTTTGTGTTTCATTTTATGGATATTTGTTTAGATGGTTGTTTTATATTAATTTGATTTGAGTTGAATTAGTATTAATGAATTTGAATTATGTTAGTTAAATTAGTTTAATTATTTTAATTGATTGTCATAGATTATTTAAAAATTTTAATTCTCATTTTAATTAAATTAATTAAATTAAAGTAAAAAAATAAAAACATTAAAAGACTTTTTCTGAAGATGTTTACAAAATCCCTGTGGAGATAATCTCACTTATCACTACTACAAATAATAAGGATATACGATAAACTTATTGCGCACGCTCGACATATGTCAACTTTTGGCGCCATTGCCAGGGATTTTTACATAATTTCTTAAAAGCTTTAGACGTTGTATGGTCAACACACTTCGTCATTCTAATTTCACATGATCTTTACATCTGTTCAATCCCGAGGTAGATAGGAATTTCAATCGTAATTTAAGACAACAATAATGTAGGGAACACTAAGCTACCACAATGGAAACCAACAATAATAATTATAATAGAGAACTTACTTATAGGCAGGCTAATTAAAATTTCATAGCATACGAGCTAATGTGTATTGTCTATCATGAAGGATTTTCTGAATTTAAACTAAGATATGGATTCATTATAGCCTTACCTAACTTCTTTGGTATAGATGATTAAGACCCCCATAAATTTATAAGGGAATACCAACACAAAGTCAATGGGATGAAACCTAAAAATGATACTTTAGAACAAGTCAAACATAATGCTTTTCCTTTCGCACTAAAAGATCAATTATAAGATTGATTGTTCTATTTTCCTCAAGATTCAATAACTACATGGGCTCATATGTTTGAAGCTTTCTTAGATTAATACATGCCTGCAAGAAAGATTAGTTCCTATAGAAGAAAAATCACATTTGCAAAGATGAAAGATGATGAAAACTTTAATGAATTTTAGGATAGATTTCAAAGATTAGTTTGTTCTTATCCACAACATGGATATACACAAAAGAGCTTTATTTGAATAATTATATGAAGGACTAAATCATGTTAAACAAGTTTTATTAGACACCATATGTGGTGGATCTCTATTCGATGTAACACCAACTTTAGCAAATAGGCTATTAAAAAATCCAACAATATCAAAGAAATATGGTTAAAAGAATGAGACATCAAGAAAGAGACTTTATGAAGTTAATAATAAAAGTAATATACTTAATGAAAAAGTTGATGAGTTATCTAGCATGGTTAAGTTGTTATTAGAAAATAGATCAAACCAAGTAAAACCATGTGGATTCGGTAATGAAGTTGCACATCCTACGGATATGTCCCTTATTTTACATGAATATAATATTGAAGATGTTAATGTAGTTATGAACCGATTTTTGGTTCTCCCAGGAATCAATATAATAAAAAAAGCTACTATACAAGAAAACCAAATTCAAATCTTAGCTAGAGTAGACAAAATCAAAATTATACACTTATAGACCAAGAGCACAGATACAATCTGCACCAATTCAGCAATCTCAACAAATGGATCAAATTATGCAACCAAATTTTAGAGCAAATCTTGCATAGTTTTATTACTCGAAGTTATCAAAACTTTACACAGATTTCTCAAAATCAATTAAAACTGATACATTTATTAATGAGTTCAAAATTCAATTAAGTCAAATGAACCTACAAATTAATAGACTAAGTAATCATACTAAAGCATCTACTCAGACTACCACTCCTACCAGTAAAGCACATGTTAATGCTTTATTTTGTGGTAATGAAAAAGAGACACATCTACCGGAAAAATACCTAAGAGGGGTATAAAGATAAAGAAAATACATAAAACAATAGAAGAAGATGATGAAGAAGAAGAAGAAGAAGAAGAAGAAAAAGAAAAAGAAAAAGAAAAAGAGATGATGGTTAATGTGATTCCTACTAGAGAATGTATGGCTGAACAACTGAAATATGCACCTTATCCTGAAAGGTTATACCCATGGAATTTAGCTATAGTTGAAGCTTATGAAAAGTCTTTACAAACTTTTGACATAGTTAATAAAGAAAAAGATGATAAGATTTTTGATAAATTAAATGAAGATATGTATTCTATTTCTCTCGTTCCACAACGATTACTGGATTCTAAGAAGGAACAAATTAATGAATGCATTCTTGAAACATTTAGGAAAATATAAATTAAAAAACCTTTGATGGAATTGATTATGCAATTATCAAATTATGATAAAGTTTTGAAAGAATTCCTTGAATCTAAAGATAAACTTTTAGAGGAATCTAAAAAAAACTTAGGGCAAAAGGTGTCGGCTTTAATAAAAAAAGAAAATACTACATAAATATTTCGATCCAAGAATGTTTAAATACATATCACAATAGGAACTTCTTCTATTAAATTTGCTATGTATGATCTCAGAGCATCAATTAATATGATGTCACTTAAATTATATGAATCACTGAAAATAGGATCATTAGCTAATACACATATTAATCTTACTTTAGCTAATAATAGAGTTATTAAACCATATGGACTATTAGAAGGAGTATTAGTGAAAGTAAATGACTTGGTTTGCAAATAACTTTTATGTCATGGAAATGGAAAATTCAATATCACCTAATTCGTCACCTATATTATTAGGTAGACGTTTTTTAAAAATAGCTAAAACTAAGTTACATATCTTTGAAGGGACGATGTTTATGGAATTTGAAGAAAAAATTGTTACGTTCAAAATCAATGATGAGTATAATTATGATGATTCTAGTGAATTACTTGATAATGAAATTAATGATAATGATTCTTTAGAATTAAATTTTTATGATAATCTAAGCGCTGAAGTATATGTAATCAATGTAGCAACAATGGAAACTGTAAATGAAGTTTCAAAGAAAAAATAAGTTGAAGACACTCCAAATGAAAAGAAAGTAACTCATGAATGGAGAGTTAAGCAACCGGAGTATGGGAAGAACATTAGTAAGCTGGAATATTTTAAAGTTAAGAAGAATAAGAAGAAAAAAAAGGTGAGTTTAGGTCTTGTAAAGCTGAATGATCCTATAGACATACATTTGAATATAAAAATCAAATGGGCTTGGTACTTTAGAGCTCAGTGTCATAAGGGTTATAATGCAAATCTCTTGGTGATACACTTCTTTCTACATACTCAGTTGGAGTTGGATGAACTTGCTTTAGAATGAGTTCCTTTACTGAATGGTTCTTCAATTAGACCAATATGGGTGGTTACGAATGTACCAGTTCAAGTAGGCAAGTGTATTTTACTCACATACTTTTTGGTTATGCCACATTTCATCAATGAATATATCCCTTTAATTTTAGGACGCCCTTTCTTAGCCACTTCTCAAGCTATTATGGATATTCTGAATAAAACAATTACTTTAAAGTGAATGGTCAAGCAATTACTTACATGAATGACACTAGTGTGAACAATCTTATATTCAAGTTTAGAGATTCGGTTTAGTACTGGAATGGTTCAATCGAGCCAAAGATAGTGAACAAAAGTGTATATGGGAGGCAGCACATATTCTATCTTTATTTCTATTTTATTAGTATATTATATTCTTATTCTCTCACCTTTTTACTCTCGTTTTGGAAATATTTTCAGAATTTAAACTCTGAAATAGCTTCAAATTAGAGGGTGATCGAGTTGTTATGTTCTTTTTGCAAATATAATATGGCCTTTATGCAAATTTTCAGTATTTGTCTATTTATTTAATTAGTAAAGTAATAAAATCATTAGTTAGTTACATATCCTACTCAAATTTTGGAATTCTCATTGAATTCAACCTTTATATTGGTTATTATGAGTGACATATATAATAAATATGAATTAAATTTGAAAAAATTGTAATTAATGTCGATCAAATCCTTAGCTATGTGGATTTATACTAAAAATCGCTCGAAAAAATGGAAACATTTAACATAAATTTTAAGTAAAATTCAAGTGTAGCGATTCAACAGTGAATCGGCCTTATAACACAAATCGTTGGGTAAATCGGTGAGTCACAAAGTCTCATTTTCACCGATTTAAATAGTAAATCACTTGCAAATCAACTTATAACCTTAGTTCGCTGGGCCCAATTCTGAGTTTTTAAAATAAAACCCCAATTCGCACACCATAACTCATTTTATAGACACCAACTATTACATCCACTTGATTCAAATACTAATATTTTGACTAGATTCAACCTTCACAAGCTATATTTTAGTGTATTTAAGTAACTCCCACCTCAATCTTGTTTCGTTCAACCTAAAATAAAGTAAGTTTGAGAGTGTAGAGCCAAACTAGGGCTTGAGCAAGGGATTTTTAAGTAGAAGCTTAGAAGAGAGATATAGAGGAGTTCAAGAGTTTGTATCTTGAGGGATTCACTTTCAAATTTATGGTTTTTGATAAACTCTGGAGTTTATCAAAACCAAAACATAATTATAAAACCTATCAACCCTATAATATTACAACAATGTAATTCAAATAGTATATATAGAGAGGAAGGCTCATTACATCGTAGAAAATACAATAAAACTCCTAAGCCTTCTCTTTCCCTTTAGCTGAAGCGCTGGGCTAAGAACCTGAAATGTCAATTTGGGGTAAGCACTCCAACTTGCCCAGTAAGTAAGGATTCACATAATATCAACATTTTATATAATAATCAAGAATGATATGCAGTAAAAATATGAACCAATCATAGCTAACAGGATAATAAAAAGTATATAACCCAATACATAAAAGAATGCAAGTCATATAATCAATGGCTATTTCACTGTGATTCCCATTCATTTGTAAAAGTAGGGTTGATTACCCATCGACACCATTAATGCGATTTATTGACCAACACATTGGCTAATGCGCCATCTAGCCAATCAATTAATGTTTGATGGTTCTATCTTAAACCCTCTAGTGAATGTGTAATCCACGTAACCTATTTAGCTGAGTATGATTTAACATATAGGCCGTGAACCAAACCTATATCCTATACAACTTATTCTCAACTCCAGGTTTACTCTCGTCGGTCACATCATACACTGTTTTTCGTTTTATTAAAACACATCATAGTGTACAAGCCCCTCATTTAGGGCCATAAACTATATGAACTACATATACAACAATATATAGACAATATTGATAAATAAGTGAACCGATACATACCTTGGTTAGGTTTGTTTTCATTTTCTTAACTTTTCGGGACACCCGACCTTTCTCAGTGTTTGAGACCCTATCACAAACCATTTGAGGTAAATACAAGTTTAATACCCTACATTTAGAACCCCTAAATCAGTCCTTATACACTCAAAAAATTCCATGTAAGAATCAGCAGAATTGTTGTTTTTTGAGGTAGTAGCGCCTTCCTCATTTGGTGGGGCATGCTCCACCAACTCGGCTCACAATGTTCTTGATGGGAGCTTGCTTCCTTGTTACAAGGACCGCGTTCCATTATCAAGCATTCCAACAAAGAACAGGGAAGCAGCCCATGTTCAATCACCAACTTCATTACAACACATCCGAAACCTCCCCAAAACATCAGGGAGGACCTCTAATGAAGTTTTAACTCATTTTCAATCAACAACAACTACATTAACAAAGATTCATCACCAACTCGTGAATTCAACTCAAAACTAAAATTGAACTTGCCAACTTTAATAATCACGAAATCAACAATGGTTTAATCCCCCTTGATCATTTCAAATCACTCAAAACTCCCCTCCCGGATCACTCTCTCATAGACCATACCCTCACCTGTTTGATGAAACAATAATAATTTGAAGCTTTTGATTTATATATATGGATTCTCCTCAATATACGCATCGTGCTATCTCGAGGCTGATCAAATAGAGATGGTGTTAAAGTGATGCAGCCTTAAAGTGCACACATCTTTACACAACCCTCCACTTACGCTCATCCCGAGGCAATCCAACGATCCATATTAATCAAATCAAACTTATAGTTTTATTTATTTATAAATTAATTATATATTAATATAAATATATATATCCTTATGTGTTTTGTCGCCAATAAATTCACTGGACATGCTAACAGGTAGTCTCTGGCGTGCATATTCATTTCACAACCCCTTCATTGCACTTAGTGTACAACAATTTATTAATTAATTATTCATTTCCCAACACTACAAAAAATGGCCAAAATAGCGATGGAAAATAGCAAGGGGGTAAGGGTCGTTACAAATTTGCTAGGGTTTAGCGACGGATTTGCGACGACTTTCACTTTTGACCGTTTGACCCAATTGCGAGGGTCGTGCGATGGATGTTAACGAGGGAACATAATTCCCTTGCTAAATTTTGGGTGAAAATCTTCTCGCCTATTTGCTCGTAATTAGCGAGTGAATTAGCTATGGAGGGCGCACCCTCGCTAAATCCCTTGTTAATTTGAAAGAGGAAACAACAAGCTAACACAAGTCCCTTGCTCTCATCATGCTCTCATCATCTCATGACACCCAATAGAACAATGTGAGTCGAAATAGGGGTTTCGATCTCCCCATTTTTTCCTCATAATTTTCATTGGTCGTTGAGATGGAAGAAGAACAATGAGGAACAGTCGAGGCATTGATTAATTTTGACGACCTGAATTAATTAAATTGAGATTATACTCTAATTAGGAATTAACGACCTGTAACTCTAGTTGACGTATTAAACTTGATCGACATCTCATACTCAAAGTCGACGTAAAGTTGTTATTTTTGTGTGATGCTTACTTTTTTGATGTATTATTTACTTATAAATCTCGTCGCATTAGTTAATTTTCGTTATCGAGTTGTGCGTGTGTGCATTGAGAGCGTGGGATACCTTGGTTAACGCGAGTATGAGACGGTTAGGACTTAGGCAAATGAAAGTTAGGTTGAACTAGTAAAACTACTGCTAATTTTTCCCAAAGCTAAAGTTTATATAAATTTATCAAAATAAGGCCTAAGTTACTAAATTAAACAAAATAAAATTTCAATAAAATTTCAAATTATGCCTTAAGATTTGCATTGGCGTGAGGCGCCAGGGAGCCGAGTAGTATGTAGCTTAGTCGACAATGGAGAAAAATAAATGCGATGTGTACAAACTAAACTATTTATTTCGATATGCCTAAAGTTAATAAAATCTATGCTAAGTGAAATAAAACTAATAGAAAAGCCTAAGTCGAGACATTTAATTGGGGCCTCTAGATCATCCTTGTGGTGACTCCATCAAGAATGTCCTAAGAAATTTAGTTAAAATTAAAGGTGCATGGATTCTTTAAATCCAAACCATACATGTGTATCTAGAGGAATAAGTGAAAGGAGATGAAGGGCTAGATGTGAACTTAAAACCAATTATATAAACAAGTGTGTTATTTAACACATGGAGATAAAGGGCTATATGTGAACTTTGAACCAACTATATAAACAAGTGTGTTCTTAAACACATGGAAAACAAACCCTTATTTATCTTAAGAGAAAAATTAAGGGTTGGAATCTTAGGGAACTGGTAGGATTAAAAGCTCAATCTGAAGGAGATTCAACCTTAAAAGGCAAGAATCAAATAAGCTAAACACTAGGTAACAAATTTCAACTCCTTATAGTTGGTCTTTTTTGCATTCATTACATCAAAAATCGAGGTTTTTGTTTAAAAATGAGATTTCTATGAATTTATTGACTTAAATTGTGCAAGGACACCATTAATTTGATTAACAATCTAATTTTTGAGATTTAGTTGGTAGTCTTGAGTTTTTCTAAAAATGCAGCTAATTTTAAGTTTAGTTAATAAATTGTTGTTGTTGATGATTTAGCTGTTAATGTTTAGTTGTTTAGTAGTATTAATTGTTGTTGTTGTTGTTGTTGTTGTTGATTTGTTAAGACAAAAAAAAACAGAGCTTAAAAGAACATAAACGAATTTCACGAAGACGATGCGCGAGGAGGGGGGGTTGCATGCACACCTTAGGCCGAACCGGACCTAGAGAACCGTGCCCAGTTCAGGTGGGCCCAACTCCATATTTTAATATTAATTCTTTTAAAATAAATAAATAAAAAAATTTAAAATATAATAAATTATAGAAAAATAAGGAAAATATATAAATTATGGAAAAATTCAAAAAAAAAAAGAAAAATATACAAAATTGGAAAATATTAGGAAATTAAATTTTTTAGAAATTTTGGGGGGTTTGCACCGGGTGCATAACCCGTAAATCGTGCCACCATTAAATATTTTGACTAAAAATATTTTTTTTTTGGTCTCACATTATAAACTCAATTAATTTGACCTTAAAATATTTATTATGATATATTTGGACACCAGGGACTTAGGAGACTACAGTCGGGTGTCGGGTTCGCACTTCGAGGCATGAGCGGGACATTTTAGAGGTTATTTGCGATCGCTCGAGGTTAGTAAAACCATTAGAATTTCGGCTTGCATTTAGTTATTACACTATTTATTTCCACTTCATATTTATGCTATTATTTTCATCCATGTTGAACTCTCTTCCTGTGAGTGTTGTGTTGCTCGTCGATGGGGTCGAGCATGGCATATTTTAACAACTTGGGGCTTGCTACCCTTGGGGTTTGCTTGAGTAGTGTGCATATGTTGGCAACTGCGTTTGAGGTTACTCCCGTAAATGTCGTGTACTATTTGGAAGGGTTGGCGGTTAGTTTACTCCCATCATCGACCCCTTCCCAAGAGGGATTGGACGGTAGTTTGACTACCAACTGCAGGATAACTCTTATTCGACCGTGTAGAGTTGGTGTAAGTCACTCGCCAATAGGGCCGACTCAGTTTAGCAACTTCGACCTATAATTCGGCACGATGACACTCATGTTCCTTTGCTTCAATTGCGACTTATCTTCATGTGATTTACTTATTTCCTGTCCATTAACTTACTAGCATGACTCGTAGCCGCTTTATTGAATTTCTTGAATATTAGCCGTAATTCTCTAGATTTTACTTACTGGGATTTCCCTTATTGTTTTTGCTATGTGGCAACGATAATGGTTGCATATTCCAAATCTGCAGTAGAGTCGGGGAAAGTAAGTATTAGGCGACTATCTCTAAGGTAGCCGGACCCCACCAAATTTTGTATAGGTAGTTGTATATATTTATTTATTATTTTATGGATACTTATGTACCCGATACATGCATATTAACTTCTTTTCTATATTTTGTCACTACGTACATGACATGCATAGTATCTTTGCTGGGTTTCCACATCATAAGTTGTTTGTTGATGCATAAATTTTCTAAATTTATTATATGCAAGTTTTAAGACTTACGCTTAAATTAATCTATTGATATTAACTTATCAAGTTGTAGTAAACATATAACTTGTAAAATTTTGAACTAAATGACTTAATAACATGAAAATCACTAACTTAGGCTAACTAAAGTTTCGGATAAAGGATAAGCTCGTGGGCAATTATCGATAAGCACGCAGTGACGTAGCGTCTTAGTGACATGTCCGGCGACGTGGTGGCTCCCTGTTTGCATTGGAATTTGGGGCCATCACAATTGGTATCAGAGCCTAGGTTCAAGGAAACCTAAGGAAAAATTGAAGGAACTCAAATAACACTTAACACACAAACTTAGACGACACGAATCGACTAAGGCCTCGTTTGGTTCGTTTTTGCCAACTTACAGTGTGAGTGGAGATAACTATGTGGAGTTAACTCGCAGTGTAAGTTCATATTTCATGTTTGGTTGAACTTTAAACTTGCAGGGAAGTTGCAAATTTTTAAAAATAGTAAAATATAAGAATTGACATAAATTCCCTTCAAACATATTTTAAAATAAAAAAGATAATTTGTGAGGGACTTGGGAAAAAGATGATTTGTGAAGGGTATTTTTGTCCATTGAACTCCTAGGAGATATCTCCCTATAGGGGGGAGAAGGAGATAACTCACCCCCTCCCCTGTAAGTTGGAGGAAATCTTACAGGGAGTTGGACAACTAAACAAGATTGGTTGCCCAACTCCCTGCCACATACCAAATAAGGCCTAAAGATCTATTATTTTGGTAGGGGAGTTAAGCCAGAGATAGCCAGAGCTGTAGGGTCTACAAAAGCTAGGACCCAACACGAGATCTATGAAAGAGCATCAGCGCACGAGACTTACATATTATTGTGCGATGCCGCTCTAATGCCAGCAGCGGACAACTAACAATCAAGGCAGGATAGGAGGAACAAGAGGAAACAAGATCAGAGAGATAGACGAGGGCAAGGCATAGACATTATGATTAATAGGTGGTCAACACACATGCCATTGTACCCACGCGACCAGCTCAAACTACATGTAATGGATATGCACAGCCACATGCCAGTGATTGACTTATGACCAAAGGATCAGGGACTAAGGACGGTATGACCAAGGTTGTAGGATAGGCATTAGACAGGGGGAGAGTTTAGGACAGAGACAAGAGGTGATATGTTTTAAATGTAATTAGCATGGGCACTACAAGAGAGTCTGTCTGAGAGCGTCAGTTGCACTGACTCTCACAGCGCCAGTATGGATCAGGGCGCAAGCTCATGCAGTGGTAGAGCCAGCTCGTGAGGCAATTAAGCAGCCTACAGCGGGTATGATTTACGATTTATAGTTCATGACGTTTAAGGATTTCAAGTTATTTGAGTTTCACAATTTTATCATATCTAGACGAATATGAGAGTTAGGGTTTTTTATGCTAGCTAGAGTTAGTGAATGTTTGAGTCTCAGTACGACACTTAGAGATGAAGTTACCCTAATGGGATTTGCAGGATACATATTGTTTAGATTGGAAAACCCTACATACTCTTAACATTTAGAGAAATGAACCTTAAAGTTTTTGCGCCCTAATAGGCTGGTGACACATCGTCACATAAGGTATAGGATAAGGGCTGAGTATTTATTATTTTATAAGGGAAGAGTATTTATTGTTGTATAATAGCAGCTTACTTACTGATCGAGATTGATGGGACTTCATTCAAGGCATATGGAGTAGATCAAAAAATGGGTTCCCTCCGATACTAAATGTACCAAAAGGTCGAGTCAGGGTTAAGCCTTCGGATACGTAAGCCACACTAGGATTTATGCGACGTCCATATTTGATTTAGCAAATACCTTAAGTTTAAAACTCGAGATGAAATTTTCTTTAGTTGGGAAGATTGTGAAGGTTCAAATTAATTAAATTGAGATTATACTCTAATTAGGGATTAACAACCTATAATTTTAGTTAACGTGTTAAACTTGAACCACGTTTCGTGCTCAAAGTTGACATAAAGTTGTTATTTTTGTGTGATGCGTGCTATTTTAATGTATTATTTATTTATAAATAGCATCACATTAGTTAATTTCCATTATCGAGTTATGCGTGTGTGCATTGAGAGTATGGGATACCTTAGTTTGCGCATAGCACGGGTATGAGACAGTTAGAACTTAGGCAAATAAAATTAGGTTGAGCTAGTAAAGCTACTACTAATTTTCCCTAAGCTAAGGTCAATATGAATTTATCAAAATAAGGCCTTAGTTACTAAATTAATCAAAATAAAATTTAAATAAAAGTTCAAAGTATGCCTCGAGATGCGGATTGACGCGAGGTGCCAAGAAGCCGAGTAGTTGGTAGCTTAGTTGACAATAGAGATAAATAAATGTGATGTGTACAAACTAAGATATTTATTTTGATATGCCTAAAGTTATAAAAATTTAGGATAAGTGAAATAAAAATAATAACAAAATCTAAGTTGAGGCATTTAATTGGAATCTCTAGATCATCCTTGGGATGACTGCATCAAGAGTGCGTAGAAAATTTAGTGCAAATTAAAAATGCATGGGTTCTTTAAATCCAAATCCTTAATGTGCATCTAGATGAGTAAGTGAAATGAGATGAAGGGCTAGATGTGACTTAAAACCAACTATATAAACAAGTGTGTTCTTAAACACATGCAAAACAAACCCTGGATTTATCTAAATAGAAAAATTAAATGCCAGAATATTGGTGGAATCAGTAAAATTAAAAGCTCAATCAGAAGGAGATTCAACCTAAAAAGGCAAGAATCAAGGAAACTAAACCCTAGGTAACATATTTCAACTCCTTATAGTTGGTCTTTTTTGCTTTCAATGCATCAAAAGATGAGGTTTTTGCATATGAATGAGATTTCTATGAAGTTATTGGACTCAAATTGTGTAAGGACACCATTGATTTAAATAGCAATCTAATTTTTTAGATATAGTTGGTGTTCTTGAGTTTTTTCTAAAAATGCAACTAATTTTAAGTTTAGTTAATAAATTGTTGTTATTGATAATTTAGTGGTTAGTGTTTAGTTATTTAGTTATTGTTGTTGGTAATTTGATAAAACAAAAAAAAACATAGGTTAAAATAGCATAGACGAATTCGTCTCTGCTGAAGACGATGCAAAGGAAAGGGGCACGCACGCCTTGTATGTGTGCATGCTAGCCCCGGGCTGGGCCGGCCCAGGCCTGGCCCAGTTAGGCCGAACTGGGCCCAGCAATCCGGGCCCGATTCAGGTGGGCCTAACTCCGTATTTTAAAATAAATAAAATACAATAACTTCCATAAAAATAAGAAAAATAGATAAAAGTTTATGAAAAAATTCAGAAAAACTTTAAAAAATATATAAAATTGAAAAAGAGTAGAAAATTAAATTTTTGAGAAAGTTCTGGGGGTTTTGCACTAGATGGGTAGCCCGTAAAGCATGCCACCATTAAATATTTAAACTAAAAATATTTATTTTTGGTCACACATTACAAACTCTATTAATTTGACCATAAAATATTTAAAATAATATATTTGGACACCAGGGACTTATGAGACTATAGTCGGGTGTCAGGTGTGCACTTCGAGGCATGAGCAGGATGTCTTAGAAGGTGATTTGCTCACTTGAGGTTTGTAAAACCATTAGAATTTCGGCTTGCATTCAGTTATTGCACTGTTTATTTTCACTTCATATTTGTTTTATTATTTTCATCCATGTTGAACTCTCTTCCTGTGAGTGTTGTGTTGCTTGTCGATGGGGTCGGGCATGGCATATCCTCACACTTGGGGCTCGCTACCCTGGGGTTTGCATGAGTAGTGTGAATATGTTGGCAACTGCGATCGAGATTACTACAAATGTCGTGTATGGTTTGGAAGGGTTGGCAGTGAGTTTGCTCCCGTTATCGCTGAGTAGGATTGGGCGGTAGTATGACTACCGGCCACCAATAACTCTCACTCGACCGTGTAGAGCTAGTGTAAGTCACTCGCTAGTGGGGCCCACTCGGTTTAGCGAGTTCGACCCCAAATTTGACGCGATGTGACCACACACTCATATTCCTTTGCTTCAGTTGCGACCTATCTTCATGCGATTTACTTATTTCCTGTCCTTTAACTTACTAATATGACTTGCAGTCGCTTTATTGAATATCTTGAATATTGGCTGAAATTCTCTGATTTTAATTACAGGAATTTCCCTCATTGTTTTTGCGATGTGGCAATGACAATGGTAGCAAATTCCATATTCCCAGTCAAGCCGGGGAAAGGAGGTACTAGACAACTATCTCTGAGGCAGCCAGACCCCGCTAGATTTTGTGTATGTGGTTGTATATATTTATTTACTATTTTATTATGTACCCGATACATGCATATTAACTTTTTTTATATATTTTGTCGCTACTTACATAATATGCATGGTATCTTTGGTGGGTTTCCACACCGTAAGTTGTTTGTTGATGCATAAATGTTCTAAATTTATTATATTCATGTTTTAAGATTTTTGCTTAAATTAATCAACTGATATTAACTTATCAAGTTGTAGTAAACATATAACTTGTAAATTTTTGAACTCAATGACTTAATAACTCGAAAATCACTAGGATAGGCTAACCAAAGTTTTGGATAAAGGATAAGCTCGTGAGTCGTCATCGATAAGCGTGCAGTGACGTGACATCTTAGTGACATGTTCGGCAACATGGCAGTGGCCAATGTGCATTTGAATTTGGGGTCGACACATTAATGAGGTGAGGTTGATGAACTTGTTATTAAATTGCTGAGTTTCAGTAAGGTTTGATCTTCAACTCTTGATGTGTTGTCTTGTTGTTATGTTGATTAATGGAACTGTGAATGAGGTTTTGATCTTCAACTCTCTGTCTCTCTCTCTTCCTAACAAACTCTCTCTTACTATCAAACCAACCCTCCCCCTTCCCCTTCCCCTTCCCCTTCCCCGCCTCCCAAGCCCACCCCACACTGCTCCCCGCCACCCCTAGTCCCTAGCTCCAACCCCACCGCCCTTGGTCCGTAGCCCCACCGCCAAAGCCCCTAGTCCCCAGCCCCACCCTACCACCACCTCCTCTGCTCCCTAGCCCCCACCGACACCTCCCCTAGTCCCCAACTCCACCCCACCGCCACCTCCCCTGGTCCGTCACGTTGTCGTAGAAATCTTGTTCTTGTTTTGTTGTATAGATTAGTGTTAATTGAGTTTCAACGGATGATGCATTGATTTTTGTTTCAATTTGCTCAAATTTTTTTCTGAAGATTCGATTTTTAATTAGGCCTTTTTTTGTTAGCTATTTTTTTTCATTAGGTTACATCAACCCTACATTGCTGTCACCGCCCTCGTCAGCTACCGTTGCCTTTGTTGCTGTCGGAGAAAAACTAAAATAGTTTTTGTATATATATCTATTTATAATTATTTTTATTTATTTCTTAAATTTCATTAAAATTGTTTCCTTTGTTGTTTTATGGTATTTGAATTTTTTATTTTTTTTATTAAAATCATTTTTAGATGAAAAACAATATTCGTTTTTTTGGTAGGTAAATATTCTTGGTTTTTGATGCATGTTGTGGCTCAAAAAAATTGTTTGATATTAAAAACATATCTTGGAAAAAAAATGAAAAAAAGGCTTTTGTTTTCCTAATTTTCTTACATTGAATCCTTTTTTCCAAATTTTCTATATATTATTTTGAATTATTTTTTGGAATAGGTGTAAATCACCGATATCATTTTTCGGTGACGGTTGAATTTTTTTTTTCTAACCTCAATCTATCTATGTTCTTGATCTATCTACATCTTTCATTTAATTTTTGGAATTGCAGTGAGTTTGTAAATTACTTTGTCCTTATTATTTTAGGGGGTCATTCTTCAACATATGCCACAGTTTTTTTAAGTACACGTGCGATTGCATGTGCAATTAAGAAAATGAATTCTTAGATAGAATAGCACATACCCTGATCATTTGGCAAAGGAGGCATTTTATATGAACTTGAGTTCACTTTTGGGGATGTAATACCCAAACTCTATCACATTATTGTTACAGTAGGATACCCTACATTGTTAAAATTGTGGCCAAATTTGGCCTTATTTTTACTTGGTTGCAATGTTAGATGATTTTCGCAATTTCTAAGTTAATTATATTTTATTCGATGTACGTCATGTGCGGAAAACATACCCATTGACTAATTTGTATAATATTTATAAAAAAAAAACAAGCTTTTTTAATGTTATTAAGAAATTTTGAACTATTTTTTAGTGTTTACTAAAAAAACTATTTTTTATTTTTGAAGAAAGGATCCCTAAAACACTCAAAACATATTTCCATGAAAGACTTGCCTACCTACAGATCAAGTTTTCCTTTTTTAATTCACTAAAATGCTTTTCTAGGAGATGTGTACATCTCGATATTGGATATAAAAATACCTTGAAAGCGGTTACATTCAAATGGAGCTTAGGACTGAAGTGATGGAGTTCTTACAATTCGCCAAGCTCCGTTGCCTACTTTCCATACGAAAGAAAAGATTCATTGTCCATGCACTAGATGTCACAATTCAATATACTACGATATCGATATAGTGGAGTTTCATATTGTGAGCCGAGGATTCGTTCCTGGATATTATTGTTGGACCAAACATGAGGAAGTAGAACTCACGTAATATTCAGACTTCCCAGACATGATCAAGAGGGAGATTGTGATGATTCCACCCCAATAGGCAACGATTCGACATAATATCATCATATGTTGCATGACCATGCAGGGCCAGATTTTGATTGGAACTGTGAAGAGGAGCCGAATCCTGAATCCAAAAAGTTATTTGACATGATCGAAGTCGCGAATAAGGAGTTTGTGACCGAGGTGTGTTAAGGTGACGAAACTCTCTCTAATGTCGGCATGCATTGACGATTAAGTCATTTCACCATATCTCTGAATGAGCCTACGATGAGATCTTGCAATTCATTAAGGACGCCTTACCTGAAGATAATTGTTTACTATATAGTTTTATAGCTCCAAATGTTTATTACATAGGTTGGGCCTGCTGGTTTAGCGTATCAATTGTTGCAGACACCTATGTAAGCCTTACTAGGGGGACAACTCCGAGCTTTTGTCATGTAAGTTTTGCGAAGAGTCTTGGTATCTTCGACAACGAACTACTAGTACTCAATTTGAAGGGAGTAACAAGCCGCGACCATGCTAGAAAATGCTTTACTTTCCTTTGGCACCTTAGTTACAATGTTTGTACGTATCGAAGGCTACGACGAAGCACATGCAGTGGCACGTAGAGCATAAAAGTGAAGAGGAAATCATGCAACATTGCTCTGATTCTATTGCATGGAAGCATTTTAATGAAGTCAACCCTGAATTCAGCTTAGAGATTCGTAACATTCAATTAGGGTTATGTACGGATGAGTTCCAACCTTTTAGTTTGTCCAGTAAACCATACTTGTAACATCGTACAACTTGCCTCCGTCAACATGCATGAAGAAAGAGGTGATGTTCTTAACAGTGATAGTGCCTATGTTTGGGAATGTGCTCTAGGTCAATCTACAAACATTGTTTATCTTATAATTTTAGTTGATAAATAGAGGTTTTCATTTATTATTTTATTATAAGTGATTGCATGTTTACTTTACAATAAGATCCATGAGTATTTGTTGAAATATCCTAAATGTCCCTAGTCGGTCACATACTGGAGAACTATAATGAATTAAGACTAGTGTGAATCTTGATTGACGGTCATGTGATGATCATGTATATAGAGATACAAATTGAGATCATGAGTACTTGTTAGGGAACAAGGTACTGGACCGACCCGCTATGAGAACACCACATGGATTACGTCATATATGTTACTCATGATAGCTATGTCATTTAGTCACTTGACTTGAGATTACCATAGACTTCAATAATAGGAGCATGGTAATTTGACATAATCAAACGTTGTCTTTAACCAGATGATTATAAAGGTTGCGATTGATTGCCTTATGAATAATATGTGAAGGTATGTAATCAAAATATAATTTTTCCCTCTCGTATAAAGAGAGATGTTAATGGATCCCTCGATATGTTAGAATGTTAAATGGTCAAGTCCAAGTGAATTGATATGATCAATATCACTTGAATGTTTTCAGTCTACCTAAAGATCGAGAATGATACGATTGAACATTAAGGATTACTTTCCACACTTTATGTTTAATCAAAGGATATCGCACGACAAAATGATATAATATATGTTATTCATTAGGTTGTATCGATTTTGATATTAATGTTACTTGGGTAGTTATAATGCCTTACTAGAGACTGCTTATGACTTGTGTACTAAAATTGTTTTGGTTCACTGCCAACGTTGCATGAACCTATTGGGTCGCCCATAAAGAATGGTTTTGCATAATTTCAATTGATCTAGAGTAATAGATTTTAGATGAAATTCATGACATAAAAGCCCTTACGATTTTTTATATGATAACTTATTAATAGGGGCATATGTGTAATTTGCTTGAATTGCTTAAATACAATAATTGTATTACAAATAGGTTGTTTTATAGTAAGCTTATCTACACATATTAATAGAGGTTGAAACCCTAAAACAAAATAAGATTTTCATTTTTACTATTTTCGAGTTCTTTGGATTTTGGGAAAGAAAGAAAAAATATTTTCAATCTCTCTTGGGGCTAGCACTCCAACTTGTAGTCACAGTTCATGTGTGGATTTCTAATAAATGACGTGCGCTTGAACGTCTTGAAAATCGAACAATCAAAGAAGGAAATCACGGATTAAGGTATGGTTTACTTTTATAGATTTAGTTTATGGAACTTATTTTCGATCCTATTGTGGTTTTCAAAAATTGTTTTGAATTTTTCGTTACATATGAACCCTAAAACCCAACAGTGGTATTAGAGCCATATGCTCAGTTCTATTAAACGTTTTCATGTTTTCTCTAATGTATATATGATATATGTGTGAAAAACATGATCTTGATTAATATATATTTGATGCACATATAGGTTCTATGATAATTGTTATCAAGAATTGGTGAAATGAAATGAGAAATAAATATGAAGGGACAAAAAATGAAAGAAATGAAAGAAATTGATGAAATGATATAAAACACCACCATTACCATCCGACAACCACATATAACCACATAAAAAAAACTAAACGATCTTACCTGCGGTCTTTAGCAAAAGAACATATCCAACTCAATCCATAAATCCTAAAGTACCTCCAAATTTATTCTGAACATTGTCCTCAAGGTTCAAAACAGTCAAGGAATTTCATCCAACAAAAAGAAAAAAAATGGTGGTGAAGAAAAACATGGATAATAAATAAGAAGATGATACAAATGCATGCATAAATGAAAGTCTCTAAAAACTAGTGAATGCACAAAATCTTTCATGTCTAGGTGACTAAGGAAACTATGAAAGAACAATCATAACATGATCAAGAACTAGTAAGCATAGGAGTTAACTAAAAAGACTCATATTTAATCTTGCGAGTCCAAAGTCTTTCACTAAGGGTGAAATCAACAAGATGATGGAATGAAATTTAAGGTTTTGGGTCTACTCAAAGACTCGCCGCTAATGTGGCGACTTAAGTTGGATATGTCACAACCAAGTCTCAAAACACCTAAAATCCTATAAACATGTTAATTCCAAAATAAAAAATGCTCACGTTTATGCAAAAAAAAAAAAATAATTCATAGTCAAACCTAACAAAACTCACGGGGTGCTCCAATTTATTAAAATAAATAAATATAGAAAAATAAATATAAATAATAATATTAGTAATATAAATATAAATAATAAAAAATATCAAAGAAAGAAAACTAATCCCCAGCAACGGCGTCAAAAATTGACGCGCGTCGAACGCGTCAATAAAATAAAATTCCTAAACCAACTTTTTTGTAGAATAGTGGCAAATGGTCGATCCCACAGAGAATTACAGTCTTTCTGAGGTTAAAAACAATTAAAGGAAATCGGGGTTTTAAGGAAAAATAATTTAATTAACTAAACAAAAATAAACTAAATAAATAAAATAATGACAATAACTTCCAAAACAATTAATGAACACCTAAGTAACACCTAGGTCTACGGTTCCACAAATCAGGATCAAGATTCAATGGCACATCATGGTCTTCAATCCTTCCCAAAAAGTTATTAATTTAAGTTCTCCTAGATTAGCTATAGAAAATAGACATTCGCCATAAATTCATCATTCTCCAAATCTCGATAACCAGGACGTCCGCCACTAACTACTTCCCTAATTAATGCATAACCCTAGACATCAGTCAATCGGGTTTAAGAAACTAACTGCAATAATAAGGATCCGTGGGAACACTAATCCTAAATAATCGAATCGCATCCGTTTCCGGATCGCATCCGCTTCCGATTTAACCTAGATTCAATTGTTTCACACTCAAGAACCGAAAGGGTTTTACGGCAAATGGGTGAGTGTTTTTCAATTTATTGGTATGCCTATAAATTACGGATACAATCGATCCAAATAACTATAGATTGTCCACCTACAAGCATGATTGGCCACATACTTACCCTAGGTCTAAACCATATTCCTTAAAATCAACAACAATGAAATAGGAGAAATAAATTAAATTAAATAATAAAATAAAAGATCTCACAAAATATATGTCATGAATCCATGATCCCGACTTGTTTTCCTTCCGATCTAGGCAAGGTTTTGATTAGCTGGACATCGTCGTCGAGAGAAGTCGATGCTAAAAATATAATAGTCGGTGTTCAAAATATAATACCCTAGGTTCCTTATATATAAAACTATTCAAAATTGGTCCCGATAGGTGAGAGAAACTAATTTTGTGGGTTGGTCTCGTGACTCGTGTGTCGTGGAGCATTTGAGAGCTGTTTTAGGCTTTTTCTACAGGTTCTGCAACGTGGCAACAGCGGATTGGTGGTGAGAGCTGAAGACCGCTCACGTGTCGCGAGCTGATAGGGTGGATTTGCTGCTGATAATGTTGTGTGTGCATGAGGGCTCGACACGTGGCAGCAAGGAGGCGGTAAAGAAACTCGCACAAAGCTGTGCGAAAATCTGGGAGATTGCACCAGAACAAATCCCGAGGATGATCGAGAGCAGCTGAGGCGAGGAGAGAAAGAGGGCCGCTAAGGGCACCCCACCGTTTCATGAAGGCACCCTGTTTTTGTGGGCACTAACCAATTTACCAGGGGCACCAAAAAATTAGACCCGAAATACCTAAAATACCCCTCTAATCAATTTACATGGGGCACCAAAAAACCCCTGCAAAACAGAGGCACCCCACCACCGTCCTCTTGCTTGGCTTTCTCCATTTCTCGTCAACGAACCACCTAGCAATCCCGAATCTAAGTTGTCTTCGTTCCTCTATGTCTCTCTCATCAGTTGTAGGACGTTTTTCGAGTTTGAAGACTGAGTTTTGGTCGATTTCATCTCCAAATTAGGGCTCGGTTCAAGTTTTTCGTTCACACATCGATAGTGTTGAAATCGATCGTTTGAATGTACGTTGATAGTCTAATTAAGTTGCATTTGATAAAATAGTTGTTATGTTTGTGTGGCGGTGCATTCAATGATTCATTTATTGGGCGTTCGTGGTTCTCGGCCACACAGGTCAGAGATTTCGTTTACAGTCTCGGCCAAGCATGGCCGAGAATGTAGACTATCTCTCGGTTGTCCATAACCGAGACTCTTATTGTCGTCTCGGTCACCACTTCACGAGAGTAAGTCGAAGTGTATAGTTTATGTCCTGTCGGTGATGTCCAACCGAGAATGTAGAATAGCTCTCGGTTGTCCAGTACCGAGACCTTTATTCAATTCTCGGTGGTTGGTGACCGAGACGTTTGCATAACTCTCGGTCCTGCGAGGCCGAATCAATCGCGTCCGTGAAAAAAAATCTGAAAATTTGAGAAACCCTACGTTGACAAAAAACAGTTCCTTCAAACCATCATATGGTTGTCAAACATTGTTACATCGTTGTCGGTTGATGTCAATATGCAAGAATCGATAAACGGACGCCAAAACGCAATGTTGTTTTACGGTTCAAGGTTGCTGGTGGGGTGCCCCATTTTTTTGTCAAAATGGTTTGTAGGGTTTGAATCAATATATATACAGGGGCAAAATGGTCTTTTCTATTTTCGCTGGAATTTTTACCAAAAAAATTGGTGCCCTCATGAAACGGTGGGGTGCCCTTAGCGGTCCTCGGAGAGAAATTGTTGTGCGTGATGACGTACTGACGCCACGTGACTGTGTCTGATTAGTGGAGAGCAAAAGTGAGGTGCTGGGCGAATTGGCCTCTGCCACGTGGCGCTGGAGTGAAGGAAGGCACGGCTTTGTACGTTTTTTTGGGTGGCTGTGATGCACGCATCTCGAGGCAATCTAACAGCAGTTATTTCCAAGTGACTTGACTGTGTCTCTCCCCTACTTATTTGGTCTGCCGCCTCCTATTCTAACACTACGCAACGCACGTAACTCGAGGCAAATCTTTCGGCATTTGATCACTGCATGTGAATACTCCATTTTGAGTATTTTTTCGCCCCAAATTCAACCGCGCACTCCGTTTCACCTGAGAATGACCAATAAATATAATTAAATATATATTTTAGAGACTTTCCGCATTAAATATACTAAAATAAACTACTAAGATTATATAAATATCGACTTATCAGTCCTCCATGCTATGCCTTATGTACCCACAACGCCACCATGTGTAACCACGGCGCCAATCATGCTTTCGCTAGTTTTTGCTCCGTTTCTTGTCGTTTTTGCTCATTTACTTCCTTTACACTTTAATTACCTAAAAATGCATAAACACCATTAATTAGAGCTCACTTAGGGACATTTATAATTAAATATAATACTAAACTAACCCTATATGAGTCTAAATAATCACTTATCAATTACGTTCCATGAAAACTTCGAACTACTAATCTAATAACTTCAGAAAGCCACTTCAATATCAAACTTAGATGTCAATTCACTTAGGACATCTGAATGTGGTAAAATACCTCTTTAAATAATTCTAGTTACTACTTTAAACTAGATATTGAATCCAAATATCACAATACATATATATTCTAGACTATGCATTCAATACAAAGCATCTCGATCATAATTCGCAAATAATAATCTATTAAATAAGTGAATTGAAGAATACGATTGGCTTAATACATTAAGTACAAAATCATCTCATTATGACTACATTACAAAATGGATCAAGTTTATGTTGGACTTTGTTTAGATTAATTAACTACTCACTCATATTTACAAAAACATAGATAAATACCTCTGAATAAATACTTTGAATCTTCAAATCGTCTCCAAAAACAATGAACATTAAATCTAAACTAAATAATATGAAAGCAAAAAACTATGGCTCTAAGAGCAATGAAATATTGATCTTGGTATTTGAGGGCATTTGATTTTGAAGCCCTAGGTTCATATATATAGTATTCTAGGTAGTACATATTCCATACTAACTCAAACTCTTCTTAGTTATCTAATACTCTCGAAATCGTACCCAGTGATTCCTGATTGATTCAACTTATAAGGTAAATTGCTAGCCAAAATCCTTGAAAATGTGCCTTTATGCTTCACCGATTTGTCTAGCGATTTATGTGTAAAATGTGAACCATTGCCAAATCGCCAGTAGTGATTTACGATTGATTTTTGATTTGTTGGTGATTCCTGTAATGTTTCTTCCACTTGGTCAAATCATTCATTTTTTTACCATTTTTCATCCATTTCTTCATATATCCAATTATAACCTAAAATAACGAAAATAATAGAAAACCTAGTGTAATATAGCCTTTTACATCCAAAATTACCCTAAAATATACTATAAAACACTGCCTAATTATTGACTTATCAAATACACCCAAACTCAGCACTTTATTGTCCCGAGCAAAGGAATACTCTCAATTATATTTTCTTTTCATCCTTCATCTTGATTTCATAATTATTTACTCTTATTCTTAAAGAAAAGTAATCATTAAATAGAAACATATTATCCTCATAAAAACAAAAATTATGATAGAATAGAAAGATTTAAAGAACAACATCTTATTTGACAACTCAACCTTCTAGTTATGCAATACACCTCAAAATTCCAAGTTCGATTAATTACCAAGGTCAAGCTATATAGGTTTTCTCAATCTCCACTTACAAGCATCAAGCTTATGATGACTAATATAGAATCTCAAGATACAAAAACCACTAAATAAATCTCATTTTCAAACAATATTTAAAATATCACCACGACCAAAGTCAAAAGGAATTTTTAATCGTTAATAATTTTCATTTCATTTTTGATTATTAGAATGTTGGATAATAAAAAGATACTTCACTTAATTTAGCTATAAGTACTCGAGCTAAATCTTTTATTTGAAAATTTTTCATAAACATCCTTCCATTTTTTCTATATCTCTTTTTTTTTTTTTTATATATATTATATATATATATATATATATATTTCTTTATTTTATATTCATACGGTTCCGTGCTCCATTTCCTTTAGAGTCCGTTATTCTTTTTATAGGAATACTTCCTCACAACTTTCCCGCCGCTAGATTTCCTACTCCATTTCCTTTGGAATATGAGGGTCTCCCTATTTTTTAATTTAAAAACTCTTGTTAGCTCTTCTCACTTTCACTATACTTAAAGGAGCATTCTTTCCAACTAAGTAAAGTTTTATTGGTTAATTTTCTATTTCTTCCCTTAACTGTGGCATAAATTATTTTCATCATATATATAATACTTGATAAATAATATTTGTGTAAAGAAATTCTTAAAAATCTATCTTGTTTATCCTGCACTTTTGTTTCAATTTTCTACACATTATAATGTCTAACACAAAACAATCAATCCTCTATAAACTCCTCTAGTGCATACACAATTTAGGTTAAGTCAAATAGGGTATAACAATTTATTTCTATCATAAAAATTATATTTTCATAGCTAATAAAAATATATCACTTATATTTAAATCCAAATTATATTCAATTCATATTACTAACTAAATAAAGTAAAATAAAGAAATATTAAATATATCGTCGAAAATCTGAAACCATTCAGTCAACTTTGAACATTGAGTAAATAGATTCTACCTCTTGATTCTTTCATACTTCGTTTCTTTATACTTCGCTTCACCTAAATACCCCCAAACTCATTTCAAACATTATCCTCAAGGTTTAAAAATTAAGTCAGGTTTCCAACAAAACAAATATACCTCATAAAGCATAAACGAACTAAATAAAATAAATAATGAAATAAATTATCTCAAGAATGATTTTCTTAATCAAAGAAAACGTGACAAATTAAAATTTCCCAAGCATCATTAATAATGCAGCATTATCACATCAAACATAGTCAACTCCAAACCACAGCAATAATAACACAATATCATATCACATCGCATAGATCATCATATCACATTACAAACCAAAACCTCACACGGAATCACTCAAAGATAAACAAACAGAGAAGAAAGTAGATCAGAACTGCCATCTAGAAGTCACATTGTCACGTGGATTTAGCAAACCTCTGTAAGAAAAAGTCTTTCCAAGGTTTTTATTATTTTTTACTTTAATTTAATTCATTTAATTAAAATGGGAATGAAAAATCACTAATTCAAACTATAATAATCAACTAAACTAATTAAACTAATTTAATTAATACAATTCAAATTCAATAAACTCAAATCAATTCAACTAAAAAGAAAATAAACATCTAAACAAACATCCCGAATAATGAAACATAATTATGTTTTGCATCCAAACACATTACTTAAATCATAGTCATAATCATACTTTAATCTTTTTATAAAGTATTCTAGATTATTAAACTCAAATCATAAGTAAGTAGATAGCCCATAGCAAGCCATCAGTTCTCCTTATATCAATGGAAAAGCCACATTCTAATTTTATCGAATTAATTCTTTAAAATCTTAAAGAAATTAACTTTAGACAATAAAACTGCATTACATTCCATGAAAACTTTAAACTACTAAGCGTAATACCTTCCGAAAACAACTTCAATATTAAACTTAGATCTCAATCCACCTAGGATATCTAAACGTTAAAAAACCTCTTTAAACAATCTAAGTTACTACTTTAAACTAGATATTGAATCCAAATATCACAATACATATTCTAGACTATGCATGCAATACAAAGCTTCATGATTATAATCCACAACCAATAATCTATTAAACCAGTGAATTGAAGAATACGATTGGTGTTGAGTTTATTTTGTACCCTACTTGTTTATGTGTTTATTTTATTTTAGTGCGCCAAAGTCTCCGATCTTAGTTCGTAAATGCTTATTTATTGTCCATTTGATGTTTCTAAGCTATTTTAAAGAAAAAGAATAAAAGTGGGGCACTTTGGAGTATTCTTAATGTTTTGAATTGAAAAACGTGCAAGCATGTCGAGATAGCCGCGTGGGACCCACATTGGTCTGTGTTGAAGATTAAGTGATTTGGTAGAAAGCATGAGGTGCAAAGGTTGAAGAAACAAAGGATAATAGGCCAAATTTACGATATAAGCTGAAATGGTTCAACAGCCTTCAGATCAGCCTCGAGACGCGCATTAGATCAGGTCAGAAGAAGATGAAGCAGCTAAGTGATACAGTCAACAACGTAGCTGCTACTACAACCGCAGATATCTCCTTGAGAGGCGTATCATTGCAAGGATCGAATCAGGAAACCATACACAAATCATTTCTTCCTTGCGTCTCCATCAACCTTAGGATAGTCTTCGAGTAACGCATTAGGTGGGGCTCTAGCAACCACCAGCCGTAAATGATCCTCCGCGCACGAGTGTTTCATCTCATATAAATTTATGCTTGCCTTCAGCTCTCACAATGCGACTCTTCTATCACTTAGATGCTCCTCGAATGAAGCGTCAACATTCTTATAAGCTTCAGCAGCCACAGATACACCTAGGCGCACAACTCACCCCTCCATCACAATCTCATGCGTGCATCTCCTCATTATCGTGTGACTCACTAGATGCCTAGATGTACCTTAACTGACAAATTAAGCCCCAATCCACTTATCAAACACTACAAGATCCTCCTCGGTGCACGCATTGCCCTATACCCTCACATATCAAGGTTAAACATGTCAGTTGCAAGACTAGAGTTGGGTGATCCACACACCAGCTGCCTCATCGTCCTTTCTCTCCTTACCAATTCGTGAACTAGTGAGTCTCTCATCCAGGGACGAAAATCAAACCCTCTACCCCCATTTTTCATTCTCAACATCATGAACCTCGTCCTTTCTTTCTCTCCCCCTTTTAACTATTCATTTACCATCTTTTCTCTCCCCTCTTTATCAACTCTCTAATTTTCTCTCATTTTCTCTAAATTTGTAAGTTTTGATTGTGGATTTTAGGGTCATGAGGCACTAAGCTTCATGGCCTAAGATTAACATTTTAAAAGGGAAGCTCAACATCACCATGGTATTTATGAGGTTCTCCTTATTTTAATTTCAGATTTGGTTTAATTTTTGGTATCACTCTTGTTATTGTTTGATTTCCATGGTTTAAATAATTGATTGTGTAGTTGCAAATGCATTCTCTCTTATTTGATTCTTTTGCTAGTTTGATTGTTTTGCATCCGTAATGGTATGGAGTGTTAAATGCTAAGTAGCAAGTGGATAACCCAATTGGTACACTCCCTTTTGGTCTATCTCACATAACAAGATGGTCTAGGCTAAATTGAGCGCGCTTCGTGACTTGGTTATCTAGGGCTAGTGGTTTCATGAATCTTAATGTGGCAAATGTGCCAAACCCAGTGGTTGTTCTACCTAGGGTTGAACATTATTAGAGAGTCTCTTACTAAAAATAGGAAATCGAGGAGTGTTAGGTGCTCTCCAAAGCTCTTTAGCAAGTTTATTGAAACTGAATAAAGCAAACCTTTATAGAATCGACAACATAATCCTTGGTGTTGAGTTAAGCTTGATTTTCCCAACCTAAGAATTTACATAACTTGTCTTATGTTACTTTCATGGAATTAAATTAGTTATTTCATTATTCCCTTGTCGTTGTAGTTAGTTTATTATTAGTTCTTTGCTCTCATGTTAGCTAGTTTAGTTAGTTAGTTTCTTTCTGTCCTAAGACTCTTATTTTTGACCAAAAATAGATTACCAATCCCTGTGGATTGACACTTGTGCGTACCACTACTTCAAACCAATTGTAGTTAGCATTTGGTGGAAATAAGAGTTTGAAATTATTATTGACGCATTCGACACGCATCAATTTTTTGTGCCATTATGGAGGATTAGTTCTAATCTTTTCTTTGGTTTTCTTTTACTTTGTCTATCTATTTCCTTGTTTCTATCATGTTTGCAGGTAACTCCACAATGACCTCCTACTCCTACAATCATGGTCATCAATTTGAAGACTCATACTATCATGGCGTGAATGGGGTAGGTATGTTAAACTATGGACATGAATTTTGTAATTGGCCTTCTCATGTGCAACAAGTCGCGGTTTGTGGATTTTGTGGTGATTGTGCTCATTCTACCGATGTTTTTCCTTATAATTCGAAGTATGGGAGTTATCTTAATTGGAGTAATGTATCGCCACAACCCGACTTAAATGATCCCATTTCAAACCCACCAACTCCTCAACAAGACGAATGACCTCTTGAAGAATGTTTAAAGAATACGTTTCCAACACTGAAAGGTTCCATCAAAACACTTTATGGCATCAAGAAGAAACGGAGCAACATCATCATGAGATGAATTCAAGTTTTTGAAATATGAAACTCTACTTAGTGAAATGAATGCCACACTTAAGAATTTGATCGAATAAGAATAGCTTCCTATGTTTCTAAGTTATGATTAAGAGGAGACATTGAATGATGTCACATTGATGAGTGTTAAGGATAACGAGCATGGCATGGATGAACACTTTGCTATTGATGGGCTTACACCATGTGTTTATGAGTATCAGAGCAAAAATGAAGAGTTTGAGCAGAATGAGCTTTCAATTGAAGAAAACTTTGATATTTCTCCTCAAGAGTCAAACATTAGCATTGCATAAGTTCAAGAAGAGGCCAAAAAATATTGAAATCTCTTTTAAAAAGCCGGAGGAGCCATAACAAGAGAGCAAGGAAGACCAACCCTTTGTGTTGGTGCATATATTTGTAAATTCTAACATGGAGGTTGAAGAAAAGGAGCAATCGATGACTTTCTACGCCATCGAAACATTTGTGTTAGATAGTCACGAAAAGATGGAATCCTTTGTGTTAGAAGTCTCGATTTTGCTCCCAATTCTGAAGGAGGGCGTGCCTATCTCATTGCCTAAAGCTAAAGGAGATAGTACCATTCTTGAATACTCTTTATTGGAAGGCATTACGTGTTGAATAATTCAAGTCTAGCTAAAGACTTAAGACAAAGGAGCTTGTTAGGAGGCAACCCAACCTTATCTTTTATTTCATGAATTTCTATTTAGTTTTGTTCTTATTTGCTCAACAAACTCCTGACATCGGTTTTCTTTGATTTTTGTAAGAACTTTTAATGTTGTGTAAATATCAGAGCCGATATAGAGAGAAATAGATTGTTCCCTGAATAAAGGCAAGGGTTTCTACGGATTGAAGAGAGCTCGAAAGAGAGCGAGACTATCTAAGTGTACATCTGTCAAGTATATTATTAGTTAGCATGCATGGTTCACTCCCACGGATCCATTTCCTTTGTTTCAACAAGACGTATAATGTCATGCAACGTGTTAACCTACCACACATATGTCTTGTTGAAACTTATACTCATTTCATACATTCCACTTGAAAATTGATTGTTAAAGAATACGTGTATGTGAATAATACTTCTATGAGTTTTGAAAATTTTTGTGGATTCGTTGCCTATGCGAGTGGGATTTCATGTGCCTCTATTTGAATTGCATGCATAAAAATAGTTTTTGCGATTCAAATGATTATACTTGATGTGATTGTAACACTTGTAGTCTTTGTGGCCATTTTCCTTGGTTGTGTGCTATGCAGTTGCTTTTAAACTTGATTTGAGCATTATTTTTGAGAAATTGACTAGTTCTTTTAGAATTCTTGGTGTTTAGAGACTTGGTTGGAGCTTTTTAAGTGAGTTCCTTTGTTAATTAGTTCTTGCTTTTATCATGTCCTGGTTTTAATTTGTCCCAAAAGTCCCTTAAATAGTTGAAAAAAAAATCAAACCAAAAGAAAAATAATAATAATCATAAATAAAACTTGTTTTTTTCACTTAACTAGTTTTGGAGACTTTGTTGTATTTTAGTTAATTTGTTTCACTTTTCCTTTCATTCCATCATATATCACTTGTTCTTATTCACCCTCTTTTATTGTCTATGTGTTTGTTTTACCTCGACTTTATTTTGAACCTTGGGGATAAGATTTGGACTAAGTTTGTGGGGTATATAAGTTCTTGGAAGGTTGGCTTGGAACACAAGCTTTAACAGGTATAATCATTTTAATTTTTTTATGAGCCAATGCTTGCTATAGATGATAATGGTGGTGTTATCCCCTCTATTCTTGATCGTTTCACCTCCTAGTTTGTAGCATCCCCTATCCCGATTAGGGTAATACTCAGCCTGAAACCATAATTAAACCTCGTTGATCTCGCTAGACTTAACTAGAGCCAATAGCCTCTCCTTCTACACCTGAAATACAATTGTATATTGAATATCAATGTAAAACAAATTGTAAACGCAACGGAAATTAAAACTATTTACAAAATTTAAATAAGATATACATTACCAAATCAAATCGGAATAAACCTCGGTTATACAAAACCTCTCAACCCTTCTGATATTACAAAATTGTAATTCAATATAAATATATAGACAAGGGAAGACTCATTACGTTGAAGAGAGGATTAAGACTCATAAATCCTCTCTATATCGTAGTTTTAGCGCTCGTCACTTTTCCTGAAATGTTAATTGGGGCGAGCGATCCAACTTGCTCAGTAAGTAGGAATTTACATAGCCATCAACATTCCATATATAATCAAGAACATTATACAATAAAAATATGCACCAATGTTAACTAACAAGAATATGTAAAGCATATAATTCAATAAATAACAAATGCATCTTAAACATCAATGACTATTACACTGAGATTCCCATTTTATTTATAAAACTAAGGTCGATTACCCACAGATGCCATTAATGCAATTGCTAGACCAACACATTGGTCGATGTGCCCAATGGTTATATCTGAAACCCTCTAGTGAATATGTAACCCACGCAACCTATCAAACTGAGTAAAAGTTACAAATAGATCGGGAGATCATCCCAATATCCTATACAACTTGGTCTCAGTCGACAGGAGTTACTCTCGTGAATCACATTAGACTTCATTTTTCGTTCGATTAAAAGCATCACAGTGTACATAGTCCCCCATTTTAGTCCAAAAACTACATGAACTATATATACTAAGATAGTCAGGAAACAATGATAAATAAGTGAATCTGTACTTACCTCAGTTCAGGTCTCCGTTACCAAATTCCTAACTTTCCGGTTATCTCACGTTTTTCCCGTGTCCCACAACCTATCACGCACTATTTGTGATCAATATAGGTATAATACACTATGTTTTGGACCCTTAAGTCAGTCTTTGAGACCTCGGGGAATTCTAAGTAAAACACAGCACAGTTGCTATTTTCATGGGTGGGAGCGCGCTCCCTCACGGTATGGGTTACGCTCCACCAACTGGGTTCGTCCTAATTGATGAAGGGAACGTGTTTCTCTGCTACCTAGAGCGTGCTGCACCCTGCATTGCCTCGACAATGAACAAGGGCAGCAGTTAATGTTCTATTACCAAATCATCACCATAGCCTCAAATACTCTCCTAAATCAATAGGGACCTCTAGTGAGGTAACAAATCATTGCCAATCATAAACAACAACAATTAACAAAAAAATCATCACCTAACTATAGAATTGAACTTGAAACTCAAAACTCAACTCAACAAGATGATGATCTCTGATCCCTCAGTCGTTTAAGCTCCTCAATTGCATTGGAAATCACTCCCCTATTCAACCCTCACCAGATCAAATCATCATAACCCTTAGCTGGTTGGTTCTCTCACGTTTGAATGATTGATTAATGAAATGAGGATAAGTTTTACACTTTTAGATTTATATATATGAATTTTCCTTGAGATACGCCATTAATTATTTCTCACACTAATTAAACACAATGCATCACAACAATCGTACTCATACGCTAATCGAGATAAGTCAGGCTTAAGCACAAGTCTAACTCGAGTTAATTAAATCTCATATCGATGTTAATCACCAGGTTAAGGATACGAGTCATTACAGTAAGCATGCATTTATAAATACTAGCATACCAGTTCCACAAGCATTTATATTAAGAGAATCCAAACGATATGGCAAACAACATCAATAAGAGTTTAGAGATAGATTCAAATGAATTACACAATTTGATACATGATTCTTATCATAACTAGTATCAAAGCATAATTGAGAATAAAACAAACTCCACTTACCTCGAAGCGTTGTTATCCTATCTAATCCTAGCTAGGAAGTTCCTATATGATTTTCCTCATGTCTACATATCTTCAAAATGATATAAAACCCTTTTTGAAACAATGTCATTGCTTCACCGCGGCGACAAAGATTTTTAGGGTTAGTTACCACTGCCACGACCCTTGTTCCGAAAATATACTTCGATAAAAACTTGGTAAATTTCAAAAAAGATAGAACATTCGAATTAACTCTAGAAAACCCTCTAGCACCCTCCCACCATCGCGGGTTTACCCACAAGGTGTTGGGGCAAAATCGCTGGACTTCGAGTCGAAAAACCACATATTAATCTCAGCAATTCGCCAGCATTGTAAGTTATATGCCACGGAGCTTGGGAATCGCTGGATCGACTTCTCTAAATTTGCAGGCATCACCGTGGCCAGCACCTTATGACAAGGCAATAATTAGCCATGTTTTATAGTGTAATTTAGGTTGATTTTAGATATAAATGATGATATTACACTGGATATTCTCTTGTTTTTGTGATTTCAAGATTTAATTAAGAAAAATAAAGAAATGAAAGAAAAAGATAAAGAAGAGCAAAATAGTCAATTGAAGAGAAGGTTCAGCTAATCATTAGCGATACGAGATTACACATGAATCGTTGCATAAATCGAAAGCAGAGAAGAGCCAGCAAATAGCCAGCAAATTGGGATTTACAAAGGAATCGCCAGATGAATCGGTGGAGCATAGAAAGATATTTCTAGTAATTAACTCAACAATTTGTTAACAACATAAGATTCGCTGACAAATTGCTGAGGTCGGTGACGAGGTTTTAGATTATTAAGAAGAATTTGAGTTTATATATGATTTGTATAGCTTATGAAACTATAAATAGGACCCTCAGGCTTCGAAATTAAGAGCCTACTTTCCTCTTAACAAGTTTGTGAAAGCCGTAAGTTAGTTTTTATTGAGTTTATGTTTGAAGCAACCTTGGAGCTTAATTTATTTCAATAAGATGTATTTATTTAATTATGTCTTTCAATTATATTATTACGTTGATTATTTCTAGCATGAGTGAGTATTTTATTAATATAAACAAACCCTAGACATGTATATACTTTGGATTACTAAATAATTATAATTAAGGAATAATGTACTTAATAATTTAAACCAATCATATACATCAATCACGGTTTTAACAAGTATTATTTGTGAATTACAACTAATGATTCTTGTATTGCATGCATAGTTGCAAATATGTATTTTGATATTCTGATTATGATTCCATTATAATTATTAACAACAATTATATAGAAATAGTAATTAGAATTAATCTATAGGGCCAAATTACCCGAGTAGATGTTCTAGGTGATTGTGTTCTAAGTTATTTATTGATTGACATATTTTGATTAATATTTGGTTTAGATTAGGCATCATTTTCATTGAGTGTTAAAACTGTCGTATTTATATTTTATTTCGTTTTATCCAATATGTAGATTTACAATGATAAGGATATGACTATTTTCCATTGAATATAGGAAAATCGATGATTTGCTAAAGGCTATCAACCTATTATAAATTATGATTTAATGATTTCAAGATTTCATGTGATATCATTATTGTTAGGTTACGAGGTAATGTTATGTTGTAGTGTTTGAATGCAATCCAAGTATATTACATTGTTTAGTGGGGATTTGTTGAGATGTTTGTTTAGATATTTATATTGTATTGAATTTTAATTTATTTTAATTAAGTTTGCATTGAATTGTTTAAATTAGTTTAGTTAGTTTAGTTAATTAAGTTAATAGTCATAGTTTTTAGTTATTTATTATTTCAATTCCCATTTAATTAGATTAACTAAATTAAGAAAAAAAAAAAAACGTTTTCCTTAGAAGTTTGAAAAATCCATGTGGAGACGATATCCCACTTACCACTACTACAAATAATAGGAAAATACGAGAAACTATTGTGCACGCTCGACTCGTGCAAACTTTTGGTGTTGTTGTCAGGGATTTTTAAATAATTTCTTAGGATTTTAGACGTTGTATGGTCTACACATTTCGTCTTTCTAATTCTACAAGATCTTTTCATCTATTTGATCCTGAAATAGATAGAACTTTTAATTGAAATTTAAGACAACAATAACTTAGGAAAAATTTAGCTAATAGGATGGAGGATAACAACAATAATTATAATAATGACAATGTCATTAATAATAATAATGCTAATAGAGTTATCAATAATAATAACAACAATAATAGAGAACTTACTTTTAGACAAGCAAATCAAAATTCTACATCATATGAGCCTATATGCATAGCATACCTCAATGGATTTCTTGAATTTGAACTTAGATCTGGATTTATTAGCGCCTTACCGAACTTTTATGGTAAAGACAATGAAAACCCACATAAATTCATAAGGGAGTATCAACATAAGGTTCACGATATGAAACTGAAAGAAGATACCCTATAATAAGTCAAACTTAAAGCTTTTCCTTTTGCATTGAAAGATCAAGCATAAGATTAGTTGTTTTATCTCCCCTTAGATTCAATAACTACATTGACTCAAATGTTAGAAGCTTTCCTAGATGAATATATGCCTGCTAGAAAAATTAGTTCCCATAGAAAGCAAATCATAGTTGCAAAGATGAAAGATGATGAAAATTTTAATGAATTTTGGGTTAGATTCCAAAGATTAATTTCTTCTTGTCCAAAACATAGATATACTCAAAGATTTTTATTAGAATATTTTTTATGGACTCAATAACTTTGAACAAAGGTTATCAGACACAGTATGTAGTGGATCTTTATTTAAAACAACACCTACTTTAGCAAAGGAAGCTATTAATAAAATAGCAAAACAATCTAAGCAATATGGTAAAAAAATGAATCCTCGAGAAAGAAATTGTATGAAGTTGATAATAGAATAAATAATACGTCTAATGATATAATTTATGAATTATTTAATATGGTTAAACTGTTAATTAAATATAGATGTAATCAAGTTAAAACTTGTGGATTCTATAATAAGATTACACTTCTTACTGATGCGTGTCCTACTCTACATGAAGAAAATACAGAAGAGGTTAACACAATATTGAACCAATTTTTTGGTCCTCCAAGAAATCAATATAATAACAATACTTATTATCCTGAAAGACAACACTTAAATCTTAGTTATGGTCATTGAAATCAAAATTATAGTACTTATAGGTCAAGAGCTCATATGAAATCTGCACCTAATCAGCAACCTCAACAAAATACTCAATCTTCGCATCCAAATTTTGAGTAAATCTTACATAATTTTATGAACCAAAGTCATCAAAACTTTACATAGATTTCTCAAAAATAGATTAAGACTGATATTATTATTAATGAACTGAAAAATCAGTTAAGTTAAATGAATTTACAAATAAATAGGTTAATTACTCAATAGAGTAATTAAGCTAAAACACCTACTCGAGCTGCTGATACTCCTACTAATCAAGCACAAGTCAATGCTTTATTCAGTGATGAAAAGGACACACCTATAAGTGGAAATATACTTAAACAAGGGCAATAAAAAGAAAACACATAAAACTATTCAAGAAAGAGAAGAAGAAGAAGAAGAAATGATGGCTAATGTCATTCTTACTAGAGAATGGATGGTTGAACAATTGAAATATACACTTTTTCTGTAAGGTTATACCTATGGTATTTACCCAGAGTTGAAGCATATGAAAGATCTTTACAAAAGTCTAAGATAATTGATAAGGATGAAAATGATAAGATTTCTGATAAGTTGAATGAAGATATGCATTCATATTCTACCGTTACACAACGATTAACTGATGATAGGGAGGAAAAAAGCAATGAAGACATACTTGAAGCATTTAGGAAAATAGAAATTTTTTAATTATGATGAAATTTTGAAGAATTCTCTGAATCTAAGGATAAGTTTTTAGAAGAATCTAAAGAAAACTTAGGATAAAGGTGTTTGCTTTAATTAAAAAGATAATACCTGATAAATGTTCCGATCCAGGAATGTTTGGAATTCCTATTACATTAGGAATTTCTTTTATAGATTTTGCTATGTGTGATCTTGGAGCATCAATTAATGTTATATCACTTAAACTATATGAGTCATTGAAAATAGGTTTATTGACTAATACACCATTAATCTTACCTTAGCTGACAACACAATTATTAAACCATGTGATTTGCTAGAAGATGTTTTAGTAAAATTAAAAGACTAAGTATTTCCAGCAGACTTCTATGTTATGGAAAATGGAGACTCAGTATCATCTAAATCTCTGTCTATACTTTTAGGAAGACCATTTCTTAAAATAGCTAAAACAAAGTTTGATATCTTTAAATGAACAATGTCTATGGAATTTGAAAATAAAATTTTCACTTTTCATTTTAATGACAAAGATGTCTATGTTAATTCTGATGAATCTAATAATGAACAAACTAATGATAATGAATCTTTGGAAGATGAAAATGTTATGACAAAGAATAATGAAGATGAAAATGTTATGACAAAGAATGAGGGAGCTGAAGATATTTCAAATAAAAAGATAATAACTCAAGAATGGACAGGTAAGCAACCGAACAATGTTGAGAATGATCTTAAAATGGAAGAGTTTAAAAGTTACGAAGAATAAGATGAAGAAAAAGAAGAATCTCGCAATTGTCAAGTTCGATGATCCAGGAGATATATACATAAATATAAAAGTTAAACGGGCTTGGTATTTTAAATCTATTAGTGATACGGGGTCTAGAGCAAACTACATGTCAATTCACTTATTTCTTCATACTCAACTGGAGTTGGATGTACTTAATTCTGAAAAAGTTCCTTTACCAAACGGTAATTTAGTGAAACCAATAGGAGTGGTTACTAATGTACCAATTCAAATTAACAAGTACATTATTCCCAAAGATGTTTTGGTTATGTCACACTTCATCAATGAATATCCTCCATTAATCTTCGGACGACTTTTTTTAGCCATTTCGCAAGCTGTCATGGATACTCTGAACAAAACAATCACTTTTAGGGTGCATGATTGAGCAATCACTTTCTTAAATGGAACTAGAGTGGACAATCCTACATTTAAGTTTATAGAACCAGTTTTGAACTGCATGGTTTAGTCGAGCCAACGACAGTAAACAAAAGTGCTATATGGGAGGCAACTCATACTCTATCTTTACTTTCAGTTTTAGTATTAGGATTAGTTAGTTGTTTTTATTTTCTCTCAACTTTTGACTCTTATAATGGAGATATTTTAGGAATTTAATTCCAGAATATTTTCATATAAGGATGGTTAATTGAGCGAATGTCTTTCCGTATTATATTGTCCTTATGCATTAATTTTACGCTGGTCGGTTATTTAGAGTAATGAAATTATTGTTTAGGACAAATCATAATCGAATTCTGATAATTTTGGATAATTCTACCTTTTTATTAGACATATATGTGGTAAATATATGGTAAAATTAATTAAATCGATAAAATAGTTAAAATAGGTCAACGATTCCAGTTTGTACTAGAATTCGCTAAGAAAATTGGCCTCGGTTTGCAGAATTTTTAGTGTGATTTCGGGTAAGCGATTTGTTAGTGATTTGCACTTATAACTAGGATTCACTTAACTAGCTGGTGAGCCACTAAAGCTCATTTTCAGTGATTTAGTCAGCGATTTCATAGCTAGTCAATTTAAACCCTGATTTGCTGAGAATGAATACGCATTTTTAAAAACAAAAACTCAAAATCGCCACCTTTACTCACTTCACACTTATAAGCCATTGTAAATTTTTGACCCAAAGACTAAGTTTTTGACTAGATTCAACTTTCCAAAGCTAGATTTTAGTGTATTTTAGTGATTCTCATCTCAATCTTCACATATTCAACCCAAAATTTGGTAAGTTTGAGATTGTAAAGCCAAATAGGGCTTGAGCAAGGGGAATTCGAAGTAAGAGCTTGGAAGAGTGTTCTAGAGGAGTTTTAGAGATTGAATCTTGAAATATTCACTTTCAAGAAAGTAATCAATGAGAACCATTGCCTTTTATTGATTATATTTTCAATTTTTCATGGATTTTTAGATTTTTATTTAGGTTAGAGCCTAAATTTTGAAATTGTGCTCAAAATTGGTTTCGATATCGAATTTTTTCAATTATAATACTAGTATTGGAGTGGTGTGATAATTTGTTTATTAATATCGAATTTTTGAACTATTTTTCGTATATGGCAAATGGATTGAATTTTATATGCAAACTAATTTGAGACTAAGTTTCAAATGAGTTTGAGGGTTTTTGTGTTTGTCTATCGAATGACTTGAATTTCTTATGAACAACTGTTTTTATCAATGGTTTTTTATCAATGAATTTTATATGAATTTCAAACTCTTGATTTATAAACAATTTGCCAATGAATTTCTCCTTATTAGATAGATAAGTTAAATTTTACCGAACACTTTTTCAACAATTTGGTTTTAAATGGTTTTACAAGCTTATTCTTTTACTTGTATCTATTAAAATGGTCGGAAGTGGAAGGGGTAGAAGTTCGAGGGAGGAGAAAGAAAAAGGGAAATTAGTAGAGAAACCCAAAGATAAATCCAAGTTCTCTTCAATCAGACCCACATGAATTTCTTTCAATACACCTAGGATTATACCACAAAGAGAATTACCCAACCTTTATCGTTAAGATATGATTTTGAGGAAGAATATGAGGATGAGGAGAAGGGAGTAGAAAAAGAGATACCAAAGGGAGTGAAGAACTATGTTCTTAGGAAGGAAAATTTTATTAATGCTTAGGCCTTTGATGAGTTTAAGAAAGATATAGAGAGAGGAAGGAAGTTGGTCCCGGAGAGGGGATTCAATGTGAAGAATGAGTTAAAATATAGGCCTAGGATCTTAGATATCGTTGATGCAAGAAACTAGGGATTATTGACTAGGGACTATCACCATTGAGACCTTGAGAATGTTCCTAGTGAGAAAGGATGAGACATTTTAGTGAGGGAGTTTATGCGAATGCTTATGGAAGTGACAATAAGACAGAGTCACGAGTTTAAGGAAGAACAGTGGATTATTTTGCTACGAGAATAAACCGGTATTTTGATTTATCGAAAGTTCACAAAAATAACCCAAAGCCTGAATATTCGATTAAGTACGATTACCCTATTGAGGAAATTAGGGGAGGATTAAAGGCAATCCATGGTGATGGATTCATTTAGGACTCAGATGGGTACTCGAAGCACATCACTACTAAATGTTTTAGGAAGATTACAAAAAAGTGGAATTATTTCATTAACGCCAACTTACAACCAAGTCTGCAATATTATGAGATCGTGAACTAAATAACCGCTTTGCCTTACCACATTGTCAATGGATTGGGATATTTAGATATTGACAAGATTATCTATGAATCAATAAGGAGTGTCATCACAACGAAGAAGAACGACATATTACCATTTCTTTTGATGATCATAGCTTTTTGTAGAAAAGATCGAGTAAACATGGCAGGACTTGATATGGATGTTTTACCAGAGAAAACTATCACGGATGCAGTAATACTGTAATAGAAAGTTATGGAAATATTTATGGATATGAAAACTCTGAAGACGAGGGAGAAGGCTAAGATAGCCAGCAGAGAGACAAAGCAACAAAGAAAGATTAGAGATGACACGAGGAGAGTTCTAGAAGAAATTTCAAGAGTAAGAAACGATCCGAATGTGGAGCAACCTGCTACGAACTTCGATGGACTTTACATGGAGGAGTCAGAGTCGACCTTTATGGGTTCAATTCTGCACAATCAAGCGAGAATTCAGAGGAATCAAGAACTAGTGTTTGAGAACTAGAGGGTCTTACCAATGAGCATTCACAGGATGAATACGATGATGTCAAGAAGACATAGAAGACAATGAGGCATAAAGGTTCTTGTACCATTTACACAAATCAGGCTATAGATTAATGGTGTTTTTTGATGATCAGCTACCGCCAGGTCAGGACTATAACCTCTATGATCCCGCTGCGAGTTACCAGTCCGAGATGATTGATCCAGTGGAGGATGATGATTATGCGACTTTAGGACGACAAGATTGGTTTCTTTACTCTACTTTATCTCCTTTGTCTCCGAGCGATGATATGTGAGGTCTTACATGTAACTTTGGTGATGATACTATGTGATCTGTACTTATGATATACTATCTTTCATATTATGTCTGGTGATGTGATTTCATGTGATACATTTGATATGGTGCTATGGGGATACATTTGATGGTGATGCTACATTTGGATATATATTAATGATGATTATTCATATTTTTAATGCACTTTGTTTGATTAAAATTTCTATATTGACTTTATATATTGATTATATCAATTCGTTTATACTTCACGAGGTATATTTGTTTTGTTGGAAACCTGACTTAATTTTATAAGCCTTTAGAATAAGGTTCAGAATGAATTTGGGGTATTTTAGGTGAAGTATGTCAATGATAAGCAATAGCAAGGAAATAAAAGAAATGCAGAAGATAAGTTCAAAGTTTTGATTCGATATTCAAGTGATTTGATGAAATTTTTAAAATTCCTTTCGAATTCAAGTAAGTATGAATTTCATTTTTCTTTATTTTTAGTTAGGAAAATGATGAAATGAATATATATAATAGATTTTGAATGGAAGTGATACTTTTACTACCCTAGTGAATTCTATAATAGAAAGAATCAGTTTTTATACCATTTTGATTAATTTTACTAGTTAATGTATGCAAAGGATTGCCTCGTGTTAATCATGAGAATGGGTAGAAGATCGAAACAATAGTGCAAGATGAACAAGACAGATTTCTAAGAATCTTGTGATATAAAGGCTATTGATTAAATATTTTTATACTATATATATATAAAGTTATTATGCCATTATTAAAAGAAGAAATGAGTTGGAAACCAATGAATTTCTATAAGTTAGAAAGAATAATTTCTTCAACTTTAGTGGACAATGAGAAGTGTTAAGAAGAGTTACAAATATATAGTGTAACGACTTAATATTTATTAATCGTATATATTCAAAGATTTCGGACTAGAACGCCAGCCAAGATCCACGTGGACACTGAGGATAGGGTTAGGACACGTCAGACTAGACAAAATAGTTATTTTTGCGTGATGGTTGTTATATCTCGATGTTTAAATTGTAAACTATCATGTTGCATCGCATTGTATACTAAAATGTTGATTTTTCGAGCGAGGTTATGTGATGGGTATTCACCTAGAAAAGTGTGTCGACATGGGTTATCAGGTAGGCGAAGTATATGTACACTAGGGAAACGTGATTAACTCATTTAACATGTTCAATAGCCAAGAAAATGAATAATAAAATCATAGGCTAAGTCGAACATATCGAATGGGTGAGCTATGGTTCCCCTCGAAATGCGGGCAAAGGCATGATACACCGGATACCGAGTAATTTGGTGATAAGTTGTGCTAACTAAACTGAATTGTGTCCTAATAGAGTCATAAATTGGTGTTGGACAGATGGTCCTCGGGATACGTATGCACACTTGATCAACACCCAAATTATTTAAACCACGGTTAATGGATTTTTCCATCACTTCCACCCATTTCAACATGCAAAAAAGATATATTCACAGCTGGAGAGGGTTTTGAGTTCATTTTCAAGCTGGAAATTTATGATTCAATGGTTCCAATTTAAGGTAATCTTCAAACACATCATCAACTTCATCTACTTTAACTTAAGTTCATGGGAATGAAACTCAATTTTGGATTTTTCTCTTCAAAAATGAATTTTTCGTCATAACTTACTGTTTTGCAATGGTCTCCCATATATTTCAAGTCAATTTCAAATGCAAATTTGGGTTTTAAAACTGGTTTTGTAGAAATATGTGTTTTTGAGTTTTCTTTTTCAATGCATGTTCAATTCATATAAATTGATGTAAATCTTGTTAATGGATGATGTCTTTGTTATGTTTTGGTGTTTGTGATTACCCTACGAGTAAAGGGTAAGGTCTATGGCATTGGAGACGGTCACGAAAGTAAAAAATCAAAATTCCTGAGTTGGAAATTCTGGGTTTCGACCCCATTAGCGCGCTAATAAGGCTAATTAGCACGCTAATGATTATGGGTAGAAACTCGAATTAAGTTGTGTGATTAATGTGAGCCTTATTAGCGCGCTTACCAGGCACCAAAAATTTGATAAAAATGTGTTTTAATAACATAGCTAACTAAAACCTACTTTTGACACACCGATTCTTCGATTTACGGGTTTTTGAATTATTTTGAAGGAATTAAACCAATAAAATAGTATTTAATAATTTTTAGGGTTTTATAATGAATATTGGTTTTAGTAGTTAATAGACACTAAATTGACCTTAAACCCACTATAATTGATCTAATAAGACACCGAACTTAAGGACTATAGCTCGGGTATCGGGAGCAAGTCGAGGTTGGATTCGGGAGTCTGGGGAAGTGCAAGCGCATATTTGAGGTGCGTGAAACCCACGAGAATGCTTCACATAATTTAGTTCGTTAAAATTATGTATTTTACAAATGTCGACTGTTTTATTTCGCTGTTTTATTCAACTGCAAACTATATTGTGTTATCATGATTTATTGTTGTTTTATTCATGTTGAATAACTGTGCTTTTATGCGTGTATTTTGGGATTATTTAAAGATTGGTTAAGTTGGTTCACCAAGGTCTTCTTATGAAGACTGGTTCAATTGGTTCACCAGGGTTATGTGGTGTTGTTGTGTGGGACATAATGATTTACCAATTGAGTGGTTTGATGAGGCTTTAGAAGATGTGTTATAGGAGTGACTGATTAACCAGTTGAGTGGTTCACCGGGGTTATCTGTGTTTACATCTCTGCTTACCAATATAACTGTTATTCTGTTTTTCGATTATTTATCTGTTGCTTTGGTTTTGTATTGCCCTACATTCATAGGAGTATGTATTTATGTTGCCAAATAGCATATTTGCATGTCTTGTAGTTTTATTTGATTTCTTACTAAATATTATGTGGACTCTTTTTGGGATTTTACTCACTGGACTCGTCACTGTATCTGTTGGGTGGCTGAGTGCAGATCCTTATACGAGTAACGACGAGGGGAATCTTAGGCAACTATATCTTTCTAATGACAGTCTTGAACATACTCGTAGGTGTTTATATTTTGATATATTTTTCTATATTATGGGTATCAGGGGACTATGAGAGACACTGTACATGTATATACCTACTTTGTATATCTTGTTGCCTTATATACATGGTACTTTATTTTTGGGTTTTTCACTACTTAGGAATTGTAATAATATGCATAAAATACTCATATACTTAAAGACTTCCACTGTAAAAGGATAATGAAGCCTGATAGGTTAACTAACTAGTTAAACAAATTCATTAGTAGTTATACGAAGAATAATTGGCTAAGCTAGTGTTAGTTGGAAACGTGTAAACAACTAGTTATGTCGCAGGGCGTCATATATAAGCAGGTCATGACATTGCAAGGCTTAGCGACGTGTGATGTGACATGGCGGTGACAAGGGTTGTCTCGAGATTTGTGGTCGTCACATATAGAGAGTCATATAGTTTCCATAAGAAATGAAGTAGGGAATCTATAGTGGGAAAATGTGAGAATGTCCATAGGAAATGGAGCAGGGACTCAAAAGTCAAAAATCAAATGAAAATAAATAAATAAATAAGAAGAAAGAAAAATAATAATAATTAGGATGAGGTAGAAAAAAACGAGAGATGAAAAAGGCGAATGTTCTTAAATTCTTCAAAGAAAAGATTTAGCTCGAGTGCTTGAAGCTAGGGTTGAGTGAAGTATTTCTTAATCTAACACGTTTTAAATGATATATTCATTGATATCTTGGCAAAATTTCTTTTGATTTTGATTGTGGTACTATTTATAAAGTATTTTCTAAAAATAAGATTAATCTAGTGTTTTTGTATTTTGAGATTATATACTAATCGTAAGCTTGATGCTTGTCAGTGGAGATTGAGAAAACCTATATTGTGTACTGGCATTAGTATTGATTGAATTTTATGTTCTAAGGGGTATTGCATTGAGTGGTTGAGTTATCATTAAGTGATGGTTCATTTTTTATAAATACATTCTATTCTATCATAACTTCCATTTACTTATAGGAAATATATTTCAATTTGAAGATCACTTCTATTTAAGAACTATTATTTAAAGGTAAGATTAATTAGATTGAAATCAAGATATAAAGAATAAAAAGATAATATGATTAAGAGTATTCATTTGCTCGGGATAGTAAAGTGCTGAGTTTGGGGGTATTTGACAAGTCGATAATTAGACGTGTTTTACAGTGTAATTGACGTTGATTTTAGATATAAATGATGATATTACACTAGGTATTTTTTTTGTAATTTTAGAATTTAATTAGGAAAAATGAAGAAATGGAAGAAAAATAGGAAGAAGAACAAAAGAGTCAACAAAAGAAAAGATTCAGTGAATCATCGGCGATACGAGATTACATAGGAATCATTGCATTAATCGGAATGAGAGAAGAGCTAGCGAATCACGATTTACAAAGTAATCGCTAGATGAATCGGTGGAGCACAAAGAGTTATTTCCAGAGATTAACTCAGTGATTTGTGAACAACATAAGATTCGCTGACAAATCACTGAGCTCGATGATGTGTTTTTTAGATTATTACGAAGAATTTGAGTTTTTCTATGATTTGTATAGCTTATGAAACTATAAATAGGACCCTATGGCTTTGAAATTAAGAGCCATATTTTCTCTTAACAAGTTTGTGAGAGCCGTAAGTTAGTTTTTATTGAGTTTATGTTTGAAGCAACATTGAAGCTTAGTTTATTTCAATAAGAGGTATTTATCTAATTATGTCTTTCAATTATATTATTGTGTTGCTTATTTCCAGCATGTGTGAGTAGTTTATTAATCTAAACAAACCCTAGACATGTATATACTTTAGATTGCTATATAGTTATAATTAAGGAATGCAATACTTTATGCTTTAAACCAATCATATACATCAATCACGATTTTAACAAGTTATTTTTGCGTATTACAACTAATGATTCTTGCATTGCTTGCATGTGTATTGTGATATTTTGATTTTGATTCTACTATAATTATTGAAAACAATTATATAAAAATAATAACTTGGATTAATCTATAGGGCAAAATTACACAAGTAGATGTTCTAGGTGATTGTGTTCTACGTTATTGATTGATTGGCATGTTCCGATTAATATTTGGTTTAGATTAGACATGATTTTCATTAAGTGATATTGTATTTCTATTTTATTACATTTTATCCAATAGAAAGATTTATAATGATAAGGATATGACTATTTTTCATTGAATATAGGAAAATCGATGGCTTGTTAAAGGCTATCTACCTATTATGAATTAGGATTTAATGATTCCAAGATTCCATGTTATATAATTATAACTAGGTTATGAGGTAATGTTATGTTCCAGTGTTTGAATGCAATCCAAGTACATTACATTGTTTAGTCGGGGTTTGCTTAGATGTTTGTTTAGATATTTATATTATATTGAATTTGAATTTCGTTTAATTAAGTTTGCATTGAATTGTTTGAATTAGTTTAGTTAGTTTGATTAAATTAAGTTAATAGTCATAGTTTTTTGTCATTTAATATTCCAATTTTCGTTTAATTAGATTAACTAAATTAAGAAAAACAAAACAAAAAACACTTTCCTTACAAGTTTGCAAAATTCATGTGGAGACGATATCTCACTCATCATTAGTACAAATAATAGGAAATACGGGAATCTATTATGCACGCTCGTCACGTGTCACCCTATCGCTAGTAAGCGAAGCGCTAGCAAGGCGCTGGGCACGAATTCAGAATTTCAAATCCAAACCCAAATTCTGAATTCCCCAACCCCTAAAGGTTCAAACCCGATCAAAATAGTCATAAACCACATCGTTTGAAACCACAAGATCATCCCAATTCCATTCCATCAAACAATCTATCTGAATTACAATTCCACCATTAAAACATATATTTTGCAAATCCTTTTGAATAAACCAAAGAAGGTGAGATAGAGATGACCCCAAATCACAAATCAAGGCTTAATGGTTCATCTTCTATCTTAAAACCCCAAAGAAAATCATGATTCGATTTAATATCAAGTATGTGAATCAAAATAGGAAAAATTAGAGAAAATGAGACAAGTTATTTACCATGCTTTATGAGATCTTGATGAGAGTTCCCTTTTCTCCACCAAACCCACCAAGCAAGTTTTCTAAGGTTCCTTCCTCAAATTCTCTCCATAGTTAAATCAAGAAAAAGTGGTTTGAAGCCCTAATTGTGGTTTGTATACTAAGTCAATGGGATTAGGGTTTTGTTGACCAAATCAAAATCCCACATCTCATTTTAGTCTCATTAAGTGCTAGGACAATCCAAAAGTCCTCATTTAGTCTATCCTTAATGTGTTATTTACCAAATTGCCCTTTTTATTTATTCAGTTTAATTTACAAGTTCTTTAGGCTTATTTTTATTCACTTAGATTTATAGTCTCACCTAAGTCAACTAGATAGTACATAATACACACTTATTAATACCAATACACACATACCATGCATATCTACCAAAGTAACCTCGATAATGGGACAATTTACCACATTAAAGATTTGGGGTGTAACATATATACTCAACTTCACCTAAATACCCTCAAACTCATTCCAAACATTGTCCTCAAGGTTTAAAAATTAAGTCAGGTTTCCAACAAAATAAAAATACCCCGTGAAGCATAAACAAACTAATTAATGAAGTAATTGACATAAGAATGAATTTCATAATTAGAGAAAACATGATAAATTGAAATTTTCCAACATCATCATATTAAAGGATAACACATCAAACATTGTTTAATATAAACCAAACCATAGCAATAATATCACGGTACTACACCACATCATATAGATCATCGTATCAAATTACAAACTAAGACCTCACACATAATCACTCAAAGATAAACAAAACATAGAAGAAATTAGATCAGAATCGTTGTGCAGAAGTCACATCATCACCACCATCCCCTTCTTTATGTTCTTGAGATTGGTAGCTCATTGTAGGATCATAGAGTATGTAGTCCACTCCCGTCATCGGAGTACTTTATGAAAAGACTTCATCATTAGGCATTCTCAGTTGGGTAGATGGTATTTAAATTTCAGCTCCCCTGCTTTGCATTCTCTTGGTCATATGTCTCTCGAACCCATACATATTCCTTGCAATTTCGTGCTGGTTCTGAAACATGAACTCTTGATTTCTCAAAATTCTCATTTGGTTCCGTAAGATTGACCCTATCATAACCATCTCCATCTCTTCAGCGTGGCTCTGAGCTCTGGTTCATCCTTTTATTATACGCAGTAGATTACATTTCATGTAAAACTCTCCTATTTTATGCTCGTATTATTTTTCTCTCTATGGTCTCTCTTCTAAGCATTTCATTTCTCTCCCGCTCGTCCTACAAATCTACATAGTTAGGCACTTATTTTGTGCTCTTTATGAGTCCATCGATAATGGTCCGGTCATGGTAAACATCTAACTAAAGACCTATTATCGAATTTGGTCTTATTTGCAGAATCCTGTGATCATTAAGGGAAAATGTAACCCTTCAATTTTATTTATGGTAATGGCCTTCCTAATTGAATCGTAAATGATCTTACCAGCATCAATATAACATATCCCTTGCACTATGTGGTACAATAAAGCCACCTTGTAGTTAACTACCTTGTAGTATTGTGAACTCGGTTGTAGGCTCGCATTGATGAAATAGTTCATGCTTTTATGGTTTTCCTAAAATTTTTAGTTTGAATATATTTTGCGTATCTATCCTTATCTAAAATAAATTCATCCCCTGAGATTTCTTCTAAACCATTCCTTATAGTTTCTTGAAAAAATTCATGTTTGTATCCATATTTAGGTTTTGGGTATTCGTTATTTTCTCTTCTATTAAATTGTGGTAAACCATAGTACCAATTTATTCTTTCTGATGAATAGTCTGTTGGTCTTCTTCAGACCATGGCTACCGTCTTATCATCACTTCCATGCCCAATTGCATAAAATTTCTAGACTAAGATCTCACAACTTATCTCTACAAAGGGTCTCGTGTCATTGTCGACATTGTAATCCCTAGTTAATAATCCTCAATTCCTCTCTCTTATTATATTCAAAAGTCTAGGACAATACTTTATTTCGTTCTTTACATTGAAACCCCTCTTCAGAATAATTTTTCTATTTTTACTAATATCGTTCTTCATCCTAGTGAAAGTCTTAGCATTTATTAACTTATTGGCTGATAAAGGAATCCTTTGAGTCTCCTCAACTTCTTCCTCTTTTTTCAAATCATCACTAAAATCTAAAGGTGGAGAAGGTTCTCTTAGTGTTCTAACTCCAGGGTTATTTATTAAAATCCTCGTTAGCCTAATAGGTTTGGGTGGAACTTTGAATTCTTGTTTGGGTTTTTCTACTAAAGTTGCTTTTCCTTTCTCCTCTCTTGAACTTCTATCCTTACCACTTCTGACCATTTTTAAAATCAAAGATCACAAGTTTGAATAACAATTTAAACCTATGGATCATAAAAATAACATTTGTCAAAAACAATTCAATATAAATTCAAAACTATATTTAAAATGAAAGATTAACTTGGAAAGCTAACTTGAAATTCATTGAAAGTTTATATAAAATTGTCTTCGAAGTTTTAGCTCAATTATAAACTTAAAATCGGTTTAAATAATAGAAAACAATTGTGTGATAAATTCTAGTCTAGTAAAAAATGAAACAAAACAAACTAAATCGTATCCCCAAACTCATTTTAAACTCAATTTTCAAACCAATTGCAAATAAGTATGAATATACCAAAATTTTGAAATTATTGAATTTTCAAACCAACGATCATTGTAATCGCAATGGCTAATCTATTGAAATTAATGAAATCATTTATTCAAGATAATAGAATGAATTCCAATAAAATAATTTCAAAAACAATTGAGAATTTTGCAAAAATCCTTCGAACCAATAAAATTTGTCAAAATAAAGAACTAGGGTTATCGTGATTACCTTCTTAAAAGTGAATATCTCAAGATACAAGCTCTTGAACTAGTCTAGATTGGATTTTCCAAGCTCCTAGTTGAAATTTCTTAAACCCTAGTTTGGCTCAACACTCCCAAATTTAAAATTTTTAGGGTTGAATAAAATTAGAATAAGGTGAGAATCACATAAATATGATAAGATTTAGCTTATGAAGGTTGAATATAGGTAAGAAATTGATTGTGTAGGCGAAGGGGTGCAACGGTTTATGTATTGGAGGTGAGTGTACATGTAGTGATTTGGGGTTTTATTTTAAAAACTCAAAATCGTGCCCAGCGATTTGTGTGTTAAGTAAAATCGTAGGGAAATCGCTATGCAAATCGGTAAAAATGAGGCGCAATGATTCGCTAATCTGACCAACGATTCACGTTGAAAGGCCGAATCGCCAACAATTCGCTAGACTCAAAATTTTAATTAAATTTTTTATTTATGTTGCTGATTTAGCCAGTGATTCCTAGTATTAATCCACATCGTTGAGGATTCGCTAGGCTAATTTAACTGTTTTTTCCAATTTATTTCATAATTAACATATATATCATTCATTAAAACTAATATAAAAGTAGAATTGACTGAAAATTCGAAAGTTTGATTAATATATATAACTAACTAATAATTTTATTAATTAACTATATAAATAAATAAACAGGCAAGTGAATAATGGAAACTTACATATAGGTCATATAAATAAAAACAACTCGATCACTCCCCCTTATTTGAAACTACCTCGGAGTTTAAATTTCGAAAATATTTCCAATACAATAGTCAAAAAGTGAAAGAATAAAAACATACTATACTAAACTAAACGCCTAATAAAATTAAAACGTAAATAAACATAGAATATGGGCCGCCTCCTATATAGCACTTTTGTTTACTGTCGTTGGCTCGACTGAACCTTTCTAGAATTAGGTTGAATCTTTAAACTTGAATTTATGATAATCTACTATAGTGTAATTCGAGGAAGTGATTGATTGGCCATTTATCATCAGAGTAATTGTTTTGTTTAGTATATCCATAACAACTTGAGCAGTGGCTAAGAAAGGTCGTCTTAAAATTAAAAGATGATCTTCATTAATAAAGTGTGGCATGGCCAAAAAAATGTGGGCACGATGTATTTTTCCACTTGAACTAGTACATTCGTGACCACTCCAATTGGTTGAATTGAAGTACCATCCAGTAAAGAAACTCGTTTAGAAGCAAATGTGTCCAACTCCAATTGAGTGTGTAGAAAGAAATGTATGAGCATAAGATTTGTATCGAAACACGTATCACACTGAGCTTTGTAGTACCAAGTCCATTTGATTTTTATGTGCAAATGTATACCTTCAGGATCATTAAGTTTCACATGACTTAAATTCGGCTTTTTCTTTTTATTATTCTTCTTGGATTTAAAATCTATCAACTTGTTAACATTCTTTCCATTCTCTGGTTGCTTAACTCTCCATTCTTGAGTGACTTTCTTTTCTTTTGAAGTGTCTTCAGTTTTTTTCTTTTTAAAAAAAAATCACTTTATTAGTTTTCATTGTTACTGCATTAATTGCATAAATTTCAGCATTTAGTTCACCATAATAGTTTAATTCTAAAAAATCATTATCTTTAATTTTATTATCAAATAATTCATCATAATCATAATTATGTTCATCATTAAATGACATTACATTAATTGATGCTCCAAGATCACACATAGCAAATTCAATAGAAAATTTTCCTATTGTGATAGGTATGACAAACATTCCTGGGTCGAAAAATTTCTCAGGCATTTTCTTCTTTATTAAAGTTGATAACTTTTGTCATAAGTTTTCATTAGGTTCTTCTAAAAATTTGTCTTTAAAATCTGAGAATTATTCAGTAACTTTATCATGATTTGATAATTTGTGTAATTGATTCTATTAAAGGTTCATTAATTTCTATTTTTTAAATGATTTAGAAATATCTTCTTTAATTTCCTCCTACCTAGAATTTATATTTTGGCTTAGTTCAAGTTGCCATCAAGCCTCTAGTTTCATTATGACTTGAGACATCTGTGTTAGTCTCTGTACGAGATAAACGCCATAAAAAATTTCTTGACTCCCTTTTAGGATTAATTGAAGGAAGTTTGTCTGAAGGACCAATTTACTTCAATTGTTTTCCAAATTTCACATTTAATATTCATGATGAATTAGCTTGTGAATCTCATGTTCTTAGTATTTACACCAAAGGATTTGATATGAAAGGAATCATTTCAAATGTTGCGGTGGTGTATCGTGTATTTTATAAATTAATGAAATCTATTGTTCCTGATGTTGCTTATACAAGTATGCATCTGGAACATCCACTCTTTCTTGACAAACATCAAGAACAATACAGTTGATCGTACTCAACTAATCAAATGGAAAGATGTCTCCATTCCTCAGCAATGGACAATTAAAGATACAAATCAAGAAGAATGTCAAAAGAGACAAGTGTCTCAAACAATTAATCAAATTGTCACTCATGATGATGGTAATGTTGATATTATCTTTGCTCCTCGAGCATCTACATCTACATCCACATCTACCACATTCTCATCAAAATCTAAACAATATGCTGAACCAAGTTCATCAACAATTTCGGATGAAACAACTCCTCCTCCTCCTCCAAGAGTAGTCGGTGTTGCTTATCCTGTTTATGCTAATACAACTCCTGATGATAATGTCAGTATTAATGATTTTGCTGATTATCACATTAATGTTGTTTCTCTTGTTGAAGAAGAAACGCCTCCTGAATTTAAAATTGATTATGATGTTTTAAAACAAGAGTTTTTAACTCATCCTTTTAAACCTATATTTTGTAAACTTATATCATTCAAAAATCAAGCGATTTTTCGTGCAAAATATTTTGATTATATCAAAACTAATCAAATAAATATTCCATTTTTTGACTGGATATCTCAAAAATGTCCTAAACTCTCAATTCAAATTAATACCATTTGGGAAGATACTTACGGGAAAAAATATAAACAAACTCATCCTCCTTTAGCACCCATTCAGATAAAGGAAGATATTAAAGCTGCTCCATTAACATCTTTTGCGAAACAAAATAAAGTTTCCAATGAATTTATGGAAATATTAACTAAGCAATTAGCGCATGACTAAATATTTTGAATACTCCTCTAGTTCATCTTCATCTCAACCTATATCCAAAACAAAGGATAAAGGTCCTCTTATTGCTAATCTTGATCAAGTTCAGAATGAATCTGCTAAGTCAGATGATTCTGCTTCTGTGACTCTTTCTGTTTCTCAATCTTCTAATTTATCTTCTGATCATTTTTCTGTCAATCGTATTGAAAGAAAAAGATTTAAGAATAGATTTCCATTACAAAAACAATACTATACTCGACCATCTCCTGCTGATATGGTTATTGAAGAAAAAGTTCCAAAGAATCAAAAATTTGATGGATCTACTCTCTATGATTGGAATATTGATGGTTTATCTGAATATCATGTTCTGGATGTCATTCTTAAAATGCAAACTTATGCAAAAGCTTGCAATATGCATGACCATCTTGAAGAACAAAATGTCTTAGCCATTACTTACGGTTTTACTGGACAATTATATGGTTGGTGGCAGTATGTTCTTTCTGATCAAGCTAAAAAGAATATTCTTGAATCTGTTGAGAAAGACTCTCAACATAATGTCATCCTTGATCGTCAAGGAAAGCCAAAATCTAATGCTGTTGATACTCTTACGGCAAATATTGTGTGGCACTTTGTTGGCACACTTGAATCTTTGAATGAAAAACTTACTGATCAATTACAAAATCTAAGATGTCGTACCCTTAGTGATTATCATTGGTACAAAGATATCTTCTTTTCCAAATTATATCTTTGACCAACAACATGATACTGAATTTCTTGGAAAGAAAGATTTGTTGCTGGTTTACCATCTTTCTTTGCTGCAAAAGTCAAAGAATATATCAAAGATCAAAACAATGGTTCAATGAATTGGACTGAATTATCATATGGTGATGTATGTCAATATGTTCAAAAATGTGCTATTTCTATTTGTAATGATATGCGTATTAAACGCCAATTACAAAAAGAAAAGAGTTCATTAAAAAGAGATCTTGGTAATTTCTGCTATGACTTTGGTCATGATTTTGATTTTACTCCTTTAGCAAAAACTAGGTTTAATCGTACTAAACGATTTCCTAAAAATCAGTTTTATGATAAACCCAAACGATCTAAAAAATCTAAATCTTATTTTAAATCTTCTAAAAAATCTCATCCTTCTTTTAAAAGGAAAAATGTATGTTTTACTTGTGGTAAACCTGGACATTATGCTAATAAATGTCATATGAAAGATTTTAAAAGAAAAATCCACAATGTTAATCAAGACTCTGCGTCTGATTCGTCTTCTGAATCTGATGTTTGTCATTGTACAAACAATATCCTTAATACATCTTCATCTAGTACTGAGATCAATGTTTTAACTGCTCATGAAGAATTAATTCTTTCTATTGGTGAGCAGATAACTGATCCCTCTTTGAAATATAAATATTTCACTGAATTGGTTCATCCTCATCCAGCTGAACCCAATCAGGACAACATCTCTGAATCTCCATTGCTTGAGAAAAAGCAACAAAAATTTAAAAAACAATTAAATTTAGATCCGACTAAATATACATTTTCGAGTCTGATGAAGGTTGTGAATCAAAAACCTCATCAACCCACAATTCAATCTGTTCAAGCTGAGATTAATCAACTCAAATCTGAAATTCATATATTAACAAATAGAGTTTCTACTCTTGAAACCTTTGATAATTTATCAATTTCTGAATTTGATCCCAATAATATTTTCGTTGAATCCGTAACTCGTGTTACTCATCAACGATGGTTTGTTCAAATCACATTTACAATAAAAGATTTTCATTGTAAATGTAATGCACTTATTGACTCAGGTGCTGATTTAAATTGTATACGTGAAGGACTTGTCCCTTTACGTTACTGTGAATCTACTGATAATCAAATCTCAGTTGCCAATGGAAAACAAACAAAAATTAAAACTAAAATTTCTATGGCACATATATGTCATCAATCTGTATGTATTCCGACTTCTTTTATAATTATAAAAGGTCTGAATCATGATATGTTGCTAGGAACTCCATTTCTTCAACATATTCAACCTTTCAATGTTTCATCTAAAGGTATTTCTACCAAATTAATGAATAAAGAAATTTTCTTTTCTTTTATTCAACCACCTGTTGATCACTATTTAAATCAGATTATCAATCAAATTGATTTCAAACAAAAGCATATATCGTTTTTAAGAAATGAAATTCATCTTCTTAAAACTGATCAAATTTTACAATCTGCTTCATTTAAAAGTAAATTAGAAACATTTAAGTTTCATCTTCAAGAATAATGTTGTTCTGATATTCCTTCAGCATTTTGGGAACGAAAACATCATCTCGTTTCTCTTCCTTATATTCCTGAATTTGATGAATCTAAAATTCCTACTAAAGCAAATCCTTCTCAAATGAATTCTCGGTTACGAGATCTTTGTCAAAATGAAATTAAGGATTTACTTAAGAAAAAACTAATTACTCCATCTCAATCTCCTTGGAGTTGCACAGCATTCTATGTTGAAAATGCTCCTGAACTTGAACGAGGTGTTCCTCGACTTGTTATCAATTATAAACCATTAAATATGGTTTTAAAAACAATTAGATATCCTTTGCCAAATAAAAATGATCTGATAAAAGCCACTACTCAAGCTGTTATCTTTTCCAAATTTGATCTCAAATCTGGATTTTGGCAAATACAAGTTCATCCATCTGACCGATATAAAACTGCATTTAATACTCCATTTGGCCAATATCAATGGAATGTTATGCCTTTTGGTTTAAAGAATGCTCATTCTGAATTTCAAAAAATTATGAATGATATTTTTAATCCGTATCATGAATATATTTTAGTATATATTGATGATATCTTGGTCTTCTCCTCATCTATTGATCTACATTGGAAACATTTACATACGTTCCAATCTCTGATCATAAAAAATGGCCTTGTGCTATCTCAAAAGAAAATGCATCTTTTTCAATTGAATGTTACCTTTTTAGGTTTCAAAATATCGAATCAAACTATTACTCCTGTTAACAGAGTAATCAGTTTTGCTGACAAATTTCCCGACAAGTTAATTGATAAAAATCAATTACAACGATTTCTTGGTTGTCTTAATTATCTTTCGGATTTCTATCACAATGCTGCTATGGATAGAAAACCGTTGCAAGCTTTGTTAAAATCTGATTCCAAATTCATTTGGACTCTGATCATACCAAAGCTATTCAATTAATCAAACAAAAGGTAAAAACCTTACCTTGTCTTCATCTGGCACAGAGCCTCACTATTTTAAAATTATTCAATCTGATGCTTCTGATATTGGTTTTGGCGGAATCCTCCTTCAAAAACCCCCCGGGAAGGATGAGCAACTTGTTTGCTTTACTTCTAAACTTTGGAATAAAACCCAATCTGATTATTCAACTGTCAAAAAAGAAGTTTTGGCAATCGTGCTTTGTGTTCAGAAATTTCAATCTGATATTTTAAATCAAAAGTTTTTGATTCGTGTTGATTGCAAGTCTGCAAAAGAAATCATTTTCAAAGATGTAAAGAATTTGGTTTCAAAACAAATATTTGCTCGTTGGCAAGCAATTTTAAGTATATTTGACTTTGATATTGAATATATTAAAGGTTCTGACAATTCTTTACCTGATTTCTTATCTCGTGAATTTCTTACTGCTAAATCTATCAATTGTTTACAAATCATGGATAAAGGCAAATCTCAAGCGAGAAATCGATTCAAACCTTTATCTCAACTCAATCTCATTACGAAATATCTTTTAACCCATCGTCATCTCCTTCTCATTCTTGAGAACCAATTTCTGAATAAACCACTTGAAACCCAAGTCAATTTATTCATGCCTCCTGGTCTCAATTATTTTCCATCTAGACCCCATACCAATATGACCCTTTATGAGTCTCTTCTTGTTCATACCAAATCTGTACAATTTGAGCATTTTACAAGAGAAAACTCGACTGAAATATCTTACTCTAAATTTAAAATTCAAAAGGTTTTATCTTCAACAGAATGGTGTTCGCTGAATAAATCATTAACACATAGTCCTTTTCAATATCAACAAATGACTATTGCTAATGATAAACCTGCTGTATTTCTCAATTACAAAGACTATATAGATGCTTGGCGAAATATTTTATTTTACCAAGACCCTGCAACTAGGCATTCATGGTATGTAACATTTGTGAAGACTATCAAGCTTCCTCTACCTCAATGGTTTATGACCGACTGGTGGACAAAGTTTGGACCAACAACTGATATTTTCCCAGCAACTGTGTTGCAAGCGTATGAAACATCAAATTTATCTTTGTTACAGTTCATGCATCGGTATTCAATCCCTTGGATACTCAAATGGCAGTATGCCACCCATGAAGTAACAAAAAATAATCTCGGATCTTTTACATATTTAGCTCAAGACATTTTCTGCAAATGGTTGGATAAATTCAATTGTGTTTTTATCACCAAACCAACTGCCCCAAAACTCAGTGAGTTTCCATCTCTTTCATCAAGTTTTAAAGATGTGGTTACAAAACCAAAACCTCAAGTTGAATCGACCTCGCTTCATCTTCGCTTCAATCCGAGATATTGCTCAAGTTATTCTTGATCAACTAAAGAAAATGAATGATCGTCTTGCTCAAGTAGAATCTAAATGTTCTTCATCTAACAGATCAATGTCTAATCGATCGGTTTCTGATGATAACATTTATGCTCTTTCAGATACAGAATTATGACTAGCAATTCAGAATTTACTGAACCTATCTTGAATGAAGAATTTACCAATCGTATTTTGATACCTGGTATTCAACAACCATTGATTGATACCATCTATCCCCAACTATTTCCCAATGGCGTTGAAATTGTTTGGCATTCTCATTCGCCAAGATGTTCCTTGAATATTTTTCCCTACTATGTGAATTTCTTGTGGACAACTGAAGAAATTCTGCTACTCACAACACTTTGGTATCTTTTGGGAAAACCTATTATCCGAATTGATCCAACTATTTTGAATTTCCCTGAATATGTTTCGGAATATCTTTGGGAATTTCTTAATTCCTATCCTATTTGTCTCTCTTGTGTATGGCTTTCACATTAATTTCAGGCCCATGCCTTTTACTGTTGTTCAAGCCCATGCTCCCTGGACTTGTCCACCATTAGGCCCAAGCCATTCATCTTGTCAAGTACAGACTTCCTAGCATTATTGCTACTAGCTTTAATTGCTAGCCTTTTTGTCAAATCTGCCAAATCGACCAAATATGCCAGCTTTTGTCAAAGCAATTAGTGCTACAGTGTAGCTTTTGCTTTTTCGAAAGGTTATGTACTGTACATTAACTTTTACTTTTTGAAGAGTCAAGCACTATTGCTACAGTGCTTTGTCCTTTACTATTTACTTTTTGAAGAGTCAAGCACTACTCATAAAGTGCTTTGTCTTTTGCTTTTTCGAAAGGTCACTTGACCTTTGCTTTTACGAAGGGTCGTTTGTAGGATTGCCTTTTCATCGGCAATGCGTCTATAAATACGAGTTTGGTTTTCAGTTTTAGATATCGAGTATCGAGTTTTGAATCGAGGTAAGAGATAAGAAGTTAAAGCTTTCTCTTGTTTACTCCTCTCTTTGTACTTGATCACCTATCTATCAATAAAAATAGATATCTATAAATTTTATTATCTTTGCGCTATTACTTCACCAATCTTTGTTGAACCTCGGTTCAATCTCATTTGTATTCCCAATTTCCGCTCATTTGTATTCCCAATTTCCGCTATCATTTCGTCGTCGGACGAACAATTGGTATCAAAGCCATTTGTGCTCCAAATCTCAAGGACGTTGATACGCCTTTCTCTGTAAGTATTCTCTATCGGTCATGTATACTTTTTATTGCTTTGCCATCAGTTTCATTCGTGTTCTTATTTCATTTTATCTCTGTTGATTTGTTTGATATCGCTCGAGATTAAGTTTTTCTTAATCATTCGTGGTTTTGCATCGGTGGTTTTTGATCGCTTTCCTAGTCGCGTTGTAAGTCTCGCAGAAAGGAGCGTAAGTCGAGCAGTGATTCGTTGACCAAGTGTGAAAAACCTATTTTCAAAACTATGAGTAATTTTCGTAAAAACTTAACACGAGCACTATCATTTAAATCATCTCCGATAAAACTAGAAATAGGATCATCTTCTGAATCTTCTGGCCCTGCATCTAAAAGTTTACCTAAACAGGTAGATAAACTTGATTTGAAAAATATTTCTGAAATCACATATTCTAATATTGATCAATCTCTTCGTAATTGGAATCTTCCTCATGTTAAACCAACTTCGGTTTACAATAAAGGATCTTTTGCTAAATCTCAAGATTTTATTGTTAAATTGGAAGAAGACACTTTACCAATTTACAATGAAGGACAAGAGATTTATCTCATCTCTCCTGAAAAAAAATAAAATAGATTTCTATAAGTTTTACTATATGTCTGCTACTACATCTCCTATCTTTGTTAAACCTCGCTACAATTATATCTGTATTCCCAATTTCTGCTAATTTCCGCTATCATTTCGTCGTCGGACGAACAATTGGTATCAAAGCCATTTGTGCTCCAAATCTCAAGACGTTGATACGCCTCTCTCTGTAAGTATTCTCTATCAGTTCATGTATACTTTTTATTGCTTTGCCATCAGTTTCATTCGTGTTCTTATTTCATTTTATCTCTGTTGATTTGTTTGATATCGCTCGAGATTAAGTTTTTCTTAATCATTCGTGGTTTTGCATCGGTGGTTTTTGATCGCTTTCCTAGTCGCGTTGTAAGTCTCGCAGAAAGGTGCGTAAGTCGAGCAGTGATTCGTTGACCAAGTGTGAAAAACCTATTTTCAAAACTATGAGTAATTTTCGTAAAAACTTAACACGAGCACTATCATTTAAATCATCTCCGATAAAACTAGAAATAGGATCATCTTCTGAATCTTCTGGCCCTGCATCTAAAAGTTTACCTAAACAGGTAGATAAACTTGATTTGAAAAATATTTCTGAAATAACATATTCGAATATTGATCAATCTCTTCGTAATTGGAATCTTCCTCATGTTAAACCAACTTCGGTTTACAATAAAGGATCTTTTGCTAAATCTCAAGATTTTATTGTTAAATTGGAAGAAGACACTTTACCAATTTACAATGAAGGACAAGAGATTTATCTCATCTCTCCTGAAAAAATTCAGAAATATCGTGAATCTCATACATTTTGCCATGTTGGCTTAGTTCAAGTTGCCATCAAGCCTCTAGTTTCATTAGGACTTGATACATCTGTGTTAGTCTCTGTACGAGATAAACGCCATAAAAAATTTCTTGACTCCCTTTTAGGATTAATTGAAGGAAGTTTGTCTGAAGGACCAATTTACTTCAATTGTTTTCCAAATTTCACATTTAATATTCATGATGAATTAGCTTGTGAATCTCATGTTCTTAGTATTTACACCAAAGGATTTGATATGAAAGGAATCATTTCCAATGTTGCGGTGTTGTACCGTGTATTTTACAAATTAATGAAATCTATTGTTCCTGATGTTGCATATACCAGTATGCATACTGGAACTTCTACTCTTTTCTTGATAAACATCAAGAACAATACAGTTGATCGTACTCAACTAATCAAATGGAAAGATGTCTCCATTCCTCAGCAATGGACAATTAAAGATACAAATCAAGAAGAATCTCAAAAGAGACAAGTGTCTCAAACAATTAATCAAATTGTCACTCATGATGATGGTAATGTTGATATTATCTTTGCTCCTCGAGCATCTACATCTACATCCACATCTACCACATTCTCATCAAAATCTAAACAATATGCTGAACCAAGTTCATCAACAATTTCGGATGAAACAACTCCTCCTCCTCCTCCTCCAAGAGTAGTAGGTGTTGCTTATCCTGTATATGCTAATACAGCTCCTGATGATAATGTCAGTATTAACGATTTTGCTGATTATCACATCTTGTTGAAGAAGAAACGCCTCCTGAATTTAAAATTGATTATGATGTTTTAAAACAAGAGTTTTTAACTCATCCTTTTAAACCTATATTTTGTAAACTTATATCATTCAAAAATCAAGCGATTTTTCGTGAAAAATATTTTGATTTTATCAAAACTAATCAAATTAATATTCCCTTTTTTGAATGGATATCTCAAAAATGTCCTAAACTCTCAATTCAAATTAATACCATTTGGGAAGATACTTCCGGGAAAAAATATAAACAAACTCATCCTCCTTTAGCACCCATTCAGATAAAGGAAGATATTAAAGCTGCTCCATTAACATCTTTTGCAAAACAAAATAAAGTTTCCAATGAATTTCTTGAAATATTAACTAAGCAATTAGCGCAGCTAAATATTTCGAATAATCCATCTAGTTCATCTTCATCTCAACCTATATCCAAAGTAAATGATAAAGGTCCTCTTATTGCTAATCTTGATCAAGTTCAGAATGAATCTGCTGAATCAGATGATTCTGCCTCAGTGAATCTTTCTGTTTCTCAATCTTCCAATTTATCTTCTATCATTTTTACACATCGTATTGAAAGAAAAAGATTTAAGAATAGATTTCCATTACAAAAACAATATTATACAAGACCATCTCCTGCTGATATGGTAATTGAAGAGAAGGTTCCAAAGAATCAAAAATTTGATGGATCTACTCTCTATGATTGGAATATTGATGGTTTATATGAATATCATGTTCTGGATGTCATTCTCAAAATGCAAACTTATGCAAAAGCTTGCAATATGCATGACCATCCTGAAGAACAAATTGTCTTAGCCATTACTTCCGGTTTTACTGGACAATTATATGGTTGGTGGCAATACGTTCTTTCTGATCAAGCAAAAAAGAATATTATTGAATATGTTGAGAAAGACTCTCAACATAATGTCATCCTTGATCGTCAAGGAAAGCCAAAATCTAATGTTGTTGACACTCTAACGGCAAATATTGTGTGGCATTTTGTTGGCACACTTGAATCTTTGAATGAAAAACTTACTGATCAATTACGAAATCTACGATGTCGTACCCTCAGTGATTATCGCTGGTACAAAGATATCTTCTTTTCCAAATTATATCTGTTGACTGAACAACATGATACTGAATTTCTGGAAAGAAAGATTTGTTCTTTGGTTTACCATCTTTCTTTTTTAAAAAAGTCAAAGAATATATCAAAGATCAAAATAATGGTTCAATGAACTGGACTGAATTATCATATGGTGATGTCTGTCAATATGTTCAAAAATGTGCTATTTCTATTTGTAATGATATGCGTATTAAACGCCAATTACAAAAAGAAAAGAGCTCATTAAAAAGAGATCTTGGTAATTTCTGTTATGACTTTGGTCATGATTTTGATTTTACTCCTTTAGCAAAAACTAGGTTTAATCGTACTAAACGATTTCCTAAAAATCAGTTTTATGCCAAACGATCTAAAAAATCTAAATCTTATTTTAAATCTTCAAAAAAGACGACGAAATGATAGCGAAAATTGGGAATACAGATGTAATTGTAGCGAGGTTTCACAAAGATTGGAGATGGTGTGGTATAATATTGTTTTTGTAATGGAAATCTATTCTTAAATCTTTTTCTTTCAATACGATTGACAGAGAAATGATCAGAAGATTAATTGGAAGATTGAGAAACTTCCTAGCATTATTGCTACTAGCTTTAATTGCTAGCCAATCTGCCATGCTACCAATCTGACAATTTAGCTTTTGTCAAAGCAATTAGTGCTACAGTGTAGCTTTTGCTTTTTCGAAAGGTTAAGTACTGTACATTACTTTTTGAAGAGTCAAGCACTATTTCTACAGTGCTACAGTTATTTGTCCTTTACTATTTACTTTTTCGAAGAGTCAAGCACTATGCATAAAGTGCTTTGTCTTTTGCTTTTTCGAAAGGTCACTTGACCTTTGCTTTTACGAAGGGTCATTTGTAGGATTGCCTTTTCATCGGCAATGCGTCTATAAATATGAAGTTTAGTTTTCAGTTTTAGATATCGAGTTTTAGAATCGAGTATCGAGTTTTGAATTGAGGTAAGAGATACATCTCCTATCTTTGTTAAACCTCGCTACAATTATATCTGTATTCCCAATTTTCGCTATCACTTCGTCGTCGGACGAATAATTGGTATCAAAGCCATTTGTGCTCCAAATCTCAAGGACGTTGATACGCCTCTCTCTGTAAGTATTCTCTATCAGTTCATGTATACTTTTTATTGCTTTGCCATCAGTTTCATTCGTGTTCTTATTTCATTTTATCTCTGTTGATTTGTTTGATATCGCTCGAGATTAAGTTTTTCTTAATCATTCATGGTTTTGTATCGGTGGTTTTTGATCGCTTTCCTAGTCGCGTTGTAAGTCTCGCAGAAAGGAGCGTAAGTCGAGCAGTGATTCGTTGACCAAGTGTGAAAAACCTATTTTCAAAACTATGAGTAATTTTCGTAAAAAATTATCACGAGCACTATCATTTAAATCATCTCCGATAAAACTAGAAATAGGATCATCTTACGAATCTTCTCGGCCTTTGCATCTAAAAGTTTACCTAAACAGGTAGATAAACTTGATTTGAAAAATATTTCTGAAATCACATATTCGAATATTGATCAATCTCTTCGTAATTGGAATCTTCCTCATGTTAAACCAACTTCGGTTTACAATAAAGGATCTTTTGCTAAATCTCAAGAATTTATTGTTAAACTGGAAGAAGATACTTTGCCAATTTACAATGAAGGTCAAGAGATTTATCTAATTTCTCCTGAAAAAATTCAGAAATATCGTGAATCTCATACATTTTGCCATGTTGGCTTAGTTCAAGTTGCTATCAAGCCTCTAGTTGCATTAGGACTTGATACATCTGTGTTAGTCTCTGTACGAGATAAACGCCATAAAAAATTTCTTGACTCCCTTTTAGGATTAATTGAAGGAAGTTTGTCTGAAGGACCAATTTACTTCAATTGCTTTCCGAATTTCACATTTAATATTCATGATGAATTAGCTTGTGAATCTCATGTTCTTAGTATTTACACCAAAGGATTTGATATGAAAGGAATCATTTCAAATGTTGCGGTGGTGTATCGTGTATTTTATAAATTAATGAAATCTATTGTTCCCGATGTTGCATATACCAGTATGCATACTGGAACATCCACTCTTTTCTTGACAAACATCAAGAACAATACAGTTGATCGTACTCAACTAATTAAATGGAAAGATGTCTCCATTCCTCAGCAATGGACAATTAAAGATACAAATCAAGAAGAATGTCAAAAGAGACAAGTGTCTCAAACAATTAATCAAATTGTCACTCATGATGATGGTAATGTTGATATTATCTTTGCTCCTCGAGCATCTACATCTACATCCACATCTACCACATTCTCATCAAAATCTAAACAATATGCTGAACCAAGTTCATCAACAATTTCGGATGAAACAACTCCTCCTCCTCCTCCTCCAAGAGTAGTAGGTGTTGCTTATCCTGTATATGCTAATACAACTCCTGATGATAATGTCAGTATTCCTGATTTTGCTGATTATCACATTAATGTTGTTTCTCTTGTTGAAGAAAAACGCCTCCCGAATTTAAAATTGATTATGATGTTTTAAAACAAGAGTTTTTAACTCATCCTTTTAAACCTATATTTTGTAAACTTATATCATTCAAAAATCAAGCGATTTTTCGTGCAAAAAAATTTTGATTATATCAAAACTAATCAAATAAATATTCCATTTTTTGACTGGATATCTCAAAAATGTCCTAAACTTTCAATTCAAATTAATACCATTTGGGAAGATACTTCCGGGAAAAAATATAAACAAACTCATCCTCCTTTAGCACCCATTCAGATAAAGGAAGATATTAAAGCTGCTCCATTAACATCTTTTGCGAAACAAAATAAAGTTTCCAATGAATTTATGGAAATATTAACTAAGCAATTAGCGCAGCTAAATATTTCGAATACTCCCTCTAGTTCATCTTCATCTCAACCTATATCCAAAACAAAGGATAAAGGTCCTCTTATTGCTAATCTTGATCAAGTTCAGAATGAATCTGCTAAGTCAGATGATTCTGCTTCTGTGACTCTTTCTGTTTCTCAATCTTCCAATTTATCTTCTGATCATTTTTCTGTCAATCGTATTGAAAGAAAAAGATTTAAGAATAGATTTCCATTACAAAAACAATACTATACTCGACCATCTCCTGCTGATATGGTTATTGAAGAAAAAGTTCCAAAGAATCAAAAATTTGATGGATCTACTCTCTATGATTGGAATATTGATGGTTTATCTGAATATCATGTTCTGGATGTCATTCTTAAAATGCAAACTTATGCAAAAGCTTGCAATATGCATGACCATCCTGAAGAACAAATTGTCTTAGCCATTACTTCCGGTTTTACTGGACAATTATATGGTTGGTGGCAATACGTTCTTTCTGATCAAGCTAAAAAGAATATTCTTGCATCTGTTGAGAAAGACTCTCAACATAATGTTATCCTTGATCGTCAAGGAAAGCCAAAATCTAATGTTGTTGATACTCTTACTTAAAAATATTGTGTGGCATTTTGTTGGCACACTTGAATCTTTGAATGAAAAACTTACTTGATCAATTACAAAATCTAAGATGTCGTACCCTTAGTGATTATCGTTGGTACAAAGATATCTTCTTTTCAAATTATATCTCATGTTGATGAACAACATGATACTGAATTTCTGGAAAGAAAGATTTGTTGTTTGGTTTACCATCTTTCTTTCTTTAAAAAGTCAAAGAATATATCAAAGATCAAAATAATGGTTCAATGAATTGACCAATTATCATATGGTGATGTATGTCAATATGTTCAAAAATGTGCTATTTCTATTTGTAATGATATGCGTATTAAACGCCAATTACAAAAAGAAAAGAGTTCATTAAAAAGAGATCTTGGTAATTTCTGCTATGACTTTGGTCATGATTTTGATTTTACTCCTTTAGCAAAAACTAGGTTTAATCGTACTAAACGATTTCCTAAAAATCAGTTTTATGCTAAACCCAAACGATCTAAAAAATCTAAATCTTATTTTAAATCTTCGAAAAAATCTCGTCCATCTTTCAAAAGGAAAAATGTATGTTTTACTTGTGGTAAACCTGGACATTATGCTAATAAATGTCATATGAAAGATTTTAAAAGAAAAATCCACAATGTTAATCAAGACTCTGCGTCTGATTCGTCTTTCCGAATCTCGATGTTTGTCATTGTACAAACAATATCCTTAATACATCTTCATCTAAATCTTGAGATCAATGTTTTAACCGCTCATGAAGAATTAATTCTTTCTATTGGTGAGCGAGATAATGATCCTTCTCTCGAAATATAAATATTTCATCAATTGGTTCATCCTCATCCAACCAACCCAATCAAGGACAACATCTCTCGAATCTCCATTGCTTGAGAAAAAGCAACAAAAATTTAAAAAACAATTAAATTTAGATCCGACTAAATATACATTTTCGAGTCTCGATGAAGGTTGTGAATCAAAAACCTCATCAACCCACAATTCAATCTCTTCAAGCCCAGGAACCTGGGGTTAATTTCAAACAAAAAACCAACCACCCCACCCACTCCCATCACTCACACCTCACACTCCCACTCTATCATTTTACACTCTCATCACACTCTCTCCCTCCCGGTTGGGGACTTGTGCGGTGGGTAAGACTGGGATGCACACCTAGGACACACCTCACCATATTGGTTTCCCTCTCCTCACGAATTTCAAACAAAAAACCAACCACCCCACTCCACTCCCACACTCACACCTCACACTCCCACTCATTCGCGTCACACTCTCAACCTCTCTCCCACTCATCTCGGGGGCCGCTTAAGGTTTGGGGACTTGTGGGTGGGTAAGGCACACACAGGACACACCTCGCCATATTGGTTTGAATTTCAAACAAAAAACCAACCACCCCACCCACTCCCATCACTCGCACCTCACACTCCCACTCATTCACGTCACACTCTCATCACACTCTCTCTCCTCCCGATCTTTCTTCTCACTCACTCGCCTCCAACATTCCTTACTTAGCTGAGATTGCATCATACCTGGTTTCAATCCTCTCACACATCCTCTGGGATCGACTCTCTCCCACTCATCTCGGTCTTCAAACCACACTCCCACCTCCTCTCGAGCTTCAAACCTCTCTCACCTCACTGCGGCCTCTCTCTCCCCCACTCACCGTCGCTCGCTCCTCTACTGGTGGCCCGGGACCAGGGACGCCGGAGGAGGCCGCCAACCGGAGGTAACACTCTCACCTCGGTTTTCTCTCTCTCGCGTTTCACTTCTCTCACGGCTCTCTCTCTCTAGGTTCGCTCACCATTCGGTTGGCCGAGACCAAGCCGTCGTCGGAGGTCCCGTGGTGGCGAGGAAGGTCGCCGGAGGTCTCACACTCTCTCTCTCTCCTCTCCCAGCGAGCACTCGACCACTCTCCCTCTCCCTCGCGGTTTGCTCTCCCTCTCGCTCACGTTTCTCTTCATTTCTCTTTGTTTTTGTTGTTGTTCGTCACACACACTTGTTACGTGTGCATGTGGTTGTCGTGACGTAGGAATCGGGCGCGACCTCCGAGGAGACCCACCGTTTCCAGGAGTCCAAGACGTCCGGAACCACCCCCGCATGGCCCATGCAAAGTACTTGTTGTATACATACAACAAAGCTCGGTTTTGCTAGGTGTTGACGCCGGAAAAGGCCCTCGCATTCCATTCTATGTTCTCGTATGATGTGTTCTTGCATAAGCGGCGCCACCGCGTTGACCACCGGAGGCCGGAACGTGTCGGGGACCCCACCAAAACTCGTGTGTGATGTGTACGTTGGAGGCTCGCGAACCACGATCATTAAAGGTTGTCGAGGTCTCATCTAGCAATCCTCGGGTAAGTCCGAAACAAACGTACGTAAGGCTTTTGTTAGTTCGCTGTGTGATGCCATCACCTGCCATACTCGGTTGTCGTGACGACACCATGTCTCATCTGGCGTGCCGTGGGCGACCTCCGAGAGACCCACCGGCTATCACCAAATGCCAGGATTAGGATGAAGACGAGAAAAGACGACGTCTTCAGTCAACGTCATCGATCGGGAACCACCCCGAGTGGCCTACGCCTCGACTCACCGTTACGTAATGCCAAATTGGCATAGCTTTTATCATGGATACTATCGGCCGATTTGCGCAAGACTTCTCCAAGATTGCGGCTCTCGATGACAAAATTGACTATGCAAAGTCGATGAGCGAAGTCGTGAAATTGACTAATACTATGAGTTAAAGAAGTTGCCGGGCTCGAGACCCATGCAAAGTACTTGTTGTATACATACAACAAACTCGGTTTGCTAGGTGTTGACCCTCTCGCCGGAAGGAAGGCCTCAGCGGCGCAGCCGCCGCGGACCACGGATCGGACTACATCGGAACGTGCAGCCACTCGGGGACCCCACAAAACTCGTATGTGGGTCCCCATGACAACCTACGAAGCTTGCTTAAAAGTGGCAAGAAAACAGTTTTATAGGTGCGAAAGGAATCGATATTTCATGTGATGTGTACGTTGGAGGCTCGCCGGAAACCACCATCGCCGAGCGGTCCTACTGGTCGAACCACGATCATTAAAAGGTTGTCGAGGTCTCACTTAATATTAGTTGACGTCTAATAAATTGCGGGGAGACCGATCCTCGACTCACGTGGATTACGCGTCAGAAGTCCCAAACAAACGTACGTAAGGCTTTTTCCCTTTGTTTATGGAATTAGTTCGTGTGATGCCATCGTCGAGTCGAAAAAAATGTATAGTTGCTATTCTCGCTTCTCGCCGCGATTCAACACTCACCCTGTCGCGTGGCGATGAATGGCTATGGCGACGTCGTGATCATGTTTCCACAATGTTAATCAAGACTCTGCGTCTGATTAGTCTTACGAATCGATGTTTGTCATTGTACAAACAATATCCTTAATACATCTTCATCTAAATGATTGAGATCAATGTTTTAACCGCTCATGAAGAATTAATTCTTTCTATTGGTGAGCGAGATAACTGATCCTTCTCTCGAAATATAAATATTTCATCAATTGGTTCATCCTCATCCAAATTTGAACCCAATCAGGACAACATCTCGAATCTCCATTGCTTGAGAAAAAGCAACAAAAATTTAAAAAACAATTAAATTTAGATCCGACTAAATATACATTTTCGATATCGTGATCGATGAAGGTTGTGAATCAAAACCTCATCAACCCACAATTCAATCTCTTCAAGTTTGAGATTAATCAACTCAAATCTGAAATTCATATATTAACAAATAGAGTTTCTACTCTTGAAACCTTATATCAATTTCAATTTCGAATTTGATCCCAATAATATTTTCGTTGAATCCGTAACTCGTGTTACTCATCAACGATGGTTTGTTCAAATCACATTTACAATAAAAGATTTTCATTGTAAATGTAATGCCCTTATTGACTCTGGTGCTGATTTAAATTGTATACGTGAAGGACTTGTCCCTTTACGTTACTGTGAATCTACTGATAATCAAATCTCAGTTGCCAAAGGTAAACAAACAAAGATAAAAACTAAAATTTCTATGGCACATATTTGTCATCAATCTATATGTATTCCGACTTCTTTTATAATTATAAAAGGTTTGAATCATGATATGTTGCTAGGAACTCCATTTCTTCAACATATTCAACCATTCTCTGTTTCAGCTCAAGGTATTTCTACCAAATTAATGAATAAAGAAATTTTCTTTTCTTTTATTCAACCACCTGTTGATAACTATTTAAATCAGATTATCAATCAAATTGATTTCAAACAAAAGCATATATCATTTTTAAGAAATGAAATTCATCTTCTTAAAACTGATCAAATTTTACAATCTTCTTCATTTAAATCTAAATTAGAAACGTTTAAGTCTCATCTTCAAGAACAATGTTGTTCTGATATTCCTTCAGCATTTTGGGAAATAAAACGTCATCTCGTTTCTCTTCCTTATATTCCTGAATTTGATGAATCTAAAATTCCTACTAAAGCAAATCCTTCTCAACCGAATTCTCGGTTACGAGATCTTTGTCAAAATGAAATTAAGGATTTACTTAAGAAAAAACTAATTACTCCATCTCAATCTCCTTGGAGTTGCACAACATTCTATGTTGAAAATGCTCCTGAACTTGAACGAGGTGTTCCTCGACTTGTTATCAATTATAAACCGTTAAATATGGTTTTAAAAACAATTCGATATCCTTTGCCAAATAAGAATGATCTTATTAAAGCAACAACGCAAGATGTTGTCTTTTCCAAATTTGATCTCAAATCTGGATTTTGGCAAATTCAAGTTCATCCATCTGATAGATATCAAACTGCATTTAATACTCCATTTGGCCAATATCAATGGAATGTTATGCCTTTTGGTTTAAAGAATGCTCCATCTAAATTTCAAAAAATTATGAATGATATTTTCAATCCATATCATGAATATATTTTAGTATATATTGATGATATCTTGGTCTTCTCCTCATCTATTGATCTACATTGGAAACATTTACATACTTTTCAATCTCTGATCATTAAAAATGGCCTTGTGCTATCTCAAAAGAAATTGCATCTCTTTCAACTTGATGTTACCTTTTTAGGTTTCAAAATTTCTCATCAAACTATTACTCCGGTTAATAGAGTAATCAGTTTTGCTGACAAATTTCCTGATAAGTTAATTGATAAAAATCAATTACAACGATTTCTTGGATGTCTTAACTATCTTTCAGATTTCTATCACAATGTTGCTATTGATAGAAAACTGTTGCAAGCTTTGTTAAAATCTGATTCCAAATTCATTTGGACTCCTGATCATACCAAAGCTATTCAATTAATCAAACAAAAGGTAAAAACCTTACCTTGTCTTCATCTGGCACAGCCTCACTATTTCAAAATTATTCAATCTGATGCTTCTGATATTGGTTTTGGCGGAATCCTCCTTCAAAAACCCCCCGGGAAGGATGAGCAACTTGTTTGCTTTACTTCGAAACTTTGGAATAAAACCCAACTCGATTATTCGACTGTTAAAAAAGAAGTTTTGGCAATTGTGCTTTGTGTTCAAAAATTTCAATCTGATATTTTAAATCAAAAGTTTTTAATTCGTGTTGATTGCAAGTCTGCAAAAGAAATCATTTTCAAAGATGTAAATAATTTGGTTTCAAAACAAATATTTGCTCGTTGGCAAGCAATTCCAAGTATATTTGACTTTGATATTGAATATATTAAAGGTTCGACAATTCTTTACCCGATTTCTTATCTCGTGAATTTCTTACTGCTAAATCTATCAATTGTTTACAGATCATGGATAAAGGCAAATCTCAAGCGAGGAATCGCTTCAAACCTTTATCTGAACCTGAATCTCATTCTGAATATCTTTTAACCCATCGTCATCTCCTTCTCATTCTTGAGAACCAATTTCTGAATAAACCACTTGAAACCCAAGTCAATTTATTCATGCCTCCTGGTCTCAATTATTTTCCATCTAGACCCCATACCAATATGACCCTTTATGAGTCTCTTCTTGTTCATACCAAATCTGTACAATTTGAGCATTTTACAAGAGAAAACTCGACTGAAATCTCTTACTCTAAATTTAAAATTCAAAAGGTTTTATCTTCAATAGAATGGTGTTCGCTGAATAAATCATTAACACATAGTCCTTTTCAATATCAACAAATGACTATTGCTAATGATAAACCTGCTGTATTTCTCAATTACAAAGACTATATAGATGCTTGGCGAAATATTTTATTTTACCAAGACCCTGCAACTAGGCATTCATGGTATGTAACATTTGTGAAGACTATCAAGCTTCCTCTACCTCAATGGTTTATGACCGACTGGTGGACAAAGTTTGGACCAACAACTGATATTTTCCCAGCAACTGTGTTGCAAGCGTATGAAACATCAAATTTATCTTTGTTACAGTTCATGCATCGGTATTCAATCCCTTGGATACTCAAATGGCAGTATGCCACCCATGAAGTAACAAAAACTAATCTCGGATCATTTACATATTTAGCTCAAGACATTTTCTGCAAATGGTGGGATAAATTCAATTGTGTTTTTATCACCAAACCAACTGCCCCAAAACTCAGTGAGTTTCCATCTCTTTCATCAAGTTTTAAAGATGTGGTTACAAAACCAAAACCTCAAGTTGAATCAGCCTCGGCTTCATCTTCGCTCAATCCAGATATTGCTCAAAGTTATTCTTGATCAACTAAAGAAAATGAATGATCGTCTTGCTCAAGTAGAATTTAAATGTTCTTCATCTAACAGATCAATGTCTAATCGATCGGTTTCTGATGATAACATTTATGCTCTTTCAGATACAGAATTATGACTAGCAATTCAGAATTTACTGAATTTATCTTGAATGAAGAATTTACCAATCGTATTTTGATACCTGGTATTCAACAACCATTGATTGATACCATATATCCCCAACTATTTCCCAATGGCGTTGAAATTGTTTGGCATTCTCATTCGCCAAGATGTTCCTTGAATATTTTTCCCTACAATGTGAATTTCTTGTGGACAACTGAAGAAATTCAGATACTCACAACACTTTGGTATCTTTTGGGAAAACCTATTATCCGAATTGATCCAACTATTTTGAATTTCCCTGAATATGTTTCTGAATATCTTTGGGAATTTCTTAATTCCTATCCTATTTGTCTCTCTTGTGTATGGCTTTCACATTAATTTCAGGCCCATGCCTTTTAATGTTATTCAAGCCCATGCTCCCTGGACTTGTCCAGCACTCTGGCCCAAGCCGCCCATCTTTTCAAGTACAGACTTCCTAGCATTATTGCTACTAGCTTTAATTGCTAGCCTTATGAGATTGTATCTCCAATCTGCCAATCTGCTCGTCTTTGTCAAAGCAATCAGTGCTACAGTGTAGTTTTTGCTTTTTCGAAGAGGCAAGTACTGTACATTACCTTTTACTTTTTCGAAGAGTCAAACACTATTTCGACAGTGCTTTGTCCTTTACTATTTACTTTTTGAAGAGTCAAGCACTATTCATAAAGTGCTTTGTCTTTTGCTTTTTCAAAAGGTCACTTGACCTTTGCTTTTACTGAAGAATGGTCGTTTGTAGGATTGCCTTTTCATCGGCAATGCGTCTATAAATAGAAGTTTAGTTTTCAGTTTTAAACATCGAGTATTGAGTTTTAGAGTCGAGTTTTGAGATTAAGTTAAGCTTTCTCTTGTTTACTCCTCTCTTTGTACTTGGTCACCTATCTATCAATAAAATAGATTTCTATAAGTTTTACTATCTGTCTGCTACTACATCTCCTATCTTTGTTAAACCTCGCTACAATTATATCTGTATTCCCAATTAGATTAAGTAAGAACTTTCTCTTGTTTACTCCTCTCTTTGTACTTGATCACCTATCTATCAATAAAAATAGATTTCTATAAATTTTACTATCTTTTCGCTACTACATCTCCAATCTTTGTGAAACCTCGCTACAATTACATCTGTATTCCCAATTTCCGCTATCATTTCGTCGTCGACGAACAATTGGTATCAGAGCCATTTGTGCTCCAAATCTTAAGGACGTTGATACGCCTCTCTCTGTAAGTATTCTCTATCAGTTCATGTATACTTTTTATTGCTTTGCCATCAGTTTCATTCGTGTTCTTATTTCATTTTATCTCTGTTGATTTGTTTGATATCGCTCGAGATTAAGTTTTGCTTAATCATTCGTGGTTTTGTATCGGTGGTTTTTGATCGCTTTCCTAGTCGCGTTGTAAGTCTCGCAGAAAGGAGCGTAAGTCGAGCAGTGATTCGTTGACCAAGTGTGAAAAACCTATTTTCAAAACTATGAGTAATTTTCGTAAAAAATTATCACGAGCACTATCATTTAAATCATCTCCGATAAAACTAGAAATAGGATCATCTTCTGAATCTTCTGGCCCTGCATCTAAAAGTTTACCTAAACAGGTAGATAAACTTGATTTGAAAAATATTTCTGAAATCACATATTCTAATATTGATCAATCTCTTCGTAATTGGAATCTTCCTCATGTTAAACCAACTTCGGTTTACAATAAAGGATCTTTTGCTAAATCTCAAGATTTTATTGTTAAATTGGAAGAAGACACTTTACCAATTTACAATGAAGGACAAGAGATTTATCTCATCTCTCCTGAAAAAATTCAGAAATATCGTGAATCTCATACATTTTGCCATGTTGGCTTAGTTCAAGTTGCCATCAAGCCTCTAGTTTCATTAGGACTTGATACATCTGTGTTAGTCTCTGTACGAGATAAACGCCATAAAAAATTTCTTGATTCCCTTTTAGGATTAATTGAAGGAAGTTTGTCTGAAGGACCAATTTACTTCAATTGTTTTCCAAATTTCACATTTAATATTCATGATGAATTAGCTTGTGAATCTCATGTTCTTAGTATTTAAGATTGGAGATGTAGTAGCGAAAAGATAGTAAAATTTATAGAAATCTATTTTTATTGATAGATAGGTGATCAAGTACAAAGAGAGGAGTAAACAAGAGAAAGTTCTTACTTAATCTCAAACTCGATTCTAAAACTCGATTTAGCAGTAAGAAATTCACGAGATAAGAAATCAGGTAAAGAATTGTCAGAACCTTTAATATATTCAATATCAAAGTCAAATATACTTAAAATTGCTTGCCAACGAGCAAATATTTGTTTTGAAACCAAATTCTTTACATCTTTGAAAATGATTTCTTTTGCAGACTTGCAATCAACACGAATCAAAAACTTTTGATTTAAAATATCGTATTGAAATTTCTGAACACAAAGCACAATTGCCAAAACTTCTTTTTTGACAGTTGAATAATCAGATTGTGTTTTATTCCAAAGTTTAGAAGTAAAGCAAACAAGTTGCTCATCCTTCCCGGGGGGTTTTTGAAGGAGGTTTCCGCCAAAACCAATATCGAAGCATCAGATTGAATAATTTTGAAATAGTGAGGCTGTGCCAGATGAAGACAAGGTAAGGTTTTTACCTTTTGTTTGATTAATTGAATAGCTTTGGTATGATCAGGAGTCCAAATGAATTTGGAATCAGATTTTAACAAAGCTTGCAACAGTTTTCTATCAATAGCAGCATTTTACAAGAGAAAATTCGACTGACATCTCTTACTCTAAATTTAAAATTCAAAAGGTCTTATCTTCAACAGAATGGTGTTCGCTGAATAAATCATTAACACATAGTCCTTTTCAATATCAACAAATGACTATTGCTAATGATAAACCTGCTGTATTTCTCAATTACAAAGACTATATAGATGCTTGGCGAAATATTTTATTTTACCAAGACCCTGCAACTAGGCATTCATGGTATGTAACATTTGTGAAGACTATCAAGCTTCCTCTACCTCAATGGTTTATGACCGACTGGTGGACAAAGTTTGGACCAACAACTGATATTTTCCCAGCAACTGTGTTGCAAGCGTATGAAAGAAGAGAAACGAGATGATGTTTTCGTTCCCAAAATGCTGAAGGAATATCAGAACAACATTGTTCTTGAAGATGAAACTTAAATGTTTCTAATTTACTTTTAAATGAAGAAGATTGTAAAATTTGATCAGTTTTAAGAAGATGAATTTCATTTCTTAAAAACGATATATGCTTTTGTTTGAAATCAATTTGATTGATAATCTGATTTAAATAGTGATCAACAGATGAAGAGAAAACCAATATATCATCAATATATACTAAAATATATTCATGATATGGATTGAAAATAACATTCATAATTTTTTGAAATTCAGATGGAGCATTCTTTAAACCAAAAGGCATAACATTCCATTGATATTGGCCAAATGGAGTATTAAATGCAGTTTTATATCTGTCATATGGATGAACTTGTATTTGCCAAAATCCAGATTTGAGATCAAATTTGGAAAAGATAACAACCTTGAGTAGTGGCTTTTATCAGATCATTTTTATTTGGAAAATGATATCTAATTGTTTTTAAAACCATATTTAAGGGTTTATAATTGATAACAAGTCGAGGAACACCTCGTTCAAGTTCAGGAGCATTTTCAACATAGAATGCTGTGCAACTCCAAGGAGATTGAGATGGTGTAATTAGTTTTTTCTTAAGTAAATCCTTAATTTCATTTTGACAAAGATCTCGTAACCGAGAATTCATTTGAGAAGGATTTGCTTTAGTAGGAATTTTAGATTCATCAAATTTATCTTTGTTACAGTTCATGCATCGGTATTCAATCCCTTGGATACTCAAATGGCAGTATGCCACCCATGAAGTAACAAAAACTAATCTCGGATCTTTTACATATTTAGCTCAAGACATTTTCTGCAAATGGTGGGATAAATTCAATTGTGTTTTTATCACCAAACCAACTGCCCCAAAACTCAGTGAGTTTCCATCTCTTTCATCAAGTTTTAAAGATGTGGTTACAAAACCAAAACCTCAAGTTGAATCAGCCTCGGCTTCATCTTCGCTCAATCCAGATATTGCTCAAGTTATTCTTGATCAACTAAAGAAAATGAATGATCGTCTTGATCAAGTAGAATCTAAATGTTCTTCATCTAACATATCAATGTCTAATTGATCGATTTCTGATGATAACATTTATGCTCTTTCAGATACAGAATTATGACTAGCAATTCAAAATTTACTGAACTTATCTTGATACCAGGTATTCAACAGCCTTTGATTGATACCATCTATCCTCAATTATTTCCCAATGGCGTTGAAATTGTTTGGCACTCTCATTCGCCCAGATGTTCCTTGAATATTTTTCCCTGCAATGTGAATTTCTTGTGAACTTATCTTGATACCTGTATTCAACAGAATTGATACCATTTATCCTCAATTATTTCCCAATGGCGTTGAAATTGTTTGGCACTCTCATTCGCCCAGATGTTCCTTGAATATTTTTCCCTGCAATGTGAATTTCTTGTGGATAACTGAGGAAATTCAGCTACTCACAACACTATGGTATCTTTTGGGAAAACCCATTATCCGAATTTATCTTCATTTTCCCACTATTCATAATTTTCCTGAATATGTTCATGAATCACTTTGGGAATTCCATAATTCCTTTCCCATATGTTTCTATTGTATCTGGCATCATCGATGGACTCATCAATTCATGGCCCATGCCATTTAATGTTGTTCAAGCCCATGCTCCCTAGACTTGTCCAGACTCTGGCCCAAGCCGCCCATCTTTTCAAGTACAGAAAGATTCACTGAGGCATAATCATCTGATTCAGCAGATTCATTCTGAACTTGATCAAAATTAGCAATAAGAGGACCTTTATCCTTTGTTTTGGATATAGGTTGAGATGAAGATGAACTAGATGGATTATTCGAGTTTGTTTACTGTCGTTGGCTCGACTGAACCTTTCTAGAATTAGGCTGAATCTTTAAACTTGAATTTATGATAATCTACTATAGTGTAATTCGAGGAAGTGATTGATTGGCCATTTATCATCAGAGTAATTGTTTTGTTTAGTATATCCATAACAACTTGAGCAGTGGCTAAGAAAGGTCGTCTTAAAATTAAAAGATGATCTTCATTAATAAAGTGTGGCATGGCCAAAAAAATATGTGGGCACGATGTATTTTTCCACTTGAACTAGTACATTCGTGACCACTCCAATTGGTTGAATTGAAGTACCATCCAGTAAAGAAACTCGTTTAGAAGCAAATGTGTCCAACTCCAATTGAGTGTGTAGAAAGAAATGTATGAGCATAAGATTTGTATCGAAACACGTATCACACTGAGCTTTGTAGTACCAAGTCCATTTGATTTTTATGTGCAAATGTATACCTTCAGGATCATTAAGTTTCACATGACTTAAATTCGGCTTTTTCTTTTTATTATTCTTCTTGGATTTAAAATCTATCAACTTGTTAACATTCTTTCCATTCTCTGGTTGCTTAACTCTCCATTCTTGAGTGACTTTCTTTTCTTTTGAAGTGTCTTCAGTTTTTTTCTTTTTTAAAAAAATCACTTTATTAGTTTTCATTGTTACTGCATTAATTGCATAAATTTCAAAGATTTAGTTCACCATAATAGTTTAATTCTAAAAAATCATTATCTTTAATTTTATTATCAAATAATTCATCATAATCATAATTATGTTCATCATTAAATGACATTACATTAATTGATGCTCCAAGATCACACATAGCAAATTCAATAGAAAATTTTCCTATTGTGATAGGTATGACAAACATTCCTGGGTCGAAAAATTTCTCAGGCATTTTCTTCTTTATTAAAGTTGATAACTTTTGTCATAAGTTTTCATTAGGTTCTTCTAAAAATTTGTCTTTAAAATCTGAGAATTATTCAGTAACTTTATCATGATTTGATAATTTGTGTAATTGATTCTATTAAATGTTCATTAATTTCTATTTTTTTAAATGATTTAGAAATATCTTCTTTAATTTCCTCCTACCTAGAATTTATTAATAGAATGGATATCTTCATTCAATTCATAAATATTATCATATAATTTATCTTTATTAACAAATTCAGAATTGTAAAGATTTTTCATAAGCTTCAACTCTGGCTAAATACCATGAGTATAGCCTTACAGGAAAATGTATGTATTTCAATCGTTCTGTCATCCATTCCCCCAGTAGGAATGACATTGGTCATCATCACTTCTTCTTCTTGTTCTATTATGTTTTGTATTTTATGTTTCTTTTTACCCCTCTTAGGTATATTTTCTTGTATATGAGTTTTTTTTTTTCATTTCACAAAATAAAGCGTTAACTTGTGTTTGATTAGTAGTATTTGTAGGTTCTTTAATTTGATTACTTAACATATTAATTTGTAGATTCATTTTATTTAAATGATTTTTCAACTCGTTAACATACATATTAGTTTTAATTTGATTTTGAGATATTTGCGTAAAGTTTTGATGACTTCGGGTCATAAAGTTATGTAATACTTGCTCTAGATTTGGTTGCGTAAGTTGAATAGTTTGTTGAGGTTGTTGAATTGGTGTAGATTGCATTTGTATTCTTGGTCTATAAGTGGTATAATTTTGATTTTGTGGACCATAGCTAAGATTTGAATTTGGTTCTCAGTGTGGCAATTATTGTTATTTTATTGATTACTGGGAGGACCAGAATATTGGTTCATAACCGCGTCGACTTCTTCATTGTTATCTTCTTGTAAAGTAAGATACGCATCCGTAGGATGCATAACTTCATTACAAAATCTACATGGTTTCACTTGATTTAATCTATCTTTTAATAGTAATTTAACCATACTAGATAATTCATCAATTTTTCATCAAATGTATTACTTCTTTTATTATCAACTTCGTGAAGTTTCTTTCTTGATGTATCGGTCTTTTCACCATTTATATTGTTTAGCTATTTTGTTAATATCTTCTTTTGCTAAAGTTGGTGTAACACCGAATAATGATCTGCCACATACGATATCTAATAGTATTTATTCAAAATAATTAAGTCCTTCGTAAAAGTATTCTAATAAAGCTCTTTGGGTATATCCATGTTGTGGACAAGATGAAATTAATCTTTAAAATATATCCCAAAATTCTTTAAAACTTTTATCATCTTTCATTTTCAAGACTTTGAATTGTCTTCTATAAGTACTAATTTTTCTTGCAAGCATATATTGATCTAGAAAAGCTTCTAACATTTGAGCTTGTGTGGTTATTGAATCTTAAGGAAGATAAAACAACCAATCTTGTGTTTGATTTTTTAATAGAAAAGGAAAAGCTTTAAGTTTGACTTGTTCTAATGTACCGTCTTTAAGTTTTATCCCATTGACTCTGTGTTGGTATTCTCTTATAAATTTCCGAGGGTCTTCATCATCTTTATCGTACAAGTCGGGTAGAGCACTATTGAATCCAGATCTTAGTTTAAAATTAGGAAATCCTTTAGGATTGGCAATACACATTGGTTCATAAGCAGTGATATTTTGAGTGACTTGCCCAAAAGTAAATTTTCTATTATTATTATTATTATTATTATTATTATTATTATTATTATTATTATTATTATTATCAAGGTTATTATTGGCTTCCATTGTGGTATCTTGGTATTCCCTACATTGTTGTTGTCTTAAATTACAATTGAAAGTCCTAGCTATATACCTCAGGATCAAACGAATGTAAGGATCTAGTGGAATTACAACGACGAAGTAAGTAGACCATATAACGTCTAAAACTCATGAGAAATTATGCAAAAATTCCCGGTAACGACGGTAAAAATTGACACATGTCGAGCGTGTATAATAAGTTTCAAGTATATTTTATATTTGTAATAGTGATAGGTGGGATCATTTCCACATGAATTTATCAAACTTCTTTAGAAAAAAGTCTTTTAATAGTTTTATTATTATTTTTACTTTAGTTTAATTAATTAAATCAAATCGGGAATTAAAAACCACTAATTCAAACTATAAAACTATGATAATTAACTCAACTAATTAAACTAATTAACTTAACACAAATCAAATTCACTAAGATTCAAATCAATTCAATTCAATAATAAATAAATATATAAACAAACATCCAAAACAACGTAAAATCGATATGTTTTGTATATCCAAACATGTTACTTAAATCATAGTCATAATAATACTTTATAAAGTATTCTAGATCATTAAACTCTAATCATAAGTAAGTAGACAACCCTTATCAAGCCATCAGTTCTTCTTATACCGGTGGAAAAGTCATGTTCAAATTTTATTGACTTAATCCTTTGAAACTCAAAGAAATTAACTTTAGACAAATAAAACCATCTTTCATTTCATGAAAACTTCGAACTACTAAATCTAATACCTTCGGAAAGTCCCTTCAATGTTAAATTTAGATCTCAATTCACCTAGGACATCTAAACGTTAATAGACCTTTTAAACAATGCTAATTACTACTTTAAACTAGATATTGAATCCAAATATCGCAATACACATTATAGATTATGCATGCAATACAAAGTTCCATGATTAAAATTCGCAAATAATAATATATTAAATCAGTGAATTAAAGAATATGATTAGTTTAAAGCATTAAGCACAAAATCATCTCTATCATGACTACATCACAAAATGGATCAAGTACATGTTCTAACTTTATTTAGATTAATAAACTACTCACTCATCAACATAAATATTATTACAATAAAGTAAATAAAAGACATATAAATACCTATGAATAAATAATTTGAATATTCAAATCATCTCCAAAAGCAATGAACAATAAATCTAAAAACTAAATAAATATGAAAACAATAAATTATGGCTCCAAGAGCAATGAAATATTGATCTAACTACTCAAGAGCAATTGATTTCGTAGACATTAGGGGTCATATACATAGTTTTTTAGGTAGTACACATCCCAAACTAACTCAAACGTCTCGTGGTTATCTAAAATTATCGAAATCGAACCCAACAACTCCTTACCGATTCCACTTATTACTTAAATCGCTGGTTAAATCATTGAAAAACTATCTCTGTGCTCTACCAATTTTTCTAGCCATTCCTGTACAAATCAAAATTGCTGAGGATTCGCCAGCGATGAATTTCGGTTGATCCTTGATTCGCTGATGATTCGTTGCATATTATTTCCACTTGATCAAGTCCTTCATTTTTCTTCCCTATTTACTTCATTTCTTCATATATTCTAATTATTACATGAAATAACAAAAATAAGAGAAAACTCAATGTAATATAACCTTTTACATCTAAAATTACCCTAAAATACACTATAAAATATTGTCTAATCATTGACTTATCATAGTAAGAAGTTTTCATAGAACTTAATGTTGTTTTATTTCTATTAAGGATCTAAGAGCTTTCGAAGGATTAATGATAATAAAATTAGGATGTGGCTTTTTCATTGATATAATGAAAACTGGTGGCTTGATAAAAGATATCAATCTTACTTATAATTTAGGTTTAATGATCCAAGAGTATTTTACAATATAATGAAAGTATGATTATGACTATAATTTAATTAATATATTTGGAATCAAAACTGGTTTTATGTTTCATTGTTCTTGATATTTGTTTAGATATTTGTTTATATTTATTTGATTTGAATTTAGTATTAATGAATTTGAATTGTGTTAGTTAAGTTAGTTTAATTAGTTTAATTGATTGCAATAGTTTGATTAGGTAATTTTAACTCCCGTTTTAATTAAATTAAATTAAAACATTAAAAACCTTGAAAGAATTTTCTTAAGAAGTTTGCAAAATTCATGTGGAGATGATCACACTTATCACAAGTGCAAATAATAAGGATATATAAGAAACTTATTGTAAACGCTCGACAAGTGTCATTACCAACCCCACCATTTCCTTGTTCCATTGACATTTTCCCATCTAGTTGGTTGCACATAATTATATGAATAATCCGGGCGTTTTTCACCATGATAAGGTGATAAAGGAAATGAATTCATATAAGAGTCGCTACTTCCAAAACTTATGTTACCAACCCCATTTATCAAAGAATCAACATTTTCCCATCAAGACTTTTGTAGCTCATCATATTCATCGTCAAGAAGACCATGCATGAGCTCGTATCCGGAAAGTCCTTTGAATTTAGGTCTGGACTTTGTTATTTTTTTATCTATAGCTGATTGATAATATGGGTAATCATTAGCAACATTTTTCGGGATGTTGCCAAAATAGAAAAACTTTGAAATAATCCAATTCAAAATTTTCAAAGTCTGTTGTATAATCCAAATGATATTCAATATCCTCATCTTCATCTCCATCATCTGCAAAATGTTTAGGTGGTTGCGTCAATGCTTCAGTAAATGCTTGATGTCTCTTTTCTTTCTTTTTTCGCTCACTCCTCTAATTTTTTGTAAATGCTTGATATCTAGATGGGGGACAACTGGAACATTTTTTTGACATTTTTGCTTCTACGTGCGAGATGTTGTTTCATACGTGATATTCTTCCCGATAGATTTACATGTCTACGAAATTTGCGGTGTGCTTTTTGTCGACTTCCTTCAACCATATATATAAGTACTCTACATTTTTTGGAGGACATGCCATTCTAATCGATGTCGTAGATAAATGTTAAGCATTTTTAACATTATCTTCAAAAAACAATTTTTATATAAGATCATGTTCATAGCTAATACAATTTATTTTTACCTAAAATGAGACTATAAAATTATGTAATTTAACATAAAAAAAATACAAGTCTATGGGCTTAAATACTTTATGTGGACTTTTTAAAAAAAAAAAAATTTATGTGACTATAACTCAAAAAAAAATGTCACTAATTTTTTTTAAAGAAATGTCACAAGTCCATGGGCATCTTATTAAAAAAAAAAGATGAAACAAAAAAGCTTAAGTTTGATCATGCATAGCCAAGAATCACAAGATATAATCTATATATCTATATCTATATAAATGTATAATAAGCCTACAACTTGACTGTGCCACATGGTGGTTTCGAGTCTTCTCGTAGCGCCACGTGGCATTTTCAAGGTGTAGGTTTCATCAATCTATATATGGTATGTGCCACGTGGTGTTTTTGAGCAATCTCGACTCGCCATGTGTCATATCCAAGATGTAGGTTTCGTCAACCTACATATGGTATGTGCCACATGGCGTTCTCGAGTCTTCTCGACGCGCCTCATGGCACACCAATATGTTGGTGTAATAAAGCAAGAAAATGTTTCATATATGGAACGCCCCTTAATTACTTTGATTATATAATAAGCCTACATCTTCAGTGTGCCACGTGGCAGTTTTGAGCCTTCTCGTAGCGCCACGTGACATTCCCAAGATGTATGTTTTATCAATCTATATGTGGTATGTGCCACATGGCCTTCTTTAGCATTCTCGACTCACCACGTGTCATATCGAAGATGTAGGTTTCGTCAACCTACATATGGTATGTGCCACGTGGCGTTCTCGAGCCTTCTCGACGCGCCAAATGGCATACCAATATGTTGGCTTAATAAAGCAAAAAAAAAAAAAAACGTTTCAAATATAGAATGCCCTTTAATTACTTTGATTTTATGGAATGCAATAACTAAAACCTTTCAGCCACATCATCATACTCATATACTAAAATACCTAAAACTCAATTAACTAATTAGTAAAGAAAAAAAAGTTTCATATAAAGAACGTCCCTTAATTACAAGCTACATATGGTATGTGCCACATCATCATACTAATCGTACTAAAATACCTAAAATTCAATTAACTAATTAATATCATATATGGAACGCCTCTTAATCACGAGCTACATATGGTATGTCCCACTTAATCATACTCATCATACTAAAATACTTAAAATTCAGTTAACAAATTTCTCACAATCAAACTAAAACGTTTACCTTAATTTTATGAAAAGTAAACGTTTCATATATACCAACATATTGAGTGTGCTACTTGGCGATTTTGAGTCTTCTTATAGCACTACGTGACATTCCCAAGATGTAGTTGTTACATCTATATATGGAACGCCCCTTAATTAACATGACCTAAAATTCAATCAACTAATTTGTCGCAATCAAATTTAAAATTTAAAACCTAAATGTATGTAAAAACTAAAACGTTTAGTGCCAGCAAGAACTGTTGGTCTTTCTGCCTAATCAAACTAAACCATTTAGTGCCATTTAGTACCAAGAATTCAATTAACAAATTCTAATAACTAAAACATTTCAAATTTTAAATCCTTAATGGGCTTACTTTTAAGGTTGCAAAACTTACTCATTAAAAACAGTGAAGAGCCCTTATTTAGTGCCAACAAGAACTATTGGTCTTTCCGCCTAATCAAACCAACAATAAGAGTTTTATACATTTAACTCAATCATTTCCAAAACACAATCATTTCCTATAAATAGTATTGGTTCATGAACTTCAAACTCAATTATTTCCCAAACTCGATTCGCATACTTTAAACTCTATCATTCATTAATTTTCCCAAGCAAATTATAATGGAGATCTACGCAAAAATCGTTGATCTCAACCCATCAAAGGATGAAGACGCAAGTATCTATATGACCAAAGGGAATTCGCTAACCTTGGACTTGATATTGTTTGATGAAGACGTAAGTATCTATATGTACTCACTGTTTGGTATTAAAAATAAAAATAATGTCAGTGATATCATGGGATATAATATACATTGACTTTTTATTAATTGTATGTATTATTGCAGGAAACTTTGATTCATGCCATCATTCACAAAAATCAGTAATTTGTATGCTAGCTATTATTGCTTTGTAGTTTTCGAGTATTTTGGCGGTGACTGAAGCAATTTGATAGTTTACGAACAAGAAGTCGGATTTATAAGTTTTTTCTTATTGATGCTCAGTCTTGCCCGTGCACAAAGCGTGAGATTCCAACTAGTTATAAATAAAAGACTAATCCTTTGGCCAATTGATACAAAAAAACACTCATTTTTCAACTAAAACACCTTCACAACTTTCAATGTTGATAAACCATTAATGGTGTGTTCGGTTCGCATGACTGTTTAGCTAATCCATTAGATTAAATGTAATCCATTGTTCACTTCACATGATTAGATAATGCAATGGATTATGTAATCACACAAACTGTGGACTAAATTAAGTGGAGCTTTACCATGTCACTAGTTAGTCCGCCCTCACCCAATCAGTGAAAAGACGACATTACCTTTCACTATAATTTTACAAGATCGAAACACAGTTGTGTTGTGCGAATTATGCGATTTCCCCAAAATGAGTATGATCTTCAAAGGGAATAGATTGGAGGAGCTGAGGTTGAAATAAGAGGAGGAGACGGGGATCGAAGACTTGATCGTTTGCACGATGAGTCCTTTGAATGGGAAGCTCTATCCTCTTCGCTCGCAGCTCCCTCCCGACAATGCAACTATGCATGTTGTTGTTATTCAGCCAACTAAAGGTGGATAACTTAGTTAGATATAGTATTTCAAGCGTTCTTTTTAATTTTCCAGAATTCTAGTCAAATGCTATTCAAACATAACTACATTGTGACAACTCGAATGCTAATATGAAGAGCTATTAATGAGATGTGATTTTGCCTAAAACCTAGCTCACAAACTACTACTGATCTCAAACATGATGACTATTGCAGATACTCATGTTTAACAATACTTAGCTTTGACAATGGGTTCACATAGATGAATAAGAAGTAGGATCAAGTATTTTTTTATTTTTGATTGAACTGTGGAGAACGATTGATGGAGCTAGTTGCTTGGGATTTTTATATGGGGATGGGTAAGATTGTCATTTTCATGAAACCACTTAAAATTTTATCATGTCAACCGAACAAGTCTCCAAATTCGGATTACCCCTAATATATAACCATGTAATCCAATGTTTGTTAATACGACTTTATCAAGACAACTCTATCAACCCAACTGAACACACCATAAGATTAATAAACAAAAATCACCATGCACAATAAGGCACTTAATCCCTAGTGTATATACTTGTGCAGACAATGGAGTCACCAAGGAGAGATCCCAAATAAAAATACCTCACACCAAGTCACCAAGTTCGCATTTCACACTTTCACAAATCCACAATCTTCTTCATCGTTCTCTCTCTCTCTCTCTGTAAGCCCTCTCTCTCGTTTCTCTTTCATTTTGTCGCTACCTCTCTTCTCCTTATCACATCTCCATTCTTAAAACCCTAGTTTGTGCTCTTCAAATGAGTGTTTTTTAGGAAGAAATAGAGAAGAAGTAGTGTGAGACTGTGAGTTAATGGCTAGACAAAATAAGTCAAGTTGATTGGAAGCTCTCTGGAAAAACAGCTAAAGCGTGCTTAGAGGTCACAAGCCAACCATTACTAGGTACGAACTTTCAGTTTCTTGATTCGCATAGGATGTAACTTCGACCTTTGGTCGAAGTTATCTCAATTTCGTCAAAATTTCACAATTTTAAGTTTCGTTTTATCAGCTTCGATCGATGCTGACTAATTTCAACGGAAGTTTAAGGCAGGCGAATTTGTGCAATTTTTCTCCTAACTCTATATTCCGCTTCACCCTTCTCAAAATTGATAAACATTGCTCGAAGTTCGACAAAGTTTGTCGATTTTTAAAACCTTGATAATATCTACTAATTCTATTGACTTTCCTATAAGTGTTCTTACGTTCAATGTTCCTAAACAATTTTTTTCTCCTTTTCAGCAACACAAAAACAGACTAAAAACAATAAAAAAAACCTAAGAAAACCTTTAAATCGATACGAAAGAGGTGGAGAATGCACTCATGATGTTAATCGATGTGATTTTGTCCGGATTGTGTCGGATTTGGGTTAAAGGTAAAATTGCGATTCGAGAGTGGTGTTCGGTTGAGTGACTGGATATAGGTAAGTGAGGGTGAGTGGGGTATAAATGAACAAAAATCCTTTATATACGGAAGGCAGATGGGCCATTTCACACAAATATTAATTTTCCTTAAAAAGTGGGGTACGTTTAGGGTGGCAAATCTCCCTCAACTCTACCTCTCTGCCTCCCTCAGCGATCGACACCGCCATTCCTCTCCCTCGACTCTACCTCTCGCCTCGATCCCTCAACACCACCGCCTCGATCCTCGACACCGCCGCCTCTCGCTGCACGTCGCCTCTCTGCTGCACACCGCCTCTCTGCCTCTCTGCTCCTCGGCACCGCCTCTCGGCACCGCCTCTCTGCCTCTCTGCTCTCTGCTCCCTCCTCGACACCGCCTCCCTCACCCTTTCTCTGCCTCCCTCGGCTCTTGCCTCTCGCCTCTCTGCCTCCTCGGCACCGCCTCTGCCTCCCTCAACACCGCCTCCCTCAACACTTGTCGCCTCTCTGCACCCGCCTCTCGCCTCCCGGCGCGACAACGTCGCAACCATCGGGAGCACCTCGTCCTCCACCTCGCCAACGCCCGGATGCGCCTCCGGACCCCTCCCGGCCCATCGACTCCCTCGGCCCCTCCGTCCTCATCCGCTTCCCGCGCGTTTAGTAAATTTTTGGTCGGTTAAGCCGCTCTCTTATTTATGTTAGAGGAAAATGTACAGTTGAGACCAAAAAGAAGAAAAAGTAAAAGCAAAAACATATGAAGTTGTATCGAATTCCTCTGGATTCAGCTGCGGTGCTTCGTTCTGTAATGTGCGTTCTCTGATCGGATGCGATGTCGTGGGAGCTGATCCTACTTTTACTATCTTTCGTAATCTCATTGGGACTTCTTGCTGCTGCTTTTTATCAGGTACTTTCTTCCTCTCGCCTTAACCCTAACCCTAACCTAATCTTTGCTTGTTTAGCAATATGAAGATTTGAGATTTTCGAGTTTTGCTAAAACTCATTCAGTTGCTTTTGTTTTGACCTATCCTAATCATCAATTAAATGACGATTGCTGCTAATGTAGCTTCACAATTTGGGTCTGCAGATGCAATGGTTTGTTCTTCTACTTGAAATGTGTTTTTGAGTCGTAAGTTGACAAGAACGGTATTAAGAATCAAGTTTAGAAATTTATGAAATCCAAGCTTTTGATGGAGCTACACTGATTAGTGCGTTTACATAGTATCAGTATTTTTTGAGAGACTTTTCAAAAGGCTTAATTGGTTGAATAGCCAAACCTTTCACGACTTTTGTTATTATATCCTTAATATTTCTAGATTGATTGATTTATAACCTAAGTCACTTTTTAACTCAAAATTTAATGAGGTGATACCTAAGTAATGAATTTTAAAAGCAATCTCATTATCCATAATTACTAAAATAACTATTAAAGTCATTTTTAGGTGCTACATGACGCGCGCCGAACGCGTCAATAAAGTAAAGTTTCCTAAACCAACTATTTTGTAGAATAGTGGGAAATGGTCGATCCCATAGAGATTGGTAGTCTTTCTTAGGTTGAAAACAACAAAAAAGGAAAATCGAGGGTTTTAAAATAAATATTAATTTAACCAACTAATCTAACTGAACTAAATAAATAAAATAACTAAACTAATTTTGAAAACAATTAATTAATACCTAAGTAACACCTAAGTCTACAGTTCCACAAATCAAGATCAAGATTCAATGGCAATCATTGTCCTCAATCTTTCCCAAAAAGTCATTAATTTATATTCTCCCAGATTAGCTATAGAAAATCGACATCCGCCAGAAATTCCTCGTTCCCCTAATCTCGATAGCCAGGACGTCCGCCACTAACTACTTCCCTAATTAATGTATAACCCTAGACATCCGCCAATCGGGTTTAACACACTAACCGCAGTAATATGGGTATGTGGGAACACTAATCCTAAATAACCGGGTCGCGTCCGTTCCCGATTTAACCTAGATTCAATTATTGCACACTCAAGAACCGAAAGGGTTTGACGGCAAACGGGTGAGTGTTTGTCACTTTATCGGTTCAAAAGCACAATTACACGGATACTAATGGTCCAAATAACTATAGATTGTCCACCTAAAAGCATGCATCGGCCGTATACATACCCTAGATCTAAACCATAATCTTTAAAATCAACAACAATGAAATAGGAGAATTCAAACTAATTAAATAATAAAATAAAAGATCTCACATAATATGCCATGAATCGATGATCTTGACTTGTTTCCCCTCCGACCTAGGCAAGGAGTTGATTAGCTGAACATCGTCGTCGAAGAAAGTCGATAAGAAAACAATAATAGTCGGTGTTCCAAAAATAAAACCTAAGTTCCTAATATATAAAACTACTAAAAATTGATCTCGGGATGTGAGAGAAACTAATTTTGGGTGTTGGGGAAGTGACTCGTGTGCCGAGGAGCATCGTAGGGCTGTTTTGGGCTCAAAAACTGGTGTCCGCCACGTGTCTGCACCGCATTGGTTCATTTCTTGCTGGAGCGCTGACGTGGCGTCTTTTGATTGGCGGAGTCCGCTGCTGATGACGCTGTGGCGTGGTGAGTGAGCAACACGTGGCGCACGCTGGAGGCGGAGAAGAATCGCACGAAATCGTGCGAATTTCTGGGAGACTGTGCTGTCGCGCATCCCGAGGAAATCGAAGAGGAGCTGTAGGAGGAGAAATGTTGGACACGCTGTGCGTTTGTGCTCGCTGACGTGACAGCGTGTGATTGGTTGAGAGAAGATATGCGCTGACATGGCGCATTCTAATTGGTTGAAATATGCTGTCTCCTATTCTACCCACCGCGCAACACGTAACTCGAGGCAAACTGTTCGGCATCCGATCACTGCATGTAAATACTCAATTTTGAGTATTTTTCCGCCACGAATTCAACCGCGCACTCCGTTTCACCTGAAAATGACCAATAAATATAATTAATATATATTTTAGAGACTTTGAATAATTAAATATACTAAAATAAAGTACTAAATAACTATAAATATTGACTTATCACTACATAAACCAGTTTTGAGTTCAAAATTAACCTAGGATACAAATCAAACAATCTAGAAATTTTTGTATATAAAACAACTCTCAAAAGGTTATGATACAAATTATAATGGTTACTTTCACCCATGATCGCTCAACTTTATCTATTGTATCACTTTGGTCGGTAAACTTTATATTGTAATAAGATGGTTATTAAACTCTCAAAAAAGTTTCACCATGGTCACTCCAGCAGCCACTTTGGCAGATGTGGTGATGTGCAAGTCGAGGAAGATCTAGTGGACATCAAGTATCAACTGCTGTTTCAATTTTTATTTTTAAAATTCATAAAAATTAGTGCGACACTTGAGGATGATCAGGCGTCTACACATCATCTTCTCCATCAAAGCAAAACAAAAAAGGATACCTGCCCTACTCCATACCACTTCTCCGCTACTGTCGTTGCCTGCTGCCGCCAGACTTCGGCTCTGGCTTGATATCAATTAATCAAGAGATCCAACATTGAAATCCTAACCCAAATCCCCCAAAACCAACAAAACCCACATCTCATATACCCTCCTCAATCTCTCCATAACATCAAAATCCTCCAAAACCCCACAAAAAATGGAGTGCTTGGTGATGCCAATAGTGAAGTGGCCAAAGAACGAAAATTCAATAAAATTAGCCGAAGTTTAGGCGAAGTTTATCGAAGTTGAAGGGATCGAAACGAAATTAACGGGTAGTTTTAAAAAATACAAAACTTCTCCAAAGTTTATGTTAAAAATCGACAACATTGATACAAATTGATATGAATTACTAAAAACAAGGAGAAATTGCAAATTTTTCGATAAAAAAACCAAATAAGTGTGTAGGAGACGGAAGGGTTGAGAGTTGTAATTGATGGTGGCTTTTAGAGGTTATTGAGAATTTGAGAGTGGCTCACTTTTGTACGCACATCTCTACACCGATCACGTAATCCGTTGATTTTGCATCAAGATTCAATGTATACATCGAGATTCACTTTTGCACACACATATCTACAACGCTTTGTAGTTTTTTTTAATCGATGCATAATGACAAAAAGTGGATATTTTCTTTTGCTTTAAATACTGACCTATATAATAAGCATGTTTCATAATTTTAATTTTACTTATGTGAAAGTGCAATTAATAAATAGTTAGAGAATCAAATTAAGTGTAATTACTATCACTACAAAATGATCTACCATACACAGTATGCATGACTAGCGCTGGTAAAATTGACTTGAAACCATTAAATTGTAAATTTTTTAGGTATAAATGTATAATTGTGCTTGTTTTGACATCCCATAAAATGAGTTTTAGTTTATTGACCTTTTAAATAAAAAATTCTTAAACTTCTATAAGTTAGCGAATTTTACTAAAATTTTCCACGTCAAATTAAACTTCTCTGAATTAATTCCGATTATCAAGAGGGCAAATTATAAGGCGAAACCGAAGTTTCGATCCTTAGAAGTGGCGCATCAAACACTACACTCCCCTGACCACTCATCAGGAGTTGCCGAGGATTTGATCACAGTGGTGGTGGGCAAGGAAAATAGGGTGTTGTTGGTCAACCCTTTTGTGCTCAACGAAACACCAGTTTAGGATCTTGATGGATTTGGTAAGGAGGAATGACAAGGGCGAGAATAGCTACGACGATGGGCGGTGGGGAGTTGTGGAAGAGAAGGTGAGCGTGGTGTTTGTGGATATGGACGCGAATCTGTTCGAGCACATGTGGTTGTTGCACAACGATTGTTCGACGGCGTTGAAGCTTAATGTTGAGGTCATTGATTTCTATGCTCAAGATTGTTGATTAATTAGAATAATTATGTTAAATTAGTACCTAATGATCCCTTAATTATGTGTGTATGTGTATACATCAAGAATTGAATTGATTCTGATGAATGTTTTATTTAATGAAAACTAATTGAAAAATATATAATCGATTAAGTTGTTTAATTATTTCTTAGCTAACTACCAAAAAAAAGTATTTCTTAACTTAATAAGTATATACATGTATATGTCATTAATTAAGTTCTATTAATTGATAGGATTTCAAGATTAAGCCGGAGTCGAAGTCCGACGAGCGGTGGCAAAGAGGTGGTAGAGAGTAGGGTGGCTGTTGTTATGAATTTTTAAAAACAAAAATTTAAATATCTGTCGAATTTGAATGCTGGAGTGACCATTAGTGAAACCTTTTCAATAGTTTAGTCATCATCTTGTTACAAAATAAAGTTTAGTGACTAAAGTGAGACAATAGATAAAGTTGAGTGGCCATGGGTGAAATTAACTTCAAATTATAATAACAAAAGTTGTGAATTGTTAGGATATTTTAACCAATTTGACCTTTTCAAAAAGGGGGAAAGCTAAATTTGGATGAATGAAATTACTTGAAGCACACGTACAAATCTTACCTAATGGTTTTTTTTTTTTTTTTTTTTTTTTTTTTTTTTTTTTATAAACTCAAAATCTTAATTCATTTCTAACTCTAATTTTCAAGTACCATCCCACTTAGATATGCTATTAATCATCGGCCTAAAAAAATCAAATTCTAGTAGTACTCGAATTCCTTAATTAAATACAACAACATAACCTCTATCCCAAAATTAGTTGGGGTTGGCTACATGGATCAACCTCTTCCATTGCATTTGATTTAGTGCCTTTTGTTTGATCCATTCATTAAAAGTGACAAAATTTTTACGCTGGCTATCAACCTATCGCAACCCTCTCTCATTTTCTAGGAATGAGCTTGAGACCGCCCTCCCCCATTTTTCGGTATGGAAAATGGGCTTTGGAGTCCTCTTTCTTTATCCGGACTTGAGATCGGCCATGTAACACATATAGCGTTCTACATAAGTGAAACTCCTTAATTTAATATAAACTGAAATACTATAATTCTAATTATATCAGGGTGCTGCATGTATAGAATTAGAATATGAACCAAATTCATCACAAAGTAAATCTCTATATCGCGAGTACTCTATCATCCACTTGATCATATTATCATTGTGTGTAGTCACAATCTGTTAGCCAATTGCTAGCATCCAATTATGTAGTAGTAAACCAATTGTTTCAAAGATTATTCCATTAATTGATTTGTAATTTGAACAACACCATACAAAAAGATAATAACTATGAAGTGACTCTTCTTCCTACTTCTACGCTAATTTAGTACACCTCATACGGTCGACCAAACAATTTATGCTTTACTTTATCCTTTCATCCTGTCATATTGTTGGTTAACTGATAATTCGAAACTACATCTTAACCTTGGACCAAATATCTGATACTATTTTCACGGCCAACATACTAATGCAATTATCTTGATTTTAAATCTATAAACATACTAGTTTCGTATACATGCAAGCGGGAGGTCGATTCCAATACTTTGTTTGTATTCAATAAAAAATATTAGTAATTAATACATTTTAAAATTTCAAAAAAATAAAATATGAAATATTCATTTAGCAATTATGAAAGACATAAATTTAGTATCAATACAAAAATTTATGAAATATGTACATCTTACTTGAGGTTTTTAGAATTCTCTCATTTATTTTCTCACAAAAAAAGAGAAAGACAAAAAAAAAAAAAGAAAAAGAAAAAAGAATCAACGTGCTATGTAACTAATGAGCATTATTACATTTAATATTAAATACAATATTAATATATGGAGCTCTGGCGAATTATAAGGCGAAGCCAAAGTTTCGATCCTTGCTTGTGAGAGAACAAAACTTCATTCTTCACATTGAACCAAAATCTCGGTCCTCTGCGACCACTCTTTCATCCTGTAGAAGACCTCCCTTGATTTGATTGAACCATGGCAGATTCCAAATCTATTACTGCAATTCCATTATTTATTTTGCACTTCTTTAGAAAGTGTGGATACAAAACAATAAATGCTATGATAAAGGATAACATGCCAGATCTTCATAAAAGTCGACGCAGACCACAAATGAACCATGCACAAACTAAAATGAAGAGATCAATCAAACGACCATAAAGAGAAAAATCACCTGAAATTATGCGTAACCAATGACATCATTTTTGTTTTAGTCCACTTACATCTTCAAGTCCAGTGTTGGTATATGAGGATGACAATTAATCCAACCTTTGTTTTTCAACATTTGTTATTCAATTCCCCACTAAAGCCGTCAAATAAGACTTGAAGCAAAAATAAGACATTATCTAATGAAATGCTTCAAAGAAGGTTGGGTAAGTTATATGGTAGCCAAGGCTATCATCCTTGAGAAAGGCAAATGCATTAGTTTCATTTAAAGGGTGCTTCACAGAGATGGTACTCAAGTAAAAAGAAAAAAAAACCCAATATTAGACAATGCAAAAAAGATCTAAATGGACATTTCATTCAAGTGCTTTTAAAGCTAAATTTTGTTGGAACTCACATATACAATTCAAGCTAAGCTTTTTTCCACATATTTCGAAAGAAATTGTAGTAGATAAACAACACTACAAACAAAAAACCCACTCACACATACACACACACAAGGGAATTATATAGAGCCCAGATGCTTTATGTATAATGCTAAAAAGTCGATATATAACCAAAGAAAGCACAAACTGAAATAATTTAGAAAACAAGATGTGAAATTGGTCACTTTGATAAGGCTAAAAACAGCTTCATTCCAACTACATCTTATTATCAATACTTTAGAGCTACCACTGATTTGTAATTGCATTGCTTGAAGATTCCATCACCAGAAAAATAAACAAACTCCCTTTACGACTCTTTCAAATGCTTTGCTTATTATCTAGCTAAGGTATTAGCAACATTAAATAAAGAATTTATGTAAAGAATAAAACAAATGTGAATTACAAGATTAAGGGCTTTCAAGGATAAAACAAAGAATAGCAACATATATAATATCTAGTACAAATTTAAAAGATGTCTTTCAAGGATAATACAACTTACATTCTAGTCAAGTCCGTCAAATTTAATTTGTGTCACGATTACATAATTTTTACATCATATCCTCATGAAATGAAAATAATGCATTTAAAAAATCTAATATATTAACATAAATCTGATACGCATATATAGTAGAATATCGATATAGTTATGCACAAAGTAAAGCGATTTTCACTAACTAAATTTACAAAAGAGAAAAGCTGCTTCAAATTGATTGGAGCCAAGTTTTACAACAAACACTAACACAACAACAATTAAGAGAAGCCCTTAAAAACAAAAAGTAAGACCATATATGGCATTTAATCAACACACACTATTTAACATGTACCAATTTTTGCCGTGTTTAACACGACAAATTAAAAATCCTTCATACCAAAATCATAACCTTATAGCAAGATTTATCCGTGTTGTTCCAAATAGTACTTAGTGAAACAGGGGCGAAAGATTGATCTGTTCTAGCTTAAAAATCATGAAAATCCTCATTAAAAATTTTGAATGCTGAAGATATTCAATCTTTCATTCGCTTCACATAACTCTAAAAGAAAACCATTAAAAAAAGCCAAACTATAAAGACATCAAGATAAAATCAAAGGAAAATGGAAGGATAATTAAACAACAACAACGACAAAGCATCAAATGTTGTTCGTAGCTAACTGGATCAAATGTTAATTAAGCAACAACATCAACAAAGGATGACAATATATTGAACCGCTCGTTATCAGAACAAATCAGAAGAAAGGAGGCATACCAAAAAGAGTCTAATGAGACCATACAATATAATAAAAGGTCTTCCAAGTTTATGACACAATTGAGACTTTCTATAATTAATTTTAAGTGTTCAAGAAAATGTCAGGTGAAAGTCTTGTGTACCTTAATAAGTAAGTTCTGTGTTTCTTGAAAGCACGACACATGAGAGTTGGATCTATCCATGGAGTCTTTGCTATCATTGACATTTTATCCAGTTGTTGGTACTTTTCTTATTCTTTCATTATTTCAGTCAACTTGGTAGAACAAAGAAATATTCTCAAGAAGCTGTCATTATTTTCAATCTTTCCAAGTACTTGGAACAACTCTATTCATGTAGAAATTTACAATCTGTCAAGGGAAAAAATGTGGGAGTTTTTTTATTACTTTTTTAGGAAATATAGGAGTTTTTATTTTCTGCATAATTGTTGATAACTACTTAATTCATGGCTTTTAATGGCAATGATTCAATTATACTTAAAAAAGATGCCGCAAATCTTTTGAAGAGCCAAATTTGTAAATTTTACTTGAAGAGGCAACCATTATTTCTCTATTTTGAATTGATCAATGAGAAGAAACACTGATAGTTCTTTTTTTTTTCTTACATTTCCGTTATGAAGTGTTCACAATGCATCATAGAAGAGAAAAAGGCTTTCAATAGACAAATAATAAGAGAGTATTTCATAGATATGACAAGGAATGAACAAATATGTCAGAGTAAATGCACGAAGAGTGTCAAAAACAAATAGCATCCATTCTTGTTATTAGTCTTGCTATCAAAAAGAAAATGTCAAACACATTCTAATTGTTAGAGAGCTCATCCAACTATCCCAAAAGTTATATTAATTAATGTTTCAATAGATTCACAAAATTATTAGTCATATTATTTAAAAAACAGCCATATTAAACTAAACTCCCATTCTTGACTTTAATACTGAACCATAAAAAACATATTTGAATAATGAGGATCCTTACAACGAGGTGTATGGTGATAAGTTATGACCAAAACTTAAATGTACACCTTCAATTTTTTTTTTTTTATTGTACTCCTCCCTGACAATAGGAGTTCGCCCAAAGTGATCAACTCACTTCCAAAGTTTATTCTTAGTTCAAGCCCTTCATTGAACAAAGCAATGTGGTACTACATGAATTCTCTAATTGTGATAATTGGAAGATCCTTAAGGCTTATGTTTCTATATGGGTGTTACTTGTGTGAGATATTTCATGGCTTAATTGCATTTCGAGTGAGCTATCATATACTTTTCAAGTTTTCATTATATAAAAAGTCACTAAAAATTAAAGGATATTGTTTTGCATTCTAGCTTTCCTAAGAATCAAACTTATTAAGAATAGAAGCAATACCACATTGCATACCCATTGGTTTGCAAGAAATCATAACTAAATCCTATAAGTGTTTCCTTTCTTGAATATAACAAATGCACTTGGGCTCAGTGATTTGCAAAATATAAATCAGAGCATGTCATAAGCTATTCATCGATCCCAAATTAGACCAACAAAATTAACACAAAAAAACGAGAGAGAGTATCAAATCAAAATTAAAACAAAACCTCCTTGTCATGGTTGATTTTGGAGTTCGATGTAAAAAAAAAAAACTTTATCACAATAGGAGGACAAATGGAAAGCACATTATCATCCACAAGTTATTAGTTCACAATATGTAAATGTACATGTTCTTCTCCATAAAAGTATTTAAACATCAATTTCCACGAACAACACAATTATCCTGGCACAATCAAAGGTGAAATATAGTTGACGAGTTACAAATCGACGGGGTGGCACGGTTAAGACAAAAACATAGGGGCAATTAGAAACCAATTTTCAATAAAAAAACACAAATCTAGAGTTAATCCTACTTCATCCATCAAAATTAAACCAATCCCATTAAAACAAACCCCAATTTTTTTTTTTTTAAATACACAAGAAATTTGAAAACCATAGCCAAACCCACAACTCACACACACCCAAAATCATCATCAGCAACATCAAGAGAAACTTACAAAATTTTCACTTAATCCCAACAATTCAATCACTAAGATCAACATAAAGACATAAGTTCACAAATCAATAGATAAATCAGAACTGATTTTGAATTAAGGTATTCTCATGTATCGAGGAAGAAAGACCAACAATTGCAACCTCAATGAAGATACCCCATGAAAAAGTAAAAATTGAAAAAAAAAAAAAAGGATTCTAATTCTAAATAAACTAACGTTCCTGATCACGTGCCCGTGAATCACAACCATAAGCAAAATTATTGTCTTGCCCTCAAATTCAAAGGTTTACAAAGATTTTTCCATTTTCCACATAGTCTACATGTTGCGCTTTGTGCACAGGAGAGCAAAATTTTCTATTATTGTTATTTTATCTAAAAACAATTAACATTTAGTTAAAGAAATATTTAAATGCATGTTGTAACTCTTAATGAATAATGACTAATGAATTCGACGAAAGTTATAAAGTTGAAATTGGAAAAGAATTATAAATGCTAATTAAGCACGCATTAATTACAATTTCTTTCTTTAGAAAAGGGAGGACGACATAGAAGAAGCATGCGCTTTGCGCTTGAGATATTTTTACCAACTACTAATTTTAAGGATTCGGGGACTCGGCTAAAAGTGTCAACATGGATAAAAAACTGTGATTTTAAATAATTTTCTTTAATCCTATGATTTATAATACATGCGAATATTAAAAAATAGAAAAAAAGTCTTGCTTTCTTAAAACCAAGATAAGAAAAACAATTTTTTTTCCTCAAATGCCAAACAAGTCTTATAAATATCTTTTGTGTTAAATGTTGTGTACAAAATTTGTGTTGAATGTTGATGGAAGGTAGCTCAACAAATAGAATGAAAGGAAGACAATGGCAGAGAGAAGATCCAATGAAAGATGAAGACGATGACATACTTTCAAAGGTTCTTCTTCTCGTTTACTCTCTTCTTCTTTCTTCTTCTCTTGTTGTTTCTTCTTCATGAAACCTTATCTATTGAACTTGAACAACCAAGTTCCTATCTCTCGAACCCTAGAACAACTAGCCAAGTTCAATCTTTTTTTAGGGGTCGGTGTTGGAAGGAAAGAAATAATTGATTGATTGATTGATTGGTTGGTTGACTGGAGATTTTGTTGGAAGTTTCCATAATTGTCACTATCCTTGTAACTCTATAAATATGAAGCTATTGTAACTAGAGAAGCATGAATGAAATCTTACCCTCTCCTTTCTCTTATGGATGTAGGTCTAGAACCGAACCACGTAAATCATTGTGTTCATCTTTATATTTCCTTAGTTTTAAATTATATCATGGTATCAGAGCTTCAAGCTTCATAGTAAGTTTGTCATTTGTCCTTTAATTTTCAACTTACATTGCCTTCATTGTTGTATGCTGTTTGAAATGAGTAGCCTTCATTTCTGATTTTTTTTTGAATTCAAGATCACTTGCTGGCCTTATTTTTGTATGATATTCACCACTTAGTGCAACCATCGCTGTTGTATGTTATCCACTATTTAGAGTAGCTTTCATTATTGTATGCTATCCACCATTTAGTGCAGCCTTTTATTGCTGTATGTTATCCACCATTTAGTGTAGCCTTCATTGTTGTATGCTATCCATCATTGCAACCTACATTGCTGCAATCTATCTCTTATGTGCAACCTTCATTGCCAAACACACTTCAGGTTCATAACCAAAATCAATTTTCGTCCTTCATCATTAGAATCATCATTAGTGAAAAGAGAACGAGCCGCAAACTAGACAATTGCGGTAAATCCTTCTGAAGACATGAACTTCAACAGTTTTGAGATAGAAAAGCTGCGCGCTTTACTTGACCTTGTGGATAAATCCTCAGGTATCAACTCATTGGTCCATTCAGGTGAGTTTCCTATTTCCATTGGGTTTAAGGTCTCAGATATATCGCAACTGATCACATGACTAACTCTCCTAATTCCTTTCACTTCCATAACCATTTTCGAAGTAATAGGAAAATAGCAACTGCAATTGGCTCATTAACAATAGTTGCAAGCATGGGAGACGTTCACTTTACTCCAACATTAATACTTAAAGATGTCCTTCATGTTTTGAAGCTCTCGACGAATCTCATCTCTATACACAAACTTACCCAAGATTCACTTTTAACTGTGTTGTTTTACCCTACTCATTGTGTATTTGAGGATCAAGGCTTGGGAAAGACAATTGGACTTGCTAAGGAACAAAATGGGTTACCTTGAGGTACCAACACATTCTACACGAAATACTTGCTCATTTCGTTCTGATTACAACCTTTCTAGTAAATATTGCTTGTGGCTGCATCATTGTCGACTTGGGCATCCCTCTTTGAGCACCCTTAAGGTCATGTTCCCTCTCTTGTTTAAGTCATTAAATGTTAGTGATTTTCATTGTGTAGTGTGTGAACTTGCAAAACACAAATGTGTGTCTTTTTTGTTGAGTAATAATAGAAGCTCCACTCCTTTTGACCTAATCCATTGTGATATTTGGGGACCTACAACTACAAATATTTCTGGTGCATGTTGGTTTGTATCCTTTATTGATGATTGCACTAGAGTCACTTGGGTTTTCTTGCTAAAAAACAAATCGGATGTGAGTCTCATTCTCCTACAATTCCATATGATGGTACAGATTCAATTTGACACTGGGATTAAAAAGTTTCGGTCTAATCATGCTAGAGATTATTTTAATCAAACTCTTGCATCATACTTTCAAAAGGAAGGAATCATTCACGAATCCTCCTGTGTCCACACCTCACAACAAAATGATGTTGCTGGAAGAAAGAATGGTCACTTAGTGGATACAACCCGTGCTTTCCGATTTAATCACCATGTACCTAAGTCAAATTTGGGGGAAGCAGTCCTAACGGCCGCACATCTTATAAATAGATTGCCTTATCGTGTCCTTGGTCTTAAAAGTCCAATGGAAGTATGAGAACACCCTTGATAGAAAGAGGGGGTTGCCTCGGCCATTTTATTGATAAACCAAATGAGTAGGGAAATACACACTCTAGAGTGGAAACACCCTAAATCCAAAGATGGAGCGACTTTCTCCTCTCAACCCAAATGAACAACTTTACACTTTTCAAGATGACCTAAATAGATGACATAACTGTACTTATACTCACCCATACCTAACCCACTCCTGAGCCAATTTGTACATGCAGCAGCGCACCCCACACACCTACTTACTCGTGAGGTCACACACCTCACGCCTGCTACTCACGTTAGTTAGATTGCCTTGGTGGGCCCACTTTGAGCTGATTCATCGCTAGCCTGGACGGGCAATGATCCCCTGTTCTTCAGCATCTTCCTACCATATACTTTCTGAATGGGAGGACGCCCACGGATGCTATCAACACTCCCCCCATGGACGTTGTCCTCAAGGTGGAAAGCTGGAAAGGACTTCTTAACGTGACTGACGAGCTCCTGAGAAGCCTCGAATGGTGGAAGGTGCACCCATTTGATCAACAACTCGGGACTTGCTGAAGATGGTTGATAGGCAATGACGGACTCGGGCTCCATAGGGGCCGTCAAAGAGTCGGGTGGAAAGGGGAGGCAACATAGGAGAAATTTGGGGAATAACCCACAGCCCGACGGAGCAAGGAGACATGAAAAACATGATGCACCGAGGAAGAAGAGGGTCGCTCCAATTTATAAGCAACCGGACCAATGCGAGATTACACCCGATCGGGACCAAAATATAAAGGGCTCAACTTCATGTTGGAGCGACACGCCACTGTGGATTGACGATAAGGTCGAAGTTTCAAATAAACCAAATCGCCCACATCAAACACAAAATCGCGACGACTCTGGTCTGCTTGTTGTTTCATCCGATTGTTAGCTAGTAGTAATTGAGCACAGAGTTCTAGAAGAGCCAAGTCCCGAGCTCTCAACGTGGAGTCCAAATCTGTTTAGGTAGACAAATTAGTGATGCTGTAATGGACGAGGGGAGGAGGTTCTCTTTCATAAACGACTTTGAAGGGAGAACACTTAAAAGAAGGGTGAAAGGAGGTATTGTACCAGAATTCTGCCCATTGAAGCCAATTTGACCATAACTTGGGGCGTTGACTGATGAAACAACGCAAGTAAGTTTCGAGGCATCGATTAACCATTTTTCGTCTGTCCGCAAGGTTCGAAACTTCGACTTCGCATATGACTTCGCTCACTCAAAATTCGAAATTAATTCAGGGAAATGTAATTCGATGTGGGGAATTTTGGTAAAACTTTGATAGTATATAGGATTCTAAATAATTTCATTAAAGTGCTAAAAGCATCCAAGTTTCATCGAAATACATTGAAAAGTCTGTTTTCTATAATATTTCATATTTTTCTCATTCTATACTTGATCTTTTCAAAACTTCAATTTTGATGGGATTGATCAATTTTTTACATTAAATTTTTCTTCACTAGACAATATATTAGAATCCATTTCTAATAAGTGAAATAAAATCGTGGTTTTGTTATCTCATAACATGTTGTCATTCATTAAATTATATTCTAATAAAAGTTGACCCTACTTGCATTTCCCTTTTCTTACAAGTGAGTGTTAAAACTTGAAATGTTATCATTTTTTCTAACTTCGATGTAAGTTTTGTGAGACTTCGTTTACACCTAATTCTTAATTCGGTGCTTCAAAAAATATTATTTATTCGAAGAAGTTCAGAGAATTTTCAAACCATGTCTGTCCGTTACTCGGTGGGTGAAAAGCCGAACAGTGGTGGAGTTGAGTGTTTTGGAGGCAAACCAGCTCCTTCCAAAAATGGCTCACAAAGCTCTTATCACGATTCGAAACCATGGTGCGAGGGAAGCCATGTAGGTGTACCACTTCCCTCAGGAAAGCCTTGGCTATTATTTTGGCAGAGAAGGGGTGCTTCAAGGGGAGGAAGTAGGCATACTTGCTATGTCTGTCGACGACAACCAAAATAGAATTGAACCCATGGGAAATAGGCAGACCTTCGATGAAGTCGAGAGAGATTCTACCATATCGCCGTGGGGATGGGAAGAGGTTGAAGGAGACCCGCCGGGGCCAAGGTTTCGTACTTGTGATGCTGGCACTTATCACAGGCTGCCACATACCCTTTAATGTCATTCTTCATACCGACCCAAAATAACTTCGAAGTAATACGAATACAAGTCTTCAAGAACCCCCCATGACCCCCCACCAGCCCCGAATGAAATTCAAGCAAAATTTTCGATTTGAGACTCGAAGAGGTTGGAATCACTAACCTGTTCTTATATAAGTGCCGGTTGTGTTGGATAGCCCATCCTAGTTTTGTTGTAGCATTTCAGAGTAAGGCGTCTCGGATGGAGATGAGAAATGGATCATTTAGCACTTCATATTGGAGGCGTACCTCATCATCGCAAGACAACATAAATGGAGAACAAGTCAAGGGCAAGCGACTCAGCAGGAAGAAAATGGGTAACAAGACAATGCATCTGCCACAATGTTGGAAGGACTGGGTTTGTAATGGATGTCGAAGTGAAAGCCCAATAGTTTAACCAACCAGCGCTGATACTCCGGTGCCACTTCCATTTGTTATAACAAATACTTTAGGCTGGGCCGGTCAGTGCGCACCAAGAATTGACGCCCCAAAGGTAGTGTCTCCACTTCTGTATTGCCAGCACAATAGCGATCAACTCCCATTCATATGTCGATTTGGGTTGAGATTTGGGTGATAGAGCCTGACTATAACAAGCAATGGGCCGTTCCTCCTGAGACAACATGACCCCGACACCCACTCTTGACGGGTCCGTCTCGATGACAAACAACCCGTCGAAGTTAGGCAAGGCGAGTATGGGCACTGTTTTCGTCGCACTCTTCACTTGCGTAAACGTGAAGGAAGCTTCCTCCGTCCAAGTGAAAGCATCTTTTCTTAAGAGTCGAGTGAGTGGCGCAACAATTTTTCCATAATTTTTCACAAAGCGCCTATAGTATCTAGTCAATCCGAGAAACCCACAGAGCTCTTTCAGAGAAGCAGTTGTAGGCCATGCATCCGTGGCTTGAACTTTATCCGGGTCGGCGAGGACACCCTCACTGGAAATAATATGATACAAGTAATCCAGGCTCGAGCAGGCGAAACAACATTTTTTGAGATTGATAGAGGGAATGTGATTGCAAGATAGTTAACACTTCGGTCAGATGGCTACAGTGTTCAATGAGTGTCTGGGTGTAAATCAAAATGTCATCAAAGAACACTGAGACGAAGCGCCGAATCAACCCATTGAAGATTGTGTTCATCAGAGCGTTCGAGAAGCCGAAGGCATGACTAAAAACTCATAGTGACCCTCATGAGTTTGGAAGGCTGTTTAGGAATATCTGTTGGCTTGGCCCCGAATCCGATGGCACCTCGAACACAAGTAGAGTTTCGAAAAGAAGCAAGTCCCGTGAAGTTCATCTAACATTTCGTCGATGTTGGGAATCGGGACTAATCGGGGATAGTGGCCTTATTCAGAGCTCGATTATTGACGCAAAAAAGCCAACTCCCATCCTTTTTCTTCACCAAGATGACGAGACTCGAGAAGAAGCTGTTGCTAACTTGAATAATGCCGGTGGCTAACATTTTTGTGACCATACGTTTGATCTCTATTTTTTGAATTTGGGGGTACCGGTAAGGTCTAATGCGAATAGGTTCTGAGCCATCTCTGAGAATGATAGAATGATCACAGTCCCGGTGGGGCAGTTGGTAGCTCGAACAGGACGCCGAAAGAGGACAGGATATCCCTGATACATGGTTCAGTGATAAAAGACAAGGAATCAAGATTAGTAGGCTCTATGTCACAACATTCAATCAAAAAACAACCCGCGATAGAATCAAAAGAGCGTTGGATGGACTTATATGATACTAATGTGCAGTGCAATGTACCCTTAATCAAACCCATTTGCTCTCCTGCTTGATGTACATTGTGAGGTTCGGCCAATCGTTGGCAGTCATGCCCAAGGACATAAGCCATTGCATACCCAGGATTAAGTCAGAACCCCCCATTGGAATCGAGAAAAAATCAGTAGTCACTGACAGGCCGTGAAACTGGACGCACATGTCCTTACATACCCTTGAACCTGGTAAACTCGCCCCTCCTCCTGCCAACACTCCATATTCAGCTGTAGCCGATAATGGTAATTTGAGAGAGTTAACCACTTTCGATGAAGCATCACTATCGATTAAAATCACTACCTCGACGGACCCAGTCATTCCCTTGATCTTGATGGCGCGTGGAGCCGGTCGCCCATCTAACACATGAGCAGAGAGTTCCATAGTCACCAATTCAGAAGCTTCGCCAGAGCTCGCTGTGGGATGGTGAACTATCCTCATCGTCATCCACTAACATCAATCGCAACTCCTTCCGCTAACAACGATGTCCAGAAATTTCGCGTCACAGTAGTAAAAGAGCCCCTGTTTTTGGTGGATCTCAGCCTCAGCCTCAGTCAGGCGTTTGAACTTTGATGGTGATGTTTGTGGGGTAGTCGAATTTGACACGGTTGGGCTCGATGAACTAGAAGAAGTTGGGCTGGATTTAGGAGAAGTCTCCCCATGATGGAGGCCCTTTTGGCAGACTTGGCCCAACATCACGAGATGGGCTTGATATGGTATGGGTCACCCACCTAAAAGACCGAGACTCACTCTTGATTGTCGACCCGTGGGCTTGTGTCTTTGGATTTCCTGATGATCCAAGCCCAATAGCATCTCCTTGCCAGTGTTTCTTCTCCACCTGAGTTGCTCTCTCAAACAAGCCGCGAAGGGTTTGCGGCGGCTCCACCAGGACTTCGAGACCGATCCGATCCAACAGACCGTTGATGAACACAACCATAGCAAAAATCTCAGAGAGGCCTTCCAGTTGCACATAGAGGAGATTGAATCGTTCTCGATACTCATCCACCGTGGACTCTTGATGAATCAAGAAGAATTGTTGGGTTAGACTCAATGGATTAGCATCCATGAATCGCCGTATCAGTTGACCATTCAGATCTCGCCAGCTCGTGAACGGCTTCGTCTTGTCTTCCATTTGAAGCTAGATCTGCGTCGACCCTATGCGACAAATCCGCGCCGCCCTTAGCTTCGACACCTTTGCCATCTCGTGGAGCGCGAAGTAGTGCCCCGCCTGATTGAACCAAACCGGTAGATCCTCACTATTGCATGTAGGCATCTTTATTTTTCTTACATCTGGGCCTGATTTGTAAGGAGCAGCATCGCGTCCTTCCAACTAGACGCCCTGATCTGGTGGATCTGAGGCTGATCGAGAGCTACCTTCTCCGATCTGGCTGGCTCGCGATGCTGGCGTGTTGCTATGCAAGTGTGAAGCCTTGATCTGTAGCACCAAGCCTTGGATCTCAGATCGAAGCTCCCCTACTGTCGTTTACAAACCTCCCACTGTGGTTGCAAGCCGGGATCTTCTACAGCCGCTCCTCCATGGAATCGATCTGTGCTTCCATTTTCGACGGCATGCTCTGATACCAATGATAACACCCTTGATAGAAAGAGGGTCGCCTTAGCCTTTTTATTGATAAACCAAATGAGAAGGGAAATACGCACTCTAGAGGGGGGGGGGGTACCCTAAACCCAGAGACGAAGAGACTTTCTCCTCTCAACCCAGATGAACAACTTTACACTTTTCAAGATGACCTAAACAGATGATAGAATTGTACTTATACTCACCCATACCTAACCCCACTCTTGAGCCAATTCGTACATATAGCAGCATACCCCACTTACCTACTTACTCGTCAGCTCACACACCGCACGCCTGTTGCTCACGTTAGTTAGACTGCCTTAGTGGGCCCACCTTGAGCTGATTCATCGCCAGCCCGGACCGGCAATGATTCCCTGTTCTTCAGCTATTCCTGCTGTATACTTTCTGAATGGGAGGACGCCCACGAATGCTATCAAAGTATTATCCCAATTTTATCCTAACTTTAGATCCTCAAACAAATTTAATTCCTAAAATATTCAGATGTGTCACCATCGTTCATATCCACCATTCGAATAGGGGTATGTTAGATCTAAGAGCTCTCAAGTGTATCTTCATCATATGACAGGGTAGGTCTACTTAAAAGGGCATATGTGTCATCACCATCTTCTCAAAATTTTTTTGTCTCATTAAATGTAACCTTCAATGAGCACTAGTCTTATTTCCCTACTCTTTCTCTTCAGGGGGAGAATTTCATATTGGAAGGCAAGGATTGAGATGAGTTATTCTTTACCTCTTTAGACATAGATGTATTACTTGAGCAACTGATTAGGTCAAAAGTCTCAAAGCCTAACACTTATGAGCCTAAGGCTAATGAATCGGAACCAACTACTCTTAAGGATTGCATGACAGGGCAGGTCTACTCAAGAGAAATCTACAAGAGCATGGTTTGGTAGATTCTCCCATGGGTATCATACATAATTTACTACTAAGAAGGTGTGTAAATTAAAGAAGGTGTTGTACGGACTAAAGAAATCTACAAGAGCAAAATTTGGTAGATTCACCGTAGTGATGACCAATATGGGATGTAAACAAAGTCGAGGAGATCATACTCTGTTCATCCAACACTCGTCTTCAAGGGGAGTTACGACTCTTCTAGTTTATGTGGATGATATCATTGTAACTGGGATGATGAGGATGAGAAGCATAAATTAAAGTAGTCTTTGGCTGAAGAATTTGAAATAAAAGAACTGGGAAAGCTGAAATATTTTTTGGGAATCGAGGTAGCACATTCAAAAGAGGGTATCTTCATATCTCTGCAAATATATTACATATATTCTAAGTAGACAAGGAAGCTAGCATGCAGACTAGCTAGTACACCTATTGATCCAAATCACAAACTTGCAGAAACAGAAGAAGCTACAGTCGTGGATCGAAATAGGTATCAAAGATTGGTTGGAAAACTAATTTACCTTTCACACACTAGACTCGACATTGCATATGCCGTGAGTGTGATTAGTCAATTTATGCACAATCCTAAAGAAATTCATTTACAGGTTGCATATAGAGTGTTGCAATATTTGAAGGGAACTCTAGGACAAGGTATTTTGTTTAAAAGACATACAAGGATAGTATTGGAAGCATATATAGATGCTGATTATGTCGGCTCAGTGGTTGACGGAAGATCAACTACAACATACTACACATTTATAGGTGGAAGCTTGGTGACTTTGCACAGTAAAAAGCAGAATGTGGTTGCTAGATTAAGTGCTAAAACAAAATTTCGGGCAACGACTCAAGGAATCTGTGAACTTTTATGGTTGAAGATTATCTTAGAAGTTCTTAAAATCAAATGGAATGGGTCCATGAGACTTTATTGTGATGACAAGTCTGCAATTAACATAGCTCATAATCCGGTGCAACATGATCTAACCAAGCACATCGAGATTGATCGACATTTTATTGAAGAGAAATTGGATAGTGGGCTCATTTGGATTCCTTATGTCTCAAGTCAAAATTAGCTTGCAGACGTGCTTACTAAAGGTCTGAATAGTTCTTCATTTCAAATAAATGTTTCCAACCTGGTAATGATGAACCTTTATCCACCAACTTGAGGGGACTATTGGAAAGAAGGAAATAATTGATTGATTGATTGGTTGGATGATTGGAGATTTTGTTGGAAGTTTCCACAATTATCACTATCCCTGTAACTCTATAAATATGGAGCTATTTGTAACTAGAGAAGAATGACTGAACTCATACCCTCTCCTTTCTCTCGTGGATGTAGGTATAGAATTGAACCTCGTAATCATAAATTTCTTTTTATTTCCTTAGTTTTAAATTGTAACCAAGGTTTAAAAAATCGAGCACAATGGAAAAGTTTGATCCATGTAGCCGACCCCAGTTAATTTGGGACTGAGGCTATGTTGTTGTTGTTGTTGTTGTTTAAAAAATCGACAAACTTCGGCGAAGTTCGGGCGAAGTTTGTCGATTTTGAGGTGAGCGAAACAAAGTTCATAGGCTGTAGAAAAATTGCAAAACTTCGACTCTATTTCGGCTAACTTCGACCGAACTTCGAAAACATTGATGGAAGTTAATAAAACATGAAGTAAAATTGTCATGTTTCGTGGAAGTTGAGCAAACTTCGACTGAAACTTCGATGGAAACTTCGACTATGCTAGAAATATACCTAAACTTTGGCTAAATTCCAATAAAACATAGTTTTAGCATCTCTACAAAGAAACTTAAGTTTTCTAGCATTTTAAGTGAAATTCCATAAACTTCTGTACACCACCAAATTTTTGTCAAACTTCCATCGTCGAAGTTAACTTCCTCGAATTAATTCCAAATTTTAAGTGAGCGAAGTCATAGGCGAAGTCGAAGTTTCAAACCTTGATTGTAATAGAAATATACCATGTGCCCATGTCTTGTCGACATGGGCACTTCCTTCTAAAGTGCCGAGTCCAAGTATCATGGATTGCAACTAATGACCATATTTTTATTTCAAATAATAAAAAATTTCTCATATATTGATAGAAAAAGAAGGCTGATGAACCTCTAATGAATATGGTAATCCTTTTATAACTTCGAGAGAGTTAAAGGGATTATTAAATAAGAAATAATTGTGAAATCATTATATGAAAAGAGTTGCGACATTATATGGGAGAAAAAGGAGTTACAAATTTAAATGGTTTCTTATCAAATATATAATTAGTGATTACCATTAAAATTAATCATTTCAACTAAGGTGACCTAAAAAAATAATTTCAATGAAGGTAATTTCATGCTCCATGGAAGAAAGACCTTCAAAAAATGCAACCTAATTGAGGATGCCACCTGAAAAAAGTGAAAATTGAAAAAAAAATAAAAATTGGAACCTAACTCTATAGACTAAAATAATGCACGCACCTGATCTCATGTCTATGAATCCCATCCTAGACCAAAATTATTGTTTTTCTCTTAAATCCAAATGTTTACATGGATTGTTTCACTTTTCACCTAATTTCTTGCATTTTCTTATTTTTCATACAAAAGTATAGAATAAGGAAAAATGAGTCCCTAGATGCCACCTGAAAAAATAAAAATCAAGCAAAAAACTTAATCTGACTGGAAATAGCCATACTAAATGAACACACTTTATTTTATGTCCATGTTTAACAACCGCAAGAAATATTACAGTCTTTGCCCATAAATTCAAGGTTCACATGTCTTTTTATTATAGCATAAATCTTATGCTTCTCTTGGTTATTTACTGTTTCAACTTTTCTTCAAATTGTGTATATGTACCTTTCTTGTTGGGCAGCATTTCCAAAGATTAGAAATTATTTGCGAGTGTTACGAATGGTTACTAATGTGTTCACGCCCTTCGTATATTGGGTTCTATGTAAAGCATTATATTTTATCTTCTATTTAACTATGTTATCCATCCTATCCTTAAGGTTTTGATTTATTGTTAGCTTGTGTAACAAAGTTTTTTTTTTTTTTTTTTTTTTTTTTTTTTTCCAATCTACTTACTACTGATGGTGTTGGCTATAATTTGTTTTGTATTATTCTAAGCTTTTCTCTGTTGGTCCAGTTTATTTGCTTATCAGATTTGGAGAGTGACTATATAAACCCTTACGACTTGTCTTCTCGTATTAATGCTATTGTCACCAAGGAGTTCCTCGTGCAAGGAATGTTATGTGGTCTTTTCCTCCTAACATGGCATTGGTTCATGTTTTTGATATCAGCTCCCTTAGCGTACTATCATCTGAAGTTGTACGTACTGCGCATTAAATCTATTGACTTTATGGTGATTATTGTTTCTATATTAGTTGTTTTATTAATTTGTTATACAATTAATTGAATGTGTAAAACCAATGAAACATCTAAACCATAACCAACACCATTTAAGACACACAATCTTTTTTAACTTCACAATTGTAATCAAGTCATAAAAATAGCCCTGCTTTGTATGCCCTTAATTGACAGTATATGACTTTAAGAAAAATATGCATGTGCGGGCATTGTTGAAGCCTAATTAATGCTTTCATCTGTTCATGCCCTTGAATTTAGTCGGAAAATTCCATTCTTGCTAGCATGACATAATTCAAGCTCATCAATTTAGAATTATGCTGGATAGTGTGGGTGCACTTTTTCCAAGGATGATTCTTATTAAGAAGAATTATCAGAATTATGTTGGATAGTTAGGCTACCTTTTTCCGAGAATGATTTGGTTTTTTTTTTTTTTTTTTTTTTTTTTTTTTTTTTTTTTCAGATTAAAGAGAACTTTGAAGTTTGATATCAAATCTAATAAAATTTCTCATTCAGTGATTCTAGTATTATGCTTGCCAACGTAAACATGGTAACATTGTTAAGGGACGTTTCAATCCTAGGTTCATTTTCCTGAAATTATGTGATTGATCTTATTCATGTTTAAGCAAAATATTTTGAGTTTACTTCAAAAAAAAAAAGCAAAATATTTCGAGTTCAATCCTAATTAGTAGTATTTTTAATGGGATTTATTATTCCATTTGTCGTGTAGGAGCCCCTCTATAATTTATTTTATTTCATGCTTCAAGAGGATGATAATTTAACGGTTTCCCTTAATATTTGTAGGTTACAGATGGTAAATGAATTTTTTCTTTTTTGATAACAAGGTAAATGAAAATCTAAGACATGACAAATTTGTACCCTCACTTGTCAATGCCTTTGTTAACAAAAGATAGGAAGAGGACATGTGTCCTTTACATGTCCTTGACAAAGTTTGTATTGCATTTTTCTTTTCTTTTTGAATCTTTGATATTTGAATTCGTTTCTCATTTAACTTAATTCCTGTTAAATGTTCATTATCAACAACATCAACAAAGCCTCAATCCCAAATTAGTTGCGGTCGGCTACAAAGATCAAACTCTTCCATTCCTCTTGATTTAATACACATGATGTTCTTACGAAATTCTTAGAATCCTTCTTAATTAATGCATCTCAAGTTATCTTAGGTATACTCCTATGTCGTCGAATTTCTTCAGTTTCTTTTGTCTAGTTTTTTGATTGGGGCAATTGTGGGTCATCTTTGGATGTGTCTAAACAACAACAATCGCCTTCCCTAATTTTCGTATTGATTAGTGCTACTTTTTTTTTCTTGGGATTTTCGTGCTTCTTATTCTTTCATTACGAGTTTACCCTACATTCACTTAAGCATCCTTATTTATGCTACATTTATCTTATGTATATGTTCTTTCTTTTTTACTGCTCAACATTTACTCTCATAAAGCATAGCTAGCATGATTGGTATCGTGTAAAATTTTCATTTTATCTTAACAAGATTATTTCGATCACATATTACACACGTTAATCTCCTCCACTTCTTCCCTCCTACTTTCATTCTATGTGTAATGTGATCCTTAATATAACATCTTCATATGTGATTGATCCTAAATTTATGAAATTGTTTACCATAGGAACTTCTATTTTTCCTAATTTTATTGCTCCATTATCTCGATCTATATTGTTCACTTACTCACACTACATGTATGATGTATTTGGTAGTAGTTATGCTCAACTAAAATCTTTCAACTCTTAACATACTCCTCCCAAAGTTCTAATTTCTTATTTACTCCATTTCTTGTTTCATCTACTAAAACAATATTGTGTATGAACAACATACGTACACATGGTATATCTTCTTGAACATGCCAATTAGTTCATCAATAATTAAAGTAAAGAGTGATGGCTTATGGCAGATCCTTGATGTAGAGTAAACTGTGCAATTGTTATAGGGAATTCTTTTGTAATTCCTCTTATTGTTTTTATACTTATTAATTCTCCTTCTTACATTCTTTAGTAGCGTGTACTTGAATTTTCGTCTGAACCTTGAAATATTAGTTTGTTCAACCTTTTCCCAATTTTGGGACGATGCTGAAAATAGACAAACCATATGGCATGAAACTAGAAGAGATTGGATTATTTAGGCCCAATGATGGCAACGTGTTGATAGGGTGTATTGGTAAGAAACCATTTAGGTCATCTCCTAGGTGAGCAGTGGGCTTTAAAGCAATTTTTTTAGAAACTAGAGGGCCTCATTGTGAAATCGTACTGAATAGAAATACCCTTTAACCAAACTAATACCTTATATAGCCATTGTCAAAAAAAAAAAAACCTAATACCTTATATCTTTCTCTGAAATCTCCACCCTTTTTCCCTCTGCATCGGCAACTGGCGATTGTTCAAGCTCTCTAAATCGATATATTTTGGATGCTTAGGCACTGCCTTCCCTTGTCCGTGATATTGCTTGGGCATCACCTTGGTGCCTTGTAGTTCTTGTAGAGGCCTAACATGTAACGACCTCAACCTCCTCGAGGAGCGTCGCCTGGCCTAAGACACTCGCTAAACCCCAATGACGTCGGCGAGCCTAAGCACCTAATTAACATCAACTTTGGTAATTTGAAAAATCGGTAAATTTGAAACTTTTTAAAATTGAATGCGAAAGCAACGTATTAAGTTCAGTTTCTAAAAGTCGTTTACAAAACCACGATAAAACATGCTACACTGTTGTAACCCATTCTCAATGTTATTACAAAATACAAGTTTACAAAATATAAAAGTGCTGGAGTAGATGCAACCGGTGTCCCCAATAGACATCGAGGAAAGGCAGCAAAACACCCTAGGCCTTCTCCACGCTGTGGTCTAATGTGCCGATGAGGTACTTGAAAAATCTCAAGAGGGTGAGCATGTCAACAGGCTTAGTAAGATGGATATTCCCTTGGTTATCAAGTATCTACTAAAACCTTATGCAATTAATAAGTGCATGTAACAATAAATATCTACAATGGGGCATCGAGAAAATATATATAGAAGAAAGTAACATGCAAGTCATTCAGTACATTGGAATATATATTTGTGACTACCTAACTCACGCAAGTGGCCATTTACCTCTCTCGACGAAGATAGACCCACTAACCGAGACATTGAACTTTTGTGTCGTTTAGTTGGGCTCATCAGCGCCAAGAGGGTTCTGTCCAAACCACTAACTTCATGTCATACCCGTCTCTCTTGTACACAGTGGAATCAGCTAGCCGACTCCCACAACAAGAGTCATGTTAGCACTATATTCCATGGACCAATCCCCATAGCATGAGGCTGCTTGTCGACACCCTCATCGATTGAAGCCGCGTGGAATAATCACAATGGGAATTACATTACAATGTATAGCCCTCAACTCAGTCCATATTCCAAATGAAACTAAATATAACTATAGGCATGCCATAAAAGATAATCCAAGTGAATCTCACTTACCTCGTGCACGCGTACCTAGTTCGTGCGGTCTCTTGAATGTCAATGAGTCAACTTACGTGTATCTACATAAATCATAGGTCTAAAATAGGTTAATTTCACTTTTAAGTAGGTCTCCTATATAGCCCAAAACTTTAGGACTCTAACCCAAGTCCCAATTGACCTCATGTCTCACTTCCCTTTAGGGATTGTAGCACCTAGTCAAGCCCGATGACATCTCGTCCACTCCCGACTGGGGGAACGACTAAATTTTTAAGGTCTATCATCCCCATGTTGTAGATTTCTTTTTTTCCCTTTCGTCGATAAGTACTAAGTAGAATGTCGAAATCAGAGTTAAAATGAGGGAGCTATGGACATTCCATGAAAACTGTGCGATACTGTCCATTTACTGTTCTTGGCGCCAGGTGTGGCGCAAAGTCACGCCAGACTCGATGCTAGGTGCAGCTCCAAGTGATGCCACACTTGGCGCCCATACATGATTCACCCAATTTTCGGGGTTTTCACTTCCCATTTAATCCACTCCTTTGGACCCTTAAGTGGGTTTTCCACTAGCCCTAATGGGTTTTTTTTTTTTCCCAAGACTCGAACTCGAGTTACCAGCTAAAGGACAACAACTCGCTTCTAGTTGTGCCAACCAACCGTTTGTCCGAATGGGGTCTTCTATCACCTAAATAACCACCATTATCAAAGGATGCATTAATACCACAATCCCATACTCACATCATCACTATTCATCACCTTCTCCAAACAGCCAACCACGACAACAACTGAACATGAGAACTCAATGTCCTTTCCATTTCACCCAAAGGGAGTTTATCTAACTCCATCGCACACCTAAACATGCACAAACAACAACCCAAAGATGACCCTTAATACCGAAAACGAGATTTAACTTAGATGAGAAGGATTGGGTTGGGGTTTGCACACTTAGGGCTTTCACAAGAACTTTTTCAAGCTTAAATCAACTTTCTTGGCCTTCCCTTGGTTCGATCTACCTTCCTTAATCTCTGTTCCGACAAACTCCACCAAACTCCGCTAATGTCTCCATTTTCTTCCTTCTTCTTTTCTCTCCAACATCTCCCTCTCAAAACGACTCTCTCTCTCTCTCTCTCTCTCTCTCTCTCTCCCCCACTTGAACTTCAAGATCTTCCTTCACGCATCCCTGAAGCATGTCTAGTGCTCCTCCAAGTTCTACATATCCCATGAATGGGGTGGCTACCATCCACCATCACTTCATAAGTCATATGGTCCGCAATGCTCCACGTCTCACACACTCTCATGTTTTTTGTCTCACTTGTACGCATTTCGAGGCTTAGTCAAGGGCACAAATAAATCAACAACTTAGACCAACGAAGCTTCAAGTCCATTTCCATTTGAGCCACGACTATATATATTAAATATAACACACATAAACACCCAACAAGCAAATATAACATGAATATATGCGTGTTACCTCGAGTTTGGAGTTTGTGACGGGTTGTAGGTCGAGCTTAAGCCAATAACGACCTGGGTTTAGCCCTAACTACTTGTATCAAACGTTGGGTTGTTATATAACATGGTTGGTTTTGTGAAGGAAAGGAGCCGAACTTTGAGTTGTTATTCTATTATGTTTCATTAATACTGAATTGGGTCAAATCTGGTATCCATATGTTTTTGCAAGCTCTTGCTTTCTTTTCCATGTAATATGTAGTTCAACCTCTAAAATTTTTGAGATGTTTACCTAAAAATTGATTGATTGCTTTGTTCTCATTCAATAAGCCTGATAATTGGATTGCTTGAATGAAGTTGTGCTCATTTGTATTGATCACATGATACATAAAGACGATTGCTATGGCCTATGGGCTCTGGAAGAGAGTGGAAACCAATGGTTGAGCTCACAATGTGTCAAGTTTCTCTACCTATTGGTTTGGTTCGGATCTTGATTTACATTTACGTGGTGCATACATGGAATCTCTAGCTTCTACTATAACTATTATCCATATCCTCGAATTGACAACAGACATCGGTTCGTAAAGCTTGAAGGCTTATATCTCTTATCCGTTCCTTTTTTCCATCTTGGTGGTGGCAACTTGGAGCTTCAGTTATAGAAAGAACAATAATAACTAATAGAAGTAGTAGTTTTAATGCATAATAGGAAGCGGTTTATATAGTTTCTTTGTTTACTCTTTCTATCTTGATAACTTGTATTGTTTAGTCATTTATCTATCATGCTTTTTAAATTATGTATTATTCATTAATTATGGCTTTCCTTTCTAGAAATATGATCATCCTTGAAGCAATAACATTTGCATTCTTTTTAATACTCAGTGAACTTGTGGTTCATGCATTGATGCATTGTTTTCTTCTCTTCCTTTTGTATGCTAGGTACATGAATCAGAAGCATCTTATTGATGTCACTGAGATTTTCAGTGTACTTAACGCAGAAAAGAAATACCGAGTTATCAAAATTGGTTTTTACTTGGTGCTCTTCATTGTAGTCCTTTTCAGGTTTGTTGTAGTACTCACTCTATTTTGTTCACGAAGTCCCTAATGTTCCCCTATAGTGATTTTCCTATTTATCCTATTTTGCTCTTATCAAAAACTTTTTCCTATATTTATTATGAACATAAACAATGATGTATAGGTGGAAACTCAAATCTATTCATGGTTATTGTTAGCCTTTTTACTTGATTCTACTTTTGGAATTAACAACTGATTAGATGGCTACATTCTTCATATAGGATTTCTATTTCTTGCATAGAAACTTGAAAACAATTGAGTTGAACAAGTTATGCATTTCTACTTTATTTGTTCTATGCTTTTGAAATGTGGTAAAATTTAATTCTTGTTGAAAAAATTTTATAATTTTGTTGACAGAAAGTGTATAAATGTTCTCTAGCCTTTCATAAAGGAAATCCTAATAAATGTTTATTAAATTTAGTAATGAAAAATTAAGATAACCTCTTGCATGACGTTGATAGGTACTCTAAGTTGGTTAGAGGTTAAAATAGACAACTATAAATAAGGTAAAGCGGTCATATAATTAGGTTATGTTGATTTTTAGTTTTGAGAGGAACTCTTATGAGTTTGGTTTTGTGGGAGAGAGATAAACCTCCAAAAGTATATTAGTTTATTCTTGTTATCTGTAACCTCTAAGTTTCTCAGCGACAAGATACCCAAGCAATGTTCCTAAATTACGGTTCACCACTTCAGTCGGACCATCGGATACATTAATTAAACTCTTCCTTTGAGCTAGATTTAGTACAATTGATGGTGTGCTTTTTGACACGAGTTGCAAGCGCACGACTTCGTTGCAAGTAATAGTGGCACCAAACTAGTATTGGTGCCAGATACATACTAGTTTGGTGCCAGATATCAAACTACTTTAAGTAGGGGTATAATGGTAATTCACTTACTCGGCTTTATATATAGGTTGTATAAATAGGCGTGTTAAGTGAATTCACATCATAGGAGAAATTAGGGCTAGAATCTAATTTTTGTTTTAGAAAACGAGTTGGGTTTCTTAGTCATTCTAGAGTTCTTAGGGAGAACAAAAAATTGTTTTTGTGTTTTCTCTTGAGCTAACATTCAAAATCTTGGCCGCCGTTCATGAGTGAATTTCTGATAGAGGATGTTTGTCTTTGGTAGCGTCTTAAATATCGATAAACACAGAGAAGCAAACTAGCGATTGAGATACGATGTACTTTTGTTAATCAGTTAAATGGAATTCGGATTAGATCCTGTTTGGGTTTTGAAAATAAAATCTTAAAATTTCGGCTTCGTTTTGAACCCTGAAAATCCTACGTTATTCCTTTGCACTAATTTTATTTGAAAGACTCCTAATAAGAGTGAATATATACGACTTTCTTAAAATTCACATCCCAAGGTCGTGGTGGTTAGGATTCCAATGTAGCACTCAGACTCCGCTGGTCGGTGTGAGTAGCGTAAGTGCGAATTTGCATTAAGCACCAAATTCAGTTGCTTCCCTAGTCAATGGACGATGCGCCATATGTTCTAAGGTTGTCTTCCCCAAATCCGAGTTTAAATTCCCAATGGTCATGGTGACTTCCAAACCCTATGTTCTGCATACTTGGCCAAGGTGAGAATAGCATTGAGCACTGAGAAAACACAAATTAACACCACAAATTGAAAAAAAACAAATCAAATTAACATTCGAAACAGAGGTTTTCCAACCCGGGATCCATCGATCCCTAGAACAAAGAGTATTACCCCATACTAAGGCTTAAATCAATACAAAACATGGTAGAAACTAAATAAAACATGAAATCAAACTTAGAAATTTAAGTCGAATCCACGAGTTTGATCCAAATCTCTAGCCTCCACGAGTGTTTCTCCTAAGCAAAAGTTGTCTCTAACCCTAATTTAGTCTTATTAATACCTCCAAGTCAATTAAGTCCATGAACTACACAAAAACCTCGTTAGAAACTCATTTTTCGCACTTTTCCGCAGTGGGCGCTTACCTCAGTGCTGGGGTGCCAAGGTCAGCGCTCATTGGAATTTCACACTGTTTTGTGGCGCTGAACTGGGCGCTGCGGCGCTGGCTCGGGCGCCGGCCCGAATCCTGCGCATATCCTCCACTTTGCGATGCGATTTTGGACCACTTAGAGGCCGAACTTGACAAAGCTTGTGAGGCATGAAAACGTTAGGCTTTGAGTGTACTTTCCAACGGAAGAAACCGCATGTCATTTGGATTTGAAACGAGTGAGATATGGTCAAAACACTGAAGCTTGTTCAAAATGGACTTGACTTCACCAAAACTTAGCGAATTTGATGTTGTTCTTTCCCAAACCTTATACTCTCTTCCCGAAACCTCAAAACATTTTCAAAATACAGAAAACCATGTGAAAAATCATCATTTCATCACGCGCGTCCGACCTCGCTTTCCTTTTTCTTGCCCATTCCTTGTTTGCCTTGCTCGACCCGTCAAACCATTAAATCAAATTCTCATCCTGACACACCAACAAAATGCCCCAAATTAGCGTGAATTCACTTATTGTTGGCCCAAATTATTAACAAAACGCTACTTATAAATGTACTAAAATATGCTACGCATCCCTTTCCAAATCATTTAAATCCTTTTTAGTTATTGCGTTCCAAGTTAGCCTTGGTCTACCCATACCTCATCGAATTTCTTCAGGTTAGTACCAAAAAGTTTTCATAGCGTCTTCCAATAATAACTTCTAGACTTCACATCTTTATCAGATACTGTTGAGGTAGGCAAATCATAAATCCAAATAATTTCTCTAAAGAACTACTTAGCAACATGAGAGGCGTCAATAGATTTGCTATAAGAAATAAAATATGTTATTTTGGAAAACCTATGAACAACCAATATTGAATCATGACCAAGGTTGTTTTAGGCAATCCAAGGTCAAATTTCATACTAAGATCTAGCCATGGTGCATTAGGAATAAGCAAAGGAGTATATAACCCAATATTTTTTCGCGAGTTTTAGCTACATGACAATTACGATACTGAGAAACAATCCTAGCATCGTCCTCTTCAAAGAAGGCTAATAAAATCTCTTCTCAACAAAAAACTATATACTTATCTAGTTATCTCTACCTAAGTGACCAACAAGACCACCAACATATAATTCTCAAACTAAAGATTCACGAAGCGGTGTTTGAGGAATACACAAATGACTACCATGGATTAAGAAATTATTATGAATAAGAAAATTGATGTGAGACTCACGATTTCCATCCAGAAAATCAAGGTAAATATGACCAAAATCAGGACAAATGTGATAGTCATCTTTAATCCTGTCAAAGCAAGAACACTAACACTAAGTGATCGAAGGACACTGATAAGACAAGTCAAGGCATTTGCTGGTTTATTATTTATGCCAACACAATGATGAAGGACAAAAGTATTTTCTTGGAGGAATGCAACCTATTTAGCATGTCGTGCACTTAAATTTCTTTGAGAATTAATATACTTAAAAGCTTCATGATCAAAATAAAGAACTGTTAGAGCAAACGCATCAAACAAACAGCACACGCACACGATCGACAAAGAGAATTACGTGGTTCGGCAGTATGCCTACGTCCACGGCCGAGAACACATAGATTTTATTAACTCAGAAGATTACACCAACGTTAAGCATCCAACTCTCTCACGCTCACCAACTCAAGACATTACAAGACATTACCAATTTAATGGTCTACTCTACTTATATATACACTAGGGTATCAGAGTTGTACTAGGAGACCAAAACCATATCGTATTAGGAGTCTACTTAACTTAGTAACTGGGTTTTACTAACCGGGTTAAACTAACCCAAAACATCTGGGTTAAGTACCGACCCACTTCAAGCCAATATCAACAAATCTCCACCTTGGCCTGAATTCTCTAATCTTCATCAAAATCTCACTTTGCAAATGCCCCTGAGGGCCTTCAGTCTCTCTGAATTCCACCCAAGATGAATCGGTTCTCCTAGACACTCTAAATATGGCTCAACACCTTTCCAATAGCGATTGGCTGAATCGTGGGGTTTCATTTTAGCAAAAGGAATTCTTTGAGTACCATTCACCTTACATCAAGCAAAGTAATTCTCAAGGTTAGCTGACCAATCTAAGAAAGCATTAGGGTCAGATTTACCATCAAAGCTAGGGGTATTGACCTTAACTTTCTTATCAGTATCGTAATGATCATTATAATGAGGCCTGAATAATGGGTTTGGATGTTGAAGCGGCCTATCATTACGTCTAAACGAGGGCTAGAAAAGGATTGATAACCATCAGTCATCTTCAAATTTGAGTTATCCTTGTGGACTCGAAAATTGTTGTGGTCTTGAACATTATCCTATCCGCAGGTCGAGTTTCTCTAGAGGGAAGAAACTTCAATTGAATTATGGGCATTAGACTGAATCAAAGATGGATACTGACTCACTTCGTGAAAAGGCATCACACGTCCTAAGGCCCCTAATACAATTAGAAATTTGAAGTCATAATTCTTAAAATTCAAAATAAAGTGAAAAATGATAAAAATTACTCATTCTATTTTACATAAAACTTCTAATTAAAATAGAAACTCTTGGTCACCTAAAGATTATAAAAGAAAATTTCTATTTCACAAGGACTGGGACATAGAAACATACTAATCTAAATCAAACAAACTTGCCTATGCTTAGAGTGTTTGGGAAAAGGTTTCAAACATCCTACATCAAAGAGATGGCATTAAGGTTTTAATCAGACCCTTTTGTTTCATTTTTTTTTTTTTTTTTTTTTTTTCTTTATGGCTTAAGTTTTTTGGGAATATACCGAATCAATTATTTTGAAGCCCTCCATGAATAAGCCAACTTTACCGATTTCTGTACAAATCTCTATCAAATTCGGGTGTGGATAAAATTAAAACCAAATAGAGAAGTTTGCGATTGAACTAATACAATTTCTTTGTTTGGGATAGATATGGGATTCTTGTAAAATTTGGGTTATATTAAGCTATTTGGCCTTCGTAAACAATTAAAAAGAAGATGACTTTATTATATTGTATATCTAGAACTTGTATCTGTCTCTTTATATAGAGATTCAAAATACACATAGAAGGAAATACATAATTATGGAGTGATTTATGTGGTTTCCTAATGTTCATATTCTTAATAATTCGATTTCCGGAACATAAACTTTCCTTTAACATCCCTCCTCAAACTCTAGGTGGTGACAACGATACCAACTTGAGTTTGGTAACTAATTCATTAGAGCGTACAAGCATGGACAAACAACTGACAATGAATCCGAGCAGAAGAATCGATGCAATCGATGCAAGATACAGTAAGCATGGTAGAATCAACGAAAGATCCTTAAACAAGTCCAAAATTGATTGTTCTGATTTGATTGGATCTTCTTAATGGTTGATGACCAACGACGTAACAAAACAACAAAACTGACAGGGATCAACGATTCGATGGACTACAAAGCAACATAGATATCATCAACTATGATGAGATGACACACATACATATCAGTTCAAATCAGATCAAAATGACTGATCGAAAACTCGAAGAGAATAATTGGATAGATAAAGCGGAAGAGGAGGAAACATTGAAGCGAGCACCATGGAGGAGTCGTCTACCGACCTAGAATTAAATCTCTGATACCATGTAAAGAATTGAAAAGAAGATGACTTTATTATATTGTATATCTAGAGCTTGTACATGTCTCTTTATATAGGATTCAAAATACACATAGAAGGAAATACATAAATAAGGAAATACGTAATTATGGAGTGATTTGTGTGGGTTTCCTAATGTGCATAATATTCCTAATAATTAGATTTCCATAACGTAAACTTTCCTTTAACATTTTATTATACTTAAAGTTGACAGCTATTTGCAATTTCATTTATGTTTCATAGAAATGGTCATTCCAATTATAAAGATAATAAAAGTTATGGCATAAGTGCATCAATTTTAATCGTTGTTTGTGATCATTGAATGCATTCATGCAATGCAACAATGAATGTGGGCCAGCACGACACGTTACATTTTTAGGTAGGACCCGCCCGCCACGTCATAGGGGTGTCACTCTGGTGTCATTAGGGGTGTCATTCTAGCATTTTCCAAAAAAGGAAAATGCTAGAATGACACCCCTAATGACACCCTAAGTGACACCCCTAGGACGTGGCAGGCGGGTCTCACGTAAAAATGAGTGTGCGCAAAATAATTCCCGGTGCATACATGCATGGTGTGTATCTCGAACCGCGCATGATGGCTCCCATGAATGTGGGCCAGCACGCCACGTTACATTTTTAGGTAGGACCCGCCCGCCCTTCATAGGGGTTTCACTCGGGGTGTCATTCTAGCATTTCCCAATAAAAATGCAACACATTATGTGTTTTTTCAGGTCTAGATCACTTCAACCTTTGGCCATACTATAATTTTTTTTAAATGTATGTAGTTGCAAGCTGCAACTTTGAATTACTTGTTAATATCTAGAATTTACTATCATCTCTGCAACTCTTATTAACTAAACTAGCATAGTTTAGGTCACTTCAACCTTAGGCCATACTATAATATATTACTATTACAATGGGAAGACGAAACTCGAAACATAGTTTTGGCGTGAGGGTATAGAATTCCATGTTTTAGATATTTTGCAAGTTTACACAAGGTGTTATTGTATTTAATGGGCTTCAGAATAAAACTCTAACAAGTAAGCCAAATCAGAACTTTCCATGCAATTCACACTTATTACTCTTTTTTTCTATAGTTAAATTCCTCAAATATTATCTTTTCAATTTGTATGTTGAACTCCAATCTTTACTTTCATGTTAGTTTTTTTTTTTTTTTTTTTTTTTAATGAGAAATTTGATATTCTAATATATGGTCAACAGGAAGGAAATAATTCTTCTTGTGTTTAATAAGTCTTTCTTCTCAGCTGCGATAAATTTTCTTCAATTGTCAGGCTTGTTGTCACAGCTGTCGAGTTAATCCTTGATGAAGATGGTTGATGGTTCTCGTTTCCTTTTTGGGACTCAAATTTTGAGCGTTCATTCTTTTTCTTTTCAGATCCATTGTGGAATAGTTTGTTGGTGATGTGTTGCTTAAGCCTAGGCCTTGTTTTGTCAACATTGTTATTCCTTGTTTAAGGTGTTATTTCGACAAAAAATTTTGTTTAAATGATATGAAAAGCCCAGGAAACTGTGCATGACTGAGGCTTTGCTGTTGTTAATTTGCTTTTGCTCTGTGGTTTCTTTACGGCCATTCAAGTCTCTGTAACCTCTTATTATACAAGGTAGCAAAACCTTTTCCATCTGATGTCTTCATTCCGACTTCAACATTCATTATAAAATCTGGATATCGTTATTTTAAAATATTTATCTGATGACCTGAAACAGTTGTTTGCTACATAAGTGGCTATCCAATGATCCACCAGAGTATTGAACTTGATGACCATAAAAAATGTTGACTAAAATATCCACAAGGCTATTACTGAGTAGATTCCTCTCTATCTCCTTGAAAGTAACTGATTTTGCTAATTAAATATTTTCAGAAATGAAATTGCGAGTTTTGGCATGGTTGCAATTGAGGTCATAGCTCTGTACAATTATTTACAAGTTTTTGTTTTTTTTTGTTTTTGGTCATAAAAGATGTTTAATGCGTGGAAGTCATCCCTGCCAGAAGCCAGTGTGTCTGCGATCTTGTTCCCCTCCCTATATATGTGTGGAAGTGTGATTTCCCATTGACTTTGCAGGAGCTCTTTGCACTCTTGTAATAGTGCTGCTGCAGGGTGGAGTTCATCTGATTCCGCAAGAAGTAGATGTAGCGCTACGCTTGAATCCGATTCTACTATGATTTTCCTGAATTGGTTTTGCCAAGCTAGAATGAGTCCTCTAATTGGTTTTGGTTTTGCCCAGCGCTTAAAAACTAAAACCACTCCAAAAAGATGCCTTTCCTGGAAATCCATGGATGCTCGTAGTTGATTGCCTCAAGCAAACCAACCTGACATTGCAATTGCTTTCCTCTAAATCCGCAAGCAGTCTTCTCCGCTTCGAAACCAAAGCCCCAATGGTCAGTACCTCATCCTGAATCACTGCTTCGTTTCGGGCAGTCCAAATTATCCGCAGAATCGATAAGAAATAAATAGCGGACATTAAGCCTTTTCCCGTACAATTGGTCTAAATCCAACTCTGAAGATCAGATTGGAAGAAAGCCCCGTCAATGCCCTGACCTCTACACGCCCACCATATTCTTCGTGCCTCTGGACGGTCTCTCAGCGCATGGAGGGCTGATTCAGGCTCCAAATCGCATCTGCTACAGAAGCTCATTTGCGCAAGTCCTAGTGTACAAGCTATTGTATATATATACAGATAATCTTTCTTTAATAATGAAACAAGTGAGAAAGGAAATAAAAAAGAAAAAGAGAAAAATTAGTTATCTACACAAATGGAAACATGTTGTAATCAAGCAATGGTCAAAACTCAAAAGGAAAGAGAGAAAAGATGGAATCTCCAAGACTCCCCCTCAAGATGGATGATGATATCTGTTACGGACATCTTGGACAATAGGTCGACTAGTGATCGAGATGGTGATGACTTCGTGAAGATATCCGCAAGTTGGTGATGTGTCGTGATCGATAACAACTTAATATGTCCAGCATTGATATGATCTCGAACAAAATGACAATCGATCTTTTTGTTCGTCCATGAAATTTAGGACTGGTAGCAATATGCGAAGCTGCTTCATTATCACAAAATATGACAGTTGGTGAAGGAAGTTGCAGATTGAAATCAGAGAGTAGATGTTGAAACCATAACACTTCACTAGTGGTGTTTTTCCAAAAGTAGGGTTGTTTTACAATTTATTTCACAAAATAGGGAGGTTTTTTTTTTTTTTTTTTTTTTTTTTTATCGAAAGTAGGCAATAACGCCTTCAAAAAAAGGCGTTATTGGGGTGGATGTGGGTTCGTGGTGCTGACTTGGCGATGACGTGGCGGCGTTTTGTACGAGATAGCGCCTTTTTGAAAAGGCGCTATGTACATGTGGCCGCCACGTAACCGCCACATCGCCGCCACCTCACATAGTTCAATAACGCCTTTTGAAAAGGCGTTATTAGCCAAAGTTGCGTATGTGAGGTGGCGGAGGTGGCGGTTACGTGGCGGCCACATGTACGATATAGCGCCTTCTCAAAAGGCGCTATCTCGTACAAAACGCCGCCACGTCACCGCCACGTCCGCGCCCGACCCAATAAACAAACTCGCCCACGTCACCACCACGTCATCGCCACCTCACCGCCACGTCGAATCGGACTCGATTTTTCCGCCGACACCGCGAGTCGCTGGACCAAGCGTCGTCGTAGTCGTAGTCGAGCGATCTCGAACAATTACAACCAAAGGAGTTTAGATTTGTATAAAAAAGAAACAAATTTTGAATATATATATATATATATATACATTGGTTTCAACCTTCAACTTTCTTTTCTAACCTAACTAATCTAACCTAACTAAACTAACTAACTAACTAACTAACTAACTAAACTAAACTAACTAACCTTAACTAAGGGAACCAAACCAAACTAAACTAAATAACTAACTAACCTTAACTAAACTAAATAAGTAACTAACTAACTTAACTTAACTAACTAACCTTAACTACCATAACCAAACTAAACTACCTAACAAAGTAAACTAACTAACCTTTAACTAACCAAACTAAACCAAAATAACTAACCATAAGTAACCTTAACAAACTAAACTAACTAACTTAACTAACTAACTAACCAAGTAACTAAACTAAACTAAACTAACTAACCTTAACTAACCTAACCAAACCAAACTAAACTAAATAAGTAAGTAACCTTAACTAAACTAACTAACTAACTAACTAACTAACTAACTAACTAACTAACTAACTAACTAACTAACTAACTAACTAACATTAACTAACCATAAGTAATCTTAAATAAACTGGAGTAAACTAACCTTAACTAACCTAACCAAACCAAACTAAACTAAGTAACTAACTAACCTCAAGTAAACTAACTAACTTTGTGCATGACATTGTGGTGTTTTTTGTGTCGTAGTTCAATGAAGACCGTGACGATTCTCACACAAACAACAAAAAATAGACTAACTTAATTGCAAACTAAACATACTAACTAAATGAAACTAACCAAACTAAACTAAGTAACCTTAACTAACCTAACTAACCTTAACTAACCTAACCACGTAAACAATAAAAACTAAGTAAACTAAAATAACTAACTTAACTAACAAAATAAACAACCAAAAAACGATCCACGTAAACTACGAAACGAAACTAAACAAACATCCAAGTAGCTCGAGAGTTACTTGTTAACAACCTAACCACACCGGTTCTATGCGAACTAAACTCGACTAACCTAACCTAACCTAAGTATGTAAACTAAATTAACTAAACTACACTAACGAACATACCCTAACTCAACTACACTTAAGTAACTAAGATAATTAACCAAACCAAACGAAACTAATATAACCTAACCACCGACACCTAACCAACTAAGCTAACCACTTAAGTTAAATTAACTTAACAAACTAAACTAACTATTGTAGAGTAATCACATATACGACATTTTAATAATATAGAAAACATGAGAAATAAGTTTATTGAAAGAGAAGGTTGTATACACGTAATTCGTTCACCCAAATCAGTAGCTATCTACAAATCACCATGACTTGAAGAAAAGTCATCATGCAGGTCTATTCCCGCGGTTACGTTGACGTTGTTGCTCGGTGATGCAAACCGGACGTACTCTTTGTCTAGTTGGTCGATGTGTTTGTACATCCGGTTGAGGTTGTTGAGGTAGCTGGTCTTGCATTGAATCACGTCGAGTAGATTCATGCGTTTCCTCTGGTGCTTCACTCGACTCACCTCTGCTACTGATGCTCCCAAAAATTGGAGGTGGAACCATCCCAAAATATTGGCTCCCTGTATGGGGTTGGGGAAAAGGAATATGAGGCTGCGACATGGTCAACAAGTTCATGAAAGAGGGATCTCCACCATATGGCATATTGTAAGTATGAGGAGTAGGAGTATATGGACTAGGCATGTACTGAGGCAGTGATGGATACATTTGAGGATGAGGCATTCCATGGTCCACATATGAAGACGACGGCCCAGTGCGTATGGATCAAAATAGTAAGGAGGAAGATTCACGCTCGGCGGCCCGGGTACAAACATTTGAGGTTCTTGCTTGTGGTGGCGACGATCGTTGGCTACTCTCACCAACAGCTCTCTGTTCTACTCGCTCTCGAACGAGATGAACGTGCTTTGGAGGAGATCGTCTCGCTACTCTCTGCAAAGCAATCTCGATCCGAGTAGATGGACGTGGTGGACGAGGACGCCCGGTGCGTTCCCGCACAATCTCTGTCGTGATCGTCTTCTTCTCACCTCTATGTTTGGTTCGGCATGATCGTCTTCTTCATCGTCCTGTTCATTATCCTCATTAATGTCTTGCTCGACGTCAATTCCGTCATGCGAAAGAGTAGACCTTCGCCTTTCGTCTTCGTCTAAAATTTGAATCCCTTCATCAAGCGCAGCAAGACCTTGCTCGTACCCATCCTCGATAAACACTCGCCTCAGTCGATGCACCAAGTTACGCTGATATACAAAATATAAGAGGTCAGAGCACGCAATATAAGATATGTTCGAGGAAAATAAAGAGTTAGAATAATACCGAGTAGTCACGTAACGCCCCGTCGTGTCCAATGAATCTCCTAGTGACCGAGCGATACCACGTCATGTAGTCTTGGTGATCGTGGCCTTCATTAAGTGTCGCTGTGGCAATGGTGTCCCCACGATTCTCCCACCTGTGTATATAGCTTGCATGGAAGGTCACCCAATTTTCATGATGATGTCCACGCAATTCGAGGCGGTGCAGTTGGGCGTCGTAATCACAATTAGGTGGCACCACTTGTACCATGCCGAATTGTCTCATAACCCTTTCTGGTCGATGCCACTCCACAATGTGGAAACAAATAAGGGGACACGTCGAGAGCCAACTTCCGTGACCATTTGTACAGTAATTGGGAAGAGACCCCATGAGTTCCGCATAAGGTTGCCAGACCACATCATCCTCATGCCTCTGCGAGTCGAGTGCATCACGGTAAGCCGATACGACGTGCGTCACACTTTGTGATACCGAAAATGCATCGAGCCATCTCGTGTAGAAGACAATAATTTAAGATAAATGAAATTGGACAAGATTTTTATGCAAATTAATGACAAATCGACTTTCATACTCGTATCCGAGTGGAACGTCCATAAGCATATTTTGTCCATCCACGCCACGTTTCTTGAGCTCTAGAAACACGTAGGCGCCGCGGTGCTATGAATGGAAATCTGTCCCATGCCCAAAGTTGTAAAAGAATTGACGCTCCAAAGAACCTCATGTGCCCTCGCGCGAGATCCGCGACACAACTCCCGTGTACAAATAAGCCAAACAAGCACTCCCCAACTATATTGTCCACTAGTTGGAAATCCTCCAAAAATGGTAGGAACATCAAATGGACGAATCGATTAGACTTGTCGGCGAAAAGACAACCATCGATGAGTTGTAGTATGTACGATCGAACGTAACGTTGGACCGACTCTCATCGCTATCATCATCTATTGATGGTACGTTACGCTCAAGCCAATCGACCTTAAGTTTACATCCAACGACGTCATCTCCACCAGGAGTTCGTCCAAGTAGCCTCTCACGTACATCAAGCATAGTCTGCGTCCGTCGTTCCCGTCACGGCATACCTTCGATAGGTAATCCAAGCTGTACTCGCACGTCTTGAAGTGTAATGGTGCACTCCCACAATGCATGTGAAATGTATGCGTCTCGGGCGCCATCTCTCTACAAACGCAGATAATCAAAGCCCAATCAAGGCTGAAAAATGCTACCCGAGATATCCCATAGAACCCACTGGCACGAAGATATGGGATCATCCTAGAATGATATTGCATCGTTCGATCAACGACCCCACGTCTTCGACGTACACGCATTGTTTCGTACACCTTGTAATTGATAGTGTATTAATGTATGTTTTTGATACATTATTGATTTAAATTTGACGTATTGATGTAAGAAAGGTTACCTCGCCCCTCCATGCTCGCGTTGATCTGTGTGTAGATTGGAGTTGCAATAGTGATGGATCAGAAGGTCCTGGATCCATTGTAGTACAACTACAAATAATGTTAGAAAAATAAAATGAGTGTTGTACGCAACCAAACGATAAGTAATTAATAAATGTTCACACAAAAACACACGACGAAAATGCTCACAAGCAACATATGTACGAACTTTAGTTACTTCACACAATATACAAAATCGACTATATGTTGTCATTGGATGGTTGAGGTCTCATCGGACAATTTTTTTGTTATGTCCCTCTAAACGACATATACCACAACGGTTCTTCCTAGTTGGTACTGTTCACGATCTTTATTTGGACATGTTGTTCTTCTATGTCCTTCTTGATGACAAATCCCACATCGCAAAGGTCTTTGGACATTAGGAAGATCCATCTCGGTAGGTCTACGCGATCCCTTAGGTCTCCTCGCCACGTCTCGCTCGGGGTCGGGTATGATTTTCGTCCCAAAAGTCGGCCAATACTTCTCATCTCGGGATGGCCTTGAATTTGTACGAGTAGCACTTGTGCGTACACATCTAACCTATAGTATGGCTCGATGAACTGCGCGAGGCCACTCGAATCAACGCACATGATGCTAACACGTGTGAGCAAGGGAAACCAAACGATCGCCATTTATTACAACCGCACACCCGGTCCTTTAAGATGACGATTTGTGTGTTGTTGCCTTTATGCATGCGATCTCCATGTCTTCCATCTGCACTTGGAACTCACCAATGTCTCGATTGATCAACGTGACGTGATGCCTCCTTGGGGATTTCTCATATTTCGCGAGTTTCTTCATGACATATTCTCGTGTACACTTGGCCTTTTGAGATTGCCGCATTGATTTCCTGGTTGCGTTGATCGTGGTACGTCACCAATCTATAGTATATCATTTGAGTCAACGCAAGAATTGGCAAGAATCGAGCACCCTTCAAGACCCCGTTAAAACACTCTGCAATTTCCGATGAAACTCTAGTAAGTAATATTGGTTCGTCGAATATTTACTGTATTATAGTGCAAAGAATAAATTGTATTTTGTACTTACCAACACCATTAGAATTCATCCATCCGTACCGCATGCCTCCGTCGTGCGATTGGGTTCAAAGTTCTTTAGGGATGGCATTGACATATTGCAGGCATTGTGGCGTTCGTGAACATAAGTATGTGAAACGCTCCATGCACGCAATAAATTTTCGTTCTTGATGTTGAACAATTTGCTCGACCAAGTAGTACTTTCGGGGGACAACATTTTTGAATTGTGTGCCGAAATTACTAAGCAAGTGTCGCAAGCAATAACAATATTCGGGGACAAAAGCCGTTGATTGGGATGTTGACCGCCTCCAAAATGCCAGGGTGACGATCGAAATAACGCATATCCCTTCTCTATCTGTCACGTGTTTGCGCAAAGATGCGCAAAAACCACCCCCATGAATCGCTGATTCGGTTTCGCAACGACAAATGCAACGGTAATATGTGACCATTTCCATCAACAGATAAACGCAATCATGAGCTTCCCATCAGTATCTGCCATATAGGAATGTCGCGTCAATCAAGCGAGAGGCTGCAAAACTTGAAAGCTTGTATTGAAGCTTCAAATGCGAAAAACACACGACGAAATTGTGGAGACGCGGTACTTATTTCATCATCATGCCATTGTCTCAGTGTGACCACTCGATTCTTGTCCCCGACTCTTACTCCTCACCGCAGACCAACCATCTTGGTAATTGAGCGTACGACTCATCCCAATCTCCAAAAACCCATTCAATTGCTTTCTTCTTGGCATCCCACATTAGCTTGTAGTTGACTTCGTGTCCATATTTTTTCTTTATTATTTCTATTAATGTTTTGATCGTGACACCTTGATCGGTTTTGACGACGCTTTGGATCTCTCGCGCCATCATGTTGGCGTTAAGTTGGGCATGACCGCGTTCTACGTTGGGATTAATACACGTGTGCGGTACGTCTAACTCGTGTTATCTCCCATAATAGTGTTTTCTTTCTAAACATGCGCGAAGACGCCACATACACCCGTGTTGTGGAAATCGCACTTAATCGCCCACGAAGTTGTAGTCGATTCCATCACATGGTATTGACAATGTCTATTAACATGCCACACTTTAACGGCATGTTGTAAATCGTTTTTATTGTCAAAACACATCCCTATCTCCAAATCGAAGTTAGGGATGTCCCCCAAGTTTGCTTACGGGAATGTTGGGTCGCAGTTGAATTAGCCACCTCCCAATCGATTTCGTTATATCCCGGTATTGGTTGGTGAACTTCATCGTCACTAGCTTCCTCCAACATAATCTCTTCATCGATAGCAAATTGCTCATCATCTTCGACATTCTCCGCACCCGGAGGATCATATCTTGGGATCATCTGTGCAAACGTTAACGTCATCCCAAACCGCAACTGATGGAACTTCTTCGTTGTGATGCGTTTCCTCATCAGTTTCGTTATTTTCGTCGTCGTTATCGTCATCGTCGGTATAGGCATTATTATCTTCATGTAATGGAGCAACGAACCCCTCTTGCGCGACCTCATCCGCTGGGGATTGCATGTGCAGTCTGTCCATGTCTAGTAAGTCTGCGTCTGGCGTGCCGCTACGTTCGTCAAGAACTTGCGAATGAATCGTACGATTTTGATTTGAGTCGACTGACTCAAATGTTAAATATATATCAATCGTTGCGGTCTTTGGTAATTTGTCCACCGTATCCCACATCAAGTCGAAGTGTGTCGCATCATTCAACAACACAGGAACGTAATAATGTGAGCCTCCAGGGAGAGGCATCATGTGGCGATAAGTCATATGAACTATAGTATTCGCCGTACATTCAGGGAACACGTTAGAAACGTCATCAATCATTTCACGGGCACTAGACCCAAACTTCACCCACAACACTACTGATGGGGGTGAGCTGTACGCGATGCCATTGACCCCATTAACAATGGAGCCGTACGCATATAATAGAATAGGGATGTTTCTTTGTGACATGCCCTACATAATGTTTTGAAATTGGATGTAAAGATGTTACGATAAATTGCAAAAATTTGTTAAGGGAATTAGTTGAAAATCATGTGGTGATAAAGCGCAAATCGAACTTTCTCGATGTAGAAGATCGCAATAATAGCGCAACTACAGAGCATACTCATTCTTTCGCACTTACATTTTCTGTGTAATAACGTTCAATAAATAAACATATCAACCGTACTTCATAAACAAAATACCTATGTCCCTATATATCATGCAAACCATAACCTAACCTAAATAAATTATTATGAAAATACTAAATTAATGAACTTACTTTTTCCACCGCTTTTCCTCTTCAACAAAATATTCCCGCAATAACATTGTATTTTCGTTAGTTTAGAACACAAAGAGTATAATAAATCGGCTATAACAAAACTAAACATAGCATATAAAAGTAAACCTTAACCCAAATAACGAGTCATAACCTGACCTAACCTAAGTCAACTAACAAACCTAACCTACTAACAGTAGTTACCTCAAATTGCCAAACAACAAAGGTTCAGTAAACTCAAATAACTTAACTAACTAAGTTAGCCTAATCTAACATAAAATAACCAATTACCCATGAACATAACAAAGATGATATATTTAGGATAGAGTTTGACTATATGTCCTCAATAATGTTTTGAAAACGTAGATAGAAAATAAGACAATTTTCTTTATATATATATATATGCTCAGTTAACAGCATTAACCCATGAATTCTACAAACCTAATTAAGGAGCAGTACCAATCTAAAATTGCCCAACAACATACCTTAAGGAGCAGTACCAATCTAAAATTGCCCAACAACATACCTTAATTACACTAATCACAATTAACTAACCCAAGTAACCGTAGCAAACATGTACCCAAATAATAATTGAAAACTAACCTCAAGTAAGTTAATTAACTCACGTAACCTGATCTCAAATAAATTACCCAAAGTGTGTGAACCAATCGTAATCTAAAATAACCTAATAAAACATAAACATATCCAAAAAAACAAAAACACAAAAGTGTGGATGTGTTCATGAATCTTATGTGGATCGCAACGAATTCAAAGTCTAAATGAGCTTAGTCTACTATATATATGGATTCAAAAATTTAGGGGCTTTCCTTAACATAAAATATAACATATATGTTTGTGGAGTTTTGTGTATTGGATGTAGGTGCATCATGGGGGGAATCATGCGTTGAATCATGGATGCACATGATTGGCGTGTTAAAATTGGCGACTCTCTATTACTTTCAGTCATATAGTAATTCTAGCTTCTTATTAGCACGCATGCGCTTAGGTGTAATTGCGATTCAATTCAATATTGATTTGCAAATTAACAACACCTATGTCCCTATATATTAACAATGTAAACAACCTAAAATATACTAACCTAAACAAATTTGGCAAACATATCTTGCAACATTGTGATAACTAAACAAACTACATTAATTAAACTAACTTACCAAAATTAACCTAAATACCTCAACTACCTAAACTAAACTAACCAAACTAATACATAAACTTAAACTAACTTAAACAAAAACAAACTAACTAATCAAACTAACTAAACTAACTAACCTTAAGACCAAAAATAACGCAACTTCATTGACTTAACAAACTAAACAAACTAACTAAACTAAATTAACCAAACTAAACTAACTAACCTTAACAAACATAAATACATATAATAAACTAAACTAAACTAAACAAACTTAACTAACTAAACAAACTTAACTAACTAAACTAACCACCAATACCTAAACTAAACTTCTAACCTAAACTAACTAAACTAACTTAAACAAACTTAACTAACTAAACATACCTCCTCCTTCTAAATTAACTAAACTAACTTAAACAAACTAAATTAACTAAACTTAATTAACTAAACTTATTTAACTAAACTCACTTCAACAAACTAACTAAACTAAACTTAACTAACTAAAACAAACTAGGTAAACTTCACTTAACTAACTTAAACAAACATAATTACCTCCTCCTTCCACTCCACTGCCGGATTCTCTGTGTATATGGCCGCTGCCTCCGCTCCTCCTCCCTCCGCTGCCGCCGCCGGAGATCCCTCCTCCGCTGCCTGCTGGGCCGCTGTTCTTCCTCCACGCACCACTGCCACGCTTGCCTCCACGTACCACTGCTGCTGCTGCTGCTGAGAGCCGCCGCTCCTTGCTCCGGTGACCCCGCCGCACCTCCTCTCCTCTCGCGTCTCCGCCGCGCGTATGCACCGCCGCCACTCGAAATTCCCAGTACAGTCGCGTCCTTCTTCCTCCCTCCTCGGTGTCTCTCTCCACGGATCGCTCCCACCCTCCCCTCCTTAAATAGCCGCCCCACCCCACTGGCTTAACTAAACCCGTGACCTACCACCCCCTACCCCTACCCCTACCCTCACGGAAAGCGAAACCGACGCAGAGAGATTCTCTGCGTCGGTTTCGGAAGACGACAAGGGTGCGGTGCGCCTTTTGAGAAGCGCCCGCATTGTCACGGGTTTTCCCGGTCCACGTGGATCCACGTGGACCGGAAAACCCTTCTTTGTCCACGCGGACACGATAGCGCCTTCACGAAAGGCGCTATCAGTGTACATGTCCACGTCGGTCCACGTGGACATGCCGACGTGGACATGTACATTGATAGCGCCTTCTGCGAAGGCGCTATCCGATCCACGTGGACAGGGGAAACCATCTGTTGTCCACGTGGACACTGATAGCGCCTTCGCGAAGGTGCTATCGTGTACATGTCCATGTCGGTCCACGTGGACATGTCGACGTGGACATGTACATCGATAGCGCCTTCGAGAAGGCGCTATCAGTGTCTCCAAAAAAAAAAAAAATTGGCCACGTCACATGCCACGTAGATGGTGCCTTCCCACAAGGCGTTATTGCCTACCCCCCGGAATAAAAAAATGTTCACCCGTATTTTCCTCATTAAAACTAAATACATGTGTATTTTGGTGAATTTTTCCTTCACTAGTTGTCATGGCAATAGCTCAATATTCAGATTCGGCGGAAGATCGGGAAACAGTGGATTGCTTTTTAGCTTTCCAAGAAATAAGGGAGTCACCGAGAAAGATACAAAATCCAGTCACTGATTTTCTCGTATCTCGACATGGGCCCCAATCTGCATATGAAAACGCCTTTGACTGCAATTCAGATGAGGCAGAAAAAGTAAGCCCTGGCCCGACGTGCCCTTAAGGTATCGTAACACTTGATAAGCGGGCTTTAGGTGTGGCATGAGAGGCTTTGATAAAAAATGAAGGCCGCTCAGGGCACTCCACCGTTTCATGAAGGCACCCTGTTAATGAGGGCACTAACCAATTTACCCGGGGACCCAAAAATTGGACCCGAAATTCTCAAAATACCCCTAATTCAAAACTCTCGCACCCCACCACCCCCACCACCACCACCAGCGAACTCATTGTGGAAGAACCAATTCATTGAGGATCGGCCATTGCGAGGGTTCCCGGAAATCGTGTATTCCGTCCGTCTCCGTGTGTTCCTCGTTCGTTGTAGGAGGTTTTTCCAGTGTGTAGGCTCGGGTTGTTGGGCGATCTCGTCTCCGAATTAGGGCTCGGTTGAACTTCGTCGTGCACACACATTTGGCGCGAAATCGATCGTTTGAAGGTATTTATAGTCTAATTAAGTTACATTTGGTAGAGTAGTTGTAATGTGTGTGTGGCGGTGTGTTCAATGGTTCCATTATTGGAAAATCGCGGTTCTCGGCCACACAGGCCAGATAGTGTTTAATGTCTCGGCCAAGCATGGCCAAGACAGAAGGTAAATTTTGGGCAATTTGTCGTCTCGGCCAGGAAGGCCGGAATAGTTCACAGAGTCTCGATTACGAATGGCCGAGATTACTTGCGTTATCTCGGCCGAGACATGACGAGAGCTACAATTAGTGTTAGGTAATGTTGTGTCGGTGGTGTACAACCGAGAATGTACTCATTGTACAATGCCGAGAGGGTTAAAGTCGCCTCGGTCGGCACAGGACGAGAGTAAGGTGAAAAGAATTGGTTAAGCCATGTCGTTGGTGTACAACCGAGAACGCTCAATTGCTTTCGGTTGTACACTGCCGAGATAGTTGACCCCTTTTCGGTCAAGAGTGACCGAAAATATGGGTTGTTTCACGAACCTGCTTGACCGAGACATCAGAAATGGATGAATTTGAACCTTTTTTTTAGTAAATTTTTTTTGGGTTCTGTTCCATGCGCTTATATATTGTACTTTTTTCGGGTATGGCTCGTTCGAAGGCACCGGTGACTAGGGTAGGAGGAGGCTTTGGTGTTGAGGTGTCGAGGCCTAACCGGGGCGAGGCGACCCGAGACCCCCGACAGCATCTTACCGGAAAGAGAAAGAGAAGGAGAATGAAGATGTTAAGGGAAAGGCTAAGGTAGATGGAAATCGTGCAAGGTTAGAATTGCACGATAAGGGTTCGAACATCAACGCTCGGCGACCTAAGGATTTTGTTGTTGCCCGAGGGAAGAGGAGGGTCATGCATCGGAGTTTAGTAGCAATGACTCATCAGCGGCGGGGAACACGACGTAAACTGATCGTAATGTACACGGGAGTAGTAGTGGTGGAGCTGGCCATAATGAAGGAGAGCCAGAAGTGCGTGCTCCTTTCCCCGGTGGTCCTATAGACGGGGCGTTGTTGAAGAGCTTTAAGGATCATGTCGCATTAGCGATTTGGAGCAATGAGGTAATGAAAATTTCATTGAACGGAGTAATTTAAAACTCAGGGTTTTCACAAATATGACGAGATGTATTTTTTTGTTGCAGGAGCGTCCGATTTTCAAGTGTATCAATCACTAAGCTCAGATACAAGAATGAGATTTACAGACGTGCCACCCTGACACGGAGGGATTTCAGAGGATTATTCAGCGTTCTGGGTTGAATACGCTGATAGACTGTTCATACCGCAAGGCCAACAAGGAGGTTATCTCTGCATTTGTGGAGCGGTGGCAGCCGGAGACGAACACATTTCACTTACATTTTGGTGAAATGTCTATCTCCTTAGAGGATGTGAGCTTCCTCCTGAAGATTCCTGTGACGGGAAAAGTTGTGGCAGTGGAGAACTTTGCGAGGTACACGGAGGAATCTCGCTCGGACGCTATTAAGATGGTCTCGAACCTACTTGGGGTTAGCATCGATGAGGCTGAGGAGGAGGTGAATATCAGCAAGGGGCTCACAGTGCGCAAATGTTGGTTGAAGAGTCGATGGTGCCCCAAAGCTGGTTCGAGACCCACAAATTATCCTCCTGTGGAATGCACAGCCCGAGCGTACCTGTTGTATCTTTTGTCTTGCACCCTATTTGCCGATAAGAGTGGGTCTCGGGTGTCTATCGCGCTGCTGAAGCTTCTTGAAGACTTGGACGACGTGGGAAAGTACGCATGGGGTGCGGCTGCGTTGACCTACTTGTATCGACACTTGGGGTCTGCCACGAGAGTGCAAGTGTCTCGGATTGCTGGCTACCTTACATTGCTTGAGGTTTGTTATAAAATAGACTTACTTTCTTTTTGGTATAATAATTACGCCAACTTGTGGTTTTGTACTAACTAACGTTATATGTATTTGCAGGGATGGGTGTACGACCATTTCAAACTTGGTCTCGTCACACCTAATGCGAAATACATGGACTACGTGCAACCTCGTGTCTGCAGATGGATTCAAAAGCACGAGACCGTGGCGAATGTTGACAAGCTCGGGTCCATTAGGAGAACCTTGGATAGGTTGCGCCCAAGTGAGGTGAGATGGTTATCCATATCCTGTGATGAATGATGTTTTTGTATTTTTGGTTGCTAACAATGGTTGTTGCATTTTGATTAGGTCACTTGGGACCCATATGTGAATTTCAGGGAAAATGGAGTTGTGCACGCGATAGCCTTTTACAGTGGGACGATCAAGTACATGGATGTGGTGGAGCCCTACCACCCGGAGAGGATTCTGAGACAGTTTGGCCACGTGCAATCTATACCAGATCCTCCGTACCGTCCATTGGAAGCACACCGAGGCCCATCTGCGAACAAATACTCGGTCAAGTATGGGTTCCAGCAAGACGATTGGGAGCGATGGAGGAACCATTTGTTGGCTCCCGAAGTTCGTGGTGACAAGGCAGAGTTCGAGTTTTTGGCTACACCGGACTACCTACCTTGGTTCCTCAAAGTGTCTCATCCCGTGGTCACCAATCCGAGCCATGAGGATGAAGACATGGTCGCCACAACCATCGCAAACAACGAGCTACTGGAGGTATTGAAATGGTTATATGTATTATGCATGCCCACATGCCATTTGTTTTCATCCCGATATGTTTTACATTAACACTAACCCGATTATTTTCATCAGCGTAATAGGCGTGTGTTAGACGCGGCATTGCGATGGATGGACCTCCCGCCTGAGTTGTGTACTATTGAGTCTGCAAGGACAATGGCGAGTGATATCGTCAATTTCCTTTCGGGGAGGAGTATAGGTCCCACCACCACGACTACCACTCCGGCGACCGCAACCGGCACAACCGCCACATCCGCCCCCTACCGAAGCAGGCCCGAGGCAGTCCCAGCATGGTAGCACTTCTACACACTCCACCCCAGCCAATGCTCCGTCCGCCACGGTCGATGCTCGCCCTCCGAAGAGAATGCTTGGGAAGGAGTATCAAAGGAAGAATTTGAAGAAACCAAAGCATTGAGCAATGAGTGTTTGAGGAACATAGAAATTTATTTTATTGTTTGGCCTACTTTGATGAATATTTGATGAATGTTTGATGACAATTTTATGACAGCTTGCTACGATTAAGTACATGGATGAATGTTTTATGACAGTTTGGTAGAGTAGTTGTATGTTTGATGAGTGTTTTATGACAGTTTGGATCATTTGACTAATGTTCGTGGTGACAGTTTGGTAGAGTAGTTGTATGTTTGATGAGTGTTATAGTTGTAACTTGGTCAATTTTGGTTTAGAATACATGGTGTTATTTGATTCAGAGGGTGTCTCGGTCAAGCAGGTCCGAAACATATTTTGAATTGTCGGTTCCGACTAACCGACACAAACGCTGGATTCTCGGTGTGGCTCGGCCGAGAATGTCCGTCGATCCCGTATTTTCCAATGTGTCGGTCACTAACGCACGAAACTTTTGTGAGATTATCGGTGAGTCGTAACCGACATTATGCCGTGCGTTCGGCACCGCGTCGACGAGCTATTCCTTTGCATTTGTTGAACATGGCGACCAAATGCTCTCGGTGCGATGGTAACGAGATGGGTGACAAACTCGCGGTTACTCATGGTCGAGAATCCCTGAGTATGGTCGCGCATAGGTCGACGAGAGGCATAAAGATCGACATTGAGCGGCCGATGCGTCACGTTAGTTCTCGGTGGAGTATGGCCGAGACTATACCGTCGGTCTCGGTCATTCAGGGCCGACACGTCACTTTCAACCGAAACTTAACTCATTATAGATCCTCCGTAACATTCAAACTAACTTTACAAGAATCAAAATGTACTACAATTTGAACCGAAACTTAACTCATTATATATCAATATAACATTCAAACTCACTCTACAAGAATCAAAATGTACAACAATACAACAATTTGCACCGAAACTTAACTCATTGTATATGAATATAACATTCAAACTAACTTTCTAATAATCAAAATGTACAACCATCAAGATTGCTATGTACAAGTTTTACACTACGGTGTACCTAAATCTACAACGGATATGGTGCTTTCATCAACAGTTGCAAGGGGCGCGATATCTCGAAATACGAATCCATCTCGCCAACCTTTGGCGCAATCCTCAACATACCGGTCCCACGATGGATATAAGGATGACAACAAAGTGCATTCACACGCAACTTCACTGTCGAGTGAACAAGATAACATAGAAGATATTGTCACAAACCCGATCAGGGGGGAAACATAACAATTCAAAAAAATTCATAGAACTTACCCTAACCCAATGGATATTCATGTCATTTATCATGGCAATGATAAGTCTGTTGTGCAACGACAACGGTGGAGCACTACGTAGATGTAGAAATGTCGAGGCACTCCCATGCGAGAGGTTTACAAGAACGACATTGAATGCAGTGGATACTAACAATCCCATGTCTGGAAGTGTCAACCATTCTTTGAAAGATGCACCAACTTGATTATCTGGACAATGCACCGCAATCTTGACAGTCTCGTAACTCGTGCCAAGCACTTCCCGCCAAAGGTCTTCATACCCGATAATCTCATCATACATCCTTCTACGAACAATCCTCCAACCGTCTACATCGGCAAGTCCAAGCCCAGAGGCAACACACCGATATCCACAATTTCCATCGGCAACCACATCGATAGTGCCCTCAACATGTGGCAACCAATCGGGTTCTATGCAATGACCATAAGCTATGTTAGATGCACTTTGCGTGCGTCGACTGGCACGACGCATTTTAGGAACAACTTTGCTTTTCTTCTTCCTCGAAGTAGAGGTCTCTTCTGTGGAAAGCACGTACTCAAATCCGCTCTCAGCGATCTAGTCGTGGAAGAATCGTCATTATCGTGTTTTCTCTTTGATCTGCCTTGCCTCCGATTGAAGACCTCGGTGTCCTTCCCTTTGTCTTTATTTTCGCCGACGGCACAACACCCAGTGTAGACGAAGGTCGACTAATCTCCCTGAGCTGCTGAATAATCCTGAGGCGATCGTCCTCATCAGTGCAAGCATGAAACTTTTGCAACACCCGTTCAATCTGATCGTGCACGTTGTATCCACACGATCCACATGATTCTCAGGTATCATACTCAACTTTCGCCAGTAAACATGAATGTCCTCGAGAGGGATGGGCGACCCAGCAAATATATGATGGTTTAGCTCGTGTGCACAAGGAAAGCCATTTGTGGTACGTATCTCGCAACCACAATGAGTGGAGTCGTGACCAACATCCTCGCCACGTGTCAATTCATCTCTAATTAGCCTAAGCGCCCGTTGAGAGACATAACCACGCAATCGTCGATATAACTCATCAATGTACTCATGTTGGACGACATTCAAACTTAGCTCAAACGATGCCTTGATGTTGTTGTGTTGGATTCTAAGGAGGCCATCAACCACATTCCACAAAGTCTCAAAATTGGTCTGACTGTTGCCAAGGTGTAGCTTTAGAATAGAATGCGCAGACTCCACCCTCTGCGTTGTTGTTTCCCCAAAGTGCATAATTCTATTTGTCCAAGCGGGGACAAATTTCTCCTTGTAGTTCTTTACCCATGTGTTGTCCAAGTACTCGGTAAGACCCTTGACATTCCCAAACTCACAACGCAGGTCATTCATCCTAACTTCGAATAAGACCTCCGAGTTGGCATACATCACGCTCGTCCACCTATCCATGAAACGCGCAAAACCATCGTTCTCCCCAAACATCTTCTTAGTCTTGGCCAATACTACTTTGTTGATGTGCCAAGAGCAAAGGAGGTGAGACGCTGACGGAAATACTTCTTCAATGGCACTAATAAGAGCTAAGTCCCTATCGGTAACAAACACGTCAGGTTTAGGCCACCCATCCAATATGGATCTCAACTTCTCAAGTGCCCAAACATAATTCACATGACTCTCTGATGATATGAATGCAAACCCAACGGAGAATGTCAAGTGCGTAGAAGTGATGCCACAATCTCCAACAAAGGCATTCGGTACCTATTTATCTTGTACGTGCAATCCATCAAAATTACCGATGAGAAACACCTTAGCAACTTTATTGAGTCGGGATGTGACCAAAATAAATCGGTGACAACATTCGTATCGGGATGCTTCCTATGCCAGGACATCAACTTATTCTTCTCCAAGATGTGCAACATTTGTTGCATTTGAGTCCTCCCACCCGCATCCTCATTTCGGACTTTTTGTCTTGCATTATATATTGTCCTCATTGTCGATACGTTTCTAAGATCTCTTTGCTTCAACGTATTTAGGATGTCTCTTGGCTTCACATTCCCCTTTGTCATTTGCCCCACAACCTCCTGCTCCCCCTTATCCAATCTTCCGGCAAATGAATGGCCGTCCAAGTTTTTTGCGGGGTCGTGATTGTGCCTCCTACATATGACAGTGACATACTACAAGGAGTCATCATTTTCCTTTACGTTGATAAGGAAATGACATCCACATTTCTTCGTACCAGTTTGAGTCCTCGCCTTTTCCTCTTCTTCATCATTTCTTGCTTTCAAATAAATTTTGGCCGCTTTCCCCTTCCCTACCCTCTGAGACATTCCCCTATATGTTCCAGACCTCTCACACGCAAGTTTCACCCTCCCCTGCGCTTAATGCCCCCGGCATCAGAGTGCTTTGTCACTAGCACAAACATGTTCTCGCGGCCTATCATTTGAAGCCATGAAATAGCCGCTTCTCTAGAGGGGAATGGCCTACAAGGTGTAAACGTGTCCTTGTAGTCCGGAAATAAGGTAGAAACCGACATTACCTCGCAATACAAACAAGTGTAACATTATAATAAACCAAAATGTACAAAGACAATCACCAAAAAACCCCAAAAAATAGGTTCTCGAACAGTCCGATACTTTAATCGTCGTCTCGCTCACGTACGACCGAGAGTTACTCGAGTCTCTCGGTCGTCCCATACCGTGAACTACGCACACATCACGTTCCTTTATGACCGAGACGTTGCTATACATCTCGGTCTGCGCGAGGCCGAATCAATCGCCACATCGACGAAACTTCGAATAACCGCATAAAAAACACATTAAATTTGAAAAATTACCTCAAGTTCAACCTCCTCTTTGCACCGTAGCGGGACAATCTTCCATTATATAGTGCAAACAAGTTCGGATTTGTCGAAATTACCAAACCCTACGTTGACAAACAAATCATCATTTTCACAGCTTTACTCAAATTCACGGTTCCAACAAAGCATCATATGGTTGTCAAACATTGTTACCTCATTGTCGATGATGTCAAGCGCGCAGAATCGATAAACGCTCGCCAAACGCAATGTCGCTTTATGGTTCAATCTTGGTGGTGGGGTGTCCCCTGTTTCTTTCTCAAAATGGTTTGTGGGGTTTGAATCAATATATATACAGGGGCAAAATGGTCTTTTCCATTTTCGCTGGAATTTTTACAAATAACTTGGGTGCCTTCATGAAACGGTGGGGTGCCCTTAGCGGCCCTATAAAAAATTGGCTCAAAACATGTTCTGCGAAAGCTATGTCAGGTCGGGTCGCCCAATTAGTGGACGGTAAGTAGAGGCATCATCCAATAAATCACCATCGGCATCGGACAAATTGTGTTTGGGCTCCATTGGAATTAAGGCTGGATGAACACCTAGGACCCCTGCATCATCAAGAAGTTGTAAAGTGTGATGTCTTTGAGACAACACAATTCCTAAAGTAGACCTTGCAATTTCAAGGCCCAAAAAATACTTTGGGCGACCTAGACTCTTCAGCTTGAAACAATGACAAAGGTGACTCTGTAGTTGCTGAATCAATTTTGATGAAGGGCTTGTTATTAGTATATCATCTACATATACTAATAGACATATGAAATGATCACCATATCCCATACTAAATAAGGAGTAATCATATTTTGATTGGTGCATGCCAAAATCAATCAAGACTTGAGTTAGTTTAAGGTTCCACTGCCTAGATGCTTGCACTATAAGGACTTGTGTAGCTTGCAAACCATCTTCTTTCCAATACCCATATTCTCTCCCTTACTACGACGATCCCGAGTCAATTCCGTAAAGACATCTTCAAATAAATTGCCGTTAAGAAACACATTATTGATGTCTAATTGAACTAGCTCCCGATTTTGAATAGCAGCAAGTGCAACTAGTAGCTTCTCGGTGCTAAACTTGACGACTGGTGAAAAAGTCTCAAGAAAATCAACTCCTTCACGTTGCGTGAATCCTTTAGCAACTAAACGTGACTTTTAGCGCTCCACAGTTCCGTCAGCATGATACTTAATTTCGAACACCCATTTACATCTAATGGGTTTAATATTTTCTTGTTGACGAACTATGGACCAAGTCTTGGCAGACTCAAGAGCAGCAAGTTCAGTTTGCATTGCTGCTCCCCATTTAGGATAGTTGACCGTTTAATGATAAAGTTGTGGCTCGTAGTGGGAAAAGACATTTAATATAAAACTCCGATGAGAATCTGAGAGTTTATCTTAGGAAACATATTTTGATAATGGATATAAGCAAAACCTCGAACTCTGAACATTATTGCGATGAAAATCTTTGAGCTAACCAGGTGATTGTTTGGATCGAGTGGATGAACAAGGCAACTCTTGTATCACGATGTCTTGATTATTGGTCGCAATCAAGAAATCATCTATTTCTTGCACCATATCAAGTGTAGATCTTTCTTCTTCACTTGCATTGATGATAGAATCAGTGAAAGAAAGTGGGAGTACTAGATACGGGAATGGATCAATAACATCATCAGATGAAGTAATGGTATGATAAGGAAAGAGTCCTTCATGAAAAACATTTCTCGAGACAAAAACTCTTTTGATTGCACATCATAAAGTCGATATCCTTTGGTTTCAACGGGATATCCAACAAAGACACAAGGTCGAGCCCTTGGTGTGAATTAATTACGATTTCCTTCTAATGTAGACACAAAAGCCAAACACCTAAATACTTTCAAAGTAGAATAATCAACCTCTTTCCCATATAATATCTCATAAGGACATTTATGTTTTGATAGTGGTGCAGCGTTCGATTAATGAGATACGTCATCGTCAATACACACCCAGTCCAAAGAGAAAGTGGTACGCGGGATTGAAAAAACAAGGATCGGGCAACCGTCAACAAGTGTTGATGTTTTTGCTTCACTACTGCATTTTGTTGTGGAGTTTCAACACTACTAAATTGGTGCAATCCCCCATTAGCATTAAAGAAATCTGTAAATTGTAGCTCAGAAGCGTTATCGGATCAGATTATTTTGATAGATATATAAATTGAGTCTTCTCCATCTGCAAAAAAATTAGGAACAATTTGTTGGACGTCAGATTTTTGTCTTAGAAGAAAACTCATGCAAAACGACTATGATCATCCATTAATTTAAGAAAAAAAACGATAGTTAGATCGTGCATTGCGATGGAATGGTCCCCAAATATCACAATGAATAATATCAAAAAGAGAACTTGCTAAATGATTATTTGAAATTAAAAGAGAGTTTCCGTTATTTAGCCAACAGACAAATGTAGCAAGTTGAATCAAGATCGCATTGCGAGAAATTTTCAAACGATCACTAAGACTTGACATCCGATTGGCTGAAGGATGGCCCAACCAGTTGTGCCGAAGTTGTGCAACATTATTCACTAATGAGCTTGCTAACTGTGCCTGCGGCTTATTTTCTTGCGGAAGATTTGTATCAAGAATACAAAGCCCATACTCCTTCCTACTCTTGCCAACCTTCTTCTAGTTGCCCTTTTCCTGTATGTAAAATTCATTGGTTGAAAAAGTTACAGTAAAAGGAGCATCATTGGTGAGATCAGGCACTGAAATCAAGTTAAAAGAGAAAGTTGACACAAATAGTACTTTACAGAGCGTAAGTTTGCATCAAGAATAATGTCTCCCTGCAAAGTTACCGGAAAATTTTCTCCATTTGGTAGAGAGAGTGACACCATCAACCTTTTGGAATGATTGGAATAAATTCACATTACAACAAATATGCCGTGAAGCTCCGGAATCGCCAATTCACATATCCTTTGATAAAGTAGAATTAGAAGAACACGTACCTGCCAAGCAAGCATTTGCGACATCGTTGTCGTTGACTTTACTAGAAGATGATAGATGAGATGAGAGCATGGACATCAACTGGTGGTATTGCGCGGGACTAAGGCCATCAAATTTTTTTGAAGATTTGGATGTAGATGTATTTAGTAGTTCGCTAATACTTCCTTGTACTCCTACTTGATTAGCCATTGTGTTTTCAGTCTTTTGTTTGCCTTTGTAGCCAGGTGGATACCCATGGAGCATGTAGCATTTGTCTATAGTGTGCCCAATCATCTTACAATTTGAACAAACAGGCCTTTCTTTTCGTTGTGTATAACGACCACCTACATTATCGCGCTTAGGCGAGTCTGTCTTGACAGCAAATGCAACATTGGAATGAACATGTGATTTATTGATTGACATATTCCTCTGCTTTTCTTCTTGCGTTGCCAGTGAAAAGACTTTGTTCTTGCGTTGCTAGTGAAAAGACTTTATTCACAACAGGTATAGGATCCATTAGAAGAATTTGCCCTCTAACCTGAGCAAATGACTCATCCAAACCCATGAGAAAGTTCATAACATATTCCTTTTGAAAAAATTGCTAAGTTCCTTCACACCTCCACAAGTGCATTTTCCACAAGTGCACATTGGTCCGAACTTGTTAAGTTCCTCCCAAAGAGATTTCAATTTTGTAAAGTAAACACTTACAGTGTTTTGATGTTGTTGAAGCCCCATTAGATCACACCTCGATTGGAAAATCGTTTGTGCGTTTTCTGTTGGTACCTCCCCCGCAAGTCATCCTGAATCTCAATTGCCGAGTCTGCAAACATGATACTCGTAGAGATCTTTCGAGATGGAGTTCAAATGCCAAGTGTTAAGGAAACCGGTCGATTAAGGAAACTACCATTATGGCAACTCAATTGTAGGACGCTTGACAAACGAATGTCCCGTTTTTCTCAGCTCTTACAAGGATGGGGGCGATTTAGGCCATGATTGAGTAGTTGCGAGGGCCACTTCGATGAGGGGGCGAGTTGACCAAGCCAAGTCGAGTTTCCTCAAACAAAATCTCTTTGACAACAAGTGCGTCAAGAGAAGGTAGTGGATCGCGATGCGGGAGGCCGCACGAATCGATTCATATTCGTGGCGAAGAGCCATGAGAACTTGGATGAGATGAAGGTGGTCTTTGCTTGATTTCTACTGTTGTAATCGGTTCCATATTGGTTGAATGAGTGCTAAAAATTCATTGATAGACCGACCACTTTCTTGTTTCAAACTGTTCAAGGTGGTGAACAATTGATAATATTGTGCCAAACCGATGTTTTGTATCTAACACCAAAAAATCCCAAATTTCTTTAGCCGTCTCAAAATCAATAAACCGAATATGAATAGAAGGAGTAGATGTGTTACGTAACCAGGTGATGATCTCGATGATTCTTACTTGTCCCGGTCGTCAAGTCGGTCAAGAAACTTGGCTTGTGTCTCCGTGACATCCTTTTCTCGGTTTAGGGTTGTCTCCGTAACGATTCTCCAAAGTTTACGACCAATTAAAAAACTTTTAATTCGTTGGGACCAAAGTGAATAATTTGTACCATCAAGAATCATGGAGATAGGTCGTGGGACTTCAATTTTCTCCATTAAATAAGAAACTTGTCCAATTTCAAGACAAACTGTTTGGGGTGCAAGGCGAACGGCGGCGCAAATGGGTGATTCCGCGCTACGTCAGCGGCAGCAAAGGCGAGTGGTCTTGAGCGAGGAAGACAAAGGCAATGGCAAGCAACAGAGGCGGTCGCGGCATGCCGCGCGCGAGCGAGATCCGAGCGACGAAAATGGCGAGCGATCCTTCCGCGCTACGTCAGCGGCAACGGCAGGGCAATCTTGCGAGGAAGACAATCTGGCGATGGGGCACGGCGGCGGCGGAGGTCGCGCAAGCGATCCGAGCGGCGGAGCAGAGCGACGACAGCGATCCGAGCGATCCGAGAGGCAAAGCGGCTGGTTGAACGAGATCTTTGCGGCGCAATGCAATGGCAATGGCGGCACCGACGAGGCGGCAACTTTGTGTCTCAACGGCAGAACAGAGGCGGCGGAGCAGAGGCGGCAGCGGCGGAACAGAGGCGGGCGAACGACAATGCGCCGAACAGAGGCGGCAATGACGAACAGAGAGCGATCGACCGGTGGTGGTGGTCGCGTCGCAGTTGTTGTGTCTCACACAACCAGAGAGGTCAGAGTTGTGTCTCACACAACCAGAGAGGTCAGAGTTGTGTCTCGCACAACCACGAGAAACCCACAATTAGGGCTCGATACCATGATAGTTTCGAATGAAATAAGTTTATTGTGTAATCATCTTGTGTACAAGGTAATCTATATATACACGTACAAGGCGAGAATACAAAAGGAAAGTGCGATCACAAATGGAAACTATTAATTACACGAGATACTATTTTCCTTAACTCGCGAATATATTATTGAGTTGCTATAACTCGGTAGTTTCCTTAATCGACCAATTTCCTTAACACCAAGAAATGGCTATGTTGTTTCTACTCCACGCATTCAACAACTGAATGTCAACTCCATTGGGTTTTTGTATAGAACCATCTATGAACCCCACTTTGTTTTTGACAGACAGCTATCAACATAGTTCGCTCCAAGAGATGTAGTTATCTCCTGTTAATGGTTGAGACACTAACACAAGCCCTGGCCTATATGAATGATGAAGATAATAAGGGCTTGTTGTGTCCTCCATTACAGATTTTGGAGTAGAAGAAGAAGAATTCCCACTTAAGGCCATAGCAAGAAATGTGAAGATACAAGGAACTACAAAGAAAAAAAAATAGTTTGAAAGCAACAACGTGCTCTTTTATACCATATGAAGAAAAAACACAAGAAATTGAAAATGAACTTCTCTTTCTATACCACCCGGCTTTGGGTGGCGGAGTGGCGCAAGTACTACATGGGGGTTTCTTCAATGGAACCATGGACCGTGTGTTGGAGTCCTAGTGTCGACAATGAAACCATTTTTTGGCGGTTTCTCTCGGGTTTGATGGGACCGACTTGATCCCATGAGATTAGTCACCAAAGGGAGGGGTGTTAATGAAGATAAAAGTTTTTTTGAAAGAAATTGAGAGAGAGTTACCTCTGTTTCTGATATTAAGAATAAGTCATCTAACAACTTCTACATAACAAGTCAAAGTTCATCTAAAAAAGGAGATTAATATCAAATCCTAACTAATTCCTAATTTAAAGGAAAATTTTAACAACAATTCTTATTCAAAGTAGATATGAACTAAAATGCCAACGCATCAATACTCCTCCTTGGCATTTTGTGCTTCAAACTTGTCTTTTGGCAAAGCTTTTGTAAACATATCTGCAAGCTGATATTCAGATGAACAATGAATCAAACTCACTTCATTAGACTGTTGAGCTTCCCTAACAAAGTGAAATTTGATCTTATTGTGTTTCGTTCTGCCATGAAAAATAGGATTGTTAGCAATTGAAATTGCTGAAATGTTGTCTCACAAAATTGCAGTAGCTAATTTCCGTTCAAAACCCAAATCACATAAAAGTTTCCGTAACCAAATTGATTGATTTACAGCTGATGCGGCGGCGATGTATTCTGCTTCTGCTGTAGATTAAGATGTAGTTTCTTGCTTCTTTGAGCTCCATGTAAAGACACCAGACCCCAAAGTAAACAAATTTCTTGAAGTATTCTTCAAATCATCAATAAAACCACCCCAATCACTGTCTGAATAGCCAACTAATTTCAGATCATCAATTTTAGACCTTGCAAATAGAACACCAAGGTCCAAGGTACCTTTTAAATACCTAAGAACTCTTTTTCCAAATTTAGAAGTGTTTTTCGAAGGAGAATGCGTGAATCTCGATAAAACACTCACAACAAACAATATGTCGTGTCTTATTGTTTGTGAGATACAACAAGCTGCCAATTAGACTTCTTTATAGCCCTTCATCTACCTTTTTGTCATCTTCATTTTTTCCAAGCTTTTCATTTGTTTGCATCGGTGTGCTGTTTGGTTTGCAATCTTCCATGCTGAATTTTTTTAAAACTTCAGTTGCATACTTTTCTTGTGATATGAAGATGCCATTGCTCGATTGATTAACTTCCATGCCAAGAAAATATTGCATCAAACCAAGATGAGTCATTTCAAAGATTTTTTCATGTCATCTTTGAAATTTTGGATAATTTTGGATAATTTTGGAATCATTTCCTGTAATGAGCATATCATCAACGTATAGAGAAACAACCAAGAATTGATTGCCATAAGCTTTAACATATAAATTGGCTTAACTTATGCTTCTAACAAATCCTAGCTGCAACAAATGATTATCCATTTTGATGTACCATGCTCTCGGGGCTTGTTTAAGCCCATATAAAGCCTTTTTGAGAAAATAAACATGATTTTCTTTGCCGGAAACAATGAATCCTTCAGACTGCTCAATATTGATTTCTTCCTCAAGAATTCCATTAAGAAAAATAGATTTTACATCTAACTGATGAATTTCCCATGAATTATGTGCAGCTAGAGCAATAAGTAATCTTATAGTGTCATACCTTGCAACTGGAGCAAATGTTTCTTGGTAATCAACACCTTGTTGTTGTGTATAGCCCTTCACAACTAGTCTTGCTTTGTGTTTGCAAATGGAGCTGTCTGGATTAAGCTTGGTCTTGAATACCCATTTCACTCCAATCACTTTTTGATGTCTTGGTCTTTCAACAAGTTGCCAAGTCTGATTTTTCTTTACCATCCCAATCTCTTCCTGCATAGCAATTCTCCATGCTTGAAACTCTTTCGTTCAAGGTAGTTTCATGGTTCCGAAATAGCAAGACTGCATCTTTGGTAGATATCTTGCAATGTTCTTGTACCTCGAATTGATTCATCGTCATAGGACTCATCTAGGGGAGCGAGCTCTTGTTGGCTTTGATCACCAGCTGAATGTGATGTAGATGTCCAACATCATGCTATCATTTCATCAAATTTAACATTCCTGCTAACAAATATAGTGTTAGTTTCCAAACAAAATATTCTATAGCCTTTTGACATATTGCTATAGCAAAAAAAGATCCCCTTCTTTGCTCTACTATCCAGCTTGTCTCTTTTCTGCTCAGGTACTTGATAGTAGCATAGACACCCGAACACTTTGAGATGTGCCACTGATGGCTTCATATCGAACCATGCTTCATAAGGTGTTTTGTCTTCAAGTGCTTTCGTGGGTATTCTATTTAGTAAATAGATAGCAGTGTTGACAGCTTCAGCCCAAAACGTATTTGGAAGTCCCTTTTCAAATAAAAGACATTTGGCCATATTCATCACATTTCTATTTTTCCTTTCACTTACACCATTTTGTTCAGGTGTGTAAGTGACAGTGAGCTTGTGCTGAATTCCCGCATCTCTACAAAATTGATTAAATTGGTTTGAGGTGTATTCAATGCCGTTGTCGGATCTCAAGATCTTGATCTTAAGATTGCATTGATTTTCCACATAGGCTTTGTATGTTTGAAAGACACCATAAACTTCACTTTTAGTAGACAAAAAATAGACCCAACACATCCTGGTAAAATCATCTATGAATAGGATGAAATACTTGTTACCTCCCAAATAAGGCTCCTTCATTGGTCCACAAACATAAGTGTGAATAAGTTGCAGCTTTTGAGAAGCTCTCCCTACCTGATTTTTTGGAAATGGAAGTTTGGTCATCTTCCTTTTTTGACAAGCATCACAAACATGCGATTCAACTTCGACATTTGGCATATTATGAGCCAAATCTTTCCTTTTCATGTAACCAAGGCTCCGATGATTAAAGTGTCCAAATCCTTTATGCCATAGATCTGAATCACTAATCACAATATTGGCATATACATGAACATTAGCTTCATCCTAATCCACTGCAAAACTTGTTCTTTTCATCTTGTTAGATAGCACTTCAGCTCCTTGACAATTGTAGATGTTGCAAATATTGTTCTTGAATTTCAGAGAATATCCTTTCTCTAAAATCAGTCCAACACTCAAAGATTTTGACTAAGATCAGGCACATATAAAAATCATGAATGAGCTTGATACCTGATTGTATTGGAATGGATATTGTTCCTCGTCCTTTTACTGCCGTCATGTTTCCATTGCTGACCTTCACCTTCGAACTATAAGATTCATCGAGTTCTTTGAAAAGAGTTGCATTGAAAGACATGTGATGAGTGCATCCACTGTCAATAAGCCAAGAATGGAGGTCTCTTGAATGTGAAAACAAGAGACTGCAAAGAGATGCTCATCCTCAGCTTCGGCATCTGCTGCTTGTGCTTGTTGAGAGCCTTTTTCCTTAAATTCGCATACTTTGGTGACATGGCCTGTTTGTTTGCAACTTCCACAAATAGCATCAGGCCTCCACCAACAGTATTTTTCAAGATGAGTGGACTTCTTGCAGTACTTACAAGGAGAATAACTTTTTTTAATTGAAGTCACTTGACTTTGATTGCCTTTCTCTTTCTTGATGAAATTCCTTTTGTTTTTGTATGATGCATTTTCATTATTTTGAATTTGGAAAGCTTTTTCTATTGAACCTTCTTGCATCATAGCCTTTCGTTGCTCTTGAGCTTGAAATGTATTGAGCAATTCCGAAAGTGATATTGATGAAAGATCTTTTGAGTCTTCCAAAGAAGATATTTTGGATTCAAACCTCTCTGGGAGAGTCACAAGAACCTTATCAACTATTCTGAAGTCAGGAAAATCCTCACCAAGTAATCTAATTTTGTTTACAATGAGAGAAATTCTATCAGAGTACTTGGTGATGGTTTCATCTTCTTGCATCTTTAGGCTTTCAAACTGCTCAGGTTTGAAAGTTGCATCTAAATGGTTCTTTGACTGCCTTGAAATTCTTCCTTCAACCTTTCCCATGCTTCTCTTACTGTCTTGCATGCCATGATTCTAGGAAAAATAGAGTCTGACACAGAATTCTGAATTACAGATTTGGCTTTGAGTTTTTTTGCCTTTTCATCATTGTGATGCTTGATATGAGCAAGAGTCGGATTGTTGGAAGTGGATGCTCTTGCCTATCTTCTGTCATAATTTCCCAAAGATCAAAAGCCTCTAAATATGACTGCATTTTGACAGACCATATTTGGTAGTTTTAGCTTGTGAAAGTTGGAGGGGCAGTCAAGGAGATACTATTGGTTGCCATTTTTGCAAATATTTCAATAATAGCAGGCCTATAGAATGATATATGGCTCTGATACCACTATTAATGAAGGTAAAAGTTTTTTTGAAAGAAATTGAGAGAGAGTTACCTATGTTTCTGATATTAAGAATAAGTCATCTAACAACTTCTACATAACAAGTCAAAGTTCATCTAAAAAAGGAGATAAATATCAAATCCTAACTAATTCCTAATTTAAAGGAAAATTTAAACAACAATTCTTATTCAAAGTAGATATGAACTAAAATGCCAACGCATCAATAAGGGGACACCCATGGTTATCAAAAAAAAAAAACTTCTTTTTCTATTGTGTCGATCAAGTGAACAAGCTATTATATATATATATATAAATAATCTTTCTTTAATAATGAAACAAGTGAGAAGTGAGAAAGGAAAATAAAAAAGAAAAAAAAGATAAATTAGCTATCTCCACAAATGGAAACATGCTGTAATCAAGCAAAGATCAAAACTCAAAAGGAAAGAGATAAATATGAAATCTCCAACAATAGACGGGTTAGAGCATCTCCAATGGTAACATGGATTTAGACCATAGATTGGTGTCACATCATAGATGTGGAGAGGATGTCAATCTTATGTGGCAATAGATAGACATTCACCTTTTAAAATGATCTCCTGTGGATTTAGACATTGATGAGTTGGCACTTTTAGTTTCAATTTTCATAATATTAATAAAGGTTTCAAAAAAATAAAAACTTTAAAAGAATTAATAATGCTGACGTGGCAATCTACCACAATGTCTAGAAGTAAAAATTGCAGTAGACACCTCCAACTTTGATTCCATGCCACATAGGATGGACATTATGAATCCATGGTCCCATCGAAAAACATTTTTTGGGTTGGATGTGGATTGTGTCCTAGGTAGATCCATTTAATCCATGGTCCCATTGGAGAAGCTCTTAATTTCTCTCACGATCACCCAATTTTATGAATTGTAATGTTTTGGTCACAAAAATTAACTTTGTAACACAAAATTCATAAACCTTTTAAAAATCTTGCAATTGTGGTCACCAAATCCCTTTTCAGGTCAATTTTCCGATGAACGTACCAACATGGCGATGACATGGCACCATTTGGCAATCAAAGGTCAAAAAACCCCTCACTCCATATCGGTTAGTTTTGTTTTTGGTGTGCATGCGAACTCGCTGATTAATGCTTCTTGTTGCGAACTGTAGAAGAAGAAGATGTATTTTTCACCATTGTCCCATATAATAATGGCCTGATAAGAGAGTTGGGTTATGGGAAAGAGGAATTAAATTTTATTGATTATTGTCATTTTAAATGATCGAATGTCAAAAGTTGTAATGGAGAAATGGTTAGAACTAATAGGAATAAGAGAATAGGCTGAATGGTTTTATAAGTTGTCTCAAAGTGAGTGGTCTCAGGGGCTCATACTTATTGAATGGGACAATGATGTTCTCAAAATGTAGGAGGAAGTCCATGATCGCCACACAATTGATGTGTACCTAAAGAACAAAGTTGAGATAACTGGTAGTAGTAATGATGCTAGAGAACCCAATATGGTGAATAATGATTCAATCTAGATGCATGAGTTACCAAATACAAATGTACATAGTAGCCAAGGAGACTTAGGAGAAGTGCATGGTGTTGGGTTTGGATACGATGTTGTTAATGATGGTGGGGATGAAATATTGATAAATGTTATAGGTATGGTGTTGGGTTTGGAGAAGGCCACTCGAAGCATTAAATCTTCTTTTAGGGTGAATCATGTTCGGGATTGTTAAATAAAAAAAGTTACCTAATTTTAGAGTAGGGATTTTTTGATCCTTAATTGCTACATGGCGCCACGTCATTGCCACATTGACGCATTCATCAAAAAATGAACGGGAAAAGGGCTTTGGTGACCGTGGTTGCTAGATTTTTAAAAGGTTTGTGATTTTAGTGTTATAAAAGTAACTTTTGTTACCAAAATGTTATAATTTATAAAGTTGGATGACGGTGAGAGAAATTAACCTAACAATAGACTTACCACACGAAAAACTTGTATTTCTGGGGTCCAGGTATTTGCCAAAACCAGTTGAGATTTTTCGACTCCACTCCTCCATATTCTCGTATTAAGTGATAGACTGAACTTATGGTGAACATCCCATTTGTAGTGTATGCCTAAATTAGCTAATCAGGGCCTTTATTGCACGGTATGGGAATCTTCTGAATTTTCTCTTGGATAAGTGTTGGTATAATTGTTTAAAGTCTATCCAAACACCAATTCCCATCAGCCCCTATTATATCACATACCCTTAGACCAAAATCATTAGTATCGATCGGTTCACCCATAACTTCTCGCAGTGGCTGATTACGACACCATACGTCATCCCAAACACTTGGTTGTTGACCCTCACCAATCCGCCATTTGAGGCCTTTCGATAAGGTCTCACAACCATGTAAAATAGCCTGCCAAGTTGGGGGATTCTGATGGTTGTGGTTTGTTCTGTAACAAGCATATGTTGCATCTATGTGTTACTATATATTTGATATGAATTACACGAGAGCTAATTCTAAGAATGGAGCATCACAGTTGTGATTTCACCATCACACAATCTGTCCTTGGTTTCAACATCAGAAATGAGCTTTTATGGCACATCAGATGCCTATGCCTCAGCAATAATGTTTCTTTGCACCTCAGATTGGCCCGAATGCACATAGTTACTACTCATCAGTTGAATCCATTACAAATTCTTCATGATATGCTGATAGTGGTGCTACCTCACATGTGACTTCTGATCCAAATCAAATCACAAATGGTTCACCTTACTCAGGTAACAAGTCTTTAATTGTTGGTAATGGTTGTCGTTTACCTATTGCATCAATTGGTAATGCTAGAACACCTTTACAGCAGTCATCTTTAAGGTTTCCTAACACACTATGTGTTCTTGATATCAAGAAAAATCTTAAGTATATCTCAATTGACTCATGATAATGATGTGATTATATCTACTTGCCTGGTGAAGGATACTAAGTCCAAACAAGTACTACTGAAAGGAATACTAAAGGATGACTTGTAACAGTTTTTTCGTTCTCATTATGACCTCAAATAAAGTTGTTGATAAAGCTTTAATTGCTTCTCAATGACAACCAAATCATGTTTGGCATTTGAGATTGGAACATCCATCACTATCTACTATTCAATAGCTATTCAAAACTCATATTAAAGCTCCATCAACATCAGTTCAGTTTTGTGCTATATGTCCTTTAGGAAAGCATCATGCTTTACCTTTTCCATTGTGAAATTCATGTAGTTCAAATGTTTTAGACTTAACTCATACAGATGTATGGGGACCAACTTTAGTAACTTTTCATGATGATTACAATTACTACATCCATTTTTTGATGATCGTACAAGGTTTACATGGTTGTATCCATTAAAAAAGGGTACAATTTGATTAAACATTTGTGGAAAATCAATTTTCTACTAAGATTAAAAGGGTACAATTTGATTGAGGTGGAGAATTTTGAAGTTTTAAACCTTTTCTGGATGCTAATGGAATTTTCAACATTCTTGCCTTCACATTTATGAACAAAATGGAAGAGTTGAGAGGAAGAATAGACACATTGTGGAGAGAAGTTTGACATTACTAGCTCAAGCTCATTTTACCTTATCAGTTTTGGTATGATGCTTGTGCTACTGCTGTCTTTCTCATTAACATATTACCTTCAAAGGTGTTATCTGGTATCTCCCCCTATCAAAAGTTAAACAAAAAAGTTCCTGATTACAATATTCTAAAGGTGTTTGGTTGCACTTGTTTTCCCTATACAAGGCCTAACAATTCTCACAAGTATCAGTTTTGATCCAAGAAATATGTATTTCTTGGGTACAATTCTATCCATAAGGATTACAAGTGTTTGAATAAAGATGAAAGGGTTTATATCTCTCGACATATATTATTTGATGAGGAAGAGTTCCCTTACTACTCCATCTTTCATGCTAAAAAGTCTCCTTCTATTACAAAGATTGTTCCTCATTCTATTATTTCCATTGGCCAAAATAACGAGGTACCTCCTTTTACTCAAAGGGGGTATGATGTATCTGATTTACAATTGAGCTCTTCCATTTCCCCTGTGTCCTAGTCTCCATCTCATGTCTATCCAACTTCCTCCTCATCGGATCATACAATTTTACCACTTACACCAATTACAACAAATGTTCATCCAATTATCATAAAAGGCAAATATGGTATTACCATGAAGAAAAATTTTGTATCCAGTTGTACTAATGATGAATCTGTACCAAAGAATGTGCATCAAGCATTACTCATTCCTCATTGGAAAGATGCTATGAACAGAGAATATAATGCTCTTATGCAGAATAATACATGGTCTTTAGTCCCTGCTTCATTTACTTAGAATGTGGTGGGAACTAAGTGGAATTTTTCCAAAAAAGAACTCAAATGGGTCTATCAAAAGGAACTCATATTCTTGCAGTAGATTTCTCTGAGACTTATATTTAAGTTATTAAATCTTCCACAATCAGGGTGATCTTATGATGATCCTAATTTTAAAAAAAATAAGACATACCATGTTTGTGGGTGATTATTTTGTAAACTAGGAAATCCTAACTACTTAATGGCAAATGGGCCCACTCTCAATTATGCTTTCAAATGGTTAAGGAAAGAAACTTGATTTAAATTCTAATTAATTGGGATGGGGAGTATTTTTAAGATATGAATTGATCCTTTGTCAAATGAAAAAACATAATGTGGGAAAGAGTCCACACAAACTGAGAGAAAACAGGGAACACAAATGAGGGAGAGAGATCTAAGAGGGAGGAAAAGTGAAGTATGGACTTGTCGATCTAGTGGGCGTTGTCTCTAGGTAATAAACTTTAAAACTCATTCTCTAGTTTTAATTATCAAGCGATATAACCCATGATTTAAAATGATTATACGTCCACTTTTGTATGAATCAATAAGGTTTGATTTTCAAGATTGATAAAGTTTTGATTTTGGGAAAGATTGATGTTAATCAAGATGAATAAAAAATAATAAAAAATAGAAGAAGCAAACTGCACAACCATGCACAGTTTGCAAGGAAGAAGAAGTGGGGGAGCGCACGCACTGGAGTGTGTGTGCACTCCCCCACTAATCGGGCATGAGCATGGTGAATCCAGGCCCATGCAAAACGGTTGGGCCTATATGCGTAGTTTGTGATTTGGAAGAAGGAGAGCACACACTTTTGTGTGTGTGTGTGTGCTAGCTTCCCACCTGGGTAGGTGTGGCGGCCCCAAATCCCAAGACAATCTGGGCCCTACTATGCCGCCAGACATGTCACCAGGTTATGCCACATCATCTGTCTACCTGTCTATGACGGCCCGCGACAAGTGCTCAACCTTTTTATTTAGCCTAACTATTTCAATTATCATGCATTTTATGAAAACATGTCCTTAATTTAGTTTAGTTAGTCTATCCATTTATTTCACTTAACTTATATGGTAAGTTATTTAGTTGTTTCTTGGTCTTTTCAACTAAATGTATGAGTTATCAATAATAGCGGAAGTTTTTCATTTTAGATAAAGTAAATGGTAATTATCATAAAATTTACTTCATTGATAAACCTTAAGCAGTGGAAAACCCATCAAAAGGATACCATGTATATATAAGACGAGAAAATGTATAATAAAATTAATATACATGTATCGGTGTATCAAATCTCTCAAAATATACCCAAAAGCAGTAACATAATATATACAAACACATATGAGATGGGCTACTGGAGGCTCTCGATAATCAGATGAAGTCACCAAGTACGGCCTTCCCCAGGCTCTTCGTAGGATCTGCACTTGGTCATCCATGCAAAAAGTTGACGATGAGTCCAGTGAGTAAATCTCCAGAAGAAACGCAAGTTGCATTAAATAAGAATATAATAAAACGGCTACAAATCATGCTAGTTAATAAGAAATACACTGAAAAGGGATAATAGCATGAAAATAAGTCGCTAAGGAAGCAATAGATGTCGAACGCGAGTGTGGTATATATTTGCCGAAGTCTGGGAGTGATAATACTGGATCGAGGAGATTCTGGTGACGAAGTGACTATCCGCCACCGCTCCATGGTTAATGAGGAACTTTGTTGGCCGGGAGTCAACAACTCTCGGCCAATCGCCTCAAAGGAGAGGAATCTGTGTCGGATTTAACTCCTCACGACACCATCTCTTGAGTCATCGACTCGCGGAGTAAATCTCACGCGTAACCTAGGGCATGAATGGAACCGTAGCAACAATCGGATCACTAATCACGATGGAGCCAGTGAGGGGTCATACCGTCCCGTCGACCATATACAGACACACGCGGAGTGGAGTGGTCAAACAAATTCTAACGGGCATAATTCAGTGGTATAATGAAATAAAAAAGTAAATAAATGCTACGTGTTTTTCTGGTGGGGTATACTTATCAAAATGCGATAAAAACTCAGTCCTAGCCACTCGCTCGTCTCCGAAATACCCGTCCGTCGGTCCCCTAAGATTCTCTAGGCCTCGAGTGTCCTACATACCAATTTTAATAATATATGGTCACATTAATTGATTTTATATTGTGGGAACAAAAACTATAATACTTATTCTAATTTTTCTTTTAGTTGTGACACATTTTTGGGGTTACACGGGTTGCCAAATGCCCAAAAATTTCTCAAGACCCAATTTTATATATTTTTCTCAATTCCTCATATTTTCTATGATTTTTTTGAATTTGTTTTGAATTTTTTATTTATTTAACATATTTTTCTATAATTTATTATATTTATTTGTATTTTATTTTAATTTAAATAAATTTTTAATTCTTTTTATGGAGTTGGGCCACCTGAACCGGGCCCGGTCTGGCTGGGCCCGGTTCAGCCCAACTAGGCTAGGCTTGGGTTGTATAACAGCCCAAATTAATTAAATCAAGATTAACGTTAATCTCAGGGATTAACGATTGTAGTTCGGGAGCTACGTGGACAACTCGGTTGACTTGAACAAGAGAATCGATGAAATATGTTATTTATGGATGGTGGTTGTGTATATGTGGTGTTTAAAATTATTATTATTATATTGCACTGCATGTGTGTATGTTGCTATTTGGCGAGTTTGTATGACAGGTGTTCGCCTCGAAAGGCGTGTCAATACGGGCAGTGAGTAGGCGAACTACGGGCACACTGAGAAACTAGACTAATCCATGTCAGGATGACTAGTTAATCAATTAAAATGGGTAATGTGACCATATGCCGAGTAAACTTCAATTAAAATAATAAGCTATGACGTACCTCGAATTGCATACCGAGATGCGTGGCATCGAGTGCCGAGCAGTCGAGGGTTAGTGGGATCACAAAACTTGTCAATTTGGTGAATAAAAACACTAACCATATATGTATATTATAATGGGCCTAAGTTAATGTAATTGAATCAAATAAATCAATGCCTATAGTTTAGTTATTTAAATTCGAAACCATGAGATTGTCTTAGAGATACGTGTTGACACATCTATAAACCATTTGAGTAGCAAATTAGTGTCACTTTGATTGGGTTAGTGGGATTTTGTGGGATACATGTCAAGGTGTGGATCATTAGATGAGCTTCGAGATATGTAAATACATGGAGATCAATAGCTAGGAATCAATATTACCTTAATATATAAGATCAACTCATGCAAGGAAACCATTTTCATTTTCAACTTATGAGTCAAGAGACCTTGCTGGAGAAGAAGGAGGTTGATAGAGAGAAGGAATCCATGGAAGATTGGTGAGAATTTCTCAAGCTAGGTGGTACATCAACTTGGTACATATCTATTTATGTGAGATTGAAATCCTTTCTGGTTTTCGGCTAATTCTAGAGGGTAGATGATTGAATATTTGCAATTGGTTTATATATTTAGATTCCTCATTTGAAGCTGATAATCCAGCTATATTGAAGCTCTTAATTTGGATTTGAAATCATAAAGATATGAATTTTTGAAGTTGCAAGACCAAAACTAGAATTCTGCATGTCATATTAGGAATTAGCCTATGTAATTTGGTCATAGCTTGCTCATTTTAGATCCAAATCGATTCAAACTGATGGAATTTAAAATCTTACTCAAAGGGTAACAACTTTGCTTAACTAGAGATGTTGTAATTCAATTTTTTCATGTGCAAAAGTGCACTACAAGTAGGTATTAGAATTCAAAAAAAAAGTTTTGAAACTAAACTTGTTAAAGGCATAACTCGCTAACTACTTATCCAAATCAAGTATGTTTTCTGCCTTGTCACAAAAAATCACCTTTTTTGGAAATATAGATTGGGAGGAATAAATTTTCTAAGTTCGCTGATCGGATTAGGTTCTAATTAGAGCTATGTTTAGTAGAATCATGATATCTCTTTCATTTTAAATCAGAATTTTGTAAACTAAACCTCTTCGGAAGCTAAGATAGAGACTGGCAATCTTTGTATTGGTCGAAGATTTTGAGATTTCGACAATTTCATGCCTAAAAATGCGTTGTAACATAAGACTTAGATTAAGACTTAATTTAGTCTTTAGGGCTGATTTGGGAAGGTCAATTCGAAACATATTCAACCAATTTAAATACATAATAAATGCACTTAACTAACTTCAGGGACTTAGGGGACCGTAGCTCGGGTATTGAGGAGCTTGTCGGGTCGAATTTGGGTGTTCGGGGGAGCCGAAGAGAGTGTTGAGGTGCGTAAACCCATTGGAATGCCTCACATAATTCATGATTTGATTTATCGACCTTGCTTTTCATGTGTGACTGCTGGTGGGCACACATTAGGGTTTCACTCCTATTTTAGTATGCATATATATTGGTTGTGGCTAAATCGCATGCACGGGTTACTTGTAATAGTGCTTGTGTCGATGGCAGTATAATATATCTGCGAGTGTCAAGAAGGATTAGGGTGGTCCTGATGTGTGACAGCGTCAGGAAGGGACCATGTTGTTTAGTGAAGTTGGGGTTTAGCCACTATAAGCCAATAATTATATATGTGGTTCCTATTCGATTTATCGATTATTGGCTGGTGTAGGTCAGGGTTTTCTCATGATTATACGGATGTTTACTAATTAATGCTTTATTTCTGAACTGGTTTAATTGGTATATGCTGTTTATTTATTTCACGCTACTGCTTTTGCTTGTCGTGTCCTGCTTACATTCCTGGGAATATGACGTACTGTTGCCAGGTGTTATATTCGCATGTCTCTTAGTTTGTTAGTTTTATTTCATGATTATTGTGTGGAATTCTCTTAGGATTTACTCACTAGACTCGTCACTGTATTTGTTGGGTGACTGAGTGCAGATCCTTCGACGAGCAAGGGTAATAACAAGGGGGTACTGAGCGACTACCTCTGAGATTGTGGAAGCAGCTTGTGTGTGATATCAATATGTATTTATTTTACTTTTGTAGGGTTTTGGGGACTATAGAAACATGATTACATGTATATGGAACTTTTGTTATACTTAACTCGTCTTGATATATACATGGTATCTTTTGCTGGGTTTTCCACTACTTAGGATTGTTGAATATTGTATAACTTACTTAAATCAAGACTTGCGTTGTAAAATTTCATTATAACTTGATAAATTGATTAACGGGCTAATGAAATCATTAATAATTATATGGAAATTAATTAGCTAAATTAGGATTAAATGGAAAAGTGTAAGTAGCCAGGTATGTCGTAGAACATCAAGGATAAGCGGGTCATGACATGGCAAGGCTTGGTGACGTGGGATGCGACATGGCGGGTAGTAAGTTGGCCTAAAATTTGGGGCTGCCACAGTTTGGTATTAGAGCGAGGTTTCGAGGAAACCTCGGGAGTAGTTTAAAGGAAAGAGAATAAAATTGAAACAAATAAACCTTAGATGTGGAAACCCGATAATCCTGACTTAGAACCTTAGTTGGGAAACGGACTTGAGATGGGTAGTGATAGGTTTATATACATGTTATAGTTTGTTATATATAAGATATACGTCTATATTTATATCTAGGTTGATACGGAGCACGCTTCACGATGCTGATCATGGACGATTAATCTGGTATGCCTCATGAGACTGGACAAACTAGCGATGCGGCTAGGGATTTCCTTGTTATGGCGAGTGTAGAAGATCGACTGTCGGCTCAGGAGACTCAGATGGCCGAGGTATTACTATTGTTACAGGATCAGACCTCTGCACTGATGGCACTTGCTACGGCGGTTGCAGCACCCCGAGAGTCAAGAGTAGTTACAGTACGTATAGGGACAGCCGTCGCCCCGGTTGTTCCCTAGACACTAGTGGAGAGAGTAGCTACGGAGACACATGCAGATTATTGATGTTCCATTGGAGACGCCGACTCCTACGCCTCCTCCCACGACTACAGAGCAGACGACTGATACTACGTCAGGATTTGTTATGGCCCCAGAGGCGATGATGTTGAGGGAGTTCTTGAAGTTCCAGCCAGGTTTCTTCTATGGAGGCGGGTGACCTTAAGGCGATAGGGAAGTGGATAGTGTATCATCAGCGTTTCCATAAGCTGATGAGGAACGATGAGAGCATTCAGGCACGTCTTTCTTGAGTACGCTTGAGAGGTCATGCATCAGTCTGGTGGACTACGTATACAGATACTCATCTAGAGCCGACGACGTGAGCTGTTCAGAGAGTTGTTCTACAACCAGTATATACCCATAGAGGTGAGGTTGAGATTGAGGGAGGAGTTTCTGACCCTGAGCAGGGGTAGTCTGACGTTGATATAATATATGGATCAATTTAGGTATTTACTTCAGTTCGCTAAGGATGTGGCCGAAACTGAGCGACTACAGATATACTTCACACGAAGGGCTGACGATAGAATTGCTGAGGCAGTGGTGTCATTTGGAGCTCACACTTTGCAGGAGATATTTGATCGAGCTTTGGCACACGAGACCTTCTTGATACAAAGAAAGGTTAGGCGTATTACTGGGTTTGAGGTACATACTAGATAGAAGAGACAAAGAGATTGGGATGATAGAGAGGATAGATAGTACGGTGGAGACCATAGGGATGATGATCGGGCAGCTAAAGCTTATGCTTTACCCGTATTACCAGCGCCGCCTCTGAGACATGTACATGACCAGGGAGGCAGGGACTGGAGATCGCAAAGTCAGGGCTAAAGGTCAGGATATGGTTATTCGACAGCATGTTGGCAGTGTGGAAAAGAGGGGCAAATTAAGAGAGATTGTCCTAAGAGATCATTGACTCCAGCAATAGTGACACCGGTGCAAACTCGAGAGTTGGTGCACGTGGTGACTGAGCCAGGCCGGGAGATGTTCCAGTAACGGCTACAGGGGTATGTGAATTTTTAAATTTTTAATCATTACAACTTAAGTTCATGTATGCATGGTAGATTATTGTATTATGGCATGTGATTATCATTGGTCGTGGCATGACATGGAATTGTCATGGTGTGTAAGGATAGGTCGTAGCATCGCATGAGATTGTCATGGTGAGTAAGAGTAAGTCGTGGCATGACATGGGATTGTCATGGTGAATAAGGGAGGATGTGGCATGGCATGGGATTGTCATGGTGTTTGATGGTTGGTTAGGACTATTATGTTCGGATACATGATAGGAGAGGTTTACAGTTACTGATGTTAGGTAACTGGTCAGGGAAACTTGAACACGGAAATCGAACTGAGAATAGGTTGCAGAGATGTTGGGAATAAAGTGACTGATTTTGACCACCTCTACAACACGTGCTTATGTCTCAGGGTAACACTACGATCCCTGTGATGGAGTAGTGGAGGTGCTTGAGGGACTGAGAGAGGGACTATCAAGATGTGAGGCGTGGTCACACAACGATATGATAATTACACAAGAGCATACTTGAGATTTTAATTTCGAGGACGAAATTCTCCTAGTTAGGAAGAATTGTAACGTCCCAAATTAATTAAACTAGGATTATCGTTAATCTCGGGGATTAACGATTGTAGTTCGGGCATTACGTAGACAACTTGGTTGGCTTGGACACGAGAACCGAGGAAATATGTTATTTATGGATGGTGGTTGTGTATATGTGGTGTTTAAAATTATTATTACTATATTCCACCGCATGTGTGTATGTTGCTATCGTGCGAGTTTGTGTGACCTGTGTTCACCTCGAAAAGCGTGTCAACACGGGTAGTTAGTAGTCAAACTACGGGTACACTGGGAAACTAGATTAATCCATGTCAGGATGACTAGTTAATCAATTAAAATGGGTAAGGTGACCATAAGCCAAGTAAACTTCAATTAAAACAATAGGCTATAGCGTACCTCGAATTACGTGCCGAGACGAGTGGCATCGAGTGTCGGGTAGTCGAGGGTTAGTGGGATCACAAAATTTGTCAATTTGGTGAATTAAAACACTAACCATATACATTATAATGGGCCAAAGCTAATGTAACTGAATCAAATAAATCAATGCCTATAGTTTGGTTATTTAAATTAGAAACCATAAGATTTTTCTAGAGATACGTGTTGACACATCTAGGAACCATATGAGTAACAAATTAGTCACTTTGATTGGGTTAGTGGGAGTTTGTGGGATACATGTCAAGTTGTGGATCATTAGATGAGCTTCGAGATACGTAAATACATGGAGATCAATGGCTAGGAATCAATATTACCTTAATATATAAGATCGACACATGCAGGGAAACCATTTTATTTTCAACTTATGAATAAAGAGAATTTGCTGGAGAAGAAGGAGACTGATGGAGAGAAGGAATCCATGGAAGATTGGTGAGAATTTCTCAAGCTAAGTTGTACATCAACTAGGTACACATCTATTTATGTGAGATTGAAATCATTTCTGGTTTTTGGCTGATTCCGGAGGGTAGATGATTGAATATTTGCAATTGGTTTATATATTTGAATTCCTCATTTGATGTTGATAATCCAACTATATTGAAGTTCTTAATTTGGATTTGAAATCATAAAGATATGAATTTTTGAAGTTGCAAGACCAAAACTAGAATTCTGCATGTTATATTAGGAATTAGTCTATGTAATTTGGTCATAACTTAATCATTTTAGATCCAAATTGACCCAAACTGGTGGAATTTGAAAGCTACTCAAAGGATAACAACTTCGCTTAACTGGAGATGTTGTAATTTAATTGTTTTCATGCCCAAAAGTGCTCTACAATTAGGTGCAGGAATTCATAAGAAACGTTTTGAAACTAAATTTGTTAAAGACATAAATTCCTAACTACTTATCCAAATGAGCCGATCTTTAAGTATGTTGTATTTGGGTTGTTTTCTGCCTTGTGACCAAAAATCACTTTTTTTTTGGAAACATAGATTGTGAGGAACAGATTTTCTAATTTCGCTGGTCGGATTAGGTTCCAATTAGAGCTATGTTTAGTAGAATCATGATATATCTTTCGTTTTAAATCAGAGTTTTTCAAACTAAACCTTTTCAGAAAGCTAAGATAGAGGCCGACGATCTTTGTATGGATGGAGGATTTCAAAATTTGGACCATTTCATGCCTAAAAATGCGTTGCAACATAAGATTGAAATTGAGACTTAATTTAGTCTTTAGGGCTGATTTGGGAAGATTGATTTGAAACATATTCAACCAATTTGAATGCACAATAAACACACTTAACTGAATTTAGGGACTCAGGGGACCGTAGCTCAGGTATCAGGGAGCTTGTCGGGTGGATTCGGGTGTTCGGGGGAGTCGGAGTACGTGTTGAGGTGCGTAAACCCATTGAACGACACATCAGTTCGTCTCTACCTCCCAAAACTGATTTTTTTTTGTTTTCTTTTTTTTTTTTTCTCTTCTTTTTTTCAACAAAAACCCAACAACAACATCTAAATTGCACAAACTTATCCACACATTGTAAAAACACCATCATCTTTAACATGCATGCATTCCATCAACCCACATTTAACAAGAACCCAATCAAAACGAATTTAGTTAGAAATCAGAGTGGTAGTTCATTATTTTGAATTTTAAAATAGTAGAGAACCTCAATAGAACCAAACAATTTCTTGTACTAACACTAAATCCCTAAATCCTACGTGCATTTCAAAACAAAAATTTGAGCAAGAATGGAAAAGATGACTAGGGAAGGATCTTACCTAGCTTAAGAACTCAAATCCTTGGCTTCTAAGTGTCACAAATCTCATTTGAATCCATAGAATTTAGCACTCCCGCCCTTTCTTCTATATATGCTATGAATTTTTTTTTCTTTTGTTTGTTTATTTGGTTTGCATGCTGGAATGAGCAAATGAGGCTAAGTCATCTTTTTATACTAATTCAAATAACTAAGTCCCAACACACGTATCTCGAGGTTCATTAAAATGACCCTTATTAAATCAAGCCAAACCTTTGTGCCCACTAGGTGTCACTTTAAGTTACATTATCTTAGACTTAGCTTTCTTAATGACTTAATCAATACATCCCACCATAGGCACATTAATCAAATTAGCTAGCTTAGTCTTATGGTTAATCAATAATTTACACACCAAAATTAGAGTAAGTCTTGTTTACTCGAGTACCCATCGCTATTACGTAACTCGAGGCGCACCGGGTCCATTCTCGGCCTATTATGATTTATTCATCCTAGTTCAATCAATTAATACTTTGTTTAGGATTTTATTAGATATTGATAAACTTATTCATCTAAGCTAATATTTCACTGTCCCAAGCTATTTAAGTTCTCATACCCGCATCGCACGTATCTTGAAAAACTATCCACAGCACACGTAACTTACGTAAAACGTGATAACTAACGATACACATGGTGTAATGATATAATTTATGACAAAACAACCATAATAAAAAAATCACGCAAATATAACTTTATCAATTGTACCTTAGTAGGTGTGCCCTAGGCAAATCTGTGACGTCCACGTAGGTCTGAGCTGGGTCCTAGTTTGAAATTAGATAATTAAATAATCTTTAAATTAGGCGGGTCGTCACAATCTTCCCAATTAAAAGGGATTTCATTCCGAAATCCAAATTCAAAATAAAATACTAACCATGGAAAAGTTGGGGGTATTTCTCGCGCTTAGTACTCTAATTCCCAAGTGAGGCCCTTGTCTCTATGATACTGCCACCTGATGAGAACTTTGGGAATATTCTTAGTCCTGAAAACCTGAACTCTACGGTCTACTATCTCAAAAGGGTGTTCCTCGTACGTCACATCTGGCCTAACCTCTACATGGGTCACATCCACCATAGGTCTCGGCCTTGATCTCGCTAGTCTCAGCATGGAAATGTGGAAGACGTCGTGAACTCCGGCCAACTGTCTCGGTAGCCTTAACTGATAAGCAACCTCCCCTACTCATCTAACAATCTGATATGGCCCAATATACCGTGGTGCAAGTTTCCCTTTGATCCTAAATCTCTGGTGACCCCTTTAAAGGAGAAAATTTTGAGTACACCTAGTCGTCTACTTCATAGCTCAGCCCGTCGCGGTACTTATTCGTGTATTTCATCTGTCTATCCTGAGCAGCCTATAATCTTTGATGAATCATCCTAACTTTCTCTGTGTGGTCTACAACAACCTTAGGCCCAATAGTAACTATGTCTTCGGGCTCTGCCCAACAAGCTGCTGATCTTCAAGGTCTCCTGTACAGTGCCTTAAATGGTGGCATCCCAATACTGGCGTGAAAGCTATTATTGTAGGCAAACTCATAAAGTGATAAATACTCCTCCCATGACCCTCGAAACTGTAATACACAAGCTTTAAGCATGTCCTCCAGTATCTGTATAGTTCGCTCTGATTGCCTGTCGGTCTGTTGGTGGTAAACCATGTTGTACTGAAGTCTAGTACCATACTGCTCCTGCATAGCCTGCCATAATTGTGACATCAATCGACTGTCTCTGTCTGATACTATTGATACCAGTACACCATGTAATCTGATGATCTCTCACTCGAAGAGCATGCACAGCTGTGGAAAGGTGTATCTCATGGAAACTAGAATGAAATTGGCTGATTTCGTCAATCTATCCATGACAACCCATACAACATCATGGTTGCGTGGAGTCCGTGGTAACACACTAAGGGATCGGTAGGGGTTATAGAAGTCCTCCAGGCTTTCGATGCTCAGCCTTCACCTGCTGGCACACCTTACATCCCCTCACATACTGGCCAACATCTGCCTTCATCCCGGGCTACCAAAACAAGAGCTTCATGTCTTGATACATCTTGTTCCGGCTGGGGTGAAGTGTGTATCTGGATCTATGAGCCTCCTGAAGAATGCCATCTTGCAACTCTGCTATTGACGGAATCATAGTCAACCTCTGTGTCGTAAACACCCATATACTGACTCTCTCCAATCTGGGAAGTCAAAACTCTGAGCCATGTCTCTGAATATGTGATACATCGTATCGGCTCGCTAACTCTCTAAGACTCATGGAATGGAAAGTGTCAGAACTCGAAAATGTCCGCAAATGTGCGCCGCTGCTGTCTCTAGTGCCACTGACAAACTTATGGTAACTGCTGCCTCAAGTATACCCTACTAGGTAAGTCATCAATTCTCTGTTCAGTCCTCTCTTACTAAGGGCATCTGCTACGACATTTTCCTTCCTAGGTTGGTACTCAATAGAAAAGTCATAGTCCTTCAGCAACTCTAACCACCATTGCTATCTCATATTTAGATCCTTTTGAGTGAACAAATACTTCAAACTCTGATGATCTGTGTATAAGGTGAACCTCTTACCAAAAAGGTAATGTCTCCACGTTTTAAGTGCAAACACGATCACTGCAAGCTCCATATCATGCACTGGATAGTTTCTCTCATGATTCCTCAGCTGACGCGATAAGTAGGCAATTACTTTGTCATCTTGCATCAGTACACATCCCAGTCCGGTGCCACACACATCTGTGCGAACAGTCAAATCCATGCCTAGCTCTGGTAATACTAACAGCGGTGCGAAGGTCGACCTCTTCTTCAGCTTTACAAAGGCTGCCTCGCATGCATCAGACCACACAAACTCGACGTCCTTCTTAGTCAATCGGGTCATAGGCGCCGAAATCCTAGAAAAATTTGGTACAAAGCGTCGGTAATAGCCTGCTAGTCCGAAGAAGCTCCTAACGTCTATCACACACTCTGGTGTATGCCAATCGATGATAGCATGAAACTTACTCAAGTCCACCGATATGCCCCTGTCACTGATCACGTGCCCTTAAAACTTTACTTCAGAAAGCCAAAACTCGCACTTACTGAATTTGGCTTATAACCGGTGCTCTCTCAGAGACTTTAGCGTCTCTTTGATATGCCTCTCGTGGTCCTCTCGAGTCCTGGAATAGATCAAGATATCATCAATGAAGACTATCACGAATCAATCCAAAATTGGCTTCAAGACTCGGTACATCAAATCCATGAACACTTTCGGCGCGTTTGTCAGTCCGAACTGCATAACGCTAAACTTAAACAATCTGTAATATGTGCTGAATGTTGTTTTGGGTATATCTTCCTCCATAATCCTTAACTGGTGATAACCTGACCTTAGATCAATCTTGGAGAAGAACTGTACTCCGGCCAGCTAGTCGAACAAATCGTTGATCCCGGGCAGTGGGTATCGATTTCTGAATGTCACTTAATTGAGTCTCCCGTAATCAATGTACATCCTCATACTACCGTCCTTTTTCTTCATAAAAAGGACCGGTTCTCCCAAGGGAGACATACTCCGGTGTATGAAACCCTTCTCCGATAAGTCCTCCAACTGAGCCCTCAACTCATCCTGCTCTACTCGCGACATATGGTACGATCGACTCGCTATAGGCAGCGTGCTTGACGCTAGCTCAATCATAAACTCTATCTGCCAATGTAGAGGTAATCCAGGTAAATCCTCAGGAAAGATGTCCGGAAACTCACACAACTAGGACGTCCTCAAGTTTGACTGCTAGCCTCTTAACTAGCTCTACAGTCCCTAAAAGAATGTCCATCTCCTGGGTGGTGGCTAATATACCCCTGGTGATTAGAAGTGCGGTCGCGACTCCAGTGAATGAGAATTTGGGAATCCTTAGTATCAGGAAGGTGACGGTCTTACTAAAACAATCCAATCTAGCGTGGTAACCAGCCAAATAATTCGTGCCTAAGAGCGCATCAAACTCTAGGTACTCAAGCACGCTGAGATCTATGGGTAATTGGTGACTGTAAACCATAACTGGACAGTCTCTACATATTCGGTTAGAAATCTTGTCCCTAACAACCATGCTAAGGACAAGGTGTGTGCCTAAAACCTCTTGTGTCAACCCCAATTCTCCTACTATCCATCCCAAAATAAATGATAATGTAGAACCAGAATCAATCAACAAATGCATGCTACGACTGTAAATAATCAACATACCATTGACTAGATGACGTAAAGCATCGCGGTCGGGCTCTGCCACTGCATGAACTTTCTTTCTGGCTTATACTAGTGGAGCTGCAACTGGTGGCACGAACTCATTGGTGCACAGATTCTAGTAGTGCCATTTGTCTACATCGAAAACAAACGATGTGTTCCTTATTCCCAGATCCCTGACCCTACTAACTTCTGGCCCTCTGGCCTTGAGAATGTCCATCCTGTCTCTAACCCTGGCCCTACCACTACTGACCCTGTCTTTGTCTCTGTCCCTGCCACTACGGCCCTCTATCTTCGCCCCTTTGGCCTTGACCCTAAGCCTGCCCTTGTGGAGGCTGGACGGCCATGACCTAATGTTATTGAGCATGTACTACAATATAAGTGCTAATCACCTGCCTATCATCATGCTAACGCCTTTGTCCTCGCTGATCTCTCGGTTGGCGGTTCCTCTTACCCTTCCCATCTGATCTGACCTGGCTGCTCTGACCTTCCTGATATACGGGAACAGGGACGGTGTTACTCCTCACGGCGTATGTCTCATGAGCCAATGCCCGCTCATAAACCTCTTTTAAGGTCCTGGCCCCTTTCGACATGATGGCACGCCAATCTCTGGCAGAAGTCCCCGAATAAAGTAGTGGAACAAAAGCCGCTCGGTCCCAGCTACATCTGTGGAGAATAACAGCAAGTACTTAAACCTCTCTATGTACTGAATCACGGTGCGAGAGCCTTGTCTTAGTCTTAAGAACTTCTCTCTCGGTCGTAGTTGGACCTCAATCGGAATGTACTGATCATAGAAGACTCTGTAGAACTCGGCCCAAGTTGTCAACTCTCCATGGGCGGCTGTGTGTACGGTCCACCATATCGCGGTGTCTCCCATCAACATGTAGTCGGAGACTCTGGCTCGTATGCTGTCATGAATCCTCAACAGAGCATGAAGCCTCTCATGTACGAGAACCCATCTCCCAGCTGCCTCTGTTTCTCCGCCTCCATAAAAGTGTCCTGGCTGGAATCTAGAAAACTCATTGACTAGCTTAGTCTCAACTGTCAAGGTCGTCTTAAATGTTGTCTGCTGCTCTGCTGTAAGTGTAGGAATATGCACTGGGATAATCACTGGTGTAGCTACGGGGGTAATCAACTCCGCGGGAATCTTAACTCTAGTTGCCGCGAGCGGCATATCCTGACTAGTCGGAGCGACGACTGTCTCAACACTAGTAGTGCTGGTGGCAAGTGTTGCAATCACATATGTGGCCGTTGCTTGTGATCGAAACAACCTCAATATCTCTTCGAGCTGCGCACCATGAAGTGCGACGGTGATGCGTAGACTCTGATCCGAGTTGACTCTCGTAGGGTCGCTCGTCTAGTCTTCATAAGTCGTAGTAGGTGGAATCGACTGTCCGTCCATCTCAAATCTGCAAGCGCGGATGTGTTCCAGTCAGTGTCGTATACGCGTATATATACATCTTACAAGTCAAAACATACACGTATAAAACCCTAAAATATCCGTCTCACTATTCTTCCCAACTAAGGTTCTAAGTCAGGTTAACGGGTTTTCCACATTCTAAGTTCGTTTGTGAAGTCTTATTTGCTTTCCTTACATTTTTACCTAGGCTCATCTGAACCTAGGCTCTGATACCAACCATGGCGGCCCCAAATTCCAAGACAATCTGGGCCTCGCCATGTCGTTAGACACGTCACCACGTTATGCCACGTCATCTGTCAGCCTATCCATGACGGCCCGTGAAAAGTTCTCAACCTTTTCATTTAGCCTAACTATTTCAATTATCATGCATTTTATGAAAACATGTCCTTAATTTAGTTTAGTTAGTCTATCCATTTATTTCACTTAACTTATATAGTAAGTTATTTAGTTGTTCCTTGGTCTTTTCAACTAAATGTGTGAGTTATCAATAATAGCATAAGTCTTTCATTTCAGATAAAACAAATGATAATTATCATAAAATTTACTTCATTGACAAACCCTAAGCAGTGGAAAACCCATCAAAAGGATACCATATATATATAAGGTGACAAAATGTACAATAAAATCAATATACATGTATCGGTGTATCAAGTCTCCCAAAATATACATAAAAGCAGTAACATAATATATACAAACACCTATGAGATGAGCTAGTGGATGCTCTCGATGATCAGATGAAGTCACCAAGTACGGCCTTCCCCAGGCTCGTCGTAGGATCTGCACTCGGTAATCCATGCAAAAAGTTGATGACGAGTCCAGTGAGTAAATCTCCAGAAGAAACGCAAGTTGCATTTAATAAGAATATAATAAAACGGCTACAAAATCATGTTAGTCAAGAAGAAATACACTAAAAAGGGATAATAGCATGAAGATAAGTCGCTAAGGAAGCAATAAATGTCAGACGCGAGTATGTAATATATCTATCGAACTCTTGGACTAATAATAGTGGACTGAGGCGACTTTGGTGACGAAGTGACTATCAACCACTGCTCTAAGGTTAATAAGGAACTCTGTTGGTCGGGAGTTTACAACTCTCGGTCAATCGCCTCAAATGAGAGGAATCTATGTCGGAGTTAACTCCTCATGACACCATCTCTCGAGTCATCGACTCGTAGAGTGAATTTCATGCGTAGCCTAGGGCATACAAAACCGTAGCAACAATCGGATCGCTAATCACGAGGGAGCCGGTGAGGGGTCATACCATCCCGTCGACCATATACAGACATACGCGGGAGTGGAGTGGTCAAACAAATCCAAATGGGAATAATTCAGTGGTATAATGAAATAAAGAAGTAAATAAATGCTACGTATTTTTCCGGTGGGGTTTACTTACCAAAATGTGATAAAAACTTAGTCCTAGCCACTCGCTCGTCTTTGAAATACCCGTCCGTTGGTCCCCTAAGCTTCCCCAGGCCTCGAGTGTCCTACATACCAATTTTAATAATATATGGTCACATTAATTGATTTTATATTGTGGGAGAAATTTAGAATATTTATTCTAATTTTTCTTTTAGTTGTTAAACATTTTTAGGGTTACACGGGTTGCCAAATGCCCAAAAATTTCTCAAAACCCAATTTTATATATTTTTCCAATTCCTTATATTTTCTATGATTTTTTGAATTTTTCTAAATTTTTTTATTTATTTTTACATATTTTCCTATAATTTATCATATTTATTTGTATTTTATTTTAATTTAAATAAATTTTTTATTATTTTTATGGAGTTGGGCCCACCTGAACTGGGCCCGGTGCAGTTCGTATCTACCTCCCAAAACTGATTTTTTGTTTCTTATTTTTTCTGTTCTTTCTTTCTTATTTTTCTTTAACAATAACCCAATAACAACATCTAAATTGCACAAATTTATCCACACATTGTAAGAACACCATCATCTTCAACATGCATGTATTCCATCAACCCACATTTAACTAAAACCTAATCAAAACCAATTTACTAAGAAATCAGAGTGGTAGTTCATTGTTTTGAGTTTCAAAATAGTAGAGAACCTAAATAGAAGCAACAATTTCTTGTAATAACACTAAAGACCTAAATCCTACTTGCATTTCAAGACCTAAGTTTGAGCAAGAATGGAAACGATTATTAGGGTATGATCTTACCTAGCTTAGTGTTGGGTTTTTGGGGTTCATACGCAGCGAAAAATTCAAAACAAATTTTGAAAAACCCCAATAGGATCGAAAATAAGTTCCATTAAACTAAATCTATGAAAGTAAATCATACCTTATTCCGTGATTTTCTTTTGATTGTTCGATTTTCAAGACGTTCAAGTGCGCGTCCTCTATAAGAAATCTACACACAAACGGTGACCACGATTTGGAGTGCTAGCCCCAAGAGAGATTGAAAAACGATTTTTCTTTCTCTCCCTAAATTCAGAGAAATTGAAAAATTGTAAAACGAAATCTTATTTCATTTTTTAAGGATCCACCCTTTATTTATATATGTAGATAAACCCTCACTTAAAATCCTATTCGTAATACAACTATTGTATTTACGCAGTTTAAGCAAATTACACATACGCCCCTATTAATAAGTTATCATATAACAAATCGTAAAGGCTTTTATGTCATGAATTTTATCATATAAAATTCATTACTCTGGACCAATTGAAATTGTGCAAAGCCATTCTTTGTGTGCGACCTAATAGGTTCATGTGATGTTGGCAGTGAACTAAAAACCATTTTGGTACACAGGTCATAAGCGGTCTCTAGCAAGGCATTATGACTACCCAAGTAGCATGAATATCAACATCGATACAACCTAATTAATAACGTATATCATATCCTTTTGTCGTGCGATATCCTTTGATTAAACATAAGACATGGAAAGTCACCCTTAATGTTCAATCATACTATTCTAGATCTTTAGGTAAACTAAAAAACATCCAAGTGACATTGATCATATCAATTCACATGGACTTGGACATTATCAGTCTATCTTATCGAGGGATCCACTAATATCTCTCTTTATACGAGAGTGACAAATTCTATCTTGATTACATACATTCACATATTATTCACAGGGAACCAATCACAATCTTTATAATGTTCCGGTTAAAGACAACATTTGATTGTGTCAAATTATCATGTTCCTAATATTGAAGTCTTTGGTAATCTCAAGTCGAATGACTAAATGATATACCTATCATGAGTAACACCTATGACTTAATCCATGTGGTGTTCTCATAGCGGGTCGGTCCAGTATCTTATTTCATAATAAGTACTCATGATCTTGATTCGTATACTTACACGCATGATCATCATATGACCATCAATCAAGATTCGCACTAGTCTTAATTCATTATAGTTCCTAGTATAATGACCGACTAGGGGCATTTAGGATATTTCTACAAATACCCATGGATCTTACTATAAGGTAAACATGCAATCACTTATAATAAAACAACAAATAAAACCTCTATTTTATTAACTAAAATTATAAGATAAACAATGTTTGTAGATTGACCTAGGGCACATGCCCTAACACTTAGGAACTCAAATCCTTGGCTTATAAGTGTCAGAAATCTCCTCTGAATCCATAGAATTTGACACTTTAACCCTTTCTCTATATATGCTATGAATCTCTATTTTTTTCTTTTGTTTGTTTATTTGGTTTGCATGCTGGAATGAACAAATGAGGCTAAGCCATCGTTTTATACTAACTCACATAATCAAGTCCCAACACACGTATCTCGAGGTTCATCAAAAGGACCCTTATTAAATTAACCCAAAGATTTGTGTCCCATAGGTGTCACTTTAAGTTACATTATCTTAGACTTAGCTTTCTTAATGACTTAACCAATACTTCCCACCATAGGCACATTAATCACATTAGCTAGCTTAGTCTTATGGTTAATTAATAATTTATACACAAAAATTAAACTAAGTCTTGTTTACTCGGGTAACCGGTGCTATTGCGCAACTAGAGGCGCACCGGGTCCATTCTCGACCTATTGTGATTTATTCATCCTAGTTCAAGTCAATTAATACTTAGCTTAGGATTTTATTGGATATTGATAAACTTATTCATCTAATCTAATATTTCACTATCCTAAGCTATTTAAATTCTCATACTCGCATCACATGTATCTCGAGAAGCTATCAACTGCACTCGTACATAAAACGCAATAACCGATGGTACACATGGTGTAATGCTGTAATTCATAATAAAACAACCATAATAAACAAACATCGCGCAAATATAACATTATCAATTGTACCTCTATATGCGTGCCCTAGACAAATCCACGATGTCCACGTGGGTCTAAGCTTGATCCTAGTTTGAAATTAGATAATTAAATAATCTTTAAATTAGGCAGGTCGTCACAGTTGGCCGTTCCACCCAGGCCCAGCAGAGCGGTAGGCAAAATTCATGTCGAATCCACTTTATTATTATTTTTTAATATATATATATATATATTAAAAGAACAATATATTTGTATAATATAAAATAAATACATAAATAAATAAAATCAAAGATTTAATAAATAAAATTTAATTTTCAAGCACGAATTTCACTGAGACATTTCGATGTACTTAAATGTACAGTTCGGGATTTTCGAAGGGTTTTCGGAACTAAATTTCATTACCAAAAACTAAGTTAACTTGTGTAGTTAATCAATATCTATTTTTTTTAGATCTACGCAATCTTGTTGTACGCTCGTGAGTGCCAACTAGGAAATTGGAAAATCAGCGCGCTAAGTAAGTTGGGATTAAGTTATTTTTATTATAATTGTTTACCTTTATTATTGATATGGTTAGGTAAATCATGTATAGTTAGGTCATTAAGTAAACTGGGGTGCATTGTAAGGCATGATATTCACTTAGTGGAGCTCGCTAAAATTTCTTGCACCAGAAAACTACTAGTTTAACCAGGATGCTCGGGATAGTCAGACCGAGCTAAGAAGAATAAAATAGGGTAGTTACCCAGACTTGTCGAAAGCAGAGGATTTGCGAGTTCGATCAACAAATTGAGAATAAGAATAAGACCTATTGTTCTCAATAAATTTTGGTAGTAGGTGTTATGTCCAGTTCGTCGAGATGTGGACTTGGTGATAGAATGAAACTTCTATAGTGATAAGAATGGAGTTTCGACACCATTAGGCCATAGTAGGGCCAACCTTCATGAACTTCAATTTTGGTTAGGAAATTTAGTTGCAGTAACTCATGCATGCCTTACATTTGCACATTTTGATTTGCATGAATTATTTATCTTGTGATTATATTTCTTGATTATCTATTTCGTCATGTTGAATATTTTTACAGCTCATGCATTAGTATTTTGTTTGAATAATAATTATGGAATGATTACAATATTGGTAACTTACCTAAAGTTACTAAGCATTGTTGCCCCTTTGTGCTCACCCGACTATTTTTCCCCACATAGGTTCCTCGTCTGCAGTAGACAAGGGAATGGCTCCAAAGATCTAGAGGAGCCTATCATGTCTTTGATTGGTATAATGACAAGCTTCAGACTTGTCAAGACTTGTTCTTCTATTATTATATATTTTCATGCGGTTGGGGTTTAAATAAATCGAACTAGAGAGATATTACTCCAGTTGATAACTTTTGAATGGCATTACTAGCGTTTATGTCGAAACTTTGATTAAGTTTTATTTAATAATATTTTGCTGCAATTATGATTCATTTTCTAAATTTTAATTTTTGATAAATGATAATGAGTTAGTTACGAAAGAAGGCTCACTAGTTCGGTTCTTAACTCAGTGACTAAGTTGGTTGGAGAGTTAGGGATTGAGCTAGGCCGGTTGGGATCCATCTAGGAAATGGGTTCCGACAACATGATATCAGAGTGGTTAGAATATAAATTGAAAAAAAAAATACCATAGACGTTGGTACTAGAGTTTAGGTTTAGTGCCTAGGGAAAAACATGAAGTTGAGAAAAATTTAAAATACCAACAACGTCAATACTGGAGCATAGGAAAGAACATAAATGAAGAAAAATGTAAGATACCAGAGCCTATACTTTTAGAGTCTACGGAAAGAATATAAAATTAATTAATAACATAAGATTGGGGAATAGTTTTAGCTAAAAACCTTATTATATGTTATTTGTTGAGTTTATATATTATATCAAATAGATATAGAAACCCAGTTACTCACTATCTCTAAACTTTATTTCTTGTCCAGCTTGAAATGGCAGACAAAGGGAACCGAGATGAGCTATTTAATATGTTGGCTCTAAAGAGAGAGAGAGAGAGAGAGAGAGAGAGAGAGAGAGAGAGAGAGAGAGAGAGGGAATTACTTGAAACCAGAATCGCTGATCTAGAAGAAAACCTCAATCGAGTACTGGAGATATTACAAGCGCATGTCACCCAATACAATGCTGGCATAGTAAATGTATCACCGGTCAATCAGCATGAGGTTGAAGATGACTTAATCAACCAACACAAAACATCTCCAATTGTACCAGTACTTCTTGTGGTTCGAATGGCAACGATGGCCACAACCCCGACAATTACATCGAAGGAGCCAGTTGATAAGTGTTGGAACACTTCCCCAACAATCGAAGATTACGATTCGAAGTTCACTAAATCTACAAATTTTGCTGTGAAGATGGTGATGACTGAGAATGACAAAATTAAATGATTTGTGGGTGGTCTTAGGCCAGAGATTCGAGAAAAAGTGGCAACTATTGTGCATGAGAGATATGAAGGGGCATTAGCCAGTGTATTCCATTGTGAATCTGTTATGATTAAGGAAGGAAAGATTAAGGTTGCTTCTGCACTATGACCGATGCCACATTAGGGTCAAAACAATAATAATGGTGGTTTCTTTAAGAGGTCACAAGATAAGAAGCGTAAGACTGGCGTCTATCAAGGTTCCGTAGCATTTAGTGGAATGTTACATCATCCAGTAGTGTCAGACACGGTTATGATAGTCTCTGCAGCACTAACGACATATATCCGTGTTTCTGTGAAGTCTCCTAACACACCACAGAGGTTAGGTGATAAAGGAAAAACCTAATCAGGTCAGTGGTCGGGGAGCACATGATAGTCGCCTCAATAGGGGCAGTTGGGGGTTCAAGGAACACATTACATGCTTTTAGTGTAGGAAGCAAGGTCATTATAAGAACTAATGTCTGAAAGCCCTAGCAATGTCAGTTGACAGTGTAGCTCAGCCGGTAAGGGGACATATGATGGCTACAACTGAGCCAGATCCAAACTCCACCTTTCAACTTATTGCAGGTACCATTAGCTTATCTAGTAAAGATATGTTACTTTAAGAGACTTAGGATCCACCATTTCATTATAGCGGGCGGTATGATAGACGAGTAAGGGTTAAAACTGGTCAAGGATAGCACAGTACTTTTCTTGAGCACCGCCATGAGTGAGAAGATATACCTAACTTTATTTATCAGAGTTGTGTGGTCAAGATTGATGTACACAAACTTCCCACATACCTTAAGGTTCTAGGGTTTCGCGACTTGTTCTAAATCAAGGTACGATTAACTTTTAAATTTCGTGGATGAAATTTCTTAAGTTTGGGAGGTTGTCATGATCCTAATTTTAAACAAAACAAGACATACCACGTTTGTGGGTAATTATTTTGCAAACTAGGAAACCCTAAATACTTAATGGCAAGTGGGCCCACTCCCAATTATGCTTTTAAACGGTTAAGGATAAAGATTTAATTTAAATCCTAATTGATTAGGCTGAGGAGGATTATCAGGATATGAATTGTTCCTCTATCAAATAAAAAAGCGTAATGTGGGAAAGAGTCCACACAAACCGAGAGAAAAAGAAGGAACGCGAATGAGGGAGAGAGATCTAAGAAGGAAGAAAAGCGAAGTGTGGACTTATCGATCTAGTGCGCGTTGTCTCTAGGTAATAACTTTTAAAATTCATTCTCTAGTTTTAATTATCAAGCGATAGAATCCATGATTTTAAAGGATTATACTTCCACTTTTGTACGAATCAATAAGGTTTGATTTTCAAGATTGATAAAGTTTTGATTTTGGAAAAGATTGATGTTAATCAAGATGAATAATAAAATAGTAATAAAAAGTGAAGAAGCACACGCACGCACTGGACCATGCAAAACGGTTATGCGCACGCACTGGAGTGCGTGTGCACTCCCCCACTAATCGGGCATGGGCCTGGTGAATCCTTATGCACAGTTTGTGATTCGAAGGGAGGAGCGCACACACTTTTGTCTGAGTGCGCTAGCTCCCCACCTGGGTAGGCCGAGCCTAGGCCTGGGTGGAGCCCTGGGCCTAACAGAGCGATATGCAAAATTCATCTCAAACCCTTTTTATTATTATTTTTAAAATATATATATATTAAAAGAAATATATATATATATATATATTTATATAATATAAAATAAATAAATAAAGAGAAATAAAATCAAAGATTTAATAAATAAAATTTAATTTTCAAGCACGGATGTCAATGAGACATTTCGGTGTACCTAAATGTATAGTTCGAGATTTTTGAGTTTTCTGAACTAAATTTAATTACCAAAAATTAAGTTAACTTGTGTAGTTAATTAAAAATCAATTTATTTAGATTTACATGACCTCGGGGTACGCTCGTGAGCGCCAACTAGGAAATTGGAAAATCAGCATACCAAGTGAGTTGTGATTAAGTTATTTTGACCTCGATGTACGCTCGTGAGTGCCAACTAGGAAATTGGAAAATCAGCGTACCAAGTGAGTTGTGATTGAGTTATTTTAATTATAATTGTTTACCTTTATTATTTATATGGTTAGGTAAATCATGTATAGTTAGGTCATTGGGTAAACTGGGGTGCATTGTAAGGCATGATATGTTATTCACTTGGTGGAGCTCGCTAGAAGTCCTTGCACCAGAAAACTACTACTTCGACCAGGATGCCCGGGACATTTAGACCGAGCTAGGAAGAAAAAAATAGGGCAGTTGCCTAAACTTGTCGAACGCAGAGGCTATGCGGGTTCGATCAACAAATTGAGAATAAGAATAAGTTCCACTGTTCTCGATAAATTTTGGTGGTAGGTGTTATGTCCAGCTGGATGAGAAGTGGACTTGGTGATATAATGGAACTTCCATAGTGATGAGAATGGAGTATTGACACCGCTAGGCCATAGTAGGGTCAACCTTCACGAACTTCAGTTTTGGTTGGGAAATTCAGTTGCAGTAATTCATGCATGCCTTACATTTGCATATTTTGATTTGCATGAAGTCTTTATCTTGTGATTATATTTCTTGATTATCTCTTTCGTCAATTTAAATATTTTTGCAGTTCATGCATTAGTATTTTTTTTGCATAATAATTATGGAAAAATTATAATATTGGTAACTTACCTAAACTTACTGAGCACTATTGCCCATTTTTGCTCACCCAACTATTTTTTTCCATACAGGTTCCTCGTCTGTAGTAGATAAGGGAATGGCTCGAACGATCTAGAGGAGCTTATCGTGTCTTTGATTGGTTAATGACAAGCTTTGGACTTGTTAAGACTTGTTCTTCTATTATTATATATTATCATGGGGTTGAGATTTAAATAAATTGAGCTAGAGAGATACTACTCCATTTGATAACTTTTGAATGGCATTACTAGCCTTTATGTCGAAACTTTGATTAATTTTTATTTAATAATATTCCGCTGCAATCATGATTCATTTTCTAAATTTCAATTTTCGATAAATGATAATGAGTTAGTTACGAAAGAAGGCTCACTGGGTTGGTTCCTAACTCAGTGACCAAGTTGGTTCGTGAGTTAGGGATCGAGCTAGGCTGGTCAGGATTCTTTTGGAAATAGGTTATGATAGATCTTCTCTATAGCTGTGACTTATGGTTGATCAAATCGACAAATTGACATAAATAATGCATTTTTTAATGGGAGTTTGATCGAGGAAGTTTTTACCAATCAACCAAAAGGTTATGTTGCCAATGACAAACCTAGTTTTGTTTGTCAACTGCACAAGGCATTGTATGGACTTCGACAAGCTCCACGAGCTTGGTTTGACAAGTTAAAAGGTGTTTTACTGAACTGGGGATTTGTTCATTCGAAAACCGATTCCTTATTGTTCATTTGTAACTGGAATGGTGTTATTCTATAAGTTCTTATCTATGTAGATGACATTATTGTTACTGGTTTAAGTAACTTGGCTATTCAATCCTTCATTGATCAGCTCAATACTACATTCATTTAAAAAAAACATTAGTGAATTGAGTCTCTTCTTGGGGTTTGAAATTCGACGAGATAAAATTGGTCTATATCTTAATCAAGTCATCTATATTAGTTCTCTTTTACAGAAGACTGATATGTAGAATGCAAAAGCTGTAGAGTCTCCAGTTGCAGCAAAGAAATAGTTATGCCTTGACAATCACTCATCTTTTCATGACCCTTCATTATATCGAAGCTTACTTGGAGGTTTTCAATATGTGGTACACACTAGACCTGATAAAGCTTTTATTATCAATCGACTCAGTTCTTATCAATAATGTACTTCAATAGCACATTGGTAGGCTTTAAAGTGTGTTTTATGGTTTCTGAAGGGCACAAGTCATTGGGTTTTAAGTTTTAAAATTGGGTCCAAATTGTTACTCACTTGATACTTTGACGCTAATTGGGCAGGTAATCCAGATGATCGGAAATCTATTGCAGGCTATGTTGTTTACTTTAGTTCAAAATTGAGTTATTGGTTATCCAAGAAACAATCTATAGTAGCTAGATCAAGCACAGAGGAGTATCAAGCTCTCACTTAAGTCACTGCTGAACTGAGTTGGCTCAAGTCTTTATTATGGGAGTTAAAGTTTCCTCTTCTAGGTACTCCAGTGATATGGTGTGATAATCAAAGTGCATCATCTTTTGCACGAAATCCTGTCTTCCACAGTCACTCTAAACATATAGAAATTGATATTCATTCTGTGAGAGACAAGGTACTACATGGAGAGATTACATTTCAATATGTTCCTATACATGATCAAATTGGTGATTGCTTTACTAAAGCATAGTCTACTTCTAGGTTTCTTCAGTTGAGCAACAAAAGAAGGGTTTTACCTATTCCCCTTCATTTGAGAAGGATGTGAGAAGAAACCACTAAGTAGTCTTAATGAGTGGATTATGTGATCAATTGTTGTAGTACACTTGAATGTTATATAGTAACGCATATATATGTAATCTACGATTGTAATGATTCTTGATTTCTATAAATAAGATCATAATCTCTGGTTGTTAGTTAACAACACAGAGAGAGCTGTTCATGCTTTCTTGATGTTCATTTGTGAGGTTTTACACAAATGATTTGGAAAATTAAAGTGCCTCAATGTGTTGTGCCAGAAGCTCTAAGATAACCGGTCGTAAGGCTTTTTCAAGAACAACCTTCATCGCCATTAAAACATCCTTCCCCCTTTTTGGTTCATCAAGTGGATAATTTCTTGACTTAGGATCACACTATCTTTCGTGTTCCTACTCGGGATAAAGCTATGTTATGTTGAATTTGTGAGTCTCACTTATCATTTGATGGGGGAAAGGTTGAAGCCTCTAAACAATAGTCTTAGTAAGCAATTTTTAGGTAACATTGTACAGACCGCTAGGGTGAAATTGCGTTATTAGGTGAGGATGATCATTCTTGGGGTTAATACATTCAAAGTTCCATTCATCGATGGGGTAAATCCTCTACTTTCCCAAGCTTATTGAATTGTGTGTGTTACAAAATTCCTAGCTATCTATCAATTATGTTTGAAGAAAGCTGCAGGAAGGCCATCAGTACCAAGAGCTTCGTAAGGGCACTTTAAGTTTAAAGCGGACATGACTTCCTCTTGAGTAATTAGTCTACCCACCACAAGAGCTTCCTGGTCAAAGAAGGTATAAGGGTTCCAGTCAGGAGCATCAATAATCATGACTAGGGGTGCACACAGATTGGATCCAATCCAATTTGGATCAATCCATAATCTGATTCAATTATTACGAATTAAGAAATCGCAATCCAGTCTGGTCTATTTATTTTTCTAATCCGACTTGATCCAATTTACTAAATGCGGACTGGACTGGATCAAGTTATGCGAATTGACAATTATAAAATTAATATTCATATGACTATAAAATTAATATTTTAAATTAAAACTTAAAAATCCTTATAAGTAAAAAAAAATTATGATTGTCAAAGCATCTCTAGTGAGACGGGTAAGATATATCACTTGCCAAAGGGCAATTTAAGAAGATTGTTGGTTCGACTTATACTAAAGTAAAAAAATTCATTGCGATTCGTAAGAAAAATGTTGGATACTAGTTTTTATTCATACATATTAGTTTTAACATTCTTTGTATATATTTAACTAGATAGCTTAAAATGTGTACTTGAATATAAGAAGAATTAACTTTAAGTTGCGAATATTTATATTTGGAAGTGAATTTATATGAATAAATAATAGATTAATTGGTGGTATAGAAACGCTAACACCATCTAAATATAGTTAAGATTTTAAGAGTACATGTGTATGTATAATGTAAAATATATAAATATTAATTGGGCTGGATTGCGAATTGGATCCACGGATTGAGGTGTGCAACTCGCAATCCAATTTAATTTATGCGGATCGCAACTTTTGCAATCCAATCCAACTTAACAAACTCAAATTATGATCCAATTAGAAATAAACATGACTTTATGCTTCTGGTTTTGAAATGATTGGATAAAATAGCTTTGAGCATGTTGGTGCGTAATAGTTTTATCGGAGCAAAGGAGGCCATCAATCAACAATTATTTATTTTATTTCTACGGTGTCGCGTAGTGGCATAAAAAAACTTCTTATTTCTATCCCCTCTTAAAGCCATTCTTAATTTTTGAAACTATATCCGTTATTTGCTGACAAGGATTTCATTATATTCACTTCTCAACTGTTGCTCAAGAGTTTGAAGAAAACAGCTAGGACTGTTGTAATGGAATGTTTGGATGCCCCTTAGGCTTGCTTTTAAAAATGCGCATACGTTGAACACATAAACAAAAACATCTCGGTTCTACCGAATTAACAAATCCTGAATGTCTCGACATTTGATATGGAGGGTAATGGGATCCTAATTCCAAACCTCCACAATGAAATTTGAGAAATCAGGGTGTGTTGTCCAAGCTGCTTGGAAACGTAAAGGTCTAACAACGATATTAACTTTCCTTGTTGGTGTGGTATCAATGAGGATTGGGCAGTTAGATGTTGGCTCTGTTTGGTAACACTAGTTGATAATCTAGCTGACAACTGAAAAGCTACTAACTGATAGCTGAAAATTGATAATCTAGCTGATCTTTTAAAACTATTTGGAAGAAATAGCTGATCGAGTAGCGGAGAAATACAAAATGAGATAAAAGACTTGCTATATATTATAAATTATACATATGTATTATTAAATGTAATACTTATACACATAATTATTTAATATTATTTATAAAAATATATTATTTATTATTTAGTAATGTTTATTATATCTTTTTTAAAATATATTAAATATTAATAACATATTTATAACTTATTATTTTTGACTTTTTATATTTAGTGTTTTTTTTAGTGTCGAAATGGAAAATAAACTAGATCCGACACTTTTTTAACTAAATGCTACTTAGGATAACGTCCAAGATTTTAGAGTTTCATCTAGCTTATTTTGAAAATAAGCTGCTAACTAAACACATCTTATTTACTGAAATAGCTTAGAATTTAGCTTATCAGTTAGCTCATAAGCTAGTTTGTGCGTGCCAAACATAGCTGTTGTCCGAGGGAGATGGAAGATTAAAGAATTTGAGCCATGGAAAACAAAATCAAGCAAATTGCAACCCCTAATCATCACATTGAACTTTCTACAATGAGTTTCAAAAAAGATGCCCCTACTTTTTCGCTCGTATGTCATTAAAATCTCCTATCATCAGCCAAGGCATATTATTCTGATCCCCAATTTTAATCAAATGCTCCCACTGCCTCAGCCTTATCGCCCAATTTGGATTCGCATAAACACAACTCAACAACCAATATACCCCATTATTCCCATGTATAATAATCGATATATAGAAATCCCTAATGAAAGAGTGAACAACTGAGATGAGTCTTGACTCCATAGGAGAAATAACTACGACCCTAAGAAGGCACACACATTTTTTGCTATCTAGGATTCCTATCAATGAATGTTAAGCAATCGTTTCACATCTCATTTCACATATGCAACCCATACCCGATTTATTCTCTCTTAACAGATCTGTGAAATGTCTCCTGAATTTGGAACTTGCTGCACCTCTCTACTATTCCAAAACAAAACTAACTTTGATAAACTTATTAGAGTATATAACTTCCTCTTCAAAACCCTAGCCGCCTCTACAACCGCCTCTATAAAACCAGATCTGCCAATTGGGGGGCCAGCGATGCCTTCACCGCCGGCCCCCACCCCTTTCCTAAGAATCTAAATCTCCTTCTTTTCTACTCCCAATCTTTTTCTCTTGTTACCTATGCTCCTCTCATCCCTTACATACAGATGCCACATACATACAACTTCATCCTTTCCACAACACCACCACCATTGATCTCTCCCTTTCTACCCCCCTCACATACACGTACACCACAAAGCCCTTTTCCTCATATTCTTTCTCCCTTCGTTTCCCTCTCCTTACCCCAGCGGCTTCTTTTCCACTTCCCTACTATGTTTTTCCTTCATCTCATGTCCTTTTGGTAGCCATTCTGATAATGGCCGATCGCTGATGAGTTTTTGGTTTCACCCGTCTGATGGATTTTTTTTGCTTGAGTTTCTGAGTTGGATGGAAGAGTGATAGAGTGACAACCTTGCTGGTCTTCGAAGCCTCCAGTGGTGAACGTCGACGATTGATTGTGCGCTGCAAGCGAGCAACATCTTGGTGGTGTGTGCGATTGTAGTGGGGGAGCACCAGTAGTCTTGTTGTTTTCCTTTATCTTGATTTAGAAATTTTGGGGGTTTTTTGTCCCCTTCATGGGTTTTTGGCCCCCAACATTGGGTTGTTGTCCTTATTTAGTAGGTTGTTGTTTCACTTTGTAGGGTTATTGCCCTCTTTTATGAGGATGTTGTTCCAAGCTTCAAAGCATGTATTTTCTATTACTCTCGCTATAATAGATTGTTGTACTCTTTATGGGTGTCAAGAACATCAATGCAACAAATTTGACAAAAAATATTATTAGAGTATATAGGATCCTAGGTGTAAGGTGTCCTAATAAGTTAACCTTACCTTACTGATGGGTTTTCCTCCATCACCGAGTCCACTAAAACTTTTTTGTCATGCACCATTTGGTCGGACACTAGGGGCCTCCAAACACCTCCAGATCCATAGCAATGTTCTATTCCTGGATGGGGTCATGTGGTCTAAGGGTTGGGCTTGGGTGAAGTGATGGGCGTTTAGTAGGGCTGATGTTTATGCCGTGATGGAGATAATTGTTCTGCGGTTTCGGGGAGGGGGGGTCTAGTATAATCAGGGTCAGATCAATTGCCTTGGACTCGGGTGTATGGTGAGTGGGGTGGGTCAAGTTATGAGTATGGTGGGTTGGATCAGGAGTAGTGGATGATTTTAGGGAATTTGATGTGTTATGTGTCGCATAATTTTTGGTCGTGGTCTGAGTAGAGCATGATGGTTGGGCCACGTAAGGTGGTTTCTGATGTTTTCAGTTAGTGGGTGGTGCTTTGGGTGTCTAAGGTGGCGTTTTGGCATTGGCTGTGTGGGAGGATTATGAAAAACATGGCGAGACTTTCTGCCAAGTGAACATGGTACGTGGTAAAACAGTTGATCCGGCAGCTCTCGTCGGCACGGGTTGTGGCTGTCTTTCCTCCACTCCGGTTGTTCATCGGGCGGCGCCACTTTTGAACCATCATTTAAGACTTAGAAAGGGACACCTTCGTTTCTGCTGTGGTTGAGCTTTAGAGCTCTCTTGTTCTCATTCATAACTTTGGCTATGTTCAACAAACTTTACAACTAGTTCTACATCCGATATAGCTACGGCGGGGATGGGGAATCATTATAGCCTGCGACAAAGTGACCTATCTTTCCACGGAAGAAACAAACACCATGCAAACTTTCATACTCCACCTTATGTTCCCAGTTGCCTTCAATGTCGAAATGTGGGATTGAAGGGAGCTTTAGGTTAATCTTAACGCATAATTGACTCGGTTACTACCCATGGTGGTAATAAGGAAAGTTCCAACCGTCATTTAATGAAAAAGGAAGACCCAAAACCAAGGGAATGCAATTGTATATATATTCAATATTTTAAATTGTTTCCTTTTCTTCTTGTTTCCATTTACATGTAATTTATCAAAATCATAAAAATCTCGTAGTTCTATATGTGTGTGTGTATGTGTGTATATATATTGTATGAAGATCATTCAAGCCTACTATCTCTCTTTGAAATATTTATGGTATCAAAGCCACAAGTCTCTAAAGATCATTATTATTATTTTTTCAATTTCAAACCATGGCAAACAACTATTCTCCTACACCTACTTCTTTTGCATCCATTTTTCTCAATTCTAATGAGGCTCACAATTTTATTATAGCCATCAATATAGCCATGCACTCAAATAACTTTAAAACTTACTTCCACAAATTACACATCTTGGAAACTTCAATTCCACACCCTTTTAGTTGGATTTGATATCTTAGGATTTATTGATGGCTCTAACACATCCCAACTATGCTCACTAGACTCAATAAGACAACCTCATTCTTAATGCTATTGCAGGCTTTCTCACACTAACACTGATTTTTTTTATTGCCTCAGCAAGAAAATCTCTTCAAGCATGAAATATTCTTGTTAATACTTATGCGAAACCTTATTGTTGGTGTATCACTCAATTAGGAACAACTTCGCATTCTCACTAAAATCACTCATTCCATCACTTAAGACATGCAATACGTCAATTCTATCACTGATGATCTCTCCATGATTCATGACCCAATTGATAATGAAGATCTTGTTCTTAAAATCATTAGCGGTTTTGACGATTAGTACAAGAATCTATGCGATTCCATTCTTATTCTTGAAACTGCCATTACCTTTGATGTGTTACATGAAAAACTCATCAACTATAAAGCATATCTCAAGTATGAAGCTGCGAAAATCGTCATAATGTCAGTAAGCTCCAATTCAACACAAGCAATCAAGCTATATCGCAAAGTACATGCAACCTCTAATCCTCGTACCCTTAACACCAACTCCTACAACCCACGAACTTCCCCTCCCATTGCCAACTTTGGAGTCCCAACTAATCCACATGCTTCCCAAAACCCACAAGCCAATTTCAGTCCTCTTGCTTACTTGGTAAGTGTTAATTACGTAGGTAATAGGGCCACTTTGCACACCGATGTACCATCTACCACTACTCTCCATGGCAAAATAACAATACTAATCAACCCTAAGCATATTTTAGTTATCCCAATCCCTCATTTAATTCTAATTGGCTTCTTGACAATGGGGCTTCACATCATGTCACTAGTGACCTCTAAAGTCTCTCTCTTCACTCGCTATACATTGGATCTAATGACATAATGATTGGTGATGGTACCGGCTTGCCCATCACACATACTAGTTCCACTTCTCTATCCTCATCCTCGCATTCTTTTATTTTATCGAAGATTTATTGTGTTCTTCATATGAAGTGCAATTTAACTTATGTTTCTCAATTTGTAAAACTAATAATGTTTCTATTGAGTTCTTACATTCTTCATTTTTTGTTAAGGATCGGCACACGAGTGTAGTTCTAGCCGAAGGGAAAATTAAGGATGGTGTCTATGAATGGCCAAAGAACCAGTCTAGCAATCCACCACTACTTGCCTTCTCCACTAATAAAGCCTATTTATCTTTATGGCACTCTATTCTTCACCACCCCTCTATCAAAATTTTGAATTTCCTTATTTCTTCAAATTTACTTGATCTCTCTTTAAAAGAATCTTATGATTTTTCTTGTAATTCTTCCCATTGCAATAAAAGCCATAAATTACCATTTTAGGAGTCTACATTAACAAGCTCCGCACTTTTAGAATTAGTATTTTTAGATGTTTGGAGTTCTCTTATTTCTTTTAACAAACTCCACCTATGTTGTACACTGTGCGCTACATAGCTGGTCCCAAGTCCAGATAAAGGAAGATGACTCTAACACCCATTTTTCAGTATGAAAAATGGGTTAGGGAGGTCCCAAACTCATTTTCCATACCCAAAAAGTGGGGGAGGAAGGCCCCAAGCTCATTTTCCATTCTTGAAAAATGGAGGAGGGTTGCGATAGGTTGACAGCCAGCGTAAAACTTGTCACTTTTCATGAAATGGATCAAACATATAAATGTTAGAGCATTTCCACCTAGCGACGCGCTGCATCGAAGCCCGGATGTAGTGAGAAATGAGCAAGGGTGTGTTTCACATCGCCGCTTGGGTGTGAAGAAAAATGAGCAAGAGTTCCTACACATAGGACGTATGTGGGTAAAGAAGTTAGTCCCTTCAAATCGTCGCCCTGGTGTGAAGAAAAATGTGCAAGGGTTCCTACATAGATGACTGGTGTGGGTAAAGAAGCTAGTTCAAAACAAACACGAAAACAAAATCAAAATCATAGATACAAATACTAGATCTTTTAGAAATAGAAAAGGAAAACAAACACAAAGAGGAGAAAAAATTCGTTTAGGAACATGGAACATAAGAACACTTATAGGGAAGTCAATAGAACTAGTAGATACTATGATTAGAAGGAGAGTCAATATTGCTTGCCTCCAATAGACAAAATGGGTAGGAGAAAAGAGTAGAGAAATAGGAAGCACATGGTTTAAATTATGGTACACTGGTATAGATAGAAAATGCAATGAAATAGGAATTGTGGTGGATAATGATTATAAGGAAAAGGTCGTGAAGGTAAAGAAAATGGGGGATAGATTGATTCTTGTTAAATTAATTATTGGAGACGAAAAAATTAACATACTTAGCGCCTATGCACCACAAGTAGGATTAAGCGAGATCATCGAATGCAAGTTTTGGAATGATATGGATGGGTTTATGCAAAGTATACCATTAGATGAAAATGTTTTTATTGGCGAAGATTTAAATAGGCATGTCGGGGCAAGTAATAATGGGTTTGAGAGAGTTCATTGAGGTTTTGGTTACGGTAATAGAAATGAAGAAGAAGAATCAATCTTAGAATTTGCTTCAGCATACGATCTTGTCTTAGTTTTAGGAAGAGAGAGTCGCATATAATTACTTTTAGTAGTGGTCGTAACAAGAGTCAAATAGATTTTTTTTTAACAAGAAAAATAAATAGAAAAATACGTAGAGACTGCAAAGTAATACCTAGTGAAGCGCTTACTACCCAACATAAGTTAGTAATACTTGATATTAAGCTAAAACGACGACATAATATGAATAAAAGAGTTAGCGACCCTAGAATAAAGTGGTGGAACCTAAAAAATAGTAAACAAGTAGAGTTTAGAGAAAAACTACTAAAGGAAAATGTTTGGAATCTTGACTTAGCTGCTAATGCAAATGTGGCTAGAAATGAGTAGTTGTATAAGGAGAGTGGGATCAAATGTATTAGGTATATCTAAAGGCTTGGGACCACCAAAGAAGGAAACATGGTGGTGGAACGAGGATGTCCAATGAGCAATTAAGACTAAAAGAGAGATGTATAGGAAAATACATAAGTGTCAAGATGAAGATGCGTACAATCAATATAGAGAAGCTAGAAAACAAGCTAAAAAAGTAGTTAGTCAAGCTAAAAATAGTTTTATGGAAGATCTATATACAAGGTTAGGTAATAGAGATGGCAATATATATATATATAAGCTAGCCTAATTAAGAGATAAAAAGTTAGGTAATAGAGATTCGTTTTAAGTCTATTGTAGAATTTTTTCAAAAAAAACAAATCATTACATTATTTACTGACAATGGGGGTGAGTTCAAGCACTAAAATGTTTTTTATCCTCTAATGGTATTTCTCATCTTACATCCTTTCCTCATACACCCCAATATAGGCATATAGTTGAGACTAAACTCACTCTACTTCATAATGCATCTATGACTCAGGCTTTTTGGCCTCATGCCTTTGAGATGGCTATTTATTTGATTAATTAAATGCCAAAAGCTCAATTTTTCATGATTTCCTCTTTTCAAAAATTATTTGGCCGCCAATCAAATTTATCCAAATTAAAATCTTTTGGATGTTTATGTTATCCATGGCTTCGACCCTATACTACTCATAAATTAGAACCTAAATCCAAACCATGTGTGTTAATATGATACACTCTCACCCAAAGTGCATAAAAATGTTTTGACTGAAGCACTCAAAAAATTCTCATATCACATCATCTTCAATTTGTTGAACAATTTTTTCCATTTTCCGCTAGCACATATTCTCCTATGACACCATCGACCCTATACTACTCATAAATTAGAACCTAAATCCAAACCATGTGTGTTAATAGGATACAATCTCACCCTTACTAATACTACAAGTCGTGCATCACACCAATCTGTGGAACTTAGATTACACATTAACAATCAATTGCTAGCACCCTCTCAGATCTTGGTCCTACTTCATTTTTCCTCTATTCCTTCTCCAACTTCTGACACCTCATCACCATTGCCTACATCTTTATCCTACCTAACCACAAGCTCGTGCATAACCTCTACAAATGCTTATCAATCATCTGAGTCTGTCTTTGTCCAAAATCCAACAACTAATTTTCATCCAATGCAAACTAGGTCTAAGAACAATATTATCCAACCTAACCTTAAATACTCACTCCATACCATCATCACCTCTCAGCATATACCACTTGAACCAACTTGCGTATCATAAGCCCCCAAAGAACATAAGTGGTGTCAAGCCATGCTAGAGGAATTTAATGCTTTGTTAAGAAACCATACTTGGAATCTTGTTCCTTCGACACCCCATCAATATCTTGTAGGTTGTAAATGGATGTTCCGCATCAAAAGAATTTTTGATGGCTCTGTTGAACGTTACAAAACGCGACTTGTTGCAAAAAGCTTCCATCAACAACCTGAAATCGACTATCAAGAAACCTTTAGTCCTGTCATCTAACCAACCACTGTTGGACTAATTATTAACCTTGCACTTACGCATGGTTGGTCTTTTCACCAAATTGACGTCAATAATGCCTTCCTTCATGGTACCCTTCATGAGGATGAATATATATATATATACATATATGTCTCAATCACCGCGTTTTCTTGGTACTCAATATCTCGATTATGTTTGTAACATTAATAAAGCGTTGTATGGTCTTAAACTGGCTCCACGGGCATGGTATTATGAATAAAAACATTTTTTGATCTCTACAGGTTTTGTTAATTCTAGATCTGGCATATCTCTGTTTATTTACAAGTATGTGCATTCAATAGTTTTTGTTTTAGTATATGTAGATTATCTTATTATCGCATGTAATGATGCTATACAAATTTAAAAGTTTGTTTCCAGATTTGCTGGTCAATTCTCTATTAATGAATTAGGGTCATTGTCTTACTTCCTTGGAGTATAAGTCATCCCTATAGCAAATGGTATTTTTCTCACACAACATCAATATATTCAAGACCTCTTAGTGAAGGCAAACATGGTTCATGCTAAAGCTATTACAACTCCAATGTCGACTGGCCAAGTTCTTACACTATTTGATGGTACTGCTCTCACAGATGCTACCAAGTATAGACCTATTGTCATTAGTTTGTAGTACTTATCATTTACTCATCCTGATATAGCATTTACTATCAACAATTTGTCCCAATTCATGCAACGTCCTACCACATATCAATGGATAATAGTGAAACGTCTATTAAGCTACCTACACAGGGCGATCTGTTATGGCCTTTATTTCCATAAAAGTTCTCCATTATCGCTACATGCGTTTTGAGATGCAGATTGGGCCGATAATATTGGCAACAAAATGTCAACTAGTGCTTATGTAGTTTTCTTGGGTTCTCATGCTATTTCATGGAGTTCAAACAAACAAAAATCTGCTACTCGCTCTTCTAATGAAGCTGAGTATTGTTTTGTCGCCTCCACTACATCAGAATTGCTTGGCTTCAATCACTTCTCCAAGAGCTTGGTGTTACTTTGTAGAAAAGACCTACCATTTATTGTGACAATGTTAGGATTACTTATCTTTGTGCCAACCCAATGTTTCATTCTCGCATGAAACACATTGCTATTAACTTTAATTTTGTTCTTCACAAAGTTCAAAATGGTGTTCTTCGTGTCTCGCACGTCTCCTCCAAAGATCAACTAGCTAATGCATTAACCGAGCCATTAACTCGTCAACCCCTTCATCTCTTATAGACCAAGATTGGTGTCCACTCTATGGCCTCCGTTTTGAGGGAACATAATAAGGAAAGTTGCAACGGTCATTTGATGAAAAAGGAAGACCCACAATCAAGGGATTGCAATCAGTTATGGATATTCAATATTTGAAATTGTTCATTTTCTTCTTGTTTCCATTTATACGTAAATTACCAAAGAATCTCAATACTAGCCCCTTCGTCATTAAGACGACTGACCGGCCTAGATAAACTTAATCCCTTGATAATCTAGTCAGCCTAATTTTTTCTTTCAATTTTGACCTCAAAATAATAATTATTTCAATCCTTTACAATCTCAAAATATAAATTTCTATCTAATGAAGCTTAACTCATGATTAGTTCAATTGAAGCAAATGCAGAAATCATGTCCGTATTTCACAAAAATTTTGGCAGCACCTCCTCTAAAGTTGCATGCCAGAAAACTCACCTAATAGACAAAAGAATTGGGACGAGGCCTAAAAAGACTCACAACTCCCTACAATTCATAATATATATATCAAATTCAAATTTACGAATTAACTTAGAGTCTTCGATAGCTTAATCACAACTTCACAATCTCAAATACACTAAAATTGAATCATAGACCTCTTAATGTATGTTAAACTAACTTAGGAGACTCTCATAACCATTCAAAAAGATTTCGCGTCCTACATTCACCCCAAGAATCCCAAAACAATAAATATAAATAATTTTAAAAAACAATTTACTTTAATTTGTGAAAACAATCGCCACAATCTTTGAGTTTTGTCCACTCTTCCCTTGTCGTCATACAGAATATGAAATCATTAAAAACAACTCGAAGATTTCGGGTAAGTAAATTCCTACATTGATCTGTACTCCTGCAATTTTAGTCTGATATATGGAGATATGTAATTGCATTTCCAAATAAACAATAAGATATATGCGTCAACATGACATGCAATTCACCCTGTTGTTGTCTCCTAACTATAATCAAACGTAAAATTTCAAAAATAGTACAAAGACAGTATTAAGAGATCATGAAATGCATAGATAACTTGTCGGTGTTAGACTTCGCTAGTCTCACTAGACGGCGTAGAGGCAAGACTGAAAGCTAGTCTCAATCAAACCAAACTCTGAAACAAGCTTATCCCCCTCACTCACTCTATGTACGCATGACCAAGAATGATAAAATGCAATGCAAACTATGATACAATTACAGGTACAAAAATATTCAATAAATAGTAAAGATCATTGTAGGGTTCACTTACAACTAAACCAACTTTGAGCTTACTTTTTTGAGGTTCCCTGAATGTCGGGTCACCTTAAAGATGGTTCCAATAGCTTCTCTGCATACCTAATTATATTATGGGTCAAGCTTCAAGTGAAACCAAATCACAAAACCCAATGAAAACTGCGGCCAAAGTACGCTTGAGAACAGTTTCCAAAAATATTAATTTATATAACTATTTCAACTGCATTTCAACTAGCCAATTTGGGGTAACTTTTTAACTTTCAAAACCTCAATATTCGTCATGATTACCTAAAAGGAACTTGAAGTACTCATGTCCTACTTTACATAAACTCTAAGAACGCTCAAATCGGATCACCAATGGATAAGTTATGAATTTTCCAACATGGCATGTCAACTAGGCAAACTTATTTATTTTGAACTGAAAAATGTCTCTAAATCAATATTTTCGTAATTAAAAATTCAAAACTCGACAACAAACACCACGAAACCACTCGATTCCAATATCAAGATATTCCCACAGACCGTGGAGTCAAATTGGATCAAAACCATTAATCCATTAATCCAGAAACCCAATTTAAATCAATATCAACTATAAAAACATATCCAAAATGGTTATCAACTGAATCACATTAGTTCAATTCATCAAAACCCTAATCTATGTCGGTGAAAATTTATTCCAAATCAGTGCACATCAACCTAATACATCAATTTTCAACAATTCCTACCAATTTCTATTAATACCTTGCGAAACAAATCGATAAATTGCAAGAATTCAAATTGAGTTGAGGAAAATACCCAACATTGAGTATTTTCTAAATTGCAGGCCGAATACCTCGTTTTCACCATAGAATTTCGCTCGAACGGACCGTCTCGTGATGCTTTACAATTTTACAGAACGAAACTGGGCGAAAATCAAACGTCGGGAACTCACGGAGTAAAAACTCAAATGAGAGGGTTTATAGAACGAAGTTCATTCTCTCTCCGTTGAAATCAAAAAAATAAGTATTGATTTTCATTTCATTTGTATATATATATATTTATATATAAACCCTCAGTTGCTTGTCAGCAGCTTAATTTCTTTTTATTTATTAATTCCTAAAATTTATATTTTGACGTGCTTTAATTTTTTGCGCTTGTTTTCAATCTGGTTTTTCACCAAATTGAACCAAACTCTTGACAAAATAGTTAATATTCATAAAATGTTTATAACACTGGTTTTGGTCATGCCAAAACTCAAAAAATCTTAACTATGTCCGCTACATCCTAAAATCTTTTTGGACCAATTCTCTTGTCACACTTGACCAAACTCGCACCAATTTGGACTTAATCTCAATTCTGACCATCCCCAATTGACACGAAACTCAAGGAAAAGTCTTTTACCAACTTTGTTTTCACATTACGTTACCATCAATCCTGACTTGCACGCCCAAGATGAAATCTCCACGTGAGGATTAACACTTGGTTAATTAGTTTTCACTCATGCACTTTAAACATGCACTTGCAACCCCGAGTATGAGAAACTGAGGATACACCTCGATAGAACCCGACTTCGCAACAAAATGCCATATAATACACACACTAAGCACACAACATACAAAAATAAAACATATCTTATGATCTCTGGTCCATAATGCGTAGGTCCCACATCGGATACTTAAATTCCAAATAAAATATGAAAAATACTTAATTAGTCGTCTAATCAAGTTTATGAAATTCTTGAATGTCACGATTCTTTCCAACTAATTAAAAATCTCGTCCTTGAAATTTAAACTTACAGGTTACTGAACCAAAAGAGATATGAGAAAATGATCTTTCACATATAACTCATTTAATCCAAAACCGTAAAAATTATTTCCAAGGTCAACTATTAAGTGGACTTAATCACCTTCATTGTATTCAATAACTTGGTTGTAGAGATCATAATCATTTCAACTTTTCATTTCCAACATCTTGTAATGAAAATTTATCTCCATTACTTTGCCAATCCTGGCAATTTGTAAATTTGTGTCTAATTAAACAATCAACTTTGTGGAATATCTAATAATATTTGCTTCATATTTCATGCCTTAAATCTCATTCAAGCATCAATACATAGCAAGACCTAGCCCATCTTGCTTTTCATAACACAATTCTCATTCGAAACTGAATACTATTCCACAAACCATTGATGATTCTTTCCATATCCACCCAATCTCTGGTACACATCCCAGTCTACTCTCTCATCACTAATCATCTTTTTTATTTGAATTATCGAACGATCAATTCTTAAACTATCTTTAATCTAAATATAAGTTATGTAAATAATATTTGAGCACGATATTAGATACAAAATATAGTTGCGTTTCTGTCTGATCCATCATCATATACATCGTTTCTCAACATGAATCTGAAATTATATAAGTCAACCCATGACTATAGGTCTCTAATTACATCTGTCCTCCCATGACAAGAGATCTCAATTTACAATCTGATTAGAAAATGAAACCTAATACATCGTGCAATTCTCACTCATTCTCTAAATGTCTACTCACAATATTATTTATATTGTGGACTAGAAAACAATTACAAATTCCAACTCGTCAGCAAATTCACTTAACTTTTCCTTTTGACTGGTTAGAAAATTCATGACTTTTCTAACTTTGTCAAATCATTTTCTATTCATAAATTCACTAAGAACCTCATTCCATTCAATTAATCATTAATCTCAACTATTTTTGTTCACCAAACTTTTTTCATTACCTGAATTGAGACAGTTATCCTTAATTTGAGTAGATACACATTTCTAAACAAATAAATCAACATATTCGATGATTATACTCTAATAGCATAACTTTTAACTTGTATCATATACAATTTATAAATATGTTATTTCTTTTTTTATTTCTACTCAATTACAATGAAAGAATATTCAATTCTTCAAATATACCAAGTCAAATATATTGTCCTCTATTTAGCATTTTCAACCACCAGGGATAATATTGACTAATTGAGCTGTAAGTTGTACGTCTCTCTTCATTTCATTTGTATCTTCACCGCCATTTCATGTATCTTACATCATCCCCAACTTAAGATAACATAGTGCTTAAGACTTCACTACTGCTTAATCAGGTGGTGTACCACTAAAATTGAAATAGTCAACAACATATTCACCGATATTAATTGTAAACTGTTTTGGTTCCAAAACTTTTAACATTCAGAGTTTAACTTCTCGTAAGATCCTTGTGAAGATATATCGCGTTCCATCAAACTTATAGTTTGACATTCTAATTTGATTGGGACTCATCGACCTGAAATTTCTATTTTTATACTAATGTGAGAATGTCTTGACTATTTAGTTGCTTATACTTAAGCTTTCAATTGACTCCAATGAAACTTCATAGACTCTCTTATTCCGACTGTCACCAATTTATTCAATTATTCAAAGACAAGTGAACGTGTTACACTAGTCTTCTATGCTGTAAATGAATTATGATTATGAAATAAAGTTACTTAGACTTTTGGTCATGCACAACTACTCCAGTATCAGGCCTTGACTAAAGGAGTCCATTCGTGTCACTTCCATCAATCATAACTCATCTCTACATCTCATTTCATTATATACACAAAGTCTTTTCCATTCGATTTTTGTCAATCTAAGCTATTCTCACATTGATCTCAATCTTAATCCCTTTATAAATAAACCACGACTTCCGCTCAATAATCAAGCCACTTACAGCTCCTTAATTTTGACTTAGAAAGGCAATTTATGTATTTTCTCTTTTCAAAATCTTAGCTAAGGATAATACGACTTCTTATGATCATTCCATCAATTGAAGTGTCCATTGGCTAACTTTTATTCGAAACAGAGAAATTCTCTACTGTTTGTTATTGCCTTATTTTGTTTCCACTAGTCTCAGATTTCCCAAATTTTCCTTTTCTCAAAAAGAAATTCAGTACTTTTCCAGAGACTCTGTAAGATAACTTTGTATCTTATTGTTCATCAAATTACTTTTGATGAATTCATTTGTTCATTGTTGTTCATCTGAAGAGATAGAATAATTTGAATTTCCAAACTTTGATTAAATTAACGACTAATCAAACTCTTAAAGGATGTTGTTTCAATCCTTTAATTCCTATAAATGGAAATTCTCACAATATAGGAGCTCAGGTCGAGATCCTATAAAAATCACTTATTGATTCTCAATCAGTACATTTGTATCTTCATTTATTATATTTTAAGTTGTAGTGATATGCATCATTACTTAATTTGATTATAAGTGACTATTGGGTACTGTGAATCTCAAAACACAATCACTTGTGTTAATGTTTAATAGCTAATTCACGCTATTATTAGAAAACTTCCCCAATACCTTAACTTCTAACATGTTGATCTTATCATTACAATTTTCATTTTAAGTTTGAAGTTTTTTGTTGATATTAACTTCTAAACCATGTATTTCCATTTGCTTTATTAGTTTTTTATTCGAGTCATAGAACCACTATACTCAACGTCACTTATGGATAAGTAACTTAAGTAATAAACGATCATAAAATTCAGTACTTCTTTTTAAAAGTCGTTTGATTGTTTTCAACTGTGGTTCTATTCCACTTTGTTTTGTTTCAGAAAGGAGACAATACTTTACTTTTAAAGTATTTTATTTTCATAGAAAACGATTTAGACACTTGACTAGTTCTATCATAATCCCATTGTGATTTTTCAATCAAGTTCATTTTATCTAATCAATTTTTACTTTCAAAATCACGTGTCTCCGTTTTTCTTGTTGAAACTATTTTAACATTTTCCTGACCGTTTTATAATTGTAATAGTTCAATACTTTCAATTTTCAAGAAATCCAGGTTCAATACTTATGTACCTGAATCATTTGGACTTCCCTTTTCAACAAATTTCCTATTGGTTTCATAACTAATACTTTCATCAGTTATATTAGTACCGAACTACTTACAACACCTTTGTGAATTCAAACTTTACAATTCCATTTCACATTCAATCATGCTCAGTTTCGTTTCATAATTCTATTCTCTTTTAATTATCCGTTTCGAATTTTACTCGTCGTATCATACGAGTTAAGTATCAAATGGAAAAGGAGAATAAACTTCCTATCACCTATCTAGTGATAATACATACATACATACAACACATATATAACATAATAAAAAAATATCCCAGCTCACAGTCACTTCCTAACTAATCGCACTCAATCACTCTTTGGTTTCCAACCAAAGTTTATCCTCAATTGAGCTAAACCTTAGGTTCTAATACCAAGTTTTTTAGCCCCTTCATCATTAAGACGACTGACTGGCCTAGATTACCTTAATCCCTTGATAATCTAGTCAGCCTAATTCGTTCTTTCAACTTTGATCTCAAAATAATAATTATTTCAATCCTTTACAAGCTCCAAAACTAAGTTTATATCCTCAATGAAACCCAATTCATGATTTGTTCAATTGGAGAAAATTCAGAAAATCGTGTTCGTATTTCACAAAAATATTGGCAGTACCTCCCCTAAAAGTGGCGTGCCAGAGTATTCACCTAATACACAACAAAATTAGGGAGAGTCCTAGAAGGACTTACAACTCCTCGCAGTTCATAATATATATCAAATTCAAATTTACGAATTAACTTAGAGTCTTTGATAGCTTAATCACAACTTCAAAATCTCAAATAGACCAAAATTGAATCATAAACCTCTCAAAGTATTTTAAACTAACTTAAGAGACTCTCATAACCATATAAATAAACTTCGCATCCTGCACTCACCCCAAGAATCCCAAAATAATAAATATAAATAATTTAAAACAAGAATTTACTTTAATTTGTTAAAATAATCACCACCATCTTCGAGTCTTGTCCACTCTTCCCTTATCGTCATAAAAAATCTGACTTCATCAAAAATAGCTTGAATATGTCAGGTAAGTAAATTCTTACATTGATATGTACTCCTACAATTGTTAGTCTGATACATGGAGACATGTAACTGCATTTTCAAATAAACAATAAGATATATGCATCAACATGGCATGCAATCCACTCTATCGCAGTCTCCTAACTATAATCAGACATCGACTTCCAAAAATAGTACATAGACAGTATTAAAAGATCATGAAAAACAGAAATAACTTGTTGGGGTTAGACTCCGCTAGTCCCACTAGATGGCGTGGAGGCAAGATTAAAACCTAGTTTCAATCAAACCAGACTCAGAAACAAGCTTATCCCCTTCACTCACTCTATGTATGCATGACCAAGAATGATAAAATACAATGCAGACTATGATATAATAACAGGTACAAAAATATTCAATTACTAGTAAATATCACTATATGGTTTACTTAAAACTAAACCAACTTTGAGCTTAATTTTTTGAGGTTCCCGGAGTGTCGGATCACCTTGAAGATGGTTCCAATAGCTTACTTGTATACCCAATTATATTATGGGTCAAGCTTCAAGTGAAACCAAATCACAAAACCTAATGAAAACTGCGGCCAAAGTACGCTTGAGAATAGTTTCCAAAAATATTAATTTATATAACTATTTCAACTGCCTTTCAACTAGCCAATTTGGGGTAACTTTTTAACCTTCAAAACCTCAATATTCGTCATGATTACCTAAAACGAACTTGTAGTACTCATGTCTTACTTTCCATAAACTCTAAGAACGTTCAAATCGAATCACTGATTGAGAAGTTATTTTACTTTCTAATATGGCATGTCAACTAGGAGAACTTATTTATTTTGAATTGAAAAACCTCTCCAAATAAATATTTTCACAATTAAAACTTCAAAACTTGACAAAAAACACCACGAAACCACTCGATTCTAACATCAAAATATTCCCACAGACCGTAGAGTCAAATTGGATCAAAACCATTAATGCATTCATCCAGAAACTAAATAAGAATCAATATCAACTATAAAAACATCTCCAAAATAGTTATCAACGGAATCACATTAGTTCAATTCATCAAAACCCTGACCCATGTCGGTGGAATTTATTCCAAATCGGTGCACATCAACCCAATGCATCAATTTTAAACTATTCCTACCAATTTCTATCAATACCTCACGAAACAAATCAATAAATTGCAAGAATTCAAATTAAATTGAAGAAAATGCCTAACATTGAGTATTTACCGAATTGCAGGCCGAATACCTAATTTTCACCATGAAAAGTTAGCTCGAACTGACCATCTCGCAATGCTCTATGATTTTGTAGAAAGAAAATAGGCGAAAATCGAACGTCGGGAGCTCGTGGAGTGAAAACCCGAGTGGGAAGGTTTATACATATTTATAATAAACCCTCACCTGCTTGTCAGCAGCTTAATTTCTTCTTTTTTATTAATTCCTAAAATTCCTATTTTAACGTGCTTTAACTTTCGATGCTCGTTTTCACTCCGATTTTCACCAAATTGAACCAAACTCTTGACAAAATAATCCATATTCATAAAACGTTCATAACACTGGTTTTGGTCACGCTAAAACCTCAAAAATCTTAACTTCATCAGCGACATACTAAAATCTTTTGGGACCAATTCTCTTGCCACATTTAGCCAAACTTGCACCAATTTGGTCTCAAGCTCAACAATCGCCAATATACACGAAAGTCAAGGCAAAGTCTTGTACCAACTTCATTCTCACATTACATTACCATCAATCTCAACTTGCAGGCAAACCGAGACTAAATCTCCACGTGAAGATTAACACTTGGTTAATTAATTTTCACTCATGCACTTTAAACACGCACTTGCAACCATGAGTATGAAAAACTGAGGATACACTTCAATACAACCCGACTTCGCGACAAAATATCATATAATACACACGCTAAACACACAACATAAGAAGATAAAATATATCTTATAATCTCTGGTCCATAATGCGTAGGTCCCACATCAGATACTTAAGTTCCAAATAAAATCCGAAAATTACTTAATTAGTTACCTAATCAAGTTTATGAAATTCTTGGATGCCACACTCATAGTTGTATATATATGTGTGTGTACACATATTGTATGAAGATCATTCAAGCCTATTATCTTTCTTTGAAATCTTTATTTGGATCTATTTTAAGGAAACTCCCCCAAAAATTACATGCACTTTCAAGGATGTCTTGTTTGTAATACTCTAGAGGCAGAGCATGAAGTCAGAATCATACTGTCAGCGTTCATAATGACGCGATGTCCATTGAGAATTTTTGTCTCCAGATGTTAGACGTCTAGGTATCAATCAAACAAGACCCAAGGTCCTCTAGACAAGGCATTGATGTAATCCCCTCAAACTCGAACTTCCCTGCGAAAAGACTATTCCCCATATAGATGACCTTCATTTCCCTCTTAAGGCCCTAGAGTGTGCAGGGGCGGTAGGACATGAAATTGAAGCTCATGTTCTTCTCCATAAGTTTCACAACAAAAATCCTCTTCCATGGTTTACGAATCCAATTTTAGATACACTTGCTCAGGATGATCTTTTGTTTTCATGATATATTACTGACCCTTCATTTTTCCCCAGTCCTTCCGACTCTTCAAACATGGTCATTTGCAATTCCTCCATTTGGAGTTCTTTCTCTTTGTCTAGCATTAGCGCCTCGTTAGTATTACCCTTCAAAGGTGTTGCTTGAACATGGCATATTCTGAAATCGGGTGGAAGCTCTCATTATTTGTCATGGTTGTTTAAAAGAAAGATCCACCACAAATAGTGTCTACTATCTTTATTCAAAGTGATTGAGTCTTTCATATAAGTACTTTAATAATGCTTTTTCAGTAAATCCATGTTGTGGATAAGAAGAAATAAGTCTTTCAAATCTATCCCAAAATTTATTAAAATTTTCTCTGTTTTTCATCTCTGAAACTGTGATTTGTTTCCTATAGGAACTAATCTTTCTTGCATGCATATATTGATCTAAGAAATCTTCTAACATTTGAATCCAAGTAGTAATTGAATTAAGAAGAATATTGAACAACCAATCATGTGTTTGGTCTTTTAGTGCGAAAGGAAAAGCTTTTAGCCTGACTATTCTAAAATAACGTCTTTGGGGTTTTGCTCATGCAAACTATTGTGTTTTGGGGTTCATATGCAGCGAAAAATTCAAAATAATTTTGAAAAACCCCAACATGATTGAAAATAGGTTCCATTAAACTTGACCTACAAAATTAAACCATACCTTAATCCGTGATTTCCTTATCTGATTGTTCGATCTTAAAGACGTTAAAACGCACGTCCTCTATCGGAAATTCACACATGAAAAGTGACCACAATTTGGAGTGCTAGTCCCGAGAGAAATATAAAACATTTTTCTCTCTCCAAAAATCCAGAGAACACAAAAATAGCAAAAACGAAAGTCATATTCCATTTTAGAGTTTCAACATCTAAGTGTAGATAAGCCCTTAATTAAAATCATATTCGTAATACAATTATTGTATTTAGGTAGTTTAAGCAAATTACACATACGCCCATATTGATAAGTTATCATAGAACAATTGTAAGGGCTTTTATGTCATTAATTTTATCAGATAAAATTCATTAATCTGGACCAACTGAAATTGTGTAAAGCCATTCTTTGCGTTCGACCCAATAGGTTCATGTGACGTTGGAAGTGAACCAAAACAATTTTGGTACACAAATCATAAGCAGTCTCTAGCAAGGAATTATGACTACCGAAGTAGCATGAATATCAAAATCGATACAACCTAATGAATAAGATATATCATATCATTTTGTCATGCAATATCATTTGATTCAACATAAGGCATGGAAAGTCACCCTTAATGTTCAATTGTACTAGTCTCAATCTTTAAGTAAACTGAAAACATCTATTGACATTGATCATATCAACTTAAATGGATTTGGCCATTATCAGTCTATCATATCGAGGGATCTAATGATATCTCTCTTTAAATGAGAGTGATAAATTTTATCTTGATTACACACCTTCACATATTATTCACATGGTAAACAATCATAATCTTTATAATCGTTCGGTTAAAGACAATGTTTGATTGTGTCAAATTACCATGCTCATAATATTAAGGTTTATGGTAATCTTAAGTAGAAGGACTAAATGATATACCTATCATGAGTAACACATATGACTTAATCCATGTGGTGTTCTCATTGCGGGTCAGTTCAATACCTTGTTCCTTAACAAGTAGTCATGATCTTGATTCGTATCCCTATACATATGACCATCACTTCACCATCAATCAAGATTCACACTAGTCTTAATTCATTATAATTCTTAGTATAATGACTGACTATGGACATTTAGAATATTTCAACAAATACATATAGATCTTATTATAAGGTAAACTTGCAATCACTTATAATAAAATAACAAATGAAAACCTCTATTTTATTAACTAAAATTATAAGATAAAAATGTTCGTAGATTGACCTAAGGCACATGCCCCAACATCTCCCACTTGCACTAAGGCCAATCATTCATTTTAACCTAATATGACCATCATGTTTCGCTTGTGGAAGATCCTTTGTCAAAGGATCTGTAACATTGTCTTCTGTATAAACTCTGCAAATCTTCACGTCTCCCCTCTCAATGATTTCTCGAATGAGATGAAAACGTCTAAGTATATGTTTAGATAAATGGTGTAATCTTGGTTCTTTGGCCTGTGCTATCACCCCGTTGTTGTCATAATGCAAGCTTATGGGGTTAGCTATACTCGAAACCACACCAAGTTTAGAGATGAACTTTTTGATCCAAACTGACTCCTTAGTTGCATCAGAAACTGCAATGTTTTAGAATCTGCCACAGTTTCTTGCTTTGAACTTTTCCAGCTCACTGCGCCTCCATTCAAAGTAAACAAATATCTATACTGCGATCAGAAGTCATTTATATCAGTCGAAAAACTTCATCTATGTAACTATTTACAACAACTTCATATCCCAAATTTCCATAGATCAATAACACTTCTTTAGTCTTTCTCAAGTATTTAAGAATGTTCTTTACTGCTATTTAGTGACTCTCACCAGGATCAGGCTGATATCTGCTTGTTGCGCTCAAAGCATATGATACATTAGGTCGGGTGCATAACATGGCATACATGATGATCCAATAACTGATGCATATGGAATCATATTCATGCGCTCTAATTCATCATTATTCTTCGGACATTGAGTCTTGCAGAGATTTATACAATGAGACATTGGCAACAACCGACTTTTAGAGACTTGCATACCGAACCTATTCGGTACCTTATCTATATAAGCACTTTGACTTAGACCGATCAACCTTTTAGATATATCCCTATAGATCTTAATCCTAAAGATGTATGCTGCATCTCCTAAGTCCTTCACTGAGAAACACTTCCCTAACCAAGACTTGACACTCTACAATATTGGGATGTCATTTCCAATGAGTAATATATCATCAACATATAGTACCAGGAAAACAACAACGCTCCCACTGACCTTCTTGTATACGCAAGGCTCATCTTCATTTTTAATGAAACGAAATTCCTTAATTGATTCATCAAAACAAATATTCTAACTCCGAGAAGCTTGCTTTGAACCATAATAGATATTTGAAGCTTGCACACCTTCCTAGAATTCTCAGGATGAACAAACCCTTCAGACTTGCATCGTATACACGTCCTAAAGTAACTTTCCACTTAAAAAAGTTGTTTTGATATCCATTTTCCATATCTTATAGTCATAATATGCGGCTACAACACTTAGAATTTTAATGGAGTTAAGCATGGCTATAGGAGAAAAAGTTTCATCATAATCAACTCCTTGAGTCTGTCTAAAACCTTTTGCTACTAGCCATGCTTTATAAGTATGCACATTGCCATCTATGTCAGTTTCCCTCTTGAAAACCCATCTATATCTAATAGTTTTACCACCTTTAGGTAAATCAAGCAGGTTCCGAACTTGGTTATCATACATGGATTGCATCTCAAAATTCATGGCACTAAGCCTTTTATCTACATCAGGGCTAGACACAGTCTCCTGAAAAGTAGTGGGCTCATTTTGATCCATAAGCAACACCTCACTACTATCAGTAATAAGAAATCCAAATCTCTTAGGATGATGTCTTACCCTATCAGACCTAAGCGGGTCTTGTGATACCTGTGGAGGTTCAACTAGTTCAAGACATTGTTGATATCCCATTAGCGGTTAAGTGTTTATTTGTGGTTCTTGAACTTCTTCAAGACTCACTTTATTCCTATTGTTGTCTTTTGAAATAAACTTTTTTTTCCATAAAGACACAATTCCGAGCAACAAATACCTTATTTTTGTGGGATTATAAAAGTAGTATCCTCTAGTTTCTTTAGGATAACCAACAAATACACACTTGATATATTTGGCAGATATTTTTTTGAGATTTGTCATCGTATGAAAACCTCACAGCCACAAATCTTAAGGAAAGACAAACTTGGTCTTTCCTAAACCACATCTTATATAGTGTTTTATCAACCACTTTAAAAGGAACACGATTCAGTGTAAACGCAACAGTTTCTAAGGCATAACTCCAAAAGGAAATAGAAAGATCTGTATGACTCATCATAGATCAAACCATACCAAATAAAGTCTAATTTCTCCTATCAGAAACACCATTCCATTGTGGAGTTGCTGGATGAGTTAACTGAGAGATAATCCCACAGTTTCTAAGATGATCATTAAACTCTCGGCTCAAATATTCTTCATCTCGATCTGATCAAAGCTCTTTAATAGTTTTACCAAGTTGATTTTGCACTTCATTCTAAAATATTCAAAACATATCAAAAGATTCACCTTTATGTTTCATGAGATACACGTAACCATATCTGCTGAAATCATCGGTGAAAGTAACGAAGTAATGATAAGCACCTCTAGCCATTGTGTTTATAGGACCGCATACATCAGTATGTATTAGAATCGCACTTTCACTTTGTCAAGTAAAGGGACTCTTTGTCAACTTGCCTAGTAAATAAGATACACGTGTTTCAAATTATTCAAAATCAAATGAATCTAAAAGTCCATCTTTATGGAGTTTAGAAACACATTTTTCATTTATGTGGCTAAGATGAAAATGCCAAAGGTAGGTTTGATTCAAATCATTTGACTTGAACCTATTTGTATTTACGTTAAGAATAGGAGTATCTATAGACCTTTTCATGTTTAGAATATAAAGGTCATCACACAAATCAGCATTCACATAGAAAATGTCTTTACGAGAAATGGAGCATTTATTATTCACAATAATAAAATTAAAACCATCAAAATCCAAACATGAAACTGAAATGATGTTTCTGCTTAAGGCAGGGCCATAATAATTATTATTTAAACCTAAAACAAATCAACTAGGTAAAATTAACTCATAGCATCCTACAACCAATGCAACAACCTTTACTCCATTTCCAACTCGTAGGATGACTTCTCATTTCTTCAGCTTTCAACTTTGGGTAAGATCCTGCACATTAATACAAATGTGAGAACCACATTTGGTATCCAATACCCAGGAATCACTAGTAGATAAGTTAACTTCAATAACGTAAATACCTGAAGTATTAGTCGCACTACTCTTTCTTTTCTTTAAATCATCAAGATATAGCTTGCGATTTCTAAATCAAGGCCCAGGTGCATGGCATAAATGACAATTTCCTTATTTTTCTTTTCCTTCTAGGACTATAAACTAGAAGCAACCTTAGGCTAGACTTGTTCCTTGTGCTTTATGACAGTCACAACAGCGTTGGCAACTTTAGCCTTGCCTTTGGCCTTCTTTGTCATAACTTTTCTTTTTTGAACCATCAACACATTAGCAATGGGTTTCTTGACATTCTGCTTAGCAATTTTAAGCATCAAATGCAACTCTGAGATATATTTCTCCATATTATTCATGTTATAGTTCATCACAAATTGTGAATAATTATTAGGCAATGAATTTAGGATCAAATCCATAGCTAACTCTTGGCTTATAGGAAATCCAAGTCTGTCAAGATGGTCAATATAGCCCTTCATTTTTAGAACATGAGGACTAACTGATGCCCCTCAGTCATTTTGCAAGAATGAAGGTTCTTGACTGTCTCAAACCTTTCTTGCCTAGCCTGCTGTTGGAGCATTTCCTTCAGCATCGTAGCCATGTCATAAGCTTCCATATGTTCAATGCCCTTCTAAAGTTCAGGAACCATGGTTGCCAACATAATGCATGCACATCAGTTAAGTCACTGACATGCTTAGTATTTGCATCCTTCACAACTCTTAAAGCATTGGCTGGTGGTTCCTCAGGAATAGGATCATCCATGACATACAACATACGTTAATGCTTAAGAACAACTCTCAAGTTTCTAAACTAGTCAAGAGAATTTGTCTCAGATAACTTATCCTTCTCAAGGATAGATCGCAGTGACAAGGGATTAGTGTGATTTGAAGAGGCTATATATCTATATCAAATATTATGCAAAAGTTCATTTTAGTATATAGGAATAGACTCCCACTAAATCAACAACCCTCCTAAAAATGTTATGTTAATTTAAGGGACTAAAATCCATGTTTCACCTAATTCCAAGACAGCTAAGGCATGAAACTTTGAATTAGGTTATTTAGGTAGGTATCAATTACATCATATGTAACTTTTAGTTATTTTTATAAGATTATGACACCTTATGTCTTAGCATATTTTATCTCATCTAGTGCCTAAAGCCCAAAATTGTTTTGATAGCTTTATCAAATCTAACCATTTTAAACAATAAAGTAACCATTACTCAACTTGTCTCACCAAGATAACACAATACCCTCTGTAGAGCCAGACCTATATTGATGTGATCAAAGCCTTGACAAGTGTTAGAGAATGGATGTTACTTGACTTAAAATTTGGAATATATATTTTTTTATTTGTTTAAGTGATCATAATTTAAACGTGGTAAATTTCATATATTACAATGCATGTAAAATCACTAAAAAGTTAGAAAATTTTACTAATATTTACTATCAAACGAATTTCCTTGCGCTACGAACAGTTAGCGGTGGTCTGGTGGCCAGTCAGCGGGCGGTGGTTCACCGGTTAGCTTAATATCTAATACGAATTTGTTATAGCTTATCCTAATCCAATTAGAATTTAAGATACTTTGAATCTTTATCCAATACGAAGTTGTTATATATCTCATCTATCTTATAGGATTTGTAATTCTTATCCGGTTACAAGTTTATCTCTTATATAATAGGAATATACTAACGAATAATCACAATGAGATATATGATCATAACCAATTTCAATTCTTAATCATACAAAATAAGCAATTGAATCATGAAACAAAATACTAATCATGCATTCAACACAAGAATCATATCAACCTAATCATGATTTTTATCATGGAGACATATACTATTATTGAACAAAAACAAAATATGTATTCAATAGCAGAATCACATTAACCTAAACATGACTTCTACCATGAGCATACAAAATTCACATTGTTCAATATTAAAAAAGCATATGTTAATCGAAATATTCTAAAGACGAATACTATCATTGAATCAAATCATGCGTATGTATCAATATACATGAATTAACAACATGCTTTAAAACTAATTCTTGATAACAATTATCAAATAACCTATATATACATCATATATACATTAATCAAGATCATGTTTTTCACACATATATCATATATGCATCAGAGAAAATATGCAAAATTTTAATAGAACCGAGCCTTGCTCTGTCACCACTATTAGGTTTTGGGGTTCATACGTAATGAAAAATTTAAAATAATTTTGAAAAAACCGCAATAGGATCGAGAATAGGTTCCATTAAACTTGATCTACAAAAGTAAATCATACCTTAATCCATGATTTTCTTCTCTGATTTTTCAATCTTTAAGACGTTCAAGTGTGCATCCTTTATCAGAAATTCATACACGAACGACGCTCACAATTTGGAGTGCTAGCCCTAAGAGAAATATAAAACATTTTTCTTTCTCTCCCAAAATCTAGAGAACATGAAAATAGCAAAAATGAAAATCATATTTCGTTTTAGGGTTCTAACCTCTATTTATATGTGTAGATAAATCCTAACTTAAAATCTTATTCGTCATATAACTATTATATTTAGGCAGTTTAAGCAAATTACACATACGCCCCTATTGATAAGTTATCATATAACATATCATAAGGGCTTTTATGTTATGAGTTTTATCATATAAAATTCATTACTTTGGACCATTTGAAATTGCGCAAAGTCATTCTTTGTATGCGACCCAATAGGTTCTTGTGATGTTGGCAGTGGACCAAAATCATTTTGGTACACAAATCATAAGCGGTCTCTAGCAAGGCATTATGACTACCCAAGTAGCATGAATACCAAAATCGATACAACCTAATGAATAACATATATCATATCATTTTGTTGTGCGATATCATTTAATTAAACATAAGGTTTGGAAAGTCACCTTTAACGTTCAATCGTACCAGTCTTGATCTTTAGGTAAACTGAAAACATCTAAATGATATTGATCATATCAATTCACATGGACATGGCCATTATCAGTCTATCATATCTAGGGATCCACTAAAATCTCTCTATACGAGAGTGACAAGTTCTACCTTGAGTACACATCTTCACATATTATTCACGTGGTAACCAATAACAATCTTTATATTCGTCCGGTTAAAGACAATGTTTGATTGTGTCAAATTACCATGCTCCAAATATTGAAGTCTATGGTAATCTCAAGTTGAAGGACTAAACGATATGTCTATCATGAGTAATACCTATGACTTAATCCATATGGTGTTCTCATAGCAGGTCAGTCCAGTACCTTGTTCCTAACAAGTACTTATAATCTCGATTCGTATCTCTATACGCATGATCATCACATGACCATCAATTAAGATTCACACTAGTGTTAATTCATTATAGTTCCCAGTATAATGATTGATTAGAGACATTTACGATATTTCAACAAATACCCATGTGTGTTCTCATAGCGGGTCGGTCTAGTACTTTATTCCTAATAAGTACTTATGATCTCGATTCGTATCCCTATACGCATGATCATCATATGACCATCAATCAAGATTCACACTAGTCTTAATTCATATAATTCCTCGTATAATGACCGACTAGAGATATTTATGATATTTCAACAAATACTCATGGATCTTATTATAAGGTAAACGTGCAATCACTTATAATAAAACAATAAATGAAAACTTCTATTTTATTAACTAAAATTATAAAATAAATAATGCTTGTAGATTGACCTAAGGCACATGCCCCAACACAAACAACGCTAAAATCCAGCTCTAGATTTTGGATGAAAGATTGTGAGAGAGGAGAAGTCATGCTAGAAAGTTGAAGGATTAAAGGAAAATCATAGGAGCTAGGCCTAAATTCAAGAAACGAGTTTGGATATTAGGTATTTATATTTATGTATGATATTACACTTCCTTTGAATCAAATGTGTGCATTCATGAAACGGTTCTAGCTAAGAAAAATTAAATTCTTTGAAGTGTTGGTCCATTAAACTCAAAATAATAGGCTTTCAACTCTAAATTTCTCTAAAGTTCTTGAAATCCATATGTAGGTTTCAAATTGGAAGCTCTTATCAAATTCATAATTGGTGGACTGAAGTTGTGCAAATAAATGTTTAATGCTTGGATTTTCCACTTTAGATAGGTTTTTCAGTAAGGTTTAATGTTGGACATAATTTTTATAACTTGTTGTTTTATGATGTCGATGATGATGATGTCCAAATTTGATGAATGCATGAATGAATACTTTAATTATTAATCATATAAAGAAGTGTAAGCTGTATTTTTTCTAGAAGAAGTAGCCGAACCCCTGGTGTAGGTGAATGGGGTCCAAGAGGTCGAAGGAGATGGAAACCTAAGTGGGAACCCAAAAATCTGACATGCAAAATTTCAGGGCAGAGCACTGGTTAGCATGCTAATCAGGGGAAATAGAACGCTACCTGTATGTAGCACGCTAATGGGCCATGCGTAACCTAAAATTCTGGGTTTCTACAAAGGCTTTTCGAATGGTCTTCGGGGACCCAAATTAGACCAAACTATCCAAAATACCTTAAAATACTATGTCCTAGGTGTCCTAGGAGTAGACCAATTTGAGATGTCTATCTTATTTTCCTAACTAAGTTTTAAGATTAGGGAAATAGAGAAATGCATATGGGACAGTTTTGAAGATTTGAGTCTAATTAGTGTATTAAGGACTTTCTCATATACTTTTCACCTTAGAAAGGTTGAATTGCTATAGATTTTAGACCCAAGATATAGAGAACAAAGTCCGGGCATTTTAGAAAGAGTTTTTGTGGAAAGTTTATGTTAAGTTCTCTTAAAAAGTCTTAATTGATGAAAGACTGGAAATTTGAACAAGTAAATAGACAAAAGGCATTCTCTCAACGTTTCTCTTGCATAAAACCTTAGTAACACCAAATGGTAGTGACTAGGAAGCCTTGAGGAGGAATTTCATACCTTTTGGGACATAGTTAAGTTTGAGAACTTGGTTTAGTAATGTAAGTCCCTAACTAAAATAAATAGGGATTGTTCAAAGAACTAAACTAACAAACAAACTTGAAAGGGCTCTAACACATGTAAATGAACTTAAATAGGTACCGGGAGCATATGGACTTAATGTCGGGTATCAGGAGAGTACGACGAGTGTGTGGGAGCCGCTTTTGTTGGGTATTATCACCTTTTGAGGTAAGTAAACTAATAAGAGATTCAATATTAATTTATTTTAGTTTCCTTGTTTATTCATGATAAATTATGGCTTTGTTGGACTCTGTTTCCCTACCAATTGACTTATGGTCTTTGTGGTCAAATCTGTCGATGTCCACTCATGGGTTGAGCAGCCAAGTCGTGCTTGTGGCTTCTCGATGGGTCTTAATCCTTTTAAGTGAGCATTCTCCTATACTTCGTGGCTCTTCTAGGGTATTCAAGTTCCACCGTGGCTAAGCATTCGATTAAGTATGTGACTGCCTTTGGAATTCTCTCGAACTGCACCTCAAGTGAACCGACGATGCCGAATGAATTAGGTACGATTAAAGGGGCCTAGCCCGCCATATTAGTTGTTGATGCTAGCATGTATTAAGTGGCTTTAAGCCCATGTGTAGAGTGTCGGGACCACTTAGACGCCTATCCATTCTTTCCTAATCACTTGGTCCGTACTGTTAATCATTATAGTCTGTCTATCATGCATTTCAATGTTCTTTTTAGATCATTTACTTTCCAACATGATTTATAGACTTGTGAATTCTGAATTACTATTAAATTGCTTCTTGATTTACTTAATATCTTATCCTAATCCAATTGGAATTTAAGATACTTTGAATCCTTATCCAATACGAATTTGTTATATATCTCACTATCTTATAAGATTTGTAATTCTTATCCGATTACAAGTTTATCTCTTATATAATAGGAATATACTAACTGATAACCACAATGAGATATATGATCAAAATCAATTTCGACTCTTAATCATACAAAATAAGCAATTGAATCAAGAAATGAAATACTAATCATGCATTCAACACCATAATCATATCAACCTAATCATGATTTCTATCATGGAGACATACATTATTATTATTATTATTATTATTATATAAAAATGAAATATGTATTCAACACTAGAATCACATTAACTTAAACATGACTTCTACTATGAGCATACAAAATTCACATTGTTCAATATTAAAAAAAAAAACATATGTTAATCGAAATATTCTAAACATGAATACTATCATTGAATCAAATCATGCGTATGTATCTAAGTTTATCTCTTAGAGTAAGTTTATTTTCTCAACTAATTTAATACTACTTAGCTACTTAAATATTTATTAACCTTGACTATCTTATGCCTCACGCTAATGCGTGGCTTGAGTTAACACTTTCGCTCGTCGAAACTCACAAAGTCCCATTGACATAAATCTCGAACTATCGCGTGATACATGTATTTAAATATTTACAGGAAATATATACGAATCACACCATAAATGACAAGTTACCTCGGCTTTTGAGCTCAAGGTGTTGACCGAGCTTAACACGTCAGCATGAATTACGAGTTATTAATCCCTAATTAGAGCGAAACCTCGATTTCATTAATTAGGGTCGTTACAGTTCCATACCATAAGGATGTCCGACTCTATATCTTTGAATTGTTTATATTTTTTTTAAGTTTTGCTTCTGCTATTAAACTATTAAGACTTGCAAATCACAACAATTCAACTTTATATCATCGAATAACTTATAACAATGGAAAAGGAGGGTTACTAGGCATGCATTGGCCTTGCGAAGCTAACTTGGGGGTTCATGTAGGTCTAGGTCAGGCGGGGCCTAGTTTGTAGGGATTGGGGCAATCATAGTTGGTATCAGCCTTTCTATGAGAATGCCTCATAACTTGATGTGGAGAGCTAGTTCTTGCCAAACCAACTTACCAAGAATAAGCATGACAAAGTCTAGCTAAAGACTTAAAATAAAGACACTTGTTGGGAGGTAAGGCAACCCAATAAGAAGTTCTTTTTTGTTTCGTTCATTTCTTAATTTGTTACTTTTGTATATACTAAATTTTGATACTATTTGTTGTGATATATTTGTAGGTGTTTATATGAGTTTGAGCAAGTATGCTTAAGGACTTGTTGGGAGGCAAGGCAACCCAATATGAAGTTCTTTTTTGTTTCGTTCATTTCTAATTTATTACTCTTGTACACACTAAATTTTGATACTCTTAGTTATGATATTTTTGTAGGTGTTTATATGAGTTTGAGCAAGCATGCATAAGGATGTGATTATCTAAGTGCATATTAGTCAGGAATAATTTGAATTAGTATGCATGGTTCACTCTTATGGATCCCTTTTCATTGTTTCAACAAGATGTATGATGCCATGCAAGGCACCACCCTACCACCACACACATGTCTTGTTGAAAATTGCGGCAAACTTGACATTTTACTTGATACATGATTGTCAAAGAATTAACCAATGTGATTTTGAATGATGAATTTGAAAGTTTTATGAGTCTCGTTGAAAATTGCGGCAAACATTATGTTTTAGCTCGCATGCAACTTGTATTGACTTGATTGTAACACTTTTAGTCCTTTACCATGCAATAGTTTTAATTTTTAAATAACTCACTTAGTTTGTACATAGGCCACTTAGATTGTTTAAACCAATATACAACAACAACAACAACAACAACAACAACAACAACAACATTGCCTCAGACCCAAATTAATTGGGGTCGGCTACATGGATCAAACTTTTTCTATTGTGTTCGATTAAGTGCAGTTGATGGTGAGCTTTCCAAATCATTCAAATTCCTCCTAATTAATGAATCCCATGTTAACTTTGGTCTACCCCTAACTCATCGAGTTTCTACAGTTTCTATTGAGTCAAGTTTTCTAGTGGGGGCATTTGTAGGTCGTATTTGCAAGTGACCAAACCACAACAACCGCCCTTCCCTAATCTTTGTATCAATTGGTGCTACTCCTATTTGTCTTTGAATTTCTATATTTTTTATTCTATCTTTACAAGTTTTACCACACATCCACCTAAGCATTCTCATTTCTGTTACGTTCATTTTATGTAATTGTTGTTACATTACCGCCCAACATTCTCTACCATTGAGCATAGCTGGCCTAATTGCGGTCCTATAAAATTTTTATTTAAACTTAGTAGGAACATTTCGATCACAAATCACCCTTGTTGCGCTCCGCCATTTCTTCCATCCAGCTTGAATTCTATGGATGATATTATTCTCAATATTACCATCATTTTGTATGATTGATCCTAGATATCTAAAGTGGTTCACCTTAGGAACTTCTACTTCCCTTAATTTTACCACTCCATCACCTCGATGTCTAGTGTTTCTAAACTCACAGTGTATGTATTCAATTTTCGTCCTACTCAACTTAAAGCCTTTAGATTCTAATGTATTCCTCCAGAGTTCTAGTTTTCTATTCACTTCATTTTTTGTTTCATCCACTAAGACAATATCATTTGCAAATAGCATACAACATGGTATATCCTCTTAAATATGCCTAGTTAGTTCATCCATAACTAAAGTAAATAGATATAGACTTAAAGCCAATCCTTGATGTAGTTCTATCATAATGGGGAATTCTTTTGTAGCTCCTCCAAATGTCTTTATACTCATTACTACTCCATCATACATATCCTTAATAATATATATGTATCTAGCATGCACTCCTTTTCTTTCTATAACCCACTGAAGAACATCTCTAGGGACCCTATCATATGTTTTTTTCTAAATCTACAAATAATATATGAAGATCTTTTTTCTTTTCTCTATATTTTTATAACAATCGTCTTACAAGGAAAATCGCCTCCATAGTTGACCTCCCAGGCATGAAGCCAAATTAATTCTCTGAATTGTTGTTTCTCTCCTTAGCCTATTGTCAATTATCCTCTCCCAAAGTTTCATAGTGTGACTCATAAGTTAAATGTTTAAACCAATATAAATAGTTGAAAATTAAAAAAACATATAAATAAGTAACATAAGCACACAATACAAAAAATTAAAGAGTAAAAGAATAAGCTCTTTTATTAGGAGTTGTTTTCTCTCTCCTTTTACTTATTTTTTATTTGTACTCTCATTTCCACTGTATATCACTTGTTCCTTTTCACCTTCTTTTGATGTCTTTATGATTGTTTTACCCCAACTTTGTTTTGAACTTGGGATAAGGTTCGGACTAAGTTCGAAGAGGTATTTAGGTTCGCAGAAGGTTAAATTTTGATGATTTGAAATGCGAGACTCTACATGTACTATCATTTCTCTCTTTTTATTTGGATTATAAATGCTATGGATGGTAATGGTGGTGTTATTCTCTTCCATTCCTATTCACTTATTCTCTTTATCTATCACTTTCTTCTTATATATCCATCACTCTTTCTTGTCATCTCATTCACGCATTCATTCATCTTGTTTATATTGTGTACGCATGTAGTTTCTATTTTCCAATATAAAAATATATCTAGTTTTTGATAATAAATATGTTATCTTCCATGCATTTAGAGTCATTGGAACCATTTTTATGCATATAGAGTTGCCCACACTTAATTTAAGTGCCTATTGGTTGTAGGTTTTGTTTAGGCATGCGATGTAAGAGACTCCACTTTGTCGTGTCCATGACCTAGTCCGGTCATTGTTACGTCATAGGGTCTACTACGAGGGATGTGTCATGTGCTTGACACCAAAATGGACAGAGGTCAAAAATGTGAAAGTGGAATAAGTTAGGTCTCTAGGATCCTATAACAGGGTTGCACTCCACTTAAGGCGAAGTTTTAAAGACTGAACCATGTGTAAATGATTTTAGGTCGTCCTTGTATTAAATAAATAGCCTCATATCATATATATCCAATATTAAGTCATTTTTTAGCCTATTTCACTATGCTTAATTTTGTACCAATCATGAAGCCCCAATAAACTACATAGCCTTCATTTCACCATCTTACCTAGTTGGAAAGCCTAATTAGACCAAACGTTTGTTGTTAAGAAATGTATGTGATTCAAATATAATAAAACCCAAAGTTTGAGGGTTGTTCCTTATTTGCAAGTGTATCCACCAAACTCCAAAAAGTTGTGAAAAAAAAATAATGTGCAAAAAGGACTTGAAAATAAAAAAGTTGGTGAAGAAAAAAGTGATTTATGCATGAAAGTTCAAAATTTTGTTGTTCACTTTGTACAACTTTTGTTATGTATTGTATGATCTTTCTAGTGCTTTCCAACATTTTTGAATCCAGGAATATTCTTTTTCATTATGAGCCTAGCCAAGCCCATTACAACCTGAATAAAAGTGCTCTTTGACTTTTGCATGTGTTAAGTTTTATTAATGGAGAGAGTGTGAGTTATAGTCTCACTTATGAGATTCCTTTGCATTTTTAATGCCCAATAAAGAGATTGTAAACTTGCAGCTTGAGAATAGGCAGATGAAACTTATGATTAGTTGATAGCCTTGACTTTTTGACCAAATTTTAGTGTGACGACCCTAGTTCCCACAAACAAGGCTTTGTCTGGCCTAGACCTACGAGAACCCCCGATCGACCCCTGCAAGGTCAAAGCAAGCCTAGTCAGCCTTCTTATACCATTTTATCATTAGTTTGGTGTTTTAATATTGATTTATTAATTTTGCAAGATTTAAATTAGTAAGTAGCAGAAAGAAAATAAATGAAGCAATTTAAATAACTTTAAAATACGTAAAATGGGATAACCTATGTATGGAACCCTGTAATATATATCATGTATAAGTACGATGGCAAAAAGTTAGTATATACATTATCAAAGTATCGTTCAACCCCAATATCTCAAAATGTACAAAACATCAAAATAGATAAATATAGTACAAAAACCTACGGTATCGCAAAAGTATGAGCCCCTTCGAGAGTCCTCAGAGGTAGTCACCCATCACTGGCTCCTTACCATTGCTAGACGAGGGGTCTGCAATTGTCACCGTGAAAGGAGACAATTTCAGTTAGTATTTATCCAAATGAGCCTTAACAGTACTTCAAGAATTTAAATAAATAGTCGATAAATCATGTGGGAATATAAAAGAACATGAAATAAAATAAGTGGATAATAAATAGACTAGAAATAAAAGCAGTGAAAGGAGAGTGTCAAGGAAACAAAAGAGAGAAGCCAAGTGGTCTCAAATCCATCAAGTTGCGACTATACAACCACAAGCTCGACTTCTTAGAATTGCATTAGCGCCAACAAATTCAAGATTTTCGTGAACGTAAGGGTATCAACAGCGCCCTGAATACCTCATCTCCCATCCATAACCCAAATCCAGTAACTCAGAGTATGGTTCCAGTTGCGAGTCGGCCGTCATACCCAGAAGATTACCTTATTGACTCATTTAGCCACCGAACACTCTAACTAGGAGTGAAATTCCATAAATAGACACAATTAAAGAAATTAAATTCAAGAAGTAGAAAAAAACTACTGATAATGCTCCTACTAGTTTACTTACGAATAACCCATGCAAATTTTCATGTCGCGTAGACTATTTAACGTCTTCAAAGTTCAAACCATTGATATGCTTCCTATGTGTCAAATTTCCCTAAATCAATTCATGATCTTTATTAGACTTAATTCTTAGTCTTATTCGTAGTTATCCAAAATATGCACGCATTACGAGGTCGATATCGATGCGAATCACATTAGCAACACTTCTCGATTGTTGCACGTATCTCAAGATAAATCTCAATTATAGTATCCATGGTTGGACTTCAATACCGATTCAATGAGCATCTTATCGATAGTTTAGGTACATAATTTCAGCCCGAAAACTAAGTCAAACAACAATTTATCTGGTTCTATTTTCTTTCCATTAACCTAAATTTTTGCGACCAAATTGGCCACGTCTTGGGTCGAACTGTGTTGATCGAGTTTCGGCTCAGCCAATTCTCTCAAATTTGGGCTTTATTCTTTTTCTTCATAACCACTTGATTATTATATATGAAGTATACTGATACATATATATATATATATACATATATAAATGTATTAGTATTATATATACATATAGTATACACTGCACATACACGTTGTATATATGTAAATATATATACATTATTTTTTTTAATTATTATTTATTTTATTTTTAAAACCAGCACGCATTTCGAGTAAACTTGGGGTGTGCGCAAAATTAGCACACATCTCGAAGCAGCCATTTATGTTGCGAAATCAACATGAATCTCGAGGTATACACAAACATAATCTAGACCCACCCCAAGAATACTATATCCATACCACCTTCTTCATTAAATCAAAATAAACACACAACCCACACCAACAAGACTAACCACATACCTCGATTAACGTGATTATCGACAAGTGGGAGTGATCATCGGAGCCAAGAGGGGAGCCGAGAGTGGGGGAGGGGCGTCGTCAGCGACGGTGGTCGCCGAAGTGCTAGGAGGCTGAGAGGGTGGTGGTGAGGGTCATGAGGGTCTCACCAAGATTGAGGAGAGAAGACTTAGTATGAGAGAGAGAAAGAAAGAAAAAGAGAGAGAGAGAGAGAGAGAGAGAGAGAGAGAGAGAGAGAGAGAGAGAGAGAGGAGCTTGCTAGGATAGGAGAGGGAACATGAGAGCAAAAATGATATAGGAGAGTTCTGGAATAGAGAGAAAAGGAAAAGAGAGAGATTGGTTTGAGAGGAGAGAGAGAAAAAGTGACGTGAGGAAGGGTGAGATAAGAGAGAAAAACAAGTGAGGTGTCAAAATGTGGATGGTTGAGTGTATTATCTTTATTTTTTTTCACTTTATTTCTTTTGTATGAGTTTTCATCATTCTATTGGTCCACTTATTCACTTAACTAACCCCTAGTTGCATTATATCTCTCCCATTTAAATCATCATACCTTACTACTTTAAACCCCCAAATCATATTAATTAGTCACTTAATTTATAATTATGGCACATTTAAATCTAATTAAAACTATGGCCTTATAAATTATAAACCACATTAATTTTTATTCATATTATATAATTTCTCAACTATATAGGTAATTTAACACATTGCACTACTATATTTCGGCCTTGATGCCTGAAGTTTGACCGAGTCTCCTACGTGGGACTATGTCAAGGGTCGGAATCTTCAAATTAGCGTATAATTAGGATATTAAGTTTTTCAGACCGTTACACTCTTCCCAACTAATAAGAATCTTGTCCTCGAAATTGAGTAAAATACGACGAAAAATTTACTAGCTTCGAAAAGGTCTAGCTTAGAAAAGGTCATGGAATTGATTGACAATTGATCTCTTCTCGTGGACTCGTCCTAACGTAACCAATAGACTTATATACTTTCCAAATTATGGGTTCGCAACAACTTCAAGATAGCTTAGAGTCTTCTTCATCGATTTAAGAACTCAACAAAGTCATTTTAGATAGTTTGACTTCCCAAATAAATTGCAAACTCACACAGAGTCGTTTCATATGGTTCAGTTTCTTAATCAATCAAACTGCAGGTCTCAGGTACAGTTTGACTTCCATATTGAGATGTGGACTTAGCCAAGTTACTTCAAACAACATGAGAATAGGTCCATCAATTGTAGCAGGTTGCAGCCACTATTAACAGTGAAACTACTCCATCATGAACGGTGAACATGACTAAGTTGGCATTAACAAGCAACGACATGAACTAATAGTGGACTGCATGAACTCTCTCTAACCTATGACTGAGCCCTACATAATAGCGGACACATGCCCCTGAAGTGCTCTAGTTGTCTGCACTTGAAACAAGCCTTATGCGGCCCTGGTCCTTTGTTGTCCAATGTTTGTAACCCTTGTCTTTGTCCTCGGTACCACGCTGTTTGCATGGTACTGACTAAGTCGACTGAGGTGGTTGGCTGGCGTGACTCGGTGCTGAAGGAAGTGGAACTGTCATATGCACTAGCTGTGTAGGTGGTTCCATTGACTCTACACTCAGAGCCCAGAGGTATCTCGACACAAAATGTATGTTCCTCTTCCTCTTCCTGCATGACTCCGATATGTGCCCTGATTGGGCCTTTATTGGTGCAGTATTGTCCTATTATGGGTGTATACTGAGATATGTCTCTCAAGCAAAACTCCACTCGTAAGTTCTCTATAAAGTACCCGGATTTCTAGTAACCATTATGCCTCCAATTTCAAGTAGCAGGCCCTCCATGAAGTAATGTGCTTAATCTACATCAGTGTTCGCTATACCACAGGTGTACGGTAATAGCTATAAATATTTATCCATGTACTACATCACACTTTTTCCAGAGAATTGTCTTAAAGTAAAAAAATCAAACCTCTTTTGTCTCATGATTGAAGGCGAAAAATACTTCAAATTAAATTGCCTTTTGAACTTGCCCAATCTTTGGGCCTTCCTCTAGTCGCTACCATGTTGCGCCACCAGTCATATGCCTCCCCAAACAGTGACTCTGAAGATTTGGACTCTCTCATATGCTCCATAGTAAAATGCTATAGATATTTTCATGAATCTTCATAAATTTCTCTGCTGTCTAAAGATGGTTGCCCCCATATAACTCTACCGGTCTATGTCTCTGGAACTCTCGTGACTGACTAGCCTCAGTTGTCACCCTAATACTCGTGTTTGTAGGTGGAGGTGGCACTACCTCTACTGGTATCGATACTAATGTTGTCGACATAGTAGAAGTCGCGGGAGTGGCCTGTATAGTAGGCACATTCACATTTTGAGCAAGGGGTACTGTCGATAAAAACGGTGGTGATGAAAGTGTAATCTATGCCATCAGTATCTTGAGTATCTCCTCAAGTTGACGTCCATGCGATATGACCTGTTGGGACACCTCATCGAATCTCGTAGCTCCCATATATTATGGATCAAGATCTCCACTCTCGCTGCTGATCTTTGCTGATAGACCATCTTGGTCTGCAATGTAGATTACGAGTTTTGAATCAGCTCTATAACTATCGCCATATAATATATTACAATCAACAATTAACATGTATAGTTCAAATTAATTATTTCCCAACTCACCTTACTTCCGTATTACGATTCCAAGTCAAGATCATAGAGTATCCACACTAAGTTCACTTTCGTCATAACTCTAAAGTCGTGCTCGTACTTTAGTTGAATTATGTAATTATCGAGAGTTGATGTATTAACCTATCTCTAATACCAACAATGACGGCCTCAGTTCCTACAAATTGGGTTTTGTCTGGCTTAGACCTATGTGGACCCCTGGTCAACCCCCACAAGGTCAACGCAAGCCTAGTCAGCCTTCTTATATCATTTTATCGTTAATTTGGTTTTTTAATATTGAGTTATTAATTTTGCAAGATTTAGATTTGTAAGCTGTGAAAGAAAATAAATGAAGCAATTTAAATAACTCTAAAACATGAAAATGGGACAACCTATGTGTGGAACCCTGTAATATATATCATGTATAAGTACGGTGGCAAAAGTGAGCATATACTTGTATCAAAGTGTCGCTCAACCCCAATATCGCAAAATCTAAAAAGCATCAAAATAGATAAATATAATACAAAAACCTACGGCATCGCAAAAGTATGAGCCGCTCCGAGAGTCCTCAGAGGTAGTCATCAATCACTGACTCCTTATTAGATGAAAGGCCTGCAATTGTCACCGCGAAATGAGACAATTTTAGTAAGTAAATCTATAGGAGTCTTAACATTATATCAAGAATTTAAATAAATAGTCGATAAATCATGTAGGAATATAAAAGAACGGGAAATAAAGTAAGTGCATGACAAATAGACTGAAAATAAAAGTAGTGAAAGGAAAGTGTCGTGGAAACAAAAGAGAGAAGCCAAGTTGTCTCAAATCCATCGAGTTACAACTATACAGGCATAAGCTCGACCCCTAGAATCGCGGTAGCGCCAGCGGAGTCAAAATTGTCGTGAACGTAAGAACGCCCCGAATACCTTTCCTCCCATCCATGACCTAAATCCAGTAACTCGGGGTATGGTTCCGATTGCGAGTCGGTCGCCATACCCAGAAGATTTTCTTCCTTACTCACTTAGCCCTCGAACACTCTAACTAGGAGTGGAATTCCATAAATAGGCACAATTAAAGAAATTAAATTCAAGAAGTAGAAAAGAACTACTGATAATGCTCCTACCGATTTACTTACGAATAACCCACACAAATTCTCATGTCATGTAGATTATTTGGCGTCTTCAAAGTTCTAATGATTGATCTACTTCCTATGCATCCAATTTTCCTTAATTCTTAGTCTTATTCGTAATTATCCAAATTACGCACACATTACGAGGTCGATATCAATGCGAATCGCCTTAGCAACACTTCTCGATCATTATACGTATCTCGAGACAAATCTCAATTGTAATATCTATAGTTTGACCCCAATATCGATACAACTAGTGTCTCATCGATAGTTTAGGTCCATAATTTCAGTTCGAAAACTAATTTAAACAATAACTTATCTGATTCTATTTTCATCCCATTAACATAAATTTTTTCGACCATATTGGTTGTGTCTTGGATTGAACTGTGTTGATGTATTTTGGCTCAGCTAGTTCTTTTAAATTTGGCCTTTATTCTTTTACTTCATAACCACTTGATTATTATATTATTTTATTGATTATATATAATGATACATATATATACACATATATAAATGTATTAGCATTATATATGTACATATAGTATACATTATACATACACGTTCTGTATATGTAAATATACATATATATACATTGTTTTTAACTATTATTTATTTTATTTTTAAAATTAGCCCGTATCTTAAGTAAACTTGGGATGTGTGAAAGATTAGCGCGCATCTCAAGGCAGCCATCTATGTTTCGAAATCGACATGAATCTCGAGGTATACACACACATACTCTAGACCCACCCTAAGAATACTATATCCATACCACCTTCTTCATTAAATCAAAATAAACACACAACCCACACCAACAAGACTAACCACATACCTCGATCAATGTTACTGTCGGAGGGTGAGAGTGGTCACCGGAGACGAGAGAGGAGCAAAGAGTGGTGGAGGGGCATCGTCATCGACGGTGGCCGCCAAAGCCGCAAGGAGGTCGAGTGGGTGGTGGTGGGGGTCGTGAGGAGGTTACCAAAAGTGAGGAGAGAAGACTTTGTGTGTATGTGTGTGTGTGTATGTGAAAAAAGTGAGAGAGAGAGAGAGAGAGAGAGAGAGAGAGAGAGAGAGAGCTTGGATACGAGAGGTAACATGAGAGCAAAAATGAGAGGAAAGTTTTGGTAGAGAGTGAGTGAGTGAGTGAGTGAGTGAGTGAGTGATGTGAGGAGGGTGAGATGAGAGAGAAAAACAAGTGAGGTGTCAAAATATAGATGGTTGAGTGTATTGATTTTTTTTTCATTTTATTTCTTTTGTATGAGTTGTCATCATTCTATTAATCCACTAAGTCACTTAACTAACCCCTAATCGCATTATATCTCTCTCATTTAAATCATCATACTTTACTACTTTAATCCCTAAAATCATATTAATTAATCACTTAATTTATAACGATGACACATTTAAATTTTATTAAACTATAGCCTTATAAATTATAAACCATATTAATTTTTATTCCTATTATATAATTTCTCAACTATATATGTAATTTAACGCGTTGCACTACTATATTTCGGCCTCGATGCCCGAAGTTTGACCGAGTCTTCTACGTAAGACTAGGTTAAGGGTCAAGATCTTCAAATTAACGTGTAATTAGGATATTAAATTTTTCGGGCTGTTACATTTACGTTCCAAAAGTGTTATATTTGATAAGGTTAGGCTTAAATTCTTGACAACTTCTAGTCTCTCAAGTCTCTTGAATTTTGAGTTGATTTGACATTTAGTGAAACCAAAAGATGCACACTTTTGTTAATACTAGTTACATTATCGTGCTCCGCACGATTGAACTCGCTCGCTATGTTCGCGGGACATCATGAATTGATATAATTCATTTTTAGTATTCGAAAAGTATAATACTATTTTATGCACTTTTATTTTATAGTAATATATTCTAGCTCATTCTTTACAAAAGATGAGAAAGAGATGAAAAGGAAACTGGCGTAGGAAGAAAGGTGAGAAAAAATTAATTTTTCATAATATCTTAAGCACCTCAATGAATATTCAGTTTCTCTACTTAATTCGATGATGAGTAAATAACCATAAATAAGGAAATTTATTATGAACGTGGAACAGAAAGAGACGGAGAGATAAGAAAGAAATTAACGGTTTTTTTTTTCTAGAAAAAAATCTTAATTTAGAATGTTGAAATCAATATCTTAAGGCACTTTTATAGGGGTTATTGATTTGAGCTTAGGGTCATTTAATTTGTATTAGTTGTCTCTTCAATAAAGTTGTTTTGATTACATTTTTATTGCAAGTCCATAGATTTGCATTAAGATTCTAGTTTAGTTGCATTATTTATTTAGAGTCTTGTTGGGTAAATCTTTGCTCGGGATGAGCAAAACAATAAGTTCGGGGCATTTGATAATTATATATGTTTATGCCCCATTTTTATTATATTTTAATTTGTCAAAAGTCTCCAAAATTGGTCCCTAATTGTGCATTTTTGTTGTTTGTCGATTTTAGGCTTTGTTTAATAAAAAAAGAATAAAAGTGGGGTCTTTTGGAGTAATTTTGGTATTTGGCCTCGTAAAGCGCACTAGCACGCATCCCCAAGCAGCTGCATAGGACTCGTGTTGGTTCATGTTGAAGGATAGCTGGTTAACGGTTTGGAAGAAGGCGTGAGGTGCATTGGTTGAAGAAAATGATGGATGGGTGTTTTTCCAAAAGTAGGGTTAGTTTACAATTAATTTCTCAAAATAGAGAGGATTTTTTTTTATTACTGAAGTAGGCAATAGCGCCTTTTGAAAAGGCGCTATTGGGTGTGGTTGGTTTGGTTGGCGGTGAGGTGGCGGTGACGTGGCGGCAAGCTTGTACAGATAGCGCCTTTTGAAAAGGCGCTATCTGTACACGTGGCCGCCACGTAACCGCCACCTCACCGCCAACTCACCGCCAACTCACTACATCGATAACGCCTTTTGAGAAGGCATTATCGAGGGAAGTCATGGCGGTGAGGTGGCGGTTACGTGGCGCCACGTGTGCGAATAGCGCCTTTTCAAAATGCACTATCTCGTACAAGCTCGCGCCACGTCACCGCCACGTCACCGCCACATCACCAAATGGACTCGCCGATCTTTCGCCACCGCCGCTGCCGGCTGTCCGCGACGTCCCCGCGACGTTCTTCTTGCCGGGCTGCGTTGTACTCGCCGCTCCGTCCCTCGCCCGTGGCCGCCGTCGTCGTCGTAGTCGAGCGATCTCGACAATTACAACCAAATGAGTTTATATTTGTATACACGTAGTGCGCGTATTGCGAGGCGGACAACCCATGTGCGCCGACCGAAAACGCCGATGTCCACGTGGACCGGGTTACACGTAGTGCGCGTATTGCAAGGCGGACAACCCATAGCGCGACCGAAACGGCCGATGTCCACGTGGGCCGGTTACACGTAGTGCGCGTATTGCGAGGCGGACAACCCGTACAACCCATAGGCGATATTCGACCCATCGATGTCCACGTGGATCGTCCACGTCGCAAGGGTTACACGGATAGCGCCTTTTCAAAAGGCACTATCCGTGTACCCGGCCCACGTGGACGACCTTACACGAGATAGCGCCTTTTGAAAAGGCGCTATTCGTGTAAGGTGGCGGTCCTACGTGGACCGTCCACGTCGAACCAAATTTACCCACTTTGATAGCACTTTTTGAAAATGCGCTATTGCCTATTCTGGGAAAAAAAAAAACACCACCCTATTTTTCGGATTTAAACTAAAAACATTAGTACTTTTATAAAAACTTCAGAAAAATTGGCTAGGTCATTGTTGTTTCACGGGGTGCTTCAGCAGACGTCAGTGGTCCTCGAGACCGTTTTGTTGCAGATCATAATTGATAAGTAGAGAAGTGATACAATGTAGTGACATTGATAGACCATTTGCAAACTCTCAGCGAGCCATCATGCCTCGGTGGATGCATCAGAGATCAGATAAAAATAAATTTAAGTTTAACGTGTTGACCCACACGGTCGGTACCATCTCACGCTCACGTTTTTTCGTGCGCCAAGCACTCTCGTGCGTCTCCCCTGTTCACCAGATCGTCCTCGAGTGACTCCTCGTCTTTTCAACAGCGATCAACGACCACGATTTCCTTCGAACCGAGCACTCTTATCAATAAACATATCTAAAGCTATCAATCAAGGGGCAGACTTGGAAATTCATATGTTTTTAGGGTTTTGAACAACCCTTGACCCCTCAATTAGCCAACACTTGGCAGCTCTCCCACGATTCGGCCAAAAAAAAAAAAAAAAAAAAAAACAAAACAAAGAAATGATTAGGGAGAATTAGGGATGCAAATGGGTCGGATAGGGGATGCCGGGATGGGGACCTCATTTCTATATCCATACTCACTAAAAAGATTTGTCTCCCATACCTATAACCATATTCATTTGGGGATGAATCTCGTACCCGTCCCTATATCCATCAAATCCCCGTGAGTATAGAGAATCTCCATAAGTAAGATATTTTGCCCATTTTATTTCTCATTGGGGATCCTCGTGGGGGTTTTCATGGAGATTTTCGTGAGGATGAAGAATCTTCATAAGGAAAATTTTTCTCAATTCTATTCCCCATTGGAGAACCCCGCAAGGATTCTCAAAAAAAGAATTGTGACAAATAAGGTGTCAAATATACAAACATAATAACACAATTGTTAAAATTCCATCAAAAATTAAAAAATCAACATATCATCAATAAAAATTCTAACTACTAAGTGTTAACACTTATAATTAAGTTTCTATAAAATCGTTGGCATCTGCAAAATGAAAAGTTTAAATTCAAAATATTCCTTAAAGTCTGTAAGTAACTATCTCTTTTAACCACCAAGTCATCAACTTTTTTTTTCCGTACTATTAATCCTAAAATTCTTAAATATAAATATAGTTACTAACAATTCAAAACAAAACATATAGTTATTAATTAACCAAATAAATTAAAATATAAATCTCATTAAGAGGTTTCAGAGCAGAAACTAAGTAATATTATGTAATATTTATTTATAAATATCATATGGTATATATATAATAAATATCATATGGTGTATAAATTGATATATGGGGATCCCCATGGGTAGATGGGTATCCCTGTGGGGATCCCCGTGGATAATTTTATTACTCATACTCGTACCCATACTCGTATGGTATGAGATTTTGTACTCATCCCCACCCCCATCCCTATTTAAAATCACTATACACGTACCCATTAAGGTAAATCTTCATCACCCGTGGGTATTCCTCTACCCATTTGCATCTATAGGGTGAACTATTTTTTCGTCTCCAACAAAAAAGAGATTCTAAAAATGCAAACCCCTAACGATGATTTTTTTTATTACAATCTCTCTACCCTATCTACTATCTCTTCTAATTCTTGCTATTTCCTCACCACCCTTTCTTTCTCTTCTCCAATTTTTTTAATAAACCTTTAAAAACAGATTGAAAGCTTGGATTTCAAAGCCATGGAAGGCTAAAGAAGTCCCCTAACCTAGCCTAGGGGAGGAACGAGGGAGACTCAATTTCTTCACATTAATGCAATGGGAGACTCTCTAGCTCTTGATTTATATTCCATCCATCTTTTATCTTGTTGATTGTTGAGACATTACCATGATTCATATCTCTTATCGTGTAGACTGCAAATGCATAATTAATTGATGTGGGCCTAATGCAAGTTAGGGAATTTGACATCTGTAATTGTATTGATTTTTTTCCAACAAGTAGCAAGTGATGACTATTGATTGGGCTTTTGGAGATTAGCAAGTCTAGGCTAAATTATTCGCACTTGACATTTTAATTTTATAGGCTTAGTGATTCTACCGATTTTAATGCGGCAATTGTGTTGAATTTAGTCTGCTCTACCCAGGGTTATGTATTTGTTAGAGAGCCACACAATAGTCTTACTTTGTTTGCTTTAACTAGGGAATCTAGGGCCTTGTTGAATTATATAGCTAACCTAAGTGTTAGAGCAAACGTAGCAAACAAGCAGCAAACAAACAATGTACGCACACGATCGACATAAAGAATTACATGGTTCGGCAATATGCCTACATCCATGGCAAAGAACAAAGATTTTATTAACTCTGAATATTACAACAATGCCAAGCCTCCAACTCTCTATCTCAACTAGACATTATCTTAGACTTTCAAGACATTAAGATATTCCCAATTTAATAGTCTACCCTACTTATATATGCACTACGGTATCAGAGTTGTACTAGGAGACTAAAACCATATTTTATTAGAAGTCTACTTAACTAAATAACAGGGTTTTACTAACCTGGTTAAACTAACCCAAACCCATCTGGGTTAAGTGCCCAACCCATATTGAAGGCAATATCAACAAATCTCCACTTTGGCTTGAATTCTCTAACCTTTATCAAAATCTCACTGACGCGCGCCGAACGCGTCAATAAAATAAAGTTTCATAAACCAACTATTTTCTAGAATAGTGGAAAAGGGTTGATCCCACAGAGATTGGTGGTCTTTCTAAGGTTAAAAACATCGAAAAGAAAAAATCGGGGGTTTTAAATAAATAATTTAACTAACTAATCTAACTAAACTAAATAAAATAAAACAACTAAACTAATTTTCAAAACAATTAATAAATACCTAAGTAACACCTAGGTCTACAGTTCCACAAATCAGGATCAAGATTCAATGGCAATCATGGTCTTCAATCTTTCCCAAAAAGTTATTAATTTAAATTCTCCTAGATTAGCTATAGAAAATCGCCATCCGCCAGAAATTCTTCGTTCCCCTAATCTCGATAGTCAGGACGTCCGCCACTAAGTACTTCCCTAATCAATGCATAACCATAGACATCCGCCAATCAGGTTTAACACACTAACCGCAGTAATATGGGTTTGTGGGAACACTAATCCTAAATAATTGGATCGCACCCGCTTCCGATTTAACCTAGATTCGATTGTTGCAAACTCAAGAACCGAAAAGGTTTGACGGCAAACAGGTGAGTGTTTGTCACTTTATTGGTCTAAAAGCACAATTACACGGATACTAATGGTCCAAATAACTATAGGTTGTCTTCCTAAAAGCATGCACTGGCCACATACACACCTTAGATTTAAATCATATTCCTTAAAATCAACAAAAATGAAATAGGAGAATTAAATTACATTAAATAATAAAATAAAAGATCTAACATATTATGCCATGAATCCATAATCCGGACTTGTTTCCTTTCAAAACATTGGAAATAATGATAAGTTTAAACTTGCAGTTAGTGAATGACTGACTCTGCGAACACGAAGTTTCCGACTCTGTCGTAACTGAAATCCTGGTGATACGCGTTAGAGTCGCGTGAGTTTTACGTGATTACGATAACGTGTGTAAGTACACTTGCCTTAAATAGCATTTGCATTGGTATAGTGCCACGAAGAAGATATCATGTGATTCATTTTCACTTTTCGTGTTCGTTATTATCCCATCATCGCATTCCATTCTATGTTCTGTATGTTAGGTCCCGGCATAAGTACGTCCTCGAAGGTACATGCGCCCGCACTAGAAGGGGATAAACGCGGCACTCGAGCGCACGAGTGTTTGACCGCCCTAGTGATCGTTGATACCATGTATCGGATTGTCAGGACGGTTGTGGATTGTTATGGTATTGTCAGGAATATGGACTACTTATCGCTTCTCTCTCTCTCGTAGGACACGCTTGATCATTCCCAAATTGCCTATCATGAAATATCTTGCTTATTTATATTCTCGCATTTCAAGCATTCGCATGATATTTAGACCGTCTTGTTTGTCGTTTCATGAATTATCGTTATATTCTCTTCCTGGGTTTACTTTCAATTTCTCTCAGCTTGCTCACACGTCTAGTTTGCGACTGGGTGCAGATAAGACTGAGAGCAAGAGGGGGCAAGGGACCGTGTCTAGGACTTGTTTCAGCGATTTCATAACCTTAAAAACCTAAAATTTTGATAAGTTGAGGCCGACTCAGGCTCGCCCGCCTCGGCTGAAACCGACTCTGGACCCGCACGGTCTAGGTCAAGCGCACTCCAAATGCATTGGGGAATTCTGTGGGCCGTCATGCTTGGTATCGCAGGGCCTACAAATACTCAAGTTATATGTATTCCGACTCATGTTGTAAATTCATAAAACACAAGCCATTGAAACCACTAAGTTAGAAACTGGCCAAACCGGTGCTGAAACCCTAGATCCTCAGAAACTTAGTTCTGGGAACTGATTTGGCGAGTAAAATTATTTTAATACATATTATGATCGTTATGTATATTATTGTAAAGATAATGCGTAGCCATGCATCGTATTCGAGAAGTTCGTTTTCTTGATTCGCACTTATCACGACGATCAAAGACTGTCATCAGTATTACTAAGAAAAGACATCTCGGCACACGATATGCCGGGTTGAGTGACGATGTGCATGCCTTGACTCCGAGAGTTGCGACGCAGACTGCAACACAGGAAATGTTACGACCGCTTTGCCACTGCATCACCTACCGCTACACCATCGATCTCGACTACACCATTGCCACATACTACTCATCGAGGGGCAGAGACTCCCTGATTACGCAGATCCACTCCGTCCGATTCCGTTGTGAGGCGCACTCGAGGGACTCATGTTTCGCGCTGCATACCTAACTGCAGTGCAGAGGCACATCCTTTAGCTTACGTTGGATAGCTCGAGCACAGAGAGGTACTGGCCAAGCACAAGAACTAATGCAACAGGTCACTCCCGCCATGACTCCATCGAAGAAGTCGTGAGCCACCGCCGAGGCGGCTAGCGGAGGGAATTTAAGAGACACGACTACGAAGTCTGTGGCGTGGCGCATTGTATGTTAAAGATAAAGCAGAGTTGTTTCTCAAGAATCATGAGAGAAGATCACCCCACCATCGCGACGGAGGGACCACATGCGTAGCCACTATCTCTCTGCCGATGTTACATGGAGAGGCGATGATTGGCACGACGATCATTACTACTCGTGGTGTTCCGGTGAGACTCCGGATCGACTCAAGACCCACGACCGTAAATACTTCCCACCGACTGATTTCGAGAGCAAAGAGGAATGAGTTCATGGCGCTGATGCTGTGGCGCACGTAGCCGGCTATGGAGCAGATATAAGATTCTCATCATTGTCGCTTTCTTATGTCGGAGGATCTACGACACCGAGATCGACCAGTTTATTATTTCACCTATATTCATTTACGATCTATGGGTTCCGTAGTCACCACACGTCTTTATATAATTTTTATTAGACAGATACGAGCCGAGTTTAGCTCGAGAGAAAGTTACTCACTACCTTCCATCTCAAGGAGACTAGATCAAGCGAGGACCGTAGTCCCATTGGAGGAGTGCATCATCAGACAAGGGGGCGAGGAAGAAGCACAGGTGGAATTTCCGCATCGCAGAGACTCAGAGCGCAGTGGTCTGCCGTTCCCGGGCCGACGGTTCTGTCCCACCCATACTAATCCGCCAAAGACTCAAATGCCAACATCCACCACACAAATTGCCGATCGCACAACAATGGCTGCAGGACATCATCAGAGCAGGTACCTCATCAAGAGACAAGCAGAGGAGGACACGAGGGGCCTGGTCGACTCCAAAGTTCCGCACAAGGACGAGGCCGAGCGGACTCAAGGATCGGGGATACCCGCACCGTTACGGGTGCGGAAAGGTCGATCACATACGAGAGGGAGTGCCCTCAACCACCTAAAGTACGCCACGCATTATCGCCTCGTAAAGAACGCGTCCAAACTGCTGTTGAGCGACTTAGGGGGCATCCCGAAACCTTGTCGAGGGTATGATTTCTATTTGTGGTACTTTCATGCACACCATGTTCGATTCGGTTCCACTGCTCATTTATTTGGCCAGGTCGAATGGTAGATAAGCTAGGTTTGAAACTCACAGGGCTTAGTAAACCCTCATCCTCAAACCGCGCTGTGAGATAAGATTTACCCGAATTTGTTGTGCCTCGATATTTCGGTAGAGATAGGGGGTTGCGAGTTACCAAAGTGGATATAAGAGTTGCTCGAGTTTTTGGAGTTTGATGCTTTGTTGGGCATGGATTGGATCGGGACTGCTTCATGCTCATTGACATTGTTATGAGAAGAGAATCACGATTCCGTTAGAAGGTGGTTCGGAGCTCAAGATTCAGGGCACGGCATCGCTACTACCTATCACCGAGAGCAGGGAAGCCACGAGTGGCGAGATTGAGATTGTTATGAGCGTCCATGAGCACCTGAGCGGCAGAGATTTGCTTTTCAAGTACTGGGCGGTTGTGTAACTTCCCCTGGATGTGTTTCCTGAGGATTTGCCGGGATTACCACCACCGAGGAGATTGACTTTATTATTGACCTTGTTCCGGGGACCTTGTTAGAGCTGGGCTTCATCGATCCGAGTATGTCGCCTTAGGGAGCACCCGGTTATAGTTTTGAAGAAAAGAGAAGAGTTATCGGCCATCGTCGAGAGAAGTCGATGCTAAAAGTATAATAGTCAGTGTTCCAAATAATAAAACCTAAGTTCTTAATATATAAAACTACTAAAAATTGGTCCCGGGAGGTGAGAGAAACTAATTTTGGGTGTTGGGGAGGTGACTCATGCGCCGAAGAGCATCGTATGGTTATTTTGGGCTTGAAATCACTTCTGTCCACGTGTCCGCAACCGATTGGTTCATTTTCTGCAGAGCAGCTGACGTGGCGAGACGGGATTGGTTGAGACCGCTGCTGATGACGTCCCGGGTTGGGGTGATGAGCGAGCAACACGTGGCGGGTAAGGAGGCGGTGGTGAGACTCGCGTGAATTCATCAAAGATCTGGGAGACCGCACACATACGAATCTCGAGGAAATCGAATAGCTGTTGAACGATGAGAAGAAATGGTTTATGACGTTGTGTAATGTGATGGTGATGTGGCGGCTTCTGATTGGAGGAGAAAATGGAGACCGCTGATGTGGCAACATGGGATTGGTCGAGAACCAATGAGTGACGTGCTTAGAGGTGTGAGAGGTCGACACTTGGCAGCTGGTGGAAGTGATGTTGGTTGCTGCTGTGATGGAGAACCGCTGACGTAGCACCGTCTGATTGGTTGAGAGAAGATATCTAATTGGTTGAAATATGATGTCTCCTATTCTACCCACCACGTAACGCGTAACTCGAGGCAAACTCTCCGGCATCCGATCACTGTAAGTAAATACTCCGTTTTGAGTATTTTTCCGCCACGAATTCAACCGCGCACTCCGTTTCACCTCAAAATGACCAATAAATGTAATTAAATATATATTTTAGAGACTTTGCATAATTAAATATACTAAATTAAACTAATAAAAACATATAATAACCAACTTATCACTCACACTACAAATGCCCCTGAGGGCCTTCAGTGTTTCTGAACTCTATCCAAGTCTAGGCAATCCCTGAACTTGCTCACCGAAACTTAACACTGAGCCTCATTCGTCACACTAAGTGCTAATGCGACAAGACCCACATGACCGTATTTGTCTGGAGCCTTTATCTCCCTCCTCGGTCGATCCCTGTCAATACTTTATGGCTGATCATCAACAGGTGTTTCGGGTATCTGACTGGTGTCTTGTGCTCTACCATCACTCAGCTGTTCAGAAACATTCTTCTTCATGTTTCTCCTATCATCAACTTCAAACTCCACCTGCTCCTCGACTCTCTGACCTTTCTCTGGCGCACTCTGCATACTTTTAAGACTTAACAATGCTGCCTCATGAAAAATAACATCTTTACTTATCAGAATCTTCTTTGTGTTGGGACATCATAACCTATATGCTTTCACTCCATGCTCGTAAACCATGAAGATGCACTTCCTTGATCTAGGTTCGAGTTTACCTTCATTCACATGAGCATATGCGGGACAACCAAACACTCACAAATTCTGCTGGGGATTTTTTCCACACCTCTTCATGAGTCTTATACTCAATTGTTGTGGATGGTGATCGGTTCACCAAATAATAAGTTGTTCTTATAGCTTCAAACCAAAACTCGTTCGGTAATCAACACTTGAAAGCATGCATCATGTTCTCTCCACCAATGTTTTGTTCATTCATTCTGCAAGTCCATTCTGCTGAGGAGTGTATCAGATTGTGCATTGTCTCACAATCCCTTCATTACTGCAGAACGTATTAAACTCTCCTTTGCAATACTCAATGCCATTATCGGTTCTCAGCCGCTCGGATTTTCTGCCGGTCTGCTTCTCTATCAAAGTTTTCCATTGTTTAAATTTGTCGAACACTTCATCTTTATCATTTAAGATGAATATCTAATCTTTCCTTGAGAAGTCATCTATGAAAGTCAACATGTATCTACCACCACCTAAAGAAGGAATTGGAGAAGGACACCAAAAGTTTGAATGGATGTAATTCAAAGTACCCTTTGTCTTATGCACTTTAGTGCTAAACTTGACTTTACATTGTTTTTCGAGCACACAATGCTCACATAAATCAAGCTTACATATCTTCTTCCCAGCCAACAACCCTGGTTTGCTCAATATTGTCAATCCTCTCTTGTTCATATGACCTAGTTTCATATGCCATAACCTGGTGATATCTGTCTTCATTTCTGAAGATGATATCGCTATAGTACCCATAATAATACTTCCTTTCAATATGTACATGTCATTCACTTTCAACCCTTTCATCATAACCATAGCACCTTTCGATACCATCATCACACCACTTTTTACTTTCATACTACAACTAACGCAGTAAAGCGAGCCCAAGGAAATCAGATTCTTTATCAGATTTGGAACATGTATGACGTCTGTCAACGTTCTTACAATTCCATCATGCATTCTGATTCTAACTATTTCGATTCCTACAAAATCACAGGCTGCATCATTCCCCATCAAGACTTTACCCTCATCAATTTATCGATAAGTGGTAAATCGATTCTTCTTGGGACACATGTGATAGGAACATCCGAAATATAATATCCACTCGTCTCTTGAGCTTCCAATGCTGACTGTAAGAACATTAACTCCATCTTCCTCTACAATTGATGCATCACCAGAATCTTTGGCTTCTTGCCTACCTTTTCTTTTACGCTTTAGACAATATTTCCTAAAGTGTCCTTCTTGGTGACATCCAAAACACTTTAACTTTCTGCTTCTAAATTTACTTCTCTAGCCTCTAGCACTTTACTCAAATCTACCCATGACTGATAATCCTTCCCCGGATTCTTGCCTTCTGTTTTTATCATCATCCGCTGCAACTCCTTTGAACTCAGTGCAATCTTGACATATTCCAAAGACAAGGAATCTTTACTGAACAATATTGTATCAATAAAGTTCTCGAAGGATTCTAGTAGTGAACACAACATGTATATAGCTACTTGTTCTTCACTAAGCTTGCACCCCACATTCTACAGTGCCATGATTATCTTGTTGAATTCATCAACATGTTCTCTCATAGTCCCTTCTATCATCTTTAAGTAATATAGCTATTTCATGAGATATAACCTATTGGAGTTCAATTGTGTCATGTACAAGTTCTCCAACTTCACCCACAATCCCGCAGTCGTTGTCTCTTCATAAACTTCTCTTAAGACTTCGTCGCCTAAGCACAACAAAATTGTACTATGTGCTTTATGTATGGTCTCGTCTTTCTCATCCTCTGTCAAGGAATGCATTCTTTCCCAGTAGTGCCTTCTGCAAACCCTTCTTGAACTAACAAGGCTTACACCTTTATCTGCCATAAATTGAAGTCACTCTTTCTGTTGAATTTTTTTACTTTGTATTCTGGAGCCATCTCAACTATTCATACCCACCACTACGAAGATCTCTTTGTCATGATCCCAATGTAAAAAATGGCGCTCAGTTTCAACTCCGAACGACTTTAATATCAAGAAAACAATTTCTTGTCGTCGCAGATCTGCACAATCACCGTGCGCACTTCCTTTTCTTTTTGCAACGCTGATATATTTTGTAAACGCCCATTTTTTTTTCTCTCCAATTAATGTTACGACCAAGTCAAGAAACAAAAGACAAGATTTGTTTATGAAAAAAGAAGACAAGATTTATCTTTTTCTTCTTTTTAGTTTAAAAATTAGTTTCATGCTTTCCTTTTCTTCATTCGCACAGAACGAAAAATCTCAATGTCACACGATCGCCTCCTTCGAATTTGATCTTCCACCACTACTGATTGCTAATCTCTAGCAGCACGCCAAGATTTTCAAAAACAACTATCTTTCAAGCTTTGATACCAGTTTGTTAGAGCAAACACAGTAAACAAACAACACACGCACACGATCGACACATAGAATTATGTGGTTCGACAATATGCCTACGTCCATAACAAAGAATATAAATTTTATTAACTCAAAAGATTACATCAACAGTAAGCCTCCAACTCTCTATCTCAACTAGACATTAACTTAGACCTTCGAGACGTTAAGATATTCTCAATTTAATGGTCTACCCTATTCATATATGCACTAGGGTATTAGAGTTGTACTCGAAGACCACAACCATGTTGTATTAAGAGTCTACTTAACTTAATAACTGGGTTTTACTAACCGGGTTAACCTTGCCCAAACCCATCTAGGTTAAGTGTTCGACCCATATTAAAGCCAATATAAACACTAAGAGTTGATTAGGAATGTCTTTTTATAGGAAATTGATGACCATTGCATGTGAGGGTTGGGTCGAGCTTGTGAATCCTCAAAACCTAAGTTTCTCATAATTGATTGCATAACTCCGTTTATATTCGTTCCTTTATTGTCATTTACTTGTTTTTGTTGTTTGCTTGTGTTTCATTTGGTTGCATTAGCCTTAGGTTCGCTTTCCTCTATTTGAAATTTGATTTTCTTGCGTTTTCCGCCTAAAGTGACCTAATTCTATGTGGATCAACAACCTAATAAGGGTTATATTTTATTTTTCACGCGTTCGACATGCGTCAGTGGGCACAACCACTCGCTAAACATGTCATTAAGCTCCGCCATGTCATGGCACACCTATCAATGACAATCCCCAACTTATTTGGTTACTCGCATGTTTTTCAATAAAACCTAACTTAGTTAATCATTTATTGTATAATGATTAAGTGATTTATTCTGTAAGTTTGTCACTTTAGTTGTTTAACCAATTATTTAATAAGTTAAATGGCTAATTTATCAACGTAAATCTTTGCAATAAATGAAAAGAAGTTAAAATTATTGTAAACTAAGTTGTAAGCCAACTAGAACTTAAGTTGGACTTGCTAGAGACTTAAGCATATAAGGCATAAACTAAAAATTACTAGAACAAGTAGAGAAGATGAGACAAAAGAGAAGAGAGCTAGAGATGAGAATGTAGAGATTTCTTTCATACATTGGTGTGTTCTTTACAAGTGAAGGAACCCCCTTATATAGGCCCTTAGTCATGATGAGAACAAGTACTTGCACAAAGTGTGCAAGTTACACCAAAGTCTCATGTCATACAAGATTACAAGTTACATGACAATACATGGATAAGTGATTATACATTGGAGTTGAAAATAAGTTATGTAGAGTGTACAAGTTACATTCAATGCAGAAGTCATGCTTGATGTTACAATTCAATGTGAGAGCCATGCTTGACAATGTGATCATTCATAAGCTTGGTTAAAGGGTCATCCAATTTACAACACTCCCTCTTGGATGACACTTGTCGAGAGAATATGCCTCGTTAAAACCTGTACTAGAAAAATCATGTGGGAAAAAAATCTAGTATGGGAAAAAGAGTACAATGTTCTCATCAATCTTGATTTGTAATATAATATTATTGATTGCCTCATTAAAAACCTTGCTAGGAAAAGCCCAGTGGGATAAAATCAAAGCTAAGGAAAAGAGTGCAACACATTGATACACTTTGATAGAATATATATGCCTCATTAAAACCTTTACTAGAAAAACCATGTAGGAAAAAAATCTAGTATAGGAAAAAAAGTACATTGCTCTCATAAATTTTTTATAAGGAGCATAATAATGTTAGGATTGCCTCTTAAAAAAACCTTGCTAGGCAAATACAGTGGGATCAAACCAATGGCGAAAGAAAAAGAGTGCAATACACTAATCAACCTTGATAAAGAGTTTTAATATTGTTAGAATTGCCTCATTAAAAACCTTGCAAAGAAAACCCAATGGGATAAAACCATAGCAAAGGGAAAAATAGTGCAATACACTAATCAATAACTCATTTTGATTCTCCCCCTCATGTTCACATGGGTGAGACATCTTGTGCATTTTGTTGCACATAGACATCGTTTTCTATATGAACCATTTAATGCTGAAGCATTTGATTGTCACTCTTTTGTATAAAATACTTGCATCAAGTAATTGATTCATAACTTGTTGTTAATGAATGATCATTTGAACTTCAAGTTCATATTAATTTATATATGGATCATAATACAACATATTTGATGCAATTTAATGTGTTTCAAGCAATTCCACGTCATTCCTTTTGAATTGGCTTATATCTCCCCTTAATGGTGGGAGAATTGTTTTATCAAAGTGACAATTAGCAAAACTTGTTATAAATAAATTCCCTGTTAGGAACCCAAGACATCTTATAATATGATTGATGGAGAGTTAAATCAATATAAGTCTCATATTGATTTGTCTTGAGATAATCACCAGTTCGATAAACGATGTCCATGCGAATTTATGATATTTTCGCATTATTAATGATTCTGGATGATCAAATAGATCTTTCCATATTATGAATGTCATTTGATTTATGAGGACATTCGTTTTAATGTGCCTTATATATTCCAGAAGTTAAAGCCGTGAATTTTATACTCAGATTAAATCATAATCATATAGAGAAATTTTCTATTATTCTCAGTAAACTCCTTCTGAACAAGACATTAACAATATAATTGTTGTACCATATATTTTCTGAACATTAGTCTCAGCTAAGTTCGAATTCGAGAAATATTCTCTTTTATACTACAATATATATGCATGTAGCACAATACACAAGCAATAACTCATCGCCTATATTTAGCTCATAATTTAAACACATCTCGATGTGCCTATTTTATCGAGTCATTTTCAATGATAAAATTCATAATTTTGCCTTTAATTTTGAAGGCATGGTAAATGTCATAAAAATATTCGGGTATATATATGACAATATTTTGGCATAACAGCCTTTCATATGTGATGAAAAATATCACAATGACGAGCGCTCATTGTCAATAATTATTTGCTCTTTCTAGTGGTGCACCACCTTTATTCCAGCTTTTAGTGGAATTCTCAATACGACATTTACCATATCTTTTCACTTTTTCCACATCCATAAATTTGATATTGTGATCATGATCATTGTATGCAACATATGCTTCTTAACTTGAAGCTGAACTAATTGGACATGAGTGATATTATATTTATAATATCTCATTATTTTACTCAGCTACCATGAGACAGGAAATCAATCCTTAATATTTATTGGATTGACGTGCACACTTGATATTTGTTGCAGTAATAAATCGAGGCGGATCACGTGACCTTCCTTTTATTGTCTCATAAGTCATATTTCTGCGTAGCCTCAACATAGATATAATTAAAATTGCATAGTTATGATTAATATTCGACTGATTAAATTTTGTAGCATGAGACACAACCACTCGTTTTGAGATTTTTGGAGCATCACCAATTGTGGTCTCCATGAAGTGAAAAGATAATAGAAAGTGAAATATATACACTTTTAAGATCTTTAAAGAGATATTGGCGAAGAATATAAGTGTTACACACGTAGCCTTGCATAGATGTTTTATATATAATTTTAGCAACTCGTTGCCTTGACAAATAACTATATATTCTTGTCAACAACATTAAGACAACTAATTCAATCAAGTATACTATTTTTTTAAAATAGAGACGATATAAATAGTTTTCCTTTTTTTATATGTAAAATATATAATATACGATTAAATGAATGTTCACGACTTGATTATTTTATACACAAAATATACTACTTGTAAGAGTTGGTGGGACAACCTCCAGGTTGGGTGGCGAGACAAAGTCTACTTAGTAACTATGCCTCATCGAACGGGATAACCCGTTTCCCTTTCAATGTTTAGCTTTACCGGGGACAAGGCTTACCCACTATCAACTCAAATTTATAGTATTATTTGCATTATAAAAATCAAGAATAGAGCATAGCTAATCGTTTATAGTATATAGAAAAAAAAACTATTTATGTTACATTGACTTTTAATTTCTGATGTAGAAGATCGTCAAGACGCAACTACAGAGCATACTTTCGTAGTCGATGACTTTACAATGCTTAATGTAACAAAAAAAGAAATTAACCATGATAACATGGAAATAAATTGAACTATATTAACAAAAATTATATCTTCTTAGCTTTGTCTCATTGAAAAGCTTCTTGATTTTCAAGACCTAACATTATTATGCTCCGTATAAAATATTTATGAGAGCAATGTACTAATGATCCATACACAAGTATAATTTTAAATAAAACATATTTCATTTATAGTCAATCTACAGGGTAAAACCCGACAAAAGGATAAAATATATACAAAAAGGCGAATAGGTACGAATGATCCATACACAAGTATCTATGTACAAATAGTCCTTAAAACCAAGAAAAATATAAATGTGTACATACTGAAAGCTAAACGCAAAGCTGACAACGAACAATTTCAGAGGTAGTTGCCTAGTACCTCGTTGCCTTGGCCCATCGATAGATCTGCGACTTGCCCCAGAAAGAAGACAAGTTTTAGTGGGTAAACCCATAGACTACCGCATAATATTAAAAAAAACCAATAAAAGTGACTACAAGACATGCAAGTAAGTAGATAAAGCAGGAAAGTAAACCATGCATGAATATAAGTCACTATCGATCAAAAGAAAATAAAACCGCCACTGTACCAAAGTGACCAATGACTAAGTTCAACTATGGTTACCGAGAGAAACATTAGATGCTAAACAACGTCGACCATACTCTTTAATTCCCTCCTGACGCTTGTGGATATATTCCATAGGTCATCAACACGTGAGTTGCGTGTCATGTGCATCAGACTTAGCCATGCCATACTACCATACACACGCAACCGGAAATAGAATAAAGGACCCATATGTCCCTATCAACAACAACACTTGAAACGATGAAAACAAGAACAAAAATTGAATTATTTACAGTTTTCTCATGGGATTACTTGCTTGATTGCACACACAATACGTTGCTTGTTAGGTTTAGAGACACCGCAATGACACACTTTATTAATCTCTCTAATAAACTCGTTAATTACAATGCGGGGCTTAACTCTAATTTATAGAGTCACATAAACATACTCCTAATCCAACTAGGAGATCCCAACTAGACTCATACTCTAACTCAAAGTCCTAATCAAACTCAAACACTAATCTAATTTAGATTACAACTCCAACATCCCCCCATAATCTAAATTACCTATCTGAATTAAAAAATAAAACATCATCCCCCCATAATTCAGATTGTCATGATCTTCCACTTGATCTTCTCTTGAAATGCAGATCTCGATCTCCAGCGACGACATCCTTTATCGTTCACCCGCCATCTATCTCTCACAGCTTCCTCAATGCTGAACAGTGCACAATGCACTCGATTGCCTTTGTCATCAACGACATTATCATGGGTGATCTTACAATCCTGAAGTCGAGCTGGTTGTCCCACACTTCTTTGTGGTCTGCAGCAATCGGTACGCCGGGTCTAGCGCCAATACCAACCGAAGCGGAAGCTTCGTCCTCGCATCTAATCGTAGATGGTTGAGCAATACTCTTTCCTTTTATGTCCCAAATCCACGCACTCTTCTCATCAAATTTGACATCTCTGCTAACAATGACTGCATTGGTAACCGGATTGTACAATTTGTACATTCCAATCATTCCTGAAACATAGCCAATGAATATGACCTTTACGCCTTTGTCATCTAACGTCTTCCTGTTAGCATCAAGAACATGTACATATGCAGTGGATCCAAACACCTTCAAGTGTTTGACACTTGGCTTGTAACCACTCCAAGCCTCTTCTGGGGTTATATGGGACACACCTTTTGTGGGAGACCTATTCAGTAAATAAACTGAACATGCAACTGCTTCGGCCCAAAAAGAATCAGGTAGACCTTTGGCCTTCAACATACTATGAGCCATGTCTATAATCGTCTTATTCTTTCTCTCTGCAACACCATTTTGCTGCAGTGTCTGTGGTGGCATGATCTCATGTTTAATCCCATGGCGATCACAAAACTTTGAAAATGTCGAGGACGTGTACTCACCACCACCATCTGTCCTCAAAGTCTTGATGTAGCGTCCACTCTGTTTCTCCACAGTAGCCTTGAACTTATGAAAGCAACTAAAGGCATCAGACTTATTCTTTAAAGTATACACCCAAATCATCCTGCTGCAGTCATCAATAAAAGTCATAAAATATTTGCTTCCTCCTAGTGAAGCAGTCTGCAGAGGACCATAAACATCTGAGTGAACCAACTGTAGTAGAGATTTGGCACGCCTTGGAGTGTTGGAAGCAAACGTTCGTCTATGTTGCTCCCCCAAAATACACCCCTCACAAAATTGCTCTGGATGTTGAATCACAGGCAATCCTTTCACTAAATTCTTATGAGTCAGCAACTTCATACTTCTGAAGTCCAGATGACCATATCTTAGATGCCATAGCCATGACTCATCAGAAACAATGGATTGAAAACACGGATAAGATCCAGTTTTAATCTCAATCTGAAATAACCTATTTTTCAAAGGAGACTTAAGAATGATCATACCTTTAGAGTCAAATACAGTGAGATGGCTATCTTTGAAATTCACTTTGTACCCCTTCTCTAGCAATTGCCCCAAACTTAGCAAATTACATGTCAATGTCGGTACATATAACACATCTGAAATATACTGATGATCACCATTCTCCAACTGGATCGAATTCTTCCTTTTCCCTTAACTGGAAGTTTCCTATCATCAGCAAACTTGACCTCTCACAACACCGACTCATCCAACTCATTAAAAAATTCTTTATTACCACACATGTGGTTAGAGCATGCACTTTGTCGAGATACCACATGTTACTCGAGTTTTCTCCGGGTGATGAAACCATCATTAGTGTCGATGACACTCCTCATCTCGATTTGTCTGCTCCTCGGACTCCGACTCGACTCGATGATTGCTTTATCCCGCATTGTCTAGCTATATGCCCAAATTTGCGACGACGCTTGTAACACTTGAATCCGATTTCTCTGTTGATTGCGACTTTCGTCTCGTCCACGACCTTTATTTTTATCCCACCACTGCTGATTATTATTCGACCTCTTGCCATTGTTGTTGACTTTATCACGGCCTTTGAACCCATGATTCTTGTTCAGCTTCGGAACAACTGTAGTCTTCAATGCCTGCTCAGTAGGCTTGACTTTTTCACTTTTTTCATTGATTCGTTGTTCATGTGCTCGTAATGAACCGATGATTTCTTCAACTGATTTGGTCTCATAATCTGTCCCGGACTCCATAATAGCAGCTACTACGTGGTCGAACTTCGTGGTCAAGGTGCGCAAAATCTTCTCGTTCACATCGAGATCGGCGACATCTTCGCCATTCATCTTTAACTGATTGACGATTGTCTGAACACGATTGGTGTACTTCTCTATATCTTCGGAGTCATCCATCTCGATCAACTCGAATTGTCGCCTCAAAGTTTGCAACCGAACTTTCTTGGCTTTCTGTACACCCTTGTAGGACGTCTCTAAAGTGTCACACGCTTCCTTTGATGTCTTCGCTAGTTGCACTTTCTCAAACGCCACATCATCAAGCGTTTGCAAAATAAAATAAAGTGCCTTCTGATCTTTCTTGCGAAGCTCCTTTTGTGTCGAGGTAGCGGTGGCCCCTGGGTCTTCGAACCCATCTTCAACTACTGTGAGCAAGTCTTGAAAACTGAACAAGACTCTCATCTGAGTGCTCCATCTATCAAACTTCTTCCCATCGAACACCGGGAAGAGTAGGTTGAACTTGGCCGTTTCCAATTGTTGCCATATCGCCACTATTGCACGTTATTGTTCAAATTGCACTCGTGCACAATTTTGAACTAAAAAGATGCAATTGCTATGCGGGTCCCACAATCTTTCCAATGAGAACAAAAATTTCTTTAGTGTATGTGGGTGTTGTATAACAAAACAACTTTCAATCTTCTTTTTCAACAAGATCGCGTGTTCGTTCTTCCTACACGCCTCTCGCAAATCGATTTTCTACACCTCTGCAAATCAATTTTCTTTAGCCCAACGTTTCTACACCGCACGCCTCTGCGTTGTTCTTCTCTCGTGAACACGCTACTCAAACTTTTTGTTTCCAAAACAAGAAACGCGCACACTTCGATCTCTCGATAGATCGGAAGCCCAAATTCTGTTCTTGAATCTTCAAGAACTCTCACACAACCAAGATAAAAAATCTCGGTCTCTCTCTCACAGATCTCAGGATCTCACTATTGCTCTGATACCATGTTAGGTTTAGAGACACCGCAATGACACACTTTATTAATCTCTCTAATAAACTCGTTAATTACAATGCGGGGGCTTAACTCTAATTTATAGAGTCACATAAACATACTCCTAATCCAACTAGGAGATCCCAACTAGACTCATACTCTAACTCAAAGTCCTAATCAAACTCAAACACTAATCTAATTTAGATTACAACTCCAACACTCGATCCATCCTCCCACGCCTCGTACCCCATATCGAACCTCGACTACGAACTCTTTAGTCCCCGATGTCTTATACAAGTCAATTTGAGTGGGTTTATCTGCTTTAGAACGTGTTCGAAATCGAGATCTCAAATTTTTTGTACAATTGATTAAATAATATATTTTACAATATAAAACCCCGCTCGAGAATCCTCGTATAAGTCCCAATGTCGATAATAACTTGTTTAGTTCTATTTTCTTTCTATTTACCTATATTTCCAAAATGTGAGAGTTTTTTTGGTAGCGGCTATATTGACTGCGTCTTGGGTGGAACCGCAGTAGCCAAGTCCTAGCTCAACCAATTTTCTCGAATTTGGCTTTTATTTTATTTTATGTTTCTAAACTAATTGATTATGTAATATATATTTTTGATTTTATAGGTACATTATGTATAATCATATGATAATTTGTTATCTGTTTTTCTCTTTTAATTTAAAGGAAGGCCCAAGCCCTCCTCCTTGTGCGTGGAGCGACAACGGTGCTCTCGCTGACAGTAAAACGACTTTGTCGATTACGGATAAAATCCAAACAACCATTTTTCAAACCATATATCATCTATTAATCAAATAAAACTAAAATTGTTTTCGTTATTAGGAAAAGCTCAAGAACATCAACCAAAGCTAAAAAAAATTAGTGTTAGTACAATTAGTGGTGTCCTTACACAAATTGAGTTCAAAATCAATTGGAAGAGTCCAATAAATTTATAGAAATCCCGTTTTTGAACAAAAACCTCAATTTTGGTGCATTGAGAGCAAGAAAAGTCAACTAAAAATAGTTGAATTAGTTACCTTGGGTTTCGCTTCCTTGATTCTTGCTTTCCTAGGTTCAATATCCTCCAATTTAAGTTCCAAATCCCAATTATTCCAAAGATTCTAGCCTTCAATATCACTCTTTTGTTTGAATAAAAACGCTTTCATCCGATGGCCCCACTCCCACAAATGGGCCTGCTGCGCGCCCTAGACCTATGTGGACCCCGGTCAACCTCGCAAGGTCAATGCAAGTCTAATTAACCTCTGTTTTCATTATTATTCTTAATTCCATATTTTAGTGCTAGTTATTACGTTTTGCAAATTTTAACATTTAAGCATCGAAGATAAACTTAAGTAATGGGAATAACTCAAAAAGTAAATGGTTGAAACAACTTATGGTATGAATACTTAGTAAATATGATCTCATGCATATAAGGTGACAAAAATGGGAAATAAACATTTATAAAGTGTACACTCAGCCCAATGACCAATTTTATTAAGCGATTATATTATAAAATACACAAATCAAACTATGAGTAGCAAAAGTAGAAGGTGACTTTGAGGGAAGCTCAGAGGAAGTCACCGAGCATTGGCTCCTTGCCCTTGCTACTAGAGAGACCTGCAATTGTCGCCAATAATGAAAACAATTCCAGTGAGTAGAGCTAGAAGGATATTACCTGTACATCCAGAATTAAATAAGTAGTCTAGAGATCGCGCGAGAACTAAACAAAATTGGAAATATAGTAAATGCACAATAGAATGTATGTGAAATAGAAACAAAAGGTAACGAGTGTCAATGGAGTTAAATGAGAGGAATCTAGTTAAATGAGAGGAATCTAAGTCGTCGAAAACCACTCGAGGACTTAAACCGCCTTTCGACAATACTGAGTCGCGGCAAAGCCATGTAGACTCATGCTTAGGAATGCGGCAAAGCCTGCTAAACCTTTACCGTCGTGGACAAGGGATATCGATGGTTCTCTCAAGTAAAACACATCTCATCACGACTCAAATCCAGTGACTCGGGGTGTGGTTCCAATAACTAGTTGGTTGTCACACATGGGAGTCACCTTCCCGACTCAGCTGATCCTCAAACACTCATATTAGGAGTGGAAGTCCAAAAACAAAGGATAATATGATTATATGAACAATTAGACATGCATGAATTACTAGAAACCTCCTTGCTGGTTTACTTACCTCAACTATGCGTAAATCTCGGCTCTTGCGACTCCCACACGTATCCAAACCAATTCCTAACACCAAATACTAGTCCACTAGGTCCCCGGTATTCGTTTAATCTAGTTTGAGTGTGTTAGAGTGTAATTATACATGGTTTATCATTCCATTTTTAGTTCAGTCCATAACATTCGTTTAATCTAGTCGAGTTTGCTTACATTGAAGGCCGTTCACTTGGTATCAGAGCCATAGATCGTGCTCACTTTCAGCCATCCACTGTAAGTATATGTTATTATCATTATCAAACTTCTTAATAGTTTGCCTTCTTTTTGTTTTCACCGAAGATTTCTTATTGGTATTTCTTTTGTTTGGATTTTCGCCTGAGGTTTTCCTGATTATAACGTTTTTGCTACTAATCGTTTTCCTTGTCGCGTTGTAAGACTCGCAATTGGTGTAAGACGAGCAGTAAACCGTTGACTAAAAAATCGATTTGTTTTCAAAAACTTTATTATCATGAGTTCTTTCCGACAATCCTTATCAAAACTTCTTTCTTTTTCTTCTTCAGACAGTAATTCTGCTTCTAGTTCAACTTCTCCTTTACCTGAATCTATTATGCAATTACATAAAAATAAAAAATCAAAAAATAGTCATGAAGTAGTTTATGCTAATATAGATCAAGCTTTGCAAAATTGGACCATTCCAAAAGTTCAACCCTTTATGGTTTATACCAAAGGTAATTTTTCTCCAAAACAAAATTATATTATTAAACTTGTCGAAGATACTATTTCAGTTACTGATCAAGACGGTCAAGAACTAGTTATCATCTCTCCAGAAAAAATATCTAAGCATGCATCTACTCATAAATACCTCCATCTTGGTTTAATTCAAGTTGCACTTAAACCATTAGTGGCGTTAGGTGTTAACGCTGATGCTATGGTCTCCGTTCGAGACAAAAGACATCTCCATTTCAAAGACTCAATTTTAGGAATCATTGAAGGTAGCCTTTCAAATGGACCCTTATATTTTGAATGTGCTCCAAATTTCACTATCGATCTCCATAATCCAAATAAAATCTTGTTTCAAGAGCCCTTGTTCTTGGAATTTCCACCAAAGGTTTTACCTTATCCAAAACAATCTCCAATGTTGCTGTTGTTTATCGACTTTTTTATAAAGTCATGCATACTATTATTCCTGATATCGCTTATGATAAGCTGCAACAACAAACCGCATCTACCATTTTTCTTACAAATGTCAAAAATACTGTCATTGATAGAAAGCAACTAGCCTTAAAAGAGCTTGCTTTTCCTCATCAATGGACGATAACAGACACCAATAAAGAAGAACAGCAAACGAGACATGTGTCTCAACAAATTTCACAAATCATAGAACATGATGATGGTAAAGTTGATATCTTATTTGCCCCAAGAACTTCAACTTCTACATTTTCATCTTCCCACTTTTCTCGTTGCACAAACCTCGATGCACCATCAAAAACCGATTCGATGGTATTGCTTTTCCAGTTCATCATACGTTGAACCTACAACTACTAATAATGATAATGTCAGTTTTTCCGATTTCGCTGATTATCATATTAATGTTGTAACCATTGAAGATCATGTTGACAATTTCGTCATGGATTATGAATTGCTTAAACAACAATTCTTAACCCATCCATTAAAACCTGCTTTTTGTAAGCTGGTTCCTTTTAAACATCAATCAATCTTTAGAGAAAAATATTTTGCTTACATTCAATTACATAAGCAAAACATTTCTTTCTTTGATTGGTTAGCCCTTCAAAGTCCCAAGACATCTGCTCAAGTTAATGTTATTTGGGAAACTACAACTGGCCAAAAATTTGATCAACAAAATCCCCTTTAGCGACTATAAAACATAAAGATTTTAAAGCCGCTCCTTTAAAAGCTATTACCGATTTAGAAGGACCAATTACCAAAAGAGATATTAATAATCTAATTGAACAAAACAATTATACTAATTTATATCTCTCTACAATTAAGACTTCGCGCTCCTATATCTTCTACTAAACCAAATGTCCCACAAAAACCACCAAAGGTTACTAAACCTTTCTTTCCACCATCGGCCTCTCCATCTATGCCTTCTTATAAAACTCCTCTTTCTTCTGAATTTTTTGATGTGTTGACATCAAAACTTAGTCAATTATCAATCGGTAACCCGACTACCTCATCTCCCGCCGCTCCTGTTGTTCCCCCACTTCCTTCTACTGTAAGTTACTCTTCTCGTTCTCAGTCAAAAGACAAAGGCCCGGTCGTTAACGTTTTAACTACCGCTCCTACGATTCTAGTTTATCCTCTCGCAATGATTCGAGATAATGAATCGTGGGTGAATCGATGACCGACACATTAACTTCGAACTCTTCTTCAATGAAATCGAATCTCATTCGATCCCAATCTTCCTGAAATTTACAAGATTTTCCGTCGTCGAAATTCAAGACGTCGATATAATCCGCAATTTCGTCCAAATCGATATCCATTATCAAAACAATATTATTCAAGACCATCCCCATCTGACCTTATTCTTGAAGAAAAGATCAAACGCAATCAGAAATATGACGGAAACGCCATATATGATTGGAGTATTGATGGACTTTCTGAATATCAAATCATTGAAGTTGTCCTCAAAATGCATATATATGCAAAAGCTAGCATCCTCCAAAACCATACTGAACCTGATACAGCCAAAGCTATAGTTTGTGGCTTCACTGGCCAACTTTATGGTTGGTGGCATTATACCATGGATGATGATGAAAGAGAATCAATTCTTAATCATCTAAAAACTGATGCATTAGACAATCCCATTATGGGACCCAATGGTGAATGGGTCTATGATTCTGTGAATCAACTCATTGCTGAATTAATTTGGCAATTTGTTGGTCATGTTAAATCTGTTAATGCTAAGATTAGGGATCAACTCCATAGTCTTAGATGTCGTACTCTTAATGATTATCGCTGGTATAAGGATACTTTCTTTACCAAATTATATTCTTTAACCGAAAAACATGACGCAATGTTCTGGAAAGAACGTTTTATTGCAGGATTACCACCATACTTTGCTTCCAAAATTAAAGATTTCATCAATGAGCATTATGACAATACTCTTGCTTGAACTTTCCTATGGTGATATCACACAAGTCGTGCAAACTTGTGCGCTATCCATTTGCAATGATATGAAACTCAATCGCCAAATTCAAAAGGAGAAATCAACCCTAAAACATGATTTAGGAAATTTCTGTTTTGATTTCGGCCAAGAAATTGATGTTTCCAGATATACCACACCTAAACATAGGACCAAGAATACCAAGCGTCCTAAGACTAATACCTACCTCTATAAACCTCCCTACTATCAAAAATCAACTTCCAAAGTTCGTTATTCCAAACAACAACGACCATCATATCTTTATACGCAAAGATCAATAGATCCACATACTAAAGAAAATCTTTGTTATAAATGTGGACGACCTGGTCATTATGCTAATAAATGTAGAGTTGCTCCAATGAAAATTGGACATGTTGCCTTTTCTGCTTCAGATAAAGAGAAATGTCACTGTGTATCCAATCTTCCTCATACTTCATCATCTTCTTCCTCTTCTGAACCAGAAATCCATGTTCTCACTGCTTATGAAGATCTTCTTCTTGCCATTGGTGATCACATTTCTGATCCTGATTTAAAATACCAATATTTCACAAAAGTAGTTAAACAGGATGAAGCTTCTTCTTCTTCTCCACCAATTAAACAAGCATTCTCTCCTAAAAAACGACAACAAAAATTTAATGAGCAATTATCCATAGATGATTCCCATCTTAACTTCTCCAATCTCATGGAAATTGTAAACAACAAAAAATCTACTAAACAAACCACAATTCACTCTCTGCAAACAGACATTAATCACCTTAAAAATGAGATTAAGCAATTAACATCCCGTATTGTTCGACTTGAACAAACTGATGTTGAAGCTCATTATCAGTTTGATGAGAATGATATCTTTTCTCTTTCCAAACCTTCCTCCAACTTCCATAGATGGTATACTCCTATCACGTTTACTGATCAAAGATTTCTCTCAGTAACATGTAATGCAATCATTGATTCCTGGTCTTGATCTTAATTGCATTCGTGAAGGATTTCTTCCGTTTAAATACTACACACCTAGTACTGAAATTCTCCAAGATATCATTGCCAACGGACAAAGTACCCGCATCAAATATGAAGTTCCAAACGCTCATATTTGTAATCAAGGGATATGTCTCCCATTAACATTTATTGTTATCCCCGGTCTTAAACAAGATATGTTACTTGGCACTCCATTTCTTAGAAAACTCCAAATTTTTTCTCATTCTGAAACAGGCATCACAACTTCACTTCAAGGAAAATCTATTCATTTTCCTTTTTCTCAACCTCAGAACGATTCTCAAATTGATCTCCTTGTTCACCAAATTGAATATAAAATTATTCATATTGGTTTTCTAAAAAATGAAATTTTACTCTTAAAAACAGATCAGATTTTACAATCTCCTATTTTCAAAAATAAACTTCAATCTTTCCAAACCAATCTCGAAACAAAATGTTGTTCTGATATTCCAAATGCTTTCTGGTCTAGAAAACAACATATAGTACGTCTTCCCTATATTCCAGACTTTCATGAATCAAAAATTCCCACCAAAGCCCATCCATCGCAAATGGATTCTCGGCTTCGACAAATCTGTCAAAAAGAAATTACTGATTTACTCAATAAAAAGCTAATCACTTCTTCCAAATCCCCATGGAGTTGTACAGCTTTTTATGTTGAAAATGCTCCAGAACTTGAACGAGGTGTTCCTCGATTAGTTATTAATTATAAACCTCTAAACAAAGTTCTGAAAACCATCAGATATCCTCTCCCAAATAAATCAGATTTGCTAAAAGCCACTACCTCTGCAGTAGTCTTTTCTAAATTTGATTTAAAATCCGGATTTTGGCAAATCCAGATCCATCCTTCAGATCGTTACAAAACGGCATTTAATACTCCATTTGGCCAATATCAATGGAATGTTATGCCATTCGGTCTAAAAAATGCCCCATCAGAATTTCAAAACATTATGAATGACATTTTTAATCCACATAGTTCGTTTATTCTTGTTTATATTGATGATCTGTTAGTTTTCTCCCCATCTATAGATCAACATTGGAAACATTTACACACATTCCAATATTTAATTCAAACGAATGGACTTGTCCTCTCCAAAAAGAAAATGCATCTTTTTCAAACAGAGGTTACATTTCTTGGTTTTAAATTATCCAATCAAACTTTGACCCCGGTGAATCGAGTTATCGCTTTCGCCAACAAATTTCCGATCAATTACATGATCGCCTTCAATTACGAGATTTTTAGGTTGTCTTAATTATCTCTCGATTTCTACAAAAATGTTGCCCAAGATCGCCGATGTCTTCGAGAAGTTATTATCTTCTAAAAAACCATTTAAATGGACTCTGAGCATACCACTGCGGTTAAGCTCATTAAAGAAAAAGTTCATTCATTACCATGCCTACATCTCGCCAACTCCCAAGACTTCAAAATTGTTCAAACCGATGCCTCTAACATTGGTTATGGTGGCATACTTTTACAACAAACTCCAACTGGTAAAGAGCAATTAGTTTGCTTTACATCTAAAACATGGAAAGAAGCCCAAATCAATTATTCCACATTTCAAAAAGAAGTTCTTGCCATTGTTCTTTGTGTTCAAAAATTCCAAGCGATTTGCTAAATCAAAAGTTTTTAATTCGTGTTGATTGTCAATCTGCAAAGAATATATTTTTTAACGATGTTAAAAATCTTCTTTTGCTATAAACAGATTTTTGCAAGATGGCAAGCTATTTTAAGTATATTTGATTTTGATATTACATATATACCAGGAACTTCAAATTCTCTTCCAGACTTTTTGTCACGAGAATTTCTTACTACCCCTTCTGTGCATCTTTTACAGATGTCCAAAAAGGCGACTTCAGCCTCCACTCCACCAATCGTTTTAAGCCTCTTGAACAACCGAACCAAATCGCATATATTTGCCTATAAGCCAAAATTTAATCGCTCCATTAGAACCAACTTTAGCAAGTAAACCACTTACTACTCAAATTGCCTGTACTATACCACCTGGTCTCCATTTCATCCCACAACGTCCACATGCTACTATCCAATTTTATGAATCCATCTTAACATCCACCTTCTCTGTCCATTTTGACCATCGATCCCGAGAAAACTCGGTTGAAATAGACTTTTCAAAGCTCAAAATTCAGCGAGTTCTATCTACCGATTGACGATTGGTGTGAACATTATAAATTTATAACTAAAACTCCTTTTACCTATAAAGATATTAGTATTGGAAAAGACAAGCCTCCTGGTCTCTATTAGCTACCAAGATTATATCAATGCCTGGCAAAACATTTTATTTTATAAAGATCCAGACCATCATTCTTGGTACCTCTCCTTTTCTCCAAATTGTCCGAGGGTTTTTCCACAATGGTGGCTTACCACCGGTGGAACAAATTTGGACCCCATGAAATGATTTTTCCAAAACAAGTGCAAGAACAATTTGCCAAAGACAAACTCCCCATAATCCAATTTTTATGCAACTATAATATCCCATGGATTCTTAAATGGGATTATGAAACCGCTCCAGCTCCATCTATGAACCCTCCAAGTACCTGGACGTATCCTGTAAATTATTTATCCCAAGCCATATCCTGCAAATGGTGGAATAAGTTTAATTATAAATCTGCTTTCACCAATCCAATTATCGCTCCCCAACACCCGCAAAACAATCAAAAAAAGGACCATCTACTTCTACCACCTATAAAGACATCGTCTCAAAACCTTCTTCCGATACGACTTTAATTTTAGCCAAACTTCAACAAATCGAAGAAGATAATAGATTGTTACGTCAAAAAATGGAAGAAGATAACCAATTACGTAATGAATTGGAACAGTTACTTCTCGGTGTTCATTATCTCCATCGATCCATAGCGTGCATCTTTCTCGATGACGACGCCTAGCCAAATTTCGCGAGAATTTATCCAACCAAAGTGGTTGATTATCTTTTAGCCCTGGTCTTTCCCAATGGTGTTAATATCGAATATTCAACACGCCCATTTTGTGGATGTTTACGTTGCTCACGAAGTAGACGTCCTTATTCCATGACCATCCATTTATCTCATATTTGTTTCGCCTGGACATCAGAAGATACTAATTTTATCCTTGCTATATGGTATCTTTTAAATTGTCCCCATATCATCATCTTTGTTGATATGCAGGCAGTGTTTCGCTTTCCTGACTATGTTTTTGCCCCACTTTGGAATTTCATCCATCATTCACCTGCTACCAATTTTTGCCACCTAATTTATTATCGTGATGATAATCCCATGTGTTTTCGTCCCGAACTTAATTATTATCAAGATGATAATTAATTTCTCCTGGACGTGTCCAGCCATCAGGCCCATGCCATTTGTCATTTCAAGCTCTGGCTTCCTGTCCTATTTTCCACTGGTTAATAGTGACAGCCGGTTGTTGTGTTTATCTGCTCCAAGGTCCATGACCTCTCAACAGAATCTTTTCCTTTTCCCAAAGGCCAAGATGCTGTTTTATGTTTGTACTATCTACTTTTACTGTTTGCTTTCTCGTAAGGTCATCTACTGTAGACCTTTGTACTATTTGTCTTTTCTTTTCTTTTTCTAAGAGTCAAGCACTGTTTCAACTTGACCCTTGCTTTTGTTAAAGAGTCGTTTGCTTTTGTCCTGTAGGGTTATCATTCCACTGATAACGCGTCTATAAATAGATGTGAGTATGAGATGTTAAGGATCAAGCAAGTAGTAGAGCTTTCTTATTTTCTGCTTTGTTAAGTCTGTTGTATGAGCTTTTCTCCGTTATAAACATAGAGTCTTACTATTATTTATACCCTGTGCCTTATCTATTTACTACCACCTCTGAGTTTCCATATAATTTTCATATTACGTTCACTAAAACCTATTAATCAAATAAAACTAAAATTGTTTTCGTTATTAGGAAAAGCTCAAGAACATCAACCAAAGCTAAAAAAAATTAGTGTTAGTACAATTAGTGGTGTCCTTACACAAATTGAGTTCAAAATCAATTGGAAGAGTCCAATAAATTTATAGAAATCCCGTTTTTGAACAAAAACCTCAATTTTGGTGCATTGAGAGCAAGAAAAGTCAACTAAAAATAGTTGAATTAGTTACCTTGGGTTTCGCTTCCTTGATTCTTGCTTTCCTAGGTTCAATATCCTCCAATTTAAGTTCCAAATCCCAATTATTCCAAAGATTCTAGCCTTCAATATCACTCTTTTGTTTGAATAAAAACGCTTTCATCTGATGGCCCCAGCTCCCACAAACTGGGCCCTGCGCGGCCTAGACCTATGTGGACCCCCGGGTCAACCCTCGCAAGGTCAATGCAAGTCTAATTAACCTCTGTTTTCATTATTATTCTTAATTCCGTATTTTAGTGCTGAGTTATTACGTTTTGCAAATTTTAACATTTAAGCATCGAAGATAAACTTAAGTAATGGGAATAACTCAAAAAGTAAATGGTTGAAACAACTTATGGTATGAATACTTAGTAAATATGATCTCATGCATATAAGGTGACAAAAATGGGAAATAAACATTTATAAAGTGTACACTCAGCCCAATGACCAATTTTATTAAGCGATTATATTATAAAATACACAAATCAAACTATGAGTAGCAAAAGTAGAAGGTGACTTTGAGGAAGCTCGGAGGAAGTCACCGAGCATTGGCTCCTTGCCCTTACTACTAGAGAGACCCGCAATTGTTGCCAATAATGAAAACAATTCCAGTGAGTAGAGCTAGAAGGATATTACCTATACATCCGTAATTAAATAAGTAGTCTAGAGATCACGCGAGAACTAAATAAAATTGGAAATATAGTAAATGCACAATAGAATGTCTCAGAAATAGAAACAAAAGGTAATGAGTGTCAATGGAGTTAAATGAGAGGAATCTAGTTAAATGAGAGGAATCTAAGTCGTCGAAAACCGCCGAGGACTTAAACCGCCTTTCGACAATACTCGAGTCGCGCAAAGCCATGTAGACTCATGCTTAGGAATGCGGCAAAGCCTCGCTAAACCTTTACCGTCGTCAGGACGAGGGATATCGATGGTTCTCTCAAGTAAAACACATCTCATCACGACTCAAATCCAGTGACTCGGGGTGTGGTTCCAATAACTAGTTGGTTGTCACACATGGGAGTCACCTTCCCGACTCAGCTGATCCTCAAACACTCATATTAGGAGTGGAAGTCCAAAAACAAAGGATAATATGATTATATGAACAATTAGACATGCATGAATTACTAGAAACCTCCTTGCTGGTTTACTTACCTCAACTATGCGTAAATCTCGGCTCTTGCGACTCCCACACGTATCCAAACCAATTCCTAACACCAAATACTAGTCCACTAGGTCCCTGGTATTCGTTTAATCTAGTTTGAGTGTGTTAGAGTGTAATTATACATGGTTTATCATTCCATTTTTAGTTCAGTCCATAACATTGTTTTAAACATTTTTCATTAAGTTATTTATCGAAAAAATGACTCGAAACTCAAATAAAAATGCCAGAAATGGCTTCACAAAGCTCGAGATACAAACCATAATGTTTATCGACATAATATAAGTTATAATTCCTTATTAAAATATTTAAAGTGGTTTAAATCTCTTTATTTGGAAAATAGTCCATATATGGACTTAATCTTAAAATCTTGAAGTCCTTGAACCAAAAGTGAGTAGGAAAATTGCGTCACAAACTCGGAATGACTCCAAACTTACGAGACATCTAAATTAGATTACAAGGGTCCATTTTGGACAATATGACTTAGAAAGTCCCATAGAAAGCCCACATAAAGCCCCTATATCCAAACACTTGGAAAAAGGCGTATCCCTATGCACAGACCATGACTTTAAGTCCATTTTTGATAAAGAAAAGATCAAGTATTTGAGAAGTAATGGTCCTAGATTGTTGCATTGTATCAAAGAACTTAAACGAACAATAATATCACAAGGAATCATAAATATACAAATATGAAATCCATCATATTTCTATTGACCGACCACAATCAGATGATATTTTCTAAAAGTGATGGGTAAACAATAATAAAGATTCATGAGTTTGAGAGGAAGTCCACCGAGAAGCCACACCCTTGGCTATCAATGGAGTATGATCCTGGCCAACATCATAAATCCTCCTAAAATTTTCTTTGTGTCTACAATGATCAGTGACTCCAGCCGTAGAGCACAACGATATTCACCCCTCCACAAATGTAGTCAGTGAACACAACGGGACCCCCAAGAGCTCCCTTCTTCTCGTTTCCGTGAATGCATGACCAATAAATATGCAACGATAAACAATGTATTATATTTGAAAAATATTCATACAATGTAAAGATTATTTTGGGATTTATTTACCGTACAAGCAATAAATTTTATTTTTATGCATTCACAGTGCTTAACTTGGTGATATTTGACTGCTAGAATTACCTATCAATCCATCACAATAGATACAATTAATTTTAACTCAATTCCAAATCATTTTCGGCGATTTTCAACACATTAAACCCCGATAATTCGGTGATATGATTTTCTTATCTCAATGCTAACATCAAATCCAGACTCAGTATGCCCAATTTCTCTAAGAACAATTATCTTGACAATTTCCTAGGTCAAACCCTCAATTCTACGCAATTTCGGGTTCTTTCGTGCGCTTTACAGTGCAAAACCCCAAGAAATCCTTTTTAAACCAATTTTCGGATACACAAATTTAATTAGGAGCTTTTATAATTAATTTGTGTCAAAAATCAAAGTTTTATATCCCTCGAACTCGATTCTTAAATCTTAAGTTCATTCAGGCTTCATAGCACGCTTTACGAGGTGAATACGTAGTTATCAACCCTGAAAATTCCAAATTTTTATTTCATTTTTAAAATTATGTTATTTTAATCAATTCCCAAGATTTTCATAATTTTTCTGAAATTTCTTTTTTATTTCGGCAAATCGACCGATTTTTGGCAAGACCTTGCCAAGGCCTGGCATGCCCTGGCCATAGCCCACGTCTGCCATGGCATGCTCCAGAGACCAGCCCTGGCTTTTCCCAGGCCTCCCCAGGCTTTGCCCAGGCCTCCCCAGGCTATGCTAGGGCAGTGCCTTGCATGAGGAAGGCAATGCACTTGCTCTACGCAAGGAATTCCCTACACAAAGCATGGCATGCCGTGGCCTGGCATGGCTAGGCCAGAGTTTGGCCTACTCAATGTTTGATACAATGACATACTTGATAAACTTGTTAGTACCATTTCACATTGTTTGTTGACATCAAAAGCTCCGGAGTCTAAGTGATAGAGAACGCGCTCCAATAATATCCCCATTTCTTTTGATAACAAACAACATGAACTTGATAAACAAACATAAATATTAAGTGCATTCCAAGTTCAACTATGATATTTCTCCCCCTTTTGATAACATCAAAAAGCGGGTAAAAATCTCCCCCTATCAAAATGCATCACGTTGAATACAAGGAAGGAAAAGTCATTCATTCATTCAATCATGCATTCATAAATAGAAAATGGAGTAAAAGACAAATAAAAAGCCATTCATTCATAGATAATAATTCAGAGATACACAAACGTCATGTCATGACATTAAGCTCACAAGATAGAAAGAATGACAAGGTGTGGCGCATGTGGAAAGAAAATGGAGAGTTTACATAAAAGTGGCAAAATGAACTCTCACTTACATTATAAGCCTAATGCTCCCCTAACACATATAATCTACTACTACTCCTCGTAAAAAAATGCATCGAGGCCCCTAATCCAAAGAAGTCCGACGAGCGAAACTAGATGCATGGTCCTCCCTCGGCTGCTTAAGTGGCAGCATATGACCCTCAATGCAACGAAGATGCGTAGCCTGATGGTCAAGGTGCATGTCGATAGTTGTGAAATTCCTGGTCGTATAATCATGCATATAGTCGAGCTGAGCTGATAGATATCTAGTAGATTAAGAGATATCAAAAGGAGGAGCAACATCAAAGTACGGCAGGGGAATATATGAGTGCAGGTACTTCGATGAAGCGGACCGGGGTGGAACCTGAAAAGGTGGCTGCAGATCTGGTGGAACTGGAAAGTCTTGTGGTGGATCGCCCATAAAAGGGATCTCCCACTAAACCTCATCATCAGGCGGAGCAACACCCTGTCCATCACCTCCATCGGCATGTAGCTGATAGAGGAAGTTATAGTCAAGATAGTCGCGCTCATCAAAGTCAAGAGCTGAATCCGAATCATGTGGAGACTCATAAATGCCATAGCGCTCACCCTTTGAGATGTCCACTTCCCGAATCCATCGTCTCTTAGCATGGATGTATCTGTAGTTCATTACTTCCAAAGTAGCAACACAAACGGTGTCTTTCAAGGAGAGAGAGCGACCACCCAAATTGAGATGCATTCCCATCGCCTTAATGAACGCAGTCAACAAGTGTTCATAACGTAAGTAACAGCCCGAACCGAAAGTCAAAGTCATGTAAGCAATGATGATGTATGGCAGACACATCGGAATTTGCTTTAAAAGTGCCCGAGAACATACATGTCAAGCAACACATACATGTCAAGCAACGTGATATAATCTTTGCTCCCACCTCTTGGAAGAATCACTTTGTGCAAGATTTTGTGAAGAAGATGTGGCACAAGCTTGAACTTGATATCCATAATGCCTGTTGGGTAGACCGTAAGCTCCTAATCAGACCGAGTGAAAGAATTCAAGATATCCAACTTGTTGAAAGGCCATTCATGTATCTTGCTAATAAGAGTGGTGGTAGGAGTATGAAGCGGTAAGCCAAGAGTGTCGGCAAATTATAAGGAGCGGTCTCTATATTTCGCCCTCCAACAAGAGATCAAAGAATGAAGTCATTGCTTGTTGCTAGGTTGGAGTAGAACACTTGAGCAAGTGGCGCATAGAATGTGTCCTTATATTGAGAAAATGACACCCAACCAAAATTTGCTCACACTTTGAGAACCAGTAGATGTGCATTGTCAAAGAATGCAGAGTCAACGACCGCCGAAATGAGCACCGTTAATTTTGAACTAACTGCCTCAAGAATAAATGAGGAAGAGGCCCTATCATGCTTCGTTTAGGAAAGTCCCTCACGATGCGGATGATCAACTGGGACAGTGGTGGAGGTGTCACTTGGATTGTAGCTAGATGACCGAGTGCGGCAAGCACTCGATTGAGTTGCGGTCTGAGATGATGAGGATGAGTCAGAGTCGCTCTCGGAAGACTCTTGGACGGTTTGACGAGCGGTAGGACGATGAGGAGCGGGTTCAGTGGCGAAACGAGTCGATTTTCTTCATTGGGACATTTTGTCGAACACTTAATGGACGCACGCCCAATGTTTAAAGAAATGGATGCATTGATGAATGTGATGGAGTAAAGGTGATTGAGAGTCAATGTTTACCAACTCTAGAATGCACTGAACACACCAAATCAACAAAAAAAAATGAAGACCGCTAAGGGCACCCCACCGTTTCATGAAGGCACCCAAATTTTTTGTAAAAATTCCAAAAAAATGAAAAAGACCATTTTGCCCCTGTATATATATTGATTCAAACCCTACAAACCATTTTGACAAAGAAAACGGGGCACCCCACCACCAAGCTTGAACCATAAAACAACATTGCGTTTGGCGACCGTTTATCGATTCTTGCGGATTGACATCATCCGACAAATGATGTAACAATGTTTGACAACCATATGATGGTTTGAAGGAACTGTTTTTTGTCAACGTAGGGTTTCTCAAATTTTCGAGACGTTTTTTCACGGGCGCGATTGATTCGGCCTCGCAGACCGAGAGTTATGAAACGTCTCGGTCCAACATCCACCGAGGACTCTCGTGAAGTGGTGACCGAGACGACAATAAAAGTGTCGGTTATGGACAACCGAGAGCTATTCTACATTCTCGGTAGTACATCAACCGACAGGGACATAAACTATATACTAATGGTTACTCTCGTGAAGTGGTGACCGAGATAACATAATTACTTTCGGCCATTCGTTGTCGAGACCGTGTAAACTATTCTAGCTGTCGGCCGAGAACCACGAGTTCTAAAAAATTTCCCTCGCCTCGGCCATGCTTGGCGAGACTCAGAACAAAATCTCGCTGTGTGGCGAGAACCACGAACGCCCAATAAATGAACCATTGAATGCACCGCCACACAAACATAACAACTACTCTATCAAATGCAACTTAATTAGACTACCAACGTACATTCAAACGATCGATTTCTCGACTTGAGTGTGTGAATGAAAAACTAGAACCGAGCCCTAATTTGAAGACGAAATCGGCAAACACCCCGAGCCTACAAACTACAAAAACCTCCTACAACGACGAAAAAACACACGGAGACGGACGGAAACGACGATTTCGGGGTATCCTCGCAAGGAGTTCGGTGGTGGTGGTGGGGTGAGAGAGGTTTGTTCGAGGGGTATTTTGGGTATTTTGGGTCTAATTTTTTGGTGCCCTGTAAATTGGTTAGTGCCCACATTAACTCGGGCGCCTTCATGAAACGGTGGGGTGCCCTTAGCGGCCTCAAAAAATCGAGTGTGAAAAGTGGGTCTCATTTGTGTGAGGAAAACAGTAAGCAAGAGAGGGTAGAGAGCTCTCATGAGTGTTGATATTGTGGACCCGCGATTGATCACCGCACTAATGAATATGGGTTATGACTTATGACCCAGATTTTTAAGCGTGTTAACGCGCTAATACACTTAATTAGCGCGTTAAAGACTGATTTTTGAAAACTAGTAATGACTCCAGAAGGACACCCGAAATGCGACGTACTCATCTAAAAAGCTTGAGATCCGTGTTAGAAATGATGAACACTATCTAAGACACGCTCAAAAGATCGGATTCTCTAATCATCCCTAATTTTCACCTAGTTTTTGAAAATTGGTCCCTAAGCAAAGGTTTAGATAATATATCTGCAAGTTGGTGTTAAACATTTTCAAAAAGGAAATGTTTTAGTCCCACATGGGCTAGAAAGTTCTACTTTAAAGTGTAGATATACTCTTGCTCTACATTAAACGTAAAAGAAAAACCACGGGAGCTATGCAAAGTGCTAAGTGCATAGCTCTTGTAGTTTTTCTTTTACACTTGATGTAATACAATAGTATCTACTATTTAAAGTAGAACTTTCTAAATCATGTGGGACTAAAACATTTCTTTTTCGAATATGTTCAACAGTCTCCCGCCATTTTAAAAATAACCAGATCATTGATCCAAGAACATCTTAAACATTATATGCATAAATAATGGTATCTTGCGATTTGAACCGCTAATATGTGAAAAGTTCATTACATCATATCAGATTTACATGGTAGATAAAATTTGAACCAATGATTCTATTCGATATGTAGCATAAACAAATCATGCATATAACTTACACCAGCAAATAGCCATAAATATTTTGACACATTCAACATTGGCCTCGTGTCTCATATCTTCTCGTGAATGTCTTTGGAGCCAAGCCCTTGAACTCCTTGAAGCGGCCACACTTCACATCAACATAGGTAGTCTCCATTCTAGCACCCCGGCAATTTAAGCACCTTTAAAAGACTATTAAGAGATCATCTCAACCTCCTTTTTTTTCATGCAGGTACTAAGCACTAACAATGTAACGACCCATTACCTTAAGCTAGTGACTAGTGTTAATCCAAATCCTAATTAACCAAAGTTGGGCTGGTGGTTAAGTTTGGTGTACCTTAATTAGCGTGTGCGTGGGTTTGTATTTGTTTGAAATTTTTGTGAATTTTATAGGTTGTAGTATAATGGAGTTTATATACAAGCCTATCATCGAAAAACACGTAAATAAATAATAAATAGCCTGTACACCAAGTGCGACGAGGTGGTCGTGAAATGAATGTGCACACTCGAGAATACTTGTAGGCATGTCCGGTGAATTTATTAACGAGAAAATACATGATTTTTATATATTTGATATATAAATATATTTATTAAAAACTATAAGTTGGTTTGAATTATATGGATCATCAGATCGCCTCGAGATGAGCGTAAATGTTGATGGTGTCAACATGTGTGTCACTTTAGGGGTGTCATGTTAGCACATCAATTATTCGATCAGCCTCGAGATAGAGCAATGCATATCTCGAGAAAATTCATATATTTAAACAAAAACCTTCAAACTTATCTTCACTAATTGATTTAAAGTGAGAGAGAGCGGCTGAGGGTTTAATATTTTGATCTTGAGGAATCAATCATAGAGTTGTTTTAGTGTGAATCGAGGAGCTCAAACAACTAGAAATCCAAAGACCATCGCTGTTGGTAAGTTGGAATTGATATTTTTGAAGTTCAATTCAATAGTGGATGATGATATCTCTGTGAATTGTTATTTTTATTGATTGGAAATGTTTTGTTACCTCACTAGAGGGCCACCTTGATGAATTTTGGGAGTGTTGGCTGTTGTTGTATGGATTTGTAAATGGAACAGCGGCTGCTGCCCTATTTACTATTTACTATCGAAATAGTATAGGATGGAGCGTGTTCCACCTAACAGAGGAGTGCACTCATTTCATCAATTGGGATGAACCCGGTTGGTGGAGAGCGCCCCACCAATTGAGGGAGTGTGCTCCCACTTCAGAAAACAACAACTCTACTGTTAATTGCTTAAAGTTTCTTGAGGTCTTAAGGATTGGAATTAGGGTTTTAAATAAAGGGTATTAAACATATATTGATCACAAATGGTTTGTGATAGGTGTTGGATCCCCGGGAAAGCGTGAGTGCCCTGAAAGTTATGGAATTTCTTAACGAAAACCTAAACCGAGGTAAGTATGGATTTGCTAATTTATCAATGTTACCTGGATATGTTAGTATATATCGTTCATATAGTTTATGGACTGAAATAGGGGGACTATGTATACTATGATGATTTTAATAAATGGAAAATGGTGTCTAATGTGATCCACGAGAGTAACTCTTGGAACAGAGACCAGGTTATATAGGATGCGGGTATGATCTCCCTGCCTATATGTAACTCCTACTCAGCTAGATGGTTACTTGAGTTACATATTAACTAGAGGGTTTATGATAAAACCGTTGGACATTAATGGATTACCTAAACAAACATCAGTGAATGCGTTGGTTTAGCAATCACATTAATGGTATCAGTGAGTAATCGACCATAGTTTTATAAATAAAATGGGAATCACAATGTAATAGTCATTGACAGTTTGACTTGCATCCATTATTTATTGAATTATTTGCTTTTCATAATCCCGTTAGTTAACATTGGTGCATATTGTTATTGCATAATGTTCTTGATTATTATATGAAATGTTGATAGCTTTATGAATCCTTATTTACTAAGAAAGTTGGAGCGCTCACCCTAAATTTAATATTTCAAGTTCACAACTAGTGCTTCAGTAAAGGAAAAAAGAAGATTGTGGAGTCTTAACATTTTCTCTACGATGTAAATAGCATTCTTGTGTATATATACAATGTTTGAGTTATCTTGTTGTATATGAACAGGGTTAGGAGGTTTATAAAGAGGCCCGCTAAGGGCACCCCACCGTTTCATGAAGGCACCCAAATATTTTGTAAAAATTCCAGCGAAAATGGAAAAGACCATTTTGCCCCTTAATATATATTGATTCAAACCCCACAAACCATTTTGTAAAAGAAACGGGGGCACCCCACCACCAAGATCTTTGTACGTGAACCATAAAGCGACATTGCGTTTGGCGAGCGTTTATCGATTCTTGCGGCTTGACATCATCCGACATCGAGGTAACAATGTTTGACAACCATATGATGCTTTGATGGAACTGTTAATTTGATTAAAACTGTGAAAACGATGATTTGTTTGTCAACGTAGGGTTTGGTAAATTCGACAAATCCAAACTTGTTTGCACTATATAATGGAAGATTGTACTGCTATGGTGCAAGAGGAGGTTGAACTTGAGGAAATTTTTGAAATTTAATGTGTTTTTATGCGGTTAATCAAATTTTCTGTCGATGTGCGCGATTGATTCGGCCTCGCAGGACCGAGATGTAGAGAAACGTCTCGGTCAGAAAGGACCGAGATGTCTACGTAGTTCACGGAATGGAGTGAACGATACATAGTAGCAGTCTCGGTATGGGACGACCGAGACTACTGATGAACTCTCGGTTGTACGTGAGCGAGACTCTGCTTATAGTGTCGGACCTGTACAACCGAGAACCTATTTTTTGGGGTTTTTTGGTGATTGTGCTGTACATTTTGGTTGATTATAATGTTACACTGATTGTATTGCAGGTAATGCCGGTTTCTACCTTATTTCCAGACTACAAGGACACGTTTACACCTTGTAGGCCATTCCCCTCTAGAGAAGCGACTATTTCATGGTTTCAAATGATAGGCGGGAGAACATGTTTGTGCTAGTGACAAAGCACTCGATGCGGGGCATTAAGCGCGGGGAAGGGTGAAACTTGCGTGTGAGAGTCCGGAACATATAGGGGAATGTCTCGTAGAGTAGGGAAGGGGAAAGCGGCCAAAATTTCTTTGAAAGCAAGAAATGAAGAAGAAGAGGAAATGGTGAGGACTCAAACTGGTACGAAGAAATGTGGATGCCCTTTCCTTATCAACATAAAGGAAAATGCTGACTCCTTGTGGTATGTCACAGTCATATGTGGGAGGCACAATCACGACCCCGCAAAAAACTTGGACGACCATTCATTTGCCGAAAGATTGGATAAGGGGGAGTAGGAGGTTGTGGTGCAGATGACAAAGGGGAATGTGAAGCCAAGAGACATCCTAAATATGTTGAAGCAAAGAGATGTTAGAAACGTATCGACAATGCGGACAATATATAATGCAAGACAAAAAGTCCGAATTGAGGATGCGGGTGGGAGGACTCAAATGCAACAAATGTTGCACATCTTAGAGAATAATAAGTGGATGTCCTGGCATAGGAAGCATCCCGATACGAATGTTGTCACCGATGTATTATGGTCGCATCCTGACTCAATAAAGTTGTTAAGGTGTTTCTCATCGGTAATTTTGATGGATTGCACGTACAAGACAAATAGGTACCGAATGCCTTTGTTGGAGGTTGTTGGCATCACTTCTACGCATTTGACGTTCTCTGTTGGGTTTGCATTCATATCATCAGAGAGTCATGCGAATTATGTTTGGGCACTTGAGAACTTGAGATCCATATTGGATGGGTGGCCTAAACCTGACGTGTTTGTTACCGATAGGGACTTAGCCCTTATTAGTACCATTGAAGAAGTATTTCCGTCATCGTCTCACCTCCTTTGCTCTTGGCACATCAACAAAGTAGTATTGACCAAGACTAAGAAGATGTTTGGGGAGAACGATGGTTTTGCGCGTTTCATTTATAGGTGGACGAGCGTGATGTACGCCAACTCGGATGCCTTATTCGAAGTTAGGCTGAATGACTTGCGTTGCGAGTTTGGGAATGTCAAGGGTCTTATTGAGTACTTGGACAACACATGGGTAAAGAACTACAAGGAGAAATTTGTCCCCGCATGGACAAATAGAACTATGCACTTTGGGGAAACAACAACGCAGAGGGTTGAGTCTGCGCGCATTCCACTCGAAGCTACACCTTGGCAACAAATCAGGCCAATTTTGAGACTTTGTGGAATGTGGTTGATGGCATCCTTAGAATCCAACACAATAACATCAAGGCATCGTTTGAGCTCAGTTTGAATGTGGTCCAACATGAGTACATTGATGAGTTATATCGACGATTGCTTGGTTATGTCTCTCAACGGGCGCTTAAGCTAATTAGAGATGAATTGACACGTGGAGAGGATGTTGGTCACGACTCCACTCGTTGTGGTTGCAAGATACGTACCACACATGGCCTTCCTTGTGCACACGAGCTAAACCATTATAAATTTGCTGGGTCGCCCATCCCTCTCGAGGACATTCATGTTTACTGGCGAAAGTTGAGTATGATACCTGAGAATCATGTGGATCGGTCTGGATACAACGTGCACGATGAGATTGAACGGGTGTTGCAAAAGTTTCATGCTTGCACTGATGAGGACGATCGCCTCAGGATTATTCAGCAGCTTAGGGAGATTAGTCGACCTTCGTCTACACCGAGTGTTGTGCCACCGGCGAAGATAAAGACAAAGGGAAGGACACCGGGGTCTTCAATAAGAAGTAAGGCAGGATCGAAGAGGAAACACGATAATGACGATTATTCCACGACTAGATTGCTGAGCGGATTTGAGTACGTGCTTTCCACAGAAGAGGCCTCTAGTTCGAGGAAGAAGAAAAACAAAGTCGTTCCTAAAATGCGTCGTGCCAGTCGACGCACGCAAAATGCATCTAACTTGGCTTATGCTCATTGCATAGAACCAGATTGGTTGCCACATGTTGAGGGCACTATCGATGTGGTAGCCGATGGAAATTGTGGATATCGGTGTGTTGCCTCTGGGCTTGGACTTGCCGATGTAGACGGTTGGAGGATTGTTCGTAGAAGGATGTATGATGAGATTATCGGGTATGAAGACCTATGGCGGGAAGTGCTTGGCATGAGTTACGAGGCTGTCAAGATTGTTGTGCGTTGTCCGGATAATCAAGTCGGTGCATCTTTCTAAAAATGGTTGACACTTCCAGGACATGGGATTGTTAGTATCCACTTGCATTCAATGTCATTCTTGTAAACCTCTCGCATGGGAGTGCCTCGACATTTCTACCTCTACGTAGTGCTCCACCGTTGTCGTTGCACAGCAGAGTTATTATTGCCATGATAAATGACAGGAATATCCTTTGGGTTAGGGTAAGTTCTCCTAATGGTTTTTTTTGAATTGTTATGTTTCCCCCCTAATCGGGTTTGTGACAATATCTTCTATGCTTGCACTGTTCACTTTGACAGGTGAAGTTGGGTGTGAATGCTCCGTTGCCATCCTTATATCCATCGTGGGACCGGTATGTTGAGGACTGCGCCAAAGGTTGGCGAGATGGATTCATAATTCAAGCATTTGAGCCCCTTGCAACTGTTGATGAAGGCACCACCACGGTGGTAGATTTAGGTACACCGTAGTATAAAACTTGTACCTAGCTATGTTGATGGTTGTACATTTTGATTCTTGGAAACTTAGTTTGAATGTTATATTGATATATAATGAGTTAAGTTTCGGTGCAAATTGTCGTATTGTTGTACATTTTCATTCTTGTAAAGTTAGTTTGAATGTTATATTGATATATAATGAGTTAAGTTTCGGTGCAAATTGTCTGCTTGCTTGTACATTTTGATTCTTGTAAACTATGTTTGAATGTTACGGATGATCTATAATGAGTTTAGTTTCGGTGAAAATTGTCGTGTCGGACTTGATTGTCCGTGCCCGACTGTATAGGATCGGCCGTAGTCCACCGAGAACAAACGTGAAGCATCGGCGTCGCATTGCCGAAACTTCTCCCTCTCGTCGACCTATGCGCGGCCATACGCAGGGATTCTCGGCCATGAGTTACCGCGAGTTTATCACACATCTCGTTACCAGGCACACCGAGAGCATTTGGTCGACATGTTCCAACAACTGCACAGGAATAGCTCGTCGACCAGTGCCCGAACGTACTGGCACAATGTCGGTTATGACTCACCGATAATCTCAGATAAGTTTCGTGCATTAGTAACCGACACATTGGAAAAAATAGGATCAACAGACATTCTCGGCCAGGCTACACCGAGAATCCAGCGTTTGTTTCGGTTGGTCGCAACCGACAACTAAAAAGAGGTGTCGGACTTGAATGACCGAGACACGATCTGACAAAAAAAAGTCTATGTTAACTAAACCAAAATGACCAAGATAGAAGCCAACATCCTGAATATCAACTATAACAAATGTAGAACAGCAAGTAATGTAAAACATATGTCCAAACTGTGATAAAACATCATCCAACATACAACTACTCTACCAAACTGTCATAAAACATGAGGTAACATTCATCCAACACACATCAAATGTATCAAACTGTCATAAAATATTCATCAAACATTCATCAATCATTCATCAAAGTATCCAAACAATAAAATAAATTTCTATGTTCCCTCAAACACTCTATGCTCATTGCTTTGGTTTCTTCAAATTCTTCCTTTGGTACTCCTTCCCAAGCATTCTCTTCGGAGGGCGAGTATCGACCGTGGCGGGCGGAGCATTGGCCGGGGTGGAGTGTGTAGAAGTGCTACCATGCTGGGACTGCCTCGGGCCTGCTTCGGTAGGGGCGGATGTGGCGGTTGTGCCGGTTGCGGTCGTCGGAGTGGTAGTCGTGGTGGTGGGACCTATACTCCTCCCCGAAAGGAAATTGACGATATCACTCGCCATTGTCCTCGCAGACTCAATCGTACACAACTCCGGCGGAGGTCCATCCATCGTAATGCCGCGTCCAACGCACGCCTATTACGCTGATGAAAATAATCGGGTTAGTGTTAATGTAAAACATATCGGGATGAAAACAAAGGGCATGTGGGCATGCATAATACATATAACCATTTCAATACCTCCAGTAGCTCGTTGTCTGCGATGGTTGTGGCGACCATGTCCTGGTCCTCAAGGCTCGGATTGGTGATCACGGGATGAGAAACTTTGAGGAACCAAGGTAAGTAGTCCGGTGTAGCCAAAAACTCGAACTCTGCCTTGTCACCACGAACTTCGGGAGCCAACAAATGGTTCCTCCATCGCTCCCAATTGTCTTGCTGGAACCCATACTTGACCGAGTATATGATGTGCTTCTAATGGACGGTACGGAGGATCTGGTATAGATTGCACGTGGCCAAACTGTCTAAGAATCCTCTCCGGATGGTAGGGCTCCACCACATCCATGTACTTAGTCGTCCCACTGTAAAAGGCCATCGCGTGCACAACTCCATTTTCCCTGTAATTCACATATGGGTCCCAAGTGACCTAATCAAAATGCAACAACCATTGTTAGTAACCAAAAAAAACAAAAACATCATTCATCACATGATGTGGATAACTATCTCACCTCACCTGGGCGCAACCTATCCAACGTCCTCCTAATGGACCCGAGCTTGTCAACATTCATCACGGTCTCGTGCTTTTGAATCCATCTGCAGACACGAGGTTGCACGTAGTCCATGTATTTCGCATTGGGTGTGGCGAGACCAAGTTTGAAATGGTCGTACACCCATCCCTGCAAATACATACAACGTTAGTTAGTCCGCAAATGCAAGTTGGCGTAAAAATGATACCAAAAACTATGTAAGTCTATTTTATAACAAACCTCAAGCAATGTGAGGTAGCCAGCAATCTGAGACACTTGCACTCTGGAGGCAGACCCCAAGTGTCGATACAAGTAGGCCAACGCAGCTGCACCCCATGCGTACTTTCCCACGTCGTCCAAGTCTTCAAGAAGCTTCAGCAGCGCGATAGACACCCGAGACCCACTCTTATCGGCAAATAGGGTGCAAGACAAAATATACAACAGGTACGCTCGGGCTGTGCATTCCACAGGAGGATAATTTGTGGGTCTCGAACCAGCTTTGGGGCACCATCGACTCTTCAACCAACATTTGCGCACTGTCAGCCCCTTGCTGATATTCACCTCCTCCTCAGCCTTTTCGACGCTAACCCCAAGTAGTTTCGCCACCATCTTAATAGCGTCCGAGCGAGATTCCTCCGTGTACCTCGCAAAGTTCTCAACTACCACGACTTTGCCCGTCAAAGGAATCTTCAGGAGGAACTCACATCCTCTAAGGAGATAGACATTTCACCAAAAGGTAAGTAAATGTGTTCGTCTCCGGCTGCCACCGCTCCACAAATGCAGAGATAACCTCCTTGTTGGCCTTGCGGTATGAACAATCTATCGTATTCAACCCGAACGCCGAATAATCCTCTCAAGTCCCTCCGTGTCGGGGTGGCACGACTGTAAATCCCATTCTTGTATCTGAGCTCCGTGATTGATACACTTGAGAACCGGACGCTCCTGCAACAAAAAAAACACATCTCGTCATATTTGTGAAAAGCCTGAGTTTTAAATTACTCCGTTCAATGAAATTTTAATTACCTCATTGTTCCAAATCGCTAATGCGACATGATCCTTAAAGCTCTTCAACAACGCACCATCTATAGGACCACCGGGGAAAGGAGCACGCATTTCAGCAGGCACTTCTGGCTCTCCTTCATTATGGCCAGCTCCACCACTACTACTCCCCCCACATTATGATCAGTTTCTGTCGTGTTCCCCGCCGCTGACGAGTCGCTGCTACTAGACTCCGATGCACGACCCTCCTCTTCCCCTCGGGCAACAACAACATCCTTAGGTCGCCGAGTGTCGATGTTCGAACCCTCATCGTGCAATTCTAACCTTGCACGATTTCCATCTACCTTAACCTTTCCCTTAACATCTTCGTTCTCCTTCTCTTTCTCTTTTCGGTAAGATGCTGTCAGGGGTCTTTGGCCGCCTCGCCCCCGGTTGGCCCTCGACACCTCAACACCAGCCTCCTCCCTTGTCACCGGTGCTTTCGAACGAGCCATACCTGAAAACAGTACAACATATAAGCGCCTGGAACAGAACCAAAAATCAAATTACTAAAAAAAAGGTTCAAAATCATCCTTTTCTGATGTCTCGGTCAAGCAGGTTCGTGAAATAATCCATATTCTCGTTCACTCCTGATCGAAAACGGGTCAACTATCTCGGCAATGTACAACCGAGATCAATGAAACATTCTCGGTTGTACACCACCGACATGCCATACCCAATTCAATTCCCCTTACTCTCGTCCTGTGCCGACCGAGTCGACTCTAACCCTCTCGGCATTGTACAACCGAGAGATGGAGTACATTCTCGGTTGTACACCACCGACACAACATTACCTAACACTAATTGTAGCTCTCGTCATGTCTCGACCGAGATAACACATGTAATCTCGGCCATTCGTAACCGAGACTCTGTGAACTCTTCCGGCCTGCCTGGCCGAGACGACGAGTTGCCAAAAATTTACCTTCTGTCTCGGCCATGCTTAGCCGAGACAGTAAACACACTCTCTGGCCTGTGTGGCCGAGAACCGCGATTTTCCAAAAATGGAAACCTTGAACACACCGCCACACATACATTACAACTACTCTACCAAATGTAACTTAATTAGACTATCAACGTACCTTGAAACGATCGATTTCGCGCCAAATGTGTGTGTACGACGAACTTCAACCAAGCCCTAATTTGGAGACGAAATCGCCCAACACCCCGAGCCTACAAACTGGAAAAACCTCCTACAACGAAGGAGAAACACGGAGACGGACGAAAACACACGATTTCCGGGAATCCTCGCAATGGCCGATCCTCAACGAATTCGTTCTTCCTCAAGGAGTTCGTTGGTGGGGGTAGTGGGGGTGGTGGGGTGCGAGAGTTTTGAACGAGGGGTATTTTGGGAATTTCGGGTCCAATTTTTGGGTGCCCCGGGTAAATTGGTTAGTGCCCTCATTAACAGGGTGCCTTCATGAAACGGTGGGGTGCCCTTAGCGGCCCTCTTTATAAACGAGGTTTTGGGTTTTGATAAACTCTGCATTTCTATAGATTGTTAATTATCAAAAAAACTTTTAATTTCTCGTTGCGTGTAATTTGTATTATTTATTCGATATCGATATACAGGTTGAATTTATCAAGTACTGACATAGAGGCTGCTGGCTCTAATTAAGTCTGGTTGGGTTACCGGAGCTGTTTCAGGCTGAGTATCACCCTAATCGGGATAGTGGATGCTACAAACAACCTTGAGATGGTATTAAAATTTAGTGCTCACTGTCACACTTATAATGTACTTTGACTGCATTGAACTCAAGACTTATTAAGCATTGAGTTGAGTTTCCACTATTGGTGACTTTAATTCATGGGCTTGAGATCCATCCCCTTTGATGTTTTATTCATTAAGTTTCTTGACAATCATTTAGTAAGTGGATCTGCAAAATTTTGACTAGATCTCACATAGTCAATTATGATAAATCCATTTGTTACCAATTCTTTGACACAACTGTGTCTCAATCCAATATGTCTGGATTTACCATTGTAAATTTGGCTATAAGCCTTTGCCAAGGTGGCCTCATTATCATGATGGATTGAAATCGGAGCTATCAGTTTAGGCCACAATGGGATCTCATGTAATAATTCACGTAACCATTCAGCTTCTTTTGAAGCCAAGGCTTGCGCAATAAACCTGATTCCATGGTGGAACCGACCATTAAAATTTACTTATTTGAAGCTCACGAGATTGCACCTCCAGAAAGTGTGAAAATCCACCCATTTGTAGAAGCATGATTTGATCTTTCATAATCCAACTTGCATATGAAAATCCTTCTAAGACCGAAAGATATCTACTATAATATAAACCATAGTTAATTGATTTCTTCAGAAATTTCAAAATTCTTTGAATTGCAAACCAATGCAACTCGCTTGGATTAATTGTGAATCTGCTCAACATGCCTACTGCCAAGGCAATGTCCGACCTAGTGCATATCATTGCATACATTAAGCATCCAATTAATCTAGAATACTCCAGTTGTGAAATTGGATTGCCTATATTATTCATTAACTCAATACTTAGGTTTAGCGAGGTAGAAACAAGGGCACAATTCAAATGATTGAATCTATTACGAATTTTCTCAATATAATGAGATTGAGTTAGAGTAATACTCCCCTCATCTCTTACAATCTGAATCCCGAGAATGACATCAGCTTGCCCCATATCTTTCATTTCAAACTTGCTTGAAAGAACATTTTTGGTCAACAGACTTGTTTTTGGTCAACTGAACTTGTTCCAAGTCAGTTCCAAAAATTGGCATGTCATCTACGTAAAGACAGATAATGACACCATTTCCTTTTTCATCAAACTTTCTATATACACATTTATCATATTCATTTATTTTGAATCTATTAGCAAGTACAACCTAGTCAAATTTGTGGTGCCACTATTTTGGTGCTTGCTTTAATCCAGATAGTGATTTTCGCAATCTACACACTTTATTTTCATGACTTATGAACCCTTCAGGTTGTTCAATGTATATTTCATCATCTAGTTCTCCATGTAGGAACGTTGTTTTGACGTCCATTCGGTGGATGACCAGCTTGTTTATAGTCGCAATTGCAATAAGCAATATGATTGTAGCAATTCTAGCTACTAGTGAATAGGTATCCAAATAGTCTATTCCATGCTTCCAGGTGAGTCTCTTAGCAACCAATCTTACTTTGTGTTTTTTCAATGGATCCATTAACTCTTCTTTTTTCTTTTGAAGAAAGATTTGCATTTAATGGGTTTACACCCGAGAGGTAGATCAACTAGCTCCCAAGTGTTATTTGCCATTATTGAATCCATCTCATCATTCAATGCCTGTTTCAAGAAAACTACATATTTTTCTTTCATCGATTCCTCAACTGTTTGAGAATCAGCTTCTGTATTAAAACAATACGAAATTTGTCTAGTTACTATTTCTCTATTTCCTTCAACAAGGAATGTATAGAAACTAGAACCAAATGACTTAATTTTTTGAGCTTGTTTCTTCCTTTGAAGTTCAGGAACTTCTACTACTTCTTTGTCATTTTCAATTTCTATGACTTCTATTCCTTTTTGGTTTTCTTCAAGAATATTTTTGTGAACAAATTTAAATCTGGTCTCATAAAAAATTGCATCTTTTGATTCAATTACACTGTTCACTGAAATCGAATTATTAGGCTCAATCACCATGAACCTCTATGCCTTACTGTGTTGTGCATATCCAATAAATATGCTTTACCATTGCCTTATATTCGGAATGCAACAAATAAACATAACAAAACTTGCTATAATCATCAGTAAATATTATGAAATATTTATTGCCTCCTATTGATGGTGTACTATGTGTTGGACTAAGTGTTCCATCACTTAGACTCCGTCTCAAGATTTTGATGTCAACAAACAATATAAAATGGTACTAACACGTTTGTCAAGTATTTCAGGGCATACAATATTGTTAGAACTCACAAGTTCAAAGGCTACTAATTCGAGTTCAAATGCAATGGATGGAATGGAAGGAATGAGACTTGAAGAGCTCATAATTTGATCAAGGCAAGGAACGGCACCGAAAAACATGCATGAAGTTATGTACATCATTTGTAAGGTATAAGAGTTCAACTACATGAGCCAAATGCATTAGATTCATGCATTTCATGATTTTCAAATCAGTGAGTTTTAAAAGTTTTAAATCATACAAATGTGTTTTATAGCATGAACTTGAGGTATACAAACTATTGTAACCAATTTTGAATTCACCAACATCAGTTTCGATGGTTTTTGAATGATAAGTAAAATATTTATAGATAAGCCCTACATGTTTCATGAAACCTGAATCTCCAATTTTCAGGATTCGTGAAATCATCTGGGGAGTTCAAACGGGTCAATGACTCATACTAAACATGTCTAAGGTATTCCCAGAGGTTTAGTTTAGTCATAGATGAGTTAAGGAGTCGCTAACCAAAACCAAAAACTATTTAGTCTTTGGTTAGCGCGCTAATGATGTCACCTAGTGCGCTAATCGGTCTCCTTACAACTTTTTTAAAAAGCTTACATCTTTTGCTTTAATTTGAACTAATAATTGATTTTGGGCCCTCGGATCACAATAACGACTAAAAACAATGAAAAGAGTATGGAGAGAACACAATAAAGATATAAAATAAGTTTTGATCTCACTTGCACATACACACACAAAGAGAGCTAAAATAAGGAGTTTTTGCAAGAAAAGTGAAGATCAAACACATACACTCACTTGATGACTTTTGGGGCCGATCTTATATAAATCAAGTGAGGCGAAAGAAAGTGTTCTAATATCCTCAACAAGTTATCCAAATTGATCTAAATCATCTTCACATCTTGGGTTGTAAGATTTTGTCTTTCTTTACACTATTGTGCTTAATCTATATCTTGAATTTAAAGATTTGTGTGGGAACCATATGTGACTGATTTTAACATGTTCATGTAGTGAGTTGAGCCCATTATCGAGTCTAGATAAGACCTAGAATGAATTTGCATCGATTAAGTCGAAACTTGAATCACTATTGTGCATGTGAAACTAGACAAACACATAGAGCCTAACCTATACTTATATTGGCTGTTTTTCTGTAAAGAATTTGTGAAACACCACTAAAAAAAGTTTTTTAACTTAATCTTGATGTTGTGTAAACACAAAGTTTAGAGTGCACTTACTTGAGCTTAATTGTGATTTTTCATAGTGAATTAAATTGACTTGAAACCAACTTGTGCTTAATCTATATTTAGAAGGGTTTTATTCTTAAGCTTAATCTATTTGAGACCCGAGATTTTGATTGTACAACTTGAGCTTAAACTCGTATTTTACATTGGTGCATCAAATTAGCCATTCTTTAGAACCAACTTGAGCTTAATTTATACTCTTCTTTGTTGGTTTCAATATTGAGAGTTAGCCTATAAAAGTTGATTTACAAAGCATCTCAATAGGAAAAGTCTCACTATTGTTTCATCTTAGGATTACATTTGGCTTGTGAGAGGATAATATTTTATACCACTTTACTTGTTGTACGCGTCAGATTATTTTCAATTGTAAGGGTTGTAATAATGATTTGTGAATAGACCAAGTTGTGAATCATATTGTGTATAGGGGAGATTGTAAAGCGTATTATGGTATAGGCAAGGTAAAGTTCTAGTCGCATCTAGGCAAGTCAAATCCCTAATTGAGACTAGGTAGTTGAAAAAGTCCTTATTACGGTAAGGCAAGTGTAAAAGACCTAGTTGAGTCTAGGCACACTAAGATTGCGAGCTTAGGTTTGTTCACTTATTGGAATATAAATGCTGGTTCAAAATCCTAACCGGGGAGGTTAGGTAGTGGATGTAGATTTGAGGGATCGAACCACTATAAATCAATTGTGTACTTCCATCTCTTCTACCCGTTCTTCTAGTGTAACATTTCACTCACTTGAATCATTCTGGCACATTGCTATTGCTATCACCACTACACGCATCTCTAACTTGACTTTTAAAGTGAATTTAGGAGATTAGGAAAGAAAGTTGTAAAAAGTCTAAATTCGCCATCAGACTTAACTCACCCCCTCTTGGGTGACCTTCACTATGCATGTCACATACATCATAATATATCAAATCAAATAATTTTGAATTTCTTTCAACCTTACGAAAATGGTTTCTCGTTATTTTTGTTTTCAAGCATGTATTGCAATCTCCTTTATATTTATCAAAATAGGGCAATAATTCTAGATACAACATATCATATAATTTTCTGAAATTAACATGTCCTAATCTATGATGCCATAAAAATCAAGAGGACTCAACAAAATACCCAAAAAAATATTCTTATTAGATAAAATGATTACATTAGCTTAAACGTGCTCTCATAAGAAAAACCCCTTCCTACATACACGCCTCCCTAGGAGAGTACAAATTTGTTAACCTCAAACACAAATCTGAAACCAAACTTATTTAAAAGACTACTTAACACCAGATTTTTCCTCACTTCTGGTGCATAATACACATTAGTGAGTGTTAAAATTTTCCCAAAAATTAATTTAAGATCAACACTATTTATGCCTTTGACAAGAATAATAGCATCATTACCCATGTACAAGACAATATTTTCATCTACTGTCTCCATAGTCTTGAAGAACCTCTTGTTTTTGCAAACGTGTCGAGTAGCACCAGAATCAACCCACCAAGCCATGTCATTTTCAACGACGTTGATTTCAGAAATCATAGAAATGAGATCATCATTGTCGTTTGCTACATTCTTTGCAGCACTTGAGGAAGCATGATGTTTCCCTTGCTTCCTCTTCCAATGATGACAGTCAGATTTGAAGTGACCATCTTTCCCAGAGATTCAACAAGTGAATTTATGCTTCTTTTGATTCTGGTTTTGATTGTTTAATTCTTCTAAACCAGCAGGCTTTTTGAAAGTACCAGGTTTGTTAGGCCTATTACGTAAGAGATTTTTGAACTTTGTCGCTTCTACCACATGCACCTTTGAAATTTCCTGAGCATTTTGATCTTTTTCATTTTCCTACATGCGACAATCCTCTTCTACACGAATATGGTTAGCAAGTTCATTAAGAGTTATGTCATTTTTTATGCTTCAGAGTTTGTTTTGAACTCCCTCAAAGATCGCGGTAGTTTATCAATAATTGAAAACACAACAATAGTTTCATCCATAATAAGAGTATGTTGAGAGAAAGTATTTCTAGTCCTCTTGACTTCAAGAAATTGTTCCATAACAAATCTATCATATATCATTATAAAATTAATAAACTTGGAGATGAAGAATTTCTTATTTGCCGCATCTTCCTTATGGTACCTCGCGTCTAACTTCTCCCACAGTTCCTTGGCAGAAGGAACGTCGTGGTAGAGGTCGAACAGGGAGTCCTTCATCGCGTTCAGAATGTGACCACTGTAGGTGTGGTCATCCATCTCCCATTTCTGCCTTTTCTTGATTTGCTCGACAGTTTCATCATCAGAATCTACAAGCTTGGGTGTATCCATAACATACACCAGATGAAGCGCCACCAGCAAGAAATGCACCCACTTTTGCCACCTCAGGAAATCTCCTCCATCAAAGCGATCCTACTCCACGATGTTCATAGATAGTTCTTTGATCAAAGCATTGCAGCAACATAAATTTCCTTTAGATTGTTAGGCCAGATGATTCAGCAATGACTTCAAAGCATGTAAATATGCCACTTTCCTAAAGGAAATTTTGCTCTCTATACTACAAGAGTCAGCAAAAATCTTAAAGGATGTGATGAAGTAAAAACTAGCTTGCACTTGTAGTAGTAAAAGTTGGAATACAAGCAATTGCTATCAATTTCGAGATGTTCTTATTCCTCCCAAGCATCTACTCTTATAGTTTCTGGTCAAAACTAGTTTGAGAAAAAATGGGATAGAGGGGAGTTATAACAGCCTTGGTAGTTGAAACTGCTCCACTCAGCCAACTTTGAAAGGGTTTCCCATTAACTTCCTATTTAATGTTGAGTGGGTCCATTAATTAACCATCCACATAATAAATTCGAAAATGGTGAAAGATTCATGGTAAAATTTTAACCATGGATAGCCTACACACATGCATAGTGTGTTATGCAAAGTGCTAAGTGTGCCTAGAAAAGCACCTAAATTGCGTTATATGCGTCGCGCCGCTCCGCGTTCGTGCCCGTGGTGCTCACTTTGCATAGCTCTTATGGTTTTTCTTTTACACTTAATGTAGTGCAAGAGTATATCTACTATTTAAAGTAGAACTTTCTAACCCATGTGTGACTAAAACATTTCCTTTTTGAAAATGTTTAACATTTCCTTTTAAAGTAAAAGAAAAAATTACAAGAGCTATGCAAAGTGAACCGCACGCGCGGTGAGGCGTATATGGCGCATTTTAGGCACTTTTATGAGCACATTTAGCACGCTGAACGAGGCACATGTGCGTATGCGTGTTTGTGGGCTCTTTGGTTAAAATTTTACCAAATTTTTTTTACCATTTCCCAATTTAGTATTTGGGTGGTTAATTAATTGACCCACTAAACATTGAATGGGCAGTTAATGGGAAGCCCATTCAATGTTGACTTAGTGGAGCAGTTTCAATTGCCAAGGGAGTTGAAACTCCCTACTATTCCATTTCTTCTCCAACTGGTTTTGACTAGAGTGCTGTAAGAGTAAATTCCTGGGAGGAAGAAGAACATCTCGAAATTGACAGCAATTGCTTGCGTTCCAACTTTCACTACTGCAAGTGCAAGCTGGTTTTTACTTCATCGTATCCTCTAGGATTTTTATTGACTCTTGTAGTATAGAGAGCAGAATTTCCTTTAGGAAATTGGCATAGTTACACGCTTTGAAGTCATTGCTGAATCCTCTAGTTTAACAGTTGGTCATCGATGGACAAATGGATCAGTTTAACGTCCCTTTTTGCACATGATCGTGAAGATAGTGATGCCTAATTTTAATATGCTTCGTGTGTGAATGTAACATCAAATTTTTCAAAATATTGATGCACTAGTGGTGTCACAAAAAATCCTAGCACAACAAACTTAGATTTTATAATCCTCGAGTTGTTGCTTCATTTATAGTACTTAGGAACAAAAACTCCCGGCTGCTACATATTCGACTTTGGCGGTGGACAACATAATGGAATTTTGCTTTTTGCTAAACCATGAGATCAACGAATTTCCTAGCAAAGGAAAAAATCCTGATGTGATTTTCCTATCTACTAGGCTCCCCACATAGTTAGAGTCAAAAAACTTCTAAATTTAAAGTTTTGAGCTTTGTTGAACCATAAGCCTAACTCTTGTATCTCACTCAAGCATCGAAAAATGCGCTTGACATACTTTAAATGTGACTTGTTAGGCCTGGATTGAAACCTAGCACATAACATATGCTAAACATAATATTCAGTATACTAACGGTCAAATAGAGGAGGCTCCCTATCATCCCTCAGTATAACTTAGGATCTATAGGCTATCCTAGTGGATCCTTGTCCATTTTTATAGTTTAACTACTAGGAGTGATGAGTCAATAATTAGATAGTATTTTATAGTTTATTTTAGGGTGATTTTTGATGTAAAAGGCTATATTACACTGAGTTTTCTCTTGTTTCGGTGATTTTAGGTTATATTAAGGTTGTATGAAGAAATGGAAGAAAAAGGAAAGAAAAGTAAGAACTTAGTCAATTACAGAAGTCACAGCAATTCAAGGTTTACACTAGGATTCGCTACTTAATTCGACAGTTGAGGAGCACAATGAATTGACAGCGAATCAGGAAATAAACTAGGATTCGTTACCCAAATTGATGAACCGCAGAGACATTTATGTCGATTTTAACACTGATTCAGCTGAGATAGAGGATTCGGTCAAGATTTCATAATGTTGGCCACGAGAATATTGGATAACAACAAGGAATTTAAGTTCACTTAGGATATGTACTACTTAGAATACTATATATGTGAACATACGGTTTTTAAATTTAAGGACCTTTGAAGTCTTTGATTTCTCTTGTTGCCATTTTTTTGTTTTAGATTTATTTTTATTGTTCTTGATTTTGAAGACTCGCTAGAGATTTAAGTATTTAATAAGAGGGGTTTTTCATTAATGTATTTTATTTATTTTATTGCAATGTTTATTTTGAATATATGTGAGTAGTTTATTAATCTAAACAAAGCCCGAGCATGAACTTAAACTGTTTTGCAATGTAGTCATAATAAATACGAATTTGTGCTTAATGCTTTAAACTGAATCGTATATATTAGTTCACAGTTTCAATAGATTTTTTTTACGTATTACAATGAAAGAAACTTTGTATTGCATGCATAGTCTAGAATGTGTATTGTGATATTGAGGTTCTAAATTTAGGTAGTAACTAGGACTAATCTAAAGGGTCTTTTACTATTTACATGTCTTAGGTGAATTTTGTTCTAAGTTTGATATGATATGGCTAATTTCGGTAATATTGACTTCGTAGTAAGAAGTTTTCATAGAGTGTAATGTTGTTTTATTTCTATTAGTTATATTTGAGCTTTCGAAAGACTAATGGTAATCAGATTAGAATGTGGCTTTTTCATTGATATAAGGAAAATGAATGGCTTGATAAAGGCTATCAATCGTACTAATGATTTAGGTTTAGTGGTTCAAGAATACTTTATGATATGATGGTAGTATTATTATGACTATACTTTAATTAATACATTTGGATCCAAAATGGGTTTATGTTTCATTGTTCTGGATATTTGTTTTAGATGTTTGTTTTATATTGATTTGATTTGAACTGAAGTCAGAATATTTAATATTAGTGAATTTGAATTGTGTTAGTTTAATTAGTTTAATTGATTGCCATAGTTTGTTAGATAATTTTAATTTATGTTTTAATTACATTAAATAAATTAAAGTAAAAAAATAAAAAAAAACCTTAGAAAACCTTTCTTAGGAAATCTGCAAAATCCTTGTGGAGACGATCCTACTTACCACTACTACAAATAATAGGAATATATGAGAAACTTATTATACACGCTTGACATGTGTCAAGGAGTGTCACATGCCTTCAAATTTGAATTTTTTAAGCATGTCCCTTACATACTGCACTTGATTTATAAAAAATCTCATGCTTAGATTGCTTCATTTACAAACCTAAGAAGTATGCTACTACACCCATCATGCTCATTTCCAACTCATTTGTCATTAAAGAGGAGAATTCATCGCATAAATGCTTGTTTGATGATCGAAAAAATGATATCATCCACAAAGACTTGAACAAGTTGCATATCATCATTTTTTATTAAAATGAACAAAGTATGTTCTAGTGTTCCTTTCATGATCCCTTTGCCAAGAAGAAATGCACTTAACCTATCATACCATTCTTTGGGAGCTTGTCTCAATATATAAGGCTTTTTGAAGTTGGTAAATGTAGCATCCCCTATCTTGATTTAAGTAATACTTGGCTTGAAACAATAATTAAGCCCTCGGTACACCAGCCAAACTTAACTAGAGCCAATAGCCTTTCCTTCCTTACCTGATAAACTCAGAACGTATATCGATATCAAAACAAAAATTAAAGTAAATGTAATGAGAAATTTTAAACTTTTTCGATGATACATACTATTTATGAAAATCCAGAGTTTATCAAATCAAACCTCGATTATATAAAACCTCACAATCCATGTTATATTACAAACATGTAATTCATAAAATATAAATACATACAAGGATGGTTCATTACATCGTAGAAAAATTGTAAAACTCCTATGCCTTCCATTTACCCTTCATTGAAGCACCGAGTTGAGAACTTGAAATGTGAAATGGGATGAGCACTCTAACAAGCTCAGTAAGTGATGCTTGTAAACAGATTAATCATTAACTAACATTAATGAATCAATGAATAACAATATGCAACCAAAACAATATCTATTTAGGCATTGGGATTAATATAAACAATAAATAATTGAATGCAAGTTGAATAGATATACACAACAATACTCGTGATTTGTACTTTGAACTTAAAAATAGAGTCGTACTCTTATGCCACTCAAGAATACATCCACATAATCCACATGTTGGCTGAAATGTGATTCTGATGGTTTATTCAAGCTTGACAGAGCTACTAACTTAAAAAGGACAATGAACGATAAAGGTTACTTTCAATCATTGAGGACTAAGGGTGGGGTTCATTTTCTAGCTATCCTTTTCCTTTTCTCAAGATAAAGGGCGGAATCCATTTGCAAGCTATCCTTTCCATTTCCCAGTCCCAATAAGCTTTATCGATCCCTTTCGAAGATTTTCATATTTAAAACAATCAAATCATAGCACATTGCCCCATTCCCTGTCCATGATACTATATGAAATATATATACTAATTACGAAGCATATTTAATAAGAATATGAGTCTCACTTACCTTGGTGAAGTTTCCTTAAGTTTTGTTCCGAGTTTCCTAGCTCTTGGGTTACATGAAGCTCTCCCAATGTTTGAGAACCTATCATAAACCATTTAAGATCAATTTTGATGTTACACTAGTCCTAGTACGACCCTAGAAATCCTGTCTGAATCTTGTCCAAGCTCGAATCCCAAAACTTAAGTTTTTCATTTTTTCCAAATTTAGGCTCACGGTGTCGTGGGTGGCACTGCGGCTTAGGGATTGGCGCAACTATAGGTGTCATGCCCACAAAGCCGCCGATGATGCCAATCGCTGCAACCCCCACATGGGTTGCACGCATCCCTGGCATCTCCGATCGCCTCCTAGACCATTTTTCCATCTCAAATTGTGACATCCAGAATTTCAAAAACTTGATTAGGTGGCTAATTAAGTATTTTCAGATTTAATTTGAGATTTTAGTATCTAAGGTGGAACCCACACATTATGGACTAGAGACCATAAGATATATTTTATTTTTGTATGATGAATGCTTATTGTGTGTTTTATATGATATTTTATCGCAAAGTCGGGTTGTGTTGAGGTGTATCCTCAGTTTGTCATACTCGGGGTTACAAGTGCATGTCTTAAGGACACGAGTGAATAAATTATAAGTTGTTCGAAAACTAATTAACAAGTGTTAATCCTCACATGAAGACTTTGTCTTGAATTGCGTGCAAATCGGGATTGGTGGTAATGTAATATGAGAATGAACTTGGTACAAGATTTTGCCTCGAGTTTCGTATCAGTTGGTGGTGGTCACAGTTGAAATTTGGTCTAAATCAGGGCACGTTTGGCTAAATATGGCAAAAAATTGGTCCATAAGATTTTAGTATGCCGTGGACAAAGTTAAAATTTTTGGGGTTTTGGTATGACCAAAATCAGTGTTATGGACATTTTATGAAAATTGACTATTTTGTCAAGAGTTTGGTTCAATTTGTTGAAAAACTGGATTGAAAACGAGCATTGAAAGTTAAAGCACGTCAAAATAGGAAATTCAAAAATTAATAAATAAAAAGAAATTAAACTGTTGACAAGCAGCTGATGGTTTATATATAAAAGGAAAAAGAAAAAAAATAAATGAATCATTTCATTTCATTTTTTTCAACAAAACATCATTATCTAAACCCTCTCATTCGGATTTTCACTTCGTGAGCTTCGAACGCTCAATTTTCGCCCAATTTCTTTCTACAAAATCATAGAGTATCGCGAGACGGTCAACTCGAGCTAAAATTTTGTGGCGGAAATGTGGTATTCGGGTTGCAATTTGGTAAATACTCAATGCTGGGCATTTTCCTCTATTCAATTTGAATTCTCTTGATTTCTCAATTTTTTGTGGTATTTTAATAGAAATTAGTAGGAATTGTTGAAAATTGATGTTTTGGATTGATTTGAACCAATTTGGAATAAATTCCACTGGCGTGGGTTAGGATTTTGATGAATTGAACTAATGTGATTTAGTTCATAACTATTTTGGAGATGTTTTTATAGGTGATAATGATTTACATTGTGTTTTTGGGATGAACCGATTATTGGTTTTGACCCAATTTGACTCCATGGGCTGTGAAAATATTTCGATGTTGGAATCGAGTGGTTTTGTGGTGTTTGTTGTCATGTTTTGAAGCTTTAATTGAGAAAATATTTATTTGGAGAGGTTTTTCAGTTCAAAATAAAATAAAGTTTGCCTAGTTGGCATGCTATATTGGAAAATTCATAACTTCTCTGTCGGTGATTCGATTTGAGTGTTCTTAGAGTCTATGGAAAGTATGACATGAGTAATACAAGTTCCATTCAGGTCATCATGAAAAATATTGAGGTTTTCAAGGTTAAAAAGTTACCCAAAGTTGGCTACTTGAAAGCAGTTGAAACAATCATATAAATTAATGATTTTGGAAATTATTCTCAAACGTACTTTGGCCGAAGTTTGCATTGGGTTTCGTGATTTTGTCTCACTTGAAACTTGACTTATAATATAATTGGGTTTGCAGGGAAAGTACTGGAACCATTTTCAAGGTGATCAGATGACTCGGGAACCTCGAAAATTAAGCGCAAAATTGGTTGGTTGAACGTAAACCCTACAATGATCTTTATTATTTATTGAATATATTTGCACCTGTAATTGTATCATTGTCTTTATTGCATTTTATCATTCTTGGTCATGCATACATAGAGTGAGTGAAGGGGATAAGCTTGTTTTAGAGTTTGTTTGGATTGAAACTAGATTTCAATCCTGCCTCTACGCCGTCTAGTGAGACTAGCAGAGTCTAACGCCGACAAGTTATCTTTGCATTTCATTATCTCTTAATACTGTCTTTATACTATTTTTAGAAGTCAACGTCTGATTATGGTTATGAGACAGCGACAGAGTGGATTACATGTCATGTTGACACATATATCATATTGTTTGTTTGAAAATGCAATTACATGTCTACATGTATCAGACTAACAATTGCAGGAGTACATATCAATGTAGAAATTTGCTTACCTGACATCTTCAAGTTGTTTTTGATGATGTCAAATTCTATATGAAGACAAATGAAGAGTGAACAAGACTCGAAGATTGTGATGGTTGTTTTCAAACTTTAAAGTAAATTCTTGTTTTAAGTTGTTTATATATATATATATATTGTTTTGGACTTTTGGGGTGAGTGAAAAACGAGAAGTTTCATTGAAGGATTGTAAGAGTCTACTAATTTAGTTAAAATAAGTTGAAAAGGTTTTTGTTTCAATTTGGTTATTTTGGATTCATAAAGTCATAATTAAGCTATCGAAGACTTTAAGTTTGTTTATAAATGTGAACTTGATATATATTGTGAACTGCGGGGAGTTGCGAGCCCTTCTAGGCCTCTCCCCAATTCTGTTGTCTATTAGGTGAATTTTCTCGTAGGCCACTTTTAGGGGAGGTGCTACCGAAATTTTTATGAAATACGAAAATGATTTCTGGATTTGCTCCAATTGAACACATTATGAATTGAGTTTCATTGAGGATAAAAATTTAGTTTTGGTGCCTTGTAAGAGATTGAGATAACTATTATTTTGAGGTCAAAGTGGAAATAATCGATTAGGCTGACTAGATTAATAGAGGATTAAGATAATTTGGGCCGGTTAATCATCTTAATGACAATAGAGCTGACAAAAATAATGCCCAAATTACTTGAGGGAGTCCACACATGTGACTCGCACGTTTTACAACTCGTCCAAGAAGATCAAACACCACCAAATCATATGGTTTAAACAACAACACTAACTATAACTTTAACTGTTATAACAACAACAACTCAACACCTATTAACACCACCCATCATCACCTCTGTCCAAAGGTTATAGTGTACCTTTAGACCTCTACCATCACCATAAAACTTGTGGTTCCAACCATCATAATACACACCACCATAACAACCATTAAAATCTCATAAAAAGAGTGAAAATAGGAGCAAACTCACCAAGTTTCCAATGAAGAAGATAACCTTTTTCTCTCTCCGGCAAAGTTGTGTCGATGATGGTAGCAACTCTGATGATGATGGCGATGTGAAGGTGATGGAGGTGCTGGCGGTGAAAAGAAACAAATGGTGGACATGATGAGATTAGGTGACGATGAAGATGAGTTGATTTTATCTTCATCAACTTAAGTCACCTAATCAACCACCTCTCCTTAATCCAGCCATTTCATGCCTTGTTTTCATCATCATTTCTTGCATGTATCTTAAGGAAGGTTCAATGGTTTGTAGCTTAAAGTGACATCACTACCTATCACGACATAGATCGTGACATGCCATGCATTCGAGGCTTAACCAATTATCCACAATTTTCAATTAATTTGATTTCTAAACTATAGGTTATATTATTTTACATAATTCAATTAACCTATTAATTTGTTAAACACGCCACATAAACACCAAACAACATGGAAACTCTCACACATGCTAATCGAGGTACACTTGACTTAACCATGAGCTTAACTTGGGTTAATTATGATTCGAATTCACACTAATCACCTACTTAAGGTAATGGATCGTTAAAGTCTCCTCTATTTAAAGAAATTCCATCCTCGAAATTAAATGAAACATAAAATTACCTAAAATTTTGATAAGTAAAGGAAATTGCACCCTCATATAAAATCCCCACTCCCAGGTTGGCTCCTCATCTTCGTGAAACTGCCATTTCACTTTAACCAAAAGGAATCTTTTTGGTTCTCAGCTCATAATCATACGATGAAGGATCGAAATTGGATGCTTGTCATAAGATAAGTTTTTCCCAAAGATCAAATTCATTCTAATCAATCCTTGGAGTGAACTGGTTCTTTGTTTTACGAAGCATAAACACGTGGATTATGAACTTCAGCTAGCTGAGGAGGTAACTTTAACCTATAAGCAATGGGACCAACTCTTTCTTTCACTCCGAATGACCTAATATACCGTAGAGGTAGCTTTCCCCTCAATCTAACCTGTATAGCACTTCATAGGTGAGAATTTCAACTGAACATAATTTTCCTTTAAAAACTCTAAAAACCTATGATGTTTGTCAGTGTATTTCTTCTGCGTCAACTATGTTGTTGTCAAACGCTGGCGAATCTGTTGAATTTTCTGTATGTATTCTTGAACCAACTTCGGCCCCTATAAAACTGTATTGCCAACCTCTGCCTAATACATAGGTGAGCGACAAGATCGACCTTACAATGCTTCAAAACAGCTATTTCGATACTAGCTTGATAGCTATTATTATAAGAGAACTCACGATGAGGAAGTTATTTCTCCTAGTTGCCCCCAAACTCTAAAGACACAAGCTTTGAGCATGTACTTTAAAACAAAGATTATATGTTCAGTGTGCTCATGAGTCTGAGGATAATATGCCATGCTGAAGTTGGGAATAGTTCTCAGCTGTCTCTGCAATTCACTCCACAATCTAGACTTGATTCTTGGATCTCTATCCGAAGTAATTGACACTTGAACCTCATGAAACCTCAACACCTCATGCCTGTACATCTCATATAATCTTTCAAAATGATCTCGCATAGAAACGGACAAAAAATGCACAGACTTCATTAAACTATCAACTACAACCTAAACTGCATTATCCTTACGCTGATTCAAGGGTGGATCGAAAACAAAATCCATTAATATATGCTCTCATTTCCACTCGGGTTTCAGAAGTGACTGCAACAACCCTCCGGGTTTTCGATGCTCAACCTTAAGTTGCTGACAAATCTCATATCTCTTTACAAATTTAGTAATATCAGTCTTCAACCAGGCCACCAATAATACACTTCATATCGTGATACATCTTAGTGTTACTTGAATGGATAAAGTAAAAAGATATATAAGATTCCCGAAGCAACTCCTGCCTCAACCGATCATGAAATGGAATCCATGATCTATCCCTTAAGTGTAATGCACCATCACCAAAAATTGACCAACCAAGATGATCAATACTAGCCACCAACCTCTATCGCACTAAGTATTTGTGATAATTTTTTTGACCATTACATAAGATGATCAATACTAGCTCGAATTTGAGCACAGTAGAATATATCAGTAGCTCTGGAACTAGCTCTCTTAGTCGATGATGTGCTAGCTAGACTTTCACGATCATCATCACCAACACATCCTCAAGAAATTGAAACTGAGAAGCTTTGGCAGTAGTTACATTCTTTCTGCTTGTTCTTATCCTACTCAAGGCATCTACAACAACATTTGCCTTGCCTGGATGGTATTCAAGAGGAAAGTCATAGTCCTTAAGAAAGTCAAGCCATTTACGTTGCCTCATGTTCTATTCACTTTGAGTAAACAAGTATTTCAGACTCTTATGATATGAAAATACTATGAATTTCTCACCATACAAATAATGCCTCTAAATCTTCAAAGCATACGCGATTACTGCTAGCTCAAGATCATGAATTGGATAATTTGTTTCATGAATCTTGTGTTGCCTTGAAGCATAAGCTACAACTCCGCCTTCTTGCATCAGCATACAACCCAATCCTAAATGACAAGCATCGGTATAAATAATTAATTATTTTCCTAATTTAGATAATGGAAGAACAAGCATTGTAGTCAAACTATGTTTCGACTCTTTGAAGGCACTCTTAAACTCTTTAGACCAATTAAACTTAAAATCTTTATGTGTTAGTTGAGTAAGTGGCAGAGCGACACAGGATAAACCCTTAACAAATCACTTTTAATAACCCGTTAACCCCAGAACATTGTGAATATCTGACTCTATGGTAGGAATAGGCCAATCCTGAATTGCCTCAACCTTCATGGGATTAACAAATATGCCCTTAACATTAACCACATGTCCGAGAAATTCAACCTCTGAAGCCTAAAATTTGCACTTACTGAACTTGGCATGCAACTAATTATCCTTGAGAGTTTGCAAAGTAACCCTGATGTGATGCGAAGCTCTTCTTGAGTCTTCCAATAAATCAGAATATCATCAATAAACACAATGATGAATATGTCCAAATAAGGTTTAAACACCCTCTGCATAAAATCCATGAACAAATTAGGAGCATTAGTAAGCCGTAATGACATCATTGTAAACTCGAAGTGCCTATAATGAGTATTGAAAGCCATCTTCGAGATATGCTCATCCCTGATCCTCAACTAATGATAAGAAGACCTCAAATCAATCTTTGAGAAATATATAACACCTTTCAACTTATCAAATAAGTCATCGATTATGTGCAATGGATATTTGTTCCTGATAGTCACTCGATTACACTTTATATAATCGATGCACATACGTAGAGCTTCATCCTTCTTCTTCATAAAAGTGATAGTGATCCCCACGCTGATATACTAGGATGGATAAACTCTTTCCATAGTAAATCCTCAAGCTGAGTCTATAACTCTCACAATTCCTTTGGTGTCATACGATACAGAGGAATTGATATAGGTTTGGTGTCAGGAATAAGATCAATGATGAAGTCTGTTGAGGCATGTGCCCTAGGTCAATATCATGAACATTGTTTCTATTACTATTTTAGTTAATAAAATAATAACTTCATTTGTTGTTCATCATTATAACTAGTTTGCATGTTTACATTATAATAGGATCCATTGATGTTTAATGAAACTTCCTAAATGTCCCTAGTCGGTCATTATACTAGGGGTTATAATGAAATAAGACTAGTGTGAGTCTTGAGTGATAGTCACGTGATGATCATGCATATAAAGATACGAATTGAGTACATTTTAAGGAACAAGGTACTGAACTGACCTGCTTTGAGAACACCACATGGATTAAGTCATAGGTGTTACTCATGATAGGTATATCATTTAGTCCTATGACTTGAGATTACTTGCGACTTCAACATTAGAATCATAGTGATTTGACATAATCAAACATCATCTTTAATTGGATGGTTATAAAGGTTGTGATTGGTTACTATGTGAATAATGTGTAGAGGTGTGTAATCAAAATAGAATTTATTCCTCTATTTCAGAGAGAAATATCCTTAGATCCATCAATATGTTAGACTAACAATGGCCAAGTCCAAGTGGATTGATATGATCAATGTCACTTGGATGTTTTCAGCCTTACCTAGAGATCGAGACTAGTACGATTGAACATTAAGGTTGACTTTTACATGACTTATGTTTAATCAAAGGATATCGTACGATAAAAGGATATTATATAAATTATTGACTAAGTTGTATCGATTTTGATCTTCGTACAACTTGGGTAGTCATAATGCCTTGCTAGAGACTCTTTATGACTCGTGTACCAAAAATGATTTTTGTTCACTACCAACATTGCATGAACCTATTGGGTCGCACACAAATAATGGTTTTGCAAAATTTTAATTGACTCAAAACAAAGGAATTTATATGATAAAATTCATACATAAATTCCCTATAATGTGTCATATTAATACCACTTTAAGTAGGGGTATAACTGTAATTCACTTACCTAGCTTCATACAAGAGATTTATAAATAGACCTATTAAGTTAATTGACATTAGGGGAGAAATTAAGGGTTAGAGTCTAATTTGCATTCTTAGAAAAAACGAGTTAGTTTCTCAGCCGTTCTTAAGTTTTTTGGGAGACAAAAAACTTTTTTTGTATTCTCTTTCGGGCTAGCACTCGGATTATCGGGCGTCGTTTGTTTGTGTATTTCTGATAAAGGATGTTTGTCTTTGGTAGCGTTTTAAACATCAATCAACACATAGAAGTGAATTAGTGGTTGAGGTACGATTTACTTTCATTAATCAATTCAATGGAATTCATATTTGATCCTGTTGAAAATAAAATTTAAAATTTTTGCAATGTTTTGAACTCCAAAAAACCCAAAAGTGGTATTAGAGCCTTTGGGTTCGTTTCCATTAGATCTAGGGCATGTTTTTTGATATATAATATACTAATGAAAGCATGTTGTTAGTATATATAGAAGTGATGTACATGATTCTATTATAATTATTTGCATGTTCTTGAACGATGTATAAGATACATATATTCATGATTTGTGTGCAAATAGGTTTGTTGCCATGCTAGAGAATATGCTTAGGTTAATTTGATTAACATATTTTTTTTGATTGAATTTTGTGTTATATGATCCATGCTGCCATTAGGTGAAATCTTTACTTTTGTATATTGAATCCGTGGTACATGTTTGGGTTAAATTATTATACGATTTCTTAAATTATGCAATTCAGAAGACAAATTTGAAACTAATATGATTATGTTCGATAAGAGTCGTGATTCATGATTCAACTACATATTTTGCATTGATATGTATAAGAACCATGATTGATCTTGATGATATATATCGTTGTATTTATCTGTTAATATTTATTCTATATTTTTATTCTTATTAAATAGGATATAGACATCTAATAAGGTAATACTTGTAATTCTTACAAGATATGAGATATATATATATATATATATATATAAAATTCGAAATTGATAAGAATCCTATTGGATAGGGTTTCAATCGTAATTGAGATAAATTAGGATTTTTAAATATTTTAAGTTTTAATTGGATTAAAATAAGAAATTTAGTTTGACGTGGGCCCAAGTTAATTAAAACATTTTAATTAATTTAACTAAGAATAAGGGGTTATTTTAGTCAATCGGATTGACTAAAATAATGAGAGATTTTTTTTGAATTTCAATTTTTGAAAATGTAATCCGTTATCTAAAAAAAGGGGAGCCCCTTTACCCCCCGTCTGCTGACCAACCAATGGGACCTTCGTCTGATTAATCCTAGCCCAAGCAAATTGGTGTATTGGTGAATAATATTTAAAATTTCTAACTTTTTTAATGATTCTACAAGCATGAAAATATATGATATTTAATTTTTTAACATAAATTAAAAGAATTAAAAAAATCTAATATAAAATCCCTCTTTAAAATTGTAAGTCAAATTTCATTTACTTTCAAACACTTGTCAAGGCCTCAATCACATCAATAAGGGTTTGTCTCCGCATGGTGTATTGTGTTATCTTGGTGAGGCATGCTAAGTAAAAAAACTCTGTTGTTTGAAATGGAAAGAGTTAATGAAGCTATCAAAATGGTTTTAGGCTTTAGGCATAAGATTAGATAAAACATGTTAAGACATAAGATGTCACAATCTCATGAAAAAAACAACTAAAAGTTACATAGGTTATAATTGGTAACATGTACCTACCTAAATAACCTAGTTCAAAGTGCCATGCCTTAGTTGTCTTGGAATTAAGTGAAATATAAATTTTAGTCCCATAAATTAACATTGTTTTTAGGAGGGTTGTTGATTTAGTGGGAGTCTATTCCTCTATGCTAAAATGAACTTTAGATAATCTTTTGTTGTAGACTTATGGCCTCTTCAAATTACACCAATCCCTTGTCACTATTATCCATAAATGGGAATGATAAGTTGTATGAGACTAACTTTCTTGATTGGTTCAGAAACTTGATAATTGTTCTTAAACATGAACGCATGTTGTATGTCCTGGATGATCATATTCTTGATGAACCACCAGCCAATGCCTTGAAAACTGTGAATGATGCACATAGTAAGCATGTCAACGATTCAACTAATGTTGCATGCATCATATTGGCTACTTTGATTCCTGAACTTTAGAAGGACATGGAATACATGGAAGACTACAATATGGTTGTGATGCTTAAGGAAATGTTTCAACAACATGCAAGGCAAGAAAGGTTCGAGACAATCAACAACCTACATTCTTGCAAGATAGTTGAGGGTGTGTCAGTTAGTTCTCATGTTTTGAAGATGAAAGGCTATATTAACCATCTTAACAGATTTGTATTTTCCATTAGCCAAGTGTTGGCTACAGATTTGATCATGAATTTATTGCAGATAGTTACACGCAATTTGTGATGAACTATAATATGAATAACATGGAGAAATCCATCTCAGAGTTGCATTTGATGCTTAAGAATGCTAAGCAGAATGTCAAGAAACCATCTACCAATATTTTGATGGTTCAGAAAGGAAAGGCTATGAAGAAGAAAGGTAATGGCAAAACAAAAGTTGCTAAGGTTATTGTGCTTGTTACAAAGCCTATGGAACAAGTCAAGCCAAAGGCTGCTCCTGCTTCACATCCACTGAAGGAAAAGGAGAATGAAGGAAATCGTCATTTATGTCATGCTCCTAGTCATTGGTTCATAAATTGTGATAATTATCTGGAATACCTAAAGAAAAAAAAAGGTAGTGCGACTAATGCTTCAGGTATTTAGGTTATTGAATGAAACTTATCTACTAGTGGTTCCTGGGTATTGGATACCGGATGTGGATCTCACATTTGTATTAATGTGTAAGGACTCACAAGAAGTAAAAGGCTGAAGAAATGAGAAGTTATCCTGCGAGTTGGAAATTGAGCAAGGTTGCTGCATTGGCTGTAGGATCTTTTAAGTTAACTTTATCTAGTAGACATGTTTTAGTTTTAAACAATTGTTATTATATCCTTGCCTTGAGCAAAAACATCATTTCAATTTCATGTTTGGATTCAGAGGGTTTTTCTTTACTATTGCGAATAATAATTTCTTCATTTGTTATTATGTCCTACGCGAATGTTGATTTGTGTAATGGTCTTTATATTCGAAACATGAAAAAGTCCACAAAATACTTCTATCTTTAATGAAAACACAAAGAGACTCAAGTCAAATGATTTGAATCAAACCTACCTTTGGCATTGTCGTCTTGTCCACATAAATGAGAAATGCATTTCTAAACTCCATAAAGATTGACTTATAGACTCATTTAATTTAGGATTTTATGAAACATGCGTATCTTGTTTATTAGGCAAGATGGCTAAAAGTCCCTTTACTGGACACAGTGAAATGGCAAGTGATTTATTGAGTTTAATACATACAGATGTATGTGGTCCTATAAACATAATGGTTAGAGGAGGTTATCAGTACTTCATTACATTCACTGATGATTTTAGCAGATATGGTTATGTGTATCTCCTGAAACATAAAGCTGAATCATTTGAAATGTTTCGAACATTTCAAAATGAAATGCAAAATCAACTTGACAAAACCATAAAAGCACTTCGATCAGATCAAGGTGGTGAATATTTGAGCTAAGTGTTTGACGATCATTTTAGAAACTGTGGGATTGTCTCACAGTTAACTCCACCAGCAACTCAACAATGGAATGATGTTTCTAAGAGGAGAAATCGATATTTATTAGATATGGTTTGATATATGATGAGTCATGCAGATCTTCCCATTTATTTTTTGGCGGTATGCCTTGGAAATTGTTGTGTTTACACTAAATTGTGTTCCTTCTAAAGCGGTTGATAAAACACCATAGAGATATGGTTTAGGAAGAGACTTAATATGTCTTTCCTAAAGATTTTTTGTTGCGAGGTTTACATAAGACGATAAATCTCATAAAAATTAGCATCCAAATCTAGCAAGTGTCTGTATGTAGGTTATCTTAAGGAAATTAGAGAATAATGCTTTTATAATCATACTGAGAACAAAGTATTTGTTACTCGGAATGGTGTCTTTATGGAAAAACGTTTATCTCAAAAGATAGCAATGAGGATAAAGTAAGCCTTAAAAAATACAAGAACCACAAATAAATATTGTACCACTAGTGGGGGATCAATAAAGTTCTGAAATAGTCAAGCCTCCACATATGTCATAAGGCCCACGTAGATCTGATAGGGTAAGACATGAACCTGAGAGATATGAATTTCTCATTATTGATAGTAGTGAGGTAGTGCTTATAGATCAAAATGAGCCTATTACTTATCAAGGGGTCGTGTTTGGCCCTGAGTTAGATAAATGGCTTAGTGCCATGAATTCTGAGATGCAATCCATGTATGATAACCAAGTTTGGAAGCTGGTTGATTTATGACACATGTCGAATGTGTATAAAAAGTTTCCAATAAATTCTTATTATTTGTAGTAGTTTTAAGTGGGATTGTCTCCTCATGAATTTTGCAAACTTCCTAAGAAAAGGGTTTTTCTAATGGTTTTTATTATTTTAATTTAACTTAATTAAAACGGGAACTAAAATTATCCAATCAAACTAAAACAGTTTTTAAAAAATATTAACTAATTAAACTAACACAATTAAAATTCACTAATAGGAAATATTCTAAATTCAAATCAAATCAATATCAAACAAACATCTAAATAAATATCTAGAAGAATGCCATATAAACCGTTTTGAATCCGAACCTATTAATTAAAGTATAGCCATAATCATACTATTATCATCTTATGAAGTATTCTTGAATTATTAAACCTAGATCGTACGTAAGATTGATATCCTTTATCAAGCCATCAGTTTTCCTTATATCAATGGAATAGCCATATTCTAATCTTATCATCATTAGTTCTTAGAAAACACAAAAATAACTAATAGAAACAAAATAGCAATACACTATATGAAAACTTCTTACTACAAAGCCAATATTATCGGAATTAGCCATATCAATATCAAACTTAGAAGACAATTCACCTAAGACATCTAAATAGTAAAATGCCTTTTTAAATTAATCCTAGTTTCTATATTATATTAGATTAGAATATAAATATCACAATACACATTTTAGACTATGCATTCAATACAAATTTTCTTGATTGTAATACGCAAAGACAAATCTATTGAAACCATGAATTGAAGTATACAATTAAGTTTAAAGCATTAAGCACGGATTCTTCTTCATTATGCTTACATTGCAAAATGGTTTAAATTCATATTCGTACTTTGTTTAAATTAATAAACTACTCACATATATTCAAAATAAACATAGCAAAAAATAAATAAAATACAATAATAAAAATACCTTTTATTGAATACTTGAATCTCCAAAGAGTCTTCAAAAGCAAGAACAATAAAGCTAAACTAAACTCAAATGAAAATAGTATAAAACTAATCAATAGCCATTTAAGGGCATTTAACGGGATTCAAGGGCTAATCAAGGGCATTCGAGGGCTAATATAGGGCACTTAATCTCGAAGCCCTAGGGTCATATATATAATATTCTAAATTGTACATATTCTAATCAAACTCAGATTCCTTATTTTGACTCAACATTCTCGTGGCTGACATCAGCGAATCATGTCGAATATGCTTTCTCAGCTAAATCGCTGGGAAAATTAGTGGAATAATGACACTATGGTTCACCGATTTATGTTGAGAATTCTAGTTCATTTTTGAATCACTAATGAATCATGGGAATTCTTTAATGCCAATTTATGTAGCGAATCCTAGTGTATTTCTTGAATCGCTATGGAATCGCTAGCTATTTTCTTCAATTGACTGAATTCTTTACGTTTCTTCTTTTTTTCTTCCATTTATTCATATAACCTTAATATAACATGAAATCACAAAAACGAGAGAAAACTCAGTGTAATATAACCTTGTATTTTTTAAAATCACCCCTAAATATATTATAAAATATTGTTTAATTATTGACTTATGAAATACCACCTGAACTCGGGGCTTTGCTCTCCCGAGCAAACGAATACTCTCAATTATATTCTCTTTTCATTTCTTATTTTGATTTCATAATTACTTACTCTTATTTTTAAATAAGAATGATCATTAAATTGAAACATATTACCATCATGTAAATATGATAGAATAGAATACAACCCTTTTAATGACAATTCAACCCTCGATGTGCAATACAACTCAAAAGTTAAAGTTCAATTAATACTGAGGCTAGACCACTATATAAGCTTTCTTAATCTCCAATAACTAGCATCAAGCTTATGATGACTAATATAGAATCTCAAGATATAAAAATCATTAAATCAATTTTAATTTCAAACAAATTTTAAAAATACCACCACAATAAAAATCGATAGGATTTTTAACACACCAATAAATATCATTATCATGTTCAATTGTTGAAATGTTGGAAAACGATATACTTCATAAGTCAATAATTAGACATATTTTATAGTACATTTTTAAATGATTTTTGATTTAAAAGACTATTACACGGGGTTTTCTCTTATTTTTGTTATTTCAAGTGATAATTGAAATATATGAAGAAATAAAGTAAAAAGGGAAAATTATGAAGGAATTGATAAAGTGGAAAGAGTACGCAAAAAATAATCAATAAATGAAGGAAGAATTGGAATTTAAGTCCAGTGATTTCTGACTGCTTCACATATGCAAAGGAATTAATACTCAAATCAGAGGAATACTGGGACTATTTTTTCAAGGATTCTTCTACTTTAAAAAACTATAAATACGAACCTTGGGTTACGAAATCACTTGCCCTTGAGTACTTAGATCAAAACCTTATTGCTCTAGAAGCCATTATTTATTGTTTTATTTTATTGTTTTACTGTTCAATGCTTTTGGAGAAGACTTGACAATTCAAAGTATTTATTCCAGAGGTATTTATTTATGTCGCTTATTTATATTATTGCAATGTTATTTATGAATATGAGTGAGTAGTTTATTAATCTAAATAAAGTTCAAACATGAACTTGATCTGTTTTGCTATGTAGGTATGATGAGATGATTATGTTCTAAATGTGTTAAACCAATTGTATTCTTTGGCTAACTGATTTAATAGATTATTATTTGCAGATTTTAATCATGAACTTTGTATTGCATGCATAGTCTAAAATGTGTATTGTGATATTTAGATTCATTATCTAATTTAAAGTAGTTACTGGGATTTTTTGAAAGGTGTTATTGTTTAGATGCTAGGCAAATTTGAGATCTAAATCTAATATTGAAGTGGTTTTACGAAGGTGTTAGATTTAGTAGTTCAAAGTTTTCCTAAAGTGTAATGTGATTTTATTGTGAGAAGTTAATGTCTTTGTGTAGTCAAAGGGGTTAGCTCAATAGAGTTAGAACGTGACTTTTTCACAAGTGTAACGAGAACAAATGGCTGGCTAAAGGTTGTTTACGTACTTATGATTAGAGTTTAATGATCTATGATATTTTATAAAGTATGCCCATAGTTATATGATTGAAGTAACATGTTTGGAATGTGAAACGGGTTGAGTTTCATTGTTCTTAATGTTTGTTTAAATATTTATTTATATATTATCGAATTGAATTTATTTGAATGTTAGTGAATTTGAATGGTGATAGTAAGTTAATTAGTTAAGTAAGTAAGTATAATTAGTTTAGTTAATTATTATAATATTATAGACTGAATTAGTGATTTTTAATTCCGGTTTAATTAAATTATTTAAATTAAAGTAAAAATAATAAAACTATTAAAAGAACTTTTTCCTAGAAAGTATGATAAATCCTTGTGGAGACGATCTCACTTATCACAACTACAAAATTTAAAAGTATAATAAAGAAGGGAATTTTTTTTACACGCTCGACACGTGTCATTTTTTAGCAAATTTGCCAGGGATTTAAACTTAATTTCTTAAGAGTATTAGACATTGTATGATCTATCTACTTCGTCGTTCTATTTCCCACGAATTCTTACATCCGTTTGATCCTAAGGTAAATAGGACTATTAATCGTAATTTAATATAACAACGTAGAGAACCCCAAACTACCATAATGGAATCCAATAATAACCTTAATATTAATAATAATAATGATAATAGAGAACTTACTTTTATGCAAGCTAATCAAAATGTCACTGCATATGAATCGATGTGTAATGCCTATCCTGAGGGATTTCCCACATTTGACTTAGATCTGGATTCATTAGTGCTTTACCTAACTTCTACGATAAAGACAATGAAGACCCCTGAAAATTTATAAGGAAATACCAACATAAAGTCAATGGGATGAAACCTAAAGACCGCACGTTAGAACAAGTCAAACTTAAAGATTTTCCTTTTGTATTAAAAGATCAAGCACAAAATTGGTTGTTTTATCTTCCTTAAGATTCAAAAACCACATGGGCTCAAATACTGGAAGCTTTTCTAGATCAATATATAAGTGCAAGAGAAATTAGTACTTAAAGAAGACAAATCACAGTCGTGAAAGATGAACAATGATGAAATCTTAATGAATTTTGAATAGATTTCAAAGATTAATTTCATATTGTCCACAACATGGATACACCCAAAGAGCTTTATTAGAATAATTCTATGAAGTGCTAAATCACTTTGAACAAAGACTATTAGATACCGTATATGGTAAATCATTATTCAATGTTACACCAACTCTAGCAAAAGAAGTTACAAACATGATCGCCAAACAATCTAAACAATATTGTGAAAAGATCGATATAACAAAAAAGAAAGTTTATGAAGCAAATAATAAAACAACTAATAAATTTGATGAAAAACTTGAAAAATATCTAACATGGTTAAACTACTACTAAAAGATAGATCAAATCTAGTTAAACCATGTGGATTTTATAATGAAGTTACACATCCTATAGATGCGTGTCTTATTTCACAAGAAGTTAATAATACTGAAGAACTCAATGCAGTTATGAACCAATATTCGAGTCTCCTAGAAATCAATATGATAACAACAATAATTACAACGAAAAACCAAATTCATACTGTAACGGCCCGAAAATTAAACTCGTGCCACGTGTCATTTTAGGGTCGTATGTGGGACCCACTCCTCGTGATCCGAATCGAAATCGACGCAAAATGTGGTAAAGTTAAGGTTTAGACGCGGTGTTTCCGTATTTCGTCCTGCAAGGGCATCTTCGTCAATCTGTGGCAAAAAATGAGGTATTTTTTGGGGTTTAATTTGGACGCAAATCAAGGACACTTTTGATTTGCAATCAAAAAGAAAATGTATATATATAAATATAAAGAAAAGAAGAGAGGGAAAAGAAAAGAAAAGTGAGAGAGAGAGAGAGAGAGAAGAAAAGAGAGATCTGAATGAGAGAGAAGAGAGAGAGAAAGAGAGAGAGACGACGGAGGGAGAGACGGCGGACGGCGGCTCGCGGAGACGGAGGACGGCGAGATCGGAGCCGGCCCAAGCAGCGACGGGGGTGGCGACAATGCGCAGAGCCACGACGACGCAGCGGCGCGGACGCCAGCCAGCGACAACAACGGCGGTGCGACCGGATCCACGACGACGATCGGCAGCGGCGTGCGCGCGCACGTGGGCTGGGCTGGGTCACGGTGGAGACGACGGCGAGGCTCCAGCGACGCGGTGGCGCTGCGAGGCAACGCAGCTGCTGTTGCAGGCAGCAAGCAGCGAGATCAGCGGCAGCAATGGATCGCAGCGACGACGACGACAAAGCGAGACAGCAAGCCGGCGGCAGCGCAGCGGCGACGACGCCAACAATGGCGAACAAATAGGATCGGCAGCAGCGCGGCGCGCGCGACAGCAGCGCAAAGCAATGGCTTCGCCGAGCGACGCACGACGCGGCAGAGCAGCGCGCGCGACGATGGCGGAAGCAGCGCGACGAAACGAGTGGCAGCGGTGGCGCGACTGTGGTGCCTGCAACGGCGCGGTGACGACGGTGGCGCGTCTTCGACGTCGACGCGGTGAACAACGCGATGACGTTGTTGGACTGATCAGAGGTGCGAATCGACGAATATCGACGACGCGATGGAGGTGAGGTGTACTTCACCTAGTTTTAATTGTGATTTGCATGATTTAATAACTTAAATGGTACAAATGGACACCAGGGACTTAGCATGCTATAGTCAGGTGTCGGGTGCGCATATCGAGATGCGCAAGTGCCTTTTTGAGGTACGTAAGATTCCATCTAAAAGTCACTGATGGTTTACTTTTCTATCATTGATTTCCTATTCGTGGTTATTGGATGCTATTCCCCCTATTCCTTGTTATTGTATGCTTTTCCGTGACACATTTGGGTTGGGGGTCGAGACACTTGATATTCGTTGTGTACTTATGGCACACTAGGCCGGTACGCGGAAAACCAGGTGAAAGGAAGTGGGGGCTTCCACTGAAAGGATCCTGGGGGTATGGAAACCAGGTGAAAGGAAGTGGGGCACCCATCGAAAGGATCCTGGGGGGTTCGACGTACGCTTTAGTGTGACCGGGAGGAGTACACGGTTTGTTTCTCTCGTGTTATTTATTCATGTGATGATCTTAGCACGATTACTGTTTAGTTTCCGCATGAGTACTGGACATGTTGATTGATATCTCGTTTATTTCTCTTATAAATGCTCGGTGTACTTTGTTGGAATTTTACTAACCGTACTCTCCATCTTACTTTTTGTGATGGTCGAGTGCGACTTCCACGCTAGTAGGGGCAAGGACATTTTGGGCAACTTTATCTGACTGCCCGTGGTCAAAGACCTACTAGTACGTGCGATTTTGATATTTTGTTTACTTTTGGGAAATGAGAGACTGAATAGAGACTGTACTTGTATATATTATTGTTTAATCTTGTCGTCTATATACAGAGTACTTTCCCCGGGTTTTCCACATTAGGAGTTGCTTTTAAAATAATGCTTAATACGATAATAAATTTAATTGTTTTATTGGTTTCAATTTAAGACTTCCGCTGTTTTGTTTTTAATGTTATAAAAAAAATGATTAAACTGTCGAACTAATTGCTTAACGAAGGGAGTTAACACGCATATCGAAGAGTCGTGTTGTGGAAAATGGCGTCAGTGGCGCGTGGGACCCAGTGGGTCAAGGATCGGATTGGACCGCTGGGCCGGCGCCTCCCCACGTGGCGACCTCGGGTTTTGGGGCCGTTACAAATTGGTATCAGAGCATGGTCGACTCCGTTGGAGGAAGCGTAGGTGTCCTTAAACTGATACCACGTTACAAAGTGGTATCAGAGCGAGAGTTTCGAGGAACCTCGGGAAATTAATTGAAAGAGCATAACACTTAAAAATTTAAAATTTTAGATGTGGAAACCCGATGTACTTGTCTTAGAACTTTAGTTGGGAAGCAAAGTGAGCGGGTAGTACTAGGACTTATATGTGTATATATTGATTGTAATACTTATATACCCGTAGTACGATGCTGAAATGCGGCACGTTCGCGGTTTACTCATTCGACATGGATGGATGACCAATTCTTCATGCGAATAATGGGGCTAGAAGAGCAGTGCAGTATGGTGGACCGCCCATACAGCTGCACACGGAGAGCCGAGTACTTGGGCAGAATTCAATGAGGTATACCCCGATCGAGATTCAGCTGAGATTGAGAGATGTGTTCGTGACGCTGAGGCAGGGTGGCCGGACGGTGTCGAAATACATGGAGAGATTCACATATCGACTTACTTTTGCGATGGATGTAGCTGAGACCGAACGACTTCAGGCCCATTACTTTATTCGAGGATTCCGACAAGAGATTTAGGGAGCGCAGATTGTACGCTAAGTCCAGTAAGTGCGAGTTTTGACGTTCGGAGGTGAAGCCCTTAGGACACGTGATCAGCGACAGAGGTACTTCAGTGGACCCGAGTAAGATTCACGTTGTCATCGACTGGCCTACACCAGAGTGCACGACAAACATCAAGAGCTGTTAGGATTGGCAGGATATTATCGACGCTTGTACATGACTTCTCCAAAATTGCAGCGCCGAAGACTAGATTGACCAAGAAGGTGAATGCGATGTGGCCTTCACAGAGTTGAAGAAGAAGTTGACTTCTGCACCGTTATTAGTGTTCTCAGAGTCGGACTAAGAGTTGACTGTTCATACAGATGCTTGTGGCACCGGATTGGGATGCGTACTGATGCAAAGAGACAGAGTGATAGCTTATTTATCGCGTTAGTTGAGGACTCATGAGGGGGACCGGACAGTGAGACAGTAGTTTGCCAGATGACATACGAGTTTTGTTCACTCGAGGCGGCAACAGCTATGAGTTTGTCAGAGGTACCAGATGCTGCAGAGGCACATATTTACAGACAAATGAGAGTACTGACAACATCCATTCCGCGCGTGTTGGAGTGTCGGAGAGCTGATGTGATGTATTAGAGGTTCAAGGACATGACACAAAGTTTAGATTTTTTCAAATTGGCGCTAAGATACATATGATCGTTCAGAGTCGCAACACGAGTTGGCAGTGTGGCTTACATATTGGACTTGACAGAAGAGTTAACTGGGGTTCATCTGACATTTCACATTTCAATGTTGAGACTCGCTAGGTCAGGGCCGAGATTGACGATTGAGTTGGGACTGGTGAAGATACCGCCTGACGTGACCTGTGAGGAGAGACATGTAGAGATTGTACACCGTCGAGTACAGATTCTCCGCAACAAGGAACTCGCGAAGGTACTAGTTCGTTGGCGGCATCATAGGACGGAGGGACTCACCTGGGAGCTCGAGTCGACGATAAGGACACGTAACCCTCATCTATTCTTTGGTATGAGATTCGGTTACAATTTCGGGACGAAATTTCTTTTAGTTGGGAAGACTGTAACGGCCCGAAAATTCAACTCGTGCCACGTGTCATTTTAGGGTCGTATGTGGGACCCACTCCTCGTGATCCGGATCGAAATCGACGCAAAATGTGGTAAAGTTAAGGTTTAGACGCGGTGTTTCCGTATTTCGTACTGCAAGGGCATCTTCGTCAATCTGTGGCGAAAATGAGGTATTTTTCGGGGTTTAATTTGGACGCAAATCGAGGACACTTTTGGTTTACAATCAAAAAGAAAATGTATATATATATATATATATAAAGAAAAGAAGAGAGAGAAAAGAAAAGAAAAGTGAGAGAGAGAGAGAAGAAAACAGAGATCTGAATGAGAGAGAAGAGAGAAAGAAAGAGAGAGAGACGGAGGGAGAGACGGCGGACGGCGAGATCGGAGCGGCCCAAGCAGCGAGGGGTGGCGACGGCGGCGAGCCACGACCGCAATGCGGCGGCGGACGCCAACGAGCGACAACGGCGGCATGACGGATCCGCGACGACGATCGACAATGGCAGCTGGCGACGTGGTCGCTGGGCTACGAGATGGAGACGACAATGCGCAGCTCCAGCCGACGCGTGGCCTCGCGAGGCAACCGTCACGCGGCAGCCAAAATGGCGGATCTAAGAAGCAATGGATCAGCCGGACGGCGGACAACGCAGCGAGGACGAGCAATGAGCCGCAGCGGCAATGCGGCGGCACGACGACGACACGCCGACAACGGCGAATAAAGGATCAGATCAGCAGCGGCGGCGCGAGCAATGCAGCGCGACGACAACAACGGGCAAGAATGCTTGCTCGACGACGCCGGCAGGGCGCGCGGTGACAACAACAAGGTCTTGACGAGTGGCAGCGGTGGCGCGATCAGTGGTGCCGCAGCGCGGTGCGGACGATCGCGTGGCGCGCGACTTCGACGTCGGCGCGGTAAACAACGCGATGGCGTTGTCGGACGGATCAGAAGTGCGAATCGACGAATGTCGACGACGCTATGGAGGTGAGGTGTACTTCACCTAATTTTAATTGTGATTTGCATGATTTAGTAACTTAAATGGTGCAAATGGACACCAGGGACTTAACATGCTATAGTCAGGTGTCGGGTGCGCATATCGAGATGCGAGCAAGTGCCTTTTTGAGGTACATAAGATTCCATCTAAAAGTCAGTGAGGGTTTACTTTTCTATCATTGATTTCCTATTCGTGGTTATTGGATGCTATTCCCCCTATTCCTTGTTATTGTATGCTTTTCGTGACACATTTGGGTTGGGGGTCGAGACACTTGATATTCGTTGTGTACTTATGGCACACTAGGCTGTACGCGGGAAAACCAGGTGAAAGGAAGTGGGGGCTTCCACTGAAAGGATCCTGGGGGTATGGAAGCCAGGTGAAAGGAAGTGGGGCACCCACCGAAAGGATCCTGGGGGGTTCGACGTACAGTTTAGTGTGACCGGGAGGAGTACACGGTTTGTTTCTCTCGTGTTATTTATTCATGTGATGATCTTAGCACGCTTTGCTGTTTAGTTTCCGCATGAGTACTGGACATGTTGATTGATATCTGTTTATTTCTCTTATAAATGCTCGGTGTACTTTGTTGGAATCTTACTAATTGTACTCTCCATCTTACTTTTTGTGATGGTCGAGTGCAGACCCTGCTAGTAGGGGCAAGGACATTTTGGGCGACTTTATCTGACTGGCCGCTGTCAAGGACATACTAGTACGTGCGATTTTGATATTTTGTTTACTTTTGGGAAATGGGAGACTGAATAGAGACTGTACTTGTATATATTACTGTTTAATATTGTCGTGTCAAGGATCGGACGGGACCGCTGGGCCGTGGGGACCTCGGGTTTTGGGGCCGTTACACATACCTTTGCTACGATTCGCAAAATCAAAAATATACCACTTATAGACCGAGAGCACCAACACAATTTACACCAATGCAATAACCTCAACAAACTATTCAACCTACGCAACCAAGTTTAGAACAAGTATTACATAAATTTATAACCCAAAGTCATCAAAACTTTATGCATATTTCTCAAAATCAAATTAAAACTGATACGTCTATTAATGTGCTGAAAAATCAATTAAATCAAATGAATCTACAAATTATCAAGTTAAGCAATCAAACTTTATGAACAAGTTCACGTTTTTTTTTTGCGAAAATGAAAAAGAAACACACACACACAAGAAAGGACACCAAAAGTAGGTAATAAGAAAAATAAAGTACATAAGACAATAGAACAAGAAGAAGAAGAGATGATGACAAATGTCATTCCCACTAGGGAATGGATGGCTGAATAATTAATATACACACATTTTCTTAAAAGGCTATACCTATGTTATTTAGCCAGAGCTGAAGCCTATGAGAAATCTTTACAAAATTTTGAATTAATTAATGTAGACAAATAAACGATATTTATGAATAGAATGAAGATATGCATTATAATTCTACCGTTCCACAACAATTAGCAAATGTTAGGGAGGAAGAAATTGAAGAAGACATATCCAAATCATTTAAGAAAATAGAAATCAATAAACCTTTAATAGAATCAACTATAGAATTATCAAACTACGAAGAAGAAGCTAATGAAAATTTACAAAAAAATATGTCATCCATAAAAAAGAGAATGCCTGAGAAATCTTATGACCCAGGAATATTTGTCATACCCATCACCTTAGGCAGTTCTTCTATTGAATTTGCTATGTGTGTTCTCGGAGCATCAATCAATGTTATGTCACTTAAACTTTATAAATAATTGAAAATAGGATCGTTAACTAATATGCCTATTAATCTTACTATAACATACAATACAATTATTAAACCGTATAGATTATTAGAATACATTTAGTACAAGTACATGATTTAATATTTCTAGCTAACTTTTATGTATGGAAATGAGAGATTCAACATCACCCAATACTTTGCCTAGCTATTAGATAGACCTTTTCTTAAGATAGCTAGAATTAAGCTAAATATTTTTGAAGGAACGATGTCTATGGAATTTGAAGATAAGATTTTTAAATTCAAAATTTAAAACGAACATACCTATGAAGAATATAATGAATCATTAGATAATGAAATTGATGATAATGATTTACTAGACTTAAACTATTATGATAATTTTAACACCGAGATTTATGCACTTAATGCAGTAACAATGGAAACTAATTAAAGAGATTCCAAAGAAAGAACAATTTGAAGACACTTCAAAAAAAGAAAGTAACCTAAGAATGTAGATTTAAGCAACCAGAGAATGAAAAAAACATTAACAAGCAGGGAGCTTGTAAATCCACAAACAGTAAGAAAAAAAGGCTAGATTTAAGCCCTGCGAAGCTTAATGATCCTGAATATATACACTTGCACATTAAAATCAAATGGGCTTATTACTTCAGAGCTCAGTGTAGTATGAGCTCTAATGAAAATTTCATGCTCATACATTTCTTTCTACATACTCAATTGGAGTTGAATTCACTTGTTTCTGAATGATTCTCTTTACAGGATGGTACTACAGTTCAACCAATAATAGTAATTTCAAAAAAGGGGGAATGATTGAGTTGTTTTTGCTTATATGGCATTTATGCAAGTTTGCCTTATTCACTTGCTTATCCATATGTTTATTTATTTAATTAATAAAACTATTTAGTTAGACACGCATCATGATCAAACTTTCAAATTTTAAGTTAATTCTACCTTAACGTGAGTTTTAATGAATGATATATAAGTTAATTATGGAATAAATTAAAAAAAAACATAACTTAGGCCTGATGATTCCCCTGCGAATCGAACTAACACTGGGAATCGCAGGTCGAATAAGTGACAACAACCAGTCAATTGAGTGAAATTTGGAGTCTAGCGAATCCTCAAAAATTCGCTTTCACAAAGGAATCATTGCTCAGATCAGTGGGTCACACTGCACATTACAAACCACCAATTCACCTAGTAATTTCCCAACGATTTGATTCCACTTAACACAGGAATCACTGGGCACGATTTTTTATTTTTAAAATAGAACCCCAAATAGCTACACAACACCAATTCATTCACACACCAAACCGTTGCATCCCTTCACACAAATTTCAATTTCTTGCCTAGATTCAACTATCCTAAACTCAATCTCATAGTATTTAAGTGATTCTCACATCAACCTAGTTCCATTCAACCCAAAATCTTTAAATTTGAGGGTATTGAGCCAAACTTGGGTTTAAGGAAATTCGGCCTAAAGCTTGGAAGAAAGGTCTAGAGAAGTTCAAGAGCTTAAATATTGAGAGATCCACTTTAAATAAGGTATTTACATTAACCCTAACTCTTTACTTTAACAAATTTTTTATTTGAAGGTTTTTTGCAAATTTTTCAATGTTTTTCAAAATTATTTTATTGGAATTTATTCAATTATCTTGAATAAATAATTTCATTATCTCTAATAGATTAAGCATTGCGATAACAATAATCATTTATTTACAAATTCAACAATTTTGAAGTTATGGTATACTTCAAAGTATTTACAAATGGTTTGAAAATCGATTTTTAAATGAGTTTGGGGTTTTGGTTTGTTTTATTCCATTTTGACATGATTAGAATTTTTCAAACAATTACCTTACACGAATTTAGAAACCCTATTTTTAAAAGTTTACAATTGTGTAAACACTTCGATGCCAATTTTATTTTAAGATTTCTAATGAATTTCAAGCTAGCTTTCCAAATGAATTTCTCTTTTTAAAGTAAAATCGTGAATTTTAACGAATTATTGTCGATAAACATTGTTTATTGATCCAAAGGTTTATTTGTATTCAGACTTATGAATTTTTAATTTAAGACAATGGCTGGAGGTGGTAGAGGTAGAAGCTCTTGAAAGGAGAAAGTGAAGGCACCTTTAGTTGAAAAAACCAAATAAAAATCTATAGTTCCACCCACACCTATTAGGCCAATGGGGATTTTTATAAATAACCAAAAACTAGAGCACCAAGTGAACCTCTCTACCTTAAGATTTTAACGATGAGTTGGAGGGAGAGGGAGAGATTGAGAAGACACCAAGAACTTATTTCTCACCCCCACAACCTCATAAATGTCAAAGCTCTTGATAGGATAAAGAGTAACATAAGTAAAAATAGGAAAATCATACTTGAGAGGGGTTTTAATGTTAGAAATGAAGTTAAGTATATGCCTTGAATTCTAAACATAATAAGGGAGCAGAATTGAGGATTATTAACTAGGGACTGTTACGTCGATAATGACGCGAGGTCCTCGGTAAAGATAGGTTATGAAATCTTAATACGATAACTTTATGCAAACAGGCACGAAAATGACAATAAGACAGTAGCCATGGTCCGATAGTATGGGTATAGACACGACTTTCCATAGGAAACAGTTAGAAACGGTTTAAAAGAAATTCTATGGATTAGATTTCATTTTGACGAGGATGGGTACCCAAAACACATAAAAAATATTTGAGGAAAACCACCAAAGCGTATAGCTTTTTCATTAACACGAGTCTATGACCAAGTTTGCAACACTATGAAATTGTGTTTTTTCCTTTCCCTTAATGATCACGAAATTTTGCAAGAAAGACCAAGTTCCAATGATAAGTCCAGTGTTAGATGTTTACCCATATAGGACCATGTCCCAAAAATTCATTGAAAGCACCTAGAAGGTGTTAAAATATGTTGATTTAAGTGAGGAACAAGAGAGAAATGAAACACATAGGAGAGAGACCATGAAGAGAAAAAGAATACGGGCAAATAATTGACAAAACTTGGAAGAAATGAAATCTGCCACATATAATGATAGAACGAGCACGAGCCTAGAGCCACCTACAGAGGATTTTATTGGCATGTATGTAGATGAGACATAAATGGCCATGAAGGGGTTGATCTTGCGGAACCAGATGAGAACTCTAAGAAATCAAGAGTTAATGTTCTAGAACCAATGCAAGATTGCAAGAAGCATCTAGAGGTCTGAGCAACGCATGAACATGAGGATGCAAAGCAGTGGAGCTGACACTCAAATTCCATCCACCCAACTGAGAAGGCCCAATAAGGAAGTCTTTTCTGAAGATACTCCAGTGGCGAGAGTGGACTACATGTTCTATGATCCTGGAGCCAGCTTCCAGTCTCAATAGCAATATTAAGGGGATGGTGGTGACGATCTGACTTCTAGATGGCGATTATGATATTTCATTCTTCTTTGTGTAATCTATCTCTGAGTGTTATTGTGAGATGTCTTTATTTGTAATGTCCCGATATGTATGATATTGTATGATACTATGATACATGTTAGACCTTAACTTACTGCATTTAGGTCAGTCTATCCTTGTTGACAATAATTTTCAAAACAGAAGTTAAGTTAGTTAAGTAGATGCGACAATTGTCAAACCCTACCTAATTAGGGCATCTGACTGGCCTAAATAAAATTAATTTCCTTGATAATCTAGCAGCCTTAACCTCTCAACCCAATAAACAATTATTAATAATATCTTGTGATCATCAAATAGAAAATATTATCAAGTATTAAGGATTCTAAATGAATATTAAACCTCAAAGTTTGTTTAATGAATTTAATAATCCATGAAATTCCATAAAAATATTTCGACAGCACCTCCTTTATTTCTAAGCCTACACCGAAAATTTTGGCCTTAAAAAATCTTTAATAAAACCTGCTCACCTTTGGTGGAAATGCCGAAGGACTCACAATCCACCCATAACAATATATATTGCATTAACTCAATTATATATTCATTCCAACTTGATTTAAAATATCATAATTCTAAAACTAGCATTACCTTAATTCCAAAATTATTTAAATTTATCCTAAAACTGTTCCAGCCATTCTAAAGGAGATCATAATCACACTCGAACCCATAAACCCATTTATACAATATAATATATTAAAAAATAATACATACAGAGAGAAAAGATCAAAGCAAATCACATACAGTTGGAAAACTTTCCCTTTCCCTTGTCGTCTCTAAAACATGTCATTATCCAATTATAAAAATTCGATAATGTTAGATAAGTAAATCTCACACTATCCAGTACACCTGTAATAATCAAATGTATAATAATCCAAGGAATCTAAACGAAGAATATAATCCGAGGAATTTAAATACAATCGTGAATCCATCCCATTTTTGTTATCTAACCATAATTAGATAACGTTCTCTAAAAGTGGTAAGTAAACAATAATAAGGACTCATGCACTGGGAGAATAACCAAACGAGTATCATTCCCCTAGACTGTAGGAATATGATTTGGTTCAATGTGATCTCATGATAACCACATGATGCAAAGTATCAGTTACTCTAGCCCCTCAAGCATAATATAGTATTATATAACCACGGTATAGTCTACATTCTAAAGAAACTCGTAATGCCTTATCCTCATAAACCGTGTATGCATGTACAACAAAAATGCAATTTAAAGGATCAATGCAATTTATACGAAATTTTAGTCATACAATATAAAGGTTACTATGAGATTTACTTAACCTTACAAACGCAACATCATAACTCCCTCGTGCTCCGAGTCAGTAAACTAGTCCAAACGAGGCTTCAATCGCAGTCGTACAATTCATTAATACGTCTTGTAAGCCTCCACAACAACTTCACCATTTTTTCAATTATTTGTAATATAAACCCAATCCCATCCCGAAACCCCTCAATCCTTCCAAAATAAATTATTTGATGCTTGAACTTCATTTTTTACTCAAAATTATTGTTCGGCACCAAAAATTACGTTGTCAAGGCTTAATATAATTTTTTTCAATTTTTATATATTTATCGGTCATACTCGACCAAAAACCCCGTTATCTTTCCAAAACTACTCCTCGAATGTCCGGATCCTAATTTTGACTCCAAATTGTAATTTGAAATAAAAAATTACCCTTGACTAGGCTTTAAAATAATTTCTCAAATTTCTGATATTTTCGGGTATCGTAGCACGCTTTACGAAAAAAACACTCAGTATAAATCCTCGATAAAATCTCAAAATCCTCAATTTTCTCAAAAACCACAAATTTCCATTAATTTATCTAAAATTCTATTTTTATGATTTTTCCCTAATTTTCAAGAATTTTATTTAATTGTTTTCCTATTTTTTTAACACTACATATATATTATTTTTTATTTAAAATAAGGGGAAGGGGGTCGGCCTCTTCCTCCTACCCCGCCCAGCGAATAATTTTTTTTTTTTTTTTTCGATTGGGGTCGGTTTAAACCTACCCCCAAATCACGTTTGGATAGGGAACTCACCCCTTCATGGTTTCTCATTCCTCAATGATCCGCCATTACCAAACCTCACAACCACAACATCGACACCAACGCCAACAACTTACAACAACACAACAATACACACACTCTCCTTGTGCCAAAACCTCTCCTTTGGTCTCTCTCTCGATCCCTCCTTCTCAGTCTTCATTTCTCCAAATCAATTTCATTTTGTTCTTCTTTAGGTTCGAATTTCATCACTGTCGAATTGAAGAAGGAGACCATTTGTAGGAGCTAGAATAAAAAACTTTTTATATTCAATAAGGGAAGATTCAATACATCGAAATTATCATCCCTTGTGATATTACAAAACTTATCATCCCTTGTGATATTACAAAACTGTAATTTAGTACAAATATATAAGATAAGGGAAGATTCAATACATCGAAAAGAAGATTAAGACTCCTAAATCTTCTCTATCTAATAGTCGTAGCGCTCGTCGGTTTTCCTGAAATGTTAATTTGGGAGAGCGCTCCAACTTACTAAGTAAGTAAGAATTCACAAAGCCATCAACATTCCATATAATAATCAAGAACATTATGCAATAACGACATGCACCAATGTTAACTAATGGGATTATGAAAAGCATATATTTTAATAAATAACAAATGCAAGTTTGTCTGTCAATGACTATTACACTATGATTCCCATTTTATTTGTAAAATTTGGGTCAATTATCAACCGACACCACTAATGCGATTGCTAGACTAACACATTGGCTAATGTGCTGTCTAGCCAATCCATTAATGTCTAATGGTTCTATCTAAAACCTTCTAGTGAGTATGTAATTTATACAACCAATCGAATTGAGCAGGAGTTATATTTAGGCAGGGAAGGTAACGCATCTCCTATAAACTTATTCTTAAAACCAGGAGTTACTCTCGTGGGTATCATTAAACATTATTTTCCATTTATTGAAAACATCATAGTGTACATAGTATCCCATTTCAGTCCATAAACTACATGAACTACATATACTAAAATAGCAAAATAACATTGATAAATAAGCGAATCCATACTTACCTCGATTTAGGTTTTTTATCCAAATACCCTAACTTTTCGGGTCACTCGCGCTTTTTCAGTTATCCAAAACCTATGTCAAACCATTTATGATCAATATATGTCTAATACCCTATATTCAGAACCCCTAGATAAGTCCATTAGACCTTAGGAAATTTTGAGTAATTTACAACAACATTGTAGTTTTCTGGGGTGGGAGCGTGCTCCCTTATTTGATGGAGCGCGCTCCACCAATTGGATTCATCCCAACTGATGAAGGAAGCACGCTGCTCTGCTACCTGGAGCATGCTCCACCCTATACTATTTTGACAATGAACAAGGCAACAGCCACTGTTCCATTACCAAATCATCACCATAACCTCAAACACTCTTCCAAATCATCATGAAGGACCTCTAGTGAGGTAACAACCCATTTCCAATCTTAAACAACAACAATTCACAGAGAAATCATCACCTAACAATGAATTCAACTTCAAACTAAAAACTTAACTTACCAAGATGATGATCTCAGATCCAACAATTGTTTTGATCACATCGATTTAATGGAGAATCCCCTTGTGATCAACTCCTCAAACCCAAAACCCTTAGCTGGTCTCTCTCACTTTCTCTCGATTGATCGATACAACATTGAGGATAAATTTGACGATTTTGGATATATATATATATGAATCTTTTCATGAGATACGCATCACGCTATCTCGAGGCTGATCAAGTGATTGATGTGTTAAAATAACACCCCTTAAAGTGACATGCATTTTGACACCGTCAACACTTATGCTCATCTCGAGGCGATCCAACGATCCATATAATTCAATCAAAACTTATAGTTTAAATATATATTTATATATCAAATATATATAAATATATATACACTTCACATATTTTCTCGCCAATAAATTCACCGGACATGCCAACGAGTATTCTCGGATGTGCACATTCATTTCACGACCCCCTCGTCGTACTTGGTGTATTGGCTATTTATTATTTAGTTATTGATTTTTTGATTATACGTTTGTATTAATTTTCTATTAATCCCATAACCTATAAAATTCATTAACATTCCAAACAAACACCAATCATCACACAAATATACGCACACGCTAATTGAGATACTTCATACGTAACCATGAGCCTAACTCGGGTTATTTAAGATTTGGATTAACACAATCACTAGCTTAAGGTATCGGGTCGTTACAGCCTCCCTAATTTAAAGCAATTTCATCATTGAAATTAAAGTAAACGTAAAATTAATAAATTTAGACGTCCTAGGTGGATTGAGATCTAATTTTAATATTAAAGTGGCTTTATGAAGATATTAGGCTTAGTAGTTCGAAGTTTTCATGGAACTTAATGCGGTTTTATTTCCTAAAGTCAATTTTATTGAGCTTTCGAAGGATTAATTTAATAAATTTAGAATGTGGTTTTTCCATTGATAAAAGAAAAACTAATGGCTTGATAAAAGGCAAGGTACTTACTCATGATTTGAGTTTAATGATCTAGATTACTTTATAAAAAGATTAAAGTATGCTTATGACTATGATTTAAGTAATATGTTTGGATGCAAAAGCGATTGATGTTTCATTGTTTTGGATGTTTATTTAGATGTTAATTCATATTGTTTTCTATTGAATTGAATTGATTTGAATTTGGTGAATTTGAATTGAGTTAATTAAGTTAGTTTAATAATTAGTTTAGTTAAATATTATAGTTTTGTTAAGTGATTTTTAATTCCAGTGTTTAATTAAATTAATTAGATTAAAGTAAAAATAATAATAAAAACCTTGAAAACCTTTTTCCTAAAGAAGTTTGCTAAATCCTTGTGGAGACTATCCCACTTATCACTACTACAAATAATAAGGATATATGGGAAACTTATTGTACACGCTCGACGCATGTCACTAGTTCCAAAATAGGACTTTGATTTAGAGTGAGCACTCTCTACCCTGTTTGTGGTGGTTTTGTTGAAATGTAATACATGGTTTGTCTAAGCAGTAACAAACCGTTCCTTGTTCAAATTCAACCAAGTAGTTCACAAGTACATTAGGACATCCGACATTGAAGTGTATTTTAACTCAAACTCAGCGAGACGCCTATAGTACGTGCACTCAATGGATGAATTACATATGTCGTCCCATTTGCCGAAAAAGACTTCAAAGTTCTCTTGCTTAGCAAACTTGTCTTTAATGTTTGCAAATACATTATTATTGTTGTGCTTGCGCACAACAAATTTTTTTGCAGGCTTAAAAACTTTGGCAATACCATTTATTAAAGCTATATCCCGATTAGTAAAAATTACACTAGGCAATGACCAACCATTAAGTAAGTCCTTCAATTTCTAAAGTATCGACGTGAATTTATCTTCCTTCTCAACCGACATGTAGCTAAATGCAATGGAAAAACAAAGATCTTTACTAGTTAGAGCAATGATTTGAAGGAAAGGGTATGTGATGACCCCTTCCTTAAACTATGGCACCACCTGACATAATCTCGTCATTACGCCATAATCTCGATCACATAGGATTTAACAACGTATTAGTCAGCCTTTTTAATCATATGTTCTTATAAGTTACTTTCACGCTAACTTTAAAATAAGCATTTCACTGTTTTAATATTCATTAATAATTCGAAGTCAATTAAAATTTTAGAAACTTTAAGATTTTTCACCGGAAGTCTTAACAATTTAGCGAAAGCCATTGATATTAATCCTAAATATGTGGAAACCAAGAAACAATGATCACATGCATATATACATAACAAAATGGTAATAACAATATATCAACATGTGTTTGGTCGAGAAAACTATTTCTCACCCCGTATATACAACCCTAAAGTATATAAAAGACAAATATAAGTTGTACAACAAAATCTAATAACCTACAAAGTCGAGGTAGCAGCACTCCAGTGGCTCGGAGGTAGTCCTTGTTCTTCTCTTTGCTCCATTCGCTACTCGATGGATCTACACCCACTGTTATAAAAAGGACAGTAAGTACAAGAATGTAGAAAGTAATACTAAGAGACATTTATCCACATTTTCAAATATACAAAAAATGTCTGAAAGCATAACAGTAGCAACTAAAGCTGAAAAGGAATCATGCTGTAAGATATTTTAGTTAATCAAACTGAGACTAACACTCGGCTAAGTAGTAATGATCTAGGGTTGGTTGGTTATGAGTTACATCATGTATACCTTATTCCACTATTTAGGGCGTGAACTACCTCATGGATGCCTTCACATCATCACAAATACCCATCACACATGTATAAATACTTGTCAACAACCCCGAGTCTCATACCACGTGTGTTGCACAAGCTAATGGTGAGATGCTGACAAACATCAAACAATGCCATGATAACAAACTTATGAAGTGGGGTAAAAAAACAAAGTCATGGCACCTAGAGTACAATAGGTAAATCAATCCAATTAACCATAAAGAATATGCACAAATAGGAAAAGAAATGAAGATAAATATCTCAATCAGTTTACTTATGAATCATGTAAATTTCTTAGCTGAACCAGCCTCTTGACACCCCAAAACTCGTATTCGAACTCCCAAGACTCTTCCCTAGGCTCCTGGTATCATTAGATATGTTTTATGGTGTGTTCAGATGGTTTTGTATAGGTTTAAGCTAAGTTAAAGGTTTTTAAAGTCTTTGCAAATATTGCAAAAATTATGTTGTCCAGAGCACCTAGCACGCTGAGTATTATGTCTAGCGCTTAAGAGAATGCCTTAATGCACTACTCATACTCATTAGCGCACTATACGTAGGTAGCACGCTAGCAAGCACACCTAGCGCACTATGTGCATGAAAGCCCAGAAATTATGCACTTCGAATTCTGAGTTTTCTCCTCCACATGGCCATCTCCACACCTTGGATCCCACTTCTCCCCCCACCAAAGACCCAATACATCCTCTTCAACAATAACAACATCTTACAGTTCATGTATACATCATCAAACAATCAATTTTCACAAAATTAAATATGGAAGTTGAATTACCTAGTTGTGGATCATCTTTAACTTGATCAACTCTCTTCAAACACACCCGAATTTCTACTCCACCTCTAGCGATCTTCCTCTACAAAACTTTTTCTCATTCTCTTGATCGAATGCAAATGAATTGCATTTTCATCTCATATATATTAGATGAGGTAAGATTATAGCCTTTGATCTTAATCTGTACACCTATCTCTAGATCAATCTAATGGAACACATTGTATCCTACAATCCACTACATACCCACTAACTCATCTTTGATAACACCAATTGCAACTCAATTTCTTTTGTGATATGTCCATATGTGTCTTGAGGAATATCTATGACTAATGTTTTATTTTTCTAACTTCCGCTACATTTATGTTAGTTAAACCATAGGCATATTGATTTTGCTATTTAAGTCACATTAAGTTAAATTTAAACTTACCACATCACTCTCTACCCCGGTCCCACTTGGCATGCATCTCAAGGCACGTCTTTACTCACATGTCAACTTCTATGCATAACTAGGAATGACTTAGTAGTCTACACACATACAATACACTAAGCATACATCACACCAAAGCTAACATATACCTCAACCACATTGCTTCGGTCAGTGCACGTATCTTGATGCGTGTCCCACGTCATAGGTCAATGATCCCCATTAAGGAATTAAACTAAGAGTATGAATTTCAGCAGTGAAAAATCTTTCCAACTAATGAAAATTTTGTCCTTGAAACTAAAATCCAAGTTAAAGTTATACCTGACTCAAAAAAATACGAAAACCAAATATATGAAGACCCTCAATGAACATCGATGCTAACTCGCCTTTCAAACCAAATATGTGAAGACCTTCCTAGGAGAAACCTTCAAATACACAAAGGCTCCCTCGGTGTACTTAAGATCGCTACGATACGTGTCTGCATACTTATTCTACCTCTCATGGGCCCTTTTATGCCTCTGGCAAATTTGTTGTACCTTCTCCATATGATCAATAATAATCTCAAGCCCTACTTACTCTCAGTCCTCTAACTTAGCTCAACATGATGTCGAGTGACACGGTCTGCCATATAAAGCCTCAAATAATGTCATTTCAATGCTAGCCCAATAACTATTGTTGTATGCAAATTCACATAATGGTAGGTACTCCTCCCAAAATCTGTCAAACTTCAATACACAAGCCCGGAGCATATCCTCGAGAACCTGAATCAACTCTCAATCTGCCTATCAGTCGGAGGATGAAAAGTTATGCAGAACTCAAGGCGCATATTGCTCCTGCATACTCCACCACATCCTGGACGTATACACATCTTATGTGTCTAATGTGATAGTCAATGGTACCCCATGCACCCTGATAATCTCTCTTTTGAACAATACAGTCAACTGGTTAAATGTTTAGTGAACTGGGACTGGTAAGAAATAGGCAAATTTCATTAATCTATCCACAATCATCTAAATAGAATTATGTCATTTAGCACTCCTTAGTAACCCTATGAATAAGTCCATGGCTATGTCTTCCTATTTCCATCGCGGAATAGGAAGCGGTTGTAACAACCCTCCAGGTCTTCGATGCTCAGCCTTCACTTATGGGCAAATCCCAAGTTCCTGATGAGCTTCGATACGTCGGCCTTCATCCCAGACCACCATAAATGTTTCCTCATGTCATGGTGGATCTCGGTCTTGCCTGGATGAACAGTGAATCGAGAACGGTGTGAATCTTGAAGAATCTCATGTCTCAGCTCTACCTTTGATGGTATCCACAATCTGCCTTTAAATCTCAAACACTGATCCATCATCTTTCTCCAATCGGGACATTCATCACTTTGAGATAACTCACTGAATCTCGGGTACAAGATGTCAACTTTTTGGCACTTTTGATACTCTCTGTGTAAACACTTAACCTCATTTGTGTACATATCATCACCCGAGTATCTATAGATCACTAACTGACTCATCATCACTGCTGCCTTGAGTAATTCATACTCATGCATCATATGACATCTGACAACCTCATCATCTCTAATCGATATCCTACTCAGCGCATCTGCAACTACGTTAGCTTTTCCTGGGTCATACTCTAGAGAAACGTTGTAGTCCTTTAGAAATTCCAACCATCTGCGTTGTCTCATGTTTAACTCTTTCTATATGAATAGATACTTCAAATTCTTGTGATCAATGTAGAGTGTGAATCTCTCTCCATTCAGAAACATCATCGCTGCCAACTCTAAATTATAAGTGGAATAGTTCTTCTCATATATTTTCAGTTGTTTAGACGCATAAGCTACTGTGCCTATATTTTGCATCAATATATAACCTAAACATGTATGAGAAACATCTATATACACTAAGAATCCCTGTCTAGCCTCTAGCAACACCAACATTAGCACGATGGTCAACAACCTCTTAAGTTGAGCAAATGGCTGCTCGAACTCCTCAGACCAATGAAACACAAAGTCCTTCTGAGTCAATTTGGTAATCGGTGAAGCAATCTTCGAGAAATCCTTCATGAATATGCAGTAATATCCTACTAACCCTAAAAAACTCCTAATCTCTGTAATTGACATTGGTGCCATCTAAGCCATAATGGCCTTAATCTTAGTCAGATCCACTATAATCCCTGCCACCCCCAACAACATAACCTAAGAACTTGACCTCCGACAGCCAAAATTCACACTTTCAAAACTTGGCATAGAGTCTGTGCTCCCTCAAACTCTGCAACGTCTCCCTGAGGTGTTGCTTGTGATCCTCTCGAGTCCTTGAGTATATCAATATATATCGATGAAAACTATCATGAACGTGATGCGCGTCGAATGCGTCATTGATAATTAACTCTTATTTGCTACCAAATGCTAACTACAATTGGTTTGTAGTACTGGTAAGCATGAGTGTCGATCCATATGGATTGGTAATCAAAACTTTAGTTAGAGATAGGGTTTAAAAAATAGAATTGTATTTGATTAACTACATTAACTAACATACAGTGCAAGAAAACTAATAATAAACTAACTACAACGACAATAAAGAAAGAGGAAATAACTAATCTAATTGCATGAAAGTAGCGTAAAACAAGTCACGTAAATTCCAAGGTTAGGAAAATCAAGTTCAACTCAATATCAAGGACTTGATCATTGATTCTATAAAAAGTTGTTTGGCTTAGTTTCAATAGACTAGCGATAAAGATTTGGAGAGCACGTAACACTCCTCGGTTTCCTAATTTTGGTATGAGACTTTCTTACAAATGTACAACCCCTTGGTAGAGCAACCATTGGATTTGACACATTCGCCGGATTAAGATTCGTGAAACCACTAGCCTTGGACAACCAAGTCACGATGCGCACTCAATTAAGCCTAGACCATCTTGTTATGCAAGATATACCAAAAAGGAGCAAACCAATTGGGTTATCTACTTGCCACTTGGTGTTCAATGTTTCGCACAATTACAGATGCAAAACAATTAAACTTGCAATAGATTCAAATAAAGGAGAATGTTTTTGCAACTACACAATCAATTATCCAAACCATGATAATCAAAAAGTAACAAGAGTGATACAAAACATAAACTAAATTTAAAATTAAAATTAGTAGAATCTCACAAATTCCATGATGATGTTGTGTTTCCCTTCAAAAATCCCAATCCTAGCCTCATGGCCCTAAAATCTACAATCAAACTTACAAATTAGAGAGAAATAGAGAAAATAAGAGAGTTTAGTGTAGTAGAGAAGAGAGAGACAAGGTGACAAGTGAATAGTTAAATTAGGGGAAATAGAGAGTGGATAGGGTTCATATTGATAATGCTCAATAAAATGGAGGGGAGCCCTTGTTTTGGTCCCACTTTTACTGTGTAAAATCTTCCAAAAAATGGCCAAGTGTATTAAGTTCCTTCAGTCAATTCGTCTAGAATAGGTCAAAACCCTATTTTGGATGCAAACTTCCCTTCCTGCCATTTGTATTTAATTGATTTGATGAGGATAATGAAGTGTTGTGTGCCTTTAGGCGGATCGGTGGTGTCTGAACAGAAGAGACGAGGTTGCTCGTTTCATGAGCAAGATCCGGATTAGTAGGAGAGATGCACGGTGTTGGAATGAATCCCATGAATGCATGAATGTGAGACTTTTGAGTGCGCCTAGGTTGATTTGATGGATCTAATTGTTGCAGAGAGGAGTGATGCTCAATTAAAGGCATATCAAGGGTTCGAAAAAACACATGCACTAGAGAGACCACGAATCGTGCATAAAGAATTGGCTTGTGTGCGAAGGAGAATTGAGGGTTGCTGATTGATGTTGGATCAAAATGTGCTTCGTTCGAGGTAGATTGTGGGGAAGCTCGGCAGGAGTCGCCATATAGGAGAAAGCGCCGGGGAGTAACATTTCTTCATCTAATCTTGTTTTATATGCGGATCCCGAGGCGTATTCGAATGCTTATAGATTTGATGTATTGTCTATTTGTATCATTTTAATTGTCTATTTGCTGTTCATATCAAGTCTTGTGCGTGTCTCAAGGACAGTTTTATGGCTGCTGAACCACCTCAGCTTACATTGCGAATTTGGCCTATTTCCCTTCATTTTCTTTAACCTTTGCACCTCAAACCTTCTTCCAAACCACCTAACCTTTAACATTGACCAATGTGGGTCCCACGCGACTGCCTCGAGATGCATGATAGCACGCATCTTGATGCGAAACATCAAAAATACTCCAACGTGCCCTGCTTTTATTCTTTTTGATCAACATAGCCTAAAAACATCAAATGAACAAAATTAATAATTTACAAACTAAAATTGGAGAGTTTGGCACACTAAAATAAAATAAACACACACACACACACACACACACATAAATAGGGTGCAAATTGAACTCAATAAATACCCCTAAACTTGTTGTTTTGCTCTTCCTGTGCAAATATTTACTAAACGAGACTCTAAGTAACTAATGCAAACCAAACTAGACTCTTAATTAATGTAAATTTATGGACTCTAAATACAATTATAAACACAACTAATTTATTGAAAACACAACTAAATATAAACTAATTGACCCTAAGCCCAAATTTTAACAAAAGTGTGAATCCTTTGATTTCACTATATACCAAATCAACACTAAACTCAAGAGACTTATAAGACTAGAAGTTGTCAAGAACTTAGGCCCGGCCTTATCAAATATCACACTTTCAGAACTAAAAGTCGGTCAAAAGCCAAGGCTATCAATTAATCACGAGTTTTATTAGCCTATACACTCAAGTCGCATGTTTACGATCTTTTTATTAAGCATTAAAAATGCAAAGGAATCCCATAGGCGAGCCTACAACTCACACTCTCCATTAAAGAAGACTTAATACATATAAGAGTCAAAAATGATTTTTATTTAGGTTGTAATGGGGCTTAGCTTGGCTAATAATTAAAATAGATATACATTGATTCAAAAATGTTGGAAAACACTACCATAGACCATATAAACATACCAAGAGCTAAATAAAGTGAATAACAACAATATTTTTGAACTTTCATGCATAATCCACTATATTTTTTTCTTCACCCACTCCTTTATTTTCAAATGCTTTGCACATATTACTTTTTTTCACAACTTTTTGGAGTGGTTACCAAATTTACAAACACATAACAACACCCAAACTTGGGATTTTCTTACAATGAATCACATGAGCTCTCTTTTTCAAACTTTTGGTCTAAACTAGGCTTCCCAACAACTAGGTAACATGGATAAAAAGGCTAAGTTGTTTTATTGGGTTTCATGATAGGTACATAACAAAAACATGGTTGAATAGGCTCAAACATGGCAAACTAGAGGAAATAGATAATAGGTGGGCTATGAAGCTATTTATTTAACACCAAGGTAGCCTAAAATCATTCTCATACACATGCTTCGGTCTTTAAAATTTCATGTCAAGTAGAGTGCAACCTCATTTTAGGACCCTAGAGATCTAACTTATTCCACTTGCTCAGTTCTGATTTTATTCTCACTTTGGTGTTAAGTACATGACCCATCCCTAGTAGTAGACCCTACGACATAACAATGATCAAACCAGGTCAAGGACATGAAAAAGTAGAGTCTATTACATCATCCTAAGTCCGCATCTCAAAGGCATGCACTAACAAAAATCCGCAACTAATAGGCACTAAAGTTAAGTTTGGGCAACTCTATATGCAACAAAATTGTTCATATGACTCTAAATGCATGGAACAATGCGTATTTATTCTCAAAAACATTTTTTTATTTTAAAAAACTACACGTAAATATATTATGAACAAGATAAATGAATGCATGAATGAATGAGATGACGAGAAAAATGAGATGAATTGGAAAGAAACGAGTGATAGACAAGGAGATGAAATGGTCAAGAATAGAGGGGATAACACCATCATTACCATTCATAGCAAACGTTGGCTTATTAAAAAAATTGAAATGATCATACTGTCAAAGCTTGCATTCCCAAACCATTCAAACAAACTTTCCACAAACCTACATTTCCCCCCAAACTTAGTCCAAACCTTGTCCTCAAGGTTCAAAACAAAGTAAGGGTAAAACAAACACATAGATAACAAAAGAGGGTGAATATGAACAAGTGGTATACGATGGAACGAATAAAAAGACGAAACAAACAAACTAAAATGCATCAAACTCTCCAAAACTAGTGAAATGACAAAATCAAGTCTTATTAAAGTGATTTTTTTTGTTTTGTTTTTGTTTTCACTATATAGGGAAGTTTTAGGACAAGTTAAAACCATGGCATGATAAGAGCAAGAACTAAGTAACAAAGGAATTGACTTAAAAAGTTCCAACCAAATCTCAAAACATCAAGAATCCTAAAAGAATTAGTCAACTTTATAAAAAAAGTGCTCAAATCAAGTTGAAAAGCAATCGCATAGCACAAAATCAAGTAAAATGGCTAAAAGAGATTGCAAGTATTACAATCACATCAAGTATAATCATTTGAAGCTCTAAAATTAAATTTAAGAGTGGAATTTTGAAAAAATCTCATAAAATCCCACTCGCATAAGCAATGGATACAAATTCCCTAAACTCATAGAAGCCTTATTCACACACATGAATTCATTAACAATCAATTTTCAAGTAGAATGTGAGAAATGAGTATGACTTTCAACAAGACAAATGTGTAGTGGGGTAACGCCTTGCATGACATTATCCGTCTTGTTGAAACAAAGGAAATGGATCTGTGGGAGTGAACCATGCTTGCTAATTAAAAGTATACCTGATAGATGTGCACTTAGATAGTCTCGCTCTCAATAAAGCTCACTCCAATACATAGAACTCTCAACACTTATTGTGGGTACTCCCACACTCTCTCTCTTTCTCTCATCTCTTATACTTTCAAAACATCAAAAGTTCTTACAAATATTAAAGAAAACTGATATTAAGAGGTTATTGAACAAACAAGAACTAAACTAAACTGAAATACGTAAAGAAAAGATAAGGTTAGGTTGCCTCTCAACAAGCACCTTTCTTTCAAGTCTTTGGCTACCTTAGTATATTCATCACGTAATGCCTTTCAATAAAGAGTATTCAATAATGATACTCTCTCCTTTAGCCTTGGGCAGTGAGATAGGCACGCCCTCTTTCAAAATTGAGAACACAATCGAAACTTCTAACACAAAGAATTCATTGTTTCTTGATCATCCAACACAAAGATTTTGATGGCGTTGAAAGTCTTCGATCGCTCATTGTCTTCGACCTCCATATCGAAATAAAGAAATGTTTGGGGTAAGGTAGGTGGGTTTACCAATGCAAAGGGTTGGTCTTCCTTGTTCTCTTCTTATGACTCCTCCGACTTTTCCAAAATGACTTCAATCTTTTTCTTGGCCTCTTATTGAACTTGTGCAATGCTAATGTTCAACTTGTAAGGGGAAACTTCATAATTCTCTTAAATTGAAAGCCCATTCTCCTCAAACTCTTCTTTTTCACTCCAATACTCATAGACACATGGTTTAAGTCCATCAATGGCAAAGTGTTCACCTATGACATGCTCATTCTCCTAAACACTCATCAATGTGAAATCATTCAAAGTATCCTCTTGAAGACGACTTAGATTTTCCTCATTGATTGAGTACTCACCACTCTTGAACTCATCCATTTGCAACTCCGAATTCACCTCTTGATGATATAATTGGGCCCTTTGTTCCTACCATTGGATGAATTCTTTGTTTTTTAAATGGGAGCTGCCATCATATCAATTAGAGACTGTTCTTGGTGTTGAGAAATTGGAGGACTTCACAAAAAGTCATATAATTCAGTTGTGGCGATGCATTACTCCATTTGGGAAAGTTCACATGCTCAGAATGGTAAGGAAAAACATCGGTAAGATGATAACAATCACCATAAAAGCCATAAACCTCGACCTCTTGCACATAAAAAGGCCAATTAGAAGATTCTTGTCCATAATTTAGCATACCTACCATATTCACACTTTAGTAATATGAGTCTTCAAATTGATGACCATAATTGTAGGAGTATGAGGCCATTGTTGAGTTACCTGTAAACATAGTAGAAACAAGGGACAAGATAGAGAGAATAAAAGAAAACCAATGAAATGATTAAAACCAATCCCCGACAACGACGCCAAAAAATTGATGCACGTCGAACGCGTCAATAATAATTTTAAACTCTTATTCGCTACCAAGTGCTAAATACAATTAGTTTGTAGTAGTGGTAAGCACAAATGTTGATCCACAGGGATTGGTAATCTAAACTTTGGTCAGAAATGGGGTTTAACGAGAGAGAATTGTATCTAATTAACTACACTAACTAACATAAAGTGCAAGAAAACTAACAATAAACCAACTACAATGACAATAAAGAAAGAGAAAATAACTAATCTAATTGCATGAAAGTAGCATAAAACAAGTTATGTAAATTCTTAGGTTGGGAAAACCAAGTTCAACTCAACATCAAATATTTGGTCGTCGATTCTACAAAAAGTTATTTTGTTTAGTTTCAATAGACTAGTTATAGAGCTTCGTAGAGCACCTAACACTCCTCGGTTTCCTAATTTTGGTAAGAGACTCTCTAACAAATGTACAACCCTAGGTATAGTTGTTGGGTTTTGGGGTTCATACGCAGCAGAAATTACAAAACATTTTGACAAAAACCCCAACGGGATCCGAATCTAATTCCATTAAAAACGTTTAAACCATGAAAACTTAATCATACCTTGGTCGCAATATACTATTCTGAAGGTTGATCGATCTCTAAGGCGCTGCCAATGACGAACGCCCTCTACCAGCAGTCCACACACGAACGGCGGCCGAGATTCGAAGTGCTAGGTTCGAGAGAATACCAAACCTTTTGTTTCTCTCCAAAACGATCCAGAGCGTACCGAAAAACCCTAATTCGTTTCTAAAATGAAAATAGAGTTTCGGCCCTTAATCTTTCCTCTGTGTGTTCTAACTTAAAGCGTCTATTTATACAACCCTTGTATATAGACGGTTAAATAAATTACACATATACCCCTACTTAAAGAAGTATAAGTGTAATATACCACAAGGACGTTTCTGTCATGAATTTTATCATATAAAATTCATTTTTCTGAACCATATTAAAATCTCGCAAAACCATTCTTATATAGTGTGCGACCCAATAGGCTCATACAACGTTGGCAGTGTACCAAAACACATTTTGGTATACAAGTCTTAAGCGGCCTCTAGCAAGACATTATGACTACCCAAGTTGTACGAATATCAAATCGATACAACCTAATCAATAATGTATATAACATCCTTTTGTCACACGATATCCTTTTGATCAAACATAAGGCATGGAATTGTCATTCAACATGTTCAATCGTACTAGTCTCGATCTCTAGGTAGACTGAAAACATCCAAGTGACATAGATCAATATCAATTCACTTATACTAGACCTTTTACCAGTCTAACACATCGAGGGATCCACTGGATATCTCTCTTTATATGAGAGGGACAAATTATATCTTGATTACACAACTTCATCACATTGCTCACACAGTAACCAATCACAATCTTTATAATCATCCTAAGGTTAAAGACAACGTTTGATTGTGTCAAATCACAATTCCTAATGTTGAAGTCTCTGGTAATCTCAAGTCGATGACCGAAAAATATACCTATCATGAGAAACAACTATGACTTAATCCATGTGATGTTCTCATAGCGGGTCGGTCCAAAGATTTTGTTCCCTAACAAGTACTCGTGATCTTGATTCGTATCCCTATACGTATAATAATCATATGATCATCAATCAAGACTCAAACTAGTCTTAATTCATTATAGTTCCCAAGTATAATGATCGACTAGGGACATTTAGGTTATTTCTCAGTAATACCCATGGATCTTATTATAATGTAAACATGCAAATTAATTATAATAAACAGCAAATGAAATCCTCTATTTTATTAACTAAAAGTATTCATAAAGACAGTTAATGGATTGACCTAGGGCACATGCCCGAACATCTCCCACTTGCACTAGGGCCAACCATACATGCATCTAATGCCTAATGATCTAACATGACCATCATGTTTTGCTTGTGGAAGAACTTTTGTCAATGGATCCGCAACGTTGTCTTCAGTAGGTACTCTGCAAATCTTCACGTCTCCCCTCACAATACAAACAAACAGGGTTAGCAATACTTGGAACCACACCTAGTTCAGAAATGAAATTTTTGATCCAAACTGCCTCCTTTGCTGCATTGGACGCTGTAATATACTCAGCTTCTATTGTAGAATCTGCCACAGTCTCTTGCTTTGAACTTTTCCAGCTTACTGCACCCCTATTCAAAGTAAACACATATCCAGACTGCGATCTAAAATCATCTATATCAGTTTGAAAACTTGCATCTGCGTAACCATTTACAACTAGATCATTTTCAAAACCTCCATAGACCAAGAACACTTCCTTAGTCCTTTTTAAGTATTTAAGAATGTTCTTTACTGCTATCCAGTGACTCTCACCAGGATCTGATTGATATCTGCTTGTAGTGCTCAAAGCATATGATACATTAGGTCGAGTGCATAGCATGGCATACATGATAGATCCAATAGCTGATGCATATGGAATCTTATTCATACGGTCTTGCTCATCATTTGTCTTAGGACATTGAATCTTGCTGAGACTTATGCCATGAGACATTGGCAACAATCCTCTTTTAGAGTCTCGCAAACTGAACCTATTCAGCACCTTGTCTATGTAAGCACTCTGACTTAGACCGATTAGCCTCTTAGATCTATCCCTATAGATCCTTATCCCTAGGATATAGGCTGAATCTCCTAAGTCTTTCATTGAGAAACACTTCCCTAACCAAGACATGACATTCTGCAATGTTGGGATGTCATTTCCAATGAGTAATATATCATCTACATACAGTACCAGAAAAACAACTACACTCCCAGTGACCTTCTTGTATACACAAGGCTCATCTTCGTTCTTAATAAAACCAAAATCTTTGATTGCTTCATCAAAACGAAGATTCTAACTCCGAGAAGCTTGCTTTAATCCATAAATGGATCTTTGAAGCTTACATACCTTCCTAGAATTCTCAAGATGTACAAAACCTTCAGGTTGTGTCATATACACGTCCTCAAGCAGCTTTCCATTAAGAAATTATGTTTTTACATCCATTTGCCATATCTCGTAGTCATAATATGCAGCAATGGCAATTAAAATTCTTATGGATTTAAGCATGGCTACTGGCGAAAAAGTTTCATCATAATCAACACCTTGAGGCTGCCTGAAACCTTTTGCTACAAGTCTTGCTTTAAAAGTATGCACTTTTCCATCCATGTCAGTTTTCTTCTTGAAAACCCATTTACATCCAATGGTCTTACCACCTTCAGGTAAATCAACCAAGTTCCAAACTTGGTTATCATACATGGATTGCATCTCAGAGTTCATGGCACTTAGCCATTTATCTGAGTCTGGTCCAGACATAGCCTCCTGATAAGTGGTGGGCTCATTTTGATCCATAAGCAACACATCACGACTACCAGTAATGAGAAATCCGAATATCTTTGGCTCATGTCTTACCCTACCAGATTTACGTGGGCCTTGTGTCACTTGTGGAGGTTCAACTGGTTCAGAACGTTGTTGAACTTCCAGTTGTGGTTCAGTGTTTATCTGTGATTCTTGAACTTCTTCAAGATTTATTTCTCTCCCACTAGTGTCTTTTGAAATAAACTATTTTTCCATAAAGGCACCATACCGAGCAACAAACACTTTGTTCTCATCGAGATTATAAAAGTAATATCCTTTTGTTTCCTTAGGATACCCCACAAATAAACACTTGTCAGATTTAGGTGCTAGTTTTTCTGAGACTTGTCGCTTTACGTAAGCCTCACAACCCCAAATCTTAAGGAAAGACAAACTAGGTCTCTTTCCATACCATATCTCATATGGTGTTTTATCAACCGCTTTAGAAGAAACTCGATTTAGAGTGAAAGTGCGAGCTTGTAATGCATAACCCGAAAAGGATAATGGAAGATCTGCATGACTCATCATAGATCGAACCATATCTAATAAGGTTCGATTTCTCCTTTCGAAACTCCATTCCATTGTGGAGTTGCTTTGGTGGAGTCAATTGGGAGACAATCTCACAATTTCTAAGATGATCATCAAATTCTTGGCTCAAATATTCACCACATCGATCTGATCGAAGTGTTTTGATATTTTTACCAAGTTGATTTTGCACTTCATTTTGAAACGTTCGAAACATCTCAAATGATTCACTTTATGTTTCATAAGATATACATAACCATATCTCACTGAAATCATCAAGAAATGTAATGAAGTACCGATAACCTCCTCTAGCCATTGTGTTTATAGGACCGAATACGATATGTATTAGACCCAATAAATCACTTGCCCTTTCACCGTGTCCAGTAAAGGGACTTTTAGTCATCTTCCCTAGTAAACAAGATACGCACGTTTCATATGTTTCTAAATCAAATGAATCTAGAAGTCCATCTTTATGGAACTTCGTTATGCGTTTCTCATTTATGTACCCGAGACGACAATGCCAAAGATACGTTTGATTCAAATCATTTGACTTGAATCTCTTTGTATTTATGTTAAAGATTGGAGTATCAGTGGACCTTTTCATGCTTAGAATATAAAGACCATCACACAAATCAACATTTGCATAAAATATGTCTTTACGAGAAATGGAACATCTATTATTCGCAATAATAAAATTAAAACCATCCATATCCAAACATGAAACATAAATGATGTTTCTGCTTAAGGCAGGCACAAAATAACAATTATTTAAAGTTAAAATAAGTCCACTAGGTAAGACTAAGTCATATGATCTAACAGCCAGGGCAGCAACTCTTGCTCCATTCCCTACGAGAAGGGTGACTTCTCCTTTCTTCAACTTTCTACTTCTGGTGAGTCTCTGCACATTTATACAAATGTGAGATCCACATCCGGTATCTAATACCCAGGAATCACTAGTAGATAAATTAATTTCAATAACATAAATACCTGTAGTGGTAGTCGCACTACCTTTTTTCTTCTTTAGATCTTCCAGATAGAGTTTGCAATTTCGAACCAATGTCAGGTGCATGGCGAAATGACAATTTCCTTCCTTTTCTTTTGGGTGTTTTGAAGCGAGAACAGTGGGGCTTGACTTGTTCCATAGGCTTTGCGACAGTGCGCAAAGAAGACCTCTTGCAACTTTAGCCTTGCTTTTGCCTTTCTTCTTCATTCCCTTTCCGTTTTGGACCATCAACACATTACTAGAGGGTTTCTTGATATTTTGTTCAGTAGTTTTGAGCATTAAATGCAACTCTGAAATTGATTTATCCATATTATTCATATTGTAGTTCATCACAAATTGTGAGTAACTCTCCGGTAATGAATTCAGGATCAAATCCGTAGCCAACTCTTGGCTTATGAAAAATTCGAGTCTATCAAGTTGGTCAACATAGCCTTTCATCATAAAAACATGAGGACTAACTGACGCACCCTCAGTCATCTTGCAAGAATGTAGGTTCTTGATTATCTCGAACCTTTCTTGCCTAGCTCACTGTTGGAACATTTCCTTCACAGTTACAGTCATGTCGTAGGCTTCCATTAGTTCCATGTCCTTCGAAGTTCAGAACCATAGTTGCCGATAATATATGCAACATCGGTAGAATCATTGACATGCTTATTATGTGCATCCTTCATGACTTTCGTAGCATTGGGTGGTGGATCCTCGGGATTGGAGCATCCAGGACATACAACTTGCGTTCATGCTTGAGAACGATTCTCAAGTTCTGAACCAGTCAAGAAAGTCAGTCCCAGATAGCTTATTCTTCTCAAGGATGGATTACAGTGACAGGGGATTATTGTTACTTGAAGAGGCCATTGATCTACAATAAAGATTATGCAAATTTTATTTTCTAACTGCCAAAGAATCGTTGGACAAAACTTGACCAGATCAGAAGAAACTCACTAGAGACATTGCGTATGAAGCCTTATGAAGATTCGTGAGAAAAAAAACCTCAAATTCCAAGAAGAAGCCCAACGCTTTCACAGCGCTTTGAGAGTGCACACATAATGTTGGTGCAGTGCTAGACACGTATTGGGGCATAATCAAAGGAAAAAGAGAAAGTAGTAGTGCCTTCTCCGTGACTTTCAGTGCCTTAGAGTTTAAAAAGTACGACATTGGACAAATCTGAATATTGGCAGTTTCATATTTTACAGAATTACAAGATTCTGAATTATATTTCCTCTTATAACACTTCTACTATAACTAGGATTCCCTAGAATGACTTTAAATGCTTTCTCTCAATCTTAGATCTCAAAATACCTTCGGAAGGGAGAAGCCTTTTTTGGTTTTATTCGTAAATTTTTATTTAGTTTTGCATTTTTTCTATTGTTTGAATAAAGAGTAGTGTTGACTATATGTCAATGAGTGGCTATGTTCGACGATCTAAACCAATGTGATTGAGCTATATGGATTTTAAGGATTCGGGAGGTTTTTATGCTTTCAATTCCAATATTGTTTTGTTCTAATTTTTGTATTCTTGATTATAGTTTTTATGATGTTTTTAGTTACTGCTTTTAACCTTAAGTTTTTCCTTTGTTGCCGTGTAAGTGCACGTGCGATCCAATTTAGATCAAAATTTATCGCCAGTGATCTAACCGCCGCTCGGTAAGGGGATCATGTTAGGTGGCAAATGGAGCATTATTTGTTGGCAATCGATGTGCCTTTGTGTCGTTTTACTACTCATGATAGGTGTTCTCAAAAAGCATAATGCTGCTTGTCTGTTGAAATTTTATGGAGCACTTAAGATTTTTGAGTCTAGTTAGTATCTTTTTGTGTCACGCATTCCTCCCATTAACATTAGGAGAATGAGATGGCGAGAGTCACTATAAGCCTATCTATGAAAATTGGTACCAAATCAATCTTTTAAAAATCGACAAACGAATCCGATCCCTTGAATTTCCATTCACACTTCGGTCTAGGGTTTAATAGTTATTGATTTTTTGTTTTCTAAGTTATTGAGTTTTGTTTTATTCACATTTAATTTGTAATGCAATTGATTTTTCTTTTCAAGAAACCCTTGTTTTTTCCAAAATCTAAAAATGAATATCCCAATTCCTTTGGGTTCAACCTCGTACTTGCCTCACTACAAATCTATATTATTCGGTGAATTTGAGACTATTATTGGTGCCTTTGATGCGACATACCATGCTTTGACGCCGTTGCCAAGGATTGGTGCTAATTTGCTTTCTTTTTAGGCTCTTTGTTTTGTTTTATAGTTGCAGGTCACCGATGCTCACTTTTCGCAAACATTTCGGTTCAACTCGATCCTGAAGCAAACCGGGCATTTAGAAAGAGGAACATGGGTAAGAAAAGAAGAGAAAATTGGCAGGTGACTATGGATGGAAATGGTAGAGATTAGAATCTTCCAGTTATGCAGGATGATGGGCAGAACAACTAGCAGAATACAAGAAATGAACCGTGATAGAAAAGAGAGCACACATTTAACGAAGCAAATCAACAACTACCATCGATCAATTTATGCTTGAATCAGGTTGATACACAAATTGCTTGGTTTTCTTGGAAAGGAGAATGAGGATTCTAGAAGTTCGTCACAAAATTTGAGATAATGGAAATAGGCATGAAGCTTGCTACAATTGATGTAGACTTAGCAATACTGAAGGATATTCCCATTCGCTTAAATAATGCTACACAAGATTGGATGTTTCACTTGCCAGCCGATTTTATTAGGAATTGGAATGAGCTACATCAGACATTTCAGGATAATTACATGCTAGTTAGGAGGATTACCCAGCTTATGAGGTATATATCTCACATTGTTATGAAAAATGATGAATCTTTGTCAGAGTATTGGGACAAGTTCAACAAATTGTGCAGGGTGCGTCCTCAACACAATCTCAATGAAAAGTCCTTGATGGAAAGTCTCGATGAGGGGATGATTTATAATGAAAAGAGAATACTCGATATAGTGTGCAATGAGAGTATTTCAAACATTACACCTATAAAGGCTATGATATGCATTGAGAATGTAATTAAGCAAGACAGACAGTATAGTCCAATTAGCGAGAGAAAATGAGAAACAATATCTTCAGGAGGAAGCAAACTCGAGAGTAATATGTTAGAACTCAAATCTATGGTGAAACAAATGATGGTTGAGAAAGGGATAACAAAAGCATGTGGTATTTATTCAAAGTCAAACCATTTCACAGATCAGTGTCCTCAACTTTTTAAGAATACTGGGGAAACCAAGGCTGCAAGCCAACATCCAGGGTCACGTACAAGATAGTACAGGCAACAAAGTAACTATTATAGAGGGAAGGATAGGAATCATAACTTCAACTATGCAGCTAGGAACTTTAACTATTTGAACCTTGTTCCTAGATGACAGTTATTGTCAGTAACTCCTCAAAATCAACAAACTCATTCAAATGGTCCTACTCTGGAAGGAATGATGAAACAGTTGATTTATCTTAGCATCAATATGAAGCTAGGACGAAGGCTTCAATTAAAGAATTGTAGGCCAGGATGTCAGATATGTCGGCACAGATAGGCCAAGCCAACAATTAAGAGAAGCTACCATGACAGCCTATTGTGAACCCTAATGCACATTTGAATTCATATTCACATAGTAATGCCATTTTAGTGGCTGAAACTGCAACAAAGCTTAAGATAGGACTTGCTAGGGCAGAGGAACATGAAAAGTTAGAAAAAGAGGAAGATGAAAGGATCTACTTGAGTAAGGGATGGATGAATACCATCAAACAAAAAGTACCATTTCTTAAGAGATTGTATCCAGAAAGGTTTGCGAACATGTTTAAGGATCGCGAACAGTCTGAGGACCAGTCAAATGAAGTTATGAAAAGTAAGGAAGCAGTTAAGAAAGTTGAGAAAGTGAAACCAAAAGTTGAAGTTCCTTGCAAACCATTTGAAATAGCAAGATTATTTGAAGAATAGGAGGAGAACTTCTATGCAGGTAACATAGATGTGTCGAGAAAGTGTGAGGATCCAGATATTTTAGTATTTCATGTGTGCTAGGAGATACGCATATAGAAAAAACTATGTTTAGTCTAAAAGCATCCATTAACATCATTTCATCATTAGTTTTCTTGTCTGTCCATGACAAAGTCTTAAAGCATTTCGACATCATCATTCATTTAGCGGACAAATCTTCAACCCGACCAATCGGGATGTCAGAAGACATGAATGTTCACATAAAATTTTTTGATTTTCCCACTTATTTTCATGTCATTGAGATGGAGGACACACATGTGTCCAATCACACTTCTGTTGTGCTAGGCTAGCCATTCATAAAAATGGCAAAAGTAAAAATAGTAGTATTTGGTGGTTGCATTTCATTGGAGCATGATAAAAGGGTAATTTATTTTCCCATTCTTGATTATTTGGACTAACCTACTAATGTTTACACTATGTACGAAATTTTTCCTCTTCTGATGGTGACTTACAAGATTGTAGAGAATTCTTTTTAGACAACTTGAAGAAGATGGACGAAAATGAATGAGAAAAAATAAGAAAAATAGGGGAAAGAAAGAAAGAATACCTGAAGGTTGGGTATTGATGGAGAACAACAAGCCTGGGAAGATACATACTGTGAAGCAAGAGTCAGAACCACTAAATAACATCCTTGTATCATGCAAGTTATGTGTAAAAAGGGAATTAGAAGTTGTCTAGTGATGGAATATGATTAAGCAACCAATTGAAATAATTGACTTAGATTATTCATAGTGCCAGATTATGGTAACGTCAGGCCATCGACATAAAATATTGATGCTTTGTTGGGTGCATCCCGCATTTATTTTTCATGAATTTGATTTGTGTAAGTTTCAATAAACTTTTAGTTTGAATAAAATATTCTAGGTAAAATTAGTTAGTTGGATAAAGTGTGATGAAAATTAATGAATTTTTCTATTATCTCTGATTTTTACAAAGATTTTATGGTGAAAATGGAGAATGTGAATTGTTTTGCATGCACCAAAGTCAAAAAAGACTTTTGGCGATGTAATTCAATGCAAGTATAATTTTAATTGATGCATCTACATTAGATCATATGTATACATAAGGAAGTACATAGATTGAATAAAAAAATAAAAAAAATTAGGGAATCAATTCTATTTTTCAGGCCAGTGATTCCAAACGCCGCATGGTAACAAGTAAGGCACTGGGATGGCGCTGAGACATATTACAGATACGAAATAGTCTGTTTTTTTAGCCAACAATGTGCCATCGATTTTGATGTATACGTAAGACACTGACATGGCAGTGGAGGCAATTTAGGAATTCTTTAGGATTCCTAGCGATTTTTCAGTGCTTCCACAATGTTGTGACAATTGAACGCACGGTGTTGAGCTTGATTTTTAGTTTTTTAAAAAAGGGTAGAACCCCTTCTTCTTCTTCAACTAACTACCCTAGCGCCTCCATACCACTCCCTACGACCAAAAACTCATTCTCAACCACTAAGTTCATTCTTTAAGTTATAATTTCACCCATTTTCGTTTCTCCATATAGTGGAGATCATTTTAAGATGAGTAAACGAGAGATTGGCGAACGCCTTGATAAAGCCGCGATTTACGAGTTTCAATTTTCAAACTCCCAGAGCGTCTATTAGGACAAGAAAGCTCCCTTGAGCTCTTGGGAACTCATTCCCAAGTAGGTAATGCCCCAAACCTTTTTAATTTTTGTGAATTTCGTATTGGTGTTCTTCGGCCAATTTGGACAAAATATGCGTTCTAGGAGTCAAATTACCCCTAGAACCCTATGGTATTTGTTTGTGAGAATATTTAGAGTGGTTTGGTTGGTTTATTTATGATTTTTTTATCGATTTCGATAAATCCCAATTTTTTCGACAAAACGCGTGTGTTTTTGAAAAATTTGGAATTTTAAGTCCAGTTTTTTATTTTGAATGATCCAATGGCTTTAGATTGATCAATGTAGTAGTTATTGTTATGGAATTCGAATTTTCAAAGTTTTGATTTTTGTTAGTTATTGTTGCGTTATGAACTTCATGTAGGTTGATTATGTGTTGTTGCTATTTTGTTTGTGTGCCATGGAGATAGGAGAGTGCAAAATTGTTTGACTAGGGTTTCGAATGCCATAAGCTGTAGGTCCTAGGAGGAGGACAAGTGGTCGTTTTTCATTGCTAGTTAGTTGCTATTTTGGCTAGAACCCACCCACAATGGTTGTTTTATTGCTAGTTAGGGCTAGAACCCACCCACTTAATGCAGAGTGAGCAGTAGCGGGACAACTCGAGTGATTCTGAGAGTTCATTTTATAGTCTTTGTATGTATTTGAGAGAGGAACTACGAAATTAAGTACTAATTTGATTTTGTAATATATTTTTAAAGGAGATACAATATGTTGACGATTTAATTTTGTAATATCACTATACGACACATAATGTGCATACATTTTCAGCTTTTCATATATTATTTTGTTTCACCTCATTCATTCCATTTTCTTATCTTCCATTATTATATTTCACTTGTTCTTTTGGAATATGTATTAGTTGTCCTACTTTCTTGAACCTTGAGAACAATGTTTAAGATAAATTTGGGGGTATGTAGGTAAATGGAATGCATGAAAGAAACATTAAAAGATTAGGATTTTTGTAAAATTTTAATAAATTTTAGAGTTTTTTCAAGAATTTCTGGGGAAATACATGTAATACTGTTTCATTTTTTTTCTGGATTGATGGTTTGGTAGGTTGTTTACACATTTCCATACTTGTGAATTATATCTTTTTATTTTTCTATTCGTTTTTTTTAGCTTAAATGAATGCCTAATTCTATTTTAGGATAATGATGGACAATTTGAGAACTCAAATATGGAATGATGTTGCCAAAAATGGACAAGACTTTAATTAGAGATTAGGTGAAAAACCTATTCTTGTGATTGATCTACCGTGCCGAGTCTACACTAAAAAGTGCCAGTGTGGAGTCAATGACAAGTGTCAACTAAATCTCTACAGATCCCAGGATAGGTCTGCAATCCATTTAAAAATGGGTAGTAACATAAGAATAAGTATGGGGGAAGATGTAGGCATTGTTTGATTAAACCTTTAAGCTTTTAGCCCACCTATTAAGCTATCCCTAGTTAATCAAGTTAAGTCAACACAACCTAATTCTTTCATCACCTATCATGAAAAACATAAACCATTAGCCTATAATCCTTAACCTAGTTAGAAGCTAGTCATAGACTTCAAATCATTAAAAAGAGACTTGAAAAGAAAAAAAAAAAGAAGGAGAAGAAAAAATAAGAGTGAAGTATTTTTATATATCCAAAATAAGGAAAAATTGATCATGGTGAAAAATAAATCAAGTCATGATTAAAGAGACCTACCTAAAATGGTATCCATAGAAAATGGAGTAGGGAGCCGGGTGGTTAGAAAAAAAATGAGAGTCCCTCCTAAAACTGTATCCATTGGAAATGGAGCAATGAGCCGGGCGGTTGGAAAAAAGTGAGCATTGTACAATGTGAAAAGAAAGTTTTAGTTAGGTGCAGTGTAAACCATTTCATGTTCTTTGAAAATCATTTGACAAGTCTAAGTCTAAAGTTCTCCAATGTCTAAAATCCATAAACTAACTTTCTTTGTCACCTCAACCTAGCCATTACAACCCAAAAGAAAGTCCTATTGACCCCAAACAATGTTTTGAATGTGTCAGTAGAATCGTTGCATAATTTCTATTTGTGGGATCTTAGTATTCAATGCTCTATTTAGATAGTACAAGTTTCTGGCTTGTAATACATTTTGAGGTGACTCATGATTGATGAAGCCTAGTGTTTTGTGGAGTATTCTTCGGGAAAGTAGCCGAAATATCTTGACTCAAAGTAACCATCTTTGCTTGAATGTTCTTGTTTCCATTTGACAAATTTGATAGAAATTAGATGAAACCATTTAAGTTAAAGTTTGGTATTAGAGAAGTTGGAATGAATTTTGTGAATACAACTTGAATGTCTTATACTCCATTGCTCTGGACTAGTAATTGTCTATCTTTAAGGATATTTTATAAGTCATCAATTATGCTATATTTTTGTTTGGTATTACTATAAATTCAAAGACTTTTGGCTCCATTTATAATCTAAAACCTTTATTTTTACATTTTCATGGTAAATATAGGCTATTGAACACGAATGGGTGATTTCCTACAAGATTCAAGTCAAAAAGCTGAATAAAGGCTCAGCGCTTCCTAGCGCCTTTAGTTGTCCATAAATCGCCAAGGAATCAATGGACTAAACATGATTGGATCAGAGGAAACTCACTAGAAATGTTGCTTATGAAGTCTTGTGAAGACCCAGGAGAAAGCCGAACCTTAAATTCCAACACCTAGCGCCTTCACATCACCTTGCGAGTGTACATACGACGCTGAAACGACACTGGACTCATATCAAGGCAAAATCAAAGGAAAAATAGAGTGTTGTAGCACCTCAGCAATTCCCAGCGCCTTGAAGTTTACAATGTACGGCACTGGACAAATTCGAAAATCGACATTTTTGTATTTTGTGGATTCACACGATTCGGGATTATATTTCCTGTTATCATACTTCTTTTGGTTTTGTTTGTAAGTCTTATTTTGTTTTGCATTATTTTCTAATGTTTGAATAAAGAGTAGTGTTGACAATATGTCAATGACTCGCTAAGTTCTACAATCTAGACCAATGTCTTTAAGTTCTATAGATTTTAAGGATTCAAAAGGTTTTTGTGCTTTCATTTCCAATATTTTTTCATTCTAATTTTTGTAATCTTAATTGCAATATTTGTATGAGGTTTTTAGTTATGGCTTTTAACCTTAAGTCTTTGTTTTGGCATTGTGTAAGTCCACATGCACTCCGATATAAGTCGAAAGCTATCGCTAGTGATCTTACCGTCGCTCGGTAAGGATGATCATGTTAGGTGGAAAGTGGGGCCTAGTTTTTTGGCAATCGATGTGCCTTTGTATCGTTGAGATATGAGAAGGGTAGTGGCTCATGCTAGTTACTACTCATGATAGGTATTCTCACAGAGCATAATGCTGCTAGTGCATTGAAAATTTGCGGAGCACTCTGAATTTTGCGGGTCTATTTAGTATGTGGTTGTTTCGCACGCTCCTTCCATTGTCATGAGGAGAACAAGGTGGCGAGAGTCACTATAAGCGTATCTATGAAAATTGGTACCAAAGCAATCTTTTAAAAATTGACGAACGAATCTGATCCTTTGAATTTCAATTCACACTTCGGTCTAGGGTTTTACATTTATTACGTTTTGTTTTATTCACATTCAATTCTTAGTGCAATTGATTTCTTGTTTTAAAGAAACCCCTGTTTTTTCCAAAATCCAAAAATGAACATCCCAATCCATATAGGTTCGACCTTGTACTTGCCTTACTATAAATCTATAGTAGTCAGTGAATTCGATTATGTAATTGGTGCATTTGACGCGGCTACCAATCTTCAAAAAGTTCATAGGAGTGCCCTATAGTAGAAATCCACACACGAACAATGGCCACGAGTTGGAGTGCTAGCTGTGGGAGATCTTGAAAAAAATCTTCTCCTTTCCCCGAATTCAAGAGAACTCATAGAAAGCCAAAAATGAAATTCAAAATCATTTTGAGGGTTTTATCCTCTTTTGACCACCAATAGTTCTTTCACTTAAACACTTATTCATATAACCATTTTATTTAGGGTTTCAAGTGAATTACATATATACCCCTACTTAAATGAGCAATAATAAAGCAAATCGTAAGGGCTTTTTTGGCATGAATTTTATCCCCTAAAATTCATCAATCTTGACCATTTGAAATCTTGCAACGTTGGCAGTGAACCAAAACCTTTTTTTGGTACACAAGTCCTTTTTTTGGTACACAAGTCATAAGCGGTCTCTAACAAGGCATTATGATGACCCAAGTTGCACGAAGATCAAAAATTGATACAACCTAATCGTTAATGTATATCACACCCTTTTGTCAAACAATATCCCTTAATTCAATATAAGGCATGAAAAAGTCATTCTTAATATTCAATCATACTAGTCTCGATCTCAAGGTAGACTGAAAACATCCAAGTGACATTGATCATATCAATTCTCTTAGACTTGGCGATTAATCAGTCTATCATATCGAGGGATCCATTGAAATCTTTCTCTTTACTAGAGGAACAAATTCTATCTCGATTACACACCTTCACACTTTAATCATAGAGTAGCCAATCACAACCTTTATAATTGTCCGGTTATAGACAATGTTTAATTGCGTCAAATGACTAAATAATATACCTATCATGATGAACACCTATGGCTTAATCCATGTGGTGTTCTCATAGCGGGTCGATCTAGTACATTATTCCTTAATAAGTACTCATGATCTTGATTTGTGTCCTTATACATATGATAATCACATGACCATCAATCAAAATCCACACTAGTCTTAATTCATTATAATTCTCAATATAATGACTGACTAGGGACATTTAAGATATTTCAATAAACATCCATGGATCTTATTATAATTTAAACATACAAATCAATTTTAATAAACAACAAATGAAATTATCTATTTTATTAACCAAAATAGTAATAAAAATAATGTTTATAGATTGACCTAAGGCACATGCCCAAACATCCAGGAATATATGATTTGCATGAACCTACCAAAGCAAGCTATTTATATAGTCTTGAGAGTGATCTCAACCAATCCTCTAAGCTCCAATTTTCATCTAAAACATCTCTAATCTTTACTTACTCCTTCATAGGACTCATCACTAGGACGATCAAGTGGCCATTTCTTGCTAATTAAACTTTAGGCTTAATTTACTCAATTTAGCCTATTTTATTCAAACCATAGGCACATCAAATTATTTACATGGCCTAACCCAATGGTCTTACTTATAATAACCCATGATTTCTCGCTCAAGTCACTGAACACCTGGTTACCCCTCGCCTCGCGTCTACATTCATCTCAAGGCATCGTAAAACCTTTACGTTAATTATTTGGATCTTTGGCTAATTGAATTCTATCCTCATTAGGTTAAGATTTATTTATTTATTTTTTTGCATTACCATGAAATCAACTAAGTTACTGAGTGAACCCATATACTGACCTACCCGATGCCTGCATCGACATGCATCCCAAAGCAGTATACCCGTTGCAGACCAACACTCGCGAAACATGAAATTTAACACACATGCGATGTATTTTAATAACTTTAAATATAAAACATCACAATTGGGTCAAGCACCAAATAAAAATAACATAGTATTTATTTCTCAATGCTGAGTCTTGACCGAGTTTTACAATTCAAATTTCAATTATGAGTCACTAATCCCCATAATTAGAACTTAACTCGGTTTATTCAATTTTGATTGTTACATTCACGTTGCTTTATTTCTTTCCTTGAATCTTTGTTGTGCGTTATTTCATGTATATATCTTTTTATTACCAGGTGTACAAAGCAAGGTAGTTGTTTACTTATCTGAAACTATTTATTTTGTATGTACTATTATTCTGGTGTTCCCATAATAGCTTTGTCACTTTTAGGGGTGTGCGTGGACCACAAAAGAAAAAAGAAAGGTTGAGGATTTCTACTGGTTTGCTCACTTCCTCTATGCATGTATATAGTTTTGTTATATACTATGCTTTGGAGTTCTTAGGGTGAGTGTAGGACATAAAGTTCTTATGAAACAGTGAGGGAAACTTCGTGAGATGGTTTGATAGAGTCTTGGGATAGTTACGAATCATTTTAACCTAAATCTAGCTTTTAAAGTAGTTTATCCTTATTTAGGGATTGTGAAACTTAAACATATGGTTAGACTTGGATTTCATATTGTAATTTCATATTCATACTATATTGTGAACTGTAGGGAGATGTGCACTCTTCTAGGTCTTCTTCTAAGCTGCTGTTTATTAGGTTTTTGGTGTCGATAATCTATATTTTAAGGGATAATCTGCCAAATTTTTTATAATATATGGAAATCAAATCATATGATTACTTAATTTTCTCCACTTAAAGGAATTAGGAACTGAGTTTTGTTTGAGGAAATAATTCATATCTTGAGGTTGAAATGATTAAAATGGATTACGAAAACTGATTAGGGTAACAAGGATTAAGTTAGGGCTTAATGAAATAGGCCCTGACAGAAAATAAGAGAGACAAAATGAATATGGTGAGAAACAAAGTTGTGATTTTGTGTTTGGACTCCATTAGAGAGAGCTTTGAAGGTTTGGAGTTGGAGTGAGATTGAGAAACTAGACAGAGTGCATTTGGGGGGTTTTATTATGATGTGAGAGAGATATATATATATATTGAGTGTGTATCTACAAAATCCATGATTTTGATAAATCTGCATTAGGAGTTAATTACGCGATTGGTTTGTCAGAATCACGATACATATTATGGATTTGGATTCGGATTGGTGAAAAAAGGAAATCACTAAGTCAATGTTATTTTTCCTTAGTGGATGCCTATTGTGTGTATTATATGGTATTTCATCACAAAATGAGTGTGTTGAGGTGTATCCTCAACTTCTGTTATAATCGGGGTACTGCTTGTTTGAACGGCACAAGTGAAAATAAATTATTAATTCCTCGAAAACTCTTAAATAAAGTGTTAAGTATCATGTGAAGTTTTTGCCTCGATTTGCATGCAATTTGAGATTGGTAGTAGTGTAAAAAAAAGAACAAAGTTTGTGCAAGAACTTGCCTCGAGTTACGTGTTGATTTGCGGTGGTCGTGGTTAAGATTGGGTCAAAATTGGTGCAACTTTAGTTTAATATGGCAAGAGAATTGATCTGTAAAAGTTTGGTGTGTCATGGATAAAGTTAAGATTCTCGAGGTTTTGGTATGACCAAACCAATGTTATGAACGTTTTATGGAGTTGTACTATTTTATTGAGAGTTTGGCTCGATTTGGTGAAATCTGGATGCAAAATGAGCATATGATGTCAAAACACGTCAAAATAGGGATTTTCGAGAATTAATATATAGAAAGAAATTATGTTGCTGAAGTAGACGGTTGAAGATTTGTATAAATATTAAAAAGAAACAAAAGAAAATCAAACGATTTTATTCCTAAAGAAGGAAATGATGTTTCATTTTCTAAACCCCTTTCAACTCACTCTTTTGCTCTCGGATATCCATACGTCCGATTTTCATCTAGTTTCTCTCTACAAAATGGTAGAACTGCGCGAGATGGTCAGTTTGAGCCAAGTTCCATGGTGGAAATGAGCGATTCAAAGCGAAATTTAGGAAATAATTAATTCTTAATATTTCTCTAAATTCAGTTTGAATTCTCACGATTTCTTAATTTCTTTCACGGGATTTTAATAGTAATTGGTGTAAATTGTTGTGCATTGATATTTACGACAATTTAGAATAAATCCCACCGACATTGTTTTGGTGAATTAAGTTGATGCAATTAAGTTGATAACTATTTTGAAGGTGTTTTTATAGTTGATAATGATTTACATTAGGATTTTGGATGAATTGATTATTAGATTTAATCTAAATTGACTCCACAAGATGTAAAATATTTTAAAATTGGTAACGAGTGATTCCCTGGTGTTGGATGTCGAGTTTTGAAGATTTAATTAAGAAAATATTGATTTGGAGAAGTTTTATTAGTTGAAAATTAATAAAGTTTGTCTAATCAACGTGCTACATTGGAGAATTCATAACTTCTCCGTTTGTGATTCGATTTTCATGTTCTTTGAGTCTATGGAAAGTATAAAGTGAGCTCTACATTTTTCTTTTGGTTAGTATAACAAATATTATGGTTTTGATTGTTAAAATGTTTCCCTAAGTTAAGTAGTTGATAGCTAGTTGAAGTTATATATTATTATTTTAAGAAATATCTCTCGAACATACATTGGCCGCAACTTTCTTAAGGTTTCATTATTTGTTTTCACTTGAGCATGACCCTTACTTAACTGGGTATGTAAGGGATCTATTGGAGCAACTTTCAAGGTGATCTGAAGTTCTGGGAACCTCGAAAATTATGCTCAAAGTTAATTGGTCATACGTAAACCCGATGGTGACCTTTACTATTATTTAATTATCTTTGTACTTGTATTTGTAAATTTAGTCTATATTGCATTTTGCATTATTGTTGGTCATGCAGTCCTATCACATCGAAATATGACTTGTTAATGCTTCGATCCATGGTTAAATATCTTATACAGACGAAACATGCCATGCTCGAGTAAAACTCGTCGGGTGACCAGGTGAAATAGACTGGAACAAGGGAGACCAAAGCCATGCAAGTCCCCCGGGGATCATGCATTTAACTCTTATTCCTATTTTAGATTAATCGTTGGAAGGCCTTCACATTATGAACTTGTAACAGAAACATATGGATTTAAATTGTTATATATATGTTGATTATTTTGATATGCAATTATATGTATCCATATATTCAGACTAATATTTGCAGGAGTATAGGTCAATGTAGGATTTTGTTTAAATGATGTCCTCGAGTTGTTTTTGATGATGTCAAGTATATGGTGTAGAAGAAAGAGAAGAAAAAGCATATAAATCTATTGGTGATTTTGTGACCCGTCCAGCCTAAGCCTATGTGGACTTCAAATTAGCTCTCGCATGATCAACGCAAGTCTAGTCATCCTCCCATTTATATTATCATAGTTAATTCAGTTACTTAAAGTTGAGTTATTAGGTTTTGCAAGTTTTAATACCAAGCAGCAAAATTAACTTAACATGTAAATAACTTAAAGAAGATAGACAAGTCATGACAACCTATAGGTGTAGAACCCTGCAATATATATATATATAATCATGTATATCTGGTGAACAAGTATAGGGAAATACAATATACATAAATTTATCACTCAAAACCTTAAAATAACCCAAGTGTTCCCAAAAAAAATATATAAGTAATACATAAGCCAAGAAACTACATAAGTAGCATGAGGAGGGCCACTCTGATGTCCTCAGAGTAAGTCATCAATCACTGACGCCTTTCCCTTGCTCAACTGCGCATCTGCAATTGTCACTAAGGGAGATAACTCCAGTGAGTAAAGCCAGAATGATATTGACAATAATGCATGTGTAGTATGAAGCAGTTTGAGAATCATGCGAGCACTAAATAAGATAAATGAAATATAAAGTGCATGATAATAAGACTAGAAGAATGTAAACTGTAAGAAATGAATGTTCAGGAAAACTAAAAGATAGGCGACCAAGCAATCAAAGACCACTGAATGCGGGTTCCACAAGGTTTGGGTCATAGAGTTGCGACATTACCAGGCAAACTCGGGTGATAGGACGCGACAGTGCCTGCAGAACCTAGACCGTCGTGAATGAGAGATATCAATGGTGCCCGAGATAACACAACTCATTTGAATAAAATCCAGTGAATTATGGTCATTGCCTTGTTGCAAGCCAAAAACCACACCCCAGATACACCATCTTGACTCCTTGCCCCTCGGACACCAATAATAGGAATGAGAGTCCATGGAAAAACTAATTCATAATTTAAATAATGAAGAAAGGAAAATGAATTACTATAGGGATCCTTGTTGGTTTACTTACCTCAAGCTACTCAAAATTCGTACCCTCATATCTCCTACACGCCCCCAAACTAGTTCTGATAACCAACTTTAATCAAATAGGTTCTCGGTATCCATTTGTTCATTTAGGTGTGTTAGAGACCATAATTCCCAATTAAACCTAAATCTTATTTCAATCTTAGTGACTATATTTGTGATTGGACAATCTAAAGTTAGATAGGTCAACACTGAATATATAGTGTTTGGTTACTGATATAGCTTGTAGTTGGCTATATTTTCTTAAGCAAACCATCAATAACATAGCTATATCATCACTAGTTAGCAATAACTAACTAAGTTAGGACTATCAAGTTTAATGATTTACAGTCAGACAAGTCTCTTATAAAAGTCACATTTGGCTCAACCATTGCAGGTTGAGCCACGACCTACAACAATCATAATTGATTAGGCCACCATTGGCTAAACCACGAATATAACAGCCACATTCCACTATCTCAAGACATGATGAACTATAAAATGTAATGATCCAATTTGGTTGAGCCCTAATTTTCTTAAACAAATTTTGGAGCAACCTTATCCGACAGTGCTGAAGAATGGTTGAGCTATGACTGACAGAATTATGATCGATTGGGCCATGATTGAATGCTTTCAAGTGTTGGAGCCAACTTCAAATCCCATAACAAATTTTTGCTAGTCCTAGTTCGGTCTTTCAGCCATTCATAAACACGATGAAAACAACAATAAACCATCTATAAAGCCCAAGGCACTATGATCCACCATTTGAACAAGACAACCATAAATGGACATCAACAACAATGTGGGTTCCAACTATGAAAACTTCAACAAATAAGGGTTGATTAAACCCCCATTAAGTCCTAAAATCTAATACCATATAGAAATAACAAAGTGATATAACAATGAAAAAAGATCATTGTATAGGAGAAACTTACAAAGGCTTTATTTTTTTGTTCCCAACCAACTTAAATAGCCATCAATCTCCACTTCTCTTTCTCTCATTTCTCTCTAAAATTTAGGGAGATAATGAATTGGGTAGAGAGAGTTTGAAGAACGAGGGGTGTTTTGTCTTAGTTTTGTGGCCTCGCATGTACTAACAATACCTCCATATTATGGTCGTAACTCAGATAACACACTTGCTCTTAAGGTCATAAATTTTCCTATTTTGACTTCTACACCCTTATCTCAAGGCAGATCCCAAAGCCAATAAACATCAAACTGGACTTAGGCTAATCAAACATATAATTGATTTAATTTTTGCTTAGCTATTAGAATCAACTTAAATAATTAAGTCATGAATTAAGTTAATTCTTATCAAAGTGGTCAAAGTTACACCTAACATCACGACCTACCTAAATGCCCCTGTGCGCATACATATCAGGGTAACTCTTTACTCGCAAATTTTCCAAATCAATTAATTTAAATTGTCAAATTTTTGTATAATAAATAATAGAAGCATCAACAAAAAATAGAATACCTTGGTGTTGACTCCTGAGGGCCAACCAAGCTCGCCACGTCATTTGATAAGTCGCCAGTTGTACTATATTTTAGTGTGATATTAATACGAATTCTAAGAATTTTATCTCCATTTGTATTCTAAAACCTTTTTTTTGTATTTTAAGGGTAAATATAGGCTATTAGACAAAAAGGAGTGATTTCCCTCAAAGATCTAATCAAAAAGCAAAATATAAGCTTAACACCTTCTCAGCACCTCCAAGTGCACTAAAATCACCAAGGAATCGTTGGCCTTAACTTGATCGGATTAAAGAAAACTCACTGGAAATATTGCGTATGAGGCTTTGTGAGACCCGAGAGAAAAACAAATCTCAAATTCAAAGGAGAAGGCCAACGCCTTCACATCGCCTTGGGGTTGTAAATAAGGCACTGGAAAGGGGTTGGGCTCGAATCATGACAAAATCAAATGAAAAAAAGAGTATCATAGCACCCTCTCAGCAAGTTCCAATGCCTTAAACTTTTACATGTATGATGCTAGACAGATCTGATGATTTGTTGTTTCGTATTCACTGGATTTGCAAGATTTGGGATTAGATCACCTCTTCTCGCACTTCTACTATAAATATAAACCCTAGAATGAGTTTAGGATCACTTCTTCTCCCCAATTATCTCCTCCTCTCCGATGTGCCTTTTTCTTTATATTTCAACTATGGCCGTACTCGGCTAAAATATTGTCTAGATCAAGAGACCTGTAAGTGATTTATGAGGTTCATATGTTAATTTTCATGTTTTTCATTATGGTTTTGTATTTGTTATTGCATTGTTTATAATAGATTAGGTTGATCACATTCATCATATGTAATGGAAAATGCATGTGCGAGTGTAGGAGATCATTCCCAGTGATCTTACTATCGCTCGGTAAGGGGGATCACGTTAGGTGGCAAGTGGAGCCTTGTTTATTGGCAATCGATGTGTCTTTGTATTGTTGAGATATGACAATGATAGTAGTTCATGCTAGTTCCTACTCATGATAGGTGTTCTCTCACAGAGTTTAATGCTACTAGTTCGTTAAAAATGTATTGCATATCTGCAAGGTTTTACGGTATGGTTAGTATGTGGTTGTGTCACACCTTCCTTCCATTGACATGAGGAGAACAAGGTAGCATGAGTCACTATAAGCCTATCTCTAAGATCCTATGAAAAATAATCTTTTTGAATTGAAGACTAAATCATACTTACATTGGTCTAAGTGTCTCATTGATCAAGAATTATTAGAGTATTGTTAATTTAGTAGTAATTATAGTTATTTGTTCTCGCATTTATTTCTCAGCTTGTTAGTTAATTAGTAATTAGTTTATACTAGTATAATTAATTCAAAATCCTTTTCTGTAATTTAAACTTTTCTGCAGTCTCTGTGGATTCGACCTCGCTTACCGCTACCGCAAATCACTAGTAGCCCGGTATTTGAGATTATTATTGGTGTCATTCATCACGACATCATCGCTCCATATTCATTTAGGTGACATGTGTTAATCGTGCATAATAATTTTTCGTATTTTACTATTAACTTGTAGTAGTTGTAAATAGGATATCATCTCGACAAAGATTTTTGAAATCTAAAAGTAAAGTAATTTTTTTCTTGTTTTTATTAATTTATTTAATCTAATCAAACAAGAATTAAAATATTAAATAACTAGCGACTATAATTACTAACTTAAATCACCAAACTAATTAAATTAATCTAAATAATTCAAATTCAAACTAAATTAAACTAAACAATATTAAAATTCAATTCAATATAAATAAGCAAACATCCAAATAAACGCCAACTATAATATATATTTGGGTTACTTTCAAACACTAGAACATAATATCACTTCATACTATAGTTATAATTATAAAACATGGAATCTTGGAATCATTAAACCCCACTTCATAATAGGTTGATAGCCTTTAGCTAGCTACAATTTTTTGTTAATTCAATGAAAATGCCACATTCTTATCATTGTAAATCTACTCATTGGATAAAATGCAACACCATAGAAACACGATAGCATTAAGTGAAATGAAAATAATGTCTAATCTAAACCAATATTACTGAAGCCACATAGTAAACAACTTAGAACACAATCACCTAGAACATCCACTTGGGAAATGCCCTATAGATTAATCTTAGTTACTACTTCTATAATTGTTGTCAATAACTATAGAGATAGATTCAGAATCATAATACCATATAACATATTTGCAACTATACATGCAATGCTAATCTCCTTTAGTTGTAATACACAAAAACAACTTGTTAATTATGTGATTGACGTGTATGAATAGATTTAAAGCATTAAGCACATGATTCCTTAATTATAACTATCTAGCAATCCAAAACATATTACATGGTCTAGGGTTTGTTTAGATAGATATACTGCTCACTCATGCAGAAAATAAACAATGCATGAATATAATTAAAGGACATAATAAATAAATAAATACCTTCATATAAATCAAAGCTCCAAAGTATCTTTAAATATAGACAATAAAACTAATATAGACCAAAAGGAAAGCAAAAAGAAAGAATCATGATAGTTATTTCAAAGTTCTCTGCCCTTTTTTATAGTCTCCCTTCCTATACATATCTTAGATAAACTCAAATTCTTCATACTAATCTAAAAAACCTGCAATCAACCTCAGCGATTTCTTAGCGATTCCTAACTTATACATAAATTGCTGATTAAATCGCTGAGTTTAGCTCTTAGTGCTCCACTGATTTAGTTGGCGATTTATAGTTTGTTCTTCAATTCACTGTGGATTTGCTGGCCTTCTTCTATTGCCAATTTAGATGATGATTCCTAGTGTTATTTCAAATCGCTGGTTAATCGGTGGAGTATTTTTCAAGTTCACAATTTTGCTTTTCTTTCTCTTTTCTTCCATTTCTTCATTTTCTTATTTTAAACTTGAAATCATAAAAATAAAAGAATACCTAGTGTATTATAATCATTTATGCTTAAAATCAGCCTAATTTACACTATAAAATGTGTCTAATTATTGACTTGTCAAATACCACTAAAGTAAGCACTTTGGTGTTCCAAGCAAAGGAATACTCTTAATCATATTATCTTTTCGTCCTTTACAAATAATTTCAATCTAATTCATCTTAACTTTAAATAATATCATTATTAAAATAGAAGTGATTTTTAAAAGAAAATATATTACCTACAAGTAAATGAAAGTAATGATAGACTAGAATGATTTAGTCAAATCAAAACATCCCTTAATGATAAGTCAACCTCATAGTGTAACAGTCTTTAGAATTGAAAGTTCATTCCCAATGCTAGTTCACAACATAGGTTTTCTCAATCTCCACTGACAAACATCAAGCTTATGATAACTAATATACAAGCTAAAAACACAAAAACCACTAGATTAATCTTAAATTTAGAAAAAACTTTAAAATAGTACCACAATCGAAATCAATAGGAATTTTGCTAAGATACCAATGAATGTCTTTTAAATCATGTTAGATTAAGAAATACTTCATTCATCTATAGCTTCAAGTACTCAAGTTAAATCCTTTCTTTTAAAGAGTTTAAGAACATTCATATTTTTCATCTCTCATTCTTTTTTTCTACTCCATTCTAATTATTTCTTTTTAGAATATTTCATTTACTTTTGCTTTTGAGCCCCTGCTCCATTTACTTTGGACATTCTCACCTTTTTCCCACTATAGATTCCGTGCTCCATTTCCTTTGGAATCAATAGGAATTTCTATATATAATTTATGAACTCTTATTAACATTTTTCACTGTCCACTAAAATTGAAGAAAACATTCTTTCTAACGTATAGAAATTCATCCGTTTTCTAACTCATTTGTTCTTTCAATTATGGCATAATAATGTTTTAAATATACTATAAAAGAATACTTAATCGATAGCCTTTGTATCACAAAATTCATAGAAATCTCTCTTGTTCATCTTGCGCTATTGTTTCAATCTTCTACCCATTATCATGACTAACACAAGGCATTCAATTTAGTGTTCACATCAAGTAGCAAAGTTAATCAAAAAGGATATAAAATTAGTTCCTTCTATATCAAAATTCACTTGGGTAATATAATATCACTTCAATTCAAGATTTATTATATATATTCATTTTAATTTTTTTACTAATTAAAAATAAAGAAAAATGAAAATCATACTTGATTTCGGAAGAAGTTGGAAAAAGTTTTATCAACTTACTTGAATATCGGATTAAAAGTAATTCTGAACTTTTCTTCTATCTTTCTTTCCTTTCATTTCCATCAATGTCATACTTCACCTAAAATACCCCCAAACTCGTTCTAAACCTTGCTCTCAAAGTTTAAAAATGAAGTTCAGTTTTCAACATAACAAACATACCACGTGAAGTACAAAAGGATTGATAAAATCATAAATTTGACAATCAAGAAATTAATTTAATTGAAAAGTATAATAAGACTGAGTGCATAAAAATTTAACGAATAAACATCACCATTATATGTCAAGTGTAATAAATATAATAAGCAAACACTGAATAGAATGTATCACATTGTATACAACCATTAACACAAAGTATCATCGATAAACACAAAGTATATAATCACTACTGATATTACATAGAGGAATTCTTATAGTATCACTCAGAGGCACATAAAATAAAATAAACTAAGGGAATCAATGTTGGCATCCAGAAGTTGCATCGCCATCATCCTCCACTAGATCAATCCTCTGGGATTGGCAGCTCACAGCAGGGTCGTAGAGATGGTATTCCTGATCTAGCAATGTCGGAACATCAAGATTACTGCTAAGTGCTAATCTCGTTTATATAGATGGTACGGGAACCTCTGCGCCTCCATGACATCTATTTCTTTTAGACATCGTACGCTCCATTCTATGGATGGTATTGCTAATGCTTTCTGGTTCTCAAACACAAGTTCTAGATTACGGTGAGTGGTCATCTAACTGTGCAAAATCGCACCCATGAAAGATAACTCTAAATTTTCCATGTATAATCCATTATAATCCCTAGCAGACCTCTCCACGTTTGGATCATGTCTACCTTCCGACATCTCTTCTAAGATTCTCCCCGCATCGTCTCTGATTTTCCTTCTTTGCTTAGTTCCTCTTCTAGATATCTCAGCCCTTTCTCCTTCATCCTCAGTGTCTTCATAACCATTCACTTTTCATATCTCTCTATAACCTTATTAGCGATGGTCTTCTTCGATAAAACATCCATGTCGAGGCCTGCTATGTTTACTTGGTCCACCCTACAAAAGGCCGTAATCATCAAAGGGAAAGGCTGACCATCGTTCTTCTTGGTGATGATGGCACTCTTAATTTATTGATAAATGATTTTGCCAACATCCAAATATTTTATTCCCATAACAATATGGTAAAGTAAGGCGGCCTTGTAGTTCACTATCTCATAATACTGCAGGCTTAGCTATAAGCATGTGTTGATTAAATAACACCAAGCTTTAGTGGTCTTCCTAAAAAAATTGTGGTTATGTGTTTCGGGTACCCCTCCATATCAAAAACAAATCCATTTCCATGGATTGCCTTAAACCTCCCCTTATTGTCTCGATAGGGAAATGGTACTTAATTCCATACTCGAGTTTGGGGTACTCGTTGTTTTGTTTTTTGTAAGACTCTAGTAATCCAAAATATCGATTTATTCTTGCAATGGAATAGTCCACTGTCCTTCTTCAAAGTATGGACTCGGTCTTACTTCACTTCCATATGTATTGGGGTAAAATTCTCTCACTAAGACTTCACAACCACTTTCACTAGGAACATCCTCTAGGTCTAGTTGGTTATAATCCCTAGTCAGTAAACCTTAGTTTCTTACCCTTATGATATATAGGACCCTAGACCTATACTTTAATTCGTTCTTCACATTAAATCCCCTGTTTGGGATCAACTTTCTATCCTTGATTACATCATTCCTAAATTTCTCATAGGCCTTCTCATTGACAAAAGTTTCCTTCCTCCGTTCATAGTTTTTTTCCCCTATAGGTATATCTTGTTCAACTTCCTACGTCCTCCTCTTCCGTATAATCATCTTCAGTGTTGTAACAAAATGAAAAAGGTGGAGTAGGTTCTCTTTGCGGTCTAATCCTATGTGTGTTGAAAAATATTCATGTGGGTTGGATTTGGAAAACTTGGACTTTATTTTCAATCTCTCTATTAACTTTCCCTTCCATTTCTCTTCTTGTGAACTTCGACCTTTACCTCCTCCGACGATTTGGAATATTGTAAATAAAAGAATTTACATGTAAAATCATTTGGGACCAAATTTGTCGAAAAAAGATTCGGTGAAATTCAACTTATCTATCGAGAATAAGAAATCATCAAGGAAAAATATTTTGAAATTGAGAGTTTGAAATTTATATGAAAGTTGTTGATAAAATAGCATTAAGAAAAATAAACTTTGTATGTAATTTAAATCAATCGATAAATATTCACAAAATCCCCAAACTCATTTGAAGCTTATTCTCAAATTAGCTTGCGTATATAATTCAATCTACTCGCCATATATGAAAAATAGTTAAAAAAACTCGATAGTAATAAACTAATCATTACATCACTCCCATACTATTAGTATAATAGAAATTGTTCGATATCCAAACCATTTAAAATAAAAATTTGAAATTGAGTTGTTATCCTAATAATCAATCCAAAACCGACTAAAATAAAAATTTAATCCATAAGAGCTTAGGGTTTTAGTTGATTACCTTCTTGAAAGTGATTCTTTCAAGTATATGACTCAAAACTCTTCTCTATGACACTTCTTCAAATTCCAATTCAAACTCCTTTGCTCAAGCCCTAGGTGGCTCTACACTCTCAAAACTCACTATGTTTTAGGTTTAATATGTGAAAATTAAGGTGGGAATCACTTAAATACACTAAAATTAAGCTTTGGAAGGTTGAATATAGAAAAAATTGGTCTCTTGATCGAAAGGTTGCAATGGTTTGTGAATGTGAAAGGTTTAAATGTGGCGATTCGGGGTTTCTATTTTTTGAAAACTCAAATTCGTTCTCAGTGAATCAGGGTTTAAGTCGATTCGCTGAGGAATCGATGAAAATAAGCCTCAGTGGCTTAATGATTTGCCTAGCAATTTCTAGTTGTAAACTTGATTCGATGAAATATCGATGACTTTAATTTACATTGAAAGCTCTGCATACTGCTGCCAATTTTCTCAGTGATTTTCAGTACAAATTGGAATCACTAGGAAATTGCTAGCTTAATTTTTATTATTTTTCTAATTAAATCAATTTTCTCGTTTTATTATCGCATATATATTCAATAAAGGTAGAATTATTGAAATATTTTAGACTTTAAATATGATATGTATTAAATAATCTACATTATTATCAGAAATAACTAATCAACATAAATCTAATGCATAAAAAATATAGTACGAAAATAAATTGGCTCTATCAACCCCCCTTAAATGAAACTATTCCGAAATTGAATTCCTAAAATATCTCCATTATAAGAGTCAAAAGTTGAGACAATATAAACATGACTAACTAATCATAATACTAAAACTGAAATTAAAGATAGAGTATGGGTTGCCTCCCATAAAGCGCTTTTGTTTACTGTCGTTGACTTGATTAAACCACGCAGTTCTAGATTGATTCAATAAACTTAAATGTAGGACTATCCATTTTTGTGCCATTCTAGAAAGTGATTACTCGTCCATGCACTCGAAAATTAATTGTCTTGTTGGGAGTATCCATAACAGCTTGCGAAGTGGCTAAGAAAGGTAGTCCTAATATTAATGGAGGATCTTCTTTGATGAAGTATGACATAACCTTAAAGTCTTTCAGAATAATATACTTTTCAATTTGAACTGGTACATTAGTAACCACACCTATCGATTTTACTATATATCCATTTTGTAGAGTAACTTTTTCAGAATCAAGTATATCCAATTCTAATTGATTGTGAAGGAAAAAATGAATTGGCATGTAGTTTGCTCTAGAACCCGTATCACATATAGCTTTAAATACCAAGCCCATTTGACCTTTATGTTTATATATATATATATATATATATATATATATATATATATCCTAGATCATCGAGCTTGACAATTGTTGGATTCTTCTTTTTCTTTTTCTTATTTTTCGTAGATTTCAATTCCTATATGTTATTATTCTTAAAATTGTTTGATTGTTTAACCTTTCATTCTACAGTTGTTGTCTCTTAATTATATGTATCTTTACCTTGCTTGTTCATGGTCTTAGCATTTCCATCTTCCATTGTTACTGCATTAATAGCATATATTTCAACTTCATAATGATTTAATTCTAAAGATTCATTATCTTTAGTATGTTCATTATCAAATTCATAAGATTTTCCATAAATATCTTCATCATTAAAATGAAAAGTGACAATTCTATTTCAAACTCCATAGACATTGTTCCTTTAAAGATATCTAGCTTCGTTTTAACTATTTTAAGGAATGGTCTTTCTAAAAGTATAGATGGAGAATTAGCTGATATTGAGTCTCTCATTTCCATGACATAGAACTTAGCGGAAATATTAAGTCATTTACTTTGATTAAGACATCTTCTATCAAACCATAGGGTTTAATAACAGTATTGTAAGCTAAAGTAAGGTTAATAGGTGTAAAAATCAACGAACCTATTTTCATTGACTCATATAACTTGATTGACATAACGTTTATTGATGCTCCAAGATCACACATAGCAAAATCTATTAAAGAAGTTCTTATTGTGATAGGGATTCCACACATCCATGTTCAAAACATTTTTCAGGTATTTTCTTTTTAATTAAAGCAAATATTTTTTGTCCTAAGTTTTCCTTAGATTCTACTTAAAATCCGTCTTTTGATTCAGAGAATTCTTTCAAGACTTCATCATAATTCAAAAATTGCATAATTGATTCCATCAATGGTTTATTGATTTCTATTTTCCTAAATGATTTCATTAATTTATTCCTCCCTAGTATTAACTAATCTTTGTGAAATAGTAGAATATGAACACATATCTTCATTCAAATTATCAGAAATCTTATCGCTTTTATCCTTGTTAATTAATTCAAAATTTTGTAAAAAAATTTCATATGCTTCAACTCTGGGTAAATACCACGGGTACAACCTTCCAGGAAAATGTGTATATTTCAATTGTTCAGCCATCCATTTTCTAGTAGGAATGACATTAGTCATCATTTATTCTTTTTCTTCTTCAATAGTCTTATGAACCTTCTTTTTATTACTTTTTTAGGTGTCTTACCAATTATAGTTGTGTCTTTCTTATCACTAAATATAGCTTTAACTTTTGATTTATTAGTCGTAACAACATTGTCTTGAGTAAGTTCTTTAACTTGACCACTCTGTTGAGTACTTAAACTATTTATTTATAAATTCATTTGACTTAACTAGTTTTTCAATGCATTAATGGTAGTATCAGTCTTAATCTTATTTTGAGAGATATGTGTAAAGTTTTGATGACTTTGACTCATAAAGTTATGCGGCATTTGCTCCAAATTTGGAATTATAGATTGAGCTTTTTGTTGGGGCTGGTAATTAGGTGCAGGTTGTATTTGAGCTCTTGGTTTATAAATGTTATAGTTCTGATTTTGACCACTATAACTAATGTTTGGACTCGGTCTTGCAGGATAATAAATATTATTATTATATTTATTTCTTGGGGGACCAGAAAATTAATTCATCATTGCATTAACTTTTCAGTATTTTCTTCCTGTAGAGTAGGACACGCATCCTAATAATGTTTAACCTCATTACAGAATTCGCAAGCCTTAACTTAATTAGATCTATCATTAACTAATATCTTAACCAACTTAGATAATTCATCAATTTTACTATCGGTTGCATTATTTTTCTCACTATCCACTTCTTAAAGTTTCTTTCTTGAGGATTCAACCTTTTCACCATATTGCTTAGATTGTTTTGCCATTTTATTAACTGCTTCTTTGGCTAGAGTAGGTGTTGTCTCAAATAAAGATCCACCATATACTGTGTCTAGTAGTCTTTATTCAAAGTGATTTAGTCCTTCATAAAAATATTCTAATAAAGCTTTTTGAGTATATCCATGTTGTGGATAAGAAGAAATTAGTCTTTGAAATCTATCCCAAAATTTATTAAAGTTTTTATCATCTTTCATCTTCGCAACTATAATTTGTTTTCTATAGGAACTAATTTTTCTAGCAAACATATATTCATCTAGGAAAGCTTAGTACAACCAATCTTGTGCTTGATCTTTCAATGCAAAAAGGAAAGCCTTAAGTTTGACTTGTTCTAAAGTTCATTCTTTCAGTTTCATTCTATTAACTTTATGTTGATACTCCTTTATGAATTTCTGTGGGTCTTCGATTGTCTTTATCGTAGAAGTTAGGTAAAGCACTAATAAATCCAAATCTAAGTTCAAATTTCAGAAATCTATCAGGTATGCTTTACACATATGCTCATATGTTGTAACATTTTTTATTTGCTTGTCTTAAAGTGAGTTCTCTATTATTATTAATAACTATATTATAATTATTATTAATGACATTGTCATTAATATTATTATTATTTTCTTTCATCCTATTAGCTAAATTTTCCCTAAGTTTTTGTTGTTTTAAACTCTAATTAAAAGTTTTCTCTATTTAAGGATTAAACGAATGTAAAGATCTTGTTGAATTAACACGGCGAAGTGTGTAGACCATACAATGTCTAGAATCCGTTAAAAATTATCTAAGATTCATCGTTAACGGTGCCAAGAATTGACACGTGTTGAGCTTGCATAATAATTTCTCGTATTTTACTATTAACTTGTAGTAGTGGTAAATGGGATATCGTCTCGACATGTATTTTTGAAATCTCACAGGAAAGTAATTTTTTTCTTGTTTTTATTAATTTAGTTAATCTAATTAAATAGGAATTAAAATATTAAATAACTAACAACTATGATTGCCAACTTAAATCACCAAACTAACTAAATTAATCTAAACAATTCAAATTCAAACTAAACTAAACTAAACTAAACAATATTCAAATTCAATTCAATATAAATAAACAAACATCTAAACAAACCCCCACTAAATAATATAATGCATATTTGGATTACTTTCAAACACTAGAATGTAATATCCCTTCATTCCATACTTATAATTATAAAACATGGACTTTTGGATTCATTAAACCCTACTTCATAATAGTTTGATAGCCTTTAACCAGCCACTAATTTTCCTTAATTCAATAGAAATGCTACATTCTTATCATTGTAAATCTAACTATTGGATAAAACGTTACACCATAAAAATACGATAACATTAAGTTCAATGAAAATCATGCCTAATCTATGCCAATATTATAAAAGCCTCATAATAAACAACTTAGAATACAATCACCTAGAACATCCACTCGATAAATGTCCTATAGATTAATCCTAGTTACTTCTTCTATAATTGTTGTCAATAACTATAGACATAGATTCAAAATCATAATACCATGCATGCAATGCTAATCTCCTTTAATAGTAATACGCAAAAACAACTTGTTAATTCCGTGATTGACATGTATGAATAAATTTAAAGCATTAAGCACAAGATTCCTTAATTATAATTATCTAGCAATCCAAAATATATTAAATTATCTAGGGTTTGTATAGATTGATAGACTACTCACTTATGCTGAAAATAAACAATGGATACATATAATTAAAAGACATAATGAATAAATAAATACATTAATATAAATCAAAGCACAAAAGTATCTTCAAACGTAAATATTGAAACTAATAAAGAGCCAAAGGAAAGCAAAAAGAAAGAATTAGGATAGTTATTTCAAAGCACTCTGCCCTTTTTTATAGTCTACCTACGTATACATATCTTAGATAAACTCAAATTCTTTATACTAATCTAAAAAACTCGTAACCGACCTCAGCGATTTCTCAACGATTCCTAACTTATATACAAATCGCAGAGTAAATGATTGAGTTTAGCTCTTAGTGCTCCACTGATTCAGCTGGCAATTTGTAGTTCATTCTCCAATTTGCTATTGATTCACTGGCCTTCTTCTGCTGTCGATTTAGATGGCGATTCCTAGTATTATTTCAAATTGTTGGCTAATTGTTGGTGTATTTTTTTAGTTGACTATTTTGCTTTTTTTCTCTTTTCTTCCATTTCTTCATTTTTCTATTTAAAAACTGAAATCACAAAAACAATAGAATACCTAGTGTAATATCATCTTTTATGCCTAAAATCAACCTAAATTACACTATAAAATGTGTAAAATCATTGACTTATCATTAGGGGCCTAACGTGACATGTGACACATGTTAGATTTTTACGGTCACTACAGATTTTCTTTGACTTCTTTTCTTTTCATAAATTGTTTTTCCTTAGTATTGTATTTTGGTATTCTCCACTTGAGAGTAGATCGTGGTTTGGTTATGAAATTGTTATGAAAAGTTTATGAGATAGTTTAAGAGAATTTCAATTTTGTTCATAGTTCGTCTTGATGTAAATGTTGATTATGGAGCTGATATGATCGTAAATGAGCTTTAAGGTTGAGACTTGTGGACTTGATGTGAATTTGATATTTTTATTCATTTTGATATTACATTGTGAACTGTTTTAGAGATGTTTAACCTTTTATGCCTTCTCCCAAAGTTGCTTTTATTAGGTTTTCTGCTTCGATAACCTACTTTTAAGGGAGACTTTGACGAAATTTTTATAAAATATAGAAATCTTAGTATAATGATTTCCTAAATTTCTCTACATTTGGATATTAGTACCTTCAATATGACTTGAGGATTTTCTTGTATCTTAAGGATATTAGATAATTGAAATCGTTAATGGATTTGTTTGGGAGATTAGGTTAATTTGGAAATGTCAGAGACTAAAAGAAAATGGGTCCAGCCAGTTTCCCATTGTCCAAGAGTCAAACATCATAACACCCACATTGGTACCAATCCCACACACCACATTAGTCGATGTGCTTTGTGGTGTGACTTAGCATTATCATCGTAGCATTTTCCACATGAAAAATAAACCTTTTTTTGGATAAGTAAGTCAAGCCCAAAATGTGTAGGGAAATGTCTAAATTGTCCATTTCCTTCCTTAAAAGAAAGAAAATCATCAACTTTTTTCCACTCACATCAATCTCATCTACCCCCATTCAACTCGTCATGTTCCTCCCCTTCCTTAAAACAAGGCACCACCCAGCCTAATCCCGTCATTAAGCCCTACACTTAATCGCGTAAGACTTAATAACTTATTAGTCAGCCTTTTTATCCTATTCATCTAGATATTTGTGTTCGTGATAAGTATTTCTCTGTCCTGTGTTATTATATTTTCAGAGTTAATTAAAAAATTTTAATTATTTAACATAAAACTTAATTAAATGTGGAAATAAAGTAAAACACCTATGTGTGGAAACTAAGAAAAAATATCACATGTATATCAAAAGGCGATAATAAACAGTCATGCATGTGTCAAACCTCAAGGAGTCTAGTCTCTCAACCCATCAAACCCAAATGTACACAAAAGATGTAAACTAAGTAAATACATGCAAGTCCTATAAAAGTAGCAAGAGATCGTATGTCGAAGGCTTATAGGTAATGGTAGTCTTTTTCTTGCCTGGTCAGGTACTGGTAGGCTCTACAATTGTTACCAAGAGTAACAATTCCAGTGAGTAGATCATGAAACCACTTATTAACTTTTAGAATTGATAAGTCAATAATTAGACATATTTTATAGTACATTTTAATGTGATTTTAGATGTAAAAGACTATATAATTTGAGGTTTTCTATTGTTTTTATTATTTCAGGTAATAAATGGAATACGTGAAGAAATTGAGTAAAAAGGGAAGATTATGAAGGAATCAATCAAGTGAAAAGAGTGTGCAAAGAATCATCAACAAGGAATCAAGGAAGAACTAGATTTTAATACAAGCTATTTCCCAATGATTCATGTATACCCAAAATCGCCACTCAGATGGATGGAAACAGGGACTTCAATTCTACATATTTACCTAGCGATTCCATTTAAACTTGAATCGCTGAGGAATTGTTGGAACATATTTTGAAGATTTTAGATAACAACGATTAGTTTGAGTTAGTTTGGGATGTTTACTGCATGAAATCGTATAAATGCGATCCTAGGGTTAGGAAATTAGTGGCCATTGAGTGCTTAGATCAATATTTAATTGCTCTAAGAACCATTATTTATTTTCATATTTTATTATTTTATTGTTCATTGCTTTTGGAGAAGACTTAAGTATTTATTCCAGAGGTATTTATTTATGTCTTTTATTTATATTATTGCAATGTCATTTATGATGATGAGTGAGTAGTTAATTAATCTAAATAATGTCCAAACATGAACTAGATTCGTCTTGCAATGTAGTTATGATGAGATGAATTTGTACTTAATGCTTTAAACCAATCATATTCTTTGATTCACTAATTTAATAGGTTATTATCTACTGATTTTAATCATGAACTTTTTATTGCACGCATAGTCTAGAATATGTATTGTGATATTTGGATTCACTATCTAGTTTAAAGTAGTAACTAGGATTGTTTGAAAGGTGTTGCCGTTTAGATGTCCTAGGTGAATTTGATATCTAAATATGATGTTGAAGTTGCTTTCCGAAGATGTTAGATTTAGTAGTTCGAAATTTGCATAAAGTGTAATGTGGTTTCATTGTGTGAAGTTAATGTCTTTGTGTATTCAAAGGGGTTAGCTCAATAAAATTAGAACGTAACTTTTCTACCAGTATAAGGAGAAGAAATGTCTGGCTAAAAGCTATTTACTTACTTATGATTAGAATTTAATGATCTATCATGCTTTATAAAGTATGTTCATAACTATATTGATTGAAGTAACATGTTGGGAATGCAAAACGGATTGATGTTTCATAATTTTGTATATTTGATTAGATATTTATTTTATATTGAATTGAATTGAATTTATTTGATTAATATTGAATTTAGAATTGCGTTAGTTAAGTTAATATAATTAGTTTAGTTAATTATTATTATTATTATTATATTATAGATTGAATTAGTGAGTTTAATTACTATTTTAATTAATTAATTAATTAAAAGTAAAAAAATAATAAAAACCATTAAAAGTCTTTTTTCCTAGAGAAGTTTGATAAATCCATATGAAGACGATTCCCACTTACCATTACTACAAAATATTAATAGTGTAATAAAGTAGGGAAATTTATTGTACATGCTTAACACGTGCCAGCATACCCAAAGACATGTAACCAAATGCATGATACAAAAAATAAAGGGAAATATTGGAAAAGTAAATCATGCAGGAATTTACCAACTGAATAAGGAAATAACTGAATGCGGGAAGGAAACTAGGTGCAACAGAAAAGATCATAAGTTTGTACACTCCGAAGGTTTTAAACTCTGAGCCTGATAGGTGTCCTTGGAAATAACTTCAACCTAATCTATCTTAAACTCTAAGTTTAAATTTGAACCTGATAGGTGAGCTTTGATGGAACCTCTAACCTATCTATCTCTTTCACCCCAAGCCTGATATTTGTCCTATAATGGGAACCTTAGCCCTATCTATCTTTTTGAATCTGATAGGTTTCCTACATCAAGGATCATCAACCCTTTCTATCTTGGTGTTAGCTAAGACTCATCCCCTAAGAGTATTTGCAAAATGTATCCGGTAGATCCACGCTGCCGAATCTCATCCCCTCATATTAAATCAATTGCACTATCATACTCATAAAGATTACCAAGTAAAGCATGCATCGATACCAATAATTTCATAAATTAATAATTCAAGAAATTGAAAAGAATGATAGGAAATGTAAATAAATGCTATACATGTTTACTTACCTTAAACCACATAACATCCTAAGCTACTTTAGCCACCACTCACCTCAAACCGCACATCTGATACAGAACATTAGTCCTCCAGTTTCCTAGTATTGTTTTGTATAAGTTTGTGTGTTAGTTACCTTTTGTATTGTGTAGTTGTAATGGCATTGTTGTTACAATCATTGTGGTCATAGATGTCTTTTATGGGCACATACATCCCTTGTGTGCACATACATCACTTGTGAGCATAGACGCCCCTTAAGGGCATAGACATTTATCGTGGACATATACGTCTTATGTGGGCACAAACATCTCTTATGGGCACAATCGTCCCTTGTGAGCACATAAACTATTCATCTTCTCAAATAGCCCAACATGCACAAAAATGACAATAACTCCAAGAACAAATTTCGACCTAATTTAAGTGATTCTCGCTCCTTATGGATCGATTTGACCTAATGACTCCCATTTAATCTAAGTTAACCTCAAATATCTCAATTTAAACTATAAATCATGCATTTTACAAAAAACCACTTTTGTTGTTCAAGATTACATAATATTCAAAAATCCATATCTAACTCATTTTAAAGCCAATTTATGAAATCCAATATAGTAGATTGAGTGGAATCTCGCAAGGAATCCAAGTCTTTTGTTTATTTTAAAAAACTCATAAAAATTATAGTTTCAAAAAGTATAATTAATGAGAAAACTCTATTTTACTTGAAACTTGTAAAACTGTAAACTCGGAACTTAGATCCCATTTACTTCATAAAAGGCAATTGAATGCATCATTTTAATGAGAAAATTAGTAGCACTAAATCCCTGATTCATTTCTTTGATGAAAACCCCATATTCATGAACTTGAAATGCATAAAAAAAGAGACCAAACACATACCTCGGGCTCTTGTTTGGTCTACTAGATTTGATGCTCTAAATTGTAGATGGGATGACTTTTATTTCCCTCTTGCAACCCTTGTGGCCAACAAGCAAGAACTCCAAAATTTTCTTTATTTCCAATTGTTTTGGTTTGCATGAATATGAGAATAAAACCTTTAAATATACATGAGTATTTCAAATCTTGCCCGTACATCTTGCTTTAAGGTGAATCTATAAATTGATTAAAGGTTGATCTCAAGCTACCTCATTTTCAACTAACTTCCAATTCACCATCTGTGATAGTCCGATCCTCCAAACATGGCACCGCCCAACCTAATCCCATCACTAAGCCCTATTCTCAGCCACATAGGACTTAACGATGTATTAGTCAACATTTTTATCTCATTCACCTCGTTATACGTGTTTCAGGTAATTATTATTCATTTTATCCGTATTCGTCATTTCAGAGTTAATTAAAACCTTATATCAATTTAATATTATTAGTAGAAGACTTAATTAAATTAGTGGAAGCATTATAAAAACACTTACTGTGAAAACTAGGTAAATAAATGATCACATAAAACCAAACAAATAAATACATGCATCAGTTGGGAAGTCTAGTCTCTCAACCCAACCTAAAAAGACATAAATAATAAATACACAAAATGATCACCTACAAAGAGCAAACACAACTCGTTGAGGGCTAAGAAGTAATCGTCGGTCTTCTCCTTCCCTGGTCTGCTACTCGATAGATCTACACCCATCGTCATAAAAAGGACGGTGAGTATAGTAAAGTAGAAAATAAATCATGAAGGCAATTTATCCACATTTCCAAAATATACAAAGAACGATACCCGAAAGCATACAATAGCTATGAATAAGAAGAAGCTGAAAGAAAAGTATGCAAACAATCGCCAACCTTCTTCATGGAATGATAGAAAAAATGATCATGCAAATATAAGTTTGGTCTGCCGACATCGCTAGGGACTTTAACCCCGTGTGTCGCGCTAATAACATCAGCTATGTGAAGTGCCGACATCCTCAAGGACTTTAACCCCCTGAGGCATGCTACTTATGAAATAAGTAAAGCATCAGTTGTGTGGAGTACCGACATCTCCAAGGACTCTAACCTTAGGTATTTTGCAACTCATAAACTCAGGGCACCTACAAAGGTGGGCTCCCCAGTTCATGCCTATCAAAGAGTTCATGTTGAAGATTGTACAAACAAGTATCACACAATAAACATATTGACATGAGTGTGTACATAAACTAATAAGAGAGTCAAACAAATCATAGCATGCTATTAAGAAGACATTTCAATAGCTTCAAGATCAACAAAAATAAAGTAATCCAATCGTAGAAGGAAATCGAAACGAGGAATGCCATGCGACAAGTCATAACATGACGATTATAGCCATAGAAATCATAAACACGAAAGTATATACATAGTATGGCATCAGGAATATAAGATTAGCATTAAAACAGCCCAAATGACTCTATATTAACTCAATAATGGAATGAAATGGAGAGAATTGCCTCAACAAGTTTACTTACCTCAAATGAACGCAATTTCTAGCCTATAATGGCTCTCGACCTCTCCAAACTCGCGTTCCACACCCCGTAAGTCTTCTATAAACTCCTTAGGTGTCTTAAAAATACTTAATTTAACTTGTTTTAGGTTGTTTAATTTTTATTAAATTCTAATGTTTCACAATAAGCCCCCTTAATGCTTTGTTTATGTTGAAATCTACTTTAATAGATGGACTTCCTTGGTGCAACAGCTTATGAGTTGATTTAAAATGCCAAAACATAAAAATCACATATTGTAGTAAAAAGAGAAGTTTTTATAGCTATGTTTTAGATTTCCAAAACTATAAGGTTTGCGCGATTTTGATAAGAATCGAAGGAAATGTGGAAGTTTTACCCTAATGACTCAAAACAGTTTTAAATTTTGACCAAAAACTTTGTAACTTTCATTTCTCATAAACCATAACTTCAAAACTCATGATTATCTAACCGAAGCCTAACAAAATATCCTAGAACATCATATTAAAAGATAAGCTTAATCCGATAAAAAATAAGGGAGTTATGCTATAAATAGCAAGACATTCGCAAAACTGTGAACCTAGAAATTACAAATTCATCACCAAAGTTGCAAAGGATTTTTAGATATGAAAACCTTCCAATTGCAAAATCTTTCAGTAGGCAAAAGGTGTTTCTCCTTTGAGTTAGCTATCAAATGCCACTAAAATGGGCCTATTTCGATTAAAATGGGTATGTTATTACCAAATTATAGAGGCTGGTTCATAATAACAACATGCATAATTTTTAGTTTTGTTTTACAACTTCATGAACTTTAGAAATTCATACCTTAATGAAAAAATCCAAATCCAGAACTCCTTTATAGTAGAATTAGTGGAACTTCACAAGGAATCCAAATATGAAATTATATTTTAAAAGCAAAGTCATATGCCCCACTTAAATTGTCAAAAAATCAAAACTGAACCAAAACTTACCAATTTGACAAATTTTACAAAATAATGGTGTAGCGTAGATTACCTAATTGTGGGAATCTCTGATTTGAGCACTTACACCCAAACTCACTTAATTTTCAAAGCAACATGTTGAATCTCTACTCCAGATCTCTTTCTTTCATTTGTATGTAAATAACATGGTTGTTTGCATGAAAATACCACTAAATTAGTTTATATAGTGGCGTGATTCACTAGTGGCCCTTGATCTTATGTGAAACAACCATCTCTAGGACAATCTAAAGCTCATGTCTTTTTCCTACAAACCACTAATCCATCCATGTTAACACACATGTTTACATCAAGTTACTTAGTGACGGTGACAACACGTATCTTGAAGCATATCAATGCTTATGGTTTAATTTTCATAACTTTGGTCACATTTATATAAATTCAAGTATAGGCATTATTAAAGATTTGAAAACCAGAGGAACTGAGGAGATTAACGAATAAGTGATGAACTAATAAATAAGCATAAAAACTAAACACAAAATTTATATCACAAGTAAGACTTGAATGTCTTCCTCTGCGTAGGCTCAACCTGAACAATCAATTAATCAAATTGATAATATGTACAACCATTATAATGAAATATCTTTCTCATAAAACTAAAGTAAAAAATGATTACCCATACAATGACGATCTTGAGTATTTATTGACTTAGTCTGTCTACCCTATCTAGGAATTTAGTCCTAAATACAATACAACTCAAAAAACCTTCTCGATCTCCAATTGTAATTCCTATTGAAATCATCCAATGTTCAACAACTAAGTCTTCTATTCCTTTAAGAATCTTAACTCATCGTATCCATATAGTTCTTTAGTCATTTATGCACCTTTCTCTTGAATTTTGTATTTGTAAGTCATCTTGAAGTTCTCTACTTGCAGTATCGAAATTCTTTACTATTGTAGATTACTACTGACAGTTGCTCTGTTTCAGTATCCAACTCATATTCAATTCCTTCTTTGACTTCAGATTTTTCTTAGTCTTCGATTTTGAATTTGATACTGTAATGTTCATTATAATTTTCTTTGTAGTTTTTATCTGAGTTGTATCTGCTGTCAGACATCTTGCTTAGTCGTTTACCATCTTAATTACAGTAACTACCTAACTAACTTAACTCCTATTTTGACAATATACTACCAACAAGGATAGACTTACTCAAATGCAATAAGGTAGGGTCTAATGATCTCATTCTTTGGCGTAGATTGGCTAAAAACAGTAACTAACAAGATAACCAAATTTTTGAGGAACTTTATGAAATGTATTATTACCGATAGATTAAAGTAACAACACATAAAAGTCATACAACAACAACAACATAGCATCAGTCCCAAATTAACTGGGGTCGGCTACATGGATCAAACTTTTCCATTGTACACGATTAAGTGCAATTGATGGTGAGCTTTTCAAACCATTCAAATCCCTCTTAATTAATGCATCCCATGTTAACTTTGGTCTGCCCTTACCTCATCAAATTTCGACAGTTTCTATTGAGTCAAGTTTTCTAGTTGGGGCATTTGTAGGCCGTCTTTGCAGGTGACCAAACCACCGCAACCGCCCATCCCTAATCTTTGTATCAATTGGTGCTACTCCTACTTGTCTTTGAATTTCTATTTTTCTTATTCTATCTTTACGAGTTTTACCACACATCCACCAAAGCAACCTCATTTCTGCTTCGTTCATTTTATGTAATTGTTGTTGCTTTACCGCCCAACATTCACTTCCATAGAGCATAGCTGGCCTAATTGCGGTCCTATAAAATTTTCCTTTTAACTTAGTAGGAACATTTCGATCACAAATAACCCTTGTTGCACTCTGCTATTTCTTCCATCCAGCTTGAATTATATGTGTGAAATCATTCTCAATGTTACCATCATTTTGTATGATTGATCCTAGGTATCTAAAGTGGTTTACATTAGGAACTTCTACTTCCCCTAATTTTACCACTCTGTCATCTCGATGTCTAGTGTTTCTAAACTCACAGTGCATGTATTCGATTTTCGTCCTACTCAACTTAAAGCCTTTAGATTCTAATGTATTCCTCCAGAGTTATAATTTCCTATTCACTCCATCTTTAGTTTCATCTACTAAGACAATATCATATGCAAATAGCATACACCATGGTATATCCTCTTGAATATGTCTAGTTAGTTTATCTATAACTAAAGTAAATAGATATGGGCTTAAAGCCGATCCTTGATGTAGTCCTATCATAATGGGAAATTATTTTATAGCTCCTCCAAATGTCTTTATACTCGTTACTACTCCATCATACATATCATAACACTCATACCATAGGATCCATTGATCCCTAAGATTAATAGATTACTCACACTTCATTGAAACACACATATTATAATTCATAATTGAAATCATTGAAAATCATAGATGGATATAAATATATTACCTTCAATTAAACCAATGAAACCAAACATGAATTGTAAAAGTAGAGTCTTCAATGTTTCATCTACACAAATCTTCTTAATACTCAAAATCAAAGTAAACCTATGCCAAGATTCTCCAATGGTGGCTAATGGTTGTTATGTGGTTAGTTTACCACCTCCTAACATCTATTTATACTTTCTAATGACAATTAAAAACCCTACTTTACAATTTAACTAAAAATAAAATTTTAACTTTCTTATTTCTTTAAATTTGGCGCTGTCACTTATCCTTCGCCGCCGCGTGTGTTGTGTCATGGCGCCACCATTACGGCGTCTTGTACATGCCATTTTTCATTTCTTGTGACCTCAGCGGCGTCCCCATGACCTGCGCTATCCCCATGACCTCCGGCTCCATGATGTGCCTTATACACCCATAGGGCCACCATGTGTAGCCATGGTGCTAACCATACTTTCGTGGTTTTTTGTTCCATTTTTTCTCTTTTTTGCTCATTTTCTTCCTTTATGCCTTAATTACCTTAAAATTCATAAACATCATTAATTAGAGCTCATTTAAGGATATTTACACTAAATATACTACTAAACTAACATATATATGAGTCTAAATAATCGCTTATCAAATGCCCTCAAATTTAGGATTTTGCACATCCCGAGCAAAAGTGTATTTTACTAAGTCTCCTAATAAATAGTTCTTGTTCATTTTACATTGTTCATGAAGTATCCTTTAATTCATTAAGTTTCAAATTAATAATCCACTCAAAAGCTTTTCTTTGCAAAAACTTGTTATTTTAAGACATGTAGCTTTAACAACACATAAATTCACTTTCAAAATACCAAAGTAGATCACAACCAAAGCCATCACTACTCACAAGTTTGTTTCACCTTGACACTCAAGTAGCAAATATGCAATCTCTTGATTTCTCATTAAGGTCAGGAATTCACAAATAAGCATAGATCATACTCATCTTTGGTAGACTTTAGCACTTCAAGAGTCTATAGGACTTCATATAGTTGGAAAATAAACTTAACTCAATTAGCTACTCGTACTCGAGCTAAATCTTTTATTCGAAGAGTTTTATTTTACTTCCATCTTCTTTTCTTTATTTTTCTTCTCTCATTTCTTTTCTTCTTCTCCTTTTCATTATTATTTAACGATCCCTGCTGCTTTTCTTATGGACTATGTTTTTTTTTTCACTTTTTCCAACCATCAAGTTCTCTACTCCATGTCCTGTAGAACTTGTGGGATTCTCCCATTTTTCCCTTTTATTTCTAAGACTTTTGTTAGCACTTCTCACTTTCACTTAATCAAGTAAGTTAACTTCAACCTTCATTTACAATGCCTATTTCTTCCCCTTTTTGCACTAAGTCTTTATACACTTTGTATTATCAAGTAATATTCACATTTATTATATAATCCTTAGAGATCTAAATTTTTCCACAAGAAGTGTTCTAGTTTCTTTCTTTTATTTCAAGTTCATGGTCTTGCCTAACTCCAGGTTTCTAATCATGAAATCACACCGTTATTTGACACATTTCATTATTTTCTTCAAAAAATTTTAAAACACTCTCTTGAACTTCATATCAACAAAATACTTGTAATCTACTCATCCTTAATTAAAGGCATGAACATCTAAATGAACTATTTATTCATTACATAGTACTATATATAACCTAATCTATACTACTTAAACATTAAAATAGTAAATAAAATGAATAATTTATACATTACAATGCTTTCCTCTTTAATTGCTTCCAAAATAAAATTTAAATGATCATACATGGAGTGTTTATCCTTACTTTTTAGCTAATCTTACCACTTCTCATAGTGTAATGTAGTGTCGATGCCCCCAAACTTAAACTAAACCTTATCCTCAAGGTTTAAAAATAAGCTTGAAACATGAAAACACTAAAATACAAAAACATATATAATAACACAAATTATATAATTATAAACTAAACAAAACATAAAGTTTAAACAAATAAATAGTTAACAAAATATCCCAAATTTAAAAATAAGTGGTATCAATTTATCTCTCATCTCTCCCAATCTAAAGAACACCTAAGTCATTGGCATCAGGAATGCGCATCATTGTCATCATCAGCATCATCAGCTCCATCATAGGATGATTTCAAAGGACGCTCCACCCTCCTACTTTGCACCAAATCTGGATCAAACACATAGTATGATGCTGCTGAAAAACCAAATGACCTATCAGTAGGTCTCATCCGTCTGCTCTTCTCATACCTAGCTATGTCCCTCTGATGATCGATGAACAACATGAAATTACGCTACCCATTTCGTCGGTCTTGCTATTTACTCTAACTATCTTTTTCATATCATAATACGGCTGCCTGATACTGTGCCATTTCCTCTCGGTATTGTCTCCTCATCTCTGCTATCCACAACCTCTGCTGTCGTGGAGTCAAGTCCTCTGGTGGTGGTACTGGTGCTTGTGGTGAAGGAGATGGTGGAAAGACCTCTGGACCATCAAATTCTTACTCTCCAATCTATGGGTATACAAACACTTAGCCCTCAGCAAATCCCTGGTGTTGTTGCTCCTCCTCTTTTCCACATCCTTTATCTTCTAGCTCATGGGCTAGCTTCGCTATTGCTACTGCTACTGCTGCAGCCTAATCCTCTTACCATTTGGCAAACAACTCGGCCTCAAGTCTAGCTCCCTCGGCTCTCTTTCTTTTTCTCTTCCTCATAGTCTTGATAACTAGGTAGTGGTTTCAATATGAGCATGAAAGCTTCATCCATGGTTACTTGGGCCTCAATATCGAGTTTTTCTTCATTTCCCAATCATACCCCAGTCTTAAAGCACATCTGAGTGATCGAGATAGGAAATAACAATTTTTCGTCTCTTTATGACATCATAGATTCCCTCAGATTGTTGTAAATGATCTCGATGATGTTGATCTCTGCGTTCTTTAGAATCTCATAAAGACAAGGTGTTTTTGGCTTGTTGATCTCACCTTGCTGAGAGGTGGGGTATAATGAAACAACAAGGAAATGTTGTCCTTGGACAACTAATGTGCTCTCTATGACTCTAAAAGGGTGTAGGTTATAGGGACTCTCATATATCTTATCTAAGAAACTTGGTTCGGCTCCATACAAACTTAAGTACTCCAATCTATAGATGCTATTAATCTCACTTATATTAAAAAGAACAAAAATTCCTATCACCTTCACTAGCTCATCCTTCATAGTGAACTTCACATTAGCATAAAATTTATAAACAATCTCGGTCACTCCTTTAACTTTATTCTTTCTATAGTCTTGAGTAAGTCGCTCCTAATTTTATTGTCTAATGAAGTTATTCACTCGTTTATCATACTTGACCAGAAAATTTATTCCTCTCTCACATAAAACTTCCTATGTTGGATATCCTCATATCGGTCCTTGGTATCTCTACTAATGAAAAATTCGGATTTAAATGGCCTAGGCTCCTCTGTGGGATCTCTTGAGGTTGATGCCTCAAAGTCATTTGCTCTAGCTTGGCTAACTTGATCCCTTATTCTTGTCATTTCTTCAAATTTAAACAACACAACAACAATGCAACTAGCAATTCGGAACTTCAAATCACCTTAAAATCGAAATTTATATCACACGGATAATTCATATGCCAAATCATACAAAAACATAGACTAAGTTTTCATGGGTAACATTAATGCTCAAAATTCACATAATCTTGCTAAACCTATCCTGCAACCTTAAATCCACAATTCAAACAATTTCATCAAAATTTTCAAAATTCAAACATAACTAAATGAAATTGTAAATTTTACCTCAATACCGGATTAATTTTTGGTGTAGAACACTCCTCCAAGTCTCTATCAATCGAAACACTCTCAATTTTCTCACAAACTAGAACCTTAGCTCTCATCGAAATCAAATTCCAAAAATCAAGCCCTAGCTTTTCAACTTGTGCAAATCTACAATGCACTTGCCTCTTTCACTCTCAATCACTAGGAACTCTCTTATCTCACTTAGAAATTATCAAACTTTAGCTCTATAAGGATCTATACTTGAAGGTTATGGTGGGGTTTTGGACCAAGTGTGAAGAATGTGGTGAACAAGGGTTGAAAACCTTATAATGACACTGACATCGTGCTTTGTATGGCACAACGCCATGACAGCGCCACCACTACGTCAAGAACGCAGTGGAGTTTTTATTCTTCTTCCCCTGCTACCCTACTAACGCAGGCACTAGTACCCAAGGTGTCGTAGCTTATAGCAATGGTATCTAGCAGTCTAACGTCTTTCGCCTATATTTTTCGTTAACTCTTCTTCGGCACTCCTCCAACTTTGTGTATCACTCACACAAGATGTACTGACCACATGAAATCCATGTAAATATAAAAATTAATGAATTTTGCCTTTAATTTGCCCATGCATCTCACTTTCACTGCTTTGAACTCTTTTGCTCTTTTACGCTCTTTAATAAATGAGCGAGACATTTCCATGCCGATGAATCATCACTCGGAAAATGGTCTTTCCCGCGCATTCAACACAAATTTTTGAAAGTTAGAACTAAAACGTGTTGATTGTACTTATTAAACTAAATAACTAACTACTAACTGAAATTTATAAACCAAGCTGCTGCCTAGTAGCGCTAAATTTAATGTCATTAGCTTAACGCATTTTCGTTCATTTAGTTCGAGTCTAAATCGAGAAGCTACACCTGCAGATCAGAGATTATGATTTCATTCCCATTCGGATGTACTTCTTAACCTTCGACAAAGACAACCTTCTCAGTATCATCACCCTCATCGATACTCATTGTGTATAAGCACTGTTCAATAATGGCCGCCCAAGTATCGTAGACACATCATCATCCATATTGTGATTCATAACTTCAAAATCCACGATGAATGTGAATCTACCTACTTTCACACGCACATTCAAGATTCTCTCTATAGTTGGTATCAAGTTGCCATTTACTACTTGCAAATTCATCGTATCGAGACAATTGGTCTTCAAATTGGCCTGCAACATGTCCATTAGTAGCATGAAATTTATTGAAGGTCCCGTATCACATAAGACATTTCTAAACCAGTGCCTATCGATGTTTATCGGTAAGAATATCTCTCTCGAATCTCTCCTTTTGATAGGTTGAAGTCTCGGGATGAACTTGAACTTTGGTTCCAGTTTCTTTGGAACCACCTTGGTGACATTGCCTTGTGAGGCTTCTTGAAAAGGTCCTTCATCTTTTTGCTTGGCCTTCCATTGTTGCTTCCTCTTCTTTTTCTTCAAGGCATTAATTCTTTGTTTCTTGAAACCATAAAGTTCATCTTGCCTCACTTTTATTACGTAGAACAATTTAACTCTTTGAGCATTTACTTTAAATGTATTTCCACTGTTTGTTATTAACTCTACCACTCCATAAGGCCAAGTAACAAATACCTTGAATAGTCCTTGACCATCGTGATCTCAATTTGCCCGGAAACAATTTCAATCTTGAATTGAATAACAATACTAGTTTTCCTGACTCAAAGGATCAATTTCAATATCTTTTTGTACAAATTGGCATTTTCATATACATCTAGTCTAAACTCATCTAGTTCCATCAGTTAAAGTAGTATGGCCTTCCTTGCAGCTTGAAGATCCATGTTAAGCTTTTTAATCGCCCAATATGCTTTATGCTCTAACTTTACTGGTAAGTGACAATTTTTTCCATAGACCAACCGATATGGAGACGTGCTAATTAGTGTTTTTAATGTTGTCATGTATGCCCACAATGCTTCTATAAGGTGGAATACCCAATCTTTTCCCTTGGTGTTTATAGATTTTTCCAAGATCTATTTCACTTCTCTGTTACTTACTTCATCTTGTCCATTTATTTGAAGATGATAGGCAAGTGAAATCTTATGCCTTACTCCATGTTTCTTTAACAACGTGTCAAACGCTCTATTGTAGAAATGCAATCCCTCGTCACTAACTAATGTTATAGGTGTTCTGAATCGACAGAAGATGTTTTTCTTTATAAATTCAATGATAACTTTTACATCATTGGTTGCGGATGCTATGACTTCTACCTATTTGGATACATAATCCACTATTAATAATATATATTGTTTCCCATTTGAAGTAGGGAATGGTCCCATGAAATCTATTCCCTATACATTGAAGAGTTCAACTTCCTAAAAAGTGGTTTGTGGAAACTCCCGCCTTCTGGAAATATTTCCTGTTCATCGGCATTCGTTGCAAGTTTTTACAAAAATATATGAATGCTTGAATAGATTTGGGCAATAGAATCCGCATTTTAACACTTTAGCTATCGTTCTTTATGTTCCAAAGTGCCCCCTATATGGTGATGACTGACATTCTTCCAGAATGCTTGCAAATTCCTCTTCTACTACACATCGTCGAATTAGTCCATCATTGCATCTTTAAAGCAGATATAAGTCATCCCAAAAGTACGACTTCACATCAACTAGGAATTTCTTTCTTGATGCATTTGTTAAATTTAGAGGAAACACTCTGCATGCCAAGTAATTAACGTAGTTTACGAACCATGGTGCCTCTTTCTAAACCTCAATTTTTTTTACTTCATCTGATTTCTCTAGCTTATTTATTGCCATTGTATTGACCTTTTCTGGCTTGTACATCACTTGATCTTGTCTTGGATCCTTTGTTGTCGTAGTGCTAATCATGTGAATAGCACTCACGTTATCCTTAGGATTGGTGACGGTATTGGTAGGAAATTTTCTTTCTTTCCTCGAGTTCAAGGCTATAGCAAGCTAAATAATTTGTCTTTTTAAGTTCTTGATGGATTTTGGTCGCTCATAAACCATCCTCACCATGTCTTGCTTCACTCCTTCCATCTATTTCTCGTGCTTCTCATGGCGCTCCCTATTGCTCATGTCCATGGCTTGCAAGTACTTCTCAACAGACTTTAATGAAGTCATCACTTTGCTCTGGCCCAACTTCCCCTATTAGACTTGTTGATCGAAGCCTTGAGGTAACTTCAAGTGCATTATCAGGATTTTTGTAAGAGAATTTTGAGTTGTTGTTGTTATATCCTTGATAAAATAATTGAGGAACCATTCCTCTCAACCTAAAGTTGTTCCCGTAACCTTCATTGTTCATGAAGTTGATGTCCTCATACTCCATTCCCTGTTGTATCTCCATTCGATTAACCACCATGCCTTGGTGATTATTAGGTTACTATGTTACTTGTGGATCTTAGTGTCCCATCTGAAGTTTCGACATTTAATTGCTCAGATTTGATAGCTGCGCCATAATTGGAGCTTGCGAATCAATCTTATATACCCTTGCTGGTTTCCTTAATGTGGAACAAGAACCGATTGTAGAATTTAGAGACAAAAGATCAAGGAGATCTAATGCTCCGTCCTCATCCTTGGTAAGTATAGAACCACCTGCTCCGGCATCTGCTAGTGTTCTCATGTTGTGGTCCATCCCATAGTAGAAAATCTGGAGTTGTGCTCATTTCACGTATTCATGTCCCAGACATCTCCTCAGTATCTTTTTGAATCTTTCCCCCACCTCGCTAAGAGACTTGGTGTCTTCCTGCTTGAACTAATTAATCTCAAGTTTCCTTTCGATGACCTTCACTTGGGACAAGAACTTGTCAAGAAATATTTCATTGATTTCTACCCATGAGGTCATACTCCCTGCATTCAGCCCTTATAACCAAAATTCTGCTTTTCCACCCAGTGAGAATAGAAAAAGTCTTATCCTGATCACCTCTTTTGTAACTTGATGTGTAGAGTGTCACACTTCTCCAAGAAATCCTCAACAAGTGCTACTGGATCTTCCTTAGATAGCTCGTTGAGCAGGCTAGTTTGCTTCATATTTATTAAAAACAATATTAGTTTGAACTCAGTGGTGTTGACAGGAAGCCTCATCTCTCAGTTGTAAGTCTCCTGAACTTTTGTCTTGAAGTAGTCATAAAGGCATCTCTATCCTTAAACTCTATCTTGTACTACCAGATCACCTGCAAGTTGGTTATTCTCACGGCCCTATTATTGGTTTCTTTTTTGCTCCTCTACCATCTCGATTCCTTTGTTTTTCTTTCCTTTGTTGGTTCTTTCAATCTCAGGGTCGTAGGGCACTAAGTCCTTCTCTCCTTTGCTACGCATGCACTAATTATCCCTGAAAGAAAACACAAAAGATCAAGTGCAGAAAGTCAAACTTAAAACTTAAGCCTTTTTTGTTTTCTTTTTATGAACTTGAAAATAAAGTGCTTAAAATAAAACTTAGCAACTTTTCAAACTAGCTAAGTAATACTAAGTAGCTACATATCCTTGGCAATGGCGCCAAAAACTTGATGTGTGTGCCGCAAGTAGAACAGCTTGCTTGTAGTAATAGTGTAATCAACTTATGTTGACTACGGATATCGTCCTCAGGGAAAGGTTTTTGCATTAGTTAAATACCTATTTAACTATGAACTATTGCTAAGGAAATCCCTTTTTAAATGGTTTTATACTAAACTCCTCTATCTAACAAAATAATATAAACTTTACTTTAACTCTTATATTAAGGATATCTTAGTTCACAACTACAACTAGACAATTAAATACTATACTTTTCAACCACTTTTACATCTTAATATGTTGTGTGCAATGCCTTATTAAAATAAATGGATTTCCTTCAAATCCACTTTAACCCACTATAGTGACGAAAAAGACTTTAATGTGCAAACTTGAACTCCACCTATTGGTGTGAATAACGTAATCTCCACATTGCTTTAATGCTCAAAATATTTAGATTCATAACCAATTAAAATTACTATTCGTGCCTCTCTAATCAACAACTATCTATCGATGTTGTGTATTTTACGGTTGTACCATTCATGTACGGCTTAAAAGCTTTAATGGTCATGATAACTTTTAAAACCTAATATCAATAAACACGTGATCAAGATGTCTATAGCATTATGCTTAGAATCAATACAAACTCTAACCATTGCACTTTTATATTCACTTTCTAATCATGTTCATAGCATAGCACTCATACTTTAAGATCCATTGATCCGTAAGATTAATAGACTACTCAAACTTCATTAAAACACACATATTACAATTCATAATTGAAATCATTTAAAATCATAGATGAATATAAATATATTACCTTCAATTAAACTAATGAAACCAAACTTGAATTGCAAAAGTGGAGTATTCAATGTTTTCTTCACACAAATCTTCTTAATACTCAAAATCAAAATAAACCTATGCTCAAATACTCTAATGGTGGCTAATGGTTGATATGTGGTTAGTTTACCATGTCCTAACATCTATTTATACTTCCTAATAACAATTAAAAGCCCTACTTTACAATTTAACACCAAATAAAACATTAATTTTCTAATTTCTTCGAATCTGGCGCTGTCACTTATCCCCTGCGCCGTGTGTGTTGTGTCGCGGCACTGTCATTCCAGCATCTTCTATGTGCCATTTTTCATCTCCTGTGACCTCGGCGATGTCTAATGACCTTCGGCATTATCCCTTACTCTCTACAGTGTTGCCACTGTGCCAAGCCTATAGCCTTGATTTCTTCACTTTGTCTTCCCTCCCACGCCATGCCTAAGTCCTCCACGTTGTGCCTTATACACCCATAGCACCACCATGTGTAGCCACGACATCCACCATACTTTCATGGGTTTTTACTCCATTTTTTCTCATTTTGCTTATTTCCTTCCTTTACGCCTTAATTACCTGAAAATGCATAAATACCATTAATTAGAGCTCATTTAGGGATATTTATACTAAATATACTATTAAACTAACCATATATATAAGTCTATATAATCAGTTATTACCATACGTCTCTCGAACCCATGGAGGCTCATCGCAATTTCGTAGTGGTTCAGAATCATAAACTTTTAATTTCTCAGAGTTTGCATTTGGTTTTGTAAGATCAACTCCATCATGGCCATCTCCATCTCTTTAGCATACATGCCAATGAAATCTTCAACAGGTGGCTCTGAGTTCTGGTTCATCCTTTGATTATATGTAGTAGATTGCATCTCTTCCAAGACTCCTATTTTCTGCCAATATTTGTCTTCTCTTTGTAGTCTCTCTTCTATGTATCTCATTTCTCTTTCATTCCTCCTCAACCTGGCACTTGTTTGTTGCTCTCCATGTATCCATTGGTAATGGTCTTGCCATGGTGAACATCCAACCCAAGACATATCATAGGAACTTGGTCTTGTTTATAGAATTTTGTGATCATTAAGGGAAAAGTAACCCTTCCTTCTAGTTTGTGGTCAAGGCATTCCTAATTGAGTCATAGATGATTTTTCCAACATTAATATAACCTATCTTTTCAACAATGTGGTACAAAAACGTCGCCTTGTAGTTCACAACCTCATAGTACTGCAAACTTGGTTGCAGGCTCGCATAGATGAAACAACTCCATGCTTTGGTGGTTTTCCTAAAATTTTTAGTTTGAATGTGTTTTGGATACCCATCCTTATCTAAAATGAATCCATCCCCAGAATTGCTTCCAATCCATCTCGAATGGTTTCATGGGGAAATCTATGTCTGAATCCATACTCAGATTTTGGGTATTCATTATTTTCTCTCCTATGAAGGTTCGGTAAACCGTAGTACCAGTTTATTCTTTTCGGTGAATAGTCAACTGGTCTTCCTTGGACTATGGCTACCGTCTTATTATCACTCACTTGCTCGTTTGCATAAAATTCTTGGACTAAAATCTCACAACCTATCTGTATAAAGATCCTCGTGTCATTATCGACATTGTAATCCCTAGTCAATAATCCCCAATTCCTCTCTCTTATTATATTCGAAATCTTAGGCTCCCACTTAATTTTGTTCTTTTCATTGAAGCCCCTATCCGGAATTATTTTTATATTCTTTCTAATATCGCACTTTATCGTAGCAAGAGCCTATGCATTTATTAAATTATTTGCTGAAAAAGGAATTCTTAGAGTCTCCTCAACTTTTTTCTCTCTCCAACTCATCTCTAAAATCTAAACGTGGAGAAGATTCTCTTGGTGTTCTAACTCATCGCTAAGATAATGTTTTGAGTTTTTCTACTGATGCTCCCTTTCCCTTCTCCTTTCTTGAACTTCTACCCTTATCACTTTCGACCATTTCTGAAATCAAAAGTTACAAGTCTGATAACAATTTAAACATGTAGATCATAAAAAAAAAAACATTTGTCGAAAATAATTCGATAGAACTCAAAAATCTATTTAAAAAGAGAAATTCATTTAGAAAGCATGCTTAAAAATTATTCAGTAATTTAAATAAGATTGGCATTGAAGTCTTAACTTAATTATAAACTTAAAATCGGTTTTATAAATCTTTCATAATATAAAACAATTATGTGATAAATTCTAGTCTTTTCGAAAACAAAACATAGCCCCAAACTCATTTGAAACTCAATTTTAAACCAATTGCAAATACGAATGAAAATATCAAAATTTTGAAAATATTGAATTTGTAAACCAATGATTATTGTCATCGCAATGCATAGTCTATTGGAATCAATGAAATCATTTATTCATGTTAATATAATGAATTCTAATAAAAAAAGTTTGAAATCAATTGAAAATTTTGTAAAAATGCTACAAACCAAAAAATTTGTCAACATAAAGAGTATTGTGATTAACTTCTTGAGAGTGAATCCCTCAAGATACAAGCTCTTGAACTCATGTAGATTGGTTTTTCAAGCTCCTAGGTGAAATCCCTTTAATTCCTAGTTCGTCTCTACTCTCCCAAATTCAAGATTTATTGGGTTGAATGAAACTAGAATGAGGTGAAATCACTTAAATACAGTAAGATAGAGCTTAAGAAGGTTGAATCTAAGCAAGAAATCAGTGTTTGGTTGAAGGGGTGCAACAATTTGTATGTTTGATGTGGGTTAGTGTTTGACAACTAGGGGTTTTATTTTAAAAAATCTAAATCGTGCCCAGCAATTCTAGTTTTAAGTAGAATCGCTGGGAAATTGCTACATAAATAGGTAGAAATGAGGCTCGGTGTATCACCGATCTGGCCAACGATTTACGTTATAAGGCTTAATCGCCACTGATTCACCAGACTTTAATTTTCAATAAAATTTTTGGTTACTGTCGCCGATTTTGCTAGCGATTCCTAGTGTTATTTCAAATCGCTAAGGATTCGCTGACTTATTTTATTATTTTTCCAATTTATTTTATAATTAACATATATATCATTCATAATAACTAATATAGAGGTAGAATTGACTAGAAATGTGAAAGTTTGATTAGAATATGTAACTAACTAATAATTTTATTAATTAATTAAATAAATAAATAAGCATGTGAATAATGCAAACATGCATAAAGGTCATAGAAACGAAAACATCTCAATCACCCCCTTCATTTGAAATTACCTTGGAGTTTAAACTCCATAAATGTTTCCAATACAAGAGCCAAAAAGTAAGAGAATAAAAACATATTATGCTAATATTAAACTCCTACTAAAATTAGAACATAAATAAACATAGAATATAGGTTGCTTCCTATAGAGCGCTTTTGTTTACCGTTGTTGGCTTAACTGAACCCTTTTAGAACTAGGCTGAATCTGTAACTGCCAAAAATTTGCTAACCGTATTTACTTCCTTAAACAGGCTCAACGACCCGTACTGTACATTGTGATATGTCCATTGACCGAGGCAAGGGCCGAGGTATATTTTATTTTTGTTGTGATGTATGCCTAGTGTTATTGTATATGTGTAGACTATTAAGTCAATTTATACGGTTGTATAGGTATCGAGACGAGCGAAGACGTACCTCGAGTCGCGTGTCGATGTCGGACCGAGGAAGCGGCTTACCAGGGTATGTTTCAATGTGGCCACATTGATATAAGCATTAATGTGCCTATAGTTGGGAAATAAAACCATTGCATGGGATGTGCATCGAGACACGCGTTAACCCATCATGAGGCAAGGTGTCCAATTGTTGAGTCACTCCATGGTGACTTGAGGGACAAGTGGGACAAGGTGGACCAAGAGATGGGCCTCGAGACACGTGTGCACACAATGATCAATGGCCACCATTCAAACATATCAACATAGTCAAATTTCATATATAAGTCAACAAATCTCATATTCTCATCACAAAGGAGGAGAGAAATAAGAGAGATTCTGGAGTGCTTGGAGAATAGGAAAAGTGGGAATCATTGCAAGTTTTGGTGAGGAAAAAGAAGAACAACAAGGGAGGTAAGTGTTCCACACCATAACCTTGGTGATTTCATAAATTTGATGTTGTTGTTGTTGTTGTGGGTTTGGATGAGTGTTAGGGACCTCTTTAACATGTATGAGGGTCCCTAATGCAAAAACGAGGCCTACGTGTGGCAAAAACCCGAAATTTGAAGTGCAGAATTCTGGGTTCTGCTGCACATAGCGCGCTAAGTAGAAAATCTAGCGCGCTAATACTGAGTAGCGCGCTAGACAGCCGAGGTAGCGCGCTAATATGACAATTAGCGCGCTACTGTTCACAATTACCGCGCTAATTCCCCAGTCTGTACTAGCAGGGGTGTATTCAATTGAGATTTTAATAGACTTTTTGTTACTTTTATAAGTGAATGACTTTTATGAAGTTTTAGATTTTGGTAGACTTTTAAAGACTTTGATAAACTTTTATGTAGATTTCATTATGATGACTTTTATCGACGTTTAAGATTTTTAGTGACTTTTGTGAACTTATTAAACATGATTTTGATGATACTAATAGATTATTGTGATTTTTAAAATGAAACAAATATTTTGCATTTTATTATAAAAAAAATAAATAATTATATTTTATTTCTTAAGAACTATTACTAATTTTTTTACAAGTATTTTTTATTTTAGTAAAAAAAAAACATATAGACATATTAATGAATTACCCTCAAGGTAGTAGCATAACAATTAAGTAAATAAATATCAACATAAAAAATAAGTAAATAAATCATCTTTTAGTGGTAGAAAATAATTAAGTACGATCATTGGAAATATTTTTTTTTAGAAAAGATCATTGGAAGTATTAGTGTAAAAACTTTGCACTTTCTTTTTTTGTTTGACTTAAGCAAAAAAAATTATATTTTTTCCTTAATAATGATAGTTTAAATTCTAAAAAATGCACTTCTTGCATTTAAAAAAAATTATACAATTATTTTCTTCAAAAATAATAATACTACAGTTTTTGAAATTATAATAATACACTAAATAAACGAAACTTTTTTGTCAAAAAAAAAACTATGAAAAATGTATAGTGATGCAAGAATGAAATTTTGTTAATAATGACATCAATTCATTTTCATCAATATAGATATTAGAGTATAATGAGTGAGCAATGAAATCCAAGAGTTGTGGAGTGATTGGAGAAGTTGTTAAAAACAATTGATAAGAAAAAGGCCTCTTGTGAACAATGAAGTCCTTATTGAAGAATGTAACCAAACAAAAATTAGAAGTCTCTAAAAGTTTCTGGGTTGAGGTGATGAGAAGTTGAAGACTTCTTTATGTGTATTTTTATACAAAGGTCTACAAAAGTCAAGATTTGTAACCAATCTACAAAAGTCGCTAAAAAATTAAATACACCTCACTTTTATGAAATCTATAAAAGTTTAAATTGAATACCCCAAAACTTTTGTAGACTTTTTAAATGTCTATAAAAGTCCACATTGAATACACCTTACTTTTATAAACTCTCTAAAAGTTTTAAATGAATACACCTAAACTTTTTTAGTCATTAAAAGTAATCAAAAGTTTATTAAAATCTCAATTGAATACACCCCTGTAAAAATCAGCCAAGTCCAAAAATGGTCTAATCCAAACTCACTCTAACACCAGTCAAACAACTCCATGGGACTAAGCGGAGATCTCGGGAGTTTGGGCACGCATTTCGAAGTGTCGAGGGATCGAATAGGCTAGGACAAGAGGATGAATTGTACTTAAAGCTGTGAGAATTATATTTCGTTTCATTTTCTTATTGCTTTCTTGGTCTATTTGTAGACATTGCTATTTGAAGTCTCACATCATGTTGTTCTTGTGTCTATTCATGATTGAATATTGTGACATTATGCCTTGTGAAATGTTTCATTGATTCCAATTCGTACCCTTGATGTCATTTTTGGTAAAGAATTGAAAAAAAAACATGTTATTGGGATAATTTGGATTCAATTGGACTTGTATTCCATTTCCTTTGGGCTCTGTAGCCTAACTTGTTTTGGAATCCTAGAGATTTGGAATTATTTGTCTTTGAAACTAAAGTAGAGATTATCTAGTGTCCATTGCATTAGAGATGTGCGGTTCACGAGGAAATGGGTCTACCGGGGTTTCGGCACTCACCACTACACTTGCGCGGCACACGAGTTATGGGACTCGGGGTGGTCGGAAAGAATGAAATTGATGATCTATACGCATAGAGCGCAGCTCCGCTATTTGTGTGAGATATGTTGAGCGCAGCACCATATAGTAGTGTAAAAGGTTTGGTGATAGGTTCTCATCGCCGACCGGACGTAGATCATCTCAACTTAGCATGTGTCAGTCTTTACATTTTTAACTGTGGTATTTACTTGCATTATTTGATTCAGCTATTCTTTTGCTATTTATGCTTTTAAATACTATTTGTTTATTTTGGAAATGTGGAATAGAATTCTCCAGTTATTACTTAAATATCACTATACTCATCGTCTAGTTTGTGACGGTGGGTGTAGGTCCGTCGAGCATCAGTAGACCAGGGAAGGAGAAGATCGGCGACTTCCTCTGAGCAGTTCGGCGACTCTCCTCACTCATTTTGTCTTTCTCGACTTTTGTTGTATTATTATTGTTTATGTCATTTGGGTTGTACATTGGGTTGAGTGACTAGTTCCATATATATACATGCATTTGATGTTGTATTTTCCTAGTTTTCCACATTTAGGATTTTGGACAATGAAAGTTTCCGCATAACATGAACTCTGACTTTAATAATATATTGTAACATGTGATTGAGGAATATAGGGGCGAAAGGCTGACTAATACGTAATTAAGTCTTATGTGATTTGGATTAAGGCTTGATTACGGGATTACGCCGGGCGGTGCCCTATTTTGTAGAAGGGGCCGTCACAGAATCTCTAAACTTGAATTTAGGGTTATCCACTCTAATGTCATTCCATAAATTTATTGCTCGTCCATTAATCGCCAAAGTGATTTTTTTGCTCATAATATCCATAACAGCTTGAGTAGTGGCTAAGAAAGGTCATCCTAAAATTAAAGGGGGATCTTCATTAATGAAGTGAAGCATGACCAAGAAGTATGTGGGTGCGATGTACTTTTCCACTGGTAAATTCGTGACCACCCCTATTGGTTGAATTGAAGTACCATCCAATAAAGAAACTCGTTTAGAAGCAAGTGTGTCCAACTCCAATTGAGTGTGCAGGAAGAAATGTATAGGCATGAGATTCTCATTAGAAGTCGTACCATACTGAGCTCTAAAGTACCAAGCCCATTTGATTTTAATATGCAAATGTATACCTCCAGGATCATTAAGCTTCACAGGGCTTAAATCTGGCTTTTTCTTTTACTTATTCTTCATGGATTTAAAATCTCCCTGCTTGTTAGTACTCTTCCCATTCTACGGTTGCTTAGCTCCCCATTCTTGACTTACTTTCTTTTCTTTTGAAGTGTCTTCAACTTGTTCTTTCTTTAAAACTTAATTTTCTATTTTCATTGTTACTACATTAATTGCATAAATTTCAATGTTTAGATGATCATAATAATTTAACTCTAGAAAATCATTATCATTAATTTCATTATCGAGTAATTCATCATAGTTATGTTCATTATTAATTCCGAACGTGATAATTTTGTCTTCGAACTCCATAGACATTGTTCCTTCACAAATTTTTAAATTATTTTTAGCTGTTTTAAGAAAATGTCTACCTAATAGTTGATAAGTGATTATTTAGACTTATATATAGTTAGTTAAGTAGTATAATTAGCCTAAATATCTCGAAATGAGCTCTAATTGATGGTATTTATGTATTTTCAGGTATACAAAGTATAAAGGAGACAAAGGAGTGAATTCGAGAAGAAACGAGGCTAAAATACACAAAAGTGGGTTTGACGTCATGGCTAAGATGGTTGGCGCTATGGGAAGAAAAGTTGACAGTGTAGGAGATGAAGGCATAGTGTCAGAGAACAAGGAAAGAAAAAAAAAAGATTCAGGATGGTCGGTGTAGTGACGGTGCCATTGGTGATAAGGGACAGTGCCGAGAAAAATACGCAGGGCGCCAAGTCTACCGAATGAGAAAAAAGCACACAAAGTGGCCGACGCTGTCATGGCGCCTTAGCACTACACACATAGTGTTGGATCATAAGTGACAGCACTGAGACTAAAGAAAATAAAAAGTTAGAGTTTTATTTCAGGTGAAATTGTCTATTAAGGTTTCTAATTATTTTCAAAAGTGTTTTAGGAGTATAAATATGTATTATAACGTGGTAAACTCACAATATACTACCCATTAGCAACCATTATCATAGACTAGCATAGGTTTAATTTATTCTTGAATATTAAGAAGATTTTTGGAAGAGAAGACATTGATGACTCGCGTGTGGTGATTCGGGTATCGCTTTTATTGATTTAATTGAAGCTATTCATTTAATTTTGATTTCAATTAGTACCACTATGTACATGTTTGTTTCAATGAAGTGCGAGTAGTTTATTAATCTTAGAGATCGATAGATCCTATGGTATGACTGTTATGCTAAAGTAGTTATTAGTGAATTTTAAAGTTGAAAAGTGCAATGGTTAGAATTTGTATTGATTCTGAGCGTAATGCTACGAACATCTTGATCACGTGTTTGTCGATATTAGGTTTTAGAAGTTATCATGGACATTGAAGTGTTTAAGCCAAATATGGACGGTACAACTGTAAAATACATAACACCAATAGATAGTTATTGATTAGAGAGGCACAGATGGTAAACTTAATTGGTTACGAATCTAAAAATTTGGAACTTCAAGCAATGTTGAGCTTACATTATTCACAATGATAGGTGGAGTTCTAGTTTTCACATTAAAATATTTTCCGTCATGACAGTGGATTGAAGTGGATTTGAAGGAAATATGTCTATTCTAATTAGGCATTGCACACACATACTGAGAAGAAAAAAGTGAGTTGAAAAACATAGTTATTCATTACCTAGGTAAATTTGTGAACTAAGATATTCTTGATATAAGAGTTTAAAAGTAATTTACATTGATTTGTTAGAATATAGTAGTTTATTTTAAAAACAAATAAAAAAGGATTTCCTTAGCAATATAGTAATTTAACTAGGTAATATATTGAGTGCGCACACATTTCCCTCTGGACGATATCCGTACTCAACGTAAATTGATCACACTATTATTACAATCGAGCCGTTATACATGTGGCCATGATCAATAGTATAGTTAGAGGATTAGCTAATATTGAATCTCCCATTTTCATGATATAAAAGTCAGCTAAAAATACTAAGACGTGTACTTGTACTAAAATGTCTTCTAATAATCCATACAATTTAATAATTGTATTGTTTGCAAAAGTAAGATTTATATGTGTATTAGTTAATGATCCCATTTTCAATGATTCGTAAATTTTAAGTGACATTAAATTAATTGATGCTCCGAGATGACACATAAGTTCAATAGAATAATTTCCTATCGTAATAGGTATAAGAAACATTCCTGATCGAAACATTTCTCAAGCATTTTCTTCTTAATTACGGATGACACCTTTGGTCCTAAGTTTTCATTAGATTCTTCTAAAAATTTGTCTTTAGACTTACAAAATTCTTTAGAAACTTCATTATGATTTGATAATTGCGTAGTTGATTCCATTAAAGGGTCATTAATTTCTATTTTCTTAAATGTTTCAGAAACATCTTCTTTAATTTCTTCCTTCCTAGCATTTTTTAATTGTTATGGAATGGGAGAAATAGAATATGTTTCTTTGTTTAATTCATAAATTTTTTATCTCAATCCACTAGGATATATAAATAGTAAAATACATCTTAAATAATCCTAGTTACTACTTTAAACTAGATATTGAATCCAAATATCACAATACACATTCTAAACTATGCATGCAATACAAAGCTTCATGATTATCATCCGTAAATAATAATCTATTAGATCAGTGAATTGAGGAATACGATTGGTTTAAAGCATTAAGTACAAAATCATCTCATTGTGACTACATCAAAAAATGGATAAAGTTCATGTCGTACTTTGTTTAGATTAATAAACTACTCACTTATATTCAGAATAAACGTCACAATAAAATAAATAAAAGACATCGATAAATACCTCTAAATAAATACTTTGAATCTTCAAATCGTCTCCAAAAGCAATGAACAATAAATCTAAGAACTGATAAAATATGAAAGCAATAAACTATGGCTCAAAGAGCAATAAAATATTGATCTCGGTACTCAAGGGCAATTGATTTCGAAGCCCTATGTTCATATATATAGTATTCCGGTAGTACATATCCCAAACTAACTCGAACTCTTCATAGTTATCTAAATTTCTCTTAATCACACCTAACAATTCCTTACCGATTCTACTTATAATGCAAATCGCTAGCCAAATCCTTGGAAATGTGCCTTTATGCTCCACCGATTTGTCTGGCGATTTATATGTAAACTATGAAATGTTGGCAAATCGCCAACAGTGATTTATGGTTGATTCTTGATTCACTGATGATTCGTTCTGTACTTCTTCCATTTGGTTAAATCTTTCATTTTCTTCCCTTTTCATCCATTTCATCACATATTCTAATTATAACCTGAAACAACAAAAACAAGAGAAAACCTAGTGTAATATAACATTTAACATCAAAAATTACCTTGGAATATACTATAAAATAATGTCTAATTATTGACTCATCAACTAGTCAGGGGGATTTTGTGAGTTGTTGGAAGAGTTTAGATAATGTTATTTGCGCTCGACACACAAGTATAAAGGAATCATTCGAAAGAAGTAAGTTTCGCGCTGTGCATGAGTTCTAACACCCATCCTTACTTCTATTGCATGGGATAGTATTAAGGGAGGTTTGACAAATATTACTAAGGAAACAAATTTTGTGCAAGGAGTGGTTTGGATGCAAATTTGTGTGGTTCTATGCTATACAAGACGTATGATATTTTGTTCTACTTATGATATCGCAATACTTCAACAATCTCATTCACTTATCCCAATCTGTGACTGGTTTAAGTTGAGCATGGTTTCGAACAAGGAAGCTATAACGACCCATGTTCTTAACCTGGTGATTAATGTGAATTTGAAAGTTAATTAACCCGAGTTAAGCTTATGGTAAAGCCCGATTTGTCTTAATTAGCGTGTGCGTGGGTTTGCGTGTCGTTTAGTGTTCGTATAGATTGTATCATTAATTATGGAAATAATTGGATTAATTGGGCGATAATTGAATAATTGGAAAATTATGCGATGCCTAATACAATGTATGGGTCAAGGGTGACGCACATGGGTCATGGAGTAGCATGCACGCCAAAGTGTACTTGTTGGCACGACGAAATTATAAATGCACGAATATAGGCTTATATATATATTTTATGTATAAATATATATTCAAATTAATTAATAAATTGGTGGCGCCTAGTGACACGGGGGGTCGAGGGTGACACGCGTATGACTTACAATAGGATGCACGCCCGAGGGTGGTCATTGGCACGCGCGGTGAATTTGTAAGTATGAAAATACATAGGTATTTATAATTATATATAATTGATATATAAATATATAAATAACCTATAGTTTTGATTTGAATTATTTAAACCATTGGATTGCCTCAAGATAAGCGTAGCGTGGGCATCGAGGAGGTGAACGGTATGGACGTTGATGATTTTGGAAAAGATTATCCACGCTTTGAGATGCGTGCCACCACATCTCAAGAATTATTAAGGTTTCATGTGATATGAGTGTGTTAATTCAATGTCACTTTAAAGAATGTTACTTTATTTCATGTCCCTTGGATTGGCCTCGAGATTCATGCGTATGAATCTCGAGAAAGTTTCATATTTGTCCAAAAACACAAATACAACGCAAAATACAAACACACCACCTCATCCATTTTTGTTTCGACAAGTAGAGAGAAATTGAATTTGATGTAGAGAGAGAGAGAGAGAGAGATAGAGAGAGAGATTGAATCAGGGAAAGAGAGAGGCGATGGAGATGATGAAGGTAAGTTGGAGGTGAGTTATAGCGTTGTTAATGTTGTGTGTTGTCGTTGTTGTTGTTAGTCATTGATGTTTGTTGTTGTTGTTGGATGTCGATGGAGTAGGGTTTGGAGACGGCAGATGAGCCGTCTCCCCTGCCTAGAGTCGCCCTGGGGTTGGACCAAACCCAACCCAAGTGAACGATACAAAAAAAATTGATTTCAATGCACAAGTAGAAACAGAGGAAACATGAGGAATAATACGGGTTTGGACCAAACCCAACCCAAGTCAAACCAAACCGGGTCCAATTCAACTGAACTGGATCAGTCTGGTTCATGGGTCAAACCCCAAATCAAAAAAATAAAAATAAAAGAAAATTCTTCAAATTCTTAAAAAGTTCCACAAAATGGAAATTATCAAAAAAATTGTATTTTGGAGCTAATTCAATAGAAATTATAGATTTCAATGAAAAATAAAGAATTTGGGATTCTTTCGGGACTTTACATTGGGGTTTTTACCTCGAAAAACGTGAAATAGTCGAATTGACCTAAAAAGTAGCAAATTGATTCTGAATTAAATTGGGTTCAGTTTAGGGGTTTTAACTAATGAGTATTAGACTCTAATTGATGATAATAAATCCATTTCAGGTTCTTGATCGACGAGAAAAAATCTATGAATTTTGAGAGTTAAGTAAGTTGGTATAAAGTTAGAAAAGCTTGGCACAAGTAAGTGAGATTCGTATTCTTATCAATTATGCTTCGTCTATTAGTATATTTAATTCATATAGTATTATGGATTTAGATTGAAAAGTTATGTCGGGAAATGAATTCCGCCCTTTATCCTAATGAATAGAAAGGTTTGCCTGGAAATCGATTTCGCCCTTTTATCCTTAGTTAGCCTGAGTTTTACCTTACTAGTCATTATCCATTTAGAGTTAGTAGCTTAGTCAAGCTTGAATAAACCAACATAATCCCTTGTCGGCCAACATGAGGATTATGTGGTTGTATTCTCAAGTGATTGAGAGTACGACTTCGTAATTGAACTCAAATTTACAAGTCACGAGTACAGTTGCATTTGACATTTGAACTTGCATTCCATTATGTATTATTATAACATTTTTAATGCCTGAATAGATATGTTTTGGATTCATATTGTTATTCATAAATTCATTGATAGTAGTTGATAATTGATATGTTTATGAGCATCACTTACTGAGCAAGTTGGAGCGTTCATTCCCCAATTAACATTTCAGGTTATCAACGTGCGCTTTGACTCAAGAATGGAGAAGATTATGAGTTTATAGTCTTATCTATGGTGAATTGATTTTCCTATTGTTTATATAATGTATTGAATTACTGTTTTGTAATAAACAGGGTTAGGACATGGTTTTATGACCAAGGTTTATGTCGGTTTTTGTATATCTTATATTTTATCGAAAAATTTTAAAATTTTGCTGCGAGTTGCTTTAATTATTATTCAATTATCAAGATATACAAGTTGTGTTTATTAGGTATTATGAAATTCAAGAATTTCATAACCCAGATTAGGATGCTAATTAACTATTTTCATATTTAAATTGGGATTAAAGTATACGAGTTGGGACCCACGCATTACGAATCGGAGGTCATAACTTTAAACATTATTTTTTTGTGTCGTGTGCCTAACGGACGTATTACATTCTATTCGTCATAAAATAAGGTTAAGTTCAAGTATATATGCGGTGTTCGCGAGTTTCGGAGTGCATTGAGAATTTTCTCCAATTTTGGTGAAATTAGGGTATTTTTCGAAATTTAATTTGGACTTAAAAATAAGAGATATCATGAAATTAAATAGAAAAAATTAATAAATTAGTTGGCGCCTAGTGACATGTAGGGTCGAGAGTGACACGCGTGAGATGTACAATAGTACGCACGCTCGAGGATGGTCGTTGATGCGCGTGGCGAATTTATAGCCGTGAAGATACATAGATGTATATATATTTATATATATAATATAGTTTATATATATAAATTTATATAAATGAGTCTTATAGTTTAATTCAAATGAAAGTATAAATTGGATTCATCTTGAGATACGCGTCGCGTACATCGAGGAAAGGAATGAGTTCAACGTATGATGTTAAAAAGGATTGTCCATGCCTCAAGATACGCGCAACCACATCTCAAGAAAAATCAAATGGTGTATGGTTAGTTACAAACAATAAGATATACCTTGAGATATGTGATATGTATCTCGAGGAGATCAATATAATTGGTCTTACGTTAGGGATGCAAATTGGTAGAGGAATACCAACGGATGATGGAGATTTACCCTAATGAGTACGGGTATGAGGATTTTAAATGGGGATGGATACAAAATTTCATACCCACACAAGTATGAGTACGGGTATGGGTAAGAAAATATCTCCACGGAGATTCCCATGGGTAATCCCTACGGGGATCCCCGCGGGTAATCTCTACGGAGATACCTATCTACCTATGAAGATCCCAATATATCAATTTATATACCATATGATATTTATTATTTATATATATATATATCATATGATATTTATATATAAATATTACATAATATTACATAGTTTCCACTCCGAAATATTCATACATATAACAAAAACCTCTTAATAAGATTTATAATTTTAATTTATATGGTTAATTAATAACTATATGTTTTGTTTTAAATTGTTTGCAACTTTATTTATATTTAAGAATTTTAGGATTAAAAGTACTGAAAAAATAGGATCCAATGAGAAAAATTGGAAAATCTTATTTTATAGAATCCTCCTAATTTTTTAGGGGCCCCTTGGTGCTATTGACTTTATATATAGTATATATTTATATATACATGTCATGAATTTGTAACTTATTGACATCATTTTTTTGTATCACGACATTATTGTTATGTATGTATATTTGACACCTTATTTGTTACAACTATTTTTTTAAGAATCCCCACAGAGATCCCCGATAAAGAATGGAATGGGGAAAAAAAATTTCCTACGGGGATTCCTCATCCCCACAAAAATCCTCATAAAAATCCACGCGAGGATCTACAATTAGGAATAAAATAGGTAAAATACTTTTGTGGGTGATGGGTATAGGGATAGGTATGAGAATTCATCCCCATATAGGTATCAGTATGGGTGATAAAAAATTTTGTGGGTTTGGGTATGAAAATGAGGTCCCCATCTCCTACCTTACCTATTTGCATTCATATCTCATGTAAGTCGGTTAGGCGGTGGTGATCTTGTTAATAGGCACAAGATCGATCTCAAGATAGGCAACACGTATCTCGAGAAAGATCAAAATATAATATGAAACCATTAGATCTGCCACGAGATTTGTGTGTTGTGAATCTCGAGAAAATCTTAATATTTATCCCAAACGCATGGCAGGGGAGTGGTCTCCCCTACCCAGACTCAACTTAAGGTTGGGTTGGGAGCCTAACCCTAATCGAAAAAAGAAAAAAATGATTATTAAAACAAAGAACATGGTAAATGAAGATGAAGAAGATGGAGGTTTGATCTCCAGATCGGACCGAACCGGGTCCGGTTCAAGGGCCAATAACCAAATAAAAAATGAAAGAAAATGGGAAAAAAAACTCCAAAAAAATAGAAATAAGTCAAAAAAGATTATATTTGGACTAAATAAATAGAAATTGTACATTTTTATGAAAAATAAAGAATTTGGAATTTTTTCGAGGATTTATACTAGGGTTTTTTCCTCGTAATGTGTGGTGCGACACTGATAATGCCTAAAATTTAAAAAAATTGTTTAAAAGCCTAGTCAAAGTTAATTTTCGATTCTGAACCACAATTTTAGTCGAAATTGGAATTCAGACATATGAGGAGTTGATTTGGAGCAATTCCATGTTTTTAGGACCTGAGAATACCAAAACAACTCTGAAATTGGTCAAAAACTTAAGAAATTCGAATAGGAAACTTATCTAGATTTCTCAATGGTTTTAGGTGATGTCGAGGATCTCGAAACCACTTGGAAAGAAGCTCGGGGAATAAGTTCAAAGAACGTGAAAGCAAGGAAAACGTTAAGTGAGGCTTCGTAACTAACTTTGAGTTGGTTTGGTGGTAAGTAAACCCTAAAGTGTTCTTTACTATTGACTGAATATCTTTGTACATGTAATTGCATCATAGTTTGCATTGCATTTCATCATTCTTGGTCATGCATACACAGAGAGAGTGAGCGGGATAAGCTTGTTTTGGTGTTTAGTTTGCTTGAAACTAGGTTTCAATCATACCTCTGCGCCGTCTAGTGAGACTAGCAGAGTCTAACACCGACAAGTTATTTATGCATTTCATGATCTCTTAATACTGTTTATGTACTATTTTTAGAAGTCTACACCTGATTATAGTTAGGAGACAGCAACAGAGTGGATTGCATGTCATGTTGACGCATATATCTTATTGTTTATTTGGAAATGCAATTACATGTCTCCATGTATCAGACTAACAATAGCATAAGTAAAAATCAATGTAGAAATTTACTTACCTGACATCTTCAAGTTGTTTTTGATAATGTCAGTTTATATATAAAGACAAGGGAAGAATGGACAAGACTCGAAGATTGTGGTGATTTTTTACTAAATTTAAAGTAAATTCTTGTTTAAATTATTTATATTTATTTTTTTGGATTCTTGGGGTGCATATAGGATGTGAATCGTTGAATGGTTACCAGAGTCTCCTATACTTATTAAAAATAATTGGAGATGTTTATGTTTCAGTTTTTCTCTATTTAGGATTGTAAAATTATAGTTAAGCTATCGGAGAATCTAAGTTAATTTATAAATTCGAATTTGATATATATTATGAAATGAGGGGAGTTGTGAGTCCTTCTAGCCTTCTCCTCATTTTGTTGTTTATTAGGTGGATTTTTGGCAAACCACTTTAGAGGGAGGTACTGTCAAAATTTTTACAAAAATACGGAGAACAATCCGTATGATTTTTCAATTTGCTCCAATTAAACAAATCATGAATTTAGTTTCAATGAGGATAAATTACAATATGGATCATTATTAAGGATTGAAATAAAGATTATTTGAAGGTCAAAGTTAAAGGAATGGATTAGGTGACTAGATTATTAGAGGATTAAGGTAATATAGGCCGATCAGTCGTCTTAATGACGAGGGGCTGACAGGTATCAAGAAGAGGCAATTGGCTCTAGTTAAGTCTGGCTGGTGTACTAAGGTTTAATTAGGGTTTCAGGCCGAGTATCACCCTAATCGAGATAGAGGATGCTACTAAAGCAGTGTCACATGAAATCACATTTTGAGGTTGTAGAAAAATTGTTTGAGAAGTTACAAAATAGTGATGATGTTGCAAGAGCGTTAATAGTGCAGAAGGTTCATGAGATCATCATTCCGTCTGAAACCACTATTTCTACATCCATGGAAAGAGTGGCGACAAGGGGTCGACCTAACAACAAAAAAAATCAAAAATCTCTAACACTTCTACTAAACGTAATCCTTCACAACACAAGTACACCCTTTCACACATGCATATGAAACAGTAATATGTTCTAAGAAGGAGAATGTACCATTATTATGGAGGCCCAGGACAAGATCACGAGTAACTCACTTGAAGGATCAGCTGCACCGTGGATGGCCTTGTCACATTAAAGAATTGAATGATGTAAAATCTAATGGCAATTGTGGATTTCATGTCTTTGCGTTAGCCATGGGTTTGGCTGACGATGGCTGGAAACAAGCAAGGGCAAGCATGATTAAGGAGATGTCATTACATTCCAAGCAATACACTACTTTACTTGAACATAAGAGATTCGAGGAAGTACGAATGCGCTTTTGTACGATGATGCATACATACCTCATTTTATATAATATTTTTTACATTTTTATCTTTAATTTAATGTACATATTATATTGTATTAAATGCTTGTTGTTTTTTGTTTAGATCTTTCGTCCTGTCGAAACATTAGTTTATCCGACCTGATATATGCATTTTGGGTGCTACCACTTTTAATGTCATAATTATTCAAATGTCGGTCGTCCAATGCATATTTGTTTTACAATTGAGAGGCGTAGCCCACCTATGAATAAAAGATTAAGAATCAGAATGGGATTCCAGCACGTTGGCCATTGAATTATGTTATGAATGCATATTTGATATGATTATGTTCATATAGTTTAAAATATAATAAAATTATTGGCATTAAGTGCATTATTACAGGTTAAGTTCAAGAAAACGATACCAATTCCCCCGATTGATGTCAAGTGACACAATATGCAAGACTTGTCGACAATTAGTTGGAAGTCAAATTTTGAAAAGCTTAACGTATTTGGTAGAACCTCAACAGATAAAAGACCTGACAATGAAAAAATCGTCCACCTTCTCGATGACTAGTGTTTTGTATAGGTCTTTAGATATCAACGTTTTACCACAACACTATTTGGACGTACGTTATGGAACTTCCTTGTATATGAGTTGATACTTGTACATGTGAACATATTTTTGACTACATCACATTTGACAATATTATTTTGGACCCTTACTCTTAATTATGAATTCAAATAAAGAAACATAAGTAAAAAATAATGTTTAGCAACTCAACTAGTGAGAACAACTTTTGTACATGCCTGAGGACAAACATAAAGAATGAGAAAGGAATTTTGATAAAAACAAAATAAAAAAGGAAGGGGGGAGAGAGATATGTGAAAAAAAATCTGAAAGAATGATGAAGTGGGGAAATAGTATTTTTGTACAGGCCTATAGATATCAACATTTAGCAATTCAACTCATGAGAACTTTTGTGTACGTTAACTATTGTCACCGCCATTAAAGAATATGGCTCCAAGGAAAAAGGAAGATCAACAACCGTTTTGCGCTGAAAATATAAACAAATGCTTCGGAGAGAAACACAAGTAAACAAATAATTAGATGAACTAGAAAATTGTTATGTTAGAAACACAAATCCCAATAGTAACAGAAAAGGTCATGGACTTCATTAGCAACTGAATTCATAGGAACGATAACACAAAGAGAAACCCTAAAATAAACATAAGATTTAGTAAATCCGACCTCTGCATGATGTTATGGAACTTCGCTGCGTTAGGATTACAATTCAAATCCCACGACACTAACTTCCTCATGTGGTTAATTCACTTCAACGGGCCTCAAAGCTACGAGAAAGGAATGAGAAAACTTTTTTCATAAATCTTTTTTTAAAGGTACACAATTTTTTAATTAAGTAGTACACGAGAAATTAAATAGTTAACAAAGCACTTACCTCACCCTTCCAAATTGTGTTAGCAACATGGTGCTTAAAACATAGAAGCACTTTATGTTTTGGGGTCCATCGGGAAAAGGTTTATTTGGATCATCTTCCACTTGATTATTCTTGCCCCCTACTTGATTGGTATACATCTCTTGTTCTTCCATTCCATATACGTATTCCACTCGATCCTCTCTTATTTCGCTTGTGTGGGCATGATCGTCATTAGTTGTTGTCTCCGCCATGTCTTGAAGATTTTTTTTTTCTATTGGTCCCTACATTGGCCCTTGTTGGAAGAATTCTACATGATTGTGTATCGGTTTGATCCCCGATCAACATCTTTGACCTTTTGGAAGCCATTACTAGCTCAAATTGAACCCCTATATCAATAAAAAATAGTAAGAAAGAAACCTCTCAAATTAATGTCAATAGTAAATACGAAATAACAAACTAGTAGTAGTGATGACATAAACCAAATCATTCGTTATTGACAAGGATCCGTAGAAAGTATTTGAATTCGATTGTATTTCATTCGAATTTAATAGTATACCAATGAACCGAACTGTTTCCTTAAAGTGAAAGAATAATAAATAAAATAACTTTCGTACGAATTGTGATACTTTGATAAATATAAATTTGAATTGGATAATGATCTAAAGCTAAAGAAGAAAATATTGAATATCATGACCCTAATAATATTGTTCGACCATTCTGGCCGAACATAATTTTATCATCATCGATTGTAAAGGCCAAGCATATCGATCATGTTTAAGCACAAAGGCTGAACATATTGATCATGTCCAGGCGCAAAGACTGAACATAGCAATTATGTTCGCTTACAAAGTGTGATGACCCCAATTCCTAACCTAGGGTCACCCGGTCTAAACCATCACTTAACCCTCTCGAATACCGAGCCAAGTCAAGTGATAGCTTAGTAAGCCTTAACTTGCGGAATAACTTAAACACAATGACTAACTATTTTCTAGGCCAATTAAACATTTTGCGAAATTAGTTCATGGCCTATTAAGTCAACTTATTTTTTCAATTATTCTAACTCTACATTTCTAAGGAAATTTCAACAGTCTCATTTGTATTTTGAGCTCCAAAAATTCTAACACCACTTGTAAAAGTTCTTCCAAAACATGTGCAAGGCATATCCAATAGCAATAAGGTCTATTCATCTACGTACATCATTTCTAAGTCCAACTATTAGTTCAACAACTAGTTTAATCACAACTAAGTACCCGAGTCAACCCCTGTGCTACACATGTTTAAATATGAAAATAAGTAATATGAATACAACCACTTCACACGCAAACAAGAAGGCTTCATGTCTTATCCTACGTCTTTCCTTTCGCAATCCTATCGCAGCGGTTGAGATACCTGAGGAGAAAAGTGGGGTGAGCAAAATATCAACAGGCTCAGTAAAGTGGTAGTCTGCTCTACCATCAACCATCCAAGTCATGAGACTCATTATCATATTTCGGGCATTCAAGATTAATATAAACAAGCACAATAATATATATCAAATAAAAGCAACAATGCCAACAAGATAATTCAACAAGGATCAACGATGAGAATGAATGCCTTAGAGTCAAAAGAAGTGGCAACTGATATGTCCCATCGACAGTAGGCAATAGTTTATCCTTCCCTTGATGTTGCGGGTTAGACAACATGAGGTTCACAAGTCAAATCACCTAATGTCCTATTTGGAAAATAGGCCTAGCTTATCCTTCCCCTAATGTTGTTGGTTAGACAAGGTGAGGTTCACAAATCTAAGCACCTATTATCTTATTCGAGCAATAGGTCCTAGCTTATCCTTCCCACAATGTTGCTGGTTAGACAACATGAGGTTCACAAGTCTGAGCACCTATTGTCCCAACCTAACATATCTTTCCCCCAACACTGCGGATCAGACAGCGTGAAGTTCACAAGTCTAAGTCAAAGGCTTCGTAGAGCTATAGCAGAGGGAGGTCACCAGATGCCTCCGGCCCTCCAGTCTAAGGTACCATTTCAAATCATTCACGTATATCAGTTACACAAGCATTCAAGAGAATAGAGTAACAAGAAAGGATATGATAAGAACATCTCAATGAAAGACATCAAAGGCGGATTCCAAGTAATTCATAAACAATTATTGAAGTAAAAATCCTAACATATCTACTAGCATGACATGATTGATAATAGAGCAAACCCCACTTACCTCGCTTGCCGTGTCTACTTAAATTGATTCCTACGTCGAATTGCCTAGTTAAGTCCTCGTCGCGTATCTAAAAGTGTATAAGTATAACACATATTGTTTAGACTCGTTTAGAACTTGTTTAGAATAGCTTAGACGATTAGGAACTCATTCCCGTTCCTAATTTTGTTAATTAAGTCTTTCTTGACTTTAATAACCATTCCTTCAAATCGAAAACGACGATTCGAGTAAAATAAGCATGCGGTGAAGCAAAACAAGAAAAATTCCTAAAACTTAGTTTTCCAACATAAATCAAATGTGATCGACTAATCACGACCAAAGAGATATAAATCATCTCATAAAAGTCAAGTTTGGCTTAGAATTCCCAAATCATAACATTTAGTCAAAAATCCATAACGTAAACTAGTTAAGTTCATATTTCAAGAAATAAATCAAAGTTTCTTTCATGCCTCGACGTAGTCTCAAATCTTATCCAAAATGAGAAATCACAACCACTTCAATAAATTCGACTAAAGCATTTCAAAGAGATCAAAACCGATTTTTAAAGAATCGATATTATAATATGGTTTGAAATCCAAAAGTCAAGTCAAGCTCATTTAAAATAGTGTATCTCACAACGAATAAGTTTAACTCAAAAACATTAACATCGACTTGAAATACATGAGGTTCCATCTTATTTAGTTGTTAGGATAAAGATAGAGCGAAATAACCAAAAAGACTAGTTTAAAACATGTAATGCATTCTTTTTAAAATTAAATTAACCAACCATGAGTTTTAAACAAAACTAGAGTTCATAGAACTCTATTTGAGTCCTACAACTCTTTTCTTAGCCTAAGAATCCATGGAAGTCAATTAGAAATCTAAGTTTACTACTAAAATCACAAATCCTCATTTCAAAACTTTGTTTGGAATGTGCAGGGTTTCTTTTGTGCATTTCAACAAACACTTAGAGTGCAAAGATAAGGGTTTTCCCAAACTTAACCCACATTAGTCTCAAATTAGCAAAATCACTTGGAGTTGTTTATAAAACCATTTCCAATAAAAACATGAATCGAACCTTCTAATTAATACACACCAAAACCATCCACAACTACTATAATTTTATAGAGTGAACTTGTATTTGAATTTAAACATGGTTTAGGACCTCACCATGCCTTCAATGGAGGGCTTCAACTCCAATTCTCTTTTGAGATCACAATCTAACAAAGAATCTCTCTATCTCTCTCCTTTCTTCTTTCCTCCTCATTGCGAGCAACCGCCGCCGCGTCGTCGCACCACACCATTCTCCGCGCAGCTGTTGCTTATCTCTCCATGGCTTGCTGCCCCGCTGGTCCGTCCTCCACTCCAAGCCGCACTGTTGCGCCGTTGTCGTCCGCGCCTCCGCTTCCTCGCTGTCCGCGAGTTGATGGTCGAGCCTTGCTTGTCTGCTGTTGTCCGCGAGCGCCCTCCTCCATTTCTCGCTGTCCACGTCGGAGCCGTTACCTACCACAGCGCCGCCGCCGTGCTGGAGCCTCTCCGGACCGTCCACGCTGCCGTCGTAGTCCGCGATCCCTCCATGGCCGCCTCTCTCTTGTGCGTTCTCCTTTGTGTGCGTTGTGTTGTAGATGATGAAACAAAATAGGTTTTAAACCCTTTTTATTTACTCTCTTCTTTTTAAGTGAGAACCAATCTCCTCTCTCCGTCCCTTCCTCAATTTGAACAACGCTTAACATTTATGGCCTGTTCGATTCACATTTAATACATGGGATTAATTAGTGATGGGATTAACACATGAGTTTAGATAGTTTAGTCCCATTTGTGTATCTTGTTTGGTTGGGAGTTTTAAGGTTGGGATTAAATGAGGTTGTACATGTACATTTACCAAAATACCCTTACATAAATAACTTGTCCAAACATGACCCATCATCGTCCCATATGTAACACCACTCAAACATAGATTACACCAGGAAGAGTCAAAGACGCCTAAATTTCTAGCTCAGAGCTCAAAATTCTCGGTTGAAATCAAACCTAACTAGAACAAATTTACGAGCCTCAAATTTGCGCTTTATCTTTGTGTGTACTAACCATATGCAACACTAATTCGAGAGCAAAGCTAGAGAAATAGCTTCTATTGGACAACAAATAAGCAAAACTACGAAAAAATTTACACAATCTCAAATTTGAAATCGAACACAAACAATCATACATGTTTAACTACAACAAATTCGGCAACAACAGATCAACAAACCTAATCACTCAAAATGATCCCAAAACTATCGAACCATTAACAGAGAAATCGATTCAAAGACCTAACGAGTCAAACGGAAAATCAAAAACGGAAAGAAAAAGAAGAAAGTGAACTACTAATCGTAGAATTGAAGCCCTTGAAGATTAAGAATGCGAACACTCTAGCGATTGTCACTGCGAACAGAGGTGAAGCTCTAGAAATTCAGTTGACATATCAAATGTGTTAAAAATTCGAGCACATGAAAAGGAGAAGAGATCGAAAGAAGAAAGCCTACTGATCCGGATCTCAAGATTCAAAAACGAGTGAGAACCGAGAGATATCTGAGAGAGCGAGTGAGAGTTGAGAAAGATCTAAGCGAGTGAGCTTTTGAGCGACGATGTTCTTCATTTCTCCTCTTCGAGTCCGCCATGAGTGACCAACTTGGTGAAGCTGTTGTGTTAATGTGAGGGGTAAAGTGGTAATCTCCACTAACAGTTACAATGGATTAACTAATCCCACAAAAAATGGTGGTATTGTTTAATCCACTACCATGCCTCTTAACCAATCCTGTGGCCTAGTTAATCCTCCAAGCGAACAACGGATTAACTAGTCCAGTGTGGCTAATCCGACCTAAGACGGTGAAGCGAACAGGCCATTAGGGTCAACACAACACACTTAAAAATAAATTTAAGGGCCTACAACCCTTCTGATCACTTTATGACTCCAAACTCGACTCGCTTAGCACACACAACCTTTGTCTTGACCTTACTTAGCCACTTGTCAATAAATTAATAGTCTAAGTCTCGTCATCACGCGAACTTGATATTATTTAGTCAAACTATTTGCAATAATATAGATAACACACAGTAGCACACCAAACACAAATAAAATTATTTTATTTACTTTTCGAACATGTCGCCAGTCCAGGACTCCTTGTCGCGACCTATGATCATTAAAGGTTCGGAATTCAAGTAATTTACTAATTTAAGATGAGCGCTGCTATGGGCACCCCACCTATTATTAAAGGCACCTAAATTTTATGGATATTCTCTCCTCTAAATTTTATCTTGATGCAAATGACAAAACTACCCCTTCATATAAACCTTCCACACTCACATAACACACTTTTGAACAAAATTTGTGGCACCCCACCTTCTTTCTCTCTCATCTTTAACCTAAACCCCACGTGTTTTGTTGGCGAGCGTGTATTGATTCTTGCACTTTCACATAATTTGATAGCAAGGTAACACTCAATTACAACCATATTAAGGTTCGAATCAACTGTTTTGTTGTGACAAATAGTGATATTGATTATTTGGTTTTTCATTGTAGGGTTTGGTAGATTCGGCCATTCCGAAGTTATTTTTAGCGTGAAATAGATGAATATACCACAATGGTGCAAGAGGAGTTACAAGAAGAGGTATTGTTGCTATTTCTTGTGTTTTTTTCATTTTTTACACGTGTAGATTTTCTTTTAACAAGAAAAATAGATAGAAAAATATGTAGAGACTGCAAAGTAATACCCGGTGAAGCACTTACTACCCAACATAAGTTAGTAGTACTTGATATTAAGCTAACACGACGACATAATATGAATAAAAGAGTTAGCGACCCTAGAATAAAGTGGTGGAACCTAAAACATAGTAAACAAGTAGAGTTTAGAGAAAAACTACTAAAGGAAAATGTTTGGAATCTTGATTTAGATGCTAATACAATCTTGCTAGAAATGAGTAGTTGCATAAGGAGAGTGGAATCAAACGTATTAGGTATATCTAAGGGCGTGGGACCTCCAAAGAAGGAAACATGGTGGTGGAACGAGGATGTCCAACGAGCAATTAAGACTAAAAGAGAGATGTATAGGAAAATACCTAAGTGTATGTGTACAATCAATATAGAGAAGCTAGAAAACAAGCTAAAAAATTAGTTAGTCAAGCTAAAACAAATTTCATGGAAGATCTATATACAAGGTTAGGTAATAGAGATGGCGAAAAATATATATATATATATATATATAGGCTAGCCAAATTAAGAGATAAAAAGAAACAAGACCTAAGTCATGTAAGATGTATTAAGGACCAAAATCAAAATGTTTTAACCCGCGATGAGGATATTAAGGAGAGATGGAGAAGTTACTTCGATAGTTTATTTAATGATGACCAAGCTGATACTATAATAGATGAAAACCCACACCAAGAAAGAAATGTAAACTATACACGCAATATTAGAATTGTAGAAGTTAAAGAGGTATTGAAAAGAATAAAAATAGGGAAAACATGTGGCCCAAATGAAATACCCATAGATGTTTGGAAATGCTTAGGAGAAATTGGATTGACTTGGTTAACAAAACTTTTCAATAAAATTTTAAAATCAAAACGGATGCCAATGGATTGGAGAAGAAGCACGTTTGTGCCAATCTTCAAAAACAAAGGAGACATTCAAAGTTGTTCAAACTACTGGGAATTAAACTTATGACTCATACTATGAAACTTTGGGAGAGGATAATTGACAATAGGCTACGGAGAGAAACAATAATATCAGAGAACCAATTTGGTTTCATGCTTGGGAGGTCAACTATGGAGGCGATTTTTCTTGTAAGACGATTGTTAGAAAAATATAGAGAAAAGAAAAAAGATCTTCATATGGTATTCGTAGATTTGGAAAAAGCATATGATAGGGTCCCTATAGATGTTCTTTGGTGGGTTCTAGAAAGAAAAAGAGTGCATGCTAGATACATAGACACTATTAAGGATATGTATGATGGAGTAGTAACGAGTATAAAGACATTTGGAGGAACTACAAAAGAATTTTCCATTACGATAGGACTACATCAAGGATCGGCTTTAAGCCCATATCTATTTACTTTAGTTATAGATGAACTAACTAGACATATTCAAGAGGATATACCATGGTGTATGCTATTTGCAGATGACATTGTCTTAGTGGATGAAACTAAAGATGGAGTGAATAGGAAATTAGAACTCTGGAGGAATACATTAGAATCTAAAGGCTTTAAGTTGAGTAGGACAAAAACCAAATACATGCACTGTGAGTTTAGAAACACTAGACATCGAGATGACAGAGTGATAAAATTAGGGGAAGTAGAAGTTCCTAAGGTAAACCACTTTAGATACCTAGGATCAATCATACAAAATGATGGTAACATTGAGAATGATGTCACACATAGAATTCAAGTGGATGGAAGAAATGGCGGAGTGCAACAGGGGTGATTTGTGATCGAAATGTTCCTACTAAGTTAAAAGAAAATTTTATAGGACCGCAATTATGCCAGCTATTCTCTGTGGAAGTGAATGTTGGACGGTAAAGCAACAACAATTACATAAAATGAACGTAGCGTAAATGAGGATGCTTAGGTGGATGTGTGGTAAAACTCGTAAAGATAGAATAAAAAATATAGAAATTCTAAGACAAGTAGGAGTAGCACCAATTGATACAACGATTAGGGAAGGGCGGTTGCGATGGTTTGGTCACCTGCAAAGACGGCCTACAAATGCCCCAACTAGAAAACTTGACTCAATAGAAACTGTAGAAATTCGACGAGGTAGGAGCAGACCAAAGTTAACATGAGATGCATTAATTAGGAGGGATTTGAATAGTTTGCGAAGCTCACCATCGACTGCACTTAATCGAGCAAAACGGAAAAGTTTGATCCATGTAGCCGACCCCAGTTAATTTGGGACTGAGGCTATGTTGTTGTTGTTGTTGTTGTTGTTTACACGGTCATGATTGTTTCAGGCCACGCAGGACCGAGACTTGGAAACAAGTCTCGTTATATGGTGGCTGAAACTAATCATGGCGTCTCGACAATAAGGTGTCTGAGACATATTGAAGAGTCTCGATTTTATGGTTATGAGACTCTTCAAGCAGTGTCGGTTGTCCTTGACCGACACTGCTTATTAAGTCTCGGACCTATACTACTGAGAATGTGTTTTTTATTTGTTTTTTAGTGAATACGATGTGTCTTGGTGATGAATCCTTATGGTTCAATGTTTATGTTGCAGGTAATGTCGGTTTCCACGTTATTTCCATACTACAATAATGCTTTCACTCCTTGTAGGCCATTCCCATCTAGAGAAGCAGCTATTTCATGGCTTCAAATGATTGGTCGTGCGAACAAGTTTGTGTTAGTAACGAAACACTCTGATGCCGAAGGGATTAAATGCAAGGGAAGAGTTAAACTTGCATGCGAGATGTCCAATATATTTAAGGGAATGTCACAAAGACTAGGGAAAAGACGACCTACAAATGCCCCAACTAGAAAACTTGACTCAATAGAAACTGTAGAAATTCGACGAGGTAGGGGCAGACCAAAGTTAACATGGGATGCATTAATTAGGAGGGATTTGAATGGTTTGGAAAGCTCACCATCAATTACACTTAATCGAGCACAATGGAAAAGTTTGATCCATGTAGCCGACCCCAGTTAATTTGGGACTGAGGCTATGTTGTTGTTGTTGTTGTTGTTGTCACAAAGACTAGGGAAAGCCAAAGCCGCAAAAATTGCTTTGAAACCAAAAACCGAAGAGGAGGAAAATATAAGGACTTAAACTGGTACGAAGAAATGTGGGTGTCCTTTCCTTATTAACATCAAGAAAAATGTGGATTCTTTGTGGTACTTCAATGTCGTATGTGGGAGGCACAATCACGACCCCCGCTAAGAACTTGGACTACCACTCATTTGCAGGAAGATTGGATACGGGTGAGCAGGTGGTTGTGGTGCAGATGACTAAGGGGAATGTGAAGCCATGAGATATCTTCAACAAGTTAAAGCAAAGGGATGTAAATAATGTTTCGATTATGCGGACAATATACAATTCACGACAAAAATATCGAATTGAGGATGCGGGTGGGAGGACTCGAATGCAACAACTATTGCCCATATTAAAGAAGAATAATTGGATGTCGTGGCATAGGAAGCATCCTGAAACGAATGTTGTCACTGACTTATTTTGGTCACATCCTGATTCAATCAAGTTGCTATGGTGTTTCCCATCGGTTCTTCTAATGGATTGCACATACAAAACTAATAGGTATCGGATGTCGTTATTGGACATAGTTGGAATCACTTCGACGCATTTTGACGTTCTCAGTTCGGTTTGCTTTCATATCATCGAAGACTAATGCCAATTACGTTTGGGCATTTGAGAAATTGAGATCCATATTGGACGGGTGGCCTAAACCTGACGTGATTGTTACAGATCGAGAGTTAGGCCTGATTAGTGCTATTGAAGAAGTATTTCCAACATCTTCTCACCTTCTTTGCTCTTGGAACATCAACAAAGTAGTTTTGGCCAAGACTAAAAAGATGTTTGGGGATAAAGAAGGCTTCATGTGTTTCATGGATAAGTGGACGGGTGTGTAGTATGCTAAGTCGAAGGCATCATTTGAACTTATGATGAATGACTTTCGATGTGAGTTTGGAACTGTGAAGGGTCTTATTGATTACTTGGATAAGACATGGGTGAAGTACTGCAAGGAATAATTTGTACAGACATGGACAAATCGAATTATGCACTTTCGGGAAACAACGACGTAGAAGGTTGAGTCTGCGCATTCTACTTTGAAGCTACATCTTGGCAACATTCAGACAAATTTTGAGACTTTGTGGGGTGTAGTAGATGGTATTTTGAGGATCCAACATAACAACATCAAGGCATCATTTGAGCTGAGTTTGAATGTAGTGCAACATGAATATGTTGATTGTTTATATCGTCAGTTGCGTGGATACGTTTATCAAAGGGAACTTAAGTTGATTAGAGATGAATCGAAACGTGGAGAGGATGTCTGACATGACTCTACTCGTTGTAGTTGTGAGATACGTACCGCGCATGGTCTTCCTTGTGCACACGAGATAAATTTCCATAAATTGATCGGTTGACCCATCCCACTCGAGGACATTCATGTATACTTGTGAAAGTAAAGTATGATACTAGAGAATGCTATGGATCGGGCCAGATACAATGTGAACGATGAGATTCAAAAAGTGTTGGAAAAGTTTCGTGTTTTGCACTGACATGGACGATCGTATCAAGATTATTTAGCAGGTTAGAGAGATTAGTTGGCCTTCTCAGAGAGATTAGTCAGCCTTCATCCATACTGGGTTTCGTCCCACCTATAGAAATAAAGATAAAGGCAAGGACACTGGGGTCTACAGTTTGAAGTTTGATGAACAAAGGAAAGAAGAAAACATCGAAGAGGAAACTAGATGAAGAAGATAGTTTGACGATAAGATTACCAAGCGGGTTTGAGTATGTACTATCGAAAGAAGAGGCATCTAGTTCGAGGAAGAAGCAAAATAAAGTGGGGCCTAAAACACGTCGGACACGTCGGGTGACCCAAGGTGTATCTAAGGTTGGTTACTCCCATTACATACAACTGGATTGGTTGTCATATGTTGAAAACACTATTGATGTGATGGGAGATGGTAATTATGGATATCGGTGTGTTGCCTCCGGGCTCGGACTCCACGATGTAGATGGTTGGAGGTTAGTCTGTAGAAGAATGTTTGATGAGATAACAGGGTATGAAACTCTTTAGCGAGAAGTGCTTTGAAAGAGTTACGAGAAGGTGAAGACTGTTGTGCATTGTCCGGATGATCGGGTTGGTGCCTCTTTTAACGAATAGTTGACACTTCCGAACACGGGGCTGTTAATATCAACGACCTTTAATGTCATTCTAGTAAACCTCTAGCCTGATAGTTGCTCGACATTTTTACCTTTACGTAATGTCGCACCATCATCTTTTGATAGTCGACTTATCATTGGCATGATTAGTGATAAAAACATCCATTGGGTTAGGTTACGTTCGCACATTAATTTTCACATGTTGTTTTTATCAACTTTGAATTATATGATAATGACTTCTTTGTTGTACTTTGTATTTGACAGGTGAAGTTGAATGTGAATGCACCGCTTCCATCATTATATCCTTGTGGGAAAGGTATGCTAAGGAGTGCGCTAAAGGATGGCATGATGGATTTATAATTTGAGAAATCGTACCGATTGTAACTTCTCAGCTAGGGACGCCTTCCGTAGTATACGTAGCTTGGCCTTAAGAACATTGAATGTAAACAGAGTGTTTTAGTGTAGTTTACATTATGGTTTATGTCATTACTTACTATATTGCAACTTTATTGTTGAACAACATGTGTTATTGATCACACTGTGAGCCCCTTGCTGATGTTCACTTCCTCCTCAGCATCTTCAGTGCTAACCCCAAGTAGTTTAGACACCATCTTTATCGCATCAACGCGAGATTCCTGAACGTACCTTGCATAGTTTTCAACTGCAACCACTTTGCCCGTCATAGGAATCTTCGCGAGAATGCTCACATCCTCCAAAGAGATCGACATTTCAATCGAATAGTAAGTGAAATGTGTTCGTCTCCGGCTGCCACCGCTCCACAACGACAAATATGACCTCATTGTTTGCCTTACGGTATGAGCATTCTATAAGCGGAGTCAACCCGGACCACTGGATAATCCTTTGAAGGCCCTTGCCGGTGACATGACTGCAAATCCCATTCTTGGATCTGAGCACCGTGATTGATACACTTGAGTAACGGGTGATCCTACAACAACATAAAACATTTCATTAGTTACATGAAAACTATAAGTTTTTAAGTATTGTGTTGAATGAAACATTAACTACCTCATTGCTCCAAATCGTTAAGGCGATATGATCTTTAAAACTTTTCGGCAATGATCCATCTTAAAGACCACCGGGGAAAGGAGCACACTATTGCTCTTGCTCTTGTGACTCCCCTTCATTGTGCCTACCTCCACAACTAGTACGCCTACCCCTATTACGATGCTCACTAGTGGTGTCTGCTGGTGCTGATGACTCACTACTACTAGACTCCGATGCATGAGCCTCATCTTCACCTCGAGCAATTACAAGATCATTTTGTCGACGCGTGTCAACATTGGAACCCTTATCATGTAATTCAACATTCCTTGCACGATTTCCAGTAGCCTTTCCCTTTCCCTTCACATATACCTTATGTTTCTCTTTTTGATAAGGCGCAGTCGGGGGTCTCCAGCCGCCTCGCCCGTGGTTACCCTCGATGCCTCAACACTAGCCTCTTAACTACTCACTGTGGTCTTAGAATGAGCCATACTTGATAAAACAATTGAATCTAAGGACCTTGAAAAAAAATAAAAGTAAACGTTAGAAAAACCAGAGATAACTCAACAATTTCTATAGTCTTGGTCAAGCAGGTCCTAGAAAATATCTACATTCACGGTGAAGCATGACTGAGATAGTAACCCAAGTCTCAGTAATTAATAATTGAGACAATGGGTTAGTCTCGATTGTACATCACCGAAACTAACCAAATCGTACATTTTGAATTAAGCTCAGAATGTAGTGACCGAGAGAAATACGAATGTCATGGTGCCTAAGACAATATAACCTAACCATAATCTCAGTTTTGGATAACCGACATGATCAATGATCGATTACAAATAAATTACAAAATTCAGAGATTACCCACCGAGACAATAATGTGATTCTTTGTAGTATATAACCGAGACTTTGTGCAACTACACTAAAACTTAACTCTTAGCCATGGTTAGCCGAGATTGTGGGCATTTTTTCTGACCTGTGTGGCCGAGAAACACAAGTTTGCAAATTAAAAAACTTAGAAGAAAAACTACATAAAACAAACAAAAACCAAACCATGATATATCAAAATTGAGTTTATATATACCTATAATCTATCAAATTTTTTTAGTTCCCTTGATAAACCACTTGGTGCCCTCAACAATGGTGTGCCTTCACTAATAGGTGGATTGCCCATAGTGGGGCTCTTTAAGATTTTAGGTTGTTACACAAAGGCTAAACATATCAATCATGTTCGGACTCAAAAGGCTGATTATAGCAATCATGTTTGGGCGCAAAGACCGAACATGTTCATCATGTTCTTGCCTTCAGGACCGAACATGGTGATGAGACCAATCCGTTTTAGCCCAATGAGATTAAAGAATAAACGACCATAAACACCAATAATTTATTGAAACCATATTAGAATGAACAATCAAACAAAAAACACAAGATTTCACTAAAATAAGAGACCCACATAACATTTTTTTTACAAATCTTTGACATACCTGAGGTGGACTGACTGAAGGATAAAGAAGACGATGAAAAAGATTGGCGAGCGTCGATCAAATGGTTGTGTGCAACGCGCAAAAGGTATGCATTTGGGGTTTTTAGGTTTTTGTGTTTGAGTATCGATAAAATGGTTGTGTTTAAGGTTTTCGTGTTTTCATTTCTTGTTTTAGGTTGTCTCTGTGTATGTTTCTGTATTTTTAGGTTTACTAATGCACGCGTGTGTGTGTATTTTTAGGTTTGCTAATGTGTGAGTAAAGGACAATTTAGTCTTAAAAATATAAATTTGGTATGTGCAAAGTAAACATAACTTATACCAGTGTGCATGTCAAAATTGATGTGTGTAAAGGCATTAGGGTGTGCGTTTAGCAAGCTACTTAAATAGCATGATATGTAGACATTGGTTTACCTATTTAGTGGATTTCTCTAGGATTTACTTAATGGAACTTGTTATTTTTGGGGCAAGTTGCAGATTGTTTCTACAAATTTAGGGCGAGGGGATTTTCTACGATTGCCTCTAAGCTAGATACCTGCTCTGCATACATGTATATCTGCCTATTATTGATATTTTGCCACCTTGCGTATATGCATGGTATCGATATGTAGGGTTCCCACCTTGTAAGTTGAATTATATTAATGAAAAACTTTTTTACTTTGCTTTCGTTAATGCTTAAAGTCTTTCGCATATTTATTCAACTTAAATTGAATAATAAGTTTTTGAAATTACATAACTTAGTCAATTTTTCTTGTAAAGGCATACAAAGACTTGAAAATAACTAAGTAGCTCAAAAAAGGAAAGGAACAGAGGTTAGGTTGTGGGCCATCATTGATAAGCATGCAGTCACATGGCAGGCTTAGTAACATGTCAGGCGACATGGCGGTGGCCGATTTGCCATGGGATTTGGGGTTGTCACAGTGAATCCATTTTATTTTTGTTCAAGGTTCACAATCAGGTTAGCTGACCTGAATATGAACTTAAAACAATAATAAAAGCTCAATGCATGTTTCCCAGAAATCGACATTGCCCGTTTAGAGAATTACTCACATGTAGTCTATTTAAATGGGATACCTATATTTGGCTACATTTATTCGCACGTAGTCTGTTTTAGCTAGGCAGGATACCTCATCGAGACTGAACATGACAATGTTATCCATATGCCATGAATGCATAATTAAGAAATTGTAACCTTACAGTGCAATCTCTAAACCATAACAATGTAAAAAACAAGAAATAATGTTTACTTACAATCAAACCCACTCAAGGATGGTTATACAGATCCTAGTTCGCGTATTTCCTGAATCCTTCGTGCCTTGGAAATCCTATCAACTTGACATAATTGTACCATTTTTAAATAGTTTCTCGTAATTTCCAAGTTATGTCTGTGTTTCAATTCATTTAAAACCCAAAAAATTATATTCAAGTCAAATCTCAACTATTCAATCCTCAATTATGGTTCAAAGTCATTAATATTCCTTAATATCATATTTGCAAACTTTTTGGAACTCAATTCGATATTTTAAGTCCAACCGATTGATTTCACGTCTTACGAAGCAAAACCTCAATCTTAAATTCTCCATTTTTCATATAAATTCACAATTCTATTTTTTTTGCTAAAATAATGTTTTTATAATATTTTCTTAATTTTTAGGAACTTTTTTCTATTTTTTCCCATTTATTTGAGGAAGAGCGATTTGGGCTTCTGAACGATGCCCGATTCAGCCCAATCTGGGATCAAACACATTTCTTATTCATTAGAACGAAACAATCCCATATTATTTTTTTTATTTTGGTTTAAGGTTTACGCCTGGCCCAATCTTGGGCCCAGACCTCATGTCCAAATCTAGTGAGAAAGACAACTCCCATACGTCGTCTTCATCGGATGTCCGTGTGACGGCCCGCCTAATTTAATAATTGATTAATTGTCTAATTTCATACTAGGACCCAGCTCAGACCTACGTGGACGTCGCAAATTAGTCTAGGGCATGCCTACCGAGGTATAATTAATTATATTATATTTGTGTGATGCTTGTTTATTATGGTTGTTTTACTATGAATTATAGCATTACGCCATGTATATCATTGATTATCGCGTTTGCGTGAGTTACGAGTGCAACAAATAGCGCCTCGAGATGCGTGCCACATGGGTATGGGAACGAATGGCTTAGACGAACTTATTAATTGTAAGCAATAATAATATAAGCTAAGTAATCTTAGAAAGCTTGAATAATGGATTAAAATATTAATAGGCTAAGAATGGACTCAATACGCCTTGGAATGCGCATAAACACGAGACCCTGGGTAGTAGGTAGTTTAGATGGATGATGGAGCGCAAAATACCAATTGAACTCATAGACTAAGCTCATTAAAATATAGGAGCCTAAAGTACATATAAAGCTAAGTTGACAATTAATTAAATTGAGACTCTTGATGGGCGTGGAGATTATCATAGCTAAGGAATCCCAGGTGTTGGAGTGGTGGTTAATAGGGCTCTGATGGATTTAATAGAAAGTTTAGATCATCCTAAATAGGCAAAACCAATCTTTTGGTCTCTGAACTTTGAAGGTTTTACACTTTTGGTCCCTCAACTTTGAAAACAACACATTTGGTCCCTCAACTTTTCATATAGTGTAAATTAAGTCATTTTGTTAGTCCAGTCATCGTTATTGATGACGTCGCGAAAGTCAATCGCTACGTGGCGCCACGTGGCAATCCATTTCATGGTTAAATGAACCAACCGGTTCAATAAAAAAACCATTTTCTTCTATCCTTCTTCTCTTTCTCTCTGCTTTCTCTCTCTTCTATCTTCTCTCCCTCTCTCTGCGTTTTCTCTCCCTCTCTCTTTGTTTTCTCTCCTCTCTTTTTGCACATCTCTCCCGCTCTCCGTCGCACCTCTCTCACGCCCTCTCGCGAATTGAAGAGTTCAACAAGGCTGGTAATCGAGAAGATTAGAGAAAAGACAAGGAGCGCGAGCGGAGCGAATTGAAGACCGGATGTGCACAAAGAGCCGAGATCCGCCGCCATCACCACGATTTCCGAGTCCGGAAACTCCGAAACGATACGCGCTTTGGTGTCCTCCGCGCCTTGACGCTGCGCGCCGGAGCACTAGGCTCGCTCCGCGTTTCGCCGAACTCGAGCGCCTCGGCTCCGATCCCGTACGTCGCACCTAATTAAAACCAAATTAATTAACTCATCACATCACTAACTAACAAACTAACAAATGCACATAATTAATTAAACAAGATTAATAAACTTCATGTTTGGTTATTTAATTGACTACTCACCAAAGTGATGATAGTGGTTATTGATTTGAGATCTCGAGAAGCTTCGGTGACCTCCTCAGCGGTGGACTTGGACCCAAACCCGCTAGCTCTAACCGAGCCGATCGGGTACCTTATCGTCTCAAGCATTATCCCCCTACCTCTTTTTTTCTTTCTCTCTTTAATTTGTTATATTTTGTATTCCAAGTTGTCTTTAATTTGTTTGTTCTCCCAATATGGTTGTGTGGCGTCGCTGCTGCTGCAAATGCTTTTTGTTGGCTTTAAATAAGAAGAAGAAAGAAAGAAAGAAAGAAAGAAAGAAAACGCAGAGAGAGAGAATGGAGAAGAGAGAGAAAGCATAGAGAAAGAGTAGAAGAGAGAACGCAGAGTGAGAGAAGAGAATGGTTTTTTTATTAAACCGGTTGGTTCATTGAACCATGAAATGGATTGCCACGTGGTGCCACGTGGCGATTGACTTTCGCCACGTCATCAATAACGATGACTGGACTAACAAAAGGACTTAATTTACACTATATGAAACGTTAAGGGACCAAATGTGTTGTTTTCAAAGTTGAGGGACCAAAAGTGTAAAACCTTCAAAGTTCAGGGACCAAAAGATTGGTTTTGCCTCCTAAATATGAACATTTAATAGAATCCTAGGGCATTTAGTGGGAACTAAGGGATGCATGAATGGATTCAATAAATACCTTAGATGTGTCATGACATGTACAATTAGAGTTTAATGAGAGGCTAAGATGCCTTAGTAAGGGAACTATATAAGATAAGACTTAGCCTGAATTTCTTTGGCAAAAATCAAAATATATAGTTTTTTTTTTTTGCTTCTTACTTAACTAAAAAGGGAGATTAAAAGAGTAAAGGGCAGGATTTGATCTATTAGATGAGCTTTAGAGCAATTGGGAGCCAAGGAATCTAGTTAGAAGCAAAGCTAAACCATACCCTTACATTGTTCTTCAATTTTGTCCATGAATAGGAGGTTTAATGCATGTTTAAAATTGGGGTTCATGAGTAAAAGATAATTTCAAAGGATTAAAATGATGATCTCCATTTTTTTTTAACACAAATTGATGAAATTGGTCACTAGTTTTTCAATGGATTGAACTATCAAACTGGTTTTTGAAGAAATGATTTGTGTTCTTGAGTTTCCTCAAGATTTTCATGAAAATCTTTTAGTTTTTATCCAAGTTACAGTAAATTTGTTGATGTATAGTTGTTTTGAAGTTGATGTTGTTGTTGTAATTATTAAAGAAAAAGAAGAGAAAAAGAAAAAAAATTGTTGGGTTTTGATGGAGCAGAGTGACTGGAGGGCTCACACACACGCTTTTGCATGCGTGCGTGCGGCCCAACCTAGTTGGACCAAACCAGGCCCGGTTCAGGTGGACACAACCCCCATTAAATATTTAAAAAATAATTTAAACTAAAATTAAATACAAAAATAATTAAAATTAATTACAGAAAATATGATTATAGATAAAAAATTATGAAAAAATTAAAAAAAATCATAGAAAATATGAGAAATTGGAAAAAGGTATAAATTGGGTTTCAAGACTTTTTTGGGGCGTTTGGCACCCTAGTGTAACCCAAATAAGTGCCACAACTAAACATTAGATTAAAATTCTAATTTCATTCTCATAATATAAAATCAATTAAGGTGAGTAAAAATTATTTAAAATTGGTATATATGATACTCGGGGCTTAGGAAGCTTAAGGGACTGACGGACAAATATTATGGGGTATGAGCAAGCGCCTAAGACCGAGTTTTTATAGCATTTCGGTAAGCAAACCCCACCAGAAAAATACTTGGTATTCTTATTGCTTTAAATTTAATTATAATGTTGTTTAAATACCAGTTGGTACTTGTTTGATTATTCCACTCCCGCGTATGTCAGTGTATAGTCGATGGGATGGTATGACTCTTTCTGGCACACTCTTAGACGACGGTCCAAGTTTAGCGATGGTGTTGGTCATACCATAGACTACATGTGAGATTCTTCTTCGCGAGTCGATTTGAGAGTATGTGATCATGATGGCTTGCCTCCGACACAAATTCCTCTCTTTAGAGGCGTTGGCCGGGAGTTTTAAAGCTCCTAACTTACAAGTTCCTCATCGACCTTAGTGCGGTGGCTGGAGTTACCTCGTCACAAGATTCACCTTGGTCTTAGCCTGTTTGTTCTAGTATTCAGCAGATATACAACACACTCGCATCCGACATATTTGTATCGCAGCGACTTCTCCTCATGCTATTAAGTCCTTTTTTTACTATATTTCTCTTACCTAGCATGATTTGTAGTCGCTTTATTTATCTCTTATTGAATGTGAATTTTGTTTATTATGGGTCTTTACTTACTAGACTCATTGTCATGAACTGTTTTACATGGATGGCCGATTGCAGATCATACGACGAGCCGAGGGAATGCTAGGCTTGGCGACTACCTTTGATTTCAGAGAGCCTCCTTTAGCAGACTTATAGGTGTTTTATATATATTATGCGGATGCGGCTTAGCTACAATAGTAATTTTTGCAGTCTTTGCAGTTCTCCCTCCCAATGCCTCCACGTGTCCACTTTTTTAGAAACAAAAAAGTGCAAACTGTGATTTTTTTCCAACTTTGCCCCTCTACACATTTTAATAGCGTGTTCACGCAATTTTATATCTATTATTGCTAGAAATTAAGGGACTTCTCACACCTTAATAGAATCGCACTGGTCAACATCCATTGGAGGCATTGCGCCCACTTCAAGATACACACCACACGTGTTATGCATCAAGAATTATTTTGCATATACTAATTTTTACTTGGGGCTCGTGTGCCATGAGGTGTTAATTTGGGTGTCATTTAGAGTGTCATTCTAGCATTTTCCTAAATTGTGTGTGTGCGTGCCCGCATCCATGGGAGCCGTTGTGCGCGCTTCTAGATATACACTGCTTGTATTTTGCATCAAGAATTATTTTGCACACACTTATTTTTGTGTGGGGCCTGCGCACCATGGGGTATTAATTATGGTGTCATTCTAACATTTTCCTAAATTGTGCGCATGCGTACGTTGTTTTTATGCAACTTTGTGTGTGTTGTTTCTAGTATGTAGTGATTGAAATGTGTAGAAGGGCAAAGTTGGAAAAAAGCATAACTTGCACTTATTTTTTGAAAGCGAATAAAACTTAACAAACGAACTTAGAATGTGGAAAACCCTATAACCTGATTTAGAACCTTAGTTAGGAAGTGTAGTGAGGCGAGTAGTCTGGGGTTTTATAAGTGTATGTTTTGACTTGTAATATGTATATATAAGCGTTTACGATACTAACTAGAGCACATCCGTGCTTCCAGATTTGAGATGGACGCACCGCCAATTCCCTCTACTTCTGTTGATGGGTCAAATGAGCGACCCAGTGAGAGTCGACTTGGATCAAACACTACGTGACACGGTCGCCTTGCATAGCGCACATCTTGAGTAGATTTTGCAACTGCTCTGATCATATGCAGTGGCTACTCAGGCAACTGCTACATTCGTTGCCACCACCACCATCCACACTATAGAGACAACTATCGCCCTAGCTAGTCAGGATACACCGATAACAGCTGCAAGGATTGAGATTCCTGTGGAGACGGACACACTCGTAGAGACACTGATCATCACGCCAATTGTTACACTAGCAAATACACTACCACCTACATTAGTGCGATTGACGACATTAGAGGCATCCTTAACAGCATAGGCTAAAGTTGATTAATGAGTTTACTAGATTCCAACTAGGACTATTCTATGGAGGCTAAGATCTAAAGTTAGCTAGGAAGTGGGTCCTTACGCATGAGAGACCACAGATTATTGAGGATTCACGATAGCATTTAGGCCAGGATATCCGGATACATGTTGAGAGGAAACGTCGTTGTGTGGTGGACAGCGCACATAACCGTTCGTGGAGATCTAACTAGTTGGGCTAACTTTCGTAGCATGTTCTATGACCAGTATATCCCTCTAGAGGTACAGTTAAGACTGAGACGAGTTCTCTCATTGGTCCAAAGCAACCAGACTGTGATTCAGTACATGGAACGATTTCGGTATCTGCTGCAGTTTGCTTTTGATGTCGTCGGGACTAAGAGACTCTAGGTCAACTTCTTCATTTGTGGACTCTGACCAAAGATTGGCGGTTCGGTAGTATCGACGGGGGCTAAGACATTGCAAAAGATTTCTAAGCGGGCGCTGGTCCATGAGACTTATCTAATGAGAGGTGGAACCGACCTCACTTCCATGCGTCAAGATAGCTAGGGCTGCCAGATTAGGTCAGATCATAAGAGCAAGAGGAGCCGCCCCCAGAGAGATTAATGGGGACAGAGGTGGAGGCATGATGACGGTCCGATGGTCACAACATATGCAGTAGCAACAGCGCCGCCAGAGCGGGTTATGGCAGTTCAACAACCTCAAGCACAGACTCAAGGACAGGGCTAGCGGGGCCGAGACAGAGTTCACCAGAGTCAGGGGTAAGGTCAGTAGAGTTAGTGGAAGGACCAGAGGGTAGGACAACAAGGACAGAGCTCCAGAAGCAAGCAACACATAATATGCTACTGATGTAGAGAGAGGCACTACTAGAGTCAGTACACTGGAAACTTAGTGTCTCGAGTCGCAGCCTCGCTAGTGTAGGCTAGGTATCAGGTTCACGCAATGGTAGTGCCCGACTGTGACGCACCACGACGACTAGTCGAGGGTATGTTAGTTATTTATGATCATTTTCTTAATTCCATTATTGATTATAGTTCTACATCGTCTTTTGTTTCAGGATGGATGTTTTAGTGCTGGGATTGACACCAGAGATTAAAGGATCACACCTTATTCTTAGCATGGCCATTGTGTGGTGGCCTCATGCCCCGAGGCTGCCTCGAGGTGTCGTTGTATTGTGCACTCCTCACCTGGTGGGCCTAACTATACGTGTCCGGCACTTGCCCGTCCATCTAACGTCCCAATATTCATCTCCACTTGTGCATTATTAGTTTAATTAATCCGTTATTCATATTTTTCTTAAGTTATTTCCTTAAGTTCAATTGTCTTTAGCTTATTCAAGTCCTAGCCATGCTAGTGGTTCGTATTACAGAGTTGCAAGTAGATAATCAATATTTCACAGTGGAAGTCTTAACTTACATAAACATGTATTTTCATTAACTCTTAGGTTTTATAGAGCATCAGTCATAGTATAGAAAACCCTGAATAGAGCACACTTTATATATAAGGTGACAAAAGTAAATACATACAAGTACACACGTCTTACTAGTCTCCCATAAATAAAAAATATACCAATATACAAAAATAAACACTTATGAGTAGTGTGTCGAATAGTGGGCGAGCTCAAAGATATTTGCCAAGAATATCCTTACTCTTACTCGTAGAAGGATCTGCACTCACCTATCACAACAAAATAGAGGACGAGTCCTGTAAGTAAACTCCCAAGAAAATTCACTAAGCATTCATATGATAAAGTAAAGGAAATTGAATAAATTTTGTTAAATAAACATGCAGAATGTAAATAGGTAATTGTAAATAGATCATCGCATGCGTTAATAACAATAATGCATAAACGTGTGTGCCTACTCCAGTCAGTCTAGCCTATACATCGGATACTCTCTTAGGATCCCACCAGTGGGTGCACCCAACTAGCCCAATACCTGGTCCTCTCAGTGGCCGACGTAGACCCACGACGCACCGATACATGTACCGACATAGTAGCTCAGGTCGTTATCCACTGAGGAATCCTAATACACATGCTATGATCTAGCATGCCCGAAACACACAACTGAATACTGACGAAAGTAAACTCAACCAACCGTTAAAACAACGACACAAACATATATAACTGAAGTAGATAAGGAATCGGATCAAGAATACACTGGACAAGATAGAATAAAACAATAATGAAAGCAAGTAAATACGCAAGTGACGTTCCTGTGGGTTTTATAAACCTTAAAACGCTCTCTGACTTCCCCGAACTCCCGAATCCGACCCGATTAGCTCCTCGATACCGAGCTACAGTTCCCTGGTGTCGATGTGATAAATTTTTGGTATTTAGATATCTATTTTATTGTATAATTGTAATAAAACTATAATTACAATTCTTATGGTTTCAAACGTCCCTATGGGTATAGATGTCCTTATGGGTACAAAAGTCCCTGTGGGTACAGACACTCCTGTTGGTACAGACGTCCATGTGGGTAGAGACGTCTCTGTGAGTACATACATCTATGTAGGTGAGATTAATTCTTAGCCATTGATCTTCATGTGTTTACGTATCCCGAGACTCATTTTATAGCCTAAAACTGGACGCTTATCCCGCTAACGCTCCACTAACTTACTCTAAGTGACACCACTTTGCAACTCACTTGGTTCCCATATTTGCTAATACGTATCTATAGGACAATCCTATGGCTCCAATTAATTTATACAAACTATAGGCCTTATATATTTGAACTAATTAACTTAGCTTAAGCCCATTATAATACCTATGATCGGTGTTCTTAGAATCTCATATGGACACATTAGTGGTCCCTTCAATCCCTCGACTACCCGACACCCAGTGCCCCTCACTTTGACACATATTTTGAGGTAAACTCCATAGCCTTTTGTACTAACTTAATCAAATTAGGCTACGGTTACTTTACCCATTTTATTTGATCAATTAGTCATCTTAGCGTGAATTAGTTAAGTTTTCTAGTATACCCGTAGTTTGCCTACCCAATACCAGCATTGAAATGCATTAGGAAGCGAATACGCACCACACCAACTCGCCCGACAACAACGTACAAACATGCGATGTTACAATAATATAATATTTTAAACATCACACGTAAACAACCATAATCTAATAATAGCATGTTCCCTCGGTTCTAGTGTTCGAATCAACCGAGTTTTCCCATGTAACGCATGAATTATGACTGTTAATCCTCGAAATTGACATTAGTCCTAGTTTAATTAATTTGGGTCGTTACAATTCTTACCAACTAAGAGAAATTTCGTCCCCGAAATTTAGATATCGAAGAATTTCTAATTCACCTCTACATGGAATTGAAATTGTGGCAGAATAATTGACTTCGCCAAGTCATGCTCGAACCCTACTTGACCATACTTCAATACGTTGGGATCCTACCAGTGGGCCTCTATAACCAATTCTTCCCAACTAAGAGAAATTCCGTCCCCGAAATTTAGATATCGAAGAATTTCTAATTCACCTCTACATGGAATTGAAATTGTGGCAGAATAATTGACTTCGCCAACTTATGCTCACTTGACCATACTTCAATACGCTGGGATCCTACCAGTGGGCCTCTATAACCGACTCCACTGGCCCATCACCTAATAGCCCTCGCGGTAGTCGGCATGGACCTCCGACCTATAGACACGTGCACTGAAGACAAACAACTCAGGTCGCAATTCACTGAGAACGCCCGTGCACGTGCTACGGTCTAGTGTATAACACAACACTAAGTTTTCATATGCATAACTAGAAATCAACTTACGTATGCGCATATTTTAAATAAATAAATATCTGACTAATAAAATATGTCAAATAACTTACCCTTGACATGTTGTTTGTTCGCCCTTCTATCCGACTGACCAACTACGTGAGCTCTCTCAGATTTAACATGGATCTGATGGTAGTGAAGACATCGAACAATCAGCTCTCAGATGTCTCATCTGACCACATCGCAATTATCGACGTGTCTCTAACCCTCTAGCATATATGTCTCTAGATATCTGACCCTGACCCCGGTCTCTCTGACTTTGGTCATGTCCTCCTTAATCACTACCAGACTGTACATCTATCGTTGTGGTCTACACTGCTCAATCGGTGTTGGTGCCATAACGTGAACCCGATGGCTATCCTCATATTGAAACTGACTGTCCCGGTGGTCATCCTTGTTCTCCCTATCTCGTCTATCATCCCTCTAACCTCTACCCGAATGATCCCTTTGTCTCTTCGGCCTTCGATTCGATCTAGAACTCTGTCTCGTATGCACCTTAGCCCTAATTATATGCCTACTCTCTCTACATAAAAAAGGTCTCGTCTACCAACGCTCGATTGAATATCTCCTGCAGCGTATGAGCCCAATATGACACCACTACCACAACAATCCTATCAAGTAATAGATCTATAGTCGCTCCGTCCCTGTCACATCCATCGAGAACTGCAACAGGTACCGGTAATGCTACATGTACTGCATCAGTGTGCGGTTACCCTGTCTCAGGCCAGAAATCGTAACGCCTCATTTTATTAATGTTGTTATTTGTATTGTAATTGTAAGCATGGACGCTAGCTCAGATCCACGTGGACGCCGCGGGTAGACTAGGAAATAAGTATGCCTAGGTCATTAGTTGATTGTGTGTTGGATTGCTTATTTGCGATGCAATTTATTAAACTATTTGTTAAATATATCACATGTGTGTATGTTGAATAATGATATTGTACGAGGTTTTGTGACAGGTAGTTGCCTCGAAGTGCATGTCAACGCGGGTATCTTTAGGCTAAGGACGGGTACAATAAAGAAACTCAACCATGAAATATGATTATGAAATCAAATTGAAATGGGTAATGTAACCATAGGCTAGTTAAATTAAATTCGAACAATAGGTTATGGCATGCCTCGAAATGCATGTCGAGATGCGGGGCACCTTGTATCGGGTAGCTGAAGGTTAGTGGGACCATAAGTTAGTTAAATTTGATAAATAAAATACTAACCATATGGTTTTAAAAAGGCTTAAGGTAATGTGACATTAATGGAATAAATAAGCCTATAGTTGCATGGAATGAAAAAGGACCTTGAGATGGACATCTAGATCATCACTTTGAGTTACTCTAGGAAGGGAGTGTGCTTTTGGAGCAATCAAAAGGTGTAGGACAGCATGCTTGTGAACAATAAGATAATCCTTGAGATACATACGCACACTTGATCAAGATCGAACATATTTATAGGAGATAGTGGAGTGTTTGATCAAAACCACATGAAATTCATGCGAATCTGTGACAATCTAAGGAAGAAAGGATTTTCAGCTGAGATTCAACACCTTTGAAAACCAATTCAAGATATCTAAACCTAGGTGATACCTCCTTCATTTTCTCCACTTTACAATGAACCTAGGTTTTGACATGTTTGATGAAATTCGAGTTTTGGTGATTAAGTCTCTGATTTGAACTGAAAAATTGATGAATGCATGTTTTTGAAGAATTTCGGTTAGATTGAGGTTTTGTGGTGTTTTAAGGATTGATGGAAATTAATTATATATGGGAAACATGTTAGAACCAATAAGGTAGCTAATTGAGAGGGTTAGGACAAAATTCTCGATTTGAGAATTCTGTCCCCGAGCACAGAAAATGGGCCACCTGGAACGGTTAGCGCGCAAATTGTTCAGGGTTGCTTACTGTTCTTCGACTCGAAGAATAGTAGCACACTACATAATTTCGTTCGCGTGCTACCATCAGATAGCGCGCTACAAATGTTCCTTAGCGCGTTAACTGCATATCAAAATGGATTTTTAAGGGATTTTTTGGTGATTTCTCACCTAATATATGACTAAACACTAGGACATAACCTGAAACTATACAAATTTGACTTCAGGGACTTAGGGAAACCGTATCTCGATACCAGGAGCTCGTCAGGTCAGATACGGGAGTCCAAGGAGGTTGAAGAGCGGTGTGAGGTTTGTAAAACCCAACTGAAAGACTCTTAGTATTTGATTTTATTTTTACATTTCATTTCTCTCATTCCTTATTGTTCATTACTCTATTCCGTTACTTGGACGTGGGTTAAGGTTACTCCCATAGATTTCTTAGTTATGTGTTTATGATGCACTGGACTGTAGCACGTGTGACCCGACCCTCAGTGAATGGAGACTTGAGCTTGCTCTTGGTTCACGTGTCAGTGACTCAGCGAATTTGGCCATCATCGCGAGGGACCAAGTGTCGAGCCAGTTGGGCGCGACCACCCAAAGTACAGTTTAGTACATCTGGAGCGAGCACACACATTTGTTAGCTTGTCTATTATCTATTCATACAATGAGCCATTTACAGTTTTCTGCTTTTATATTTCGCATATTTACTTGACAATATTCCTTGCATTTCCTTTACTTTATTATATGAATGCTAAGAAGAGTTCCTTGGGATTTTTCTTACTAGACTCGTCATTTATCTTTTACGGATGATCGAGTGTAGATCCTAGTACCAGTAGGGGCAAGGGGGTCGTAGGCGACTACATCTTATTGCCCGCTGTCGAGGACCTACTCGTACGTGTTTATTTTTGAGATTTTGTATATTTTGGGTATTGGGAGACTTGAGATGACACCGTACATGTATATATACCTTGTTTGTGTTATTGTCGCGTATATACAGAGTACTTTATAGGGTTTTCCATAGTAGGATTTGCTCTTTTGAATAATGTTTACCATGCTAAATTACTTATACTAATCGTATCAATTGAGGTTTCCGCTGATTTATGTTAACTTGTAAGAAACAACCTACTAGTTTGGTTAAGCATTAGAATAAACTACAAATTAAGTAATAGTTGAAATAGTTAAAATACCCACAAAGAATAAGTTAAGAAAATAAGGATAATCTACTAATTAATTTGATAATACACACATGGACATGATTTGCGAGACATAAAGAGGATGGACATGTATTGGACACGTGTAGTTGGGCCAGCTGTCAAGGAGTACACGGAGACACGTCACCCCGTGGCGGTAGGGTCGCCACAGTTGGTATCAGAGCAAACGAGTTCTAGGAACTTGAAAATTTAAAAATGAAATAGCATAATACTTAATAAATAAACCTTAGTTGTGGAAACCCTATGTTATGCCTTAGAACATTAGTTGGGAAGTGAGGTGAGGCGAGTAAAGTTAGAGTTTATATGTGTTATATTTTCATTATATATATGATATACATATATACACTGAGACTTATCTGTAGCACGTTTCTCGATGCAGATCATGGACAGACAGTCGACAACGCCTCAGGAGCTGGTCAGCTTAGTGGTATAGCTAGAGACTCCCCAATTGCACCCAGTATGGAGGATCACTCTCAGCTCAGGAAACGCAGATGGCCGAGGTGTTAAGGTTACTACGAGATCAGACCGCCGCACTAACGACACTTGTTATAGTTGTTGCTACACCCAAAGAGCCAGTAGCACTTACAGTACCTACGGGGACGGCGGTCACCCCGATTGCTCCCCAGACAACAGTTGAGAAAGTAGTAGTGTATACACAGACATGAGGAGCCATCGCAATTTTTGTTCCCTTGGAGACGCCGACTCCTACGCCTACACCCATGATTACGGATCAAACGACTACTACCACTACTACTGCTACTACATCCGGATTCGTCTTAGCTCTAGAGGCGAAAATGTTGAGGGAGTTTCTAAAGTTTCAGCTAGGCTTCTTTTATGGAGGTGGTGACCTAGAGGTTGCGGGGAAGTGGATTGAATCTCATCAGCGGTTCCCTAAGCTAATGAGGAATGATGAGAGTTTTCAGGCATAACTATCGGGGCATGCTTGATAGGTCACGCCGCAGTATGGTGGACCATATATCAGGATACCCATTTAGAGCCGACGATATGAGCTGAGTTTAGGGAGCTGTTATATGATTAGTACATACCTATGGAGGTGAGACTGAGACTAAGGGAGGAGTTTTTGACCTTGAGTCAGGGTAACCAGTCAATGATGCAGTATATGGAGATATTCTGGTACATACTTCAGTTTTCGATGGACGTAGCTGGGACGGAGCATCTGTAGATCTACTATTTCACTAGAGGAGTTGATGACATAATTGCTTCGACAGCGGTATCCTCTGAGGCACCCACTCTGCAGGATGTCTTTGATAGAGCGTTGGCACATGAGACATATCTGATGCAGAGAGATGGCAGGCATGTGACTTGTACTGAAGTATAGAAAGGGCAGAGTTATTAGTCGAACCAGAGGCCAAAAATACAGAGTGATCATCAGGATAGAGGCCGGAGGGATGATAGACGAGACAAGGGCCACAAGGATGATCATCAGGCCAGTCAGTTCCAGTAAAAGCAGAGACATCCTGTTCATGCCATCACATCAGCACTAGTAGATCAGCATAGGCCACAACCACAGATGTACCGTCACGTTCGAGATCAGGTGGCACATGACAGGGGTTAAAAAAATTGGGGCCAGGGTCCAAGACTGGAGACGGACAGACTGGTAGGCAGGATAACCACAGATGCCATAGGTGTGGTCAGAGGGGACACTTGAGGGTTGAGTGCAGGACACCACCATCACCTCGTCGAGAGCTAGAGCAGGACATAGAGAGCACATGCGGTAGCACAACCGGATGGCGGAGCGACCAGACAACTCGTCGAGGGTACGTTGCATATTTTTAGTCGACATTTGCATGTTATGTCTAACTCTGGCAGTACGTTATCATTTATTGTTGGACGTGTTGTTGTAGTGTTAAGGTTAGATACACAAACACAAGACACGCACCTTGTCCTTAGTGCGGCCGTTGAGGACAAGATATACCCCAACCGGATATGTAGAGACGTGATGATAGAGTTGAAGGACATCAGTTACCAGTTGATCTTCGAGTATTAGAGTACTTAGAGTTTGACGTGCTTCTCGGATGGATTGGTTATCACCCTATCATGCACATATTGATTGTTATGGTAAGAGGACATCGTTTTGTATTCTTGGGATACAAGAGTTCTCACTAGTTGGATCCAATACTGATTTACCTATCATGAGAGGTCGACTAGCTACAGCACAGGAGATGGAGGCATTTGCAGCGATAGTTGAACTGGAGGTTAGGATGAAGGTCATGATTGAGGACGTATTGGTAGTTTGAGATTTTGTTGATGTATTTCCGGATGACATACTGGATTGCCACCGCCACGAGCTGTTGAGTTTATCATTGAGTTGATGTCAGGGATACAGTCTATCGCCAGTAGACCATATAGGATGTCACCATTGGAGCAGGAGGAGGTTAGATGATAGTTGAATGAGTTGTTAAACAATGGTTTTATTCACCCTAGTACGTCACCTTGGGGAGCTCCAGTGTTGTTTGTGAAGAAGAAGGATGGTTCGATGAGGATGTGCACAAACTATAGGAAACTGAATTAGGTGATAGTTAGGAACCATTACCCACTTCCTATGATAGATGATCTATTTGATCACTTGGCGGGTGCCAGATTCTTCTCGAAAATTGACCTTCATTTAGGTTATCATCAGTTGAGGATTCGAAAGGAAAATATCCAGAAGATTGCTTTCAGTACGAGATATGGGCTATTTGAGCTAACAGTCATGTCGTTTGGGCTAACTAATGCCCCAATGATTTTCATGGATTTGATGCACAGGGGCTTGAGACCATATCTAAACATATTTGTCATAGTCTTCATCGACAAAATTTTGATTTACGACAGGACTCGTGAGGATCATGAGGGACATCTCAGGGCAGTTTGGACGACATTGAGAACACACAGATTGTACGCCAAGTTCAATAAGTATGACTTCTGGCTGAGTGCGGTGAGATTTTGAGGACATGTCATTAGTGACTAGGGTATCTCTGTGGATTCAGAGAAGATTCAGGCTATCATTAGCTGAAGGACGCTTGAGTCTATTGTCGATAATAAAGTTTTCGCGGACTGGCAGGATACTACTGACGATTTGTGCAAGATTTTTCTTCGATTGCAGCGCCAAAGATGAGACTGACCAAGAATGATGTTTGGTTTGATTGGTCAGAGGAGTGTGAGTAGGCTTTCTGTGAGCTGAAGAGGAGGTTGAATTTCGCGCTAGTATTGACATTGCCAGAGCAGGGCAAGACTTTGACAATTTACACAGATGTGTCAGGCATTGGTCTAGGATGCATGTTGATGCAAGAGGGTAGACCAGTTGCTTATCTTTCCAGGTGGTTAAGACCCTATGAGGGAAATTATCCAGTGCATGACCTAGAGCTGACAGTGGTCGTCTTTGCATTGAAGGCTTGGAGGCATTATCTCTATGGAAAGAGGTTCGTATTGTATACAGACGACCAGAGTTTAAACTACATCTTCACTCAGATGGATCTGAACATGCGCCAGAGGTGATGGCTTGAGCTGTTGAAGGACTACGACTTCGCTCTTGAGTATCACCGAAAGCAAACGTCGTAGCGAACGTATTGAGCAGGAGCGGGATTGAAGGTCAGACTATTATGTGACCTATGACACACGAGCATGGCTTGTTACATGCGGCCTCAGTTACGTGCATGACAAAGGTTTCTACTATGGCAGAACAACACATTTGTGGTCAGATGAGGGTTTCGACTATATCGATTGAAAGGGTTGCCGAGTGTCAGAGGTCTGATGGGCTTTATAAGCGGTTCAGTGATCTGGCTCGGATTCAGAGTGCATTGATTGGGCAGAGACCACAGATCGGTGTTTGAGATACCGAAGGAGATTGTGGATACCTGTAGATCAGGAGATACCGGATGGTATTTAGGAGGATGCACATTGGTCTCGCTACACAGTTTATCCTGCTCAGACCAAGATGTACCATGATTTGAGATGACAATTATGGTGGCTAGAGATGAAGGCTCACGTAGGTGCGTACGTCACGAATTATCACATTTGCTAGCTAATAAAGGTTGAGCACATGATACATGGTGGATTGTTATAGCCGTTGCCCATTCCATAGTGGAAATAGGAACACATCACCATGGATTTTGTCAGTGGACTACCGTAGACCTTGAGGCATCATGATGCAGTTTGGGTGGTGATAGATAGATTGATGAAATGGGCTCATTTCATTCCGACTTCTATGAGATACAGTTTCCCCATCTGAGCATATTATTTGAGCGGGAGGTTATTAGACTACATGTGGGTGTCGATTTCCATTGTGTCAGATAGAGATCCTAGATTGACTTCGAGACTATGGTAGGCTATGCAGGAGCAATTTGGCACCAGGTTGCAATTTAGTACAGCTTACCATCCTCGAACCAATAGACTGTCAGAACGATTGATACAAATCTTGGAGGATATGCTTAGAGCTTGCATATTGCCGTTTGGGGGTTCGTAGGAGGATTATATGCTTTTGTGTGAGTTTGCATACAATAGAAGCTATCAAGCGAGCATTGGCATGCCACCGTTTGAGGCATGGGAGGCCTTGAAGATCATTTTGGTGTTAGGCGGAATCGAAAGATATAGTGACAGTGGGGCTTGAGATAGTTGTTGATCACACGGAGAAGATCAGATAGATTCGTTAGAGGTTACGAGCTGCACATGATAGACAAAAGAAATACGCAGATCGATATCATGAGGGACTGAAGAGATTTGGTATTAAGAGGAAACTAGCGCCATGAGGAGGGTGACATGATATACCTGAAGGTTTCCCTTTGGAAGGGTAAGCAGAGATGTGGTATTAAGGGGAAACTAGCGCCGAGATTCATTGGGTCATTCAGGATTGCGCAACAAATGGGCAGTGTTGCATGTCACCTAGAGTTACCTACAGAGTTAGTTGGGGTTCATGTGACATTCCACATTTCGATGTTGAGACTAGCTATGTCAGGGCCTAGACCGACTATTTAGTTGAGGCAGATTGAGGTTCAGCCTGACGTGACTTACGAGGAGAGGCCGATAGAGATCGTTGACCGCAGAGTTCAGATTCTCAAGAACAGGGAGTTCTCTAAGGTCCTAGTTCGTTGGTAGCATCATAGGACAAAGGGACTCACTTGGGAGCTCAAGTCAATGATGAGAGAGTGATACCCTCAGCTATTTTCTAGTACAACATTTATGTTACAGTTAAATTTTGGGACGAAATCTTATTTACTTGGGAGGAATAGTAATGGCCCATTTTATTAACGCTGTTATTTATATCGTAACTGCAGACATGGATGACAGCTGAGATCCACGTGGACGCCACGAGTAGACTAGGACATAAGTCGGCCTAGGTACATTAGTTAATTTTGTATTGGATTGCTTATTTGCAATGTAATTTATTAAATTATATATGGGAAACATGTTAGAACTAATAAGATAGCTAATTGAGAGGGTTAGGACAGAATTCTCGACTTGAGAATTTTGTCCCAGAGCACAGATAGCGCACTAACTGGAACAATTAGCGCGCTGATCGTTCTAGGTTGCTAACTGTTCTTCATCCCGAAGAACAGTAGCACACTACATAATTCCCTTAGTATGCTACCATCAGATAACGCGTTACACATGTCCCTTAGCACACTAACAGCAGATGAAAATGGATTTTTAAGGGCTGTTTTGGTGATTTCTTACCTAATACATGACTAAACACAAGGACATAACCTGAAACTATACAAACTTGACTTCAGGGACTTGGGAAATCGTCGCTTGGTACCGGGAGCTTGTCGGGTCGGATACGGGAGTCCGGGGAGGTCGGAGAGCAGTGGAGGTTTGTAAAACCCAACTGAAAGACTCTGAGTATTTGATTTTATTTTTACATTTCATTATTATTAATCCTTGTTGTTCATTATTCTATTCCGTTACTTGGACTGGGTTGAGGTTACTCCCCCAGATTTCCTGGTTTTGTGTTCTTGATACACTAGACTGTAGCACGTGTGACCCGACCCTTAGTGAATGGCGACCTGAGCTTGCCCTTAGTGCACGTGTCGGTGACTCAACGGATTTTGCCAGCGCCGCGAGGGACTAAGTGTCAGGCCAGTTAGGCGCAACCACTAGTGGGAACTTAGTGGACCAAAGTACAGTCTAGTCCATCTGGAGCGAGCACACACATTTGTTAGTTTGTATGTTATCTATTCATACGATGAGCCATTTACGGTTGTCTGTTTTTATATTTCGCATGTTTACTTGAAAATATTCCTTGCATTTCCTTTACTTTATTATACGAATGCTCAGAGAAGTTCTTTGTGATTTTACTTACTAGACTCGTCATCTATCTTTTTGGGATGATTTAGTGCAGATCCTAGTACCAGTAGGGGTAAGGGGATCCTAGGCAACTACATATAATTGCCCGCTGTCGAGGACTTACATGTACGTGTTTATTTTTTAGATTTTGTATATTTTGGGTATTGGGAGACTTGAGATGACACCATACATGTATATATACCTTACTTGTGGTATCATCGCTTATATACAGAGTACTTTACAGGGTTTTCCATAGTAGGATTTGCTCTTTTGAATAATGTTTACCATGCTAAATTACTTTTACTAATCATATCAATTGAGGCTTCCGCTCATTTATGTTAACTTATAAGAAACAACCAACTAGTATGGTTAAGCATTATAATAAACTACAAGTTAAGTAACAGTTGAAATAGTTAAATACCCACAAAGAATAAGTTAAGAAAATAAGGATAATCTACTAATTAATTTGATAATACACACGTGGACATGATTTGCGAGACATGAAGAGGACGGGCAGGTGTCGAACACGTGTACTTGGGCCAGCTGGTAAGGAGTACACGGAGACATGTCACCCCGGGGTGGCAGGGCCGCCACAGTAACTCCTCTTTTAATCTTAACCTTACCTCTATGGGTATGTATTGATCATAAAACAACTCTCTGAGCTTTGCCCATGTCGTCGGCTATAAGTGTGTGTCCTAGTACGTGGTCTAGCAAACTACTGCATGACCTCTGAAGCATGCTCCAGATAAATGTGCATGTACACTCTCGTCGTTTCTTATCAGCTTATGAAACCGCTAGTGGGACACTATCCATTTTCATGCTGCCTTAGCGTCACCACCTCCATAGAAGAAGCCTGGTTGAGACTTTATAAAATCTCTCAAAAGCTTCGCCTTTGGGGCCAAGACAAATACTAGTGTCGCAATAGCAGCAGTAGTAGTCAAATGCTTTGTAGTCATGGATGGAGGTGTAAGAGTCGATGTCTCCAATGGAAAGACAAACGCTTTGGCTCTCTCCACCTGTGTCTCAATCGCTACTCTCTTAACTGGTGTCTGGGGAACAACTCGGGTGACAACTGTCCCTACAGGTGCTGTAACAACCACTGGATCTCGAGGTGCTATGACCGTTGCTGTAGCGAGTGCCATAAGTGCGGCGGCCTGATCTCATAGTAATCAAAGTACCTCGGCCATTTGAGTCTCTTGGGCTGTGAGTCGGTCCTCTACACTCGCCATAGTAGGGGGATCCCGAGTTGCATCGCTAGTCTATCCAGTCTCTTGAGGCGTAGTCGAATATCCATCCATGATCTACATTAAGAAGTGCACACTAAATCAACCTCGGTATATATACATATATCATATATGTAACAAAATATAACATGTATATAACCCTAACTCTACCCGCCTCACATCATTTCCATACTAAAGTTCTAAGGCAATATCATCGGGTTTCCTCATCTAAAGTTCATTTATTAAATTTTATGCTCTTTTATCTAAATTTCCCAATTGTGGCATTAATATTAGGTTAATGAACAAATTATGCTTCATCTCAGAGGCTCCGTCATCCTCGCTTTGATACAATCTATGGAGGCCCCAAATCCTAAGATCGCCCTGGGGTGTCGTCGTGTCATGCGCTCCTCACCCAGTGGGCCCTACTACACCTATCTGAAACCTACTCGTATATCTAATGTCCCGATATTCGTGTCCACTTGGGCGTTATTAGTTTAATTACTCGGCTATTCATATTTTTCTTAAGTTATTTCCTTAAGTTCAACTATCTGTAGCTTATTCAAGTCCTAGCCATGCTAGTGGTTTGTATTTTACAGAGTTGCAAGTAGATAATCAGTATTTCACAGTGGACGTCTTAACTTACATAAACATGTATTTTTATTAACTCTTAGGTTTTATAGAGCATTAGTCCAACTGTGGAAAACCTGGAATAGAGAAAACTATATATATAAGGAAACAAAAGTAAATATATACGAGTACACACGTCTCACTAGTCTCTGATAAACCCAAAAAAAAGCAATATACCAAAATAAACACCTACGAGTAGTATGCCAGATAGTGGGCGAGCTCAGAGATAGTCGTCAAGAATCTCCTTACCCTTACTCGTAGAAGGATCTACACTAAGCCATTATAACAAAATAGACGATGAGTCCAGTAAATAATATCTTAAGGAAATTCATTGAGCATTTATATAATAAAGTAAAGAAATCCAATAAATACTATTAAATAAACATGGGGAATGTAAACAGGCAACTGTAAATGGATCATCGCATGCGTAAATAACAATAAAGTGCAAACATGTGTGACTGTTCCAGTTAGACTAGATAATACTTCGGATACCCTCCCAGGATCCCACTAGTGCGCGCACCCAACTGGGCCAGTACCTGGTCCTTTCAGTGGCTGGCGTAGACCCACGATGACAAAGTAGCTCATGTCGTTATCAACCAAGGAATCCTGATACACATGCTATGGTCTAGCGTGCCTTACGGAATACCCAGCGGGAGTAAACTCAACCAACCGTTCAAATAGTGACACAAACGTAGATAACTAAAGTAGATAAGGAATATAATCAAGAATATATTGGACAAGATAGAATAAAATAATAATGAAAGCAAGTAATTTCTCAAGTGACCTTACCGTGGGTTTTACAAATCTCAAAATGCTCTCTGACTTCTCCGGACTCCCGAATCCAACCTGATTATCTCTCCAATATCGAGCTACGGTTCCCCAGTGTCGATATGTTAAATTTTTGGTATTTAGATATATGTTTTATTGCATAATTTTAATAAAATTATAATCACAATTCTTGTGGTTCAAACATCCTTGTGGGTAGAGACGTCTCTATGAGTACAGATGTCCCTATGGGTACAGACATCCCTATGGGTATAAACATTTATGTGGGTACGTACATCTCTGTAGATGCAAACACTGTTCATTATCTTCTCCAACAACCCATTACACGCGAAAATGACCATAATCTAAATGTCAAGTCTCGATTCGAATCATGCAACTCTTGCTCACGGTGAGCCTATTTGACCTCAATTACTCCCAATCAACCCAAAACAACTATAATGACCATCTACAATAATAAAACTAAGGGTTTTTAACATGTATTTTCACGAAATTGAAATTGAAGAAAGACATGAAATTTACACCATGTAAATGTATTTGCGCGCTTGAATTCTTAGCTTGAACTCACCATCAATTTGGCTCAAATCCTCCTAGATCTCAAACTTTCAGCCACCAAACCCTCTCCTTCCCAAGAAATAATAATTTTTTCTTTAGAGTGTTTGCATGTGTTGATCAACTCATTTTTATATATTAAGGTGACATCGATTCCTAGCCATTGATCTTCATGTGTTTAGGTATCCCAAGACTCATCTCATTGCTTACAACTTGACACTCATCCCACTAACTCTCCACTAAATTACTCTAAGTGACACCAATTTGCAACTCACTTTGTTCCTAGATATGCCAATACATATCTATAGGACAATCATATGGCTCCAATTAATTTATCCAAACTATAGGCCTCATATATTTTATCTAATTTACTTAACTTAGGCCCATTATAATACCTATGATTGGTGTTCTTAGAATCTCTTATGGACACATTAGTGGTCCCACCAATCCCTCGACTACCCGGCACCCAGTGCCACGCACTTCGACACATTTTGAGGTAACTCCATAGTATATTGTACTAATTTAATCAAATTAGCCTATGGTTACATTACCCATTTTATTTGATCAATTATTCATCTTAGCATGAATTAGTCGAGTTTTATAGTGTACCCGTAATTCGCCTACCCAATACCCACATTGACATGCATTACAAAGCGAATACCCGTCACACCAAGTCGTCCGACAGCAACGTACATACATACAATGTTACAATCATATAATATTTTAAACATCACACGTAAACAACCATCATCTAATAATAGCATATTCCCTCGGTTCTCGTGTCCGAGTCAACCGAGTTTTCCCATGTAATGCCCAAATTACGACTATTAATCTTTGAGATTAATATTAATCCTAGCTTAATTAATTTGGGTTGTTGCACACTGGGGACAAGATTTACCTTAACTGGACTTGTAGAGACTACCCAATTGAGGTTAGTGGTCACCTGTTACCTATAGATTTTTGAGTACCAGAGTACCTAAAGTTTGAGGTGCTCTTAGGCATGGATAGGTTGTGGCTTACCATGCCCAGCTGGATTATTTCAGTAAGATCGTCACCTTCTAGATACAAGGGATTCCTGAGTTTTCATTCATCGAAGTTGCGACTCCACTTCCGATCATCAAAGGAAGATTAGCCACCACCCGAGAGATGGATATTATTTTAAGGACAATAGAGCTAGTTAAGAGACCAGTAGTTAGGCTTGAGGATGTCCCAATTATGTGAAAGTTCCCCAACATTTTCCTAAGGATGTATTTAGATTACCTCCACCTAGGCCTATTGATTTCATGATAGAGCTAGTGTTAGACACACAATGGATAGTGAGCAGACTTTACTATATGTCGCGGGCAGAGCAGGATGAGTTGAGAGCTTAGCTAGAGGATTTATGGAAGAAAGGTTTCATTCATGCTAGTACGCTGCCATGGGGAGCACCGGTCCTTTTATGAAGAAAAATGATGGTAGTATAAGGAATAAGAGACTTAATCTGGTGACAGTAAGGAATAGATACCCACTGCCCAATATCGATGACTTATTCGACTAGTTGGTCGGAGCACAGTTTTTCTCCAAGATTGATCTCAGATCAGGTTATCACCAGTTTAGGATATGGGAGGAGCATATACTAAAGACGGTGTTCAACATATATTATGGGTTGTTTGAGTTTAGTGTAATACCATTTTGATTGACAAACGTGGTAGCAGTGTTTATGGATTTAACGTACACAGTTGTGAGGCCATTTTTGGATCGATTCGTGATAGTATTCGTCGATGACTTCTTAATCTATTCCAAGACTTGTGAGGACCACGAGAGCCATCTCAGAGAGACAATGAAGACCCTGAGAGAGCATCAATTATTTGCTAAGTTTAATAAGTGGGAGTTTTGGCTTTTTGAGGTGAAGTTCATAGGTCATATGATCAGTGAAAAAGGTATATCAGTGGACTAGAGTAAGATTCACACCATCATCGATTGGAGTGCACCTACATGTGTGATAGACATAAAGAGCTTCTTGGGATTGGCAGGCTATTATCGGCGTTTTGTACTATATTCTTTCAGGATTTCGGTGTCGATGACTAGATTGACTTAGAAGGATGTCGAGTTTGAGTGGCCCAACGAGTTTAAGGCAGCCTTCTTAGAGTTGAAGAAGAGGTTGACTTCTACACCATTACTAATATTACCAAAGCCATGAAAAGAGTTGACAGTTTACACGGATGTATGTGGCATTGGCTTGGGATGTGTTCTAATGTAAGATTACAGAGTTATTGCCTACTTGTTGCTTAAGCTGATGACCCATAAGAGGAACTATTCAATGCATGATTTGGAGCTTACAACGATCATGTTTGCACTAAAGAATTTGAGGCACTATCTCTTTGGTGACAGATTCACCCTCTACATAGATCAAAAGAGTTTGAAGTATTTATTCACTCAGAATGATATGAATATGATAAAATGATGGTGGTTAGAGTTGTTGAAGGACTACGACTTCTCTATTGAGTACCAGCCTAGGAAGGTGAATATCGTAGCAAATGTCATTAGCAGGAGAGGACCAGACAAATAGATATTGGTTTGTCTGATGACTCACCAGTACGTTATACTTGAGGCGGCAGTTACTATGAGTATGTTAGTTGTTCCAAAGAAAGTTGAGGCATACATTTGCGAACAGATGACAGTTTCAATAGTTTCCATTCCACAAGTCCTGGAGAGCCAAAAAAGGCAATATAACATATCTGAGGTTGAAAGACATGGTACAGAGTCTTGACTTCCCAGATTGGAGAGAGTCAGTTAATGGGTGTTTATGACACAAAGGTTTGCGATATGGGATTCTTTAGGAGGCTCATAGATCCAAATACACGGTTCACCTCGACCGAAACAAGATGTACCAAGATAGGAAATGCTTGTTCTAGTGGCCTGCGATGAAGGCAGATGTTAGCCAGTATGTGAGAGGATATGAGGTGCGCCAACAAGTTAAGGCCAAGCACTGAACACCTCAAGGACTTCTACAATCGCTACCAATCCCTCAAAGGAAGTGGGAACACATTACTATGGATTTCGTCAGTATATTACTATGAACTCCATGCAACCATGATGTTGTATGGGTTGACGTGGATAGATGATGAAATCAGCACATTTCATTCCAGTTTCCATGAGATACACCTTTCCTCATCTGTACAAGCTCTTCGAGCGAGAGAATATTAAATTATATGGTGTATTGGTATCGACAGTGTCAGATAGAGACAGTCGGCTGATGTCACCATTATGGCAGGCTTTACAGGAGCAGTATGGTATTAGACTTCAGTACAACACGGCTTACCACTCGTAGACCTACGGGCGGACACAGTAGACTATATAGATAATGGAGTACATGTTGCAAAACTTGTGTATTATAGTTTGGAGGGTCATGAAAGGAGTACTTGCCATTTTGTGAGTTTGCCTACAATAATAGCTTTCTGGCCAGTATTGGGATGCCATCATTTGAGGCGCTAAACGGGAGACCTTACAGATCAGCAGCTTGCTGGGTAGAGCCCCAGGACACAATTACTATTGAGCTTAAGGATGTTGTATACCACATAAAGAAAGTTAGGTTAATTCGTTAAATATTATAGGCTGCTTAATATAGACACGTGAAATACACGAATAAGTATTGTGACGAGCTGAACTATAAGGTATATGACAGGTGTACTTGAAGGTTTCGCCTTTGAAGGGTCATCAAAGATTTGGAATCAAAGGGAAACTTGCATCGAGGTTTATTGAGCCATATTAGATTATCAGTCGAGTATGGGACGTTGCTTATTAGTAAAGGCCACCGAGACAGTTGGCAGGGTATTACGACGTTTTCCACATTTCCATGTTGAGATTAGCAAGATCAGGACCAAGACCTATGGTAGATATGACTCGTGTTGAGGTTAGGCCATACGCAACGAGGAGCACCCTATCGAGATAGTAGATTGTAGAGTTCAGGTTCTTAGGACTAAGCAGATCCCCAAGGTTCTTATCAAGTGGCAGTATCATAGAGATAAAGGACTTACCTGGAAGAGAGAGTCTACTATGTGCGAGAGAAACTCCCAGCTTTTCCACTGTTAGCATTTTAGTTTGAGTTTGGATTTCAGGACGAAATCCCTTTTAGTTTGGAAGATTGTGACGACCTACCTAATGTAATAATTAAGTAATTATTTAATTATAAACTAGGACCCAACTTAGACCCATGTGGATATCGCGAATTAGTCTAGGGCATGCCTATCAAGGTATATTTAATTATATTATATTTGCGTGATGCTTGTTTATTATGGTTGTTTTACTATGAATTAATATAAAACCTATAGTTTGAAAATAAATCATAAATAAAATTGACCCGAGTTAGATATGTAATGACTCGTGTCTTTAACCTGTTGTTTAATGTTAATCTAAAATCTAGTTAACCGAGTTAGACTCGTGGTTAAGCCCGACTTGGCTCGATTAACGTGTAAGTGTGATTGTTATTATGTATTGTTTTTGGTTGATGTGATGTAACTATAGGTGATTAATGTGAATTAATATAAAACCTATAGTTGGAAAATAAATAATAAATAAAATTGACGATACGCCTAGTGTGACACATGTAAATCGTGGGGGTTCACAAGAAGAGAAGTGGAAGCCATGTGCGCGCTTGGGTGTAATCATTGGCGTACGTGGCAAGCAGAAAAGCCAAAAAATATATAGGTGTACATATATTTATATATGTTTATATATAAATATATAAACAAAACCTATAGTTTGGAAATAAAATAATTAGAGAATTATGAGATGCCCAATACCGTGCGTGGGTCAAGGGTGACGCACATGGGTTGTGGGGTAATGTGCACGACTGAGTGTAATCGTTGACGCGCACGATGAAATTATAAACTCATGAATATATGCATATATATATATATGGTAAGTATAAATATATATAGTTAAAATAATTAATAAATTGGTGGGCGTCTAGTGATACGCGGGGTTGAGGGTGACATGCGTGGGATGTACAATAGTGTGCATGCTCGAGGGTGGTCGTTAGCGCACATGGTGGATTTATAAATGAGAAAATACTTAGGTATATATATTTATGTATAATTGATATATATATATATAAATATATATAACCTATAGTTTGGTTTAATTTGTTTAAATCATTGGATTCGCCTTAAGATAAGCGTAGCGTGGCATTGGAGGAGAAGAGAGGTGTTGGACGTTGGTATGTTGTAGAGGTGGCACATGCCTCGAAATATGTGCAATTCCATCTTAAGTGTAATTAATGGGTATGAGACGAAAATGTTATTTAACTTCATATACCTTTAGATTAGCCTCGAGATTCATGCAAACGAATCTTGAGAAATATTTGTATTTTGATCCAACATAAGTCGGTTATATGGTGATAGGTTTGGTAATAGCCACAAGATTGATCTCAAGATACGCAACACTTATCTCGAGAAGGATCAAAATATAAATTTAATCTTTAAATTTTCCTTAAGATTCATGCGATACGAATCTTGAGGAAATAAAATGTTTATCACCAAGGCAACAAAATCGCCTTATTGATATATCGATTTCGAGATCGAGAGAGGGAGAAGAAATTGAAACAGTGGGAGTTTGAGAGAGAGACTCGAGACCGTAAAGAAGAGGAGAAGTTGATGAGATGGGTAAGTTGTTGGTTGTTGTTGTTGTTGTTGTTGTTGTTGTTGTTGTTGTTGTTGTTGTTGTTTTTGTTGTTGTCGTTGTTGATATCGTTGGAGTTGTTGTTGTTGACTGTGACAGCGAAGATGAGGGTTGGGGAGGACTCGGTTGTTCGAGGAAGGAGATAATCGTAGGGTCGTCTCCCCTACTCAAAGAAGCTTTGAGGTTAGGTTGGACCCAACCCCAACTAATAAAAAATAGAGAAATCGATTTGCAGAGATAGGGGATGCGTTGAGAACGAAAAATGGGATTGATTCCCCGAACCGGAGGTTCGGTTCAGGGGATCAAACCCTTCACAAATAAAAAAATAGTAAAAAAAGAAAGAAAAATGCTGGGAATTTAGGGAAAATTATAGAAAAGTTATGAAAAATATATTTGTTGACCAAATAAATAGAAATTGAATATTTCTATAAAAAATGGAAAATTTGGAAGTGTGTCGAGACTTTATACCGGGGTTTTGCTCGAAAAATGTGAAATGGTCATATCGACCTAAAAATTGGTAAATTGGTTCTGAATTCAAATAGGATGAGTTTAAGGATTTTAAATGTATGGTATTGGACATATAATGACCTCAAATGGTTTATGATAGGTTATTGAACACGAGAAAGGTCGAGTGACTCGAAAAGTTAAAGAAATTGGAAGTGGAACCTCACCGAGGTAAGTATGGATTTGTTTAAATATCAACTTTGTCTAGCTATGTAGTATATTTAGTTCATATAGTTTATGGACTTAAATGGGAGCTATGTACACTATGATATGTTTTTAATAAATGGAAAATAGTGTTTAATGTGACCCACGAGAGTAACTCCTTATTTTTAGAATAGGTTTATAGGAGACGGGTAACCTTCTCGGCCTATATATAACTCATGCTCAATTTGATAGGTTGTGTGGATTACATACTTACTAAGAGAGTTTCGGATAGAACCATTTGGACACTGACAAGTGGTCAGACAGCACATACGCGTAATGTGCTGGTCAGGTTATGGTGTCAATGTAGCTGATGAATAATCGACCCTAATTTTACAAAAATGGTGTCAATCATAAACCTTACTAGTTATGATTGGTTCATATTGTTATTGCATTTCATTCTTGAATATTATTTGGATTGTTGATAGTTCTATGAATTCGTACTTAATGAGCAAGTTGGAGCGCTCACCCCAATTAACATTTTAGGAATTTCAACGAGCACTACAACTATTGGACAAAGAAGGTTTAGGAGTCATGATCTTCTCTTCGATGTAATGATTCTTCCCTTGTTTATATATTGTATTGAGTTACAGTTTTATAATATCATAAGAGTTGGGAGGTTTTGTATAACTGAGGTTTATTCCAATTTAATTCAATTTTGTATATCGTGTTTAATATCGCGAAAAGCTTTTAATTTCTGCTACGTTTATCATTTGTTTTATTATCGATATTCGATATTCAACTGCGTTTATTAGGTTTTAATGATGAGGTTAATAGCTCTAATTAAGTTTGGTTGGTGTAACAGGGCTTAATTAGAGTTTTAGGCGTAATGATTCCTTAAATAGGATAAGGGTCATTACAACTTGGAATCAGAGCTAGGTCAAAGCCTAAGTTTTATCAATTTCGAAGGGGTTTCGAAGTTTAAGGTTCTTGGCTCTGATATACCTTGATACCTAAATTTACTAACTCTGAGAGTTGTCTCGAGTTATGAAGAAGCTTAAGACGTTATAAACAATTTTTATCATGATTGTAAGGGGTAACAAAAAGATAAAAGACTAAGTTATGTTACTTGTTATGTTTTATTATATCTACGCGATAGATATAAGTATTATGCCTTTCCTGAATCTTAAAAAAATGGTTTATGTCTGTCGAATTCTCATGATATAAGAAAGCATTGAATGTAAGAGCTCAAGAGAGTCTTAACCTCAAGGAATGTGAAAAATGAAATACCTATAGAAGACTTATAAAGATTAAAATTAAATTCATTCTTCGAGTAACTGTCTTTAATGGTCTTTATTCTCGCTGATATTGTTAGAATAATAGTAATAATAGTTAGTGAACAAGTATCTATTGGATCTGAACCTTGAGCCGTGTATTCGGAGAATTGAATTTATGAAGTCATGGGATACTGAATGACTTAGGTGGAACTCAAAGATGATAACTCTGGGATGAGACTTAATACTAGTATTGAAACTAGTTGAGCAATAGTGAAAATTGAAGTTGAGAATTCAAAACTGAGAAAATTTGAAGATAGTTCAATCTCGAACGTAGCAATGAACTAGTAAGATATCTTAGTCTGATCTTTTAGACTGGTACATTCTAAGTTGGGGATAATGAGTGGTCAATAAAACAAAATATTCGAGGAGTTCAAAGAATAATATACGGTAATGGGAATTAATAATAATTACCCGTAATTTACAATTTATTTTGATAATAAGATGAAACCAGCTGTTCTTAAAAGTTAGCTGAGATCTGGTTGTCATCGTAATATGGTCAGGGTTAAGGATATATAAAGATGATCTCAGATGATTGTTGGATAACTTTAAGTGGATGGCAGAAACCACTAGAACTTACTAGAACCAATGCTATGTTCATGAATAAAGGGTGTGGAGTTTTGAACCCTATTTTAATCGAATAGTTATTATGTTATCGATAACAAGATGAAATCTTTGAAGACTTGGGAGGTGCCCGAGCATTACTGTAAAGAATTGTAAATCATGACGGTAAATTGGTTCATGCCAGATTTTGCAATTGCCAGTACTAAGTTTTAATGATAAATTACTTGTATAAGTGTTGAATATTAACTGCAAATTGATAGATTTAACTGTGACTGCGATAATTTGGGATTGTCGTATATTCAACACAAAGACGAAAGAGAAAAGAAATCTTGAAATAATTGAATAACAAAAACAATTTTTCCAAGGATCTTTGATATCATTGTGTAATTTATTCAATTAACTCAAGTATGAGATTTGTGTAAGTTAAAAATAGATACAATGATGCTTTGGAGGAAATTTGAAGTATAGTTGACTACAATGTTTGCTTGATTGTATCTAAATTGTGGAAGACGTTAGAGGTTCATCTTAAGACTTCTTATTTAGGTAAAAATATGTGATGAGACAATAAAGCAAAATTGTAGCTTATACTTCTATCTATATATGTAGTTCAAGACATTTGAGAAGAAGTATTTCGGATTAATAATCTCGAGATAATTATTTTGGTAGTTGCACTAAATATGGATAGTCATCACTATAGGCATCACTTGTAAATAAGAGGATAGGTTATTGAGGATCTTTTAATTATTCTTAGAGATTATTGAGAATCTTAAAAGAATCATTAAAAGATAAATTGGAATTGTAATATCCAGTGGATTGGTGTAAAGTTAAAGCAATAAGTTTAAACTATGAAAACTTGAAAAGTGTAATTGTCAGAGTGACAGAAATGGAAGTGAGATTGATAACTTGAATAGGAAAAGGACGGTGAACGTAGTTATGATAAAAGCTACTTAGTAATATCTCTTAAATGAGATGTATAATGGTGATTTATTTGGAGTGCTGCCTAGCACATCATCAGCTGAATTGTCTGGATTGGTAGTTACAAGTCTGTTCCTTGGAGCTCAGATTGGAGCTGAGCTAATGATGATTGATTGAGTGGTAATTTAATAGAGAAATTGATTGAGATTATCTAGTACGTCAAGGTTTTACTACTAGTTATTGATATTTCATATGAATATTCTCATATCACAACATTGAGTATGAAAAGAAAGTTCTTAGAACTTGAATCGAAAAATGAGGCAAGAATATTACGAGAATCTCATGGATTTCTTTAAAATATTCATTCAGGTGAAATTCAAAATGATTGTGATAAGAATGAGTTGTTGGTGACCTGGAATGAAAGTTGACGGTGTCAATTTTACAAAGAAATATGAGATATGTCAGCAATTGGAAGCTTGATTGTAATTAGCCTAGAGGGTTATATTTTTCTTACCTCATATGAATGGGATTTCAAGCTCGAAAACTGATAATGGATTAACCTAAGTTGTAATGACAACTGAAGGTTGTTGATGTTGTAGTTGTAGGACTGATTGAGTTTGCAAATTTCTTACCAGTATTGTGGTTTAATTCTTGTAGAAGTGTAAGTGAGATATATGTGTGTAGAAAGAGTTAAGGGTTATGAAGAAACATGATTATTATTTTGGCAAGGAACCGAAAGTTTGCTTTCCAGTAGGGAAGAGATGTAATAGCTCGGAGGGACCTTTCTCAATTTTAATATAATATATCTGCAGCTAATCTTTGTTTCAGAGAATGTAATTTCTGAGCTTGTGACTTGGAATGTGGTAATTACTGGAAGAGATATATGTTACTGTGTGAGTTCTCTAGTATTGATGTTATCATGCTATAAATGATAGAAATATTGATCTTAAAGTTTGTATGCTTAACTTCGTCGTCAATTGGTATGGGACGAGAAGAAAAGATACAAGTTAATTGGAGTCTGAGTAATTTAGAACTACACAGAAGGGTGTTATCATACTGTTAGTATGAAACTACAACTCATATAAATAGAAAAAATGTATAGACAAACATAATATGATGTTGAAATATTCAAAAACAATATGTATTCTTTTGAACTTCTCATCTATGAATAAACGATGTAGATTCGAAACTTTTAAGGTTAAGGAAAGATTGAAAATGATTATATATAATATCTTCCATGACTTTATGTTATGAAAGATAGATCAATTTGTGTCCAGTGTTGACTGGAATGAAGTTGATTGAAAGGAAAATTTGTTGATACAGGAATTAATTTAGGAAATAATGAAATAACTTCCCTGTATCTTCGAAGTTATAGTTAGATGATAATCTTTAATTTCGAGGAGGAAATTGCTTAAGTTAGGAATGTAACGACTCGTGTCCTTAACCTGGCGATTAACGTTAAAACAAAATCTAATTAACCCAAGTTAGACTTATAGTTAAGCCCGACTTGTCTCAATTAGCGTACGAGTGTGATTGTTGTGATGTATTATGTTTGGTAGATTTGACAAATAATTAATGTAACTCTATGAAATTAATGTGAATTAATAAAAAACCTATACTTGAAAAATAAATGATAAATAAAATTGATGATACGCCTAGTGTGACACATGTAAGTCATAGGGGATCACACGAGAGACGTGGAAGCAATGTGTATGCTTAGTTGTATTCATTGGCGTACGTGGCAAGCAGAAAAATCATAAAATATATAGGCGTATATATATATATATATATATTTATATATGTTGATATATGAAGATATATAAATAAAACCTATAGTTTGGGAATAAAATAATTGGAGAATTATGGGATGCCAAATATCGTGTGTGGTTCAAGGGTGACGCACATGGGTCGAGGGGTAGCATGCACGACCGAGTGTACTCGTTGGTGCGCACAACGAAATTATAAACGCATGAATATATGTGTATATATGGTATGTATAAATATATATAGTTAAAATAATTAATAAATTGGTAGGCGTCTAGTGACACGCGCGGTCGAGGGTGACATGCGTGGAACGTGCAATAGTGTGCACGCTCGAGGTGGTCGTTGGCGTGCAAGGTGAATTTATAAATGAGAAAATACATAGGAATATATATTTATATATAAATATAAATATATATAACCTATAGTTTGGTTTAATTTGTTTAAATCATTGGATTTGCCTCGAGATATGCGAAGCGTGGCATTCGAGAAAAGAGGTGCTGGATGTCGGTATGTTGTAGAGGTGGTACATGCCCGAGATGCATGCAAATCCATGTCAAGTGTAATCGTAGGGTATGAGATGAAAATGTTATTTAAATTCATATAGCCTTAGATCGGCCTCGAGATTCATGTGAACAAATCTCGAGAAATGTTTGTAGTCTGGTCCAACATAAGTCGGTTACGTGGTGATGGGATTGGTAATAGCCATAATATCGATCTCGAGATATGCAACACGTAACTCGAGAAGAATTAAAATATAAATTTAATCATCTGACTTGCCTCGAGATTCGTGTGATAAAAATCTCGAGAAAATTAAATGTTTATCTCCAACGCAACAAAATCGCCTAACTGATATCAATTTTGAGACTGGGAGAGGGAGAAGAAATCAAAACAGTGGGAGATTGAGAGAGAGACTTGAGACCGAGAGGAAGAGGAGATGTCGATGAGATGGGTAAGTTGTTGGTTGTTTTGATATTGTTGGTGTTGTTGTTGTTGATTATGACAATGGAGATGAAGGTTGGGAAGGACTCGGTTGTCTTAGGAATGACATGATCATGGGGTCATCTCCCCTCCCAAAAGGTGCTCTGGGGTTGGGTTAAACCCAATCCTAAAATAAAATTAGAGAAATCAATTTGGAGAGACTGGTCCGGTTCAGGGGATAAATCCTTCACAAATAAAAAATAGTAAAAAATGAAAGAAAAATGCTGGGAATTTAAGGGAAATTCCAAAAAAATTGTGAAAAATATTTTTTTTTAGGGATATTAAATGTATTGTATTGGACATAAAATGACCACAAACTGTTTGTGATAGGTTATCGAACACCGAGAAAGGTCGAATGACCCGAAATGTTAAGGAAACTGGAAATGGAACCTAACTGAGGTAATTATGGATTCGTTTAACTATCAAATTTGTCTTGCTATGTAGTATATTTAGTTCATATAGTTTATGGACTTGAATGGGAACTATGTATACTGTGATATGTTTTTAATAAATGGAAAACGGTGTTTAATGTGACCCATGAGAGTAACTCCTGGTTTTGAGAATAGGTTTATAGGAGATAAGTTACCTTCCCGACCTATATATAACTCTCGCTCAATTCGATAAGTTGTGTGGATTACATACTCACTAAGAGGCTTTCAGATAGAACCATTTGGACAGTGACAAGTGGTCAGACAACACATATGCACAATGTGCTGGTCAGGTTATGGTGTCACTATAGCTGATGGGTAATCGACCCTAATTTTATTAAAATAGGGAAAATCATAGTGTAATAGCGATTGATTGTATGAATTGCATATGTTTATCTATTAGATTATACGATTGTTCATAAATGCTGCTAGTTATGATTGGTTCATATTGTTACTGCATTTCATTCTTGAATATTATTTGGATTGTTGATAGTTCTATAAGTTCGTACTAACTGAGCAAGTTGGAAGGCTCACCCCATATAACATTTCAGGGATTTCGATGAGCGCTACAACTATTAGACGAGAAGGCTTAGGAGTCTTGATCTTCTCTTTGATGTAATGATTTTTCCCTTTTTATATTGTATTAAATTACAGTTTTGTAATATCACAAAGGTTGGTACGCTTTGTATAACCGAGATTTATTCTGATTTAATTGGATTTTGTATATCGTGTTTACTAACGCGATAATTAGAGTTTCAGTCGGAACAATTCCTTAATTAGGATAAGTTCATTACAAGATAGAACTCAGAGAAAGAGTGTAATGCAAATTCCAGTGAAGATTACAGTATCAAAGTCAAAGTCAAAGACGAAAACAAATATAAAGTCTGAAGCAGGATTTGAATACGAGTTGGATACTGAAATATAGTAACTGTCAATATTAGTCTATAACAGTGAATAAGTTCATTACTGCAAATAAAAAACTTCAAGATGGTTTATAAATATAAAATTCAAGAGAAAAGTGCATAAAAGACTGAAGAACTTTATGGAAACGACGAGTAAAGATTCTTAAAGGAATAGAAGACTTAGTTGCTGAACATTGGATGATTGCAATAGGATTTACAATTGGAGATCAAGGAGGTTTTCTGAGTTGTATTATACTTATGATTGAATTCCTAGATATAGTAGATAGACTGAGTCTACAAATACTCAATATCGCCACGGTGTGGAATATCATCTTTTTACATAAGTTTTGTAAGAACGAGAGATCATTATAGTGGTTGTACACATTATCAATTTGATTAATTGATTGTTTAGTTTGGGCCTACGCAGAGGAAGACATTCAAGTCTTACTAAGATATCAATTATGTGTTTAGTTTTAATGTGTGTTTATTAGTTCATCACTGATTCGTTGATATCCTCAATTCCTCTGGTTTCCAAACCTTTAACAGTGCTATCAGAGCTTTGTCACTTTGTTATTTATACAAACGTAGAAGAGTAAGATTTTGGAGAGTTTTATCGCCAGAAGATCGGCTGATGAGTTGTTACGACAACTAATTGGTGAAAGACGTAAAGGTGGATCGATAAATCGATCGCCATTGCTGGAACGAACCAATCATGCCTACTAAAAGGTTTGGATGGTTCACTTTATCTCCGCCATTAATGAAATTGCTAGAGAATTGCTCGAGAGAGAATACATTGCTAAAATGTAACCAGATAAAGATGGAAAAGTTGTTTTAAAACCTGCATCTCGATGGACAAATGTCGAGAAGACGGAGAAAGTTGCCAATCATAAGGCAATCAATTCTATTTTCAGTGCTGTTGATGCAGAACGCTTCAAACTAATTGCAAATTTCACTACTGCAAAGAAAGCATGGGATGTTTTGAAGACAATTTTTGAAGGTGCGAGTTCTGTCAAAAATTCTAAGTTACAACAATTGAGTTCTATACTTGATCGTCTTGAGATGAAAGACGATGAAAATATTATCTCTTTCAATGGTCGTTTGTGAAACATTGCCAATTAAGCCTTTTAAAATAGATAAAATTTTACTAAGGAGCAGTTAATATGACATGTTTATAGTGCTCTCCCTTCATAATTTGACTCCAAGATTATTGCAATTGAAGAGTGTCATGATATAACTAAGATGTCTATTGACGAACTAATGGGGTCTCTGCAAATATATGAGACGAATATATTTAAAAAACTCAATTCTTCAAAGAATTCTCATCGTGTTGAGACATTTGTTTATGATTATTCTAAGGGAGATGAGTTCGCTATGATGGCAAATAAGTCTCAAAATTTCTCAAAACTTATATGAGAAGTTCAGCTGGAACAAATTACAAGAAGAGTAATGACAATAACAAGCCTTCTACTAACGATAAGAAGACATATGCTAAGAACAAACTCAAGGGCATTAAGTGTCATGAGTGTGAAGGAGTTAGACATATTTAAGTTGAATGTCCTACATACAAAAAGAAGAAGTCCTTGAATTCTTCTTGGAGTAATGATGACTCTGAATATAGTGATAAAGAGTTAAATGAATCTACTACTGCACTCAAGGATGTATTGACAGAGTCGGCTGTTGTTGCTTCTCCATCTATTATTGGTGTTTCAAAATTTGATTCCATAACATCCGATATGGAAAAGAGTAAAGAAAAGGGCAAGGAAATATATGATGATTTCAATGATAATGGTTCTGCAAAGGATTTCTAGGCTTCTTACGATCTATTGTTCGCTGAATGAACATCTCTTTATTATCAAAATCTTGATTTAAATATGAAGTTCTTCTATTTCAAATTGGAGTTCAAGACTCTTGAAAGATAACATAGGACTTGTCATGCATTATTGAAAGAGCATGAGATTGAAATCTCTATACTGAATAAAATTATTTTTAATTATGAAGCTGTTACTGCAAAGTTAGATTCTAGTTCTCATAAATTAAACAGAATGTTGCAAATTAGTCAATCTTCGCAAGTTAAGCATGGAGGCTATACTGAGGGATTTGTAAATTCTTCTACCATCTTTGTCAAAAGCTATGTAATCAATGACGGTCAATCAAGCAAGACTAAAGTTGATACAGCAAAGGAAAAGACGATTCAGACATAAAGGGTTGCTGTAAATGCAAAGAAAAAGGTGACTACTATTACTAACAATAAATCTCCTCCTACATGTCATTATTGTAAGATTGTTGGTAAAATTCGACCAAGATGCTATCGGATGTTTAAAGAGTTGAGTATACTTCAGAAGAAGAAAACATCCAAGAAGGTTCGAAAACATCACATTTACAACTCTCAGCAACTACTACTGAGTTATGGTATTTAGATAGTGGTTGTTCTAGACACAATACTGGTAACAAAAGCTTTCGTAAGAACTATGAATCATTTAAGGAGGTGTTATTACATTTGGCGATGAAAAGAAAGGCAAGGTTATTGGCAAAGGAACTCTTAATGTTGTGGGACTGCCTAATCTCAAAGGAGCTCTGCATGTTGATGGATTAAAACCTAATCTGATTAGCATCAGTCAACTGTGTGATCAGGAATTGTTTGTCAACTTCACTAAACATCATTGTCAAATAATCAATGAAGAAAGACAATGCATCATGTATGGGATCCAGACATCAAAAAATTGTTATATGATGTTTCAACATTTTGTATTGCCTCATAAGCTTCAAGTTATGTGCAACTCTATTTCCTTATCTAATACAGAGCTTTGGCATAAAAGGATAGGTCATCTTAATTTCAAGCAACTTCAGAAATTGGTCTCTCATGATGTTTTAAGAGTTATTCCTAAACTAACCATTAAGTCTTATTCCATTTATGAACTGTGTCAAAGGGGTAAAAATCACTCTTCCTCACACACTGGCCTCAATGACATATTGACATTACGTATGTTGGAATTATTTGATATGGACTTATTTGGCCCAATGCAAGTTGAGAGTCTTAGGAGAAACAAGTATGTTTTTGTTATTTTTGATGACTACTCAAAATTTACTTGGATTCGTTTGTTGCATGATAAAACAAAAACGTTTGATGAGTTTAAGAAGTTATATGTTCAACTTCTGAAAGAGAAAAGGAATGAGGATGTATTCATTGATCCACTATACAGTGATCATGGATAAGAGTTTGAGAATCGGCAATTTGTTGAATATTGTGTTAAATTCGGGATTAAGCAAGAATTTGCTACTCCTAAGAAATAATAACAAAATGGTGTTGTTGAAAGAAAAAATTGCATAATTCAAGAGATGACGAGGGTCATGCTGGCTGAGAAGAATCTGCCTAAGAATCTTTGGGGGGAAGCAGTAAACACTATTACTTGCATTATCAATAAAGTTTATTTTAGGCCACTGATTACAAAGACTCCATATGAAATTTGGAAAGGTAAAAATCCTGCTCTCAAACATCTTCATGTTTTCAGCAGAACCTGCTTCATTTTGAATGATATAGATCACCTAGGAATGTTTGACTTGAAAAACGATGTTGAAATTTTTCTTGGATATTCTTATAATAGCAAAGCTTGTAGAATCTATAATAAGCAAACTATGTCTGTGATGGAATATATCAAGGTAATGGTTGATGATTGTGCAAGATCAAAAGAATGGTCATCCCAAAAGGATTATGATGATTAGCTTTCAACACCAATTAGCTCAGCACCTATTACTCAGCCTACTGCAAAAATATCTGATTCATATACCAATAATCCATTTGATGATGAAGATGATAATGATGATGATGATCCAAAATCATCTACTACAGAACCTGGTTCTACTTTTACATCTGCTGCTCCACAGTCAATGATGTTGAAAGATCATTCAATTGGGCAAATTATTAGCTCAGTTAATGATCCAGTGAAAACTAGAGAGATTCCTCCAGATGACTACAAAAACATGGCACGCTTTGCTTGTTTTACATCTCAATTTGAGCAAAAAACTTTTGAGGCTCTTATGGATGAATATTAGGTAAAAACTATGTAAGAGGAACTCAATGAGTTTGTCAAACAGGATATATGGTAGCTTGTTCCACGACCTACTAATGTTGATAGCATTAGTACAAAATGGATATTCCATAATAAGTTAGATGAGAATGGTATTATTGTTCATAACAAAACTAGACTGGTTGCACAAGGATACACATAGGTTGAATGTATTGATTTTGATGAGACGTTTGCTCCAGTTGCATGATTGGAATCTATTCATCTACTATTAGCCATTGCTTGTAACAGAGGTTTCAAGTTACAACAAATGGATGTCAAAAGTGCTTTCCTTAATGGATATTTGTAAGAAGAATTTTATGTTGTACAACCTAAAGGATTTGAGGTTCATGATAAACCTAATAATGTCTGTCATCTAAAAAAGGCATTTTATGGTCTTAAGAAAGCACCACGAGCTTGGTATGAAAGGTTGACTACCTATTTGCTGCAAAAGAGGTATAATAGAGGGTCTACTGATAAGACTCTATTTCTCAAAAAATAGAATAACCAGTTTGTGGTTGCACATATTCATGTCGATGATATTATTTTCAGGGCTTAATCTGCAAAGCTAAATTCAAAATTTGTTGATTTGATGAAGAAAGAATTTGAGATGAGCATGGTTCGAGATCTTACTTATTTCTTAGGTCTAGATTACACAGTCTCAAGACACTATCTTTATATCTCAAAATAAATATTATAAATCTCTTGTTAAGCATTTTGGATTGGACACTTCCAAGTCTATCCGAACACCAATGAGCTCTAGTGAGAAGATTTATAAGGATGACAAAGGTGTTGATGTCAATCATACATTATATTGAAGCATGATTGTCAAGTAGACCAGATATTGCTTTCAGTGTTGGTATTTGTGCTCACTATCAGTCATGTCCAAAAAAGTCTCATTTGGTTGATGTAAAAAGTCTTCTACACTATGTGCACAGAACAACTAACTTTAATATTCTATTTACTAAAGGCGGTGTCAGTGACTTAATCGGGTATAGTGATGCTGATTGGTTTGGAAATATCGATGATCGAAAGAGTACTACTGATGGATGTTACTACAAGGGTTCTAATCTTGTTGCTCTGAATAACAAAAAACAAAATTGCATCTGGCTATCTACTGCTGAAGCCGAATATATTGCTGCTAGCAATTGTTGTACGCAGTTAATATGGATGCAGCAAATGCTCACAGATTATGGTATTGCGTTATCTCAATCGATCGTCTAGTGTGATAATAAAAGTGCAATTGATATTTCGAAGAATCTAGTTCAGCACTCTAGGACGAAGCACATTGATATTCGTCATCACTATATCAGGGATTTAGTGGAAAGAGGTTTGATTAGTAATCAACATGTTCCAACAGAACGTCAGCTAGCTGATATCTTTACAAAGGCTCTTAACACAAAGACGTTTGAGATACTATGCCATGGTAATGGCATTTGCTCCCACTAGTATGGGTTCTTATTGTAACCTGGCAGTTATATGCATACATGCAGATACTTTTATGTTAACATTTTATTGTGAGCTACTTACCTGTTTGACCAAGACTCTGCCACTTGGATTTCATTGCAACACATGTCGCTCTTAATAAGTCGGCAGTAAAAAACTAGTCGTTACACCTGTTGAGGGGGAGTAAATACAGTTCTGATACACACAACAGATTAAATCTTAGAGGATTTAAGGGAGTATTGATTCTAAATTGGTAATATTACTAATTTTGTGCGATTATCTTGTTCCCACAAATCGATTTTCCAAATATAAACTCTTCTCTCTAGCTGAGTCCTCATTTCCCTCTCTGCCATTTTTCGTATTTTTCTTTCGTCGAGCTATTGAAAGAATGTCTCACCCATATTCTTCGACCACTCACGACGAATTTATTGCAACGGCTAATCTTCTGACGATAGATACAATGTGCATATATTATCATCCCCTTCAAATAAAATCTACATCGGTACGTTGTCGGATCACTGTATCGTTGTAGAGAGCACAAGGGTTAAAATAAAGGTTATCCGTCAAAGTCCATCTGCTAAACAATCTGGATCTTCCAAGAAAGCCAGAACTGTTGCTAAGGGAAAGAAGAAGATTGATGACGAAGAGAGAATTTCCTCTAATTCATTGGAGAGGATTCTAGATGAAGCTGAGGCTATCGGCAAAACCTCTTATAAGACACAAATCATTTTCATCTCATAGTGCTTTGTTATACCTGCTTCATCTGCTTTTGGTCATTTTCGATCAATGGAGTCCACTGAGAAATTCCAAGAAATGACAAAGAGGAAATAGTGGTTTAATCAACTGATCAACGTCTCGCACTTTCATGACACGGGCCTAGAGAGATTGCTAGTGTAGACTGGCATTTATGACTTGGAGAATCATGGTGGCTTCTACAATGACTCTATTGTCAAGGAGTTTTACAGTAATCTTCCTTACAACTTTGGGGAAGCTGCTACGGGCATGGTCTTTGTTTGAGGCTTTACAATTCCATTTAGTCCAGCTTCAATCAACTGCATGCTTGGGTTTTCTAGAATGGAGACTACTGCTGATAAGCTAAGTTCAACGCTGATGCTTAATGAAGCAGTCTTTATGCTGACTAGAGGGACACTTACAACTTGGCCCTCTGACTCCGCCTTTGGGCTTCCTGTTATAAAGCTCAATTGTAAGGCCTACTTACTGAGGAAGGTCTTAATGACGAGCGTAGTGGTTACTTCTCATCTGATACATGTGTTGAGGGTCCCACTGCTGTATGGTCTGACTTTGGGGAAGAAGTTCAATGTTGGCAAGGAGATATATGGCTCCGTGGTTTGCTCAGGGAAGAAACAGAACAAGTTGTATCTGCCATGCTTCCTAACTTCATTGTTTGGGAGATATTCTGTCATTGAGCAAAAAAAAATGACAGGTCATAAAAGGTGGTGGAGGAGGTTAAACTAACTCATCAAATGAAGTCTAATAATAGAATTCTTGATCTAGACTTCTTATGCCTACAAAAGAAGTCATTAGCTTTTCCAACTCCTGCTATTGTCAAGATAATTGTCGATGCTCCTGTTCAAACCCTTGTCACAAATTCTATCTAGAAGTAAAATAGGATCTTGAAACGAAAGATTTCTAAAGTTACTTTAAATGAGAACAAAATTCATATCTAAGTGCAATCTTCAGGAAAGGAATTTGCAAGAGGGGAAAATTCTCTTCTTACTACTGCAGGATAGACTAGATTGCGACCTATTGTAAGTTCATCTACTCTACTTCCTAATCAACCAGAGGAAGTCACCTCACCTGCTGAGTTTCGCGAGACTGGAGATAATCGAGGTAACTTTACTGAGTTACACTTTGAATTAAGTGTTATTACTCATGTTGCTAATGCGGGTACGAGTACACTTGAGTCCCTTGTGATGAATTATGGAACTGATAGTGAAGATGTTGTAACACCAAGTGAAGTTCTTTGTGAAAATGTTACTGCATAAGTAAAGTCTCTAGCAACGTCAGAGATTCCTCCTGTTAAGGACTTGACTGTTGTTAACCTTGAGGGTATTCTACTGCCTTCGATTATTGCAACCACGGGACATACTGCTGAGCTTCAAAGAATGAAGCATTACAATCTAAGCCAAGTATGTCACTCCATCCTCCTATTCCCCTTGAGCATGAGGATAATGAGGTCAATTAAGCCATTCCTACCACCTCAACTAAGCCAACTACTGCGGTTGATGTTACTGCTAAAATTGCAACTTCTGCTCCTAATGCTGCTACTATGACACGGACAGAGGCTGCTAAAGACAACTCTGCTCCAACTCAGGATGAACCTCTGCAAGAACAAATTTCTCCAGTGGAGATGAGACCAATCCCGCTATTGTTCGACTACTTCTTAGATCGCATTGCCTATCTCACTATTTACAAGGAAGATGTAGTTGCACAGATGCGACCAATACAAGCAGAGATGAACATTGATGATGTCGAACTTCACCGATTGAGGTGGCTGGTTAGAACATAGTTGTAATCTCTTTGACGTTGTTTAGTCAAAAAAGTGGAGTGAGCAAGAGAGAGACTGTAAGGTTAAGTTGTTTTTTTTGTTTTCTAAGAACATGAACTTGATGTTTTAAATTGCATTTCAGAGTTGTTACTTTAATGCATCAGTAACATTACATTCTATGAAGTTCTTCAAAAAATTTGGTTATCTTGCTAAGTTACTGATTTTGACCAATCTATGCCAAAGGGGGAAATTGTTAGACCCTAGCTTACCGTGTTTAGGTCGATCTATCCTTGTTGGGAGTATATTGTCAAAACAGAAGTTAAGTTAGTTCGTTATATGTTGCAATCAAGATGGGAAACCTGACTAAGCAAGATGTTCTGGAGTAGATACAACTCAGAGAAAGACTACAATGCAAATTCCAGTGAAGATTATTGTATCAAAGTCAAAGTCAAAGACGAAGACATATCTGAAGTCGGAAGTAGGAATTGATTACGAGTTGGATACTGAAACAGTAACTATTAGTATAAAAGTGAAGAAGTTCGATATTGCAAATAGAGAATTTCGAGATTGATTACAAATACAAAATCTGAGAGAAAATGTGCATAAAGGATTGAAGAACTTTATGGAAACGACGAGTCAAGATTCTTGAAGGAATAGAAAACTTATTTGTTGAACATTGGATAATTCCAATAAGATTTGCAATTGGAAACCGATGAGGTTTTCCAAGTTGTATTGTATTTAGGAATATATTCCTAGATAGAGTAGATAGACTGAGTCTATAAATACTTAAGATCGCAATGGAGTGGAATGTCATTCATTACTTGAGTTTTGTGAGAATGATTTATCATTATAGTGGTTGTACATATTATTAATTTGATTAATTGATTGTTTAGGCGGAGCCTATGCAAAGGAAGACATTCAAGTCTTATTACGATATCAATTTTGTGTTTAGTTTTGATGTGTTTTTATTAGGTCATCATTGATTCGTTAATCTCCTCAATTGATCACATAGACTAAGCTAATTAAAATATAAGATCTTTAAGTACATATAAAGCTAAGTTTTCAATTAATTAAATTGAGACTCTTGATGGGCATGAAGATCAACATAGTTAGGGAATCCTAAATGTTGGTAGTGGTGGTTAATGGGGCTTTAATGGATTTAATAGGAAGCTTAGATCATCCTAAAATGAACATTTAATAGAATCCTAGGGCATTTAGTGGGAACTAAGGGATGCATGGATGGATTCAATAAAGGCCTTGTATGTGTCATGAGATGTACAACTTAATTTAGATGAGAGGCTAATATGCCTTAGTAAAGGAACTATATAAGATGAGACTTAGCCTGGATTTCTTTGGCAAAAATAAAAATATGGAGTGTTTTCTTTGCTTCTAACCTAACCAAATAAGGAGATTAAGAGAGCAATGGTTGGATTTGATCTATTATAGGATCTTTGGAGCAATAGGGAGCCAAGGAATCTAGTTAGAAGCTAACGTAAATCAAACCCTCATATTCTTCTTCAATTTGTCCATGAATAGGAGGTTTGATGCATGCTTAAAATCCGGGCTCACGAGTTCAATGAATTTCAAAGGATTAAAATGATGATCTCCACTATTTTTGAACACAAATTGATAAAATTGGTTAGTAGTTTTTTAATGGATTGAACTATCAAACTGGTTTTTAAAGAAATAATTTGTGTTTTTGAGTTTCCTCAAAATTTTCATGAAAATCTCTTGATTTTGATCCAAGTTATAGTAAATTTGTTGTTTTTATAGTTGTTTTCAAGTTGATGTTGTTGTTGTAATGGTTAAGGAAAATGAAGAAAAGAAGAAAAGAAAACAAAAAAAAAAAAAAAAAAAATTTGTTGTGTTTTGATGGAGCAAGACGACGAGGGGGAGGGAGCTCGCATGACATTGCCCTAAAACTCATCTTTGGACTATAATATTTAATTTAAACATTTTGGTAATTGAAATCAACTCACAAGTTGTTGCACCAAAAGTGTTTTTATTTTAATAAAGTATATTTTAACATAAATAATTATTAAGGGGTCTGATTTCAACAACTGAATTAAAAAAACCCCTTAACCGACCTAAAACACGTTAAATAATGCCTGATCACATTTCTCATCCCACTCAAACCTGACATCCTTCTGAGTCAACCTCGTTATCGGTGCCGCAATCTTAGAGAAATCATGCACGAATTTTTGGTAATACCCTGCTAGACCCAGAAAGCTGCGAATATATGTCACCGACTGTGGAGTACACCAATCCATCAGTGCCTGGACCTTCGAGCGATCCACTGATACTCCACTAATTTTAACTACATGCCCTTAAAATATGACCTCTGACAACCAGAACTCACATTTGCTAACCTTAGTATAAAGTCAGTGTGCACTCAATGTTTGTAAAACTGTCTTTAGATGACCCTCGTGATCCTCACGAGTCTTGGAGTAGATCAAAATATCATCTATGAATACAATCACAAAATTGTCCATGTACTGTCTCAACACTCGATGCATCAAGTCCATAAACATCCCCAGCGCGTTCATCAGCCAAAACGCCATGATAACAAACTCGTAATGACCATAACGTGTATAGAAGGCAGTCTTCTCTCTGTCCTCATCCCTAATCCTAAGCTGGTGGTACCTTGACCTCAAGTCAATCTTGAAAAATAAACAAGTCAATAATTAGACATATTTTATAGTGTAATTTAGGATATTTTTGGCATAAATGATAATATTACACTAGGCATTCTTTTATTTTCGTGATTTCAGTTTTAAATAGGAAAATGAAGAAATCTAAGAAAAGAGAAAGAAAAGTAAAACAATCAACTAGAAAACTACATTAGCGATTTAGAATAACAGTAGGAATCGTCATATAAATCGGCAGCATAAGAAAGCCAGTGAATCCACAACGAATTGGAGAATGAACTATAAATCGCTAGCTGAATAGATGGAGCACTAAGAGCTAAAATCAGTGATTAACTCAACGATTTTTGTATAAGTGAGGAATCGTTGATAAATTGCTGAGGTCGATGATGGTTTTTTTTAGATTAATATGAAGAATTTATATTTATCTAGGATATGTATTCCTAAGGGACTATATATAGGAACAGAGAGCTTCGAAATAACTCTCTCCAATTACTCTTTAACTATTCTTTAAATTTTCTTTTATCTTTTATTAAGTTCTACATGTGAAGCAATATTGGAGCATTAATTTAAAGGTATTTATTTAGTTAATTATGTCTTTTAGTTACATATTAGCCTTTTTAATTTCCAGCACGTGTGAGTAGTCTATCAATCTAAACAAACCCAAAACATGTAATATACTTTGGATTATTATGTAGTTATAATTATGGAATCACATACTTAATGTTTTAAATTGATTCATACATGTCAATCACAGATAAAACAAGTTGTTTTTGAATATTACAACTAGTAATTCTCTACGTTGAGTGCGTAGTGCCCAACGTATTGCTTAATATTAAGTATTTAATTCAATGTCTATAGTTATTGACAACAATCATAGAAGTAGTAACTAGGATTAATCTATAAGGCATTTCCCGAGTGGATGTCTTAGGTGATTGTGTTCTAAGTTGTTTATTATGCGGCTTCAATAAATGAGAAAGTTATGACTAAATTACATAGGTTGGTATATAAAACAACATGCATAATTTAATTTTTGGTCTTACAACTTCAAAATTTCATATCTTTTTTTTTTCAAAACCAAATTAAGAACTTCATAACAGCTGGATTATAAGCTTGAAATGAGGAATCCAAATGTATAAATTAATTTCAAAGAATTAAACATCTACCCTATGAAAATGACTAAAAATCAAAACGGATTTCAAACTTGAAATAGAGAAATGTGTACCTAGGGTTAGTGACACTTTGATTTGAGCTCCAACTCTTCTTGATCTCCCTGAATTTTTCAGCCAAGAACCTCCTCAATTCCTTTGATTTTTCAACTCAAATGTATATGTTGAGCTCCTCCACTAAGTATAAGCCTTTTATATTTATATTAGTAAGTGGATTAATTAGTCAAATCTTTGATTTACTATTAGTTAATTGCTAGGACATGTTTCCTTCCTCAATGCCACTTCTCCAAATGAAACCACTTGTCCCACATGAAAGCCACTCATCTTGCCTTATTATATGTATTCTAGGATCATCACTAGGTTGATCAAGGGTTCAATTAATTCATATCCAACTATAGGACTTTATTTTATCTTAAATCAAATTAATTCACCTAGGCACATAATTACATATGGTTAGTGTGTTTAGTCATATATTTAACATATTTGTAGATACACTAACCTCTGATTACCCGGCACCCGGTGCCTCGCATCACGACACACATATCGAGGTACGCCATATTTTACTTTATTGAATAAACTAACTTAGGTTATAGTTTTAATTAGACATCATATCATATTATTTAGATTATTCGAGCATCTCCAGGTAACTCTTACCTGATATCCGCATCGACACGCTTCTTAATGTACCTACCTGTCGCACCATTTCTCCTTATAGCAACGTACACACATGCGATGCAATACAATAATATAATAATTTTAGACATCGTATCATAAGAAACCATAATCCATAAATAACATATACCCTCGATTTTTATGTCTGAGTCAACCGAGTTATCTACGTAATGCCTGAATTACGGCCTTCAATCCTGAAGATTAATGCTAATCCTAGTTTAATTAATCTGGATCGTTACATAATTAACTATATATAATAATTATAAGCTAACTATATTATATTAACTAACACAAATCAAATTCACAATCAATCAAATAAATTTAATTCAATAATAAATAAATATCTTAACCAACATCCTGAATAATGAAACATAAACCCGTTTTGTCTTCCAAACATGTAACTTCTACCATATAGTTATAAGCATACTTTATAAAGTATCATAGATCATTAAACTTTAATCATAAGTAAGTAAACAGCCTTTAGCTAGACATTAATTTCACGCAATAAAACCGCATTACACTTTATGAGAAATTCTAACCACTAAATCTCATATCTTCTGAAAGCCACTTCAACATTAGATTTAGATCTCAAATCTACCTACGACATATAACCGATGTTTACCTTTCAAAAAATCCTAGTTACTACTTCAAGTAGATAATGAAACCAAATGGCACGAACACAATCTAGACTATGCATGTAATACAAAGCTCATGATTAAAATTAATAGATAATAATCTATTAAATCAATGAATTAAATTAGTGAATCAAAGAAAACAATTGGTTTAAAGCATTAAACACATAATTATCTCCTCATAACTACATTGCAAAATGGATCTAATCGACGTTTGGACTTTGTTTAAATCAAATAACTACTCACACATAATCATAAATAACATTAGAATAAAATAAAGAAAAAACATATATAAATACCTCTGGAATAAATTATTTAAATCTTCAAATCTTCTCCAAAAGCAAAGAATAATAAAGTAAAAACTAAAACAATAAAGAATGGCTCCTAGAGCAATGTAATATTGATCTAAATACTCGAAGGTACCTAATTCTGTAACCTTATGTTTGTATTTATAATATTATAGATAGTATAGATCCCAAACTAACTCAAACAAATCATAGTTATCTTAAATTCTCGAAATCTTGTCCAATGATTCCTAGCGATTTTTCCTGTAAGTGGAATCACTATGAAAATCTATAATATTGAGGTTCTTGGTTTCACCGATTTGTCGGCAATTCTATGTCCCTGGGAACCGCTAGTGCAAAAATCCAGTTCTTTTTTGTTTCTTTGGCGATGATTCTTTGTATAATATTTACTCTTGATTAATTCCTTCATAATCTTCCTTTTTTCGTTCATTTCTTCATATTCTCCATTTATTACCTAAAATAACAAAAACAAGAGAAAACATTGGGTAATATAGCCTTTTTACATCTAAAATCTTTGTAAAATGAATTATAAAACATGTCTAATTATTGACTTGTCATATTCCCTTATAAATTTCTGGAGGTCTTCATTGTCTTTACCATAAATGTTAGGTAGATCACTAATGAATCTTGATGTTAGTTCAAATTCAGGAAATCTCTTAATTGGCTTGCCTAAAAGTAAGTTCTCTATTATCATTATTATTAATAATATTATCAAGGTTATTATTAGCTTTCATTATGGAAGCTTGGTGTTCTATTCATCGTTGTTTTAAATTATGATCTACCTTAGGATCAAACGGATGTAAGGATACTGTGGAATTATAACGATGAGGTGGGTATACCATTATACCCACCAGCATCTAAAACTCCTAAGAAATTATGAAAAAAATCCCTAGCAATGGTACTAAAAATTGACATGTGTCGAACATGTACAATAAGTTTTATGTATATCCTTATTATTTGTAAAAGTGATAAGTTGGATTGTCTCTACATGGATTTATCAAACTTCTCTAGGAAAAATTCTTTCAATGGTTTTTATTATTTTTTACTTTATATTAATTAATTTAATTAAAATGGGAATTAAAAATTGTTAATTCAATCTATAATACTATAATAATTAACTAAACTAATTAAATGACACGTGTCGGGCATGTACAATATATTTTCCTCTTATATTATACTTTCAATAATTTATAGTAGTGGTAAGTAGGAATCGTATCAATAGGGATTTATCAAACTTATCTAGGAAAAAGACTTTTAATGGTTTTTATTATTTTTACTTTAGTTTAATAAATTAAAAACAATAATTAAACATACTAATTCAATCTATAATAAAATAATAATTAACTAACTATATGAAATTAACTAACAAAATTCAAATTCAATATCAATAAATAAATTCAATTCAATAATAAATAAATATATAAATAAACATCCAAAACAATGAAACATCAATTCGTTTTACATTCCAAACATGTTACTTCAATCAATATAGTTATGATCATACTTATAAAGTATGATAGATCATTAAACTGTAATCATAAATAAGTAAACAGCCTTTAGTCAGCCATTAGTTCTCCTTATACAGGTGGAAAAGCCATGTTCAAGTTTTATTGAACTAACCCTTTGAATACACAAAGACATTAACTTCACGCAATAAAACCGCATTACACTTTATGAAAACTTCGAACTACTAAATCTTAGAAGTTAGAATTTGAATTTTTTAAAGGTCTTGAGATCCATACAAGTGGAGATGGAATTCTAATCTTTGTTACTTTAGTAATTAGTGTCACTTTAGCAGTTGAACCATCAGATCTACCTTGAGATTTATACGATGCAGATCTCAAAGAAAATTAATATATAAACCAAAAATCTCAACATTTTCATCACTGTTTGATTAAGAAATAAGGAAGCAACCGAGGTTTTTGGTGAGGATTGATAAAAGAGGTGGAAGAGAGATTAAACTTTTTGAGTTTGAATCCTTACACTTAAATTGGTGAGTTTCTTATCTCATTCATCTTCTTATTATGAATTTTGGTCAATTCTTATGGTTTCACTAGATGAACTGAATCTGAAAATGTTATGAGGTGTTTAGGGAATGAATTGGGTTTGCTAAAACCCAGTTGTGATGAGGATTCAGTGGCATAATAGGTTAGCGATTTTTGTCCATGTTGGTTGTTGATGTTTGTGAAGTTCTTGATTTAATCGATGATGGAAGTTGATAGAATTCAAGTTAATTGTTGTTGTTGTTGGTTGTTAATGATATAATACCTCAATTGAGGCCCTCCCCAATTTTTTTTGGAGATTTGAAAGTGATTTATGAATTGAACAAAGGTTGTTGCCCTGTTCAGGGTTCGAGTCATTTGATGATGGAGCGCGCTTCCTATTACAGGGAAGCCCACTCCCTCATGAAGATTGAAGAACACAGTTAGTGGAGCACGCTCCACCAAAGTAAGGAGCGTCCTCCCAACTCAGAAACCATCAATATTATTGAATTCCATATAAGTTTTAACAAGAGTGTAGGAACTGATTTAGGGGTTCTAAATCTAGTATAATGGACCCAAATTAATGAACATTAGTTTAATTTAGGTTCTTGATCAACGAGAAAGAAATTAAGGTGTTTTAACGGTGAGTTTAGTTAGAAAAACTCTAGGGAAACTCAAACCAAGGTAAGTGGGATTCATATCATTATCAATTATGTTATGTAATTTAATATTAATAGTTCATGTAGCATATGGACTAGGTTTGGGGTATTGTACTATGACTTATGGTATTTACAGTTTTTTCAAATAAAATCTCCAAAGTGAAATGGAAAGGGTTTCGTAATAAACATAAAACAAGATAGCGGATAAGTACTTGTCTTTATTGAACACAACAAGGAGGGTGGATAAGTATCAACCTCTATTAAACATAATGAGGAAGCGGATAGGTACCAACCTCCAATAAACACAAAATGGAAGGCAAATAAGTACGGACCTTTTGTAATTAGAAAGAGGAAGGCAGATAAGTACCAACCTCTAAGGAAAGAATTAACTGGAACCATGTCCATTCACTATCTTTTTAGAGTTGGAATCTCAGTTATATTTAAATACACTTCATTGGGATATAATATCGGCTAATGTGTAGACTCCATAATTCATATTTCTATATAGAGGAGGGAAAGACTCTGGTTTTAACTCAAATTGAAATAAAAAGGGTCACAGTACTGGTGCAATGCGCTAAATGATTTGCATCTGATTATGTATTGTTTATACAGTTTCTCCTACAATGAATAGCTATTATTGGTTTAAATTGTTATTCATTTATTTCATTGGCTATTAGTAGATTATTGATAAGTATATGAGCATCAGTTACTGAGCAAGTTGGAGCGCTCACCCCCCTTAAACATTTCATGTACAAATTTATAACCGAGTTTTATACCGATGATTTTGATATTTGTATATCTTTTAGACTTATCGAAAAAGTTTTAATTCCGCTGTATGATTTTATTTCTTTTATTCGATATCTTGAGAAATACAGGTTGTGATTATCATGTTGGAAGGTTAGGTTGTTGGTTTTATTTAAGTTTGGTTAGTGTACTAGAACATAATTAGGGTTTCATGCTGGGTATCGCCCTAATCAAGATAGGTGATGTAACAGCTCGCATATGAAACAACTAACGTGTCTGCATCCTAACCCTTGACCCTGACCAAGGGCTATCCTTTGGCCCAGACCTTGACCATATTGTCCTCAGACTTTGCCTATCTGGTTCTAAGTCAGTTTTTGCTCCTGCAATGCATATCCACTACATGTCGCCTACAGGGCGGGTCCGATGGTATTGGCGTTGGTTGCCTATTAATCATCGTGCTTGACCCACTGTCCCCATCTAACTTTTTCATCTTTGCTCCTCTTCCTTTTCCTATCAAACCTGGTGTTCCATCTGGACAATCCTAATGTTAGATGTGGTATGGGCGTCGCAACGTAGGAGAGAAGATACATCTCATGAGCTAAGGCCTTCTCATAAATCTCATGTAGTGTACGAGCTATACCTAATACTACTACAACAACTATCGCATCTCGAAGTCCAACTCGAAAATAATGAACCTAATCATGCTTATAGAAGTTGAATCCCTAACGAAATGTAACAAGTAGTGGTATCATATACTGAACAACTATCCGGCTACTTTGCATAAAACACAAAAATTTCTATCTCGGGCGTAATTGTATGTCCCTCTATATGTACTGGTCATAGAATATTTGTTAAAAACTTGGCCAGGTAGTCGGCTCTCTAATGGTCTCAATATGGGTGGTCCATAAAACTCAGGCCTCTCTTTGGAGCATATAACCAGATATCATAGCCTGGATGCTGTCATGAATCCTCAAAAGCTTATGAGCTTCTCAAGTGCGAGAACGCATATCGCAGCTGCCTTAGGGTCTCTGCCTCCTATAAAATATTCTAGTTGAAAGCTTACAAACTCTTATGTCAGCTTATTATCGGTAGACAATGAAGTCTTAAATGTGATTCCATGTGGCGTATGTGCCATTGTCAATGCACGCATAGCTGGTGGTGTGGTAACCTCGATAGGGGTCTCTAAAACTGTAGCCGATGGAATTGTCTCGCTTATAACTACATTCCGTAGCGTACCTTGGACAATTGGAGCGATTATCATCTTAGTGATGCTCAATGTAATGGTGGTGATAAGTATTATGATAGTTAATGTTTGGGCATGGAGCAAGGCCATCATTTACTCAAACTACTGATAGTGTGCAATGATTCGGTTAAGTACACTTTAATCAATCGCAATGGGTGTAGTACCACTCGTCTGTCCCCCATCCTCTGTAGGTGGAGTCAGCTATCCGTCCAGGTCATATATGCAATAGCGAATATGCGTCTGTATTAACCTCATATACACGTATATACTATTACAATCAAAATGTATAACGTATAATCCCTAGTACTACCCGCCTCTGAATGGCTTCCCAACTAAGGTTCTAAGTCAGGATATTTGGGTTTCCACGTCTAAGTTTGTTTTATTAAGTTTAATTCGTTGTCTGAAACCTTTCCCCTAGGTTCACTTACACCTAGCTCAAATACTAACAGTGATGGTCCCAAAACTCGAGAAAAATTATGTATTTCCATGCCATATGACACATCACCAAGCATGCCACGCCACTGTACACTTGTCATGGATGACCCACGACCTAAACCTTTGTTTGTATCTTATTTGCATTAACTTAGTATTTATCATGTATTTCGAATATTTACAAAAGGCTAACTAAGTTAAGCTATTTACAACTTATTAGATAATTATAAGTTGAATATCAAAGTAAAATTCTTCAAAGTATGCAAATATTGTAAGAAGCGGAAGTTTGCATGAATAAATAACCTTATAGTGTGGAAATACAGCATGAGATACCATGTATATTAGAAAGCAACAAAAGTACAAAAGATGGTCATATACTTATATCAGGTACACAAGTCCTTCCAAAATCTCATAAAAGCAGTAAATAAATATATAGAAACACTTACACGAAAAGTTGATTGAGCTCTCCTAGCTTAGAGGTAGTCACCTAAGACCCTTTGCCCTGGCTCATCATTGGATCTACATTTTTGTCACCAACACCAATAACAAATTCCAATGAGTAAATCCCAAAGAAAGTCAGCTAGTATTCAGGGATATCAATAAAAACGCCTACAATTCATGCACTTTAAATAAGAATAGAAAATAAAGTGATCGCATGAAAGTAAGTTGCAGAGAAGTCAAAACTGGACATGTGTGCAGCATGATAGAGACTCTGGTTGACATTTTATGAATCGGCTTTGCTAAAATGAGAGGGAACCAATGATGATCACCTTGCCAAACATGTCACTGTCGAATGAGAGGAAACTCAAGAACAGAAGAAACCTCGTCCAAACATCTCTCGAGAGGAGACATGTGGCGGAGACTTGGTCCTAATCAAACATCTTTCAACCTAGCGGGTCTCACAGGAAATAGTCATCGTGTAGCCCCTACATGGGCAACTACTCTAACAACATGGGGTAGCTAGCCCAAGAGTATGAGATTGTGTCATACCTGACCCCCTCGACAAAAACACATACACACTTCGGAAGGGGTAAGCAATAAGTGGGTTGCAATAAATAGCACCATAAAATAATTGAAATTTTAAATAAATCAAGTGCTATAAATGAATTCTATCTAATTTTCTTGTGGGTTTACTTACCTCAAGTAATCGCAAATAACTTATCGAAAGGTCTTGTTTATGCCTCGAGATACGCACTAAACATCTAACTATAATTGATAAGTCAATAATTAGAGAGTGTTTTATAGCACATTTTAGGGTGATTTTGGATGTAAAAGGCTATATTACATTGGGTTTTCTCTTGTTTTCATGATTCGAGGTCATATTTAGATTATATGAAGAAATGGAAGAAAGAGGGAAGAAAATGAAGAATTTAGTCAATTGGATAAAGTGCACAATGAATCAGCAGCGAATCAAGAATAAACTAAAAATCATTGTTGGCGAATCACAGTTTGTAGCAGAATCGCCAGACAAATTGATGATAAACATAGGCTTTTTCCACAAATTTGTTAAGCGAATCAAAACTTAAGTGGAATCGGTGGTGAATCGCTGGAGTTAATGTGGAAAATATTAAGTAATTACAAGAGATCTCGGTCTTGATTTTATATGTACTACTTAGAATACTATGTATATGAACCTTGGTCTTCAAAATCAATTGCCCGTGAGTACCTTAGATCATATTTCATTGCTCTTGAAGCCATATTATTCCATATTTATTAGTTTTTCTTAAGTTTTAGTTTAGATTTATTGTTAATTGCTTTTGGAGATGATTTGAAGATTCAAAGTATTCATTAAGAGGTAATTATTTATGTCTTTTATTTACTTTATTGTGATGATTTTTATGAATATGAGTGAATAGTTTAATAATCTAAACAAAGTCCGAACATGAACTTGATCTGTTTTGTGATATAGTCATAATGAAGATTGATTTGTACTTAATGCTTTAAACTAATCGTATTCTTCAATTCGCATATTTAATATATTATTATTTGCATATTATAATCATGAAGCTTTGTATTGCATGCATAGCCTATAATGTGTATTGTGATATTTGGATCCAATATCTAATTTAAAGAAGTAAATAGGATTTGTTAAAGAGGTCTTTTACCATTTAGATGTCCTAGGTGAATTAAGATCTAAGTTTAATATTGAAGTGGCTTTTCAAAGGTACTAGGCTTAGTGGTTCGAAGTTTTCACGCAACTTAATGTTGTTTTATTATCCAAATGATATCTTTGATCTTTCGAATGATTAATTCAATAAAATTAGGATGTGACTTTTCCATTGATATAAGGAGAACTGATGGTTTGCTAAGGGCTATCTACTTACTAATGATTTGAGTTTAATGATATAAAAATACTTTATAAAAAGATTAAAGTATGATTATGACTAAAACTATAATTTAAGTAATATGTTTGTATACAAGATGGATTAATGTTTCATTGTTCTTGATATTTGTTTAGCTTTTATTTTCTATTGAATTGAATTGATTTAATTTTAGTAAATTTGAATTTTGTTAGTTAAGTTAGCCTAATTAGTTTAATTAATTATTATAGCTTCATTAAGTAGTTTTCAATTCCCATTTTAATTAAATTAATTAAATTAAAGTAAAAATAATAAAACCCTTGGAAAATCTTTTTCCTAAAGAAATTTGCAAAATCCCTGTAGAGACGATTCATACTATCACTACTATAAATAACAAGGATATACAGGAAACTTATTCTACAAGCTCGACACGTGTCCATTTTTAGCATCATTGCCCAAGATATTTACATAAATTTTTAGGAGTTTTAGACGTTGTATGGTCTACACGCTTCATCGTTGTGATTCCATGGGATATATACATCCGTTTGATCTTGAGGTAGATAGGACTTTCAATCGTAATTTAAGACAACAACGTAAAAAAACACCAAGCTACCACTATGGAAGCTGATAACAATATTAATAATATCAATAATAATGATGACAATAGAGAACTTACTTTTAGGCAAGCCACTCAAAACATCACAACTTACGAACCAATGTGCATTGCTTATCCCGAGGGATTTCCTGATTTTGAGCTATGATCTGGATTCATTAATGCTCTACCTAACTTTTAGAGTAAAGATAATAAAAGCCCCTAAAAATTTATAAGAGAATACCAATACAAAGTCAATGAGATGAAACCTAAAGACGATACGTTAAAATAAGTCAAACTTAAATCTTTTCCTTTTGTATTAAAAGATCAAGCACAAGATTGAATGTTTTATATTCCTCAAGATTCAATAACTACATGGGCTCAAATGTTAGAAACATTTCTAGATCAATATATGCATGCAAGAAATATTAGTTCCTATAGAAGACAAATCACAGTTGTAGAAATGAAAGATGATGAAAATTTTAATAAATTTTGAGATATATTTCAAAGATTAATTTCATTTTGCCCACAACATGAATTTATGCAAAGAGATTTATTAGAATACTTGTATGAATGACTTAATCATTTTGAACAAACACTATTAGATACCGTATGTGGTGGATCACTATTCAATGTAACACCAACTTTAGCAAAAGAAGCTATTAATAAAGGCCACAGCTATTCGGACCACACTTTTTCCTCCTTTTACCCCAGTTTTGAATTTTTCTTAACCCCTTAGTTAAATGACTTTGATGCCCCTGAAATAAAGAGGCTTTTACTCTCCATACCCCATGAAAATGTTTGAACCAGCAGTGCTAAGCAGGAAAAACACCAAGAAGTAGGCTCTCACACTGACCTCCAGCCAACATAACTCTGGTGACCCTTGTGAAAATCGACTCGGTAAGTACATTATTAAGTCATTTTCCATCATTTTTATTGTTTTCGTTTATTTTTTGGTGGTTTTTTGACTAGTTTTCAGGTGTTTAATTTTTCAATTTTTCAGGGCTTCCTCTTTGGTGGTAAGTTTCGCATCGTAGCTGCCACAATGTCTCAAGAGTCTATTGAAAGAACCAAAATCCAGCAAGAAGATGTAAGTTTTGTTATGTTTTGTACATTTTTCATCATTTTTATTAGTCGGTGTTCACGGTTATGAATCATGTGGTGTGAGATCATACAAGACCGATAGAAGAAAATGGTTGACAGTCTATTTTGACCGCTCCACTTTGATACATATCGGCATGTTTTGACCACTATCATTTGTTAATGGTGAATCGGTAGTGATTCGGCCTTATAACGTAAATCGATGGGGTCACAGAGACAGAATTTCACCGATTTCAACAGTGAATCCCCATTGAATCCACTTAAAACATTGATTCACTGGGCACAATTTCAAGTTTTTTCTAAAAAATAAATCTAAATTCACCACACAAAAACCATGTAGCACACAACAACCATTGTACCCATTCAACCCAAACATCAAATTCTTGCCTAGATTCAACCTTTTTAAGCTAAATTTTAGTGTATTTAAGTGAATCCCACCTCATTCAAGTTTTGCTTAACCTAAAAAAGTGTGAATTTGTGAGAGTACAACCAAACTAGGGTTTAAGGTAATTTTGAATAGAAGCTTGTAAGATCAAACTAAAAGAGTTCAATAGCTTGTATCTCGAGGGATTTACTCTTAAGAATGTAATCAAGTTAAAACCCTAGCTTTTATGTTGATGAAAATTTTGGTTTGACAATTTTTGCAAAATCTTCAATTGATTTCGAAATGGTTGTGTTAGAATCCATTTTATTACCATTGATAAATTATTCCATTAATTTCAACAGAAGAGACATTGTGCTTACGATGATCGTTGGTTTACAAAACAAATATTTTCGAGATTTTTATATTTTTGAAGATTCAAAAGATCTGTACATGCAATTAGGTTGGAATTGATTTTCAAATGAGTTTGGTGGTGTGATTTATTTTAGAAATACTCAAAAATTATATCACAAATTGATTTAGATCATGAAAGATTTAGAAAAGAAAATTCAATTTTATGTTTATAATTAAGTAAAAACTTCGATACCACTTTTTAAGTTTTCGATTGAGTTTTATACTAGCTTTTCAAATGAATTTCTTCTTTTAAGTAGAGTTTTTAATTCTTCTAAATTATTTTTGATAAACATTTTTTAAGATCCACATGTTTAACTTGTTATTAGGACTTGAGACTTTTGATTTCAAAATATGGCCTGAAGCAAAAAGGGGAAAGGAGCACTAGTAGAAAAACCCAAAACGAAATCAAAAGTTCCACCTACACCAATTAGGCCAACGAAAATTTCAAAAAATGATCCTGGAGTTAGAACCCAAAGAGAACCTTCCCCGCCATTAGATTTTAATGATGAGTTAAAAGATGAAAAGGTTGAGGAGACTCCACAAATTTCTTTTTCAGTGGATAATTTGATCAATGCAAAGGCTCTTGCTAGAATGAAGAGCGACATTAGGAAGAATAGGAAAATAATTTCGGAGAGGGATTTCAATGTGAAAAATAAAATTAAGTACGGGTCTAGGATTTTGAACATAATAAGAAAGAGGAACTGGGGATTGTTAACTAAGGATTACAATGTTTATAATGACATGGATATTTCAAGAGAGATGGGTTATGAAGTCTTAGTTTGAGGATTTTATGCTCACGCGCATGGGAGTGACAATAAAACAATATTGATGGCCTGAAGAAGACCAGTGGATTATTCACCTAAAAAATAAACCAGTACTTCGAATTGCTGAAATTTCATAGAAGAGGACATAATGAATACCCACAACTAGAATATGGATTCGGACATGGATTTCCCCACAAAACCATAAGGAATGGATTGGAAGCAATTTCGGGGATGGATTCATTTTAAATAAAGACGAGTATCCAAACCACATTAAAACTAAAAAATTTAGGAAAACCACAAAAGCATGGAACTATTTCATCAATGCGAGCCTGCAGTCGAGTTTGCAATACTACGAGGTGATGAATTACAAAGCGACATTGTTATATCACATTGGTCAAGAGATAGGTTATATTGATGTTGGTAAGTTCATCTAGGATTTAATTAGAAATGCCATGATCACAAACAAGAATGAACGGTTACTTTTTCCCTTGATGATCACAAAAGTTTGCAAATGAGAATGAGTTCCTATGATATGTCGTAGGTTGAATGTTCACCCTGACAAGACTATCATTGATGAATACATAGAAAACACCAAAAAAGTGAAAAGCTTTGTAGATTTAGAGGAAGAGAGAGAAAGAAATGAGATACTCAGAAAGGTGACTGCAGAATGAAGAAAAATACGAGCAAAAAATATATGAGTTTTGGAAAAAATGCAAATTGCTGCGTATAATGAGAGGATGAATCATAACTCAAAGCAACTAGCTGAAGATTTCACTGGCATGTACGCTGAAGAGATGGAGATGGCCATAATGGGGTCAATCCTACGTAACCAAATGCAAATTTAAGAAATCAATAGTTCATGTTTCAAAATAAGTGTGAAATTGTGAGGCCAAGGGTGACATGCGTGGGACATACAATAGTGTGCACGCCCGACGATGGTCGTTGGTGTGCTTAAAGAATTTATGGGGGCGAAAATGCATAGGTGTACGTATATTTATATATATAGGTTATATATAAATATATAAAAATAAATCCTAAGGTCAAAATCAAATTAAATGTTAAGCTTGGACTCACCACGAGTGCACGTAGCGTGAGAGTCGAGGAAGTGATTCGTTGATACGTTGATGAGTTGAGAGATTTTTCATGCCTTGAGATGCGTGTTACCACATCTCAAGGAAAATCAATGTGATTTTAATTCCATTCTTTGATCGTCCTCGAGATTCGTGAGTACGAATCTCGAGAAAAGTTTAAATTTAATCAAACTTAAGTCGGTTAAGAGGGATAGGTTAGTTAATTGCCACAACATCGGGCATGAGATGTGTAATACGTGTCTCGAGGAAGATCAAAATAAAAGGTAAAACATTGCCTCAAGATTTTTGCAACACGAATCTCGAGAAAAATTTTAATTTATCTTCTTTAACGTCTCTGCCTCCTCTGTATATTTTTTCAATTGAGAAATTGAGAGACAGCGAGAGAGGAGAGAAACTGAGAAATGAAGGGAGAGTGATGGAGATCGACAACAGTAAAGGAGAGGTTGTTGGATTGTTTGATGTTTATGTTATTGTTGTTGGTGTAGTGTGGTTGTTGTTGTTGTTGGTTGTCAATGGAGGTGAATTGGAGATTTCGATTTGAGGGAGAAGATGCAGGGGAGGTATCTCTCCCCTGCTGGAAATTGATTATTGCCAAACCATGATTTAAAATATGTGTGTGTGTGTGTGTGTATGTGTGTGTGTGTGTGTGTGTGTGTGTGGGGGAACGAACAGTGAGTTCGAAAACCCTATGTTCCCAACCAGGAGGACGTACAGTGTGCGTCTTCTAGTTGGACCGAGCCATGGGCCAGCACCTTAACCAGAACTGGTTGGGCTTGACCCAACCCAACGAAAAAAGCTCGACTCAGCAAAAAAAAAAGAAAAAAGAAGGAAAAAAAGAGAGAAAGTAAGGGAAAAAATGTTGAAAATTTCTAGAAAATTAAGGAAAAATCCTGAAAAATTATATTTTGATCAAATAAATATAAATTGATGAGTTTCTATGAAAAAATGAAGAATTCGGAAATCGTGTGAGACTTTATACCGGGATTTTACCTCGAGAAACTTGAAAATGGTCATATTGACTTAAAAATAATAAATTGGTTCTGGATTCGATTAGGACCAATTTAAGGGTTCTAATTAATGAGTATTGGACTCAAATTGATGACAATTGGTCTATTTAGGTTCTTGGTCGACGGGGAAAGATTTACAGATCTCGAGAGTCGGGTAAATCGGTAAAAAGTTATAAAAGCTCGGCACAGGTAAGTGGGACTCGTACTTTTATCAATTATGTATCGTAAAATAGTTATATTTAATGCGGGTAGTTTTATGGATTGGGAAATGGGTCAATGTATCGTGACTTGAATGTCTTACTAAATAGTTTTTGTGAGAAATTATCCAAAAGAGGTATTTTGGGCGAATCAGAATGGAGTGACAATGAATGTAATTGGTTAGCTACCGACACCTTTCCTTCAGCAACCTTGAGGTACCCGATTATTGCTTTCCTATTGTTTTATATTGAAAAGTGAATTCGGATATGGGTGCAACGGGGGAATCCAACTGAGGTTGACGAATGAGGTATTAAAAGGCCAACCAATACCCTTCCCTAAGATTCATGATGCTAACTGATTGCTACTTTCCACTTAAGAGTGGGTAGCTACGCTACGCCTAAATACACAATAGAAATCACATATCGGCCAACGTGTAAGGTTATGTGGCTGTATTTCAGGATAACGAGAGTCTACAACTCTTGTTTTGAATGAACAGGAAATAAATAAAAAAATACAAGTCACGCGTACTGTTGCAATTGATAGATGAACTTGCATTCCGTTATCTATTGTTACATAATTTCAAATGCCTTAATAGACATGTTTCGTATGCGTATTATTTTTCATTGATTTATTGATAGTCGTTGATAATTGATCGATTTACGAGCATTACTTATTGAGCAAGTTGGAGCGCTCATTCCCCAATTAACGTTTCAGGTTATCGCGTGCGTTTCAACTCAAGACAAAGAAGATTAGGAGTCTATAGTTTTCTCTGCCTTGAAGTGAGTTCCTACTGCTTATATATTGTATTGAATTACTATTTGTAATAAATAAGGTGGGGATATGATTTTACGACCTAGGTTTATGCGGATTTTTGTATGTCCTATGATTTATCGAAAAAGTTTGAACTCCTCTGCGTTTTCAATTATTTATTTGATATATGATATAATGTTTATGTGATTATCAGGTGTGAATGACGGCTGTACTATTACTCTAATTGAGTCCGAATGGTGTACCGGAGCTTAATTAGGGTTACAGGCCGAGTATCACCCTAATTGTGATAGGGGATACTACATAAATTTCAATACCATCTACCTAATTAAGATTGCTTAATGGGGGAGTCTTTTCAAAAAATACTCTAGAGGTTGTAATGGACTACTGGCTCTATGATCCTGCTGGGAGCTATTAATCTCAACAACATGAGCATGGGGATGGTGGGGATGATGTGACTTCTAGATGATAGTTCTAATCGTTTTTCTTCTCTGTTTTTTCTATCTCTAAGTGAAGTTATGTAAGGGCTTGTGATGTAATATGCTACGATGTTCTGTGACATGTGATGTGATACTTGCTATTGATATGGTTTGTAATTGACAATGTTTGATGTGTTTATGCACCATTAACATTAGTAATGATGCTTGAGAATTTTTAATTTGTCATGTTTTGTTTGTTTATGGAAACTCATTCTTGTGATAGTTTTTTCATTATTTTTTATTTTTTTTATTTTTTATTTAGTCCGTTAATGTTTCACAAGGTATATTTGTTTTGTTGAAAACCCGACTTGATTTTTGAACCTTGAGGACAAGATTTGAAACGAGTTTGGAGGTATTTAGGTGAAGTGGAGTTCAAAGTGGAATTTTCAAATTTTTAACGATACAGGTAATATTTCTCTATTTTACTTTATTCAGTTAGGAATATAAATTGAATATAATTTAGATTTAAATAGAAGTGATATTTTTACTACCCATGAAAATAGAAAGTTTATACTAGAAAGAAATTGCTATACCATTTTTACTTAATTCAGATTGTGTATGCACTAGAAGAGTTCCAAAGGGATTGATTGCTTTGTGTTAGATATTATAATGGGTAGAAAAACGAAAAAAATACAAGATAAACAAGACAGATTTCTAAGAATCTTCATATACAAAAATTATTGATTAAGTATTATATATATAATGAAAAGAACTTATGCCACAATTAAGGAAAGAAATATGAAATTAGCCAATAAACTTATTTAGTTGAAAATAATACTTGCTTAATAATAATGAAAGTGAGAAGAGCTAACAAGATTTTTTAAATGAAAGAAAAAAAGAGATCCACAAATTATAAGGGAAATGGAGCAGGGAGCCTAGTGGTGGAAAAAATGTGAGAAAAAATTCTTATAAATAATAAGGGTATCCAAAGAAATGTAGCAAGAAACTGTAGGAATATAATATATAGAAGAAAGAAGAAATAAAAAGAGATATAGGGAAAACAGAAGGATGTTTAAGAAAAACTATTCAAATAAAAGATTTAGTTCTAGTGTTTATAGCTAAGTTGGGTGAAGTATCTTCTTTTTCTAACATTCCAACAATTGAACATGATAATGATAATTATTAGTGATTAAAAACTCCTATCGACTTTGATTATGGTGGTATTTTTAAATATCATTTGAAAATAAGATTGATTTAGTGATTTTTGTATCTTGCAATTCTCTATTAGTCATCGTAAGTTAAATGCTTGTCAGTGGAGATTGAGAAAACCTATATAGTGGCTAGGCCTTCATAAATGATTTAACATTGAATCCCAAGGTTTATTGCATAACTAGAAGGTTAGTTGTCAAATAAGGGGTTGTTCTTTAAATCTTTATATTATATCATAAATTTTATTTTTACGAGGATAATATGTTTCTATTTAATGATCACTTATGTATAAGAATAAGAGTTGTAATTGTGAAATCATATTGAGGAATAAAAAGAGAATATAATTGAGAGTATTCATTTACCCGAGAAAGCAAAGTGCTGAGTTTGAGGGTATTTGATAAATCAATAAGTAGACAATATTTTATAGCATATTTTAGGGGTTTTTTGATGTAAAAAGCTATATTACACTGAGTTTTCTCTTGTTTTTATGATTTCAGGGCATATTTAGATTATGTGAAGAAATGTAAGAAAAATGTAAGAAAAATGTAAGAAAACGAAGAATTTAGTCAAGTGGAGAAAGTGCACAGCAAATCAACCACGAATAAAAATGAACTAAAAATTACTACTGACGAATCAACAGTGAATCACAGTTTGTAGCAGAATCACAAGATAAATTAGTGACGAACAGAGACTCATTTCCACCGATTTGTCTAACAAGTCAAGACAAAAGTGGAATCAGTGACGAATCATTGGAGTCGATTTCAAGAATATTAGATATCCATAAGAGATTTCGGTTTAGATTGGATATGTACTACTTAGAATACTATATATATGAAACTTGGACTTTGAAATCAATTACACTTGAGTACCCTAGATCATATTTTAGTGCACTTGGAGCCATATATAATTCCATGTTTATTAGTTTATATAAAGTTTTAGTTTAGGTTTATTGTTCATTGCTTTTAGAAACGATTTGAAGATTCAAAGTATTCATTAAAATTTATTTATTTATAACTTTTATTTACTTTATTGTGATATTTATTATGAATATGAGTGAGTGGTTTATTAGTCTATACAAAGTCCGAACATGAACTTGATCCGTTTTGTGATGTAGTCATAATGAAATTCGATTTGTACTTAATGCATTAAAAAATCGTATTTTTATTCATTAATTTAATTGATTATTATTGAGGATTATAATCGTGAACATTTATATTGCATGCATAGTCTAGAATATGTATTATGATATTTAGATTCAATATCTAATTTAAAATTGTAACTATGATTGTTTAAAGAGGTCTGTTACGGTTTAGATGTCCTAGGTGAATGAAAATATAAGTTTAATATTGAAGTGGCTTTTCAAATATATTAGGCTTAGTAGTTCGAATTTTTTACCGAACTTGATGATATTTTACTATCCAAATAATTTCTTTAAGCTTTCGAATGATTAATTCAATAAAATTAGGATGTGGTTTTTCCATTGATATAAGGAGAACTGATGGTTTGCTAAGGACTATCTACTTACTTACGATTTAAGTTTAATGATCTAAGAATACTTTATAAAAAGATTAAAGTATGATTATGACTATGATTGAAGAAATATGTTTGGATGCAAGACGGTTTAATGTTTCATTATTGTGGATAATTGTTTAGATATTTGTTTTCTATTGAATTGAATTGATTTGATTTTAGTAAATTTTATTTGTGTTAGTCAAGTTAGTCTAATTAGTTTATTTAATTATTATAGTTTGATTAACGAATTTTTAATTCTCATTTTAATTAAATTAAATTAAAAATAATAAAAACCTTTAGAAAACATTTTTCTAAAGAAGTTTGCAAAATCCTTATGGAGATGATCCTACTTATCACTACTACAAATAATAAAGAATATCGGAAACTTATTGTAAATGCTTGACACGTGTCAATAATCTCAAAAGTCTTTGATGTCCAAATATATCAGTTTAAGTGTTTTAGAGTCGCATTAGGTGGGTTTATAAAGCGAGACCAAAAATTAGAATTTTATGCAAAAAGATTTGCATTTGGGTGTTTGATGGGTTGCATCGGGGTGCAAAACACCAGAAAACGCCCAAAACACAATTTTGTTACCTGTTTTCCAATTTTTCATATTCTTATATTTTTGTAATTTTTTTTTATTTTTGCATAACTTTTATCTATTTCTATCATTTTTGTAATTAATCTTAGTTAATATTATATTTAAATTAATCTTATTTAAATTTTTATTAATTAATTGGGGGTTGGGCCCTGAATAGGTCAAGGTTCCACCCAACCGAGCTAGGCCTGGTTCAGCCCAATCAGGTTAGGCCCGCTTTGGCCTAGCCCAGCTCCCCCTCAATTCCTATATTTAATAGACACGAGTTCGTCTCTGTTAAAGAGATGTTCTTCATTCTTTTAAAAAAAAATATTTTTTTTGTTTAGAACAACAGCAACAACAACATTCAACCAATTCTCATGAAAATCTCAAGTTATCACAACAATTTTCATGAAGTTTATGGGCAAAAGAAAAAGAGAAAACCTTACCTAGATTGAATCTTCAAGAACCCTTGCAACTCTCATTCAATTCTAGTGACACTAGTTTTTCTCACCTTTTTTCCCTCAATTAGAGACAAAAATATAGGATTTTTCGATTGCATGTAAGAGAAGCACATATATCATTTTTTATATGTGAGAGATAGAGTGTGAGAGTGAGGGCAATTGAGTGGTGAACCATGTTTTAAGGAGGTTAAGTAGATTAGGTGTCACTCCACCATGGAGAGAGTGAGTGGTGGGGTATGGTATGTGTTCTCTAAACCCTTCTACTACTCCATACACTTAAGTTACGTGCCTCCCATAGTATCATAAGCTCTCATCACCACACACACACAAAGACACAACGCGACCAATGGAAAATCTAACACTAGTGCGACGTGAATTATTGAGTAATAATACAATAAATTAACACACATCACATAAAAATAACTATTTATACCTTAGATGGTATGCCTTAGACTTGTCTGCAATGAACACATGGGTCCGGTCTTAGGGTCCTACTCTATAATTCATTAATTAAGATTATTTAGAGCGAGCTTTTACATTGCTCGCGTTAGACGCCTATAGATTTGTCTAGTCTTGAATGGATTTCATCCCTCTCGCTAATTGGAGCAAGGGCAATTCTATCTGCATGCCATGAATGCAAGACCAAATCAAAATGCGAAATGTAATGCACATACATTACAAATGTATGTACAAAAATAAATTCAATAAATAGTCAAGATCATTGTATGTTTTACTTACCGTTTGCACCTTTTCCTATGTTTTCTCGAGTTCCCAACATTCATGTTAATTATTTCCTTTGACTACGACACCATTTGCATGATTTTAGCTCTAATTTTCATCATTCGAATCCTCCTTTTCTGGGGTATCCACGCCTTAGAGTCGCCAATTAATTCATAGAAAATCTCATTTGAGGTCCTCAACCTATTGATATTGATTCCCGACCATTCATGCAAGAAAATCACATCTATATCTCAATTTCACAAAATTATAACTTAGATGAATTCTTACCAACTATCTCTCTTTCAGCTCTAATTTTGGGGACCTCGCTTCTCCGTTTTTGGAGTTTTTGACTATTTTGAATAGCTTACACATATAAATTTGAAACACATTTCAGCCCTTAGTCAAAGTATAAAACAATCTCCATCAAAATCTTAAGCCAAAATCACCTCAAAATAAGCCTTCAATACTTAGTCCAATTACGGGTAGTGTAGATTCTTCAATAGAAACACCCTTTATTTAAGGCTAAATCTCGACCTCTAAACCTATAAAGTTCAATCTAAACCTTTTGAACATTGAAATAGGATATATGAAGATTCAAATGGACCTATTCACACATCTTTTGGATATTGATAAGGCTTTCGAATCATTCGTCAAACATGGCCACTCACTGACATGTGTCGAACGTGTACAATAAATTTCCCTCATTTATTAAACTTTTAATATTTTGTAGTCGTGATAAGTTAGAATCTTCTCTACAGGGATTTTGTAAATTCTTTAAAAAAAAGGTTTTATTATTTTTATTTTTAATTTGATTTAAACAAAACCAGAATTTAAATTAATACTTTTAAATATAAAAATCAATTAAACTAACTAAAGTTACTTAAATAACACAAATCAAAGTCACTAAATTTAAAACAATTCAATTAAATAGAAATCAATATAAAATAAATATCTAAACAAACCTCCTAAACAATGAGACTTCAATCCGTTTTGGGTCCAAACATATAACTTCAATCACATAGTCATGAACATACTTTCTAAAGTATCCTAGATCATTAAACACTAATCATAAGTAAGTAAACAGATTTTAGCCAGCCATTTGTTCTTCTTATACCGATGAAAAAGTCATGTTCTAATTTTATTGAGCTAACCCCTTTGAATACACAAAAACATTAACTTCAGACAATAAAATTGTGTTATACTTTATGAAAACTTCGAACTACTAAATCTAACACCTTCAAATTCACCGAGGACATCTAAACGGTCGTACCTTTCAAACAATCCTAGTTACTACTTTAAATTAGATAATGAATCAAAACATCACAATACACATTGGCCACTATGCACGTAACACTTAGATTCATGATTGCAATCCATAAATAACAACTTATTAAATCAGTGAATTAAAGAATACGATTGGTTTAAAGATTTAAGCACATATTCATTATATCATGGCTACATCGCAAAACGGATCTAGTTCATGTTTGAAGTTTTGTTTAGATGAACAAATTACTCACTCATGATAATAAATAACACCATATAACAAAATAATTGAATACATAATTAAAAATACCTTAATGATAACTTGAATCTTCAATCAACTTAAAAATCAAATAGAAACAATAATGAATAGCTTATAAACTAAAGCAAAAAGTGTAAAACTATCAAATTTAAGGCCTTTAATTTCATAGTTTAAGGTCTATATCTATAATATATTGGGTAATTTATATCATAAACCAATTCAAAATCCTTGTTGTAATTTAAAATCCACGAAATCATAATCATTGATTCCTCAGCGATTCAAGGTTAAATGGAATCACTAAGTAAATATTTGGAATTGAATTCCTTGTTTCCACCGATCTATGAAATGATTCCGGGTACATAGGATTCGATAGGAAATCGTTGGGTTTGTAATCCAGTTCTTCCTTGATTCCTTGGTGAATTTTCATGCGATCTTTTCACTTGGTCAATTCTTTCATTTTCTTCCATTTTTCCTACATTTCTTCAAGTATTCCAATTATCACTTGAAATATTGATACATGTCGAGCGTGTACAATAAATTTGCCACCTTTATTATAGTATTAGATTTATAGTAATGGTAAGTGGGATTGTCTCCATAGGGATTGTGTAACTTCTTCAGTCAAAAGGTTTTTATTATTTTTGTTGGTTACTAATTACTAATTAATAATTAACTTAATAAACACAAATCAAAGTCACTAACATTCAAATAAATGCAACTCAATAATAAATAAATATTTAAAACAAATAGCTAGAACAATGAAGCATCAATCCATTTTGTATCCGAACAAGTTACTCAAATCACAGTCATGAGCATACTTTATAAAGCATGATAGATCATTAAACTCTAATCATTAGTAAGTAAACTACCTTTAGCCAGCCATTTGTTCTCTTTATACTTGTGGAAAAGCCATATTCTAATTTTATTTAGCTAACCCAATTGAAAACACAAAGACTAACTTCACGCAATAAAATCGCATTACACATTATGAAAAGTCTGAACTACTAAATCAAACATCTTTGAAAAACCACTTCAACATTAGATTTAGATCTCAAATTGACTTAGGACATCTAAACGGTGTTTGCCTTGCAAGCAAACCTAGTTACTACTTTAATTAGATAATGAATCAAAACATCGCATACGAATTGGCCACTATGCACATAACACTTAAATTCATGATTGCAATCCATAACCGTCACGTCATCACACGTCAAATTAGCCTTCTGGGCCTCGCTCCACTGCATCGGGATTCATGTAACACGTAGTTTTATGTAAGTTCAACATAAGATTATCATATATGCATTTTACACTATTTTTCACCCCGGTTTCAATTATACACCTTAAAAATCTGAAATAGAGAAATATAAGCTATTATGACCATATTTTAGAGACTTTACCTCATAAAACATACTAAAATATCTCATAAAATGTGTATAATTTATGACTTGTCAAATACCCCAAACTTAGGACTTTGCTATCCCCAACAAAGAAATACTCTCAACCATATTCTCTTTTCATTCCTTATTCTATTTTCATAATTATTTACACTTTTTGTTAAATAGAAGTGATCTTAAAATAAAAACATATTACCTTCATAAAAATAAGAATCATGATATAATAGAAAGATTTAAAGAACAACCCTTTTATTTGACGACTCAACCTCTAGTTGTGCAATACACCTCAGAACTCAAAGTTAAACTAATCACCAAGGTCAAGCCACTATATAGGTTTTCTTAATCCCCACTGACAAGCATCAAGCTAACGATAACTAATATAGAATCTTGAGATACAAAAATCACTAAACCAATCTCATTTTCAATAATATTTAAAATATCACCACAATCAAAGTCGATAGGAATTTTTGTTCATCAATAATCATCAATTCATATTCAATAGTTGGAATGTTGGAACAAGAGATACTTCACTCAACTTAGGTATAAGTACTCGAGCTAAATCTTTTGTTTAGATAGTTTTTCATAAACATTTTACCATTTTCATATATCTCTCTTTATTTCTTTTCCATTCTTCATATATATATTCTTTTTCTTCATATCGTATTCGTAAGGTTCCCTACTTTATTTCCTTTGGATACCATTATCATTATTCTTTTATAGGAATGTTTCTTTCTTTTTTCTTACCACTAGATTCCCTGCTCCATTTCCTTTTGAATTTGTGGGTCTCTCTATTTTTTCTTTTGTTTTAAAAACTAGCTCTCTTCACTTTCACTATAGTCAAGGAAGTATTCTTTCCAACTAAGTAAATTTTATTGGCTATTTCCTATTTTTCTCTTCAATTGTGGCATAAATTTTTTTCAATACATATATATATATATACTTATATAAAATACTTGATCAATAGTCTTCGTATAACAAGATTCTTCAAAATCTATCTTGTTTATTTTGCACTATTGTTTCGATCTTCTACCCATTATAATATATAACACAAATAAATCAATACCCTCTAAACTCTTCTGGTGCATACACAACCTAGGTTAAGTCAAATAGGGTATAACAATTCTTTTCCATCATAATATTTCTATTTTCATGGGTAATAATAATATATCACTTCCATTTAAATCCAAATTATATTCAATTCCATATTCCTAACTAAATAAAATGAAATGAAATGAAAAATATTACATGTATTGTGGAAAATTTTGAAAAGTTCAGTCAACTTTGAATAAATAGGTAGATTCTACCTCTCGAGTGTTCCATACTTTGCTTCTTTATACTCCACTTCACCTAAATACCCCGTAATTCATTCCAAACCCTATTCTCAAGGTTTAAAAATAAAGTCGGATTTTCAACAAAACAAATATACCTCGTGAAGCATAAGCGAACTATATGAAATAATAATTAATTAAAGAACACATTATTATATGAATAAGCTTTCCATAAAAAATCATTACAATAAGAAGTTACTAAGCATCATCGTCTCATACCAAGAACCAATCTTGCGATGAATTCAAGTTTTCTAAAATAAAACACACACACAAATTCATTTTTTAACACTACTAAGTCAAACACAACCTTCATTATTTAAGTTCGATTTAAAATGACATTTCGTGTAAAAACTTGAAGTATTTCTCCAAATTATCCGAAAGTCAAGTGATCAACTTTAATCACCACCCATTAAATTTAAAGTCATATAGTAATCATTCATAAACCATAGAAATTTAAAAACCATGAATAATTTAAATTCATTCAAAATTTGAAATTTATCAAAAATCGAACCATCTAAACCATATAGTAATCCTAATAGAGGTGGGAATTAGTTAAATAAGGTATAATAAGGATTTAAGGATTTGAATATAGACATTAATTTGAATTCTTAGTCAATAGGGTGCAAGTATTTGTACTGCGAATGGAAATGTGTACATTGATTTGAGGTTTATATTTTTAAAACTCTAATTTATGACCATTCGCGCAAGACTCTCTCACTAATATTTCACAACCCATCGCTACTGAGGACCGCACGTCATTATCGGCGTAATAGTCCATAGTTTACAATCCCTAGTTTTGCTCCCTTATTATGTTCAAAATTCTAGGTCCATACTTAGTTTTGTTCTTAACATTGAAATCTCTCCTGTATGATTTTCCTATTCTTACTAATGTCATTTTTTTATTTTATCGAGAGCTTTGGCATTTATAAGGTGTTGGGGTGAGAACTGGATTCTAGGTGTCTCCTCAATTTCTTCCTCTCCCTCTGACTCATCAGTAAAACTTAAAGGTGGAGAAGGTTCTCTCGGTACTCTAGTTTGTGGGTTAGTTATCCAAATCCTTGTTGGCCTAATTAGTGTGGTTGGAACTTTTGATTTTTGTTTAGATTTTTTCTGCTAATGATGTCTTCTCCTTCTCCCTTCTTGTGCTTCTACATCTACCACTTCCTGCCATTATCTTAAATTCAAAAACTCACAAGTGCGGAAATTAAATAAACTTGTAGATCATAAAAACAACGTTTGTCGAAAATAATTTGTTAAAATTCAAGACTTTATTTTAAAAGGAGAAATCCATTTCGAAAACTAGCTTGAAATTCATCGTAAACTTTAAATGAAATTGGCATCAAATTGTAAACTCGAATATAAACTTTAAAATCAATTTTCTAAATCTTGTAAGGTAATTGTATAAAAAATCTTAAGTTCTTCATAAACAAAGCGAATTAAAGTAAAACAAAACCATAACCAAACCCCCAAAACTCATATTAAACTCAATTTTCAAATCAATTGCAAATACGTGTAAATATACTAAAATTTAGAAATTGTTGAGTTTGTAAACCAACGATTAATGTAATCACAACTCTTGAACTTCTCTAGACCGTTCTACCAAGTTTTAGGTTGAATTCTCTAAACCCCTAGTTTGGTTCAACATTTCCAAAATCAAAAATTTTGGTTTGAATAGGACTAGGTTTAGGTGAGAATCACTTAAATATTTTCAGATTGAGCTTAAGTAGTGTGTGGATGAGTTGGTGTTATGTGGTGATTTGGAGTTTTTGTTATAAATTTTATTTATACTGCTACCGATTTTGCTAGCGATTCCTAGTGTTTTGCAATTAATCTTTTAATTAACTTATACATCATTCCTAAAAACTCATTTTAAGGTAAAATTCATTGAAAGTCCAAAAGTTTAAGTGGGACATGTAACTAACTAAATACTTTTATTAATTAAATAAATAAAAAAACATATAAATAAGCAAGTAAATGATGCGACTTACATAAAGGTCATATAAATAAAAACAACTCGATCACTCCCCCTCATTTGAAATTACCTATGAGTTTAAATTCCAAAAATATTTCCAATACACAAGTCAAGAAGTGAGAGAATAAAATCATACAATACTAATATTAAACTCCTACTAAACTCAAAAAGTGAGAGAATAAATATATTTTTTTGAACTTTCACTTTAAAAACTTTGAAACCAGAACACAATAAGAGTATGAACTGATAAATTAAGGAATTGATTTACAAATTTCAACTAAGTTTTGCGAGCTCGAAATTTTTCAACTAAGGGCAAAATCAACAAAATGGTTAAAATAGAATCTAGTCTTTTGGGTTCTACTAAAAGTCCAACCAGTAATGCGGCGACTTAAGTTAGATTTTTTATTTTCAACCAAGTCTCAAAATACATGAATCCTAGCAAGTAATCAACTTCCTAAAATATAATAACTCATGCTAATTAAAATTTAATTGAAATTCAAACCAGACACCTAACACAAGGTATTCTCTCCTTCTTTAATATTAAGACTTCTTTAACATGTAAAAATTAATAAATGGAGTTTGAGATTAGCTAAAATGGTTGAATAACTGAAATAAAGTAAACTAAACTGAACTAGAAATAAATACATGAAATAAATAAAATAAAGTTGAGTTGCCTCCCAACAAGCACCTTTATTCTAAGTTATCGGCCAGACTTAGTATGAAAGATCACGTGACACCCACTACTTTGGAGTAGTCATGAACAAATGAATTCATTGTACCCTTAGGCAATGAAATAGGTATGCCCTCATTCAGAGTTTTGAGTTCATCTTGAAACTCTAACACATAAGTATCCACATAGTCTTGAACATCTAACTCATAGTTGTCAACACCATATAAAATTTTCAAGTATCCCTTTTGTTCCATAACTGTTTTGAATTTAACAAGTATGCATGAAGCATGAGGTGGATTCATCAACACTAGAGGGTGATCTTCCTTGTTCTCTTCATATGGTTCATCTGACCTTTCTTGAATGTGTCGTACTTCAATTTCCTTTTCGCCTTCTTCTTCATAAGTTATGCAATCATGGAGATCTAACATGCAATTTGGTCCAAGTTCCTCATCTGTTTCTTTTTTCTTTGCTTAGGTCATCATCTACTAGTAGCAGCTCAACCATCACTTCACATGAAGCTTCACTCGAGGTCTCATCTCCAAGCAATTCATCAATCTCTCCTTGTATTTGCATTTCTAATAACCAAACATAAAATTGTTCTTTTTGAGTCTCATATTATTATGAAGTCTCCTTAAGCAATTTGAAATCATTTCGTAGTGATAGTAAATGCTTTTGTTATTGAGGAGCTGGTGGACTTAGCGTATAACTTCAACATTCTTCATCATCCGGATAGTTTGGACAAACATCAATAAGATGAGAATAATCTCCACAAAAAGTACAAGGTCTAACCTATTGTACATTAAAACATCAATTAGAAAAAATTTATTCATCATTAGATTTACCTACTTCTTTCACACATTTATAGTGTGAGTCTTCATATTGATCATGATAGTTAGAGTAGGAGGTCATGAAATAATCCTGTAAAAAGTTAGAGACAAGGACCTGGATAGAAAAATAATCGAAATAAAGAAAAATCAAAGAAAGTTAAACTCGATCTCTAGAAACGGCACCAAAAACCGACATGTGTCAAGCATGTATAATAAATTTTTCACCTTTATTATAATATTAGATTTGTAGTAGTGGTAAGTAAGATCATCTTCACATAAATTGTGTAACTTCTTAAGTCAAAAGGTTTCTGTTATTTTTATTTTTGTCACTAATTACTAATTAATAATTAACTTAATAAACAAAAATCAAAGTCACTAACATTCAAATAAATGCAACTCAATAATAAATAAATATCTAAACAAACATCCAGAAAAATGAAGCATCAATCTATTTTGCATCCAAACATGTTACTCAAATCACATAGTCCTAAGCATACTTTATAAAGTATGATAGATCATTAAACTCAAATCATAAGTAAGTAAACAACCTTTAGCGAGCCATTTGTTCTCCTTATATCGGTGCAAAAGTCACGTTCTAATTTTATTGAGCTAATCCCTTAGAATACACAAAGACATTAACTTCACGTAATAAAACTGCATTACACTTTATGAAAACTTTGAACTATTAAATCAAACATCTTCGTAAAGCCACTTCAACATTAGATTTAGATCTCAAATCCACCAAGGACATCTAAACGGTGTTTGCCTTTCAAAGAATCCTAGTTACTATTTTAAATAGATAATGAATCAAAACATCACACACATATTGGCCATTATGTACATAATACTTAAATCCATGATTGCAATCTGTAAATAACAATCTATAAAAATAGTGAATCAAAGAATATGATTGGTTTAAAGCATTAAGCACATAATCATCTCATCATAACTACATTGAAAAATGGATCTAGTTCATATTCAAACTTTGTTTAGATTAAGTAACTACTCATTCATAATCATAAATAACATCACAATAAAGTAAAGACAAGACATTAAATTAAAACACCTATTAATTGAATACTTGAATCTTCAAAAGCAATGAAAAGCAATAAACTAAAAATTCAAACTAAAACTTCATAAAACTAGTAAATATGGCTCCAAGAACAATCAAAGGCAATCGATTTTGAAGCCTAGGGTTCTTATCTATAGTATTCTAGGTAGTAAATATCCCAAACTAACTCAAATATTCGTTGTTTTCTAAAATCCACAAAATCGGGTCCAGTAATTCTCACTGATTCCTTTCTAAGCGGGAATCGTCGGGTAAATATGTAGAATGGTAGTCTCTATTTTTACCGATTTGACCAGTGATTCCTGTACATCAGGAATCACTGGGAATCTCTGGCTATAAAATCCAGCTTTTCCTTCACTTGTAGATGATTCTTTGCGTACCACTTCCATTCAATCAAATCCATCACTTTCTTCCTTTTTTACTCTGTTTCCTTATGTATTCCAATTACATACCGTCACATCATCACATGTCACATCAGCCTTGTGGGCCCTACTTGATTGCCTCGGGATACGTGCAATACATTTTTCGATATAAATCCAACATAGGACTATCATATATGCATTTTACACCATTTTCACCTCGGTTTAATTATACACCTTAAAAACCTAAAATAGAAAAATATATGCTATTATGACCATATTTTAGAGACTTTACCTCAAAAAAACATACTAAAATGTCTCATAAAATGTGTATAATTTATGACTTATTGACTTGTCACTCGCTATTGTAAAAAAATATTTATAGTTTTGACAGTAGCTTGCAAGCTACCTTTGCACATATTTTTCACCCCCCAGTGAATGATTGTAACTTTGTACCTTTCAATTATGTAAAATGTGATATATAAAGATCAAAATAAGCCAATCACATTGATATTTAGATAACATTTGATATCTCAAATTATTGCCCCATCTTGCTTGATTATAAGTAGTTTTTGTACCTAGCCAAACTTTTGAGCATTTTTGCAATTCAAAACTGAGGTCGCGACCTCTATTCATGCCCTCAAAAACCCCACCAAACCATGTGCAAATCCAAACCTGAAAATTTGAGGTAAAAATATGATATATCAATTTCAAAACCCCCTATTTTCATATCAAAATACTGAGAAATGAAGTTAATAACTATAGCTAAATTTTCCTTTATAGACATAGTTTAAAAACAAAAACCTCATATTTAGCTGATTTAGAACTTCTCCAAATTCAGCTATATGAATCTAAATCACATCAAATCATTGAATTACACAAAAAAACTATCATTTTTAATAAAAAGTAGCACACCATAGTTGATAAGTCGTCAATTGTGCTATATTTTAGTATGATATTACTATGAATTTCAAGACTTTTATCTCTATTTACACTCTAAAACATTTGTTTTTGTATTATCAAGGTAAATACAGGCTATTGAACAAAAAGAGTGATTTCCCACCAAAGTCCAATCGAAAAGCTAGACATAGGCCCATTGCCTTCTCAGCGCCTCCTAGTAAACTCAAATTGCCACGGAATCGATGCCCTTAACTTGACCAAATCAAAGGAAATTTTTTAAAACGTTGCGTATAAAGCCGTGTAAAAACCCAGGAGAAAAAGGAAGCTCAAATTCTGACCTTTATTCATGCCCTCAAAAACCCCCAAACCATGTGCAAACCCAAACCGGAAAATTGAAGGTAAATATATCAATTTCAAAACCCCCAGTTTTCATATCAAAATCCTGAGAAATGAAGTTAATAACTATAGTTGGATTTTCCTATATTGACATAGTTTAAAAAACAAAAACCACATATTTAGCTGATTCAGAACTTCTCCAAATTCAGCTATATGAATCTAAGTCACTTCGAATCATTAAATTACATAAAAAATTATCATTTTTAATAAAAACTTGCACACCATAGTTGATAAGTCGCCCATTGTGCTATATTTTAGTATGATATTATTATGAATTCTAAGACTTTTATCTCCATTTACACTCTAAAAAGCTTTTGTATTATCAGGGTAAATACATGCTATTAGACAAAAATGAGCGATATCCCACCAAAATCCAATCGAAAAGCTAGACGTAGGCCCATCGCCTTCCCAATGCCTCCTAGTGAACTCAAATTGCCAAGGAATCGATGGAATTAACTTGACTAAATCAAAGGAAACCTTTCAAAGATGTTGCATATGAAGCCGTGTGAAAACCCAGGAGAAAAATGAAGCTCAAATTCCAAGGGGAAGGCTAGTGCCTTCATAACGCCTTGAGAATGACTTGAAGGCATATGTAAGGCGTTGGACACAAATCATTATAAAATCAAAGGAAAAACAAAGTATCGTATCGTCGTCTCAGTGATTTTCAGCGCCTTAGAGTTTTTTATGTACGTCGCTGAACAGATCTGAAGATTGGTAGCTTCATATTTTACGAATTTGCAAGATTCAGGATTAGATTACCTCTTATCACACTTCTGCTATAAATAGGAAACTCTCAAATGACTTTAGATCATCTAATCTCTCTCTCTAAAGACTCTTCTCCATTCTCTTCTACTCTCCTCTCTACTTCTTTTCTTTTATCTTTATATTTTGATTATTATGGTTGTACTCGGCTAAACTATTGTCCAAATCAAGGAGACATGTAAGTGATTTATAAGATTCATGCATTAAATTTCATATTTTTCATTATTGTCTTATATTTTTATTACATCATTTTATAAATTCAAAAAGAATTTCTACTTTTCTTATATGTAAATGCATGTGCACTCTAGTTAGGTTTGAAATTATTGCCAGTGATCTTTCCACCACTCGGTAAGGGGGATCACGTTAGGTGGCAAGTCGGGCCTCATTTGTTGGCAATCAATTGCCTTTGTGTCATTGAGATATGAGAAAGGTAGCGGCGTATTGTAATCTCCACGCGACAAGTGGTAGAATTTGATGCTTGTTACTACTTATGGTAGGTGTTCTCATAGAGTTTAATGTTGCTAGTTCATTGAAAATGTACGGCATATCCAAATGTTTTACAGACTAGTTAGTATATGGTTGTGTCGCACGTTCCTTCCATTGACATGAGGAGAATGAGGTGGCGTGAGTCACTATAAGCCTATCTATAAGACTTGATGAAAAATAATCTTTTTCAATCGATGACTAAATCATACTTACATTGGTCTAAGTGTCTCCTTGATCTGGAATTATAATATTATTGTTAATTTAGTAGCATGTATAGTTATTTGTTCTCGTATTTATTTCCTAGATTGATAGTAAATTAGTAATTAGTTTAGATTAGTGTAATTAATTCAAACCTCTTTTTTGTAACCTACAGTTATCCCCAGTCATTATGGATTCGACCCCGCTTACCGATACTGTAAATCAATAGTAACCCGACATTTAGGACTATTATTGGTGTCGTTTTGTGCGACATCAATTTTTGGCACCGTTGCCGAGGACTGGTGTTAATTATCTTTAGTTTACTCTAAGAATTAAAAATAAATATTTAAAAAGAGAGAAAAATTTCTACACCATTGTATCTCAATTTTTGTATGTTCACTTCATGGCTCACTACTCCTATAATCAATATTCAAATCAAGACTCACACTATTACACTGTGAATGGGGTAGGTATGTCATGTTATTAACAATGTTTTTCTAACCAACATTCATTTGTGCAACAGGTCAATGCTTGTGATTTTTGTGAAGATTACTCTCATAAAGCTTGCCTAGAAATTAAAGATTTTGTGTGGATGTTGAGCTAATTTGATGGCAATGCAAATAAGATTCTTAGAGATCTACCATACTTGATATGAAAAAAGAGAGAATGAAGTTATCTTCACCAGCCCTTCCTAGCACCGAACTTAAGAGACCCATGCAACCAATTTCTTATCTAGAGGAAGCCTCGAGTGATGCTACTTATGTTGAGATGGAAGAGCTTACATCAGTTGTTGACTATCTAAGCGATAAGGAAAAGGAATCAGGCGAAGAACTTAAGTCGACCTTCATGACCATTTCTCATGATTGCACAAATTTCAATGAAAAGAAAGTCGAGAATGAAGTTGAAATCACTTTTGAAAGGCTAATTGAGCTGCATAAAGAGAGCAAGGAAGACCAACCTCTGGTGTTGGTGAGACCAACCACCCTGGTATGCATATGAGTTGAGTTTTACACAGGGGTGAAAGAAAATGAGCACTTAGAGATTTTCTACACTGCCGAAACTATTTGTGTTGGACAGTCCAAATGAGCCAGAAACTTATGTATTAGAGGTCCTTGATGAGCCCCAAATTCTAAATGAGGGTGAAATCGTTTATTCGAGACTACTCCCAAGTAGTGGGCGTCGCGTGATCATTCACGCTAAGTCTAGCCAAAGACTTGAAAGAAAAACGCTTGTTAAAAGGGAACCCAACTTTATTTTATTTATTTCATGCATTTAATTTCAGTTTAATTTAGTTTTTAATTTCTTAGTTGTCTAAAAACTCCTTGATTTTCTGGATTTTTTAGGTATATGAAAATAAAGGAGCACTGAAGGAAGGAGAAAGTACCTTGTATTTACTGTCGGGTTTGATTTTGGATATTATTTTTGTTTACATAGTAGAACATGCTAAGGATATTAGCTGCTTATTCAAATTTACATGTTTTGAATTTTCGTTGGAAGTTAAAAACCAACTTATGTCGATGTTTTAGTTGCAGGTCTTTCAGTAGAACCCGAAACCGTAAAGTCTATTCCACCATCTTGCTGATTTACCATTAGATGGGAGACTTTGGGCTCGCAAGTTTTGGTTGGAATATTTTTAATCAACTCATTTTCTTAATAGTTCTTGCTCTTATCATGTTACAGCTTTGAAGTTTTTCATAGTCAAAAGGATTGAAGAGGGATTGTATGTGCTTTTGATACATCTTGGAGATAACGTGATACTTTTTGTTGTAATTTTGACACACTACCTTGCACATCACTCATTTTGCATACTTCACAGTTTTTTATATAAATATGTTTCACTTCATTCATTTCATTTCTATTCTTCCATTTCTACTTTCACTTGTTCTTTTAGAATATGTATTGATTGTCCTACTTTCTTGAACCTTGAGGACAAGGTTCAAGATAAGTTTAGGGATATGCAGGTATGCAGGTTGGATGGAATATAACAGATGAACCACGAATGGTTTTGGTAAAATTTTCGCTAATTTTCAGAATTTTTTCAAGATTTCTGGCGAAATAAAGGTAATATGGTTTCAATTTAATTAAATGGATTGATGATTTGGTAGGTTGTATGCAAATCTCCACACTTGTGAATTCTTTCTCTTTTGTTGGTTATCCATTGTTTTTTAGCTTAAAATGAATGGCCAATTCTCACATAGCATAATGGTGGATAATTCCATAAGTGAAATGTGGATTGATGTTGCCATGAATGGACAAGACCTTGAGTAGAGTTTAGGTGAAAAACTAATTTCTTGTGATTAGTCCACCGTACCAAGTCTACACCAAAGAGTTCTAGTGTGGAGTCAAGGAATGAGTCAACTGAATCTCTACAAATTCCAAGATAGGTTTGCAATCCATTTAGCATTGAGTAATAACTAAAGAATAAGTTTGTGAGAAGATATAGGTGTTATTTGTCTAAAGCTTTTAGCCTTTAACCCACCTATTAAGTTATCACTAGGTAACCCAGTTCTACCAACACAACCTAACTTTTTTATCACCTATCATGAAACCTATAAACCATTAGCCTATAATCTTTTACCTAGTTGGAAGCTAGTCTTAAACTTGAAATCATTAAAAAGCGACATAAAGAAGAAGAAGAAAAATAAGAAGAAAAAGAAGGAAAAAAGAAAAAATATTTGTAAGAGTGAAATATTTTTTATATACCCAAAACAAGGGGTAATTGATCTTGATGAAAAATTCATTCAATCAAGTCATGATTAGAGAGTTCCACCTAAAAATGGTATCCACAAGAAATGGTGCATGGAGCCATGTGGTTAGAGAAATGAGAGTTCCAACTAAAAATGGTATCCACATGAAATGGAGTAAGGTACCATGTGGTTAAAAAATGAGTGTCCCATCTAAAATGGTATCTGCAAGAAATATAATAGGATCCAGATGGTTGGAAATGGGTGGGAAATGCACAATATGAAAAGAAAAACTAAGTCATGTGCAATTTTTATCATTTCATGTTCTCTAAAAATCTTTTGACAAGTCTAAGTCTAAAATTTTCCAATGCTTTGAATCCATGAATTACATTTCCTTGTCAACCAAGCCCAACTATCATAAACTAAAAGAAAGTCATATTGACTCCAAACAATGTTTTGAATGTATTAGTGGAATGGTTTTATAAGTTCTATTTAGAGAATCTTATTATTCAGTGCTCTATTTAGAGATTACAAGTTTTTGGCTTGTAAAGTTCCGAGGTAGCTCGTGATTAATTGATGATTTTAGTCTCGACAAAACCTAGTGTTTCAAGGAGTATTCTTTGAGAAAGTAGCCAAAATATCTTAACTTAAAGTAACCGGCTTTGTTTGAGTGTTCTTATTTCTTTTTGGCAAATTTGTGAAAAATTTGATGAAACCATTTAAGTTAGAGTTGGGCATTAATGAAGCTGAAATGAATGTTGTGTATGCAACTTGATTGTATTATACTCCATTACTCGGGACGAGCAATTATTTAAGTTTGAGGGTATTTGATAAGTCACCAATTGTGTTATATTTTAGTGTGATATTACTATGAATTTCATTACTTTTATCTCCATTTATACTACAAAACCTTTGTTTTTGTATTTTCAAAGTAAATACTGGCTATTGGACAAAAATGAGTGATTTCCCACTAAAATCCAATCGAAAAACTAGACATAGGCTTAGCGCCTTCCTAGAGCCTCCAAGAGAACTCAAATCGCCAAGGAAACGCTGGCCTTAGCTTTACCAGATCAAAGGAAACTCATTAGGGACGTGCGTATGAAGCCATGTGAAAACCCAGGAGATAAACAAAGCTCAAATTCTAAGGGGCAGGATAGCACCTTCACAGCGCCTTGAAAATGACATGAAGTAACTTGTAAGGCACTAGACACAAATCATAACAGAATCGAAGGGAAAATAGAGTATTGTATCGTCGTCTGAACGATTTCCAACACCTTGGAGCTTTGCACGTTCGACGATGGATATATTTGAAGATTGGCAGTTTCGTATTTTGCGGATTTGCAAGATTCAATGTTAGATTACATCTTATCACATTTCTACTATAAATAGGAAATCATATAATGACTTTAGATCATCTAATCACTCTCTCTCTCTCTCTTGAGAATCTTCTCCATTCTCTTCTATTCTCCTCTCTGCTTCTTTTCTTTTATCTTTATATTTTGATTTCTTGCTCAACTAAACTATTGTCTAGATCAAGGAGACCTGAAAGTGATTTATGAGATTCATATTTTAAATTTCATATTTCTCATTATCATCTTATATTTTTGATTGCATCATTTTATAGATTCAAATAGAATTCCTACTTTTATGATGTGTAAATACATATGCACTTTAGTTAGGTTGGAGATTATTGTCAATTATCCTACCACCACTCGGTAAAGGGGATTACATTAGGTGGCAAGTGGAGCTTTGTCTGTTAGCAATCGATGTGATTTTGTGTCCTTGCGATATGACAAAGGTAGCAACATATTGTAATCTTTATGTGACAGGTGGTAGAATTTGACGCTAGTTACTACATATGGTAGGTGTTCTCCCAGAGTTTAATGTTGCTAGTCCGTTGAAAATCTACTGCATATCCAGAGGTTTTGCAGTCTAGTTAGTATATTGTTGTATCGCACGTTCTTTCCATTGACATGAGGAGAACGAGGTGGCGTGAGTCACTATAAGTCTATCTTTAAGACTTGATGTAAAATAATCTTTTTGAATCGACGACTAAATCATAGTTACAATTGTCTAAGTGTCTCCTTGATCTGGAATTATTATAGTATTGTTAATTTAGTAGCATTTATTGTTATTTGTTCTCGCATTTATTTCTTAGCTTGTTTGTAAATTAGTAATTAGTTTATATTAGTATAATTAATTCAAACCCCATTTTTTGTAACCTAAAGTTATCCCCAGTCTCTGTGGATTCGACCCTGCTTACTGCTACTACAAATCAATAGTAACCTAGTATTTGGGATTATTATTGGTGTCATTCGGTGCAACACCAAAAGTCATCAATTCTGTAAGAAATTCGTCAATTTACCATTCCAACTCAAAAAGTAGTAAGTTCTTTTTCCTCTTGTTTTCTCTTCTTTATTTTCTTATCCTCGATGGAGTTGACGAGTAATTTGAGAAATAGTGAAATAGAAAATCAATGGGATAGAGAGAGCATCGAGAGATAAGAGTGGCAGCAAGGTTGTGCGAGAGCAAAAAAAAAAAGAGAAATGCAAAAATCGAAAGAAAAATTGATATACAAGAGAGTTTTAGACGAACCCTCTTTTGCTTCCATGCCAAATTACCTCACTGCCCCTCATACTTATCCATTTTCGTTTACTTCCTCATGTCCCTTACTGCTAATTTCCCTTTTTATTTTACTTAAAGCTATTTTCTTTATCTTTTTACACCATTTAAGCCTCATTTTGGACTAGAAGAATACACCGATTTCGTCAAAAATTGGATAATAATCTTTACACACTCTAATAACCTCGGAAAACACATCTCGACATCAATTCAACCTTATATCATGACGAATAGAATATAATACAAAAACTAGGCACAACAACATACAAAATAAATTACTTTAATGAACCCTAATTTAAGAAAAAGTGGGCGTAACGATCCATTACCTTAAGTAGGTGATTAGTGTTAACTCGAATCCTAATTAAACCAAGTTAGACTTGTGGTTAAATTCGACATACCTCAATAAGTGTGTGCATGGGTTTGCGTGATTTTTGGCATTTTATGTGACATTTTTTATAAAGTAATAGTTTAATTGAATTAATGGGAATCATTATAACCTATAGTTTGAAAAATCAAATCAAATGAATAGTTGGAATCGCCAAATCGGTCTTGAGATACATGGTGTATCATGATATGTGTCATGATAGTATTGCATATCATTTTAAGGTGTGAGCTCTTGGATTTTCCTCGAGAGAGAGTGTTGGATTGGATGATGAAGATTGAAGTTAGAGGAGGCTGATATAGCATGAGGGGGAGAGGTTCGGCTAATCAAATGGTAAGATGATTAAAAATCAACTCATCATCCCACCTCGTCATTATCATTTACATTTCTTTCATCGTTACTCCTCTACCGCCACCTTCACTGCCCTTCAACACCGCCACCACCTTTATATTTTTGTTGATGCCATCATCATCATAGTTTTGCCAAAAAGAGAAAGAGATGAAGAGAGAGAGAGAGAGAGAGAGAGAGAGAGGGATAGAGGAAGAGGGAGATCATCTTTTTCATCACTTTTTGGAGAGTTTTATATATCTCTTTCATTAGTTTTCATGGGAATTAGGACTGTTGTGGATGTGTGGACATCGTTGGGGTTGAGATCAAGGTTATAAAGGTAATGAGGGAGGTCCTGAGGTTCACTAAAACCTCTAGACAATGGCGGTGATGGGTGTTCAATGGTGGTGTTTTCATTATTGTTATGCGGTTGTAGATGTTGAAGTTATTATTGTTGAATTTATGAAATTTGGTGTTGTTTGATCTCAATGGAGGAGGTGTAAAGGGTGTGAGACTTGTGTATGAACTCCTTGGAGTGTTTTGGATATGTTTTAAGGTGTCCAAGTGGTCCAGGAAGTCATGGGAGTCACTGTGAATGAGGGCACTGTAACGCCCTTAAATTCTATTCCAATAAATTGTCCCAACATTTAGGTTATTTTATTAAATATGCATTACATTTATGAAATGGAGTGATTACATATGTGTATTATATAATACTAGTTGACTTAGGTGGGAAACTTAGCCTAAGTGAAAGAGAACAAGCTTAAATGACTTGTTAGATGATTTAAACAAAGCATAATGGCAAAGATTGTAACTATACATGATGGTCTTTTGTAAAACAAATGGAAGGACGGACTAAGGTGGACTCTAGGATCATCCTAGAACTTAAATCCATCAAGATGAAATGTAGGGTTGTGATTGGTCAACATAACCCTGATTGTGTTAGATAAGTATTTAAATCAAATCAGGGCTTAAAGCCACTTTTGGTTTGAAAACACTATGTAGTGGAATTGAGGAGAGAACCCTAGGAGACCTTCTTAGTGGATTTGGTGGAGGAGAGGGAACTTAATCAAGTTGTCACCAAGATTAGGTAAATCACTCCCTTTCTTCTCTATTAATCCACTTTTTTAATTCATATAGTAGTTTCGTGTTTTGGGTAGGAGATGAATTATGGTATTTGGAATTTGATTTGATTCATCTCTGCCCCGTCTTCCCTGATTTTTCGTATTGATTTGGGGATTCAAATCTTGTACCTATGTTATGATTCAAAAGAGTATACAAATCCATGATTTAATGGTTGATTTGATTTGGATCTTGAATGTGATTTATGGAAGTGTTTTATGGCTTTAATACATGTGTTTTACTGCTATTTTGATCAGGTATGGACCCTTAGGGGTCGGCATGTGTCGCTGGAGAATTCGGAATCTGTTTTTGAATTTACAAATTCTGAACTCATACTCAGCGTCGTGCTAGCGCCTTACTTACAAGTGGTACGGCGTTAGCCACGACGCTAACTGGGAACGACGACACACCCAGTGATCTCTAGGCATCGTGACGAACAACGTACAACATTGGCAAATCATTGGGTCATAGTTTTGGTTTATCAATTCGAAGCTCAGCGATCTCGCCCAGTGCCCTGTGGGTAAACTCACAGCACTAGGAAGACGCTGGTCAATTTCCATAATTAAATATTTTTTTGTGTTTCAAAATTAACGTGTTTTGATTGAGATATAATGCTAGTACAAGGGTCGGGGCAGTGGTAACTGACCTCAAAAACCTTTGTTGCCTTAGCGAAGGCGTGACATTTATTCAAAAGGGTTATTTACATCAATTTTCAAGATTTTAAAATGAGTTTGAGAAAACTTACCTCTAACAAATATACGTATAACACGAACGTGAACCTATACTAATGTAGATATGAGGAGAACCTGGATAGGAACATTTTAGCTAGGATTGGATAGGATAGCAACGATTTGAGGTAAGTGAGGTTTTCTTTGTCTTCAATCATACCATGTTATTAGTTATGTTAGAATTCATGATAGTGAATGGTTAATATCTTGTTAGAATCAAGTTGAATGTATCTTGTCTTATCATTTCATCTTGTCCTTTGAGCTCTCTATTTATGAATGCATATGGAATTGATGTGCTTGAATTGTATAAATTGAAATGGTATCTCAGACTAGAAAGCTAAGAAATTACTAGTCATCTCCCTCCATTTTGCTTATTCACCAATTTGTTTAGACACCAATCTGTTGAAGCCGGGCCATTTATGATATTGTTGATGTCAGTTGGCTATCACATCACATACTTGTATTTGGTTTCCACTTCGTTGAATCTATGGCATTCATGTTATCATTGTTATATTGTTGACTATCTTGTTTCGGCTTTGTTTTCGTTGTATCTTGCATTATATAGTATTCTTGTTTATGTTATCATTTCATGCACGGAATGATAGTAGGAATTGATGAATAATCTTATTCATGCTAGTTATTATGCATTAGGTATTACTTGGAAGATTGAGGGTAAAGCAGGCTTCTGCTTGACTAAGCCCATTAAAATATTGCTCACCCACCTACTTTCCCCCTCCAAGTATCTCTGCTGATGCTTAAGATAATGGAAAGGGCAAGGTCGTAGTGTAGAAGCTTTTTTCTTATTTGTAAGGTTGTTCTATTTATATTTTATTGATATTGAGGTATTATGTAATAAACAGGGATTTTACCATGGGTAGACTTTGTGAAACCCATAGGTTAGTTTTTGAACTTTGTAAGACTTTCTACTTTATTTCTGCACCTAATAGACTTAGAAGACTTTTATTATGCACTATTTATATGTTTTAGTAGTCTTTGGTAGATTTTTTGTGTTATTTACGCAGGTTAAGGCTTACAAGATCATCGCCCAACTCGTTGGGGTATCTCGAGGGGTTTGGCGATAGTTTAGGTCGGGTGGCCATGGTTATAAGAATTGGGGTCATCATAGTTGGTTGAGAGCTTTAGGTAGCAGAACCTAAAGGGACAATGTGTAGGGTTATGGAAACATGTGATACCAACGACACAAGTTGGTATCACAGAGTAGGCTAGACGAACCTAAAAACAAAGTGGTTAATGACCATAGTTAGTATCCAGTCAAGGCATTAATACCTAGGAAAGATCACAGTTGATATCCTAACCATAGGTAATGGAGCCTAAAGGGAAAGGTGTAGTCCAATACTAAAATTGAAAGTAGGACTCAACTAAAAAGTCACAAATAGTATATAACTTTAGGCACCTTAAGAATTAGTAAGTTGTTGAGATTTAGAAAAGGTTGGACATTGTTAAGTAATGAAATCATTTGCGAAGGCTTATGGTTTGCATTGACTTAATATGCACGAGTGACCAAACTTAAGGTGGGAATGGGAATTAAAAATGAACAACTATATGTTATGATGTTATTTGCTTATATATATAATATATATCGTTAGATATATCGTTCATTCATCTTGTCTCCTATGTAAAGTTTTGGAGCTAACTTTATTGAACTGCTCAAAGGGCATAATGAGTACTGGAGGTGGGAGTTCCTATGGCTTGAGAAGTGCAGGGGGTGCACAGGGGACTAATGATGAATAGTGGCGTGCTCAGATACAATGTCAAATGGCTGAAATGACTAAGAATCATCGCAACACACTTGAGGATATGTCTCCAGCACAAAAGCGCGGAATGAATTAGATAATGGATGCTATTAGGGGACAGAAAACACCAGTGGCGCCACAACAGATGTCGACGCCGCCATAGCCACCCATAGTTACACAGATGCAACCACCAGTTGTGGGAGTTGGTTTAGGATTCATTCCAAAGGCTAGAAATGAGGAACATGACGCAGCTCAATCAGTGGTTGGGGTATATGAGAATCATGTAGCACCAGCAGTATTACCACCAACATTACCAGCAGATGCAGAAACCCTCACGATCTTTAAGATTTAGAAGAATTTTATGAAGTATGACGTACCATGTTTCTATAAGGATGGATAGGTGAACGAGGCTGAGCATTGGATCATGTGTGGAGAAAAGGCAAGAAGTTTTGTAGATCGATATTACCACTATGGTTTTCCTTGCTTCATATCTCTTAAAAGATAAGGCTTATAAGTGGTGAAAGTCAGTGAAGAGGACTGCGAAATCGGTTGACACTTGGTCAAGGTTCAAGACTTTTTTTTATGAGCAATATTTCCCAAAGGGGCTCAGAGATGCTAAGAGGCTTCAGTTTCTGAACTTAGTGCACGGAAGAAGACCAATACGGTAATATGAATCATAATACATTGAGCAGTCAGGTTTTGCTCCAGACTATATGGCTACCATGTAGGAGAGGGTTACAAGATTCATTGATGGACTAGATGAGAACCTTAGGACACGTGTGGCACCCTCTATATTAGAGACTTATGCGAGGGCAGTTGCTAGTGCATTGCATTGTGAGGCGACATATCAAATTAGCAAGGATAGGGAGGCTATACCACCACCACGAGCGATGAGTAGGGATGACTATTAGGGAGTCAGTAGGAGCAGGTCTGGCGACAGTTATCAGATGGATTACCCTAAGAGAAGCAAGAACATGTGACATTTCGGCAATTTCACTCGTTTCGATGCAGTGCCAAAGGTATTGCATAGTTCAGCGGGGACTACTCATACCCCTTACACCCTCGACTACTCATAATTCAGGGTATAAATCGCCATTTCCACTACGACAATCGAAGAATACTCAGAGTAAGGGACCATCGAGGTCGAAACCAAGAAAATCAGTGTCATCATCATCTGCAGCATTTCAGATACCAAGGGGTGTGTGTTTTAGATGCAGGCAAGCTAGGCACTTCAAGGCAGAGTTTCCTAACAAACAAGATAACAAATAAGTAGGGTCCATAGCTAATGTTGTTCAGCCACTCAGGGGAGGAGTACATGCTATTGAATAACCCAATACGGGGGCCACTCGACAGTTGGTGACATATACAGTTTACATTTGTGATAAAGGCATGCATACCTTGTTTGATTTGAGTTCTACTATTTCATTTTTATCTATCAAGATGGTTGATGAGCTAGGACTGAAATCGGTTAGAGCTACTAAAGTTTTGATCTTGAGTACGGCCGCTAGTAAGAAAGTATATCCTAACATAGTGTAAAGAGAGGTGTTTAATTAAAATTGGGAATCACGTTTTATCACATGATTTGCGACTCTTGGAGTACTTAGAGTATGATGCCCTATTAGGGATGGATTGGTTAGCATCTTACCATGCCAGTATCGATTATTTTCGCAAGACCATTACCTTTCGAATTCCCAGTATACCACCATTCAGTAGTCGTGCACCTAGCCAAGTTGCTATCCGTAACTATTACTGAGCTGGAAACTCTCCTGAGTTTGACACCCATGGAGGACGATAGTCATGAAGTCAAACTTGACCGAATTTCGGTGGTTAAAGAATTTCCGAAAATCTTTCCCTAAGACTTGCCTGGAGTCCCTCCACCTCAAGATATTGACTTTATTATTGACCTTATACCTGGTACAAAATCGATTTATATACCATCATATAGAATGGCACCTAAAGAGTTAGGTGAGTTGAAGACTCAACTAGAGGAATTGTTGGAGACATTTTTTATCCACTCAAGCATGTCGCCTTGAGAAGCACCAATATTGTTTGTGAAGAACAAGGATGGTATTTTATGGATGTGTATATACAATTGACAGTTGAATCGGGTGACCATTAGGAACAAATATCCACTCCCTAGGATCGATTACCTATTTGACCAATTGCGGTGAGCAAGGTTCTTTTCGAAGATAGATTTGAGGTCGGGTATCACCAGTTGAGGATACAGGAGGAAGACAATAAGAAGATTGCTTTCAGGATGCGACATGGACACTATGAATTCTTAGTGATGTCGTTTAGACCTACCAATGCACCTGTAGTGTTCATGGATCTCATGCACAGAGTCTTCAGGCCTAATCTTGACAAGTTCATAATTTTCTTTATCGATGACATCATGATTTATTCCAAGACTCAAGAAAAGCACGAGAGACATCTTAGAGTGACCTTGCAGATTTTGAAAGTTCACTGGTTGTATGCCAAGTTTAGCAAGTGCAAATTTTGGGTCTTGGATGTACAATTTCTAGGTCATGTAGTGAATGGGGAATGAACTTTTGAAGATCACGCTAAAGTTGATATCATCACGAAATGGCTACAACCCATCATGGTGATGGAGATAAGAAGTTTTTTGGGATTAACAGGTTACTACCGGAGGTTTAACGACAAGGCTAACCCAGAAAAATGTGGTGTTTGAATGGATAAAAGAATGCAAAAGTTATTTCAAAGAATGGCGAGACAGGCTAACTTCGGCACCTATATAAGTACTTCTAGAAGCGAGAAAGGAATTGGTTCTTTATAGTGATGCTTCTAAGGTTAAGTTGGGATGTGTTTTGATGCAATAAGGAAGAATGATTGCCTATGCTTTGAGAAAGTTGAAGATACATGAAAAGAACTACCCAACTCATGATTTGGAGTTAGCAGCAGTTGTGTTTGCTCTGAAGTTGTAGAGGAATTATTTGTATGGTGAGAAGTTCACAGTGTTCTCAGATCACAAGAGTTTGAAGTACTTGTTTATGTAGAGCATCCGAAACCCTATAGTGAATATGTAATCCACGAAACCTATCTAATTTACTAGGAAGTTACATATATGCTGGAAGATCAACCCCGCATCCTATATAACTTATTCTTAGTTCCATGAACTTACTCTCATGAATCACATTAAACATCATTTTCCATTTATTTAAAACATCACAGTGTACATAATCCCCACATTCAGTCCATAAACTACATGAACTACATATACTAAGATAGCCAAGCAACATTGATAAATAAGCAAATCCATACTTACCTCGATTTAGGTTTCCATTTCCAAACTTCCTAACTTTCCGGGTCACTCACGCTTTCCTGATGATCCAAATCCTATCACAAACCATATGTGATCAATATAGGTCTAATTTCCTAAGTTTAGAACCCCTAAGTCAGTCCTTAAGACTCAGGAAATTATAAGTAATTTTACAGCAGAGTTACTATTTTTCTGGGGTGGGAGCATGTTCCTTCACTTGATGAAGCTCGCTCCACCAACTAGGTCATACCAAATGATGAAGGGAGCGCACTCATCTGCTAGATGGAGCACGCTCCACCTTGGACTATCTCGACAATTAACAGGGTAGCAGCCACTGTTTCATTACCAAATCTCCAAACAACCTCTAAAACTCTCCCAAGACATCAGGGAGGACCTTTAGTAAGGTATAAACCACTTTAAAATCATCGATAACAACAATTCATAGAGAAATCATCACTAACTATTAAATTCAACTTACAACTCAAAACCAACTTACCAAGATGATGATCTATAATTTAGCAATGGTTTGATCATTTCGATTTAGTGGAGAATCCTCTCCTGATCAACCCGTCAAAACTTAAAACCTTCAGCTGCTTTGTTCCTCACCCTCTCAATTGATCGAATGAATCTGAGGATAAGAATGAAGGTTTTTTATTTAAATATATGGATTGTTCTTGAGATATGCATCGCGCTATCTCGAGGCTGATCAAGTGATTGATGTGTTAAAATGAAACTCATTAAAGTGACATGCATTTTAACACCATCAACACATCTCAAGGAGATATAACGATCCATATAATTCAAACCAAACTTGTAGTTTTATTATATATATTTATATATTAAATATATATAAATATATATATACTTCATGTATTTTATGACCAATAAATCTATCGGACATGGCTACAAGTGTTCTCGGGTGTGCACATTCATTTCACGATCTCTTCGTCGCACTTGGCGTATCGGCTATTTATTGTTTAATTACTTATTTTTTAAATATAGGCTTGTATATAAATTCTCTTTTATACTACAACCTATAAAATTCATTAAACATTCTAAACAAACAAAAACCATCATATAAACCACGCAAACGCTAATCGAGTTACACCAGACTTAACCACGAGCCTAACTCGGGTTAATTAGGATTTGAATTAACACTAATCACCAACATAAGGTGGCGGGTCTTTATAGTCTCCCCAATTTAAAGCAATTTCATCATCGAAGTTAAAGTAAATGTAAAATTACAAGCAGTTTCAAAGAGAAACGGAAACTGCTCTTTCATATAAGACTTCCGATCCCAAGTTAGTACTTCATCTCCATAAAACTGCCATTTCACTTTAACGAAAGGAATCTCTTTGGTTCTCAGTCTCTGAATCTTACGATCAAGTATCTGAATCGGCTGCTCTTCGTATGATAAGTCTTTCCAAATATCGAATTCATTCCAATCAATCCTTGGAGTGAACTGAGTCTCTGTCTTGCGAAGCATAGAAACATGGAAGACATTATGAACTCAGGCTAGCTGAGGAGGTAACTCTAACTTGTAAGAAACAGGACCAATCATTTTTCCAATGTACCTTAGAGCTAGCTTACCTCGCAATCCAAACCTATACAATCCTTTCATAAGTGAAACTTTCAACAGGACAAGATCGTCCTTTGAAAAACTCCAACAACATATGATGCTTATCGGCTTATCTCTCCCGTTTTACCTGTGTTGTAGTCAAACGCTGGTGAATCTGCTAAATTCTCTATATATAGTTATGAATCAACTCCGACCTCAACAAGATTATATCTCAACCTCTGCCCAAACACTCCAGTGAACGACAAGACTGACCATATAGAGCTTTAGAAGAAGCATTCCAATACTAGCCTAAAAGCTTTTATTACAAAAGAACTCACACAGATGAATGTATTTCTTCCAGTTACCACCAAACTCTAAGATACAAGCTCGAAGCATATCCTCTAACATCAAAATCTACCGCTCAGGTTGCTCATCAGTCTATAGATGGTATATCGTAATGAAATTAAGAACATTTCCCAGCTGTCTTTGTAATTCACTCCACAATCTGGACGTGAATCTCGGTTCTTTAACTAAAGTAATCGACATTGAAACTCCATAAAATCTTAAGACCTCGCATATGTACACCTCACATAACTAGTCAAGAGGATCTCGCATGAAAACTGGCAAGAAATGCGCAGACTTCGTCAACTTGTCAACTACAACCCATATAACATCGTGCTTACGCTGACTCAGAGGTAGACCGAAAACAAAATCCATCGATATATGTTCCCATTTCTACTCAAGAACAGGCAGTGAATGCAATAACCCTTCAAGTTTTCTATGCTCAGCCTTAACTCGCTGAAAATCTCACATCTCTTGATAAACTCAGCAATATTAGTTTTCATCCCAATCCGCCAATAAATACGCCTCATTTCGCAATACATCTTAGTGTTACCTAGATGAATAGAAAAGAGATCTATGAGATTCCCATAGCAATTCCTGCCTCAACTTATCCTGAGCTGGAATCCATAATCTATCCCTGAAACGTAATGCACCATTATCAGAAATTGACTAATAAGGATGATTTACACTAGCGGCTAATCTTTGTTCTGCTATATAATCCTGATCAGCTTTCTGATAACTAATCATCCACCGAATCATCTCCATTTCAACCCAAATCTAAGCTTAGAAGAATAGATTAGTAGCTCTGAAATTAATTTTCTCCTTTGATGATGTGTCAGCTAAACTTTCACTAATCATCACCACTGATACTTCTTCAAGAAGTTTAAACTGAAAAGCTCTAATAGTAGCTACATTATCTATGTCTGCTCATCACCTACTTAAAGCATCATCAACCAAATTTGCTTTGTCAACACATTCTTTCCATTTATCCAAGTTTTAATTGCATACTGACAGTCTATTAACACATTTCTGTGTAGTTTTGGATTACTCAGACTCAAATTAATTTATGTCAATATTTCTCGTCCCACACCAATTGACAACAAAGTAAAGCATATAAATTTTAAGGAAAACACTTCAACGTCATATATAGCCTGGCAATATCAATACCAGAGAACTTACACAGTAAATATTTCTTCCAATAACTAATATTTTCCAAGTCACAAGATTAGAAAGTATATTCTTTGAAATTAAGATTAGCTACAGATATATTGTGTTAAGATTGAGAAAGGTCCTTCCCGGCTATTATACATTTCTTCCTCACTGGAAACCGAACTTTCGGTTCCTCACCGAAATAATAATCCTGGTTCTTCATAAACTCTCAACTCTTTCTACACACATGTATCTTGCTTACTCTTCTACAAGAATTAACCACGATATTGGCAAGAAATTTACAGGCTATATCGGTTCTACAATTACAACATCAACAACCTTAAGTTGTCAATACAACTTAGGTTAATTCATCATAAATCTCTGAGCATGAAATTTCATTCATATAGAGCACGAATAATATATAACCCTCAAGGTTAATATCATTCAGATGACACCTGCTGATATATCTCATATTTTTTTATAAAATTTACACCATCAATTTTCATTCCAAGTTACCAACAATTATGGTTCTTCATAAACTCTCAACTCTTTCTACACACATATATCTTGCTTACTCTTCTACAAGAATTAAACCACGATACTGGCAAGAAATTTACAGATTATATCAGTTCTACAATTATAACATCAACAACCTTCAGTTGTCAATACAACTTAGGTTAATTCATCATAAATCTATGAGCATGAAATTTCATTCATATAGAGCAAGAATAATGTAACTCTCAAGGTTAATATCATTCAGCTTTCACCTGCTTATATATCTCATATTTCTTTATAAAATTGACACCATCAATTTTCATTCCAAGTTACCAACAATTCATTCTTATCACAATGATTATGGATTTCACTTGAATGAATGTTTTAAAGAAATCCTTGAGATTCTCATAACATTCTTGCTTCACTTTTTTATTCGAGTTCTAAGAACTTTTCTTTACATGCTCAATGTTCTGATTTGAGATTATCTATACCAAATATCAATAACTAGTAGTCAACCTTGACCTACTAGATAATCTCAATCAATTTCTTCAATAATTCATCACTCAATCAATCATCATTAGCACAGTTCCAATCTGAGCTCCAAAGAATAGAATTGTAGTTACCAATCCAGACAACTTAGCTGATGATGTGTCTGCGCAGGACTTTAATTTTTCATCAATCTATATCTCATTCAAGAGATATTACAGGGTAGCTTTTATCATAGCTACAGCCCCTGTCATTTTCTATTCAATGCATTGTCAACACAATCACCTTAATGAGAGATGTTTCAAAGTGAATTCCTAACATTTTAGAAAGTCAATGTATCAATCTTACCTTCCATTTCTAACACTCTGACAATTCCACTTTTCAAACTTTCATAGTTTGAAATTTATTACTTTGACCCTTCACTAATCCACTGATTTTTATACTTTCAGGTTGTCTTTTAATGATTCTTCTAAAATTCTCAATAATCACTAGGAATGATTAAAAGACTCTCAACAACCTTTCCTCTTATTTACAAGTAATGTCTTGCATATTGGGTACAATTACCAAAATAGTTATCTCAAGATTATCAATCTCTAATAGTTCTTCTCACATATTTTGAACTATATGTACATATGGATAGAAGTATAAGCTACAATTTTGTTTTATTGTGTCAACACACATATTAACCTAAATAAGAAGTCTTAGGATGAACCTCTAACTTCTTCCATAATTTAGGTATCATCAAGCAAACATTGTAGTCAAACTAAACTTCAACTTTTCTCCAAGGCATCCTTATGTTTGACTTCAATTTACACTAATCTCATATTTGAATTAACTGAACAAACCAATACAACAAATTGAGAAAACAAACAAATTTACTTTAAAATCAAACGGTTAACAGTTTCTAATCCGGGATCCATCGATCCCTAGGATAGTGGATTACCCATAATAGGGTAAGAAACATCACAAATCATTATATAAACTTAAAAACAAAAAAAACAAAAAAAAAATTCTTGAAGATAAACCTAGAAAATGAGGTTGAATTCGAGTTTGAACCACAAATCTCTAGCATCCTCTATTAGTTTTCAAAAAAAAAAAGATAAGAAAAGCCTAATCTCTAATTATTATTTATACCCCATGGGCAAAATGGTCCTAAAAGAATACACAAGAAACCCTAAGTTTTTGCTAATTTTTTAGACATGCAAGTGCGTTGGTCCGGTAGCGGGGCACCAAGGTGTGGCACCAGGTTGAGGTGAGTTTTAGGGCTCTTGTCCACTGGCGTTGAGGCACCCAGGTTAGATACCAGGCTGGTGCAAGGGTGCTAGCGAGGGCGTTAAGGCACCAAGGTGTGGCGCCCCTGCAATAAAGTTATGTTTTGGGGCGCTGGGGTCGGGGCATGGCGCTGGGACGCTAGGGATTTAGCGCCATATTGCAAACTCCTCATTTTAAGCTGCATCTTTGCTCACCAATTTCCCGCTTCGCTCCTCAATTTTCCTAAATGGCTCGCCACTTATTCTTTCCACATTATTTTATCTGAAATTGGACAAAAAACTCAAAATTAGCTCAAACTAACTAATTAAAGCATGAATTATTAACAAAACATGACTTATAACCTAGCAAAATAAACCATGCTTTAGTGGCGCTACTCGGTTTTCCTAGCAAGCTAAGCAGTCGGGCTACCCCAAATCTTGCAACGTGGGATTTCAATTTTTGCCACCAAAATTGAACCTTGGCCCAGTATGAAGCTCCGAACCCCTACGTCCTCTACTCATGGGATCCAATCACCAATAAACAATAATCAATTGCACTCCATAATATGATTCGAGTAAAATGAGCATTCATCAATCACAACCATGTCATGAACCCAATTTTTTCTGAAAATTCAGTTTGATTCTTTCAAAATATCTAATATTCGAAATTCAGTTCAAAATCATCAATTTGAGAGAGACAAATACCAAAGAGAACCTCAGAATCAATATGCATTTTAAAAGCTCAGGCATGGTTAATAATCTCATTTTCCATTGCATTGAAGATGAACAAGTTAAAATAACTTTTACTATAGATTTGTGTGATCCCCAATTTGATAAGGGTCAAACCCTAATCAAGAGGTTGAAGACAAGAAAGGAAAGGAAATGAACAAGCATAAAGATCAATGGAAAATAAAGACAGTTCCTAAGGAAATAAATACATCAAAGGAAGAAGATAAAGATAAAAGTTGTTTGATTTCTTTCTTAACTCCTAAGTGGGGAATACAAAAACTTATATATGGTAGCTAGGAAACTTTATAACATTTGGGCCGGATAACAACACAAGTAAAAAAATTAAGTCAACAAGATAAGTGGATATAGCTTGGGCCCATTATCGCCAAGTCCATGGAGTGATGAAGCCTCGAGATCGCATCATTATCGACCCCTTCGAAATTCACCTTGTCCTCAAGGTGGTTGGAATTCAAAATTCAGCTCCAGTGTGTAAGAGATTCTAATGTTGACCGCATCGCAAAACTCACAAATCACACACTTCAATGCATCACTTCAAGTGGGGATTGTTGAACGGTGGCTCTAGTGCACTAGTGAATATCCCATGTTGGAGAATGACTCCCTCAAATGTAGCCAATCTAATTCGCTTTTGCCTTAGTCGTTGAAGAACATAAACACACGGAGTCATTGCGTCACAAATCTCATAAAGCCACGAGTCAGCAAGTAGAAACACATTAATCGCGTCGAGTGACCACATAAGAACCACTAAATGAACAACCATATCAATCCCCAATTGGCAAAGAATTGCATAAGTAGAGTTCCGCACCAACAACACTAGAAACCAAGCATATATCTTCCAATAAACTTCATAATCAACCAACCTCACAATTAGGATATGTCGCGGTAGGACAGTCATGTGAAGCATTTCTTCGAACAAATGATGCACATCTTCACATAGACTACTTCCCATTGGCACCACAACATTCCACGACAAGCAATTCCTAGAGTTACTTGTTAAAGAAGCCAAACACATCAAAGGCATTGCATTGATGAAGAAATCGAGAGTGGGTACCAATCGCGCAAGTAACTTACATAGAAACCATTTGAAGGTGCCTGAAGCATTTGTACTACCTAGTAAACTTGACAAGCATACCAAATCTCTATAAGTCATGTCTTCAAATACTATCAAAGCAACCTCCATAGCACACATGGTAGGAGTAGAACCCAGTTGGTGTAGTTGGAGTAGAGTAACCTCCATAGCACACTCTATAAACACAAGTGAAGGATTTCCATGAATAAACTCCACTATGACAATGTTTCTTTCCCAAAAGTAAACTTGTAGTACCACCAACAACATCAGCAAACTAGAGTTCAATTTCAGAACTTCTTGAAGGAGGCCCAAGTAGGTATATGTGTAACTAAAACATATTCAGAGATCAGTGGTGTCCAACACACCATGGCATTGTAAAGCTCAAAGGCCTTATGATGGGCACAAGCAATGCAACATGTCTTCAAAGGAAAATCACGCAACGTGTTGAAGAGGCTTTCATAGTTGAAAAATATTTCAAATGCCAGTATATCAACAAAGGACAACGGATATATGAATTTCCTTATTGAAAAAAGTCTTGTTATGGATACTCTATCATGACAATCATAAGCAATGAGCATGCCAGGTAGTTGCAACAATGCAACTTCAACAATCACTGCTAACTTGTCCACTGATGTGTTTGCAATAAGAACCATACCAACAAAGCCAAGATGATCACCAACCAAATAAACACAGTGTGCTACGCTACAAGCAATCATCTCAGTCTTGAGATTTCCAACAATTATCGAATTCCATGAAAAAGATCTCGCACAAGCATTTTATCAAACAAGTCGAAGGCATAAAATGTAGTCTCAAGAAAACTATCACCAATGGAGACCTCAATATGAAATACCTTTGGAGTAAAATTGATGGTTAGAGTCACCAATGGCTTGCAAATGCGGTGGCGGCCACGGAGGCGGAGTGCGCCATTCACCTTCACGTCCACGTAGTCACCGATCTTGTACGTCTTCAAATAGGTTGAAAGAGCGATGTAACCTATCTTCCTGAATGACCGAGAGAACAGATCTATCGTTCTTGAACGAAGCCCATGTCCCGCTGGTATTGTTCCTCTTCAGTCGATCGGTTGAGCTATCTCTCCTAAACATCTCCTGAATCAAAGTCGAATTCCCAATAAACGTAGATGCTATCTTCAGCCCGGTTGGCGCAATGTCACATACAGTTGATTTCACATTGTTGGGAATCCACTCGACAAAGTAAGACGAGTTCTTGTTCTGCACATTCAGCATATGCTCGTCGACTTCTTTGGTGCTCAATTTGCCCCTGAACATCGCTAATGCAGTCGAATACCGACCGTGCCAGGGATCAGCAGCGCATATCATGTTCTAAGCATCCCACATTTATTGGGTAAGCTCAGGAACAGTGAGTGCCCTGTACTGCTGAGACCCACGAGAGGTCAGCGGAGAAAACCCTCACATTCGTTAATGGATTTTCGGATGTGATGCGCTTCTTGGATGAGGGTTTCATGATCCTGGCGCACCGGCAATGCCAAGAAGGGCGGCTTGCTGGATGAGGGTGTTCAGATGTGTTGCCCGCGGCCTCCTCTACCGCCGAAGCCATGCCTGAATTCGCGCTTAAAACTGTCTCTTCGTGTCGTCGACGAAGGCAGTAATGTTGAAGAAGAAAAATGAGCCGCTGCGGTGGGTGGTATGTCGATGGCGGTCCAGAGGCGCTGGAATTTGAAAAGCCGGGGGTGGTGGTGTCTATGATTTCTTGGCTTTGTAGGGTGTCGAAAAATTTGCCTTTGATGGGTGGCTTTTGAGTGATTTGATGCGGATTTGTATAGGGTAGGTTGGTGTTGATGGGGTTGATGTAATAGGGGTGAATGGTGGCATACCATTGATGCGGAGGAAAATGAGGTGTGGGTTGTTGTGAAGGTTCATGTAAGGGTGGGAATGGAGGCATAGTTGGTGGGGTGGGTGGCTCATAAAAGGCTCCATGTTGAAGAAACCATGTTTGTGGATGCAATTGTTCATATGAAGGAAAAGAAGACATTGAAGGTGGAGGTGGCCAGTTGAAGGGTGAGTAAGCCATTGAGCAAACTTGATAGTCCATGGGGGGCATAAAGATCATAATGAAATCACCAATTGATAAGGGTCAAACCCTAATCAAGAGGTTGAAGACAACAAAGGAAAGAAAATGAACAATTATAAAGATCAATGGAAAATAAAGACAGTTCATAAGGAAATAAATACATCAAAGGAAGAAGATAAAAATAAAAATTGTTTGATTTCTTTCTTTAACTCCTAAGTGGGGAATACAAAAACTTATATATGGTAGCTAGGAAACCCTATAACATTTGGACCGGATAACAACACAAATAAGAAAAATAAGTCAACTAGATAAGTGCATATAACTTGGGCCCGTTATCACCAAGTCCATGGAGTGATGAAGCCTCGAGATCGTATCACAATTGCACCCAATTTGCACTAAATTCTAGATTTACAGCCCAAGTTCTTCTCATTTCCATAACCCTCTCTTCTCCTTCTCAACATGTTCTCATTATGCATGTGTTTGAAAAAAATTTGAACATAAATGTGGATTAGAGTGGCTTTCATCCATTGGTTTCATCTAGATTATGCATTACTAAGAAAATCTAAGGTAATTAATTCGTCAATTGAATCACCATTGATCTCCATTACACATTCCTAGGATACCCTTATTCCCAAATCTTAGGGTAAATCATCGTTCAATCAATTTCCAAATGCACTTAGCCAATTCTCCCATTATTTATTGCAAAAATACTAGAATGACAACAATAATGTCACACCACAAGATAAATTGGCTCACAAGATCCTTTCATGCAACCTCGACCCGCGTGTTTGCATCAAGATTTGTATATCCTCACATCTCGAAGCACATATGAATGGCTCTTCTGAGCTAATGTGTCTTGTGGAGTGACATGGTGTTGTCATTCTAGCACTTCTCTTATTTATTTAGTTTACTTAAGCATTTGAGTTAACTAGTCACTTAGGCTTGTTTCTACTTATCCACATGCACTTAGCTTAGGTATGTATTATTAAACTAAGCACTTAACTTAGGAGATTTATTAATTCACAAGTCTATAAAGTTATATTTAGGTCTGAGAAAACTACCTATCCCATAATCGTAGCATGTACGCATCTCGAAACAATCCACATTCGCACAATCAAAAATGAAATCACAAAGTTGTTCATACGAGTATAAATAGTTAATACACGTCATCATTCACAAAAAAAAATATTACACACCGTTACAAAACTCTAGCTCTAATCATGATTTGAGTTCTAGATCTTGTGGTTTCTTGTATATTAATGTGATTTATTCAATCCTATATTGTTTAATGTTAAGACTTGGTATATGATAAATTAGATAATTAGACTACGGCATCTATGACCGTAGGGACCTAAAATCATTGATTCCAAATCAAATGTTTAACAAGAAGCATCTACGCCCGTAGCAGTCCCACACATTTGTTGTGGCTAAGACCTAATTAACATGAATTATGTGTTTTTTATTTAATTCCATAAGTTAGACGATGAGATATGCGATCAAATATGTCTCACTCTGGAACTAAGGATTCTTGACACTTAAGGTGACTTTAGGTGCACGCACTTAATTTTACTTTAAGATATATGAAATTGGAATCTTGTATATTAATGTGATATCTTGAATCCTTTATTGTCGTTTTTTTTTTTTTTTGAAGAAAAGTTAGTTATGCTTTCCATTAACTCACAAAAATATCATGGGGAGGATTCTCCCAATAACAGTTAGTGCGTTCAAATAGAGCTTTCGTTGATAAGGAATGAGCATTGACATTTTGCTCCCTAGGTACAAAATGGTAGTTAAATGGATCCGAGTTCTTGGCCAAATTTCTAATATCAAATACTAAAGGATCAAGATCGACATGCTCCGAATCAGCCGAGTTTAAAGCTTCAATCACTATCTTAGCATCGGAACAATTCATCTTCAGGTATCCGCAATCACGACAATATTGCATAGCATTGCAAACGGCCGACGCCTCTGCGACCTCTGCTGATTAAGAAACTCCTATCACAAATGACCCTGCACGCCTAATGTTGTCTGCCCTCAAAACTAGGATCCATCCAATTCATGTTTCGCCAGTGTTTATATCCCTTGCAACATCAACAAAAATAATTGAACCAGACTCTGGCTCTGTTTGGCGCAACACTAGCTGATAATATAGCTGATAGCGTATAATCTAGCCGAAAGCTTATAATCTAGCTAATATCTGAAAAGCTAGTAACTGATAGGTGATAGCTCATAATATACAACAACAACAACATAGCCTCAGTCCCAAATTAATTGGGGTCGGCTACATGGATCAAACTTTCTCATTGTGTTCGATTAAGTACAATTGATGGTGAGCTTTCCAAACCATTCAAATCACTCCTAATTAATGCATCTCATGTTAACTTTGGTCTACCCCTACCTCGTCGAATTTCTACAGTTTCTATTGAGTCAAGTTTTCTAGTGGGGGCATTTGTAGGCCGTCTTTGCAAGTGATCAAACCACCACAACCGTCATTCCCTAATCTTTGTATCAATTGGTGCTACTCCTACTTGTCTTTGAATTTTTATATTTTTATTCTATCTTTACGAGTTTTACCACACATCCACCTAAGCATCCTCATTTCTGCTACGTTCATTTTATGTAATTGTTGTTGCTTTACCGCTCAACATTCACTACCATAGAGCATAGTTGGCCTAATTGCGGTCCTATAAAATTTTCCTTTTAACTTAGTAGGAACATTTCGATCACAAATCACCCCTGTTGCACTCCGCCATTTCTTTCATCCAGCTTGAATTATATGGATGATATCATTCTCAATATTACCATCATTTTGTATGATTGATCCTAGATATCTAAAGTGGTTCACCTTAGGAACTTCTACTTCTCCTAATTTTACTACTCCATCATCTCGATGTCTAGTGTTTCTAAACTTACAGTGCATGTATTCAGTTTTCGTCCTACTCAACTTAAAGCCTTTAGATTCTAATGTATTCCTCCAGAGTTCTAGTTTCCTGTTCACTCCATCTTTTGTTTCATCCACTAAGACAATATCATCTGCAAATAGCATACACCATGGTATATCCTCTTGAATATTCCTAGTTAGTTCATCCATAACTAAAGTAAATAGATATGGACTTAAAGCCGATCCTTGATGTAGTCCTATCGTAATGGGGAATTCTTTTGTGGCTCCTCCAAATGTCTTTATACTTGTTACTACTTCATCATATATATCCTTAATAGTGTCTATGTATCTAGCATGCACTTTCTTTCTTTCAAAAACCCACAAAAGAATATCTATAGGGATCATATCATATGCTTTTTCTAAATCTATGAATACCATATGAAGATCTTTTTTCTTTTCTCTATATTTTTTTAATCGTCTTACAAGGAAAATCGCCTCCATAGTTGGCCTCCCAAGCATGAAGCCAAATTGGTTCTCTGATATTGTTGTTTCTCTCCTTAACCTATTGTCAATTATCATCTCCCAAAGTTTCATAGTGTGACTCATAAGTTTAATTCCCCGGTAGTTTGAGCAACTTTGAATGTCTCCTTTGAAGATTGGCACGAGCGCGCTTTTCTTCCAATCCATTGGCATCCGTTTTGATTTTAGAATTTTATTGAAAAGTTTTGTTAACCAAGTCAATCCAATTTCTCCTAAGCATTTCCAAACCTCTATGGGTATTTCATCTGGGCCACATGTTTTTCCTATTTTCATTATTTTCAATGCCTCTTTAACTTCTATAATTCTAATATTGTGTGTATAGTTTACATTTCTTTCTTGGTGTGGGTTTCCATCTATCATAGTATCAACTTAGCCATCATTAAATAAACTATCGAATTAACTTCTCCATCTGTCCTTAATATCATCCTTGCGCGTTAAAACATTTTGATTTTTGTCCTTAATACATCTTACATGACTTAGGTCTTGCTTCATCTCTATTGCCTAACCTTATATGTAGATCTTCCATGAAATTTGTTTTATCTTGATTAACTACTTTTTTAGCTTGTTTTCTAGCTTCTCTATATTGATTGTACGCATCTTCATCTTGACACTTAGGTATTTTCCTATACATCTCTATTTTAGTCTGAATTACTCGTTGGACATCCTTGTTTCACCACCATGTTTCCTTCTTTGGTGGTCTCAAGCCTTTAGATATACCTAATACGTTTGATCTCACTCTCCTTATGCAACTACTCATTTATAGCCACATTGTTTTAGCATCTAAGTCAAGATTCCAAATATTTTCCTTTAGTAGTTTTTCTCTAAACTATCCTTGTTTACTATTTTTTAGGTTCCACCACTTTATTCTATGGTCGATAACTCTTTTATTCATATTATGTCGACGTTTTAGCTTAATATCAAGTACTACTAACTTATATTGGGTAGTAAGCGCTTCACCAGGTATTACTTTGCAGTATCTACATGTTTTTCTATCTATTTTTCTTGTTAAAAGAAAATCTATTTGACTCTTGTTATGACCACTACTAAAAGTAATTATATGCGACTCCCTCTTCCTAAAACTAGTATTTGCTAAAACAAGATTGTATGCTGAAGCAAATTCTAAGATTGATTCTTCTTTTTCATTTCTATTACCGTAACCAAAACATTCATGAACTATCTCAAACTCATCGTTACTTTCCCCGACATGCTTATTTAAATCTCCTCCAATAAAAACATTTTCATCTAATAGTATGTTTTGCATAAATCCATCCATATCGTCCCAAAACTTACGTTTGATGCTCTCGCTTAATCCTACTTGTGGTGCATAGGCGCTAAGTATGTTAATTTTTTCGTCTCCAATAATTAATTTAACTAGAATCAATCTATCCCTCATTCTCTTAACCTCTACGAACTTATCCTTATAATCATTATCCACTACAATTCCTACTCCATTGCATTTTCTATCTATACCGATGTACCACAATTTAAACCATGTGCTTCTTATTTCTCTACTCTTTTCTCCTACCCATTTTGTCTCTTAGAGGCAAGCAATATTGACTCTCCTTCTAATCATAGTATATACTAGTTCTATTGACTTCCCAGTAAGTGTTCCTATGTTCCATGTTCCTAAACGAATTTTTTCTCCTCTTTGTGTTTGTTTTCCTTTTCTATTTCTATTTTGTCTAAAAGACCTAGTATTTGTATCTATGATTTTGTTTTTGTTTTCGTGTTTGTTTTGAACTAGCTTCTTTACCCATACCCGTCCTTTGTGTAGGAACCCTTGCTCATTTTTATTCACATCCGGGCGACGATGTGAAGGGACTAGCTTCTTTACCCACACACGTCCTATATGTGGGAACCCTTGCTCATTTTTCTTCACACCCAGGCGGCAATGTGAAACACACTCTTGCTCATTTCTCACTACACCCGGGCTCCGATGCAGTGCGTCGCTAGGCGGGAACGCCCCAACGTTTATATATGTTTGATCAATTTCATGAAAAGTGACAAAATTTTTACGCTGCTTGTCAACCTACGACAACCCTCCTCCATTTTCCAAGAATGGAAAATGAGCTTGGGGCCTCCTTCCCCCACTTTTTGAGTATGAAAAATGGGCGTCAGAGTCCTCCTCCTTTATCCGGACTTAGGACCGGCTATGCAGCGCACATAGTGTACAACATAAGTGGAGTTATAGCTGATAATATAGCCGATTAATTAAAATTATTTAAAAGAAATAATTGATCAAGTAGCTAATAAATGCAAAATGACATAAAAATACTTTCTTTTTAGTTCTTAAAAAAGACATATTTATATAAACTATTATTTACATTACATATATAAATAAATTTATTATTATATATGTAGAATAACGTAATGTTAACACATGTCATGTCCTATATGTTTATATCAAACATTATTTTTTTGAATAATAATGTTCCAAATTTCATATGTAGTAAATTAGTAATATTAAGTGATGTTACTTGAATAAGCATCTATATTATTTTGGTCAAGAAAATATCTATTACTAATAATATTGTATACCATAATAATGTTAAGTGATGTTAATTTTGTAAATATATTTACCATGTTTTTTTTTGAACGAAAATATATTTATCATGTTACTTTGCATATAAGGTATTGTCACTATTGTTTTATTACCTTGCACGGTCGCACATTACACGAATTTTTTATTATATATATTCGTTATTTTGTTTCCAAAAGGATAAATGAACATTCGTTATTTTTTAGTGAAGAATCGATTATTTACATGGGCAAAAAGAAAAAAAATGGGCAAAATTAGAACAAAAATTTAAAATGACGTCTTAAAAATGAAACGCTTGTGGGAGTAGCGATTATGAATATAGCTGATCATCTAGCTTATTTTGAAAATAAGCTACTAACAAACACAAGTTATTTATATAAGTAGATTATAAGTTAGTTGATAAGCTAACTAATAAGCTAGTTTATGCATGTCAAACAAAGCCTCTATCAACACCCCCAAATCTGCAGAATTATTTTCCATCCCACTGTTTTTACTAGATCGATTAAAATCTCCAATCTAAGCACTTGTTCTTTCCAAAACCATCGTGGACTATCAGCATTACCACCAAAAATTCCTTCGTTTCTGTTCTTCCAAAGCCTCTAGAAACCAAAAGCATACCATTGCATCATTTCATTATAATTGTATGTTTCTCTTAAAGTCAGGGATAGAGCATCGCACAGTTTGCAGAAAGAGTCCCCTACCAAGTTCCCCAAATGTAGTGCCAGAAACACCTTGCAAAATCGCAATGGAAAAACAATTGTTCCGCCGTCTCTGAATCCATCCCACAAAGGTCACATATGTGATCTTTCACCAGTTTCTTCCGGTACAGGGCCCTTCCACAGAAAAATTGTAGCTTTCTAAGTACCTTCAGCTTCCAAAGCCCGACCCAACTTTCATCAGATGGTCTACCCCCACTTGACTCTCCCACTATTGGATTCCCTAGTGACCTTCACTAACAGCAAGCCTGTACGGTGGTTTTACTGTAAACCCTCCAGACTTCTCATAGTGCCAAATTAACTTATCCTCGCATCCTTCTCCACTCGTAGGTGTGGCTAGAACTAGATTTGCTTCCACCCCACTAAAAGTTTGTTCGATCAGGTCTCGATTCCACTGGTGAGTACGTGGACACATCAGGTCAGCAGTCCGCTACATTAGAGACTACATTCCTTCTTCGAGACCACAACTTCGCCCTGTTCTTCCCTGCAACCCAAAAATCCTCCCTAACATGGACGTGTTGCCCATTTCCAATCCTCCATCTCAGGCCCTTCTCAAGAATCTCTCTCTTCAAGAATACTCCATGCCCACGAAGGCCTCGCCCCCAGATCAGCTTCCATAAACCCTCCCCTTGAGAAATACTTGCTTTTGAGGAAACTACACACCATCTGGGCAAGAAAACTTTGTTTAAATAACTCCAAATCTCGAAAGCCCAAAGCATCATATACCTTAGCCTTCGCCATTTAACCCCACTTGCACCAGTGAATGCCCTTCTTTTTCGTTGCATTGCTCTGCCAGTACTTTGCCATAGCCTGAGTGATTGTAGAGATGATACCCACTGGTAACGAAAAAATAGCCATATGATGGTTCGGTATAGCTTGAGCAACAACCTTCAGTACCACCTCCTTCTCAGCCGATGAGAGTAATCTCTCTCTCTCCATGTGAGAACCCTTTACATTACTCTCTCCACAATACCTTCTAAGTGATGATGTCTCGTCTGCCCCTCGTTCAGTTGTATCCTTAAATACCTTCCTAGCCATTTAGAGACAGCCATCTGAGCCACTTCTTGAAGGTGACGCCTAAGAATTGGTGATGCATTCTTACTGAAATGGATGGGACTCTTATCAACATTAATCTGTTGGCTAGAGATCTCGGGGTATTTCAAAAAGTAAAGTGAGTATACTTTTTTTTTTCCATCAAATAGAAAAAGGTTTCTTTAAAATTATAAAATTAATGTATTGTTGTAAATTGGATGACCCTTTAACCAAGCTTATGAATGTTCACATTGTCAAGCATGACTCTCACATTGAATTGTAACATCAAGTATGACTTCTACATTGAATGTAACTTGTACACTCTATATAACTTGTATTCAACTCCAATATATAATCACTTGTCTATGTATTGTCATGTAACTTGTAATCATCTCCAATGTACATCAACTCTTTCATGTATTGTCTATGTTGCTTGTGATGTGTTGTATGACTTGTGGTGTATGTATAACTTGTACACATTGTATAAGTACAATTATCATCATCACCAAATGGCCTATATAAAGGGTGTCAACCCCATTGTAATTCATACACCAATGTATGAATGAAATCTCTACATTCTCATCTCTAGCTCTCTTCTCTCTTGTCTCATATTCTCTACTTGTTCTAGTAGTTTTTAGTTTATGCATTTTATACTTAAGCATCTAGCAAGTCCAACTTAAGTTCTAGTTGGCTTACAAATTAGTTTACAACACTTTATCAGCACGAGCTTGCTCTAGCATTAAGGAGATCTTGAAGTTCAAGAAGGCTTGTTAAAGAGACAAAGCTAGGAAGGTATAACTTTTGTTATTTAAATAAGTTCAATTTATTTTTATGTTATCATGGTTAATTTCTTTTTGTTACATGCATTATTTATGTATATATACTTTATTCATACACTATGCATTGTAACGTCAGCGACTACGAAAGTATGCTCTGTAGTTGCGTCGTGGACGATCTTCTACATCAGAAATCAAAAGTCAATATGACATACATAATTTTTTTCTCTATACTATAAATGATTAGTTGTGTTATATTCTTGATTTTATAATGCTAATAGTACTATGAATTTGTGTTGATAGTGGGTAAGCCTTGTCCCCGGTAAAGCTAAACATTGAAAGGGAGACGAGTTATCCCGTTCGATGAGGCATGGTATTAAGCAGACTTTGTCTCACCACCCAATCAGGAGGTTGTCCCACCAACTCATACGAATAGTACATTTGATTATTAATGAATCAAGTTGTGAACATATACTTAATCATATGTTATGTTTTTTACATAAAAGAAAAGAGAAAATTATTTTATATTACATTTACTTTCAAAATATTAATCAACCATATTTGAGTTTGTTACCTTATTATAATTCTTGTCATGATATTTAGATATTACAAATTATGAATAAAGCTAGCATCTATGCAAGGCTGTATGTTGTACACAATCATTTGCCAATATCTCTTTAGAGATTTGAAAAATGAATATTTCATATATATTTTCACCCTATGGAGTTATAAATATATAAATACCAAAAAAAATGTAATGCTCCAAAAGCTCAAAATGAGCGGTTGAGTCTCAAGCTACAAAATTTAATCAGTCAAATATTAATTATAATTCCGCAATTTTAATTACATCTATGTTGAGGCTACGTGGAAATATGACTGATGAGACAATTAAAAGAAGGTCACGTGGCCCGCCCGATTTATTGCTGCAACAAATATCGAGTGCGCACGTTAATCTAATAAATATTAAGGATTGATTTCTTGTCTCATGGTAGCTGAGTAAAATAATGAGATATTATAAATATAATATCGCTCCCGTCCAATTAGTTCAGCTTCAAATTAAGAAGCATATGTTGCATATAATGATCATGATCGCAATAACAAATTTATGGACGTGGAAAATGTGAAAATACCAGGTAAAGGTCGTATTGACAATTCCACAAAAAATTGGAACAAAAGTGGTGCACCATTACAAAGGGCAAATAATTATTGACAATGAGCGCTCATAATTGTGACATTTTTTGGTCATATATGAAAGACTATTTTGCCTAAATATTGTCATATATATACCCGAATATTTTTGTGACCTTTACCATGCCTTCAAAATCAAAGGCAAAATATTATGAATTTTATCATTGAAAATAGCTCGATAAAACAGGCACATCGACATGTGTTTAAATCGTGACCTAAATATGGGCGATGAGTTTATGTCTTGTGTATCGTGCTACATGCATGTACATTATAATATAAAAGTGAATATTTCTTGAATTCGAACTTAGCGGAGGCTATTGTTCAGGCAATATCCGGTACAACAATTTTTTGTTAATGTCTTGTTCAGAAGAAGTCTACTCAGAATAATAGAAAATTTATCTATATGAATATGATTTAATCTGAGTATAATATTCCCGGCTTTAACTTCTGGAATATATAAGACATATTAAAACGAATGTCGTCATAAATCAAATGACATTCATAATGTGGAAAGATCTATTTGATTATCCATAATCATCAATAATGCGAAAATATCGTAAATTCGCACGGACATCCTTTATTGAACTGGATTTTTTTATCAGCTGGAGATTATCTCAAAGCAAATAAATAGGAGACTTATATTGATTTAACTATCTATCAATCATATTATAAGATGCCTTGGATCCCTAATAGGGAATTTATTTATAGCAAGTTTTGTTAATTGTCACTTTGATGAAGCAATTTTCCCACTATTAGGGGGAGATATAAACCAATTCAAAAGGAATGACGTGAAATTGCTTGAAACACATCAAATTGCATTAAATTTGTTGTATTATGATCCATGTATAAATTAATATGAACTCAAAGTTTAGGATCATTCGGTAGCAACAAGTTATGAATCAATTACTTGATGCAAGTACTATACACAAAAGAGTGACAATCATATGCTTCAGCATTAAATGATTCATATAGAAAATGATGTCCATGTGCAACAAAATGCACAAGATGTCTCACCCATGTGAATATGAGGGGGAGAATCAAAATGAGTTATTGGTTAGTGTTTTGCACTCTTTTTTCCTTTGCTATGATTTTATCCCACTGGGTTTTCCTAGCAAGGTTTTTAATGAGGCAATCCTAACATTATTATACTCCATATCAAAAAAAAAGAAATTTATGAAAGCAATTAATGTACTCTTTTTCTATACTAGATTTTTTCCCACAGGGTTTTTCTGGTAAAGGTTTTAATGAGGCATATATATATTCTCTCAAAGTGTATCAATGTGTTGCACTCTTTTCCTTAGCTATGGTTTTATCCCACTGGGTTTTCCTAGCAAAGTTTTTAATGAGGCAATCAACAATGTTATACTACAAATCAATATTGACGAGAACATTGTACTCTTTTTCCTATACTAGATTTTTTCCCAAAGGGTTTTTCTAGTACAGGTTTTAAAGAGGCATATTCTCTCAGGAAGTGTCATCCAAGGGGGAGTGTTGTAAATTGGATGACCCTTTAACCAAGCTTATGAATGATCACATTGTCAAGCATGGCTCTCACATTGAATTGTAACATCAAGTATGACTTCTACATTGAATGTAACTTGTACACTCTATATAACTTGTATTCAACTCCAATATATAATCACTTGTTTATGTATTGTCATGTAACTTATAATCATCTTCAATGTACACCAACTCTTCCATGTATTGTCTTGTATGACTTGTGGTGTATGTATAACTTGTACACATTGTATAAGTACAATTATCATCATCACTAGATGGCCTATATAAAGGGTGTCAACCCCATTGTAATTCACACACCAATGTATGAATGAAATCTCTACATTCTCATATCTAGCTCTCTTCTCTCTTGTCTCATCTTCTCTACTTGTTCTAGTAGTTCTAGTTTATGCATTTTATACTTAAGTCTCTAGCAAGTCTAACTTAAGTTCTAGTCTTACAACTTAGTTTACAACATGTATAACTCATTTTCAAAAGATGTTATCGATGATGAGGTGGACACACCATGGTGTGTTGTTGAGGTGGAACTTTATATGAATGACTCATTTTGAGAAGAAATAATTTATACAAATATTAAGTGTATGAATTACTCATTCTCAAAAAGAGTTATTTGTTTAACTCATCCATCCGCACACACGTATCGAGGTGAACAACCTATGCAAACGACACGCACGTATCTCGAGGTGGGCAACCCATGCAACAACAAACACGTGTCTCGACGTGGACAACCCATGTAAACGTCACGTATGTATCTCGAGGTGGACAACTCAAGCAAACGCCACACACATATGTTGAGGTGCGCGACCCATGCAACCTCGTGCAATTCATGCAAACGTCACGTAAGTATCTCGAGGTAGGCAACTCTTGCAACTTCATGCAAACCATGTAAACGTCACGTACGTATCTCGAGGTGGGCAACTCATGCAACCTCATGCAAACCATGTAAACGTCACATACGTATCTTAAGGTGGACAACTCATGCAACCTCGTGCAATACATGCAAACCATGCAAACGTCACTCACATATCTCGAAGTAGACAACCCATGTAACCTCGTGCAATCCATGTAAACCATGCAAACGTCACGCACGTATCTCAAAGTGGACAACCTGCATCACGCACGTATCTCGAGGTGGGCAACCCATGCAAATGACACTCACGTATCTCGACGTGGACAACCCATGCAAACATCACGCATTTATCTCGAGGTGGACAACTCATGTAAACGTCACGCACGTATGTCGAGGTGGGCGACCCATGCAACGTCGTGCAAACCATGCAAACGTCACGCACGTATCTCGAGGTGGACAACCCATGCAACCTCGTGCAATCCATGCAAACCATGCAAATGTCACGTACGTATCTCGAGGTGGACAACTCATGCAACCTCGTGCAATGCATGAAAACTATACAAACGTTATGCACGTATCTCGAGGTGAACAACCCATGCAACCTCGTGCAATCCATGCAAACCATGCAAATGTCACGCATGTATCTCAAAGTGGACAACCCATGCAATCTCGTGCAATCCACGCAAATCAAGATAAGTCTCATATTTGAATTGATTAAGTTTTCGATAATTTTTGAGTTATTTTGGTATTATCAAGTCCTAAAATCCAAGAATCACACCAAATCAGCTCCTCGGATGTTTGAATCCCAATTTTAATTGCAAATTGTGGTTCAGAATCGAAAATTAACTTTGACTAGGCTTTTAAACAATTTTCCAAATTTCTAACATTTTCGGGTATAGTAGCACGTATTACGAGAAAAACCCTAGTATAAATCCTCGAGAAAGTTCTAAATCATTGTTTTTCATAAAATCTCCCATTTCTAGTTATTTGTCTAAAAATATTATTTTTTTGTTTTTGTTTTCTATTTTTTGAGATTTTTCCAATTTTTTGCATCCACGTGGATCAGTCCACGTTAACATGCACGTGGACTAATCCCCAAGGATCGTTAACAAGAATAGCGCATTCGGAGAATGCGCTATTCTTGTTTGGTATGGTGGATCAATCCACGTTGGCATCCACGTAGACTGATCCTTAAAAATAACACGATTATCGCATTTTCTGAATGCGTTATTTGTGTTATACGTAGTAAATGCCCATGTGGACATCCAAGTGGACTGAACCAAAAGGATCACACTAATAATGCATTCGGTGGCCACATGGCATTCTACATAACACAAATAGCGCATTCACCGAATGTGTTATATGTGTTTAGTAAAGGGGGTGCAATTTTTCAAATAGATGACACCTTTTGAAAACTCGAAATACATTACTTAAATAAAAAACTACACCTATTTTACTAATTTTAAAGTAAAATTGTTGTACGGCTGTAATTTTTCCAGAGATCTCTGAATAAATGTGTAGAATTTGTTTAACAGTCTGCACATTATCCATATTAGCCTTACAAAATAAAAGGGTGTCGTCAGCAAACATGAGATAAGAAATAGATGGGGACTGATTATTCAATCTAAAGCCCTAGAAACTCCCTCTCCCTCTCCCCTTTTCCCAATATAACCTCCCCTCCCTCTCCCCTGTCTGATGCCTTTACTTGGTATGATAGTCTGTGACAGCTCCCCATTGATGACGACTCTATACGAGACTGTGGTAATGCATTCCTTTATCCAGGTACACCAGCGTTGGGAGAACCTCATCCTTCTCAGCATCTCCAAAATCAAAGGTCATTCTTAATTGTCGTAAGCCTTTGAAATATCCAGCTTCAATGTGTTCTCCAATGTCCTCTTGCTGCCACTGTCCATTGAGTGTAAGATCTCGTGTGCCAATAGGATATTATCAGAAATTTGCCTTCTAGCAACAAAAGAGAGATTAGTCTACTTAAAATAGCTTTTAATTGATTTGCAAGTACTTTTAATAGGAGTTTGTATGAGGAGTTACATAAACTTATAGGTCTATATTCAAGCTTATCTTGGGGATTAGGACAATGTGTGTTGCATTGATGTCATGCTCAAAATGACCAGAAGAGTGAGATTTCCATAACATTTGCATAATGTCATCCTTAAACGTTGCCTACTTCATTAGCATCAGATTGTTGGTAAACCCATATGGACCAGGCATTTTGTTTGGGTGCATCTCCTTCAATGCACGGAACACTTCCTCCTTACTGAATTGTCTATCTATCAGACCCCAATCCTGTTCAAAAATATGTGCATTAAACTCCCTTAAAACTGAGAAGTCTCTCTTCCTACCCCTACTTCTAAATATTTCCCCAAAAAATCCATCTGCAAGGTCCATCATCTTAGACTGAGTATTAACAAATCTACCCTCCCCATTTTGAATGCCCAGGATTGTATTGCTTCAACGTCGACCCTTAACTATTAAATGAAAGTAAATTGTATTTTGGTCACTGCTCTTTATCCATTCTACATGAGATCGTGTCTTCCAGTAATCCTCTTCTTCTTTTTGGGCATCCCTTAAATGATTCCATAATTCTTTAATTTTATTCATATCCCCTCATCCCAACTCATGGTATTCCTTGAGTTTATTTTGAACTACTTCAATCATTCCTTTGGAATTGGCTGAAGGGGCCCTTCTTCTCCACTTCAAGATTTGAGAAGTTAAAATTCTAGTTTTCTCCCGTAGAGGAGCTCTCTGTTTTAAGTGAGTGTTCTTCTTCCACACCTTATCGATGAACTCAGAGCATTCCTGATTTTTTAGCCATCTATTATCAAATCTAAACATTCTTACTTTCCTTCTTAACTTTATGTCCATCTCCAAAAAAAGTGCCACATGATCAGACCTTGGAAGATACATATGTGAGATTTTAGCCCAGGAAAGCGGTCAATCCACTTCTGCACTGCCACCCCTCTGTCAAGCCTAACTGCAATCTTTTGATCACAACTTCTTCTATTAGTCAAGGTGAATCTAGGACCCTTATACCCAGATCAGTTGCTCCTATATCATTAATAAAGTCCACCAGCTCCAGATTCTCCTCAGGAATCCATTGTAATCCTCCGCATTTCTACTCCTGTGACATTAATGAGTTGAAGTCTCATTTATTGTTTAATGTTAAGACTTGATATATGATAAATCACGTGATTAGACTAGCAACATCTATGACTGTAGGGACCTAACATTATTGATTCCAAATCAAATGTTTAACGAGAAACATCTACGACCGTAGGAGTCTCACGCATTTGTTGTGGCTAAGAACTAATTAACATGAATTAAGTGATTTTTATTTAATTCCATAAGTTATACAAGGAGATATGCGATCAAATATGTCTCACTATGGAACTAAGGATTCTTGACACTTAGGGTGACTTTAGGTGGACACACTTAATTTACTTCAGGATATATGAAATTGGAACTTAACGCAATGATTGTGTTTCTGTTGATTAAAACTGGCATCTTAGTGGGTCCGAAGCACTTTGATTTATACCCTCGAGGGGTTTAGGGTTTAGGGTAACTTTCGCACTACCCATTAACTATAAATTTAATCTCATGTATGCAAGAACTACATTTGTATTTGGACTCAATTTATAGTTAATGGGTAGTGCGAAAGTTAATCTCTAGACCTTCACATTAATGTTAATCACATTCAATTTAGTTGTGTTTGTTTACATTCTTTGATTAATTATTAGTTTAAAAAACCCTTAAGTTTATGCTTATCTATTTGGCTTGAACCTTCCCTAATACAACTCGCCTTGTCCTTATGGGATCAATATCTCATTAATTACAAATCTGAAGGTATACATTTACGATCATCGATCATATAAAATATCTTTGAAGCGCGCTATAGGCACCCCACCATTTACTGAGTGCACCTAACAAGTTGACATGAAATGCCAGAAATACCCCCTAACCAAACTGAGCACCTCAACCCAATCCTTCAAAACCACTAAATCGATGCACCCCATCCATTTCCTTTGCTCCCTGAACCGACGCATTCCACCACTACTTTCTTGAAAATCTCGAAAACCATATTTCTCATCCCTTTTGATTCACCTCTCTCTCTCTCTCTCTCTCTCTCTCGTAAATCTTAGCTCTCCCTTTGGTCTGATTTGGCCGATTTGGTTTTCATGTGGTTTGATTTGGTTGTGGTGAAGATTCGACATAAGTTAGGGTTTAGATTTTGAGATTTTTCCTTGCGAGGTTTTCATTCGAATGATTGAAGCTATGTTTATAGTCGATTTGGCAACAAACGTTTTACGTTATTTCATTATTGTTGGTTTTGTTGTGTGTTCTTCATTCACGGGTTTCGAATTTGGATTCCTGTATTTTTCAGCCACATAGGGCGGTAAATGATAGTGTATTCTCGGCCACCAATGGCTGAGATATAGGGTTTGGTTGGAATCGATACATTTAGTATCGGTTACATGATGCAAATTCAATAGCATAAGTCGCGATAGGCATTGAACAAGTTTAATGTTGAGTATGTTGTTTTCAGATGAGGTAAGGCTCAATTACTACCAACTGAGACCTTAACTGAGTCTCGGTCAAAAGTTATCGAGATATACATACAAGACTGGTCACTACCTTCCGAGTTCAATCCGTAATTTTTGATTTATGCTTGTCTCGCTTGTAAGTATCCGAGACTCGTTTGTATATCTTGTTTGCAAGGTTCCGAGATAGTGGTTGAATTTTCGGACATGTTCCGCCGATACAGGATTTTGAGACCTTTTCTCCTTGATTTTAAGTACGATTTGCTTACCTTTCCTTGTTTTTCATATATAGCTCGTTCCAAGGTAGTTGTGACTAGGGATGAGACCAGTAGTGAGCCATTAAGAGGTACTCGTAGTCATGGCGGTCGGAGACCCCAGACATCATCTTACTGGAAGGAGAAACAAAAAATAGATGCGAAGGGTAAGGCACCAGCTACGAGTAGACATGCTCGGAAGGATGTTCTGCAGGATGAGGGTTATCATGTTGTTGAGCATCGGGAAAAGGATCTACTTATTGCTCGTGGTGGAACTGAGGGTGATGCATCCGAGTCTTCTAACGAGTCCATTGGGAATGAAGAAAGAGAATAAGGTCTGTTGAAGCATATTTTAGTAAATTTAGTTATTTTAATTATTCTTGACTTGGTCAGTTGTTTGTGGATCTCTGTTTCTAAGAATTTTTATTGTTTTGTTTACTTTTTAAAGGTCATGTGGTAGGAGTAGCAATGGTGGAGCCACCCGAGGCACCCGAGCTACCCGAAACGAAGAAGAGCAAGAAAAAGAAGACTCGTCTGCTCCTTTACCTGGTGGGCCGATAGACCAGACTTTATTGTAGAGCTTCAAACATCACATCACGATTGCAATTTGGGACGATGACGTACGTTATTTTATTTTTTTATTTTCATTTTATTCCTTTATTAGAATATATTATATTATACTTGAAATGATGCTAGTTTCCTTTGTTGTTGCAGCATCGCCCTTTGTTGAAGTGCATCAACCACGAGGCTCAAATCCAAAATTGAGATTTGCAACCATGCCACCCCGACACCGAAGGTTTTCAGAGGATTATCCAACGGTCTGGGTTTACTCTGCTTATAGACTGCTCGTACCGAAAGAGCAAAAATGAGTTGATTTCTGCCTTTGTCGAGCGGTGGCAGCTAAAGACAAATGCACTTCACATGCCCTTCGGTGAAATATCAGTCACTTTAGAGGATGTCAGCATTCTACTAAATATTTCGGGGACGAGCAAGGTTGTTATGGTGGATAATTTCTCAAGGTATACCGCTGACTCTCAAAAGGAAGCCATTGAAATAGTTTCAAAGTTGCTCGGTGTTACCATTGATGAGGTGAAGGACGAGGTCAACATCACTAGGGGCTCACCGTGCAAAAAGCTTGGTTGAAAAATCGGTGGTCCCCGAACGTAAAGTAAAAGCCGCTTACTTACCCTTCCGTGCAATACGCTACACGAGCATTCTTGTTGTACATGTTGCCGTGCACTCTCTTTCCCGACAAGAGTGGATCGCGGGTCTCAATTGCATTGCTCAAGTTTTTGGAAAATTTGGATTACGTTGGGAGCTATGCATGGGGCGATGCTTCATTGGCTTACTTGTACCGTCAACTTGGGTCAGCAATCAGAGTTGAAGTGTCATAAACTGCTAGATATTTCACTTTGCTTTAGGTAATTATTGTTACTCTAAACGCCTTTACACTTATACTTGTGTTTTATTATTACTTAGTGTTTTCTCTGTACTAATTTCTTTTTGTATTGTTAGGGATGGGTATACAAACACTTCAAACTCAGGTTTACCGCATCATACACTAAGTACATGACCAATTGTAACCCCGTGCCTCGCGGTGGATCCAAAAACACAAGATGGTTAGTATTGAGGACAAGTTGGTGTCAATTCAAAAGACATTTGACAGATTTAGGGCAAATGAGATACGCTTATTACTTGAAAACCCTTGTGTTACCTTACATGTTACTAATACTTGTTTATTTCATTGGTGTAGTTGACTTGGGACTCGTAAGTTGATCTCAGGTTGAATGGTATTGTTCATTTTATGGCATTCTACAATAGGACCTTGAAGTACATGGACATCGTGGAGCCATACCATCCAGAAAGGTTCCTAGGACAGCTTAGTCATGTGCAAGGTGTATCTGCCCCTCCGTAATGCCCTCTTAAAGCATCCCGATGCCCATCTGCACTCAAATACTCGGTTAAGTACGAGTTCCAACAGGGGCACTGAGAGAGGTGGCGTAGCTATTTGTTGACCCCTGTAGTTTGAGGTAAGAAGGTGCAATTCGAGCTCATGACTACATCAGATTATCTTCTTTGGTTTTTACGAGTTTTACAATTGGTTATCGAGAACCCATCTAATGAGGACGATTCTTTTGTCGATTATGTTGTCGCTGATAATGAGGGTTAGAGCTATGTTGTTTGGTAATATTGTTTATATAAAGTTCATTTTGTTATGTTTGAGTGTGTGAAGATGTTATGCGTAATGATGCGTGGAGAGGGAGTTCTCGAGAGTTTGTACATAGAAGTATTTATTTTGATCTAGTTATTTTTAAATAGCGGAATAGGCGTGTGTTCGATGTTGCGTTGAAGTGGATGGATTTATCGGATGAGGAGTGTATTGTAGAGTCCATGAAGAAAATGGTGAGTGACGTGGTGAGCTTCTTGTCGAGGAGGACTTTTCCTACGACTACCACCACTACTACCACCGCGACCACCACTACGGCCACCACAACAGCCCCTGCCGCACCTCCTAAGGAATCCCAACACGACAGCACGACAACCTACTAGAAGTCCATTCCAAGTGATGCCCCTCTCCTGATGCTCGTCATACCAAGCGCAAGCACGACAATGAATATCAGCGAAAAGTTTTGAAGAAAAAAAGTCTTCTGAGCCCTTCCAAAAATGAACTTTTAGACTTTGAAAGTTGAAACTTTGAAACTTTGTTAACTTCTTGGTGTATGTTGTTAACTTGTTTGGCACTTTGATGTTTGGCTTTGGAACTGGTTTGTTTAAACTGTGGTTATGTTTAATGTTTATTGCGAGTGTTCAATGTTGAATAATTGTTTGAACTATGGTTATGCTTTAAGTGTTTATTGTGATTACTTGTGAATTTGGTAACTTATACATACTAAAAAAAAACTTATCAGAGCTATTTCTCGCCTACAGGTCCGAGACATGACACAAATGCTCGGTCATGCACTACCACAATTATGCAGATGTGTCACATAACTCAATGTCCGAGACATATTATAAGGTGGCACATCAATACTATCTCGGTGATGAAGTTCCGAGAATAATTCTATAGTATCAAAACTAATCCACAGTAACTATGCACTACAACTCGGAACCCTATGATCAATACTAATACGACAAATGAAAAGCCATTTGTCTCGGTTGCACTCGGCCGAGACTTACGATGACGTCTCGAACATATGACACAAAGAACAATGGAAAATCTCGGTCTCATGTAACCTAAACCTATTGAGTTGGATTTAGTGTATATCAAATCTTAATAATGCAAGAACGATAAACCTTAGTCATTCATGGTAGTCATGTATTGTGCCTTTACATTGATGTTTTAGGTACTAATAAACGAGGTTAGGTCAATTTGTGTCTTATGATATGTCTCGGTATGATCATACCGAGACTCTAGGAACTGTTCTAATTACTTGTTACCGAGACATAGCATAACACCCCATTTTTTAATAAAGGCACTCGAGTGAACATTTCTTCTGAAATGCCTTGGTTGTGGGTCACCTATACTAGTCGACGTGTGTCGGATATACCCGATCGAGACTTTGGTTCCAGTCTCGAAACTGTAATGTTGAGACATATATATTGACAGTAATGTGTATGTTGCGAATATATGTAATCGACAAAAAGAAACCATAACTCATCCAAAAAGATGATCATAAATCATCAACCAAACCAAAGAAATTTGTTTTTACATAACCATGAGCAAACATAAGTCATAACCAATCATCTAATAAAATAAAATGTCGCCAAGTCAGAACGTCAAATGTCTTGGCAGTACAAGTGTTTGAGATATCCATGTATAAACAACAATAAGTGTTCTAAGGTTTTTACAGACTACATACAACCATAATGAAAAGTAAACAAAAAATGTACCATCTTAATCATTTGGACTAAACAAAATCATTAATGTTGCTAAATCCGGATTGAGCTAAGGCAACTTTAAGTATACTACAGAACGTATGCCTTGTTGAGAAGTTAGAACCGGTATGAGTTCTCGGATGATGAAACCTTCATCCTTACTCTTAGCACACTCAGCATAAATATCCCATGACGGATATAATGAGGGAAGCGGTGAATTAAATTTTAGCTTCACCAGTAAAATGCAAAATAGAACAAGAAGTCATTCTTATGTACTTAAAAATTGATAAGACACATTTCAAAGATAGTGTACAAACTTACCCTAACCCAATGCGTGTTCTTATCATTTATCATGATAAGCCAACTATCGAAAGATGGTGGTGGGACATTACGTAGAGGAAGAAATTTCAAGCAACTATCTTGTGTGAAGTTTACTAGCATGACATTAAATTTCTTTGATATTAAGAGTCCCATGTCCCGAAGTGTCAACCATTCTTCAAAAGAGAACCCCACCTGATCATCCGGACAATGCACGACAATTTTTATCTTCTCATAACCATTTCCAAGCACTTCTCTCCAAAGAGTTTCATACCCCGTGATCTCATCAAACATTCTTCTACGTACTAACCTCAAACCATCTATATCGGGGAGTCCGAGCCCGAAGCCAATGCAATAATACCCACAATTACCATTGTCCGTTACATCAATAGTGCTCTCAACATATGACACTCAATCTGGTTGTATGCAATAGACATAACCAACCTTAGATACACCGTGGGACATTCAGCGTGTCCGACGTGTTCCATTTATTTTAGGCCCAACTGTCTTTCACTACTTCCGCGAACTAGATGTCTCTTCTTTCGTTAATGCATACTTACAGCTGCTTGGATCTCTTATTGTAGAAGTATCATCTTCATCGAGTTTCCTCTTCGGTGTTTTTTTTCTTTTCTTTCTTGATCACACTTCTAACTGTAGAACTCATTGTCCTTCTCTTTGTCCTTATTTTTGTAGGTGGGACAACCCCCGGTGTCGATGAAGGGCGACTAATCTCTCGAAGCTACTGAATAATTTGAGTGATCATCCTCGTCAATGCAAATATGAAACTTTTCCACCATTTTTTCAATCCCATCGTTGAGATTGTATCCAGCACAATCCACGACATTCTTCAGAACCATACGAAACTTTCGCCGGTATACATGAATGTCCTCGAGTGGTATGGGTAAACCGCCTATAATATGAAAGTTTATCTTGTGCATACAAGAAAGACCATGCGTGATACGTAGGTCACAACCACAAAGAGTAGAGCCATGTCTAACATTCTCTCCACGTTTCGCTTCATCGCTAATCAACTTAAACGCCCTTTGAGATATGTATCCACGCAACCGACGAAATAAACCATCAACATATTCATGTTGCACCATATTCAACCTGACCTCAAATGATGTCTTTATGTTGTTATGTTGGATCCTAAGAAGACCATCTACCACACCCCCACCAAGTTTCAAAATTTGTCTGACTGTTACTAAGATGTAGCTTCACATTGGAATGCGCAGACTCAACTGTATGTGTCGTGGTTTTCCCAAAGTACATAATTCGATCTGTCCATGTCAGTACAAATTTTTCCTTGTAATATTTCACTAATGTCTTATCGAAGTAATTAATAAGACCCTTCACAGTTACGAACTCAGATCGTAAGTCATTCATCCTAAGTTCAAATGATGCATCTGACTTAGCATACAACAATGTCGTCTACCTATCCATGAAACGTGTGAAGCCTTCATTTTTGGCAAACATCTTCTTAGTCTTAGTTAACACTACTTTGTTGATCTGCCACGTGCAAAGAATGTGAGTCGATGTTGGAAATACTTCTTCGATTTTAGTAATTAGCCTTAACTCTCGATCAGTAACAATCACGTCAGGTTTAGGCCACCTGTCCAATATAGACCTCAAAATCTCAAGGGCTCAATCTTAATTGGCATTAATCTTTGATAATATGAAAATAAACCCAACTAGGAACGTCAAATGCGTCGAAGTGATCCCAACTATCTCCAACAACGGCATCTGATACCTATTAGTTTTGTTTGTGTAATCCATTAGAAGAACCAACCGGAAACACCGTAACAACTTGATTGAATCAGGATGTGCCCAAAATAAGTCAGTCACGACATTCGTCTCGGGATGCTTCATGTGCCAGGACATCCACTTATTCTTCTCCAATATGTGCAATAGTTATTGCATTTGAGTCCTCCCACCCGCATCATCAATTTGATTTTTTTTTTGTCGTGCATTGTATAATGTATGCATAGTCGAAACATTATTTTCATCCATTTGCTTCAACATGTTGAAGATATCTCGTGGCTTCACAATCCCCTTAGTCATCTGAGCCACAACCACCCGCTCACCCAGATCCAATCTTCCTACATAGGAGTGGTCGTCCAAGTAGTTGGCAGGTCGTGATTGTGTCGCCCACATACCACATTGACGTGCCATAAAGAATCTGGATTTATTGAGTAGTGTCGGTATGTTACAACCGACACTGACTAATCCCCTGTGACCGAGATAAATGATAAACATTTAACCTTATCAATGCATTAGTTTACTCACTAGATACCGAGAATTATTAATAGTTCTCGATCATGTGTGACGAACACAATCGTGTCAGTGCTCACCACTATAAATGTTGAAAAAATTCATAAAAACCATCAACAAATACCTCTTCTTGTATCCCGTCTTGCACCATTATGTTATTTTCATCCATTTCACACGGAAAACAACTTAGAATTGGTCGGATCTAGCAAGCCCTACAATGAAAAACCATAACATCAAAGTCATTATTTTCCACATTAAAACAGTTGATTCAAAGCTTAATATGGTTGGAATCGATTGTTACCACGCAATCGGCTGATGTGAAAGCGAAAGAATCGATACATGATAGCCGACATAACATGTGGGTTCGATCGGATATGAGAGAGGATGGAGGTGGAGTGCCCACAAATCGGTGTGAATGTGTGTTGTGGTTGTGTAGGTTGTTTATATGAAGGGGCAATTGTGTCATTTCCATCATAGTCCAATTTGGATGAGAAAAAACCAAAAAAATTGGTGTGCCCTCAGTAAATGGCGGGGTGCCCAGAGCGTGCCTCATATCTTTTTATTACACAATATCATTTGATAAAATATAAGGCATGGAATGTCACCTTTATAGTTCAATATACTTGTCTCGATCTCCGAATACACTAAAATTTTCCAAATGACATTGATTACATCAATTCATGAGACATGGCCATTTATCAATCTAACATATTGAGGGGCCTAATAGATATATGTCACATCAATTAAACATGAATGCAAGACTCAAAACACAAATCATACTTAGCGTTAATCAAAGAATTTACAAGAAAATTGAATTAAATAAACCTTTACGAAGCAATCGAATCTCATTTCTTCAATTTCCAAATAGAGCTAGTTAAACCTATCTATTCTTCTTCAAAAAAAAAAGGTTGGATCTCCCAACAACGAGCCCTAAATCCCTTATTATAGTAGACATTGGCCTTTTAAGGTCCTAAGAGCATCTCCAACCACAAACATTAAAATAGTGTAATTTTTGCACTATTTTAATATAACTTTAACATTAAATTTTGTTATCTTATCCAACCCACCAATACTATCTTTTACACTATAACTTACTTTCTTATTATTTTATTCATTTTTAAATGAGATAAACATTATATAAGGTATAAAGATAAATACAAAATCTAAAAAATAATAATAAAATAATATTTAATGTTGTGAATAGTGTTGCATCAAATTGGTGCAGCACTGTTCATCTGCGCTATCCATGCAGAATACTGTACATTAAAATAGCCTAGGGTTGGAGCAACACTAAGCTATTTTGGTGGCCATATCGGTCCAACCAACGTTATTACAGCGTTGATTGAAGACACTCTAGTAGAAAGTAGGTGACGTGAAAAATAAAAACCGAATTTTCGCCCCCGACAGCCAAGAGTCCCACTGCAATGAACCTCTTTTGCGTCCCGTTATTTTTACGCATAATCCTTTTTCTTCGAGGGGAACCTTCCTCTCCTCGCGACGAATCATCATTTGTTCTATTTTAAACAAGAAAAGTGATCGGCTGACCAACTTTGGGCACTGACTTAAGCGCATCCACCTGTGGGTGTCATTCGAGGTGTATCGTGCGGTCTCCACCTAGTAGGTGCACCTAAGTGGGCTCCCAAAGTGGTAAACGTACCAACTCCCTTTTAACAATGGCCTTTTGCGCTTCCCTCGCTGTTGTGGCAAGTAACCATGTCGTTGCAAGACCTCCAAAATTTTTATTAATTTGAAATAAAAAAAAACTCACTAGTTCGTCTTCAATCAATCCGATCCTTATTTCAACTCCAAAATAACGACCTAAACTCCCAAAACACCTGAATCTCTTGTAAATACTCATAAACACTAAAAAGGAGGATTAGTACAACAAATTCTACACCAACTCAAGTAAAGTCACTCAAAAATGACTTAAATTCCTACAAAACATAGTAATTTATAGACCTATCACTCTGCTTGATCATCTCTGTGTGTCCTGGTAGTTTCATGTTTCTGACGAAGTTACCTGACTCACTCTTTACGATCACACACATTCCTCAACTCCAACACAACTGAGTTCTTTATTTAATTTAAGTCTAACAGGCTAGACTTGCCAAAGCATCTATAGTAAGATGGTAGAGCATCACTTGCCAAAGGCAAGGTTTCAAAAAGTTGTGAATTCGACTCCCACTTAAGTCAAAAAAAAAAAAAAAAAAGAGAGGCTAGACCTCTCGATCATCATACCTTCCATTATCAGGAGTTACACTCACTCTCAATTGATAATTTGGTTCACAAGAGTCAAGAATCCTTTCCACAATTCACCAAGATTTAATACCCATATTCTGAATAGACCTTCCTGCAACTGTTTCATCTTGTAATCTCTAAAGGTGGTGAAATTAAAACTTGACGAAACTAGAAGAAGATGCATTCCAGCGTTCAGGTAGAAGTGAAATCCCTAAAAGCAATTCATCTACCTAAATGAGAGAGCGGACTTGCCGTTTAGGCGTTGTCGAACGTATCCCAGGAGACAAATCTAGAATGCAATATCATCGTCCAACACACATAGAGGAAAGATTGTGTGCAGAAATGTTAGACTACTAGGAGGAATTTGCCTTTTTTTTTTTTTTTTTTTTTTTAACAAGGAATTTGACTTTCGATATAGCACCATCTTGTATCTCCTTACTATTGAAGAATGACTAAAGTGGACTTCTTACGAATAACTCTTGGCCGTGTTAATTCCTTACTTCACCGAAGAAAAAGCGCGAAGTGCTTGGCATGCCAAGTCTTGGCTACGGTGTCACGATTCAAGACCAAGAAATTGATAGAACGCTATTGCACAACATAAGCTTTTCTGACTTACAGTTATTGGAATTCATATTCGTTTTTCATTGAATGCTTTAAATTAAATACATACATAAGCTAAATTAAACTAAGAAAAAGAAGACAAGAATATAAAGTTACAATATGAAATATTGAACGATTATAGATCAGCGCCAGTACTACACATATAGTAACTCCTCTCGTCTAGATATGTACGGCGATGGAAGCAAGCTATCTAGATCAGCGAACGCATGCTCACAACACGATGGCGTTTCTTTGGGAATTGAATCTAGCACCGAATCAGGAATCACATCCAAGGTCTCATCTAGAAACGCTTTAACTGTCTATAATATCCAAGAAAAACAAATATAAATTCTCATCAAGCTTTTGACACTGACAATACGACAAGGGAAAAACTGAAGTTGTTTCCAGAGGAGGGAATGTTTCTAGAAATAAGTTTTAACTTGGCCTACCTTGCAATGGCGTAATGCTGTATCAGCCTTGCGTTTCCACAAACCATTATTAGGTTCTGAATGAAAAATATTGAGTAAAGGCTGCAATAAGCAAGAACCATAAAATACAACCCCATATATTAGTCATTTGGGTTTAAAAATTACCAGAAGACATGAAGAATGTTATCAATGATATTTGTTGGTGGCAAAAAGAAATAGAAAGAACAATTCCAAATCGACTACTTACGAGTTATGAAGAAAGACAGGTTCTTAAGTTTGAAGTGGAAACTCGAAAGTGCCTAGAAAGTTGGCATTTTGGAGAAATAAATACCCTCAAACCTTAAGCACACACTCCTAAGACTTAAATTTCTACACTCTGGTCTTGGGCGTGGGCCTACATACAAAGAAATTTAACAGTATTTTACTATTAACATTGATTTTACCAGTTGTACATAGATGATGTTCCAGAATTTCCCAAGGACGAACCAAGTTGCAGCATGTTCAATTGTTCATTGTATTTAAGAAGAGTGAAAACACAATTTCAAGTACAACAACAATCCCAAATTAGTTGGGGTCCGCTATGGACCAAACTCTTCCATTGTACTCGATTTAGGGCAATTGATGGTGTGCTTTCCCAATCATTTAAATCCCTTATAATTAATGTGTCCAAGTTAGCATCAGTCTACCCCTACATAGTCGAGTTTCTTATGTTTCTATTGAGTGGAGTCTTCTACAGAATTTGAAGCAATGGCCACAAAATAAAACACTTAGAGCATCTCTAACGCAAATGTGGATTGGGAGAGAATGTGTGCCACGTAGAATGCAATGAACATTGAAGTTAAAAACGCTTCTCCAATGCAACTAAGGATTGATAACGTGCAGCTGATGTGGAGTGAAAAAAATACACAATGTCTATACTCAATGTCTACTTGTAGAAGTGCAGCTGACTCGAACACCAACGATTTGAAGATCGTGGAGATTTCGCAAGAACATATATGGGACTAATCTCCTAAATGAAACGGTTATGGACTGAAGTATTTATAAACTGGTGTACGTCAGTTTGTAAACGTCACTTGCATTGAATAAGTGATTATTTTTGGAATCGGCTCTGTCAACTTATGGTTTGGTATATTAGCTTTGAAGCATTGTTTCTTCTCTCCATGATGTCTAGGTGGTACTTATTATGAACCTTCCCTCTTGTACACACTACTAATTTGTATCTCTTAACCTATCAAGTTTTTCATATTGATGTTAGAAAAATTTAATGATCTATCGGGGCCACACATGTAATATACAATGCGTCATGCAATTATTACGTTAGCCTTAATTAAAGTGATCTAATAATGGATAACGTAAATGGCTAATAGGCATAATTATGGTCATGTAATAATGTTAGTGTAGATACCATATTGATACGCAACTCTATTAGAGGCAGAGTGCATATTCCACAATAACTGCCTAGCCAGTTATTTATAGTGTTGTGGTCCCCGATTGTAGTTCATTGTTTGTGTTTTCTCTATCCCCGTGAAGAGAGCGCGTTAAGTTATAGAACTACAATTGGAAGACCTAATTCGAATTGATCATCGCGTCTCTAATGGGTTTTGCAGGTACGCTTCCGCTTTCCATAAATAATTATGAAATTGTATTGATTTATGTTTATTATGTAATCTATAATTGATTGTGATTTAGAAATCATAGATCTAGATCGTACAAGTGGTATCAGACACCAACCATACATAATTCATGGTGCTTTAAAGTTAAGAAAGTAAATATTTATTACGTTTTTGGGCTAATGTTATTATATTGGATTTTTTTATCGGACGTTTATGTTAAACGCAATATTGTGTATGTTTTGGGTTTATTTCAAGAAGATGCATAATGACCATTAATGATTCTTGAGATGTGCACGCAATTGTTTATTTACAAATCTTTTTTCATAAGAAATGTGATTAAGAAACAAAAAAAAAATCTACAAGATTTTTTTATTTCTAAAACCCATGGGATCTATATGTATCTTTGATTTAAGGATTTAAAAGGAGTTGTGGGATTTGCAGTTGGTTTTTTCCTTAATACTTATCAATAAAGTGGGTCACACCATCCTGCACCATATAAAGATTTCAATTTTGAGGAAAGTTATGGACCTTAAAAATTGAAATCTTTATGTGGTGCGGGAACCACTTTATTGATAAGTAATAAGAAAAAAAAAAACAATTGTAAATTCCATGACTCCTAATTCTTTAAATCAAAGATACAAATTGATCCTACGAATTTTAGAAACCAAAAATCATGGAAAATAATTTTTTTCATTTCTTAATCACATATGATATCTTATGAAAAAGGAATTGTAACTAAAATTTTGTATGCAGATTTCCAGAATCATCAATGGCCATTGTGCATCTTCTTGAAATAGACCCAAAACATACAAAGTATTGCATTTAACATAAACGTCCGATAAAAATTGAATATAATAACATGAGCCCAAAAACTCAATCAATCTCTATTTTCTTAACTTTAAACCACCAGGAATCATGTATGGTTGGTCTCCGATACCACTTGTAAGATTTAGATCTATGATTTCTAAAATCACAATCAATCATAGATTACACGATAAACATAAATCCAAATAGATTAAAGATGATTAATGTAAAGCGGAAGCGTACCTACATAATCAATTGGAGACGCGATGATCAATCCGGATCAGGAATTCCAATTATAGTTCTATAATCTAACGCGCTCACTTGACAAGGATAGAGAAAACACACAGTAAACTACAATTGGGGACCATAACCCAATAAATAACTGGCTGGCAGTTATTGTGGAATAGACCAACTTTGCCACTCATATAGTTGTGTATTAATATGGAGTTTACACTAACATTATTTCATGACCATAATTATGTCCATTAGCCAATTACATTATCCATCATTAGATAACTTAAATTAAGGCCAACTTAATAATGGCATGACACATAGTATATGACATATTTGGCCCCAATAGATCATTAAATTTTTCTAACAATCTCCCACAAGGCCACATATATATGTATCATGATAAATGTGTCATAATTTATGAGCTCAGACATTGCCGTTATAACCATAGGACATACCGAACAATTTCGACCAATAAGCACATCAATATAGGACTAAAGTGGCTTTTGTTATATCAATTGTAACTAGACCTATCAATTATCAAGAATATCAACATAACCAAATGAATATTGATCAATCATGTCGATTTTCAACTGGTCCTAAATAAGTTAGATCATTAAATATTACTGTACAAAGTGTAATGAACTTAAACCAAACTGTATTTCTGATCATAAAAATATCTGAAAATTAAAGCATATAATCATAAAGCCAATGCACATAATACATAGAAGAAAAACTCCCACTAAACCAGATAATCATGTAAATCTGTATCACCCATTTGAGCAATATATTCATGAAAGACCTTGGGTGGAAAAAACCCTTTTGCTAGTGTGTTTACTCGGAGTTTGTCCCTTATATGCTCTATAGTAATCTATCCACTTACTGCCCTTCCCTTAACAACTAGGAACTTGATGTCGATGTGATTTGACTTAGTCGAGCTCCTATTGTTGTTAAAATACAAGACGGATGATTTATTGTCACGATATATCTTAAGTGGTCTTTCAATACATTTCATAATTCGCATCCTCGTGATAAAATCCTTTAGCCAAATTACATAATAGGGATACCTCATAGTATGTTACAAATTCTGATAGTGAAGATTGCAATAGGACCTCGCTTGGCATTGCGCCAATAATAAACTACACCTCAAGCTTAGCCAACAAATAGATGTAGCCATAATTGGATCTTATAATGTATTGACATCCAACACAATCGGAGTCAGAGTACCTAATGATCTCCAAATGGTCGGATCTCCCATATGTAAGTATATAATTCATTGTTCTATCCAAATACATTAAAACCCTTTTGGCTGCTTACTAAAGATCAATTCTTGAATTGCTTTAGTTGTAGGGAAATGTGCCCTAGGCCAATTCTATAAACGTTCTTTCACTGTTATAAATAGATGCATGTTTCTTTTCTAACAGTGTCCATGAATAATTATTGTATTATTTTAAACGTCTTTAGTCAGCTATTTTAAGGGAACAATAATAAATTAAGACTAGTATGAGTCTTGATGGGTAATCATGTGATGATTATGCGTATAGGGATACAAATCAAGATCATGAGTATTTGTTGGGAACAGATACTAGACCAGCCTCCTATGAGAACGCTACATGGTCAACGTTATAAATGGTTCTCATGATAGTTATATCATTTAGTCCTTTGACTTAAGATCACCAGAGACTCCAACACAATGATTTAACACAATTAAATGGCATCTTGAACTGGATGATTATAAAGGTTGTGATTGGTCATTGTCCGACTAATGTGTGGAAGTTGTGCGATAAGATGGGATTTGTCCCTCTCATTTAGAGAGAGATATTGTTCAAAAGGAAACTACATCAAATTAAGATATACTGGCAGTAAGATTATAGTAATTATAGAATAGTCAATTTTGTACAGAATAGGAAAGGAATAATTAACTCCTAGATTGATGGGCTGCTATCACCTATATATAGGTGTTGTGCAACTATTGTACAGCGTGAATAAGTAATAGTCTTTTCTCATTATATTCCAGTTTATATGTGGTATCAGAGCAGGAAATTACTTCCTGGCTCCTATAGAAACCCTAATTTTTTTTCCAGCGGTTGTTAACCATGTCTGAAGCTTCATCTGACTCCGCTTCCTCATTGATCAGAAAAAAAATCTATTGAAATCATGTTTCCAACTCTGAATCGCATTCGATTCAAATCACTAATATTAAAGTGAATGGTGATAACTTCATGCGTTGGTCTCAATCTGTTCAAATGTACATCCGGAGATGAGGAAAGATTGGATACCTAACAGGAGATAAGGAAGCACCAGCAAAGGAGACGCCACGTATGCTATTTGGAATGCTGAAAACTCCATGGTCATGACATCGCTTGTAAATTCCATGGAAGAAGATATCAATTCCAACTATATGTGTTATTCTACAGCCAAAGAACTCTGGAATAATATTAACCAGATGTATTGTGATTTAGGAAATCAGTCTCAAATTTACAAGTTGACTATAAAACTTGGAGAAATTCATCAAGGAGATGACCAAATCACCAAGTATTTGAACTCATTGAAGAGATTATGGCAAGATTTGGATTTGTTTAATGATTATGAATGGAAGTCTCCAAAAAATTGCAAACACTATAAAAAGATGGCAGAAGACCATCGCATTTACAAATTTCTTGCTGGATTAAATGTTGCATTTGATGAAATAACGGGGAGAATTTTAGGTCGACGGCCTCTACCTTTCATTAGTGAAGTATTTGCTGAAGTTTGAAAGGAAGAAAGTCGCAGGAATGTGATGCTTGGAAAAGAGAGGACTGTTGTACAGATTGAAAATTTAGCCCTGATGAATATTCATGCAAATAAAGTCCAGCAGGGGCAGCAAGGACAAAAGTCTCAAGTGTGGTGCAGTTTCTGCAAAAAACCAGTCCATACTTGAGAAACTTGCGGGAAAAATAACGGCAAGCCAGCAAATTGGTAAAGTAAAAGATGTAGTGACAAACCTAATAGTGCATTTTCCTCCACAAATGAAGCAGAAACAGGTCTGCTAAGTAAAGAGAAACTTGATCAACTTATAAAATTACTAAAATCCAATTCCTCAATTAGTATTCCTAGGGGTTCGCCCGCTCAAACAGGTAGCTACTCTAATGCTCTATCTTGTAGTCGAAATTGTTTTCCTTTGATCATTGATTCTGGAGCTTCTGATCACATGACCTCCTTGTCACATTTGTTCAATACATATTTACCTTGTTCTACGAAAGAAAAAAGTTAGGGTTGCAGATGGTAATTTTTCATCTATTGCAGGAAAGGGAAAAATAACAATTTCAAAGGAAATATATATTGAATCTGTTCTGCATGTTCCTAAATTTGCTTGCAACCTATTATCAGTCAGCAAATTAACTAAAAATTCTAATTATTGCGTTGTTTTCTTTGATTCTCTTTGTGATGTTCGGGACAGAACTCGGGGAGAATGATTGGCAGTGCTAGGGTGATCGACGGCCTTTATTATTTTAATGATAATTGCTCCATGAACAAAACAACTCAATGCTTGAGTAGTATTAGTTAGAGTTCTGTTCATGACCAAATTATGCTTTGGCATCATGGATTAGGACATCCTAGTTTTTTCTTATTTGAAATTCTTGTTTCCAGCTTTGTTTTAAAATCTGAATTGTTCTTTGTTTCACTGTGAGAGTTGTGTTTGATCTAAAAGTCATCGTGCAACTTATCTTCCAAAACCATATTGTCCATCGAAACCATTTTACTTAATTCACAGTGATGTGTGGGGACCTTCCAAGTTTACCACTATGCATGGAAAAAAATGGTTTATAAATTTAATAGATGATCACACTCGTCTATGTTGGGCCTACTTGATGCATGAGAAATCTGAAGTAAAGAATGTGTTTCAAGAATTTTATAAAATGGTTGAAAACCAATTTCAATCTAAAATATGCATCCTTCGTTCTGATAATGGAACTGAACACTTCAATGTGCTTTTAGGAACATTCTTAAAAGAAAATGGCATTTTACATCAGTCGACTTGTCGTGATACCCCTCAGCAAAATGGATTTGAAGAAAAGAAAAATAAACATTTCCTTGAAGTAGCTCGTGCCATGATGTTTTCCATGCAAGTTCCAAAATATTTGTGGGCAGAAGCTATTTTGACTGTAACATATATTATCAATAGTTGCCTACTCGTGTTCTACAATATGTCACACCTGTAGAACACTTTAAAAAGTTTTTTTTCCTGAGTGCATAATTTATTCAGATTTACCATTAAAAAATTTTGGGTGCACTGTTTTTGTTCACATACTAAGAAGTTTCGGTCTAAACTTGATCCGAAGGCAGAAAAATGTGTTTTCATCGGGTATGCTCCAAACAAGAAAGGTTACAAGTGTTACAATCCAAAAACTAAAAAATTCCTTCTAAGCATGGATATCACATTTTTTGAAAATCAGCCCTATTTTTCTGAAAAAAAAATCAGGGGGAGCAAGAGGTAAAAGGGAAATTTTTTTGGGAAACTTCTATTCCCTTGCCAAATCAAATTTTAACTGATTAACCATCATCTCTAGAACAAGTCACTAAAGATGTTAAGCGCAAGGAAAATCCTGATTTTTTACATGGGTCACAAACAAGGAGAGAAATACAACAAAACGACAAAATCAGTCCTGAACTTGAGCTCTTGGTTTATTCACGGAAAAAGACTCAAATAAAAAGGATAAGGAGTTGTTGATCACTCTACCACAAGACCATTCAAAATCCTTAGCAGAAAGTTCTTCAGTTAACCTCGATCCTAATTTGGTTTCTCCACCTTCTTCTATTTCTAATTCTGATCCATCTCCTTCCAACAAACCACCTGATCCTGATATCCCTTAAGCCATTAGAAAGGGAACTCGAACATGTACGGAGCATCCTTTTAGTTGATAAGCATTTTATCAAGGAAAAACTTGAAAAACGACTGATTTTTATGCCGTATATACCAACCACTGAACGGATAGCAGAAACACTTACGAAGGGACTGAACAAGAGGCAATTTGATCACTTGATTGGCAAGCTAGCAATGGAAGATATTTTTAAACCAGCTTTAAGGGGAGTGTTGAAAACGAAACTAGATCAAATAAAGATACGCTAGTTGTAAGATTATTGTAATTATAGAATAGTCAACTTTGTATAGAATAGGAAAGGAATAATTAACTCCTAGATTGATAGGCTGCTATCACCTATATATAGGTGTTGTGTAACTGTTGTCAAGTGTGAAGAAATAATATTCTTTTCACATTATCTTCCAGTGTCTATAGATATCTATTGAACCCCTCGGTATGTTGGACTAATAAATGGCCATGCCTAGTGAATAGATTGGATCAATGTCACTTGACAATTTCAGTCTACTCGGAGATCGAGACTACTAGACTGAACTATAAGGGAAACATTTCACGTCTTATGTTAGATTAAAAGATATCGTGCAACAAAAGGATATGATTTACAATGTCTATTAGGTTGTATCGATTTATTGACCTTTGTAAAATTTGGGTAGTCATAATATCTTGCTAGAGGCAACTTACGAAGTGTGCCGAAAAGGGTGTTGGTCCACTGCCAACATTGTACGAACCTATTAGGTCCCACACAAAGAACGGATCTGTGTGACTTCCAATAATCCAGATTTAGAAATACCCTTGTAGTTTGTTATATTATTGCTCCTTTAATTAAGGGTATATTTGAGATTCACTTGACAGTCTAATTACAATTCTTTTATAAATAGGTGTTAAGTGGGAATTAAAAACGCAGTTGGAAAATCAAGGGAGAAAGCCAAAAAGGTTTTGGGTTGTCTCTAAAGGTTTTGGATTTTAGGGAAAGATCAAAGGTTTCTGAAATCTCTCAGAGCTAGCACTTCGAATTGAGGTCGTGCGTTCGTGTGTGGATACTGATAGAGGACGTTCGTCTCTGGCAGCGTCTTGAAGAGATCGATCAACACAACAATGGCAGACGAGGAGTTTTTACGATCATAAGGAATGGTTTTCTCTTCTAGTTCTTCAATTTAATGGAATCGATAGGATCCTGGTTCGGAGATGTTCGAAACGGTTTCGTAAACTTGTGCTACGCCTGCGCTTGATCCCCGAAACCCTACATTAGTATCTACCTAAAACCTCAACAATGTATACAAAATTCGAACATTTACAGAATTGAGTATACATAACCAAGCACAAATAAGAATTCCTACAGCTGATGAGGAATCTTTTGCTTTTTCTGAACCTTTATGTTTCCTTTAGGGTGGGCTACAACTGAATTTGTATAAGCGGCAGGGGTATCACCAAGTTTTCATTTCTGCATTTCAAACCTTTTAAGCACTTTATCTATATAGCTCTTTTGTGATAACCCTAGAATACCAAATGACCATCCTTCGAAAAAACGATGTTATTTAGAAGGAACTAATTATGCCTAGGTAGAAAAACTTGATTAATATGCATTTTTTTTATAAAAATATTATCATACATGCTTTTTTCTTTCTTTGATTGTAACTTTTTTGTTTTTGTTTATTTTTTTCCTTCAGATCTTTTTCAGTGATGTTTTTCTTTTAATTGGAGTCACTAGGATTCAAGTTCTAAGGCTTTTTGTTAAAAGTTTCATTCACATTATATTTGTATTATAATTTTTCATCTCCACATGAAAGTAAAACAAAAATGGTTAAGGTTGTTAAATCTCATAGGTTTAATATTAAGCTATCCAATGTATTGAATATTGACATAGTTCCTCCCCAATTCATTTGCTTTGTTACGTCTCTTGTTGTAGACTCTTCTCTTTAAATCTCATCGGTTGAATGTTTGTGTTGTCAATTGACTCAATTTTCTTTTCAATTTTGAATTATGTGGGTTCATTATTATCTCTAGACTGATATCATAAGGTGTTGTAATCATTAAGATCACTGTCCAATTGATTCGGTTCTATTTTTTGGCATTAGATATAAGAGAATAAGGTTCTATTTAAAGTTGAGTGCAAACTCTCTAAAGTTTTCTTATGAGACTAATATATGTTTTTTTAAAGAGCCTAAAACTGGACTGATCTTCTTTATGACTTGTCGTTTGTAGCCTTATTCTCGTCTCAAAATGACGAGATGCTTTCAATGCTCAATGAAGGAAGGTTGCTAAGAGGAAGGGCAAAGATATGCAATAATTGGATGGCGAGAGGACTAGGGCTAGCAGAAGGAGTTGCATAGCAATATGAATAGTTGTTGCCAACGTCTTCCATGGTTTGATGGTAAATGTTTCAACATTGATGAGACTTTATGTAATCGTTAATCAATTCCATATACATTAGTTGAAGGTGTTGTCATGCGATTTCCTTTCAATTCTCATCGTGTTTTCTTATTTTGTTAGCCTTTGTTAACAATAGCATCTTAAAATATATATATTCATCTCATATGTGCTTTAGTCTGTTTTTTTTTGTAATTGGTGCACGATGCTTAAGTAGTAATCCTACGTTTCTCTCTAATTGTTGCGTTTATTTTAGTTTTATAACTTCTTTGTTTTGATGTTGAAGTTAATTTTTGTTTGCATTATGACTTTCCAAATGTTGCTTAGTAGTATGGACCTTTGATTTTTTTAAAGTTTTTTTTTTTGTGTATGCATTCGTACAAGTGATGTGTCTCTTTCTGAAATTGATTATATTTGTCTCAAAGAGTTCGATTAAAATTTATAAGAAAAAGAACTTGCATAATATAATGGAGTGTGGAGTTTGACCTTGTTATCTAAATTCATTCAAGAATTTTAAGACCTACCTCTATGACATTTTTGCACATGTTTCTAAGAAGTGCTTTCAAGGCTTTAGGAAGTTCATTCTTTTTTACGCATAGCTTTCACATTTGAAATTTGATTTCGTTGCACTTAATTCATTATATATGCAAGGCGTATTTGGGATTAAGGCTTTATTGTTGTTATAACTTATATGCAAGGCCTAGCTAATGAGAAGTTGGGCAATGCAAGTTTATTGCTAATGTAGGAGGGCTAGATAGCTTCCTTTGAAAAATCAACAAAATTTTCTGAACTTCCCTGAATTATGTCGATTTTTTAAAGAGGAGAAAAGAAACTCATGTATGAAAAAAAAAAATGTCAAAATTCCCCAAAATGTTCAACATAATTTAGGGAAGTTTGACATAATTCGGGAAAATTCGACATAATTCAAGGAAGTCCCACTAAACAATGGCAAAAACTGCAAAATTCCATGACTACGTCGAATTTTCGGGGAAGTTTCAGGAGGTTTCGAATGATCTTTTGAAGAAATTTTGCAAAATGTACCGAAACAAATCTAACATGAAAACTTAATACCTCAAAAGGGAAGTAGTTGGCAAATTGTATGTTATATTGCAAATTAAGGATATGTAATTGCAAATTGCATTTTGTATTGAAAAATAACAGCTTTAAACAATTGTATTGAGACTCTAATGCATAACAATTGTATAACTAAATGTATTCTTAACACATTTATAGAATATAATTTGAGTTAATAACATTTAGAACGAAATTTCATGGACTTGCATGCACCGCCGAATTTTTGCACAAATTCCCCTCGTTGAATTAAACTTCCCCGAATTATTTCAAAATTTTAAGTGGACGAATTACAAAGCGAAGTCGAAATTTTGTTGTTTGAAAAACTTTACAAATCAAAAATGGGATTTTGTGAGGGTTCAATTTTTTGTGATTTAATGTTGGTTTTTGAATAAAGTCTAATTGCATTGTCGTAAAATGGTGAAAGAAATCCTTTGCAATATTTGTGAAATCAATATTGTACTTGTTATTATCAGAGGTTGAGACCTTTTAATTTGGAACTTCGAAGTTATGTAGGTTTGTTAAAAATTATTTACTATAGGCTAAGCAAAAGTGATGAGTTGTTGTGCTTCATGGGTATGGCGGATATAACATTGTCTATATCATTGTTTAATTTTGCGGTTCACGCATTGGTGTCATTAATCGAACTTTTTCTTAAGTTTTAAGGAGAGGAGGTTACGTTCAAAAGAGAGAGATGGAAGGGGCTTTGATTGAGAGCTGCACTAATTAGTTTCATTGTCTGTCTCCTTTTACATTTTTTCATCTTGGTTTAGAACTTGGGTTTGTTGGATGCGAAATTCATTTTGTGTTTGTTTTGTTTAGGTCAGCAATATGTTGTACTAGAATTGTTAAAGACATAATAAGGTTAATTGGGTTATAATGGAGTAGTGTGAGAACACTAGGCAAGAAAGAACCTTGAGTTGAATTTGGGTTGTGTTAGGTTTAGATTGTTTCATTGAAAGACCACGAAATACATTATGTGGTATGAATGCAAGTTTAACTATATGTAAGCATGGACTCTTTGTTAAGTCTTCTCTCCCTTAAGTTGCTTCTTGCTCAAAATATAAGGAAATTTCCTTTTCCTTGCTACAGATATCATATGGTTTTATAAATTTGTTAGTGCATTAACCTTTTGTCTTCCCCTCGCTAATATGACTTGCATGCTATTGCAAGGCGTGAAGGTGATCCTGAGGCGATCTCCGTGGCCTCAGCAAGGCGGTGCCTAGGCGAACAAAATAATACTTATTCAGAGTTTTGTGAATACTTATTTATTTATTTATAGGTCCTTAAATAACTCTATTAGTCAATGTGATTATTATTTAATATATACTTCAAAAATAATAATAAGTCTTAATTTTGTCAATATTTTGTTGTTTGGTAGGCATATTAGTTATCGAACTTAATTATAAATAGCCCCATCAAATTTTTAAAAATTATTTAGGACACCGCCCGCCTAAGGCACCGCCAAGGAAATTTGTCCCAAAACGTCTAGGCATCGCCTAGGCGACGCCTTGCAATCACTGCATGCTACAACATAAAGTAATATAGGATCTTGACACAATTAAAGAGAGATCAATCCTTCAAGGATGTTCATTGCATCCAAGATTTCTTGCTCATAATTTATTGTATTAATAATAGAATTGACTTTAGTTAATTTAACTTTTAACAGTTTCTCTTGCAGTATTTGCTCTCTTTTGATTCAAACTTCATATAGAGTATCAAATCAAAAGTAATTAAATGTGCTTCTTTTGAGGAGTTATAATTTTGAATATTTTTTCTAACTCTAAAAAAAAAAAATATTCACACTCACACCATGACAATATACACATATAACGTCAACAACTCAAAATATCAAAGCAACTAAGTGCGTGCACATGTGAAGCACGTATTAAACTAGTATATATACACACAACAAAAAGCCTCAATCCCAAATTAGTAAGGGTCAGCTACATGAATCGAACTCTTCCATTGCGCTCAATTTAGTGGACTTAATGGTGTGCTTTAAAAATCTTTTAAATCATTCCTAATCAATGTGTCCCGAGTTAGTTTAGGTCTGCCAATACATTCAGTTTTTATTGATTCAAATTTCCTATCTCTAAAAGTTTTACCACACATCCACATAAGCATTCATTCATTTTCGCTACATTCATTATACGCATTTGTTGTTTTTTTATTGCCTAACATCCACTTCCATAAAGCATAGCTATTTAATGCCCAACATTCACTTCCACAAAAGCATAGCTAACATAATTGTAACCCTTTAAAATCTTCCTTTTAACATAGTATGGATATTTCGATCACAAATCACATTAATTGAACTCATCCACTTCTTTCATCAGTGTTTTCAAGGAAGGGCCAAGGCAGTGGGTAATTAGGCAGGTGGTGGGCCTGAAAATATTTTTTAAAACTTTTTAAGGAGATCTCTGTAATTTTCAAAACTTTTGATTATTTTTTATTTTATTTGTTTGAAAATATTATTTTTATTTCAAAATGTGTGGAAAAGTGTGGAGGTGAAAATATGCTGATGAGAATGTCTAAGTGAAAAAATGTGCCTCTTACTGTTGAGGGGTCTCTAAATAAATTAAATTATTTCTTAGGGAGGTCTAGTAAATATTTTTTTGTCTGCCTAGGCACCGCCTAGACTAGGCGGGGCAAAACCGCCTCGCTGCCTTAAAAACATTGTCTTTCATCAAACTTTAATTCTATGCATAACATCATCCTTAGTATTACTACCTTTTCTATGATTGATCGTAGATACTTAAAGTGCTTCAGCATAGAAACTTCTACTTCCACTAATTTTACCACTCCATTATCTTGATGTCTAATATTTGAAATTCACGGTGCATGTGTTTAGTCTTCATCCTACTCAACTTAAAGCCATTAGATTCCAACTTATTCCTCCATTGTTCTAATTTCCTATTCACTCCATCTCTTTGTCGAGAATATTAACGATAATTATTAGGATTGTTATTTAGTATATTTATTCTATTTGTAATTAATTAGAATTAGAAGTAATTAGGCTTGTATAATCAGTTTTTAATAGCTGTAAATCTGTTTTGATAAGATAGGATCAATTATGATCAATTAGGATCAATTAGGATCAATTAGTTGCTATTTTTATGTAAAGCATTTACTCGTAATTTTCTATTTAAACACGCCAAAATGGTGAATAAAATTCATTCCATTCTGTCATTCTTTTCGACTTTATGGTATCATAGCCTAAATGGCTAAACCTACGATGATACCTCTCAGTATCGATTCTATGAGCTCTATTCGCTCACCCTCAATTCCCTTCACCACCGAATCTTTCCAAAACCTTTCCATCACTTCTCACAAGCCGAATGGAAACAATTTCCTACAAGGGTCCCAATCGGTGAAACTGTTCATTCGAGGCCGTGGAAAATTCGACTATCTTACAGTACCAATGCGAGACCCACCGAGAAAAAGATGAAGGTTCTCAAAAATGGGAGGAGAGAATTCGATGATCATGTCTTGGCTCATAAATTCTATGGACTCGAGTGTAGGAAGAACCTATCTCTTCCTACCTACTGCTCATGACATTTGGACTGCTGTGAACGAGACTTATTCTGATCTCGGGAATGCAGGACAGTGGTTTGAGCTAAAAACTCGGCTATGGAGGCTAAAACAAGGTGAGAAAACTGTCACTCAATATTATATTGACTTAAAAACCTTGTGGCAAGAGGTAGATATGTTCAGCGATTATGAGTGGAGCTGTGCGAAGGACAGGGCTTTGTTTCAGAAAATGGTGGAAAAAGAACGTGTCTTCGAATTCCTCGTCGGCCTTAATAAGGAATTAGATGAAGTGAGAGGACGCATTCTTGGTCGTGATCCACTGCCGAGTACTAGAGAAGTCTTTGCCGAGGTCAGAAGAGAGGAGAGCCGGCGGACCGTCATGCTCGGAGGACACTCACCAGCTCCCACCGAGCCTTCTGCCCTGTTCTCTAGTCAGCCACCACGCCGCAACGACCGTCGCAGCGATAAAGGCCAAATGTTAAGGCCAAATGTTGGAAGCGCATGGAAAGCCAGTGAGAACCCTTCATCTAACCGGAATCCTCGTGATTCAAAGGGTTTTCATGCCTCATCCGAAGACACTTCCAAAGAGCCGAAATCGCCTCGAGACGTCTCGCTTTGACAAAGAAAGAACAACTAGAGCAATTGTATCAACTAATGAGTTCTCATTCAATTGTATCCAACACTCCTAACTCATCATCTTACATTGCCTCTTCTTCTTTAGCTCAAAAAGGTACTTACCCTACAACTTTCACAAATTCTACTCAAAATTAAACCCTTGGATCATAGATTCAGGGGCAACCGATCATATGACCGGTAGTTCCTCCATATTCTCTTCATATTATCCTTTATCTGGAAATTTGAAAGTTAAAATTGCCGATGGTTCTCTAACCTCTATTGCTGGAAAAGGCTCTATTATTATGTCTCCATCTCTTACATTACTAAATGTCCTACATGTTCCAAAGATTTCTTGCAATCTCATCTCTGTTAGTCGTATTATTCATGATTGCAAATGTATTGCTACAATAACATTTGCTGGATTTGAATTTCAGGACCCTTGTTCGGGAAGATGATTGGCAATGCTAAGGAAGTTGATGGACTCTATCACTTGGTCTCGGAAAATCCTTCAGATGAACAAGTTCAGAAACCAAGATGTTTAACTACCTTGTCTTGCGACAATGACATAATGTTGTGGCATTATAGGTTAGGCCATCCCAGTTTTAATTACTTGAAATATTTGTTTCCAAATCTTTTTAAAAATAAAGACATTTCATCTTTTTGTTGTGAAGTTTGTGAGTTGGCAAAACATCATAGATCTGTTTATCCTTCTTTGAAGTATATGCCATCAAAACCTTTTTCACTCGTGCATAGTGATATTTGGGGTCCTTCAAGAGTAAAAATTGCCTCAGGCTCTAGATGGTTCATCACATTCATTGATGATCACACTAGAGTCACATGGATTTATCTTCTAAAGGAAAAATCCGAGGCCGCAAATGTTTTCAAAAATTTTCACTCTTTGATTAATACTCGCTTTCATACTAATATTCAAGCTCTTAGAACCGATAATGGCCGAGAATATTTTAATGCAATCTTAGGTGATTTTTTGAAAGAAAAAGGAATTATTCATCACAGTTCTTGCGTTGATACTCCCCAACAAAATGGAGTGGCTGAGAGGAAAAATAGGCATTTATTAGAGGTGTCTAGGGCGTTATTATTTGCTATGAATGTTCCTAATCGTTTTTGGAATGAAGCGCTCTTAATTGCAGCTTATCTGATTAATCGAATGCCTACAAGAGTTCTTAATTACATCACTCCTTTGCAAGCACTAAAGAATATGTTTCTGAAAATAGATCGTTCACGATTTAACACCTAAAATTTTTGGTTGCATTGCTTTTGTTCATATACACGGCCATAATAGAGGAAAGCTTGATCCCGGGCACATAAATGCATATTTCTTGGTTTTTCACCAACACAAAAAGGGTATAAATGTTTTGATCCTAAATCTGGAAAATATTACGTGAGTATGGATGTCACTTTTTTTGAAAAACAACCTTTTTTTGAAAAAAAACTCAATTCCTGGGAGAATGATTCGAAATGAGTTTTTGGGAACAAATATCTTTGCCAAAATCGGTTGAAAATAGTTCGGTGGAATCAATTATTTCGTAACTAATCCTAGGATTTCACAACCTATAAATTCACAACCTCGTGAGACCCGGGTAGAAAACAACTTGGAACCACCTCGAACTTCGTGTTTATTCTAAAAGGAGGACTCAACCAAGTAATATTCCACCGGCTCCCGAGGTGGGGCAATCATCGGACTCGATCGAGGTCCAAGTACGATCGCTCTTTCTCCTACTTCTCTTCCAAATTTAGAACCTTCTACAAATTTCTTTGAACCCATAGCCTTACGCAAAGGTGTCGATCATGTACCACAAAACATCCAATATCCAATTTCGTATCTTATCATAAGCTCTCACCGATTTCAAAGCCTTTTCCACCAGGATTATGGATGATGAACTACCTAAGTCGATACATGAAGCTCTAGAGGTTCCGAGATGGAGAGAGGCGGTCTTTGAGGAGTTGAAGGCCCCGAAGAAGAAGAATGACACGTGGGATCTTACCTCTTTACCCGAAGGAAAAAATGTGTAGGCGGCAAGTGGGTGTTTACCATAAAATACCATGCTTTGATGGCTCGGTTGAGAGATACAAGGCTCGACTCGTAGCACGAGGCTTCACTCGGACATACGGCCTTGACTACGAGGAAACCTTCGCTCCCGTGGCCAAACTAAACACCGTACGTGTTCTTCTCTCGTTAGCCGCTAATGCTGGATTGGCCTCTCGGACAGTTTGATGTGAAGAACGCGTTCTTAAACGGCGAGCTAGAGGAGGAGGTGTATATGGAAGCTCCGCCAGCTTTGATGAGCTAAAGAAGGATGGCGAGTATGTAAGCTAAAGAAATCCATATATGGATTGAAACAATCTCCGAGGGCATGGTTCGAAAGATTCACGAGAACTGTGAAACAATGTGGTTACACTCAAGCTCATTCAGATCATACGATGTTCTACAAACACAATCATGGTAAAATTGCTATTTTAATTGTGTATGTAGATGACATTGTGATGACGAGAGATGACATAGTAGAGTTGGAGTCACCGAAGAACTTCTTATCCAACCGGTTTGAAGTCAAAGATCTAGGACAGACTCAAATATTTTCTTGGAATGGAGGTGGCTAGATCCTCAAAAGGAATAGTTATCTCACAAAGAAAATATGTTCTTGATCTCTTGAAAGAGACTGGATTACTCGGATGTAAACCAGTGGCAACTCCCGTCGATCCGAATCAGAAACTCGAAAAAGAAGATGGTGCTGAGGCTGTGGACAAGAACCGGTATCAGAAGCTGGTGGGGAAGCTAATTTATTTGGCGCATACAAGGCCGATATTGCGTTTGCGGTGAGCTTGGTTAGTCGGTTTATGCATTGTCCATCGAAAAAACACTCAAAGGCTTGTTCATCGGATTCTTCATTACTTGAAAGGAAGCCCGGGTAAAGGAATTATGTTTTCAAAGAATGGGAGCCGAAGAGTGGAGATCTTCACTGATGCTGATTGGGGCGGAAGTTCTACAGACAGGAGATCTACCACCGGCTATTGCTCCTTTGTTTGGGGCAACTTAGTTACTTGGAGGAGCAAGAAACAACCGCTTGTTTCTCGAAGCGATCTTGAGTCCGAGTTGAGCTATGGCTCAAGGAGTATGTGAGTTGTTATGGCTTCGGAAGATCTTAGAGGAGTGAAGGTTGAAGGAGATAAACCGATGAGGTTGTATCTTTGCGACAACAAATCGGCAATCAATATTGCTCGAATCTGTGCGATGACGGGACAAAACATGTCGAAATAGATCGACATTTCATCAAGGAGAAACTGGAAAACGGCAATATCTCGCATACCCTTTGTTCCATCATCCGAAGCGACTCGTGATGTTCTTACTAAGGGACTTTTTACCGCTATGTTCGAAGGGTTTCTATCCAAGTTTGGAATGATCGATATCTATTCTCCAAATTTCTTGAGGAGGGGTGTCGAGAATATTAACGATAATTATTAGGATTGTTATTTAGTATATTTATTCTATTTGTAATTAATTAGAATTTGAAGTAATTAGTTTGTATAATCGCTTTTAATAGTCAAATCTGTTTTGATAAGATAGGATCAATTAGGATCAATTAGGATCAATTAGGATCAATTAGGATCAATTAGTTGCTATTTTTATGTAAAGCATTTACTCTGTAATTTTCTATTTAAACACGCCAAAATGGTGAATAAAATTCATTCCATTCTCATTCTTTTCTCGACTTTACTCTTCTTTCGCCAACAAAAACAATATGATCTGCAAATAACATACATCATGCTATATCCTTTTGAATATGCCAATAGTCATTTCATTCATAACTGAAGGAGATATGGGCTTAAGGTAGATCCTTAATGTAGTTTATTGCACTTGAAATTCTTTTTGAGGTTCCTCCAAATGTTACACATACACATATACATATATGAAAGATAATTAATTGTCCTCACAAAAGTGATACGCCCGTTAGTCGAACCAAAGGGAGGCTAGAAAGGTTCAAACACCAATGGTTACTAAAACAAAGTGACCAATACGACACAATTGATGTTTCTAAAGTGTTGAAAGATAAGGAACAAGTGACAGATTTGAATCATGTAACAGATTTTTTGGAGGGAAATTAGGAGCTTATAAAGAGTTTGATCGAGAAAGAAGAGTTATGAAAAATTTGGACTTGTTCTAGAGTTTTCAAATTTCTATCAAAACAAATTTATAAATCTATAATCGAGTTTCTTGAATTTTAAAATTATATTACAATCAAAATATATCTAGAAAGATCAATATACATCAATTCAATTACATCTATGTTTTGGATATTAATAAGAATCGATTTGGGGATGCATCAAAAAGTTTCCTTCTCTAATGTTCCCTCCTTAACATGGGTTTCCATTGCATTGAATAGATAAATTTCCTCATTCAAATCCATTGCAGAATATCCTTTGCCTAGTTTACAATTAGCAACCAACTCTGCTTCTAGCAATCTTGTTTTTTCGCATAGCTGCTAGTTCTCCCTTTCTTTACTTTGAAAATCCTTGAATTCTTTCATTTCAACTTGCAATGGGTAGGACCGTAGGACTCCTAAGTTTTTTTCATGCTCCTTGCCTATGCTATTACGTTGCCAAATGATTGCTTCAATAGCTCTAAAATACCATTTCAAGTACTCTAACCTTTACTCACTACTCCTTTATAAACTAGTGACTGAACATTTGCACAAGGAAATGAACCAGTTTGAACAATTTTTTGTGGTGAATGTCAACGATATTAAATAGGGTTAATAACCAATTAAAAATAAAAATAAAAAAAACCACACACACACAATCACACGCACGCGAGCGCAAACTTTTTTTTTTTTTTTTTACAATTTTTGAACAAACTTTGAGTTTTTTCCAAATAATTGACAAACATTTTTATTTATTTTTTGCAGAAATGAGGACTTTGGTAAATCTCTGGTAAACTCGCAAAACTAGAATAATAAAAACATAAATTCAAAGAAAAGAAGGAGTAACACCAATTGACACAAAGATTAGGGAAGGGAGGTTGCAGTAGTTTGGACACCTCCAAAGACGGCTAACAAATGCCCTTAAAAGAAAACTCGACTCAATAGAAACTGAAGAAATTCGATGATGTAGCGGCAAACCGAAGCTAGCTTGGAACGCATTGATTAGGAGGGATTTAAAGGATTTAGAAAGCACACCATCAATTGCACTAAATCGAGCGCAATGGAAGAGTTTGATCCATGTCACCGGCTCTAACTAATTTGGCATTGAGACTTTGTCGTTGTCATATTGTTTTTTGCAAATCTATCACAAACTTTAAATTGGCTTCAACCTCACGGTCTACTTCTTTGTGCAATTAAAAAATAAACCGTAGAAAAAAAACCCAAAAAAAAAAAACTCGAAAATAAAAAATAGCAAGAACTAGACTCCAACCAATTGACAAACCTTGCTCATCGTACCATGCCTTAGTTGTTCTCTTTTATTCTCTGTTTGCTTATAGAGAAAACTATATTTATGAGAACCCAATTTTTTCATATTTTTTACCACAAATACCATGCTTTGATTGTGATCGATCAGATCCCATGGTCACACGAGAACTATTAAACCAAGCCCCTTTAACCATCTTATTACATTCAACAACATGAAGCCACCATGGTTCAAAAATAAAATGACTTCCTCTACAATGAGTTAAAGAAAACATTAGATCCAAAGTTGTACGTAGTGATATAGGACGATGGTCAAAATGAGAGTAAAGAAAATGATTAAGACTTTGTTAGGTTGACAACAAGAATGAAGCCAATTTAGGGTTTCTGATAGATTTGCAAAAAACAAAAAAAAAACAAAAGTTAAGTGGTGATATATTTCAAAAAACTCAAAGTTTGTTCTAGATTTGTTGTTGTTAATAGTTTATGTCATTCTTTTTGTCATTAACCCTTCCCACGTCAATAAGCCACCTAAACAGCTTAACATCGGTAGGACTACAAACACACGATATTTATTTAGTTATAGTTATTGGAGGAAGTTGCAAGTATAATGTCAAAACAAAAAAAGCAAGTTTTTATCATCTTAACATGGGTTAATTCTAATATTTAAAGAACTTACAAGAGTAATGCCCAAAGTGCAAAACAAACTACTCTCGTCCTTCTACTTACTGACGCTAATATGCGTTCATCTAAATGACATTCATGAACATCTTTTATAAAGAGGCATTTTTGTTGGACTAAGTGATTCGCAATTATACTCCACCCAATATTTTGATGTCAACAAACAATATGTGATGGCATTAATGAGTGTAGTAGTGTTTCATTACATTAAACTACATTCAAGTTCATCAAGGGATTCAAGAGTGGATTTCTCGAATTGACGAGAAAATTCATTATAGTGAAGATACAAGGACAAGAATCAAATGAAATGAAAACCGAAATTTCGGTCCAAGTCATTTAAAAGCGTCGTAAGGTATATAGAATCTCATTTTACAAGCCAATGAATTAGGTTGACGACTTTTTATCAACAATAAGGTTATAATTCTAAAACTCATCATTTTCGAAATTTTTTAGAAAATTATTTAAAAAATTATTTAAATCATGAAAATACGTTTTAAACATGTTTTAAGGGTTAAACATGATTGGTATGAATTGGTGTTGATCCCAAGGTGTCCCAAACAAGTTTTGGAAACTTTTTTGGAGCACTTTAGGGAGGCAGCCCCCACCCCAAAATGAAGTAGTGCGCTTACTACTCGTGACAGCTTTTTGGAAAGTGTTTAAATCATATTCGTCCATTTGAAAGCACTTGAGTTTTTACCATAGATGTTTTAAAACGATTGTAAATGGTCAAATGGAGAATAAAAGCATCTCTAAAAGTATTAGAACATAAGAGAGCATGATTTAACCTTTTCCAACACACATAGGTGCCCTAATTCTTATTTTTCAATGTCTTGAGCTTAAATATGATTTTCTATACTTGAGAATGAAATTGGTTTCCTAATTGGGAGTCTAAGAAGTTTGAAATTGATCTTGCCAACCTCTAAATAAATTTCCACATAAATGACCCTACTATACATGATTCTTGGGTTATAAGATCTTTCTTTTCTCACGCTCTTTGTATTCTTAATTTTTACCTAGAAATCCAGTGCTTTTTTTGTTTTGATGACATTACAATAAGGCTTTTGTGCTTAACTTTGACTATATGAGCCCTAGAACTTTTTCGCATTAATTAAGCCTACATAAACTTGATTTTGTTTAATGCATAGAATTTGCGTGAAACCTAATAGAGCCTAATAATCTATAATTATTTTTATCGATTCAATTGGTGCGTCGGTTTTACAACACTACCTAAAGCATTTTGGTCTTAAACTAGAGTTTTCATAAACCCTAGGTATTGGTTGCACTCATTGAGCTTAAGCTTGATTCTTAAATAATGCATCCATTTATTTGAAACTGATTTGGGTTTAATCTATATTTCGCTTTTGCGGTTTTAAATTGTGATGTTTTGACAACACTACTTAGAGGTCTTTGCACATAAAATTATATTTTTATAAACCTTAGGCATTAAGTTGCCCACCTGAGCTTGAACTTGATTTCTAAATAGTGCTTGTGTTTGATTGAGATAGATGTAGCTTAATATATATTTGTTTTGGTGGTTTCGATATTTTATTGTTTTGACAACACATTTACAAGGGTTTTGTGCTTAATATTAATCTATATTTTGAGCTTAACCCATACTCTCTGGTGGTCTCAATATTGAGAGTTGGGCATATAAGAACTGATTTTATTAGGCACCTTATTTGCATGGTTTTATCTTAGAATCATACTTGATTTATGAGAGGATAATCCTTATAACAGTTTACTTGTTGTAAAATGTAAATTGTCCTCAATTGTAATTGTTGTAAAACCCTATTGGTGAATAGGCAAGGTGGGTTAAAGTCATTATTGCAGTAAGGCAAGTGTAAAGAACTAGTTAAGGCTAAGCGATTGTAAAATATCTTGTTGATGCTAGGCATGCTAACCTTACGGGCTTAGGGTTGTAAAACTTATTTGGAATGATAAGAGGGGGTTAAACTGCTAGCCAAGGAGGTTAGGTTGTGAACGTAAATCCAAGGGATCGAACCACTATAAATCAGGTATGTACTTGCATTTCTTCTACATCCTTCATGTAATTTAATGTTTTCATTTGTTTCGAGAGTTCCATTACACTATTGTTGATTATCATTATTATATTTGTACTCTTAAGTAATTGAAAATTACTGGATGGTCTTTGCAAATATGAGGAAATAGTTCATATACAAACCCAATTCTACTCTAACCAACAACATTTCACCCTCGACTCTCTCCCTCACGCTCCCCATCCTCAACTCTCCGGCAAACCACCACCTTTGGCAAGCCTCCCACTTCCGACGAGCATTCCACCATTGACAACCATCTCCGATAATCCTCTCTCATTGATGCATTCAATTTTTTGTGCCTTGTTATATAATTACTTGAATCATATTACGCTTCTTCATTTGTGTGTATTTAATTTTATATTTAAAAAACATGGTAAAAGATATGTGGTGACAATATGAGCTTTACCACTAAGATTTCTAAATAAACTATATATTTCATAGATAGGTCTAAATAACTATTATGTCTGCCTTAGTCCCGCCTAGGCTAGATGCGGTAGACTTCCAAGGCCTTGCCTTACCGCCTCGAAAACATCGATTGCCCATCACCCTTCTGCCCCACTCCTCCCAGTGTTCTTCGTTTTTTATCAAAAAACACGTAGAGTTCACATGGATGGAACTCGACTATTAATTAGGCATTTGTGACAATGGACGTCTAAATATTGTACTATTTCAAAATTTCAAACTAACCTTGATCACTTGTCGCATGTTGGGCTTATTGGGTCCATACATTCCCAAAACAGAGTCACCATATAATTGAAACTGCTCAAGGACCTGACGACGCGAAACATTGATAGAGGATGCTCCATATATTGAGCTATCAACAAATGCCAAAGTACGCCATGGGCTGCAAGAAGATATTTTCTTTCCTTTTAGTTCTTTAAATATAAATTACTACATCTAAGACTATGAGCTAAGAGATAGTCATGCACAACAAATTGTAAACTTGTATTACGGAAATGAAACCAGTAATCTTTATGTTATCTTCCAAAATAAGACCCTTTGCCATGAAAATTCAAGTTATTCGACTCATGTTGACCTCATTCACGCTTAATTGTTACAATTAATACTATATCTAGACTAAATTACAGTTATACTCCATAAGTGAATCCATATGCCTACCTTATTTAGTCTTGTAAGGAACATAATAAGAAAGAACTCTTGAATGTCTCCTAGTAAAAAAAAAAAATAATATTGGAAAATTACTCAATGTTGAATTACATTTATGAAAATTGCGTTCAAATTTATGTTATAAAAAAATTGTGTGACCTAATTTATTATATGGCCATGTGACTTGTAGGCGCTAATAGTAATTAAGTCATAGATGACCAATACTTACCATGTAACGACCCGTACCTTTGATTCAGGTAATTAGTGCTATCCTCGGGACCCTTTGCAACTAAGACTTGACCCATGATGCGCTTAGATTCCCGAGTTTGAGGTAATACACGAATGTTAATGTTATTTATGCTTGATGTATTTCAATGGGTGTTATATAAGCTATGTGATATGTTGTTCCATTTCTCGTAAATTGGGATGAGTATTGCAATTTGACCCACTTTTGACAAGCCAATTTGACAAACAATCATAGGAAGTCCCTTAGATGCATATCGAGTTTCATACGTGCACGTGTGCACATCGATGCAAAAATTAACATTCACAATCAAGTGCGTGCCAAATTGGCATGTCAAAAGTGGGTCAAAATAGTATTTTTCAAAAATTAATTAAGTAGACTATGTTGTTGATGTCATTTCTAGTTCCTTGGTTATAGACCTTGAGACACATACAAGTGAGAGCAACAAAACATGTGTGGTGAACCTAAGTGAGAGGTACACAAATAAAGAGTGAAGGGACTTTAAAATAGTGAAGGACAATGGGGTAATTGTTCAATTAAACCCAATGAAAAAAGGACTTCGGTCAACTAAAATGGAGCAGAAATGGAGAGGGAGAGGGAGAGGGAGAAAAAAGAGCCTTTAGATGTGGTTTTGGTTGTGTTGATGAAGTGATGGAGGGTTGAGATGATGTGATTTCAAGTGGAGTTACCAAAATGTGCCACTCAAAACCCCCTCCCGACAACACAAACTAATTCGCATGAAAAAAAGATTGCAAAAAAAGTCGAGCCCTAGCTTTTTCTCCTAGCGAAATCAAACAAAGAGATCAAAGAAAACGGCGATGTGAAGAGGATGAGAGGCCCGAGGTGAGAGAGATGCACAAGTCATGATCCGCGAGAGAGGCGGAGACAACCATAGCAAAAGAAAGAAAGAACGCATGAACAGAGGGCTTCCAAGGTTGCACGAGAGCTAGCAAGAGGCGGTGTGGTGTGACGATTCTAAGGTCTAACAACCCCAGCAACCTTCATCCACCCCAATTAATCCTCTCGTGGCGCTATGGAGTGGTGGAAGTGGTCTTGAACACCAACTCCTTCAAATCTAGTCAAATATTAGTGATTGCAGCTCTAACGATATGTAATTTTGTATAGACCCTTGCATTCTCTCTATATTTAGTTAGTTTCTTGAGGATTTAGTGTGACGAGCTACATTACCACCCAAACTCGAGGACGAGCATTAGGTGCGGGTACGTGTCTAGATGTCAAACTTGGCTATTCTCAAATTTTAAGGACTCGGGGACTCGGCTAAAAGTGTCCAAAATCATAGACATGAGTACTTGGACAAGGATAAAAACTGTAAATTTTAAATAGTTTTCTTTAATTTTTGATGTGAAATAAATGTGAACATTAGAAAATAAATAAATAAAAAGACTTAGCCTCTTAAAATTAAGAAAAACAAAACAAGTTTTCTACTCAAATGCCAAACAAGTCTTTTATGTAATAAATATCTTGTGTCAAATGGTGTGTACAAAACCTGTGCCGAATTTTGAATGAGGGGAGGTCAACAAATAGAATGAAAGGAAAAATGGAGATTTTTCACAAAGCACCTCGAGGCAGTATCTCAAATCTCCATAAACTAAATTGAAAGAGGGATCAAAAGTGTTTTTTTTTTGGTTACAAGTTTATAAGGTTTTAAATATTTACTATGTAACAAGGTGCGCTTTTGCTCTCTATCGCAGTTTTCCAGATCTAGGGTTTACATGATATGGGCTATCGGCGGTCGATCTAGGGTTTACAAGATCTGGGGCTACCGGCGATTGCTGTCGATTTTCAAGTGACTGCGATCTACGCTGATGGCTTCTCCCACCCTATCTCCTCTTCTTGTTTTTTCTTCTTCTTTTGCTATAGCTCTTGTTTCATGTGGGTGGCACGAAAGTCGAAGTGAGTTTTTCCTCTCCTTGTCGAGAAGCTTTCATTTTTCCTCTCCCTATTGGGGGGGCTTTGAATTTTCTCTTCTTATAGAGAGGTTTGAGTTTTTTCCTTTAATTATTGTGAGGTTTTGGAGTTCTTTTCGAGTTTTTTTTAGGAAGAGAGTTTTTTTTTTAGTTTCCTCTCTAAGAGACAACACAAACTTCAATAATGCAAGCATTGGATCGACGGGACTCGTGAAGCATGCAAGCTAGGAGCCGTGAATAGCATAAGTTTGAACTGTCGAGGGCTTGGCAACCCTCGACTAGTTCTTACTCAAAGGATTTAGTTAAGTCGAATAAGCCATATATTCTTTTTTCTTCTTTTTTTTGAGACTATTGTTGTAGAAGCAAAATAAATAAAAGTATATAGAATGGTCATTTAAACGCATTCGATGATAAGCGTATAAGTTGCACATAAATTTACAAACTTTTGCGATGTCACAATGATCCCAACGAGTGGGAGAATGCTGTTATGGATGAAATTTCATTGTTAAATCAAATGTAATAGTGAGCAATATTCAATGAATGAATACATATTCTATGAATGAATGTACACCTAAAACAAAAAACAAAAAAAAACAAAAAAAAATAGAATGAAAGGAAGAAAAAGAGAGAGAGAGAGAGAGAGAGAGAGAGAGAGAGAGCCCTAACTCTAAACCCAAGAGCAGCTAGTCGAGTTCCCTTTTTTAGGGTCGAACACATCCTATGTCTGTGTCGTGTCGACACGGGCACTTCCCCCAAAAGTGTCAAATCCAATTATCCTAGGTAACAAGGTTTTATTAGGTTAGAAAACAAAAGAAACCTAAATTTTGAAATTTGTTGGTGAAGCTACATCCCATGTGCTTGATGAAAGACCTAACAAAGAAGTATATTTTTCTCACTCAACCCCTACATATACGGACAATCAATGGTGTTTTTTATGTATAAATTATGGCCTCTGCACGCATTGTCAATCACGCGTCTCTCGATAGATGTCATCCCTGCATAAAAGAAAGGGCCCTTGCATGATTCTAGGTAGAAAACCTATAGCCAGTGAGTTGACTGCATAAGGAATAGTGTAGGAAACCTCACGACTAGTGGCGATTGATCTTACCAATCAATTCGCACCTTTGACTGATCAAATACCTTAGGAATCTAGGCTAAATTGGACACACTTGTGATCTATTTGTCTAAGTGTAGTATCTTCACGAAGCCCAAGGCGGTTACCGCATTAAACCCTATGACGTGTCTAAGGTTGTGTGCTGATTAGGGGAATAGTTAGAGGTCGTACCCTAGCTATCGACATTAGGGGAACTAGGAGTCAGTACGCGTGTTTGGCTCTATAGCTACTCTAGGACATTGTAATTGAGCATACATTTATGTAGATCAACGATCAATGATCTTATTATCTCGCCAATCGACGGAGCTTGTGAAGTCAAAGGTTTAAGTTGTTTCTATCACTGGATTTCTTAGCAATTTACATTCCTCTCATTCATTTTAATTCTCTTAAAATTGTTTTCAAAACTCCCCTTTTTTACAAGCTTAGAATAACCACTAAGGCCTCGTGGTACGATACCCGTGCTTGCCGCTATTGCAAATTAATTGAGGGAATCGACAAACAATTTGGGTTTATTTTCGGCACGATCGACACGTGACCAAAAGCGAAATAATGCTTTCTACAATAAAACTAAATTCGTGGCACAACAAATTATTAGTTATGAGTTCTTTTATTGCAAAAAAATGCAAAAACCTGCGAAAAAAAAATGTAGTAGAAACACACATTTACTTGCAATTTTCTTTGTTGCAAAATGATGCATTTAGATGAGAATTTTAGTTCGTAGCCAATTTTCTGATATAGCTGCATATTGTTATTGCCAATAAATATTACTTTAAGCTCTTGAAAAAAATAAATATTACTTTAAGCTGCAAACACAAAATTTCGTAGCATAATCATTTAGCTTCGAGGCTTATGCAACGACGCTCGCTACAAAAGTTTTTGCAGCTAAAAACTTTTGCTACAAAACATAGCCTTCTTGCTGCAAAATATTACGCAGCTAAAAATCATTTTTGTTGTAGTGACCCACTTTATTGAGCCAATTGAATGCTAACCTCTTTAACATTTTTAGAAACCTCGTCTTGTGCGTCAGATTGCAGCAAGGAGAAGGTCTAGGCGTATAGCTTCCATCAATTGCACTAAATCGAGTAGGATAGAAGAGTTTGATCCATGTAACCGACCACAACTAATTTGGGATTAAGGCTATGTTGTTGTTGTTGTTGTTGTTGCTGTTGTAAATGTATAACATAGGGATTTGGACAGTTGTTATATAGATGATTCACTGGATATTTTGTATAGACTCGCGCTATAGACGCCCAGGCAGCGTTTATTGAGGGCACCCCATTTTTTTAATTAGTTTATGTTCCCAATGGAAATGACATATTTTCCCTCTCAAACAATGGGGTGCCCTTATGCAAGACTGAGAAGCCTATAGCGCGACACTACGTTTCAGACATTGATTGTTGTGTCGGTTATCATCAACCGACATTATGCTTCACGACTTGGTGGGAAATGACCGAACCTATGATCTCAGACTCATAGGGTTGAGGCATAGGCTATCGTGTCGATTGGTGTCAACCGAGATATATATATATATATGTCTCCGCACAAGGCCACCGAGACCACTTGTATAGTCACGGTGGTCATCCATCGAGTTGGGCGTCGATTGGTATAGACCGATACTTCGATAGGGTATCGGCAAGACATGACCGAGACCACTTCACGACTCTCAAATAAGGTGGTGGGGTGCGATGCTTGACATAAAGGGTATTTTGGTAAAAATTCGAGGTGCCCTAAGAAAATCAATGGATGCCCAAAAAATTGGGGTGCCCTCGGTAAGTGATGGGGTGCCTTTATCGCAACTCTTTGCATATCATACTTTAGGAAATCAATGCGAGTCTCCCGATGTTTTCTTTCGATTTTAAATTTTTGTCGATTTCTGAGATATACATGTCTATCAACTACGAAGACTTATTAAAGTGTTGACTTAGACAGTCTGCATCCAGGGTATGAGTCGACGTCTAAGGCTAAACGGCACCCGAGAGAGGTCGTCACATACTAACACATGTTATTCTCACACGACTCTACTTTTATAGAGGGCAGAAGCAACATTAATAAACTAAAGTATCCACGTTTACTCCTATAATTCAATTTCTATAAAAAAAAGGAAAATAGATTTATTCCTAAGCCATATCAAGAAAAAAAAATTTCTAATTTCTAATGGATTACTAAGCATAAGATGTTAAATTTACTTATGGTAATTTCATGCCAACCTCCAATAAATAGGACAAGAAGAGTGATACATGAAAGGGCGAAAGGGTGTAGAGAAATTGGAATTAGAGGATTTCCAACTCCTTTCACAAGAGAAATATGCAAAACATATATAAAAATAAAAAATAAATAAACGGTACCAATTGGCTGACCTCAACTATTTAAATAAATAATTTGGAAGCCACCTATTAATTGTCAAATCTTTCAGCATCGATCAAATAATGACATATCATCAACACAAAACATTACACTTACTTATTATAAGCAGCTCGTCCAACCATCACACCATGAGCACCACATTGTCTAGCCGCGTTGACCTACCAAACAATTTAAGATTAGTGAGCCACTAAAACAAAATATCATTCAAACTATGTATCATGAGAACAAATGAATGATGAAATGCATCAACCTACGGACAAGGTTCAGAAATTTGACTTCGCCTATGACATTAGTCACTTAAAATTCAAAAGTAATTCAATGAAGTCTAATTCGACGTAAGGAACTTTTGTAAGATTTTGACACTAAGATGAAGAATAAAGAATTTTATATAAATGCTAGCAAGATTTTCATTCTGTCAAGGCACATTAAGGAAACTTGTTTATAATATTTCTTGTACTTGAACTTGATACAAAGTTTTTTATTCTTAATGTAAGAGTTTTGATATTTTTAAAGACTAATTCTATATAATTTTGAGCAATAAGTTGGAATTCGTTCATCGTACAAGGCATCATTTCATAAATTTGCATTATTTAATGCGCTTCTATTTAGTAATAGTATCAATTTTCAATAAAAAAAGTGTCATTATCATTTTTAAAAAATTTGAAGATGTAGGGGTAGACCGAAGCTAACTAAAGAAACATAGATTAGGAAGGATTTAAAGGATTTGGAAAACACGCCATCAATTGTACTAAATTGAGCGCAATGAAAGAGTTGGATCCATGTAGCGACCCAACTAATTTGGGATTGAGGCTTTGTTGTTGTATCATTTTATAAAAATGACATCATTGTATAATTTGTTTCTTACAAATTACTATTAAAATGTGAAAATTATTTCTTTTTTATTACCATAATTCCGTGTGAAGATATGTAAAATTTTGTTTGTATGTAAGTTTTTTAATTCGGTGTTTGAAAAAAAAAAAGGCTAAATGATTAGAGGTAGTTAAACAAAGTATGACTAGCACCATGCATGTGGAAATTGGAATGATCACGAAACATAAGTACAATGCCTGCGGGACACCTTCACAAAGAGGCATCGAAAATTTTATTTTGCATCTACTTGTGTGTACATGTGTCGTAAATTTGTAAAGGTAGAATAATAAATTCAAAGATTTGAAGAAAAGTATGAGTAGCACGGCAAAATTTAAGGAAAGGTAATTGCGGTGGTTTGGATGCATCTAAAGATAACCTGCAAATCCCCCCGTTAAAAACCTCGACATAGAAGAAGTTAAAGAAATTCGACCGTATAAGTGTAGACTTAAGTTAACTCGGGATGCATCAATTAAATAGAATTAACATGACTATGAAAACACGCAATTAACTACATTAAACCGAACGGAATGGAAGAGTTTGATCCATATAATTAATCTCTAGTAGTTTGGGATTGAGGTAGTGTTGTTGTAAATTAGTTGGAGTCGTCTACATGAATTAAACTTTTATATTCCGTCAATTTAACGCACTTGATGTACAACGCACCTATCCAAAGTAAGTTAAAACATCAATCTCATGGATCAAGCACTTCCATTCAGTTTGTTTTAATGTTGTTAATCATGTGTTGTGAATAGTGATGATCCTTTTAATCCATCGTATTTATGCATCCCAAGTTATCTTAGTTTTATCCCTATAAGACCAAATTCCTTCAACAACTTAATATTACATATTTCAAAACATGGAAAAATTAAACAAAATGTAAAGCATAGAACTACTTAATAACATAAGTTTACTTATTTATTGATATATATAAAAGCAGAAAATTAAGCACACAAATTTCATGCAATACATTGAGAACCACATCAAGTTTTCATTTCCAGGATCATGATCCATTTATCCTCAACATTGCTATATGATAATTAAACTTATTGAAAATTTAATTTAGATTTGAGTAATTTAACATAAGTCAAAACATACTTCCTAAATAATATCGAGCATGTCTTTATTCATAAAGTTGGTACAACATTTGTCATGATAATGTGCTATGCTAGTTCTTAAATGTAATAACGAATATCTATGTAAGACTGAAACTCTACAAATATTGAGCTTCCGTAACCAGAGAAGCATGAATGAAATCATTACCTCTCTTTTCCTCTTGTGAGTGTAGATCATAAGGACCGTTTGCATCGCACGACTAATTGGCGTAGTCACCGGATTAGGCTCCAAGCCGGTGTTTGTGTCGCACGATTTGCTAATGATGAGTGTTTAATCGATCCCTATCCCGATTAACTTAAGTGCCATTTTTGCCTCTCGCTACTAATCCAGATGATGAGGGAGCAAGGTTTAAAAAATCGACAAACTTCGGCGAAGTTTGTCGATTTTGAGGTGAGCGAAGCGAAGTTCATAGGAAGTAGAAAAATTGCAAAACTTCGACTCAACTTCGGCTAACTTCGACCGAACTTCGAAAACATCGATGGAAGTTAATAAAACACTAAGTAAAATTGTCATGTTTCGTGGAAGGTGAGCAAACTTTGACCGAAACTTCGACTATGTTAGAAATATACTTAAACTTCGGCTAAATTCAAATAAGACATAGTTCTAGCATCTCTATGAAGAAACTTGAGTTTCTAGCTTTTAAAGTGAAATTCCATAAACTTCCATACACCGGTGAATTTTTGTCAAACTTCTATCGTCAAAGTTAACTTCCTCGAATTAATTTCAAATTTTAAGTGAGCGAAGTCATAGGCGAAGTCGAAGTTTCAAACCTTGTGATGGAGAAACACAATGACCAAATTACCCCTCCCAAATATAAATGATAGAACCCTAATTTTCAATTTCCACTTCTATCACCATCAACACCCCAATTGCTTCACTTTAGTTGCTTTCAAATCAATCCAAAGCCCCCAATTCGCCACCATTGACGCTCAGACCTCATCGCCTTCCTCTTCGCACTCACTAATACTCCTCTAGTCTCTCATCAAGTACATGAAACCCTAGACACTCCAATTCGGATTTTTTGATTACTTGCATTTTGGTTGCTCTGGTCCTAATTTTTTGGTGGTTATGCCTGGTTTGTTCAACTTAGGTACCGATTTTTTTCTGGTTGTTAATTTGTCATTCTGACCAATCTGGGCGATCAGGAGGCGAGAGTTGATGAGAGAACTCACTGATTGAATGAAAGAATCGGTAAACAAAAGAGAGAAAAGAACTCGATTACACCTTGATGTGAAGAAGAAGGGTTGTTGTTGAAGTCGTTCCATGGTAGGGCGCTTGAGATGCATAGAGGGATGAAGATGGGAGATAAGGGAATGTGGTTTATCGATTTGATAAGAAGGGGTAAAGTGGTAATTTCATTTGTATTTTACTTATTTGATGCATTGCCTTTAGCCCCGCATGCGAACAACTCGCCGAAATGGGATAAATCACTAAAACTCCGACTCTCAAAACCCTTTTTGTTAATCCGCAAAAACCCATGTTAGTCCACTCCTCACTCGAACAGACCAATAGGATCGCCACATAAATCTTTGTATATATTTTTCTTTTTGTATATTTTAACTTTTATTATCATATTAGAGCTTTAAGGCTCGATTAGGAATTCTTCTTTGGCCTTATTGCATGGCACCCTTGAGCCTTCATTGCCAAAATTTAGTTTTGGTCCTCGTAGCCAGAATATTCATTTGCGAAGTGGGAACAATCTCCTAACTAGATAATTGCAACAAATCTTTCTAAACACATGCTTTACATGAAATTTCGAAAAAAAGAAAAAAGAAAAAACATAACAAAAAAAAAATTGAGACCCAATTTATACACCTTGTTTATGTTTATAGGCAAGATGTTGTCTTTTTAGTTGGAGATCTTGTTTTCTTAAAGTTGAGACCCAATTTATACACCCTATTTTCCATGTCTTGCAGCTACGCCAAGCATTGGGTGAATTCGATTGTGTTCAACCTTTACCAAAGTCTATTCTGCTAATTTGGAGTGTTTGTTTGAGCCTTCAAGTCTTAGCTAGATGCAGTAATAAGTGTTTTGTTCATTCTACTCACAAAATTAATAGAAGGCTTCAATTTCTAGTTATTTCAATGCGCCATGGATTTTCCAACGTAAGTAAGATCAAATATTACTAATCAACTATCTAACAATAAAAAATGGTATATGCATGATGGATTCTAATGAGTGAAGTTTCCGAAAAAAGAACCAAAGCACATGGAAGGGATGATAACACGATCAAATAACTTGGTATCCAATCATATCTAAAAATAATTCAAAATATTGATTATGATATCCAGTGTTTCCAGTTCCAACAAGATAGATCAAATGAGAATTTACATTGGCATCAAACTACCTCATTGATGCAAGTTACGCCTCCATTCATTGTGAACTGTAAACTCGGAAAGTCACGTAGAAGGCCAAAGAAATACTCGTATCTGCACATCCAAACCAAAATGAATTCTACATGCAAAACTAGTCATTAGTAACATAAACACAGGACAAGAAAGAAAAAAGAAAAGATGGGAAACATATACAAGAAAGGGAGCAAGGAAAAGTGATAAAGTCGCCACACAAAGATCTATAACCATAGCATATAGAACAATGTCTAGAAGAATAGAAGGAAAGGAACAATTGAGTTTCGTAATGGTCATTTCCAATTTTCCAAAGGATTGCCACCCGTAGTAAATTGAGTAGGACAATTTCAGGAATCATATACCAAGAAAATAGAGAGGAAAAAGATTAAAACTTTTGAAGGAAATGAGAAGCAAACACTTATTTTCAAGCAATGTGACTTTTACCCGCAAAGTCGTTCTAGTCATGAATGCAATGAAACCAATGTTTTGTTAAAGCAAAATGAAGCAAGTTGAGCAATGATCCTAGGAATCAAAATTACTCTTGGGGGAAGACATGCAATCCCAATTGGAGGAATTTAATAGGACTTAAGATTTAGAACGAGAATCTTAATTGATGAATTGAAAGAACTTGATTATAATTCTGATAAAGATGTATCTAAACCTATCAAGACTGTTCGAGAGGACTGAACAGCTCCTCAAGAAAACACTCAGACATTCACCCCTCTTTATGTTTACAATCCTACTTAGCAATCCCTTTTCCCGCCTAAAGTTTGTTACAGCAGTCTTTAATCTATAGCATGGAAAACCCATAAAGTAAAAGTAACTTACTTTAGAGGAGGAATTTTTCGATTTGCAGCAGGACTAATACCATTGAGCAATGCCTTCCTTGCATGTACAATGAAATGTCGAGTTGGTGATCCAGAGGCAACTTTATAAACAAAATCACCTAACAAGGGAGAGGGAGAGAAAGATACAAGATGGGAAGAAGGTAAGACCATCATTATATCTTTAAATATTATAATAGAGAATGAAGTGAAGAGATCATCATAAAAAAGTTATAGCCCCCCTCCCCACTGGAAAAATAAATAAGCAAACTCGCCTAGTGTTGACTGTTTGTTGCTCTACTCTTTCTCGTCCTGCCTCACATGTTCATATCAGACTATCAGTTACCTAATGTGTAGAGAAAGTACAATGTGATAATGGAGTTATTGACTAAGTTTTCTTAATACCCTCGTTAAAGATTTTCTGACGTACTTTTTACGCATACAATTGCAACACAATTGTTCGTGCATGGAAACTTGTGAACATACTTCTCGACAAATGGATGAAGGACTCCAACTATTTGGCAAATGTATGAATTAGAAGTATGTCGCCATCACTATCCTTAAGAAATTAACAAGAACTAGCACTTTCTATATACAAAAATCAACATAGCCCTTAAAAAGAGACGAGAAAAGGCACAAACTTAACAATTACAATAATAGGTTTATAAAATTAACAAAAGATTTAATTACAAACTTCAAAGGAAACTACATTAATCATGATCTAAACAATGAGAAGGCTTAGAGTTAACTTTAACAGCGAGGTTCATATGAGAAAAGGCCTACGGTGGATACCTAGGCACCCACAAATGAGAAATGGTGTAGCAAGCAACAAAATGCTTTACCAGCAAGTAGATCACAAAGACTCACTTGAGCACTAACTTTCAAATTGAGACCTAATACTCCACTCATGCTTCAAATGAAAGATAATCATCAAGCTCCAATATGCCTCTCACTCTAGTCTCAAATGCTTGGTAGAGGACAAGCATTTCCAAGCATCTAGAACACCTTAGTTAATTTTTGTCTTCAAGAATAACATCGATATTCTGAACAATGAAAGATGATAAAATAAATTATTTTAATCAATTTATCATCAAGTCTCAAATGGATGTAATCGTCACTTATATTTTAATTTGTTGACAATTTACCATACTACATTCTTAATACTGCCAGTTTTTCAGCTGGAAAAAATATTAGCCTCAGAGCTCAATAGGAACTCATATTAACAGAAACTATTAAAGCTTTGACCATTGGAACCCCATAATCAATTGCTTAGACTATCTAGGCCTATTAGTAAGCTGATTGGATGACCTAGATGTAACCTTAATTATGTGAGCTATAGGGGAAGAAAAAAAAAAATCAGAATAAGACATTGGATGACCTTAAAAGCATTGCATGATAATAAATAAGAGAGGCCGAGCCTCAAAAGAAAAAGAAGTGGTCGTGTCAACTAGCACTTTTTTCCTTAACCAATGCAAAAACACTTGATTGACCCATAAAAGATAAAAAATATACCATGAGTAAGGAAGCAACCAAGAAACATGAAGAACAATCAAATTTAATCCTCTAGAAGAGTCAATGATTGACCCAAATTTTCCCAAACTAAAGACTGTACGAGTTACTCAATTAACAGAATAAATGATAAAAGACTTACAGAGTTCACTGTACGAGTCATGATCATCAACTCCGATTCGACACTTCACACTAACAGGAGCATCACAATTTTCGGCAATAGCAGACATAGCTTCCGCAACAAACTTCCCTTATGAAAAGAAAAAAGATACATAGATAAGGTTACAACAGAAGTACCACCTGTGGTTTAAGACACTTAAAATATTGGAAGCAAAAGTAAAGTATCGTACCTTGGGATTAAGCATTAGACGAGCACCAAAGCACCCATGTCCAGCAACTTTTCCACTAGGGCAGCCACAGCTATCACATCAATTGCAGTACTCAAAATCAATGCGGTTAAAGGATGAGAAAGAGCAAAACGAAGGAAAAGAACAAATAGGTGCAAACTTGAGATTTATTGCATCATAATTATAAGAATTTGCAAGAGCAGCTGCTTTTGACAGATTATTCAAGTTACTGCCACCAATTTGAAGGACAATGGGGTGTTGTTCCCGTGGAAAAGACAAGAATCTATCCTGTTTCAGTACACAAAACATTGTTTAGAAGTTATACTATCAGTCTCCACACAAAATTCATTCATACTTAAATGAACAAGTCAACAACTACAAGTTAATTTAATCAGAATGTTTTTTGGGCAATGAGAACACGTTAACAAATGCAAGTTAATTTAATTAGAAAGTAAGTAAAAAACTCTATAAGATAAGTACTATATGCACCCAAAATCCCCAACGTGTCTAGGTAAATTGCATGTTCCAAATTACCAAAAGAATTAGTAGTTTTTAACTCTCTAAATAAATTATTCCAAGCCCCATCCATGTAACAACTAAAAAAACCAAGCTCACAGGCCCCGCTCTGAGCAACATTAATTTCGTAGATGAATATATTTCTATTTGGAATCGAGTAACTGCTCTTGAGATATACATTTAGAGGTTAACATACACTCCAGAGACCAAAGACCAAAATAGGGAAATTAGTTATCAATTTAAAATCACACGTCAACATATAAGAAGGATTATTTTAGATTATATGAAATAAAATCACGCGTAGAAGAACAAAGAACAATACTCCAAAGACCAAAATAGGGAAATAAATCACATGTTAACATATAACAAAAGCAATGATCAATCCTTCCTTTTCTTCACATTAATTATTGATTTAAACATAAGCTTGTTGAGATATACATTTAGAGGTTTGAGCATTACTTCATAATAAGCACTCTAATAAGATCCCACAAAACGTAAAATAGAGTTAGCTAGAAGGAACCAATATTATAAATAGGGGTGTGTTAGTTGGTTTAGACATCTAGTTGTCTTGATTGTAATTGGGAACTCTTTTGAGTTTGGGCTGAGAGAGTTTTAAGACTCTTTTCTGTGGTTACTTTTGTGTTCTTGTTATTTGGGTTCTTGTTCTTTGTGTTCTCGTTCAAATCAAACGATCAATAGTAGTATTCTATCTGTAGTATCTGAAGACACCTTCAAACATGGAAGCTCAATTGGATCGAGTCAAAAGCGAGCTATAGAGGTTTTCGCCGATGGTCGAAGAGGTGAAGAATCAAATAAGCGATTTCAATTGGGAAGAGAAGACTGCGTTCAAAGGTTTGGCTCGAAGATTCGACGAACTTTTCCTTCTACACTATGGGATTGCGTTACCTGACACGGGAGTGATGCAACTCCGAGAGTCAAACGATGTGAAAGCTACTCACCTTGCCAAATTCGGTGGCGTCCGAGTTGATTCAGATAGTTGGTGGTCCAGATCTGGTGAAGAAACAGTCGCTCGATCATGGATCTGAAGTGAAATCGAAAAATTGAGGGTTGTTGCTACAAATCGAAAAGCCTCACCTTCATCCTCTCGCTAACTCGTTGAAGGTCTTGGATGTTCAACAAATCAAGGACTACAGTGAAGTTCGACTCCTAAATCTGACGTTGTTGGTGGACAATGATGCGGATTGTGTGGCAAGATCTTATGGACCAAGTGAAACAACAAAAATCCAAGAAGGAAGTCCATAAATCTCAAATAAGAAACTATTTTTTTTCAGTGTTTCTTATTTGAAAGTTACTAATATATGCTAGTTACTAATATATGCTAGTTACTAATTTATGCAAGCTATTAATTTATGTTAGTTACTATTTTCATATTAGTATGATTTCTTTCTTTATTTTATAGTAACTCTTTTAGTTGCTTCTTATTTATGGAATTAGAATATTTATCATTAGAAAGTTAACAATGTTGTTAATTCTTTCTATTTAGGTGTGTTTATAACACCTTATAAATATGTAACTAATTCTATAGTTTCATTATGAATTGAATTATTGAATAAGAATTAAGTTTGTCTTCCTTTGCTCAAGTTTGAGTGTCAAGTTTCGGTGTAGAAACTTCTTATCCTCTTCTTAAGGCCTAATCAAGTGTTAGCCTTGTTTATTTTTGCTTTATTCGCTGCATCGACAAGTATTAGAGCAAGGTTTGCTTTCCTGTTCTCATGGCAGTTGATCCAACAGCGGTATTTATGACGGTAATCATGGTGTTGAGACCTCAAGATCGAGGATAAAAGATCAAGAAGGGGCATTGAAAGCTTTTCAACAAAGGGTAGATCTCTGATTCTGGTATTTGAAGCAACGCTTGACGAAATTACAAATCGACTTGACGCTCGTCGATGCCAACGGAAATGAGAATGACAAAGGACTTCGTACCAGAGATGAAGTAGCTCGCGGACATCCCATCGACAGACCTGTTCCAGCAAACGAACATAGGCGACCAATCTACGTTAACGAAGATGATTCTGATGATAATGATGGTGATTTTCTTCTACCACCAACATGACTAGTTGGTCATGGCAACTTTAGGCTCAAAGAAGATATTCCATGTTTCAATGGTAATCTTAATATTGAAGAATTTTTGGATTGGCTTGCTGAGATCGACAGATTATTCGAATACATGGAGATCCCATAAAATAAGTGGGTGTGGTTGGTTGCAAGTAGATTAAAAGGTGGAGCTTTTGCTTAGTGGGAAAGATTGCAAACTAGGAGAGTTCGTGAAGGACGAACACTGGTCAGAACTTGGTATTGGATGAAGTAGTTAATGCAACAAAATTTTCTTCCTCCTGACTATGATCAAATCTTATTCCAATAGTACCAAAGATGTTGTTAAGGACAAAACTCTATTCATGAATACACTGCAGAGTTTATGAGATTGGCGAAAAGGAATTATCTCAATGAGACAAAAGGACAACAAGTTGCAAGATAACTGGATGGATTGAAGCAGGTCATTAAAGATAAAATTGGGGTGCAAGTGTTGAGGACACTATATGAAGCTCGTAACATAGCCATAAAAGCTGAATTGGCTATGCAAGAAAGGACCAAACATGATTATTCACACAAAAATTATGGTGGGAATATCAATAAGTATGGTACGACTAGTGACAAAAGTAGTCAAGCTCAAGATGCACTTACACACAACGTGCGATACAAAGATGAAAACGCAGCTGGAAAACAAAATGTCACAGAGGCAAAGGATGGACAAAAGTCTACAAATCCTTATGCAAGACCAACCGCAGGTAAGTGTTTTAAGTGCAAACCATATGATGAAGCGAGAACATGAAGATGATATTCCATGCGCCCTAGATGGAGATGAGGATGCGTACGAGTACAACGAAGATGATGGGCAAAATTATGTGGTAAGACGCATGACGTTTTCGCCAAAGCATGAAGATTAGTAGGCCCGGTTTTGTAGGGGGCCCAGTAGGCAATCGCCCCAGGTCCCCCCACTTGAGGGAAGGCCCAATTTTGGGCACGATGTAAGGGCAGTTTTGTAATATTGCTTTTTTTTTCTTTTTTTCTAAAGTAGAGAATAAGAAATGAAAGTATGTAACTACTTACCACGCACAAGCTGCCCTTTCTCCCGACTCGTATCCCCATCTCCTCACTCTCTCTCCAACACAAATTAGTCTTAAAAAAATAAATTAAATCTTAAAAACTTGCAAGAAAGATGATCTCTCAATTCTATTAATGTTTCTCTGTGAAAAAAAATCTATCCACAAGATCTCTCACGAACATCCCTCATTCTTGGCTATTCAATACACTAAATCTTTGAACTTTTCCTATTTCAGTATAGTATTTTTTTATTTCAATGAGTAAAATTATAGCGCAGTTTCCAAAAGGATTTGAGTTGTGTACTTCCACACAGCTATAGAATGAAGGTACACTTTTAACTATTATTACTTTGATCTTTCTTTTTACTCAAGTAATCAACATATATGATATTGAAGAAGTATTAAATCAGTAAATAATTCTTTTTTTATTTTAGATTTCTTTACACCTAACATATAGACCTCAATTTCATTTGATATAAGAAGCTTCCAATCAGGTTCAATATTTTTTCTTTAAATTTGTATTTATTGTTTGTGTAGGAAATATTTTGTCTAGAAAATATCCTTTAGATGATAATAACTTTTTTATTAAAAAAAAAAAAAAAAAGTTAGCCGAGTCATTAAAAACTAAAAAGAGCCTTAGTAATTAGCCTTGAACTTGCTTGTTTAGTTTTGATTATGATATACACATATAATTACTTGTTTTTTAATTAGCATGCATCTTTTTCATTACTAAATTCATTTTTATTTCTATACTATTATTTGTTGCTTTTTTTGTAACTTATTGTCATTTTTTGTTACTAACCCCTTTTTAACTCTTTCAATAATGTGTTTTACTTTTTTTTGTGTCGGTCTCAAGTCCGGGGAAGGTAAAGGTCTAAAAATATCCTAATTAGTTGATTTTAAGTTCGTGCATGTTATTCGTAACTCACCATATCTTTAATTGAAATTATATCAAAAAAAATTTATTTTTATACAAAAGGCCCCATTTTTAAGTGTGCCCAGACCTTAAAAATGACAGGGACAACCCCGAAGATCAGACTCAAAGGCATCCATTATTCAAAGCCGGAGAAAATACTTATACGTTGGAGAAAGATGATAAAGAGTTTCCATTGTTACCATTCAAAGGGAGTCCAAAAGCCAAAGCTTTTGAAGTAGAGAAGTTTCCATCCCCAATGCTTGATGATATGTTTGATAGATTGCATAGCTCTAAGGTGTTCACCAAAATTAATCTTCATAGAAGGTATCACAAAATTCGAATTCAGCCAAGAGATGAATGGAAAACACTTTTTGAGATACAAGATGGAATATTTGAGTGGCTTGTGATGTTGTTTGAGTTGACTGAAATTTCTACAACTTTTAACAAACTCGCGAAAACTCGAGGTCGAGTTTTTCTTAAGTGGAAGGGAATGATGCGGATTGTGTGGTAAAATCTTATTGACCAAGTGAAACAACAAAAAGCCAAGAAGGAAGACCATAAATCTCAAATAAAAAACTACTATTTTTCAGTGTTTCTTATCTGAAAGTTACTGATATGTGCTAGTTACTAATCTATGCAAGTTATTAATTTATGTTAGTTACTATTTTCATATTAGTATGATTTCTTTCTTTATTCTATGGTAAGTCTTTTAGTAGCTTCTTATATGGAATTAGAATATTTGTCATTAAGAAGTTTCCAATTTCGTTATTTATTTCTATTAAGGTGTGTTTATGACACCCTATAAATATGTAACTCATTTTGCAGTTTCATTATGAATGAATTATTCATAAGAATTAAGTTTGTCTTCCATTGCTCAAGTTCGAGAGTTAAGTTTCGGAACGTGTTATCTTCTTCTTAAGGCTTAATCAAGTGTTAGCCTTATTTATTTTTGCTTTATCCGTTGCGTCAGACAATCCTTGCACAGTTGTTAAGCTCCCAACCTAGCCACCGCCACTATCACCTCCATCAGTGTTCTTCATTCTCGATTCGATAGACCTCTGCCTTAGAAATACTACTATATCATGCTCAACTTTTCGTGTCTTAGTTGTAGTCGAGTTGGGGAAGATGACATTTATTAGATGGCGAGCATCTCGAGGTGATTGTATGGTGATCATTACGACACACCATTGACGTGTATGGTACAACTCACCCATATCAGAACTTGATAATCTTCATTTTAAATGCCAGGCCCACATGCATAATGCGTCATTCGAGGATCACCTCCAGTCTTCTATGTTGTCTGCTCCTTTGGGTATGCACTTTTATTTCACTTATGAGTGTACCACTCGTTGGGTGCATTATTTGTATATGCCAGTCAGTGCTTTGTCAAAACTTGATCTTCTTCGACTTAGTGTGGTTGTGGAGGCACCCAATTGGTGCTATACAGTTGTAAGCATGCAGTGTAGAGATGCTATTTTGGTCTTGTTGGTTGCTTATTGCCTTGTTACCCTGTCATGTCTTATGGAGGTCAGGGCTGTAGTAGTTTATGTCGGACCTGATGGGAGTGGTGCATATATTGATGTTGCATTCCAAGTATTTGATAATATTTTGCTGAGAGGTTTGGAGTGGTTCATTGTATTAGTTTTGCATACAACATTGAAATGTTGGGTAGAGCTCGCTGGTAGTTTGGTCCCCATGGCCACCTTAGTCACTCACCACGATGACTCCACTACAATGCAATTTGGGGCAACTATTGGTAACACGGGATGGTTGATGCACTTGGCGTGTCCTTGCATGTTTGCCTCCTTAGGCTCATTGTTGGCTTTTGGCTCTGTAATGTTGCTCACATGGGGGATTATGAGATGGATTTGGATTCTTGCATGATCTCCTGCTTTCGTCTTCCCTCGCATATTTCTCTTCTCTTGGCTTCGTGATCCAGCATCACTATCTCCTTTGTTGTTTAATTTTCTATTGCCACCTTGAGGACAAGGTGGATTTTTAAAGGGGGAGTAATGATAAGATCCCACATAAAGTAAAATAGATTTAGCTAGAAGGAACCAATATTATAAATAGGGGTGTGTTAGTTAGTTTAGACATCATTGTAATTGAGAACTCTTTTAAGTTTGGGCTGAGAGAGTTTTAAGGCTCTTTTCTAGGGTCACTTTTGTGTTCTAGTTCTTTGTGTTCTTGTAATCATTGTTGAATTCTCAATCAATCGATCAATATTGGTATTCTATCACCCTCCAGAAAGGTAAGATATTATATTAGATTATACTTTTAAAACTTCCACTCCCAAAAGAACATGTTATTGGTTGAGTTTTGAAAAACAAACAAGTAACTAACACTATACTTCAGCACTTCACAAAAAATTCTTCGAAATAAAGAAATGGATGAACTTGTGACAGGTTTTTGTACACAAGTTACTTGATTCGAAGGTTTGAACAATAACAACAGCATCAAATCCTCGATCCTAAATTAGTCCGTACAATATAAATGAAATAAACTTTAACGTGGCTGACCAGATTGTCCTGTTGATGAACAATTGTTTCGGCCACAACCATTTCGGTGTAAAGCCAGGCGTGCTTAGATATGAGTCGAGCGAGGGTCCTGTAGTGATTATCAGTCCAGTCCATCATTGGAGCAACGCTGCAAATCAAAAGCCACAGTTCCACCGTTGCTCAAACCACGATAGACATGCACACCTATTGGGTGACCTAGGAAAACAGAGATTGGGATTCTTAACAAATACCATACCTGAACCGAGGAGGGAAATAGGGTTCTTGGACACTCTTCTTAACATTGTTGTTTTTTGAAGAAGAAGAAGAAGAAGAAGAAGAAGAATGGCAGAAAAATCGATTGAACGATCGGGAGGGAGGGTTTTTAAGGGGAATGGAGTAGTATGTTGGGGGTAGTGAAGCGAGAAGCGGGTGCACTGCAGACTTGATCATCGCTCGCTCGCTGTTTTCGGTGCTGAATGGGTAAACCTGAAATAATAAATATGGACGACGAGCTCGCGTTCGCGTTTTGTTCCCAACCGCATACCTCTCGTGTTGGCTGTAGCATTTTATCCTCTTGGTAGGCATTTGACTAACAATGCAAATGGTTAAGGGAATATACTAAAGGGTGATGAGGATTTACCCTAATGAGTATGGATATAGAGATTTTAAATAGGGATAAGTGTGGGACGGGTACAAAATCTGATACTCACACGAGTATGGGTACGGGTATGGGTTATAAAATATTCTCACGGGAATCTCTACGAGTAATTCCTACGGGGATACCCACGCGTAATCCCCATGAGGATACTCATCTCCTCATGTGAGTATTCTCATGGGGATCCTCATATATCAATTTATACACTATATATGATATTTATTATTTATTTACTAGTCAATGGCCACGTGCTTTGCACCTGAGGCAAAGATATTATTTTTCTTGTACTATATATTAGGGGTGGGCAAACCGCGGTTTGGTGGTGAAAACCACCAAACCGCGACCAAACCGAGGGTCTACGGTTTAGTGATTTCCCAAACCACCACCAAACCGCGAACCACCAAAACCGCGACCAAACTGAACCGCGGTTTGGTCGGTTTAGTTGCGGTTTTGGTGCGAGGCAGCGGCGAGGCAGCGGTGCGAGGCGGCGGTGGACGTTCGCGCGGTGGAAGGCGATGACGATGGCGGTGGACGTTCGCGCGGTGGACATTCGTTTCTGATTCTGAGTTCGGAAGCTCTACTGGCTTTGCGACTCGCTCAGATCCGACCCGGAAAAACTTCGATTCGGTTCCAACAACTCCGATTCTCCACCAACCACCAATCCGTCAATCGATCTCTTCGTCTCTCGCGACGAAAAACGCAAACATCTGAAAACAGAGGAGGAGATTGTCATCAGCAAAAAGCCACAACGACGAAGACGAAAGACGATTCACGAGTTCAGATTCTTTCAGATCGAACGAATAAACACAGAGAAGCGATTGAGAGAGGAGAGAGGAGCCGGCGGTGAGAGGAGAGAGGAGCCGGCGGTGAGTGACGGGAGTGAGGAGTGGCGGGAGTGAGAGGGAGGTGACGGCGGGAGTGAGAGGTGACTACGGGAGTGAATGAGAGGAAGAGGAAGAGGATTGTTTTTTTGGTTACCTTTTAGGGTTTTTGGTTTGTATTTACCAAAATGCCCTCGGTTTAGTTAAACCGCAGTTTTTCCAAAATGAAAACCGCGACCAAACTGCGATTCTGCGGTTTTTACGTTTTTCAAACCGCGACCAAACCGCGAGTTTTAAAAACCAGACCAAACCGCGCGGTTTGGTCGGTTTGGGCGGTTTGGGCGGTTTCTCGAAAACCGCTGCCCACCCCTACTATATATATTGACATGAAATTAAACATTTTTCCCTCCTCCTTTTTCGGGCTTAGGACCGGCAATGAATGTTGATTTCCATTGGCAGAGTTAAAAAAAGGGGGGTTGGTAGGCAAAAACTTCTTAACACAAACTTTTTTTGCAAATGTATCCCAAAAATAAAGTTAAATGATGTAGTGTGAAGGTCTAACATATGGACTTAAAGAGTTTACTATAGATTGGGATACATTTGTTTAAAAAGTATAAATGTTAAGATATTTTTGCCTACCACACATGCAATCTATATAAAACATAGATAATAGCAAAAATGCAACAAAACAATTGCAACAAATATTTAAATGCACAATCATAAAGTAGTAGAATGAGTGAAAATGTAACAGCAAATACTAATTTAGTACTAAATTAGATCCACTAATTTGAAGAATGTCTTTATAAACTAAATTCCTAGTGTGTGTACCTATTGTTCTATTTAGTTTTCCATTTTTAACTAAAATCTTAGTTGATCTCGTCGATACTCCTCTAGATAAAGCGACATACAATTGACCATGACTAAAAACATGTTCTGGTAAGTATATGCCAACATTAGGGATCGTTTGGCCTTGTGATTTATTAATTGTTAAAGCAAATGACAATTTAACAGGGAATTGTTGTCGTATCAGAGTGAGACAATTTCATATTTTCAGACGATTTGAGTGGTATCCGTGGTATAAATACTCGAGTACCCGAATATTGGCCAGTTGTGATCTCAGCATCAATAACATTTCTATGGAATACTTTACATATAAAGCGCGTGCCATTACATAATCATAAATTTGGATCTAAATTCCTAAGAAGCATTATTGGAGATCCCACTTTTAGAATCAATTTATGAGGTGGTAAACCGTCAGAAGATATCGAATTTAAAAATTCTTGTCGATATAAATGCATTGTATCTACTTCGGCACTATCAAATGAATAGTAAGTGGTTGACTCTCCTGGAAACATATTTATTATTTTATTATTTATTTCATCTAGAACTTCATTCGTCGGTGTCAAGAAGATTGCACTACTAATAATTCTATTCTTATGTCATTTGTATCAATTTCGAAGGATGAATATATAGACATTATTAAATCATGTATCGATTGTTGACCACGTCAAGGTATCACTAATTCATTTGGTAACTTATCATGTCATCAATAATAAAAGTTTCATCTCCATTGCCTATACGTAAAAGCAATTCTGCAAGTGCTGGATTTATTTTTGAATGCATATTTTTCTCTTATATGAGTTTTTTCTACTAAAGGCCAAAATGAAGACCTAACTATAAAAGCATTTACAGTTTCAGCTCTAGTACCATTCATAAGCACCAGTAATACTTGACGAAAATCTCCTCCAAATATCATAATTTTTCCTCCAAATAAATTATCGTTCTCCATAATGTCACGTAATGTCCTATCTAAAGCCTCCAAAGCGTGCCTATGTGCCATCGTACCTTCATCCCAAATAATAACGGTAAACTGTCGTAATAACTCTACTAGCTCAGATTGCTTACTAATATAGCAAGTCGATGTTGAATCTAAGGAAATTGGAATTTAGAATGTGCAGTACGACCTCCAGGTAATCCCATAGCAGCTATTCCTGATGTGGCCGTGGCGATTGCAATATATCTCTTACTTCGTAAATAAGCTAAAATCGCTCGATATAAAAATGTTTTGTCGGTTCCATCAGGTCCGTCAATAAAAAATATCGTTTTTTCTCTAGTGTCTACACATTTAATAATTCTTTAGAAAGCTATGTCTTGCTCTATATTTAGCTGAGTAATAGAGTTCAAGTCACTGGTTGGAATTGAAACAGACATTTCATCAATAATTAGATTCGATAAATTAATATTCGATGATGAGACAGTTGGAAGGGGTTGGTCATAATCGCTAAGTTTTTTATTGTATTGTGACAAAATTTTATTCAAATCTATCAAGCAACGATCTATTTGAATAGAAATATGTACTATCAAATTCATGGAACTGACACTTGTATAATCTTCTACTAGATAAGGATAAAACTCCTCCCATAATTCACGTAACCTAATTGGTTCACAAAAAACTAATATCATGGCAAATAATTTTCGTAAAGATATAGGCATATGTGAGCTTGTTGCTTCTCTTAGACAGTCTCGTATACTATTGTCATCCTCAAGTAGATTTTTCTGCAGATTCCTTAAATGTGTGTATAAAACTCCATTATAGGTTTTTAAATCATCGAACGACAATGAAACTTTAATATGATTTAACAACAACCTCAAGTAGTACCGTTCACCTTCGGTAAGGGATACTATGTAAATTCTTCCAATTACCTTTCTGGGGTTTCTCCTTAATATTCATTCTTTACTACTTTTATTATACCAATATTGTTCAGGAAACTCACTATACTGATATCGTCGGGCTCCAAGATCTACTACATTTTTCTCGAAGTATTCTGTAAGCATTGTATTTGATCTATGCTCACCTTCTTCTATACTATTAAGATTATCATTTCGTTGAATTGTATATGTTGTTGATTTGGTAAATGAATATGTAAACCTACAACAGATGGAAAATTCCACTCAAAGGGAATTTAAATATTCTCCATAATGATTTAGGAGCACAAATCCACCTTGCACTCACGAATTTATCAATTTCGTTTTCTCCATCTGGTCTATTTATTATCCCTATTAAAACACGATCAAACCCTTTGTAAACGTATTTATATTAGTATTTAACTGACTTAATACTTGAGCAAATCTTGACATTAATATGACAATCATAACGTAGCAATAAATAAGGATTATATGGAACAACCCACCTATTATCTAAAATATGCCTACCTATAGCGACTTATGCACCACTGTCACGTCTTCGATAAATAGGATATGAATCATTACCTTGTAAGGTAACAGAAGAAAATGATCGTGGATATCCTTTTTTGCATTTATTATTTTTCATACATACTGCACTCGGGTGTAGAATACTGCATGGGTTATGCATCATGTGTGTTACGACAACATTGTATAAAGTGGGTTCCGTCTCTAAACTTGGGATTTCTGCTTTAACTAAACTGTCATAGTCATCGGGGTTATTTGTCCTATCATTCTCATCTAGAATAATCAAAATATGAGAGTGTGGTAATCCTCTCTTTTGAAACTCAATAACATGCACGTGCGCAATAACTTTGCCTAATACACCTTTAATGAATAGTTCAGTTTTCAACTCTTCTAATTTAGAATGAAATATCCTAGTTGTTAAATCTGGCTTATCTTGTGCTTTTTGTCCAGGAAGTAACTCATTAATAATTTCAGACCTACATGTATTGCATGTCATAGTTATAAATAAACCAGGTTTTTCATACCTTCGTACCAAAGCCATATCGTCTTGATACCGGTGGTGCATATCCCTTGGACTCCCGACATATGATGATGGTAGAATTGTTCTCCTTCCAACATTTTCTACAATGTTAAGCACAACATGCACAATTTAATTATTTTATATATAGAAAAATGTGCATTTGTAAAGTACGATAAAAATAAACATATTCAAATAATTGGTACGATATATTTACTTATATTTGTTTCTCCAGCAGCTCTAGCATCCTGAAGACCTCCATATAACTCTGACCTTATAGTACATATTCAAATAATTGGTACGATATATTTACCTATATTTACCTATATTTGTTTGTTTCATTTTGAGATTTAAGTTCACTAGCTAGTATAGGCGAAACTGTGAAAGGGTATTGGTTCTACAATAATGCTAAACCTAGCTAGTTATAATATATATACTCTTATTGCAGTTTTACTACACAATGACATATATAGATGCTTGAATGTTAATTACATGATCATCAACGGCCTTCATATGTGTGTAATTGTTGGTTCATCATCATAGCTGCCAAGTATTATTGTTGCTGATGTTGTAGTTGCAGTTGTTGTTGTTGTTATTGTTGTTGTTGATGGAATGGATGTTCCCCATATGCCCTTCAGCTCCTCATTCTTCTTAATCTTATGATTGATGATTGATGAACGTTCAGATAAAAACTGTCAATATGGTTCTTTGAGCTTGTAAAGAGTAGGAAAAAGGTTGTTAAATAAGTGTAGTTTACTGGTCTCTAACTGATGAATGATGAATTGCAAAGCAAATGTATGTCCAAAAACCAGTTTGTCTCTAACTGATCATCTTATGAGGAAAACAAGGGGTTCAAAGTGTAGAAGATTAGTGTTGTTTAGGTTTTATAAATCAGATTGGTCAAGAGTAAGGGAGAGAAAGAGTAGGGTATAGAGAAAATCACTAAAATTTTGTTTTCTTCATTTCTCTTTCTTTCGTCTATGCTTGTACTAATGGAAGAAGAAGGAAAGACCTTGAAAGATCTTGAAAATAATAAACAAAGCCTCATTTTCTCTCATTCTCTTTGTTTGTTTGTCTTATTCTTTACAGCATATCTGATTATGCACTGTTTTCTTTGTGCTTGTTTTATCTCTTTATGGCACCCCTCATTTTTAGTAGGCTTTAGATGGTGACATCTTTCACTCTGTTGCAGTTCAAAATGTGCATCTTTGCATTTTATCATTATCATCTTTTAACCTATTATGACAAGTGCATGCATAAATGGATTTTTATCTTTGAATACAAAAAGACAAACCACTCATCATGTAAAACACTGTTGGACAAGTACTAGGACAGATTGATTAAATACAGGGAAAGCCACTTTAATTAATTTGATATGATTTTACAAATCATTTTAGATCTACAATCTCTTTTTTATGCTAATACACAATGACATTGCCTCATAAGAATGCAACATAAAAACTTGAACATCAAAAAAAAAAAGAATTCACATGATTTTGAATGCAAGGGTCATACTCACACAGTCACACACAATGAATAAGTGCATACAAGCTCCTATAAGCTTTTATCACATATTTTAATGCTAGAGTTGTCAGTAATAAAGGATTGGATTACTTTTTACAGCTAGTGGCCCTAATGTCCAACGGGATTGGTCATTGTGTATTTCAATGTCATTGCATTTTAATTAGTATAATTAGTATGCTTTAAAGATTTTATATTGTTTGTTAGAAGAGAAAAAAGATTTTAGATTGTTAGCTCATTTTTTCACATATTTGATTTTCAGGGTTCAAGTTTGGTTGTGCAGCACCTATCAGTGATTGCCTTGCACTACTGCGAACCTCTTCACTTCAAGGTACTTGTTCAATAAATATAGTTTCTTAGAATTCTATATAAGATTGTATAACAAGGTCCTTGTCCATATGGTTATTGTGAATCATTTGGACTGTTTGTACTGCAATGCCTCTCTACGGGTCGCGTGGGCATTCCTTAAATCTTTATTTCTTTTTCCTTGTGCATTTATGATTTTTTTTGTAAGTAATTGCTTATACCTTTGATCTTTCTATGCAGGAAGACGTATATCGAAAGTAGAGTTCTTGAAATCACGAAAATGAGCAGTAAAGCTTAAAGTACCCCTACTTAAGAAAACAAATTTAATGTTATTATTATATTGTTACCATTATGTGTGTTTGTGTGTTTTTCTTTTCTTTTCAATTTTGGTAGAGAATTAATGTAAAAGACAACGAATACCATCAATTCATGGTAATAATAGTGGAAAAGAATACTTAAAATAATGTGAATAGATGTAATCTAAGCTATAACTGATTTGAGTGTTTTTTAGGGCTCGTAGATGTGCGTAGGAGAGAATTGTTTCAACTTGTGTAAATTGTGAAGTCTATGGTAGCCGCCATTGTTTGATCTTATAATTAAACTAGTTGATCCATGCTAACTAATGGCTTCATTTTCAAATCATTTAGATCCTAACTAATTAATGCGTCCCAAGTTAAATAAATCAAGGGTAATGGAAGAGTTTGATCCATTCAGCTGACGCCAACAAATTTGATTAATGGATGTCCTCATAATTAACATTTTTATAACATTTGTGTGCAGAGTGATACATTCGAGACGCCACCTACCATGAATGAATTGTATTTGCATATCCACACTGTAAATCACGACAGGATGACATTCATCGACACTAAATCGGAGCGGTTCTATGTAAGTATAGAATTACGAGCTAAATAGTAGCAACTTTACTTACAAGCATATCATTTTAGTTACTTATTGTTAATCCATGCAGGCTAAGCTTCAAAGGAGACGTCTGGAGCTGACCCAGACTACACCGAACCAGCCGGTGGATGATGAGGCGGTGTACTACAAAGTGGCGGGTGAGTGTCCCAAAGGACGTGTTTACGGTCTCGGGTCGTTAGGGAGAAAGAAGAGAAGATACGCATATCCTGATGCTAGCACATCCCAGGTGCTAGCACGACGAGGGATGAGAAACTTTATGATACTTAGGTATTTTTATGGTTGTTGTAGAACAATGAGAATGATAGTTTTTTGTGGATACTTAAGTATCTTAGACATTTATTATATTTGACTACCTTTCGTGAATATATAAATCTTTTTTAATATCGAATTGTATGTTTTTCTCATTTGAATCTTTGTTGATATATATTGTCGATTAGTGTATATGTGTGAAATTCTGCTTTTTTGGGGATGTTAGCACCCCCAAGGAGTTGTTGGAGGGGGTGTAGGCGATGAAGCAGGTCCTGTTGTTATTTTCAGTTTTAGAAGTTTCGGAGAACCAATTTGATTCTTGTGAATATTTAAAAAAAAATTATGCATAGAAACGGAATAGAGACGGATTAGCAACGAAATTTATAAATTCCGTTGCTAATCCGTCTCTAATTTGTGAAGAAATAGCATGAAAAAACTGGGTAAACAAAGTTTAGAAACGGAATAGAGACGGATTAGCAACGAAATTTATGAATTCCATTGCTAATCCATCTCTAATTTGCAACGGATTAGTAACGGAATTCATAAAGTCCATTGCTAATCCATCTCTAATTAGCAACGGATTAGCAACATAATTTATGAATTCCGTTGCTAATCCGTCTCTAATTTGCAATGGATTAGCAACGAAATTTATGAGTTCCGTTGCTAAGCCGTCTCTAATTTGCAATGGAATTCATAAATTCTATTGCTTATCCGTTGCAAATTAGGGACGGATTAGCAACGGAATGCAAGCAAAACCATTCACTTTAGAAGAATGTCAATTTCTATTCCGTCTCTGTTCCGTTTCTAAATCCATCTCAAATCCGTCTCAAATATGTCTCTAATCAGCAACGAAAACACATTTCTGTTGCTGACTAAATTAGTGACGACAATTTTAGAGACGAAATAGATTTCGTCTCTGTCCCGTTGCAGAATTGAATTATAGATGGAATTTATGCTAATCAACAACGGAAACTTCCGTTTCTGATCGGCTGTTTTTTGTAGTGATTAGATTTGAGAAATTCCACATATTCACTTGTTGGGTGACTATTCATCAGAATGTAGTAATAATGATCATTTTTAATTTGTTAAATGAAGAATTCATGTTTTTGTTTCATATCATTCGCATGTTGTCTGCTCCTACTTTAATCACTTCACTCCATTTCATTTCTTACTTTCCATTTCGATTTCAATTGTTCTTTTGGATTGTGTATGGTTGTCTGACTTTCTTGAACCCTAAGTACAAGGTTTAGGATAAGTTTGGGGGTATACAGGTATGTAGTTGGATGGAATGCATGGATGAACCGTAAGGATTTTTGATAAATTTCTGATATTTTCATAAGCTTTTCAAAAATTTCTAGCGAAATACAGGTAATATGATTTCATTTATTTCATGGAATGATGGATTGGTAGGTTGAACACATTTCCATAACTTATGAGTTCTTTCATAATTTTATTTTTCCATTTGTTTAGAGCCTAAATGAATGCCCAATTATAGCTTATAATAATGGTTAATAATTTGAGAATTCAATATGAATTTATGAACGCCATAAAATGGATAAGACCTTAGGTAGATCATAGGTGAAATCTACTGTTCATGTGATTAGCATACTGACTAAGGCTACACCGAGTGCTAGTGTGGAGTCAATGCTCTATGCTAGATATGAAAGCGGGTAGAAGGTCACAATAGGACAAGAGTCAACTTAATCTCTACAGATTCCAGAATATGTTTGCATTCATTTAAAACTGAGTATAACTTGAGAATAAGTCTAGGGGAAGACGTAGGCAGTGTTTGTTTAGCCCTTAGCCCTAGCCACCTATATTTTATCCCTAGTTAGCTCAATTAAGCAAATCCAACCTGATTCTTTCATCACTATCATGAAACCCATAACCCAAAAGCCTTATAATCATTTTACCTACATTAGAAGGCTAACTTAATCATAGCGAAAATGAGAAGTGCTAATATGAGTTTTTAAATAAAAAATAGAGTGTCCCACATGAAAAGTAGCACGGAGTCTAATGGTGAGAAAAAATGAGAAAAAAGTCGAATCCACTGGAAATGGAGTAGGGACCGTACCAAAAAAATATTTAGAATAAAGAATATATATAAGTGAAATGAATAAAGGCGGAAGTCTATAAAACTCCTTAAATAAAAAGACTTAGCTTGAGTGCTTGTAGCTAGATTAAGTAAGTCTTTTCAATGCTTTGAATCCTTTAATATCCATTTCCTTGTTATCCCTGCCCAGCCATAATAACCCAAAAGAAAGTCCTATTAATCCCAAATGATGTTTTAAATGTGTCAAGTGGAATGGTTGTATAAGTCTCTATTTGTGGAATCTTGGTATTGAATGCCCTATTTATAGATTATATGTTTTCGACTTGTTAAAAGTTTCGAGGTAACTCATGATTAATATATGACTTTAATCTTGACGAAACCTAGTGTTTAGGAGAGTATTCCTCAGAAAGTGGCCGACATATCTTGACTCAAAGTGACCAGTTTTACATGAGTGCTCTTATTTCATTTTGGCAAGTTTATTGAAACAAATTGAAAAAACCATTTAAATTAGAGTTGGGCATTAGAGGGGTTGAATTGTAATTTATGTATACAAGTTGATTATTTTATACTCTATTGCTCATGACCAGTAATTGTGTAAGTTCGGGGGTATTTGATAAGTTATCAGACATGCTATATTTTTGTACACTTTTATTGTGAATTCTGATACTTTTACCATCATTTATACTGATAAATCCTATTTTTTCGTTTTCATGGTTAAAATATGCTATTGGACGAAAATGAGAGATTTTTCACAAGAATCAATGAAAAAAAGCAAATAGAAGGCTCAGCGCCTTCACAGTGCCTCCAGTTTATCAGACATTGCCATGGAATCGCCGGGCTTTACTTATGCGTATTGAAGATTTGACACTGAACCTGGACCAAGAAAAGCCTTACGAAGACCCAGGAGAAAACTGAGAGTTAAAGAGTCAAAATACACCCAGCGCCTTGGCAGCGATTTAGGTATGTACATAGGGCCCTGATACATCGCCAGACCCAATTCGAAATGAATTGGGAGAAAATAGAGTATTGCAGCGATTGACAAGAAATTCCTCAGAGATGTGCCTTTTACATGTACGACACTGAACAAATCTAAGGATTTTAAATCCCGAATTCGGTTAAATTATTTCGTTGTATTTTCAACCCATATAAATATTTAGGGTTAGACGTGCGAAAGGGGGGGTCTATCTATCTCTCTCATATTATTCTAATTCTAGTTCTTAAGTTTGGAAGAGAGAGGTACTCTGGATTTTTGGTGCTCGTCCTTTTACTTTTAAGGTATTGTTTAAATCGTTTCATTGCTTTAATTAATTTATATATGTATTAATAACTAAGTCTTTATTAGATTGAGAGTTTTCTACTATTACAAGTATTGATGACATGAGGTTTTGTTCTTTAAAGTGAAGTTTCCTCTCATTGAAATCTTGTAACTTTGATTATATTGATCATAATCTATTATTTTTTCATTAGATTAGATTGAATATGCTTTGCTTATGTGGCCAATGCATAGGTGGGTGTGGGAGATCTAGGTTAGTGAATCTACCGCCACTCGGTAAGGGGATTTACATTAGGTGAAAAATAGAGCCTTGTCTATTGGCAATCGATGTGCTCTTATACATTCGAAGTATAAGCTGGATAATAGTTCATGCTAATTATCACTTAGGGTAAGTGTTTTCATGGAACTTTAAGCCTGCTAGCCCATTGAAAGTATACGACATATCCGATGGTTTTGCGAGTTTAGTTAGTATATGGTAGTGTTGCTCGTTCCTACCATTGACCTTGGAAAACATAGTGACCGCACTCGAATTTTCCTATAAGAATCTAATAACATGGACATCTTTGGAAACCAATGATTAAGTCAATTGTGAAAGACTTCTCAATCTCGGTTTCTATTATATTTTTGGAATTATTGTTTTAAGTTGTCTATGTGTTTTTCTATTGTTTAGTGTAAGTTATTTAGGTTATCTATTCTAGATGAGGTTAATTAGAAATCCAAAACCCCATTTCCTTTTAGTTGTAGCCTAAGAATCCTTCTCAGTCTCCGTGGTATCTACCCTGTACTTGCCTCACTACATATCTAAGTAGACGGTAAATCGGGACCATTATTGGTGTTGTACGATGCAACATCAAAAGATATTAGCTGTGTGGAGTCCCGACATCCTTAAGGAATCTATGTAACGACTCGTTACCTTAAGTTGGTGATTAGTGTTAACTTGAATCCTAATCAATCTGAGTTGGGCTCGTGATTAAGTCCGATGCACTTCGCTTAACGTGTGCATGGGTTTGTGTCATGAAATGTGTTTGTATGGTATGTTTGGGTGAATTTATAGGTTGTGGGACTAATAGAAAATTAACACACACCTATAATCAGAAAATAAATAATTAAATAATAAATTATCGGTACTGCAAGTGCGACGAGGAGGTCATGAAATGAATGTGCATACCCGAAAATACTCGTAGGCATGTCTGGTGAATTTATTGACGAGAAAATACACGAAAGATATATTTATATATAATTGATATATAAATATATATTAATTAAAACTATAAGTTTGGTTTGAATTATATGGATCGTTATATCGCCTCAAGATGAGGGTAGGTGGTGATGGTGTTATGATTTGTCACTTTAGGATGTGTCACTTTAACACATCATTCACTTGATCAGCATTGAGATAGCGTGATGCGTATCTCGAGAAAAATCCATATATATAAATCAAAACCTTCAAACTTATCTTCACTGATCAATCGAGAGAGATAGACCAAGCAGCTGAGAGTTTAATCTTAAGGAATCGATATAGGAGGGAATTAAGTGGGTTTGAAGTAATAAAAGCACCATCAATCCAGAAAATCATCACTATGGTAAGTTAGTTTTAATGTTTTGAAATTCAATTTGATGGTAGATGATGATTTCTCTGTGAATTGTTGTTGTTGATGATTGGAAAGTGGTTTATACCCCACTAGAGGTTATCTCTGATGTGTCGGATGAGTTATTAATGTTGTTTTTGTTATTTGATAATGGAATAGTGGCTACGGCCCTGTTCACTGTCGAGACTGTGCAAGGTGGAGTGCACTTTCTGTCTTAGAGGAGCACGCTCCCTTCATAAAGTGCGATGAACCTATTTGGTGGAGCGCACCCCACCAAATGAGGGAGTGCGCTCTAATTCGTGTGCCGCAAGTATAACGGCTCTCTTGCAGTAATAGTGTAATCAACTTACGTTGACTACGGATATCATCCTCAGTGAAAAGTGTATGCAATCACTACTTACTTAACTATAATGAATCTATTGCTAAGGAAATCATTTTTAAGTTGTTTTATAACTAACTAAACTAATAGATACTAACAAATCAATGCAATTAACTTAAACTGTTATATTAAAACTATCTTTGTTCATAATTTCACCTAAGTAATGAAATACTATGTTTTTCAACAATTTTATCCTCTTATTATGTTGTGTACAATGCCTAATTAGAATTTATATGTTTTCCATATTCATGTTAGTTAACATTGGTGCTTATTATTATTGCATAGTGTTCTTAATTATTATATTGAATGTTGATGGCTATGTGAGCCTTTACTTACCGAGCAAGTTGAAGCGCTTACCCAAAATTTAATATTTCATGTTCACAACCTCGCGTTTCAGCGAAGGGTAAGGAGAATATTCATGAGTCTTATAATCTTCTCTATGATGTAATGAGCCTTCTTCTACATATATACATTGTTAGATATATTTTGTTGTATATAAACAGGGCTGAGAGGTTTATAAACGAGGTTTTGGGTTTTTATAAACTATGTATTTCTGTATATTGTTTAAATATCGAAAAAGCTTTAATTTTCTACTGCGTATACTTTGTATTGTTTATTAAATATCGATATACAGGTTGAGTTTATCAGGTAGAGAAATAGTGGTTGCTGGCTCTAGTTAAGTCTGACTGGGTTACCGGGGATTAATTAAGGTTTCAAACCGAGTATCACCCTAATTGGGATAGGGGATGCTACACACGATCTCGATTCGTATCCCTATACGCATGATCATCACATGACCATCAATCGAGATTCACGCTAGCCCTAATTCTTTATAGTTCCTAGTATAATGATCAACTAGGGATATTTAAGATATTTCAACAAATTCTCATGGATCTTACTATAAGGTAAACATGCAATCACTTATAATAAAACTGCAAATGAAAACCTCAATTTTATTAACTAAAATTAAATGTTTGTAGATTGACATGTATCTGGTCGGGAAAAAAACTATCTCTCAACTTATAGATACCACCTCAAAAGTATATATAAAAGACATATAATTCATACAACAAAATAAAAAACCTACAATATTAGATGTAGCAGCACTCCGGTGGCTCAAAAGTAGTCAATAATTTTCTCTTCCCCCGGTCTGTTACTCGATGGATCTGCACCCGTCGTCATAAAAAGGACGGTGAGTACAGGAAAGTAGAAAGTAACATTGAGAGACATTTATCCAAATTTCCAAGTATACAACAAGTATCTGAAAGCATATCAATAGCAACTATGCTAAAAAAAGAATCATGCTCCAAGATACTTTAGTTAAACAACATGAAACCAAATTAACGCCCGCGAACTATTAAATAATAGTAAAATAATTATACATTCGCCATAACATATTTCCCGATTAGGTGTCTGACACTAGGTTAAACAAGAATAATCTAGGGCTAGGGCAGTCGTTTACATGTGAGTTACATCACGTCGACCTTATTCCACTATTTAGGGCGTAATCTATCTTATAGATACCTTCACATCATTACAAATGCCTATTACACATGTATAAATACTCACAAATGCCCGTTAAATGTGTAATATACTTTTCAACATCCCCAGGTCCCATACCCTGTATTTTGCACAAGCTAGTGGTAAGATACCGACAACCCCAAAAGTCTGGTGACGAATGTTTCATGCTTATCTCTGTCATATCATGGTCCTAGATACAAGAACTACTTTCATAGTTCAAGGAATGATACAATTTAGGAATCCAACAATGTAATTGCATAACTAATGCACAAAGGAAAATGGATTTACAATACAATACTATAAATTACCTACCTAATGCATGCTATTTCAATTGACTAAATTCCTCAACAATCAAGAATGGCGTAGCATATGATTTAGAATCAATGAAACCACTTAATCAACAAAAATTACCATGATAACAAACTCATGAAATGAGATGGAACAACAAGTCATGGCATCTAGAGTACAATAGAGAATTCAGTCCAAATGAATGTAAATGAATAGCATAATAGGAATGAAATGTAAATAAATGTCTCAATCACTACTTACAATCCACATAAAATTCATAGGCTAATTCGGCCTCTCGACACCTTATATCTCGCTAACCTCTCGATACTTTTCCCTAGATTCATGAGGTTAATTATGGTGTATTAGGACTTATACAAACTATTAAAGTTGGATTAAATCAATTAGAAAAACCATAAACTTATAGTTTTCGCTAAAGAAATCCACTAAGAACACCTACAACTTCAAAATGTCATAACTTTGTCATTTCAAATCAAAATCCAGATTTTCTTGATAGCAAATTTATTTGTTTTTTACGCAAATCTTTAAATCAGTTTCGAAGATGATTTCATTTAACCTCTGAGATTATGTAAAAACCAGAACAAAAATAAAAATCTAATTTTTTAACAAACTTTTACAAAATAATTGTGTACACTAGCTTACCTAGTTGTAGAACATCACCAACTTGATCAATCCCTCTAAAATTCACCAAACTCTCCTCACAATTCTTTGATTTCCTTCTCCAGATCTTCTTCTCTCCCCTTTATATCAAATGAAATGTTGGCATGTTTATCTCATTCAATCTTATATATATTAAGTTAAGTTAGATTTTTAGTCTTTGATCTTATGTACATCACCTATCTCTGTATCAATCTATTGGCCTTAATTGTGACCCCACAATCCATTTACTCTCCACTAACTATTCCTTAATAACACATTATGTAACACAATTGGTCTTGTGATGTGTTCACATGTATCTCGAAGAACATCAATGACTAATGTTTTATTTTTCTAACGTTGGCTTCATTAATGTAAATCAAACTATAGCCACATCAAATTAGCTACTAAACCACATTAACTTTAAATTGAACTTACCATATCACTTTCTACCCCGGTTTCATGTCGGCACACATCTCGAGGCGCGTCCTCGCTCAGGTCTCGACATCTATAAACAAGTATGAGTGACTTAGTAGTCTACACATATACAATACACTAGGCATATATCATAATAAATCTAACATATACCTCGACCACTTGCCTTTGTCAGTATATATATCTCAATGCAGGTCCTACGTCACGGGTCAATAATCATATTTAAGGAAATTAATCTAAGATTAGGAATTTGGTAACAAATCTTTCTAATTAATGAAAATTTCATCATAGAAATTAAAATTCAAGTAAAAATAATACCTGACTTCAAAAGATACGGAAACCTATCTCGCATATAGTCTTCTCGTTCGTAAGTGAGTTCCGAGTCACCATGGAACTACCACTTGACTAACACCTTCAGAATAGAATTGCCTATAAATTGCTATACCTTTTGATCTAGAATCAGTACTGGCTGCTACTCATAAGATACATCATCGCTCTCAAGTCAATCTAGCTTAAGTCAACTATCGGTCGTACACCTTCCTTTGACTTAGCCAGTCGAAGTATAGAAATATGTAAGATTGGATTAATCCCTGACATCTGTGGAGGTAACTCAAGCTCATAAGTAAGCTTCCTGACCCATTTTTTGATTTTGAAAGGCATAATGAATCTCGGTGCTAACTTGCCTTTCAAGCAAAATTTGTGAAGACTTTTCCAAGGATAAACCTTCGAATATACAAAGGCTCATTTGGTGTACATGAGATCGCTGTGATACGTGTCTGCATACTTTTTCTACCTTTCTTGGGCCCCTTTAAGCCTCTGGCAAATCTGTCGTACCTTCTCCGAGTGATCTATAACAATTTCATGCCCCGCTAACTCCCAATCCTTTGGCTCAGCTCAACATGATGGTGAGTGACACGGTCTGCCATATAAAGCCTCGAATGGCGCCACCTTAATGCTAGCCTGATAACTATTGTTGCATGCAAACTCACACAATAGTAAGTACTCCTCCCAAGATCCGCCAAACTCAAGTACACAAGCCCTGAGCATATCCTCGAGATCTCGAATCAACCTCTCAATCTGCCCTTCAATCTGAGGGCGAAATGTTGTGATGAACTGTAGGTGTGTACCATACTGCTCCTGCATGCTACGCCACATCTGGGACGTATACATAACATCTCTATCTAACGTGATAGTCAATGACACTCCATGCAGCCTGATAATCTCTCTCTTTCGAACAATATACTTGTCAGCCCCCTCGTCATTAAGACGACTGACCGGCCTAGATTACTTTAATACCCTAATAATCTAATCAGCCTAATTCATCATTTTAACTATGACTCCAAATTATATTTAAATCAATAAGTTCTTAACTTGTTTTATTGGAGCAAATTAGGAAATTATATCTGTATTTACTAAAAATTTCGGTGGCACCTCCCCTAAAAATGGTATGCCAAAAAATTTACTTAATAGATAGCAGAATAGGAAGAGGCCTAGAAGGGCTCGTAACTCCCCGTAGTTCACTATATGTATAAAATTCGAATTAATAAACTAACGTAGAGTCCCTGATAACTTAATTTCAAATTTACAATCCCAAATAGACCAAAATTGAACATAAACCTCTCGACGCATATCAAACTAACTTAGGAGACTCTCTTAACCATTCAACAAAATTTTACGTCCTACAGTCACCCCAAGAATACTAAAATAATAAATATAAACAATTTAAACAAGAATTTACTTTAAAGTTTGAAAACAATCACTATAATCTTCAAGTCTTGCCCATTTGTCCTTTGTCTTCATATAAAAGTTAACATCATTAAAAACAACTCGAAGATGTTAGGTAAATAAATTCTTACATTTATTTGTACTCCTGCAATTGTTAGTCTAATACATGGAGACATGTAATTGCATTTCCAAATAAACAATAAGAAATATGCGTCAACATAACATGCAATCCACTCTGTTGCTATCTCCTAGCTATATTCAGATGTCGACTTCCAAAAATAGCACAGAGGCAATATTAAGAGATCATGAAATGCAGAGATAACCATTAGACTCTGCTAGTCTAACTATACATCGTAGAGGTAGGATTGAAACCTAGTTTCAAGCAAACCAGACTCCGAAACAAGCTTATCCCCCTCATTATCTATTTGTATGCATGATTAAGAATGATATAATGCAATGCAGACTATGATACAATTACAGGTACAAGGATATTCGATCAATAGTAAAGATTACTGTAGGGTTTACTTACACCAAACCAACTCAACCTCACACAATGTTTCCCCGACTTTCACGTACTTTGAACCTATTCCTGAAGCTTCGTTCCAAGTGGTTTCGGGATCCTCGACGTTACTTAAAATCATTGAAAAATTCGGATAAGTCTCCAATTCAAATTTCTAAAGTTTCGACCAATTTTTGAGTTATTTTGGTATTCTCAAGTCCTAAAAAATTGGAATCACTCCAAAATCAACTCCTCAAATGTCCGGATCTCAATTTTGAATGCAAATTGTGGTTCAAAATTAAAAATTAACATTTTATAGTTTTTTTAAAATAAATTAAACTTTGGGCATTTTCAGGTATCGTAACACGTATTATGAGGAAAACCCTGGTATAAATCATCGAGAAAATTATGAAATCCTCATTTTTCATATAAACCCACAATTTCAATTTATTTGAATCAAATATAGTTTTTCCTATTTTTTGGAATTATTCTCAATTTCCTAGCTTTTTATTTTTCTTTTATTTATTTTTAAGGTGGAGTTTGACTCCTGAACCGAACCCGGTTTGGTCCAGTTTGGGAATCAAAACCCCCTTCATCCTCATCTCGCCTCTGCTCTTTGTTTCACAGTTGAACTAAGTTTTTTTCTTTGTTTTCCGATTTTTTATTGGGGTACCCCAGGTTGGGTCTGGGTAAGGGAAACCATTCCCTTGCCTTCATCATCCTCGAACATTCGACCAAGCCTCCCCTCTATCTTCTCCAACATCAACAGCAACAACATACAACAACGATCAACAACAAAACAATCCAACAACAATGCAACAATAAACAACAACAATCTCACCTCGGTTTGTGACCTCTCTATCGGTTTCTCTCTGCCTCAATCGAACACCCTATCTAACCCCATCGATTTCAATTTCAATTTTCTAAACAGGCGAGGTGAGGCGGTTCCATTGAAGATAAATATTAAGATTTACTCGAGATTTGCATCACACAAATATTAAGACAGATCCAATGGTTTCATATTATATTTTGATATTTTTTGAGATACGTGTAGTGTATCTCGATATCGATCTTGTGGCTATTTACAAGATCATCATCCATGACCGACTTATAGATGATCAATTATATTGATCTCCTCAAGATACATATTATGTATCTCGAGGTAGATCAAATGGTTTTATCACTAACCATACACCACTTGATTTTCCTTCCTCGATGCTCACGCTATGTATATGTATATGTATATATATATTTATAAGGTAGTTCTACTATGGTGATTGGGAAAAATCACCATGGATGGTGATTTTAAACTTGGACCATTGGATTTAGATCCAATGATGAATATGCATTCTTGGAACTTGTGCACACATTTAAGAGCCATAAATGTAGTTTTCATATTCACCGTTGGATCTAAATCCAATGGAGAAAATCTTAAATCACCATTCATGGTGATTTAAAAAAGTCACCATAGTAGAATTTCCTATATTTATATATATAAAATATTTATATAAATATATATATACCTATATATTTTCGTGGCTATAAATTCTCCACGTACTCAGGCGTGCACACTATTGTACAACCCACGCGTGTCACCCTTAACCCCGCGTGTCACTAGGTGCCCACCAATTTATTAATTATTCTATTTAATTTCATGATTATCTTTATTTTTAGGTACAAATCAAATTACGAAAAATACCTCATTTTCATCAAAAATTGAGAAATATTCCCAACGCGCTCCGAAACTCACGGACACCGTATATACATTTCAACTTAACCCTATTTAGCGTCGAAATAGTGTATAATACATCAAATAGGCATACATCACACAAAAATAATATTTAAACTTATGATATCCGGTCCGTAATGTATGGGTCCCACCTTGGAACTCAAATCTCAAATTAAATTCGAAAATACTTAATTAGCATCTTAATCAAGTTTATGAAATTCTCGAATGTCATAGCACTCAACTGGTCGAATGTGAAGTAAGCTGCAATTGGTAAGAAATGAGTAGATTTTGTTAATCTATCCACAATTACCCAGATATAATCATGTCGTTTGGCAGTTCTCGATAATCCCCTGACAAAGTCCATGGTAATGTCTTCCCACTTTCATCGGGGAATGTGAGGTGGCAGTAATAACCTTCCAGGTCTATGATGCTCAGCCTTCTCCAGTTGGTAAATCCCATATTTCCTAATAAACTTTGATATGCCACCTTCATCCCAGGCCACCAGAAATGTCTCTTTATGTCATTGTACATCTTGGTCTTGCCTGGATGAATAGTGAATCGGGAGAGGTGTGAATCCTAAAGAATATCATCCCTCAGCTCTGCCACTGACGGTATCCATAATCTGCTTCTGAATCTCAGAAATCGATCCGTCGTATCTGTCCAATCAATATAATTGATACTCTAGGCTAACTCATTGAATATGAGGTATAAGATGTTGACTCTCTGACCCTCTAACACTCTTTGTATAGACACAATCTATAGCCTCATCTGTGCACATATCATAACCTGAGTGTTGGTAAAAATATCTAACTGACTCATCATCGCCGTTGCCTCGAGTAATCCATACCCATGCTTCATATGACATCTAACGACCTCGACATCTCCAGTCAGTATCCTCCTCAACGCATCTGCAACTACATTAATTTTTCTTGGGCGATACTCTAGAGAAAAGTCGTAGTCCTTCAGAAACTCCAATCATCTACACTATCTCATATTCAACACTTTTATGTGAAGAGATATTTCAAATTCTTGTGATTAGTATAGAGTATGAATCTCTCTCCAAATAGATAATGTCTATATATCTTCAGAGCAAACACCACAGCTGCCAACTCTAAGTTATGAGTAGGATAATTCTTCTCATGTATTTTCAGTTGTCTTGAGGCATAAGCCACTATACCTCTCTCCTGCATAAATACATTGCCTAGACCTGTATGAGAAGCATCTGCATACACCAGGAATCTCTATCTAGCCTCTAGCAACACCAACATTGGCACAGTGGTCAACAACCTCTTCAGCTGAGCAAATGCCTGCTCACACTCCTCAGACCAATCAAACACAACGTCCTTCAGTATCAATCGAGTAATCGGTGAAGCGATCTTCGAGAAATCTTTCACGAATCTATGGTAATACCCTACTAACTCTAGAAAACTCATAATCTCAATAGCTGATGTCAGTGCCGACCAATCCATAATAGCCTGAATCTTAGTCAGATCCACTGCAATCCTTGTTGTTCTAACAACATGACCTCAAAACTTAACCTCTAATAGCTAAAATTCACACTTGCTGAACATGGCGTATAATTTATGCTCACTCAAAGTCTGAAATGTCTCCCTGAGTTGATGCTCATGATCCTCTCGAGTGCTCGAATACATCAATATATCATTGATGAAAACTATCATGAAGTAGTCAAGAAATGGTCTCATCACCTAATGCATCAAATCCGTAAATATGGCAGGGCGTTGGTCAACCCGAACGACATAAGGGTAAACTAATAATGTCCATATCTCATGCTAAATGTTGTCTTGGACCTATCCTCACGATCCTAAGCTGATAATACCCTGATCACATGTCTATCTTAGAGAAAAAATGTGCTCCTCTCATCTGATCATATAAATCCTCAATTCGTGCTAGTGGATATTTTTTATTGTGACCTTATTCAACTGTCTATAATTGATACACAGTTTCAAAATATCATCCTTCTTTTTCACAAACAGGATGGGTGCTCCCCATGGCGACATAGAAGGTGTGATGAACCCCTTTCGTGTAATATCCCCTATCCCGATTAGGGCGATACTTGGCCTGAAACCCGAATTAAGCTCGGTAACCCAACCAAACTTAACTAGAGCCAGCAGCCTCTTCGTCTATACCTGATAAACTCAGCTTGTATATCGATATCGAATTAATAATTCAAAATATACGCAGTGAAACATTAAAACTTTTTTGATAATTACACGATATACATAAATATGGAGTTTATCAAAATCCAAAACCTCATTTATAAATGTCCCAACCCTATTCCTATATAACAAATTAACTCAAACAATGTATATATGCAAGAACCTAAAATATTAAATTTGGGGTGAGAGCTCCAACATGCTCAGTAAGTAAGTAAGGATTTCCAAAGTCATCAACACTCCATATAATAATCACGTACATTATGCAATAACTGTTGGGGCATGTGCCCTAGGTCAATCCATTAACTGTCTTTATGAATACTTTTAGTTAATAAAATAGAGAATTTCATTTGCTGTTTATTATAATTAATTTGCATGTTTACATTATAATAAGATCCATGGGTATTTACAGAAATATCCTAAATGTCCATAGTAGATCATTATACTGGGAACTATAATGAATTAAGACTAGTGTGAGTCTTGATTGATGATCATATGATGATTATACGTATAGGGATATGAATCAAGATCACGAGTACTTGTTAGGGAACAAAGTACTGGACCGACCCGCTATGAGAACATCACATGGATTAAGTCGTAGTTGTTTCTCATGATAGGTATATTTTTCGGTCCTCTGACTTGAGATTACCAGAGACTTCAACATTAGGAACACAGTGATTTGACACAATCAAACGTTGTCTTTAACCGGACGATTATAAAGGTTGTGATTGGTTACAGTGTGAGCAATGTGATGAAGTTGTGTAATCGAGATAGGATTTGTCCCTCTCATATAAAGAGAGATATCCAGTGGATCCCTCGATGTGTTAGACTGTTAAAAGGCCTAGTCTAAATGAATTGATATTGATCAATGTCACTTGGATGTTTTCAGTCTACCTAGAGATCGAGACTAGTACGATTGAACATGTTGGATGACAATTCCATGTCTTATGTTTGATCAAAAGGATATCGTGTGAAAAAAGGATGTTATATACACTATTGATTAAGTTGTATCGATTTGATATTCATACAACTTGGGTAGTCATAATGTCTTGCTAGAGGCCGCTTATGACTTGTATACCAAAATGTGTTTTGGTACGCTGCCAACGTTGTATGAGCCTATTGGGTCGCACACTAAGAATGGTTTTGCGAGATTTTAAGATGGTTCTAGAAAAATGAATTTTATATGATAAAATTCATGACAGAAACGTCCTTGTGGTGTATTACACTTATACTTCTTTATGTAGGGGTATATGTGTAATTTACATAACCGTCTATATACAAGGGTTGTATAAATAGACGCTTTAAGTTAGAACACACGTATGAAAGATTAAGGGTCGAAACTCTATTTTTGTTTCAGAAACGAATTAGGGTTTTCTAGTACGCTCTAGATCATTTTGGAGAGAAACAAAAAGGTTTTGTATTCTCTCGAAGCTAGCACTTCGAATCTCGGCCGCCGTTCGTGTGTGGACTGCTGGTAGAGGGCGTTCGTCGTTGGCAGCGCCTTAGAGATCGATCAACCTTCAGAAAGGTATATTGCGACTTAGGTATGATTAAGTTTTCATGGTTTAAACGTTTTTAATGGAATTAGATTCGGATCCTGTTGGGGTTTTTGTCAAAATTGTTTTGTAATTTCCGCTGCGTATGAACCCCAAAACTCAACATTGGTATCAGAGCCTTCGAGTTCGATTCCATTAAATTCATTGCATGTTTTCTTCTGATATATACATGATATATGATTAAAAGCATGTTAATAGTTGATGTATATGTGATATACATAAGTTTTCTGTGAGATTTATTATCATGTTTTGTGTATATGATACATATATTCGTGATTTAATTGAAATCAGTTTCGTACATGCTAGTCACCATGTTAGGTTAATTCGAATAATTTTAATGAATTGAATTTCGTGTTCTGTGATCCATGACACCATTAGGTATAATCTTTATTTTTCGTGTATTGATGCATGGATGAAATCTCTGTAATTCGGTATGTATATTTAGGTTACACTGTTTTAAGTTTCTTAAATTGTATAAGTCTTAATATTAATTCGAAACTAATATGATTAGGTTCGATTGGGGTAGTAGTTCATGATTTAATTACATGTTTGTGATTATTTGGATGAGGACCGAAATTGCAAATAATTATTTTTCGAAATTATTTATTTATCTCGTTATATCTATTCTGTTATGAAATTTCTATTTGATAAGAGATAGATAACAAATTAGATTAGGAGATATTAGCAAAATCGGTTTCGTTATCCCTATTGGATAGGAGATAAATATCGAGAATTTTGTTATTGGTGATATGCTAGGATTCAAATATCTTAAGTCCTAATTGGATTATGATAAGATGATTAGTTAGATGTGGTCCCAGGTTAATTAAAATGTTTTAATTGACTTAATTTTGGATAAATTAAGGGGTTAATTTAGGATAATAAAATCAGTGAAAAATAGGATTTTCTATAGCGAATTTTAATTTTCTGAATAGCGGGACCGCCGTCTAACTAATCCTAGCGCACGAAAATTCTTTTATTAGTGAACAGTATAAAAATTTCCAAATTGTTTAGTGATTGAACAAATCAATAAAATATATGATATTTCATTGTTTACATAAAATTACTAAATCTGAATAAAATCCCTATATTAAATTTTAAGTCTCGTGTTATCCATTTTAAACACTTGTCAAGGCCTCGATCACACTAATATAGTTTCAGCCATAGCTGGATGTATTGTGTTATCTTGGTGAGACAAGTTGGGTAAGAGTTACCTAAATGTTTAAAATTGTCCGACTTAATAAAGCTATCAAAATAGTTTTGAGCTTTAGGCACATGATGAGATAAAAAACATGCTAAGACATAAGATGTCCTGTATCTCATAAAAGTATCTAAAATTACATAAGATGTAATTGGTAACTGTTACCTACCTAAATAATCTAGTTCTGTGTTTCATGCCATAGCTGCTATAGAATTAGGTGAAATATGGATTTTAGTCCCCTAAATAAACAATATGTTTTAGGAGGGTTGTTAATTTAGTGGGAGTCTATTCATCTATACTAAAATAAACTTTGCATAATCTTTATTGTAGATCAATGGCCTCTTCAAGTAACAATAATCCCCTGTCATCGCGATCCATCCTTGAGAAGGATAAGCTATCTCGGGACTAACTTTCTTGATCGGTTCGAAACTTGAGAATCGTTCTCAAGCATGAACGCAAGTTGTATGTCCCGGATGCTCCAATCCCTGAGGACCCACCATCCAATGCTACGAAAGCTGTGAAGGATGCGCATAATAAGCATGTCAACGATTCTACTGATGTTGCATGTATTATGCTGACAACTATGGTTCCTAAACTTCAGAAGGACATGGAACTAATGGAAGCCTATGACATGGCTATAACGCTGAAGGAAATGTTCCAACAGCAAGCTAGGCAAGAAAGGTTCGAGACAGTCAAGAACCTACATTCTTGCAAGATGACTGAGGGTGCGTCAGTTAGTCCTCATGTTCTGAAGATGAAGAGCTATGTTGACCAACTTGATAGACTCGGATTTCCCATAAGCCAAGAGTTGACTACGGATTTGATCCTGAATTCATTACCGGAGAGTTACTCACAATTTGTGATGAATTACAATATGGATAATATGGAGAAATCAATTTCAGAGTTGCATTTGATGCTCAAAACTGCTGAACAAAATATAAAGAAACCCTCTAGTAATGTGTTGATGGTCTAAAAGGGAAAGGGAATGAAGAAGAAAGGCAAAGGCAAGGCTAAAGTTGCCAAGGTTTGCTTCGCACTGTCGCAAAGCCTCGTGGAACAAGTCAAGCCCCACTGTTCTCGCTTCAAAACACCCAAAAGAAAAGGAGGAAATTGTCATTTCGCCATGCACTGGACATTGGTTCGAAATTGCAAACTCTATCTGGAATATCTAAAAAGAAAAGAAAAGGGGTAGTACGACGACCACTACATGTATTTATGTTATTGAAATTAATTTATCTACTAGTGATTCTTGGGTATTAGATACTGGATGTGGATCTCACATTTGTATAAATGTGCAGGGACTCACAAGAAGTAGAAAGTTGAAGAAAAGAGAAGTCATCATCCGCGTAGGGAATGGAGCAAGAGTTCTTTGCCTACTAATTTGTTGGATCATATGACTTAGTCTTACCTAGTGGACTTATTTTAACTTTAAATAATTGTTATTTTGTGCTTTCACTTTGAGCGAAACATCATTTCTGTTTCATGCTTGGATATGGATGGTTTTGATTTTATTATTGCGAATAATAGATGTTCCATTTCTCGTAAAGGCATATTTTATGCAAATGCTGATTTGTGTGATGGTCATTATATTCTAAGCATGAAAAGGTCCACCGATACTCAGCCTTTAACATAAATACAAAGAGATTCAAGTCAAATGATTTGAATCAAACCTATATTGGCATTGTCGTCTCGGGCACATAAATGAGAAACGCATAACGAAGCTCCATAAAGATGGACTTCTAGATTCATTTGATTTAGAAACATATGAAACGTGTGTATCTTGTTTACTTGGGCAAGATGACTAAAAGTCCCTTTACTAGACACGGTGAAAGGGCAAGTGATTTATTGGGTCTAATACATACTGATGTAGGCGGTCCTATAAACACAACGGCTAGAGGAGGTTATCAGTACTTCATTACATTTACTGATGATTTCAACTGATATGGTTATGTATATCTTATGAAACGTTTCAAAATGAAGTGCAGAATCAACTTGGTAAAACTATCAAAATACTTCGGTCAGATCGAGGTGGTAAATATTTGAGCCAATAATTTGATGATCATCTTAGAAATTGTTGGATTGTCTCCCAATTGACTCCACCAGCAATTCCACAATGGAATGGAGTTTCTGAAAGGAGAAATCGAACCTTATTAGATATGGTTCGATCTATGATGAGTCATGCAGATCTTCCATTATCCTTTTGGGGTTATGCATTACAAACTGCAGCTTTCATTCTAAATCGAGTTCCTTCTAAAGCAGTTGATAAAACATAATATGAGATATGGTACGGGAAGAGACCTAGTTTGTCTTTCCTTAAGATTTGGGGATGTGAGGCTTACGGAAGCGACAAGTCTCAGAAAAACTAGCACCTAAATCTGACAAGTGTTTATTTGTGGGGTATCCTAAGGAAACAAAAGGATATTACTTTTATAATCCCGCTGAGAACAAAATGTTTGTTGCTCGGTATGGTGCCTTCATGGAAAAACGGTTTATTTCAAAAGACACTAGTGGGAGAGAAATAATCTTGAAGAAGTTCAAGAATCACAGATAAACACTGAACCGCTTCTGGAAGTTCAACAACGTTCTGAACCAGTTGAACCTCCACAAGTGACACAAGGCCCACGTAGATCTGGTAGGATAAGACATGAGCCAGAGAAATTCAGATTTCTCAATACTGATAGTCGTGATGTGTTGCTTATGGATCAAAATGAGCCCACCACTTATCAGGAGGCTATGTCTGGACCAGACTCAGATAAATGGCTAAGTTCCATGAACTCTGAGATGCAATCCATGTATGATAACCAAGTTTGGAACTTGTTTGATTTACCTTAAGGTGGTAAGACCATTGGATGTAAATGGGTTTTCAAGAAGAAAACTGACATGGATGGCAAAGTGCATACTTTTAAAGCAAGACTCGTAGCAAAAGGTTTCAGGCAGACTCAAGGTGTTGATTATGATGAAACTTTTTCGCTAGTAGCCATGCTTAAATCAATAAGAATTTTAATTGCCATTGCTGCATATTATGACTATGAGATATGACAAATAGATGTAAAAACAACATTTCTTAATGGAAAGCTGCTTGAGGACGTGTATATGACACAACCTGAAGGTTTTGTACATCCTGAGTGTGACGGCCCCAATTTCCCATAAAATTGGGCCCCGCCCGGCCTAAGCGCACGTGGACCCCCGAGCCAGTCTCGCAAGGTCAACGCAGGCCTAGTCAGCCTTCCAATCCATTATACAAGTAATTTCAAAATTTTAAGTTGAGTTATTAGTATTTTTCAAGATTTAAAAATTTAGCGGAAGCAACTAATACATTAAATAACTCAACCAAAAAGATCAGGGAGTTAGGCAACCTAATTGTGGAACCCAGTAAATATCATCATGGGAGAGTAAATACAAAATATACAAAAAAATTACCTAGCTATGAAGTCTTCCCTCTGCTACTCGTCCGCGACTCTGCACTCGATCAAACATAAGAATGACGAGCCTGTAAGTAAATCCAAAGAGGACATATACACAACATTTCACAATATCCAAAGCAACATTTCACGATATCCAAAGCAGTCGAATTCATGCAAATAGAACGAAAGGAATAAAGAACGCATGAATATACAAGACTGTAAACAATTCATCGATGAGTAATGCCAAATAACTTTTATATGGATGTATATGCCTCCCCAATTACTACTGTATAGGTCCCTAGCTGGTTTACGTACCTCGAGAAATCGCGAACCTCAAAACGTCGCTCGCGTCTCGATTTGCGCACCCGACACCCGACTCCTAAGTCCCTGGTGTCCATTTAGACATTTTAGGCCTATTTTACTTCAAATCACTCAAATCATACTGAAATAAGGTGAATAAACCTCGCCTCCATCGCGTCATCGCGATTTTGTCGAAATCGCGCATCCGACCGGTCGACAACGCGCCATCCATATTGTTTGGCGCTGCTGCTTCGCCGCGCCGGCGCTGCGCTGCTCGCCGGCCATCGACCACCACCATGATCGCTGCCGACCGCCGCTGCCGCCGTCCCACCGCCGTCCGCGATCGGTTCGCGAGCCGCTATCGCTCCAGCCGGCTGCTCGCGTCTCCACGTCCTCCGTTGGCCGCCGTCGTAGCGCAGCTCGCCGGCCATCTCGCCCTGCAGCCGCCGTCACCAAGCCACCGCGAGTCCGCGTCCCGCTCCCACCGCGCGCTCACTTGCTCGCGTCGTCTCCGATCTGCGCGCCGCCGCGAGCCGCTGGACTGGACGCTTCCGCATACTGGTCCGATCTCGCCACCAGCCCACGCTCACGGCTGCGTCGTAGCCGCTGCGCGCTGCCGCTTTCGCCGCATTGCACGGGAGCCGTCTTCGCCATCGCTGAAGCTTCGCCATCGCCATCCGCGGCCTCGGCGTCGCTCGCCAGACGAGCGCGTCCGTGCTTGATGATCCATGGCTGCTTGAGTTCGCCGCCGGAGTCGCTGGGTTCGCGCCGGATTCGCTCGCTCGCGAGCTCCTTCATCTCTCTCTCATCTCCTCTCCTCTTACTTTCACCTCCCGATCACTCTCTCTCTCTTGCTCTTATCCAAATCTCTCTCTCTTTTTGTTTCTTCCTCAAGAAGAAATCAAGTGTCCTCGAGATTCGTGCGGAGCGAAACTCGAGGCACATCAAAAACATATTTATTCAAATGTTTTCCTTAAAAATTGGGCAGCGCGCATATCGAGGCACCAACCTACCTCATTTCAAAATCTCGATACTCGCGCCACTCGCATCACGAGGAGTATCCAATATACCTTTTGACCCATATAGAGCCACTATTTCGGTCCCATGTCGGCACGTGACTCGAGGCGCGTCCTCGTTCGTGTTTCGGCTCACCGAATTCCTCGCATAATTGCATTTTCATCACAAATTGAATTCGGACATACATATTTCGATGAGTGGGTCCCACATACGACCTTGACTTGACACGTGACACAAGTCAAATTTTCGGATCGTTACAGTGAGAATTTTAGGAAGGTATGCAAGCTTTAAAGATCCATTTATAGATTAAAGCAAGCTTCTCGGAGTTGGAATCTTCATTTTGATGAAGCAATCAAGGATTTTGGTTTTATTAAGAACGAAGATGAGCCTTGTGTATACAAGAAGGTCAGTGGGAGTGTAGTTGTTGTTCTGGTATTGTATGTCGATGATATATTACTCATTGGAAATGATATCCCAACATTGCAGAATGTCAATTCTTGGTTAGGGAAGTGTTTCTCAATGAAAAACTTAGGAGATGCAGCCTATATCCTAGGGATAAGGATCTATAGGGATAGATCTAAGAGGCTAATCGGTCTAAGTCAGAGTGCCTACATAGACAAGGTGCTGAATAGGTTCAGTTTGCAAGACTCTAAAAGAGGATTGTTGCCAATGTCTCATGGCATAAGTCTCAGCAAGATTCAATGTCCTAAGACAAATGATGAGCGAGACCGTATGAATAAGATTCCATATGCATTAGCTATTGGATCTATCATGTATGTCATGTTATGCACTCGACCTGATGTATCATATGCTTTGAGCACTACAAGCAGATATCAGTTAGATCCTGGTGAAAGTAACTGGATAGCAGTAAAGAACATTCTTAAATACTTAAGAAGGACTAAGGAAATGTTCTTGGTCTATGGAGGTTTTGAAAATGATCTAGTTGTAAATGGTTACACAGATGCAAGTTTTCAAACTGATATAAATGATTTTAGATTGTAGTCTGGATATGTGTTTACTTTGAATGGGGGTGTAGTAAGCTGGAAAAGTTCGAAGCAATAGACTGTGGCAGATTCTATAACAGAAGCTGAGTATATTGTAGCGTCCGATGCAGCAAAGGAGGCAGTTTGGATCAAAAAAGTTCATTTCTGAACTAGGTGTGGTTCCAAGTATTGCTAACCCTGTTTGTTTGTATTGTGACAATAACGGGCAATAGCACATGCCAAGGAACCTAGATCACACCACAGATCCAAACATATACTCAGGCATTTTCATCTCATTAGAGAAATTATTGAGAGGGGAGACGTGAAGATTTGCATAATACCTACTGAAGACAACGTTGCGGATCCATTGACAAAAGCTCTTCCACAAGCAAAACATGATGGTCATGTTAGATCATTAGGCATTAGATGCATGTATGATTGGCCCTAGTGCAAGCGGGAGATGTTGAGGCATGTGCCCTAGGTCAATCTATTAACTATCTTTATGAATACTTTTAGTTAATAAAATAGAGGATTTCATTTGCTGTTTATTATAATTAATTTGCATGTTTACATTATAATAAGATCCATGGGTATTTACAAAATATCCTAAATGCCCTAGTCGATCATTATACTTGGGAACTATAATGAATTAAGACTAGTGTGAGTCTTGATTGATGATCATATGATGATTATACGTATAGGGATACGAATCAAGATCACGAGTACTTGTTAGGGAACAAAGTACTGGACCGACCCGCTATGAGAACATCACATGGATTAAGTCGTAGTTGTTTCTCATGATATGTATATTTTTCAGTCATCTGACTTGAGATTACCAGAGACTTCAACATTAGGAACACAGTGATTTGACATAATCAAACGGTGTCTTTAACCGGACGATTATAAAGGTTGTGATTGGTTACAGTGTGAGCAATGTGATGAAGTTGTGTAATCAAGATAAGATTTGTCCCTCTCATATAAAGAGAGATATCTAGTGGATCCCTCGATGTGTTAGACTGTTAAAAAGCCTAGTCTAAGTGAATTGATATTGATCAATGTCACTTGGATGTTTTCATCTACCTAGAGATCGAGACTAGACGATCATGTTAGATGACAATTCCATGCCTTAAAAAAAAGGATGTTATATACACTATCGATTAGGTTGTATCGATTTGATATTCGTACAACTTGGGTAGTCATAATGTCTTGCTAGAGGCCGCTTATGACTTGTATACCAAAATGTGTTTTGATACACTGCCAACGTTGTATGAGCCTATTGGGTTGCACACTAAGAATGGTTTTGCGAGATTTTAAGATGATTCTGAAAAATGAATTTTATATTATAAAACTCATGACAGAAACGTCCTTGTAGTGTATTACACTTATACTTCTTTATGTATGGGTATATGTGTAATTTACTTAACCGTCTATATACAAGGGTTGTATAAATAGACGCTTTAAGTTAGAACACACGTATGAAAAATTAAGGGCCGAAACTCTATTTTCGTTTCAGAAATGAATTAGGGTTTTCTGGTACGCTCTGGATCGTTTTGGAGAGAAACAAAAAGGTTTGGTATTCTCTCGAAGCTAGCACTTCGAATCTCGGCCACCGTTCATGTGTTGACTGCTGATAGAGGGCGTTCGTCGTTGGCAGCGCCTTAGGGATCGATCAACCTTCATAAAGGTATATTGCGACCGAGGTATGATTAAGTTTTCATGGTTTAAACGTTTTTAATGGAATTATATTCGGATCCTGTTGGGGTTTTTGTCAAAATTGTTTTGTAATTTTCGCTGCATATGAACCCCAAAACTTAACAATAACAATATGCACCAATGTTAACTAGCGAAATTATGAAAAACATATAATTCAATAAATAATTGATGCAAGTCAAACTGTTAATGACTATTACACTATGATTCACATTTTATTTATAAAATTTGGGTCGATTACCAATTGACACCATTAATGTTATTGCTAGACCAACACATTGGTTGATGTGTTGTCTAATCAATCCATCAATGTCCGATGGTTCTATATGAAACCCTCTAATGAATGTGTAGTCCACGTAACCTATCTAAATGAGTAGGAAGTTACATATAGGCCGAAAAGGTAACCCATCTCCTATATAACCTAATCTCATTTCTTGGAAGTTACTCTCGTGAATCGCATTAACCATCGTTTTCTCGTTTATTAAAAACATCACAGTGTACATAGTCCCCCCATTCAGTCCATAAACTACATGAGTTGCATATCCTAAAATCGCCAGACAACATTGATAAATAAGCAAATCCATACTTACCTTTGTTTAGGTTTTCATTAAAAAATTCCCTAACTTTTCGAGTCACTCACGTTTTATTAGTGATCCAACACCTATCACAAACGAGTTATGACCAATATAGGTCTAATACCCTATATTTGGAACCCCTAAATCAGTCTCTAAGAGCTTATGAAATTCTAACCAATTTATAGCAGAGTTGATGTGTTCTGGGCCGGGAGCGCGCTCCTTGAATTGATGGAGTGCACTCCATCAGCTGAGTTCATCCCAACTGATAAAGGGAGCGCGATCCTCTACTACGTGGAGTACGTTCCACCCTGTACTGTCTCGATAATAAATAGGGTAGCAGCCATCGTTCCATCAACAAACCATCACAACAACATTCAACACTCCCAAAAGACATCAAGGAGGACCTCTATTGAGGTATAAACCCATTTATAATCAATAACAACAACAATTCACAGAGAAATCATCACTAACTATCGAATTGAACTTTAAAGTCAAAAACCAACTCATCAACAGTGATGATCTCTGATTTTCAGTTGCTTAATTTCCTTGAATCAACTCAAACACTCCTAATCCACTCCTTCAAATTATCGAAACCCTCAGCTGCTCTCTTTTCACTCATTCTCTCGATTGATCAGTGATGATAAGTTTAAATGTTTTAGTTTAAATATATGAATTTTCCTCAAGATACGCAGCGCTATCTTGAGGCAGATCAAGTAATTAATGTGTTAACATAACACCTATTAAAATGACACACATATTGACATTATCAGCTCTTATGCTCATCTCGAGACGATTTAACGCTCCATATAATTCAAACCAAACTTATAATTTTAATATATATATATATATCAAATATATATAAATATATATACTTCGTGTATTTTCTCGCTAATAAATTCACCGGACATGCCTACGAGTATTTTAGGGCGTACACAATCGCACTTGGTGTACCAGCTATTTATTTTTATTTATTTATTTTATGATTATAGGCTTCTATATAAATTCTATTTTGTACTACAACCTATAAAATTCATTAAACATTCCAAATAAACAAAAATCATCATACAAACATACGCACATGCTAATCGAGGTATATCAGACTTAGATTAATTAGGATTTAAATTAACACTAATCACCAGCTTAAGGTAACGAGTCGTTACTATCTCCTAAATTTAAAGTAATTTCGTCTTCGAAATTAAAGTAAAAGTAAAATTACCTGTAGTTTCAAAGAGAAATGGAAACTGCTCTTTCATATAAGACTCCCGCTCCTAGGTTAGTTCCTCATCTCTGTAAAATTGTCATTTCACCTTAACTAAAGGAATCTCCTTGGTTCTCACCCTTTGAATCTTATGATCAAATATCTTAATCAACTGTTCGTCGTAAGATAAGTCTTCTCGAAGATCAAATTCATTCCAATCAATCCTTGGAGTGAACTGAGTCTCTGTTTTGCGAAGCATAGACACGTAAAAAACATTATGAAGTCCAGCTTACTGAGGAGGCAACTTTAACCTAAAAGCAACAAGACCAATCCTTTCCTGCATTCAGAACGACCCAATATACCTTGGAGCTAGCTTACCTCGCTATCTAAATCTATATAATCCTTTTATAGGTGAAACTTTCAATAGAACATAATCGCCCATTGAAAACTCCCTAAACCTATTATGTTTATCGGTGTATCTATTATGTTTTTGTTGTGTTGTAGTCAAACGCTGGCGAATCTGCTGAATTCTCCGTGTAGTCCTGAATTAACTTCGACCCTAATAAATTATATCTCCAACCTATGTCCAACACGCAGGTGAACAACATGGTCAACCATACAGAGCTTCAAAAGAAGCCATTCCAATGCTAGCCTAATAGCTATTATTATAAGAGAACTCATACTAAGGAATGTATTTCTCCCAATTACCATAAAACTCCAAGACACAAACTCGAAGCATATCCTCTAGCACCAATATCAACCGCTCAGTTTATCCGTCAGTCTGCAGATGGTATGGCGTACTGAGGTTAAAAATAGTTTCTAGTTATCTCTATAATTCACTCTACGGTCTGGAATTGAATCTTGGATCTCTATTCGAAGTAATCGACACTGGAACTCCATGAAATCTTAATACCTCACGTACGTACACCTCACATAATCGGTTAAGAAGATCTCGCATGGAAATTGACAAGAAATGCGCAGACTTCGTCAACCTGTCAACTACAACCCATACTACATCATGCTTGCACTGACTCAGAGGTAGAGTGGAAACAAAATCTATTGATATATGTTTCCATTTCCACTCAATAGTAGGCAGTGAAGGCAATAACCCTATAGGTTTCCTATGCTCAGCCTTAACTTGCTGACATATCTCACATCTCTTTACAAACTCAGAAATATCAATCTTCATCCCAAGCCACCAATAAACATGTAACGGCCCATTTTATTAATGTCTCTAAAATTGACAGACGTAGACGCCAGCTCGGATCTACGTGGACGCCGCGGTAGGCTAGGACACACGGGGACTTAGGTATGGTAGTTTATGGTGTGTTGGTTGCTTATTTGCGGTGTAATTTATTGAAATACATCGCATGTGTGTATGTTGCATAATAATACGTGTAAGATTGTGTGAACTGTATTCGACTCGATATGCGTGTCGACGCTGGTACCGAGTAGTTGACGGGACCGAATATTAGGTCAGGGAAACGAAAACACACTAATTAAATAAAAATTGGCCAAGTAACTAATATGGAATGGGTATTAGGCGGCTAGTGACGCGACGATACGCGTATATCGCCGTTCAGACGCGAAACGCCCGAAAACACGGGCGAGTGTCCCAATTGTATCACAATTTGGAGTCAAGCAACAAAGTCAACATCACTTATCCTTATCTATACTCCACTACCACATTTTCTCTCACCACCCTCACACACACTCACACACACACACACACACACACACACACACACACACACACACACACACACACACACACACACACACACACACACACCCCACGCACACACACACCTGATCAAGGTGGGAGGCCGAGAGAGAGGAAGAAGGAACAAGAGAGGAGGAGGAGGAAGGAGATAATAGAAGGTGGAGACGTCACAATCGAGGTGAGTTCTAGTGGTTTTTGGTTGTGGGTTTCGGTTTGATCGTGGTGGTCGAGATAGGGGTTCGGCCATGAAGGCCGAATCGGGTCGCGGTGGTGATGGCAGGGGTGTCTCCCCTGCCATCGATTCCACCGGGGTTGGGGTGGAGAGCAACCCCAACCCAAACCACCGAGGAGAAATTAAAAAAAAAAAAAAGATTTCTGATCGAACCAGCGAACTGGTTCGATCAGATGGGGAAGATGGTGCACACGCGCGCACCCATGGGTTGATCTTGGACCGATTCCGGCCCAGGGTCGGGTCCGACCCAAACAAATTTTTTTTAAAAAAAAAAGAAAAAGAGAAGAAAAATGAAAGAAAAATTTGGAAAAATTTCGAAAAAATTGGGAAAATCTCAAAAAATATATATTTCGATAAAATAAATAGAAATTGATAAAGTTCTATGAAAAGAAAATATGTGGGAATGTCGGACGCGACTTTTTGTGGGATTTTGCCTCGAAAAGCGCGAAATGGGCAATTTGGCCTAATTTTTTTAGAAATTTGTTGTAAATTGTCATGCTAAATTAAATTATTGATAAATGGACATAGGTTGACACGGGTGATCAATTGGCGATCAAGGACTCAGTGGAATTGGACCCGGGGATTGATTACGTGGTATTGAAGTGCGTTGTGAGGTTTGTAAAACCTAATGAAAAAACTCTTGAGTATTTATTTTGCTTTGTAATTCCATTCAATTCCAGTATTTCCTTGTGGTCGTTCCTATATCTATATCTTGTAGTTGTTTGCACGGTTGGTTGAGTTACTCCCACCGGATTTTTCGTTGTGTGTCTATGCATTCTAGACCATAGCATGTGTATCAGGAATTATCGGTGGATAACGACCCGAGCTAAGGAACTGCTACATGTGTCAGTGCGTCGTAGGTCTATGCCGGCCACCGAGAGGGATCAGGTGATAGCTAGTTGGGTGCGCCCACCAGTGGGATCTTGGAAGGAAATCCCGAAGAATGGTTTAGTCTGACTGGAACAGACACACACATTTGCACTTTATTGTTATTTATGCATGCGATGCCCTACTTACAGTTGCTGTTTACATTCCGCATGTTTATTTAACAAGTATTTATTGAATTCCATTTGCTTATTTGAATGCTCGGAGGAGTTCCTTGGGATTTTACTAACTGGACTCGTCATCCATTTTCTTCTGTGATGATTGAGTGCAGATCCGAGTACAAGTAAAGGCAAGGGAATCTTAGGCGACTACCTCTGATTGCCTATCATCACAGACTACTTGTACGTGTGTTTTGCTTTGATATTTTGATTCTTTTGGGAGCTGGGGAGTATCAGGATATTGTACATAGATACCTCCTAGGGTACAGCCGTTTACTTCTATACATAATACTTTTCAGGGTTTTTCCACAGTAGGTTTTGTTTAATTGATTCTTAATAATTCTTGCATTTAAGTAGAACTTCCGCTGCATATGTCATTTATACACCGTACACACACAAGTGGATACATTTTGAGACAGAGAAAGGACGGGCATGTGTCGAACACGTGTAGTTGGGCCAGCTGGCAAGGAGTACACGGAGACACGTCACCCCGGGGCGGTGAGGGCCGCCATAAAACATGCCTCATATCACGATACATCTTAGTGTTACCTGGATGAATAGTGTAAAGAGATCTGTGAAAATCTCGTTGCAATTCCTGCCTCAATTGATCCTAAACTGGAATCCACAATCTATCTTTGAACTGTAACGCACCATCATCAGAAACTAACCAATCAGGATGATCTACACTAGCTGCTAACCTCTGACGCATTATATAATCTTGATCTGTTCTTTGATAATCAATCATCAACTGAATCATCTCCGATTCAGCCCTAATCTGAATACAGAAGAACATATTAGTTGTTCCAAAACTAGCTCTCTCAGTGGATGACGTGCCAGCTTGACTTTCACAAATCATCAGCATTAATGCTTCCTTAAGAAGTTTAAACTAAGAAGCTCTGGCAGTAACCACATTCTCTCTGCATGTTCTTCTCCTACTCAAGGCTTCAACAACCACATTTGCCTTGCCTAAATAATAATATAGAGTAAAATCATGATCTTTAAGGAACTCAAGCCATCTACGCTACCTCATATTCAATTCACTCTGAGTAAACAAGTATTTCAGACTCTTATGATTTGAAAAATACCGTAAATTTCTCATCGTACAAGTAGTACCTCCAAATCTTCAAGACAAAAATAATTGCCGCTAGCTCAAGATCATGAACTGGATATCCTTTTTCATGAATCTTGAGTTGCCTTGAAGCATACGCTACAACCATGCTTTCCTACATCAGCACACAGCCCAAGCCTGAATGAGAAACATCTGTATAAATCACTAACTCATTTCCCGATTTAGGTAATATAAGAATAGGCATCATAGTCAAACTATCCTTCAAATCTTTGAAGGCAACCTTGCACTCATCCGACCAAACAAAGTCAATGTCTTTTTGTGTTAGCCGAGTCATTGCCAGAGCAATACGAGAGAACCCATCAACAAATCGTCTATAATAACCTGCTAACCCTAGAAAAACTCGAACCTCTGACAATGTGGTGGGAGTATGCCAATTTTTGATTGCCTCAACCTTCGCTGGATCAACAAATATATCTTCAGCATTAAATACATGTCCAAGAAATTTTCCTATGAAGACCGAAATTCGCACTTACTAAATTTGGCATATAGTAGATTATTTCTCAGAGTCTACATGGTAACTCTGAGGTGGTGCAAATTCTTTTCTTATATTTTTGAATAGATCAAAATATCATCAATAAACAAGATGATAAACTGGTCAAGATAGGTTTGAACACCCTATGCATCAAGTCCAGGAACATGTCAAGAGCATTACTGAGCCCAAATGAAATCACTGTAAACTTGAAATGACCATAGCAGGTACTAAAAGCCATCTCCAAGATATCATCATCCCTGATCCTTAATTGATAGTAATCAGGCCTCAAATCAATCTTTGAGAAATATTTGGCACCCTTCAACTGATCAAACAAATCATCAATCCTGGGCAATAGGTATTTGTTCTTGATAGTTACCTGATTAAGTTGTCTATAATCAATGCACATACATAGGGTTCCATCTTTTTTCTTCATACAAAGAACTAGTGCTCCCCATAGTGACATACTAGGATGGATAAACCTTTTCTTTCAAAACTCCTCAAGCTGAGTCTGCAACTCATGTTATTCCTTCAATGCCATATGATATGGAGGAATAGATATAGGTTTAGTACCAGGAATAAGATCAATGATAAAGTCAATAACACATGGCGGTGGAAGTCTAGGCAAGTCAGATGGAAAAACTTCTGAAAATTCATAATCCACGGGTATTTCACTAATCTTAAGTTCCTGACCAGGCTCTCCAAATGTGACATCTCCCGCCATAACGAGGAGTCAAACCCCTTCCACGAGCTTCAAGTCGTGAAGGATTATGCCTTTATAGACTATAATTTCATAATGGTTAGGAATCTAAAAGGTTACCCTCTTATGGAAATAGTTAATAATGGCATAGTCTGGTGATAACCAATCCATCACTAGTAGTACATCAAACTCTAGGAACTCCATTACCCTCAGATTAATTGAGAGTTCATTTTCTCCAATTTTGACTACACATCCCTGCAGATCGTGTTAGGATAAACCTTCTCACTCACTGTTGTACTCAAAATCAATAATGAATAGTTCTAACATGTTTCAATTCCAGCTCATCAACTAATGCACCAGCAATAAAGGAAACTGTAGAATCGACATCAATAAAAACATGCATATATCTACCACAAATGTTTAATATACCTTCCACAAGCCTCCTATTACCCTCAGGATCCGCCTCAGCCTCTGCATGACTGCCCTCGTGCTGGCTGTGTTGTATTTCCTACTGATGTAGTCAATAGCATATAACGCTCTTTTTGAATATGCCTTATCTGTCCACACCGGTAGCATATCGTGGAAGCTCTCTGAGAAAAACCTGGCCTAAGGAACCTATCCAGATCCACTCAATTTTTGTGATGATTGTGCCCTGCTATTGCCCTAACCTCCAGACTTAAGTAGTGGCAATGGTGGTTTGGCTACTGAAGCCTGAGAAACTAGTAGAACCGGTGCACTATCAAATCTCATCCTCGCATATCCTAATTGTGTAGCTACTCCAGCTACACTCCTCTTCATCTTATTTGGCCAAAAATGAACAAATTCTTGGGTTCTCTGACTCCCAATGAACTATGGTACATGTGGTGGTGTAAATATTTTTTCGGAGGGTCTGGCTAATATAGCTGCTTCCACCTCCATCACACTCTCGAATATAAAAGCATAACTAGTACGAGGATGAAAGGAAACCACAACTCGAATCTCATAATTCAGCCTAACAAGAAATAAATCTAGTTTGTTCTCCTATAACTCCACCATCTCTAGAGCAAATTCACTCAATTCTGTGAACCTCTACTCATATTCCCGAATAGACATAGCTCCATGTTTTAGCTTAATAAACTTAGTCTTCTTCCTGTTTCTAACTAATTTCGAGAAATACTGCATATAAAACACAACCCTAAATAGTTGACAGGTGGTGATAGTCTTCCCTTCTCTCTAGGTAATTCCACCACTTCCGTGCAGAATCAATCAATAAAAATGTAACAAGTTTAACCTTAAACCGGTCCTCCATATCTACAGCAACAAATCGTTCCTCCATCTCTAATGTTTAAGTCTTAGCTACCCCTTCCTCCATTGTGCCATTGAATCTTATAATGTCATATTTCATGAATTCCTTGTAGGTTTTGAGAAATGCTACATTCTCAGAATCTATTGGGCCCATGGTAGCTGTCTCTTGCACCTGAATATGTGCTAAAATTAGTTGAGCTGGAGCTGCCACTGTCTTATCTCCTCCCTCAGCTTTGCCAACCTCGAGACTGGTTGTAGGCTATGCCTTAGGTCGTTGTACTGGTGGTCCTATCTAAGCCATTAGCATCGCCATAAGTTTCACCTGAGACTCTATAAGCTCCCTCATTTGCTGTTCCATTATAAATTTCCATTGCTCTTCAGTCTCCCTGTTACCCTGAGATCTAGGCCTCTACGAACCCTCTCCCTGATCCGCCATTATATTCTGAAGTCAAATGAGAGATAATATCATTAGGGTAAAATTCAAAGAAAACAATGAAATCATATCTACACAATAAATAATAATAAATGTAGAAAATAATATTATTTTCATTTTCATTTACCCCCAAAAACCGCGATGAAAACCATTTATCATTACCTAAGCTTATTCATAACTTCAGACAACTCTCAGAGTTAATAAACGTAGGTTCTAGTACAAAGAAATATGCTATCACTTATTTTGAAGACAATTCAAAAGTGAAATCGAGGTCAGAGCCTTGTCTATAATACCAGACTGTATCAGAGTTACCACTTAATTCAATAGTGATAAACCTTAGTACCAAGCTGTAGTATCCCCTATCCCGATTATGGTGATACTCTTCCTGAAACCCTAATTAAGCCCCAGTAACCCAACTAGACTTAATTAGAACCAGCAGCTTCTCCGTCAGTACCTAATAAACTCAGCTTGTATATCGATATCGAATAAATAATTCAAAATATATGCAGCAAAAAATTAAAACTTTTTCGATAATTACACGATATGCATAAATATGGAGTTTATCAAAACCCAAAACCTCATTTATAAACCTTTCAACATTGTTCGTATACAACAAAATAACTAAATCAGTTTATATATATATATAGGAAAGCTCATTACGTCGTAGAGAAGATAATAAGATTCTTAAATCTTTTCTTTTACCTTCGTTGAAACGCTAGGTTGCGAATCTAAAATATTAAATTTGGGGTGAGCTCCAACTTGCTTAGTAAGTAAGGATTCATTAAGTCATCAACATTCCATATAATAATTAAGAACATTATACAGTAACAATCTGCACCAATGTTAACTAATGAAATTATGAAAAACATATAATTTAATAAATAACCGATGGAGGTCAAACTGTTAATGACTATTACACTATGATTCTCATTTCATTTATAAAATTAGGGTCGATTACCCACTGACACCATTAATGCTACTGCTAGACCAACACATTGGCTGATGTACTGTCTAGTCAATCCATTAATGTCCAGTATTTCTATTCGAAACCCTCTATTGAATGTGTAATACATGCAACCTATCTAAATGAGTAGGACGTTACATATAGGCCAGAAGGTAACCTATCTCCTATATAACCTAATCTCAGTTCCATGAAGTTACTCTCGTGAATCACAGTAAACATTGTTTTCCCATTTATTGAAAACATCATAGTGTACATAGTCCCCCCATTCAGTCCATAAACTATATAAGCTACATATACTAAAATAGCCATGCAACATTGATAAATAAGCAAATCCATACTTACCTCTGTTTAGGTTTCCGTTAAGAAATTCCCTAACTTTTGGGGTCACTCACGCTTTTTCGGTGATCCAACAACTGTCATAAATCATTTGTGATCAATATTGGTATAATACCCAATATTTGGAACCCTTAAATCAGTCTCTAAAACCTCAGGAGATTCTAACCAATTTACAGCAGATTTGTTGATTTTTGGGGTGGGAACGCCTTCCCTCAATTGGCAGAGCATGCTTTTTCCTAGGTAGAGCATGCTCCACCCTGTACTGTCTCGATAGTAAAAGGGTAGTAGCCACTGTTCCATCCATAAATCATGACAATAGTCAACACTGCCAAAATACATCAAGGGGCACCTCTAATGAGGTATAAACCCATTTATAATCAATAACAACAATTCACAGAGGAATCATCACTAACTATCGAATTGAACTTTAAACTAAAAAACCAATTCACCAACAGTGATGATATCCGATTTCTAGTTGTTTAATTTCCTTAAATCAACTCAAACACTCCTAATCCACTCCTTCAAATCGTTGAAACCCTCAGCTGCTATCTTTTAACTCACTTTCTCGATTGATCAGTGGGGATAAGTTTGAAGGTTTTAGTTTAAATATATGGTTTTCCTTGAGATACACATCGCGCTATCTCAAGGCAGATCAAGTGATTGATGTGTTAACATGACACCTCTTAAAGTGACACATATGTTGACACCATCAACACTTATGTTCATCTCGAAACGACCTAACGCTCCATATAATTAAATCCAAACTTATAATCTTAATATATATATCAAATATATGTATATATATATACTTTATGTATTTTCTCACCAATAAATTCACCGAACATGCCTACGAGTATTCTAGGGCATGCACATTCATTTCATGACCCCCTTATCACACTTGGTGTACCAGTTATTTATTGTTTATTTTTTTTATTATAGGCTTGTATATAAATTCTTTTTTACAATACAACCTATAAAATTCATTAAACATCCCAAACAAACACAAATCATCACACAAACGCATGCACGTGCTGATTGAGGTACACCGAACTTAACCACGAGCCTAACTCGGGTTAATCAGGATTTGGATTAACACTAATTTTTAGCTTAAGGTAATGGGTTGTTACATTCTGCCATAAATCCTAGAGCTAACTCCTCAACTCCTCCAACTCGCTCAAACCAATGTGGTACGACGATATAGAGATAGGTCTGGTGCCTGGTACCAACTCAATGATGAAATATATATCTCTCGACGGTGGTAAACTGAGTAAGTACTCTCGAAACACGTCTGAAAACTCACACACGGCCAGAACGTCCTCATGTATGGGTCCTTGACTCTTTACTATTGTATATAATTCTACCATAGTCTTCGTCTCTCCACTATTGGTTAGTTGATATGAGCGTGATATGTTGCTAACCATCTCGCGCCCTCGGATCTCAGTGTACTACCAATGTATGTAAACATCAGACGCCATGGGATCTCAAATATCATTATCTTGCTGAAATAATCGATATGAGCGTGATATGTTGCTAACCAATCCATCCCTGACAACGCGTCGAAATCTAAAAAATACTCTGAAGTCTGCAGGCAACTCCACCACACCTATCTCTACTAGACATCCCTCAATAAGATAATCAAGGTAAACTATATCCCCGACTGCGGTACTCAAAATCAAATGTACACTAACTCTAACTGGTATCAACCCTAGGATGTTTATCATGCGACCAGAAATGAAAGATATTGTAGAACCCGAATCAAACAAGTCATAAAAATATCTACCACAAATAGAAATTGTACCCTGAATAAGTCCTCGTATGTCATTGTCATCTGGCTGTGTTACCACGTGTACCCCTCGTGACTTTGCTGTGGAAATATTGCTGCCAACTGTGGACAATCTCTCAACATGTGCCCAACCTAACCACACCTATAGCGAGTAATCGATCTACGCTGACCTCGTGCCTGATCTTGGGCATGTTCCTATTACTGTCTCTATCGGGAACCATCTCTGCCTCTACCACCCTGTTGCTACTATCGTGGCACTACTGGTGCTGGAAGTGTCGGTAAAGTAGGAGTTGGGAACTCAGGTCCAACTAGTGGTGGCAAGGGAGGTCTACCCATAATACTCTATAGTGGAGTGGTCTATGATTTGTAACGGCCCGTTTTATAAATGTCTCTTCCAAGATTCTGACGTGGACGCCAACTCGGATCTACGTGGACGCGCGTAGGCTAGGACACACGGGGACTTAGGTATGCTAGTGATTGTGTGTTGGATGCTTATTTGCGGTGAAAGTTATTTAAATACATCGCATGTATGTATGTTGCAAAATAATACGTGTGAGGGTGTGTGAACGGTATTCGCCTCGATATGCGTGTCGACGCGGGTGCCGGGTAGTTGACGGGACCGAACATTAGGTCGGGGAAACAAAAACACACAAATTGAATAAAAATTTGTCAAGTAAATAATATGGAATATATATATTGAGTGACTAATGACGCGGCGGTACGCGGATATCACAGTTCGAACGCGAAATCGGGCGTCGAAACGCCCGAAAACACGGGCGAGTGTCTTATGTGTCACAATTAGGTGTCACAAACACCATCACACTTGTTGAAATCAAACACACTTGTCCCATTTCCCCCACCACGTGTCACCACCCCACCTACCCACTTATATCACACAGGCACACACTCACGCACACACTTGTTCACACACACACACAGAACACACACGTAACCGGAGGCCGAGAGCGAGGAAGAAGAAGAGGAGAGGAGGAGGAGAAGCGATGACGCGCCGGAAGGAGAGTGGAGGCGTCACGGTTGAGGTGAGTCGTTGTGGTTGTTGTTGTTGTGGGTGGTTGGCGGTGGATGGCGGGAATGGCGGTTCGGCCTCCATGGCCGAACCCCATGGCCACGGTGGTGATGGCGGGGTGCCTCCCCGCCATCGGTTCCACCCGGGGTTGGGGTGGAGAGCCACCCCAACCCATCACAGAGAAGAAGAGATTGGAATGAAAAAAAAAAAAAAAAAAAAAAAAAAAAAAAATTTGTTCCCGATCGAACCGATCGATCGGGAGGAAAAGATGGCGCGCGCATGGGTTTGGGCCCAGAACGGGCCAGGCTCGGCCCATGGACCGAGCTGGGACCGTTCTGTCCAGGGCCAGCCGGAGTCCAACCGTTTGGGTCGACCCGACCAGACCAAACAAGAAAAAGATAAAAACAAAAAAAAAAAAAAAGAAAAAATAGAAAAAGAAAAGAAAAATGAAAGAAAATTTGGGAAAATTCTGGAAAAAATTGGGAAAAATTATATTTCGATAAAATAAATAGAAATTGATAAAGTTCGATGAAAAGAACATATGTGGGAATGTCGGACGCGACTTTTTGCGGGGTTTTGCCTCGAAAAGCGCGAAATAGGCAATTTGGCCTAAAAGGTTTAGAAATTGTTGTAAATTGTAATGCTAAATTAAATTATTGATAAATTGACATAGGTTGACACGGGTGATCAATTGGCGACCAAGGACTCAGTGGACTTGGACCCGGGGATTGATTACGGGGTAGTGGAGCGCGTTGTGAGGTTTGTAAAACCCAAAGGGAAAACTCTCGAGTATTTATTTTGTTTCGTATTTCCATTCATTTCCAGTATTCTTTGTGCTTTTAATTACATTCATATCTTGTCATCTTTTGCACGGTTGGTTGAGTTACTCCCACCGGATGTTCCGTTGTGTGTCTATGCATTCTAGACCATAGCATGTGTATCAGGAGTGCTCGGTGGATAACGACCCGAGGAACGCTACATGTGTCGGTGCGTCGTAGGTCTACGCCGCCACCGAGGAGGGATCGGTGATAGCTAGTTGGGTGCGCCCACTAGTGGGATCTGGAAAGAAATCCCGAAGTATGGTTTAGTCCGACCGGAACACACACACATTTGCACTTTATTGTTATTTATGCATGCGATGCCCTACTTACGAGTTGCTGTTTACATTCCGCATGTTTATTTAACGGTATTTATTGACTTCCACTTGTTTATATGAATGCTCGGAGGAGTTCCTTGGGATTTTACCGACCGGACTCGTCATCCATTTTCTTCTGTGATGATTGAGTGCAGATCCTAGTACAAGTAAGGGCAAGGGGATCTTAGGCGACTATCTCTGACTGCCTACCTCTGAGGATTACTTGTACGTGTGTTTATTTTGATATTTTGATAGTTTGATTCTTTTGGGAACTGGGGAGTGACATGACCTTGTACATGCGTAGTTTTATATAGTACATATGTTTACTTTGAAATGTTCAGGGTTTTTCTCCACACTAGGTTTTGTTAAATTGTTTCATGAAAATGGTTGCATTTAAAATACGACTTCCGCTGAATATATATATTAACCTACTCAAGTGGATACGTAATTCGAGACAAGGATAGGACGGGCGAGTGCGTGTACACGTGTAGTAGGGCCACCGGCGTGGAGTACACGGAGACACGTCACCCCGGGCGGCGAGGGCCGCCAGGTTGGTATCGAGACCAGGTTGGCTTAAGATATTGTGACACCAACGCCACGAGTTAGTAGTAGAGTAAAGAAGAAGTCATAAGACATTAAAACTTAATTAATGAATTTAGATGTGGAAACTCGAAGTAATTGCCTTAGAACTTTAGTTGGGAAGTGATGTGAGGTGGGTAGAGTTATAACTTATATATGTGTTATATTTTCATGATACTATATGGTATACGTATATACCTCGAGACTGATCCGGAGCACGTTCTCGATGTAGATTATGGACGGACAATTTTGGTGCGCCGTTTGAGACTGTACAGACTAGCGATGCGACTAGGGATGTCCCGATTAGGGCGAGTGTGGAGGATAGACTCTCGGCCCAGGAGACACAGATGGCTGAGGTATTACGGCTATTACGCGAGCAGACTGCGGTACTGGCGGCACTCACTTCAGCTAAGGAGCCTGTAGCTATGACTGTACCGGCGGAGACAGCTAATGTTCAGGGGATACCACAGGCACCGGTTCAGGGGGTAGCGGCAGAGGCACCCACAGATATAGCTACCGCAGTTGTTCCTTTGGGGACGTCGACTCTTGCACCTCCACACACGACGACGGACCAGGTTACTGCCACCCTCGCTGCTGACACTCCTTCGACATCAGCATTTGTTCTGGCGCCAGAGGCAAAGTTATTGAGAGAGTTTCTGAAGTTCCAGCCTGGATTCTTTTACGGTAGCGGTGATCCCGAGGCTGCAGGGAGATGGATAGTGTCCCATCAGCGTTTCCATAAGCTGATGAGGAATGTTGAGACAGTACAGGCGCGACTTTCGGGAGCCTGTTTGAGAGGGAATGCGGCAGTCTGGTGGACGACATATACGGATACTCATCCGGAACCGACGACATGGGCTGAGTTTAGGGAGCTATTCTACGATCAGTACATACCGATGGAGGTTAGGTTGAGACTGAGGGAGGAGTTCTTGGCCCTGCGACAGGGAAGTTGGACTTTGATGCAGTACATGGAGAGGTTCCGACATTTGTTGCAGTTCTCTCTAGTTGTTGCGGGACGAACGCTTGCGGATTTATTATTTCACCGAGAGGGTTGATGATGACGATTGCGTCGGCGATTGTCTCGGCCGGAGCCACGACATTGCGGGAGATCTTTGACGGGGCATTGGCTCATGAGACGTATATACTGCAGAGGGCTGGCATACGTGAGTGGCGCGGAGGTACAGTCTGGGCATAGTTTTGGGTCGACTCTAGAGGGAAAAAAGACCGATGGAGCGTCCCGGATAGAGGCTGGAGAGATGATAGACGGGAGAGGCGCAGCCGGGACGATTTTCAGGGCAGTCAGTTCCGATATGAGGAGCCACAGCTAGTTCATGCTATCACCTCTGCACCAGTTGATCGACAGAGGGCACAACCACAGGAGTACCGTCAGGGTCGAGGTCAGATGGGACATGACAGGGGTCGGGAAGGCCGGGGTCGGGGTTCAAGATCTGGAGACAGACAGACGGGTAGGCGGAGAGCGAGAGATGTCACCGGTGTGGGCAAATGGGACACTTGAGGGCCGACGTCGGACGCCACCATCGCCACGACGAGCATCGGACCGGGCGGAGATAGAGTACATGCGTTAGCACAGCCAGATAGCGGGGCGACTAGGCAACTCGTTGAAGGTACATTACTTATACTTGGTCGCCACATGCATGCTATGTTTGATTCTGGTAGTACTTTATTGTTTCTTGCTGGACATATTGTTGGATTGTTAGGGTTAGTTACACAGACACTAGAGCCACATCTTGTCCTCAGTACGGCTGCTGGGGATAAGATATCCCCTAACCGAATATGTCGAGACGTGATGATATAGGTAGATGGACATCAGCTACCAGCGGATCTGCGAGTATTGGAGTATTTAGAGTTTGACACACTGCTCGGGATGGATTAGTTAGCATCCTATCATGCACGGATAGATTGTTACGGCAAGACGATAGAGTTTCATATTCCTGGAATACCGGAGTTCGTATTATTTGGATCGGCAATTGACTTACCCATCACGAGAGGCTGACTAGCTACTTGATAGTTTGATTCTTTTGGGAGCGGGGAGTGACATGACCTTGTACATGCGTAGTTTTATATAGTACAGATGTTTACTTTGAAATGTTCAGGGTTTTTCTCCACACTAGGTTTTGTTAAATTGTTTCATGAAAATGGTTGCATTTAAAATACGACTTCCGCTGAATATATATATTAACCTACTCAAGTGGATACGTAATTCGAGACAAGGATAGGACGGGCAGGTGCGTACACGTGTAGTAGGGCCAGCTGGCGAGGAGTACACGGAGACACGTCACCCCGGGGCGGCGAGGGCCGCCACATGATGCATTGGGTATAGCTGGTGTGGCTACTTCCTATACTTGAGAACCTCTCTCCCATCTCTTTTGTCCCTTGCCCCTCTATCTCATCCTCTCAAACTGTACGACATGATCAAATGACAACGCTGGTCCCAATAGTCTCCTATCTGCAACTCTACTCAAATAATAAGTCTCGTGAGAAAGTATAGGCTCGTATATCTCACCCAAGGCCCTGACACCTGACCTGATCACATAAAACCATATATTTGGCCTCAGTCCATCTCTAAAAAGAACTCCTTCCTCAACCTCTTCATCATTGTAGATGGGAAGTATTGCTGATAAAACTTCTTCTTGAGTGCATCTGTGACGGCCCGCCTAATTTAAAAATTATATAAATATCTAATTTCAGACTAAGACCCAACTCAGACCCACGTGGACGTCGCGGATTAGTCTAGGGCACGCCTATTGAGGTACAATTTATAATGTTATATTTACGTGATGGTTGTTTATTATGGTTGTTTTACTAATAATTATAGCATTAAACTAGGTGTACCATTGATTATCGCGTTTTACGTGAGTTACGAGTGTGGCGAATAGCATCTCGAGATACGTGCGACTCGGGTACTAGAAGTGATAGCTTAAACGCATAAATTATCAATATACAATGATATTCTAAGCTAAATAATCAAACAAACTTTACCTAAGTTAAGCAAAAACACTAATAGGTCAAAATGGAACCGACACGCTTCGTGATGCGCAACAATGTCGGGTAAGGAGTAGGCAAAATTTAGTCTAAGCATGATATGTAAATTGACCAATAAAGTATAGACTAAGTTAATTAAATTATTTAATGTGCCTATGGTATAAGTTTTAGCTTGATTCATATAAAAAGAGGCTCAAAATAGTATGAATAAAAAATTATTTGGGCCTTAGATAAATCTCGAGATGAGTCATCTAGAGGCCTAAAATAACACACTTAGTGGGCATCCATGGTAGGATGAGTCAAATTCAAGCCCTTGATGGACCTAGATATGGGAGCTTTATGCAAGATTAAAGGCTAGGAATATGAAGTGGGCTAGTATAAATATATAACTAAGCCTTTCACTTTGATCTCATTCATGCTTATTCATGCAACAAACAAAAAGAGAAATTTAGCATTTCTAGTTCATGAGAGCAAGAAGGGCTGGAAATCCTTTAATCCAGAAGAGTTTATGTCAAATTAGTGATGTTTAAGCAACAAGAGTAAAGAGTTTGCTTCAAGACTCAAACTAGGTATGAAATCCCTAATTTTTCATGCATTTCTACTCCAAAATTTGTTTGAATGAGTGTTAATACTTAGGGTTCTTGACCTAAAAAGAGATTTTGATGGTTAATCTATATTTCCTCATGTTTTTAATGTATAAGATGTGATGATTTCATCTCTAGACTTCTAAAAATTCAGTCGTTAAAACCCTTGTTCTTATTCTTGAGGTTTTTCAACTAATGCATGTTAACTTACCTAAATTAAGGATTTAAAACATGGGTTATTGTTGCCTTCGGTTAATTAGGAGTAATTAGGGACAAATCATCCCATAATAGGCAAGAATTTCTTGATTTGGTTAAATATTTGATGTTGAGATTTAAGTCATTCTCGTGCATGTTGGGCTGTTGAAGATGATGAATAGTGTATGTGACTACAGAGAACATCTGCTCCTATGAGACGTTTGTGCCCACGGGACGTTTGTGCCCATAAGACGTCTATGGATGTTTGTGCCCACAGGGGACTTATGTACTCACACACAATGTTTGTGTCCACAGGGGACAGTTGTTTCCACATGACGTTTAACTACGAATATGTGCCCACAAGGGATGTATATGGTCACAAGGGTCTCTAAATCACAAGCCATGTGGCCACAAGAGTGTTGCAACAACGTTATGTCAATCTAATAGAATGAGCATCTAACACACCAAAAATTTATGCAACTGTCACCAGGGACTTAAGAGATATATACTCTATTGTCGGGAGCGTATCAGAATCGAAGCGTGTAAGGATCGAGTTTTCATCACATCTTGTAAGTAAACCCCACCAGAAAAACACGTAGCATTTATTTACTGCTTTATTTCATTATACCACTGTATTATGCCCGTTTGGATTGTTTGACTACTCCACTCCCGCGTGTGTCTATATATGGTCGACGGGACGGTATGACCCCTCAACGAATCCCTCGTGATTAGCAATTCGATTGTTGCTAAAGTTCCGATCATGCCTTAGGCTACGCTTGAGAATTTCTCCGCGAGTCGATGAATCGAGAGATGGTGTCGTGAGGAGTTAACTCCGACACAGATTCCTCTCCTTTGAGGCAGTTGGCCGAGAGTTGTAAACTCCCAACCAACAGAGTTCCTCATTGACCTTGGAGCGATGGCGGGGAGTTACTTCGTCACTAGAGTCTTCTCGGTCAGATGCTATTAGTCCCAAAGTTCGGAAGATATATACCATACTCACGTCCAACATTTATTGTTTTCCTAGCGACTTATCTTCATGCTTAATATCCCTTTTCAATGTATTTCTTATTGACTAGCATGATTTGTCGCCGCTTTATTTACATTCTTGTTAAATGCAACTTGCGTTTCTTCTGGGGATTTACTTACTGGACTCGTCATCTATTTTTGCATGGATGACTGAGTGCAGACCCTACGACGAGTCGGGGGAAGGCCATACTAGGCAACTTCATCTGATTATCGAGAGCCTCTACTAGCCCATCTTGTAGGTGTTTGTATACATTATGTTACTATTTTTTGGTATATTTAGGGAGACTTAATACACTGATACATGTAAATTGACCATATTGTACATTTTGTTGCCTTATATATACAAGGTATCCTATTGATGGGGTTTCCACTGCTTAGGGTTTGTTAATGAAGTAAATTTCTGATATTTATCATTTGCTTTAACTAGAATGAAAGACTTCCGCTATTATTGATAACTCACACATTTAGTTTAAAAGACCAATGAACAACTAAATAACTTACTATATAAGTTAAGTGAGATAAATGGATAGGTTGTCTAAATTAAATTTAGGACATGTTTTCATTAAATGCATGATAATTGAAATAGTTAGGCTAAATGAAAAAGTTAAGTACTTGTCGCAGGCCATCATGGACGGGCAGGCAGATGACATGGCATAACCTGGTGACGTGTCTGGCGGCATGGCGGGACCCAGATTGCCTTGGGATTTGGGGCCGCCACAGCATCCCATAACTTAAAATATCCATCAGAAGCTGTCATTGTATGCCACCAAACATCAGCGTCTCTCTATAGTGTATATGATGAAATCTCAGCCTGAAGTCTATCCTCAATCCTTAAAACTCTATGCGGCTTCTCCTGAGATAATATCCACTTCTCTACCTTCTCAAAGTCTTGTTGTCCATTAAAGTAAACTGGCTACAATCTGATGAAATCCTTTACCAAATGAACCTCTACTGACGTAATAGAAGATGTAGAAGTGGGAGATGGTGTATCAACTGTCTCTACGGCAGGTACTGTCACAATCGAAATAATCTATACCATCGGAGCTACTGCAATCTCTGATCTTTTGATCTGCCATCGTGCTCTACATGTTGACGATGTTCGCGGCACTAGCTACTACGTGGATACCGTGCATATATATACATATAGAAACTAACATGTACATATAAGAAATCTCCATCTCACTTTCACTCGCTTCCCAACTAATGAGTTCTAGGCAAAGATCATATGGTGTCCACAGCTGAAATTTGAGTTTTATTCAATTTTATACTTTTCTTATTAGGAAAAGTTGGTTCTAATACCAACTGTGAAGACCCTTTCTCAAATTAGGGCACCACCCTACCTAATCCAGTCATTAAGCTTTAATTTCAGCCACATAAGACTTAACAACGTATTAGTCAGCCTTTTCAAACTTTTCTTCAAACTAGCTGACTTTAAAATAAGCAACCTATCATTATCTTGTCAATCAATTTTTCAGAGTCAATTTAAATTTTTATAACTTAACCTATTAAGCGAAAGTCTTAACAAATTAGTGGAAGCTATTAACATAAATCCTAAATATGTCGAAAACCAGGGAACAAAAATCACATGCATATATATATATATAACAGAACGACAATAATAATATATCAACATGTGTCTGGTCAGGAAAAATTTATCTCTCAACCCATATATACAACCCCAAAAGTATAAAAAGACATATATAAGTCATACAACAAAACCAAAAACCTACAATATCATATCTAGCAGCACTCCGATGGCTCAGAGGTAGTTATCGATATTCTCTTTGCTTGGTCTGCTACTCGATGGAACTGCACCCACCATCATAAAAAGGACGAAGAGTACAGGAAAATAAAAAGTAACACTTAGAGACATTTATCCACATTTCCAAATATACAACAAGTATCTGAAAGCATAAAAATTATGCAAAAAAAGAATCAGGTTATAAGAAATTTTAGTTAAACGACATGAAACTGACACTAAGCAGTATTGATCTAGGGCTTGTCGACTGTGAGTTACATCACGTCGGCCTTATTCCACTATTTAAGGCATAATTTGTCTTATAGATGCATTCACATCATTACAAATGCACATTACACATGTATAAATACTTACAAATGCCCCTCAAATATGTGGTATACTTATCAACAACCTTGGGTCCCATACCCCGTGTGTTGCACAAGCTAGTGGAGAGATCCGACAACCCCGAAAGTCTAGTGACCCCGTGTGACGCACTCACCTCTATCATATCATGGTCTTATATACAAGAACTACATTCATAATTCAAGGAATTACACAATTTAACTAATGCACAAAGGAAAAAGGATTTATAATACCATAAATCACCTACCTAATAGCATGTTATTTATTGAATATATGTGATAATTAAATAAGACAATCAATTTAATTGGAAAAATAGCAGAATTAGGCTTGTGCTTTCCTAGCGATTCTAGTTTGTACTGAAAATTGCAAAGGAAATTGGTAGCAGTATGCAGAGTTTTTAATGTAATTTGTCAACGATTTCTCACCGATTTGGGCTCATAACTAAAATTTGCTAGACAAATCACTGAGTCACTGAGGCTCATTTTTAGCGATTTTGTCAATGAATCCTTGGCGAATCTACTTAAACCTTGATTTGAATGAATTCGAGTTTGGCAAGAAATTGGAGTTTCATGAATTCTTGATGCATACATGATTAGTTCTTAGCAAATTTATTGACATAACCTCTCTAAATTGAGCATAACTTTGTCATACAAACTCCAAATGGGGCGAATCATACGCCGTTGGAAATCTTATCTAGAGATCTACAACTTTTATCATTGGAGAAAATACGAAATTCAAACTCATTCTAGCTAAAAAATGCTCCACAAATAGGTTATTAAATTGCTAATATGGGATTTTTAAAATGAACTTTGACATGGCATAACTCTCTTAATTCTTATCGGAATGAGCTCACCTTTAGTCACTCTAAAACACAGGAAATGGATATCTGGGGAATCGAGGCTATGGTACAATAGTTAGGAGCGTAGCGGGGTCGGATTTGGGAACCCGGGGAAGTCGAAAAGTGTATTGAGGTGCATAAACCCATTGGAATGCCTCACAAAATTCATGGTTTTGTTTTATCGATATCAAGTTACATGTGTGACTGTTGGTGGGCACACATGGGTTTTTTACTCCTATCTCGGTTTGCGTATATTGGTTGTAGCTAAATCACTTGCACGGGTTACTTATGTTTAGTGCTCTCGTCGACGATAGTAAAATATATCTACGATCATCAGAAGATATGTAAGGTGTTTTTTGACTTGAAATAGCGTCTAGAGGGGTTCATTCATTAACCGTAGTTGGGGTTTAGTCACTGTAAGACTGTAGGTGTATACGTGGTTCCTGTCTTGTTTTATCGATTACTGGCTGGTTTAGGTCAGGGTTTTCTCGTGATTATATGGTTGTTTATTTATTAATGCTTTATTTCTGAGCTTGTTTATTTAGTATGTGTTTTTTATTAAATGATGTTATTTTTGTTTATCGTATGTTGCCTACATTCATAGGAGTATGACTTACCATTGCCAGAGGTATTATTAGCATGACTTGTAGTTTATTCGTTTTATATCATGAATATTGTGTAGACTTCTCTTGGGATCTTACTCATTGGACTTGTCACTGTATTTGGTGTGTGATCGAGTGTAGATCCTTCGACGAGCAAGGGCAAGGTCAAAGAGGTATTGGGCAACTACCTCTGAGATAGTGACGCTAGCTCGTGTTTGATTGCAATATGTATGTATTTAGTTTTCGTTGGGTTTTGAGGACTATAGAAAACTTAATACATGTATATGGATTTTTTACTATACTTATTCCGCCTTTGATATATAAATGGTATATTTTCGCCTGGTTTTCCACTACTTAGGATTGTTAAATATTGCATAATTTATTTACTTAAAGACTTTCGCTGTGAAATTGTAATATAACATGATAAATTGATTAACCGGCTAATTAAATCATTAATATTTACATGGAGATTAATTAGCTAAACTAGTGTAAATTGGAAAAGTGTAAGCAACCAGTTAGGTCGTGGGGCGTTATAGGTAAGCAGGCCATGACGTGGCACGGCTTGGTGACGTGTGATGCGACATGGCAGGTCCAAAAGTTGCCTCGAGATTTGGGGCATCCACAGTTTGTATTAGAGCGAGGTTCGATGGAGCCTCAAGAATAGTTTATTAAAAAGAGAATAAAACTTAAAAAAACAAACATTAGATCTGGAAACCCGAAGATCCTAACTTAGAATCCTAGTTTGGAAGCAAATTTGACTCGGGTGGCGATAGGGCTTATATACTTGTTATGTTTTTATTGTATATATTATATACGCGTATACGGAAGATCCTCAGACATACGTTATTTTGATCAAGATGGACGGACAATCAAATCCTACCAGACGTTTGGACAATTACACGATAAGTTCCTTCAAGAGTATTTCGACTTGTGCAATGATACACAAACCCATTTTAATAAAGCAACGCCAACTGAGTGGGGTTCAAGGAATGAAGGGAGAGGTACAAGGAGCATAGTGCAGACAAGTCTTCTACTATAACTACATTTTTTATTAAGATTCAAATGAAGCCGAGGGAGAAATTAAGAAGATATACAATATGACTCTACCATATGAGACCTATCAGCTGACCAACACAGACACAAATTTATAGTTGATGTAGGACACTTACAGCTAAGCTTCAGGCTGATGAAACAGAGAGAATAAGATGACAGCGAGGATAGACAGCATGGTCGAGGCAACGATGACAAGACAGATAGAACTTGTGCAATAACAACATCTCAAACGCTACAGCAAGGACAGACTCAAGACTAGAGTGGTTGAGAACAACGATTTCAAGATCAAGGTCGGAACCAAGGATTTGGTAGTGGTTGGGTAGGACCAAGATGTAGGGGTCGGTGTTTCCAATATGGACATATGGGACTTTTTACTAAGATTGGTGACATCTAAGGTAGCGACACCGGTGCATTCAAGAGCCAGTGCACACTGTGAATGAGTTAGGCTGGGTGATGGCCAACAACACGCTCAGGGTACGTAGATTAGTAGTTCAGTTAAGTTTCATGCATGCATGGTACGTGTCAAGATCAATCCTAAAGAGGATGATCTGTTAACACAGAACAACAAGAACAAGAACAATATGAACAAGAAACACACAACACTCAATTTCTTAGAAAATGAAAAATTCTCTTCTTTAACTTGTGAAATACGTTATTACAAGGTATATATAGACCAACCCAGATAGCTAGACACACAACTGTCTAACTAATTTTGTTACAGTTGAGTTAGATTAACTAGGGTAAGGTTAACCATGGTTAAATGCTAACCATAATCAGAACTTACAACCTTTGCAGTGTTCAGTTGTACAATACTATCTTTAACAGTCTTATCTCTAACATTCCCCCTCAAAGAAAACTGAGGTGAAGACACAAGGTTTACTTTGCCACGGAGGAAGGAAAAATGAGGACTAGACAAGACTTTGGTGAACAAATAAGCTGATTGATGAAGAGAAGAGACATAATACAGATCAAACACACCAGCAGCCAACTTCTCACGAACAAAATGAGCATCAACTTCAACATGCTTAGTACGAGCATGAAAAATAGTGTTGGAGGCAAGAGCTTTGGCATCGTTACTGTCACACCACAAAACAGGACGAGAAGGACTGCAAACACCAAATTCAGATAGTAAAGATGTAGTCCATAAGATGTCTGAAACCCCATATGCTAAAGCTCTATATTCAGCTTCAGTGGAAGATCGAGCCACAACAATTTACTTCTTAGATGACCAAAATACAATATTGCAACCCAAAATAAACAAGATCCATTTGTAGACCTTCTATCATCACAGTCACCAGCCCAGTCTGCATCAGTGAAAGACTCAATATGAAGAGACGAGGAAGGTTTGAAACATAAGCCACAAGCAAAGGAGCCTTTGAGATAACGAATAACTCATTTACAAGCAAGCCAGTGAAGCTCAGTAGGAGTCTTAAGAAACTGACTGAGTTTATTAACAATGAAACTGATATCTGGCCTAGAGTATGTAAGGTGTTATAATGCCCCAATAGTACTCCTATATAAAGTAGGATCAGTAAAAGGTTTCCTATCAAACAGGGACTACTTTTGACCAACTCAAAAGGGAGTAGCAACAGGTTTGAGATCCTATAATCCAGTTTCATGGAGAAGCTCCAGAAGATATTTATATTGAGTGAGATAAATCCCTGAAGAATCTCTGAAGACCTCAAAATCCAGAAAATAAACCACTTGTCCAAGGTGTTTTAGAGAGAAACAAGAGTCCAATAAAGTAATCAACTGAGAAACTTGGTGAGAATCAGAACCAGTAATGAGGATGTCATCAACATACACCAGTAACATCAAGAGGTAGCCAAAAAACTTCTTGTAGAAGACGAAAACATCAGAAGAAGAATTAACCAGTCCCCAACCAATCAAGGCACTCTTGAGCTTATAGAACCAGGCCCTGGGAGCTTGTTTTAGACCATGCAGAGCTTTATTTAATTTGCAGACATGATGAGGGAATGACTTATTAACAAATCCCTCTAGTTGAATCATGTACACTTCTTCAGTAAGATCACCATTGAGAAAGCATTATTGATATCAACTTGATGAACATGCCAGTTGTAAGTAACTGCAAGAATGAATAGAATCCTAATAGAAGAAGGCTTAACAACTGGAGAGTAAGTGTCAAAATAATCAAGACCAGGGATTTGATGAAAACCCTTAGCTACTAAACGAGCTTTGTAGCGTTGTATAGCACCAGTTTGGGTTTTCTTGACTTTAAAAACCCATTTACAACCAACATGATTCATGTAAGGATAAGGAGGAACAAGTGTGCAAGTATCATTCTTATCAAAGGCAGAGATTTCATCAACCATAAGAGTGTACCAATTCTGATCTTGAAGAGCCACCTTAACAGAAAAAGGTTCCAACTAAGTTAATAAGGCATATGGAGATGTGTGAACCAAAGCCTTGGGTTTGAAAATTCCATTTTTGCTTCGAGTAATCATAGGATGATTACTCACATGAAGTGCAGGAGGTGTAGAAGGAGCATCAATCTCATTAGGTGCAGGAGAAACAACAAGTGGAACAACAAAAGTATGAGATGACTCATGTGAACTAGGAGATGTTGAAGGGAAGCACTCAGGTGATAAGAGGGCATTGAAGCAGGCAACAAAGGCAAAGATGATGAAGAGCTTGGTAATGAGAGGACCGATATTGATGGTACTGAAGATAATGATGAAGACCTCAGTGTCACATGAAAGGGGAATATCTGGTAGAATCAGCTTAGCATGAGAAGAAGATGTTGAAGTGGATGATCCTTAAAACAGTGACTGAAATGGAAATTATATCTCATGAAAAAAAAAACATCCCTGGATATATACGATTTGCCAGAAGGATGAAGACACCGATAACCATGATGCCGATGACTATATCCAACTAACACACACTTAGCTTAGCAAAAATCAAATTTATAAGCAGAGTAGGCAGTGAGATTAGGAAAACATGAACAACCAAACACCTTGAAGAACTGATAATCAGGGCTTCTCTTGAAATAAACAAAGTATGAAGCCTGAAAATTCAGAATATAAGAGGGTAAACTATTGATGATGAAAACTGAGGTGACAAAGGCTTCTTCCGAATAACAAAGTGGCATGTGAGAATGAGCAAGTAAAGTTAACCCCATCTCAACCATAGCTCTGTGATTTCTCTCTGGCACTCCATTTTGTTTATGTGTAGGGACAGGAATAACGATGAGTAATTCCAAGTTGTGACAGTGTGATTCAATAGGTTTAAACTCAAGTCCCATGTCAGACTGAAAACAAGTCAATTTGGTGTCTGGTTAACGTTTTGTTGATTGACAAAAATGAAGAAAAGCTGCAAATGCATCTGATTTAAGCTTCAATGGATAAAACCATGTAAACCTGCTAAAGGCATCAATAAAGAAAAATGTAATAATGAGAACCATTGGTAGAAGGCATTGGTGCAAGTCCCCAGAGATCAGAGTAAACCAACTCCAAAGGTCTTGTAGCAGTAATAGCACAAATATGGAAAAGAAGCTTATGTAATTTGCCAATTTTACAAGAATCACATAAATTCAATACAACTTTATTGACATGAGTATTACATGAATGTGGAATTTTTTGAAGAGTCTCATGAGAAGGATGACAAAGCCTAACATGCCAATTAAGGGAACCATCAGCAGTAGCTGTCAAATTAGTAATGACAGACTTATTACAAAGAGAAGACATAGAACATGTAACATCATTGTTCAGAGAACTAGCTATGTGTGAAGTATCATCAGAAGATGGCTGATGCTCCTTCGAAATATAATATAGTCCATCTCTAAGCTGACCTTGAACCAAAACCTTCTACGAAGCTTTGTCCTTGAAAAAAAATGAGTCAGAAGTGAACTCAGTAATCACATTATTGTCCTGAGATAACTTCGAGGTAATAATCAAATTCTTAGCAAGATTAGGAACATGAAAAACATGTTTCAAAGCCAAGTTTTGAGAAGAATGATTACTGGTAGGGAGAACATTATGACAAATAGACGAAATTGAAAGCTGAGAACCATTACCAACAGTGACATGTTGTGTACCTGTGTAATCATCTTTATGACTCATGGAAAAGTGATCTAAAGTCATGTGGCTAGAAGCTCCTAAATCCATGTACCAGTGTTGATCAGCTACAGTTTCAAAAGAAGCAATCATTCCTTGAAACTGATGATAATGAGCTTGTTGAGGTAAAAATTAAGAACTTGGTGCTGAAGGCTGTTGAGAACTAAAGAAGAGCTGACTTGTCTTCTTGAATTGTCCACTTGAATTTCCAGCTTGTGTTTGATTTGGACCAAAATGATTTTAATCAAATCTTTGATAACACTATAAGGCCATATGTCCTTTTCGATAACAAATTTGACAAAACACCTTGTTTGCAACTCTGTTACCACCATTTCTTCCACCTCAACTGCCTTCATGACCACATCTAGTAAGACCACCTCGATAAAATCCATTTGTTCTTCCACCAATGAATTTGTTAGATGATGATTTCTTATCACCAGAATTAGAGGCAAAGTGTGCTGAAGCAGAAGACAAATCAAGAATTGCAACAGAATTGAACTATGCAATTCTTTGTTTATGCATCATTAACAGATATTAAGCATCTTAAAGACTAATGGTTTCCTGCTAAGAAAAAATCATAACAACCACATAATCAAACTCTTGACCTACTTCATTTAACACTGATTGAATCAAATCAGAGTCAGTTACTCATTGACCAATAGATTTCAACTCAGCTCCAATGTTCTTGATCTTTACAACAAAATCAGAAATAGAATTGGAACCTTTTTTCAAAGTATTCAATTGATTCCTCAATTGAAGTGTTATAGCCATGAAAGATTGGGCAAAAGATTGCTCCAACACATTCCAAATCTCATAAGAAGATTCACAATCAGTGACATGACTAATTACAAACTTATCAATGTTTGAAAACAACAAAACCATCGAGATTGAATCTAGCTGACTTCGTACCTCATCTTCTTGCACAGAAATGTCTGATGAAGAAGAAGGTTTGTTTGAAGCCAAAAAAGAAGGATTCTCATAGATCAGAAAGTTGAGACCAAGAACTTTAATGGCTGCACAAATTTGAACCTTCCAGTGAATATAATTTGTATCATCAAGCTTCATTAGAAGACAGAAATTTAAAGCTCTAGCAATGGCAGTAACATCTGGTAGAACAGATTTTGAGTTCCTCATTAAGCCAACAGAATCCGAACAAGCAGACGCCATGACTCTTCGCTCTGATACCATATCAAGATCAATCCTAAAGAGGATGATTTGTTAACACAGAACAACAAGAACAAGAACAATGTGAACAAGAAACACAGAACACTCAGTTTCTTAGAAAATGAAAAACTCTCTTCATTAACTTGTGAAACACGTTATTACATGGTATATATAGACCAACCCATATAGCTAGACACACAACTGTCTAACTAATTCTGTTACAGTTGAGTTATATTAATTATGGTAAGGTTAATCATGGTTAAGTGCTAACCATAATCAGAACTTACAACCTGTGCAGTGTTCAGTTGTTCAGTACTATCTTTAGAAGTCATATCTCTAGCAGTATGTTATAGTAGGTCATAGTAGGCCATGGTGTGTCAAGGTAGGTTATAGTATTTCATGGTTCGTTAAAACTATTATGTTGTGATACATGATAGGAGAGGTTCACGGTTACCAGGTGTTAGGTAACTGGGTTAGGAAAACTTGGGCACAAAATCAAGCTGAGAGTAGGTTGTGGAGGTGTCGGAGAGCGTGACGGATCATGATCAACTCGGTGGTATGCGCCTATGTCTCGGTGCAACACTGCGTCCTCTGTTATGGGTACGAGAGTAGTGGGGTATTCAAGGGACCATAGAATGGTACTATCAAAGTGTGAGGCGTGGTCACACAGGGATAGGTTAGATAACTAAAGCTTCGTCGAGATCTAAATTTCAGGGATGAGATTTCCCTTAGTTGGGAAGAATTGTAACATCCCAACTTAATTAAACTAGGATTAAGGTTAATCTTGGGGATTAACAGTCGTAATTTGGGCGTTATATGGACAACTCAATTTACTCAAACACGAGAATCGAGGGAATGTAGTATTTGTGGATGATGGCTGCTTATGTGTGATGTTTAAAACATTATATTATTATAACATCGCATGTGTGTACATTGCTATCGTGTGAGGTTATGTGATGGGTAAATGCCTCGTAAAGCATGTCAATACGGGTATCAGGTAGGCGTAGTACGAGCACACTAAGTTGTAATGCTGACTTAAATAAAATGACTAGAATAAGGGTGACTATTGTATAAAATAGATAATCAAACTTTAGGCTAAGTCATAATAATCGAGTACATCAAGGATTTGCGCGCCTCGAAGTGCGCACCAAGATGCGGGGCACTAGATGCCAAGTAATTGGTTACTTGGAGAAGTTGTAGTACACCAATTTAAAACCCTAAATAGCCTATATATGTATAAAAGTGCATAAGTTAAATTAATTGAATCAATTAATTACAAATTCATATAGTTTGATGAAAAAAAAATTGATGTCATAGATTTGCCTCAAGATTCGCACTAGAATGGAATCCCAAGAGATTTAAGTTGAAAATTTGTGTCAACAATATGGAAGTTAGTTAAGTAGGAGCTAACAAGGACCATTATATTGACCTCGAGATACGTGAACATAATTGATTCTAACATAACCTATATATAGCTAAGTTAGTGGGAAATCTCTTCATGCAACAGTAACAAGTTTTGTTCTTGTGATGGAGTGCTGGAAAATTCAGCAAGAACAAGGAGGAAGGGAAGTTATCTTCTGGAGGAATCAAACTAGGAAGATCAAATCCAAGAATTCATCATCTAGGTACAAAGAACTTACTCTTTATTTGCTTAATTTCATCAAAATATGTACATGGAAACTCAAGTTTTGAAGGTTTTATGTAAAAATGAATTTCAAAGATTAAGCCACTATTTTTTTTCTTGTCTAAATGAGAGTTCTAAACTGATCTTGATGATCAATAATGTTTCAAACTAGTTTTGGCAAAAAATTGGAGTTTCATAAATTCTTGATGCATACATGATTAGTTCTTAGCAAATTTCTTGACCCAACCTTTGTAAATTGAGCATAACTTTCTCATACAAAATCCTAATAGGGTAGATCATATGCCGTTGGAAAGCTTACCCAGAGATCTACAACTTTTACGAAGAAAATACAAAATTCAAACTCATTCTAGCTCAAAAATGCTAGTAGGTTATTGAAGTGTTAATACGTTAGTTTTAAAATGAATTTTGACAAGGCATAACTCTCTCAATTCTTATCGAAATGAGCTCATCTTTTAGTATGTTTTTGTTGAGTATATTAGCTGCCTTGTGACCAAAAACCATAAGTTTTAAACTTATAAATTTGGAGAAATGATTTTTACAATATTATTATTTGGATTTGATTCCAATTTGGGCTGTTTTGGGAAATATAACTCTAAACTTAATTTAAACACCTTAAGTCACTTTAAAATATAGGAAATGGATCTCAAGGGACTCGCGGCTATGGTACGACAGTTAGGAGCATAGAGGGTCAGATTCGGAAGTCCGAGGAAGTCGAAACGCATATTGGGTGCGTAAATCCATTGGAATGCCTCACAGAATTCATGGTTTTGTTTTATCGATATCGGGTTACATGTGTGACTATTGGTGGGCACATATGTGTTTTCTACTCCTATCTCAGTTTGCGTATATATATTTTGTGGCTAAATCACTTGCACGGGTTACTTATGTTCAGTGCTCGTGTCGATGACCGTAGAATATATCTATGATCATCGAGAGTGATGTAGGGTGTTCCCTTAACTTGAAATAACATCTGGAGGGGTTCATCCGTTAGCCTTAGTTGGGGTTTAGTCATTGTAAGCTTGTAAGTATATATGTGGTTCCCGTCCTGTTTTGACGATTAGTGCCTGGTTTGGGTCAAGGTTTTCTCGTGATTATACAATTGTTTATTTATTAATGCTTTATTTTCAAGCTTGTTTATTTAGTATGTGCTATTTATTAAACGCTTTTTTTGTTTGTCATATGCTGCTTACATTCATGGGAGTATGACTTACCGTTTCCAGAGGTCATATTAGCATGTCTTGTAGTTTATCAGTTTTATATCATGAATATTGTGTTGACTTCTCTTGGGATTTTACTCACTGGACTCGTCACTGTATTTGTTGGGTGACCTAGTACAGATCCTTCAACAAGCAAGGGCAAGGAGGTATTGGGCGACTACATCTGAGATAGTGATGTCAGCTCGTGTTTAATTGCAATATGTATGTATTTACTTTTTATTGGGTTTTAGGGACTATAGAACACTGAATACATATATATGGATTTTTTGCTATACTTATTTCGCCTTTGACATATACATGGTATCTTTTTGTCGGGTTTTTCACTACTTAAAACTGTTAAATATTGCATAATTTATTTACTTAAAGACTTATGTTGTAAAATTGTACTATTACTTGATAAATTGTTTAACTAGCTAATTAAATCATTAACACTTATATGGAGATTAATTAGCTAAACTAGTGATAGTTGGAAAAGTGTAAGCAACAAGTTAGGTCATGGGGTGTCATAGGTAAGCATGTCATGATGTGGCAGGGCTTGGTGATGTGTGATGCAACATACCGGGTCCCAAGATTGCCTCAGGATTTGGGGCTGCCACATTTTGTATATGGCAAGTGGATCGAATTTTATACACAAGCTAATTTGAGACTAAGTTTCAAATGAGTTATGAGGTTTTTGTAAATGTTTATCGATTAATTTGAATTATATACAAAGTTTGTTTTTCCCAATGATGTTTTATCAATAACTTTCATATAAATTTCAAACTCTCAATTTACAATTGATTTTTCGATGAATTCTTCTTTCTTGATAAATAAGTTGAATTTTACCAAACACTTTTTCGATAAATTTGGTTTTAAATGATTTTACAGGTTCATTCATGTACTTATATTGTTCCAAATGGTCGGATGTGGAAAGTGTAGAGGTTCAAGGAAAAAATCAAATCAAAAGTTTCCCAAATCTAACCTTTATCAATCTCTTTCAATACACCTAGAACTAGACCACAACGAGAATCTACTCCACCTTCTTCATTTAATTTCAATACCAAGGATGATTATGTGGAAAAGGAGGACATAGAGGAATTTTATCAAGAGATACCAACGGGGGAAAGAAACTATGAAACTAAGGAAAGAGAGTTTTGTCAATAAGAACACCTATAAAAAATTTAAGAATGATATAATTAAGGATAGGAAGTTGATTCTGGAAAAGGGATTTAATTTGAAGAACGAATTAAAGTATAGGCCTAGGATCATATATATCATTGAGGCAGGAACTGGGGATTATCGACTAGGGACTATAACCACCTAGACTTAGAGGATGTTCCTAGTGAACAGGGTTGTGATGTCTTAGTGAGAAAGTTTTACGCCAACGCATATGGAAGTGAGAGCAAGACCGAGTCCCGAGTTTGAGGGAGGACAGTTGATTATTCTGTTGCAAGAATAAATCGATATTTTGGATTACCGAATTTCCATAAAAATAACACTACGAGTACCCCAAACACGAATATGACATTAAGTATCATTACCCCACTAAGACAATAAGGGGAGGTATAGAGGCAATCCATGGAAATGGGTTTATTTTTTATGTGAGGGGTACCCCAAACACATTACCACCTAATTTTTTTAGGAATACCACTAAAGCTTGGTGTTACTTCATCAACGACAGCTTATAGTCGAGCTTACAATATTATGAGATAGTGAACTACAATGTTGCCCTACTTTACCACATTGTTATGTGATTAGGATACTTGGATGTTGGAAAAATCATTTATGAGTCGATTAGGAATGCAATCACCACTAACAATAATGATAGACTTCCTTTCCCTTTGATGATTACGGCCTTTTGTAGGGAGGACCAGGTGAACATGGCATCAGTTGACATGGATGTTTTACCGGATAAGATCATCACTGATGAGGTTATAAAGAGATATGGAAGAGTGAATGGTGATGAAGACACAGAGGATGAGAGAGAGAAATGGCTAAGAAAGCCAAAAGAGAAATTAAGTAGAGAAGGAAAATCAGAGATGACATGAGGAGAATTTTGGAGGAGATGTCAAAAGCTAAAAATGATCCAAACTCAAAGCAGCCTACTAGGTGTTATGACGGCCTATAGATGGACGAGTCGGAGTTGGCTTTTATGGGTGCAATTTTACGCAATCAGTTGACCACTCTCTGTAATCAAGAACTGGTGTTTAGGAACCAGCGAGCCTTAGCAAGGATCATCCACATAATGGAGTGTGCAATGTATAAGAGAAACAGATGTCGAGGAGTAGCAGAGGTCTATGTACCATCTACACATATGAGATTACCACTTAGCAGTAATCTTGATGTTCCGACATTGCCAGATCATGAATACTACCTCTACGACCCGGCTGTGAGCTATCAGTCCTAGAGGATTGATCTAGTGGAAGATGATGACAATGCGACTTCTAGACTACGGCACTGATTCTCTTATTTTATTTATTTTCTTTGTCTCCGAGTGATATTGTATGAGTTCCTCTATGTAATTACGATAGTTTTGACATACTTTGTGTTTCTTGGTGATATTTTGTGTTTATGATGGTATACTATGTGATACTTTTTATTCAGTGCTTGAGTATGATATTTAATACACTTGCTTTATAATGGTGATGTTTATTCATTAAACTTGTATGCACTCTGTCTTATTATAATTTTAGATTAACTTTATTCATTTCTAGATTGTCAAACTTACGATTATATCAATTCTTTTATACTTCACTTGGCATGTTTGTTATGTTGAAAATCAAACTTCATTTTTAAACCTTGAAGACAAGGTTTAAAATGAGTTTTGGAGTATTTTAGGTGAAGTATGACATTAATGGCAATAAAAGGAAAGAAAGGTAGAAGAAAAGTTCAGAATTACTTTTAATCCGATATTCAAGTAAGTTGACGAAGTTTTTCAAATTTCTTCCAAATTCAAGTAAGTAGGATTTTCGTTTTACTTTATTTTTAGTAAGAATAATAATGTACGTAGAATATATTCTTGAATGGAAGTGATTTTTTTATCACCCAAGTGAATTTTATGATAGAAGGAATTAATTTTTATACCCTTTTTGATTAACTTTACTAGTTAATATATACACTAAATTGAATACCTTGTGTTAGTCGTGATAATGGGAAGAAGATCGAAACAATAGTGCGAGATGAACAAGACAGATTTCTAAGAATCTTATGATACAAAGGCTATTGATTAAATATTTTATAGTATATATAGAAAGCTATTATGCCACAATTGAAAGAAGAAATATGTTAAGAACCGATGAATTTCTATAAGTTAGAAAGAATACTTTCGCCAACTTTAGTAGATAGTGGGAAGTGTTAACAAGAGTTTATAAATATATAGAGAGTTTTATAGATTCCAAAGGAAATGGAGCAGAGAATCTATAGTGGGAAAAATGTAAGAATGTCTAAAGGAAATGGAGCAGAGACTCAAAAGAAAAAAAACAAAAGAAATATGATTAAAATGAAAAAATTAGAATGAAGTAAAAAGAAAATGAGAGATGAAAAAGATGGATGTTCATAAATTCTTAGAAGAAAAGATTTAACTCGAGTACATGAAGCTAGAGTTGAATGAAGTATTTCTTAATCTAACATGTTTTAAATGATATATTCATTGATATCTTGGCAAAATTCCTATTGATTTTGATCGTGGTACTATTATAAAGTATTTTCTAAAATTAAAATTAATCTAACGGTTTTTGTGTTTTGAGATTCTATATAAGTTATCATAAGCTTAATGCTTGTTAGTGGAGATTGTGAAAACATATATTATCTACTGGCCTTGGTAATGAACTTTAAGTTCTAAAGGGTGTTATATTGGGTGGTCGAGTTATCATTAAGGGATGTTTCATTTAGTATGAATCATTTTATTATATCATAACTTTCATTTACTTGTGGGTAATATGTTTTCATTTAAAGATCACTTCTATTTTAAAATTTCTATTATTTAAAGTTAAGATGAATTAGATTGAAATTGTTTTATAAAGAATGAAAAGAGAATACGATTGAGAGTATTCATTTGCTTAAGACAACAAAGTGCTGAGTTTGGAGGTATTTGACAAGTCAATAATTAGACACATTTTATAGTGCAATTTAGGTTGATTATATATATATATATGATATTACACTAGGTATTCTCTTATTTTTGTGATTTCAAGTTTTAAATAAGAAAATGAAGAAATGGAAGAAAAGAGAAATAAGAGCAAAATGGTCAACTGGAAAAGAAGTTTAGTGATTAGCCAGTGATTTACAATAACACTAGGAATCGCCACCTAAGTTGGCAACAGGAAAAAGCCAGCGAATCCGCAGCGAATTGGAGAATGAACTACAAATCGACAGCTGAGTCGTTGGAGCACTAAGAACTAAACTCAATAATTTACTCAGCGATTTGTGTATAAGTTAGAAATCGCTGACAAATCGCTAAGGTCGGTTATGGATTGTTTAGATTAATGTGAAGAATTTGAGTTTATCTAGGATATGAATATGTAGGGAGACTATAAAAAATACCAGAGAGCTTCGAAATAACTCTCTTCTTTTTTATCAACAAATTTCTATTTTCTATTCTATGTTTCTTGTTGATCTTTGAAGATACATTGGACCTTTAATTTATATTAAGGTATTTATTTATTCATTATGTCTTTTAATAATATATATGCATTGTTTATTTTCAACATGAATGAGTAATCTATCAATCTAAACAATTATTAGACATGTAATATATTTTGGATTGCTAGATAATTATAATTAAGGAATCATGAACTTAATGCTTTAAATCTATTCATACACGTCAATCACGGATTTAACAAGTTATTTTTGTGTATTATAACTAGGGGTGTTCATGTAATCCGCGAATTCGCGGATCCAATTCGATCCAGTCCGTTTAGCTCTAATTGGTTCATAATTTGAGTTTGTTAAATTGGATTAGATTGCAAAAGTAGCAATATGTATAGATATGATTGAATTGCGGAATGCACACTTCAATCCGTAGATCCAATCTGCAATCCAGTCCAATTAACTTTTATATATTATATATTTTACATTATACATACACATATACTCTTAAAAATTTTGAACTATATTTAAATGGTGTTAGCGTTTTTATACCACTAATTCATCTGCTATTTATTCATATACACTTCAAAATCTAAATATTGGCAACTTAAGTTAATTCTTCTTATGTTCAAGTACACATTTTAAGCTATCTAGTTAAGTAAATATAGAAAATGTTAAAACTAATATGTTTGAATTAAAATTAGTATCCAACAATTTTCTTACGAACCATAATTTATTTATTTTTACTTTAGTATGAGTCGAACGTACGACCTATCTAAATTGCCTTTTGGCAAGTGATACCTTGCCCATCTCACTAGATATGCTTTATAAATCATAAATTTCTTTTTTACTTTGAAGGATTTGCGTAAGTTTTAATTTAAAATATTAATTTTCTAATCTTTATGAATATTAATTTTATAATTGTTAATCCGCATAACTTGATCCAGTCCAGTCCGTATTTACTAAATTGGATCAAGTTGAAAAATAAATGGACCGGACTGAATTGCGATTTTTCAATCCGCAATAATTGGATCGGATAACGGATTGACCCTAATTGGACTGGATCTAACTCGTGTGCACCTCTAATTACAACTTAAGAAGATTAGTATTGCATGTATAGTTGCAAATATGTTATGTGGTATTTTGATTATGATTCTATGTCTATAGTTATTGACAACAATTACAGAAGTAGTAACTAGGATTAATCTATAAGTCTTTTCACGAGTGGATGTTCTAGGTGATTGTGTTATAAGTTATTTATTACGTGGCTTCGATTAATATTGGCTTAGATTATTCATGATTTTCATTGAGTGTAATGTTATCGTATTTCTACGATGTTGCATTTTATCTAATGGGTAGATTTAAAATGATAAAAATATGGCATTTCTATTGAATTTAGGAAAATTGGTGTTGGCTAAAGGCTATCAACCTATTATGAAGTAGGATTTAATGATTCCAAGATTTCGTATGTTATGACTATAATAATAGAGTGAAGTGATGTTATGTTTTGGAGTTTGAAAGCAATTCAAGTATATTACATTGTTTAGTGGGGGTTTATTTAGATATTTGAATTATATTGAATTTGAGTATTGTTTAATTTTGTTTAAGTTGAATTGTTTAGATTAAGTTAGTTAGTTTGATTAATTAAGTTAGTATTTATAGTTTTTAGTTATTTAATATTATAATTCTTGTTTAATTAGATTAACTAAATTAATAAAAACAAAAAAAAATACTTTCCTTTGAGATTAGAAAAATCCATGTGGAGACCATATCCCATTTACTACAAGTTAGTAGTAAATACAGAAAATTATTGTGCACGCTCGACAAATGTCATTTCTAGACTCAAACAAGTTCTGAATTTACTTTTAATTTGGGTTTTGTATACATGTTGAAGTTCTTGGTGTTCTTGATGAATATGATGAATGCATGTTGATGATGGTAATGGATTTGATCATTTGTAGTTGAAATTGGTGTTGTTGATGTTGTTTTTGCAATTGTTGTTGATGAAGAAGAGTTAGAGAAAATAAAATAAAAAATGGATACAGGGGGAGAGAGGGCAGATAACATGCCTAGGGAGACAATTTAGGGAGGGGGGGCTCGTAAGCACGCCGGGCCGAATCGGTCCTAGCCAAACCGGTCCCAATTCAGGTGGGCCCAACCCCATTAAATATTAAAAAATTAATTAAATTTTAAATTAAATACAAAATCAATAAAAATTAAAAATGAATAAAAATTACAAAAAATTACAAAAAAAATTCGGAAGTCATAGAAAATATGAGAAATTGGGAAAAGGTATAAAATTAGATTTCGAGACTTTTTCGGGCATTTGGCACCCTGGTGTAACTCGAAAAAGGTGTCACGACTAAACAATTACAATAAAATTTTAATTTTTGTTCTCACAATATAAAATCAATTAATGTGACCATAAATTATTTAAAACTGATATGTAGGATACTCAAGGCATAAGGAAGCTTAAGGGACTTACGGACCGGTATTCTGGGGTACGAGTGAGCGTCTTGGACCGGGTTTTTATCTCATTTTGGCAAGTAAACCCCACCAAAAAAACACGTAGCATTTATTTACTATTTTATTTCATTATACTGCTGAATTATGTCAATTTGGGTTTGTTTGACTACTCCACTCCTGCGTGTGTCTGTATATGATCGACGGGACAGTATGACCCCTCACCGGCTTCCTCGTGATTAGTGATTTGATTGTTGCTATGGTCCCAGTCATGTCCTAGGCTACGCGTGAGAATTACTCCCCGAGTCGATGATTTAAAAGATTATGTCGTGAGGAGTTAACTGTGACAAAGATTTCCTCTCTTTTGAGGCAGTTGGTCAGAATTACTCCCCGAGTCGATGATTTAAAAGATTATGTCGTGAGGAGTTAACTGTGACAAAGATTTCCTCTCTTTTGGGGCAGTTGGTCAGGAGTTGTAAACTTCCAACTAACGGAGTTCCTCATTAAACTTGCAGCGGTGGCGGGGAGTCACTTCATCATCAGAGTCTCCTCTGTCTAGTGTTATTAGTCCCAGAGTTCAGTAGATATATACAACACTCGCGTCCGACATTTATTTTTTGTTTAGCGACTTATCTTCATGTTATTATCCCTTTCCAATGCATTTCTTATTGACTAGCAGGATTTGTAGCCATTTTTTTACATTCTTATCAATGCAACTTGCGCTTCTTTTGCAGATTTACTCACTGGACTCGTCATCAACTTTTTTGCATGGATGACCGAGTGCAGATCCTACGACGAGCTTGGGGAATGCCGTATTTGGTGACTTCATCTTATCATTGAGAGCCTATGCTAGGCCATCTCGTAGGTGTTTGTGTATATTATGTTACTGCTTTTAGGTATATTTTAGGAGACTTGATACATCGATACATGTATATTGATCCTAGTGTACATTTTATCGCCTTATATATACATGGTATCCTTTTTATGGGTTTTCCACTACTTAGGGTTCGTTAATGAAGTAAATTTTCTATTATTTATTATTCGCATTATCTAAAATGAATTGTGACATCTGAGAATTTTATAAACTTAATTAGGCGGTTAATTAAGTATTTTTAGATATAATTTAGGATTTATGTATCCGAGGTGGGACCCACGTGTAACGGATTGGAGCTCGTAAATTTTAATATTATTTTTGTGTGTTGTGTGCCTATTTGATGTACTATACACTATTTCGACGCGAAATAGGGTTAAGTGGAGTATGTACGTGGTGTCCGTGAGTTCTGGACAGCGTTGGAGAATTTTCTCCAATTTTAGTAATTTTGAGGTATTGTCTCGAGGCACGTGTCGACGGGATGTCCGTGGAAGTTTAAATGTCGACCCGGACAACTATTTCGAGTTTCGCAAAAAATATTTGCAATTAAGTTGGAAAATTCAAATTTTGGACTTTAAATGGACTTAACGAATTGACGTTGGCCTCAAACCTTGATTTACGTGCGAAGACGGGTTGTTCGAGAGTTTTGGAACATTTTGGTAAATTCTCAATTTTTGGAGAAATAGGGGTATTTTTACGGGATTTATTTGGACGTAAATTGAAGAAATATTCACAAAATTAAATAAAAAAATTGATAAATTTGTAGGTGTCTACTGACACGCGGGGTCGAGAGTGACACGCGTGGGGTGTACAATAGTGTGCACGCTCGAGGTTGGTAGTTGGCGCGCGTGGCGAATTTATAGGCGAATATATATATATATATATATATATGTTTATATGTATTTGTATATATATAATATAGTTGATATATATAAATATATAAAGTTTGATTTGATTTAATTAAATCAATTGGATTCGCTTCGAGATGCGCATGGCACGGAATTTGAGAAATATTTGATAAAAAACATGTAAGGCGGTGGTTTAGGATGGGTTTGTTAATATTCTTGACCTCGGGATAAGAATTAATATATCTCGAGAATAATCAATATACAAGTGAGAATATAGTCTTCAGTTTTGCCTCCAGATTTATGTCGCTTGAATCTCGAGGAAATCAAATATTTATCAACAGAACCCTTGCTTCATCAAATCGACACCGAGAGATCGAAATCGAGAGAGGAGCAGTGAGATGAGGGAACGAAATTGGGAGAGAGTTCCTGATCAAGATGGAGAGAGGCGAGGAAGACGAAGGCGAAAGGATGACAATGGGTTAGTTGTTGTCAAAGTTGATGGGTTGTTGTTCGTGTCGATGTTGTTTGTGTTATTGATTGAGAGGTTGAAGACAGTCATGGAGTTTGGGTTAGAGGAGAGGGTTCGACTGATCTGAGGAAGCATCTCCCTCCCAAGAATGCCCAGCGAATTTAAAAAAAAAAAAAAAAAAAAAAAAAAATTTCACTCTCTGTAAAACAAAGAAGTCGTGAGGGAGTTTAAAAAAATATAAATGTAATATAATATATATATATGGTTTTAAAAATAGGAGGAAAATTAAATAAAATGTTGAGAAATAGGATAAATTATGAAAATTCGGATTTTTGGAAAAATTGATGAAAATTGAGGATTTCGAGATTTTGTCGAAAATTTTATCGGGTATTTCTTGTAGAGCGTGCTACGATACACGAAAATATTCAAAATTTGGAAAATTATTTTAAAGCCTAGTCTAAGGTAGTTTTCAATTCTGAATCACAATTTGGAGTCAAAATTGGGATTCGGACATCTGAAGAGTTGGTTTAGAGGGATTTCGGGGTTTTCGGGTCGAGTACGACCGATAAATATATATAAAAATTAAAAAATTTATATTTAAGCCTAAACAACATAATTTTTGATGCTGGACAATAATTTTGAGTCAGAAATTAAGTCCGGGCATTGAAAATTTTATTTTGGAAGGATTCGAAGGGTTTCAGAACGCGATTTGGTCGATTTAACAGAGACTGACTGAAAAACAATTATGGAATTGTTATGGAATCTTACAGGATTTACAAATGAATTGTAGGATCGCGATTGAAGCCCACTGTTGACTAATTTACCGACTCGGAGAGTAAGGGAGTTGCGATATCGCGTTTGTAAGGTTAAGTAAATCTCATGGTAACATTTACATTGTATAATTATATTTTCGTATAAATTGCATTGATCCTTGATAATGCATTTTTGTTGTACATGCATACACGATTTGGGAGGATAAGGCATTACGAGTCTCCTTATAGTGTCTATATCGGGGTTATTGAAGACTATATTATGCTTAAGGAGCTGGAATCACTGATACTTTGCGTTACGTGGTTATCATGAGATCTCGTTGAACTAGATCATACTCTCATAGTCTAAAGGAACGAGACTCGTTTGGTTATCCTCCCCGCGCATGATTCCTTATTATTGTTTATATACCACTTTCGAAGAACGTTATCTAATTGTGGTCGGCTAACAAAAACGGGATGGATTCACGGTTGTATTTAAATTCCTTGGATTATATTCTTTGTTTATTCTCTTGGATTATTATGCATTTGATTATTACAGTTGTACTGGATAGTGTGGGATTCACTTATCTGAGATTATCGAATTTTTATAATTGGATAATGATAATGACAGGTTCTAGAGGTGACAAGGGAAAGGGTAAGCTTTCTGAACGTATGTGACTTGCTTAATTCTTGTCTTGATGTTTGTACTGATTTTTGAATATATTATATTATATAAATGGGGTTTTGGGGTTCGAGTGTGATTAGGATTTCTTTTGGGAATGGCTTAAATGGTTTTAGGACAAATTAAAATAATTTTGGAATTAAGGTAATGTTAGTTTGAAGTTTTGATACTTTAAATCAGGTTAAAATGAATATATAATTTAGTTGATGCAATATATATTGTTATGGTGGATTGCGAGTCCTTCGGCATTTCCACCAAAACTGAGCAGGTTTTGTTGAAGATTTTAAAAGACCAGCATTTCCGATGTAGGCTTAAAAATAGAGGAGATGTTGTCAAAAAAAATTTACGGGATTTTGAGGATAATGTAATCAATCTAAATGAACTTTGAGGATTATTAAATGCATTTAAACGTGCTTTAAGGTTTAAGATTCAGTTTAGATCCTTTATGGTTAATAAAAATTTTATAATTTGATGATTACAAGATATTAATGTTAATTGTTTATTGATGGAGAGGTTAAGGCTGCTAGATTATCAAGGGAGTTAAGGTAATCTAGGTCGGTTAATTCTCTAATTAGGTGGGGTCTGACAATGTTGGTATCAGAGCCAGGTTTGGCAATTGAGGATAAACTTTGGTTGAGAAGCAAAGAATGATTATGAGTAATTAGTTGGGAAGTAACGCGACGGATCGTGGTTAAAAAGTTTAAAAACTTTATTATTGTGTTATATTTGTGTTGTATGTGTGTATTATCGCTAGATAAGTGATAGGAAGTTTATTTTTTTGTCCGTTCGATACTTAGCTCGTAAGATATGACGAGTAAGTTTAGAAACAGATAATGAAAAGAGAGAATAAGCTTGTGAAATGAAAGTGAGCATAAACGGATGTGAAATAGACTTGTGAAATTTGAATTCACAAAGGTGTTGTAAGTAGTTCGATAATGATATAACTAATGAAAGAATCAGTTATGAAACCAATAGAAAATTGGTGAAAAGGGAAGTCCAAATGATTAATGTACGTAAACACTGAACATGGATTTATTGGAAATGGAAAGTATCGAACTACTACAATTTTTAAACGCTCAGAAAACATTAAAATAGAGTTAAATTAAGTCTCAAGCGATTGAGAATCGTTTGGAAAATGTAATATGAAGTTGAGACTTTTGGGAAGCATAAGATATGAATTATCTTAAGTTTTAGAATAAGGTTAGTACCGTTTACATGGTTAACTCGAGAAGACCTATTCTATAAACTATTAGTTTGATTCACAATAAACAAATAGTTGCTTTCGAACAAGTCTCCAATGAAAAAAAAAAAGGAGACATGAGTTCTCGGAAATGGAATCATTATATTAGTCTCGAGATTCGCATGATGCAAATCTCGAGGAGATATAATATACTTGCAAAACAAAACAGAACACACATATGCCTAACCACATATTTCTACGATTCGAAACCAAAAGGGTTGAGAACGGGATCGGGTCTGAGGAATGAGAGAAGTCGAGACCCAAGGTGAGTTGTGTGTTTGTCGTTGTTGGGTTGTCGTTGGTTTCATTGAGGTTGTTGTTGGTGTCGTTGAGGATTGTTCCTGAAAATAGTCTCAACAAGAAAAATAGAGACAAGTGGTTATCGAAACGTAAAATGAAAATTGATTAGACAAATTGAATCTTGACTTGAAAATCACAATGAGATTGTGATTGGATCAGTCAAGTTGTCTAAGGCGGTTTTTGAGAAAAAAAATACTTTGAAGTAAAGTATTGTCTCATTTTCGAAACAAAACGTCAAATGAAGAATGGAATAGAACCATGGTTTAAAACAATCAAATGACTTATATATAGAAGTAATGAAAACATTGATTGTTTATTACTCAAGTTGTTTATCTATAAGTGACGTTAAGTATAGCGGTTTTATGAATCGAACAAAGAACTAATAAAATAAATGAAAATACACGAGTTATAAGCAATCTTTGTTAACACCGGATTATGTGTCGTTATGAAACAAAGATCAGTGAAGTTTCTAACTTGAAAATGAAAAAATGTAGTGATAAGATCAACGTGTTAGAAGTTATGGTGTTAGGGAAATGGTCTAATAATAGCATGAATTAGCTATTAGACATTAACACAAGTGATTGTGTTTTTGAGATTCTAAATACACAATAGTCACTTCTAATCAAATTAAGTTATGACGCTTATCACTACAACGTAAAATATTATCAATGAAGAGATAGATGTGCTGATTGATAATCAGTAAGTGATTTATATAGGATGTCATATGAACTCATATATTGCAAGAATTTCTATTAGTAGGACTTCAAGGATTGAAATATCATCCTTTAATAATTTGATTAGTCATTAAACTAATCGAAGTTTGAAAATTCAAATTCTTCTATCTCTTCAGTTGAATAACAATGGAGAGGCAAATTTATCAAAAGTAATTTGATGAATAGTAAGATATAAAGTTATCTTACATAGCCTCTTGAAAAGATACCGAATTTCTTTTTGAGAAAAAGAAAAGTCGAAATATTTAAGATTAATGGAAATAACATAACGCAATAACAAACAGTTTAGCTGTTTGAATCGTGAAGTTTCTCTGTTTCGAATTATGATTAGTTACGGAAGACTTCAATTCATTAAATGATAATAAGAAGTCGTATCGTCCTTAGCTATATTTTTGGAAAGAGAAGAAATATAAATTGTCTTTCTAAGTTAAGATTAAGGAATTGTAAGTGGCTTTGGTGCTAATCGAAAGCCATGATAAGTTTGAGAAAAAAAAGGTTAATAAGTGAGATCAATGTGAGAACAACTAAGATTGACAAAAATTCAACGGAATAAACTCTGTGGATAAAATAAAATGAGATGTTGAGATGACTCTTGACTGCCGGAAGTGACACGGACGGACTCATTTAGTCAAGGTAAGGCACTGGAGTAGTTGTGCATGACCGAAAGTCTAAGTAATTCCGTTTCATAATCACGATTCATACACAGCATAGAAGACTGGTGATCGCGACACTAATCTTTGAATAACCGAATGGATTGGTGACAGTTGGAATAAAAGAGTCTATGAAGTTTTGTTGGAGTCAATTGGAAGCTTAAGCATAGGTAAACAAATGGTCAATAAATTTTCACATGAATATGGAAACTGGAGGTTTCAGGTGAACAAATTTCGATAAGAATCAGAATATCAAATTATAAGTTTGATAAAATTTAATATATCTTCACAAGGATCTTACGAGGAGTCAAACTTCGAATGATAAAGTTTTGAATCAAAGTAATATACAACTAATATCAGTGAATATGTTGTACATTGGTTCTATTGTAGTGCTACACCTCCTAATTAGTCAGTGGTGAAGTAAGTTATTATAAATTGGAGATGATGTAAGATGCTTTTATGTTGAAGATATAAATGAAATGAAGAGAAATGCGTGACTTACAGCTCAGTCAGTTAGTTTTTATTATCTGTTAGATTGGAAATATTGAATAGAGTACAGTGTATTTGACTTGATATGTTTGAATAATTGAATATTCTTCAATTGTAATTGAATAGAAATGCAAAAGAGATAACATATTTATGAACTTATATGAAATACAAGTTTAAAAATTATACTATCACAACTAGAAAAGAAGGCTTTCATAGCATTTGTAAAACGCTATTGAATTGGTTTCATAGCATTTCCACCAACGCTAAGACATCCCATGTTATCAAAAAAAGCGAACCATTAACAGCTTTAATAAAACGCTATTAAGTACTTATTAATTGCACAAAAAAAATGCTACGAGTACTTTTTAATTGCACATAAGAAATGCTACACAAAGGACACTTATTGCACTTAATAAACGCCATAAAAAAAGCAATTAATTGCACTTATAAAACACTATCAAGAAGCCAAATTGACAACACTTAAGAAACGCTACCAGCAAGCCATCATAAAAAAGAAAAAGAAATTAATTGCATTGTTATTATTGCAAAAAGTCTTTAAAGTTCTCCAAATTACAAATTTAAGTATCTACCACAGTTCAGTATACTAGAATCTCCGCGAATCAATCAAAACGTTTAAGAGTTCACAATCGAGAAAAAAATACATGAATTCTAACAATTCTACAAAGAAAAGAAGAAAAATACTAATGACATAAAGGCATGTACTGCAAGTCTGCAAGACAATGTTGTTGCTATGCATGCGGGTTTCCGCATGCTTTCTTGAGTTTGCCTTTGTGCCCGTGTCGCTTGCACTTCGCTTCTCAAGCATCTCCGCTTCCTTCAATTAGTTATTTTGCAAAATCTATATTGAAAAGAAAATAATGACTATAAGCCTTGTACCAACTAAAAGGAGGATCTGCAGACCATATATACAATCCAAAAATTAGTTCCAACTAGTTTACAATTTGAAATAATTTATGTACTAGAATGTAATAAATTCACAATGAGTCGAGGTCTTATGATTAGTGGCACCAAATCATTTTAGTTGAAAGTGAACTAAGCTTTCAGAGTCGTCGGGATATCCGTATATCAAAGAGGAACAATAAAAATTACTCCAACATCACAGACAACCCTGTCAAATAAGAAATTATGTCAATATAATGATAGCATAATCCATCCATTTTTTATTTTTGATTTTTAAAGCAATACAAAGCAAATTGTTTATTGGTTTTAAGGAAATCATAGAAGCACTACTAATTATTTCAATTTCCTAGTTATTTTTTATTCTAAAAGTTAAGCATAAAAAAGAAACCAAGTAAATTGAGATACAAACAATGGAAGACATACTCCAACAAGGAAGCATATCTGAATTACTTAGCATTGGAGTACATACAATCAGCGATTTGATACAAAGACTGAAAGTGTTAGAGAGACTATAGAGCATATCTGAATTACTTAGCATTGTTGCTTGGTCGAAAACTTGGTATGCCCCTGCACATAGCATATCTGAATTACTAGTTATTCCAATTTCCTAGTTATTCCATTATTTACATCTTGTGCATGTGCAGCCTTGTATTAATTTGAAATTTCTGAAGGTCCCTTATCATATTTTTTCTGATTGTTTGTATGTTGCTCCCCGTGGTGAAACGAAGTCTCCCCGTGGTGAAACCAAGTCGTGTACGTAGGATCCATTTCCCATATTACTAAATGGTCACACGCCTTCTCTACAGCAACAAAAGTTAAGTTTCGACATTCTCTACATGGGCATAAAATCTCTCCGATTGTCCTACAAGCACTCCAACCATTTGGGCAAAAGCAAGGGCTCCTTCTTGATACTCCTTTGTAGCTCTACCAAATAAGTTTAATATTTTAAATACTTAATTATAGTTATATATAAGCAAACATTAATTTTTTTACCTATTAAGATGGACCCACTCCTTACTATACATGGTGAAAGCTTTTATTAGACTTTCAACCCACTGATTCCTGTGAACCAAACAAATTGAGACAGAATAACTTAGGTGGAGTAGAGAGTGTCATAGCATAGGAGAAAACGAGTAATGAGTGGACTATAAGTATTGTAAAATAAACTAAGAGATTAGAATTAAATTTTGAACGGCAATTCAAACAACAAGATGCCCTCTATTTTCCACAAACATAACTACTATTAGAACTATTTCAACGACTACACAAAAAATTGATCAAACAATTACAAACAAAACAAATTTCTCTGATTAAAAAAAAAAGAAAATTATGGTCAATTATGGTCAAATTAGCATTATAATTATATAATGCAAACATGATTAATGAGCATCTTTAGCATCCCATATATCACTATTAGTTTATTTATTATTTTACTTATAATTATTCATTTATTTATGTGTTGAAAAAGAGTTCAAATCACATAATTATGGTCCTTATTTAAGTAAAAAAAATATTGAATTCTTCAACATGCCTCAAAAATAGAAATAAAAAAATAAAATTCTTCAAGACTAATACAAGTGTGCTAGCAATAAGAGTTCTACAATAGTACTCAGTACTCGAATACTAAATTGAAGTCCGACAACGGAGGCAATTACTCTAAACCAGTCCTCTCCTCTACAGGTTCTTTGTTGGTGTGGATGGGTGAATAAAGTGCATACAAAATTAAACCGGCACTAGCAAAGAATTCCCAACATTGGTATAATGCTGACAACCTTACTAAATCAATGTGTCCCTCTTCCCTTGCTTTCAAACACCGTGCTTGCCAATTCCAAGCAATGCATTGCAAATCGTCCTCTCAAGATTCTCATCAATTGCACACAACAGAAACACCAATACAACTGTTGCACTAGTAGTACTGTTCTTCACACTCCGTATGTGTATTTCTATACTCATTACACCGTGATAAACTAATAATAATAGTGTAATGCATCACCTAATGAAATGTAACTTATTTTGAGAATATGTTCTTTAGTCCTTCAACTAATAAGTTTACTTCCTCTCATCATAAGTATAGCTACTACAATAATACATACTTGCTCTTGTATTTTTTTCTTTAATAGGCAAGGTTACATTGTAAAGAGGATTAAAGGGTACAAACAGGAGGTACTTAAATGCATACACAAAGTAAAAAAATAAAAAGAAAATTTGATTGCAAAGAGCTAGTTTAAAGCATAAAGAATAACAGGGCAAGCTATTAATGCATCTACTGCAACATATACAACTTTAGATAAAGCTAGAATGACTTTATTCACCCATCAACACCAGCATTTGCCCAACAATTGACTTGGGGACCGAATTTTAGCGTTGCTTTACCCTGAACTTCAACAATGTGCATACAAAATTGTAGTTTTATCACAGCATTGTTGGACAACAATAATGTGTCATCTACAACAGATTAATTCCCAAAGAAGAAACCAAGTGCATATAAAATTGAAGCTAAATCTAAGTTCAACTAAATTCCATTTGGAGGCAAATCTCAAAAACCAAATCCGATCTGTGAAACCTAAATAATGATTAGAGATCAGAGTTCGAATGGGTTCTCACCTGTACTGGATTTGAAGTCGAATCGCCGAAGAGAATCAAGCAAAAACGCATACAACCTTCAAATTCAACAACAAGAATGCATCGAAACATCATTTTTTGCACAAATACATTCACAAGTATAGGTGAATATGATGGAAAGGATTCGCCATTGGATTCACCTGAATTTGAAGTCGAAGCGCACTCTCGAATCGATCGAAAGATCAAACAAGCTGAAACTTGAAAAGGAAGTGCGAGCGCCTAGGGTTGAAGACGGAGTGCTCCAAGGGTATCGCCATTGAAGAGGAAGATCGAAGACGAAGAAAACGAAGTACTCCTAGGGCATCGCCATTGAAGAGGAAGATCGAAGATGGAGTGAAAGATGGGGCATCTCGACTTCGAAGAGTTCGAAGAGTGAGTGTACGAAGTGTTTAATAAAAAGGTGTTTTTCATAAAGTAAGGCACATTTACCTTATATTTCACAATATAGGGTGTTATTGCTGATGCAGGGTGTGAGGTGGCGGTGAGGTGACGGGGCAAATATATAGATAGCTCCTTTTGAAAATGAGCTATCTATACAAACCTTTACACTCTATGTATGACCCCTTTTGAAAATGAGCTATCTATACAAATTATCTCCCCCTATGACAACCACGTGCATATGGAGATGGATGACACGCGCCACTCGCGTATCTCGAGGTAGACAACCAATGTAAACAACGCGCACGCATATCGACGTGGACAACCCATGCAAACGTCACCCATGTATGCCGAGGTAGAGATTTCATGCAAATGTATGGCACGTCTGTCGAGGTGGGCGACCCATGCAACCTCGTGTAAACGTCACGCACGTGTCTCGAGGTGATAAAGGCAATGTAAACGTCACGCACGTATTGCGAGGCGGACAACCCGTACAACCCGTGCAACCCATTGGCGCTATTCGGGCGGCTCCTGTTCACGCGTCATACGTGGACTGTGTTTCACGGATAGCGCCCACGTCAGCGGAAAAAATCTACCCAACTAATAGCGCATGTTGGAAAGGCGACATAGCCTAGTTTTAGAAAAAAAAAGAAAAGAAAAAAGAAAACCACACTTATTTTTCGGGGTTTAAACTAAAAGGTAATGGACTTTTGTAATTTTTTTTCATAAATTAGTGACAAAATATCAAAAATCTGAAGTTGACACGTCCAAGCTACGGAAAGTAAATTTGCACACAAGTAGTTGCAGTACTCCCAAATAGTGACTGCTAAAATGTAAAATAAAACAACTAACCATATAATATAGTTCTATATAGGTCTTGGGGCAATTAATTCAAAATTATAGATTGCAAATGCCAAGACTCCATAGGATCTGTACAAAAGAAATTACTTTTAACCTCAAAAAGTCATAGATAAATTAAGGTGTATAAACAAATTACAAAAACAGCTAACTTGGTAAAGCTCTGCCCTAGCCATACTCACATTGAAGTCCCTCTCATTATATTCTTTCATATGATTCGGCTTGAGATTTTTCTTCAATTAAATGATTATAATATCAATAAGATTGATTAAATTTATTGATTAAGCACCGAACTTTAAGTCAATCACTTCAAGAACTTGGATACCGTACCCTAGACTCTTAAAATTAGTACTTAAAACTCACCAAAAATAAATAAGTAAAACACCAACCAACTTGGAGGTCAATGAACCAACCCTGGGTTTCATGCATTGGTTAGGACCTAGCTAGCTACTAGTTGTTTAATTAATTGAATTTTCTTTAAGGTTATAAGTTCGAATCTTCTAATTTTTCGAGATATATATATCTTTAATAGTGATGAGTTTCTGTTATGGAATATTCTAGAGTAATCACAGATACCACATTATAATAATATGGAAAACATGAGAAATAAGTTTATTCCATGAGAAAGTTGTATACATCAACTTCGTTCACCCAAAATATAAGATGAACAAATCACCATGACATCAAGAAAACTCATCACGCAGGTCTATTACGACGGTTACGTTGACGTTGTTGCTCGGTGATGCAAACCAGACGTACTCTATGTCTAGTTGGACGATGTGTTTGTACATCCGGTTGAGGTTGTTGAGGTTGCTGGTCTTGCATTGAATGACGTCGAGTAGATTGATGCTCTTCCTCTAGTGCTTCACTCGACTCACCTCTGCTACTGATGCTCCCAAAAATAGGAGGTGGAACCATCCCAAAATACTGGCTTCCTGTATGCGGCTGGGGGAAAGGAACATGAGGCTGCGGCATGGTCAATAAGTTCATGAATGAGCCATCTCCACTATATGGCATATTGTAATTATAACATGGTGGAGTATATGGACTCGGCATGTATTAAGGCAGTGACGGATACATTTGATGTCTAGGCATTCCATGGTCCACATATGAAGACGACGGCCCGGGTGCGTAAGGATCAAAATGGTAAGGAGGAAGATTCACGATCGGCGGTCTGGGTATAAACATTTGAGGTTCTGGTTGCATTGTGGACGATGCAGGAATGTACCTATGAGAAGAATGAGTTGGTGGGGATGATCGTTGGCGAGATACTCTCGCCAACAGTCTCTGTTCTACTCGCTCTCGGACGAGATGAACTTGCTGGAGGAGAACGTCTGCTACTCTCTGCAGCAATCTCAGTATGAGTAGATGGACGTGGTGGACGAGGACGTCCGGTGCGTTCCCGCACAGTCTCTGGTCGTGTTCGTCTTCTTCTCACCTCTCTGTTTGCTTTGCCCTGATCGTCTTCTTCATCTTCCTGTTCATTATCCTCATTTATGTCTTGTTCGACGTCAATTCCGTCATGCGAAAGAGTAGACCTTTGCCTTTCATCTTCGTCTAAAATTTTAATCCCTTCATCAAACGCAGCAAGACCTTGCTCGTACCCATCCTCAATAAACACTCGCCTCAGTCGATGCACCAAGTTACACTGATATAAAAACATGAGCTCAAAGCACGCAATATAAGATATTAGTTGTTCGAGAAAAAGTAAGAGTTAAAAGTATACCGAGTAGTCACGTAAAGCCCCGTCGTGTCCAATGAATCTCCTAGTGACCGAGCGATACCACGTCATGTAGTCTTGATGATCGTGCCCTTCATTATGTGTCGCTGTGGCAATGGTGTCCCCACGATTTTCCCACATGTGTATATAGCTTGCGTGAAAAGTCACCCAATTTTCATGATGATGTCCACGCAATTCGAGGCGGTGCAGTTGGGCGTCATAAACACAATTTGGTGGCACCACTTGTACCATTCTGAATTGTCTCATAACCCTTTCTGGTCGATGTCACTCGACTATGTGGAAACAAATAAGGGGACACGTAGAAAGCCAACTACCGTGACCGTTAGTACAGTAATCGGGAAGAGACCCCGTGACTTCAGTATATGGTTGCCAAACCACATCATCCTCATGCCTTTGCGAGTCGAGTGCATCACGGTAAGCCGATACGACGTGCGTCGCACTTTGTGTTACCGAAAATGCATCGAGCCATCTGTGTAGAAAACAAAAAGTTAAGATAAATGAAAATGGACAAGCTTTTTAGCAAATTAATGAAAAATATTTGTATTACCTGTGTCCCAGTGGAACGTCCATCAGCATATGTTCTCCATCCACTGCTCGCGGTTGAACTCTAGAAACACCCCGGCGCTGCGGTGCTATGAATGGAAATACGTCCCATGCCCACAGTTGTACAAGAATTGACGCGCCTGCAACCTCATGTGCCCCTGCGCGAGATCCGCGACACAACTCCCCGTACAAATAAGCCAAACATGCACTCCCCAACTATATTGTCCGCTACTTGGAAATCCTCCAGCAATGGTAGGAACATCAAATGTACGAATCGATTGGACTTGTCGGCGAAAAGACAACCACCGATAAGTTGTAGTATGTACGAGCGAACATAACGTTGCACCGACTCCTCATCGCTATCATCATCTATAGCTGGTACGTTACGCTCAAGTCAATCGACTTTAAGTTTACAACCAATAACGTCATCTCCAACAGGAGTTCGACCAAGTAGCCTCTCGCAGACATCATCATAGTCTGTATTTGTTGTTCCCGTCACAGGCATACCTTCGATAGGTAAGCCAAGCTGTACCTGCACGTCCTAGAGTGTAATTGTGCACTCCCCACAATGCGTGTGAAATGTATGCGTCTCAGAGCGCCATCTCTCTACGAACGCAGTAATCAAAGCCTAATCAAGGCTGAAAAATGTTACACGGGAAATCCCATAGAACCCACTGGAACGAAGGCATGGGATCATCCTCGAATGATATTGCACTGTTCGATCAACGACCCCACGTCTTCAACGTACGCGCATTGTTTCGTACACCTTATAATTGATAATGTATTAATCTATATTTTTGATACGTTATTATTGTAAATTTGACGTATACATGTAAAATAGTTTACCTCACCCCTCCAGGTTCGCGATGATCTGTGTGTAGATTGGAGTTGCAAAAGTTGATTCTCAACTTCACTTTTATCTCGTTACTTTATTTATATATCAAGTTGATTCTCAACTTCACTTTTATCTTATTGGGGGTCTCGAGTCTTCATCGCTTCGCTTGTTGAATTCATTGAATTGACGATATTGTACAGTGTTTCATGCTTGTGCAATGTTTGTGTTTCATGCTTGTGCAATGATATGAAAATACATATTGCTTCTTATTTGTGTTTATCCAACAATATCTACAAGTGCAATGTTTCATGCTTGTGCATGTGTAGTTATCATAAACTTGATTACATGAATGTACAGTGTACACGTTATACAACGATTCATATTAGCCACAATGTTTCACTGAAACCAATTGCTTAGGATACTTGTAATTAATGTACCCAAATGTAACTTAATTACATGTACCTCTTTGACGGTGGCTTTCAAACGCATGCAATCATGCATCTCTACTTTTCCAAACCAACACGTGTTTATAAAGCGAACGTTGCATTGGTCTATGCATTTCTCGTTATCAACCACCAATCAATCAATTTAGGCTATTATTATCAATTACCCGTCATGTTATAAAACATTACACCTCTTTAATAAACTAACTTAATTGACTTAGCAAACTAAACATACTAACTAAATGGAACTAACCAAACTAAACTAACTACCCTTAACTAACCTAACTACCTAAACTAAACAAACTAACTAAAATAAACTAAACTAACTTAACTAACTAAACAAACAACCAAAAAATGATTAACTAAACTAAACTAACTTAACTAACTAAACAAACAACCAAAAAACGATTAACTAAACTACTAAACGAAACTAAACTAACCTCCCCGGACTTCTCCTCCGTTGGGACGTCTTGTGCCCACGCCTCGGCTCACGCGCTCCCTGCCATGAGCCTCGCACCTCTCCTCGCTCAGCTGCATCGCTTCCAGACAAGCTCAAAGCCGCAGCCCCGTCAACTCCCTGCTCAGCTGCCGCAGCTCCTTGCTCTGCCGCTCCGTCAACTCCCTCTCCTCCTTCTCCACTGCTGGTCGACAACCCCACGTCTCTCTGGCCAAATCCCGACCCGTCGCCTCCTCTCTCGCCAACACCAGCCACACTTTCTCCTTCAACCGGCCTCTGCCCCTCCCATCCTTAAATACCCTACAACACACCCGTGACCTACCCTACTTCCCTAGCCTGTACCCTTCTTCCTCGCGCAACAGGGACGCAGAGAATATATTCTCTCGCGTCCCGATCTGCGTGAGGAAGAAGGGACGGTACACAGATAGCGCCTTCTCAAAAGGCGCTATCTGTGTACCACGATGCACAATGTCCACGTGGATCCACGTGAGCATGTACACTGATAGCACCTTTCCAAAAGGCGCTGTCAGTGTACTCCGCCCATGTGGCCATGACACATGGATAGCGCCTTTTCAAAAGGCGCTATCCATGTGTCCACGTCAGCAAAAAAAGGCTACCCATTGTGATAACGCCTTTTGATTATGCGTTATTGCCTATTTTGGGGAAAAAAACCATTTTCACCACATTTCCCTCATTTAAAGTAAATAAATATGTACTTTTGTAATTTTTTTCTTAATAAAAATGCTAAAGAAGTGTTAATCCGTTCATAAGCTATAGAAAGCACAGTTCACATTATTACTTTAATTACAAACGCTGTTAAGTAAAATAACAAGTAAACTATAAAAAGTTACACATTTCATGCCCACATAAATTATGAATACCTTTTATTATTAATTGTTTTTGTGAAAAAATGCAATTAAATAAAAGTTATAAAAAAAAGAAGAATCTAGTAGTGTATGAGAGTATAATCACCGAATATGTTGACACTTCTATTTAGAAATATACGTCTACTCAAATTAAGGATAACTATCAATATTTAGGCAATGAGAGAAGTTGGTGAATAGTAAGTGTAACAACCTGAATATAATTCATCGTTATTTATGACGTGTTTGTAGACGTGGCGGACATCTGAGACGCTCGTGGACCCGCAGTTAGGCTTGTGCGCGCCTGGAGCTAGGTAAATAGTACTTTTGTGTGCTGAATTGGTTAATTTGCGATGTTTATATTGACATAGCATAAATTGCGTCGCAATGTGTGTTTTTATAGTACATTTGACGTGCGAGACTGTGTGGTATGTATTCGCCTCGATATGCGTGTCGACGCGGGTACCGGGTAGTCTAATCGACTTAACACTAGGTCGGGGGAACTAAAACACACAAAATGAATAAAAATTTGTGAAATACTTAATATGGAATGTCTAATTGGTGGTTAGGGACATGGTAGTACGCGTATGTCGCGTTTCGGGACGCGAAATTGGGCGTCGGAACGTCCAAAAATGGACTTTTAAGGTGAATACAAGGGTGAGTGTGTCAAAGGTGTCCCAATTGGAGTCATGAGAGCTTAGAAAGGGAGCAAATGGAGTTCATTTGATCTCCTTGAGATGTGTACGTGAGATGAGATGGCAAACCAACTATAAAAGTCAACATTATCTCATTCTCCACCACTTTTTCTCTCTCCTCACCTTATTACCCAAGATTGAAAAGCAAAAACCAGGGTTTGGGGAGCTCAAACTTATGGATTTGTGGAGTTTGGAGGGGTGAAAACACCAACAGCAATGTGAGAATCACTTACATCTTCACTTCCTCTATCTTTTGATCTTATTTTTGTAGATGTTGGTGATGTTTTGGAGATTGGTGAGTTGTTGTTTAGATGTGTTTTTAGTGTTTTGACGTGTTGTTGTTGGGTTGTTGGGGAAGAAGAAAACCCATAAAATTTACAGTTGTTGTTGTCCAGAACTCGATTAGCGCGCTAATCGCAGGATCTAGCGCGCTATACCAGAAAATTAGCGCGCTAATGTTCGTCTGGGCTAAGAACGTATAACTGTCTGGGCACTTAGCGCGCTAATGCCCAGACCTAGCGCGCTAATTGACCCCTGTTTTGACATAATTTGTGTGAATTGACTTAAAACACATACAAATGACTCAATAACACTTATACATGGAACTAGGTCAGTATGGGCAGTAATTTGGAATATCCGGGAGTAGGCTGAGTCAGACCGGGGCTAGTGACGGTACACGAAGTGCTGTGTGAGGTGTGTAGTATCCCAAATGAAATTAATCGAGCAGTATTTACTTTTGTTTTTGAATTCATTTACTGTCTTTCAATACTCCATTCCTGGTATGTGTATAATAGACGGACGTTGAGGTTTTCCCTCTGTGTCATTTATGTGTGTACGTCCACTGGGCCATAGCACGTGTGCCATCTCGGTGAATAGGGCTACCCGAGAGAGTGATGGGCACGTGCGGGTGCGTCGTAGGTTCCACGTCGACCACCTAGCGGATCCAGATACTGGCCTTGCTTGAGTGCGCCGGCAGTAGTCTGTGGAAGAGTCTGAAGTATGACGCTAGTCTGACCTAGGGGCTAGAAACACACACTTTGAGCTTTTACTATTACATTTGCATGCGATGAGCACAGTTGCCTGTATTTTATTTCCGCATGTTTATTTAATAGTTTTGTTTCAATTCCAATACTTACTTTCCGTATTGCTCACTTAATTTCCTTGGGAATACTCACTCTGGACTGTCATCTGTCTTTTTGTGATGGCTTGATTGCAGATCCTAGTACGAGCCAGGGCAAGAGCAAGCTACCGGAATACAAAGACGTATAGTCAGGCTTGTACGTTTGTATTATATATATTTTGTTCTATTTTGGGATTTGGGATTGTGAGTGATACACTAGGACTTTATACTGTTGATATTGTGTTACATTGAGGTACATTTTTTATCTATGATGATATATGAGTTTTCCACACTAGGTATCAGAGTTACTTGCATGACTTTATTGTTATATATATTTTGTCATGCTAAAGACTTCCGTTGTGTTTTATTTAGGATTAAATATGATCTTAGAGACAGATGATTTGAGGCCATTAACAATTGAAACAATGAAATTGTTGTAAAATGAGGTTGATAATGAGTAAATGGTGGATGAGTTGGCATGTGGGACACAGCTGGCGCTGGTAAGCCAGTTTGTGGGCCCGCATCGGCCCTCGTGGTGGTCCATTTGGGCAAATGGGTCGTTATAGTAAGTGATTAAGATGTGGGTTTGTGGGAAGTTTCAGTTAAGTGGAAGGAATGTGGTTCTTGATGAACTCATTATTAGAGAATGATATGATGAAGTTAGAAAAGTCGATAATTTTCTAACTAATCAAAGAAGAAGTTAAGTGAATTGGCAGACGAGTTGGAATTGGTAATTCCTTTCTAGTCCATAATATAAATAATATTTTGAGTAGACATTTAGAGAATGAGTGAGAGTTGCATGATGTGTCAGGTTTCTACTTTTGATCAGATTGGGAGTTCGAGATCTCTTGTCATGGGATGACAGATGTTTATGAGATCTATAGTCATGGGATGACTTGTGTAATTCTAGGTTTCTGGTAGGAAATGCTGGAATGGTGGTAGATCAGATAAACATGTGACTCTACTTAGTATCTAATGTTGTGCTCAAATATTATTTGCATCGATATGTGATTTTAGACTGATGATAGTCTCAGAATTTGTCAATTGATAATTGAAATAAAAATGGATGGTTAGTGATGAAAAAGTGCTCGGATGTGTACCAGAGTTGGAGTTAATATGGAAAGAATTATCAACGGTTTGTTGAATAGTATTCAAATTATAATGAAAATTGTATTACGAAAAGCAAGAAAAGCTAGGTCTTGCTATGAGTTAATACTTGAATGAGATTCAAGGTATGAGATGAGAAAATGAAGTAAGATGATCAAATATTCCACAAAGTTGATTATTTAACTCGTCAGAAATTCACAAATTGCAAAGATTGGCAATGTAATGGAGATAACTTTTCGGTAACCTATAAGTTTAAATTTCGAAGATGAAATTTTTATTAGTTGGGAAGATTGTGACATCCAAGAATTTATAAACTTAATTAGGCGGCTAATTAAGTATTTTTATATATAATTTGGGATTTATGTATCCGAGGTGGGACCGACGTGTTATGGATTAGAGATCGTAAATTTTAATATTATTTTTATGTGTTGTGTGCCTATTTGATGTAGTATACACTATTTCGTCGCGAATTAGGGTTAAGTGGAGTATATACGCGGTGACAGTGAGTTCTGAAGTGCGTTGGAGAATTTTCTCCAATTTTAGTAATTTTGAGATATTTTCCAGATACGTGTCAATACGAGGTCCGTGGTTTGAGATATTTTCTAGATACGTGTCAATGCGAGGTTCGTGGAAGTTTAAATGTCGACCCGAACAACTATTTCGAGTTTTGCGAAAAATACTTGCAATTAAGTTGGAAAATTAGAATTTTACTCTTTAAATGGACTTAACGAATTGACGTGGGCCTCACACCTCGATTTGCGTGCAAAGACGGGTTGTTCGAGAGTTTTGGAACATTTTGGTTAATTCTTCAATTTTTTGCGAAATTGAGGTATTTTTTTCGGGATTCATTTGGACGTAAATTGAAGAAATGTTCACGAAATTAAATAAAATAATTAATAAATTGAAAGGCGTCTGGTGACACACAGGGTCGAGAGTGACACGCGTGGGGTGTACAATAGTATGCACACCCGAGGTTGGTTGTTGGCGCGCGTGGCGAATTTATAGCCGCGAATATATATATATATATAATATAGTTGATATTTATAAATGGGTGCTTCTGAAACTCAAATATATACCAATGTCAAGGGTACTACATATCTCGCCGTTGAATTACTATGAAATTTTAACCTAATGGTGATTGATGTAGTGCATTTAATGCAGAACACATTAAATGCGTAATAAATGCTATATAATTGGGTTCCATGGTTTAAGAACCCTTTATAAATATATAAATAACATATAGTTTGATTTGTTTTAATAAATCAATTGGATTCGCCTCGAGATGCGTATGGCGCGGAACTTGAAAAATATTTGATAAAAACATATAAGGCGGTGGTTTAGGATGGGTTTGTTAATATCCATCAAGATTGGCCTCGGGATACGCATTAACGTATCTCGAGAATTATAAAAAATTAGTGAAAGAATATAGTCTTTAGATTTGCAATAGAATCCTTGCTTCATCAAATCGACACCGAGAAGTCAAAAGCGAGAGAGGAGCATTGAGATGAGGGAACGAAATTGGGAGAGAGTTCCTGATCAAGATGGGGAGGCGAGGAAGACGAAGGCGAGAGGATGACGATGGGTAAGTTGTTGTCAAAGTTGTTGGGTTGTTGTTCATGTCTTTGTTGTTTGTGTTGTTGATTGAGAGGTTGAAGACAGTCATGGAGTTTGGGTTGGAGGAGAGGGTTCGACTGATCTGAGGAGGAGATGAGCGAGGTCATCTCCTTCCCAAGAATGCCCAAAAAAAAATATAAATATTTTATATAACATATATATAATATGGTTTTAAAAATAGGAAAAAAAGATTAAAAATAAAAATAAAAATCTCACTTCTCTCATAAAACAAAAAAGTCGTGAGGGAATATTTGGATCCGGACATCCATCCAAGGAGTTAGTTTGAAGGGATTTCGGGTCGAGTATGACCGATAAATATATATAAAAATTGAGAAAATTATATTAAAAATCATATTTAAGCTAGACAGCATAATTCTCGATGTTGAACAATAATTTTGAGTCAAAAATTAAGTCCGGGCATTGGAAAATTTATTTTGGACGGATTTGAAGGGTTTCAAGACGCGATTTGGTCGATTTAACAGCGACTAACTGAAAAACAATTATGGAATTGTTATGGAATCTTACGGGATTTACAAATGAATTGTAGGACCGCGATTGGAGCCCAGTGTGGACTAATTTATCGACTCGGAGAGTAAGGGAGTTGCGATATCGCGTTTGGAAGGTTAAATAAATCTCACGGTAACCTTTATATTGTATAATTATATTTTCGTATAAATTGCATTGATCCCTGATAATGCATTTTTGTTGTACATGCATACATGGTTTGAGAGGATAAGGCGTTACGAGTCTCCTTATAATGTCTATATCGGGGTTATTGAACACTATATTATGCTTGAGGGGCTGGAGTCACTTATACTTTGCATCACGTGGTTATCATGAGATCGCGTTGAACCAGATCATACTCTCATAGTTTAGAGGAACGAGACTCGTTTGGTTATTCTCCTCGCGCATGATTCCTTATTATTGTTTACTTACCACTTTCGGAGAACGTTATTTGATTGTGGTTAGTTAACAAAAACATGATGGATTCACGGTTGTATTTAACTTCCTTGGATTATATTATTTGTTTATTCTCTTGGATTATTATGCATTTAATTATTACAGGTGTACTAGATAGTGTGGGATTTACTTATATGACAATATCGAATTTTTATAATTAGATAATGACAGGTTCTAGATGCGACAAGGGAAAGAGAAAGCTTTCCGAACGTATGTGACTTACTTAATTTTTTTCTTGATGTTTGTACTGAGTTTTGAATATATTAAATTATATGAATGGAATTTTGGGGTACGAGTGTGATTAGGATTTCTTTTGGGAATGGCTGAAATGTTTTAGGACAAATTAAAATAATTTTGGAATTAAGGTAATGTTAGTTTAAAGTTTTGATACTTTAAATCATATTAGAATGAATATATAATTTAGTTGATGCAATATATATTGTTATGGGTGGATTGTGAGTCCTTCGGCATTTCCACCAAATCTAGGCATGTTTTGTTGAAGATTTTTGAAGGCCGGTGTTTCCGGTGTAGGCTTAAAAATAAAGAAGATGCTTTCGAAAAATTTTCATAGAATTTTGAGGATAATATAATCAATCTAAATGAACTTCGAGGATTATTGAATGCATTTAAACGTACTTTATGGTTAATAAAATTTTTATAATTTGATGATTACAAGATATTAATGTTAATTGTTTATTGATGGAGATGTTAAAGCTGCTAGATTATCAAGGGAGTTAAGGTAATCTAGGCCGGTCAGATGCCCTAATTAGGTGAGGTCTAACATGAAAGACTTTCGCTATTATTGGTAAATATGACGGCCCCAGTTTCTCACAAATTGGGCCCCGCCCGGCCAAAGCCCAAGTGGACCATCGAGCCAGTCTCGCAAGGTCAACGCAGGCCTAATAGGCCTTCCGATCCATCCATATAAGTAAATTCATAATTTTAAGTCGAGTTATTTGTATTTTTTTCAAGTTTTACAAGTTAGCGGAAGCAATTAATATGTTAAATAACTTAGAATAAAGTAAAAGAGTTGGACATTCTAAATATAGAACCCTGTAAACATGTATATTCATATATATCTCGTGTCAAGTGTTATAACTAAGCAAAAATGATATACAAGTCATGTGTATCTCTCAACCCAAACAAGTATCCCAAATGTGATAACCACATATATAAATAATACAAAAAGTCAAAAACCTATAAAAGTATGTAGAGAAGGGTCGCTCCGATATCCTCAGTGTAGATCACCAAGTGTCGGCGTCTTGCCATTGCTCGGTCAAACACAAGAATGCCGAGTCCAGTAAGTAAAAGTCAGTAGGATCTAAACAATAATTCAATATAAATAAAGCAGTCTAAAAGTCATGCGGATAGAAAGAAAGTTATATGGAATGAATGATAATAAGTGACGCAGCGGAGATCTTCTAAACCAGTTGAACGAATCCACGAACAACTCGATCTAGGTCAGAACTTAAACCAAAGTTCAAAAATTCTTTTATTTCAGCCAAAAACCGCGAATTACATCAAATAGGTCGCTTAAATAGCGAAACCCTAAAATTTGCCAAAAATAGTAAAAAGTCCAAAAAGCCCCAAACTGGAAACTAGACGAAAAATAGAAACAAATGCCGCAAACGGCAATAAAAACGGAAATTCCTAATGAAAGTTATAAGCTAAACAAAACTTTCCTAAAATAGCAAAATTGCCGTTTCGGAGGGCGAAACGATGGAATTTCGCCGAAAAACGTCGTAACCACGGCGTAGCAGTGACTCGTGATCTCCACGCCGTTTCCAATCAACCCATGCCCTCGGAACGTCGAAACTCAAACGCCCGAACTTCACCGAAATTACCAAAATGCCATCCTGTCATATCTTTTCATATTTTTCCAAGAATTTGCAAACTAATTCTTGGACTTCATCATTATCCTGTCAAGATTGGACTTCATCATTATCCTGTCAAGAATTTGTAAGCTAATTCTTGGACTTCATCAATAAGACTCTAAAAATGAAATTATAACGAGAAATGAGTGTCAAAGGAAATAATAGAGAGGTGCTCAAGTAGTCCAAGACCACCGAATGTGGGTGCCACAGGGTCGGGGGTCATAGAGTCGCGGCAACGCCAAGCAGACTCGGGTTCTAGGACGCGGCGTCGCCTGCTGTACCTAGACCATCGCGAATGAGGGATATCAACGGTGCCCGGATAAAACACATCTCATTCCAACCAAATACTCCAATGACTCGAGGTCATGGCTCCGGTTGCAAGCCGGTAACCACTCAAATCAGAGACTCGCATGACTCACTTGGCCCTCAGACACTCATATATGGGTGAGAATTCCAAGAAATGGACACACTACAATAACAATAAAATATAAGCTCAAATGAACTATTGTGCAATTTCTAGTTTGCTTTTACTTACCTCAAGCAATTGCAAATCGCCCTCAAAACGTCCCGCTCGTGCCTCGAGATGCGTACCGACACACCCGACTATGGTCTCATAAGTCCATGGTGTCTAATTATATCATTTTAATTATTTTAGAGTCACATTAAGTAAATTTATAATATGGGACTACAAATTTGTAATTTTAAATCAAAAAGTTTTATTTTTGGCACACTTTTCGAATTATACCGGGGTGTCAAATGCTCGAGAAAGCCTCGAAACTCATTTTTTTTAGTTTTTTTTTTCTAATTTTTCTAATTTTTCTGGAATTTTTTGAATTTTTCCATAATTTTATCTATTTTCCGTGATTTATTTTATTTAAAAATCTATTTTATTTTATTTTTTAAATTAATTATTATTTTTTATGGGTTGGGAGTGGTTCGACCTGACCTGTTCCAACCAGACCCGAGTCGGTTCGACCCGATCCGCCCACCCGGGCCTCGGGTCGGCCCAACCCGGCCCACATGGGGGTAGCCAGGCTCGACTCGCCTGACTACCCCCCTTCCCCCTCTCTGTTTGAACGAATAGAGAGCAAAGCTCTTTGTTTGTTCATCACCTTTTTTCTTTATTTTATTTTTTATTTTTTACAACTAACAACAATAACAACAACAATCAACAACACTACAATTCTACCATCTAAGCCTCACCATTAAAACTCCAAATTTTCTTCAAAAATGTAACCACATTAACCACTACTCACTTTGGTCTAGGGAGGCCATCGCGAGAGCCGCCAAGAGGAAAAGCTTCGCGAGAGAGATTACCGACTTCTTGAGACCGTAGAGTGTGAGGAGAGCTTGGTGAGGGAAAGCTTAGTGATGGAGAAAAAATGGAAGGGGTGAGATGAAAAAGAAAAAGCTCGTTGGAGATGGAGGCTATGTTGGGTTTGGTTTGGAGAAGAGAGAGAAAGTATGAGAGAGAAAAATGAGGTATGGGGTGATGTGATGGGTAAGTGTGATGTGACTTATAAACCCCTGACTACCCATACACCCGCATTACGCGCACCCCGCGACATCATGCACTCTCGTCAATACACACGCACAACGCGATCAAATAAAACTTTAACTAGTGCGACACGAATAAAATAATAATTCAACCAATTAACACACATCACATGGAAATAACTATTTATACCTTGATTGGCGTGCCCCAAGACTTATTGGCGGTGTCCACGTGGGTTCGAGCTACGGGTCCTAATTTTGATGTCAACTCCCGAGAGTTGACCGAGTGTGCCACATTGCGACAGGTCCAGGTCACGGTCTTGAGATGTCACGTGGCATAGGTTAGAATTTTAGGGTCGTTACAGTCTTCCCAACTAATAAGAATTTCGTCCTCGAAATTAAAATAACTTGGAGTAAGACTTACCAGAATCAAAATAGATATGGAATATAAGACTCTAATTCCCAAGTCAGCTCCTCGTCCCCATGATGTTGTCATTTAACGAGGACTGACGGGATGTCCTTATTCCTCAGTCTCTTCACCTGACGGTCTAATATCTGAATAGGCTGCTCCTCGTATGTGATGTCCTCCCTCAGATCTATCTGACTCAGATCCACTATTGGTCGTACGCCTCCTCTCGACCTATCCAGCAGAAGCATTGAATTATGGAATACGGGGTGGATCTCGGCTAATTGAAGCGATAACTCTAACTCATATGCAACATTGCCAACTCTTTTTTTGACCTTGAAAGGACCAATGAATCTCTGCGCGAGCTTTCCTTTGATTCCAAATCTCTTGTGACCCTTCAAAGGCGAGACTTTCAAGTACACATAGGCTCCCTCATCATACTCTAACCCACCATGGTACTTCTTGTAATATTTCTTTTGTCTCTCCTGCGCACCCTTCAGACGTAGTCTGATCTGTCGTATATTCTCTGTGTGATCCACCACAGTCTCTGGCCCAATAACTGCCGCATCATCGGGCTCTGCCCAACATGATGGAGATCTGCATGACCTACCGTAAAGTGCCTCAAATGGTGTCATCCCAATACTGGCATGATAACTATTATTATAAGCAAACTCACACAGATGAATACTCATCCTAAGAACCACAATACTCCAACACATACATGTGAAGCATATCCTCTAACACCTGAATCAACCGTTCCGACTGTCCATATGTCTGTGGGTGATAAGTCGTACTAAAATCTAATTTGGTGCCAAACAATTCCTGCATGCTTTGCCAAATCTGCAATGTGAACATTAATCCTCTATCTGACACGATGGATAATGGAACTCCATGTAACCCGACAATCTCCCATTCATACAAAGCAGCTAATTTATCCACCCTGTATGTCGTTGATACTGGTAAGAACTGTGTAGACTTAGTTAGCCTATCCACAATCACCCAGATGTTATCATGGTCGCGCTGAAATCGAGGTAATCCACCGACAAAATTCATGGCAATATGTTCCCACTTCCACCGAGGAATGGGAAGTGGCTGTAATAATCCTTTGGGTCTCCAATGCTCAGCCTTAACTAGCTGGCATATCTCACACACTCGAACATAATCACTAACATCGATCTTCATCCCCGGGCACCAGAATAGACGACGCATATCCACATATATCTTGGTCCGACCTGGATGAACCATAAAACTTGAGCGGTGAGCCTCCTGAAGTATCTCGTCACGAATCTCAGCCACTGATGGAATCCACAGTCTCCCTCTAAATCTCAGGCATAAGTCTGTCAACTGACTCCACTCCTGGTGATTAGGACTCTGAGCTAACTCGCTAAACTTTTGGTACTGCCCATCTGCCTACTGACCCTCGAGTACACTCTGTATAGACATTGTCTGAGTCCTCATATGCTCACAAATCAACACTCTGGTAATGGTCGGTATATCAACTGAATTCATCAACTCGGCTGCCTCGAGTAGCCCATGTTCGTGTGGCATGTGGCAAGTCACTATCTTCTACTCTTCGGCTCAATGCGTCTGCTATGACATTGGCCTTCCCTGGGTGATACTCCAAAAATAAATCATAATCCTTAAGGAACTCTAGCCAACGCCTCTGTTTCATATTCAACTCGTTTTGAGTAAAGAGGTATTTCAAACTCTTATGGTCACTAAACAACATGAATCTCTCTCCGTAGAGATAATGACGTCGAATCTTTAATGCAAAAACCACTGCCGCTAACTCCAAGTTGTAAGTAGGGTAATTTTTCTCATGAATCCTTAGCTGTCGGGACGCATTAGCTTTCACTTTACCGTTCTGCATCAAAACACATCCCAAACCAACTTTAGAAGCATCAGTGTTCACCTCAAAACCCTTTCCCGACTCTGGTAGTACAAATACTGGCACAGTCGTTAATCGTTCCTTTAGAGTCTGGAAAGCCTGCTCACAACTGTCATTTCACTGAAATTTGACTTCCCTCTTCGTTAACTGTGTCATCGGCGCAGCGATCTTGAGAAAATCCTGAACAAATCGTCTGTAGTAGCTCGCCAATCTTAGAAAACTACGAATGTCTGTCACTGACGTCGGTGTAGGTCAATCGATCACTACTCTAATCTTAGCGGGGTCCACTGATACTCCGCTGGCTCCGACAATATGCCCAAGAAACCCAACCTTAGTGAGCCAAAACTCGCACTTACTGAACGTAGCGTACAGTCTCTGCTCCCTCAAAGTCTGTAAGACCGTACAGATATGTCCCTCGTGATCCTTACGAGTCCTGGAATAGATGAGAATGTCATCGATAAACACGATCACGAATCTATCCAAATGCTCTCTCAATACTCGGTGCATAAGATCCATTAATATCGTCGGGGTATTCGTCAGCCCAAACGACATGACAGTAAATTGGTAGTGTCCATATCTCGTGAGGAAAGCCGTATTCTCCCTATCCTCATCTCAAATCCTCAACTGGTGGTATCCTGGTCTCAAATCAATCTTCGAGAACGACTGTGCCCCTGTTAGCTGATCGAACAAGTCATCAATACGTGGGAGTGGATACTTGTTCTTCATTGTGACTCTGTTGAGCTGTCGGCAGTCAATGCAAAGTCTCGAACTGCTGTCTTTTTTCTTGACAAACAATACTAGTGCGCCTCAATGTGACATGCTCAGACGTATGAATCCCAACTCTAACAAATCATCTAGTTGGGTCCTCAGCTCCTCTAACTCTTTAGGAGCCATCCCGTAAGACGGAATCGAAATGGGTTTGGTCACCGGGACCAAATCTGTCCACACTCAAAACATGCTCGATGTGGTATCGGCCTTAGTGGAATCTGTTGTCCATGTCCCTACGTCTGATTGGACCTTTGTCCCTATCCCTGGTCATATATCTGGCCCTGACCATGTCCCGTAACTTTTCCAAACCGACCACCATCGCCTCTGCTTTCTCTTGTCCCTCGGTCAACACAAAATAGGTTCGATACTATTGTGCTCGACTCTAGCCTAACAGGTCTCAATCCTAACTCATCAACCACATGACCCGAAATAAAAGATACCTTGTGGTGTACCAAATATAACTCCATGCCGAAAATCCAAGTGCAAAGATGATGAACTAGCGCGGTGCGCGCTAGATGGGATGGTGGCACCATAGGTCCTATACTTTATGCCTTGTCATCTCTCGGCTTGAAAGGTTGGTGTCCCTTCCTCCTCATGTCACCACCTAACCTATAATCCCTTCGTCACCACCTAACCTATAATCTGTCAATGGTGCCGTGCTTAGGATGATCTCATCGGGGTGTGTACTCGGGTATGTCTCTCTAGCCAGACTCCTCTCATATGCCGCCTGTAAACTCCATGGCTCAGTAGTCACCACGGTGCCTCCGATGTCCCTCAACATACCCTCCATAAAATAGTGTGTCTGGTCGACGTTTGTGTTAGCTATCCCTCCAGCATAATCCAACAAATGCAAATACATGCCCATATACTGCATCACTGATTCCCTAGTGTATTGTCAGATGCTCAGAAACTCGGCCCTCTTCAGCTTAAGGATCGAAGGCGGAAAGTACTTCTGATTAAATCGCCTCTTGAATTCTGCCCAATCCTTGGGCTTACCCTAGGTAGCCACCATACTGCGCCACCACGCATCGGCCTCTCCAAACATCAGCCTTAATGATATGTTCAGTCTCATATGCTTCGGTGTGGCCAGAATGTCATGTATCTTCTCGTGGCTCTTCACAAATTTCTCTGCCGCCTCAAGATTCGCACCCCCGTAGAACTCAGTTGGTCTATGTCTTTGGAACTCTCGTGACTGTTTCACCTCTGTTGTCACCCTAGTGCTTGTCTCTGTAGGCGTAGTTGGCATAGTCTTTGCCGGAGTAGGGGGTGTAAGTAATAATGTATGTGTGTACCGGCATTATCTCAGCTATCACGGGAGGTGTCGGTACAATAAGAGCCACAAGAGTGGCTTGTACAGTAGGCACACTCCCATCCTGAACAGTAAGCACTGTCGACGAAGATGGTAATGGTGTAGCTATGATCTGTGTCCTAAGTATCCTCAGGATCTCGTCCAATCGCTGATCCTGGGATGTGACCCTCTGAGTCAAGGATTGTACCTCCTCAATAGTCGCAAATCGAGGACCTGTGGCCCTACTATCATCACTCGAACCAGGCTGATCTGTCATCGCGATCTGCAATAGCAAGCGAGTCTCTAATCAGCGTATAGTTATCGGTATAGTATAGTACAATACAACAATTATCATTTATAGGATCCATGTTTTAATTTTTTCCCAACTTTCCTCACTTCCCAACTAAGACTCTAAGTCAAGATCATAGAATTCCACTTTAAGTTCCTACCGTGTCCTAACTCTATTTTTAATTTATGTCTTATATTAGTTGTGGGTTAATCAATAGCTAGACTTAAAAATCTTAGGCTCTGATACCAATTGTGACGACCTAGTTTCCCAGAAACTGGGCATCGCCTGGCCTAAACCCACGTGGACACCCGAGCCAGTCTCGCAAGGTCAACGTAGGCCTAGTCAGCATTCTGATCCATCCATATAAGTAAATTAATAATTTTAAGTCGAGTTATTTGTATTTTTTTTTCAAGTTTTACAAGTTAGCGGAAGCAATTGATTCGTTAAATAACTCAGAATAAAGTAAAATAGTCCGACATCCTAAATGTGGAACCCTATAAACATGTATATTTATGTATATCTTGTGTCAAGTGTTATAACTAAGCAAAAATGATATACAAGTCATGTGTATCTTGTTGGGGTACGTGTCCTAGGCCAATTCTGTAAACGTTGTTTAACTATTATAAGTAGATGCATGTTTCTTTTATAATAGTATCCATGGATAACTATTGTATTATTCTAAATGTCCCTAGTCAGTTATTATTGTGGGAACAATAATAAATTAAGACTAGTATGAGTCTTGATCGATAATCATGTGATGATTATGCGTATACATATACGGATCAAGATAATGGGTATATGTTGGGAACAGATGCTGGACCGACCCGCTATTAGAACACTACATGGTAAATGTCATAAGTGATTCTCATTAGAGTTATATCATTTAGTCATTTGACTTGAGATCACCAGAGACTCCAACATTAGGAGCACAATGATTTGATACAATCAAACGTTGTCTTTAACCGGATGATCATAAAGATTGTGATTGATCATTGTTCGACTAATGTGTGGATGTTGTGTGATCAAGATGGAATTTGTCCATATTTTTGAGAAATATATCTATTGGGCCCCTCGATATGTCAGACAAATAAATGGTCATGTCTAGTGAATTGATTGGATTAATGTCGCTTGACAATTTCAGTCTACTCGGATATCGAGACTAGTAGATCGAACTATAAGGGTGACATTCCATGTCTTATGTTCAATCAAAAGATATCGCGTGACAAATGGATATGATATACATTGTCATTAGGTTGTATCAATTTATTGATCTTCATGCTACTTGGGTAGTCATAATGCCTTGCTTGAGATCGCTTATAACTTGTATACCAAAATGGTTTTGGTTTACTGCCAACGTTGTATGAACCTATTAGGTCGCACACAAAGAACATATTTGCGCGATTTAATATTGTCTGGGTTAATGAATCTTATTTGATAAAATTCATTTTGAAGATTCTCATTAAATGTCCTAGTTTGACTAGGATTCAGGATTCTTATACATTTCTAGTGTGACTAGAAATTTGTCTCTTAGTAAATCATATTTTGAATATGACTCTAATTGGAATTATTGTATGAATTTAATTCTTATTTGAATTTTAGATAAATTACAACTCTAATTGGATTAGTAATTATAGATTCTCTATGACTCTATCTTTTTTAGAGTTGAACTTTATCTAGGACTCTATTTGGAGTGTGACTAGGAGATAGAGTTCTTTTACAACTCGACCTAATGTACTATAAATAAGACATTAGGGTCACAGTTGTTGTAGAGAATTCTCGAGAAAGATTTTTCCTAGAGAGTTTTTGTGAGAATTTTTTTCATAGGATTTTTTGGGCTAGCACTCCGGATTGTGATCGTCCGTTCGTGTGTGGATTTCTGATAGAGGGCGTTTGTCTCTGGCAGCGTCTTAAAAGGAATCGATCAACACGAAACAAGGCAGACATAGAGTTATTCTTGCTAAGGTATGATTTTTATTGGCACATCAATTTAATGGAATCAATAGGATCTTGGTTCGGGGATGTTCGAAAACTTCCACTGCGCATGATCCCCAAAACCCAACAAATCTCTTAACCCAAACAAGTATCCCAAGTGTGATAACAACATATATAAATAATACAAAAAGTCAAAAACCTATAAGAGTATGTAGAGAAGGGCCGCTCCGATATCCTAAGAGTAGATCGCCAAGTGTCGGCGTCTTGCCCTTGCTCGGCTACAGATCTGCACTAGATCAAACACAAGAATGTCAAGTTCAGTAAGTAAAAGCCAGTAGGATCGAAACAGTAATTCAATATAAATAAAGCAGCCTAAAAGTCATGTGGATAGAAAGAAAGCTATATGGAACGCATGCTAATAAGAGTGTAAAAATGAAAGTACAACGAGAAATGAGTGTCAGAGGAAACAATAGAGAGGTGCCCAAGTAGTCCAAGACCACCGAGTGCGGGTGCCACAGGGTCGGGTCATAGAGTCGCGGCAACGCCAAGTAGACTCAGGTTTCTAGGACGCGGCGTCGCCTGCTGTACCTAGACCGTCGTGAATGAGGGATATTAATGGTGCCCCGGATAAAACACATCTTATTCCGACTAAATACTCCAGTGACTCGAGGTCATGGCCCCAGTTGCAAGCCGGTAACCACTCCAATCAGAAACATTCGCATGACTCACTTGGCCCTCGGACACTCATAGATGGATGAGAATTCCAAGAAAGGGACACAGTATAATAACAATAACATATAAGCTCAAATGAACTATTGTGCATTTCCTAGCTGGTTTTACTTACCTCAAACAATCGGAAATCGCCCTAAAAATGTCCCGCTCGCGCTTGGAGATGCGCACCCAACATCCGACTATGGTCTCCTAAGTCCCTGGTGTCCAATTATACCATTTTAATTATTTTAGAGTCACATTAAGTGAATTTATAATAAGAGACCACAAACTTGTAATTTTATTCCAAAAAAGTTTGATTTTTGGCACACTTTTCTAATTATACCGGGGTGCCAAATGCCCGAGAAAGCCTTGAAACTCATTTTTCTAGGTTTTTTTTTAATTTTTTCATATTTTTTTGGAATTTTCTGAATCTTTTTCCATAATTTTTATCTATTTTTTGTGGTTTATTTTATTTAAAATTTTTTTTTTTATTTTTTAAATTAATTATTATTTTTTATGGGTCGGGTCGGGTCGAACCAACCCGATCCAACCGTACCCGGGACCCCGGGTCGGTCCGACCTGGTCCACTCGAGGCAAGGTCGGCCTGACCCGACCCACATGGGGGTAGCTAGGCCCCACCCACCTGATTACCCCCTCTATGTTTGAACGAACAGATAGCTCATCACCTTTTGTTTGTTTTTTTATTTTTATTTTTTACAACTAACAACAATAACAACAACAATAAACAACACTACAATTCTACCATCTGAACCTCACCATTAAAACTCCATATTTTCTTAAAAAATGTAACCACATTAACCACTATTCACCTTGGTCTAGGGAGGCCACCGCGAGGGCCGCAAAGAGGAGAAACTTCGCGAGAGATATTATCGACCTCTTGAGACCGTGGAGTGTGAAGAGAGTTTGGTGAGGGAAAGCTTGGTGATGGAAGAAAAATGGAAGGGGTGAGATGAAGAAGAATAAGCTCGTTGGAGGGGGAGGTTATGTTGGGTTTGGTTTGGAGAAGAGAGAGAAAGTATGAGAGAGAAAAATGAGGTATAGGGTGATGTGATGTGTCTGTGTGATGTGATAAGTGATGTGACTTATAAACCCTTGACTACCTCATACACCCGCATTACGCGCATCCGGCGACGTCGTACACTTTCGTCAATACACACGCACAACGCGACCAAATAAAACTTTAACTAGTGCGACGCGAATTAAATAATAATACAACCAATTAACACGCATCATACGAAAAAAAAAACTATTTATACCTTGATTGGCGTGACCCGAGACTTATCGGTGGTGTCCACGTAGGTCCGAGCTACGGGTCTTAATCTTAGTGTTGACCCTCGAGGGTTGACCGAATGTGCCACATCACGACATGTCCGGGTCACAGTCCTGAGATACTACGTGGCATGGGTTAAAATTTTAGGGTCGTTACAATTACTTGCACTAAATAACTCACACATTTAGTTGAAAAGAGCAAGGACAACTAAATAACTTATCAAATAAGTTAAGTGAGACAGAGGAATATACTAACTAAACCAAATTAAGAACATATTTTCATAAAACACGAGATAATTGGAATAGCTAGGCTAATTAAAAAAGTGAAGTACTTGTCACGGGCCGTCATGGACAGGCGTGCAGATGACATAGCATAACCTGGTAACGCGTCCAGCGACATGGCGGGCCCCAGATTGTCTAGGATTTGGGGCCGCCACATTGTAAGGTCACAATTGAAGCCATCATATTGATCTAGAGATAGGTGATGTACATAAGATCAAGGGCTTTAAATACACCATATATATAAAGGATTGAATGGAATGACATGCAAATACTTTCATTTGATCTAAATGAAGGAAAAAAAGATCTAGAGAATGAGATCAAAGATTGTGAGGAGATTTTGGTGAATTTGAGAGGGATTGATCAAGTTGGTGATGTTCTATAACTAGGTAAGCTAGTGTACACTATCATTTTGTAATAGTTTGTTAAAAAAAATTAGAGTTTTGTTTTAGTTCTGGTTTTTGCCTAATTTGTGAAGGTAAATGCAATTATTTTCAAAATTGGTTTATAGATTTGAATTCCTTGCGAAAAACCAATAAGTTTTTTATCAAGAAAATTCGGATTTTGATTTGAATTGACGAAGTTATGGCATTTCGAAGTTGTAGGTGTTTTTTTTTTATGGGTTTTTATAGCAAAAGCTATGAGTTTTTGGGTTTCAACACCTAAGTTATATAAATTCAGGATATTTTGATGATGATCAAGGTTGATTTGGGTTTAATTGAGGTGTATGAAGAGTGGGAATCATCAAAGTGTGGAATCGAGTTCAAATAAGGGTATACAGGCTTGATGCTGTGGGAGCAGAATGCATGGCACCACCACAACGTCGAGACTTAAGCTCTTTGTATGTGTGAGGGTTAGTTGACACGGTGTTGTCATGGCGCCGTACATCTGAGCACACAGCGCCACCAAGGCGTCGTGCCCTTTATTGTGATACAAAGGTAACGTTGTGGCCTTTGTACACACGGCGCCACCACAGCTCCACACCTAATAAATTGTGAAGTTTTTAATAAAAGTTTCGGGCTTTTATAATCAATTTAGTCAAACTTTAATAGTTTGTATGAATCATAAAACATCCTAATTAACATCAGGAACACGGAGGAAAGTTTCGAGAGTTTAGATACGTGTTTTGGGGTGTCGAGAGGCCGGATTAGCTTAGGAACTTTTTGTGGATTGTAAGTAAACTTATTGAGATATTTCTCTCCATTTCATTTCCTATTTATGCATTTATTTACTGTCATTTCGACTGATGTGCCTATTGTACTCTCGATGCCATGACTTTATTGTCCTATCTCATATCACGAGTTTGTTTTCATGGCATTTTTAGTGTTTGAATGATTTCATTGATTTTAAATCATGTGCTATGTCTTTCTTGGTTGTTGAGGATTTTTATCAAGTTAGAAAGCATGCTATTAGATAGATGATTTGTGTATTGTGAATCTAAATCCTTTGTGCTTTACTTAAGCAATTATATTGCGGGATTCCTAAATCGTGTCATTTCTTGAATTATGAAAGTAGTTCTTGTATCTAGGACCATGATATTATAGAGATAAGCGCGGCACACGGGGTCACTAGATTTTAGTGGTTGTCGACATCTCACCATTAGCTTGTGCAGCACACAGGGTATGGGACCCGGGGTTGTTGACAAGTATATTTACATATGTGATGGGCTTTTGTGAAGATGTGAAGGCATTCATGAGATTTTTTACGCCCTAAATAGTGGAATAAGGCTGACGTGATGTAACTCACGGTCGACCGACCCTAGATCATTAATGTTTAGTCGAGTGTCAATTTCATATTGTTTAACTGAAGTGGCTTATAACATGATTCTTTTTCAATGTAGTTGTTATTGTTATACTTTTAGATACTTGTTGTATATTTAGAAATGTGGATAAATGTCTCTCAGTGTTACTTTCTACTTTCTTGTACTCACATTCCTTTTTATGACGTGTTGGGGTTTTGGGGTTCATACGCAGCAGAAAATTCAAAACAAATTTTTAATAAACCCTAACAAGATTGAAAATAAGTTCCATTAAACTAGATCTATGAAAGTAAATCATACCTTATTTTGTGAGTTCTTTCTCTGATTGTTCGATTTTCAAGATGTTCAAGTGCGGGTCCTCTGTCGAAAATCCGCACATGAATGGTGACCACAATTTGGAATGCTAGCCTTAAAAGAGATTGAAAACTATTTTCTTTCTCTCCCAAAATCTAGAGAACTTGAAATTTGCAAAAATAAAAATCTTATTTTGTTTTAAGGTTTCACCCTTTATTTATATGTGTAGATAAGCCATCGCTTAAAATTCTATTCGTAATACAACTATTGTATTTAAGCAGTTTAAGCAAATTACGCATACGCCCTATTAATAAGTTATCATATAACAAATCGGAAGGGCATTTATGCGATGACCCCTTCTTAAATTAGGGTACCGCCCAGCCTAATCTCATTATTAAGCCATAATCTCACCATATATGACCTAACAAGGGACTAGTCGGCCTATCACAAAACCATTTACCTACTTATTGTTAATTATTTGTTTTGAATATAAATCTATACTTATCATATGTCAATTCATAAATCAGAGTTAATTAAAATTTTGTTTACTTAAAAGTTTATTCAGCGGAAGTCTTACAAATTAACGAATGCATTATTGTGATACCTAACAATCGTGGAAAAACCAGAGAATGAAGATGACTTGCATATATAAGAAACAACGATATATAACATGTGTTTGGTCAAGGTACTAACCACTCAATCCAAATATACAACTTGAAAAATATATGATGGGCATATAAAAGTAAAACATCAAAAATCAAACCCTACAAAATCTGGTGTAGCAGCACTCCATTGGCTCAAAGGTAGTCGTCATCTTCTCTTTGCCCGGTCTGCTACTCGATGGATCTGCACCCACCGTCCCAACTAGACGATGAGTAAAGGAAAATAGAAAGTAATACTGAGAGACATTTGTTCACATTCTCAATTATGCAACAAGTATCAAAAAGCATGATAATAACAACTATGCTGAAAAGAGAACATGCAAAGAGATACTTCAGCTAAACAACATAAAACTGACACATGACTAAGTAGTAATGATCTAGGGTCGGTCGGTCGTGATCTTCATCACATCAGCCTTTTCCGCTATTTGAGGATGAAGCCGAGCTTTACATCAATGTGAAGGTCTGAGCAGTGCTCTTACCTTTATAACATTTTTCTGGTGCTAGTCACCTGCGATATATACTTTCCAACAACCCATGACTCATTTCCCATGTGCTTCGCAAGATAGTGGAGAGATCCCGATCACCATGGAAGTCTAGTGACCTTTGTATGTCCGACGGACCTCTATAATGTAATGACCCTAGATACAAGAACCACTTTCATATATCAAGAAATAACACGGGTTAAGATTCCAACAAAGCAATTGCATATCTAATGCACAAAGGAAATAGGTTACAATACTATGTAACACCTACCTAATGCATGTTATTTCACTGACCACATGTAACGACCCGTTCTAATCGATCCCGATTAACTGGCAAATTACAAATTAAGAACGTAAGCTCAGTCCCACGTGGACGTCTTGGAAAAGTCTATGACACGCCTAATGGGTGAAATATGTTATTTTTGTGTGTGAGTGTTTATTTATTTTTCTATTATTTAATAGTTCGCGCTGTGTTGATTGAGAATTACGCTTGGTTACGTCGTGCGCGTGTAGTGACGAGAGGGTGCGACGTCGGTGTGCACGTAACGCGGGTGTACATGGTAGTACGGGATTGAGTTGTCACATCACCCATCTCATCACATCACACATCACATCAAACCCATCACTCATCATTACCCCCTCTCCTCTCCAAATGATTTAAAAAAAAAATTTAAACGTGAGAGAGAGACAGCAAGTGAGAGAGAGACAACAAGAGAGAGAGACAGCAGGAGAGAGAGAGAGAGAGAGGGACGGTGGCGGTGCAAGCGGCTTCGGCGAGGGCGAGCCGAACGAGGACCAGCAGCGCCGGAGGAGAGGCGCGGCTCTGCGAGGCGGCGAGGAGTGGCTCCAAGAAGAATGCTCTCGCGGACGAGCGGGCCGGCCAAGCGAGGAGAAGCGCGGCGGCTCCAGCGACACGGCGATTGCGGGAGCTCGAGAACGAGCGATCAAGCGGTGGCGTCGAACCGGGGACGCACGTGTGCGCGAGCTTTGCGGCGGGTTGGTGGCGGCAGCGACTGCGAGACCGCGGACGAGGAGCCGGCAGACGCGCGCGGTAGGGCAACAGCAGCGACGGACGGACGATGAGCAGCGGCGGCGCGGACGGCGCGAAACGAGCGATGGTAGCGCCTCCAAAAGAGGCGCGACGAAGCTCCAACACGATGCCGGCGAGGCGGGGGCGCCGAGTAGCGAGCGCAGACAGCGTCGCCGCGTGCGTTGTCGCAGCAGCGCGGCAACGACAGGCTGCGACAACAGTGGTGGTGAACGACGTGGAGCAGCGGCGCGTTGCCGGAACAATCCTCGGTATGGTTCGAAAAGTGTGCAAAGTATTAAACTTTTTGGAATAAAATTTTTATAATTGGACACCAGGGACTTAGGCCACCATAGTCGGGTGTCGGGTACGTATCTCGAGGCGAATGCGAGACGTTTCGATTGCTTGAGGATAGTAAACCCACGAGAAAATTAGTTAAAATTCTTGTATGGCACTTACTTTATTTCGCATTTCAATTATTCCATTGTGCTTTCTATTGCTGTTCATTTACTATTCATCCACTCCCACGTGTGTACGTGTGTTTGTCGACGGGGTCGGGCATGGCACGGACTCACACCCCGGGGATAGCTACCCCGCGCTGTTCGAGTAATTGACCATGTTAGGGCTACGCGGTGACTATTCTCCGCGAGACCCGTAGGTTGAGAGATGTTTGACGAAGACCTAAGTCTACGTCATGGGTTCCTCTCGAGAGATGTTCGGATGGGGTTTCTCCCGTTCAATGGTTCCTCTCATTCGACCGTGAGATGTTTGGCGAGGTTGTCGTTATTGGTTCCTCTCGGTTTAGCTAAGACGATTCCCGGATGTCGACCAGGGTTCTCCGTCACGCTACACTCGTGTCGAAATTCGACTTCTCAACGACTTATTTTCATGCGATTACTTTATTCTTGTTCCTTATTTAAATTGCATGAATTGTAGCCGTTTTATTGGATTTCGTGAATATTAGCTAACGTTCTCTGGGATTTGTCATTATTTTTTGTCACAAATTGCAGATCCTACAACGAGCCGGGGCAAGGGGGTCTTAGGCGACTACCTCTGAGTTAGGAGAGCCTCATCAGCTTTTTGCGTATGTGGTTGTATGTATCTATTTACTGTTTTATGAAAATTTTTGGGAATGACTTATATACCTGATACATGTATATGCTCACATTTTGTACTTTTGTCGCTCTTGATATACATGGTATCTAATGCCGGGTTTCCACATTATAGGGTTATTTATACAATGCAAACTTTTCTTTCTTACGGTGTTTGCATAAAGGCTTCCGCTTGATGTTTAACTTATAATAATTTAACAAATCGTGAATTTAACTTAGCCAATTTAATATAATATTCATAAAAACACTCATAAATACTAAGTTAAGGCGAATAAGATACATGCAAAGGTTTAGGTCGCGAACAACTAAAAGTAAGTATGCGGTGACGTGGCATGCTTGGTGACGTGTCTGGCGACGTGGCGGTACCCGGTTTGCCTCGGAATTTGGGGCCGTTACAGTTGGTATCAGAGCCTAGGTTCAGGCGAACCTAGGGGAAAATGTAATACAACCGAATAAAACTAAACAACAAACATTAGATGTGGAAACCCGAAGATCCTGATTTAGAACTTTAGTTGGAAAGCGAACATGGGACGGGTAGTACCGTGGCTTATACGTATTGTATTTTGATTTGTAATAGTATATATGCGTATACAAGGCTGATACGGACCTTCGCTATCGTATAATACGACATGGACGGACAGCCGACTCCACCTTTGGAGGATGGTGGACAGACGAGTGGAACTACGCCTATCGCGACCGATCAGAGTGTACTCTATCGGATCGCGGCACACGATCGATAGTTCAAGCAGATGATGGTCTTGCTCCGTGCTCAGACATCGACTTTTGCGACGCTTACCGCCGCCATCACATCGAGCGCCACCAGGCCGGCAGCAGCGCCGATTATTCAGGGTACGCCAGTCACCGCAGTTATGGCAGAGACTACTACACCGGCATCTACACTCGCAGTGACAATGACACAAACCCCACAGAAGATCACATTCGAGACTTCCCTGTCAGCTGAGACTAAGCCGACAAAGGAGTTTGTGAGATTTCAGCCGGGATATTTCACTGGAGGTGGAGACCCAGAGGCAACTACGAGATGGCTTCTTGCATACGAGAAATTACATAATCTTTCGAGGACTCATGACAGTATTCGCGCCACGATATCTGGATATATGCTATAAGGAGAGGCCGAAGTTTGGTGGACCGCTCATACCGAGACTCATGGAGTGCCGACTACTTGGGCCGGTTTCAGACATGTCTTTTATGACCGGTATATACCGAGGGAGATACAGTTACGTCTAAGACATGAGTTTTTGTGTCTTAGGCAGGGTAATCGCACAGTGGTCCAGTATATGGAGATGTTTTGCTACCCATTACAGTTTGCTGGGGACTTGGCTTCTACAGATCGCGATCAGGTTCACTACTTTGGAGTTGGGCTTAGAGATGAGATTGCGAGCGCAGTAGTATTAGGCGGAACTCGTACACTGCAGGAGATCTACGAAAGGGCTTTAGCCCATGAGACATACCAGAGTTCGGTTTCACTAGTGATGCGAGGGGTAGATTGGCTACGACCTTAGAGATGGAAGTATTTGCAGGGATAGTAGAGTCAACCGAGACCCCAGAGGTTAGACTTGAGGATGTCCCAGTTGTCATTGAGTTTCCCGATGTCTTTTCGGAAGATCTACCGGGATTGCCCCCACACAGAGAGATTGAGTTCATTTTTGAGTTAGTGTCAGGCACACAACCGATGCTAGCAGACCGTACCGGATGTCACGGAAGGAGCCGGAGGAGTTGAAGACTCAACTAGAGGACTTAGAGAAGAAGGGGTTTATACACCCGAGCACATCACCATGGGGAGCACCGGTCCTGTTCGTTAAGAAGAAGGATAGTAGCTTGAGGATATGCATTGACTATAAGAAGTTGAACCAGGTGACAGTACGCAATCGTTACCCTTTGCCAAGGATCGACGATTTGTTTGACCAGTTGGCCGAAGCCCGTGTCTTCTCTAAGATCGATTTAAGATCGGGTTATCATCAACTCAGGATTCGAGATGAATATATACCTAAAACTGAATTCAGCACCAGATATGGGTTATTTGAGTTTACAGTGATGCCGTTCGGACTGACGAATGCACCAGCCATGTTCATGGACTTAATGCACAGAGTATTGAAGCCGTACTTGGATAAATTCGTCATAGTCTTCATTGACGACATATTGATCTACAGCAAGACTCGCGAAGATCACGGGCAACATCTCAGGCAGATATTAATGACGTTGATAGAGCACAAACTGTATGCTAAGTTTAGTAAGTGCGAGTTTTGGCTGTCATAAGTCAAGTTCTTGGGACACGTGATCAGCGACAGAGGTATATCAATGGACCCGAGTAAAATTCATGCCGTCATCGATGGCCGACACCTGAGACTGACAGATATCAGGAGCTTCCTAGGGTTGGCAGGATACTATCGACGATTTGTGAAGGACTTCTCGAAGATCGCCGCGTCGATGACTAAATTGACAAAGAAGGATGTACCTTTCAATTGGTCAAAGGAGTGCGAGGACGCATTTACACAGTTGGATATGAGACTTACTACTGCACCAGTACTAGTGTTGCCAGAGCCGGGTAAGGGATTGACAGTTCATACTGATGCTTGCAGAACAGGGCTAGGTTGTGTACTGATGCAGAGAGACAGCGTAATCGCCTACCTATCCCGACAGTTGAGGACCCATGAGAGGAATTATCTAGTGCACGACTTGGAGCTTGCAGTAGTCGTATTTGCACTGAAGGTATAGAGACATTACCTTTACGGTGAGAGGTTCACATTATATACAGATCAGAAGAGTTTGACATACTTATTCACTCAGAAAGATCTGAACATGAGACAACGACGTTGGCTAGAGTTGCTGAAGGACTACGACTTCTCCATCGAATATCACTGGGAAGGCAAATGTCATAACGATGCATTGAGCGAAAGAGACCGTTACGAGACGCTTTTCGCCATATGATGCACGAGTATGGTTTACTTGAGGCGGCGGCAACACTGAGTTTGACAGAGGTTCCTGCTACAGCGGACGCACAGATTTGTGAACAGATTGGTGTACCGTCTATTTCTATTCCGCGAGTGTTGGAGTGTCAAAGGACTGACGAGATGTACTCGAGATTCAGTGAGATGGCACGCAGTCCCGATCACCCACATTGGAGCGAGTCTGTGGATCAGTGTTTGAGGCACCGAGGGAGGTTATGGATTCCAGCAGTGGCAGAGATACGCGATGGGATACTCCAGGAGGCTCACAGGTCCCGGTATACAGTGCATCCTGGCAGGACCAAAATGTATCACGATATGCGACGATTATTTTGGTGGCCAGGGATGAAGGCGGACGTCGGCGCCTATGTTAGGGGTTGTGAGATGTGCCAGCAGGTTAATGCTGAGCATAGGAGGCCTGGAGGGTTATTGCAGTCGCTGCCCATCCCTCAGTGGAAATGGGAACACATTACGATGGATTTCGTTTGTGGATTACCACAGACTTTGTGGAAACACGATGCGATATGTGTGATCGTGGACAGGTTGACGAAGTTAGCTCATTTCCTACCAGTCTTTATGAAGTATAATTTCACACAGCTGAGCATGCTTTTCGAGCGAGAAATTATTAGACTGCACGGAGTGCTAGTATCTATAGTGTCAGACAGAGACAATCGACTACTTCGCAGCTTTGGCAAGCCATGCAGGAACAGTATGGTACCAGATTGCGGTTCAGCATGGCTTTTCATCCGCGGACTGACGGGCAGTCTGAGAGACTTATTCAAATTCTTGAAGATATGCTCAGAGCCTATGTGTTATAGTTTGGACGGTCATGATAGGAGTTTTTGTCTCTTTGTGAGTTGCCTATAACAATGGTTATCAGGCTAGTATTGAGATGCCACAATTTGAGGCGCTATACGGGAGACTATGCAGATCACCAACTTGCGAGGCAGAGCCCGAGGATGTAGCTGCCGTTGGGCCTGAGATCGTTGTGGATCACACAGAGGAAATTAGGCTGATTCATCAGAGGTTACAAGCTGCTCAAAACAGACAAAAGAAGTACGTGAACAAATACCGCGATGGGCTGAGTTATGAAGTGGATGATTGGGTCTACTTGAAGGTTTGTCCCTTGAAGGATCTCATTGGGGAAAGAGAGTCTACCGTGCGAGGGCGATACCCCCACTTGTTCCAAGGTAAAGATCGAATTAAATCTGAATCTCGGGACGAAATTCCTTTTAGTTGGGAAGATTGTAACGACCCGTTCTAACTGATCCCGATTAACTGGTAAATTACAAATTAAGAACATAAGCTCAGACCCACGTGGACGTCGTGGAAAGTCTATAACACGCATAATGGGTGAAATATGTTATTTTTGTGTGTGAGTGTTTATTTATTTTACTATTATTTAATAGTTCGCGCTGCGTTGATTGAGAATTACGCTTGGTTACGTTGTGCGCGTGTAGTGACGAGAGGGCGCGAGTTATCACATCACCCATCCCATCACATCACATCACACATCACGTCAAACCCATCGCTCATCATTACCCCCTCTCCTCTCCAAATGATTAAAAAAAAATTAAAACGTGAGAGAGATACAGCAAGTGAGAGAGAGACAGTAAAAGATAGAGACATCAAAAGAGAGATAGGAGAGAGAGAGAGAGATAGCAGGAGAGATAGAGAGACGGATGGTGGCGGTGCGAGCGACTTCGGCGAGGCGAGCCGGACGCGGACCAGCAGCGCCGGCGGAGAGGTGCGGCTCCAGCAGTGGCTGCGAGGAGCGACTCCAGCAGCAGCTGCTCGTGGACGAGCGGACCGGCCAAGCGAGGAGAAGCGGTAGCGGCTCCAGCGACACGGCGGCGACGGGAGCTCGGGAACGAGCAATAAAGGCGGTGTCGTCGAACCGGGGACGCACGTGTGCGCGAGCTTCGTGGCGGGGTTGGTGGCGGCAGCAGTACCTGCGAGACCGCGACGAGAGAGCCGACATGGCGCGGCGGCCACCGGTGGCGCGGCGGCCACGATGGCGCGGCGGCGGCGGCGGCGCGATAGAGAGGGCAACAGCAGCGACGGACGACGAGCAGCGGCGGCGGCGCGCGACGGCGGAACGAGCAGCGATAGCGCCTCTAGCGGCGCGCAACGCATCTCCAACAGCGGTGCGCGCGAGGCGCAGGACGCCGGCAGCGAGGCGCGGCGCGTCACCGCCTTGCGTTTGGCGTCGGCGCGCCGATTAGGCGGCGGCGGCGACCGCGACGGCTGCGACAACGGTGGTGGTGAGCAGCGGCGTGGTGGCGCGTTGTCGGAACAATCATCGGTATGGTTCGAAAAGTGTGCAAAGTATTAAACTTTTTGGAATAAAATTTTTATAATTGGACACCAGGGACTTAGGCTACCATAGTCGAGTGTCATGTACGTATCTCGAGGCAAGTGCGAGACGTTTCGATTGCTTGAGGAAAGTAAACCCACGAGAAAATTAGTTAAAATTCTTTTATGGCACTTACTTTATTTCGCATTTCAATTATTCCATTGTGCTTTCTATTGTTGTTCATTTACTGTTCATCCACTCCCACGTGTGTATGTGTGTTTGTCGACGAGGTCGGGCATGGCTCGGACTCACACCCCGGGGCTAGCTACCCCGCGTTGTTCGAGTAATTGGCCATGTTAAGGCTACGCGGTGACTATTCTCCGCGAGACCCGTAGGTTGAGAGATGTTTGACGAAGACCTAAGTCTACGTCATTTCCTCTCGAGAGATGTTCGGATGGGGTTTCTCCCGTTCAATGGTTCCTCTCATTCGACCGTGAGATGTTTGGCGAGGTTGTCGTCATTGGTTCCTCTCGGTTTAGCTAAGACGATTCCCGGATGTCGACCAGGGTTCTTTATCACGCTACACTCGTGTCCAAATTCAACTTCTCGACGACTTATTTTCATGCGATTACTTTATTCTTGTTCCTTATTTAAATTGCATGAATTGTAGCCGTTTTATTGGATTTCGTGAATATTAGCTAACGTTCTCTGGGATTTACTCACATGAGATTTGTCATTGTTTTTTGTGACAAATCGCAGATCCTACGACTAGCCAGGGCAAGGGGGTCTTTGGCGACTACCTCTGAGTTAGGAGAGCCCCATCAACTTTTTGCGTAGGTGTTTGTATGTATCTATTTACTGTTTTATGGAAATTTTTGGGAATGACTTGTATACTTGTTACATGTATATGCTCACCTTTTGTACTTTTGTCGCTCTTGATATACATGGTATCGAATGCCGGGTTTCCACACTATAGGGTTATTTATACAATGCAAACTTTTCTTTCTTACGGTGTTTGCATAAAGGCTTCCGCTTGATGTTTAACTTATAATAATTTAACAAATCGTGAACTTAACTTGGCAAATTTAATATAATATTCATAAAAACACCCATAAATACTAAGTTAAGGCGAATAAGATACGTGCAAAGGTTTAGGTCGCGGACAACTAAAAGTAAGTATGCGGTGACGTGACATGCTTGGTGACGTGTCTGGCGACGTGGCGGTACCCGGTTTGCCTCGGAGTTTGGGGCCGTCACACCACATGTATTAACAATCAACAATGACATTGCACATGATTTGGAGTCAATTAAATCATTTGATCGATAAATTATACCATGAAAGCAACCTCATGTAATGAGAAAGAACAAAAAGTTATGGCATATTGAATACAAAGTTAAATCAAACAAAATGACTGGAAATGAACGTGTAGATAGGAATGAAATGTAAATAAATATCTCAATCAGTTTACTTGCAATCCACGTAATTTCCTAAGCTACTTCGGTCTCCCAACACCTCAAAACTCGTATTTGAATCCCCGAAACACTTCCCTAATTTCCTGATATTAAACTAATCCAAATAAGTTGGGTTTAAGTCAGGTCTAATGGGTTTAGGAACTTTAACCAAAAACAACCCTTTAAGACTAAACAATACAAAAATTTTAGTCTTATAGCGCGATTTTAGGCATGAAATTGTCCAAATATCAAAATCTTCCACCTGCAAAGATTGTTGGTCTCTATATTAGCTTTCTAAAAAGGTTTAGTTTTCAAAATTCCGATTTAAAACGAAAGAAATATCATATTTCTACTAAACACAACTCTAATTGAAATCTAACCCGACCTGCGGACTTAGAAAATATATTTCTCCCAATATATACTTCCAAAAAATGTGATTTTTGGTCACAAGGCACCAACCATATCCAATAACAACATACTAAAAGATAAGCTCATTTGGATAAGTAGGTAGGGAATTATGCCTTTAACAATTTAAGTTTTAAAAATCTTCTACTGCATTTGAGTACCTACTTGTAGAGCACTTTTGGACATGAAGAAATTCGAATTACAACATCTCTAGTTAAGCAAAGTTGTTCTCCTTTGAGTAAACTTTCAGATGCCACTGGTTTGAGTCGATTTGGATCTAAAATGAGCAAGTTATGACCAAATTACATAGACTAATCCCTAATATAAGCAGAAATTCAGTTTTGTTCTTACGACTTCAAAAATTCATATATTTATGATTTTAAAACCAAATTAAGAACTTTAATATAGCTAGACTATCAGCTTGAAATGAGATATTCAAATATATAAACCAATTGCAAAATCTTAATTATCTAACCTCTGAATTCGACCAAAACTAGAACGAGTTTCAAGTAAATAGGGAGATATGTACCTAGTTTGATGACCACCTAGCTTGACTTGATCTCTCCTTCACCAAACCCATTTTGGTTGCTGTTCTTCTTCTTCCTCCAACCCTTATCATTCTCTCCAGTAAGTTTCTTTCTCAATTAAGCAAATGAAATGAAGTTGACCGGGTTGTACGAGTTGATTACTAGCTTTATACAGTAAGTGGATGTGGTTGATTAATAACCATTGATCTCATTGTACATATGTGTCTCGAGGCTCATCTAGTGATACAACTATTAACACATGTCCCACTAACTCATGTTATGTGACACCAATATGTAACTCCATTGATGTTGAGATTAGTCAATACATATCTCGATGAAAATCAAGTTGCTATTGTTTTAACTTACTAAGTTAGCTTCATTAAGTGTATAATCAACCATAGCCATGTATAAATCACTATAAAAGCTATATATAATCATACGTCAACTTACCATATCGCTCTCTACCTCGATCACACGCCGTCACTAAACTCGAAGCGCATTCCCACTCACGTATTGAAACCTATATGTAAGTAGAAATGACTTAGAAGTCTATACATATAAAATACACTAGGCATACACCACAACAAATATAACATATGTCTCGGCCATCTTGCCTCGGTTATGACAATATCTCATTGCGGGTCCCACGTCACGGGTCACTTGATCCTAATTAAGGAGTTAAAACTTAAATTAGAAACTTGGGCCGTGACATTTTATGTCATGAATTTTATCATATAAAATTCATTACTTTGGATCAATTGAAATTGTGCAAAATCATTCTTTGTGTGCGACCCAATAGGTTCATGCGACGTTGACAATGAACCAAAATCATTTTGGTACACAAGTCATAAGCGGTCTCTAGCAAGACATTATGACTATCTAAGCAGCATGGATATCAAAATCGATACAACCTAATGAATAACATATATCATATCATTTTGTCGTGCGATATCATTTGACTAAACATAAAGCATGGAAAGTCACCCTTAATGTTCAATCGTACTAGTCTCGATCTTTAGCTAAACTGTAAACATCCAAGTGATATTGATCATATCAATTCACATGGACTTGGCCATTATCAGTTTATCATATCGAGGGATCCACTAATATCTCTCTTTATATGAGAGTGAAAAATTATATCTTGATTACATACCTTCACATATTATTCACATGACAACCAATCACAATCTTTATAATTGTCCAGTTACAGACAACGTTTAATTGTGTCAAATTATCATGCTCCTAATATTGAAGTCTATGGTAATCTCAAATCGAATGACTAAATGATACACCTATCATGAGTAACACTTATGACTTAATCCATGTGGTGTTCTCATAGCGGGTCGGTCCAGTACCTTGTTCCTTAACAAGTACTCATGATCTCGATTCATATCCCTATCGCATGATCATCACATGACCATCAATCAAGATTCACACTAGTCTTAAATCATTATAGTTACCAATATAATGATCGACTAAAGACATTTATGATATTTCATCAAACACCCATGGATCTTACTATAAGGTAATCACTTATAATAAAACATTAAATGAAAACCTCAATTTTATTAACTAAGATTATAAGATTAACAATGTTTGTAGATTGACCTAGGGCACATGCCCCAACATGACGGTGGGTGCAGATCTATCAAATAACAGATCATGCAAGGAGAAGATTGACAACTATCTCTTAGCCACTGAAGTGCTGCTACCTCTTATCTTGTAGGTTTTGATTTTGTTGTATTACTTATATATGTCTTTGATATACTTCGAGGTTTGTATTTATAGGTTGAGAGATAGTTTCCCGACTAGACACATGTTTGTCATAATGATATCGCTATTTTATCATATATTGGCATGTGATCGTTGTTTCCTGGTTTTTCACACATATTTAGGATATATATTAATTGTTTCTGCTAATTTTTTAAGACTTCCGCTAAATAAGGTTAAGTTCTAAAAAAATTAATTAACTCTGAAATATTAATTGACATGAGAACAATATATTGCTTATTTTAAAGTTAGCTAGTTTTGAGAAAAGTTTGAAAAAACTGACCAAGACGTTATTAAGTCTTATGTAGCTGAGATTAAGGCTTAATGACAGGATTAGGCCGAGCGGTGCCCTAATTTGAGAAGGGGTCGTCACAGTGTAGCGTTGATCTCGATGAAGGGAATGATTTGTACTGTGGATTTGAAAAGGTGTATTCATGCCATGAGATGTGTGTCATCTCATCTTAAGAAGGATTGTTGCTTTAACTCACGTTTTTTATATCGTCCTCGAGATTCGTGCATCTAAATCTCGAGAAAAGTTTATACTTATCTTGTGTAAGTCAGTCAGGAAGTGATGATCATGTTAATAGCCGCAAAGATCACCCTTAAGATACGTGACACCTATCTCAAGAATGATTAAAATATAAAATGTAGAGAACTTAACCATCAGCTATGCCTTGAGATCCGTGTGATGCAAATCTCGAGGAATGTTTAATATTTATCTCCCAACATAGAATTGCCTCATCCATCGAAATTGACAATGAGATTAAACGAGGAAGAGAGGTTCGAAACTAGGAGAGACGGAGGAGTCGAGACCGACGGTGACGAATAGGGAAAAGCAATAGAAACGAAGGTGAGTTGTGTGGTTATCGTTATTGTTGTTGTTTGTTGTTGTTGTTCTTATGTTTGTTAATAGAGGATGGAGATGGGAGGCTCGGACGAACGGCTAGGCAGTTCGACCGAGGAAGATGATGGTAGGGGAGTGGTCTCCCTTGCCTAAACCCAACCTGGGGTTAGGGTTAGGAATCCAACCCTAACAAAAAAAATTAAAAATGGATTCGATTTACAGTGAAAATAGATATCGATTTGTAGGCATAGAGAAACGAGGAAGAAAAGGGGGTTTGATCACCAAATCAGATCGCACCGAGTCCGATTCAGTTGAACTGGTCCGATTCATAGTTTAAACCCTCCTTGTAAAAATAAAAATAAAAAAACTAGAAATTTGAGAAATTTCCAAAAAAATGGAGAAAAAAAACAAAAAAATGATATTTTTAGGCCAAATCAATAGAAATTATAGATTTCTATGAAAAATGAGGATTTAAAAATTTTCTCGAGGATATATATCGATGTTTCCTTGTAATGCGTGCTATGATACCCGAAAATATCAAAAAAATTGGAAAATTATTTTAAAGCCTAGTCGAGGTTAATTTTCTATGTCGAACCATAATTTGGAGTCAAAATTAGGATTCGAACATCTGAATAGTTGATTTGGAGTGATTTTAGGTTTTTAGGACTTGAGAATACCAAAATAACTCGGAAATTGGTTGAAAACTCAAGAAATTTGAATAGAAAACTTATTTGGATTACTTAATGGTTTTAGGTAACATCAAGGATCCCGAAACCATTCTGAACGAGCCTTGGGGAATAGGTTCAAAGTGCGTGAAAGGCGGGAATGTTGTGTAAGGCTTCGCAATCAACTTTGAGTTGGTTTGGTGGTAAGTAAACCCTACAGTGATCTCTACTATTTATTGAATATCTTTGTACTTGTAATTGCATCATAGTCAGCATTGCATTTCATCATTTTTGATCATGCATACACGAGATAGGGAAATAAGCTTGTTTCAGAGTCTAGTTTGCTTGGAATTAGATTTCAATCCTACCTCAAACGTCGGCTAGTGAGACTAGTTCCGGAGTCAAACGCCGACAAGTTATCTATGCATTTCATGATCTCTTAATATTGTCTATGTACTATTTTTAGAAGTCGACATCTAATTATAGTTAATAGATAGAAACATATTGGATTGTGTAACGGCCCGAAAATTTGACTTGTTGCCACGTGTCATTTTAGGGTCGTATGTGGGACCCACTCCTCGAGATTCGGATCGAAATCGACGCGAAATATTGAGGTATTTTTCGGGGTTTAATTTGGACGCAAATCGAGGACACTTTTGATTTTGAAATAAAAAAGAAAATGTATATATATATGTATATATATATATTTATATAAGAAATGAAAAGAGAGAAGAAAAAAAAAGATCTGAACCAGAGAGAAAAGAAGAGAAAATAGAGGAAGAAGGAAGGGATTTGGGAGCGGGCGACGCAGCGAGGACGACGACAAAGATGACAACGACGCGACCGGATCCGCGACGACGACGGGGCGGCGACACCAGCAGCGGTCGGCAGCTGCTGAGCGGCGTGGCTGCGCGACTGACGTGACAGCGGCGGCCAGCGGCTGAGGACGACGCAGTCCAGCGATGGCCGATCGGCAGCGGAGAGGAGGCGGCGAGGCAGCAGCAGGGTCGCGGCAGTGGTGGCGGGCGCGACGCAGCGGCAGGGGTCGCGACAGTGGTGGCCGGCAGCGGAGCTGCGCGACGACGGGGCGGCCAGCGCAGCAGCGGGCCAGCAGCGGCTCGCGGAGACGGCGGACGGCGAGATCGGGGCCAGCGGCGCGAGCAGCGGCGGCCAGCGCCAGCGGCAGCGACGGGATCCAGCAGCGGTGGTGCGCGGCTGCGCGCGGCGGGATACTGATGGACTGCGCGATCGCATGCGCGGTGGTGACGACGCCAGCGGCGGAGCAAGCGATGGCGGCCGGCGGCGGAGCAGCAGCGGCAAGTGGCGCGACGGTGGTGCCGGCAGCGGCGCGGTGAACAACGCGATGGCGTTGTCGGACTGATCGGAGGTGCGAATCGACGAATGTCGACGACGCAATTGAGGTGAGGTGTATTTCACCTAATTTTAATTGCGAATTGCATGATTTAAATAACTTAAATGATACAAATGGACACCAGGGACTTAGGATGCTATAGTCAGGTGTCGGGTGCGCATATCGAGATGCGAGCGAGTGCGTTTTTGAGGTACGTAAGATTCCATCTGAAAGTCACTAAGGGTTTACTTTTCTATCATTGATTTCATGTTCGTGGTTATTGGATGTTATTCCCCCTATTCCTTGTTATTGATTTTCGTGACACATTTGGGTTGGGGGTCGAGACACTTGATATTCGTTGTGTACTTATGGCACACTAGGCTGTACGCGGGAAAACCAGGTGAAAGGAAGTGGGGGCATCCACTGAAAGGATCCTGGGGGTATGGAAACCAGGTGAAAGGAAGTGAGGCACCCACCGAAAGGATCCTGGGGGGTTCGACGTACAGTTTAGTGTGACCGGGAGGAGTACACGGTTTGTTTCTCTCGTGTTATTTATTCATGTGATGATCTCAGCACAGTTGCATGTTTAGTTTCCGCATGAGTACTTGACATGGTTATTGGTATCTGATTATTACTGTAACGGCCCCAAAACCCGAGGTCGCCACATGGGGAGGCGCCGGCCCAGCGGTCCCGTCCGATCCTTGACCCACTGGGTCCCACGCGCCACTGACGCCATTTTCCACAACATGACTCTTCGATATGCGAATATATATATATAAGAAAAAGAGATCTGAACCAGAGAGAAAAGAAGAGAAAATAGAGGAAGAAGGAAGGGATCCGGGAGCGGGTGACGCAGCGAGGACGACGACGAAGACGACGACGACGCGACCGGATCCGCGACGATGACGACGCGGTGACACCAGCAGCGGTCGGCAGCTGGTGAGCGCGTGGCTGCGCGACTGCGCGCAGCGGCGGCGGCGCGGCTGAGGACGACGCAGTCCAACGGTGGTCGATCGGCAGCGGAGAGGAGGCGGCGAGGCAGCAGCAGGGTCGCGGCAGTGGTGGCGGGGCGCGACGCAGCGGCGGGGTCGCGACAGTGGTGGCCGGCAGCGGAGCTGCGCGACGACGGACGGCCAGCGCAGCAGCGGGCCAGCAGCGGCTCGCGGAGACGGCGGACGGCGAGATCGGGCCAGCGGCGCGACGCAGCGCGGCCAGCGGCGCGGGCAGCGACGGGATCCAGCAGCGGCGGTTGCGGCTGCGCGGCGGGACTGATGGACTGCGCGACTGCGCGGTGGTGACGACGGCAGCGGCGATGGTGGCAGCAGGCGGCCGGCGGCGGCAGCGGCGCGCGGTGCGCGACGGTGGTGCCGGCAGCGGCGCGGTGAACAACGCGATGGCGTTGTCGGACTGATCGGAGGTGCGAATCGACGAATGTCGACGACGCAATTGAGGTGAGGTGTATTTCACCTAATTTTAATTGCGAATTGCATGATTTAAATAACTTAAATGGTACAAATGGACACCAGGGACTTAGGATGCTATAGTCAGGTGTCGGGTGCGCATATCGAGATGCGAGCGAGTGCGTTTTTGAGGTTTACTTTTCTATCATTGATTTCATGTTCGTGGTTATTGGATGTTATTCCCCCTATTCCTTGTTATTGATTTCCGTGACACATTTGGGTTGGGGGTCGAGACACTTGATATTCGTTGTGTACTTATGGCACACTAGGCTGTACGCGGGAAAACCAGGTGAAATGAAATGGGGGCATCCACTGAAAGGATCATGGGGGTATGGAAACCAGGTGAAAGGAAGTGGGGCACCCACCGAAAGGATCCTGGGGGGTTCGACGTACAGTTTAGTGTGACCGGGAGGAGTACACGGTTTGTTTCTCTCGTGTTATTTATTCATGTGATGATCTTAGCACAGTTGCCTGTTTAGTTTCCGCATGAGTACTTGACATGTTGATTGGTATCGTTTATTTTTCTTATAAATGCTCGGTGTACTTCGTTGGAATCTTACTAATTGTACTCTCTATCTTACTTTTTGTGATGGTCGAGTGCAGACCCTGCTCATAGGGGCAAGGACATTTTTGGCGACTTTATATGACTGCCCGCGGTCAAGGACCTACTAGTACGTGCGATTTTGTTATTTTGTTTACTTTTGGGAAATGGGAGACTGAATAGACACTGTACTTGTATATATTACTGTTTAATATTGTCGCATATATACAGAGTACTTTCCCCGGGTTTTCCACATTAGGAGTTGCTTTTAAAATAATGCTTAATACGATAATAAATTTAATTGTTTTATTGGTTTCAATTTAAGACTTCCGCTGTGTTGTTTTTATGATTAAACTGTCGAACTAATTGCTTAACGAAGGGAGTTAACACGCATATCGAGGAGTCGTGTTGTGGAAAATGGCGTCAGTGGTGCGCGGGACCCAGTGGGTCAAGGATCGGACGGGACCGCTGGGCCAGCTCCTCCCCACGTGGCGACCTCGGGTTTTGGGGCCGTTACAGATTGCATGTCATGTGGACGCATATATCTTATTGATTATTTGAAAATGCAATTACATGTCTCCATGTATCTGAAAAGAAATTACAGGAGTACATATCACTATAGATGTTTTTTTACCTGACATTCTCGAGTTGTTTTTGATGATGTCAGGCACAAGGTGAAGATGTATGAGAAGAACATGCATAGAAAACTTTGGTAATTTCTTTACGTTCTTTTCTTTGTAAAATGATTTAATTATTATTGTTCTATTATTTTGGGATTATTGAGCTGAGAGTAGGCCGTGATTTGATTTTGAAAAAGAAATTATGAGGCAGTTTGAGATAAATTTGGGTTGTAGAGCTAACATATATGTAAATAGGTTTTAAGGCTGAAACTTGTGGATTGGATGCGAACTTGATCTCTTAATTCATTTTGATATTGCATTGTAAACTGTTACGACATTCTCTCACTGTTGTTTATTAGGTACCTAAGTTTGGCGGTAGTTAATTTTTAGGGGAAACTTTGTCCAAGTTTTTATTTAAGGAATTGAAATTGGAATGTGCTTAATTTGCTCCACTTTATTGGTGAAAGAATTGGGTTTTGATAGTCTAACTAACGATTATTTAGGTTAAATTATTGAGGGAAATCTTGAGATTTTTTGATAAGCTGACTAGATTGTCAGAGGATTAAGGTAATCTAGGTCGGTCAGTCTTTCTAATGACTAAGGGGCTGACACACATATAGGTATGTATTATTCCCATGAATCTCCAAATTTCAATACATAAGCCCTGAGCTTGTCTTCCAACACCTAAACTAATGTTTTAGTCTAACCATCTGACTATGGATGAAATGCAGTACTTAAATGTAATTAAGTGTCAAACTATTCCTATATCCTCTGCCATAACCCAGATGTGTACTGAGCATCTCTATCAGAAACTACCGTTAACGACATTCCATGCAGGCGAACAACCTCTCTCTCATACAATAAGCTCAACTGTGTAAAAGTATCAGAAATTGAATTAGGAAGAAAATTAGCAGACTTCGTCAACCTATCAACAATAATCCAGACCGAATAATGTTTCTTTCGTGATGTAGATGGTAAGTAACAAAATTCATTGCAATATGTTCCCATTTCCATTAAGGTATGAGAAGTGGCTGCAACGTACCTCCAAGTTTTCGCCAATTGGACTTAACCTGTTGGTAAATCTCATCCTTACATAATCACCCGCATTAGTTTTATCTCTGGCCACCAATACACTATCTTCATATCATGATGCATTTTGCTCCTGCCAGGATGAATGTTATATATGGATCGATGAGATTATCTCAATATCTCATCTCGAAACTCAGCCACCGATGGAATTCAAAATATGTCTCTCAACCTCAAACTATGATCTGCAGACTCAACTCAATTTGTATTATTGATGTAACGAACAAATTCTTTGAACTTCTTATACTCCACATCAGCTTGTTAACACCACCGATAAAGCCATCACAATGACCTTTTCAAACAGACCATACCCATAAGTCAATCACCTCTTCCACTTCCAAAATGCATTATCTCATCCTTTTGACCATATAAGTTCAATATTTTTTTGAGTTAATTTAGTGATTGACACAACTATTTTAGAAAATTCTTTCACAAATCTACAATAATAGCCAACAAACCCAGAAAAACTCTTGATTGTCGTTACTATAATAGGTTCAAGCCAGCTAATGATAGCCTCGATATTGGTTGGATCCACCAAAATTCCTTTCATACTAAACACATAACCCAAAATTTTCATCTTAGACAACCCAAAACTCACATTTTCTAAATTTGGGGTACAGCCTATGATTTCTCAAAGTTTAGAAAGTAGCTATAATATGTTGTTCATGTTTTGAATAATGACTTTATTCAATTGTCCGTAATCAATTCGAAGTCTCATACTGTCGTTTTGTTTTTCACAAAAAGGACTAGTGCACCCCACGACGACATACTGTTGGGGCATATGCCCTAGGTCAATCTACAAACATAATTTATCTTATAATTTTAGTTAATAAAATTGTGGTTTTCATTTGTTGTTTTATTATAATTAATTGCATGTTTACCTTATAGTAAGATCCATGGGTATTTGTTGAAATATCCTAAATGTCCATAGTCGATCATTATACTGGGAATTATAATGAATTAAGACTAGTGTGAATCTTGATTGATGGTCATGTGATGATCATGCGTATATGGATACGAATCGAGATCATGAGTACTTGTTCGAACAAAGTACTGGACTGACCCTCTTTGAGAACACCACATGGATTAAGTCATAGGTGTTACTCATGATATATATATCATTTAGTCTTTCAACTTGAGATTACCATAGACTTCAATATTAGGAGCATGGTAATTTGACACAATCAAAAGTTGTCTTTAACCGGACGATTATAAAGATTGTGACCGATTACCATGTGGATAATATTTGAAGGTGTGTAATTAAGATAAAGTTTGCCACTATTGTATAGAGAGATATCAGTGGATCCCTCGATATGATATACCGATAATGGCCAAGTCCATGTGAATTGATATGGTCAATGTCACTTGGATGTTTTCAGTTTACCTAAAGATCGAGACTAGTACGATTGAACATTAAGGGTGACTTTCCATGCCTTATGTTTAGTCAAAGGATATCGCATGACAAAATGATATGATATATGTTATTCATTAAGTTGTATCGATTTTGATATTCATGCTACTTGGGTAGTCATAATGCCTTACTAGAGACCGTTTATGACTTATGTACCAAAATGGTTTTGGTTCATTACCAACATCATATGAGTCTATTGGGTCGCACACAAAGAATGGCTTTGCGCAATTTCAATTAGTCAAAAGTAATGAATTTTATATGATAAAATTCATGACATAAAAGCCTTTACTATTTGTTATATCATAACTTATTAATAGGGGCGTATGTGTAATTTGCTTAAACTGTCTAAATACAATCGTTGTATTACGAATAAGATTTTATGTGAGGGCTTATCTACACATAAATAAAGGGTGAAACCCTAAAACGAAATAAGATTTTTGTTTTTGCAAATTTCGAGTTCTTTGAATTTTGAGAGAGAAAGAAAAATGTTTTCAATATTTCTTGGGGCTAGCACTCCAAATTGTGGTCACCATTTGTGTGTGAATTTTCGATAGAGGACACGCGCTTGAACATCTTGGAGATCGAACAATCACGGAAGAAAACCACGGATTAAAGTTTAGTTTACTTTTTAGATCTAGTTTAATAAAACCTATTTTCGATCATGTTGGGGTTTTTCAAAATTGTTTTGAGTTTTTCACTGCATATGAACCCCAAAACCCAACACATACTAGGGTGAATAAACCCTTTTTTCAATAAACTTCTACAACTGTTTTTTGTAACTCTTGCAACTCCTTTGAAGCCATTTTATAAGGAGAAATATATATAGATTTCATATCTAGAACTAATTCGATAATGAAATCGATTTCCCGTAGAAGTGGAACTCTAGGTAAGTCATTGGGAAAAAACATCAGGAAATTCGCAAACAATTGAAATTTCCTCTAGTTTAATCTCGAGTATAACCTTAATACTAATGGTTCCAACAAGAGTTTTCATTTCTTGATCAGTGGCTATCCTAACACTAGTCAGAGGCAACTCAGATGATGTTCCAGTGTAAGTTAACACTTTACAACCCACAATATAAAAGAACGCCCTCTTATGGAAATAATTCATGTACCTGATAAGCCGTTAGCCAATCCCTTCCTAATAATGCATCAAACTCTATAAACTCCAACACATGTAGACCAGCTGCTATCTCGTGTTCAGAGATCTCAACAATATATTTCTCACATACAAAGTGAGGACACACCTTATCATCAATTACTATGTTGTGGACAATATGAATAAGGACTTGCAATGGAGTTAACCGTAACTCAATTATCATACAACCAAATATAAACAAAATCGTTGATCCAGAATTAATTAAATTATGCATAGGTGGACCTCAAACTTAAATGATACATTCTATAAGATTACAATTTTTGAATGGTTTAGTCACAACCTGAACATGTTCCCTGATTTTTTGCTGAGGTTGTGACACACTAGAGGATGCTCCCAAGAGTTGTGGACATGCACTCTTGTAATGTCCTTTCTTTCCACACCCAAAACACATAATTACATTCAAATTATGGGTACAATATCGGCTATATGTAACTGTAGGTTTACTACCTATAGAAAATGCCTGATAGTTGTTTGTTTTCGACTCGAAGCATGTCCCTGAGTTCCTCGACCCATACCTTTACTCCTCTACAATTAAGGTGTACCTCTCCTGGTTGAAGGTTGAAATGACTATGATTTAGTATGTCTTGAGCTTGTTTATGTCAACTAAGATGGTCTATTGGCTGTGTCACGGCCCAAATCTCTAACCCCCGTTTTAATTCCTTAATCAGGATCACCGACCATTGACGTGGAACCTACACTGTGATACGTGCACCGACCGAGGCACGTGGTCGATGTATATTGTATTTTTGTATTGATGTATGCCAAGTGCTATGTATTGTGTAGACTTACTAAGTCGGTTTGTACAGTTGTAGGCGTCGAGACGAGAGCGGGGACACGCCTCGAGTAAAGTGCGAGCCAGGGAATCGGGTAGTTAGCATTTTGGTAAGTCTTATTTAATACTAATATGAAATAAGGAATTACTTATAAGCCTATGGTTGTGTTTGTTAATGTAAATCAAATTAAAGGCCTATAGTTGAGTAAATTAATCCAAACCAGCGGCATTTGAAAGCTTATTTAAAAGGGAATAACTTTGCTCAAATGAAGGTATTTTGATTCCAATGTTTTTATGTCCAAATATGCTCTACAAATAGGTGCTGGAATTAAAAAGGAAAGTTTTGAAACTAAACTTATTAAGGGCATAACTCCCTAACCACTTATTCAAATGAACTGATCTTTTAGTATTTTGTATTTGGATATATTTTCTGCCTTGTGACCAAAAATCACATTTTTAGGAACTATAGATTAGGAGAAATAGATTTTCTAAAATCCAAACCAGCGGCATTTGAAAGCTTATTTAAAAGGGAATAACTTTGCTCAAATGAAGGTATTTTGATTCCAATGTTTTTATGTCCAAATATGCTCTACAAATAGGTGCTGGAATTAAAAATGAAAGTTTTGAAACTAAACTTATTAAGGGCATAACTCCCTAACCACTTATTCAAATGAGCTGATCTTTTAGTATTTTGTATTTGGATATATTTTCTGCCTTGTGACCAAAAATCACATTTTTAGGAACTATAGATTAGGAGAAATAGATTTTCTAAATCCACTGGTCGGATTAAATTCCAATTAGACCTATGTTTAGTAAAATCATGATATCTCTTTCATTTTAAATCACAATTTTGCAAACTAAACCTTTCTGGAAAGCTAAGAGAGATACCAACAAGAATTGTATTAATAGATGATTTCGATATTTTGACCATTTCATTCCTAAAAACTGCTTTAAAGTGTAGGACTGAAATTGAAACTTAATTTAGTCTTTAGGGGCTGATTTAGGAAGATTGATTTAAAGTCTATTGAACCAATTTTAATACACAATAAACACCACTAAATTGAGCTTAAACCCACTATACTTGAACTAATGAGACACCAAACTCAGGACTTTACTTTGTTGTAGTGAGTATACTCAATGACAACTTTACTTGGCATTTCATTTCTATTAAATGTTGTCCTTGCATAGTCCTTTTGACTATTTTTCCTTTGTATTCTTATATCATGTGTTCTTTGTGTTTATGCTCACTTGATGAGTCTAGTTTGCATGATATCCATTCATTTGATTTGATTCATTGATTTTATCCCATGCTATGACTATTCTTGTTGTTTTAAATGTGAATTGAATGATAAATAGCATGCTATTAGGCTAGTGAATATCTTATAAATGTTTAAGAGCACTTGTATTCCTTATTTGTTTAGGTGTGTAGATGTGCTTATGCCTTGACAATCCATACTTTATATTTCTTGAAATTTAAAAAGTAGTTTTTACATTTAGGTCCCGTACTCGATCGAGGTGTGCGCAACTCACGGGGTTAGAGTCCCTGGGGATGTCAGCACATGTTACTTGACATTGTATGACACTCGTTGTTAGAGTCCCTGGGGTGGTCTACACACCGGTCAGAGTCCCTGGTAACCCTTGGGTTAGATTCTCTTGTGTTATATGATTATTGAGTAGGAGTGACATGTTTCACTGCCGACCGGACCTAAATCACCACTACTTAGCATAGTGTCAGTATCACTTGTTTAACTCTGGTATTTACTTGCATATGGTTTATTTTCCAGTTTTCCCATTTATATGCTTTTAAATACCATTTGAATATTTGGAAATGCAAATTAAACTTGTCATCGGGGATTACTGTTTTATTCTTGTACTCACCGTCATTTTTATGACGGTGGGTGCAGAGCCGTCTACCAGCAGGCCGGGCAAGGAGAAGATCAACGATTATCCCTGAGCCCGCGGCGCGTCACTGCATCGATTGTAGGTATTCTTTTGGTATTTTGATTGTATATGTTATATGTCTTTCAGATACTATTTGGGGTTGTATATTGGGTTGAGCGTTAGTTTCCCCGACTTGACTTAAACTATTTTACTGTTTCAATGCATTTTGAGGACTTTATATATGTGATGTCGTTTCCTGGTTTTCCACACTTAGGGTTTTATAAATGGCTTCCGCATAAGTTACTAATTGCTTCCGCATAATCAATAAGACTTCCGCTAATTAATTAATTTAATAAAAAGTTTTAATTAACTCTAAATTTTATAAACTAGTAGGACTAGTGTATTACTTATCCTGAACACCAGAAAAGATGCGTCTAGGTTGTAAAGGCTGACTAATACGTAGTTAAGTCCTGCGTGGATATGATTAGGGCTTAATTACGGGATTAGGCCGGGTGGTGCCCTAGATTAGGAGAGGGGCCGTCACAGTCTGTGCTCGAAAAAGGGTTATGATATACATATGATGGAACAACAGGTGTCATCGATGTGAATGATGATTCTCTAATCTTTCCTTTCTTTTGAGAATTTGGATCAAACCTTGCTGGAAACCTTTTGTTACCCTCTTAACTTGAGCTTTGTCCTGATTCCTCAACGCCTTGATATTGTTGTGATTCGCGCTAAAAAGTTTATGTAGTCACAAAAGCTCTGGATCTATCTCAAACTTCTCGTAGAGTATTCAGCTTAGTCGTCGATATAGTGGTAATAAGCTCTTCCAGATAACCATACATGTACTTGCACATCTTCTCCTTCTCTGTCATCTTTGATTCTCTCGCAAGCCTCAACAAATAATTAAATTGGGCATCATATTGAGCCAGTGACATGTCTCCCTGAACTAGATAATCAAACTCAAACTTCTTTTACAAAATCATGCTCTCATCAAAATACTGCTCACTAATCTCCTTAAAAAAATCAGCTCAAGTATCAAATACAGGGTGCCCATCATGTAGAGATCTCCACCAAATCTCAACATCAGCCTAAAGATAGAATGAAGATATCGAAGCTCTCAAATGGTCATCAGTACCCAACATGTTATGAAGTTTTTCATGATTGAGAACTCAAGTCTCCACACTTCTGAAGTCTAATTCACCATAAAAGTACATAGAGTCGTACTTCCTAAACTCTTTCCTCTACCTTTCCTCATGTGACATTCCACTACCAATAGCTGGATCAACCTGAACCGAAACTGCAACAACCGGTGTTAGGGCATATGCCCTAGGTCAATCTACAAACATTGTTTATCCTATAATTTTAGTTAATAAAATAGAGATTTTATTTGATATTTCATTATAAGTGATTGCATGTTTACCTTATAGTAAGATCCACGGGTATTTGTTGAAATATTCTAAATGTCCCTAGTCGGTCATTATATTAGGAACTATAATGAATTAAGACTAGTGTGAATCTTGATTGATGGTCATGTGATGATCATGCGTATAGGGATACGAATCAAGATCATAAGTACTTATTAGGGAATAAGATACTGGACTGACCTGCTATGAGAACACCACATGAATTAAGTCATAGGTGTTACTCATGATAGGTATATCATTTAGTCATTTGACTTGAGATTACCATAGACTTCAACATTAGGAGCATGATAATTTGACACAATCAAACGTTGTCTTTAACCGAACAATTATAAAGATTGTGATTGGTTACCGTGTGAATAATATGTGAAGGTGTGTAATCAAGATAGAGTTTGTTACTCTCGTATAGAGAGAGATATCAGTGGATCCCTCGATAAGATAGTCTGATAATGGCCAAGTCCATGTGAATTGATATGATCAATGTCACTTGGATGTTTTTCAGTTTACCTAAAGATCAAGACTAGTAGAATTGAACATTAAATGTGACTTTCCATAACTTATGTTTAATCAAAGGATATCGCACGACAAAATGATATGATATACGTTATTAATTAGGTTGTATCGATGTTGATATTCATGCTACTTGGGTAGTCATAATGCCTTGCTAGAGACCGCTTATGACTTGTGTACCAAAATGATTTTTGGTTTACCGCCAACGTCACATTAAACTATTGGGTCGCATACAAAGAATGGCTTTGCACAATTTCAATTGGTCCAGAGTCATGAATTTTATGTGATAAAATTCATGACATAAAAGTCCTTATGATTTGTTATATGATAACTTATTAATATAGGCGTATATGTAATTTGCTTAAACAACATAAATACAATAGTTGTATTATGAATAAGATTTTAAAATGAGGGCATATCTACACATATAAATAAAGGGTAAAACCCTTAAAACAAAATTAAGATTTTCGTTTTTAAAATTTTCGAGTTCTCTGGATTTAGGGAGAGAAAGAAAAATCGTTTTCAATCTCTCTTGGGGCTAGCTCTAAATTGTGGTCACCGTTCTTATGTATATTTCTCTGATAGAGGACGCGCACTTGAACGTCTTGAAAATCGAACAATCAAAAAAGAAATCACGAAATAAGGTATGATTTACTTTCGTAGATTTAGTTTAATGGAACTTATTCTCGATCCTGTTAGGGTTTTCAAAATTTGTTTTGAATTTTCCGCTGCTTATGAACCCAAAAAACCCAACAAACGGTTCAACTCTGGGATAAACTGTACGTAGACTGCTCATCGTGAGCAGCTGAGTAACAATAAAAACTTCATGAGCATCATGAAGAATAGGTGCCTGATCTGTCACCTATGCTCGTAAAATATTTAGCAACTCAAACATCTACCCAGCTAAGTTCTAAACATGTTTGAATCTATACGTTGTGGATCCTTATTACCTTTGCCATATTCCTGACCTGGCTCTTGACACCCACTCATAGTGTTCTGCAACAAAAATTGCAAGAAACGTGGTTCGGCATAACCATATTAATCGATATCTCTATAATACGAAACATAAATATCACATTTATAAAGTTTTATAACTTTTTACCCTGTTCCATAGTGTTACTTCCCAACTAATCATTCACTTATGCTCAAATAATAAGATTTTTTTATAATCCCAGGCTTTGGTACCGACATTGTAAGACCATGCCTAATTAAGGCATCTGACCGGCCTAAATTACCTTAATTCCTTGATAATCTAGTAAGCCTTAACCTCACTATCAATAAACAAATAATATCAAGGCTTCATAATCATCAAATATAAACTTTATTAACCTGATAGAATCCTAAAAGTTAATTTAAAACCTTTAATTCCATTTAGATTAATTAAATAATCCTCGAAATTCAGTAAAAAATTTTGGCAACAACTCCTCTGTTTCTAAGCCTACACCGAAAAACCCGACCTTCAAAAACCTTCAACAAAACTTGCTCAGTTTGGTGGAAATGTCGAAGGACTCAAATCCACCCCATAACAATATATTGCATCAACTGAATAGATATATTCATTCTAACCTGATTTAGGGTATCAATATCTTTAAACCAACATCACCTTAGCTCCTCAATTATCCCAATCTGTCTCAAAACTGTTACAACCATTCCAAAGGAGATTGTAACAACGCACGAACCCAAAAGCCCATTTATACAATATATTATATAAAAAACAATACATATATAAAGAGAATGGAACTGAGCAAGTCACAAAAAATCTGACAACTTTCCTTTTCCTTTGTCGCTGCTCGAACCTATCATTACCCAATTATAAAAATTTGATATTGTCAGATAAGTGAATCTCATACTATTAAATACACATGTAATAATCAAATGCATTGTATTCCAAGAATTTAAGCAAATAATAATATCGCAAGGAATCATAAATATACAAATATGCAATTTATCTTGTTTCTTTTGACCGACCACAATCAGATGACGTCTTCCAAAAGTGCTAGGTAAAAAGTAATTAAGATTCATGAGTTGAAGAGGAAGTCCATCAAGAAGCTACGCCCTCGACTCTCCATAAAGTATGATCCTGATCAGCATCACAAATCCTTCTAAAATCTCATACGTGTCTACGATGATCAATGACTCCAGCCGTAGAGCACCATGATGTTTACCCTACCATACATGTAGCCAGTGAACACAATGAGACCCTCAAGAGCCTCCTTCCTCTCGTGTTTGTGAATGCATGGCCAATATATATGCAGCAATAAACCAACGCATGCAATTAAATTCAAGAAATACTCATACAATGTAAATGTTACTATGAGATATACTTACAGTACAAACGTAACATAACGACTCCCTTACACTCCGGGTCAATAAGCTTGCCATACGAGGTTCCAATTGCGGTTCTACAATTCATTTATAGGTCTGATAAGTTTCCACAACAATTCCACAATTTATTTTCCAATTTATTATATTTAATTTGTAACGCCTCGTTCTGAAAACCCCGGAATCACTTCAAATTAAATTCTCAGATGTCCAAATCTTAATTTTGACTCCAAATTGTGGTTCGACATTGAAAATTAACCTTGACTAGGCTTTTAAATAATTTTCCAAATTTTGGACATTTTCAGGTATCATAACACTCATTAAGATGCAAAACCCCGACATCATCCTTAAGAAAATCCCAAAATCCTCATTTATCATAGAAATCCACCATTTCTATTTAATTTCCTAAATATCCTATTTTTCTGATTTTTTTTCTAATTTTCAAGGATTTCCACTTTTTCAAATTAAAATAATTTTTTTATTTAAATATGGGGAAGGGGGTTTTGTAAAGATCGAAATCTTTAATAGTAAATTTGCCCGTAATTAAGGGACAACGACTCGTGACGTGGCCAGAGAGTGGGTACACGGTCCCAATACTAGGTGTGAGGACCGAAAAATATATTACTTTTGAGTGATGGATGCCTAGTGTGATGTTTGTGTGCACAATATATCCAGATTTTTATTCAATTTGATTATTCATAAATTCAGAGTATGAGCGAAGACATGTCTCAAGATGCGTACAAGCGTGGGACCGAGGTAGAAGGAATATGGTAGGTCATAATTTAATTAATTGTGATTGATATAACTAATCTAATGTGTCAATAGTTGAATTTATGTAAATGTGGCCTAAGCTAAGAAATTAAAACAACAAGCATTGATATGCCTCGAGATGAGCGTTGTCACTATCTCTAGGTAACTTAAGTTATTATGTGTGTTGGTATTGATGAGTTAGTAGGTTGTAGGACAAGTTGTAAGCTATTGGACTTTCCTAGTGATTCTTGTTTAGACAAGATCAAGGGTCGCAAGTTAACCGCACCACTATATAAATGGGTTGGTGGAAAATCTGAACCTTATCATTCCAAAATTCATGCAAAGAGAGGGAGAGTTCTGAAGAGATGAATCCAACAACTTGGTGAGGAAAATCAGTGAATTAAGAGGTGATGATCAAGATCAAGGAAGTCATGCCACTAGGTAAACCAATGTTCATCACCATTTTGTTAAATTCAACAAAGAATTGTAAGTTCTGGTTCAATTCTATCTTTTTTAGCAATTTCAGTAGGGAAATGACTTTGTTTTTCAAATCTAATATCATATTTGGATTCCTTATGACATGCCACTAATTTCTACTATAAAGAAATTCTGAATTTGGATTTGTTTTCATTAAGTTATCAATTTTGAAGTTCATGAAGTCGTAAAACAAAATTGGAAATTCTGCATGTTGTTGTTATGATCCAGTCTCTGTAATTTGGTTACGACTTTCTCAATTTTTTTTATCGAAATGAACATATTCTGGTGGCATTTGAAAGCTAACTTAAAAGAGAAAAACTTTTGCCTATTGAAAGATTTTGAAATTTAAATGTTTTTATGTCTAAAAATTCTCTGCAACTTTGACGATGAATATTAAATTTCTGGGTTCATAATTTTGCTAGTGTCCTATTATTTTGAGCATAACTCCATCATTTCTTATTGGATTGGGCTTATCTTTTAATATGATGTTCCAGGATATGTTTTTAGGCTTCTGTAAAAAAATCATGTGTTTTGAAGGCATGGTTTAAGAAAAATGAAATTTACAAAGTTGATGGTCGGAATTTAAAACTATTTTAAATCATTGTTGTAAAACTTCCATATATCCTTCGATTCTTATCGAAATTGTGCAAACCTTATAGTTCTGGAAATCTAAGACATAGCTCTAAAAACTTCTCCTTGTACTAAAATACGAGATTTTATGTTTTGGTAGTTGAAATAAACTCATAAGTTGTTGCACCAAAACTGTCTTTATTTATTAAAATAGATTTCAACATTATGATTGTGAAATATTAGAATTTAAGACCATTTAATGAACCTAAGAAAAGTTAAATAAAGTTTGTTAGGAAACCTCAAGAGCATAGAGAGGACTGACGGGGTATGGAACGCGAGTTTAGAGTGGTCGAGAGCCGGTATAGGCTAGGAATTTTGTGCATTTGAGGTAAGTAAATCTAATGAGGCAATTCTCTCCATTTCATTCCATTATTGAGTTAATATAAAATCATTTGGACTGTTTTAATGATGATCTTATATTCCTAGCCATGCCTTTTATATACTTTCGTACCTATAATTTCTTTGGTTGTAATCACCGTGTAATGATTTGTCGCATGGCTCTCTTTGTCTTGACTTTGTTCTATGATTGGACTCCTTTAATGTTGTTGATCATTGATGTGAAGGCCATACCCCCCATTTTAATTACTCTGTAAGGGCTGGGACCTCCAGGTAGATGTATATGCACCCCCATCTTACTCTGTAAGGCCATATACATCTTCTATGTCCCCCCCATATATGCACCAGGGGTTCAAGCCCACCTCGAAATACATATATGGGCATAGTCTTTTGCCTCCCACGGTTCGAAACCAAGTCCTGGAGGCTTAAGACATTGATTTTGTCAAACCAGTGGTACACGGTTTGCTAAAATATAGTACTTAAGCCTCCAGGTTTCGGTTTCGAACCGCGGGAGGCGAAAGACTATGCCCATATATGTATTTCAAGGTGGGCTTGAACCCCTGGTGCATATATGGGGGGGACATAGAAGATGTATATGGCCTTACAGAGTAAGATGGGGGTGCATATACATCTACCTGGAGGTCCCAGCCCTTACAGAGTAAGATGGGGGGTATGGCCTTCACAATTGAGCTATTGAATTGTCTTCTAAATAACATGATATGATTTGTTTTACTCAGTTACTGGTGTATGTACACACTTATGTCAATATGTTTGTTGTGTGATACTTGTTTGTACAATCTACAACATGAACTCTTCAATAGGCATGACCTGAACAGCCCACCTTTGTAGGTGCCTTGAATTTATGAGTTGCACGATACATGGGGTTAGAGTCCCTGGAGATGTCGGCACTCTACACAGCTGATGTTTAACTTAATTCATAATTAGTGCGGCTCAAGGGGTTAGGGTCCCTGGGGATGTCGACACTCCGCACAACTGATGTTATTAGCACGACACACGGGGTTAAAGTCCCTGGGGATGTCGGCTGATCAAACATAGATTTGCATGATCATTTTGTTTATCATTTCTTGTAGAAGCTTGGCAACTGTTTGCATACTTTTCTTTCATCTTTTTGTTATTAATAGTTATTGTATGCTTTCAGTTGCTGTTCTTTATATATCTTAGAAATGTAGATGAATAGCATTCAGGTTTTACTTTCAACTTTACTGTACTCACCGTCCTTTTTATGACGGTAGGTGCATATCTATCGATTAATAGATCATGGAAGGAGAAGATCGACGACTACCTCTGAGCCATCAGCGATTAGTTTTGCTACTTTTGTAGGTGATAATTTTGTGTATTTATTACTTATGTCTTTTCGGTATGATTTTAGGTTGTATAATAGGTTGAGAAAATAGATTCCTGACTAATACATGTATTACTTTGTTTAAGATCATGTGATCGTCTATTTACCTGATTTTCCACAATGTGTTTTTATAATGTTTCCGCTAATTTTGCTTAGTCTTCCGCTGGTAATATTGAAATGATAAAAAGTTTTAATTAACTTTGAAATCAAAAATAAAGATAAAATTAATAATACTTATTCTAAACACGTATAACGAGGTGAATAAGACAAAAAGACTGACTAATACGTTGTTAAGTCTTATGTGGCGTGAATTAGGGCTTAATGACGGGATTAGGCCGGGCGGTATCCCGTTTGGGGAAATGGGTCGTCACAGGTTTGATTCCTAAACCGGGCCCGGTTCTGCCCGGTTTGGAGGTCATCCCCTACCTCCCCCTCGAAAAGAAATAGAGAAGCTACTTCCCTATTTCGTTTTTCAATTAACTTTTTTTTATTAAACTAGGGCCCAACCCCGTTGGCTGTGTTCCGTTGTTCATTCGTGTGTGCGTGTGTTGTGTTGTATATGTGTGTGTTCTTTTTTCTATTGATCCAATTCAATCGATCCTCTCCTCTTATGTATTTCTTACAACCAACAAACAACAATAACCTCACCAACTCTCTCTCTCTCTCTCTCAAATCGAATTTGAAACAAAAACAATCCCCTAATCTTTCGCAATACACCACAATCCTTCAAATTGAAAAATCAATTTGAAACTCAACTTGAACACCACCACTAACATCTACCAACCCTTCAATCTCTCTTAATTCAACGAGACTATAAAGAGAAAGATAGAGATCATGTTGACACGAGCCACAAGTGTATGACAACGCGGAAGTAATAGTGGCACCAACTAGTGTTGGTACCGGGTATATTGAATCTACAAGGACGGTTTAGTGCTAATTTGTAATCTAATTAAAAAAAAGAGTTAGGTAACTTTGATTTTGATTTTGTAAAGGAAATTGATAACTAGTTTACTTTAACTAATTGCAAGGAATTTAAATCGAGTTTTAACAATTAAGAAATAATCCAAGGGAGTTGATTTCACCTAGGTTGCATTCTTTTTATCCAATTCTCATAGTGTAATCCCCAATTCAAGTGCGACAGGGAATTTCCATAAATTTTCACTCCACCCCGAGGTCTCGGCTATGGGGATCTAGTGTTGCACTCAGACTCCACCGATCGGCGTGAGTAGCGTAAGTGCAACGCCGCATTAGACTCCAAATTTTAAAGACTCCCTCATCAATGGTCGTCGGTCGACGTACCGTATGTTCAAGGGTTGTGTTCATGGGTGAGTTCAATCCCTAAATTCTATATCTACTTGATCAAGGCAAGTATAACATTAAGTTCAAGCAAACGCAAAGCCACACCACAAATTGAAGAAAACATCATAAATCATATTGGAATTAGAGAAAATAGTAACCCGAGATCCATCGATCCCCGAGACAAGAGTATTACCCCATTATAAGGCAAGAAACAACACTAAACATAGTGGAAACTAAAGAAAATATCGAATCAACACCTTGAAATCCAAGATGAATCACCAAGTTTATTCCAGTACCATAGCTTCCCAAAGTGTTTTCTCCAAAGCAAAAGTAGTATCTAACCTAATTTTCAAGTTTATTTATACTTCGAGGGAAATTTGGTCCAAAAAATTGCCTAAATCCCAAAAAAATCGTAATATAGGTGTCATGACCACACTGGGTGCCTACCTTGGCGTTGGGGCGTCAGGTTCAGTGCCCACTACAGTTCCTTACTGTTTTTAGGCGCTGGGTTGGGCGTTGGGGCGCCGGGATCTGAATCCTGCACATATACTTCATTTTGCAACACGGTTTTGGACCACTTAGAGGCCGAATTTGACGAAGCTTGTCAACATGAAATTGTTCAGATCTAAGTGTACTTTCCAACAGAAGAAACAACAAGTTAATTTGATTTGAAATGAAGGATTTATGACCTAAACACTAAAACTTGGTCAAAATAGACTTTGTTAAAACTTAGCCATTTTGATGTCGTTATTTTCTCGAACCTTGTTTTCTCATCCCAAAACCTCCAAACATCTTCAAAACACATAAAACCATATGAAATATCGCCATTACATCACTCACCTCCGGCCTTGCTTTCTTTTTTCTTGCCTCGCTAACTGCGCAAACCATTCAATCGCCTTATTTACCTACCATGCACACAAAATGCCCCAAATTAGTATAAACTCATGGTTTATTTTGCTAAAATATAAAGTAATACCACTATAAAACATATAAACTATGCTACGCATCACATGTGACAACCTTTTCTTTAATCTAGGGCACCGCTCTGCCTAATCATGTTATTAAGTCTTGAACTTAGCCACGTATGGCTTATCAATGTATTAGTCAACCTTTTATCCTATTCTCCTCATTATTCGTGTTCAGAATAAGCATTACATAATTCTCATTATTGTTAATTTCATGGTTAAATTAAGACTTCTTACCATTTTGACATAATCAACGAAATATTTAACAAAATATGTGGAAGCATTATAAAACACCTATTGTGGAAACCAGGTAACAACGATCACATGTATAAAGATAATGGAACGACGATAGCAGTGTAACAACATGTGTTTGGTTGGGAAACTATCACTCAACCCAAATATATACAACCTAAAAGTATATAAATGCCAATAATTTGTACAACAAAAATCCAAAAAACTTGCACGATCTAAAGTAGCAGCACTCAAACAGCTTAAAGGTAGTCATCGATGTTCTCCTTGCTCTATCTGCTAATGGATGGATCTGCACCCATTGTCATAAAAAAGACGGTGAGTACAGTAATGTAGAAAGTGACACTTAAAGATATTTATCCACATTTCTAGAAATATAGAAAGATATCTAAAAGCATATGAAAAGCAAAGAAATGCTTAAATAAAAACATGCCAAAAAACGTCACGGCTAAACATAGTGAGATTAACAAAAAAATTTAACAATGAACTAAGTCCAATCAGCCGTGTATCCACTACACTGGCTTAGATATTAGCCTTTTGATCACATAAATCTCAAGTAATAGCTTAATTAGTACTGCATGTAGGTATTATCCTTATTGGTTATGAAACACGACATATCGATCTTACATAATAGGTCAGCATACACAATACTTCGGTATTACCCTAATTGGTCGTCGTTTGTTCATTTTATCAACCTCATATAGTAGTTATGTGCCACTAACTAGTTGGAATATCAACATCCCCAAGTCTCATTCCCTGTGTATCACGTACACCCCAAATTAAATCAGGAAACCTAAACACATGTTCTAATTTGACAGCAATCAAGGTTTAACATAAATGCGAAATTCAAGACATGACATATAGAATACAAACAGACAATTAAAATGAAATGGAGAGAAATATCTCAATCAGTTTACTTACAATTCACTTAAAGTTCCAAGGCTAATACGGCCTCTCGATACCCCGAAACACGTACCCGAACTCTCGAAACTGTCCTCTAAGTTCCTAAGGTTAATTAGCATGCTTTAGGATTTGTACAAGCTATTAGAGTTGGTTTAAGTGGTTGTAGATTCTAATTTTTAAAATCACACCCATTAATAATTTGTTTATGTCCAAACCTACTTTATTAAAATACAAACAGTTTTGGTGCAACAACTTGAGAGTTGATTTCAATTACCAAAACGTTAAAATTATGTATTTTAGCCCAGAGAGAAGTTTTTAGAGCTACGTCTTTGCTTTTAAGAACTATAAGGTTTGCGCAATTTCGATAAGAATCGAAGGAGATATGAAAATGTTACCACAATGGCTCAAAATAGTTTCAAATTTCAACCAACAACTTTGAAAAACTCATTTCTCCTAAACCACATTTTCAAAACTCATGATTTTTTTATCGAAGCCTACAAATATATCCCAAAACATCATACTAAGATATGAGCTTAATCTAATAAGAAATGAAGGAGTTATGCTCAAAATAACATGACATTAGCAAAACTGTGCACCCAGAAATTGTAGATTTATTATCAAAGTTGCAGAAGATTTTTAGACATAAAACATTCAAATTTCAAAATCTTTTAGAGGCAAAAGTTGTTTCCCTTTGAGTTAGCTTTCAAATGCCATTAGAATGAGTCCATTTCGATTTCAAATGAGGAAGTTGTGACCAAAATACAGAGAGTGGTTCATAACAACAACATGCAGAATTTTCAATTTTATTTTACAACTTCAGAAATTCTTAACTTTTTTTATTTCAAAACGAAATTAACAACTTCTTAATAGCTGATTATCAGCACAAAAATGAGGAATCCAAATATATAAACTAATTTCAAAGTCTCAAACATCTACCCTTTGAAAATGACCAAAAATCAAAACTGATTTCAAACTTGAAAGAGATGGATGTATACCTAGGGTTGTAGTTTGATCCCTAGCTCTTGATGCTCCATGAAATTGATGAAATTGATCCTTCGAACCTCTAATTTCCTTAAATTCCTAGAAAACCAGCAAGTTTAGCTCAGATTTTCTTTTTCTCCTGATTTCTCCCTCTCTCCATATGCATGTCGACAAGAATGATTTTGCATAAATTTTCCACTAAGTGGAGTTTATATAATGGGACAACTCATTTGTAGCCTTTGATCTTGTGTGTATACACAACCCTAGGACAATCTAAGAGCTCATGTCTTAGTCCTACAAACCACTAATTCAATCATGTTAACACACACACACATTAACTCCAAGTTATATAACGATGTTAACTACACGCATCCCGAGGCATATCAATGCTCCTTGTTTTATTTTTCTAACTTAAGTCACATTTATGTAATTTTAACTATATGCACACTAAATTAGTTATTTTAATCACACTTAACTAATTTAGAGACTTATCATATCACTCTCTACTCCCGGTCCCACGCCAATACACATCTCGAGGCACGTCCTCGCTTACGTCTCGACGTCTATATCTAAGTAGAAGTGACTTAATAGGTCTATGTACATACAATACTCCAGGAATATATCACAACCAAAATAAATATATTACTCTGTCTCCGAGCTGAGTATTAAAACCGTGTACCCGCTTTCGAGCCACGTCACAGTTTGGTGACTCTTAATTACGAACTAATCCACTATTAACAATTTGTGTCGTTACAATCACCAGAGAGAAGTGATACAGTGAGATCAATAAAGGAAGGACAAATGATGATGGTCCAGTTGAAGGAACATGAAGACAATGAAACAACCCCTTGTGATTTCAATCCCATATAAAAATGCCAAACAAAATGGCCAATTTGCCCTTCCTTTTTTATCCTCAAATATATAAAATCAATACCCTTTTGAGTATTTTGCCTTTTTTCTATTTCTTTTTCATATTTGTCTCCTCATTTTTTATGTCTAAATTAAACCCCAAAAAATACCCCAATTTGATTAAAAATTGGAGAATTTACCCATGTGCTCTGAAACTCTCGGACAATGTGTCTCGCACGCAAATCTAGGTGTGGGGCCCACGTCGGCTCATTAAGTCCATTTAAATGTAAATTTTGCATTTTTAAACTTAGATACAATTATTTTTCACAAAATTTGAAATATAAGCTCGGGTCAACATCTTAATTATCCCAAGTCTCGTTTCGACACGTATCTTGAGATAAAACCTCGCGTATTATGAATTTACTCGATTAACTTGAATATTCGCAAAATAACATAATATATATTACACAACACTACCCAAACATCACCTAATAATAAAATTACATGTAAATCTCAATTTCACCGGTCGTTAACTCCTGACTTGCGGCTTAAACTGTAATTAGAATCCGTTAATAATCGATTAGCCTTTATTATCAGTTTAAAAAACTTTGGGATTTGACGGTTTTTCTCACTCATACCCTACTTACCCCACTTACCCATACCCCATTCACCCCTATCTCAAATCACATTCTCACCGCCAAATTAAATTGACAAAACTTCGAGAAAAACCGCATCATTTCAATGTCGTGAGTGCATTCCTCTTATCTTTTAGTGTCGATTTTGATATTTTCTGGGGGTTTTTTTATTTTTTGAGTCGGTATTGCTTTGTGGTTTTGTTGTTGGGTTTAAGGCTTCGATTTTGGGTTTGAATCTTGCATTGTAGGTACAAAGTTTCGATGAAATCGAAAATATCAAGCGATTCCGAGCAAAACCCACTATTTTTTATTTCACGTATTTTTAGGAGTTTTGAAATTTATTTGTTCATTCTTGTTGCCCGTGGGTGTCAGACACACAAAGTCGACAGCTCTGAAAAGGTGTCAAACACACGCAGGGCCGACACTTCTAAAGCGGTCTCTGACATACAGGGTCGACATCTGTAAAGAGGCCTCGACTGGATCCCTCTGTCACCTACTGATTCAGAGTCGACTGAGACCTCTAAAGAGGTCTCGATTCGAGTCGACCGATACCTCTTTAGAGGTCTTGCCCATGTGAGTCCAAAACCCGCAGGCAAGACTTCTTCACTTCTAAGACACAACGCAACCATATCCGACTTTGTTCAACGGAAAAAAAACACTATTATGACAGTTGGTGACTTATTACAAGTGCACTATAATGATTAAAACCGAGAAATATAAATGATTGGTGAGTGTTGGGGGTAAGGGTAATGGAGTGGGCAATGGTGTTTTTAAAATTTTGAGAAAAAATGAGGTAAACTAAGTAAAAAGTGAGGCACGATGAAATAAAAATTCAAAAAGGGGTCCTCTAAGCAAAAATAAGGTCCGTTTAACTGCTCTCTAAAACTACTCAAATGCATGATGATCTTGCCTGATACTCCCTTCGCTAAAAAATATAAGTCTTTCTAGCAAAAACTTCTTCGTCAAAATTATAGTCGTTTTTGGAATTCGAGAATGTATTTGCTATTTTTTTTACCAATTATATCCTTATACAATTCGAATATTAGTGATTCTTTAATTCATTTAATGTCAAAAGGCATATAAATAAAGAGGACAGCTAAGGGCACCCCACATTTTCATGAAGGCACCCAGTTAATGTGGGCACAAACCAATTTACATGGGGCACCCAAAAATTAAACCCGAAATACCCAAAATACCCCTCGTGCAAAACCTCTCGCACCCCACCACCCCCACCACCACCTTCACCGAACTCCTTGTGGAAGAATCCATTTGTTTTGTACCGACCAGTGAGAGGAATCCCCGAAATCGTGTTTTCCGTCCCTCGCCGTGTGTTTCTCCTTCGTTGTACGAGTTTTGCAGCTTTGTAGAGTCGGGGTGTGAGCCGATTTCGTCTCCAAATTAGGGCTCGGTTGAAGATCGTCGAATTAAGTTACATTTGGTAGAGTAGTTGTAATGCGTGTGTGGCGGTTTGTTCAATTGTAAAAAAATTGAGAAATCGCGGTTCTCGGCCACACAGCCGCCGAGAGATCGTGTCAATGCTGTCTCGCCAAGCATGGCCGAGACGAAGCTAATATTTTTGGGAAGTCGCAGCCTCGCCACGAAGCGGAAGAGTTCACGGCGTCTCGATTACGCATGGCCGAGAATACTTCGCTTATCTCGCCGAGACATGATGAGAGCTACAATTAGTGATAGGTAATGTGCCGTCGGTGGTGTACAACAGAGAAATTTGCTCCTACTCTCGGTTGTACACTGCCGAGAGGGTCGCAGTAGGCTCGGTCGTGATAGGACGAGAGTAAGGCGAATTGAAATGGTCAATTCATCTCGGTGGTGTACAACCGAGAACTTGCTATTGGACTCGGTTGTACACTACCGATATATTGGACTCCTTGTCGGTCATGAGTGACCGAAAATATGGGTTGTTTGACAAACCTGCTTGACCGAGACATCAGAAATGGATGAATTTGAACATTACTTTTTGTAAATTTTTTTGTGGTATGTCAAACTAACTATACAAGAATGAAAATCCAAAGACGACAATTTGCACCGAAACTTAACTAATTATATATCTCCGTAACATTCAAACCGACTCTACAAGTGTCCATCCATAAGTAAACAAGAATCAAAATACAAAGACGACATTTGTATATCCATAGAACATTCGAAGTAACTCATCAAAATTTCTAAATGTACAACCATCAAGGTTTCTAGGTACAAGCTTTACACTACGGTGTATCTAAATCTACAACGGATATGGTGGCTTCATCAACAATTGCAATGGGTGCGATGTCTCGAAATACGAATCCATCTCGCCAACCTTTGGCGCAGCTTCTCAACGTACCGATCCCACGATGGATATAAGGATGGCAACGGTGCATTCACACGCAACTTCACTGTCAAAGTGAACAGTAGAACATAAAAGATATTGTCACAAACCCGATTAAGGGGGAAACAAAACAATTCACAAAAAATCATAGAACTTACCCTAACCCAATGGATATTCCTTTCATTTATCATTGCAATGATAAGTCTGTTGTGCAACGACGACGGTGGAGCACTACGTAGAGGTAGAAATGTCGAGGCACTCCCATGCGAGAGGTTTATAAGAATGACATTGAATGCAGTGGATACTAACAATTCCATGTCTGGAAGTGTCAACCATTCTTTGAAAGATGCACCAACTTGCTTCTCTGGGCAATGCACCGCGTTCTTGACAATCTCGAAACTCGAGCCAAGCACTTCCCGCCAAAGGTCTTCATACCCGATAATCTCATCGTACATCCTTCTACGCACAATCCTCCACCCGTCTACATCGGCAAGGGCAAGCCCAGAGGCTACACACCGATATCCACAATTTCCATCGGAAACCACATCGATAATGCCCTCAACATGTGGCAACCAATCCGGTTCTAAGCAATGACCATAAGCCATGTTAGATGCACTTTGCGTGCGTCGACTGGCACGACGCATTTGTGGAACAACCTTGTCTTTCTTCTGCCTAGAAGTGGAGGCCTCTTTTGTGGAGTGGGAGGACTCAAATCCGCTCGGCAACCGTCTCGTCGAAGAATCGTCATCATTGTGTTTCCTCTTCGACACTCCCTTGCCTCCGATTGGAGACCCCGGTGTCCTTCCCTTTGTCTTAATTTTCACCGGCGGCACAACACCCGGTGTAGACGAAGGTCGACTAATCTCCCTGAGCTGCTGAATTTGAGTCCTCCCACCCGCATCCTCAACTTCCTGCTCCCCCTTATCCAATCTTCCGGAAAATGAATGGCCGTCCAAGTTTTTTGCGGTGTCGTGATTGTGCCTCCCACATATAACAGTGACATACCACAAGGAGTCAGCATTTTCCTTTACGTTGATAAGGAAAGGGCATCCACATTTCTTCGTACCAGTTTGAGTCCTCGCATTTTCATCATTTCTTGATTTCTTTGAAATTTTGGCCGCTTTCCCATTCCCTACTCTCTGAGACAGTCCCCTATATGTCCCAGACCTCTCACACGCAAGTTTCACCCTTCCCCTGCGCTTAATGCCCCCGGCATCCGAGCGCTTCGTTACTAACACAAACTTGTTCTCACGACTAATCATTTGAAGCCATGAAATAGCCGCTTCTCTAGAGGGAATTGCCTACAAGGTGTAAAAGTGTCATTGTAGTATGAAAATAGGGTAGAAACCGCATTACCCGCAATACAAACAAGTAACATTATAATCAACCAAAATGTACAAAGACAATCACCATAAAACCCCAAAAACAGGTTCTCGGTTGTACAGGTCCGATACTTTATTCGAGTCTCGCTCGTACGACCGAGAGTTACTCAAGACTTCGGTCGTACCATACCGCGACCTACGTAAAACCTCTCTGGTCCTCTATGACCGAGACATTACTATACATCTCGGTCTGCGAGGCCGAAACAATCGCGCACATCGACGAAACTTCGGATAACCGCATAAAAAACACAATAAATTTGCAAAATTATCGTGAGTTCGACCTCCTCTTGCACAAGATAGCAAGACAATCCTCCATTATATAGTGCAAACAAGTTCGATTTGTCTAAATTACCAAACCCTACGTTGACAAACAAATCATCATTTCACGCTTTACTCAAATTCACAGTTCCAACAAAGCATCATATGGTTGTCAAACATTGTTACCTCATTGTCGTCGGATGATGTCAATCCGCAAGAATCGATAAACGCTCGCCAAACGCAATGTCGCTTATGGTTCAAGCTTGGTGGTGGGGTGCCCTTTTTCTTTGTCAAAATGGTTTGTGGGGTTTGAATCATTATATATACATGGGCAAAATAGTCTTTTCCATTTTTGCTGGAATTTTTACAAATAAGTTGGGTGCCTTCATGAAACGGTGGGGTGCCCTTAGCGGCACTCTAAATAAATTACATTTGTAATTAAGACTTTTTTAATTTTTATGCTTTTACTTTAAATACTTATATTTGTGACCGAAGTGAAAATCTACGTGTATTTGTTAATATCTACGTGTCGTTGGATTCGTCTACGTTTCGTTTCTCGACAATCGAATTTGAGGGATCTACCTTAGGCTGAAACAGGAAGAAATGAAAATCCGCCACCCAGAATCTTTTCGAAAGATGGAGCCGAGAGCTGGGCTTCCACCGTTGACCTCTTTCCCACTTTCAACATTTATTTATTCTGGTTTGCGCTGGAATTCGCTCATCTTCATCTCTACACCTCGCTTTGCTTCTCGCCTTCCCTTCTCTCCCCCTATCTTCTCCGCCTTTTCACATTTAGGTTTCGGCTCCAACCCAGGTTCGTATATTCTCGTGGATATTCATTTCTTTTTTGTTAAGAGAATTTCTCTTTTGGGTGGGCGTTAGATCCTCTAATTAGTGATGTGATTTGGTCTCTCTCTTCATTTCAATGCTTCATTTCATCCCTGCCAAGCCTTTTTGCGTTAGTGTTACGAGTGACCTTGGAGAGGCATTTCTCTTATCATACTTTGATTTTTCTATTTCAGTTTGTTACACAACACAGTACGTGAAAGTTAAACTTGGCTGAAAAAGGATTCATAAGAGAATAATGCATGCTAATAATGCAAAGTCCATGAATTAGTCTTTTATTGGCCCGTGGAATTGAGGGTGTTCTCCTTGAGATGATGTTCCCCATAAAAACATGGAAATGCTCGCCATCTCTGATAGCGGCTGTCGCTTCTTTAGTCGTAGTAGTTTCAATTGTGCATCTGCTATTTTCCCCTCTGGTGCCATCGTTGGATAATTTAAGAGCAAAAAAAGTTCAGAAATCTTGTTTCCCTGTCGATGGATCCAGGGAAAGAGTCAGTTATGGTTTTGCTGCCAATTTAAGTCAGTGGGTTTATGCTGACTCACGCAAGGCTGTGATTTATCGTGGCGCTCCATGGAGGGAAGAAATTGGGCAGTGGCTTTTACATTGTCATTCAGCAACTTCAACGATTGATGTAGTTGAGGTATGGAGATCTAACATTGTTGGAACCCGGCTGGTTTATTTCTTATAAAATGTGGAATCAAGTTTCTAGTTTTTAATTTTGATTGTTCATGGTAAGTTTTTCTTTGGGGTGAACGTGGCTATTATGATGTTGAATTCTCAGTTTGCTCCTTTCTGCAACTTAGCCTGCTTACATGGTGTTAGAATTACAAAGATTACTGTTTAATTGGTTATTGGATTACAATTTGTTATTATCCTCTGTTACAGATTTTGTTTACTACTGCAGAAAATAAGTGGTAACAGGTGCAAGAATGACTGTAGCGGTCAAGGGATATGCAATCATGAATTGGGACAATGCAGGTGCTTTCATGGATATGCCGGTCAGTATCATATCCCCCTTCTTTATCCAGTTTTTCTCTTTCTTATTTATGAATTGGAAAAGAATTAAGTCATAGACTAATCAAACACTTTTAATTGACCCTTTTTGTGTTTTATTTAGAGTTCATATTTATATGTGCTTGTGACATGTGGGAATGAATCTGAACCGAAACCTTCTATTTTGTTGAACTTTTTTGAGGTTTCATTTCATTGGATGTGTCTTTAAATGGTATGAAATTGCTTTGATGTTATTCTCCTTTGATAGTCCAAGTCTTTGATATTGATATCTAAGATCATATGCCAGTAGCTCCTCTTTCCATTTCTTCCATCCTTCTAATACTTTTTATCGTCAAAAACTTCTAATACTATTTTGTGAATTTTTTTTCAAGCCGTTGTTGAGAATCCTGATTTTAGAAAATAGGATATTTGAAAACAAATAAAGTCTGTATTATTTAGCGTACATTTTCATTCAATCATGCATTATTTGAATCTAGGGGTGGCAAAAAACCAGGTCCGGATGGGTCCGGGTCTGGAAAACCCCTACTATAAAGAAGTATATTCATTGTTCGGACCCGACCCGGTTTTAAAATTCGGACAAGACTAGCTTGTCCATACCCGTTTTGCTTAAAATTTGGGTTGTCCGATCGTCCAAATTTGTCGCAATATTGAAAACTAACTTCTTATATTGAAAGTCTCTTCAAATGTTAAAATATACATATATTATAATCTCATATGATGTAATTTGAAAAAGTAACGTCAAAGTCTCAACAAATATTGCAAACTATAAATCATTATGTAATTAAACATTTAAATGTCAAGAAACAAGTTCAAGTATATAAAAAGTAAAATTTAATTCATTTTAAAATCAAAGGTATCTTTAGTACTTTAATTTAAGTGTGTATTAGAGTAGTTTAATATTTGTTAATCTATTTTATAAGTACTAAGTGTCCAATATACCCTTTTATCAAAGATATTTTAACTCTATTTAAAATTCTAATCAGGTCCGGGCCGGGTCTGGGGTTTTAGGGCCTTGTCCAGACTTGACCCGGTTTTAAATTCATACAAGAAGTCCTTGTCCAGACCTGACCCGGATTTGTTAAGACATTGTCCAAACCCTTTTTATTCCGCGTTGGACAAAACCGGGCCGGCGAGTCCGAACATTAAATTGCTAAATAACCACCGTTTATTAATTCCCAAACGACACCTTTCAATGCATTCTCTCTCAATCGATAGTTCACCTCCTTCAAACTTTGTGTAACTCACTCATTGATTCTCATCAAACTATGCAAATATGTCTTTTGTCTTCAACCTAGATCTCTCTTACTCATCTTCCCCTCATCCCTAATGCCTGGCTATGAATGAGACGTATCTCGTAAACTTCAATCGATTGGGGGAGGGTTCGTGAATTAGGGCTACTTCCCTAGTTCTCCACATCTCCATAAATTCGATCTCTTAACTGCTTTAAGTATGGGTGATTGTCGTTGCTCGCAAACGTAAAGACAACACAGTTGTTGATTCTTCTTAGCTGCTCATTGTGTCTCTTACCATCAGACTCCTTTTCTCCTGCAAATCCATCAAAGTTCTTCTCTTGCACAAATTTTCTCTTCAAATCTTAAGCTTCATTTTTATAAAATCTTCTTTAATGGGACGTACCTTTTTTAATCTTATCTATGCTTTTATGTCTCAAATGCTTAACATGTCTTTCAAATCTGTCTCAAATCTTCTCCATCTCCATTAATACATGCTTGGAAGGTTTTTTTTATTTTTTTATTTTTTTTGCAAATTTGTTTTACCTCAATTGATATGTCGTTGGGAGACTGAACAAAAAGAAGGACGACGACTGGGTTGGGGTTGAGAGAAACAAAAAAGAGTGATGCTATAAGAGAGGGTATTTTCGTAATCTATTATTCGATTTAGTATTTAGATTTTGCACTAAATCGAACAAGACTTCAATTTGGCATTTAATGCAAAATTGGGCCTCACCGAGGACGCTTCACGAGACTTCAAAACATTGCTTCTCACCCACGTGAAGCGAACATGCCATTAGACTTATATTAATTTAACCTTCTAGGGGAAAAACCATTATTAGTTTAAGGAAAAATGAGGTGGGATTGGGTATGACTAGTGTTTTCAAGTCGGCGAGGCGAGTTCGAGGCGGCCTAAATATATTCACATAGATCTCCCTAAGAAATACTATAAATTATTTTAAAGCTCCTCAACTGTAAGACTTATTTTTATCCACATTTTCTAAATAATTGTAAAGTGTAAACACAAATAAGCAATTCATAATCTTTTTTTGGGAGTAATTATTGATCCTAAGAAGGTGGGGGCAAGAGGAAGAACCCCCCTTAAATTGTCAGGGAAAGAGAACTATTGGTGATGCCGCGGGAGGTGGAAGAGTTGCCAAAGTTGGTGTCTGGCTAGATTAGAGAGTGAGAGAGAGGATAAGAGCAACTTAGGGTTTTAATTTGATAATATATGAAACATTCTCGTTATTTTCAAAGTTCCCCTTCCAATTATTTTATATTTTCTTAGAGGCCTACCGCCTGCTTAATCCATGGCGTGGGCGGGTGGCGTCCAAACTACCGAAGGTGTGCAGAAGCCTTGTGAACACTAGTCTGTGAAGCTCTTTTTTCGTGCTCATATGTTTATTACTTGTGGATTAACTCTACTCCGACCATTATCTTTCTTGAGCATGAGTGGTTGTGAAAATTATTATTCAACTTGTTTTTATTCACCCATGGAATCTTAAGTCCATTTTGAAAATGGGCCAATGTTGTTGTGTTTAATGGTTTAATCGCTTGGTAACACTTCGTACACCCCTTTTGCCCTACTCATGTTTTATTATCAAGTACGCTATATTAATACTTTTGAAAATCTTTTTGTTTCTTAAAAATTTTTGCAACAAAAATCTCAGTGAGATAAAACTGGGAAGTTACGGTTTTGTGAGACTCTTAGTAATAATGCTTTCGGGCATGGTTTGAAAAATCCTCCAAAGTTTGAGAAACTTCTTCAAATTAATTAGATTTTCGAGGCACTAAGTAAAGAATTAGATGGAAACAAAATTTCATTAAACTTCCATCAAAGTTGGATAGTTATGATAAATTTTTTCAATTTTTAAATGCTAATTGTATGAGTGATAATTTTGGTTAGAAGTTACAATTACAAAAGGAGAACAAGTTAGAAAATACAAGACCAAAACACCAAGGTTAGAAAATACAAGACCAAAACACCAACAAAAGAATTAGATGTAAACAAAATTTCACAAAACTTTCATCAAAGATGGAAAGTAATGATTTAAGTTCACAAAACTTCCATCAAAGTTAGATAGTACTGATAAAACTTTTCAATTTTTAAATGCTAATTGTATGAGTGATAATTTTGGTTAGAAGATGCAATTACAGAATGAAAACACGTTAGAAGATACAAGGCCAAAACTCAATCTCACTTATAAGAAATTGATTCTAACAAAGTGCTTATTGGACAAAGAAATAATATCCAATATCTTATCAACAATCTTATCAAACTTGGAGTTTAAAAAACTTAGGATCAAGTATAGATAAAGAAAAGAAATGAAATACTGTAAAAATGAGGCTTTTCTAATGTGTTTTGATCATGACTGTAGAACTTTTACGATTCTCCCATAGAATCTGCAGTTCGGATCGACTCGACCCATCTACGAGTCAACTCGTGGGTGGATCACAATCTATTCTTGGATCGCACGACTCCATTTTTGTAGACGTCCGATCCAATGATATATATATATATATTTATTTTGTTTTTTTTCTTGACAATTTTTTGAAATTGGTTCCCTAGGTAGTTGAGGGATGAAGAAGACGAGGATAACTCGAAAAATAGAGAAGTTGATGGGGGTATGCCTAGAATTTACGATTCAACAACAATGACTCGAATTTTCAATCCTTGCTTCTAGGTGGCCAACCACAATCCAAACATTAGTTGAAAGATCTAAGGCTCCATACGAGTTGGTTGGTCATCATGGATTAGATGATTGTTGTGAAACTGGTGGTGGATCGACTACTTGGTCATTGTGGTGCGAAGGAGATAGGTCTACAGCTTGAGATGAATATGCAAAATCTTGATATATAGTGGTGGAACGTGAATGATAAAAGATGGATTGAACAAGGCATGTCTGTGATTGGTCTTCAATTGGTTGACCTTGTTTGAGTAGAGGTTAACGCTTCATCCATTTTCTTATCCAGGATACAAATAAATGGCTTTAGCTCTCCCTACTCTATTGTCAATCCATACGCAAAAGGGACTTTCTCACATCTCTATTCATCCATTTGCACGAGTAAAACTTTCCGATTAGGTCAAACAACTTCGATTTGAGATAAACCAATCTCGACTATCTCAAATCGAATCAAGAAACACGAATTGCAGGAAGAGTTCAATGAATTTGTTATTACAAACTTGCAAAAGTACAACATAGATAACTAGGGAGGAGGAACAATTCACTTTCTTCCAAAATATACATGTGTGTTCCAATTACAATTCAAAATTCGGTATGATTATTCCTACTAACTTGCATAGCCACACCTATTTATACTCAAAGTTTTTACTTATGTAATCGACCCATTAGTTGTGGACAAAATAACCTAGGTAAGGGATCTATCAACCCCTTCTTTTTTTGTCTATATATTATTTGGAATCTACGATCGAATGGGAGGCACTATCATAATCCATTTAGTCTTTTAGGAGAGAAAATGAATATCAGCTTGACTTGGTTCCATAACTTGCGATTGTCTTCGTTACTAGCCTCACTATTGCCTTATGTTTAGATTTCATGTAGTCCACTACTATTGCATAGTCATAAGGAAAATGCTTTCGTAACCTACTTTGGACACGCACTTTGGGCACCTAGTGGGTCTAAGTGGATGTCCCTCCATGTGATACACCTCGAGGAGTGTGAGCACACATCTCGAGGTGTTACGCGCACACCTCGAGATGTATAGCATGGCTGGACACCCACTTGGGCCCACTTGGTGCCCAAAGTGAGTGTCCAAAGTGGGCTACTCTAGCATCTCCTTAATCATAAATAATTGATGTCGTTGTGCCTATGTCGAGCTCAACAGAACCCCTATTGTAGATGTAAAGTCTTTTAAATTCTTAATGGCGAATATTAATGTGATGACTCGAGCTCCCGCGGGCTCGGATCGCTCGACCTAGATCGCCACTTAAGCCCTTTCCAAATACCGGCCCGACCGAAGTAGTGGTCTAGTAAGCCTAACGTGCGGAATACAACTAGACTACGATAAACAATTCTAAGGCAATTAAATGCCGAATAGCAAGCTTTCTAATTGTCAACTCAAGTGCAGAATCAAGAGTAAATAGTCTTACAACAACTGTGAATCTATGGGTTCCAAACTACCCATTTATATCCCTTGTTTAATACAAAATATTGTTCAAATGAAAGATAGAATAATATAGTATAGAATAATATAGTCTCAAAACTCACAAACGAGGAAAAGAGGTCTCCTATGCAACGACCTTCCTTTTTCTTTTGTCTAACACGAACACTGAGGTACCTGGAGGGGAGAAGTGGGTGAGCAAAATCAACAGGCTCAGTAAAGCGATAGACCGCTTTACCCTCAATCATCCAAGTAATACTTAATGCATAATAACTAGCACGCAACAATGGTCCTTTATGAAACCTACTATCATTTCGGGCATCAATAAGATAGCATAAGCAAGCATACTATACAATGCAAAAATAGAATAAGCAATGCCCAAACATGATATTTCAACAAGGATAACAATGATGACATGAATGCCATAGAGTTAAGGGAAGTGGAAACCGGATATTAAACCATTTGTGACCCGAACTCCCAACTAAACACCAAAGTATAATATATGATCCTGACCGCCTAGTTGGACATCAAGGTGTCACCATGATCTGAACCGCTAAGTTGAACATTGAAGGTATCACGTTGTGATCCTGAATCGCTAAACTTAGACATCAAGGAATCATAATAGTCGAACAGAAGGACCCTTCTGTCCTACTAACATTAGCATGCACTCATCATAACCATATCAATATCATAGGCTTTCAATCATAGAGAGCTCAAAGGCACAAGATAACTCCGTTCAACAAGATATAATTCCATTTGATTCCAGGTGAAGTATCAACCATTCACTGTCGTGAATCCTAGCATATCTACTAGCAAGGCATGATTGAAGATAAAACAAACCGCACTTACCTCGAAGAGCTGCTATCCTAACCAACTCCTATCTTGAGTAGTTCCTTTCCGGTCCTTCCTGAGTGGTCTACATTGGTTTAGGTTGACATAACTTATTAGATATTGATTCATTGAGATAAGTTATTCTTTCCGCCTTAAGTTCGTTAATCCTTGCAGAAATGTGTTTTAGAACACGGTAATCGATGTTGAGAAAACCCCGAAGGAAACTCAAAAAACTTGGAAGTCAAAACCTAAACCGTCCCTAGTCAGCGATTTGGTCAGCGTCGCCTATTATGGGGCCATGAAGCTACCTAAATCGCTGAGCAAAAACCCAGAAAACACCATTCGGGGGTCAGTGGTTCCCTTAGCGTTGCACGTTCTAATGTGGTGACGTTGACGAGTCGTTTCATGGTCTTGTTAGCGTCATGGCCAACGATTTTTGTTCTAGAGGCGACGCTGGCACGACGCTGGGCCTTACTCTGAAAAGTCAAAAAGTCAGCGATCCTTCAACGATTTCGGTACAAAACTGGAATCGCTGGCTGCGACCAATGACTTCCCCAATTCCAAAACTCACCAAAACGTATCCAAAACCTCAAGGGTTGGTTCTCTTGCCAGAATATCAAAAATCATCAAAACCAAGCCAAATCCACAATTATAACTCCATTGAACATGAATTAAAGCCAAATCACCATTTTCATAAAGAAAACCCCAGTCTAGCAAATAGGAGTACCAATCCATGGAAATAAGCTTTGAAACCACAACTTTCTTTTGGAAATCATCGTAGTGAGTTAGAGAGACTCCAAAACAACCACAAAAACACTAAGAGTCATCTCTAACCTCAAAACCTCATTTCAAACCATGTTTTCCATCAAACCATAAATATTTGCACAAAAGAGTAAACTAGAGAAGATGAAGTAAATGATCATACCTAGCTTGGGTGTTCTTGTTGGTGTAGTCCCTCTCCGCACCAGACTACCACTAAAGCACTCTAGGGTTTCTCCTCACACTCTCTTGTTTAGTTTTGTTGAAACCAAAATAGGCTCAACACTTCATAAAGAGTATTTATACCTAGGGTTTGGAGAGCTAGGGTTAGGAAACCAACCTAAGCCCTTCATCTCATCACAAACCACTTTAGTTCTAAGACCATCTCAATGGCCCTTGTTTAGTCCATCCTTTTGTTCCTTTGTAGTTATCACTATTTGTGTTTAAACCAACCAAATAAGTCATTTAGGTTTATTTTCACCAACTTAGGCCTAATTATCCACCTAAGTCAACTAATAACATATAATACACACAATAAGCACACCAATACACAAGTACCATGCATATTTACCAAAATACCCTGGTATTACGATAAATTACTAGATTTGGAAATTAGGGGCGTTACAACTTTTCCAATTTTAGGAAGTTTCGTCCTTGAAACTAAAAGTAAGCCATACCTTCATATTCAAAGAGAGAAGGGAAATGCTCTGCCATATAATCCTCTCGCTACCACGTTAGCTCCTCATCTCCATGAAACTGCTACAGGACCTTCACTAGTGGGATCTCCTTGTTGCGAAGCTTCTGAGCTTTCCTGTCAAGAATCTGAATTGGTTGTTCCTCATATGACATATCCTCTCTCAAGTGCACTTGACTCCAATTAATGGTTGGGGTATACTTTGTCGGTGTCTTTCGCAACATTGATACATGAAACACATCGTCCACTCTCGCTAGTTGAGACAACCAAAATATAGGCAACTGGTCCCACTTGTTCGGTCACTTTCAATGGTCGAATATACCTAGGAGCAAGCTTTCCTTTGAGCCCAAATCTGTAATGACTTTTCATGGGTGAAACCTTTAGCAACACATGGTCTTTTTCTTTGATGTGAACTTCTCGTTGATCCATATCGTCGTACTTTTTCTGTCTGTCTTGAGCGCTTTGTGGTCGTTGCCTAATATGCTTAATCGTTTTGGTGTGATCCTGCACTATTTTTGGCCCTATCAACACCGTGTCGCCAACCTTTGCCCAACAATATCGGAGACCTGCAAGGTCTCCCATAAAGCACTTTGAATGGTGCCATACCTTGACTTGCTTGAAAATTGATGTTGTAAGCAAACTCGCATACCAAGACTTGCTTGAAAATTGATGTTGTCGGCAAACTCGCATAACGGTAAGTAGTCTTCTCAACTTCCACAGAAATCCAACACATGCCCCGAGCCTATCCTCCAAAATCTGGATAAGTCTCTCAGTTTGGCCATTTGACTGATGATGAAATGCACTGCTGAGATTGAGCCTAGTTCCCATTCTTGTTTGTGAACCCTTCCAAAACTTTGAAGTAAACCATGAATCTCGATCCGAAACAATAGACACCAGGACACCGTGTAGCCTCAAAATCTCATCAAGACATAACCTGCTTGTCTACTGGATTCCCCATGGAAATAGGAATGAAGTGTGCATACTTAGTCAACCGATCTACAATCACCCAAACTACATCATGTTTCTTCTTTGTTGTTGGCAATCCGGTGACAAAATCCATGGCTACGTGCTCCCAATTCCACTCCAGAATGGGTAATGGCTGCAACTTTTCTCCAGGTTTATGATGATCTGCTTTCGCTTGCTGACAAGTCAAACATCCCTGGATGTAGTTAGCAATATCCGTCTTCATCCCCGACCACCAGTACATCCTTTTCAAATCATGGTACATTTTGGTGCTCCACGGATGAATAGCTTAGCGCGATCAATGAGATTCCCGAAGTAAGTCTTCTCGTAACTGTGCATGCGATGGAATCCATAGCCTATCTCCTTGTCCGCCGAAAGGTTCCAATATGGAAATTCCTCATTCTTAGTCTGTGTTATGTACTTGTCATACTCTAGAATCAATTCGGTGACAATCTATAGCTCTAGAAATAGCCTATTGCTTTGCTCTCATATCAACTCGTACCAAGGATTCCAAAAAATCGGACTCTCCCGCGAGTATCTCGTGAATACACATCACTGAAACCTCCTCGAGTAATCTATATTCCTTGGTCATCATCATACCCACATCTTCCGTTTCCTTTTTCACACGACTCATTGCATCTACCACGACGTTCGCCTTTCCAAGATGATAATCAAGAGTGGAAGTCAAAATCTTTCAAGAACTAGAGCCAACACATTTGCCGCATGTTCAACTCGCTTTGTGTGAATAGGTACTTTAAACTCTTAGGATATGAGAATATTGTGAACTTCTCGCCATATAAGTAATGCCTCCACAATTTCAATACAAACACAACCGCCGCCAACTCCAAGTCATGAGTTGGGTTGTTCTTTCCATGCACCTTCAACTGCCTTGAAGCATAATCAATCGCTTTCCCTTCTTGCATCAACACAAATCCCAACCCAATCGTTGAAGCATTGGTGTAAAGAGTCAACTCCTTCTCAGGTTCTGGAAGAATTAGGATGTGCCGAAGTCAACTTGACTTGCAACTCCTTGAAAGCATCATTACATTTATGTCCACTCAAATTCCACATTTTTCTAAGTGAGCCTTGTCAATGGTGGTGCAATCTTCGAAAAGCCTTGCACGAACATTCGATAGTAACCTGCTAACCCCATAAAACTTCTTTTCTCTGTCACTGTGGTAGGTTGAGGCCATTGTGTGATTGCCTCGACCTTAGCTGGATCCATAAAAATACCTTCTGCATTCACCACGTGACCACGAAATTTCACCTCCGAAGTTCAAAACTCGTACTTGCTTAACTTATCATACAACCGGTGATCTTTGAACGTCTGCAAGGTCACTCTAAGATGTCTTTCTTGCTATTCTTAGGACTTGGAATAGATCATGATATCATCAATGAAAACTATGATAAACTGATCAAAGTAAGGTCTAAACACCCTATGCATGAGGTCCATTAACATCATCGACACATTAGCAAGCCCGAATGACATTACCGTGAACTCATAGTGCCCGTACCGTGTACTAAACGATGTTTTTGGTACATTCTCCTTATCCGCAATTGGTGATACCTTGACCTTAAGTCTATTTAGGAAAAGAACTTTGCTCCCCGCAATTGGTCAAACAAGTCATCGATCATAGGGAGTAGGTATTTGTTTCTAATGGTCACCCTATTCAATTGTCTGTAGTCAATGCACATCCGTAAGGTACCATCCTTCTTTTTTACAAACAAGAAAGGAGCTCCCGCAGGCGACATACTTCGGTGAATAATACCTTTCTGAGACAACTCCTCTAATTGAGTCTTCAACTCAGTCAACTCTTTGGGTGCCATTCTACATGTTGGTATGGATATGAGTTTCGTTCTAGGAATAATGTCAATGGTGAATTCAATATCCCGATGAGGAGAGACTCTTGGTAAATCCGAGGGAAAGACTTATGGGAACTCCCTAACCACATGAATTTGTTGAAGTTGCGCTTCCTGACCTTCCTCTCTCATAACTGTCAAACTCTTCAGAGTTTCCAACTTGCGAATAGTTGCTAATTTCCCACGGGTGGCAACTTGATTAGGTGCGCGACCTACAAACTGGAATGGTGGTATGCTAGGAATTCGAAAAGTGACGGCCCTATGATTGCAATCAATACTCGTGTGATAAACGGCTAACCAATTCATCGCGAGCAACACATCGCACACTATGAATTCTAAGACTCGCAAATCAATTGGTAACTCTCGATTCCCAATTTTAATAACATACATCTTGCATATTAGGTTGGGATAAACCTTCTCGCTAGCGGCCATACTCAAAATCGACATAGAGCTAGCCCTGATCGGCCTCAGTCCTAAGTCATCAACCATGCTATCCGACAGAAAAGATATGGTAGATCCCGAATCAATCAATGTATGCAAGCTTCTACCACAAATGTAAATTGTACCTACTACCAACTGAAATGTAGTCTTCGGATCTATCTCGACCACTGCATGAACCCCGCCTCTAGCCGATTGTGCAACACTGGCTGTGGAAACTGTCTACATAGTGGGACAATCCGCCTTGAAGTGCCCTGTCTGCCCACACGAAAAGCACAATCCCCTCAATTTCCGAAAATCCGCTGCTGACTGTGTCACTGATGCATTCAACCTTAACCTTATCGACCCCTTGCCCTTGCCTTGGCTCTGCTGAGGTGTCGATGTTGATGGGTTGGTCACCAGACTATGTGTAGCGGAGAGTAATGGTCTCTGCAGAGGTGTGTGGCGCCCTCAATGCTGCTGTGGTCGGCAAAAATACGGAACGGACAAAAACGGATCGGACACCTATTTTAAAAATGATTAAATTTGGTGCCCGATCCCGGTCCCGTTTTCAAAACGGCACTATTTTTTTGTCCCATCCCGTATGTTTGTAAAACATACGGACCCGCTTTTGCCCGTTTTTTTTTTTTTTAAAAATTAAATATTTTGTTTATCAATTATCTTAAAAAAAACCCCTCAACTACAACTACAAGTCTACAACCTAAATTAACAAAAACACAAATTAACAAAAACACAAATCAAAGCCCACAACAACAAATACCAACACCTCAATTGATCAATCGAAACAGATAAATAAGATCATCATCAAAATCACAATTAACAAAAGGCGAGATCGAAACATACGGACGGACGAATTCCACCAAAATCGATATCGCAAACGAGAATCAACGAACGGAGTGGATTGAAATGTTGAATTTCTAGGGTTTAGTTGAGCAGAGTAGAGAAAGAGAGAGAGAGAGGGAGAGGGAGCACGAGAAGGGGAGGTGGAAAGTGAATGAAGTCATGAACTATTCAACCAAGTCATGAACTAAATCACAATTTAGGTTTGTAGGCGGTGCCGCGGTGGCGACCGGCGAGCGCGAGACGGCGAGAGCTGGAGGGAGAGGGCCGAGAGGCAGATCCGGATGGTGGACCGGCGAGCGCGAGACGGCGAGAGCGGCGGCGGCGGCGACCGCGAGACACCGAGATGGTGGCGACGCGGATTGTTCCGAGGGAGGCAGACGGTGGAGACGGTGGAGACGGCGAGATGGAGCAGATGGTGAGACGGCGTGAGAGGAGATGGTGAGACCGCGGCGTGAGAGAGATTGAGACGGAGAGAGATTGAGACGGTGGTCGGTGAGGCGTGAAAGAGTGAGAGATCAGCCGCGTGAGAGCGTGAGAGCGTGAGCTGCGTGAGACGGTGAGAGATCAGCCGCGTGAGAGCGTGAGACGGTGAGAGATCAGCCGCGTGAGAGCGTGAGACGGTGAGAGACTGAGAGATCAGCCGCGCGAGAGAGTGAGAGGAGAACCCGGAGAGTGGAGATGGAGAAGTAGGTTTTTAGAAATTTCACACAGTGAAATTACAAATATACCCTTCAAATTAATCACAAACGGTACCGTTTTTTTAAAATTTTTGCCCAGACCCGGTCCCGTATTTTTAAACGGACAAAAAATATTGCCCAGACCCGTATGTTTGGCAAAAAAAAATTGCCCGGTCCCGTTTAAAACGGGACCGGACAAAGCGGGCAAAACGGGACCGGGCACATTTTGCCACCCTAAATGCCGCACCGATACGAGTGAACCTGCTAGAATAGTCCGTGGTCTTACTCCTCTTGTGAGATCCTCCCTGAACTTGTCCTTAGATCTGCTCCTACCAGAACTCCGATAACTGTACCTAGTCACTACCCTCGGCGGTGGCATAGCCTCCCTGTCCTTTCCCACTTGATACGCTACCTCACAATGATGTGCACTAGCCACCGCTCGCGTACAAGTCTTCGACATATAGGTAGCCATATGAGTCTTGATATGCTCGTCTATCCTGTCAATGAATCTAGTGACTCTTTCTGCCACGGTAGCCACATAGTCTGGAGCAAAGTCTGACAGTTCATTGTTGTTTGATTCATGCTCCCTTACCTGGCCTGCCTTCTTGCACTAGGTTCAGGATTTTGCGCCTCTTTGCATCTCTAATGATTTTCAGGAAATATTGTCCATAAAACGAGGTCTTAAACCTTAACCAGGTCTCAATTGGCCTGTCAGTCCTCTTTACTGACTTCCACCACTTGTATGCTTTCCTTTTAGGAGATACGATGCAAGAAACACCATGGTGGCACTGTAAATCTTTAGAACCTCCTGCCTTTTCTCCATGCATCTAATCCAATCCTCGGCCTCCCCGGCTTCGGTGCCCCATAGAGGTGTGGTATTGTTGCGGTTTTGGAGTTAAAAAACGCATTAGAAATTTAAAATTTTATTTTCAAGAACCCAACAGGATTAAAACAAAACCATTAATCTGATCGTCAAGGACAAGCCATACCTTAATTGCTAGTTACCTTCTCTATACGTGTTGATCGATCTTCAAGACGCTGCCAGAGATGAATGTCCTCTATCAGCACACATATGCAAACGAATGGTGACCGAGATCTCGAGTGCTAGCTCTAAGAGAATACATAAACGATTTTTGTGCTCTCAAAAACTCAGAACACGGAGAACCCTAACTCGTTTTTGCTAAAAACAAAAATGGAATTCCGGCCCTAATTCTCACGTCATCTGTTCTCTCACTTAAACGTCTATTTATGCAACACTTATTTATAAACGGGTAAGTGAATAACATATATACCCCCACTTAAAGAGGTATTAATATATAACAATTTAAGAACTTTTATGTCATGAGTTTTATCAAATAAAACTCATTGTTCTAAGGCATTTTAAAACCTCACAAGACCATCCTTCATGTGCGACCCAATAGGCTCATGCAACGTTGGCAGTGTACCAAAACACCTTTTTGTTGGGTTTTGGGGTTCATACGCAACGGAGATTACAAAACAGTTTTGACAAAAACCCCAACAGATCCGAATCTAATTCCATTAAAAACGTTTAAACCATGAAAAACTTAATCATACCTCAATCGCAATATACCTTTCGAAGGTTAATCGATCTCTAAGGCGCCGCTAACGACGAACGCCTCTATCGCGACCCACACACGAACGGCGGCCGAGATTTGAAGTGCTAGCTTCGAGAGAATACCAAACCTTTTTGTTTCTCTCCAAAACGATCCAGAGCATACCAAAAACCCTAAGTCGTTTCTAAAACGAAAATAGAGTTTCAGCCTTTTTTTCTTTCGTATATTTGTGTTCTAACTTAAAGCGTCTATTTATACAACCCTTGTATATAGACGGTTAAGTAAATTACACATATACCCTTACTTAAAGAAGTATAAGTGTAATACACCACAAGGACGTTTCTGTCATGAATTTTATCACATAAAATTCATTTTTCTGAATCATCTTAAAATCTCGCAAAACCATTCTTAGTGTGCGACCCAATAGGCTCATACAACGTTGGCAGTGTACCAAAACACATTTTGGTATACAAGTCATAAGCAGTCTCTAGCAAGACATTATGACTACCCAAGTTGTACGAATATCAAATCGATATAACCTAATCAATAGTGTATATAACATCATTTTGTCACACGATATCCTTTTGATCAAACATAAGGCATGGAATTGTCATCCAACATGTTCAATCGTACTAGTCTCGATCTCTAGGTAGACCGAAAACATCCAAGTGACATTGATCAATATCAATTCACTTAGACTAGGCCTTTTAACAGTCTAACACATCGAGGGATCCACTAGATATCTCTCTTTATATGAGAGGGACAAATTCTATCTCGATTACACAACTTCATCACATTGCTCACACAGTAACCAATCACAACCTTTATAATCGTCCGGTTAAAGACAACGTTTGATTGTGTCAAATTACTTGTGTTCCTAATGTTGAAGTCTCAGCAATCTCAAGTCGAGGACTGAAAAATATACCTATCATGAGAAACAACTATGACTTAATCCATGTGATGTTCTCATAGCGGGTCGGTCCAGTACTTTGTTCCCTAACAAGTACTCGTGATCTTGATTCGTATCCCTATACATATAATCATCATATGATCATCAATCAAGACTCACACTAGTCTTAATTCATTATAGTTCCCAAGATAATGATCGACTAGGGACATTTAGGATATTTATGTAAATACCCATGGATCTTATTATAATGTAAACATGCAAATTAATTATAATAAACAAAGAAATGAAATCCTCTATTTTATTAACTAAAAATATTCATAAAGACAGAGTTAATGGATTGACCTAGGGCACATGCCCCATCATCTCCCACTTGCACTAGGGCCAATCATACATGCATCTAATGCCTAATGATCTAACATGACCATCATGTTTTGCTTGTGGAAGAGCTTTTGTCAATGGATCCGCAACGTTGTCTTCGATGAGGTACTCTGCAAATCTTTACGTCTCCCTCTCAATAATTTCTCTCGATGAGATGAAAACGCCCGAGTATATGTTTGGATCTGTGGTGTGATCTAGGTTCCTTGGCTGTGCTATTCCCCCGTTATTGTCACAATACAAACAAACATGGTTAGCAATACTTGGAACCACACCTAGTTCGAGAGATGAACTTTTTGATCCAAATCGGCTCCTTTCTTTGCATCGGACGCCGCAATATACTCACTTCATTGTAGAATCTCGCACACGCCTCTTGCTTCGAACTTTTCCAGCTTACTGCACCCCCATTCAAAGTAAACACATATCCAGACTGCGATCTAAAATCATCTATATCAGTTTGAAAACTTGCATCTGTGTAACCATTTACAACTAGATCATTTTCAAAACCTCCATAGACCAAAAACACTTCCTTAGTCCTTCTTAAGTACTTAAGGATGTTCTTTACTGCTATCCAGTGACTCTCACCTGGATCTGACTGATATCTGCTTGTAGTGCTCAAAGCATATGATACATCAGGTCGAGTGCATAACATGGCATACATGATAGATCCAATAGCTGATGCATATGGAATCTTATTCATACGGTCTCGCTCATCATTTGTCTTAGGACATTGAGTCTTGCTGAGACTTATGCCATGAGACATTGGCAACAATCCTCTTTTAGAGTCTTGCAAACTGAACCTATTCAGCACCTTGTCTATGTAAGCACTCTGACTTAGACCTATTAGCCTCTTAGATCTATCCCTATAGATCTTTATCCCTAGGATATAGGTTGCATCTCCTAAGTCTTTCATTGAGAAACACTTCCCTAACCAAGACTTGACATTTTGCAATGTTGGGATGTCATTTCCAATGAGTAATATATCATCAACATACATACACTTAAAAACAACTACACTCCCACCGACCTTCTTCTATACACAAGGCTCATCTTCGTTCTTAATAAAACCTAAATCCTTGATTGCTTCATCAAAACGAAGATTCCAACTCAGAAGCTTGCTTTAATCCATAAATGGATCTTTGAAGCTTGCATACCTTCCTAGAATTCTCGGGATGTACAAAACCTTCGGTTGTGTCATATACACGTCCTCAAGCAGACTTTCCATTAAGAAATGTTGTTTTTACATCCATTTGCCATATTTCATAGTCATAATATGCAAAGAATGGCAATTAAAATTCTTATGGATTTAAGCATGGCTATCGCGAAAAAGTTTCATCATAATCAACACCTTGAGTCCACTGAAACCTTTTGCTACAAGTCTTGCTTTAAAAGTATTCACTTTGCCATCCATGTCGGTTTTCTTCTTGAAAACCCATTTACATCCAATGGTCTTACCACCTTCAGTAAATCAACCAAGTTTCAAACTTGGTTATCATACATGGATTGCATCTCGAGTTCATGGCACTTAGCCATTTATCCGAGTCCGGTCCGACATAGCCTCCCGATAAGTGGTGGGCTCATTTTGGTCTATAAGCAACACATCACGACTATCGGTAATGAGAAATCCGAATCTCTCTCGGCTCATGTCTTACCCTACTAGATTTACGTGGGCCTTGTGTCACTTAAGCGGAGGTTCAACTGGTTCGAACGTTGTTGAACTTCCGAGTGATGTTCGTGTTTACCCGTGATTCTTGAACTTCTTCAAGATTTATTTCTCTCCCACTAGTGTCTTTTGAAATAAACTGTTTTTCCATAAAGGCACCATACCGAGCAACAAACACTTTGTTCTCGGTGGGATTATAAAAGTAATATCATTTTGTTTCCTTAGGATACCCCACAAATAAACACTTGTCAGATTTAGGTGCTAGTTTTTCTGAGACTTGTCGCTTTACGTAAGCCTCACAACCCCAAATCTTAAGAAAAGACAAACTAGGTCTCTTCCCGTACCATATCTCATATGGTGTTTTATCAACCGCTTTAGAAGGAACTCGATTTAGAGTGAAAGTCTGCAGCTTGTAATGCATAACCCCAAAAGGATAATGAAAGATCTCGCATGACTCATCATAGATCGAACCATATCTAATAAGGTTCGATTTCTCCTTTCAGAAACTCCATTCCATTGTGGAGTTGCTGGTGGAGTCAATTGAGAGACAATCCCACAATTTCTAAGATGATCATCAAATTCTTGGCTTAAATACTCACCACCTCGATCTGATCGAAGTGTTTTGATAGTTTTACCAAGTTGATTCTGCACTTCATTTTGAAACGTTCGAAACATCTCAAATGATTCACTTTATGTTTCATAAGATATACATAACCATATCTCACTGAAATCATCGAAAATGTAATGAAGTACTGATAACCTCCTCTAGCCATTGTGTTTATAGGACCGCATACATCAGTATGTATTAGACCCAATAAATCACTTGCCCTTTCACTGTGTCCAGTAAAGGGACTTTTAGTCATCTTGCCTAGTAAACAAGATACGCATGTTTCATATGTTTATAAATCAAATGAATCTAGAAGCCCATCTTTATGGAGCTTCGTTATGCGTTTCTCGTTTATGTGTCCGAGACGACAATGCTAAAGATAGGTTTGATTACAGAAATGACAATTTTCTTCCTTTTCTTTTGGGTGTTTTGAAGCGAGGCAGTCGGGTCTTGACTTGTTCCATAGTCTTTGCGACAGTGCAAAGAATGTGCCTTGGCAACTCTAGCCTTGCCTTTGCCTTTCTTCTTCATTCCCTTTCCCTTTTTAGACCATCAACATATTACTAGAGGGTTTCTTGATATTTTGTTCAGCAGTTTTGAGCATCAAATGCAACTCCGAAATTGATTTCTCCATATTATTCATATTGTAGTTCATCACAAATTGTGAGTAACTTTCTCGGTAATGAATTCAGGGATCAAATCCGTAGCCAACTCTTGGCTTATGGGAAATCCAAGTCTATCAAGTCGGTCAACATAACCCTTCATCTTCGAACATGAGGACTAACCGACGCATCTTCATCATCTTGCAAGAACGTAGGTTCTTGACTGTCTCGAACCTTTCTTGCCTATTTTGTTCTTGGAACATTTCCTTCGACGTTATAGCCATGTCGTAGGCTTCCATTAGTTCCATGTCCTTCGAAGTTCAGGAACCATAGTTGCCGATAATACATGCAGGGACATACAACTTGCGTTCATGCTTGAGAACGATTCTCAAGTTTCGAACCGATCAAGAAAGTTAGTCCCGATAGCTTATCCTTCTCAAGGATGGATCGCGATGACAGGGGATTATTGTTACTTGAAGAGGCCATTGATCTACAATAAAAATTATGCAAAGTTTATTTTAGTATAGAGGAATAGACTCCCACTAAATTAACAACCCTCCTAAAACGTCTTGTATATTTAGGGGACTAAAATCCATATTTCACCTAATTACTCAAGTGACAGCTATGGCATGAAACACGAACTAGATTATTTAGGTAGGTAACAATTACCAATTACATCTTATGTAATTTTTAGATCCTTTTATGAGATATGAGACATCTTATGTCTTAGCATGTTTTTATCTCATTATTTGCCTAAAGCTCAAAACTATTTTGATGGCTTTATTAAGTCGGACCATTTTAAACATTTAGGTAACTCTTACCCAACTTGTCTCACCAAGATAACACAATACACCCAAACTATGGTCGAAACCGTATTAGTGTGATCGAGGCCTTGACAAGTGTTTAAAATGGATGGCGTGAGACTTAAAATTTAATAGAGGGATTTTATTCAGTTTTAGTGATTTTATGTAAACAATAAAATATCATATATTTTATTGATTTCTTAAATCACTAAACAATTTGGAGATTTTTATACTGTTCACTAATAAAAGAATTTCTGTGCGCTAGGATTAGTTAGACAGGCTGGCCCCATTGCCGTCGTCACGGTAATAGAAAGCGGGCGCCCCCCGTTTTTTTTTTTTTTTTTTTTTTTTTTCTTAGAAGACGAATCTCAATTCCGAAAATTAAAATTCGCTATAGAAAATCATAATTTTCGCTGATTTTATTATCATAAATTAACCCCTTAATTTATCCGAAATTAAGTCAATTAAAACATTTTTAATTAACCCGGACCCACATCTAACTAATCATCTTATCCTAATCCAATTAGGACTTTAGATATTTGAATCCTAGCATATCACCAATAACAAACTTCTCCATATTTATCTCCTATCCAATAGGGATAACGAAACCGATTTTGCTTATATCTCCTAATCTAATTTGTTATCTATCTTTATCAAATAGAAACTTCATAACAAAATAGATATAACAAGATAAATAAATAATTTCGAAAATTAATTATTTATTTTGGATTTAAGATATTTGAATCCTAGTATATCACCGATAACAAGATTCTTGATATTTATCTCTTATTCTAATTTGTTATCTATCTTTATCAAATAGAAACTTCATAACAAAATAGATATAACAAGATAAATAAATAATTTCGAAAATTAATTATTTATTTTGGATTTAAGATATTTGAATCCTAGTATATCACAAATAACAAGATTCTTGATATTTATCTCTTATTCTAATTTGTTATCTATCTTTATCAAATAGAAACTTCATAACAAAATAGATATAACAAGATAAATAAATAATTTCGAAAATTAATTATTTATTTTGGATTTAAGATATTTGAATCCTAGTATATCACCAATAACAAGATTCTTGATATTTATCTCATATTCTAATTTGTTATCTATTTTTATCAAATAGAAACTTAATAACAAAATAGATATAACAAGATAATTATAAATATATAATTTCGAAAATTAATTATTTATAAATAAATAATTTCGAAAATTAATTATTTATAAATAAATAATTTCGAAAATTAATTATTTGCAATTTCGGTCCTCATCCAAATAATCACAAACATGTAATTGAATCATGAACTACTATCCCAAACGAACCTAATGGTGTCATGGATCAAAGAACACGAAACTCAATTCATTAAAATTATTTGAATTAACCTAACATGATTACTAGCATGTACGAAACTGATTTTTAATTAAATCACGAATATGCGTATCATATACGCAAAACATGATAATAAATCTCAAAGACAACTTATGTATATCACATATACATCAACTATTAACATGCTTTCAATCATATATCATGTATATATCGAAAGAAAACATGCAATGAATTTAACTAATCAAACTCGAAGGCTCGATACCACTTTGTTGGGTTTTGGGGTTCATACGCGTGGAGATTACAAAACAGCTTTTGACAAAAACCCCAACAGATCCGAATCTAATTCCATTAAAAACGTTTAAACCATGAAAAACTTAATCATACCTCAATCGCAATATACCTTTCTCGAAGGTTAATCGATCTCTAAGGCGCCGCTAACGATGAACGCCTCTATCGATCCACACACGAACGGCGACCGAGATTTGAAGTGCTAGCTTCGAGAGAATACCAAACCTTTTTGTTTCTCTCCAAAACGATCCGAGCATACCAAAAACCCTAAGTCGTTTCTAAAACGAAAATAGAGTTTCAAATTTTTTTCTTTCGTATATTTGTGTTCTAACTTAAAGCGTCTATTTATACAACCCTTGTATATAGACGGTTAAGTAAATTACACATATACCCTTACTTAAAGAAGTATAAGTGTAATACACCACAAGGACGTTTACTTTTGTCATGAATTTTATCACATAAAATTCATTTTTCTCAATCATCTTAAAATCTCGCAAAACCATTCTTAGTGTGCGACCCAATAGGCTCATACAACGTTGGCGGTGTACCAAAACACATTTTGGTATACAAGTCATGCGATCTCTAGCAAGACATTATGACTACCCAAGTTGTACGAATATCAAATCGATATAACCTAATCAATAGTGTATATAACATCATTTTGTCACACGATATCCTTTTGATCAAACATAAGGCATGGAATTGTCATCCAACATGTTCAATCGTACTAGTCTCGATCTCTAGGTAGACTGAAAACATCCAAGTGACATTGATCAATATCAATTCACTTAGACTAGGCCTTTTAACAGTCTAACACATCGAGGGATCCACTAGATATCTCTCTTTATATGAGAGGGACAAATTCTATCTCGATTACACAACTTCATCACATTGCTCACACAAGAACCAATCACAACCTTTATAATCGTCCTGGTTAAAGACAACGTTTGATTGTGTCAAATTACTGTGTTCCTAATGTTGAAGTCTCTCGGCAATCTCAAGTCGAGGAATGAAAAATATACCTATCATGAGAAACAACTATGACTTAATCCATGTGATGTTCTCATAGCGGGTCGGTCCAATACTTTGTTCCCTAACAAGTACTCGTGATCTTGATTCGTATCCCTATACGTATAATCATCATATGATCATCAATCAAGACTCACACTAGTCTTAATTCATTATAGTTCCCGATATAATGATCGACTAGGGACATTTAGGATATTTATGTAAATACCCATAGATCTTATTATAATGTAAACATGCAAATTAATTATAATAAACAGCAAATGAAATCCTCTATTTTATTAACTAAAAGTATTCATAAAGACAGCTTAATGGATTGACCTAGGGCACATGCCCCATCACTTTTTGGTACACAAGTCATAAACGGCCTCTAACAAGACATTATGCAAACATAAGGCACGAAAAAGTCATCCTTTATGTTCGATCGTACTAGTCTCGATCTCAAGGTAGATTGATAATATCCAAGTGACCTTGATTATATCAATTTGCTTGGACTCGACCATTTATCAGTCTATCATATCAAGGGATCCACTGATATCTCTCTCTATATGAGACGGACAAATTCTATCTCGATTATACACCTTCACACATTATTCACAGAGTAACCAATCAAAACCTTCGCAATCGTCTGGTTAAAGACAACGTTTAATTGAGTAAAATCACTATGCTCCTAATGTTGAAGTCTCTGGTAATCCCAAGTCAAATGACTAAATAAAACTCATTGTTCTAAGCCATTTTAAAACCTCACAAGACCATCCTTCACGTGCGACCCAATAGGCTTATGCAACGTTGGCAGTGTACCAAAACACCTTTTTGGTACACAAGTCATAAGCGGCTTCTAGCAAGACATTATGCAAACATAAGGCACGAAAAAGTCATCCTTAATGTTCGATCGTACTAGTCTCGACTTCAAGGTAGATTAATAATATCCTAGTGACCTTGATCATATCAATTTATTTGGACTTGACCATTTACCAGTCTATCATATCGAGGGATCCATTGATATCTCTCTCTATACGAGAGGGACAAATTCTATCTCGATTATACACCTTCACACATTATTCACAGAGTAACCAATCACAACCTTTATAATCGTCTGGTTAAAGACAACGTTTAATTGAGTCAAATCGCTATGCTCCTAATGTTAAAGTCTCTGGTAATCTCAAGTCAAATGACTAAATGATATACTTATCATGAGTAAAACTTATGATTTAATCCATGTGGTGTTCTCATAGTGTGTCGGTTTCATACATTGTTCCCTAACAAGTACTCATGATCTTGATTCGTATCTCTATACTATGATCATCACGTGACCATCAATCAATGCTTACACTAGTCTTAATTCATCATAGTTCCCACTATAATGATCGACTAGCAATGGCGGGACCAAAAATCTTGTTGGGGGGAGGGGGGATGCGAACTTAAACCTCAACTTTTTTTCCCAAACAAAAAAATATATTAGTATGAAAAACTAATCATAACAATTTTTTTTTTTTGACAATGCTACACTCAAGACACTTCAAATACATCATTGTTTTTTTTTTTTTTTTTTTTTTTTTTTTTTTTTTTAACAATACTACATTTGTTATATAGGGAGCGTATATAGGGAGCGTGTGTCGGCCTGTGACGGCCCCAGACCCCACAAACTGGGCCCGGCCCGGCCTAAACCTACGTGGATCCCCGATCAACTCCCTCAGAGTCAACGCAGGCTTAGTCAGCCTCTTATCCAAGTTATTCAATCATTTGTTGCTTATTTGATTTGTTATTTAGTTTAACAAGTCTTAATGTTTAAAATAAATAAATACTAGTTGAGACATGCCTAGATGTGGAAATCCTGCAAAAGTAGATCTCATGTATATATATGGTGACAAACAATATGCAGAGGTGTCATATACATGTATTAAACGTCTCACGACCCAAAATGAACCCCAAAGTAACCAACAACATAAATATATATCATATGTACAGTCCAAAATATCAAAATAAACCTACTGTAGTAACAGAGAGGAGCTAACTTTGAGGGAAGCTCAGAGGAAGTCACCAATCATAGACTCCTTGCCCCTTCTACTAGAGGGACCTGCAATTGTCACCAAAAGCGGAGACAATCCCAGTGAGTAAATCTAGAAGAAGTTCAACAGTAATTCCGAGTAAACAATAAACAAGTCTATAAATCATGCTGGAAGGAAAATAAAGTGTTGAGAAAGAATCAATAAAATGCATGATATACAGACTACAGTGGTCAACGGTAGGGACCAAGTGACTTGGAAGCAAAAGATAGGGAGTAAGTGGTTCTGACACTCTACACGTGGGCTCAAAGCCACTTAAAACGTGTTAGTATCTAACACTGGTGCGGCGGGTCAAAGCCGCATCGACCGCACCTAATCCGTTCGGCACTGTCGGCTCACTTGAGCCGCAACCCGAGAAAACATTCCAAAGGGAGCCATAAACTTAACTGGATGCTCAATCACAATGAAACTCGAATACCTGGGAGGAGCCACGACACATAGCGGATGCTCACTCAAAGGATTCAAGCTCGTCGGGGAGCCACGAGAGCTAATCGGCTGCTCAACCCGCGAGTGGACACAACTAGACCAGACCACTTAAGGTCACTCTGCAGGGAAGTAGAAGCAATAATTTTTTCAAATATAGCAAGGAAATGAAAAAAATTAATATTGAATTTCTTACTGGTTTACTTACCTCAATACGCAAAATTAAGTAAATCACGGCTCCCACACGCCTAGAAATACGTACCCGATACCCGATACTAGTCCCGTAGGCTCCTAGTATCAATTTACAATAAATTAGGTGTGGTTGGGACTATTTGATATGATTTAAATTTTTAAATCCCAAAATAATTCAAAATAGGGAAATTACAGCGTTGACATGCTTTTCGAGGATAATTTCTGTGTAAAAATCCCCAAAAACCTCCAAACTCACTTTTCTAGAAATCTTTCTCACATTTTTTATTTTTTCTAATTTTTTCTATTTTTCTTGAGTTTTTTCTGATTTTTTTCTGATTTTATGTTATTTTTTATCATATTAAAATGTATAAAAATACATTTTTTTAATTAAAAATGGGGTTTGGGCCCCCTAAACAGGGTCCGGCCCGCTAGGCCAGAACGTTTTTTTTTTCCTTGCTTTATTTCTTCTTTCTCCAACCAAATCAACAAAATCAACAAAATTGATCCTATCAACTTCTTTTCCTTTTCTTTTTTTTTTTTCAACCAAACTAGAATCAATTCCAATAATATCAAACTATAAACAATAAATTCATCAAAACTATCATGCATAAACCCATAAAACACAAAAATTAAATAAAATTGAAGTGTTAACTTGGATTAATCAAGATCCTCAAATAGAATTGGACTTTCTCCTCCACTCCAAACCACCTCTACACCATCTTCATAAACAAGGAGGCTCTCTCTTTCAATACTCTCATTATTAGGAGTGAACCACCACCACACAATTTTCTATATTTAATATTTATTAAATTTGCTGTTATCTCTCCATAAACCACAACAAGTTGATACATCATAATTCTAATTTATTTTTTTTTAAAAAATTTAATTTGTAAAATGACTAAAATGCCCCTTATGACTTAACTTAGGCATTTCAATTAAATAAGTTCCATTAGACCAATTTTAATCAATATCGTTGACCTACCCAAATACCCGTGTACGCATGCATCTCAAGAATTACCTCACTCGCAAACCGACGATCAAAATAAAGTAATCAAGTTGCGTACATTTTTATTTTAAATGGGTAATACACAAATCATCCAAAAATAAAATACCTCGGTGTCGACTCCTAAGGGATTACCAAGTGTGACACATCACAACAGGTCCAAGTCACAGTCTTGAAATGTCACGTGGCATGAGTTAGAATTTTTAGGGTCGTTACAGTCTTCCCAACTAATGAGAATTTCGTCCTCGAAATTGAAATGTCCAAAACGAAATTACTTACCTGAATTAAAAGAGAAACGGGAAACTCTCGCGCATATAGGACTCCCATTCCCACGTTAATTCCTCGTCTCCGTGGTGCTGCCACTTGACGAGAACTAACGGGATATCCTTGTTCCTTAAACTCTGCACCTTGCGGTCTAAAATCTGCACTGGCTGCTCCTCATAAGTAATATCCTCGGCTAGGTCAATCTGAGTCAAGTTTACTATCGGTCTGTCCCCCCTCTCGACCTATCCAATCTCAGCATCGATATATGGAACACCGTATGAACGCCTGCGAATTGCGATGGTAACTCAACCCTATATGCAACCTTGCCAACTCTCTCTGTGATTCTGAAAGGACCTATAAACCTCGGCGCGAGTTTTCCTTTGATTCCGAACCGTTTTTGACCCTTAAGTAGTGAAACTTTTAAGTAGACAAAGTTTCCCACTTTGTACTCTAATTCATCTCGGTACTTGTCAGCATATTTCTTCTGTCTTTCTCGAGCTCCTCGAAGACGCTGATGTATCAGTCGTATCTTCTCTGTGTAATCTACCACAATCTTTGGCCCAACTGCCGCTATATCCTCAGGCTCTGCCCAACATGCTGGTGATCTACACGGCCTGCCGTGGAGTGCCTCAAACGGTGCCATCCCGATGCTAGCCTAGTAACTATTATTATAGAAAAATTCACACAAGTGTAGATATTCTTCCTACGACCCACCGAACTCCAACACACAAGCTCTGAGCTTGTCTTCTAACACCTGAATCAGTCTTTCTGACTATCCATTAGTCTGCGGGTGGAAAGCCGTACTATGCTGTAACCTCCTGCCAAACTGTGCTTGCATGCTCCTCCTTAACATGGATGTGAACTGCGATCATCTGTCTGACATAATAGATAATGGCACCCCGTGAAGTCTGACAATCTCTCTCTCATAAAGGACGCTCAGCTGCTCGAACTTGTATTTGGTAGAAACCGGTAAGAAGTGTGCAGATTTGGTCAGTCTGTCCACAATCACCCAGATGCTATCATGCTTGCGTAGAGATCGAGGTAAACTACTGACGAGATCCATGGCAATATGCTCCCACTTCTACTCAGGAATGGGAAATGGCTGTAATAGTCCTTCGGGCCTCCGATGCTCAGCCTTAACTTGTTGGCAAATCCCGCAACTCCTGACTCCTACGTCTGACTTCATCCCCGGCCACCAAACTAGACGTTTCATATCCTGATACATCTTGGTCCAGCTCTGATGAACGGTAAAACGTGAGCGGTGAGCCTTCTGAAGTATTTCTGCATGTAACTCAGCCACTGATAAAATCCACAGTCGTCCTCTATATCTCAAGCACGGGTTCGTCGACTAACTCCACTCTGAATGATCTGAACTCTCTGCCAACTGTTGAAATCTCTGGAACTGCTCATCGACATGCTGTCCTTCTAAAACCCTCCGCATAGAGACAAGATGAGTCCTCATCTGTCTATAAATGTGTGCCTCGGTAGTAGTCGGAATGTCAACTGAAATCATCATATCTTCCGCCTCGAGGAGTGCAAACTCACGTGTCATTTGACAAATAACAACCTCTGTATCGGATCTCTTAAGGCTCAATGCGTCCGCCACTACATACGCCTTCCCCGGATGGTACTCTGAGGAGAAGTCGTAGTCCTTAAGGAACTATAGCCATCCGCGCTGTCTCATATTCAGGTCCTTCTGCGTAAAGAGATACTTTAAACTCTTATGATCAGTGAATAAAGTATATCTTTCACTATACGGGTAGTGCCGCCAAATCTTCAAAGCAAATACCACTGCCGCCAACTCTAAGTCATGCACTGGGTAGTTCTTCTCATGAATCTTCACCTGTCGAGACGCGTAGGCAATCACACCCTCTCCCTGCATCGGAACACACTCTAATCCGACCTGTGACGCATCGGTATTCACAACCATGCCCTTTCCTGCCTCTGGCAGTACTAACACTGAAGCTGTCGTCAATCTCTCCTTCAGTGTCATGAAAGCCTAATCACATTTCTCGTCCCACTCAAACTTGACATCTTCAGAGTCAACCTCGTCATTGGTGCCGCAATCTTAGAGAAATCGCGCACAAATCTCCGGTAATACCTTGCTAAACCCAGAAAGCTGGGAATATCTGTCACTGACTGTGGAGTACGCCAATCCATAACTGCTTGGACCTTCAAAGGGTCCACTGATACTCCATTAACTCCAACTACATGCCCCAAAAATCTAACCTCTGACAACCAGAACTCACATTTACTAAACTTAGCATAAAGTCGGTGTTCTCACAGTGCCTGTAAAACTGTCCTGAGATGAACTTCGTGATCCTCACGTGTCTTGGAGTACACCAAAATATCATCTATGAATACAATCACGAAACGGTCCACGGTCCAAGTATTGTCTCAACATGTAGTGCATCAAGTCCATAATCATCGTCGGCGCGTTCATCAGCCCGAACGGCATGACCGCAAACTCGTAATTACCATAGTGTGTACTGAAGGCAGTCTTCTCCTTGCCCTCATCCCTGATCCTGAGCTGGTGGTACCTTGACCTCAAGTCAATCTTGGAAAACCACACTACGCCTCTCAACCGATCAAACAAGTCATCTATTCGGGGAAGTGGATACTTGTTCTTGATCGTAACATGATTCAACTGCCTGTAATCGATGCAAAGTCTCAAACTTCCATCTTTCTTCTTCACAAATAGTACTGGAGCGCCCTGTGGAGACATGCTACGATGAATAAATCCTAAATTCGTCAACTCCTCAAGTTGGGTCCTCAGCTCCTCTAACTCCTTCGGTGTCATTCTGTATGAAGGTATCGAAATCGACTTCGTCCCCAGGGACTAAGTCGATAATAAAGTCGATCTCTCGTGGGGGTGGTAATCCGGGTAAATACTCGGGGAACACATCTGGAAACTCGCACACCACCGGTATCTCCTCAATAGTCGCCATCGATTTCTCTAATGTACTCAGAATACTGGCGACTGTCTCCATCTCCTGGCTCGTAGCCACTCTACCTCTGGTACTCTGAAGCTGCGTCGAAACGCCGCGGAAACTGAACTTTGACTGCTCAGGAGTCCAGAATGTGATTGCTTATTGAAGCAATCCAACTTTGCGTGATATGCTACCAGCCAGTCCATCCCCAATAACGCGTCAAACTCTAAAAACTCTAGAACTTTGAAGTCTATAGGCATCTTTTGTCCCTCTATCTCGATGGTACAACTCTCACAGACCATATTAAGGTAAATCTTGTCCCCGACAACCGTACTGAGGATCAAGAGGCTGCTAAGCCTAATGGGTCTCAACCCTAACTCATCTACCATCCGTCCAGAAATAAAAGACACGATTGAATCGTAATCAATCAAAGTATGCATCATGCGACAACAAATATAAATCATACCCTCTATAAGTTGTGGCGTTGCCTGTGGGTCAGCCTGAACCACTAGTGCACTCTCTCTCGGGATTGCTGCTGCTGTGAGCTCTCCTGCACGCCAACGAGTTTCGGACAATTAATCTTAATATGCCCTTCCTGTTTGCACTCAAAACATAGTCTCGGTCCCTGCTGCCCAGACTGTCCGCTCTGCCACTAGCCTGACCTCTGGCTCTGTTGTCCCGACCTCTGGCCCTGCTGGCCACTACCTCTGCCTTCAGTCCTACCGTCGGTAGCCCTGAACCGCTGCCCTGACTAAGAAGGTTGCGGTGCCTATGGAAGTCTGTGAAACTCTATGTTGGAGCATGTGATGTTGCATAAACTGGATGTGGCGCAACCGAACCTATACTCTGCTCTCTCTCGAACCTTTGATGGTTCCTCTTTCTCTTCTTGTCTCTACCATGACCCTGCTCAAATCTCCGCCTGAACTCTGAGCAATAGATGTTTCTGCAGGTCGTAGGGCGTCATCCTCGGGGTACGTGATAAGGTAAGCCTCTCTAGTCAAACTGCGCTCATAAGCCCTATCAAGATTATTCGGCTCGATAGTAACAACTGTGCCCCCAATGGCAGGAAACAACCCCTCACAAAAGAAATGGACCTGGTCCCAATCACAGTCGGCAACGCCATCAACAAATGGCAACAGCTGCTGATATCTCCCCATATACCGAATCACGGACTGTCTTTGTCTCTCGGATATGCATGAATTGCGACCTCTTGGCGATCCTCACTGAGGGTGGAAAGAACTTCTGGTTGAATAGTCTCTTGAAACCCTTCCATGTCTGCGGCTCTCCCTGGGTTGCTAATAGGTTGGTCCACCAGGTGTCAGTGTCCCCTGAGAAAGAAAAAGCTGTCAACCCAGGCATCTTGCTATCCTCTAACTTTAAAAGTCTATGGATCTTCTCATGACTCCTGATGAATTTCTCTGCCTCTGACACATCTGAATCTCCACTAAACTTCCTCAGTCTGTACCTTTCGTACTCCCTAGTCAGTCTGGCAATAGGCGTCAAATCAAAGTCAATATCTCTCTCAGTCAGTGTCGTAACTGTTGGCACTGTTGTCTCAGTTAGTACTGGTAGTACAGTAGTAACGGGTGCTGTATGCACCGGAGATCGTGACGGAGTTGCCTGAGGTGTAGGCACACTCTACACCTGGGCTCAAAACCACTTAAAACGTGTAAGTATCTAACACTGGTGCGGCGGGTCAAAGCTGCATCGACCGCACCTAATCTGTTCGGCACTGTTGGCTCGCTTGAGCCAAAACCCTATAAAACATTCCAAAGGGAGCCACAGACTTAACTGGATGCTCAACCTCAATGGAACTTGAATACTATGGAGGAGCCACGACACATGGCGGATGCTCAATCAAAGGATTCAGGCCCGTCGGGGAGCCACGAGAGCTAATCGGCTGTTCAACCCGCGAGTGGACACAACTAGATCAGACTACATAGACACTAGGTCATTCGGTAGGAAAGTAGAGTCCAATAATAGCAATAATTTCATCAAATATAGCAAGGAAATGAAAAGAATTAATATTGAATTTCTTACTGGTTTACTTATCTCAATACTCAAAATCAAGTAAATCACGTCTCCCACACGCCTCGAAATATGTACCCGATACCCGATACTAGTCCCTTAGGCTCATGATATCAATTTATAATAAATTAGGTGCGGTTGAGCCTATTTGATATGATTTAGATTTTTAAATCCCAAAATAACTCAAAATAGGGAAATTACAGTGTTGGCACGCTTTTCGAGGAGAATTTCGGTGTAAAAATCCCTGAAAACCTCCAAACTCACTTTTCTACAAATTTTTCTCATTTTTCTTATTTTTTTAAATTTTTTTTCTATTTTTCTTGAATTTTTCTAAATTTTTATGATTTTTTGTTATTTTTATAATATTTAAATGTATAAAATACACTTTTTTTTTAATTAAAAATGGGGTTTGGGCCCCCTGAACCGGGTCCGGGTCAACCGAAGCCAATTGGGCCGGTTCAAGCCCCCCCCGGCTATTGGGCGGGCTCAAGCTCGGCCTAATAGGCCATGCGTGCGATCTCGCCCCACCTCTCTCTTTCGTTTTCACGAAAGAGAGGGGGGTGGCCAGAACGGTTTTTTTTTTTTTTTTTTTTTTTGTTTTCCTTTCTTTATATCTTCTTTCTCCAACCAAATTAACAAAATCAACAAATTGATCCTATTGACCTCTTTTCTTTTTCTTTTTTTTTTCTTCAACCAAACTAGAATCAATTCCAATAATATCAAACTATAAACAATAAATTCATCAAAACTATCATGCATTAAACCCATAAAACACAAAAATTAAATAAAATTGAAGTGTTAACTTACTTGGATTAATCAAGATCCTCAAATAGAATTGGACTTTCTCCTCCACTCCAAACCACCTCTACACCATCTTCATAAACAAGGAGGCTCTCTCTCTTTCTATACTCTCATTATTAGGAGTGAACTACCACTACACAATTTTCTTTATTTAATATTTATTAAATTTGCCATTATCTCTCCATAAACCACAAGAAGTTGACACATCATAATTCTAATTTATTTTTTTAAAAAAATTCTAATTTGTGAAATGGCTAAAATGCCCATTTGACTTAACTTAGGCATTTCAATTAAATAAGTTCCATTAGAACAATTTTAATCAATATCGTTGACCTACCCAAATACCCGTGTACGCATGCGTCTCGAGAATTACATCACTCACAAACCGACGATCAAAATAAAGTAATCAAGTTGCGTACATTTTTATTTTAAATGGGTAATACACAAATCATCCAAAATTAAAATACCTCGGCGTCGACTCCTAAGGGTTGACCAAGTGTGCCACATCACTACAGGTTCAGGTCACAGTCCCGAAATGTCACGTGGCATGAGTTAGAATTTTTAGGGTCGTTACACGACTATAGAGGGGGCGGGAAGGACGAATGAGCTATACGATTAGAGAAATACGTAGAGGTACTATAGGGGGTCCTGGGGGTTGGGGGAGCGATCGCCCCTCCTGCCCCCTAGATCCACCCCTGCCAACTAAGGACATTTAAGTTATTTCAGTAAACATCCATGGATCTTAATATCTTATTATAACGCAAACATTCAAACCAATTATAATAAACGAAAAATGAAATTCTCTTTTTTTATTAACCAAAATAATAAAAGAAACAATGTTCATAAATTGACCTAGGGCACATGCCCCAACAGGTACGTCGTACTTCATAAATTCCTTATGAATTTTAAGCACCTGAGTCTCCTCATTCACTGGGAATGCTGTTGGTGCCATTGGATTTCCCTCTGCCCCTACCACTGAGTTAGCCTTGTCGTCTTCCTCATGTACAACCTCTGGCATGGGTCACAAAGCAGCTCCTATAACTGGCGGTGGCATCTGTGGATGTGCCCGTGGTGCTCTTTGCCCTCTGACAATGTCAAGTAATTTCGTCATTCTGCGCTCCTGCGCTGTTGACATGTGTCCAAAAGCCTTGCGATGACTCTCCGCCATCTAAGTCATTTGGCACTCAATCTGAGTTTGCCATTGACCATAATCGGTCTCCCTAGTGGCCTCGGTGTCTCTATGACCATAAAAACTTCCTCCTCAGGTACTCATTATGCACTTTGAGTAATTCAAGGGACTTAGTTCCAATCACTTCACATAGGAGACAAGATGAAGAACATATCTAAACGATATAGATAATAGTACATAATGCAAATGGCATCAAAATCATGTACTTGTTCATTTTAAAACCCTTTCCCCACCTTAACTTTGGCCATTTATGCATATTTCAAAGCAAATCAAAAGCCCTTACTAATGATTTCATCACTTAATCTTGACCAACCTTTCCTCCGTTTAACAACTTACTTAACCCTTAAGATGTCTTAGATTAGGTTCTAATTATGGGTCTTATTAGGATACCAATTGTGGACTCTTCCCTTAGGCTCTAGTTCTTAAGTTTCGATACCAACTGTGGTTCTAACTCATACTCTTAGCCAACTGTGAGTTCCAAGCCACTAAGCTAAGCAGTGTGGGTTAAAACTATTCATGGTTACTTTTAATTAACATTCCCTAGGTTCTAGTATCTAGTATCTGATACCAATTGTGAGTTTGTATCCTAATTTTAGGATAAACTAATCGACATTTCTCTAGATTCTAGTACCTAGGCTTTGATACCAACTGTGACAACTCGAACCCTGTGGGCCCGCATTGCTCGGCCTAGACCGCCACTTAAGCCTTTTCGAATACCGACCCAACCCAAGTATTGGTTTGTTAAGCCTAACCTGCGGAATGCAACAAGATTATCTACGATAAACAATTTTATGGCAATTAAATGCGGAATAACAAGCCTTCCAACTATCAAATCAAGTGCGGAATCAAGAGTAAATAGTCTTACAACAACTGTGAATCAATGGGTTCCCAACTGCCCATTTAAATCCCCTGTTTAATACAAAACATTGTTCAAATGAAAGATAAAATAATATAGTTTCTAAACTCACAAACAAGGAAAAAAGGTATCATGTGACGCCAAGGTACCTGGAGGGGAGAAATGGGGTGAGCAAAATCAACGGGCTCAATAAAGCAGTAGTCCGTTTTACCCTTAATCATCCAAGTAATACTTAGTGCATAATAACTGGAAATCAACAATGGTCCATTATGAAACCTCCTATCATTTCGGGCATGAATGAGATAACATAAGCAAGCATACTATACAATGCAAGATAGAATAAACAATTGACAAAAAAATGATATTTCAACAAGGATAACAATGATAACATGAATGCCATCGAGTTAAGGGAAGTGGAAACTAGATATTAAACCAATTGTGACCCGAACTGCCAACTAAACCTCAAAGGTATCATATATGATCCTGACTGCCTAGTTGGACATCAAGGTGTCACCATGATCCGAATTGCTAAGCTGAACATCGAAGGTATCACATTTTGATCCTGAACCACCAAACTTAGACATCAAAGAATCATAATATTCAAGAGGAGGGTACCGGTGGCCGCTGACCCTTCAGTTCGACTAATCTAAGCATGCATTCATCATATCCATATCAATTCCACATGCATTCAATCATAGAGTGCTCAAAGGGACAAAATTAAGCAGTTGAACAAGATATAATTCGATTTGATTCCAAGTGAAGTATCAACCATTCACTATCGTGAATCCTAGCATATCTACTAGCTAGGCATGATTGAAGATAAAGCAAACCCCACTCACGTCGAAGCGTTGCTATCCTAACCAATTTCTATTTTGAGTTCTTTTCCAGTCCTTCTTGATTGAAAACAAAGCCCACCCCCCTGATCATGCGATTCTGCTGAAGGACGAGATTAAGCCGGTTAGGTTGCGCCTGTACCCCACATTCAAAAAACTGAGATTGAGAAGATGGTGGAAGAAGTGTTGGAGGCCAGAATCATCCAACCTTGTAGCAGTCCCTTCTCCAGTCCAGTTTTGTTGGTTAAAAAGAAAAATTGGAGTTGGAGGTTTTATGTTGACTACCGCGCCTTGAATCGAGCCAGTGTCCCTGATTGATTCCCTATTCCTATTATCGACGAGCTACTGGACGAATTGCATGGAGCTAACATCTTTTCCAGGTTAGACCTTCGTTCGGGGTACCATCAAATCCGTGTTCGATCCTCAGATGTGCATAAGACAACATTTTGTACCCACGATGGGCACTACAAGTTTCTAGTGATGCCTTTCGACCTCTCTAACGCACCGCCACTTTCCAATCCCTCATGAACTCCATCTGTAAGGCCCTCATTCGTCGCTTTGTACTGGTCTTCTTCGATGACATCTTGGTTTTCAGTTCTTCCTTGACTGATCGCTATGATCGTCTCCAGTAGGGTGTTCGAGCTTATCCTAATAAGGTCCGTGCCATGGACTTGTGATCCATGTCGACGTCTCCCAAGTATTTGCGAAGATTCTTGGGGCTTACGGGCTACTACCGATGCTTCGTGCACAACTATGGGAAGTTGGCGGCTCCTCTAACGCAACTGCTGCGCAAAGAATGCTTCACGTGGACTAATGAGGCAACCTTTGTGGTCCACCAACTGAAGCAAGCCATGAAATCTGTCCCAATCCTCGCGTTGCTTGATTTTGACGCCCTATTCGTGATTGAAACAAATGCTTCTGGTGTGGGCGTGGGGGCAGTGTTATCTCAGGGGGATCGACGAATTGCCTTCTTCAATCAAGTTCTCTATGTCCGTGCTCGCACCAAATCGGCTTATGAGAGGGAGTTCATGGCCATTGTCTTGGTTGTTCAGAAGTGGCGACATTGCCTATTGGGCTGGCGGTTTCTGGTGAGGACCGACCAACATAGTCTGAAATTCTTCTGGAACAACGCTGGAACAACGCCTCGTTGCCCCGGAATATCAGTGTTGGTTAATTTAGTTTCTAGGCTTTCAATTTGATATTCATTATAAACCCGACTCCACTAATCAGGCTGCGGATGCTCTTTCACATTTTCCCTTTGAGCCTCATGTCATTCATGGTCTCCTCGGTAACTGATTTGGAGTGTGTAGCTAAGGAAATCGTTGCCGATCCCTTCTTGGCTCCCATTTTGTCCTGCTTACAAGCTAGGCTGGTCTGTCTTTCGTGGGCAGCTTCTCTTCAAACACCACATAGTTATTTCTGCCACTTGCTTAAAAGAATGCCTGCTGACCAACTTTCACTCTTCGCCGGTTGGGGGACATGATGGCTTCCTCAAAACTTACAAACGTCTTATTGATGAATTCTTTTGGGTTGAAACGAAGGCTGGTATCAAGAAATTTGTGGTCGGCTGCGACACATGTCAACGCAACAAGTACGAGACGTTTTCCCCCAGGGGGTCTGCTCCAACCACTCCCAATTCCTTCAAGTATTTGGACAAACATCTCAATGGATTTCATTGAAGGCCTCCTCTCATCTCGCGGTGTCAATGGTATCTTGGTTGTGGTGGATAGATTCAACAAATATGCCCACTTCCTCCCTCTTCGTCATCCTTTCTCTGCGAAGATTGTGTTTGATGTGTTTATTAAAGGGGTGGTTCGACTCCATCGTTTCCTCAAAGCATTGTCTCTGATCGCGACAAAGTATTTTTGAGCCATTTTTGGTGTGAATTATTTCGCCTTCAACAAACCCAGTTACAAAGCAGTTCGACTTACCACCTGCAAAGTGATGGGCAGACGGAAGTTGTGAATCGTTTTCTGGAAACATATCTCTGTTGTTTCATCCATCAGCGCCCTAAAAAGTGGTTGGATTATCTTCACTAGGCCGAGTACTAGTATAACTCCTCTTTCATTCCTCATTGAAGTGCTCACCTTTTAAGGTTGTGTACGGGCGTGACTCTCCTCCCTTAGTCCGTTATGGAGTGGTTCCCGTGTTCGCTCATTCTGACTTGGCTGAAATGCTACAGGACCGTGACTTCGCCCTCTTTGAACTCCGCGATTAGTTGCTATTGGCTTAGAATCGCATGAAGCAGTAAGAGGATAAGCATCGCAAAGATATATCGTTCGCGGTGGGGGACCTCGCTTATTTGAAATTACGTCCCTACTGTTAACTCACAGTGGCCCAGCGCACCAATGCGAAGTTAAGCCCAAGGTTTTTTGGGCCATATAAGGTACTCGAACGAGTCGAGTTAGTCGTGTATCGTCTTGAGTTGGCAGCGTCATCCTCCACCATTCACAATGTTTTCCATGTCTCTCAGCTCAAACCAGTTGTCGACTCCATCCATGCCTTTCTCGACTTACCCCATTTTCCCCCCAACTCGGTGATGGTTTCCGTCGAACCTGAGGCGGTCTTGGCTTATCGTTCCTTAGTGGCTGGAGTTTTGATCAAATGGACCAACTTACCCACTTCTGCCGCTTCATCAGAATTGGTCCGCCATGTTCGAAGGTCGTTCCTAGCTTTCCACCTTGAGGACAAGGTGATTGTTTGGAGGGGGAGTAATGTTACGAAACCGAGGGTCACTAAAGTCTTCCAGTGCAAGAACGGGCAGAGTAGGAATCAGCTCTTGGACAGTCTAGTGCAACTTATACAGACGTGGGTCCTGCTGAGTGCCGTGAGCTTAGTGTGTAAGAGTGTGGGCCAGTCTTGTAAGTTTCATGTGCACAAGAGAGAAGAGTAGGGTTGGGTATATATAGAGTCATTTCGTTCATATATGGGGTATTGAGTATTCTTTATTTGGGTAGACTATTGTCTTAGGTTAGAGGAGTTGTTTTTTCCTTCTCTGGGTTTTAGAGTCTCTTCTCTTTGTGTTGTTTCTCTTGTTCGTTTGATCATCAATAAAATTGGTTTGTTTGATGTATTGAGTATGAGAACGCTATCCGAAAGCTAGAACTTAATTTTGGCAATGAAGGCCATAGTATTTCCAGTAATAAAGGCTGAAAATGGACTCCAAATTGAGCCCTTATCCTCTTATACCATGACAAATGTTAGTGAAAAATAGAAACATAAACACAAATATTAATGTGGTTTGGTACTAAGATCTATATCCACGAGAGAAAAGGGGAAGGAATAATTTCACTTATGGTTCTTTGGTTACTAAAACTCCATATTTATAGAGTTATAGGAATATTCATAGTTATGGAAACTTCCAAAAAATCTACAATCAATCAACTAACCAACAATTAATTCTTTCCTTTTTGCAACACTGATTGATAAGAGTCAACCATCTCCCATTTCTTTGTTAAATCATGATGTGTTTTTTTTTTTTTTTTTTGAAAGTAAAATATAAATTTCATTAGTCACGATGGCATAATGTAATCAATAGAGCAAGACCAAACATATAATAAATTGCCATAAAAAAACTACATTGATTCGCTAATCTTAACATATAATAAATTGCCATAAAAAAACTACATTGATTCGCTAATCTTAATTATTCAAAAGAACATTCAACTGCAACAAGATTGATTTTGAAGAACTGCAATTGTAACAATGGAATAGTATGATAACAAGTGACCGTTCTCTTGACAAACATCTAGAACACAACAGGTCACAAACACACTACTAGAACCATAATGAATAATAAAACTTCCAACAAGAGAAGACAAACAAAAACTTCTGACGAGGAAAGACAAACACAAACTTCCAACAAGGGAAGACAACTATTTATTTAATAAGATAACCTAATGAAAAATATCAACCAACAACTATAAGCGCAGATCCATGCACAAGTATATAGTAGTAGGATGGAATTGAATGATGATAGATGCATGCGTGTAGGAGGAGCAAGCGGTGCCAATGATGAATGTGATAACTGCTGCAGGGATGAAACTCTCAAATTTGGATAGATAAAGTAAAGTTTGTTTGGGACTGAGGCTATGTTGTTGCACTTTGGTTATGGTTATTTATTTATTCTTTTTTTATAGTGTAGAAACATTTAAATTAAAACACATACAATCTTAAGTTGTATCATTTGACTTTTTGTAAAAATTATTTTTGTGTCTGTCTTTAGCTCATATCTCAAAAAGAAATGTTTTGCGAAATTATCCGATCAGGCTAGTATCATCATGAATTGATTTAATAAATTGCATTTCTTTTGTGTGTCTATATACATATATATTTGTGTGTGTGGGTGCGTGTGTGTGTTTCAATATCTTCATGCTCTAAAAAGTTGCTATGAAAAGAAAAGAAAAAAGTTTGAATATTTTTCTCTGGATATAGACGATTTTTATTATAAAGCAAATTAAATAAAACTAATAGAACACCAACTATTATAGTTAATAAAATAGATGTAGAGTAATAGTAAACTTTAACTTTGGGTGATCATGATTGTTGAAATGTTTAAGGTTCCACTCTTATTGTTTTCAAGACCAAAAGTTTATTAGCAAAGAACCATGTGTAAAAAGTTGCTATAAAAAGAAAAAAAAGTTTGAATATTTTTTTTTTCTGGATATAGATGATTTTTAACATGAAGCAAATTAAATAAAACCGATACAATGCCAACTATTACAGTTAATAGAATAGATGCAGAGAAATAATAAACTTTAACATTGGGTGATCAAGATTGTTGAAAGGTTTAAGGTTCCACTCTTATTGTTAGATCAAAAGTTAATTAGCAAAGAACATATGCATGTATTTGGTGCGTGGGCATTTCTTTCTCTTTTCTTTTTCTTTTATTTCTATAAGTTCTTCATCAAATATTTTCAATAAATTTACCTGAATCATTTATTTAGTATATTGTCCACGTATCATGATTCCTTTATCCTAGCCCTATAGAAGGTTTTTAACACGCTACTTTTACACCCATGTGGATGATCTCTAAAGATCTTTCGTATACATATACCAAAGTTAGTGACTATTTGCAAAGAGTAAATTTTTCTACGAAAGATAAGGTTACAAAATCGAGCAATGACTATTAACACAAAAAAATTTGCTAAAAAAATGGTTGTGCAACTAATTATGTTGAGCAAGAAAGGATGATATCTTAAGTTGATTATATACTTATATTATATTTACAATCAACATTGCGTAGTTTTTTGCATAAAGTGTCACTTGTGCAAGAGTTTTTTGTCTATTGCACTTATGTACAATGTTGGGTTCTAACAGTTCTGATGGTCTTATCAGGAGAAGAATGTTCCGAGAGATTGCATTTCAAATGTAATCATCCTGGATCTCCAGAACAACCCTATGGCCCGTGGGTTGTCTCCATTTGCGCTGGATATTGTGACACAACACGTGCAATGTGCTTTTGCGGACAAGGAACAAAATATCCAAACCGTCCTCTTGCTGAGGCATGTGGATTCCAAACTGAGTGAGTATCCTAAAATTAAGGCTTAAAATGTGGGGAGTGTTGTCGTTTCTCTCCAAAGTTCCTCTAAAACAAGTAGATCAAACACCTTGCTTTGTGTTAGGTTGCCTTCTATACCTGACGATCCCATTGTGACCAACTGGGCAAAACCTGATCTGGATAATATCTTCACAACAAACATTAGCAAACCTGGGTGGTGCAATGTCAATCCTGAAGAAGCTTATTCTTCAAAGGTGCGGTTCAAAGAGGAATGTGATTGCAAGTACGATGGTCTTTGGGGGAGATTTTGTGAGATGCCAGTGCAGAGCACTTGTATCAACCAATGCTCTGGCCATGGGCATTGTCATGGGGGATTCTGTCTGGTAGGTATACTAAATTGTATCTTTTTACTCATGTTCCTACCCTTAGTAGAATGATGGGATGAAAAGGAAATACAATATTGCAGATAACTTGTATTATGCACTATATTGATTGATGATGTTGACCTACATGAATTTATTCTCTTACAGTGTGATGGAGGCTGGTATGGAGCAGATTGCAGTATCCCGTCAATTTTATCGACGGTTCATGATTGGCCTCAGTGGCTTAGACCGGCAACAGTTAACGTACCTGATACTAGACATTCTATTCCCAGCATGAGTGCTGTGGTTAAAAAGAAAAGACCTCTAATTTATGTCTATGATTTAGCCCCTGAGTTGAACATTCACCTCCTTGAGGTCTGCATTGTCATTCTGAGCAGTATTATTTTCAAATGACGATGTACTTTTGGCTTTATTTTCTTTGTTTCATTATTTATTAGAATAATGTGTGGCAGGGGCGACATTACAAGTTTGAATGCGTCAACAGAATCTACAATGAGCTGAATGCTACTTTTTGGACAGAAGAATTGTATGGTTCACAGGTATCACTGACTTCATTTCAACTTCACCAGTGTTTTCGAAGATGACTTTAAAGGTTCTCACTCCTTGGGAATTCATCTGCACAGATGGCACTTTATGAAAGCATCCTGGCTAGCCCTTATCGAACTTTAAATGGTGAACAAGCAGACTACTTCTTTGTCCCAGTTTTTGATTCGTGTATTATAACTCGTGCGGATGATGCACCACACCTTAGCATGAGGGTAAATCTAAGTTGCTTTATATTTTCAGCTCATTTGCTACCTTCTCGAGATCAATACTCATCAGAGATTTTAAGCTGCCATCATTTCTGTTGCAAATTTTTGTTCTTTCAATCATATATTTCGGTTTCGTTTTGTTTTTTTTTTTTTTTTTTTTTTTTTTTTTTTGTTTTTTTGTTTTTTTTGCCTTTTGTTAATTTTAACTTCAGGATCATGGCGGTTTGAGGAGTTCCATGACGTTAGAATTCTATAAGAAGGCATATGATCATATTGTTGATCAATATCCCTACTGGAACCGCTCAGCAGGAAGGGACCACTTCTGGGTATGGTTATGGCAACAGGGTTAATTAATGTTCTATTTCTGTAGACTCTAGAGAGATGAAATAGTTGAGTATGTTGAAATAGTTGAGCATGTTCTTTCTTGGGTTTATAATGTGCTAATGATGTTACCTCCATGTCTGAGGGCAGTCTTTTTCATGGGATGAAGGTGCTTGCTATGCTCCAAAGGAAATCTGGAGCAGCATGATGTTAGTCCACTGGGGAAACACTAATTCTAAACATAATCACTCGACAACAGCATATTTGCTTGACAACTGGGACACTATTCCTTCAGATAAAAGGGGCAACCATCCATGCTTTGATCCACAAAAGGATCTTGTGATTCCTGCATGGAAAAAGCCCAACCCCGATTCTTTGAGATTAAAATTGTGGTCCAGGTACCTGGTTCATTCAATTTTTAATCTTCTAAATGAATATGCTGGCTTGATTTGTTGTATTTTAATGATATTCTAAAGAAAGTATATTGGACTGAATGGTTTATTCAGGTCTTTGAAGGAGCGAACGACACTTTTCTACTTCAATGGAAATCTTGGATCGGCTTATGCAAATGGCAGGCCTGAGTCCACGTAAGGAAAGCAAAGGACATTTAATATCAACGAATGTATTCAACCTCCATATTCTGAAAGAGCTTGTACACTGAGTAGATGATTGTTATGCAGGTACAGTATGGGAATTAGGCAGAACCTGGCAAAGGAGTTTGGGTCAATCCCTGATATGGAAGGGAAACTTGGGAGGCAGCACTCTGATGATGTGATAGTGACCCCATTGCGTTCTAATGATTACTATGAGAAATTGGCTAGTTCTATCTTTTGTGGTGTATTGCCCGGGGATGGATGGAGTGGTCGAATGGAAGATAGCATCTTTCATGGGTGCATTCCAGTGGTCATTCAGGTATAATATTTTGACTGGATGTGTTTCATCAAGCATCTAGAGTTGAAATACGACACTATTCATTTGTTCAATTGCTAATATAGATTGCTATAGATGTGGAACAGTGATAGTGATGAGGCCCATCAAAGCTAATTTTGCGTTTGTGTCATTGTTTTAGGATGGGATCTTCCTTCCATATGAAAATGTACTGGATTATAATAGTTTCGCTGTTCGAGTTCGCGAGGATGAGATTCCGAACTTGATGCAAATTCTGAGGGTACTCTCTTTCTTTGTACACACGTGCACGCAAATACATCTTTTCTTCATTTTCTCCCCTTTCTTGGGTGGAAAAAAAAAATTATAAACAATGTTGTTCATGTAGGCATTTAATGAAACAGAAATAGAGTTTTTGTTGGCAAATGTTCGGATGATCTGGCAGAGGTTCTTCTATCGCGATTCTATTGTGCTTGAGGCCGAAAGACAGGAAATTGGTTATGGTCATGTGGCTGATTGGGCCGTTGAAGCATTAAAACTAAGTGAGGAGGATGTATTATCCACATTCCTAGAGGTATTTGTTGAACCTTTTTTATCCTGATTTAGTATGTTGTATTCTTCATGTTACTAAAATAAGGATAAGAGCTTGGTGTCAATTTCCATTTTAACACACTTGAATCCTATTTATTTTCTCTAAGACTCGTTGAAACTATTGATTGAGTGATATCAGGAAAAACCAAAAGGAAATTCTTAGTTAAAAACCTAATCTTAGTGGCTGATCGAATGCTATTTTATATGCATTTTCCTAAATCCATTATCTTGTATCGTTTCATTGTCTATACAGATGTTCCATGTTAACTGGTACTTTTTTATGTAGGCCTTCCTAAACCTCAACTTTACCTTTATCTACCATATATTGCTAGTACCTTTTAATTGTTTATTTGCTGTATGTTGCTACTCTTAACTTTTGTTACTGCGCTAACATCTTATTTGCTACAACAACTGTCGCATATTTTATCCTTTAAAGTTCTATCTGCAAAATTGCTGGGAAATGATTAATTTTATGGGATTAGTGCAGCAATGAACCGGAAAACCAGTTAAAGATTATTACATCTTATTTTCATCATCCTTAATATGTAGAGTACTAGGATCTATGATACCTGGACTCCTAACTTTAGGTCAAGTACCCGTGTCTGACACGACACAACATGGACACCGACACTTGATATGTGTCGGACTCTTCTAAACTACTTTGGATACTTTCATACTTTATTCAAGAGAAATTAACGTAAGAGAGTTGAAACTTCGAATCGTAAATATTAGGTCATATTAGGTATATTTCCCTCTCATTGTTTTTTTTTGAGTAATCAATTGCACTTAATTGAGCACAATGGAAAAGTTTGATCCATGTAGCCGACCCCAATTAATTTGGGACTGAGACTATGTTGTTGTTGTATTGTTTTTTTTTTTGAGAAATAAGAGACATGCTCCTGAACGATGCATTGTCAAAAGGTATGTACGCAGAGGAGTTGTGTACCCTCCAAGCCATGAATACATAATGAATAGAAAGAATGCTGTATACACTGTACATTCTATGTCCCCTCGCCCATAATGCAACCAAATAAAAGATATAAGGTCGTAGCCAAAAGTGGAGCCTAGCTCCCAACCTTCTAGTCCTCCCCTGCCATTGATGAAGCATGGAGACCAATCTCCTTTAGAGAGACTAAGAAAAAAGGCCGAAGCCCCACCGAGCACAAAACTCATCAAAACCAAGAAGTGACAGTAGAGTTAACACTCCATGAAGTATCAAAAAAGAGAGGAAAAATCCAATGTCTCATACGCCAACGGCCATAACGTAGGTCCCTCAAGACGTTCCCTGCAAAGACCAAAACACACAAAAGAGTGCTTGGGAGGCACTTGATTACCCTGTTAGTGCAACATCTGTTGAAAGCCAAAGGAACAATTCCCATACATCCCATGGTAAGATAAGAAGCTGAGTACAAGAGCTAGAAGAATATACCCCATTCTGTGAGCAGAGCGACTCCCAACACTACAACCCTTCTCGCTGCAGAGATGAACAATTGCAAGCCACCAAACACAGAGAACACTAGAATTCTCCAACAACGTTAGTGTAGCATAAACACTAATTCAGTACAAACAAATTAAATGAGTGTTGCAACAGAAGCCATCTACCACCGAGAGAATAGGAATACACCCAAACTCAGTACATCCGAATTGAATGTATATTGCAACAGATAAATCTTCCACCAGTCAACATAATAAACACCACCCTGCAGCAGAAATGGTCACAACAATAAATTCATGTAGGTGCAATAAACCGAAAACCGCCCTGCGACAAAAGTAAAGTCGAACCAGAGGGCATCCCAGAGACAAAATGATCGCAACAGTATATTCATATGATTGTAGGAAACCAAACCTCGCCCATTAAACCCATGAGACAACAGTCCATACGGCCATATCCACCTGAACCTAAGCTTACTCGTGAGCTTTTATGGTAATAACGAATCCCACTGCCCCGCATGTTGGGACCATTGTCGGGTCATGAATTCCTTGTGTCCAAAGAGAACAAAAGCAGCTCCCCTCTTTGCATTGCCCTAGACCTCCACCCAACTGCTATCCCGTGCATGAAATATTCGGTTATTTCTCTCCGTCCATAACGCCCAAGCAATGTAGAGTACTCCAACTTGCCACAACACCCGCTGCTTTGCTCCATGAAATTGAGATGGTGAAAACTCCATGTATTTCCTAAACGTTTGCGAACAGCCCCATGCCACACCTAGCTATATAGCCAAAGCTCGCCAAATGCGTAAAGAGAAAGGACATTCGAATAGAACATGGTCTATGGATTCGCCTGCACGTCGGCACAACTCACATGAGGAGGGAAGCATAGTCTTGAACGGGCATCTCTTCTGCAGAACATCGATCGTGTTAATCTTGCCCACCCATGCTATCCATGCAAAGACCTTTACTTTCATGGCCGCCGGACACTTCCAAATATTTTTATGCACGTGACCAATGCGGGATGCGACGTTTGTGCACATATTATGAAATGCCGATTTAACCGTGTACTCTCCGGAGCTCTCCCATTTTCAGCTTCAAGAGTCTTCTCCCATAGTTGGGAAACGCGCCTCGATACGTTGAAGCAAGCTTGCATACTCCATGGCCACCGCAATCCCCATTCGACAACTCCGCATACCAAGATCCCAAAAGGTCTCCTTCGTCCCCAACACTCCTCTACTTACCAATTCGGCAATCATCGCGTCGAAAACCATGTAAAGGGGAACAACATAGGAAAGGACTATTCCGACGTGATCTCACCACACTATGGGTCCTTCCAAAATCTAATCCTGTTACCGCATCCCACTTTATACTGTAGGCCTTTCCTAAACTCCTCCCGACAATCCAAAATAACTTTCCATGGTGCCTTGAAAGTTGCCTGAAATTGGCAAGTAGAGTCCCACTCATTCACATCAACACCGTAAATGCTCTTGATCACTTTCACCCATCTAGCCTTTGACTCCGTTTGGAACCTCCACAACCACTTACCTGCCAAGGCCCGATTACTTTTTTCCAAATTACCAATGTCGAGACCCCCAAGCCCTTTTTGGGAGTTCTACCAGTTCCCAAGCAACCAATGGCCACGACTTGTCTGAGTCCATCCGTTTCCACAAGAACTCTCTCATCAGCTTCTCCATCTTCTCCGCTACTCTTGCTGGCAATCGGTATGACATGAAATAGGTAGGAATGGCGTCCAAGACTGAATTGATTAAGGTAACGCAACCTCCTTTTGACAAAAAACCTTGTTTCCAACCATGCAATCTCCTCGTAATCTTTTTTAAGACAGGCTCCCAAAAATCAGAGTGCAAAGGAGAACCGCTAAGTGGCATACCTAAATACTTCAGTGGCCATGACCCCACTTGGCATCGAGCAATAGCTGCCATGTCAATGACATCTTGATTTGTCGTGTTAATTCCCAACAAACAACATTTGTTATAATTCAACTGTAGCCAAGAGATTTTACAAAAAACCTTAACCACCCACAGCATGTTTCCAACCGCCTTGTGGGAGTTGTCAATGAAGAGGACAGAGTCATCAACATACTGAAGATGGGTGATGTGAGTAGCCTCCCTGCCAACCCTGAGCCCCGAGCCATTACTCTTTGGCCTCTAAAACTCCCGCACGGAACGCCATTCACCATGACGGAGTAATTAGCCGACTTGAGGCACCCTGTTATCCATTTGCACCACTTCGCTCCAAAACCTTTCATTCTCATCGTGTAATCCAAAAACCCACAATCCACTCGATCATAGGCTTTCGCAAAGTTGAGTTTCAACACATAACCATGCATATCACTTTTCGTGGCAAACTCCACTACCTCACTCGCTATGAGCATTGAGTCCAACATCTGTCTCCCGGGAACGAATGCATTCTGCTCCTTTGCAATGGTGCCGGGAAGAACTTCTCCCAATCAGGCCGCTTGTACTTTCGTAATAAGCTTGTACATAGACGTGACAAGGCTAATAGGTCTAAAATCATCAATTCTGCCCGACGTTGCCCCTTTTGGGGTTAAACAAATGAATGTTTCATTCATCTTCACACTAACCGTCCCGTTCCGATGAAACTCCGCAAAGAAAGCCAAAACATCATTCTTCAAGATTCCCCAACAATTTCGGATGAAGGCAAATGTGTACCCATCAGGCCCGGGTGCCTTGCCTGTGTCACAGCTTGCCACCACTTTCCAAATTTCTCCTTCCGTGAACTCCTTTTCAGGATCTCTAGCCATGCCACTGTGAATGGGTTCCCAAGCTAGTCCGTCAATTTCCCATGCTTGATCCATGTCCGTCGTGTATAGTTCCTTATAGAAATCCACAATAGCTACTTTAATGGTCTCAGAATTTTCCGTGAAGTCCTCGTTGGGCAACTGTAATCGCCCGATCGAGTTCTTACTCCTTTGCGCTCCTAGCATTCGATGAAAAAATTTGGTGTTGCAGTCACCCTCATTTGCCCATTTGACTTTGAGCTTCTGGCTTGCAATTCAATTCTCAACAAGTAGTGCTTTTCAAGTTCCAGTTTAACTTCTTTCCTCTGACCAACCAACTGCACATCCCACTCACGAGTTTCCTTTTTCCCATCCAATTCTCTAATGACCCGTTTTAGTTCCTCAACTCTCTTTGTTGCCTATCCAAAGACACATTTATCCCAAGCCACTATCTTCCTCAGCATGCTCCCCAATTTTCCCATAAGCCTGTACCCTGCTCCGCCTATGTCCTTCACCCTTCTCCACCATTGTTTACATTTATCCATGAAGTTTGGGTAGGAGAGCCAAACATTCTCGAATCTGAATGGAGATGGGTCCCACTTGCTCTGGTCGGTCTCCAAGATTAGCGGGAAATGATCCGACGTTACTCTAGTACCTAGGGATTGTCTCCCAAATCGGTCCAATCTAGCACAAGTTGGGGGTGTGCGATAATTGGACCAAGTGAAAGTCCCATTGCGTAGTGGTCGGTCAACTAGTTCCATCTTCTTGATAATGCTATCAAACCTCCTCATACTTGAAGTGAACCGCATATTATGGTTCTTCTCCGACGGGAATCTCGGAACATTAAAATCCCCAGTGACGCACCTACACTCCCCACATAGCCCATACAACGCCCCCAACTCGTCCCATAACTCTTCTCTCCTCAATGGTGTAGTTGGACCGTAAACCCCTGTCAACCACCAATTCAAACCGGACGTTTCTTCTACCTGGATGGAAGCCGAAAACGAACCGATCATACTACTTATCACTCTCACCCTCCTGCTATCCTACACAATGACCACTCCTCCCCTTGTCCCCGCTGCGTCCAAAGCAACCCATTCCTTAAAACGAACTCCCCAAATCCCCCCAACCTCTGCCTTACCGAAATCAAACCTCTTTGTCTCTTGCAAGATTAGTACATCCGGATTCACCACTCTCATCGCGTCCTTTATCAACAGACGCTTGTTCGGGTGACCAATGCCTCGTACTTTCCAACTTTGTATCTTCATTTTGCACCACCGAACGCCATCTTGTCCCGAGTACCATTGTAGTCCACCTTGAAATCTAATCTCTGTAGCTCTTTTTGAAGGGCCCTTGATGCACCTCACTTGATTAGTATAACTCTTTGTCTCTTGCAAGATTAGTATATCCGGATTCACCACACTTGATTCTCTCACATGTAATGTCGGACGTTGCACCTTCCTCAAATGCATCCCATTTTGCGATGGAAACACACTTAGTGGTGCGACATCGTTAAATGATGTATCCCCTTCTAAGCGTACAGACTGCGTAGGGGTTCGTCTCAAATATGTAAGATCTCAAGTGTCGAACTTGAAGTAGGAACCACAATTTCGTAATCCTCTGAGGATCCCAACATAGAAAGTCCCAGTTCCGCTCTTGACACCATGAGTTGGCATATGGCTTATGTGTCTCATTCACCACAACATCGAATGGCGTTGGTTCTTCAACTAGGAGACTCCCTACTCGTGCTTCGTCCACTCTCTCTTCCATCCATTCGTCTTCGTCTCCGTCTCCGTTCCCAACGTTATTTGCCATGCAATTCTCCCGTATCTCCCACATTAAATGCCGCACAAATACCCTGCTCTTATTGCCACATGTCGTGTCCACCTTGGGGACTCCTTCACCTCTACCTACTCCTTTTACCACTTTTTCACCAAAGAGTCCTTCCTTATCCCCAAAAGCATGTATTGATGCCGCCACCCCCACCTCTTTGTCTGTACTTCTCTGCGCCCTGATGCCAGATGTCTCTCCTTCTCTCTCTCCACGTGTTACATCCGGATGCCACGTCCCCACCTTGGAATTCGTCTCTCCACCGCCGTTAGAGTGATCGGAAATCGCCCTACGTGCTTCCTCTATGACGTCCACTCGGCCGACACGCATGCGAGCCCTCTGTGAACCGCAGAGCACATTGATCTCGGAGGGAAAAAGTCCTCGCCATTTTCCTTTGACTTTGATGAGCACACGTTCTAGGTTCTACTTTTGCATGGTGCCGGAGTCGGTCTCCATCCTCCTTTGTCCACATATTCAGTGGCAAACCCCGAATCCAAATCCAACACTGGACACCGCCCCATTTTGGTTCATTCCAATGTAGTTTCGATCGCCATGGAACCACCTTTGCAACTAGATCCTTACCCCAATAGCCACTATTGTTGACCAAGTTGTCTTTCTCCTCGCGCGAGATGCACTCGAGGATAGCATGATCCACATCGACTGGTAGCAATGTTATGTTGCATTTGAAGCTCTTCTCCAAACGGCTCTCAATGAGGTTTCACTTGCAGCACCATGATGCTCGGAAAATGAAGAAGAGCAAACCACCCTCCTCATCTGGCTCCCCCACATGGTGAGGAGAAGCGCGGCTTTGGGTCTTGTTGATCGTGTTCCCGCTCAGTAAGGGTTGCTTTTCTGGCCTAACATATCCCTGAGAAGGTCTCAACGATCGAGAGCACTCCTCTCCTAATGTTCCTTCTACTCCTTGTGGGGGCCATGAGAAAATGTTTCGATCCTCTCCAACCCTCCTTCTTTCCCTTGCTAAAGGAATGAAAATCTTCTCGCCATCCCTTCTTCCTCCGCCGTCTCTTCCACCTTCCCATGTCGATGGGTGTCGAGGTTTCGGGGACAACCTCCTAGTATGAGGGTTTGAGTGTTGTTGTGAAAGTTGGGGAGAGATGTCATCATCTTCCACCAGGCCATTAAGAAACGTAGCCCACCCTTTATCACCGGCACCAGGAACCAAAATGGTGTCCCAACCTCTTTCTCCAACCATCCAAAGACGCATCAACTTTCCAGCGTGATTTTCTAGGGTTTGGAAAATAAGCATTTCCATATCTCCCCTGAAATTCCGTCGCACCTACTGTTGTTTCCCTATAGCCTCAGCGATGACTCACTGAGCCCAAAGGAGCTCCCTTGCGTCGAGCTTAAGAGCGAATTGTTTCTCGTTAGAATCCTCTTGAACATAAACACCCCCTTGATTGAGAAAGGAGATGGTAAATCTTTTTCTCTCTACATGAAGGCTCCTCCATTTGCACCCACGAACTAGCTGCATTGTCCGTCTCGCCTCCCGTCGATCCCTGGTTGCGTTCCAACCCCGATCATCTCTCCCGCCTCGCTGGTGTCATTGTGCCACTTCAATCCACCCGTCCCCTCCCTGGTTGCCTCGGGCTCCTTCGTCGTTCTCCATCCTTCGTATATTAAACTTGTATTTCCCTCTCATTGTTAAAAATTTACAAGTTGTATTTAATTTAATTTAATTTTCTTTTATTTTTTATTTTTTGATCAAGTAAGTTGCAAGTTAATTTTCTTTTATTAATACAAAGTTTGATGCATTTTTATCCTATTATAGAATTTCATGACGAGTTGATGGTGCTATTTGTTATGTAGTTGCATGTATTTCATCTTATGCCTTTTATTTTTTATTTTTATTTTTTGTGCATTTAGAGTAGATTTTTGGATTTGTATATGTACATGTACCACAATTCGTAAAAGATAATGAGACATTTTCACTTGTATGCCATGTCTAAGTACCCATGTCTGAATTTTCAGACACTTTAGCCGAGTCCACGAGTCTTTAAAATTAGATAATATCCAAGTCCGTCCTCTAGACACATACCCGTACCCGACACATGCAACTTCTATTTCATCAAAGCATTTTTCCACCATTGAATTACCCGTTAGTGTGCCGGTTCCCAGTCACTACCGCTATAGGGTATAAGGAATGATCAATGTGCATAGAGTACTGGACTGGCCTCTGTGGAGAGACTGTATTTACATTTTTTTTTTCTTTTATTTTTGAAAAGAGAGCAACTCTTACCCCCTCAAAATTGCATAGGAGTCTGTATTCAGATTTCACCTTGACCTCCATATATTCTTTTTTTATTTGGTAACATTGTCATTTGATAATTTGATATCCTTATCGGATACTATGAACAGCAAGGTGACTGCTGTGAGAGGTCAGTTTATATTAAACTTGATTAGATGCTGCCATAGGAGAAACTTAGAGTTTACCGTTCACTTCATCAAATTTCATGGATCGTGGAAATGCAGGAAGCATGTTTTTTTCACTTCTTGGGGACATCATGATGGTAATAAAGCCTGTGATGCCACATAGGGATTGGACTAATATGAAAAGTGTTGTTTATAAAGATCCATTACAAATAATGCATCATAGGCATAAAATATTAGCATGTTTCCATGGAAGTTTTTTGTTGGTGGTGGAATTAATATGAAATATATGAAAGTAGCTAGTTGAAGTCTATAACCACGAATTTGGACCAAGATTTCACTTCAAATTATGATGATCCGCTTGCCAACTCTGAAACACTTGGTCGAGTTTGAGTGCAGATATCCTATTTTCTCCTGTCTCGTGATTTAGATCGCTTTGTAAGATAGATCAATCCTGCAAATTCCAACTGAAGCATTCTCCTTCCAGAAACACAGTAGAAATATCTATACTAATTTCGTGATAATGAATTCTTGATTTGTTCTTGATACTAAGTTTAGCATCATCAATGCTGTTGTGCGTGAACTAGGAGCACCTTTGGATAATCTTCACCCCCAGGGTTTTTATACATATTAAACTTGTCTTAGTTGTGAATTCTGTTCGTCTAAAAATCTAAAAGAATGATGTAACTGTGGTTTCTGTTGCTGTATTTAGGTACTGCACTACAAGTTGAACAATGATCCTTGGAGGCAAGAACTTGATCTACAAAAGGACTTTGGGTTAACGAAAGAATGTCAGAGAAGTACGAACCAACTGAAGTGCAGAAGTTGAGGAAAAGTTATGTAAAAGCAGATCATGGTTTTCCAAGGTTCATGAAATACTTTTTTGGCTACAATCTACATTGCTTCCACTCTGCAATAATTTTTGCTGACCTCTGCAATCTTCGCCAGATGCCTCAGCCATCATTTCGCATACAAAATGCTGTTGCTATAACATTTCAGCCACCTTGAGAAAGTTTTCTTTCTGGAGGAAAAAAGGGAACATAGAAGGAAAGAGTTAAAGTATTGTTATTGTGATTGTACTTGTGCTGTTATGAATATATCAATTGTTTCTCAGAAAATATTGGGGTGAATTATTTTGATGCATACATTTGTTCTTCGCACAGAGACGTGCGCGTGCATATCTTGAAGTGTGTCCAAGGGACTTTAACAACTATGTAGCAAATGTATGCATACATCAAAAGTTTGTCACCTTGTCATTGTCCATGTCTCTTTGGTTAGACTATTGAATGTGATGGTCAATCCTTAGGTTGTGCTCAATAGGAAGAAGGGCGAGTTAGGATGTTTGTATGAACTGTTTAAGAATTAATAAATTAAGACTACAATTGGTTGAAATGTAACAATTGTTACAATGCAATTGAAAGTTTCACGTTTTAATTGTTTTTTTTTCTTCTTTTTTTTGAATGCGATGGTCAATTCTTGTAGCACAAATGATAAAAGATAGCTTCATCCAACAATTGCAAGCAAGCTCTGCCTAACTAATGGATTGGAGCAAATCAAAGAACCAAATATTCCAGTAAGGGCATATGCAATGGCACAAAATGGGAGAGCTTCGGGCTCCTTTGCGGACAATGCTGCCGTCCCCAGTCCATGAGCACTGAAGAAATATGAAGATCAAAATGAATCAATGAGCAAACAATACTCTTTGAATAGATTACTTGGTGAATAGATTACTTATGAATTATATAAAATGGGTGGAATTCATACCTCGATGCAGTTGCTATTCCTCGAGCAATAGGATCCTCCAGGCGGAGTCGATCAAGCACCACTTGCACAAAATTCGCTCCTACTAGGCCAGTCACAACAACGACAGCTGCAGTTAGGGAGGCGTTGGAACCTGCATTCAGTAATAGTGAATATTGTTAGATTTACTCAGTTAGATTGGTCAAATAAATAAGTGATGAAAAAGAATTTCGTTGACCTTTCTTACTCAACAGATTAATTTCACGCCAAGTACTGAACTATGAACATATAAAATATTAAGTTTAGAGCACTTACTTTCAAAGAACGAGACAATACTGAGGGCCAATGCAACAGTTATGCATCTAGGCAGGATTGAAACTGTCAGGGTTGGCTCCAGCCCTAGAATCCTCCCAAGAAAGGCAGTTGAGTACAATGAGAAAATTGTCGTGATGATAACTGAAGAAAATATCTCTGCAGCGTGCCTCTTCACAAGCTGAAAAAAAAAAAAAAAAAAAAAAAAAAAAAAAAAAATTAACTATTTAGAGTGGAACCATGCATATGGCATAATAAAATTTACAGGCTAGGTGTGAAAATGTATAATAAAAGCGTATGTAGTAACCTTCCTCTGCTTGAACATGGAGAAGGCGAAAGAAATAATAACAGATCCCAAAAATCCCATTAGAATATCACCAGCTCCAGGATCAGATGACACTTTTGTTAGGTAGTATCCTGCACATCAATCTTATAATAGCATCAAAGTACCATATATATAACTTAGTAAGCAATTGCTGCAGTGAGGCAAAAAAGAATGAATGACCAAAAACTATATGTATCTATAGATTACAAATACTACTTTTTGGTAAAAGAACCTAAATTAGGAGTGAAATTTAAAACCTAAAACTGCGTCCAGTCCAGACCGCGAGAAATAGGCATAGATGAATGCCGTCAGATCTGCAGATAATGCACAACAAATAATTGGATGGAACACCTTCTTGACATTGGAGGGAAACCTACAAATCCATCAGAGTACTCTATATTTCAATTCATATCTATAGACAAGCAGAATAACTTTTGGATCTTAATCACTCATTTGTTGTGCATTCACTATTACATCGAGCGTCATATGCGTATAGCAACATTAAATAAACGAAGTTGGGTCCTTTTTCATTTTATTCATTATTACCTTGAACCAAGCATATAACCCAGCACAGTGGCGGAGAGCAAGAAAGGGAGGCATGTCCGTGGAGCTGTTCCAAAAGCAGTGGGGTTTATGTAGGCAACTGCAAATGATGAAAGTAAAACGCCCGTCCAACTCCACACTTCAACTCCGGAAAATGGAGCAGGCTTTTCCATTGATTCCGCATCTATCATTTTTGTGTTTACCATCTTTCTTACGGCAATTGCTGTGTACGCTGCCACAATTAGCGAAGCCAACCAACCTCCAACTGCAAAAATTAATAATTCATCACTAATGCACATGCTTTTTTTTTTTTTTTTTTGAGTTATATTACATGCTTAGTGTTTTATTTATTTATTATTATTTTTTTTGAAGTGATAGTACATGCTTAATTTTAATTTGTAAGGTATAGGGGCACTAATAGTCGCTCCCTTTTTTAATTAAGGTTTTGATTATATTCTTCTAGAAAAGATAGATGCAAGAATTTTGAAAAGGAAAACTTTGGTGGGTAAAGAGAAGTCAATGAAGATCGAACTGCCAAATCCTTTTGTAATCCAGCAACAACAGCACCACAGACATGTAGTATTATCGACATCCCTTGATTTTGCATCAAGATATGCATGCATCCATCCAAATGTATATCGAAGTGACGCCAACAACTGCGTGTTGGTGGTGGGTGCATGTTGTTGCTTGAAATGTATTTGTATGGAGTGTTAAAGCTATGAACGCGTACTAATAATTAAGCATATTTTGAGCCCTGAAGCGGCAGGGATGCTCTTCACCGCGAGAGGCAGAACTACCAAGGACGGAACATAAAACAATGGGAGCCACCTCTGAATGAACAGATTTGCGGGCTCAAAGAAGTTAACCAAACTAGTGGCGGCAGGCGGGACAACTGAATCAAGAGCAATTAGAACAGAAAACACACAGAACATCCCAAAAAGAGCGCTTGGAAATTTGATGGCAGCAGCTAAAAAGGCCCGCTTTAGAATTTTGTCCATGGCCAATATGATTCCTAACGACACCACCAAATGCACTACTCCAACCACCTGAAAAACCAAAAAGGAGGATCTAATTAATATTTGAACGTATAAACACTGATCAAAGAGTAGCAATAGCTAGATTACTCACACTTTGGGGGCTGAGTGAAGAGACAGTTCCGCCGTCTGCGCTGGAGGACTTGGCTAACACTGCTGGAAGAGTGCATCTTTTAGCTTGCCCTTGGAAGCACAAGCCTCCAATTCGAGTCTTTGAATACGAAAAGGGTGCGATTCGAGCAGCAGCCGCGATTTGTGTATAGTAGCCCGAAATGGTTGGATAGGAAGTGAACTGTATAATTCGTCGTTTAAGTAGTACTGTTTGATTGTAGAGGGGTGGAAGGAGGTGGTTATGGAGGAGGCAAGTGGAGGAAGAGAGATGACTTGAGGATGGAGCCATGGTGTGTGGAGACAGAGAAGCTCAAGCTTCTCCCGCCGGAGAGATGAGCGCGTGCTCATTGTGATTGCTGATAGATGGGGTTCAATCCCAATAGTTTGTATGGACAAAAAAGGCCGTTGCATCGTGATAAGATAAGCTTGTGTCGCTGTTAATGGACAAAATTCCAAATGATACTGTTGATTTCAGATTGAGTGATCAGTCTCCTACAATTAACGCCCAAACGCTGGACCACACTTCCTCTCCAAAATAAATAGGTTGCCTTCTTTACCAGATCATCTGGATAAGAGCAAACCTGCTGGGAGGTGCCAAATGTGGATCCTGAAGAAGCTTATTCTTCGACGGTGATCGGGGATATCTGTGCCCTGCTCTTGTCTGGACCAATAATGCTGTGATCATGGGGGACTATGCCGGAGCTAGATATAATCCTATGACTTTATCCTTATTACTTGAGTTTCTACTAGGGATGCAAATGGGTAGGGTATGGGATGATGACTTCATTCCCATACACATACCCACTAAAAAATTTATCACTCATATCCATACCCATATCTATTTGGGGATGAATTTTCATAATCATCTCCATACCCATCAAATTTCCTTGGGTACCGGGAATCCCCCATAAGTAAAATATTTTACCTATTTTATTCCCAGGGATCCTTGTGGAGATTTTCACTAGGATTTTTGTGGGGATGGAGAATTCGCGCGGGGAAATTTTTTTCCCCATTTCATTCCTCATTGGGGATCTCCATGAGGATTCTCAAAAAAAGAAATTGTAACAAATAAGATGTCAAATGTACATACATAACAATACAATATTTTTGAAATTCCAACAAAAAAATCAACATATCATGCAATAAAAATTCTAACTACTAAGTGTTAACACTTATAATTAAGTTTCTACAAAATCATTGACATATGTAAAATAAAAAGTTCAAATTCAAAATATTCTTTAAACTCACTATCTCTTTAAACCACCAAGTCATTAACTTTTTTCAGTACTTTTGATCATAAAATTCTAAATATAAATATAATTGCAAACAATTCTAAACAAAACACATAGTTATTAATTAACCAAATAAATTAAAATTATAAATATAATTAAGATATTTTTTGTTATATGTATGGGTGTTTTGAAGTTGAAAATATGTAATATTATGTAATATTTATATATAAATATCATATGGTGTATATATATAAATAATAAATATCATATGGTGTATAAATTGATATATGAAAATCTCCATGGGTATATGAGTATTCTTATAGGGATTACCTGTGGGAATTATTCATGGAGAATCCCTATAGAGATCCCCGGTTAAAGTAAATCTCCATCACCTATAGATATTCTCCTACCTATTTGCATCCCTAGTTTCTAACATAAGTAGAATTATGGGATGAGATGGGAAAACAATCTTGCATCCCATTATTTTTATCAACAACTCATCATGGCTTCGATTTGAGTTGATGTTGTTGGATTAGAATCTATAGATGGACGTAAATCATTCCCCATTTTCATTTTATTTGTACCAATAAATTAGTAAATTATTATAAGTGCTCCCCTCAATTAAAAGTGAACTCCCCAACATTCCTTTATCTTATATGTGCCCCCCACTCTAACCCCAATTAAAGCCCTTTCTTCATCGCCCTCGCACGGCTCCCACTGATGCGCTTGCATCTTTATTTCCCCGACATCAATTATCTTCATCTTTCTGCGTAGTCTTCTTCTCGGCGGCCCTTCCGCATTAAAGTTTCTCTTCCCACCATCACCATAGCCCCAAAATATTCTTATCTACCCTACTTATCTTTTTCTCCCAACATTTAAATCCCCCTCACACGAACATCATCTTCCGTCATCTACACCCACACAAATCATTACCTCCGCCACCTATCATCTTCCTCTTCCCAACATCACCATCTCCCTACATCGTGTTCTTCGACACCACCCTCCTTCGATAATCACCTTCTTAATGATCTTGTTTTGCCCCTGCACCTACCCCATCTTCATGCCGCTGTCAGACAAGGCAATGACACAAAGAATGAGCCGCTGCCCTCTCCAACAACGAATTCTAGGTAATCTGCAGCCAAATTCGGAAGCGGATTCTAGGTTATCCGCTATCATCTTCGACACGGATCAAGGAAGGACTCGCTGTCCTGTTTGGCTGCGGCTCTCCTTCCTGCATAACAACGTATTTATAGGATTGAGGACTACCAAAAATCATCATAAACACAAAAATACCCTAAAAATCTCTAAACTTATTTCTTCCTCCAATTATTTTTATTATTTTTTATTTTTATTTTTTTTATTTTCGCGAAGTTAGCAGATTAATGGAATGTCTCAGGGAGTTGTTTGAATGCAGGGAATTGGAAAATTTAAACAATAAGGTTATCTATATAATTTTACTTAGGCGCCGACTATGTGCACCCCGCCAAAAACTACTGGCAAACCACATAAATTTTTGCACCTCTTGTACATATTTGCCTTTAAATAAAATGGCCTATTTACCCCACTCAACTCCCACAACGATTCACATGTCCCTCCATCTCTCTCATGTTTGTGCACCTTACAAGAAGTCACCCTTCGTCTCAAACGATCCTCTCTGACCACTGGCGACACAGACTTGCATTTTGGAGGCTACTACCATCATAACAGTCGATTTTTTCATGATTTTTTTTATGGAACTTGATGATTTTAAACTATTTTTGGTGTGTTTTAATGGGGTTTGTACAAATTTTTTTATGTCGTAGCGCATTGTTCGTTTTTGTTGTTTGGTGTCTCTTGACTTTACAAAAATAGAGGATGAATGTCAAGAGAGTGTGAATGTGCAAGACAAAGAGACATCTCTTGATTTTTCCTCCGTTTTAGTCATTTTTTATATAATTTTTCATGTTGTCCGCCCTCTGGTTTGGTCACACATGACCGATCAAAATGTATGATGTTTGGCCTCGATCGACCGACCAGATGTGTGTCACTCGGTGACATGTGATTGAACAAAATGGTTTTGTTCGGTTGGATGTGATCGAACCATACCAGTTAATTGTTTTTTGTGATTATTGATTGAAGGTCGATTGTGATGATGTGATTTACCATTTTGCAGGGAATGTTGTCTTGTTCTGACTTTATTGACTACACTAATTACTTCATCTCGAACGCACCATTTTTAAGTAGGGATGAGTCGGTAAAATGGGTTCAAGGTTGGGGATCCAGTAAAAATTTCGTTATTGTCACGAAGAATTCCGATGCGGGGGGTGATGGTTGTTGTCGGGGGAGGGTCAATATGGCGTGCGAGGGGTTTGGTTGTTATAGGGGTGTGACGTGTCAGACGTGTACAATATTTTCTCTTTTAAATTATGCTTTAAATATTTTGTAGTAGTGATAAGTGGGAATCGTCTCCACAAGGATTTATCAAACTTCTTTGGGAAAAATGACTTTTAAATATTTTTATTATTTTTATTTTTACTTTACTTAATAAAAGTAATTAAACTAACTAATAATTAACTATATTATAATAATACTTAACTAACTAATTATATTATCTTAACTAACACAATTACAATTTACAATAAATCAAATAGATTCAATTCAATAATAAATAAATATGTAAACAAACATCCAAAACAATGAAATATAAACCAGTTTTGCATTCCAAACATGTAAATCCAATCAATATAGTTATGAGCGTACTTTATAAAGTAATATATATATATCATTAAAGTCTAATCGTAAGTAAGTAAACAACATTTAGCCAACCATTTGTTCTCCTTATAGTGGTGTAAAAGTCACGTTCTAATTTTATTGAGTTAACCTCTTTGAATATACAAAGACATTAACTTCACGCAATAAAACCGCATTAAGCTTTATGAGAACTTTGAACTACTAAATCTAACATCTTAGGAAAGCCACTTCAACATCAGATTTAGAGCTCAAATTCACCTAGGATATTTGAACGGTGTTTGCTTTTCAAACAATCCTAGTTACTACTTCAAATAGATAATGAAACCATATATCACAATACACATTCTAGACTATGCATGCAATACAAAGATCATGATTAAAATCAATAGGTAACAACCTATTAAATCAGTGAATCAAAGAATACAATCGGTTTAAAGCATTAAGCACATATTAATCTAATAATAACTACATTGCAAAATGGATCTAGCTCACGTTTGGACTTTGTTTAGATCAAACAAACTACTCACTCATAATCATAAATAACGTTACAATAATATAAATAAAAGATAAATAAATACCTTTAGAATAAATACTTTAAATCTTCAAATCTTCTCTAAAAGTAAAAAATAATAAAGCAAATAACTAAAACAATAAAGAATGACTCATATAGCAATGAAATATTGATATAAATACTTGAGCGCAACTAATTTTGAAACCTTAGGCTTGTATTTATGGTGTTCCAAGTAGTAAATATCCCAAACTAACTCAAACAACTCGTAGTTATCTTAAATTCTTGAAATCTTATCCATCGATTATCAGCGATTTGTGTGAGAGTGGAATCGCTGGGAAAATCCATAATTTGAAGCTCATTGGTGTCACTGATTTGGCTAGCGATTTTGGTGTCTTAGAATCACTGGGAATTACTAATGCAATTTTCCAGTTCTTCATTTGTTTCCTTGGTGATGATTCTTCGCATACTCTTTCAACTTGATTAACTCATTCATAATCTTCATTTTTTCGTTCATTTCTTCGTATTCTCCATTTATTACCTGAATTAATAAAAAACAAGAGAAAATCCTGTGTAATATAGTCTTTTACATATAAAATCGTCCTAAAATGAACTATAAAACATGTCTAATTATTGACTTGTCAGGGTGACGCCCAAAGAGTTGAGAAAATGAAAGCCTGCAAAGAAGAAAATTATGATAGATGACAAAGGAGAGGTTCAAGGAGAAAACCTGGCACCAAAAATGTGGTTGTCCATTTGCAATAAACATAAAGGAACATGAAGAATGTTTATGGCATGTGACAATGATGTGTGGGCGGCATAACCATGAAATTGGGTGTTATAAGGAGGGACACTCATACGTCGATCGATTAGTTCCAAAAAGCATGTTGTGGTGGTATAGATGATGCAAGGAAACATCAAGCCACAAAAGATTTTATAGACGTTAAAGAAAATGGATGAAGATAATTCATCAACCTTGTGCACGATATAAAACATAAGTAAAAGATAAAGGTTGGCCGAGGCTGGAGGGAGATCACAAATGCAACAACTTATGCATTTGTTAGACACATATGGTTATCTTTATTAGCTTAGGGAACATGTGGAAATCGACATTGCGAAACTTGTTTCTGACTGATCCGACTCCATCAATTTACTACGATGTTTCCCTTTGATTTTGATTATGGATTGCATGTACAAGAACAATAGGTATCGCATGCCATTGTTTGAGATCATAGGTATGACGTCAACCGAGCTTACGTTCACTATCGAGTTTGCATTTATATGAAGAGAAATGAAAGAAAATTACATTTGGGCATTGGAGAATCTAAATAACCTCATTGATGGATGGGTAAACCACATGTGATTGTAACTGATAGGAAGTTGGGATTGATGAAGGCAATTGAGTCAGACTTTCCTATGTCGATCACCTTCTATGCACTTGGCACATTAATAGAGGTGTGAGAGGGAACACAAAGAAATTTTTTGCATGGAACGAAGACTTCAACCTTTTCCAAAGTAAGTAGAATGATTTGATAAGTGCCACTTTTGAAGGTGTGTTCAATATGAAAATGTCGCGTTTGGACGCCGATTATGCTTGTGTACATGGATTGCTTGATTATTTGACGGATACATGGGTTAGAGATTACAAAGACTTCGTTAAAGTGTTGACAGACAAATCATTGCATCTTGGACATACTACGACCTGCAGAGTTGAAAGTACACATAGTGCCTTGAAAAACATCTTGGACATTCGTAAGGAACGTTTGAGGATTTGTGGCGGGTAATTCATAGTGTGATTGTTGGCCAACATACAAAGATCAAGACGTCTTTTAAGACGAGTTTGAATGTTGTGCAATAGGGATTTGGTGATACCTTGAATCGTATTTTGCAAGGATTTGTTTCAAAAGAAGCTTTGGATGGAATCCAGAAAGAGTTGGAAATCACAGAAAATATTGGGACCGATCCAATGAGATGTCGTTATGTTTTGCACATGACCTTTGGACTTTCTCGTGCCCCACAAACTTGCAACTTATCAATTGGCAGGCTCACCAACACCACTTGATGATATCCACATACAATGGCAAAAGTTGAGCATGAATCCCGAGCAAGCAGTGAATCGGACATAGTACAATTTTAAAGTGGAAATTCAAAGGGTGATTTAGAGGTTTCAAAGTGTCCAAACTTCGGGAGATTAGTTGTCCCTTATATGCATCCTTGATTTTCCCAAGGGAGAATGTTAAGACATGGGTAAAGCCATCACAAGAAGGGAAGGGAAAGGCAAGGAAGACAGATAAGGCAGAGAAGGAGGCCGAAAAGGATGAGGCATCCATAAAGAGAAATCCATCTCCCTTCGAGCATGTTCTTCATCCAGAGATGATACCAAAGTAGGTTACTCATCAAGTGCCACATAAAGTTCATAGAACATGCACATTAATGCAGGTGTGTCCAGGGATGATTATTACGGTGTAGTATCCGAAGACTGGCTTCACACATTGAGAGGGTTGATGATGTTAGGGGAGATGGTAATTGTGGATATCGTGTCGTTGTGGTCTTGGACATAATGATGAAGATGCTTGGAAGCAAATCCGCAATGATATGTATTAGGAGATGCATGGCCACCACAATATTTGGCGCACAACCTTGATGGAGATCACTATGAGAAAATTCTATTATCTATGCAACACTACGATGATACTAAGTATGCTCCATTTGACAAGTGGATGTGTATGCCTGAATTGGGTCTCATGATTGATACATGTTACAGTGTCATTGTAGTGTCTCTATCACCGTTGGGTAGTATGACATTCCTTCCACTTAGGGACGCACCACCATATTCGCTGAGTGATAGGGTTGTAATTGGGATGACACATGTGAATAACAACAATTTTATGATGGTAAAGTGATCAATTTTTTGTGTTCCTATTTATACTTGTTTACTCATTACTTTTGGTTCACCGGTTCATCTATCTTTTATATGTGTTATTCAAGGCGGATGCCCCTTTTTCTCCATTGTGTTCGAGGTGGCAAAAAAAAAAATACAACTAAAGGTGTTACCATGGGGTGAGAACTTGATATGAAAAGTCCTACCGACACTTGTTAATTCTCAAGACGGGACTCTTATTACTGTTGACTTGGACATACCTTGATTGTACATATATTGTTGTATAGAAGTGTCTAAAGGCCCCTTTTGTAAGTAGTCAATCCTTTTTTGTACATCAATTACATGATAATATTTGCAATCTCGTTGTAATGGTCATTTTTTAACTCTACCTATGTTGTACACTATGTGCACTACATAGCCGGTCCCAAGTTCGGATAAAGGAGGAGGACTCTGACGCCCATTTTTCATATCGAAAAATAGGTAAGGGAGGTCCCAAACTCATTTTTCATACCCGAAAAGTGGGGGAGGGAGGCCCCAAACTCATTTTCCATTATTGGAAAATGGAGGAGGATTGCGATAGGTTGATAGCCAGCGTAACACTTTTGTCACTTTTCATGAAATGGATCAAACATATTATGGAGAAGTTACTTCGATAGTTTATTTAATGATGACTAAGTTGAATAATAGATGAAAACCCACACCAAGAAAGAAATGTGAACTATACACGCAATATTAGAATTATAGAAGTTAAAGAGGCATTGAAAAGAATGAAAATAGGGAAAGCATGTGGCCCAGATGAAATACCCATAGAGGTTTGGAAATGCTTAGAAGAAATTGGATTGACTTAGTTAACAAAACTTCTCAATAAAATTCTAAAATCAAAACGGATGCCAATGGATTGGAGAAGAAACACGTTTGTGCCAATCTTCAAAAACAAAGGAGACATTCAAAGTTGCTCAAACTGGGAATTAAACTTATGAGTCACACTATGAAACTTTGGGAGAGGATAATTGACAATAGCTAAGGAGAGAAACAACAATATCAGAGAACCAATTTGGCTTCATGCTTGGGAGGTCAATTATGGAGGCAATTTTCCTTATAAGACGATTGTTAGAAAAATATAGAGAAAAGAAAAAAAGATCTTCATATGGTATTCGTAGATTTAGAAAAAGCATATGATAGGGTCCCTAAAGGTGTTCTTTGGTGGGTTCTAGAAAGAAAAAAAGTGCATGCTAGATACATAGACATATTAATGATATGTATGATGGAGTAGTAACTAGTATAAAGACATTTGGAGGAGCTACAAAAGAATTACCCATTACGATAAGACTACATCAAGGATCGACTTTAAGTCCATATTTATTTACTTTAGTTATGGATGAGCTAACTAGGCATATTCAAGAGGATATACCATGGTGTATGCTATTTGCAGATGATATTGTCTTAGTGGATGAAACAAAAAATGGAGTGAATAGGAAACTAGAACTATAGAGGAATACATTAGAATCTAAAGGCTTTAAGTTGAGTAGGACAAAAATTGAATACATGCACTGTGAGTTTAGAAACACTAGACATCAAGATGATGAAGTGGTAAAATCAGGGGAAATAGAAGTTCCTAAGGTGAACCACTTTAGATACCTTGGATCAATCATATAAAATGATGGTAATATTGAGAATGACGTCACACATAGAATTCAAGCTGTATGAAAGAAATGACGGAGTGCAACAGGGGTGATTTGTGATCAAAATGTTTCTACTAAGTTAAAAGGAAAATTTTATAGGACCGTAATTAGCCCAGCTATGCTCTATGGTAGTGAATGTTGGGCGGTAAAGCAACAACAATTACATAAAATGAACGTAGCAGAAATGAGGACTCTTAGGTGCATGTGTGGTAAAACTCGTAAAGATAGAATAAGAAATATAGAAATTCAAAGACAAGTAGGAGTAGCACCAATTGATACAAAGATTAGGGAAGGGCAGTTGCGGTGGTTTGGTCACTTGCAAAGACGGCCTACAAATGCCCCCACTAGAAAACTTGACTCAATAGAAACTGTAGAAATTCGACGAGGTAGGGGTAGACCAAAGTTAACATGGGATGCATTAATTAGGAGGAATTTGAATAGTTTGGAAAGCTCACCATCAAATGCACTTAATCGAACATAATGGAAAAGTTTGATCCATGTAGCCGACCCCAATTAATTTAGGACTGAGGCTATGTTGTTGTTGTTGTTGTTGATGTTGTTGTTGTAATGGTCATATTTTGTACACCGTTACATAATATATAGTTGGATGAGAAACTCCAATTGTTCGTACATGTTTTTGAATGATCTTACATACGTAAGTGAATTACTATTAATGATGTTGCACTTTTGAACGATATTACATATGTAAGTGGATTACTACTAATGATGTTGTGTTTTCTAGTACTGTTCATTAATTCACCCTGTGTTCCTGTGTGCTTTATGAAGATCAAAATGGTCGTACACCCATCCCTGCAAAGGAATAATAAGAAGTCATTAAAAGTAAAAGATTCAAATTTCTATGCACCTAAAAAACTTGGTAGATACAAAAAACACCTCAAGCAACGTTAAATATCCTGCAATCTGACAAACATCCATCCGAGTAGCTGCTTCAAGTTGTCGGTACAAGTAGGCTAGAGCTGCAAAACCCCATGCATTCGTACTGATCTCATCCAAATCCTCTAGCAACTGCAGAAAGTAAATCAACACTTTCGCTCCCGTCTTGTCAACAAACAAGGTGCATCCCAATATGTACTACAAGTACGTTCGAGCATTGCACTCAACTGGGGGAAACAATTGCGTATTCTCATAGCTTTTCTTCAACGAATTTGGTTTCAAACCCCATCTTGCCTTCAACCATAATTTGTTTACTTTCAAATCCTTGTTCAATTGCTTCCAGCCTCAGCCTCAACCAAACCAAGAGCCCTAAACACCAAATATATTGCGTCATCCTTGGAAATGGATTCACAATCAACAACCTTCCCATCACGGGAATATGCAACATCATGCTCGCATCCTCTAGTGTGATCGACATTTCACTGAAGGAAAAGTTAAAAATGTTGGTCTTCGACTGCCATCTTTCTATAAAGGCAGATATGAGAATCTTATATGCCTTTCTGTATGAGCACTTGGTGAGTGCGCTCAACCCAAATGCCTGAATGATCATCTGAAGCCTATCAGTATCTTAGTGACAATTCCACAAATCCCAGCTTGCTAACTGAGCGCCTTGATGGATGCATCCAAGCAAGAGTCGCTCCTGAAATATCATAAAAACATGATTAGAAACTAATGGAATTATTGAAACAATTCACTATAGGGCTCATTTGTATTATAATTCAAAAAATTAAATACCTTATTGTTCCATATGGCTGCGGCGATGTGATTGTTGAAACTCTTCAATACCGTTTGATTTGTTGGCCCACTAGGAAAAGGTGTTGAAGAGTCATTAGCTGGGTCTTGGACTGCTTTTTGGCCTGATGTTTCAGCCTTGGCCTTACTACCACGACCCTTGCCACTGGTCCTTTCTCTGACAACTTGTTAAATAACATCCTCCTCTTCTTCTTCTTGCTCATTTTCTTCACTTTCATCTTCTTCTTGATTTTCATCTTCACTTTTTTCTTCGGTGAAATCTTTTTCCTCGACAACTTGTTCCCTATCTTATTCGCTTGAATCTGATGAAAAAGATTCCACCAGAAGGGGGGTCTTATGAAATGAAAGTCCACTCCCTTGTACATCAGGCCCGTGATACGAATCCCTCGTCAAGTTCATCAGCTGTTCGTCCCAACTCCTTTAATTTTCTATAAAAAGCCGTTTGAGCTCTCTGGTCAGCATGCCCACCCGTCTCGGCATGGGTATCATCTCCACTGCTAGTCATCTTAGTACGAGCCATACCTATAAGAAAGTTACACAAATTTAACATTAAATCAACAAGTAATCATTCATTGAACAATATAAAAGCTTATGATAATTTTCAGCTAAAAATAGGTCTGTATGGTGAGTACCGATCGAGCAAAAACTTATTGTTTGGTTGGTAGTGACCAAGCAACAATGTACAATTCCATATGATATAACCAAACTACATAGTTACGTTCGGTAGCACATGACCGAACAAATCCTATTATACTTGTATAGCACAGAGTACCTATACTAATCGATTGCAGATGACCGAATAACAAACAATTTGTTCGGTCACCTACAACCGAATAACTCCATCTCATTTGGTACTGTGTGACCAAACCAGAGGCGACTGAATTTTGGATACAAAATGGCCAATCGATTTGGACCACAAAAAACAAAAAAAAACGCATACACAATAGTCAAAATTGATTAAGTAATGTATAACACAGTGGTACCTTAAACCTAAACAAAATCTATTTGCTCGCTCACCTTCAACCAAACAAATGGATTTTATTCGGTCATGTGAGACTGAGCCATAGGCGAGCCTTGGGCCAAGACGAAACGCCTTTCAACTTCGACCACAAACAACAACAAATGCATACAAAACACGAAATTGATGAATAACATTACAATACACAAAAGATCTCACTTTACAAAGATGATTTTGATGAAGCCCCAAATCCAAACCACCACCACCGCATAAACAAGCTCCATTGCCTCTTTCTCGTCCATGAATCTGAGTTGCAGGGGTGTGCCCTTCTAAACACACAAAGGCATTTAAGGGAAATTATTTTTGGGTGGTGCCCTTAACAATCGATAGGGTGCACTAATCCTGTGACTTGCCCTCAGTGTTTTGTGGGGTGCACATAACCAATACCTTTTACTTATAAGTATTTTAGTTTTAAAAATATCAAATTAAATGGGGGCTGATAAAAGGTAGAGGAGGGCTAGTAGTCGCTCCCTAATAATATATGGATTGACTATTAGCCCCCCAATACCATATATAAGTCCTCTTATTATATTTACGTGTTATAAGGAGCCCCCGATAAGGTTAAGTCCATTAAAAATGACTAATTAAGTTTCAAATTTAAATGCATATCGAGGATGTGGACCTTTGATGTGCAGAGAGATACATGTATTTGCTGTTTTATGATTTGCGAAACAAGAAATATGAATTAGGGTTACTAATTGTTCACCCTATAAATAAATGCATCCATATCCCCTAAGCCACATGACCATTTCTGATTCTATTATGCAGATAAAGTATATTGAGAAATACTTATGGTTCTCAATGAAAATCGTGATGGTCTGGAAGATCTATTGCACAAACCAATCAACCGTTTAAGCGATAGGTACACTTCCGTGTTATATATATATATATATGATCCTCGTCATTTATTAGGATTAAAAATCCCATAAGTGGTATTCGAGACAAGTTGGTAATGAGTTATTGTGAATTTACTTGGGTTTATATTATGGTTGATGGAGAAGTTGTTTTGGAACAATTTTTTAAGTTATTTTCATATCTTTCTAAACAAAAAATAAAATTGGGGTGATGGTTCTTCATTGTTGGTTTTGACATCGCCGACAGTGTGGCATCCCCATAAGAGTTCTGATGCATGTCACGTCAACACATCTCCCAACTGAAGCCATGGATGGAATAATGCAACACTTCAAATGGAATAAGGCTGCTTGATATGATTCAGTCTTTTTATTTAAGATAAAATAAATAAGGGGGTTACCGACGTGAGATCCACCCAACGACTAGGCTGCCGTGCCGGAGTAGGGAGCTCTAGTTGGTGGCGGTGCTGCATTGTTGTTTTTTGGTTGTAGTGTTTTCTTCCTTAAATTGAATAATTAAGATGAGCATGACCATGCGATGGTACTCGAACTGCGTTTTTGGTTGATAACGAACTACATGTTTGGTTGATAATGTGTTTATGATTGGAAACGGCTAAATACCAATTCTTTCTAAATGGACCTTGGTTTCAATTTATGTTTTCGCCCCTTAGTGAAATGATATTTTTGCTAATAAGTGATTAATTAGAATTATATATAGTGAAACGGCAAGGCTGTCGTGGCATAGACACTTGACGCCATGGGAAGAGAGCACAAGGCATGGAAAAGGCTTGAAGAAAAATAAGTGCAGTACACTTGACGCAGTGGCGGCGCTGTGGGGATACACACACGACGCCGCGACGTTACACAGAGGCCACCGACCTTACCGTGAAAAGAAAATACACATGCAAAGTTTGAAGCTGTGACGGTGCTGTGGCATTACACACACGACGTGGATCACTTACAAACAGCGTCGGGAAATAAAAATAAACAATTTTGGAGTTCTAGTTCATTTGGAATTGTTAATTAGGGCTTCTCATTGTATTCTTATAAGTTGTAGGGGTATAAATAAGTATTAGAACATGGTAAACATATACATTATCACAAATTAGCATACATTACAATAATTTACAATAGATTAAGCTGTTTTTAAGTATTGAGAAGAGTTTTGGAGGAGAAGACATTGAAGACTTTACTTGTGCTTATTCTGTATTGTTTCTTTGATTTAATTGAAGTTATTTGATTTAATCTTTGATTGCAATGAAAACAATGATTTGTGTGTTGATTTCAGTGATGAGTGAGTAGTTTATTTATCTTAAGGATCAATGGATCTTATGATATGAATGTTATGCTCAAGGAAGTATGAATGGATTATAAAGTTAAAAAGTGCAATGGTTAGGATTTGTATTGATTCTATACGTAATTATTTGAACATCTTGATCACATGTTTGTTGATTAGAGGTTTTAGGAGTTACCATGGCCATTAGAGCTTTTAAGCTGGATACAAATAATACAACCGTAATATATATAACATCGATAGATAGCTATTGATTAGAGAGACACATATAAAAACTTAAGTGGTTATGAGTTTAAACATTTGGAACTTAATGCTATGTGAGACTTACATTATTCACACTGATAAGTGGAGTTCTAATTTGCATTTCTTTTCCACCATGATAGTGGGTTGAAGTGAATAAGAAGAAATCTATTTATTCTAATTGAGCAATGTACATACATAATGAAGATGAAGGAAGTATGAATCGAAAGCATAATAATTCATTACCTAGGTGAAGTTGTAAACTAAGAGACTTCTCAATATAAGAGTACAAGTTAATTTTCATTGTTTTATAGAATAAAATAGTTTAGTTTAAATCAATTAAAAAAGATCTTCTTAACAATAGAGTGAATTCAACTAAGTGACGTGTGTCCGGATAAACCTTTCCCTAATGACAATATTTGTAATCAACCTTTGTTGATCACATTATTACTATAATTGAACTGTTATAGTTGCGGTTATGATTAAGTTTTTGGCACCGTTGCAGGGGATGGGTAGTTACACTTAGTTTAGTTTAGTTTACAAAATTGTTAAGAATTTTATTTTTCTGTAATTTCTAATTTTTAGTTTAAATTTGATTGACCCTATTGCACTTGATCTACTTTTTTTTGTCTTTAGTGTTTTAGGGATGTAAAGAATATATGGCTACCATGTTAAGGAATCAAATAGTGAAAATCCTTAATAAAATCTCTAGATTGTTTTATCATAGCGAATCCATTCGAGACAATACCGCATACCTAGCATAACCAATCGCAAGTGGTTTGGTATGGACGAGATATAAACAACCATATTATAACTCGTATGGATTTACAAGATTTGTAGGAAGTCAAGAGCATTGCAATAACATATAAGGAAAAGCTTCATGGCATAATTATCAAAGCTTTTACAACCCTTACATCGAAAATGTTTATCAACCATCATGGAGTTCTCACGACAACTGGTAATCTTATCAAGATCAAGAGATGGATAAACAATCATCTCATACATCTCAAGAGCAAATGATAAGAAAAATGGTCGAGCAAAGCGAGAATGATCTCAAGAAGTATGAGGATAAATTAAAGATTTCAGCGCAATCATTTAATATAATGGAGGAAGAAGATGATCAAGCGTTCTTGAATTTGGGAAAGAATTTAGAGGAAATTGCAACATTTATAAATTCAAGACAAGAGGTTGTGATTGAGTCCAAGGAGAACCAAATCGAGAAGTTGCTATGAAGTGAGGAAGTAATGCTGCATTTACTTTCCTAGTTATCATAGTAATTGCAAGAACAAATAAACATAAATTTTACTAAACTAGCAAATTAAATAATAATTCTAGATCAAGGAGACACATAAACCACTGTAAGTATGATTTAGTTGTCGATTTGAAAAAGGTTATTTTTCATCAAGTCTTATAGATCTCCTCATGTCATTGGAGGGAACGTGTGACACAACCACATACTCACTAGACTTGCAAAGCCACCGGATATGTCGTAGGCTTTCAACAAACGAGCAGCATTAACGAACCGTGTGAACACCTATCGTGAGTGGTAACTAGCATCGAATTGTCCACCTGTCACATGGAAATTACAATATACTTCTACCCATCTCATATCCCAATATCACAGGGGCACACCAATTGCTAACAGATAAGGCCCCACTTGCCATCTAACGTGATCCCCCTTACCGAGCGACGACAATGAATTATATCCTAACTAGTGTGCAAATGCATTTACACATCAGATAAGTAGAAATTCTAAGAATCTAAGCCATAACAAAGAATCTCATAACAATAATGCAATCGAAAATACAAGACATTAATAAAAAAATATGAAATTTGAGAATTGAATCTCATAAATCACTTACAGGACTCCTTGATCCAGACTATAATTTAGCCTACTAATACCATATGAATCTCCATTACAAAATACAAATAAAAATATAAAAATAAAAGAAAAAAGTGAAGAAAAGATAGAGATAATGAAGAGGCAGAAAGGAGAAAATGGAATGGGGAATGGAGAGGCTACTCTTCTAGAGAAGAGAGGAGGGGTTTTTATAGTGTTTTTGGTCTTTAAAAGAGAGAGAATCCCTAAAATCATGATATTTTATTAATAAGAATCGAATTTATTATGTAATTGGTTGGATCAATAATAACATGTGCAAAATCTTCAAAAACTGCAAAATATGATCATCAAATCTCATAATCGACCTCGTCGCCGTATGTACAAATTTCCAAGGCGATAGGGATCGCTATGGAGGCGCTATGTTGCTCTATTTTTTGTTTCGTTCTTTCTCGACTCGAGTTTTAACGTCGTGCCAGTGCCGTGCGTTCATTCCCCAGGCACTGGTTTTTTTCCATGCGATTTCATTCCTGAGATTTTTTGTCACTCCAAGCTGCTCTCAAGGCGCTAGCCTTCCACACTTCAGATCACTTTGATTTTTCTCTGGGTTGCTAAACACCCATAATCCTCACCAAATCCACTGTTGTTTTTGAAAAATCAAGAGTTGTGATCCAGCGCCTTGCTAGAGATTTAAAAAGATGTGGTTGTTAGGCGTTGTTAAGGCGGGTTGGCTTTTTTCTTGGAATCTAAACCTTGGCTTTCTCCAGGTTGTTTACGAGACTAGATCTTCAACTTTCCCAATGCGTTTGTTGCAGTACACTCACTTTTTGTCTAGTGTTTCCTTGGCTATTTGTGTGCAACCTAAGGCATGTTAAGGCTCTGGGTCTATCTTCATCGTTTTGAATAGATTTTGATGGGAAATCACTCATTTCACTTCAATAACCTATTTTTGTTATGAAATGGATGGACACTTGTGCATGTAGGTGACCAAATTGTGAAGCATGGTTCTCACATTGAATTGTAACATCAAGCATGACTCTCACACTTCATGTAACATGTAATCCTCTCCAATGTACACAACCTCTTCCATGTATTGTCTATGTTGCTTGTGATTTGTTGTATGACTTGTGGTGTATGTATAACTTGTACACATTGTATAAGTACAATTATCATCATCACCAAATGGCCTATATAAAGGGTGCCACCCCATTGTAATGGACACACCAATGTATGAATGAAATTTCTACATTCTCATCTCTAGCTTTCTTCTCTCTTGTCTCATCTTCTCTACTTGTTCTAGTAGTTCTTAGTTTATGCCTTCTATGCTTAAGTCTCTAGCAAGTCCAACTTAAGTTCTAGTTGGCTTACAATTTAGTTTACAACACGTTATCAACACGAAGTTGCTCTACGAGAGGAGGTCTTGAAGATTAAAAAGCTTTTCAAAGATATAAAGCTAAGAAGGTATAATTTTTATTAATTTAAATAAGTTCAATTTATTTCCATGTTGTGATGGTTAATTTCTTTTTTTTCATGCATATTTAATTATGTAAATGTACTTTATTCATACATTATACATTGTAACGTCACCGACTACGAAAGTATGCTCTGTAGCTGCGTCTTGTACGATCTTCTACATCAGAAATCAAAAGTCAATGAATGACATATAGTTTTTCTATTAAAACTACAAATGATTAGTTATTGTTATATTCTTGATTTTATAATACAAATAATGCTATAAGTTTGAGTTGATAGTGGGTAAGCCTTGTCCCCGCTAAAGCTAAACATTGAAAGGGAGACGGGTTATCCTGTTCGAGGAGGCATGGTATTAAGTAAACTATGTCTCGCCACCCAACCTGGAGATTGTCCCACCAACTCATACGAATAATACATTTTGTTTATTAATGAATCAAGTTGTGAACATATATTTAATCGTATGTTATGTTTTTACATAAAAAGAGGGAAAACTATTTTATATTAAATATATTTTCAAAATATTATTCAACCATAGTTGAACTTGTTGCCTTATTATATTACCGACAATAATTACTTGTCATGACAATGTTAGATACTATAATTTGTGAATAAAACATCTATGCAAGACTATGTTGTGTTATAAAAATTTAAATCATTTGCCAATATATCTTTAGAGATTTGAAAAGTGAATATTTCACTTTATATATCTTTTCACCATATGGAGTTATAAATATATAAATACCAAAAAAGGTATTGCTCCAAAAACTCAAAATGAGTGGTTGGGTCTCAAGCTACAAAATTTAATCAGTCAAATATTAATTATAATTCCGCAATTTAATTACCTCTATGTTGAGGCTACGTGGAAATATGACTGATGAGACAATAAAAATAAGGTCACGTGGCCTGCCTTGATTTATTGCTGCAACAAATATCGAGTGCGCACATCAATCCAATAAATATTAAGGATTGATTTCTTGTCTCATGGTAGCTGAGTAAAATAATGAGATATTATAAATATAATATCGCTCCCGTCCAATTAGTTCAACTTCAAATTAAGAAGCATATGTTGCATATAATGATCATGATCGCAATAATAAATTTATGGACGTGGAAAAGGTGAAAATATCAGGTAAAGGTCGTATTGAAAATTCCACCAAAAATTGGAACAAAAGTGGTGCACCACTACAAAGGGCAAATAATTATTGACAATGAGCGCTCATAATTGTGACATTTTTTGGGCATATATGAACGACTATTTTGCCTAAATATTTTCATATATATATATATATACTCGAATATTTTTGTGACCTTTACCATGCCTTCAAAATCAAAGGAAAAATATTATGAATTTTATCATTGGAAATGGCTCGATAAAACGGGCACATCGAGATGTGTTTAAATCGTGACCTAAATATGGGCGATGAGTTTATGTCTTGTGTATCGTGCTACATGCATGTACATTATAATATAAAAGTGAATATTTCTCGAATTCAAACTTAGCGAAGGCTAATGTTCAGGCAATATCCGGTACAACAATTTTATTGTTAATGTCTTTTTTCAGAAGAAGTTTACTCAGAATAATAGAAAATTTATCTATATGAATATGATTTAATCTGAGTATAATATTCTTGGCTTTAACTTCTGGAATATATAAGGCACATTAAAATGAATGTCGTCATAAATTAAATGACATTCATAATGTGGAAAGATCTATTTGATTATCCATAATCATCAATAATGCAAAAATATTGTAAATTCGCACGGACATCCTTTATCGAATTGGATTTTTTTTATTAGCTGGAGATTATCTTAAGGCAAATTAATAGGAGACTTATATTGATTTAACTCTCCATCAATCATATTATAAGATGTCTTGGATTCCTAATAGGAAATTTATTTATAGAGAGTTTTGCTAATTGTCACTTTGATGAGCAATTTTCCCACCATTAGGGGGAGATATAAACCAATTCAAAAGGAATGACGTGAAATTGCTTGAAACACATCAAATTGCATTAAATTTGTTGTATTAGGATCCATGTATAAATTAATATGAACTCGAAGTTCAAAGGATCATTCAGTAGCAACAAGTTATGAATCAATTACTTGATGCAAATATTATATACAAAAGAGTGACAATCATATGCTTCACATTAAATGGTTCATATAGAAAACGATGTCCATGTGCAACAAAATGCACAAGATGTCTCACCCATGTGAACATGAGTGGGAGAATCAAAATGAGTTATTGGTTAGCATATTGCACTCTTTTTCCCTTTGCTATGGTTTATCCCACTGGGTTTTCTTTGCAAGGTTTTTAATGAGGCAATTCTAACAATATTAAAACTCTGTATCTAGATTGATTAGTGTATTGCACTCTTTTCCTTTCGCTATGGTTTTATCCCACTGGGTTTTTCTAGCAAGGTTTTTAATGAAGCAATCCTAATATTATTATACTTCATATAAAAAAAATAAAAGAAAAAATAAATTATGAGAGCAATTAATGTATTCTTTTTCCTATACTTGATTTTTCCCACGGGGTTTTTTTAGTAGAGGTTTTAATGAGACATTTATATTTTCTCTAAGTGTATCAATGCGTTGCACTCTTTTCCTTAGCTATGGTTTTGTCCTACTGGGTTTTTCTAGTAAGGTTTTTAATGAGGCAATCAACAAATATTATACTACAAAGCAATATTATACTCTTTTTAATGTACTAGATTTTTTCCCACATGGTTTTTTCTAGTAGAAGTTTAACGAGACAAATTCTTTCAACAAGTGTCATCCAAGGGGTAGTGTTATGAAATGGATGGACACTTGTGCATGTGGTGACCAAATTGTGAAGCATGGTTCTCACATTGAATTGTAACATCAAGCATGGCTCTCACACTTCATGTAACTTGTAATCCTCTCCAATGTACACCAACTCTTCCATGTATTGTTTATATTACTTTTGATGTGTTGTATGACTTGTGGTGTATGTATAACTTGTACGCATTGTATAAGTATAATTATCATCATCACCAAATGGCCTATATAAAGGGTGCCAACCCCATTGTAATGGACACACCAATGTATGAATGAAATCTCTACATTCTCATATCTAGCTCTCTTCTATCTTATCTCATCTTCTCTACTTGTTCTAGTAGTTCTTAGTTTATGTCTTCTATGCTTAAGTCTCTAGCAAGTCCAACTTAAGTTCTAGTTGGCTTACAACTTAGTTTACAACAAATTTTGACCCTGGAAATATAAAAATAAAGGATTAGTGCTATAAATTGGGAATTTAACCTCTGAAATCACAGTAAATACACACTAAAATATAGCACAATCGGAATATAAAAATACCCCAAATTTAGACAATTGCTTATCTTGAGAAATGGAATATAAGTTAATCAACTTGCATACAAAGAATCCTCATCACCTTCATTAATGCCCAACTCCAACTCAATGGTTTCGTACAATTTGTTTCAACAAACTTGCTAAATGGAAACAAGAACACTCAAGTAAAGTCGGTTACTCTAAGTCAAGATATTTAGACCACTTTCTTGAGGAATACTTTGCCAAACACTAGGCTTCGTCAAGACTAAAGCCATTTATTAATCATGAGTTCCCTCGGAACTTTTAACAAGACGAAAACATACACTCTCTAAATAGGGCATTGCATACCAAGATTCCACAAAGAGAAACTTATACAACTATTCCACTGACACATTCAAAAAATCATTTTGGGTCAATATGAATTTATTTTGGGTTATTATGGCTGGGCTGGGGTAACAAGGAAATGGATATTAAAGGATTCAAAACATTGAAAAGATTTACTTAATCTAGCTACAAGCACTTGAACTAAATCTTTTTATTTGAGGAGTTTTTATAGAATTCTGCCTTATTCATTTCACATATATATATTCTCAATTTTTTTTCTCCAAATATTTTTTTTTAGTACGGTCCATGCTCTATTTCCAGTGGATTTCACTTTTTCTCACTTTTCCCACCACTAGATTCCCTGCTACTCTTCCTGTGTAACCTGTGGGACACTCTATTTTTATTTAAAAACTCCTTTTAGCACTTCTCAATTTCGCTATGATTAAATTAGCCTTCCAATATAGGTGAAAAAATCATAAGGCTTTTGGGTTATAGGTTTCATGATAGCTAATGAAAGAATCTGGATGGATTATCTCAACTGAGCTAACTAGGGATAAATTATAGGTGTTCTAAGACTAAAGGCTAAACAAACACTGCCTACGTCTTCCCCTAAACTTATTCTTAAGTTATACTTAGTTTTAAATGGATGCAAACCTATTCTGGAATTTGTAGAGATTAAGTTAACTCTTGTCCAATTGTGACCTTCTACCCGCTTTTATATCTAGTATAGATGTTGACTCCACACTAGCACTCGTTAGTGTAGCCTCAGTCAGTAGACTAATCTCAAGAACATGATGTACGCCTATGCTCTACCTAAGGTCTTGTCTATTTTATGGCATTCATCAATCCATATTGACTTCTCAAATTGTCAACCATTATTCTAAGCTAGAATTGGACATTCATTTAGGCTTAAAACATATTGAAAACAAAAAAAAAGAACTCACATGTTTAAAATGTGTAACAACATACTAAACCATCAATCCATAAAATAAATGAAACCCTATTACTTGTATTTAGCCATAAACTTTGAAAAAAAATCTGAAAAATCGCGAAAATTTACCAAAAATCATTATGGTTCATCCATGCATTTCATCCAACTACATACCTGGATACCTCCCCCCAAACTTATCCTGAATCTTATCCTTAAGCTTCAAGAAAGTCAGACAACCATACACAATCCAAAAGAACAAGTGAAACTAAAATGGAAGATAAGAAAATGAAATGAGTGGAGTGAAACATATATATATATATATACATACATAAGAAGCTGATGATATGCAAAATGAGTGATGTGCAGTAAAGTACGTCAATGTTACAACACAAAAATATCATACTATCTCAATGATGCATCAAGAACCTACAATCTCTTTTCAACTCAGGTGACTTATGGAAAAAGTTGAACCAATAATATAATCAGATCAAGAACTATCAAACAAGGAGTTGACTAAAAAGATTCCAACCAATACTTGCAAGCCCAAAGTCTTCCAATTAAGGGTAAAATCAACAAGTTGGTGGATTGGAGTATGCGATTTTGGGTTCTATTTAAAAACCTCCCATTAATGCGACGACTTAAGCTGGTTTTCACTTCTCAACCAAGTCTCAAAAAATGTAAATCAGAAATAGTAGTCAATTTCCTAATAATGCTCTATCATGCTAATAAAAATGATATTCTAAATCAAACATGACACTGAACACAAGGTACTCTTTTTTTCTCCGATGTTACTTTATTATCATACGCGTGAAAAGTCCACAAAATTAAGGAGTTTATTAGAATCTAAATAATTAAAAATTAAACTAAACTAAAATGAAAATGCATGAATAAATAAAACAATGCTGGGTCGACTCCCAACCAACGCCTTTCTTTCAAGTCTTTGGCTAGACTTGGCATGGATGGTCACGTCACACCATCTTCTTGGGAGTAGTCTCTGACGAACGACTTTACCGTGACTTTGGCAATGAAATTAAAACATCCACATTCAGACTTTGGAGCTAATCTTGGACTTCTAACACAAAAGATTCTATCTCATCTAAAACATCCAACACAAAGGAGTTGGCAATGTAGAAAATCTGTAAGTGTTCCTCTTCATCCCCTTGTGTAGAAATCAACATGTATGCATGGCATATGAGACTGTTTCACCAACATCAAAGACTGGTCTTCCTTGCTCTCTTCTTGAGGCTCATTTGACCTTTCAAAAGTCACTTCAACTTCTTTCTCAGCTTTTTTTTATCATCAGAAGCTATGCAATCAATTGAAATGTTCGTGAAGTTCAACTTAAGTTCTTCAACTGATTCCTCTTCTTCTTCTCTAAGCCAATCACCATCTGATGTAAGCTCGTTCATCTTAATACAAGAAACAAGACTCGAGGTTTCCTCTTAATAAAACATTGATTGCATAGGCAACTCTTCCTCTTCGATATCCAGTGGCGCGAATGGAAATAATCATTTTTTTGCATATTTAGTATCATAGCTCCTTCGCGTTCATGCTCTATTCGTCGAGTTTCTCTTCAATCCATTGGTCAAGCTCTTCCTCAATTATATATATATATATATCTATTACTCCTTAAAAATGATCCTCATCTTTTCCCTTAAAGATAGTTCTTTCCATTGAGGAGCTGATTGTCTTAACATGGATTCATAATAGTCGTGTTGTGGCTCCTCATGAGGTTTAGGAGGCTTGGGACTCTCAAGTATCGTGCTAGGAAGGGTTTGTGAAGACAACCTCATTCTCTCTTCTTTCTGCATCAAGTATGATACATTCATAAGAATCCTATTCACATTGCCACCAAATTGGCTCAACTACCACACAAAATCTACAAGTTCTTGGCAAGCTTTAGCAGAATGAGAGTAATCTCCAAACAATTCACAAGCATTAACCTGTTGCACAAAAGAATACCGATTAGAAAAACTCTGTTCATAACATGACATACCTACCCTATTCACACTGTAATAGTGTGAGTCTTGATATAGATCACAATCGTAATGGTAGGAATAGTTAGCTTTGAAGTGAACCTACAAAACACTGAGATACAAAGGCACAACTTTTTTTAAAATAGCAACCTAAATTTAATCAGCACTAGTCCCTGGCAGCGGCGCCAAAAATTGATGCCGCGTTGTACAACACCAATAATAGTCCCGATTTACTGATTACTTAGATATGTAGTGGGCAAGTACTGGGTTAAACCCACAGAGACTGGGGTTAACTCTAGGTTATCAAAGGGGGTTTTAAAAAGAAAACTATTCTAAACTAATAACTAACTAATAACTAGGAAAGGAAATACGAGAATAAATAAACGTAAATACTACTAAACTAGCAAATTAAATAATAATTCTAGATCAAGGAGACACGTAGACCACTGTAAGTATGATTTAGTAGTCGATTCGAAAAGGTTATTTTTCATCAAGTCTTATAGATAGGCTTATAGTGACTCTCGTCACCTCGTTCTTCTCATGTTAGTGGAGGGAATGTGCGACATAACCTCATACTAACTAGACTTGAAAAACCACCAGATATGCCGTAGGCTTTCAATAAACTATCAGCATTAACGAACCGTGAGAACTTATGATAACTAGGGTCGAATTGTCCACCTATCACATGTGGAAGTTACAAACCACTGCCATCCAACTCATTTCCGAATTGCATAGGGACACAACGATTGCCAATATACAAGGCCCCAATCGCCACCTAACGTGATCCCCCTTACCGAGTGACTGTAGGATCATTGGCAATGAATTCTAACCTAATTAGTGTACATCAACAATAATAATCTCGATTTACCGACTACTTGGATATGTAGTGAGGCAAGTACAAGGTCGAACCCACAGAGAGAGGGGTTAACTCTAGGTTATCAAAGGGGGGTTTTAAAATGAAAACTAATCTAAAATAATAACTAATTAATAACTAGGAAAGTAAATGTGAGAATAAATAAACATGAATACTACTAAACTAGCAAATTAACTAAAGATCTCATATCAAGGAGACACATCGATAACTGTAAGTATGATTACGTCGTCGATTTGAAAAAGGTTATTTTTCATCAAGTCTTATAGATATAATTATAGTGACTCACGCCACTTCACTCTCCTCATGTCAGTGGAGGGAACGTGCGACACAACCACATACTATCTAAACCCGCAAAACCACCGGATATGCCGTAGGTTTTCAACAGACTAGCATAATGAGCGCTCTATGAGAACTCCTATCATGAGTGATACCTAGGGTCGAATTTTCGACCCGTCACATGTGGAAACTACAAACCACTGCCATCCAACTCATTTCTCAATTGCACAAGGAAACACCGATTACCAACAGACAAGGCTCCACTCGCCACCTAACGTGATCCCCTTACCGAGCGGCAGTAGGATCGCTGGCGATGAATTCTAACCTAACTAGTATGCACATGCATTTACACATCAAATATTTAGAAATTCTAAGAATCTATGTCGTAACAAACAATCTGATAACAATAATAAAAATACAAGACTTTAATGAGAAATATAGAATTTAATAATTGAATCTTATAAATCACTTACAAGTCTCCTTGATCTAGACTATAATTTAGCCTACTAATACCATATGATCTCTATTACAAAATAAAAATTAAAATATAAAAATAAAAGAAAAAAGGGTGAAGAAAAGATGGAGAGAATGGAGAGGCAGAGATGAGGAAATGGAATGGGGAATGGAGAGGTTACTTTTTTGGAGAAGATTGGAGGGCTTTTTTATAGTGTTTTTGGTCTCTAGAAGAGAGAGAATCCCTAAGATATTCAAAATCGATTTATAAGAATTGAATTTGTTTTGTAATCGGTTGGATCAATAATAGCACGTGCAAAATCTTCCAAAACTATAAAATCCGATCTTCAAATCTCATAACCGACCTCAGCATCGTATGTACAAATCTCCAAGGCATTGGGGATCATTGTGGAGGCGCTACGGTGCTATGTTTTTTATTTCATTCTTTTCTGACTTGAGTTTGAGCGTAGTGCCAACACCGTATATTGATACCCAAGGCGTTGGGAAGGAGCTGGCTCTTTTCCAAGCCATTTTGTTCTAGAGATTTTAGGTCACTTCAAGGTGCTCACAAGACGCTAGCCTTTCACACTTTAAACCACTTTAATTTTTCTCTAGGATGCTAAACACCCTTAATCCTCACCAAATCCACTGTCATATATGAAAAATCATGAGTTTTGGTCTAGCACCTTGCTAGAGACTTAAAAAGATGTGTTTGTAAGGCACTATCAAGGCGGTGACCTTTTTTCTTGAAATTTAAACCTCAACTTTCTCCAAGATCTTCACAAGACTTGATCCTCAACTTTTCCAATGAGTTTTTTTGCAATGCGCTCACTTTTTGTCTTGCAATTCCTAGGCTATTTGTGTGCAACCTAAGGCATTATTAAGGCTTTGGGCATATCTTCATCTTTTTGACTCGATTTTGATTGGAAATCACTCATTTTTACTTCAATAGCCTATTTCGACTCTAGAAATACGAAAACAAAGGATTAGTGCTATAAACTAGGGATTTAACTTCTGAAATCATAGTAAATACACACAAAAATATAGCACAATTGGAGACTTATCAAATACCCCAAAATTTAGACAATTGCTTGTCCCAAGCAATGGAATATAAGTTAATCAACTTGCATACAAAGAATTCTCATCAGCTTTATTAATGCCCAACTCCAACTCAATGGTTTCGTCAAACAAGAACAGTCAAGTAAAGCTGGTTACTTTGAGTCAAGATATTGCGGCCAATCTCTTGATGAATACTTTGCCAAACACTAGGCTTCGTCAAGACTAAAGCCATATATTAATTATGAGTTACATCAAAACTTCGAACAATCCAAAAACATGTAATCTCTAAATAGGGCATTGAATACTAAAATTCCATAAATAGAAACTTATACAACCATTCCACTGACACATTCAAAGCATCATTTGGGGTCAATAGGAATTTATTTTGGGTTATTATGGCTGGGCTGGGGTAGCAAGGAATGGATATTAAAGGATTCAAAGCATTGGAAAGACTTACTTAATCTAGCTACAAGCACTCGAGCTAAATCTTTTTATTTGAGGAGTTTTTATAGACTTCAGCTTTTATTTATTTCACTTATATATATTCTTTATTTTTTCTCAAAATATCTTTTTTTAGTATTGTCCCTGCTACATTTCCAGTGGATTTCACTTTTTCTCACTTTTTCCCACAACTAGATTCCATGCCACTCTTCCTGTGTGACCGATAGGACACTCTATTTTTTATTTAAAAACTCTTATTAGCACTTGTCACTTTTGCTATGATTAAGTTAGCCTTCCAATGTAAGTAAAGTGATTATAAGGCTTTGGGGTTATAGGTTTCATGATAGGTGATGAAGGAATAAGGTTGGGTTGGCTCAACTGGGCTAACTAGGGATAAATTATAGGTGTGCTAAGGCTAATGGCTAAACAAACATTGCCTACGTTTTCCCCCAAACTTATTCTTGAGTTATACTCAATTTTAAATGGATGTAAACCTATTCAGGAATTTGTAGAGATTAAGTTGACTATTGTCCTATTGTGACTTTCTACTCGCTTTCATATCTAGCATATAGCGTTGACTCCACACTAGCACTCATTGGTATAGCCTCAATCAGTAGACCAATCATAAGAACATGATGTTTTACCTATGCTCTACCTAAGGTCTTGCCCATTTTATGACATTCATCAATCCATTTTGAATTCTCAAATTGTCAACCATTATTCTAAGCTAGAATTAAGCATATATTTAAGCTCAAAACAAAAGGAAAAACAAAAAGAAAGAATCGACATGTTTAAAAATGTGTAACAACCTACAAAACCATCAATCCATAAAATAAATGAAACTATATTACCTGTATTTTGCCCAAAATTTTGAAAAAAATATAAAAAATCGCAAAAACTTTATTGAAAATCCTTACAGTTTATTTATGCATTCCATCCAACTACATAACTACATACCTCCAAACTTATCTTGAACCTTGTCCTTAAGCTTCAAGAAATTCGGACAACCATACACAATCCAAAAGAACAAGTGAAATTGAAATGGAAGATAGGAAAATAAAATGAATAGTGAAACATATTTATATATATGCATAAGAAGTTGACTGTATGCAAAATGACTGATGTGCAGTGAAATGTGTCAATATTATAGCACATAAATATCATACTATCTCCATGATGCATCAATAGAATCTACAATCTCTCTTCGATTCAGGTGACTTAAAGAAAAAGTTGAACCAATAACATAGTAAGAGCAAGAACTATCAAAGAAAGAGTTGACTAAGGGTAAAATCAACAAGTTGGTGGAATGGAGTCTACGATTTTGGGCTCTACTTAAAGACCTATCACTAATGCGATGACTTAAGCTGGTTTTCAATTCCCAACTAAGTCTCAAAAAATCTAAATCTGAAATGGCACTCAATTTTCTAATAATGTTCTATCATGCTAACAAAAATGATATTCAAAATCAAACCTGACACCAAACACAAGGTACTCTTCTTTTCTCCGGTGCTCATTTATTTCTATACACCTAAAAATTCCACAAAAGTAAGAATTTTATTAGAATCTAAATAATTAAAAACTAAACTAAACTGAAATAAAATTGCATGAAAAAATAAAACAAAGCTTGGTTGTTTCCCAATAAGCACCTTTTTCTCAAGTCTTTTGCTAGACTTGGCGTGGATGGTCACGTGACACCAGCTACTTGGGAGTAGCCTTGAACGAAAAGGTTCACTGTGACTTTGGGCAATGAAATTGGCGTACCCTAGTGATGACCCCTTCTTCTAAATAGGGCACCGCCCAACCTAATATCGTATTAATCCTTAATCCGATCCACGTAAGACTTAAATACGTATTAGTCGACCTTTCTTTCCTATACTCCTCGATACATGCATTCAGGATAAGTAATACATCGTTCACGATATTATTAGATTTCATAGTTAATTAATTTTTTTATCATTTTCATATTATCACGAAAATTTTAAAGGTTATGCAGAAGCAATTATTATTTAAAAATCCTAAGTGTGGAAACCAGGAAACAACATCACATGCATATAAATATCATAAGGATAATAACACAGTGTGATAAACGAGTCTCAAGTTGAGGAACTATACGCTCAACCCAATATACAACCCAAAATGTATAAGAAAGACATAAGCATCAATAATACAACAAAAGTCGAGTCATACACAAAATGAAATAGGAGAGTCGCTGAAATGCTTAAGTAAAGTCATCGATCTTCTACTTCCCCAGCCTGTTGCTGCTTGACGGACCTACACCTACACCCACCGTCACAAACTAGACGGTGAGTATAGTGATATTTAAGTAATAAATGGAGAATTCTATACTACATTTCCAAAACGTATGAAAGGTATTTAAGAGCATAAAGTGGTGAAAAAGTTGTTGAATCAAGTAATGAAAGTAAATACCACAGTTAAAAATGTATATACAAACACAGGCTAAGTCGAGATGATGTCCGTCCAGTCAGCGGTGAGAACTATCACCTAGCCTTTTCCATAACTATATGGAGCTGTGCAATACATATTTCATAAATTCTATCAATCCTCAGATGGCGGAGCTGTGCTCTATGCTTATAAATCATCTATCTTGTTCTTACCGACACCCCTGAGTCCCCGTGTGCCGCGCAAGTGTAGTGGTGAGTGCCGAAACCCCGGTAAATCTAAGTCCTCGTGAATCACGCATCTCTTGTGTAATGGACACTAGATAATCCTTACTTTAATTTTGAAGGATCAATAATTCTAAGTCTCTAGGATTTCAAGACTAGTTAAGCTACAAATCCTAAGGAAATAGAATACAAGTCTAATCCATTGCAACATATCCTAATAGCATGCTTTAGATCAACTATAGATCAAGAATATTATCAAGCTTAGAAAAATGTATCAATGAAATACTTCACATGGCATCTTGTTGACAATATTCAATAATGAATAGAAACAAGGATAACTTGATGTGAGATTATAAGTAACAATGTCTACAAATAGACTATAAATTGATAAGAGTCAATGAAATGAAATAGGGAATTCTCACAACTTTACTTACACATACACCCGCAATCCTAGCAATATTGATCGCTACCCGCCTTCAAGTTCGCGTGTCCCATACCCAACTTCAACTCCTCATATTCATGGATATTATTAAATTGATTTAGGTGTGTTTTAGGTTTAGTTAAGTGTTTGGACCAACCAAAACTAAAAAGACTCCAAACACTTATCAATAACTACCCCTAAGCATAAGTTCTCACTTTCAAATCCATTTTGACAAAGAATGACTATATTTTCAAAACCTATTGGTTCTATGTTGTTCCTCTTTCTCTTAGCTTTCCAACTATATGCAAAGCATCAAAATCCGAGTTAAAACGAGAAAGTTATGGCTGTTTTAAGAAATCCGGAAAAGTTCTCCCATCTGCAGAACACATAGCGCACTATCTAGTATGGATAGCGCGCTATGTGCACTGCAGACTTCATTTCTGCAATGGGGATTTGGAGTTTTTGACCCCAAATCCCACCCAAGTCATCTTCATCACCAAAAACTCCCTTAATAGGGTACAACCACCTCAAAACAACAAAAAAACACGAGATACTTCAATATATTGACCAAAATTTAGATTTAAACATGCATGCAAAAGAAATGCTCGAGAACACACTTAGATCTTGAAAAATCATAACTTGATCATGTGGAAATCAAATTTAAAACTTCTTAGTAGCTAGATTAATAGAATTTTGAGAAGAATCCAAATATGAGCTTTGATTTCATAAAATAAATCATTTTCTAACTCTGATTTTGAAAAATCAGTTTCACATGAAAAAGCCCAAACTTTGCCAAAACTTGAAAATCTGAAAATTGGGACTTGTAATCCAAACCAATGCTTCAATTTGCTTATAGACAACCTTAAAAACATATGGAAATTGATTAGAGGTAAAAGCCCTATGATCTACAACCAAATTCATCAAAGATTGTATGCATATAAGTAGTAGAAGCATACCTAGGGTTGTAGCTAGACCTGTTGCTTTTGATCCCTTAATTTGTTGAAGAATTCTTCTCATACCACCATTCAAAAACCCAGCCCCAAAACCAAGCACAACTCTGATTTTTGTTTGACAAACATGCAAAATGAAGAGAATACCAACTAGTGTTGCTTTTATACCTCCAACTTCATCACTTACACACACCCTCATCAGTATGATGATCACACGACCATAATCCACTCCTACCTTTCCATCCAAAGGTCCTAATTAGATCCAGCTCCACCAACCTACTTTAAGTGACACACAAAGATTACACAGATGACCTTAACATATATCACGAGGCATGTCTAATGGTGGTTGATTTTTAACCAAACTTTAAACTACAACTAAATGTACATATGTATATTCAACTATAGGCACATTAAATTAGTTTATTTATCACAATTGAGAAATTATGACTTACCCTATCACTTCATACCCCGGTCCTACGTCGGTACGCATCTTGAGGCGTGTCCCCGCTCGTGCGTCGAATGAGAAATAAATAGACTAAATAAATATCCGGTATACGGTACACACATACATCGCACTAGGCATTCATCACACAAAAATATCATGCATCTCGGTATTTGAGCCGAGTGCTACGACAGTATACCCACTGTTGGGCCGTTACAATCTTCCCAAATAATAGAAACTTCGTCCTCGAAATTTAACTTGACCTAATCTCGAAATGCTTAATCTCATAATTCAGTCCTTTCCTTAAAAACAGAGTCACTCAATGGTCGATTCTTTGTTCTTCACAATTTAAAGAATATGAGATAATTTATTTTAATTTCATTCTCATTATAATTACCCTAGCAAAAATTTCAATTGATACTAGCCCCAAAGCCCGTATTTCTTAAATACCACAGGTGGATCCAACAACCATTTCAACCTGGGTTCCATCATACCACGGTGGGCGAGTTCCACTCAGCAACCACATTCTCATTATGACAACTCTATATGGTACTTTGGTAATAGTACTCAAAAGAAATTTTGTTTAACGTAATTCTCTACGAATATTATGTGTGCTTATTTAGGCTATACTACTTCTAGCATTTCATTATCATTTTTCTCAACTCAAATAACTCGGAGTATGTCAGGTCGCTCTCAACCGTGCAATGATCATATCTCTTGCAAATCATCTCATGCAAGCCACTGTTGTGTTTAAGTTTGACTGTTCGTGCATAACTGAAAATAAATAGAAACTTACCCTCGATACGGTCGTTCGCTACCTTTGGGTCTTGCTCTGCCTCTACATGGTCTCACTCTCTGGCATGTGGCTACACCTCATATGGCTCATCACTCGGAGGTCTGACCATGTGTCCAATCCGTCCACCTTTGTAACATGTCAGTCATCCACTCGATGATGTCGAGGTCATTTGATGATGTTGAGGCCACTTGACTATGCTTCATCCACTGTCTCTGTGATGGCACGTGTGGACTAATGCTGGTACTCCTGACTGTGCTCTCAATACTTACTTTGCTGAAGAAAATTCACAGATTATAGACACTCATGTGACATGTGTTTAACCTAAAGAAAATTGTAACATGTCAATGGTCTCCTCTGCTTTGTAATTTCGGTCTGAGTCTGCCCCTATCTCAGTGCATCTCGGCCTCAGTCGCCTGATGTTTGCTCAATCTGAGAAGGCGATAATGTCAATCTTATTGAAGGTAACAAGGAAACCTACTCGCGGACTAATGGCAGTAGTGTAAGTGATGCATTGATGTGGTGGTTGGTAATGCTTGTCCAGATCCACTAGATCCCTCGTTCGTTCTGTTTTGCCTCTTAGCTCTCCTCGACTTCCTATTATTCTTGGTCGAAATGGGTGCGTCGATAACCATAATTACTATAAGTATGATCACAAAACATCTCCAGTGAAATAGGTACTACCGACTATATAGGTGGCTCGGGTGCTTGCAATATGGTGGTGGTAGTATCCGACACAATCGGAGTTTCGGATAATGGAAACACTATCTTAGTAGTTGTACAGAGACAACCGATGAAGGCGTACATAGGAAACTGAGTCATCAACATCGTGATAAGCCGGTTCAACTATTGTTCCTAAGTAGTGACTACGTAGGTCCAATACCGCATGTCGTCTGTACTAACTGTAATAGCCTCCGCTATCAGAGGTACTGCGGTCGAAGTAGTGGCGGTGATGGTGACCTATGAAAATGCGAAAATGTGTGCCGTCATAAAAGACACGATGTCAGTCAGGTGCTGAACCTGTGCCCAACTCTATTAGATAGCCTTTGAAAATCCACCGCCAATATCGTGTGCGGGCTACATGGAATACGATGTCTAACCTCGATCTATCGCCAAAGTAGAAAGCGTCATTAACATCATTCTCGAAAAATATCTCCAGTAAAATATCGTAAGTTCACGAACTTCTTCTTCATCCTCATGTTTTTTGTCAGAGCTAGTGTAGCTAAGTGTGGTCGCATCAGCGTGAGGAATTCGATCAACTGTTGTCCTCGAAATTACTATGTCTATCCCACATCGCATATGGTGGTAACAACGATGTGCTAACTGCTGCTTATGCAAGCATCTCTGACCTCTAGCTGATCTCACAATGTACTCCACAAATCGATTGCAATCGAGAATCAACTTCTACGGATATATCGTATATATACATATATAAGCAACATAAAATGTACAAATACAATTTCCCCAACTCACTTTTGCTCACTGCCCTACTACTAGTTTCTAAGCAAGGATCGTCTAGTTTCCACTTTTAAGATTTGTGCTTTATTAAAGTTTTGTTTCGTACTTATCGAGAACATCAATCATGATATTAGAACCTCATTATAGAATAAACTATAAACCACTGTCTAGGCTCTACAACACCTAGACTTTGCTACCACCTATGATGTTGGTATTTACAATTTTAGACAACTCTATACACTGTATCTAAGGTTCTAGTACCATTGGGCTCTGATACCAACTATGTTGGTATCATAATGCCTTAAACCATAAAGTTCTCTAAACCTACTCTCTGATACCAACTGTGACAACCCCTTCTTCTAAATAGGGCACCGCCTGGCCTAATCTCGTAATTAAGTCTTAATCCCAGCCACGTAAGACTTAACTACGTATTAGTCAACCTTTCTTTCCTATACACCTCAATACATGCATTCAAGATAACTAATTCATCGTTCACGATATCATTAGATTTCATAGTTAATTAAACATTTTATCATATTCATATTATCACGAAAATTTTAAAGGTTATGCGGAAGCAATTATTATTTAAAAATCCTAAGTGTGGAAACCAATAAACAACATCATATGCATATAAATATCATAAGGATAATAACATAGTGTGATAAATGAGTCTCAAGTAAGGGAACTATACGCTCAACCCAATACACAACCCAAAATGTACAGGAAATATATAAGCATCGGTAATACAACAAAAGTCAAGTCATACACAAAATGAGATAAGAGAGTTGCCGAAATGCTTAAGGAAAGTCACCGATCTTCTCATTCCCCAGCCCGCTGCTGCTCGACGGACCTACACCCACCGTCACAAACTAGACGATGAGTATAGTGATATTTAAGTAATAACTGGAGAACTCTATACTACATTTTCAAAATGTAAGAAAGGTATTTAAAAGCATAAAGTAAAAAAAAGTTGCTGAATCAAGTAATGCAAGTAAATACCACAGTTAAAAATGTATAAACAGACACAAGCTAAGTTGAGATGATGTACGTCTGGTCGGTGGTGAGAACTATCACCTAGCCTTTTCCACTACTATATCGAGCTGTGCTCTACATATTTCGTAAAATTCTATCAATCCTCAAATGGCGGAGCTGTGCTCTATGCGTAGAAATCATCTATCTTGTTCTTGCCGACAACCCCGAGTCCCATACCCCGTGTGCCGCACAAGTGTAGTGGTGAGTGCCGGAACCCCGGTAGATTTAAGTCCCTGTGAACCGCGCATCTCTTGTGCAATGGACATTAGATAATCCCTACTTTAATTTTCAAGGATCAATAATTCTAAGTCTCTAGGATTTCAAGACTAGTTAAGCTACAAAGCCCAAGGAAATAGAATACAAGTCTAATCCATTACAACATATCCTAATAGCTTTAGATCAACTATATATCAAGAATATTATCAATCTTAAAAAAACGAATCAATGAAATACTTCACAAGACATCATGTTGACAATATTCAATAATGAATAGAAACAAGGATAACATGATGTGAGATTACAAGTAGCAATGTCTACAAATAAACTATAAATCGATAAGAGTCAATGAAATGAAATAGGGAATTCTCACAACTTTACTTACACATACACCCGCAATCCTAGCAATATTGATTGCTACCCGCCTTGGAGTTCGCACGTCCCACACCCAACATCGACTCCTACTATTCTTGGATATTATTAAACTTATTTAGGTTTGTTTTAGTTCTTAGTTAAGTGTTTGGACCAACCAAAACTAAAAAGACTCCAAACACTTATCAATAACTACCCCTATGCATAAGTTCTCACTTTCAAATCCATTTTGACGAAGAATATGACTATATTTTCAAAAACTATTGGTTCTATGTTGTTCCTTTCTCTCTCTTAGCTTTCCAACTCTATGCGGAGCGTCAAAATCCGAGTTAAAACGAGAAAGTTATGGCCATTTTAAGAACCTAAAAAGTTGCCCATCTACAAAATACATAGCGCGCTATCTATTATGGATAGCACGCTATGTGCACTGCAGACTGTATTTCTGCAGTCGGGATTTGGAGTTTTTGACCCCAAATCCCACCCAAGTCATCTTCATCACCAAAAACTCCCTTAATGGGGTACAACAACCTCAAAACAACACCAAAAACATGAGACACATCAATATATCGATTAAAATCTAGATTTAAACATGCATGCAATAGAATTGCTCAAGATCACACTTACACCTTGAAAAATCATAAAATGATAATTTGGAAATCAAATTTAAAACTTCTTAGTAGCTGGATTAGAAGAATTTCGTGAAGAATCCACATATAAACTTCGATTTCATAAAAGAAATCATTTTCTAACTCTGATTTTGAAAAGTTAGTTTCACATGAAAAGCCTGAAAAATCTGAAAATTGGGACTTGTTATCCAAACCAATGCTTCAATTTGCTTATAGACAACCTTAAAAACATATTGAAATTGATTAGAGGTAAAATCCATATGATATACATCCAAATTCATCAAAGATTGTATGCATATAAGTAGTAGAAGTATACCTAGGGTTGTAGCTAGACTTATTGCTTTTGATCCTTTAATTTGTTGAAAAATTCTTCTCATACCACCATTCAAAACTCCAGCCTCGAATCCAAGCACAGCTCTGATTTTGTTTGAAAAACATGCAAAATGAAGAGAAGTCCGACTAGTGTTGCTTTTATACCTCCAACTTCATCACTTACACACACCCTGATCAGTATGATGATCACATGGCCATAATCCACTCCTACCTTTCCATCCAAAGGTCCTAATTAGATCTAGCTCCACCAACCTACTTTAAGCGACACATAAAGATTACATACATGGTGGTTGATTTTTAATGGTGGTTGATTTTTAACCAAACTTTAAGCTACAACTAAATGTACATATGTATATTCAACTATAGGCACATTAAATTATTTTATTTATCACAATTAAGAAATTATAACTTACCCTATCACTCCATACCCCGGTCCCATGTCAACACGCATCTCGAGGCATATCTTCGCTCATGCGTCGAATGATAAATAAATAGACTAAGTAAATATCTGGTATACGGTACACACGTACATTGCACTAGGCATCCATCACAAAAAATATCATGCATTTCGGTATTCAAGCCGAGTGCTACGACAGTATACCCGACATTGGGCCACGTCATAGGTCGATGACTCTTAATAATAAACAAATTTGCTATTGGAAATTTGGGTCATTACAACCCTCACTTAGACTTTGGAGTTCATCTTGAACAACTAACACAAAAGATTCTATCCCATCTGAAACATCCAACACAAAGGAGTCGGCACTGTAGAAAATCTCTAAGTGATCCTTTTCATCCACCCATATGTAGAATTCAACATGTATGCATGGCACATGAGGCAATTTCACGAACAACAGAGGTTGGTCTTCCTTCCTATCTTCTTTGACCTTTCAAAAGTCACTTCAACTTTTTTCTCGATCTTCTTATCATCAAAAGCGATGCAATCATGGGAAATGTCCATGAAACTCAACTCAAGTTCTTCAACTGATTCCTCATCTTCTTCACTAAGCCAATCATCATCTGATGTTAGCTCATCCATCTCAACACAAGACTTGATCCTCAACTTTTTCAATGAGTTTCTTGCAATATGCTCACTTTTTGTCTAGCGATTCCCTGGCTATTTGTGTGCAACCTTAGGCGTTGTTAAAGCTATGGGCAAATCTTCAGTGTTTAACTATATTTTGATTGGAAATCACTCATTTTTCTTCTATAGCTTGTTTTGATCCTGGAAATCACTCATTTTACTTCATATAAAAACAAAGCATTAGTGCTATAAATTAGGGATTTAACCTCTAAAATCATAGCAAATACACGCTAAAATATAGCTAATTGGAGACTTATTAGGAAGCATGCCATGAAGCTTATGAAGAAGTAGAGAAGCACAATCAAGAGGATTACAACATTGTTGATGCTTTAAAGCTAAATGATTCACTCGAACATGTTAGAGAGGAAAGTCTTATTGAGGATATTAAACAACATGATAGTGGTGTTGATCTAGAGAAGTTGGAAAAAATAATGAGTAACGAAAGCAAGGAAAACTTTAGATCACACAATATGGAGTTTATGCAAGGGACAATGAATTTTGTAGTATCACTTACACCAGTTCAACAAGAATTGCAAGATAAATGGAATGATGAGAAAATTGGGATCTTTGCGAGACGTATGAGAAGACTATAAAGATGATCCCTTTTGAAAAGACATGGGAAGCTGTGCCAAATTATATAAAAATGATGACGGATAGGGTAGCATGCCAGAAAAAGATGAAAATGATTAGAGGATATGAGGAACTTCGCGTGGATGCATCATCGAAGTAACCTACGTTAAACGAAGCGCTACTGGGAGGCACCCCTGGGGTTTTTAATGTCAATTATTTATTTTTTTTAGTTAGGAAAATCCAAACATTTTATTAATTTCCTAATTTAAAAGTTTTGTGCTAAACGTGTAGGAAAAGACCATTTGCTAGGTAAAATTTCATCGAAATGGAAGTGTCTTAACAAACTCAGCAAAGAGCGTAAACGAGCAAAGGAGTTAAAGTGGTAAAGGTCAGGTAAATTGAAAAAACCATGGGTAAGTTTTTATGGAAGTTTTATATATACAAGGTATTTCACGATATCACGACGCCTTGTGTAGTAATACATAGAGCTGGGAGAGTGCCAATAGGGAGTTAAATGAAAAATTGAAAAGTCATGGAGACAAACTAGTTGATGTCGTTTATACACACACACACACACACACACACACACACACGGTTCTGTGAGCCAAAACAGGCGGCGCGAACTTGTGAGCAATTCATGCTCACGGTGAGCTCGACGTCGTGCCCACGCTGTGGCTCCAACGTGCCCTACAAGGGACGTCGTCGACGTCGAGGAAGGTTTTAAAACCATTTCCAAGCTAAAATTTATACACTAGAATCTTAGTCCATACACCACCAACTAAGAATACATCCCCCAAAAACCATAGTTTGAGCAATTTTTAGTGAGAAAAGAGTGTTCCTAGTGATCAAGAATGAAAATAGAAGTTATATTTTGTATTTTCACAAAAGAGGAGAACTAAAGCATTGATTTTGAGAAGAAAGTCAAAAGAGCAATAGGGTTGTGGATAATGAGCTAAGTGAGAGGGCTTGATTGATAGAGGCTTGGAGAAGTAATCTATACCGAAAAGTAGTCCGACGTTAAGGTAAATTTACAATTTCATTAGTTATACTTTGAATTTTTGATCTTATTGATGAAATTGCATGAATTGTGGAAATTAGGTTCTTGGATAGGAATTTGAATTTGTGTGGATTTAGAGCAATCAATGTGGCTTATTGATGATTATTGTATGTCTTTTTGAATTAATTGGCATGTGAATGACCCTCGCGAATGAAAATTTTGATTTTAGGTGATTTGAAGACCCATTGTTGAATTGTTGTGGTTATGTGAGTTTTTGAGATAATAGCAAGAACAAGGAGGTAAACAAGTCAAGTTAGTGAATTTAGGGTTAATGACAATGAGGCATCATCCTCAAGAGTTCAAGATGAAAATGCCTGAGGCCTTTCAAATCAAATTTTTACATTATAAGGAGGCCAAGGAGAGGTATGAGGCCATAGAAAATAAAGAGTTCATTTGTGAATGAGGAATAAACCTACCGGCCAAGTAAAGTAAGAGAGTCAATAACTTCATTAGACAATGGGGTTGGGAGCATTTCACGCAAGACTATAGGAAGAACAAAGTTTATGGAGTGAGTGAAATTGTTCACGAGTTTTATGCCAATGCGAAATTCACAAAGAAATGTGATCCAGTTATGGTGAGAGGAGTGATGGTCCCATTTAATGAGCACTACATAAACAACATCTATGGGTTAGAATACTTGAGCATGAATGGAGTCTTACAGACCTTCCCAGATGACTTATATGCGACACCCTATAACCTATATCCTTTTAAGACCATAAAGAGAGCATTAGCTGTCCTAGGATAACAAGGTTGGATAATGAGAGTTGAGAATGTGCTAAAGTTCATGAAGAAGGGTAGTGTAAGGAAAGTTCATTGAATGTGGCAACATTTTTTGGTTGCTTCATTATACTCGACTACTCAGCAAGGCGAGATAAACAAACCTAAGGAGGCTTGTTTATATGAGATTACAAAGAATAGGAGGATCAATGTTGGGGAGATTATTTATAAGTACTTAAGGGAGTCAATCATGACTAAGAGAGACAACAAGTTGTTTTTCCAATCCTCAAAACCCAAATGTGCTTGAAGGCTAAAGTGAGATTGATCCAAGATGAAGAATTTGATATAAAAGCCCAAGTAGTCATAGATGAGGAGTTTATGTTGACTTTAAAATCACTTACTGAATACAAAGACTCTAAGGATGAGAGAGAAAGAGAAAGAGAGCGAGAGGGACAAACTTGATGCTGAGTTGTTAACAAAGGAAGCAAAAGATCTAAAAACAACAGCAACAACAATGGAGTTGACCCAGGAGTTGAGGAATGAAAGATATGGAGAGGAGGAAGAGCACCAGCAAGGATTTGCTGAAGGCTACAATTTTATAGACCCATTAATAGGAGAGTAAGACTTGGATGGTCCTAAAGTTTTTCCACCACCTCCACCACCATAGGCACCTGTATCAGCTGATGACTTGACTCCATGATAGCAGAGTCTGTGTATTGCTGAGATAAGGAGACAATACAGAGAAGATAGGGCTCAGTATCGTGAAGCCTTATTGAGATACGAGCAAGACCGACTGAATGGACAAAGAAAATTCATGGTATTTATAGATCATCAGAGTTACGTACCTAGATATGAGAGGAGTTGAAGGTTGATTCCTACTGATAGGTCTATTGGCTTTCCAGCAGCACTGAACTACATGTTTGATCCCGACATGGTGCAGGGCAGAAGGGTTGAGCGTCATTTGACACCATCCTATGTTGAAGCTGATGATGATACAAAGTCTTAGAGTTTGAGTCTTGGGATTTCTCTAGACCTTGGGGAGATGAGAGATACATTAATATTGATTATTTTTACATTTGGGATTTTTTGTCATTTTGGTAGTCGTTAAGTTTTATGTAATGCATTTTTATGTTTAGTTCTCAGATTATATTATATAAGTTTGTCTGTTTAGTGTTTTTATCTTTTAAGCTTATTTTTAAACTTTGAGGACAAGGTTTGGTTTAAGTTTGGGGGCATCGACACTGCGGGAAGTAATAAGAAAGGATGAAATAAGGATAAACACTAGAGATATGACCATAAATTTTTTTAAGCAATTAAAGAGGAAAGAATAGTAGTGTATCTTTTTCATTTAATTATTATTGAAATGTGTATAATAGTATGGATTAGGTTATTTATAGTAATATAGTTATGAATAAAGTAATTCATTTGCAAAGTTCATGCATTTAATTGAGGATGAGTAAGAATACATGTATCTTGTTATTATAAAACTCAAGAGAGTGTTATCAAATTCTTGAAGAAAATAAGAAATGTAGCAAACAATGGTATAATTTCATGATTAGAAACTTAGAGTTAGGGAAGACCATGAACTTAAAATAAAAGCAAGAAGAATACCAGAATGCTTATTATGGAAAAGTTAGATCTTTCATGAATTCTATAATAAGTATGAATCTTACTTGAGTAACAAAGTAAAAAGAGACTTAGCACCAAAAAGGATAAGATAGACATGGTTTTTAATGAAAAATTAGGGTTAAAGCTTGCTTAATAGAGTGAAAGTGAGAAGTGCTAACAAGAGTTTTAAAATTATAAATTAGAGAGTCCCACAAGTTCTACTGGAAAAGGAGCAAATAACTTGATGGTTGGAAAAAGTAAGAAAAAATGGAATCCATAGGAAAAGGAGCAAGGACCGTAAAACTAAAAAATATGAAAAAGAGAGAAAAATAGAAAGAAAGAAAGGCATAAGTTATATTAAAACTCTTCAAATAAAAAGATTTAGCTCGAGTACAAGTAGCTTACTTGAGTTAAGTTTTCTTTCCAACTATATAAAGTTCTATAAACTCTTGAAGTACAAAAGTCTATAAAAATAGTATGATTTATGCTTATTTGTGAATTCTTAAGTTTAATGAGAAATTATGAGATAGTAAACTTGTTACTTGAGTGTCTAGGTGAAATAAAAAAATGATTAGTGATGGTTTTGGTTATGAACTACTTTTGAGTTTTAAAATGAATTATATGTGTTGTTAAAACTACGTGTTTAGAAAATAATAGTTTTTATAATGAAAAACTCTTGAGTGGATTATTAACTTGAACTTATTTGAATTAAATGATATTCAATGAACTATGTAAAATGAGTAAGAAATATAAGTAGTTGTAGTAGTAAGAGTATTTAGTAGAATACACTTTTGCTCTAGACGTGTAAAATCCTAAGTTTGGGGGTATTTGATAAGTGATTAATTAGACTTATATATAAGATTAGTTTAGTTGTATAATTTAACTAAATATCCCAGAATGAGCTCTAATTGATGATATTTATGTGTTTTGAGGTTTACAAGGCATAAAGGAGATAAAGGAGTGATGTCATTATAAAATGAGGAGAAAAAGCACTAATATACACTTGACATCGTGGCATAGACACTTGACACTGTAAGAAGAGAGCACAAGGCATGGACAATTCATGGAGAAGGCTTAAAGATAAAAAATAGGTGCAATGCAGTTGATGCAGTGGAGGCGCTGTGGGGATACAAAACCGGCACTAAAACATTACACACAGGGCACCGAGGATAAAATACACACAAAGGTTGAAGTTGTGGCGGCGCTATGATATTACACACATGGCGTGGATACTTATAAACATCGTTGAGAAATAAAAATAGAAAGTTTTAGAGTTCTAGTTCATTTGGAATTGTTAATTAGGGTTTCTTATTATATTCTTATGAGTCTTAGGGGTATAAATAGATATTAGAATGTGGTAAACATATACATTATCACTAATTAGCATACATTACAATAGTTTACAATACATTTCAATGAATACCATGATTTATGTGTTGATTTCAAAGATAAGGGATTAGTTTATTTATCTTAGAGATTAATAGATCATTTGGTATGAATGCTATGCTAAAGAAAGTATGAATGGATAATAAAGTTAAAAAGTGCAATGGTTAGGATTTGTATTGATTCTATACGTAATGCTATGAACATCTTGATCATGTTTTTGTTGATAAGAGGTTTGAGGAGTTACCATGACAATTGGAGCTTTTAAGCCGAATATGGACAATACAACCGTAACATATATAACATCGATAGATAGTTATTGATTAGGGAGGCACGAATAGTAAACTTAAGTGGTTATGACTATAAATATTTGAAACTTAATGCTATGTGAGACTTACGTTAGTGTTCTAGTTTGCACATTAGGATCTTTACCACCACGACAGTGGGTTGAAGTAAATATGAAAGAAATATGTCTATTCTAATTGAGCATTGTACCTACATAATGAGGATAAATGAAGTATGAGATGAAAACATAATAATTCATTACTTGGGTGAAGATGTGAACTAAAAGTCTTCTCAATATAAGAGTACAAGTTAATTTACATTGTTTTATAGAATGGAGTAGTCTAGTTTAAATCAATAATTTTTTTTTTCTTAATAATAGAGTGAATTTAACTAAGTAACATGTGTCCAAATAAACCTTTTCTATATGACGATATCCATAATCAACCTTTATTGGTCGCATTATTACTACAATTGAACCGTTATACTTGCGGTTACGATCAATTATCCCTGTATATAAAAAGGGTTTTTCTCTTCATACCCCACGAAACTTAATGCTTCATGAAACGAAACTCCCACCCTCTCAAAATCACTTCCCCATTTTTGACCGACCAAATAAGGGTGAAAGCACACATAATTGACTTGGGAAGTTTATCTCAAATCATTTCTCTTCGTTTGTGGATTTTTTGGGTCATTTGGTGGTTATTTAAATATTATGGGTTGTTGCATTTTTTATTTATAGGTGATAAGTTGCCAATTGTGCTATATTTTAGTGTGATATTACTGTGGATTCTAAAACTTTTGTCTACATTTGTACTCTAAAACATTTGTTTTTGTGTTTTCAGGATAAATATAGGCTATTGGACAAAAAGGAGCGATTTCTTACAAAAATCCAATCGAACAGTTGAATAAGGCTCAACGCCTTCCTAACACCTTGAGGTGTGAAATTATTCCCAAGGAATCACTGGACAAAACTTGACCGGATAAGAAGAAACTCACTTGAGATGATAAGTCAATAATTAGAGAGTGTTTTATAGCATATTTTAGGGTGATTTTGGATGTAAAAGGTTATATTACACTAGGTTTTCTCTTATTTTTGCGATTTTAGGTTATATTTGGATTATGTGAGGAAATGAATTAAAAATGGAAGAAAACGAAGAATTTAGTCAAGTGGATGAAGCACATAGTGAATCAAGAGCAAATCAAGGATGAACTAGGAATCACTATTGGCGAATAAATAGCAAATCACAGTTTATGTAGGAATTGCTAGACAAATCAGTGATGGATAGAGACTCATTGTCACCGATTTGGTTAGCGAATCATGAATTAAGTGGAATCGGTGCTGACTCGCTGGAGTCGATTTCGAGAATTTTGGATTACAACAAGGAATTTGAGTTCAGTTGGGATATGCATTACTTAGAATACTATATATATGAACCATATACTTCGAAATAATTTACCTTTTGATAGTTTTAATACTTTTAATTAGGTTTTTATGCCATTATCAATTATTTTTATTGCTTTTGGAGAATATTTGAAGATTTAAGTATTCAATAAAGAGGTATTTTTATTAATGTCTTTTATTTATTTTATTATGGTGTTTATTGTGAATATGAGTTAGTAGTTTATTAATCTAAATAAAGTCCGAGCACGAACTTAATTCGTTTTGTGATGTAGTCATAATAAAGAGTGATTTGTGCTTAATGCTTTAAGCCAATCATATTCTTTAATTCACCGATTTAATATATTGTTACTTGCGGATTACAATCATGAAGCTTGGTATTGCATGCATAGTGGCCAATGTGTATTGTAATATTTTGATTCAATATCTAGTTTAAAGTAGTAACCAGGATTGTTTAAAGAGGTCTTTTACCGTTTAGATGTCTTAGATGGATTGAGATCTAAGTTTAATATTAAGGTGGCTTTCCGAAAATATTAGGCTTAGTAGTTTGAATTTTTCATGGAACTGATGGTTTGCTAATAATTTCTTTGAGCTTTCAAAGGATTAATTTAATAAAATTAGGATGTGACTTTTCTATAGGAGAACTGATGGTTTGCTAAGGACTATCTACTTATGATTTAAGTTTAATGATCTAAAAATACTTTATAAAAAGATTGAAGTATGATTATGACTATGATTTAAGTAATATGTTTAAATACAAGATGAATTAATATTTTATCATTCTAGATATTTGTTCAGATGTATGTTTTCTATTGAATTGAAATGATTTGAGTTTAGTGAATTTAATTTGTGTTAATTAAGTTAGTTTAATTAGTTTAGTTGATTATTATTGTTTGATTAAGTAATTTTGAATTCTCGTTTTAATTAAATTAATGAAATTAAAGTAAAAATAATAAAATCTATTGGAAAACTTCTTTTCTTAAGAAATTCGTAAAATCCTTATAGATACGATCCCACTTATCACTACTACAAATAATAAGGATATAAGAAAAACTTATTGTACAAGCTCAACATGTGTCAATTTTTAGCGCCATTGCCGGGGACTTCAAATAATTTCTTAAGAATCTTTCTCATCGTAAGTCATATAATATGGCAGACGTCGAGCAAGAACTTAGCTTTAGGCAAGCCAATACAAATGTCACGGCTTAAGAACCTATGTGTAGTGCTTTTCCTGAGGAGTTTCCCGACTTTGAATTAAAATCTGGGTTTATCAATTCTTTACCTCACTTTCAAGGTGAAGGTGATGAAGATCCTCAACTATTTGTTAGGAAATACACACATAAAGTAAATGAAATGAAACCTAAGAACATAAAGTTAGAATATATCAAGCTAAAAGCTTTCCCTTCTTCTTTAAGAGGTCGAGCTCAAGATTGGCTATTCTACGTTCCTTAAAATTCTATAATCACATGGTCCAAAGTGTTAGAAGCCTTTTTAGATCAATACGTCACAACATGCAAAATCAGTTTGGATAGAAAACGAATTAGTAATGCTATGATGGAAATTGAAGAGACTTTTGGCGAGTTTTTTGATAGATACCAAAGATTGGTATCATTATGTCCACAACACGGATTTACATAAAAAATTTATTAGGATATTTTTATGAAGGATTAAACAACTTAGAACAAAGATTCTTAGACACGGTATGTAGAGGATGTTTATTCGACATAACACTAACATTAGAAAAAGATGTTATTAATAAAATGGTTAAACAATCAAAGCAATATGGTTAGAAAAATTAACTCATGAAAAAATAATCCTGTGAAATTAATAAAAAAATAATTAAGACTTCTGATGATAAATTCAATGTGTTAAAAAGCATGATTGAGCTATTACTAAAAGATAGATCGATTCAAAGTAAAAATTTTGCTTTTTGCAATGAGACTAATCATTTGTATGATTAATGTCCATTGATGCAATGAAATTTAACTAAAGAGGCCAACAATGTAATGAATCATTATGGTAAGCTTATTCAACCTAACGACATTTCTAGTAACTATACAAATTACCTATGACAAAACATAGGTAATAGTATAGACAATTGAAATAACCAAATGTAAATAAGACCTGCAATTGATAGAACCATTGTATTAGAAAATCCAAACAAAGCAAAAGATCAAAAAACTCAAGCTTTAAAAGATGATATAGTTGAATTAAAAAACCAATTAAGTTAAATGACAATGCAAATAAGTCCATTAGTTAACAAAGAAAAATTACAATCTCAACCTTACCCTAGTTTATATGCAAATGCGATAACTTTGAGAAGTGGTAAACTAATGGAAGAACAAAAAATGCCAGAACAACTAGTTCCCCAAAATAACATGCAAGCTGAATTAGAAAGGGAAATTGAAATCAAAGACGATAAAACTTCCAAAGAAGGCAATTATGAATAAGAAAAGAATAAACCAAATATAATAAGACCACCATTCCCCTATTGTGTAGAAAACAATAAGAACGTTAAGAAATTGCAAGAAGAAAAATAATTTCAGACACTTTAAGGAAGGTGGTAGTAAACATACCTCTATTTGAAGTCATACAAAATGTACCCAAAAATCAAATATTTATAAAAGACATATGCACTAATAAAATTAAATCCAATGAAAAAGCAAGTCTAGGAGAGCATGTTTCAGCACTAATCCAAAAGAAATTACCTCCTAAATATTATGATCCTAGAATGTTTTTTGTTCCATGTACATTAGAAAATATAGGGATTTTCTAAACCATTGTGTGATCTAGGCGCATCAATCAATGTTATGCCTTTATCAATATATTTGCAAATGACAAACATACCTTTAGAAGGAACTAGTATAGTAGTACAGTTAGTAGATAAATCTACCATTCAATCCGTAGAAGTATTAGGGGATGTATTGGTTAGGGTCAACAATTTAGTTTTCCTAGCCGATTATAGACATAAAAGAAAACCAATTCTCTAATAAAACCTTTCTCATTCTAGGACGTCTGTTCTTAAAAATAGCAAAAGCCAACATAAATGTCTCTAATGGAACTCTAAGAATGGAGGTAGATGATGAAACAATGAACTTTAACTTCTACGATGCTACGAGATATTCTTTAGATGTTTCATCCATATGCACTGTAGATATGTGAGATACCTTAATAAACAAATCTTTTAGAATTAATGAACTGGACAAGCTCGAAATAGTGATAGAGATTTAAATGAGGACGATGATATAAATGAAGAGACGAGGGAGATAATCAATGCCTTAAAATCATATAATGAACTCCCTGAACTCTCTTACTATATGGATCTACCTATAATGCATTTAAAACTTTTACCCTCTATAGTTAAAGCTCTATAATTAGATTTAAAGATTTTGCCAAATTATTTAAAATATGCATATTTAGAAAATAATAACGCTTTACTAGTCATAATATCTAATGAATTGTCAAATCTAAAAGAAGAGAAATTAATAAATGTTCTCAATGAATTAAAGAAAGCAATAGGATGTACCATAACTAATATTAAGGGAATAAGTCCAGCCACATGTATCCATATGATCAATATTGAAAAAAATACAAAGCTTCCAGAAAAGATTAACGTAGATTGAATCCATCGATGATGGAAGTAGTTAAGAACTAAATATTAAAACTACATCACGTAGGAATGATATTTCTAATAGCAGATAGTAATTGGGTTAGCCCAGTGCAAATCGTCCCTTAAAAGACTGGGATCATAGTGATAACAAATGAACACAAAAAATTAGTATCAACTAGAATTCGAAACAAGTGGAGGTGTCAATTGATTATAGGAAGCTAAATGCTGCAACTAGAAAAGATCCCTACCCATCCTCGTTTATTTATCAAATTTTAGCAAGACTAGCTGGAAGAACCCATTATTGTAGTTTAGATGGATACTCAGGATTTAATCAGATTCCTATAGCTTTAGAAGATCGAAAAAACTACTTTTTTTGGCCCCTTCGGTGCATTTGCTTATAGACGTATGCCTTTCGGTCTATGTAACGCACTCGCTACATTCCAAAGGTGTATGGTTAGTATTTTCTTTGACTACGTAAAACATTTTATTGAAGTTTTCATGGATGATTTTACCGTGTATGGTAATTCTTTCGATGAATGCTTACTTTATTTAACTAAAGTACTTAAAAGATGCATAGAAAAGAATCTAGTGTTCATTTATGAAAAATGTCATTTTATGGTAAATCAAGGACTTATACTAGAACACAGTGTCAGAAAAAGGAATAGAAGTCGATCCTGCTAAAATACAAGTTATAAAGACATTACCTTACCCCACTACTATGAAGGAAGTAATATCTTTTCTTGGTCGTACATGATTTTCTAGACGTCTTGTGAAAGGTTCTTCCAAAATAACATAACCTTTATGCAAACTGTTGCAAAATGATGTCTCTTTTGAATTCACAACTAAATGCAAGCAAACTTTTAGTAAGTTGATAGAAGCCTTAATCACCACACCTATAATAAAGTCACCAGATTGGTCACAACCTTTCCAAATAATGTGTGATGCAAGTAATTATGCAGTAAGAGCATTTTTAGGTCAAAAGTTAGGAAATGATTCTTATGTCATATATTACGCATCTAGAATTTTGTATCCTGCCTAACTAAACTATACCACTATTGAAAAAGAACTCTTAGCAGTTATGTTTGCTTACGAAAATTTTAGACCATATTTACTATGAACAAAAGGAATAGTTTACTTAGATCATGCCGCATTAAGATATTTGATGGGAAAGAAATATGCTAAACTAAGATTAATAAGATGCGTCTTATTGTTACAAGAGTTCGATCTTAATGTAAAAGATAAGAGAGGTGCCAAAAACTTAATAACAGACTATTTAAGAAGATTAGAAAATGGAAAACCCCTAATATCATTAAAAGATGAATTTTCAGATGAATATTTATCAAAATAGTTACCAATAGTCCATAGTACGCTGACATAGTCAATTATCTTACTACTAATAAGTTATCACCCAATTTGACAAGAGCCTAAAAGAATAAAATAAAACCTAAAGACTGCATGCTAGAACAAGTCAATGGGATGAAATCTAAAGACTGCACATTAGAACAAGTCAAACTGAAAGCTTTTCTTTTTTTTTTATTGAGAGACTAAGCATAAGATTGGTTGTTTTATCTTCCTCAAGATTCGATAACCACATGGGCTCAAATGTTAAAAGCTTTCCTAGATCAATATATGCATGCAAGAAAAATTAGTACTTATAGATGACAAATTACAATCGTTAAAATGAAAGATGATGAAAATCTTAATGAATTTTAGGATTTATTTCAAAGATTAATCTCATCTTGTTCATACCATGGATATACCCAAAGAGCTTTATTAGAATATTTCTATAAAGGACTAAATCATTTTGAACAAAAACTATTAGATACTGTATGTGGGGGATCATTATTCGACGTTACACCAACTTTTGTAAAAGAAGCTATTCATAAGATGGCCAAACAATCCAAACAATATGGTGAAAAGACTAACACATCAAGAAAAAACTTTACGAGGTTAATAATAAAACAAGTAATAAATTCGATGAAAAAGTTAATGAATTATCTAGCATGGTTAAACTACCACTAAAACATAGATCAAATCAAGTGAAACCATGTGGATTTTGTAATGAAGTTACACATCCTATAGAAGCGTGTCATACTTTACAAGAAGATAATATTGAAGAAGTCAACGCGCTAACTATAAATAATACTAATCAAGCATAAGTCAACGCTTTATTTTGCGATAATGAAAAAGAAACAAACACACAAGAAAAAGACACAAAAAAGGTAAAAAGAAAATCATAAAACGTAAGACAATAGAACAACAAGAAAAAGGGATGATGGCTAATGTCATTCCCATTAGGGAATCGATGGCTGAACAATTGAAATACACACATTTTCTCGAAAGACTATACTCATGGTATGTAGCCAAAGTTGAAGCCTATAAGAAATCTTTACGAAATTTCGAATTAGTTAACCAAGACAAATTAAATGATATTTAAGAATTGAATGAAGATATGCATTCTAATTCTACCATTCCATAACGATTAACAAATCCTAGGGAGGAAAAAAACTATAGAAGACAAATTTAAATGATTTAGGAATTTAGAAATTAATGAAATTTTAATGGAGTCAAGTCATGAATTCTCTGAATATAATGACAAATTTCTTGAAGAATCTAATAAAGTTTAGGATTAAAGATTTCATCCTTAAAGAAGATAAGGCATGAGAAGTGTTTTGATCTAGGAATGTTTGTCTTACCTATGACAATTGAATTTTTTTTTGTTGAATTTGCTATGTGTGATCTTAGAGCATCAATTAATGTCATGTCACTTAAAACTTATGAATAATTGAAAATAGGAACGTTAATTAAAATGCCTATTAATCTTATTTTAGTAGATAATACAATTAATAATCCATATGGATTATTAGAAGACATTTTAGTACATACACGACTTAGTATTTGCAGCTCATTTTATGTCATAGAGATGAGAGATTCAATTTCACCCAATCCTTCGCCTATACCATTATGTAGACTGTTTCTTATGACGACTAGAACTAAGTTCTTTATTTATGAAGGAACAATGTTTATAGAATTTGAAGATAAGATTATTAAATTCAAAATTAAAAACAAACACAACTATGACACCTATGAAGAATATGATGAGTTATTTGATAATGAAATATATGATAATGACTTTCAATACTTAAACTATTATGATAACTTTAATGCTAAAAACTTATGCAATTAATGCATTAACAATGGAAACTACAAAAGAGATTTCAAAGAAAGAACAAGTTGAAGACACTTCAATAGAAAATAAAGTAACTGAAGAATGGAGAGTTAAGCAACCATAGAATGGAAAAAGCATTAACAAGCCGAAGACTTCTAAATCCAAGTACAATAAGAAAAAGAAAAGCCAGATTTAAGCCCTATAAAGCTTAATTATCCTGGAGGTGTACATTTGCACATTAAATCAAATGGGCTTAGTATTTCAGAGCTTATCAAATGGGCTTAGTACTTCAGAGCTTAGTGTGACACGAGTTCTTATACAAATATCATCCCCATACATTTCTTTCTACATACTTAATTGGAGTTGAATTCACTTGCTTATGAACGATTCTCTTTGCCAGATGACACTTCAATTCAACCGATAGGAGTGGTAACGAATGTGTCAGTTTAAGTGAACAACTACATCATACCCACAGACTTTTTTGTCATGCTACACTTTATTAATGAATATCCTCCTTTAATTTTAGGACGACCTTTCTTAGCCACTACCCAAGCTGTTATGGATATTGTGAACAAAATAATTACTCTAACGATTAACGGCCGAGCACTCACTTTATGGAATGTCACTAAAGTGGATAATTCTAAACTCAAGTTTAGAGATCCAATCTAATTCTAGAAGGGTTAAGTTGAGCCAGCGTCAATAAAGAAAATGCTATACGGGAGGTAGCCCATATTCTATATTTGTTTAATTTTATTAAGAATTTAGTTTAGTTTAGTTTAGTTTAGTTTAATATGTTTTTATTCTCTTACTTCTTGACTCTTATATTGGAAATATTTTTGGAATTTAAACTCCAAAGTAATTTCAATTAAGGAGGAGTGATCGAGTTGTTTTTGCTTATATAGCCTTTATGCAAGTTACATTATTCACTTTCTTATTTACATGTTTATTTATTTAATTAATAAAATTATTTAGTTACTTACATATCCTAATCAAAACTTTGAGTTTTAGTCAATTCTACCTTAACATACATTTTTATGAATGATATATAAGTTAATTATGGAATAAATTGCAAAAATAGTAACTTAGGCCTGACGATTCCCTAGCGAATTGGAATAACACTGGAAATCCTAGCAAAACTGGTAGCAATAACTAGTCAATTAAGTGAAAATCGGAGTTTGGTTAATCCCTTGTGATTCGCCTTTACAAAGGAATCGCTCCTCAGATTGGTGGGTTACTGCACCTCACAACTCACCGATTCACCTAGCGAGTTCCCAACGATTCCACTTAATACAAGAATCGCTAGGCACGATTTTTGGTTTTGAAAACAAAAATCCCAAATCACCATAAAACACCAACTTATTCACAAATTAAATCCTTGCATCCCTTCACCAAAATCTCAAATTCTTGCATAGATTCAATCATCATAAGCTCAATCACACAGTATTTACGTGATTATCACCTCAACCTAGTCCCACTAATTTTTGATTTTGTACGTGTTGAGCCAAACTAAGATTTTAGAGAATTCGCCCTAAAGCTTGTACACATAGTCTAGAGGAGTTTAAGAGCTTACATTTTAAGAGATTCACTCTTAAAAAAGTAATTACATCAATCTTAGCTCTTTAATTTAACAAATTTTTGATTTGAAGGATTTTTGCAAAATTCTCAATAATTTTTGAAATTGCTTTATCGGGATTTATTCAATTATCTTGAACAAATGGTTTAATTGATTCCAATAGATTAGGAAATGCGATTACATTGATTGTTGGTTTACAAATTCAACAATTTTGAAATTTTTCTATATTTACATGCATTTGCAAATGGTTTGAAAATCGAGTTTAAAATGAATTTTTGGGTTTGGTTATAGTTTTGGTTTACTTTGCTTTGCTATTTTCAAAAAACTAGATATATCATGCAATCGCTTTACAATATTTAGAAAACTGATTTGAAAGTTTACAATTGAGTTAACACTTCGATGCCAATTTTATTTTAAGTTTACGATAAATTTCAAGTTAGCTTTCCAAATAGATTTCTCCTTTTAAAATAAAGTCTTAAATTTTACCGAATTATTTCCGACAAACATTGTTTTTATTATATACATGTTTATTTGTACTTAAACTTGTGAATTTTTAAATTAAGACAATGGCCAAAGGAGGTAGGGATAGAAGCTTATGAGAGGAGAAGGGGAAGGCTCAATTAGTTGAGAAACCCAAACAAAAATCCAAAGTTTCACCCACACCCATTAGGCCAATGGGGATTTCAATAAAAAATCCCAAACTAGAGCACCAAAATAACTTGCTAAGATACGGAGCAACATTATTAAAAATAAGAAAATCATACCAGAGAGGGGGTTTAACGTTAAAAATGAAGTTAAATATTGGCCTAAGATTATGAACATAATAATGGAGATAAATTGGGGGATGTTAACTAGGGACTATTACACCGATAATTTTGCGGGGTCCTCGATAAATATGGGTTGTGAAATTTTAGTGAGAGAGTTTTACTCAAAAGGGCACGAAGAAGATGATAAGGTGGTAGTCATGGTCCGAGGAAGATAAGTGGACTACTCACTTGCTAGAATAAACTATACTATGGTTTACCGAAATTCCATAGCAGAAAAGCTAATGAGTACCTAAAACCCAATTATGAGTTTAGACATGGATTTCCTTATGAAACCATTAGAAATTTTTTAGAAGCAATTCTGTGGGATGTATTTATTTTTGACAAGGACGGGTATCCAAAACACATGTAAACAAAAATTTTTAGGAAAACCACCAAGGCTTGGAGCTTTTTCGTAAACGCAAGCCTACAACCAAGTTTGCAACACTACGAGATTGTAAACTATAGGGTGACTCTTTTTATACCATATAGTTCAAGGGATCGGTTATATTGATGTTGACAAAATAGTTTATAATGCTATTAAGAATGCCATGACCACCAAGAAAAAAAAGGATTGCCATTCCCCTTAATGATTACTGAATTTCACAAGCAATACCAATTTCCAATGAGAGTCTTAGGGCTATATTTTTACTAAAATAGGACCATCACCGAGGAACTCATTAAAAGCACCAAGAAGGTGTGAGGATATATGGATTCGAAGGAGTAACAAGAAAGGAATGAAACACTTATGAGAGAGACCATGGAGAGAAGAAGGACGCGTGTAGAGAACATACAAAATTTAGATGAAATGCAGTCTGCCACGTTGACAGAACGAACCAGAGCCCAAAGCCACCTGCAGAGGATTTTAGCAGCATATATGCGGATGAGACATAAATAGCCATGATGGGGTCGATCTCGCAGAACCAAATGAGAAGTATGAGAAATTAAGAGTTAATGTTCTAGAACCAATGTGAGATTGTTAGGAGCTTTTATGGGTCCGAGTGATGCATGACTAGGTAGATGCAAGGCAGGGGAGCTAATATTCAAATCTCAACTACTCAATTGAGAATGTCCAACCAGGAAGTCTTTTAAGAAGACACTCCAGTGGCAGGAGTGGACTATAGATTCTATGATCCTACAACATACTTCCAGTCTCAACAACATGACCAAGGGGATGGTGGTGACAATGCGACTTTTGGACAATAGTTTAGATCTTTCATTCTTCTCTATGTAATTTTTTTTTCTGAGTGATATTGTGAGAGGTCTTTGTTTGTAATCATTTGATATATTTGATGTGGTGTGTTACCATGATATATTTTCTATGGTGTGTTCATTTTATACAATGGTTTTATGGGTTCCTTTAAACTTTATGATGTATGGAATAGTTTCAATTCATCACGTTTTCCTTACTTATGCAATTCATTCTTATCTTAGTTAGTTAGTTATTTATTTAATTAATTATTTTATGCTTCACGAGGTATTTTATTTTTGTTGGAAACCTGACTATATTCTTAAACTTTGAGGACGTGGTTTGGAATGAGTTTGGGGGTATTAGGTGAAGTGAAATATGAAGAAGCGAAGTATGGAAGAAATGAGAGGTAGAATCTATTTGAACGTTGAATATTGTGAATTTTTACAAATTCTCCATAATAAATGTAATATTTTTCCATTTCATTTTACTTTATTTAGTTAGGAATATGCAATTGAATATAATTTGGATTTAAATGAAAGTGATATAATATTATTACCCATAAAAATAAAAAGTTTATGATGGAAAGGAATCGTTAAACCTTATTTGACTCAACCTAGATTGTGTATGCACTATAAGAACTTAGAGGGGATTGATTGCTTTGTGTTAGAAATTATAATAGGTAAAAAATCGAAATGAAAGTGCAAGATAAACAAGATAGATTTCTGAGAATCTTGTTATACAAATATTATAGGATCAAGTATTTTATATATATACATATGTATTGAAAAGAATTTATGCCACAATTGAAGAGAAAAATAAGAAAATAGCCAATACACTTTATTAAATTAGAAATAATACTTCCTTGACTATAATGAAAGTGAGAAAAGCTAACAAGAGTTTTTAAATGAAAAAAATAGAGAGACCCACAAATTCCAAAGGAAATAGAGTAGTGAATCTAGTGGTGGGAAAAATAAGAGGAATAATTCCTACAAAAAAGAATAATAGATTCCAAAGGAAATGGAGCAGGGAACCATAGAAATATAATATAAAAAAGAAAATGAATATATTAAAGAAAGAAAAAATAAAGAGAGATATAAGAAAATGGAAGGAAGTTTATGAAAACTCTTCAAATAAAAGATTTAGCTCGAGTGCTTAAAGCTAAGTTTAGTGAAGTATATATTTTTATTCCAACAAATGAATATGAAATGATGATTATTGGTGATTAAAAACTTCCTATCGACTTTGATTGTGGTTATATATTTAAATATTGTTTGAAGATTAGATTGATTTAGTGATTTTTGTATCTTGAGATTCTATATTAGTTATCATAAGCTTGGTGCTTGTCAGTGGAGATTGAGAAAATCTATATAGTGGCTTGACCTTGGTGATTATAACTTTGAATTCTAAGGTGTATTGCATAACTAGAAGGTTGATGTGTCAAATAAAGGGTTATTCTTCTATTCTATCATGATTCTTATTTTTGTGAGGGTAATATGTTTCTATTTAAAGATCACTTCTATTTAGAATAAGATTATATAACTATGAAATCAAAATGATGGAAGAAAATATAATTACATTAAGAGTATTCCTTTTCTCAAGATAGCAAAATGCTGAGTTTAGGGGTATTTAATAAGTCAATAATAAGACATGTTTTATTGTACTATTTAGGACGCTTTTAGATGTAAAAGACTATTACATGGGGTATTTTTTTTTTTATATAATTTCAGGTGATAATTAGCAAATATGAATAAATGGAGTAAAAAGGAAAGATTATGAAAGAATTGATCAAGTGGAAAGAGTATGCAAAGAATCATCAACAAATGCAAGAAAACTGAAATTTAGTGCCAGCGATTTCTGATCGATTTGCATATACACAGGAATCACTACTCAGATCGGTGGAACACTGAGACTACTTTTCCAAGGATTCACCCAGCGACTCCACTTAAACCCCGAATCGCTAAGGAATTGCTGGGTACAATTTAGAGAATTTAAGATAACCATGAGACGTTTGAGTTAGTCTAGGATGTGCACTACATAAAATACTATAAATACGACCTTAGGGCTATGAAATCAGTTGCCCTTAAGTACTTAGATCAATATTTCATTGCTCTAAGAGCCATTGTTTACAGTTTTAGTTTATTGCTTTATTGTTCATTAATTTTGGAGAAGATTTGAAGATTTAAAGTATTTATTCCAGAGGAATTTATCTACATCTTTTATTTACATTATTGCAATGTTATTTATGAATATGAGTGAGTAGTTTGTTAATGTAAACAAAGTTCGAACATGAACTAGATCTATTTTGCAATGTAGTTATGATGAGATGATTATATGCTTAATGCTTTAAACCAATCATATCTTGACTAACTGATTCAATAGATTATTATTTGAGGATTTTAATCATGAACTTTGTATTGCATGCATAGTCTAGGTATTATGATATTTGGATTCATTATTAGCTTAAAGCAGTAACTAGGATTATTTGAAAGGTGTTACCGTTTAGATGTCCTAGGTGAATTAAAGATCTAAATCTAATGTTGAAGTGGCTTTCCGAAGGTGTTAGATTTAGTAGTTCGAAGTTTTTACAAAGTGTAATGCGGTTTTATTTCGTGAAGTTAATGTCTTTGTGTATTCAAAGGGGTTAGCTAAACAAAATTAAAACTTAGATTTTCCACTAGTATAAGGAGAACTAATGGTTGGCTAAAGGCTGTTTAACTTATTTATTACTAGAGTTTAATGATATACGATACTTTATAAAATATGCTCATAACTATGTGATTGAAGTAACATGTTAGATGCAAAACAAATTGATGTGTTATTGTTCTGCATGTTTGTTTAGATATTTATATATTAATGAATTGATTTGATTTGAATATTAATGAATTTGAATTGTGATAGTTAAGTTAGTTTAATTAGTTTAGTTAATTATTATAATATATTATAGATTGGATTAGTGATTTTTAATTCTGATTTTAAGTAAAATAATTAAATTAAAGTAAAAATAATAAAAACCATTGAAAGATTTTTTTTCCTAGAGAAGTTTGATAAATCCATGTGGAGACGATCCCACTTATCACTACTACAAATAATAAGGATAGACACGAAACTTATTGTACATGCTCGACATACGTCAGTTGTCTATTAGCTTTGATGTCGACAGTCCATTTTTAGGGGAGGTGCTGCTCTAGTTATTATATGATACGAAAAATATTCCATATAATTTCTTAATTTGCTCCAATTGAATAAATCAAGAATTGAAGTTTTTGAGGATTTAAATTTAATTTTGGAGCATTAGAACGATTGAAATGAAAAGCATATCAAAGTTTAAAGTTAACTGTATAGTTTAGGTACATAATTAGGGTAATTAGGTTAAGTCAGGACTTAGTGGACGAGTATTGAAACTTATGAAATCAATGATAGGAAAAAAATCCATTGGAAGATAAAGTTAATGAAGTAATAAGTTTGGTTAAGCAATTATCAAAGGAAAAATAAAATAAAGTTAAACCTTATGGATTTTGTAATGACGTCACACACCCAACTAATGTTTGTCCCACCTTACATGAGGATGATAATGAAGAAGTAAATATTGTTATGAATCAAGTTTTGGGACCCACAAGAAATTAATATAGTAATACAAATAATAATAATTACTATACTGGAGACCTAATCTAAGTCTTAATTATGGCCCTCAAAATCAAAACTATATAACTTATAAGCCATGTACACAAGCACCAACTACACAATCTCAACAACCTTAGCAAATTGGGCAACCCACACAACCTAATCTAAGTCAACCTCCGCATAACTTTATGAATGAAAGTCATTAAAACTTTACACATATTTCGAAAAGTCAAATCGAGACTGACTTTTCCATTAATGAATTAAGGAATTAAATAAGTCAGATGAATTTAAGAATTAATAAACTAAGTAATCAAAGTAAATTACTTGCGCAGGCTATTATGAATAATCAAGCACAAGTGAATACACTATTTGATAAACAAGAGAATGTTAAGATTAGACGTAGAGGTAAGAAGAAGAATAAGAATAAAACACTTGAAGAAATAAAAAAATAATTTATGTTAATGTTCTTCATACTTGAGAACGGATGGCAGAACAACTTAGTCCCACACTCTTTCTGGATCAACTATAATCAACTTCCTTATAAAAATTTGAAGCTTATAAAAATTCATTCAAAACCTTAAAAGATATTAAATCTGAATTTGGAACTAATGAGAATAATTCCAATAATTTATAACTAACGGTTCACCCTACTTCTTTAGTTAAAAAAATGATTAGTGTAAGCTAGGAATAAATATGAAAATAATGATATCTTAGAAGTGTTCTAGAATGTGGAAATCAATACACCATTAGTGGAGTCAATTATGCAATTATCTAAGTATAACGAAGTTTTGAAAGAATTTATTGAATCAAAGGATAAGTTTCTAGAAGAACCCAAAGAGAATTTAGGGGAAAATGGGTTGGCATTAATACAAAGAAACTACCAAAGAGATGTTATGATCCAAAAAAATCTGGAATTAGTTGCACAATAGGCAATACTTTTGTTGATCTTGCTATGTGTAATTTAGGCACTTCAAATAATGTTATATTACTTTCATTATATGAATCATTACAAATACGGCTATTGAAACATACTTATATCAATCTAACTTTAGAGGATAGAACATATATCAAACTTTATGGATTATTAAAGAATGTATTGATCAAAGTAGATGACTTAGTATTTCCAACTAATTTTTATGTCATGAAAATGGGAGATACTAAATCCCCCAATTCTCCACCTTTATTATTAGGAAGACCTTGGATATCTTTGATGGAATTGTATCCATGTAGTTTGAAGGAAATATTGTCACTTTCTTTTTTAATGATATGGATAAATTATGACGACGATTTTGAATTAAATGATCATAAATCTATATTTAAGTCAACTTCTTTAGAACATGATATTTCTTATGAAACAAGTTTTAAAGTGTATGAAGTTAATGCAATGCAAATTGATGTAATTGAAAACTCAACTAAGAAAATAGAAGGAAACAAAGACAACAAGAAGATCACTCAACAATAGAGAATTAAGCAAATAGGAAATGAGAATGAGAATAGTACACTGCCTGAAAAGTCTAATTTTAAAGAAAAAGATAAGAATATGAAGTCTAAGGTTTAAATTTCTAAGCCAAAACCTGTGAAACTTAATGATTCAGGTGATATAGCTTTGACCATTAAGGTGAAATGGGCATGATAGTTTCAAGATCAGTGCGACACAGGAGCACAAATGAATCTTATGCCATTACACTTCTTTCTCTACGCTCAGCAAGAGATTGATGAATTAGCATCTTCTAATGTCACATTCACCGATGACACTTCTACCAAACTAATTGGCATGGTTACAAATGTGCCAATGGAGGTGGAACAATTCATCATTCTCCCTGATTTCCTAATTATAGTACATTTTGTTAATGAAAACCCCCCATTATTGCCGGGTCGACCTTTCTTAGCTACTATTCCAGCTATATTGGAGGTTTTGAATAGAACCATTATTCCTCTAGTGAATGGAGAATCAATCACTTTCTAGAAAGTTCATAAATTGAAAAATCTTAAATATGCTATCAATGCGATCCTAATGGTGAGGAAAAATCTATAGGTGAGCAAGATAAATCTGTGATGCTTAAGTTAATAACTTTAAGTAGAAAATCTGAAGATTCTGATACAATGGAATAGAAAAATCTACGGGTATAAACAAAGAAGCACCCTAGACCAATAAATTTCGATTTGGGAGAATATGAGTGAACAAGATAAATATCTAATGTCTAGGTTACTCACTTCTAAAAAATAACGATCCAGGAGATATAACAAATCCTACCATCATTAACGACATTCAATTTAAAAATATTCGGTGTAATATGGGATTAACATGCAACATATTACTTTATCGGTACCTTATTGCAACTGATATGAAATTTGATGAAAATCAAATCAATACAGTCTGATTAGCTAATGGATTTACGATAAAAACTAGGCACAATCAAGAATGTAAAAGCTTGAGTTGAAAAATTTACTTTTATAACGGATTTCTCAGTTACAAATTATGGAATAGAGAATGATGTAGATATAATCCTTGGGAGACCTTTTCTTACCACTTTAAATGCATTAATGGATCAAAGCGGATGATTACATTACAAGTGGAAAGAGAAGAAATTGTATTTCTAGAAGGCGATGAAGTTCTACCGAAAGTGAGTCCAATCATAATTTTCGGCCTGAAGATGAAACTCCTTGAGATAGATTCGCACTAAAACTTAATTGGTATAGTAGGGCTAACAGTAGTAAATAAAGGCGCTTTATGAGAGGCATCCCATATTATATCTTTATCTATTTTTCAGTACTAAAATTTATGATTTAATTTATGCATTTTTCTATCTCCCTTTGGACTTTTTTATGTAAGTGATTTCAGACCTTTAAGGCTCCGAAGTAGCTTCAATAAAGGAGGGATGATGAATAGGCACATTTAGTTAATCTATTGCAATTATTTATTTAATTTAGTTATTTCTTTTATACATATCATAATGAGAAATTCAAATTCCTTGTATTATGACAACGATTTTATGTAATATTCTAACTTATTTTTGGTCAAATTGAATTTTTGAAACTAAATTTTAAAAGGCATAACTCCCTAATTACTTTTCCAAATCAGTTGATCTTTTAATATGTTGTTCTTAGATATGTTAACTACCTTATGACCAAAAATCACGATTTTTGAAAGGATAGATTGGGAGAAATAAATTTTCTAAGTCTGCAGGTCGGATTAGGTTCCGATTTGAGCCGTTTTTGGTAAAATTGCATTTCTCTTTCATTTTAAATCAAAATTTTGCAAGCCAAACCTTTTAGAAAGCTTAGATAGAGACCAAAAACTTTATTCTTAGGGAAGTTTTTGAGATTTGGATAATTTCTTGCCTAAAAATGCGCTGCAACACATGACCAAAATTGAGACTTTATTTAATCTTTAGGGGCTGATTTAGAAAGACCAATTTAAAATATATTCAACCAATCTAAATACATAATAAACATACTTAATTGACTTCAGGGTACTGAGAGAATGTAGCTTGGGTACCGAAGAGCTAGGCGAGGTCGGGTTTGAGAGTCCATGGAAGTCGGAGCGTGTACTAAGATGTGTAAACCAATTAGAATGCTTAAAAAAGCTCATTGTTTCGTTTAATTGATATCGGATGACATGTGTGACTGTTGGTTAGCACACATGGGTTTTCACTCTAATTCAATTGCGTATATATTGGTTCTGCCTAAGTCACTTGCATGGGTTTACTTATTTTTAATGCTCATGTTGACGACAATGGAATGTATCTATGACTGTCAAGAGGGATGTAAGATGTTCCCTTAACTTAAAATAGCAACTGGATGGGTTCATTTGTTAACCATAATTAGGGTTTAGTCACTGTAAGTGTGCGAGTATATACGTGGTTCTTGTGTTGTTTTATCGATTATCGGCTAGTTTAGGTCAAGGTTTTCTCAAATTATTCACTTTTTTATTTATTCATTGTTGCTTTATTTCCGAGCTTACTTTATTGTTATGTGTTATTACATTTATTCGTTGTTGTTTTTGCTTGTTGTATGCCGCCTATATTCATGGGAATATGACTTCAAATGTTATATTTGCATGTCTCGTGTTTGACAAGGAAGGGCAAGGGCAAGGAGGTATTAGGCGAGTACCTCTGAGATAGTGATGGCAGCTCGTGTTTGATTACATTATGTATGTATTTACTTTTCATTGGATTTTGGGGACTGTAGAATGCTAAATACATGTATATGGATATTTTGATGTACTTATTTAACCCTTTATATATATATGATATCTTTTTGCTGGGTTTTTACTACTTAAGATTGTTAAATATTGCATAATTTATTCACTTCAAAAAATTTGCTGTAAAATTGTATTAATACTTGATAAACTGATTAACCGGCTAAGTTAAGTTGCTAATAATTATATGAAGATTAATTAGCTAAGTTAGAGTTTAATGTAAAACGTGTAAGCAATTAGTTAGGTCATCAAGCATCATAGATAAGCAGGCCATTACGTGGCAAGACTTGTTGACATGTGATGTGACGTGACGGTGCTCAGGGTTGAATCAAGATTTGGGGCCGCCACAAATTATTAGTTAGTTTAATTACTGTTTCTAATTAAAGTAAAGTTAAATAATAAAAAACCTTAAAAGTCCTTTTTTAGAGAAGTTTGATAAATCCATGTGGAGACAATTCCCACTTATTATTACTGTAAAATATTTAAAGTATAATATGAAAGGGAAAATCATTGTACAGCTCGACATGTGTCAATTTTTGGGGCCATTATCGGGGATTTAAACATAATTTCTTAAGAGTTTTAGATGTTGTATGGTCTATCCACTTCGTCGTTCTAATTCCACTTGATCCTTACATCTGTTTGATCCTGAGGTAGATAGGACATTTAATCGTAATTTAAGACAACAACAATAACAACAATGTATAGAACACCAACCTACCACAATGGAAGCTAATAATAACCTTAATAGTAATAATAGTAATAATAATAATAATAATAATAATAATAATAATAATAATAATAAAGAACTTACTTTTAGGCAAGCTGATCAAAATGTCACTGTTTATGAACTAATGTGCATTGCATATCCTGAGAGATTTCTCAAATTTGAACTTAGATCTGGATTCATTAATGCTTTACCTAACTTCTATGGTAAGGATAATGAAGACCCATAAAAACTTATAAGGGAATATCAATACAAAGTCAATTGGATGAAACCTAAAAACTGCACGTTAGAACAAGTCAAACTTAAAACTTTTCCTTTTATATTGAAAGATCAAGCCCAAGATTGGTTGTTTTATGTTCCTCAAGATTTGACAACCAAGTGGGCTCAAATGTTAGAAGCTTTTCTAGATCAATATATATCTGCAAGAAAAATAAGTACTTATAGAAGACAAATGAAAGATGATGAAAATTTTAATAAGTTTTGAGATAGATTTCAAAGATTAGTTTTATCTTGTCCACAACATGGATACACCCAAAAAGCTTTTTTACAATATTTCTATGAAATACTAAATCATTTTGGACAAAGACTATTAGATAGAGTATGTGGTGGATCATTATTCGATATTACACAAACTCTAGCAAAAGAAGTTACTAATAAAATGACTAAACAATCTAAACAATATGTTAGAAAGACCGACTGATAAGTCATAAATTATACACATTTTATAGTATGTTTTATAAGTTAAAATCTCTAAAATATGGCCCTAATAGCGTATATTTGTTTATTTCAAGTTTTTAAGGGGTATATTCAAAACCGGGGTGAAAATTAGTGTAAAATGCATATATGATAGTCATATGTTAGATTTATAATGAAAAACATATTGCGCAGATCCCAAGGTAGTGAAGTGGGGCCCAGAGGGTTGATGTGGCATGATGATGATATGGCATATGCTGACGTAATATGTTGATGACATGGCAAAATGTGGTTGGATGTGTGATGACATGGCGGTGTGTGATTGGTGAAGTGATGTGTCCATGCAAAGGTTGTGAAGAAAGTGATCAAGTCTAGCAGTGTGCAAGATAAGCTAATGTGCATACGAGAAGAAGACCATATGATCAGCCTCGAGATACGTGCTAAATAGTTGATGAAGATCTAGTGACTCATGATGATTGTGTCACATATTTATGTACACAATTTATATTAAACTGTGGTGGTTCAAGAGCCCTCTAACCGTATTCGAGATGCGTGTATAGCGGATTGATGGAGAGCAAATTAAAAGGAGTATTTGTAGGAGGTGGAATTCAATCCTTGGTCATCCCAAATTCATTGGTTAGTTACGATCTATGTTATTTGGCCATTTGAGATGAAAAAGGAAGCTATTGGATTTATTTTGACTAAAATAGTTGAGAAAATAAAGGAGAATAAAATGAGGGCTAGAGGAATCGGTCTCAAGACACTGCACACTTTCACAGAGGCGCCTAACCAACTGGTTATCCATCATAATTTAAAAGGATTTGGATAGTTTTATTGATAAATCAATAAAACTGAATTAAACCAAATAAAAAGTGTTTTACACAAAGTTTGTAACTATTAAGATATAGAGTATCTAGCCTATTCTAGCCTATCTAAATCACTATAAAACCTAGAACGAAAATTAAGAAAATGGTATAAATAAGACCATAGGCCTCCTAATTACCTCTCTCTCCCCCATTTCTTTTCCTTTCTTTTTCTTTCATTTTATAGTTTTAATGGAGTTTTCATATTTGTTACTAGCAAAGTTTATTTATAGACCAATGTATTGCTACTATGGTTGTAAGTCTTTTATGAGATCTTTATTTTAGTAGTTCTTACATTATTCAGTATTCTTTGATTTATTAATTTAATAGATTATTTTTTACTGATAATAATCATGAACTTTGTATTGCATGCATAGTTGCAAATATATATTGTGATATCTTGATTCTATATCTAGTTTAAAATAGTAATTAGGATTGTTTAATAGGTCTATTACCATTAGATGCCTTAGGTGAATTGAGATCCAAGTTCAATATTGAAGTGGCATTCTAAAGATATTAGACTTTCTACTTACTTATTGAATCATTTGAACTTATCTTTCATGATCAATGATTAATTAACTATAAATGAGTTAGTAATTATTTTTAGTCTAGGTTATTTTTATTCACATTTAATACCTTCAATTATTGTCTGTGTGTTTATTTATTTATTTATTTAGTGCTTTCTTAATATTTAAGTTAATTAGTAATTAGTAATTAGTGACAAGAAAAAAAAACCCTTTTTTAACTAAAGAAAGTTACACAATCCATGTGGAGACGATCCCACTAACCACTACTACAAATTTAGAAGTATAATAACGGTGAAAATCTTACTATACACGCTCGACATGTGTTAATTTTTGGCGTCGTTATCGGGGATTGAGTTTTTTTTTTTTACTTTATTTTTTCTATCTAGATCCTTGTCTCTAACGTTTTATAGGATTACTTCATAACCTCATACTCTTAATATCATGATCAATATGAAGACACACTAAAAAAGTGTGAAAGGAGTAGATAAATCTAATGATTAACAAAATTTTTATAATCGGTATTTTAATGTGCAACAAGTGAAACTTTGCAGTGTGGGGATTATTCTCATCTTATTGATGTTTCTCCAAACTATTCGGATGAAGATGAGTTTTGGAGTTATAAGCCGAGCAGTTCCTCAACATCAAGAACGTGTACTATCACTACAAATTGAGTTGAAATTGCTTAAGGAGACTTCACAACACCGTATGACTAAAAAACAATGGCTTAATGCTCGACTATTAAAGATGCAGATACAAGGAGAGATTGATGAATCGCTCGATTATGAAACTTCGAGTGAAGCTTTATATGAAGAGATGATTGAGCCGCCACTAGTAGATGATGACCTAAGCGAAGGAAAAAAGGAACCGGATGAGGAACTTGAACCAAATTACATGTTAGATCTCCATGATTGCACAACTAATGAGAAGAAGCCGAAAAGAAAGTTGAAGTAGAACACATTCAAGAAAGGTCAGATGAACCATATAAAGAGAGCAGGGAAGATCGAATTTAGTTTTGATGAATTCACCTCCCTTTTCATGCATACTTGTGGAATTGGAAACAGGGATGGAATAAAAGGGCACTTGGAATTTTATGTGGTGTTGACAACTATGCGTTAGACGGTTAAGACCATGTGGATACTTATGTGTTAGAATTCCAAGATGAACTCTAAATTCTGAAGGAAGGCATGCCTATTTTATTGTCCGAGGCTATGGTGAATCCATTTGTTCATGACTACTCTAAAGTAGTGGGGTGTTACGTAATCTTTTAGGTTAAGTCTACCCGATGAATTAAAATAAAGGCACTTGTTATGTGACATCCCCTATCTCGATTAGGGCAATATCCATCCTGAAACCCTAATTAAACCTTAGTACACTAGCCATACTTAACTAGAGCCAGCAACCTCTCATTCTATACCTGATAAACACAACTTGTATATCAATATCGAAATATAAATCAAAGTCATACACAACAAAAAATTAAAGCTTTTTTGATAATACATTTGATACACATAAATATGGAGTTAATCAAAACCAAAACACATTTGTAAAACCTCCCACCCTGTTATATTACAATAATGTAATTCAAAATAGTGTATATATATAAGGAAGGTTCATTACATCAAAGAGAAGATAATAAAAGTCATAAATCTTCACCTTGCCCTTAGCCAAAGAGCCTGCGTGTAAACCTGAAATGTTAAGGGGAGTGAGCGCTCCAACTTGCTCAGTAAGTGTCGCTCGTAAACACATCAATTATCATCTAAATTAATAAGTCAATGAATACAATTATGAATCTAAAACATATCTATTCAGGTAATGAAACTGATATAAACAATAATAAATTGAATACAAATCCATTCGCTATTAGGCCACTATAATTGTGATTTGTAATTTGCATTTGATTACGGAGTCGTACTCTCCAGTCATTCGAGAACACGACCGCATAATCCACATGTTGGTTGCAAGGAATTCTGCTGGTTTATTCCAGCTTGACTGAGCTACCAACTCCAACTGGACCATGATGACTAAGGTAAACTCTAGCTAATTGAGGATAAAATGGTAAAATCCATTTCTAGGCAAACCTTTCCTTTCATTAGGACAAAGAGTGGAATTTATTTCTTGACATACATTTTCAATCCACACTCTCGATCCGCCTTATCGACAATTTTTGAAATTCCTCACATATAAAAATAATTAAATCACAGTACGTTGCCTCCAATCCTAGTCCTTAATGCTATATGAACTAAATATACTAATTTACAATGCATAAATAATAAAAATACGAGTTCTACTTACCTCGATTAGGTTTCGTCTCAATTTCTTAACTTTTCTGGGTCACTCAACCTTTCCTGCAGTGACAAAACCTATCACAAACCATTTATGGTTAATAGAGATCTAATACATTATATTTAGAACCCCTAGGTCAATCTCTAATACCTTAAGAAATCCCACTTAAAAATCAACACATTTAATGTATTATGAGGTCGGAGCGTATGACGACCCCAGTAACCACAAACTGGGCCCCGCCTGGCTTAGACCTAAGTGGATTTTTGGTCAACCCCCGTAAGGTCAACGCAAGCCTAGTTAGCCTCTTTTTTATTAAGTATTATTTGATCGCTTGTTCGAGTGCATGTCTTAATTTAGTATGGTGCAGCGAAAGCAATTAAATAATTAAAGCAACTAATTTTAAATAATTTAAATTCAGGAGAAGCCTAAATGTAGAAATCCTACAAAATTTATCTCATGTATATCATGTGATGATAAAAATCATATACATGTATCCAATGTATATCTCAAAATCCCAAAATAAACGCAGTTTTACAATATCCTACAAAGGTAGTCACCAACCACCAGCCCCTTTGCCTTACTAGATGAGGGACCTGCAATTGTTTCCAAGAAAGCAACAATTCTAGTGAATAAAGCCAGAGGAGTCTAAACATCATTTCATGAATCCCAATAAATAAGTCAAAAAATCATGCAGAAATGTAAATAGGCATGAAATAAAGTAAGTGCATGATAAACAGGCGAAAGAAATAACAATGATGAATGAGTGCCTAAGAAACAAGAGGAAGGGTGTCTAAGCTGTCCAAATCCATCAAGCTGCGAGCCTGCTGCCCAAACTTGACTTCCTAGAATTGTGGACTAAGTCCGCAAGTTCAAAATGGAGAGTAGTCCACAAGGGTATAGACGGTAGCTCCAAACATCGCACCCTCGACCACACTCAAAGATCCAGTAAGCACATGGGTGTAAACCATAGCAAGTCGAACATCGTACCTGTGAGTACTTTCCTGACACACTAAGATCCTGGGACACTCGCATAACAAGAATGGAAATTCAAACAAAGTTTAACTTAAGAATTTATCACAAGGAAAAGATAATGAAATCAAATTGCATCCTACTAGTTTTCTTACAAAGGAATAAGTCAAATACGTGAAATGAATTACTATGGAGGCCTTTGCTGGTTTACTTACCTCAAAATGCAATAAAAGTTGCGTTGCAACGACTCTCACACAACGCACAACACTCTTTGGATACCCACCACTTGTCTCCTAGGCCCCTGGTATCATTTATAATTTTTGTTTTGTGTGTGTTAGAGCTCATTGAGTTGCATTTACAATCATTGTGTCTTATAAGTTCAATCTATAGTTGACTTGACTATTTATAACTTGAACACTCTATTGTGCTCTTAGTATTAGCCACTAAGGGTTGTTATTATGTGAGCAATGCAATTTGATATATTGGTAGTAAACAATCCATGAAGAGTCAAACAAATTATTCCAAGTCAATTTGGTATCTAATGGTTCATTTTTTATTATTTCAACTCCCCATTGGGTATTTAGCTCGGCTAAAAGTGCTTGGGCCAGCTAAAAATTTTTCAACATACTTTATCTATTGTTTTTAGATGTTATTGAACTAATTAAGATCATTAGAATTCATTTCAAGTTTGCTTAAAACACTAGTTTGCAAAACAACCCCTAGGGACCTTCAAGTAAATATTTGAAAGTTAGTTTTTCTTCAACTTTAAAAATAACTTAAAACACAATGGAAATTTCTAAAATTCTAAAAATTTATTCTGTGAAGTTTATTAACTTGAAACCAAGGTTGTTGAGTGATAAAACTCATTAATATGATCAAAAACTAAATTTAAGACTCTAAGTAAAACTTTAAGTCCTTATATGTAAATACTGATCTCATATTCGAAGTATGACTTGAAAACTGAGTTAGACGCCCTGAAAAATCACGAAACTCGGTGCACACCTTGACTATTATCCAATAACATGTTATTAAAATTTTGGTTTAATTTCGAAATCATTTGATGCCCTGAACATCTTAAGTAAAAAAAATCAGCTCATTAAGTAAATTTTGCCTATTTTAAAACCAATTTGGAAAACTATTCAAACACCTCGGGTAACTTAAAACTCTTGGGGAACCTTATTTATATTATTCCAAGTTATTCAGCAGGGTTTGGTAATTTTTGGACTAGTTGAGAACCCCTGAAGAGGTCTCAACATCCAAACACTTAAAAAAGAATATTGTTAAGGATAAAACTTTTCTTTCAGTCCACTTTCGACAAAAAAAATGATTTAATTTTTATAAAATAATGATTCTTGGTGTTAGTTCTATGTCTTAGCTTTCCAACGATATAAAGAACGTCAAAAAAGACTTAAACGAGAAAGTTATGCTTATTTTACCACGACTATGTGCATCGTGATACCCATGTGGGATTGTGCATAGACTTGAGAAAAATTTAGTTTGTCCCCTAAGTTGTCTTATTTTTCCTTGGAACCTTGTAAAACCCTTTTGGGAACTTCAAAACATGAAAATCTAGACCTAATACCTTGATCAACATCAAAGTACATCATCAACAAATATTAATTTGACATTGATCAAAGACATTCAAAAACCCTAAAACTTCAAGAACTTAAACATCATTGTCATGAACCCAATTATACTTGATCTTGCCCAGCATTCAATTCTACTATAAATCATGATTTAAGAGTGCAAAATAAGAGTTTTTAAGATCCTTTTGACAATAATACATCCTCATATGTTTATGTGTACAAAAACCTTAAATTTGACAAAAAACTGACATAAACAAGAAAGAACTCAAATTGAAACTGAACAACAATGCTTGAATCCCTAAGCTAGCTTAAATTTCATATTTGAACATTATTTTGAGAGTAAAATAAATTTAAAATCCCATAACCTCAAAGCATTCACAAAGAAACCTCAATTTGTCAAATTTAGAACAATGAAAAGAAAGTAAAAGTGCATACCCTTGATTTTCTCTTGTTCTTGCTCGTTTCTATTTGTAGAGATTTAGTCTTAAAACTCCTATTAAGCCTTTAATCCTCCATGGAAAACACTTCATGTACAAACTCTTCTTCTCTTGTATGTTCAATGTTCTCTATTTTTATTTTTATTTTTATTTTTTGCATGTTGTAGAGAAGAAACCCTTTTTCTAGCTCATGTCTTTTATTTTCCACCATTTGATCACTTTGAATATTGGATATCTAGACAAATCTAAGGTCATTGATCTTTTTCACCATTTCCCTTGATGCCCATTAATTTATAATAAGATTCCTCATAGTCACTAAAATATTTTTGTTGAACATAGGCTCATAAAATAATCCCATACTAAAGCTTTGTAATGACATTTTTCACAACTTAGGTTTAAGTCTCAATTATAATTTACTTAGGCATTTTTTTATTCATGCTTACAATTTTAGCTCAAGACTTAGGTAAATAACCATTAATAATTAACTTAGGCTTTCTAGTAATTTGAATGGATTTCATTGACTTATGTTATTTTTATTAGTTTAAGAGATTTAATCTAGTTTAGGCTGATGATATATTTCATGCCTTAAAAGTCATGAGTTAACATAACTTATTAAGTTTTACTTAAACCTAAAAGTAAATCCCAAGTCTACTCAAAATATTGACTTATCACATACACCAACGTGTCGCACGCATCCCGATGAGCCTCGCTCGCAAAATCGAAGAAATAAAATAAATAACTTGTGTATTTTAGATAGATAGATAATATAAGCAATCAAACAAAAATAAAATATTTCAGGCCATTACAGAGCACGCTCCCTCACTTGGTTGTGTGCGCTCCACCAACTGGGTTCATCGTACTTTATGAACGGAGCATGCTCCTCTGATATAGGGAGCGCACTCCACCCTTCACTATCTTGACGATGAACAGGGCAGTAGCCCTTGTTCAATCCACAACATCAACAACAACCCTCAATTCACTCCCTACCATATCATGGATGACCTCTAATGAGGTTTAAACCTATTTCCAACTATTCATAACAACAATTCACAGAGAAATCATGGCCAAAATTTCTAATAGGGGATTTGTCGATAATTAAGGGTCACAAACTAGTGAAGTGGCCCGAGAGCGCGTACACAGTTCCAACACTCGACACAAAGATTGACTAATGTGTTATTTTTGGTGTGATGGATGCTTAGTGCATTTTATATGTGTAGACTTAGTAAGTCATTTCTTCTTATATATAGACATCGAGCTGTGAGCGGGGACGCGCCTCGAGATGCTTGTCGACGTAGGAACTGGGAAGAGAGTGATGTAGTAAGTTCTAGTTTGATTAAATGAGATTAAAATAATTAATTGAATTTACCTATGATTGAAATTATATAAATGTGACCTAAGTTAGAGAAATAAAACACGAAGCATTGACATGTCCCAAAATATGTTTTGTCACATCTCTATGTAACTTAAGTAAATAAAGTGTGTTAATATGGATGAATAATTGGGTTGTGGGACCATGCTTTTGCCTGTTGGACTTTCCTAGACATTCGTATATATACAAGATCAAGGGCTACAATTAAGTGTCACCACTTTATAAATATAACTTAGTGGGATTTCAACCTTATCATCTAAAATCTCATGCAAATGGAGAAGAGGAGAATCTGGGGAGATGATCTAAAGAAATTGCGGTGGAATTCAGGGAATTAGGAGATGTTTGAACAAGTTAATGAAGATCCACAACTAGGTAAACTAATCTCCATCACCACTTTGTGAAATTTGTCAAAATTATAAGTTTTGATTCAATTCTAGTTTTTCAGCAATTTCATAGGCAAATCAATTTATTTTCAAAATCTAACTCCATATTTGGACTCTTTGTGAAATTCCACTAATTTTACTATAAAGAAGTTTTGGATTTGGATTTGTTTTCTTTAAGTTATGAATTTTTAAAATTGTAAGGCAAAATTGGAAATTCCGCATGTTGGTGTTATGAACCAATCTCCGTATTTTGGTCTTAAATTTTACATTTTAAATCAAAATTTACTCATTTCGATGGCATTTAAAAGCTAAGTCAAAGTGGAACGATTGTTGCCAATTGAAATATTTTGAAATTCGAATGTTTTCATGTCTAAAAATCCTCTCCAACTTTGATGATGAATCAAGAATTTCTGATTCACAGTTTTACTAATGTCCTGTTGTTTTAAGCATAGCTTCATCATTTTTTTATTGAATTGAGCTCATCTTTTAGTATGATGTTCTAGGATATGTTGTCAGGCTTCAGTAAAAGAATCATGAGTTTTGAGGCTATCATTTAGGAGAAATGAATTTTTCAAAGTTGCTAGTCAAAATTTGAAACTATTTTGAGCCATTTTGGTAAAGTTTTCATGTCTCCTTCGTTTGTTATCGAAATTGCACAAGCCTTATAGTTCGGGATAGCAACGAAATAGCTCTGAAAACTTCTCTTTTGGTTACAATACATAATTTTACCATTTTGGTAATTGAAATCAACTCATAAGTTGTTGCACCAAAACTGTCTCTATTTTAATAAAGTAGATTTGGACATAATGAAATTATTAATGGGGCTGATTTTAAAAATTAGAATTTACAACCACTTAAACCAAATTTAATAGTTTGTATAAGTCCTAAAGCACCATAATTAACATCAAGAACTTATAAAAGTTTGAGAGTCCAGGTATGCATTTTGAGGTGTTAGGAAGCCGATTAAGCTAGGAAATTTGTGTGACTCGTAAGTAAACTGATTGAGATATTTCTCACCATTTCATTTTTTTTCATTTCCAATTGTCTGTTTTTATTCCATATGCCATATCTTGAATTGAATGTTTATATTAAACCTTGATTGATGTCAAATAACATGTGTTAGGTTTCTTGATTTGATTCGGGGTGTACACGGTACACAGGTTTGAAACCCGGGGATCTCGGTATTTCGACTAGTCAATGACACAAACCTACTATATGAGGTTGATGAAATGAACAAACAATGACCAATTAGAGTTATACCGAAGTGTTATGTGTGATGTCATATTACATGAGGTCGATATGCCTAGTTTCATAACCAATAAGGATAATACTTACATACACTGCTAATTAAGCTATTACCTGAGATCTATGTGATCAAAAGGGTAATATCTATGCCAATGTGTTGGACACGGGACTGACTAGATCTAGTTCATTTTCAACATTTTGTATCATACTTAATTTGTTTAATATTCTCTAGCATGTTCCTATTTTGTTATTTCTTTCTTATGAATATATACTTTTATATGTCTTCTTGTTGTGTTTGAAAATGTGGATAAATGTCTCTCAATGTTCCTTTCTACATTATAGTACTTACCGTCCTTTTTATGACGGTGGGTGCAGATCTATTGAGTTGCAAGCCAGGCAAGGATAAGATCAACGACTACCTTTAAGCCCTAGACAAGAGTAGGCAATCACTTTGTGTATTTATTATTTACGTCACTTGGAATGGTTTTCAGTTTTATAATGAGTTGAGAGATTAGATTCCTGACTGATGCATGAATTTCTTTGTTTAAGTTCATGAGATCGTTTATTTACTTGGTTTCTACAATATGTGTTTTTTATAATGATTCCACATATTTTATTAAGTCTTCCGCTAATAACATTAAAATGATAAAAGGTTTTAATTAACCTTGAGTTAATAATAATAATGTGAATTGTGTAATGCTTGTTCTAAACACAAATAACAAGGAGAATAGGACAAAAGGTTTACTAATACGTTATTAAGTTCTACGTGGCTGAGATTAGGGGTTAATGTCGAGATTAGGCTGGGCGGTGCCCTAGATTGGGGAAGGGGCCGTCACAAATTATCACTTAGCTATGAATTGAACTTTTAAAAACCTAAACCAAACTTGGCACAGTGATGATATTTGGATTTGCAGTTAATAACTTCAAATCTTCTCAAATCAAACTCTCATGATCCACCCTTCAATATCAAACCCTCAGCTGCTTGATCTCTCCCTCTCTATCGATCAGTGAAACAATGACGATAAGTTTGAACATTTTTATTTATAGATATGGATTTTTCTCGAGATACGCATCGCGCTATCCTGAGGCTGATCTTTGTGGATAACGTGTTAAATTGACACATCTTAACACCATCACCACTTATGCTCATCTCGAAAAGATCCAACGATCCATATAATTCAAATCAAACTTATAGTTTTAATTATATATATTTATATATCAATTATATATATATATGAATATGTATACCTCACGTATTTTATCGCCAATTAATTCACCGGACATGCCTACGAGTATTTTTAGGTGTGCACCTTCATTTCACGACCCTATTGTCTCGCTTTATGTACTGGCTATTTATTAATTAATTGTTTATTTTCTAATTACATGCTTGTACATAAATTTCCCTTCTATACTACAACCTATAAACTTATTTAAACATGCCATACAAATACAAATCATCACACAAATCCACGCACAGGCTAATCCAGGTAGGTCGGACTTAACCATGAGCCTAACTCGGGTTAATTATGATTCGGGTTAACATTAATCACTAGCTTAAGCTAACGAGTCGTTATAGTCTTCCCACTTTAAAGAAAGGTCATCCTTGAAATGAAAGTAAACATAAAATTACCTGTAGTTTCAAAGAGAAAATGAAATTGCTCCTTCATATAAGAGTCCCGCTCCCTAGTTAGTTCATCATCTTCGTGAAATTGCCATTTCACCTAAACCAAAGGAATCTATTTAGTTCTCAGCCTCTGAATCTTATGATAAAGAATTTGAATCGGATACTCATTGTAAGATAAGTTTTTCCAAATATCAAATTCATTCCAATCAGTCCTTAGAGTGAAACGAGTCTCCGTTTTGTGAAGCATAGACACGTGGAAGACATTATGAACTCCAACTAATTGAGGAGGTAACTCTAACCTGTAAGCAGCAGGACCAACTCTTTCCTTCACTATGAACGACCCAATATACCTAGGAGCTAGCTTACCTTGCAATCCAAATCTATACAACCCTTTCATAGGTAAGACTTTCAACAGAACGTAATAATCCTTTAAAAACTCTAAAACCCTATGATGCTTATTGACATATCTTTTTTATCTTAGCTGTGTTATAGTCAAACACTGGTGAATCTACTGAATTCTTTGTGTGTAGTCCTAAATTAACTCTGGCCTCAACAAAAGTCTATCTCTAACCTCTGCCCAATATATAGGTGAACGATAAGACTGACCATATAGAGATTCAAATGGAGCCATTCCAATGCTAGCCATATAGCTATTATTATAAGAAAACTCACAAGAGGAATGTATTTCTCCTAGTTACCACCAAACTTTAAGACACAATCTCGAAGTATATCCACTAGCACTAAGATTTGACGCTTAGTATACCCATAAGTCTGAGGATGATATGTCTTATTGAGGTTCACAAAAGCTCCCAGTTGTCTCTGCAACTCACTCTACAATTAAGATGTGAATCTCAAATCTCTATCCAAAGTAATCGACATTAGTACTCCATGATATCTCAACTCCTTACATACGTATATCTCACATAATCTGTCACAAGGATCTCACATGGAAATGGCAAGAAATGCGCAGACTTTATCAACCTATCAAGCACAAACCATACTTCATCGTGCTGAAGGTGACTCATAGGTAGACCGGAAACAAAATCCATCGATATATGTTCCCATTTCCACTCAAGAATAGGCAGAGAATGCAATAACCTTACATGTTTCCTATTCTCAGCCTTAATTTGCTGACATATCTCACATCTCTTTCAAAACTTAGCAATATCAATCTTCATCCCATGCCACCAATAAATATGCCTCATATCATGATACATCTTAGTGTTATCTGGATGAAAAAAGTAAAGAGATCTATGAGATTCCCATAGCAACTCTTACCTCAACTGATCTTGAGTTGGAATCCACAATCTATCTCTGAACCGTAACGCATCATCACTAAAAACTGACCAATCAAGATGACCTACACTAGTCGCTAACCTCTAATGCTCTACATAATCCTAATCAGCTTTCTGACAATCAATCACCCGCTGAATCATTTCTAGTTCATCCCAAATCTGTGCACAGAAGAATATAATATTAGCTCTACAACTAGCTCTCTCAGTTGATGATGTGCCAGCTAGACTTTCGCGAATCATCATCAATTAAGCTTCCTCATGAAGTGTAAACTAAGAAGCTATGGGAGTAGCTACATTCTCTCTGCATGTTCTTCTCCTACTCAAGGGATTAGCAACCACATTTGCCTTACTTGGGTGGTACTCCAAAGTGAAATCATAATCCTTGAGGAACTCAAACCATCTACGCTGCCTCATATTCAATTCACTTTGAGTGAACAAGTACAGACTTTTATGATAAGAAAATACTGTAAATTTCTTACCGTACAAGTAGTGCCTCTAAATCTTCAAGGCAAACATAACTGCAGCTAGCTGAAGATCATGAACTAGATAATTTCTTTCATGAATATTGAGTTGCCTTGAAGTATACCCTGCCTTCCTGCATCAGTATACAACCCAAACTTGAATGAGAAGCATCAGTATAAATTACTAATTCTTTCTCCGATTTAGGTAATGTAAGAATAGGCGTTGTAGTCAAACTATTCTTCAAATCCTTGAAGGTAGTCTTACACTCACCAGACCAAACAAATTCAACATCTTTATGTGTTAGCCGGGTTATTAGCAGAGCAATACGAGAAACCATCAAAAAATCATCTATAATAACTCGTTAATCCCAAAAAACTCCAAACCTCTAACACTGTGGTAGGAGTAGGCCAATCTTAGATTCCCTTAATATTCGTTAGGTCAACAAATAAAGCCTAGCATTAGCCACATGTCCAAGAAATCTGACCTTCGAAGACTAGAATTCACATATACTGAACTAGGCATACATCTGATTATCCTTCAGAGTCTGCAATGTGACTCTAAGGTGGTGCGAATGTTCCTTCTGAGTCTTTGAATAGATCAAAATATCGTCGATAAATATGATGATGAACTCGTTAATATAAGGTTTAAACACCAAATGCATCAAATCCGTGAACATAGCTGGAGCATTAATGAGCCCATACATCATCACTGTAAAATCGAAGTACCCATAGTGAGTACTGAAAGCCGTTTTTGAGAAATCCTCATCCCTTATCCTCAGTTGATGATAACTAGACCTCAAATCTATCTTTGAAAAATATATAGCACCCTTCAACTGATCAAACAAATGATCGATCATGGGCAATAAATATTTGTTCCTTATAGTTGCCCGATTAAGCTGTCCATAATCAATGCACATACATAACATTCCATCATTTTCTTCAAAAAAAGAATCGGTGCTTCCCACAATGACATAATAGGATGGATAAACCATTTTTGTAATAACTCCTCGAGCCGAGTCTAAAACTCACGCAATTCCTTCGGTGTCATGCCATACAGAGGAATAGATATAAGTTTGATGCTAGGAATAAGATCAATGATAAGGTTAATAAAATGTGATGGTGGAAGGCTAGGCAAGTCAGATGGAAAGACTTCCAAAAGTTCACAAACCATTGGTATCTCACTAACCTTAAGTTACTCACTAGGCTCACCATATGTAATAACCCTACCATAACTTCTAAATCTTGAAGAGTAGCTTCTTTTCTACGAGTTGCAAGACGTGACATATTATAGACTTTATAAACTATAATTTCAGAAAGTTTAGGGATCTGAAAGATTACCCTCTTACGAAAATAGTGAATACTGACATGATATGTTACTGACCAATCCATCCCTAGTAGTGTATCATACTCTAGGAGCTCCATCACCCTCGTATAATTTCGGAGTTCATTCTCCCCAGTTTTGACTATACATCTCTCATAAATCTGGTTAGGATAAACTTTCTCACTCACTACTATGCTAAAAAATAACCTATGTACTGGCTCTTACAGGTTTTAGTTTCAACTAATCAACCATTGCACCAGCTATAAAAGAAATTGTAGAGCTAGCATTAATTAACGCATGCATATCTCGACCACAATATTCAAAATACCTTTCACGAGCCTCCTCGTAGCCTCATGATCCTTCTCAGCCACTACGTGAGACTGATATGCAATCTGCATCCCACTGCCTGCTAAAAACCTGGAGGTGTAGTACAATTCCTCTTTTTGTGGCCCGCTTAACCGAACAAATAAAATATCACACTAGGCCTGTTAGATCCTTCATTAGCCTGAGCAACTTGCCCAGAACTGCTCAGTCTTATACCACTCTACAATAAATCTCTGCCTCTACCTCATGACTTTGTTGGTGGTAAATGTGGTTTCACCATTGAAGGCTATGAAACTGATGTTGTAGTAATTGGTGCGCTAACATATATAGTTCCCTTTAGAACTGACTGAACTAGTGCCACAGAAGAGAACCATCAACTATACTCTTTTTCTTCTAGTACCTGATAAAATCCTGATTCTTCGTACTCCTATATGTATTAGTCAGCTGGATTTGAACAAATTGTAGAGCCCTCTGATTGCCCAAATAATAAGGTGCTTGTAGTGGAACCATCCCTGTCCCTGATGGACAAGCTAACATAGTTGTCTCCACCTCCATTAAACTCTTTGAGATAAATGCATTACTAGTGCGAGAATGAGAGGAAACCACTACACGTATCTCATAGTTAAGACCACCAAGAAACATGTTTATCTTGTTCTCCTCTGATTCCACAATATTCGGAGCGAGCTCGCTCAACTCTGTGAACCTCCGCTCATATTCCTGTACATACATATCTTTTTATTTCAACTGTATGACCTCAGCCTTCTTCCTATTCTTGACAGATTTTGGAAAATATTGCCTGTAGAATATGGTTCTGAACTGTAACCAAGTGGTGATAGTCTCCACCTCTCTCTCTCAAGGGAATTCCACCATTTTCGAGCAGAATTTATTAATAAAAATGTGACCAAGTTAACCTTAAATTGGTCCTCAACTTCCACAGAAACAAATTGTTTCTCGATCTCTAGTATCCAGGTCTCAGCTACCCTATCCTCCATAGTGCCATTAAATCTTATGATATCGTATTTCATAAACTTATTCTGCATTCTAAGAAAGGCATTCTTCTCAGAATCAACTAGCATTGTGGCAGCTGTTTCCGACACCTGAACCTATGCTATTACTAGCCATGCTGAAGCTTCTATTGTCTCATCTCTTCCCTCAGTCTTGCTAACCTCGGGTCTGGCTATAGGCTAAAACTCAAGCTACTGAACTCGAGGACTCATTTGGGCCATCAACATCGCTATTAATTTGGCTTGAGATTCTATAAGTTCCCTCATTTACTGCTCTATTCTAGATTTCCACTGAGCCTCATTCTCTTGATTACCCTGAGTTTCAGGCCTTTGTGAACCATCTCCCTGATCTGCCATTAGATCTTGAAATCAAAGGAGAGATAAGACCATTAGGTTAACATTCAGAGAAGATAGGGAAATCATATCTATACAATACATAACAAAAAATGCAGCAACTAACGTATGATAATGTTTTCATTTTTATTCCCCCCACAAAATCACTATAAAAAACGTTTATCATACCCTAAACTTATTCATAACTGGAGACAACTTTCAGAGTTAGTAAACTTAGGTTTCGATACTAAGGTATATCAAAGCCAATAACCTTAAGCTTCGATACCAAACTGCATCCGAATTATTAGTTGTTTCCAAGTAATAAGGTTATCCTATGAACAAGGCTCTAATGGTAAAATGTATTAGAGTTAATAACCTTAGGCTTTGAAGTAGGCTTCAATACCAAGCTATGACAGAGCTAATAAAATTTAGTCTCTGATTAAGCTGTGATACCAAGTTGTGACATCCCCTATCACGCTTAGGGCAATATCCAGCCTGACACCATAATTAAGCAACGATACATCAGCCAGATTTAACTAGAGCCAGTAGCCTCTCCTTCAAAACCTAATCAACACAACTTCTATATCGATATTGAAAAATAAATCAAAGTAATACATAGCGAAAATTAAAACTTTTTCGATAATACAATCAATATACATAAAATCCAGAGTTTATCAAAATCAAAACACATTTGTAAAACCTCCCATCCTATTGCATTGCAATAATACAATCCAAAACAATGTATATATACAAGAAAGGTTCATTACATCGTAGAGAAGATAATAAAACTCATAAATCTTCTCCTTGCCCTTAGTTGAAGTGCCTGCATGTAAACTTGAAATGTTAAGGGGAGTGAGCACTCCAATTTGCTCAGTAAGTGATGCTCATAAACACATCAATTATCATTTAATATCAATAATTCAATGAATAGCAATATGAATCCAAGCATATCTATTCAGGCAATGATACTGATATAAAAAACAATAAATTGAATGCAAATCCATTCGGTAATATGCAACCGTACTCGTGATTCATAATTTGGATTTGATTACAGAGTTGTACTCTTCAGTCACTAGAGAATACAACCACAGATCCACGTGTTGGCCGACAAGGGATTCTGCTGGTTTATTCCACCTTGACTGAGCTACCAACTCCAATTGGACAATGACGACTAAGGTAAAACTTTGGCTAACTAAGGATAAAAATGAGGGATCCATTCTAGGCAAACCTTTCTTTTCATTAGGACAAAGGTGGAACCCATTTCACAGCATACCTTTTCAACCCTCAATCATTAATTCTCCACATATAAAAATAGTCAAATCATAGTGTGTTACCCCTAATCCCAGTCCATAATGCTATATGAACTAGATATACTAATTTACGATGCATAAATGATAAGAATACGAGTCCCATTTACCTTGATTAGGTTTCGTCTCAACCTCCTAACTTTTTCAGGTCACTCGACCTTTCCTTATAATCCAAAACTTATCACAAACCATTTGTCGTTAATATAGGTCTAATAACCTATATTTAGAACCCCTAGGTCGGTACCTAAGAGCCTAGGAAATCCCACTAAAAAATTAGCATAGTTGTTTTTTTTGAGGTGGTTGTGCGCTTCCTTACTTGGTGGGGCGCACTCTACCAACTGGGTTCATCTTACTTTATGAAGGGAGCATGGTCCTCTGATACAGGGAGCACGCTCCACCCTTCACTGTCTCGATAGTGAACATCACATCAGCCCTTGTTTAATCCACGACATCAACAACAACCTTCAATTTACTCCCTACCATATCATGGAGGACCTCTAATGAGGTTTAAACCCATTTCCAACCATTCATAATAACAATTCACAGAGAAATCATCATTTACCTATAAATTGAGCTTTTAAAAACCAAAATCCAACTTACCACAATGATGATATCTGGATTTGCAGTGACTTGATCACTTCAAATCTCCTTAAATCAAACTCTCATGATCCACCCCTCAAGATCAAACCCTCAGCTGCCTTAATCTCTCCCTCTCTCTCTATCAATAAGTGAAACAGTGATGATAAGTTTGAACATTTTGATTTATATATATGGATTTTCCTCAAGATACGAATCATGCTATCTCGAGGTTGATCAAGTGAATAATGATTTAAATGGACACATCCTAAAGTGACACACATCTTAATACCATCACCACTTACGCTCATCTCGAGGTGATCTAACGATCCATATAATTCAAATCAAACTTATAGTTTTAATTATATATATTTGTATATCAATTATATATAAATATATATAACTCATGTATTTTATCGCTAATAAATTCACCAGACATGCCTACGAGTATTCTCGATTGCGCATATTCATTTCACGACCCTCTTGTCGCACTTGGTGTACTTGCTATTAATTAATTAATTTTTTATTTCCAATTACAGGCTTCTATATAAATTTCCCTTTTATACTACAACCTATAAATTCATTTAAACATGCCATACAAACACAAATTATCACATAAACTCATGCACATGCTAATCGAGGTACATCAGACTTAACTACGAGTCTAACTCGGGTAATTAGGATTCGAGTTGACACTATTCACAAGCTTAAGGTAATGGGCCGTTACATGTTGGGAGGCAACCCAACTTTATTTTATTTATTTCATGCATTTATTTCTAGTTTAGCTTAGTTTAGTTTAGTTTGCTCTATTTCAGTTACTCAACCATTTTAGCTAATTCCAAACTCCATTTATTAATTCTTACATGTTTAAGAAGTCTTGAGATGAATGAAGGAGAGAATACCTTGTGTTTGGTGTTAGGTTTGACTTTCAATTAAATTTTAATTAGCATGATTTGAGTTATTACTTTTTTAGGAATTTGATCATTAATTTGGTTGAAATTTTTTAGTCAGTTCCTTGATTTATCAATTCACACCCTTATTGTGTTATGATTTCAAAGTTTTTAAAGTGAAATTTCAAATTTTTTTCAAAAAATAGGCCATTAATTTTCCTACATTCTATAAAATAAACTACAAATCGCTGGATAAATCAGTGACAGTTGACAATATTTTAAGTTAAAATTTCAGTGTAGCGATTCAGCTGTGATTCAGCCTTATAACACGATTCACTGGGAAAGTTAGTGAAGCACAAAGCCTCATTTCCACCGATTTATGTAGCGATTCATCAATGATTCCACTAAAAATCATGAATCGCTGGACACAAATTTGAGTTTTTAAAATATAATCCCCAAATCGGTGTACACATTTCCATTTATACTACAAACCCTTGCACCCTTTCGACTAGGAAATCAAATTATTGTTTAGTTTAAACTCTCCAAAGCCTTATTATAGCTTATTTAATAATTCCCACCTTGATTAGGATTCGTTCAATCTTCATTTTAAAGTTAGGATTTTTGATAAATTTCCAATTTTTGAATGAATTTCAAGTTATTCGTTGTTTTAAAATTTATATGGCTTATGAATGATTACTACATGATTTATATGGTTTTAAATTAAATAGGTGGTGATTAAAGATTTTTGTATTATTTGGCAAAATATTTGAAAATTTTTTTTATCCGAAGTGTGATTTTAGATCAAATTTATATAATGAAGGTTATGTTTGAATTAGTATAGTTAAGAAAATAAGTTTGGGGGCTGTTTTGGAAATTTAATTTGATAAGAACTAGTTATTAACAATAGTGTTCATAATTGGATTTTAAGTAGAAATATGGATTTTTTTTCAAGTTTCTCAATTAATTTAAATATTTTTTCAATTGGTTTGTATCGAGAATGTCTATAGGAAATGATTTCTAGACATTTACCGTTCTTATTAATCCAAATATGATTTTTATCGATTGGTTAGTTTCGAGAATTTCTTTTTTACTATACACTTCACAATTAATCAAAACGCGTATTACACCATTTAAAATACCTATAACAAAAACATATAATTTATTCACTGCATTAAGTTTTTGGAGACTTATGTCATTTCTATCCTGCGATTATTTTTTAATTATGCTATCATATTATTATCTTGTGTTACATCTATATTTTCTATGTAGTTTTGTTTTACTCTTGACTTGTTCATGAACCTTGAGGATAAGGTTCGGGTTACGTTTGAGGGTATAGAAGTGAAGTGGAGTATAAACAAGCAAAGTATAGAACACTAGAGAGGTATAATCTATTTATTTATTCAAAGTTGACTGAATTTTTTAAATTTTTTAAGATACAAGTACTATTTCTTGATTTACTTTATTTATTTAGGAATATGAATTGAATATAATTTGAATTTGAATAGAAGAGATATTTTACTTCCCATGAAAATAGAAAGTTTATGATAAAAAGGAATCGTTATACCCTATTTGACTTAACCTAGATTGTGTATACACTAGAAGAGTTTAGAGGGGATTGATTGCTTTGTGTAACATTATAATGGGTAGAATATTGAAATAAAAGTGCAAGATAAGCAAGGCAGATTTCTAAGAATCTTGTTATACAAAGATTATTGATCAAGCATTTTATATAAATATATATGATAAAAAGCAATTATGCCACAATTGAAGGAAAAATAGGAAATTAGCCAATAAACTTTACTTAGTTGGGAAGAATGATTCCTTGACTTTAGTGAAAGTAAGAAGAGCTAACAAGAGTTTCTAAATAAAAAATAGAGAGACCCACATATTCCAAAGGAAATGGAGCAGGAAATTTAATGGTGGGAAAAAAGGTGAGGAAGAATTCCTATAAAAAATAACAGTATCCAAATGAAATGAAGCAGGGGATAGTAGGAATATAATATAAAGAAAAATATATATTAAAGAAAGAATAAAAGAAAAAAGAGAGATACAGAAAAAATGGAAGGATGTTTATTGAAAACTCTTCAAATAAAAGATTTAGCTCGAGTGCTTATAGCTAAGTAAAGTAAAGAATCTTTGTATTCCAACATTAAAAAAATGATGGTAAAGGTAATTATTGGTGATTAAAAATTCCTATCGACTTTGATTATGGTGGCATTTTAAATATTATTTAAAAATGAGATTGATTTAATAATTTTTGTATTTTGAGATTCGGCAAAAGGGCCAATTTAGTCTCTATACTCTCGCCTAGTTGCTAACTCAGTCTTTAAAGCCGAGGTAGGGCCAACTTTGTCCCTCAACTCTGTAACCCACTTCATATCAGTCTCTCCAGCAATCTTGACGTTAAATCCCTCGCAACGACATTTTTTTTTCTTTTTTTAAATAATCGGTCTAACTGTCTCTTTTTGGTTACTTCAAAAAAAAAACCATCTTCTTTTTGCTCTCCAACCCTGCAGAATACTTCTTCTAAGATTCATAGGCATGACTCTTCAACATTCCTGATCATTGCAATCACCTAAACTCTGCTTCTGATTTTTTTCTTAAGAAAGCGTGGTTCGTGGGTGAGTTTTAATTAAGGATAAGCAATATAATTTTTTTTAAAGAGTTGTTTTTTTTTTGAAGGAGAAAAAGTATTGTGCGACTTTCAAAAAAAATGTAGAAGAAGTACTGTGCAGGGTTGGAGAGAAAAAATAAGAAAGTTTTTATTTTGAAAGTAACCAAAAAGAGACAATTAGACTGATTATTATTTTTTATAAAAAAAAAGAAAACACCGTCGCGAGGAAGTTAACATCAAGATTGCTAGAGGGACTGATATAGAGTGGGTTAGAGAGTTGAGGGACTGAGTTGAGGGACTGAGTTGGCCGTACCTTGACTTTAGGAACTGAGTTAGCAATAGGTTAGAGTACAAGGACTAAATTGGCCCTTTTGCCATTGATATTCTATATTAGTTATCGTAAGCCTTAAGCTTGTCAGTGGAGATTGAGAAAACCTATATAGTGGCTAACCTTGGTAATTGATTGAAAATTAGATTCTGAGGTGTATTGAATAATTAGATAGTTGAGTTGTCAAATAAGAGGTTGTTTTCAAATCTTTCTATTCTATCATAATTTTTGTTTTTATGAGGGTAATATGTTTCTATTCAATGATTACTTTTAAAAAAAAATAAAAGCAATTAATTGTGAAAAAAGGAATATAATTGAGAGTAATCTTTTGCTCAGGACAACAAAGTCTTAAGTTTAGGAGTATTTGATAAGTCATAAATTATACACATTTTATAGTACATTTTAGTATGTTTTATAAGGTAAAGTCTCTAAAATATGGTCCTAATAGCTTATATTTGTTTATTTTAGGTTTTTAAGGTGTATGTTTGAAACCGAGGCAAAAAAAAGTATAAAATGCGTATATGATAGTGCTATGTTGGATTTACATTGAAAAACATGTTGTACTAATCTCAAGGTGGGATGATGACGTCAAAGAGGCTGATATGATGTGGTGATGACGTGGTAGAATGTGGTTGGACCTGTGATGACGTGGCAATGTGTGATTGGTGAAGTGGTGTGTCCATTCAAAGTTGGCAAAGAAAGTGATCAAGCGTGGCAATGTGCAAGATAAGCTAATGTATATACGCGAAAAATACCATAAGATCAGCCTCAAGATACATACTAAATAGTTGATGAAGATCTAGTGACTGATGATGATTGTGTCACATATTGGTGTACACAATTTGTAATAAAACTATGGTGGTTCAAGAGCCGTCTGATTGTCCTCGAGATGCATGCGTAGTTGATTGATGAAAAGAAAATTAAAATGAGTATTTGTAAGAGTCGTGATTTGATCCTTGGTCATCCCAAATTCTTTGGTTACTTACCATTTGAACTAGTTGGCCATTTAAGATGAAAAGGGAGCTATTGGATTTATTCTAGAGGAATCAAACTCAAGACACTCTACACTTGCACAGAGGCGCCAAACCAAATGGGCTATCCATAGTAATTGGAAAAGATTTGGATAGTTTTATTGATAAATCAATAAAATCAAATTAAACCAAATAAAAAGTGATTTACATAAAGTTTGTAACTATCAAGATATGGAGTATCTAGCCTATTCTAGCCTATATAAACCAATATAAACCCTAAAACAAAAATTAGGAAAATGGTATGAATAAGACCATAGGCCTCATACTTAACTCTCTATCTCTCTCTCTCTCTCTCTCTCCTCCCCTCCCCCATTTCTTTTTTTTATTTTCTTTCTTTTTATAGTTTAATGGAGTTTTTCGTATTTGTTATTAGCTAAGTTTATTTCAAGACCAAGGATTGCTACTATGGTTGTAAGCCTTTTATGAGATCTTTATTTTAGTAGTTCTAACATTATTTAGTATTCTTTGATTCACTAATTTAATACATTATTATTTGCAGATTATAATCATGAACTTTTTATTGCATGCATAGTTGCAAATATATATTGTGATATTTTGATTCTATATCTAGTTTAAATTAGTAACTAGGATTTTTTTAGTAGGTCTATTACCATTAAATGCCCTAGGTAAATTGAGATCTAAGTTTAATATTGAAATGGTTTTCTGAAGCTATTAGGGTTAGTAATTCGAAGTTTTCACGGAACGTGATGCAATTTTATTGCCTTAGATTAATTTATTTGTATATTCAAAGGGTTAATTCAATAAAATTAGAATGTGATTTTTCCTTCGATAGAAGGAGAACTGATGGCTTACTAAAGGCTGTCTACTTAATTATTGAATCTTTTGAACTTGTCTTTCATGATCGATGATTAATTGACTATAACTGAGTTAGTAATTACCTTTGGTCTAGGTTAATCTTATTTGCATTGATTGTCTTAATTATTATTCGCATTTAGGTTAATCTATTCGCATTTAATTCCTTTAATTATTGTCTGTGTGTTTATTTATTTATTTATCATTTTCTTAATATTTAAGTTAATTTTTAATTAGTAATTAGTGACAAGAAACAAATTTTTTTTTGACTAAAGAAAGTTACACAATCCATGTGGAGACGATCCCACTTATCACTACTATAAATTTTAAAGTATAGTAAAGGTGAGAAATTTATCGTACACGCTCGACATGTGTCACCGACACATCAAGAAAGAAAGTTTATGATGTTAATAACAAAACAAGTAATAAATTTGACGAAAATGTTGAAGAATTATCTAACATGGTTAAGTTACTATTAAAAGATAGAACAAATCAAGTTAAACCATGTGAATTTTGTAATGAAGTTACTCATTCTATGATGCGTGTCCTACTTTACAATTAGTAAACAATGGAGAATTCAACGCGGTTATGAACCAATATTCTAGTCTTCATAAAAACCAATATAATAAAGACAATTATTACACCAAAAAATCAAATTCAAATCTTAGCTACGGTCCACAAAATCAATGTTATACCACTTATAAACCGAGGGCACGAACTCAACCTACACCAACGCAACAACCTTAGTAAACTATACAACCTACACAACTGAATTTAGAATAAATATTACACAAGTTAATGACCTTAAGTCATCAAAACTTTATGCAAATTTGTCAAAATCAAATTAAAACCGATACGATTTAAGTATTCTTTGGATAACTCGCTTTTTTAGACGGCTACACATTGCAATTTTCTCTCTTCTTCTCCAAACACCATTGTTTTCTTGCTTTCTCTTTGGATTTTAATGGAGTTTTCAAGCAATATGTCAAGCTAACTTCGTCGATCCGGACCAGAGGTGGAACAAACTACCCTTTTGGCATAAACATATATTAGATCTACTTTGATTTAGTTATATTGCTTTTCATTGATATTTATTCCCTTCGTTATTGATTTAATAATCAGGGTTAAATCTATATTTAAACCACGATTCATTTGCCAGTGAATCGTAAGCCGACCTTATGCAATAAGACTACACTAATGACAATTGACTCTACCAATTGATTAACCTCTTTTGGGACCGATTGAATACCTTAAGGATTTAAGCCAAATTGGACACACTAGTGATTTAATTATCTATGTGTAATGCCTTCACAAAGCCCATTGCAGTCAACGCATTAAACCCAATTCACTTGAGTATAGGGTTATGTGTTTGACTAAAAAAGTAGTCATTGTCGTACCTTGACCATCGAGATATGAAAGTGCGATGACCTGCGTACGTTACCGAGTTTATAGCTACTCTGAATTACCTTTGATTTACATGTTTTATCTAGATTGAGGACCGTATGTAAAATTATGCCAAAATGTGAAAGTTTGTGATACCGATGGTTTATGTTATTTTTCTTGATTGATTTATTCACTTAGCATTTTTATTCATTGTTTTTAGTTAGTCCTTGATAACACTTTTGAGAATCCCCCCAATTTACTTTTTAGTTCATTAGCCTAAGTTGGAAATTGGTCTTTGTGAATCGACCCGTGCTTGCCACTACTGCAGTTCTTGTGGTCATTGGTAATCTCTACGGGATTATATATTTTGACGCATTCGACACGCGTCAACGATTTTCCACCTTCGGCTGGTCGTCGGATTAGGGGTGATAGGCCGAGCTAAATGTGGTGGAGGCAGAAAAGCCCAGTCTAAAATTGGCTAAAGAAGATTTTATCACGATCCGACACCATGCTCTTCGAAAAACCATGAAGACAAACGATGCCCTTCGCAAAGACATCTGCCACAATCTTGGCGGGTTAATTTCACCGATGGTCACTCAATTTTGCAGTTTGTAACACTTTGGTCACTTAACTTTCATTTGTCCCAAATATATCACTCAACTTTACAAAACGTTTCAACAAAGTCACTCCGACCACTCTCCGATCAAAAACCCATCGGCGCTGGCCGACGTGGCGCCACATGGGATTTCATGGGAGGTCACTTAACTTGTTAAGTGATGACATGGCATGCCACATACACACCCACCCACCCACCCCACCCCACCCTTAGTTCACCCCACCACCATTAAACCAATTTCTATTCTTCCTCTCCAACCCCCTGTTTTTTTTTTCCTCTTTGAAACGGCTTGGTCTCTCTCTCTCTCGCGATTCTTCTCGCGCTCGTGCTCTCCACCCCCCTGGATCGTCTTCTTCGCCGTGCTCTCACTCTCGCGGTTCCTCTCTCGCGGTCGCGGCGTGCTCTCACTCTCGCGGTTCCTCTCTCGCGGTCCGCGGTCGTGCTCTCCCCCCCCCCCAATCGGTTCGTCTTCTTCGCCGTCCTCTCTCGCGGTCGTGCGGTCGTGCTCTCCCCCTCCCCCCACCGGTTCGTCTTCTTCGTCGTGCTCTCTCTCTCTCGCGTGTACATCTCTCGTCTCTGTCTCCCCCTTTTCTCGGTTCGTCCTCTACCTCAAATTTTTTTTCTCGCAATTAGATTGATTTTCTCGCAATTAGACCACAATGTTGCAAAGTGATTACTGGAAGGGTCTCGGATATATGTTCTCGCAATTATACCATATAGTGAAAAAATATGAAGGCAACCGAGAAAAAAAAAAAAAAAGCTGTTCTTTGATGCTTGTTTGGACCTTTAATTAACACTTATGTATAAATTAGCAAGAACATGATTTACAAAATTCAATGATATTCACATTTGCAATCCACATTGTGCATTGGAAAAGGTTTTATGGTATTCTCATCTATTTGATTAGAATTTGTTTTATGGTATTATGTTGTCCCTCCACGTATGTGAAAGTGAGTAGATATGCTTGAATGAACTTTTGATGCATACCTTGAAAGTAGCACATATGAATGCTTAATTATTTTTTGATGAAGGCATGAACCAACAACTTTGCGAGGCAAATGATGTATCGTCCATCTCACATGAAATGTTTTGAAGAACTACATTAACTCTTGTCTCGCATAAGCCTTTTTGCCAATTATATGGATCAACTACATGAACTCGCTTTATCCATAACACTCATTCAAGGGCCACAACCTTAGTTCAAATTTCAATTAGAGTGGCATGCTTGTCTTTCTTTGATATTTTAGGAACTTTTGTTTGTTATTTTTCTTGATATCATGAAGGAAGTTTTTTTGACAAGAGTTTGGTTGTTTGTAGCTATATTGTTATATTTTTGTGTCTCGATGTATTAGTTCTTTTTGCATGTCAATTTTACATTGATGCACACCAAGAAAGAGTCTCGGTAGTTAAAATTTTCATTTTTGAGATAGTATGTGGACCTTCTTTTTCTTCAATTAAAAATAGAGGTTGTCCTTAAAGCGAGAAATAGATATTAAGATATAAAACATGTAGAGTAAATTAAGAGTTGCTTATTGTGTAACCAATATAACCAACAGCAGATGCTCTGCTTGAACCGTATCGATGAAAATCTCATATGAGGGGAGTTCCCTTGATTTACTAGTTTCAATCAATTATATGAGTGGTCATGAGAGCGCCTAATTTGGAACTTAGTTGTAAGGATTTGCGGTTTTTAAGTAATTCTTTCTTAGATTCCCTACAGACTTGTGGCCACAAGATCTAAAAGAATCATGGATCTTGATGTGTATTACTTTTTTTTCCTTCTTTTTTTAACTTTGCACAAAAAATGCTGGTTAATTTAGGCTGCATTTGTGACTTTCTTTGATGAATTCTTCAATTATGGAAAACCCTATAGTTTGGTTGTTTGTAGCTACATTGTTATATTTGTAGCTTGGCCAAAAATCATGGAGTTAAATCAAAGGGCACGAGTATTGTTATTGCGGCGTGCCGTGCGAAGTGGTGTTCACCTCGTGGACGTCTACAAATCCAGGGACGACGATTTTATAGATGCAGAAATACACGGTTTGTACGGAAATGTGTATATTCTATGAAATTGTTAAATGTTATTCATATGAAGGAAATTAAATGAAAATCTTCGTTGTTCTCACGAAAGATAGATGTGGTTGCGAATATTCTTACCGGCTTGATCCCGAAATGACCGACCGGCAACGATTGTTATAAATGGGTTGTTGAGGAAGTTAGACCGAATGGAAAGCGAGAAGAGGTTGCAAGACGAGTTTAATGGGCGTAGGAAACTCAACGGTTGTGCGATTGCATGTTGGTTATGCTTTGTTGTCATTGTATTGTTGTTTGGTTTCATTGAACGTTTCTTCAAACATTCGGAGTTTATCTTCCTTCTAAAATCATTTGCGAAACTTGAGGTTCTTGGGAAATAAGTTCAAATAATTGATAATGATCAAATCTTTTCCGTGAGTTGAAAACAAAAAATACCAATATACAACACATTGGTCATATTCCTTCTATCAAAATCTCACTGATGCAAGACCTCTTTTTCAAGTTAAATTAAACCAAGCATGTGTTTAAACCAAAACTAAAGTTTCATGAGACTTTCTTTGAATCCTACAACTCATTCCTTAGCCAAAGGATCCATAGAAATTTATTAGAAATCAAAGTATACTATTAAAATCACAATCCTTGTTTCGAAACTTTGTTTAGAATTGGTAGAGACTTTCTTTTGCATTTTCACAAACACTTGGTGTACAATGAAAAAGGTTTCCCCTAATTCAACATACATTAGTCTCAAGTTAGTAAAATCACTTTGAGTTGTTCATAAACAATTTCCAAAGAAGACATGAACCACACATTCTATTTAATCCACAACAAACTATCACCAACTATTACAAATTTATAGATTGAACTTGTATTTGGATTTAAATATGGTTTAGAACCTCACCATGCCTTCAATGGAGTCCTCAAGTCCAAATCTAGTTGAGATTTAGTCCTTCAACTTCAACCATGGAGTATTTATTCACAATGCATTTAATTATAGCAATCTCCATGATTCTCTCATCTCTTCCTTGCGAGCTAGCACGCCAAAGTTGCGCCGCGGCTGTCCACCGTCGAAGCCTCGTCGAAAGGATACCGCATTACTGAAGACAATGTTGTGATGACGTCCGCGAGCCCACTGCGATTACTATCCACATCAGAGTCATCACCTGCCATAACATCGCCGCCTTGCAGGAGTGCCGGACCCTCGCCGCCACTTGCAGTAGCTCCGTCCACACCTGCTGGTCCATGTCCCGTCCGCTGTGCTTTCCTTCTTATCTATTATCCCCCCTCTCCTTGCATTTTATGTGCATTGTGTGCGTTTTAGGATGGAAACGAAACCCTTTTTTTTATTGCGCGTTGTGTGTGTGTGTATAAATATGTATTTATATTTTATTTTTCTTTTTTCGGAGAATTATCGTATCTCTCCATTTCTTTCTTGATTGAAGCCACACTAAAGATCTAGGGTCATTACAATGCACTTAAAAATAGATATAAAGGTTGAGATCTGTCCCGGTCACTTTATGACTCTAAAATAGACACACTTAGTGCACACCACCTTTTTTTAGACCTTTAGTTAGTCAATTTTAAATAATTCCAGTCTAAGGTCATCGCACAAATTCAATTTAATTAACCCAAACCATTCCCGATACCATATACTACATACAATAGTATGTCAAACAAAACTTAAAATCATTTTATTTATTTTCTTTATAAATTTCTAAGCACTTTGACTTACCGCGACTCTCGATTGAGTATTAGACCACTAATCATTATGATTACCGATTAATTAACGAATTTAAAATACAGGTAGTTACAGTATTTCCAACTAAAAGAAAATTTCGTCCTCGAAATTATAAACAAGTTATGCACGTGACTAGATTAAGTAGGGATGATATTTGAGTGCAATTTCTTTTCACCTTAATTTTATGATTTTCTTACATCTTAACTTGTATGCCCTCTTGTGATAAATTGCAAGACCAATCAATTTATCTAGTGCCAATCCAACTATTAACTAATTTGTTTGGCTTCCTCTGTGTGATTCTGAAACAATCACCGACTTTAATGTCTCAATATCATTACTTACCAAAATCACCAGGCCTCTCTCGTAGAGTCTCAAATGGAGCCAAACCACTTAAGCTCAACCGCTAAAGTTATACTTACATCATGCATAAAGGCAAAAAATCTTCCCTACTTATTATCAAATTCGCAATACAAACATGCGCTTGAGCCCAAAATCTGGATCAACCATGTAGTCTAACTGTCATACTGAAAAGCTGTACTTAGATGTATTATGGTGCCCATCAATGTTAGTACCATACCACAACCTAGTATTAAAAGATAACCCTGCCGCAACCTGACAATAAATATAAAGATAGAAATCTAAAATAATGGACACTAGTACACCATTTGAGTTATAATCTTAGCTTCGTATGTATAAATTGCTCAGTTGTACTTCGAGTCTATCAGTAAAAGTTGAAAAAAATTGCAAGTAGATTTATGAAGCTAGTGTATGATCATATCTAAGTATTCACAATCATATGATCTTCGTAATTTTGCGAGTCAATGATCACATCAAATTCTCATTCGTAGGCGTACTGGTGCATCTGAACGATATCAAGATTTGTGAGAATTTTATAATGCGTCGTCCTAAGGGTTAGTCCTTAGGTTGTCTCCAATCCTACAGATAATCTATCGACTCTATCTCTGCTCACAACACTTAATTCATTCCTCAGCCTTATGGGTGGGGGTCGACTTAACCAACCCTAGGACTATAAATGAATAGTGTCGCTAAATTGAAGTTACTCGGGCTTCTGATCCAACACCACTACTCCAGAGCTTTTATCAAAGCTAAAGGAGTTTGTACATGCTTTACTCATTAGCTCTTAAGTCATCTCGACACTCAGCTTCCTTAGAGTCTATGTTAACCCACTTGTCTCATAAATCTTTGTCCTATTTTTATGCATTCCTAATATATTCTGCCACTTTACTAATTTTCTCAAACTTTAGTTTTCAGGTGTTCCTATTCAGGTTATCATATATGGACATATACGTAGATTAAGTTCTCATTCATTTTCTATTATCAAACAACATCAATTTCCTTACATAAATTATTCCAAGTGGATCCTCTGGAAACATGTGCAGGGACTTCTCATGATTTATGAATAACTTGAATCTAGCTCCATGTATCTACTTCAAGGACTTGTTAGAACTTTCCTTTCCTACCACATGCAACTAATATGTGCCTTGAAATTTGAAAAGTCTCAAAATCTTCAATGCATAACAAATATACTTAGTTGATTTCTCAAATCGATAATATCTAATACTACGATTATTTAGGAAACTCTAACTCCTTGAGGTACACAATAAATTTATAAAAAAAAAATCTTGTTTCACTAGTTTAGGTTAGATCATATGAAGGTCAAACCTAACCCAATTTACATCTCATGGATAAATAATAAAGTAGAACTATTGACACACTAACCAAGGTTTGCATAACTATTCGCTACACTTCATTCATTAAGGTTTTTTATGGATTAATTATTAGTTTCATAAGTGTTTGAATTCCTTCTTTACGCTAGAGTATAACTTTTTTCTTACTATTATAGTTACATCATTGGAACAAAGAATTACACGTAGTTTAGGTGTCCTTGATTTCTTTTTCTCATATTTACATGCCTAATATAGTCGTTAAATTGAGAAAATAGTAGCAAATAATTTAGGGTTCACTATCGTCACGAATTTTCATGATTTGACAACATGAAATCCTCGAACTTTGCGTCCTCTACTAATTTCCACTTTCGACTCTATCTCGTAACTAGTTCCAATTTAATATATTGAAATCTATTATTTTTTTATACTTCGGTATCCACACGCTTTACTTCTATCCAAAGATTAATTATCACCATTAATCTTTCCTTTTTCTATTTTTATTAAGAATTATCTCATCTTTCCTTTTCTTTCTCGATTGAAGCAACACTAAAGATCTAGGATCATTACAACACACTTAAAAATAGATTTAAAGGTTGTGATCTGTCCTGGTCACTTTGTGACTCTAAAATAGGCACACTTAGCTCACACCACCTTTGTTTAGTCCTTTCTTTAGTCAATTTTAAATAATTTAAGTCTAAGGTCTCATCATCGCGCGAATTCAATTTAATTAACTCAAACCATTCGCTATACCATATGCTACACCCAATAGTATGCCAGACAAGAATTAAAATCATTTTATTTATTTTCTTTCATAAATATTTGAGCACTTCAACTTACCGTGACTCTAGTTTGGATATTAGAACACTAATATTTCGTGATTAGCGATTAATTAACGAGTTTAAAATACTAGTCGTTACATACGCTTATTATTCTTACTTTAGCAAACAACATTATTATTTAACCGTATGGATTATTAGAAGACATCATTGATTTAGTATTTCCTTGTGATATTTCTGTCATGGAAATGGGAGATTCCACATCACCCAATCCTTTGCCAATCTATTAGGTATATCTTTTCTAAAGACATCTATAACTAAGTTAGATATTTTTGAAGGAACAATGTTTATAAAACTTGAAGATAAATGTAGCATCCCCTATCCCAATTAGGGAAATACCCAGCCTGAAACCCTAATTAAGCCCCGATATACCAGTCGGACTCAATTAGAGTAACAGTATAGTCATCCTTCATACCTGATAATCATAATACAATATATCTTATATTGAATAAATAATTGAAAATGCAACAAAATTAAACTTTTTCAATAAAACATAAGATATATAAAAACTGACATAAACCTCAGATGTAAAACCATATCCTAACCCTATTTATTACAAAACTTTAATTCAATATAATATATATAACAATAAGAAAATCAATTCACCAAAGAGAAGACTATAAATTCCTAATCTTTTTCGTCCCTGAATCGAAGCGCAAGTAGACAACCTGAAATGTTAATTGGGGAATGAGCTCTTCAACTTGCTCAGTAAATGATGCTCTTAAACATATCAATTATCAACTACTGTCAATGAATAATTGAATAGCAATATGAATCCAAAACATATCTATTCAAGCATTAAAAATGATATAACAATAGATAACGGAATGCAAGTTCAAATGTTATTGCAATTATACTCGTAACTTGTAATTTTCATTTTCATTTTATAGTTATACTCTCGCCTTACATAAGAATACGTATGTAAAAGCCTTTTTTTGACCTGCATATGGTTATGCCAATGGATTCAAATGTAATCGAGCTATCAACTCTTAATAACCGGAGAGTCATAATCTCACCTTACCCCAGGAATACAATCCACAAAACCTTCATGTTGGTCATCGTGTGGTGTATTCTAGTGTAACTGAGGTTCTAGCCCTAAATGGACAGTGAGCGACTAAGGTAAAACTCTGGCCTATTAAGGATGTAAGGGCAAAATTCGTTTCTAGGCTAACATTTTCCTTCTATCATGACAAAGGAAGAATTCATTTCCTAGCATACCTTCACATCTCTCAGTCCCGGTCCGCCTTATAGACACTTCCGATGATTTTAAAATTTAAAAACAAATACAGTCAAGTCACGGTAGATTGCCCCATTCCCAGTCCACAATGCTATATGAACTAAATATACTAATTACGTTGAATAGTTGATAAGAATATGAGTCCCACTTACTTATGCTGAGCTTTTCTAACTTTATACCGACTTACACAACCTTCTTAATCCATATATATTTTCTCGTCGATCAAGTACCAAAAATAGATTGATCATCATCAATTTGAGTCTAATATTCATTAATTAGAACTCCTAAATCATTCACAATTGAATTCAGAACCAATTTACCATTTTTTAAGTTAATATGATCATTTCACAATTCAATTCAAAAACAATTTGAGTCTAATAATGAAGCTCCACATTGCTTTATGTTCTAGCTCTTTAGAATCATAACCAATTAAGTTTACTATCCATACCTCGTTAATCAATAATTATATATCGATATTGTGTATTTTACTGCCGTACCGTTCATATCTGGTTAAAAGCTTCAATGGCCATGATAACTTATAAAACCTACTATCAACAAATACGTGATCAAGATGTTCGTAGCATTACACTCATAATTAATACAAATTCTAACCATTGCACTTTTTATTCATTACACTATATTCATGTTTATATCATAACATTCATTCTATAGGATCCATTGATCCCTAAGATTAATACACTACTTACACTTCATTGAAACTAAATGCACATAGCGGTATTCATTGCAATTAGAGATATAACAAAATTTGCAATTAGAGATATAATGAGATAACCTTAATTAAATCCATAAACGCAATACCCAAATAACCACATATGATTCTTTAATGTCTTCTCTCCGCAAATTTTCCTAATACTCGACAATAGAATAAACTTATGCTAAACTATGTTAATGGTGGCTAATCGCTTGTATGTTACATGTTTACCACATTTTCCTATCTATTTATACTCCCTCATCATGTTTCCAAACAATTAGAAACCTAACTTTACAATTTAACACGAAATAGAAATGTACTTTCTATTTTTTTCTCTCATTGGCATTATCACTTAAGTCTCGGTGCTTTGTGTTCATTCCTATGTCGCCGCTACTGCATCGGTTAATCTGTGCATTTCCTCTCTTCAATGGCCTTGGTGCTATCCCTTTGGCTCCCTGGCATCGTTCTTAGACCTCCACGGCGCTGCCGCTGGCCGAGCTTCCTAATCGCTTTTCTCCACTTCCTTGCTCTCCTAAGCCGTACATTGATTTCCTACAGTGCCAACCTATGTAACAATGACGCCAAACCTCCTTAAGTGTGCTTTTGCTATGTTTCTCTTCTCATTTGCTCGTTTCCTTCATTTATACCTTGTATACCTAAAAATGCATAAACACTACCAATTAGAGCTCGTTTAAGGATATTTATAGTAAATATACTACTAAACTAATCTTATATATAAGTCTAAATTATCAGTTATCGAATACCTCCAAACTTAAAATTTTGCACATCTCGAACAAAAGTGTATTTTACTAAGTCTCATAATTGCCTCTACTACCTAGTTCACGTTCATTTTACATTGTTCATGGAATATCCTTTAATTCACTAAGTTTCAAATTAATAATCTACTCAAAAGCTTTCCTTGTCAAAAACTTATATTTTCAAGATATGTAACTTTAACAACACATACAACTCACTTTCGAAACACCAAAGTAGATCACAACTAAAACCACGACTACTCACAAGTTTGTTTCACCTCAGCAAGCAAGTAGGAAGTGTAAAAACTCATGATTTCTCATTAAACTCAAGAATTCACAAATAAGAATAAATCAAACAAAATTTGGTAGACTTTAGCACTTCAAGATTCTATAGGACTTAACATAGTTGGAAAGAAAACTTAACTCGATAGAGTTACTTGCAATCGAGCTAAATCTTTTATTTGAAGAGTTGAGTTTTAACTTTCGCATTCTTTTCTTTATTTTTATCTCTCTTTTATTTTATTTTTCTCCATTTTAATTTTTTAATTCTCATGATCCCTATTCCTTTTCGTATGGACGCCGTTTTTCCTCATTTTTTCCAACCATCAAGTTCTCTGCTCAATTTCTTATAGAACTTGTGGGACACTATTGTTTTTTTTTAAACACTTGTTAGCACTTCTCACTTTCACTTTATCAAGCAAGTTAACTTCAACTTTTCGTTCAAAATGCCTATTTCTTCCCCTCTTTGCACTAAGTTTTTATTTTCTTTTGATTCAAGTCAGATTTACACTTATTATAGAATTCCTTAGAGATCTAAGTTTTTTCACAAGAAGTGTTCTCGTGATTACTCACTTTTGTTTCAAGTTCGTGGTCTTCCCTAACTCTAGATTTTTAATTATGAAATAATACCGTTGTTGCTACATTTCATATTTTCTTCAAAAATCTAAAAACACTCTCTTGAGTTTCATATCAACAAGACACTTGTATTTTACTCATCCTCAATTAAAGGCATGAACATGCAAATGAACTACCTATTCATTACATATTACTATATATAACATAATCTATATTAACTAAACATTCAAATAGTAAGTAAATGAAACAAATAATACACTACCATGCTTTCCTCCTTAACTACTTCAAAAATAAAATTTAAACGGTCATACCTGTAGTGTTTATCCTTATTTCAACCTTTTGTACAATTTCTCATAGTGTAGTGTACTGTTGATGCCCCTAAACTTAAACAAAACCTTGTCCTCAAGGTTTAAAAATAAGCCCAAAATTTGAAAACACTAAAACACACAAACAAATATAATAACACAAGTTATAATATCTCTATAGCTCATTTATACTCTATGAATCTTTTGCATATATCTAGACTTTTCCTGCACATCTTACATAAATTTTCAAAAGTTAGAAAACCAATACGTGTTACTTGTCCCTAACAAAACTGACTAACTACTTGAAATTGAAAACTTGAGATTTTAAAGCCCTTGGCCTGCCTCCCAGTAGCGCTTAGTTTAATGTCATTAGCCTGATGCTTTTTTGCTCATTTAGTTCGAGTCTAAATCAAGATACTCCAATACTTTTGATGTTTGAAACAGTTTCTCGTTCACAAATACTTCAATAAACGGCTTCCATATATCACCATCTTTATGAGGTAACCTAGATAGATGATCTGCTACCAAATCTTCAGTTCCTTTCTTATCTTTGGTTTCTAAGTCAAACTCTTGCAATAATAACACCCATCTAATTAGCCTTGGTTCTGAATCCTTGTTTGCAAACAAGTAACATATTGTTGCATGGTCAGTGTACATAGCAACTTTTGATCCCACTATGTAAGCTCTAAACTTGTCATATGCAAACACCATTACCAAAAGCTCTTTTTCTGTAGTAGTATAATTATGATATGCTAGATCCAAAGTTTTGCTTGCATAGTATATAGCTCTGAACATTCCAACTCTCCATTGGCCTAAAACTGCTCCTACTGCATGGTCACTTGCATCGCACATTATTTCAAATTTAGATTCCCAATCTGGTACGACCACTATTGGTGTCAAAATCAAAGCTACTTTCAATGTCTCAAATTCTTGTATACATGCAAGACTCATTTCAAATGGAACATTTTTTCTAGCAACATGCTCAATGGTTTAGTGATTTTTGAAAAATCTATAATAAACTTTATGTAGAAACTCACATGTCCTAAAAAGCTCATTATATCTCTAATGTTTTTTGGAATAGAAATTTTCTCAATTAGCGCTATTTTTGCTCTATCTACCTCTAATCCATGACTAGACACTCTATGTCCCAAAGCAATTCCTTCTCTAACCATGAAATAACACTTTTCCTAATTAAGTACTAAGTTTGTGTCTTGACATCTTTTCAATATTAAGGCAAGATTTTGCAAAAATAGGTCAAAAGATGCTCCAAATATAAAAAATTCATCCATGAATACCTTAATGATATCCTCGACCATAGCAGAGAAAATAGCCATCATACATATTTGAAATGTTGCTTGTGAATTGCATAATCCAAATGACATCCTTCTAAAAACAAATGTTCCATAAGGGTAGGTAAATGTCATTTTCTCCTAATCTTCTAGTTCTATAGCAATTTGATTATATCCTAAATACCCATTTAAGAAACATTAATATTCATATCTTGCTAATCTATCCAACATCTGATCAATGAATTGTAAAGACAAATGTTCTTTTCTTGTAGCCTTATTTATCTTGTGATAATCAATGCAAACTCTCCAACTAGTTACATATATAATGGATAAGGTTTCTCCATTTTTAGTCTAAATAATGGTCATTCCTTCTTTCTTTGGTACCACGTGTATTGGTGAAACCCATGAGCTGTCTGAAATAGTATAAATGATTTCGACGTTCAACCATTTCAAAATTTCTTTCTTTACCTTTTCTTTCATTATGCTATTTTACTGCCTCTTAGCTTCAATTTATTGTTTATGATTTTCTTCCATCAAGATTTAATGCATGTAGATAGTTGGACTAATTCCTTTTAAATCTTTGATTGTCCAATTCAATGCTGATTTATGCTATCTCAAAACTCGAAGCAATTTTTTTCTTCCAACTCTGTCAGAGCTGCCAAAATAATTAATGGGTATGTTGAATTTTCTCCTAAATATGCATATCTCAGATGCTCTGACAAAGGCTTTAATTCCATTGTTTGTTCAATAATTACACTTTCCACATTCGTTTCTAATTTCTCAAAACCTTCATGAAACTTTGGGGGTCCTATTGGCGATTGAGCATTTACCGCCTCCTGAAGTTCACCCTTAACTATATAACTTGTGGTAATGCTTTGGATAAGACACTGCCCTAGCGGGTCATCTGGCGTATACACTTTGACTATCTAAAAAATACACGCAGAAACTACATCTCTAACTTTGATACTTTTACAGTGCTCTCCCTCACTTAGAGATTTCAAGGTCTTGTAGATATTGAATAGGACTACCTCATCATTTACTCGTAACCTTTATTCTCCATCTTGAACATCTATCAATGCTTGTGCAATTACCAGGAAAGGTTTCCCTAAGATTATTGGTACCTCTGAATCCTCTTCCATATCCAGTACTACAAAGTTAACTGGGAAAATGAACTTATCCACTTTTACCAACATATCTCCAATCACTCCTTTTGGATAGGTCACTGATCGATCTGCTAATTACAACATCATATTTATTGAATTTACTTCTCCTAAACCTAGTTTCTTGAATACTAATAAGGGCATCAAATTTATGCTTGCTCCCAAATCACATAAGACTTAATCGAACAAGTGTTCTTTTATAGTGCATGAAATGGAAAAACTTCCTAGGTCCTTCAACTTAGGTGGTAACTTCCTTTTGTAAAATAGCACTGCATTTTTCTATCAAACTTACTATTTCATAATCTTTAAATCGCACTTTTCTTGCCATTATAGAAACTTCATATAATTTGGCATATGTTCTTATGCATCTGCGAATGGGATGTTTATGTGTAACTTCTTAAACATCTCCATAAACTTCTTAAACTGTTATTGATCTTTATGTTTCTTGAATCTCTGAGGATATGGTAGAGGTGGACTTATTAGTGGTGGATTGTCAGTAAATGTAACTCTTCCTAGTACCACATTTTTTTTCTACCTATTTCCCCTGTTTTCCTTTGAGTCGATTCTAACTCTTTTGCTTATGCAACTTTTTTTGGGTACCCATGTCACTCTCTAAGTGTTCTGATTTCTTTTTGTAGTGCTCATCAAATTGTTTCTTTATGTCATTTGTTGTGTCTTTTGGTTGCATTAGATCATTATTTGTTCTTCCACTTCTTAATCGGACTACATGTGCGTTCTCTATAGGATTAATACCTGTGTTACTTGAAAATTGTCATTCCTACCTGGAATTCAAGGCAACGGCTAAATGACGAATCTATCATTCTAGGTTATTGATGGATTGTGATATCTCATCATCCATTCTCTTCATAGCTTGCTTCATATTTTCCATATCTTTCTTATGCTTCTCATGGTGTTCTTTATTGCTCATGTCTATGGCGTGCAATAATATCTCAATTGACTTTAATGAAGTTATCTTTTCACTCTGCCATAGCTTCCCTTGTCAGAATTATTGATCGAAGCATGGAGGTAACTTTAGTGCATTATCAAGATTTTCATATGAGAAGTTGGGATTGTTGTTGTTGTTGTATCCTTGATAAAACCTTTGAGAAGCCATTCCTCTCGGCGTGAAGTTGTTTCCATAGCCCTGGTTGTTCATGAATCTAATCTCCTCAATGGCTTGGTGATTAACTACAATGGCTTGGTGATTAACTAGGTTAATGTATCGCCTGCACTTGTGGACTTTTTTGTCCCATTCAAAGCTTTGTTATTTGATTACTAAGTCTTGGTAGTTATAACATGATCGCAGCTTGCGAATCAATCTCATATATGCCCACTAGTTTCCTCACTTTGGAATGATTACTGAAAATATAGTTTTGAGACATAAGATCTAGGAGATCAAATGCTCTATCCTCATCCTTTGTTAGTAGAGAACCACCCGCTACAAAATCTACTAGTGTTCTTGTATTATGGTTCATCCCATAGTATAAAATCAAGAGTTGTGTTCATTTCACATATCCATGTCCTGGATATCTCATCAACATCTACTTGAATATTTTCCAAGCCTCTCCAAGAGACTCGACATCTTTTTGCTTGAATTAATTGATTTCCAGTTTCCTTTCACTGACCTTCACTTAAGGGAAATAACTTGTCTAGAAATCTTTCATTGATTTCCACCCATGAGGTCACAGAACCTGCGTTTAGTACATGGAACCAATATTTGGCTTTTCCACCTAATGAGAATGGCAAAAGTTTCATCATGATCACCTCATTTATAACTTTGGTAATGTGCACGGTGTCCCACTTCTCCAAGAAATTCTAGAAAATTCAATAATTAGACATGTTTTGTATTGTAATTTTGGTTGATTTTATATATAAATAATGATATTACACTATTCAAATAGGAAAATGAAGAAATAAAAGAAAAAGAGAAAGAATAGCAAAACAATCAAATAGAGAGGAAGTCCACTGATTAGCCAGCGATTTATATTTACATTAAAAATCACCACCTAAATTGCTAGCAGAAAATGTTAGCAAACCACATCAAATTGGAGAATACACTAGAAATCACTAGCCGAATCGATGGATAACAAAGAGCTAAAATCACTCATTAATTCAACGATTCATGTACAACTCAAGATGTTCGGTTTTAGGATTAATACGCAGCGGAAAATTCAAGACAATTTTGAAAAACTCTAACAGGATCGTAAATAAGTTCCATTAAACTAGATCTACAAAAGTAAACCATACCTTAATCCATGATTTCTTTCTCTGATTGTTAGATCTCCAAAAAATTCAAGCCCCTGTCCTCTATCAGAAATCTACATACAAACGGTCACTACAGTTTAGAGTCCTAGCCCATAAAGAGATTGAAATTTTTTTTTTCTATCCTAAAATCCAGAGAACTCAAAAACAACAAAAACTAAAATCATATTTCATTTTATGGTTTCACTCTTTATTTATGTGTAGATAAGCTTTCACTTAAAATCATATTCGTAATACAACTATTGTATTTAGGCAGTTTAAGCAAATTACATATATGCCCCTATTAATAATTTATCATATAACAAATCGTAAAGGCTTTTGTGTCATGAATTTTACTATATAAACTTCATTACTATAGAGCAATTGAAATTATGCAAAGTCATTCTTTGTGTGCGATCCGATAGGTTCATGCGATGTTGGCTATGAACCAAAAACCATTTTGGTAGAAAAGTCATAAGCGGTCTCTAGTAAGACATTATGACTACCCAAGTAGCATGAATATCAAAATCGATACAACCTAATGAACATCATATACCATATCCTTTTGTCGTGCAATATCCTTTGGTTAAATATAAGGCATGGAAAGTCATCCTTAATGTTCAATCGTACTTGTCTCGATCTTTAGGTAAACGAAAAACATCAAAGTGACATTGATCATATCAATTCACATGGACTTGGCCATTATCAGTTTATCATATCAATGGATCCACTGATATATCTCTATAGAAAAGTGACAAACTCTATCTTGATTACACACCTTCACATATTATTCATATGGTAACCAATCACAATCTTTATAATCGTCTAATTAAAGACAATGTTTGATTGTGTCAAATTACCATGCTCCAAATATTAAAGTCTATAGTAATCTTAAGTCGAATGACAAAATGATATACCTATGATGAGTAACACCTATGACTTGTTCTATGTGGTGTTCTCATAGCGGATCAGTCCAGTACCTTGTTCCCTTACAAGTACTCACGATCTCAATTCGTATTCCTATACGCATGATCATCACATGACCATCAATCAAGATTCCCACTAGTTTTAAATTCATTATAGTTCCTAGTATAATGACCGACTATGGATATTTATGATATTTCAACAAATACCCATGGATTTTACTATAAGGTAAACATGCAATCACTTATAATAAAACAACAAATGAAAACCTCTATTTTATTAACCAAAATTATAAAATAAATAATGTTCATAGATTGACCTAGGGCACATGCTCTAACATCTCCCACTTGCACTAAGGCCAATCATTCATGTATCTAATACCTAATGACCTAACATGACCATCATGTTTCACCTATGGAAGAGCCATCATCAAAAGATCTACAACATTGTCTTTTGTAGGATCTCTACAAATCTTCGCGTCTCTACTCTTAATGATTTCTTGAATGAGATGAAAACGTCTAAGTATATGTTTGGATCAATGGCGTGTTCTTGGTTCCTTGGCCTGTGATATCGCCCTGTTGTTATTACAATACAAGCAAATGAGGTTAGCTATACTAGGAACTATAACAAGTTTAGAGGTGCAATTTATGATCCAAACTGCCTCCTTAGCTACATCGGACGTTGCAATGTACTCAACTTCTATTGTAGAATCTGCCACAATTTCTTGCTTCGAACTTTTCCAGCTCACTACACCTCCATTCAAAGTAAACACATATCTAGACTACGATCTACAGTCATTTATATCAGTTTGAAAACTTGCATCTGTGTAACCATTTACAACAAGCTCATTTTCCAAACTTCCATAGACCAATCACACTTCTTTAGTCCTTTTAAAGTGCTTAAGAATGTTCGTTACTACTATCCAGTGAATCTCACTTAGATCAGAATGATATCTGCTTATTGCGTTCAAAGCATATGATACATCGGGTCAGGTGCATAACATGGCAAACATGATAGATCTAATAGCTAATGCATATAGAATCGTATTCATGCGCTCTCACTCATCATTAGACTTTGGACATTGAGTCTCGCTGAGACTTATACCATGAGACATTGGCAACAACCCTCTTTTAGAGTCTTGCATACTGAACCTATTCAGTACCTTATCTATATAAGCACTATAACTTAGACCGATTAACCTTTTAGATCTATCCCTATAGATCTTATTCCCAAGGATATAGGTTGCATCTCCTAAGTCCTTCAATGAGAAATACTTCCCTAACCAAGATTTAACACTCTGCAAGATTAGGATGTCATTTCCAATGAGTAATATATCATCAACATATAGTACCAGGAAAACAACCACACTCCCACTGACCTTCTTGTATACTCAAGGCTCATCTTCATTTTTAATGAAACCAAATTCCTTAATTGCTTTATCAAAATGAAGATTCTAACTCCGAGAAGCTTGCTTTAATCCATAAATATATCTTTAAAGCTTGCACACCTTCCTAGAATTCTCTGGATGAACAAACTCTTCAAGATGTATCATATACACATCCTCAAGTTACTTTCCATTTAGAAAAGATGTTTTGATATCCATTTGCTATATATCATAGTCATAATATGCGGCTATGACAATTAGAATTCTAATGGATTTAAGCATGGCCACAGGAGAAAAAGTATCATCATAATCAACAGCTTGAGTCTGTCTGAAACATTGTGCTACTAGGTGTGCTTTATAAGTATACACATTGTCATCCATGTCAGTTTTCTTCTTGAAAACCCATTTACATCCAATGGTCTTACCACCTTCAGGTAAATCAACGAAGTTCCAAACTTAGTTATCATACATGGATTGCATCTTAGAATTCATGGCACTAAGCCATTCATCCGCCTCAGGGCTAGACACAGCCTCTTGATAAGTAGTAGGTTCATTTTCATCCATAAGCAACACCACACTACTATCAGTAATAAGAAATCCAAATCTCTCAGGCTGATGTCTTATCCTATCAGACCTACACGGGCCTTCAAATACTTTAAAGGTTTAACTAGTTTAAGACTTTATTGATCTCCCACTGGCGGTTGAGTGTTTATTTGTGGTTATTGAACTTCTTTAAGACTTACTTTATTCCTATTGTTGACTTTTGAAATAATTTTTTTTCCATAAAGACACCATTCTGAGCAACAAACACTTTGTTCTCAATGGGATTATCAAAACCACTATCCTCTAGTTTCTTTCGAATAACCAACAAATACATATTTGGTAGATTTGGCTAACAATTTTTCAGAGATTTGTCGTCATACGAAAACCTCACAGCCCCAAATTTTAAGGAAAGACAAACTTACTCTTTTCCTAAACCACGTCTCAGTGGTGTTTTATCAACCACTTTGGAAGGAACACTATTCAGTGTAAACGCAGCAGTTTCTAAGGTATAACCCCAAAAGGAAATAGGAAGATCTGCATGACTCATCATAGATCGAACCATATCTAATAAATTTTGATTTCTCTTCTCAGAAACATCATTCCATTATGGAGTTGCTAGAGGAGTTAACTTTGAGACAATCCGATAGTTTCTAAGATGATCATCAAACTCTTGGCTCAAATATTAACCATCCTAATCTGATCAAAATGCTTTAATAGTTTAACCAAATTGATTTTGCACTTTATTTTGAAATGCTCGAAGCATCTCAAAAGATTCACCTTTATGTTTCATGAGATACACGTAACCATATCTACTGAAATCATCAGGGAAAGTAATGAAGTACTGATAACGACCTCTACCAGTTATGTTTATAGGATCGCATACATCAGTATGTATTAGACCCAATAAATCACTTGCCTTCATTGTGTCCAGTAAAAGGAATCTTTGTCATCTTTCGTAATAAACAAGATACACATGTTTCATATGATTCAAAATCAAATGAATCTAAAAGCCCATCTTTATGGAGTTTAGAAATGCGTTTCTCATTTATGTGGCCAAGACAACAATGCTAAAGGTGGATTTGACTCAAATCATTTGACTTGAATCTTTTTGTATTCATGTTTAGAATATAAAGACCATCAGAAAAATCAGCATTCGTATAGAAAATGTCTGTACGAGAAATTGAGCATTTATTATTCGCAATAATAAAATTAAAACCATCCAAATCCAAACATGAAACTGAAATGATGTTTCTGCTCAAGGGAGGGACATAATTACAATTATTTAAAACTAAAGCAAGTCCACTAGGTAAAATTAACTCGTAGCATCCTACAGCGAATGCAACAACCTTTGCTCCATTTCCAACTCGTATGATGACTTCTCCTTTCTTTAACTTTCTACTTTTAGTGATACCCTACATATTAATTCAAATGTGAGATCTACATTCGGTATCCAATACCCAGAATCACTAATAGACAAGTTAACTTCAATAACGAAAATACTTGAAGCTGCACTTGCATTACTCTTCTTTTTGTTTAGATCTTCAAGATAGAGTTTGCAATTTCTAAGCCAAAGCCTAGGTGCATCGCAGAAATGACTATTTCCTTCTTTTTCCTTTTCTTTCAGGGACCGTGAAGTAGAAGCAGCCTTAGGCTAGACTTGTTCCACAGGCTTTGTGATAGTCACAACGATAGTCACAACAGTCTTAGAAACTTTAGCCTTTCCTTTGGCCTTCTTTTTCATAGCTTTTCCTTTTTAAACCATCAATACATTAGCAATAAGTCTCTTGACATTCTGCTCAGCTGTTTTAAGAATCAAATGCAACTCTGAGATAGTCTTCTTCATATTATTTATGTTATAATTTATTACAAATTATGAATAACTATCAGGCAATGAGTTTAGGATCAAATTCGTAGCCAACTCTTGGCTTATGGGAAATCCAAGTCTGTCAAGATGATCAACATAACCCTTCATTCTCAGAACATGAGGACTAACTGACGCACCCTCAACCATTTTGCAATAATGAAGGTTCTTAACTATGTCGAACCTTTCTTGTTTAGTTTGCTGTTGAAACATTTCTTTCAGCATTATAGACATGTCGTAAGCTTCCATGTGTTCCATGTCCTTCTGAAGTTCAGGAACCATGGTTGCCAACATAATGCATGCAACATTAGTTAAGTTGTTGACATGCTTAGTATGTGCATCCTTCACGGCTGTTAAATCATTGGCTGGTGGTTCTTCAGGAATATGATTATTTAGGAAATACAACTTGCGTTCACGCTTAAGAAAAATTCTCAAGTTTCTAAACCAATTAAGAAAGTTTGTCCCAAACAACTTATTCTTCTTAAGGATGGATCGCAATGACAAATGATTAGTGTGATTTGAAGAGGTCATAAATCTACAACAAAGATTATGCAAAAGTTCATTTTAGTATAGAAGAATATAGTCCTACTAAATTAACAACCCTCCAAAAATGTTATGATAATTTAAGGGACTAAAATCCATATTTTACCTAATTCCAATACACCTAAGGCATGACACTTTGAATAAGGTTATTTAGGTAGGTACCAATTACCAATTACATCATATGTAACTTTTAGTTGTTTATATGAGATTATGACATCTTATGTCTTAGCATGTTTTATCTCATCTAGTGCCTAAAGCCCAAAACAATTTTGATAGCTTTATCAAGTCTAACCATTTCAAACAATAGAGTAGCCATTACTTAACTTGCCTTACCAAGATAACACAATACACTATGCGAAGGCAGACCCATGTTGATGTGAATGAAGCCTTGACAAGTGTTTGAAAATGGATGGCACTTGACTTAAAATTTGAAATAAGAATTTTATTTGTTTTAGTGATCATAATTTAAACAAGATAAATATCATATATTACAATGCGTAAACAATCACTAAACATGTTAGGAAATTTTACTAATATTGACTTTTATACGAATTTACTTACATTACGAATAGTTATCGGCGGTCCCTCTGGCCGGTCAGCGGCAGGCCTTAACCCAAATTTTACTAATATTGCCTTCAAAGTATCAATTCCGAAAATTGAAAATCACCTAAAATTTCTCAATATTTTAGTCAATCCAATTAACCAAAATTGCCCTTATTTTAATTCCAAAAATATTAACTAAAATGTTTTTAATTAACTTGAGTCCACCTTTAACTTAACATCTTATCCTAATCCAATTAGAATTTACGATACTTTGAATTCTTATCCAATTAAAATTTGTTATATATCTCACCTATCTTATAGGATTTGTAATTCTTATCCGATTATAAGTTTATCTCCTATCTAATAGGACTATACTAATAGATAACCATAATGAGATATATGATCAAAACCAATTTTGATTCTTATTCATACAAAACAAGTAATTGAATCAAGAAACAAAATATTAATCATGCATTCAACATCAGAATTATATTAAATTAATCATATTAATCTAATCATGATTTCTATCATGAAGACATACATAATTATTGAATAAAAACAAAATATGTATTCAACACCAGAATCATAATAATCTAAACATGACTTCTACCATGAACATAAAAAATTCACATCGTTCAATATTAAAACATATGTTAATCAAAATATTTTAAACATGAATTCTAATATTAATCATGCATTCAACATCAGAATTATATTAAATTAATTATATTAATCTAATCATGATTTCTATCATGAAGACATACATAATTATTGAATAAAAACAAAATATGTATTCAACACCAGAATCATAATAATCTAAACATGACTTCTACCATGAACATAAAAAATTCACATCGTTCAATATTAAAACATATGTTAATCAAAATATTTTAAACATGAATTCTATCATTGAATGATCATGCGTATGTATCAAATACATGTATTAACAACATGCTTTAAAATCAATTCTTGATAACAATTATCATAGAACCTATATGTATATCATATATACATTAATTAAGATCATATGTTCACACATATATCATATATACATAAGAGAAAATATGCAAACGTTTAATAGAACTGGGTCTATGCCTCTGATACCACTGTTGGATTTTAGGGTTCATACGCAGTGAAAAATTCAATACAATTTTCAAAAACTCCAAGAAGATTGTAAATAAGTTCCATTAAACTAGATCTACAAAAGTAAACCATACCTTGATCCATGATTTCTTTCTCCGATTGTTAGATCTCCACGACATTCAAGCACCGTCCTCTATCGTAAATCCACATACAAACGGTGACCACAGTTTAGAGTCTTAGCCCCAAGAGAGATTGAAAATATTTTTTCTCTTTCCCAAAATCTAGAGAACTCGAAAATAGCAAAAATCAAAATCATATTTCATTTTATGGTTTCACTCTTTATTTATATGTGTAGATAAGTCTTCACTTAAAATCCTATTTGTAATACAACTATTGTATTTAGGTAGTTTAAGCAAATTACACATATGCCCCTATTAATAATTTATCATATAACAAATCGTAAGGGCTTTTGTGTCATGAATTTTACTATATAAAATTCATTACTATGGAGCAATTGAAATTGCGCAAAGTCTTTCTTTATTTCCGACCCAATATGTTCATGCAATGTTGGCTGTGAACCAAAAACCATTTTGGTAGAAAAGTCATAAGCAGTCTCTAGTAAGGCATTATGACTACCCAAGTAGCATGAATATCAAAATTGATACAATCTAATGAACATTATATACCATATCCTTTTGTCGTGCAATATCCTTTGGTTAAACATAAGGCATGGAAAGTCATCCTTAATGTTCAATCGTACTAGTCTCGATCTTTAGGTAAACTGAAAAATCCAAGTGACATTGATCATATCAATTCACATGGACTTGGCCATTATCAATTTATCATATCGAGGGATCCACTGATATCTCTCTCTATACGAGATTGACAAATTCTATCTTGATTACACACTTTCACATATTATTCACATGGTAACCAATCACAATCTTTATAATCGTTTAGTTAAACACAATGTTTGATTGTTCAAATTACCATGCTCATAATATTGAAGTATATGGTAATTTTAGGTTGAAAGACTAAATGATATACCTATGATGAGTAACACCTATGACTTAATCCATTTGGTGTTCTCATAGCGGGTCGGTCTGGTACATTGTTCCCTAACAAGTACTCATGATCTCGATTCATATAATTATACGCATGATCATCGCATAACCATCAATCAAGATTCACACTAGTCTTAATTTATTATAGCTCCCAATATAAGGACCGATTAAGGACATTTAGGATATTTCAACAAACACCCACAAATCTTACTATAAGTTAAACATGCAATCACTTATAATAAAACAGCAAATGAAAACTTCTATTTTATTAACTAAAATTATAAAATAAACAATGTTTATAGATTGAGCTGTGGCACATACCCCAATACAGGAATCATTAACAAATCACTAAGGTCGGTAATAGATTTTTTAGATAAGAATGAGGAATTTGTATTTATTTGGATATGTGCTCTTAAGGAAAATATATATAGGACCAGAAAGATTTGAAATAAATCTCTCTTACTCTCTTTCTAACTCATTACTTTTCTTTTCAACCTTTTGTCCTTTAAGTTTAGTTTTATATGTAAAGCAGCATTGGAGCTTTAATTAAAAGGTATTTATTTATTTAATTATTATGTCTTTTAATTACATATTTGCATTGTTTATTTCTAGCATGATTGATTAGTTTTTTAATCTAAACAAACCCTAGACATGTAACATACTTTGGATTGCTATGTAGTTATAATTATGGAATCACGTACTTAATACCTTAGATCGATTCATACACGTCAATCAGGGATTAAACAAGTTGTTTTTGCATATTACAACTAGTGATTCTTTGCATTGAGTGCATAATGGCTAATATATTCCTTAATATAGAGTATCCAAATCTATGACTATAGTTATCGACAACAATTATAGAAGTAGTAACAAGGATTAATCTATTGGGCTTTTCCCAAGTGGATGTTCTAGGTGATTGTGTTCTAGGTTGTTTATTATGCAGCTTCGATTAATATTGGCTTAGATTAGGCATGATTGTCATTCAACCATAATGCTATCGTATTCTATGGTGTTGCGTTTTATCTAATGGGTAGATTTACAATGATAAGAATGTGGCTTTTCCATTGAATTTAGGAAAATCAGTGGCTAGCTAAAGGCTATCAACCTATTATGAATTTGGATTTAATGATTCTATGATTCCATGTGATATAATTATAACTACGTTGTGAAGTAATGTTATGTTCTAGTATTTGAAAGCAATCCCAGTTTATTACAATGTTTAGTGGGGGTTTGTTTAGAAATTTCATTTATATTGATTTATTGATTATTTGATTATTAGTTTTAATTACTTTAGGTTAGTTTATTAAATTTAAATTGTTTATAGTTTAGTGATTTTAATTAATTGTTTATTTTGATTGCATATTATTATTGTTTAATTCCTATTTAATTAAATTAACTAAATTAATTAAATTAAAACAAGTTAAATTCGGTAAAACTTTAAGGTAGCCTAAATTCTTATGGGATTTAAAAAATCTATGTGGAGACAATATCCCATGTACCACTACTGTAAAACAATAGTAAAATCCGAAAAGTTATTGTACACGTTTGACAAGTGTCAATTATTGGCGCTGTTGCCAGGGATTTTAAAAATAATCTCTTGAAAACTTTTTTGCTAAAAGTCCTATAATATGGCTGAAGATGAGGAAGAATTAAATTTTAGGCAATCTGTTAGGAATGTCACTGCTTATGAAACTATGTGTATAACTTTTACAACAAAATTTTTGAAACTCGAATTGAAGTTCGGACTCATAAATTCTTTACCATGTTTTTTTGGTGAAGATAATGAAGATGCTCAAAATTTTATTAGAGAGTTTGTACACAAAGTAAGCACGTTAAAACATAAGGATATAGAAATAGATTATGTTAAATTAAAATCTTTTCCTTCTGTATTGAAAAGGCCAAACTTTAGATTGGTTATTTTACCACCCTCAAAATTCCATAACCAATTGGTCAGAGAAGCTACAAGTCTTTCTTGATCAATACGTCCCAACAAGGCAAATTAGTTTATGTAGACAAAAAAACTAGTAATACCAGGATGGGAATTGGAGAAACTTTTGATGAATTTTGGGATATGTATCAAAGATTGATTTCATTGTCCAATGCATGGATTTATAGAAAAACTTTAATGTAATAATTTTATGAAGGATTAAATCTCTCAAAATGTAGATTCTTAAACATAGTATGTGGAGGGTCTTTGCTCGATAAAATACCAACTTTAGCAAGAGAAATTATAAATAAAATGGCTAAGCAATCCAAACAATATGGTGAGAAGAGTTAACTTATCAAAAAAAATCTAAATGAAATGAATAAGACATATAAGACACTACAGAAAAAAGATAGACAAGCTAAAAGCCCTGGTTAAATTATTACTAAAAGATGATCAATCAAATTAAAATCTTGTAATGAATTAATTAATTCTAATGATGAATAACTTTTGACACAACAAACCAAAATAGAAGAAGCTAATGCTCTAATGAAACAATATGATGAGTTTGTTAATCCCAATTATAACTTTAATAGTTAAGCAAATTACTCACAACCGAATGTAGGTAATTGTAACAATCAGGGTTATCAAAGGTATGGCACATCGAATAATTCAGAAAGAGAAAAAGATCAAATAATTCAAACATTACAAAATGATATAACCGAATTAAAAAACCAATTGTGTCAAATGCCAACACAAATGAGTGAATTTGTAAATCAAGAGAAATTATCATATCAACCTTATCCTACTTTACATGAAAAAGTACCAGTCGTAATATTAAGAAGCGGTAAGCAAATGGATGAACCTAAAATGCCAGACTAATTAGTTTCTAAAAAAAATAGAAGCAGAACTGGAGAAAGAAATTGAAGTAACAAGTAACAAGATTCCCAACGAAAAGGGTAATAAATTTGATAAAGACAAACCAATTAATATAAAACCACCATTCCCTCATCGTTTGGAAGATAATAAAAATGCTAAGAAATTGCAGGAAGAATAACAAATATCTGATACATTAAAGAAAATAGTAGTTAATATACCTCTGTTTAAAGTCATTCAAAATGTACCTAAGTATCAAAAATTTATAAAAGATTTACGCAGTAATAAGATTAAGGCTAATGAAAAGTGAGTCTAAGAGAACACATATTAGCACTAATTCAAAAGAAGTTACCTCCTAAATATTCTGATCCTATAATGTATTTCGTCTCATGTACGATTGAGAATATAAGAATTTTTAAAGTATTGTGTGATATGGGAGCTTTCATAAATGTTATGCCTTTATCTACTTATTTACAAATGATACATTTACATTTAGAAGAAACAAGTATAGCCATACAATTAGCAGATAGATCTACTGTTAAACTGGTAAGGCTACTAGAAGATGTACTAGTCAGTGTTAATGATTTAGTCTTCCCAGCAAATTTATATGTCTTTGATATGAAAGAAGATAATTTCCTTAATAGGACTTCTCTAATCTTAGGAAGGCCATTTTTTAAAACAACAAAAGCAAAGATTGATTTTTAAAATGAAACTTTAATAATGGAAGTAGATGATGATACAGTGAATTTCAAAATATATGTGATGCAATGAAATACCCAATGGATGTTTCTTCCATATGCACAGTAGATATGATAGATTCATTAATAGACAAATCTTTTAGAAAAGATCAAATAGATAAATTGGAATTTGTAATAGAAGATTTAGAAAAATATGATGATAGAGATAAGGAAACAAAAGAGATAATAAGTACCTTGAAATCATATATTGAATTACCTGAACTTACTTATTACCTAGACTTATCTATATCTCATTCAAAACTTTAACCTTCTATATTTAAAGTCCCAGAATTAGATCTAAAAATCTTACCAGATCATTTGAAATACGTTTATTTAGGGGACTATGATAAATTACCGGTAATAAATTCTAATAAATTGACAAGTCTAGAAGAAAATAATTTAATAAATGTATTGAAAAAATTTAAAGGAGCAATATGATGGACCATAACTGATATTGAAGGAATAAGTCCAGCTATATGCATGCATATAATAAACCTATAAAGTAATATAAAAGCTTCTAGAAAACCTCAACATAGATTAAACTAGCCTATGATGGATGTTGTAAAAGCTTAAATATTAAAATTATTAGATGCAGGAATGATATTTCAAATATTCGATAGCAATTAGGTAAGTCCAGTCTAAGTAGTCCCTAAAAAGGCAAGAATTACAATGATAACAAATGAACATGGATAACTAGTACCAACTAGAATTCAAAACGATTGAAAGGTATGTATAAATTATAGAAAGTTGAATGCCTTGATTAGCAAAGACCATTATCCACTCCCTTTTATAGATCATATGTTAGAAAGATTAGCTGAAAAAACCCATTGTTGTTGTCTAGATAGTTATTCGGGATTTTAACAAATACTTGAAGCCCTGGAAGATCAGGAAAAAGCAACTTTTACATGCTCCTTTGGTACATTTGCATATAGACGTATGCATTTTACTTTATGTTTTGCAATGTTTCAATGGTGTATGTTTAGTATTTTCTCTAATTATATGGAAAATCTAATTGAAGTTTTCATGGATGATTTCAGGGTTTATGGTAATTCTTTTGATGAATGTTTAGTTAATTTAACTAAAGTACTTAAAAGATGCATAGAAAAGAACTTAGTCTTAAATTATGAAAAATGTCATTTCATGGTAGATCAAGGACTTATATTAGGACATATAGTGTCACATATAGGAATAGAAGTAAATCCAATTAAAACTCAAGTAATCAAAACAATACCTTACCCCACCACAGTTAGAGAAATACATTCATTTCTTGGCCATGCAAGATTTTATAGAAGATTTGTAAAAGATTTTTCTAAAATTATGCAACCTTTGTGCAAACATTTACAAAAAGACATTCCTTTTGAATTTACCAATGATTGGAAGATAGCGTTCGATAAATTAAAGGACTCTTTAACAACCACATCTGTGATTAAATCACCAGATTGATCGTTACCTTTTGAAATAATGTATGATGCAAGCAACTTTGCAGTCAGAGCTATTTTAGGTCAAAAAGTAGGAAAATAATCTCATGTCATATATTATTCTTCTAGGACACTAGACCCAGCCCATCAGAATTATACCACTGTTGAAAAGGAACTTTTAGCAGTAGGGTTTGCCTTACAAAAATTTAGACCTTATTTGTTAGGAATAAAAGTAATAGTTTATTCAGATAATGTAGCATTGTGATATTTAATGACAAAACAAGATGCAAAACCAAGATTAACAATAGAGATACCACTTGTGCAGAAATTTAACCTTATAATAAAAAATAGAAAAGGGCCGAAAATCTAGTAGCAGATCACTTAAGTAGGTTAGAAAATAGAGAACCACCTATACCATTAAGGGATGAATTTCCAGATGAATATTTATATAGTATAAGGACTGATAACCCATGGAATGCAGATATAGTTATTTATCTTACCACCAATAGGTTATCACCTTACTTGACGAGAGCTGAAAAAAATAAAATTAAAAAGGATTCTAAACATTATTTATGGATGATCCCTATTTATGGAAGTTTTATACCAACCAAATAATTAGGAGATGTATACCACATTCAAAGTACAATTAATTATATCTCATTTCCATACTTATGCATGTAAATGACATTTTGGTCTACGTAGAACTGCTCATAAAATTTTAGATTCCAGATTTTTTTGGCATGCTCTATTTCGTGATTGTTTTCTTTATATAAAACCTTGTCCAAATTTCCAACGAGCTAAAAATGTAGGACGTAGAAATCAAATGCCTTTAACTCCTATTCTATTTTGTGAAGTGTTTCAGTTATGGGGTATAGATTTCATGGGACCTTTTCCACCATCAAACGGCTATGTTTATATTTTACTTGCTTTAGAAAATGTGTCTAAGTGGGTAGAAGCAAAAGCTACTTAAACTAATGATTCAAAAATATTGGTTGATTTCCTTTGACAAAAAAACTTTTACAGTTTTGGAAGCACCTAAAGCACTTATAAGTGATAGAGGTTCATATTTGTGTAATCTATTAGTTGCTAATCTACTTGCTAATTACATCATAAAACATAGGACATCTATTGTATATCACCCACAAACTAGTGGACAAGTTGAAACGTCGAATAGAGAAATTAATTCAATAATGGAAAAAACAGTTTGTCACAGCCCAAATTTTTAATCCGGGTTTAATCTCTTAATCAGGATCATTGACCCCTGAAGTGGTACCCGCATCCAGATACATGCACTGACCGAGGCGAGGTGGTCGAGATATATGTTAGATTTGTTGTGGTGTATGCCTAGTGTGTTGTATATGTGTAGACTACTAAGTCACTCCAACTTATGTATAGGTGTCGAGAAGTGAGTAGGGACGTGCCTCGAAATGCATGCCAATTTAGGCCCGAGGTAGATAGTGACGTGGTAAGTTTATTTAAGCTTAGTGTAGCATATATAGTAATATTAATGTGGCTACAGTTGGTTTTATATTAAATGTAACCTAAGTTAGCATTTTATAACAATAGACATGTGATGATTCTTGAGATCGTGTTGACACATCTAGAAAGCAATTAAGTTTCAAGTTGGTGTTAGCTAGATGGAATTAGTGGAGAGTTAGAGGGAAATGTGTCAAGGTTAAGGTCATTAGATTAGTCTCGAGACACGTATGTACATTAGGATTAATGGCTAATAATCAATCTTATCTTCATATATAAGATTGAATTGGTCAACACATGCAACCAAACCATTTCATTTGCATAACTTAGAAGCTAAGGTTGCTGGAGAACTTGGAGAAGGAGATCAGCTAGATTGAGAAGGAGAGTTTGATGTAGGAAGAATTGATCAAGCTATAGGTGTTCATTAACTAAGTAAGCTACTCTACACAAAGTTTTGGAAAATTAGAGGTGTAGTTTTAGTTTCAATTTTTATGTGATTTCAAAGGGTAAACGAAGTGATTTTCGAAATTGAATTACATATTTGGACTCCTTGTGAAAAACCATTAAATTTGTTATAAAGAAGTTTTAAATTCAGAGTTCAATTAACCAAGTCAATCAAAGTGTTAGGTGTGTTCTTGAGTTTTATAGAAAAATATATACATATTTTAATGGTTTTATAATTATATATGAAGTGTATGCTGATGCAGTTTCTAAGAAGGGTCATTAGCGCGCTAATCAAGTCACCCAACTTGCTAGGTGCTATGACAACCCAAAAATTTGAATTTCCTAACTTAAACTTAAACATTATAAACAAGTCCAATACCCTAACTAATGGTCTAAACACACTCAAAAACATGTTAAATGATATCAGGAACCTAGGGAAGAGTCTCGTGTGGTTCGAATACGAGTTTTAAGGTGTTGGGAGGCCGGAATAGCTAGGAAATTTTCGTGGATTGTAAGTAAACTGATTGAAATAATTATTTACATTTCTTTTCTATTTTTTTATTCAATCCCAGTCATTTGGAATGATTTCGCCTATTGTACTCTATATACAATGACTTGTTTCCTCTCCATTTCCTGAGTTTGCTATCATGGTATAGATTATTGGTTAAATGTTTCATTGACTCCAAATCATATGCTATGTCATTTTTTATTGTTAATACATGTGGTCAAATGAAATAGCATGCTATTAGGTAGGTGTTACATAGTGTTGTAAATATATTTTCCATTGTGCATTAGATATGCAATTGCTTTGTTGGATTCTCAAACCATGTTATATCTTGAAATATGAAAGTAGTTCTTAAATTTAGGACCATGATATGATAAAGGTGTTGCAACAAATGAGGTCTCTAGGCTTTCGAAGTGATCGGGATCTCTCCACTGGTATGGGACCCGGGGTTGTTGGCAAGTACATATATCGCAGGTGACCGACACTTGTGAATGATTATAAAAGCGTAGGGCTAAACTCCTGCCTTCACAGAGGTGTACAGCTCACCTCCATCCTTATATAGTGCAAAAGGCATTGGTGATAGGACTCCCGACCAACTGGCCCTAGATCATTACTATTTAGCTGAATGTTAGTTTCATATTGTTTAACTGGAATATCTCATACCATGATTCGTTTTCAGCATAATTGTTATTATTATGCTTTCAAATACTTGTTGTGTATATGGAAATGTGAACAAATGTCTCTCAGTGTTACTTTTTACTTTTCTGTACTCACCGGCTTTTTTATGACGGTGGGTGCAGATCCATCGAGTAGCAGACCAGGCAAAGAGAAGATCGACGACTACATTTGAGCCAGTAGAGTGCTGCTACACTGAATTTTATAGGTTTTGGTTTTTTTGTATAACTTTTATACGTCTATCATATACTTTTGTGGTTGTATATATTTATGGGATGAGAGATAATATCCTGACAAGATACATGTTGATATATCTCATCGTCGTTTCATTATATATATATGCGTGTAATCTTAAATTCCTAGTTTTCCACAATTCTAGGTATCAAGTTAAAAGTTTTCGCTAAAATGTTAAGACTGCCTCTAAATAAACGTTAAGTCGTATAAATTTTAATTAACTCTGATTTATTAATTGACATAAGATAAGAAAATATTTTTTTATAACTATGGGTGTCTGCACCCTTTGGATACGACTAATTCTATAGGTTTAATTCGATCCCACCAAACCTATTGACTGAGAGAAACCGCCAACAAATAATTTTATTGTTGATGCCAAGACTCAAACACACGACCTCATTCCATTGAAGAAACCCCTATGTAGTACTTACGCCACTCTGCCACCCAAGCCAGGTGGTAGAAAATGCTTATTTTGAAAAAATATCTTGTAAAGGTTTTGGAAAGGCTGACTAATTCCTTGTTAAGTCCTACGTGGTGAGTTTAGGGCTCGATGATGGGATTAGGCCGAACGGTGCCCTAATTTGAGAAGGGGTCGTCACATAGTTAGTCTAACATGTAAGGATTAGAGTCTTAGATTAGAAGACACATTATGGGCATGAAGAACAACAGTTAAGACACCCATGGCATGACACCTTATAGGCTAGTATTTGGAATAACATGTCATTTACCAGTAGAACTAGAACATAAAACGTATTGGGCAATAAAAACATGTAACATGAATTACAATGAAGTAGGACACCAACGTAAGTTAAGTCTTCAAGAATTAGAAGAAATTAGGAATGACGCCTACGAAAATGCATTAATTTTTTAAAGATAAAACCAGAGTATTTCAAGATAAAAAATTAATTCCAAAAAATTTTCAAGTAGGAGATAAAGTTCTACTCCTTTGTTTAAGACCTAAATTTTTTCCTAGAAAACTCCGTTCGAGATGGATAAGACCTTATCTGGTTGTCAATTTACTACCTCATGGTGCAGTAGAAATAAAAAACTTAGAAATAGGAAAAATATTTAAAGTAAACTATCATATGTTAAAACCTTATTATGAAAGTTTTTCTGAACAAGAAATGGAGATCATCAATCTCAAGACAGAGCAACAAAGTCCGCAAAGTAATGAAATGGAGGTCAATGTTTGCATCCGCACGAGTGAAACCATTAAGAATGAAACCATTACATTACAGATGTATAAGAAACCATGCAATAAGAATAATAATTTAAAGAACCAGCAACCTAAAGTGCAACATCAAGAAAAAAGGCAACAGGCGGAAGAAGAATTTACTGATGAGCAACTAAAGCTTCAGGATTTAGGACATATGATTGAAATTTACAACGATTATAATAGGAAACCTTTCCTCCACGTGATGATCGATGATGTCAATTTCCCTAGTGTTTTACTTGACATAGGAGCTATGATGAATATCTTACCAAAATATGAAAGTAGTTCTTGCCCCTATTGGTACTAGGATCTGCACTCGACATCACAAAAGTCAGATGACGGGTCTAGTGAGTAAAATCCCAAGGAAACTCACTGATCATTCATAGAATAAAGTAAAGGAATCCATAAATACTATTAAATAAACATGAAGAAAGTAAATAGGCAACTATAAAAGGATCATCGCATGCATAAATAACAAAAAAGAGCAAAGGTGTGTGTCCGTCCCATCAGACTAGACCATACTTCGGATTCTCTCCCCAGGATCCCACTAGTGGGCGTACCCAATTGGCCCATCACCTAGTCCTCTAGGTTGCCGACGTAGACCCACAACGCACTTACATATGTACCAGCAAAGTAGCTTGGGTCATCATTCACCGAGGACTTCTGATACACATGCTGTGGTCTAGAGTGCCTTAGACACAACAGAATACCGACATGAGTAAACTCAACTAACCATCCAAATAATGTGGAATAGAGGGATATGCAAGAATGGACAGAAACAATATAAAAAAACAATTAAATACTCAAGTGACGTTCCTATGGCTTTTACAAACCTCAAACATGCTATTCGACTTCCTCGAACTCCCAGATCCGGCTCGCCCAGCTCCCTGGCACATTATCTACTACACCCTTAAGTCCCTGAAGTCCAATTCATGTGTTTAAGTTGGTTACAAGTGTTTAAGTTGGTTACAAGTGTTTAAGTATGTATTAAGTTGAAAGCTACCCAAAACAACTCTTAAATTTAGTTTTCATCTATCATTAGCGCGCTAGTGGGTCTGTCTAGCACACTAGGTGTATATAGTACGCTAGAGAGTCTGTATAGCGTGCTACTATTGTTCATTTCGAAAAATAGTTGAGCACCCAGACTAGATAACGCGCTAGCCAGTCTAGTTAGCGCGCTATCCGTACTGGGTGACATAATTCTCAACTTTAGAATTTTGTCTCCAACACCTCAATTTGCTATCCTAGCCTTGTCAACCCATTCTCCATTCAATGGGGACTCCAAAACACCATCAACAACAATAGAAACAACAATAATTAAATCAAAATCATCAAATTCATGCATTCACTAGTTATTTTCAATTTCACCAAAAACTCAATTTCTATCAAAATCAGTTTACCAATCTTAATTGCAGTGTTAATTAAACTTGTAAATCATCAAGGATCTATAAAAAATAGTGAGCTAGCCCTCAAATTTGAATTAACACTAAAGCATACCTATTTTGAGCTCATTTTCATGTGTAGGAGATGAAGAAGATGATTACATTAAGTTTGATCTCCTAATTTGTCCTTCAAATGTTTAATTCTAGCTCCATGATCAATCTTTTCTTCTCTGGTTTTCCAGATTTGCATGAATTCGATGTTTGTGGAGATAAGAAAATCCCACTCATTTGTTTAATATATGTTATGTTATGATCTAATGTGCTATGCGTATCTCGAGGACAATCTTGTGGTCCTTATAATGTTGTAACACATAGATTAATGACTCAATTGAACAACTTAATAGCCTAATATTACTCAAAATAGGATCATCTCTATATACATCCATGGCTTATAATATTTCTTTCCAATTATAGAAGAATTAAATTCAACTATTTATATAGTTAACTTAGCCATACAATTTGATTATGGTTGGTACACTTAGGCTCCTTTATTAAAAAATTTATGGTCTCACTAACCATCAGCTATTCGGTACCTGATGCCTCGCGTCCGGGCATGCATCTAGAGGCGCGCCATAGCCCATTGTTCTGATTAGATTGACTTAGTTTACAATTATATTACTCGTTTTAATTGATCAACTAGTCTTCTTAACGTGAAATAGTCGTGTTTTATAATGTATTCGTAGTTCACTTTGCCGATACCCATGTTGACATGCATTACGAAGCTAATATCCATCATACAATCTCACATGATATAACAATACAAATATAAACATGTGATGTATTATCAAATAAACTCATAAATATGCATCACAAATAAGCAATCAACAGATAAATAACTAGTTCACCTAGGTTGACGTGTGTCCTAGCTTACCCACGGCGTCCACGTGGATCTGATCTAGCGTCCTAATATGAAATTAAGAATAAATTACGATTTTAATAAAATGTCATTACAATTCTTCCCAACTAAGGAAAATTTTATCCTGAAATTTAAGTAAAACTAAACTGTGAAATAATTGAGGGTATCGCTCTCGCATAGTCAACTCGAGCTCTTAGGTAAGTCCTTCTGTCCCATGATGCTGCTAATGTACTACAACCTTAGGGAACTCCCTATTCCTGAGTACCTGAACCTTGTGGTGAATGACTGCTATCGACTGGTCCTCATAATTTGTGTGAGGCTGAACCTTAAACTGTCTCAAGTCAACCATCGGTCTCGGTTCTAACCTAGCCAGTCTCAACCTAGAGATATGAAATGTTAGATGAACCCCAGCTACATCAACAGGTAACTCTAACCGATATGCAATGCTTCCAACTCGTGCTGCGACTCTCAGTAGTCAAATAAATCTCGGCGCCAGTTTCCCTTAATCCCAAATCTCTATTGACCCTTCCAAGGGGAAACCTTAAGATATAGCATAAGTCATACCTTCTTGATACTTACACTACAAAATATAGTAAATTAGAAACATATTTAGCAACGGAATAAGTGTCCGTTGCTAATTAGCAATGGAATAGCAACGAAATATGGAAAGGAAAATGTTTTACCAATTAGAAAATGATTACCAACGGATTAGCAACGAAATTTAGCAACAGAAATAAATTATGTTGGTAAAAAAACCCGCGAAAATTTCCCGCCTAAACTTCCCTTGCTAATCCGTTGCAATTTAGTTTTAGCAACGAATTCTAAATTACCAACAGATTAGCAACATAATTTGCCTAATACATTGCTAATCCTTTGTGAAACCGTTGCAAAAAATAACGCGCAACGGATTACCAACAGATTTGCAACGGATTCCGTTGCTAATTCGTTGCTAAATGCTATCCGTTGGTATTTCGTTGCTAAATTGAAAGGTGAGCTAAAAAGCATGTATTGCAAATTAATCAATACACACAAACTCTCTCACACACACACACACATATAAAACACATATACCTCATATGCACCGACCGCCTCTGGACGCACTGACCGCCTCTGCACCGACCACCTCCCCTCCTCTGTCGATTTTGACTCCCTCCTCGCCACCAGCGCCAACTTAGAGATTTTCTCTATCTTCCTCTCTCTACTCCCATCCTTCTCTCTCTCATTTGCACCGACCACCTCCCCTCTTCTACCGGTTTTGACTCTTTCCTTGCCGCCAGCGCTGACTTGGAGATTTTCTCCATCTTCCTCTATCTCTGCACCGACCGCCTCCCCTCTTATCTCTACTATCATCCTCCTCTCTCTTCTGCACCGACTACCTCCACTCCTCTGCCGGTTTCGACTCCCTCCTCGCCGCCCTAGCCTCCAACGCCGACTAGGAGATCTTCATCATCCGTTTCCGTTGTCAGGTGCACTATCTTCTCAATCCTCCTATGTCTCTACACCGACCGCCTCCCCTATTTCGCTCTCCTCCCCGCTGCCGATGCCTTCCCCTCTGCATTTTCCATCGAATCTGCTGATGCTCCCTTAGATCGCCCAGATCTGAGCCTATGATGACATCACCACCGTCTGCACTCACCTCGCCATCGTTCGCACTCACCTCAACGAGATCACTACGGTCCGCCGCATCCATCCTAACGTCGCCGCCGTCTGAGTCTCAGTTTTCTTTTTCCACTGATTTAAGTAGTGAAAAGAAGATGAGGTGAGTTTTCTTGTTTGATTTTGTTAGAATGTCAAGTTCTTATGATTCAGATATATTCATTGTTGATTGTTGATCTGAGTTTTGACAATCTTTTAAGAATGAATGATTGAATGTATTGATTTTGTTATAATTGTTTGAATTTTTTAGTTTGTGTTGTTGTTGTGTTGGTCATTTGGTGTTTTTCTCTATAACTTCTCAACCTCTTAATTCTTGGTATTCTTTAAGAGAATTTAATGATATTGATTCCAATTGAATCGCCAGCTTGATGGTTCCTTAAGTTAGACTGCCTCTAAGACTACATACATATATATGTTTTTGATATATATATATATATATATATATAGTGCACCTGTTGAGTCCCATTTGTAATCCTCTAATTTAATTGGTGCTAATTAATAATAAATGTATGATGGTGCAATATATGGTTGTCAACTTGGTACAACAGTAAAAAAAGAATAATATATACATAAGATGAATTATTCAATTAGTATTTGAAATGTTAAATAAAGTCACCTATTATACAACTGCATGTGTATTTGAGATATGTGTTCACAAATAACAAATTAAGTGTATCCAAAGGACAAGTTTAATTATATAATTGCATGTGTATGCTTCTGAATCACTATCATGATGTTAAATAAAGATACCGATTTGATAAAAATAATGTTAAAGCCACCTAGTCATTATAGTGTTTGCACCAAAATTGATTGTGTGATCATAGTGGCCATTGCCATCCCTAACTAGTGCAAATTGTGGTTTAGCAATGACACCCCTCAAATAATCGCCATCAAACTGGGGGTTCGCGTTGATTTTAGAGGCTTAATTAGCCTTCATGGGCTAAGAGCACCAATTAAGACCTTCCAATTGGGAGGCTCATATCTTACTAATTAACAAACCAATGTCCTATAAATGTCTTCTCGCAAAAACTGACAACATGTTATTTTTGTTTCCTGATAACTTAGTATTTGAAGTAGAACACAAAGGAAAGTTTATGAAACTTTAAAATCTTTTCATTTTTTTTTTAAAATTTAATGAACTTATAAAAATTGATTTACATATAACTTAGTTTATAGTTTGAGAAGTTAAAATACTTTAGAGATTTCAAGGAAGTTTAGAGATGTTTCATCCCAAGTTGCTAACTATATACAAGCTAGCACCACTATCTTACAATCATCCGTAGAATTCTATTTTCATTTGCATGTTTATATGGTTTGCTTTCATCTGATTCTTAAACTTGGTTTTGCTATTTTCTAGGTAGTGAAGCTGATCACCCCAACTATTTGAAATTGTTTGTAATTAGGAGTGCCCTATTCAACATCTTAGTTGGACTTAAACCCTGCTCCTTCTCTCCCAAATTCCCTATAGTAGGGAAATTCAGGTAAGTCTTATAATTGTTCAATGCATTCATTTCGATTAGAAATTGTGATTTCAATCATTTTATGAATTTCTTGAAATGTTAATGTATTGGATTTAGCTTTTCAATTCATGTTTACATGATATTGTGAAATGTTGGAGAGATTTGAGACCTTCTAGGCATTCTCCCACTGTTGTTTATTAGGTTCTGAAATTTTATGGTAGTCTATGTTATAGGGGAAACTCTGCTGAAATTTTTGTAGAATATGCAAAAGTAGTGGTATGACATTATTCGGACAAAGAAGTTGAACAAGAACATAAATGGGATGAGAAGGTTTTATAGACTACAAAAAATAGTAAATTAGAAACGAAATTAGCAACTGAATAAGTGTTCGTTGCTAATTAGCAATGGAATAGCAATGGAATATGGGTGGGAAAATATTTTACCAATTAGAAACGGATTACCAACAAATTAGCAACGAAATTTAGCAAGTTGGTAAAAATGTCCCGCCTAAAATTCCCTTGCTAATATGATGCAATTAAGTGTTGCAACGGATTCTAAATTACCAACGGATTAACAACGGAATTCCCAAACCTTTAGGCTTATATGGGGGCAAGTTAGCTTGTATTACATACTTAGTGCACTTAATGGGGGCAATTGCGATCGATTTAGTGCACTTAATGCGGGCAAATTAGCTTGCATTACAAACTTTTAGGCTTATATGAAGGATTCTGAAACCTCTCTTACTGTGTTTTGATCTACAGTTTGACATTATTTTGATTGGGTACTTTCCAACATTAATTGAAATGATTCCTTGTTAAATGAGGATATATGGTCATAGTTTAGCGCAGTAAATAAGAAGGTTAATTAGTAACTAGACCTTTTAAATCGCAAATATTATGACTGTTTAGTTTATTTCAATTAGGGATTACTTTAATACTACTAGTTAGTCTTTCAATTGGATTGAAGTGAGTGTCAACTTAATTAGATTAATAACATAGAATCTTTAAGAGAAATATACATAAATTTAATTAGTTGGGCTATATATGTGTTCCTATCGAAATACTTAGTTGGGCTATGTGGTTATTTGTTCTTATTTTTTATGTCTTCACTAATATTACTATGAGTTCATGTTTCCTAACAAGTATGATTTAATCAATAAAAGTCCCAATTAATTGAGTTATCGTAAGGATCAATGTTTAGCTATATATTTATTTTATTATTGCAATTAGAATTTAGTTCCTACAAATTTAGTGTCACTCCTAAGTCAATTGGTTGCGCCATTTTTTGTTTGTGCTTTCTCGTATAATTATAATATGCACTCCTAAGCCTTTTAATTCATGTTTACATGATATTGTGAAATGTTGGGGGATGTGAGACCTTTAGGCATTCTCCCAATGATGTTTATTAGGTTCTAATTTTTTTGGTATTTTATGTTATAAGGGAAACTCTATCGAAATTTTTGTAGAAGTAACATATATTCATGGTCTAGCTAAAGGCATTGCAATAAACCTTACACAAACATTTTATAAATGTATTTTAAGGCATTGATTAGTCCTACAATTACAAAAATTGAATTGTCGACATTTGCATTTAAATTAAGTCATCGAATTTTGTAGGGAATGTCGACAGTGAATAGAGAGTGGATGTACAATCACCTCGATAACGGGTTTATTCGAAGGGAGTTTGTTGTAAGGGTAAAGGAATTCATAGAATTCGCGAAGGAAAATTGTATCACTTATGAGGGTAGGATTAGGTGCCCATGTAATCGCAATAAATGTCGACTTCTACCCGACTTAGACGTTCAAACTATTGAGTATCGCATATGTAGGTACGGGTTCGTTCTTGGATACTATTGTTTGTACGAACACGGTGAGAAAGAAGGTCAGGATACGACATCCACTTTCTACAATTTTGAAAATAATTACGAAGACAAGATCAACATCGATTATGGTCAACCATCGTCGACTTACCAAGAAATGATACATATCGCAGTGGGGCCTACTTTTAACTGGAATCACATGGAAGAGGAGCTCAACCCCCAAGCACAACAATTATACGACATGATTGATGCTAGTAACGAGCAATTCTGGCCAGGTTGTGCGAACATGACGAAATTGTCTGCCATGGCTAGATTGCTTTCTCTGAAATTGGCGCGTCACATCTCTGAACGCTGTTATGATGAGTTCATGCAATTCATCAAGGAAGCGTTGCCTAACAAGAACACATTAGTCGACAGTTTTTACTCAACAAAATGACTTATGCAAGGATTGGGTCTACCTATCGAGAATATAGATTGTTGTGAAAATCAGTGTATGATTTATTGGGGAGATGACTCTGAGTTAACTTGTGCAAAATTTGTAGGCATTCTTGGTACATGACACAACAAAGTAGTCATGGTAGGAACACAAAAACAAGGCCTTGCAAATAAATGTATTACTTTCCTTTAGGCCCTCGATTGCACTGATTGTTTGCTTCCAAATTAACAACTAGACATATGTGTTGGCACGAGGAACACATGTCCCCAAGCGCTGTTATGCAACACTATTCGGATTCAATGACATGGCGTCATTTTAACCAAGTGAATAAAGAGTTCAGCACAGAGATTCGAAATGTTCATTGGGGCTCTGCACTGATGGTTTTCAACCATTTGGGTTAAATGGAAGGCCTTACTCTTCATGGCACGTGATTTTGACTCCATGCAACCTTCAACCGTCGATGTGCATGAAAGAAAAATTTATGTTCTTGATGATTATCGTTCTTGGACCGACCAAAGCTAGCCAGAAAATAGATGAATTCTTTCAACTGCTCGTGAGAGAGCTACAAGATTTATGGCACAATGATTTAATGACGTATGATGTTTCGACAAAATCGAATTTCCAGGTGCCAGCAGCTCTATTGTGGACAGTAAGCAACTTTCCCGCATATATCATGTTGTCAGGTTGGAGCACACACTGTAAAATGGCTTGTCCATACTGTATGGACGATACGAAAGCATTTCAACTTCGCCACGGTAGGAAAACTTCATGGTTCGACTGTCATCGTCGATTTCTGCCTCAAAACTCTAGTCTTAGGAAAGAAAAATAAGGGTTTCTGAGAGGGAAAATAGCAATAAATGACGAACCTCCACTTATACGATATGGCGAAGACATTTTGATGGAAATCGAGGATTTGGGATTAATGAAAGTGATGGAAATCGGCGTTGATGCGAAAAATGCAGAGATTGCTAAAGGTTCAGGATGGAGGAAACAGAGCATCTTCTAGGACTTGTCGTATTGGAAGACGAACTTGATCAGACACAACTTGGATGTAATGCACATAGAAAAAAATGTGTTCGACAACATATTCAACATTATTATGAGTGTGTTGGGAAAAACTAAGGATAATGTGAAGTCAAGACAAGATGTTCGGGAACTTTGTCACCGACCTTCTCTACATATGGATGAAGTGTCAAAAAAGTATCTGCTAGTATGCTACGCTCTTGATAACCCTAAGAAACAAAAAGTATGCGAGTGGATCCGATCTTTGCATTTTCTCGATGGATATGCATCTAATTTTGAGCGTTGCGTAGACCAAAAGGGCCAAAAATTGTTTGGGATGAAGAGTCACGATTGCATGTTTTCATGCAAATACTAATTCCGATTGCATTTCGGGAACTTCTTCCAGATGATGTTTGGGTCGCCATTAACGAGCTTAGTCTATTTTTTCGATCACTAACGACTAAAAGTGTAACTGTCCAGGATATGGCTCATTTAGAGTCCGAAATACCTCTAATAATTTTTAAACTGGAAAAAATATTTCCTCCAAGTTTCTTCGACTCAATGGAATACTTGCCAATCCACTTGCCTTATAAGGGTCGGCTTGCTGGCCCAGTACAATTTTGCTGGATGTACCCGTTTGAGAGGTAATTTTGCTCATTCTTAATTACAAATCGACCGATTATGTCATTCGTCAATACTCAAACTATTTTTAATGATCAACATGAATTCCTTAGGTACCTTAAGCACTTGAAATATAATGTGCGAAATAAAGCGAAGGTTGAAAGATTGATGTGCAATGCATATTTGGTGGAGGAAACAACCTCGTTTTGTTCTTATTATTTTGAAGACCACATTACCACCTTGCACAATCGAGGTCAACGCAATGGCGACAATGGTGTCAGTCCCAATTCTCATTTTGTAGAATGATTTCTTCATTTTTACTCACCCAGGACATACCATTGGTACCGAAAAAAAAAGATGATGCTGCTCACATTTACATCTTACTCAATTCTCCTAAGTCGCGCCATACATCTCGTAAGTCACTTTAACAAGTCAATTTCTTGATTATGCTCTTACTTTAACATATCTAGTATTTTTTTCTTCTAACGAACGAGTATGAAACGTAGCATCTTCATCGATGAATTGCATATGCCAGATGGGGAAGAGATGGACGTCGATTATAATCTCGAGCAAAATTTCGTTAAGTGGTTTCAAATATATGTAGTGTTAAATTATGTTATCGTGAAAGCTTTTATTTTATCTCATAACGTTGTCATATAATCGTTGTGTGTTTGTAAGTAGGCACAACATAACATCACAGATGATACACTCCGTCATCTTGCAATCGGTCATATACGATCTTGTGTCGTATACCCGGGATATGTTGTTAATGGATATAAATCTCACACCATGGTGTATGGTACTAATAGAACGACACAAAATAGTGGGGTTTGTGTGAAAGGCTCCAACTACGCTGATGTGTCCCACGATTTTTACAGAAGACTACAATAGGTTATCTAGATTGAATACAGTGGCTTTAAGCGTACTGTGTTGTTTAAATGTGAATGATTTGACCCCACATAGCCTACGGGGGTAAAGACTCACCCTTCACTTAAGTTGGTCGAGGTTTATCGAACTCGACGGTATAACAAATACGAGCCTTTCATTTTAGAATTTCAAGCTTGTTAGGTCTTCCATCTTCTATACCCTGCTATGAATCATGAACGAAAAGAGTGGTTAGCTGTTTGTTGTTGTCAGCCAAAGTTTGCCGATGAGGGTACCGTTGTTGAAGATGACATTGTTTATTTGACAGATACGACATTCCAAGCAAACGAACCAACCACGTATGTTGTCACTGACCCGACAAATGATATTTGATTGATAGTTAATCCAACGAGTTCCAACATGATCAGTGTACCAGAGGATAGTGACAATGACGAGGAAGATCAGGTTTCAGATTCTTGTAGTGAAAGTGAATTTGAAACAGATAATAGCGACTGACATATGTTTATTTACTTGTATTTTGACGTTAGTGACGTTTGTTTATTTACTTGTATTTAAACATTTACGTATATTCCTTTTTAACTTAGATTATTGACGATTGTATGTGACATATTTTAGCAAGCATGACAGGGAGACCCCTAGACAGGATTCCAACAGACGCTGACATTGACGGTCAACATTCGATAGGAGGTGGTGGAGGACGCGCTCCCGCAGCGTGAGGTAGAGGACCATCAAGAAGTTGAGGCCCATGTGGAAGGGGTCGAGCTGCATCAAGATATAGAGGATCACTACGAAGGGGGTCGGATGGGACCCATCATTTCTGGTACACGGTCGTCTGATCGAGGTCTCGACACTATTTCACCGTCATCGTCATCGAGGCCGATTTTGACGACACATTCTCCCACGATTTCAACGACGGGCCCGTAATCATCTAATCACACCACATTGTCACATTCTAATCATTCTGGTAGTTTTTCCTGACATAACACTCCATCGCCTACTATATCTGCTCCACCTTCCATTGCATCACCCGCGCCATCTGGCGGGTCCCACGAGGTCGTGGCAGACCCCGATTGAGCGCCTCTGAGGCGTAATGGAGCTCCCCCGCGGCCTCCTTAACGGCCCCCTTCCGCCAGCTCCCTCGGCATCACATCAGGAGGGAGGCGGAGCCATGCCCCATATTGTTAGATTTCCCATTATTATTGAGTCTGTCAGGTAAGTTATAATTCCATTACAAATGACTAATTTATTATACGTACCCTAAGTAGAAGTAGAGCAAGAAGAACACTTGACTAACTTCATCAAGTTGAAAATGAATAGGGAAAATCGTTAGGTTTTACATCCTTCATAAGTCTGTGCTCGGAGAATAACCAAAATCATCAAGTGGGGGATGATTACTGATGGTAACTATTGAAAGTCACTACCCGATCATCAAAAGGATATATATTGGGACAGATGGAAAGTAAGTAAATGACACTAAATGATTGAATAAATGATTAAATATATTATTTGTATGAAAAATTAATAATTAACTATATTCATCTTTTTCAGCCATACTTCCGATGGGACCCATTGATTGATGAGGCAATCGTGAGAGTTGCCTATGAATTCAAAGGCGTGTGTTAGGTATGGCGCGTTGATGCACGAGCTCCGCGTCCTTGGCGTGATGCCTGAATTTGTCACTTATGAGGCATGGAATAGATATCGTGAGTATTGGGCGTCCGCATATTTCAAGGCTAGGTTTGAGAAAGCTTCACATAACAGAAAAAGCAAAAAAGGCTGCCCTGGTACAGGCCCTTCGAAGCACACTTGTGGCACACGGTCTTTCTGGACTTATGAAGATGTATTAGTAAGTGTCATTGTTATTTGACGTTTCCTTAGAACTTATAAGTTTTTCGCGACTAATATGTTGTAAACTTTGATCTTTTGTGTGTATGTGTAGGCTCTGGATAGGGATCAAGATGATGAGGTTACTCTTAATGATGTCTTCCTTCATGTTCATACAAAAAATCATAATGGAGTGACATTCATTGATAACAGATCAGCACGGTTTCATGTAAGTGTCTTGTTAATATAAAATTTATAATTGCTTATAAATAAATGATATGATTATACTTGCTTCTTTTTTACATGAATTTTGTTATGGACTATGTTCTTGTCTAATGTTCCTATCACAGCTTTATGGACCATGCATGTTCTTGGTGATTCTTTTTTGAAAGATATTGAAGGTATCTTGACATAGTGCTTTTGTTTCTTAGGATTAGAGCGAAGTGAAGCAAAATTTAACAAAATCATCAACATTAAGTAGGGATCAAGAAAATCTCATTCATAGCTAAATATGTGTGTTTGATTGTATGCTTTTGTTGAATAGGATTAAAACAACGGATTTGTAAACATTAGATTATAGTAAACAAACGGATTTGACACATAAGACACTTAATCTTTATTTTTTCATTGTAGTAAACAAACCCGACCAACTTAAGCTTAATTTAATACTTTTTCATGCAAATCCTTTCTTCTACAGAGGCTTGTGTTCTATCTCTTCCACTTATATCATATTTGTAGGTGCAACATTGACTTAGAGTACAACTTATGAGAAGCTCATCTCTTTGCTTATATATGAGGGTCCTATAATGAGATTTATATATGCATGTAAATTATTCAATTGCCATAACTTCTAATGAGAATCATTTTCATGTACTTGATCTATTAAATGAAGCTATCTGCTACATTTTTCCATATCACACCCTCTTGTGCATTAAAAATGCTTTCAAAGCTCTTCACTTCATGATGATCTTCAAATGTTGAAAAATCTCCAAAACTTCTTCCATTTGCATTCTCACTATCCACCCTAGTAAGAGAAAAATAACCCTTGTAAGTCCTTTTTGGCATTCTCAATTTCAAACATCTTAGTGTGCACATGATTGAAGGGAAAATATCCATTAATTACTTGCTTCTTAATTATCTATTAGTTACTTGCTTCTTTTCTTACATTGACTTTTGCTATTTTTAAGCATTATAAATTATTTTGGGCCATTTAACTTTTTTTTTTCATTTTCTCAATGATTTATTTTCATTTTTTTCTTTGACGACTTTGTTTTCGTGTAGGCAGAGCTGGTGAGGAGGCGTGAGGATAAAAAATCGGGCTACACCAGACTGGCCGATTGATGAGAAGTAACTATACTACGATGCAGCGGAAGGTGCTCAAAGGGGCGTGTTTATGGGCTCGGGTCACTTGCCAAGAGGAAGAGGAGATATGAAGATCCTGGTGCCAGTACGCCCCGGGAGCCGATGGTGCGGCGTTCAGAGATTGATGCAGTTGTTCAAAGGTTTGCACGGTCTGAGGCTTTCGTGCAGAGCCAATTGGGAATGCGCCCATGGACGTCGGAGCAAGCACCTTTCAAGCACCACCACCGCCACCACCTCAGGAGCATCATCAGCACGTTGGGATGGAACCAGCTCGTTCACCACAGCAGCAACACGATGATGATGATGAGGACAACCACGATTGGCTGGATGAGGAGCACATTCGTGACGAAAGTTAGGTATTTTAGTTGGTAAAAATAGTTTTTGTGTTTGTAAATAAAATTCAAACAACTTTTTGTGCATATTGAGATAGAATTCTCTTTTTTGGGTTTGATTTAGTTTTTACTATTTGATATTTTATGTGAATGAATGGTATGAAATTTGGTTATGAAGGATGTTATAGCACCCCCAATGAGTCGTTGAAGGGGGTGTAGGGCGTTGAAGAAGGCTATCTGCATGTTTTGTTGTTTAGAAGAACCGTGATGTAACAAAATGCGATGAAAAAAAATTATGCCAATATCAATGGAATAGCAACTGAATAGCAATGGACATCAAGCATATGTTATGGGTTTATGACTTGCGTTCCGTTGCTATTCCGTTGCTAATTAGCAACAGAATAGCAACGGAAACCTTAAATTTCGTTGCTATTTCGTTGCTAATTAGCAACGAAATAGCAACGGAACCCTTGAATATCGTTGCTATTCCGTTGCTAATTAGCAATGGAATAGCAATAGAAAACTTGAAGACCGTTGCTATTTTGTTGCTAATTAGCAACGGAATAGCAACGGAACACTTCAATTTCGTTGCTAATTAGCAACGGAATAGCAATGGAATGCAAGTTTAAAACAATTTTTGTTATTTTCATCTTTAATCCATCTCTAATCCGTCTCCATTTAAAGACGGAAAATAATTTTCGTTGCTAAATATTTAGCAACGACGATTTTACAAACGAAATTAATTTCGTTACTAATCCAACTCTAACTGTCTTTTTGTTTCAATTTCGTTGCTAATTCGTGTATTTTCTATTGCTATTCCCTTTTTATTCCGTTTCTAATTTACAATTTTTTGTAGTGTTATCCGCATATCTCTTCTATATGTCCTATGCTGCTCAAAGTCTCTGTCGAGTCTGTCTAATCTTCTTTATGTGATAACAATTATATCTGGCTCAACGGTAACAATATCCTCTAGCTATGCCCAATACTAAGGTGATCTATAGATCTTCCCATACAGTGGCTCAAACGGTGGCATCCAAATACTCGTCTGATAGCTGTTGTTGTATGCAAACTCACATAGAGGTAGATAATCCTCCTACGAACCCCCAAACTGCAAAATAGAAGCCCTGAGCATATCGTATAGAATTTGTATTAATCTCTCTGACTGTCCGTCTGTTTGAGGTTGGTAAGTCGTACTAAACTGCATCTTGGTGCCAAACTGCTCCTGCATAGCCTCCCAAAATCTTGAAGTCAACCTGGGATCTCTGTCAGATACAATAGAGAGTGGCACCCCATGCAATCTAATAATCTCCCACTCAAACAATATGCTTAGTTGCAGGAACGTGTATCTCATCAAAATAGGAATAAAGTGAGCCGATTTCATCATATTTTCAATCAACCTAAAGGGCATCATGTTGCCTCGATGTTTGCGGTAGTCCATTGACAAAATCCATAGTGATGTGCTCTAATTTCCATTATAGAATAGGCATCAGTTATAATAATCCACCAGGTCTCATGTGCTCAGCCTTCACCTACTGGCATATGTGATAACTCCTGACATATGCTCACATGTCAGCCTTCATCCCCGACCACCAAAATAATCACGTCAAGTTATGATAAATCTTGGTCCAGCTAAGAGAAACTGTGTAGCGAGACTTGTGTGCATCCTTAAGAATCGCGTCTTATAACTCCTGATTTGAAGGTATCCACAACCTCCTTTGTAGTCTTTTAGCAGCTCAAGCCATCTCCTTTGACGCATGTTTAGATCTTTCTTAGTGAAGATATATCATAGACTTTAGTGATATGTGTACAAAGTGAACCTCGCACCATAAAGATAATGCCTCCAGGCCTTTAGTGCAAAGATGACTGCTGCTAGCTCCAAGTCATGCACTGGATAATTCCCCTCATGAGGTTTTAACCATCGAGAAAGATAAGCAATTGGTCTGCCCTCTTACATCAATACACATCCAAGACCAATGCCTGATGCGTCCGTGTAAATCGACAAACTCTTCCCTGGCTTTGGCAATGTCAACAATGGTGCGGAAGTCAATTTCCTCTTCAGCTCCTAAAAAGCCTGCTTTGACTCCTCTAACCAATTAAATCTAACATCTTTCATGGTCAGTCTCATTATCGACACTGTAATCGAGGAAAAGGCCTGTACGAATCTCTGGTAGTATCCTGCCACTCCTAAAAAACTCTAAATATCGACAATAGAATCAAGAGTCTTCCAGTCAATGATAGCCCTAATCTTTATTAAATCCATAGAGATACCCTGATCGATGATGACATGTCCCAAAAATCTCACTGCACTCGGCCAGAAGTCACACTTGCTGAACTTGGCATACAACTTATGCTCTCTTAGTGTCATCAAAACTGCCATGAGATGTCTCTTGTGCTCCCCACAAGTCATGCTCTAGATCAAGATATCATTGATGAACACTATGAAAATTTGTCCAAATATGGTCTCAAGATCCTGTGCATAAGATCCATGAAGATCAAAGGGGCATTAGTCAGCCGAACGTCATGACTGTGAACTCAAACAACATTTGTCTCTTGCTGCATGTGGTCTCTTGATGTCCTCTTCTCGAATCCTCAACTAATGATAACCTGAGCGAAGATCAATCTTCGAGAAGAACCTGGTGCCTGTTAATTGGTCGAACAAATCTCCTATCCTAAACAGTGGGTAACGGTTCCTTACTGTTACCTGATTCAAATTTTTTAAGTCTATGCACATCCTCATCGAACCATCCTTCTTCTTCATAAATAACATTGGAGCTCCCCAACATGACATACTGGGGTGGATGAAATCCTTCTCCAACTAATCATCCAGCTGTTTCCTAACCTCCTCCTGCTTAGATGGTGACATCTTGTAAGGTCTGCTGGTGATCGGCTGAGTCCTTGGTATCAGCTTGATGATACACTCAAGCGCTCGTGGTGGTGGCAATCCTGGTAGATCATCTGAGAATACATAATTGAAATCTCTAACTACTGGAACATCCTCAATACAGACCTCGGTCCCAACCTCCGGCTCAACTATCGTTGCGAATGCCTCCATCTCATGTGTTGTAGCTAGTCGGCCTCTAGTAATAGATAAGTCTGTCACCGATCCAACTAGTGAGAACTTTGGTATCCCAAGAATGTGAAACTCAACTCTCTTTCTAAAGCAATTTATCAGTGCATGATAAGACGATAACCAATTTATCCCGAGAAGAGCATCAAATTCTAGGTACTATGACACTCGCAGATCCGCCGGTAACTGATGTCCCTTAACCTATATCATTACATCTCTACATATTCGGTTATGGTATATCTTGTCCCCAAAAACCATACTGAGAACAAGGTATGTGTTTAGTGTCTGTGCAACTAACCTTAATTCTCCAACAATCTGTCCAACGATAAATGATAAAGTACTACTAGAATCAAACATAGTATCCATAGGTCTACCATGAATATGTAACATACCCTCGATGAGATGTCTAGTCGCTCCGCTGTCCTGCAGTGCTACAACATGGGCCCTATCTCTAGCCTGATCTGACTCTTGTTGCGGTGACGGTGGCGCTCAGCAGTCTGCCATCAAATTTCCACTCTGACCACATCTATGACACCTACGCTTCTCCTTCCTATCAGCCTGTTGGTCTCCAGATCTCTGACCCTGACCTTGGTCTCTTTGACCCCTATCATGTCCTCCTTGATCTCTATCCTAATGGTACTGTTATGGCTGCTGCCTACACTGCTATGTATGTGCTGGTGCCACATTGTTAAATCGTTGTGTATCCGCATACTAAAACTAACTGTATCGGTGATCATCCCTATGGTCCCTGTCCAGTGTATCGTTCCTCTAACCCTTATCCAAATGGTCCCTTTGTCTTTTCGACCTCCAGTCCGGCCGAAAAATCTTTCCCGTCTGTACCTTAGTCCTAGTAATATGCCTACACTCTCTCTGCATCATAAAGGTCAAGCGTGCTACCGTTTTGATGCACGACAAACGCGTCAATAAAATAAAGTTCCTAAACCAACTATTTTGTACAATAGTGGCAAAGGGTTGATTCCACAAAGATTGATAGTCTTTCTAAGGTTAAAAATAACAAAAGGAAAAATTGAGGGTTTTAAAATAAATTAATTTAACTAACTAATCTAAATAAACTAAGTAAATAAAATAATGAAAATAACTTTCAATGGTATGAAGAAAGCATCTAAGTTTACAGTTCCACAAATCAGAATCAAGATTCAATGGCATATTATGGTCCTCAATCTTTCCCTAAAATGATTATTTTAAATTCTTCTAGATTAGCTATAGAAAATCGACATCCACCAAAAACTCATAATTCCCATAATCTAGATAGCTAGGACATCCGCCACTATTATTTCCCTAATTAATGCATAACCCTAGACATCTGCCAATCGGGTTTAACACACTAATCGCAATAAATAAGGATCCGTGTGAATACTCGGATACTAATCATAAATAACCGAATCGCGCCCGCTTCCGGTTTAACCTGCACACTCAAGAACCGAAAGGTTTTTATGGCAATCAGGTGAATGTTTGTAACTTTTATTGATCCAAAAGTACAATTACGGATACAATTGGTCCAATTAACTATAGATTGTCCACCTAAAAGCATGCACTGGCCATATATATACCCTAGATCTAAACCATATTCATTAAAATCAACAACAATAAAATAGGAGAGATTAAATTAAATTAAATAATAAAAATCATAGATCTAACAAGTTATGCCATGAATCAAAAATCCTGACTTGTTTTCCTTCCGACCTAGGCAAAGATTTGATTAGGCGAACATTGTAGTCGAGTTCCTCCGGCTTCCAAAAATAATAAAAGTTGATGTTATATATATACCTAAGTTCTTAATATAATAACCTACTAAAAATTGGTCCCCGGAGGTGAGAGAAACTAATTTTGGGGGTTGATGTTTGTCGAAAAACATCTATGGTTGTTTGGGCTTGAAATTTGGAGTCAGGACAAGTGTCGCACGCTAATTGGTGCGTACTTGCTTGAGGCGCTGACGTGGCGGAACTGGATTGGATGAAGAGGTTGCTGTGACATGCTTAAAAGCTGGAGCTGCTGACGCGTGTCCCGAGTTGCTTAGATGAGAGAAGAATTGTTGGGACGTTGTGTGATGTGGTGATGGTGATGTGGTAGCATCTCATTGGCGAAAATCTACTGTTGACGTGCTGGATTGGTGAAATCGCACACATTGTGCAAATATATAGGAGTCCCAACTGTGCGTATCACGAGATCATCTAACAGCAGTTGTTTCCAAGTGACTTGACTATGACACTTCCCTGCGTTATTTGGTTTGTTGTCTCCTATTCCACCCACCGCGTAGCACGTAACTCGAGGCATATCGTCTGGCAACTAGTCATTGCATGTAAATATTCCATTTTGAGTATTTTTTCGCATCGGGTTCAATCGCGCACTTTATTTAACCTGAAAATGACCATTAAATATAATTAAATATATATTTTAGAGACTTTCTATATTAAATACATTAAAATAGACTACTAAATACCTATAAATACCAACTTATCAAATACCCTCAAACTTAAGACTTTGCACATTCCGAGCAAAGCTGTAGATGACAACACAAACTAAACTAAACTAAACTAAACTCCAAATATAGTAATGCACTGACTGAACTAATCCTATACCCGACTCAAAATTCATGGAGTTCCTTTGATTTATATAGTCGCCAAATTAACAAGCTACTCAAGAAATTTCGGAGTTATGATATATCAAGACTCGTAACCCAAACACAATTAAGATCACACTTTAAAGACATAAACTCGGTTAAAACAAAGGCCATCAACTACTCACGACTTTTCTTGGTCTATACATTTAAGCACGCAAGTTTAAAATCTTACTTAATCTAGTGAAAACAATCGAGCTAAATCTTTTATTTGAGGAGTTTTCACAACTTCCGCCTTTATTTTTTATATTATTCTCTATTTTTTCACATTTTTTTCTTCTTTTTTTCAACAAAAACCCTGCTCAATTTCCTATAGAACGTTTTTCTCACTTTTTCCCACCACAAGTTTCCATGCTCCATTTCCTATGGAAACCTGTGGGACTCTCAATACTTATAAAACTCATGTTAGCCATAATCACTTTCACTATAATCAAGCAAATTCCCCAATGTGGGTTAAAATATTATCACTTGCATAATTTTGACCGTCTACTCCCTTTTGTTATCTAGCATAAAGCTTAATCACCAACTAAGTCCCTAATCATGAAATCATAAAAATGCCGAGCTACGGACTTGATTGAGTATTTCTCCTAGTGTTTCCTAAGTTTCAAGTCAAAAAGACAACCATAATGTACCCATCCACAATCAAATGCATGAAGCAAAGTTTCGGGTGACTCTAAGCAATAAAAATAAAATAAAAAGCTATACTAAATACATGCATGAAAGTGTATCAACTACTAACGAAATGAGAAAGAAATATGAATGGACAAGAAATGAAAGAAATGGAAGAAATGATATAAAACACCACCATTACCATCCTACAACCTCATAAAAAATTAAACGATCTCACCTGCGGTCTTTCGCAAAAGAATCCATCCAACGCAATCCACAAATCCTAAAGTACCCCCAAACTTATTCCAAACTTTGTCCTCAATGTACAAAATAAGTCAAGAAATCCATGCAACAAGAAAAGATAGTGGTGAAAAAGAACATGGATAAATAAATAAGAAGATGATACAAATGCATGCATAACGAAAGTCTCTACAAACTAGTGAATGCATAAAATCTCTCATGTCTATGTGACTAACTATGAAAGAACAATCATAAAAAGAGCAAGAACTAGTAAACATATGAGTTAAATAAAAAGATTCCTTTCAAGTCTTACGAGCCCGAAGTCTTTCAACTAAGGCATGATGATGGAATGAAGTCTAGGGTTTTGAGTCTACTCAAAGACTCGCCACTAATGCGGTGACTTAAGTTGGGTATGACCCAACCTAGTCTCAAAACACCTAAAATCCTATAAACATGTTAATTCAAAAAAAAAATGCTCACGGTATGCTAAAAAAATATAATCCATAGTCAAACCTGACAAAACTCATGGGGTGCTCCAATTTAATAAAAATAAATAAACAATAAATAATAATAATAATAATGAAATAAATAATAAATAATAAAAATACCAAAGAAAGAAAACCAATCCTCGGCAATGGCGCCAAAAATTGACGCGCACCGAACGCGTCAATAAAGTAAAGTTCCTAAACCAACTATTTTGTAGAATAGTAGTAAAGGGTTGATCCTACATACATTGGTAGTCTTTCTAATGTTAAAAATAACAAAAAGAAAAAATCAGGGGTGTTAAAATAAATTAATTTAACTAACTAATCTAAATAAACTAAATAAATAAAATAATGAAATAACATTTAATGGTCTTAAGAAAGCAAATAAGTCTACAGTTCCACAAATCAGAATCAAGATTTAATGGCATATTATGGTCCTCAATCTTTCCCTAAAATTATAAATTTAAATTCTCCTAGATTAGCTATAGAAAATCGACATCCTCCAGAAATTCCTAATTCCCCTAATCTCAATAGCCAGGACGACCGCCACTAACTATTTTCCTAATTAATGCATAACCCTAGACATCTGCCAATCGGGTTTAATACACTAACCGCAATAATAAGGATCCGTGGGAATACTAATCCTAAGTAACTAAATTGCGTCCACTTCCGGTTTAACCTAGATTCAATTGTTGCACACTCAAGAATCGAAATGTTTTTACGGCAATCTGGTGAATGTTTGTCTATTTTATCGGTCTAAAAGTACAATTACGTATACAATTGGTTCAATTAACTATAGATTGTCCACCTAAAAGCATGCACTGGCCATATACGTACCCTAGATCTAAACCATATTCATTAAAATCAACAACAATGAAATAGGAGAGATAAATTAAATTAAATAATAAAAATCATAGATCTCACAACTTATGCGATGAATCAACAATCCCGACTTGTTTCACCTCCGACCTAGCCAGGATTTGATTAGCCAGACATTATCGTCGAGTTCCTCTGGCTTCAAAAAATAGTAAAAGTTGATGTTATATATATATATATCTAAGTTCCTAATATAATGAACTACTAAAAATTGGTCCCCAGATGTGAGAGAAACTAATTTTAGGGGTTGGTGGAGTGACACGTTCATCGAGGCACATCTATGGCTATTTTCGCCTTGAAACTTGGAGTCAGAACATGTGTTGCACACTAATTGGTGCATTTTTGCTTGAGGTGCTGACGTGGCGGAACCAGATTGGATGAAGAGGCTGCTGTGATGTACTTAAAAGCTAAGCTCCTAATGCGTGTCCCGAGTTGCTTGGACGAGAGAAGAATTGTTGGGACGTTGTGTGATGTTGTAATGGTGACGTGGCAGTGTCTCTTTGGCAAAAATCTGCTGGCGACGTGCTTGATTTGTGAAATTACAAACATTGTGCGAATATATGGGAGACTGAATTGTGTGTATCTCGAGAACATCTAACATCAGTTGTTTCCAAGTGACTTGACTATGTCACTTCCCTGTGTTATTTAGTTTGCTGTCTCCTATTCTACCCACCGCGCAACACGTAAGTCAAGGCAAATTATCTAGCATCTAATCACTGCATGTAAATACTCCATTTTGAGTATTTTTTTCACCCCGGATTAAATCGCGCACTCTGTTTCACCTTAAAACGACCAATAAATATAATCAAATATATATTTTAGAGACTTTCTATATTAAATACATTAAAATAGACTACTAACTACCTATAAATACCAACTTATCACGTTCTGTCAAAAATCTCCTGTAGAGTAGGAGCCATAGATGACACTACTGCAGCAATAATCCTTTCATCCATACCTTAAGTGGATTAATAGATCTGTAGTCGCTCTGTCCCCGCCACATCAATCGAGAACTATAACAAGTACCGATAATGCTCCATGTACTACATCAATGTCACAAGGCTAGAAACTCCTCTTTCAACCTCAACCTCACCTCCATGAGAATATATTGATCATAAAATAACTATCTGAACTATGCCCATGTCATCGACTCTAGGTTTGTATCCTGATACGTTGTCCACTAGATTGCTGCATGACCTCTCAGACATGCGATAGACGTGCCTCCATCCTCTTTTCGTTCCTCATCAGCTTACGAAACTGTTGATGGGAAACTATCCATTTCCCTGCCGCCTCAGGGTCACCACCTCCGTAGAAAAACCTAGCTAAAACTTTAGGAACTCTCTCAAAAGTTTCACCTTTAGGGCCAAAACGAACCCTGATGTTGCAGCAATAGTAGTGGTAGTTAACTGCTTTATAGTCGTGGGTGGTGGCGTAGGAGTTGGAGTCTCTAGTGGAACTACAACTGGTGTAGCTCCTTTTGCCAGTGTCTCCGCAGCTACTACATCAATCGACGTCTATGGGAAAACCAGGGCGACGGTTGTTCGTGCAAATGTTGTGACTACCAATTAGTCTTGAGGTGTTGTAGCCGTAGCCGTAGTGAGTCATGTAAGTGCAGTGGCCTGATCCCATAATAATCAGAGTACCTTGGCCATCTGAGTCTCTTGGGCTGCGAGCCGGTCCTCCATACTCGCTGTGATAGGGGGATCCCTAGCTGCATCACTAGTCTGTCTAGTCCCCTAAGGTGTAGTCGACTATCCATATATGTTCTGCTTCGAAAAGCGTGCACCGGATCAACCTCGATATATATACGTATATATCATATATATAACGAAAATATAACACGTATATAAACCCTTACTCTATCTGCATCACATCCCTTCCCAACTAAGGTTTTAGGGCAATATTATCAGGTTTCCACATCTAAGGTTTGTTAATTAAATTTTATGCTCCTTCATTTAAATTTCCCAAGTTCCTAGAACTCGTTGCTCTGATACCAACTGTAGCAGCCCCGCGACCCGAACCACCCCCGAGGTGTCTTGTTGTCGCGTGCTCCTCCACAGGAGGCCCAACTACACATGTTCAACACCTGCCTGTCCATCTAAAGTCTCAATATTAGTGTCCACTTATGTTATTTGTTTAATTAATCAGTTATTCCTATTGCTCTTACGTTATTTCCTCAAGTCTTTCAATTCCTTAAGTTCAATTGTTTAAAGCTTATTCAAGTCCTAGTTGTGCTAATGGTTTGTATTCTATGAATCAATAGTTAATCACATTTAACAATAAAGAGCGGAAGTCTTAAGTAGAGTAAGTAAAGCTTAAAGATCACCATAATATATAGTGTCATTCATATGAGCATGTCCTACTATGGAAAACCCATAAAAGTAATTTGTATATAGGCGACAGTACCATATGACAATATATATACAAGCATAATGTCACTCATGTCTCCTAAATACTCAAAATAGAGCGAAATATGAAAAATAACACGTACGGGTAGGCCCTCGATAGCAGGCAATAAGATGGTGTCGCCTAGGATACCATTACCCCTACTAGTATTAGGATCTGCACTCGATATCATAAAAGAACGATGATGAGTCCAGTGAGTAAAATCCTAAGGAAATTCACTGAGCATTTATATGATAAAGTAAAGAAATCCATAAATAATGTTAAGTAAACATGCAGAAAGTAGACATGCAACTGTAAAAGGATCATCACATGTGTAAATAACAATAAAATGCAAACGTGTATGTCCGTCTTGTTGAACTAGACCATACTTCGAATTCTCTCCCCAAGATTCCACCAGTGAGCTTACCCGACTAGCCCATCACTTGGTCCTCTCGATGGCTGGCATAGACCCACGACGCACCGACACATGTACTGACAAAGTAGCTCGGGTCATTACTCACCGAGGACTCCTTATACACATGCCATGGTCTAACGTGCCATAGACACACAACAGAATACTGACGGGAGTAAACTCAACCAACCGTCCAAATAATGTTGAATAGAGTGATATGCAAGAATGGAAATAAACAATATAAAAACAACAATTACATAATCAAGTGACATTCCTATAGGTTTTACAAACCTCAAACACGCTCCCCGGTACACGAGCTAGTGTCCCCTAAGTCCCCGAAGTCCAATTTATGTGTTTAAGTTTGTTACAAGTGTTTTTGTATGTATTAAGCTGAAAGTTACCCAAAACAGCCCTTAATTTTAGTTTTCATCTGTCATTAACGCACTAGTGGGTCTCTCAAATGCGCTAGAGAGTCTGTCTAGCACTCTATAGTTCTTTATTTCGAAGAACAATTGAGCACCTAGACTGGATAGCGCGCTATCCAGTCTATGTGACAAATTCTCAACTCGAGAATTCTGTCCCCAACACCCCAATTTGCTATCCTAGCCTTGTCAACCTATTCTCTACTCAATGGGAACTCCAAAACACAATCAACAACAACAAAAATAATAATAATTGAATCAAAATCATCAAATTCATGCATTCACTAGTTTTTGTCAATTTCACCGAAAACCCAATTTCTATCAAAAACAGTTTATCAATCTTAATTGCAGTGTTAATTATACTTGTAGACCATGAAGGATCCATCAATAATAGTGATCTTGTCCTTAAATTCGAATTGACACCAAATAATACAAATTTCGAGCTCATTTTCATGTGTAGGACATGAAGAAGATGATTACTTTGAGTTTGATCTCCTAATTTGTCTTTTAAATGCTGAATTCTAGCTTCTAGATCAATCATTTCTTTTCTAGTTTTCCAGATTTGCATGAATTTGATGTTATTGGAGATAAGAAAATCTCACTCATTCGCTTTTATATATGTTATGTTATGATCTAATGTGTTGTGCATATCTCGAGGACTATCTTGTGGTCCTTATTAATGTTGTAACACATAGATTAATGACTCCATTGAACCACTTAATAGCCTAGTATTACTCAAACTAGGATCATCTATATGAACATCCATGGCTTAGAATATTTTTTTCCAACTATAGGAGAATTAAATTCAACTATTTATATAGTTAATTTACCCATACAATTTGGTTATTGTTGGTACACATAGACTCCTTTATTAATAAATTTGTGGCCTTACCAACCCTCGGCTACCCGGTACATGGTGCCTCACATCTCGGCTTGCATTCGAAGGCGTGCCATAGCCCATTTTTTCGATTAGATTGACTTAGTTTACAGTTATATAACATGTTTTAATTAATCAACTAGTCATTTTAGCGTGAATTAGTCGTGTCTTCTAATGCATCCGTAGTTCACTTTCCCGATACTTGCGTTGACACGCATTACGAAGTGAATACCCGTCACACAATCTCGCATGATATAAGAATACAAATACAAACATGCGATGCGTTATCGAATAAATTCATAAATATGCATCACAAATAAGAAATCAACAGACAAATAGCTAGTGTACCTAGGTCGTCGTGTATCCTAGCCTACCCGGAGCATCTACGTGGATCTGAGCTGGCGTCCTAATTTGAAATTACAAAATAAATAATAGCATTAATAAAACTGGTTGTTACAATTAATAATACAATACATACAAACACCAAATGACACGTAAATCCATGCACACACTAATTGAGACAAGCTGGACTTAACCACAAGTCTAGATCGAGTTAATTAACTTTTAGATTAACAATAATCACCTACTTAAGGTAACAGGTCGTTACGATAAGATTGTTAAATTCAAGTTTAATAATGAATATAACTATGACATTTATGAAGAATATAATGAATTATTTGATAATAAGATTGATGATAATGAATTCTTAGACTTAAACTATTATGGTAATTTTAACGTTGAAATTAATGCAATTAATGTAATAACAATGGAAACTTAGAAATGGATTTCAAAGAAATAATCAGTTGAAGATACTTCAAAAGAAAATAGGTAACTCAAGAATGGAGATTAAACAACCGGAGAATGAAAAAATCACTAACAAGATGGAAGTTTCTAGATCCAAATACAATAAGAAAAAGAAAAAGGCGGACTTGAGTCCTATAAAGCTTAATGATCCTGGAGGCATCCACTTACTCATTAAAATCAAATGGGCTTAGTACTTAAGTGCTCAATGTGATATGAGCTCTAATGCAAATCTCATGCCTAAACATTTCTTTCTACATACTCAATTTGAGTTGAATTCACTTGCTTCTAAACGATTTTGTTCACTAGATGAAACTTCCATTGAACCAATAGGGGTAGTCACGTATTTACCAGTTCAAGTTGGCAACAACACCATACCCACACACTTTTTGGTCATGCTACAATTTATTAATGAATATTCTCATTTAATAATAGGATGACCTCTCTTAGCCATTACTTAAGCAATTATAGATATTTTGAACAAAACAATAACTTTGACAATTAATGACCAAGCACTCACTTTCTGGAATGGCACTAGAGTGGAAAATCAAGTAACCTAATTCTAGCCAGAGCCAACGACAATAAACTAAAGTGTTATGTGGGAGGCAGCCCATATTCTATATTTATTTTATGTTTATTTAATTTAATTAGGAATTTAGTTTAAATTAGTATGTTTTTATTCTCTCATATTTTGAATCTTATGGGAATATTTTCAAAACTTCAACTCCAAGGTAATTTCACTTGAGGGGGAGTGATCAAGTAGTTTTTGCTTATATGGCCTTTATGCAAGGCGCATTATTTACCTGCTTATATGTTTATTTATTTATTTATTTAATAAAAGTATTTAGTTAGTTATATGTCTCACTCAAACTTTTGGACTTTTAGTCAATTTTACCTTAATATGAATTTTTACGAATGATATATAAGATAATTATAAGATAAATTACAAAAAATAGTAAAAATACGCCTAGTGTTTCACATCGATTTGGAATAACGCTAGGAATCGCTAGCAAAATCAGTAGTAGTATATAGAAAAGTTTAGTGTAAATTTGGAGTTTGGCGATTCCCAGCGATTTACACATACAGGAGAATCGCTGGCAATATCGGTGAAAACAGTTACTCACATTCTATTGATTTACGTAGCGATTCCTAGAAATTCCACTTCCACAAGAATCGCTGGGCATGATTTTTGGTTTTTAAAACCAAAACCCCGAAGCTCCACAAACACCAAACCATTCACACTTGCAAACCATTGCACCCTTTCATAAAAATCCCAATTTCTTGCTAGCTTTAACCATTCTAAGCTCAATCCCATAGTTTTAAGCGATTCCCACTTCAACCTAGTCTCATTCAAACCAAAAATCTCTATTTTGGGGGTGTTGAGCCAAACTAGGGTTTTAAAAAAAATTCTTAGCTTGGACGGATGATCTAAAGGAGTTCAAGAGCATCAATTTTGAGAGATTCACTCTTAAGAAGGTAATTACATAAACCCTAATCTTTACTTTAACAAATTTTTTATTTAGGGATTTTCGCAAGATTTTTCATTATTTCTCGAAATCTTTTTGTTGGAATTTATTCAATTGTCTTCCACAAATGCTTTTATTGATTCTAATAGACTAGGAGCAGTGATCACATAGATCCTTGATTTAAAAATTTAACAATTTTAGAATTTTTGCTATATTTACGCATATTTGTAAATGGTTCAGAATACAAGTTTATAGTGAGTTTGGGGTTTTGGTTGTGATTTTATTTCAATTTAAGTTGCTATATTTTCGAAAAGACTTACAATTTGTCACCAAATTTCTTTACAATATTTAGAAAACCGATTTTCAAGTTTATATTTTAGTTATCGCTTCGATGCCAATTTTATTTTACATTTACAACAAATTTCAAACTAGCTTTCCAAATAGATTTTTCCTTTTAAAATAAAATCTTGAATTTTACTGAACTATTTCCGATAACTTTGTTTCTATCGTTTATAGGTTTCATTAGTTTTTGAACTCGTGAAGATTGAAAATTTAAACAATGGTCGAAAGGTAGCGATAGAATCTCTTGAGAGGAGAAAGTAAAGGCACAACTAGAAGAGAAGCCTAAATAAAAATCCAATTTCCCCTCAACCCAATTAGGCCAACGAGGATTTCGGTAAATAACCCTTGAACAAAAGCACCTAGAGAGCCTTCTCCACCTTTAAGTTTTAACCATGATTTGGAGGAAGAAGAAGAGATTGAGGAGACACCTACTAGTTCTTTCCATGCCTATAACCTCATTAATGACAAAGCTATTGCTAGGACGGATAGCGAAGTGCAGAATAATAGAAAAATTATACCGAAGAGGGGTTTTAACGTTAAAAATGAATTTAAGTACGAGCCTAGGATCCTAAACATAATAAGAGAAAAAGAACAAGGGATTGTTAACTAGGAATTACTACACCGATAACGACGTGGGGTCCTCGTTTGTAATGGGGTGTGCAATACTAGTGAGAGAATTCTATGTAAATGAGCAAGGAGATGAAAATAAAACAGTAGCCATAGTCTGAGAAAGACCAATGGACTACTCAACACGAGTGATAGCGGCCGCAAGTATAACGGCTCGATTGTAGTAATAATTTGATCAACTAATGTTGAATATGATTCCTTAGGGAAAGGTGTATTACACTCAGTGCACTTAGTCAAATTTACTCTAATGCTAAGAAAATCATTTTCAATTTGTTTTTTAACTAAACGATTATAATCTAACAAAACAATGTAAATGCTTGTACTTTTATATTAAGAAGATCTTAGTTCACAACTTCACCTAGGTAATGAATAACTATGCTTTTCAACTTACTTCCATCATCTTCATTATGTGTGTGCAATGCTTAATTAGAATAGACTAATTTTCTTCAAATCCACTTCAACCTACTTTCGTGATGAAAAAGATTATAATGTGCAAACTAGAACTCCACCTATCAGTGTGAATAACGTAAGTATCACATTGCTTTAAGTTACAAATCTTTAGATTTATAACCAATTAAGTTTACTATCCGTGCCTCCCTAATAAATAACTATCTATCGATGTTATATATTTTATAGTTGCCTCATCCATATCTGGCTTAAAATCTCCAATGGACATGGTAACTTCTAAAACCTCTAATAAAAAAACACGTAATCAGGATGTTCATAGCATTACGTTCTAGAATCAATATAAGTTCAAACCATTGCACTTTTTAACTTTATATTCCATTCATAACTACTTTAGCATAGCATTCAAACCATAGGATCCATTTATCCCTAAGATTAATGAACTACTCACAGATCATTGAAATAAACATGCACATCATGATATTCATTGCAATCAAAGATTAAACAAAATAACTTCAATTAAATCAAGAAAATAATACTGAAGAACCACGTGTGAATTTTCAATGTCTTCTCCTCCAAAACTCTTCTTAATACTCAAGAACAAAGTAATCTAGACTAATTTTTGGTAATGTATTATAACGTATGCTATTGTATATTATTCTATATGTTTACCACGCTCTAATACATATTTATACCCTTATGAAACTTTAGAAAATGATTAGAAACCCTAATAGACAATTCCAAATGAACTAGAACTCTCAACTTTCTATTTTCTATGTCTCGGCGTTATCTATGTAATGCCACGTCGCCACCACAACTTCAGCCTCTTTGTGTGCATTTTCCCTTATCAGTGTGCTCGGCGCCCAGCTTAAACCACCCCGGCACCATCCCTATGTTCCCATGGCGCCGCCACTGCGCCAGCTCTATTGACCCACTTTTTTTTCTTGGATCGCCATGCCTTGCCCATGCTATCTAGTCATCTCCCATGGTATCAAGCCTACTAGCCATGACATCAAATGTGGTTTTGTGCATTTTATCATCATTTCATCCCGAAATCACGTTTTGCCTGCCTTATACCTTGTATATCTGAAAATACATAAATACTGTCAATTAGAGCTCATTTCAAGATATTTATACCAAATATACTACTAAACTAGTGTTATATATAAGTCTAAATAACCACTTATCAAGTACCTCCAAACTTAAGATTTTGCACGTCCCGAGCGAATGTATATTTTACTAAGTATTCTTACTATTACTACTACTTAAGTTCAAGTTCATTTCACATTGTTCATGGAGTGTCTTTTAATTCAAATAAGTTCAAGTTCATAATCCCCTCAAGAGATTTTCTTCGCAAAAACTTATATTTTCAAAAAAATGTATCTTTAACAACACATACAATTCACTTTCGAGACACAAAAGTAGTTCACAACCAAAACCATCACTACTCACGAGTTTATTTCACCTCGACAGTTAAGTAGCAAGTGTACAATCTCATGATTTCTCATTAAGCTAAAAAATTCACGAATAAGCATAGATCATACTAGTTTTGTAGACTTTGACACTTCAAGAGTTCATAGGACTTAATATAGTTGGAAAGAAAACTTAACTCAAATAAGTTACTTGTACTCGAGCTACATCTTTTATTTGAAAAGTTTTAATCTAACTTCTGCCTTTCTTTCATTATTTTTATCTTTTTCTTTTTCTTTTTCTACACATATATTCTAGTTTGATGGTCCCTTCTTCTTTACTTATACATTCTATTTTTTTCTCTTTTTTCCAACCATCAAGTTCTCTGCTCATTTTCCTATAGAACTTATGGTACTCTCTATATTTTATTTAAAACTCTTGTTAGCACTTCTTACTTTCACTCTATTAAGCAAGTTTTAACTTCAACGTTTTCATTAAACATCATGCATATCTCTTCACCTCTTAGTACTAAGTCTTTATTTACTTTTTTTTTAAGTAAGATTCATACTTATTATAGAACTCCTTAGAGTTCTAACTTTTTTCACAAGAAGTGATCTAGTATCTTTTTCTTGCTTTAGGTTTTTAATCATGAAATCATATCGTTGTTTGCAACATTTCTTATTTTCTTCAAAAATTTGATGATACTCTTTAAGTTTCATATCAACAAGACACTTGTTTTCTTACTCATCTTCAGTTGAAGGCATCAAATTTGCAAATTAATTACTTATTCATTACATATTACTACATATAGCCTAATCTATACTACCTAAACACATTCTAACAATAAGTAAATGAAAAAGAATACACTACAATGCTTTTCTTGTAAACTATTTCAAAAATAAAATTTTACGATCATATCTGGTGTGTTTATCCTTATTTCATATTTTCTTACCACTTCCCATAGTGTAGTGTTGATGCCCCCAAACTTAAACCAAACATTGTCCCCAAGGTTTAAAAATAAGCCTGAAACATAAAAAAACACTAAACACAAACATAATAACATAAGTAATAATGCATAAACATATAATTAAAACAACAAATAAAGTGACAAATATCCCGAATGTAAAAATAATACGTATAAATGTATCGCGCATCTTCCCAAGGTCTAAAGAAATCTTAAGACATAAACTCTAGGACTGCGCATCATCATCAGCATTGTCATCATCAACTCCAGCAAACGATGGTGTCAAAGGATGCTCGACCTTTCTACTTTGTACCCCATTAGGATCAAACATGTAGTTCAGTGTTGCAGAAAAACCAATAGACCTATCATTAGGTCTCATTCGTTTGCTTCTCTCATATCTAGCTATGTCCCTCTGATGATCTACAAATAACATGAAGTTATGCTTTCCATTCAGTCAGTTTTGCTCATATCTCAACAAGGCTTCACGATAGTCAGCCTTATCATCCCTGTACTTTATCCTCGTCTTAGCAATCCACAACCTCTACTGTCAAGGGGTCAAGTCCTCGGGTGGTGGCACTAGCGTTTATGGTAGAAGTGGTGGTTGAAAAACCTCAAGACCATCCAATTCCTACTCTCCTATTAGTGGGTCTACAAACTCGTAGCCCTCATTAAATCACTGCTGGTGATCCTCATCTCTCCATATCCTTCATTATGTAACTCTCGGGATAACTTCGCTGTTGTTGTTGTTGTGTGATCCTCTTCCTCTTTGGCTAACAAATCGGCCTCGTGTCTATCCCTCTTGAATCACTCTCTTTCATCCTTGAAGTCTTAGTATCTAATCCGTGATTTTAATGTGAGCATAAACTCATAATCTATGGTTGTTTGGGCATCAATATCAAACTCTTCATCCTAAATCAATTTCACTTCGGCCTTTAAGCACATCTGGGTTATTAGAATTAGAAACAACAATATGTTGTCTCTCTCTGGTATATTAGACTCCCTCAAGTTCTTGTAGATGATCTCCTCCCTATTGATCTTTTCGTTCTTTTCCCGTTCTTTGTAATCTCATACAAATAAGTTGCATTAGGCATGTTGATCTCGCATTGTTGAGTGGTCGGGCACAATAAAACAACTAGAAAGTGTTGCCACATTTTATAAGATTTCCTCATGCTCCCATTTTTAATGTGCTGAAGCACATTCTCAGCTCCCGATATCATTCCTTGTTGTCCTCGGATAACCAATGCTCACTCTATGGCTTTAAAGGTGAATAAGTTATAGGGTCTCTCATATAAATCATCTAGGAAGCTCTGTGAAGCTTCAACCATACTCAAGTGCTCTAACCCATAGATGTTATTTATGTGACGCTTATTGAAGGGAACAAATACCCCTCTCATCTTCACTGGGTCGCCTTTATTGGTAAACTTTGCATTGGCTTAAAATTCATAAATAATTTCACTCACCCCTTTAACGTTGTTCTCTCTATAGTATTGAGTGAATTGCTCCTAACCTTATTGCCTAATGAAATTGCTTACTCTCTTGTCATACTTAGCCGATAAGTTAATTCCTCTCTCGCAAATGAATTATCTATGGTCAATGACCTCATATCTCTCTTTAGCTTCTCTACTAATGTAGTACATAGAATTAAAAGGTCATGGCTCATCCTCATTCGGATCTCTTGAGGATGATGCCTCATAATCATTTGCTCTAACTTCACTAATTTGACTTGCATGCCTCCTTGTTCATGGCATTTTATAAATACTTCACACAACATAATAACTCACAACACGGGTCTTCAAATCACCTCAAATCAAAATTTTCATCCACAAGGGTCATTCACATGCCAAATAATGCAAAAGACAGACTAATTCACCATAAGTCACATTGATGCTTTAAATCCACACAACTTAAAATTTCGATCCTACAACCTCATATCCACAATTCATGCAATTTCATCAAGAATTTCCAAAAATTTCAGAGCATAACTAATGAAATTGGAAATTTACCTTAATGCCAGACTATTTTTCGATGTATATTGTTTCTCCAAACTTCTATCAATCAAAGCCTTATCACCCTGCTCACAAACTAAAACCCTAGTGCTCACTTGAATCTCTTCTTCAAATCAATGTCCTATCTCTTCCCCTTGTGCAAATCCACAATGCATTCTTTCTTTTCACTTTTGATCAATAGGAATACTATTTTCTTTCTTAAAATTGATCAAACTTGGGTTCTAAAGGGATGTATGCTTGGTTGGTGGTGTACGGAATAGGTTTCAAGTGTGGAAAATATGGGTTGAAAAAGGTTTAAAACCCCCAACTAGACGCTGACATCATCCCTTAAAGGGCACGGCGCCACCATAGTGTGGCCATGGCGCCAAGACTGTTGTGAGCAATTTTTGCTCATAGCTCAGTGCCCTATTGGCGATGTCTCGTTATACCCACGTCGTCGTATGTATATACACACGACATCGACCAATCTGTCTTCATAATTTTGCATATATTTCGTTAACTCCTTATTAGCGCTCTCTTGGCTTAGTGTATTACTACAAAAGGTGTCGTGACAGCGTGAAATACTTTGTATATATTAAAAATCATAAAACTTACCCGTGATTTGTCAATGCACCTGACCTTAACCACTTTAACTCATTTGCTCTTTTTCACTTTTTTACTAAGTTAGTCGAGACTTTTCCATTTCGATGAAATATCACTCGGCAAATGGTCTCTCCTACACATTTAGCACAAAACTTTTTAAAAGTTAGAAAACTAAAATATTTGGATTGTTCTAACTAAGCTAACTGGATAACTAACTAACTGAAATTCAAAAACTTGAAATAAAAACCATGGGCTACCTTCCTGTAGCAATTAGTTTAACGTCATTAGCCCGATGAATTTTTGTTTTTCCAGTCCGAGTCTAAATTGAGATACTCCATTTGTAGGTTGAAGATAACGATATCTCTCTCATTCGGATGTACTTCTTTTCCTTCAACAAAGACAATCTTCTCAGCATCATCATCCTTCTTGATACTCAATGTGATCATTTTTTTCCTCGTGTGCAAGGCCGCATTGCTAATGTTCAAGAATGGTCGCCCAAGTATCATAGACACATCATTATCCATATCATGATCCATAATCTAAAAATCAATGATGAATGTGAATCTACCAACTTTCACATGCACATTCAAGACGCTCCCGATTGTTGTTACCAAGTTACCATTAACTACTTGCAAATATGTGGTATCGAGATAATTGATCTTCAAATCAGCTTGTAACATTTCCTTTGTAGGCATTACATTAGCAAAGGCTTCCATATCACACAAGATGTTTCTAAACAGGTGCTCATTAATGCTTAATGGTATGCATATATTTCTAGGATTTCTCCTCTTGATTGGTTGAAGTCTTGTTGTGAACTTGAATTTTTGTTCCGACTTCTTTAAAACAACCTTGATATTGTTTCCTTTCGATGCTTTTTCAGAAGATTCTTCATCTGGCTGCTTAACTCTCCATTGTTTCTTCCCCTTCTTCTTATTCTTCAAGGCATTGATCCTTTATTGCTTGAGTCCATCGGGTTCATCTTGCCTTACTTCCATTCATTTCTCATGCATCACTTCAAATTTTCTCATAACCAAAGTGTTGAGTCTTTCTAGCTTGTACATCACTTGCCCCTGCATTGGCTCATTCGTTGCTGTAGTGCTCATCATATGGATAGCACTAACATTCTCCTTGGGATTTATGATAGTGTTACTCAAAAACTGCCTTTCCTTAAATTCGAAGAAATGGCTAGATGACCAATCTGTCTCTCCAGGTTCTTGATGGATTTTGATCTCTCATCATCCATCCTCTTCATAGCTTGCTTCACATTTTCCATCTCTTTCTCATACTTCTCATGGCATTCTTTATTGCTCATATCGATGGCATGTCAGAACTTCTCAATTGACTTCAACGAAGTCATTTCTTTACTCTGCCTTAGCTTCTCTTGTTAGACTTATTGATCAAAGGCTAGAGGTAACTTCATTGCATTATCAAGATTTCCATATGAGAAGTTAGGGTTGTTGTATCCTTGATAAAACCTTTGAGGAGCCATTCTTCTTGGCCTAAAGTTGTTTCAATAGCTCTGGTTGTTCATGAAGTTTATCTTCTCAAGCTTCGTTTGTTGCTGCAATGTCCATTGGATTAACACTATGACTTGGTGATTACTGGGTTGTTTTATAGCTTGCACTTGTGGAGTTTGTTGTTGTAACGGCCCAAATTAATTAAACTAGGATTAGCGTTAATCTAAGGATTAATGAGTGTAATTCGGGTGTTACGTGGATAACTTAGCTGACACGTACAAGAGAACTGAGGGAATATGTTATTTATGGATTATGATTGTGTATATGTGGTGTTTAAAATCATTATTATTGTAGTTCACCACATGTGTGTATGTTGTTATCGGACGAGTTGATGTGACAAAAACTTACCTCGAAATGTGTGTTAAGATGCGAGGCATTGGGTGTTGGGTAGTCAAGGGTTAGTGGGATATCAAATTTGTTAATTTTGATGAATAAAGACACTAGCAATATGTATTATAATGGGTCAAAGCTAAGTTAATTAAATCAAATAAATGAGGCCTATAGTTTGGTTAATTGAATAGAAACCATAAGATTGTCCTATAGATACGTATTGACACATCTAGGAACCAAGTGAGTTACAAATTGGTGTCATTTGAGGAGAGTAAGTGGGAAATGTGTTGAGAGATAGGCCATTGGATGAATCTCGCAATACGTAAACACATAGAGATCAATGGCTAGGAATTTACCCACCTTAATATATATGGGATGACTTAATCAACACATGCAAAACAAAACCCATTTCATTTGTAATTCTAGAATTCAGAGAGAATAAGAGGTGATTGAGGAGCTGGATTTCAAGGAGTTGGAGATGAAATTTGGAGATCAAGCTTAAGGTAATTTTCTTCTCCATCTCCTACACTTTCAATTGAGTACAAAACTTGGCGTTTCATGTAAACATGATAATTGAGGAGTAGGTCATTGTTTTTAATGAATTTTTAGTGAATTATAAGTATGATGAACAATTCCATGGAGTTTATAAACTGGTTTTGATGGAAATTAAAGTTTTTGTAAATTTGGGAAAAAACTAGTGATTTCATGAAATTGATGGATTTGATCTAATTGTTGTTATTCTATTTGTTTAAATGATGTTTTGGAGTCATCATGGAGTAGAGAATATGTTTATGGGGTCTAGTTAGCTAATTGGGGAGTTGGTGACAAAATTCTAGAGTTAAGAATGATGTCACATAATGCAGTTAGCGTGCTAACCAGTCTAGGCCTTCAATTATATTTCGAAATGAAAAATAGTAGAGCACTAGATTGATTCTTTAACGCGCCAATTATACCTAACGCGCTAGACAGTCCTATTAATAATAGATGAAAACTGAATTTAAAGGGTTGTGTTTGGAATTTTGGACTTAATATATACCCAAACACCTATAAACATACTAAATATGTAAAGTTCGACTTCGAGGAATTAGGGGACCGTAGCTCGGGCATCGGGGAACTAGTCAGGTCAGATTCTAGAGTACAGAGAAGTCGGAGCGCGAATTGAGGTGCGTAAATCCATTGGAATTCCTTACAGAATTCATGATTTTGTTTTATCAGTATTGGATTACATGTGTGATTGTTGGTGGGCACACATGGGGTTTCACTCCAATTTCAATTTGTGTATATATTGGTCGTGGCTTAATCGTTTGCACGTGTTACTTGTGTTTAGTGCTCGTGCTAACGGTAGTAGAATATATCTACGACCATCAGAAGGGATGTAAGATGTTCCCTTGACTTGAAATAGCGTCTGAAGGTGTTCATCTGTTAACCGTAGTTGGGGTTTAGCCACTAGAAGCCTGTAAGTATATACGTGGTTCCCGTCCTATTTTATTGATTACTGGTTGGTTTAGGTTAGGGTTTTCTTGTGACTATACGGTTGTTTACTTATTAATGTTTTATTTCCGAGCATGTTTAGTTACTATGTGTTGTTGATTAGATGCTAATATTTTTATTTGTCGCATTCTGCCTACATTCATGAGAATATGACTTACTGTTACCAGAGGTCATATTTGCATGACTCGTAGTTTATCAGTTTTATTTCATGAATATTGTGTGGACTTCTATTAGGATTTTACTCACTGGATTAGTCACTGTATTTATTGGGTGACCGAGTGCAGATCCTTCGACGAGCAAGGGCAAAGGTAAGGGCAAAGAGGTATTGGGCGACTTCCTCTAAGATAGTGACGCCAACTCATGTTTGATATCAGTATGTATATATATTTATGTTTTTGTTAGGTTTTGAAGACTGTAGAACACTAAATACATGTATATAGATCTTTTGTTGTACTTATTTCACCTTTGATATATACATGGTATCTTTTTGTCGGGTTTTGCATTATTTAGGATTGTTAAATATTACATAACATACTCATTTAAAGACTTCCATTGTAGAATCGTAATATAACTTGATAAATTGGCTAATTGGCTAATTAAATCATTAATACTTATATAAAGATTAATTAGCTAAACTAGTGATAGTTGGAAAAGTGCGAGCAACCAGTTAGGTTGTGGCGCGTCATAGGTAAGCGGGCCATGACATGGCAGGGCTTGGTGAAGTGGGATGCGAAATGGCGGGTCCCACGGTGGCCTCAGGATTTGGGCAGCCGCAACTGTCCCATTTGAAGCTTCGCCATTTAACTACTCAGGTTTGTTCGTTGTGCCATAATCGTAGCTTGCAATTCAATCTCATATACGCCTGATGGTTTCCTCACTGTGGAATAAGTACTGGCTATAGATTTCTGAGACATAAGATCTATGTGATCTAATGCTCCATCCTCATCCTTGGTTAGTAGAAAACCACCTGCTGTGACATCTACTTGTGTTCTGGTTTTGTGATTCATCCCGTAGTAGAAAATCTGTAGTTTTTCCCATTTCGCATATTCATGTCTTAGATATCTCCTCAACATCTATTTGAGTCTTTCCTAAGCCTCACCAAGAGACTCAGCATCCTCCTGCTTGAATTGATTAATTTCCAATTTCCTTTCATTGACCTTCATTGGTGAAAAGAACTTGTTTAGAAATCTTTCATTGATTTTTGCCTATGAAGTTATACTTCCAGTGTTCAGTCCTTGGAACCAGGATTTGGCTTTTCCACCTAATGAGAATGGGAAAAGTCTCATCCCGATCACCTCCTTTGTAACTCCGATATTGTGCATGGTGTTGCATTTTTCTAAGAGATTGTCTACATGTGCAACTAGATCTTCATTCACTACGCTAGCCCGTTGAACAAGCTATTATGCACCATTTTGATTAGAGATGGTCTCATTTCGAACTCGGTGTTGTTGGCTGGAAGCCTCATCACTCCATTGTTAGTCTCTTGAACTTTTGGCTTAAAGTAGTCACAAAGACATATCTGTTGCCGCACTCTATCCTGCACTACCAAATCACCTTCGGGTTGGTTATTCCCTTGGCGCTATTAATGGTTTCATGCTTGATCCTCCGCCATCTTGATTTTTTTCTATTTTTTTCCCTTTTTGGTTTTGTCAATCTCAAGATCGTAAGGCACCAAATCCTTCTCTCATTTACTACGCATGCACCAATTCTCCCTTAAAAGAAAACACAAAAGATCAAGTGCAGATTGTCAAACTTGAAACTTAAACACTTTTTTTTATGAACTAGAAAGTATTATTTAAAATAAAACTTCAAAATTTTATAAACTAACTAAACTATAGTGCTACCTATCCTCAGCAATGGCGCCAAAAACTCGATCTTGGCCACAAGTATAACGACTCGATTGTAGTAATAATAATTAATGTCGAGTAAGGATATTGTCCTCAGGGAAAGGTGTATTGCACTCAATGTACTTAGTCAAATTTTTTCTATTGCTAAGAAAATCCCTCGTAATTTGTTTTTTAACCAAACTATTCTAATCAAATAAAATAATGTAAATACTTATACTTTTATATTAAGAAGATCTTAGTTCAGAACGTCACCTACCTAATGAATAACAATGCTTTTCAACTCACTTCTTTCATCTTCATTATGTGTGTGCAATGCTTAATTAGAATATACAAATTTCCTTCAAATCCACTTCAACCCATTGTCGTGACGAAAAAGATTCTAATGTGCAAATTAGAACTCCACCTATTGGCGTAAATAACTTAAGTTCCACATTGCTTTAAGTTTCAAATCTTTAGATTCATTTTCAATTAAGTTTACTATCCGTGCCTCCCTAATCAATAACTATCTATCGATGTTATGTATTTTACGGTTGTGTCATCCATATTCGGCTTAAAAGCTCCAATGGACATGGTAACTCCCAAAGCCTTTAATCAAAAAACGTATGATCAAGATGTTCATAGTATTACGTCAAGAATCAATACAAATTTTAACCATTGCACTTTTTAACTTTATAATCCATTCATAACTAATTTAGCATGGCATTCATACCATATGATCCATTGATCCCTAAGATTAATAAACTACTCACAAATCATTGAAATAAACATGCACATAATGGTATTCATTGCAATCAAAGATTAAACGAAATAATTTCAATTAAATTAAGAAAACAATATTGAATAACCACATGTGAGTCTTCAATGTCTTCTCCTCCAAAACTCTTCTTAATACTCAAAAATAAAGTAAACTAGACTAATTTAAGGTAACGTATTCTAATAAATGCTATTTTATGTTATTATATATGTTTACCACAGTTTAATACTTATTTATACCCCTAAGACACTTTAGAAAAAAATTAGAAACTCTAATAGACAATTCCAAACGAACTAGAACTCTAAACATTCTATTTTCTACTTTTCGGCATTGTCTGTAAGTTATCAGGCGCCGTCTTGGCAAAGCCACGACACCCCCACAGCTTCAGCCTCTTTGTGTGCATTTTCCCTTATTAATATGCTCGGTAACCTGCTTAGACCATCTCGGCGTCATCCCTATATTCCCACGACGTCGCCACTGTGCCGACACTGCTGAACTACTTTTCTTCTTTTCTTGGTTCTCCACGCCTTGCCCATGCTGTCTAGTTATCTCCCACGGTGTCAAGCCTACTAGCCACAGCGTCAAATGTGGTTTTATGCATTTTATCCTCGTTTCATCTCAAAATTACTAGTTTGTCTCCTTTATACCTTGTATAACTTAAAGTACATAAATAACATCAATAAGAGCTCATTTTGGATATTTATACCAAATATATTACTAAACTAGTGCCATATATAGGTATAAATAATTACTTATTACCGAGCCTACAACTTAGTTTACAATACTACGACATAGTGAATTATACAACTTTTTTATCATATAGTCAAAGAGATCGAGTAAATTGATATTGGCAAGATAATATATGAGTCGATTAGGAATGTCATGACCACTAAGAAAAACAAATTATTGTCTTTTCCCTTGATGATTACTAAATTTGCAAGCAATACCGAGTTTCGATGAGAGGACTAGAGTTAGATGTTTTCCTAGATAAGACCATCACTGATGAAGTCATTGAAAAGACCAAGAAGGTGCTGAGATATGTTAACTCAGAGAAGCAACGAGAGAGAAACACCACACAAAGGAGAGAGTCCAAAGAAAGAAGAAGAGTATGGGCAAAAAATCATAGAAATCTAGAATAAATTTAGAATGTCGCGTATAACGAGCAAATGAACCAGAGCCTATAGTAACCTGCAGAGGACTTCACTGGCTTGTATGTGGAGGAAACATAAATGACCCTGATGAGGTCAATCTTGCGCAATCAGATGAGAATCTTGAGACAACAAGAGTTCATATTCCAGAACGAACGTGAGATTGTTAGAAGCTTCTATGGATCCGAGAAACGCAGGACTAAGATGACTCAATAAGGGGGAGCCAACATTCAAGTTCCATTACTCTAGTTGATAATACCTAAGCAGGTAGTCTTTATAACAGAATCCCTGATGGGGAGAGTAGACTACACCTTATATGATCCTGAAGTGAGCTATCAGTCTCAACGGCCTGATCATAGGGATAATGGTCATGAGGTGACCTCTGGACAACGGTTCTGAGATTTTTATTCTTCTTTGTGTAATATTTTTCTGAGTGTTATTCTTAAGAGGTCTAGGTTTGTAATGTTATGATATGTATGATGTGGTATATGTGCTACTTTAATACATTTTCTTTGTTGTGTTCAAAATTGATACATTAATCTGATGTGTTCAATTCTCTTTTATAATGATTGGAAATATTTAAATTTGTCTTTACTTATACAATTCATTCTTATGTTAGTTAGTTAGTTATTTAATTTATTCGTTTATGTTTCATGAGGTATTTTTTATTTTTGTTGGAAACCCGACTTAATTTTTAAATCTTAAGGACAAGGTTTAGAATCAGTTTTGGGGTATTAGGTGAAGCAAAGTATGAACATTGTGAATTTTTCAAAATTTTCCACAATACAGGTAATATATTCCCATTTCATTTTACTTTATTCAGTTAGGAATATAAATATAATTTGGATTTGAATAGAAATGGAAGTGATATATTATTATTACTCATGAAAATAGAAATTTTACGATGGAAAGGAATTGTTCTACTCTATTTGACTCCACCTAGATTGTGTATACACAGGAGAAGTTTAGAGGGAATTGATTACTTTGTGTTAGACATTATAATAGGTAGAAGATCAAAACAACAGTGCAAGATGAACAAGACAGATTGCTAACAATCTTATTATACAAAGATTATTGATAAAGTATTTATATATATGTAATGAAAAGTTTATGCCACAATTGAGTAGAAAAATAGGAAATAGCCAATAAAATTTACTAAGTTGGAAATTGTACTTCCTTGACTATAGTAAAAGTGAGAAGAGTTAACAAGAGTCTTTAAATGAAAAATAGAGAGACCCACAAATTTCAAAGGAAATGGGGAAGGGACCTGTAGGAATACAATATAAAAAATAAATTTATGCATTTGAAGAAGAAAGAAAGAGAGATATAATAAAATTAAGGAAGTTTATGTACAACTCTTCAAATAAAAGATTTAGCTCGAGTGCTTATAGCTAAGTTAAGTTGTAACGACTCATGTCCTTAACCTGGTGATTAACATTAATCTGAATATTAATTAACCTGAGTTAGGCTCGCGGTTAAGCCCGACTTATCTAGATTAGCGTGTGAATGTGATTGTTGTATTGTATTGTGTTTGATTAGTGTGAGAAATAATTAATGTAACTATAAATGATTAATGTGAATTAATATAAAACCTATATTTGGAAAATAAATGATAAATAAATTTTATCATACTCAAAGAGTGATACAAGTAAATCGTGGGGATCACTCGAGGAGACGTGGAAGCAATGTGCACTCCTGAGTGTACTCGTTGGCGCGCACGGCAAGATTATAAACGTATGAATAAAGGCCTATATATTTATATATACTTGTATATATATAAATATATATTGAAAAAAAATAAAACTTAAAAAATTGGTGGGCGTCTAATGACACGCGAGGTCGTGGGGAACACGCGTGGGACGTACAATAATGTGCACGCCCAAGGGTGGTCATTGGTGTGCGTGGTGAATTTTTAGGTAAGATAATACATAGGTATATATTTATATATGATTGATATATATAAATATATATAACCTATAGTTTGGTTCAATTTGTTTAAAACATTTGATTCGTCTCGAGATACACATAGAGCGAGCATTGAGGAGAAGGAAAGTGTTGAAGTTGTGATTTTGCAGAGATTGCACCTGCCTCGAGATATGTGCAACTCTATCTCAAAAATAATCAAGGGCATGTGATATGAAAATATCACTTTGCTTCAAGTATCTTTGGATCGACCTCAAGATTCGTGCGAACGAGTATTAAGAAATGTTTGTCTTATAATCAAACATAAGTCAGTTGTGGTGATGGGTCTGGTATAGCCACAAGATCAATCTCGAGATACGCAACATGTATCTCGAGAAAGATCAAAATATAAATTTAATCTTTAGATCTACCTTGAGATTCATGTGATACAAATCTTGAGGAAATCAAATATATATCTTCTTCAACAGAAGGGTGTCTTCTCCAAAATTCATTTTTGAATGTGTGAATCGAAAGATCGAGAGAGAGAGAGAGAAAAAAAAAAAAGAAGCGAGACTGTAGGAGAAGAAGAAAAAATGATTGACAAAGATGGAGGCGGTGAAGGTAAGTGGTTGTTTTGTTGAAGTTTTTGTTTCGTTGGGGATCGAGGAAGGAGACGACTGGGGTGTCGTCTCCCCTCCAATGAGTGCCCTGGGATTGGCCCTAACCCAACCCCAGCGGATCGATAATGAAAAAAAAAAACAAGGACTAGTTTCGAGCAACAGAGGAATAGAGGAGGAAAAATCGGCCTGAACTAACCTAGTTTTGGGGCTAAACCACTATTCTCAAATTGAAAAAGAAAAAATGAATGAAAATGAAAAAAAATGGTTGAAATTAAGTAAAAGATTCTAGAAAATCGATAAAAAGAATTCAAGCAAAAATATATTTATGGACCAAATAAGTAGAAATTAGATATTTCTATAAAAAGTGGAGAATTTGGGATTCCTTTAGGACTTTGTGCTGAGGTTTTTTCCTCTAAAAACTTGTAAAGGTTGTATTAAACCTAAAAATTGGTAAATTGGTTCCAAAATAAGTTGGGACCAGTTTAAGGGTTTTAAATGTGAGGTATTAAATATATATAATAACCTTTGATGGTTTGTAATAGGTTATCGAACATCGAGAAATATCAAGTAAATAGAAAAGTTAGAAAATTGGAAACGGAATCTAACCGAGGTAAGTATGGATTCATTTAATTATCAACTTTGCCTAGATATGAAGTACATTTTGTCTATTTAATTGATGGACTGTTATATGGAAGTTGTGTATATACAATGATGTGGTTCCTGACTTGTTGTACGCTCTAATACTGCAGGGCCTAAACTATTTTTGGTTGTGTTCCAACTCATTACCTTCATGCTCGGTGATGTAGTTTCTTATTATCGTGCTTATGTTACAAGGTCATTGTACAGTGTCCAGCACACCACATCATATGTGCGCATGACACACTGCCTCCATGGAAATCGTGCTTGTGTCGAGATAGGCCAATCGATCGCTGCAATTCTTACTATACGCATAGTTGAGATGAGTCACTGGTTTATGAAAACAATGTTTGGTAGTTCAGGATCATAACTAGGATAACATGAGATGCTGGTAGTCTTGTTACGCTCGTGACATTGACTAGTGGACTCTATTAGAATGGGTAATCGACCACCCCCGTATAGAGCAACTACATCTTTATATAAATATGGGTTATGTAACCAAATGACTTGCGTTCTATAATGTATTGTTTATATAAATCTTAACACCATGTTTAAATATGATTGGTTCATATTGTTACAGCATTTCATTCTTGATTATTATATGGATTATTGATAGTTCTGTGAATCCGTACTTTCTAAGCAAGTTGGAGCGCTCAACCCAATTAACATTTCAGGAATATCGACGAGCGCTATAACTATTGGACAGAGAAGGTTTATTAGTCTTGATCTTATCTTCGTTGTAATTATTCTTCCTTTGTCTATATATTTGTATTGAATTACAGTTTTAAATTATGACAAGAGTTAGGAGGTTTTGTATAACCGAGGTTTATTCTATTTTGATTCGATTTTGTATATCGTGTTTTATATCGTGAAATTTTTTTAATTTTTAATTTTTAATTTTTTGTTGTGTTTATTATTTGTTTTTATGTCGATATTCGATATACGATTTAGTTTATCCAATATAAAATGAGAAGTTGTTGGCTCTAGTTTAGTCTGGTTGGGTTACCAAGGCTTAATTAGATTAGGATTAGGGTCATTACAGTTGGTATCAGAGCCTAAGCTTTATTGCTTTCGAATGAGTTTCGAAATAAGAAATAACTTAGATATAGTTTCGTATCGAAGTTTAAGGTTCTTGGCTTTTATATACCTTGATACTATAACCTAAGTTTACTAACTTTGAGAGTTTTCTTGAGTTACGAATAAGTTTAAGACATAATAAATAGTTTTATCATGATTTTTGGGGGGTAGCCAAAATATAAAAGATTGAGTTATGCTATTTGCTATGTTTTATTATATCTACACGGTAGATATATGTGTTATATCATTCCAGAATAATAATAAGATGGTTGAAGACCATCAATTTCTCACGATATGAGAAGCATTGAAGGTAAGAGCTCAAGAGAGTCTTAACGTCAAGGAACGTGAAAAGGAAAAATAGAAAATTTTACAAAGATGAAATCAAATTAATTTTTCGAGTAACTGTCTTCAGAGGTCTTTGTTCTCGTTGATATTATTAGAATAATAATAGTCAGTAAAGAAGTATCTATTGGATCTAGACCTTGAAACGTGTATTAAGAGAATGGAAATTATGAAATAATGGAATATTGAATGACTTTTTGGTGAAACTTAAAGATGGTAAACCACTTTGAGATGGGTTTGATATTAGTGTTTAGACTAGTTATGCAATAATGGAAGTAATTCTGTGAATAAATTAGTGGTTGATGATAAGAGCCTATTTAAGGTTAACAAAACCATTAATATATTTATACTTCATAATTTGGTATGAAGTAGAAATTCCAGATGTGGTGTTAATCCATATTGGAGTAACAAACCATTTGTAGGAAAATGAAAGGTGAATTTGAGAATTCAAAACTAAGAAAGTTTGAAGATGGTTCATTCCAAAACATAGCAGTAAGCTAGTAAGATATCGTAATCTGATCTATTAGACTGGTATAGTCTAAGTTGGGGAGAATGAGTGGTCAATGAATTTGAGGATTTGAGGAGTCCAAAGAATAATATATGGTGATGGGAATGAAAATTCATTACCCATAATTGACAACTCATTATGATAATAAGATGAAACCAGTTGAGATCTGGATGTCATCATAGTAAGATCAGAGTTAAGGATATATAAGAATTATCTTAGATGATTGCTAGATCACTTTAAGTGGAAGACAGAAACCATTAGAACTTACTATAACTTTTGCTATGTTTGTGACTGAAGGGTGTAAAGTTTTTGAACTTTATTTTATCCAAGTTGTTATTGTGTTATTGATAATAATATGAAATCTTTGAAGCTTAGAATGTGCACGAACATTACCATAAAGAATTACAAGTCGTGATGGTAAATTGGTACATGCAAGACTTTGCAAGTGCAAGTACTAAGTTTCAAAGATAAATTATTTGTATTGTGCTTAATATTAACTGCAAATCAATGAATTTGACTGTGACTGAGACAATTTAGGATTGTCATATATTCAACACGAAGACAAAGGAGTAAAGTAATCTTGAAATAATTGAATAATACAAATGATTGATCTAGTGATCTCTAATATTGTTGTGTAATTTATTAAGTTAACTCAAGTTGAGATTAGTGTAAGCTAAAAATAGATACAAAGATGTCTTGAAGGAAAGTTGAAGTATAGTTTGACTACAATGTTTGCTTGATTGTACCTGAAATGTAGAAGTTAAAGGTTCATCCTAAGACTTCTTATTGAGGTAAGAATGTGTGTTGACACAATAAAGCAAAATTGTAGCCTATACTTCTATCTATAAATGTAGTTCAAAACATTTGAGAAGAACTATTAGGAATTAATAATCTTGAGATAACTATTTTGGTAGCTGTACCAAATATGTAAGACATCACTTGTAAATAAAAGGAAAGGTTTTTGAGAATCTTAGAAAAATCATTAAAAGACAAATTGGTAGTATAAAAACTAGTGGATTGTTGTAAAATTAAGTACTGAGTTTCAAACTATAGAGGTTTGAAGAACGTCATTGTCAGGGTAAAAAAAATTGAAGTTGAGATAGATAACTTGGATATCTCAAATGTAGGATTTCACTCAGAAACGTCACTCATTAAGGTGATTGTGTTAACAATACCTTCAATAAGAAAAAGGACAGGGGACGTAATAACAATAAAAGCTGCTCTGAATTATCTCTTGAGTGAGATGTGTATTGGTGATTAATTGAAGTCCTACGTAGGCATATCATCAGCTGAGTTATCTTGATTAGTAATTACGAGTCTATTCTTAAGAGCTAAGATTGAAGCTGAGCTAATGATGATTGATTGCGTGGTGATTTAATAGAGAAATTAGATTATCTAATAAAGGTTTGACAACTAGTTGTTAGTATATTGTATGATAATATCATATCATAATATTTAGTATGCCAAGAAAGTTCTTGGGACTGAAATTAAAAGGGTGAGACAAAAATGTTAGGGGAATCTCATGTATTTCTTTAAAATATTCATTCAAGCGAAATTCAAAATCATTGTGAGAAGAATAAGTTGTTAGTGGCCTGGAATGAAATTTGACAGTGGCAATTTTATATAAAAATATGAGATATATCAGCAAGTAAAGCTGAGTGTTATTAATCTGGAGGGTTATATTATTCTTGCCCTATATGAATGAGCTTTCATGCTCATATATTTATGAAGGATTAACCTAAATTGTAATGGAAACTGAAGGTTGTTAATGTTGTATTTGTAGGACTGATAGAGTCTACGAATTTCTTGTCAGTATCGTAGTTAAATTCTTGTAGAAGAATGAGTGAGATACATGTGTGTAGAAAGAGTTGAGAGTTATGGAGAACCATGATTATTATTTCAATGAGGAACCAAAAGTTGGCTTCCTAAAAAGGAAAATAAGTATAATAGCTAGGAGGAACGTTTCTCAATCTTAACATAATATATCTGCAGCTAATATTAGTTCCAGAGAATATAATTTATGAGCTTGTGACTTGGAATGTGGTAATTATTGGAAGAAATATATCTTACTTTGTGAGTTCTCTAATATTGATACTATCAAGCTATAAATGTTGGGGTGTTTCCCTTTAAAGTATTTATGCTTAACTCATCGCTAATTGGCATGAGACAAGAAGTAAAGATACAAGTTAGTTGGAGCCTGACTAATTTAGAACTACACATAAGGGTATTAGCAGACTGTCAGTATGCAATTGCAACTCATATAAATGGAAATAATGTGTTGACAAGCATCATAGGATGTTGAAATATTCAAAAGATGTATGCATGTTTTTGAACTTCTCACCTATGAAAGGGCTATGTAAATTCAGAAATTTTAAGGTCAAGGAAATCTTGAAAATGATTATATACAATAACTTCCATACCTTTATGTTATTCAAGATAAATTAGTCTGTGTCCAGTGTTGACTGGAATGAAGTTTATCAAAAGGAAGATTTATTGATAAAGGAATTAATTCGAGAAACGTTGAAATAACTCCTCTATATCTTGGAAGTTACGGTGAGTTGATAAACTTTAATTTCGAGGACGAAATTGCTTAAGTTGGGGAGAATGTAACGATTCATGTCCTTAACATGACAATTAACGTTAATCCAAATGTTAATTAGCCCGAGTTAGGCTCGTGGTTAAGCATGACTTGTCTCAATTAGCGTGTGAGTGCGATTGTTATGATGTATTGTGTTTGATTGGTGTGAGAAATAATTAATGTAACTATAGGTGATTAATATGAATTAATATAAAACTTATAGTTGGAAAAAAATGATAAATAAATTGATTATACTCCTATAGTGACACATGTAAATCGTAGGGATCACTCGAGGAGACGTAGAAGCAATATGCACACCCAAGTGTACTCGTTTGCATGCACGGCATGATTATAGGCGTATGAATATAGGCCTATATATTTATATATTTGTATATATATAAATATATATTGAAAATAAATAAAAATTAATAAATTGGTGGTCACCTACTGACATGCAGGGTCGTGGGGAACACGCGTAGGATGTATAAGAGTGTGCACGCCCGAAGGTGGTTATTGGTGTGTGTGGTGAGTTTTTAGGTGAGATGATACATAGGTATATATATTTATATATAATTGATATATATATATATAAATATATATAACCTATAATTTGGTTTTATTTGCTTAAACCATTGGATTCACCTTGAGATAGTATAGCGTGAGCATCGAGGAGAAGAAAAGTGTTAACGTTCTGATTTTGTAGAGATGGCACCTGCCTCGAGATTTGTGCAACTCTATCTCAAAAAGAATCAAAGGCATGTGATATGAAAATGTCAATTGTTTTAGCTATCTTTGGATCGGCCTCAAAATTCATGTGAACGAGTCTTGTGAAATGTTTGTATTCTAATCAAACATAAGTCGGTTGTGGTGGTAGGTTTGGTAATAGCCACAAGATCGATCTCGAGATACACAACATGTATCTCGAGAAGGATCAAAATATAAATTTAATCTTTAGATCTACCTCGAGATTCATGCGATATGAATCACGAGGAAATCTAAATATTTATCTTATTGAAGGTGAGACTGCGGGAGAAGGAGAAAGCGAGACTGTGGGAGAAGGAGAAGAATTGATTGACGAAGATGGAGGTGGTGAAGGTAAGTGGCTGTGTTGTTGAAGTTGTTATTTCGTTGGGGATCGAGAAGAGAGGCTCGAACGAACTGCTATGCAGATCGTCCGAGGAAGGAGATGGCTGGGGTGTCGTCTCCCTTCACAATAGTGCCTTAGGATTGGGCCTAACCCAACCCCAGCGGATCGATAATGGAAAAAATAAAACAAGGACTGTTTCGAGCAACAAAGGACGAGAGGAGGAAATAGGGGGTTTAGTTCCCTGAACCGACCTAAATTGATTTGGTTCAACTGAACCAGACCGGTCTGGTTCAATTGAACCGGACTGGTCTGGTTCTGGGGCCAAACCCCTATTCTCAAATTAAAAAAAGAATAAATGAATGAAAATTAAAAAAAATGCTAGAATTAAGTAAAAATTCTTGAAGATTGATAAAAATAAGGAAAAAATATATTTGTAGATCAAATAAATAGAAATTGGATATTTCTATAAAAAGTGGTGAATTTGGGATTCCTTCGGACTTTATACCGAGGTTTTTACGTCTAAAAATGTGTAAAGGTTGTATTAAACCTAAAAATTAGAAAATTGGTTCCAGGTTCAGTAGGGACCAGTTTAAGGGTTCTAAATGTGAGGTATTAAATATATAATAACCTTTGATGGTTTGTGATAGGTTCTCGAACACCGAGAAATGTCGAGTAAATGAAGAAGTTAAAAAATTGGAAATGGAATCTAACCGAGGTAAGTATGTCTTTATTTAATTATCAACTTTTTCAAGCTATGTAGTATATTTAGTTCATTTAGTTTGTCAATTGGTATATTGAAGCTGTGTTTATACATTGATGTGGTTCCTGACTTGATGTACACACTAATACTGCGGGGACTAAACTGTCTTGGTTGTGTTCCAACTCATTACCTTCATGCTCGGTAATGTAGTTGCTTACTATCGTTCTTATGTGGCAAGGTCATTAGACAATGTCCGGTACACCACACCATATGTGTATATAACACGTGGCCTCCGTGAAAATCATGCTTGTGTCGCGATAGGCCATGCGATCGCTAAAAATCTCACTATGTGCATATTAGAGACGGGTCTCTAGTGTATGAAAATCAAGCACAAGATTGGTTGTTTTATCTGGGACCTCAAAATTATGGATTTCCCTAGTGATTCCCTCTACACACAAATTGCTAGGAATCGCTAGGGAAAATTTCGAGAATTTAAGATAACTACGAGTTGTTTCAGTTAGTTAAAGATGTTTAATACCTAGAATACTTTAAATACAAACTTAGGGTCACGAAATTAGTTGCTCTTAAGTACTTAAATCAATATTTCATTGTTCTAGGAGCCATTTTTATTATTTTGGTTTTTGCTTTATTATTCTTTGCTTTTGGAAAAGATTTGAAGATTCAAAGTATTTACTCCAAAGGTATTTATCTATGTCTTTTATTTATATTATTACAATGTTATTTATGATTATGATTGAGTAGTTTGATCTAAACAAAGCCCGAAAGTGAACTAGATCCGTTTTGCAATGTAGTTATGATGAGATGATTATGTGCTTAATGCTTTAAACTAATTGTATTCTTTGATTCACTTATTTAATAGATTATTATCTATTGATTTTAATATTGAACTTTGTATTGCATGCATAGTCTAGAATGTGTATTGTGATATTTGGTTTCATTACTTATTTGAAGTAGTAACTAGGATTGCTTGAAAGGCAAACACCGTTTAAATGTCCAAGATAAATTTGAGATTTAGATCTGATGTTGAAATGGCTTTCTGAAGAAGTTAGATTTAGTAGTTCAAAGTTCTCATAAAGTGTAATGCGGTTTTACTGCTTGAAGTCAATATCTTTGTGTAAATAAAAAAGGTTGGCTCAATAAAATTAGAACGTGGCTTTTCCACCAGTATAAGGAGAACAAATGGCTGGCTAAAGACTTTTTACTTTCTTATGATTAGAGTTTAATGATCTATGATACTTTATAAAGTATGCTTGTAAGTATATGGTAGAAGTTACATGTTTGGAATGCAAAATGGGTTTATGCTTCATTGTTCTGGATGTTTGTTTAGTTATTTATTATTGAATTGAATCTATCTGATTGATTGTAAATTTGATTTGTGTTAGTTAAGATAATATAGTTAGTTTACAATTATTATATTACATTTAATTATTAGTTAGTTTAATTATTATTTTTAATTAAAGTAAAGTAAAATAATAAAAAAATTATTTAAAAGTTATTTTTCCTAGAGAAGTTTGATAAATCACTATGGAGATGATTCCCACTTATTACTACTACAAAATATTTAAAGTATAGCATAAAATGCCAAATTATTGTACACGCTTGACACATGTCAGAATACCAACATAAAGTCAATGGGATGAAACCTAAAGACTGCACGTTAGAACAAGTCAAACTTTAAGCTTTTCCTTTTGTATTGAAAGATCAAGCACAAGATTGGTTGTTTTATCTTCCTCAAGATTCGTTAACCACATGGGCTCAAATGTTAGAAGATTTCCTAGATCAATATGCCTGCAAGAGAAATTAGTACTTATAAGAGACAAATTATAGTAGTAAAAATGAAAAATGATGAAAATTTTAATGAATTTTGGGATATATTTCAAAGATTAATTACATCTTGTACACAACATGGATATACCAAAAGAGCATTATTAGAATACTTTTACGAAGGATTTAATTATTGTGAACAAAGACTATTAGATACCATATGTGATGGATCATTATTCAATGTTACACTAACTTTAGCAAAAGAAGCTACAAACAAAATGGCTAAGCCATCTAAACAATATGGTGAAAAGACCGACACATCAAGAAAGAAACTTTATGAGGTTAATAATAAAAGAAGTAATACATTTGATGAAAAAGTTGATGAATTATCTAGCATGGTTAAATTATTATTAAAAGATAGATCAAACCAAGTGAAACCTTGTGAATTTTGTAATGAAGTTACACATCCTACGAATGCGTGTCCTACTTTACAAAAAGATAACACCGAAAAAGTCAACGTGGTTATGAACCAATATTTTGGTCCCCCCGAGAAATTAGTATAATAACTATTATTACATTGGAAAACAACATTTAAACCTTTGCTACGATCCACAAAATCAAAATATACCACTTATAGGCCAAGAGCACCTATACAATAAACGTCAATTCAACAATGTTTTGTTGTTTAGGGTCAGAACTGGTATAACATGAGATGTTGGTAATCTTGTTACGGCCATGACAATGACTAGTGGACTCTATTAGAATGGGTAATCAGCCACCCCCATATTGAGCAACTACATCTTTATATAAACTTGGGCTTTGAAACCAAATGACTTGCATTCTTTTATGTATTGTTTATATAAATTTTAATACCCTGTTTGAATATGAGTAGTTCATATTGCTACTGCATTTCATTCTTGGTTATTATATATGGATTGTTAATAGTTCTGTAAATTCGTACTTACTGAGCATGTTGGAGCGCTCACCACAATTTATATTTCAGGACTATCGACGAGAAAGTTTAAGAGTCTTGATCTTCTCTTCGATGTAATGATTCTTCCCTCGTCTATATATTTCTATTGAACTATAGTTTTGAATTATCACAAGGGTTGGAAAGTTTTTTATAATCGAGGTTTATTCTTTTTTTATTTGATTTTATATATCATGTTTTATATCGCGAAAAGTTTTAAATTTTAGCTGTGTTTATTATTTGTTCTTATGTTGATATTCGGAATACAATTAAGTTTATCAAGTATAAAAAGAGAGGCTGCTGGCTCTAGTTAAGTCTAGTTGGGTTACCAGGGCTTAGTTAAGGTTTTAGGTCGAATGATTCCTTAATTAGGATTAGGGTCATTACATAAGTGAAGTATATCTTTTTATTCCAACAAATGAATATAAAATGATGATTTTTGGTAAAAAAAAACGTTCTTATCGACTTTGATTGTTGTGATATTTTAAATATTGTTTTAAAAATGAGATTGATTAAGTAATTTTTGTATCGTGAGATTTTATATTAGTTATCGTAAGCTTGATGCTTATCAGTGGAGATCGTAAGAAACTATTTAGTGCCTTAAACTTGGTGATTGGTTTAACTTTGAATTCAGAGGTGTATTGCACAATTAGGATATTGAAATTTCAAATAAAGAGGTTGTTCTTTAGTTCTTTTTATTCTATCTTGATTCTAATTTGTGTGAAGGTAATATGTTTCTATCTAAAGATCATTTCTGTTTCAGAATAGGAGTATATAGTTATGAAATCAAAACGAGGGAAGAAAAAGAATATAATAAAGAGTATTCCTTTGCTCGAGATGACAAAATGCTAAGTTTGGGGGTATTTGACAATTCAATAATTAGACATGTTTTATAGTTCATTTTAGGATGATTTCATATGTAAATGACTATATTACACGAGGTTTTATCTTTTTTTGTTATTTCAGGTAATAAATGGAGAATATGAAGAAATGAACGAAAAATGGAAGATTATGAAGGAATTAATAAAAAGGAAAGAGTATGCAAAGAATCATCACCAAAAAAACAAAGAAGAAGTGGGTTTTTGTTCTAGCGATTCTCAAGGATTCCTAAGGACATATAATCACTGGCCAAATAGGTGAAATCTGGGACCTCAAAATTATGGATTTCCCTAGTGATTCCCTCTACACACAAATTGCTAGGAATCGCTAGGGAAAATTTCGAGAATTTAAGATAACTACGAGTTGTTTCAGTTAGTTAAAGATGTTTAATACCTAGAATACTTTAAATACAAACTTAGGGTCACGAAATTAGTTGCTCTTAAGTACTTAAATCAATATTTCATTGTTCTAGGAGCCATTTTTATTATTTTGGTTTTTGCTTTATTATTCTTTGCTTTTGGAAAAGATTTGAAGATTCAAAGTATTTACTCCAAAGGTATTTATCTATGTCTTTTATTTATATTATTACAATGTTATTTATGATTATGATTGAGTAGTTTGATCTAAACAAAGCCCGAAAGTGAACTAGATCCGTTTTGCAATGTAGTTATGATGAGATGATTATGTGCTTAATGCTTTAAACTAATTGTATTCTTTGATTCACTTATTTAATAGATTATTATCTATTGATTTTAATATTGAACTTTGTATTGCATGCATAGTCTAGAATGTGTATTGTGATATTTGGTTTCATTACTTATTTGAAGTAGTAACTAGGATTGCTTGAAAGGCAAACACCGTTTAAATGTCCAAGATAAATTTGAGATTTAGATCTGATGTCGAAATGGCTTTTACAAGAAGTTAGATTTAGTAGTTCAAAGTTCTCATAAAGTGTAATGCGGTTTTACTGCTTGAAGTCAATATCTTTGTGTAAATAAAAAAGGTTGGCTCAATAAAATTAGAACGTGGCTTTTCCACCAGTATAAGGAGAACAAATGGCTGGCTAAAGACTTTTTACTTTCTTATGATTAGAGTTTAATGATCTATGATACTTTATAAAGTATGCTTGTAAGTATATGGTAGAAGTTACATGTTTGGAATGCAAAATGGGTTTATGCTTCATTGTTACGGATGTTTGTTTAGTTATTTATTATTGAATTGAATCTATCGATTGATTGTAAATTTGATTTGTGTTAGTTAAGATAATATAGTTAGTTTACAATTATTATATTATATTTAATTATTAGTTAGTTTAATTATTATTTTTAATTAAAGTAAAAAAAAAATAATAAAAAAATTATTTAAAAGTTATTTTTCCTAGAGAAGTTTGATAAATCACTATGGAGATGATTCCCACTTATTACTACTACAAAATATTTAAAGTATAGCATAAAATGCCAAATTATTGTACACGCTTGACACATGTCAGAATACCAACATAAAGTCAATGGGATGAAACCTAAAGACTGCACGTTAGAACAAGTCAAACTTTAAGCTTTTCCTTTTGTATTGAAAGATCAAGCACAAGATTGGTTGTTTTATCTTCCTCAAGATTCGTTAACCACATGGGCTCAAATGTTAGAAGATTTCCTAGATCAATATGCCTGCAAGAGAAATTAGTACTTATAAGAGACAAAATATAGTAGTAAAAATGAAAAATGATGAAAATTTTAATGAATTTTGGGATATATTTCAAAGATTAATTACATCTTGTACACAACATGGATATACCAAAAGAGCATTATTAGAATACTTTTACGAAGGATTTAATTATTGTGAACAAAGACTATTAGATACCATATGTGATGGATCATTATTCAATGTTACACTAACTTTAGCAAAAGAAGCTACAAACAAAATGGCTAAACCATCTAAACAATATGGTGAAAAGACCGACACATCAAGAAAGAAAACTTTATGAGGTTAATAATAAAAGAAGTAATACATTTGATGAAAAAGTTGATGAATTATCTAGCATGGTTAAATTATTATTAAAAGATAGATCAAACCAAGTGAAACCTTGTGAATTTTGTAATGAAGTTACACATCCTACGAATGCGTGTCCTACTTTACAAAAAGATAACACCGAAAAAGTCAACGTGGTTATGAACCAATATTTTGGTCCCCCCGAGAAATTAGTATAATAACTATTATTACATTGGAAAACAACATTTAAACCTTTGCTACGATCCACAAAATCAAAATATACCACTTATAGGCCAAGAGCACCTATACAATAAACGTCAATTCAACAACTTCAACAAACTATTTAAATTATGCAACCAAATTTAGAACAAATATTACATAACTTTATGACACAAAGCTATCAAAACTATACGCAAATTTCGCAAAACCAAATTAAAACCAATACGTGTATTAACGAGTGAAGAAACTAATTAAATCAAATGACTCTACAAATTAATATGTTAAGTAATCAAACTAAAGGATATACTTAAACTACAAACACTACTAATCAAGCGCAAGTTAACGTTTTATTTTTTGATAATGAAAAACAAACACATGCAAGAAATGACACAAAAAATAGGTAAAAATAAAAATAAAGTACATAAGACAATAGAACAAGAAGAAGCAGATAAGATGGCAAACGTCATTCCCACTAGGGAGTGGATGGTTGAACAATTGAAATACACACATTTTCTTGAAAGGCTATACTCATTGTATTTAGCCAGAGTTAAAGCTTATGAAAAATATTTATAAAATTCTAAATTAGTTAACCAAGAGAAATTAGATAATGATATTTATGAATCGAATGAAGATATGCATTCTATTTCTACCGATCTCTAACGATTAGCAAATGCTAGGAAGGGAGAAACTAAATAAAACATTTTTGAATCACTTAAGAAAATAGAAATTAATGAAATTTTAATGGAATCAAATCATGATGAAGTTACTTATGAAATCTTTGAGTCGAAAGAAAAAATCTTAGAAGAATCCAATGGAAACTTAGGACAAAAGATGTCATCCTTAAAGAGAATGCCTGACAAATATTCTGATCCATGAATGTTTATTACACCCATTACAATAGGAAATTCATCTATTGACTTTGCTATGTGTGATCATGGAGCATCAATTAATATAATGTCACTTAAATTTTATGAATCATTGAAAATAAGATTTTAACTAATACGCCTATAAACCTTATTTTAGCAAACAATACAATTACTAAACTACATGTATTATTAGAAGACATTTTAGTACAAGTACACGACTTAGTATTTCCATCCGACTTCTATGTCATGGAAATGGGAGATTCAATATCACCTAATCATTTACCTATACTTTTAGGTAGACCTTTTCTTAAAATAGCTAAAACTAAGTTAGACATTTTTTTAAGAAATAATGTCTATGGAATTTAAAGATAAAATTGTTAAATTAAAAATTAATTATGAACATAACTATGTTGAATATAATGAATTATTCAATAATGAAATTAATGATAATGATTTTCTAGACTTAAACTATTATGATAACTTTAATGCTAAAATTTCTGCAATTAATATAGTAACAATGTAAACTACAAAAGTGATTTGAAAGAATGAATGAGTTGAAGACACTTCAAAAGAAAAGAAATAACTCAAGAATGGAGAGTTAAGCAAACGGAGAATGGGAAGATATTAGCAAGCCGGAAGATTTTAAATCCAAGAAGAATAAGAAAAAGAAAAAACTGAATTTAAGCTATGTGAAGCTTAATGATCCTGGAGGTATACACTTGCACATTAAAATCAAATGACCATGATACTTCGAAGCTCAGTGTGGTATGAGTTCGAATGCAAATCTCATGCCCATATATTCCTTTCTACACACTTATTTCGAGTTGGATTCACTTGCTTCTGAATGAGTTTCTTTGACGAATGGTACTTCAATTCAACCAATAGGAGTGGTCACGAATATACCAGTTCAAGTGGACAAATACATTGTACCCACGGGCCCTTTAGTCATGCCACACTTTCTTAATAAAAACCTTCCTTTAATGTTAGGACGACCTTTCTTAGGCACTACTCAAGCAGTTACGGATATTCTGAACAAAACAATCATTATGACAATCAATGATCGAGTACTCACTTTCTGGAATGGCACTAGAGTGGATAATTCTAAATTCAAGTTTTGAGTTCCAACCTAATTCTAGAAGGGTTCAGTCAAGCAAACGATAGTAAACAAAAGCACTCTAAGGGAGGCAACCCATATTCTATATTTATTTATATTTTATTAGGGATTTAGTTTAGTTTAGTATAATATGTTTTTATTTTCTCGCTTTTTGACTCTTGTATTGGAAACATTTTTGGAATTTAAACTTTGAAGTAATTTCAACTAAGGGGAAGTGATCGAGTTGTTTATGTTTATATGGCCTTTATGCAAGTTGCATTATTCACTTGCTTGTTTATTTATTTATTTATTTATTTAATAAAATTAATTAGTTAGTTACATATCCTTATCAAGCTTTAGAAATTTCAATCAATTTTAACTTAATATAAGTCTTTATGAATGATATATATGTTGATTATGGAATAAATTGAAAAAACCATAAATTTAGTCTAGCGAATCCCCAGCGAGTTGAATTAGCCTTAGGAATCGCTTGCAAATCAGTGGTAGAAACCAAAAAAGTAAGTGAAAATTTGGGTCTGGCAAATCCCCAACTATTCAGTCTTTCAACACGAATCGTTGCTTAGATCGGTGGGTCATTGCACCTCAGAATTCCCCGATTCGCCTAAGAATTTCTCAGCGTTTCTACTTTACACAAAAATCACTGGGTGCAATTTTGAGTTTTTAAAATAAAAAACCCAAATCACAGGAAATACAAACTCACTCCAACACCCAAACGGTTGTACCTCTTCACCAATACAATCAATTTCTTGCCTGGATTCAACCATCCTAAGCGCAATCCTAGTGTATTTAAGAGATTTCCACCTCAACCTAATTCCATTCAACCTAAGAATTTTTGAATTTGGGAGTGTTTAGTCGAACTAGGGTTTAAGGGATTTCACCCTAAAGCTTGAAAAATGATATAGAGGAGTTCCAGAGATAAAATCAAGAGGGATTCACTCTCAAGAAGGTAATTACGATAACTTTAGCTCTTTACTTTAACAAATTTTTGGTTTGAAGGATTTTTGCCAATTTTTTTATGATTTTCGAAATTGTTTTATTGGAATTCATTGTATTATACTGAACAAATGATTTCATTGATTCCAATTGATTAGGCATTGCAATTACATTGATCGTTGGTTTACAAATTCAACAATTTCAAAATCTTGGTATATTATACATATTTGCAAATGGTTTGACAATTGAGTTTAAAATGAGTTTGGGGGGTTTTAGTTTGTTTTGTTTTGTTTTCAAAAGACTAGAATATATCACAAAATTTCTTTATATTATTTAGAATACCGATTTTAAAGTTTATAATTGAGTTAACACTTCGATGCCAATTTTATTTTAAGTTTTCGATCAATTTTAAGCTAGCTTTCCAAATGAATTTTTCTTTTTAAAATAAAGTATTTAATTATACCAAAATTATTTTCGAGAAACATTGTTTTTATGATCCACATGTTTATTTGTTATTCAAAGTTGTGATATTTAATTTAGAAAATAGCCGAAAGTGGTAAAGGTAAAAGTTCATGAGAAGAGAAGGGAATGGCAGCTTCGGTAGAGAAAACCAAACAAAAATCCAAAGTTCCATCCACACCTATTAGTTTAACGTAGATTTCAATAAACAACTCCATAGTTAGAACACTTACAGAACCTTCTCCACCTTTAGATCTCAGTGATGAGTTGGAGAGAAAGAGAGAAAGAGTGAGAGAGAGGAAGAAGTTGAGTGACAATCCAATAATTAGACATGTTTTACAGTTCATTTTAGGATGATTTTATATGTAAAAACCTATATTACATGGGTTTTCTCTTGTTTTTATTATTTAAGGTAATAAATGGAGAATATGAAGAAATGAACAAAAAAGAGAAGATTATGAAGGAATTAATCAAGAGGAAAGAGTATGGTAAGAATCATCACCAAGGAAGCAAGGAAAAACTGGACTTTTGAACCAACGATTCCCATCGATTCACAAGACACCAAACTTGATGGCTAAATCGGTGAAACCAGTGAGCTTCGAACTATGGATTTTCCTATGGATTCCTCTCTCATACAAATCGCTATGAATTGTTGGACAAGATTTCATGAATTTAAGATAACTCCGAGTTGTTTGAGTTAGTTTGGAATTTTTACTTCTTAGAATACTATAAATACAAGCTTATGGTTTCGAAATTAGTTGCCTTTGAGTACTTAGATCAATATTCTATTGCTTTAGGAGCCATTTTTTATTGTTCTATTTTATTGCTTTATTGTTCTTTACTTTTTGAGAAGATTGAAGATTCAAGTATTTAATTCAGATGTATTTTCAATTGTGTCTTTTATTTACATTATTGCAATGTTATTTATAATTATGAGTGAATGGCTATTTGATCTAAACAAAGTCTGAACGTGAACTAGATTCATTTTGCAATGTAGTTATGATGAGAAGATTGTGTGCTTAATGTTTTAAACTAATCGTATTCTTTGATTCATTAATTTCATAGGTTATTATCTATTGATTCACTACAAAAAAATAGCAGATCGTAAACGGAAATTTCCGTCTCTGATTTGCATAAATTCCGTCTCTAATTGAAATCTGCAACTGAACAGAGACGTAATAAATTACGTCTCTAAAATCATCGACGCTGATTCAATCAGCAACGGAAATGTGATTCCGTTTCTGATTAGAGACGGATTAGAGACGGAATTTAGAAACGGAACAAAGACGGAACATAAATGGAAATTTTTCTAAATGGTACAATTGTAATTGCATTCGTCTCTGATCCGTTGCTAATCAGAGACGGAACAGAGACGGAATTAATGCATTCCATCTCGATTCTTCGATTAAACGGATTCTAATTAGCAACGGATCAGAGACGGAATTATTAGATTCCGTCTCTGTTCCGTCTCTAATTAGCAACGGATCAGAGACGGAATTATTGTATTCCGTCTCTGATCCGTCTCTGATTAGCAACGGATCAGAGACGGAATGCATTAATTTCGTCTCTGTTCCGTCTCTGATTAGCAACGGATCAGAGACGGAATATAATAATTCCGTCTCTGATCCGTTGCTGATTCATGCATATATTCCTCGAAAATTAGAGACGGAATAGCAACGGAATCTCTGAATTCCGTTGCTAATCCGTCTCAATTCCAATTTGTTTATTTTTGAAACCTAAACTCAATCCAATTGGTTCTCCAACCTCTAACCTGAAAATACAACCATAGGACCTACTCCATCGCCTTTGCACCCTCCAACAACTCCTTGGGGTGCTAACATCCCCCAAAAAAGCAAAATTTGACATTCATACATCGACAATATATATCAACAAATATTCAAATGAGAGAAAAAAAATGTAAAATTCAAAATTTGAAAAAGATTTATATATCCACGAAAAATTGTCAAGTATAATAAATGCTCCAAATTTCTAAGTATTCACAAAAACCACCAATCCTATTGTTCAACAACCACAAAAAAAAACTTACAATCCTCTAAATATGCACAAAAAGAATTATCAATCTAAAACTCGTGTAAACAACTATAAAAGTTACATGATATGCTTTATATTCCTCATCTCTCACTTGAAAACCAGATTATGGCGGTATTGTCACGGGGATATGGGCAATCAATGGCACTAACTCCCACTCGATCGAAGAACCGATCACCACTTACGATAGGGCCACGCTCTGCAAATATTGCAAAATAGATCAAACTCATGATAAACAAAACGAAACGCAAAAAAACTATCTCCATTTACAAAGCATTGCAAAAGAAAACAATATATTTTACTATAATTTCCAACGGTACATGGCTACTTGTGTGTCCAACTAACATAATTTATTAGAAGGGGGAATCTGAGAACCTACCTAACTACATGAACAAAAAGCTTTGCTAAAAGCACAATTACGAAAACGTTTTAAGTGCTAAAGCACGACAACATGCCAGCAAAAGGAAAATTCGAATCATTTCATTAAAAATGTCTAATGATCACAAAACTACATAAGGTGAAAACAAAGGGAATACAAAAAGTACAAAGATCCACAATATTGAGCAAAAATTAGAAGAGAACATAATACGTTGAGAATTTACAGTATTATAGAGCAAATAATGAAAACAAAGCACTTGTGTCTGTAGGTCTAGCAAAAATTAGAAGAGAACATAATAAGTCAAATAAGGCCACAACAGACGACCCCTGCCCTAACGTACAACACAACAACACCAACACATCACAACACCGCCACATGCCCCTCCCTTTATCGTTCTCGGTCTCCTTCCAAAACAAAACATAAACGACGACGACAACAACAAACTGCTAGTAGTATTGTTGTCTACTTCATCGTCATTCACTCATCTCCTTAATTCTCAAATCCACACAAACAACAACAAAACCCTACAGCAGCTCTGCATATTGTCATCTCCAACTACTCACCACTCATTTGCCTAATCGATACCACAACCACAATACACACATACGGAGTTCATTGTCATCAATCTCTCCTCTACTCCTCTCAACCAACCGAACCAAATCTACTATTCTCACATATAACCAACAACCAAAACCAAGGAATTGACTTATATAACCATCGCTTAACACCATACTACCCATGTTATTAATTTTCAAGTTTTTTTTCTTTTATTTCATATTTATCTCTTTAATTTAAACCTGAATTAAAATCCAACAATTACCTCAATTTCACTAAAAATTGGAGAAAATACCAACACACTCTGAAACACGCGAATACTACATAAATAAGGATTTGTAAGGACACGAAGAAACTAAGCTTAGTCGTAATGGCAAGGTAGATTATCGTAAATATCATTAACTGTTATTCCTCTGCAAAGTGCATTTCCAGTTTAACTTGATAAAATCTTAAGAATATAGCTACATTGATAGAGAAACTAAACTCCTAACATGTAAACAACTTTCAAAAGGAGCTTAGGATGTTGAGATCTACACCACAAAGGCACAAAGCAATTAGAGAAATAAGTGTTAAATCATAAAATATGGAAGAACAACAACTCACTCGCTCAAGAGGAAGAATAAATGCAGAAGCACTTGATGACTTGCTCCCAGCATTCAAGGCCACAGCTTGCCCTTGCCAATCAATGACAGGGGAACCACTAGAACCTCCTTTTGTTCCAGATGCAGCCTATCAAACCACAAGTCAAAAAATGGGCAACTAAGAAAGTAGTGGAAGAAGAAAAAAAAAAAAAAATTAAAATAATTCAATTGATCATCATAGACCAATCAATGGTATCAACTCATCAATCTATAAAAGACTGCACTCAAAAATTCACAAACCTAAAGCACCAATTAGCCACAGCACAATGGCTAAATATTTGCTACATTGCTACATACAGCTTTCGGTAAATGCTAGTGATTCACCGATTGAAAACTGAAAATATACAACAAAAGAGAATAAAAGTATTTCAAAGAAGAATGTAAACAAGAAACTATAGATTATCCAGTTGATCTGTCTAGCAATTGTAGCAAGGATGCTTGACAAAAAGTTTGAATGAATATAAACATTGGGAAAAAAAGTACAACATGCCATTTTGATGATATGAAGACACTATAAAATGCTACATTATCATCCGATTGCTTACTTGCATATAGAATGTATTGAAGTCATTATAGCCATCCCTATAAAGAAGAATAGGAACAAATTATTTCAGTCCCACATGTATAAGAAGTCAAATTACAAAAAGATTCAACACCTAAAATAAGTTAATGAACTACATACACATAACATGAATATGCATCCACAAACTTTCACTTCTTCAAACAATGGATGCTTCACCAAACAATCCATGCACCGTAAATTATTTCAAGAAAAAAAAATAGAAAAATACATAAAGCCTGCTTCAAGATGCAAACAACAAGGGCCTTTGGTTCGGGTATTTTATGGCGAGGCCATAAAGTAAATGATGAGATAATATGTCTCACACTTTGTTCGTCACTATTTTATTCCAATTAATTTTACATTTTTCTATTAATGCGAACTCTATTTATTCTTTTTTTTATAAGAAGAACTGTATTTATTCTTGATAGGAAAGAAACATAATTTATCAGTGAACTGTTTATATTTCAATCAATTATGAAAACAAGAGTAAAGTAGTACAATTACTACATACTTCTTGTAATGAGGAGCATCTCTATCCAAGCGAGCAAGGGTCCAAGCCAAGATTGAAACCTACAAAATCATAACACTTGATCAGCAAAGAAACGTGAAATGGAAGAACCAATCCATGTATTTGATAAGCAGCTTCCCCATCATTGTTAATCTATATATTTGATAAGCAGCGAGGAGCTTTTAGATTGTGAGTAACTATTTGACTTTGACCATAGCCTCAGTCCCAAATAATAAGCTCCAAACCATAAGCAAAGAAATCAACAAAACTAGCAAAGACAATATATTGGTCGTCACCCACTACAACCAAAAGAAAGCATAAGAAAACCAAGACCAAAGTGAGAAAATATCGGTTTCTAACCATGTAACCTTTTGCATGAGTAGCAAAAGCAACTAGATTATCAAAATCTACAAGTAAGACTTCAATTTGTCATAGAAGCGAGAAGGTTTGATGAAGTGAATCGAGTGAATTAAAAAATGAATTAATTTAGAAACTTAAGTACAAAATATGAGATTGATCTAACCTCCTTTGAGATAGGAGGTTTTGCGATTGCATAGTAGTAAAAAAAGATTTGCAGGTTTGAAGGATCCTCCAGAATTGGCCTCCAAGCAGACGGTACCTACACATGACTGAATAGCGTGAACATTTCCAAGAGAAATCAAGTGAAAATTACTGCGTTCAGATGTTATCATAAATTTATTAACAATAAATAATTTAAAGCAATGAGAATATGCGATAGATAGAAATGCACTATCATTTTAAAAAAAAATACATGTACAACGAACCTTCAAGAGACGCTTTTAAACATACATGATAATCTATTTCAAGTAAAGAAGCAACCAAGCCCCGATAGTGATCAAAATGAGCTTGTGGAGCAATAGTCAAAAAGATCAAGATAAAATCACTAAAATGTAAAGTGCAACAGTTATCCGGCAACTATTTTTTCTTGTCATTAACATCTTATCACACTTTTTAAGATAAGAAAATTTTCTTCAAAAAACAAGATAAAGATAAAACCAGGAGTACACACAACATGCAACATCTCGAACTTGTAAAGTGCATTGGGCGCGAGGCCTCATATATGCATATATGTACAAGTCTTCGTTAGGGGTTTTTCATGAGCTAAAAACCGAACTTTCTGGCCTACACCTTCACAAACATCTCCACGGCAAAGTGGGCATACCCCTGCACACTAGAGATCGAAAAATATTTAGCATTTATCAACACATATCATATGGTATTCATGGTGACAGGGAGAACTCTTATTTTATCACCTTCTTCATACTCGGACAAGCAAATGTAACATCTCATATAAGGTAAGAAAGAAGAAGTAAATGGAATTTTTAAAATCCTGAACAACAATCCAATGAAACATAAAGAAGTATCAATCAAAATATGCACAAAAAGAAGTGTCAATCTAAAAGTCATGCGAACAATTGCTAAAGTTATCTACAAAAGCAAAAGTATAATCTAAAAGTCATGCGAACAATTGCTAAAGTTATCTACAAAAGCAAAAGTATAATCTCAAAATTTACACAAACAACAAGAAAAATACCTATGTATCACCAAGTTGCTCATCTCTCGTAAGCCACTCTTGCGTCTCTCGCTCAACATTGTCCCCTTGTTGTGGTGGATCGGCGGGATCTATTTGCGGCGGCTGGTGCTGGTCATGAGGTGGTGGTGGAGGTGGTGGTGCACCACAAAAAAATAGCAGATCAGAAACGGAAATTTCCGTTTGTGTTCAACTGAGTTGTGTTAATGCTACAGCAATCTACCAACTATTTGAAGCAATTACCACTTGAAAAAGCACAAGCCCGAACAATGTGTTTGTGTTCAAAAGAGTGCGATTCATCACCAGTTAAAGCATCCCATAGCTTCCTGGAAATTAATAGAATTCATAAAACATGTTAAAAGCCGAACTGGACTTCAAAAGGAGTGACAAAATTCCCGACAAAATTCCCGACATAAGATTTGAGTTGATAAATAATGCGGCTATACAATAAACTCGTAATAGGATCAAACCAATTAATTTTGGTACTCGAAGCAAGAGTTGCAATTGATAACATTCCAAGATCACACAAATACCGTAATACATAATTAACCAATAGAACAACTTTTAGGTACGAAAGAAATAAGAAACCTCGGAACTTGCATCGCAACTAGTTTGAATTACTTGGAATAGAAACTAGAGTAGCAAATACAGAGCTCCCAAGGATCTATACTATCCCATGCGCGGTCACATACAAAATTTGTTGTCTAGTTACGGGAAGTTAGACAAAAGGATATAGTGCATAAAGTCGAAAGCAAAGAATTACAATACAATTGTATTTTTACGGTAAAAATACGAGAACAAAATAGCCGACTTACGCAGAAAAATCAGCGAGCCTGAGGCGACACGTAATGCATTTGTATCCAAGCAACAACTCCAGATCGCACCCTTATGCCCTTCAAAGGTTCCAATCCAATCTCCAGTCTCTTCATTTCTCAAAGATGGCACTCGAAATCGATTCATAAATAAATAATTTTTTTCTTCATAAAAGATGCAATGGAGGTGTTGAAATTACATGTAGAACATCAAAGCCAAATCTTAAAGCTACGCAACAATATGATAGAATATTTACCAAAATAGCACGTCCCGCACAACTCGATTAGCGACAAAAATTCTTTCGCCGCCAACACCAAATCCTCCAAAAGCTTTCCATTCCCATTAAAAACGCACCGTATTTCACCCAACCAACATCGAAAAACCTAAAAATGCAAACTTTATCAATCAACCATCAAAATCAAAGCTCCACATTACTTCGTCGGATCGAACCCACTCGGAGAGCCAATCGAAGCTCATTCCCGCTAACCAAAGACCGCGCCGCAACCCAACTGCCTCAAATGCTCTAAAATCTCCAAATTATTGTTGGCCTTGAAAGCGTATCCGATGATCAATCGAAGGCCTATCGGCGCCTCGTGATACGCGTCGAAGTTTCTGGTGATTTGGGGTTTGGTGTATAGGTAGAACGGTCTCTTGTCCACCGAGTCGATCACGTCTTGCACTTTGACGCCCTTGCAATGAAGAAACCCGTCGTCGTGGACTTGGTGAAGCGAAAGGTGGAATTTGTTTGCGACGGTGGCGGTGGCGGCGGCGACAGAGCTTCTCGGACGAAATTGCCTTCGCTTTTAGGGTTTTGGAGTGAGGTTTGAAGAGGAGGGAGGGTTTGAGAGGGAGAGAGAGCGGTGGACGGTCCGTGAAAGAAAGTGGTGATAGAGAGAGCGGTGAGAGAGAGAGAGAGATCTCGTCGAGAGAGAGGGATTTTTGGGGAGATAGGGGTTCCAGAGAGACAGAGAATCGGGAGAGAGAGATGGAGCGTTGGGGAGATAGAGTTTTCGGAGAGAGAGAGAATCGGGAGAGAGAGAGAGGGAGCGTTGGGGAGATGGGGTTTTCGGAGAGACAGAGAATTGGGAGAGAGAGAGAGGGAGTTGTGTGCTTGCTATTTTATTTATGAATCATTGAGATCGAAGGATGCACGAATCTCGAGATTTGATGAACGGTTATAAAAAAAAAAAGTTTTGGTGGGAATGTTGGCGCCATTATTTAGAGACGGAATTTAATTCCGTCTCTATTTCCGTCTCTGATCTCTCTCTATTTTGTCTCTGAATTAGTCCGTCTCAATTCCGTCTCTAACCATTTTTTCTTAGCAATGGAACTTAATTCCGTTGCTAATTCTGTTTCTAAATATCATTTTTCTTGTAGTGATTTTAATCATGATATTTGTATTGCATGCGTAGTCTAGAATTTGTATTATGATATATAATTTCATTATCTATTTAAAGTTGTAACAAGGATTGTTTGAAAGACAAATATCATTTAAATGTTCTAGGTGAATTTGAGATCTAAATTTGATATTGAAGTGGCTTTCTGAAGATGGTAGATTTAGTAGTTCGAAGTTCTCATAAAGTTTAATGCGGTTTTATTGCGTGAAGTTAATGTCTTTATGTAAATAAAGGGGTTAGCTCAATAAAATTAGAACACGGCTTTTCCACAGGTATAAGGAGAACAAATGGTTGTCTAAAGTTTTTTACTTACTTATTATTAGAGTTTAAGGATCTATCTTACTTGAAAAAGTATGCGCATAATTGTATTGATTGGAGTTACATGTTTGGAATGCAAAACGGGTTTATGTTTCATTGTTCGAGATGCTCGTTTATATACTTATTTATTATTGAATTTAATCTATTTGATTGATTGTGAATTTGAATTTTGTTAATTAAAATAATATATTAGTTAAGTATTGTTATAATATTGTTAATTATCAATTAGTTTAATTACTATTTTTAAGTAAAATAAAAGAAAAATAATAATTCTAAAAACCTTTAAGAGTGCTTTTTCCTAGAGAAGTTTGATAAATCCATGTGGAGACGATTCTCACTTATCACTACTACAAAATAATGAAAGTATAATATAAAGGGAAAATTATTGTACACGCCTCCAAGGATTCTTTTTCCAACCCACAACTTAATAAACGCAAAGGCTCTCGCTAGGATGAAGAGCGATATTAGGAAAAATAAGAAAATTATTTTGGATAGGAGTTTCGATGTCAAGTACTGGCCTAGAATTTTGAACATAATAAGGGAGAGGAGTTGGGGATTGTTGAATAAGGACTACAATGTCGATAATGACGCGAGGTCGTATGTAGAGATGAATTATGAGATATTAGTGCAGGAATTTTATGTGAATGGGCATGGAGATAATGATAAGATGGTAGCCATTTTCCAAGGAAGACCAGTGGACTACTCACATGCAAGAATATACTGGTACTATCGTAATTTCATAGGAGAGAAAATAATGAGTATACAACACTTAAATATAGGTTTAGACATGGATTTCCCCATGAAACCATTAGAAATGATTTATAAGAAATTCCAGGAATGGATTCCTTTTTTATAAGGATGGATACCCAAAACATATTCAAACTAAAAACTTTAGGAAAATCACCAAAGCATGAAATTACTTTATCAATGCAAGCCTACAGCTAAGTTTGCAGTAATATGAGGTTGTGAACTACAAGGTAGCATTGTTATACGACATTGACCAAGGGATAGAATGTATTGATATTGGAAAAATTATTTATGATTCAATTAGGAATCCCATAACCTCAAAAAGGAAGGATTGCCTTTTTCCCTTGATGGTCATTGAATTTTGCAAACAAAAATAAGTTCCTATGATATGTCTAGGGCCAGATGTTTACCCAGATAAGACCATCACTAACGACTTCATGAAAGCAACAAGAAGGTGTCAAGCTATGTGGATTTGGAGGAGGAGCAAGAGAGGAATATATGTTAAGTCTATAATTAGGCATGTTTTATAGTAAATTTAAGGAAAATTTTAGATTTACAAGACTATATTACACGGGGTTTTCTCTTGGTTTAGATATTTCAGGTAATAAATGTAATATATGAAGAATTGGAGTAAAAAAGAAGATTATGAAAGAATTGATCAAGTGGAAAGTGCGTGCAAATAATCATAAATAAGTGAATGAAAAAATAGGATTTCATAATCAGCGATTCCTTACCGATTCATGTACCAGAATCGCTACTCAGATCGATGGGTTCGATCTTAAATCTAAATCACTAAGGAATCGATGGGTTCGATTTCAAAGATTTAGATAACAATGAGATGTTTGAGTTAGTTTGGAATGTTTATACCTAGAATGCTATAATTACAACCCTAAGGTTACAAAATTTGTTTCCCTTAAGTACTTAAACCAATATTTCATTGCTTTATGAACCATTGTTTATTGTTTTATTTTATTACTTTATTGTTCATTGCTTTTGGAGAAAACTTGAAAATTTCAAGTATTTATTCCAGGTGTATTTATCTATTTCTTTTATTAATACTATTGCGATGTTATTTATGATTATGAGTGAGTAGTTTATTAATCTAAACAAAGTCAAAACATGTAATGACCTAAAAGTTTTTAATAGTAAATTAGCCCATAATCAGGGTTACCGACTCGTGAGGTGGCCAATAGTAGGTATAAAGTCCTAGTACTTGGCGTGAGGACCGAGGTATAAGTTAGATTTGATGTGATGTATGCTTAGTATATTATATTTATGTAGACTTATTAACTCACTCCTACTAGTATATAGATGTTGAGACATAAGTGGGGGCGCTCCTCGAGATGCATGCTGGCATTGGATTGGGGTAGAGAATGATGTGGTAAGTTTAATTTAATTTAATGTGGCTTTAATAGTTAGATTGATAATGGCTATGGTGTGATTTGTATAAATGAAGCCTAAGTTAAAAAAATAAAACATTAGTCATAGTTGTTCCTCGAGATATGTGTGGATGCATCATATGGCAAATTGAGTTAAATATGTGTGTTATCAAGGATGAGTCAGTGGGGATATAGTAGATTGTAGATCAAAATGTGTGCAATTAGATAGGTCTAGAGATAGGTGTACACATTAAGATCAAGGGCTATAATTCAATCTTATATATATGGAATTAAAGTGATTTTCATGCAAACCATCAAATTTTATCAAGTTGAAGGAGAGAAAGTTCTGTTAAAGGAGATGATCAAGGATCGAAGTGTGGTTCAACTTGGTAAGGTAGTCTACACCTTTAGTTTTGTGAAAATTGATGATTTGATGATTATATATATGAAGTGTAAGCTATTTTGTGGCTATAGAGGATATATTAGGTTTCTAGTGGAGAAGAACAAGGATCTAAGGTGATGGAGGTGGCCATTTGGAGGAGGAAACCCAGAAATTTGTAGAGCAAAATTTTTGGGTTTTCCTGAGTATAGCGCGCTAACGAGTATGAATAGAGCGCTAGGGGCCTTTAGCGCGCTATACATAGTACCTATCGCGCAAGATGCTCTGGGCAGCATAATTTTTGCAAAGTTGATAAAGACTTTAAAAACCCTTAACTTAACCTAAAACTATATAAGACCATCTAAAAACATTTTAAAACATATCTAATGATACCACAACCTATAGAACAGTCTCAGTGGTTCGGGTATGTATTTTGAGATATCGATGGACTGGTTAAGCCAGGAAATTGGCATGAAGTGTAAGTAAACTAATTGAGATATTTCTCTTCGTCTCATTTCCTATTTTTACATCTTCTTTACAATCATTTTGGACTGATGTGCCTTTTGTACTATTGATGCCATGACTTCGTTGTTGTCTCATTTTATGAGTTTGTCATCATGGCATTGGTTTATGTTTAAATAATATTTATTGACTCTTAATCATGTGTTATGTCATTATTTATTGTTATGTGTATTAATAATTTAAAATAACATGCTATTAGGTAAATGATTTGTGGTACAGTAAATCTAGTTCCTTGCTTGTTTACTTAAGTAAATTCTATTTTTGGGTTCTTAAGCTGAGTCAGTTATTGAAAGGTGAAAGTAGTTCTCTTGTCTAGGACTATAATATGATAGAGATGGGTGGCACAGTGGTCACTAGAATTTTGGGGTTATCGGCATCTCACCATTAGCTTATGCGGCACATGGGATATGAGACCCGGGGTTATCGACAAGTATATTTATATGTGAAATGGGCATTACGAGTATATATACGCCCTAAATAGAGGAACATAGTTTACGTGATGTAATTTCATAGTCAACATGTTTTCTATCATTACTGCTTCGTCAAGTGTCAGTTCCATATTGTTTAACTGAATTATCTTATAACATAATTCTTTTTCAGCTTTAATTGCTATTATTATGCTTTCAAATACTTTTTGTATATTTGAAAATGTTGATACATATCTCTTAGTGTTACTTTCTACGTTACTGTACTCACCGTACTTTTTATGACGGTGGGTGAAGATACTTCGAGTAGCAGACCAGGGAAGGAGAAGATTGACGATTAGTTTTAAGTTGTTGGCGGATAGTTCCTGCTACTTTTATAGGTGATAATTGTGTGTATTTATTACTTACGTATTTTGGTATAACTTTGGGTTATATGTTGGGCTGAAAGAGTAGACTTCTCTACTAGTGCATGTATTAATTTGGTTGGTTTTATATGATCATTTGTTTACTTGGTTTCCACAGTAAGTGTTTTTACAAATGCTTCAGCTAATTTTATTAAGTGTTCTGCTGAAAATTAAGGTAATGGTAATGAATTCTTAATTAACTCTGAAAAACATAATTAACTAGAAATTAATAATATTTATGTTGAACATGTGTAACGAGGTGAATGAGATGAAAAGGCTGACTAATACATTGATAAGTCCTACATGGAATGGGTTAGGGCTTAATGACGATATTAGGCTGGGCGGTACCCGATTTGGGGGACCGAACCGTCAAAGTTAGTATAAGAGCATACTTCTAGAACCTTAACGACAGATTATAGAGTTGTCTGAAATTATGATACCAATGTCTTAGTTATATTTGGTATGAGACTCTAAGTTCTCGATAAGTACACAATGAAACTTGAATAAAACACAAATCTTAGATCTAAAAACCAGATGGTCTTTACCTAGAAACTATTAGTTGGGAAGTGAGCGAGCGTGAGTTAGGGGTTGTTATGTGTATATGTTATGTTTTTGACAAGTCAATAATTAGACACATTTTATAGTGTAATTTAGGTTGGCTTTTAGTATAAATGATAATATTGCACTAGGTATTCTCTTATTTTTGTAATTTTAGGTTTTAAATAGGAAAATGAAGAAATGGAAGAAAAATAAAGAAAAGCAAAACAGTCAACTGGAAAACAACACCAGCGATTAGCCAACAATTTGTATTAACTAGAATTCACCATATAAATTGGCGGCATAATGAAGCTAGCGAATCCAAAGTGAGTTGGAGAATGAACTAGAAATTACCAGTGAAATTGGTGGAGCACTGAGAGTAAATTCAGTTATTTGCTTAGCAATTTAAGAATAATTGAGGAATTGCTGAGAAATCGCTGATGTCGGTGACAATTTTTTTAGATTAATATGAGGAATTTTAATTTATCTAGGAGATGTATTCTTCGGGGAACTATACATAGGACCAAAGAGCTTCAAAATAACTCTCTTTCTCTCTCTATTTCTTAATCATTTCTTTTATTCTCCATTACTCTTGAGTTTAGTTTTATATGGGAAGCAATATTGGAGCATTGATTTATAGGTAATTATTTATTTATTAGTTCAGTATGTCTTTTGTTCATATTTATGTATTCATTAATTTCAGCATGTGTGAGTAGTTTATTAATCTAAATAAACCCTAAACATGTAATATACTTTGCATTGTTATGTAGTTATAATTATGGAGTTTTGTACTTAATGCTTTAGATCAGTTTATACACATCAATTACTGATAAAAAAAGTTATTTTGCGTATTACAACTACTAATTCTTTATGTTGAGTGCATAGTGGTCAATTTGTTCCTTAATATAGAGTATTCAATTCTATGTCTATAGTTATTGAAAACAATTATATAAGTAGTAACTAGGATTGATCTATAGGGCATTTCTTGAGAAAAATGTCTTAAGTGATTGTGTTCTAAGTTGTTTATTATGCAGCTTTGGTAATCTTGGCTTAGATTAGGCATGATTTTCATTCAACTTAATGTTATCGTATTTCTACGGTGTTGCATTTTATCTAATGGGTACACTTACAATGATAAGAATGTGGCATTTCCATTGAATTTATAAAAATTGATGGTTCGCTAAATGCCATCAACCTATTATAAATTAAGGTTTAATGATTCTAAGATTCCATGTAAAATAGTTATAACTATATTATGAAGTGATTTTATGTTTTGGAGTTTGAAAACAATGCAAGTATATTATGATGTTTAATGGGGGTTTGTTTAGATGATTGTTAGATATTTTATTTAAGTTGATTTATTAATTATTTATTTATTTGTTTGAGTATATTAAGTTAGTTTATTTAGTTTAAGTTGTTTAAAGTTTAGTTATTTCAATTAAGGGTTTCGTTTGATTTTTATATTGTTTAGTGTTTATTTTTTCGTTTAGTTAAAGTAATTAAATTAAAACAAGTTAAATTCGATAAAACTTTTGGATAGATTAAATTATTAAGAGATTTGAAAAATCCTTATGGAGATGATATCCCATTTACCACTACTACAAGTTAATAGTAAAATACATGAATTTATTGTACACGCTCGACATGTGTCAGTTTTGTATGTATATACATACGATATTTAGTAGTAGATAATGTCGCGATCGTTATCAACATGCAGACTACGATGGCGGATCAGCGTGAGGATAGAGATGGTAGTGCCAGCGGTAGCCAACATACAGTATCGTCTGAGCATATTCAGAGGCTATCCAATAGAGTTGCAACGCAAGGTCAGCAGTTGGCGGACTTCATGTCAAATGATGATACGTATGTCCGCACTTGTATAGTCCATTACTACCACTATTGTTTCGACTACAGTACTATCGGCACTTGAGGCACACGTTATTGTGATTAATGATACGCAGCGTTGGACTGACACAGTCATTGCCTAGGGAGAGCAATTGACCGAGCTCCTCAGGATTTTACGAGCACATTTGGTTTCATCAGTCATTTCCGCCGAGCTTACTATGACAGTGCTTTCAAAACCTGAGATTTCGATTGTATCGACTACTACCACCGTACTGCGAGCACCCGAGCTACCTATAGCGCTGATAGTACCTATTCCACCAGATATGTTTTCCATAGACTATGGTTGACGCTACACCCGCATTGACCGAGAAAAATAAGAAGAGGAAGAGAAGCAATGGATTGAAGAAAACATCTGAAGGATTCAGTTCATTTGGATTAAAGATACCAGTCACTATGATAGTATTGTCCCTATACGTTTCTCCACTGGCACCTGCGATGGCGAGTATATTAACATTCATACCTTCAATTGTTATGGTTCCGCCTATCTTCGATCCTGACTTTGCTAGCTGCTCAAGTCCGATAGTACAACCAATGCAATAATCTCAGCAAGTTCAGGGCAACATAGACCAATATGTATTGAGGCAAGGGCAGAGATCAGCTCAGAGTCAGATTTAGTTGATGGAGGAGAGAAGTAGTATGATATGTTTTTGATGTGGTCATGAGGAACAAGTTATGAATTGTGATTCATAGTTAGTGAGTAGATTCTTTATGCCGTTTTTGGCAAAAAACTGCATTATTACTTTTGCAGATCCAGTAGACATCGGGCAACCGAGATCAAGATGTGCCGAGATAAGAGCAGCTACATACTGCATTTGTAGAGCAGATGAAACCACATACATGTTATAGGTATCGTCAAGCTGGACACATAGCTTATCAGTGTCCACAACCCGCAAATTTTCTTCAGTCAGAGATAGAGAGTAGAGTTAGAGATAGTGGCATTAGTCCATAGAGACAGAGACAGATGCATAGTCAGGCAAACTCGACAGCATCGAGTAAAGAGCCGGTGTGCTATAGATGTGGACATATTGGACATATGATTAGATGATGTCCGCAGCCTCACGACTATCAGTAGCCTACCATGCAGCCACATATCAAATATGGAGCTCACGTGGAGATCGAGCCGAGCTTAGAGACGGCATATGACCCCGGTGAGAATACGAAATTATTTATTGCGTTATTTATGCACTGTTTGATTCAGGTGTAATAGTAGTTGTACTAATGATTTGGGAGTTTAAGTTTATCACTAGACATATGAGAATGACTCAAATAAGTCTATATCACAAAAGTTAAAGAAATAATGAAAGTAATGTTATCTAATAAGCACACTCAAAACTTTCATTAGAAAATTATGCCTAGCAAGATTTTTCTTGAGTACTATGACTAGAGTGTCGTAATATTTAAACCTAGAATAAGTGGTCAGTGGATCCACCTGCGATAGTTGAGAAACACGAACTTTGGGGCTAGTATCATTTCAAATTTTGGCTAGGGTAATTATCTTGAGAATGAAATGGAAATAAATTTTTCCACATGTCTTAAATAATAAAAATTAAGAGTTGACTAGTAAGCGACTCCATTTTTAGAGATAAGACTGAGTTACGAGATTAAGTTTATGAATAAATGAGGTTAAATTTCGAGTATGAAATTTCTATTATTTGAGAAGACTGTAATGGCCCAAAATTTACTAATAGTAAATTAGTCCTTAAATAGGGTTACCAACGCGTTACGTGGCCGAGAGTAGGTACATAGTCCTAGTATTCGACGTAAGGACCGAGGTATATGTTAGATTTGGTGTGATATATGCTTAGTGTATTTTCTTAGACTTATTAAGTCACTCCTACTAGTATATAGATCTCGAGACGTGAGCGAGGACTTGCCTCGAGATACGAGTCGGCATGAGATCGGGGTAGACAGTGATGTGGTAAGTTTAATTTAAGTTAATGTGGCTTTAATAGTAAAATTGATAAAGGCTATGGTGTGGTTTGTATAAATGAAGCCTAAGTTTGAAAAATAAACATTAGTCATAGATGTTCCTCGAGATACTGTGGAAACATCACAAAGCAAATTGAGTTAAATATGTGTGCTATCAAGAATGATTTAGTGGGTATGTAGTGGATTGTAGATCAAAATGTGTGCTATTAGATTGATCTAGAGATGGGTGTACACATTAAGATCAAGAGCTATAATTCAATCTTATATATATATGGAATTGAAGTGATTTTCATGCAAACCATTAAATTTTATAGAGAGAAAGTTTTGGAGAAGGAGATCAGTAGATTTGTAGAGAAATTCGGGTGAATTTGAAGGAGATGATCAAGAATTGGAGTGTGCTACAGCTTGGTAAGGTAGTCTACACCTTTAATTTATTTGAAAATTGATGATTTGATTATTATATAGATAAAGCGTAAGCTATTTTATGGCTACGGAGGATGTATTGGGTCTCTGGTGGAGGAGAACAGAAATCCAAGGCGATGGAGATGCCCATTTGAATGAGGAGACCCAGAAATTCAAAGTACATAATTTCTGGAATTTCCTGCCTATAGCACGCTAGGCATGCTTACTAACGCGCTACACGCACGCTAACGAGTATGAATAGTGCGCTAGGGGTCTCTAGCGCTCTATACATAGTACCCAGCGTGCTAAGTGCTATGGGCAGCACAATTTCTGCAATGTTAATAAAGACTTTAAAAAACCATTACCATAACCTAAAACTATGTAAGACCATCTGAAAATATTCTAAAACATATCTAATGATACCAAGAACTTAGGGAAGAGTCTCAGGGGTTCGGGTACGCTTTTTAAGGTGTCGAGAGGCCGATTAAGCTATGATATTGGCATAAATTGTAAGTTACCTGATTGAGATATTTCTCTTTATTACATTTTCTATATGTGTGTCTTCTTTACAGTCATTTGGACTGATGTGTCTTTTGTACTCTTAATGTCATAGCCTTGTTGTTGTTTTATTTTATGAATTTGTTATCATAGCATTGGTTTATGTTTAAATGATATTATTTTACTCTCAATCATGTGTTATATCATTATTAATTGTTAAGTGTGTTAATCAGTTAGAATAACATGCTACTAGGTAAATAATTTGTGATATTGTAAATCTAGTTTCTTTGTTCTTTACTTGAGCAAAATCTATTTTTGGGTTCTTAAACCAAGTCAGTTATCGAAATGTGAATTGTGTCTAGGACCATTTCACAATAGAGATGGGCAGCACATGGGGTCACTAGAATTTCAAGGTTGTCGGCATCTCACCCCTAGTTTGTGCGGTATACAGGGTATAAGACTCAGGGTTATCGACATGTATATATGTATATATATATGTAGATATATATATATATATATATATATATATGTAGATATATATATATATATATATGTGTGTGTGTGTGTGTGTGTGTGTGTGTATGTGTGTGTGTGTGTGTGAAATGGGCATTGTGAGTATATCTACACCATAAATACTGGAACATAGTTGACGTGATGTGATTTCATAGTCAACAAGCCCTAAATCATTACTGCTTAGTCGAGTGTCACTTCCATGTTGTTTAACTGAAGTATCTTATATCATGATTTTTTTCAGCTTTAATTGCTATTGTTATGCTTTCATATACTTTTTACATATTTGAAAATGTGGATAAATGTATCTAAGTGTTACTTTCTACATTACTGTACTCATCGTGCTTTTTATGACGATGGGTGCAGATATTTCGAGTAGTCGACTAGGGAAGCGTCAAGTCAATAATTTGATATGTTTTATAGTGTAATTTAAGTTGATTTTAGATATAAATGATGAGGTTACACTAGGTATTCTCTTATTTTTTACGATTTCATGATTTAAGTAGGAAAATGAAAAAACGGAAGAAAATGAGGAAAATAGCAAAACTAACAACGGAAGAAGAAGTCAAGCAATTAGACAGAAATCTTGAATATACACTGGAAATTGCTACCTAAATTTGCAGCAGAGAAAAGCCAGCAAATTATCAGCATATTGAAAAATACACTAGAAATCACCAGCTGAATCGATGGAGTACATAGAGCTAAATCCAGTGATTAACTCAATGATTTGTGTACAAAGTGGAATCACTAACAAATTGTTGAGGTTGGTGACAAGTTTTTTAGATAAGAATAAGGAATTTGTATTTATCTATGATTTATACACTTAGGGAAACTATAAATAGGACCTTAAGGCTTCGAAATCACTCTCTTTAAGTCTTATACCCTTATAAGTTTAGTTTTATTGAGTTTATGTGTGAAGCTATATTGGAGCTTTGTTTTATTTAAAAGGTATTTATTTATTTATTTCTTTTAATTATATTATTATGTTAATTATTTTCAGCATGAGCGAGTAGTTTGTTAATCTAAACAAACCGTAGACTTGTATATATTATGGATTGCTATATAGTTATGATTAAGGAATCACATACTTAATGATTTAAATTTATTCATACACGTCAATCACAGTTTTAACAAGTTGTTTTGTGTATTACAACTAATGGTGCTTTATATTGAGTGCATAGTGATCAATATGTTCCTTAATATAGGGTATCATAATCTATGTTTATGATTATTGACAACAATTATAAAAGTGATAACTAGAATTAATCTATAGGGCTTATTCCTAAGTGGATGTTCTAGTTGGTTGTGCTCTAATTTATTTATTAATTAGCATATTATGATTTATATTTAATTTAGATTAGACATAATTTTCATTAAGTTTTAATATTATCGTATTTATATGTTATTGCGTTTTATCCAATATATAGATTTACAATGATAAGAATATGGCTTTTCCATCGAATATAGGAAAATTGATGGCTGGCTAAAGGCTATCAACTTTAATAATTTCAAGATTCCATGTTTTATTACTATAACTATGTTATGAAATGATGCTATGTCCTAGTCTTTGAATGCAATCCAAGTATATTACATTGTTTAGTGGGGGTTTGTTTTGGTATTTTGTTTATATTGATTTATTGACTTATTTATTTGTTTAAATTGCATTAGATTAGTTTATTGAATTTAGATTTTTTATAGTTTAACTATTTTAATCAATTGTATGTTTTATTTTTCGATTTATGGTATTAAATTCTCGTTTTAATTAGATTAGTTAAATTAAAGCAAGTTAAATCCAGTAAAACTTTAGGGTAGCCTTAATTCTTAAGAGATCTGTAAAATCCTTATGGAGATGATCTCATTTACCACTACTATAAATAATAAGAAAATACGGAAACTATTATGCACACTCGAAACATGTCAGTTCTTTGGCATCATTGACGGGTATTCTTAAAATAATCTCTTAGAAACCTTCTTGTTGAATGTCATATAATATGGCTAAAGACGAGAAAGAATTAACTTGTAGGCAATCTGATAAGAATGTTATGGCTTATGAACCTATGTGTATAACTTTTGCAATAGAATTTTTGCAATTCGAATTGAAGTTTGGAATCATAAATTATTTACCGTGTTTCTATAGTGAAGATAATGAAGATGCTTAAAATTTTATTAGGGAATTTGCACACAAAGTAATCACATTAAAATATAAGGATGTAGAAATAGATTATGTTTAACTAAAAGCTTTTCCTTCTGTATTAAAAGCAGGTTAAGCTTTAGATTGATTATTTTACCTCCCTCAAAATTTCATAACCAATTGGTCAAAAACGCTACAAGTCTTTCTTGATCAATACGTCATAGCAAGACAAATTAGTTTATATAAACAAAAAATTAGTAATGCTAGGATGGAAATTGGATAAACTTTTGATGAATTTTGGGATAGGTATCAAAGATTGATTTCATTAAGTCCAATGCATGGATTTACAGAAAAAACTTTAATGCAATATTTTTATGAAGGATTAAATCACTTATAACGATGATTCCTAGACACAGTATGTGGAGGGTTTTTGCTCAACAAAACACCAACTTTAGCAAGAGAATCTATAAATAAAATGGCTAAACAATCTAAGCAATATGGTGAGAATAGTGAATTAATCAAAGAAAACCTAAGTGAAATGAATAGAAGGACATATAAGACACAATACGATAAGATAGATGAGCTAAAATCCATGGTTGAATTATTACTAAAGGATAGATCAAGCAAAGTAAAACCTTGTGTTTACTGGAACGAATTAAGTCATTCTAATAATGAATGCCTGTTGAGACAACAAACCAAAATAAAAGAAGCTAATGTTATAATGAACCAATATGATGGATTTGTTGATCCCACTTATAACTTTAATAGTTATACAAATTAGTCACAGCCAAATGTAGGTAATCGTATTAACAATCAGGGCTATCAAAGGTATAAACATCGAATAATTCAAACATTACAAAATGATATGACCAAGTTGAGAAACCAATTAAGTCGGATGGCAACACAAATGAGTGAATTCATAAATCAAGAGAAATTATCATCTCAACTTTATCCTACTTTATATGAAAGACAACAGCCATAACATTAAGAAATGGTAAGTAGACGGATTAACCTAAAATGTCAGACCAATTACTTTCTAGAAAAGAAACAGAAACAGAATTAGAGAAAGAAATTGAATTAACAAGTAATATGATTCCCAACGAAAAGAGTGATGAACCTGATAAAGACAAACCAATTAATATAAAATCATCATTCCCTCATCGTTTGGAAAATAATAAAAATACTAAGAAATTGTCGAAAAAAATTAAATATATGATACATTAAGAAAAGTAGTAGTTAATATACCTCTGTTTGAAGTCATTCAAAATGCACCTAAGTATTAAAAATTTATAACAGATTTACACACTAATAAGATTAAGGCTAATGAAAAGGTGAGTCTAGGAGAACACATATCAATACTAATTCAAAAGAAATTACCTCCTGAATATTCTGACCTTATAATGTTTTTTGTTCCATATACGATTGAAAATATAGGAATTTCTAAAGCATTGTGTGATCCGAGAGCCTCTATAAATGTTATGCATTTATCTATTTATTTACAAATGACGGATGTATATTTAGAAGAAACTGGTATATTGGTACAATTAGCAGATAGATCCACTCTTAAACCGGTAGGGATACTAGAAGATAAACTGGTCACGATTAATGATTTAGTCTTTTCGGCTGATTTATATGTTTTAGATATGAAAGTAGATAATTTCTCTAATCGAACTTTTCTAATCTTAGGAAGACTATTTTTAAAAAAAGCAAAAACAAAAATTGATGTTTCAAATGGAACATTAACAATGGAAGTAGATAATGATACAGTGAATTTTAATATATATATATATATAAATATATATATATATATATGATGCAATGTAATATCCAATAGATGTTTCTCCCATATGCACAGTAGATATGATAGATCCATTAATAGACAAATCATTTAGAAATGATAAAACAGATAAATTGGAATTGGTAATAGAAGATTTAGAAGATGATGATGATGATGATGATGATAAAGATGATAAAGATAAAGAAACAAAATAGATAATAATAAGTACTTTGGAATCATACGATGAACTATTATAGCTTACTTATTACGTAGATTTAAAATATGTTTATCTAGGAGTCTATGATAAATTACCAGTAATAATTTTTAATAAACTGACAAGTATAAAAGAAAATAGATTAATAAATGTACTGAACAAATTTAAAAGAGCAATAGGATAGACCATGGTTGATATTTAAGGAATAAGTCTAGCTAATTTTATGCATAGGATAAACCTTGAAACTGACACAAAAGCTTCCAGACAACCTCAACATAGATTAAATCCACCTATGATGGGCATAGTAAAAGTTGAAATATTAAAATTATTAGATGTGTGAATGATATTCCCAATAGCTGATAGCAATTGGATAAGCCCAATCCAAGTAGTTCTTATAAAAGACAAGAATTACAGTAATAACAAATGAGCATGGAGAATTAGTACCAACTAGAATCCAAAACGTTGGAAGGTATGTATAGATTATAGGAAATTGAATTCATCAACTAGAAAAGACCATTATCCTCTCCCATTTATAGATAAGATGTTAGATAGATTAACTGGAAAAAACCCATTACTATTGTCTAAATGGTTATTCAGGATTTTATCAAATACATGTAGCCTCAGAAGATCAGGAAAAAAAACAAATTTCACTTGTCCCTTTGGTACATTTTCTTATAGACGTATGCATTTTGGTCTATGTAATGCACCTACAACTTTTCAAAGGTGTATGGTTAGTATTTTCTCTGATCATGTGGAAAATTATATTGAAGTTTTCATTGATGACTTTATTGTTTAGAGTAATTCTTTCGATGAATGTTAGTTAATTTATTTAAAGTACTTCATAGATGCATAGAAAAGAATTTAGTATTAAAGTATGAAAAATGTCATTTCATGGTAGATCAAGGACTTATATTAGGACATTTAGTGTCACATAAAGGGATAGAGATAGATCCAACAAAAATTCAAGTAATCAAAATGTTACCATACCCCACTATAGTGAGAGAAATACTTTCATTTCTTGGCCATGCAGGATTTTATAGAAGATTTGTAAAATATTTTTCTAAGAGAACACAACCTTTATGCAAACTTTTACAAAAAAGGCGTTCCTTTTGAATTTACCAATGATTGCAAGATATCATTTAATAAATTAAAGGATTCTTTAACAACCACACCTATGATTAAACCACCAGATTGGTCGTTACCCTTTGTAATAATGTATGATACAAGTAACTATGCAATTAGAGTTGCTTTAGGTCAAAAAGTAGGAAAAGAATCTCACGTTATATATTATACTTCTAGGACACTAGATCCAGCCCAACAGAATTATGCCACTACTGAAAAAGAGCTTTTAGTGGTAGTGTTTGCCTTAGAAAAACTCAAACCGTATTTATTAGGAATAAAAGAAATAGTTTATTCAGATCTTGCAGATCATTTAAGAAGGTTAGAAAATGAAAAACCACTTATACCATTAATGGATGAATTTCTGGATGAATATGTGTATAATATAAAGACTGATGGCCCACGGTATGCTGATATAGTTAATTATCTAACCACCAATAGGTTATCACCTTACTTGATGAGAGCTCAAACAAATAAAATTAAAAAGAATTCTAAATATTATTTATGGGATGATCCTTATTTATGGAAGTTTTGTACCGACTAAATAATTAGGAGATGCATACCACATTCATAAGCACAATCAATTATATCTCATTGCCATATTTATGCCTGTAGAGGAAATTTTGGTCCTCAAAAAATTGCTCACAAAATTTTAGATTCTAGATTCTCTTGGCCCACACTAGTTCATGATTGTTTTCTTTATACAAAATCTTGTTCAAATTCCCAACGAACTGGAAACTTAGGACGTAAAAATCAAATGTTTTTACTTCATATTCTTTTTGTGAAATGTTTGATGTATGGGGTATAGATTTCATGGGACCTTTTCCACCATCGAATGGTTATGTTTATATTTTACTTGTTGTAGATGATGTTGCTGAGTAGGTAGAAGCAAAAGCTACTAAAACTAACGATTCAAAAATAGTGGTTGATTTTCTTAAATAAAATTTTTTTTACAGTTTTTGAAGCACCTAAAGGACTTATTACTGATAGAGGTTCACAATTTTGTAATCGATTAGTTGCTAATCTACTTTTTGAGTTAAAGGCTCAACTTGAGGGCTTGGCAAAGAAAGGGTTTATATACCTGGACAGGTTGCCATAGGGAGCACCAGTTGTTTTGGTTATGAAGAATGATCTTACCTTGAGGATGTACATAGACTATAAAAAACTCAATTAGGTATGGAACTGATATCCATTGTCAAGGATCGATGACATGTTTGATCAGTTAGTCAGAGCACAGTTTTTCTCCAAGATTAAGGTAAGGTTATCATCAGCTTAGGATCCGTGAGGGAGACATCAAAGACTACCTTCAGCACCCATTACAGTTTTTTTGAGTTTATAGTGATGTCGTTCTGACTGACGAACACGCCAGCCATGTTTATGGATCTAATGCACTGATTTTAGAAAGCCATTTTTTATCGTTTCATCATAGTCTTCATTGACGGCATATTGATCTACTCGAGGACTCGTGAGGACCACAGGCAACATCTCAGATAAACATTTATGACTCCTAGGTGATCATAGGTGAGGTTCTTGGGATACATGATCACTGACAGAGGTATATCAGTGGATCCGAATAAGATTCATGCAGTCATTGATTGGGCGACACTAGAGAAAGTAACATACATTATGAGCTTCTTAGGGTTGGTAGGATACTATCATCGATTTATGAATAACTTCTCTAAGATCGTCGCGTTAATGACCAGATTAACCAAGAAGGATGCGTCTTTTGATTGGTTGAGAGAGTGCGACGACACCTTTGCACAGTTGAAGTTGAGGCTAACTACTACACCGTTACTAATATTATCGGAGCCAGGAAATGGATTAACAGTTCATCCTGATGCATGTGGCACAGGGCTGGGTTGTGTATTGATGCATGGAGACTACATTATTGCCTACTTATCTAAAAAGTTGAGGACCCATAAGAGGAATTATCTAATGCATGACTTAGAGCTTGCAACAATCATATTTGGACTGAAGATATGGAGACATTACCTTTACGGTGAAAGGTTCACATTGTTTAAAGGTAATAAGATTTTAAATTATCTATTCACTCAGAATGATCTAAACATGAAACAATGATGTTGGTTAGAGTTGTTAAGGGACTACGACTTCTCCATTGAGTATCAGTCTGGAAAGGTACATGTCGTAGCAGATGCATTGAACATGAGAGAACCACATTCTGAGACAGTTGTATGCCATATGATACACTAGTATGGATTAATTTAGGCAGCGACAACATTGAGTTTGACAAAGGTTCCCACTATATTGGAAGCATATATTTGTAGACAGATTAGAGTACCATCTATTTTTATTCCATGAATATTATAATGTTAGAGGGTCGACAAGATTTACTCGAGATTCAATGACATGGCACGCAGTCCCTGATCATCCGAATTAGAGCAAGTATGTGGACCTGTGTTTAAGGTACAGAGGGAGGTTATGGATTTCGCCAGTGACAAAAATACGTGACAAGATACTTAGGAGGCTCACAAGTCTTGATATACAATGCATCCTAACAAGAACAAGATGTACCATGATATGTGGCGGTTATTTTGGTGGCCAGGAATATAGGCATATGTCAATGCCTATGTTAGGGGTTGTGAGGTGTGCCGGCATGTTAAGGCTGAGAACATGAGGCTTGGAGGGGTATTGTAGCTGCTACCCATCCCTTATTAGAAATGGGAACACATTAAGAAGGGTTTTGTCAATGGGTTATCGCTGACTTCTCAGAAACATGACGATATATGGGTGATTGTGGACATGTTAACAAAATTAGTTTATTTCGTACCAATTTCTTTGAGATATACCTTCACACGAATGAGCACATTATCGAGAGAGAAATTATACGACTATACAGAGTATCGATTTCGATAGTTTCAAATTGGGACAGTCGTCTTACATCATCGTTGTGGCAGGCTATACAGGAGAAGTTTGGTACTAGGTTACAGTTTAGCACTGCATTCCATCCATTGATAGACAAGCAGTCAGAGAGATTCATACAGGGCTTGTATGTTACTGTTTAGGAGGTTATGGGAGGAGTATGTTCCGCTATGTGAGTTAGCGTACAGCAACAGTTATGAGGCCAATATTACGATTCCACCGTTTAAGGCGCAGTATGGTAGACTGAGGAGATCATCTGCTTGTTGGGCCAAGCCCGAGGATGCAACTGCCATTGGGCCTGAAATTGTTGTAAACCATATAAAGAAGGTAAGACTGATTTTTCAACCGTTGCAGGTCGCCCAGCACAGACAGAAGAAATATGTGGATAAGTATCGTGATGGGGTAAGCTACGAGGTAGATGATTGAGTTTATCTAAAGTTTCTCCGTTGATGGGTCATCAAAGATTTGGGATTATGGGGAAACTAGCACCAAGATTTATTGAGTTGTTTCAAATTTAGAAACGAGTTGGGGAGGTCATCTATCAGTTGAGATTATTGAGCCAGTTGGTAAGGGTTCATGACATTTTCCCCATTTCTATGTTAAGGTTGGCTAGATCACGATCGAGACCGATGGTTGATGTAACTATTATCGAGGTCAGACAAAATATGACGTACAAGGAACACCCTATTGAGATAGTAGATCATAAAGTGCAGACTCTCAGGAGGAAAGAAATATTGCTAGTACTCATTTAGTGGTAGTACCATAAGAACAAGGGACTTACTTGGGAGCGATAGTCTACAATACGGAAGCTACCCCTAGCTGTTTCAAGGTAAAGTTTTACTTAAGCTTGAGTTTTGGGACGAAATTCTTTTTAGTTGGGAAGATTATAATGGCTCGCTCTAATTAATCATAACTAATTTATTCATTACAAATTAGGACTGCAGCTCAAACCCACATGGTCATCACGAACAAATCTAGTGCACGCCAACTAAGGTATAAATAGTTATTTTTATGTTATGCGTGTTAATTTTTTGTATTATTATTCAATAACTCCCGTCGCACTAGGGTTAGGGTTTTCATTGATTGCGTTGTATGTGTGTGGTGATAAGAGCATAGGATGCTATAGGAGGCACATAACGCGGATGTGTGGAGTAGTAGAAAGGTTTAGAGAACATACACCATACCTTACCACTCTTTCCCTCTATGGTGGAGTGACACCTAATCTACCTAACCACCTAAAAACATGGTTCACCAATCAATTTCCTTCACCCCACACTCTATCTCTCACATATAAAAATGTTATATGTGCTTCTATTTCATGCAATCAAGAAATCATAAATTATTGTCTCTAAATTGAAGGAAAAGGAAAGGGGTGGGCAAGACTAGCGTGGCTAAAATTTAAGGGGAGTTGGAAAGGTTCTTGAATATTCAACTAAGGTAAGGTTTTCACTTTTTCTTTTGCTCATAAACTTCACGAAAATTGGTGTGATAGCTTGGGTTTTTCATGAAAGTAGGTTTAATGGTGGTGGTGGTGTTCGTGTTGTTGTTGTTGTTGTTGTTGTTAAAATTGTTGTTGTCATATATATTTTTTGTTGTAAACAAAAAAATAAAAAGAAGAAAAAGAAGGAAGAATGTATCTTTAAAAGAGACGAATTGGGGGGAAATAGGCCATGCCGAACTGGACCCTACCCGATTTGGTCGAACTTGGACTGGGGCCTAATCCCCCAATTAATTAATGAGAATTTAAATAATAATAATATATAAAATAAATTACAAAAAAATGATACAAATAGATATAAATTATGAAAAAAATCTAGAAAAATTAAAAAAAATAAAAATATAGGTAATTGGAAAAGGGGGGAAATTGTGTTTTGACATTTTTCGAGTGTTTTGCACATCGATGCGACTCTAAAACACTTATGGCATGTTCGCTTCACATTTTAGGGAGTCCTAAGGTCATGGGATTAGTTTGTGATGGGACTAACACATGGGTTTAGATGGTTTAGTCCCATTTGTGTATCTTGTTCGGTTGGGAGTTTTAAGGTTGGGAGTAAATGTGGTTGTAATGGTACATTTACCAAAATACCCTTTCATAAGTTACATCTCTCCTTCTCCACCTCCGAAAGCCTCTCACTGAAGAACCCGCCCTTCTTCTTCCTCCTCGAGATCTGTCGGGACCCAGATGGGATCTCGGGCGGCGGCGGAGGCGTCGATGCAGCAGCGGCAGCCGTGGCGGGGGGCGATTGGTGAAATGGGGAGGTGAGAATGAGATCAAAGAATAGGTTTTCGTCTAGAGGAGTAGAGGTTGATGTTGGAGATGGGTCGATTGGGTCGGGAATTTGAGAGGAATTGAATAGGACCATACCTTCAAAAAGAGAGGCCATGGAGGAGGAAGAGTCCTCGTCTTCCGCCATTAGAAATTGAGGTGTATGGTGTAATCGATCACTGTTGATCACCAAATAAGAGAAGTTGGAGAAGAGTTTGCGTGATGATGAGCGAAGTCTTAGGGTTCCTCGACTGTTTGATGAGCAGCAGTGGTGATTCGGTGATGATAAGGTGTAAATATGTGAAGGGTAAATTGGTAATCTCTAATAACCAACCACTTGGGATTAGTTAGTCCCACCAAAATTGGTGGTTTTGTTTAGTCCCCTCTCCTGCCCATTAGCTAATCCCGTGGCCTAGTTAATCCTCCAAGCGAACACCGGATTAACCAGTCCAGTGTGGCTAATCCGACCTAAGACGGTGAAGCGAACAGGCTATTAGAATTGTATATTTGAACATCGAGGACTTAGGAGATTATATTCGGGTGTATGGTGCGCGTCTCAAGGCATGAGCGGGACAATTCGAAGAGTTATTAGCGATTGCAAAAGGTAAGTAAACCTACGAGAAAATTAGTCAGAATTCATTTATAGTACTTGATTTATTTTAAATCTCAATTATTTTATTGTGTTATTTATTGCTACCCACTTATTGATAATCCACTCCAACGTGTGTATGTGTGTTTGTCGACAAGGTCAGACATGGCACAAACTCACAACCCAGGGCTAGCTACCCTGCGCTGTTAAAGTAGTTGCCCATTCGGGGCTACGGCATGACTATTTCCCACGAGACTCCCAAGGTTGAGAGATGTTTGACGGGGACCTAAGACTCCATTACGAGTTTCTTCTCGAGAGATGTTTGGACAAGGTTTCTTATATTCATGGGTTTCCTATCATTCCACTATAAGACATTTGGCGAGGTGATCGTCATTGGTTCCCTCTCGATTAAACTAAAATGATTCCCATATGTCGACCAGGGTTTCTGTCACACTGCACTCTTGTCTAGTTTCAATTTCTTTGCAACTTATTTTCATACGAACACCTTATTTTCTATTCTTATTTAAATTGCATGAATTGTAGCCATTTTTATTAATATTTTTGAATACTAGCTAACTTTCTCTGGGATTTACTCACTTGAGTTTTTCGTTGCTTTTGGTGACAAATTGCAGATCCTACGACAAGTTGGGGCGAAGGGGTCTTAAATGACTGCCTCTAAGCTAGGAGAGTTCCCTCAGTTTTTTGCGTAGGTGTTTATATATATTTATTTATTGCTTTTATGAGATTTTGAGAGGACTTGTGTACCCAATATATGTATATGACCATCTTTTATACTTTTGTCGCTTTCTCGTATACATGGTATCTCATGCGGGTTTCCACACTATACGATTGTTTATTAATGCAAACTTTTGCTTCTTATAATATTTGCATGCTTTGAAGGCTTCCACTTAGATATTCAACTTATAATAATCTAATAAGTTGTAAACAACTTAACTTAGTTAGCTTCTTGTAAATATTCATAAATACATGATAAATACTAAGTTAATGCAAATAAGATACAAACAAAGGTTTAGGTTGTAGACCGTCAAGTGCGTGGTGACGTGGCATGCTTGGTGACTTGTTCAGCGACGTGGCAATATCCATTTTGTCTTAGGGTTTGGGGTCGTCACAGGCAATGCTAATTCCATGGATGCAAGTATAACAGCATGTTTGTAGTTATAGTGTACTCAACAAATGTTGATTACAGATATCGGTCCTTAGAGAAAGGTATTAGGGCTACGTTTTATAGCTAGTATCACTACTATGTTCAAAAACTCTTTTATGATAGTAAAAGTAAACTAAATCTTTCTAAAAAAACAATTTAAATGTGGTTATACTACTTATTGAGAGAAATTTTTAGTTCACATTTTTGCCTATGTATTGATAAACTATGCGTTCACATAACATTAATTGTGTCTCATACATGATAATATAGACAAATTTCCTTCTAAATCACTTTACCACACTATCATAGTGATAGGGATCCTAATGATCCACTCTTATTCTACCTATCGCGGTGAATAACTTAAGTGTCACAAAGCATTGATAACCAAATCCTTACGCTCACAAATAATTGAATTTATTATTTATGTCTGCCTAGTCAATAACCAATTAACCATCTTTCGATGTGTTACATCTCCTATGATTGTGTTTTTCATATCCGTATTAAAAGCTCCACTATCCACAGCCATGGTTACTTTTAACTCCCCTAATCAATAAACATGTTATCAAGATGTTTATAGCATTAAGTTTGGAAACAAACATATATCTTATATCATGCACAAACTTACATAGTTATCAAACTATATGATCCATTGATCCATAAGATAAAGTAAACTACTCCATATCTGTGAATTTTAACATGTAAATTGTTGTATTCATCATTGAAATCAAAATTAATATCGTGGATTTAATGAAAGAATGCAAACACAATTGCAAAAGTGGATTTTTCAATATATTCTCTTCTCCAAATTCTCTTAAAAACTCTTAAAAGCAAAACTCTTAACTCTCTTGCATGAATTAACAATTTCTTTTAACCTAAAAATAAATTAAAGTATTTATATCAACCCTAAATTACAATCTAAATCAAATCAGAGGTCCAAAACTTTCTCATTTTTGTTCTTTCTCTGATTATCACGTTGCCCACGTTGTACCCAGTAAGTCACATCGTCTCAACAACTTCACATTTTCTATTTTCTTCTTGGTAGTAGGATTTGACGTTGTCTATGTATTCTTTTAATGTCGTATGTTGTATCTCATAGCACGGGTAAAGCCTGAATGTTCGTTTCTTACAATGTCTACTCTTTATGTGACATCGTCTATCTAACTTCACAGGGTCACCAAAGCTTCATTGTCACGTTATCTAACATTGTCTGACTTGTACGCACAGCTTCATTTTCTAACTTGACAACTTCATTTTCCATACTTAGGTTTTTTCTTCTTTTTTTCTTCTGAATTCCTTCCTTTATCTATCTCATCATTATTAAACCTAAAAATGAACAAATACCACAAATAAGTACTCATAATGGGCTAATTATATAGACCATTTCATAGACTGAAATACTACCTAAATATCAGTCTAAATAATGACTTATCAGGAGTATCCATTAAACTCTTAGTATTGTTCTAGGATCACTTTTGAATTGCGCGGTCTATTTGTGAACTTTGAAGAGTAATGGAGGAATCAACATTGTTATATATATATATATATATATATATATATATATATATATTTGTTGATTTATTTGGAAATGCAATTACATGTCTCTATGTATCAAACTAACATTTGGATGACTACAGGTCAATGTAGGATCTTACTTGTCAAACATCTTCTAGTTGTATTTGGTGAAGTCATGACTTCCTTGAAGAGAAGAAAAGACAAATAAGACTAAAGAGCACTAGTGATATTTAAACGTTCATTTTTCTTATTGTATAATGTTTATATACTATGTTTTAGGGTTTCTCAGGTTGAGAGTAGTCGTAACTTGGTTACGAAATTGCGATGGAAATTTTTTGAGATGGTTGAAAGGATTTTGATATTGTCTAGGAGTTGTTTTGATGTAAATATGGTTAGTGGAGAGGTTAAGACTTACATTAGGATTTGAAGTTTTGGGACTTGAGGATTTGATCTGATATGATCATCAATTTTTTTTTTTTGATATTATTTTGTCAACTGAGGGGAAATGTAAGTCCTTCTAGACCTTCTTTTAAGCTGTTTTTATCACGTTTTTTGTGTCAGTAGCCCACTTTTTAGGGGAGACTGCTGAGATTTGTATAATATCTCGAAATCTAATTGAATGATTTCTTGATTTGCTCCATTCAAGAAATTTAAAAATTAGGTTGATTTAAGGATATAGTACATATTTTGATGGTTTTAAGTTATTAGTTAGATTAGTGACATAATTAAGGTAATTAGGTTAAATAAGTGCTTAGTGAAATTGTCCTTGACAGAGACCAAAAATATTCGTCACGAGTTTCCTCTCGAGAGATATTTGGGTTGTATTAAATACCATTCATGGGTTTCCTCCCATTTCAACCGTCAAATGTTTGGCAAGGATTTTCGTCACGTGTTCCTTCTTGGTGTAGCAAGCAGTCGATTCCTATGTGTCGATAGGGTCCTTTTACACTACACGCATGTCTATATTTATGATCTTCTACAACTTATTTCCATGCAAACTTCATTTCATGTACTCTAATTTAAATTTCAAGACTTGCAGGTGCATTATTTCAATTCTTTGAATACTAACTGATCTACTATAGGATTGACTCACTAGAATTTGTTATTATTTGGTGACAAATTTTAGATCCTATGATGAGTCATGACAAGGGGTGTTAAACAAGTACCTCTGGTCTTGGAAAGCCTCATCCGCTTTTTGCATAGGTATTTGTTTATATTATATCTAGTTTTTTGGGTTGTACAGGAGATTTATGGACCTTGATATATTTACACACTATCTCTTATACTTTTGCCATCACTTTGTTAATATACATGGTATCTTTTTGTCAGGTTTCCACTCTGTAGATTTCATTATTAACGAATATTAATTAATTCATTTATGCTTGTCAAAGACTTTCGTATGTATAAATCAACTTGTTACCCTCACTTAAGTTTTAAAACATCTGCCTTACATATTAAGTTGAAAAATACTTAACTACGATTAAAGATGTATTAAAACTCTTCACAGGTATCCACTCTGTAGATTTCATTATTAATGAATATTGCTAAATTACTTTATTTATGCTTGTTAAAGACTTTCGTATGTATAAATCAACTTGTTACCCTCACTTAAGTTGTAAAACATATGCCTTACATATTAAGTTGAAGAAAACTTAACTACAATTAAAGATGTATAAAAACTCTTCACTGGGCCTCGTTTGGTTAATTATTGCCAACTTATAGGTAAGTTTTCTCATATGGGAGTTAACTCACGAGGGAGTCCATATTTTCATATTTTGTTCAACTTAATTTGAACTTATAGGGAAGTTGCAAATTTTAAAAATAATAAAACATGAGAATTGATATAAATAACCTTCAAATAATAAAACATGTAATAGAAGTATGATTAATGAGGGGAGTGTAACGGCCCGTTTTATTAACGTCGTTATTTATTTCATAATTCCAAACATGGACGCCAGCTCGGATCCAAGTGGACGCCGTGGGTAGACTATGACACATATCGACCTAGGTACACTAGTAAATTTGTTTGTTGTATTGTTTACTTGCTATGCATTTTATGGAATTATTTGTTAAATATATCGCATGTGTGTATGTTGAATGGTTATATCGTGTGAGGTTATGTGATGGGTAGTCGCCTCGAAGTGCGTGTCAATGCGGATATCGAGAGGAAAAATACGAGTACACTAGAGAAACTCGACAAACTCACATTAATATGACTAAGGAATTCAATTGAAATGGGTAATGTAACCATAGGCTAATTATATTGAAATTTAAATAATAGACTATGGCGTGCCTTGAAATGCGTGTCAAGACGTAGGGCACCGGATATCGGGTAGTCGATGGTTAGTGGGACCATATGTTAGTTTATTTTGATAAATAAAACACTAACCATGTAGTTTGATAAGGCTAAATATAATGTGACTTAATTAAATTAAAAAAACCTATAGTTTGTAACCAATAAAGAGGACCACAAGATGGGCATCTAGATGATCATAATGGGAGAAACAAGGAAGGGAGTGTGCTATTGGATTTAACAATGGAGTCGTCAGGTGGTATGGGGCAGCCTGTTTATGAGCCACAAAATAATCTTCGAGATACGTACGCATATTTGATTTTTAATCAAACATATATATATATATATATATATATAGGACTTAATGGAATGTTGATCAAACCACTCACCCAATTCATGCAAATTTAGAGAGAATCTGGGGAGGAGACGGATTCCAATCTGGAAATTCAACACTAGAGACCAAATCAAGAGATCAAACCAAGGTTATCATCATCTTCATCTTCTACACTCTTTAATGAACCCATTTTTTATATGATTTAGTGAAATTCGGGTTTGATGATTAGACCTCTGATGTTTGATGAAAACTTGATGAATTACATGTTATTATATAATTTTCATAGAGAATTTAACAATAGCTTAACTAGAATTGGTGTTTTTAATGAATTGGAAAGTTTGGTGAATGCATGAGATTTAGAGAAATTTGGGTTAATTTGATGTTCCGGAGTGTTCTAGTTGTTGCTTTAGAGTTAATAATGTATGGAGAATATGTAAACTAGGTTACAGTAGCTAATTGAGAGGGGTAGGACAGAATTCTCGACTTGAGAATTCTGTCACAGAGGGAAATTAGTGCGCTAACTGGGCTGGTTAGCGCGCTAATCGTTCTGGGTTTCCAATTGTTTTTTAAAATGAAGAATAGTAGTGTGCTAGACAGATCCCCTAGAGCGCTAGGTAGATCCATGAGCGCGCTAACTCCACCTAGCGCGCTAGGTAGACCTATTAGCGCGCTAATGACAAATAAACTATGAACTTAAGGATTTTTTTGTTGATTTTAAACCTAATACATGTCTAAACACTTACAAATAACCTAAACTTATAAAAATTTGACTTCATGGACTTAGTGGACCGTAGCTCGGTGTTAGGGAGTTGACGGGTCGGATACGAGAGTCCGGGGAGGTTGGAGAACGGTTTGAGGTTTGTAAAACCCAACTGAAAAACTCTGATTATTTGATTTTGTTTTAAATTCATTCCTATCATTTCCTTATTGTTTTATTATTCCACTATGTTACTTGGACGTGGGTTGAGGTTACTCCCTCGGATTTCTTGGTTGTGTGTTCATGATGCGCTAGAGTGTAACACGTGTAACCCGGCCCTCGGTGAACGTTAACCTGAGCTTACCCTTGGTGCACGTGTCAGTCACTCAGCAAATCTGGCCAGCACCACGAGGGACCAAGTGTCGGGCCAGTTAGGCGCGACCGCTGGTGGAAGTTTAGTGACTCGAAGTACAGTCTAGTCCATCTGGAGTGAGCACACACGTTGTTAGCTTAGCTGTTATCTATTTGTGCGATGAACCAATTACAGTTGTTTGTCTTTACATTCCGCACATTTACTTTACAGTATTTCTTGCATTTCCTTTACTTTATCATATGAATGCTCAGAGAGATTCCTTGGGATTTTACTTACTGTACTCGCCATCTATCTATTGTGATGATTGAGTGCAGATCCTAGTACCAGTAGGTGCAAGGGGATCCTAAGCGACTACATCTGATTGCCCGTCGTCGAGGACCTACTAGTACGTGCTTATTTTGATATTTTGTATTATTTTGGGTATTGGGGGACTTGAGATGACACGGTACATATATATATACCTTGTTTATGGTACTGTTGCTTATATACAGAGTACTTTTTTGGGTTTTCCACAATAGGATTTGCTTTTATAAATAATGTTTACCATGCTAGTTACTTATTCTAATTGTATCAATTAAGGCTTCCGCTGATATATGTTAACTTGTAAGATACAACCCACTAATATGGTTAGGCATTAGAATAAACTTTTAAATATTAAAAGAGAATAAGTTAAGAAAATATTGATAATCCACTAACTAATTTGATAAAACACATGTGGACACAAATTCTGAGATAAGAGGTGGACGGGTAGGTGCCGGACACTTGTAGTTGGGCCTACTAGGCAAAGAGTACATGGAGACACGTAACCCCGGGGCACCAGGGCTGCCACAGGTAGTTTGTTGATTTGTCTCTAGGGATATAGGTCCCCTTAGGGGAGGTGAAGGAGTTATTTCCCCTATGATGGTGTAAGTTGAAAGATAACTTGCAAGGAAGTTGGGTTTATAAAACCAACCAAACAATATTAGTTCCAACTCCTCTGCAAGTTATCTCACTTCCCCAACCAAACAAGGCCTTTAAATTTTCATGTAAATCGCAACTAAGATGTGAAAACAACTAAGTTAGCTTAAAATGATTGGATAATGACTGAGGTCGCAGGCTTTATGGGTAAGCGTGCGATAACGTGGCAGGCTTGGTGATGTGTGTGGCGGTATGACAGTGTCTGATTTGCATCGAAGTTTGGGGTTGATACTTACTTAATTTGAGACGCATGAAAATTGTTATCTTCCCTCAATTACTTAATTTCACACTACGAAAATGGTCGTCCCTTGTCGTCATATGTTAAAGTATTACTCTTAGGAAAATGATATTTTAACATATTTTCGTTACATACAATCGATACACATCTGAAGTGGCAGTGACTCATTAGACTTGTAGGGCCCACTAACCAAAGCAAGAGATCCGTTAAGGTTAGCTTTTTCTCCATTTCTCATGACGAATTCTCATCTGATGTTAGTCGAGTTGACATAATGTGAAGTTGTGAATACCAATTTCAAATTTTTCGTTTCTCTTTAGGAGGGAAGCCAAACATTTCCATTTGAGAAATGCTGGAGTAACATATATGGGACACCGAGTTGGGGCACCGACCTGACGTGGCGCCTATGCGGCGCTCACGCGCAGGCCCCACTCGGTTGTCATCCCAAAAGCGAAAAAAAAAAAAAAAAACCCTTCTGACCAACTGACCACTGACTGACAGGTGACAGCACGTCACTATAGCTCTGATTCAACCCAAAAATTTCAAATTTCCCTTTTTTTTAGATTACCGCATCCCACACCTCTCTCTCATTTGGTTCCCTCCTGCAAATCGTCTCGACTCTTGAAACCCTAGAACCATGTTTTAACCATTGTTGGTATGCTTGGAACTGGTTCTGGACCAATTATTTTTGGGTTTTCGCGTACAACAGGAAGACAGCTGGTACTTGTTTGAGGGTCTCCTTCACGTCCTTCGATTTCGGGTCTTCTCTTCAGGGTAGGGCAAGGAATCTCAGTACTTTTGAGGTGATAAAGATGACCCTCATCCCGAACCTGGTGGAAGTAGCCCGTGCACAACAGGACAACCTCGTTGGAACTCGATAAGTCAGTCATTCTTTTGTCCTTGTCTTTATTGAGATTCTCGTATGTTTGATTAGTGGGAATACGGACCATCTAGGGCTTACAAAAAACCCAGAGCTTAGTTAAATGGGGAGCATCTATGGCTTAGTCACCTTAATTAGTGAGAATGGTTATTCTAGTTGCTAAGTTATGAGCTTCTTTTAGACTATTAGGGGTGAATGATGGAAAATCTCGATGCAATATTTAGTGTATATTAAGAATGAAGTAATTAGAAAATTAATTGTGAACCTAATCTCATTGAATTTTTAAACACTTAGTTGTTTTTGTTAGATATTGTTATGGCTTAATTGGAACGTAATCGAAATTGCACTTCCTTATATTGTTAGGTAGCATTATGGAGGTTAATTTTGATTTGAAATAGCCTATGGAAACAATAGTTGAATTAGATCATGATGATGGGGTTAATGCTAACTATAAATCAACTGATGCAGTGGGATCGACAGGTGCCCCTGCCCCTAAGATGAGGATTGTGTTCGATAGTCATGTCAACTTCTACTAAGAAGAGAATATAACTGAACAACTCTGTAGGAATCCCAGTTTGTAAGTCTTTTATGGTAGAGTCTATTTGTGTTGGAGAGATTGATAATTTGACATTCAACGAGAGGGACATAAGGAACTACATAGAATATGCTCGAAGGCTTAGGCTAGGTGATGGTGATGTCGAGGCTATTCAACAACATTTCATGAGAAAGCAAAAGCAGAATCTCAACTTCTTCCATTCGATGGCTCTTGGTCCACTAATGTTTGTTAATTTGCATTAATGTTTGTTATGTTGTTGTTTTTGTTGTTGTAATGTTGCAACATATGTGCCTTAATTTGTATGCAAGTTCACGAGGAGGTCGTCATCACCTCAACTATTGTTGTTGCAACTCATTTACACTTTTGTTATGGACAATCTGAACAACAACATCAGCCCAACAACGAAGAAGGTCACACTCACAACAGGTTGAACTAGCTAGGGATAATGGACAGACTTACTTCTTTGGAGGGAAATGTTAAGGAGACCAAAGTGGTAGTCCAACAAACATACGCGAACTTAAGGGCAGAGCACAAAGCTGACTGCAGCACAGTCAAAGATGAGGTGGTAAAACTTGTCGAGCAAAGCATGGAGAGGTGGCAGGACAAGTTCATCAGCAATCTTTCCCTAAACTACCGCCAGATAGAAACACAGCTCTCTGGAGTGGAGCGGCACATTTCAAACCATGGCTCGGACATCAAGCACGAGGTTGCACAAGTGAATATGCATTTCGGTCAATGGAATGCATTACCCAGCTCAAGCACTAAAGACCCGATGAGTATGGAGGATGGGGCGACCAATGGAGAAAACAAGTGATTCAACTTGCTTTTTTGAGATACGTTAAGTTAAATTTTTATGGTTTTAGACATGTTAAATTTCACATGTTGTTGATGTTGTTTTATTGGCATACTTTTGATGGTTCTGGAACTAGGGATGCCATTTAACTTGACATTTTTATGCTATCTTTTATGCTATATATGGTTTAATTTTTGTCATTTTATGCTACTTTGTTTTTTTCAGGAATGATATGCTACTTTGTTACTAGGTCTATACCAACTGCATCTAAATGTTGTTCATGTTGTGTTGTATATGGTTTACATCTTCCTCATGTTGCAGGTACTTCACTGCTAAAGTGTTGGTTCCATACCAACAATTTCACTGCCTTGACACTACCAGCCTTATAGTGCTCATGCTCTCTCATACATGTTTGAAACCATACTTGTTACATTAGGGTGATCATTATTGGAAGGCAAATCAGTGCTATAATAATATTTGTGTCGTTTACCATGGTCATTTGCTTCATTTCTTCATGGTAAGATAGATGACAACAAAAATAAACACAACATTGCTGGACCAAATGGACAAAATACATCAAACTTGTCCGCTTATCCCACATTAGAAGTACATCAATTGCTAAGGAACTTTATATACACCTGGCGAACTGATAGCATTAAGGAAAGCTAAGGGAAAGAAAGATGGTGAAACAATATACGTCACAAGGAACTAGATTAGATAATTAAGCTTCTCATGCCCCTATTTTGATGATCCTAGTTGTTTTTTCGGAAATGATTGTCAAATCACCACTAACTGATAAACTTTCCATGAATAATGTCAAAAATTCTAGCTCTTCATTCCCTTTCAATTGACTGGCACTTAAACTTTCACCACCACTTGTGAAACTGCTTCCTTCACCGCAATGACAAGTTGCCCGCATTTCTAAATCATCGTCCCTCTAGATGTTATTTTGTCGAGGAGGCATTATTGGACGAGAAGGGGGAAGGTTGTCCCATTGAAAGCACTTGCACTGATCATTGTTACAAAACGAGAAAGGTCGACCTTTATTGGGTCATTCCTTCTTCACGATTCGTTTGTTCATGAACGCTATTGAACATTTCGAACAATGCGGCCTCCGCGAGCAATTGGCTTTAATATGGTCATAAAGTCCACAGCTCCAACGCGATCCGTTGTTAATTTGTGACATATCTAATTAACAAAGAGAACTCTTTAAGAAAAGGGCAATCAACATGAAAAACAATAACACTCATAAATTAAAAAAAAAAAAGTTTAAAGCCAACTTAAGTTTTGTGGAACAATCAATTCGGAGCAAACCCCTACCCTAAACAACAACTAAGGATTTACAAATTTAAACCATCTCTCTAACTAACAATGAACATATTGCACAGATAAGAGGTCACTTTCTCAAGGTCGAAAATCCTAAATAACACTATCATAACCATATATTCAAGGTGTTTCACAATCAAGACACTAACTAACACCACAGAAAAAGATAACTTAAACACAAAATCACTTTAGAATTGTCCAAGGATTTAATAAATCAAAATATAAAACTAGAAATATCAGCCCATGCCCCTTAATCTATCATGCATTACCCAAGTATTCAAGATTTCGTAGTAAAATACATGAACCAACTAAACTTTCAAATGACAAAACCTAAGTTTTAATCGCTACTTGCTAGGGGCCCTTTCAAAAATTTTAACCTTCAACCTCGAAATAAAAAAAAAAAAAAAAAAAAATCCAAACAGTCACTCTAACTCCCAAAATACAACGGTTTTATCCATAAATTTGAAGGTGTAGCTGACTCATACCTTATACACAGTTGGTTGGCGTTTTCTCCATGAAAACTTACTTATTTACCCACCACTTCAAGCCTCATGAGATGCTCCCCATTTAACTAAGCTTTGAGTTTTCATAAGCCCTAGATGGTCCCTATTCCCACTAATCAAACATAAGAGAATCTCAATAAAGACAAGGACAAAAGAATGACTGACTTACCGAGTTCCAACGAGGTCATCCTGCTGTGCACAGGCTACTTTCACCAGGTTCGGGATGGGGGGCTTATTTATCACCTTAAAAGTATTGAGATTCCTTACCCTACCCTGAAGAGAAGACCTGAAATCGAAGGACGTGAAGGAGACCCTCGAACACGTACCAGCTGTCTTCCTGTTGTACGCGAGAACCCCAAAATAATCGGTCCAGATTCAGCTCCAAGCAGACCAACGATGGTTAAAATAGGGTTTTAAGGTTTCAAGAGTCGAGACGATTTGGGGGGAACCAAATGAGAGAGAGGTGTGGGATGTGGTAATCTCAAATTAAAAAAAAAAATTGGAGTTTTTTGGTTTAATTAGAGCTACAGTGATGTAATGTCACCCGTCTGTCAGTGGTCAGTCGGTCAGAAGGGTTTTTTTCTTTTTTTTTACTTTTGGGATGACAACAGAATAGGGCCCGCATGTCAGCACCGCATAGGCGCCACGTCAAGTCGGTGCCTCAACTCGGTGTCCCATATATCGTACTCTAGCATTTCTCTTTCCATTTGAGATCTTCATTTCCTTTTGTTTCTCTTGTTTGTGTTTATTCTTTTGGTTGTAAAGCATCGACAATAACAAGATCTAACTCTCTGATTTTAAGAGGCATAAGGCGATTGGAAGAGAGTTAGGTGAGCGTTACTCGGCGTAGGAGTGTATTGGGTATTTCGACTGTCGTGGAAGTTGATAACATTATTTTGTTTCCTTTTGATTTGATGTTCATATCGACTTGAGATCAGCTTGTAAACTAGAAGGTTTCGAAGTATCAGCTTGATCAGTATTGACCGATTCATTTTAATGTTTGTTTTTCTTTTTTTTGAGGTTAATTCATTTAAGTTTTTATTATATTGAAATTAATGGGTAAGGATTACTAAATAATAAATGGAAATTGAATGAAGTAGAACAAATGTATCTCATTCTTTGTTTCATGATATGATAATTTTTTTCTTTTTTTTGAACCTGAGATGGCAATCGATCTAAACTAAGCTATGTCACTTGAAAAATGGTTTTCCAAACAAATTGATAAGATTTTCTTAATTATACAAAATAAATATAGTTCATGAAAAAATTAAATTGTTCTTAGAGCAGGGAGTTCAATCTTATCAAAGTGAGTAAAGGAAAAATTACACTTCATCGTCTATTTCATCATCTATATACCATATATGAAGGTAATAAAATAGGCGGTGGTGGAGGGGGTGCAAGTTCTCATTGCCCAGTTTGGTCATAGCAATACCGCACATCCATAGATACAGAGATCATTGAGGGCATCTCCAACACTCTGGCACTGGCGCCACTATTACCACTACCCATCAACAAAAGAACATGAAGATTGAAAAGAGTGCATGCCCATTTTCATGTATCTACCTATAGCTTTGATTCTCCAAGTTTGCATTCTACTATTAAAATCGCTGCAACATAAAAAATCATGCAAACCAAAAAAAGATAGAACAAAGATAGTCGAATTTTTCTTGGATAAAGATTACTCGGGTCGTATTCATCCAACTGTTTCAATTTGTACATCCTAAAGCAGAGGGCTTAATTAATTTAAAAAAATCTTAAACAAATCGTCCATACAAAAGAGAAAGAAACAAAATAATCAGGCGTGTTATGAATCAAATTTCAACAAAACTCTCCAAATTCCAGTTGAGATCAATGTTGATTAGGCTGCTAGTAGAACGTCTCCAAATTGATTCCACATGTTAAAAGGAAGTCCTTCAATAGAAATTAATCGAGAAATTTGACAAAAAAAACCTGAAATAGACCTCAATAATGAAAACTAACCCATGATTGTCAGAATTGTTTTTTAGCCCAAATTTAGGGTTGAAAAGTCATTTCTGCCCTTCACTTAACAACAGCCAATTTCCCTCAAATTCATCCTCTCTCCATCATCCTTTCCATATCTCCATCCATCGACTTTCCTCCTTTCCCATTTCCTTCCCTATTTTCTTCCATTAAAGCAAGATTTTTTATCTTTTCTAGAGAAACAAGTCTCTCATCTCCATTCAAGCAAACTTCTTCATCTCTTCAAACTAGAAGATGCTTCTAAACAAGTCTCTCATGATTTTAGGTATTTTTCATTCATTTAAATATATTTTTTCTTTCAATCTGTTTTTTTTATTTTAGGTTTACACATTTTAGCCATGACTAATTTATACTTTTATTTGCTTATGCGTTAGCTAGTTTTATTGGTGTCATAGACAAGTTGTTCACTCCATGCAAGCATCAAAGGCATAAAGTCGGATCTCTCATTATTCGAAACAATCAACTCTTGGGTTGTCGACGTTATTGAATCCCTTGTTTCTTGTAAGTTCATCGTATATGAATTTTTTTGTATTTATTTGCTTAACCTAAACCTTCTCAGACAACTAATTATTACATACATTTTACCTACGGGATTATTTAATGGTCTTGGGAGACTTCATTACCATGAATATGAGTTGTCCAATACCTTTCATTGCTGGTAATGATTAAGAGTAGTTCTACAAATCATATTGACAATATTGTTTATATTGACAATATCATTCATAACAATAATAATACTAGTTATGAAAATAAATTGCAAATGGTTTAGAATATAACTTTTAAGTCCCTATTTACTCAATAGTTATATTCATTTATTCATTTTAATAATATCATCTATAATGACGGTAATGCATCTCCAATAATTGTGTTTTATCAATATCATCAATATTGACAATATCGTCAATAATTATAGTAGTCTATTAATTTCTAAAAAATGCAATTAGTTGCATATATAATTTATTCTTGTTGACTATAAACTCGATAAACCATCAACTATTTTCTCTGTTTTTATGATTCATGTTAGTTTTTTTTTCTTAATTTCATATGTACCACATGTCAAAATTGTTGTCCAATATGGCGGAGAGTGGGTCACCACTAATGGTGGCAATAAGATGTACAATGCCAACACTAATGTTGAGATGATATATGTGCCAAGAAATTGCTTGTTCCAACAATTGGTCAAGGTTCGTGCAACTCATTTCAAGATTAACACTCCATCTCACTCTATCACATTAAGTTATGGGTGCAAAACAATTATTGGCATAGTGGTCATTAAAGTGAATAACGACGCAGATGTGCATTATTTTGTTCATGACTTCTATATGTCTACAAACAATATAACTCCATTGTGCTTAAGTGCTGAGCTGATAGATCCACCTAACGAACATGATTATGAAGACCAACCTGCACAACATTTTAATATGGTACAAGAAAGCATAGAGTTACCTATTACAAGCCAATAGGAAGATTCTAATATAAATGCTAATAGGAAAATTGGGTTAGACAACTCGTGCGGAGATGCAATCATTCCACTTGATGATGAAGATGAAGCGAGGATTGAAGACAATGTTGGCAGTGGCACTATTAATATTGGCATGGAGTATGATGATCAGTGCATAGGTTTCGATAATGACTTCAACATGGACATGTATTCTTGCGAGTATATTGGGCTTACAGATAAAAACCAAGAAAAAAATATTGACAATGATAACATACTAGAAGTTCAGGTTGGAGATAAGGAGAGAGGCAGTGTTCGACCATCCACCATGTCTTTTGAATCGTTAACATCGGATGCTTTCACAAAGGATCAATTGTTTATCAATAAGAAAAAGTTGCGTCATAGTCTTGGTATCTTTGCAATGAAGAACAATTTTGAATATAAAGTTATTCGTTCAACAAAAGAATTGTTTGTGGCTAGATGTGTACAAAAAGAGCCCCGGCCAGACGTCGAAAGCAAATGATATAATCAAATGGAGAAGAAAGGAAAAGGAAGAAGTGTGGCAGTTGTCATAGATTTGGTCATAACCGTCAAACTTGTAAGGAGCCCATCCCACTACATCCTAATGGTTCTCCTTAAGAAGTTGATTTCAGTAGATGAATTTTTGTAGCACCTTTTTCAATTTGATAAGATGTTTAATTCTATAAGAGTCTATATTTTGAAACAATACCTACTACATGTTGTCTTTTAATTGATAATATATTACTTTATTGATGGAGTAGTGCATTTGTATTCAATGTCATAAATATTTTTTTGAAATACCTAATGTCATCATTTTGTTTATAGCAATTGTACACACTTTTTGTACATGCCAATATTGGCAATATTGTTTATATTGTCATTATTGTTAATACTATTAATATTGTTAATATTGTCAATATTGCTAATGTATCTTTTGTAGTGGGGTGAGCTTTCATATTTATGTTAGTGACTATAATTTTTATTGATTGAAGTTATCAAACAATTTTTTTTTACTGGTATCTAATACATTTGTAGTTGTTAGCAATGCATGTAGTGCACTTTGTAACTATAGTCAATATTGTCACTATTGTACATATTGTTAATAATGTCAATATTGCTAATATATCTTTTGTAGTGCGAGGGTGAGTAGTGGCTATAATTTTTAGTAATTGAAGTATCAAACAATTTTTTTTGCAGTGTTCTAATAAATTTACAGTTGTTAGTAATGCATTTTGTATGTCACTATTATCAATATTGTTAGTATTGTCGATATTGTTATTGTCAATATTGATAATATATCTTTGTAGTGTGGGTGTGAGTTAGTAGCTATAATTTTTAATAATTGAAGTTATCTAACAATAAGTTATTTTGACACTTCAAAAAAATGGTAACAACAGTTGTTTGACATTTACAAAATGCGATGCACAAAAATGACATCTACAGTGGCATCATCACTATGTATGTAATTTAATTCACTACAAATGTCCACTATTGTTAGTAATTCCCAAAAAGTCAATTACAGTTGTTTCACAGAAACTATCCAAAAAAATACATACAAAAAAATTTACATAACGTCTTCATCACTGTCTACTCTTCAATCATTTAATCTTCTCATGTTCCTCCACATCTTTACAACTCGAACATGTTGAATAAGTCAATATTCCCCATCGAAAAAAATCAACAGCCTTTTTTTTCTGAATTCCGTAATTTTTTATTGAGTCAACAAATTTGGATCTTTCTCAAACACCAAGTACTCTAAATGCATGAGAGTGAACGTTCCGCAGTCTCCCCTGCCAAACAAGAAACTTGAGACAATGATTTGAAAACAAAATTATTATATTAATAGAATAAGGATTAGTACCAATTACCCCATTTGTCGTGGTATTTTTAAAATAATGATGTTCAATTCCTTGTTAGGCACCTCCCTCCCACACATACTGAGCATCTTATCTACTATGCTAAGGAGATATTCTATTTCTTTTTCTCAATTACTTCTAATATAATAATTTAGGTGTCATTAATCATAATAAACCAATAAAGAGAACTTACTTGTTGACTTGCAGTCTGTTGATATAGATTGCTCATCTTTATTTTATTCAGCAGAATTTGAGTTGATGGCCTATTTTCTCTTCCGCTAAGACGTCGATTTGTTCTACACGACGCCTTCCATTCTTTGGCAATCATATATGTACATAAAAAAAATAAAAAAACAAAGTGAATTATTATTAAAAAATCACTTGAAGATCAAAGCAATATGGTACTCATAATAAATGTCATAAGTAACATTCAAAACAAGAAAAGTAAAAAAGAGGATTTTAGCAACCTAACAATCACCCCAAAGTCTCATTCCAAAGGTCGAGCAGATTGACACTGATGGAAAAGATTGAATTGTTTAAGAACACAATTCATTGAAGGCACTTCTCAAAAGAAAAAAAAAATAATTGAAGATCAATTAAAAATATTGGCTCTTTAGATACATGCGCTTCATACACCAATTAAAAGTACATTTGCATCTAATTATGTAAGGGAAACATATTTGTTATTTAAGCATTGTGTTTCATTTACATTTTTAATCTAAAGAATTAGTTATGCTCACATGAAAGGGGATGATGATTCTTTACACACCATGTGCATTAAATCTCTCTAACACCTTGAAAAGAATGGGTAGATAGATATTGACTACATTGAAATTATCGATAATATTGATAATATTAACAATATTAACAATATTTTCAATATTTAGAACTAAAAAGCAGAGTTCACGACACTCAAAGAGACATTCTATTATACTAACTTCAAAAATCTAAGCCAAATAAATTTGTATTGATAATGAATTATGTGATGACATTGAACAACTAAGAAGCAGAGTTCACTTAAAAATCAAATAACTCTAAATAAAGTTTGCTAAGGGCTAACTTTTAATATTGTCAATATCAACAATATTTAGAGAGCACGAGCACCAAAATAAGAGTTCACGACATTCAAAGAGACCTTTATAAATCACATCTCATATTTAGAGAGCTATAAAATAAGAAGTGGTTCATGCAACATAAGTATAAAGATGTTATAACTAATGTGTTGGCGGTCAATAGTAATAGATTTTTTTTGTTAGACAACAAGCTTCCACACATATACACTCTCGAAATGTAAATTAGTGCTGATATACATAAAAAAATCCACATTGTACGATTTCGATGCAAGAAAATTCAATGAAATTTGACAGGTCTCAATTTTAAGATTGATATTATTTAATCAATTCAACAACCTAAACTTATATAGTTCATCATATTTATTAAAAAAACTTGGTCATTTAAAGTAAAAATTGTAATTTAATTTGTTGTATAGCATCCCTACAATAGCATGTGACATGATCAATATTGTTTATTTACATACTTCATTATTTAACAAGAATTGATTAAGGTAGCGATAATAAAAAGAGCTGATTAAGGTAGTTCTTCAAAAATTAAATCTCACTAAGTTCAAGTATTAAAAACTCAAGAAAAACTAAAGCAGTAATATTTTCAAATAAATATAAAATAGTATGTGCATATGGGTTTGGGGAAAAAAAGCCACATACCTCTCCTATATATCGCCCAACATATGTTGTTAAAGGATTACCAACTTTAATAATTCCTTTAATTACGAGATATCAAACCATCGTAAGAGGAGTACGAATGAAATAGGGGCATCAATCGTTTACAAGCAATTATGCAATGTAAGCAACTCTTAAAATCTTAAAAGAAATATAAACCCTAATTCTTAAATTTGAAAGTAAAAACCTACCATGAGTTATTAAGTGAGTGAGAGAGAAGATAACAAATGAAGAAGTAAGGCTTATTGGCACCTTGAATGGAGTGTTCTTCTTCGATTATCTTCTTTTTTTTGGTACACTTGCAGTTTTCTTCTTCGATTATCTTCTTTTCTTTGAACCTGATATTGAACAACAAAGTGAAATGGACATTTGGGGCTTGTAGAAGTTAAGGATAACTTGGACATTTCATCTCAACTTTTGGGTTATTTTTCATTAGATTATAAAGAAGGGCTATTTTTCATTATCGAGGTAACTTTTGGGTTATTTTGTCAAATTTCTCATTAATCCATAGGTTCTCGTCCCCCAAATTGTAAGTCTCTCCAATGGTGCTTCGGTCACCGCCTAAGTTCCGTCCTAGCAATAAATGGTCTGCTTGTTCTTCTGCACACGAGAACGCCCAATGCACTTAAGGACCGGCCTTCGAGAAAGCAAGGGCGATATAAAATCCTCAATCAGGGACTTCTTATTGTTGATTGAAGGTCTGAACAAGGCAAGCCCAAAATCCCACTCCCTGAGATGACGCACCACCCGTTTGGGATTGCTTGAGCGACCTGGGCAATCGATTGAGGTGTTGAGTTGATAACAATGCACATCCGATTGATCGAGAGCCCTCACCAGTATGCACTTCCAACCATGCTCAGATCTTGAATCGATCTTGTGTTTGATGCTCTGCAACTGAAAGAGGAAACACAAACAAGAGAAAAAAGAAATGGAGCTCTCAAATGAAAAGAGTTGAACTAGAGCTTGTTTGCGTTTGGTTCCCTCCTAAAGAGAATTGAAAAGTTTGAAATTGGTCTTTGAGCTATTCACGACTTGACTTCATGTCAACTCCACTGACATCAGATGCGACGGTATGCGTCAGAAGAAAACGGAGAAGAGGCTACCCTTAACGGCTTCTCTTGCTTTGGTTAGTGGGCCCCACTAGTTATCGCTGCGGCGACAGTGTGTATCCATTAGGGGTTGGCAAACCGCAATTTGGTGGTGAAAATCATCAAATCGGGGGTTTACGGTTTGGTCATTTTGCAAACCACCACCAAACCGCGAACCACCAAAATCGCAACCAAACCGAACCGCGGTTTGGCGCGTTTGGTTTGGTTTGGTTTCTCGATTTTTCTTGTTACATGTTTTCCAAAAAAAAAAAACCAGTGGTGGGAGGCGGGTGTGAGAGATCACTGGTAGGAGATGGCAATGGCAACTGGTGGGAAGCGGCAGTGATGACGACTAGTAGAAGGCAGCAACGAATGGCCTCAACTGGTGGAGGATAATATGTTTAGGATCTTCAGATAGAGATGAAAAAATGAAACGGATGTTGTTTATATTGGTTAAGGTTAAGTTGTTTATATTGGTTAAGGTTTTAAAATGTGAATTAAATAAATTTACTAAATTACCTTCGGTTTGATTTGGTGAACCGCGGTTTTTCAGAATTAAAAACCACCACCAAACAGCGATTTTGCGGTTTTTCAAACCGCACCCAAACCGCGAGTTTTAAAAATCATACAAAATCATACGATTTGGGCGGTTTAGACAGTCGGATTTGCTTGACATCAATTTCACCATTCTTCCAAGCTCATGCGCATAAAAGAATTTTGGTGAAATATGTTTTGTTCTCCCCTTTTATGAATCCTTCACTTAATTGTGCAATACATGCTTTGCGTTATCTTCATATAATATGGTTGGAGAATCTTTTATTGAAGGCAATCCACATGATTCTTGAATATATTCAATCATATTTCTCAACCATACACATTCACGACTTGCTTCATGAATTGCAAGTACTTCATAATGGTTGGAAGAAGTAGCAACCATAGTTTGCTTTATCGACTTCCATGATACAAAGATATTACCACATGTGAATACATATCCTGTTTGAGAACGGGCCTTGTGGGGATCGAGATAAAAATCCAAAGATCAAAGATAACCTTGGAGATTCAATTTTACCCTTTCGAGTAGAATAAACCCATGTCACTTGTTCCTCGAAGATATCGGAAAATATGTTTAACACCATTCCAATGTCTTCGAGTTGGTGATGAGATGTATCTTGCAAATAGATTGACAAAAAAAGCAATGTCAGGTCTTGTACAATTTGCAAGATACATAAGTGCACCAATTGCACTTAAATATGGTACCTCCGGACCAAGTAGCTCTTCATCACTTTCATGAGGTCGAAATGGATCCTTATCCACTTCAAGTGATCTAACAACCATTGGAAAGCTCAATGGATGCGCCTTGTCCATATAAAATCTTTTTAATATTTTTTCAATATAATTTGATTGATGGACAAGTACTCCACTTGAAAAATGTTCAATTTGCAAACCAAGACAAAGTCTTGTTTTTCCAAGTTCTTTCATCTCGAATTCATTTTTCAAGTATTCGATGTTCTAACGATGTCGTCGTGGTTTCCCACTATATTTAAATCATCAACATATACAACAATAATCACAAATCCTGTTGATGATCTTTTAATGAAGACACATGGGTAAAGCGGATTATTTACATATCCTTCTTTCAAGAAATAATCACTAAGGCGTTTGTACCACATTCGTCCGGATTGTTTCAATCCGTACAAAGACCTTTGTAATTTTATAGAATGCATGTTATGAGGTTTTGATTTTATTTCTTCGGATATTATAAATCCTTCAGGGGATTTTCATATATATCTCACTGTCTAAAGATCCGTACGATATGTTTATAACGACATCCATTAAATGCATATCAAGCCCTTCGAAACTGCAAGGCTTATCAAAAATCGAAATGTGATTGCATTTATAACAGGAGAATATGTTTCCTCATAATCGATGTCGTGTCTTTGTGAGAAACCTTGAGCTACAAGTCTTGCTTTGTACCTTGTAACTTCATTTTTTTCGTTTCTCTTTCATAAAAATACCCATTTATATCCAACAGGTTTTACGCCATCGGCGTTTGGACAATTGGTCCAAAAACCTCTCGTTTCCTTAACGAGTTTAGCTCTGCTTGGATAGCATCTTGCCATTTTCGCCAATCGGGACTTTTTCGACATTCGTCCACTAATCGTGGTTCTGGATCATCATCATTTTCACATATTTCAAAAGACACATTGAAAGCAAATATATCATCAGGAACAATTTTATTTCGATCCCAAATCTTACCAGAGTTTAAATAATTTATTGAGATCTCATTATTTTCATCTTTTTCTCCTTTTCTAGAGGCGTTGTTCCTCATCAAAATCAATTCATTCGACAAATCCTTATCAAATGATTCTTGTGCTTTCTCATGAGTATTTTGGTTTGCATTTATTTTTACTCCCGTTTTCCTCTTTCGAGGAATTGTATCCTTTGAACCAATCGGTCTTCCACGCTTTAAGCGTTTAGTTGGTTCTTGTGCATTTTGTTGCACAGAGACATCAATTCTTGCGGGAGCATTGACAAACTGGAATATATGATTTTGTCACTTGTTTTGCATCATTAAATGTATAAGGTAATTGATTTGCGATTTGTTGCAAATGAATGATCTTTTGAACTTCAAGTTCACACTTGATTTGTGCGTGGATCATAATGTGATAAAGTTGATGCATTCCAAGCAATTTCACGCCATTCCTTTTGAATTGGCTTCTTATCTCCCCTAATGGTGGGAAAATTGCTTTATCAAAGTGACAATCAAAAAACGTGCATAAATAAATCCCCTGTTAAGGGCTCAAGGTATCTTATAATTGACGATGAGTTAAATCCAACATAAATCCCAAGTTTTCGTTGTGGACCCATCTTAGTTCTATTTGGAGGTGGTATAGGAACATACACTTTGCACAACCAAAAATTCTCAAATGTGAAATATTTGGTTGTTGACCTAAAATGAGTTGCATGGGGGAATGTTCATGGTATGCGAGGCCTATAACGAATGATAGATGTTTGTATGAAGGATCGCATGTCCCCAAACTGAAGTTGATAACTTAGTTCTCATGATTAAAGGTCCGGCAATTAATTGAATGCGTTTGATTAGAGATTCTCGCCACAAACCATTCAGGTATGCACGTGTGGAACGAATGTTCAATGGTAATTCTTATAGGCATGCAATAATTTTTAAATGCTTGAGATTGAAATTCCCAGGCATTATCAAGACGGATGGTCTTGATTGGGTTGTCGAGGAATTGTGCTCTTAACTTAATGATTTGTGCTAAAAGTCTAGCAAATGCAACATTGCGGGTCGAAAGCAAACAAACATGTGACCACCTAGTTGATGCATCTATCAAAACCATGAAATATCTAAATGGTCCACAAATGAGGATGAATAGGTCCACATATGTCTCCCTGAATGCGTTCTAAGAAAACTGGAGATTCCACAACAATTTTACTTGGGGATGGTTTAACTATCAATTTACCTTGAGAACAACTAGCACAATTATAATCACCAGCTGAAAATATTTTGTGACTCCTTAAAGGATGTCCATGCGAATTATTAATTATTCTTCGCATCATTTATGATCCTGAATGACCAAGCTAGGTCATGCCATAAAATGAATGTCTTTGGATCATTAATTTTCTTATTCAAGACGACATTCGTTTCGACATGCCTTATATGAATAAAATATAATCCAGATGATAAAGTCATGAATTTTTCTAACACTTCTTTTTTCTCATTTGAAACCAATGTGACATAGAGAAATTCTCTATTATTTTCGTTAATGGTTTCAATGTGATATCCATTTTGTCGAATATATTTAAAGCTCGATAAATTTCTTCTCGATTTTTCAGAGTATAAGACATTGTCAACATGAATTGTTGTTCCCCAGTGCAACATAATATTTGCTCTTCTAGAGCCATTAATCAAATTGGAGATGTCGAGATATTGTTTGAACATTAGCCTCGGCTAAGTTCAAATTGGAGAAATATTCTCTGTTTTTAAGGATTGTATGCGTTGTAGCACAATCAACAAGGCATATATCGCTCTTATTTGATTCATGACTTGAACACATGATTTGTTGATCCATCCGGACAAATAATGTTTGGCAAATCGAGAAAAAAGTCATATTTTAATGATAAAATTCATAATATTTTGCATTTGATTTTGAAGGCATGGTAAAGGTCACAAAAATATTCGGGCATATATATGACAATATTTATGCAAAATAGCCTTTCATATATGACTAAAAAAAATGTCACAATTATGAGCGCTCATTGTCAATAATTATTTGCCCTTTGTAGTGGTGCACCACTTTTATTCCAATTTTTGGCGGAATTGTCAATACGACCTTTACGATATTTTCACCTTTTCCACGTCCATAAATTTATTATTGCGATCATGATCACTATATGCAACATATGCTTCTTAATTTGAAGTTTAACTAATTGACGGGAGCGATATTATATTTATAATATCTCATTATTTTACTCACCTACCATGAGACAAAAAATCAATCCTTAATATTTATTGGATTGACGTGCGCACTCGATATTTGTTGCGGAATAAATCGAGGCGGGCCACGTGACCCTTTTATTGTCTCATCGGTCATATTTCCACATAGCCTCAACATAGAGGTAATTAAAATTGTGGAATTATAATTAATATTTGATGATTAAATTTTGTAGCATGAGACTCAAATTACTCATTTTGAGCTTTTTGGAGCATTACCATTTTGGTATGTATATATATAACTCCATAAGGTGAAAATATATATAAAGTGAAATATTCACTTTTCAAATCTCTAAAGAGAAATTTGTGAATGATTGTGTACAACATACAACCTCGCATGGATACAAGCTTTATTCATAATTTGTAATATATAATTATCATGACAAGAATTATAATAAGATAACAAATTCAACTATGGTTGATTAATATTTTGAAAGTAAATATAATATAAAATAATTTTCTCTTTTCTTTTATGTAAAAAAAAACATAACATATGATTAAGTATATGTTCACAACTTGATTTATTAATAATCAAATGTACTATTCGTATGGGTTGGTGGGACAACCTCCAGGTTGGGTGGCGAGACAAAGTCCGCTTAATGCCATGCCTCCTCGAACGGGATAACCCGTCTCCCTTTCAATGTTTAGCTTTACCGGGACAAGGCTTACCCACTATCAACTCAAACTTATAGCATGATTTGTATTATAAAATTAAGAATAGAACAATAACTAATCATTTGTAGTTTTAAGAGAAAACTAGTTATGTCACATATTGACTTTTGATTTCGATGTAGAAGATCGTATAAGACGCAACTACTGAGCATACTTTGGCAATCGGTGACGCTATAATGCATAATATATGAATAATGTATGCATAGATAAAAGAAAGCTACAATGATAATATAGAAGTAAATTGAACTTATTTAAATAACAAAAATTATACATTCCTAGCTTTCTCTCCTTAACAAGCCTTCTTGAACTTCAAGATCTACTTAATGTTAGAGCAAGCTCGTGCTTGATAACGTGTTGTAAACTAAGTTGGAACTTGCTAAGAACTAGAGAAGGAAATTAGAAGACTAAGAACTTATATTACTACAAAAGAGAAGAGAAGAAATAAGATAGTTGGAATGAGAAGTTTTCATTCAACTTAGTGTGCTATTACAATGAAGTTAGTATCATTTATATAGGCCATTTGGTATGATTACAAATGTACCTTAGCAATGTGGGAATAAAACATACACCACATGTACATTGAAATGGTTACAAAGAACATGACAATACAAAGACCAGGTGAAAGTACATAACTACACAATATGTTGGTGTACATGCATGGTCATCCACACTTCACAACAATTTTGTCAAATTTCTCATTAATCCATAGGTTCTCGTCCCCCAAATTGTAAGTCTCTCCAATGGTGCTTCGGTCACCGCCTAAGTTCCGTCCTAGCAATAAATGGTCTGCTTGTTCTTCTGCACACGAGAACGCCCAATGCACTTAAGGACCGGCCTTCGAGAAAGCAAGGGCGATATAAAATCCTCAATCAGGGACTTCTTATTGTTGATTGAAGGTCTGAACAAGGCAAGCCCAAAATCCCACTCCCTGAGATGACGCACCACCCGTTTGGGATTGCTTGAGCGACCTGGGCAATCGATTGAGGTGTTGAGTTGATAACAATGCACATCCGATTGATCGAGAGCCCTCACCAGTATGCACTTCCAACCATGCTCAGATCTTGAATCGATCTTGTGTTTGATGCTCTGCAACTGAAAGAGGAAACACAAACAAGAGAAAAAAGAAATGGAGCTCTCAAATGAAAAGAGTTGAACTAGAGCTTGTTTGCGTTTGGTTCCCTCCTAAAGAGAATTGAAAAGTTTGAAATTGGTCTTTGAGCTATTCACGACTTGACTTCATGTCAACTCCACTGACATCAGATGCGACGGTATGCGTCAGAAGAAAACGGAGAAGAGGCTACCCTTAACGGCTTCTCTTGCTTTGGTTAGTGGGCCCCACTAGTTATCGCTGCGGCGACAGGTGTGTATCCATTAGGGGTTGGCAAACCGCAGTTTGGTGGTGAAAATCATCAAATCGGGGGTTTACGGTTTGGTCATTTTGCAAACCACCACCAAACCGCGAACCACCAAAATCGCAACCAAACCGAACCGCGGTTTGCGCGGTTTGGTCGGTTTGGTTTCGCGATTTTTCTTGTTACATGTTTTCCAAAAAAAAAAAACCAGTGGTGGGAGGCGGGTGTGAGAGATCACTGGTAGGAGATGGCAATGGCGATCGGTGGGAAGCGGCAGTGATGACGACTAGTAGAAGGCAGCAACGAATGGCCTCAACTGGTGGAGGATAATATGTTTAGGATCTTCAGATAGAGATGAAAAAATGAAACGGCTGTTGTTTATATTGGTTAAGGTTAAGTTGTTTATATTGGTTAAGGTTTTAAAATGTGAATTAAATAAATTTACTAAATTACCTTCGGTTTGATTTGGTGAACCGCGGTTTTTCAGAATTAAAAACCACCACCAAACAGCGATTTTGCGGTTTTTCAAACCGCACCCAAACCGCGAGTTTTAAAAATCATACCAAATCATACGATTTGGGCGGTTTAGACGGTTTTAGGGAAACATATGCCCACCCCTAGTATCCATTGTATGTATCATTTTCCTTACTTTTATTGACATTTATATGTACGCTAGGTATATATGCTATGACACAAATACCTATATGTACGCTAAACGCGTATAATTCATGACTCCTATGGGGTTTTATACAGGGTATTACTAGCGTCAAAGAAAATGATTTTAACTGTCAATAGTTGGCGAGTTGGAGTGGTTCAACACTTCAGTAGCTTAAGAGGATGATGTCTCGAGTTCGAGACTCTTCAACGCAGAAACCATTGCTGAAAAAGTTTTACCCCCTGGTGGACCGACCCGACTCGAATTCGAAGTAGTCGGTTAAGTTCGGATACTGAGTGGTCTAAAAATAATAATAATTTGGTTGAAATTAATTTGGTTTTTGAACTTGCTACCTCAAATACAAATATTGAAACTGTTGATGGTCCTAACCACTGCATCAAGATCAATAAAGTTTAGTCAAATAACCCGGTCGGGTTTGTCACAATGATAAGGGTGAAGCCGGTGTTATGTGAGTTAAGCGCACGACTTCGATTTCGACTACTCGGTATGGTATGCTCGCTCGGACCATTGGGATACTCCCAAGCTAATTATGTCAGGGCTTCGTGAAAATAGTTAGGTTCGCTTTGACACTCATGGGTATAAAAAATAAAAAATAAATAATGTTTAGTCAAATAATTTAATTTGTTAATGCTGATTTATTTCGGATAATACAAATAGTAGATAATATCAAGTTATACAATTTGCTTCTGAAAAGTACAATATATTTTTAATATAAATATACCATCATCATGAGATTATCTAGTCAAACCGCAACTTCAAGTAACAAAGTACAAATTACTTTGTAGAAAAAAATGTACAATTACTAAGGTACGATTGGGTATGATGTCTTTTATCATATGAATTTTTAATAAGTAATGAGCATTGAGCTCGATGATGAAAGATAGGATTTATAAGGTTCCCCACCATTTTAAAATTTGATCTTAGTCTTATACTAATTAACAGTGGCAAACCGTCGAGCTCCAACAAATCTTGCATGCTTCGCCCAGCTCCATACATTGGCTTGCTTGCAGTGCCAGTGAAAAGTTCAAAAGTGCTTGAACCTTGGCTCATTACATAAAGTTCTGTACCCTACACGAGTTATGTATACATATATCGATAAGAAAAAATGAGGAACAATAAACACTTTAATTTATAAATAAAATATTTGTTACCTCGATCTCACAAAAGTTTTATTTAAAGTATACTTGTTTATCCAGTAATTGAAATAAATTAACTTTTTTTATACGATAAATTTTTTTCATTGATATCTGTATACTTGCTTAGATGGATGTGTTATAAAAATGGTGAGAACATATAGAACAAATAAGAGAAGAGTAGTTTAGATGCTTGGAAGATATTCAAAAATAATATATAAACTACAAAATTAAATATGAATGTTTATATAAGTTAAAGAAATTTAAAGGTATAGAAAAGACTTAAGATAACTTGTAGAGGATACATTAATTATAAAAAAAGAAAAATAATTTATTTATTACATCATCAATTACGTTGATTAGCTGAATGAAAATACCTAGTCCATGTAACTAAGCATCCCAACTGATTTTAGATGCTGTTGTTGTACTGGTATTAAATTTAGAAAATACTAGATAGTGAGAGGAAATGTGTTGATACGTGTTAACTGCTCAGCGATAATAATGTCGGCGTAAGCTTCTTCTTTTATTTTTTACGTCAAAAGACTTTTATTTAACAATGTATTTTTTTTATTGAATCCATTTAACAATGTTAAAAGCTGGTTACAGATAAACACTAGAACCCCAATCATAAATACATGACTTAAAAATAGAAACTAGTTAAACTATGAGTTAACTCATTCGCAAGCCATTTAACATAACAAACACTGAGATTATCAATATTCTTCTATGATTGGTAGACGAGCATCAACAACATTCCTCCAACTCCAAAATCATCAACAGGACCATGATGAATGGTATTGACAACAACTTTTGGTGTAAGCTATTTTTATTGGTTAGTGTTGGGTCACGTTAGTTATAACGTGATAAAAGAACAATTAGTTTTGATAACTACGAGATTTTTTTTTTTTGAAAATAACCACTGGATTTTCATTTAATAGTGGACATAAGGGAAAAATTACAAAAGTACTGTTAATAATAAAATAAATTAGTAAAATAAGTTAGGTTTATTTTTTATTACAAAAATAAGGTAAATCGGGTTATGGAAATGCGTTACTAGTGGGGCAAATATTTAACACTAATGGCGCATTCTCTGAATGCGCCATTAGTGTCCAACGTGGCGGGGCAAAAATACACGAATGGCGCATTCGGAGAATGCGCCATTCGTGTATTTTTGCCACTGGGGAGAAAAACACGAATGGTGCATTCTCCGAATGCGCCATTCGTGTGTGTTAGGGACCGAACCACGTGGCGTCCACGTGGATCGGTCCCCTTAAACTAATGGCGCATTCTCCGAATGCGCCATTAGTTTGAGGTTGCTGTTGACGTGTCGTCCACATGGCGTCTGCGTGTGCGCCATGTGGAGCGACCCTGTACACTAATGGCGCATTCTCCGAATGCGCCATTAGTGTAACGTTTTAACCACGTGAGGTCCACGTGGGCGCCACGTCAGTTTCCACAGTACATGAATGGCGCATTCTCCGAATGCGCCATTCGTGTACTGCACCCCCGTGACACATACATGCGCGTGATATCGTCTTCCCCGAGAACGCAGGGAATATATTCCTTGCGTTCTCGGGCTAGGATATACGGCTATGGGGTAGGGGATTAGGGTTCCTGGGGGGTTTTATAAGGTGGGTGTTGGCGGGGTGGAGCAACCGAGAGAGTCGCGAGAGAGAGTCTGGTGCGGGAGAGAGCAAGCAGCGAAAGAGGAGCCGGAGAGCCAAAGCAATGGAGCAGAGAGCCAGCCGGTGCGGAGAGACCAAAGCGAGAGGGGAGAGGAGAGAGTAGCGGCCGAGACGACGTGGACGAACCGAGAGGATGAGAGAGCGGGAAGAGAATAGACGGAGAGGAGGGGGGGACCCGCAGCGAGCGAGAGGCGCGAGAGAGAGAGAGAGAGAGAGAGAGAGAGAGAGAGAGAGAGAGAGAGAGAGAGAGTTCGGTGACGGAGGGAGGGACATAGTTAGGGGGACCGAGAGAGAGAGTGGAGGAGGCAGAGAGAGAGAGATAGTACGGTGACGGAGAGAGGGAGAGGTTGGGGGAGCGAGAGAGAGAGAGTTAGTGATAGTTCGAGAGAGATAGTGGGGGGACCTTGACATCGAGAGGTGGGGGGACCTTGACACCGATCGAGAGACCGATAGTGAGAGAGAGAGAGAGTTGGGGGTGGTTTGGGTTGGGTTGTGGGGTGGGTCATTTTGTTGGTGTGATAGAGTTGGGTGAGTTGTGGGTCTGGGTTGTGAGGTGGGACTATTTTTTGTGTTTTTGCAGGGAATATCAAACATATAAGATACACACTAGTGGGTTTGATCTGGGTTGAAGGTTGTGAAAAGGTTCAAAATTTTATTTATTTTTTACGTCATTTCGTTGAAGTTCGTAAGAAGATGGGTAGCCCGGGTCGGGCTACCTCATATGGGTCGGGTCGGGCCGACCCGGACCCGGGTGGGCTGGGTCGGGCCGACCCTGACCCTTTGGATAAGGGGTCGTCACACACCGCTTGGAGTTGAACAAAGTACTCATTTTGAGGAGTAAAATAGAGGGGGTGTATTTTGTATAGATGTCTCCTTTTGAAAAGGAGTCATTCATTTTGTATAGATGACGCATTTTCAAAAGGAGCCATTCACTCCACCTCATCAACCCACATGCCACAAGGCGCCACATCATCGTCAATGTCTCCTTTTGAAAAGGAGACATACCATACTTTTGGAAATAAAAAGTAACCACCCTTATTTTTGGAATAAAAAATGTTTCCAACCTTATTTTTTGAAAAACTCCGGACAGAAGAGTCCTTTCGTACAATGGATGAGATAAGTAGAGGGAGACAGTGACCTACCTTGAACACACGCGTGTTGCGCTAATAGATGGGCCACCTCATAGGCGGACCTCATGATGTGAGTCACACACTCCCTAGCATCTCTATCGAGTAGGGCGTCTTTTGGTTTGTTCTCCTTAGAGTTAATATTTTCATGTTTGGTTTAACTTTAAACTTGAAGGGAAGTTTCAAATTTGTAAACAATAAAAAATATAAATTGACATAAATAACCTTCGAACAAAAGAGATACGAGTAATAAATGAGTCATTAATGAGGGGTAATTGTGTCTACAACTCCTAGGAGATAACTCCATAGGGGATGGTGGGGAGATATCTCACACTCTATGGTGTAAGTTGTGAGATAACTTATAGGCAAGCCTGCAAGTTGAGCAACCAAACAAGATTAGTTTGCAACTCCCTACCCCTAACCAAACAAGGCCTAGATCTAGAGTCTCTTCGACTAGAAATCATGTGTAGCTCTCCAAACATGTTGAAAGCAGCTTTGCAACTACCGTCGATGCATCACACTCGATCTTGTCTATTCTGAGCCCATGCTCTTTAGCAATTACGAGACCTTCGTGAATGGCCAAAAAATCAGCAACATCAGGTGGGAAAGAGCCCAAGATTTGTTTGGTAAAGGCCTTGTAGACGACTTCCTCGTGGTCATGAATAACCCCTCCAATCCTTATATGGGCACAATTGGGTAGCACTGAAGCATTTGTGTTCATTGTGAGGCGTCCTTGAGGTGGGGGGTTCAGATCTGGTGTGGGAGGTTGGGTGTCGTTTTGCTCGATCTAGCTAGATCCAGGAGAGGGACAACCTAAGATGTGTTTTTTGAAATTATTGTTCCAAGTCGAGATGGTTTCCTAGTCCAGAAGATGATTGGGGTGCTTCCCATTCAAGGTCATGTCGTTTCTTCTTCTCCATATAAACCACATCACCATAAACATGGATTCAACTAGTTTTCTATGAGGAGATTGAAAGATGTTCGAGAGACAGTCAGATGTAGGGGCTTTAACACTCTCTCAGGAGGGATCACACAGTCACCTTCCACTACAGGGCTTTAAAAGCGAGGCACTTGAATAGCAGGTGAGTAGTAGTTTCGGCCTGTTGGTGACATATGGAATGCGTTAGATCTATCTGAACTCCTCTTCTACGAAGATTTACTTTTGTTGGTATCGCCTCATAGAAGACCCTCTAAATTAAGATTTTAGTTTTTCCCGGTAAGTGAAGGTTCCATAAAAAGTTCCACCAGTGTGCCAATGTTGATTTGCTACCTTCTCCCGATGCATTTGTGTATTGTTATATAACTTTATACTCTCTTATGATTGTATAGTTTTCTGATTTTTCAGGGTATCAGATAAGCACATTCTCAGCCGTGAAAGAGCTCAGTAGTATGAACTATACTGCCCTCACATCTTCCGCTTCTAGGGAGGCTTGGAGCTTCAGTATATCCCAGCAACGCTCCTCAGTAATGAAATCCGAGACTTTGCATTCTCTATCCATGTTTTTATGGTTAGATAGAGTCTGGTAGTAGGTTGGTCTAGGCAGTCACTTGTCTCGGAAAACCTCTATGTTTTCCTCATTTCCCACTCGCCAGACTAGAGCTTTGGTTAGGAGTTCCCGACCCTAAAGAATACTTCTCCACAAGTAGGAGCAGCTGTCTCTCCTTTTAATCTTGGCATTCAGAAAGTTTTTGCCATGAAAGTATTTTCCTTCAAGTACCTTGCTCATTAAGCCACTAAGGCTTTATGGAAGAGACCAATATATCTAAATCCTAGCCCACCTAATTGTTTTATTCGACACATTCGAGTCCAACTGACCCACGCTATCTTCCTCCTATCTTGATTTTCACCTCACCAGAAGTGACTTAACGTTGAGTCGATTTCCTGTTGCAAGCTTGCTGGTAATTTAAAGAAGCTCATCACATATGTCGGGATAGCTTGTAGTACGGCTTTGATCAAGGTCTCTTTGCCTCCTGTAGAGAATAAGCTTCTCTTCCATCCCTGAATTTTCTTCCACAACTTCTCTCGAAGTTCTGCAAATGTAGTTCTCTTATCTCTTCCAACCACGGTAGGCATCCCTAGGTATTTTTCATGTGTCACTGCCTCATTAAGCTCAAAGGCCTCCTCAATTTTTCTGTCTAATGTTAGGGGTTACGTTGGCACTATAGGTCAGTGCAGACTTTTTCATGTTTACCTTCTGTCCTGATACCTTCTCATAGGTTTTCGGTAGCTTCCTAATCTCTCGCCCCACCTCCTCCCTTGCTTTGCAGAAAATGATACTATCATTTGCAAAGAATAGGTGATTAATCCTTGGACAAAAATGTGAGCACGTCATTCCTTGGACCATCTTTTGTAGCAAGAAGGTTTCAATAGAGCTTCGACACTTAAGTGAAATAAATAAGGAGATAACGGGCAACCTTGCCTTAGTCCTCTGGATGGTCGAACGTCACCCACCACTGCCCCATTAACACAAAATCCAAACTCTGGAGTAGAGATGCAATCCATTATTAATTGGACCCAGTGCGGAGGAAAATGCATCTTATTCATTACAGCCTCCAAGAATATTCATTCAGCCCTATCATATGCTTTGCTCATATCAAGTTTGAGAGCCATGTTGTAACGGACCAAATTAATTAAATTAGGATTAACGTTAATGGATTAACGGTCGTAATTCGAGCATTACGTGGTCAACTCAGTTGGCTCGGACACGTGAACCGAGAGAATATATTATTTGTGGATGATGATAATATGTATGTGTTGTTTAAAATTCTTATTATTTTATTGCACATGTGTGTATGTTGCCATCGGGCGAGTTTGTGTGACGGATGTTCGCCTCGAAAGGCGTGTCAATGCAGGTAGTAAGTAGGCGAACTACGGGTACGCTAGGAAACTCGACTAATTCATGTTAGGATGACTAGTTAATCGACTAAAATGAGTAATTTAACTATAGGCTAAATTGATTAAATTAAAACAATAGGCTATGGCGTGCCTGGAAATGCGTGTCGAGACACGGGGCACCAAATACTGGGTAGTCGAAGGTTAATATGATCATAAGTTAGTTAATTTTGATAAATAAAACACTAACCATAGGTATTATGATGGGCCTAAGCTAATGTGATCAAATTAAAATAAATCAAGGCCTATAGTTTGGTTGTTAAATTAGAAACCATAGGACTTTCCTAGAGATACACATTGGCACATCTAGGAGCTATGGGAGTGATAAATTGGTGTCACTAGGAGAAAATTAGTGGAGTGTAAGTGGACTAAGTGGCAAGAGATGTGCCATTTGATAAACCTCGAGATACGTATATGTATGGAGATCAATGGTTAGGAATCAACCCCACCTTAATATATAAGATCAACACATGCAAAGTAAACTATTTTTCATTAACAAACCTATGAACTAACAAGCTTGCTGGAGAAGAAGATGAAGTTTGCTGGAGTGCGAAGAAATCAATGGGAGTTGGTGAGAAATTCTCAAGCTGGGGGATTCAACAACTAGGTAACAATTCTACACTAGCAATTTAGCTAAATTTGGTATGTTTTAGAGAAATTCGAGTTTTGATGATTAGACCTCTGATTTTTAGTGAGAGCTTGATGAATTCCATGGTTATAGATCATTTACATAGAGAATTTACCACTGGTTTAACTGAAATTGGTATTTTGAGGAAATTGGAAAGTTGGTGAATGCATGAGATTTAGAAGAATTTGATCTAATTGATGTTTTGAAGTCATTTTGGTGTGGAGAGTATGATTGTATGGTATAAGTAGCTAATTGGGGAGTGAATTTTCGAGTTGAGAATTCTGTCACGTAGGGTAATTAGTGCGCTAACTAGACCGATCAACGCGCTAATGATTATGGGCACTTAACTATTTTTCAAAATGAAAAACAGTAGCGCGCTAGACAGATCCCCTAGTGCGCTGAAGACAGATAAAAACTAAATTTAAAGGGATGTTTTGGGATTTTTGAGTTAAATACATACCCAAACACCTATAATCATATTAAATATGTAAAATTGGACTTCAGGGACTTAAGGGATTGTAGCTCAGGTATCGGGGAGCTAGTCGGGTCGGATTTCGAGAGTTTTGGGAAGTCGAAGCGCGGATTGAGGTGCGTAAACCCAATGGAATGCCTCACAAAATTCATGGTTTGCTGGAATGCCTCACTAAAAATCAGAGATAGTAGGATATACTTGCGACCGTAAAGAGGGATTAGGGTAGTCCTGATGTGTAACAGCGTCGGGAAAGGACCATGTCGTTTACTGAAGTTGGGGTTTAGTCACTGTAAGCTTATAAGTATATACGTGGTTTCTATTCGATTTATCAATTACTGGTTGGTGTAGGTTATGGTTTTTTCGTGATTATACGAATGTTTACTGATTAATGCTTTATTTCTGAACTAGTTTAATTGGTATATGTTGTTTATTTATTTCACGCTACTGATTTTGCTTGTCGTGTGCTGCCTACATTCATGGGAATATGACGTACTGTCGCCAGATGTTATATTAGCATGTCTTGTAGATTACCAGTTTTATTTCATGAATATTGTGTGGTATTCTTTTGGGATTTTACTCACTGGACTCGTCATTGTATTTGTTGGGTTACTGAGTGCAGATCCTTTGACGAGCAAGGACAAGGGCAAGGAGGTACTGGGCGACTACCTCTGAGATTGTAGAGCTAGCTCATGTGTGATATCAATTTGTATTTATTTTACTTTTGTTGCGTTTTGGGGACCATAGAACACTGATTACATGTATATGGAACTTTTGTTATACTTATCTCGCCTTGATATATACATGGTATCTTTTGTCGGGTTTTCCACCACTTAGGATTGTTAATTACGACATAATTTATTTAATTTAAGATTTCTGCTGTAAACTTGTAATGTAACTTGATAAATTAATTGAATAACGAGCTAACTAAATCATTAATGCTTATGTAAATATTAATTATCGTAACTAGGGTTAGCTAGAAAAGTGTAAGCAAACAGGTAGGTCACGGGTGTCAAAGAAAAGCGGGCCATGACGTGGAAAGGCTTGGTGATGTGGAATGCCACGTGGCGGGTCCCAAGGCGCCTTGGAATTTGCGAACGTCACACATGTAGCCACTTTTGCCTTTTTTTTTTCTCTTGTGGATGGAATGTAGCATCTTAAAGGCAACGATCACATTATCTATAAGCCTTGGTAGGATACGTTTCATTCTATTTGCTATTATTTTGGTGACAATCTTATAGATGACATTACATAGGCTGATAGGTCGGTAGTCCCCCATTGTCTCAAGTTGTCACTTCTGAGGTATTACAACCATGTTGGTGGTATTTGCAGTCCTAAATAATTCTCCTTTATTTAATACTTTTAGGCAAGCCGAGGTTACATCTTTCCCCACCACCTTCTAATGTTTTTTATAGAACATAGCATGGAAACCATCTGGTCCCGGTGCCTTTGTTGGGCCCATAGCTTTAATGACATGTTCGATTTCATTATCGATGAATGGTTCCTGGAGAATATGTAGGTCATCCTTTATGAGTTTAGATTTGATGATATCTTTAGCTGCTCTAATGTCCAAAGGGGATGGGGTTGTGGAGGTGAACAAGGTTTTAAAGTGGTCCTTTATCACCTTTGCAATTTTTTCATTTTATTGTACCCACTGGCCCTGCGGGTATTTTCAGCTTGCTGATGCTCTTTTTTTTCTTCATCTGTTTTGCTTTAAGATGGAAATATCTTGTGTTTCGATCTCCTTCTCTTAACCATTTAGCCCTGGACCTTTGTCTCCAGTGTTCTTCCTCTAGGAGAAGTAGTTTTTCAAGCTTGCACTCCAGCTTTTCGATCTTTTAAATCGCTCATTCTCTGGATGTATTCTCATACAGTGTTGCTAGCTCATTTTTTATTGTAACGACCCTACAATCTAACTCGTGCCACGTGTCATTCTTAGGGATGTACGTGGGACCCACTTGTCGTGATACGTATATCCAAACCTCGGGAGTCGACACCGATGTATGATATTTTTGTTTGATGCTTGTATTAAATATATAAAAATTGAACAATTTAAACTAATTAATTTCGGAAATGTACGGGTAAGGTACGCGTGGGGCATATTGGTGTCGAGACGAACGGAAACGTACCTCGAGTTGCGTGTCGACGTTGGACCAAGGTGGCGGCCTATGGGGTAAGTAAAGCTGTGAGAATTCTATATTTCATTTCATTCACTTTTATTGGTTTATGGTCTATTGATAGACATTGCTACTTGTAATCTCACATCATGTTGTTCTTGTGTTTATTCATGATTGAATCTTGTGACATGATGCCTTGTGAAGTGTTTCATTGATTCTAATTCCTGCTCTTGATGTCTTTGGGCTTTGTAGCCTATCTAGTTTTGGAGTCCTAGAGATGTGGAATTATTTGTCTTTGAAATCTAAAGTAGGGATTATCTAGTGTCCATTGCACGAGAGATAGAGCTCAGAGTGTAGGGTATGTTGCATCTCCTCCTCCTCACACCTCAAGGGACGTGTAGCGCGTCGCGCTAATACCATATGCTCCGGTTCGAGTTATATCGGACACCACATTTGCTCGCCAAGCACCGTCGTTTCTCAATGGCGACAAGATATCGAGGGCTAAGGGCAATGGCAGGGGCATATGTAGTGGTCAAGGGTAGAGGTATGGACGAGGACTTCAACTAGTTTACTTATTACTAGAGGCATGGTAGCTTCTAGTGTAGAGGTCGAGACATTCGCTAGTGTTTTTAGTACGACGGAGAGGGTCGAGACTAGGTTGGAAGAGGTACCTGTTGTATGCGAGTTCCCATATGTTTTTCCTACAGAGTTACCAGGATTACCACCGTCTAGGGAAATTGATTTCATAATTGATTTGGTCACGGGGACCAAACCTATATCTATTCCGCTGTACCGGATGGCTCCGAAGGAATTAGAGGAACTGAGAAGACAGCTAGATGAGTTGTTGGAGTTAGGGTTCATTAACCCGAGCATGTCACCTTGGGGCGCGCTAGTCATGTTTGTTAAGAAGAAAGATGGCAGTCTGAGATTATGCATTGATTACAGACAGCTCAACAGGGTGACAGTGAAGAACAAGTATCCACTTCCTCGCATTCACGATTTGTTCGACCAACTGACAGGAGCACAGTGGTTCTCAAAGATTGTTTTGAGATATGGATACCATCAGCTAAGGATTAGAGCATAGGACAGGGAGAAGACTGCTTTTCGCACTTGATACGGGCATTATCAGTTTACAGTCATGCCTTCTGGGCTGATTAACGCCTCGACGATGTTCATGGATCTCATGCATCGAGTGTTGAGAGAGTGCTTGGATAGGTTCGTCATCGTATTCATCGACGACATCCTTATTTACTCCAAGACTCGTGAGGATCACGAGGAGCACCTTAAGATGATTTTGCAGACTTTGAGGATGCATAGACTGTATGCAAAATTCAGTAAGTGTGAATTTTGGCTTACAGAGATCGGATTTCTTAGTCACATTGTTAGAGCCAGTGGAATGTCAATGGACCCCGCTAAGGTCAGAGCTGTGATAGATTGGCCTACACCATGGTCAGCGACAGATGTCCGCAGTTTCTTGGGGTTGGCAGGCTATTACAGGCGTTTCGTTTAAGATTTCTCGAAAATTGCAACACCAATGACGCAATCGACAAAAAGGATAAGAGTTTTCAGCGGAACGACAGTTGTGAACAAGCCTTCAGGACTTTGAAGGAAAGATTGACTACCGCACCAGTTTTGGCACTACCTGAGTCAAGGAAAGGTTTTGAGGTGAACACTGATGCTTCTAAGGTCGGTTTGGGCTGTGTTTTTATGCAAGAAGGTAGGGTGATTGCCTACGTCTCGACAGCTGAAGGTTCATGAGAAGAACTACCCTACACATGACTTGGAGTTGGCGGCAGTAATCTTTTCATTAAAAATTTGGCGTCATTATCTCTACGGAGAGAAGTTTGAGTTGTTTATTGACCATAAGAGTTTAAAGTACCTCTTCACTTAAAAAAATTGAACATGCAATAGAGGCGTTGGCTTGAATTCCTCAAGGACTATGATTTCTCATTGGAGTATCACTCGGGGAAGGCCAATGTTGTTGCAGATGCGTTGAGCCACAGAGGGGTAGACTCAGAGGTTGTTACTTGCCACATGACACACGAGTATGGTTTACTCGAGGCGGTCGAGTCGATGTATTCTGTTGATATCTCAACCGGTACCAAAGTGTGATTCGTGGGTAGATAAGAACCCAGACAGTGTCGATTTAGAGTGTACTTGAGGGTCAACAAGCAGATGAGCATTACTAGAAGTTCTTGGAATTTTGTCAAAGTCCGGATCATCTAGATTGGAGTCAGTCGATAGACTCATACTTGAGATTTAGAAGTCGACTGTGGATTCCACCAGTGGCTGATTTACGTGATGAGATACTTGATGAGGCTCACCGCTCACATTTTATGGTTCATCCGAGTCGGACCAAGATGTATGCTGATGTGCGTCATCTTTTCTGGTGGCATGGGATGAATACCGATGTTTCTGATTATGTTCGAGCGCGTGAGGTATGCCAGCGAGTTAAGGCTGAGCATCGGAGGCCTGGTAGGTCATTACGTCCACTTCCCATTCCTCGATGGAAGTGGGAGCACATTGCCATAGATTTTATCAATGGCTTACCTCGATCTCAGCGCGGGCATGAAAGTATTTGGGTGATTGTGGACAGGTTGACAAAGTCTGCGCACTTTTTATCGATCTCTACAACATATCGGGTGGATAGGTTGGCGAGTTTGTAGGAGCGGGAGATTGTGCGACTACATGGCGTACCGTTATCGATTGTCTCTGACAGAGGGCCACTGTTTACGTCTTAGATTTGGCGGAGCATGCAGGCACAGTTCGACATGCGGTTAGACCTCAGTACAGCCTATCATCCATAGACTGACGGACAGTCGGAGAGACTGATTCGAGTTCTCGAGGACATGTTGAGGATGTGTGTATTAGAGTATGGTGGATTATGGGAAGAATATCTTCATTTGTGTGAGTTTGCCTACAATAACAGTTATCAGGGCAGTATTGGTATGACACCGTTTGAGGCACTCTACCGTAGACCGTGCTAATCTCCATCTCATTGGGCGGAGCCTGAGGATATGGCAGTGATTTGGCCTAAGATTGTAGTGGATTACACATAAAAGATATAATTGATCAGATTGAGGCTGAAGGGTACGCAGAAGAGGCATAAAAAGTATTATGACATGTGCCACGACAATTTAGAGTATGATGTTGGAAACTATGTGTATCTGAAAGTTTCTCCGATGAAGGGACACAAGAGGTTTGGGATTAAAGGAAAGCTTGCGCTGAAGTTCATTGGTCCATTTAGAGTGAAGAAACGAATAGGCAAGGTTGCGTATGAGCTGGAGTTGCCACCTTAGTTGTCTAGGATTCATCCTGTATTTCATGTTTCTATGCTTCGACTGGATAGGTCAAGAGAGGGTCGACGACCGACAGTGGATTTGAGTCAGATAGACTTGAGGGAGGACATTATGAATGACGATCAGCCTATTCGGATTTTGGACCGTAATGTGAATATTCTTAGAAACAAAGAGATCTCATCAGTCCTTGTCAAATGACAGCATCACAGTGATGAGGAGTTGACGTGGGAGCTCGAGTCATATATGCGCGAGTATTTTCCCTATCTCTTCTGAGTTTTGGTAAGTTTTTCTCTTGTGAATTGCTTCAATTTCAAGGACGAAATTCTAATTAGTTGGGAAGACTGTAACGACCCTACAATCTAACTCGTGCCACATGTCATTTTCAGGGATGTACGTGGGACCACTTGTTGTGATATCTATGTCCAAACCTAGGGAGTCGACACCGAGGTATGCTATTTTTGTTTGATGCTTGTATTACATATATAAAGATTGAACAATTTAAACTTATTAGTTTTGGAAATGTACAGGTAAGGTACACGCGAGACATATCAGTGTCAAAACGAGCGAATATGTACCTCGAGTTGCTTGTCGACGTGGGAGCGAGGTAGCAGCCTATGGGGTAAGTGTTATGTGAGTTAATTAAGGTTTTAACTAGCTTTAATGTGACCACATTTTATGTGAAATTAAGTGGGCCTAAAGTGTTGAAATTATTCAATTTCCACATGATGTGCATTGTGATACGTGTCAACCAATCAAGAGATTGACGAGTCCACTTGTAGAGTCACTCATGCATGACTTGGTAAATGATTGAATGAAGGTGGACCACTAGACAAGCCTCGAGATACGTGCGCACACAAGATCAATGGCTATGGTTTAAACTTATCCAATATATATAAGTTAACATTTTGATCTCATTTCGTCCACCAAAATCGTTGGCAATGAAGAAGAAAGAAAATAGAGGTTGATGGAGTGATCAAGGAAAAGACAGGTGAGCAATTCAATGAAAGATTAGTGAGGAAGAAGAAGATCAACAAGCTAGGTAACTCCATTAACTTAGCCTGGTCAAATTCTTCAATTTGATGTTGTCGTTGTTGTTTTTACGTTGGGGTTGATGTTAGGGACCTCTAGTGGGGTGTATGAGGGGTCCCAAACCATTAACAAGGCCTATGTGTAGAGGAAACCCAGAATTCGAAGTACAGAATTCTGGGTTCTGCTGCACAGAGCGCGCTAGGTGGATAATCAAGTGCACTAATATGTATTAGTGCACTAGATATCAGAGGTAGCGCGCTAATGTTCAAATTAGCGCGCAAATCTTGATTAACGCGCTAGAGGTTTAAGGTAGCGCGCAAAAGTGAGAAATTAGCACGCTAATATCAGAATTAGTGCTCTAATTACCATGACAATACAAAAATCTGCAATTTTCAAAAGTTACTTAAACACTCTAAATTGGTGTGATACCCCAGGTAAAGGTTCCAATGCACTCAAAAACTTATAAAATGATATCAGGAATCTAAGGAAGAGTTACGGGGATTCAAAAGCACGTTTAGGAGTGTCGTGAGATTGGATAGGCTAGGAATAAGCGTGTGGATCGAGGTAAGTAAACCAGCTAGAAAATGCACAATTATTTCATTTGAAGCTATTGAATATTGTTGTATATTGCTTTATTATCTATCCTTATTATTCCATTCTAATTGAGTTGTTCGAGGGCAAGTGAGTCAACGATGATCCTTGTAAGAAGTGGCTAGCTGAGGTAACATACCAGAGCCATGACATCGGGATGCACTGCACTGGATACTTGATTTTGACGGGGTGTGAGTTCTTAGTGTGGTTGTTCCAGGAAGTCTCACTATCTCGTGGGTTTAGGGCTTGTGAGTGTATCAAGTCCTAAAACCTGAGTCTTGATGTCTTGCCAAAACTCAACGACCTATTGGTCGGGACTACTTGTGCCTCTCTGTTTGCATTCCTGGACACTCATGTATCGATTGCTTTCAATTTATTTACAGTCTTTTATTTATTCATGCATTCTTTATACCTTTCTTTCTATCTGCATGAACATAGACTGATTTATTTATTTTGAAATGTTATTTAGTATCCTACTGGCGTTACTTACCTGAACTCGTTATTCTTGTGTTTAACTGAATGCAGATCCGCAATCGAGTAAGGGAAAGGGGCCAGTGCTAGGAGATTTATTGTGAAGTCTTTGGAGTGGCCTTCCCTCATATTTTTGTAGGTTTTGTATTACTTATGTATATTATTTTTGTCACATGAGTATATGGGTTTTTGTGATATACTTTAGGATTTGGATTATATGCGGAGTCCACACTCTAGGTTGTCCTAACTGATTTGTGTAGAGTTGTTTAGATTTGTTTAAGTTGAAATCACTTCCGCATAAACTTTGATAACTTACAAATTTGAATAACTCACTAACAATGTAAAATTTTTGCTGCCTTGTAATGATAAATGGTTAGGAAGGCTGACTAGGCTTGCGTCGACGTCGCGAGGATTGACTCGAGGTCCACGTAAGTCTAGGCCGGGCGGGGTCCAGTTTAGATTGTGGAACTGGGGCCGTCACATTAATCTTTTCAATTTGCCTACTAATATTCTCAAATGTCTTGCCACTCCACCTTTCTAGTGCCTTATTGCAGAGGCCGAGTTGCTTATGTAGGAGGAGAATTTTATCACCCTCCCCGCTTTCAACATTCCATTTCTCCTCCAGAATCACTGGGCACTCTTCATTTTTCGTCCAGGAAGGTTCAAACATGAAGCTCTTTTTCTTGGTATTTGAGTTTATGAGAAAGTCCCAACAATCTTTCGGTATATAATCGCGTTTAGTCATTACTCGTTTTTTTTTTTTGTTGTATTTGAAGAAAAACTTTAGTTCTATTTGTTAGTGTTCTACAATACTTTTGGATTGTGAAACTAGAGTCTAACTTTTATTGTGCTTAGCTCATAATCAAGAGGATCACTAATATCATGCACGAAAAAAGTTACACTTCCGCTAATAAATCTTTACTTTTCCCAGCATGATTAAATCTTGATTGGTATTTAGAGCGTAGGTGATTAGTATCTTGAACAACAACATGATATTGGGGTTTTGCTGACTTGGTATAAATACTTCCTCAAAATCTATTATTTTTAGAGTTATTTATTTAATTCTGGTTTTCTAAAGAAAATATATATGTTGGGATTCACGGATTGTTGCCGAAATCTGGTCGCGGTTGGAACCGGCGCACCTACTGGGTGTTCACCGGATCAATATGATCCTAAAGAACTCAAAAATCAGCAACATTGAATCAACTAAGTTTAATGGTGGTTTTGGGTTTTATTTTTACCGGAATCCGGCATTGATCGGGGTCGGGACATCCACTGGGGTGCTCGCTGGAAATAGCGGGTCGCGCGGAAGATCGCTGGCCGACACTTCTGTCGCTGGTGATTGAAATTGAAAAACATGATGCGCTGCCCTGTTTCAGATTTTCTTTTAGGTCTGGTCAATGCTTGGTTGACCATCGGTCAAAGAAGAAGAAGAAGAAGAAGAAGAAGTGCGTTACGTGGATCATTTATTGGTCAAACTGATTTGTACGAAAATCAAGTAAAATTTCTAAAATCATGTGACTGGTGAGTGTTGACTGTCTAGATTCATGATCATACAAACAACGAATTTAAAAATAAAAATAAAAAATGCTACTGTTTTTTTTCGTTGTTTATTTTTCCGGCTATTTCTTCTACTCTAACTTTAGAAGTTAAAAGTCTTTTTCTATACCATGTTAAAAAGAAAAAATAAAAATAGCTCAGACTCATGTAAATCAGCACATTTTTATGTGATACTAAGAATTGAACATGTGGCCAACTAAAGACCACAAAGAATTCATTTTTTTTTTTTTGGTGCACTACGGGCTATATATGTTTGCATGATAGTTCATATTTTTTTTAATCAAAGCTCTTGCTTATGATTTTTTTTGGGGAACTTAGACACACATATATTTTTTTTTTCAATTCATGTCCAATAAATGATTAGTTTTTTCAAGGAATTTTTTTGACAAATTAAAATTTCTTGAATTTAATTTTTTTCTTAAAAAACCGAGTTGTACATAATATAACCAAAAATGTTTTTTTAAATATGGTTCGCGAATAGGAGTGGCGGGATTTTTGGAAGCGACTATCATTATAGGGCGCACCAATATCTCAACACACTCTATTATTCACCTATATTTTGATGAACTAAACAACAAAATCATAATAAAAAAGAGGTTTTAGCCTTTATGTGATCCATAAGAAATGAGGTTTCATACTAATAGGCTCCCTCGAGTCGAAGCTCCTTGAAAATCCATGATGAGGTTCATTTAGAGAAAATTCTCTCTCAATATATTTTTCGAGAAATTTATTGTGAAGTGATTGACAGTATAACACCAAATTCATAAATGAAGCGCAGTTGATGTACATTTTCCTATTATTGTAAAGGTTGAATATTATGTCAGTCTTGCATTAATTATTGATTAATGCTATAAAGTGGGAAATTAAATTTGCGTGTATTATTTAAGTAGTAATAATTTATTTTTGGGACTATTAGTGATGATTGTAAGCATATCGAGCCTTCAATCTTATACCCAATAATTATTATTTATTATTTAAATCGAATTCGGTAGCAAATTATGTGATGATGATAAATTGAATCATCAATCTAATGATTGTCTTTGGTCATTAGAATCCATGTCTTCAACGACTAAAAGTATAGTTGTTGAACTAAACAAGGGTGAAGAACTCAATGAGGAAAATTACGACATTTGACATCGAAAGATGCAATGTATTCTCAAAGAGCAAGATGTCTTGAAAACTCTTGAACAAGTGATCATGAAGTCTGAGGTTGGTACGACTGTTAAACATAAACAAGATCATGAAGCATTTCGAATTTGGAATTGCGAGAATTGTATTGCTCGCGTAATGTTGCTGAGTTATCTGCAAATTCCAAAAAGTAAGTTTGAGCAGTATGATACAGCTCAGGAAATCAAGATTACCTTGAAAGAGAAATTTGGGTAAACATCCTTAATAGGTTTACATAAACTCATTATCATGTTGTACAATCTCGATGTATCTCGTCATGCGAAATTGGATGGAACGCGCTTGGCAACAACTAAAACTTATAATCATGTAATATTTGAACTGTCAAGTTCTTAAAACTCTTCTTCCATACCTAAGGTTATTGGAAGGTGAAAAAAAGTGCTAAGAAAGGCAAACATATGAGTGATCACTATTTAAAACCTAAATTATCAATCGCAAGTGAACCAAGCGAGGTAGCAAGAAGGACAAAAGTGAGATGACATGTTACAGCTGTGGCTTGAAAGGATATTTTTGAAGGGAATGTCCCGAAGCAAGAAAATCTTAGGCAATTTATTTTTAATGCATCTCATCATTGCTTTGTGTATAGCAATGTTTTATTCGTTGAATTTATTTGTCGACTCAAATCCTTTATGGATTATGCAGGAGCAACAAATCATGTAGCAAAAGCAGCATGACTTTCATGGAGTATTGTCGCATTCTAGCGGGAGCAAAATGGATATATGTAAGACATAATGCGCGTATAGTTACTCAAGGAATTGACAACTATGAGTTAAAGCTAGATAACAGACGCACACTACTTCTGCATGATTTCCTATATGCCCCAAAAATAAGGCAAAACTTAAGTTCAGTTGTTGTCCTTCTTAGTATAGTTTTTGAACTTCAATAACAGTAGGGTCACTATTTTCTTGGCACAACACTTTATAGTTTTGGATATTTGTGTAATGGTCTAATTATTTTGGATATTGAAGGCGATTTTAAAATTGCTGGTAGTAATGGTTGTTTTCTTATTTCTGCATATTTAGTCTCTGTTAATTTAGATGCAGATATATGGTATGCTAGATTAGCTCATGTATGGCAAAATCAAATGAATAGAATTGCTAGAGAAGGCCTTTGATGCTCACTCGCAAAGATTAACTTACCTATTTATACACATTGTCTAGCTGGAAAAATAATTAGAAAACCATTTTAAACAGATGTAAGATCTAATAATTCATTGCAATTAATACATTCAGATATATGTGGTATAATGAATATAAGAGCTCGATATGGTCATCATATTTCATCATTTTCATTGATCATTTTTCACGTTATTGTCATGTCTTCTAGTCTCACATAAATGTGAAGCATTTGATTGCTTCGAAGATATATAAATTTGGTTGAAAGTCAGCCAAAGAAACGTGTTAATATGTTGAGAACTAACCAAGGACGTAAAAATCTATAAGATCAATTTAAAAAATCTATTAAAAAAAGGCTTGCTAGGTACCTTGCAATCCCAAACATTGAGCAATGAAATTGTGTTGCAGAAAGACACAATCAAACCTTATTGCATATGGTTGGATCAACGATGACACAAACAAATTTTTTAATATTATTTTGGGGAGATTTATTGCTAACCCCGACTGATATACTGACGCAAGTACTGTCAAAATCAATAATTATTTCATTCCTTGAGATTTGGACACATTCTCTTTTAAATTTGCGCCCTTAGGGTTGCACATCATATGTTCACTCCCCATCCAATAAATATAGCAAATTGAGACTAAAAAGACATAAATATATTTTTGTTAGATATTCAGTACATTATAAAAGGTTTGTGTTCATTGATGAGCAACTAGATGATAGTTTTATTGAATTTGATATTCTATGTTTTTTTTTTAGAAAATGAGTTCCTTAGTAAAAGTGAATCAGTTAAAGATCTCACTTTTTTGAAAAATTGATGATTCTCCAAAGAATGTAGTTACTAAACTAGATTCAAATGCAGTTGAGACTAATTCAAATTTGGTCCTGTAACGACCCTAAAATCTAACTCGTGCCACGTGTCATTTCGGGGTCGTACATAAGACCCACTTGTCGTGATACATATGTCTAAACCTCGGGAGTCGACACCGAGGTATGCTATTTTTTTTTGATGAGTTGTTGGAGTTAGGGTTCATACACCCGAGTATGTCACCTTGGGGTGCGCCAGTCTTGTTTGTTAAGAAGAAATATGACAACCTGAGATTATGTATTGATTATAGACAGCTCAACAAGGTGACAGTGAAGAACAAATATCCACTCCCTCGCATTGAAGATTTGTTCGACCACCTGACAGGAGCACAGTGGTTCTTAAAGATTGATTTGAGATCTGGACACCATCAGCTGAGGATTAGAGCAGAAGACAGGGAGAAGACTGCTTTTCACACTTGATACGTGCATTATCAGTTTATAGTCATGCCTTCTGGGCTGACTAACGCTCCGACGATGTTCATGCATCTCATGCATCGAGTGTTGAGAGAGTGCTTAGATAGGTTCGTCATCGTATTCATCGACGACATCCTTATTTACTCCAAGACTCGTGAGGATCACGAGGAGCACCTCAAGATGATTTTGCAGACTTTGAGGATGCATAGACTGTATGCAAAATTCAGCAAGTGTGAATTTTGGCTTACATAGATCGGATTTCTTAGGCACATTGTTGGAGCCAGTGGAATGTCAATAGACCCCGCCAAGGTCAGAGCTCTGATAGATTGGCCCACACCACGGTCAGTGACAGATGTCGGGAGTTTCTTGGGGTTGGTAGGCTATTACAGGCGTTTTGTTCAAGACTTCTCAAAGATTGCAGCACCAATGATGCAATTAACGAAGAAGGATACGAGTTTTCAGTGGAACGACAACTGTGAACAAGCCTTCAGGACTTCAAAGGAAAGATTGACTACCGCACCAGTTTTAGCATTACATGAGTCAAAGAAGGGTTTTGAGGTGAACACCGATGCTTCTAAGGTCGGTTTAGGCTGTGTTTTGATGCAAGACGGTAGGGTGATTGCCTATGCGTCCCGACAACTAATGGTTCACGAGAAGAGCTACCCTACATATGACTTGGAGTTAGCGGCAGTGGTCTTTGCATTGAAGATTTAACGTCATTATCTCTATGGGGAAAAGTTTGTGTTGTTTACTGATCACAAGAGTTTGGAGTATTTTTCACTCAGAAAGAGTTAAACATGCGACAAAGGCGTTGGCTTGAGTTCCTCAAGGACTATGATTTTTCCTTGGAGTACCACATGGGAAAGGCCAATGTTGTTGCAGATGCATTGAGCCGCAGAGGGGCAGATTCAGAGATTGTTACCTGCTACATGACACACGAGTATAGTTTACTCGAGGCGGTCGAGTCGATGTATTATGTTGATATTCTGACCGGTACCAGGGTGTCGATTTGTGGGCAGATGAGGACCCAGACAGTGTCGATTCAGAGAGTACTTGAGGGTAAATAAGTAGATGAGCAATACCGGAAGTTCTTGGAATTTGCTCAGAGTCTAAATAATCCAGATTGGAGTCTATAGACAGACTCGTGCTTGAGATTTAGAGGTCGACTATAGATTCCATCAGTGGCGGATTTACGTGATGAGATACTCGATGAGGCTCACTGCTCACATTTTACGGTTCATCCGGGTCGGACCAAAATGTATGCTGATGTGCGTCGTCTTTTCTGGTGGCCTGGGATGAAGACTGATGTTCTGATTACGTTCGAGCGTATGAGGTATGCCAACAAGTTAATGATAAGTATCAGAGACCAGGTGGGTTATTACAACCACTTCCCATTCCTCGGTGAAAGTGGGAACATATTGCCATGGATTTTGTTAGCGGCTTACCTCGATCTCAACGCAGATATGACAATATCTGGGTGATTGTAGACAGATTGATGAAGTCTGCGCACTTTTTACCGATCTCTACCACACATCGGGTCGATAGGTTGGCGAGTTTGTACGAGCGGGAGATTGTGAGACTACACGGCATACCGTTATCGATTGTGTCTGACAGAGGGCCACAATTTACATATTAGATTAGGCGGAACATGTAGGCACAAATCGGCACGCAGTTAGACCTCGGTACAACCTATCATCCACAGACTGACGAACAGTCGGAGAAACTGATTCGAGTTCTCGAGAACATGTTGAGGATGTGTGTGTTAGAGTATGGTTGATCATGAGAAGAGTATCTTCATTTGTGTGAGTTTGCCTACAATAACAGTTATCAGGCCAATATTGGTATGTCACCGTTTGAGGCACTCTACAGTAGACCGTGCAGATCTCCATCTTGTTGGGCGGAGCCTAAGGATGTGGCAATGATTGGGCCTGAGATTGTAGTGGATCACACAAAGAAGATACGATTGATCATATTGAGGTTGAAGTGTGCGCATGAGAGGCATAAAAAGTATTATGACATGTATCACATAAAGTTAGAGTATGATGTAGGAAACTATGTGTATCTGAAAGTTTCTCCGATGAAGGGTCACAAGAGGTTTGAGATTAAAGGAAAGCTTGCGCTGAGGTTCATTAGTTCATTCAGAGTGAAGAAACGAATAGGCAAGGTTGGGTACGAACTGGAGTTGCCACCTCAGTTATCTGGGATTCACTATGTATTTCATGTTTCTATGTTTCGACTAGATAGGTCAAAAGAGGGCAGACGACCGATAGTGGATTTGAGTCAGATAAACTTGAGGGAATACATTACGTATGACGAGCAACCTATTCAGATTTTGGATTGTAAGGTGAAGATTCTTAGAAACAAAGAGATCCCATCAGTCCTTGTCAAATGACAACATCACGGTGATGAGGAGCTGACGTGGGAGCTCGAGTCATATATGCGCGAGTATTTTCCCTATCTCTTTTGAGTTTCGGTAAATTTTCTCTTGTAAATTGCTTCAATTTCGAGGACGAAATTCTAATTAGTTGGGAAGACTGTAATGACCCTAAAATCTAACTCGTGCCATGTGTCATTTCAAGGTCGTACATGAGACCCACTTATCGTGATACATATTTCCAAACCTCGAGAGTCGACACCGAGGTATGCTATATTTGTTTGATGCTTGTATTATGTATATAAAAGATTTAACAATTTAAACTAATCAATTTCGGAAATGTGCGAGTAAGGTACACGTGGGGCATATCGGTGGTGAGACGAGCGGAGACGTACCTCGAGTTGCGTGTCGACGTGGGACTGATGTAGTGGCTTATGGGGTAAGTTTATTGTGAGTTAATTATGGTTTTTAGACTAGCTTTAATGTGGTCATATGTAATGTAGAATTAATTGGGCCTAAAGTATTGAAATAAATGAATTGCCACATGATGTGTATCGCGATACACATAAAAAATTCTTCATCTTCTCCTCGCCTCAACCCGTAAACTTTTAGAGACTTCTATTTTTTTTTTCTTATTCAATAAGGACTTTATTGTTCACAAGGTATTTTCTTATCAATTTTTTTATCGACTTCTCCAACCACTCCACAACCTATGGATTTCATTGCTCACTCATTATATCTAATGCCTATGTTGATGAAAATGAAAATGATGTCATTATTAACAAGATCTCATTCTTGCATCATTGTACATTTTTTATATGATTTACAAAAAGTTTCGTTTATTAAGTGTATAATTATAATCTTAAAAAGTGTAATATTATTATTTTTGGAGAAAATAATTGTATATTTTTTTCATGCATTTGAAGAAACTTAAACTATCATTCTTAAGGAATAAATATAAATTTTGTTACTTAACTAAAAAAAAGTGCAAAATTTTTACACGCAATGATCTTACTTGGTTTTTTTTTTTGCCACTAAAAGATGATTCATTTATCTATTTGTTTTGTTGATATTTATTTACTTATTTGTTATGTTACTATTGTGATAGTAATTCATTAATATGTATATATGATTTTTTTTATTAAAATACAGATTTTTTTTAAAAAAAATTAGTAATAGTTCTTAAGAAAAAGAAATATAATTATTCATCTGTTTTTTATAATAAAGTGCAAAATATTTGTTTCAATATAAAAATCACAAAAATTTACTAGTATCAATCAAAATCATGTTTAAGAAGTTCACAAAAGTCACTAAAAATCTTTATTAAATGTTAATAAAAGTCATCACTATGAAGTTTACATAATAGTTTATCAAAGTTTTTAAAAGTCAACGAAAATCTACAATCTTCGGAAAAGTCATTCGCTTATAAAAATAACTAAAAGTTTATTAAAATCTCAATTGAATACACCCATGATAGATTCAAAAGAAATAATAAAAAAATATAAAAGGTAATATTTTAATTTCAAGTGACGAAGAAATCTTTCTAACATTGGTGCTTCTATTTATTAGGTAGATATATATATATATATATTTAATAAGCATGAATAATAAATCTTTCAACCGTCACTTGAATTTACTATTCTACCCTTAATTAAGTATTTCAAACACTACTTAAATTTATTATTCTACCATTAATTAAGGGCATAATTAATCTTTCAACTTTCACTTAAATTTACTATTTTACCCTTAATTAAGTCTTTCAACCATAACTTAAATGTACTATTCCAACCTTAATTAAGGGTCTTCCCATACTATTAAATCTAAATAATTATAATTAGTTGTCAAAAAAGTTTGAATAAAAATGAAGTAGTATAACTTTTTGGAATATAAAAATAGATTATTAGATATAAAAATAATAAAAATATTTTGTAAAATATATATGCTTTAAGAGGTCCAAAGGACAATTCTATCTCTGAGGGTTGAATGCACCAAATCTAGTATATATATGCTACGCTTGCGGGTTCAAGCGTGCGTAGCCTGCACCGAATCTAAGTATATATATATGCTTTAAGTTCGTTATTCGTGAAATAAATAATAAAAACATTTTGTAAGAAAAAAATAATAAAAGATGTTCGAATGCTTACTCGTGAAGAAGCAACAATAAGAGGACCAAAGGACAATTCTATCTCTGAGGGTTGAATGTGAAGCCCAAAGACTTTTGAATTGTTATCAATGGTTAAGGAAATTGTACAATTGCAAGTGAGAATCTTGGACGAAACTCCAGACCCATCTACACCTTCACCAAGTACAAATTGGCCAACCCCCGCCATCTGACAATGATATATTCAAAATTTATGAGGGGAAAGAAAAAAAGAAAGCCAAGCCAAGTTGCAATGATAATGTGGGAACTCTATACTTGTAAGCAGTAAACATATGAGGAATCTTGGCCTTCAAAGGCAATTTCTTTTCATGATGTATGATTGTGCTACATAGATATGTATATTTAAAATTCAATAGCAGCTGCCTTTAAAAAAAATAAAAATTCAATAGCAACTGGCTTTATAAAAAAAAACTCGAAATTCTACGTAATTTAGTATATCTAGTCATTTAGTTTATGAAAAAGTTGTGGAGCACTGTAACGTGACTTTGATGTTGTAACTTGAATGCTCGGAAGTTAATTGAAAAGGTTCCACCCAGGAAGGATAGACTAAAGAGAAAAGCTGGAATGAGTTCCACTCTCCACCTCTAGTGTGTTTAGTTATCTCAATCATTTACTGTCCATTTAAAGTCGGAACCTCAGTTACATCTAAATACACATGTTGGAGTCAAACATCGATCAATGTGTGGACTAGTTATCAAACAAAGGTACAAGTCACAGTTAAATTTGCACTTTACCAAATGGCTTCCATCAACTTATATATTGTTTAAATTTTTTCTGATGTACTGAATAGCTATTGCACTGAATCATATTTATATTTTTATTGATTTATTGGCTATTAGTAGGTAGTTGATATGTGTGAGAGCTGTAATGACCCTTAAAATTAATTTTGGTGGTTGGCCTAATCTCGCACTCTAATTACCTTAAGTTAGATTGGCGATGAACCAATTAATTGAGCTGTATCTAATTAATATGCTAAGTATGGGTATTGATTAATTGATTGGCTGTAGTTAGTTTTAATTAATCAATAGCCTTTAGATTAACTACGGAACACGTATGTGAGTGATGATGAGTATCATGTTGTTGGTGTCATTTTCAATTCATATGCCTTGGATGCACCTTGAGATGCGTGTTGAGATCTAGATGAAGATCTAAGGTCCATGGCTTGTATAGGTGGCTATTTAGAATGGAAGGTGACAAGGAATGTTGCAAGGTGACCATAAAGGAGGTAAACGTGTTGTTGAAAATGAGACCTTAGGATCGCCTCAAGATACGCGTAGACTAATCACTAGGAGTTCATGAAATGACTGAGGAAAATTGGTGCTGATGTGTACATTTTGAGGTTGCTAGATCGAAAGTGAGAAGAAAAACAAGGAAAAACAAAGAAATTAATTGATAGAGTTTAGAGGAACTCTTGTCAATTGATATATATGATAGAAATCATAAAGAGAGTGTTAAGAGTGATAAAATTAATTTTGTTGTAATTGACATGATCAACACGATTAGTAGTTTTATCTTATATGCAGTTATAATCGTCTTTATCTTTTATCTTTATATGAGTATATATACATGTGTATTGTACTCGACTATTATCTAAAGAAATTTAATTATTTAAAAATTATGGTGGTATCAAAGCTAGGTTATGGGTAATCTATTATTTTTTTATTTCGTTTCGGTCAATTACCCCGACTTCGTCTCTGTGGTCCTCATTTCCATTGTTAAAGAATTGACACATTGAAAATCTGAAATTCTGATCTAATTAAGTCGTCAACTTTGAAAACGGATTTCATATGTGGATTCCTTGTTCGATTCCACTCATTCTACTATATATTGAATTTACAATTTCGGGTTAGTTTTCACCAAGTTATATAATTTTAAAGATTTTGGTGTTTTTGAAAAAAAAAAATTCTCGACTTTTGATTTTTGAACATATCCATCTAAACTAAACATAAACCCATCTTAATTAGTCTCAATACGCTCAAACTGGCCCTAAAAAACTTCAGAAAATCAAGGAAACGTTGTCGGATATGGAACACAAGTTTAGAGGCCATCTGGAGCTGATTTATATTAGTATTTGGCGTGGCTTGAGGTAAGTAATCATCTAGGGCAATTATTCACATTTCTTTCCCTCAGCATCATTGAAATACAATCACTTAGATTGTTTCCGCCCTTTTCGATTCTTACATTTTCATGAATTGTGATCTAGACTTGGTGAATGAAAATTATTTACATTTCTTTCCCTTGTATCAATGAAATAACATGCTCTTTACATTATTGGAATGAACTTATTGATGAATGCTTTCTTTGGTAGCCTTGTTCAATTTAATTGTGACTAGAGCTTCATGATTTCTAAAGTGAGTAGTTAACCTGGCCTAGGTCCATATGTGATGAGACACGTGGATAACTGGCCTCAATATTTACTCACTGGAAATATTGAATTTGGTGACGATTGCATATCCGTTTAGTAGCAGGCCGAGCAAGGAGAAGATCGACGACTACTTTCGAGCCATCAACGAGCTAGTTTTTGCTACTTTTGTAGGTGTACATTGTTGTATTTACTTACATTATTGTATTTACTCATGTTTTCCTTGAGATTTTGGGATATTGTAATGGGTTGAGAGACTTGTTTACCCGATATGATGCATGTACACATTTTATATTCGTCATTTTTGATATACACTTGATCTGTCTACTTGGTTTCCACACATAGGTGTTCATTAAAGTGCTTTTGCACTTAAATTTTAAACTTTTGCAATTTCAAATCAACTCAGAAAATACGCTTAATGAATAAATGAGAAATATTTATCGTGAACACGAGTAACGAGATAAATTAGACAAAAGGTTGACTAATACGTCGTTAGGTCCTAAGTGACTAAGATTAGAACTTAATGGCGAGATTAGGCTGGGTGGTGCCCTGATTTAAGGAAGGGGTTGGGTCGTGTCATTCAGCGAGCGTTCGGGACCGTGGAAAGGGGAAGATCTAAGAGTATATAGTTGTATTTTCTTATGTATGTTTTGAGACTCTATTATGTATATATAGTTTAATATTTTGGCACACTATTGTATATGTTATCACAAGGTTGAGAACTTGATTATCTTTTGATTTTATCGAGGTTTATAAACCATATTTTTAAAATCATTCGTCAAAATCTTCCACTCTTGTTTTTACTCTTTATTATATCGGTTTCTCGAGATATACAAGTTGTGTTTATTAGGTACAAAAGATGTAGGCTTCTGGCATATGTTAGGTTCGGCTGGTTCGTTAAGACTTAATGTGTGTTTTAGGTTGATCGATGCCCTAATTAGGACAGGGGCCATCACACAATAATCATTTATTGAGCAAGGTTGGAGCGCCACCTCCTTAATCATTTCAAGTTCTTTGGCTACCATTTCAACGAAAGGAGAAGATCTAGGTGTCTAATTAAACATCTCCTTACAATGTAATAAACCACTTCTAGTTGTAAATTGTTTGAACTATTATTTTTTGTATAAACGGGGTTGCGATACAACTTTTATTGATGTTTATTCATCAAGTTCTTTTGTATATCTTCAGACTATCGAAAAATCTGTTACGTTTTACTTTTATGTGTTTGATTCTCGAGATATACATGTTGTGTTTATCAAGTATTCAAAGTAGGCTTCTAGCATTAATTAAATCCGACTGGTTCAATTAGTATTTCAGGGCAGGTGATGCCCTAATCGTGATAGGGGTCGTTACAAACATGCTATTATATATGACTTTTATGAATAATTATAACCCTATATAAAAGGAGAAAACGCATGATTAGTATTGCATTAACTCATTTTCGGCAATTATTTATGCCTTTAATGAATAATTATAGGCCCTATATATCCTAGTGCCCTTTTTTAGTATAATCCACTTTATCATGATGGCCTCCTGTCACGGGGACACTAATGAGAGGTTTACCCCAAGGAAAATTTTCTCACTTAATGCCTATCCGTGGTGCCTAAAGGTCACCTTAGTTCAACACAACTAATACTCAAATTGAATGGACAACAAACAAAGGCACAAAGGGAATGTATTACTTAGCTTACAATGGGAATACAACTCCAGCACTCTATGCTTCACCAAGCATAGTGCTCAAGGCTTTATAGATCAGCATACAAGTAGTTACATAACCGATAGGGACACATGTCCTATTTACATTGATTCAGAGACTAAGTAAAACCCCACTCCATGTGGTGGTCAAGGCAGTTACTCAACTGCCACACTCCCTTGCTGCCACCTGGTTCTATAACTCCCTTAACCGCCTGGTCAATGAGCACATTCTCCACATGTTAGGGACTTACTGAGACGTGCCTTGGTCATGCTAGAAGCCATGACCAAGACAGTTACATAACCGCCTGAAATTACCTTGGACTTGATCCATCCGAGCCGAAGGTAACTTGGTCCACGCTTTGCTTAGGGACATGGTCTACTTGGTGGTGCCTAGCCAGGCCTAGGCACCCTGGGTGCTAGCGGGGGTTCGGTCAAGTCTGAGTCCCACTGGCTCAGGGTGGCTATGCCATGGTCTTTGGGCATTGCCTTGGCATGCTTGCCTAAGGCATACTCTAGGGTCTCCCTTGTCTTCATGCCCATGCCTCCCCTGGGAGAGGTCCCCTTCCTTATAGTAGATGTTAAGCCATTCCTAGAACTCCTATAGGAAACATCCAAAAGTGAGACCAATCATACTTTGACTTGGTCAACGCCCAAGTCAAGTTTTGTCAAACCTTGCTCATGCCAAGGTCTTGCCCTGCCCATGCCAAAATGTAACCTTACCCGTGCCAAGGCGACACGCCAAGGCGCAAGTGTGCTCGTGCCAAGGCGACCCGCCAAAGCGCGACCTTGCCTGCGCCAAGGCGATGCGCCAAAGTGACGTGCTAAGGCGACGCCTTGCCCGCGCCAAGGCACTGCCTTGTTTGTGCCGCATACAACTTACCCAGCCTATGCGCAAGCCTCTGCGCGCTACCCCGCGAACCATCCCGTGTAAGCATCATCCAACAACTAAATCTCATAAAACCTTACGAGTCCACCGAAACCCGGATATTACTGAGTTTTCTAGTTGCCCAGCCCAGCCTCATTGGGTCATGCTATTGGGGCGGTAACAAACATCCCCCCGCCGAAATGTTCGATGCCCTCATCAAACTGCTTGGTTGCTGCAGCTTCTGGTAATTAACAAGACTATTAGCACCAATAATCGCCCCGGGCAAGTCCTTCACGCCTTGCCTTCTTAGCTCAGATTGAGCTTATGACTGCAATCCAATAATGAAGTTAAATAGTTTATCCTCTTCCGACATATTTTTCATGTTCAACAAGAGAGAGGAAAACTTCTTAACATAATCTCGAACTGATCCCATCTGTTTGAGTTTGCGCAAGGCCTCCCGCGCTTGCCAAGCCACATTGGTCGGTAGTAATTGATCCTTCAACTCCCTTTTCAGCACCTCCCAATCTACGATCTTGGGTCTACCAGCAGGCGCATCGTCATATACTCTAGTTTTCCACCAAAGCTTTGCATCACCTTCCAAGTACATGGAGGTTAGGATGACCTTTTGGTTATCTTATGTCTGGACAGTAGCAAAGTATTGCTCCATGTCCTAAAATTTCTTTGCGCTCTACTTGCCTTAAAATTTCTTTGGCTCCGACACTTTAGTTCTTAGCTTTACTGCACCAGCAACCTCCGAGGTTCCTCTCACAGCTCTCTTAAGTAAACTCACCTCCAAAGCCATTGTTGCGGTTGTTTCGGTGGTGAGTTCCCCCACTGATCATACACCCACTACAAGCTCCTCGAATTTGGATTCCGACATAGCTATCATGACCTCTTGTAACTTTCCTCTAGCCACCAAGGAAGCCACCAACATCTCCAGTCCTTCAATGCGCTGTGCCGATATTGAAGACTCTGCTGCCTCCACTAGAGCAATCATCGTTGCCATAATGTGTTCTAAGTGAGCTACCCTCTCACTTAGATCGGATGCTGCTCGCGTCGCCATCGTCCCCGAAACGGGGCTCTGATACCAATTGTCACGGGGACACTAATGAGAGGTTTACCCTAAGAAATTTTTTCTCACTTAATGCCTATCCGTGGTGCCTAAGGGCCACCTTAATTCAGCACAACCAATACTTGAATTGAATGAACAACAAACAAAGGCACAAAGAGAATGTATTACTTAGCTCACAATGGGAATACAACTCCAACACTCTATGTTTCCCCAAACATAGTGTTCTAGGCTTTATAGATCAGCCTACAAGTAGATACATAACCGACATGGACACATGTCCTATTTACATTGATTCAAAGACTAAGTAAAACCCCACTCCATGTGGTGGTCAAGACAGTTACTCAACTGCCATACTCCCTTGCTGCCTCCTGGTTCTATAACTCCTTTAACTGCCTGGTCAATGAGCACATTCTCTACATGTTAGGGACTTACTGGGACGTGCCTTGGTCATGTTAGGAGCCATGACCAATACAGTTACAGAACCGCCTCAAACTACCTTGGACTTGGTCCATCCGAGCCGAAGGTGACTTGGTCCATGCTTTGCTTAGGGACAGGGTTTGCTTGGTGGTGCCTAGCCGAGCCTAGGCACCCTGGGTGCTAGCTGGGGCTCAGTCAAGTCTGAGTCCTACCGGCTCGGGGTGGCTATGCCATGGTCCTTGGGCATTGCCTCGGCATGCTTGCCTAAGGCATACTCTAGAGTCTCCCTTGCCTTCATGCCCATGCCACCCCCTAGGAGAGGTCCCCCTCCTTGTAGTAGATGCTAAGCCGTTCCTAGAACTCCAATAGGAAACATCCAAAAGTGAGACTAATCATACTTTGACTTGGTCAACCCATGTCAAGTTTTGTCAAACCTTGCTCATGCCAAAGTCTTGCCTTGCCCGTGCTAAGGCGACACATAAATGTGCTCATGCCAAGGCGACACGCCAAGGTGCAACTGTGCTCGTGCCAAAGCAACGCGCCAAGGTGCGACCTTGCCTGCGCCAAAGCGAAGTGCCAAGGCAACGCCTTGCCCGCGCCAAGGCACTGCCTTGTCTGTGCCGCATACAATTTACCCAGCGTATGCGCAAGCCTCCGCGCGCTACCCCGCGAACCATCCCGTGTAAGCATCATCCAATAACTAAGTCCTACGAAACCTTCCGGGTCCACCGAAACCCGGATATTACTGAGTTTTCTCGCTGCCCAGCCCAGCCTCTTAGGGTCATGCTATTCGGGCGATAACACCTCCTGCATATCCTTACTTTTCGAAAATACACTTGAATGTTTATAGTTCTTGGAATAAGTTGGTATTTATGTGTTTAATTTATCTTTTTTCATTTTTTTATTACAGCTCACGAGGAGAAATCTCGTCCCTTTATATGATTTTCCTAATTACAAGTTCATAATGAGCAATTCCAAGCTTATTGTTGCTCAATAAATAGAGCCAACTAGTCATGTGATAGATCCATAAAACTTAGGTGAGTCACGAAAAACTTAATTATAAAGCCTAGTGGACACGATGGACTTGCGTAACTTTCGATATCTATATGGACCTTGATTGTCCTACCAAGATCTATAATAGTCTTGGACTAATTAAATATCGATCTACTAAAGGTCTAGCATTGATTGTATATAAATTTGAATTTACCCTATCTACTGCCGGGCAACGCTTTTGTTGTTGGCCGGATCTTATCTACATTGTTTAAGAGATTAGATAAGGGCATAACGGGCACTTTTGATATGAGATTTTGATTGTGTTTGGTAACACTGCATCTTAAATTTTTAGTGCTTATTCGTTGAGACTCTTTTTATAAGAACTTATTAAATAAGGTCATTGTAAGTTGTTTGATAAAAAATAATTTAAGAACCTCTTATTTAAAAGTTGAGGGGTCGAAAACAAATTTGTCATCACTTATTACAAGGGTATTTTGTGTCATTTGTTAATGCATTCTCGTCTTTTTCATTTGCATCGATAAGTCTCATACTCCAACATAGCTATGTTCTTGTCTTCAATGGCGTCGGTGGGAACCCTGCTAACACCAATTCAATTTTTTTATGCAAATGAGGCGGTTTCATTGATTTAATTGCAAAAACTCTTACTACAAAAATCAAACTTTTTTAATTGCAGAGACCAAAGCATGATCACTGAACCAAAAAAAGGCCATAAAAAGTCATGGGTATGTGCTTTTTAAATAAGAACAGAGGGAGACATGCCATTAGTGTGTGCTTTCAACAAAAACAGTGAAGGAGAGAGCATGACATGTGCTTTTTCAACAAAAACAGTGTGGGAGAGATCATCATGACATGTGCTTTCAACGAGAGAGAGAGAGAGAGAGAGAGAGAGAGAGAGAGAGAGAGATTGCATCTGTTTTGTCTTGCTCGTCTCCACGCCTCCGTTCTTCAATCAAAGAACTGATCTCTATTGCATATGTTTCGTTGATTCGACACCGATTCTCCAAACCGAGAACGTCGTCCATCACTCAAATAAAGCACTTTAAATTTCAATCACTTCGGATCACCAGAAAGAGGTTTGGAGCGATTTTTATTTTTTTTATTTTTTATTTTTGATAGAAGTTTGGAGCGATTTCTTCAGATCTCAAGAACTTCGAATCATTAACCAATAAATCAAAAAGAACGTTTGATAGAGAGAGCTTTGAGAGGAATCATTAACCAATAAATAAAAAAGAACGTTTGATAGAGAGAGCTTTGAGAGGGTTTGAGAGAGGAGGCGAAAGGGTGTGCGAGGAGAAGGCGTTGAGAGATTGGGAGCGCGTCGAAAGGGGTTGGACAATTTTGAAATTTTAAAATCAATCGCCAACCACTTATTAAAAAAGTTAAAAAACCTAACTTATTTGTTAATGTTGTGAAGTGTGGATGACCATGCATGTACACCAACATATTGTGTAGTTATGTACTTTCACTGGTCTGTGTATTGTCATGTTCTTTGTAACCATTTCAATGTACATGGGGTGTATGTTTTAGTCCCACATTGCTAAGGCACATTTGTCATCATACCAAATGGCCTATATAAAAAGGATACTAACTTCATTGTAAGAGCACACCAAGTTGAATGAAAACTTCTCATTCCAACTATCTTATTTCTTCTCTTCTCTTTTGTAGTAGTATAAGTTCTTAGTCTTCTAATTTCCTTCTCTAGTTCTTAGCAAGTTCCAACTTAGTTTACAACACGTTATCAGCACGAGCTTGCTCTAGCATTAAGGAGATCTTGAAGTTCAAGAAGACTTGTTAAGGAAAGAAAGCTAGGAAGGTATAACTTTTGTTATTTAAATAAGTTCAATTTACTTCTATATTATCATGGTTGCTTCCTTTTATCTATGCATACTTTATTCATATATTATGCATTATAGCGTCACCGATTGCGAAAGTATGCTCTGTAGTTTCGTCTTGTACGATCTTCTACATCGAAATCAAAAGTCAATATGTGACATAACTAGTTTTCTCTTAAAACTACAAACGATTAGTTATTGTTCTATTCTTGATTTTATAATACAAATCATGCTATAAGTTTGAGTTGATAGTGGGTAAGCCTTGTCCCAGGTAAAGCTAAACATTGAAAGGGAGACGAGTTATCCCGTTCGAGGAGGCATGACATTAAGCGAGACTTTGTCTCGCCACCCAACCTGGAGGTTGTCCCACCAACTCATACGAATAGTACATTTGATTATTAATAAATCAAGTTGTGAACATATACTTAATCATATGTTATGTTTTTTTTTACATAAAAGAAAAGAGAAAATTATTTTATATTATATTTACTTTCAAAATATTAATCAACCATAGTTGAATTTGTTATCTTATTATAATTCTTGTCATGATAATTATATATTACAAATTATGAATAAAGCTTGTATCCATGCGAGGTTGTATGTTGTACACAATCATTCACAAATTTCTCTTTAGAGATTTGAAAAGTGAATATTTCACTTTATATATATTTTCACCTTATGGAGTTATATATATACATATCAAAAGGGTAATGCTCCAAAAAGCTCAAAATGAGCGGCCTTTGAGTCTCATGCTACAAAATTTAATCGATCAAATATTAATTATAATTCCACAATTTTAATTACCTCTATGTTGAGGCTATGTGGAAATATGACGATGAGACAATAAAAGGGTCACGTGGCCCGCCTCGATTTATTGCTTTGCAACAAATATCGAGTGCGCACGTCAATCCAATAAATATTAAGGATTGATTTCTTGTCTCATGGTAGGTGAGTAAAATAATGAGATATTATAAATATAATATCGCTCCCAGTCAATTAGTTCACTTCAAATTAAGAAGCATATGTTGCATATAGTGATCATGATCGCAATAATAAATTTATGGACGTGGAAAAGGTGAAAATATCGTAAAGGTCGTATTGACAATTCCGCCAAAAATTGGAATAAAAGTGGTGCACCACTACAAAGGGCAAATAATTATTGACAATGAGCGCTCATAATTGTGACATTTTTTTTAGTCATATATGAAAGGCTATTTTGCCTAAATATTGTCATATATATGCCCGAATATTTTTGTGACCTTTACCATGCCTTCAAAATCAAAGGCAAAATATTATGAATTTTATCATTGAAATATGACTCTTTTTCTCGATTTGCCAAACATTATTTGTCCGATGGATCAACAAATCATGTGTTCAAGTCATGAATCAAATAAGAGCGATATATGCCTTGCTGATTGTGCTACAACGCATACAATCCTTAAAAACAGAGAATATTTCTCCAATTTGAACTTAGCTGAGGCTAATGTTCAAACAATATCTGGCATATCCAATTTGATTAATGGCTCTGGAAAAGCAAATATTATGTTGCACTGGGGAACAACAATTCATGTTGACAATGCCTTATACTCTGAAAAATCCAGAAGAAATTTACTTGAGCTTTAAAGATATTCGACAAAATGGATATCACATTGAAACCGTGAACGAAAATAATAGAGAATTTCTCTATGTCACATTGGTTTCAAATGAGAAAAAAGAAGTGTTAGAAAAATTCTCAGCTTTATCATCTGGATTATATTTTACTCATATAAGGCATGTCGAAACGAATGTCGTCTTGAATAAGAAAATTAATGATCCAAAGACATTCATTTTATGGCATGACCGGCTTGGTCATCCAGGATCATCAATGATGCGAAGAATAATTAATAATTCGCATGGACATCCTTTAAGAAGTCACAAAATATTTTCAAATTGGTGATTATAATTGTGCTAGTTGTTCTCAAGGTAAATTGATAGTTAAACCATCCCCAGTAAAATTGTTGTGGAATCCCCAGCTTTTCTTAGAACGCATCGGGAGACATATGTGGTCCTATTCATCCTCACTTGTGGACCATTCGGATATTTCATGGTTTTGATAGATGCATCAACTAGGTGGTCACATGTTTGTTTGCTTTCAACCCGCAATGTTGCATTTGCTAGACTTTTAGCACAAATCATTAAGTTAAAAGCACAATTTCCTCGACAACCCAATCAAGACCATCCGTCTTGATAATGCTTAGGGAATTTCAATCTCAAGCATTTAGAAATTATTGCATGTCTATAGGAATTACCATTGAACATTCTGTTCCACATGTGTGCATACACGTAATGGTTTGGCGAAATCTCTTATCAAACGCATTCAATTAATTGTCGGACCTTTAATCATGAGAACTAAGTTATCAACTTCATTTGGGGACATGCGATCCTTATGCAAAGCATTTATCATTCGTTATAGACCTACTACATACCATGAACATTCCCCCATGCAACTCATTTTAGGTCAACAACCAAATATTTCACACTTGAGAATTTTTGGTTGTGCAGTGTATGTTCCTATACCACCTCCCAATAGAACTAAGATGGGTCCACAACGAAAACTTGAGATTTATGTTGGATTTAACTCATCGTCCATTATAAGATACCTTGAGCCCTTAACAGGGGATTTATTTATCGCGCACGTTTTGCTTGATTGTCACTTTGATGAAGCAATTTTCCCACCATTAGGGGAGATAAGAAGCCAATTCAAAAGGAATGGCGTGAAATTGCTTGGAATGCATCAACTTTATCACATTATGATCCACGCACAAATCAGTGTGAACTTGAAGTTCAAAAGATCATTCATTTGCAACAAATCGCAAATCAATTACCTGATGCATTTAATGATGCAAAACAAGTGACAAAATCATATATTCCAAATTGTCAATGCTCCTCCGCAAGAATTGATGTCTCTCTCAGCAACAAAATGCACAAGAACCAACTAAACGCTTAAAGCGTGGAAGACCAGTTGGTTCAAAGGATACAATTCCTCGAAAGAGGAAAACGGGAGTAAAAATAAATGCAAACCAAAATACTCATGAGAAAGCACAAGAATCCTTTGATAAGGGTTTGTCAGAACAAGTTGATTCTGATGAGGAACAACTTCCTCTAGAAAAAGAGGAAAAAGATGAAAATAATGAGATCTCAATAAATTATTTAAACTCTGGTAAGATTTGTGATCGAAATGAAATTGTTCATGATGATATATTTGCTTTCAATGTGTCCTTTGAAATATGTGAAAATGATGATGATCCAGAACCACGATCAGTGGACGAATGTCGAAAAAGACCGATTGGCAAAAATGGCAAGATGCTATCCAAGCGAGCTAAACTCGTTAAGGAAACGAGAGATTTTTGGACCGATTTTCCAAACGCCGATGGCGTAAAACCTGTTGGATATAAATGGGTATTTGTACGAAAGAGAAATAGAAGAAATGAAGTTACAAGGTACAAAGCAAGACTTGTAGCTCAAGGTTTCTCACAAAGACCTGACATCGATTATGAGGAAACATATTCTCCTGTTATAGATGCAATCACATTTCGGTTCTTGATAAGCCTTGCAGTTTCTGAAGGGCTTGATATGCATTTAATGGATGTCGTTACAGCATATCTATACGGATTCCTAGACAGTGAGATATATATGAAAATCCCTGAAGGATTTATAATATCCGAAGAAATAAAATCAAAACCTCATAACATGCATTCTATAAAATTACAAAGGTCTTTGTACGAATTGAAACAATCCGGACGAATGTGTACAAACGCCTTAGTGATTATTTACTTGAAAGAAGGATATGTAAATAATCCGCTTTGCCCATGTGTCTTCATTAAAAGATCATCAACATGATTTGGGATTATTGCTTTGTATATGTTGATGATTTAAATATAGTGGGAAACCACGACGACATCGTTAGAACATCCGAATACTTGAAAAAGGAATTCGAGATGAAAGAACTTGGAAAAACAAGACTTTGTCTTGGTTTGCAAATTGAACATTTTTCAAGTGGAGTACTTGTCCATCAATCAAATTATATTGAAAAAATATTAAAAAGATTTTATATGGACAAGGCGCATCCATTGAGCTCTCCAATGGTTGTCGGATCACTTGAAGTGGATAAGGATCCATTTCGACCTCATGAAAGTGATGAAGAGCTACTTGGTCCTGAGGTACCATATTTAAGTGCAATTGGTGCACTTATGTATCTTGCAAATTGTACAAGACTGACATTGCTTTTCTTTGTCAACCTACTTGCAAGATACAACTCATCACCAACTCGAAGACATTGGAATGGTGTTAAACATATTTTCCGATATCTTTGAGGAACAAGTGACATGGGTTTATTCTACTCGAGAGGGTAAAATTGAATCTACAAGGTTATGCTTGATCTTTGGATTTTTATCTCGATCCCACAAGGCCCGTTCTCAAACGGGATATGTATTCACATGTGGTAATATCTTTTGTATCATGGAAGTCGAAAAGCAAACTATGGTTGCTACTTCTTCCAATCATTTTGAAGTACTTGCAATTCATGAAGCAAGTCGTGAATGTGTATGGTTGAGAAATATGATTGAACATATTCAAGAATCATGTGGATTGCCTTCAATAAAAGACTCTCCAACCATATTATTGGAAGATAATGCAGCATGTATTGCACAATTAAGTGAAGGATTCATAAAAGGGGACGTAACAAAACATATTTCACCAAAATTCTTGTATGCGCATGAGCTTCAGAAGAATGGTGAAATTGATGTCAAGCAAATCCGATCGAATGATAATCTTGCTGATCTATTCACAAAAGCCTTACCAACTACGACATTTAAAAGGCTTACATATGGTATTGGCTTGCGTAAACTTAAAGACATTGCAAGTAAAGAAACTGAACAAGTTTCACCCATGTTCACATGAGGGGGAGTTATTGATTAGTGTATTGCACTCTTTTTCCCTTAGCTATAGTTTTATCCCATTGGGTTTTCCTAGCAAGGTTTTTAATGAGGCAATCTTAACAATATTATGCCCGTCTTAATATTTATGAGAATAGTGTACTCTTTTTATTTTACTATATTTTTTCCCACAGGGGTTTTTCTTCGTAAAAGTTTTAACGAGGCACAATCTCTAAGCAAGTGTCATCCAGGGGAGTGTTGTGAAGTGTGGATGACCATGCATGTACACCAACATATTGTGTAGTTATGTACTTCCACCTGTCTCTGTGTATTGTCATGTTCTTTGTAACCATTTCAATGTACATGGGGTGTATGTTTTAGTCCCACATTGCTAAGGCACATTTGTCATCATACCAAATGGCCTATATAAAGGATACTAACTTCATTGTAAGAGCACACCAAGTTGAATGAAAACTTCTCATTCCAACTATCTTATTTCTTCTATTCTCTTTTGTAGTAGTATAAGTTCTTAGTCTTCTAATTTCCTTCTCTAGTTCTTAGCAAGTTCCAACTTAGTTTACAACAGTTAAGAAGTTTTTCCTCAAGTAAAAGGTAACTTTTCAAACATACTTATTTTTACAAAACCCTTTTTAAGTAAGAATAAAGAGAAAAAAATAGAGTTACCAAACACCACCTTTGTATTACTAGAAGTTCCCTAGAGTAGGAATGTGCAACATTTTCTTTTCTTTATTTTTTTTTTATAAAAAAGAAACCATTTTACCCTCTAAATTTGAGTCTCCAACCCCAACCTCTTACTTAAATTCCCCATGCCAAATGAGTGATGAGCTACCCACTTAGTTGGTAGGCATGTGCACTAGTACTAATTAATTAATCAATTGTTAATTTGAAGTTTTGAACCTAGCTAGCTAGAGCATCGGTGGACGAGTGGTGAATTTATCATACTTAGCCGATCAACTCCATTGACATAGAATTAAGATTTAATGGATTTGTAAAAAAAAGACTTAGATATATACGTACCTTGACAAACATTTTGGGAGGAGGAGGCTTGGTGGCCAAGTAAAAAACAAGTAAAGCAGCTCCCACGCTCACCATAAGCCTCCAAAACAACTGAACAGCAATCCAACAGCTCGAAGAAGACGCACTGAAAGAAAAGAACCTCCAACACCCGCTTCTCTTTGATCCGGGTCTCACAAGAACAATATCATTAACATGCTTTCTCCCACCATTACTACTACGATCTTTATTACAGTCAACAACTTCATAGTCTTCATCATTGTCATCAACGCCCTCATGGTCATCCTCATCCCCACGCTCGCAATCATTCCCTGCGGCGCCTCCATGGACTTGAAGTTCATAAGAAGCGGCGTTTTTTATTTGTTGGTGGAAAGAATTGGTGGAAGCTCGAGAAGAGGAGTAGCGCAAGAGAAGGAAGCGGGAGTCGTCTTGAGTGCGATTGGCGGGATCATTAGAAGTGTGTGGTATTGGAGATGGGAAGGAAGATTCGTGGTTGAAGGTTTTGGCGTCGATGTAGGCATGGGAGGTGTTGGATGGGCTCTGAACGTAGTAAACTGGGTAAGAGTGGAACAGAGCTGATACTTCTTCTTCTTCTTCTTCATCAACCTGCACATCTTCTCCATCATTTCGTTTGTCAGCCATATTGTTTAGTCAGTAGGATTAGAGTTTAATTTCAATTTGGTGTTCTGCTTTTATGAACAACGGGGCCGAGATTAGTGGACATGCACTTTTGAGTACTAGAGTTGAGTTGTTTATTTTCCTTACACGCGACTTAGGAATGATGGCAAAGCTAGCACGCTTTGCGCCTTTTGTTGGAAGGAATAACTTTAGTTTTGCAATTGATTACTTAGTATTTTGTAATAGCCATTGCCTAGCTGGTATCATGTTAACTCCCACATAAGGAAACCAAATTAATTACGATTTTCTTTTTCTTGGAGAATCATAATGATTAATTAGATGAATGGTTATATACTCATAATATATATATATATATATATATATATATATATATATATATATACACTTCTAAAAAAGGATTAATACGTAGGGAATAATTTGTTGACACCAAATACAAACTCGAGACCCTACCGTGTATGACGTCAAAAACATTTCGCTCGCTTTTACAATTGTGTAACAATGCTTAATTTCAACGGGAGCAACATCATATATTCTCTAAATACTGTGCTAAAGCATCTCTGATAGATGGTAGAAACATCTTGCCAAAAAGTAAGGTTTCAAGAGGTGGCAAAAGTTAGACTCTCACTTAAGTAAAAAAGAAAATACAAAGTGACATCGTACAATGTACGACTTTCACAATTAAATGTCCTTAAATGCACTTTTAAAGACGTTTACCAAGCGTTTTAAATAATTTACTTTTAAGACATTCGTAAATTTTCTTATTATAATTTATAGTAGGACGTTTTCTTGGCAATCTCCTCTTTTTAATCATGACGTTCTCATGTAATAATCCTCTTAAATGTATAATACTATGTTTTTGCTCAATTGTGCTAAATTTAACTGTTTTTAGAAAGTTAATTTTAATTTCATTGTCCTCTTTTGAATCATAACGTTTCCGTATAAATATCATCGTAAATGTATAATAGTATGTTTTTACCCCAAATGTCCTAAAAATAATGGTTTTGTTGGGGCTTTATCTGTGCAATGTTGTCTTTTAATCATGACATTTTACACGTGTTGAGCGTGTACAGTAAAGTTTTTACCTTTATTATACTTATAAATTAATTTTGTAGTAGTGATAAGTGGAATTATCTCCATAGATCTTTCACAATTTTTTTTAAGAAAAAAGTTTTATTATTTTTATTTTAATTTAATTTAATTAAAAACCAAAATCTAAAATCAATAATCTTTAAATATAGAAATTAACTAAACTTACTTAATTAACACAAATCAAAATCACTAAATTCAAAGCAATTCAATTAAATGAAAATCAATATAAAATAAACATCTAAACAAACCTCTTAAACAATGAATCATCATTCCATTTTGTATCCAAACATGTTACTTCAATCAAGTAGTCATGAACACACTTTATAAATAGTATCCTAGATCATTAAACTCTCATAATAAGTAAGTAGACATCCCTTAGCAAGCCATCAGTTCTCCTTATATCGATGAAAATGCCACTTTCTAATTTTACTGAGCTAACCATTTGAATAGACAAAGAAATTAACTTCACGCAATAAAACCGCATTACACTTTGTGAAAACTTCAAACTACGAACCTAACACATTCGTAAAGCCACTTCAATATTAGATTTAGATCTCAAATTCACCGAGGACATCTAAACGGTAATAGACATTACAAACAATTCCTAGTTACTACTTTAAATTAGATAATGAGTCAAAACATCACAAATACACATTGGCCACTATGCACATAACACTTAGATTCATGATTGCAATATGTAAATAACAATCTATAAAATCAGTGAATTAAAAAAACACGATTGGCTTAAAGCATTAAGCACAAATCATCTCATCATGACTATATTGAAAACGGATCTAGTTCATGTTTGGAGTTTGTTTAGATTAACGAACTACTCACTTATAATCATAAATAGCATAATAACAGAATAATTGAAAGACACAATTAAAAATACCTTATCGAAAGCTTGAATCTTCCAATCTTCTCCAAAAGCAATAAAAATAATAATAAATGGCCTCCAAACTAAAGTAAAAAGTGTTAAACTATTAAAGGCTGATAATTTCGGAGTCTATGGTTCATATATATAGTATCTTAGGTAATACATATTCAAAACCAACTCAAAATCCTTGTTGTAATTTAAAACTCACGAAACCGTCACCAGCGATTCCTCAACGATTCATGTTTTAAGTGGAATTGCTAGGGAAATCATTAGAGAAACAGTCTCAGTATCCTACCGATCTGAGTGGCAGTTCCCAGTGTAAATGATGAATTGGTCAGGAATCGCTGGCTGTGAAATCAAATTCTTCCTTAATTTGTTGATGAATTGCTGCGTAATCTTTCCATTCAGTCTAATCATTCATTTTCTTCCATTTTCATTCATTTCTTCAAATATTTCAAATATCACCTGAATTATGAAAACAAGAGAAAACCTAGTGTAATGTAGTCTTTTACATATAAAATCATCCTAAAATATACTATAAAAAGTGTCTAATTATTGACTCATCAAATACCCCAAACTAAGCACTTTGCTATCTCGAGCAAATGACTACTCTCAATTATAGTTTTTTTCTTCATTCGTTTTGATTTCATAATTATATACTCTTATTTTTAAACAGAAGTGATCATTAAATAGAAACATATTACCTTCATAAAAAGTAAAAATCATGATAGAATAGAAACAATTAAAGAACAACCCTTTATTAGACAATCTAACCTCTAATTATGTAATACACCTCAAAATTCAAATTTAAATCAATGATCACCAACGTCAAGCCATTACATAGGCTTTCTGAATCTCCACTGACAAGCATCAAACTTATGATAACTAATATAGAATCCCAAGATATAAAAATCAATCTCATTTTTTAAAAAAATATTTAAAATATCACCACAGTCAAAGTCGATAAGAATTCTTTTATCACTAATAATTATCATTTCATATCCATTTATTGAAATGTTGGAATAAAAAGACATACTTCACTTAACTTAGCTATAAGCCCTCGAGTTAAATCTTTTATTTAGAGAGTATTTCATATGCATCCTTCCAATGTCTGTTTATATCTCTCATTCTTTCAATTTTCTTCAATAATTATTCTTTTCTTTATATTTTATTCCTTCGGTTCCTTGCTCCATCTCATTTGAAATCCATTATTCTTTTTATAAGAGCTTTTCCACTCATTTTTTCTACCACTAGGTTCCCTGCTCTATTTCCTTTGTAATTCGTAGGTCTCTCTATTTTTCTGTCAAAACTCTTGTTAACTCTTCTCACTTTCATTACAGTCAAGGAAGTATTCTTTCTAAGTAAATATTATTGGTTAATTTCCTATTTTTCCCTTCAATTGTGGTAAAAACGTTCTTTCTTCAATATATACAATACTTGATTCATAATTTTTGTATAATAAGATTCTTAGAAGTCTATCTTGTATATCTTGCTTTTTGTTTCAATCTTCTACCCATTATAATGTCTAACACAAAACAAACAATTCCCTTTAAACTCTTCTAGTGCATTCAGGATCTAGGTTGAGTTAAGTAAGGTATAACAATTCCTTTTTATCATAAAATTTTATTTTCATGGATAATAAAATATCACTTCTATTTAAATCCAAATCATATTCAATTCCATATATTCCTAAATAAATAAAGTAAAATGAAGAAATATTACCTAAATTGTGGAAAATTTGAAAAATTCTCAGTCAACTTTGAACATGAAATAAATTCTACTTCTCGAGTCTTCCATATTGACTTCTTTATTATTCACCTAAATACCCCTTAACTCATTCCAAACCTTGCCTTCAAGGTTTAAAAATTAATTCGGGTTTATTCAACAAAACAAATATACCTCGTGAAACATGAAAGAATTAAATATGAAACATAAACTGTTTTTCAAAATAGACAAACAAGTATCACATAATAAAAAGATATAATGGAGCAAAACATTCATTTTTCATTAATAGTTCAAACAAAGTTCACATTCCACACATACAAGTAAGTATGAAAAAACTACAAGGTACTTTGCGCAGAAGTAAATCCGTCGTTGGTATCTTAAGCTCCATCGTCATTCCTCGCTGCAATAGGTTGTGAAGTGTATCTATTAGTAAGGTTATAAACTCCCGATGGAAATCTCAACTGCATCGATGGAATATCAATGCTCCTAATTGGATCTAGCGAATGTTCGACCACCCTCATTTTCGACATGGAATGGTGGCGTGCCAAAGTTCTCTCGTTCTTATTTAGGATATCCTGATTCTTCAAAATTTGCGTCTCATTATGCCTAAAAGTTGAAAAATAAGGATTTGAAAAATCCTTTTCTTTTTAGCTTTTGCTAGGGATGTAGAACTGCCCTCTGCCCCTTGAACATTTACCTGTGCCATCAGACTTGCTACTCGCCTTGCTTCTTCATGTATTCTGGTGTGGATTCTCTGTCTAGTAGTCTTATCCTCAATCCTAGACCTTCTTATTTTGTTGAGCTCCCTCTTTTCTTCTGAATCATTATACCCATTCTCCGCTCCCATCCTCTTGATTGTAGCATCTATGATGGTCCTATGGGGTAGCATATCAAATTCTATCTCATGGAAGCCAATCTCGGCTTTCATACATAAATGAGTAATCAAAATTAGGAATGGTAGACCATCATGATTCATGGTTTTCATAGCCTGTCTCATCGCATCGTGGATTGCGTACCCAACGTCGATATACTCTGTCTTTACAACAATGTGGTGAAGTAAAGTGACTATAATTTTTCATTTTGAAATGTTGCATAGTGGGGTATAGGCAGGCTTCTACGATGTGACTCCAATATTTGGTGATTTTCCTAAAATTGGTGATTTGGATGAATTTTGGATGACCATCTATATCAAGAGCAAATCCTCATACGAGAATTACCTCTAAGGCTTCTTGAATTCTTATGGATGGATACATTTCCTTATGTACGTAGATGGTGTTGGGGTAGTCAGATTGTCATCTAGCTCCTACATTCAGAAGTCTATAATGTGTGTGTAGTGCTTTGTGTGAAATATTAATTTTTTTCCCTTGAATTATCACTTCGTTAGGACTTGTACTCACATATCCGTTGACATATAATTGTCGAACTAATTCTGAGCATCACCTTTTTAAGTTGCCTTTGTAATCCCTAAGAAAATGTTCACACTGCCTTTCTCTTATGATGCTTACTATTTTGTCCTCATATTTATGCACATTATGGATTTAGAATCCTCTCTAGAGTATGATAACTCATTTCACATCTTAAAAGTATGTATTTTGTGCTTTAGGACTGATAAATCTCATGGGATCATAAAAGACTTATGTGTGTGGGTCTAGGTAGTCAGAATCCTCATCTGAGTTAGGTGGGGTAAGAGTTCTCAACTCAGCACTCTCGATAATTGATTCTCTAATACTAATCCTCGTGGGTTAAATGGACATTTATTGGGTTGGGTGGGTTTTCTTGGATTTTTTTGTCATGATTCTTTTACCTTTCTTTTATGCACTACTCTTACCTCTTCATCTACCTCTTCCCGTCATAATGATCAAATCACTACTATGAATCGAAGAACCAAAAATTCTGTACTTGATACAAAATGGACTTACGATGGGTAGTTGATTGAAAACCAAATTGCTATCGAGAAATTTAAAATCAATTTGGAATGAACTTTCATTGAGTGTGTTATTCAATCCACGTCGTGAGTTGAATATGGGTTGAATGAAGGTTGGTTGAAATGAAGATTGATTTACTCACACTCAAATTTCTAGGTTGAGGTGGGAATCACTTAAGCTTGATTTTGGGTTTTTAAAACAAAACCTAAGTCGCCACAAATACAAGTTGATTCCCACCCTCAAACCGTCGCACCCCCCTCATCTTGGTTTCTTTCACGGTCCTGTGTCGCAGGTTGAAGTTGTAACGACCCGTTACCTTAAGCTAGTGATTAGTACTTATCCAAATCCTAATTAATCCGAGTTAGGCTCGTGATTAAGTTCGGCGTACCTCGATTAGCGTGTGCATGCGTTTGCATGATGTATGGTGTTTGTTTGGATTGTTAATTCAATTTATATATAGGTTGTTATATGATAAGGAAATTGTACACAAGCCTATAAAACGAAAAATACCTAATAAATAATGGTTACTGGGACACCAAGTGTGACGAGGGAGTCGTGACACGAATGTGCACGCTCAAGGACACTTATAGGCATGTCCGATGAGTTTATCGGTGAATAATACATGATATATATATATATATATATGTTTTTAAATATATAAATATATATTGGAAAAAAAGAATATTGAAAATATATGGATTATCGGATCGTCTCAAACGAAGCGTAAGTGCGCGATGTGTCAAATTTCGTGTCACTTTAAGAAGTGTCACTTTAACGCATCAACCACGCGATCGATATCGAGATAGTGCGACACGTATCTCGAGGAAATTCATATATAAAAACAAAAATTCATTCTCATCTAAATCATTCGATCGTTCGAGATGGTTCGGGAGGTCGACTTTGATTTCAGATCAAAGGATATCATTTCAGAAGCCAAATTCAACCAAGTTGAGGAGCTTAATCGAATCAACAACACGAGATCAACGTTTAGGTGTAATTTGTTCTTGTGTTTGTTGAAGTTCAATTCGATGGTGATGCTAGAAGTTTAATTAATTATGCGACTTGATGAGTAGAATTGGTTTAAAACCTCATTAGAGGTCCTCCCTGGTGATTTGGGAGTGTAATTGTTGAGTTTAGATGTGTTCGGATCGATTTGGATGAGCATAATGGTGTTGCTGTTGCAGGTCTGGTGCGCATTGCGTGCTATGCGTACTGGGAGGATGAACAGACATGCAGGTAGCGTGCTACCCACACCCAGATCAATGCAAAACTGATTTGGAGTTGGTTGGTTTGTCAAGATGCTTACGGACTGTTTTATGGGTCTTAATAGACTATAATACACTTATATTAACTACAATTGGTCTATAATAGGTGTTGATTAACCGAGAGAGAGTTATAGACCCGAAAAGTTAGGAAATTGGACAATGACTTATACCGAGGTAAGTACGGATTCACTTATTTATCAATATTGCCTGACTATTTAGCATATATAGCTCGTATAGTTGTTAGAATGAAATATGAGATCAAGTACACTGTGATGGATTTCAATAAATGGAAAACGGCGTGTAATGTGGCCATGCTATAACTTCTGATTTTGAGAATAGGTTTACAGGAGATGAGTTCCCTTCCTAGCCTATATATAACTCCTGCTCAATTTAATAGGTTGTATGTATTACATACACATTAGAGGGTTTGAGATAGAGCCACTGGGTATTAGTGGATGGGCTAGAGAGCATATCGGCCAATATGTTGGTCTAGCAATCGCATTAATGACGTCAGTGGGTAATCGACCTAGTTTTATAAAATAAACGGGGATCACAATGTAATAGTCCAAATTACTTGCTTGCTTTTGATTATGTATTGAATCTATATGCTTTTTATATTCTTGTTAGATATCATTGGTGCATGTTGTTATTGCATGATATCCTTGTTTACTATATGGAATGTTGATGATTAGTGTGAATCCCTACTTACTGAGCAAGTTGGAGCGCTCACCCCAATTTGTTGGGGGCATGTGCCCTAGGTCAATCCATTAACTGTCTTTATGAATACTTTTAGTTAATAAAATAGATGATTTCATTTGCTGTTTATTATAATTAATTTGCATGTTTAGATTATAGTATGATCCATAGGTATTTACTGAAATATCCTAAATGTCCCTAGTCGATCATTATACTGGAAACTATAATGAATTAAGACTAGTGTGAGTCTTGATTGATGATCATATGATGATTATACGTATAAGGATACGAATCAAGATCACGAGTACTTGTTAGGGAACAAAAGTACTGGACCGACCCGATATGAGAACATCACATGGATTAAGTCATAGTTGTTTCTCATGATAGGTATATTTTTCAGTCGTTTGACTTGAGATTACCAGAGACTTCAACATTAGGAACACAGCGATTTGACACAATCAAACGTTGTCTTTAACCGTACGATTATAAAGGTTGTGATTGGTTACTGTGTGAGCAATGTGATGAAGTTGTGTAATCAAGATATAATTTGTCCCTCTCATATAAAGAGAGATATCCAGTGGATCCCTCGATGTGTTAGACTGTTAAAAGGCCTAGTCTAAGTGAATTGATATTGATCAATGTCACTTGGATGTTTTCAGTCTACCTAGAGATCGAGACTAGTACGATTAAACATGTTGGATGACAATTCCATGCCTTATGTTTGATCAAAAGGATATCATGTGACAAAATGATGTTATATACATTATTGATTAGGTTGTATCGATTTGATATTCGTACAACTTGGGTAGTCATAATGTCTTGCTAGAGGCCGCTTATGACTTGTATACCAAAATGAGTTTTGGTACACTGCCAACGTTGTATGAGCCTATTGGGTCGCACACTAAGAATGGTTTTGCGAGATTTTAAGATGGTTCAGAAAAATGAATTTTATATGATAAAATTCGTGACAGAAACGTCCTTGTGGTGTATTACACTTATACTTCTTTAAGTAGGGGTATATGTGTAATTTACTTAACCGTCTATATACAAGGGTTGTATAAATAGACGCTTTAAGTGAGAACACATATAGGAAAGATTAAGGGCCGAAACTCTATTTTCGTTTAGAAACGAATTAGGGTTTTACGGTACACTCTGGATCGTTTTGGAGAGAAACAAAAAGGTTTGGTATTATCTTGAAGCTAGCACTTTGAATCTCGGCGCCGTTCGTGTGTGGATCTTAGAAGAGGCGTTCGTCGTTAGCGCGCCTTAGAGATCGATCAACCTTCGGAAAGGTATATTGCGACCGAGGTATGATTAAGTTTTCACGGTTTAAACGTTTTTAATGGAATTAGATTCGGATCCTTTTGGGGTTTTTGTCAAAATTGTTTTGTAATTTCCGCTGCGTATGAACCCCAAAACCCAACACAATTAACATTACAGGTAAATCCGACGAGTGCTACAACTATGAGATGGAGAAGTTATATGAGTCTTGAACTTCTCTTTGATGTAAAGACTTTCTCTAGTCTTATATATTAATGTTGAATTACCGTTTTGTAATATCATATGGGATGAGAAATTTGTATAACCAAGGTTTATTCCGATTTGTTTTAAATACTGTATATCTTATTTTGATTATCGAAAAAGTTTGAGATTTTCGTTGCGTATATTAATTGTTTTATTGCGATAGTCGATATACAGTAGTGTTTATTAGGTGTAGGTGGTAAGACTGCTGGCTCTAGTTAAGTCTGGTAAGGGTAATCTGGGCTTAATTAGGGTTTCAGACCTGGTATTGCCCTAATCAGGTTAGGGGATGCTACAGAAGTCATAGGCTCAACTGATAGAGGAACCAATTTTCATTGAATGTGAGTGAATCAATCTTCACTTCAAGTGGTTTTTCACGGCCTAATTTCTAATCTCATTTTATCTGTAGTTAAGATCACTGACCCACGATGTGGGACCCGCATCGAGATAAACACATTGACCAAGGTAGATGGCTGATGTATATTTTAGTTAGTCCGTATTAACCCTGTTGGTTGGAAATATTGAATAAAATACACTATATCTGGCTTAATATGTTTGAAAAATTGAATATTCTTTTATGGTAATTTGAGAAAAGCCAGAAGTATATATTGAGTAAAAATGAAAAAGAGATAAAATATTTATTAATGTGTATATTAAAATTTATACTATAACGATATAATTATGAAATATGTCGATATCTTCGTTTAAATGTGCGTGTACAATAAGTTTCCCATAAATCCTTATTATTTGTAGTAGTGATAAGTGGGAATCGTCTGCATAGGAATTTATCAAACTTCTATAGGAAAAAGGTATTTCAATCGTTTTTATTATTTTTACTTTAATTTAATTAATTTAATTAAAACAAGAATTAAAAATCACTAATCCAATTTATAATACTATAATACTGATTAACTAAACTAATTAAACTAACTTAACAATCACAATTCAAATTCACTAAAATTCAAATAAATTTAATTCAATAATAAATAAATATCTAAACAAACATCCAAAACAATGAAACATCAATCCGTTTTGCATCCAAACTTATTACTTCAATCATATAATACAAATTCGCAACTTTGGATGCAATACAAAGATTTATGATTAAAATCCTTAAATAATAATTTATTAAATAAGTGAATCAAAGAATATGATTGGTTTAAAGCATCAAGCACATGATCATCTCATCATAACTGCATAGCAAAATGGATCTAGTTCATGTTTAGACTTTGTTTAGATTGATAAAATACTCACTCATATTCATAAATAACATTGCAATAATATAAATAAAAGACATAGATAAATAACTCTGAAATAAATATTTTAAATCTTCAAGTCTTCTCCAAAAGCAATGAACAATAAAGCAATAAACTAAAGCAATAAACAAAGGCTCAAGAACAATGAAATATTGATCTAAGTACTCAATGACATATGATCTCGTAGCCTTAGGGTCGTTTTTATAGTATTCTTGGTAGTAAACATCCTAAACTAACTCAAACATCTCGTGGTTATCTTAAATTCTTGAAATCTGACCCAAAAATTCCTCAGCGATTCAGGTTTAAGTGGAATTGCAGGGAGAATCCTTGAAAAAGTAGTCTTGATTTCCACCGATCTGAGTAGCAGTTCTAGTATATATAAGAATCCATCAAGAATCACTGGACTTGAATTCCAGTTTTTATCTTACACTTGTTGATGATTCTTTGCATACTATTTCCATTTGATCAATTCCTTCATAATTTTCCTTTTTTTTCTTCATTTCTTCATATATTTCATTTTTCACCTGAAATAACAAAAACAAGAGAAAACCTCATGTACTATAGTCTTTTATATCTAAAATCATCCTAAAATGTACTATAGAACATGTCTAATTATTAACTTATCAAATACCCATAAACTCATCATTTTGTTGTCCCGAGCAAAGGAATACCCTTAATCGTATTCTCTTTTTTTCCCTCGTTTTGATTTCATAATTATATACTCTCATTCTTAAACAAAAATGATCTTTAAATAGAAACATATTACCTTCATTAAAATAAGTATCATGATAGAATAGAAATGATTAAAGAACACCTCGTTTTTAGACAACTCAACCTCTAATTTGCAGTATACCTTATAATTCAAAGTTAAACTAATCACCAAGGTCAAGCCACTATATATGTTTTCACAATCTCCATTGACTACTAACAAAGAATCTCAAGATAAAAAAAATCACTAAATCAATATCACTTTCAAGCAATATTTTAAATATCACCACAATCAAAGACGATAGAAACTTTTATTTACCAATAATAATCATTTCATATTCATTTTTTGGAATAAAAAGATATACTTCACTCAACTTAGCTATAAACACTCAAGCTAAATAATTTATTTGAAGAGTTTTTCATAAACTTCCTTCCATTCTTTTTATATCTCTTTTTCTTTCTTCTTCAATATATATTTTATTTTTTTTCTTTATTTTGTTGTATTCCTACCGTTCTCTGCTCCATTTCCTTTGGAATATGTTATTCTTTTTATAGGAGTTGTTCCTCTCATTTTTTCCACCATTAGATTCCCTGATCCATTTCCTTTAAAAAATGTGGATCTCTCTATTTTTTTTTAAAACTCTTATTAGCTCTTCTCACTTTCACTATAGTTAAAGAAATATTCTTTCCAACTAAGTAAAATTTATTGGCTATTTTCCTATTTTTCTCTTCAATTGTGGCATAAACTCTTTTTAATACATATATATATAACATTTGATCAATAACCTTTTTATAACAAGATTCTTAGAAATCTGTCATGTTTATCTTATACTATCGTTTAGATCTTCTACCTATTATAATGCTTAACACAAGGTAATCAATCCCCTCTAAACTCCTCTAGTGGATACATAATCTAGATTGAGTCAAATAGGGTATAACAATTCTTTTCCATCATAAAGTTTGAGGTGTGCTATAGGCACCCCACCATTTACTGAAGGCACACCATTATTGAGGGCACCAAGTGTTTTACCAAGGGCACTCAAAATATTAAGGTGAAATCCTAAAATCACCCCTCATTCAGGACACACGCACCCCTACCAATTCGATAAAATGATGAACTTAGAGGGTGATTTTTTTCTTTTCGAACCAGACGCTCTCTTGATCCATTGTAAGGAACCCTCAAATCTCGAGTTTCTCTTCATTTCTCCTTTGTTTTAGGCACAAATTATTGTGGTGTGGTTCAAGTTTGGAGGTTTTTTGAGTTGTTGAAGTTCGTCGCTATTTTATGGCTCGGTTTTAGGGTTTGGTATCGCAGCAGCCGATAATTTAATAGATTAAAAGGTACGTTTAAAGTCGATTTTGCAAGCTTTTGTTCAGTATTTGTTTGTTTTGTTGAGTTTGTCTTCAAGGGTTTATTTTTTGGAAACCTGTGGTTGTTGGCCATACAGGCCAAAGAACCATTGTGCATTCTTAGCTAACCATAGCCGAGATATTTGGTTAAGTGTCTTTGCAATGCGAATCGATTACATCCTACTGAGAATTAAATGGTAGTCTCAATGAGCACCAAATGATTGTTATAATGAATGTTGAAATTGACTTTCTCAATTATCCCAAACTGAGATTGTGTTTAAGTGTGTTATGTGTTAGGTACCGTGACATTCCAATATGTCTCAGTCACTACATTTCGAGAATGAATATAAATGTTTAATTAGGCTAGTTTTGGTTACATCCTATCGAGACTACATTCCTACTCTTAGTTGTCACTTACCGAGAATGTGTTTATTATTACGGTCATGCATGTCCAAGAATGTGGTTTGCTTCGGGACCTGCCCCTCAGAGACTACTTAAATCGATGATTTTTCTCTATTTTTATTGGAATTTCCATTCATGGTGCTTACCTTCAATTCTGTTATCAGGTATGGATCGTCCTAATACCCCTATGAGTATAGAGGAGATTGGTGTTGAGCCCACGAGAGGTAACCGCGGCCAAGGTAGCCGTAGACCCCAAACTGCATCTTATCGGAAGGAGAAACAAAACATGGATATGAAGGGTTAGGCAAAGGCTACTAGAAAACATGCATGGAAGATGAGGTGCAAGATGAGGGTTCCAATGTTCCCAAGCGTTGGCATCAGGATCTTATCATTACCCGATGTGAAAGTGAGGCTCACGTATCGGAGTCTACCACTCAGTCCTCAGAACAAGCAGAAACCATGAGTGTGCATCACAATGTGGGTGGGAGTACTAGTGGTGGAGGTAGTCAAAATGATAAGGAGGCACAAGAAAAATAGTGTGCTCCTTTCCCTGGTGGTCTATCAGATTGATATTTGTTGAAGAGCTTTAGAGATCATGTCGCCTTAGCGATTTAGAATAATGAGGTACTTAATGTTGCATTTAACATAATACTTAAAGACTTTATCTTATTCATGTGACTGATGTAATTTTTTTGTTGTTACAGGATCGCCCATTACTCGAGGGTATCAATCACAGGGCTCAAAATCTAAGAATGGGATTTGCAGTCGTGTCACCCTAAAACTGAGTGCCTTCAAAGGATCACTCAGCGGTCCGAGTTGACTCTACTGATAGACTGCTCATACCGTAAGGCAAATAAGATGGTCATTTATGCCTTTGTGGAGTGGTGGTAGCTGAAGACAAACACATTTCACTTACCATTCGATGAAATGTCGATATCTTTGGAGGATGTGAGCATTGTCCTTAAGATTCATGTGACGGGCAAAGTTGTTGCGATTGAGAACTTTGCAAGTATATCGAGGAATCTTACGTGGATGTGATAAAGCTAGTGTCTAAACTAATCGGGGTTAGCATTGAAGATGTAGAGGAAGAGGTGAACATCAACAATTGTCTCACTATGCGAAAGTGTTAGTAGAAGACTCGGTGGTGCCCCAAACCTACTTCAAAGGAAACTACTTACCCGTCCGTGGAATGCACTACGTGGGCATACTTGTTGTACTTGCTCTCCTGTACTTTTTTCGCCGACAAGAGTGGATCCCGGGTCTCTATCACATTGTTGAAGGTTCTTGAAGATTTGGATGATATGGGCAACTATGCATGGGGTGGAGCTGCGTTAGCGTATTTGTACCGTCACCTAGGTTTTGCCACCAGACTAGAAGTATCACAAATTGTCAACTACCTTACTTTAGTTGAGTTAATAGTTCTTACTTTATGTACAATGTTAGTTCAAGATTTTTAATTAGTTTTTGTGTTTTTCCTAAAACTAACCTTGTATGTATTATCAGGGATGGGTGTACGAGCACTTCAAACTCGGGCTTGCCATATCCAATGTGAAGTACATTTGACCACTTGCAACCTCATGTCTCTAGATGGATCTAGAAACACGAGACGGTTATGAACGTTGACAATTTATGGTCTATTAGGAGGACATTGGACAGGTTGCGGCCAAGCGAGGTGAGTTAGTTACTCAATCCTCTTGGTAAACCATCGACTTAGCTTATATTTACTAATTACATTTGTTTATGTTTGACGTCAGACCCAACGGAGTTGTGCACCCAATGGCGTTCTACTGTGGCACTTTGAAGCACATGGATGTCGTGGCATCCGAAAATGATCCAAAGATAGCTTGGCCACGTGTAGTCTATACCTGACCATCTGTACCACCCATTGGAAGGAGTCTGAAGCCCATTTGCACTGAAATACTCTGACAAATATGGGTTCCAACAAGACAACTGGAAGCGTTGATGTAACCATTTATTGGCCCTTGAAGTTCCAGGCGAGAAGGCACTGTTTGAGTTCTTGTCTACATCAAATAATCTTCCTTATTTTTTTAAAAGATTCACACCCGATGATCGAGAACTCGAGCGTTGAAGATGATGCCGCTGTCGCCAGTACTATCACTGAAAAAGAGCTATTAGAGGTAAGTTAACATTTTTGCTTGTTTGTTAATTTATGCAAAATGTATAGTGTTCTGATTGTTTTCATTTGCTCATTGGTCTTCAATAGTGGAATAGGTGTGCGTTGAACGTCGTGTTATAGTGGATGGATTCGCCAAAGAAGTTGTGTACTTTGAAGTATGTAAAGAAAATGGCGAGTGATGTGATCTATTTTTGTCTGGGAAGAGTCTTAGTGCAGCCACCACCACCGCTGCCATCACCGCCACCGACACAACAACCCCTACGACGGCAAATGCTAAACACTCCCAACATGACAACACTTCCACACAATCAATGTCCACTCCGGCTGATGCTCCACCTCCACCAACCGATGCTCGCCCATAAAAGTGAATATACGACAATGAATATTCTCAGAAAAACTTAAGGAAGCCAAAGCAAACATAGTCCTCCAAGAAGTGAATTGTGTGGGATCTTATCTATTTGTTGTTGTGAATGTTAGACTTTTATTCTTATGATGTGAATGTGGCACCGTTTGGAAATGATTAGGTTGAATGACTTTAATGTTGTTGTTCTGATTGTTTTAGTTGTTGTTGCGAATGTTAAAATTATATACTTATGATGTCAATGTTTGTGATCCATTTTTGTGTTAATCGTGATTATGCTGAAAATGGAATATGTTGGTCTCATTGTTGTTGCATATTGGTTATTAGTTGTCAATTTGGTGACTTGAGGGGATTAAAAACTTGATCATAAGTAAGTCTCGTTCTAATAAGTATGAGACATGTCAAACCAGCTCTGTCCCTCTGGGTCGAAATCAGTTAGGTAATCACGGACTTGTGGGGTCTAGGTTTTCATTCAATATAATATCAAATTTACAAGAGGTCGATCTCGCCCGTATAGGTCCGAGATAGAAATCTTATGCTCGGTTAACAGTAACTAATAATGTATATCGAGTCTCAGTTACATCCTACCGAGTTTAAAGTGTAATGGTTACTTTTATAGTGGCTCGGTTGGTTGTCACCGAGACAACACATTTTGACTCATTCATTGCTTTCCGAAACCAATTCGTATTAATTGATTTTTTTGATTGTCTCTGTTACAAGTCACCGTGAATGTGCCTTGCCTATCATGCACTACCTCCTGAGTCAAAACTGTGTATAATGATTTTGTAATGGTATTTGTTGGAATGAACCAAGAATAGACCTTAAATCTCTTTGTTTATCGTCTGAGATGAAAAATTTAATTTGGTTTTATGGTAATGCCTCAGTTGTCAGTGAACAAAACGTTACCTTGAGTCTCGGTCATGACCTTCTGGGTTAAATTACTAATTATTGGTTTATAATTGTCTCAGTTGTAGTTACAGAGAACTTGTTTAGATTCTCGGTTGTTGCATGGCGAGAGTAAGACACATTATCGAACCTGAGTTGCCGAGACTATGTTCCAAGACATTTTTCTTGATAAGTGGTACATAAATAGACCATAATTCCCCATTGACAAATAACCATAAATGATCAACAAATAAAACATGTATTAAAAACAATAATTTTGCAATGTTTTAACAAATTACATACATCCATAATGAAAAGTAACCCAAATTTTTTTTAAATCAAAATGAGCTAAGGCGAAAATAAGTCTACTACGGAAGGCGTGCCTTGTTCAGAAGTTAGAAGATACAAGTTCTCGAATTATGAAACTCCACCCAAACTTTAGCGCACTCCTCAGCATAGATGTCCCATGATGGATATATTGATGGAAATAGTTTCACTTTTAGCTTCACCTGTCAAATATAAAGTAGAACAACAAGTCATCAACATGTACTTCAAAATTGATAAAACACATTTCAAATATAAAGTACAAGCTTACCCTAACCCAATGGATGTTCATATCATTTATCATGCCAATGGTAAGCCGACTATCAAAAGATGGTGGTAGCACATTATGTAGCGGAAGAAATGTCTAGCAACTATCATGTGAGAGGTCGACTAGCATGACATTAAAGGCCGTTGCCATTAACAGTCCCATGTCCAAAAGCGTCAACCATTCATTAAAAGTGGCTCCAACTCGATCATCCAGACAATAAATGATAGTCTTTATCTTCTCGTAACCACTTCCAAGAACTTCCCTCCAAAAAGTTTTATACCCAGTGATCTCATTAACATTTTTTTATGTACTATCCTCCAACCATCTACATCGGGGAGTCCGAGCCCTGAGGCAATGCAACGATGCCCACAATTACCATCGCCCATCACATCAATAGTGCTCTGAATGTATGGCAACCAATCTGATTGTATGCAATGGACATAGCCAACCTTGGATATGCCTTGGGTCACCCGAAGTGTCAGATGTGTTCCTTTTATTTTAGGCCCCACTATATTTTGCTTCTTCCTCGAATTAGATGCCTTTTCCTTCGTTAGTACATACTCAAAACCGCTTGGATTTCTTGTCGTCAAAGTATCATATTCATCGAGTTTCCTCTTTGATGCTTTTTTATTTCCTTTATTCATCACACTTCCAACTAAAGAACCCGATGTCCTTCCCTTTGTCTTTATTTTTATAGGTAGGACAACCCCTAGTGTCGATGAAGGGCGACTAATGTCTCAAAGCTGCTGAATAATCCTGATACGATCATCCTCTTCAATGCAAGCATGAAACGGTTACAATACGCTTTGAATCTCATCGTTGCGATTCTATCTGGCTTGATCCACAACATTCTCTGGAACCATACTCAACTTTTGCCAGTATACATGAATGTCCTCGAGTGGTATGGGTGACACTACAAGAAAACACCAATTCAATAACAGAGCAGTCTGTTGCTATATTAGTATGATTTTGTTGCTATTGGGGTCTGCAACAAATCAGTGATAGATATAGCTTGTCGGCGATCTCTTTATCGCAAAGCATAATCAGCGATAAACTTACCAATCCGTCGCTGGCTAGTAACAAAATTGCGACAAGTTTTGTCGCTGAATAGCGATAAACCGGCTTCTGTTGGTAACTTTAATCCAGTTAGGTCAACGAAAAACGTTATTTATCACTGTTCAGCAACAAAATTGCAACAAAAGTCTGTCGCTGAACATCGACAAACTGACACTTGTTGCTGACTGGCATCCAGTCAGCACAGCCGTATTTGTGACAAATTTGTGTTTTTCTCGACTAGGATCCAATCAAGATGATATGTATTTGTCACAAATCTATTCTTTGTTATATTTGAAACAAGTAAAAAGTTATTTTTAAATTTATTTATTCTGAAAACATTAAAACGAAAAATAAATTAAAGGATGAATGTCCCAAATTATTTATTTATATTTCTAACTAAGAAAATAACAAATGTACATCTACTTGCAATATTGTTATAGATGATAAAAAATTATTTAATTCCTCATCTAACACTTGGATGTTGTCGGCTTTCACTTGTCTTGCCTCAAATCTTTGAATTCATTGTTCAACAAAGTATCCAAGAGGCTCTTGATTTTGCTCAGCAATGAAGTAAATCAACCTGCTAAGAAGAGCAACAATGCAACATAATACAATCAAGATATGATGTTAAAATCAAGGAAGGAATTGACAATGAAAAATTTATATGAGAAGCTATAGACAAATCTAAGCAACTACCAACAAAATCTAAGTAGGAAGACTCACAGGAAAGAGAGCTAATAGCTAGAGTCTTCTCATATAATTGATCAAGTTCATAAAGTTCGTGTTCTACTTATAACATGCTAGAAAACACAAATGGTGAAACAATGACAAGGAAAAGAATTTCTCACTTCACATACTTATTGAACCAATCCAGCATGTCTTGATGGGCCTCTTCGGTGCGTTTCACTACTGCTGTGTTTTCAACATCATATCGAATAGTCCATCCCTGTAAACATCCATCGAATATCTTCACATGGATATCGATATGCGGGCATAAGCTACAGGCATCAGTCCATTCTATGATTTCTACCAAAGCAAGCAGCAACAACATAAACATAGGTAGAAAATTTAATGTTATAATTTAACTACTAATATTGGGGAATATGCAGTTTTTTCAGGACAAATCTTAGCCAACAATCTCCATCTTTTAGTCACATAAGATCTAGATGGAGTCATGCATTCTTATATACATACAAAAGACGCAAGAAATGGATATCGCAACTGGATGAGAGAATAATCAAGGGATAATTGCCTTTAGATTTGGATGAAAAGAAGTAATCGAATGTCTCACAAAAAATGTGAAGGTCATATATTATACGAGTTTACAGAATTTTAAACAATTTTTACCTCGGGTGAAGCGACGTCCTTAAATATTCTCACAAGTTCGGGTGGAGAAATCTTGTCAATATCTGCTCCAAGAACAATAATTAGAACCTTAACCTCTGAATGAATTAAAAAAAAAACTGTTAAGAAAATCTTTAACGCATTAGTAAATAGTTATTAACCACAACTAGAAATACATTATTAGACTCAATAAAATCGATCCGTACCTTTAATATCATCAAGTGTAACAAGTGAAGGATGTAGCTAACCACAGCTTTGATATCGTCAAACTTAGCTAGTTGCACAACTACCTTAGCTGATAATATATAAATTCAAAACAACACTACTTCTCAATCCATGTCTAGGCCATCAAGTGCAAATAAAATCAATGGACAACAATACTTTTTAATCCATTTCAATGAAATTGAAAACCAGGAAAAGAAAATCAAACATTAAAAATTGGTTTTGGTTATTGAAAAAGCTAATAATAGAAGAGTTCCTTAAACTGCTTATGATGGCCTAATCCATGAATCAAATAAATCTAAAACTTCAAAATAAAAAAATGAATCGAAAAAGAATTTACCGTAAACATAAGTATCATTCGTTTGAGGGGACATTGAGATGCTCACCCTTCATTGAATTTACAATATAGCTGCTAAACAATATATGATCAACTCATGCATTTCAATCACAAGAAACATGTACTTAGTTTTAAGTAAAGAAAAAAGAGAACAACAACATCAATAAGTGCTACAGCAAAAGCATGAAAGATTGGATTAACAAAGTGAAGTTAATTCCTTATTACAACTAGAAAATGATGCCATGAGAACAACAACATAAAAAACATAAAATGCGGCACAATGCGCCCATGTCATTAATTCATTCGCTATCACTATCCCACTTTGATGAATGCTTTATGCAAATTATGGAGAGTGATTTACTCAATATATGCCATTGGTGCAACATCCCTAACTCTTAAACAAGTTCGAAGCAATCTTGTATATCCACCGGTGTGATCTCTGTTTGTACACCAATCACCCCTTTCATTTCCAATAGTGAACCCAAAAAAGTTGAAAAATAGAAAATAATAATGGAAAAAGAAATTACTTGTAACTGTATGTTAGTTCAGTGAATAACTTATGAATAACATCGTCTCCACGAACAAAAACAACAACTTGTCTAGAAGCATGGAGAGTACCTTAGATAAAAAAGAATAAGACAATGATAATTATGATACAAAGAGCAGGAAAAATAATATTAAAAGAATCAGGTTCATTGTTCATGACATGGTAGCTTCATTCAATCCAAATATATCTAAGTATGAGAATAATAGCATATATATTCATACATTAGTTATTGTGCCTATCAATTACTTAGAAAAAATAGATGCAAATAAAGAATGAAGTAGATTAGCAATTTTTTTTTTTGTTTGTGGTATTGAAAAACTGCACAAGTGTCCATATATCTTGCAAAGAAAGACGAAACTGGTGTCGAGTTAGAAACATCACCTTGTCTTGACGCTCCTTCTTAGACATCTTAGACTCTCAATCTTCCACATATCCAAAAAGAATACGTCGCCTCTCTCTAAGTCTGCAATGTTAAATAGTCGAACCACCAAAAACTCATAAGAAATTAAAATTAGACCTTTAAACATACGCACTATAAGAACCAATTAAACCAAAAATGGGTGGCAACATTACTACGACAAAAATAAAGTACCACAACATAAGTTTCCTACAACCATATTTCACCAACTAAAGCTTGAAATGAACTACATCGTTTTGAACCAAAAAAAAGTACAACATCGTATCACTCCGGTCATGGCGGTGGTCATGGAGGCAGCATAAGTTGCGACATAAACTCCTCATCATCATCCTAAAGCTCCTGCCTATCTTGAATCAGCTTTCTACGTGGATTAGTCCAATGTCTAGGCTGGTGGTCATCCAGGTGCACAGACTAAGAAGGTGGTTATGGACCCGAGGGTGATCCCTCACTCATCAATTGTTGGGTGTAACAACGTAGACACCCTCATGAATATCATTACACTGAGGACCAGAATGTTCCATAGCCGGTGATGGTGGAGGTCGCAGTGGCAGAGGCACGTGGGGCCTAATCCCAAGGTGTTGCATCAATAATGCCTCCATACGCGCTAATCAGTCTTGCATCTTTCGATTTTCTTCTTGTCGTTCCATCTTGCATCTCTGCATTTCGTCTTGCCGCTCCATTCACTCCTTCAGTAATGTTTCTTGCAACCTCTGATCGATAGAAGTGTAGCTGTTGTGGTCATGGGTGTGGAGGTGTCGAAACATCTCTCAGCGTGTGGGACGGTGTTTGAGCTTCTTTTTTTACAAGCGAGGTGCTGGATTAGTAGTTTATCATCATTCGTTGACTTAAATAAAAAATTAGATTGTATAAGGTATCATTAAGTTAATTTATGTATGTAATACGTACTAACGTATCACCATGCTGTCTCGCATACTTCGATCCGACACTGTGCAATGAAATACCAGTGCTCGACCCTCTTACTTCGGACATTCTATTCGCTCTCATTTGCTCTGACTTCTTCTTAAATTCTTCATCAGTCGCTCATGCTCTCTTGTAATTCTCAAACACCTCATCTTTCAAGTAAATACATGCTCCTCTTCTTCACGATTTTATATATACTGCCAGTGTACCAGATAGCTACCTTCCGACATCATGCTTCATATATTGCAAATGACATCCGCAACTCCCAAGTGAAGAACACCTAAAAGTAAACAAGTAATGAACAATGATACGCCAAATCTTATTTTGTAAATAAGAGGTAATGTCAAGTTACTGACGTTCCACCTAAGCCAGTATATATATCGTTGGGATTGTGGAACATATTCCCATTTCCATCTTTCTTTCAGACATCCACTTTTGAAAACTAAACTCATCTTCCCAGCTGCCACGGAAGAAGGGTGTAACCTACCATTTCAACCTTTAAGTTATTCAAAGAAAGAAATATTTTATGTACTAAGTATATATTGTAAAGACTAACGTAAAAGCCATGCTCAACAATGAGATGAATCAGATGATCTTCGCCTTACGTGGGGGTGGTCGGTAGTCTAAAAAAGTGTGTGATTTCCTCAATCTTAGGTGGTATCGATGATGGCGACCTGCCAGTGGATGATCTCGTAGATGGAGTCCTACGTCGTGCTGGGGGAATACGCGATGTAGAAGTGTGCTGGTCGCCTACCCCAGAAGAATAAGCGAGATGACCCGAATGGTGTTGAGTATGAGGTGAAATGGTGGCATGACGTGAAGATGAGGGCCTGATACCATGCTCGTGTGGGTATACATGTCCTGGAGGTGATGGTGCAGCGTGATGTGATGAAGAGGGAATGGTACCGTGCTGAGCTAGGAGTAGATGACCTGGAGGAGATGGTGTGGCATGGTGTGATGCCGAGGGGCTAGCACCAAGTTGAGGTGTGTATATAGTACTTGTCGATGATAGCGTGGCATGCTGATATGGGTATGGATGACCTTTATCTCTGTTGATTTGTTTGATATCGCTCGAGATTAAGTTTTTTTTAATCATTCGTGGTTTTGCATCGGTGGTTTTTGATCGCTTTCCTAGTCGCGTTCTAAGTCTCGCAGAAAGGAGCGTAAGTCGAGCAGTAAATCGTTGACCAAGTGTGAAAACCTATTTTTAAAACTATGAGTAATTTTCGTAAAAAATTATCACGAGCACTATCATTTAAATCATCTCCGATAAAACTTGAAATAGGATCATCTTCTGAATCTTCTGGCACTGCTGCTAAAAGTTTAAATAAACAAGTAGCTAAACTAGATCTCAAAAATATTTCTGAAATCACATATTCGAATATTGATCAATCTCTTCGCAATTGGAATATTCCTCAAGTTGAACCAACTTCGGTTTACAACAAAGGATCTTTTGCAAAGAATCAAGAATTTATTGTTAAATTGGAAGAAGACACTTTACCAATTTACAATGAAGGTCAAGAAATATATCTTATCTCTCCTGAGAAAATTCAGAAATATCGTGAATCTCATACATTTTGCCATGTTGGCTTAGTTCAAGTTGCTATCAAGCCACTAGTTTCACTAGGGCTTGATACCTCGGTGTTAGTCGCTGTACGCGATAAACGCCATAAAGAATTTATTGACTATGTTCTAGGAATGATTGAAGGTAGTTTGTCTGAAGGACCAATTTACTTCAATTGTTTTCCTAATTTCTCATTTAATATACATGATAAATTAGCTCATGAAGCTAATGTTCTCAGTATATACACGAAAGGGTTTAATATGAAAGGTATTATTTCCAATGTTGCGGTTGTCTATCGTATCTGTTATAAATTAATGAAATCTATTGTTCCTGATGTTGCATATACAAATTTGCATACTGGAACTTCCACTCTATTTTTGACTAATGTCAAGAACAATATAGTTGATCGTACTCAACTAATTAAATGGAAAGATGTTTCTGTTCCACATCAGTGGACAATAAAAGATACAAATAAAGAAGAATGTCAAAAGAGACAAGTGTCTCAAACAATTAATCAAATAATATCTCATGATGATGGTAATGTCGATATTATCTTTGCTCCTCGAGCATCCACATCAACCTCCACATCTACCACATTCTCATCAAAATCTAAACAATATGCTTTGAACCAAGTTCATCAACTATCTCTGATGAAACAATTCCTCCTCCTCCACGAGTAGTAGGTGTTGCTTATCCTGTATATGCTAATACAACTCCTGATGATAATGTCAGTATTAATGATTTTGCTGATTATCATATTAATGTTGTTTCTCTTATTGAAGAAGAAACACCTCCTGAATTTACAATGAATTATGAAGTTTTAAAACAAGAGTTTTTAACTCATCCTTTTAAACCTATATTTTGTAAACTCATATCTTTCAAAAATCAAGCGATTTTTCGTGAAAAATATTTTGATTATGTTAAAACTAATCAAATTAATATTCCATTTTTTGACTGGTTATCTCAAAAATGTCATCAACTTTCTATTCATATTAATACCGTATGGGAAGATACATCCGGGAAAAAATATAAACAAACTCATCCTCCTTTAGCACCCATTCAAATAAAGGAAGATATTAAAGCTACTCCGTTTAAAGCTTTTATCCCTGATCTTGGTGTTGCTACATCAAAAGATATTTCTCATATTATAGAACAAAATAATTTCACAAATTTATATTTGTCTACTTTAACTACAGCTGTTATTGCTCAAGCACACAAACAAAATGTGCCTAATGCTTCGACAGCACAGCCAATTATTAAGAAGGCTTTTCATCCTTCGTCATCTGCTCCATTAACATCTTTTGCGAAACAATCAAAAGTTTCAAATGAATTTCTTGAAAAATTAACTAACCAATTAGCTCATTAAATATTTCGAATAATCCATCTAGTTCATCTTCATCTCAACCTATATCCAAATCAAAGGATAAAGGTCCTCTTATTGCCTATCTTGATCAAGTTCATAATGAATCTGTGACTTAAATGATTACGCCTCGATGAATCTTTACGTTTCTCAATCTTCCAATTTATCTTCTGATCATTTTTCTGTCAATCGTATTGAAAGAAAACGATTTAAGAATCGATTTCCATTACAAAAACAATATTATTCACGACCATCTCCTGCTGATATGGTTATTGAAGAAAAAATTCCAAAGAATCAAAAATATGATGGATCTACTATTTATGATTGGAATATTGATGGTTTATCAGAATATCATGTTTTGGATGTTATTCTCAAAATGCAAACTTATGCAAAAGCTTGCAATATGCATGATCATCCTGAGGAACAAATTGCCTTAGCCATTACTTCCGGTTTCTTGGACAATTATTTGGTTGGTGGCGATGTTCTTTTCGACACGACTCGAAAGAACATTCTTGAATCTGTTGAGAAAGATTCTCAACACAATGTTATCCTTAATTTCCAAGGAAAACCAAAATCTAATGTTGTTGACACTCTAACGACAAATATTGTGTGACATTTTGTTGGCACACTTGAATCTCTCGAATGTAAAACTTACTGATCAATTAAAAAATTTAAAATGTCGTACTCTCGAGTGATTATCGCTGGTACAAAGATATATTCTTTTCAAAATTATATCTGTTAACTGAGCAACATGACACTAATTTCTGGAAAGAAAGATTTGTTGCTGGTTTACCATCTTTCTTTGTTCTTTGCTAAAGTCAAAGAATATATCAAAGATCAAAACAATGGTTCAATGAATTGAATTTGAATTATCATATGGTGATGTCACTCAATATGTTCAAAAATGTGCTATTTCTATTTGTAATGATATGCGTATTAAACACCAATTACAAAAGGAAAAGAGCTCATTAAAAATAGATCTTGGTAATTTCTTTATGACTTTGGTCATGATTTTGATTTTACTCCTTTAGCAAAAACTAGGTTTAATCATACTATACGATTTCCTAAAAATCAGTTTTATACTAAAACCAAACGATCTAAAAAATCTAAATCTTATTTTAAATCTTGAAAAAATCTCATGCATCTTTTAAAAGGAAAAATGTCTGTTTTACTTGTGGTAAACCTGGACATTATGCTAATAAATGTCATATGAAGGATTTTAAAAGAAAAATTCAAAATGTTAATAAAGACTCTGCGTCTGATTCTTCTTCTGAATCTGATGTTTGTCATTGTACAAACAATATCCTTAATACATCTTCCTCTAGTACAGAGATCAATGTTTTAACTGCTCATGAAGAATTAATTCTTTCTATTGGTGAGCAGATAACATATCCTTCTCTGAAATATAAATATTTCACTGAATTGGTTCATTCATCTGAAATCAATCAGGACGCCTTCGAATCTCCATTGCTTGAGAAAAAGCAACAAAAATTTAAAAAACAATTAAATTTAGATCCTACTAAATATACATTTTCGAGTCTGATGAAGGTTGTGAATCAAAAACCTCATCAACCCACAATTCAATCTCTTCAAGCTGAGATTAATCAACTCAAATCTGAAATTAATACATTAACAAATCGAGTTTCTACTCTTGAAACTTTCGATAATGTATCCATTTCGAATTTGATCCTAATAATATATTCGTTGAGACAGTAACTCGTGTTACTCATCAACGATGGTTTGTTCAAATCACATTTACAATAAAAGATTTTCATTGTAAATGTAATGCACTCATTGACTCACGTGCAGATTTAAATTGTTTGCGTGAAGGATTAGTCCCTTTACGTTACTGTGAGTCTACTGATAATAAAATTTCAGTTGCCAATGGTAAACAAACAAAAATAAAAAATAAAATTTCCATGGCACATATTTGTCATCAATCTGTATGTATTCCGACTTCTTTTATAATTATAAAAGGTCTGAATCATGATATGTTGCTAGGAACTCCATTTCTTCAACATATTCAACCTTTCAATGTTTCATCTCAAGGTATTTCTACCAAATTAATGAATAAAGAAATTTTCTTTTCTTTTATTCAACCGCCTGTTGATCACTATTTAAATTAAATTATCAATCAAATTGATTTCAAACAAAAACATATATCGTTTTTACGAAATGAAATTCATCTTCTTAAAACTGATCAAATTTTACAATCTTCTTCATTTAAAATTAAATTAGAAAATTTTAAATCTCATCTTCAAGAACAATGTTGTTCTGATATTCCTTCAGCATTTTGGGAAAGAAAACGTCATATCGTTTCTCTTCCTTATATTCCTGAATTTGATGAATCAAAAATTCCTACGAAAGCAAATCCTTCTCAAATGAATTCTCGTTTACGAGATCTTTGTCAAAATGAAATTAAAGATTTGCTTAAGAAAAAACTAATTACTCCATCTCAATCTCCTTGGAGTTGCACAACATTCTATGTTGAAAATGCTCCTGAACTTGAACGAGGTGTTCCTCGACTTGTTATCAATTATAAACCATTAAATATAGTTTTAAAAACAATTCGATATCCTTTGCCAAATAAAAATGATCTGATTAAAGCCACTACTCAGGCTGTTATCTTTTCCAAATTTGATCTAAAATCTGGATTTTGGCAAATACAAGTTCATCCATCTGACAGATATAAAACTGCATTTAATACTCCATTTGGCCAATATCAATGGAATGTTATGCCTTTTGGTTTAAAGAATGCTCCATCTGAATTTCAAAAAATTATGAATGATATTTTCAATCCATATCATGAATATATTTTAGTATATATTGATGATATATTGGTCTTCTCTTCATCTGTTGATCAACATTGGAAACATTTACATACTTTCCAATCTCTGATCATTAAAAATGGCCTTGTGCTATCTCAAACGAAAATGCATCTTTTTCAATTGAATGTTACCTTTTTAGGTTTCAAAATATCTAATCAAACTATTACTCCTGTTAACAGAGTAATCAGTTTTGCTGACAAATTTCCTGATAAGTTAATTGATAAAAATCAATTACAACGATTTCTTGGTTGCCTTAACTATCTCTCAGATTTCTATCACAATGCTGCTATTGATAGAAAACTGTTGCAAGCTTTGTTAAAATCTGATTCCAAATTCATTTGGACTCCTGATCATACTAAAGCTATTCAATTAATTAAACAAAAGGTCAAGGCCTTACCATGTCTTTATCTGGCACAGCCTCACTATTTCAAAATTATCCAATCTGATGCTTCTGATATTGGTTTTGGCGGAATCCTCCTTCAAAACCCCCCGGAAGGATGAGCAACTTGTTTGCTTTACTTCTAAACTTTGGACTGAAACAAAAGTAATTATTCGACTGTTAAAAAAGAAGTTTTAGCAATCGTACTTTGTGTTCAAAAATTTCAATCTGATATTTTAAATCAAAAGTTTTTGATTCGTGTTGATTGCAAGTCTGCAAAAGAAATTCATTTGAAAGATGTAAAGAATTTGGTTTCAAAACAAATATTTGCTCGTTGGCAAGCAATTTTAAGTATATTTGACTTTGATATTGAATATATTAAAGGTTCTGACAATTCTTTACCTGATTTCTTATCTAGAGAATTTCTTACTTCAACTTCATCTGTTAATTGTTTACAGATCATGAATAAAGGCAAATCTAAAGCGATGAATCGCTTCAAACCCTTATCTGAGCCTGAAACTCATTCTGAATATATTTTGACCCATCGTCATCTCATTATCATTCTTGAGAATCAATTTTTGAATAAACCACTTGATACTCAAGTCAATTTAATCATGCCTCCAGACCTAAATTATTTTCCATCTAGACCTCACACCAATATCAATTTTTATGAGTCTATTCTTGTCCATACCAAATCTGTGCAATTTGATCATTTTACAAGAGAAAACTCGAAAGAAATCTCTTACTCTAAATTTCGCATTCAAAAGGTTTTATCTTCGACATAATGGTGTTCTTTGCATCACTCAATTCAGCATAGTCCTTTTATGTATCAACAAATGACTATTGCTAGTGATAAACCTGCGGTATTTCTCAATTACAAAGATTATATGGATGCTTGGCGTAATATTTTATTTTACCAAGAACCATCCTCTAAACATTCATGGTATATAACTCTACCTCAGTGGTTTATGACCGATTGGTGGACAAAGTTTGGACCGACAACTGATATTTTCCCAGCAACTGTGTTGCACGCATATGAAAAATCAAATTTATCTTTGTTACAGTTCATGCATCGGTATTCAATCCCATGGATACTCAGATGGCAATATGCCACCCATGAAGTAACAAAAAATAATCTCGGATCTTTTACCTATTTAGCTCAAGACATTTACTGCAAATGGTGGGATAAATTCAATTGTGTTTTTATCACCAAACCAACTGCTCCTTTAAAACTCAGTGAGTTTCCCTCTCTTTCATCTAGTTTTGAAGATGTGGTTACAAAACCCAAACCTCAAGTTGAATCTGCTACATCATCTTCATCATCTTGATCATCAACTTAAGAAAATGAATGATCGTCTCGATCAAGTTGAATCTAAATGTTCTTCATCTAACAGATCTATCTCTAATCGATCAGTTTCTGATGATAACATTTATGCTCTTTCAGATACTGAATTATGACTAGCAATTCGGAATTTACTGAACTTATCTTGATACCTGGTATTCAACAACCATTGATTGATACCATTTATCCGCAACTATTTCCCAATGGCGTCGAAATTGTTTGGCCCTCTCATTCGTCAAGATGTTCCTTGAATATTTTTCCCTGTAATGTTAATTTCTTGTGGACAACTGAAGAAATTCAGCTTCTCACCACTCTTTGGTATCTTTTGGGAAAACCTATTATCCGAATATATGTCCATTTTCCAACTATTCTGAATTTTCCTGAATATGTTCATGAATCACTTTGGGAATTTCTTCGTTCCTATCCCATATGTTTCTATTGTATCTGGTATCAGCGTTGGACGCATCATTTTCCGGCCCATGCCATTTAAGTTGCACAAGCCCATGCTCCCTGGACTTGTCCAGCCATCTGGCCCAAGCCATTAATCTTTTCTAGCCCAGGCTTCCTAGCATTATTGCTATTAGCTTTAATAGCTAGCCTTTATGAGATTGTATCTCCAATCTGCCAGCTTTTGTCAAAGCATCATGTCTGCTACAGTGTAGCTTTTCCTTTTTCGAAAGGGTATGTACTGTACATTACCTTTTACTTTTTTTCGAGAGTCAAGCACTATTCCTAAAGTGCTACAGTGTACATTAGCTTTTACTTTTTCGAAGAGTCAAGCACTATTCATAAAGTGCTTTGTCTTTTGCTTTTGCGAAGAGTCATTTGACCTTTTGCTTTTGTGAAAGGTCGTTTGTAGGATTGCCTTTTCATCGGCAATGCGTCTATAAATATGGAGTTTGGTTTTCAGTTTTAAGCATCGAGTTTGTAAGCAAGTTATTAAGTTTTAGAGCTTTCAAAGAGTGTTCTCTTGTTTAAATGTTCTTGTGTACCCTCGGTCACCTATCTATCCAATAAAAATAGCTATCTTTGCATTTTATTATCTTTTCGCCACTACATCTCCCATCTTTGTTGAACCTCGGTTCAATTATATTTGTGTTGACAATTTTCGGTATCAGTTTGTCTTTGGGCGAACAATTGGTATCAGAGCCATTTGTGCTCCTCATCTCACTGTAAGTATTCTCTATCAGTTCATGTATACTTTTTATTGTTATGCCATCAGTTTCATTTGTCATCAAGAATGAGAAGGAGATGGCGATGGGTTAAAAGATATTCAGAATGACTTTTCGGCTCAGATAAAGGTTTGAAGCGATTCCTCGCTTGAGATTTGTCTTTATTCATGATCTCAAACAATTAACGAGATGAGGAGAAGTAAGAAATTCTCTAGATAAGAAATCAGGTAAAGAATTGTTAGAACCTTTAATATATTCAATATCAAAGTCAAATATACTTAAAATTGCTTGCCAACGAGCAAATATTTGTTTTGAAACCAAATTCTTTACATCTTTTAAAAGAATTTCTTTTGCAGACTTGCAATCAACACGAATCAAAAACTTTTGATTTAAAATATCAGATTGAAATTTCTGAACACAAAGCACGATTGCTAAAACTTCTTTTTTAACAGTCGAATAATTGCTTTGAGTTTCAGTCCAAAGTTTAGAGGTAAAGCAAACAAGTTGCTCATCCTTCCCGGGGTTTTTGAAGGAGGATTCCGCCAAAACCAATATCAGAAGCATCAGATTGAATAATTTTGAAATAGTGAGGCTGTGCCAGATGAAGACATGGTAAGGTTTTTACCTTTTGTTTAATTAATTGAATAGCTTTGGTATGATCAGGAGTCCAAATGAATTTGGAATCAGATTTTAACAAAGCTTGCAACAGTTTTCTATCAATAGCGGCATTGTGATAGAAATCCGAAAGATAGGTAAGACAACCAAGAAATTGCTGTAATTGATTTTTATCAATTAACTTGTCAGGAAATTTGTCAACAAAACGGATTACTCGATTATCAGGAGTAATAGTTTGATTTGATATTTTGAAACCTAAAAAGGTAACATTCGATTGAAAAAGATACATTTTCTTTTGAGATAGCACAAGGCCTTTTTTAATGATCAGAGATTGGAAAGTATGTAAATGTTTCCAATGTTGATCAACAGATGATGAGAAGACTAATATATCATCAATATATACTAAAATATATTCATGATATGAATTGAAAATATCATTCATAATTTTTTGAAATTCAGATGGAGCATTCTTTAAACCAAAAGGCATAACATTCCATTGATATTGGCCAAATGGAGTATTAAATGCGGTTTTATATCTATCAGATGGATGAACTTGTATTTGCCAAAATCCAGATTTGAGATCAAATTTGGAAAATATAACAGCCTTAGTAGTGGCTTTAATTAGATCATTTTTATTTGGCAAAGGATATCGAATTGTTTTTAAAACCATATTTAACGGTTTATAATTGATAACAAGTCGAGGAACACCTCGTTCAAGTTCAGGAGCATTTTCAACATAGAATCTTGTGCAACTCCAAGGAGATTGAGATGGAGTGATTAATTTTTTCTTAAGCAAATCTTTAATTTCATTTTGACAAAGATCTCGTAAACGAGAATTCATTTGCGAAGGATTTGCTTTTGTAGGAATTTTAGATTCATCAAAGTCAGGAATATAAGGAAGAGAAACGAGATGACGTTTTCTTTCCCAAAATGCTGAAGGAATATCAGAACAACATTGTTCTTGAAGATGAGATTTAAAATTTTCTAATTTCAGTTTAAATGAGGAAGATTGTAAAATTTGATCAGTTTTAAGAAGATGAATTTCATTTCTTAAAAATGATATATGTTTTTGTTTAAAATCAATTTGATTGATAATTTGATTTAAATAGTGATCAACAGGAGGTTGAATAAAAGAAAAGAAAATTTCTTTATTCATTAGTTTGGTAGAAATACCTTGAGATGAAACATTGAAAGGTTGAATATGTTGAAGAAATGGAGTTCCTAGCAACATATCATGATTCAGACCTTTTATAATTATAAAAGAAGTCGGAATACATACAGATTGATGACAAATATGTGCCATGGAAATTTTATTTGTTATTTTTGTTTGTTTACCATTGGCAACATAAATTTTATTATCAGTAGACTCACAATAACGTAAAGGGACTAATCCTTCACGTAAACAATTTAAATCTGCACCTGAGTCAATGAGTGCATTACATTTACAATGAAAATCTTTTATTGTAAATGTGATTTGAACAAACCATCGTTGATGAGTAACACGAGTTACTGTCTCAACGAATATATTATTAGGATCAAATTCCGAAATGGATACATTATCGAAAGTTTCAAGAGTAGAAACTCGATTTGTTAATGTATTAATTTCAGATTTGAGTTGATTAATCTCAGCTTGAAGAGATTGAATTGTGGGTTGATGAGGTTTTTGATTCACAACCTTCATCAGACTCGAAAATGTATATTTAGTAGGATCTAAATTTAATTGTTTTTTAAATTTTTGTTGCTTTTTCTCAAGCAATGGAGATTCGAAAATGTCCCGATATTTAGTAAAATATTTATATTGCAGAGAAGGATCAGTTATCTGCTCACCAATAGAAAGAATTAATTCTTCATGAGCGGTTAAAACATTGATCTCTATACTAGAGGAAGATGTATTAAGGATATTGTTTGTACAATGACAAACATCGATTCGAAGAAGAATCGGAGAGAGACTTGATTAACATTTTGAATTTTTCTTTTAAAATCCTTCATATGACATTTATTAGCATAATGTCCAGGTTTACCACAAGTAAAACATACATTTTTCTTCTTAAAAGAAGGATGAGATTTTTTAGAAGATTTAAAATAAGATTTAGATTTTTTAGATCGTTTGGGTTTAGCATAAAACTGATTTTTAGGAAATCGTTTAGTACGATTAAACCTAGTTTTTGCTAAAGGAGTAAAATCAAAATCATGACCAAAGTCATAACATAAATTACCAAGATCTCGTTTTAATGAGCTCTTTTCTTTTTGTAATTGGCGTTTAATACGCATATCATTACAAATAGAAATAACACATTTTTGAACATATTGAGTGACATCACCATATGATAATTCAGTCCAATTCATTGAACCATTGTTTTGATCTTTGATATATTCTTTGACTTTAGCAGCAAAGAAAGATGGTAAACCGGCAACAAATCTTTCTTTCCAGAAATTCGTATCATGTTGCTCAGTTAACAGATATAATTTTGAAAAGAATATGTCTTTGTACCAGCGATAATCACTGAGGGTACGACATCTTAAATTTTGTAATTGATCAGTAAGTTTTTCATTCAGAGATTCTAATGTGCCTACAAAGTGCCACACAATATTTGCCGTTAGAGTGTCAACAGCATTAGATTTTGGTTTTCCTAGAAAATTAAGGATAACATTGTTTTGAGAATCTTTCTCAACAGATTCAAGAATGTTCTTTCGAAATTTGTGTCGAAAAGAACATACTGCCACCAACCATATAATTGTCCAAGAAACCTAAAGTAATGGCTAAGGTAATTTGTTCATCAGGATGATCATGCATATTGCAAGCTTTTGCATAAGTTTGCATTTTAAGAATAACATCTAAAACATGATATTCAGATAAGCCATCAATATTCCAATCATAAATAGTAGATCCATCATATTTTTGATTCTTTGGAATTTTTTCTTCAATAACCATATCAGCAGGAGATGGTCGTGAATAATATTGTTTTTGTAATGGAAATCGATTCTTAAATCGTTTTCTTTCAATACGATTGACAGAAAAATGATCAGAAGATAAATTGGAAGATTGAGAAACAGAAAGATTCACTGAGGCAGAATCATCTGAGTCATTAGATTCATTCTGAACTTGATCAAGATTGGCAATAAGAGGACCTTTATCCTTTGCTTTGGATATAGGTTGAGATGAAGATGAACTAGATGGATTATTTGAAATATTTAGCTGAGCTAATTGCTTAGTTAATATTTCAAGAAATTCATTTGAAACTTTTGATTGTTTCGCAAAAGATGTTAATGGAGCAGATGAAGAAGGATGAAAAGCCTTCTTAATAATTGGCTGTGCTATAGACGCACTAGGCACATTATTTTTGTGTGCTTGAGCAATAACATCTGTAGTTAAAGTAGACAAATATAAATTTGTGAAATTATTTTGTTCTATAATATGAGAAATATCTTTTGATGTAGCAACACCAAGATCAGGGATAAAAGCTTTAAACAGAGTAGCTTTAATATCTTCCTTTATTTGAATGGGTGCTAAAGGAGGATGAGTTTGTTTATATTTTTTCCTGGATGTATCTTCCCATACGATATTAATATGAATAGAAAGTTGAGGACATTTTTGAGATAACCAGTCAAAAAATGGAATATTAATTTGATTAGTTTTAACATAATCAAAATATTTTTCATGAAAAATCGCTTGATTTTTGAAAGATATGAGTTTACAAAATATAGGTGTAAAAGGATGAGTTAAAAACTCTTGTTTTAAAACTTCATAATTCATTGTAAACTCAGAAGGTGTTTCTTCTTCAATTAGAGAAACAACATTAATATGATAATCAGCAAAATCATTAATACTGACATTATCATCAGGTGTTGTATTAGCATATACAGGATAAACAACACCTACGACTTGAGGAGGAGGATGTGGTGGTGTTTCCTCAGATGTATTTGATGGAGTTGGGTCAGCATATTGCTGAGATTTTGATGAGAATGAAGTAGATTTAGATGTGGAAGTGGATGCTCGAGGAGCAAAGATAATATCTATATTACCATCATCATGTGATATGATTTGGTTAATTGTTTGAGACACTTGTCTCTTTTGACATTCTTCTTTATTTGTATCTTTGATAGTCCACTGTTGTGGAACAGAAATATCTTTCCATTTGATTAATTGAGAACGATCAATTGTATTGTTTTTGACATTAGTCAAAAATAGTGTGGATGTTCCAGTATGCAAATTAGTATAAGCAACATCAGGAACAATAGATTTCATTAATTTATAACAGATACGGTATACGACCGCAACATTTGAAATAATACATTTCATATTAAATCCTTTAGTGTATATACTGAGAACATGAGCTTCATGAGCTAATTCATCATGTATATTAAATGAGAAATTAGGAAAACAATTGAAGTAAATTGGTCCTTCTGACAAACTACCTTCAATCATTCCTAAAACAGAGTCAATAAATTCTTTGTGGCGTTTATCGCGTACAGCGACTAACACCGAGGTATCAAGTCCTAGTGAAACTAGTGGCTTGATAGCAACTTGGACTAAGCCAACATGGCAAAATGTATGAGATTCACGATATTTCTGAATTTTCTCAGGAGAGATAAGATATATTTCTTGACCTTCATTGTAAATTGGTAGAGTGTCTTCTTCCAATTTAACAATAAATTCTTGATTCTTTGCAAAAGATCCTTTGTTGTAAACCGAAGTCGGTTCAACTTGAGGAATATTCCAATTGCGAAGAAATTGATCAATATTCGAATATGTGATTTCAGAAATATTTTTGAGATCTAGTTTAGCTACTTGTTTATTTAAACTTTTAGCAGCAGTGCCAGAAGATTCAGAAGATGATCCTATTTCAAGTTTTATCGGAGATGATTTAAATGATAGTGCTCGTGATAATTTTTTACGAAAATTACTCATAGTTTTGAAAATAGGTTTTTCACACTTGGTCAACGATTGAATGCTCGACTTACGCTCCTTTCTGCGAGACTTAGAACGCGACTAGGAAAGCGATCAAAAACCACTGATGCAAAACCACGAATGATTAAGAAAAACTTAATCTCGAGCGATATCAAACAAATCAACAGAGATAAACTAAAATAGATAATCGACTGAAGCAGATGGCAAAGCAATAAAAGTATAAATGAACTTGATAGCAAATACTTACATTGAGATGAGGATCACAAATGGCTCTGATACCAATTGTTCGCCCAAAGACAAACTGATACCGAAAATTGTCAACACAAATATAATTGAACCGAGGTTCAACAAAGATGGGAGATGTAGTGGCGAAAAGATAATAAAATGCAAAGATAGCTATTTTTATTGGATAGATAGGTGACCGAGGGTACACAAGAACATTTAAACAAGAGAACACTCTTTGAAAGCTCTAAAACTTAATAACTTGCTTACAAACTCGATGCTTAAAACTGAAAACCAAACTCCATATTTATAGACGCATTGCCGATGAAAAGGCAATCCTACAAACGACCTTTCACAAAAGCAAAGGTCAAATGACTCTTCGCAAAAGCAAAAGACAAAGCACTTTATGAATAGTGCTTGACTCTTCGAAAAAGTAAAAGCTAATGTACACTGTAGCACTTTAGGAATAGTGCTTGACTCTTCGAAAAAGTAAAAGGTAATGTACAGTACATACCCTTTCGAAAAAGCAAGAGCTACACTGTAGCACTGATTGCTTTGACAAAAAGCTAGCAGATTGGCAGATTGGCAGATTGGAGATACAATCTCATAAAGGCTAGCAATTAAAGCTAGTAGCAATAATGCTAGGAAGTCTGTACTTGTAAAGATTAATGGCATGGGCCGGAAGGCTGGACAAGTCCAGGGAGGATGGGCTTGAACAACTTATCGAGCATGGGCCATGAATTGATGAGTCCATCGATGATGCCGATACAATAAAAACATATGGGGAAGGAATTAAGAAATTCCCAAAGTGATTCATGAACATATTCAGGAAAATTCAGAATAGTTGGAAAAGGAGATAAATTCGGATAATAGGTTTTCCCAAAAGATGCCACAGAGTGGTGAGAAGCTGAATTTCTTGAGTTGTCCACAAGAAATTAACATTACAAGGAAAAATATTCAAAGAACTTCTTGTTGAATGAGAGTGCCAAACAATTTCCACGCCATTGGGAAATAATTTCGGATAAATGGTATCAATCAAGGGTTGTTGAATACCAGGTATCAAGATAAGATCAGTAAATTCCGAATTACTAGTCATAATTACGTATCGAAAGAGCATAAATGTTATCATCGAAACCGATCGATTAGACACTTATATGTTAGATGAAGAACATTTAGATTCAACTTGATCGAGACGATCATTCATTTTCTTTAGTTGATCAAGAATAACTTGAGCAATATCTGGATTAAGTGATGATGAAGCCGTAGCAGATTCAACTTGAGATTTGGGTTTTGTAACCATATCTTTAAAGCTAGATGAAAGAGATGGGAACTCACTGAGTTTTGGATGAGCAGTTGGTTTGGTGATAAAAACACAATTGAATTTATCCCACCATTTGCAGTAAATGTCTTGAGCTAAATAGGTAAAAGATCCGAGATTATTTTTTGTTACTTCATGGGTGGCATATTGCCATATGAGTATCCATGGGATTGAATACCGATGCATGAACTGTAACAAAGATAAATTTAATTTTTCATATGCGTGCAACACGATTCTTTGTGAAAATATCGATTGTCGGTCCAAACTTTGTCCACCAATCTTTCATAAACCAATGAGGTAGAGGAAGTTTGATATTTTTCACCATGAATGTTTAGAGGATAGAGGAAGTTTGATATTTTTCACAAATGTTATATACCATGAATGTTTAGAGGATGGTTCTTGGTAAAATAAAATATTACGCCAAGAATCCATATAATCTTTGTAATTGAGAAATACATGAATAAATTGACTTGAGTATCAAGAGTTTATCACTAATGCAATAGTCATTTGTTGATACATAAAAGGACTATCGCTTGAGAAATCGAGGTAAAGAATTGTTAGATCCTTTAATATATTCAATATCAAAGTCAAATATACTTAAAATTGCTTGCCAACGAGCAAATATTTGTTTTGAAACCAAATTCTTTACATCTTTTAAAAGAATTTCTTTTGCAGACTTGCAATCAACACGAATCAAAAACTTTTGATTTAAAATATCAGATTGAAATTTCTGAACACAAAGCACGATTGCTAAAACTTCTTTTTTAACAGTCGAATAATTGCTTTGAGTTTCAGTCCAAAGTTTAGAGGTAAAGCAAACAAGTTGCTAATCCTTCCCGGGGGGTTTTTGAAGGAGGATTCCGCCAAAACCAATATCAGAAGCATCAGATTGAATAATTTTGAAATAGTGAGGCTGTGCCAGATGAAGACATGGTAAGCTTTTTACCTTTTGTATAATTAATTGAATAGCTTTGGTATGATCAGAAGTCCAAATGAATTTGGAATCAGATTTTAACAAAGCTTACAGCGATTTTCTATCAAGCGACATTGTGATAGAAATCCGAAAGATAGTTAAGACAACCAAGAAATCGCTGTAATTGATTTTTATCAATTAACTTGTCAGGAAATTTGTCAGCAAAACTGATTACTCGATTAACATGAGTAATAGTTTGATTTGATATTTTGAAACCTAAAAAGGTAAGATTCGATTGAAAAAGATACATTTTCTTTTGAGATAGCACAAGGCCATTTTTAATGATAAGAGATTGGAAAGTATGTAAATGTTTCCAATGTTGATCAACAGATGATGAGAAGACTAATATATCATCAATATATACTAAAATATATTCATGATATGGATTGAAAATATCATTCATAATTTTTTGAAATTCAGAAGGAGCATTCTTTAAACCAAAAGGCATAACATTCCATTGATATTGGCCAAATGGAGTATTAAATGCGCTTTTATATCTCGATTTGAGATCAAATTTGGAAAATATAACGACCTTAGTAGTGGCTTTAATTAGATCATTTTTATTTGGCAAAGGATATCGAATTGTTTTTAAAACCATATTTAACGGTTTATAATTGATAACAAGTCGAGGAACACCTCGTTCAAGTTCATGAGCATTTTCAACATAGAATGCTGTGCAACTCCAAGGAAATTGAGATGGAGTGATTAATTTTTTCTTAAGCAAATCATTAATTTCATTTTGACAAAGATCTCGTAAACGAGAATTCATTTGCGAAGGATTTACTTTTGTAGGAATTTTAGATTCATCAAAGTCAGGAATATAAGGAAGAGAAACGAGATGACGTTTTCTTTCCCAAAATGCTGAAGGAATATCAGAACAACATTGTTCTTGAAGATGAGATTTATAATTTTCTAATTTCAGTTTAAATGAGGAAGATTGTAAACTCATATCTTTCAAAAATCAAGCGATTTTTCGTGAAAAACATTTTGATTATGTTAAAACTAATCAAATTAATATTCCATTTTTGGACTGGATATCTCAAAAATGTCATAAACTCTCAATTCAAATTAATACCATTTGGGAAGATACTTACGGGAAAAAATATAAACAAACTCATCCTCCAAAATTAATATTTGAAGTGTTAGGCATGGAACTCACCTGATTGAGTGCTACAAGGCAAAAGTGATGCTCCTAGCCCTGTAATAAGAAATGTAAGGGAATTGTGATAAGCTTGCTTAAGGTAAGATTACATTTTTCTTTTAGATCCAACCACAAATGAATGCTTTTGATTATCAAACATTAAAAACAAAAATCATATAATTCTCAACGTTCCATTATCAACTTATCAACCTTTGTAGGCTTCACTTGAAAAAAAGAAAAGAAAAAGAAACTTAACATTCTATCTATAAAACATTAAGCCAACACAATTACATTGGAATCCAAAATCTAAAAACCTAATTCATCATCAATCTCAAAGAATAGAATAAAAATCATCATCAACTCTTACACTAACTGAAATCTGCAAACATGGCAACAAGGGCAAAATTGAAGCCACTTAAAATTACAGGTATATTCAAAAAGTAAAAAGAGGAAATTAAACAAGAAAATATTTATTCGTCAGCACAATGACTTCCAAGTAAGGCGGTGCAAGCAGTGCTAAATCTTTCTTAGGGAAAATCTACAAGAGACAAAAGTAGGAAAATGCATTGACCAAGCCTAGGAAGGAAATGAGATTGTAGAATTTTAATTTCTCAAGTTTGATTTTGTCTTTTTCCCATTGCATGTGTATCTCAATTTATGGAAGATGAATAGTATCTCGTACCTCTATCTAATTAAGTATTTAATGTGCTGATAATTGCAACTAATCTAAACGCTATTTTTAAATGACTTCCAAACATTACTGCATAAAATTCACAAATTACTGATAGGAAAATTTTAGAACTTGTTTTAACAATGGCATGGTTGGTCAAGCTGTGTAGCAAATTAAATATTATTATTGCTTTGAAAGGTAAAGAGTGCCCAGGTTTTATTTCTACAAATCAAACACCTTGAACTAGCTAGGTAGCTTCAATTAGACTGCCTAGATGATTAGTCATTGTTGAAGTTATTGGCTTTATCCATCCATGAAACAAGCAGTTGAAGAAACTTAGAAATTAGAATAGACTTATACACAAAGCAAAATAGATCACAACACCATAAGGCATGTCCGCTAAGTTGGGAAATAATCCTTCTTTTCCTTTAGAAAGTTGTTAGTTTAAAAAGAAATGCAGAGAAGTAGAGAATGACCCGGTGCTAATCGTTAGAATCTAAAGCATACTTAACTTCGGAGTCAATGTAGTGGAACAACCGCCGAGGAAGAGAAATTTGAGGATGGAAGAAAGCGAGGAGGACTCAAACTGAGACTAAGAACGTGAGGAGCAAATAAAAAACTCTATTTCTCGTTTACCAAAAACCAATGTAGGCTCGATATAGTTGAATAGATGGCTGTAGATATGTGCAAATGGATCATCACCACCGCAGTCGCATAAACTAATCACTCACTATCTAAACAGATCACCACCACCACAAACTCACATCCAATGTTGCAAATGTGTGCAAGAGCAAGCCCTAAAAGTGTGCGAGAGTGAGCTCTAAAAAGGGTTTCGGCAGGGGAGGGGTTTGTGATGGTGTCTAACGTGAAATGGGGAAGATGAATCAATTTTCCTTTTTTTTGTTATTTCGATTCTGCAACAAATCAGCGATAAACTAAAGTTTGTCTCTGATTTGTTGCAGATTTGTTATTGATACCTTTATTCCACAGATCAAATGCCACCTCAAACAAATACAGATCTCGAGGCTTGTCGCTAATTTTTCACTAATTTCAGCGATAGATTAGTGACAAATATTGAGTGGGAATATATGGCGGGAAAATTTAGCGAGAAATTTGTGACAATTACAAGTCTGTCATTAAAGTTTTATCATAAATTTGTCGTTAAATAGTTGCTTCGTGGTCAACTGGGTCAAACGCCTTATCTGATGCACATTTGTTGTTGATTTGTTGCTGTTTTGCAACTGATCATATCTATTGCTATTTATTGTTACTATTCCATCATTTTATTATAGTGTGAACTGACCATAATATTGGAGGTTATCTTGTGTGCATAAAGAAGACCATGCGTGGTATGTATGTGAGAACCACAAAGATTATAGTCATGTCCAACATTCTCTCTACATTCCGCTTAATCTCTAATCAACTGAAGCGCCCTTTGAGAGACGTATCCACGCAATCGGCGATACAAACCATCAACATATTCATGTTGCACCGCATTCAAGCTGACCTCAAATGATGCCTTAATGTTGTTATGTTGGATCCTAAGAAGACCATCTACCACACCCTACAAAGTTTTAAAATTTGCCTGACTATTGCCAAAATGTACCTTCAGAGTGGAATGCACAGACTTAACCCTCTACGTCGTGGTTTCCCTAAAGTGCATAATTCGATCTGTCCATACTGGTATAAATTTTTTCTTATAGTACTTGACCCATGTGTTATCCATGTAATCAATAAGACCCTTTACAGTTTCAAACTCAGATCGTAAGTCATTCATCCTAAGTTCAAATGATGCTTCTTACTTAGCCAACAACAAGGCCGTCCACCTATCCATGAAATGTGCGAAACCTTTGTTATTGAAAAACATATTTTTAGTCTTAGTCAACATTACTTTGTTGATATGCCATGAGCAAAGAAGGTGAGAAGATGTTGGAAATACTTATTCGATTGCACTAATCAGGCTTGACTCTCGATCTGTAACAATCACTTCAGGTTTAGGCCACCCGTCCAATATAGACCTCAAGTTTTCAAATGCCTAAATGTAATTGGTGTTAGTCTCTAATGATATGAAAGCAAACCCGACTAATAACGTCAAATGCGTCGAAGTGACCCCAACTATCTCCAACAATGGCATCTGATACCTATTAGTTTTGTATGTGCAATCCATTATAAGAACTGACGAGAAACACCATAACAATTTGATTGAATTAGGATGTGCCAAAAAATCCAATCACGACATTCGTCTTAGGATGCTTCCTATGCCATGGCATCCACTTATTCTTCTCTAATATGTGCAATAGTTGTTGCATTTGAGTCCTCCCACTCGCATCATCAATTCGATGTTTTTGTCATGCATTGTATACTGTTCGCATAGTCGAAAAATTATTTTCATCCATTCGCTTCAACATGTTGAGAATATCTCGAGGCTTTACATTCGCCTTAGTAATCTGCACCACAACCACCTGTTCACCTAGATCCAATCTTCCTGCAAATGAGTGGCCATCCAAGTTGTTGGCAGGGTCGTGATTATGCCTCACATATACCACATTGACGTGCCACAAAGATCACATTTTCTTGATGTTAATGAGGATAGGGAACCCACATTTCTTGGTACTAGTTTGACTCCTTGTATTTTCCTCCTCCTCTTCGATTTTTGGTTTCAAAGCAAGTTTTGTGCCTTTGGCTTTCCATACTCTTTGCGACATTCCCCTAAATGTACCGGACATCTCACATGCAAGTTTACCCTTCCCCTACCCTTAACCCATTTGGCACTAGAGTACTTCGTAACTGACACAAACTTCTTTTCAGGCTCGATCATTTGAAGCCATGAAATAACCACCTCTCTAGATTGGAATGGCCTACAAGGAGTGAAATCATCCTTGTAGTATGGAAATAATGTGGACACTGGCATCACCTGCAAGAAAAACATTGAACCATATGGACTCGCCACAAAGACACTGCGCATTCACCCAAAAAGGCAAAAACATAGTCTCAGTAACATAGGCTCGAGACTTAAGATGCAATGTCGGCACAACATAACCGACACTACTTGAAAAATCTCAGTCACCATATACCAAGACATGTGCATTAGTGTCAGCCACCATATACTGAGACTTGAATTGTTGATAAGTCTCGGTCCTGCGTGGCCGATACAATCGTCTCCGTGCACACAACTGTAAAAAATGAAAAAAACACAAAAAACATCAACAAATACCTCTTCTTGTACCTCTTCCTACACCATTGTGTTATTTTTCATCTATTTCATGTTGAAAACAACTTTTAAATGGCTGGATCTACCAAACCCTACAATGAAAAACCAAATCATCAAAGTCACTATTTGCCACACCAAAACATCTTTTTATAACCTTAATATGGTTTCCACACCAAAACATCTTTTTATAACCTTAATATAGATACGCGACCACTAACGAAACACGTGGGTTTCGATTGGAGATGAGAGAGAGGATGGAGGTAATAATAACATATCACTTCCATTTAAATTCAAATTACATTCAATTCCATATTCCTAACTAAATAAAGTGAAATGAAATGGAAATATATTACCTGTATTGTGGAAAATTTGAAAAATTCAGTAAACTTTGAGTAAATATATTCTACCTATTGTTTATTTCATACTTCGCTTTTTCATACTTCACTTCACCTACTATCCCAAACTCATTCCAAACCTTGTCCTCAAGGTTTAAAAATTAAGTCGAGTTTTCAACAAAAATAAAAATACCTCGTGAAGCATAAACAAATAAGTTAAATAAATAAATAACTAACATAAGAATGAATTGGATAAGGATTTTAAAACAGGATAAATTGAAACATTCCATATATCATTGAATTTAAAAGGACATATCAAACTAATGTATAAAATTTGAACACAACAAAATAAATATATCATAGTAACACACCACATCATTCATATAATAGGATTACAAAAAAAAACCTTTCATAATAACACTCAAAAATAAATTACATAGAGAAGAATTAAATATCACAACCGCCGTCTAGATGTCACATCGTCACCACCATCCCCGTGATGTGGCTATTGAGATTAGAAGCTCGTTGCAGGATCATATAACCTGTAATCCACTCCAACTATCGAGTTATCTTCTGAAAATATTCCCTATTTAGGCATTCTTAGTTGGGTAGATGGGATTTGAATGTTAGCACTCCTGTCTTGCATCCTTCTGGTCATGCGCCGCTCAAATCCATAGATGCTCCTAGCAATCTTGCGTTGGTTCTAAAAAATTAACTCTTGATGTCTCAGAGTTCTCATCTGGTTCTGCAAGATTGACCCCATTAGGCCATTTTCGTCTCATCCGCATGCATGTCAACAAAGTACCCTATAGGTGGTTCTAGGCTCTGATTCGATCTATCATGATACGCGGCATAATGCATCTCTTCCAAATTTCTTCGGTTCTCCGCCCATATTCTTTTTCTCTTTGTGGTCTCTCTCTTGCGTATTTCATTTGTCTCTCATTCCTCCTCCAAATCAACATATCCTGGCACTTTTTTGGTGTTTTCAATGACTTCATCGCTGATGGTCCTATCCGAGTAAACATTTAACCCTAGACCTCTCATTGGAATTTGGTCTTACTGGTAAAACTCCGTAATCATTAAAAGAAAGGCAATCCTTCATTTTTTTGGAGGCCATGGCATCCCTAATCGAGTCATAGGTTATCTTGCCAACATCAATATAGTCGATCCCTTGAACTATGTAGTATAAAAGAGTCGCCCTTTAGCTTACTATATCATATTGTTGCAAACTTGGTTGTAGGCTCACATTTAAGAAAAAAGCTCCAAGCTTTAATGGTTTTCCTAAAGTATTTGGTTTATATGTGTTTCGAGAACCCATCTTTATCAAAAAGAAACCATCCCCCGGAATTGCTTCCAAATCATTTCGAATAGTTTCATGTCTATACTCGTATTCGGGTTTTAGGTACTCATTATTTTGTCTCATATGAATTCTCAGTAAACCATAATATTGATTTATTCTTGAAGGTGAGTAGTTTACTGGTCTTCCTCAGAATATGGCTACTATTTTATTGTCGTCTCTATTCCCATTTGCATAAAACTCTCTCACTAGAATTTCATACCGAGGACCCTATGTCATTATCAGCGTAATAGTCCATAGTTAACAATCTCCAGTTCATCTCCCTTATTATGTTCCAGATCCTAGGCCCATGCTTAACTTCATTTTTAACATTAAAATACCTCTTCGGTATAATTCTTCCTATTCTTACTAATGTTGTTCTTCATCCTATCTAGAGCTTTAGTATTTATAAGGTTATAGGCATAGAAAGAAATACATGGTGTTTCCTCAATCTCTTCATCTCCCTCCGACTTATCGGCAAAGCTTAAAGGTGAAAAAGTTCTCTTGGTAATCTAGTTCGGGGGTTATTAATCGAAATCTCCGTTGGCCTAATTGGTGTAGGTGGAAATTTGGATTTTTGTTTGAGTTTTTCTACCAATGATGCCTTCCCCTTCTCCTCTTGTAAGTTTTTTACCTCTACCAATTCTGACCATTGTCTTAATTTCAAAACTCACAAGTCCAAAAATTAAATAAACTTTTAGATCATAATAACAACATTTATCAAAAATGATTAAGTAAAATTCAAGACTTTATTTTAAAAGGAGAAATCCATTTGGAAAACTAGCTTGAAATTCAACGGAAATTTAAAATAAAATTGGCATCGAAGTGTTAACTCAAACATAGATTTTAAAATTGGTTTGCTAAATCTCATAAAGCAATTGTGTGATGGATCTTAGTCTTTTAAAAAAAAAAGTAAATTAATGTAAAAAAAATCATAACCAAACCCCAAACTCATTTTAAACTCGATTTTTCAAACCATTTGCAAATGTGTGTAAATATACAAAAATTTCAAAATTGTTGAATTTGTAAATCGACGATCAATGTTATCATCATGCCTAGTCTATTGGAATCAATGAAACTATTTGTTCAAGACAATTAAATGAATTCCAACAAATCAATTTCAAAAAACATTAAAAAATTTGCAAAAATCCTTCAAATCCCAAAATTTGTTAAAGTAAAGAGCTAGAGTTGATGTAATTACCTTCTTGAGGGTGAATCCCTTAATATTTAAGCTCTTGAACTCCTCTAGATCGTTCCTCCAAGCTCTAGGTAAAGTTTTCTAAAACTCTAGTTTTGCTCTATAGTTCTTAAATCGAAAATTTTGGTTTGAATGGGACTAGGTTAAGGAGACAATTGCTTAAATACTATGGTATTGAGCTTAGGATGGATGACTCTAGGCAAAAAATTGAGATTTTGGTGAAGGGTTGCAACCGTTTGGTAGTGTGAATGGGTTGGTGTTTGTGGCAATTTGGGGTTTGTTTTAAAAACCAAAAATCATGCCCAGTGATTCCCGTGTAGGTGGAATCACTGGTAAATCGCTAGGTGAATCGGTCGTAAGTGAGGTTCAGTGACCTACTGATCTGAGCATCGATTCCTTTGTAAGGCGGATCACTGGGGATTCGCCCTCCAAATTTCCACTAAATTCATTGTATGCTGCTACCAATTTTGCCAGCGATTCCCAGTGTTTTTACAAATCTTTGGGAAATCGTTAGGCCTAGTTTACTATTTTCCAATTTATCTCATAATTAGCTTATTTATCATTCATAAAAACTTATGTTAAGATATAATTTACTGAAATTTCGAAAGTTTGAGTGGGACATGTACTAACTAGATAATCTTATTAATGAAATATATAAATTGACATATAAATAAGCAAGCAAGTAAATAATGCAACTTGCATAAAGGTATATAAGCAAAAATAACTCGATAACTCCCCCTTAATTGAAATTACCTTGTGGTTTAAATTTCGAAAACATTTCCAATACAACTATCAAAAAGTGAGAATAAAAACATACTATAAAAATACTAAACTCCAAATAAAATTGAAACATAAATAAACATAGAATATGGGTTGCCTCTCATATAGCACTTTTGTTTATCGTCATTGGCTCGACTTAACCTTTCTAAAAATTAGTTTAGATCTCTAAACTTGAATTTAGAATTTTTCACTTTAGTGCCATTCCAGAAAGTGAGTGCTTGGCCATTAATCGTCAAAGTAATTGTTTTGTTCAGAATATCCATAACAGATTGTGTAGTGGCTAAGAAAGGTCGTCCTAAAATTAAAGAAGGATATTTACTAATAAAATGTAGCATAACCTAAAAGTCCTTGGGTACGATGTTGGTGACTCGAACTAGTACATCAATGACCACTCCTATTGGTTGAATTGAAATTCCATCCAATAAAGAGAATCGTTCAGAAGCAAGTTAATTCAACTCTAATTGAGTGTATTGAAAGAAATGAATGGGCATGAGATTTGCATTAGAGTTCGCATCACACTGAGCTCTGAAGTATTAAGCTCATTTGATTTTATTGTGCAAGTGTATACTTCCAAGATCATCAAACTTTATAGGGCTTAAATCCGACTTTTTCTTTTTCCTATTTTACTTGGATTTAGAAACTTTCAGCTTGTTAATGTTTTTTCTATTCTTCGATTGCTTAACTCTTCATTTTTAAGTTACTTTCTTTTCTTTAGAAGTGTCTTCAACTAGTTCAACTGGTTCTTTCTTTGGAATCTCCTTATCAGTTTTCATTATTACTGCATTAATTGCATAAATTTCAGCATAAAAGTTATCATAGTTTAAGTCTAAAAACTTAATATTATCAACTTCATTATCAAATAATTCATTGTATTCTTCATAAGTATCATAGTTGTGATTGATATTAATTTTGAATTTAATAATTTTATCTTCAAATTCCATAAACATTGTTCATTTAAAAATATCTAACTTAGTTCTTATCATCTTAAGAAAAAGTTTACCTAATAAAATAGGCAAATGATTGGGTGATATTGAATCTCCCATTTTTATGACATAAAAGTCAGCTGAAAATACTAAGTCATGTACTTGTACGAAGATATCTTCTAATAATCCATACGGTTTAATAACTGTATTATCTGCTAAAGTTAGATTAATAGTCGTTTTAGTTAACAATCATATTCTCGATGATTAATAAAGTTTAAATGACATAACATTAATTGATGCTCCGAGATCACACATAGTAAATTCAATAGAAGAATTTCCTATTGTGATGTTTATGACAAACATTTTGGGATCATAACATTTCTCAGACATTCTCTTCTTTAAGGATGATATCTTTTGTTTTAAATTTCCATTAGATTCTTCTTCGTAGTTTGATAATTGCATAGTTGATTCTAATAAAGGTTTATTGATTTCTATTTTCTTAAATGATTCAGATACGTCTTCTTCAATTTCTTCCTCCCGAGCATTCGCTAATCCTTGTGGAACTGTAGAATTATAATGCACATCTTCATTTGATTCATAAATATTATGTATTTTGTCTTGGTTAACTAATTCAGAATTTTGTAGAAATTTTTCCTAAGCTTCAACTTTGGCTAAATACCATGATTATAACCTTTCGGGAAAATGTGTGTATTTCAATTGTTCAGCCATCCATTCCCTAGTAGGGATGACATTGACCATCATCTCTTATTATTCTTGTTCTAATGTCTTAGGTACTTTAATTTTCTTTTTACCTTTTTTGGTGTCTTTTCTTTCATGTGTATTTCTTTTTGTTATCACAAAATAAAATATTAACTTGCACTTGATTAGTAGTATTTGTAGGTTGAGTAGATACTTTAGTTTGATTACTTAACTTGTTAATTTGTAAAGTCAGTTGATTTAATTAATTTTTCACTTCGTTAATAGACGTATCAGTTTTAATTTGATTTAGAAAATTTTGTGTAAAGTCTTGATGACTTTGGGTCATAAAATTATGTAGCATTTTTTCTAAATTTGGTTGGGTATGTTGAATGGTTTGTTGAGGTTGTCGAATTGGTGTAGGTTGTGTTGGTGCTCTCAGTTTATAGGTGGTATGGTTTTGATTTTGTGGACCGTAGCTAAGATTTGAATTTGGTTTTCCATTGTAATAATTATTGTTGTTATATTGATTTCTAGAATGACCAGAATATTGGTTCATAAATGCGTTGACTTCTTTGGTGTTATCTTCTTATAAAGTAGGACTCGCATCCGTAGGATGTGTAACTTCATTACAAAATCCACATGGTTTCACTTGAGTTGATTTATCTTTTAGTAATAATTTAACCATGTTAAATAATTCATTAACTTTTTCATCAAATGTGTTACTTGTTTTATTATTAACTTCATACAATTTCTTTCTTGATGTATCGTTATTTTCACCACATTGTTTAGATTGTTTAGTCATTTTATTAATAACTTCTTTTGTTAGAGTTGGTATAACATCGAATAATGATCTACCACATACGGTATCTAATAGTCTTTGTTCAAAATATTTAGTCCTTCGTAGAAGTATTCTAATAAAGCTCTTTGGGTGTATCCATGTTGTGGACAAGATGAAATTAATCATTGAAATCCATCCTAAAATTCATTAAAACTTTCATCATCTTTCATTTTCAAGATTGTGATTTGTCTTCTATAAATATTAATTTTTCTTGTATGCATATATTGATCTAGGAAAGCTTCTAACATCTGAGCCCATGTGGTTATCGAATCTCGAGGAAGATAAAACAATCAATCTTATGCTTGATTTTTCAATACAAAAGGAAAAACTTTCAGTTTGACTTGTTATAACGTCCAGTCTTTAGGTTTCATACCATTGACTTTATGTTGATATTCCCTTATAAACTTTTGTGGGTCTTCATTTCTTTACCGTAGAAGTTAGATAGAGCACTAATGAATCCAGGTCTAAGTTCAAATTTAGAAAATCCATCAGGATAGGCAATACACATCAGTTCATAAGCAATGATATTTTAATTATTTTGCTTAAAAGTAAGTTCTCTATTATTATTATTATTAAATTTATTATCAGCTTCTATTGTGGTGGTTTGGTGTTCTCTACGTTGTTGTTGTTGTCTCAAATTATGATTAAATGTCCTATCTACCTTAGGATCGAATGGATGTAAGGATCCTGTGGAATTAGAATGACGAAGTGGATAGGCCATACAACATTTAAAACTTCTAAAAAACTATGTTTAAATCCCTGGCAATGGCGCTTAAATTTGACATGTATCGAGCTTGCACAATAAGTTTCCCGTATATCCTTATTATTTGTAGTAGTGATACGTGGGAATCGTCTCAACAGGGATTTATCAAACTTCTCTAGGAAAAGGTCTTTCAATTGTTTTTATTATTTTTACTTTACTTTAACTAAAATGATAATTAAAATCACTAATCCAATTTATAATATTGTAATAATAATTAACTAAACTAATTAAACTAACTTAACTATCGCAATTCTAATTCACTAATTTTCAGATAAATTCAATTCAAAAATAAATAAATATCTAAACAAACATATATAACAATGAAACATCAATTTGAATTGCATCCAAACATATTACTTCAATCATACAGTTATGAACATACTTTATAAAGTACTATAGATCATTAAACTCAAATCATAAGTAAGTAAACAGCCTTATACGAGCCATTAGTTCTCCTTATACATGTGAAAAAATCACGTTCTAATTTTATTGAGCTAACCCCTTTGAATAAATAAACACATTAACTTCACGCAATAATATCGCATTACACTTTATGAAAACTTCAAACTACTAAATCTAACACCTTCGAAAAGCCACTTCAAGATTAGATTTAGATCTCGAATTCACGTAGGAAATTTAAATGATAACACCTTTTATACAATCCTAGTTACTATTCTAAATTAGATAATGAATCAAAACATCACAATACACATTTTCAACTATGCATGTAATACAAAAATTTATGATTAAAACCCTTAAATAATAATCTATTAAATTAGTGAATCAAAGAATACGATTGGTTTAAAGCATTAAACACATGATCATCTCATCATAACTACATAACAATACGCATCTAGTTCAGGTTTGAACTTTATTTCGATTGAGAAACTACTCACTCATATTCACAAATAACATCGCAATAATATAAATAAAAGACAGATAAATACCTATGGAATAAATACTTTAAATCTTTGAGTCTTCTCCAAAAGTAATGAACAATAAAGCAATAAACTAAAACAATAAACAATGACTCCTAGAGCAATGAAATATTGATCTAAGTAATCAACGGGAACTGATTTCGTAGCCCTAGGGTCGTATTTATAGTATTCTAGGTAGTAAACATCCCAAACTAACTCAAATATCTCGTGGTTATCTAAAATTCTCGAAATCTGACCCAACGATTTCTCAGCGATTCGGGTTTATGTAGAATCATTAGGATAATCCTTGGAATAGTAGTCTCGATTTCAACCGATATGAGTAGCAATTTTGGTATCTATAGGAACCGGTCAGGAATCGGTGGACTTGAATTCTAGTTTTTATCCCACACTTGTTGATGATTCTTTGCATACTCTTTTCACTTGATCAATTCCTTCATAATCTTCCCTTTTTTTATTTACTTCTTCATATATTCTATTTTTCACCTGAAATAACAAAAACAAAAGAAAACTCTATGTAATAAAGTCTTTTACATCTAAAATCATCCTAAAATGTACTATAAAATATGTTTAATTATTAACTTATCACATATCTACTTAAAGAAGATAGAAAATTGTCTCTATTCAAAAGTAGATAGAAGTCTGTTAAACACTAAATGATTGAGGTGATGTGAAGTTTCAGAATTTGGAGAAATTATAGAAACCAATATGGGTAAATTGGTTATGTGGAAATCGAAGTAATTATCAAGGTAATCTGGAAGAGATTGGTGGTTAAATGAAAGAAATGAGGTTCTTTGTGAACTCATGGATTGAGAATGATTTGATGAAGTTACATAAGTTTTAACTTTCTAACTAGTCACATGAAAATTTAAGTGAATTGACAGACGAGTTGAAATTGATGATTGCTTTCTAGTCCAAAAATCTAGATGATATAGTGAGTAGAAATTTAAAAAATGAGTAAGAGTTGCACGATGTATCAAGTTTCATTTTCTGATCGTATTGAAATTAGAGATCTCTTGTCATGATGACAGATGTAATTAGAGATCTATAGTCATGGGATGACTTATTTAATTCGATGTTTTATTGAGAAATACTAGAATGGTGATGTATTCACGATTCTATATTAGTATCTAAGGTTGTGCTCATATATTATTTACATCACTTATAATTGTAACGTCCCAAATTAATTAAACTAGTATTAGCGTTAATCTCGGGGAATAACGGTCGTAATTCAGGCGTTACGTGGACAACTCAGTTGACTCAGACACAGAACTGAGAAAATATGTTATTTATGGATGGTGGTTGTGTATATGTGGTGTTTTAAATTATTACTATTATATGGTACCACATGTGTGTATGTTGCTATCGGGCGAGTTCATGTGATGGGTTTCACCTCGAAAGGCGTGCCAACATGTGTATCGGGTAGGGAACTATGGGTACCCTAGGAAACTCGACTAATTCACATTAAGTTGATTAGTTAAATAATTAAAATGGGTAAAGTAACCATAGGCTAAGTTGATTAAATTTAAACAATAGGCTATGACATACCTCGAAAGGCGTGCCGAAATGCGGGGCATTGAGTGCCGGGTAGTCGAGGGTTAGTGAGACCATTCATGTGTCTATAGGAGGTTCTAAAAAAGACTAACCCCATGAATTATAATGGGCCTAAGTTAATGAAATTAAATTCAATTAATCAAGGCCTATAGTTTAGTTATTTAAATTGGAAACTATAGGATTTTTCTAGAGATGTGCATTGACACATCTAGGAACCATATGGAGTATCAATTAGTGTCACTTCAGTTTGATTAGTGGGGTTAATGGACTAAGTGGCAAGAGACGGGGCCATTATATAAACCTCGGGATATGTAAATACATGAAGATCAAGGGCTAGGAATCAATCTCACATTAATATATATAAGGAGTTGATTAAACACATGCAAACCAAACCAATTTGATTTCAAGTTTGTTGGAGAGGAATAGGTGATTGAGGAGTTTGATTTCAAGGGTTTGGAGGAAAATTTGAAGGATTTAAACTGAGGTAATCATCTTCTCCATCTTATACACTTTCTAACGAACCCAAATTTGGTGTGTTCTTGTTATAATAGAGTTGGAGGGTTAGGCCTCTTGTTTTTATTGAAACTTGATGAATTATATGTTTTATAACCATTTCTGATAGGGATTTATCATTGGTTTTACTCAAATTGGGGTTTTTGATAAATTTGGAAAAATTAGTGGATTTCATGGAATGGATGAATTTGATCTAATTGAAATTGTTTTAAAGGTTTAAATGATGTTTTGGAGTCTATTTTAAGTAGATAATGCAATTATAGGGTCTAGGTAGCTAATTGGGAAGTTTGGGGTAGAATTCTCGAGTTGAGAATTCTGTCACAGCGGGTAATTAGCATGCTAACTAGACTGATTAGCACGCTAATGATTCTGGGCACTTAACTATTTTTCAAAACAAAGACCATTAGCGCGCTAGACAGATCCCCTAGCGCTCTAACTTCACCTAGCGCGCTAGGTAGACCTATTAGTGTGTTAATGCTAGATAAAAACTAAATTTAAGGGACTATTTTAGGATTTTAGACTTAATACATATCCCAAACACCTATAAACATACTAAATATATAAAATTGGACTTCAAGGACTTAGGGGAACGTATCTCAGGTATCGGGGAGCTAGTCGGGTCGGATTTTGGGAGTCCAGGGAAGTCGGAGCGCGAATTGAGGTGCGTAAACCATTTGAATGCCTTACGAAATTCATGGTTTATTTTATCGATATCAGATTACATGTGTGACTGCTGGTGGGCACACATGGGGTTTTCTACTCCTATTCTGGTTTGCGTATATATTGGTTGTGGCTAAATCACTTGCACGGGTTACTTGTGTTTAATGCTCGTGTCGACGGTAGTAGGATATACTTACGACCATCGGGAGGGATTTAGTGTGTTCCCTTGACTTGAAATAGCGTCTAGAGGGGTTCATCCGGTAACTGAAATTGGGATTTAGTCACTGCAAGCCTGTAAGTATATACGTGGTTTTTATTCAATTTTATCGATTACTAGCTGGTTTAGGTCAGGGTTTTCTCGTGATTAAACGACTGTGTACTTATTAATACTTTATTTTCGAGCATGTTAAGTTGGTATGTGTTGTTTATTTATTTCATGCTACTGATTTTGCTTGTTTTGTGTTGCCTACATTCATGGGAATATAACATACAATTGTCTGGTGTTATATTCGCATGTCTCGTAGATTATCAATTTCATTCATGAATATTGTGTCGACTTCTCTTGGGATTTTACTCACTGGACTTGTCATTGTATTTGTTAGGTGACCGAGTGCAGATCCTTCGACGAACAAGGGCAAGGGCAAGGAGGTACTAGGCGACTACCTCTGACATTGTGGAGCCAGCTCATGTGTGACTACAATATGTACGTATTTATATTTTTGTTGGGTTTTGGGGGCTGTAGAACACTGATTACATGTATATGAAACCTTCGTTATACTTATCTCTCCTTGACATATACATGATATCTTTTGCTAGGTTTTTCACTACTTAGGATTGTTAAATATTGCATAACTTACTCATTTAAAGACTTCCGCTGTAAAATGGTATTATAACTTCATAAATTGATTAACAAGCTAACTAAATCAGTGATACTTATATAAAGATTAATTAGCTAGGTTAAGGTTAGTTGAAAAAGTGTAAGCAACCAGTTAGGTCGCGAGGCGTCAAAGATAAGAGGGTCGTGACGTGGCATGGCTAGGTGACATGGAATGCGACATGGCGGGTCCCAAGGTGACCCTAAAATTGGGGTCGTCACAATAAATTTAGACCAATGATAGTCTAAGAGCTGACTAGACGAAAATTCTAATGAAAAATGATCAGTGATGAAAAGCAAATTGGGATGTGTATACCAAAGTTTGGTGTATTGGGAAAGAATTATCAACGGTTTGTGGAATAATACTCAATTAAGAATGAGTAGTGTTTTATGAAAAGCAAAATAGACTAGATCTTGCTAAATATTAATTTTTGAATGGGACTTAAGGCATTAAATGTGAAGTAAGGTAAGGTTTTCAGATATTCCACAAAGTTGATTGTTTAACTCGTAAGAGAATTCACAAATTGCAAGGATTAGCAAGAGAGAAATTGTTATAACTTTTCATTAAACCAAGAAGTTGGAAATGAAAAGTTGAAATGTTTATGTTCTCTGCAGCCAAGTTGTTGATTACAACAAAATTTATTGGGTCCACTTAATGGTTTCACTTTGGAAATGGTTTTTATAGGTTTTAATTATAAGAGTTGTGTATGAAGGATCATTATTTCCTATCTTTTTTAGTTTCGTTAACCTATAAGTTAAAATTTGAAGGATAAGGTCGTTAATTAGTTGGGAAAAATTGTAAAATTTGATAATTTCATAAACTTGATTAGGTGATTAATTAAGTATTTTTGGATTTTAATGGATATTTAGGTATCCGATGTGGGATCCACACATTACAGGTCATAGATCATAAGTTAAAATATTATTTTTATGTGTCATGTGCCTAGTGGATGTATTATAATCTATTCGCCACGAAAGAGGGGAGGTCGAGATGCAGTGTATGCGTCTTTCGGAGTGCGTCGGTATTTTCTCCAATTTTTTGGCAAAATTGGGATATTTATCGGGGTTAAGAGATAAATATGAAAATAAAAAGAAAAGGAGAAAATGACTAACAAGGGCATAAGGAAGAGAAAGAGTATGAGATTATTAGGATGACGACAAATTGGTCAATTTCCATTTAAAAAAAATTATGTGCGAAATGGAAGGAAGTTTGAATAAAACCTTCTTTCCTTTTGTTTTCTTTTTTCTTCATCGCAACACTCTCGTCCCCAATGTACAAAAACTTTCTCTGTCCCTCTTGGCCTTACATGTTAAGCTCTTTTACACTCTTCTCTTACATAACAGACTCTCTCCCTCACTGTGGCACTTATCTCCATTGAAGAAGGAGATAAATTTAAGTTTTGGTTATAAGGTGAATTTCTATTGTATTATTGATGAATATGATCAAATCGACAGCTATAATTTATGGAAATTGATGTGGTTGGTTGGTTTTTGTTGTATTTTAGTCTTTAGAATTGATTTGAACTAGTTTGGAGATTGTTTAATGTGTTTTGAATTTGAATTACTAAATCTGTTTTTTTTTTAAAAGTAAAATAGTCATATTGTTGACATTACTTGAGACATCGATTGGAACAGCCAAACGAAGGATTTAAGGCTGGAGTTTTGAAATATTTCGATGGTAGTATACCATATTTCATATGCTGATTGTTGGTTTGTGTTTTGGAGATCATTCTCAAGAAATTCAGTTTTTTTTAAACTATGCAGAGATAGGAAAAGTCAGATATGGTTAATTTCCTCAATTCTTTGTATTTTGTGATGATCTTTTGTGGATTGGTACTCCATATAACCTATTGGTATTAGAAATTTATAGTTTTAAGGTTGGGGAAATGTTCATGGAGTGTTGGGAACTCGAATAGGGGGTAGAACCTAAGTTTTGAACTACCCAAAAGATCAAAAATTTGGCTAAGCATAACAATTGCTTGCAAGTAAGCAAGTTGGGTCGATAAGTTGAGGTGTCAAATGTCTTCCAAATTACATGAGGTTAAGCTTATTTCAATCCTTGTCTATCATATTTTACATAATGGAAAAGCAAAAACTTAGAATCATTTGTTTTGGTGGTGAAAAAGTAGTGCAAAGGTAGCTTGCAAGCAATTGTCAAAATTTTAAACAATTTTGATAGTTGCGATTACCCGTGTTTGACGGATGATTCAAAGGCCTTATGGATGTCCAAAGTACTTGAGAATAGGTCTGTTTGAACCTTGGTATATCCTATTTCAATAGTCAAAAAGGTTTGTAGTGAAGTTCATTGGTTTAGAGGTCAAAATTTAACGTTGAACATAAGGTCTCACTATTGAAAAATATGCACTACCTATAATTTGACTAAGTGTTGAAGGCTTATTTCAGGGTAGTTTTGACATTAAATATCAATGAAAGGCTCATAGAAACATTGCAATGCAATGTTTAGGTTTTTTGGCAAAGGAAAGGACTCCAAAAGTTGATAAAATGAGTAAATTGGGATTTGTTGAAGTTCTAAAGTTGAAATTTGGAATTGGCAAGATTAAAATCACCAATTGAGTTAAAATCTCAATTTCAAATTCATAATAGATTTGTAAATTGTTTTTGAAGCCAATTAAGTAGTTTAGGACTGAAATTGAATATATGAATTAAGTCTTGAGACTTAAGATGAAATTGTTGGAGTGTAGAGTGGTTTGAACTCCGTTATAAGTTGAAAATGGATTTTAAATCCCATTATGAATTTAAAATGATTTTAAATGTTAAGATTGGATTATGACTCTTAAATATGAATTTTGTGGTTTAATAGGACTTGTGGAAATACATGAAAGTCGGGGAACATTATTTGAGGCTTTTCTACCAACATTGAGTTGGTTTAACTATAAGTAAATCTCATTGTAACCTTTACATTGTATGATTATAAATTTCGTATAAATTACATTGATTTTTGTTATTGCATTATTTATTGTAATACATACACCAGGGGAGGATAAGGTCGACTCGAGGCTCCTTAAATGTTTACTACACCAGGGTTGTAAGGGAGAATACTATATTATGCTTGAAGGGATGAAGTCAATGATTGTTTGCATCACGTGGTTATCATGAGATCATGTTGAACCATATCATATTCCTATAGTCTAGAGGAACGAGACTCGTTTGGCTATCTTCTCATTACATCAGTCTCTATTATTGTTCTCGTACTAATTTTAGAAATCAGCATCTATTTGTAGTTAAGGAACAAAAACAGGATGGATTCATTATTGTATATTGAATTTCCTTAAAATATACTGTTTCATTTAATCTCTTGCAATACAGTGCATTTAATTATTACAGATGTACATGATAGTATTGTATTTACTTATCTAACATTGTTTATTTTATGTACAATAATGTTTTGGTGTCCTCGAAAAGGCTTTATCAAACTCTGAAGCAAACGAGGAACACAAAGGAATTGGAAAGCTCAAAGACTTTGGTGATGTCTTTTAAAATTGAATATTCTCAAAGTAAATCATGTTATATATATATATTTTTTTGGGCTTCAGGATGAGAGTAGGGCGTGAAATAAAGAATTTCCCTAATTGATTAAAAGAGATACGAAAAAAATATTTAAATAAGGACTTCACAATTCTTCTCAACTAATTTTAAATCTTGTCCTTGAAATTTAAACTTATTAGTTACTTAGATTAAAAGAGATACGAAAAATAATCATTAAATTGGGACCTATAAAGAATTTTCCCAAGTGAAACTACTAAGTGAACCCAATCACCTTCATCTTATACAACAACTTAGTGGTAGAGATCATAGATATTTCAACTTTTCGTTTCCGATTCCTTGGTTTAATAAAAAGTTATAACTATCACTCAACCAATCTCGACATTTTATACGTTTCTATTTAGTTAAATGATCAACTTCGTGGAATATCTATTAAACTTTACTTTATTTTTCATTCCATATCTTGAATCCCATTAAAGAATCAATACTTAGCAAGATCCAACCTATCTTGTTTTTCATAAAATAATTCTCCTTTTTAAATGAGTAACTATTTCACAAAATATTGATAATTCTTTCCCTATCCACCAAACTCGAGTATACACATCCCAATTTGCTTTCTTGTCAGTAATAATTCTTCATTAGAATTCTTTGTTCGATAAACTCTTGACTATTATTAGTCTAAAGTTTTAAGTGATGTAAATAATATTTGAGTACAACATTAAATACTTAGCAGAGTCGCGTGTCTATTTGATCTATCACAATTCTAGCATTTCTCAACAAATCCTAGAATTATATAAGTCATTTAATGACTATAAATCTCAAATTACATTTGTCATCCCATGGCAAGAGATCTCAAATTTCAATCAAATCAGAAAGTGAAGCCTAACACATCATGCAACTCTAACTCATTCTCTTAATGTCCATTCACAGTATTATTTAAGTTGTGGACTAGTAAGCAATTATCAATTCTTGACTTGTCAGCAAATTCACTTAACTTACCATTTAACTAGCTAAAAAATTAAAGACTTTTCAAACATTGTCAAATCATTCTCTATTCACGAGTTCACAAAGAACCTCATTTCTTTCATTTAACTACTAATCTTTTCTAGATTGCTGATAAGTATTTAATTAGACTTATATATAGGGTCAATTTAGTAGTATATTTGGTATAAATATCTCGGAATGAGCTCTGATTAATGGTACTAATGTGTTTTTGGGCATACAAGATATAAAAGACAAATGAGTGAATTCAAAATGAGATGAGGAGAAAATGCACAAAAGTATACATGATGTCGTGGCATGGAGGCTTGACACTGTGGGAAGAGCGCACAAGGTGTGGGTAAGGCGTAGAGATGGAAAGAAAACAAAAGAAGTGGTGCAGTAGAGGCAGCGCCGTGGTGTTGTGCATACGGCGCTGGGACAATGTACACAGGGCGCTGAGCCTACTGTGAAGGGAAGATTCACATAAAAGGCTGAAGCTGTGGTGGCACCGTGGCTTAACACATACAACATCGGACACTTACTGACAATGTCGGGACATAAAAAATAGAAAATTTAGAATTCTACTTCGGTTGGAATTGTTAATTAGGGTTTCTAATTGTATTCTAATAAGTCTTAGGGGTATAAATATGCATTAGAATGTGGTAAACAAAACACAATAGACCTAATAGAAGACATTACAACTAATTAGCATAGTTTTACATTGTTCTTGAGTATTGAGAAAAGTTTTGAAGAAGAAAACATTGAAGACTCCACTTATGGTTATTAAGTATTGTTTCATTGATTTAATTGAAGTTATTTGATTCAATCTTTGATTGCAATGAATACCATGATGTGTATGTTGATTTCAATGATGAACGAGTAGTTTAGTTATCTTAGGGATCAATGGATCCTATGTTATGAATTCTATGCTAAAGGAAGTATGAATGGATTACAAAGTTAAAAAATGCAATGGTTAGGATTTGTATTAATTTTATACGTAATGCTATGAACATCTTGATCATGTGTTTGTTGATTAGAGGTTTTAGGTGTTATTATGGCCATTGGAGCCTTTAAGCCGGATATAGAAAATACAACTATAAATTATATAACATCCATTGATAGTTATTAATTAGGGAGGCACGGATAGTAAACTTAAGTGGTTATGAATATTAAGATTTGGAACTTAATGCTATGCGGAACTTACGTTATTCACACTGATAGGTGGAGTTCTAGTTTGCATATTAGGATCTTTTCCACCATGATAGTGGGTTGAAGTGAATCTTAAGGAAATCTGTATATTATAATTGAGCATTGTACACACATAATGAAGATGAAAGAAGTAAGATATGAAGGCATAATAATTCATTACCTAGGTGAAGTTGTGAACTAAGAGTATTCTTAATATAAAAGTACAAGTTATTTTACATTGTTTCCTAAAATATAATAGTTTAGTTAAAAACAACTAAAAAGATATTTTCTTAGCAATAGAGTGAAGTTAACTAAGTGAACAGTGTCCATATAAACCTTTCCCTGAGAGCGATATTCTTAATCAACACTAGTTGATCACATTATTACTACAATCGAGCCGTTATACTTGTGATTTCATGATCAAGTTTTTGGCGCTGTTGTCAGGGATAGGTAGCCACACATTAATTTAGTTTAGTTTGCAAAATTGTTAAGATTTTATTTTTAGCAATTTAAATTTAAGTTTTTAAAAAAGTAAACAGAGTTTAAGTTTCAAGTTTGACAATCTGTACTTGATCTTTTGTGTTTTTTCAAGGAGAATCAGCGCATGTGTAGTAAATGAGAGAACACCTTAATGCCTTATGATCCTAAGATTGATAGAAACAACAAGGGAAAGAAAAAGAAAGGAATCAATATGGTGGAGGATTAAGCGGGGAACCAAAAGCAATATCAGGGCCGAGGAAACAACCAATCCGAAGGTGATCTAGTAGTATAAGACATAGTGCAAGGATAAAGATGCCTTCGTGAATACTTTAAACAGGAAGTTCAAGTGACATACAACAGAGTGAGGAGGCTTCCAGCCAACACCATTGAGTTCGAACTGAGAACGCCTCTTACCAACATGGTGCAAAATGGCTTATTCAATGGGCTAGCAAATGAAGATCCAGTTGCACATGTGGAGGATTTTATGGAGAAGTGTGACATTGTTCACATTACTAGAGTTAGAAAGGAGGTAATCTGGATGAGACTTCTCCCATTCTTATTAGGTGGAGAAGCTGAATCTTGGTTATAAGGATTGAATGCAAGGAGTATGACTTCATGGGTGGAAATCATGAAAGATTTCTAGACAAATTCTTTCCTTAGTGAAGGTCAGTGAATGGAAGCTTGAAATCAACCAATTCAAGTAGGAGGATAACGAGTCTTTTGGTGAGGCTTGGGAGAGATTCAAAGAGATGCTGAGGAGATGTCCATGACATGCATATGTGAAATGGGCACAATTATAGATCTTCTTTTATGGAATGAATCACAGTGCGAGGACATTAGTGGATGCCATAGCAGGTGGTTCTCTACTAACCAAGGATGAAAAATGGAGCATTAGGTCTTCTAGCTCTTATGTCCTAAAATTCTACAACAAGAACTTGTTCCACAGTAAGAAAGTTAGCAGGCGTATATGAGATTGACTCATAAGTTATGATCATGACACAACTATCCAACCTGAGTAGTCAAATGGCGATGCTACAAATGGGACAACAAAGTCCACAAGTACAAGCGATACAACAACTTGTTAACTAACAAGCAATGTGGTTATCCATTGGACATACAATAAGGAATGGAGTTTGAAGATGTCAACTTCATGAACAACCAAAACTATGGAAACAACCTTAGGCCGAAAGGAATGGCTCCTTAAAGGTTTTTATCAAGGATACAACAAACCAAACTTCTTATATAGGAATCATGATAATGCACTAAAAGTTACCTTTAGGTTTTGATCAACAAGTCCAAAAATGGAAGCTAGGCCAAAGTGAAAAAATGACTTCGTTGAAGTCATTTGAAAGATTTTCAAGCCATTGACATCAACGATAAAGAACGCCATGAGAAACATGAGAAAAAGATGGAAAATGAGAATTAATCTCTAAAGCGGGTGGATGATGAAAGAACACAATCCATCAAGAACCTAGAGAGACAGATTAGTCAGCTAGCCATTTCTTTCGATTCAAGGAAGGAAGGACAATTTTTGGGTAACCCCATCACAAATCTCAAAGAGAATGTTAGTGCCATTCACATGATAAGCACTACTCCAACGAAGGAGCCAATGCAAAAGCAAGTGATGTACAAGCTAGAAAGAGCCAACACTTGGCTATGAGAAAATATGGAGTTATGCATGACAAAAGAAACAAAAGTGAGGCAAGATGAACCTAAAGGATTCAAGCAACAAAGGATCAATGCCTTGAAGAATAACAAGAAATGGAAGAAACAATGGAGAACTAAGCAACAAGATGAAGGATCTGTTAAAGACGCACCGAAAGGAAACAACATCAAGGTTATTCCAAATAAGTAATAACAAAAATTCAAGTTTACACCAAGACTTCAACCAATTAAGAGGAGAGATCTTGGAGATATATGCATACCATTGAGCATTGATGGCACCGATTTAAAAACATCTTGTGTGATACAGGAGCCTCAGTCAATGTAATGCCTATAAAGGAAAAGTTACAAGCAGATTTGAAGATCAATTGTCCCGATACAATAGACTTGCAAGTTATTGATGGTACCAACAATAAGGAGTGTCTTGAATGTGCATGTGAAAGTGGGTAAATTCACATTTATCACTAATTTCGAGATTATGGATAATGGTATAGATGATGATGTGTCTATGATACTTGGGCGGCTATTCTTGAACACTACCAATGTGTTCTTGCGCACGAGAAAGAAAATGATCACAATGAGTATCGAGGAGGATGAAGATAGCGAGAAGATTGTCTTTGTTAAAGGGCAAGAAGTACATCTGAACGAGAGATATATCATGTAACGCCCCTAAATTCTATTCTGATAAATTGTCCCAACATCAAGGTTATTTTAGTAAATATACATGATATTTATGGAATGGAACGATTACATGTGTATATTATACATTGTTATTTGACTTAGGTGTGAAACATAACCTAAGTTAAGGAGAACAAACTTAAATTGACTTGCTAGATGATCTAAATAAAGCATAATGGCAAAGATTGTATATATACATGAGGGTACTTTTGTAAAAAAAGAAGAAGGATGGATCTAATGTGGACTCTAGGATCATCCTAGTGCTTAAACCCATTAAGATGAGATGTAGGGTTGTGATTGGTCAACATAACCCTAATTGTGTTAACAAAGTATTTAAACCAAATTAGGGCTTTAAGCCACTTTTGGTTTGAAAATACTAGGTAGAGAAATTGAGGAGGAAACCATGAACACTTACTTGGAAGATTTGGTGGAGGAGAGAAAGCCCTTATCAAGATGTCATAAGCTTGGTAAATAAACTATTTCATCTTCTCTAGTTTCTTTATTCAATTCATGCATTATTTTGGATTGAAATCATGATTTTCTCTTGATGTTTTGAGATGAAAGATGAATCCTAAGCTTTAAACTCTGATTTAGGACATCACCATCTCCTCTTCTTTGGTTTATTCAATTAGAGTTGCAAGATCTAGGTGTTAATAGTGGATTTGAGTTTTAAATACGTTCTTTGATTAAATTGGATTGATCTGTGGTTTCGAATGAAGTGTTAATGACTATTTTGATCGGATTTGGACCTTTAGGGATCAACGTGTTTCGTTGGGAAATTTGAAGTTTAGATTCGGATATGAAAACCCCAAATTTATGCCCAGCCTCGCGCTAGCACCTCGCCTGTAGGTGGTACGACGCTAGCCACGGTGCTGCCTGGGTGATTGTTGAAATTAACCCAGTGATTCCCCAGCATCATGACATGTAAAGTACGATGTTGGTAACTCACTGGGGCTAAATTATGGTTTTCGTATCAAAGTCCAGTGATTGTTCCTAGTGTCCTGTAGGTAAACCCACGGTGCTGGGAGAGCGCTGGACACTTTTTAAAAATTAAAACCGATGGTTATGTTTTCAAGAATGATTGAGTTTAATCGGAATATAATGCCAGGATAAAAGTCGAGGTAGTGGTAACTAACCCCAAAAACCTTTTTCGCAACGGCGTTGCTGCGGCAAAGGCGTGACATTGATTTGAAAAGGCTTTTACATCATTTTCAAGATATTAATACGAGTTTGAGTAAACTTACCTCAAACAAACATACTTATAACACGAACATGAACCTATACCAATGTAGACACGAGGAGAACCAGATAGGAGCTTGTTAGCTAGGATTGAATATATCTTGCTTTCCATTTCATCTTGTCCCTTGATCTTTTTATTTATGAATGCTTGTGGAACTAGTATACTAGTATTGATGAATGGATGCTTACACCTTTTGTTAGAGGGCCGAAAGCTAACCGGTACCTTCTTCCCTAGTGGTTGTCAAATCTTGATGTGTATATCTATTCAGATTTCATAAATGTAGCCTTGATGTCCTTGTTAGCTGTTCGAGGTCTCCCCTTGATGTGTTATGTACGGGTGTTCGACTCACGGTCATTGAATTATCTAGTTTCCTCTTCGTTGACTCTATAGTATTCATGTTATCATTGTTATCTTGTTGACTATCTTTTTCAGGCTTGTTTCGTTGTATCTTGCATTATATAGTATGCTTATTTATGTTATCATTTCATGCTTGGGATGATAGTAGGAATTGATGAATAACCTTGTTCATGATAGTTATTACTCATTAGGTATTACTTGGATTATTGAAGGTAAAGCAGACTTCTGCTTTATTGAGCCCGTTGAAATATTGCTCACCCCACTATTTCCCCCCAAGGTACCTCAAGTGCTACTTGGGATAAAGGAAAGGGAAAGGTCGTAGCGTATAGCTATTTTCTTGTTTGCAAGGTTGATCTATTTATGTTTTACTGATTTTGAGATATTATGTAATAAGCAGGGAATTTTACCATGGGTAGACTTTGTGAAACCCATAGGTTAGTTGTTGAATCTTATAAGACTTTCTACTTTATTTTCGCACCTAATAGACTTGAAAGACTTTTATTCCCCACTATTATGTCTTAGTAGTCTCTGGTAGATTGTCTTACATTATTTTCGCAGGTTAAGGCTTACTAGATCATCGCCCGACTCATTGGGTTACTGAAGGGGGTTTGGCGATGGTTTAGTCGGGTGGCCTTGGTTATTGGAATTGGGGTCGTCACATATCGTAATCTTCGACCTACAATGGAGTATCTCGACTTAGAATCGGAATAAATGAGCGAAAAGGCATCGGGCTAATGACGTTAAATGAAGCGCTACTGGGAGGCAGCCCAGGGTTTTTAATTTTAGTTTTTTAAATTTTTAGATATTTATTTACTTTGTTTAGATAGAATAATCCAAACGTTTTAGTATTTTCTAACTTTGAAAGTTTTGTTCTAAATGTGTAGGAAAAACCATTTGTCGAGTGAAATCTCATCGAAAATGAAAAGTCTCAAATAATTCAGCAAAGAGCGTAAAAGAGCAAAGGAGTTCGAGTGGTTAAGGTCAGGTACATTGAAAAATCATAGGTAAATTTTTATGAAATTTTTTATTTATACATTGTATTTCACGTTGTCTTTGTCAGCCCCTTCATCATTAAGAGGACTAACCGGCCTAGATTACTTTAATCCTCTGATAATTTAGTCAGCCTAAGCCATTCTTTTAACTCTGACCTCCAAATAATCTTTATTTCAATACTTAATAATGCTTTAAATTGTAATTTGGATCCTCAACTAATTCAGTTCTTAACTTATTTTATTGGAGCAAATTAGAAAATTATATTCGTATTTAATAAAAATCTCAGCGGCACCTCCCCTAAAAGTGGCCTGCCAAAAAATTCACATTATAGATATCAAAATGGGAAGATGCCTACAATGAATCACAACTCCCCTCAGTTCATAATATATATATATATATATATATATATATATATATATATATATATATATATATATATATCAAACTCAAATTTATAAACTAACTTGGCATATCCAATAGATTAATTACAACTTTACAATCCTAAATAGAAAAAAAACTGAAACATAAATTTCTTAATTTATTTTCAACTAGTATAGGAGACTCTCATAATCATTCAATGAAATCTCATGCCCTACACTCACCCTAAGAATCTCAAAACAATATATATCGACAGTTTACAACCATAATTTACTTTAACTTTTGAAAACAATTACCACAATCTTCTAGTTTTGTCCATTATTCCCTTGTTTTCATATAAAATCTAACATCATAAAAAATAACTCAAAGATGTCAGGTAAGTAAACATCTCCACTGATCTGTACTCCAACAATTGTTGGTCTAATACATGGAGACATGTAATTGCATTTCCAAATAATCAATAATATATATGCATCAACATGATATGCAATCCACTCTATTTTTGTCTCCTAACTATAATCAGATGTTGACTTCCAAAAATAGTACAAAGACAGTATTAAGAGATCATGAAATGCAGAGATAACTTGTCGGTGTTAGACTTTGTAACTAGTCTCACTAGCCAACGTGAGGTAGGATTGAAATCTAATTTCAAGCAAACCAGACTTTGAAACAAGCTTATGTTGGTTTTTGGGGTTCATACGCAGCGAAAAATTCAAAACAATTTTGAAAAACTCCAACAGGATCGAAAATAAGTTCCATTAAACTAAATCTATGAAAGTAAATCATACCTTATTCCTTGATTTCCTTTTGATTGTTCAATTTTCAAGACGTTCAAGTGCACGTTCTCTATCAGAAATCCACAAATGAATGGTGACCACAATTTAGAGTGCTAGCCTCAAGATTGAAAAACGATTTTTCTTTCTCTCCCTAAATCCAGAGAACTCAAGAAATTGTAAAACAAAATCTTATTTCATTTTTTAGGGATCCACCCTTTATTTATATTTGTAGATAAGCCCCCACTTAAAATCCTATTCGTAATACAACTATTGTATTTACGCAGTTTAAGCAAATTACACATACGCCCCTATTAATAAGTTATCAAATAACAAATCGTAAGGGCTTTTATGTCATGAATTTTATCATATAAAAATCATTACTCTGGACCAATTTGAAATTGTGCAAAGCCATTCTTTGTGTGCGACCCAATAGGTTCATGCGATGTTGGCAGTGAACCAAAAACCATTTTGGTACACAAGTCATAAGCGGTCTCTAGCAAGACATTATGACTACCCAAGTAGCATGAATATCAACATCGATACAACCTAATTAATAATGTATATCATATCCTTTTGTTGTGCGATATCCTTTGATTAAACATAAGACATAGAAAGTCACCCTTAATGTTCAATTGTACTAGTCTCAATCTTTAGGTAAACTGAAAAACATTCAAGTGACATTGATCATATCAATTCACATGGACTTGTCCATTATCACTCTATCTTATCGAGGGATCCACTGATATCTCTCTCTATACGAGAGTGACAAATTCTATCTTCATTACACACCTTCACATATTATTCACACGGTAACCAATCACAATATTTTTAATAGTCCGGTTAAAGACAACATTTGATTGTATCAAATTATCATGCTCCTAATATTGATGTCTATGGTAATCTCAAGTTGAAAGACTAAATAATATACCTATCATGAGTAACACCTATGACTTAATCCATGTGGTGTTCTCATAGCGGCTCGGTCCAGTATCTTATTCCATAATAAGTACTCATGATCTTGATTCGTATCCTTATACGCATGATCATCACATGACCATCAATCAAGATTCACACTATTTAATTCATTATAGTTCCCAGTATAATGACCGACTAGGGACATTTATGATATTTCAACAAATACCCATGGATCTTATTATAAGGTAAACATGCAATAACTTATAATAAAACAACAAATAAAACCTCTATTTTATTAACTAAACTTATAAGATAAACAATGTTTGTAGATTGACCTAGGGCACATGCCCTAACAACTTAACCCTCTTACTCTCTGTGTGTATGCATGACCAAGAATGATGAAACGCAAGGTAGACAATGATACAATTATAGGTACAAAGATATTAAATAGATAGTAAAGATCATTGTATGGTTTACTTACCACCAAACTAACTCAAAGTTGATTATAAAGCCTTACATAAAATTTGCCTGACTTTCACGTACTTTAAACCTATTCCTCGAGCTTTGTTCTGAGTGGTTTTGGGATCCTTGACGTTACCTAAAATCATTGAAAAATTTGGATAAGTTTCATATTTGAATTTCTTAAGTTTTCAACCAATTTCCGAGTTGTTTTGGTATTCTCAAGTCCAAAGAACCCTGAATCACTCCAAATCAACCCCTCGAATGTCTGGGTCCCAATCTTGATTGCAAATTATGTTTTGGAAACAAAAATTAACCTTGACTAGGCTTTTAAATAATTTTCAGACATTTTCAGACATTTTTAGGCATCGTAGCACGTATTACTAAGAAAACCTTGGTATAAATCCTCGAGAAAACTCAGAAATCTTCATTTTTAATAAATATCCACAATTTCAATTAACTTCTCTAAAAATATGATTTTTGTGATTTTATTTCCATTTTTTGAAGTTTTCTCCAATTTCTAGCATTTTTCCTTTTTATTTGAGAAAAGGTGGTTTAACCCCAAAATGTTCAACTAAATCGGACCCGGTTCAATCTGGTTTGGGAAATCAAACCCCCTTTCTTCTTTCTTCAACACTTTTATTCTATTCTCTTCTTTTGTATAGTTCATTTTATTTCGTTAGGGTTGGGCTCTCAACCCCAACCCCAGGTTGGGTCTGGCCATGGCAGTTTGTAATGACCCGTTACCTTAAGTAGGTAATTAGTTTTAATCTGAAAGTTAATTAAACCAATTTAGTCGTGGTTAAGCCTGACTTGTTTCGATTAGCCCGTGCGTGGATTTTCATGTTGTTTGGTGTTTGTATGGATCGTATTATTAATTAAGGAAATAATTAAATTTATTGTCCTATAATTAAATAAATGACAAATCATGGAATGCTTAATACCATGTGTGGGTCAAGAGTAACGCACACAAGTCATGGGGTAGAGTGCACGCCCGAGTGAACCCGTTGGAACGCACGGCGAAGTCATATGCAGGTTAATATATGCTTATATATTGTATATATATTGAAAATAATTAATAAATTGATGGGCGCTTAGTGACACGCGGGGTCGAGGGTAACATGCATAGGATGTACAATATTGTGCACGCCCAAGAGTGGTCACTAGCGCACGTGGTTAATTTATAGGCACAAAAATACATAGTTATCTATACTTATATATATATATAGTTTTTATATAAATATATATAAATGAATCCTATAATTTAAATCAAATTAAATTGTGCATTAGATTCACATCGATATACATGTTATGCTTTAGTCGAATAAGTAAATGGGTTGATCAGTTGTTATTTTTGATGGATTATACATGCCTCGAAATGCGTATATACAGATCAAAAGGAAAATCAATGTGTATGTATCAAAATCGATATCACTTTTAGTAGTGACACTTTAATTCATGTTTTTATGATCGACCTCAAGATTCGTGCCTACAAATCTAGAAAAATATAATATTATATTCAAACACATAAAACAAACATTACCGCCTCGTCGAAATTAAAATTTGAACCAGAGAGAATGAAATCGATAGAGAGATGAGGATTGAAGAGAGAGGCAATGGAGATGAAGGTGAGTTGTTATTGTGTGTTGTTACTGTCGTTGTTGTTGTAGGTTGTTGTTGATGTCACTGTTGTTGTTGATGGTGTTGTTGTGTTAATGGTGAAGATGAGAAGATGGATGGGAGGCTCGGTTCCAAGGAAGGAGACGACAAGGGAGTCGTCTCCCCTCCCAAAAGAGTCAAGTGAACCAATAGAAGAAAAAAAAAAAAATTGAAAGTCGATCTGATGAATATAGTCCATTGAGGAAGAAGGGGTTAGCCTTGAATCGGGCCTGGTTCGCCTCGGTTGAGCCTAACCCGGTTCAGTCCGGTCCAGACCCAAACCTCTTCACAAATTAAAAAAAAGATAGAAATTGCTGGAAAATATTGAAAAACTCTAAAAAGATGAAATATCTGGAAAAATAATATTTTGACCAAATAAATAAAATTTGATGAATTTCTATGAAAAATGAAGAATTCGAGATTCGTATGGGACTTTATACCGGGGTTTTTACCTCGAAAACAATGAAAGGTCGGATTGACATAAAAAGTGGCAAATTAGGTTCAAATTCAATTATGACTAGTTTAGGGGCTCTAATTAATGAGTTGATTGTATTCGTATTGGGACTCGTATTCTTATCAACTATACAACGTAATTAGTATATTTAGTTCATATAGCATTATGGACTGAGAATGGGTCAATGTACCATGAATTGATTGTATTTGTTTTTAAAAGTGAAAATCCTCGGAAGTGTCGATAAGGCGGATCGAGACTGAGGGATGTGAATGTTAACTTGGAAATGAATTTCGCCCTTTGTCCTAATAAAAAAAAGGTTAGCCTGGAAATGGATTATGCCCTTACATCCTCAGTAGGCTTGAGTTTTACCTTAGTTGATCATTGTCCATTTAGGGTTAGTAGCTTAGTTACACTTGAATGCACTGACATAATCGCATGATGACCAACATGGGGGTTATGTCGATCGTATTCTTAGGGTAAAGTGAGAGTAAGACTCTCAAGTTATTAAGAGTTGATAGCTCGATTACATTTGAATCCACAAGCAGAACCCCATGTCGGTCAACATATGGATTCTACAGATGTATTCTTGTGTAAAGCGAGAGTATGACTCTAAAATGAAAATGAAAATACAAGTCACGAGTACGGTTGCAATTGACCTTTGAACTTGCATTTTGTTATCTATTGTTATATCATTTTAATGCCTGATAAATATGTTTTGGATTCATATTGCTATTCATTTATTCATTGATGATAGTTGATAATTGATTCGTTTACGAGCATCATTTACTGAGCAAGTTGGATAGCTCATTCCTCCATTAACATTTCAGGTGTCAACGTGCGCTTCGACTCAGGAATGTAGAAGATTAGGAGTTTATAGTTTTCTCTTTAGTGAATTGATTTCTCTACCATTTATATATTGTATTACATTACTATTTGTTAATAAACATGAATGGAATATAGATTTACAACCTAGGTTTGTGCCAGTTTTTGTATATCTTGTGTTTTATCAAAAAGTTTTAAATTTCATTGCGTTTCATTTTAATTGTTATTTAATTATCAAGATATAAAGGTTGTGTTTATCATGTATGAAGGACGACTGTATTGTTACTCTAGTTAAGTCCGGTTGGTGTACCAATGCTTAATTAAGGTTTCAAGCCGAGTATCGCCCTAATCGGGATAGGGAATGCTACATAGTTCGTCTAAGCCTCCACCCTAACTTCTCCAACCTCCATTAACAACAAACAACATCAACATCAACCCACAACAACAACCTAACAGTAACGAACAACATACACGCATACACACTCACTTTCATCGTTGGTTTTGATCTCTACATTCTCCCTCACCATCGGTCTCAATTCCTTTCTTTCCATGTTTCAAATTCTTTTTCTCTTTCGATTTTTGTTTCAATATGAAACTGGGGTGATGTAGTGTTGGTTTGTTGGGATAAATACTAAATTTTCCTCGAAATTTGCATCGCACGAATCTTGAGGCAAGTTTAATGGTTCATTTTCATTATCTATTTTTGATCTTCCTCGAGATACATGTTACATATCTCAAGGTCAATCTTTGTGGCTATTAACAAAATCATAAACTCCTAACCGACTTACATAAGATCAATTATATTGATCTCTTCGAGATACGTGTCGTGTATCTCGAGGTAGATCTTATTGTTTTATAACTAACCATACACCACTTATTTTCCTTACGATATGGTTGCACGCATCCCAAAGCATAACAATGCCAACCAACGTCATATTTTCTCACCTATCCACTTCATCGAGATCTATGCTACACGTATCTCGAGATGAACCCAATGTATAATTTAATTTGATTTACACTTTAATATTCATTTATATATTAATATAAATATACATATATAAACTATATATATACACCTATATATTCTAGCGGCTATAAATTCGCCATGCTCGCCAACGACTACCCTCGGGTGTGCACACTATTGTACATCCCACATGTGTTACCCTCAACCTCGCATGTCACTAGTAGCCCACCAATTTATTAATTATTCTATTTAATTTCACGATTCTCTCTTATTTTCAGGTCCAAATTAAATCCTAAAAAATAACCCGATTTTTGCCAAAATTGGATAAAATTCCCAACGTGCGTCGAAACTCACAGACATCGCGTATATACTTCAACTTGACCCTATTTTGCATCAAATAGAGTATAATAAAACCACTAGTCATGCAGCACTCAAAAATAATATTTAGACTTATTATCTCCGGTCTGTAATGTGTGGGTCCAACCTCGGATACTTAAATCCCAAATTAAATCCAAAAATACTTACTCAGCATCCTATTCAAGTTTATAAAATTCTCTGATTTCACAATCTTCCCAACTAATTAAAAATCTCATCCTTGATATTTAAACTTACAGGTTACTGAACCAAAAAAGATATGAGAAAATGATCCTCCATACACAATTTTTTCAATCCAAGGCAGTAAAAATCATTTCCAAGGTGAAACCATTAAGTGGACCCAATCAATTTCATTATAATTAGTAACTTAATGATAGAGATCATACACATTTTAACTTCTCAGTTCCAACTCCTTGGTTTAATGAAAAGTTACCTCCATTACTTTGTCAATCCTGGCAATTTGTGAATTTCTGACGAGTTAGCAATTAACTTTGTAGAATATATGTAAAACCTTGCTTTACTTCTCATCTCATATCTTGAATCTCATTCAAACATCAATACATAGGAAGATTTAGCATATCTTGCTTTTCATAACATCATTTTCAGTCTTAATTGATGACAATTCCATAAACCCTTGATAATTCTTTTCTTATCCACCAAATTCCAATACACATACTAGTTTGTTTCCTCATCACTAATCATCTTTTCATCGGAATTGTCAGTCAATCAATTTTTAGACTATCATTAGTCTAAATACTTATATAAAGTAATGCAAATAATACTTGAGCACGACAATATATACAAAGTAGAGTTGCATTTCTATTTGATCCATCATAATTCAAGTGTTTCTCAATAGAAAACTAAAATTTTACAAGTCATCCCATAACTATAGATCTCTAATTACATCTATCATCCCATGATAAGAGATCTCAATTTCAATCCGATCAAAAAATGAAACTAGACACATCGTGTAACTCTCTCTCGTTTTCTAAAATATCTACTCAGAATATCATTTATATTATGAACTAGAAAGTAATTACCAATTTCAACTCGTCAGCAAATTCACTTAACTTTTCTTTTGACTGGCTAGCAAATTAATGACTTTTCTAACTTCATCAAATCATTCTCTATTATTGAGTTCACCAAGAACCTCATTCTTTTCATTTAACTGCCAAACTTCTTAGATTTCCCATCATCTTTATCATCACTGTTCACCAAATTTCTTTCATTACCTGAATATAAATAGTTATCCTTAACTTGAGTAGATATACGTTTCTAAATAATGATATCAACATATTCGATGATTATACTCTTATAGAAAAATTTTAACATGTTATCTCTTTTTCATTTCTACTCATTTACAGTGGAGGAATATTCAATTCTTCCAATATATTAAATCGGATATACTATCCTTTATTCAGTAAATCAAACCACCAGGAATAATACTGACTAACTGAGTTGTGAGTTGTGAGTTGTGAGTCTCTTTTTATTTTCATTTGTATCTTCACCATCATTAAGGTATCTTACATAAACTCCAATTTAAAATAACATCATGCTTTAAACTCCACCACTAACTAGTCACGTGGTGTAGCACTATATTTCAACTAATATACAACATATTCACTAATCTTAGCTGTATATTACTTTGGTTCCACATTTTCAACTTTTGGAGTTTCATTTCTTGCAAGATCCTTGTGAAAATATGTTAAGTTCCATCAAACTTATAGTTTGACATTCTAAGTTTGACATTCAAACTTATAGTTTGAGATTTTCTTGACCATTTAGTTGCCTATACTTCAGCCTCCAATTGACTCCGACGAAACTTCATAGACTCTTTTATTCCGACTGTCACCAATTCATTCGATTATTGAAAGACAAGTGAACGTGTTACACTAGTCTTCTACGCTGTGAATGAATCATGATTATAAAATGGAGTTACTTGGACTTTTGGTCATGCACAACAACTCCAGTGCCTTATCTTGACCAAAAGAATCCATTCGTGTCACTTCCAGTACAAGTCATCTCTAAGTCTCATTTTATTTTATACACAGAGTCCATTCTGTTCGATTTTTGTCAATCTTATCTATTTTCACATTGATCTCAATTTTGGTCCATTTATAAACTTACCACGACTTTCGCTCAACAACCAGCTCACTTACAGCTCTTTAGTTTAAACTTACTAAGGCAATTTTATATCTTTTCTCTTTTCAAAAATTTAGCTAAGGACGGTGTGACTTCTTATGATCTTTCAGTCAATTGAAGTCTTCCCTAGCTATTATTTGTTCGAAAAAGAGAAGTTCCTAACTCAAACAGACTAACTGTTTATTATTGCCTTAGTTGTTTTCAGTAGTCTCAAATTTTTCTGACTTTTCTTTTTCGAAATTCGGTACTTTTCAAGAGATAATGTAAAACATCCAAATATCTTACCGTTCATCAATTCCATTTTTAATGAATTTATTTTTGTGTTGTTGTCATCTGAAGAAATAGAAGAATTTGAATTTCCAAACTATTGATTAACTTAACAACTAATTAAACTCTTAAAGGATGCTATTTCAATTCTTTAAGTCCTTTAAATGGAAATTCTCACAATATAGGAGCTCTTACTGACTTCCTATACATATTACTTACTGATATTCAGTCAGTACATTTATCTCTTCATTTATTACATTTTAAGTTGTAGTGATAAGCGTCATAACTTAATGTCATTAGAAGTTCTTATTGGATACTTTGAATATCAAAACACAATCACTTGTGTTGATGTTTAATAGCTAATCCAAGCTATTATTAGACCACTTCCCCAATACTTAACTTCTTACACGTTGATCTCATCACTACACTTTTCATTTTTAAGTTAGAAATTTTTGTTGATCTTTGTTTCATAACAACACCTAATCTGGTGTTAACAAAGATTACTTCTAACTCATATATTTCAATTTGTTTTATCAGTTCTTTAATCGACTCATAGTACCATTATACTCAATGTCACTTATGGATAACTAACTTAAGTAATAAACAATCAAAAGTTTCAGTATTTCTTTTCAAAATTCATTTGATTATTTTCAACTGTGATTCTATTCTATTTTTTGTTTTGTTTGTTTCAGAAAGGAAACAATACTTTGCTTCAAAGTATTATATTTTAATGGAAACCAACTTAGACAACCTTATTTGATCATGTCATAATCCCATTGTGATTTTTAGACATAATTCAGTTTGTCTAATCAATTTCTACTTTCAAAATCACATGTCTCTGTTTCTTTGTTGAGACTATCTTAACATTTTCCTGAGCATTTTATAATTATAATAGTTCGATACTTTTGATTTTCAAGAAATCCATGTTCAATATTTACATACCTGAATCATTTGGACTTCCCTTTTATCCAATTTCCAATTGGTTTAATAACTGATACTTTCATCAATTATATCAGTACCGAACGCTTACAAAACCTTTATGAATTCTGACTTCACTAGTCTATTTCACATCCATTTACGCTCAGCTTTGTTTCATAAGTCTATTCTCTCTTTTAATTATCCGTTTGAAATCTTACTCATCATATCTTACGAGTTAAGTATCGAACGGACAAGGAGAATAAAATTCTTATCAAATATTTAATGATAATATATACAACACAAGCATAACACAATAATTCAAATACCCCAACTCACTGTCACTTCCTAACTAATCACGCTCAATCAATATTTGATTTCCAACCAAAGTTTATCCTTAATTGAGCCAAACCTAGGCTCTGATATAAACTATGTTAGCCCCCTTGTCATTAAGACAACTGACTGGCCTATATTACTTTAATCCTCTTATAAACTAGTTAGCCTATACCATTTTTTTAACTCTGACCTGCAAATAATATTTATTTCAATCCTTAATAATGCTTCAAATTGTAATTAAGTTCTTATATTATTTTATTGGAGAAAATTAGGAAATTATATCCATATTTAATAAAAATTTCGTCGACACCTCCCCTAAAAATGGCCTGCCGAAAAATTTACCTAATAGACCACATAATGAGAAGATGCCTTAAATGACTCACAACTCCCCGCGGTTCATAATATATATACATATATGTATATATATCAAATTTAAATTTATAAACTGACTTAAAAATCTCCGATAGATTAATTACAATTTTACAATCCTAAATAGAGAAAAACTGAAAAATAAAGTTCTCAATTTATTTTCAACTAGTATAGGAGACTCTCATGACCATTCAACAAAATTTCACGCCCTACACTCACCCCAAGAATCCCAAAACAAAATATATCAACAATTTACAACAAGAACTTACTTTAACTTTTGAAAACAATTGCCACAATCTTCGAGTTTTGTCCATTCTATATTTGTCTTCATATAGAATCTGACATCATAAAAATAACTCAAAAATGTCTGGTAAGTAAACAACTACACTGATTTGTACTCCTGCAATTGTTAGTATGATAAATGGAGACATGTAATTGCATTTCCAAATAATCAATAATATATATGCGTCAACGTGACATGCAATCCACTCTATTTTTGTCTCCTAAATATAATCGGATGTCAACTTTCAAAAATAGTACAAAGACAGTATTAAGAGATCATGAAATGTAAAGATAATTTTTCGGCGTTAGACTTCGAAACTAGTCTCACTAGCCGACGTTAGATGTAGAATTGAAATCAAATTTCAAGCATACCAGACTTCAAAACAAGCTTATCCCCGTCACTCTCTTTATATATGCATGACTAAAATTGATTAAATGCAATGTAGACTATGATGCAATTACAAGTACAAAAATATTCAATAAATAGTAAAGATCAATGTAGGGTTTACTTACCACCAAACCAAATCAAATTTGGTTACGAAGCCTCACATAACGTTTCCCCAGCTTTCATGTACTTTCAACCTATTCCCTGAGCTTCATTCTGAGTGGTTTCATGATCCTCGACGTTACCTAAAACCATTGAGAAATTTGGATAAGTTTCCTATTCGAGTTTCTTAATTTTTCGACTAATTTCCGAGTTGTTTTAGTATTCTCAAGTCTTAAAAACTCAGAATCACTCCAAATCAACTCCTTGAATGTCTGGATACCTATTTTTTCTACAAATTGTGGTTCAAAATAAAAAAAAATAATTTTGACTAGACATTTAAACAATTTTTCTAAATTTTCAAACATTTTTGGGTATTGTATTATGTATTACGAGAAAACCCCCGGTATAAATCCTCGAGAAAATTCTGAAATCCTCATTTTTCATAAAAATCCACAATTTCAATTAATATGTCTACAATTTCTAGCATTTTTTTCTTTTTTATTTGAGAAAAGGTGGTTTGACCCCTGAAACGGACCGAATTGAATCTAGTTCAAGGAATCAAACCCCCTTTCTTCTTCCTTCAGCACATTTTGTTCTATTCTCTTCTTTTTTATAGTTTTTCTTTTTTCGTTGGGGTTGGGCTGGGCAGGGGAGACCACTTTCCTGCCATCGCCTTCCTCAGACGAACTACCACGACAGTTCATCCGAGCCCCAACCCTAACTTCTCCAACCTCCATTAAAATCATCACAACAACAAACGACATCAATATCAAACCACAACAACAACGAACAACACATATACACGATCACCTTCATCGTTGGTTTATATTTCCACCATCTCCCTTACCCTTGATCTCAATTCCTTTCTCTCCCTGTTTTGAGATGAAACTGGGGTAAGGCAGTATGGTTTTGTTAGGATAAATACTAAATTTTCTTTGAGATTCGTATTGTACGAATCTCAAGGTAAATTTGATTGTTCATTTTCATTATATAGTTTAATCTTTCTCGATATACACATTACATATTTCGAGGTCAATATTTGTGGCTATTAACAAAATCATAAACTCCAAACCGAATTACATAAGATCAATTATATTGATCTCTTCGAGATACATATTGCATTTCTCGAGGTAGAACTTACTATTTTATAACTAACCATACACCACTTATTTTCCTTAAGATGTGGTTGCATGCATGTCAACACATTACAATGCCAACCAACGTCAAGTTTTTAACCCATTCACTTCCTCGAGATCTACGCTAAACGTATCTCGAGATGAATCTAATGTATAATTTAATTAGATAAATTTAGGATTCATTTATATATAAACTATATATGTATGTATATATAAATATGTATGTACACCTATGTATTTTTGCGGCTATAAATTCACCACGCTCGACAACAACCATCTCGAGCATGTGTTCACGTATCGTTCATGCCAAATATAACCCATACTAGAGTTATCATTCCCACATGGGTGTATTAGTGGTAAATACGTGGTCGTATCCACATGACTTAAGTTTTACTCTGAATTAACTAAAAATGGGGATTTTTGGGTTTAAAGGTTTTTAAGAAAGCAATTAATTAACTAATTAAAACTACTAGAAATCAAAGCTTTGCAAAGATTTAATTCAATATGAGAAAATACCTAGGTCTACGGTTTCACAAATCCAAATCATTGTTTAATAACATGTTATGGTCTTCGATTTTTCCAAAAGATTATTAATTCAATTATTCCTATATTAGGTATAGGAAATCGACATCCGCCAGAAATCCCTAATTCCCCTGTTCTTGATAGATAGGACATCCGCCATTAACTACTTCTCTAATTAACACACAACCCTAGATATCCGCCAATCATGTTTAATACATTAATCGCATAAAGTTCCATGGGAATACTAATCCCAAATTACCGTATCACGTCCACTTACGATTTAACCTAGATTTATCTATCATACACACAAGAACCAAAAGGTTTTGACGGCAAACAAGTGAGTGATTGTCACTTATATCAGTCCAATCCTATAATTACAGATACAAAAGTCCCGATTAACTATAGGTCTTCCACCTAAAAGCATGCACTAGCCACGTGCATACTCTAAGTTTGCACCAAAATCATGAAATCAACAACAAATAAAATAGAAGTAATTAAAATAATTTAATTATAAATAAATAGATCTCACATGACACCGCTATAAAATCATGAATCTGGACTTGCTTCACCTCCAACTTAGGCCAGGATTGTTTAGCTGGACATCGTCTTGAAAAACTCCATTAAATTAAATAAAAGAAAAGAAAAGTTCATTGGTCGAGAGATGAGAGGATACTAAAATAAACCCTAAAGTCTATATAAATAAAAACCTTAATTTTGGTCTCTAGAAGAGATATAAACTGTATTTCGTGGATTATTTAGTGTCTTATCCACCTAGGACAATCTAATGGCTATGGCGAGTTTGTTGTTTAATTCTCAGATACTTGTCACGCTCGGATTGGTCATCTTGTTGGCATTTGCTGATGTGGCATCTTCTGATTGGTTAAGAGGTGATGTATAGATGTGGTTGGCAAACAGGAGCTCGACACGTGGCATGTGCGAATGGGGCAGAAGTGGACTGAGGAGTCGTTGATACGAAGCATGATTTAGAGTGTGTTAAGTAGGATTTAGTTACCTTGTGTGCTATGTTATACTTACCTTGATCAAGTAGGTGTAGATTCAAGGGGTTTGAGAGTCATTATGACCATTGGGACTTTAGAACCCGGATTAGGGGAAACACAACCTTAGAACATATGACGCATCGACCGATGGTCATTGACTAGGGAGGCAATTGAATTTGGTTTTTAATGTGGTATCTCACTTACGCTATTCATGTTGATCGGTGGAGTCCGAGTGAGATGTTAGAATCTCCATCACTGAGACCTCGAGACAGAGTGAATTGTAGGAAATTCGCCTATCATTGCATGAATTGGGAGACTTTAAAATTAAATTGGATTCGAAGGATACAATTTGGATGAATTAGATTTCCTAGGATATTTTCCTCATTGCTTAAGACATGTTTTAATTACATGCAATTATTTAGTTTAAATTAATTAATAATTTGATTTTACAAAACCCAACATTTAAGTTCCTAACTTTATTTCTTAATTAGACTAAATATTAGCACATAACCGTCCTTGTGGATATGATATTCCTGACACCAACACGAGTTGGTGCCACTATTACATTGTTGTTTGCAGTACACTTACGGTCATTGTCAAGTTTTTGGCGCTGTTGTCGGGGATGGTAGCTAATTTTAGTTTGAACATGATAGTTTGTTTAGGATTTTTATTTTTTTAGCAATATTTGTTTATTCTTTTTATTTAATTTCAATAACAATCTACACTTGATCTTCTCTTCACTTTTGTTTCAGGTTTTGTGTCTATGCAAAATGAAGAAGAGATCGAAGTGGAAGATAACGACTCCAAGCTTGATTTAATTTTCCTAAATTATACCGAAGATACGCCGAAGCAACAAAAAGAGGTTAATAATATGGCTGCGAACCAAGGACAAGAGGAGAGGCAACGACCTCTTCGGGATTACTTCAAGCCAAATGTTCAAGTAACTTATAATGGTGTGATGAGGATTCCGGTGAACAATCATCTATTAGAGCTCAAACCGGGATTGATTAATTTGGTGCAAAATAGTCTTTTCAATGGTTTGCCTAACGAAGATCCAGTAGCACTTGTGGAAATGTTCTTGGAGAAGTGCAACACGGTTCACATATGTCATGTCCCAAAAGAAAACATTAGGATGCAGCTTTGTCCTTTTACACTAGCGGGGAAAGCAAATGCATGGTTTCAAGGGCTTAATCAGGGAAGCCTTACTTCTTGGGATGATATTAATGAAAGATTCCTTCAAAAGTATTTTCCTCCAGTGACGGTGGTAGAACGGAAGTAGGAAATTAACTCTTTCTGGCAAGATGAGACAAAATCATTGAGAGAACCTTGGGAAAGATTGAAAGAGTTATTGAGGAAGTGTCCAGGGCACGGATTAGAGAAATGGGCTCAACTGCAAATCTTCTACTATGGCATGACTCCGAACACAAGGACTTTAGTTGATTCTGCGTCAGGAGGTACCTTACTATCTAAAAGAAGGGACGATGCATGTGAGTTACTTAAGATGATGTCTATGAATTCCTTCGTCCAACCAAGAGCACAAACATCATTAAAGAAGGCACCGGGAAGGTTTGAGGTTGATACGCAAATAGCAATAATGGCTCAATTATCAAATTTGTCTAATCAGATGGCTAAGCTTCAACAAGGACAAGCTAATCAACAACCATAAAATCCAACCTGTGCATCAAATGTCTTTGGTAGCCAACCCATTGGATCTAACACCTCAAATTGAGGAATATGAGGAAGTACATTACCTAAACAATCAAAATTGTGGGAACAACTTTAGGCCAAGGGCTCCAGCTCCACAACGATATTATCAGGGAATCAATTTCAACTAAAATTTGTCGTATGGAAATCCAAATAATGCATTGCAAGTAACTCTGTTGGGTTTTGGGAACCAAATGCAACAACAACAAATTCCACCAGAAGAACAAGCCTCTTTCAAGGCAATTGAACAATATTTGAAGGTTATGGATATTAATCATAAACAAAGGCTTGAGAAGATTGAGAAAGAGATGGATGGAGTAAAGCACACTGTGGATGGAATGAAACAAACTTTGAAAAGAATGGAAGATGAGAGAACTCAATCAATGAAGAACATAGTGCGACAAATTGGGCAGTTAACGATAGCTTTGAATTCTCATCAGGAGGCCAATTCCCAAGTAATACGGTTGTGAATCCGAGGGAAAATGTCAACGCAGTGCATTTGAGAAGTGGTAAGACACTAAGAAAGGTGATGAAACTAAGCAACGTGGTTTGCATGATGATGATATAGCTGAGAGATTCAAGGCAGTTAAAAAGGACAAAAATGTTGAGAAGGGTAGTTCAATAAAGCGAGAGGTAGTGCCAGGTAGGATTACATTCCCAGATAACCCTCCTGTTATTACTCCACCACTACCTTATCCTCAGAGGTTCAAAAAATAGAAAAATCAAGAACAATTCAAAAAGTTTCTTGATATGTTCAAGAAGTTGCAAGTGAATATTCCTTTTGTCGATGCTCTAGAGCAAATGCCACACTAAGCTAAGTTTTTGAAAGACATCATTACTCGAAAAAGGAAGATTCAGGAATTTGAGATAGTGAACTCGACTGAGGAGTGCAGTGCCATCCTTCAAAGAAAGTTCCCACAGAAATTAAAGGATCCTTAAAGCTTCACCATACCGTGTACCATTGGAGTTTGTCTATTTGATAGGGTGTTGCGTGATCTTGGAGCTAGTAGTAATTTGATGCCCTTAACTATCTTCAAAAAGTTAGGTTTGGGGGAGGTCAAACATGTGAACATGACATTGCAATTGGCGGATCGCTCCTTGTCTTATCCTAAAGGTGTGACCGAGGATTTATTAGTGAAAGTGGATAAACTTATCTTCCCGGTCAACTTTGTCGTACTAGACATGGATGAGGATGATGAAGTTCCCTTGATTTTAGGGAGACCATTTTTGGCAACCGCTAGAGCTCTCATTAATGTGCAAGAAGGAGAATTGAGACTACAAGTGAATGATGAAGTAGTGTTGTTCAATATCTACAATACTATGAAGTTCCCTAATGCAATTAAACAATGCAAGAGCATAAAAATGATCGATAGAGTTTCATAGTGTAACTGAGCTATCTCGAAAGCTAGCACCGGAGGATCCCTTGGAGAGATGTTTAGTGCAAAGCATCATCGCGACCCCCACTTGTGACTGTATACTTCATGAGACAGTGGAAGAGTTGGTAGCTTTGAAATCACTGAAATTCCACCAACCATTTGAGCAGTTAGAACTTGAGCCTGAAAGTGTAGTCATTGAACCAAGTCTTGAATTGAAGCCTCTACCTGAGCATTTGTGTTACTCATACTTGGGGGACGAGTCTACATATCCAGTGATTATATCTTCTTTGTTAAGCAAGTTAGAGGAATATAAGCTTCTTCGTGTTCAACGTGAGCATAAATCGGCTTTGGGGTGGACTATCAAAGACATTAAAGGAATTAGCACATCAATTTGTATGCATAAGATTTTGATGGAGGGAGAGCATAAGTAATCCGTGAAACCTCAGCGTCGCTTGAATCCAGTAATGAAAGAAGTGGTGAAGAAAGAAATTTTAAAGTGGTTAAATGCAGGAATCATATATTCCATTTTCGATAGTTCATGGGTTTCACCATTGCATGTTGTCCTTAAAAAGGGGTATGACTGTAGTTTAGAGTGAGAAATGAGAGACATTGCAGACGAGAACGGTGACAGGATGGCGTGTTTGCATCGACTACCGAAAGCTAAACAAGGCGACATGAAAGGATCATTTCCCATTGCCATTTATTGATCAGATGCTTGATAGACTACCTGGATTTGATTATTATTATTTCCTTGATGGGTACTCAGGTTATAATCAGATTGCTATAATAGAGGAGGATCAGAAGAAGACTACTTTTACTTGTCCATATGGTACTTTCACGTTTCGAAGAATGCCTTTTGGTCTTTGCAATGCACCGACGACATTTTAACGGTGTATGATGGCAATTTTCTCATATATGGTGGAAGACATAATGGAAGTTTTCATGGACGATTTCTCGATTTTTTGGGCATCTTTTGACTTGTGTCTGTAGAATCTTTCTTTAGTGCTGAAACGATGTCAAGACACTAACTTGGTTTTGAATTGGTAAAAATGCCACTTTATGGTCTGTGAAGGGATTTTTCTTGGTCAACGGGTATCATCTAAGGGGTTGGAGGTGGATCGCGCAAATATAGTTGCAATTGAGAAACTTCCAGTGCCTCGGACTGTCAAAGATATTCGTAGCTTCTTGGGGCATGCCGGGTTTTACCGTCATTTTATTCGAGATTTCTTGAAAATCAAGAAACCTTTGTGTGGGTTGCTTGAAAAAGATGTTCCTTTTGCGATGATTGATGAGTGTGTAAAGGCCTTTCACATTTTAAAAACGACATTGATTTCGGTGCCTATTATGGTTGTCCCCGATTAGGATTCCAATTTTGAAATAATGTGCGATGCAAGTGATTTCACTTTGGGGGCTGTTTTGGGTCAAATGAGAGAGAAGCTCTTCCGTGCTATTTATTATGCGAGCAAAACATTAGATCCGGCTCAGCAGAACTACACTACCACTGAGAAAGAACTATTGGCCGTAATGTTTGCATGCGATGAATTTCGGCCGTACATTGTGGGTTCTAAAGTAACAGTGTTCACGGATCATTCGGCCATTCGTTACTTGTTTGCCAATAAAGATGCAAAGTCGCGGTTGATTTGATGGGTTCTTTTATTGCAAGAATTCGACCTCGAAATCATGGATAAGAAAGGTAGTGAGAATGTGGTGGCTGATCAACTCGCACGTCTACCGCATCAAGAAGTGGATACTAAGAAGCCGGTCCCGACGCTTTTCCTAATGAGCAACTTTTTATAGTGGACATTCAACGAGATGTACCATGGTTCGCAGATTTTGTGAACTACTTGGCTTGTCTAGTTTTGCCTATAGATTTGAGTCCCTCCGCACAAAAGAGATTTTTGAGTGATGTGAAACATTATCTATGGGATGAACCTTAGTTGTTTCGGCAGTTCAATGATGGGTTGGTACGATGATGTGTTCCTGAAGATGATTTTATGGGAATTTTAGAGGGATGCCACTCTTCTACGTTCGGTGGTCATTTTGGTGTTCAACGTACATCAACAAAGGTGCTTCAAAGTGGTTTCTATTGGTCGAGTCTTTTCAAAGACACATACATCTATGTGAAGACTTGCAACGAATGTCAACGGACCGAAAATATTTCGCGACGACAAGAATTTCCTAAAACTACTTTTTAAGAGGTATAATTTTTTGATGTATGGAGGATTGATTTTATGGGTCCTTTCCCAATGTCTCATGGGAAACAATACATCCTTGTTACGGTTGATTATGTTTCCAAGTGGGTCGAGGCCGTGGCGACGGCGAAGAATGATGCAAAAGTTGTTATTGATTTCTTGAAAAAGAACATCTTTTATCGATTTGGGACACCTTGGGCTTTGGTGAGTGATGAAGGGACGCATTTTTGCAATAGAGCATTGGATATGGTGTTCCGCAAGTATGGCGTGCGACACAAGACATCATTGGCCTACCATCCTCAAACTAATGGCCAAGCCGAAGTGAGTAATCGGGAGGTGAAACAAATTTTTGAAAATAACATAAATTATTGTCATAAGAATTGGGCATTACACCTTGATGAAGCACTGTGGGCATATCGAACGGTGTTCAAGATGCCAATTTGGACGTCTCCATATAGATTAGTTTATGGGAGGGCATGCCTTCTATCGGTTGAGATGGAGCACAAGGCGTATTGGGTATTGAAGAAGTTAAATCTCGATATCAAAGCCACCGGTGATGCACAATTACTTGAATTGATGGAGTTGGATGAATCTCGCTTCCACGCATATGAGAACGCCAAGTTGTCTAGAGAGCGAACGAAGAGGTGGCATGATAAAATGATTGAGCACATAACTTTTGAGCCATGACAATTGGTATTACTCTACAATTTGCGGCTCAAGCTATTTTCGGGTAAGATGAAGTCTTGGTGGTATGGACCGTACAAGGTCGTGCAAACTTGGCTATATGGAGTTGTGGAGCTTCGGAGTGATGATAGGAAGACATTTAAAGTCAACGCTTAACGAGTGAAGCTTTATTACAGTTCAAACGTACGAAAAAGCGGGTTTTCCGTTACCGGCAAATAGTGCTCATGAGATAGGCGTCTAGCTAACGACATAAAATTTAGCACTACTAGGAGACACCCTAGAGTTATCTTTTTATTTATTTTTATTTTTTTTAGAATTTTAGTTGCTATACGATTGGATTTGTTTGCAAGACTAATTTGGTGTATTTACATGATTTCAGGTTGTTCTCCATTTGTCGGGTGATATTTCATCGAAGTGGACGATTTCAAAACAACCAATAGAGGGAGTGCTCGAAGGCGTCGTCGTCTTTGAATTCAATTCATTAATTAGTTTGATCCTTTTCGATTGTTGAATTGTGTTTCAAACAATTGTTAATTGGTGTTTGTGTTATTCCGTAATGATTGCATGGGGTTTATGAGTCCGTTGGGGGTTTAAATTGTTTGATTTTGTCAAAATAGTGTCTCACTGACCTTGGCGCTGAGCTGGGTGCCACAACAACAGCTCAGCGCCCCAAATTGTTACGTTCCTAGAGGTGGCGATGTGCTGGTGCCACGGCGCTGACACATCACCCTCCTTACTCAGTGCCCCTATCTTTGCTCTTTTAAAAAAAAACCAGTGGCAATACGCACGACGCCATGGTGTTGTGCCAGCGTCACGACCAGAACATTCAGCTAACTGGGCGCTGGATTGGCACCATAGCGCTAGGCCCAACGCCCAGTGCCCTTATAAAGGCTTTTGCCTTTTTCTTTCCTCTCCCAGTCGACCCTACCTCCCTCTCCATACACTTAATCTCTCTCCACCATCACCAATCTCTCCTACACTTCTCCAAATCAACCCACACTATAGGTGGACATTAGATCTATTTGATTTCTACTTTTTTTGGTCTTCTATTGTGGGTGTTTTTGAGTTGTTGTTTCAACCTCTACAAGGTATGCATTCCAACCGTTTTTACGATTTCTTTTGATTCATTTGTTACATGATTTATTGAAGTTTAGTTGGATTACCATGTGCTCTTGTGTTGGAGTTGATTTTGTGCACTAATTTGGGATATTTAGTTGTGTTCTTCCTTTGCGTTCAAGTTGTTTGAATAAATGCCTTAATGATTTTTTATTGATCAATCCATCTACATTGTTTCTCCTTTGCATTTTATATCCTTGTGTAGGTGTGCCCATTGTGTTTAAATTGATTGGTTTCCTTGTTGACATATTGTTCATTCATGTGGTTGTGTACTCATTTTTCATGATCATGTTGGTGTTTGTTAAATAGTTCTTCACCACTAGTCCCTTTGCACGGGTATTTGCATGGGTAGTATGTCCATGAATTAAAAATTTTGTTTGTTACGACTGTGCACCACGCATTTTCACTTAAGTTTAGGGGGTCGTTGTGCTCTATTTGATATTTGTATCCCCTACTTTATGTGCACGTCGTTAACAAGCATAGTGCATTTTTCTATCACAATCATAGTTGGACTTCTGATTTTATTTTCTTTTCAAGATGAGTACCTCACATGCATCTCGGTCTAAACTTCCGATTGTCCAACCCCCACGCTCTAATCGTCCGATGGTTGCTTCTGCTTCTGACTCTGACTCTGATGACATCGCCATTGAGTACCAGGATAAAGGGGCGGAGGCTTGTAACAAGAAATACACCTCCTTAACAATAAAAACTGAGCGTATATTTACGGTGTCCAATAAATACAAAAAGCATATTTTGGACATTGTGGAACATCTGGTTGGCGTACTGCAGCTATTGGGCGAAACATTGATAAGGTCGTGATATCTAGTGAACTCACTATGGAATTTTATGCAAATGGATACCAACAATTTCCTAACCAGAAGGTATGGGTGAGGGGCGTCGACATTAGTATTACTGGTGCATATGTAAACAGAGCTCTAGGTTTAACACGGGACCCGAAAAAATCTTACTTTCCATGGTCCCCTAAAGATTACACCCATTAACAAATAGCTGATATTATTTGTGTTCCAGGGCGCGGTGTGTGGAAAAGGAGTAAGGACGGCCTTCATGATCAACAATTGGCTACCAAAAATTTGAGGCGGTCCACCCGAGGTTGGCTCCACTTTATTTGTTCTACCTTAATACCGACGAGGAATACTAGCGAGATCACACTGGAGCACGCTACTCTATTAGCGCATATCTTAGCTGGTGAAGATGTCGACTTTGGTGAGGTCATCTCCCGTTCTTTGACGAGTTTTCTTCGTGGACTGCCTTTAAAGGTGTTGTATCATCCTTGGATTATAACTCGATTGTGCAAGCATCAGACTGGCAATTTTCACAGTAATGAGTACACATTGAGGTTAAACCCCATATCCGATGCTACATTACGACAGTGTGGGTCACCTCCGGGTTACATTGATTCAAACGATGACCCTCGAGAGCAACAACTGGGACCTTCGAGTCGACCACAACAACGTTCGCATAGGCAAGCACCATCACTTGCAGCATAATCTGAAGCACCACACACTGAATAGGGCGGAGACGACCCTCAACCATTGGCATTGATTCCCCACGACCACCTATAACAGCATCACATTCCGGATGGTCGTTATTTTCGCATATTAGAGGAAATGCAACGTGATCAACGTCTTATGAATCAACAACAACGTTCATTTCAGCGAGCAACTGCTATGCATTTGGAGGGGATGGCACACTACCAGCTGCACATGTTTCGCCATCCCACTAATCGTAATTACCCTCTTCCACCTTCAGCTATTTACTTTAATGACGCTGGCGAGCACAATGCGAGAGACAATTTCCCATCTTTATCTGAGGATTGATCTCATTCTTCATTGGAGCACTACTCTTTTAAATCAGGGGAGTTTTTGATTTCACATCCTATCTCATTTGTTTTTGTTTTGTTTTTCTTCTTTTTGCTATTTTTTTAAAAAACTATTAGCTTTTGTTAGTGTGTCCTTTTTCAGCATGCCCACTATCATGTTTCATTTTATGAGTATTTAGAGTTCATTGAGGGCACTGAACATCTTAAGTTTGGGGGTGTTTCATGTTTATTCTACAAGTATGTACATGTCACTTCGAGATATTATTTTAATTTTCTTTCCTTATGTGGTTGACAATCTATGATATACTCGTGATCAAACCAATGAGACAATATACCTGAGGAAGAGTAAAGGGCACATACTTAAGTGTTTAGCTTGGCTAGATCGGGGTTTCTTCGGAGATGTTCGGTGTAGGGAAGGACTTATGCCAATACAAAAAGGGATAAAATTAAAGTACGCGTGCTTTAATGAGGATTTGGGAATTCTAGAACTTATTCTAGAGCCACTTAAGGTTATAAATTCTGAACCAAAAGGATTGAGGATAGGAGTTAGGCCATGTTTGAATGCTTTACACAATATCCTATACTTCCTTCCTATACATTACATCGTTAGTACCCCGTTGAGCCTTAATTACTATGAATTTTTGACACCCTTCAGTGTCTTGAGCTAAAAAAAAGCCTTAGCCTACCTAAAAGTTAGATTGATGAGCAACCCTTATCTATGATGAAAAGAGCTTGTAAATTTTGAGTGAAAAAATATCAACCCGAAAAAATGGGAATATCAAAAGTGAATAAATAAATCCACCAAATAAAGTTCGAAGAAAAAGAAAAATCTAGGCTGGTGTGATGAAAAAGAAAAGTTATGAGTGAACTCCTAAGTGAATGTGAGTGATTGAATTTTTTGAGAGTTTATTCTTCTTGAGAGCTCTATGTATGTAAGGAAAGGGTTTGTGTATTCTATCTAACTTTGTTTGAGCTTAAAAACTCATTTTTTTGATACACTGAGTCGTGGCCCCATTACAACCTATCAAAGACCTAATGATTCTTGTCATTTTAAGTTTGATGATAGTGGAGAGTGGAACGAAAAATAAGCTTATGGAATCTCATGGAAGTTGATGCTTTAAATGAAGAATTATTGAGGTTTCAAGTCCTTTTGTTGAACTCTCTTGAGTAGTGGCGGCTAGAGTTTCAGAACTGCATTTGAGTTGTTGAAAGTGAGATCTTGTGAAGGTTAGGTTGAAAGGCTGGGTTCGTAGGCAATTGAAGATCTTTGTGTTGAGTCAATATATGGTTTGAATCTGAGGTTTGAAGACGCTACTAAGGTAAGTTGAGAAGTGAGAATTATAAAATGTGAAAATAAATTTGTGTTTGCATACTTAATATTTTTCCAACTATGGATGATGCTTTTGATGTTTATTTTGTTGATTTAAAGTAAATTGCATCTCTTATTGTGTAATTCTTTCCTAGAGACTAGGAAAATCTTAAGTTTCGGGGTGTGATGTGAAGCATGATTTTTAGTGTGTTAAGTAGGATTTAGTTAATTATTTAATAAAGTAATTGATGATTTGAGGCTTATTTAGTGTATTTTTGGGTGTATTAGGTTCAAGGGACAACGAGACTAGACGGCAAGCGGGTAACGTGAAGAAATGAAGAAAAAAAATGAAGCTGCTAGACTTGGCGCTGCACATGCGTCATGGCGCCGCCACAGCGCCGAATCCAGGGAGTGTATAACATACTGGCAACGTGCAGGTGCCACAGCGCCAGCTCGAGTTTCGTTGCATATCATAGGCGCTGTGCGGGTGCCATAGCGCCGCCACAGCCAGTAAATCCGAGTTTCGCCTATTTTTAGGGTTTTAAACGTATTTTAGTTGGACCAAAATACCTCTCTCTATATATATAGTTAAGAGAGATAAGGAGAATCATCTTTTGCTTTTGGAGAACCAAGAAGAATGTGTGAAGATTGAAGAAGAGTGATAAAAAATCTTAGATTATATATTCATTATAGGTTTGATTTCATGTTTTCTTGCTTTCTTATCATGAATTGTGTTGAATTGAACCCACTTATGGGGTAATCTCTTTTGTTCTGGGGATCTTTGGATCCTAAATTGGATTCTTTTGATTTCAATGTGATTATATTTGTTCTTTCAATTCAATATTTTGATTTGTGTGTTCTTATGAGCTATATTATACTTACCTTGATCAAGTAGGTGTACATTCAAGGGTTTGAGAGTCACTATGACCATTGGGACTTTTGAACCAGAATTAGGAGAAACACAACCTTAGAACATATGACGCATCGACCGATGGTCATTGACTAGGGAGGCAATTGAATTTGGTTTTTAATGTCGTATCTCACTTACGCTATTCATGTTGACCGGTGGAGTCCGAGTGAGATGTTAGAATCTCCATCACCGAGACCTCGGGATGGAGTGAATTGTAGGAAATTCGCCTATCATTGCATGAATTGGGAGACTTTATAATTAAATTGGATTCGAAGGATACAATTTGGGTGAATTAGATTTCCTAGGATATTTTCTTCATTGCTTAAGACATTTTAATTACTTGCAAATAGTTAGTTTAAATTAATCAATAATTTGTTTTTACAAAACCCAACATATAAGTGCCTAACTCTATTTCTTAATTAGACTAAATATTAGCACATAACCGTCCTTGTGGATACGATATTGTCAACACCAACACGAGTTGGTGCCACTATTACTTTGACGTTTGTTGTACACTTGCGGTCGTTGTCAGTCGTGCATAAAAATGGGGAACGGTGCTAATGCGTATCACGAGGCAAATCAATAGCAGTTATGTTGAAAAGAAATCGCTCAAGAATCGCTAAGTTTCTGGGAGTTTACATTGCCATACATCTCGAGGACGATCAAGGGCATTGTGTGCTGAAGAGAACTCGCATAGACTCAGCGAAGAGATGGGAGTGTGTGTAATCCGCATCTCGAGGATCATCCAAACCTTTATTTGCTTATCTGTTATGATCTCGTATGTGAATCTCAAGGCTTGATCGAAGTTGTTGAAGGTTGTGGCTCATGCGTGTCTCAGTAGTGCGTCATTTGGCTATTACTTTCTTTCTTGATCATTGCACAGTACGTGTCTCGAGGCAAATCTGATGGAAACTATTCACACTGTAGGAATGACTTATACTTAGTCAGTTTTTAGGTTTTTCTCAACTAATACGCTACCAAACTTCTCTTATACCACCATAGTATCAACACGAACCAATATGGGCCCCGCAAACTGTTTCAAAGTGTGTGTACGCTCACTTTTTAATGCCAAACACCAAGAACACTTCAAAGGACCCCCGAATTATCTCCATTTCACTAAATTGCTACTTAAACACTAAAAATATAAACAAAAGAGAATTAATTAATTATACAAAGCATTGAGATCTAAAAACACATAAAATAAATACTTAAATATATTAATATTAACAACTTATCAATGTGCACACTATTGTACATCCCATGCGTGTCACCCTCGACCTCGCGTGTCATTAGTCGTCCACCAATTTATTAATTATTCTATTTAATTTCACGATTCTCTCTTATTTTTAGGTCCAATTAAATCTCGAAAAATACCCAATATTTGCCAAAATTGGAAAAAATTCTCAACGCGCTCCGAAATTCGCGGACACCGTGTATATACTTCAACTTGACCATATTTCGTATCAAATAGAGTAAAATACACCCGCTAGTCATGCGACACACAAAAATATTATTTAGACTTATGATCTTCGGTCCTTAATGTGTGAGTCCCACTTCAGATACTTAAATCCTAAATTAAATTCAAAAATACTTAATTAGCATCCTAATGAAGTTTATGAAATCCTAGGATTTCATAGTCACGACACCTTGTGTAGTAATACACAGAGCTGAGAGAGCGCCAATAGGGAGTTAATGAAAAATTTGCAATTTATGGAAACACACTGGTCGATGTCGTGTGTATACACACATAGCACTGTGAGCTAACAAGGAAGATGGCAAGCTATGAGCAAAATTGCTCATAGCAGCCTCGACGTCGTGGCCATGCTGTGGTGGCATCGTGCCCTATAAGGCACGGCGTCAACGTCGAGAGGGGGTTTTAAACCCCTTTTAACCCAAATTTTCCACATTTGAACCCTAGTCTATACACCACCAACCAAGCATACATCCCTCTAGAACCCAAGTTTGAGCAAATTTAAGAGAGAAAATAGTGTTCCTAGCTAGTGATCAAGAGTGAAAAGAGAAGGTGTATTGCGGATTTGCACAAGAAGGAGTGCTAGGGCATTGCGTTGGAGATTTGATTTAAGAGAGCGATAAGGTTTTAAGTTGTGAGCAAAGTGAGAGGGATTTGATTTGTCGAAGCTTGGAGGAATAATCTACAACTAAAAGTAGTCCAACATTAAGGTAAATTACAATTTCATTAGTTATGCTTTGAAATTTTTGGATATTTTTGATGAAATTGCATGAATGGTGGAAATTAGGTTGTTGGATATAAATTTTAAGTTGTGTGGATTTAGAGCATTAATGTGGCTTATGGTGATTTAGTATGTCTTTTGAATTATTTGGCATATGAATGACCCTTGTGAATGAAAATCTTGATTTTAGGTGATTCGAATACTAGTGTTGAATTGTTGTGTTGTTTACGCTTTTATTGAGAAAATTGCAAGAACAATGAGGCAAGTGAGTCAAGTTAGTGAATCATGGGCGATTGATAATGACGCATCATCCTTAAAAGATCCAAATGAGGATGCATCGAAACTTTTTAAGTCTAAGTTCTATATTAGTAGAGAGGCCAAGGAGAGGTATGAGGCCATTGAGAATAAATAGTTCATTTGCAAAAAATAAAAATAAACCTACTGACTTATTATGATAAGAGAGTTAATAACTTCATTAGGCAATGGGGTAGGGAACATTTCATGCAAGATTATACAGAGAACAAAGTTTATGGAGTGCGTGAAATAGTTTACGAGTTCTATGCCAATGCGAATACTAAAAAAGGTGGCATAGTTAAGGTGAGAGGAGTAATGGTCCTCTTTGATGAGCATTAAATAAACGACATCTATGGGTGAAATTATTTAAGCATGAATGGAGAACGACATACCTCTCTGAATGATTTGTATGAGAGACCATATAACCTATATCCGTTTAGAGTCATTGAGAAAGCATTGGTTGTCTGAGGACAACAACGGTGGATAATGAGAGCTGAGAATGTGCTAAAGCACATTAAGAAGGGGAGTTTTAGGAAAGTTTATAGAATGCGGCAACATTTTCTAGTTGCTTTGTTATACCCGACCACTCAGCAGGGCGAGATCAACAAGCCCAATGTAGCTTATTTGTATGAGATTATATAGAAAGGGAAAATCAAAATAGGGAAAATCATTTACAAGAACTCTAGGGAGTCAATCATGACTAAGAGAGACAACAAATTGTTCTTTCTAATTTTAATAACCCAACTATGCTTAAAGGCGAGAGTGCGATTGATTTAGGATGAAAAATTTGATAAAGAGGCCCAAGCAACAATAGATAAGGAGTTTATCCTCACTTTGAAATCACTGACTGGATACCAAGACTCTGAGAATGAGAGAGAGGGATGATAAGGATAGACTTAAGGCCAAATTATTGGCAAAGGAATAAGAGGATCAATCAACAGTAGCAGCAGTAGCAGCAGCAGCAGCAGTGGAGTTGGCCCAAAAGTTACAGAATAAATGATACGGAGAGGATGAGGATCACCAATAGGGATTTGCTAAGGGCTATGAGTTTGTAGAACCACTGATAGGAGAGTGGGACTTAGATGGTCCTGAAGTTTTTCCACCACTTCCACTACCACAGGCACCACTTTCACACCAAAGGACTCGACTCTACGACAGGTAAGGCTATGAATTGCTGAGATGAGAAGGCAGAACAGAAAGGATGGGGCTCAGTATCGCGAAGCCTTATTGAGATATGAGCAAGTCCGACTGAATGGACAATTAATTTCATGTTATTTGCAGGTCGTCAGAGGTCATAACTAGATGCGAGAGGAGCAGACGGTTGAGATCTACTGATAGGTTTATTGGTTTTTCACCAGTATCGAACTACATGTTTGATCCTGACATGGTGCAGAGCAAAAAAGTGGAGAATCCTTTGACACCATGTTTTGCTGGAGCTGATGATGATGATGTTGATGATGATGCATAGTGTAACGGCTCAAATTAATTAAACTAGGATTAGCGTTAATCTTGGGGATTAACAGTCGTAATTCAACCGTTACGTGGACAACTTTATTGACTCGGACATGAGAATCGAGGGTAAATGTTATTTGTGGATGATGGTTGTTTATGTGCGGTGTTTAAAAATCAATTATTTTATTGTATTGCATCGCATGTGTATCACATTATTATCGGGCGGTATAAGGAAGTAGTTACCCAGGGTTGCTAGACTAGGCTAGGAACTGGAGTATGATTTCTAATTAAATCATATCCTAAGTTAGATAATTAAATAAGGTAATAATAGGGCGTGCCTCGATATGCGTGTTCAGGTGCGGGGAACCGAGTGTTAAGGGTTATTGGGATCGCAAATATGTGAAGTATGTGACTAAACACACTAACCATATGTGATTATATGTAAAAGTTTATATCAGTCTAAATTAAACTAATTAGGCCTAAGTTAAGAAAATAAAATATTAAGCATTGATGTCCCGAGATGCGTGTTGTCACCATCTCCATAAAACTTGGCGTACAAATATGTGTTAGGCTGATTTGAATTAGTGGAGTTAGGAGTGAGTTAGAACCACTAGATCTACATAAAGATGCATAAATATGTAGGAGATATGTGGTTTAAATTTATTTCATTCAATTATATATATATTTATATATGTATATATATATAACTACATGTAGTGCTCATTCTCTACATGCAACACAAAGAAACATTTGAGAAGAACATTCAGAACTCCTTCTCTTGGTGAATTTAAAGATTTCTAGAGTTTAATTATAACATTTCATCAATTTCATGGAGCATCAAGAGCTAGGGATCAAACTACAACCCTAGGTAAACATCTCTATATTTCAAGTTTAAAATCAGTTTGGTTTTTGGTCATTTTCATAGGGTAGTTGTTTGAGTATTTAAAATTTGTTTATATATTTGGATTCCTCATTTCAAGCTAATAATCCAACTGCTAAGAAGTTCTTAATTTGGATTTAAAATGAAAAAGTTATGAATTTTCGAAGTTGTAAAACAAAATTTGAAATTCTGCATGTTATTGTTATGAACTGGCCTCTGTAATTTAGTCATAACTTCCTCATTTTAAATCAAAATGGATCTAATATGATGGCATTTGAAAGCTAACCCAAAGGGGAACAACTTTGTCTTACTCAAAATTTTGTAATTCTGATGTTTTCATGTCCAAAAGTGATATGCAAATAGGTGATCGATGCCATTACGAGATTTTTGAAACTAAAATTTTAAAATGCATAACTCCCTAATCACTTATCCAAATGAGCTAATCTTTTAGTATGTTTTTATTGGATATGGTAGCTACCTTGTGACCAAAACTCACGATTTTTGAAACTATAAATTGGGAGAAATATGTTTTCTAAGTCTACTGGTCGGATTAGGTTCCAATTTGAGCTATATTTGGTAGAATTACAATATTTCTTTCTTTTTAAATCGGAATTTCACAAACTAAACATTTTCAAAAAGCTAAGATAGAGACCAAGGGAAGTTTTTGAGACTTGGACAATTTCATGCCTATTAATGTGCTGCAACACAGGACTGAAATCGAGACTTTATTTAGTCTTTAGGGGCTTATTGGGAATATCAATTTAAAACCTATTCAACTAATCCAAATACAAAATAAACACACTTAATTGACTTCGGGGGATGTGAGAACATAGCTTGGTATCAGGGAGCTAGGGGAGGTCGAGTTTGAGAGTCCAGGGAAGTGGGAGTTTGTATTGAGGTGCGTAAACCCATTGGAATGCTTCATAAAATACATTATTTTGCTTTATCGACATCGGATTAGATGTGTGATAGTTGGTGGCCACACATGGGCTTTCATTCTATTTCAGTTGTGTATATATTAGTTGTCGCTAAATCACTTGCACGAGTTTACCTATTTTTAGCGCTCGTGTTGACGGCAGTAGAATGTATCTAATGTAAGATGTTCCCTTGACTTGAAACAACGTCTGGAGGGGTTCTTCAGTTAACCGTAGTAGGGGCTTAGTCAGTATAAGCCTGTGAGTATATACGTGGTTCTTATCCTATTATCAATAACTGGTAGGTTTGGGTTGAGGTTTTCTCGGATTATTCGCTTATTTATTTATTATTTGTTGCTTAATTTATGGGCCTACTTCATTGGTATGTGTTGTTAAATTTATTTACTGATTTTTTTGCCTGTCGTTTGCCACCTACATTCATGGAAATATGATTTACTGTTATCAAATGTTATATTCGCATGTCTCGTAGTTTACCACTTTTATTTCATGAATATTGTGTGGACTTCTCTTGGGATTTTACTCAGTGGAATCTTCACTGTATGTCTTGGGTGACCGAGTGCAAATCCTTCGACGAGCAAAGGCAAGGGCAAGGAGGTATTAGGCGACTACCTCTGAGATAGTGACATTATCTCGTGTTTGATTGCAATATGTATGTATTTAATTTCCATTGGGTTTTGGGGACTATAAAACACTGAATACATGTATATGGATATTTTGATGTACTTATATCACCTTTGATATATACATGGTATCTTTTTGTTGGGTTTTCCACTACTTAAGATTGTTAAATATTGCATAATTTATTCACTTAAAGACTCCCGCTGTAAAATTGTATTCATATTTGATAAACTGATTAATCGGCTAATTTAAATCGCTAATATTTCTATAAAGATTAATTAGATAAGTTAGAGTTTAATGTAAAACGTGTAAGCAATAAGTTAGGTCGCGGGGCTTCGTAGATAAGCACACCATTACGTGGTGAGGCTTGTTGATGTATGATGCAATATGGTGGGTCTCACAGTGGCCTCGGAGTTTGGGGCTACTGCAATTGGTATCTGAGTGAGATCGATGGAGCCTCGTAAATAGTTTTAAAAAATCGGATAAAATTTAAACAAACTTAAGATGTGCAAACCCGGAGATCCTGACTTAGAATCCTAGTTGGGAAGCAAACTTGATTCGCGTAGCGATAGGGCTTATATACGTGTTATGTTTTTTATTGTATATATTACGTAAGCATTTTCGAAAGGTGATCTAGAGTATGATGTTTGATTACAATCACGATGGATGCCCTGCTGACTCCACCTACAACTAATGTTGGCCAGACGAGTGATGAGATTAAAGATGAGTGCTTAGATCCTGCAGTAGCCGCGCGATTCGTAGCTTACGATAGGCAATTTGAGATATTGATGGAGATGATGCGCACACAGACTGCGGTGCTTGCATCACTCATCTGCGCTTGGATACAAAGCATGGCTGAGACCACAGTTGTTCTGACGAAATTTGCACCAACTATCCAGGTTGTACTGATGCAGACAGTGGTACAAGAGACTCCAGCTATGGTTGCCACACCAACAGTAGTTCAGATTGAGATAGTGGCAGTTACGGCTGAGACACCAATAACTACACCAGCATAGACATAAGTATTTGAGACTTCGATGATAGTAGAGGTTAAGTTGATGAAGGAGTTGATCAAATTTAATCATGGATATTTCCATAGAGGCGGAGACCTAGAGGTAGCGGGGAAATGGTTGATTGCGCATCAGAGGCTACACAAGCTATTGTAGATTCATGAGTGCTTACAGACCAGGATATCAGGGCATATACTGAAATGAGATGTTATTATGTGGTGGACAACATACACAAACACTCATCCATATCCGACCACATGGGCTAATTTTTGACAGGCCTTTTATAATAAGTACATTCCGATCGAGATCCAGCTGAGGCTGAGATATGAGTTTTTATCTTTAAGATAGTACATGGATAAGTACATGTACTTATTATAGTTTGCCATGAAAGTCGCGGGCCCTGAGAGACTACAGATTTAGTATTTCGTTTGAGGATTGATTGAGGACATAACCAGAGCCATTGTTTCTACTGGAGCCCATACACTACAGAAAATGTATGATAGAGTATTTACCCTTGAGACACATCTGATGTAGAGGAGCGAAAAACGTTCACCCATCGAGTCGAAGAGGCAGGCGAGACAGAGTCTGGGCAAGAGACACATATATCAGGATGATATAGAGGATAGACATTATGGTCGAGGATTTAGGGATGATGATTGCCGGAGCTTATGATGTGTTAGCACTACCAGCGCCACCGTGAAGAATGACTCAGGGGTCTGGAAATCAGCAGGCAAGATCAGATGGAGGACTACGTGTTGGCGATGTTAGTAAGAAGGTCATGTTAGGAGGGACTATCCACGGAGAATGACGATTCTAACAGCAGTGACACCGGTGCAGACTCGAGAGTCAGTGTATGTGGTGACTGAGCCAGACCGAGGGATGTCCCAACAACGGTTTAAGGTACCCGAGTTAAAATTCTGAATAATTGTTCTTAAAGTTAATGTATGCATGGTAAGTTCAGGTAGGTCATGGTATGTCATAGTATAGACGGTTAAGTCTATTATGTTGTGATACATGATAGGAAAGGTTTACAGTTACCTAGTGTTAGGTAACAAGGTTAAGAAAACTTGGGCACGGATTCAAGCTGAGAGTAGATTGCAGAGGTGTCAGAAAGCGTAATAAATCATGATCAATTCAGTGGCACGTGCCTATGTCTCAGTGCAACAATACGTCCCCTGTGATGGGTACAAGAGTAGTGGGGTGTTTAAGGGACCATATAATGGTACTATCAAAGTGCGAGACGTGGTCACAAGAGGATAGGTTAGGTGATTCAGAGGTTCCTCGAGATCTAAATTTTTGGGATGAAATTTCCCCTAGTTGGGAAGAATTGTAACAACCCAAGTTAATTAAACTAGGATTAGTGTTAATCTTAGAGATTAGCGGTCGTAATTCGAGCATTACATGGACAACTCGGTTGACTCGGACACAAGAATTGAGGGTAAGTGTTATTTTTGGATGATGGTTGTTTATGTTCGATGTTTAAAAATTAATTATATTATTGTCTTGCATCACTTGTGTGTCACATCATTATCGAGCAAGCTGGTATGATAGGGAGTTACGTAAGGAAGTGTGTAGAAGCTTGTATCGGGTAGTAGTTATGCGAGGATGCTAGATTATGCTAAGAACTAGAGTATGATGTCTAACTAAACCATAGCCTAAGTCAGTTAATTAAATAAGGTAATAATAGGGTACGCCTCGAGATGCATGTTAGGGTGCGGGGCACCGAGTGCCGAGTAGTCGGGGGTTAGTAGGATCGCAAATATGTGAAGTATGTGACTAAACATATTAACCTTATGATTATATGTATAAGTTTATATTAGTCTAAATTAAATTAATTAGGCCTAAGTTAAGAAAATAAAACACTAAGAATTGATATGCCTTGGGATGCATGTTGTCACCATCTCTATAAGACTTAGTGTATAAATGTATGTTAGGCTAATTTGAATTAGTGGGGTTAGGAGTGAGTTAGAATCACTAGATCTACATAGAGATGGATAAATATGTAGGAGATGTGTGGTTGAAATTTAGTCCATTCAATTATATATAAGTACATGTAGTGCTCATTCTCTACATGCAACACAAAGCAACATTTGAGAAGAAAAAAATTCAAAATTCCTTCTCTTGCTGGAGTCAAAGATTTCAAGAGTAGGATCAAAGCATTTCATCAATTTCATGGAGCTTCAAGAGCTAGGGATCAAACTAAGGTATACATATCTCTATTTCAAGTTTGAAATCAGTTCCCATTTTAGGTCATTTTTAGAGGGTAGATGTTTGAGTCTTTGAAATTGGTTATATATTTGGATTCCTCATTTCTGGCTGATAATCTAGCTATTAAGAAGTTCTTAATTTGGATTTGAAATAAAAAAATTTATGAATTTTTGAAGTTGTAAAACAAAATTTGAAATTTTGTGTTGTCATTACGAACCAGCCTCTGTAATTTGGTGATAACTTCCTCATTTTAAATATAAATAAATGCAATCTTCTGGCACTTGAAAGCTAACTCAAAGGGGAACAACTTTGTCCTATTGAAAATTTTGTAATCAGAATGTTTTTGTTCAAAAGTGTTCTGCAAATAGGTGATTGAATACCATTACTAGATTTTTGAAACTATTTTAAAAGGCATAACTCCCTAATCACTTATCCAAATGAGGCGATCTTTTTTTTGTTGTTATTGGATATGTTAGCTGCCTTATGACCAAAAATCACGATTCGTGAAACTATTGATTGGGAGAAATAAATCTTCTAAGTCTGTTAGTCGGATTAGGTTCCAATTTGAGCTCTGTTTGGTAGAATTGTGATATCTCTTTCATTTTAATTCGGAATTTTGCAAACCAAACCTTTTTGGAAAGCTAAGATAGATACCAAAAACTTTGTACAAAGGGAAGTTCTTGATATTTGGACAATTTCATGCCTAAAAATGCACTGCAACACAATACCAAAATTTAGACTTTATTTAGTCTTTAGGGGTTGATTGGGAAAATCAATTTAAAAACTATTTAACTAACCTGAATATACAATAAACACACTTAATTGACTTCAGGGGACTGAAAGAACGTAGCTCTGATACAAATGAGTTAGGCAAGGTCGGGTTCGATAGTCTAGAGAAGTCGGAGCATGTATTAAAATGCGTAAACCCATTGGAATGCCTCACAAAATTCATGATTCTGCTTTATTGACATCGGATTACATGTGTAACTGCTAGTGGGTACGCATGTGTTTTTACTTTAATTTGGTTGCATATATAATGGTTGTGGCTAAATCACTTGCACGGGTTTGCTTGTTTTTAGTGCTCGTGTTAATGGCAGTAGAATGTATCAAAAACCGTCGGGAATGATGTAAGATGTTCCCTTTGACTTGAAATAGCATCTGAAGGGGTTTATCTTTTAACCATGATTGGAGTTTAGTCAATGTAAGCCTGCAAGTATATACATGGTTCTTGTCCTATTTTATCGATTACCGGTTGATTTAGGTCGGGGTTTTCTCAAATTATTCGCTTGTTAATTTATTTATTGTTGCTTTATTTCTGAGCCTGCTTTATTACTATGTGTTGTTACATTTATTCGCTACTATTTTTTCCTGTCGTATGCCGCCTATATTCATGGGAATATGATTTACTGTTGTCATATGTTATATTCGCATGTCTCGTAGTTTACCAGTTTTATTTCATGAATATTGTGTGGACTTCTCTTGGGATTTTACTCACTAGACTCGTCCCTGTATTTTTTGGGTGACCGAGTACAGATCCTTCGACGAGCAAGGGCAAGGGCAAGGTGGTATTAGGCTACCTTTGAGATAGTGACGCCAGCTCGTGTTTGATTACATTATGTATGTATTTACTTTCCATTGGGTTTTGGGGACTATAAAACACTGAATACATGTATATATATATATTTTGCTATACTTATTTTGCCTTTGATATATACATGGTATCTTTTTGTCGGGTTTTCCACTATTAGGATTGTTAAATATTGCATAATTTATTCACTTAAAGACTTCTGCTGTAAAATTATATTAATACTTGATAAATTGAATAAATGGCTAATTTAAATTGCTAATATTTCTATGAAAATTAATTATATAAGTTAGAGTTTAATATAAAATGTGTAAGCAATCATTTAGGTCGCAAGACGTCATAGATAAACAGGCCACTACGTGGCGAGGCTTGTTGACGTGTGATGCGATGTGGCGGGTCCCACGGCGGCTTCAAAGTTTAGGGTTGCCACACACAGTCCTAGAGTCTGAGTTTTAGGATCTTTCTAGACCTATGAGAGATGAGCTATACATTTATACTGATTATTTTTACATTTAGCATATTTTGTCACTTTATTAGTTGTTTAGATTTTTATGCTTATGCATTTTTATATTATTTATATTATTATGTTTGTGTGTTTAGTTTTTTTTATGTTTCAGGCTTATTTTTAAACCCTGAGGACAAGATTTGGTTTAATTTTGGGGGCATCAACACTATGGAAAGTGGTAAGAATGGATTAAATAAGGATAAACATTGCAGGTATGATCCTACAATTTTATTTTTCAAGCAGTTAAAGAAGAAAGAATGGTAGTGTATCTTTTTTATTTACTTATTATTTGAAAGTGTATAAGTAGTATAGATTAGGTTATATATAGTAATATGTACTGAATAAATAATTCATTTGTAAAGTTCATGTTTTTAATTGAGGATGATTAAGAATACAAGTATCTTGTTGATATGAAACTCAAGAGAGTCTTATCAAGTTTTTGAAGAAAATAAGAATTGTAGCAACAACGGTATAATTTCATGATTAGAAACCTAGAGTTAGGGAAGACTATGATCTAGAAAAAAAACCAAGAAGAATAATGAACACTACTTGTGGAAAAAAGTTAGATCTTTAAGGAATTTTATAATAAGTACGAATCTTACTTGAGTAAAAAGTAAATAACGACTTAGTACTAAAAGGGGAAGAGATAGGCATGGTGTTTAATGAAAAGTTGGAGTTAAAACTTACTTAATAAAGTGAAAGTGAGAAGTGGTAACAAGAGTCTTAAATAAAATAGAAAGTCCCACATGTTTTTAGGAAAATAAGCAAAGAACTTAATGATTGGAAAAAGATAAAAAAAAAAAGAATCCATAGGAAAAGGAGCAGGGACCGTACAACTAGAAAGTATGAGGAGAAAATAAAAGAAAAGATATATATAAAAAGAAAGGCGGAAGTTATATTAAAACTCTTCAAATGAAAAGATTTAGCTCGAGTACAAGTAACTTAGCTAAGTTAAGTTTTATTTCCAACTATGTTAAGTCCTATTAACTCTTGAAGTACTAAACTAGTTTTGTGAGTTCTTGATCTTGATGTAAAATCATGATATTGTACGCTTGCTACTTGAGTGTTGAGGTGACATAAACTTGTGAGTGATGGTTTTGGCCGTGAACTACTTTTGTGTTTCGAAAGTGAATTATGTGTTGTTAAAGCTACATGATTTTGAAAATATTAATTTTTGCAAAGAAAAACTCTTGAGTTGATTATTAAGTTGAACTTATTTGAATTAAAGGATACTCCATGAACTGTGTAAATTGAATAAGGTATTATGAGTAGTAGTAAGAGTACTTAGTAGAATACATTTTTGCTCGGGACATGCAAAATCATAAGTTTGGGGGTATTTGATAAGTGTTTGATTAAACTTATATATAGGGTTAGTTTAATAGCATATTTGGTATAAATGTCCCGAAATAAGTTTTAGTTGATGGTATATATGTGTTTTTAGGCATAGAAGGTATAAAGGAGATAAATGAGTGAATTCATAATGAAATGAGGAGAAAATGCACAAAAGTACACTTGACGACGTGGCATTGAGGCTTGACGTCGTGGGAATAGTGCACAAGGCGTGGGCAAGGCGTTGATATGGAGAGACAAGAGAAGTGGTGTAGTAGAGACGGCATGGTGGTGTTGTACAGACGCACCAGGACATTGTAGACAGGGCACCGACCCTACTGTGAAGGGAAAATTCACATAAAAGGCCGAAGCTACACACATAGCGTGTGACACTTATCGACAGTGCCAAGAGATAAAAAATAGAAAGTTTAGAATTCTAGCTTAGTTAGAATTGTTAATTAGGGTTTCTAATTGTATTCTAATGAGTCTCAGGGGTATAAATATGTATTAGAACGTAGTAAACAAAACTTAATAGACCTAATAGAAGAGATTACCACTAATTAGCATAGTTTTACATTATTCTTGAGTACTAAGAAGAGTTTCGGAGGAGAAGACATTGAAGACTCCACTTGTTATTATTCAGTATTGTTTCCTTGATTTAATTGAAGTTATTTAATTCAATCTTTGATTGCAATGAATACCATGATGTGTATGTTGATTTCAATGATGAATGAGTAGTTTGTGTATCTTAAGGTTCAATGGATCCTATGGTATGAATGATATGCTAAAGGAAGTATGAATGGATTATAAAGTTAAAAAAATGCATGGTTATAATTTGTATTGATTCTATACGTAATGATATGAACATCTTGATCACTTGTTTGTTGATTAGAGGTTTAAGAAGTTACCATGACCATTGGAGCTTTTAAGCTCGATATGTACAATACAACCGTAAAACATATACCACGGATAGATAGTTATTTATTAGGGAGGCATGGATAGTAAACTTAAGTGTTTATGAATCTAAAGATTTGGAACTTAATGCAATGTGAAACTTATGTTATTCACACCGATAGGTAGAGTTTTAGTTTGCACATTAGTATCTTTTCAACCATGATAGTGGGTTGAAATGAATCTTAAGGAAATCTATCTATTCTAATTGAGCATTGCACACACATAATGAAGATGAAAGAAGTGAGATATGAAAGCATAGTAATTCATTACCTAGGTTAAGTTGTGAACTAAAAGTCTTCTTAATATAGGAGTACAAGTTATTTTACATTGTTTTATAGAATAGAGTATTTAGTTAAAAACAACTAAAAATAGATATTCTTAGCAATAGAATGAACTTAACTAAGTGAACAATGTCCATATAAACCTTTCCTTGAGGACGATAACCGTAATCAACACTAGTTGATCATATTATTACTACAATTGAGCCATTGTACTTGCGGTTTCACGATCAATCGCCTTCTTAACTACTCTAGTTTCCATATTTTCGCCTCACCAATTTAATCACATTGATTTCTACATTTCTCCAATTACAAAGATTTCACATCTGAATAGAGACAGTTAATTTTCTTTACTTGAGTAGATATACATTTCTAAACATAGATATCAACATATTTCATAATTTTACTCTTATAGTATAACCTTTAATTGTATCTTCTACAAGTTATAAATATGTTATCTCTTTCACCACTACTCAATACATACTTCTGGCTTTTATCAAAAATACAATGGAAGATTATTCAATTCTTCAAACATATATTAAGCTAGATACGCTACTGTGGCAGCCCTAAGCCCCAAGGCAAATCATGCATCACCACGTCGCCAAATATGTCTTTAAGACACCACGTTACCGCGTGCATATCGATGATGGCCCACGACCTTATCCTTTTATTCTACCTTCTTATACTAACTTAGTAGTTTTCACGTATTATTTGTTATTTTAGCATAATGTAATAAATAGATTTTTAGCATTGATAAACAACCTTATAGCATGAAAATCTGGCATAAAATACCATATATATATCATAACAGTAACAAAAGTACAAAAGTGGTCATATATATGTATCAGGTACACAAGTCCTCCAAAAACCCATGAAAAAATGATAAATAAATATATACAAACACCTACAAAATAGTCTGATGGGGCTCTCCTAGCTCAGACGTAGTCGCCTAACACCTCCTTGCCCCAACTCATCAAAGGATCTATAATTTGTCACCTAAAAGTAAAAAAGTCTAGTGAGTAAATCCCAGAGAAGTTTGATTAGTATTCAAGATAACAATAAAGCGACTACAAATCATGCAATTTAAGTAAAATGGCTAGAAAGTAGACTATTACATGAAAATAAGTCGCATGAAATCAATGGGACACGAGTGTAATGTCACATCGGATCAAATTGGTGGTCGGCTTCACTGAACTGAGTGCGCCTTACTGGCGAATAACTTACATCAGCTCTACACAAACGAATGAGAGTTAACCAGTGGACAGAAGTTAGACTTCCAACCAATCCTTCTCAGGAAGAGGTCGGTGATAGGAGTAAACTCATCACCAATCCTTCCATACCTTACCGGCCTTGTGGGAGTACCCTCAACTGCAATCATCGACATGGGCACACTACTCAAGCTAAACCCTGGGGTAGCGTGCTCCGGCTACGGGGATATGCCATGCTCGACCTCATCGATGAGTGACCTGACACTCGTGGGAGTGGAGTAATAAATCAATGCATGAACAACAAAAAAAGTAATTATAGCACAATGTAAAAATTGGAAATAACTGAGTGCTATGAAAGGAATGCTAACGGGATTTTTCATAGGTTTACTTACCTCAAACAATGCATGAAAATCTACTTTGAATTTCCTTTTTGACACTCGCTTCAGAATCTCCGAATTCTAGGTGTCCTAACAAACCAAATTGTTGTGTTTTATGTCAGATAAATAGGGTTTAAGGTCTCAATTTCAAAAATAAGTTATCTAGGCCTATTTTCTTTCTATTAATCTTAATTCCAAAAATATGAAATCTTCTGGGTTGCGGCCACATTGGTCGCGTCTCGTGTTGGGCCACATTAGCCCAGTCTCGCCTCGACCAATTTTTTTTCTTGAATTCAGACTTTATTTCCCCTTTTTTATTTTCAAGGTAGAAACTCATCTAATATAATGGCTATACAAAACCATGGAAGAGCTTATTTTGATCACTTAAACCAATTGAAGTGGAAATCAATGTAAAGACTTGCATTTTCATGTTTCTACATCAAGAACACCAAAACTTGATCTAAAAATAAACTTTAAGCAAATAAATTTCCATGAACAATCTCTCAAAGGCATAGAAGAGATTTGTAAAATACTATTTGTAAAATAAGATTCAAGTTCATGGGAGTTGAAAATCCATTTAAGAATGCAACTTCATGGGATTTTTGTTTAGAATGAAAACCCTCCATTTTAACTCATGCATTTTCACAAACTCACAACAAATGCATTTAAAAGAAGAAAAGAATCATACCTATATGGTTGGTCCCATTAGATTAGCCTATCTTTACTTGATTTCTCTTTAAGTTGGCACCATTGGAGCCTTGTACAACTAATTCTTCCACCCCTATCAAAGCCTCCTCTCTTTCAAAATAGCTCCATCACTTATATTTTAATCTCCTTTTGTGCATGAGAACACTACTTGGCTAATTTATGTTTGTGAATAATGAATCTCATCCCTTCATCATGTATCTACCACAAATATTTAGACACATCAAGGGTTGTCTTTTAATTCATTTATAGCTTTTAGTCTCCACTCTCTTGTCCTATGATTCCACTAAATTCGTCATCATTAGGAAAATCAAACAATTGGGATCTAAGCTCCCTTATTTAGGCTAGCTTTTTATTTAAACATCAAATGTTCACTTACCTTAGGGACATCTTTAATTTAATTGATTCTCGTTGCTTAGGAAAATTATTTTTAAATTACTTAATTTGACTAAGGTACACCATTATTTCCAACCATCGACTACCAATATTCACGCCATCTTGCACCCTAAGGTAGCACTCTCGCTAGGCAAACTCGCGCAAATCTTCATTCAAGTTTCAAACCACCACACAATTTATATATTAAGTTTTACACAAACTATTTACACGCACCATACAAAAATAAAACATTAACTCGATTTTTTAGCCTGAGGCTTCGACCGAGCTTAACATGTCAGCCTGAATTATGAGTTGCTAACAACTAATTAGATTTTCATCTTGATTAATTAATCTGGGCCGTCATAGTACTATATTCAATATTTTCAACCAAAAGAGATAGTACTGACTAACTGAGTTGTAAGTTGTATGTCTCTTTTCATTTTCATTTGTATTTTCACAGTCCATACATGTATCTTACTTCATCCGCAATTTAAAACAACATAGTGCTTCAAAACTTTACCACTGACTAATCACATGGTGTAGCACTAAATTTGAACCAATATACAATATATTTACTAAATCAGTTGTATACTACTTAGGTTCAAAATCTTTGACTTTGGAGTGTGGCTCCTAGTAAGATCCTTAGGAAGCTATATCTAGTTTTCTTAACTGCATTGCTTAATATTTTAAGTCTTATCGGGACTCATTACATTGAAATTTCTATTTCCATAAATATGCGAAAATTCCTTGACAATTCATTTGTCTATACTTAAGCTTCCAATTGAATTTAATGAAACTTCATAGATTATTTTATACAGAACCTCACCTATTCATTCGATTATTCAAAAACATGTGGATGCATCACACTAGTATTTTGTGATGTGAATGAATCATGATTATGATACATAGTCTATTCATTTACTCCTTGTTAATATTAGTTATTCTCACATTTATCTCATTCTTGGTTCCTTTACATACTTATCATGACTTTGATCAGCACTTAGACCATTAGAAGTTTCGTTATCTTAACTTAGAAAGACAATTTATATCTCTTCTCTTTTTGAAATATATCTAAGGATGATGTGACTTTTTATACGCATTCAATCAATTAAAGTCTTTTTTAGCTAATTTTTATTCGAAACAGAGAAATTTTGTGACTCAAACAGTATGATTGTTTGTTATTGCCTTAAATCGTTTCCATTTTCCTCAGATTTCCTGCCTTTTCTTTTTCTCAACAAGAGTTTTGATAATTTTTAAGAGACTATGTAAGATAACAATAACTTAATGTTCATCAACTCACTCTTGATGATTTCACTTTTGCATTATTTTTCTACTGAAGAAATAGAAAAATTAGAATTTTCGATACCTTGATCAACTTAACGTCTAATAAAACTTTTAATGGATGTTATTTCAATCCCTTAAGTCATATCAATGGAAATTATCGCAATATAGAAGTTCATACCGACTTCTTATACAAATCACTTACTAATACTCAATCAGTACATTTATCTCTTTATATTTTAGGTCATACTGATAGACATCATAACTTTAATTTGAACAGAAGTAACTATTGGGTACTATGAATTTTTCAACATAATTACTTGTGCTTATGTTTTATAGCAATCCTAGATATTATCATACCATTTCTCCAATATCTTAACTTTTAATACATTAATCATATCACTATGCCTTTCATTTTTTTAAGATAGATATTTCGTTCATCTTTTTATCTAAACAACACCTAACATGGTGTAAACAAAGATCAATCATAACTTAAATGTTCCCATTTATTTTATCATTACTTTATTTAAGCCGTAGAACCATTGTACTCAACTTCACTTATGAATAAGTAACTTGAGTAATAAACAATAAAAAACATTCAATACTTCTTTTGAAGTCATTTAATTGTCTTAAACAATGTGTCTATTCCTATTTCACTTTGTGCCTTGTTTTGGAAAGGAGACAATACTTTGATTCAAAGTATTATATCTTTGTAGAAGTCGACTTAGACAACTTAATTGATCATATCATAATCCCATTATGATTTTACAGTCAAAACTCGGTTTGTCTAATCAATTTATATTTTCAAACTCTATCTATTTTTTTCTTTTTATTGAGACTATTTCAGAAGCAACTATCAATTGGTTATAAATTAAACCAATAATATTTCATAGAATAGGCTTATCCGTATTACCCATGCAAGCGGTACTAACCTCGTTCTAAAATTTAAGATATTTAAACCTTATGCTTCCCACAAGTTGCAATTTCATTTTCATGTTTACCAAAACATTTTCAATTGTTTGGGACTTAATTTAAGTCTATTTTGACATTTGCCAAAGCTGACACATATCGAGCGTATACAATAAGTTTCTTTGATATCCTTATTATTTGTAGTAGTGATAAGGATCGTCTCCATAGGAATTTTGCAAACTTCCTAAGAAAAAAGGAGTTTTCCGAGGATTTTTATTATTTTACTTTAACATAATTAAAATGGGAATTAAGAATATCTAATCAAACTAAAATAATTAAAGCAACCAATTAAACTAACAGAATTCAGATGCACTAATATAAATGTTATAAATGCAATTCAAATCAATATAAAACAACCATCTAAACAAATATCCACAACAATGAAACATAAATCGTTTTGAATCCGAACATATTAATTCAATTATAGTCATAATCATACTATCATCATATTATGAAGTACTCTTGAATCATTAAACCTAAATTATAAGCAAGATTGATAGTTTTTATCAAGCCATCAGTTTTCCTTATATCAATGGAAAAGTCATATTCTAATCGTATCACCATTAGTTCTTTGAAATCTCAAAGATATCTAATAGAAATAAAACAACATTACACTATATGAGAACGTCTTACTATTAAGCCAATATTATCAGAATTAGACATATCAATATCAAACTTAAAACACAATTCACCTAAGTTACATAAATGGTAAAAGACTTTTTAAATTAATTCTAGTTACTACTTTATATTAGATTTAGAACCCAAATATTAAAATACATATTGGCCACTATGCATTCAATATAAAATTTCTTAATTGTAATACGCAAAAACAAATCTATTAAAACTGTGAGTTGATGTATACGATTAAGTTTAAATCATATGTACAAATTCTTCTTTATTATGACTACATTGCAAAGCGGTTTAAGTTCATGTTTGGACTTTGTTTAGATTAATAAACTACTCACACATATTCAAAATAAACATTGCAATAAAATAAATAAAATACATTAATAAAATACCTCTTATTGAATACTTGAATCTCCAAAGCGTCTTTAAAAGCAAGATCAATAAAACTAAACTAAACTTAATTGAAAATAGTCTAAAACTAATCAAGGGCACTTAGTTTTGAAGCCCTACGACCACATATATAGTATTCTAAGTAGTACATATCCTAATCGAACTCAAATTCCTAGTTTTAATCCAAAATTCTTGTGGCCAACATCAACGAATCCTTACTGATTCCTCATTTTTAGTAAATCGCTAGAAAAATCGGTGGAAATAAGTCTTTACAGTTTACTGATTTGTGTAGCGAATCCTAATTCATTTCCTAAATCGTTGACGAATCGATGTAAATCCTATTTTATTTCTTGAATCGTTGTGGAATCGCTGCTTATTTTCTTCAATTTACCAAATTCATTACTTTTCTTTCGTTTTTCTTCTATTTCTTCATATAACCTTAATATAACTTGAAATCACAAAAACAAGAGAAAACCTAGTGTAATATAGTCTTTTACATCTAAAATCATCATAAAATATACTATAAAATAATGTCTAATTATTGACTTATCAAATATCCCCAAACTTGGCACTTTGCTGTCTCGGGCAAAGGAATATTCTCAATAATATTCCTTTTTTATTCTTTATTCTAATTTCATAATTACTTACTCTTATTCTTAAAAAGAAGTGATCATTAAATAGAAACATATTACCCTCATGTAAATAAAATGATGATATAATAAAAAGATTTAAAGAACAACCCGTTAATTGACAATTAAATCTTCATTATGCAATAAACCTTAAAACTTAAAGTTCAATCAATACTAAGGTCATGCTGATATAGGTTTTCTCAATCTCCACTAACAAGCATCAAGCTTACGATGACTAATATAGAATCTCAAGATACCAAAATCAATAAATCAATATCGATTTCAAACTATATTTAAAAATACCACCACAATCAAAGTCGATAGAAATTTTTAAGACATGAATAAATATTATTATCATGTTCAATTATTGAAATACTGGAAAAAAGAGATACTTCACTCATTTTAGCTATAAGCACTCGAGCTAAATCTTTTATTTTAAAAGTTTTATAAACATTCTTTCATTTTTCTATATCTTTTTTTTTCTTCCCATATTTTTTTCTTTTTTATTCCTACGGTTCCACACTCCATTTCCTTTGGATATCGTTATTCTTTTTATAGGAATTCTTTCTCACATTTTTTCCACCACTAGATTCCCTGCTTTATTTTCATTTGAAACCTGTGGGTCTCTCTATTTTCTCATTTAAAAACTCTTATTAGAATTTCTCACTTTTACTATAGTTAATGAAGTATTTTTTCCAACTAAGTAAAATTTATTAGCTAATTTCCTATTTTTTCCCTTGTGGCATAAGTTCTTTTTATTGTATATATATGACCAATAATTTTGTATAAGAAAATTCTTAGAGATCTCTTGTTTATCTTACACTTTTGTTTCGATCATCTTCTAGTGCATACACAATCTAGGTAAGTCAAATAGGGTATAACAATTCATTTGTATCTTAAAATTTCTATTTTCATGGGTAGTAAAAATATCACTTCTAATTAAATCCAAATTATATTCAATTCATATTATTTTGTAACTAAATAAAGTAAAATGAAAAAAATATTACCTGTATCTTCATCAAAAATTTGAAAAATCTTTGTCTACTTTGAATAAATTCTACCTCTCGAATCTTCCATACTTCGTTTCTTTATACTTTACTTCACCTAAATACCCCAAAACTCATTCCAAACCTTATCCTCAAAGTTTAAAAATTAAGTTGGATTTTCAACAAAACAAATATACCTTGTGAAGCACAAACGAACTATATAAAATAAATTACTATCAAAATATATAAAATAGACAAACAAAGAATTCATAAATAATAGCAAAATTGTAATGAAATACATCTTGCATTTCTCATTAATAACAAAAATAAGATTCACATTCTCTCATTCAAGCAAACATTAGAAAGACTACAAATTATGACATCTAGATTTAAATTCATTATTAGCATCATCAGATCCTTCTTTATCCCTCCCGGTAGTGGCTTGTGAAATGTAGCTATCAGCGGGGTTATAAACTCCTGATGAAAGTGCAACTGCAACAATAGAATATCAATGCTCCTCTTCGGATCTTGCAAAAATTCAACAAATCTCCTTTCTATAGTGGAATGGTGACGAGCTAACATTCATTCATTCACCTCTAGCATCCCCTAATTACTCGAGATTTGCTTCTCAATTTGCATGAAAGCCAAAAATAAAGATCGAAAAATCCTTTTTTTTTTAGCTCTCAATGGAGATGTAGAACTGTCTTTCGTGCTTGGAATATTCCCTTGAGCCATCATACTTGTTACTCTTCTTGCATCTTCTAATGTTCTATTTTAAACTTCTTGTCTACTCATCCTTTCCTCAACTTTTAATCTTTTTAATTCATTGAATTCTCTTCCATCTTCCAAATCAATATAATTGTTTACCGCTCTCATCTTTTTTATTGTAGCATCAGTAATAGTCTTCTGAGGTAATACATTGAGTGCAACTTCATTGAAACCCACATTTGCCTTCATACGAAGCTTATTAATCAATATTATGAATGGTAGAACGTCATGTTCAAGGTCGTCGTTGCTTGTCTCATAGCATTACGAATTATTTTTCTAACATCAATATATTCCTTTTTCATGATAATGTGGTAAAGTAAAGCAGCTCTAAGATTCTTCACTTCAAAGTGTTGTGTAGTATGATATAAACAAACATCAATAACATAACTCCAACATTTGGTAATTTTCCTAAAACTTGTATTTTCAGAAAATTTAAGATGGCCTTCAACATCAAAAGAAAATACGTGTCTAGGAATTACCTCTAAGGCTTCTTAAATCATCACATAATGATATGATTCCAAATTAACATAAATGATATTTGGGCAATCGGTTCTTTTCTTTGTCTCTTTTCAGAACTCTTTATTGTTTATTCAATCTTGCAGGTGAAATATCAATCTTTTTCCCTTGAAATACTACTTCATTAAGATCATCACTCATACATCTATTCGCGTAAAATCGTCTTACATATTCAAAACATCCTCGCTCCTTTTTCTCTTCATAATCCCTAAAAAGTTTATCTTATTTCCTTTCTCTTATGATGCTCACAATCATGTCCTCATACTTATGCATATTTTGAGTTTTCAATCCCCTCTCGGGTATTATAACTCTCTTCGCATCTCTAAAATATCTATTTTGCGCTTTTGTACGCACAAGTCGTAAAGGATCATAAGGTACTAATGTGTTCAAATTTAAGTGTTCAAAATATCTTTCCTCATCTGAGCTAGGTGAAGATAGTGTACTCAACTCAACTTTCTCAGGTCTTGGTTCTCTAATACTAACCCTGTGGGTTGGATAAACATTTGTTGACCCGCATACTTTTTTTGGATTTTTCTATGGAAACCCCTTTCCCTTTATCATGTTTCTTACTCTTACCTCGTCCTCTACCTCTTCCCCTCAAAGATAATCAATTAACTATGATGAATTGGTAAATCAAAATCCTATATCTGATATGAAAATGAATTCAAAATGAATCTTTCATTGAGAGTCAAATTTTTTGAGGTATCTAAAAAAAGTTTGTAAAAAAGATTATTCATAAAAATTCAAAAAAAGATTTTAAGAATTAGTAAAAATAAATAATATGAAAGCAAATCCATCAAAACAATCCTCAAGTATTTGAAAAAACACACCCCCAAACTCATTTTGTAGCTCATCTCATCATTTTTATTTATAAAAACCATTAAATATATGTATAATAAAATCCTTAACCTCACCCATTTAGTAATCAAAATCAAGAATCATATTTCTTTGTTAATAAATAGTACAATTTTAGCTGAAAACAAAAAATCAACAAATTTTTTTACAATTTCATCAATTTTTCAAAAATCGATTTTCAAAACATCAAAATTGGAATAATTGATAAAGCATCAAACGATTACCTCCTCGGGAGTGGATATCTCAAGTATTAGACTCTTGTCAACTCCTAGATTCTTTTTCCAAGCCTCTTCACGTATCCCTTTCGTTCATGCCTTAATTTGGCTCTATACTATCAAATTACTTTCTTCTTTTGGTTTGAACAAAATCTCCTCAAGGTGGAAATACTTAAATAAGCTAAAATAAGGCTTTGGAGGGTTGAATCTAGCCAATAATTTGATTTCTTTATCGAAAGGTTCAAGGATTTGTAGATGTGAAATGAGTAATCTAGCGATTTGAGGTTTTTGGTTTAAAAAATACAAATTTGAGCCCAGCGAATCAAAGGTTTAAGTTGATTTGCTGATAAATCACTATGTAAATCAGTGAAAATAAGGTTTTGTGAACCACCGATTTACTTAGCGAATCTCAGTTATATGGTCGATTCGCCGCTGAATCGCTATACTTGATTTTTTACTAAAATTTTTTGCCATTTGTTATAGATTTTTTCAGCGATTAATAGTGTAAACCCACATTGCTTTGAATTCACTTGACCCTAAATATTTTCTTTTTCAATTTAATTCATGTTAATTTAAAAGTATCACATATATCACATATAATGATCAATATATTGATATAAGTCACTAGAAATTCAAAAATTTGAGTAGGTTATGTAACTAACTAATAAATTATTTTATTAAATAATGTAACTTGCTAGAAGGTCATAATTTTGCAATAAGGACATAACAACTTGATCATCCCCCCTCTATTCTTTTAGCTACTCTGGAGCTTAAGTTTCAAAAATATTTCTAAAAGAGAGTCAAAAGGAGAGAGAATAAAAACATACTAATTAATATTAAACATATACAATTATTAAGTCACAAATAAATAAAGAATATGAGGTGCCTCCCATAGAGTGCTTTTGTTTAATGTTGTTGGCTCGACTGATAGAAAATCAATCACCATTTAGTGTGAGTGATTCAATATTCACTTCAATTAATTCTTCATTAACTTCATCTTTCTTAGCATCAGAGAAACGTCCTTCATTGTTATTTCAATAATGATAATTCTCATCTTCATAACCATAATAGAAATGTTCTCCTTCATAATCATCACATAGTTCAACCCTATTTTTAAGTAACATTTCATCATCACCCATTCTAAGTGTAACTAAGCGATCACGTACATTAATAATAGCTTTAGCAAGCGATAGAAGGTCTTCCTAATAATATGATATCTTTATGGTCAGTTGATGTCATGACCAAGAAATTTGTATCAAAAGTTAATTTTCCCATTTTCACTGACACATTCTTTGATAGACCCAATTGGACTAAAAAGGCACCATTCGTTTTATATACTTTGACAGGAGGCTTGCTACGAATTCGCAAATTGGTCAAAATAAATTAATGTTCAGGCAAAATATTCATATCGCCACACGTATCAAGTTGAGCTCCCATAAAAGAAGTTACGTTAATTTTTATATTAATGAAGATATGTACCAGATCATCTTTTAAGAGTCGTAAAAGATTATTATTTTCGTCATATTCTTCATAATCAAGGTCATCCTTATTGCAAAGTATGGGCCTCTGATAGTTTGTTATTCCTTTTGTGTTTTTTATTTTTCTTATGTTTTGGTTTCTTAACATCCAAACTTTGAATGTTTCACTAGAGTTTATATTCACAATGTGCTCTATCATAGTTTCAAATCTTGTAATGTCTTATTGACTAAACCTAAATTAACAATCTCCATGCCCTGTTGAACAAGATTTTCATAGTAAGGTTTTAATCTGTAGCCATTAACTTTAAATATTCTTCCTGTTTTCATACTTTCTATTTCAACAGCATTATGAGGGAATACATTTGTAATTTAGTTGGGCATGATCCAAAATTCTAGAGGCATAATATGTAACATGAGAATCATTTCTCACCTTTCGACCTAAAATAACTCCTACTAAATAATTACTTGTATCACACATTATTTCAAAAGGTTGTAACCAATCTGGTGACTTTATCACAGGCGTAGTAATTAAGGCTTCTTTTAATCTATTAAAAGTTGAATCGCATTCAGTTGTAAATTCAAAAGGGACATCTGTTTGCAAATGTTTACATTGAGGTTGTGTTATTTTAGAAAAACCTTTCACATAACGTCTGTAAAATCCTGCACGATCAGGAAAAGATCTTACTTCCCTCATAGTAGTTGAAACGTGTCGAGCGTGTACAATAAATTTCCCTCCTTTATTATACTTTCAATATTTTTGTTGTAGTGGTAAGTGGGAATCGTCTCCACAGGGATTTATCAAACTTCTCATGGAAAAAAGACTTTTAATGGTTTTTATTATTTTTTATTTAATTTAATTAAAACAGTAATTAAACTCACAAATTCAATCTATAATATAATAATTAACTAATTATACTAACTTAACTAACGCAATCCAAATTCACTATCAATCAAATAAACTCTATTCAATAATTAATAAATATCTAAACAAACATCCAAAACAATGAAACATCAATCAATTTTGCTTCCAAATATGTTACTTCAATCATATAGTTATGAGCATAGTTTATAAAGTACCATAGATCATTTAACTTTAATCATAAGTAAGTAAATAGCTTTTAGACAGCCATTAGTTCTTCTTATACCAGGGAAAAAGCCAAATTCTAATTTTATCAAGCCAACCCTTTGAATACACAAAAACATTAACTTCACGTAATAAAACCGCATTACACTTTATGAAAACTTCGAACTACTAAGTCTATCATCTTCGAAAAGCCACTTCAACATCAGATTTAGATCTCAAATTCACCAAGGACATCTAAATGGTAACACATTTCAAATAATCCTAGATACTACTTTAAACTAGATAATGAAACCAAAAATCACAATACACATTTTAGAGTATCCATGCAATACAAAGTTCATGATTAAAATCAGTAGATAATAACCTATTAAATCATTGAATCAAAGAATACAATTGGTTTAAAGCATTAAACACATAATCATCTCATCATTAAACACATAATCATCTCATCATGACTACATAGCAAAATAGATTTAGTTCATATTCAGAATTTGTTTAAATTGATAAACTACTCAATCGTAATAATAAATAACATTGCAATAATATAAATAAAAGACATAGATAAATACCTCTAGAATAAATATTTTATATCTTCAAATCTTCTCCAAAAGTAATGAACAATAAAGCAATAAACTAAAAGAATAAAAAATGGCTCCTAGAGTAATGAAATATTGATCTAAGTACTCAATGACAATTGATTTTGTAGCCCTAGGGTCGTATTTATAATATTCTAGGTAGTAAACATCTTAAACTAACTCAAACTAATCGTTGCTATCTAAAATCCTCGAAATATTTTCCAGTGATTCCACAACATTTCAGCTTTAAGTGGAATTCCTAGGAGAATCCTTGAAATTGTAGCCACCGTTCTCCACCGATCTGAGTAGCGATTCTGGATGCATAGAAACCGATCAGGAATCGCTGGTGTTGAAATCCAAGTTTCCCTCACTTGTTGATGATTCTTTGCATACTCTTTCCACCTGATTAATTCCTTCATAATCTTCCCTTTTTACTCCATTTCTTCATATACTCCATTTATCACTTGAAATAACAAAAATAAGAGAAAACTCGTCTAATATAGTCTTTTACATCTAAAAGCGTCCCAAAATGTACTATAAAACATGTTTAATTATTTACTTATTAATAATAGGAGAAATTAATGTCTTTATAACTTGTATTAGCGGGGTCCACTTTTATTCCTCTTTTTGACACTATATATCCTAATATAAGTCCTTGATTGACCATAAAATGACATTTCTCATAATTTAATACTAAATTATTTTCTATGCATATTTCAAGTACACTAGTTTAATGGAATAAACATTCATCGAAAGAATCACCATATACAATAAAATCATCCATGAAGACTTCAATAAAATGTTATACATAATTAGATAAAATGTTAACATGGCACCTTTGGAATGTAGCAGGTGCATTACATAAATCAAAAGGCATATGTTTATAAGCAAATATACCAAAAGGACAAGTAAAGGTCATTTTTTCCTAATCTTCTAGAACTATAGGAATTTGATGAAAACCTGAGTATCCATCTTAGCAACAATAATGAATTATTCAAGATAATCTTTCTAGCATTTGATCTATAAATGAGAGTGGGTAATGATATTTTCTAGTTGAAGCATTTAGTTTCCTATAGTCTATACACACCTTTCAAATGTTTTGAATTCTAGTCGGCACTAGTTCTCCATGTTCATTTGTTATTACGGTAATCCCCATCTTTTATGAACTACTCATACTGTAATGACATGTTACCTTAAGTAAGTGATTAGCATAAATTCGAATTCCAATTAACCTGAGTTGGGCTCGTGGTTAAGCCCGGCTTGTCTTAATTAGCGTGTGTGTGGATTTACATTTTGTTTGGTGTTTGTATTGATTGTATGGTGTTTGTTTGGAGTGAAAATTTGTATTTATTGGAAATAATTGGAATTAATCGAATAATTGACAAATTATAGAACACCTAATATCGTATGTTGGTCAAAGGTGACACACACAAGATGTGGGGTAGCGTGCACACCAAGTGAACTCGTTGGCGCATACGATGAAATTATAAACACATAAATATAGACATATATTTATATATATTGTACATATAAAAATATATATATTGAGAATAATTAATAATTGATGGGTGTTTAGTGTACACGCTTGAGGGTGCTCGTTGGTACGCATGGTGAATTTATAGGCTCAAAAATACATAGTTATCTATATAGATAAATATATATATAAATGAATCATATAGTTTAAATCAATTTAAAGTATACATTGGATTCACCTTGAAATAAGTATTAAATTTGAATCGAAGAAGTAAATGAGTTGATCGGTTTCGGAGTGTGGATGAATTAGTCATGCCTCGATATGTGTGTAAACACATCTCCATGACAATCAAGTAGTGCATGAAAGGGATTATATGGTTAGTAATAAAACCACAAGATCTACCTCGAGATATGTGATACGTATCTCGAGGATATCAATATAATTGATTAATGATTAGTCGGTCAAGCAGTGATGGGTTTGTTAAAAGCCACAAAGATCGACCTCGTGATATGTAACATGTATTTCGAGAAAGATCAAAATATAAAATGAAAAGGTGTGAACCATTCGATCTACCTCGAGATTTGTGCAATACGAATCTCGAGGAAAGTTTATACTTTTCCTGAAAAGCACAGAACCGACTCACCTTGTTTTATTTCGATAGTGAGGGAGAGAAATGGACATCAATTGAGAAAGTTTGAAAAAGGGAAAGAAAGAGGATCGAGGCAGAGAGAAATTGGGATCGAGAGATCAATCGAGAAAGAGATCAAATGTGAGTATTGTGGTTGTGGTTGTTGTTATTACGATGGGTTGTTGTTGTCGTGTTGGGAAGTCGAATAAGCTGCAAGAGCAGTTCGGCTGAGGAGGGACACAATGCAGGAGGTCTTCTCCCCTCCCAAATTGACCTAGGGTTGAACTCCACTTCAATTGAAAAAGAAAAAATAGGCTGGAAAATAGGGAAGTTTCCAAAAAATAAGGAAAAATCCAGAAAAATAATATTTTGACCAAATAAATAGAAATTGATAAATTTATATGAAAAATGAAGAATTCAGGATTCATGCAAGACTTTATATCTAGGTTTTTACTTCGTAAAGCGTGAAAATTGTCAAGATTAATGGAAAAATTGAAAAATAGGTCTCGGGGTTCCAGATTCAAATGGGACCAATTTAAGGGTTCTAAACCTAGGGTATTGGACTTAAGTTGATGTTAAATGAATTGTTTTAGGTTTTGGATCGACGAGAAAAAAATTGACTCCAAGATTTGTGTAAGTCAGTATAAAGTTAGGAAAGCTCAGCACAGGTAAGTGGGACTCAAGTACAAATATCATTTGTGCTATTTATGTAGTATATCTAGTTCGTGTAGGTTTTGGACTGGGATTGGGAGCACTGGATGGTGACGAGAATAATGCGTAACGAACATCGGGGAATGAGCTGGATCGTGCTAACTGGATACGGATTGGCTATGAGGTGTTAAGGATTAGCCTTTCCCTTTTACTTTTGTATATGATGGCTTAGTATTGACGTTTTCGTTATTCTTGAATATGCTGATGAAATCACACATCGGCCAACGTGTGGATTTCGGGTAGTGGTATTCTTACGTAACTGGGAGATGACTATTATAAATGAATGATAATTGACGTCACACATGCAGGGGATATGGCACTATGGTTTTGCATATGTTTATCTATTGTGTTATTATTTAGCTTTCATTGATAAATATTGTTGGATTCTTCGTAATCCTTGATTATTAAATAGACTCATGATATTGTAATTGTGAGTCACTTACTGAGTAAGTTGGAACGCTCATCCCAATTAACATTTCAGGTTATCAACATGCGCTTTGACTCAGGAATTGAGAAGATTAGGAGTTTATAGTCTGTTCCACGGTGAATTGATTTCCCTATTATTTTATATATTGTATTAAATTATTATTTTGTAATAAAAAAGGTTGGGATATGGTGATACCGATTTTAGACTCAGATTAGTATAGTTTAATATATCATTTGTATTATCGAAAAAGTTTTAAATTTTTCCTACATTTTTAATTATTTATTTGATATACGGTATATTGTATTGTGATTATCATGTATGAGGGATAGCTTTACTTTTACTTTAATTAAGTTCGACTGGTATATCGGGGCTTAATTAGGGTTTCAAGCCATGCATTCTCTTAATCGGGATAGGGGATGTTACAGTTGGTATCCAAGCCTGGTCAAAGCTTGTTTCCAGTAATAGCTCTAATAAATTTTGACATGAGAGCCAAGACTTATAGAGTTTGGTCTCACTATTCTGAGAATTAAAGGAACCAAGGTTTTCCATATACCATTGAGATTTATGTTTCTACAAACCCTATCCTTAATTTGTTCTCAATTCCTGAGATATTGATGAATCAAACCATCTTACTATCATTCAGGAAAGACATAAGAAATATTACAGAAAGAAAAAGTAAACTATTTTTCCTTATAATAGTCTCTAAAAGTCTTTATTCTCACTGATATTATTTGATTAATGATAGTCAATGAAGAAGGATCGATTAGACCTAGACTTTGAGACAAATATTAGGACAATGGACATTAAGAAGTAAAGGGAAAATTGAATGATTTCCAGGGAAATTCAAAGGTGATGAGTAACTTTTAGGAGAATATATACTAGTGTCGAGACTAGTTAAACAAGTTTAAAGGTCATTCAATGAGGAAATTAGTGGTAAATGATGATAAAAACCTATTCGAGGTTAGATAACCACTAATGTATGCATACTACATGAGTTATTATGAAGTATAAGATTCCAGATATGGTGCTAGTCCATATTAGAATAATGAGAAGAAGACTGACAGTATAGTTATGGTGTAACCGCACATACTAAAGGTAAAGTTCAAATAAAAAGAATTTTATTAGGGTTGTTGTGATGTAACCACACCCATTAATTGAATGATAAAAGAAAAATGTGACATTGTGGTGGATTCGCACGCACAATAAAAAAGAGACAAATAACTTTAGTAAATGCAAATGGAGAATTCAACGAGTTGATTCAAACTCAAAGTTGATAATTTTATTTGAGATGTTCCCTGCTACTAGAGTTGATACTAGTCAAGTTTAAAGCAGAGGATATATATATATATAAGAAAGTCATTTAATTAATGGAACTGATACTAGTGGTCATTGATAGTACCTATGCTAGATAAAAGACCACTAAATAACGTATACTTCATAAGTGTTTTATGAAGCATAAGATTACCAAATTGATGTGTTGATTAATGTTGGGATATTAAAAAATGAATTTAATTATGAAATCACATTAAAAATGAAAATTCACAATGAGATATGAGAGTTTAAAGATTATGGAGAATCTGTGGTGTTAGTCAACTCAATCTTATATGTTGGACTTCTATCACTTATATGGTAATTTCATATGAAAACTAAAAGTTAAGAAAAAATTGGTAAAGCTAATAGTAGCTTAATTATGAACATGGTATTGAGCATGAAAATATATCCTAACCTGATCTACGAGAGTGGAATAGTCTAAATTAAGGAGAATGAGTTGCTAATGAATCTGAGGATTTGAGAATCAAAGGAATACCATATTATACTGTGAATGAATGAGTAAGCAGTATATCAAGAGATTGGTATTAACTGCTACTCTTAATAAAAAGATTATATAAATTTATAAATTTCTACGAATAGTGATTCGTGGAAATAAAGTTATCACTTGAGATTTAAATGGTCAAATTTTTTTAGAATAATAGTAAGTTTATGAAAAGAATTTGAGCTTGACGAATGAAAATTATGATTTCAAAAGCTTCAAGCAATTTGGTTATCCTCTTGGAGTTTTGCCACAATTTGAGATTTAAATTCATCAATTACTTGATTTTTAAGGTTAAACCAATTATCAATTCCATTTTACTTAGTGTACTATGGGAATCATATGAGTTTGAGAACTCAACTCGAGTGATGAATCAAATTAAACTAAATCAGGAATGAATATTCATTGCTTAGAAATCGACAACTCATTTGACTTATTACATGAAACCAATTGTTTTCAAGAGTTAATTGATATATGCATTTCATTAATTCAAGATCAAGATTAGGAGTATCTGAAAATGAAGTTAGACAATGGCTTAATTATGATATAAATCATGGTGGAAACCATGAAAAATCCCTAGAGCTCATACTATGTTCATAAATGGAGAAGTAGAGTTGTTGAAGTCTATTGGAATAAGAGTATCATTGTCTTATCAATGATAATATAAAAAGGGTTGAAGACTTAGCAAAGGCATAAGCTATGTGAACTTTGATGATAAATTGGTTCATGCCAAAAATTGTGGGTGCAAATATTAAGCTTCAAATGTGAATTTCTCATACATGTGTTGAATGTAAATTACAAGTCAATGGATTTGACTAGAATTGAGACAATAAGAGAATTGTCATATATTCAACACAGAATCAGAAAATGTAATGTTATCTTAGAATAATTGAATGATACAAACAATATATACAAAGATTTGTGGTATCGTTGTGTTGTATGTTCAATAAACTTAAAAGTGAAATTGAGGTAAGTCGTAAGTGGGACAAGAATGCCTTAAGAGAGAATTGAAATATAGTTTAACAACAATAATTTTTAATTATACCTGGACTATGAAAAAGTTAGTAGTTTATCGTAGTACTTTTATCCAAGTAGTTGTGTATTTACATAATAAGGTAAGAGATTGTAGTTTATACTTTTGTATAGTTCATGAAAGTTTGAAAGGAACTATAGTGAAATAACTGTTTGGTAGTAGTACCAAAACATTTAAGGCATCGCTTGTAAAGTGAAAGTTTAAAATATATTTCAAACGATGAATGGAATGGATTGCGAATATAAGTCCTAGAGCTGAGACTTAGAGTTATAAAATATGGGTGTATATCACAACTTATTTGTGAATTTATTCAATTGAATAGGTTGTGCAAGTTCATTCATTCATCAAGTGAAGGGAGAGGCTTTTAATTATCCCTTATATTAGAGAATCTTAGAGGAAACACTTGAAGACAAATGACAAGTATTAAAATCAAAGAGTTGGTGCAATGTGATTTGGAGATCTTCAAGCTATGAGAGTTTGAATTGTATAGTTGTCAGAGTGAAAGATATTAGAGGTGAAGTGAGTAGCCAAAATTTAGGAATTAAAGAATTCACTTTGAGAAATCGCCCACACAAAGTGATTGATGTCATCGATACTTTGAGTAGAGAAATGAACACCAAATGTAATTATAATAGGAACTTCTCAGTACTATCTCTTGAGATAGATATGTAATAATGATGATGAAATGAAGTCCTGCAAGCACATCATCAACAGAGTTGTTGGAATTGATAATTAGAGATCTATTCTTTGAAGCGCATATTGGAGTTGGGTCAAAAGTTTGATTAATTGGTGATATGGTGATTTAGAAGTCTAATTGAACTAAATTGATATGTCAGGATTTGGCTATTAAGAGTTAATGTCCAGATTAGACTATATAATGACATTGTACTAGACACATTAGATTATGAAAGAAAAATCCCAATTTGGAAAGGATTTATGCAAGAATTACTTCGATGACCTCATGGATCTCTTTATATTGGTTATACACGCAATGCCATATCGTATTAAAGTATACGAGAAGATTATGGATTGTTTGATGTGATGATATATGTTGTTAAATTCATAAAGAGATATGAGAGTTATTCAGTAGATTGAAACTGGATAGTAAAAACCTGAAGGGTCACGTAAATTCATGTCTATATCTGATGGTAGAAGGATAACATAATTTTGATTTATGTCATGAAATTAACTAGATTTTGGCATTAGCATAATATAATGGAAGTTATAGTTGATAGATTGATTAAGCCTGCAAATTCTTGTCAATGAGGTTATGTTATTCTTTTAACAGATTGAGTAAGATATATTTAAATGGAGATGTAAGATGATATGGTGTTTTAGTGCTTGATTCCCTGGACGGAGATCCGAGACTTGCTCCCAGTGGTAGAAGAAGTTATTGATGTAGCTGAAAACCATTCTCAATCTAAGTACAAAATATTTTTCTTTGTATTGGCAAAGAAACCGAGCTGCTAATTTTGGTTTTTATGAATAAATATTTTGAGTTTGTGTCTCATAATGTTTAACCATTGAAAGAAAACGAATTCCTCTATGTGAGTTTTTTTGGTAATAAAAGTAATCAGGGGGATTACATCGTAGAATAATAAAGCTAGATATACTCAATCTTGTATATATTTAGGTATATAACTAAGATTGGAATATAACTTTTGCAAAAAATAATAATAAAAAGCTACACATATAGGGTATGGTAGACTAGGTGATATTTAACTACACCTTGGTTAAAATAAGGATGTTGAGGAGTCAAGCATCATAGGTTGTTGGAGATTTCAAAAAAACAAATTCATTGTGCTTTTCAAACTCGCATATATGAAAAGTCTTTGTAGATTCGGAGTACAATAAAATAGTTGTGCCATGAAAAAAAAAAGATAATCGGGGAATGGGAGTTACAAATGGAAGAGCAAATTGTATTTCTCTTCAGAACTACTGGTAACTTGTACGTTTTCTTTAATTTCGAGATCGAGATTTTCTTAAATTGGGGAGACTATAACGACCCGTTACCTTAAGTATGTGATTAGCATTAATTCGGATTCTAATTAACCCAGGTTAGGCTCATGGTTAAGCCCGGCTTGTCTTAATTAGCATGTGAGTGGATTTACGTGTTGTTTGGTGTTTGTATTGAATGTATGGTGCTTGCTTGGAGTGAAAATTTGTATTTATTGAAAATAATGGAATTAATCGAATAATTGATAAATTATGGAACACATAATACCGTGTGTAGGTTAAGGGTGACGCACACGAGTCATGGGGTAGCGTGAACGCCGAGTAAACTTGTTGGCTCGCACGACGAAATTATAAAGACATAAATAAAGGCATATATATTTATATATATTGTATATATAAATATATATTGAAAATAATTAATAATTGATGGGTGCATAGTGACTCGAGAGGTCGAGGGTGATACACATGGGATGTACAGTAGTGTGCACGCTCAAAGGTGGTCGTCGGTGCGTGTGGTGAATTTATAGGCAGGAAAATACATAGTTATATATATACAAATATATATTATAAACATATAAAAATGAATCGTATATTTTAAATCATATTAAAGTATACATTGGATTCACCTCGAGATATGTGTTACTTTTAAATTGAAAAAGTAATGAGTTGATCGGTTGTGGAGTGTAGATGAATTAGTCATGCCTCGAGATGTGTGTAAACACATCTTCATGACAATCAAGTGGTGTGTGGAGGTGATTATATGGTTAGTTATAAAACCAAAAGATCTACCTCGAGATACACAGTAGTATCTCGAGGAGATCAAAATAATTGATCATCGATAAGTCGGTCAAGCAGTAATGGGTTTGTTAATAGCTACAAAGATCGAACTTGAGATATGTAACACGTATTTCGAGAAAGATCAAAATATAAAATGAAAATGTGTAAACCATTTGATCTGCCTCGATATTCGTGCAATGCGTATCTCGAAAAAAATTCATATTTTCTCTAAAATGCACAAAATTGCCTCATCTTGTTTCGTTTCGACAGCGAGGGAGAGAAATGGAAATCGATTAAGAGAGAGTTTGAAACAAGGAGAGACAAATATTCGAGGCTATGAGAAATCGAGATGGGGAGAGAAAGAGAGAGAGAGAGAGAGAGAGATTGAATGTGAGTGTTGTGGTTGTGGTTATTGTTATGATGAGTTGATGTTGTTGTCGTGTTGGGAGCTCAGACGAACTGCAAAAGTAGTTCCAATTGAGTCTAGTCAATAGGAGAAGAGTTTACTTTTATCCTCATATGATTTCTTATGTCTTTCCTTTTTCCATATATCATTGAGATTTAGGTTTCTACAAACCCTAATCCTCAATATTTTCTCAATTATTGAGATATTGATGGACATAAACTATCTTATTATCGTTCTAAAAAAATATAACGCTTATATATCACAAAAATATAATACATCACAATACATAACATTACTCAGTCTTTTATATATCATTACCCCCCAAAAACATTGATAAAAACCATTTATTAAGTTCTAGGTTATCAATAACTTAAGAACTAATCTCCAAGTCAGTGAACCTAGACTTCTTTTCAGTTTACAGGTAATGAATACAGGTTCTAATACTAAATTATATCAGAATTATTCATGGTTCTCAACAATTCGAGAATAGGGAAACTCACTCTATAAGCTACGCTATGATACTAATTGTAGCATCCCTTATCTTGATTAGGGCGATACTCAGCCTGAAACCTTAATTAAACCCCAGTACACCAATTAGACTCAATTAGAGTAACAGTACAGTCGTCCTTCATACCTGATAATCACAATACCGTATATCTTATATCGAATAAATAATCGAAAATGCAGCGGAATTAAAACTTTTTCGATAAAACATAAGAAATACAAAAATAGGCATAAACCTCGACTGTAAAACCAATTCACAACTATATTTTTATTACAAAATAGTAATTCAATTTAATATATACACAATAGAGAGATCAATTCAACGTAGAGAAGACTATAAACTCCTAATTTTCTCCATTTATGAGTCGAAGCACATGTCATTTATGGCGGCCCCGCGCCCAGAGGCCGCCCCGAGGTGTCGTCGTGTCGTGTGCTCCTCGCCTAGTGGGCCCAACTACACCTGCCCGTCCATTTTATGTCCTGATATTCCTGTCCAATTGTGTGTTATTAGTTTAGTTAGTCGATTATTCATATTTTTCTCAAGTTATTTCCTTAAGTCTTTCAATTCCTTAAGTTCAACTGTATGTACCTTATTTAAATCCTAGCCATGCTAGTGGTTTGTGTTTTACAAGTTAACAATTTATCTCATTTAAAAATAAATCAGTGGAAGTATTAATTTGAGCAAGTAAAGTATAAAGTTCATTATAATATATAGCATCATTCATATAAGCATGTCCTACTATGGAAAACCTGAAAAAGTACTATGTATATAGGTAACAGTACCATAAGACAATATATATACATGTATAGTCACTCTAGTCTCCCAAATACTCAAAATAAAACAAAATATCAAAATAAACATGTAATAGTAGGTCATCGACAGCGGGCAATCAGATGTAGTGGCCTAGGATCCCCTTGCCCCTACTGGTACTAGGATCTGCACTCGACATCATAAAAGACAGATGACAAATCCAGTGAGTAAAATCCCAAGGAACTCCTCTGATTATTCCTATGATGAAATAAAGGAAATTTAATAAATACTGTTAAATAAGCATGTGGAATGTAAAAGACTGGCAACTATAATTGGTTCATCGCATGAATAAGTAACAGATAAGCTAAACAAAGTGTGTGCTCATTCCAAATAGACTAGATTGTACTTCAGGACCCAAGATCCCTTCGTTGGGTCCCCCAATATTCTTTGACATGTTCCCTTGCGGTGCTAGCCGCTGAGTCACCGACACGTGCACCTGAAGCAAGATCGGGTTTCCATTCACTGAGGATCGGGTCACACGTGCTACAATTTAGCGCATCATGAACAAGCTACGAGGAATCCAGAAGAGTAAACTCAACCCACGTCTAAATAACATAATGGAGTAATGGAAATAAGCATAACTAATAAATATTAAATTCAAAACAGAATCGAATACTCATAGTTTTTCAATTGGGTTTTACAAATCTCAAAACATACTTCAAAGCCCCGCAATCACCCCGATCTTGTTCCCGATACCCGCCTATCAACACTTATGTCCCTGGTGTTGATTATTTAGATATATGTTTTATTGCATAATTGAAATAAAATTATTATTAAAATTCTTGTGGTTTCAAATGTCCCTATGAGTACAGACGTCCCTGCGGGTACAAATGTCCATGTGGGTAGAGACGCTATTCATTATCTTATCCATCAACCCAATATGCACAAGAATGACAATAATCTAAACACCAATTACTCCCAATCAACCCAAGAAAACTATAATGACCATCTACATTGATAGAATTAAGGGTTTTCAACATGCATTTTCATGAAATTGGAATTGAAGAAAGACATAAAATTTATACCTTATAAATGTCTTGGCTAGCTTGAATCCTTAGCTTGATCTCACCATCAATTTGGCTCAAATCCTCCTAGATCTCAAAATTTCAGCCACCAAACCCTCTCTTGCCAAAGAAATCATAATTTTTCTTTTAAGTGTATGCATGATCAAGAACTCCATTATGGATTCTTTTATACCTCTCGTTTATGATCCTAACCATTCATCTATGATTACTTTCCCAACCCAAAATGATCATATGGTCCTTGTTCACTCCTACTCCACTAATTTCCATCTTGTCGACACTAATTTCCCACTCAAATTGCCTAGGGTTCTTTTCTTGTATGAATCTCGAGGCAAATCTATGGCATCAATTTTTCTATTCAACTATAGGCATTTGTAATCAATTGATTCAACTAATTTAACTTAGGCACTTGTATACATATGTAGGCTATTTAGGGTCTTAAATTGGTGTACTACTTCCCTTAGTACCTAATTACTCGGCACCCAATGCCCCGCATCTCGGCATGCATCCTGAGGCGCACCATAGCCTATTCTTCCAATTACATTAACTTAGTTTATGGTTATATTACTCATTTTAATTGATCAACTAGTCATCTTAACGTAAATTAGTCTTGTATTATAGTGTATGTATAGTTCGCCTACTTGATACCCGCGTTGACAAGCATTACGAAGCGAATACCTGTCACACAATCTTGCATGATATAACAATACAAACACAAACATGCGATGTATTAACGAATAAACTCATAAATGTGCATAGCAAATAAGCAATCAACAAACAAATAGCTAGTGTACCTAGGTCGACGTGTGTCCTAGCCTGCCTGCGGCGTCTATGTGGATCTGAGCTGGCGTCCTAATGTGAAATTACGCAATAAATAACTGCAGTAATAAAACGAGTTGTTACAATTATTCCCAAATAAGGAAAATTTTGTCCTGAGATTTAAGTAAAACTAATTGTCGTATCGTAAAATAGCTGAGGGTATCGCTCTCGCATAGTCGACTCGAGCTCACAGGTGAGTCCCTCTGTCCCAAGATGCTGCCAACGAACTAGAACCTTAGAGAATTCCCTGCTCTTGAGAACTTGAACCATGCGGTCAGGATAACTATCGGCCACTCCTCGTAAGTTGCGTCTAGCTGAACCTCAGTCTGTCTCAAGTTAACCATCGGTCTCGGTCTTGACCTAGCCGATCTCAACATAGAAATGTGAAATGTCGAATGAACCGATAAGCAACGCTGCTAACTAGTGTTGCGCTCTAAACAGTCCAGTAACTCTCATCGCTAGTTTCCCCTTAATCTTAAATCTCTGCTGACCCTTCCAAGTGAAAACCTTCAGGTAAACCATGTCACCCTCCTCATAGCTTAGACCCCCGTGATACTTATCTGCATATTTTTTTTGTCTGTCTTGTCTCTACCGAATCTATCTAACCTTCTATGTGTGATCAACAACTATTTATGGCCCAACGGTCACTGTATCCTTCAGCAATGCCCAACACGTTGGTGATCTATAGTGCCTCCCATATAGCGCCTCAAACGGTGACATCCTGATACTTTCCTTATAGTTGTTGTTGTATGCAAACTCACACAAAGGTAGATAATCCTCCTACGAACCCCCTAACTCTAATATACAAGCCCTGGGCATATCCTCCAGAATCTGTATCAATCTCTCGAATTGTCCGTATGTCTGAGAATGGTAAGTCATACTAAACTGCAACCTGATTCCAAACTGCTCCTGCATAGCCTCCCAGAGTCTTGAAGTCAACATGGGATCTCTATCCAATACAATAGAGAATGGCACCCCATGCAATCTAATAATCTTTCGCTCAAACAATATGCTCAGCAGTGGGAACGTGTATCTCATCGAAATAGGAATGAAGCGAGCTGATTTTGTTAATCTGTTGATCACAACCCAAACGGCATTATGTCACCTCAATGTTTGCGGTAGTCCACTGATAAAATCCATAGTAATGTGCTCCCATTTCCATTATGGAATGGGCAGCGGTTGTAGTAGTCTATCAGGTCTCCTGCGCCCAGCCTTCACTTGCTGGTAGATGTGACAACTCGTGACATATGCTCCCACATCGACCTTCATCCCTAGCCACCAGAATAATCACCTCAAGTAATGATACATCTTGGTCCGGCCAGGATGAACTATGTAGCGAGATCTGTGTTCATCCTCAAGAATTTAGTCCTGTAGCTCCTGATCCACAGGTATCCACAACCACCCTCAATGTCTCAAACATTGATTTGTCGACTCTGCCCAATCAGTATACTCCAGATCCCGAGCTAGACCACTAAACCACTCATAGAGCCCATCAGCCCTCGGACACTCGGCAACCCGCCTAATCTATATAGTCAGAACTCTCATCTGACCACAAATGTGCGGCTCAACAATAGTAAATACCTCTATCATGCAAATAACTGATGCCACTTGTAGTAGTTCATGCTTATGTGTCATATGTCACACAATTGTCTGGCTGTCAATCCCACTCCTGCTTAATGCGTTAGCCATGACGTTCGCTTTCCCAGAGTGATACTTAATAGTGAAGTTGTACTCCTTTAGGAGCTCAAGCCATCTCCTTTGATGCATGTTCAAATCTCTCTGAGTGATGGTATAGCGCAAACTTTGGTGATTTGTGTACAAGGTGAACCTCTCTCCGTAGAGATAATGCCTCATGGCCTTCGGCGACTACTGGAAGCTCCAAGTCGTGCATTGGATAATCTCCCTCATGGGGTCTCAACAGTTTGGAAAGATAAGCAACTGGTCTTCCCTTTTGCATCAATACACATTTGAGACCAATGCCTAACACATTTGCATAAACTGATAAACTCTTGCCCGGTTCTGGCAAAGTCAACATTAGTGCGGAAGTCAATCTCTTCGTCAGCTCCCAAAAAGCCTTCTCACACTCCTCTAACTAATCAAATCTAACATCTTTCTTGGTCATTCTCGTCATCGGCACTGCAATTGAGGAAAAGTCCAGTACAAATCACTGATAATATCCTACCAATCCTAAAAAACACCGAATATCAAAAATCGACTCAGGTGTCCTCCACTAAATGATAGCTCTAATCTTCTCTGAATCCATAGAGATACCCTGATCGCTGATAACATGTCTCGTAAATCTCACAGCATTCAGCCAAAAATCACACTTATTGAACTTGGCATAAAACCTATGCTCTCTTAGTATCGTTAAAATTGCCTTGAGATTTCTCTCGTGCTCCACAAGAGTCCTATTATAGATCAAGATATCGTCGATGAAGACTATGACAAATATATCTAATGCATCAGATCCATGAAGATCACTAGGACATTAGTCAGCCCGAACAACATGACTGTGAACTCGAACAACCCGTATCTCGTACTGAAAGTGATCTTCTTAATGTCCTCTTCTCAAGTCCTCAACTGATGATAACCTGAACGAAGATCAATCTTCGAGAAGAACCTAGCGCCTACTTACTGGTCGAACAGATCATATATCCCATGGAATGGATAATGGTTCCTAACTGTCACCTGATTCAGCTTCCTATAGTCTATGCACATCCTCATCGAACCATCCTTCTTCTTCACAAATAACACTGAAGCTCCCCAAGATGACATATTAGGGTGGATGAAACCCTTCTCCAACAAATCATCAAGTTGTCTCCTAACCTCCTCCTGCTCAGATGGTGACATCCTGTAAGCTCGATAATAAACTCAATCGCTCGTGTCGATGGCCATCCTAGTAGATCATCTGGAATACATCGATGAAGTCTCTAACTATCGAAACATCATCAATCCTGACCTCGGTCCTAACCTCCGGCTCAACTATCGCAACGAACGCCTTCATCTCCTGCGCAGTAGCTAGTCGACCCCTAGTGATAGGTAAATCTATTGCGGATCCAACTAATAAGAACTCTAGTATCTCAGGAATGTGAAAATCTACTCTCTTACTGAAATAATATATATGTGCATGATAAGGCGATAACCAATCCATCCCGAAAAGAGCATCAAACTCTAAGTACTCTAACACTTAGAGATTCGTCGGTCACTGATGTCCCTTTACCTTTATCATCACGTCTCTACATATTCGGTAAGGGTATACTTGTCCCCAACGGCCGTACTAAGAACAAGGTGTGTGTCTAGTGTATGTTCAACTAACCTTAACTCTCTAGCAATTCATCCAGCAATAAATGATGAAGTACTACCAGAATCAAACATAGTATGCATAGCTCTACCATAAATATGTAATATACCCTCGACGAGCAGTTTGGTCGCTCCGGCGTCCGGCTGTGCTACTATATAGGCCCTCTCTCTGGCCTAATCTAGCTCTCGTCGCGGTGAAGGTGATGTTATGCAATCTGCCCTCAAGTGTCCTCTCTGACCACACTTATGACACATATGCCTCACTTGCATGTCAGCCTGTCTGTCTCTAGATCTCTTACCTTGACCCCAGTGTCTCTAACCCCTGTCATGTCCTCCATGATCTCTAGTCTGACAGTACTATTATGGCTATTGCCTACGCTGCTCGGTATGTACTGGTGCAATAGTATGAACCTATTATCTATCCTCATACTAGAACTAATTATCCCTGTGATCATCCCTATAGTTCCCGTCTCGCCTATCGTCTCTCCGATTCCTGTACGAATGATCTTTTTGTCTCTTCGGCCTCTAGTCGGGCCGAGAACTCTATCTCGTCTGTACCTCAGTCCTAGTAATATGCCTATCCTCTATCAGCATCTGAAAGGTCTTGTGTGCTAATGCTCTGTTATAGATCCCCTATAGAGTAGGAGCCTCAGATGACACAACCACTTTATCAATCCTCTTATCCACACCTCTGGCGAAGTATTAGATCAGTGTCGCTATGTCCCCGCCATATCCATCGAGAACTGTAACAAGTACTGGTAACGTTCCATGTACTACATCAGTGATTGGTTACCTTGTCTCAGGGCCAGAAACTCCTCACTCAACCTCAACCTTACCTTCATGGGAATATACTAATCATAAAACAAATCTCTAAACTCTGCATATGTCATCAGCTCCAAGTGTGTATCCTGATACGTGGTCTACTAGACCGTTGCTTGACCTTTCAAACATGCTCCTGATAGTCGTGCCTACATCCTCTCATAGTTGCTCATCAGCTTATGAAACCGCTAATGGGAAACTATCCATTTCCCTACTACCTCATGGTCACTACAACCGTAGAAGAAACTTGGTCGAAACTTCAGGAACTCTCTCAAAAGCTTCGCCTTTAGGGCCAAAACGAATCTTGATGTAGTAGCAATAGTGTGGTAGTCAACTGCCCTGTAGTTGTAGGTGGGGGAGTAGGAGTCGGGGTCTCCAATGGAATAACAATTGGTGTAGCTCCATCTGCCCGTGTCTCCATAGGTGCTCCATCAATCGGTGTTCATGGGAAAATCGGGGCAACGGCTATCCCTGTGGGTGTTGTGATTACCACAGAGTTTCGGGGTGCTATAGTCGTAGCTATAATAAGTGTTGTAAGTGCGGCGACCTGCTCCTGTAATAGATGGAGTACCTCAGCCATCTGAGTCTCCTAGGTTGCGATTCGATCCTCCAGACTCGCTGTGATAGAGGGATTCCTAGTTGCATCGCTAGTCTGTCTAGTCTCTTGAGGCTTAGTCGATTGTCCGTCAATGATCTGCATCGATAAGTGTCCACGGGATCAGCCTCAGTATATATACGTATATCATTTATATAACAAAAATATAACACGTATATAAACCTTAACTCTTCCCGCCTCACATCGCTTCCCAAATAAGGTTCTAAGGCAATATCATCGGGTTTCCACTTCTAAGGTTTATTTATTAAGTTTTATGCACTTTCATTTAAATTTTCCAAGTTACTAGAACTCGTTACTCTTATACCAACTGCGCCACCTCGCTTCCCGAGGCCGCCCTGGGGTGTCTTCGTGCCGTGTGCTCCTCGCCTAGTGGGCCCAACTACACGTGTCCGATACATGCTTGTCCATCTTATGTCCTAATATTCGTTTCAACTTGTGTGTTATTAGTTTAGTAAATCGGTTATTCATATTTTTCTTAAGTTATTTCCTTAAGTCTTCCAATTCCTTAAGTTCAACTGTCTGTAGCTTATTCAAATCCTAGCCATACTAGTGGTTTATGTTTTAGATGTTAACAATTTATTTCATTTAACAATAAATCAGTGGAAGCCTTACTTTAAGCAAGTAAAGTATAAAGTTTATCTTAATATATAGCATCATTAATATGAGCATGTCCTACTGTGAAAAACTCGAAAAAGTACTTTGTATATAAGTGACAATACCATGAAATAGTATATATATACATGTACAGTGTCACTCATGTCTCTCAAATACCCAAAACAATGTAAAGGTTACCATGGGATTTACTTAACCTTATAAATAGCCAACTTCAAGCTTAATTTTTGAGGTTCCCAGAGTGTCGGATTACCTTGAAAATGGTTCCAATAGCTTCCCTACATACCCAATTATATTATAGGTTAAGCTTAAGTGAAACGATATCACGAAGCCCAATGAAAATCGCGATCAAAGTACGCTTGAGAATAGTTTCCAAAAATATTAATTTATATAACTATTTCAACTAGCTTTCAACTAGCCAACTTGGGGTAACTTTTTAACCTTGAAAACCTCAATATTTGTCATGATGACCTTAAAGGAACTTGTAGTACTCATGTACTACTTTCTATAGACTCTAAGAACACTTAAATTGGATCATCGATGAAGAAGTTATGAATTTTTTTCATATGGCCTGTCAACTTGGCAACTTTATATATTCTGAACTAAAAAAAAGTTCTCCAAATTAATATTTTCGCAATTAATTCCTTAAAACTCGACAATAAATGCCACGAAACCACCCGATACCAACACCCAAATATTTTTACAGCCCGTGGGGTCAAATTGGATTAAAACCAATAATCAATATCAACTATTAAAACATCCCCAAAATAGTTATCAACTGAATTGCATTAGTTCACCTCATCAAAACCCTAACCCACATCGCTGGAATTTATCCCCAAATTGATGCAAATCAATCCAACATACCAATTAATAACAATTTGAACCAATTTCTATCAAAACCCCGCAAAAGAAATCGAAAAATCATGAGAATTTATATTGAATTGAGGAAAAATATCTGGCATTAAGAATTTACCAAATTGCAGGCTGAATACTTTGTTTCTACAGCAGAAACATAGCTCGAACTGGCCGTCTCGCGATGCTCTACGGTTTTGCAGAAAGAAATCGAGCTAAAATCTAATGTCGGGAGCTCCGCGAGTGAAAGAATCAGTGGAGAGGGTTAGGGAACCTTCGGTTCTGTTGAAATGAAATTATGAATCGTTTGATTTTTTTAGTTTATATATATAAAAAACCTTCAGCTGCTTGTAGCAGCTTAATTTATTTTTATTTATTAATTCCAAAAATTCCTATTTTGACGAGTGTTGACTTCCACCGCTTTCTATCCGACTTTTCAACAAATTGAACAAAACTCTCGAAAAAATAGTCCATCTTCATGAAATGTCCCTAACACTGATTTTGCTCACACCAAAACTCCAAAAATCTTAACTTTGTTCATGACATACGGAACCCTTATGGACCAATCCTCTGGCCATACTTATCCAAACTTGCACCAGTTTGGACCAAATTTTAATCTCGACTACAGTCAACTGACACCAAACTCAAAACAAGATCTCACACAACTTCGTCTCATTTCACACTACCTCAAATCCCGACTTACACACAAACCGAGGCAAATCCCCACGTCAGCTCGTTAAGTCCATTTAAGGTCCAAATTTCAAATTTTTAATTTAAATTCAATTATTCATCGCGAAATTCGAAACTAATAATTATGTCAATATTTTGACTATCACGACACTCGTCTCGACACGTATTTAGAGATAAAACCTCGTGAATCTCAAATTAACTCAATCACCTGAATTTCGCAAAATAAAATAATATATAATACACAACACTGGGCAAACATCACAAATTAATAAAATTAATTATAAATCTCAAATTCACTGATGTTTAATTCTCGACTCGAGGCCAAAACCATAATTAAGTTTCCTTAATCCCGGATTAACCATAATTATCGATTTAATAATTCAGGATTTGACAATCTTCCCAACTAATAATAATTTCGTCCTAGAAATTAAAATTTAACCAAATCTACCTAAACTCAAAGAGATTCAAAAAATGTTCTCTCATACACGCCACTCATTTTCATGTTAGCTCTTCATAAAACACGTTATTCTACAAATCAAGCTGATTCCATTCAACTATATGATGCGAATCGCTGCTGAGCATAAATATCTGAAATACGTCATCAATTTTGGCTTACTGAGGCAGTACTACCAATCCATACAGAAACTTCCTAACCCATTTCACAATCTCAAACGACCATATAAATAAAAAAGAGAGCTTTCTTTTCAGTCCAAATCTGTAATGGCCTTTTGCGAGGGGAGACTTTTAGATGCACCCAATTTCTTTCACTATATATCACAAACCGGTGATAAAGATCATAATAACTTTTGTATCTTTTTAAAACCGTTTTCAATCCTAGATGAATCTGTTGCACAACCTCAGTGTGATCTTCAACCATCTATGACTCCAACTTCACCAAATCCTCCAGTTCAACCCCACTGATAGGAGATCGACAAGGTATCACATACCATGCCTAAAATAGAGTCATTTCAATACACAATTAACAACATTTATTGTAAAAGAACTCACACAAAGGTATGTATTCTTCCCATGAACCTCTAAATACCAGTACACAAACCCTGAGCATGTCCTCCAACACATAAATCCATATTTCAGTCTGACCATCCACCCAAGGGTGAAATACAGAACTGAAATAAAGGTGAATGTGGAAATAATTCTTGTATGCCCTGCCACAACCCCAATGTGTACCGAGCATCAAGATAAGAAAATATCATCAGCAACACTCCAAACAAGTGAACCACCTCTCGCCCACAAAACAAGTTCAGCTGTGTAAAGGTATCTAAAATGTACATAGAAAGAACATGAGCAGACTTCGCCAGTCCATCAACAATAATTGACACCACATCATGTTTCTCCCAAGAAATAGGCAGATGAATAACAAATTATATCACGATATATTCCCATTTTCATTACAATATGGGAAGTAGTTGCAACGTATCTCCAGGTTTCTGCCTATCAGTCTTAACCTGTTGACAAATCTCGCATTTCCTCACATAATCACCCACCTCAGCTTTCATCCCTAGTCACCAATATAATCGCCCCATATCATAACATAATCTGGTTCTGCCAGGATGAATGCTAAATCTAAACCGATGAGATTCTCTTAATATCTCATCCCGAATCTCAGCCACCGATGGAATCTATAGTCTGCCTTTAAACCTCAAGCTTTAATCAACAAACTCAACTTAATCTGGATTATTACTATTATCAGCAAACCCCTTAAACTTTTCATAATCCACATCACTTTGTTGACACTCTATCACTTCCTGAATAGAGACGAGTTGTACTCTAAACTGAGCACAAGTCGGTTCATTATCAACCTCAAGAACCTCCGACAAAATCATAACAATGACTTTTTTGAGCAACTCATACTCGTAAGTCAATCGACAAGTTGCACGCAATGTTTTAGCACTCCTCATGCTCAATGCGTCAGCAACAACATTAATTTCACCTAAATGGTATTTAAGACTAAAATTAAAGTCTTTTTAACGTTCAACTATTATTATTGTCTCACATTCAATTTTTTTTTAGAGAACAAATAATTCAAACTCTTATGATTTGAAAATAGAGGAAAACTTCCCCCATATCTCCACAGCTTCGAAACAAACACAATCGCCGCTAATTTCAAATCATGAACAGAATAATCTTTCTCGTAAATATTTAATTGACAAGAAGCCTAAATAATCACCCTTCCATTTTACATTAACACAACTCAAACCCACTTTCGATGCATCAGTCTAAAATTTAAGCATTTTCCTCGCTTTAGGCAATACAAGAACTGGTGCTAAGTCAAATGCTTCTTCAATTTCTTGAAATATAGCATTGCATTCTTTCGACCAAATAATTGGAATATTTTTCTGAGTTAATTAAGTAACTGACGCAACTATCTTTGAAAATCTTTCACAAATCGACAATAATCGCAAGCCAAACTTAGAAAATTTCGTATCTCTGTCACTTTGATAGGTTCTAACTAACAAATAATAGCCTCATTCTTGGCTATATCCACCAAAATTCATTTCATACAAACCACATCACCCAAAAACTTCACCTTAGACAACCAAAACTCGCATTGGCTTAACTTAGCATGCAGCCTAAGATTTCTCAAATTTTAAAGATTAACTATAAGATATTATTCATGATCCTCGTGAGTCTTAAAATATATCTCGGTATCATCAGTGAACATTATCACAAAGTGACACAAACACAACCTCAACACTCTCTGCATCAAATCTACAACCATTGGCGGAACATCACTCAACCTAAATGACATAACAATAAACTCAAAGTAACCATATCTGATACTAAATGCAGTTTTTGTACATCATTTTCCCAAACTCTAGACTGATAATAACCTTAACGAAAACAAATCTTTGAAAAGAGTTTTGATCTATTCAGTTGATCAAACAAATCATTAATTCGAGGCAATACATATTTATTCTGAACGGTTACTATGTTTCACTGTTTATAATCAATGTAGAGACTCGAATTATCATTCTTCTTTTTCATAAAAAGGACTATTGCACCCCCACTGTCACTTACCTCGATGAATAAACTCTTTCATCCATTAACTCCTCTAACCGATACTACAACTCCTACAAGTCCTTCGAAGATATCATATAGGACAACATAGTTATTAGTCTAGTTCTAAAACCAAATCAATCATAAAATTAATCTCTATTAGAGATGGAACTCCAGTTAATTCATCAAAATACATGTCCACGAATCCCCAACCACAAGAATCTCCTCCAGTTTAATTTCAAATCTTGCCTCGGTATTATAGTTCCGGTAAGAATTTCAATTTCTTCCTAATGACTAGCTTATCCATTATCAATAACAGCTCAAACTCCAATAACTATAACACACAAAATCAACAACCATCTCGTGTCTGGAGATCTCAACAACATATTTCTCATACATTAAGTGATGATCCACCCTATCCCTAACTACTGTGTTAAGTATAAGATGAATAGGGACTCACACTGGAGTTAACCATAACTCAATGACCACACGACCACAAACTAAAATCGAACCTTCAATAAGATTATGATTTGTACTTGAATCTCGTTCAGTCACCACTTGAACACATTCCCTGAAATGTTGTTGAGTCTGTGACACACAAAATGATGCTCTTAAAAATTATGGACACATCTCTTGTAATGTCTTTTCTTTCCATACCCAAAACACGTACTCACACTCATATTCCGAGAACAGTCTCGGCTGATGTGACCCTCTTTTTCATACCTAAAACATGTCACTGTAGGTTTATTACTTATAAACGATTCCTGAATGGTGTCGATCTCTGATTTGAGGCCTACCACCCTGAGATCCTCGACCCTTACCTTCATTCCTCTGCAACTAAGGTATACCTTTTCAACCTGAAGACAAAAAAGTATGTTTGTGTCACCTCAACTGATCCTCAAATCTTTAATTTCCTCTCAGAATTTAGGGTTAAGCCTGAAAGGAAATTTTTTCTTACTCACAAAATTTGATTCTTATCCTGACTGCACAACGCCCTAATATCATCGTGATTCGTGCTGAAAAATTGTATAATCACATAGGTATTGGCCCTATCTCGAACCTCTCGCAGAATGGTCCTTTTAATCCTCAATATAATAGTACCAAACTCTTCCTACTTTTCCTCCCATGACATTCCACTATCAACGAATGTATCAATCTGAACTAGAAACTACAACAGCTGGTTTAACTCTCGCATGAACTGCAATGGTAATTTACTCTTCCTGAGCGACTGAAGTGGCATTAGGAACTTCTTGGGCCACACAACCATAAATACATGGGTTGGTAGCTTAATTATTTAGTGACTCTAACATCTTCACAGCCAAGTTCTAAAACGTGTTTGAATCCACACATTGTGCCCTATTATCCTCACCAAATCCCTACTCAAGCTCTTACTGTCCACTAATAATTTTTAGCAATAAAATTGCAAGAAAAGTGGTTCAACAAGCCCATATCCATTGATATCTCGATAATATAAAACATACATAACACAATAATAAAGTTTTAAGCTTTTTAACCTCATTCCATCGCGTTACTTCCCAACTAATCACTCACTAAGCCTCAATCAGCAAGATTGTTTTTGAATCCTAGGCTATGATAACATTGTCATACCCCACTTAATAAGGGCATCTGACCGACCTAGATTACCTTAATCCACTGATAATCTAGCAGCCTTAACTTCTCCATCAATAAATAATTAAAAATCTATCAGTGTAATTATCACATATGATTCTTTATCAACCACAAAAGGTTCTAAAACGAATATTGTATCTCAAAGTTCATTAAAGATTAATTTTATAATCATCAAATATTCGTAAAAGTTTTTTGCCAGCATCTCCTCTATTTTAAAGCTTACACCAAAAATCTCGGTCTTCATAAATCTTCAACAAAACCTGCTCAGCTTGGTGGAAGTGTCGAAGACTCACAATCCACCCCATAACAAAATATATCGCATTAATAATGATTATTTATTATTTCTAACCTATCTCAGACTTTCAACATTATTAAATCATTAATAGCTTAACTTTTCGGCATTCCAATCCATCCTAAAACCATTAAAACAATTACAATCCTTCTCAAAACTATTTCAACACTTTCAAAAGATATCTAACCTCGCACGAACCTAAAAACCCATTTATACAATATTTTATATTCAAAAGTAATACAAACATAGAGAGAAAGAAACTGAGCAAGTCACCAATAATTGAAAAGCTTTTCATTTCCTTTGTCGCCGCTAAAACCTGTCATTATCCAATTATAGAAATTCGATAATGTCAGATAAGTAAATCCCACACTATCCAGTACACATGTAGTAATCAAATGCATAATAATCCAAGGAATATAAACGAACAATATAATCCAAGGAATTTAAATACAACCATGAGTCCATCCCGTTTCCATTATCCGACCACAATCAGACGACCGATATTTGAAAGTGGTAAGTAAACAGTAGTAAGGACTCATGCGCTGGTAGAATAACCAAACAAGTCTTGTTCCTCTAGACTATAGGAGTATGATCTGATTAAGTCATCTAGAATACATCGATGAAGTCTCTAACTATCGAAACATTCACAATCCTGACCTCAGTCCTAACTTGCGGCTCAACTATCGCAACGAACGCCTTCATCTCCTGCGATGTAGCTAGTCGACCCCTAGTGATAGGTAAATCTATCATGGATCCAACTAATAAGAACTCTGGTATCCCAGGAATGTGAAACTCTACTCTCTTAGTGAAATAATATATATGTGCATGATAAGGTGATAACCAATCTATCCCGAGAAGAGCATCAAATTCTAAGTACTCTAAACCTAGGAGATTCGCCGGTAACTGATGTCCCTCAACCTCTATCATCACGTCTCTATAGATTCGGTAAGAGTATACTTGTCCCTAGTGGTCGTACTAAGTACAAGGTGTGTGGGTCTAGTGGTTGTACAACTAACCCTAACTCTCCAACAATCCATCCAGCAATAAATGATAAAGTACTATAAGAATCAAACATAGTATGCATAAGTCTACCATGAATATGTAATGTACCCTCAACGAGCTATTTGGTCTCCGCCATCCGGCTGTGCTACTGCATGGGCTCTCTCTTTGGCCTGATTTGGCTCACATCGTGGTGACGGTGGTGCTATGCAATCTGCCTTCAAGAGTCTTCTCTGACCACACTTATGACACATATGCCTCTCTTACATGTCAGCCTGTCCGTCTCTATATCTGTGATCTTCACCCCGGTCTCTATAACCCCTATCATGTCCTCTATGATCTCTAGTCTGATAGTACTATTATGGTTGTTGCCTACGTTGCTCAGTCTGTACTGGTGACATAGTGTGAACCTGTTGTCTATCCTCATAATGGAACTAATTATTCCATTGATCATCCCAGTAGTCCTTATCTCGCCTATCGTCCCTTTGAATCCTGTACGAATGATCTTTTTGTCTCTTCGGCCCTAGTCCGGTCGAGAACTCTGTTTCGTCTGTACCTCAGTCCCAGTAATATGCATATCATATATCTGCATCAGAAATGTATTGTGTGCTAATGCTCTATTATAGATCCGCTACAGAGTAGGAGTCCCAGATGACACCACTATTGCAGAAATCCTTTCATCCACACCTCTAGCGAAGTAATAGATCTGTAGTCACTATGTCCCCATCACATCCATCGAGAACTGTAATAAGTATTGGTAACGCTCCATGTACAGCATCAATGATTTGTTACCTTGTCTCAGGGCCAGAGTCCCCACTCTCAACCTCAACCTCACCTTCATGGGAATATATTAATCATAAAACAACTATCTAAACTCTGCCCATGTCATCGGCTCCAGGTGCATATCTTGATACGTGGTCTACCAGACCGATGTTTAACCTCTCGAACATGCTCCTGTTAGTCATGCCTACATCCTCTCTCAGTTCCTCATCAGCTTATGAAATCACTGATGGGAAACTATCCATTTCCTTGCTACCTCAAGGTCACCACCACTATAGAAGAAACTTGGTTGAAACTTCATGAACTCTCTCAAAAGCTTCGCCTTTAGAGCCAAAACAAATCCTGATGTAGTAGCAACAGTAGAGGTAGTCAACTACTCTGTAGTTGTAGGTGAGGGCGTAGGAGTCGGGGTCTCCAACGGAATAATAATTGGTGTAGCTCCCTCTGCCCGTGTCTTTATAGCTGATCCATCAATTGGTGTCCGTGGGACAATCGGGATGATGGTTGTCCCTGCGGGTGCTGTGATTACCACATAGTCTCGGGGTGCTGTAGTCGTAGCTATAATAAGTGTTGTAAGTGCAGCAGCCTGCTCCCGTAAAAGTCGGAGTACCTCAGACATCTGAGTCTCCTAGGTTGCGATTCAGTTTTCCAGACTCGCTATGATAGAGGGATTCCTAGCTGCATCGCTAGTCTGTCTAGTCTCTTGAGGCTTAGTCGATTGTCCGTCCATGATCTGCATTGAGAAGTGTGCACGGGATCAGCCTCAATATATATACGTATATCATTTATATAACAAAAATATAACATGTATATAAACCTTAACTCTTCCTGCCTTACATCACTTTCCAACTAAGGTTCTAAGGTAATATCATCGGGTTTCCACTTCTAAGGTTTGTTTATTAAGTTTTAAGCACTTTCATTTCAATCTCCCAAGTTTCTAGAACTCGTTACTCTTATACCAACTGCGGCGCCCTCGCTTCCCGATGCCACCCAGGGTGTCTTCGTGTCATGTGCTCCTTGCCTAGTGGGCCCAGCTACACGTGTCCAGCACCTGCTCATCCATCTTATGTCGCGATATTCATTTCCACTTGTGTGTTATTAGTTTAGTAAATTGGTTACATATTTTTATTAAGTTATTTCCTTAAGTTTAACTGTTTGTAGCTTATTCAAGTCCAAGCCATACTAGTGGTTTGTGTTTTACATGTTAACAATTTATTTCATTTAACAATAAATCAGCAGAAGTCTTAATTTAAGCAAGTAAAGTATAGATTTCATCTTAATAATAGCATCATTAATATGAGCATGTCCTACTGTGAAAAACCCGAAAAAGTACTATGTATATAAGCGATAGTACCATGAAATAGTAGATATACATGTATAGTGTCATTACAGTCTCTCAAATACCTAAAACAATGTAAAGGTTACCATGGGATTTACTTAACATTATAAATAGCCAACTTCAAGCTTGATTTTCGAGGTTCCCGGAGCGTCGGATAACCTTGAAAATTGTTCCAATAGCTTCCCTGCATACCCAATTATATTATGGATCAAGCTTAAGTTAAACGATATCACGAAGCCCAATGAAAACCAAGATCAAAGTATGCTTGAGAACAGTTTCCAAAAATATTAATTTATATAACTATTTCAACTAGCTTCCAACTAGCCAACTTGGGGTTACTTTTTAACTTTGAAAACCTTAATATTTGTCATGATGACCTTAAAGGAACTTGTAGTACTCATGTCCTACTTTTAATAGACTCCAAGAACACCTAAATCGGATCACCGACGAAGAAGTCCTGAATTTTCCCATATGGCCTATCGACTTGGCAACTTTATATATTTTGAACTAAAAAAAACTTCTCCAAATTTATTTTTTCACAATTAAATCCTCAAAACTTGACAATAAATACCACGAAACCACCCGATACCAACACTAAAATATGTATGTAACCCGTGGAGTCAAATTGGATTAAAACCAATAATCAATATCAACTATTAAAACATCTCCAAAATAGTTATCAACTGAATTGCATTAGTTCACCTCATAAAAACCCTAACCCACATCAATGGAATTTATCCACAATTGATTCAAATCACTCTAATATACCAATTAACAACAATTCAAACCAATTTCTATCAAAACCCCGCAAAAGAAATCAAAAAATCGCAAAAATTTAAATTGAATTGAGGAAAAATACATGGCATTAAGAATTTACCAAATTGCAGGACGAATACTTCGTTTCTACAGCAGAAACTTAGCTCGAACTGACCGTCTCGCGATGCTCTATGGTTTTGCGGAAAGAAACTGAGCGAAAATCAGATGTCGGGAGCTCCGCGAGTGAAAGAATCGGTGGAGAGGGTTAGGGAACCTTCGGTTCTATTGAAATGAATTTATGAATCATTTAATTTTTTTAGTTTATATATATATAAACCCTCAGCTGCTTATCAGTAGCTTAATTTATTTTTATTTATTAATTCTAGAAATCCCTATTTTGACGTGTTTTGACTTTCGGCGCCTGTTTTCTATCCGACTTTTCACCAAATTGAACAAAACTCTCGGCAAAACAGTCCATCTTCATGAAATGTCCATAACACTGGTTTTAGTCACACCAAAACCCCAAAAATCTTAAATTTGTCCATGACATATGGAACCCTTATGGGCCAATCCTCTTACCATACTTATCCAAACTTGCACCAGTTTGGACCAAATCTCAACCTCGACTACTATCAATCGACACCAAACTCGAAACAAGATCTCACACAACTTCGTCTCATTTCGCACAACCTTCAATCCCGACTTACACGCAAACTGAGGCAAATCCCCACATCAGCTCATTAAGTTCATTTAAGGTCCAAATTTTAAATTTTTAATTTAAATTCAATTATTCGTCGCAAAATTCAAAACTAATATTTATGTCAATATTTTGACTATCTCGACACCCATCTCGACATGTATCTCAAGATAAAACCCCGCAAATCTCAAATTTACTTAATCACCCGAATCTCGTAAAATAAAATAATATATAATACACAACATTAGGCAAACATCACAGATTAATAAAATTAATTATAAATCTCAAATTCACCAGTGTTTAATTCTTGACTTGCGGCCAAAACCATAATTAAGCTTCCTTAATCTCGGATTAACCGTAATTACCGATTTAAAAATTTCAGGATTTGACAACCTCAACTGATCATGAGCCGGAATCCACAATTTATCCCTGAAACGTAACACACCATTATTAGAAACTGGATAATCGGGATGATCTACACTAGTCGTTAACCTCTAAGGTGCTATATAATCTTGATCTGTTTTCTAACAATCAACCACCCGATGAATCATCTTAGGTTCACCTCGAATCTGAGTACAGAAGAATAGATTAGTAGCTCTGGAATAAGCTCTCTCAGTTGATAATGTGCTCGCTGGACTTTCACAAACCATAGTCACTGAAGCTTCCTCAAGAAGTTTAAACTGAGAAGCTCTAGCAGTAGCAATGTTCTCTCTGCCTGTTCTTCTCCTACTCAAGGCAACAACAACCACATTTGCTTTGCCTGGATGGTACTTCATGGTGAAATCATAATCCTTGAGAAACTCAAGCCATCTACACTGCCTCATATTCAATCCACTCTAAGTAAACAAGTATTTCAGACTTTTATGATCTCAAAATACTATAAACTTCTCATCGTACAAGTAGTGCCTCCAAATCTTCAAGGCAAAAATAATTGCAGCTAGCTCAAGATCATGAACTAGATAATTCCTTTCATGAATCTAGAGTTGCCTTGAAGCATAAGCTACAACCATGCCTTCCTGCATCAGCACACAGCCCAAGCCTGAATGAGAAACATTTGTATAAATCTCTAACTCATTCCGCAATTCAGGTAATGTAAGAACACGTGTTGTAGTCAAATTATCCTTTAAACCTTTGAAGAAGGCTTTGCACTCATCTGACCAAATAAGGTTAACATCTTTCTACGTTAGCCGAGTCATTGCCAGAGCAATACGAAAGAAACCATCAACAAATCGTTTGTAAAAACCCGCTAACCCCAGTAAACTTTGAACCTTTAACACTGTGGTAGGATAGGCCAATTTCTGATTGCCTCAACCTTCGCTGGATCAACAGACATACCATCATCATGAACCACGTGTCCAAGAAATTTGACCTCTGAATACCAAAATTCGCAGTTACTAAACTTATCATACAGCTGATTATCCTTCAGAGTCTACGATGTAACTTTAAGGTGGTGCGAATGTTCTTCCTTTATCTTCGAATAAATCAAAATATCATCGATAAACACGATGATAAACTGGTCAAAATAGGGGTTTAAACACCCTATGCATCAAGTCCATGAACATAGCAGGACTATTAGTGAGCCCAAACGACATCACTATAAACTTGAAGCACCCGTAACGAATACTAAAATCAGTCTTCGAGATATCCTCATCCCTGATCCTCAGTTGATGATAACTACACCTCAAATCAATCTTCGAGAAATGTCTGGCACCTTTCAACTGATCAAATCAATCATCGATCTTGGGTAATGGGTATTTGTTCCAGATAGTCACCCAATTAAGCTATCTATAATTAATGCACATACGTAGGGTTCTGTCCTTTTTCTTCACAAAAAGAATCGGTACTCCCCGCGGTGACATACTAGGATGGATAAACCCCTTCTATAATAACTCCTTAAACTAAGTCAACAACTCATGTAATTCCTTTAGTGTCATGCGGTACAGAGGAATAGATATAGGTTTGGTATAAGGAATAAGATCAATGATGAAGTCAATAAAACGTGACAGTGGAAGTCCATGCAAGTTAGATGGAAAGACTTCTAGAAATTCACAAACCACGGGTATCTCACCAACCTTAAGTTCCTGACCAGGCTCTCCAAATGTGACAACTCCGCCATAACTTGTAAATCTCGAAGAGTAGCTTCCCTTTTATGAGTTGCAAGTCGTGAAAGATTATAGCCTTTATAGACTATAATTTCAAAAAGGTTATGGATCTGAAAGATTACCCTCTTATGGAAATAGTCAATATTGACATGGTATGCTGATAACCAATCCATCCCTAGTAGTGCATCATAATTCAGGAACTCCATTACCCTCAAATCAATTGGAAGTTCATTCTCCCTAATTTTTATTACATATCTCTCATAGATTAGGCTAGGATAAACCTTCTCACTCACTACTGTGCTTAAGATCAATAATGTATTGGCTCTAACAGGTTTTAATTTCAACTCATCAACCATTGCACCAGTAATAAAAGAAAGTGTAGAACTAACATCAATTAAAACATGCATGTCTCAACCACAAATGTTTAATATACCTTCCACAAGCCTCGTATTAGCTTTTGGATATGCCTCAACTTTTGCATAAGTCTGTCCTCATACAGGTGTTGTACTGCCAACCGATGTGACCGGTGGCATAAAACACTCTCTCCGAATATGCCCCGTCTACCTACACTAATAGCATATTATAGAAGCCCTATGAGGAAAACTACTGGCCTAAGAAACCTGCCTTGATCTACTCGGTTTCTGTGATGAATGTGTTATGCTCTTGCCCTTACCTCCAAAACGAGGTGGTGGTAAAGGTGGTTTGGCTACTAAAGCCTGAGAAATTGGTGGAACCGATGCACTAACAAAAGTTGTCCCTGTAGACCATGACTGTGTAGCTACTCCAGCTACACTCATCTACTTCTTCCTTGCCTGAAAATAAACAAATTCATGGGTTCTCTGACTTCCAGGAAACTGTTGTACTGGTAGTAGCGTAAGTACTATTCCAAAAGGTCTGGCTAGAATGGTTGCTTCCACATCTATTGCACTCTCGAATATAAAAGCATAGCTAGTGCGAGGATAATAGGAAACCACGACTTTGATCTCATAATTCAGCCCACCAAGAAACAAATCTATTTTGTTCTCTTCCTATTCCACCATCTCAGGAGCAAATTCACTCAACTCAGTGAACCTATGCTCATACTCTCGTATAGACATGGCTCCATATTTCAGTTGAATAAACTCAGTCATTTTCCTATTCCTGATTGATTTCAAGAAATACTGCATGTAGAACACGGTCCTAAACTATGCCAAGTAGTGATAGTCTTCCCTTCTCTATCTAGGGAATTCACCACTTTTGTGTAAAATCAATCAACAAAAATGTGACCAATTTAACCTTAAATCAATCCTCAACATCCACAGCAACAAATATCTGCTCCATCTCCAATACACAGGTCTCTGCTACCCCTTCCTCTATTATGCCATCAAATTTCATAATGTTATATTTCATGAATTCCTTGCGAGTTTTAAGAAATGCAACCTTCTCAGAATCCATAGGCACCGCGGCAGTTGTTTTTAGCACTTGAATATGTGATAATACAGGTAGAGCTAGAGTGACTATTATCTCAGCTCCTCCCTCAGCTCTGTTAAACTTGGGACTGGTTGCAAGCTATGCCTCAGGTCGCTGTAATGGTGGTCCTATCTGAGCCATCAGCATATCCATAAGTTTTGCTTGAAACTCTATAAGTTCCTTCATTTGATGTTCCATTCTAGATTTCTATTGATCGTCGGTTTCCTTGTTACCCTGAGGTTCAGGCCTTTGTGAACCCTCTCCTTGATCCGTCATTAGATTTTGAAGTCAAAGAAGAGACAAGATCATTAGGTAACATTCAAAAGGAAATCATATATATACAGTAAATAACAATATATACAGCAAATAATGTATAATAATGTTTTCATTTCCTCCCCCCTCCAAAACACGATGAAAACAGTTTATCATATCCTAAGCTTATTCATAACTCAAAACAACTCTCATAGTCAATAAACTTAGGTTTCGGTACAAAGGAATATGATATCACTTACTTCGAGAACAATTCGAAAGTGAAAACAAAATCAGAGACTTGTCCATGATACCAAATTGTATCAAGAATACTACTTATATTCAAAAGTGATAAACATTAAACTTTGAAGTAGGCTCTGATACCAAGTTGTAGCATCCTCTATCTTGATTAGGGTGATACACGGCTTGAAACTCTAATTAAGCCCCGATAACCCAGCGAGACTCAACTAGAGCCAGCGGCCTCTCTGTTAATACCTGATAAGCTCAACATGTATATTAATATCAAATAAATCATGTGAAGTATACGCAGTGGAAAATTAAAACTTTTTCGATATTTAAACAATAAATAGAAATACAGGGTTTATCAAAAGCCAAAACCTCGTTTATAAACCTCCCAACCCCTTTTATATATAAAAAATATATCAAACAGTGTATATATGTACAAAAAGGTTCATTACATCGTAGAGAAGATTATAAGACTCCTAAATCTTCTCCTTGCCCTTGGCTGAAGCGCTATGTTGCAAACCTGAAATATTAAATTTGGGGTGAGCGCTCCAACTTGCTCAGTAAGTAAGAATTCACAAAGCCATCAACATTTCATATAATAATCTAGAACATTATGCAATAACAATATGCACTAATGTTAAATAACAAGAATATGGAAAGCATATAATTCAATAAATAACATATGCAAATCAAACTGTCAATGACTATTACAATGTGATTCCTATTTTATTTATAAAATTAGGGTTGATTATCCATTGATGTCATTAATGCAATTGCTAGACCAACACATGATGTAATGTCTAGCCAATCCATTAATAACCAATGTTTTTATCTGAAACCCTCTAGTCAGTATGTAATCCAAACAACCTATCGAATTGAGCATGAGTTATATATAGGACGGGAAGGTAACCCATCTCGTATAAACTTATTTTCAAAATTAAGAATTACTCTCGTGGGTCACATTACACACCGTTTTCCATTTATTGAAAATCATCACAGTGTACATAGTCCCCCATTCACTCCATAAACTACATGAGCTATATATATTAGGATAGCTAGATAACATTGATAAATAAGCGAATCCATACTTACCTCGGCTTACGTTTTGTAACCGAATTCCCTAACTTTTCATGTCACTCACGCTTTATCGAGGATCCAATACCTATCACAAACCATTTGTAATCAATATAGGTCTAATACCCTATATTTAGAACCTCTAGTTCAGTCCTTAAGTTCTCAAGAAATCATAATAAAAACTCAAATTATTTGTTATTTTCTAGGGTGGGAGTAGGCTCCTTCAATTGGTGGAGTGCACTCCAACAGCTGAGTTCATCTTCCCTGATGAAGGGAGCGCGCATATCTACTAGGTCGAGCGCGCTCCACCCTGTGCTGTCTCAATAGTACATAGGGCAGTAGCCACTGTTCCATCGATAAATCCACAAAACAACATCCAACACTCCCAAAATACATCAAAGAGGACCTCTAGTGAAGTAACAAACTATTTCCATTCATCAAACAACACAATTCATAGAGATATCATCACTTACTATCAAACTGAATTTCAAAAACATAAAAACTAGACTTACCAAAATGATGATCTCTGGGTTTTTAATCATTTAAGTTCCTCAATCCACGTTGAATCAGCTCTTTGAGTGATCTCCTAGGATCAGAATTAAAACCCTCAACTCTCTCTTACTATCGATCAAATTATAGAGATAAATATAAGGTTTTTAGTTTAAATATATGGGTTTTTCGCAAGATACGCATCGCGCTATCTCGAGAATGATCAAATGATTGATGTGTTAATATGACACCCTTAAAGTGACACACATGTTGACACCATAAACATTTACACTTATCTTGAGGCGATCCAACGATCTATATAATTCAGACCAATCTATAGTTTTTAATATATATAAATATATATATATATATATATATATATCTCATGTATTTTCTTGCCAATAAATCTACCTGACATGCCTATGAGTATTCTCACGTATAGACATTCATTCCACAACCCCCCCGTCGCACTTGATGTATCGGCTACTTATTGTTTATTTACGTATTTACCATTTATAGGCTTGTGTATAAATTGTCTATTATACTACAACCTATAAAATTCATTAAACATTTCAACCAAACATAAACCATCATGCAAACACACGAACACGCTAATCGAGGTACGCCAAACTTAACCACGAGTCTAACTCGAGTTAATTAGGATTCGAATTAACATTAATCTCTAGTTTAAGGTAATAGGTCATTACAATCATTTTGGGTGGGTGATTTCTGTGAGTGAATTCATTATATTCATGAATTTAGGTTACTCACTTCACTTCTAATTTCTCTCACTCTGACAACTATACTTTTTAAACTCTCATAGCTTGAAGATCTTTAAATTACATTGCACCGACTCTTTTATTTTCATACTTCCATTTGTCTTCTAGTGATTTCTCTAAGATTCTCTAATATTAGAGATAACTAAAAGTTTCTCCAAAACTTTTTCACATAGGTATATCAGTATTTCAACTATAATGAATTAATGAATATGCTCAATCTTTCAAGTTGAATGGATTTATACCTAAGTCTCAACTTTAGGATTTATACTCGCAATCCGTCTCATCCATTATTTGAAATACATTTTGAGCTTTTACCCTATAAGTGATGCATTAAATTGTTTGGTACAACTACCAAAACAATTATCTCATGTTGGTTCTTCTCTAACTTTCACGAACCATACAAAAGTATAAACTACAATCTCTTGCCTCGCTGTGTCAACACACAACTACCTGAATAAAGGTATTAGAATAAATCTCTAACTTTTCACTAATCCAGGTATAATCAAGCAATTATTGAAGCTAAACTACATTTTAATTCCCTCCCAAGGTATCCTTGTGTCACTTACAACTCATCTCAATTTCACTCTTAGGTTAATTGAACATACGACATAACGATACCACAAATCTTTGTACATGTTGTTTGTATCATTCAATTATTCCAAGATAATAACACGTTTTCTGATTCTGTGTTGAATATATGACAATTCTCTGATTGTCTCAATCCTAGTTAAAATGTTGACTCGTAATTAACATTCAACACACTAAGTGACTTACATTTGAAGCTTAGTATTTGCACTTGCAATCTTTTGGCGTAACCAATTTATTGTCAAAGTTCACATAACTCTGCGTTATTGTTTATGCCTTTGCTAAGTCTTCAACCTTTTTTTATATAGAGTTCAAAAACTCTACTTCTTCGCTCATAAACATAATGATAAGCTCTAGGGGGTTTTAATGGTTCCCGCCATGATTTCGAAAATGATCAATCTATTGCCTGAAATCATTTTCATATATTCCTAATTTTGATCTTAAATGAGTGACAACCATATCTCAATCAATCCCTGAGATAGTTGTTTCATGCAATTGACCAAATGAGTTGTCGATTTTGGGTAATAAATATTCATTCTTTATTTAACTTAAATTAATTTATTACTCGAATTGAGTTCTCAAATTTACACAATTTCCTTTCAAAAGCAACAGTTGATGCCAACCTCTCGGTATTATTCTTACCTATTCATTCCCAGTATCATATGGTCTTTCTTCGATTCTCAAATCCTCAAATTCATTGACAACTCATTCTCCCCAATTTAGACTACACCAGTCTAAATGATAAGATTATGACATATCACTAACTCATGGTCATATTCTAACTCAAACCATACACATTTGTACAAGTTTTAAATCTTAGCTTCACCCTTAGTTTCCTTTTTGTACGTACGTATCCACCACAACGTCACTTTTTCTTTTATCATTTTATTAGTGGTGTGGTTACACCACAACATCACTAATAAACTTTTTCTTATTATTCCAATATGGACTAGCACCATATTTGTAATCTTATACTTCATAATAACTCATGAAATATGAATAAACTAGAGGTTATCTAACCTCAACTAGGTTCCTCGTCATTTATCACAAATTTTCTCATTGAACGAATTTTAAATCTCGTTTATTTAATCTTAATACTAGTATATATTTCACTTAAAGATAATCGTCATCTTTAAGCTTCACTGGATATCACTTTCTTATTAATATCCATTTTCCTAATATGTCTTAAAGTCCAGGTCTAATCGATCCTTCTTTACTGACTATCATTTATCGAAGAATATCAGTAAAAATAAAGACCAATAGAGACTATTCAATAGGAGAAGAGTTCACTTTTGTCTTCATATGATTTCTTATGTCTTTCCTTTTTTCATATACCATTGAGATTTAGGTTTCTGCAAGCCTTAATCCTTAATATTTTCTCAACTATTAAGATATTAATGGACATAAACCATTTTATTATCGTTCTGGAAAGACATAACACTTATATCTATCGCATAGATATAATACATCACAATACATAACATTACTCAGTCTTTTATCTTTCATTATCCTCCAAAAACATCGATAAAAACCAGTTATTAAGTTATAGGTTATCAATAACTCGAGAACCAATCTCCAAGTCAGTGAACCTCTACTTCTATTCAGTTTACAGGTAATGAATTCAGGTTCTAATAATAAACCATATTAGAGTTATTCCTAGTTTTCAACAATTCAAGAATAGGGAATCTCACTCTATAAGCTAGGTTATGATACCAATTGTAGCATCCCTATCATGATTAGGGTGATACCCGGCCTGAAACCCTAATTAAGCCATGGTACACTAGTCAGACTCAATTAAGTAATAGTACATTCGTCCTTCAAACATAATAATCACAATATTGTATATCTTATATCGAATAAATAATTGAAAACGCAGCGCAATTGAAAATTTTTGATAAAACATAAGATATACAAAAATCGACATAAGCCTCAGTTGGAAAATCATATCCCAACCCTGTTTATTACAAAAAAAAATAATTCAATATAATATATATACAATAACGAAACCAATTCACTATGGAGAAGACTAAAAACTCCTAAATTTCTCCATTTCTGACTCAAATTGCACGTCGATAATCAGAAATGTTAATTGGGGAAAGAGCGCTCCAACTTGCTCAATAGGTGATGATCGTAAACATATCAATTATCACTACTATCAATGAATAATGAATAGCGATATGAATCCAAAACACATTTATTCAGGCATTGAAAATAATATAACAATATATAAAGGAATTCAAGTTGAAAGCTCAATTGCAACTGTACTCGTGACTAGTATTTTGATTTCCATTTTAAAGTTATACTCTCATCTGCATAAGAATACATCTGCGGAATCTACATATTGACTTATATGAGTTCTACCAGTGGATTCAAATGTAATCAAGTTATCAACTTTTAATAACTAGAGAGTCGTACTCTCATCTTACCCTAAGAATACGATCCACATAACCCCCATGTTGGTCATCACGTGATTTTGTTGGTGTATTCAAGTTTAACTGAGCTAGCAACCCTAAGTGGACAGTGAACGACTGAAGTAAAACTCTGACCTACTCTAGATGAAAGGGTGGAACCCATTTCCATGCTAACTTTTTTTTCCTTTTATTAGGACAAAGGGCGGAATCCATTTCCCGGCATACCTTAACATCCCTCAGTCTCGGTCCACCTTATCGACAAATTCAAGGATTTTCACATTTAAAAACAAACACAATCAAATCACGGTGCATTGCCTCATTCCCAGTCCATAATGCTATATGAACTAAATATACTAATTATGTTGCATAGTTGATAAGAATACGAGTCCCATTTACCTGTGCCGAGCTTTCCTAACTTTATACCGACTTACACGATTCTCGGAATCCTCAAACCTTTGCCCGTCGATCAAGAACATAAAACCCATCATTTGACATCAATTTAAGTCTAATATTCTAATTTGAAAATACTTAGATTGATCTCATTTGAATATGGAAGCTTGAGACCTATTTTTCAATATTTCTATTTATTTTGACCATTTTCACGCTTTACGAGGTAACAACCCTAATTTAAAGTCTCACACAAATCTCAAAATCTTCATTTTTCATAGAAATTCATTAATTTTAATTAATTTGGTCAAAATATTATTTTTGTGAATTTTTCTTATTTTTCTTGGATTTTTCCTTATTTTCCAGCCTTTTCTCCATTTTTCTTTTTTTATTGGAAAATGGGTTCTTAACCAAGCCGAACTATGTTCGGCTCAACTGGACCATTTCAGAGGCTCAACCCCTTTCTTGCTCATCGCCTCTCATGTTCTAAATCGAAATCATCATCATTTTTTCTCGATTGAACTGGGTTGGGAAGGGAGAAGACGTACTCCTTGGACGAACTGCTCTTACAGTTCGTTCGAGCTCCCCAATCCAAACATCCATTAACAACAACGAACAACAACAACAACCAACAAATAGTAACCTACAGCAACGACAACACACAACAATAGCAACTCACCATGAGTTTCGATCTCTATCGCCTCCTCGGTCTTGAGATCTCTCTTTCTATCTGACTCGATTTTTTATTTCTCTCTGTCAATTTGTGAATTGGAATGAGGTAGTGTTATGTTTTGGAGATAAATATGATATTTCCTCTCGAGACCGATCTAAGGAACAGGGATCAAAGTCACAAATCCTTAAAGTGACATCAAATTTAACATATGCATACACACATTGATTTTCCTTGAGATATGGTTGCACGCATCTCGAGGCATCATAATGCCGACCACCCACCGTACACACATCTGATTCCATTATTCACTGCTGTGACTCAAGTGTAACACGTATCACGAGACAAACTCAATGTATATTTTTATTCGATTTGAACTTTAGGATTCATTTATATACTTACTAGTCAGAGAGGCACGTGCTCCGCACGTGAGGCAAGTTTTTTTTATCATAATAGTCATAAAGGCATGTGCTCCGCATGCGAGGTGAATTTTTTTTATCATAATATTTTGTCATGAAATTAAATGTTGTCCCTCTTCCTTTTCCGAGCTTGGAACTGGTAATGGATGTGTTGTTTCTCATAGGCAGAGTTAACAACTGTTTGTATCAGTAAGCAAAGATTTCTTAACATATTATTTTTTTAACAAATATATCTCAATGGCAAGATCAAGGTGGTGGAAAAATTGAGTCCGTGTCAATATTGTATTTAAAATTTTACTACAAACATAAAAGTTGAGATATATTTGTTTAAAAAATGTTAAGACTTATTTGCCTACAATTGTACAACATGTGCAATATGAAAGAGTTCACCCAAAAAATATGCAATATGAAAGAACATGACATAAACAATATGCAATTTAAAAAGAAAAAAAAAAACATCTATCTATATATAGAACATTAGTACGGTAAAAAATAAATATGAAGTAGCAAATTTACATAGTACATGAAAATAGATTTTTAAAGGTAAAAAACATATAACCAAAAAATTGTAAGCAATCATAATCTTAATTACTAATTATTTTCATATTGTATACAATGATTATACTTAGCTACAACTATGGATCATCACGATAAATCACATTTTTTGTAATGGTACCTATTTTTCTATCTAATTTGTCATTTTTAATAAAGATTTTGATTTGACTAATACACACACCTCGAGATAAAGCTAGCTGCTCGTGACTAAAAACATGTTCGTGGAGATAAATTCATTCGTTTGGTATAGTTTGTCCTTAGGATTTATTAATTGTCAATGTGAATGCTAGTTTTATAGCATATTGTTTTCGAATAAGTTTGAAAGACATTTTTATATTATCAGAAGGTTTTGGTGTGATACGTGGTATAAATACTATAATGCCATGAAAAAGTCCATTAGCTATTTCGGCATTTATAATATTTCTATGAAATGCACAACAAATCAAACGTATTCCATTACATAAGCTTATTTTAGGATCTATATTTCTAAATAAAATTATTGGATAACCTATTTTTAAAATCAACCTATGAAGCGGTAATCCCCCTGGAGAAATCGAATTTAAATATTCTTGTTGATAAAGGTGAAATTCATCATCTTCTACACACTGTAAATGAAAACAGTAAAAGAGTTTTTGTTGCTCCTGTAATTGTAATCCAATGTTGAAAGTTGAAACCTTCATTTCAATATGTATTTGAACAGTCACGGAACCATAAAATCTTATTAAGAGGCGAACTTTAATCTTAAATTTTTTTTTCAAACAAAAACATATATTAATATGAAAAAGTAAGCATAACAAAAAAAAAATTGACAATGCTATACTGAAGAAACTTCAAATCTTCAAATACATCATTTTTTTTTTGACAATGCTACATTTGTTATATAAGGAGCGCGTGTCGACCATAGGGGCGGGCATGACGAATAAGTAAGGGTACTATAGAGGGTCCTGCGAATACGTAAGGGTTAATTAGACAACAATTTTTATTTCTATTTTATAAAAGTAATCAAGTTCTATGTTACATGATACTACAGTTCAACATAGCCTACAATAAATATTCTAGAAACCCAAAATTAATTACATAAACATATATTACCTCCAAAACACTACTGCTATATTAAAAAAAAAAAAAAAAAAAAAAAAAAAAAAAAAAACACTGCCGCATTTTATAAGCTACACCTACTACCTAGTAAGTGAAGTGCAGAGCTGCTCAGGAGCACAATTTTAAGCGTGCAGAGACATTAATTAAGGGGAATGGATGCACAACTTCATTTTTTTCACTTTGCATGATATAAACTAATTCCCCCAAAATGTGAATGTGTCGATTTTTGGAAATGCATGCTGATGTGTTGATTCAAGGTTTATATCCCCCAACACACAAATACTAAAAAAAAATAAAAAAAAACCGCCTCAATAAAACGAACTTCTAAAGTTAAAGCATGTAATGAAATCAATTGAAACTCTTGGTGTTGAAAAAAAAACAATAATATTAATTCTGCAAGTTTAATCCTCAAAATAGATGTTTTAATTAAAACTTGATTTATTTTTTATTTTTATTGTAGAAATTATTTAAATATTTATGTGACTGTACATGGGATAAAAAACATTTAAATTAATTTTGTAAAAAAAAACATTTTTGAGGTCGTGTGTTCCATTTAATAAAATAATACATTCAAATTAATTTTGTAACAACACACACTCTGAATAGAATGTTTTTGGTAAAAAGACAAACTACAAAAACAAAATAAGAAACAATTATTATTTTTATAAGGAAACAGTAATCAAATATACACAAACTTTCAAATTTCTCTTTTTTTGTAAATACTTCAAAACTTTTAATCCTACCCTTCTTTCTAGTGGTTACAAACCAACCCCAAGGCCTAATCATCTCCCTCCAAAAAAAATTAAAAAAGATAATAGTTGTAACTGTGCAAAGCAAATAAACAATAAAAAAGAAGTAGAAATAAACAGAAAATAGTCTTTTAGGAACAACAAAAAGATGTATTTTACATTCTTAATTAATAAAATAAGAGAATTCATAAAAATCTCCTTGAATAAATTCGGAAAAATTTAGATCACATACTCATTAGAAAATCTTTTGAATAAGGTAATTAATTCGATCAGTACTATTTTTGTATCCTATTGCCTCTTCTATTTGTAAGTCTTGAGATCTTCTTTGTCAACAAATTAAATACTTCCAAGTTGAGATGTTATATGTTGCGTAGTTTTCAAAAAAACAATGATCCTTCCATCTCTATGGTTATGCTTTCCTTATCTTGTGTTCCCTATATATTAGATAAAATTTAACTTTAATTTTAAATTCAACCTATTTATAAGGCTCATTGTTAAGGGCTTGATTAACCGCGATACCTTCATGTTGTTTTTAGGGATACAATGCGTGTAATATGTTGTCTTCATGAATAAGAGTTAGAAGCCCTAATATGCCTTGCATCTACAACTGTAATAAAAAAAAAACTACCAAAAAAATTATTAACGATAGTTAATACTCTACGATGTCTCTTTTATTAATAAGCAAGTAATATTTTATATGGATTTCAAATGAAAATAAGTAATTAAAAACCTGAGCAAAAGAATGACAAACCATTCTTGAGTTTTCATGGTGTTAAGCAGGTTGTGTGTATGCACATACTCCTTTTCTTCACCTACTCACAAACTGTTTTACTACAACCCCACAAATTAATAGTCTTTTGCACTGTCTCTCCAAATCCATCCACCAATATTAATCAAGCCCTTATCATACATAACCCATATAATATGATTAGCAACTCACCAATAAGCTCTTTGCTTTGTTTATGATAGATACTCTTGGATTGAGGCTCTTGGTATCAATCATTGTTAACCCAAGACTCTCTATTAGAATTCCTGAAAAGAAAAATCGATTAGAAAAAAGAACTTTCAGGTTGTGTACTATGGTTTGGATAGGAATAACCAATGGAAAAGTAATAGTTATGATAACTATCCAAATGCGAAACGTTGTAGTGGAGAACCATATTTCCAAAGGAATAGGGGTACCTGTTTTGGAAACAATTTTGAAATCCAAATCCATGCAAATCGCTAAATTCGTGGCGATCTCTTTAATTTAATGAAATTAAACCTTCCTAAAATGTCATTTTAAGAAAATGAAATCACACAATTAACCTTTCAAAAAGCCTATTAAGAATTTTTTGTGTAAAGATATTCTTGGGAGTTTGATGGCCAAAAAGGCTTCACCGTCAGCTACCAACTTTTGCTATTATATTAGTATAGATAGATTTTGAGAAACCGTACACATTCCTAAAAAATATGAGAGAGATTATATGAACTGTTTCAATCAAGAGAGGAAATGCATAGAGATCGAGAGAAGGTTAGAGAGAGATTTATGGGAATGAGAGAGAAGTGGAGATTATTTAAGGAAAATTGAAAAAAATATCCATTTTATAAATTAAGGGTGTGTTTGATAGCAAAGAAAATTTTCAATGAGAAAAAAGTATTTACTTCAGCAAATTTTCTGTAGAAAATTTTTTTAAAAGAATTTTCTCATTGCTGTTTGATTGCACGTGAGAATTTTTTTTTTTTTTTTTTCAATTTTCTGCTGTTTGATAACTAATGTAATTTTTTTTCATTTTTTTTCAAGTGTACAATTAATCAAGGTTACGCACCGAAATTGAATCGGCAACAACTATCTTCACAACCATTAATGAACTCAAAAAAATCATTCAATAATTAAGATGTTGGTTCGAATGGAATGGGATGAGAGACGACGCTACGGGATTCTAATAAATGTAGCTCATCTGCTTCACTCCATTGCATTTTGTATGATTTGGCAGATATGTCAAGTTTGAGGGATGTAACTAGCTCGAATAATAATAATAAGACTAGTATAAGATCGAGATGGTGCGGTGCCTTTTAATGTTTTTTTTTTTTTTTTTTCACTTCCCAAAGGCACAACTCCAACTGAAATCTTGAAGTAGTTCTTGATAAGAACTGCAGTGATGATAAAACCCCAAAGAAAAATGTTTTCTTTTATGTTTTGATCTTTGTCGAAACGCGATTTATGCGAAAAATGCGTGAAGGCTCAAAACCCCACCATTACACTAGAGCACAAACAATAATAGAATTCTATAAATCTCACTTGGAATCACATTCCTCATAAACTTCTTTCTTTGCTACAAAGCAAGAAGTTAAGATGATGTATCAAATTACAATTACGAGAGGTGCACTTCCTACATTGAAATGGCTCAAAACCTTGGGTATATAAGCTGTAAAAATGTAACCGAATGAAAATGTAGAGTCGATAATTACAACAAACTCGGGTTTCTCGGGTTGATTTACTTCTCCAAATAAGCGTGATCCGCTATGGCTTTCCTCGGCCTCTCGTATCTCTCTCTCGAGTCGAACAGTCTTGGTGTGCCGCGTCAAGTGGGTCTGCAAAACCGTTGAATGCGTCATCCGAGAACCGAGTGAATTCGCAGTTCAATTATTTGATCCCGCATCTCCAAAATCATTTCGTCCCTTCGTTTCAATTGTCTTTGCCTTAGCTTATGTATAACTTCTCTCTTGGTAAATATGTCGAACCGGACTCGATACACAAGGAGAATCTGAGATGTTTGAGCGATGAAATGGTTTCCGAGGAAGTTCTAGGCGATCAGGAGAAGAATACCACATTACACCCTTTGGAGTTGAATATTAGAATTTCATGAAACGACTTTTTTTTTTAAGCATGAAAGACCTTTCAGTCATGAAACATATTACAACAACTTAACCACTAATTCAATTGAGGACGACATGATGATTTATAATATGAATAGACTACAAGATATCATCATTTACGTGTAGCTTATAAAATGTAACCATCTACTAAGTATCAGCTACCAACACTCAATAATGAATTCCAAGGATTCTCCACCCATTTGCCGAGTAGTTAACCACTTTACCATACAAAACATGATATGGCTGACAATATCATGAATCAAAATCAAACTTCAAATTATTGAGGTATTCCAAGAATCAAAACAGGTATAAAGTTCAAATTATTGAGGTGTTCAAATTATTGAGATATATATATATATATAAAAGGACATCTAGAAAGAAAGAACTCCCTAAGAAACATAACAAAGACTAAGAACGCGATTAAGGATGAGATCAACTCTTCAACTCGTGTTGGACTCAAGCAACAATTGGTCAACAAAGATGATCTATATTAGTTTTTGCTAGACAATGGGCATTCCACCACTTCGATCCAAATCCTCGAACGTATCGTAATTGCGCATTCATCACTCGTTGACGTATGTTTATCAATGTAGCCAAACTAATTCAAGTCCTTCTGATATTTCTATGCTACCTAACCAAACTCCGGGATACTGATGCAAGTGATACCATAAATTCTTGGGTAAGATGATTGCAACTTATCCATTTCTCTTTGGATCCTAATGAAATTAAACAAAAGAAACTGATTTTACGACGAAACTGCTAAAGAACGTATCATTGCACCAAACTCTTCAACAACACTTCTAATCCCTAACTGAACAACACAAATGTTGATACCCTTCACCAGATCACCACACAAACTTAGCCAAAAAGCTCCGAATTCCCACCTTTACAACACCTAAATCTCAAGGCATTATCCATCACCCTAACAGGTTCCATCACCGCAGTTGAAGCTAACAACGCATATCAAATCAAGGTATAATTAATAGGTGAAGAAACAAAGTATACGAGATCCAAACTAATGAAACGATATAACCATACAACTAACCGAACTAACGGTTTCATTTTTTTCTTCTTTAATAGGTGTAGAAACGAAAGTAATCACTCAAATTCCAAGCAATCTAAGCACTCAAACAACGAAATCTAAACCTAAGGACTACGTTTTCATCAACAAACACCAAGACAAGCCAAATCAACCAAAACACGCACAAATTGAGCAAAAACGGAACACGAGCAAGACATAGGGTTCGGACCTTCAAATCGAGTATGATGAAACGATTAGGCAACTATACGAGCCGAAGTCTTCGATTCGGCCACTCGACACTCGTAGATCGAAAATTGGCGCCGCGAGTGCCGAAATCCGCCTCTCGCGCGAAAAACCTAAGAAATCTCGGATTGAATGCGCTTCTAGCGCTTCGAATACTAGATTTCAAACACGCACTTCGCTCGTTCGGCGAGAAACTTCGATGTTTCGATCTTTGAAGATCAAAGATCGAAACATTTCCTTTCTCACACAATCAACAACAAACAACAACAACAACCTCATATTCGAATCGAAATACACACCCCAACAAATCCCTAAATTGAAAATCAAATTGGAAACACTCACCTTCCAACGCCCGACAGTCGAACCAATACCAAGGCTCCTCCTTAATCAATTCGAAGCGTGAAGATGAAGAGAGGAAAGAGGGAGAACGGAGAGATCGGAGACAGAAACGATCGCAGAGACGAAAGAGGAGAGATCGGAGATAGAGACAATCGCAGAGCCGGAATGAATTGAGAGGAATGTGTTGGTGGAAGAGTTCTTGTAGAAGAAGGAGTCCAAGTTTCGGTCGAAAAAGGATTCGTTACGCACCAAAAATCTCGAATTTCCACGCCGAAACAAGAGAAAATAAATGAGGAAAAAAAGGAGGGTGGATTTTTTTTCTAGGCGGTTACAAAGTCTATCAAACACCCTGTAAAAACGGTTTCTTAAAAAAAATTATTTTCCACAATTGTTTTCAATTTTTTTGTTATCAAACACACCCTAAGTGTATTTGTTTTCCTAAAATGCCCCCATTAGTAATTTGTCAACCACTTTTCAAACCAATAGAAGAAATGCATTTAAGGGCAATGTAGGAATAATGTAAAGTTTTGGACTAATAGAAACATACGGAGGATTGGCATTATATATAGTATATATATATATTAAACTATATATAGATAACTTGTATTTCATTCCTATAAATTCATTATGCACGTTAACGACCACCCTCGGGCGTGCATACTATTGTACATCCCACGCGTGTCACTCTCGACCCTACGTGTCACTAGGCGCCCACCAATTTATTAATTATTTTCAATATATACCTATATTAATGTGTTTATCATTTCGTCGTACGCGCCAATGTGCGTCACCCATGACCCACATACGGTATTAGGTGTCCCATAATTTATCACTTATTCAATTATAGGCCAATTGATACAATTATTTTCATAATTAATAATACAATCCATACAAACACCAAATGGCATGCAAATCCACGCACACATTAATCGAGACAAGTCGGCCTTAATCACGAGCCTAACTCGGGTTAATTAGAATTCAAATTAAGGCTAATCACCTACTTAAGGTAACATATCGTTACAATTCTTGCATCTAATAATTTTAGTATTTCATTTTTTTACTACTTCCATCATTGATGAATTTAGTCTACGTTAAGTTTCTCTAGAAAGTTTTGTATCTATTTTAGGATTAATCTTATTCATACATATAGCTGGACTTATTCATTTAATATCAGCTATTGTCCATCATATTGCTTTCTTGAATTCCCTTATAACATTAATTAATTTATGTTCTTTTAGATTTGACAATTTATTAGATATTACGACTGGTAAAGCATTGTTATTCCTTAAATAGACATATTTTAAATGATCTAGTAAAATCTTTAAATATAATTCTAGTGCTTTGACTATAGAGGGTAAAAGTTTTGAATGAGTTATAAGCAGATCCATATAGTAAGAGAGTTCAGGGAGTTTATTATATGATTATAAAGTATTAATTATCTTTCCTGTTTCTTCTTCTATATCATCATCCTCATTTAAATCTTCAATCACTACTTCAAGCTTGTCTGCTTTATTTTTCTAAAAGATTTGTCTGTTAAGGAATCTAACATATCCATGGTGCACACGGAAAAAAAAAAAAAAAAAAGATCTAAAGGATACTTCATAGCGTCATAGATGTTAAAGTTCATCATTTCATCATCTACTTTTATTGTTAGTGTAACGACTTATTACCTTAAGCTGTTGATTAGTGTTAATCCAAATCTTAATTAATCCGAGTTAGGCTCGTGGTTAAGTCCGACGTACCCCAATTAGCGTGTGCATGAGTTTATGTAATGGTTTGTATTTGTTTGGGATGTTTATGAATTTTATAAGTTGTAGTATAATTGGGAATTTATATACAAGCCTATAATAAAAAATACATAAATAAACAATAAATAGTCGGTACACCAAGTATGACTAGGGGGTTGCGAAAAGAATGTGCACGTCCGAAAATAATTGTTGGCATGTCAGGTAAATTTATTGATGAGATAATACACGAGATATATATATTTGATCTATAAATATATATATATATATATATATATATATATATATATATATATATACATATTAAAAACTATAAGTTGGTTTGAATTATATGGATCGTCGGATCGCCACGAGATGAACATATGTGTTGATTGTTTCAACATTTATGCCACTTTAAGGGTGTCATGTTGCACATCAATTGTTCGATCAGTCTCGCGATAGCGCGATGAGTATTTCAAGAAAAATCCATATATTTAAACTAAAAACCTCTTACTTATCTCCATAATTAGATCGAGAAAGTAAGGGAGAATTGAGGGTTTAATATTTTGATCTTAAGAGATTAATAAGGGAGTTATTTTAACGTGAATTGATGAGCTTAATCAACTAGAAATCCAGAGATCATCACTGTGGTAAGTTTAGTTTTGATATTTTTGAAGTTCAAATTGAAACCGAATGTTGATATCTATATGAATTGTTGTTATTGTTGACTTAAATGGTTTGTTACCTAACTAGATATCATCCCTGATGAATGTTGTGAGAGTTGGTTGTTGTTGTGTGGATTTGTAGATGGAACAGTGGCTGCTACCCTATTTACTATCGAAACAGTAAAGGGTGGAGCGCGTTCCACCTAGTAGAGGAGTGCGCTCCCTTCATCAATTGGGACGAACCCAGTTGGTGGAGCGTGCCCCATCAAGTGAGGGAGCGCGCCTCATCAAGTGAAGGAGCGTGCTTCTACCTTAGAAAACAGCAAATACGCTGAGTTTTTATTAGAATTTCCTGAGGTCTTAAAGATTGCCTTAGGGGTTCTAAGTATAAAGTGTTAGACCTACATTGATCACAAATGGTTTGCCATAGGTTTGGATCCCCTAGAAAGGGTGAGTGGCTTAGAAAGTTAGGGAATTTGGATATGAAACCTAAACCGAGGTAAGTATGGATTCGCTTATTTATCAATGTTACATAGATATGTTAGTACATGTAGTTCATATAGTTTATGGACTGAAATAGGGGACTATGTACATTGTGATGTTTTTAACTAAACAGAAAAACAATGTCTAATGTGATCAACGAGAGTAACTCCTGGAACTAAGACCAGGTTATACGGTTGTAGGGTTGATCTATTGGCCTGTATGTAACTCCTACTCTGTTAGACAGGTTGTGTGGGTTACATATTCACTATAGGGTTTCGGATAGAACTATTGGGCATTAATGGATTGACTAGACAGCACATCTACCAATGTGTTGGTCTAGCAATCGCATTAATAGGGTCAATGGGTAATCAACCTTAGTTTTATAAATAAAATGGGAGTCACAGTGTACTAGTCAGTGATAATATGACTTGTATTCATTATTTATTGAATTATATGCTTTTCATAATCATGTAGTTAACATTGGTGCATATTGTTATTGCATGATGTTCTTGATTATTATATGGAATATTGATGGCTTTGCGAATCCTTACTTACTGAGCAAGTTTAAGCGTTCACCTCAATTTTAATATTTCAGGTTTGCGACCCAGTGCTTCAGTGAAGGGCAAAGGAAAGATTTAGGTGTCTTGTTATCTCCTCTACGATGTAATGAACCTTCTTATACATATATATATTGTTTGATATATTTTGTTGTACATAAATAGGGTTGGGAGGTTTATAAACAAGGTTTTGGGTTCTGATAAACTCTGTATTTTATGTATATTGTTTAAATATCGAAAAAGTTTTAATTTTTTGCTACGTGTACTTTGTATTGTTTATTTGATATCAATATACAGGTTGAGTTTATCAGGAACAGACGGAGAGTCGGATGGCTTTAGTTAAGTCTTGCTGGGTTACCAGGGCTTAATTAGGGTTTCCAATCGATTATCGCCCTAATCGAGATAGGGGATGCTATAGCTTGGTATCAAAGCCTACTTTGGAGCTTAAGGTTTATCAATTCTGAATTGAGTGGTATCTCTGATACAGTTTGGTTTCATGGATAAGGCTCTAACCTCAATTTCACTTTCGAATTGTTCCTGAAGTGATAGCATATTCCATTGTATTGGAACTTAAGTTTATTGACTCTGAGAGTTGACTCGAGTTATAAATTAGCTTAGGGTATGATAAATAATTTTCTTCATGATTTGAGGGAAAAATGAAAACGAAAACATTATTATACCTTATTTCCTGCACTTATTATTATTTATTGTATAAATATGATTTCCTTGTTCTTTCTGAATGTTACCTAATGATCTTGTCTCTCCTTTGACTTCAAAATCTAATGGCGAATCAAGGAGAGGGTTCACAGAGGCCTGGACCTCAGGGGGGAAATTGAGGACCAATGGAAATCTATAATGGAGCAACAAATGAGGGAACTTATAGAGTCTCAAATGAAACTTATGGCTATACTGATGACTCAAATGGGACAACCAGTACACCGACCTCGAGGCACACCTTCTGCAGCGATCTCGAGGTTAGCGGGGTTGAGACATGCGACTCCCACTTCAACTATTATTAGCACATATTCAGGTGCCGAAGACAGTTGCCGCAATGCCAATAGATTCTGAGAATGCTGCATTTCTCAAAACTCGAAAGGAATTAATAAAATATGATATTATGAGATTCAATGGCATAATGGAGGAAGGGGTAGCTGAGACATGGGTATTGGAGATGGAGCAACGATTTGTTGCACTGGATGTGGAGGATTGGTTTAAGGTTAAATTGGTTACATTTTTTGTTGATTGATTTTACACGGAAGTGGTGGAGTTCCCTAGAGAGAAAGGGGAATAATGTCACCACCTGACCACAGTTTAGGACCATATTCTACAGGCAATATTTCTCAAAATTGAGTCAAGAACAGGAAGAAAACAGAGTTTATTCAGTCGAAACAGGGAGCCATGTTTGTAAGGGAATATGAACGGAGGTTCAATGAATTGAGTGTGAATTCACTCTCGAGATGGTGGAACTGGAAGATAACAAAATAGATTTATATCTTGGTTGGCTGAATTATGAGATTCGAGTTACGGTTTCCTCTCATCCCCGCACTAGTTATGCTTTATATTCGAGAGTCTGATGGAGGTGGAAGCAACCATTTTAGTTAAACTTTCCGGAACAGTACTTACGCCACCAGTAGCACTACAGTTTCCTGGAAGTCAGAGAATCTAGGAATTTGCTTCTTTTAGGCCAAATAAGAGGCAGAGGAGTGTAGCTAGAGTAGCTACACAGTCAAAATCCGCAGGGACAACTTTTGTTAGTGCATCACTTCCATCGATTTCATAGGCTTCGATAGCCAAACCACCTTTGCCACCACCTCAGTCTGGAGGTAAGAGCAAGAGTACAGTACGGTCATCACAAAAACCGAGTGGATCAAGGCAAGCTCCTCAGGCCAGTAGTTTTCCTATAAGGGCTTCTATAATATGCTATCAGTGTGGGCAGACAGGGCATATTCAGAGAGAGTGTTCTATGCCACCGACTACATCGGTAGGCAGTACAGTACCGCCAGCACGAGGGCAGACTCATGTAGTGGCTGATGTAGATTCAGAGGCTAATCAGAGACTTGCGGAAGGTATATTAAACATTTAAGGTCGAGATATGCATGTTTTGATTGATGCTAGATCTATAGTTTCCTTTATTACCGGTGCAATGGTTGATGAGTTGAAATTGAAACCTGTTAGAGCCAGAACATTGTTGATTTTGAGCATAGCAGTGAGTGAGAAGGTTTATCTTAACCTGATCTACGAAAGATGTACAATCAAAACTGGGGAGAATGAACTCCAAATTGATTTAAGGGTAATAGAGTTCCTGGAATATGATGCACTACTAATGATGGATTAGTTATCAGCATACCATGCTAGTATTGACTATTTCCATAAGAGGGCAATCTTTCAGATCTCGAACCTTTCTGAAATTATAGTCTATAAAGGTTATAATCCGTCACGACTTGCAACTCGTGGAAGGGAAGCTACTCCTCGTGATTTAGAGGTTATGGCAGGAGTTGTAACATTTGGAGAGCCTGGTAAGGAACTTAAGGTTAATGAGATAACAATGGTTTTTGAATATTTGAAAGTCTTTCCATTTGACTTGTCTGGACTTCCACCACCATGTTTCATTGACTTCATCATTGATCTTATTCCTGGTACCAAACCTATATATATTCCTCCGTACCGTATGACATCGAAGGAATTACGTGAGTTGCAAACTCAACTCGATGAGTGGCTACAAAAGGGGTTTATTGATCCTAGTATGTCACCATGAGGAGCACTGGTTCTTTTTGTGAAGAGAAAATGACAAAACCCTACGTATGTGCATTGATTATAGACAACTTAATCGGATGACTATCAGGAACAATACATGTTACCCCAGGATCGGTTATTTGTTCGATCATTTAAAGGGTTCCAAACATTTTTTGAAGATGGATTTAAGGTCTGGTTATCATCAACTGGGGATCAGGGATGAAAATATCTCGAAGACGGCTTTCAGTACTCGTTATGGGCACTTTGAGTTTACAATAATGTCATTTGGGCTTACTAGTGCTCCTGCTATGTTCATGGACTTGATGCATAGGGTGTTTAAACCCTATCTTGACTAGTTTATCATCGTGTTTTTTTATGATATTTTGATTTATTCGAAGACTCAGGAAGAGCATTCACATCACCCCAGAGTTACATTGTAGACTCTGAAGGATAATCGGTTGTATGCCAAGTTTAGTAAGTGTGAATTCTGGTCTTCAGAGGTCAAATTTCTTAGATATGTGGTTAATGCTCAGGGTATATCTGTTGATCCAGCGAAGGTTGAGGCAATCAAGGATTGCCCTACTCTTATAACAGTGTCAGAGGTTCAGAGTTTTTCAGGGTTAGCGGGATATTACAGATGATTCAAAGACGAGTTCTCTCATATTGCTCTGCCAATGACTTGGCTAAAATAGAAAGATGTTGACTTTATTTGGTCAGATGAGTGCAAACCTGCCTTCAAAAGTTTGAAGGATAGTTTGACTATGACACTTGTTCTTACATTACCTGAATCGGGAAAAGGAGTTAGTAATTTATTCATATGCTTCTCATTCAGGCTTAGGCTGTGTGCTAATGCAGGAAGGAAGGGTTGTAGCTTATGCTTCAAGGCAACTCAAGATTCATGAAAGAAATTATCTAGCTCAAGATCTTGAGCTAGATGCAATTGTTTTTGCCTTGAAGATTTGGAGGCACTACTTGTACAGTGACAAGTTTACAGTATTCTCAAATCATAAGAGTCTGAAATACGTGTTTACTCATAGTGAATTGAATATGAGGCAGCAAAGATGGCTTGAGTTCCTCAAGAATTATGATTTCATTCAAGAGTACCATCCAGGCAAAGTAAATGTGGTTACTGAAGCCTTGAGTAGGAGAAGGACAGGTAGAGAGAATGTAGCTACTGCTAAATCTTTTCAATTTAGACTTCTTGAGGAAGCATCAGTGATGATGATTCATGAAAGTCCAACCGGCACATTATCAACAGAGATAGCTAGTTCCAGAGCTACTAATATGTTCTTTTGTGCTCAAATTCGAGTGGAACCAGATATGATTTAGCGGGTAGTTAATTGTCAGAAAGCTAATCAGGATAATATACCGCAACAAAGGTTAACGGCCAGTGTAGATCATCCTAATTGGTCAATTTCTGGTGACGGTACGTTATGGTTCAGGGATAGATTGTGGATTCTGGTTCAAGATCAGTTAAGACATGAGCTATTACGGGAATCTCATAGATCTATTTACTATATTTATCCGGGTAACAATAAGATGTATCGCGATATGGGGCGTGTTTATTGGTGGCCTGAGATAAAGACTGGTATTGTTGAGTTTGTAAAGAGATGTGAGATTTTCAGCAAGTTAAGGCTGAGCAAAGGAAACCTGGAGGGTTATTGCATTCATTGCCTATTCTTGAGTGGAAGTGGAAACATATATTGATGGATTTTATTTTTGGTCTACCTCTGAGTCAAAGTAAGCATGATGCCATATGGGTTGTAGTTGACAGGTTGACAAAGTCTGCGCATTTCTTACCAGTTTACATGCAAAATCCTCTTTACAAATTATGTGAGGTATACATACGTGAGGCGTTGAGATTTTATGGAGTTCCAGTGTCGATTACTTAGGATAGAGATCTAAGATTCATATCCAGACTGTGTAGTGAATTGTAGAGACGGCTGGGAACTGTTCTTAACTTGAGTACGACATACCATCCACAGACTCACGGACAGATTGAGCGATTAATATTGGTGCTAGAGGATATGCTTCGAGCTTTTATCTTGGAGTTTGGTGGTAACTGGAAGAAATACATTCCTCTGTGTAAGCTTTCTTATAATAATAGTTATTAGGCTAGCATTGGAATGGCTCCTTTTGAAGCTCTATATGATCGGCCTTTTTGTTCACCTGCGTGTTAGGTAAAGGTTGGAGATACAGTTTTATTGGGGGCGGAGTTGATTTAGGACTATACAGAGAGAATTCAGCAGATTCGCCAGAGTTTGATTACACCACAGCTAAAACAGAAGAGATATGCAGATAAACATCATAGATTTTTTATAGCATCCCCTAACCCGATTAAGGCGATACCCGGTCTAAAACCTTAATTAAGCCTCGTTAATCTCGCTAGACTTAACTAAGCTAGCAGCCTCACCTTTTATACCTGATAAACACCACTAAATATCGAATATCGATATAAAACAATATTGAACGTAGCAAAAATTGAAAAACTTTTTCGATAACAAATACGATATAAAGTATCAAATCAAATCGGAATAAACGTCGGTTATAAAAATCTCCTACCCCTTATGATATTACAAAACTATAATTCAATACAATATATAAGACAAGGGAAAACTCATTACATCGAAGAGAATATCAAGACTCTAACATCTTTCATATAAAGTAGTCGTATCTCTCATCGATTTATCCTGAAAAGTTAATTGGGGCGAGCGTTCCAACTTGCTTAGTAAGTAGGGATTCACATTGCCATCAACATTTCATATAATAATCAAGAACATTATGCAATAACAATATGCACCAATATTAACTAACAAATATATGGAAAGCATATAATTCAATAGATAACATATGCAAATCAAATTATCATTGACTATTACACTGTGATTCCCATTTAGTTTATAAAACTAGAGTCGATTACCTACCTATGCCATTAATGGGATTGCTAGACCAACATATTGGCTGATATGATGTCTAGTCAATCCATTAATGCCCAATGGTTCTATCCGAAACCCTCTAGTGGGTATGTAATCCATGCAACCTATAAACTGAGTTGGAAGTTACATATAAGACAGGAAGGTAACCCATCTCCTATATAACCTGGTCTCAGTTCTAGGAACTTTCTCTCATGAATCACACTAAACACCGTTTTACATTTACTGAAAATCATCACAGTGTAGATAATCTCCCATTCAAGTCCATAAACTATATGAACTACTTATACTAAGATAGCCGGGCAACATTGATAAATAAGTGAATTCGTACTTACCTCGGTTTAAGTCTCCGTTACCAAATTTCCAAACTTTTTTATTATCTCACACTTTCCAGGTGTTCCTCAACCAATCACCAATCATTTATGATCAATAAAGGTCTATTACCCTTTGTTTAGGACCCTAAGTCATTCCCTGAGACATAAGGAAAATCTATGTAAACTACAGCAAAGTTGTTATTTTTCAGGGGTGGGGGGGCGCTCCCTCACTGGGTGGGGCGCGCTCCACCAACCAAGTTTGTCCCAATTGATGAAGGGAGCGCGCTCCTCTGCTCGATTAAGCGCGCTCCCAGCCACTGTTTCATTACCAAATCACTACCACAGCCACAAATACTCTCCCAAACCATCAGGGAGGTCCTTTAGTGAGGTAATAACTCATTTCCAATCATCAAACAACATAAATAATAGAGGAATCATCATCTAATTATGAATTGAACTTTAATAAACACAAAAACTAAACATACCAAAATGATGATCTCTGGTTTTTATTCGTTTAAGCTCCTCAATTCATATTGATTCAGCTCCCTGAATAATCTCCTAGGATCAGAAATCAAACCTTCAACCCTCATCTCTCACTTTCACGAATAATCGAATGAACTGAGAAGATAAATTTGAGTTTTTGATTTATATATATGGATTTTTCTCGAGATACACAATGCGCTATCTCGAGACTGATCTAGTTATTGATGTGTTAAAATGACACTCCTTAACGTGACACAAATTTTCACACCATCAAACACTTACGCCCATCTCAATGCTAATCAAATGATCCATATATTTCAAATAAATCTTTTATTTTCTAATGTATATTTATATATCCAAAATATATAAATATAAATATCGTGTTTTTTATCGCCAATAAACTCACCGGACATGCCTATGAGCGTTCTCGGGCGTGCATATTCACTTTACGACCCCCTCGTCGCACTTGGTGTCTCGTCAACTTATTGTTTATTTATGTATTTTGCAATCATAGTTTTGTATTAATCTCCTATTAATTCCACAAACTTTAAAATTCATTAAGCAATTCCAAACAAACACCAACCATCATGCAATCATACGCACACGCTAATCGAGGTACATTGAACTTAACTACGAGCCTAACTCAGGTTAATTAGGATCTAGATTAGTACTAGTCACCAGCTTAAGGTAATAGGACGTTACAGTCTCCCCAATTTAAAGCAATTTCGTCTTCAAAATTCAAGTAAACCTAAAGTTACATGTAGTTTTGAAAAGAAATGGAAATTGTTCCCTCATATAGAATTCCCGCTCCCAGGTTAGTTCCTCATCTCCGTGAAATTACCATTTCATCTTAAACAAAGGAGTTTCTTTGGTTCCCAGCCTCTGAATCTTACGATCAAGTATCTGAATCAACTACTCATCGTAAAATAAGTCTTCCCGAAGATCAAATTCATTCCAATCATTCCTTAGAGTGAACAGAGTCTCCATTTTGCAAAGCATTGACACGTGGAAGACATTATGAATTCCGACTAGTTGAGGAGGTAACTCTAACCTGTAAGCAATAGAACCAATATTTTCATGTACTTTGAATGGCCCAAAATACCTTGAACTAGCTTACCTCGCAATCTAAACATATACAATCCTTTCATAGGTTAGACATTCAACGGAACGAGCTCATCCTCTGAAAATTCCAACAACCTATGATATTTATCGGCGTATCTCTTCTGTCTTAGTTGTGCGATAGTCAAATGTTGGTGAATCTACTAAATTCCCTCTGTGTAGTTCTAAATCAACTCACACAAAGAAATGTATTTCTTCCAATTACGACCAAACTCTAAGACAAAAGCTCGAAACATATCCTCTAGCACCAAAATCAACCGTTCAAGCTGCTCATTAGTTTGCTGGTAGCATAACATACTGAGGTTAAGAACAATTCTAAGTTATCTCTTCAATTCACTCCATAATCTGGACATGAATCTCGTATTTTTATCCAAAATAATCGACACTATAACTCCATGAATTCTCACACCTCGCTTATGTATATTTCACATAATCGGTCAAGAGGATTTCGCATGAAAACTGGCAAGAAATGTGCAGAAATAGAATTCATCCCTGAACCGTAATGCACCATCATCAAAACTGACCAATCAAGATAATCTACATTATTCGTTCTTCTCTAATGCACTATATAATCATGGTTAGCTTTTTGACAAAAAATCATCACTGAATCATCTCCAATTCAGTCTGGATTTGAACACAGATGATTAGATTAGTAGCTCTAAAATTAGCTCTCTTAATTAATGATATATCAACTAAACTTACATAAATCATCATCATATATGCTTCATCAAGAAGTCTAAACTGAGAAACCCTAGCAGTAGCTACATTTTATTCATATATCTAAGTTGTAATTGCATACCGATAGTCTGTTAACACTATTCTGTGTAGTTCTAAATTACTTAGGCTCAAATCAACTTGTATCTCGACTGCTCGTCCTAAACCAATTGACGACGAATTAAAGCATACAAATTTTTTAGGTAAACAACTCAACGTCATATATATAGCCTGATTATATCAATATCAAAGAACTCACACAATAAACTATTCCTTCCAGTAACTAACCTCTTCCAAGTCACAAGCTCGAAAATTACATTCTCTGGAACTAAGATTAGCTGCAGATATATTGTGTTAAGATTGAGAAAGGTCCCCCCATCTATTATACATTTATTCCCTGTTGGGAAGCATACTTTCGGTTCCTTATCGAAATAATAATCATGACTCTCCATAAACTCTCAACTCATTCTACACATATATCTCGCTTACTCTTCCATGAGAATTTAAACCACAATACTGGCATAGAATTTACAGACTCTAACAATCCTACAATAACACCATCAATAACCTTTAGTTATCACCACAACTTAGATTAATCCATCATGAACTTACAAGCATGAAATTTCATTCATATAGGGCAAGAACAATATAACCTTCTAGGTTAATATCATTCAGCTTCTACCTGCTGATATATCTCATATTTCTTTTTAAAATTGACATTGTCAATTTTCATTCCTAGTCACTAATGACTTATTCTTATCATAATGATTTTGGATTTCACTTGAATGAATATTTTAAAGAAATCCATGAGATTTTCATAGCATTCTTGCCATACCTTTTATTTGAGTTCCAAGAACTTTCCTTACATGCTCAATTTCTGATCTGAGATTATCAATATAGAATACCAATAATTAGCAGTCAAACCTTAACGTATGTGATAATCTCAATCATTTTTTTCAATAATTCATCACTCAATCAATCATCATTAGCTCAACTCCAATCTGAGCTCTAAAGAACAGACTCGTAGTTACCAATCTAGACAACTCACCTAATAATGTGTTTGCGTAGGACTTCAATTCGTCACCAGTATACATCTCACTTAAGATATATTACTAGGTAGCTTTTATTATAACTACAACCCCACTCTTTTTCTTATTCAAGGCATTGTCAACATAATCATCTTAATGAGTGATGTTTCAGAGTGAATTCCTAACATTTAGGAAATTCAAGGTATTAATTTTACTTTCCATTGTTATCCCTCTGACAATTTCACTTTTCAAACTTCCACAATTTGAAATTCAATGCTTTAACTTTAAACCCATCCACTGGTTTTATATTTTGAAGTTGTCTTTCAATGATCTTCTAAGATTCTCAATAATCTTCAAGAATGATTAAAAGACTCTCAACAAACCTTCCCTACTATTTACAAGTGATGCCTTTGATTTTTGGTATAACTACCAAAATAGTTATCTCGAGATTATCAATCTTCAATAGTTCTTCTTACAAGTCTTGAACTATATTTAGAAATATAAGCTACAATTACTTTATTGTGTCAACACACATTCTAACCTGAATAACAAGTCTTAGGATAAACTTGTAACTTCTTCCACAATTCAGGTACCATCAAGCAAACATTGTAGTCAAATTATACTTTAACTTTCCTCTGAGGCATCCTTATATCTGATTTCAAGTTACATCAATCTCATACTTGAGTTAACTGAATAAATTACACAACAATATTAAAGATCCATATATCAACCGTTTATAATATTCAATTATTTCAATCTTACTTTCCTCTTTTACCATTGTGTTGAATACACGACAATTCCAAACTATCACAATCATAGTCAAATCCCCTGATTTGTTGTTAATATTCAACATTCATATAATTATTTAACCTTTGAAACTTAGTACTTGCATTTGTAAAATCTGTTCTGAACCAATTTACCGTCACAATTTATAATTTTGTACGGTAATGCTCGTGCATCCTTTAAGTCTTTAAAGATTTAGTCTTGTTATTATTAATACACAATAACAATTTAATTAAAATAAGGTTTTATAACTCGACACCTTTCATTTACGAACATAACATGAGTTCTAGTAAGTTCTAATGGTTTCCACCATCCGTTTAAATTGATTCAGCAATCGCCTGAAATCATCCTTAAATATATCATTAACTCCTCTTATCCTACCACTGTGATAACCAGATCTCAACTAACTCTTGAGAACAACTAATTTCACCTCATTGTTAGAATGAGTTGTCAATCCTGGGCAATGAATATTCATTCCCATTATCATGCATTATTACTTGGATTCTTCAAATCCTCAAATTCATTGACCACTCATTTTCCCCAATTCAGACTATAACAGTTTAAAGCATCAGACTAGGATATCTTACCAACTCACTGCTATATTCTAGATTAAAACGTCTTTTAGTTTTCATTAGTTTAAATTCTCAATTTCACCTTTTCATTATCTGACAAATTGCGTGTCATTCCAATCACACCATAAGTGGAATTTGTACTTCATAACAACTTATGAAGTATAAATACATTAGTGGTTTCCTAACCTTAAATAGGCTCTTATCATTAACCACTAATTTATTTATTGAATAACTTCCATTATTTCACTACTAGTCTCAATTCTAGTATTACATCACTTCTCAAAGTGGTCCACCATTTTTGAGTTTCACTTAAAGTCATTTAGTATTCCATTATTACATAATTTTCATTCTCCTAATATACGTCTCTAGGTCTAGATCCAATAGATACTTCTTCACTGACTATTATCTATCTAACAATATCAGTAAGAACAAAGACCCTTGACATTAGTTAATAGGAGAAGAATTTAGTTTCATCTTTGTAAATTTTCCTTATGTCTTTCCTTGTTAATCTTCTCGAGGTTAAGACTCTTTTGAGCTCTTACCTTCAAAAACTTCTCATATGGTGAGAAATAGATGGACTTCAACCATCTTATTATCATTTAGGAAAGACAGACTTTATATCTACCACGTAGATATAATATAACACAACGAATAACATATCTCAGTCTTATATCTTTTGGTTACCCTCCCCAAATCACGATAAAAAACGTTTATCATATCCTAAGCTTATTCATAACTCGAGACAATTCTCATAGTTAGTAAACTTAGGTTCTAGTACCAAGGTATATCAGGACCTATAATCTTAAACTTTGATATCCAACTGTATCCGAGTTATCACATATTTCCAAGTAATAAGGTTATATTCTGAAATAGACTCTAATACCACACTATATCACCTTAATTTTGGAGTAGGCTCTGATGAATCTCCGATATCAAACTATATTAGAGTTATCAAATGTAACAAAAAATTAAACTTAGTCTCTGATACTAATCTGTAGCATCTCCTATCTCGATTAGGGCGATACCCGGCCTGAAACTCTAATTAAGCCTCGTTAATCTAGTTAGACTTAACTACAGCCAGCAATCTAACTTCTTACACCTGATAAACACCACTGCATATCGAATATCGATATAAACAATATTGAACGCAGCGAAAATTGAAAAACTTTTTCGATAATAAATATGATATAAAGTATCAAATCAAATTGGAATAAACCTTGATTATATAAATCCCCCACCCCTTATGATATTACAAAATTGTAATTCAATACAAATATATAAGACAAGAGAAAATTCATTACATTGAAGAGAAAATCAAGACTCCTACATCTTTTATATCAAGTAGTGGTAGCGCTCGTCGGTTTTTCATGAAAAGTTAATCGGTGCAGCTATGTGCACCCCACAAATTGATTTGGGCAAACCACTTAATTTTTTTTATTCATTTCCCAAAATGCCCTTCATTCAAATGACACTTTTACCCTTTACAAATTCCAAAATGACCTCATCTTCTTCTTCTTCCCACCTTGTGCACCCCACACTAGTTTCCACACTTTAACCCCGATGAATATTCCGACGACCGGCGACACGAAGTTGCGCTTTCGATCGCCACGAACATCGTAAGAGTCGATTTCTTCGTTGTTATTCTTTGAAAACATAGATTTGCAATGTTTTGTTATGCAGTTAATGGTTCAAGAAATTTTGGATTTAGGTTGTTAGGGCATTGTTGCGTTGCTTTCTTTGGTGGATTTTAAGTATAAGTAATGCGGCAAGGACGTGTGGAAGTGACGAATGTGCAAGATGGAGAGGTATTGATTCATGTTTTTTGACCTTTTTAATGTTTCGGGTACACGTTGGTGCCCAGAAATCGCACTGCCGTTCGGCCCTGCGGGACTGATTGGAAAGCATTTGTTCGGTCGGAAAAAATCGATTATGTAGATTTAGCTCGATCAACACTGACCGATCAATATGCTTATGTTCGGTTAATTGCATTCGAACAGACGTTGTTCAATTGGTACATTCTTACCGACCAAGCATACATTTTTAGTTTGTTTGATTTTTTTGTGGTTTATGATTAAGGGTATATTTTAATGGTTTTATTAACCATTTTGCAGGGAGATTCGTGTTATACTTCATATGTTGACCACACATTGGAGTTCACTTCCAACATCCCATTTGGAAGTAGGGCGGAGGCGGTTAAATGGGTTCAAAGTCGAGGCACTAGTATCGGGTTTGTAATAGTGACCAAGAGCTCTAATGCAGGGGGTGATGGGTGTCGTCGGGGAAGGGTAAAGATGGCATGTGAGAGGTCTGGTTCTTATAGGGGTGACGCACAACGAGTTGGAAAAATGAAAGCGAGTGACGCTGTGGTTAAGGAAAAAATCCTGATGGATGAGATAGGGGCAGTATGGAGGGGGACATATAGAGGGAAATGTGGCACCAAAGAATGTGGTTGCCCATTTGAGATAAATATCAAGGAACATGTGGATCGCTTATGGTGTGTCACAGTGACGTGTGGGCGTCATAACCACGATATAGGATCTTATATAGAGGGTCACTCATACTCTGGTCGGTTAGATCCCGAAGAGCACGTTATGTTGGTACAAATGATGGAAGGAAATATTAAGCCACGTGAGATTTTGGACACTTTAAAGAAAAGGGATGCAATTAATTCATCGACAATGCGCACGATATACAATGCCAGACAAAAACACAGGTTGGAAGAGGCCGGAGGGAGATCACAAATGCAACAAGTCATATATTTTCTTGACACACATGGTTACCTGTCGTGGCATAGAAAAGATGAGGAAACAGAAGTCGTTACAGACTTGTTTTGGGCTCATCGCGACTCCATCAAGTTATTGCGATGTTTCATGCTAGTTTTATTTATGGATTGCACGTATAAAACCAACAGATATCGCTTGCCTTTACTTGAGATCATTGGTGTGACGTCGACTGGGTTATCTTTCACTGTGGGTTTTGCGTTTATATCCGCGGAGAAAAAAGATAACTACATTTGGGCTTTGGAGAATCTCAATAATCTCATGGATGAGTGGGGTAAACCTAATATGATACTTACTGACAAGGAGTTGGGATTTATGAATGCAATTGAGTCTGTGTTCCCCATGTCGACTCACCTTCTATGTAATTGGCATATTAATCGAGGCGTGGCAGGAAACACAAAGAAATATTTTGCACGTAATGAGGACTTCAACCTTTTCTTGAGTAGGTGAAATGCCTTGACAAGTGCCACAACCGAGTTTTCCTTCAATGCAAGAATGACTAATTTGGCCGCCGATTATTTTTCTGTGCCCGAGTTGCTTGAATATTTGATGGAGACATGGGTTAGAGGTTACAAAGAACGTTTTGTAAAAGCGTGGACAGACAAGACATTGCATTTTGGACATGGTACGACCGACAGAGTTGAAAGTGTGCATAATACTTTGAAAAAACGTCTTGGACACTCGCAAGGGAACTTTGAGGATTTGTGGCGGGTTATCCATAGTATGGTAGAAGGCTAACATACGCAGATCAAGGCTTCTTTTGAGACGAGTTTGAATGTTGTGCAACATGGGTTTGGCGATACGTAGTACCATATGTTGCGAGGATTTGTGTCGCAGTATGCGTTAGAGCAAATTCGCGATGAGGTGGAACGTGTTGAAAATATTGGTACTGATCCAATTAGGTGTAGATGTGCATTGCGCAGGACATTTGGCCTTCCATGTGCCCACGAAATTGCCACATACCAACTGTCAGGCTCACCTATACCTCTAAACGATGTTCACGTACATTGGCAGAAATTGAGCATAAACCCCGAGCAAGCGGTCAATCGTATTGAATACAATTTCAAAGCTGAATTGAGAGGTTTGAAAGTGTCCATACCGAGGATTTGCGCATGCGTATTGCGCAGCAGCTTCGAGAGATTAGTTGTCCGTCATCGGCGTCATTGATGGTTCCAATTGAAAAATTAAAACAATGGGGAGAAAGGCCTCACAAACGGGGAAGGGAAAAGTGTCACGTGAGGGTAAAAGGAGGAAGGTCATTAAGAAAGACGAGGGAGACATATCTACCAAGAGAGATCCAAGCCATCACGAGTACGTCCTTCATCCAGAATTGGTACCCATTAAGGGTATTCGTGATGTGCCCCCCAAAGTTCATAGAACTCGCACATTTTTGCATAATGTGCGTAAAGATGGTTTTCGCGGTGTTGCCCCTGAAGAATGGTTGGATCACATTGAAAGGGTTGACGATGTTAGAGGAGATGGCAATTGTGGTTACCGAGTAGTTGCACAAGGCCTTGGACATAATGAAGATGATGCATGGAAGCAGATCCGCAATGATATGTATTGGGAGCTTCATGGCTATCAAGATCTATGGCGTGGAATCCTCGGGGGAGATCACTATGACAGGACTATACAAGTCGTGCAGCACTACAACGACACCGTGGACGCTCTATTTCAAAAGTGGATGATAATGCCCGATATGAGACTTGTCATTGCTACATGTTATAATGTCGTTGTATTGTTCCTATCATCAAGCGGGAGCATGACCTTCCTGCCACTCCGGGGCGCACCACCATCTTTGCCAGTGACAGAGTCGTAATTGGGATGACACACGTTAATGGCAACCACTTTATGAAGGTAAGTTGCACTAATTTTTCTTGTGTTACCTATTTACTTGATTAATCACTCTTTGGCATAATATCGAACTACAGCACTTACGCAGGTGTTATTCAAGGCCGATTCCCCTTTCCCACAATTGTATCCGGGATTGCGAAAACATATACAACCGGAGTCGATAGGATAGAGTGAAAACTTGAACATCAAACCCCCATTGCAAGTGCTAAATTCTCAAGATGGGTCTCCCATCACAATACACTTGGGCACACCTTGATTAGGTGTACATTATTTGCACAACACATCATATATTAATGTTTAGATGATGCCATCGTATCGGACTTGCAATAATTTTGTGCGCGTCCGGTACATGAAGTATAGTTAGCTGTTGTTTATTAATTTTTTGTATACTCTGATACATGAATGTATATGATGTTTTTGAAAGATGGAGTTATAGGTTTAGTGATTTTTCATTTGTTTTATGATCTGTTCGGTCAATAACAACTGAGTAAAGTGATGTTCATTATTCGTTGTTGACCGAACAAAATGTTTACTTGTGTATAGTTGTTTGTTCGGTCAGACTCTGACGATAAGTAGTTCATTGATCGGTCATGTTACACCGAACTATGACGTTCAAGTCGGTTTTGAAAGACCGAACAAAGTCATAATAAGTACTTCAATTTTTTTTTGGCGGTATATAACCGATTTGTTTTCAAGTGCTCGGTACGAAAGAACCAAATCATACACGTTAATTAGATTTACAATGACCGAACAATATCAAAACGACGTGCTCGAATGTTGGATCGGTCGTGCTCGACCGATCGTGACAACACTACTCGGTGGCAACTCACCGAACAAACCATGAAATGACACATTTTGAATTTGATTAGTTGCCTGTACTATACCAATGCAAAAGAAACCAAATTCACAGTAAGCAGAAATATATTCTCATTTGAAATACTCGTAATAGCACAACAAAAGTCATTCACAATTGAAATTAAAAATCAGGCACGTCAATTTTAATATGCAAAATAATACATAAAATTCAGTCAGTGGTTAACAAAAAAATCCTAGAAGAAGGGTTTCAAGTCTTGCTCTTCTAGGCTTGGCTCCTCGAAGGTCCTATTCCCATTTCTGATGCGGTTGCCTTTCGCTTAGACGTTGGAGGTTGGAAAGGAGTGGCAGCAGATGTCGCCGAACCCGACATCACACTCGAACCAACTACAATGAGGTGCTTTAACACCTCGTCCGCCATCTTCAACGCGAAAACCCTATTTCTAACTTCAGGTGGCAAGGCCTTCCAAGTCGTGACAACCTCCACAGCCCGTCTTACCCGCTGAACAAATAACAAATCACTACAAATAGTAAGCGTGAATCAAATTAATTAATAAATTAATAGGAATAGTGGAATGTTTTGTCTAACTCACATCATATATTTCATCATCGTCTTTCGTCCTAGTCTTGCTCCTTGACGGATTTTCAAATCTTGGGTGGTAGACGTCGATGTACCACCCCATGTAGTCCTCGTTCGCAACCCATGGGACAAACGCCCGTTGTCCCTTTGATCGTGCGGACAGTACATGATCTTGCCATCTCTCCCACAGCTCGGCTTGGAAACCGTACTTCACCACATAGCTTGCAGCTACCTTCCCTCTCTGTGCTCGAGTAGGACTGTATGGTGAAGAGGGGATCCTTTGTACGTGATCTAACTGCCGCAAAAATCTATTCGGGTGATAAGGCTCGATAATGCCAAAAAACTTTATGGTCCCCGTGTAGAAAGCCAGCTCCGTAATATCCTCATATGTCCTCAAACTCGAGTACAAGTCCCACGTAACCTGATAGACAAAATGGAAAAAACAAGGATCACATAAGTAAGCCAATACGTAAATCATACCAAAATAATTATGAATTTGTGCACTAAAGTAAGGTAACGTGAGTGCACACACCTTGTTTGACCGAGTACTATCAAGTGTTATGCGAATTCGGTGTACGTGATCTAAGTTCAGGCCCTGCTTAGACTTCACGATCCACCTTGACACACGGGGAAGGTTCCCAACATAAATTGGGTTCGGGCGTGCTTCATGCAGAACGACATCAAAGTGGTCGTGTACCCATCCCTACTAAAGAGAAAACAAAGTAAGTTAGTCGAACTAAAATAAAAAATAAAACATTCAACAACTTATGGTGAACGCACCTCTAACAATGTCAGATACCCAGCAATCTGACATACTTTCACCCGGGTTGCCGATCCCGATTCTTGATACAAGTACGCTGTAGCGGCCGCACCCCCCAATATGTATGGACCTCTTCTAAATTCTACACCAAGGCTAGAAGTTCAACTGGGACTAATGTGGATGTCTTGTCAACGAACAGAGTGCACCCCAATAGGTACCACAAGTATTCTCGGGTCGTGCACTCAACCGCAGGAAACACTTGCCTTTTCTCGTTACCTTTCTTTGAAGGCTTTGGTAAATCTCCTCATTTTGACTTCAGCCAGGACTTCAAAACCTTATGGCATTTGTTCAACTGTTTTTTGGCTTTCTCCTCTGACACTTGGAGTGCCCTAACCATCAACTCAATCGACTCATCCCTGGACATCAAGGGACAGTCTACAACCTTTCCCATCACGGGAATCTTCAACAACATGCTGACTTCCTTAAGCGTGATTGACATTTCACCGAACAGTAGGTGAAATGTGTTGATCTCTAGCTACCATCTCTCTACGAAGGCTGTTATCAGGGTCTTGTATGCCTTCTTGTATGTGCACTTGGTCAGCGCACTCAATCCGGATGGCTGAATAATGCTCTGAAGGCGAACTCTATCTCGGCAACACTTCGCCAAATCCCATTATACCAACTGCGAGCCATGATTGATACATCTTATGAAGGGTCATTCCTGTGACGACCCCTTCTCCAAATATGGGCACCGCCCGGCCTAATCCCTAACTAAGCCCTAATCTCTCATATATGACCTAATAAGGAACTAGTCAGCCTTATTTAAACACCTAAAAACCTACCAATTATTCAGTATTAAAAACACGATACCACCTATAGTTAACTAGATAGTTCAACTACCTAACAAATCAGAGTTAATTTAAATTTTTTGAACTAACAAGTTATTCAGCGGAAATCTTCTTAAGTTACTGGTGGAGATTATAACATAAGGCCTAACCTATTGTGGAAAAACAAGGAAATAGAGATCACATGCATATATAAACAAAAGTTGTGATATATATAACATGTGTCAAGTCAGATGTTCCTATCACTCAACCCAAAAGTAAAAATATCATGTACATATAAAATGTATTACAAAAGAATACAAAACGTACAAAAATATGTCATAACAGTCCTCCACCGGCTCAGAGGTTGTCGCCAATCTTATCCTTACTCGATCTGCTACTCGACTGATCTGCACCCACCGTCACAAACTAGATGGTGAGTACATGAAATTATTTAAGTAATATTGAGAGACATTGATCTACATTCCCAAACATGCAACAAGTATCAAATGACATAATTTAAGTAGCAACTATGCTGAAAGAAACACCATGCAAAGAGATACTTGAGTTAACCGAATATGAAACTGACTCAAGGCTAAGTAGTAATGGATTAGGGTCGGTCGGCCGTGAGCTACGTCACATCAGCCTTTCCACTACAATTCGAGCTCTTCTCTATATCATTTCATTACAAATTGAGCTCTAGATCATAATTTCAAAAGGTTGTACTTACGATTACGCATTTTCCATTCCAAGTAAATTAGTCGTCACCGGAATGTATACTTGCTAACATACCCGAGTTTTAAAACTCTTCATGCTCACCCAAGTTATTCTTGTGCCAACAAACCCCGAGGTCCGGTTAACCCGTTCGAGGCACGTTACCCCGTGTGTTATGCAATGTAGTGGAGAAATTCCCTAACATCCCGAAAAGTCTAGTGACCCCCGTATGAAAGCTGAATTTCTATCATCAAATGACCCTGACCACAAGAACCACTTTCACTTTCAAGAATGACTCGGTAATAGAATCCAAGAGATGTAACTGCATACTAATGCACAAAGGATTATAGTCAAAATAAATAAACTAACCTAATAGCATGCTATATCACTGACTTCCAAACACAACAATCGACATGACAAAGTATAGGAATTGGAATCAATGATAGTATATAAACAACAGAGTATGCTATGAGCAACGTCATAAAATGAGAAATAAACAAGGCATAACATATGGATTTCAAAGGTAAATTCAATTCGAATAACTGAGAATGAATAAATAAACGGAATGAAATGTAAATAAATGTCTCATTCAGTTTACTTACAGTCCACAACAATTCCTAAGCCATCCGGCTTCTTGTCGCGTCACTGTATGCACCCAACACCCCGTAATATCTCCTTTAGGGTCCTAACATTTGACAATTTATCAATTTAGATTCAAGATTAATTATTTAAAATTCCTAAATTGGTCGAAATCGAATGCGAGACCAATTTGCAAATTTCGTGCTTTTCGAGGTAAAACCTCGTAAAAGTCTCATCCGAAATTTCAAATAGTTTATTTTTCATAGAAGTTTATCAATTTCTATTTATTTTGTCGAAATATAATTTTTCGAGATTTTTCCCAATTTTTCTAGAATTTTTTTTCCAATTTTTTTCTCTTTTTTTTTTCTTCTTTGGGCCTGAACCGGGTCGAACCGGGTTCGGCTCACCCGAGCCGAACCGGCCTGGTTCAGGGTCATCTTCCCCAACCTCTCGAAACACAGAGCATCTGCTCTGTTTTCTTTTTTTGACTTCGCTGGGGTTGGGCTTCCATCCCCAACCCTAGGTTGGGTTTTATATGCAGGGGAGACTACTCCCCTGCCTTCCTTGATCTCGGACGAACTGCCATGGCAGTTCGTCCGAGGTCCCCAACTCGAAACATCAACAACGACGACCCAAACAACAACAACATTCAACTCACCTTGATCACCTTCTTCGAGCTGTCGGTCTCCCTCTCTCTCTCTCTCTCTCTCTCTCTCTCTCTCATTTCTCCTTCTTCCTCTCTTCGATTTCTTCTTTCTCTTCTCCTCCTCAACCAACCTTAAGAAACCAAAATGGGATAAATTGGACTAAATTAGTCATTTGCCCATATTTATATGATTTAGGTTGGCTTGAATGTGAGCCACACATCTCAAACCACATACGTATCTCGAGGCATATCGAGTGGTCTTGCTCACACCACTTGTCCCTTGTGTCACTCTCAAGTGACTGCCATGTGTGACACTCTTCCTAGAAATGATTGTGTGTGTATCTCCATGCCTATCTAGTGGTGTATATATTTTTATTCTTTAACTTAGGCCCATTTAATAAATAGGTAGATGTGGCCACATAGAAACCACTAACATATATCATTTTTAATGCAATATAATTTAACTAGTTAAGCTTACCCCACGGGCTGCTACCTCGGGCCCACGTCGGTACGCAACACGAGGTAAGTCCTCGCTTATCTCGGTATCTGCATACCCGTAAATGACTCAATAGTCTACACATATACAGTACACTAGGCATACAACACACAAATATAACATTTACCTCGGCCACCGTGCATCGGTAGTGACACGTATCTCGCTGCGGGTCCCACGTTCCTGAGAAGTATCCGGCGCAGTACGAGCAATATATATATAAAAAATAATAATAAGTCAAATTGAGAAACACTTTGTTCGGTTTGAATCAACCGAATTAAACCCATTTGGTCGGTGCCAGGTAATTGATTAAAATATATTCACTCGGTTGGCAACAACCGAAGAGAATGAATTAGTTCGTTTTGTGCAACCCAAACAAACTGTTTCTAATATATATATCCAAAAAAATAATAAGTCAAAAAAGTTAAAAAACAATTGAGAAACACTCTATTCGGTTCGAATCAACCCATATGTTGGGTCTAAGGTCACCGAGTGAGATATATTCACTCGGTTGGCACCAATCGAACAGAATGAATTAGTTCGGTTCGTGAAAACCGAACAAAGTGTTTCTAATTCAATTTGTCAGATATTCCTTACTATTTCAAATTAATTTAATTAAACCAATACGTACCTCACCATTCCATATCGCAGCGGCGACATGATTGTTAAAACTCTTCAGCAACGTCTGGTTCTTAGGCCCTTTAGGAAATGGTGTAGAGGTGTCATCTGTTGGCTTCTTGCCTTTGGGGGTTCCCAGCTTCGCCTTGCTGCCACCCTTTGCGACAGCCCTTTTCCCCATCACAACTACTTCTTCTTCTTCTTCTTCTTCTTCTTCTTCTTCTTCTTCTTCTTCTTCTTCTTCTTCTTCTTATTATTATTATTATTCTTCTTCTTCTTCTACCTCTTCTTCTCCTTCGTCTCCACTTTCCTCATCATCACCACTTGATCCCGAATCACCTTCTCCTTCATCTCTACCCTCCTCCTCTCGATTTTTCACCACTATCACCTTCCTCACCACTATCACATTCTCCTCCATTTTTTCCCCACTTTCCCATTTATCTTCATTGCTTTCTTCTTTGTTTTCTTCTCCACTTACTTGTTCGCTTTCTTCTTCAGATGACTCAGATGAAGATTGATTGCTTCTTTCTTGTTCGCCTTGTTGGGTGGTTTCTTCCTTACTCTCCTTAGTTGAGTCGGTCTTTGGTCGTTGAGCTGCATTAACTTGGCTCATACGTATGGCCAACTCCTTGCCAGCCGCTTCCGAGGCTGGTGATGCGAATGCCTCGTTGGGTAAATCACCAACTTCATTGGCTCCCTTACCCTGTCCCAACTCCTTTGATTTTCTATACGAAGTCGTTTGAGCTCTAAGGCCACCCCGCACTCCCTTCAATTGTTCGGCCCCAGTCTCCTCCCAACTAACGGTGTTCTTGGTGCGAGTCATACCTATAACAATAACACAAATAGAAGGTCAAAATCAACATTACCTAATTACTCAAACAATTTTAAAAATAAAGACAATATAGCTCTTCATAACAAGTGGTTCGATTAACAAGGACGAAACTAAAATGAACAAGTCGATGGATAGAAACAGACCAAAAAACTTTTGATCGGTCAAGGCCAACCGAACCAATGACTCTCAATCGGTGATGTTTCACCGAACAAATAGTTTAACGACCTTACACACAAGTACACAACAATTACTCATTATAAAACAAAGAAGATAATACTCATCAACTAAGTGCTCCAGCTAGTACTAGCCAGGTTAAGTTCACCGAAAGAATTTAGTTTACTCAGTCTTCTACAACCGAATGAATTTTATTCACTCGGTCTTACAATACTGAATAAATCTCAATCGGTTCAATGTGACCGGTCAAACACAATTAGTTCGGACATGTGTGTCCGAATGAGACTATACACATCAAAATCAATTTAAAACCTCTAAATGCGATTGATTCTTGTGTTACCAACAAATACAAACTAACTATAAGTTCTCAGAAACGAAATAACCCTACCAATCACATCCAAAAATGAGAAATACATAAATCTACCGAATGACATTGAACTCACATTCGAATAAACGAATTATGTCACATTAAACATGGTACGAACGACAATGAACGCTTAGATAACAACAATTAATCATCGATTCAACATCCAAATTCAACAAATACTTGAAATCTCACCTTCCGAATTCGATAACACATCGAGCCCTAGAAAGGAAAACCCTCTGCAACAATGAAGACCTCGACGTCGATAGCCTAAGGAACGCGGGAATGCGTCGAGATCAAGATGACGCGAAGATGAAAAGCCCTCTGATGAACCAGTTGCTCTTCTTCCTCCCCTCATATTCACTATTTCGACCAGTTCGATTTGATTTCTGTGTGTGGGGTGCGCATGGGTAATTTAGGAGAGCAGTCAATTTTTTTGGGTTTCCATATCTTCACTGGGTGTGCCCTAATCTTGTGGTTTGCCCATATGAATTTGTGGGGTGCACATAACTGCAGCCAAAGTTAATTAGGGTGAGCACTCCAACTTGTTTAATAAATAAAGATTCACATATCCATCAACATTCCATATAATAATCAAGAACATTATACAATAACAATACGCACCACTATTAACTAACAAGAATATGGAAAGCATATAATTCAATAGATAACGAATGCAAATCAAATTATCATTGACTATTACACTGTGATTCCCATTTAGTTTATACGATTAACCACCGACGCAACATATTGGCTGATATGATGTCTAGCCAATCCATTAATGCCTAATGGTTCTATTTAAAACCCTCTAGTGAGTATGCAATCCACGCAACCTATAAACTGAGTTAGAAGTTACATATAGGCCAGGAAGGTAACCCATCTCCTGTATAACCAGGTCTCAGTTCTAGGACCTTACTCTCGAGAATCACATTAAACGTCATTTTCCATTTATTGAAAACCATCACAATGTACATAGTCTCCCATTTCAGTACATGAACTACACGAACTACTTATACTAAGATAGTCAGACAACATTGATAAATAAGTGAATCCGTACTTACCTCGGTTTAAGTCTCCATTACCAAATTCCCTAACTTTCCGATTATCTCACACTTTCCTGGTGTTCCTCAATCAATCACCAATCATTTGTGATCAATATAGGTATATTACCTTATGTTTAGAACCCTTAAGTCATTCCCTAAGACCTTAGGAAATTCTATGTAAACTACAGCAAAGTTGCTATTTTTAGGGGTGGAAGCGTGTTCCCTCACTAGGTGGGCGCGCTCCACCAACTGGGTTTGTCCCAATTGATGAAGAGAGCGTGTTTCTCTACTTGATGGAGTGCACTCCACCCTGCACCATCTCGACAGAGAACAGGCCAGCAGCCACTGTTCTATTACCAAATCACTACCACAACCACAAATACTCTCCCAAACCATCAAAGAGGACCTCTAGTGAGGTAACAACTCATTTCCAATCATCAAACAACATAAAAACAGAGGAATCATCATCTAATTATGAATTGAACTTTAACAAACACAAAAATTAAACATACCAAAGTGATGATCTATTGCTTTTGATTCATTTAAGCTCCTCAATTCACGTTGATTCAATTCCCTGAATAACCTCCTAGGATTGAAAACCAAACCTTCAACCCTCCTATCTTACTTTCTCAAATAATCGAATGAATTGAGAATATAAGTTTGAGTTATTTATTTATATATATGGATTTTCCTCGAGATACGCATCGTGCTATCTCGAGACTAATCTAGTGATTGATGTGTTAAAATGACACTTTTTAACGTGACACAAATTTTAACACCATTAAACACTTATGCTCATTTCGAAGCTAATCGAACGATCCATATATTTCAAACTAATCTTTTATTTTCTAATATATATTTATATATTCAAAATATATATCTCGTGTATTTTCTCGCCAATAACTTCACCGCACATGCCTGCGAGCATTCTAGGGCGTGCACATTCATTTCATGACCCCTCATCGCACTTGGTGTTCTGGCAGCTTATTTTTTATTTACGTATTTCCCAATTATAGGTTTGGATTAATCTCCTATTAACCCCAAAACCTATAAAATTCATTAAGCATTCAAGGTACATTGAGCCGTTCAGAATGCAGGAAAAGATTGTTCATGTTGCTTACAAGTTAGAGTTACCTCCTCAGTTAGCCAGAGTTCATAATGTCTTCCATGTGCCTATGTTTCACAAGACGGAGACTCAGTTCATACCAAGGATTGATTGAGAAGACTTATCTTACGACGAGCAGTCGATTCAGATATTTGATCGTAAGATTTAGAGGCTTAGAACCAAAGAAATTCCTTTGGTTCACGGATATGAGCAACTAACCTGGGAGTGGGAGTCTTATATGAAGGAGTGGTTTCCATTTCTCTTCGAAAATATAGGTAATTTTACATTTACTTTAATTTCGAGGACGAAATTGCTTTAAACTGGAGAGTATATAACAACTGCTATTACCTTAAGTTAGTGATTACTGTTAATTCAAATCTTAATTAACCCGAGTTAGGCTTGTGGTTAAGTCTAGCATACCTCGATTAGCGTGTCCATGAGTTTGTGTGATGGTTTGTGTTTGTTTGGGATGTTTATGAATTTTATAGGTTGTAGTATAATTGAGAATTTATATACAAGCCTATAATTGGAAAATACGTAAATAAACAATAAATAGTCGGTACATCAAATGCGACGAGGGGGCTGTAAAATGACTGTACACACCCGAGAATACTCGTTGGCATGTCCGGTGAATTTATTGATGAGAAAATACATGAAATATACATATACATATATTAGTCAACCGGCAAGTGCTCCGCACGTAAGGTATGAAAAAAAACTACTTTAAAAGTGCGGCATTGAAATGTGAATTGACGGGGTCAGTGGGTAATCGACCCTAGTTTTACAAATAAAATGGGAATCACAGTGTAATAGTTAGTGACAATATGACTTGTATTCATTATTTATTGAATTATATGTTTTTCATGATCTTGTAATTAACATTAGTGCATATTGTTATTGCATAATGTTCTTGATTATTATATGGAATGTTGATGGCTTTGTGAATCCTTACATACTGAGCAAGTTGGAGCCCTCACCCGAATTTTAATATTTCAGGTTCGCAACCTAGCGTTTCAGTGAAGGGCAAAGAGAAGATTTAGGTGTCTTGTTATCGTCTCTACGATGTAATGAACCTTCTTGTACATATATACAATGTTTGATATATTTTGTTATATATAAATAGGGTTGGGAGGTTTATAAACTAGGTTTTAAGTTTTGATAAACTCTGTATTTCAGTATATTGTTTAAATATCAAAAAGTTTTAATTTTTCGATTGGTATACTTTGTATTGTTTATTCAATATCGATATACATGTTAAGTTTATCAGGTATAGACGGAGAGATTATTGGCTTTAATTAAGTATGGCTGGGTTACCGGAGCTTAATTAGGGTTTCAAACCGAGTATCGTCCTAATCGGAATAGGGGATGCTACAGTTAGAGTTCCATTAGAAATGTTTATTTTTGCTTTTCACCGTTTTTAGGAATTGGCATTCTATAATAAGAGAGGTTTTATGAGAGAATTGGTCTTATTTCATGTCTAAGACATAAAAATCAGTTAAGAAAACTAAATTATTGACCCTAACCAATACATTTTCTAATACTCATACAGGTTGAACAATACATATGTCTGCTAACTATACTACTACACCAGTTTCTTCTAAAGGTATGATTGTCATTTGCAAATAGATTGACAAAGGCATAACGTTAATTGATGCGCCTAGATCTCACAATGCTTTAGAAATTCTTATATTTGCTATCGTACATATAACAAAAAACATTCTAGGATCAAAACATTTATGAGGTAATTTTTCTATATTAGTGATTGACAAAGGCATAACGTTAATTGATGCGCCTAGATCTCACAATGCTTTAGAAATTCTTATATTTGCTATCGTACATATAACAAAAAACATTCTAGGATCAAAACATTTATGAGGTAATTTTTCTATATTAGTGCTGAAACATGTGCTCCTAGACTTACTTTTTCTTTGGCTTTAATCTTATTAGTGCATAAATTTTTATAAATTTCTGATATTTGAGTGCATTTTGGATAACTTCATAAAATGGTATATTAACTACCACTTCCCTTAATGTGTATGAAATCTCTTTTTCTTCTTGCAATTTCTTAGTATTCTTATTGTTTTTCAAACAATGGGGAAATGGTGGCCATACGATATTTGGTTTTTTCTTATTAGATTCATTATCGTCTTCTTTGGAAATTTTACTATCTTTGATTTCAATTTTCTTTTCCAATTCAGGTTATATCTTTTTTTGGGAAACTAGTTGTTCTGGCATTTTTGGTTCCTCCATTTATTTAGCATTTCTCAAACTTATAGCTTTTGCATATGAACCTAGGTAAGGTTGAGATGATAATCTTCCTTGATTAACCAACGGACTCATTTGCATCGCCATTTTGACTTAATTGATTTTTCTAATTCAATTAATCATTTTGTAAAGCTTGAGTTTTTCGATCTTTTTCCTTATTTGAATTTTCTAATGCAATGTTTCTTTCACTTAATGTGGATGTTTTATGACTTTGATAACCCTGGTTGTCTATACCATTTCCTATATTTGGTCATAGATAATTTGTATAGTCACTAAGATATAATTAGGTTCAATAAACTCATAATTATGACTCATTATAGCATTAGCTTCTTCAATTTTGTTTTGTTTCATCAAATGGCATTCATCATCTAGATGATTAGTTTCATTGCAAAAAACACAAGATTTAACTTGCATTGATCTATCTTTTAATAACAATTCAACCATGTTTTTTAACTCATCAAATGTATCGTCCGATGTTTTAATTGTTCTTTTATTGATTTCACAAGATTCCTTTTTTCTGAATTTTTTTTCACCATATTGCTCTGATTGTTTAGCCATTTTATGAATATCGTCTTTTGCTAATGTTGGTGTTATATTAAATAAAGATCCTCTGCATATTGTGTCAAGGAATCTTTGTTCTAAATGGCATAATCCTTCATAAAAATATTTCAATTAAGGTCTTTCTGTATATCCATGTTATGAGCATAATGAAATCAATCTTTGGTATCTATCCCAAAACTCACCAAAACTCTATTCAGTTTCCATCTTTGCATTATTAATTTGTTTTCTATCTAAACCAATTTTGCATGCTGAAACATATTAATCTAAAAATGCTTTTAACATTTCGAACCGTGTGGTTATGGAATTTTGAGGAAGATAGATTAGTTAATCTTGAGCTTGACCTCTTAAAGAATAAGGGAAAGCTTTTAGCTCGACATATTCTAACTCTATATCCTTGGGTTTCATCGTACTTACTTTATGTGTGTATTTCTTAATAAATTATTGAGGATCTTCATCATCTTCACCATGAAAGTGAGGTAAAGAATTGACAAATCCGGATTTTAATTCAAAATTAGGAAACTCCACAGGAAAGATAATACACATAAATTCGTAAGCTGTGACATTTTTTATTGGCTTCCCTAAAAGTAAGTTCTTGCTCGCCTTCTGCCATATTGTATGACATACAACGAGAAAGATTCCTAAGAAATTATTTTTAAAATCCTCAGCAACAACGCCAAAAATTGACATATGTCGAGCGTGTACAATAAGTTTCTCATATATCCTTATTATTTATAGTAGTGATAAACGAGATCGTCTCCATAGAGATTTTGCAAACTTCCAAAGAAAAAAATTTTTCCAAGGATTTTTATTATTTTACTTACGTTAATTGAAACATGAATTAAAATGATATAATCAAACTAAAACAATTAAAACAACTAATTAAACTAATACAATTCAAATTTACTAATATTAAATATTCTAAATGCAATTCAAATCAATACAAAACAAACATCTAAACAAATATCTAGAACAATGAAACATAAACCGTTTTGAATCAGAACATATTAATTAAAGTATAGTCATAATCATACTATCGTCATATCATGAAGTATTCTTGAATCATTAAATCTAAATCATAAGCAAGATTGATAGCCTTTATCAAGCCATCAATTTTCCTTTTATCAATGAAAAAAATCATATTCTAATCTTATCACCATTAGTTTTTCGAAAGCTCAAAAATAACTAATAGAAATAAAACAACTTTACACTCTATGAAAACTTCTTACTACTAAGCCAATATTATCAGAATTAGCCGTATCAATATCAAACTTAGAACACAATTCAACTGAGACATCTAAAAGGTAAAATACATTTTAAATTAATCATAGTTACTACTATATATTAAATTTGGAAACTAAATATTAATATACATGTTGGCCACCGTGCATTCAATACAAAGTTTCAGTACTTTAATACTCAAAAACAAATTTATTAAAACCGTGAATTGATGAATACAATTAAGTTTAAAGCATTAAGTACAAATTCTTTTTTATTATGACTACATTGCAAAACGGTTTAAGTTCATGTTCGGATTTTATTTAGATTAATAAAAAAAGTCACACATATTCAAAATAAAATATTGCAATAAAATAAATAAAAGAAATTAATGAAAAATACATCTTATTGAATACTTGAATCTCCAAAACATCTTCAAAAGCAAAAACAATAAAACTAAACTAAATTTAATTGAAAATAGTCTAAAACTAATCAAGATCACTTAATTTCGAAGCCCTATGATCATATATATAGTATTCTAAGTTGTACATATCCCAATCAAACTAAAATTCCTTGTTTTAATCCAAAATTCTTGTAGCCGACATCAGCGGATCCTGACCGAATTCTCCTTCTCACCTAAATCGCTAAAAAATTGGTGAAAATAAGTCTATGTGGTTCACTTGAATCGCTGGACTTCTTTGCTGACAATTTATGTAGTGAATCCTAGTGTATTTCTTAAATCGATGTGGAATCACTGTATACTTTCTTTAATTGACTTAATTCTTCACTTTTCTTCAATTTTTCTTTCACTTCTTTATATAACCTAAATATAACTTGAAATCACAAAACATGAAAAAACTCAGTGTAATATAGCCTTTTACATCTAAAATCATCTTAAAATATACTTTAAAACACTTTTTAATTATTGAATTATCATGAGCGTTTAAAACCAATTACCAAGGTTAAAAATGTGAGTCATTATGATCTCCCTAATTTGAGCACCAAGATTCGACACTTACCTATATGTCACTGACATGAGGGATGTATCATTTTACTGCATGCTGTCAATGGGGGGGGTTTAGAAAAGTAAGGTGGGAAACTTTTTTTATTCCAAAAATAAGGTTGGCTACTTTTAAATTACAAAATTAAGGTATGTCTCCTTTTGAAAATGAGTCGCTGATAATGATGTGGCTCCATGTGACATGTGTGTTGATGAGGTGGAGTGAATGACTCCTTTTGAAAATGAGTCATCTATACAAAAAGAATGACTCCTTTTGAAAAGGGGTCATCTGTACAAAATGAGTACTTTGTTCAACTCGAAGCGGTGAACCCATGCAAACGTCATGTATGTATCGAGATGGACAAGCCGCATCACGTACGTATCTCGAGATGGACAACCTGCATCACGCACGAATATCGAGGTAGACAAATGATGTAAAGGACACGCACGTATATGGACGTGGACAACTCATGCAAACGCCACACATGTATCTCGCGGAGGAGAAGTCATGCAAACGACGCGCGTATGTCGAGGTGGCATGCAACCTCGTGCAATTCATGCAAACATTACATACGTATCTCGAGGGGCCTACTCATGCAAACGACACAAGACAACCCTTGCCAACAACATGCACGTATGTCGAGGTTGACAATCCATGTAAACATTACACACGTATCTCGAGGGGACAACCCATGCAAATGACACGCACGTATCTGGCGGTGGGCAACCCATGCAAACAACACGAACGTATCTCAAGGTTGACAATCCATGCAAACGTTACGGATGTATCTCCAGGGGCAACCCATGCATATCTACTATAAACCATGCAACACAATCGTGATCATAAGAAGAAATTTGTAGATGAAAAACTGTAAAGGCGAAAACCACGTTATATATTTGTCTAGAATATAAAATTAAAGCAATAAACAAGTTTTGAAAATATAATTTCATTCCATAAAAAAAACATATCATAGAGGTCTATCGACGGTTACGTTGACGTTATTGCTTCGTGATGCAAACCGGATGTACTATATGTCGAGTTGGACGTTTTGTTTGTAAATCCGATTGAGTATGTCGAGGTTGCTGATCTTGCATTGAATGTCTTCGAGTCAATTGATGTTCTTCCTCTGGTGCTTCACTCGACTCACCTCTGGTACTAATGCTCCCAAAAATAGGAGGTTGAACCGTCCCAAAAAACTGGCTTCCTGTATGCGGTTGGCCGAGAGGAACATGAGGCGGTGGCGGCATGCTTAACATGTTCATGAATGAGCCATCTCCACTATATGACATATTATAATTATAACATGGTGGAATAAATGGGCTCGGCATGTGTTGAGGCAATTGAGGATACATTGGATGTTTAGGCATTCCATGGTCTATATATGAAGACGACGGCCCGGGTGCATAAGGATTAAAATGGTAAGGAGGAAGATTCATGATCGGCGCGCTAGGTACAAACATTTGAGGTTCTGGTTGCATTGGGGATAATGTATGAATGCACCCATGAGAAGAATGACGTGGTGGGGATGAGCATTGGCTACAGTCACCAACAGTCTCTGTTGTTCTCGCTCTCGGACGAGATGAACGTGGTGTAGGAGAACGTCTGCTGCTCTCAGCAGCAATCTCTGTCCGACGAGAAGGACGTGGTGGACGAGGACGTCTAGTTCTCCTACCCACAGTTTGTGTTTGTGTTTTTCTTCTTCTCACCTCTCTATTCGATTCGCCCTGATCATCTTCTTCATCTTCATCTTCATTATCCTCATATATGCCCTCTTCGACATCAATTCCACTATTCCATAGAGTAGACCTTTGCCTATGATCTTCATCTAAAATTTTGATGCCTTCATCAAGCGCAGCAAGACCTTGCTCGTACACATCGTCAATGAAAACTCGCTGCGGTCGACGCACCAAGTTACACTGATATAAAAACAGGAGGTTAGTAATCACAATTTATGATGTAAATCATGAGGAAATAAGAATAAAGTTTAAAGGTTACCGAATAGTCACGTAAAGCCCCGTCATGTCCAATGAATCTTCTAGTGACTGATCGATACCACGTCATGTAGTCTTGTTGATCGTGGCCTTCTTCTTGTTCTGCTGTGACTATGCTGTCACCACGATTTTCCCACATCTGTATATAGTTTGCGTGAAAAGCCGCCCAATTTTCATGAACGCGTCCGCGCATCTCGATGCGGTGCAGTTGGGTGTCGTAACGACAGTTTGGTGGCACGGCCTGTATCATTCCGAATTGTCTCAAAACTCTTTCAGGTCGATGCCACTCGACTATGTGGAAACAAATCAGGGGACACGTTGATAGCCAACTACCGTGACCATTAGTACAGTATTCAGGAAGAGACCCGATGACTTCAGCATAAGATTATCACACCACGTCATCCTCATTCTGCGAATCGAGTGCATCACGATAAGCTGATAAAACGTGTGTTGCACTTTGAGTAACCGAGAATGCATCGATCCATTTGTATAGAAAACTCTTAATTAGTAAAATGAAAATGTGGTTAATATTATAAAAATTACGATATAACATTTCTATTACCTGTGTCATAAAGGGACGTCATTAAGCATCTCTTCTCCATCCATTGTTCGAGGTTGAACTATAGGAACACCCATCCGCCTTGGTGCTATGAATGGAAATCTATCTCATGCCCACGGTTGTACAAGAATTAACGCCCCTGCAACCTCATGTGCACCCGCGCGAGCTCCGCGGCACAACTCCCTATACAAAAAAAGCCAAACAGTCACTCCCCCAATTATAATGTCCAGCTATGTCAAAATCCTCGAGCAATAGTAGAAACATCAAATGTACATATCGATTTGACTTATCAGCGAATAGACAACCACCGATTAGTTGGAGAATGTACGATCGAACATATCGTCGCACCGACTCCTCATCGCTTTCGTCATGTATAGGTGGTACGTTACGTTTAAGCCACTCGACTTTAAGTTTATTTCCATGAAGGTCATCTCCAACAGGAATTTGACCAAGTAGCCTCTCACACACCTCAACATAGTCTGTATCGGTGGTTCCCATCACAAGCATACCTTTGATAGGTAAGCCGAGCTGCACCTGTACGTCCTGGAGTGTAATAGTGCACTCCCCACATTGCATGTGAAATGTATGTGTTTCTGGGTGCCACCTCTCAACGAATGCAGTAATCAAAGCCCAATCAAGGCTAAAAAATGATACGCGCGAAATCCCATAAAAGCCATTGGAACGTAGATATGTGATCATTCGAGAATGATACTCCATCATTCGATTAACGACAGCCCGTCGTCGACGCACGCGCAATGTGTCGTACACCTTATAATTGAAAATAAGTTGTGATATATATGTATATTATACGTTTATTCATGAACATTGGATGTATTCATCTTAAAAAGTTTACCTGACCCGTCCGCGCTTGCGAGGATCTGTGTGTAGATTGGACATGTAATAGTGAAGGATCTGACGGGCCTAGATCCATTTGTGTACAAACTACAATTTAGGGAGTTTTAAAAGTTAGTCGTGTTGTTCGAAAAGTCGCCACAAATCATTATTAAAGGTTCAAACAATAATGAATACCTAAACATTTCATGACGTAAACTATCTGGATACTTTAAAAGGTTCAATATAATCTAATTACATACATACTTAAGCCATTAGTAAACAATTTACAAACTGGACTATTGGTTTTGATTGGAAGATTCAAATTTCGGTGGACAATTTTTTTTTATGTCCTCTCGCACGACAAATGCCGCATCGGTTCTTCCTAGTAGGGACTCGATCACGATCTTTATTGGGACATGTTGTTCTTTTATGTCCTTCTTGATGACATATGCCACATCGCAAGGCTCTTGAAACATTAGGAAGATCCATCTCGTTTTGCCTTCGCGTTCCCTTTGGTCTCCCTCGGCCACGTCTGCACCGTGGGTCTGGTATGATTTTCGTCGCAAAAGTCGGCCAATATTTCTCATCTGGAATGACTTTGAATTAAAGGAGTAACATTGTGCGTACACATCTATCCGGTAGTATGGTTCAATAAATTGCGAGTAGCTCACTCGAATAAAGGAACATACAGCTAACACGTGTGAGCAAGGGAAACCAAACGATTGCCATTTATTGCAACTGCACATGCGGTCCTTTAGGATAACAACTTCTCCATGTCGTCTAGTAAGCACTTCAAACTCACCTATGTCAAAATTTATCAAATTGACTTGATGCCTCCTTGCAGCTTGTTCGTAATGTGTGAGTTTATCCGTGACATATTTCGTGTACGATTGCCCATTTGAGATTGCTTCATTGATTTCCTGTTTGCGTCGATCGTGGTATGTCACCAATCTATAGTAAATCATCTAAGTCATTGCTGTTATTGGCAAGAATGGAGCCCCCCTTCAATACACCGTTAAAACACTCTACAAGTGACGATAAAACTCGTGTAAGTAATATTACTTTCTGATGTCACTATATAGTTGAGTGCAAAAAATAACTTGCATTTCATACAGACCAACACCATTAGAATTCATTCATCTGTACCGCATGCCTCCGTCGTGCGATTGAGTCCATAGTTCTTTGGGGATGGCATTGACATATTGCACACATTGAGGGGTTCGCGATGATAAATATGCAAAACGTTCCATGCACGCATTAAATTTTCGAACTTGATGTTGACTAACAGCTCGAGAAATTAGGTTCTTCAAGGGCTCATTTTTTAATTGAGTGTTAAAATTACTGATCAAGTGTCGCAAACAATAACGGTGGTATCCTTTTGGAGGACAAAAACCATTGGTCGGTGTGTTGACCGCCTCCAGAATGTCAGGGTGACGATTCGAAATAATGTAAATATCATGTCTATCTGTCACATGTTTGCACAACATCCTCAAAAACCATCCCCACAAATCCGTAGACTCGGTTTCTGCAACATCAAATGCTACCGGTAGTATGTGTCCATTACCATCAACAGATATGACAATTATTAGCTTACCACTATATTTGTCATATAAGAAAGTCGCGTCAATTTGAAGCAGAGGCCTACAAAACCTGAAAGCTTGTATTGATGCTTCGAATGCGAAAAACACACGACGAAATTGAGGACACTCAGTCCTTATCTCATTAGAAGCCCATTGTCTATGTGACCACGAAATTGAGGACACTCACCGGACTCTTAATCTTCACGGCCGCCAACCAGCTTGGCAATCTAGCGTATGACTCATCCCAATCTCCAAATGCATTTGCAATTGCCTTCCTTTTGGCATCCCACATTCGCTCGTAGTTTACTTTGTGTCCGTATTTTCCCTTAATTATTTGTTTTAATGCCTTGATAGTTATTGCTTGATCTATCTGGACAATGCTTTGGATCTCTCTCGCAAGCATGTTGTCATCAAGTTGGGCATGACCGCGTTCCACGTCGGGATTTATACAGTTGTGTGGCGCGTCTAATTGTGTGATCTCCCATAATTGTGTTCTCTTTCGCAAACAAGCACGAAGATGCCACATGCACCCGTCTTGCGTACTTCTGCACTTGATCGCCTAAAAAGTTGTAGTCGATTCCATCACATGATATTGACAATGTCTGTTAACATGCCACACTTTGACGGCATGTTGTAAGTATTTTTTGTTGTCAAAGCACATCCCTAATTCCAAATCAAAATTAGAGAGGTCCCTCCAGTCTGTTGATGAGAATGTTGGGTCGCAGTGGAGTTAGTCACCTCCCAATCGATTTCGCTGTACACCGACAATGGTTGATGAACTTCAGTATCGATTGCTTCCTCCATGAAATTCTCTTCATCGATAGACAACTGGTGCATCATCCTCGGGGGGGACGCACATCCTCGTCCGCTTCATTAATGTCATCGTCGTCGTTGGGTTCATCATCACCATGTGGTGATTGCATCTGCAATCTTTCCATCATCGATCTAATGTCTGACGTGCCGACATCTTCATCTACTAGTTGCGAATAAACTGTACGAATTTGAAAATAGTCGATTGGCTCAAATGTTAAATAAATATCTACCCTTGAAGTTAATGGTATATTGGCCACTGTCGCCCACATCAAGTCGAAGTGCGTCGCGTCTTCCAGCAATATGGGGACAAAATACCGTGAACCCTCGGTGAGGGTTATAGCGTGACGATAAGTCATCCTTACCATAGTTTCCGTAGAAGAGATATTGAATGCGTTACATACGTGATCCATCAATTGTTGTTTACTCGTCCCAAACCTAAACGTTAACACTGCTGATGGGGGTGCGTTGTACCTAATGCCATTCCTACCATTTACAATTTCACCGTTCGCATAAAAGAGAAATGGGATGTCCCTATTTTCCATGACGTACATAATTTATTGAACAATGATGATGTAAAAAATGGCATATATATCAAACGTCATTCGTTCATCAAATTGAGGAATTAAATCGCAAGCAAACTTTCTGATGTAGAGGATCGCTTTAATAGCGCAACTACAGAGCATACTCATTCGTCTACACGACATCAATTAATAAATCATATCCTCGCCACAAATCAAATTATGGCATTTTCGCCGTCGACATTGCAGGCCCAAGTATTCGATGAGAAGGCTAATTGCAGCAACCTTACTTTGAAGGTATGTATATATCTAACAAATTTCTACCATATGTATTGTGATGACCATCACAACATAAAAAAATCTATTAGGGTTTCATAATTAAGGTTTGTTTTGTATTGACATGTGTTATATATTAATCAAGCAGACTAATAAAGAAGAGAAGAAAAGCAATAGTAGTAGTAGTACAAGTACTGAAAACACATTTAAAAGGCCACGAATTGAGACACCAACTCCATTGCCAACTTTCAAGGTACAAATTATATATTGTGCTTATATTCCTAGCTAGTTATTGATTTGATGACATACATTCATATATTTTTAAGTTATTATACCCCTTAAGTAATCAATGTTGATTTTATTATAGGTTCGAAAAAGAAAAGTTAGGCGATCGAATCACCGCTCTCCGGCAACTAGTGTCACCTTTTGGAAAGGTGAAATAAAAAAGTTTTTTTTATCATCTCCATTGCTTAATTTGAAAGACTATATATATATCTTTCAATTCATTTATTTACTTTTTCTGGCTATCAAGAGTACTGATTGATTGAAATGTTGATCATGAATATATCTCTGCATATTTATGGGATGTTCCTATTTTCCATGACCTACATAATTTATTGGATAATGATGATGTAAAAAATTTGCATATGTATCAAACGTCATTCATTCATCAAATTGATGATTTAAATCGCAAGCAAACTTTCTGATGTAGAGGATCGCCTTCATAGCGCAACTACATAGCATACTCATTCGTCTACATGACATCAATTAAAAACTCATATTTATATCAGCTATGTCAAATTAGGGCATATTTTCAAAAAAAAAAAAACTAAGCATAAAATTTTTTGGTTTCGACAAACAAACTCCACATATTAATTTTTGTAAACAAACAAACTCCAAATAAATTTATTTAATTTTACTAAATTAGTAAGTCAAACTTACTCAAACTTAAATAAATAAAATTTTTAACTTACTAATTTCCCTCTTTTTTTCATTTATCTTCAAATGGATTATCCCTGAAAAAACAAATTAAAAATTAGCTTTTACTTATACAAATATTACGAACTACAACGAAATGACGTAAAAATTAAAAAAAAAAATCTGAACCTTTTCACAACCTTCAACCCAGATGAAACCCACTAGTGTTTATCTTCTATTTGATATTCCCTGAAAAAACAAAAAAAATGACCCACCTCACAACCCAAACCCACAACTCACCCAACTCTATCACACCAACAAAATGACCCACCCCACAACCCAATCCAAGCCACCCCCAACTCTCTCTCTCACTCTCTCTCTCTCTCTATTATTGTCAAGGTCCCCCACACTCTCTTTCTCGGTCACTAACTCTCTCTCTCTCTCTCTCTCTCTCTCTCTCTCTCTCTTCTCTCTCTCTCGCTCTCTCGGTCCCCCTCCTATTCGTTTCTGTTTCTGCTGCTTGCTCTCTCCCTCCTCTCTGGGTCTCTGTCCAACTCTCTCTCGATCGATCGCTACTCTCTCCTCTCTCCCTCTGCTGGTCTCTCCCGCACCGGCTCCTCTCTCGCTCGCTCTCTCCCGCACCGGACTCTCTCTCGCGGCTCTCTCGGTTGCTCCACCCCACCAACACCCACCTTATAAAACCCCCAAGGCACCCTAAACCCCTACCCCATAGCCTGTACAACCTAGCCCGAGAACGCAGGGAATATATTCCCTGCGTTCTCGGGGAAGAGGACATCACGGGGAAGAGGACATCATGAGGGGTACAGTACACAAATGGCGCATTCTCCGAATGCGTCATTCGTGTACTGTGGGAAAACCCACGTGGCACCCACGTGGACACCACGTCATTAGGACGTTAAACTAATGGCGCATTCGGAGAATGCGCCATTAGTGTACGGGGCCGGCCCACGTGGCGCACATGCAGACGCCACGTGGATCGCCCATTACTGGCGCATTCGATACACGTGGCCCGCACGTTTAGCCCACGTGGACGCCACATCATTCGGAACCTTAAACTAATGGCGCATTCGGAGAATGCGCCATTAGTTTAAGGGGCCGATCCACGTGGCGTCCACGTGGATTGGTTCTTAAAACACGAATGGCGCATTCTCTGAATGCGCCATTAGTGTAAAAATTTTGCCCCAATAAAAACGCATTTGCAAAACCCGATTTACCTTACTTTTGTAATAAAAATAAAACTTAACTTATTTTACTAATTTATTTTATTCTTAATAATACTTTTGTAATTTTTCCGTCAATTGGGACCGACTATTTGACTGCGGAATGCAAAAAAGGAGGTCAACGTCTGAGAGAAATTTAAATTTTTGAGTGGTAAATGCACAATGTGTGTATTGCATCTCGAGGTGCAAATTGGGGGTAATATTACCCCGCTTCTGTTATTGGTCGAGTGGCTGACGGACACTCATTGAGTGAAAAGAGGACCAACAACAGCTATGGGTCTAGTGCCACATGAGCTCGGTGCTCTATGTAGGGGGCCAAAAAGAGCCCGTTCGATATCACAAAATTTTCCCAAACACATCTGCCACTCGGTGCAGAGAAAGCGGCAGGGCGAGCGAGGTAAGTCGGTGCTTGGCCGTAAGAGTGACTGAGGGCTTTCCCTCCAGCGGCATCACCACCACTCCACTCGAGCCTGTAAAGGCCAAGTCTGCCGCAGTTTGGATTTTGTCTGTTTTATCCTTGAGCAGCAGAATAGCAATGGACGGAAGCTGGAGCAAGAAGAAATCCTCTCAAATCTCTCTGCAAGAGTTCGTCTTCACCATGGCTCCTTTAATCGACATGGAAAAGGTCGGTGTCTTTCTCAATCTCTCAACCTCTCTCTTTGTAAGACCAAACCCTCCACTTGTTTTTGTTCATTAGGAAGCCGAGATATCTGCCTCAGTTGATTCTGGCTCGTCGAGTAGCCTCGTTGCCTCCCTCAAAAGAGGTTCCACCATGCTTAATCTCAAATGTGTTGACGTTCAGGTCTTTCTGCCTCTCAACTTTTCATGTTTACTTATTTAACTCTGTATTTGTTCAATCGTTAACTTATCTAATGTTTTGAGTTGTAGACGGGCTTGATGGGGAAAACACTTATTGAATTTCAATTTAATAAAGGAGATGTTCTTCCCGCACACAAGGTGAGTGACTCGTCGCCTTATCAATTACTTTCATGTAAAGTAGATGCATTTACTGCATCTGATCGCTCACCTCGTTAAGTTCAAATGAAAATATTTGAGTTTTATTAAATTTTATTAGTTTTTCTTCATACATATTAAATCTCCCTTGTAAAGTCATTCCCTTTGGTATTTTCCTATCACGAATCAAAACAATTTTCCATTTTTATTCCTTAAATATCGAAAGAAACTAACGCAAGAGGATCAGTGCCGTTTGAAAATTAACACGCATTTTTCATAATTTTTTTATTATTTTTAAGAGATTAACTTGTGTATAGATATTTTCAAAAAAAAAAAAAACTTGTGTATAGATGGTTCTCTTGGCTTATGTAGTGAATCGAGAAGAGGATTATGGCGGTGGTTTTAGAGGATCCTTCCCTTTTATTTTTCTTCCAAGATCTTCTCGATACATTTCTTTTTGAGAAAGAAACTATTATAGTGATGTGCTTAATATACTTACATAGATACATGAATAAGAGGGTAGGTTTTGGTCCTTTGGAGGACCAGGAGTCCTACCAAAATTACAAAAATGATTTGAACAATGGACCAAAGCAGCTTTACACAACCAAAAAAAATATTTATTTAGAGGCCCCGAATTACGTATATATTTACTTATAGGTTGTTAAGTACTGACAAGAACTTAATATTCAAAGAATATGTTGTGTATTACTTCATCATTTTGTACACACACACATATATATATATATATACAAGTTTGGGAGTCCTATTATAGGAAAGAAAATAAGTCAGCATCTAATCAAATTCATATGATTAAGCAATCCCTATTCATTAGCATATATACATTCCTAATTAGTTATTTACAGCTGTAACACTCCCCCACAAGCTGGAGCACAGATGTTAATCATGCCCAGCTTGTTACACAAGTAATCAATCCGAACTCCATTAAGAGCCTTTGTGAATATATTTCTCAATTGTTCTCCAGTTTTCACATATCGTGTCAAAATTATACCCTGTTGGATCTTTTCGCGAATGAAGTGACAATCAATCTCGATGTGTTTGGTTCGTTCATGAAAGACTGGATTCGGAGCAATATGAAGTGCCACTTGGTTGTCACACCACAACTTCGCTAGTAATGAGACATCAATTCCTACTCCACTAAGGAGTTGATGTACCCACATTACTTCACACACTGATTTAGCCATAGCTCTGTAATCAGATTCTGCACTCGATCGTGAAACTACATTTTGTTTCTTACTTTTCCATGAAATTAGATTTCCTCCAACAAAGCCATAATATCCTGATGTGGATCTTCGATCTTCCTTACACCCTGCCCAATCATGATCCGAAAAACACTCAATCCTATTATGACCATGATTGTCATAATAGGATTCCACGACCAGGAGCTCCTTTTAAATAGTGCAAGATTTGCTCTACTGCCTTTCAATGATCAATAGTTGGAGATGATATATATTGGCTTACCACACTAACCGAATAGGAAATATCTGGACGAGCGACAATTAGATAATTCAACTTTCCAACAAGTCTTCTGTATCTCTCAGGATCTTCAAACAATTCGCCATTTTTTGTAAGCTGCAAATTAGGAACCATTGGAGTACTAAAAGGTTTAACTCCCATCTTTCTTGTTTCTAAGAGTAAATCAAGCACATATTTTCTTTGAGATAAGAAGATTCCTTTCTTACTCCTAATTATTTCGATGCCCAAGAAATATTTAAGTGCTCCTAGATCTTTGGTATGAAACTGAGTATGAAGAAAGGATTTGAGAGATGAAATCCCTCCAGAGTCGCTGCCAGTAATTATGATATCATCCACATACACAACTAATAGAATGTTTCCACTATCAGATCGTTTGAAGAAAACTGAGTGATTAGATTTGCTTTTCTTTAACTCAAACCTTTCAACAGCCTGACTAAACTTGCCAAACGGGACTTTGTTTCAAGCCATAAAAGGACTTTCGGAGACGACATACCTTCCCATACTCCCCCTGAGCAACAAAACCAGGTGGTTGCTCCATATAAAACTTCATCCTGAAGGTCACAATGAAGGAAAGCATTTTTGATGTCTAGTTGATGCAGAGGCCAATGATGAGTGGCTGCCATAGAGATAAATAATCGGACGGACTTAAGTTTAGCAACTGAAGAAAACGTATCTTAATAGTCCACTCCATATGTCTGAGCATATCCCTTTGCAACAAGTCTGGCTTTCAAGCGAGAGATAGAGCCATCATGATTGACTTTGACTGCGAACACCCATTTACACCCAATAGCCTGTTCATCTGAAGGTAAAGTCACCAGGGTCCAAGTATCATTTGCATTCAAAGCATTCATCTTCTCAATCATTGCATCACGCCATCTAGGATGAGCTAAAGCTGCACGAACAAGTTTAGGCACACAAGCAGTATCCAAAGATGTGATAAAAGCACAAGAAGAAGATGACAAGTGATTGTAAGAAACAACAGAGGAGATTGGATAAGTGTAAGTACGTTTACCTTTGCGAAGAGCAATGGAAAGACTATTAATGGAGGTTGGATCAGATGACGAATATATTGGGTCATCAAGACAAGTTCTTGAAGAGTTTGGATTAGGATCAGAACGAGTTGGACGACGCAAATACGTGTGTTTGATGGGAGGCTTGACCAGAGTTGGAGGAGAAGGATTAGACAGTGGTGTAACGGGATCGAAAGGTGTTGTAATTGTATAGATCAACAAATCATCATTCTCCCCCTGTCTTGTAGAACCCGAAGAGAAAGAAAATGGTGTGTTTTCCAAAAAGGTAGCATCAACAGACACGAGGTAGTTACCAAGAGTTGGACAATTGCATCGATATCCCTTTTGCACATGAGAATATCCCAAAAAATACATTTTAAAGATTTAGGGTCAAGTTCTGTGACTTGAGGACAAACATCTCGAACATAGCAAGTACAACCAAATATCCTAGGCTCAATAAGAAACAATTGTTTATTAGGAAAAAGAAAATGAAAAGGAGACTCACCGAACAAAAACAGAAAAAGACATACGATTGATTAGAAAACAAGCTGTGGAAACAACATCAACGCAAACATGTTTAGGAACCTGCATTTGAAATAACAAAACTCGGGTTGTTTCTAGAAGGTGCCTATTCTTTCTCTTAGCAACATCATTTTCAGAGGGGGTATCCATACAAGATGTTTGGTAAAGAATCCCATGTTGGATCATGTAATTTTGAAAAATTCCTGATAAATATTCTCTAGCATTATTACTCCTCAAAGTTTGTACAGATTTTCCAAATTGAGTTTGAATCTTAGCACAAAAGGCAGAAAAATGAGAGAATAATTCTGAACGATTTTTCATTAAATATAACCATGTCATTCTAGAATAATCATCAAGAAAGGTAACAAAATATCTAAATCCAGTTTTAGCCACAACTGGACATGGACCCCAAACATCAGAGTGTATTAACTTAAAAGGAGCATTAGCTCGTTTATTGACTCTTGGACTGGAACTAAGACGATGGTGTTTAGCAAACTGACAAGACTCACAATCTAAAGGAGATGTATTAGAAAATTGAGGACAAAGTTTGTTTAATATAGGAAGAGAAAGGTGGCCCAACCGACAATGCGCTTCAAAAGGGGTAACAACTCCAGTGCATGCTAAAAACTTTGGTTTATGTGTGTCAAGGATGTACAGGCCTCAAGACTCATGTCCTTTACCGATAATCTTCTTCGTCATAAGATTCTGAAATAGACAATGACCTGGAAAAAATGAGACACAACAATTGAGGGTATAAGTTAGTTTACTTATAGAGATTAAATTAAATGATAACTAAGGTAGACTTAGAACATATGACAAAAAGAGTGATGGTGTAAGATGAATTGTGCTAGATCCAATAACATTTGATGTTGATCCATCATCTAAAGTAACAGAAGAGGTAGAATTATGTGGTTGAAAGTCAGAAAATAAACTAGAATTACCTGCCATGTGATCTATAGCACCAGAGTCAATGACCCATTTTGAAGAGGAGGAAACAAGCATATATCATGTTTTTCTGACTTGACTATGGCAGCAACATCATTGGATGATGATTTCTTTGTTTCTTGAGGCTGAGTCAATCTAGCATACTTATCCGCAGGAATGAGGACAATCCTTTCAGCTGCATCAGTCGTGGATGCAACATGGATTGATCGATTATTTGTAGTTGATCGCTGATTTCTGTATTGCAACTTCCTGCAGTCCCGCTTCATATGTCTCGGCCTATGACAATAGTGGCATTCAATCTCTCTTGAATCATACTTCTTCTTATCAATATTACTCGAACCCATACCTTTTTTATTATAAGTGACAAGTGCGTTGTTTGAATAGGGTGAAGGGGTACTAGTTCAAACATATGTGTTTTCCATGCGAAGTATTCGACTAAATGCTTCTTCAAGGACGTAACCTCGGAATCGGAAAGGATTTGAGATTCGCCAGTTTTAAATTCAGCTGGAAGGCCGGCTAAAAAACTCATAACAACCATCCTTTCTCTTTGTGCCTGTTGAACTTTGACATCAAGACTAAAATGCAACAACATATTAAGCTCCTCGTAAGTTTTCTTAAAATTCATAAAATAACTTTTGGAAGATTTGTCTCGTTTTTCTGCACGATAAAAAGCTTGACATACATCATAAATACGTGAAATATTCCCCTTTCCTGAAATGCAAAAAATCTTAATATTCCATCAATTCCTTTACATATTCACAATGATTAACCAACCCAATTACCTCACTATCGATGGAGTTCCGAATTTGCAAAAACAACTGAGCATCTTCACGCAGCCATGTTTGTTTTGCATCATTCGTAAGAGGATCATCAGTTAAATGATTATCTTTACCAACACTCGTCAAATACAATCGAACTGTTTTACTCCAATCCAAATAATTAGCCAAATTCAGTTTATGTTTCGTGATTTTTGACATCACAGGTACTATATCAGAAATAATTGTTGATTTTGTATCAAACATATTGTGGAAATGTTGTATTAAGAAGGTAATTTTTAGCAAAACATATCACAAAGATGTTCAGCAAAACATATCACAAAGGTGTGTTACCAACCGGTCGAGCTAAGCAATGTTGATCGACGCTCTTTCCGGCAACAAACGCGCCTCCACGCGCGGCAAGTGGAACTATGCCGGATTTTGGTTTCTATAGCTTTGATACCATGACAAGAACTTAATATTCAAAGAATATGTTGTGTATTACTTCATCACATTGTACACACATATATTTATATATACAAGTTCGGGAGTCTTATTATAGGAAAGAAAATAAGTCAGCATCTAATCAAATCCCTATGATCATGCAATCCCTATTCATTAGCATGTATACATTCCTAATTAGTTATTTACAGCTGTAACAATAATTATGTCAAGATTTTGTTGTTGGATTTGTATTCAAATTTCTAAACTTAATTGTAATTAGCCCCATCAAATTTTTAAAATTTATTTAGCAAAATGCTTGGGCAGAGCCTAGGCGGCCCTCGTCTAAATTATTTAGGAATGCAATCTCATTCAATGTTGATTAATAGCATGAAGGATGAAAAAGGCTCTTTTATCAACAAGGGGGATATGTTGACTCTTATATAGGTAGTGTTGAATGCTATCTTGCCTATTTTCTCAGTATTTGTATTATCCTTAGAGTTGTTGCTAATGCGTATTAGGCTATCTCATTTGGTTGAATGAAAGTAGGTTTGAAAACCATTAGAAAAAGGTGGCTTAGCAATTGACAACTTATGGGAAAGAATTAAGTCTTTGGCTTCTAAATGTCTTTGGAGTTTCCCAAAGGAATCAGACTCACTTGGGCAAGAGATATTAAAAGCACACATTGAAAAAGGTAGGCCATGAGAATGGTGGGGGTTGCAATTTATTGCACAGCGGTGGTCCTTGGAAGATTATAGCTTCATTGTTACCGAAATTCTCCAATCACATAAAGCTTCATCTAGGAGATGGCCGACGTGCTAGATTTTGAGAAGATGATTAGATGGGGGATATAGCTTTGGCTTATAGATTTTTAACCCTATTAAGGATATCCAGTAGCCTTTTAGACCAATTCCTTACTTTATTAGAACAAATTTTCTTTCACTCATTCTTACCTCAATTGGGATCTTCATTTTAGGAGAAACCTAACCATCAAAGAAATTGAGGTTATTGACATTCTCCTTGAAATACTACAAAATGTTAGGCTTAATAAAATAGACTTGCCAAATAGACTTGGGAATTTCTTCTAGATGTTTTTCGTGCGAATCGTATCTCTCTTATGGGAATCGCATGTGTTCTTCAAATGCTATAAAGTATAAACAAACGACATTGTAATGCTTTGGTTCCTATTAAATTCAAATATTTGGTTGGCTTATTCTGTTGGAAATATCAACCCTATTGACGCACTAGAAAATAAAATGTCCATTGTGGTGCCTTACACCCCATTGTTGTTTTCTATGTAAATATTATGGTAGAGTCCTTAAAACACATTTTTCTCCATTGTCTACTTGCAAAAGATGTGTGGACCAAATGGGATGAGTTTTGTGGGTGGAAGATTTCAAGGTTAGCACATTGCTTCATAATTTTACCACAATGGAGTTCATATCTCTTTGCTTTAGTTGTGGATGAAAGCATATGCAAGACGATATACCTAGGTATTTTTTATGCTAATGAGATTGTTTTAATACACACCACAAGAGATTGGGTAATTAAGAACTAAGAAGCTAGAATTTTGGAAGAATATGTTAGAGTCTAAAGGTTTTAAGTTGAGAAAGATAAAAACCCACTATATGGATTGTGAGTTTACAAACAATGACGATTAAGATCAAGGAGTAGTACAATTAGGAGGAGTAGAATTTCCAAATGTGGACTATTTGGATATTTAGGATAATCACACAAAATATGGACATAAAAAGACTTATCATTAAAAATTAAAATTGGATGGCAGATATGGAGTGCATAGGTAGGACACGAGGTGTCTATTTTTTGTCCGGCCCACCGGCCCGATTTTGTCTGGTTGGGTTCAGACAAGACCCTCTAAGCTCGAACTCGGCCCGAATTTCAAAGGATACCTACTTTTACATTTAAAATATAGGGTTTACATTGAAAATATATTGTCACACATTGTATAATTCACAAAAAACGACAACAATAAAAATAATCAACTACATAAAACATATAGAAATGTATTATTTTAATTCCGGCTCTTACCTAGATTGCTTGATATAACATTATTTGTTTGTCTTTTCACAAAAAAAAACATTATACTGTCTTGTAATTTAAAATAATAAATACAACTTTGACTTACTTAGATTGCTTGAGATTATATTTATAACGATTTTATTACTTAAAAAAGCTTTTGAACATATATTTTTTTTTAAATTCGACAAATTCGAACAATTGGACAACCTGGTTTTAAAGTAAACTGGGTCTTGACAAGACACTCTTGTTTGGATTTAAAATTGAGCCGGGTCTGAGCAATGAATATGCTCGTTTATTCCAAGGGCGACCCCAGACCCGTCCAGACCCGAAAAATTGACACCTCTACAGTGCGATCACAATATATGTGTTAAACTAAATGGAATGATGGATAATGGAGAAACAATATGTACATAAAACGAGCATAGTAGAGATAGTGATGCCGAGATGGATGCGATAAAACTTGTAAGGAATTAAAAAGGATTGCGAAGGTTCAAGGAAAAGTAGGAGTACCGCTAGTAGAAGAGAAAATGAGAGAAACAATTGTGGTGGTTTGAAGGACACATTTGACCTACAATTTTCACTGTTAGAAAATTTGACGTGCTAGAAACTGAAGGGATTCAAAGGCATATGGATACACCTCTTGTAACTTCCGATGCATTAATATAAATGATTTAAAAGATTATTGAATCACATTAATGGAATCATTGGATCGATGCAACCACTCCTAATTAATTTGAGATTGAGTTATTGTTCAATGTAATGAAGTGAATCTTAGAGGTGAGGCGAAAAGCATTAGATTAAACCTCGCCTTGTTTTTGGTATTGTGTGGTCTATGTGGAAGGGAAAAAAAATCTCAAGACTTTGTTGGATAACTAGAATTCTAGTTTTCGGGTCGAAATCTAGTATGATTGTAGCAATTTCGGCGATTAACAATGAGATTGGCTAAAGTGATGGCTTTGTGGATGTTAGGTTGATGTTATGTAATTATGTATTATCCTGGAAGTCACTTCGTTTATGATTGGTTTTAGAAATCATTGGTTCTCATAATGGTACACATGTTGTCATTTCTCCTTTTGACATTCATAATTTTTCGACATTTATTATTAACTCTACAGAGCGATTGCTGCATGTTGAAAAGTTAATATGGTTTTCAAAAGACAAGTTAATGAATAAATGTTGGATGAAATTTATTTCTCATTTTGAAAGCTTCAGGATTGTTTTCCCTTCGTAAGGGTAAAATCTTGTAACTAATACATATAATGTTTCCTCTAAAGAAAAATGATTGATAAAGTAAGGTTTTACTTGCACTCGTATGTGATTTCAATTGGAAGTTCTTTAGAGCTGTGAAAGAAAATCATTAAAGCATTTATACATCTCAGTTACAAAAATAAAAATCTGTAATTATCTGATATTGTTAACACATCAATCAAAATGATAGTCAAGATATTCTCACTTTAGCTCAAAGTTATTAACGCTTCTCGACAAGTTATTTCTTTAATTTTTTCTATTAAATTTATTTTTAGGTTTGTAAAAATCCAGATAAAAATTAAGTATATAGAACTCCATAAGCCATAAACCTAAATAATAATTCATTTGAAGAAATGTAGATGATTGGATTTCTAATTTTTATGCAGATAAGATGTTACTACAATTACAACTTGCAAAATTTTTCACATACAATAACAAAGAAAAAATTGGATAAATTATGAATTTGTATATTTCGATATACTTTTGAATCTTCAATTCAAATGGCAAAACAAAAGATGAGTTTTCCATGCACAGAGCATACATAAAGGATTTATTTCTTTTCTCAAAATATATAGTAAGGATTGTTGATTTCATAAACCATAGTACAATTAATTATATTTTTTAGTACTTAAGTGCTTTCAAATTTCCAAGTGTCTACTTATCTCAATATAAAATATCTTAGAACCATTCTTAATGATGAGAATATTTGACAAAGAAATGCTTTTTATAAGTTGGTTAGTACTTGTGAAAATTCTGTCTAATTGTACATCTCTGTAATAATTCTGATTTCTATTTTCTAAAATTCCAATGTGCAAATTTTGTGGCAAATTGAATTTTAATCCTTATTCTTGACTAAAATATGGTTCTCTTTGACGCTTAAATCTTAATTGCATTTTTGTTTATTTGGATGTTAATTTTAATTTTCGCTTAAATCTTTCCATTCCTTCTTGAACCCAAGGACTAATTTTGAATTAAAGCAATCAAAGCCTAATTTGGAATCCTTATTGATAAGTTCTATGGCTTTTGCTATTAGTATTTATTTTCCCTTCCTTTTCAACCTCTTTTTTTTCTTAAGAAATTCTTTGGAATCAGGCCAAAGTTGGAGGGATTTTTTTTTATTGGAAAATGATTTATTGACATTCTTTTGGTAGATACATTTGCTACAAAATGGTGTAGATTCCCTTGGAATTTGTGCGACACACATTGCAATCAAATTTACACCATTGTGTAGCAAATGTATGTCTCCTAGAATGTTAGATTATCATCTTCCTTTTTTATTTGGAACAACGCATATATAATGATGTTATAATCTTGAATCTTTAGAGTTCGCTATTTGGTTTAATTTGTAAATTCATCTTTCCCTTAAATTTGATTGCAATTTTGGTCTGTGAACTCGAATTCATTGCCTTAGAGATGTAGATTCGAGGTTAACATGGTTAATCTCTAACCCTTCAAAGCACAATAAACACATATACAAAATATTTGATATTCTTTTTAAGTTCCGAACGCTCTAGTTCCTGAATCTTGATAGCAGCCAGAGATTTTTACTTCTTTATATCTTGAGCAACAACTTGAGCTAGTTTTAAATTGTGATTGCATTTAAACATTCAATAATTTTTCTTATTTATATTTATGTTTGTGTACAGGTTCATACTTCATAGGCTTCTTGTAGTTCTTTTTCTGTTGCAAAATAATAGATAATATTTACACCACACATAATTTCTTGTTCATGATAATAGTTTGGGGTTCTGGCTTCATGATATTTTATACAACTCAATGAAACGGTCTTTAGTTGCAAAGCTGGAATTTTGTTTTTCTTATTATGTCTATTTCTTTTTTGAATAGGATCTTAAATAGCTTTTATCTATTCTTTTTTTTTTTTTTTGCAGTTTGGCACTCTTGATGTAGTTCTTCTAAAACCTAATAAGGCTGATGTGAGGTCCCTTCCTTTGGGACAAGGTGTGGTTTATCACCTAAAGGTCTCTGTCCTTTTGAAACATCTGATGAATGATTGCGCTAGCTTCCTTCTATTCTTTCTGCGTAATTTGTAAATTTTTCTTTATCTTGCTCTTGTAATATGTAATTTGTTTTTATCGTTTAACAGGACTCATCAATAACTGTTGCTTTTGATGATATCCCTGAAAATGGTTTAACCAGTCCTTTACGTCTTGAGAAAGTTGCAAATGAGGTAATACTTTGCAGGTTTGTTCTAGTAAATCTGCTCTTTTTTGTTTTGACTTTTTAATATATGTTTTCTTTTGGTTATGTTGTCTTGATAGCCATATTACTTCCTCGTTTGCTTCAATGTCTTTTATTTTTTGGTGAAGAACACCTGGTATCTAGACTAAACCGACTATTCCGGGCTCGCTCCGGGTTAGGCCACACGACTAGCGTCTTATCCGTAGGACTCGAACTCGAGCCACAAATCATGATATGATTGAATTTACATGCTGGAAAATAGTTATTCTAGGAAGGCCAAATGATCAAAAATATCCTAACCTTTACAAGTTGTATCAATTATATCCTAACCTTTTTGATTTAGTATCAATTCTATCCTCAAATAATTTGACCCCATTTTTCCTTCATAATATGTGTCACACATCATTCCCTTCGACTTTCTTGTAACATCCTTTAAGAATTTATTCATACATATGCATTAGAGTTCAATATTCATGATAAATATATATATATATATATATATATATATATATATATATATATATATGTAAAGTCGAAAAAGAATGACGAAATGGAATGAATTTTATTCACCATTTTGGCGTGTTTAAATAGAAAATTACAGAGTAAATGCTTTACATAAAAATAGCAACTAATTGATCCTAATTGATCCTAATTGATTCTAATTGATCCTATCTTATCAAAACATTTACTGACTATTAAAAACGATTATACAAATGACTAATTACTTCTAATTCTAATTAATTACAAATAGAATAAATATACTAAATAACAATCCTAATAATTACTTGTTAATATTCTCGACACCCTCCTCAAGCTTCGGAGAATAGATATCGATCATTCCCACTTGGATAGAAACCCTTCGAACATAGCGGTAAAAAGTCCCTTAGTAAGAACATCACGAGCATTCGGATGATGGAACAAAGGGTATGCGGATATCGCCGTTTTCCGTTTCTCCTTGATGAAATGTCGATCTATTTCGACATGTTTTGTCCGATCATGCTTTGCACAGAGGATTCGAGCAATATTGATTGCCGATTTGTTGTCGCAGTACAACCTCATCGGTTTATCTCCTTCAACCTTCACTCCTCTAAGATCTTCCGAAGCCATAACAACTCACATACTCCTTGAGCCATAGCTCGAACTCGGACTCACGCACCGCTTCGAGAAACAACTGGTTGTTTCTTGCTCCTCCAAGTAACTAAGTTGCCCCAGGACAAAGGAGCAATAGCCGTGGTAGATCTTCTGTCCGTAGAACTTCCGCCCCAATCGCATCGGTGAAGATCTCCACTCTTCTGGCTCCCATTCTTTGAAAACATAATTCCTTTACCCGGCTTCCTTTCAAGTAATGAAGAATTCGATGAACAACCTTTGAGTGTTTTTCGATGGACAATGCATAAACCGACTAACCAAGCTCACTTTAAAACGCAATATCTCGGCCTTGTATGCGCCAAATAAATTAGCTTCCCCACCAGCTTCGATACGGTTCTTGTCCACAAATCAAGACCATCTTCTTTTTCGAGTTTCGATTCGGATCGACAGGGAGTTGCCACCGGTTTACATCCGAGTAATCCGGTCTCTTTCAAGAGATCAAGAACATATTTTCTTTGTGAGATAACTATTCCTTTTGAGGATCTAGCCACCTCCATTCCAAGAAAATATTTGAGTTTGTCCTAGATCTTTGACTTCAAACTGGTTGGATAAGAAGTTCTTCGGTGACTCCAACTCTACTATGTCATCTCCTGTCATCACAATGTCATCTACATACACAATTAAAATAGCAATTTTACCATGATTGTGTTTGTAGAACATCGTATGATCTCGAATGAGCTTGAGTGTAACCACATTGTTTCACGCTTCTCGTGAATCTTTCGAACCATGCCCTCGGAGATTGTTTCAATCCATATATGGATTTCTTTAGCTTACATACTCGCCATCCTTCTTTAGCTCATCAAAGCCTGGTGGAGCTTCCATATACACCTCCTCCTCTAGCTCGCCGTTTAAGAACGCGTTCTTCACATCAAACCGTCGAGAGGCCAATCCGTTTAGCGGCTAACGAGAGAAGAACACGTACGGTGTTTAGTTTGGCCACGGAGCGAAGGTTTCCTCGTAGTCAAGGTCAGTATGTATGTAGAGTGAAGCCTCGTGCTACGAGTCGAGCCTTGTATCTCTCAACCGAGCCATCGGCATGGTATTTTATGGTAAACACCCACTTGCTTTGCCTACACATTTTTTTCCTTCGGGTAAAGAGGTAAGATCCCACGTGTCATTCTTCTTCGGGGCCTTCAACTCCTCAAAGACCGCCTCTCTCCATCTCGGAACCTCTAGAGCTTCATGTATCGACTTAGGTAGTTCATCATCCATAATCCCGGTGGAAAAGGCTTTGAAATCGGTGAGAGCTTATGATAAGATACGAAATTGGATATTGGATGTTTTGTGGTACATGATCGACACCTTTGCGTAAGGCTATGGGTTCAAAGAAATCAGTAGAAGGTTCTAAATTTGGAAGAGAAGTAGGAGAAAGAAAGCAATCGTACCTTGGACCTCGGTCGAGTCCGATGATTGGCCCACCTCGGGAGCCGTTTGGTGGAATATTACTTGGTTGAGTCCTCCTTTTAGAATAAACACGAAGTTCAGTAGGTGGTTCCAAGTTGTTTTCTACCTGGGTCTCACGAGGTTGTGAATTTATAGGTTGTGAAATCCTAGGATTAGTTACAGAAATAATTGATTCCACTGAACTATTTTCAACCGATTTTGGCAAAGATATTTGTTCCCAAAAACTCATTTCAGAATCATTCTCCCCCGGAATTGAGTTTTTTTCAAAAAAAGGTTGTTTTTCAAAAAAACGTAACATCCATACTCACGTAATATTTTCCGTATTTAGGATCAAAACATTTATACCCTTTTTGTGTTGGTGAAAAACCAAGAAATATGCATTTATGTGCCCGAGGATCAAGCTTTCCTCTATTATGGCCGTGTATATGAACAAAAGCAATGCAACCAAAAATTTTAGGTGTTAAATCGGTGAACGATCTATTTTCGGGAAACATATTCTTTAGTGCTTGCAAAGGAGTGATGTAATTAAGAACTCTTGTAGGCATTCGATTAATCGATAAGTCATAGCTTAAGAGCGCTTCATTCCAAAAACGATTAGGAACATTCATAGCAAATAATAACGCCTAGACACCTCTAATAAATGGCTATTTTTCCTCTCACCACTCCATTTTGTTGGGAGTATCAACGCAAGAACTGTGATGAATAATTCCTTTTTCTTTCAAAAAATCACCTAAGATTGCATTAAAATATTCTCGGCCATTATCGGTTCTAAGAGCTTGAATATTAGTATGAAACCGAGTATTAATCAAAGAGTGAAAATTTTTGAAAACATTTGCGGCCTCGGATTTTTCCTTTAGAAGATAAATCCATGTGACTCTAGTGTGATCATCAATGAATGTGATGAACCATCTAGAGCCCGAGGCAATTTTTACTCTTGAAGGACCCCAAATATCACTATGCGGGAGTGAAAAAGGTTTTGATGGCATATACTTCAAAGAAGGATAAACAGATCTATGATGTTTTGCCAACTCACAAACTTCACAACAAAAAGATGAAATGTCTTTATTTTTAAAAAGATTTGGAAACAAATATTTCAAGTAATTAAAACTGGGATGGCCTAACCTATAATGCCACAACATTATGTCATTCTCGCAAGACAAGGTAGTTAAACATCTTGGTTTCTGAACTTGTTCATCTGAAGGATTTTCCGAGACCAAGTGATAGAGTCCATCAACTTCCTTAGCATTGCCAATCATCTTCCCCGAACAAGGGTCCTGAAATTCAAATCCAGCAAATGTTATTGTAGCAATACATTTGCAATCATGAATAATACGACTAACAGAGATGAGATTGCAAGAAATCTTTGGAACATGTAGGACATTTAGTAATGTAAGAGATGGAGACATAATAATAGAGCCTTTTCCAAAGAATAGAGGTTAGAGAACCATCGGCAATTTTAACTTTCAAATTTCCGGATAAAGGATAATATGAAGAGAATATGGAGGAACTACCAAATCATATGATCGGTTGCCCCCGAATCTATGATCCAAGGGTTTAATTTTGAGCCTACATTTGTGAAAGTTGTAGGGTAAGTACCTTTTTGAGCTAAAGAAGAAGAGGCAATGTAAGATGATGAGTTAGGAGTGTTGGATACAATTGAATGAGAACTCATTAGTTGATACAATTGCTCTAGTTGTTCTTTTTGAAGGCGACGTCTCGAGGCGATTTCGGCTCTTTGGAAGTGTCTTCGGATGAGGCATGAAAACCCTTTGAATCACGAGGATTCCTGTTAGATGAAGGATTCTCACGGCTTTCCATGCGGCTTCCAACATTTGGCCTTAACATGCCCTGGCTTGTTGCAATGCTCGCAGATTGGCCTGGTCTTTATCGCTGCGACGGTCGTTGCGGCGTGGTGGTGACTAGAGAACAGGCGAGAAGGCTCGGTGGGAGCCGGTGAGTGTCCTCCGAGCATGACGGTCCGCCGCTCTCCTCTCTTCTGACCTCGGCAAAGACTTCTCTAGTACTCGGCGGTGGATCACGACCAAGAATGCGTCCTCTCACTTCATCTAATTCCTTATTAAGGCCGACGAGGAATTCGAAGACACGTTCTTTTTCCACCATTTTCTGAAACAAAGCCCTGTCCTTCGCACAGCTCCACTCATAATCGCTGAACATATCTACCTCTTGCCACAAGGTTTTTAAGTCAGTATAATATTGAGTGACAATTTTCTCACCTTGTTTTAGCCTCCATAGCCGAGTTTTTAGCTCAAACCACTGTCCTGCATTCCCGAGATCAGAATAAGTCTCGTTCACGGCGAAATTCAAATGTCATGAGCGAGGGTAGGAAGAGATAGGTTCTTCCTACACTCGAGTCCATAGAATTTATGAGCCAAGACATGATCATCGAATTCTCTGCCTCCCATTTTTCAGAACCTTCATCTTTCTCAGTGGGTCTCGCATTGGTACCTGTAAGATAGTCGAATTTTCCACGGCCTCGAATGAACAGTTTCACCGATTGGGACCACTGTAGGAAATTGTTTCCATTCAAATTGTGAGAAGTGATGGAAAGGTTTTGGAAATATTCAAGGGTGAAGGGAATTGAGGGTGAGCGAATAGAGCTCATAGAATCGATACCGAGGTATCATCGAGGGTTTAGCCATTTAGGCTCGATACCATAAAGTCGAAAAAGAATGACAGAATGGAATGAATTTTATTCACCATTTTGGCGTGTTTAAATAGAAAATTACAGAGTAAATGCTTTACATAAAAATAGCAACTAATTGATCCTAATTGATCCTAATTGATCCTAATTGATTCTAATTGATCCTATCTTATCAAAACAGATTTACAGCTATTAAAAACTGATTATACAGCTAATTACTTCTAATTCTAATTAATTACAAATATAATAAATATACTAAATAACAATCCTAATAATTACTTGTTAATATTCTCGACAATATGTCTTCATGTATATAATACACATAGTTGTGTGTACATATGCCTACTTAATCGCATACATAATTTCGGCACTTAGTTCTTTTATCAAATTAAACAAATATGGGTAACCTTCTAATAAGTTAATTTATGTCATTATCATATGAATATATACACATAATTAATTTTTAATTTACTATTGGTGATCTATGAATAACTAAATTTGAATTAGAGTATTAATGTATATATCATATATTGATTTATAAATTATTATTTTTGTGAGTCTTCGAAAACTAAATTTAAACATGGGGCTTAAAAGATTTTGATGTAAATTGATCAATGTGGATGATTATTAAAAGAAAATTTAGAAGATTTAAGTTGATTTCAAAAAAAAGTGCCCCAAATTAATTGAGGATAGAATTGATACTATATTGAAGGGGTTAGGATGTAATTGATAAATTTCAAAGGTTAGGATATAATTCATACAACTTAAAAAGGTTAGGATATTTTTGATCATTTGGCCTTCTAGGAAAGACTAATTCATTTTCTTTTCTAATTTTGAGGCCTTGTAGACCATGACATCCAGTTTCATGTGAATCGTATGTACTATAAAATGACCATTGGTACTGATTTATATGCATTCAATGCTAGTCATCCTCGTAATATATGTGAAAGTGGTTCAAATACAAACAAATTGTAAAATGATTTGGGACAAATTCGAGTTTCATTGATTGTATGAATAGAAGTCATGTTTGATACAATTTCATTACAAGGTCAATGAAATTTTCTTTCTAAGAATGTTGCTCTTTTTTTTTTGTTGTTAGGTAACGTATCGTAAGATGAAGGACGTGCTAGTACAATTGAGCAAAGGTTTGCAGAAGGGACCTGCCGCTGACTTAGTTCATGTATTATTTGGTGAGAAAGCACCTACGGTATCAAAGAAGGACGTCTTATTCATCCCAATCAACTCTGCTCTTGATCATTCTCAGGTGATTACCCTTATGTTCAGTATCTCATTTTTGTTGAAAGACTAATTAAGAACAATCACTTGGCTAGTTTTTCCCAACTTGAAGTCTCAAATTGAGCCATTTAGATTTTACTTGGCTCATTTTACAAATTCTACTTGTCATATATCTCTTCTGCTATTTATTTCTACTTGGCTGTTTAACTTTGCATTCAGCCATGTTCTAAAAGGTGAAAATATAGCTGGAAACGTTTTATTTGCTTTATCTACGAAGAAAGTTATCATCTTTTGGCAGGGAGGATTGCTTTTGTTACCTATATACTCATTTCATTAAAATTTCTAACTCCTAAATTTTTTAAAAGGAAGATGATAATCTAACATTCTAGGAGGCATACATTTGCCACACAATGGTGTAGATTTGATTGAGATGTGTGGACCCCACAAATTTTAGGGGAATCTACACCATTGTGTAGCAAATGTATGTAACAAAAGAATGTCAAAAAATCATTTTCCTTTTTTAAAAACTCGACAAAGTCTCCCTTAAAACTAAAGGGTCCAAAAAACTAATGCCAAAAAAAACCTATACATTTTGTATCCAAACCATTCCAGACACAAATCTACAGAACATTGAAGCGTTTCTTCCTCCACCATCTAACTCACATCACATCACTCATTCGTCTATAAATAATATAACAACCAACCTAGTCCCATGACTCCTTCCTATTCCAAGTCCCACATCTAAACTTGTCCAATAGGGATCGAATCGTAAAATCAATAGTGATGGGTTGTTAATCGAATCATAAATCATAAGATTTATTTATGTTTTTTTAGATGTATTTCTAAAGGAAGTGGTTTTTTACACCCCACTTTTTGCTTTCACACCCCATTTTTGAATTTTTTTTAGCCCATAGTGAAATGACCCAACTACCCCTTCATATAAAAGGGTTTTTACTCACCCCACTCACTCATAACCCACTCACCCCTATCTCAAATCGCATTTTCACCACCAACTCAAATCTGATGAAATCCGAGCAAAACAACATCGATTCGATGCCGTGGGTGCATTCCTCATATCTTTTAGTGTCGATTTCGAGGTTTTTTTGGAGATTTTTTAATTTTTTTGAGTTTGTATTTGTTGGTGGTTTTGTCGTTAGGTTTAGAGCTTCGATTTGGGGGTTAAATCTTACATTTTAGGTTTTAAGTCTCGATGGAATGGAAAATATCAAGCGATTCCGAGAAAAACCCACTTTTTTTTTTGTCATCATCAGACCTCTAAAGATGTTTCGGTCGGAGTTGCTCGTTACTTCTTTAGAGGTCTCGGCCGGAGTTGGCCGATACCTCTTTAGAGGTCTCAGTTTTGTGCGTACGAACCCCGCAGGCGAAACTTCACTTCTAGGACACGACACGACCACATCTGACCTTGTCGAACGAAAAAAACACTCCTACAACACTCGGTGACCTAATACAAGTGCTCTACAATGCCTAAAACTGAGTAATGGAGAGGATTAAGGGGTGTTGGGATGAGGGTAGGAGATGAGGTAACATTTGTTGAGGGTGGGGTAGTTTCGGAATAATTTACAAAACGTGGGGTAAACGCAGTAAAAAAATTCAAAAATGGGGTACAACGAAGTAATGGGGGTACAAGAAGCAATAAGTGGGGTGCGAATAGCCGCTTCCATTTCTAAATACTTCTAAATATATGCATAAATCTATATTTTTTTTGTATTTATGTAAATCAAGCTGTCAATATATTTTATTGATTTGTTTGATGTCTTTACTATGTGAAGTGTAATATGGCTCCTATGAAAAAATGTAACGTAGCATTGATATTTTTGGAAAAACATTAACATTGAAATATATGATATTTATGTTGACTATCCGTGGGCCCAACATCCCATATGGAAAGATCTCCAGCAGCTGGACTGTCTAGCAACTTGTTACAAAATCAATCGATTCGTTGTGAATCGTACGATTCCTTTGTTGAAAGTAGGAAAGTTTATAAAATTTTTATTTCTGTTTTAAAAAGTAAGATTTGTTATGAATGTGTTGAAGTAAACATAATGACACGATTGCAACACATTAGAATCAAAATATAATTAATTAATCTAGTAATTTTGTGATACAATATGTAATATGCAATGCGGTTGGCATTTTTTTTTCCTTTTTTTGTGTATATGATGAAAATTGATCTTCTAGTACTTCAAACTTCAAATAGAGTGTAAGTTGATTGATTAATTTTATCTTATTCCTTTTTACATAAATTATGAACCTGTGATACCTAGACTCGGCTCCTAGGGTTGAAGTGTCTGTGTCGACACGATACGATACGGACACGAAATTCGTGTTGATACATCTGTTCAATAGTTGGACGCAACATATATTGTGGGAAAGATTTGCGAAAGCGAAAGAAGATCTTGGTGGTGTTAGCTGAAATCGTGGGAGAGATTGAGAGAGAAGATTTAGTTGGTGGAGAGAAAGGATTTTGAGAGAGAGAGAGAGAGAGAGAGAGAGAGAGAGAGAGAGAGATATCTTGGTTTGTTTGTAGAGAGAGGATCGAGAGAGAGAAAAAAGGAGAATATCTCGGTAGAGAGAGAGATAGGAGATATGGAGATAAGAGAAGATCTCGATTGTGCGAGAGAAGTAAATAACGAATTAAAAGCAGCCAATTTACTTCTTATGTTATATTATTTTATTAATTCATCTCTTGCTATCCCATACTTTTTTTTTATCAAAAGCTATTTTATTTTCATTCTATAAACTTAGTGGTTAATATTTTATTAGCTATTTTATTTTATTTTCATTCCTAGAAATTACTCGGGTATCGGAATCGGGTATGTTTCTAGATGTTGGAATTGCTATTTTCTAATTTTTAATACCCGAGGACTCGACTAAAAGTGTCGGACACGGGTACCTTAGATAAGACAAATATATATGGGTACTACTACCATGAGAATCATAAAAATACCCATGCCATGGGAACATCATTTATAACCATTGAATTTTAATCTAACACATTATTCTATAGGTCATAAATGCATAAAACATTTAATGCACAACACATTTTGAGGGGTTCCCATGGCATGGGTATATATTTGGGCTCCATTGTAGAATTTCCCTATTTATAAATTAATGTTGTTGGAATAGAATCCGATGGGAACTACAAAAACACCATGCCATGGGAACCGCATTTACAACCATTGAATTCTATTCCAACAACATTAATTTATGAGTTATAAATGCACAAAACATTTAATGCACAACATATTTTGAGGGGTTCCCATGACATGGGTATATATTTGGGCTCCATTGTGCATTTATAACTCATAAATTAATGTGTCGGAATTAGGAATATAATCCGATGGTTATAAATGTGGTTCCCATGGTATGAGTATTTTTGTGGTGCCATTGTAGTAGTACCCTATATATATTTATGTATGGTAATTAACCACTAAGTTTATTAAAAGACACCAAAGGAAATGGGGCTAAAAAACCCTAATATTTCTTCTCTGGTTTTCTTCTTGATTCTTTCACTTGAACCACCGCCGATCCTCTCCTTTGATTGAAGGTGGTTCCAATATGCTCTTTTGCCTCTTATTAATCAAATAAACTCTGATATGTTCAGATATGTTGAGACTAGGGGTGTCAATTTTTTGTCCGGCCCGCCGGCCCGATTTTGTTCGGCTCGAAAAAAAAGGGTTTAGACAATAATTTTTTAAAATCTGGGTCGGGTTTGGACAAGACCCTCTAAGCCCGGACTCGGCTCGAATTTTAAAAGATACCTATTTTATTTTGAAAATATACTTCCATACATAGAATAATTCACAAAAACAACAATAGAAATAAAGAAACTACATAACTTGTATACAAATGTATTATTTTAAATAAAGAAACTACATTTTGTTTTAAAAAAAACATTATTATGTCTTGTAATTTAAAATATTAAATACAACTTGAACATTACTTTTTAAAATTATGTTAGAGAAAATTATATTATGAGGAATTTAAAATGATTTTAATAATTAAGAAAGCTTTTGAACATAAAATACTTTTTAAAAAACTCGACAAAATCCGGATATTTGGACAACCCGGATTAAAAGTAAATCGGGTCTGGGCAAGGCATACTTGTCCGAATTTAGAACCGGGGCGGGTCTGGACAATGCAAATGCTCGTTTATATCAATGGTGGCCTGGACCTAGACTCGTCCGGACCCGAAAAATTGATACCCCTAGTTGAGACGATTAGTTTCATCCCTATTGCGGCCATAATATTCACTATTGACAACAGTCAATTCTTTACGTTTGCATCTTTCCCGAAGGTTGTGCGTGGATTTGCGTTTACGGGGTTGATACTCGTCATTAGGTTTAATTTTATAGGTAGTTGTTTCCTTCCCTTGTTGGAATGTTTAAATTGTCTTCCCTTGTTGGAAGTTTTGTGTTTACTTCCCTTGTCTGAAGTTTTATTTTTCGTAATGGTTCAAGTGATGTATTTGTGTATTGTCGTGTTCCAAATGTTTGTCAAGAGAATAGTCACTTGTCAAACTGTTTCATTGCTACTGTCACAATTCTTGAAAATCAACCTTATAGCGGTTGAATGTTCGTTTGAATAATTAGGAATTTAGGATTAGCGAATTGGTTCGCTATGGTGATTGTTTCTATGTCTCGTCCTGTTCCATTGAATGTAATGAGAGCCATTGATGATTGAAAATTTCTATTTCTTAAAAAAAAAGCACATAGTTTGCAGAATGAAAATAAAATAGCTAATAGGAAAAGTAAATTGACTGCTTTTAATTCGTTATTTACTTATCTCACACAATCGAGATCTTCTCTTATCTCCATATTTCCTCTCTCTCTCTCTCTACCAAGATATTCTCCTTCTTTCTCTCTCTCTCGATCATCTTTCTACAACCAAGATATTCTCTCCCGCTCTCCTCTCTCTTTCTCAATCCTTTCTCTCCACCATCGAGATCTTCTCTCTCAATCTCTCCCCAATTTTAGCCAACACCACCAAGATCTTCTCTCTCAATCTCTCCCACAATTTCAGCCAACACCATCGAGATCTTCTCTCGCTCTCGCTAATCTTTCCCACAATATATGCCGAGTCCAACTATTGAACCAATGTATCGACACGGATTCTGTGTTCGCGTCCGTGTTTTATCGTGTCGACACTGCACTTCAACCCTAGGAGCTGAGTCTGTGTATCACAGTTGGCTACATTCATTTTATGTATTTGTTGTTTCTTTACCACCCAAAATTCACTTCCATAAAATAGACAAAATAAACAAACAAATAAATAAGAAAGAAAGAAAGAAAAGGCAAGAAGGAAGTAATTTTTGGTCATTTTGAAGTTAGATTATCCACATTTGTTCTTTTTATACTTAAAAATTGTATTGATTATGGTCTTGATTGAAAATCTGACTTGTCCATATTCCATTTTGTTATTTTTTAAATCATGAATTAAACTAAATACCTTTTTCCTTCAACCAGAAAGTTGCCATTTCAAAGGCCCTTTCTTCGAAGAATGTATTCTTGCTACACGGGCCTCCAGGAACTGGTAAAACTACTACTGTAGTTGAAATTATTTTACAAGAAATTAAACGTGGGTCAAAGATCCTTGCTTGTGCCGCTTCCAATATTGCCGTTGACAACATTGTTGAGCGACTTGTTCGGCACAGGTATTGTGTTGTTTAAGGGTCTTTAATGCAATGTTGTATTTATGTTTTACCCTTAGTTAGAGTGAAGTAGTCCTATTTCTCGATTATTATAAACTATTATTCTTTGTTCATTATTGCTTTTGCTTCATAAATAAGTAAATATTTGATGCTCAAGCTACCATTGCTTTGTTGCTAGTCTTCAGTTATTATTCCCCTATTTTGTTGCACGATGCCAAATTTGTAATTCAATGTTTTGTTCGAAGAAAGTTGCTACAACTATAAATAGCTAATTAGGAATGTATATATGCTAATGTGTAAGGATTGCTTATTCACAGCGATTTCTCTCCTATAATAGGAGTCCCAAACTTGTATTTATGTGAGCAAAGTGATGAAGTAATAACAAATTCTTCAATTATTAAGTTCATGTCATGGTATCAAAGACCTAGGAAACCATATTTGTTGGAGTTCCACTTGTCGTGCGTGGAGGTGCGTTTATTGCCAGAATGAGCGCGGATCAACATCGTTCGGCTTGACCGGTTGGTATCACATCTTTGTGATCTATTTTGCTGAACGTCGTGATTTGTTTTGCTGAACATCTTTGTGATATGTTTTTGCTGAAAATTACCTTCTGAAAACAACATTTCTGCAATATGGCTGACTCAAAATCGATAGTAATTTCTGATATAGTTCCTTTGATGTCAAAAATCATGGAACATAAACTCAATGAGGCTAATTATTTGGATTGGAGTAAAACAATTTGACTGTATTTGAGGAGCGTTGGTAAAGGCAATCATTTAGCATATGATTCTCCTACGGATGATATAAAACAAACATGGCTGCATGAGGATGCTCGGTTGGTTTTGCAGATTTAGAACTCCATCGATAGTGAGGTAACTGGGTTGGTCAATCATTGTATGTTAAGGAATTGATGGAGTATTTAGATTTTTTGCATTCGAGAAAGGGGAATATTTCTTGTATTTATGAGGTGTGTCTAGCTTTTTTTCATGCAGAGAAAAAGACAAATCTCTCATAGGTTATTTCATGGATTTTAAGAAAACTTATGTGGAGCTTAATACGTTATTGCCTTTTAGTCTTGATGTCAAAGTTCAATAGGCATAAAGAGAAATGACAGTTACGAGTTTTTTAGCCGGTCTTCCAGCTGAATCTGAAACTGCCAAATCTCAAATCCTTTCTGATTCAGAAGTTACATCTTGAAAGAAGCATTCAACTGACTACTTTGCACATAGTATACCACATCTGTTCAAACTATTACCCCTTCACCCTATTCAAACAACACACTTGTCACTCATAATAACAAAGGAAAGGGTTCGAGTAATATTGATAAGAAGGGGCGGTATTCAAGAGAGATTGAATGCCAATCCTGGTCATACTAGGATTGAGTGTTTTTCAAATGCTGATTGGGTAGGGTATAACGAAGATCGAAGATCCACATATCGTGTCATTATGGGAGGAAATTCGATTTCATGGAAAAGTAAAACAAAATGTAGTTTCACAATCAAGTGCAAAATCGTGAATGTAGAGCCATTGCTAAATCAATGTGTGAAGTAATGAGGAAATCATAAACGCAGATAGAATGTCTAATGTTTGATATTCTGATCAACAGAATGAGCAGAGTACCTTTTTCCTTTATAGCCACAGAGGGCAATTACAACCGTTCAACGTATATAGGACACGTGTAATCATCTAACTACATGTTGCATCTTGTGTATATATATATATATATATATATATATATTTTTTTTTTTTTTTTTGTCTAGCACTATGTGACAACGGTAGTGTGACATGGGTCAACCTTTTGTTACATCAATATATCAATGTGTATTCCTAACATCCCCCCTCAAACTTGGCAGTAGTGGAATAACACCAAGTTCGAATCGCATGAATTGATGCTTGGAGGTAGATAGAGGCTTAGTTACAATGGCGAAACCAGGTGTTAACTCACCTGGGCTGTAGCCCAGGGTATGTTAGAAAATTCACGTTATAGGTAGTCTTTCATCCAATGCAAATTTAGGAAAAACCTTAGACTAGCCCACCCCAACTAAATGGAAAAATGATTACTTGACTCACTTTTAATACTTAATTGTTGTAGCCCTTTGATTTTTTACATCGACATGTGTGTGTGTATATGTTTCAGGACAATGCATAAACCGACTAACCAAGCTCACTTTACAAACGCAATATACGGCCTTGTATGCGCCAAATAAATTAGCTTCCCCACCAAATTTTCGATACGTCTGGGTTCTTGTCCACAAATTCGGCACCATCTTCTTTTTCGAGTTTCGATTCGGATCGACGGGAGTTGCCACCGGTTTACATCCGAGTAATCCGGTCTCTTTCAAGAGATCAAGAACATATTTTCTTTGTGAGATAACTATTCCTTTTGAGGATCTAGCCACCTCCATTCCAAGAAAATATTTGAGTGTCCTAGATCTTTGACTTCAAACTGGTTGGATAAGAAGTTCTTCGAGTGACTCCAACTCTACTATGTCATCTCCTGTCATCACAATGTCATCTACATACACAATTAAAATAGCAATTTTACCATGATTGTGTTTGTAGAACATCGTATGATCCGAATGAGCTTGAGTGTAACCACATTGTTTCACGCTTCTCGTGAATCTTTCGAACCATGCCCTCGGAGATTGTTTCAATCCATATATGGATTTCTTTAGTTTACATACTCTGCCATCCTTCTTTAGCTCATCAAAGCCTGGTGGAGCTTCCATATACACCTCCTCCTCTAGCTCGCCGTTTAAGAACGCGTTCTTCACATCAAACTGTCTGAGAGGCCAATCCAGATTAGCGGCTAACGAGAGAAGAACACGTACGGTGTTTAGTTTGGCCACATGAGCGAAGGTTTCCTCGTAGTCAAGGCCGTATGTCTGAGTGAAGCCTCGTGCTACGAGTCGAGCCTTGTATCTCTCAACCGAGCCATCAGCATGGTATTTTATGGTAAACACCCACTTGCTGCCTACACATTTTTTTCCTTCGGGTAAAGAGGTAAGATCCCACGTGTCATTCTTCTTCAGGGCCTTCAACTCCTCAAAGACCGCCTCTCTCCATCTCGGAACCTCTAGAGCTTCATGTATCGACTTAGGTAGTTCATCATCCATAATCCTGGTGGAAAAGGCTTTGAAATCGTGAGAGCTTATGATCGAAATTGGATATTGGATGTTTTGTGGTACATGATCTCGACACCTTTGCGTAAGGCTATGGGTTCAAAGAAATCAGTAGAAGGTTCTAAATTTGGAAGAGAAGTAGGAGAAAGAGCGATCGTACCTTGGACCTCGGTCGAGTCCGATGATTGGCCCACCTCGGGAGCCGGTGGAATATTACTTGGTTGAGTCCTCCTTTTAGAATAAACACGAAGTTCGGTAGGTGGTTCCAAGTTGTTTTCTACCCGGGTCTCACGAGGTTGTGAATTTATAGGTTGTGAAATCCTAGGATTAGTTATAGAAATAATTGATTCCACTCGAACTATTTTCAACCGATTTTGGCAAAGATATTTGTTCCCAAAACTCATTTCGAATCATTCTCCCCGAATTGAGTTTTTTTCAAAAAAAGGTTGTTTTTCAAAAAAAGTGACATCCATACTCATGTAATATTTTCCAGATTTAGGATCAAAACATTTATACCCTTTTGTGTTGGTGAAAAACCAAGAAATATGCATTTATGTGCCCGGGATCAAGCTTTCCTCTATTATGGCCGTGTATATGAACAAAAGCAATGCAACCAAAAATTTTAGGTGTTAAATCAAGTGAACGATCTATTTTCGGAAACATATTCTTTAGTGCTTGCAAAGGAGTGATGTAATTAAGAACTCTTGTAGGCATTCGATTAATCGAGATAAGTGCAGTTAAGTGCGCTTCATTCCAAAAACGATTAGGAACATTCATAGCAAATAATAACGCCCTAGACACCTCTAATAAATGCCTATTTTTCCTCTCAGCCACTCCATTTTGTTGGGAGTATCAACGCAAGAACTGTGATGAATAATTCCTTTTTCTTTCAAAAAATCACCTAAGATTGCATTAAAATATTCTCGGCCATTATCGGTTCTAAGAGCTTGAATATTAGTATGAAACTGAGTATTAATCAAAGAGTGAAAATTTTTGAAAACATTTGCGGCCTCGGATTTTTCCTTTAGAAGATAAATCCATGTGACTCTAGTGTGATCATCAATGAATGTGATGAACCATCTAGAGCCTGAGGCAATTTTTACTCTTGAAGGACCCCAAATATCACTATGCACGAGTGAAAAAGGTTTTGATGGCATATACTTCAAAGAAGGATAAACAGATCTATGATGTTTTGCCAACTCACAAACTTCACAACAAAAAGATGAAATGTCTTTATTTTTAAAAAGATTTGGAAACAAATATTTCAAGTAATTAAAAGCTGGGATGGCCTAACCTATAATGCCACAACATTATGTCATTCTCGCAAGACAAGGTAGTTAAACATCTTGGTTTCGAACTTGTTCATCGAAGGATTTTCCAAGACCAAGTGATAGAGTCCATCAACTTCCTTAGCATTGCCAATCATCTTCCCCGAACAAGGGTCCCGAAATTCAAATCCAAAGCAAATGTTATTGTAGCAATACATTTGCAATCATGAATAATACGACTAACGAGAGATGAGATTGCAAGAAATCTTTGGAACATGTAGGACATTTAGTAATGTAAGAGATGGAGACATAATAATAGAGCCTTTTCCAAAATAGAGGTTAGAGAACCATCGGCAATTTTAACTTTCAAATTTCCAGATAAAGGATAATATGAAGAGAATATGGAGGAACTACCAAATCATATGATCGGTTGCCCCTGAATCTATGATCCAAGGGTTTAATTTTGAGCCTACTTGTGAAAGTTGTAGGGTAAGTACCTTTTTGAGCTAAAGAGGAAGAGGCAATGTAAGATGATGAGTTAGGAGTGTTGGATACAATTGAATGAGAACTCATTAGTTGATACAATTGCTCTAGTTTGTTCTTTCTTGAAGGCGGACGTCTCGAGGCGATTTCGGCTCTTTGGAAGTGTCTTCGGATGAGGCATGAAAACCACTTTGAATCACGAGGATTCCATGTTAGATGAAGGGTTCTCATTTGCGCTTTCCATGCGACTTCCAACATTTGGCCTTAACATGCCCTGGCTTGTTGCAATGCTCGCAGATTGGCGGTCTTTATCGGCTGCGACGGTCGTTGCGGCGTGGTGGTGACTAGAGAACGGGGCGAGAAGGCTCGGTGGGAGCCGGTGAGTGTCCTCCGAGCATGACGGTCCGCCGGCTCTCTCTCTCTCTTCCGACCTCGGCAAAGACTTCTCTAGTACTCGGCGGTGGATCACGACCAAGAATGCGTCCTCTCACTTCATCTAATTCCTTATTAAGGCCGACGAGGAATTCGAAGACACGTTCTTTTTCCACCATTTTCGAAACAAAGCCCATGTCCTTCGCACGCTCCACTCATAATCGCCGAACATATCTACCTCTTGCCACAAGGTTTTTAAGTCGGTATAATATTGAGTGACGAGTTTTCTCACCTTGTTTTAGCCTCCATAGCCGGAGTTTTTAGCTCAAACCAGCGTCCCGCATTCCCGAGATCAGAATAAGTCTCGTTCACAGCAGTCCAAATGTCATGAGCAGTAGGTAGGAAGAGATAGGTTCTTCCTACACTCGAGTCCATAGAATTTATGAGCCAAGACATGATCATCGAATTCTCTGCCTCCCATTTTTCAGAACCTTCATCTTTCTCGGTGGGTCTCGCATTGGTACACTGTAAGATAGTCGAATTTTCCACGGCCTCGAATGAACAGTTTCACCGATTGGGACCACTGTAGGAAATTGTTTCCATTCAGCTTGTGAGAAGTGATGGAAAGGTTTTGGAAAGATTCAGTGGTGAAGGGAATTGAGGGTGAGCGAATAGAGCTCATAGAATCGATACCAGAGGTATCATCAGAGGGTTTAGCCATTTAGGCTCTGATACCATAAAGTCAGAAAAGAATGACGTAATGGAATAATTTTATTCACCATTTTGGCGTGTTTAAATAGAAAATTACGAGTAAATGCTTTACATAAAATTAACAACTAATTGATCCTAATTGATCCTAATTGATCCTAATTGATCCTATCTTATCAAAACAGATTACAGCTATTAAATATGTATTCAAAGGACCACAACAACAAAGTGTGAAAAGTAAGTTAGCTTCACTCAATATAGTAGTGCTTTGGTAAAAAAATTTGTATATATATATTAGACCTTTAAGTTTTGGTACCCACACTTGCGTTTAAATTTTTATTTTTTAGAAAAAATATGTTATATTTAAAAGTTTAAATAAACAAAAAAACCTTTTCTGTAGTTCCACTTTGGGCACCAAGATAGGTGCACAGAGTGGGTCCTCGCCACATGATATGCTTCGAGAAGCTTATCGTGTGGCACTGACCCACTCGGTGCGCCTATATGTCTCATGAGCCCAGTGCCTAAAGTGGGTCGAAAAATCATTTTTATTAGACAAAAGAAAATGTAATTAGTAGTATAGCTATAGCCCAAGACAACTCAAAATCCTGGGTTCGCTTCTGCTTAGTTAGACAGTCTCTAAGCTGATAATCAGGTGGCACATATCAAATTTCCATTTTGTGTTGAAGCACACAGTCTCAAACAAAATAAATATCAATTTCAATGTGCTTTGTGCGGGCATGGAAGACAAGGTTTAGAGCTAAGGCATGAGCACTCTAATTATCGCTCCAGAGAATAGGGCAGGAGGCTAGAGTATAGTGAAGTTCACAAAGCAATGATTCAAGCCACATGATCTTAGGTTGTATGAGCCAGAGCCCTATATTTCCAATCAGTACTAGAGTGGGCAACGTCATTTTGTTTCTTGGACATCCAAGAAATGAGAGAAGACCCAAAAAAGACACAATAGCCACCAATATATCGACGATCTTCTGGAGAAGATGCCCAATTGACATCTGAGATGCCTGCCAAACTTAGTTGTTTGATGGGTTTGATATGAAGACAAAACTCAGTTGTTCTTTCTAGATACCTTAGAACTCATTTGAGTCCTTGCCAGTGACAGAGTCGAGGTGCTTGCTGAAATTGACTTAGTCGATTGAGTTCAAAAGAGATGTTTGGCCTTGTGTGAGATAAGTACTGTAAACCACCAACAATTCGACAATAGAGAGAGACATCAGTGAACAAGGGGCTTGAGCCGGTAGCGTCGAATTTGACTGAGGAACATGGAGTTGAAACTAGCATGAGATTTGAGAATCTAGCTTTTTCGGTGAGGGATTGAATATATCTATGTTGTGACAGATAAATACCTGAGTGGTCATGACGCGCCTCGATGCCCAAAAAGTAGTGTAACTCACCCAGATCTTTGAGAGCAAATTGTTAATTGAGGGAATTAATGAACTTAGTGATCAAGGAACTTGAATTGCCTGTAAGAAGTATATCATCCACATATATTAAGATGTAGATGATATTAGTGCCAGATTTGTAGACGAATAAAGAATTATCGGCCTGTGAGTGAGTGAAACCCCAAGACTTCAATGTCCATTTTAAGCGATCAAACCAAGCACATTGGGCTTGACGAAGCCCATAGAGTGCCTTATGAAGATGACACACGTGAGAAGGAAATTCAGTAGAAACAAAACCCTATGGTTGGGAAATAAACAATTGTTCCGAGAGCTTTCCATTGAGAAAAGCATTGTTGACATGAAGCTGCCAAATCGGCCAATTGAATGAACTTGCAAGAGATAGTAGGGGTGTTCATGAAATCAGCGAATCCAATTCAATCCAGTTCATTTAGCACTAATTGGTTCATAATTTGAGTTTGTTAAATTGGATTGGATTGCAAAAGTTGCAATCCACATGCATTGGATTGGATTGCGGATTGTACACCTTAATCCGTGGATCCAATCAGCAATTCGGTCCAATTAATCTTTATGTACTTGACATTTTACATACACATATACTTTTAAAATCTTGAACTATATTTAGATGGTGTTAACATTTCTATACAACTGATTCATCTACTGTATATTCTGTATATTCATATACACTTAAAATCTAAACAATCACAAAATAAGTCAATTCTTCAAATATTAAGTACACGTTTAAGCTATTTAGTTAAATAAATATAGTAAATATTAAAACTATTATGTTTGAATTAATTACTATTCAACATTTTTCTTGCTAATCATAATTTATTTTTTAATTTTGTATGAGTCGAACCAACGACCTCCCTAAATTGCCTTTGGGCAAGTGATATCTTATCCATCTCATTAGATATGCTTTGACAATCATTAATTTCTTCTTATATTCAAGTACATGTTCAAGCTATCTAGTTAAATAAATATAGAAAATATTAAAACTAATATGTTTGAATTAATTAGTATTCAAAAATTTTCTTGCTAATCAAATTTATTTTTTAATTTAGTATGAGTCGAACCAGCGGCCTACAAATGCCCCCACTAGAAAACTTGACTCAATAGAAACTGTAGAAATTCGACGAGGTAAGGGTAGACCAAAATTAACATGAGATGCATTAATTAGGAGGGATTTGAATGGTCTGGAAAGCTAACCATCAATTGCACTTAATCGAGCACAATGAGAAAGTTTGATCCATGTAGCCGACCCCAATTAAGTTAGGACTAAGGCTATGTTGTTGTTGTTGATGAGTCAAACTAACGGCCGCCCTAAATGGCGGTCGAGCAAGTGATACCTTATCCATCTCATTAGAGATGTTTTGACAATCATAAATTTCTTTTTTTTTTTTTTACTTATACGGATTTGCATAAGTTTTAATTTAAAATATTAATTTTATAATTGTCAATCCGCATAACTTGATCCAGTCTAGTCCGCATTTAGTAAATTGGATCAAGTCGGATTAGCAAAATAAATGGACCGGACTAGATTGCGATTTCTCAATCCGCAATAATTGGATTGGATTACGGATTGACCCTAATTGGATTGGATCTAATCCGTGTGCACCCCTAAGAGAGAGTACCACACGGGCTGTGGATGGTTTGATTACTGGACTATAGGTCTCATGAAAATCAATGCTGGGTTCTTGTTTAAAACCTTGAGTGACAAGGCGCTTTGTGTTTGTGAACTTACCCATCAGAGTTACACTTGACTTTGAAAATCTACTTGGTACCAATAAGTTTCTGAACACTAGTGGAAGGTACAAGCGACTAAGTTTGGTTAGCGGAGAGATCATTAAACTCCTCTTGCATTGCAGCTCGCCAAATTGGATAAGTGAATGCGTCTTTGATAGATTTAGGGGTAATGCCAAATCTAGATCCCATATCATCATTAGTAACAACCGCAGAGTAAACTTTACGTTTTGAAATCCCATCTTTAGCCCTTTTGATCATTGGATGAGTGCAAGGTTTGACACTTCGACTTCACCTGTGACTTCGCTCACTTAAAATTTGGAATTAATTCGAGGAAGTTAACTTTGACAATAAAAGTTTGACAAAAATTCGCCAGCATAAGAAAGTTTATGTAATTTCACTTTAAATGCTAGAAAACTCAAGTTTCTTCGTAGAGATGCTAGAACTATGTTTTATTTGAATTTAGTCGATGTTTAAGTATATTTCTAGCATAGTCGAAGTTTCAGTCAAAGTTTAAGTCGAAGTTTGCTCAATTTCCACGAAATATAACAATTTTACTTCATGTTTTATTAACTTCCATCGATGTTTTCGAAGTTCGGTGGAAGTTAGCCGAAGTTGAGTCGAAGTTTTGCTATTTTTCTACTGGCTATGAACTTCGCTTCGCTCACCTCATAATTGACAAACTTCGCCTGAACTTCGCCGAAGTTTGTCGATTTTTTAAACCTTGGATGAGTGTTTATAGGAGGGATTGAAATTTGCGAGGATGAAGAAGTGGTAGGGAAGGGCAAGGGACTGGGAGGTGTGCATGACCTTAGAGGAGAAGAAGACTGACATTCATGGGCAGAGAGTTTGTATTATGAGGAAGTTGAATGGTGGGAGATGGAGGAGTAGGAGGAAATAGAGAAGGATAAGGGAAGTCTCGAAGGTGACGTGACGACTTATAAAGAAGCGATGAGCAGGACTGATACATGTATAACCTTTGCGTGATGGATTGTACCCCAAGGAATAGACATTTTGTGGATTGAAATGATTCTTGTTGGAGTTGTATGGGCATAGGTAGGGATAACACGCACATCCAAAGGCACGCAAAAGAGAATAATCAGGAGGGCGATGGTACACGACTTGATATGGACCGACACCCTTGAGAATAGGAGTTCAGAGGCGATTTATGAGTAACACTGCAACAACAATGGCGTCCCACCAGAATGAAGTAGGCAAGTGAGCATGAGACAATAATGTGAGTGAGGTCTCTACAATGTGACAATGTTTACGCTCAACACGCCCATGTTGGTGATGCGTGTGAGGGCGAGGATGCTCAAAAGCAATGCCATGATTGCGAAGATAGATGAGAAATGGGCGGTATTCGACTCCCCATTCAGATCGAATGGTCTTGATAGGGCAAGAAAATTGCTTTTCCATTAATGTTTGAAACTGTATAAAGGTAGAAAGAGCCTTAGATTTGTATTTTAAGGGATAGACCCATGTGAAACGACCGTGATCATCAATAAATGCATGTAATATAGATAGCCCTGTGGAGACGGAGTAGGGGCTAGCCCCTATGCACAAGATCAAGCACAAAACTGCCACGTTTTTCATTTAATTGAAAGGGTAGAGCATGAGCTTTACCATCCTGACACATAGTGCAAACTCGATTTGAATTCACAGGGACTATTTTATTACATACTCGAAGAACTTGATGAGCAACAAACTCATACAGATGACCCAAACAAGAGTGCCAATGCTCGAAACTAGGAGACGAAGAGGTGGCAGTGAGGGCAGATATGTAAGATTGTGAGGTAGACGGAGAAGGAGAGAATTGGTATAGTCTATCTTTTAAGTATCCCTGATGAAGAACCTTGAGTAAATGAGCATCTTTGATTAAGCATTTGTCCACATGGAATTCAACAAAGACACAATTGTCATTAGTAAGTTGAGACACAAAGATAAGGTTTTTCTTAATCGAAGGAGCACACAGTGTGTCGGGCATTGTAAGATTAGGAATCAAATGTGAGAACCCGTGAAAGTGATTGGAATTTTAGAGCCATTACCAGCTATAATTCTTTCAGTACCTGAACACTCCGATCGGTTGCTCAACACCAAGGGATCAGAAGTGATGTGGTGAGTTGTGCCACTGTCAAAGAACCATGTGGAGTCCGCAATAGAAGGCGGAGCAACAATAAAGGCAGAGGAGGGGGCTTGATTGTGTTGTTGTTGCGGCTGAGGAGAAGAGGGCATCGAGCCCATGTATGTGGTGTGGATGTTGTTGTTGAAGGACCACCCACCATTGTGGCCAGTCGAAAATCACTATGAAACTGCTTTTGATTGGTATTTTGAGAAAATGGGAAGCACCATATTTGGATTGAGCAACATGAGCACCAAGTGTTTGAGTTGGATTTGGAGAAAAGTTGTTCATAGATAAGGAGGCAAGGGCCTGGATGTTCTGCAGTTGCAATAGCTTGCTCGCAAAACTCAGTAGAGAGGCCTGTAAGGCAGGCCCAGAGGGCTCTTCCTTTTCTTGAAGAAAAATGACAATTGGTAGGTATTCTCCATCAAGACCTGCAAGAATTCATGAGATTAGATCACAAGTTGGGTAAAGAGCACCAGCCACTGAGAGATTATCAGCAAATATCTTCATAGTACTCAAGTGGTTGGTCATCAATTGAGTACTTTTGCGTGTTGTTTGGAAGTTGGTGCGACAGATCGAAATCTTCGATTTGTTTTGTGCTCCACACAGGTCTTCAATATCTCGCCAAGTAGAGTAAGAAGTGGTGGTGTCGCGACAAATAGAGGTGGCGATAGGCTCTGAGAGTGAGTTCAACAGCCAACATTTGAGCATGTGGTCTTTGCTACTCCGATTTTCACAGTCAGGATTCAATTCTTTGGAGGCGAGAAGAGGTGCAGTACATGGTTCCGTGCCGAAGAGATAATTATCAAATCTTATCCCCTTCACAAATGAAGCCACAATGGATTTCCAGAGGTCAAAGTTGCTTTCATCAAGTTTGATGCTCAAACCTTGAGTAAACGCATTCCCAAATGGTAAGTTGGTGTTGCTTGTTTGAACGTTCTCCATTGTTGGAGATGAAGTTGAACCAACACTTCAACACTTAAGGTTTGAGTGGAAGCAACCATGGCATAGGCCTGAGAGGCTTTGATACCATGAGGAAATCAGAAACGCAGAGAGAATGTGTAATGCGTGATATTCTGCTCAATAGAATGAGCAGAGTACCTTTTTCCTTTATAGTCATAGAGGGCAATTACAACCATTGGTATACAGGACACGTGTAATCATCTAACTACATGTTACGTCTTGTGTATAACAAACTTCTTTTTGTCTAGCACTATGTGACAACGACAGTGTGACACGAGACAACCTTTTGTTACATCAATATATCAATGTGCATTTCTAACAAGTAATGTGGGTACATCGACTCCTTACTGAAGTTGGAATTGATGTCTTTTTACCAGCAAAGTTGTGGTGTGACAACCAAGCCACACTTCATATTGCTTCTAATCCGGTCTTTCATGAACGAACGAAACACATCGAGATTGATTGGCACTTCATTCAAGAAAAGATCCAACAGGGTATTATCTCTACAGGATATGTGAAAACTGGAGAACAATTGGGAGATATATTCATAAAGGTTCTTAATGGAGTTTGGATTGATTACTTGTGTAAGAAGGTGGGCATGATTAACATCTATGTTCCAGCTCGAGGGGGAGTGTGACAACTGTAAATAGCTTATTAGGAATGTATATGTATGCTAATGTAGTAATGTGTCATAGGGATTTGATTAGCTACTTACTTATTTTCTTTCCTATAATAGAACTCCTAAACTCGTATATATACGAGTACAAAGTGATGAAGTGATATACAATAGATTCTTCGATTATTAAGTTCATGTCAAAAGTAAACATGTTTCATTTTAAAATACCCTTATCTTTTTGTTATCGCATTGCTTAGAGATGGGAAATATGATTGGAATAATATGAAATGGAGTGTGGAATGGTGTGGAGGCGTATATTTCTCCAGAATGAAGAAAAAGAGTCCAATCACAGGAGTCTTAGGAGTGGTGCACTTCCAAATGATAGGTAGAAATGCCTTTTTGACCGCAAATATGATTTTTTTTTTTTTTTTGGGTAGTACCACAAATGATTCTTGAATAAAGTTTTTTCTATTTCTCATAAATTTGGTTAAATTCTATTTAATCTGAAGTTGCTTTTCTCTGCCTTATTTTCTTTTTATTGCCTGGTTTGATTTACATAAGATATTCGTTCACTTTTCGCAAAGTGGCACAAGATTGAGTGATTGATCCGTTTTTGCATGAATCTTACACAATTTGAAACTTTTTCTAATGTTGAGCTTTTTCGACATTCAATCAATTTCCTTACCACCATACTATTGGAGTGGTTTATTCTACTTTTTTTTTTTTTTTAGAGTGAAGTTGGTGAGGTTGGGGCACCCTGCACGACTTCTACCTCAGGTGTTGGAAAGTGCTTTAGATGCAAAGGTGATCATCTAGTTACCTTTTCTGTAGCTTCTCTTCCGTATTCATTGTTTTTATATTTTTTTAATTTTTTATGTAACTTCGATAACTTAACCTCGTTGCTTGCTCACTTATAGATCTATTTATATATTGATCCAACTACCAAAACCTTTTTGTTCACTTTGAAAATGAAACCCATATGAATATAAATTGGTTATATGAACAAAATCCTTCTAGTTACCATGCTATGAAAAATCTCAAAATTTCTGCGAATCACTAAGATCTTTTTAACATTGAGATGCAATTAAAAAACAACATTAGATAATGTTGACATGAGATAAAAAAGAAATAACTGGTATGAATGTTTCTTGTACAATGTTCTCAAATACAACAATAAAGCCTCAATCCCAACTTAGTTGGGGTTGGCCTCATGGATGGCGATCTTCCACTCTACTCGATCAATTAATAAAAACATTTTCGACAATGAGACAAGAAATCAATCTTAAGTATGCATACTGTATTGTAATGAATTGCCAAAAGAAGAAAACAAAGCATGTCAAAAAGAATTTAAAACCACTTGAGTAGATCTTGAAACTAAAATACACGAGCAGGTACAAAAAGAGGTGGGGAAGGACGTGGAATATGTTGAACAACATTCATCTCTAAAGTCTAACGTGCTTTGCAAGTCTTTAATGTTACTGGCTCCTGATGAAGTTATTTATACTTCTATATAATATTGATAAATCACAAAATTTTCTCATCTAATTGACCTTCCCTGTATTAATTCCAAATTTTAGAAATTGAAGTCTGAGATGAGCTTTTCTAGCAACGACGATTTTGATATTCCAGGGATCTTTCAATATTATAGCTATTTGTTTGTTTCTTGATCTGTATGTATTTATACAACTATTCTGTGGACTGCCATATACTTGCAAATGACTTTTTGGGATTAACATGCTGCCATGTTACTATCTATTGTAAGTAAAGTCTGTTCTGTATGCATGTGTTGCTTGTCGACGAGAAGCAAGTTTGTTTTGGTGGTTTTAGGTTTTTGGTTGGATGATGCTTGCTGTTAAATGACCTTGAAACTGAGTTTTGATTTTCCAAATATTGTGTGATACCTTAATATATCAATATTTTGACATTCTAATTGACTAATTCAATAAGGACAAAGGAGTCAAGGTGAATAATTTAGTTTGTAATCTGTACCTGATTTGTTCTTTAACTAATTTTGTTGAAAAAAAGGAAATAATGGATTTATTTGATTGATTAATTGGTTGGTTGATTGGAGATTTTTTTGAAGTTTCCATAACTGTCACTATCCGTGTAACTCTATAAATATGGAGCTATTGTAACTAGAGAAGTATGAATGAAATCATTTCCTCTCCTTTCTCCCGTGGATGTAGGTTATAGAACCGAACTACGTAAACCATTGTGTTCATCTTTTGATTTCTTTAGTATTTAATTTTTAATTTTAGCATGATATCAGAGCTTCAAGCTTTATAGTAAGTTTGTTATATGTTCTTTAATTTTCAGCTTACATTGCCTTCATTGCTGTATGCTGTTTGACATGAGCAGCCTTCATTGCTTTTTTTTTTTTGAACTCAAGATTGCTAGCTGCCTTCATCGTTGTATGATATTCACCACTTAGTGCATCCATCGTTGTTGTATATTTAGAGCAACCTTCACTGTTGTATGCCATCCATCATTTAGTGCAACCTTCATTGTTGTATGCTATCCATCATTACAGCTTACATGGCTGCAATCTATCTCTTCCGTGCAATCTTCATTGCCAAACACACTTCGGTTTTATACCAAAATCAATTTCTGGCCTCCATTGCCAAAATCATCGTTATTAAAGAGAGAACGAGCTGCAAACAAGATTGTTGCAGTAAATCCTTTTGAAGACATGAACTTCAACAATTTTGAGATAGAAAAGCTACGCGCCTTACTTGACCGTTTGGATAAATCATCAGTTATCAACTCATTTGTCCATTCATGTGAGTTTCCTATTTCCATTGGGTTTAAGGTCTCTGATATATCATTTTCAAATTCTTGGATTCTAGATTCTGGAGCGACTAATCACATGACTAATTCTCCTAATGGCTTTCACTCCTATAATCCTTGTCCAAGTAATAGGAAAATAGCAACTGCAGATGGCTCATTAACCACAGTTGTAGGCCTGGGAGACATTCACCTTACTCTAACATTTATACTTAAAGATGTCCTTCACGTTACAAAGCTCTCGACGATTCTCATCTATATACCCAAACTCGCCCAAGATTCACATTTAACCATGTTTTACCCTACTCATTGTGTATTTTAGGATCTGGGCTTGGGAAAGACAATTGGACGTGCTAAGGAATGGAATGAATGAGCTCTATTACCATTAGTTACCCACACATTCTACACGAAATATCGGCTCATTTCTTTCTGATCACAACCTTTCTTGTAAAGATCGCTCGTGGCTTCATCATCATCAACTTGGGCATCCTTCTTTTAGCATCCTTAAAGGTTATGTTCCCTCTCTTGTTTGATTCATTAAAAGTTAGTGATTTTCATTGTGAAGTGTGCGAACTTGCAAAACACAAAAGTTTTTGTTTTCTTCGTTGAGTAATAATAGAAGTTCCACTCCTTTTAACGTAATCCATAGTGATATTTGGGGACTTGCACCTACTCCAAATATTTCTGGTGCATGTTGGTTTGTATCCTTTATTGATGATTGCACTAGATTCACTTGGTTTTTTCTTGCACAAAAACAAATCAGATGTGTCTCATTCTCCCACAATTCCATATGATGGTGCGGCATCAATTTGGTACTAGGATTAAGAAGTTTCGGACTGATAATGCAAGAGATTAATTTAAGCAAACTCTTACATCTTACTTTCAAAAGGAAGGAATCATTGACAAATCCTCCTGTGTTCACACCCCACAACAAAATGGTATGGCTGAAAGAATGGTCACATACTGGATACAACCTGTGCCTTCCTATTTAATCACCATATACTTAAAGTCATATTGGGGGAAAACAGTTCTAACGGCCGCACATCTTATAAATAGATTACCTTCTTGTGTCCTTGGCCTTAAAAGTCCGATAGAAGTGTTATCCCAGTTTTATCTTAACTTTAGAACCACAAACCATTTGATTCCTAAAATATTCGGATGTGTCACATTCGTTCATATTTACCATTCAAATAAGGGGGAAATTAGATCTAGGAGCTCTTAAGTTTGTCTTCGTAGGGTATTTATCCACTCAAAAAGGTTATAAGTGTTATCACCCACCTTCTCAAAAATTATTTGTCACATTAGATGTAACCTTCAATGAGCACGAGTCATATTTTCCCGTCCTCCTCAGGGGGAGAATTTCGTAATGGAAGACAAGGATCGAGATGAGTTGCTCTTTGCCCCTATAGACATAGATTTATCACCTGAGTCCTTGATCAGGTAAAAAATCTCAAAAGCCTAACACCTCTAAGCCCAAGGCTAATGAATTAGAACCAACTACTCTTGAGGATTGCATGACAAGGCAGTCTACTCAAGAAAAAAAAGTCAACCCACTTGAATTAATGCAAGTCCAAGAATCTGAACCAACTCCTAAAAATGAATATTGATTTCTCAATCACAACCTATTGAATGAAGTGTTTTCAAGGCCGCGCCTCGGTACTGCCTTAGGTGTTTAGGGTTGCCCACCTCCAGTCCTATATAGGCAGGCGGTGGATCTGAAAATTATTTTAAATTTTTTTTCAAAGTCTGTAATTTTCAAAACTTTTCTTAATTATTTTATTATTTTTATTTGTTTGAAAATATTTTATATTTTTTATTTCAAAATGTGTGGAAAAGCGTGGAGGTGAACATATGTTGATGAGAATGTGTAGGTGAAAAAATGTGTCTCTTACTGTTGAGGGGTCTCTAAATAAATTAAATTATTTCTTAGGGAGGTTTGAAAAAATATTTTAACTAGGCACCGCCTAGACTAGGCGGAGCTAAAACACCTAACATCGCCTTGCCGCCTTGAAAACATTGATTGGATCAGTGCAAGTCCTACAATTTGGACAAGTTCCTGAAAATGAGGTAGCAATCTCTGAGTCCTAACTTGACAAATATGTTAATTTGGATCTCCCATTCTCCATATTACCAAATGAAAAGGAACCCAAGCATGCACTTGCACCCTCTCTCCCATGTTGTCTCATTCGAGGAATTTTCTCCCACTCACAAGAATTTTCTTATAAGCTTCAACAATGTTCAAATCCCAACCACCTTATCTAAAGCCATATCTAATGAATATTGAAAACAAGCCATGAATGTGGAAACGGAGGCCTTAGAGAAGAATGAAACATGGGAATTAGTTGAATGGGAATTAGTTGATCTACCTGCAGGTAAGAAGCTAGTTGGATGTAAATGGGTTTATACATTGAAATACAAGGCAAGCAGGCCACTAGAGCGATATAAGGAGAGATTAGTAACCAAAGAGTATACTCAGACGTATAGTGTGGACTATCAAGAGACATTTGCTCCAATTGTGAAGATAAATACAGTAAGAATTTTGTTAGCCTTGGCAGGTAATTGTTATTGGGATTTGCAACAATTTGATGTTAAGAATGCGTTTCTTCATGGTGATCTAGAGGAGGAAATTTATATGGAGATGCCCCCTGGGTATGGGTATGAAACATGACTTACTACTAAGAAGGTGTGTAAATTAAAGAAAGGCGTTATACAGACTAAAGCAATCTCCAAGCCCATGGTTTGGTAGATTCACTAAAGTGATAACCGATATGGGATATAAACAAAGCCAAGGAGATCATACTCTGTTCATCAAACACTCGTATTCAAAGGGAGTTACGACTCTTCTAGTTTATGTGGGTGACGTCATTGTAATTGGCGACGATGAGGATGAGAAGCAGAAATTAAAATAGTCTTTGGCTAAAGAATTTGAAATCACAGAACTGGGAAAGCTGGAATATTTTTTGTGAATCGAGGTAGCACATTCAAAAGAGGGTATCTTCATATCTCAACAGATATATAGTACAGATCTTCTTAAGGAGACGAAAGCTAGCATGCAGACCAGCTAGTACACCTATTGATCCAAATCACAAACTTGGAGAAGCAGAAGAAGTTACAGTCGTGGGTCGAAATAGGTATCAAAGATTGGTTGAAGAACTAATTTACCTCTCACACACTAGACCCGACAGTGCATATATAGTGAGTGTGATTAGCCAATTTATTCACAATCCTAAAGAAATCAATTAATAGGCTGCATATAGAGTGTTGCAATAATTAAAGGGAACTCCAGGACAAAGTCTTTTGTTTAAAAGACATACAAGGCTATTATTGGAAGCTTATACATATGCTGATTATGCCGGCTCAGTGGTTGACAGAAGATCAACTATCAGTTACTGCACATTATTGGTGGAAACTTGGTGACTTGGCGCAGTAAAAAGCAGAATGTGGTTGCTAGATCAAGTGCTGAAGCAGAATTTCGAGCAATGGCTCAAGAAATCAGTGAACTTTTATGGTTGAAGATTATCTGAGAAGATTTCAAAATCTTGTAGAATGGGTCCAGAGACTTTATCGTGATAACAAGTCTGCAATCAACATAGCTCATAATACGGTGCAACATGATCGAACCAAGCACATCAAGATTGATTAACATTTTATTAAAGAGAAATTGGATTGTGGGTTAATTTGTATTCCTTATGTCGTCAAAATAGCTTGCATATGTGCTTACTAAAGGACATAACAGTTCTTTCGTAAATGTTTTCAAGTTGCGAATGGCAAATCTTTATTCACTAGTTTGAGAGTGAATGTTGGAAAGAAGGAAATAATTGTTAGATTGATTGATTGATTGGTTGGTTTGTAGATTAGAGATTTTTTGGAAGTTTTCATAATTGTCACTATCCCTGTAACTCTATAAATATGGAGCTATTGTAACTGGAGAAGTATGAATGAAATCATTCCCTCTCCTTTCTCCTGTGGATGTAGGTTATAGAATCGAACAACGTAAACCATTGTGTTCATTTTTTTTTTTGATAGGAACGAGACTTTATTTTAATATAACCACCAAAATCTGTACGTGGCAGGAAACAATGTGTTTCCCAAAAAATAAAGTCGAAAAAAACCCCTACCAGAGTTGTAGGGGAAAAACATGTCATCCCTGTGAATACCTCCGTTCCCCCACATTGAGTCGAGCCAAAAATGGAAACTCGCCCCAATATGGTGCCACACTCTCACCGAATCAACTAGGTTGAACCCGTGATTATGTGGCAGGGCAATACAAAAGTAGAAAAATAAAATTATATCATTGATCCCACCTTACATACAGTTACCCAATCCCCTTCTAACCAAATTTGACCAGTGGCAATCCATTGTGATCCATCCCCATTTCCTGAAGTATTTCGATTCCTTTACCCAATCGCCCGCTCGTCGTTTCGATGTATCCCACACCTCCTGGCTCGAGCGTTGTTGGTCTCCAAAGATTCATCCATTTCTTTCAGTCCAGATCCCCCAAATGATGGCCTGGAATGCAACTCTCCATAGGACTTGCATTTTTTTTTTAGGGTTGGTGAGGAGGTTATCATCAAAGCACTGTTGGATTAGTTGAGGCATCACCCTATGAATTTGAAGTTCCTGCAGTAAACAACTCCAGACATGGCACGCAAAAGGGCACCCCAAGAATAAATGATCAATTGTTTCCGGAGACATAATACGCACTTGGAGGGCATCATTGACCATGTCGGTCTGCGTCTTTGGAGGATCTCAGCTGTGGTAATCTTTCTTTGCCATGTTGTCCAACGTAGGAATTTCATTTTGAGTGAGCTGCACATTTCCATACAGTATTAACTCCCTCAGCTTAATTCCCACCATGTCCCCACGAATCAACTGTTTGCCTGAACTCACCGAGTATTGGCCATTTGTTTCCAATTTTCATTTTCGACTGTCATTCATCCCTGTTTGGAGGATATTGTGTGGTACCGTGCTCACCAATTGGTTCAATTCACCCTCAGCCTCACTGTTTCTTCGCCTTCTCAGTTGAAGATTGAGCATGGATGTAGTTTGATCCTCACCCTGGTTGATTATTACCTTGTTTAGCACAACATTTGGGTATTTGGCCAGTGCGTAGACATTGGGGTATAAGTTATTCAGCGGTTCGTTTTTAAACCAGGCATCCTCCCAAAATCTAATGTTTCCCCCATTTCCCACTTTATATGCCATCCCTTTTAGGAAATCTGGTGCACAAGTCATAATAAACCTACATGAGCTTCTTGAATTAGCATTGGTAGGCATCCCGGAATTTTGTTTGATCAACATTAAGGCCATATTTGCTGATGATTATCTAAGCCCACAGAGATGTTTTTTCATTACCAAGACGCCATAACCATTTCATTGCCAATGCTCTGTTTGTTGTCTTCAGGTCCCCCATTCCTAAGCCCCCTGTTTGTTTGGTTATGGTAACAATACGCCATGCCACAAGGGGTTCGGATTTAGTTGAATCCATCTTTAACCAAAGGAATTTTTTCATCAAACCTTCCTGCCTTTCCGCCACACCTTTAGGGATTTTAAATAATGACAAGTAGAATGTGTGTAAAGCCATCAGTACCGATTGTAGCATCGTCAATCTACCACCCTTGGAAAGCCAGCCTCCCTTCCAACTATCAATTCGCCTAGTGACCTTTACCACAAGGTCCTAGAATTCTTTCTTTGATGAAGATCCTCCCAAAGGAAGACCTAAGTATTTCATTGGCCATTCTCCTTCCGTGCACTCGGGATGTGTTGCCATTTGATTAATTACACCTTCTTCCATATTAATTCTCACTAACTGACACTCATCTCTGTTTAATTTCAGTCCCGAGATACCCCAAAACGCATGTACCATTTCCATCATTGCTACAATAGACTGATTTTCACCACTCGCAACAAGGATTGAATCATCGACGAATTGCAAGTGTGTGATGTTAACTTTATCTTTCCCCTCGATTCCTCTGATGGTCCCCCTAGCCTTTGCCTTATTGAACATTCTTCCCATGCCATCTGCTACAATTATAAACAGAGACGGAGATAAGGGATCGACTTGTCTTACACCCCTTTGAGGGTATATTTTACCACTTGGTTTGCCATTGATGAGGATTGAATATGTCACTGATCTTATGCACCCTGAGACCCACTTCAGCCATCTCATGCAAATCCTTTTTTGTGTAGAACAAAATATAAGAAGTTCCAATCTATACGATCATAGGCCTTAGCAAAATCGAGTTTTAACAACATGCCCTTTCTCTTTTTCCGTCTTGTCTCCTCTACTACTTCGTTAGCTATAAGTGCTAAATCCATCATCTGTCTCCCAAGAACAAATGCACATTGTTACTTAGCAATGGTAGTTTCCAGTACACACCGAATCCTTGTGGCTAGGACCTTTTAGATTATTTTATATAGGCTAGTGATCAAGCTAATTGATCTATTATCAGAGACCCTACAGGCTTGATTATTTTTTGGGATCAGGCACGCATATTTTTCATTGGCCTTTGCACTCACCACCCCCGTGCGATGAAACTCATTCATAGATGCCATGATATCGTATTTCACAGTGTCCCAACACTCTTTGATAGCTTCAATTGTATACTCGTCAGCCCCTGGAGCCTTATCTGATCCACATTCGTGCAACACCCCCTAAATCTCTTCTTCTGAAAAGGTTCTTTCAAGATGTGTTGCAGCTTCCTTGGAAATTCGACCCCATTCAATTCCTTCAATTTCCCACTGGGCCCCTGACTCCATTGGATATAGATCAGAATAGTATTTCAGGATGTTATGCTTGAGGATTGTTTCATCTTTAGTAAATGTATCATCTTCCACTTGGAGCCGAAATATGTAATTTTTGCATTTCTGTGAGCTAATGATCCTGTGATAGTATCTTGTGTTTGCATCTCCTTCTTTGATCCATTTTGACTTGGTTTTTTTTTTCAATCTCCTGCCCTCATGTAGTAGATTCTCCTCCAACTTTTGTTTAGTTTCAACTCTCCTTTGTACTTTGTCACTCCCCCAGTGGCCTCCTCCCTGTCCAGTTGATCGATGGCCATTTTCAGCTCATCTTTCTTAGTTTCAATGGACCCAAAAATTTATTTGTTCCACAACTTGATTTTTTCCTTGACTTGTTGCAATTTTCGCATGAAGCTGTACCCTGCCCCACCAAAAGTGCCTGTGTCCATCCTCCATTCTTGGAATTTCTCTTCGAATTCATGATGTCGAAGCCACATATTTTCAAATCTAAATGGGGTTAGACCCCACTTTATTGGTCCCGTTTCCAACAGGATTGATTGTGATCAGAAATGGTTTTTATTCCCAGACTTTGTCATATGTTTTCGAAACACTCCCCCATTCTTTCGTGACCATGAATCAGTCAAGTCTTACGCATATCAATACTTCTTTGAAGTTAGACCATGTGTATTTCCCATTGAGCAGCGATAAGTCCACCAATTCAAGGTCCTGGATCAGTTGATCGAACGCCGTCATGCTTCGAGTGAGTGTCGAACTGTTTAACTTTTCCTCAACATATCTGACTACATTAAAGTCCTCAGTTACACACCAATTTGGAGAACATACCCCATATAAAGCTCCTAGTTTAGCCCAAAACTCCTCCCTATTTCTTGGCGTGGCTGGCCCATATACCCCGGATAGCCACCACTGGGCGCCTTTCTCGTCTTCAATCTTTATCGAAGCCGTAAAGTCACCAATCATATTGTCTAATACCCTGATGCGTCTTTTGTCCCTTATAACAGTTATCCTTCCCCTACTCCCCACAGTTGGTAGCACCACCCAGTGCTTATATCTGCATCGCCATATACTAGCTACTAATCCTCTGTCCACAACTTCACGCTTAGTTTCTTGAAGTATTACAATATCTGGTTGGACTTTCAGGACTACTTCTTTCACCACTCCTCTTTGTGTCAGCCCCCAAACCACTAACATTCCATGAGATTATCTTCATTTGTATGGTTCAGATATTCGCCCTGGGATAATTAATCCCCCACCGTAACTGCTGAAGTTCCTGGTTCGTTGCACTAATAGAGGTTCCACTGGCTTGGAGTATATTGTGGTTTAGACCTTGCATTCGTCACTGGTGTTTCCTCATTGTGGAGTTGATTTGCTTCAGCCGGGTTAATTGGTACCTCACTCGGACCCTCATTTGCAATCACTTTTGGTTCATCATTTGCATTAGCCTCTTGTATTGCCTCTGGTTCTGGTAGTTGTAATTGAGAGTCAGTAACATCATCTAGAAACTCACTTGAGGGCCATTCCACGGATGCCTGGTTAGCATTAGCATTTTCCTGCTCCCAGATTTCCATTGTTGCAACATCCATGGCCTCCGAGTTATCCATTTCTGCCTCATTCTCGTCCATGGTTTCAGGGACTTTGTCTTGAATCTCTGACTCGTCTTCCGATGATGACTCCAGAGGGGTTTCAACACATCTCTCCTCCATGTCGATCTCCCCTTCGATTAGGTTAGACTGCCTTTGATGATCCCCGTTCACATCCTCCACTCGCCTTTGACGATCCCTGTTCACATCCTCCACCTCCCTATTTTCCTAAGTCTATGACCCCCACTAATAGCGTTCGCCGCCCTCTCTCCAGTTTTTGCATTACCTCTTCTTTACTTCTTTTAAGTATCCGGCCCAATACCTCATACTGAAAATCATTCCCATTTGGCCTTTGGTTTTCTTGTTTGTCGCTCATCCGACTCTATCTCAGGCCCAAAGTACCACGGGCCTTCCCATACCTTTTGCCCCGATCCCGACCCACTATCTTTTCCTCCATGAGGTCCAAAATACCATGGATCCCTCAAACCCGTCTCATCCTCCTCTTTGAAATTTGAATCAGCTGGTACCACCCCTTTGCCTTTTCCGTGAAAGTGGGCAGACTCTCTGCCATTAGTTGTAGTATGTCCTCCTCGAATGATGATACCACCCCTAAGCCTCGTGGTCATTTGTAGTTGGTGAGCAGGGTTGATGGGTATGGTCACCCCTTTTTCGGCTTTGGCGGTTACGCATGGTCTATGGGTCACTTACTTCCAAAAATACCTTTTCTCCCCAACAAGAAAATTGTATCTTTTTCGTAAAAAATTTCTCAGGACCGCCATTGATGTGTAAGACCATGTAACTCATGTCCTTCTCCAGATGTATCGTTGATGCTTTGATTAGTCCTCCTAGCTGGTTACCGATTTGTTGAAATGCTTGTGTACTCCATAACTAGATTGGGAGGCCTTCAATCGACACCCATTCATCCATAATGGTTATCTTCTGATTCTCCCAGTGAACATTTGGTGTCCATGGACAAATTTTTCTCAATCATGATACCCGCAACCTTGGCCCCATTCTTGATGAGATCTTGTTTTCGAGTCTCGCCGGTGCACCTAATGGTCGCTCGATCCTCCCCATATTGTTGGATATTCACCTTGTGCCCAAACTCTGTTTCCAAGACCTTTGCAATTAGATCCCAGGAGAATATGGGAGCAGTGCGGAACGCAGCGACAATCAGTCTCCCCTTTTGATTAACTGTGTTCGGAGGTTCCTTCTGTTTCGGCTCCATTTGTTTCCATGCCAAGCCTCTCGTCTCTTGGCTCGCTGCACCAGAACTTGCATTGCTAGCATGGATTTGAATATTGTCTCTAACCTTTTCTTCTTGTCTGTCGTTTCGAGTTGCCAGACCTGAGAGAGCTTGTAACGCCTCTCCCAAGGCTTTCCATCCTTTGGCTTGGTCGTCACATGGCACCAGAACACAGTCCCAGCCTTGTTTTCCTTCCTTCCAAAGCCTCACCTCTATGATTTTGAAGAGTTTGCAGATTCAACATGCTTGAGGTTCCCTTGAATTTTTGTCGAACCCATTCCCTGGACTCCATAAGGCCAAGAATAACTCTTCGGACCCATTCCATCTCCTTTGAGTCTAGCGAAAGCGAAAACGCCCAACCATTCGAGGTCTCCTGTATCACTGCACCTCCCTGTTTTGATTGGTATACCGTGAAACGTTTTCGTCCTGCCCAGAATCTCCTCCACTCACACCTCTCGATGTGCTCTCCATCCTTCCTTGCATAGTGATCCTGTCCTCGCCGTCCCTTTCGCCGTGTCACCTCCACCCATGATCCCTCGTCCGTCATTCCGCTTCTTCGTAAGCCGTGGAAATCTAGTTGAATATTGTGTTCATATTTTTATTTCCTTAGTTTTAAATTTTTAATTTTAACAAATTTGTTGCTTACAGTGTCAATTAAAAATGAATTTTTGCCTTTTTTTAATTTATATTCCATTGAATATATTGTCTATTTTACTATTTTCCACTTCTGGAGTTACATGGAAAGAAACTTTTTTTTGTCTTAACAGGGAATACTAACAAAAAAAATTGCAAATTTGCAATTTAAATTTCGCTCCAACTTCTAAAAATGTCTACATTTAATATATTTTTTTGCTGCACACACACATAACCTTTATCTGTTTACCTGGCCTCTCTACTTATAATGTTTTACTTCCAAGTAAAAAGTGCATTTTTGTCTAGGTTTTGACAGGGGATAATAGCTCTCTGGCTAATGACATTCGAAAGGAAATGAAGGTAATGCTTTGGTTTTTTTTTTTTTTTTCTTTTTTTCCAAAAATATCAAATTTGTTTTGTGAGAATTTAGCAAGTACATGGCTCCTTTACCCTATTATGATTATCAATTACATCGCAATTTACAAAAAAAGCTTGTGTTGGAGCTTGCTTTTGTGGTATTTGATGGCCTCTTTGAACATTTTGGAAGTAGTTAATTGTTGCAAGACAATTCATCTGTGCCTACTGTTTTGAAAGTATCTTCATGTCTATAATGCTTTGGCTTATTATTTTGAGAAATATTTTTTCATTGTCCAGCAAAGGTGATCTCCTGTGGGGAATTCACTACTCTTTCTGTTCTCCTTCTTAGGTATAGCTCTAAATTGAAATTTAAAGTTTTTCACTTGACCTAACATAATTAAATTATGCTTTAAGGATAACCTTGAATGTCATGTTCGCTTGCTTGACGTACTGAGTGTGTGAGATTCACTATTATAGAAGAATGAAGATGGGAAGGGTTGACATGAGTGGCCATAATTATTTATTGAGATGTAGTATGATGGTAGAGGATGTTTAGTGTAGTTATCTCTGCTAGTTCATATCCCATTTGTGTTTGGCTGTGACAATTCCTTTTGTGTTGAATTATTGGGATCCTTTGTTGTCATACATTTACAAACTAGTTGGCATGCTACGCGGGCAAGCCCAAGTATCATTTATATCATGTAAAAAAATGAATTTGATGAGAAGAAAGGTGAAAAAAGAACTTATTATGCAACCTCCAATGGACTCAAAGCAATATCATCCGATTTCTTTGTACAAAAATAAAAAATAAAAAATATGCAACTCAAAATATTATTGTTTTCTTATATACCTACTTAGCCATTGTTCGGAGAAATTCAATTTCCTCCTGAAAATCACCAAATTGCTTCATTAACCTCCAAAACCTTGAAAACACAAAAATAACAGTTAATAACACACAATTCACATAATTAGAACGAAAGAGAATATAACACACCTTGGAAAAGTATAAACCCAACTCCTTGATTTTACTACTTCATCATGATGTCTAATATTCGAATACTCACAATGCATCTATTTGGTATTAGTCCTACTCAACTTGAAGTCTTTGTATTCTTATTGAGCAATTAATTGGGTAATCTCGATATTATTGAATTCCCAATAGTGAGGGATTAATTAGTGGGAAAGACCAAACATCAATGTAATAGATAAAAATGAATTTGACGAGGAAAAAAATTGAACAATATCATGTAATTTATCTGTAATATATACATAAAGAAATATAACTCGAAGAATCAGAGATAATCTTCAAGCTTGTTCTTCCCATTCCCGCTACCGGAGTAACACCGTCAAAACAATTCAACAATGTTAGTTAAGTAAACTTCGACACTGTTTTACACATCCGGTAGTAACCAAAGCAAGATACTATGAAATAATATAAAGCATTGTAGAGAAAATTCTAGAAATAGATAATACAATAATGAAATTGATTCTGACATCGACTTTCGAAAGTAGTATGTGAACGATACTAAGAAATCATGAATGCAAAGGTAATCTGTCAGGGTTAGATCTAATGACTTTCTAATTCAAGAGTTATAAACAGGGTCAAAGACTTGCCTCCTTGGCTTGTCAACTCGGCCATGACTCTGACACGCAACTTACCTTATATCACATGAATGCATGATCAAGGATTTTATCAAATGCAATCCACTCTCAATAAATAGCCATATAAATTTGTAAAGCATTGTTGAGTTTACTTACTATTATAAGCAACTTCGCTATCCAACTTCGGGGTACTCGACTAGTTCACTTGCCTCGAGATCGGTGCCACTAGATTCCCTACATCCTAAGTTGTCACACTTATAGTTCCTAGTTGAACCCAATGTAAAACACCGCCAAATCCACATTATTCCAACTCTAATGAATAAAGTTCATTTTCTATACTTAGTTCAATTTTTTGTTTACAACCTTGTTCCTTTTTGTTTGTATTCAAACGCATAAAGTTTCAACATCTTCAAAAGTGTTCTTCGCTCCGCCAATTTATCCAAATCCAGTATATTTCGATCTCTATGATGCAAATATTCCATAGGGTATCAAGTCTTCACTCTCATGACAAATTTTCTAAAACGTCGACTGAAGTACCCTCTAAAATTTTTAATACTTATAAGTTATAACCCTTTCAACCAACTAACTTAACTTTTTTTAGCCTTGAAAATTTTGAAATTTTTCACATTGACCAGCATGAAATTTCTAAATCTCACTTCCAACTTTCCATAGACTCCAAGAACACTCAAATCGGATTATGAAGGAAGAAGTTATGACTTCCTCAATATGATCTACTCACCATACAAACTTGAGTTTAAAAGAAACAAATAAAAACAAAATTTCAGTTTACTGTTCATCATCTCTCCATTCATTTTTTCGATTTCTCACTTCAATATTATCCAAATAAGTTCAGACTCACTGATTTCCAAACTCCATTAAAACTAGAAATTAAACCCAATATCAACCACTTATAACAAAAATTAAGGGTCAAACCCAACTTTTCCCAAGAACCACGTCTGCAATGTCTTATGAACCTTGGTCTTATTCAATAAAACTCACGTGGAAGGATACAAGATCCTTGCAAAAAGGTCAAAGAACTCTTGATTTACTATGAAGAACAAGAACAACTAGAGAGAAAATGGAAGAACGCAAAAGTAACCCTAGAAAAGGGTTCCCAAATCCCTCTCAACCCAAATGGCTCAAAGAGTGCCTAATTATAATTCAAATTCCAAGACTAGACGCGAGATCTTATCATTACTCTCCCTTTAAACGTCCACCTAATCCTCAAGGTGGAAAGAAAAAAGAAACATACAAAGAAATAGTAGAACACTAGGAACAAAGACTCAACAATATAAGTAAGCAAAGGCACGAAGAGAACTATTTTAGGTGCAACATTCCTCAATTTCATTTCATCAAACACCTGATGCACATTGCAGAAATTGCAAAAGGAGACCAGCAAATATCCATAGGGTGTATAAATGAGAGCAAACCATGCTATGATCCATAGAAACCTAGTTGCACGAAGTTGAGCATGACACAACACAAGAGTAGCCATCAAGAAAGGGAGCGACGGTACTAGAGACCAAGACCATGACATAACCCAAATCATTCATCAACTCATCTGTTATGAATGGATGGCTCGCAATCTCAAGTTAAAGTTCAACAACAACAACATCACTATTTGCGTACCATATGGCAAGCATAAGATTACCATGAGAGTGACCAAAGAGAACAATAAGCATTAGATCCTTGGTGACATGCATCATGAATGGGACCCATGATCAAATGCATGTAGCACATCAATTCCTTTCCCCTATCTTTGCAAAGACAATCACAAAGTTCTTGGCGGTCATTATATTGGAAGCCTTCAAAATGCCACCACCTTCGGTAACTATGTGAACACATTGCCTCAATACTGCATTAGGAAAATACCATGGACTCACATCAAAAGGCAGCTAAAACTCCAAATTAGAACTAACCATAAGCACAAATGTGGCACCAACATAAGAAGGCAAGAACCTAGCCAACCGCGATGCCTCGGAGCTAAAAACGAAATGCAGCTCCCATGGAGACTCTAAGAGCCGAGGGCGTGCATCAATGTTGCCAAAGATGGAGATGGAATATGTAGTGGGAGAGAGTTTGCAGAAGAAGCATCAAGTGAAAGTCTGATTCAACCCACTTGAAGTAATGCACAACGCAATTTGCATTAGGACGCCTTCAAAATCCCACCACCTTAGTAACTATGCGAACACATTGCCCCAATACTGCATTAGGAAAGTACTATCATAGACTCCAATCAAAAGGCAGCAAAAACCCCAAATTAGAACTAACCATAAGCACAATGGCACCAACATAAGAAGGCAAGATCCTAGCTAACCGCGATGCCCTAGGGCTAAAAGTAAACTTCAGATCCCATGGAGACTCTAAGAGCTGACTTATGGCGTGCATCAATGTTGCCCAAGATGGAGATAGATTATGTGGTGGGAGAGAAATTGCAAACGAATCATCTAGTGAAAAGTTTGATTGAACCCAGTTGAAGTAATGCATAATGCATCTGCTACAACACAAGCTCTCTCTCTCTTTCTCTTACACACACACGCACACACATATTGTAACATAACCATAGTTTACACACCCAAAGATCACATAGTTGAGTAACCCCACACTAGTGAGCGTAAGGAGACCTAAAAGTGAAACCAAAGCATGCAGAACAGGGCCAACTCACATGGAGTATCCCGGTCCTTCTCATCAAAAGAGTCACAAGACATTGACGACGACATCGAGTAGAATTATGGCAATTAGGCAGTCATTCGCACCATGAAGTAGAGAAGAAGTGCATACTTGAGTAAGATTGAAGACAAGACGAGTCATTTGATGACACTTGAGCCATGTGGCAAGCAAGTTGTCCACCCTATTAAACGTTAATGGAGGACGATCCAACGACAATAAAGAAAACTGGGTAGGTGCACAGGAAAATAAGGTTGGGACACCAATAAACTTGCGGTGGGTTAATACTCACTGTTTGATCTCATCAATTGTCGCGTTGGATCAACATCTGCTTCCCTAAATTCACAAATGAGCCTGTCGCGCCTGCGGAAAAATGGTAGCAAGATTGATTTGCGAATGTCGAAGGCAAATTCGACTACACTGATTGTCGGCTGTAGCGAAGACGACGGCGGCGGCCAAGGCGGAGGCTCCATAGCCGCATAGCAATTGCTCTAACACTGCGAGTGAGAACCAACCTTGTTCGATTGCACATACACACTAATACTAAAGAAACACCAAATTTGTGCGATTGATACATATGGAGGTAGGAGGCGAGCTTTAGTCGACAAATCAACTCTGATTTCTTGACAGAAAATAAGATCAGGAGATAGCGATGGTTAAGGAGGGGTTAGATTTGGTTCTGAAGCGCTCGGTTTGTCCACCCACAACGTCGAAACAAACAGATATGGTGGTCATGGGGTGGAAAAGTGGTCGGATCTATCCAGGGTCCGCTAGGATTGTTCCATAGCAACCTCGAATCTGGTGGACCCTGGAGTTTAACTCCCCTTGACTCCCTGGTCTTTTGAATACTTGAAACCTTCAACGAAATAGCACAGGGTTGAAGGATAGGCTTTTCAATCCGCAACTCCAACCCTCGGATCTCTGATTGTATATCAGATATGAGGTTTGGGGATTATTTATTCATCAGATCGGGAGTGACAACAGTCTGAAACACCGCATTCGCCATTAGATCTGGAACAACAACGATATGAATCAACTTAGAAGTTGATGGATCTGACGGATCTGGTCCCTTGGTGCCGCATGACAGATGCGCGTCGAACGTGTCAATAAAATATAATTTTTAAACCATCTTGCGGATAGTGGTAAATGGTCGATCCCACAGAGATTGAGTGATGTAAACTTAGTGAAATGGGGGTTTTTAAAGGAGAAATTAACTAACTAATTTGAATTGCGAGAAAGTAAAGAAAGTAAAGCAACTAATTTTGATAAACAAATTATGTAAATTACCTAGGTTGGAAATGATAAGTTCGGTTTGACATAAGGGATTTGGTCTTCAATTCTACATAAGTATGTTTGACTTAGTTCCAATAGACTAGCTATAGAGTTTGGAAAAGCACCGACACTCGATTTCCTAATTCTAACAAGGCCTCTAGGTGTTTCTCTAGCCAACATGCAACCATAGGCGTAGCACCATAAGATTTAACACATTAATCGCATTAAGATCTATATTGCCCTGACTCGAATACGGGTATTGGTTGCGGGTATGCATCCATAGTAGGGGTGGGCAGCGGTTTTCGAAAAACCGCCCAAACCGCCCAAACCGACCAAACCGCGCGGTTTGGTCTGGTTTTTAAAGCTCAAGGCGGTTTGGTCGCGGTTTGGAAAACGACCAAACCGCGATTCTGCGGTTTGGTCGCGGTTTTCATTTTGAGAAAACCGCGGTTTAACCAAACCGAGGTCATTTTGGTAAATAACCACCATATATCACAAAACCCTAAAACATAACAAAAAACAAAACACTCATCTCTCCTCTCTGCGCTCCCTCCTCTCTCGCACTCTCTCCTCTCTGCGCTCCCTCGTCTCTCCTCTCTACCAGATCTAAAGGTAAGAGAAATTAGGGCAGACCTGGAGAGTGCGAGTGGCGAATTCGACGCCGATGGTGGACTTGGACTCAAGCGTAACTCGTTGCGAGTGAATCGGGAGAGGAGATTCGACTTCCCGACGCCCGAGTCGCCGATCAGCACCACCTTGAACAGGTAATCGTACTCCTCGTCCGGTCTCCTCGCCATCGGATCAGCCTCGTTTCGCGCGAATATGAACTCCGACCGGATCGATCGCCAACACCGCTAAACGCGAAACGAACTCTGTTCGCTCTTGCGCTCCCTCATCTCTGCGCTCCCTCGTCTCTCCTCTCTGCGCTGCGCTCTCACTCCTCTCTCTCTCTCTCGCGCCGCGCTCTCACTCCTCTCTTCTCTCTCTCGCTCTCACTCCGCTCGTCTCTCGCGCTCTCACTCCCGCGGCGCTGCGCGTCTCTCCGCTCTCACTCCCGCCGGCGCTCCTCTCACCCCGGCCGTCTCCTTCATCCTCCTCACTCTTCGTCTCACCCTCGCCGCCGATTCCATCGCCATCGTCGTCGCCTTCCACCGCGGGAACGTCCACCGCCGCCTCGTACCAAAACCGCGAAACCAAACCGCAAACCGCGCAAACCGCGGTTCGGTTTGGTTGCGGTTTTGGTGGTTCGCGGTTTGGTGGTGGTTTGGAAAATTACCAAACCGTAGACCATCGGTTTGGTCGCGGTTTGGTGGTTTTCACCACCAAACCGCGGTTTGCCCACCCCTAATCCATAGGTAAGACTTGGTTATTCTCTATTTTTAGGACTCAGGGACTCGACTAAAAGGGTCTAAAATTTTGGACACAAGTACATAGACACGGATAAGAGATTGTAAATTTTATATATGTTTCTCTAATTTATGATACATTATTAGAATAAAATATTTTAAATAAGGAAGGAAAACTTGCTTTTTCAGGAAACATAAAAAGGAAAAACATGGTTCTATTTAAATGTCAAACACTTCCTTTTTTGTGTCGTTAGTTGCTTCCTTGAGAAGTAAAAAAAAAATTGTTGATGAGTTTTAGTAATCAGGCCGAGATAAAGAGATAATTTGAAAGTAGCGAAGATTTCGAGAGAACGAGAAGTCGAGGGGTCGAAGAAAGCAACACTTTTGGTCTCTCTCTCTCTCTCTCTCTCTCTCTCTCTCTCTCTCTCTCGATCTCGATTCTTCTGTTCTTCAAAAATGCATGTTTAGGGTTTATTCAACGATGCAACCAGATGAGTCAAGGGCTGCAACAAAGATGCAGTGGTGTTAATCTTCTATCTTCTCTTTCACCTTCTACCCTTGCATTTGTGCCACATCTATTTTTTTTTAAAAGGATCAGACACATATTTTATGTCGGTGTCCGTGTCGTGACACGGCTTAAACACTCAACAATAAAATGTTGAGTCAAAGTATTACGGATTAAGATCCATGAAATCACTGACCCTAGACAACCTATACAAGTAACATGTTCGATTTAGCCTAGACTCTCTTGTTATGTGAGATATACCGAAAGGGAGCGTGTCAATTGGGTTATCCACGATCCATTTGGTGTTAAACACTTCATACAATTACGGATGTAAAGATATTAAACTAGCAATATACTCAAATCAAGGCATATGCATTCACGACTACACAAATCACAATTCAAATAATGTAATAAAATAATAACAAGTGAAATGTCTCAAATTACGACAACAACATAACCTCAGCCTTGGTTGACATCCGGGTATCAGATTCGTGTGCAACGTGTGCAGCGTGATTGAAGCCCATGGCGAGTTTAGAGTAAGGACACGTGTGCAGCGTGATTGAAGCCCTGATTGACATCCGGGTATCGGATTCGCCGGCCGAGAGGAGCCCACAGTGAGTACCTCACCAAACATCTCACGACCAATAAGGAGGAACCCATGAATGGAAATCCCGTCCAAACTTCTCCCGAGAGGAACCCATGACGGTGACTTAAGTCTTCGTCATTCATCTCTCGACTTGCGGGTCCTGCAGCAAACCATCACCGCGTAGCCTTAACATGGGCAACTACTCTAACAGCACGGGGTCGCGAGCCTCGGGGTGTGAGTTTGTGCCATGCTCGACCCCGTCAACAAACACACATACGCAAATGAGAGTGGACTGACAAAAGTATGAACATTAAATTGCACTATATGAAACTGAAAATAGAACGAGTGCTATCAATAGAAGACTAACTACATTTCTCGTGGGTTTACTTACCTCAAACAATCGCAAATACCCTTTGAAACGTCCTGCTCTCGCCTCGAAGTGCGCACCCAACATATGATTGTAATCTCCTAGCTTCGTGGTGTCAAAATATACTATTTTAATTATTTTAGAGTCAAATTAATCGGGTTTATAATGTGAGACCAAAAATAAATATTTTTGTCCAATATTTAGGGGCGGCAAGTTTTACGGGTTACACACCCGTAGCAAACCCCCCCCCCCCCCCCCCCAAAATTTCCTCAAAATTCAATTTTCGACTCTTTTCCAATTTCCTATATTTTCCCCAAATTTTCTGGACTTTTTCCCTAACTTCTATCTATTTATCTTATTTTTTAGTAATTTATTTCATTTAAAAATATATTTTAATTAATTGTAAATAATTTTTAATAATAAATAGGGAGTGGGCCCCCTGAATCGGGCCCAATTCGTAGGGCTCGATTCAATTGGGTCGGGCGAGCGCGTGCGAAGTCCCCCCCCCAAGAGACGAAATCGTCTTTATTACATAGACGATTTCGTCTCTACAAAAGAGACTAACTTTTAACTTTTATTTTTTATTTTTATTTTTTATTTTAACAACTCAATCAACAACTACAATAACAACAACAACATATCAACCATTGTAGGCATTTGTCATCAATTCATGCTTGTATTTCATCAAGAACACCAAGTCAAATTGAAAAACTCTTGAACACTAAATCCAGTTCGTAATTCCGACATTGAACCAAAATTTGATAGCTCAAACACCAAGTCAAGTTGAAACAATAAGTTCCCTTTTATATAGTTCCTACTAAAAAAAATCTCTACGTTTGGTCTCAACTTAATTGATCATCTTAAGGCTCATCCAAGGTCTAGATTAGGGACTCCCATGCACACCGAGATGTCCACTAAATGGTCCTACGTTGACTCAATTCTTGATCATCACTAGGTGCATCGATGTTCACCTTTTGTTCTAGCAAATAGGCTTGATTAATTCATTCTAGCCCTTTTTTTTTCCTTGAACTTAGGCACATTTGATTTAATATAACCTTAGCCTAAGCATGGAAATCTAATTAATTACTTATTGAAACAAGGTATCAAACATTTAACTCATCGACCCATTTCACACCCATGCTACACGCTTCTCGATGCGTCCCATGCACCCAACGCACACGCACAACGCGACCAAAACGGATGACATACACTAGTGTGGCGCGATAATTAAATAATTAAATAAATATGCATGCATCACACAAAAATAGTTATTTAATACCTTGCTAGGCTTATCCTAGACTTGACGGCGGTCTCCACGTGGGTTTGAGCTACGGGTCTTAGTCTGATATTAGGAAATTAAATTAAGTTCGTGGGTCGTCACATGACGCCGCCTAGTGAACATTGGGTAAGAGCATAATTACATGCTTAACAATGACTCTCTGATTCACTGCTCCTTTGTGCCAGTTGACTCGATCCCGCGGTGGCGAAGGATGAGTTCGTCAAGCATCTGAATGAAACCTCTAAACGTAGACCTCACTTTACATTTAAGCTCCAAAATTGACACCTTAATGGTTGAAATCTTCTTCAACTCCTTTTCAGTCCAATAAACAAGCTTCCATGCTTGAAGGTGTGCTTTGATACCACTGTTATGGACATTGATCTTATTCAATAAAACTCACTTGAAAGAATACAAGATCCTTACAAAACGATCAAAGAACTCTTGATTTACAATGAAGAACAAGAACAACTAGAGAGAAAATGGAAGAACACAAAAGTAACTCCAAAGAAAGGATTCCCAAATCCCTCTCAACCCAAATCACTCATAGAGTGCCCAATTACAATTCAAATTCTACCACGCTGCAAGGGTGGCGGAGTGGCGCAAGTACTACATGGGGGTTTCTTCACATAGAAGGGGGTCGCGTGTTCGAGTCCGCGTCGACAATGAAATCATTTCTTGGTGGTTTGCACGGTCAATGGGTTTGGCGGGACCGACTTGACCCAATGGGATTAGTCGTACCCGAAGGGTGCGGATACCCATAGTAATCAAAAAAAAAAAATCGAATTCTACAATGTCTAATCTAACTTACTCACCCCTATTTATATTTTATACTATGTCCTTCTCACTAACTCTGTATTACCCAGACGTGGGATCTTATCACAATGTTAAAAAAATTGAAATTTATCAAACCATATTATTAAAATCTCAACTGATTTTCTGAAATTCAGTTCAAAACTAATTTAAATTCATTCTTCACCCAATCACATGAACTACCAACCCTAAACCTGTAACGACTCGGGTCCTTAACCTAGTGATGAGCACTAATCTAAACACTAATTAACTCGAGTTAGGCTCGTGGTTAAGCCCGACTTGTCTAGATTAGTGTGCCCATGTGTTTGTGTGTTATTTGGTGTTTGTTTGGTGTGCCAAACTAATTTAGAATCAAAGGTACTAAAGTTTAATAAAATGAAAATACAAACCATGGGATAGACCTCGGGATACGTATGCAAGTAGTGATGTGTATCATGATCACACTTGTGTCACTTTAAGCACACAAGATGTGCTTTGAGATGCATGTGGCCATGAAGATGATGATCAATGCATATGTACAAAGATGAGGTGGTCATGCATGAGAGCATATAATGGCGCTCATTTAAAGTGGTTTGGTTGTAATGTTAAGGATATTTAGATCAGCCTCGAGATACGTGTCACATATCTTGAGGAAGATCAAGACTTGAAAAGGTAGGAAAACCAAGTTTTCTCTTCTCATCTCATCACCAACGAAAGAAGAGTGAAGGAGGGATCAAAAAGGAAAAGGGAAGGAGGGCTTGGATGGTGAAGAATCACCATTAAAGAAAGCATTTCAGCTTATCTTACCACTTAGACTTCTTGGTAAGTATCTCTTCTCTTTCTTTCCATTTTCTCTCATTCAAATGAAATGGTTTAGGTGGGGTTTTTGGTTGGGAACCTTGGAACTGAACTTAGGTGACCAAAAGATGATGGAAATGAAGGGTTGGGACAAGTACAACACTAGCTGATCATTATGGGGTGCTATCAGGTTCATTTGAGCCCGTTCATGGTGAGAAATCAAGTGGTGTCATGGTCCTTCACTGCTGTCACAATTTCAAGCATGCATATGCATGATTTAGAGTCAAAATGTGTTGGTTTCTTGGCTTAATTTCATGATTTATTGGTATAAATTGAAGTTGGATGGATTGTACAGGTGTTATACCTATTTTTATGATGTTTTGGACCTTATGGATGAGTTTGGAAGTGATTTGTTGAGAGAAATTGTTGCTGTCATTTGACAGCAACGGTCAAGGTTCGAAACTTGGACATCGCTTATGACTTCGCTCACTTAAGATTCGGAATTAATTCGAAGAAGTTAACTTCGACGATGGAAGTTTGACAGAAATTCGCCTGTGTACGGAAGTTTACGGAATTTCACTTTAAATGCTAGAAAACTCAAATTTCTTCGTAGAGATGCTAGAAATATATTTAATCATACAACAATGCATAAACTTTTGTCACTGGAGGATATTTCGAATTTTACGTATATTTCTAGCGTATGCGAAGTTTTAGTCGAAGTTTGCTCAACTTCCACGAAACATAACAATTTTACTTCATGTTTTATTAACTTCCATCTTTGTTTTCGAAGTTCGGTCAAAGTTATCCGAAATTGAGTCGAATTTTTGCAATTTTTCTACAGCCTCTGAACTTCGCTTCGCTCACCTCAAAATCGACAAACTTCACTCGAACTTTGGGGAAGTTTGTCGATTTTTTAAACCTCGGCAGTGGTGCAACAACATAGGCAACGCCCTGCTTAGGCTACCCCTGCCTTAGTACGAACTGCACTATTTTTCTTGGGGTTACAAGTTAAGCTGAAATTGACTTTTAGGGGTTCCTAAACACTTCTAAATGATACAAATTAATACCAAATCATGTGGTTTAGGTGTTCGTACTCCAGGGAAACTATTTGAGAGGTCCTGAACTTAGATCAAGTCGGGGGAAACTAGGAAGTGAGACCGAGGTAAGTGGGAATTCACTTATTTTATCTCTTATGCCATTTTTATAATTGTATTTAGAGTTTATTGATCGGGTTTGAGGGCTTTGTACTGGAATCAGAAATTTCCTTAAAACAATAATGTGATAGAGGCGTGGCCCACAACAAGCAGTTAAGGTGTATGTGCGTAGGAACAAGAGGAGTATCAGATCAACTCTCGCACAAGTGGTTGCAACAACCAAGTCAGTGGGTCCAGAGGTCTAGTAGGCAAGTTGTCACGCATAGTGTCCTTGCACAGAGAGCTGAAGTTTAGGGTGTCAGTATAAGTGAGCAGCTGTTGACTCATATGGGGGTATTGGGTTTATTGTATTGGGTAGACATTTGTCTAGGTGAATGGAAGAGTTCTTTTCTGGGGTCCTAAGTTCACTCTCTATTTTTGTATTCCGTTCTCCTTGTTGCTTCATTAATAAAGTTGTGGTGTTTGCTCTCTCGGTCTACATGGGGTTAAGGAGATTATCAGTGGTATCAGAGCAATCAACAACCATGGGTTCGAAAATTGATGCTCGCACGGCTATGGTGGAAGTAGGGTTGCAAAAGGTCCAAGAACTTGGGTGATCAATTGAGGAGTTACGATAAGAGTTTCAAGCTCAGATCCACACCCAGATCCAGTCGTTGGCGACACGTATGGAAGAACTCTTCCTTCAGCAACAAGTTGAGTTCGCGAGATTTGGCCTAAAAAGGTCGTCAAATGGAATGAATGGGCCAGATCCACCGGATCTGGGCTTTAAATTTGATGATTTGTGGGTAGAGGTGACGAATCGAGGTATGGTACCCTACAGACTAGGCCCTAAAGTGCGGAAGATCAAGATGCCCTTGTGTGATGGCGAGAACTTGATTGTCTGGTTAAACTAGACGGAGCACTATTTCCCCTTACACGAGATGAACGAGATCTCGAAGCTGCGTGCCGCCTGAATATGCTTAATTGGTGCCGCCCAGATCTGGTTGCAAATTGAGGAGTGGGTACGACCATTTGAGAGCTGGGACGAATTGAAGCTTCAACTATCGCTTCGATTCACCGAAGCAGATCCTTTACATTTGTGCCTCTAGTTCTTCGCCATCAAACAGGAGTCGACGGTCGATGAGTACGGGCGGCGATTTGAGCTACTATCACTGCATCTGGAGGGCTTGGCGAAGATGCACAAGGTGGCGGTCTTCATTAATGGGTTGAAGGATTCCCTCCAGCTAGAAATGTTGGTGGAGCCACCGACAATGTTCAAGGCCATTGTCGCTCGAGCGGTGAGGCTAGAGCGCAAACTCGGTGAGAGTGCGTCCATTGGGCTTGGCGGGGCTAAGGCCCATCCCACTTTAGGGGATCCAGTACGAAAGGGAAGGTCAGGTCCACAGGCTGTGTTACACACACAATTACAAGCCCAAGGTTAGATAACCAACCCGAATCGTCCAAGCCACTTACTCCTGTGGGAAAGTCCAATCCGGGTTCTTCCTCGTCGTCCATTCCAGGCGCGTCGAGCTCTGTTACTCTTAATTTGTCCCCTCCTAAGCACAAACATCTTACTGAGTTCAAGGCTCAAGCTCGCTGGAAAAAAAGGGTTGTGCTACGAGTGTGATGAGAAATGGTCCGTCGAGCATCGTTGTGGGCGAAAGACCTTGAATGTGCTGTTAGTTGATGACGACCAGGGGACTGACTCCGGTGATTCCTCGCCTGAGGCATTGGACGACCAACCCGATTTGGCTACGATCGAGCTCTCAACTCATGCTGTTGACGAGGGACCAGACCCACACGCTATCAAGGTATGGGGCTTGCTACAAAGGCGCAAGGTGGTGATTCTCATTGATGGGGCACCTTGCACAACTTCATCTCACCAATTTGCGTGAGCGCATTACATATACCGATTTCTCCTACAACCGACTATAGGGTCTTCGTGGGTGGCGGGGCACGGTTGCCTGGTTCCGAGATTGTAGGGGAGTTATGGTTACATTTCAGGACCTCATTGTAATGGCAGATTACTACCCTATCGGAATGCAAGGCATGATTTTATTTTGGGCGTGGCTTTCTTCCATTGGAGTTACAACGTTTGATTGACGTAATCTTACTGTGTCTTTTGTTTCCGAAGGCAAACCAATGGCTATTCATGGCGACTCGACAACCCATCGCGCAAGTCAATCCATCATTCTTTAGACTCTGTAGTTGGGGGTTCTTAATCGAATGCTTTATTGTGAGCTCCACGTCCCTTCCAGAGGCTCCATGAGTGTTGGATCCCTGTATACAAGGTCTGCTGAGTGAGTTCTCTGCCTTGTTCCAAGTTCCATCTGATTTACCTCCCCCTCGTGATTGTGACCGCGCCAGTCTTGAAAGGGGACACCGAGCCGGTGCGAGTTCGGCCTTACCGATATCCACACATTCAGAAGGCCGAGATTGAGAAGATGGTGATTGAAATGCTCACTGCGGGTATCATCTAGCTGAGCAATAGCCCTTTTTAGAGCCTAGCTTTTTTGGGTAAGAAGGATGAGAGTTGGCGATTTTGTGTAGACTATCGTGCCTTGAATAAGTCTACTGTTCCGAACAAATTTCCAATCCCCAATATTGATGAGTTGTTGGACGACCTACATGGGGCCTCTATCTTCCCCAAATTGGATCTCCGTTCGGGTTATCACCAAATCCGCGTCCGACCGCGGGATGTTCCCAAAACAACATTTCGAACTCATGATGGCCACTATGAGTTCTTGGTCATGTCGTTCGACCTCTCCAATGCTCCGACCACTTTCCAAGCTTTAATGAACTCCGTGTTCAAAGGTTTAATCCACCATTGCGTCCTAGTTTTATTTGATGATATCTTAGTCAATAGTTCCTCCATGCGTGACCACTGTGACCACTTCTGACAGGTCCTCTCTTGCAACTTAACTCTCGTTTTGTTAATTTGAAGAAATGTTGCTTTGCTCGTACTAACTTAGAGTATTTGGGCCACATTATTTTTGGGGATGGCATGCGAGCGAACCCGAAGAAAGTAAGGGCCATGGACTTGTGCCCCTTGCAATCTACTCCAAAGGAGTTGCGTGGGTTTTTAGGGCTCACAGGTTATTATCGAAGATTTGTGCGTGATTAAGGGAAGATTGCGGCTCCCCTTACACATCTTTTGCACAAAGATTCTTTTGCTTGATGGCCCAAACCCTACAAATTGGGCACTGCCCGCCTCTAGGCCTCAATTAACCGCCAGTAAACCAGTTCGGAGTTAATAAAGGCATAGTCAGCCTCACAAACCGGTCTTCAGTACCTGATAGTCCACACAACAAAGTATATATATATGAAATCATATGCAACGAAATTTAAATGCGGTGAAAACGCGATAACAAATAAATTAAACACACAACGAGTTCTAGGTGTGGAAGCTAGAATGTGGAAACCCCGTACAACGAATACAATATACAAAGTATAGTATCTCTCAACCCAAATACCCATTTATAAAACATATTAAATATAACATAAATACATCAAATGACCTACATATGTTGCACATAAATGTTTTTGAGCTCGGAGATTGTGCCTGCAATTGTCACTAAAAGCGGAGACAATCCAGTGAGTAAATCCAGAAGAAGTTAAACAATAATTCAGATTTAACAATAAATAAGTCTATAAATCATGCAGGAAAGAAACGAAGTTGAAAAGAACAATAAAGCGCATGATCGACGGATTACAATGATCAACGATAGAGACCAAGTGACCCGGAAGCAAATGATAGGCGCTCAAGTGGTCGTGACACTCTACACGTGGGCTCAAAGCCACTTAAAACTTGTAAGTGTCAAATACTGGTACTGCAAGACCAAGTCCGCTTCAACCGCTCCAAATCCGTTCGGCACTATTGGATCACTTGAGCCGTAGCTCGCCAAAGGGAGCCACAGTCGCAACCGGATGCTCAGCCACAATGGAGCCCATGAAGTCCTGTGAGGAGCTACGACACATGCCGGATGCTCACTCAGAGGATTCAGTCTCGTCTAGGAGCCACGAGCGCGACTCGGATGCTCAACCCACGAGTAAACAACGACTCAACACGACCACTTAGACCCTAGGTCACTCGATAGGGAAAGTACAGTCCAACAATAGGTTTCATTTTTTTCAAAATATGCAAGGAAATGAAAAGAATTAATATTGAATTTCTTACTGGTTTATTTACAATACAATCGCATAAATCGCCACGTCCAATCGATGATTCAAATAGCCTAGTTGAGTCATTCTTACATATCTATAAACACACATAGTATAGCAAAGTTGTTTTAAGGACCATTCGCTAAATAGAGGCATTGTGTAGCTCAAATGAACTAATTCATCAATTAGTTCTATTAAAGACTCAAGTAATTACACAAGGGCTTAACATATTAAGACAATCTTATATTAGTTTCATTCTTGATTTAATGAATATAAGTCTAGGAACCCCAAGTTCATAAAACCTTTTTTCTAGTAATTTAAACCAAAACAATGCAATTGTCTAAACATTTGGTTCTATACATTAAATCTATTTAAAGGTGTCGAGTTTCTTAGATTCATCAAAACATCAAATATAGCTTCAATTAGTTGGGTTCATTTTCAAGAAAATAGCTTAAAGCTCCCTTTTTTATGTCAAACACATTGTATGCAAGAAAAAAAGAGTTTTACTCAACTTAATTCAAAATTCGCCCAAATCACTTTGAAGTTCAAAATCCATGCAAGTCATACTCGAATGGTCATCAAGACCCAAATTCCATAACAAATAGGTCAAATGTGACAATAATAAAAAGGAATCCATAATTCATAGCTTCAACCAAACTTGAATTAAAAAGATTTACAATCTTGTCAAGCTCAATTTGAACTTCCAAACTTTAGAGAAAAGAACAAAATTCTCCTACAAGCATTTTATCAAACATTGAGAGCGCATTCATTTCCAAGACTATTACAAAACTTAGAAGAACATAGGAAGCTCTTTTTAAGGCATTTCAAAATGATTTTACCAAAGCAAATGCAAACTAGTCACAATCATTTCAAGACTCCAAAATCATGCCAATAACACTCGATTAATCGAATCATATAAACCAAACTTAAAAAAAGTGTCCGCAAGGCTTAAAATCCATACTTTTCCATGCATTTTTTTAAAAAAGCAAGTAAATATCGCTTTTGACAATTTCATCAAATACATGGAGTGCAAGAACAAGGGTTTCCCAAATTTAACCCAATTTAGTCTTAAATTGACAACATCAACTTAAAATCTTTTATAGAATCATTCCTAAAAGCAAACGAGAACAGCTATTCCAATTAAACCACTTTAAATTCATTAACAACTATGATTTTTTATTTTTTATTTTAGATTTGACTTGGATTTAAATTTTAAATGTGGTTTTAAGGCTCACCATGGCCTTCAATGGAGGTCTCAACTCCAAGATCCCTTTGAAGGACACAAACTTAGCCAAAATCTACATATTCCGTCTTCTTCGCGAGCAATCCATCGCGTCGTCGAGCTTTGTCAGAGCCACGCCTCGCTGTCTGCCGCTGCTGCGTCTCGTCGGGGATCGGCCGGTCCGCCTCGCGTGCCCTCGCCGGCGCCGCGCCATCGAGCCTAGTTGTTGCTGCTCGTCCGCACGTCCGCGAGCTCCCCTGCGTGCCGGTCTCCTCATTGGCCCACCGTTGCACCGCGAGCTGCCATCCGCGCTGCTCGTCTCCACGCCGTCGACGTCCGTCGGAGGTTCTGGCCAGTCCACCACCGCCATGTCTCGCCGGACTCCTCCCCCATTGCCTCTCTCTCCCTCCCTCGATTCTTGGCGGCTCCTCTCTCTCTCCTTTTTTTGTTGTGGACAAGATATTAGGATTTCCATCCCATTTTATTTGGTTGAGTGAGAAATTAGGGTTATGACCCAATTTATTTGGGGTTTCCTTTGCCCCACACACTCGTAACACTCCAAACTTGACACGCATTATGCATAAACCCAAGCCTTGTCCTCACTTAGCCAATTTAAATAAATTGAGGGTTTATTGTCTTGTCCGCGTGCGCACTTAATTTAAATTAAGTCACGCCAAGTCGCGGTATCATACAGTACTCGCAGTATTATGCCCGACAAAAATTTAAAATCATTTTATTTTTTTTCTTTTATAAATTTTTGAATACTTCGACTTACCCCTCGATTGGGTATTTGACCACTAATAATTTGTGATTAGCATTAATTAATGAATTAAAAATACGGGTCGTACACATTTGTTGCCCAACAACTGAAGTAGGCAGTCAAAGATGTTCCCTCCCTAGCTCTTCCTAATTTTGATGCCTTGTTTGTTGTCAAAACCGACGCTTACGGGGTTGGCGTGAGAGTAGTATTGTCGCAGGAGGATCGACCTATTGCCTTCTTTAGTTTGGCTCTCTCCTAGCGAGCTCAGCCGAAGTTTGCTTATGAGTGCGAGCTCATGGCCATTGTCCTTGCAGTGTAGAAATAGTGCCACTATTTGCTGGGAAGGAAGTTCTTGGTCAGGACTGACCGAAGGAGCTTGAAATTTTTGTTGGAATAATGCATTATTGCACTTAAATATCAGCGTTGGGTTCTCTAATTACTCGGCTTCGATTTCGAGGTACATTACAAGCCAGTTTCTGCCAACCAGGCCGCAGATGCTCTCTCCTGTTTCCCCTTTGTCCCTGAGTTGTTTTCTCTGATGATTTCCACGTTGGTTGATGCTGCCATTATCGATTAGGAGGTACGAGTTGACCCCTATTTGGCTACTATTATGGATAACTTGTCTCAAGGGGTTCCACTCAAACCGAGATAGGCGTTGGTCAGGGGTCAGTTACGGTTCAAGGAGCGAGTTGCCCTCTCAGCCTCATCTAGTCTGAAGGATTGGATTCTTTTTGAATTTCACTCATCTCCTATCGGTGGTCATGGCGGTTTTTTGAAGACGTATAAACGTTTGTTCGCTGAATTCTTTAGGGGGGGCATGAAGTCTGATATCCGTAAATTCGTCGCATCTTTTGACATCCGTCAGCGTAATAAGTATGAAACTTTGTCGCCTGGTGGCCTTTTTCAACCATTACCAATTCCGGTGCGCATATGGGAGGATATCTCGATGAATTTCATCGAGGGTTTACCCACTTCTCAAGGGTTTAATGCTATTCTGGTGGTGATTGACAGACTTAGCAAGTATGGTCATTTTCTGCCACTTTGCCATCCTTTCTTTGCGAAAGGCGTTGCAGATTCCTTTGTCAAAGGGGTGGTCCGCCTTCACGGTTTCCCCAATAGCATCGTCTCGGACCGCGATAAGGTGTTCCTCAGTCACTTTTGGTGTGAGTTGTTCTAGCTGCAGCGCACCAACCTCAATAAAAGCTTTGCCTACTATCCCCAAAGCGATGGACATACTGAAGTGGCTAATCGATGCGCCGAATCCTATCTTCGTTGTTTCATCTCTCAACGACCCAAAGAATGGTCCTACTAGCTGCACTGGGCTGAGTATTGGTACAACTCTTTCCATTCGTCCCTCCAATGTTCTCCCTTCAAGGTCGTTACGGTTGTGATCCCCCTCCACTGGTCCAATATGGCTCCTCCCCCCTCAATGCCCAGCTTGATTTGGACCTCCTACTACGGTCCTGTGACTTAGTTCTCGCCGAGCTGCGCAACCAGCTACTTATAGTCTAGAACCGAATGAAACAACATGCCAATCGCCATCGTCATGATGTCACATTTACTTTGAGCGATCTCGCCTACCTTAAGCTCTGACCATTCGTCAACCAATTTTGGCTCGACGCTCCAACATGAAATCAAGCCTTCGGTTCTTTAGTCCATACCGTAGTGTCGAACGCATTGAGGTGGTTGCCTACTGCTTGGACTTCCTGGCAAATTCCTCCATGCAGTCTTTCATGTCTCACAATTACGCCCTAGTGGTGGGTATGTCTATCGCCGCCACCTCTTCGTCCTGACTCCGTCATGGTTTTTGTTCAGCCAGAAACGATTTTGGCTTATCGCTCCCTTTCGGCCGGTCCCGAAGTTCTAATCAAGTGGTCTTGCTTTCTTGAGTCGGATGCCTTTTGGGAGCTCGTCCGCCATGTGCGGAATTCCTTTCCTTCTTTCCACCTTAAGGACAAGGTGGTTGTCCAGGGAGGAGTATTGTTAAGAACTGTGGCCCACAACAAGTGGCTAAGGTGTATGTGCGTAGGAACAAGAAGAGTATCAGATCAAATCTCGCACGACTGGTAGCAACGACCCAGTCAGTGGATCAAGAGGTCTAGTGGGTAAGTGTGTCACGCATAGTGTCCTTGCACCGAGAGCTAAAGTTTAGGGTGAGAGTATAAGTGAGTAGCTGTTGACTCACTTGGGGGTATTGGGTTTATTGTATTGGGTAGACATTTGTCTAGGTGAGAGGAAGAGTATTCTTCTCTGGGGTTCTAGGTTCACTTTTTGTGTTTGTATTCCGTTCTCCTTGTTGATTCATCAGTAAAGTTGTGGTGTTTGCTCTCTCGATCTACACGGGGTTAAGGAGATTATCATAATGTTAAATCTTTGGAATAGGTCTGTCTAATTCCCACTGGTTGTTTCGGTTGTGGATTCATGGTTCACTATAACTCCGCGCCTGAGGCTTAGGCCGGGGACTCATAGAATGATCGAGATTCACTGGGATGGCAAAGAACTACCATACACCTTAATACACTACTTTGACCACTCAATCTCACTTCATTTTCGCCCGCACTTGAGCACCGAACTCGTCGAGGCTCGAGACATAGTCTCGTACCACTAATACATCTAATTTATCGTCAATTCAAACCTTTTCGATGCCAATTTACAAAATAACATAGTGTATAATACACGTACTAGGAAATCAATACCAAATCATAAAGTTACGTAAAAAATTCATTTTTCTCCGGTCCAAGTCACACACTACGACTCATGTTGTAATTAGGATCGCGTATTAGGCATTAATACATGCATTAACACATGTTGTAAAAATCCCTTTTTCTCTAATCCAAGTCACACAAGTGTTTTTATATTTAAGTTTCATCCTTAATGGAATGATTTTGACGAGGAAAAGAAAAGTGATTAGCTAATACATAATATTTACAATGCCTTTTTAGATTTAGGTCCTACTTGAATAATTAATCAGGTGTTTACACAACAATTAGAATCTTGATCCTATTATAAGCGGTTGTTGAAGTCCTAATTGAACTATAAGTAGTTAGAGTTGGCCCCTATAAGGTGTTAAGTCCTAATTGATGTATTAATTTTTTTTTTGGAGCCACTAATTGAAGTATTTAATAAGAAGCGGTTCTAACTATTAATTAGAATTGAAATTGGTAGGCGAGTAATGTTTTGAGACAATATGCCACGTGTCATCTCCTTTAAGCTCCTTTTAGAAGATCTTCCTATATATATTGGACAGCTGCAAATTTGCAATAATGATTTATATTTAGAGGTGGTTGATTGGCTCTTGTTCATTTGGTTTCACTTACAATTCTTGCATATTTCCATTTTTCTTAATTTCTATTAGGACGGTATATGGACTAGAAAGAAATCAAAAGGGTCTTTTGAAATGTTTAAATGGTGATGGAAACTTGCATCTAGCTATGTAAGAGGTAGCATATAGACATCTCTCAAAGGGGGCTAGGGAATTGTAAAGAGTATTGTAAAAGAATAAATCTTCGGAGCAATGTGGTTCTCATTTTCCATTGGAGATGGGGGCTTTGTCTAAACAATTTATGAAGAAAAATATGGTCTTTCAAAATCTGAAAGGGATGCGTAAAAGTGCATTTTGAACTTCATATAGATGTCCTTGGGAATCTGTATATGCTTTTGTTGTCACTTCTTCTTCTTATTGGTAGAAACTCTTATCATTTCATGGATTTTTCAATTTTCTCATGATCCAACATTAATGAAAAGGACGAAATAAATTAGTTCCCTTTTATCTTGTCTTGCTAATGTTTGCCATTGTAATTATTTTGGGATAGATTTATGTGCCCTTCACAAACCTCGGGATTTTTTTACTTATGACTTATGACTTCTGTTAAATTTTTTGGTGGGACCCGTCCAAGTCTTAAGAGTGTGGAGAGACTAGTTGTGTATGTGTTGGCTTTAGCTTGAGTGTAGGTGCTCGAACAAAATGCCAATGCACTTCACTGTTCCAACTCTAAACTTATAAGCCTTTGTCTCTATTGAATTAGTAGATGTGAGATCATTCCTCATTAGTTCTTTCATGTTTCACATTTCTTGCAAGTTTAATCTAAACTCCTTAGTGACTGTTTCCGTTTCTTGCTCTCTTTCTCTTTTTACTTGGAAAGCTTATATTCCATTAGGGATAGCTACTTAATAGTTTGTTATCTTCAATTAGGGGTGGCAATTTGGGTCATGACACGATTAACACGACACGGCACGTAATAAACATGTCGTGGGTTTGGCATAAGTGGGTTTTGGTCATAAACATGTTAACACGTTTATACATGGTTAATAAACGAGTCATTAACATGTCAACCTGCTTAACTCGTTTATGACTCATTAAACACGATTAAAGAATAATGTATACAACAACAACAACATAGCCTCAGTCCCAAATTAACTGGGGATTAGAGAATAATGTATAAATAATAAATATGGTATAATAAATAGATTGGTCTAAAATTCACCCATTTGAATACATGTTAATAACATGATTTGTAGACATCTTTTATCATATTTTATTTTATTTTTAGAGGAAATATTTATTTTACTTTTAATATATTATTATGTTTTAGATTTTATTAATAATTATTTATTAAGAAAAAAATAAAACTTTTCACCGAAGTAAAATTTAGATATTTTTTAGACAATTCTTATAATTTTGTATATGCTATTATTACGAGTCATTTTCCCTTTATCATTAAAACTAATAAAGACTTGAATGAAAAAGTAAAATAAAACTTAATACTATATACAATCACATTATATTGTATTGGTTATTTAATTATGTTTGTTTGAATTTATTCATATAGATATATTTTAAAAAGTAGCAAACAAATTACAAAATTTTAAATAAATAAAAAAGTTTAAATAAAATATTTAATAAATGGGTGACATGAATACACATGTTTAACACGACCCACTTAGACACGAAAACGATTAACACGATTGATAAACATGTCATGTAATGGGTTTACATTATATGAGTCATGACCTGTTTATAACACGACACATTTACGACACGACACATTTACGACTCGCTGACAAGAATTGCCACCCCTATCCTCAATAGATAACTACTTAATTGTTTAAATAACTTTTGTCAACTATACTATGAAAATGGCATGGATCATTAGGAAATACCATTCCAACACAATGAGGCCGGATGGACGTCGGATTGGCAAGTATTTAATTTTTGGGATGTCCCAAACATTGGGAACATAAGTTCTAATGGAAAAAAAAAAAAAAAAAAAATGATTGCAAAAGCTACCCGATCACTAGATCCTTTTTTACATAAAAAAAAAAGTGATGACTTGGTGGACCTGTTTAAGTCCCATCGTTCATCAGTTACTAATAACAGTTGCTCGCTCGATTCAAATGTCGTGCTAGTTGTCAAATGGGTCGGATGTGAATCTCGAGATTTTTAACAATTATTTCAACAAATTGAAATGTTTATTAACTTGGTAAGCTTCAGAAGAGGCTTGGAAGCTTTCCATATAAGCATTGCTGATAGCTTTTTGAGTTCCCCACCCCACTTCTTGGCTTTGAATTTTATTGTGGGAAGTGATATTTCTCATCTATCGACATGGGAGGCAAAGTGTTATAGTGTGTTTCTATCCAACTGTTAGTCCCACAGGGTCGGCTTCCTATAGGCCTGCACTCAAATGCAAACATCCGAATAGACCTCTTGGTTCTTATAAAATCTTGTTCGACTGACCAATAATATGTAGAATAACTTCTTGAAATTGCGTATCATGTGATCATTTCAATTCAACATGAGGATTTCTAATTTTTTTCCTCCTCTTGCACTATGTTTTCTTCTCTCTCTTCGGTAGAACTTGTGCACTAGATTATCGTCTTCTGTTCACTTAATTTATTTTCTTGAAGAAGTCTTCTGTTCACTTATTGATTGCGTATCTCTTACTACTTTTCTATGTCGATACATCACTTTTCACATCTATGCCAAAAATTGTTTTTCTCTTCACCCCACCAGAATATTGCTTAGCACATCGCTTTTTAATTTCAGTCTCTGAATGGAAAGCTGTTGAAAACGAAAGACAAGAATACTAGAAGGGATATCAAGAAGGAACTTAGAACTCTTTCTAAAGAAGAACGAAAAAGGCAGCAGCTAGCTATTGCTGATGTTATCAAAGGTGCAGACGTCATATTGACAACTTTGACTGGTGCATCATCTAAGAAGCTTGAGAATACATCATTTGATTTGGTTGTAATTGACGAAGCTGCTCAAGCACTTGAGGTTGCTTGCTGGATGGGTTTATTAAAGGTGAGATATGTATTTTTTATAATGTCTAAATACTTTTTATACTATGAATTCGAAGTCCTACAGTATATCACATCTGGCTCATGCCATTCTTTTCCTGTTTGTAGTTATTATTGCTCTTATTTGGGGAAAGACATTCATTTCATAAACCAGAAGATGTACTTCTATTTACAATATTACCTGATTTAACTTGTTTATCTTTAGGATTCACCCAAACTTTGTTGTTTTTTGTTGTTACGTTCGATTTTGTTAATTGTAATGGAACCTTGCTTAAGTGTCCAATGTTGCTTCAGTTACTTACGTATAGTATAGGGTAATTATACATTGGAGCCCAAATACATACCATGCCATGGGAACCCCTTAAAATGTGTTTTGTGCATTTAATGTTTCGTACGGTTATGACTCGTGCATTGTAAATGCACAAAAATGATTGGTTTTAATCCAATTTTTGTAAGTGATGTTCTAACTCTATGTAGTACTATACTATGTAGAGCATTGTATGCGCTACATAGCCAATCCCATTATTCATACCCGAAAAATGGGGGGAGGGAGGTCCCAAACCCATTATCCAAACCCGGGAAATGGGGGAGGGAGGTTCCAAGCCCATTATCCATACTCAGAAAATGGAAGAGGGTTTTGGTAGGTTAACAGCCAGCGTAAAATGTTTGTCGCTCTTTATGAAATGGATCAAACAAATATAAATGTTGGGCGTCCAACCAGGCGACGCATTGCATAATAGTCCAAATGTGGTGAAAAATGATTAAGGGTGTGCTTTACATAATTGCCTGGGTGTGAAGAAAAGTGAGCAAGGGTTTCCACATAGTGGATGGTGTGGGTAGAAAAGCTTGTTCAAAATAAAAACGAAAACGAAGTCCTTGATAATGAGATCGAATCTTTTAGACGACGTAGAAACAGAAAAGGAAAACAAACACAAAGGGAAGAAAAAATTCGTTTAGTTACATCTCCAAAGACAACCTACAAATGCCCCACGTAGAAAACTTGACTAAATAGAAACTGGAGAAATTAGACGATGCAAGGGTAAATCAAAGCTAACTTTGGATGCATTGATTAGGAGGGAGGGATTTAAAGGACTTTGAAACCACACCATCAATTGCACTAAATCGATTGCAATAGAAGTGTTTGATCTATGTAGACTGACCCCAACTAATTAGGGATTGAGGCTTCGTTATTGTTGGTTGTAAATAATGTTCCCTTGGCATGGATTTTCTTAGGGTTCCTATGGAAATGAGTGTGTGTATATATATATATATACAGCGTATATATAATATACATATGTTCAATCTTTCTAGACTTGGCAAGTTCGTTTGCCAAACCGCCAAAAGGGTGAAGATGAACATTGATGTTTGAAAACCATCTCATACTGCCCGATAATTTATGATATCTGAAATTGTTAAAATTGGGAATCAAGCAAAAGTGGACTAGGTTTAATTATTACAGGATATGTTGGTGAATGGTCAAGCTATCATATGTTTAGGCATGGAAGATGATATGTTGTTCCAAATTAGCAATCGAAAACTCACGAGTGCATGGTTGCAGGGTTCAAGATGTATACTTGCAGGGGATCATCTTCAACTTCCCCCGACCATTCAGAGTGTGGAAGCTGAGAGAAAAGGTTTAGGAAGAACTCTATTTGAACGTCTTGCCGCATTGTATGCGGATGATATCATGGCAATGCTTACTGTTCAGTATCGGATGCACGAGCTTATTATGAATTGGTCATCTAGAGAATTGTACAATAGCAAGGTGCCATTCAAGTTCGAATTCATGAATCTATGTTTTAATGCAATAAGTTATGATTGATAAATATCTTATGTGGGAAAACTTAAATTGTATATCGCTATTGCCCCTACAGATCGAAGCTCATCCATGTGTTGCTGCACACAAGCTTTATGATCTTGATAACGTAAATATGTCATCTTCGACGGAGTCGACTCTTCTCATTGTAGACACAGCTGGGTATGTTGATTATTTGGCGTTTATACTTGCACGACAAGCATATTCTGGTAGGACCCTAAGATTAGCAAGAGTTTGTTGATCAAACACAGAAATTACAGGACTGTTGATAGCATTTCTCACCCCTTATTCAAACCTTTTGGAAACCTGTTCACCTACAATTTAAAGAACATCTAGAATATTAACAAACTACTCTTATAACTTTCTGCCTTTCTTTGATGTCTATCAATTACCCTTTGCATTGTCTCGGGAACTGTTTTGGTGTACAGTTTAGTTACAGTTACGAATGATTTTACTTTAAGTAATTCCCAAAAATTGAAAACATGCTTCTCATGAATAGAGATTGTCTTCTCATCATGATGGTTGATGAGCATTTTGACAATAATTAAATAAATAAAGTCTTTTTGCACTTTTTTGCCTATTAAAACCAATTTTTAATTGACAATGAAATTCTACATCCCAAAGTAGTTTAATTTGTACTTCTCACCCGAGATTCCGAGAGAAATATTAGAAAATAGCCTTGGCAAACAATTTAAGTTTGACAATTGAATATGAGAAGTGTATTTCCTGTGTCGAGTCTTCTCGTCCATAATAATATGGTAAAAGCATGGGTGCATGAGTCAACTCACACTAATTCATAGTTTTTTCGGGTGGATGATGGCATGGACAGCATAGGCTTTGAATCAAAGTAACTTAGTCATATTTGACCTGTTTCAGTTGTGATATGGAGGAAAAAAAAGACGAAGAAGACAGCACAATGAACGAGGGTGAGGCTGATGTTGCCATAGCCCATGCGAGGAGACTTACTCAGAGTGGCGTCCAGCCATCTGATATTGGAATTATTACCCCTTATGCTGCACAGGTTTACTAGCTATTATTTTCGTCTATGCATGTCTTATGGGTTTGTATTTTGATGTCATAAAATATAAGTTAAAAGAAGAGGGATGCTTTTTCTGACTGACTAGGTTCCTGAATAAAGCATGTAAATCTGGAAAGAAATTAACGCCGAGCGTTTTTCACTTCATAAATATTGGAATAGCTTCTTTCCATTACAATGCATAGTTCCTAACAAGTCTTTCTTGCGTTTCGCCTTTGTTTGGATTAAAACGACCTTTTTTTTTCTTTTTTTCGTCTTTGCTATGAAACTCTTTTTTTTTTTCCTTTTCTTTTCAACCATTTTAAATTTGCATGTGTCCTATGGGTGACGTAGGTTGTATTATTGAAGATGATCAGAAGCAAAGACAATAGGCTGAAGGAGATTGAGATATCTACTGTTGATGGCTTTCAAGGTCGGGAGAAAGAAGCTATCATCATTTCAATGGTCCGATCGAATGGAAGAAAAGAGGTATAAACATTAATTTATGCTTCCAGTTCTTAAAAATTTGGCTGCTAATATGTTCAATTTTTAATTAAATAAAAAGAAAAATAGAAAAAAAAAATCCCGATTGCTGTGGTTAACATGACTTTCCAGGTGGGCTTTCTTAGTGATCAACGGCGAATGAATGTGGCTGTGACACGTGCGAGAAGACAGTGTTGTCTTATCTGTGATACAGAAACTGTGAGTAGTGATTCATTCTTGAAGAGATTAATCGAGTACTTTGAGGAGCACGGTGAGTATCTTAGTGCATCTGACTATCTAAATGAATGAGCCTTCACTGAACTGTGGAAGGTAGATATGTAATGCATATGGTGATGAACAATTCTCTATCAAGCTCAAGCCATTGGTTCAAGGTACAATTACCTGCTACCATTTTGTTTGGTTTTTTTTTTTTTAATATGATTTGTTCTTGAGAATAACTTTTATGTATCTCTTATGGTAGTGTTTGAATATCTGCCAACAACCTTTTCAAAAATGAAATAGCAAATCCTTCAATTTTATTTTTTTCTTGGCCAAGTTAATAAAAGCATAAATTGATGTTAGCTTCATTGGATAATTACGTCGAGCATGCAATTCTTTGTTTGATGGACCCTTCTTGATGTTCTGCACTTTGTGCTTTTCAAATTCTTTAAATCCTTCATAATCAATGTGTCCCAAGTTAGTTTAGGTACAATTAAGGTACAATTAAGCCATTGGTTTTAGGTACAATTACCTGCTACCATTTTGTTTGGTTTGTTTTTAATAAGATTTGTTCTTGAGAATTATTTTTATGTATCTCTTTGTTGGAGAAAATCAAAGAGAAGTAAAATTGAATAGAGGAGAGAAGAAAAACTGATCTATATAAAAGGAAGAAAAACAAGAACTGAAAATCTGGTTCTTTTATTTCTTGATGCTGCGATCTATATAAAAACAAATTTGCACGTGTATTTTAATACACTTAAGTAACAAGAACTAAAGTTGGAATAAAACTCTTATCCTAAAAAATAGAAACTTGTATCCTAATCTAACTTATCAACAACTAAAGGATAACTTAAAGAGCAAGAAACATAATAACGAAAAATAGATAATTGAATGTTGATGTCCCTAATACGTTGCAGCAGTTAAAAGCAATATCGTTAATACTCCTCCTTGCTTTGGTTGCTGCAAACTCCAAGCTTTTCTCTAAGAAATTCGAACTTGCTTCTTGACAGAGGTTTTGTTAATATATCACTAGTTGAAGATCAGACTTGCAATACTTCAAATTAATTGAACCTTCCTTCTGCACTTCTCTAAGAAAGAATAATTTGATGTTGAAGTGCTTTGTTTTCCCATGAAAAACAGGATTATTAGAGATAGCGATGGCGACTTGATTGTCAACAAACAACTCGTGCATTCCTTTTGCTTCAAATGTAAATCTTCCGACATTTTCCTTAACCATAAAGCCTGATTTGCAGCTGCTGTTGCTGCGATAAATTCAGCTTCATGCTGTTGATTGAGCCACTTTGTACTTTGCTTTTTAGAACTCCAAGAGAACACTCCTGAATCAAACTTGAAACAATAACCGGATGTACTTTTCATATCATCAAGTGAGCTCGCCCAATCACATCGTAGTAGCCATGCAACACATACTTCGACTTGCACAAAATTTGATTCCATAATTCAATGTCCCCTTCACATATCTAAGGACTCTTTTAGCGCTCGAGATGCGTTTCGATCGCACAATTTGTAAATCTAGATAATAGACTTACGGAATATAGGATGTCGAGGCCTTGTAGCGATTAGATACATAAGACAACCTACTAAGCTTCTATAGTAGGTTTCATCAACCTTTTCAAACGTCTTCGTTGCATAGCTTCTCTTTTTGACACATGGGAGTATCAACACTCTTGCATTCATCCATTTTAAATTTCTTCAAAATCTCCTTGGCATACTTTCTTTGACAAATGAAGACTTCTCCTTTCTTTTGTTTTGTTTCCATCCCTAGAAAGTAAGACATCTCTCCAAGATTTGTCATCTCGAAAGTTTGCATAATTTCTTCTTTGAACTTTCTCACAAGTTCTTCATTACTTCCTGTGATCAACAAGTCATCAACATAAAGTGAAACAACCACAAAACTGATTTCATCACCTTTGATGTAGAGAGTCGATCCATTGAGGCTTTTGTTAAAACCCAACTCCGTCAAGTGCTCATCAATTCTACTATACCAGGCTTTTGGAGCTTGTTTCAGGCCATACAAGGCCTTCTTAAGAAGGTACACATCATCTTCTTTTCCTTTTGCAACAAATCCTTCAAAGTTGCTCTACATAGATCTCCTCCTCCAATAAGCCATTCAAGAAAGCTGATTTGACATCAAGTTGATAAACTTTCCAGCTTTTTGTGCGGCTATTGCAAGCAACAACTTTGATTGTCTCCAATCTAGCAACAGAGCGAAAGTATCAGAAAAATCAACACCAAAAATCTGAGCATAGCCTTTCACAACAAGCCTAGCTTTATGCTTGTTGATTGAACCATCAGGATTCAGCTTAGTTCTAAACACCCATGTTATGCCTATCACTTTTCTATCTTCAGGCCTTTTCACCTGTTGCCAAGTTTGATTTTTCTCAATCATGCTTATCTCCTCCTCCATGGCAGCAACCCATCTTGAATCTTTTGCAGCTTCCCAGAAGTTTGAAGGTTCAAGTAAAGCTACATTGCATGATTGATAAATTTCGGAAATTGATCTCATACGTCTAACTGGTACATCATCAACCAACTCATCTGGATTGAGTTGTTGTAATTTTGAAACATGGATAGGTTCGAAATTGGATGCTTTCTTTTCCAATCCCACTCATCATTTTCCATGAAATACACATCTCTGCTGATCAGAATTTTCTTGATGTTTGGTTGGAAAATTATGTATGCTTTAGAAGTTAGGCTATAACCTATATAGATCCCTTCTTCGGCCTTTTTGTTTAGTTTGTCCATTTTAATTTGAGGAACATAAACAAAACAAAGACATCCAAATACTTTGAGATTTTTCAAAAAAGGTTTGAATCCAAACCACACTTCATATGGAGTTCTTCCAACTACTGCTTTTGTAGGCAGCCTATTTAGAAGACAGACTGCAGTATGTGATGCTTTTGCCCAATACTCTCTCGGCAAATTCTTCTCAAACATCAAGCATCTGGCCATCTCCATTATGGTACGATTTTTCCTCTCACTAACTCCATTTTGTTGTGGAGTATATGGAGCAGTGAGTTGATGTTCAATTCCAGCTTCTTCACAAAATAGATTGAACTGATTTGAGGTATATTCCTTGCCATTATCTGATCTCAAGACTTGAATTTTGTGACCACTTTGTGTTTCAATCCATTGCTTGAATTTCCAGAACACACCAGCAACTTCTGATTTGAATTTAAGAAAATAGATCCAACACATTCTTGAGTAGTCATCAATGAAAATCAAGAAATACTTGCTCCCATTTAAAGATGGAGTATTATAAGGTCCAGACACATCAGTATGAACCAGCTTCAACTTCTTTGTGGCTCTCCAGGTTGTCTGTTTAAAGGGAAGTCTTGTTTGCTTTCCTTGTTGACAAGCAATGCAATCTCGAATATCTAGTTCAAGATGAGGAAGTCCTTGAAGCATATTCTTCTTCTGCAAAGTCATCACAACTTTATGATTGAAGTGTCCAAGCCTTTTGTGCCACAATTCTGCATTAGTTTTCATGGCTGAATAGGCTGCATTTTCCTCCTCCAAAGGATCTAATGCAAAGCTTTTCCCCTTCATGTTAACTTTAAACACATCTTCACCTTTCGAATCTTTGATCAAACATTGATTGTTTTCGAAGATTATTTTGAAACCTCTCTCAAGAAGTTGGCCAACACTTAACAAGTTTTGGCTTATATTAGGTACAAATAATACATCTTTGATTAGTTTTGTACCTAAAATACTTTCAATTTCAATCAGCATTTTCCCTTGACCGCAAGGTACTCGCCATTGCCAATTCGAACTTTGGAGGTTACGAAGTGTCTAATTCTCGGAAGAGGTCTCGATCGAAAGATGCTCATCCTCTTCTTGATCTTGCAACTTCCGCAACTTGTGCAAAGATTCTTTTGTTGAAGGTTGACTTGAGTCAATTGTCTTTGTTGTGGATTGCTTCTACATATTTTCTCGATGATGTCCCATCTTCTGACATTTCTCACATTGTTGATCGGGTCGCTTCCAACATTTAGAAGGGTGATGACCCTTTCTTCCACAGTGCTTACAAGGAGGAAAATCATATTTTGTTCCCTTATTAGTGTTAGGAGAATCAAAACCTGAATTTCCTTTCTTGTTCTTCTCAACTTTCTTCCCTTTTTGTCCTTGACTGAATTTAGCTCTCGCAGCTAATGCACCTTCAACAGACCCTTCAGATCTAATGAGGTTTCTTTGTTCCTGTGCTTGCATAGCACTCAACAATTCCGCCAAACTAACGTTGGCCAAATTTCTTGTATTTTCAAGTGATGAAATAGTAGCATCAAACCTTGTCGGGGTGGTTACAAGGATTTTTTTGCACAATCCTATTCGCGATTCCAAGTAATCTATCAGAATACTCCTTCACTGTCTCTGAGTCCTTCATTCTCTGAAGCTCGAATTCTCTGATTAAGTTGAGAACCTTCATTCCTTTGATGTTTTCATCTCATTCGTACTCCTTCTTTAGGTAGTTCCATACTTCAAAGGCCGACTTTAATGACATAATCCTTACGAAGACTTCAGAAGAGACTGCAGCAAATAACATAGCTCTTGCCTTAGATTTTCTTGACTTTCTCTCTTTGTAATACTTGATTTGCGCCATTGTTGGATTTGCGGGTAAGGGAAGAACTTCGTAGTCTTCCTCAACGGCTTCCCAGAGATCATTCGCCTCTAGATGTGCCTCCATCCTGGCTGCCCATATATGATAACCCTCACCATCGAACACCGGTGGTGCAAGCGAGGTGAAAGGCTTTTCAAGAATTGAATCTGAATCCATGGAAGTTCTTGGATGCGGAAAAAAAGTTTCTCTCAACCACAAGTCCCTTAAGAAAATAAGGGCTCTGATACCAATTTGTTGGAGAAAATCAAAGAGAAGTAAAATTGAATAGAGGAGAGAAGAAAAACTTATCTATATAAAAGGAAGAAAAACAAGAACTGAAAATCTGGTTCTTTTATTTCTTGATGCTGCGATCTATATAAAAACAAATTTGCACGTGTATTTTAGTACACTTAAGTAACAAGAACTAAAGTTGGAAAAAAACTCTTATCCTAAAAAATAGAAACTTGTATCCTAATCTAACTTATCAACAACTAAAGGATAACTTAAAGAGCAAGAAACACAATAACGAAAAATAGATAATTGAATGTTGATGTCCCTAATACGTTGCAGCAGTTAAAAGCAATATCGTTAATACTCTTAATGGTAGTGTCTGAATATCTGCCAACAACCTTTTCATAAATGAAATAGCAAATCCTTCAATTTAATTTTTTCTCGGCCAAGTTAATAAAAGCATAAATTGATGTTAGCTTCATTGGATAATTACGTCGAGCATGCAATTTTTTGTTCGATGGAGCCTTCTTGATGTTTTGCACTCTGTGCTTTTCAAATTCTGTAAATCTTCCCTAATCAATGCATCCCAAGTTAGTTTAGGTCTACCCTTACATTGTCTAACTTTTTCAGTTTCTATTGACTCAAATTTTTAACTAGGGCATTTGTAAGCTGTATTTGGAGTTATTTAAACCTCTAATCGCCCCTTCCCTAATTTTTGCGTCAATTGGTGCCACTCCTATTTTTCTTTCAATTTTCGTATTTTTTATTCTATTTTTGTGAGGTTTACCATACATCCACCTTAACATCCTCATTTTCTCTATATTTTGTTTTTATATTTGTTTCTTTACCGCTCAACATTTATTTCTGTAAAGCACAATTGTCCTAGTTGCAGTCCCATAAAACTTTCTTTTTAGCTTCGTAGAGTATTTGCATCACATATAAAACATGTTGCACTCTTCCACTTCTTCAATACAACTTGAATTTTGTGTAACATTATCCTTAATGTTACTATCTTTTTGTATGATTGATCATAGATATTCAAGGTTCAAAACTTCGACTTCACCTATGACTTTGCTCACTTAAAATTCAGAATTAATTCGATTCGACGATGGAAGTTTGACAAAAATTCACCGGTTTCGGAAGTTTACGGAATCACTTTAATTGCTGGAAAACTCAAGTTTCTTCGTAGAAATGCTAGAAATATACTTAATCATACAACAATAATGCATAAAACTCATGTCACCGGATGATATTCCAAATTTTACGTATATTTCTAGCATAGTCGAAGTTTTAGTCGAAGTTTTAGTTGAAGTTTGCTCAACTTCCACGAAACATAACAATTTTACTTTATGTTTTATTAACTTCCATCAATGTTTTCGAAGTTCGATCGAAGCTAGCCGAAGTTGTGTCGAGTTCTTGCAATTTTTCTACTGCCTCTGAACTTCGCTTCGCTCACCCTAAAATCGACAAAACTTCGCCCGAACTTCGGCGAAGTTTGTTGATTTTTTAAACCTTGTAGATATTTTCAATTGTAGTAAATCAAGCACAATGGAAGAGTTTGATCCATGTAGCCGACCCCAATTAATTTGGGACTGAGGCTATGTTGTTGTTGATCATAGATATTTAAAGTGACTTATCTTAGGAACTTCTACCTCCCATATTCTTACCACATTGTTATCTTGATGTGTAATTGCAAGCTCACAATGAATGTCTTCGGTCTTTATATAGTCAACTTAAAGCTTTTAAATTCTAATATATTCCTTCAAAGTTTTAATTTCCTATTCACTCCATCTCTTGTTTCGTCCATTGAAATAATATCATTTACAAATAGTTTACACCGTGGTATATCTCTTGAATCTGCCTAATTAGTTCTTCCATAATTAAAGTAATGAGATGTGAGCTGAAGACCGATCCTTAATGTAGTCCTATTACAATGGAAAATTCTTTTGTGGTTCCTCCAAATGTTTTTATACTTGTTACCTCTCCTTTGTACGTATCTTTAATAGTTTTGTGTGCCTAGCATGTACTCCTTTTCTTCTTCTTAGTTCTTCTTCTTCTCTCTAGTATGTTTTAGGAAGACGAAGGGAAACATGTTCCGCATTCTAAATCAAATACAAGATTCAAGTTACATATTTGGGTTTCGCTACTTGGTGTTGAGATAGGGGGTTCATTTGGTTTTTTTATCTGATTACCTTTTTTTTCAAAAAAAAGAAAAAAATGTTCGACTATTGTTATTTGGCTCAATTGAACTTGAAGATTCACCAATATTGTCGTAAAAGCTATACAACTTAGTAAAATCACCACCTTAAACCACAATTCAAACTGCCATACGGGGAAGTTTAGACCCTCAACCACTTCTTCCTGAGTTTTTGTTTTTCAAAATTTGTGTGGAAAGTTTACAATGAGCAGCGTAAGTTTTCTTGTTTGTTCTGGTAATGGCTCAGGTTCAGCCGTTGAAATTTAAGCGGAGCATATTTTTTGAGATTTCAAACTGGCTTGGTATGGACTAAAGTTATTTATTCTTTCTGTTCCGACGCCCCAAAAAAACACAGCTGACATAATCGACCCAAACAGTAGCTAAACTTAAATGTAGATGAAAGAAGTTCGAACACACTTTGTAAAACGAAGTATGTAGTGCCGTAGAGGGTTCTATCGTACTGATTTTACTACCAAAGACCTTTCTGACAAATAAATGTATGACACTAATAAATGTATGACACTGACTAGTTTCCGAGCTGCAATTGGGTCTAACAAATGAAATTTAATTTCTCTCTTCAGACTATCTGAACCATTAGAAGTTCCAGATAGAAGAAGAGAAGGCAAGCTCTTCATATATTTCATCCACCTGAAGAGGTGGTATATCTGTTTGCTGATTATAGTATTCTAGTTCATGAAGTTCCATCATTGTGTCCCTGTTGAAAATTTGCTCATTGGTATTTATAATGACTCTGTCATCTTCAAAAGACGATTCAGGAAGTCTGAAACTTCTATTTGCATCGCTGTCATCTGATCCGCTCTGTTTCAGTACACCCATTTGCTGAAGAAATTCTGTCAGATCAATTTGAGGCTTCTCTTCTTGTGATGTCTTCTCATATGAGAAGTCTAACCTTTCCTCTCCTATTCGAGTGATAGTTTTAATGCCTGTAACTATCAATTCAGACTTTGAATCGTGAGAAAAAGAAGACGACAATGCCTGGTTACGGCTTGCCTCATTTTTCTTAATTTCCTGCAGCCTTTGATGAATGGCGTGCAGGTTGTGCTGGGCGTTCACATTGAGCAAAACTGGGGAAGGAAACACAGAAACGATGTTGTTGGAAGGCAACCATTTGAATTTAGGAGGCTTGTTGGTAGGATTGGAGGTGGTGGATTGGATATGAGGTAAATTGAGATAGGCTTCAGGTCCATAAAGCCTTCTTGCAGCTTCGTCGTACGCCATGGCAGCTTCATCTGCGGTGGAAAAGGACCCCAACCAAAGCCTAGTTCTCTTCTTTGGCTCTCTTATCTCGGCGACCCATTTTCCCCATGTTCTCTGCCTAACTCCTCTGTACTCGCACGTTGAGTTCTGCGGGCCACCTTTCCCTCTCGCAGGGCCTTTCTTCCATGGCTTCAGTTGAGCTTTTCTGCAGTTCTCCATGTGTAATGTTGGTGAGACGAGAGAGAATAGTTTGTGTTATGGGGAAGAAATTAGGCGGGATTTGTAGTCGTAGACACTGAGTGAGTGGTGAGTGAGTGAGTGGTGAAGCTGGTTTTAAATGTTTTCACGTTTGGTGAAAGTTGTGAGCCAGCCCATGTGACCGTTGGAGACCATGCAATGTGATGAAAATAATTGAGGAGCGCTATGGGCACCCCACCTATTAGTAAAGGCACACAAATTTTATGGTTATTCTCTCCTCTAAATTGGACTTTGATGGAAATGACAAATTGCCCCTTCATATAAACACTTCACACTCCAACAACACACTTTTGAATCGATTTTGAGGCACTCCACTTTCTTTCTCTCTCATCTCCAATCGAAACCCACGTGGTTTGTTGGCGGGCGTGTATCGATTCTTGCGCTTTCACATCATCCGGTGGCAAAGTAACACTTGATTACAGTCCTATTAAGCTTCAAATCAACTTTTTTGGTGTGACAAATAGTGAATTGATGATTTAGTTTTTCATTGTAGGGTTTCATAGATTCGACCATTTCGAAGTTGTTTTCAGCGTGAAATGGATGAATATATGGCAATGGTCCAATAGGAGGTACAAGAAGAGATACTTGTTGTTTATTGTGTTTTTTTTTTCGTTTTTTACAAGTTTTCGCATGGTCACAATTGTTTCGAGCGCGCAGGATTGAGAATTTTCCCAAGTCTCGGTGTATGGTGGCCGAAACTTATTCAAGAGTCAGTATATGGCAGTTGAAACATATCCAAGAGTCTCGGTCATATGGTACCGAGACTTTACAAGAAGTTTCGGTTATATTGAATCGACACTATTTTTTATGTATCAGACTTGTACTACCGAGGCTGTGTGTTTTGTGTTTTTTGGCAAATCTGCAGTGTCTTGGTGATGAGTCCTTATGGTTTAATGTTTACGTGGCAGGTAATGTCGGTTTTCGCGTTATTTCCAGAATACAAATATGCTTTCACTCCTTGTAGGTCATTCCCATATAGAGAAGCGACTATTTCATGGCTTTAAATGATTGGTCGCGCGAACAAGTCTGTGTTAGTTACGGAACACTCTAATATCAGAGGGATTAAGCGCATGGGAAGGATCAAACTTGCTTGTGAGAGATCTAGTACATTTAGGGGAATGTCACAAAGACTAGGGAAAGTCAAAGCTGCAAAACTTGCTTTGAGACCAAGAACCGAAGATGAGGAAAATACAAAGACTCAAACTGTTATCAAGAAATGTGGGAGCCCTTTCTTTATTAACATCAAGGAAAATGCGGATTCTTTGTAGCACGTCAATATGGTATGTAGGAGGCATAATCACGACCCCGCCAACAACTTAGATGGCCACTCCTTTGAAGGAAAACTGGATTCGGTGAGCAGGTGGTTGTGGTGCAGATGACTAAGGGGAATGTGAAGTGATGAGATATCATCAACAGGTTGAAGCAAAATGATGTAAATAATGTTTCGACTATACGAACAATATACAATGCACGACAAAAACATCGAATTGAGGATGCGGTTGGGAGGACTCAAATGCAACAACTATTGCACATTTTGGAGAAGAATAAGTGGATGTCGTGGCATAGGAAACATCCCGAGACAAATGTCGTGACTGACTTATTTTGGTCACATCCTGATTCAATCAAGTTGCTACGGTGTTTCTCGTCGGTTCTTTTAATGGATTGCACATACAAAATTAATAGGTATCGGATGCAGTTGTTGGAAATAGTTGGTATCAATTTGACGCATTTGACGTTCTCAGCTGCGTTTGCTTTCATATAATCGGAGACTAATGTCAATTATGTTTGGGCACTTGAGAACTTAAGATTCATAGTGGACGAGTGACCTAAATTTGACGTGATTGTTATAGATCGAGAGTTAGGCCTATTTAGCGCTAGCGAAGAAGTATTTCCAACATCATTTCACATTCTTTGCTCTTGGCACATCAACAAAGTAGTGTTGGTCAAAACTAAGAAGATGTTTGGGGATAACGAAGGCTTCGCACATTTCATGGATTGGTGGACGCGTGTGTTGTATGCTAAGTTGGACGCATCATTTGAACTTATGATAAACGGCTTACGGTATGAGTTCAGAACTATAAAGGATCTTATTGATTACTTGGATAACACATGGGTGAAATACTACAAGGAAAAATTTGTACCGGTATGGACAAATCGAATTATGCACTTTGGGGAGACCACGCCACAGAGGGTTAAGTCTGCGAATTCCACTTTGAAGCTATATCTTGGTAACAGTCAGACAAAATTTGAGACTTTGTGGGTTGTGGTAGATGGTTTTCTTATGACTCAACGTAACAACATTAAGGCATCATTTGAGCTCAGTTTGAATGTGGTGCAACAAAAATATGTTGATAGTTTGTATCGCTGGTTGCGCGGATACGTATCTCAATGGACGTTTAAGTTGATTAGAGATGAGGGGGAACATAAAGAGAATGTTGGACATGACTCTAGTCTTTGTGGTTGTCATATACGTATCACGCATGGTCTTCTTTGTGCACATGAGATAAACTTCCATAATATGGCCGGTTCACCCATCCCACTCGAGGATATTCATGCATGCTGACAAAAGTTTAGTATGGTACTAGAGAATGCTGTGGATCGTGTCAAATACAATCTGAATGATAAGATTCAAAGACTGTTGGAAAAGTTTCATGCTTGCACTGACGAAGATCACATCTGGATTATTCAACAGCTCAAAGAGATTAGTCGGTCTTCATCCACATCGGCGGTTGTCCCACATACAAAAATAAAGACAAAGGGAAGAACATTATGTTCTACAGTTAGAAGATTGATGAAGAAAAGAATGAAAAAAGGATCGAAGAAGAAACTCGATAAAGAAGATACTTCGATGACACGATTGTCAAGCGGATTTGAGTATGCACTATCAAAATAAGATGCATCTAGTTCAAGGAAAAAGCAAAAAAAAAATAAGCCTAAAATACGGCAAACACGTCAAGTGACCCAAGGTGTATCTAAGGTTGGTTATGCCCATTGCATGCAACCGGATTGGTTGTCATATGTTGAAAGCATTATTGATGTGACGGGTGATGGTAATTGTGGATATCGATACGTTGCCTTCAGGCTCGGACTCCCCGATGTAGATGGTTGGAGATTAATACGTAGAAGAATGTTTGATGAGATAACGGGGTACGAAACTCTTTGGTAGGAAGTGCTTGGAACAAGTTACAAAAAGGTGAAGAATGTCGTGCACCGTCTAGATGATCGGGTCGGGGTCTCTTTTGACGAATGATTGACACTTTCGAACATGGGCATCTTAATATCAACGGTCTTTAATGTCATTCTAGTAAACCTTTCACATGATAGTTGCTTGATATTTCTCCCTTTACGTAATGTCTCACCGTCATCTTTCGATAGTCGGCTTATCATTGACATAATAAATGATATGAACATCAATTGGGTTAGGTAAGTTTGTATTTTTTTTTGTCACATGTGTTTTACCAATTTTTAGATTATATGATAATGACTTATTGTGCAACTTTGTATTTGATAGGTGAAGTTAAAGTGAATGCACAACTTCCATCATTATATCTATTGTGGGAAATGTATGCTGAAGAATGCGCTAAAGGTTGGCGAGGTTGGCGTGATTGATTCATAATTTGAAAAATCGTACTGGTCGTACCTTCTCAACAAGGCATGCCTTCCGTAATAGGCTTCGCTTTGCCTTAACGAATTTCCATGTAAAAATAGTTTTTTGGGTTACTTAACATTATGGTTTTATTCATTACTTCAAAATTTGCAACATTATTGTCCTTTAAACATGTGTTACTTGTTGATCATTTACGAGCGTTTGTGAATGGGTCACTTTTGTTTTCATTTGGTTGACACTATCCTCTTAAAATAGTATCGGAACAGAGTCTCGGTTGCTCAGGTTCGATAATGTATCCATAATGTTGACATGCAACAATCGAGGTTCTTTGCAGGTTTTTTGTAACTACATACTGAGAGTTATCAAAAGATTTCTATACGGAGTCATCACGATAGGACGTCCCCGAAAATCAAGCTACGCTTTTGAAATGACATGATTGAGATCGTTGGTGTTGTTTTGTATACAACTACAGAGACAAAAACTAAAACTATATTTAACGATAAATCTCGGTAAGATGTTATCGATACTTTAGGTATATTTCCGGACATTCATGATTGGGAAGTTATGCGTAGTTTCGTTTATAGCCAATCAAGACAAAGCACAATTCCCTATTGCACAATCAACTCGGTGGAAAGTAACTGAGATGCAATATAAATTTTGGTGTTCCATGATAGAGACCATTTGTTATGTTCCGTAGACATCCAATCGAAACATCACGAAACTATCCATTAAACATATCACTCGGTATGATGTAATCGAGAGTCAAGAATTAATTTTCGTTACTGATAATTGAGAACATCATTAGGTTCTCGAAACTGTACGAGTGAAACTATCATCTGGTTGGTTTAAAATTATGTGCAATACATATCTCGGTCCCACAGGTCTGTTATTATTTGATAGGTTAAAGACTTAAGGGATCGATATTGTGTGACATTACTCGGACCTGTAGGACCGAAAGTGTATTCTGATCACTTATTTCAAATCATTTAAACATTGAATTCACAACAACAGAGGAATATAAGTTCAACAATGACAACAATACAACAAAATAACATTTACAAAAATTATGGTTTAAAAAATCAAAAGTAAAACATGTGAGATTAGTCAACACAACATAATAACATTCATTATAACACAAGTGCAAGTTTTACCAAACTTTCCAAGTATAAGAATACATCAAAGACATATGAACCTCTCACACTAACTCAATGCTCTCACATTCACTCAGTGTTTTGGCTTCTTCAAATTCTTCAAAGTATATTCATTGCCAAGCATTCTCTATGGAGGGCGAGTATCGGCCGATGGGTGGAGGTGGAGCATCAGCCGGGGTGCACTTTGATTTGTGTGGAAGTGTTGTGCTAGGAGTGCTTAGGGGCTACCGCGGTAGGGGTAGTTATGTCGGTAGCGGTGGTGGTGGCGGTGATGGTAGTGGTGGTGGTGGTGGATGCATAAAGACTCCTCCCTGACGAGAAATTGATCACATCACTCGCCATTTTCTTCGCAGACTCCAAAGTATGCAACTTCGGTGGCGAGTCCATCCACCGTAACGCGACATCCAATGCATGCCTATTATGTTGTTGAAGACCAATGAGCAAATAAAACTATCAGAACACTATTCATGTTGCATACATCAACAAACAATCGAAAAAGTTAATGTACCTCCAATAGCTCATTGTTAGTGATAGTACTGGTGACAAGGTTTTCATCTTCAAGGCATAGGGTCTCGATCACCGGGTGTGACACCTTCAGGAACCAAAGAAGATAGTCCGGTGTAGCCAATAACTCAAATTGCGTCTTCTCGCCTCGCACTTCGGGTGCCAACAAATGATTACGCCAACGCTCTTAATTGTCTTTTTGGAACTCATATTTGACAGAGTATTTAAGTGCGGATGGGCCTTGGACTACCTCCAATGGGCGGTATGGAGGGTCAAGTATAGATCACACGTAACCAAGCTATCTCGGAATCCACTCCATATGGTAGGGCTCAACCACGTCCATGTACTTCAATGTGCCACTATAGAAAGCCATCAGGTTCACAACTCCATTATCCCTGATATCAACATAAGGGTCCCAAATGACTTAATCAAACATAAACAAACATAATTAGTAAACATAAACTAACTTGAACTTTTACCAATATGGTTGAGTAACTAACTCACCTCGTTTGGTCGCAACTTGTCCAATGTCCTCCTGATATACCCTAACTTGTCAGCATTCATCACCGTCTCGTGTTTCTGAATCCATCTAGAGACACTAGGGTGCACTTGGTCTATGTATTTTGCATTGGAAGTGGCGAGCCCGAGTTTGAAATGCTCATACACCAATTCCTGACAAATACATATAAGGTTAGTTGTTGGAAAAACTTAAAAACTAGTTAAAAATTCTGAAATAACAATGTACATAAAGTTAGAACTATTACCTTAAGTAATGTGAGATAGTCGGCAATCCGGAATACTTGTACTCTAGTGGTAGACCCTAAGTGACGGTACAAATACGCCAACGCAGCTGCATCCCATGCATACTTGCCCACATCATCCAAATCTTCAAAAAGCTTCAACAAGACAATAGAGACTCGTGATCCACTCTCGTCCGCAAAAAGAGTGCAGGAGATTAGGTACGACAAGTACACCTGTGCAGTACATTCCACGAGCGGATAAGTAGTGTCCCTCCAAATCGGTTTGGAGCACCATCAAGTCCTCAACCAACACTTCCGCACAATGAGCCCCTTGTTGATGTTCACTTTTTCCTCAGCATCTTCAATGCTAACCCCAAGTAATTTAAACACTAGCTTTATCGAATTCGCACAAGATTCCTCGGTGTACTTTGCAAAGTTCTCTACTGCAACAACTTTGCCCGTCACAGGAATCTTCAGGAGAATGCTCACATCTTCCAAAGAGATCGACATTTCACCGAATGACAAGTGAAATGTGTTAGTCTCTGGTTGCCACCGCTCCACACAGCCAGAAATGACCTCCTTTTTTGCCTTACGATATGAGTAGTTTATCAGCGGAGTCAACTTGGACTGCTGGATAATCCTCTGAAGGCCCTTGGCTTCAGGGTAACACGACTGCAAATCTCATTCTTGGATCTGAGCCTCGTGATTGATACACTTAAGTAACAGGCGATCCTATAAAAATAAAAATTCATCAGTTACATGAAAAACACAAGTTTATAAGTACTCTGTTGAATGAAACATTAAGTACCTCGTTGCTCCAAATTGCTAAAGTGACATGATCTTTAAAACTCTTCAGCAAAGATCCATCTAATGGACCACTGGGGAAAAGAGCACACTGTTTCACTTGCTCTTGTGCCTCCCCTTCATTACGACGACCTCCACCATTACTACTTCCACCCACATTGCGATGCCCACTAGTGGTGTCTGCTCGTTCCGAAGACCGACTACTACTAGACTCAGATGTATGAGCCTCACTTTCACCTAGGGCAATGACAAGATCCTGATGCTGATGTGCGACAACATTGGGACCTTCATCGTGCACCTCAGCATTATTTCTATGTTTTCTAGTAACCTTTCCCTTTCCCTTCACATCCACATTCTATTTCTCTTTTCGATAAGACACAGTCTGGTGTCTTTGGCTGCCTCGCCCACAGTTACCCTTCGACGGCTCAACACCAACCTCCTCCCTATTCACTGGGGTCTTGGGACGAGCCATACCTGATAAAATAATTGAATGTAGTAATAAAACTCCAGTAAAATCCAAAAAATATAAAAAAAACAACAATTTCAGTGGTCTCAGTCAAGTATGTCCAAGATTAAATCCACAGTCACAGATATTTGTAACCGAGATAGTATCCCAACTCTCATTATTTGATAACCGAGAGAATGGATTCAGTCTCGATTGGACATCACCGAAACCAACCTAAGACTACTTTTGAAAGTATTCTCAGAATGTAGTGACTGAGACATATGCTAATATCATGGTACCTAACACGACAACCTAAGCACAATCTCGATTTTGGATAACCGAGATGATAAATCACAAATTCAATATAACATTCAGTATTACACTCGGTTGGTGCCCACTGAGACAACCATGTAAGTCTTGGTAGTATGTAACCGAGACTCTGTGCAATGACACTTAATCCTATATCTCGGTTATGGCTAGTTGAGACTATACATAGAATTTCGGCCCGTGTGTCCGAGAACCATGAGTTTGCAAATAACAAACCCTTGAAGACAAACTACGCAAAACTAAAAAAAAAAAAAAAAAAAAAAAAAAAAAAAAAAAGCTGAACCAAATGGTTGCAAATGGACTTTCAACGTACCTTTAATCTATTGAATTAACACTTGGTTTTGAGATCCAAACCCTAAAATCGAGTCCTAAAATGGAGACGAACTTCACCAACTCGGAAAACCTCCAAACTCGAAGCACACCACAACAATCTGCGCCTACGATAGAGGAGAAACGAAGAGAAATCTGGGCTTAAAGGGTTCCTTGCAATGGATCGAGATGTCTAGGGTCCAAAAAAAGTATCTCCCTCAACGTTCTTCGTTTTATTGAAATGATGGGGGTGCCTATGCTTTGAATGAAAGGTAATTTTAGAATCTCGACTTCATATTTTAGGTGCCCTTGGTAAACCACTTGGTGCCCTCAATAATGGTGTGCTTTCATGAATATGTGGGCTACCTATAGCGGCCTTCAAATAATTCCAGAGTCTTGCTTCAGATGTCCACTCCATGCCTCGCAGTTTTTTTTTTCTTTTTTCTCCTTCCTGTAATGAACTAAATTGGAAAATGTAGGGAGATTCTTAATCAAGTCCTAATTATGAATAGTCTATCTAAAGGATAACAACTTTGTAGCAATTCTATGAATGAAGCCTTGTGGAAATATAAATGACATTTCTTAATTGGATATCGAAGCAAAAAGGGTTTGAACAAGATTGATATAAAAAGATAAAAGAATGTCATCGGAAAAAAAACACGACGAGAAGTAAAATAAAACAAGAGAAATGCTAGAATGGCAACAACATGACACATCACAAGACACATTGGCTCACAAGAGCCATCTATGTGTTTTTTCGAGATGTGGGCATACATAAATCTCGATGCATAACATGCGGGTCGAAGTCGCATGGAGGGCTCTTCTGAGCCAATGTATCTTGTGGTGTGACATTGTTGTTGTCATTCTAGTATTTTCCATAAAACAAAGTTGGAGGCAGAGGCAGTCCTTTATTACTATTAATATTATTTTGTTTCTATTTATGGGTGTCAACAACCTTTTACAGCGTAATCTTGACCTCATCAAAGTTATAGAGCTTACCTTGCCATCGCGCCACAACTTAATATAATTTGATTTGATATTACCTTTACAATGGTTACATTTTCTTGGTTTGTGATATTCCATGAAGGATTGGAGTCTTAACATCAAAAGGGATATGCATTTTTTAGGGAAAAAGCTGAACGGGCTTCTTTTTTTTTTTTGCTTAACGTACACGATTACTCAAGCATATCTCGATTTTGGATTTTAATTGCTAAACGTACGTTACATTTTTCTAAAATCCTCAAAATACCCTTGCTCACCTCATTACCTTCTTCCTCATCCCATCACCCTTCAATCCTCTTCATTTCTCAATTTTGGTTATTGTAAAACACTTGTACTCGGTCGAACGTGCTGTAAGACTATTTTTTCCATCAAACAAGGTTGAGTTTAATGTCGTCGATGCCCTAGAAGCGAGAAGTGTCGCCCGTGGGTTTCAGACACATAGGACCGAGACCGTTTTGGTTGATTCCTACCAAGACTTCTAAAGAGATCGCAGTGAAAGTCAGACTAGACCTCCAAAGAGGCTAGAGGTCTCGGTGGGAGTCAGTTGAGACCTTTTTATAGGTCTCGGGCTTTTGTGTTCCACAAGCGACAAGAACGAAGAAAAAATTCCAAAACTCCAAAAAAATACATGAAAACGACAAAAACCATTGAGTTTTGCTCGAAATCGCTAGACATTCTTGATTCCACCAACATTTTTTTTGTGTTCTAAATGCGAGATTCAAGACCCAAATCGAAGCCCTCAACCTAACAACAAGAAGAAAATCGACTAAAAAACACCAAAAACATTTATATATCAACACGAAAAGAGGCGGGGAATTCACTTACAGCATCAAATTGATGTGGTTTTGCATGAATTTCGTTGGACTTCAGTCGGAGGTGAGTGCGATTTTCAGCCGGAGGTGAGTGCGATTTCAGAGAAGGAGAAATGATATTGAGATTTGGGTATTAGGTGGGGGAGTATGGGTGAGCAAAAACCCTTTTATATGGAGGGTAGTTTGGTTATTTCACGCATGAATTATTATTTGTAAAATGAGGGTATGTTTAGCAAAAATTGAAGTTCGTTCAGCTGCTCTCTTTTAAGAGGTACAAAAGGGATAGACATTAGTTAGATTTTTTTTTTTTAAGAAAATGTTTTTGTAACCAAGGAAAGACACGTACCTATCTGTGTGTCATCAGTTTTGAGGCGCACGCATCTTTAGGTGCATTGCACGGCGCGCAAATAGATGTGTGTCTTTCTTGGGGTTAAGTTCTTGAGTTACAAAAGCATTTCCCCTTTTTTTTAATTGAATGATACTTAATAAATAAGATCAATTGAAAATTGATAAATGCGAAATAGTTGATTGACTTATGTACATTTTCTCCTTGGATTCCGTCTGTGTTTCACATGAGAGATCTAGAGGGAGGTCATGAGGTACATGCAGAGGATGAAACTCAAGAATCAGGTTGTGAATGTCAGGCTATCATGTGAGTGACTTGAGTTGAGTTGCATGCTCTCCATTGACCGTGAATCCTAAAAATGCTTTAAGGTGCTTTTTTTAATTCTTCATTTACAATCATATACCCTTGCGTGCCCATTTTTATTCCATTAATGCTCACATCTGTCTGTACATAAACTTTGATATTTATATGCTATGGATGCTTATATTCTATGTCACCAGCTACTTTTCCAATCACAATACAATTCCTTCAGAGCAATAGCAAATTTAATTAAGCACCAAATCCAACCTAAAATCTTATAGTAACAATGTTATCATATCAGATGCTAATATTGTGGGTGTAAGGTGTTTCTTAATTAATTTGTCTAGTTCAGTGGTAAATTGTGAATTTGAGATTTCCCAATCCTAGCTGTAAAAATTGTCAAAGTAGATTAATTACCTATTGTAATCTTTCCCTAGTGCATATAATTCCGATACCTAAGGCAAGGTTAAAGTGTCAAACCAAGGGAAAGTGGGGTGTGGGAGTAGTTGATGATAGAGAAGTTGTCACTCCAAACTAGCTGGAGAGCACTTTGAAGATATTATGTTGGGGATCGGCTAAACAAATCTCACTTTTTGCTAATCTCATCATAGTAAATTTTTTTGGGCATTCCATTTTTACCCCGCGCAAAATTACCTTGATGCCTTGTAGCGCCTCTAATTTCCGAATCAACTAATGAAATCAAATATAAGAGTACTTAAGTAAATATACATGGTACTTGTGTATTGGTGTGCTTATTGATTTTATTATATGATATATTAGGCTTAAGTGGAGGTAAATAAACCTAAATGACTTGTTTAAGTGATTAAAATAACACATAATGGTGTTTTTGTAAATAACTAGCAAGAGCAAAAGGATGGACTAAATAACAGCCTTTGAGATGGTCCTTGAACTAAAAGGGTTGGAGTTGAAATTAAGGGTTTAGATTGGTCTCTTAACCTTGCTCTCCAAACTCTAGGTATAAATACTCTTTAAAAGGTTGCGGCCAATATTTTTTGTTCTAACACAACAAACAAGGCGAGTGAGAGGAGAAAAACCCTAACTAGTGCTTTGGTTGGGTTCAATGTGGGGAGAGACTACCCTAACAAGAACGTCAAAGATAGGTATAATCTTCTCTTCTTTTTACTTATTTCACTATTTTAATCTAATTGTTGTTTTTACATTAAAAAAAAAATCTAATTGTTTAATGGAAGACAAGGTTTCGAATGGAGTTTTGGGGGTAGAGATGACATCTTGTGTTATGCGGTTGTTTTGGAGTCTCTCTAACTCACTATTATGATTTCTCAAACGAATTTGTGGTTTGAATGCTTATTTTCATGGATTCGTACTCGTTCTTGGCAAAGTTGGGCTTTCTTGATTAAAAAAAAATAGTGATTTAGCTTTAGTTCATGTTAAAAGGAGTTGAATCAGTAGATTCGTGATTGTTTCGCTGATTGTTGATGTTCTAGAAATCAAGGAAGCCGACTCTTGATGATTTGGATCGTTTTTGTGAAGTTTGGTAATTTGGGGAAGTCACTGGTCGCAGCCAGGGATTCCCGTTCATACATGTATCACTGACTTTCTAGGTTTTTATAGGTAAGGTCGAGTGTCATGCCAGGGTCGCAAGAATCTGCTCAAGAACAAAAAACGATGGCCACGACACATGAAACTCTTTATAGCGACTCCTCATCATCTTCACCTTTGAACCCGCAACACTGATGGAATCACTGAACAACCGAGAGCATTTTCTGGGTTTGTGATCTGCGAGTTTTGGGTCATGGTCCTATAACGCACAATGCGGATCAAATCACTGACTAGGGCGGGTTTGGACTTTCGAGTTTTTCTATTTTTATTCGGGGCTTTCTCGCCACCGATTGCCGTGTTTTAAGACACATTTGTACCAGGATTAACAGACTTAAAAACGAAAGTTATCTTAATGTATTGAAGCCTAATATATTGTGTCAACCTAAACCAATGTAGACCACTCGAGGATGACCGAAAATGAACTTCACGAGATAGGAGTTGGTTAAGAAAACGATGCTAGAGGTAAGTGGGGTTTGCTTTATCATCAATCATGCCTTGATATTAGATATGCTAGGATTCACTTTGGAGATATTGGGGGAGGCACAAGCTAAGCAATCAAAATGACTTGAGGACCACATACGGCAGTGAAGTGACTTAATCGAGTCAACTGTTATAGACTTGAGAACCCGTTACGACGTTATAAGGGGAGTAACAAACTAAGCCGTCAAAATGACTTATGTCTATTGTTTTGATTGGATATATTTAGTTGCCACATTCCTTGACTCGAAAGGCATTCACTTTATTTATCCTTGTTGAAATATCATGTTGGACGATCTCATTATTGTTCTTGCATCTTTTTATTATGCTTGTTATGGTATTCCTTAAATGTTCGAATGATGTTTAGGCTTTGAAAATCTCAACTTGTTGTATGATAGTTATATATACATTAAGTATTGCTTGGATGATTGATAGTAGAGCAAACCATCACTTTATTGAGCTCGTTGATTTTATTTCTCTCCCCACTTCACCCTTCCAGGTACCTCAACGTATGCTTAGGCTAAGGGAAAAGAGAAAGTCGTTGTTTAGAAGATCTCTTTTGTCTGTTTGTGAGTTTTAAGAGATCATTACTATGTCTATCTTTTGAATAATGATGTATTAAAAGAGAATTTAAAGGAGAAAGTCGCATATAATTACATTTAGTAGTGGTCATAACAAGAGTCAAATATATTTTCTTTTAACTAGAAAAATAGATAGAAAAATATGTAGAGACTGCAAAGTCATACCTGGTGAAGCACTTACTACCCAACATAAGTTAGTATTACTTGATATTGAGCTAACACGACGACATAATATGAATAAAAGAGTTAGCGACCCTAGAATAAAGTGGTGGAACCTAAAACATAGTAAACAAGTAAAGTTTAGAGAAAAACTACTAAAGGAAAATATTTGGAATCTTGACTTAGATGCTAATACAATGTAGCTAGAAATGAGTAATTGCATAAAGAGAGTGTAATCAAACGTATTAGATATATATAAAGGCTTGGGACCACCGAAGAAGGAAACATGGTGGTGGAACGAGGATGTCCAACGAGCAATTAAGACTAAAAGAGAGATGTATAGAAAAATACTTAAGTGTCAAGACGAAGATGTGTACAATCAATATAGAGAAGCTAGAAAACAAGCTAAAAAAATAGTTAGTCAAGCTGAAACAAATTACATGGAAGATCTATATACAAGGTTAGGTAATAGAGATGGCGAAAAATATATATATTTATGTTAGCCAAATTAAGAGATAAAAAGAAACAAGACCTAAGTCATGTAAGATGTATTAAGGACGGAAATCAAAATGTTTTAACGCGCGAGGATGATATTAAGGAGAGATGGAGAAGTTACTTCGATCGTTTATTTAATGATGGCCAAGTTGATACTATAATAGATGAAAACCCACACCAAGAAAGAAATGTAAACTATACACCCAATATTAGAATTGTAGAAGTTAAAGAGGCATTGAAAAGAATGAAACTAGGGAAAGCATGTGACCCATATAAAATACCCATAGAGGTTTGGAAATGCTTAGGAGAAATTGGATTGACTTGGTTAACAAAACTTTTCAATAAAATTTTAAAATCAAAACGGATGCCAATGGATTGGAGAAAAAGCACGCTTGTGCCAATCTTAAAAAACAAAGAAGACATTCAAAGTTGCTCAAACTTCCGGAGAATTAAACTTATGAGTCACACTATGAAACTTTGGGAGAGGATAATTGACAATAGGCTAAGGAGAGAAACAACAATATCAGAGAACCAATTTGGTTTCATGCTTGGGAGGTCAACTATGGAGACGATTTTCCCTGTAAGACGATTGTTAGAAAAATATAGAGAAAAGAAAAAAGATCTTCATATGATATTCGTAAATTTAGAAAAAAACATATGATAGGGTCCCTAGAGATGTTTTTTGGTGGGTTCTAGAAAGAAAAAGAGTGCATGCTAGATACATAGACACTATTAAAGATATATATAATGGAGTAGTAACGAGTGTAAAGACATTCGAAAGAGCTACAAAAGAATTTCCCATTACGATAGAACTACATCAAGGATCGACTTTAAGCCATATCTATTTACTTTAGTTATAGATGAAGTAACTAGACATATTCAAGAGGATATACCATGGTGTATGCTATTTGCAGATGATATTGTCTTAGTAGATGAAACAAAAGATGTAGTGAATAGGAAATTAGAACTCTGGAGGAATACATTAAAATCGAAAGGCTTTAAGTTGAGTATGACAAAAATCGAATACATGCACTGTGTGTTTAGAAACACTAGACATCGAGATGGCGGAGTGGTAAAATTAGGGGAAGTAGAAGTTCCTAAGTTAAACCACTTTAGATACCTATGATCAATCATACAAAATGATAGTAACATTGAGAATGACAACACAAAATTCAAGTTGGATGGAAGAAATGGCGGAGTGCAACATGGGTGATTTGTGATTGAAATGTTCTTACTAAGTCAAAAGGAAAATTTTATAGGACCGCAATTAGGCCAGCTATGCTCTATGAAAGTGAATGTTGGGCGGTAAAGCAACAACAATTACATAAAATGAACGTAGAGAAATGAGGATGCTTTGGTGAATGTGTGGTAAAACTCGTAAAAATAGAATAAGAAATATATAAATTCAAAGACAAGTAGGAGTAGCACCAATTGATACAAAGATTAGGAAAGGGCGGTTGCGGTGGTTTGGTCACTTGCAAAGACGGCCTATAAATGGCCCAACTAGAAAACTTGACTCAATATAAACTGTAGAAATTCGACGAGGTAGGGGCAAACCAAAGTTAACATGTGATGCATTAATTATGAGATATTTGAATGGTTTGAAATGCTCACCATCAATTGCACTTAATCGAGCACAATGGAAAAATTTGATCCATGTAGCCGACCCCAGTTAATTCGGGACTGAGGCTATGTTGTTGTTGTTGTTGTTGTTGTTGTTGTTTTGGCACCCATAATACTTGGTTGTAAGACTATTTACTATTTCATTCCGCACCTTGATAGACATATGGAAGAGCTTTTAGTCTACATTTATTTGTCTTAGCATTGTCTTGTAGATATCCTTGCTATTGTATTTCACATGTTAAGGTTTCTCGGACCTTCATCTAGACTGTTTCGGTATACGAAAAGGTCTTGGTGGTGGTGTAGGCCAAGCGATCCAGGTCATCGAGATTCAGGTCATCATTGTTGGTATCAAAGGGTGGGTTAAGCGAACCTAGAAGTAATTGTGGGACTAGGATCATAGTTACCTAAGAGTATGAGTTAGAGCCAGAGTTGGTTTGAAAACTTAGCTATTAGACCCAGAGCTAGCATCATCGTTGGTATTGGACCCATTGTTGGTATCATAACTAGATCACCTTAAGGACTAAGTGAAGTTGTCTGACTTAGGAAAGGTGGGTCGTAATTAAGTGATGAAATCATTAGTATGGGCTTTTGATTTGCATCAACTTATTGTGCACAAATGACCAAACTTAAGGTGGGATGGGTTTGAAAATTTGAACAAGTACATGTTACGAGGCTATTTGCTTTGTGTACTATTTTCTATATCGTTTAGATATATTGTTCTTCATCTTGTCCCATATGTAGATTGATTGGTCCCTTGAATTACTCACAATGCATAATGAGTACTCGAAGAGGAAGCTCCTTTGGTAGGAGGGATACCCGAACTGGGGATGAATGAGATTAGCGTGCATAGATGGAGTGACACATGATTGAGATGACTAAGTCGCACCATAAGACATTAAAGGATCTGACATCATCTCCAAATCGATGTCTGATCGATTGATGGATTAAGTGAGAGGTCAGGCAATGCCTCGAGTACCTGAGCCGGTACCAGCCCCACCACCATATGCACGTATTTAGGGGGACGATGGTGCTGACTCGACTGTTGTCGCAAACCTCGTTCCGACAGTCAGGGCTAAGGATGAGACATTGCGGATGCTTAAAACTCAAAAGGAAGTCATGAAATACGATACCGAGACTTTATAGGACTCTAGATTCGGTCTTGCGCGACTTGGGTCATGAATGTGGAGAAGAGAATGAGAACTCTAAAGATTGATGATGCTACCATGGTATGGATTCCTACTTGTTGCAAGAAGGCGTCGTGAAATGGTTGAACTCCACATAGAGAACTGAAGGATTGATACAGACTTGACCGCAATTTAGGGTATTGTTCTGTTAGAAATACTTTCCGAAGGTTGTTAAGGATGCTAAGAGACGATAGTTTCTTAATTTCGTGTAGGGAGACATGTTGGTGAGAGATTATGACTTGAAATTCTTAGAGCTGTTTGAGTTTGCCCCCGAGTATGTGTCTACTGAGTCAGAGAGGACTACCAAGCTAACAGAATGACTGAGAGACAAAATTCAACATCTCAAAGTTGCTACAAGGGCACAGACTTATCATGATGCAGTGAAAGGTGCCTTGTTGAGTATTGGGATGATAACACCTGCACCACCATGGATAATATCGGGACATGCACGACATGGTTTCAACAGGAACAAGTCTGAGGGACATTATCAAGATAGGTTTAACAAGAGGTTTAAGGGATCAGAATCTTCAGGCGGGTATGCATCACGTAGACTAGATACGAGGGCACCACATACCTTGGCGGGGATTGCCACTCACACCCTTGCCCTTTTAAATACCCACGGTTTGGTGTATAAGCTACCACTCCTACTGTCACACCCCCAATAACGAGACCCGAGTAGGCTGGGCAAGTGGCGGCCAGAACCTAGCGATGACCGAGTTCGGAGGATTCGGTTGGTTCCATGAAGGTTAGATCTTTGGACTTCGGAGGGTTGCGCATGGCCTACGGTGATGCGCGGCGCGCGCGTGTAGTTGGGAAATTACATGCGGCAGGGTGATGGGCGATGTGTGGCGCGTGGCCTGGTGCGCGCCAGACGCGGCCTAGGCGCAACGCCAAAGAGGAGCACGGGCACGTCTAGGCGCGGGCCGCCAAAGAGGCGCGAGCGCCCGCGGTGCACCGAGACGTGATAGCGTCGTGCCTTAGCGCGAGGCGCATTAGCGCGGAGCGCGGCACGAGCGCGAGATGCGGGCACGCGGCGCGCGAGCACGACACGCAGATCGCGTGACGCGGCGAGCACTTGGCGTATGATGCGGTCACGATCGGGCGTATGTATGGGCACGCGCGGACGGACGCGCGCGCGCATGGGCGAGCGCGCGTGGACGCATAGACGAGCGCGCATGGGCGCGCGCACTTGATGAGCGCGAGGCGTGTTTTTCCTTGGCACGGCGCCTTGGCACGACTTGGCACATCTAGGTGCGAGTCTCGGCGGACTTAGCGCGAGGCACGGGCGGACTTAGGTACATTCCTTGGCACAAACCTTGCACGGGCACGGGCAAGGCTCGGGCACATTTCCTCGGGCACGGTTGTGCTTTAGGCACGAGCAAGGCTTGGGCAAGGCATGCCTTAGCCGAGTTGACAAATCTTGACCTGGCGTTGACTTGGGTCAAAGTACGCTTGGTCTCATTTTGGAATGTTTCCTATTGGAGCGGAAGGAACGGCTTAACATCTACTATAAGGGGAGGTAGTTTCTTCTAGGGGTGGTGTGTGCACGGTAGCAGGCAGGTGGACCTCCTCGAGCATGCCTTGGGCACCATGCCAAGGCAAGTCCCTCGAGCCCATGCTCCGACCACCCCGAGCCGGCGGGACTCGACCGAGCCACCGCCTAGCACCCGATGCGTCCGGGGCGGACCCGGATGGTTGCGATCCCCCCCCTTTGAGAAACATGGACCACGAGGCGTGGGGAGACCAAGTGGGTAGCGGTTACAAGGAGTAGCGCGGTTCAAGTGAGAGCGGTTACTGAACTGCTCATTAAGCACCTTGATCATGGGCATGATCAAGGCCGTCCCGAAATTGTGGGCGGTTGAGGCAAAGTGGCGGCATTGAAGCAAGGCAGTTACGGAATTGCCTTGGCCATTAAGGAGGTGGCGGTTTAATTAGTCTTAATTGGGTTTTTGTAACTGCCGATTGGCTATACTATAAAGCCAGAGGTAGGGATGCTTGAGAGGCATCTGGAGAAATCTGGAGCATCCGGGAGAGGCTTGTAATTCCATAGAGAGCTAATAAACATTTCCTTGCTGCCATTGCATTGTTGTTATTGCTTGTTGTGTTTATCTTCCGCATTGTGTATTGGTTGTCTGAACTAGGGCGGTCCCTAGGCACCACATGGTTGGGTTGAGTGCGAAAAATTCCTTAGGGTAAACCCTCACTTGACGGCCCCGTGACAATTGGTATCAGAGACTCGTTCGGAGACGATGGCAACAAGAGCAGCAAGCGATCTAAGTGAGAGGGTAGCTCACTTAGAACAACAGTTGGCAACGATGTCTGTTCTGGGGGAGCAGGCAGTGTCTTCAACAACGTCGGAGCGTATTGAAGGCTTGGAAAGGTTGGTGGCGTCGCTGGTGGCCAGGGAGGGGTCACAAGAAGCCACGATAGCTATGTGGGAAACGAGATTTGAGGAGCTTGAAGCAGATGTGCGTTCTATGGGAGAACACACCATCGATACAGTCGAGGAGATTGCGATGGAGGTGAAACTGTTAAAGCGAGCCGTGGGCGGATCCTCGGAGGTTGCCGTTGCGGTGAAATCTCGAACCAAGGTACCGGAGCCAAAGAAATTCTCAGGTAAGCGGAGCGCTAAGGAGCTTGAGAATTTTCTTTGGGACATGGAGCAATATTTTGCTACTGCTGGTACCGAGGAGTGCCAAAAGGTCACCTTGACCTCTATGTATCTCGAGGGAGATGCAAAGCTTTGGTGGCGAACCAGAGTTGACAACGATGTAGCTGCTAGTCGACCAAAGATTGCGGAGTGGGAGGTGCTGAAACGGTAATTGAAGGATCAATTCCTACCCACGAATGCGGCATGGCAAGCGCGGGAGGCGTTACGCCGGTTGAAGCAGAAAGGAACGGTCAGAGAATACGTGAAGGAATTCTCTTCCTTACTGCTTGACATCAAGAACATGTCCGAGGAGGACAAATTGTTCAATTTCACTGCAGGTTTGCAAGGATGGGCGCAGTCGGAGCTGCGAAGGCAAGGCGTGAAGGACTTGCAGAGTGCAATTGCAGTGGCGGATAGTCTTGTGGATTACAAGATTAGTGGTGCTTCTTTTGAATCGAAAGAAAAGAAGTACAAGGAGAAGGATCGAGCGGATAGATCCAGGAAGGAGGAGGAGTCTTCTTCAAAAGTTGATGCTAGTGCCAAAGCATCAAAGGGGAAACGGGGCAGTTTCATATGTGACGGTCCTCACTTGGCAAAGGATTGCCAAAAAGAGAGAAGCTAAATGCGATTGTAGCGGACGAACAAGAGGTTCGGATGAATCCATTACAGTTGCTGAACACAGTGCAGGTGCACAAGGCGGGGGCATCAGTAGGACTGATGTTCGTGGAGGCTCAAGTCAACCACCGGACGGTGAAGGTGTTGATCGATACGGGGGCCACACACTCGATGATATCAGTAAACCTGGCTCGGAAGCTTGGTTTGAAGCTTGCGGAGAGTGCAAGCATGGTGAAGGCAGTCAACTCCGAACCAAAGAAGGCTGCGGGGGTCGCTTTGGACGTGGACATTCGGATTGATAGTTGGGATGGCAGGTGAATTTGATTGCTGTTCCGTTAGATGACTTCGAGATCATTGCAGGAAATGATTTCTTGGTGGCCGGGAGAGTCGTCGCGATTCCATCACTTCATGGCTTGCTGATCATGGATGAGAAGAAGCCGTGCTTTGTTCCAGCGATGCGAGGCAGGGGCAAAGGCAATGCACCAAGGCTGGTGGCATTGCAAGTACGTGATCAGATGGAGGTATGTTGCTCTGGTGGGCAGCGATCGGTGGACGACGGAGGAGTGTTGCTTCGGTGGGCAACGGCTGGTGAGCGAGCGAGATTGGAGCGTTCGATGAGGGCATCGAACAATTCGGCGGGGGATGTTTGTCACACCCCCAATAACGAGACCCGAGTAGGTGGGGCAGACGGCGGTAACCCAGCGAGATGACCGAGTTCGGAGGATTCGGTTGGTTCCATGAAAGTTAGATGTTGGACTTCGGAGGGTTGCGCATGGCCTACGGTGATGCGCGCGCGCGCGTGTGTAGTTGGAAATTACATGCGGCGGGGTGATGGGCGGCGTGTGGTGCGCGCTAGGCGCGGCCTAGGCGTGGCGCGCAAAGGCACTTAGGCGCGGGACCTGCGCGGAGCACGGTGGCGCACGGGTGCGCCTAGGCGCGAGGGCATAGCGGCGCCTTAGCGGAGTGCGGGGGCGCCTAGGCGCGGCCTGGCGCAACGCCAAAGAGGAGCATGGGCACGTCTGGCGTGGGCCTGGCGCGGCGCCCAGCGATGCGAGACGTGATAGCGTCGTGCCTTAGCGCGAGGCGCATTAGCGCGGGCACGAGCGCGAGATGCGGGCACGCAGCGCGGAGCGCGGACACGCAGGAGCGCGTGACGCGGGCGAGCACTTGGCGTATGATGCGGTCACGACTGGGCGTATGGGCACGCGCGGACGGACGCGCGCGCGCTTGGGCGAGCGCGCGTGGACGCATAGACGAGCGCGCATGGGCGCGTGCACTTGGATGAGCGCGAGGCGTGTTTTTCCTTGGCACGGCGCCTTGGCACGACTTGGCACATCTAGGCGCGAGGCTCGGGCAGACTTAGGCGCGAGGCACGGGCGGACTTAGGTACATTCCTTGGCACGAACCTTGCACGGGCACGGCAAGGCTCGGGCACATTTCCTCGGGCACGGTTGTGCCTTAGGCACGAGCAAGGCTTGGGCAAGGCATGCCTTAGCCAGAGTTGACAAATCTTGACCTGGCGTTGACCCTGGTCAAAGTACGCTTGGTCTCATTTTGGAATGTTTCCTATTGGAGCGGAAGGAACGGCTTAACATCTACTATAAGGGGAGGTGGTCTCTCCTAGGGGTGGTGTGTGCACGGTAGCAAGGTGGACCCTCGAGCATGCCTTGGGCACCATGCCAAGGCAAGTCCCTCGAGCCCATGCTCCGACCACCCCGAGCCGGCGGGACTCGACCGAGCCACCGGCTAGCACCCGATGCGTCTGGGCGGACCCGGATGGTTAAGCGATCCCTGTCCCTTTGAGAAACATAGACCACGAGGCGTGGGGAGACCAAGTGGGTAGCGGTTACAAGGAGTAGCGGTTACAAGTGAGAGCGGTTCTGAAATCTGCTCATTAAGCACCTTGATCATGGGCATGATCAAGGCGTCTCGAAATTGTGGGCGGTTGAGGCAAAGTGGCGGCATTGAAGCAAGGCAGTTACGGAATTGCCTTGGCCATTAAGGAGGTGGCGGTTTAATTAGTCTTAATTGGGTTTTTGTAACTGCCGATTGGCTATGCTATAAAGCCAGAGGTAGGGATGCTTGAGAGGCATCTGGAGAAATCTGGAGCATCCGGGAGAGGCTTGTAATTCCATAGAGAGCTAATAAACATTTCCTTGCTGCCATTGCATTGTTGTTATTGCTTGTTGTGTTTATCTTCCGCATTGTGTATTGGTTGTGCTGAACTAGGGCGGTCCCTAGGCACCACAGGGTTGGGTTGAGTGCGAAAAATTCCTTAGGGTAAACCCTCACTTGACGGCCCCGTGACACCTACCATGACAGTTGAAGAGCACTCGGAGTAAGAGTAAAGGACCGACAAGGTTGAGACCGGGCAATTCAACACCACCATCATCAGTGACATTGCAGAGGCCTATGAAGGTGTGTTACTCATGCAAGTTGGCATGACATTTCAAGGAAAATCTCCTGAATGGATCAGCTGATTTTATAGCCACTGTTTCCCAGTCAATAAGGGGAGGAGTGCATGCCATTGCAGAGCCATATGCAGATGTCACATGACAGTTGTTGATAGGTATTGTTTCCATTTCTAGTAGAGGCGTGCATGCATCGTTTGATTTAAGGTCTACTATTTTGTTTCCGTCGGGTAGCATGGTTGACGAGCTAGGTGTAACGACCGGTGTCCTTAACTAGTTGATTAACCTTAATTCGAATACAGACTAACTCGAGCTAAGCTCGTGGTTAAGCTCGGCTTGTCTTGATTAGCATGTGTGTGCATTGGCGCAGCGTCCGGTGTTTGTTGATGTGATAAGTTGTGGACAAATTTGAGGTTCTTAGAATTTGTGCTTAACTAAAGTCGGCTCTACATACATTCCATGATGTTAGACTATTTTGTAGAGATTTTGACCCAACTTGGTGAGAAGTCGGATTTAAAACAAGCACTGAAAGTCAAAGTATGTCAAAATAGATATTTTGAGAATTAATAGATAAAATGAAATGAAGCAGGCAGGTCAAGCTAGTAGGTGAAGCAAAATATAACCGAACCATTAGAATGAATTGAGTCATTCATGTTCCTTCTTTATAATATGTTTCGATACCCCTATTTAAGGATTTCATGCTCCCTATGTCCGTTTTTCACCTATTTTCTTTCCGCGAATCAGTCTTACATCGCGTGAGAAGTGTTTTGAGCCAAGTTTTTGTGATGGGAACTAGAGATTCGGTTTAGAATTTGGTAAATTTCAATTCTTGACATTCTCCTCAATTTCAACACTAGTTATTGGGTTTATTTTTTTTCGATATTTCTCGCAAGGTTTTGATAGGAAATAGTCGAAATTGTTATGAATTGGTGCATTGGATTAATTTGCAATGCTTTTGAATAAACTCAGTGGCGTGGGCTTGAGTTTTGATGAATTGAGTTAATGCAAATCAATTGAAAACTGATTTGAAGATATATTCGGTAGTTGAATATGATTTTAATTTAGATTTTGGAGGAATCGATCGGTGATTTCAATCCAACTAAATGTTATGGATTGTGAAAAACATTTTGAAACTAGTATTGAATGGTTTCTTGGTTTTGGTACTTAGTTTTAGGAATTTGGTTGTGAAATATTGATTTGGAGAGGTTTTGTTAGTTCAAAAATTATCAAAGTCGCATGTTTAATAGGGCATATAAGAAAATTCATAACTTCTTTGTTTGAGATTCGATTTTAGTGTTCTTAGAATCTATGGCAAGTAGGAAATGAAGCCTACAACTTTCTTTTTTGTCAGAGTAAGAATGTAGTTTTTAAGTCTAAAACATTACCCCAAGTTAACTAGTTGAAAGCTAGTTAAAACTATTAAAAGTTATTATTTTTGAAAATGGTTTTCGAGAGTACTTTAGCGGCAGTTGATAATTAGGTATGTTGAAAATCTATTGGAGCTAGTTTCAAGCTAATATGACGCCCCGGGAACCTCGAATATTTAGCTTAATGTTGGTTAGATGTAAGTAAATCTTACAATGACCTAATTAGGTCAACTTTTGTAGATATGTATCATGACTTTGCGTAGGTGGTTCGAGAATTTATAAAATTTAGGAAATGTGATCGAGGTAAGTGGGACTCATTTATTTTATCAATTATGCTACGCGGGTTAGTATATTTAATTTATATTGTTTATGGATTGGGTTATGTGAGCACTGTATCGTGACTAGTTCTCTATACTTAAAATATAAGTTCGGAAATGAGTTAATTTAGGGAGGCTGGTTCTAGGATTGCTAACAGATATCGAAGGGAAGTCCTAACTCTCTTACTATTGAATGGATAGCTTGAACCAAGTTACTCATTATCCATTTAGAATTTCGAGACTTTACTACAATCTATACACCTAGTGAAGCTACACCAATGATCTTTGTAAAGCTTTCATAGGCGGTATATAATTGTTGAATAGAGTAATCAACTCTGATTTTCTTAGAAGTCTTTTGAACAAAATAAATAGTCGCGAGTACAATTGCTAATGTCGAATGACTTATATTTGTTTATCTATTGTTTATATTATTTATGGTGCCATGTTAGGTACGTATCCGAATCATATTGCTATTGCGCATTGATTCATTGCTTACTAATAGATAGTTGATAAGTATACGAGTATCAATTTTTTAGCATGTTGGATTGCTCATTCCAATTAACATTTCAGATACTCCAGCAAGCACTTCAACTAAAGGAATGAAGAAGATTTACGAGTTTTTAGTGTTCTCTTCGATATGTTGATTTCCCTTTGTATTTATATACTGTTTGAACTACAGTTTATTGTAATATTACATGATTGGGATACAATTTTAAATGCTGATGTATATTCCAGTTTTGTATATCTTGCATTTATCGAAAAAGTTAAATTTCCGTAGCGTTTGATTTTATTTAATTCTATATTCAAGATATACAAGTTATGTTTATCATATCCTGAAGATAGGCTTCAAGCTTCAAGCTTGTGATGTCTTATAAATGAAAGTAAGTTCATGTAATATAGAATCCCATAGGCAAAAATTACTAAATCAATCTCTACTATTTAAAACTCAACAACAAGCAAAGTTAATATGACTTCCTTTTACCTTATAAATTGGTTAGGTTATGGTCCAAACAAGAAGATATATCAAGAATTCAAAATATATTGAAATAAACCTTAGCTTAAACGTTCTTAAACTTATTCATTAAAACAAGGAATAGATAATAAAGAACTTTCAAAGTAAGGATTCTCGCACTGAATATAATATACCTTTATCATTGTTTTTCTCACATTTTTACAACCACTTGGCCCCGTTCTCCATTTTTAGAATGCATTTTTTATCAGGATTTTACATTTCTGAGGATACCATTTTAAGTGGGACTCTCTATTCATGAATAAGTTGTATATGCATCATGAATTTATTTTCCTTTATTTTGAGAAATCCACTTTTTTTATTTTTCAGGGTATATAATCTCTCAATTTTGTTTTCCTTCCTCCTTTTCTTTGAGTTCTCTCTTTTTTCTTTCTTTCCTTTCTTTGAAACATTAAGTCTATGTATACAATCATTTCAATTAAGTAAAGGATATAAAGGCTTTTCGACTATTAGGTTTAACATTAGATATTAATAAAATAATAAGTCATATACAACCTTAAATTGTGCATCTAATGATAATACAATGATAGGTATGCTACAAAGGCAAACTTAGCTAACAAACAAACAAGGTCTAAATCATTCCTTAAATGTAGTATCACTCTTATATCATATCCCCTTGATTGGCTAGTAACTTTGGTATGGGATTCTTAGAGATATGTCGTGTTTATCTTACTCTATTTCGGTTTATTATTCACTTTCATGTCTAATACAAGGCAATCAATCCCTTCAAACTCCTCTAGTGCATACAAAATATAGGTAACTGATGCACGTCGAACTCGTCAATAATAATTTTAAACTCTTATTGCTAGTAAATGTTACTATAATTCGTTTGTAATAGTGGTAAACACGTGTGTCGATCTACAAGTATTGGTAATGTAACTTTGGTCAAATAGAAGGTTTCAAGAGAAAGAGAATTATCTAATTAACTACACTAACATAAAGTGCAAGAGAACTAACAATTAGCTAACAAACATGGCTAGGTAATGAAAATAGCTAATCTACCTTGCTAAGAAAGTAAATAAATTAAGACATGTAATTAACAATTCAATTTATGTAAATTACAACGTTGGGATAATCAGGTTCAATTCATCATCAGAGATTTGGTCGTCGATTCTACAAAATTTTATTTGGTTTAGTTCCAATAAACTATTTATAAAGTTTTGAAGAGCACCTACTTCTCATCGGTTTCCTAAATTTTGGTAATAGACTTTCTAACATATGTACAACCCTAGGTAGATCAACCATCAAATTTAGCACATTCGCCACATTAAGATTTATATAACCACTAGCCCTAGATAGTTGATATAATGAATATGTTCGATTTAGCCTAGACCCTCTTGTTATGCGAGATAGACCAAAAGAGAACATACCAATTGGTTATCCGCTTGCTACTTGGTGGCCAACACTCCACACAATTACGGATGCAAAGCAATTAAACTACCAATAGACTCAAAATCAAAGAATATGTATTTGCAACTAAACCAACTAGCTATAATCCAAATCATGTAATTAAACAATAACAAGTTAGATACCAAAACACGAACCAAACTTGAAATTAGACAAGGTAGAATATCACAAATCCCATATTGATGTTGAATTCCCGTAAAATAAAAATGAAAGAGAATGAGAGTAACTACAAAATTAATAAAAAGGAGAGGTAAAAGTTAGTGTGTGGATAGTGTAAAGGATAGAGGATACACACACACGCACACATATATGGATGACCATGCATGCACACCAATATATTGTGTAGTCATGTAACTTGTATTTCTCATTAATGGTACCCTCACTTGTCCATGTATTGTTAATGTTGTTTGTGATGTATTGTATGATTTGTGGTGTATGTATAACTTGTACACATTATATAAGTACATTTATTATCATCACCAAATGGCTTATATAAAGGGTGTCAATCCCATTGTTATTTACACACCAATGTTGGAATGAAAATCTCTACATTTCTCAACTCTAGCTCCCTTCTCTCTTGTTTCATCTTCTCTACATGTTTTTGTAGTCTTTAGTTCATGCTTCTCAAACTTTAATTCTACAAGTTCTAGTTGGCTTACAACTTAATTTACAACACGTTATCAACACGAGGTTGCTCTACACAAAGGATATCTTTAATTTCAAGAAGGCTTTCTAAGGAAAATGATGCCACTTAGGGGGGGATAGATTCGAAGTGAGAAGAGGTTAAGCAAAGGAAAAAGATTTCAATATGTAAAGCAGAGAAGAAAGGGAGAAGTGAAAGAGAAAATTTCAGAGAGAAAGAGAAGTTAATTCATTTCATGCTTTCTTAATTTTCATTGCAGCTTATATACTATCCACTACGTCACTTTTTTTTCTGCACCTGCCATTCACGATTACATGATCCTTAGCACAGAAATGTTCCCTGACATTGACATAAATCCTAACTAATTCATTATGTTCAAATTACGTTTCTACTCCTTAAACTTAAGGGTTTCTTAACAATACGTTCACTCCTATTGGGTTTGGATTGCTCCACAGCTGGGCCTTTGCCTTTGGGGTCTGCTCCACCACTTGATGGACTTGCAACATTACTCTCCTGATAAAAAAGAACCTTCTCCTCAAGGTTAAAATTTGGGAAGTCCTTCTTCAAGTCATCATAGCACTCCCAAGTAGCATAGGAAGGAACTTGGTGTTGGGTTTTTTTGTTGGTTCATACGCAGAGAAAAATTCAAAACAAATTTTGAAAAACCACAACAGGATCAAAAATAAGTTTCATTAAACTAAATCTACGAAAGTGCGCGCCCTCTATCAAAAATCCACACACGAACGGTGACCGCAATTTGGAGTGTTAGCCCCAAGAGAGATTGAAAATGATTTTTCTTTCTGTCCCTAAATCCAGAGAACTCGAAAATTGAAAAAACGAAAATCTTATCTCGTTTTTAGGGTTTCACCTTTTATTTATGTATAGATAAGCCCTCACTTAAAATCCTATTCGTAATACAACTATTGTATTTATGCAGTTTAAGCAAATTACACATACGCCCATATTAATAAGTTATCATATAACAAATCGTGAAGGCTTTTATATCATGAGTTTTATCATATAAAACTCATTACTCTAGACCAATTGAAATTGTGCAAAACCATTCTTTGTGTGCGACCTAATATGTTCATGCGATGTTAGCAGTGAACCAGAAATTATTTTGGTACACAAGTCATAACCGGTCTCTAGCAAGACATTATGACTACCCAAGTAGCATGAATATCAATATCGATACAACCTAATTAATAACATATGTCATATTCTTTTGTCGTGCGATATCCTTTAATTAAACACAAGGCATTGAAAGTCACCCTTAATGTTCAATCATACTAGTCTCAATCTTTAAGTAAACTGGAAAATATTCAAGTGACATTGATCATATCAATTCATATGGGTTTGACCATTATCAGTCTATCTTATCGAGAGATCCACTGATATCTCTCTTTATATGAAAGTGACAAATTTTATCTTGATTATACACCTTCACATAATATTCACATGGTAACCAATCACAATTTTTATAATTGTCCGGTTAAAAACAACATTTGATTGTATCAAATTATCATGCTCCTAATATTAAAGTCTATGCTAATCTCAAATCGAAGGACTAAATGACATACCTATCATGAGTACACTTATGACTTAATCCATATGGTGTTCTCATAGCGGGTCGGTCCAGTACCTTATTCCCTAACAAGTACTCATGATTTTGTTTCGTATCCCTATACACATGATCATCACATGACCATCAATCAAGATTCACACTAGTCTTAATTCATTATAGTTCCCAGTATAATGACCGACTATGGACATTTATGATATTTCAACAAATACCCATGGATCTTACTATAAGGTAAACATGCAATCACTTATAATAAAACAACAAATAAAACCTCTATTTTATTAACTAAATTTATAAGATAAACAATGTTTGTAGATTGACCATGGGCACATGCCCTAACACTTGGTTATCCCACTGTAGCAAATTTGTAAAATGCGATTCCCATGTTGAAGAATGTAACGCTGATCCAATATTTTTAGTGGAGAGAGAAGTGGACGAGGGCCCATAAAGTCGAGAAAATTACAAAAGTACAATAGTTAGTAGTTTAAATGAGTAAAATAATGGTGATTTTTGTTTATTTCGAAAAATAGGCAATGTCGCCCTTTCAAAAAGCGCTATCACTTGGGTGGATTTTTTTCGCTGACGTGGACACATGAATAGCGCATTTTCAAAAGGCGCTATTCATGTGTCTGGTCTACGTAGGCCAGCTTTACACTGATAGCGCCTTTTGAAAAGACGCTATCAGTGCAAGGCTGGCCTACGTGGACATGTTTACACTGATAACGCCTTTTGAAAGGGCGCTATCAGTGTAAACGTCCACGTGGGCTAACCACGTGGACTTGGCCCGAACGGATAGCGCCTTTTGAAAGGGCGCTATTCGTTCGACCTATGTCCACGTGGACATGGGCCGTCGGGGTACACAGATAGCGCCTTCTCAAAAGGCGCTATCTGTGTACCCTACCTTCCTTTTCCCAAAACAGGGACGCAGAGAATATATTCTCTACGTCCCTGTTTCGGGTAGGGGGGTGCAGGGGCTATAGTTTAGGGTAGTAGGGTAGGTCACGGGTGTGTTGTAGGGGGGGTGCGTCGGGTATTTAAGGAGGGGAGGGGGCAGAGGGCAGGTTGAAGGAGAAATAGTGGAGAAGGAGGCCAGAGAGAGGAGGCGACGGGTCGGGATTTGGCCAGAGAGACGCGGGTGACCAGAGGTGGAGAAGGAGGAGAGGGAGTTGACGGAGCAGCGGAGCAAGGAGCAGCGGCAGCGGCAAACGCAGACGCAGAACAGGGAGCAGTGGTGGGAGACTAGCGGGAGCGGAAGCAAAAAGCAGCAGCAATGCAACGTAGCGTAATGGAGGAGAAGGAGGAAGTTAGTTTTGTTTAGTTTAGTTTAGTTTAGTAGTTTAGTTAATCGTCTTTAGGTAGTTACTTTTGTTAGTTATAGTTTAGTTTAGGTTTTTATGTTAGTTAGTGTAGTTTTTGTAGTTAGGTTAGTTTAATTTAGGTAGTTAGTTTAGTTAGTTTAGTGTAGGTAGTTAGGTTAGGTTAGTTTAGTTCAGTTTAGTTTAGTTTAGTTTAGTTTAGTTTAGTTAATCGACTTTAGGTAGTTAGTTTAGTTAGTTTAGTTAGTTTAGTTAGTTTAGTTTATGTTTTTAGGTTAGTTTATGTTAGTTAGTTTAGTTTATGTAGTTTGGTTAGTTTAGTTTAGGTAGTTAGTTTAGTTAGTTTAGTTAGTTTAGTTAGTTTAGTTTATGTATTTATGTTAGTTTAGGTTAGTTAGTTTAGTTTAGGTAGTTTGGTTAGTTTAGTTTAAGTAGTTTGTTTAGTTAGTTAAGTTTAGGTAGTTAGGTTAGGTTAGTTGCAAAAGATGTTTGCAAAATTCATTGGTTGGTAGTGAACTTGGCTGAATCGAGAATTCCACGATTCTTTTACGAAGCGAAGATTTCACGTACGATCTGTGCATGGAGTGGATTTAAGGTGTAGGAGTGCAAGGATTTGAAAACTTGTTTGTGCATTTCAAGGCGTTATGTGTGCTAGATTTGAGGTAGTTACGTTAGGTTAGGTTAGTTAGTTTAGTTTAAGTAGTTTAGTTTAGTTAATTTAGTTTAGGTAGTTAGGTAAGGTTATGTTAGGTTAGGTTAGTTGAGTTTAGTTTAGGTAGTTAGGTAAGGTTAGTTTAGGTTAAGTTAGGTTAGTTGAGTTTAGTTTAAGACGTTTTATTTGTTTAAAGGTTTACTTTGGTATTTAGTTAGTTATGTTTGGTTAGTTTAGTTCAGTTTTGTTGTTCGGTTAGTTTAGGTTAGTATAGTTTAGGTTGTTAATTTAGTTAGTTTAGTGTGGTTGACCCTTATGATTTTGTTAAACTATGCGCGTTAAACCGTGTTATTGTTCTCATTTGTCCTTCAATATACCGATATGGAGAACAAATTTTACTGATGTTGATATATTTTTAGTCCATTTAAAGAAACTAACGAAAAAAAATATTTGTTGCAGGATTGTTAAATTAAAGACAAAAAGATGAGGAGAATAGTAAGTTTACAAATTTAATATTTGCATAATTATTCTTTTGGTTTTGTTATAATTTACATGATATATAGTGATATATGTATTGTGTTTTTGAAAAATAGTTGATATAGATTTTTTAATGGAATGTGTGCTTAAATCCCCCCATTTCAATAAAATTTCTGACTAAAATTTTAAAATGAAAATCGTGCTCCTTATGAACCAGTTCAGTAGGTTTAATCGTTTGCATTTAAGGTGTAAAAGTTATTACATAGAACATGTGAGTGCAAACAAATGAGTATGCTCTGTAGTTGCGCTGTTATTGCGATCTTCTACATCAAAAAGTTCGATAGCGCTTTAACTTCCGTTAGTAATCAACCAATTCACTTAACATATTTGTGCATTTGTGTGTAATCCTTTTACATCAATGTTCAATAACTTATGTAGGTCATGGAACATAGGAACATCCCTTTTCTATTCTATGCATACGGTGAAATTGTTAATGGTTTAAATGGCATCGCGTACAACGCACCCCCATCAGCAGTGTTGATGGTTAAGTTTGGGACGAGTGGCCGTCAATTGATGGATGACGTGTGTAACGCGTTCAATATCTCATCTACGGAGACTCTAGTTCAGATGACTTATCGCTACATGATTGTCCTCCCCGGAGGCTCGCATTATTTCGTCCCTGTGTTGTTGAATGATACGACACACTTCGACTTGATGTGGGAGACGGTGGCCAATTTACCAATAACTGCAACGGTAGATATATATTTGACATTTGAGTCAATCGACTCAGTTCGAGATCGTACGGTTCATTCGCAAGTTCGTGATGAACGTGTCGGCATGCCAGACGCAACATTAATGATGGAAAGGTTGCACATGCAATCCCCACAAGGTGAAGATATTAATGCCTGTAATGACGATGAAGTTAACGAGGACGCGAATAATGAAACAGATGAGGACATACGTCCCAACGAGGATGCTGCAGCAGCTGTGGATTGGGATAACGTCAATGTTTTCACGAATGACCCAAGATATGAACCTCCGGGTGCGGAAAATGTGGAAGATGATGAACAATTTGCTATCGATGAAGAGATTTTGTTGGAGGAAGCAAGTGATGAAGAAGTTCACCAACCAATACCGGTATATAACGAAATCGATTGGGAGGTTGCTAATTCCACTGCGACCCAACATTCACATAAACAAACTGGGGGGGACATGTCTAATTTCGATTTGGAGATAGGGATGTACTTTGACAATAAAAAGGACTTACAACATGCCGCCAAAGTGTGGCATGTTAATAGACATTGTCAATACCATGTGATGGAATCGACTTCAACTACGTGGGCGATTAAGTGCAGAAGTGCGCAAGACGGGTGTATGTAGCGTCTTCGTGCTTGTTTGCGAAAGAAAACACAATTATGAGAGATAACACAATTAGACGTACCACACACGTGTATTAATCCCGACGTAGAACGCGGTCATGCCCAACTTGAGGCCAACATGCTTGCGCGAGAGATCCAAAGCGTCGTCCAGAGCGATCAAGCAATCACTATCAAAGCATTAGTACAAATAATTAAGGGAAAATACGGACACGAAGTCAACTACAAGCGAATGTGGGATGCCAAAAGGAAAGCAATTGCATGTGCATTTGGAGATTGGGATGAGTCATACGCTTTATTACCAAGATGGTTGGCAGCTGTGAGGAATAAGAGTCCGGGGACAAGAATCGAGTGGTCACATAAACAATGGGTTGCTGATGAGATAAGAACTGCGTTTCCTCGATTTCGTCGTGTGTTTTTTGCATTTGAGGCATCGATACATGCTTTCAAGTTTTGCAGGTCTATGTTTCAGATTGACGCAACATTCTTATATGGAAAATACAGTGGGAAGCTAATGATTGCAATTTCTATTGATGGTAATGGACACATACTACCGGTTGCATTTGTCGTTATAAACCGAATCAACTGATTCGTGGGGGTGGTTTTTGAGGATGTTGTGCAAACACGTGACAGATAGAGAGGGAGTTTGCGTTATTTCTGTTCGTCACCCTGACATTTTGGAGGCGGTCAACACCCTGAGCAACGATTTTTGTCCCCCAAAAGGATACCACCGTTATTGCTTGCGATATTTGCTTAGTAATTTCAGCACTCAGTTCAAAAATGACCCCTTGAAGAAAATCCTTGCTCGAGCAGCTGTTCAACATCAAGAACGAAAATTTAATTCGTGCATGTAGCGTTTTGCATATTTATCATCACGAACGCCTCAATGTCTGTAATATGTCAATGCCATCCCCAAAGAACTATGGACTCAGTCGCACGACCGAGGCATGCGGTACGGATGGATGAATTCTAATGGTGTTGGTATGTATGAAATGCAAGTTATGTTTTGCACGCAAATACACACAGTTATCGCTGAAGTAATATGACTTACACGAATGTTATCGTCAATTGCAGAGTGTTTTAACAATGTATTGAAGGGGGCTCGATTCTTGCCAATAACAGCGATGACTCAGATGATTTACTACAGATTTGTGACATACCACAATCGGCGTAAACAGGAAATCGACGAAGCAATCTCTAACGGCATATCCCACACGAAATACGTCATGGATAAACTCACATATTATGAAAATCCTTAAGGAGGCATCAAGTCACTTTGATCAATCGCGACATTGGTGAGTTCGAAGTGCAGACTGGAAGACATGGATATCGCATGCATAAAGGCAACAACACCCAAGTCGTCATCCTAAAGGATTGGGTGTGCAGTTGCAATAAATGGCAATCGTTTGGTTTCCCTTGCTCACACATGTTAGCTGCTTGTGCTTTTATTCGAGTGACCTACGCGCAATTCATTGAGTCATACTATAGGATAGATGTGTACGCACAATGTTACTCCTACAATTTCAAGGCCATCCCAGATGATAAATACTGGCCGATTTTTGCGACGAAGATCATACCCGACCCAAGGTGCAGACGTGGCCGAGGGAGACCAAAGGGAACGCGAATACAAAACGAGATGGATCTTCCTAATGTCTCGAGGCCTTTACGATGTGGCATATGTCATCAAGACCGCGAACGAGTCCCTACTAGGAAGAACTGGTGTGGCATTTGCCGTTCAGAGGGACATAACAAAAAAAAAATGTCCAAGCAAACCTCAACCTTCCAATGAAGGGCACTAGTCGATTTTGTATATTGTTTGTCATGACTTAAGTTTGTAAATTGATTGATTTGGAGCGTTTAAACATTCGTTATTGTTTGAACATATATGAAAGAGATATAGTTTGGTTCCGAACAACACGATTAATTATTTTTATATCTTTCATTTGTAGTTGTACAACAATGGATCTGGGTCCTTAGATCCTTCATTTTTGCAACTCCAATCTACACACAGATCAGCGCGAACTTGGAGGGGTGAGGTAAACTTTTTTACATGTATACGTCAAATGTTATAACATAAATGTATAAAATATAAAGATTAATACATTATCAATTAAAATGTGTACGAAACATTGCGCGTACGTCGAAGACGTGGGGTCGTTGATCGAACGGTGCAGTATCATTCGAGGATGATCTCATATCTTCGTTCCAGTGGGTTCTATGAGATTTCCCGCGTAGCATTTTTCAGCCTTGATTGGGCTTTGATTACTGCATTCGTAGAGAGATGGCGCCCTGAGACGCATACATTTCACATGCATTGTGGGGAGTGCACAATTACACTCCAAGACGTGCAGGTACAGCTCGGCTTACCTATCGAAGGTATGCTTGTGACGGAACGACAAATACGAGACTATGCTGATGTGTGCGAGAGGCTACTTGGTCGAACTCCTGTTGGAGATGACATTATTGGTTGTAAACTTAAAGTCGAGTGGCTTGAACGTAACGTACCAGCTATATATGATGATAGCGATGAGGAGTCGGTGCAACGTTATGTTCGATCGTACATACTACAACTTATCGGTGGTTGTCTATTCGCCGACAAGTCCAATCGATTCGTACATTTGATGTTTCTACCATTGCTAGAGGATTTCCAAGTAGCCTGGCCAAGTATAGTTGGGGAGTGCATGTTTGGCTTATTTGTACAGGGAGTAGTGTCACGGATCTCGCGCAGGGGCACATGAGGTTGCAGGCACCTCAATTCTTGTACAGCTGTGGGCATGAGACAGATTTTCATTCATAGCACCACGACGCCTGGGTGTTTCTAGAGTTCGACCGCGAACAGTAGATGAAGAACATATGCTTATGGACGTTCCATTGGGACACAGGTAATACAAATATTTTTTCTTCATTTCTTTAACATTTAGTCCATTTTCATTTTTTCATAATTTATTGTTTCATATACAGATGACTCGATGCATTTTCGGTTACACAGAATGCGACGCACGTCGTATCAACTTACCGTGATGCACTCGACTCGCAAAATGAGGATGATGTAGTATGACAACCATATGTTGAAGTCATGGGGTCTCTTCCCGGATACTGTACTGACGGTCACAGTAGTTGGCTTTCGACGTGTCCCCTAATTTGTTTCCACATAGTCGAGTGGCATCGACCAGAAAGGGTTATGAGACAATTCGGAATGATACAAGTGGTGGCACCAAATTGTGCTTACGACACCCGACTGCACCGCATCGAATTACGTGGACGCCATCAAGAAAATTGGGTGACTTTTCATGCAAGCTTTATACGCAAGTGGGAAAATCGTGGCGACAACATTGTCACAGCGACATAAGATGAAAGGCACGATCATCAAGACTACATGACTTGGTATCGCTCAGTCACTAGAAGATTCATTGGACACGACGGGGCTTTACGTGACTATTCGGTAAACTTGAAACTCTTACTTTCTCTCGAACAACTGATATCTTATATTGCGTGCTTTGAACTCATGTTTTTATATCAGTGTAACTTGGTGCATCGACTGAGGCGAGTGTTTATTGAGGATGAGTACGAGCAAGGTCTTGCTGCGCTTGATGAAGGGATTAAAATTTTAGACGAAGATGAAAGACAAATGTCTACTCTATGGAATGACAGAATTGATGTCGAACATGACATAAATGAGGATAATGAAGAGGAAGATGAAGAAGAGGATCAAGGCGAAGCAAATAGAGATGTGAGAAGAAGAAGAACACGACCAGAGACTGTGGGGGAAAGCACCAGACGTCCTCGTCCACCACGTCCATCTAGTCAGATTGAGATTGTTGCAGAGAGTAGCAGACGTTCTCCTCCAGCACGTTCATCTCGTCCGAGAGCGAGTAGAACATAGACTGTTGGCGAGAGTAGCCAACGATCATCCCCACCAAGTCATTCTTCTCATGGGTACATTCCTGCATCTTCCACAATGCAATCAGAACCTCAAATGTTTGTACCCAGACCGCCGATCATGAATCTTCCTCCTTACCATTTTGATCCTTATGCACCCGGGCCGTCGTCTTCATATGTGGACCATGGAATGCCTAGACATCAAATGTATCCGTCAATGCCTCAATACATGCCGAGTCCATATACTCCACCATGTTATAATTACAATATGTCATATGGTGGAGATGGCTCATTCATGAACTTGTTAACCATGCCGCAACCTCATGTTCCTTTCCCCCAACCGCATACAGGAAGCCACTATTTTGGGGTGGTTCAACCTCCTATTTTTGGGAGCATCGATGCGAGAGGTGAGTGAGTCGAGTGAAGCACCAGAGGAAGAACATCAATCGACTCGACGCCATTCAATGCAAGATCAACAACCTCAACAACCTCAATCGGATGTACAAACACATCGTCCAACTAGACATAAAGTACGTTCGGTTTGCATCACCGAGCAACAACGTCAACGTAACCGTCGTAATAGACCTACATGATGAGTTTTCTTGATGACATGGTGATTTTTTCAGCTTATATCTTAAGTGAACGAAGTTGATGTATACAACCTTCTCATGGAATAAAAGTAACAAAAACGTTTAAAAGATGAGCTGCATGCTTACTATGGGTTGCACGAGTTGTCTGCTTCGCGATACGTGCGTGACGTTTGCATAAAGTCCATGGTCTGTAGTGGATATGCATGGCTGGCCCACCTCGACATACGTGCGTGGCATTTCCATGTGTTGTCAATCAGGAAATACGTGTGTGACGTTGGCATTGACTTTATCACCTCGAGACACATGCGTGACGTTTGCATGAGTTGCACGAGGTTGCATGGGTCACCAACCTCGACAGACGTGCCTGCCATTTCTATGAAATCTCCACCTCGTCATACATGGGTGAAGTTTTCATGGGTTGTCCACGTCGATATGCGTTGCACGTTGTTTACATTGGTTGTTTTCCTCGAGATACGCGAGTGACGCGGGTCCGAGAGGGTCGTCCATCTCCATATGCACGTGTCGTTCATAGGGAATTTTTTTTTGTATAGATAGCTCCTTTTCGAAAGGAGTCATTCATAGAGTGTATAGTTTTGTATAGATAGCTCCTTTTCAAAAGGAGCTATCTATACAATTCCTTAATCCACCTCACCGCCACCTCACCACCATGCTTTGTATAGATAGCTCATTTTCAAAATGAGCTATCTATACAATTGCCTTCCACCTCACCATCATGCATGCCACCTCATCGGTGATAACTCCTTTTCACCTACTTTTGGAATTTAAAAGTAAAGTTTCATATTTTGGGAAATAAATTGTATTTCCACCCCACTTTTAGAAAAACCCCCCATAAAGTTAGCTGGTAGAGGAGTAACAAGAGAGAGGGGGTCACCAAAGCAACGTTTGAGTAAGGAGACGTGGAACACGTTGTGGATCTTGGCATTGACAGGGAGGTTCAAACGATATGCCACAACCACTTATTTTCGCCACCACTTGAAATGGTCCATAAAAACGTTTACTCAGCTTGTTGTGGCGTTGGAGACTGATCGAGAATCGCCTATAAGGTTGCAACTTCAAGAATACCCAATCCCCAATTTTAAAGGAAATAGGTGTACGATGGCCGTTGGTTTGATTCACCATGCGTTGTTGGGCACACAGCAAGTTCTCATGAAGAAGCTTCAGGACATCAGACCTATCGACCAGAATCGAATCAACAGCCACCACTGCAGAAGACTCTTTCACATAGTCAAGGAGAGATGGGGGATATCTTCCATAGACAACTTCAAAGGGTGTCATTTTAATGGAAGAATGAAAAGCTGTATTGTAAGACCATTTCGCCCATGGTAAATAACGCACCCACAAGGAAGGAACTGTTGGGGTTACTCAACAAGAAAGTAACCCCTTCAACTCGAGAGACAGATGAATAAAACCCACTAAGCCACGAACAATGCACCAAATCAATCACACCACAAAGAACACAAGATTTAACGTGGAAAACCCTCCAAATCAGAGGGAAAAAAAACCACGGGCCAAACTCCGAATAAATCCACTATATGTGTAACGGCCAGCTCGCCAGAAGGCCGCTAAGGCGGAAGTTGACCACGTCGTTGCATTTTGCGAGAAACCGGGTCATTCCCCCTCCCACAACTCGAACCCGAGCCCCTAGGGACACAAGTACTCAAGCTCATCGAGTTGTGTACCACCGAGCTCGGTTGGTACACGGCGAGTTGTGGGAGGGGGAATGACCCGGTTTCTGCCAAAATGCAATGCGACGGTCGTTTCCGCGCCTTCCTTCATGGCGATGGCCCGTTACAATATGAATAAAGAGTACAAGAATCTCAATTGAGGAAAATACAATATAACTCCTTCAAAGAACTTAAATAGTCACACCAAGATCTTGAAGAACTCCACCCTCAAATTGTACCATTTCTTGATCACCAAGAAACCACCAAAGACTTCGCCGCGAGTCTTGATTCAAGATCTTGATGTATCTTCAATGTAGAGAAAATTGTTGTTGCATTCACCGCCTTGAACGCACAATGTAGAAGAGAGAAGAAAATTTCCAAAAAACACAAAAATTTGGTGATTAGAAGAAATCCCCCAATTCGTTAATTCACTCCAATTTTCTTTCCTATTTTTCTCTCCAAGATTCCTATTCAACAACCAATTTGTTGCTTTATGTGTTGGACTTTTCCATTTTGTGTGGGGCCCACACAAAAACCAACAATCTCCCCTCCAACACATGGGGAGATCTCAATCATATTTGATGCTCAATAACAACTCAACCCCACCAACTTGGTGCGGGGTGATGCTTCTTCACGAGTCACCACCTTCGTCAACATATCAGGTGGATTCTTATCGGTGTGAATCTTCTTCGACTCATCTCATGATCATTCACAACTTCTCGAATCCAATGGTATCGGATATCAATGTGCTTAGTGCGGCAATGATAAGTAGCATTTTTGCTCAAATCTAGAGCACTCGACTATCACGAGTTCACTTTGCATACCCATCTTCTTGCTTCAACCCCAACTCTTGAAGGAATCTCTTCAACCAAAGCATTTCTTTGCTTGCTTCAGATTATAGCAATATATTCTCGCTCTGTCGTGGACAAAGCAACACACTTTTGCAATTTTGACGCCAAGATACGACTCCCCCTGCAAAAGTGAACACATACCCCGAAGTAGATTTTCTCGCCATCAAGGTCACCCGCCATATCCGAATCTGTATATCCCTCCAAAGTAGGTTTCGAGCCCCCAAAACATAAAGACATCTTCGAAGTACCTCTCAAATATCTCGAAATCCATTTCACTTTGCTCCCAATGAACTTTTCCGGGATTTGAGAGAAATCTGCGACCACACCAATCGCGTGAGCAATATCTCGTCGGGTGCAAACCATCGCATACATCAAACTCCCAATCGGAGGAGGAGTAAGGAATATCGACATATCATATCCGCTATATCTATAGAAGTAGAGGGACATGATTTCTTGCTAAGTGTGAAGTGATTAGCAAGAGGTGTGCTAACCGGCTTAGCATTGTTCATATTGAATCTGCTTTCGAGACTGCTCAACATACTTTTCTGTGACACCCATAACTTTTTGGATCTCCCGTCACGAATAATCGCATGCCAAGAATCTGTTTCTTAGGCCCCCAGGTCTTTCATATCAAAAGAACTAGATAATTCTTTCTTCAAGTTTCCAATCAAGGAAACATCATGCCCCACTATCAACATATCATCAACATAGAGCAATAAGATCACAAGCTTCCCATCCGAAAATTTCTTGAAGTAGACACAATGATCTCATCGCATCTGCTTCAGTGTACTCTTGACCCATCATGAAAGAGTCAAATTTCTTATACCACTCGCTTGGAGCTTGTTTCGATCCATACAAGCTCTTCTTCAACTTGCAAACCAAACGTGTTTTTCCTGTTACTTCAAATCCTTCAGGTTGATCCATATAAATCTCTTCCTCCAAATCACCATGGAGGAATGCAGTCTTCACATCTAACTGCTCAAGCTCAAGATCCAAGCTAGCAGTCAGACCCAAAATCACTCGAATAGAACTCATCTTCACAACAGGGGAAAAAATCTCATCAAAGTCAATTCCTTTCTTCTGATTGAACCCCTTCACTACCAAACGAGCTTTATGTTTTACTAGCTTATCTCCATCTGTCTTCAACTTGTACACCCATTTATTCTTCAAAGGTTTTCTACCTTTTGGAAGTTCCACCAGCTCATAAGTATTGTTCTTCTTCAAAGAACTCATCTCCTCCTGCATTGCTTTCATCCATTGAGCTTTGTCTTTGTGAATCGAACTCCCTGGAAGCTCTATGGCTCCCCTCTTCTGTAATTGTAACATAATTAGAACTGGGGTACCTAGTAGAAGGAAGCAACCCTCTCTCAGACCTTCTAAGTGAAGGTTCAACTAAAGCTGTTGGTGGAGGAGTTTGCTCCCCCTGCTAAGCGTCATCAACCGGTTCTGGCACATCAACCCCATGTTCTTCAAATGAGTCTCCCTCATGTGTGGCTTCAGTAATGGAAGAAGACTCAAATCCAGAAACATCATCATCATCAACTATGATTTTCTTTGATGTCTTCAAATCTGCTATGGTCTCATATTCATGAAAGGCCACATCCCTGGACCTGACAATCTTTTTCTTCTCTGGATCCCATAACCTATAACCAAACTCGCATCTCCAAATCCCAAGAGGATACACGGAACAGTTCTATCATCAAGTTTATGTCTCTCTCTCCTTAGGCACATGCATAAATGCCTTGCATCCAAACACCTTCAAGTGAGAGTAAGTAACATTTTCCCGGACCAAACTCTCTCTCGGAACATCAAACTCCAATGGTCTTGAAGGAGAGCGATTCATCAAGTAGCAAGCGATCTTGAGAGCCTCACCCCAAAACGACTTGGGCAACTTAGCCATTTTTAACATACATCGACTTTATCAAGGATGGTTCTGTTTGTTCTTTCAAAGAACACCATTATGTTGAGGAGTACCCGGAATAGTCTTCTCATGTCTGATTCCATGTTCTGAGCAATAATTCTCGAACTCCTTTGAAGTGTATTCTCCCCCGTTATCACTACGAAGGCACTTCAAAGATACGCATTTTTCTCGTTCCACCATCATATGAAACTTCTTGAGGTACTCAAGAACCTGACATTTTGTTCTCAACACAAACACCCAAACCTTCCGTGAAGCATCATCAATAAAAGTAACAAAGTATCTACCACCTCCCATAGTTTCCACATCAATGGGACCACAAACATCAGAGTATACTAACTCAAGTAAATTTCTTTTTCTTTCAGATGATGAAGAAAAAGAAACTCTATGTTGCTTACCGAATAAGCAATCATCACAAGGGTTCAAATATTTACCTTTGGCAAAGGGAATGTGAGACTTCTTTGCCAACACCTGCAACCCTTTCTCACTCAAGTGACCTAGCCGCCTATGCCACAGATCTGGTGAAGAGTCATCTTCAATTGCGTTCAGGTCACCTCTGACGGTCTTCAATTGAGTCTTGTAAAGTGTATAGCTCAATTTTCCTCTAGCAACAACAATTGAGCCTTTGGTGAGTTTCCACTCCTTGCCCCCAAAGATGTTGTAGTAACCATCTAGGTCCAAAGCATGAGTAGAAAACAAATTCAGACGCAGATCCGGAACATGTCGCACATCTTTCAGAATTACCGTGCAACCCATAGTTGTCTGCACAAAGACATCTCCAATGCCAACTATATCTGCAAAACTGTTGTTCCCCATCTTTGCCTTACCAAAATTCCCTGCTCGATAAACAGAGAAGAAATCCTTCCTCGGAGTAGCATGGAAGGATGCTGCGGAATCAACAACCCATTCACTATCTGTATTAGTGACATGACCTTGATCCTCAACTAAAGAAAGCACAACCAAGTCTTCAATTGCATCGATATAGCAAATAGTAGTAGTATTCGATCATTCGCTTTATTTTGATTTTTCTCATCATTCTGTTCTCTTTTCCACACTCTACAATTTTTCTTTATGTGTCATTCCTTGCCACAATGATAACAAGAGAATTTTCCTTTTCCTTGAGACTTGCCTCTAGATTTACTCCGCCCCTCGGACCTCTGGCGACTTCGCCTCTATGTTCTGCGGTAGTAACAAGAGCTTGTGAAGTTTCAATGCCTTTATCCTTTCTCCTAGTCTCCTCGTCAAAGAGACTATCCCGCACTATGGATGAAGACAAGACACCGCCTTTGGAGAGCGAGAATTACTTAGAGACACCACCAAGGTTTCCCAACTTTTCGGCAACAAGCTTAAGAGTAAAAGTGCTTGTAACTCATCCTCAAGCACAATCTTCATAGCACTTAATTGATTGATCAATGCTTTGAAATCATTCAAGTGCTCTATCATCGACCGCCCATCTTTGTACTTCATATTAACAAGCCTTCTAATTAGAAAAGCCTTGTTCGAGCCCCCTTCCTCTCACACATATTCGCAATTTTCTCCACAACTCCCGTGCATCAACCTCTTTCTTGACATGGTGATAAATACGAGATCGATCCACTTTCGAATAGTCCCGTAGTTTTCTGGTGCAACTTCCTCCAATTAACATCAGATATTTTCTCTGGCTTGTTTTGTCCAAATTCAATTGGATCAAATAAATCCTTGCAATAAAGATGATCTTCCATCATCGGTTGCCAAATTGAATAATTCGTAGCCGTCAACTTGACCATATTGCTTGATTTATCATCATCATCCACCATCTTGATTCCCACAAAGATTCCCTGAACACGAACTAACCGCGGCTTTGATACCACTTGTTGGGGTTACTCAACAAGAAAGTAACCCCTTCAACTCGAGAGACAGATGAATAAAATCCACTAAGCCACGAACAATGCACCAAATCAATCACACCACAAAGAACACAAGATTTAACGTGGAAAACCCTCCAAATCAGAGGAAAAAAACCACGGGCCAAACTCCGAATAAATCCACTATATGAATAAAGAGTACAAGAATCTCAATCGAGGAAAATACAATATAACTCCTTCAAAGAACTTAAATGGTCACACCAAGATCTTGAAGAACTCCACCCTCAAATTGTACCCTTTCTTGATCACCAAGAAACCACCAAAGACTTCGCCGCGAGTCTTCAGATTCAAGATCTTGATGTATCTTCAATGTAGAGAAAATTGTTGTTGCATTCACCGCCTTGAACGCACAATGTAGAAGAGAGAAAAAATTTCCAAAAAACACAAAAGGTGGTGATTAGAAGAAATCCCCCAATTCGTTAATTCACTCCAATTTTCTTTCCTATTTTTTCTCTCCAAGATTCCTATTCCACAACCAATTCGTTGCTTTATGTGTTGGACTTTTCCATTTTGTGTGGGGCCCACACAAAAACCAACAGGAACCTCCGAGACGAAACAACGAAGATGGTCTTGAAGACACAGATTCAAAACTTCTGTCTGTCCGTCCGATTGGGGATGGTAGGCGCTGCTCATTACCAATGTAGTCCCCTGCAACTTGAATAACTCTTGCCAAAAAGAACTAAGAAAAAAAGGGTCGCGACACAATGGAATATGGAACACCATGTAAGCGACAAATTTCTTGGACAAAAGTCGCGGCTAAAGACGGAGCAGTGAAGTGAGGACCTAAAGCACATAAATGGGCCATCTTGGAAAGTCTATCCACCACAATGAAGATTAAGCTTTTCCCTTGTGAAGTAGGAATATGTGTAATGAAATCCATGGAGAGTGAATCCCAAATCTTACTCGGAATAGGCAGAGGTTGAAGTAAACCTTGCGGAGCTCGATTGAATGGTTTTATCTCTTGGCAAGTGCGACATAATTTGACAAATTGCATAACAGATTTTCAAATGGATGGCCAGTAGAACGACGCTGCGAGCCGAAAGAGCGTACATTAAACGCCAGCGTGACTGCCAGTGGGGGTATTGTGATACTCTTGAAGTAACAACAGTTGAAGGGCAGAGGCGTCTGGAACATAGAGGCGAGAGCCATAGAAAACCAGCCCGTCTCGTAAAGTATAGCGATCACAAGAGGCTGGAGAAGCCAAAATATCCTTCCACAAAGCCTGTCCAATAGGATTGTTGAGATAGAATTCTTTCAAAGCTAAAATAAGGCCAGAGGTGCGTTTGGTAATTGAAGAAATGGCCAGCAGTGAACCATCCGAACAACGTGACAAAGCATCCGCGGGAATGTTAGACGAGCCGGGCTTGTAAACAATGTCAAAATCATATCCCATCAATTTAGTAATCCAACGTTGTTGTTCCGGAGTTGTAATAGTTTAAGTAAGAATGGAACGAAGGCTTTGATGATCCGTGATGATTTGAAAGCGTCTGCCCAACAAGTATTGTCTCCATTTTCGGACAGCTTCCGTAATAGCGAAAAACTCGCGAACATAAGTAGAGGCAGCACGCATTCGGGAGGAGAAAGCAATAGGGTGCCCCTGTTGAGCTAAAATTGCACCAATACCAATATTAGATGCATCGGTCTGCACTTGAAAGGGTTCCATGAAATTCGGTAGAACTAGGACAGGCGTATGCATCAGAGCATTTTTTAAAGCCATGAAAGCGTTGTTAGCATTGGGCGACCACAAGAAGGCATTTTATGTAATAAATATGTCAACGGGGCAGCAATGGAAGCAAAATGCTTGACAAACCTTCGGTAATATCCCGCTAGGCCAAGAAACCCACGTAACTGCTTGACAGAAATCGGAATGGGCCAATCTCGGATTGCCGAGATTTTGGAGGGATCGACAGCGACTCCCGCAGCCGAGATGATATGTCCCAAATACACCAGAGAAGATGAGCCAAATTCGCACTTAGAATGCTTAACAAAGAATTGATTAGTGCGAAGAATCGATAAAACCGCTGAGAGGTGCACAATGTGAGATTCCCAAGAGTTGCTATAAATAAGAATGTCATCAAAGAAAACAAGCACGTACCGCCACAATTGCGCTTGAAACAATTGATTCATCGTGGCTTGAAAAGTAGAAGGGGCATTTGAAAAACCAAATGGCATAACCACAAATTCAAAGTGGCCATCATGTGTATGAAACGCCGTTTTATGGATATCTGAGGGATGGATGCGTAGTTAATGGTATCCAGCTCATAAATCAAGCTTAGTGAAGATCTTTGCGCCAAGAAGTTCATCAAGAAATTCGTCAAACCGTCGGAATGGGGAAGCAGTCCTTAACGGTCACCGAATTAAGAGCCCTGTAATCAACGCAAAAATGCCATGTATTGTATTTCTTGTGGACCAATAACATGGGAGAGGAAAATCGATTGGTGCGTCATTGAGCATCTCATGCACCATTCGCTCGATCTCGCCTTTTTGAAAATGCGGGTAGCGGTATGGTCGGACATTCGCAGGTTGTGCCCCTTCCAAAAGAGGAATGCGGTGATCAGTGAGGCGGGAGGAGGCAGTGTTGACGGCAAAGCAAACACATCAGTGAACTGGTCGAGCAGAGGTGCATGTTGAAAGGGAATTGATGGTTGAGTGGGCTGGTGCTGCTCCACTGGTGAAATAGATAGAAGTAGTAGGTTAGAAACGACATCCTGACGTTGAGCTTTATGTTGGTGGGCCAATGTCATTAGAGAAAGTTAAGTATAGTTGGATGGACGTAGGCCTTGCAACCTAATGGGCTTCCCTTTATTATGAAATTCCATACTTACTTGGGCATAATCAAATGTTGTAGGGCCCAGGCCCACCAACCATTGGACCCCTAGCATAATGTCCGCACCGTAAAGGGGTAAGACGAACAAATCCAATAGACTAGTAATCGTTGAGCTGAAGAGGAACCGCCCGACAAACCCCTGCATAGCCGAAAGTCTCACCGTTGCCGACTGTCACTGTTAAACGCTCGGACGGAGAGATCACCAAGTAGAGTAACTTCGCAACCCTGGTTTGAATGAAATTATGCGTCGAACATGTATCCACTAAGATCACGACCTTCTCGCCGTAAACAACACCGTGCAGGCGGAGAGCGACTGGGACTGTTTGGCCGACATATGCTTGGAAAGAAATGGCTGGTGCCTCCAGGGAGACCACCTCAGGAATGGGAACTAGAGATTCCAAGGTTGCTGGTGAGTCAAAAATGGGAGAATCTAAAGCACACTCATTGACATCATCGTCAATAATGCATAAAAATTGACGCCCATTACATTTATGCCCGGGAACGAATTTTTCGTCACAATTGAAATAAAGACCCTTTTCGCGGCGAACTGTCATCTCTGCCGGCGTCAAACACCTAGCATTAGGAGGGATTTTTGGAAGGATTGAATGGAGCTTCTCAGGGAGGGTGGATATGGGATTGTGGCTTTTAAATGGATTAGGTTTAGTGGGAAATAGTTTACCAGCCTGAATTTTGTCATTAACCAATTTGGCCTTGCCAATGGCTTCATGGAGGGATTGGGGGTTCAACAAGAAGAACTCTCACTGTAGATCTTCTTTGAGGCCAGAAAGGAAACAATTGAGAAGATTAGACTGAAATAGGCCTCGTAGACAAAGGTTCAAACTCTTCCATAAACGCATCGAGTAAGCCAGTTTGCTTTAGCTTAAACAGAGCAGCCTCGAAGTTGAGGAAGGACGAAGGCCCAAAACGCATATTGAGGGCATTAGTGAAGGACGGCCAAGAAGTCAGTTGACCTGTCGAGTACAACCAATGAAACCACTGGAGTGCTGAACCCGACATGTAGAAAGAGGCGACAGACAGGCGTTGATCTATGGGGGTTTGGTGATAGAGGAAGAAACATTCAATTTGAAACAACCAACTTAGGGGGTTATCACCGAAAAACACTGGTATCTCAAGTTTGGGCATGCGTAATTGACCCGGGGCAGTCATGGGTAAGGGACTGTGACTTGGGCCGCTCAGGGACGAATGGGGCAGGTTGAGAATGGGATTTGGGGTATTGGATGACAAAGCATGGTGAGGTGAATGTGGAAAAGAATGTGATGGTGGGAAAGAAGGTGGTGCACGCAACAGCGGTGGGTTAAGGGGTGGAGGTGGGTTAGAGGGTTGTTTCTCCAGTTTAGCCAAACGTTGCATGACCTTTGACATCGACTTTGTCATGGCATCCTCAGACGTTGTACTCCTCGTAATAGCCTCCGAGTGCTGCTGGAGGACTGCCAGTAACTAGTCGTGTCGCGCCTCTTGTTGTTGTAACTGATCCTTGATAGCCACCAATACATACTCGTTTGCTCTGGAGTCGTCACACCGGCAACCATAGAAGAAATGAAAGCACCGAATGATGCCACTTGGAGGGGATAGATTTGAAGTGAGAAGAGGTTAAGCGAAGGAAGAAGATTTCAATATGTAAAGCAGAGAAGAAAGGGAGAAGTGAAAGAGAAAATTTCAGATAGAAAAAGAAGTTAATTCATTTCATGCTTTCTCAATTTTCATCACAGCTTATATACTATCCACTACGTCCCTTTTTTTTGCTGCACCTGCCATTCACGATTACATGATCCTTAGCACAGACTGCACCTGCCATTCACGATTACATGATCCTTACTACCTTAGCACAGAAATATTCTCTGACATTGACAGAAATCCTAACTAATTCATAATGTTCAAATTACGTTTCTAGTCCTTAAACTTTAAGGGTTTCTTAACAATACGTTCACTCCTCTTGGGCTTGGATTGCTCCACAGCTGGGCCTTTGCCTTTGGGATCTGCTCCACTACCTGATGGACTTGCAACAGAAACAAAATTGGGAAGATATAAATTTTATTTGATTTAGATAATGTTTGGTAACTCTTGTTGGAACCCTTATGGCCTGTTCGCTTTAATTTTTACCAAGACCCAAGACCAAGTTATTGTGAAAGTTACCTACTTTCACTATCTCACACGGGAGCATGCGCACGCACAACTAATAAGCTGAGGGAGCATATACAACTTAATGCTAAGAGTGATCATTTCATCCTAGACTAGTTAGACTATGGGTGCTAATTATATATCATTTGTTTATATTTAGTACTTTGATAAAGTAACAACTAATAAGCTAAGGGAGCATATACAACTTAATGCTAAGAGTGATCATTATATATCATTTGTTTATATTTAGCACTTTGATAAAGTAACAACTAATAAGCTAAGGGAGCATATACAACTTAATGCTAAGAGTGATCATTTCATCCTAAACTAGTTAGACTATGGGTGCTAACTATATATCATTTGTTTATATTTATTACTTTGATAAAGTAAGTACATCAAATGATCTGCTCAAGGATCGATTAAGGCTTTGAGAAAGAGGCCAATTCGTTCAAGTACATCAAATCGTCATATGCGCACTACAACTAATTAAGCTTGTCTTTTCCTTTTCTTTAGTGTCGATGGAAGTGGAACTAAAACTTATTGCAACCCCTCATTAAGTTAGGACTTAGGACTAACTTAGCATTGTCTATAGTTCACCAATGTGGGACAAAGGGAAGCAGCCGCCTCTCTTCCTTTTTAGTCCCACATTAAAGAGGAAAGATGGGACAACTGAAGGTCTAGAATTAAATTTTGTTAATTTTTAGTCCCGATTGCTTAGAAGAGGAGAATAAGTATCTCTCCTCTGTAAATACCGTGAGGTAGTGTCTTACTTCATGTCTTGCCTTTATCGTCCATCCTCCAGCATGTAGCTTTGGAAGGAAAACAATAAAAAGCAATTGAAACATAACAATAACATGCTCAATTTGTTTTACCAATTAATAAATGGTATATAACTAATATATGGTATATGATCAATTGGCACAGTTTTGTCCTTTGGATATAAATTTATAAAATATAATAATTTTCTATGCAAATATTAATGCTCAAGGGTTTATAAGCCCTTCATGACTTAGGTGTCTAGCATATTATGCTTATCTGATGATATTATTTAGATTCTAGATATATTATGCTTATCTGATGAATTTATTTAGATAATTGATGTTAGCACATTCTAAGCTAATAAGCTCTTATGTCTTACGTAAAAAAGGGTTACCAAACACACAATTATTTCAATTCATTTTTATTTTATTATGGATTTGAATGGCTTATATCTTTTATGCATCATGCACATATAAATAAATTATTTTATTAAATAATAAAGGAATATTAACAATATATAGGCTAAAAATCAGAAGACGCGGGGCTATTGGCTCTAAGCTATTCATAGACAAGTTCATTTTGTGTAACAATGTCACCTATATATTGTTAAAAATATTTTACAAAATATTGAGGATATATTATTCATGCATGTGCATTATACACAATATCACCGACTGCGAAAGTATGCTATGTAGTTAAGTCTTGTACGATCTTCTACATCAAAAATCAAAAGTCAATGTGTGTCATATAATTTTTCTCATAAAACTACAAATGATTGGTTATGCATTATTCTTAATTTTTATAATACAAAATAATACTATGAATTTGAGTTGATAGTGAGTAAGCCTTTCTCCGGTAAAGCTAAATATTGAAAAGGAGACCGGTTATCCCGTTCGAAGAGGCATGATATTAAGTAGACTTTGTCTCGCCACCCAACGTGAAGGTTGTCCCACCAACTCATACAAATAGTACATTTTGTTTATTAATGTAATGAATCAAGTTGTGAACATATATTTAATCATATGTTCTATTTTTTACATAAAAAAAGGAAAACTATTTTATATTACATTTATTTTTAAAATATTATTCAACCATAGTTGAATTTGTTACCTTATTATATTACTGACAAGAATTACTTGTCATGACAATAAGATACTGCAATTTATGAATAAAGTATCTATTCAAGACTTCGTGTTATACACAATCATTAGCCAATATCTCTTTAGAGATTTGAAAAGTGAATATTTCACTTTCTATATATTTTCACCTTATGGAGTTATATATATAAATACAAAAATGGTAATGCTCCAAAAAGCTTAAAATGAGCGACTGAGTCTCAAGCTACAAAATCTAATCAGTCAAATATTAATTATAATTCTGCAATTTTAATTACCTCTATGTTGAGTCTATGTGGAGATATGACTGATGATGCAATAATAAGAAGGTCACGTGGCCCACCTCGATTTATTATTCTAATAAATATCGAGCGCGCATATCAATCTAATAAATATTATGGATTGATTTCTTGTCTCATTATAGCTGAGTAAAATAACGAGGTATTATAAATATAATATCGCCCATGTCCAATTGTTTTAGCTTCAAATTAAAAAGCATTTGTTGCATATAATGACCATAGTCGCAATAATAAGTTTTCGGATGTGGAAAATGTGAAAAGATTTAGTAAAGATCGTATAGACAATTCCACTAAAAGTTGGAATAAAAGTGGTGCATCACTAGAAAATGGCAAATTAGTATTGACAACGAACGCTCATAATTGTGACATTTTTCATTACATACAAAAGGCTATGTAGCCTAAATATTGTCTTTTACATTATACCCAAATATTTTTGATCTTTTACCATGCCTTCAAAATCAAGGCAAAATTATGAATTTTATTATTGAAAAAAGCTCAATAAAGTTGACACTTCAATTAATGAGCTAAATAAAGGTGAATATTGAATGTCTTGCTTATTGTACTATGTACACAATATAATATAAAATAGAGAGAGTATTTCTCGAACTTAAACTTAACAGAGACTAATAGCCTACAAGATTTGTGGAGCTATAAAGCAGATTAGACTTATAAATAATTGTTCAGATAAACGTACTTAACAAAACCTCAATGATTATTTACTTCGAAAATGATACGTGTGTCATCTATATTATCCATGTCTTCATTGTAATATTATCATATGTCGACGACCCAAATATTGTGAGAAATCATGACGACATCGTTATATCATTATACCCGAAAAAAGAATTTAATATGAAAGATCTTAAAAAAATAAGATTTAGCCTTAATTTGAAATCAAATATTTTTCAAGTAAAATAGTTGTCCATCATATAATTTATTTTACTCAAAAAGGAAAATTTGGGTTTGTAAAAGTTTGTTGCAAAACAATAAGATGTTCCACTCATGTTAACATAAGGGGGAGAATCAAAAAGAGTTATTGATTAGTGCATTCCACTCTTTTTCCCTTAACTATGGTTTTATCCCACTAGGTTTTCCTAACAAGGTTTTTAATGAGGCATTCCTAATATTATTATACTCCCTATAAAAATTTACGAGGACAATTAATGTACTCTTTTTCCTATTCTAGATCTTTTCCCATAAGATTTTTCTAGTTGAGCTTTTGATGAGGCATATATATTATCTCAAAATGTATCAATGTGTTGTACTCTTTTCCTTAGCTATGATTTTATTCCACTGAGTTTTTTTAGCAAGGTTTTTAATGAGACAATTCTAACAATACTTTACTCATCAAAATAGATGAGAACGGTGCACTTTTTTCTTTTACCGGATTCTTTTCCATAGGGTTTTTTTCTAGTAAAACTTTTAACGAGACATATTCTATCAACAAATGTCATCCAAAGGGGGTGTTGTGAAGTATAGACGACCATGCATGCACACTAACATATTGTGTAGTCATGTAACTTGTATTTCTCACTAATGGTACCCTCACTTGTCCATGTATTGTCATGTTACTTGGAAACCTTTCAATGTACACTAACTCTTCCGTGTATTGTTAATGTTGCTTGTGATGTGTTGTATGACTTCTGCCGTATGTATAACTAGTACACATTGTATAAATACATTTATCATCATCACCAAATGACTTATTTAAAGGTGCCATTGTAATTTACACACCAATAGTAGAATGAAAATCTATATATTTTTCAACTCTAACTATCTTCTCTCTTGTCTCATCTTCTCTACTAATTCTTGTAGTCTTTAGTTCATGCTTTTCATACTTTAGTTCTACAAGTTCTGATTGGCTTACAACTTAATTTACAACAATGTGGACATCGAAATTGGGAGGAGCCCCGATTTCATGGCATTTTTGGTCGTTCTGATGGAAAGTTAACAAATTGGTGGGTAGATATCCTCAATGTATTCGCCAAGTGTGTGTCTTTCCCTGGTCAATCCGGTCCAAACCCTAAATCCCTGTGAATTTCCATTCCTACCCCTCACTTAATTCTCTTCTCAATATGTTTGATGTGAGCACTCGGCTCTCGAGGAGGATCGACACCAGCGGATAGCTAGAGAGAGTGGTATGTGCTCGGCTCGAGGACGAACCGAGGGGAGCACGGCAGGAGAGCACATAAGGAGGAGCGAACACGCGAGGTTTAATTTCTTATCTTCATCCGATGTTGCTGTGTGACACGAGGCTCATCGGGTGCTGATTTGCTGTGTGTCTATGTGTGTCTCTTCTCTGCATGACTGATGATTCTCATCTCTTCGGATCAGCTTCAATGCGCGTCTCGAGTCATGTCTAAGGGTTATCCAACCACTCCAGATTACTGTGTACTTAGCCAAATTTTCTTAATTTTCTTCAACCAATGCACCTCAATACTTCCTCCAAACCACCAAACCTTCAGCACAGGCCAATGCGGGTTATGCAACATTGTCTCGAGATGCGTACAAGTGTGCCCTTTGAGGCAAATCATCAAAAATACTCTAAAAAGGCCCCATTTTTATCCTTTTTTGATCTAACATTACTAGAAACCTACAACCAACAAAAATAAATATTTATTAACTATAGGCAAAATATATTTTTCGGTCCTTGAACTATGAGTCTTTTATGCTTTTGGTCCCTGAACTTTCATTAGTGTACATTTGGTCCCTGAACTTTCATTATTGTACATTTAACCCCTGAACTTTTGAGTTTTTTTATACCCTTGGACCCTGAACTTTGAGTTTTTTTATGTTTTTGGAGAAAATTAATTAATTTTTTGACTTTTGTTGGTAGATGTGAGTCGTTCTGTTCAGTAATATAAACCACTTTACTCTTCTTAACTAGTAACACGACACTCTTGTTACCCACATCACCAAAATTTAACATTTTAAATGTTGAAAAGACTAAATGTAGATCTTTGTAAAAGTTCAAGGACCAAAAACATAAAAAGCACAAAGTTCAAGGACCAAATGATAGGTTTTGCCTTAACTATATTTGGAGACTTTGACGCATCATAATAATGTAAATATACATGAAAATGGGGTACAAAATACACTTAATAGTCAATCAATCAATAGGGCATAAATGTTTGATTTCTTTTCATCCAATGATCAAGTTTCATTCACATGGGTAATTATAAAATTATCACTTCTATCTAACTTAATTATCTTTCATATCATAATCACTTCTTAATTTCATTCAAATGGAACTGAAAAGAAAAACATAAACAATAATACCTCATATCTTTGAAAAAAACTATTAAAAATTCTACATTTAATCTTCATATATCCTTCTCTTATCTTTTTTTGCTTCGGATATCTTGAATACCTCCAAACTCATTCGAAACCTTGTCCTCAAGGTTTAAAAATAAAGTCAGATTCTCAAAACAAAACAAAATACCTCGTGAAGCACAAGAAAATATAAGTATTTTAAATTATTAAACATTATACTTATAGAAGAACAATGAATTGGAAACACCATTCATATATAAACAAAGTAAGAAATATTAGAAGCGAGAATGTATAAAAACATAACATAAGTCAGAATATCATAGTTTCCAAAATATCACAATTTTCATGAAATTTTCCTCATACATTAATCACTTTCTTGGATATCATAGAAGAAAGAGAAGAGAAATCAGTAACACTGCTGAGAGATCGCATCATCCACTTGAGCACCACCATCTTGCTTATTCAGATGAGACCTATAACTGTATGCAAGGCTGTATATCTAGTAATCAATTATACCATCCATTGGTAGTCTCACTTGAAAAGGTGGCACTGAAATTTCCACTTCTTGTTTGTTCATTCTTCTGATTAGGCATTGTTCAGAGCCATATAAATCCTTTCTGATTTCCCGTTGGTTTTGAAAAATCATCTCTTGATTTCTCAAAATTCTCATTTGGTTTTAGATCAACGAGTCTATCATGGACATTTCTGACTCTTCCATGAATAAACCAGGGTAAGAACTTGTCAATTTTCATTATGCATTCTTTGAGTCTCAGCACACTCTTTGCATTTCTTTTGCTGCTTTTCTATCTTGTTCTTCTTTCATTTTATTTTGGTATGCAGCTTGTCTTTTAAACTCAGCTTTTTCTTTTTTCTATATCCACATATCCTACCACCTTTTTCATCTTTGCAATTGACTCATCGGTGGTAGTTTTATCAGGAAGAATATTCATATCCAGTTCCTCCATAGGAACTCCATCTTAGGTCCATACTTATCCTCATTTTTCATATGAAATCCCCTATGTGAGATTATTTTCCTCTGTCGTTTTTAAAAATCATCTTTAAACCTCTTTAAAGCCTAATCATTGATAAACTATTTTGAATCAAAATAAATTTTTGTTATCGTCGATCCACTGTCCTCACTACCCTCCATTTCTCTATTAGGGGTAGGTTCTCTTTATCTCTGACTCTTTGTCATAGAAGTATCTATGGAAACTCTTATAGGTTCTATTTACATTGGTGAGAATTTAGAGGCTCGATGAAATAGACATGTTTGTGAAGGTTTTTTTTTTTGGATTTTGGTTCCTCAACTAATTTACCCTTTCTCTTATCCTCTTTTGAAATTCTTCCACGGCCATTCCTCCTCTAGGCATCTTAATTCTCAAATAAAGGATTCAAAAGCCTTGAATAAATAAATACTCGTGAGTCATGTAAAATAATAGAGTGAAATTTCGTTTGGAACAAATTTAAGAATGGTAAACAACTAAAAATATTCAAAACATAAATAAAAGGATTTGGTGAAATCCAAATTGATATATTGTTAAATCAATTATTGATCAATAAAATCTCCAAACTCAATTTTTTACAAACACTTATTCGTATACAATCCAAATACGATTCAAAATTCTTTTTATAGACAAGATTTTGATAAAATAGTCAAAATAGTACAAAAATCCTTAGAAATTGATACAATAATAATTCATTTGATCAAGATAATTAAAATCATTTATCAATAATGTTCAAATCATTTCAAATCAAGAAAAATGAAGAATTTCAATCTTGAAAATTTGCAATAAAAACCTTAGTTTGGAAATCAAGATATTGAAGTTTAAACGAGGCATTGAGTAATCACCTTCTTGAGAGTCAGTCTCTCAAGTAAATGATTCGTATGAAAGCTTCTAATCTCCTTATTCGAGCTCCAAATTTGAATTCCTTCTCAAACTTTAAGCAGCCTTTAAAATATCTCAAACTCACACTAATTGGTGTTAATGTGACGGGATTGAAGTTGGCAACATTTTTTTTTTTTGGTTTCTGGTTAGTGATTTTTGGTAGCGTCGTAGTTCTATAACGCACGATGCTAAACAAATTGCTAACCAGGGAAATTTTAGATTTTTAATTTCAATTTTTTTGAGTTTTGTAACGACCCAAATTAATTAAACTAGGATTAGTGTTAATCTTGAAGATTAACGATTGTAATTCGGGCGTTACATGGACAACTCGGTTGACTCAGACACGAGAACCGATGAAATATGTTATTTATGGATGGTGGTTGTGTATATGTGGTGTTTAAAAAATTATTATTATTATATTGCACCGCATGTGTGTATGTTGCTATCGGACGAGTTTGTGTGACGGGTGTTCGCTTCGAAAGGCGTGTCAATGCGGGTGTTGGATAGGCGAACTACGGGTACACTAAGAAACTCGACTAATCCATGTCAGGATGACTAGTTAATCAATTAAAATGGGTAATGTGACCATAGGCCAAGTAAACTTCAATTAAAACAATAGGCTATGGCGTACCTCGAATTGTGTGCCGAGATGCGGGGCATCGAGTGCTGAGTGCCGAGTAGTCGAGGGTTAGTGGGATTAAAAAATTTATCAATTTGGTGAATAAAAACACTAACCATATATATTATAATGGGCCTAAGCTAATGTAATTGAATCAAATAAATCAATGCCTATAGTTTGGTTATTTAAATTAGAAACCATGAGATTGCCCTAGAGATACGTGTTGACACATCTAGGAACTATGTAAGCAGCAAATTAGTGTCACTTTGATTGGGTTAGTGGGAGTTAATGAGATACATGTCAAGGTGTGGATCATTAGATGAGCTTCGAGATACGTAAGTACATGGAGATCAATGCACTACAAGAAATTTGAGCTTTTACTACAAATTTGACGAATCATTTGTCACAGTTTAAAATAAGCGTATCCAATAGGCGTTTTAGTGACGGTACATTAATCGTAAATAAAACTTTTATACATTAACACTTATTATTGTCACGATTTAGATTTTGCGTGATGAAAAGAAGCTTTAGAGAAGAACATGTTTCCATCACAAAAAGGTAAAAATTTTTCGTCACGTAAAGTGTGTTTGCTCACAATCATTATTCCGTAACAAAAGAAAACACAAATTTTCCCCCGCAATCTCCTTCCCATTTTTTGTTTCCATTTTTTTGCGCGAAACCACCGCGATTTTTTCCGCCCTTCTCGTCCCACTCCTCCACCTCCTTCATCCAAATCGTGCCCTACTACTCACACCAATCATCGTCCTCAAGCCTCCGATCCGCCGTCGTGGTCATCCTCGTCGTCGCGCCTCTACTTCGTCGTCGTCGTCCTCGCACTCCTCGTGCCTCTACTTCGTCGTCCTCTCTGATCCATCGTCGTCCTCTTCCTTCACGCCTTTGCTCATCCTCGCGCCTCCTCCCTGGTCGTCCTGCATCTCCGTCAAGCAACTGTGGAACCTTCGTCGCCGACACGCCTCTGCTCCCTGTCGTGTTCCTCACCATCGCGCCTCTGCTCGCAGTCGTCCTCACACCTCTGCATCTCGCCGACGCTTCACCCTTGCGCCTCTGCTCCCTGGTCGTCCGTTGGGCGACGCCTCACCCTCGCGCCTCTGCTCCCTGGTCGGCGAGCTCCCTGGTCGGCGAGCTCCCTGGTCGGCGAGCTCCCTGGTCGTCCTCTCGCCGACGCCTCACACCTCTGCTCCCTGGTCGGCGCCTCTGCTCCCTGGTCGGCGAGCTCCCTGGTCGTCCTCTCGCCGACGCCTCACCCTCGCGCCCCTGCTCCCTGGTCGGCGAGCTCCCTGGTCGTCCTCTCGCCGACGCCTCACCCTCGCGCCTCTGCTCCCTGGTCGTCCTCTGCTCCCTAGTTGCACTGCTTTGCTCCCTGATCGTTGCTCCCTGATCGTCTTCGCATTCCTTCGTCGTGAGTTCTCCCTCTTTCATCTCAAAACATGTTTCTTGTTTGCTTTTTTGGTTAATTGACACTTTGATGTTTTGTTTGATTGTTTTGTTTGATCTTACAATGATTTGTGATTTTAATTTGGGCTTGAGATTTTATTATTTTGGTGAGTTATAGTTCGATCACAATGTTGCTCAACGAATCTCGTTTTAGAAACCTATAAGGTAAATCCGAATACTTTCTTGATGATTGACCCAATTAACATGTGTTCCTCAATTTCAATAACGATGATAATGAATAGTTGGTGTGAAATTTGGATTATGTGAATTGGATTTTTAGTCTAATGATTTTCATTTCAACATCTCCAAAGTGTGTTAAAGGACCAATACAAAGGAAATATTAGTAAGAAATCAAGAAGTGAATTGATAAAGTAGAATTGGATGTGAATTTTGAAGTCCACAGTGATAAAACATTTCACAATGGAAGCAAGGTTGTGAAAGGTATAAAAACAACAATTCCTTTTTATGTAAAGACCATTCGCCAATCAACAAGAAGGAAATTCTGCAACTAAGATTAAGTCTACAAAGCTCATGACACAAGAATGAAAAAACCATCGCAAAATTCTCAATAAAAAACTCAATGGTTAGGGAGAGCAAAGATGGGTTTACAACAACAATGGTTAATGAGAGCAAAGATGGCGGCCCATCTTTTAGTTTTTTATTTTGTTTTTGTTTTTGTAAACCCATCTTTGTATGTTCTTTTTGTGTCCAATCAAATGTCATTTAGGAATGCATCCAACCAAATGTCGTACATTTCGTAGATCTTTGTGCACACACACTTCTCAACATGTATTATTGCATCCAATTAGATCAATACTTAAAGTATTACTCTAGCAATTCCCTTAGTTAAAATCTTGTATTGGTGCAATACTAAAGTTATTATATGGCATTAGATGACCGTAGCGATTATTGACTAGCATCCCCACTCTAAATAAGTTAATCTCTCCCTAAATTTATGGCTTCAAATTGAAGCTCCTTTAAGATACAATCCATATCCAACTCAAAAAAAAAGTTCTTCAATAAGATCATGAATAGATAATGTCCATTATGTGTGACATAAAATCAAAGTGAAATGTATCTACCACAATGTCTTCTAAATATTATGATAAACGGTCACATCAAAATTATTAATTTTTTTAAAAGTTTTGAATTATTTTCATGCCTTTATTAATAGGGAAAACATATTTTTTTGGTCCCTGAACTTTGAAACTTTTATGCTTTTGATCTCTAAATTTTTCATTAGTGTACATTTGATCGCTGAACTTTTATTGTTATACATTTGATCCTTGAAATTTTGAGTTTTTGTCATTTTGATCCCCAAAGTTTAAATTTTCTATGTTTTTTAGAGAAATTAATTTTTTTTTTTTTTTTTTTTTACTTTTGTTGGCCAATGTGAGTTGTTCAATTTAAGAATATAAACTACTTTGCTTTTTTTGACTAGTCACGCAACACTCTTATTACCCACATCGTTGAGATTTAATACTTTAAATGATGGAAAAACTAAATGTAGATCTTTGTTCGATTTAGTAATATATATTAATAAAAATTTAGAAACCAATAGCATAAAGTATACAAAGTTTAGAGATCAAATGATGAATTTTGCTTTATTAATATTATGAGAATTAAAAATAAAATTTCTATTTAAAAGTGAATACAGTCAAATGGCGATGGTCTCTCGATACAAGGTTGTGAATTTTCTTACATTCCTACAATGTGTGTATTTGGTAGGATATTTCATATTTATTTTACCAGTAAAGCATGTCATGATCAACATTATAATGCATCAGAATCATGTATTGAGGTAATTGCTTAATCTTTGATGTTATAGTTGTTTGTAATTTCATGTTCGTACACTTGCTAGGGATGATTAATATATTTTATTGTAATAATCTTAATTTATTTGTGTTAATGTCATGTTTGATAATCCCATTGCAGAAATAATGGATAAGAGTTGGATATCTTTAGTTGATCGAAACTCTCAAGAATGTATGGATGGGTATGAACAATTTTTAGATTTCGCTTATGCCAATAACGGGACAAAGGAAAAAATTTATTGCCCATGCAAGGAGTGTTGCAATAGATTTTTAAAGTCAAGAGAAAAGGTTAAAGGACATCTTATTTTAAATGGATTATTAAATCATTACAAAAATTGGATTTATCATGGAGAATCTAATACTCCATCAGATTGCTATGAAGATATGAAGAAATACATAAATCGTTTCTTGATGATATGATTGGAATGGTACATGATGCATTTGAGATTCCTAATATTGATGATGCGGAGACTGGAAACTCGACTGAATCTACACAAGTGTTTGGACCTAACGAAGAAACCAAATCCTTTTTTAACCTTATAAAAGATGCATAACAACCATTATATCCAGGATGTGAGAAATTCACTCAACTTTAATTCATTGTACGGATGTTGAGCTTGAAAGTAATGAGTGGTTGGACATATAAGTCATTTACTTTGTTGCTTGAGTTGTTGATAGAAGCATTTCCTGAAGGCGTCTGATTACCTAATTCATATTACAAAACAGACAAAATGACCACGGATTTGGATTTTACTTATAAAACATGGGATGCATGTCCTAATCATTGTATGTTGTTCAAAGATGAAAATAAGGATATTGGTGAATATGTTATTTGTCATGCATCAAGGTATAAGGAAGATGATTCTAATGACCCAAATACAAATAAAAATACAAATGCAAATAAAAATGGGGGAAAGCGAGTTGCAGCTAAACAAGTGAGATATTTTCCATTGAAAGCTAGATTGAAAAGATTATTTATGTCATCGAAAACATCTTCACTCATGACATGGCATGCAAAAGAGCGAATTGATGATGGTGTATTGAGGCATCCTGCAGATTTTCAAGCTTGGAAGGCTTTTGATACAAAAAATTCTTCATTTGCTAGTGAGATACAAAACGTAAGACTTGGACTAGCAACAGATGGATTTAACCCATTTAGGAATATGTCGTTAGTTCATAGCACTTGGCCTGTTGTATTGATGTGTTACAATTTGCCACCTTGGTTGTGCATGAAACAACCATTTTTGATTTTATCAACACTCATTGATGGGAAATATGGACCAGGGGATAAGCTAGATGTATTCATGCAACCACTTATTGAAGAGTTGAAAGAACTATGGAACGAAGGCATACTCACATATGATGCATCCCCAAATGAAATGTTCAAACTTCATGCTGCATTGTTGTGGACCATTAGTGATTTCCCCGCTTATGCTTATCTCTTAGGATGGAGCACCAAAGGAAAGTTTGCATGTCCTTGTTGCAATATAGAAACAAAATCTCAATGGTTGAAGTATGGTGGTAAATATTGCTTTACAGGACACCGAAGATTTTTACCTATGGATCATAAGTTTCAGAGGGATAAATTTTTTGATGGGAAGTGGGAGTGGGATAACGTGCCTAACTATTTGACAGGTAGTGGGGTGTTACATCAGTTAGATAAGTATGAGATACTTACTGAGTATAGAAAAGAAGATCTTATGAAAAAAAATAAAGTAAGCGAGTGTTAAAAGACGAAGAGAAGAAGATGAGGAGCTTTGTCATTGTCAAGAATAAGGTGCATAGTTGGAAAAAAAGAGTATATTTTTTGAAATTACGTATTGGGAGTATAATTTGATGCGCCACAATCTGGATGTGATGTATATTGAGAAGAATGTTTGCGACAATGTGCTTTTTACATTATTAGGTGTGGCTGGAAAATCTAAGGACAGTTTGAATGCAAGACGTGATTTACAGGAAATGGGTATTAGAAAACCTTTACATGTTCAAAAAGGGTTCTAATAAATCTTATATACCTCCAGCACGATTTTCAATGAATAAGAAAAAAATAACTATCTTTTTAGAGAGATTGAAGAGTGTGAAAGTGCCAGATGGGTATTCTTCAAATATTTCACGATGCGTCAACGTTAAAGAACGTGTTATTCGAGGTCTTAAAAGCCATGACAACCATATTCTCTTACAACAATTACTTCCTTTGGCTATTCGAGGAGTGTTGCCAAACGATGTTGCTGCACCAATTATTGAGTTAAGTCATTTCTTCAAGCAACTGTGGTCTAAAGTTAATAGACTTTCTGATTTAAAGGTTATTGATGAACGTATATCACTTACATTATGTCATTTAGAAAAATATTTCCCCCATATTTTTTTGATGTCATGGAACACTTGCCAGTGCGTTTAGCTCAAGAAGCAATGGTTGCAGGAAATGTTCAATTTCGATCAATGTATCCGATTGAGAGGTTTTTACTCACCCATAAAAAATATGTGGGAAATAGAGCTCATCTAGAAGGTTCTATTGCAAAAGGTTATTTGATGGATGAGTGTATTAATTTTTGCTCAAGATACATTGACGAAAATGTGGAGACAAAAATGAATAAAACACTTCGAAATTATGATGGTGGAAACGACGGTGAACAACCATTTGGAAAAGAAGAAGTAGTATTGCTCGACAATATCACATGGGTCCAAGTCCATAGATGTGTGCTTGTTAATACTGATGAGTTTTACCATTTCAAAGGTAAAGAAATATCTTAAGTTTTTTTTAATATTATTATAGGTACTATAATAACTAATTTTATCTATTATTATGTTCAGTATGCACATTGAGGAGCTTGCAAGAGAAATGTCAAGTGCATCAGAACTCACTATTAGAAAAAGACACAATGAAACATTCCATACATGGCTTATGAATCATGTAAGTAATATTTATTCATTTTTTTCTACTCAAATAATATGCTTTCAATGTATATTAATGCAAATATGAATCAATTTAATTTATAGGTCCACAATTTGCGAACGTCGTCAAATGGAACACTTTCAGACGAAGTTGAAAAGCTTGCAAATGGCCCTAGTAAATATGCTTGGAGATTTAAGGGGTATATAATAAATGGTATGCGTTTTCGCATTAAAGAAATTGACAATAGAAGAGCAACCCAAAATAGTGGTATATATATGGATGCAGGTACCATGAGTTATGCCAGTATTAATGATAAGAATCCACGTTGGGGAGAACTCACTTACTATGGAGTACTCACTGATATTTTAGAGATAGTTTACCCTACCAACCTCAAGTTTGTTTTGTTCAAAGGTGATTGGATTGACTATAAGACTGGGAGGAAAATAGATGATTATAAATTCACCTTAGTGAATTTTAATCGTCTTCTATATCGGAATAATCAAATTGGAGACGAACCTTTTATTTTGGCGGCTCAAGCGAAACAAGCTTTTATGTGAGAGATCCTCTAGATCCTGATTGGTATGTTGTTGTCAAAGTGACAAGCAGGGATGCTTTTGATAATATTTCACAAATAGAAGATTGTGAACATCAACAGTTAGCTGAAAAGAAAAGTGGAGATGACAGTAATTTCGTATGCGTGAGACATGATGTCGATGAAACTACAATAGAAGTAAACAATGTTGAAGATTAAGAAGAATGGAATGTGCATGATTATTCAAAAAATCCTTATGTGCCATATTATGAAAGTTAGTGAGTCATTATTTTGCCACCTTTGATTATTGTCACTCAATTTATTATTTTTTATTTTCATGATGATTTGTTCAACATTATAATTACCATCATTTCTGGTCCATGGCTCGTGGAAAGTCTTCGAAGAGAACTATGGAGGATTATCTCAATTCAAAAGAACAAGCGCAAGTTGAACAATCGCATGAAAGTCATAAAACAAGTGAAGCATTGATGCATTCATCCGATGAAGGTAAAATTTTGAATTTTGATATCGAATATTTCTTATATTATAAACACTATTTCTAATTAATTCTCGCATACGGAGGAACAATCAATTACATCAACGAAGAAAGGTAGAGGTCCAAATTTCGTCCAATTCGTATTTGGGGTCCTGGAAATAGGTTGAAGCTCGCAATTTAATGACTTCATGCAACCTATTGGAAAAACCTCAATTAAATTCTCAACGCAATTAGGCATCATGGCTAGAAATGGGTCTTTAGTACCATTAACGTATGAATCATGGAATGATGTGCCTGAAGAAAATAAGAATGCCATTTGGCGTGAGGTACAGGTAAGAAGATAACTATATAAATGAAAAGAATATATTATTTGTATAATTGGTTTGAGTTTGAGTTTCATAATGTTTAAGTACAGGATAATACTGATGCCCCACTTGAGTTTCGCGAAACATGTTTAGAGAAAGTTGCCAATACCTGGAGATCGTGGAAGCATACATTAAAAGTGCATTACGAGAAGCACAAAGATGATGAAGATATTCTTACTCGAGTGCCTGATGAGCGCGTACAAGATGAACAATGGCCAATACTTGTGAGGTATTGGAACGAAGATGAAGAAATCAAAATTCTTAGTCTTGCATTTGATTTCAGCTCATTAAAATAATTCCATCCCATTGGATACAATGCTTCCTTTTATTCAATTACCTTAAAATTTTGTAGATCTTTGAGTTAGTTTTTTAGAAATGAATAATAAGTTGGATTTCAATTTAATTCATTTTTATATGTGTGATAATTATTTTAATATTGCTGCAGAAAATTGCTAAAACAAATGCTGAAAATAGAAAGCAAAAGACTATTTGCCATCGAACAGGTCACAAGTCTTTCGCGAACGTACGTCAAAAGGTAATCGAGTAGGTTCTTAAATTTTTTTGAGTGTTCTCTATTTTTTAAAGATAATCATTTCTTACTTGACAATTTTACCTTTAAGAGAAAAAATAAGGGTTTACCCACAGACCGTGCTTCAAGATGGTTGGTTGAAATTATTATAAAAGGGCAGGAGCTAGATCGAATGAAGATACAGAAGAATTCGCGGTAAGAAGAGATTTATTTCTTCATAACTAGTAATATATATTTAGTTTACATCATAACAATTCCTTTTTATGTTAATATCAAATTTTATGTTTAGTTGCGATTGCAAAATGAACTTTCACAAATTCCTGAGTCAGAGCAAACGGCGGAAGTTCGAGAGAAAATTTTTAAAAAGGTAATAGGAGATGAAAAATGCGGGCGTGTGCTAACTTATGGTCATGGACCCTCATTTAAAGATGTGTTTGGGAAAGATTTCGAATGTCCGACATATATTGCAATACGGAGAGCACAAGAAAAGACAAATGCTACAAATGAGCTCCTTCGCGAGGAACTTGCTGCGACGAAAGTAAATATTTCATCAATTTCGGTTGTTTTTTTATCATTTCTTTCATGAATCTAATACGACAATCTATTACAAATTTATTGTTTATAGACAAACATGCAGTCACAAATAGATAACATATATGCTTGTTTGGAGAAAGTTGGAATTCAACTGCCTATCAACGTCAATCAAGTAATTCATCGACATTATTGTTGATACTTGAAGTTTATTAATTATGTTCAAATTACAAATGAGACAATTAATTGATTTTTTTGATTATCACTACAAGAAATTATAGTTTTTGTCACGACATCGATTCCGTAGGGACAAGTTGTTTTTCCGTCGCATATAGTTTTTGTCACGGTATTGTCACGGAAAAACTAAAGTTGCATATACTCCGTTGCAAAAACGTTTTTGTCATGGAAATTAGCGTGACAAATACCTTTTATGACGGATCTCTGACATATTTATTAAGAGATTATTGCACGTCATAAAAAACACATTTTTGTTACGACTGTATTTGCGTCACAAACGTTTCACTAAACAACGAAGAAAAATGTTTTACGTCACAAGACTTTGTCTGTCACAAATACATGTAGTTACGACTTTGTACTGGTGACAAAAAATTATAATATTTTATATGTACATTGCTCCGTCACAAAAAAAAGTTTTTATATAAAAGTTGTTGTAACTATCTTGCATCCGTGTATGTTGCTATTGGGCGAATTTGTGTGACGGGTGTTTGCTTCGAAAGGCGTGTCAATGCGGGTGTTGGATAGGCGAACTACGGGTACACTAAGAAACTCGACTAATCCATGTCAGGATGACTAGTTAATCAATTAAAATGGGTAATGTGACCATAGGCCAAGTAAACTTCAATTAAAACAATAGGCTATGGCGTACCTCGAATTGTGTGCCGAGATGCGGGGCATCGAGTGCCGATTAGTCGAGGGTTAGTGGGATCAAAAAATTTGTCAATTTGGTGAATAAAAACACTAACCATATATATTATAATGGGCCTGAGCTAATGTAATTGAATCAAATAAATCAATGCCTATAGTTTGGTTATTTAAATTAGAAACCATGAGATTGCCCTATAGATACGTGTTGACACATCTAGGAACTATGTAAGCAGCAAATTAGTGTCACTTTGATTGGGTTAGTGGGAGTTAATGAGATACATGTCAAGGTGTGGATCATTAGATGAGCTTCGAGATACGCAAGTACATGGAGATCAATGGCTAGGAATTAATATTACCTTAATATATAAGATCAATAGATGCAAGGAAACCATTTTCATTTTCAATTTATGAATCAAGAGAACTTGCTGGAGAAGAAGGAGGTTGATGGAGAGAAGGAATCCATGGAAGATTGGTGAGAATTTCTCAAGCTAGATGGTACATCAACTAGGTACACATCTATTTATGTCAGATTGAATCATTTCTGGTTTTTGGCTAATTCTAGAAAGTAGATGATTGAATATTTGAAATTGGTTTATATATTTGCATTCCTCATTTGAATATGATAATCCAGCTATATTGAAGTTCTTAATTTGGATTTGAAATCATAAAAATATGAATTTTTGAAATTGCAAGACCAAAACTAGAACTCTGCAAAGCCTAAGTAATTTGGTCATAACTTGCACATTTTAGATCTAAATTGACCCAAACTGGTGGAATTTGAAAGCTACTCAAAGGGTAACAACTTTCCTTAAGGGGAGATATTGTAATTCAATTGTTTTCATGTCCAAAAGTGCTATACAAATAAGTGCTGGAACTCAGAAGAAAAATTTTGAAACTAAATTTGTTAAATGCATAACTCCCTAACTACTTATCCAAATGAGTTGATCTTTTAGTATCTTGTATTTAGGTATGTTTGCTACCTTATGACCAAAAATCACTTTTTTTGGAAATATATATTGGGAGGAATAGATTTTCTAAGTCTGTTGGTTGGATTAGGTTCCAATTAGAGCTATGTTTAGTAGAATCATGATATCTCTTTCGTTTTAAATCAAAATTTTGCAAACTAAACCTTTTCAAAAAGCTAAGATAAAGATCGAAGATCTTGGTATTGGTGGAAGATTTCGAGATTTGGACCATTTCATGCCTAAAAATGCATTGTAACGTAAGACCGAAATTGAGACTTAATTTAGTCTTTAGGGCTGATTTGGGAAGATCAATTTGAAACATATTCAACCAATTTGAATACACAATAAACACACTTAATTGACTTTAGAGACTTAGAGGACCGTAGCTCGGGTGTCGGGGAGCTTGTCGGGTCAGATTCGGATGTCCGGGGGAGTCGGAGCGCGTGTTGAGGTGTGTAAAACCATTGTAATGCCTCACAAAATTCATGATTTGGTTTATCGATTTCACTTTTCATGTGTGACTGCTAGTGAGCACACATAGGGTTTTCACTACTATTTCGGTGTGCATATATATTAGTTGTGACTAAATCGCATGCATGGGTTACTTGTGATAGTGCTCATGTCGATGAAAATAGAATATATCTACGACTGTCGGGAGGGATTAGGGTGGTCTTGATGTGTAACAGTGTCGGGAAGGGACCATGCTGTTTACTGAGATTGAGGTTTAGCCACTTTAAGCCTGTAAGTATATACGTGGTTCCTATTCGATTTATCGATTACTGGCTGGTGTAGGTCAGAGTTTTCTCTTGATTATACTGATGTTTACTAATTAATGCTTTATTTCTGAACTGATTTAATTGGTATATGCTGTTTATTTATTTCACGCTATTGCTTTTGCTTGTCGTGTGTTGCTTACATTCATGGGAATATGACATAATGTTGACATGAGTTATATTCGCATGTCTCGTAATTTATCAGTTTTATTTCATGAATATTGTGTGGACTTCTCTTGGGGTTTTACTCACTAGACTCGTCACTATATTTGTTGTGTGACTGAGTGCAGATCCTTCGACGAGCAAGGGCAAGGAGGTATTAGGCGACTACCTGTGAGATTGTAGAGCCAGCACGTGTGTGATATCATTATATATTTATTTTACTTTTGTTGGGTTTTGGGGACCATAGAACGCTGATTACATGTATATGGAGCTTTTGTTATACTTAACTCGCCTTGATATATACATGGTATCCTTTGCCGGGTTTTCCACTACTTAGGATTTTGAATACTGTATAACTTACCTAAATTAAAACTTTCGCCATAAAATTTCATTATACCTTGATAAATTGATTAACTAGTCATCTTGACATGGATTAATCGAGTTTCCTAGTGTACCCGTAGTTCGCCTATCCGACACCCGCGTTGACACGCCTTTCGAGGCGAACACCCGTCACATAAACTCACCCGATACCAACATACACACATGCGGTGCAATATAATAATAATAATTTTTTAAACGGTATATATACACAACCACCATCCATTAATAATATATTTCCTCGGTTCTCGTGTCCAAGTCAGCGGAGTTGTCTACGTAACGCCCGAATTACGACCGCTTATTGCAACGACTCGAATTAATTAAACTATGATTAACGTTAATCTTGGAGATTAACGGTTTTAATTCGGGCATTACGTGGACAACTCGGTTACTCGGACAAGAGAACCGAGGAAATATGTTATTTATGGATGGTGGTTGTGTATATGTAATGTTTAAAAAATTATTATTATTATTATATTGCACCGCATGTGTGTATGTTGCTATAGGGCGAGTTTGTGTGACGGGTGTTCGCCTTAAAAGGTGTGTCAATTCGGGTGTCGGATAGGCGAACTATGGATACACTAGGAAACTTGACTAATCCATGCCAGGATGACTAGTTAATCAATTAAAATGGGTAATGTGACCATAGGCCAATTAAACTTCAATTAAAACAATAAGATATGGTGTACCTCGAATTGCGAGCTAAGATACGGGGCATCGAGTGTCGGGTAGTCAAGGTTTAGTGGGATCAAAAAATTTGTCAATTTGGTGAATAAAAACACTAACCATATATATTAAAATGGGCCTAAGCTAATTTAATTGAATCAAATAAATCAATGCATATAGCTTGGTTATTTAAATTAGAAACCATGAGATTGTCCTAGAGATACGTGTTGACATATCTAGTAACTATGTGAGCAGCAAATTAGTGTCACTTTGATTGGGTTAGTGGGATACATGTCAAGTTGTAGATCATTAGATGAGCTTCGAGATACGTAAATACATGGAGATCAATGGTTAGGAATCAATATTACCTTAATATATAAGATCAACAGATGCAAGGAAACCATTTTCATTTTCAACTTATGAATCAAGAGAACTTACTGAAGAAGAAAGAGGTTGATGGAGAGAAGGAATCCATGGAAGATTGGTGAGAATTTCTCAAGCTAGGTGGTACATCAACTAGGTACACATCTATTTATGGCAGATTGAAATCATTTCTGGTTTTTGGCTAATTCCAAAGGGTAGATGATTGAATATTTGTAATTGGTTTACAAATTTGCATTCCTCATTTGAAGCTGATAATCCAGCTATAATGAAGTTCTTAATTTGGATTTGAAATCATAAAGATATGAATTTTTGAAAGTTACTCAAAGGGTAACAACTTTGCTTAAGGGGAAATATTGTAATTCAATTGTTTTCATGTCCAAAAGTGCTATACAAGTAGGTGCTGGAATTCAGAAGAAAAATTTTGAAACTAATATTGTTAAAGGCACAACTTCCTAACTACTTATCCAAATGAGCTGATCTTTTAGTATGTTGTATTTAGGTATGTTTGCTGCCTTGTGACCAAAAGTCACCTTTTTTGGAAATATAGATTGGGAGGAAAGGTTTTCTAATTCCGTTGGTCAGATTAGGTTCCAATTAGAGCTATGTTTAGTAGAATCATGATATCTCTTTAATTTTAAATCGAAATTTTGCAAACTAAACCTTTTCGAAAAGCTAAGATAAAGACCAAAGATCTTTATATTGGTGGAAGATTTCAAGATTTAGACCATTTCATGCCTAAAAATGCATTGTAACGTAAGGCCGAAATTGAGACTTAATTTAGTCTTTAGGGCTGATTTAGGAAGATCATTTTGAAACATATTCAACCAATTTGAATACACAATAAACACACTTTACTGACTTCAGGGTCTTAGGGGACCGTAGCTTGAGTATTAGGGAGCTTGTCAGGTTGGATTCAGGTGTTCGGAGGAGTCGGAGCGCGTGTTGAGGTGCGTAAACCCATTGTAATGCCTCACATAATTCATGATTTGGTTTATTGATTTCGCTTTTCATGTGTGACTACTGGTGGGCACACATGGGGTTTTCACTTCTATTTCGGTGTGTGTATATATTGGTTGTGGCTAAATCGCATGCACGGGTTACTTATGATAGTGCTCGTGCCGATGACAGTAGATATATCTACGTCTGTCAGGAGGGATTAGGGTGGTCTTGATGTGTAACAGCGTCGGGAAGAGACCATGCCATTTACTGAAGTTGGGGTTTAGCCACTGTAAGCCTTTAAATATATAAGTGGTTCATATTTGATTTATCGATTACTGGCTGGTGTAGGTCAGGGTTTTCTCATGATTATACGAATGTTTTACTGATTAATGCTTTATTTCTGAACTGGTTTAATTGGTATGTGCTGTTTATTTATTTCACGCTATTGCTTTTGTTTGTCTTATGCTGCTTACATTCATGGGAATATGACATACTGTTGCCAGTTGTTATATTCGCATGTGTCATAGTTTATCAGTTTTATTTCATGAATATTGTGTGGTTTTCTCTTGGGATTTTACTAACTGGACTTGTCACTGTATTTGTCGGGTGATTGAGTGCAAATCCTTCGACAAGCAAGGGCAAGGGCAAGGAGGTACTGGGTGACTACCTCTGAGATTGTGGAGCTGGCTCGTGTGTGGTATCAATATGTATTTATTTTACTTTTGTTAGGTTTTGGGAACCATAGAACACTTATTACATGTATATGAAACTTTTGTTATACTTAACTCTCCTTGATATATACGTGGTATCTTTTGTTTGGTTTTCCACTACTTAGGATTGTTGAATATTGTATAACTTACTTCAATTTAGACTTCCGCTATATAATTTCATTATAATTTGATAAATTGATTAACTGGCTAATGAAATTATTAATAATTATATGGAAATTAATTAGCTAAATTAGGATTAAATGGAAAAGCGTAAGTAGCCAGGTAGGTCGCGGAACGTCAAGGATAAGCGGGCCATGACGGGGCAAGACTTGGTGACATGGGATTTGACGTGGCGGGTAGCAAGGCAGCCTGGAATTTGGGGCCGCCACAAGTTTTCTCCGAGGTTTTCTCGACATTGATTATTGTATTGTAAGATACATTTCTACGAGGATTAACAAACTTAAAACAAAAAAAAGTAAATTTTCCCAATGATTCAAAGTCTAATAAGTTGTGTCAACCTAAAGCAATGTTGACCATTTGATGAGGACCAAAAGGATCTTCCCAAGATAGGAGTTGGTTAGGAAAGCAACTCTAGAGGTTAGTGGATATTAGTATGTTAGGATTCACTGTAGAAATGGTTCATGATTTACTTGGGTTCTACATGGATACTTTTTCGTTGGATTTCAACTTTACGTGTCTCTTATTATTTTAATTCTCGAATGCTTTTGGAACTGGTATGAGATCGTATGTTTAGAAATGGTGCCTTAGATTGGAGGGTCGACAACCATCGGTAATCTTCCACCAATACAAATTAAGTAGTGAATTGACTCTATCAAGGTCAGCTGTTATAGACTTGAGAACCTTAAACAACGATATAGGGGGAGGCACAAGCTAAGTAGTCGAAATGACTTTAGGTCTACTATTTTGATTGGATATATCTAGTTGTCACATCCCTTGACTCGAAAGGTATTCTCTTTCATTATTCATCCTTTTTGAAATATTATATTGGAAGTCTTATTATTTTTCTTGCATATTATTATTATGCTTGTTATGGTATTCCTGAAATGTGCGAATGTTGTTTAGGCTTTATAAACCTCAACTTCTTGCATGATAGTTACATATGCATTAAGTATTATTGAACGATTGATGGTGGCACGACTACTGCTTTATTGAGCTCGTTGATTTTATTGCTCACCCCACTTTTCCTTCTAAGTATCTCAGCATATGCTCAGGCTAAGAGAAAAAAAAGTCATCGTTTAGAAGATCTCCTTTGTTTGTTTGTGAGTTTTAAGATACTATTACTCTATCCTTTCTTTTGTACAATGATATATTAAATTAGAGTTTTATTTGAGTAGATATTTTGGTACATATAATACTTAATTGGTTGTAAGACTATTTACTATTTCATTATGCACCTACATTGTTACAACCCTTATCCTCATTAAGGAATCATTCGGCTTAAAACACAGATTAAGCATAAAAAACCAGCCAAACTCAACCCATGCCATAAACCTAACCATTGTACCTAATATACACACCTTGTATATCTTAAGAGAATCGACATAAGTAAGAGAAAACAATAGGGGAAGACTTATATGTGACGATGTCTTGGAAAAGCCTGCCAAGGTATAATTAAATTGTTTAACTTTAGATTATGACCAAACTCTAACCCATGTGGACGCCGCAGATTAGTCAAGTTCATGCCTTCTGAGGTACAATATATTGTTATTTTTGTGTGATGTCTGCTAAATTATGTGTATTTTTAATTAATAGCATAACGTTGCACTAATTTCCTTTACTTAATGCATTTTTACGTGAGTTGCGATGACAACAAGTAGTGCCTCGAGATGTGTGTTGTGCGGGTAGGGACTTGGTAGCTTAGATCAACAAATAGCTTAGACGTAATAATTAAATTATAAATATCCTGAGCTAAGGTGATCAATTAATGTAACCAAAGTTGCAAATTTAAATAAATAGGACATATAACTAAGCAAATTGATATAGCTAATTGTTGACAAGGTATCTCATTTACAGATGACTCTCCAAATTTCTAACTTGACCTATGTGTGTGGAATTCATGAAAATATGCTATGTTTTTATATTGTTTGAATATGTGGCTATGGTATGGTTATTAGGCTAATATTCAAATCGAATAAAAGCCTAAGTCTCAATGTGATTAATGGAAGCCATAAATATGCTTAGTGATGATAGATTGATGGGGACTTTATACATCTAATGGTGGAGATGAATGGTGCATTGATGGTTAAGATTTCCAAAATTAGATGGATCTAGTGATGTGCATGTGAGCTAAGATGGGTACTAGAGATCAATTACAAAGAACCCTATAAACACCATACTTAATGTATTCTTTCTCTTATAAGTTGAACTGTAACGACTCGTGTCCTTAACTTGGTGATTAATGTTAATCTGAAAGTTAATTAACAAGATTTAGGCTAGTGGTTGAGCCCGACTTATCTTGATTAGCATGTGTGAAATTATGTGATGTTTGGTGTTTGTTTGGAGTGTATTATTAATTAAGAATATAATTGGATTAATTGGCGTATAATTGAATAATTGAAAAATTATGAGACGCCTAATAATTTGTGAGTCAAGGGTGATGCACATGGATCGTGGATGCCCGAGTGTACTTATTGGCGAACACGATAAAATTATAGGCGCGTGAATTTATAGGCATATATATATATTAAAAATAATTAATAAATTGGTGGATGCCTAGTGACACGCGGGGTCGAGGGTGACACGCTTGGGATGTACAGTAGTGTGCACGTCCGAGGGTGGTCATTGGCGCGCATGGTGAATTTATAGGCACGAAAACACAAAGTTACCATATGGTCGAGGGTGACCGGCTTGGAGTTTATAGGCATGGTAGTAGTACTATACATATATATATATAGCTCTACCATGGTGATTAGGAAAAATCATCATAGATGGTGATTTTAAACTTGAACCATTGAATTTAAATCCAATGATGAATATGCCCTTTTGGAACTTATGCACACATTTAAGAGTCATAAATGTAGTTTTCGTATTCAACATTAGATCTAAATCCAATGGCGAAAATTTAAAATCACCATTCACGGTGATTTAAAAAAGTCACCATTGTAAAATTTCCTTATATATACACACTACTACTACTACTACTACTACTACTACTACTACTACTACTACTACTACTACTACTACTACTACTACTACTACTAAACACATTTTGAGGGGTTCTTATGGCATGGGTATATATTTGGACTCCATTGTAGAATTTTCCATATAAATGAAGCCTAATTTTAAAACAAATTAAATCTTAAATCTTGAATTTATCTCGAGATATGTGTAGCATGGATCTCGAGGACATGAATAGTGGATGTTGGTGATTTTGGAGAGGTTTATCCATGCCACAAGATGTGTGCAACTGAATCTCAAGAAGGATCAAGGTTGCATAAGTTATGCATGTGTTAAAGTTGGCGTCATTTTAATTTTCATCCTTTAAATTGGCCTCAAGATTCTTGCATTCAAATCTTGAGGAAACTTATATTTATCCCAAACAAAATGCACAGAACAACATCGCTTCACCTATTTCACGTTTTGACCGAGAGATCTCGAAACCGAAGGTGAGTTAGTGAAAGAGATATTGAAATTGAAAGTGAGTGGTGTTGTTGTGATTTTGGTTTTCGTTGGTTGCGTTGGTGCTGTTGTATTGTTGTTTAACAATGGTGGATTGGGAGACTCGAATGAACTGCTATGCAAATTGTCCAAGGTATGAGATGGTAGGGGAGTCGTCTCCCATGCCCAAACTCGCCTCGGGATTGGGCCAAACCCAACCCCGATCAATGGAAATAAAAAAAACTGATTTGTAGAATAAAGCATAACGTACTACTTGAGGAAGAAAGGGGTTTGATCCCCTAGACCAAATCAAATCGGGTACGCTTCAACTGAGTTAGACCGATCCAGTTCAGGAGCCAAACCCCTTCTCACGAATATATATAATTTAGGAAAGAATTCCAGAAAACTGAGAAAAAATATTCTTGGACTAAATAAATAGAAATTGTGTATTTCTATGAAAAGTAGAGAAATCGAAATTTTTTTGGGACTTTATATTGGGATTTTCATCTCGGACAACGTGAAATGGTTGTATTAAAATTAAAAATCAGCAAATTGGTTTTGGATTCAATTGAGACCTGTTTAGGGGTTCTTAATGCGAGGTATTGGACATGTATTGACCTCGAATGGTTTATGATAGGTTCTCGAACACAAGGAAAGGTTGAGTGACACAAAAATTAGGAATTTGGAAACGAAACCTAACCGAGGTAATAATAGATTTGTTTATTTATCAACTTTGTCTGGTTATGTAGTATATTCAGTTCATATAGTTTATGGACTTGAATAGGGGCTATGTACACTGTGATGAGTAATAATAAAATAAAAATTGTGTATGATGTGATTGGCGAAAGTAAACCCTAGAAATGAGATTATGTTGTATAAGATATGGGTTTGGTTCACGACGTAAATTGTGATGGCATGCCTAATTTAATAATTAGTTAATTATCTAAATTCAAACTAGGACCCATCTGTAACCCACATGGACGTTGCGGATTAGTCTAGGGCACACCTAAAGAGGTATAATTATTTATATTATATTTGCATGATTGCTTGTGTAAATGGTTGCCTTACTAAGAATTATAGCATTACACCTTGTGTACCGTTAATTATCACGTTTTACATGAGTTACGAGTGAAACGAATAGCGCCTCGAGATGTGTGCAATGCAGGTATGAGAACGAAATGGTTTGGACGTAGTTATTAATGGTAAACAATAATAATCTAAGCTAAGTAATCTTAATAAGCTTGAATATTGGATTAAAATGTTAATAGGCCAAGAATGGACTCGACACGACTCGTGATGTGCGACAATGTCGGGCATGTGAGTAGGCGAGACTTAGTTTAAGCATGATATGTAAATTGACCAATAAACCATAGGCTAAGCTATTTAAGTCATTAATGTGCCTAAGATGTGTAATTAGGCTAAATAAGAGAGTTTTTGGCTAAGTAAGGAAATTACTAGAAAACCCTATATTGACTTATTAAATTGACACGTATGTGACACAACATGGCTGGAGTTAATAAGAGCCCATTGATGAACCTCGAGATACGTGTGTTGGGACATAATTAAGTGAATTAATATAAAAGGGGACTTAGCCCATTTTATTGCTCCTGGACCTACAACATTCTTGCTTAAGAGACAAGGAGGGCCGGAAACTTGAGAATTCAAGGGAGCAGAGGAGGAAAATTCAACCAAGAATCAAACTATTTGATAGGTAAACTAAGAGCCCATCTCTTCTTCTCTATTTTTGCTTTAATGGTGTTTTTGGAATGTATGCTGTTGAAGTTCTTGATGTTCTTGTTAATGGTGATACATGCATGTTGAAAGTGGATGAATTGATAATTAATATGTTGAATGAGTTCTTGTTGCGTTGTTAATGAGGATTCAGAGAAGAAGAAGAAGAGGAAGAAAAAGGCGAGGATGAACTGCTGCAGTTCGTCTCCCCTAAATTTTGATTTGGGAGGGCATGCAGGCTCGATTCAAATGGGCCCTACCCCCATAAAATAACTAAAAATTAAATAAATTTTAAATTAAACATAAAATAAATAAAATAAATAAATTAAATTATAGAAAATTATAGAAAAATAAAAGAAAATTTTAAAAATATTCAGAAAAATCAAAGAAAGTATTAGAAATTGGAAAAAGGTATAAAATCTGGTTTCGAGTTTTTTTCGGGCGTTTGACACCTTGGTTTAACCCAAAAAAAGTGTCACAACTAAAAATCAGAATAAATTCTGATTTTTTGTTTTCACAATATAAAATCAATTAATGTGACCGTAAATTATTTAAAATTGGTATATAGGATACCCGAGGCTTAGGGAAGCTTAAAGGACCGACGAACAGGTATTTCGGGGTATGAGCGAGCTACTAAGATCGGTTATTTATCAAATTTTGGTAAGTAAATCCCACTAGAAAAACACTTGGTATTGTTATTGCTTTAAATTCAATTATAATGCTATTTGATTACAATTGGTAGTTGTTTGACTACTCCGCTTCCGCGTGTGTCAGTGTATAGCAAGCGGCTAAGACCAGGTTTTTATCGCTTGTTTGCTTCTCTATGTTGATGACAAGAGGTGCAAGTGTAAGTGTATGACAAGGCGGAAGTAATAGTAGCACCAACTAGTGTTGGTAACAAGTTTATCGAATCTACATGGACAATTTTAATGCTAGTTTGAAATCTAATTAAGATAGTAAGTTAGGAAACTTTGATTTTGATTAAATTGGAATTTAAACTAACAAATTAACTAGATTATGCTAAACCTAGATGCAATTAATTAAAAGTGGTCTTAGCTATTAAGAGAACGTCCTAGGGAATCTACGTCACCCAAGTTGTATCATTCGAGTCCAATGTGATTAAAAAGCTTCCCAATTTGTGTGATGATAGGAGAATTTCGTAAATTTCACTCCATCCCGAGGTCTTGATGATGGAGATTCTAGCCCTTCACTTAGACTCTGTTGGTAGGCGTGAATAGCGTAAGTGAGAACACCGAATTCAACCACAAATTCTTAAGCCTCCCTAGTCAATGGTCGTCGGTGGACGTACCACATGTTATAAGGTTGTGTTTTCCCAAATTTGGGTCCAAAGCCCCATTGGTCATGATGGCTTTCAAACCCTAAGTTATACACTTACTTGATTAAGGTAACCATAGCAAAGTACACAAGAACACAAAAATCGATAAATTGAAATGAAATAACCAACACATTCACATTGAGATAAAAAAGAATCCAACTTAGGGTCCATATAGAACAAAAGAGATTACCCCATAAATGGGTTTCATATAAGACAAGTTATTATGGAAATATAAGAAATCATGAGTTCAAACCTAGAGTTGAGAAGAAACTTAAGATTAAAAACCCAACCTCCAAGCCTCCACAAGTTTTTCTCCAAGTTCTCCAAAGCAAAAGATGTCTTTAACCTAATTTTCAAGTCTATTTATACATTCAGGGGCAATTTGGTCCGAAAATGGCCTAAAATCCCTTAAAACTTGTAATATAGGTGTCCTGGATGCATTGGGTGCCTACCCTAGTGTTGGGGTGCAAGGTTCAGCGTCTATTGTAATTCTTCACCGATGTTGGGCACTGAGGCACCGAGATTTGAATCCTGCACATGTACTCTACATTGTGACGCGATTTTGGACCACTTAGAGATCAAATTTGACGAAGCTTAATGGACATGAGATTGTTCAGCTCTTAGTCTACTTTCCAATAGAAGAAATGACAAGTTATTTAGGTTTGAAATGAGGGAGTTACGACATAAATACTGAAGCTTGGTCAAAATAGACTTTGTCGAAACTTAGCCACTTTAATGTTGTTATTTGCCCGAACCTCGTATTCTCATCTTGAAACCTCCAAACATCATCAAAACACATAAGACCATGTGAAATATCATCATTGCATCACTCGCCTCCTGCCTTGCTTTCCTTCTTCTCGCGTCGCTAATTGCACAAACCATTCAATCGTCTTCTTTACCTACCACACACACACACACAAAATGCCCCAGATTAATATAAACTCATGGTTTATTTTTTTTCAAAATATAAAGTAAATACTACTTTAAAACATATAACCTATGTTATGCATAACACCCCCAAACTTGAGACTTTGCTAGTCATGAGCAAAGAAACATGAACAAAATTGCTACGATTTATTTAAACCAGCTTCACTAAGCTACTTAACCTATTTACTGACTCCGATCCAAAGTTCAAACACACTGGGTACATACAAGAAAAATGTATTCTAACATGCATATATCCTTATATCTCTACCTTTGTGGCGTCTTCTAGTCCCAAATTCAAACCAAATATTGAATCAACCCAAGACCGTTCACTTGCCTAAATACCCAGCCTTTCAACCCAACCTTCACATGAATCCACTTTCGACAACCCAAATGCAAATCCGAGAGTCTAGCCTCAACTACTAGTGAGTGCCCACAAAAGATTTGAAACCTCAATGATTTTTTATTTAAAGCATCAACTTCCAAGAGATTTCATATGCTCATTTTTCGATCCACTCTCTACAATCATCAAACTTAAAAGATAAAGAATCCTTACGTTTTTAATAGGTTATAGTGGGGCAATGGCTTCGATTATAAAAAAATGGCTATTTAAGCTCAAACATAGTTAGATAGATTTCACGATACCTTTTCCTTACAAACATAGAGCACGTACAAAGATAAAACTCACAAAAATACAAACTTTTTCTCTCATTTTGGAGTCTCGCTCATAACTTCTCTTTTTCATCACACCAGTCCACATTTTTCTTTTTCTATGGACTTTATTTGGTAAATTCATTCATTTTCTTTCGATATTCCTTTTTTTTTTGGGTTGATTTCATTTTTTTGCTCCAACTTTACAAGCTCTTTTTATCATGGATAAGAGTTACTCATCACTCTAACTTTAAGTGGTCTAAGGCTTTTTGGCTCAGGATAATGTTTGGTGCCAATGATGCATGATAAACGAGGCTCAACGGGGTGACTAGCGATCTCATGTGTGGGAAGGATATGTAAGATATTGGGGTATAAAACTTAAACAAGTTCTAACTCCTCTCTTGATTCTTTAAGTCCTGAATTTATCGCCTCAAGTGGATCAAGAACAATCTCTAGAATCCCCGAAACCTCATTATAGCATGCCCACTTTCGATTTATCCCTTTTGCATTGGCATAGGTCTTTCCTCACACCGGGCTCCTACGAAGAATCATCGATCTAGCTAAGCTAAACACTTGAGCACATGGGCCCTCTACTCATTTCCCAAGTATCTCGCCTCATTGGTTTTTATAAAAATGTATCCTAGATTGTCAGCCACATAGGAAAAGAATAAAAAATACTCTGTCTAACATGAAAATGCTTGCAAAATACCTAACGCTTTCACCACCCGACCTCCCTAAATAAAAATAGGTGTTATGCACCCCAAACTTAAGATGTTCATTGTCCTCAATGAACCAAATCATGAGCAAAAAGGAGGACAAGAACATGCATCAAAATATAATCATTCACAACAATTACAACATTGGAGAAGAAAAATAAAATAACAAATTTTGAAAGCAAATATCATTTGACTGGTGTTGATGCCTTTTAAGTTTCTTTCTGTCGTTCCATCATTCCCTTAGTACTCCCCCAAACTTGGATCGCATCACATTTCTTTATGTTTTTTTTGGTCTCCCCACGGTCTACCAATTCGATGAAGACTTACCCAATAATAGGTATCTGACCTGAATTTTCATCACAACATGTATCAACTACATAATCAAACAAATTAATTATTTTCTTCTTTTTTAATCGAAGCAAATAAGACAAAGTAAAAACCAAAATATAAACAAAAAGACTTTGGGCTGCCTCGTAGTAATGTTAAGTTTCATCTTCAGCCCAACATATGCACCACGACTATCAAATGAACACCGTGGTGCACCATGGTTATTTCAACGCCATATCCTTATGGAGTTCCTTAAGTCCTTCAATCATTTTTTTAGCATGCCACTCTATCCTTCATAAATGTCACATAACTTGGCTTGTCATTGCATTCTTTGATAAAAGGGATCTTCATTGTTATATTCTCAAATATCTTTGCGAAGATCCTAGCTTGTCCACCGTTCCATTGCTTTTGAGTTTCTCGCTGATATGACCATGGTGGTTATAGCATAGAAATGATCAAAAAGATTGTACGTCCCTTGCAAAAGTTCTGAACTTTATGATCCCAAGCTTTCCCTACATTTTTCTCTCTTCATTGCTTCAAACCTTTTTGGATTATCACAACTCTCATGCGGCTCAATGTGTTCCATCTGACTTTCATCTCTAGAACACTCAAGCAAATCTTTTTGTTTTGAGGCATCAACCTCAAGGTAATCATCTCTACTAGGATTCTCTACTTCTTCTATTGTCCCATGACATATTTCTTCATTTGGCACCAACTCCTCAACTTCTTTCTCCTTGGACTTGACTTTAACTTCTTGTCTTGAATTTGTGAATATTGCATTTTGCTCTAATTTCTATTCCAAACTCAAGATGACTTGATGATCTTTCTTCTTCCTTACATGAAATGATTGTTTAGACATTTCTAGTATTTTTTCATACTTTTTGAGATCATGCTCATTCTACTCAGCTATTTTTTCTTAACAATTTCTCTAGTGACTTTAGAGACGATTGTTCATCCATCTCTTAATCTTGTTGTGGTTGCCAATTGTCATGAGAACTCCATTGCGATTGGTAAACATGTTCAATGTGAGGATTGTGAATGCCTTGATAATTATACCATGACTCATATCCTTGCATGTAGTTGTAATGCCCTTGACTTCCTATTATTCCTTGTAATCCATATGGGTCATAATGTGATGATATCTCGTCCATGCCACACCATTTGTTATTGGTTGAGCTTGGTATGTTATATCGTCTCGAACCAATTCACTTTGATAAGAAAATCTAGACAATCTAGCATGGATCTATCTAGTTGCTTCCTCTACATGATAGTAATGCATTATTATGTTTTTTTCTTTTTCATCCCCGAAACACCAAAGACAAAAGAAAGTAGATCAAGTGCAACATGGTTATTCAAAATTAAATTAAAATAAACTAAAATTACTGAAATTAAAATCCTAAACAAAATATCCTAATCAAACTAAAATTAGCTTTCGTCCCCAGCAACGGCGCCAAAAAATTTACATGAGCTGCAAGTGTTCGACAACACAGAAGTAATAGTGGCACCAACTAGTATTGGTACCAGGTTTATTGAATCCACATGGACGGTTTTAATGCTAGTTTGAAATCTAATTAAGGTAGTAAGTTAGGAAACTTTGATTTTGATTAAATTGGAATTTAAACTAACAGATCAACTAGATTATGCCAAACTAAGATGCAATTAATTAAAAATGGTCTTAAGCTATTGAGAAAACATTTTAGGGACTCTACGTCACCCAAGGTGTATTATTTGAGTCTCATGTAATTAGAAAACCTTCTAATTCGTGTGATGATATGAGAATTTTCTAAATTTCACTCCATCCCAAGGTCTCGGTGATGGAGATTCTAGCCCATCACTCAGACTCTGTTGGTTGACATGAATAACACAAGTGAGAACACTGAATTCAACCCAAAACTCTTAAGCCTCCTTAGTCACTGGTCATCAGTCAATGTACCACATGTTCTAAGGTTGTGTTTCCCCAAATCCAGGTCTAAAAGCCCCAATAGTCATAGTGGCTTTCAAACCCTAAGTTCTACACCTACTTGATCAAGTAAGCATAGCAAAGCACACAAGAACACACAAATCAACATATTGAATTGAAAGAACCAACACATTGATATTGAAATAAAAAAGAATCCAACTTGTGGTCCATAGACCCCTAGAACAAAAAGGATTACCCCATAAGTTAATACAACACAAGTCATTATGTAAATGTAAGAAATCATTAGTTCAAACCTAGGGTTGAGAAGAAATTCAAGATTCAAAACCCAATCTCCAAGCCTCCACAAGTTTTTCCCCAAGTTCTCTAAAACAAAATATGTCTCTAACCTAATATTCAAGTCTATTTATACCCCCGGAGGGCCATTTAGTCTGAAAATGGCCTAAAATCCCTAAAAACTTGTAATATAGGTATTCTGGCCGCACTGGGTGCCTAACTTGGTGCTGCAACACCAGGTTCAACGTCCACTGCAATTCCTTACAGTTTTTGGGCATTGGGGCGCGGGATTTGAATCCCGCACATATACTCCACTTTGTGACACGATTTTGGACCACTAAGAAGCCGATTTTGACGAAGCTTTAAGACATGATAATTTTCAACTCTAAGTCTATTTTTTGATGGAAGAAACAATTAGTCATTTGGATTTGAAATGTGGGAGTTAAGGTTTAAAAACTGAAGCTTGGTCAAAATAGACTTTGTTGAAACTTAGCCACTTTGATGTTGTTAGTTGTCTGAACCTCGTAGTCTTATCCCAAAACCTCCAAACATTTTCAGAAAACATATTACCATCGAAACATCATCATTACATCACTTGCCTCTGGCCTTGCTTTCCGTCTTCTCGCCTCGCTAATTGCGCAAACCATTCAATCACCTTCTTTACCTACCACACACACAAAATGACCCGGATTAATATAAACTCATAGTTTATTTTGCCAAAATATAAAGTAAATTTTACTATAAACATGTAAACTATGCTATGCATTAGTTGATCAAAGACATTGCCAGAGACGAACGTCCTCTATTAGAAACCCAAATACGGACGGCGATCGAGATTCCTAATACTAACCTAAAAGAGAACAGGAAAATAATTTTCTATCCCCCCTAAAACTCGTGAATGCCTTAGAAGCTTAACTCATTTTCTAAAAAGGAAAATTAAATTCCAACCCCTATTTTCTCATGAATCACTTAACACATATGCAACCATTGTATAAAATCGGGTAAGTGAATTATCAATATACCCCTACTTAAAGTGGTATTAATATGACACATCTCAGGGATTCGTGTGTTGCAAACTTTATCATATAAAATTCATTGTTTCGAGTTATGTAAAATTTCGCAAAATCATTCTTTGTGTGCGTCCCAATAGGTTCATGCAACGTTGACAGTTAACAAAAATTATTTTGGTATACGAGTCATAAGCTATCTCTAGCCAGACATTATGATTACCCAATATGCATAAAAACCAAAATAGATACAACCTAATCAATTGTGTAATCATATTCTTTTGCCGTAAGATATCCTTTAATTAAACATAAGGCACAAAAAAGTCACCCTTAATGTTCAATTGTATTAGTCTAGACCTCTAGGTAGAATGAAAACATCCAAGTGACAGTGATCATATCAATTCACTCGAACTTGGCCATTCAAACATATCGAGGTATCAAACTAATATCTCTCTCTAAACGAAAACGACAAATTATATCGCGATGACACACCTCTACAAATTATTCACATAGTAACCAACCACAACCTTTAAAATCGTCTGGTTAAAGACAACGTTTGATTATGTCAAATATCTATGATCCTACTATTAAAGTCTTTGGTAATCTCAAGTCAAAGGACTAAATGACGTACCTATCATGAGTAATACTTATGACTTAATCCATGTGGTGTTCTCATAACAAGTCGATCTAATACCTTGTTCTTTAACAGGTATTCATGTTCTTAATTCATATACTAATGCGTATGATCATCACATGACCATCAATCAAGACTTCGACTAGTCTTGAATCATTATAGTTCTCATTTTAATGACCGATTAGGGACATTTAGGATGTTTTGATAAGTGTCCCTCGATCCTATTATAATGTAAATATGCAAACCAATTATAATAATGGACATGAAATGAAATCCACTATTTTATTAATCAAAATAGTAAAAGCAACAATGCTCATAAAATTAACCTAGCGTTACGACCCATTACCTTAATAAGGTAATTATCATTAATCTGAATTCTAATTAACTCGAGTTAGACTTGCGATTAAGCCTAACTTGTCTTAAGTAACGTGTGCATGGATTTGTGTGTCAATTGGTGTTTATATTGATTGTATCATTAATTATGGAAATAATTAGATTAATTGGCCTATAATTGAATAATTGAAAAGTAATGGGATTCCTAATACCGTGTGTGGGTCTAGGGTGACGAACATGGGTCATGAGGTAGCATGCACGCTCGAGTGTACTCATTGGCGTGCGTGGCAAAATTATAGGTACATGAATATAGGCGTATATATTAACATACCGTATGTATAATTTATATTGAAAATAAATATTAAATTGGTGGGCTCCTAGTGACACACGAGGTCGTGGGTGCACGCTTGAGATGTACAATAGTGTACACGCTCGAGTGTACTCGTTGGTGCACACAGCAAAGTTAAAGGCTCAAAGACATGGGCATATATATGTTTATGAGTTAAATATATAAATATATATTGGAAAATTAGAAAAAAATGGAAAAGTGTGTTAAATTTGGTGTCACTTTAAGGACTGTCACTTTAGCTCCTATCCTGAGGATCGATATTGAGATCCATGTATGCAAATCTTGAGGAAATTTTATGTAAATCTCAAACAAACAACACCACCTCATCATGTTTGTGAGAGAGAGAGAGAGATAGAGAGAGTGAGAGAGAGAGAGAAAATGAATAAGGGAGAGGCGATAAAGAAGGTGAGTTGGTTTTTTAATGTGTTGTTGTTGTTGTTGTCGTTGTGTTAAGATAAAGCTAGGTTGGGAGGCTCGGACAAACTGCATATCAGTTCACCCGAGGAAGAAGATGGCAGGGGAGTCGTCTCATCTGCCCATATTTGCTGCCTTTGAAAAAAAAATTGATTATGATCAATCTATTTTACATTTTCAATTTGAGTATGGGTTTTCAAATGAGTTTGGGGGTTTCCACAATTTTTTCCATTATATTAATACTTATTAAAGGGATATGTCGATACAATTATTTTATACAAATCACTTTCAACTCTTTCGAGATTTTATAGTAAAACCTTTGCATAAACTTGTTTTCCTTACCTTGTTATTATGGATTTTCAACGACAGGATTTCAATTTATCTATTTCGTCATTAGTTGAGTTACTCTATGGCGGGAGGAGGTAGAGGACTGTAGGGGTAGTAAACAAGACAAAGTGAAAGGGGTAGTGCAACTAAAAAAAATAGAAATATGCGGGCCACCTAAAGAATGTTATACCTATCGAGGTTAGTATTAGAGAAGCTAGACCTGGGAGAGCTGAGGTTAGAGAACAATCTCCACTTTCGTCTGATGACAAATAATATTTTGAGAATCCAAATCCTAGTCACTTAGTGCCTTATAACCTTTCTTTGTTTGTGCGACTTAGAGCTCAAAGGAGAAACTATAGTGATAAAAAGAGTCATAAATCCTTAAAAAGGTTCAACATTCAAAATATAAGCAAGTATGAGAACAAAATTATGAGCATCATCAGAGATAAAAGATGGGAGTAGCTTCTGCTAGACTATGCGGGAAGAGGAGAAAGAGGATGCTGGAAAGTTGTACGACAATTTTATGCAAATGGGCATGTTAGTAAGGAATGAGACAAAGTAGTTGTTAAAGAAAATTAAATTAATATTTCACCTGTAAGGTTTAATAGATTTTTTGGTCTACCACAAAATAGACAAAGAACAGAGGAGGATTATCTGAATGTCAATTATGAAGCAAAGGAACCCTACCCTTTTCAAATAATTCAAAACACATTAAAGATACCTTCGAGGAGGGGATTTGTGCTTGATAACGAAGGCCACTCGGAATTTATTGAAACCACCTATTTTTAGAAGATTATGAAGAGTTGGAATTATATTATAGATGCATGTTTTTATCCAACCAAGCAACACTTTGAAGTGAAGAACCTTATAGCTGCTTTATTGTACCATATTGTGATGAATAAAGGTTATATTGATGTTGGGGAAATTATACATGATTCTATGAAGTTTGCTACGCAGAATACAAAGAATGAAGGACTACCATTCCCAAATTTGGCCACTGAATTATGTAGGAAAGCCGGATTGGGTTTTGATACTGAATTTGACGTATTGCCCTAAAGGACCATAAATGGTGCGAGAGTACAATGAATGAAGAAAGTGGTAGGATATAATGACTCGGAGGATGAACGTATATCAGTCAATGCAATAAATGTAAGAGAAGCAAGGAAGCGAAGCACAACTGAAAACATAAGGAAAATAAGAGAAGATGCACAGAGAACCGCAAATTTAATGGCTGGAACCGAGTATTTCTACGAGTTCGGCACCATATTCATCACAGCTTTAGAGGATAAGATGTTTTTAGACCATATTTTTTTTGTTAATGCGTAGCCAAATGAAGATTCACCGTAATGAAGAAATGATAACAACAAACGAGAAAAACTTACAACGCTACCATTTTATGTATGAGAGAAGACATGATAGTAGTTTGCAGGACTCAAGGAGAAGCGTTGATATCCCATCTCTGCAGTTGCAATTTCCAACTGGGATTTACAATCCAACTGATAGTTATGTTTCCCAACCTTACGTAGAAATGTATGAAGATGATGAAGCTGACAATGAACTCACTTCTAGACACCGCATGTGTAAAAATTCTCTCTTGTATGCAATGAATGACATAATGATATTATGTATTACTCTTGGTGAAATTTTTGTTAATGAAAGTATATGCTTCCTTTTCCATTCTATTATTTTGAAAATTGATCAATTTAATATTTGCATATTTACATACATCTTTATTACATATATGAAATTGTAGAGTATTTCTTTGCTCGGGACAGCATAGTGTTGAGTTTAGGGGTATTTGACAAGTCAATAATTAGACACATTTTATAGTTTAATTTAGATTAATCTTATATATAAATGATGATATAAAATTAGGTATTCTCTTGTTTTTGTAATTTCAGGATTTAAACATGAAAGTGAAGAAATGGAAAAAAGTAGAAAGAAGAGCAAAACAATCAAACTGAAAAAGAAGTCTAGTGATTTGCAATAACACTAGGAATCACCACTTAAATCGGCATCGGGAAAAGCCATCAAATCCACAACGAATTGGAAAATGAACTAGAAATGGTCAGTTGAATCGGTGGAGCACTGAAAGCTAGATTCAGTGATTTACTCAGCGATTTATGTATAAGTTAGGAACCGCTGACAAATCGCTGAGGTCGGTAATGAGTTTTTTAAATAAGAATGTGGAATTTGTATTTATCTAGGAGATGCACTCTTAGGGAAATGATATATAGGACCAGAGAGCTTCGAAATAACTTTCTCTACTGTCTCTTTTCTCTTTTATTCTATTTTTAACTTTCCATTACTATTTTCCTTAAGTTTAGTTTTATATGTAAAACAACATTGGAGCTTTGATTAAGAGGTATTTATTTATTCATTATGTCTTTTAATAATGTACATGCATTGTTTATTTCTAGCATGTGTGAGTAGTTAATAAATCTAAACATATCCTAGACATGTAATATACTTTTGATTATTATATAGTTATAATTATGAAATCACGTACTTAATGCTTTAAATCGATTCATACACGCTAATCACGAATAAAACAAAGGTATTTTTGCATATTACAACTAATAATTCTTTATGTTGAGTGCATGTGGCCAATATTTTCTTGATATAGAGTGTTCAATTCCATGTCTATAGTTATTGACAACAATTATAGAAGTAGTGACTAGGATTAATCTATTGAGCTTTTTCCGAGTGGATGTTCTAGGTGATTATGTTCTAAGTTGTTTATTATAAGGATTCGGTTAATATTGGCTTAGATTAGGGATGATTTTCATTGACTATAATATTATCGTGTTTCTACGGTGTTGTGTTTTATTTAATGGGTAGATTTACAATGATAAGAATGTGACATTTTCATTGAATTTAGGAAAATCGGTGGCTAGCTACAGGTTATCAACCTATTATGAATTAAGATTTAATGATTCCAAGATTCCATGTGATATAATTAGAACTATGATGTAAGTGATGTTATGTTTTAGTGTTTGAAAACAATCCGAGCATATTATAATATTCAACGGGGGTTAGTTTAGATGTTTGTTAGATATTTTATTTATATTGATTTATTGATTATTTGAATTATTATTTTGTATTATCTTAGGTTAGTATATTAAATTTAAATTGTTTATAGTTTTGTTATTTTAATTATTTGTTTATGTTATTTGCATATTATTAATAAGTTAAGTATGGTAAAACTTTAGGGTAGCCTTAATTCGTAAGAGATTTGAAAAATCCACGTGCATATTATTAATAAGTTAAGTCTTGTAAAACTTTAGGGTAGCCTTAATTCGTAAGAGATTTGAAAAATCCACGTGGAGAGGATATCCCATTTACCATTACTACAAATCAATAGTAAAATACGGGAAATTCTTGTGCACGCTCAACACGTGTCAATTTTTGGCGCCATTGCCAAGAATTTTAAAAATAATCTCTTAGAAACCTTCTTGTTGACGGTCATATAATATGGCTGAATACGAGGAAGAATTAACTTTTAGGCAATCTAATGGGAATATCACGACTTATGAACCTATGTGTATAACTTTCACAACAAAATTTTTGAAATTCGAATTGAAGTTCGGACTCATAAATTCTTTACCATGTTTCTATGGTAAAGATAATGAAGATGCTCCAAAGTTCAATAGAGAGTTCGTACAAAACGTAAGCACATTAAAACATAAAGATATATAAATAGATTGTGTTAAATTAAAAGCTTTTCCTTCCAAATTGATTGGAGAAGCTGTAGATTGGTTATTCTACCTTCCTCAAAATTCCATAACCAATTGGTCAGAGATGTTACAAGTCTTTCTTGATCAATATGTCACAGCAAGACAATTAGTTTATATAGAAAGAAAATTAGTAATGCTAGGATGGAAATTGGAGAAACTTTTGTTTAATTTTGGGATATGTATCAAAGACTGATTTCATTATGTCCAATGCATAGATTTACAAAAAAACTTTAATGCAATATTTTTATGAAGGATTAAATCACTTAGAACGAAGAATCTTAGACATAGTATGTGGAAGGTCTTTGCTCGATTAAACACAAACTTTAGCAAGAGAAGCTATAAATAAAATGGCTAAACAGTTCAAGCAATATGGCGAGAAGAGTGAACCAACAAAGATAATATGAGTGACATGAATAGGACATATAAAACACCACATGATAAGATAGACGAGCTAAAAGTCATGGTTAAATTATTACTAAAAGATAGATCAAACAAAGTAAAATCTTGTAATGAATTAAGCCATTCTAATCATGAATGTCTTTTGAAACAAACCAAAATAGAAGAAGCTAATGCTATAATGAACTAATATGATGGGTTTGTTGATCCCAATTATAGCTTTAATAGTTATGCAAATTACCCACAACCGAATATAGGTAATCATATTAACAGTCAGGGTTATCAAAGCTATAAAATATCGAGTAACTCAAAAAGAGAAAAATATAAAATAATCCAAACATTATAAAATGATATGATCGAATTGAAAAACCAATTGAGTCAAATGGCAACACAAATGAATGAATTTGTAAATCAAGGGAAATTACCATATCAACCTTACCCTACTATACATGAAAAAGGACCAGCCATAACATTAAAGAGTGGTAAGTAGATGGATCAACCTAAAATGTTAGACCAATTAGTTTCTAGAAAAGAATTAGAAGCAGAACTAAAAAAAAATCGAAGTAACAAGTGACAAGATTTCTAACAAAAAGGGTAATGAACTTGAGAAAGATAGACCAATTAATGTAAAACCACCATTCCCTCATCGTTTGGAAGATAATGAAAATGTTAAGAAACCGCAGGAAGAAAAACAAATATATGATATATTAAAGAAAATAGTTGTTAGACCCCACCTAATTAGCGCATCCGACCGGCCTAGATTACCTTAATCTATTTATAATCTAGTAGCCTTAACTTCTTCATCAATAAACAATTAAGATTAAGATCTTGTAATCATCAATTATAAAACTTTATTAACTACGAATGTAACTAAAGTGAATATTAAATCTCAAAGTTCGTTTAGACGAATTAAATAATCTTCAAAATTCTGTAATTTTTTTCAAAAACACCTCCTCTGTTTCTAAGCCTACACCGGAATACACGACCTTCAAAATTCTTCAATAAAACCTGCTCAGTTTGGTGGAAATGCAAAAGGAATCACAATCCACCCATAACAATATATATTGCATGAACAAAGCTATATATTCATTCTAACCTGATTTGAATTATTGAAAACCTTAAACTAACATTACTTTAGCTCAAAAATGATCTTATACAATATAATATATTCAAAAATCAATAAATACATAGAAAAAATAACTAAGCAAGTCAAAAATAGTTGGAAAGCTTTCCCTATCCCTTGTCGCCGCTAGAACCTGTCATTATCTAATTATAAAATTTGATAATGTTAGATAATTAAATCCTACACTATCCAATGCACCTGTGATAATCAAATGCATTGTATTACAAGAATTTAAACGAACAACAATATCGCAAGGAATCATAAATATACAAGTATGCAATCCATCCCGTTTCTATTGACCAACCACAATCAGATGAAGTCTTCAAAAAGTGATGAGTAAACAGTAATAAAGATTCATGAGTTTGAGTGGAATTCTCTCGAGAAGCCACGCCTTCGACTATCTGTGGAGTATGTCCTGGCAAGCATCACAAAAAAACATCCTAAATAAGTGTCTACAACGATCAGTGACTCGAGTCGCAGAGCACCACTGTGTTCATCCTACCATACATATAGCCAATGAACACAAAGGGACCCCCAAAGGCCTCCTTCCTCTCATGTATGTGAATGCATGGCCAATAAATATGCAACGATACACCAGCGAATGCAATTATATTCGAGAAATACTCATATAATTTAAAGGTTACCATGAGATTTACATAAACTTACAAACGTGATATCGTAACTCCCTGTGCTCTGAGTCAATAAACTAATCCACACGGGGCTCCAATTACAGTCCTACAACTCATTTAAAAGCTCAATAAGTTTTCATAACAATTCTACAATTTTTTTTTTCCAATTCAATGCAGTTTAATTGACCCAATCACGTCCCGAAACCCCTAAAATACTTCCAAAATAAATTATTGAATGACCGAATTTCATTATTGATTAAAAATTATTGTTCTACATCAAAAATTACGTTGTCTAGGCTTAAATGTAATTTTTCCAATTTATTATATATTTATTAGTCTTATCTTAACTCAAAAACCCCGAAATCCCTCCAAATCAACTCATCGGATGTCTGGATCCCAATTTTCACTTCAAATTGTGGTTCATAATGGAGAATTAACTTAGACTAAGCTTTAAAAGAATTTTTACAATTTTGAGCATTTTTGGGTATCATAACATGTATTACGAAGACAAACCCCGATATAAATCCTCGAGAAAATCCTAAAATCCTCATTTTTCATATAAATTTTCAATTTCAATTTATTTGGGTAAAAATATATATATTTTTTTTCTGATTTTTCTCATTTTCTAGAACTTTTCTCCAAAATTCAAGCTTTTTCCTTTATTGTCTTTTTTTATTAAACCAGGGTTTGACCCCTAAACCGGACCTAGTTTGGTCTAGTCTGGGGATCAAACCCCTCTTCTTCCTCACGTTTCCTATTCTTCTCTGTTTCAACTGAATTTTTTTTAATTAAACTAGGTTGGGCTTTGCTCAACCCTAGTATCGATTTGACAAGGGAGACGACCCCCCTGCGTCATCTCCCTCCTCGAACCTGAGCCTCCCTCTCATTTCCAACTTCCATTAACACATAAAAAACAACACAACATCAACGATCAAAATTGACAATAAAAATGACAACAACAACACCGAAACATCAACTAACCTCGGTCTCTCTACAATTTCGATCTCTCTCGCTGTCTCTCCCTCAATCTTCCACTCGTTCGATCCTCTGTGTGTGAAATGAAAATGGGTGAGGTGGTTCTGTTTAGTTAGGAAATATATATTAGATTTCTTTGAAATTTGCATCACGGGAATCTCGAGACAAATCTAATGGTTCAGTTTTCATAATATAAATTTGATCTTTTTGAGATATGTACTACGTATCTTAAGGTAAATCTTGTCTCAAAAAAATTGAATGAGGCTGTGTGTTGATTTGAAGATATATATTAGGATTTTCTCGATATTCGCATCACACGAATCTTGAGGGATATCTAATTATTCACTTATCTTATATATTTTGATCTTCCTCGAGATACATATACATGTTATGTATCTCAAGGTCAATTTTGTGGCTATTAACAAGATAATCACCACCTCTAACCGACTTATATAGATCAATTATATTGATATCCTCAAGATACGTATTGTGTATCTTGAGGTATATCTTATGGTTTAATAACACCATATATTTGATTTTTTTGGAGATTGAATGTCACGTATTTTGAGGCATGAATTAATCTTTTCCATATCTACCCAAACTCTGGTACACATCCCAATTTACTTTCTCATCATTAATCATCTCTTTTTATTTGAATTATCAGCCGATTAATTCTTAGACTATCGTCAGTTTAAAATCATATATTGATGTAAATAATATTTGTGCACAACATTAGATACTAAGTAGAGTTGCATGTCTATTTGATCCATCACCATTCCGACATTCCCCAACAGAAACCAAAAATTATACAAGTCATCCCATGACTATAGATCTCATAATACATCTATCACCTCATGAAAAGAGATTTTGAATTTCAATCCAATTAGAAATAAAAACCTGACACATCATGCAGCTCTCACGCATTCTCTAAATGTCTACTCATAATATTATTTAGATTATGGACTAGAAAAAAATTACCAATTTCAACTCGTCAGCCAATTCACTCGACTTCTTCTTTGATTATTTAGAAAATAATCGAGTTTTCTAACTTCGTCAAATCATTCTCTAACGATGAGTTCATAAAGAACCTCATTCCTTTCACTTTACTGAGATCTCCCACAAACTCGCATCTTAATCACTTACTGTTCACCAACTTTTCTCATTGTCTGAATATAGAATATTATCCTTAACTTGAGTAGAAATAAGTTTCTAAATAGAGATATCGACATATCTTATGATTATACTTCTCATAGTATAACTTTTAACTTGTATCTCACACAAGTTATAAATATGTTATCTCTTTTTAACTTCCACTCACTTACAATTTAAGAATATTCAATTCTTCAAACAAATCAAGTCAGATACATTATACTCTATCAATATTTCCAACCTAACAGAGATAAAGCTTACAAGCTAAGATGTAAGTTGTAAGTAACTTTTCACTTCATTTGTATCTTCACTATCATTTAGATATCTTACATCAACTCCAACTTACAATAACTAGTGTTTCAGATTTCACCACTGACTAATTAGGTGGTGGTATACTATAATTGAACTAATATACAATATATTCACTGATATTAGTTGTACATTACTTTGGTTCAAAACTTTCAACATTTGGAGCTCGACTCTTTGTAAGATCATTGTGAAGATATATAAGTTCCATTAAACATATAGTTTGATATTCTAATTTAATCGCAACATGTTAACATGAAATTTTCATTTTCATACTAATGTGAGAATATATAGACCATTTATTTGCCTATACTTCAGCCTCCAATTAACTCCAACGAAACTTCAAAGAATCTTTTACACCGACTGTCACCAATTCATTCGATTATTCAAAGATGGATGGACACGTCACACCAATCTTCTATGTTATGAATGAATCGTGATTATGAAAAAGAGTTACTTAGACTTTTGGTCATGCATAACTACTCCAATGCCTTACCTTGACTAAAGGACTCCGTCCATGTCACTTCTAGCAGTCACAATTCATCTCAACATCTCATTTTATTTTATAAATTAAGTGTATTCCGTTAATTGTTTGTCAATCTTAGCTATTCTCACATTGATATTGCTCTTAGTCCCTTTGCAAACTTATTACAACTTCTATTGAACATTTAAATCACTTATAACTCCTTCGTGCTAACTTAGAAAGGTAATTTATATCTCTTCTCTTTTCAAAAATATAGCTATTGACGATGCGACTTCTTGTCATAATTTAATGAATTGAAGTCTTCCTTAGCTAATCTTACTTCATAACAGAGAAACTTTGCGACTCAAACAGTTAAACTATTTTTTTATTTCTTTACGTTAATTCCATCAGTCTCAAATATCCCAACTTTTCTTTTTTTTTTTCAAAAAGAAATTCAATACTTTTCAAGAGACTGTGCAATATAACTTTATATCTTATTATTTATCAAATTACTTTTGATGAATTCACTTTTCCATTATTATTCAACTGAAAAAATTAAAGAATTTAAATTTCCAAACTCCGATTAACTTAATGACTAATCAAATTCTTAAAGGATGCTATTTCAATCTTTTAAGTCCTACAAATAGATATTCTCACAATATAGGAGCTCATACTAACGTCCTATATAACTCACTTACTGATACTCAATCAGTATGTCTATCTCTTTATTAGTTATATATTAAGTCGTAGTGATAAACATCATTACTTAATTTAATTAGAAGTGACAATTGTGTATTTTGAATATCAAAATACAATCACTTATGTTGATGTTTAATAGCTAATCCAAGCGGTTATTGGACCACTTCCCCAATACCTTAACTTCTTACACGTTGATCTTATCACTACAATTTTCGTTTTCAAGTTAGAAATTTTGTTGATCTTTATTTTGTAACAACACCTAATTCAGTGTTAACAAAGATTACTTCTAACTTGTGTATTTTCATTCATTTTATCAGTACATTGTTCGATTCATAGAATCACTATACTTAATGTCACTTATAGATAAATAACGTGAGTAATAAACAACCAAAGTTTTCAGTACTTCTATATAGAAGTCATTTGATTATTTTAAATATGATTCTATTCCATTTTTCACTTGGCGTTTTGTTTTGAAAATGAGGCAATACTTTACTTCAAAGTATTTTATTTTCTTAGAAATCGACTAGACAACTTGACTGATCCAATCACAATCTCATTGTGATTTTTCAGTCAAAACTAAATTTATCTAATCAATTTCCATTTTTGAGAACTTATGTCTCATTTTTCTTTTCATTAGAGACTTGTTTGAAAGCAACTCTTAGTCGATTATGAATCAAACCAATATTTTATATAATAGTCTTCCCGAGTTAATCGTGCAACCAATACTAACTTTATTCTAAAATTCAAAATATCTATATCTTGTGCTTCCCAAAAGTCTCGATTTCATATTACGTTTTCCAAACGATTCTCAATTGCTTGAGACTTAATTTAAGTATATTTTAATGTTTTCCTGAGCGTTTAAAACTTGTAATAGTTCGATACTTTCAATTTCAAAAAAAATTCATGTGCAGTGTTTACGAACATGAATCATTTGGACTTCCCTTTTAACCAATTTCCTATGGGTTTCATTATGGATACTTTCATCCGTTATATCAGTATTGAACTACTTATAACACCTTTATGAATTCAAACTTCCCAAGTCTATTTCGCATCCATTTATGCTCAGCTTCGTTTCATAAGCCTATTCTCTCTTTTAATTATCCGTTTCTAATCTTACTCGTCGTATCTTACTAGTTAAGTATCGAATGGACAAGGAACATAAACTTCCTATAGCATATCTAGTGTTAATACATACATACAACACAAATATAACACAATAATTGAAATATTCTAGCTCACGATCACTTTCCAACTAATCGCGCTCAATCACTCTTTGGTTCTCAAACAAAGTTTATTCTTAATTGAGCCAAACCTAGGCTCTGATACCAAAAATGCAGACCCCACCTAATTAGGGCAATTGATTGTCTTAGATTACCTCAATCCCTTTATAATCTAGCAGCCTTAACTTCTTCATCAGTAAATAATTAAGATTAAGATCTTGTAATAATCAATTATAAGAGTTTATTAACCAAAAATGTAACTAAAGTAAATGTTAAACATCAAAGTTTGTTTCGATGAATTAAATAATCCTCAATATTTCATAAAAATTTTTTGACAACACCTCCTATGTTTCTAAGCCTACGCTGGAATACCCAGTATTCAAAATTATTCAACGAAACCGACTCAGTTTGGTGGAAATACGAAAGGAGTTATAATCCACCTATAACAATACATATTGCATTAACAAAACTATATTCATTCTAACCCGATCCGAATTATTAAAAACCTGAAACTAATATTACCTTAACTCAAAAATTATCTTAATTCATCCCAAAATCATTCCAGCCATTCCAAATGAGATCCTAATCACACTCGAACCCAAACACCCATTTACACAATATAATATATTCAAAAACTAATACATACATATATGAACTAAGAAAGTCACAAACAATCAGAAAGCTTTCCCTTTCCCTTGTCATGGTTAGAACATGTTCTTATCCAATTATAAAATTCAGAATGTCAGATAAGTAAATCTCATACTATCCAATACAGTTGTAATAATCAAATGCATTGTATTTCAAGAATTCAAACGAAAAATAAGATCGTAAGGAATCATAAATATACAAGTATGCAATCCATCCCATTTCTGTTGACCGACCGCAATCAAATGGCGTCTTCCAAAATTGGTGGGTAAATAGTAATAAAAACTCATGAGTTTAAGAGAAAGTCCCTTGAGAAGCCACGCCCTAGACTATCCGTGGAATATGATCCTGGCCATCATTAGAAAAAAACCCATCCTAAATAAGTGTCTACAACGATCAGTCTCTAGTCGCAGAGCACCACGGTGTTCATCCTACCACACATATAGCCAATGAACACAATGGGACCCCCAAAAGGCTCCTTCCTCTCGCGTCTGTGAATGCATGACCAATAAATATGCGGTGATAAACTAGTGCATGAAATTATATTCAAGAAATACTCATACAATCTAAAAGTTAATATGAAATTTACTTAACCTCACAAACACGATATTGTAACTCCCTTGTACTCTGAGTCGATAAACTAGTCTACGTGGGGCTCCAATTACAGTCCTACAATTCATTTATAAGCTTAATAAGTTTCCATAACAATTCCACAAATTTTTTTTCAATTCAGTGCAGTTTAATTGACCCAATCATGTCCTGAAATCACTAAATGTGACGACCTCCCTCGACCTTGGGTCGGGTCGCCTGGTCTAGATTGCCTCCCAAGCTTAATACCCGAATCGAGCCTGAACGAATGGTTTGGCACGCCTAAAACAACCTGCAGAATATCAAACTAGTGCATATGGATAAATAAATGTGGAACTAAATAAAGGGAAATCCATATGGCATACTATGAATTTATTTTTAGGTTTTCAAATCCTTACGACAACTTAAGGTATTCAAATACAACCAAATAGTTTAAATTAAAGAAGAGTAAGGTTCATTCTACCCAGAATAGCAATTAAAATATAACCCATGCTCAATAATTTCAAGAATCAAATAAATAGATAATATCATTATAAGGCTCACGTCAAAAGAGAAGGCTTCAAGCTATCGCCTCTTCCTTGTCTCGATCTAGCACTGATTTGTATGGTTCTAATATGTAACTGGGGTGATCTAAAAGGGTCAACAGAGCTCAGTAATGCGAAAAACCCACTCAACCATCAAATACACAAGTAATACATAATAAACATGCATGGCTATCATGAATTGAGATTGAATAAAAAAACATTTAAAACAAGACATCACATTAATTTATAAAACATTAATAAGCCAAGTCAATAAGATTGATAAAGCATATTAAAGTCAAAACTCATCATCATGCATAGGGTTCACAAAAGAGAGATACCATAGAAAATAGTAATAATATAAAATCGTGGTCTCATTAAATGCATACTAGTTATTGTTAAGTGTCTGGCGACCGATTACCCTACCCTTGAGGTCATGGAAACCACTAAACGACACACAAGCCTTGTGTGCCTTCTCGTTAGTCCCAGCAAAACAATAGTAGGTTATTCCAAAGCCATCATCGATGTGTGCACCAAAATCACTTAAGGTTTCCATGAGAAGTTAGCCACCGCTCGTGTCCCTAATAAGCGACCAGAAGGATCTATATAAGAGAGTAATCGCAACTCCTTTTCTAGGATAGGTTAATCCCAACCCCTTGTCCATGAGAGGGGAATCATAACTCCTTAGCTAGGAATATATAATTTAAAGTTTGATGCAACACACATACATCCCATAGATAAGTAGAATCAAGTCAATAACACGATGCAACCCAATTCCCAAGTCTCTTATTAAAAATGCATGTCCTAACATAACTAATATCAAGCCATATTTGATAATTGAGCAAGCTCCCTACTTACCTCGACTGGCCACAAATCTCATTCTCGATCCTCGCGCGCTTGGGGTCCAATGCGAACCTCCTTGCAAATCTAAACAATTTAAGACACATTCACATCATCTACAAGTCGTGTATTAATTTTGATTTATTTTTAAATTTATTTTGGGGTCCACTAGTGTGGGTCCCGCTGGTCCCGCGTCGCCCGGTGTGAGGGTCAAAGGGTGGGACCCGCCCAACTCTTCCCCTAGGGAGTAGTAGAGTGCCCTATTTGCGGGTAGGATTTATTCTTATCTTAGTTTATATATATATTTACTAAAATAAAGTGACCAATGACATTTTGTCGCTGGTTTTGATGTGCACAGGGGGAACAAATGCTCCCTCCCATCCTCCAACCTCTCAGGCAGGAAGCCCGAGGGTCGATGGTTGGGGTTTTGGGGAACCTCCAATAGGAGGCCCCTCCTCTATCTCTGGCATCAGCGGACCGTTGCCGCCCTTCTCCTGCGGTGTCGACGGTGCCGTCCCCTTGGGGTTCTCTACTAAAATTACACAAATTTAAAACAAAAAGGAGAAAGAAAAAATATGTTTTCCATCATTATTGAAGAAAAATCAAGTTTGTGACTCGTTTAGACAATAAAAGAAAAGGTATAGAGGGTGGCTTTACCTTCAATGAAGGTCATCTTTGCTTCAAAGCATCACACCCACCACGATTCCCCAAACAAAAGTCTCCTATCCTTTTCTCTTAATTTTTGTGTGTGAACAAAATGGACTAGGGCTTACAATTAGATTTATATAGTGGGACCAATTTAGTATCGCATTTGTTTAATTACAAAATTGCCCCTAGGGCGGGTGTTCGGGTTTGGGTCTTCACAACATCCCCAATTTTAAAGAAATCTCATCCTCGAAAGTAAAAGTATAATACATCCATAGTCTAACGTGTCTATTCGTAACAATTTCTTTTACGACCCATTTTTTAAAGTGGTGCAAATCCACACTTGTGAAATCTGCTCATACCCTGCGTGAAATAAAATCTTACTCTTGACTCTAACTCCTCAGTAGTATTATTTTTGTCCCACAAGCCGACACTCACAAAGCATGTCTCGTATGAGTTTCCTAATATAATCATTATACCTTAGCTACCTTCCAAGTCTTTTTATCATCACGCATCTTTTGATATTCCTTTGTAATCTTCACCAAAATTGCAATGTGCACTCAAGTCGTCCAACCATTAAGTAGAAAGAACCATACTGAGATGTGATCGGGTGCCTATCTGCATCGTAAAATATCTCTATCTTCTCGGCAACAAATCCATACTGCCAACTAGTCGTAGGAACAAGGATAGCTATCTGCTAGAATATGAACACCATCTTTGTCACCATCTCGGTTAAATATATAACAATGAACGACTTATCGTGTCCTTGCGACTTATCTTTGAAGGCTATAAATAAGTAGGCATAACATTCCTTTCGAGAATAATATATTAACATTACTGTCAACATACTTTTATCGACATTTATTCTTTTAGGTTAATGATTCGAGTCAACCTTTTACTGATGGTTCACCTTGTAACTTCTCTATCACATTTAATCATTTACTTACACATCAAACTTCCATTATTGGTAAGCTGAGGAATCATCATCATCGTCACTATCCTTAAGCGGATTTCAACACTCATTTATATGCGTTTTATTACACCGTGATTGTTTTTATTGTTTTATTTCATACCAAGGTCTCTTATCGTAATCACTCAAATTTCTTGAGACTTGTCGCATCACGTCCTTGTACAAATCCACTCTCACGATCCTGGGTGACTATTTTAAATTCTTTAGGCGTCGACAAGGTTTAGATTTATTGCACAAACATTTCTTATCATCCTCCGGAGACAACTCTTAACTCTTATAGTTTGTTTATAACTTCTCTTACTGAGAAATCAATTGTGTTTTAACTTTCATGTTCAACGTTTGATGTCCCTATTCTTTGATTCATTAAGTATCCTACAACGTACATGCATTCATTCAAAATTTGTACTTAAAGAAAACTTAGTTGGTGTAAATCCCCTCTACACAACTCAGATTTACCTTATGCTTAGGCGAACCTTTCATGACATATAAACTACTCATACTTTTGTTACTTGTTAAGGCATCAACCTTAATTGTCCATCATCCGGAGATAACTCTTAACTCTTATAGTTTGTTTATAACTTCTCTTACTGAGAAATCAATTGTGTTTTAACTTTCATGTTCAACGTTTGATGTCCCTATTCTTTGATTCATTAAGTATCCTACAACGTACATGCATTCATTCAAAATTTGTACTTAAAGAAAACTTAGTTGGTGTAAATCCCCTCTACACAACTCAGATTTACCTTATGCTTAGGCGAACCTTTCATGACATATAAACTACTCATACTTTTGTTACTTGTTAAGGCATCAACCTTAATTGTCCATGCATCACACCACTTGTTGATATCCTCAACATTTGGTTGTCCTTGCAAACTTATCACTTACTTATGTAGGTTGCTTTTCAAGTTTTCTTACACTATTTGGTTAGGATTTTCACTTTGAAATTTACACTAAGCCCTCAATCTCCCAAGTGTTAGACACACTCTTAAAAAAAATTCCTAATGGTGTCAAATTTAGAAGACCTCATCTCCATCTAGAGATACATTTTTCATAACTAGCTTAAGATATATTCTCATCATTCCTAGTTATCGCATTGTTCATGTACACGGTATGAACTTTATTAGGAGTCGATTCTAGCCTAGAATCCCCAATTTTAAATTGTCAACCTATTATTGGTTTAATCCTTTATCTTTCTCATAACTGTTTAGTTTGGTAGCCCGACTCTTAAGGTAATGTTCTTTCTTACCGAGAAGTTTCGAGTTACTTTTCACATGTGATTTTCATAATTTCTCGTGACATCACCATTTCAATTTGATTTTTTTTAAAAGTTTTTGGACAAGGTACTCCCCCTTGCAAGTCCTACGGCAATGAAAAGTTATCATAGTGAGTAACTTTTCCCTTGAGTTCCTAATTTCTCCATACCACCAATTTATTCTTTCATTTTCCCACAGGTCGATCCTATCCTAAGATCCCAAATTTTAAGAATCAACTCATCATTTACTTATGTTAGGTGGCATTAGTTACATTATTTATTCCTTGTCATTATTTTCATTTAGCTATCCCTTAATAATCCGGTTAGGTTCCAGTTTAATTCAATAGTCGTTAGTTCACGTGTCCATTAATGGATAATCATACCAAAGATATTCTTTTAGCTGGGCATCCCTAATTTTAATGATTCACCCATCATTACGTTATTACGATATCATTAAATTTTGAGGCATTCCTTAATTTCTCAATTATGGTATTGTCACCACGTACCTCACCTTCATTTTGATACAATTTATTAAATTTTTGGTATCCCCAATTTTATGAGCCAACTCACTCCTAGTTAAGTTAGAACAATTTATCTTTGTGTCGATTGCCTTTGATTTATATCAATTTAACCTTATTTCATGGGTCCTTTCAATATTTACAAATTTATGCTTGGCAATGCGATCTTCACACGTGGTAATCTTGACAATTATAATCCTCGACTTAGGATCTACAATTTTTGTAACTCGACCATCCTCAAGTGTATTAGCGCAACATTTACCAAGAGTTTGAGTTACTTCTCGAAGTGCGACCACGTTACTACTTCCATTTACCTATGTAGTGTGGTGACTCACTGTCTTTCCATGTTTCATGATTCTTGTTTACCCTTTTATTTGCTAACTACCAATAAGTATAGGCACATCACACCTTATAGTTTCTAATCAAAACTTATTTATTCCCGCATCAGTCGTCACATACACCCTTGAAGTGCGTATGGAATCTCCCAAACACTTTGCCTCGACTACCTTGGGCCATTCATTGCCATCTACCATACTGTCTCATGGAACTCAAGTTCCTTGTCTGCTTGCGAAAATCATCAAAGATAGTCAGACTAGTAGGGGAAGACAACTATCCATATATCTAATGATATATACTAGGTAGCAAATAATCATCATAATAGATATTTTGTCAAATTTCTTTTATCTCATTCCATCCTAGGATTTATCATTATATATGTTAAGTCGACTTTAAACCAATGTCCCATACCACTGCTTTACCTGACGTAAACTTGACCTTTTCATCTTAAGGGCTCTACAAACTTAGGCTTAACTAACCTAAACATTTTCCCTTAGTTCTAATACTTATGCTCTGATACCAACTGCGATGACCTTCCCCCGACCTAGGGTCGGGTCACCTAGCCTAGATCGCTTCCTGAGCCTAATACCCGAACTGAGCCCGAGCGAACGGTCTGGCACTCCTAAAACAAACTGTCAAATATCAAACTAGTGCATATGGAAAAATAAATGCAGAATTAAATAAAGGGAAATCCATATGACATATTATGAAACTATTGTTGGGTTTTCAAATCCTGACGACAACTTAAATCATTCAAATACTACCAAATAGTTTAAATTAAAGGATAATAAGGTTCATTCTACCTAGAAGACCTATTTAAATATAACCCAAGTTAATTGATTTCAAAAATCAAATATATAGATAATATTATTACAAGGCTCACGTCAAAAGAGAAGGCTTCAAGCTATCGCCTCTCCCTTGTCTCGATCTAGCGCCGATGTGTATGGTCCTAGGATGTAAGTAGGGTGAGCTAAAAGGGACAACAAAGCTCAGTAATGTGGAAAACCCGCTCAACCATCAAATAGGCAAGTAATGCTTAATAAGCATGCAAGGCTAGCATGAATTGAAATTGAATAAAGAAACATTTAAAACAAGACATCGCATGAATATATAAAGCATTAATAAGCCACGTCAACAAGATTGATAAAGCATATTAAAGTCAAAACTCATCATCATGCACATGGTTCACAAAAAAGAGATACCATAGAAAATAGTAATAATATAAAATCGTGGTCTCATTCAATGCATATTAGTTATTGACAAGAGTCTAGCGAATGATTCCCCTACCCTCGAGGTGATGGGAACTACTAAACGACACACATGCCTTATGTGCCTTCTCATTAGTCCCATCAAATCAATAGTAGGTTCGTCCAAAGCCATCATCGATGTGTGCACCAAAATCACTTAAGGTTTCCATGAGAAGTTAGCCACCGCTCATGTCCCTAATAACCGACCACAAGGATCTATATAAAAGAGTAATCCCAACTACTATCTCAGGAGAGGGTAATCCCAACTCCTTTCCCATGAGGGGCAATCCTAACTCCTTACCCAGGAGTAGGTAATTTCAAGTTTTGTGCAACATACATACATCCCATATATAAGTATAATCAATTCAATAACACGATGCAACCAATTTCCCAAGTCTCTTATTAAAAATGTATGTCCTAACATAGCTAATATCAAGCCATATTTGATAATTGAGCAAGCTCCCCACTTACCTCGACTCGCCGCGAATCTTATTCTCGATTCTCATGCGCTCAAGGTCCAATGCGAACCGCCTTGCAAATCAAAACAATTTAAGACACATTCAAATCATCTACAAGTTGTGATTAATTTTGATTTATCTTTAAATTTATCTTGGGGTCCACTAGTGTGGGGTCTTATGGGTTCCTCGTCGCCCGATGTGAGGGTCGTGGGGTGGGACCCGCCCAACTCTTCTCCCAGGGATGCGGTAGAGCGCCCCGTTTGAAAGCAGGAAGCCCGAGGATCGATGGTTGGGGTTTTGGGAGGCCTCCACTATGAGGCCCCTCCTTCGTCGTTGCCTTTCTCCGGTGATGGCGGCGATCCCGCTGCCGCCCTTTCCTGGCGGTGCTCACGGCGCCGCCCCCTTAGGGTTCTCCACTAAAATTTCCCAAATTTAAAACAAAAGGATAGAGAAAGTTTTTTTTCACCATTATTGAAGCAAACACAATTTTATGATTCGTTTAGACAATAAAAGAAAAGGTATAGAGGGTGAGTTTATCTTCAATAGAGGTCTCCTTGGCTTCAAAGCATCATACCCGCCACGATTCCCCAAACAAAAGTCTCATCTTCATTTCTCTCTTAATTTTTGTGTTGAACAAAAGGGACTAGGGTTTACAATTAGATTTATATAGTTGGACCTATTTAGTGTAGGACTTGCTTAATTACAAAATTGCCCCCAGGGCGGATGTTCCGATTTTGGGTCGTCATACTAAAATACTTCCAAAATAAATTATCCAATTCCCGAATTTTATTTTTGACTAAAAATTATTGTTTGGCATCGAAAATTACATTGTCTAGCCTTAAATTTAATTTTTCCAAATTATTATATTTATTGGTCTTGCCTCAACTCGAAAACCCTGAAATCCCTCCAAATCAACTCCTTGGATGTCTGGATCCCAATTTTGACTCCAAATTATGGTTCGAGATTGAGAATTAACCTAGACTAGGCTTTAAAACATTTTTTACAATTTAGGGCATTTTTAGGTATCGTAACACGTATTACGAAGAAACCTTTATATAAATCCTCAAATCCTCATTTTTTATAGAAATCTACAATTTCAATTTTTTTTTGCTAAAAATATAATTTTTTTTCTCATTTTCTTGAATTTTTCTCCAAAATTCAAGCTTTTTCCTTTATTTTCTCTTTTTTTAATAAAGAGGGGTTTAACCCCTAAACCGGACCAGGTTCAGTCCGGTTTGGGGATCAAACCCCTTTTCTTCCTCACATCTCATGTTCTTATCTGTTTCAACTGAATTTTTTTAATTAAACTAGGTTGGGCTTTGCCCAACCCTAGTATCGATTTGACAAGGGAGAGGGCCCCATCGGTGTCATCTCCCTCCTCGAAACCGAGCCTCCCTCTCATTCCCAACTTCTATTAAGGCATAAATAACAACGCAACATCAACGATCAACAACGACAATAACAACGGCAACGACAACGTCGAAACATCAACTCACCTCGGTCTCTCCACAATTTCGATCTCTCTCATTGTCTCTCCCTTAATCTTCCTCTCGTTCGATCCTCTCTGTGTGAAATGAAAATGGGTGAAGAAGTTCTGTTATGTTAGGAAATATATATTAGATTTCTTCGAGTTTAGAATCATGCGAATCTCGAAAAAAATCTAATGGTTCTATTTTCATAATATAAATTTAATATTTCTTGAGATACGTATTACGTATCTCGAGATAAATCTTGTCTCAAAACAAAATTGAATGAGGCGGTGTGTTGATTTGAAAACAAATATTTGAATTTTTTCGAGATTCAAATCGCACGAATCTTGTGGCAAATCTAGTTATTCATTTATTGTAAATATTTTTGATCTTCCTCGAGATACATGTTATGTATCTCGAGGTCAATCTTGTGGTTATTAACAAAATAATCACCACTTCTAACTGACTTATATAGATCAATTATATTGATCTCATCGAGATACATATCTTGTGTCTTGAGGTTGGTCTAATGGTTTATAACATCATACATTTGATTTTCCTTGAGATTGAATGTCACGTATCTCGAGGCATGAATAAATCCTCTCTAACAGCAACGTTCATTCATTTCCTTCCTCGATGCACACGTGCGTATCTCGAGGCGAATCCAATGTTTACTTTTATTTAATTCAAACTATAAGACTTGTTTATACATAAACTTTATATATAAATATATGTGCACCTATGTATTTTTGCGGCTATAAATTGGCCACGCGCGGTAATGATTACCTTCGGGCGCGCACACTATTATACATCCCACACGTGTCACCCTCAACACCGCGTGTTACTAAGCCCCCACCAATTTATTTATTGTTTTAATTTAATTTTATGATTATCATTTCATTTATGTCCAAAATAAATTTTGAAAAATACTCAAATTTCACTGAAAATTGAGAAATATTCCCAACGCGCACCAAAACTCACGGACACCGCATATACACTTTAACTTGACCTTATTTCACATCAAAATAGTGTATAATACATCAAATAGGTATATGTCACATAAAAATAATATTAAATTTATGATCTCCGATCAGTAATGCGTAGGTCCCACCTCAGATATCTAAATCCCTAATTAAATTTGAAAATACTTAATTAGCTGCCTCATCAAGTTTATAAAATCCTCGTATGTCACAGTTGTAGTTAATATACCTCTATTTGAAGTTATTCATAATGTACCTAAGTATAAGAAATTTATAAAAGATTTATGCACTAATAAGATTAAGGCTATTAAAAAGGTGAGTTTAGGAGAACACGTATTAGCACTAGTCAAAAAAAGCTACCTCTTAAATATTCTGATCCTAGAATTTTTTTTCGTTCCATATACGATTGAGAACATATGAATTTCTAAAGCATCGCGTGATATGGAAGCCTCCATAAATGTTATGCCTTTATCTATTTATTTTCAAATGATAGACGTACTTTTAGAAAAAATTGGTATAGTCATACAATTAGCAGATAGATCCATTGTTAAACTAGTAGGGTTATTTGAAGAAGTACTAGTTAGGGTTAATGATTTAGTATTCTCAACAGATTTCTATGTCTAAGATATGAAAGAAGATAACTTCTTTAATAGTACCTCTCTAATCTTAGGAAGGCTATTTTTGAAAACAGCAAATTGATGTTTCAACTAGAACATTAACAATGCAAGTAGACGATGATACAATAAATTTTAATATATATATATATATATGATGCAATGAAATACTCAATAGATGTTTCTTCCATATGCATAATAGATATGATAGATTCATTGATAGACAAATCTTTAAGAAAAGATAAAATAAATAAATAAATTAGAATTAGTAATAGAAGATTTAGAAGAAGATGATGATAGAGATAAGGAAGCAAAAGAGATAATAAGTACTTTAGAATCATATAATGTACTACTAGAACTTACTTATTACTTAGATTTAACTAGATCTAATTCAAAACATTTACTTCTATAGTTTAAAACCCAAAATTAGATCTATAAACCTTACAAGATCATTTGAAATATGTTTTATCTAGGGGGCTGTGATAAATTATCAATAATAATTTCTATTAAACTAATTAGCCTAGAAGAAAATAAGTTGAGGAATGTATTGAAAGAATCTAAAGGAGCAATAGGATGGACCATAGCTGATATCAAAGGAATAAGTCCAGCTACGTACATACATAAGATAAAGCTAGAAACTGATACAAAAGCTTTTAGACAACCTTAATGTAGATTAAACCTACCTATGATAGATGTAGTAAAAGCTGAAATATTAAAAGTATTACATGCAGGAATGATATTTCCAATAGTCAATAGCAATTGGGTAAGCCCAGTCCAAGTAGTCCCTAAAGAGACATGAATTACAGTAATAACAAATGAACATGGAGAATTAGTACCAACTATAATCCAAAACGGTTGGAGGGTATGTATAGATTATAGGAAGTTGAATGCCTCAACTAGAAAAGATCACTATCCACTCCCATTTATAGATCAAATTTTAGAAATATTAGCTGAAAAAATCCATTACTGCTACCTCGATGGTTATTCAAGATTTCACCAATTACTTGTAGCTCCAGAAGATTAGGAAAAAACAACATTTACTTGAACCTTCGGTACATTTGCTTATAGACGTATGCCTTTTGGTTTATGTAATGCACTTGCAACGTTTCAAAGGTGTATGGTTAGTATTTTCTCTGATTATGTGAAAATTTCATTGAAGTTTTCTTGAATGATTTTATGATTTATGGTAATTCTTTTAATGAATGTTTAGCTAATTTAACAAAAGTACAACAAGGTTTATCGGATATTCCACAAATTTGAATGTTTAATTCGTCAGAGATTTACAAATTGTCAGGATTTGCAAAGCAACGAATATCAATTTTCATTAAATCAGGATTTGGAAATGAAAAGTTGAAATGTTTATGAACTCTGCCACTGAGTTGTTGGTTACGATGAAGATGATTGGGTCCACTTAATAGTTTCAACTTGGAAATGGTTTTTAAAGGTTTGGATTAAAAAAGTTGTATATAAAGGATCAATTTCTCTTATTTCTTTTTTGGTTAAGCTAACTTATATGTTTAAATTTTGAGGACGAAATTTGTAATTAGTTAAGAAAAATTGTGAAATTCAAGAATTTATTAAACTTGATTAGGCAACTAATTAAGTATTTTCGGATTGAAATGAGGATTTAAGTACCCAAGGTGGGACCCACGTATTTCAGATCGGAGATCATAACTTTAAAATATTTTTTTGTTTGTTGCGTGCCTAGTGGACTTATTATATTCTATTCGACGCGAAATAGGGCTAAATTGAAGTTGAGACTCGATGTCCACGAGTTTCGGAGGGTGTTGGTATTTTCTCCAATTTTTAACGTAATTGGGGATATTTTCGGGGTTTAAATTGGACTTAAAAGCAAGGGATAAATATGAAATAAAAAATGACAAATTACGTATAAGGATATTAGTTTATATGACAATGGATAAAATCAAAAGGTTAAATTGGTAAATTGAAATACCCTTTTAAGTTTTAATCAAAATTGCAAATGAAATAGGGGTCATCGTCCTCTCTTCTCATTGTCTTCCTTACACGCCTCTCGTCCGATTCTCCTCCCCAACCGCGAGTCTCATATGGTTGTCTTCCCTAATTCATCTCCTCTCTACTCATTGTTATTCCCTCTCTTACCTTTTCTCTCATTGTCTCGCCTATCAACTCTTGCTCATTGTCTCTCTCTCGGATCCAGAAAAGGCGGGTTGATGTTTTGTTGGTGTTTCGGTTGTTAATTCAAGGTGAGCTCTTTAAGTTTCTTGGTTTAATTGTTTGATGAAATTAGTGATTAAGGATTTGTTGATTGATCGATTATGTGGTTGAATTGTGGATTTGGGGTTGGGGGAAATCAGTGGCTTTGATAATTATTATTGTATTTTGATGATCTTTGATGATTTCAATCAATTTTAAGTCATTTAGGTTCAGATTTATGGGATTTAAAGTGAAGTTTGTATGTTGATTCATATTTGTCAGTAAAACAATCTTGTTTTTACCCATGTGGGTGTCGATTTTGAGGGACACATTGAAGGTTTTTGGATTGAATTTCTTGTGGAGATTAATGCTTATATACCCATCTTATATTGTATAAATGGATTTTTGGGTTTGAGTGTGATTAGGATCTCGTTTGGAATGACTGGAATAGTTTTGCGACGAATTGAGATAATCTTTGAGTTAAGGTAATGTTAGTTTAAGGTTTTAATACTTCCGATCAAGTTAAAATGAATATACAATTTTGTAACTACAATATATATTGTTATGAGTGGATAGTGAGTCCTTCAGCATTTCTACCAAACTAAGCAGGTTGTATTGAAGAATTTTGAAGACTAGGTATTACGGTGTAGGCTTAGAAATAGAGGAGGTGCTGTCGAAAATATTTTTATGGGATTTCGAGGATTATTTAATTCATTTAAATGAACTTTGAGGTTTAAGACTCATTTTAGAATCCTACGTGGTTAACGAGTTTTTATAATTGAGGATTACAAGATCTTAATCTTAATTGTTATTGACGGAGAGGTTAAGGATACTATATTATCAAGGGATTAAGGTAATCTAGGCTGGTAAGATGCCTTAATTATGTGGGGCCTGACAGTTGGGATGTGAGGTTCCTGCAAACTGCTGCGCAGTTTGTCAAATGAAGAAGATGGAAGGGGAGTTGTCTCCCCTACTAGACTTGCCTTAAGGTAAGGCTTGGCCTAACCCCAATGAGAAAAACTTGAAGCAGAACATAGCATATCTCTGTTTTGCGTTAAGGAAGAAGGAGGGTTCGATCACCCAGATCGGACCGAACCGAGTCCGGCTCAATTGAGCCGAACTGGTCATGTTTAGGGATCAATCCCCTCCTAAAAAATGTGCTAGGAATTAGGAAAATTCTAAAAAAATGGGAAAAAATAAAAAAAATATTTGTGGACCAAATAAATAGAATATATGGATTTCTATGAAAAATAAGGAGTTTGAGATTCTTTCGAGACTTTTTGCCAAGGTTTTCACCTTGTAAAATGTGAAATGACTTAATTGAACTTAAAATTGGCAAATTGGGACACAAAACCTTTAAAACTAAGAATTAGACTCAAATTAATGATGATCAATCTATTTTAAGTTTTGGATCGACGAGAAAAGGTCTCGGGATTGTAAGAGTTGAGTAAGACGGTATAAAGTTAGAAAAGCTCGGCAGGGGAAGTGGGACTCCTATTATTATTAACTATGCAACATAATTAGTATATTTAGTTTATATAGCATTTTGGAATGGGAATGGGGCAATGTACCGTGACTTGACCGTATTTATTTTTAAATGTGAAAATCCTCATAAGTGTTTGATAAGGCGGACCAAGATTGAGGGATTTGAAGGTTAGCCTGGAAATGGATTCCACCATTTTTCCTAATAAAAGGAAAAGGTTTGCATGGAAATGGATTCCACCCATTCATCCTCGTAGGCCGGAGTTTTACCTTAGCCGTTCACTTTGTCCATTTATAGTTGGTAGCTTAGTTACACATGAATACATTGAAAGAATCACATGAAGACCAACATGTGCGTTCTATGGATCATATTCTTTGGTAAGGTGAGAGTACGAATCTCAAATTATCAAGAGTTGGTAGCTCAATCATGTTTAGGGATCAATCCCCTCCTAAACAATGTGCTAGGAATTAGGAAAATTTTAAAAACATGGGAAAAAATTTAAAAAATAATATTTGTGGACCAAATAAATAGAATATATGGATTTCTATGAAAAATAAGGAGTTTGAGATTCTTTCGAGACTTTTTGCCAAGGTTTTCACCTTGTAAAATGTGAAATGACTTAATTGAACTTAAAATTGGCAAATTGGGACACAAAACCTTTACAACTGAGAATTAGACTCAAATTAATGATGATCAATCTATTTTAGGTTTTGGATTGACGAGAAAAGGTCTAAGGATTGTAAGAGCTGAGTAAGACGGTATAAAGTTAGAAAAGCTCGGCACAGGTAAGTGGGACTCCTATTATTATTAAATATGCAACGTAATTAGTATATTAAGTTCATATAGCATTATGGAATGAGAATGGGGCAATGTACCGTGACTTGACTGTATTTGTTTTTAAATGTGAAAATCCTCATAAGTTTTTGATAAGGTGGACCAAGACTGAGGGATTTGAAGGTTAGCCTGGAAATAGGTTCCACCATTTTTCCTAATAAAAGGAAAAGGTTAGTATGGAAATGGATTCCACCCATTCATCCTTAGTAGGCCGGAGTTTTACCTTAGTCGTTCACTGTCCATTTACAGTTGGTAGCTCAGTTACACTTGAATACACTGAAAGAATCACATGAACACCAACATGTGCGTTCTATGGATCATATTCTTGGGTAAGGTGAGAGTACGAATCTCAAATTATCAAGAGTTGGTAGCTCAATTACACTTGAATACAGAGACATAATCCTATGTCAGTTGACATGCAAATTCTGCAGATGTATTCTTGTGTTAGGCAGGAGAACGACTCTAAAACGAAAAAGAAATTACAAGTCACGAGCATAGTTGCAAATGATTTTGAACTTGCATTTTGTTATTTATTGTTATATCATTTTCAATACCTGAATAAATATGTTTCGTATTCATATTGCTATTCATTAATTTGTTGATAGTAGTTGATAATTGATATGTTTACAAGTATTACCTACTGAGCAAGTTGGAGCACTCATTCCCCAATTAACATTTCAGATTAACATCGTGCGCTTCCACTCTGGAATGGAGAAGATGAGGAGTTTATAGTCTCATATACGCTGTATTGATTTCTCTATTATTTTATATATTGTAATGCATTACTATTTTGTAATAAACATGGTTAGGATATGGTTTTACTACTGAGGTGTATGTCGATTTTTGTATATCTTGTGTTTTTTTTTGAAAAGTTTTAAATTTTACTGGGTTTTATTTTAATTGTTATTTTATTATCAAGATATACATGTTGCGTTTATTAGGTATTAGGAAGAAGTCGTTGGCTTTAGTTAAGTTTGGCTGATGTACTTCGTCTTAATTAATGTTTTAGGTCGGATATCTCTCTAATCAGAATAGGGGATGCTACAGTAAGGGCACATGTGTCATCAAAAAAATGTGTTGCAAGAAAACTACAAAACCAGAGTGACCAAACCTTACAAACTGCGATCGGTCTGGTTGTGGTTTTAATGGTTTGCAGTTTAATGGTGGTTTGCAAAACTGTCAAACAATGAACTTTCAGTTTAGTGGTGGTTTGACGGTGTTCACCACCAAACCACGGCTAGCCCGCCCCTAGTATTAACTATAATTAACTTAATGCAATAACTAGGAAAAACCATTTCCTTAACATTCTTTGATGAGATGCTTAAACGCCTGGTAGGGCTATCCCAATACTGTTGTTTAAATGGATACTTAAGGTTTTATTAGATTCACATCGCACTAGAAGATCAGGTAAAAACTACCTTCACTTGTCCTCTAGGAACTTTTGCTTACTAACGCATGCTTTTTGGGATATGCAATGCACCCGTAACCTTTCAACGATGTATGGTAAGCATTTTCTCTAACTTTGTCAAATATTTTATCGAAGTCTTCATTGACAATTTTCTCGTATATGGAGATTTAATTGATAATCGTCTTGACAATTGGACGAAAGTGTTGTCCCGATGTATTGAAAGGAATCTCATTCTCTTGTATGTGAAATGTCATTTGTCGTAAACCAAGGGATCATTTTGGGTCATTATGTTTCATCCAAAAGTCTAAAAATTCACGTAGCTAAAGTGGATATCATTTGTACTTTACCATACCCAACTTGTGTGAGAGAAATTCATGCATTGTTGGGCCATGCGAATTTTTATAGGTGACTCATCAAGGGTTTTCCAAGATAGCTCAACCTATGTGTAGATTTCTTCACAAATACGTTCTATTCATTTTTGTCGATGCATGCAAACGAGCGCTCAATACCTTGAAAACTGCATTTACTTCCACACTCATCATCGGAATGCTTGATTGGATACTTCCTTTTAAGATAATGTGTGACTTGAGCAACTATTTTATAGGAGTCATGTTAGGTAAAGAAAGTAGGGATATATCATATGTCATATACTAGGCATCTAGAACTTTATACGCCATTCTAATGAATCATAACACCATTAAAAAGGAAATTATAGGGGTTGTCTTCGCACTTGAAATATTTAGGCTTAACCTTTTAGGCATTAAAGTGATTGTGTAATCTGATCATGCGGTTCTGCGTTATTTGATGGAAAAGAATGAGTCAAAGCCCAAACTTATCAAATGGACACTTTCGCTCTAAGAGATCAATCTTATAATTAAAGACAAGAATGGTGCTGAAAAGGGAGAACCCCTACCGCACTGTTCAATGAGTTCCAAGATGAACACATATATACGATAGTCTCTAACTGTCCCTGGAATGTTGACCTAGTCAATTATTTGGTTGCTTAAAAGCTACAACTTGACTCCACACATGCACTAAAGAAAACATTTTTGTATGATTCAAAGCACTACCTATGGGATGATCCATATTTATGGAAATTCTTTGCAAATTAGATGATCCGTAGATGTGTTCTTGATTAGGAAACACATTCTATTCCGTCTCATTGTTACTCTTACGCGTGGGGTGTCCATTTTGGACCACTGCTAGGTAGGTTTTGGATTATGGCTTTTATTGGCTAACTTTATTTCATCACACATGTTTTCACCAAACCATGTCCTAATTGTATGAAAAATAGGTATTTAAGAGTAGGAGATCAAATGCAAATGACAAAGATTCTCTTTTGTGAGATTTTTGACATATGAGACATTGATTTCATGGGACTATTTCCTCTGTCTAATGGGAATACATATATTTTCTTAGCCATGAATTATGTGTCCAAGTGGGTAGAAGCCAAGGCAACAAAGGTATATGATTAAAAAACCGTTGTTAAGTTTTTGAAATCAAGAATCTTTTCAAGATATAGAGCTCCATGCTCTATAATTAGTGATAGAGGAACCTACTTCGGTATTAGGGTTTTTGAATCTCTACTTATGAAGTACTATGTGACTCACATAACATCTATCGCTTACTAACCACAAACGAGTGGCCAAGCAAAAGTTTCCAATAGAGAGATTAAGTTAATCTTAGTTAGAATTTTACATCCATCAAGGAAGGATTAGAGCATGTAGCTTGAAGATGCACTCTGTGTAATGACACGTGCCCTTAATTAGGTAATTAGCCATAATATGAATTCTAATTAACCCGAGTTAGGCTTGTGGTTAAGCCCAGCTTGTCTCGATTAGTTTGTGTATGCACTGGTTTTGATGTATTGTGTTTTTAGTATTTAAACCAATTAAATGAATAATAGACCATTAATGTGAATTTATAATATATATAATGGCAATCCTCCTTACGGTTCAATTAATAAGAATTTTGTAATTTCTACTAAAAATACCCTCAAGATCTATTTTTTTTATTATTAATGACATGGGTACTATTAAAAATGTCATTTTCCATTTCAATTTCCCTATAGTTTGACAATTATTCATTGAAATTGAAACAACTTTGCTTATTCTCTATCTACTATTTCAAATAAAAATACTAGAACGGCTATAATTTCGGCCCTTAAAATTATATTGTTTTGTTCATTTCCTTTTTCAATTTTAGATAGTTAGGATAACTACTATACACAGTTTTAAACACTTTTTTTTCAATGCTTTAATGACATCGTCTTCACAACCATCTTTCGTTACTAAAAATCAACGCACATCAAAATACTATTCTTACATTATAGAAGGACACATTGAAATATTCTTATTTCAGCAAACTCTCTCTCTCTCTCTCAAATTTCCTTTTAGTTAATGTATGCTATTTTTTTCATTCTCTCCATTTTTCTATTCATTTTTGTTGATTCATTCTGTTGTTGATTGTTCTTTATTCTTTGATTTTAATTGTTTGATTGACATAATAGTGGATTAATGAAGGGAAAGTTGGAGGTTTGATTGATGGGTATTGGTATTTTTATGTGTTTTGAAGATAAATCACATAGATAGATTCAAACCAAATGTGTAATGAATAGAGAGATCAATTGCTAATATAACAAATTAAAGCAGAATTCAGAAATGCTTTCTTCATGCCCCATGTATCTGAGACATGCACTTCATGATCAACTCATTATAATCAGGGCACATTGAATCCATGTATAGGTAGGGTGCAAATTTATACTATGAGGATGTACTCTTAAAAAGTGATCGAGTATGATTATGTACACTCATATCATTGATTATGTGATCATTAACCATCTCATTGAAGTCTGATAAGAAGATGGCGGCCTAGACTGCAAGCTTTCAGGTTTATGCTTTTTTGGCATGATGTTAGTAGTGTAACAAATGTGTCTTAGCTTAGCATGTAGAAGGGCTTTATCATATTCAATTTTGCTTTTATTTGGCGTAGGATTTTTTAGGCTAATAGCATGTGATGTCTTCATTTTAGATGGTGCTTTAGTTTTTTAGTAGGGCTAATCCTACGAGAGCAGTGAAGAAAGTACATGATAAGTCAATAATTAAATAGTATTTTATAGTATATTTGGGGTGATTTTGGATGTAAAATGTTATACTACACTGAGTTTTGTCTTAATTTTGTGATTTCAAGTTATATAAGGGTTATGTGAAGAAATGGAAGAAATATGGAAGAAAATAAAGAATTTAGTCAAGTGGAGAAAATATACAGCGAATTAATAGCGAATTAAGAAATTAACTATGATTCACTACCAGCGAATCACTCGTGACTCATGATGGATACATGAATCGTCAATCAAATTGATGAGCTATAGAGATAGATTTCTATAGATTTTCCCAGAGAATCAGGATGAATAGAGGAGTTAGTCAGGAATCACTAAAGTCGGTCTCGAGAATTTTGGATTATAATAAGGAATTCATGTTGGATTAGGATATGTAATACTTAGAATACTATATATATATGAACCGTAGACATCAAAATTAAAAGTTCTTGATTACCTTTGAATAGTTTCAGGCCATTATCAACTATTTTCAATTGTTCATTGCTTTAGGAGAAACATTGGAGATTCAAGTATTCAATAAGAGTTATTTATTAATGTGTTCTATTTATTTTATTGCAATGTTTATTATGAATATGCGTGAGTAGTTTATTAATCTAAACAGAGTCCGAACATGAACTTAATTCGTTTTATAATGCAGTCATTATAAAGAACGATTTGTGGTTAATGCTTTAAACTTAATCGTATACGTCAATTCACTATTTTAATAGATTTGTTTTCGCGTATTACAAATCATGAAGTTCGTACTGCAAGCATAGTGACTAATGTGTATTGTGATATTTAGATTATACATCTAATTTAAAGTAGTAACTAGGATTAATCTAAAAGGTCTATTACCAGTTTGATGTCTTAGATGAATTGTGTTCTTAGTTTGATATTGATAGTCTTTCCTATAATAATGGCTTAGTAGTATGAAGTTTTCAAAGAACTTAATGATGTTTTATTTTCTAATTAATTATCATTGAACTTTCACATGATTAATTTAATAAATTAGGATGTGGCTTTTCCATTGATATAATGAAAACCGGTGGCTTGCTAAAGGCTATCAACATACATATGATTTAGGTTTAATGATCCAAAAATACTTCATAATACGATGAAAGTATGATTATGACTATGATTTAAGTAATATGTTTGGATACAAAACGGATTAATGTTTCATTCTTCTTGACATTTTTTATATGTTTGTTTTATATTGAATTGTTTGATTTGATTTGAGTTTAGTTTTAGTGAATTAGATCTGTGTTTGTTAAGTAAGTTAAGTTAGTCTAATTAGTTTAATTGATTGTTATAGTTTGAGTAAATAATCTTAATTTCTGTTTTAATTGAAATAATTTAATTACAAAAAATAATTAAAACCATAAGAAAACCCTTTTTTTCTTAAGAAATTTGCAAAATTCTTGTGGAGACGATCCCATTTACCACTGCTACAAATAATATGCATATATAGGAAACTTATTGTACATGCTCGTCATGTGTCAATTTTGGCGCCGTTGCTAGGGATTTTAAAAATAATTTCTGAAGAATCACTCTAATTGTATGTTATATAATATGTCATAAAGTGAACAAGAACTTACTTTTAGGTAAGCCAATAAAAATATCACAACTTACGAACCTATGTGTATTGCCTTTTCTGAGGAGTTTCCCGATACTGAATTAAAATTCAGATTTATCAATTATTTACCTCACTTTCAAGGTAAAGATGATGAAGATCCTTAGCAATTTATTGAGAAATACACATAAAGTAAGTGTGATGAAACCCAAGGATATAGAGTTAGAATATGTTAAGCTAAAAGCTTTCTTTTCTTCTTTAAGAGGCCAAGCTCAAGACTCACTATTCTTCCATCCTCAAAATCCATAACCACATGGCCCAAAATGTTACAAGCCTTTTTAGATTAATACGTTACGTCATGCAAAATCTGTTTAGATAGGAAAAAATTAGTGATGCAAAAATGGAAACTAAAAAGACTTTTGGTGAATTTAGGGTTAAATACAAAAAATTGATATCATTATATCCACAACATGAATTTACAAAAAAAGTTTTACTGGAATACTTTTATAAAAGATCAAACTATTTAGAACAAAGATTCCTAGATACTATATGTGGAGGTTCTTTATTCGATATAACACCAACATTAGCAAAAGATGTTATTAATAAAAAGGCTAAACAATCAACGGAATACGGTGAGAAAAGTAAATCGTAAAAAAGAAATATTGTGAAATCAATAAAAGAATAATTAAAACATCAAACGATAAATGTGATGAGTTATAAAGTATGGTTGAGTTGTTATTAAAAGATAGATCAATTCAAATTAACATTTGTGCTTTCCACAATGAGACTAATAATCTAGATGATGAATGTCATCTGATGCAACAAAACAAAATTGAAGAAGCTAACACCATAATGAGTCATTACGATATAACTACTCTACCTAATTATATCTATACTAACAGTATAAATTATTTACGACCAAATATAGGTAATGGTATAGACAACCAGGGTTATCAAAGATATAGAACACCCACATTAATTGGTAAAGCCGTTGCATTAGAAAATTCAAATAAGGAAAAAAGATAAAAAAATTAAGCTTTACAAGATGATATAATTGAATAAAAAATCAATGAAGTAAAATGGAAATGCAAATGAGTCTGTTGGTTAATAAAGAAAAATTACCATCTTAACCTTACCCTAGTTCATGCAAAAGCTATAACTCTGAGAAGTGGTAAACAAATGGAAAAACCAAAAATGTCAGAACAATTAGTTTCCCAAAAAGAGATTGAAGCTGAATTGGAAAAAGGAAGTTGAAATCAAAGATAATAAATTCCCAAAGAAGAAGATCGTGATTTTCATAAGAATAAACCAAATATTGTAAAACCACCATTACCCCATTGTCTGGAAAACAATAAGAATGCTATGAAATTGCAAGAAGAAAAAGAAATTTTAGACACTTTAAGGAAAGTGGTAATTAACATACCTTTATTTTTTTGGTCAAATAGTTAACATATTTTTATTTGAAGTCATACGAAATGTACCCAAATATAAAGAATTTATAAAAGATTTAGGCACTAACTAGATTAAAGCTAATGAAAAAGTATGTCTAGGAGAACATGTTTCAACACTAATCCACAAGAAATTACCTCCTAAATGTTCTGATCCTAGATTATTTTTTCTTCTATGTACAATAAAAATATAGAGATTTCTAAAGCATAGTGTGATTTTGTCGCATCAATTAACATTATGCCTTTGTCAATTTATTTGCAAATGATAACCATACCTTTAGAAGAAACTGGTGTAGTAGTACAGTTAGCAAATAGATCTATTGTTCAACATGTAGAAGTATTAAAGGACGTAATGGTTACGGTCAAATATTTAGTTTTCCCAGCTTGTTTTTATGTCTTAGACATGAAAGAGGACCAATTCTCCAATAATACCTTCGTTATTCTAGGATGCCTATTCCTAAAAACAACAAAAGTGAAAATAGATGTTTCTAATGGAACTTTAACAATGAAAGTAGATGATGAAATGGTGAAATTTAACATCTATAATGCTAAAAACATCCTTTAAATGTTTCTTTCATATGCGCTGTAGATATGTTAGGGCCTTTAATACACAAATCTCTTAGAAACAATAAAACATACAAGCTTGAAGTAGTCATATACGATTTAAATGAGGATGATCATACAGTTGAAGAAACAAGAGAGATCATTAATACTTTAAAATCATATCGTAAACTCCATAAACTCTGTTACTATATGGATCTACCTATAACTCATTCAAAGCTTTTACACTCTGTAGTCAAAGCTCCAAAATTAGATTTAAAGATTTTACTAGATAATCTAAAATATACATATTTAAGGAATAATAATGCTTTACCAGTCATAATATCTAATAAATTGTCAAATATAGAATAAGAGAAATAAATTAATGTTCTCAAAGAAATCAAGAAAGCAAGAGGATAGAGTAACTAATATTAAAGGAATAAGTCCAGCTACATGTATGCGTTAGATTAATCTAGAAACATATACAAAGCCTTCTAGACAAGCTCAACGAAGACTAAATCCACCAATGATGGAAGTAGTAAGAAATGAAATGCTAAAATTATTAGATGCAATAATGATATTTTCAATAGTAGATAGTAATAGGGTTAGTACAATATAAGTAGTACCTAAAAAGGTAAGGATTACAATAATGCCTAATAAGCACGGAGAATAAATACTAAATAGAATCCAAAAATGAAGGAGGGTGTATACATTATAGGAAACAAAATATATCAATAAGAAAAAGACATTACCATTTGTAACGAATAATGTACTAAACTTAATGCTTAACATTAATCCAAAAGTTAATTAACTTGAGTTAGGCTCATGGTTAAACCCAACATATCTCGATTAGCGTGTGTGTGATTTTGCATAATGTTTGGTGTTTGTGTGATGTGTTAAACGAGTTTATAGGTTAATGGATTAATCGAGATTAATATATCTTATAGTTGAGATAATTCAAATCAAACAAATATTAAGGGACATTGTAAGTACCTCGAGATAAGTGGCTTATTTCAAACCATGTCACGATAGCACGTGTTGTTTTAGGCTCAACAACATTGAATCTACCTCGAGAAACATGATGAATATGATGAAGTGAAGCTTGAGGTGGCAAGGAAGAAGAAGAGGTGGCTACTTAACCATCAAGTTAATAAATTGAGGATTAAACCAATCTTGTCACTTATTCATTGTCCTCAAGCCCTCCTATTCATCTACACCACTCCTCACCATCGTCCCTACCACTACCTTCATCTCGACACCAATACTACCATTATCGTCATCCTCATCACTGTGGTCATCTCCTCTATTGGTAAGCTCACATAGTTCCTATCTTTCTTTTGGTTTCATTGGGGTTTAATGACTGTGGTGGTGTGTGCGAGTGTTGGGGCTATGGACAAAGGTATGGAGATGTTGAGGAGGTTTAGAGGTTCAATGGAACCTTAAGACAATGTTGGTTAGAGGTGGTGGTAGGTGGTGATTGTTGGTGGTTTGAGTTAGTGTGGAGATTGGTGTCGTTGTGATGATTGTGGTAGTTATTGTTGTTTGATCTTGTTAGAAGTGGAAATAAAGAAGGTGAGACCCATGTGTGGAATTATGTGTGTGTGTTTTGGACGTGTTTGGAGGTGTCTAAGAGGTTTAAGAGGTGGTAAGGGTCGCTTGGGAATAAGGCAAAGTCAACGTGAGAAGGCATCAAACATCGCCGCCAAACAACACCATGGGCCTGAAACCCAGAGTGCCACCTATAGCATGGAATGCTATTTTTGCTGCAATTTCATGCCGTAAAATGTGCCATAGTTTTTGCCCATGGCATGACCTACAACGTAGTTCACAGCTCAGTTCACTGCGTCAAAATTGAAAATGTGATAGCTTGAGTTTCGATTATAGGATTTGAACAAAATTTGGATCGGAGTTCTGGGATCATACTAGGACCATTTTAACATTAAAATTGACCTAAGTAAAATTATATTGATGTAGATCTACGCAATTGTTCCCTAAGAGACTCAAAAGGCGTAACGAAACTAGGAAAAAAAGCTCCAGGTAAGTATTGATTCGTTTAATTATAAATTCTCTTTGGCTATGTAGTATATTTAGTTTATATAGTTTATGGACTTGAATGGTGGCTATGTATACTGTAATGGGATCTCATAAAAAAGGAAAATGGTGTATGATGTGATCAGCGAGAGTAAACAATGGAGTTGAGATAGGTTGTATAGGAAATGAGTTGGTTCATGGCCTATATAGTAAATCATGCTCAACTAGATAGGTTGTGTGGATTACTCATTCACTAAATGGTTTATGATAGAACCATTTGGATAGTGACAAGTGGTCAGATAGCACAAATGCACAATGTGCTTGTCAGGTTATGGTGTCTTCATTGAAGGTAATGGGTAATCGACCCTAATTTTATAAAACGAAAAAAAACAAACCACAGTGTAATAGCTATTGCATGTTTAATTTCCTATACCCTGTTATCTATGATTGGTCATATTGCTATTGCATTTTATTTTTAATTATTATATGGAATGTTGACAGTTTTGTGCATTTGTACTTATTGAGCATGTTGGTGTGCTCATCCCAATTAACATTCAGGAATACCGACAAGCATTACGACTACGAGACATACAAGTTTTAGGATTCATGGTCTTTTCTTTGATGTAATGAATTTTCCCTTGTTATATATATATTGAATTACAATTTTGTAATATCACAGGGTTGGGAGGTTTTGTATAGCCAATGTTTATTCCAGTTTAGTCTAGTTTTGTATATCATTTTTTGGTTTTGATAAACTCAGGATTTCTATATATCATGTGTATAATATCGAGAAAAGTTTCTAATTTCCGCTACATACACTTTTATTTTTTTTTATATCAATATATAGGTTAAGGTTATCAGGTACAAAAGATGAGGCTGCTAACTTTAGGTAAGTCTGACTAGTATACCATGGCTAAATTAGGGTTTACAGCCAAACGATTCCTTAATCAAGATAAGGGTCATTACAGTTTGGTATCAAAGCTAAAGTTCACCACTTATAAATCAAGGAATAATTCTGATATAGTTTAGTATTAGAGGTTAGGGCTACTGGCTCTAATATACCTTAATACCAGAACCTAACTTTACTAACTTTGAGAGTTGTCTCGAGTTATGAAGAAGCTTAGGTCACGATAAATGGTTTATCTTGATTTTGAGGGTAACAAAAAGATCAAAGACTGAGATATGTTATTTTTTATGTTTTATTATAGGCAAAACTAATCTTTTGGTCCCTGAACTTTGAAGGTTTTACACTTTTGGTCCCTCAACTTTGAAAACAACACATTTGGTCCCTCAACTTTTTATATAGTGTAAATTAAGTCCTTTTGTTCGTCCAGTCATGATTATAGATGACATGGCGAAATGCAATCGCCACGTGGCGCCACGTGGCAATGAACCAACCAGTTCAATGAACCACCCGGTTCAATGAACCCCAACAAAAAACCCCACCCTTGTTTTCTCTCTCACGTTCCTCTTTCTCTCCACGATTTCTCTCCTCTCTCTATTTCTCTCTTGCTCTCTCTGTTCTCTCCTCCACACCTCTCCCGCTTTCCCTCGCGCCTCGCTCGCTCTCGGCCTCGCGCCGCCGCCTTGCGACCGCCGCTCGCGCTCTCGCCTCGCGCACGCGCCTCGCGACCGCCGTGCGCTCACGACGCCATCGCTCGAGACCGCCGCCGCCTCGCGACCGCTGCCGCCTCGCGACCGCTGCCGCTCGCGCCGCTCGCTGCCTCGCGACCGCCTCTCCTCGCGCCCGCGCGCCTCGTGACCGCTCTCCTCGCTATTCGCCACGCCCTTCTTTCCTCGTTGTCGCTCCTCATCAGACGCATCTCATCATTGGCTTTATCTTACGTTTTTAATTCTCATCACAATTTCAGCTAATTCGGTCAAATTTGGTTGGCATTTTAAATTAGCATCACCACATGATGCTTTCCCAATACTTTGTGCTTCAACGGGAGCTTATATAAATGCATCATGTACATATTAATTTACACAATTGTACAAGTGGTTCATGGTTCCATATTTTTTAGTTTCATACATGCCTTGAAAGCAACAATTCAATGGAAGTATATAAATACTGGAATGCTTGATACCATATTCACATCAGAACACAAAAAGGAGATAATTTGTTACGCATACAATCATCAGGTACTTAATAAATTTTATTTTTTTGTCCTTTTGAATGATTAGATAAAGCTAGGAAATGATCAATAATAATGTTATGGTTGATGAAGAGATTCATCACATATGTATAATTACTAATTATTATACATTAATATATATATATATATATATGCATAATGAAGATGGAGGGTGGGGATTACATATAGAGGATCACAAACACCATGTTTGGTACGCCCTTAATTACATTTGTCTACGAATGCGAGGACAAGGCCTTGATGGAGGTGAAGATAATGTGTGTGCTAGAGCGAGGAAATGGATCCAAGATCATGGAGGGGTTACATGCATACCCTCTTGGGGGAAGACTTGGTTATCGGTATATATGTTTCTACTATTTTTTATAGGCCGAACAAAAAAAATAGTTTCATACATGAACACAACATATCACGACAGGAAAGTTGCTTTCTTGGCCTAACCAGTTGTATATTTACTCTATACCACTGACCATCTACGACAAACTTGGAGCTTTATACTGCATGCGAGCAATACTTGCACTGAAAATAGCTCTTTTACCACTAACCAAAGAGTAACTAGAGGTTTCATTTTTTTAGCGGGGGCTTTTCCATGGTCTAGAAAGCTTTCTTGACATTCTCATGGCATACTATAAACTAATTATGCGATGGTACAAAATTTTCTTGGCATTCTCAAGCCGATCATAAATTAGATTGATGTTATTCCACTGATCCTCTTTTTTATTGATTGGCGTTCTCAAGCCACCAGAGTACTGGCTTCTTCCCTCCTTTCTCCCCATTCATCAAGGTTTATGTGTTGCACAACCTTAATATACAATTAAGTGTTATGTGACATATCTTTTTGGTATCGATTTACTAAAAGTTACTTTTTAACATGAGGAAGTTTCCTGCAGAGTTTGGCCATGTGTTTCGTGTGGTGGTTCATCATTAATGTTTATGAAATAAATATTTCTTCTCTTGTTTATTGGAATTGTTCTTGCTATATGAATGTTCTTGTATTTTGCTTCAGGTTCTGAAACCTCACCCTTTTTCTCCTTTGGATCTCCTTACTCCGTCCTCCGTGGAAAGCACTAACCATGTTGATGTGGATGAGGTCGTAAAGCTTCGAGCAGAGAATAATTTGTTGTGGTCAAAAGTTGCGAAGTTGTATCAAGAACATGAGGCACCGAAAAGATGACATTTTGTATTAAAATTAATTGTACTAATTGCAATTGGATGATGTATTTCGGTTTTATCACAAAAATAATTGCATTAAATTTGTTGAATGTCTTGGTCAAGATGTAATATTTTAGTATCATGAACTACTCATGTGCTTCCTTTTTTTATAAAGCCTCATATGTAATAGTTTAAGATTTTATATACTTAACCTTTTTTATATACGTATCTTCCACTATATTCTATGTTATAATTACTTATTTCTCGTTGGATTAGGAAAAAATATAAATAATTGCTTATAATATACCTACACAAAGAGAGATGTAGACATGTTATATATATTGGATAAGAGAAGGATGTATGCGCCGCACAAAAGAGGGTCACATGTTTGACATTCATACATATCATGCATTCAAATTCTTATTTTTGACCACTAAAATCGATATGCTATAAATGAAATTTGATGATTGGAATTATAACAAATAATTTCCATCATTCTCTTCCCTACCTTACTTACAAGTAGTATAACAAAAATTTTCTATCAATGTCTTCCCCACCTTCACTTACAAGTAGTATCTTCAAAATAATTCTAAAAAACTAACAAAAATGTCAAAGATCTTTGAGTTAACACTCGAACATTGTGATGAGCCTAAAGATCTTTGGTTTTGGAGTGAGTGTATAAACTTTGCGTCGGTGCTCTAGTGGGTGTAGAAGTTTCATCGGGGGCCACACTATTGACTTGCTTCCATACTCCTCCATACAAATATCTTGGTCTCTTGCCAAAAGTCTCGCAAACAAGTAAAAAATATCTCTCGGCATGTAAGAAAGATTAACTACTATTTTGACAAAAATAAATAGGACATACATAACACATAAAATTTTTCCACTATAAATGAAAACATTGAACTACACAAGATTGGAGTTAGCATTAACTTTGCCATGTAACAAACTCTCTCCGTTCTTGGAGTAACATACTCCAAATCCCTTACAGCCGAAATGTGGAGTTGTTCTTTTTTTCATTGGCACTTGAACATCTTTATTGTGCTTCCTCTTAGTTAACTCGACATTTCTTTGAGTATTTCCTTGAGAATTATCTCCATTGGTATTCTTTTGTTGAATTTCTTTCTTGCCTTTATTCTTCTTTTGTCCATTTTCTTTGTTGTCATTTTTCTTCTGTTGTACATTCTGCGAAAAAAATTTAGGTTTCATAAGACATGGAATAGGAAATAAGCTAACAAGAACTGGCATCAACTCACCTCAACATTATTAGCTCTAAAGGGGCACGCCAGTTTGTTGTGCCCTTTTGAGTAACATATTCGACATGTCATGACCCTTCCTTCCCTTGACAATTTGTTGTCCTTAACCTTTCGGGGTTCGTCTTTATCTTTTCGCCGATTCTTCTTTGGTCTCCCGGGCATTTTCTTGAACATAGGTGGCTCAATTCTAACACCATCTGTCTCAGGCCAAAAAGTCTTCCCTGGAACTACACCCATTACGTGCTTGTATGCCTTTAAGTATGTTTCTTTGTGATACCAATGAGCCACAAAATCCTCGGGTGTCTTAGACTGATGGTATATAGTACAAATACTATGAGGGCATGGAATTCCAGTCAAGTTCCATTCTCTGCATGAACATGTTCTTGCCTTCATGTCCACCTTGTGTTTGTCAATTCCATTGTACACACTAGACACTTCATATTCGTTGTGTCCGTTCCATTCTGCCCTCCAATCGAAAGATTTTTCCTTATTTTTCTCTAACTTTGACAAAACCCGAGGAGAGACATCATAATGCTACTTGGTTGATTCTTGTTTCTTCTTCACCAACCTTTTCATGACTTTACGCCTTATGTCCTCCAACATCGATATTATGGACTTGCATCTTGCCTCTAGAATCCATCCATTGATTGTCTCGGCCAAGTTGTTATCAACGACATCACAATTAACCTATGATTACGTACAAAGTCTTCAAATACATAATTATTCAAATTAATATAATAGTTTTCATAAAAAAATAATACAACCGTTACATTACCTTTTCATTTAAATATGCCTTTGACCATTTCTCAACTTCGTACCCCATTGCATCTTTCTCGCAACCGCTGCCTAAATCTGCCAACGCACATATTTTATCCTGTCGTAATGATATAAAATAGAATTTTAATAAAATAAATAGAATTGGATGTCGAAACAAGATAATTAAGCGAGTTGAGACACACATAGTACCTTTAGTTTCGGAACAGTTGTAGCTAGTGCACAGTTCCGAAATGCAATCTTTCTTTCTTCACCTCGTCATTTCTTTGCCCAATTAGCATAGACATGCCTCGCACACCTCCTACGCTCTGCCTCCGGTAAAACTAATTGAATCGCACATTCTAGACCCTGCAAACATTAATGAGAAATGACAAATGTCAAACAAAAAACAAGCTTATAAAACTACTTTGAAAAGTGCGGTAAACGTGAGCCACAAATTACCTTCTGCATGTCAGACATAATAATAATGCCTTCTCCATCACCAAGTTGTATATCGCGTTGTATGCACCTAATGAACCAAGTCCAAGTGGTCGTGTTTTCAACTTGTACAACAGCCCATGCTATTGGAAACATCTCTGGTTGTTTCCATCTCTCCCAATTGCACATAAAAGTTGGCCTTTGCATAGACCTTTCATGAAACAACCATCAAGTCCAACAATCTTGCGACATCCCTCGAGCCAACCTTTTTTACATGCTTCAAAGCATACATAAAATTTGGTAAAAGTTGGTCTATCACCTCCCTCATCCATACTAGACTTAACAATACAAGTTGACCCGGGATTCGAGGTGTGGATAATTCGTACATAGTCATGCAACAAGGCGTATTCACGTTGGTAGTCACCAATCAATTCTGTGAGAATAATATGTCTTGCTTTGGCCACAACAGACAAATTGACATGCAACTTCATTTTTTTTTGACATATGGTTGTCAACGTTTTCAATGTTATGCCAGGTTGATTGTACATATGATCCTTTAGTTGGATAGCCACATATTTATAATTGGCAAACTTCACCTTCTCCACTCTTTGACACTTGTGTGTGTGAACATAAGTCTTCACGGTAAGAGTCTCATCGATGTTTTCCATAGAGATCAAAATTTTCCATGGGCACCCTTCCTTGCACCTTGCTCTCAACCTTCTTTTATCATTCTTCACCAATTTAACGCCAAGCCCCTTCTTTATGGCATATTTCTTCACGGCTTGTCGTGCCTCGACCATAGAGGTGAAAATCATTCCCAAACAGAAAACCGGAATATCAGAGTTAGTGTCGAATCGCAACCTACGGTTCTTCCTCCTTACAAATATATTTTCCTCTTCAGAACCAATCTCACTGCAATATGACCCCATATCATCACTTTCAAAGTACTCACTTTCATTACAATCACTATATTCCCCAATTTGATAATTACTTATTGCTCCTACAACTTCATCATCACTTACCAATTCTCTAACCAAATAATCATTCGCCGCTCCTTCACTATCATCATCCCCCTCATCCCTTTCATACTCATCAATCTCGTCTCCTACAAGTTCTCCCCCATAAACCTGCAACTATCCCCCTTCAACCCGAGATTCTCCCCTTTCATCATGTATCTCTTCTCCATCCCCTAGTACACATTCTATGTCTTGTCCATTATCATTTTTGGTCTTCTTTTTGTTCTCGTTTTTGTTCCTTGACTCTCTAACTTTTTTTTCGAGCTTTCTGTAACTCTTCATCATCATCATCATCTGTGAAGACGGGCACGTCAAATAGTATGTCATCAAAAGTAGTGCCATCACATTCGTAATCCTCAAGCAAAAAAGTATTGCTTGCATTAAGATATGTCTCCTCATATAGATCCTCATGTGTTGTAACAATTGTCTTTCCTTTGTTTTTTTAACCCTATTTCCTTTGCCTACAGCTCTAACAAAAGGTTGATTTTGCACCCCGCCACAAACATTTATGTCCCTCGCATGTTCAATGAAGAATTCTAGCAAATCCCCATTCTTTTTCCCCTCACAAGCATTCAAAACATCAACATCGTCTTTCACAATAACAAATTCTTTCTTGCCACAATTAAAATAGTACAAGGCGCTAATAGTGGTGTAGCCCAAGTCTTTCACGTAAGACATGACGTTTGGATACGACAAAAGGTCAACATCAAAATTGGAACTAATGAGTTTTCTCTTCCCATAAGATATGAAAAACCTCAACTTTTTAGCCATTTCTTAAACTCTGTCCACATTGCAATCACCAAAACAAACCGAAACACAATCATTCGTTAAAAGTTATAAAACACAATCATTCGTTAAAAGTTATAAAAAATGCAACAATATATTAACAAATGTATAATTTGTGATGAGAATTAAAAACGTACTCAGATAAAGACAAGGATGAGATGCGTACAGTGAGGAGCGCAACCGCGAGGCAGAGGGTGTGGGTGGTCGCGAGCCGGAGGGCGTGGGCAGTAGCGAGGCAGCGGTCGCGAGGCGGCGGGCGCGAGGTAGAGAGTCGCGAGGCGCGGCGCGAGGTAGAGGCGGTCGCGAGGCGGCGGCGCGAGGCGAGGGCACGAGGCAGAGGCGGCGCGAGGCGAGGCGGCGCGAGGCACGCGGTCGCGAGCGGAGGTCGCGCGCGGCGGCGGTCGCACGGCAGCGCGATAGCGAGGCGCAGGGCGCGAGGCACAGCGGCGCGAGACGAGGCGGTCACGAGGCACGAAGGTCGCGAGCGCGCGGTGGTCGCAAGCGGCGGCGCGAGGCGCGCGGTCGCGAGGCGAGGCGCACGGCGCGGCGGCGGCGCGCGAGGCGTCGCGGCCGCGAGGCAGCGCGGTCATGAGGCGATGGCGGTCGCGAGGTGGCGGGCGCGAGGTAGAGAGCGCGAGGCGACGGTCCCGAGGCGAGGCGGTCGCGAGGCGGCGGCGCGAGGCCGAGCGAGCGCGAGCGAGCGCGAGGGAGAACAGGAGAGGTGTGGAGGAGAGAACGGAGAGAGCAAGAGAGAAATAGAGAGATGAGAGAAGTCGTGGAGAGAAAGAGGAACGTGAGAAAGAAAACAAGGGTGGGGTTTTTTGCTGGGGTTCATTGAACCGGGTGGTTCATTGAACCGGTTGGTTCATTGCCACGTGGCGCCACGTGGCGATTGCATTTCGCCATGTCATCAATAACCATGACTGGACTAATAAAAGGACTTAATTTACACTATATGAAAAGTTGAGGGACCAAATGTGTTGTTTTCAAAGTTGAGGGACCAAAAGTGTAAAACCTTCAAAGTTCAGGGACCAAAAGATTAGTTTTGCCTTTATTATATATGTTTTTCCTGAATGATAATAAAATGGTTTATGTTCATCCATTTCTCATAATATGAGACAATATTAAAGGTAAGGGTTCTGAAGAACTTAACCTCAATGAACTTGAAAAAGGAAAGTGATAAGTGTTTAATTATACTTATATATAAGATTAGTCTAGATGTATAATAGGCCCAAATATCCCAAAATGAGCTCTAATTGATGGCATTTATGTGTTTTCAAATCCACAAGCTATAAAAGAGACAAAGGAGTGATTTCATGATGAAATAAGGTGAAAAATCTTAAAACCATACGTGCCGCTGTGGGAAGTGAACACAAGGCGTAGGCAAGGCATGGAGAAGGCGTGGAGACTAAGGAAGCGATTCAGTACACTTGACACAGTGGCGGTGCAGTGAGGTAATACACATAACACCGGGCAAGTACACATGAGTTGCCAAGCCTATTGTGAGGAGAGATTACACACATAAAGTTGACATTATGGTGGCACTGTGACTTTATATAGGGAGTGTTGATCACTTACAGACAGTGCCAATAAATAAAAATAAAAAAGTTTTAGAATTCTAGTTCATTTGAAATTGTTAATTAGGTTTTCTAATTGTATTCTTATTAGTTTTAGGAGTATAAATAGGTATTAGAACGTGGCAAAATTTTAGAATATCATAGTTTACGATAGTTTATGAGAAACCACTATAGATTACCATAGATTTTAATATTGAGAAGAGTTTTGAAGGAGAAGACATTCAAGACTCCAGTTGTGGTCATTCGATATTGTTCAATGATTATATTGAAGTAATTTGATTTAATCTTTGATTGCAATGAATATCGTGATTTGTATGTTGATTTCATTGATGAGTGAGTAGTTTATTTGTCTTAGGGATCAATGGATCCTGTGGTGTGAATACTATGCTAAAAGAAGTATAGATGGATTATAATGATTAGAAGTGCAATTGTTAGAATTTATATTGATTTTATGCGTAATGCTATGAACATCTTCATCACATGTTTCTTGATTAGAGGTTTTAGGAGTTACTATGGCCATTGGAGCTTTAGAGCTGTATATGAACAATACAACTGTAAAATATATAACATCAATAAATAGTTGTTGATTAGGGAGTCACGGATAGTAAACTTAAGTGTTTATGTGTCTAAAGATTTGGAACTTAATGCTATGTGAGACTTACGTTATTCACATCGAAAAATGAAGTTCTAGTTTACACATTAGGATGTTTTTCACGACGATAGTGGGTTGAAGTGAATATTAAGGAAATCTGTCTATTCTAATTAAGCATTGGATACACATAATGAAGATGAATGAATTAAAAGAAAATAGCATAGTAATTAATTACCTAGGTGAAGTTGTGAACTAAAATTTTTCTCAATATTAGAATACAAGTTAATCTACATTATGTTATTAGAGTAGAGTAGTTTAGTTTAAATCAAACAAAACAAGGTCTTCTTAATAATATAGTGAATTCAACAAAGTGACATTTATCCAAATATACAATTCCTAGAGGAACAATATTCGTAATCAACCTTTGCTGATCACATTATTACTACAATTGAACCGCTATACTTGGGGTTGCGATCAAGTTTTTAGCGCTGTTTCCGGGGATAGGTTGCCATTCTTAGTTTAGTTCACATAATTGTTAAGATTTTATTTTCAGCAATTTAATTTTAAGTTTATAAAAAATAAAAAATAAATAAATAAAAAGAGTTTTAGTTTTAAGTTTGACAATCTACACTTGATCTATTGTGTTTTCTTTCTCAGGGAATAGTTAGTGTATGCATAGTGAAAGTGATAAGGATTTAGAGTCTTACAATCCAAAGATTGACATAACTAACAAAGGAAAGAGGAAGAAAAGAACCAAGATGGCGAATGATCAAGTGGTGAACCAGAACTAAAATCAAAGCTAATTGAATAATAAACCCAAATGTGATCTAGTAGTGTAAGATAGGGTACAAGGATAAAGATATCTTCGAGACTACTTCAAACCTGAAGTTCAAGAGACGTACGATTGAGTGATGGGGCTTCAAGCCAACACCACTGAATTTGATTTGAGTTCGTCTCTCATCAACATGGTGTAGAATAGCCTATTTAATGGGTTAGCAAACGAAAATCTAGTTACACAAGTGGAGAACAATTTGGAGAAGTGTTATACTGTTCATATTATTGGAGTTATGAAGGAAGTAATCAGGATGAGACTATTCCCATTCTCAATGGGTGGAAAAGCCAAATCATATTTGAAAGGGCTGAATGCAAGGAGCATGAATTCATACGGAAATATTAATGAAAGATTCTTAGATAAATCCTTTCCCCCAATAAAAGTCAGTAAAAGGAAATTGGAGATTAACCAATTCAAGCAAGATGATATCGAGTCTCTTGGTGATGCTTAGGAAAGATTCAAAGAAATGTTGAGAAGATGTCTAGGACATGGATATTTAAAGTGGGCACAACTATAAATTTCTACTATGGAATGAATCACAGCACAAAAACATTAGTGGATGTCCCAGATTGTGGTTCTTTACTAGCAAAGAATGAAGACAAAACGTTAGATCTTCAAGATCTTATGTCCTAGAATTCTATTGCAGGAACTCGTTCCATATTAAGAAAGCCAACAAGGGTATGTGAGATTGATTCAAAAGCGACGATCATAGCACAACTATCAAACCTGAGTAGTTAGATGGCGAAGCTACAAAAGGGACAATCAATTCCACAAGTTCAAGTAATTTAGCAACCTGTTAATCACCTAGAAATGGTGGTTAATCCATTAAAAATGCAACAAGGAAAGAAGTTTGAAGATGTCAACTTCATGAACAAGCAGAACTATGGAAACAACTTAAGGTCGAGAGGAATGGCTCCTTAAAGATATTATCAAAGACATAATAACTCGAACTTCTCTTATGGAGATCCTGATAATGCATTGAAGTTACCTCCAAGTTTTCAACAAGTCCAACTAGGGAAGCTGGCCCAAAGTGAAGAAATGACTTCATTAAAGTCAATTGAGAGATTCTTGCAAGCCATTGACATCAATAATAGAGAACGTCATGAGAGGCATGAGAAAGAGATGAAAAATGCAAAGCAAACTCTTAAGCAAATGGATGATGAAAGATCCCAATCCATCAAGGCTTTGGAGAAATAGATTGGTCAACTAGGTATTGCTGTGAATTAAAGGAAGGAAGGGAAATTTCTATGAACAGGATTACAAATCCTATGGAGAACATAAATGCAGTCCAATTAAGAAGTTGAAAAACAACCAATGATTCAGTGCAACTAAAACATACAACAAATGATATAAGGAAGCAAATTGACGAGCATCACCAAAAGTTCAGAACACGTGGAAATAGACATAAGTAATAAAAAAAAATCGCACTATTAGAAAAATCAAAATCGGCTCAAAAGATGGTAGGGGAGAGGTAGAGAAAAATGTGGTACCAGGAAGATTGACATTTCATTACCACTACCACTAACATATCCTCAATGATTTAAGAAGTAAAAAGATAAACAACAGTTCATGAAGTTTATAGAGATGTTCAAGAAGCTACACATAAACATCCCATTCGCTGATGCATTAGAATAGATGCCGAATCATACAAAGTTTTTGAAAGACATAGTGGCAAGGAAAGTGCGATTGGAAGAATATGAAATGATAAACTTGACAGAAGAATGCAGTGCTATTTTACAAAGAAAGTCACCTCAAAAGTTGAAGGACCCAGGAAGCTTTTCCATTTCGTGCACCATAGGAGTACATTTGTGTGAAAAGGTCTTATGTCACTTGGGAACATGCATAAATTTGATGCCCTTATCAGTTTTTATGAAGCTAGGTTTCGGAGAAGTGAAGTCGACCAACATGACTTAGCAATTAGCGGATCAATTGGTGACTTATCCGAAAGAACTGATTGAAAATATATTGGTAAAAGTGGATAAGTCCATTTTCTTATTGGTTTTGCAGTGTTGGATTTGAAAAATGATGCAGAGGAACCATTAATTTTAGGGAGGCCAGTTTTAGCGACCGCAAAAGTTGATAGATGTTCAAGAGGGAGAATTAAGGTTACGAGTAAATGATGAGGATGTTTTGTTCAATATCTAAAAGACTTTGAGATTTCCAAGTATGGGAGAGCATTATAAACATATTGAAGTCAGAGATCTAGTGTCTGATTGTGTTTCTGAGATATCTAAGGAATACACACTAGAAAACCCCAAAGAGCACTATCTAGTAAGAAAAATTAATTTGAATTTTGAGAGAGCATCAGTAAGCATTAGGACTGACAATCAAAGGTTAAAAAGGAATTAGTCCAACTGTCTGCATACATAAGATTTTAATGGAAGAGAATCATAAACAATCGAGTGAAGCTCAAATTCGGTTCATTAAATGATGAAAGAGGTGGTAAAGAAAGAAATTTTAAAATGGTTGAACACTGAAATCATCTATGCTATTTTAGACAGTTCATGGGTTTCACCAATACATGTGGTACTAAAGAAAGTAGGAATTACCATTATTTCAATTGAAAAATGGAGATACCTTATCCACTAGAACAGTAATTGCTTGGAGATTTTGCATTGATTATCAGAAGTTAAATAAGGCTACAAGGAAGGATTATTTCCCTCTACCATTCATTGATCAGATGTTGGATAGGTTAATAGGGTATGAATACTATTGTTTCCAAGATGGGTATTCGGTACATAATCAAGTTGCTATAGCACCAGAAGATCAAGAAAAAAATATGTTTACCTGTCATTATGGAACGTTCGAATTTAAATAGGTGTCATTTGGATTGTGCAACGCACCAACAACATTTCAAAAATGTATGATGGTTGTTCTCTCTAATATGGTGGAGGATATTATGGAAGTGTTTATGGATGTCTTTTTAGTATTAGGAGCATCATTTGACTTATGCTTACAATATTTGGCCTTGGTATTGAAAAAAATGTCAAGACATAGTTTTAGTAGTTAACTGGGAAAAGTGTGACTTCATGGTTTGATAAGGAATTTTTTTAAGACATAAAGTGTTTGCTCATGGATTAAAGGTTTATAGATCAAAAATAGCACCAATTGAGAAACTTCTTAACCAAGAAACATTAAAATATAACGAGTTTTGTAGGGCATGCAGGTTTCTATAGAAGGTTTATCAAGGATTTTTCAAAAACCACTAAACCTTGCACATTGTTGGAAAAAGATGTTCTATTTGAAATGAGTCTTGCATGTGTAAACACATTTGAGACCTTGAAAGCAGTTTTGATTTCAAAACCAATAGTGGTAGTATTAGATTGGGAGTCTAATTTTGAAATAGTGTGTGATGCAAGTGACTATGCGGTAGGAGCAGTGTTAGGCCAGTGGAGAGATAGAACATTGAGAGCTATATACTATGCAAGTAAAATATTGGATCCAGCCCAACAAAATTATACTACCGTAGAAACGGAGCTATTGGTAATAGTGTTTGCGAGTGACAAGTTTAAAGCTTACATAGAGGGATCAAAAGTTAATGTGTACATTGATCATGCATCAATCTATTATTTATTTGCAAAAACGTATGCACAACCGAGGTTGATTAAATGGATGTTATTATTGAAAGAGTTCGATTTGGAAATTAAAGATAAAAAAGGAAGTGAAAATTTGGTTACAAACAATCTATATAGGTTACCTCATAAAGAAAGTGATAAATGGAAGCCGATAACCGAAGAATTCATGGATGAGAAATTATTTCAAACATGCAAATTCATGGAGTATCTCAATTTAGACTCAAACTAAACGAGCGAAAAGGCGGTAGACTAATGATGTTAATTGAAGCGGTCCTGGGAGGTAGCCTAGTGGTTTTTAATTTTATTTTTTAAATTTTAGTTATTTATTTATTTTTATTAGATAGAAAAATTCAAATATTTAATTAGTTTCTTAATTAATTTTAAAAAAATTTGTGCTAAAGGTTAGGAAAAAACCATTTAGTGGGTGATTTTTCATCGAAATGGAGAAGTCTCAACATATACAATATATTTCTCTAGATCTAAGGGAGATGAGTGACATTTAAATATTGATTTTTTTTTAATTTGGGATATTTCAGAACTTTAGTAGTTGTTTAAATCTAATGTTTAGACATTATTATATTTAATTATTATGCCGTTATCAAATTATATTATATAAGTTTGTGTTGTGTTTAGTGTTTTTAAGTTTCAGGCTTATTTTTAAACGTTGAGGACAAGGTTTGGTTTAAGTTTGGGGCATCAACATTATGGGAAATGATAAGAATTGATTAATTAACGATAAACACTACAAGTATGATCGTAAAATTTTATTTTTGATGCAGTTAAATAGGCAAGAATGGTAGTGTATTTTGTTTAATTATTTTTTCATTTACTTATTATTTAAATGTGCAGAAATAGTATATATTAGATTATATATAGTAAGATAGAATGAATAAAGTAATTCATTTGCTAAGTTCATGCCTGTAATTGAGGATGAATAAGAATACAAGTATCTAGTTAATATGATACTCAAGAGAATGTTATCATTTTTGAAGAAAATAAAAAATGTAGCAAACAATAATATAATTCATGATTAGAAACTTAGAGTTAAGGAAGAGCATGAACTTGAAACAAAAGCGAGAAAAATACCAGAACACTTCTTGTGGAAAAAGTTAGATCTCTAAAGAATTCTATGAAATGTATGAATCTTACTTGAGTATAATGTAAATAAAGACTTATTACTAAAAAGGGAAGAGATGGGCATGGTGTTTAATAAAAATTTGGAGTTAAAACTTACTTATTAAAGTGAAAGTGAGAAGTGCTAAGAAGAGTGTTAAAATAAAAAATAAAGAGTCCCATGAGTTCTGCAGGAAAAGGAGCAGAGAACTTGATGGTTGGAAAAAGTAAGAAAAACGAAATCCATAAGAAAAGGAGCAGGGACCGTACAACAAGAAAAATAAATATAAGGGTAAGAGAAAAAATATATAAAGAAAGAAAGGCTAGAGTTATATTAAAACTCTTCAATTGAAAAAATTTAGCTCGAGTACAAGTAACTTAATTGAGTAAAAATTTTTCTCCAGCTATATAAAGTCATATGGACTATTGAAGTATTAAAGTCTACAAAAATAGTATGATCTATGATTATTCATGAATTCTTGAGCTTAATGAGAAATAAAGAGATTATACAATTGCTATTTAAGTATCGAGGTGAAATACACTTATGAGTACTGATGGTTTTGGTTGTGAACTACTTTTGAGTTTCGAAAGTGAATTATATGTGTCGTTAAAGCTATGTATTTTGAAAATATAGTTTTTGTGAAGAAAAACTCTTGAGTGGATTATTAACTTGAACTTATTTGAATGAAAGGATACTCCACGAACTATGTAAATTGAGTAAGGACTATAATTAGTAGTAGTAAGTGTACTTAGTAGAATATAGTTTTGCTAGGGGCGTACAAAATCTTAAGTTTGGGGTTATTTGAAAAGTGTTTAGTTAGACTTATATATATGACTAGTTTAGATGTATAATAGGCCTAAATATTCTGAAATAAGCTCTAATTGATGGCATTTATATGTTTTCAAGTCTATAAATGTAAAAGAGACGAAAAAGTGATTTCATGATGAAATAAGGAGAAAAAACACAAAATCACACTTGACGCCATTGCATACACACTTGATGCCATGGGAAATGAACACAAGGCATGGACAAGGTATGGAGAAGGCATGGAGAGACAAGGAAGAGATGCAGTGTACTTGACTCAGTGGTGGTGCTGTAGGGTAACACACACGACGTTCGGCAAGTACATATGGGGCGGCGAGCCTACTGTGAGGAGAAATTACACACATAAAGTTAATGCTGTGGCGACGCTGTGACTTTATACAAGGAGCGTGGATCACTTACAGACTGAGCCGAGAAATAAAATAGAAAGTTTGGAATTCTAGTTAGTTCAGAATTGTTAATTAGGGTTTCTAATTGTATTCTTACGAGTCTTAGGAGTATAAATATGTATTAGAAGGTGGTAAACATATAAAATATCATAATTTAAAATAGTTTATGAGCAACCACTATAGATTAGCATAGATTTGAGTATTTAGAAGAGTTTTGAAGGATAAGACATTTAAGACTCCACTTGTGGTTATTCAGTATTGTTCTTTGATTTAATTGAAGTTTTTTGATTTAATCTTTGATTGCAATAAATACCATAATTTGTGTGTATATTTCAATGATGACTGAGTAGTTTATTTTTTTAGGGATCAATAGATCCTATGGTATGAATATTATGCTAAAGGAAATATGATTAGAAGTTTTAGGAGTTACATCTTGATCACGTGTTTGTTGATTAGAGGTTTTAGGAGTTACCATGGTCAATGGTGATTTTAAGCCAGATATGAACAAGACAACCGTAAAATATATAACATCGATAGATAGTTGTTGATTAGGGAGGCACAAATAATAAACTTAAGTGTTTATGAGTCTAAGAATTTGGGACATAATGCTATGTGAGACTTACATTTTTCATACTGATAAGTCGAGTTCTAGTTTGCACATTAGGATCTTTTTAACAACGATAGTGGGTTGAAGTGAGTTTTGCAAAAATCTGTCTATTTTAATAAAACATTGCACACATATAATGAAGATGAATGAAGTATGATGTGAAAGCATAGTAATTTATTACCTAGGTGAAGTTGTGAACTAAGAGTTTTTTCAATATTAGAATACAAGTTATTTTACATTGTTTTGTTACAATAGAGTAGTTTAGTTCAAATCAAACAATAAAATCTTCTTAACAATAGAGTGAATTCAACTAAGTGACGTATGTCCAAATACACCTTTCCTAGATGAACTATATCGTAATCAACATTTGTTGATCACATTATTACTATAATTGAACCGTTATACTTGCTGCTATGATCAGAAAGACATAAAAAACTTACAAAGATGAAACTAAACTCTTCTCCTATTAGTTTTTTTTAGTAGTCTTTATTCTTGCTGATATTATTAGACTAATAATAGTCAATAAAGAAAATCTATTGGATATGGACTTTGAGATATGTATCAGGAGAATTGAATTTATGAAGTAATGAAATATTGAATGAAATACGATGTCGAGAATGGAAAATTGGTAAAATTTGAAAGTAGTTAAATCTAGAATATAGCGGTGAGCCAGTAAGATTTCTTACTATTATCTTTTAGAATGATATAGTCTAAGTTAGGGAGAATGAATTGTCAATGAATATGAGAATTCAAGAATTTCAAAGAATAATGACTGGTAGTGGGAAGGAATATTCAGTGCCCAGGATTGAAAACTCCTTCAGATAATAAGGTGAAACAAGTTGTTCTCAAGAGTTTGTTGAGATTTGGTTATTATCGGTGTATGATCAGAGTTAAGGACATATAAAGATGATTTCATGTGAATAGTAAATCACTTTAGGTTGATGGTGGAAACCATTAGAACATACTAGAACTCATGATACGCTCATGAATGAAGGGGTGTAGAGTTTTTTATACCGTATCTTAATCAAGTTGTTATTGTGTTATCGATAATAATATGAAGTCTTTGAAGACTTAGGAGGTACACAAACGTTATTGTAAAGAGTTACAAGTCATGACGGTAAATTGGTTTATGTCAGATTTTGCAAGAGCAAGTACTTAGTTTGAACGTACTTGTATGTATGTTGGATATTAACTACAACTCCATGGATTTGACTGGGTTTGAGACAATTTGAGATTATCATATATTCAACATAAAGGCAAAGAAGTAAGGGAACGTAGTTCCAATAAAAACTTCTCAGTAATATCTCATGAGTGAGATATGTAATGATGATAAATTGAAGTCTTACGTAGGTACACAATCAACTGAGTTGTCTGGATTAGTAATTACAATTCTATTTTTTTGGAGCTCATATTGGAGCGGAGTTAATGATAATTAATTGAGTGGTGAATTATTGGTGAAACTGATTGAGACTACCAAGAAGGTTAAGGTTTAACTACTAGTTATTGATATTTTATATGGATGATCTAAGATCATAATATTGAGCACGTAAAGAAAGTTTTTGAAACTCAAAAAAAGTGAGGCAAGAATGTTATGAGATTCTCATTGATTTCTTTAAATTATTCATTATGGCGGAAACCATAATTATTGTGATAAGAATAAGTTGTTAGTGACTTGGAATGAAAAATTGAAGACGTCAATTTTATAAAGAATTATGAGATATATCAGCAAGTGGAAGCTAAGTGTTATTAACATGAAAGGTTATATTATTCTTCCCCTATATGAATGAAATTTTATGCTTAGAAATTTATGATGGGTTAACCTATGTTGTAATGACAAATGAAGGTTTTTTATGTTGTCGTTGTAGGACTAATTATGTCTATAAATTTCTTACTAGTATCATAGTTTAATTCTTATGAAAGAGTAAGCAAGATATATGTGCGTAGAAAGAGTTGAAGGTTTATGGAGAACTATAATTATTATTTCAGTGAGGAACTAAAAGTCTATTTTCTAGTGGGGAAGAGATGTATAATAGCCGTAAGAGACCTTTCTTAATCTTTACACAATATATTTGTGGCTAGTCTTAGTTTCAAAGAATATAATTTTTGAGCTTGTGACTTCGAATGTGGTAACTACTAGAAGAAATATATTTTGTTGTGTGAGTTCTCTGGTATTGATTTTATCAGGCTATAAATGTTGGGGTGTTTCCTTAAAAGTTTATATGTTTAACTTCATCGTTAATTGGTATGGGACGAGAAGTAAAGATACTAGTTAATTGGAGACTAAATAAGATAGAACTACGCATATACAAGTTAGCAGACTATCACTATGCAGCTACAACTCATTTAAATAAGAAGAATATGTTGACAAGCATCATAGGTTGAAATATTCATAAAAAGCAAGTATTCTTTTGAACTTCTCACATATGAAAGGGCGTTGTAAATCATAGACTTTAAGGTTAAGGAAAACTTCAAAATTGATCAATGGAGGATTTATTATTTAGGAAATTAACTTTGGAAATGAGAAAATAACTCCTCAATAACATTGAAGCAATAGTTAGTTGAAAAACTTTAATTTCGAGGAGCAAATTTCTTAAGTTGGAGAAAATATAATGACTCATGTCATTAACCAGGTGATTAACATTAATCTAAAAGTTAATTAACCTGATTTAGGCTCGTGGTTTAGTCCGGCTTGTCTCGATTAGTGTGTAAGTGATGTTTGGTGTTTGTGTGACGTAAGAAATGAATTTATAGGTTAACGGATTTATAGAAATTAATATAACATAAAGTCGAGATAATTCAAATCAAATGAATATTAAGGGACATTGGATGTACCTCGAGATACATAGCATGTTCCAAACCGTGTCACGATAGCACAGATGTTATTTTAAGCTTAACACCATCAAATGTACCTCGAGATTGTTGGACTAAGTGGTTAGTCTTTTTTACTCCTCCCGGGATTTTAATAGAAACATACAAAGTGAAAGTATACTAATAAGTTTATCAAGTGTGTTTCGGTTAGTCAAAGTTTGTAGAATATCACATCTCAAGTGTTCAAGCCATACAAGTTCAAGATTCGGTCCATACGAGGAAACGAAGATGAAAGATCATATTACATATTGTAACATTGATGTAAGGTACACAGGTTCATTTACGCAAGCCTAATGCATTCGTTCATGCATATCATATTTTTCAAATCACCTTTCAAATCTCAAGTGATCATTTAGAGTTTTAAATGAAACTCACCACTTGAATCGGTCTTATAAGTTCAAACATGTGAAACCATGTTTTTATATTCACATCGTACTTTAAAACCCATTGTGGAAGTTTTAAGAAATGAAAAACTTGTTTTGAAAGGTTTTTGAAAAATAAAATTGTGTATTTGCAGAAAAACTCCTATGTAAGTCATGAAACTGGGATTTTCCATTTTCGAGATTTCAGAAAACATCCGGACCACCTAAACAGGTTCTATGACCCTTAACAAACATGTATAACATGTTATAAGAGGTTAAGTAGGGTCCCCGATGTGATAAGGGGTCATTAACTCTAGGCCAAAAATATTTATTTTGAGGCCCCTGACAGTTAGTGCGCAAATAGTGGTATTAGCATGCTAATAGTAGAGTTAGCGCACTAGCTTAGATGATTAGCGCTTGGTCCTAATATTAGAGCGCTAATTGCCTTTCTGATAGCTTTTTTTATAAAGCTGAAAATCACACTTTAATTTGAATAGATGATCAAATATGAGCCCTTGCATCTCTAGAATGGTCAAAAACTATTAAAAAGGAATGTAGAATATTCTCAAACCACCTAGAACATTCTATTGTCTTGTCAAGTAAGAAAACCCTATTATGCTCATTGTTTTCAAAGAAGAAGCTTAAATTTTTGTGTGTTATCACTTGTAATCTTTTAAGGCAACTGAATCACTTTCGAAACTAGCATTATTGAGGCATTCTAAAACTTACAACATCCACTCCAAAACTGATTTTCAAATCACTCTCTCGGGGTTGTAAGAAAAACTGATTTCCTAGTTTTCTTGTGCTTAAATCTCATATTTTTGTGTGCTTGACTGATGGAAATCATTTGTTGTGTTCTTGAACACATTTGTCTTGGGTTTTACACTTAAACTTGAATAACTAAACCCTAGAACTGGTTTGGATAAGAGTTTGCACTTAAACTTGATTTTTATCAAACTTCTTGTTCTTTGGATTTGAAACTAGATTTGTTTTAATCGATTCGTTTGAAGCAATTTCATATTTGAGATTTTCACAAAATCAACGATATACTTGCATTTCTCATTTGTTCTCATACTTGCATGCATTAGAGTTGTTAGGCTCTAGGAGGCTTGCTAGTATTTAAATTTGGTGCCGCTTTACTTTGTAAAGTGAATTTGATTATTTTCATCTATTCTTTGTAAGTGACTAATTGTAAGACTTTGTGGGATCTAAGTCGAAGGGAAGACCTAGTTGATGCTAGGCATAAACCCTTGTTGCGACTATGTAGGAAGTCATAATTTTTGATTAGGCATTCTAGGCTTGTATGCTTAGGTTGTAACACTTATTGGCAATATAAGTAGGGGTTTGAAAATCCTAACCGGGGAGGTTAAGTAGTGGATGTAGATCATTGGATCAAACCACTATAAATCGCGTGTCTCTTTCCATATCTTTTATCCCCTTCATCGTGTATTACATTCATACTTGCGTTTGAGTGAGCATATATCATCTTTATTGTTGAGTTTAAAAAAAAAACGATAACTTCTCGATACACCAAATTCACCCCCTCTTGAGGGTGGTTTCAACTGGTATCAGAGCGGGTTATTGCTAAAAGTGTTACTAAAGTATCTTTGAGTGTTTTTGTGTAAGGATGCAAACTTTAGATCCAGCTCACCTTAGGGAAGGCAACTCCTCAAATAGGCCTCCATATTTTGATGGAACCAACTATGCTCATTGGAAAGTAAGGATGAAGTTTTACATTAGGGCACAAAGTAGACTTTTGTAGGACTCAATTGAGAATACGTACACTCCACCAAACAAGCGTGTGAGAGAATGCACCGCCGAGGAGACCAAGATTGAACTCTAAAATGATCAAGCTGTAAATCATTTGTTTTACGCACTAAGTGAGAACGAATTTAACCGAGTTAGTGCTTGTCAAACGCCTAAGGAAGTGTGGGAGAAGCTTGGAGTACACTATGAAGGTACACTTCAAGTGAAGAAGATAAAGTTGAGAATCCTTGAGGAGCGCTATGAGACTTTTCGAGTTGGTTCTGATGAAGATATAGCCACCGCCATCACTCGGTTCACTAAGCTCTTGAATGAGATCAAAAATCTTGGAAAGAACTATGATCAAGAGACTTCGGTGTACAAATTTCTTAGAGGCTTGCCTAAGGAATGAGATGCCAAGACGTATGCTATCCAATCGGTGCAAAACCTTGGAGAATATACTTTTGATGCCTTGTGTGGAGAGACGGTCCATGAATTGGAACTAAAGGACCGAGCTAGATTGGAAGCATTAAGTGGGAGTACTAAGAGTTCAAGAAAAAAATTGCTTTGAAGGCAAATAGCCCACCGACTCCATTGGTTAAGATCGTTGAAGATGAGAAATCTAGTGATGACAATGATCTTGAGGAAGAAGTAGACATGCTCTCAAGAAAGCTCAACAAGGCTATGTACAAGTGAGACAAGTACAAGAAGAAGATCAAGAGTGGAAGCAAGGGAGGAAAGTCAAATGAGACCATATGCTTTGGGTGTGGCAAACCGAGCCACATCAAGGCGGAATGCAAGTCCAAGAAGGTGTTGGACAAGAAGAAAGGCAAGAAGAGCTTCAAGGCGACATATGATGATTCATCTTCATCAAGTTGCGAATCCAAATCAAAAAATGAAAAAACAATACTTTGTCTCATGGCACAAAGTGAGGTAAACTCTAACGATTTCAATTTTAATAATGTTGATGATTTGGATGATGTTCCTAATGTTGATGAGCTTAGGAAAGAGTTAGAAAATGAGGTTAAAAAGACCAAACAACTCAAAAAGAGGTTAACCATAGCAATTAGTGAGATAGAGTCACAAAATGAGACCATTAATGATCTCCAAAGCAACTTGAATGAAGTCTTAAAGGAGAGAGATGCTTTAGTCAAGGAAGTAGAGGACTTGACTAGCATGGTGCACAAGTTCACCAATGGTAGAGAGATGTTTGACATGATGTTGGGAGCACAACGACGTGCACTCAACAAGAGAGGCATAGGCTATGGAGCGAACTTGTTGAGTTACAAGAAATTGCTAGATGATGCCCGTAGATGCTCAAAATGCAATAGGTCTCATGTGGTTGGGAAATGTGCCTTACAAAAGGCCAAAATGGGTAGACTAGCATGGGTAGTTAAGAATGTTTATGATACTAACTTTCTCGGACCCAAAGGTGTTTGGTTACCAAAATCTAGTGTTTTTTTCCATTATGTAGGATGCAAGGAAGAGCACCCCATGGTACTTAGATAGTGGGTGCTCAAGATACATGACCGGAGATGCACATCAATTCATTGAACTAAAACAACATGATGGTGGAAAGGTCATATTTGGGGACAACAACAAAGGAAAGATTATAGGCTTTGGAACTGTTGGTAACGATTTACTTTCCATTTCAAATGTTTATCTTTTTGATGGTTTGAAACATAACTTGCTTAGCATTAGTCAATTGTGTGACAAAGGATTTCATGTTATGTTTGAATCATCAAAATGCATTGTTAGGAATGAGAAGCATGAAATTCTATTTGTTGCATATAGAGATAAGAATGTTTATGTCATTAACTTTGATGAGATGCATATGCAAAATGTTTCATGTTTGACTGCTCAAAGTGAATGTGATGCATGGTTGTGGCACCGTAGACTAGGACATTATAGCATGGAAAACTTGCCCTAATCGACCAAGCATGATTTTTTCAAGGGTCTACCTAAATGCACTCATAAGAAAGACGAGGAATGTGAACCTTGTATCGTTGGTAAGCAAGTGAAATCGTCATTTAAGACGAAAGTAAAAAGTGATATGACTAGAGCATTGAAACATATCCATATGGATTTTTTCGGACCCACCCAAACACAAAGTCTAGGGGTAAATCACATTGCTTTTTCATTGTTGATGATTTTACTAGGTATACATGGGTTTATTTTCTAGCTAATAAGTATGAAGTGTTTCATGTGTGTTGTGAAATTTTGTACTTTGGTTGAGAATGAGAAGGGGTATAAAATTACCATCATTACGAGTGATCGGGGTGGTGAGTTTTTCAATAGGAACTTAGAGGAGTTCTGCGCTAAACAAGGATACACACACCGACTATCTTCTCCTAGCCATAACAAAATGGAGTTGTAGAAAGAAAGAATAGGACCCTCCTAGAGATGTGTCTTACCATGCTAAATGAGTGCAACATAGCTAAGCACTTTTGGGTCGAAGCCATTAACACGACGTGCTATGTTCTCAATTGGGTAAATGTCCGAAAGCAAGTGAAAATGACTCCTTATGAACTATGGAAAGGTCGAAAGCCCAACATAAGTTACCTCAAGGTGTTCGGTTGCACTTGCTATGTTCTAAATGATAAGGATCATTTGGACAAATTTGACCCAAAGTCAAATGTGTGCACTTTTCTAGGCTACTCCATGCATACCAAAGCATATAGGGTGTTCAATTGATCAACCAAAACCATAAAGGAGTCTATTCATGTCAAATTTGATGAAGTAGATCCCAAAGTGAAAATTATGCATACCTTAGAAAAATTGAGGATTGATGATGATGATGATGATGTCACCCTAGGCCAAACATCTAATAGTCAAGAGGTTGAGGTGAGAGTGGAACTTGAACCTAGTGCACCTAAGAACTCAAGACTTCTAATAGGCCATCCCTCCTAACAAATTATAGGTGATCCAAACAAAGGAATAACCACTAGGTCATCATTGCACCGAGATGAGGGACACAAATTTTGTATCACAAACCGAGCCCACAAAGATAGATGATGCCTTAGGTGATGAGTTTTGGATCATGGCTATGCAAGAGGAACTAGGTCATTTTGTTAGAAATAAGGTATGGTCACTAGTACCTAGACCTAAAAACCATACTATCATAGGAACAAAATGGGTCTTTAGAAACAAAAAGAATGAAAAGGGTGAGATTGTAAGGAACAAGGCTAAGTTGGATGCATAAGGCTATAATCAAGAGGAAGGAAATGTCTATGAGGATGGATTTGCACTGGTAGCAAGTCTAGAAACAATTCAGATGTTTCTTGCTTATGCTTGCTACAATGGGTTTCTACTATACGAAATAAACGTTAAAAGTGCATTCTTAAATGACTTCATCAATGAAGAGGTTTATGTAGAACAACCACCGGGTTTTGAAGACCATGATCATCCAAGTTATGTCTATTGCCTTTAAAAGGTCTTGTATGGATTGAGACAAGCACCTAGAGCTTGGTATGACCGACTTAGTGCATTTCTACTTGACAAAGGGTTCAAGAAAGGAACGCTGATCTTACTTTGTTCATTTTGATTAAAAAGCGTGACATGCTACTTGTATAAATTTACATTGATCATATTATCTTTGTGTCATCCAATACACACTTATGTGATGAATTCTCATCATTGACGACCAATGAATCTGAAATGAGCTTGATGAGTGAACTGACATACTTCCTAGGCTTGCAAATTAAGCAATCCAAACATGGCATTTTCATAAACCAAGCAAAGTATATTAGGGACATGCTAAAGAAATTCAAATTTGAAAATTTGAAAGAATGTGACACTCCTAGTAGTTCCACCATCAAAATGGACGAAGACCAACTAGGAAAATCTATAGATTTAAAACTTTACCGTTGCATAATTGGTAGTCTCCTGACTTGACTGCTAGTTGGCCCGATATTATGTTTAGTGTTTATTTATGTGATAGATTTCAATCTGAACCTAAGGAATCTCACTTGAAATGTGTCAAGCGTATATTTCATTATCTTAATAGGGTACGAGATTTGGGATTGTGGTTCAACAAAGCCAAGAGTTTCAAACTCTGAAGCTTTGTTGATTGCGACTATGCGGGGAGCCTAGTGGAAAGGAAAAGCACTTTCGGGTTTTTTATTTGCTATGAAATTCACTTATATCATGGTTTGGCAAAAAGCAAAATTTCGTTGCTTTGTCCACGACCGAAGCCGAGTATGTGGCTGTCGGAAGTTGTTGTGCTTAAGTCTTGTACATTCAACAACAACTTGAGGATTACCAAATCTAAGTTGGTTGTGCTGAAGTTTATTGTGATTACACAAGTGCAATCAATATATCGAAAAATTCGGTGTTACTCTCCCGCACCAAGCACATTGAGATTAGGCACCATTTCCTTCGTGATCACGTCCAAAAAGGCGATGTTACACTAATCCACGTGCCCACGGAAGACCAACTAACTGATATCTTCACCAAGCCATTGCCTAGAGACCAATTTTCTAAGATTCGTCATGAATTAGGCATGTTTTGTGAATTGGATCTTACTACACATGTTTTAGTTGTTCCAATTCTTTTTATGTTGTTAGTGAATTTTCCATGAAGTATGAGGTGAATCGGAGTTGTCCGTGAAAAACTCAAAAAATTTAACTTCAAATTCCTGAGAGAAATTAGTGTGCTAGGTCTGCTAATTAGCATGCTAATTGTCTCTAATTAGCGCGCTAATTCTAGGACCTAGCGCGCTAATCGTCCTTGGCCCAGATCACTTATCCGCATCATTAGCACGCTAATGTCGTTCGGCTAGGACTAGTATATAACTATTTTTTACCCTAAATTCTTATTTTTCACACACCACTCCTCTCCTCTTGGGTTTTCATCCTCTCCAACGACTCTCCAGGATCCCTAGGTAAATTCAATTACTTTCTTTGCCAATATGGGTGTTTACTTCCTGACCCTAAGAATATCTACTGCCAGCTAGGCCAGCATGAGATAACCTGCCTCCGGTTCGACGCGTTGGACATCGTCTCATTAGGAGGATTATCTAGGCATAGCATAGTTAGGGGGAGCACTAGTCTCATTTATGTTAGTTTTTCGTGTTTACTTGTACATTTGCTATGTTGTAGACTCACATGTTTAGGCCACAACTATGTTAATGTTCATTTTCAGCATTTAATATCATGAAATTTTTTTTGCGTATCTCTGAGTTGCTGTTATGCTTTTGTTCATTGCCCTATATTGGTTGCATGTGAATGACTTTCATTGATATACCTGTTTATATCTCGTAATATGCATGTAGTGAGGGGGAGTCTTCCACCCACTGTGTTTGTTGTTATATTAGTGGCTCATTTTCGGTTATGCTTGTTGTGAAGGGGAGCTTGGCCCAACTTTTTGATGTTATCAAAAGGGGGAGAAATGTATGCATTGAAATTGAGATTGTTTGAGATTGCACTATGTATATGAATACAAGTGAATTCCATTTTTTATTGTCAAGTTCACATTGTTTGTTATCATAAAAAAGGGGGAGGTTGGTCGACAAAGTGGTTAGTCACTTTTACTCCACCCGATATTTCGATGGAAACTAACAAATTGAAAGTATACTAATAAGTTTATCAAGTGTGTTTCAGTTAGTCAAAGTTTGTAGAATATCACATCTCAAGTGTTCAAGCCATACAAGTTCAAGATTCGATCCACATGAGGAAACGAAGATGAAAGATCATACTACATGTTATAAAATTGATGTAAGGTACACAGGTTCATTTACGCAAGCCTAATGAATTAGTTCATGCATACTATGTTTTTCAAATCGTCTTTCAAATTTCAAGTGATCATTTGGAGTTTTAAATGAAATTCGCCACTTGAATCGGTCTTATAAGTTCAAACTATGTAAAACCATATTTTTATATTCACATCGTATTTGAAAAACCATTGTGGAAGTTTTCAGAAATGAAAAACTTGTTTTGAAAGGTTTTTGAAAAGAAAAACTATGTATTTACAGAAAAGCCCCTATATAAGTCATGAAACTGAGATTTTCCATTTTCGGTATTTGTAAAAACAACCGGACCACCTAAACAAGTTCTATGACCCTTAATAAAGACGCATGCTAATTGCAAAGTTAGCGCGCTAATAGTGATATTAGCATGCTAATTGCAAAGTTAACATGCTAATGTTTAGCATTAGCGCTCTAGCTTAGAGGATTAGCGCGCTAGGTCCCAATATTAGCGCGCTAATTGCCTTTCTGACAGCTTTTTTATAAAGCTGAAAATCACACTTTAATTTGAATAGATGATCAAATCTGAGCCCTTGGATTTCTAGAACGGTCAAAAACTGTTAAAAAGGAATGTAGAATATTCTCAAACCACCTAGAACATTCTATTGTCTTGTTAAGCAAGAAAACCCTATTATGCTCATTGTTTTCAAAGAAGAACCTTGGATTTTTGTGTGCTATCACTTGTAATCTTTTGAGGCAACTAAGTCACTCTCGAAACCAACATTATTGAGGTGTTCTAAAGCTTACAATATCCACTCCAGAACTGATTTTCAAATCACTCTCTCGGGGTTGTTTGAAAGTTCGATTTCTTAGCTTTTCTAGTGCTTAAATTTTATATTTTCTTGTACTAAACCCTAGGACTGGTTTGGACAAGAGTTTGCACTTAACTTTGATTTTTATCAAACTTCTTATTCTTTTGATTTGAAACTGGATTTTTTGAATCAATTCGTTTGAAACGGTTTCATATTTGAGATTTGCACAAAATTAGTAATATACTTGCATTTCTCATTTGTTCTCATACTTGCATGCATTAAAGTGGTTAGGCTCTAGGAGGCTTGCTTGTATTTGAATTTGGTGCTGCTTTACTTTGTAAAGTGAATTTGATTATTTTCATCTATTTTTTGTAAGTGGCTGATTATAAGACTTAGTGGGATCTAAGTCGAAAGGACGACCTAGTAGAGGCTAGGCATAAACCCTAGTTGCGGCTAGTTAGGAAGTCCTAATTTGTGATTAGGAATTATAGGCTTATATGCTTAGGTTGTAACACTTATTGTCAATATAAATGGGGGTTTGAAAATTCTAATCGGGGAGGTAAGGTAGTGGATGTAGATCATTAGATCGAACATTATAAATCGCGTATCTCTTTCCATTTCTTCTATCCCCTTCATCTTGCATTGCATTCATACTTGCGTTTGATTGAGCATATATCATCTTTATTTTTGAATTATTTGAAAAAGGCGATAACTGCTCGATATACCCAAAATGCTGATGAAGTGAAGCTTGATGTGGCAAGGAGGAGGAGGAGGTGGCTACCTAACCATCAAGTCAAAAAGGTGAGGATTAAAGCAATCCTCATCATCACCTCTTCATCATCCTTGAGCCCTTTTCTCCATTTACACAACTCCTCACCATCGTCATCACCATCACCATTGCCTTCACCTCGACGCCAGTACTGCCAGCATGGTCATCCTCATCATGGTGGTCGTGTCCTCCGTTGGTAAGCTCACACACTTCTTATATTTCTTTTGGTTTCATTGGGGTTTAAAGGTTGTAGGGTTGTGTGTGAGTTGTTGGGGTTATGGCTAAAGGTTTGAAAATGTTGAGGAGGTTTAGAGGTTCCTTGGAATTTTAGGACAGTGACAGTTAGAGGTGGTGATAGGTGGTGATTGTTGGTTATTTGAATTTGTGTGGAGATTGGTGTCGTTGTAATGAATATGGCAATTGTTGTTTGATCTTGCTGGAAGTGGAAATGAAGGTGTTGAGACCCATGTGTGACCTTCTGGAAGTGTTTTGGACATCTTTGGAGGGGTGTCCAAGAGGTCCCGAATGTCGTAGGGGTCGCCGGGGAAAAAGGCAAAGTCAACGTGAGAAGGAACTAAACGTTGCCTCCAAACGGCGTCGTGGTCATGCAAACCACGACGCCACCCACGGTGTGGAACGATGTTTTTGCAACAATGTCATGCCGTGAATGGCGCCGTGGTTTCTGCACACGCCGTGTCTAACGGTGTGGTTTACGGCGTCAAAATTGAAAATGTGATAATTCGAGTTCTGGTTATCGAATTCAAACGAGATTTGTACCTAAGTCCTAGAATCATACTAGGACTATTTTAACATCAACATTGACCCAAATAAACTTCTTTTAATGTATATTTATCCAAGAGTTCCCAAGGAGAATCGAAAGGCCTAACGTGATAAGGAAACACAATTCGAGTTAAGTATGGATTCATTTAATTATAAATTTTATCTGGCTATATAGTGTATTTAGTTCATATATTTTATGGAATTGAATGGGGGCTATGTACACTATGATGTGATTTCATGAAAAAGGAAAATGGTGTATGATGTGATCAGTGAGAGTAAACCATGGAGTTGAGAATAGGTTGTATAGGAAATGAGTTGGTTCATGGCCTATAGAGTTAATCATGCACAACTAGATAGGTTTTGTTGATTACTCATTCACTAATGAGTTTATGATAGAACCATTTGGACAATAAAAATTGGTCAGACAACACATACGCGAAATGTGTTGCTGAGGTTATGGTGTCACCGTAGCTGATTGGTAGGTGATCCTAGTTTTATAAAATAGGGAAATCATAGTGTATTAGTTATTAACAATTTAATTTCCATTTTTTATATACTGGATTATGTGATTTCTTATACCCTGCTAGCTATGATTGGTCAATTTGCTATTGCATTTCATTTTTGATTATTTTATGGATTGTTGATAGTTTTGTGTCCGTACTTACTAAGCATGTTGGAGCGCTTATCCCAATCAACATTTCAGGAATACCGATGAGTGCTACGACTATAAGAAAAAAAAGGTTTAGGAGGTTTGATCTTCTCTTTGACATAATGATTCTTTTTTTCCTATATATATTGAATTACAATTTTGTAATATCACAGTTTTGTATAGACGGTGTTTCAACTTTAATAAACTCAAGATTTTCGTATATCATGTGTATAATATTGAGAAAAGTTTTTAATTGTCACTGTGTGTACTTTGATTTCTTTATTTTGATATCGATATACAGGTTGAGTTTGTCAGGTACCGAAGACGTGGCAGCTGGCCCTAGTTATGTTTGACTGAAGGATCGATATGTAATTAGGGTTTTCCGGATGAACGATTCCTTAATTATTATAAGGGTCGTTACACCACTTATGTTGATAGATCAAATCTTAGAAATACTAGCTGGAAGAACTCATTATTATTGCTTATATGGATACTCATGATTTCATCAAATTCCTGTAGCTTAGAAAATAAGGGAAAAAATCATCTTTACTTGTCCATTTGGTACATTTGCTTTAGATTTATGCCTTTTGGTCTTATAACACACCTGCTACATTATAAAGATGTATGCTTGGCATTTTTTCTGATTACATAGAATATTTTATTGAAGTTCTTAGGGATGATTTAACTATATGTGGTAATTCTTTCCTTGAATGCTTACTTCATTTAACTAAAGTACTTAGCTGAAGAATAGAAAAGAATCTAGTCTTAAATTATGAGAAATGTTATTTTATGGACAATCAAGGACTTATAATAGGACATATTTTGTCAGAAAATGGAATAGAAAAGGGTTCTGCTAAAATACAAGTTATAAAGACATTACCTTGCCCCCTATATTGTGAGGGAAATAAGATCTTTTCTTAGTCGGGCATGATTTTATAGACATTTTATGGAACATTTTTCTAAAATAACACAAACTTTATGTAAACTTTTGCAAAAAGATTTCTCTTATGAATTCACAATTGAATGTAAGACATATTTTAACAAATTAAAAAAAGCCTTAATTACTACACCAAATTGGTCACAACCTTTCGAAATAATGTGTGATGCAAGTAATTATATAGTAGGAGTTGTTTAAGGTCAAAAGATAAGAAAGAATTCTCATATTATATATTATGCCTATAGAACTTTGGGTCCGACCCAACGAAATTATACCACTACGGAAAAAGAAATTTAGTAGTTGTTTTTGTATTAAAGAAGTTTATACCATATCTGTTAGGAACAAAAGTAATAGTTTACTCTGATCATTTAGTACTAAGATACTTAATGACAAAGAAATATGCTAAACCAAGGATAATACGATAGCTTTTATTGTTACAAGAATTCGACCTTATTATAAAAGATATTAAAGGTGCTAAAAACTTAGTAGCAAACAATTTAAGTAGATTAGAAAATGGAAAACCCCAAATACCATTAAGAGATAATTCCCATATGAATATCTACTTTACATAGTTGCCAATAGTCCATGGAATGCTGATATAGTTATTTATCTTATAACTAGTTGGTTATCATCGTATTTGCAAAGAGCCTAAAAGAATAATATATAAAATGAATCTAAGTATTATTTATGGGATGAACCTTATTTATGAAAATTTTGTTATGACCATTCCATTCGAAATTGTATTCCACAATCATAGATACAGTCCATTATGGCTCATTGCCACATTTATGCTTATGGATGACATTTTGGTCCACGTCGTACAGCCTGTAAGAAATTAGATTCAAGATTCTTTTTCCTTACCTTATGTCACCCTCTCGTCATTAAGATGACTGACCGGCCTAGATTAGCTTAATCTTCTGATAATCTAGTCACCCTCATTCATTCTATCGACTTTGACCTCAAAATAATAATCATTTCAATCCTTAATAAGGCTCCAAAACTAAATTACATCCGCAATGAAACTCAATTCATGATTTGTTCAATTGGAGAAAAATAGGAAATCATATGGATTATTCTCCGTATTTTTTTAAAGATTTTAGCAACACCTTCCTTAAAAGTGGCCTATCGGAAAACTTTCACTTAATAAATAGCATAATTTAAGAGAGGCTTAGAAGGACTCATAACTCCACGCAGTTCACAATACATATCAAATTCAAATTTATAAACTAACTTAGAGTCTTTGATACTTTAGATACAACTTTACGAACCCAAAATAGACCAGAATTAAAACATAAACCTTCTCAATTTAATTAAAACTAACCTAGGAGACTCTCATAACCATTTAATGAAACTCCACGTCCTGCACTCACCCAAAAAATCCTAAAACAAAATTAAACAATTTGAAACAAGAATTTACTTAAATATAAAAAATAATCACCACAATCTTCGGCTCTTGTCCATTCTTCCTTTGTCTTCATATAGAATCTGACATCATAAAAAACAACACGAAGATGTCAAGTAAGTAAATTCCTATATTGATCTGCATTTATGTAATTGTTAGTCTTATACTTTGAGACATGTAATTGCATTTCCAAATAAACAATATGATATAAGCGTCACCATGATATGCAATTCACCCTGTTGTTGTCTCTTAATTATAATCAGATGTCGACTTCCAAAAATAGTACAGAGACAATATTAAGTGCTCATGAAATGCAGAGATAACTTGTCAGTGTTAGACTTCTCTAGTCTCACTATACGGTGTAGCGATAGGATTGAAACCTAGTTTCAAGCAAACCAGACTTCGAAACAAGCTTATCCCTCTCACTCTCTATGTGTATGCATGACAAAGAATGATAAAATGTGATGCAGATTATGATGCAATTATAGGTCCAAAGATATTCAATCAATAGTAAAGATCACTATAGGATTTACTTACCATAAAACCAACTTAAAGTTCATTGCGAAGCCTCACACAATGTTTTCTCGGCTTTCACATACTTTGAACCTATTCCCCGAGCTTTGTTCTGAGTGGTTTCGAGATCCTCAATGTTACTTAAAACCATTGAGATATCCGAATAAATTCCCTATTCAAATTTTTTAATCTTTCATCCAATTTTTGAGTTATTTTGGTACTTTCAAGTCCTAAGAACCCGGAATCACACCAAATCAACTCTTCGAATGTCCTAATCCCAATTTTGACTGCAAATTATGGTTCAAAATCAAAAATTAATTTACTAGGCTTTTAAAAAATTCTCAAATTTCGAACATTTTTGGGTATCATAACATATATTACAAGAAAAACCCAGGTATAAATCCTCGAGAAAATTCTGAAATCCTCATTTTTTATAAAAATCCAATATTTTGATTTATTTGTTCAAAAATATAATTTTTTTGATTTTTCTTTCATTTTTTAAATATTTATTTATTTTTTAGGAGGGTTAGACCCCTGAACCGGCCTCGGTTCGGTCCGGTCTGGAGATAGAACCCCCTCTTCTTCCTCACGCTCCTCTACTGTTCATCAGTGAATCAATTTGTTGTTCATTTCGTTGGGCACTGTATTGGGTTTGCAAGACTTTCTGGGAGGGGAAACGACCTGTTGTCTCCATCCTTGGATGGAGCCGAGCCTCCCATCCACCATTAACAGACATTTACAGAAACAACATACAACAACACCAATGATCAACAACAATCAACAAATCACCATAACCGTCGGTCTCGATCCGTCGTTTAATATTTCCTTCTTCCTACCTCGGTTTCAATTTCCTTCTCAGTCTCTATCAGCCTCTCTATTTCGATTTCAATGTACAGATGAAGCGGTAATGTTTGTGTTTAGATAAATATAAAATTTTCTCGAGATTTGCATTGCACGAATCTCGAGGAAAATCTAAAAATTTATATTCATTATATATTTTGATCTTCCTCGAAATCATGTTGCGTATCTTGAGGTTGATCTTATAACTAACAACCAATCCATCACCAACTTAAACAAGATCAATTATATTGATCTCCTCGATATACATATCACGTATCTTGAGGTAGATCTTATGGTTTTATAAATATACACCACTTGATTTTCATTGAGATGTAGTTGTATGTATCTCGAGGTGCAGACAACTCTCTAACATCACCAATCGTCAAAACCATTTACTTCTTCGACTCACGCTACGTGTACTTGGAGCCGAATCCAAGATTTAAAATATTGGATTCATTTATATATAAATTATATATATAAATATGTACACCTATGTATTTTTGCGGCTATAAATTAGCTACGGCCACCAACGACCATCCTCGGGTGTACACATTATTGTACATCCCATGCGTGTCACCCTCAACCCCGCGTGTCACTAGGCGCCTACCAATTTATTAGTTATTATGTTTAATTTCATGATTATCTCTTATTTTTAGGACCAAATCAAATTCTAAAAAATACCCTAATTTCATAAAAAACTGAGAAATATTCCCGATGTGCTCTGAAACTCACGGACACCGCGTATAAACTTTAACTTAACCATATTTCGCGTTGACTAGAGTATGATAGAACAATTAGTCACGCGACACACAAAAAAAATATTTTAAACTTATGATCTTTGGTCCATCATACGTGGGTCCCACCTCGGATACTTGAATGCCAATTAAATTGGAAAATACTTAATTAGCATCCTAATTAAGTTTATGAGATTCTCGGATGCCACAATTTATTCCATGATTGTTACGTTTATTCAAATACTTGTCCAAATTGTCCAAGAACTGAAAATTTAGGACGTAAAAATCAAATGCCTTCATTTCCTATACTCTTTGTGAAGTATTTGATGTTTGAGGAATATATTTTATGGGACGTTTTCTACCGTCTATTAGAAATATTTATATTTTACTAGTTTTAGATTATGTATCCAAGTGGGTAGAAGCTAAAGTTCATAAAACTAATGATTTCAAAATAATAGCCAATTTCCTTAAATCAAGGATTTTCACTATTTTTGGAGCCCATAGAGCATTAATTAGTGATAAAGGTTCACACTTTTGAAATAAAATAGTTGGTACTCTACTTAACAAATACAACATCACACATAGAACATCTACTACATATTATCTTCAAACTAGTGGACAAGCACATACTTCAAATAGAGAAATTAAATTAATATTAAAAATAGTATGTCCATCACCTAAAAATTGAAGTTTTCATTTAGAGGATGCATAATAGTAAATAGAATGAGTCTATAAATACTCAAGGTCGCCATTGTGTGGATCATTGTTCATTACTTATTTTTCGTGAGAATGAGATATCATTATAGTGGATGTTCACATTATCAATTTCTTTAATTGATTGTTTAGACTGAGCCTACGCGGAGGAATGCATTCAAGTCTTATTGCGAAATCAATTCTTGTTTAGCATTGATGTGTGCTTGTTATCTCATCACTGACTCGCTAATCTCCTATGTTCCTATGGTTTCCAAAACTTTAATAGTGGTATCAGAGCTTGTCACTTTGTTATTTCAATAAGCGTAGAAAAGTGAGATTATAGAGAGTTTTATTGCCATGGGATCGATTGATGAGTTGTTACTACAACGAACTAGTGAAGGACGTAAAGGTGGATCAGTAGCTCGACTGCCATTGCTGGAAGGAACCAACTATGCCTACTGGAAGGTTTGCATAGTTCACTTTGTCTCTGCCATTGATAATATTACCAGAGAATTAGTGGAGATAGAATAAACTACTTCAACCTAACCTGATACGGAAAGTAATGCTGTTCCAAAACTTGTATCTCTGTGGAAAAACGCTAAAAATAAGGAGAAGGTTGCCAATCACAAGGCAATCAATGTTATCTTTAGTGCTGTTAATGCTTGACGCTTGAAATTGATTGCAAATAGCACTATTACAAAGCAAGCATGGGATGTTCTGAAGAAAATATTTGAATGTACGAGTTCAGTCCAAATTTCCAAGTTTAAATAATTAACTTATATGCTTGATCTTCTTGATATGAAAGAGGATGAAGATATTTCTTCTTTTAATGGTCGCTTACGAGACATTGCTAATCAAGCTTTTCAACTTGGAGAAACATATACTGATGAGCAGTTAGTACAATGTGCTCTTCGTGCTCTCCCTTCACGATTTGGGTACAAGATTACTACAATTGAAGAGTTTCGTGATATTACATAGATGTCTTTTGATGAATTAATGGGTTCTCTGCAAACATATGAGATGAATATGTTTAAAAATGCCAGTTCTTCTAAGAATGCTTATCATGTTGAGACTACTATTTTTGATGGCTCTATGGGAGATGAATTTTCTTTTATGGCAAAGAAGTTCTACAAATTTCTCAAAAAATATAAGAGAAATTCTACTGGAACTAACTATAAGAAGGGAAATGATAGCAACAAGCCTTCTACTTATGATAAGAAGACATATGCTAAGAATAAACTGAAAGACATTATATGTCATGAGTAAGGAGGAGTTGGACATATTCTGATTGAATGTCCTACTTACAAGAAGAAAAAGTGTTTGAATGCTTTTTGAAGTGATGATGACTCATATGATAGTGATAAAGAGTCTAATGATTCTACTATTGCACTCATTGCTATATTGACAAAGTAAAATACTGTTGATGTTTCTCCATCAGCTGTTGGTGTTTTTGGACTTGATTCCGTAATATTTGATAATGAAAAGAGTAAGGAAAAGGCCAAGGATATATATGCTGCTATCAAGGTTGGGGATTTTGCAAAGGATCTCCACGCTTCATATGAACTATTGTTCGTTGAATGGATATCTCTATATGATCAAAATTTTGACTTAAAAAATGAAATTGTTCTTGACGCGCGCCGAACACGTCAATAAAATAAAATTTCCTAAACCAACTATTTTTTTTAAATAGTGGTAAAGGGTCAATCCCACAGAGATTGGTGGTCTTTTTAAGGTCAAAAACAGCGAAAAGGAAAAATCGGGGGTTTTAAATAAAAAATTTAACTAAATAATCTAACTAAACTTAATAAATAAAATAATTAAAATAACTTTCAAAACAATTAATAAATCACCAAGGTAATACCTAGGTCTACAGTTCTACAAATCAGGATCAAGATTCAATGGCACATAATGGTCTTCAATCATTCCTAAAAAGTTATTAATTTAAGTTCTCCTAGATTAGCTATAAAAAATTGACATCCACCAAAAATTCCTTATTCCCCTAATCTCGATAGCTAGGACGTCCGCCACTAACTACTTTCCTAATTAATGCATGACCTTAGACATCTGCCAATCGGGTTTAACACACTAACCGCAATAATATAGGTCTTTAGGAATACTAATCATAAATAATCGGATCGGATCCGCTTCCAATTTAACCTAGATTCAATTGTTGCATACTCAAGAACAGAAAGGTTTTTGGGGCAAACGGGTGAGTGTTCATCACTTTATTGGTCTTAAAGTACAATTACACGGATACTTTCGGTCCAAATAACTATAGGTTGTCCACCTAAAAGCATGCACTAGCCACATACATACCTTAGATCTAAACCATATTCATTAAAATCAACAACAACGAAATAGGAGAAATTAAATCAAATTAAATAATAAAATAAAAGATCTAACATAATTTGCTATGAATTTATGATCCCGACTTGTTTCTCCTCCGACCTAGGTAAGGTTTAATTAGCCGAACATGGTGTCGAGAGCCTTCGGCATCCCAAAAACTATTAAAGTCGATGATAAAAATATAATAGTCGGTCTTCAAATATAATACCCTAGGTTCCTTATATATAAAACTACTCAAAATTGGTCTCGGTAGGTGAGAGAAACTAATTTTGTGGGTTGGTGGAGTGACTCATGCGCTGAGGAGCATCTAGGGACTTTATTTTGGTGAAAATGGGTTTCGTACACGTGTAAATAGTTGATTGGATCGTCTATTGCCATGCAGGTTATGTGGGACCCTCTGGTTGGTGGAAGAAGCTGTTGGTGACGTTGTGTGTGCATGAGGGCTCGACACGTGGCAAAATGAAGCTGGTTGCTTATGAGAAATCGTGCTACTCGTGCGAAGATGTTAGCGCCTGTGCAATATGTATCCCGAGGAGATCGAAAGGCTGCTAAACAAGGAGAGAATAGGTTGGGACGTTGTGTAATTGGTGATTGTGACGTGGTAACGTTTGATTTGTGGAAAGCTGGTGGAATGACGTGGCAGAGCGTAAAGGACCAATAGTGAGCGACGCGTGGCAATTTAAAGGTTGAAATTGCACAAAGTTTTGAGACGTGTTAAGTGATGGTTCGACACATGTTCCATGCTAAGCAATGGCACGCTGCCACATCAGCGTGCGTTACTTGGTCTGCCGTCTTCTATTCTACCTACTGTGCGATACATAACTTGAGGCAAATCTTCCAGCATTTGATCACTGTATGTAAATACTTCATTTTGAGTAATTTTTTGCCACGGATTCAACTGCGAACTCTGTTTCACCTAAAAATGACCAATAAATATAATTAAATATATATTTTAGAGACTTTCCACTTTAAATATACTGAAATAAACTACTAAAATTATATAAATATTGACTTATCAAATACACCCAAATTTAAGACTTTGCACGTCCTGAGCTAAGGTGCAGATGACAACACAAACTAAACTAGACTTCTAATATAAATATGCAATGACCTAATTAATCCTATACCCGACTTAAAATTCATAGAGTTCCTATAGTTTATATAGTCACCAAGTTAACAAGCAACTAAAGAAATTTCGGTGTTATGATATGTCAAGTCTCGCAACCCAAACACAATTAAGATCACACGTTAAAAACATAGATTTAGTCAAAACAAAGGTCATCAACTACTCACGAGTCTTCTTGGTCTATACATTCAAGCATGCAAGTTTAAAATTTCACTTAATCTAGCTAGTGAAAGCACTCGAGCTAAATCTTTAATTTGAAAAATTTTCACAACTTCTGCCTTTATTCATATTATTTTATTCTCTATTTTTTTTTTCAACAAATACGGCCCCTGCTCCATTTCCTATGGATCGATTTTATTACTTTTTCCCACCACAAGTTTCCCTGCGCCATTTCCTATGGAAATATGTGGGATTATCTATATTAACAAAAAACTATTGTTAGCCCTTCTCACTTCTACTATAATCAAGAAAAATCCCCCAATGTGGGTTAAAATATTATCACTTGCACAATTTTGACCGTCTGCTCATTTTCGTTATCTAGCACAAAGCTTAACCATCAACTAAGTCCCTAATCATGAAATCATAAAAAGGCTGGGCTACGGACTCGATTGAGTGTTTCTCCTAGTTTTTTCTAAGTTTCAAGTAAAAAAGGCAACTATAATGTACTCCTCAACAACCAAAGGCATGAAACAAAGTTTCAGGTGACTGTAAACAATAAAAAAATAAAAAATGTACTAAACATATATGCATTAAAGTGTATCAAATACTAATGAAATAAGAAAGAAATACGGAGGGACAAGAATGAAAGAAATGAAAGAAATGATATAAAACACCACTGTTACCATCCGATAACCGCATAAAAAAATTAAACGATCTCACATGAGGGTCTTTCACAAAGAATCCATCCAAACGCAATCTACAAATCCTAAAGTACCCCCAAACTTATTCTGAACCTTGTCCTCAAAGTTTAAAACAAGTCAAAGAATCCGTCAAACAAAAGAAAAAGGATAAAATAAGAGGATGATACAAATGCATGCATAACGAAAGTCTCTAAAAATGAATGAATGCACAAAATCTCTCATATCTAGGTGACTAAGGAAACTATAAAAGAACAATCATAACAAGAGCAAGAACTAGTAAACATAGGATTTAACTCAAAAGATTCCTATCAAGTCATGCGAGCCTGAAGTCTTTCAACTATGGGTGAAATCAACAAGATGATGGAATGAAGTCTAGGGTTTTGGATCTACTCAAAGATCCGCCACTAATGCGTCAACTTAAGTTGGATATGACCAAACCAAGTCTCAAAACACCTAAAATCATATAAACATGTTAATTCCGAAAAAAATTGTCACGTTATGCTAAAAAAATATAATCCATAGTCAAACCTAAGAAAACTCACGGGGTGCTCCAATTAATTAAAATAAATAAATAAAGAAAAATAAGTATTAATAATATTAATATAAATAATAAAAAAATACCACAAAAAGAAAACCAATCCCCGGCAACGGCGCAAAAAATTGATGCGTGCTGAACGCGTCAATAAAATAAAATTTCCTAAAATAATTATTTTGTAGAATAGTGGCAAATGGTTGATCCTATAGAGATTGGTAGTCTTTTTAAGGTTAAAAACAACGAAAAGAAAAATTGGTGGTTTTAAATAAATAATTTAACTAACTAATCTAACTAAACTAAATAAATAAAATAATTAAAATAACTTTCAAAACAATTAATTTATCACTAAGGTAACACCTAGGTCAACAGTTCTACAAATCAGGATCAAGATGCAATGGCACACCATGGTCTTCAATCATTCCCAAAAAGTAATTAATTTAAGTTCTCCTAGATTAGCTATAGAAAATCGACATCCGCCAAAAAATTCTTCATTCCCTTAATCTCGATAGCTAGGACGTCCGCCACTAACTACTTCTTTAATTAATGCATAACCCTAGACATCCGCCTATCGGGTTTTACACACTAACCGCAGTAATATAGGTTTGTGGGAACACTAATCCTAAATAACTGGATAACATCCGCTTCCAATTTAACATAGATTCAATTGTTGCACACTCAAGAACTGAAAGGTTTTTACGGGAAACGCGTAAGTGTTCGTCACTTTATTGTCCAAAAGTACAATTACACGGATACTATCGGTCTAAATAACTATAGGTTGTCCACTTAAAAGCATGCATTGGCCACATACATACCCTAGATCTAAATCGTATTCACTAAAATCAACAACAAAGAAATAGGAGAAATTAAATCAAATTAAATAATAAAATAAATGATCTCAGATAATATGTCATGAATCCATGATCCCGGTTTGTTTCCCCTTTGACCTAGGTAAGGCTTAATTAGCCGGACATGATGTCGAGAGCCTTCGGCATCCCAAGAAATATTAAAGTTGATGATAAAAATATAATAGTCGGTCTTCAAATATAATACCCTAGGTTCCTTATATATAAAACTACTGAAAATTGGTTCTGGGAGGTGAGAGAAACAAATTTTGTGGGTTGGTGGAGTGACTCGTGCGCCGAGGAGCATCCACGGACTGTTTTTGGGATAAAAATGGGTTTCGTACACGTGTTAACAGCCGATTGGATTGTCTGCTACCATGCAGGTGATGTAGCACCCTTTGGTTGGTGGAAGAAGCTGCTGGTGACGTTGTGTGCGCATAAGGGCTCAACACGTGGCAGAAGGAAGCTGGTTGCTTGAGAGAAATCGTGCTGCTCGTGCGAAGATGTGGGCACCTGTGCAGTTTGTATCCCGAGGAGATCGAATAGCTGCTGAACGAGGAGAGAATTGGTTGGGACGTTATGTAATTTGTGATGGTGACATGGCAACACCTGATTGGTGGAGAGCTAGGGGAATGACGTGGGAGAGCATGGATGACCAATAGGTGAGCGACGCGTGGCTGTTTAAAGGTTAAAATCGCAAATAGTATTGAGACGTGTTGTGTGATGGTTCGACACGTGTCCCAAGTTGGCCAATGGCACGCTGCCATGTCAGCATGCATTACTTGGTCTGCCGTCTCCTATTCTACCCGCTGCTTGACACGTAACACGAGGCAAATCTTCCGTCATCTGATCACTGCATGTAAATACTCCATTTTGAGTATTTATTCGCCACGAATTCAACCGCGCACTCCATTTCACCTGAAAATGACCAATAAATATAATTAAATATATATTTTAAAGACTTTCCACATTAAATATACTAAAATTAACTATTAAAACTATATAAATATAAACTTATCAGTTCTCTATTAAATTGGAGTTTGAGACTCTTGAAAGAGAATGCAGTACTTTTAATGCATTGCTAAAAGAGTGTGAGGCTGAAATCTTGACATTGAAGAAAATTCTTTTTGATTATGAGGTTGTTACTGCAAAGCTACATTATGGTTCTCAGTAATTAAACAGAATGCAACAAATTGGTCTATCATCGCAAGTTAAACATGGTCTTGGCTACACTGAAGGATCTATCAATGCTCCTACTATCTTTGTCGAAATTATTGTAATCAATGAAAGTCAATTAAATATAGCTCAAGTTGATACAATAAAGGAAAAAAAAAATTGTGCCACTAATGGTTGCTGCCAGTGCAAAAAAAGGTGACTGATGTTGCTGACAACAGACCTACCCCTACATGTCATTATTATGAGATTATTGATCATATTCGACCATGATGCTATAAGATGTTTAAAGATCATAATACACTTCATAAGAAAAAATAACTATAAAGGTTTAGAGAGTTAAATCTCATAAGGCTATGACAGCGCATTTGCAACTCTAAGCAACTACGACTGAGTTATGGTATTTGGATAGTGGTTGTTCTAGACACATGACTGGTAATAAAATTATTCTTAAAAATTATGAATCTTTTAAGGAAAGTGTTGTTACTTTTGGTGACGGAAAAAAGACAATGTTGTTGGCAAAAGAACTCTTAATGTTGTGGGACTGGCTAATCTCAAAGGTGTTTTGCATGTTGATGGGTTAAAAACTAACCTGATTAATATAAGTCAGCTGTGTGATCAGGAACAGTTTGTCAACTTCACTAAAGATCATTGTCAGATAATCAATGAAGAAATACAATGCATCAAGTATGGGATCCGTACATCTAACAACTGCTATTTGCTTCTTCAATATTTTGTATCGCCACATAAGCTGCAAGTTATGTGCAACTCTATTTCTCTAATTAATACAAAGCTTTGGCACAAAAGGCTTGGACATCTTAATTTTTTTTAAAAAATAGAAATTCCTCTTTCATGATGCTGTTAGAGGTATTTCTAAACAATCCTCTAAGTAATTTTATTTGTTAGCCACGTCAGAGGGTTAAACAACGTTCGGTTTCACATGGTGGCCTCAATGACATACTAACTAAACGTGCTTTAGAATTATTGCACATGGAATTGTTTGGTCCAATGCAAGTTGAAATTCTTGAGAGAAATTAGTATGTTTTTGTCATTATTGATGACTACTCAAGATTTACTTTGGTTTGTTTGTTGCATGATAAAGCAGAAACGTTTGATGAGTTTAAGAATTTAACTGTTCGACTTCTGAATTTGAAAAGTGTGGATGTATCCATTGATCGCAGTGATCATGGAAGAGAGTTTGAAAATCAGAAATTTGCTTATTATTGTGTAGAATTTGGGCTTATGCATGAATTTTGTACTCCTAGTGCACCATAACATAATGGTGTTGTTGATAGAAAAACTTGCATAATTCAGGAGATAACAAGGGTCATGTTAGCTGAGAAAAATTTGCATATGAATCTTTGGGGGGAGCAGTAAACACTGGTACCAACAGAGTTTATTTCAGGCCACTTACTACGAAAACTCCGTATGAAATCTGGAAAGGCTGAAAAACCATATCTTAAACATCTTCATGTTTTTGGTTGTACCTGCTTCATATTGAATAATAGAGATCACTTGGGAAAGTTTGATTCCTAAAGTTATTTTGGAATTTTTCTTGGATATTCTCATAATAATAAAGCTTATAAAGTCTACAATAAGAGAACTATGACTGTGATAGAATCTATTAAGATTATGGTTGATGATTGTGCAAAAACAGAATAATTGTCATTTCAAAAGGATGATGATAAAGAATTGCTAACACCAATAAGCTTACAACCTATTACTCAACCAATTGCTAAACCATATGATTCAGAGATGACTACTTCATTTGATAATGAAGATGATCCGAAATCACCTACTACTACATAACATGGTTTTGCATCTACTGCTCCACAGTCAAAGATGTTTAAAGATTATCCAATTGAGCTAATTATTGGCTCAGTTAATGATCAAGTGCAAACTAGAGATGTTCCTTCTGTTGATTACACAAACATGGTTCATTTTGCATGTTTTACATATTAGATTGAGCTTAAAAATCTCAAGGAAGTTTTAATGGATGAATATTAGCTTCACGCTATCAGGAAGAACTCAATGAATTTGTTAGACAGGATTTGTCGGAGCTTGTTCCATGACTACTAATGTTAATATCATTGGTACTGAGTGGATATTTTGCAATAAGATAGATAAGAATGGTGTTATTGTTTGCAACAAAGGCAGATTAGTTGTACAAGGATACACATAGGTTTAGGATATTGATTTTGATAAGCCGTTTGCTCTGGTTGCACGATTGAAATCTATTCGTCTACTGCTTGCCATTCCTTCTAACAAAGATCTCAAGTTAAAGCAAATGGATGTTAAAAGTATTTTCTTAAATGGGTTTTTGTAAGAAGAAATTTATTTTGCACAACCTAAAGGATTTGAGGTTCATGATAGACCTAATGATGTTTATCATTAGAAAAATGCACTTTATGGACTGAAGCAAGCACGACGGGCATGGTATGAAAGGTTGAATACCTATTTGTAGCATAAACAGTTTTTGGTTGCATAAATTTTTGTTGAAGATATTGTATTTGGGGCTACATTTGCAAAGCTAGCTTCAGATTTTATTGATTTGATGAAGAAAAAATTTGAGATGAGCATAGTTGGAGATCTTACATATTTCACGGGTCTACAGATTACACAGTCTCAAGACAATGTATCCATATATAAGAATAAGTATGTTAAATCTCTTGTTAAGCATTTCAGATTGGACACTGCAAAGTCTATTCGAACACATAGGAGCTATAGTGAGAAGATTCATAAGGATGACAATGGTGTTGATGTCAATTCTACAGTATAGAGATGCATTATTGGTAGCTTATTATATGTTACTGCAAGTAGAACAGATAATGCTTTTAGTGTGGGAGTTTATGCTCACTATCAGGCATGTCCAAAAAAGTCTCATTTAGTTGTTGTAAAAAGAATTGTGCACTATGTGCACAGAACAACTGAATTTGGTATATTATTTACTAGGGTAGGTGTTAGTGGCTTAATCGAGTATAGTGATGCTAATTAGGCTAGAAACATTAATGATCAAAAGAGTTTTACATATGGATGTTACTACATGGGTTCTAAACTTGTTACTTGGAATATCAAGAAACATAACTGCATTTCTCTATTACTTCTGAAGCTAAATATATTGCTGCTTGTAGTTGCTGCACGAAGTTAATATGGATGTAGCAAAGCTCAAAGACTATGGTATTGCTTTATCTCAGTTAACAATGTACTGTAATAATAAAAGTGTCATTGATATTTTGAAGAATCCAGTTCAACACTATAGGATGAAGCATATTGATATTCATTATCATTATGTCAGGGATCTAGTGGAAAAAGGTTAATTTGTATTCAACATGTTCCTATTAAAAGGCAGTTAGTTGACATTTTTACAAAGGCTCTTGACACACAAAATTTTGAGAGGTTGCGCTATGACATTGGCATGTGCTATTACTAGCAAGGTTTCTTGCTACAAACTGACAGTTATGTGCATTCACACATATATCTTTGGGATTCGTCAATTAGTCGTGAGCTGCTACGTATTTGACCAAGATACTGCCACTTGGAATTACATGCAACACGTGTTGCTCTTGTTTAAGTCGCCAATAAAAACTAGCCGTTCAAAATAGTTGAGGAGTAGTACTTTTTTGTACCATTAGACACAACCGATTAATTTTTGGAGATTTAAGGGAGATTTCTATTCTGATTTGGGTTTCTCTTAGCTGATTTTGCAAAAATACCTAATTTTCACAAATTAGTGTTCTTAATTCAGGTTCTTCTCCCTCGCTGTAATCTCTTTTCTTTCTTTGCCAAATTCTTCATCTTCCTTGCAACATATTACTACAAGAATATGTTGTATTTTGGGGTTCATACGCTGCAAAAAATTCAAAAACAATTTTTCGAAAACTCCAACAAGATTGTTCATAACTTCCATTAAACTAGATCTACAAAAGTAAATCATACCTTAATCTGTGATTTACTTATTTGATTGTTCGATTTCTAAGACGTTCAAGTACGCGTCCTCTATCAAAAGTCTAGACACAAACGTTAACAACAATTTTGAGTGCTAGCCCTAAAACAGATTGAAAACTTTTTTCGTTCTCTCCCAAAATTTAAAGAACATGAAAATAGCAAAAACAAAAATCTTATTCCGTTTTAGGGTTTCAAACTTTATTTACATGTATAGATAAGCCCTCACTTAAAATCCTATTAATAATAGAACTATTGTATATATGTAGTTTAAGCAAATTACACATATGCCCCTATTAATAAGTTATCATATAACAAATCATAAGGGCTTTTATGTTAATTTTATCATATAAAATTCATTACTCTAGACCAATTGAAATTGCGCAAAGCCATTATTTGTGTGCGACACAATAAGTTCATGCGACGTTAGTAGTGAACCAAAAACCATTTTGGTACACAAGTCATAAATGGTCTCTAGCAAGGCATTATGACTACCCAAGTAGCATGAATATCGAAATCGATACAACCTAATGAATAACATATATCATATCCTTTTGTCGTGTGATATCCTTTGATCAAACATAAGGCATGGAAAGTCACCCTTAATGTTCAATTATATTAGTCTTAATCTTTAGGTAAATTGAAAATATCCAAGTGACATTGTTCATATCAATTCAGATGGACTTGACCAATATTAGTTTATCATATCGAGGGATCCACTGATATCTCTCTATACGAAAGTGACAAATTCTATCTTGATTACACACCTTCAAATATTATTCACGTGGTAACCAATCACAACCTTTATAATAGTTCGGTTAAAGACAACGTTTAATTTGTCAAGTTACCATGCTCCTAATATTGAAGTCTATGATAATATCAAGTCAAAGAACTAAATGATATACCTATCATGAGTAACACCTATGACTTAATCCATGTTTTGTTCTTATTGCGAGCTAGTCCAGTACCTTGTTCCCTAACAAGTACTCATGATATCAGTTCGTAGACACATATGCGTAATCATCACATGACCATCAATCAAGATTCACACTAGTCTTAATTCATTATAGTTCCTAGTAGAACAACCGACTAGGAACATTTAAGATATTTCAACAAATACCCATGGATGATATTATAAGGCAATCATGCAATCACTTATAATATAATAGCAAACGAAAACCTCTATCTTATTAACTAAAATTATAAGATAAATAATGTTTATAGATTGACCTGGGGCACATGCCCCAACAAAATGGCACGACAATCTTCTTCGTATTCGCATAGTGACTCTACTACTGCAGATCTTTTGACAACACAAACTGTGAGAATTTAATACCATGATGTTACAGATTGAATTAACATTGGTATGCCATCTAATCATGTTATTGCTTTAAAGGTTAGAAAAATGAATATAGGGGTTGTCCATCCTCGACAACCACTTAGACAACCTGGTTCTTCTAAGAAAGCCTGAACCTCCAAGGAAAATAAACACGTTACTGCAGATGAAAGGGTTTCATCTAATTCTTTGAAGAGGATTCTTAATGAAGTTGAGGCCATTAGCAAGGCCTCTGACCAAATGAAAATCGTGTTCCTATCTTAGTACTTTATTTTGCTTGCTCCCTCTACTTTAAGTCATTTCAGATTATTAGTGTGCATGGGGAAATATAAAGAAATGATGAAGAGGAAGTATTGGTTTGATCAACCGTAAACGTTTCTCATTTTCATGAAACTGGCCTTGAAAGGTTGCTGGTTCAGATTGGCTTTCTATGGGTTGGTATGTTATGAATGATTCTATAATGACTCAATTGTCAAGGAATTATACAACAATCTTTATGAAAAATTTGGAAATGCTTATATGGACAAGGAATTTCTTCGTGGTTTTAATATTCCATTCAATCCTGCTTCCATAAATTGTATGCTTGGACTTTCTGGAATGGAGACAACTGCTGATAAGTTGGGTTCGACAATTAAGATTAATGATGTTGTATCTTTATTGTTTGTAGGGGTTCTTACTAAGTGGCCCTCTAATAACGATTTTGGGCTTCCTGCAACTAAACTAAAATGCAAGGCCTACATAGTATAGAAAGTCTTGACTACTAGTGTTATAGCTATTTCCCATAAGACACATGCTTTTAAGGAGAGAATGTTACTGTCGTATGCTCTTGCTTTGGGGAAGAATTTCAACGTTGGGAAGGAGATCTACGACTTCATTATGTATTCGAGGAAGAAGTAGAATATTCTATATCTACCTTGTTTCATATCTTCTCTGTTTGGGAAATACTCGGTCATTGTGCTGACCAATGACAAGCTAGAGAAGGTGGAGGAATAAGTTAAACTGAATCATCAAATGAAGTCCAACAAAAGGATTATTGATCTTAACTTCTTATGCCTACATAAAAAGACGTCAAGTGTATCAGTTTCATGATCTCAATCTACTGCTTTTAAGGCTGATCCAACTCCTGCTCTCGTCACTGGTACTACTGCTGCTCTTATTCCTACCCCTGCTATAAAGCCAACACAGAAGTCTAAACGAATAATGAAACAAAAGATTGTGGAGGTTTCTAAATCTGAGAAATTTGTTGATGCTGAGCACAATAGTCTTATGCAACTGCAATCTTCAGGCGAGGATATTGCAAAAGGGAAAAACTCTCTTCCTACTGCTGTTAGACAGACTGGATGCCACCTTCTTCAACACAAGGCGCAAGTTCAACTGCTCCACTTCCTAATGAAAAAAAGGAAGTTACTTCCCCTGCTAAGTCTCAAGCTGATGAAATTGGAGTTGATTAAGGTAACTTTAATGGTTTAAACTTTGATCCAAGTTTTGTTACTCCTAGTGTTGCAGCTGGGAAAAGTATTATTAAGATCCTTAAAATGAATTATAGAACTGATGGTGAAGATTATGTAACACCACATGAGGTTCCTTGTAAGAAAGTTTATGAACAGGTTGTGTCTCTAGCAACATCAAAGATTCCTCCTGCAATGGACTTGACTGGTGCTAACCTTGAGGGCATTCTGCTGCCTTCGGTTACTGCAACTATGGAAAAAATTGTTAAGGCTTCATTGTATTTTTGTAGCATCCCATATCGTGATTAAGGCAACACTCAGTGTGAAACCCTAATTAAGCCTCGGTATCCCAACCAGACTTAAATAGAGCTAGCAGCCTATCCTTCGAAACGATATACATAAATACAAAGTTTATCCGTCAAACCCCACCTAATTAGGGCATCTAACCCGCCAAGATTACCTCAATCCCTAGATAATCTAGTAGCCTTAACCTTTCCATCAATAAATAATTAATATTAGGATCTTATACTCATTAATTATAAAACTTTATTAACCACAAAAGATTCTAAAGTGAATCTTAAACCCCAAAATTCTGTAAAAATTAATTATATAATCCTCAAAGTTCATTTAGATTCACTATATTATCTACAAAATTTCATAAGAAAAGTTTTCGATAGCACCTCCTTTATTTTTAAGCCTACATCGAAAAGTCAGCCTTCAAAAATCTTCAACAAAACCTGCTTAGCTTTGGTGGAAATGCCAAAGGACTCACAATCCACCCATAATAATATATATTGCATTAACTGAATGAATATTCATTCTAACCTAATTTAAAGGATCAAAAACCTTAAACTAACGTTACCTTCACTTCATAATTATCTCAATTCATCTTAAAATCGTTCCAATCATTCCAAAGGAGATCCTAACCAGATATGAACGTAAGAACCCATTTGTACAATATATTACATTCAAAAAAACACATGCATAGTGAGAAAGGAATTAATCAAATCACTGAGAATCTGGCAGATTTTCCTTTCCTCTGTTGTCGCTCGCATTTGTCATTACTCAATTACAAAAATTCGATAATGTAAAATAAGTAAATCCCACACTATCCAGTACACCTGTAATAATCGAATGCAATGTATTCCAAGAGTTTAAACAAGCAATAATATCACAAGGAATCATAAATATACAAGTATGCAATCTATCCCGTTTCTGTAACTTACCACAATCAGGAGACATCTTTCCAAAAGTGGTGGGTAAACAGTAATAAATATTCATGAGTTTGAGAGAAAGTCCCTCAATAAGTCACGCCGTCGACTCTCCGTGGAATATGATCGTGGCCAGCATCACAAAAACAACCCATCCTAAACAAGTAACTACAATAATCATTGACTCTAGTAGCAAAGCACCAGGTGTTTTTCCTACCACACATATAGCCAATGAAAACAATATGACAGGCCTCTTTCCTCTCGTGTCCGTGAATGCATGATCAATAAATATGCAGCGATAAACTGTGCATGCAATTATATTGAGAAATACTCATTCAATGTAAAAGTTACTATGAGATTTACTTAACCTTACAAACATGCAACTTCGAGTTTACTTTTCTGGGTTCTCGGAGCATTGAATCACCTTGAAATTGCTTCCAATAGCTTTCCTACATAGCCAATTATATTATGGTTCATGCTTTAAGTGAGATCGTATCATGAAACCCAATGAGAACTACGGTCAAAGTATCATTGAGCACAGTTCCCAAAAATGTTATAACTGTTTCAATTAGCTTTCAACTAGCCAACTTGGGGTAACTTCTTAACATTGAAAACCTCAATATTTGTCATAATGACCTAAAAGGAACTTGTAGTACTCATGTCCTACTTTCCATAGACTCTAAGAACACCATCAGATCACCGACGGAAAAGTTATAAATTTTCCCATATGGCCTGTCAACTAGGTAAACATTATTTATTTTGAACTATAAACACATCTCCAAAACAATATTTCTCGCAATTAAATCCTCAAAACTTAACAACAAACACCACGAAACCACTTGATACAAACACCAAAATATTTCCACAGCTCATGGAGTCAAATTGGATTAAAACCAATAATTAATTCATGTAGAAACCTAATGTAAATTAATATCAACTACAAAACATCTCAAAAATATTTATCAACTAAATTGCATTAGTTCTACTCATCAAAACCCTAAACCACGTCAGTGGGATTTATTCTAAATTGATCCAAATCAACACGATATACTAATTAACAACAATTTCTACCAATTTCTATCAAAACCCTGCGAAAGAAATCGAAAAATTGAGAGAATTCAAATTGAATTGTGGAAAAATGCATGACATTGAGAATTTACCTAATTGCGGGCCAAATACCTCATTTTCACCATGGTTATCGAATTCGAATTGACTGTATCGCGATGCTTTACTGTGTTGCAGAAATAAACTAGACAAAAATCGGACGCGGGGAGCTCCACGAGCGAAAATGTCTGTGGAGAGGGTTAGAGAGCGAACGTTCTATTGAAATGAAAATGAATATGAGTCATTTGATTGATTTTTGATTAGTTTTTTATATTTTTATATAAACCCTCAGCTGCTTGTCAGAGGCTTAATTTCTTTTTATTTATTAATTTCCAAATCCATATTTTGACGTGTATTGATTTATGATGCTAGTTTTCGATCCGATTTTCCACCGAATTGAACCAAACTCTAAACAAAATAGTCCAACTCCATAAAATGTCCATAACACTTGTTTTGCTCACACCAAAACCCTAAATATCTTAACTTTTTCCATGACATACTAAATCTTCCTAACCAATCCTCTTTCCATTCTTAATCAAACGTGCACCAATTTGGACCCAATCTCAACCTCGACCTCTATCAACCGACACGAAACTCGAAAATAATGTCTTACACCAGCTTTGTTCTCATTTCACACTACCCCCGATCCCAACTTGCATGCAAATCGATGAAAAATCCCCACGTCGGCTAGTTAAGTCTATTTAAATGTATAAATTCAGACTTTAAAACTTAAATACAATTATTTATGCGAAATTCAAAATGAGTGTTCACGTCAATATTTTGACTATCTCGGAACTCATCTTGACACATATCTCGAGATAAAACTCCACAAATATTGAATTTTCTCGGTTAACTTGAATTTCACAAAATAATATAGTCTATAGTGCACAACACTAGGCACACGTCACACAAAAATAAAATTAACTAAAAATCTCAATTTCACCAGTTTTTAGATCTCGACTTGCGGTCAAACTCATAATTAGTCTTTATTAATCCTTGATTAGCCATAATTACCATTTTAAAATTTTTGAGATTTGACAATCTTCCCAACTAATAAAAATTTCGTCATCAAAATTAAAAATTGAAATAAAACTTACCTGGACTAGAAAAAATTTCAAAAAATGCTCTCTTATACTATGCTCGTTCCCATGTTAACCCCAAATTACCGTGAAATTTCCATTTAACATAAACAAGTGGAATTTCTTTATTTCGAAGCTCTTGAACCTTCTTATCCATCAAAATAGGTTGCTCTTTATATGAAACGTCACTCTGCAAATTAAACTGATTCTATTCAACTATGTGATAAGAATCAGTTTCCATCAGCCTGAGCATAGAAGCCTGAAATACATCATCACCGGCTAACTAAGGCGGTAATGCAAGTCCATACGCAACCTTCCCAACCCATTTTACAATATCAAACGATCATATGAATCAAAGAGATATCTTTCCTTTCAGTCCAAAACCTGTAATGGCCTTTGCGAGTGGAGACATACAAATAAACCCAATCTCTTTTGTTATATTTCACAACCTGGTGATAGCAATTATAAAAAAATTTGTGTTTTTCCTGAGTCGTTTTTAATCTTAGATAAATCTATTGAACAACCTCAGCGTGATCTCGAACCATATGTGGCCCCAACTCCGCCAAATCCTCCGGTTCAACCCAACCAGTAGAAGAACAACAAGATATCCCAAATAAAACCTCAATAGGAGCCACCTTGATACTCGATGAACAATTTTTATTACAAGAGAACTCACTCGTAAGTATTTATTCTTACCATTAACCTCGAAATCCCAATACACAAGCCTTGAGCTTGTCTTCCAACACATATACCATTCAGTCTGACCATCCACCTGTAGATGAAATGCAGTAATGAAATAAAACTGATTGTTGAACAATTCTTGTATGCCCCTACCACAACCATGATTTGTACCAAGCATCAAGATCAGAAACTATCATCAATGGCACTCCCAACGAGCGAACCACCTCTCGCCTACACAACGAGCCCAATAGTGTAAAGGTATCGAAAAGTGACGTAAGAAGAAAATGAGCAGACTTCGTCATTCCATCAACAATAATCCAGACTGCATCATGTTTCTTTCGTGAAGTTGACAAATGAGTAGCAAAATCCATCAAAACATACCTCCAGGTTTCCATCAATGGGTCTTAACCTGTTGATAAATCTTACATCTCCTCACAAAGTCACCTACATCACCTTTCATCCCTTGCCACCAACACAATCGTTCCACATAATAATATACTTTGGTATACCTATGATGAATGTTATATCCATACTGGTGAGATTCTATCAATATCTCATCTCGAACCTCAACCACTAATGGAGTCCAAATTATGCCTTTAAACATGGAACTATGATATGCAGACTCAGCTCAATCTGGATTATTGTTGTTAAAAGTAAACCCCTGAACTTCTTATACTTCTTATCAACTTGTTGAAACTTTTGATAAAGTCATCACATGGCCTTTTCGAGCTAACCGTACTTACAAGTCAATAATCTCTTCCATTCCCAAATGCTTCATCACATTCTTTTGACCATATGAATTCAACATTTTTTTGAGTTAATTTAGTGATTGGCGCAACTATATTAGAAAAATTTGTTATAAAACTATAATAATAGCCAGCCAAACCCTAAAATTTCATCTCATACAAAGTAATAAACAAGTATCATTTCCTCTAGTTTAATCTCGAGTCTAACCTCGATACTAATGATTCCGACAAAAATCTCCATTTCATGATCAATGGCAATCATATCCCTAGCCAGAGGCAATTTAGATGATGTCCTAATGTAAGTAAACATTGTACAACTCAAAATATATAAAAGAATTTCATATTAAAGAAACAATGCAAATATGATTTATATCGCTAACCAATCTCGTGTCCCTAACAACACATCAAACTTTATTAAATCCGACATGCATAAACCAACTACCATTTCGTATCCAGAGATCACAACAATATATTTCTCACACATAAAGTGAGGACACACCTTATCTCCAATTACTATAAGGACAATATGAATAGGGACTCGCAACAGAGTTAACCCTAACTCGATTTATGTACAACCATATATAAACAAAATCATTGATCCAAAATCAATTAAAGCGTGCGTAAATTGACTGTAAAATAAAATCAAACCTTTAATAAGATTTTGATTTGCCTCTGAATCTGGTTCACTCACCACATGAACACGTTATTTAATCTGTTGTTGAGGTTTTGACACACTAGAGGACGCTCCCAAAAGTTATGGACATACACTTCTGTCATGGCTTTCTTTTCACATTTAAAACACGTAACTGAACTCAAATTCTGAGGACAATCTCAGGTGATATGACCCTGCTTTCCACACCCAAAACATGTAATTGTAGGTTTACTACCTACAAAAGATTCCTGGCTAGTCACCGGTATCTAACTCATAGCCTATCCCTATAATCCTCGAGCCTTACCTCCACTCCTTTGCGATTGAAATGTACCACTTTGAGCTGCAAACTGAAAGAAATGTGACCATGTCTATCATGACCTTGTCTTTTCCAACTCCGAGGGTCTATTGGCTATGCTCAGAAAAAAGATTACGATGTACATATAATGGAACAACATGTGTTATCGGTGTGAATGGTGATTATCCACTTTTTCCTCTTTTTTGGAAACTCGAGTCAAACCTTGCTCGAAATATTTTTTTACTCTCGAAACTTGAGCTTTGTCTTGACTCCACAATGCCTTGATATCATCATGATTCGTGCTGAAAAGTCTACATACTCACATAAGCTCTGGCTCTATCTCGAACCCCCTGCAGAGTGTTCGGCTTAGTCACAAATACAGTGGTACCAAGCTCTTCCTGCAACTAATACATATATTTGTGCATCTTCTCTTTCTTCATCATTCTCGACTCCTTAGCAAACCTCAAAAGATAATTAAACTGTGCATCATACTGAGCCGATGATATATCTCCCTGAACTAAATAATCAAACTCTCATCAATGTACTGTTCGGTGAACTCCTCAAGAAAGTTAGCCCAAGTCTCATACACAAGATATCCATCGTGTAGAGATTTCCAACAAATCTCACCATCAACTTGCAAATATTAAGAATATATCAAAGCTTTCGAATGTTCGTTAGTATTCAACATATTATGAAGTTTCTCATGATTAAGAACCCAAGTCTCAACAGTTCTTAAGTCCAATTCACCATAGAAGTACATAGGATTATATTTCCTAAACTCTCTCCTTTGTCTTTCCTTCTGTAACATTCTACTAACAATGACTGGATCAACCCGAACCTGAACTACAATAGCTGGTTCAACTTCAGGACGAACTGTAGAGGTAGCCTGCTCCTCTTGAGCAGCTGCAGTGACAGTAGGAAATTCCTGAGCAACATGAACCACATGTGTTTGTGCTGTCACTAGTACTAGTAAGATACTAAATAACTCTAACATCTACCCTGCCTGGTTCTAAAACATATTTAAATCCATACGTTGTGGATCCCTATTGCCCTTGCCTGATCTCTAACCCAGCTTTTGCTGTACTATGAGTGAACAACATAACTATATCCATCCATATCTTAATAATATAAAACACACACATAACACAAATCATAAAGATTTTAAACTTTTTAAAGTCATTTCGGCGCATTACTTCCCAACTAATCACTCACTTAACCTAAATCGACAAGATTCCATTAGAATTTTAGGCTCTGATACCAATGTTGTTAGACCCCACCTAATTAGGGCATCTGACTAGCCTAGATTACCTCAATCCCTTGAAAATCTAGCAACCTTAACCTCTCCATCAATAAATAATTAAGATTAAGATCTAGTACTCATTAATTATAAAACTTTATTAACCACAAAAGATTCTAAAGTGAATCTTAAACCTTTAAGTTCCATAAAAATTAGTTATATAATCCTCAAAGTTCTTTTAGATTAACTACATTATCCACAAAATTTCGTAAAAATATTTCGACGACACCTCTTCTATTTCTAAGCCTACACCTGAAAGTCCAACCGTCAAAAATCTTCAACAAAACCTGCTCAGCTTTGGTGGAAATACTGAAGGACTCACAATCTACCCATAACAATATATATTGCATTAACTGAATGTATATTCATTCTAACCTAATTTAAGGGATCAAAAATATTAAACTAACATTACCTTCGCTTCACGATTATCGTAATTCTTCTCAAAACTATTCCAAGCATTCCAAAGGAGATCCTAACCACACACGAACCCAAGAACACATTTATTTTTATTTAAAACAACAAATGCATAGTGAGAAAGGAATTAATCAAATCACGAAGAATCTAACAACATTTCATTTCCTTTGTCATTGCTCGCAATTGTCATTACCCAATTAAAAAAAATTCGATAATGTCATATAAGTAAATCCCACACGATCTAGTACACCTGTAATAATGAAATGCAATGTATTCCAAGAATTTAAACAAATAGTAATATCGCAGGAAATCATAAATATACAAATATGCAATCCATCCCGTTTCTATTGATCGACCACAATCAGAAGATGCCTTTCCAAAAGTGGTGGGTAAACAATAATAAAGATTCATGAGTTTAAGAGGAAGTCCCTTGAGAAGCCATGCCCTCGACTTTTCGTTGAGTATGATCTTGGCTAGCATAAAAAAAATAACCCATCCTAAACAAGTGTCTATAATGATCAGTGTCTCTAGTCGCAGAGAACCTCGGTGTTCATCCTACCACATATATAGCCAATGAACACAATGGGACCCCTAAAAGCTTCTTTCCTCGTGTGCATTAATGCATGATCAATAAATATGCAACGATAAACAATACATGCAATTATACTCGAGAAATACTTATATAATGTAAAGGTTACTATGAGATTTAGTTAACCTTACAAACATGCAACTTCAAGCTTAATTTTCGGGGTTCTCGAAGCATCAAATCACCTTGAAAATGCTTCAAATAACTTCCTTGCATACCCAATTATATTATGGGTCAAACTTCAAGTGAAATTGTATCACGAAACCTAATGAAAACTATGGTCAAACCATGGTTGAGAACAGTTTCCAAAAATGTTAATTTATATAACTGTTTCAATTAGTTTTCAACTAGCCAACTTGGGTTAACTTTTTAAACTAGAAAACCTTAATATTTGTCATAACGACCTAAAAGGAACATGCAATACTCATGTCCTACTTTCCATAGATTCCAAGAACACCCAAATCGGATCACCAACGGAGAAGTTATGAATTTTCCCATATGGCCTATCAACTAGGTAAACTTTATTTATTTTGTACTAAGCACACTTGTCCAAATCAATATTTTTGCAATTAAATCCATAAAACTCGACAACAAACACCACGAAACCACTTGATACAAACACCAAAATATTTCCACAGCCCGTAGAGTTAAATTTGATCAAAATCAAAAATCAACTCATCCAGAAACCCTATGTAAATCATCATCAACTAGAAAACATCTCCAAAATAGTTATCAACTGAATTTCATTAGTTCAACTCATTAAAAACCTAACCAACACCAGTGTGATTTATTCCAAATTGATCAAAATCAACTCGATATACCAATTAATAACAATTCCTACCAATTTCTAACAAAACCCTGCGAAAGAAATCGAAAAATCGTGAGAATTCAAATTGAATTGCGGAAAAATGCCTGGCATTGAGAATATACCAAATTACGTGCCAAATTCCTCATTTCCATTTTAGAAATTTAGTTTGAATTGACCATATCGCCATGCTATTCAATGTTGCAGAAAGAAACTAGACGAAAATCGGATGCAGGGAGCTCCGCGAGTGAAAGTGTCATCGGAGAGGGTTAGAGAACAAACGTTCTGTAGAAATGCAAATGTAAATAAGTTGTTTGATTGATTTTTTTATATTTTTATATGAATCCTCAGCTGCTTGTCAGCGTCTTAAATTTTTATTATTTATTAATTCCTGAAATCCCTATTTTAACGTGTATTGATTTATGATGCTCGTTTTCGATCTAGTTTTTCACCAAATTGAACAAAACTCTCAACAAAATAGTGTAATTCCATAAAATGTCCATAACACTGGCTTTGGTTATACCAAAACTCCATACATCATAACTTTGTCTATGACATACTAAATCTTCGGGACCAATCCTCTTGCCATACTTAACTAAACGTGCACCAATTTGGACCCAATCTCAACCTCAACCTCCGTCAATCGATGCGAGACTAGAAACACTATCTTGCACCAACTTCGTTCTCATTTCACACTACCCCAGATCCCAAGTTACACACAAATCGAGACTAAATCCCCATGTCGGCTTGTTAAGTCCATTTAACTATACAAATTCAGATTTTAAAACTTAAATACAATTATTTTTTAAGAAATTCAAAATGAATGTTCACGTCAATATTTTGACTATCTCGGAACCCATTTCCACACGTATCTCGAGATAAAACCTGCAAATATTGAATTTACTTGGTTAACTTGAATTTCCTAAAATAACATTGTCTATAGTATACAACACTAGGCACACATCACATAAAAATAAAATTAATTGAAAATCTAAATTTCATCGGTCTTTAGTTCCTGACATGCGGCCAAACCATAATCAGTCTCTGTTAATCCTTGATTGGCCATAGGTTTAAAAATATAAGTATTTGACATTATCAAAACCCAAAACATGATTATAAAAACCTTCCAACCATGTTCATTTACAACAAAGTAACTTAAACAATGCATATATATACAAGAACGCTCATTACATCGTGGAGAAGATGGTATAGCTCATAAATATTCTCTTTTCCCTTCGCTGAATGCTAGGTTGAGAATCTAAAATGTTAAATCTGGGATGAGTGCTCCAACCTGCTATGTAAGTAAGGATTCACAAATCCATAAACATTCTATATAATAATCAAGAGTAATATGCAATAACAATATGCACCAAAGATAACTAACATGATTACGAAAAACATATAATCCAATAATTAACAGACGTAAGTCAAACCGTCAATGACTATTACACTATGATTCTCATTCCATTTGTAAATCTAGGGTTGATTACCCACAAACGAAATTAATGTGATTGCTAGACCAACACATTAGCCGATGTGTTGCCTAGCTAATCTATTAATGTTCAATAGTTAAATCCCAAACCCTCTACTGAATATGTAATCCATGCAACATGTTTGGCTAAGTAGGATTTACCATATAGGCTGGGAATCAAACCCATATCCTATATAACCTATTCTCAATTCCAGGATTTACTATCGCTAATTGAATCAGACACCATTTTTCATTTAATAAACACATTACAATATACATGGCCCCCATTCAGTTCATAAGCTATATGAATTACATGTACTACTATAACCAGTCAACATTGATAAATAAATGAATCTGTACTTACCTTTGTTTAAGTTTCGTTTCCAAATTTCTCTAACTTTTCAGGTCACTCAAGCTTTCTCGGTGTTCTAGAACCTATCACAAACCATTTTTGGTTAACATAAGTCTAATACACTATATTTAAAACCATTAAGTAAATCCTTAAAACCTAAGGAAATTTTAATCAAAACATAGCACAGTTGTTGTTTTCTAAGGTTTGAGCATGCTCCCTTACTTGGTGGGGCGCGTTCTACCAACTGGGCTCTTGACAACTTCTGAAGGTTGCGTGCTTCTCTGATACAGGGACGCGCTCTACCCTTCACTGTCTTGATAGTGAAAAGGGCAGAGACCCCTTTTTCATTACCAAATCCCAACAACAACGTTAAACACTTCCCCAACACAGCAGGGAAGAACTCTAGTGAGGTATAAGCCTATTTCCAATGATGAATAACAACTAAAAATAAAGAATTCATCATTTATCATTGGGTTCAACTAAAAAACACCAAAATTAACTTACCACAGTCATGATCCCTAGATTAGTTGTGTTTTGATCCCTCGAACCTACTGAATTCCTCTCTTGATCAACCCTCAAGATCAAAGCCTATCACGCTTAATCTTTCTCTTTATCTCTTTATTTCTTTCTCTCTATTGATCAAATGAAATAGTGACAATATGTTAGAGTGTTTTCATTTATATATATACATTTTTCTCAAGATATGCATCTCAATTGAAATAATGAGCACCCCATATTGAGAGGATGATCATCTTTCGCTGAAGAGGATACATAACAAAGAGCTGGTGTTCCCCATCTTCGCTAAAGGCAAATAACACACTATCTCGAGGCTAATTAAATGAATAATGTGTTAATGTGACACATCCTAAAGTTATACACATCTTAACACCATCACCAATTACGCTCATCTCGAGGCAATTCAATGATCCATATAATTCTAATTAAACTTATAGTTTTAATTGTATATATTTATATATCATTTATATATATACTTGGTATATTTTCTCGCCAATAAATTCTCCAGACACACTTACGAGTGTTCTCGGGTGTGCACATTGCTATCACGACCCCCTCGTTGTGCTTATTTTACTAGCAATTTATTATTTAATTGTTTATTTTCCAACTATAGGCTTGTATACACATTCCCCTTTTATGCTACAACCTATAAATTCACCCAAACATATCATACAAAAACAAATCATCGAAAAAACCTACACATACGCTAATAAAGGTATGCAAACTTAACCATGAGCCTAACTCAGGTTAACACTAATCACTACCTTAAGGCAACGGGTTGTTACAGTCTCCCCAATTTAAAGCAATTTTGTTCCTAAAATCAAAGTAAACTTAATATTACCAGTAATTCCGAAGAGAAATGGAAATTGCTCCTCATCAACATGAAATTGCCATTTCACCTTATCTAAAGGAATTTCTTTGGTTATCAGCCTCTGAATCTTACGATCAAGAATATGAATCGGCTGTTTATCATAAGATAAGTTTTACCGAAGATCAAACTCATTGCACTCAATCCTTAGAGTGAACTGAGTCTGAATTCCAGCTAGCTAAGGAGGTAACAACGTAAGCAACTCTTTCTTTCACTATGAACTACCCAATATACCTAGGAGCTAGCTTTCCCCGCAATCCAAAACTGTACAACCCTTTCATAGGTTAGACTATCAATAGAACAAAATCGTCCATTGAAAACTCTAAACACCTATGATGCTTATCTACATGTCTCTTCTGTCTTAGCTATGTCGTAGTCTAACGTTGGCGAATTTGCTGAATTCTTTCTGCGTAGTCCTGAATCAATTCTCTCCTAGCAAAATTGTATCTTCAACCTTCGCTTAAAATGCAGGTGAATGATAAGGCCGACCATACAAAACTTAAAAAGGACCCATTCCAATGCTATCGTGATAACTATTATTATAAGAGAACTCACATAGAGGAATGTATTTCGCTTAAAATCAATCGCTAAGTTTGCCCAACATTTTCCGAAAGGTATGTCATACTGAGGTTAAGAACAGTTCCCAGATATCTCTGCAATTCACTCCATAGTCTAGACGTGAATCTCAGATCTCTATCTAAAGTAATCGACACTGGAACTCCATGAACTCTCAACACCTCATGTACGTACACCTCATATAATCGATCAAGAGGATCTTGCATGGAAACCAGCAAGAAATGCACAAACTTTTTCAACCTGTCAACTACAACCCATACTACATCATGCTTACGCTGACTCAAAGGTAGACAATAAACAAAATCCATCGATATATGTTCCCATTTCCACTTAGGATTTAGCAAAGAATGCAATAACCCTATAGGTTTTCGATGATAAGCCTTAACTTACTGACATATCTCACATCTCCTTACAAACTCAACAATATCAATCTTCATCCCAGGCCACCAATAATCACGCCTCATATCGTGATACATCTTAGTGTTACCTGGATGAATATAGTAAAAAGATTTATGAGATTCCAGTAGCAACTCCTGCCTTAAGATGATCCACATTATTCGCAAACCTCTAGCACGCTATATAATCCTGATCAGCCTTCAAAAAATCAATTACCTCCTGAATCAATCCTGTTCAGCGCGAATCTGAGTAAAAAGAACATATTAGTAGCTCTGGATTTAGCTCTCTTAGTTAATGATGTGCCAACAGGACTTTCATGAATCATCATCACTAAAGCTTCCTCAAAAATTCTAAATTGAGAAGCTTTAGCAGTACCTACATTCTCTTTACATGTTATTCTCCTACTCAAGGAGTCAACAACCACATTTGCCTTGCTTGGGTGGTATTTTAGAGCAAAATCATAATCCTCGAAGAACTTAAGCCATCTACGTTGCCTCATATTTAATTTACTCTGAGTAAACTAGTATTTAAGACTTTTATGATATGAAAATACTGTAAATCTCTCACCGTACAAGTAGTGCCTCCTAATTTTCAAGGCAAACACAACTACAACTATCTTAAGATCATAAACTGGATAATCTCTTTCATGAGTCTTGAGTTGCCTTGAAGCATAAGCTATAACACTACCTTCCTACATCAACACACAGCCCAAGCCTGAATGAGAAGCATCAATATAAATCACTAACTTTTCTCCTGATTTAGGTAATGTAAGAACAGGCGTTGCAGTCAAACTACATTTCAACTTTTTCAAGGTAGCCATGCACCTATCAAAGCAATTAAATTCCATACTTTCTATGTTTGTCGAATCTTAGGTAGAGCAATACGAGAGAAACCATCAATAAATCGTCTATAATAACCTGTTAACCCTAAAAAACTCTGAATCTCTGACACTATAGTAGTAGTAGGCCAATCCTGAATTGCCATTAACCTTCATTGGGTCACCTAATATATCCTCAGCATTAACCACATGTCTAAGAAATTTGACTTCTGAAGACCTGAATTCACACTTACTAAACTTCATATACAACCAATTATCGCAAAACAACATATCAAGGGTACTCAAGAAATACAAGTTCAAGACTCCTAAGCATTAATGAAGAAATGAAGATGAAAGTTCAAACCGCAATTTGTAATTTCAATGTAAGGTATACAAATTCTTTCACGCAAGCCAAATGCATTAGTCCATGCATATCAAGTTTCTTAAACCATTTTTCAAAGTTATAAGTTTACTTCAAGTTTTCAAAGTGGAATTTAAACACATAACTAGGTCTATGAGTTTAAACAATGTGAAACTTTGTGTGGATGGTCATTTGCATATTAGAAATCATTGTAAATGTTTTCGAAAAAGAAAAACTCGTTTTTGAAAGGTCTTCGAAAAGAAAGCGTCAGAATTTGCGAAAAAGCCCCTAATACATTATGAAATCGTGAATTTCCGTTTTCGGATTTGTAAAAATATCCGGACCACCCAATTAGGCTTAATGACTCATACTAAACGTGTATAACATGTTATATAAGGGTTGGTTAGGTCCCGAACGAGTTTAAGGGTCGCTAACACAAAGGGACAAAATAATTGTTTTGAGGTCCCCAGCAGGTTAAGCGCTAATGATTTCATTAGCGCGCTAAGTGCGAGGTTAGCGCGCTTAGGTCTCAAAGATTAATAGCTAATTGCATATCTGACAACTTTTTTTTTCACTGGAAAACACACTTTAATTTGAATTCTTGATCTATTTTGGACCACTTGGATCCCTAGACGGTCATAAACTGTCAAGATGGAATACCTAACACTATAAAACCACCAAGAACATGGTTTTGTCAAAAGAAGGAAGAAACACACTCAAAAACTCAAAATCTACAAAGAGAAGAACTTTGACTTTTGTGAAGAAGCAAAAGGAGATCTTTGTGGCTGTTCTTTAGTTCTCTAATCCAAAGACTTTTGAGGCTTTAAAAGGAGTACAAGAATCTCTTCAAAGCTGATCTCTTTTGTCATTCTCTTGTTTGTAAGAAAGTCCTAGATCTAAAATCTTGCTTGTGCTTAATCTACATAGTTTTGTGTATTTGATTTGAAAATCATTTTGTTGTGTGTTTGAACACCTTCTTCTTGGGTTTTGCACTTAAATTTATTTTATCAAACCCTAAGATTGATTTGAACAAAAGTTTTGCACTTAAACTTGATTTTTGTTAAACTATTGTTCTTAGACTTGAAATCGGTTTTACACTAATATATTAAGTTTTTAAAACGATTTCACATTTGGGATTTGCAACAAAATCGGTGACATATTTGCATATTCCATTTATTCTCATACTTGCATGCATAAGAGTTGTTAGGCTCTAGGAGGCTTGCTAGTGTTTGAATTTGATACCACTTTGTGTTGTAAAGTGTATCTCATTATTTTTCAGCAACTTATTGTATTTGTATGATTGTAAGACTTAGTGGAATCTAAGTCAAAGGGAAGACCTAGTTGAGACTAGGCACAAATCCTAGTTGCGGGGTGGGAAGTCCTAATTGTAATTAGGCACTCTTCAGGCTTGTATGCTTAGGTTGTAACACTTATTTGCAATATAAGTGGGGTTAAAAATCCTAACCGGGGAGGTTAGGTAGTGGACGTAGATCGTTGGATCGAACCACTATAAATTGTGTGTCACTTTCCATCTCTTCCATTCCATTCACTTGCATAGCATATATATATTCATTGATAGTGTATGCATTATAGTTGTAATTTGCGCATAAAGTTTTAAAAGGGCAATAACTACTCGGTAACCCAATTCACCCCTCTTGGGTGACCTTCAATTGGTATCGTAGAGGGTTATTGCTCAAAGTATTACTAACGTATCTTTGAGTGTTCTTTTTGTGCAAGGATGCAAACCTTAGATCCGGCTCGCATTTCTCATGGAAGGCAACTCTTCGAAGTAGGCCTCCGTATTTTGATGGAACTAACTATGCTCATTGGAAAGTGAGAATGAAATTCTACATTAGAGCACAAAATAGATTCTTATGGGATGCAATTGAAAGTGGCTACACTCCACCTGATAAGCCCTTGAAAGAGTACACCTACGAGGAGATAAAGATTGAGCTCTCAAATGATCAAGCCATGAATCACTTGTTTTGTGCGCTAAGTGAAAATGAATTTAACCGAGTAAGTGCTTGTCAAACGGCTAAGGAAGTATGGGAGAAGCTTGGGGTACACTATGAAGGTACCATGCAAGTGAAGAAGACCAAGTTAAGAATTCTTGAGGAGCACTATGAAACTTTCCGAGTTGGGTCCGATGAAGACATAGCCACCGCCATCACTCGATTCACTAAACTATTGAATGAGATCAAGAATCTTGGAAAGAATTATGATCAAGAAACCTCGGTGTATAAATTCCTTAGAGGCTTGCCTAAGGAATGGGATGCCAAGAAGTATGCTATCCAATCGGCACAAAATCTTGGAGATTACACATTTGATGCATTGTGTGGAGCTAACGAGTCCATGAATTTGAACTTAAAGACTCAGAGCAAGATTGGAAGCATTAAGTGGATGTACTAAGAGTTCAGAAAAGATATCGCCTTGAAGGCAAATAGCTCCCAGTGCATCGGTAGAGATCATTGAAAATGAAAAATCATGTGATGACAATGATCTTGAGGAGGAAGTAGCTATGCTCTCAAGAAAGCTCAACAGGGCCATGTACAAGCGAGACAAGTATAAGAAGAAGTTTCGAAGTGGAAGCAAGGGAGGAAAATCAAATGAAACCATATGCTTCGGTTGCGGCAAACCGGTCACATCAAGGGGCGGATTGCAAATCCAAGAAGGTGTTTGACAAGAAGAAAGGAAAGAAGAGTTTCAAAGCAACTTGGGATGACTCATCATCATCAAGTTCGGAATCCGAATCGGAAAGTGAGAAGGCAATACTTTGTCTCATGGCACTGGGCGAGGTAAATTCTAACTCTTTTAACTTTGATAATGTTGATGATTTGGATGATGTTCCAAATCTTGATGAGCTTAGGAAAGAGTTGGAAAAGGAGGTCAAAAGACCAAACAACTCAAAAAGAGCTTGACCATTGCAATTAGTGAAATAGAGTCACAAAATGAGACCATTAATGATCTCCAAAGTGACTTAAATGAAGTCATAGAGAGAGAGATGCTTTAGTCAAGGAAGTAGAGGACTTGACTAGCACGGTGCATAAGTTTACAAATGGTAAAGAAATGTTTGACATGATGTTGGGAGCACAACGACGTGCACTCAACAAAAGAGGCATAGGTTATGGAGCAAACTTGTTAAGTTACAAGAAATTGCTAAATGATGATCGTAGATGCTCTAAATGCAACAAGACTCATGTGGTCGGAAATGTGCATTACAAAAGGCCAAAGTGGGTAGACTAGCATGGGTAGTTAAAAATGTTTACTACACTAACATTCTCGGACCCAAAGGTGTTTGGGTACCAAAATCTAGTGTGTTTCCCATTGTCTTCGAATATGCAATGTAACTCTAAGATGGTGCAAATGCTCCTCCTGAATCTTAGAATAGATCATAATTGATAAACACGATGATGAACTGGTCAAGATAAGGTTTAAACACCATGTGCATCAAATCCATGAACATAGCAGGAGAATTAGTGAGCCCAAATGACACCACATTAAACTCGAAGTGTTCATAAAAATGTATTGAAACCTGTCTTCAAGATATCCTCATCCATGATCCTCAATTGATGATAACCAGACCTCAAATCAATCTTCAAGAAATATCTGACACCCTTTCTACTAATCAAACAAGTCATCGATCCTAGGCAATGTATATTTCTTCCAGATAGTCTACCAATTAAACTATTTATAATCTATGCACATACATAAGGATCAGTCCTTCTTCTTCACAAAAAGAACCAGTGCTCCCCACAATGATATAGTAGGATGGATAAATCTTTTCTATAACAACTCATCAAGTTGAGTCTGCAACTCTCTTAATTCTTTCGGTTCCACACGATATAGAGGAATATATATAGGTTTGGTGCTATGAATAAGATAAATGATTAAGTTAATAACACATGGTGGTCGAAGTCAAAGCAAGTCAGATGGAAATAATTTTAGAAATTTACAAACCACTGGTATTTCACTAACCTTAAGTTCCTGACGAAGTTCACTAAATGTAACAACCCATGCCATAACCTCTAAAACTTGAGGAGTAGCTTCATTTCCACGAGTTGCAAGTTGTGAAGAATAATAGCCCTTATAGACTATAATTTCAAAAAGATAAGGGATCTGAAAGATTACCCTTTTATGAAAACAGTCAATACTGGCATGATATGTTGCTAATAAATCCATCCCTAGTAGTGCATTATACTCTAGAGACTCCATTACCCTCAGATTACACGAAAGTTCATTCTCCCAAATTTTCACTACAGATCCCTCGCATATCAGGTTAGGATAAACTTTCTCACTCATTACTGTGCTAAAAATAAACAAGCTACTAGCTCTCACAGGTTTTAGTTTCAACTTATTAACCACTACACTAGCAATAAAAGAAACTGTAGAACTAGCATCAATCAATACATGCATATCTTGCCCATAAATGTTAAAAGTATCTTCCACAAGCCTCCTCGTAGCATCTAGATATGCCTCAGCCACTGCATGAGTCTGTCCTCGTGCTAGTTATGTTGTATTACCTATTGATACCACCAGTGGAATGGAACAGTCTCTCTAAATATGCCATGCCTGCTCGGTAATATATTATAGAATCCCTATGAGAAAATCCACTATCCTGTGTAAACTGCCTAGATCCACTCTGTTTCTATGATGAATGAGTCCTACTCTTACCCTTACCTCTAGACTAAGGTGGTGGCAAAGGTGGTTTGGCTACCAAAGCTTGAGAAACTGGTGAAACTAGTGCACTGACAAATGTCGTCCCTAAAGACCATATCTACGTAGCTGCTCTATTTGCACTCCTTTATCTCATTATTGGACGAAAATAAGTAAATTCCTGGGTTATCTGACTCCTTGAGAATTGTGGTACCTGTGGTGGTATAGATATTGTTCCAAAGGGTTTGGCTAATATGGCTTCTTCCACCTCCATCGCATTCTCAAAGATAAAAGCATATCTAGTGCGAGGATGAGGGGAAACAACAACACGAATCTCATAATTCAGCCTAGTAAGAAAACACATCTATTTTATTCTCCTCCGACTCCACCATTTTAGGAGTGAACTCGCTCAATTCAATGAACCTCTGCGTGTATTCCCGTATAGACATAACTCCCTGTTTCAACTGTATAAATTCACTCTTCTTCCTATTCCTCACTGATTTTAGGAAGTATTGTCTATAAAATATGATCCTAAACTTTGTCGAAGTGGTGATAGCCTTCCCCTCCCTTTCAAGGGAATTTCAACATTTCCGAGCAGATTATATAAGCAAAAAGGTAACCAGTTTAACTTAAATAGGTCCTCAACATCTACAACAAAAAATCATTGCTCCATCTTTAATATCTAGGTCTATACTACCCTTTCTTCCATAGTGTCGTTGAACTTCATAATGTCATATTTCATAAACTCCTTGCACGTTCTAAGAAATGTAGCCTTCTTACAATAAACTGGCACCACGGTAGGTGTCTCTGATACATGAATATGTGCTAGAACTAGTTGAGTAGAAACTGCAACTATCTTAGCTCCTCCCTCAGCTCTACTAACATTGGGACTGGTTATAGGTTGTGCCTCAAGTCGTTGTTTTAGTAGTTCAATGTGAGGCATCAGCATTTCCAAAAGCTTCGTTTGTGACTCCATGAGCTTTTTCATTTGTTGCTTCATTATAGATTTCCATTGATCCTCAATTTCTCGGTTACCCTGCGGTCCAGGCCTCTACGAACCCTCATCCTAATTTATCATTAGATTCTGAAATCAAATGAGAGATAAGACTATTAGGGTAACATTTAGAGCATACACGAAAATCATATATATATAATAGAGATCAATAGGTGTAGCAAATAATGTATAATAATGTTTTTGTTTTTCACGTTTCCCTCCAAAACCTCAATGAAAATTGTTTATCATACCCTAAACTCATTCATAACTCGAGAAAACTCTCAGAGTTAGTAAAATTAGGTTCCAATACTAAGGTATATTGGAGCTAATACGTAACAATCCATTACCTTAAGCAGGTGATTAGTGCTAATCTGAGTCTAATTAACTCGAGTAAGGCTTGAGTTAAGCCTCGCTTGCCTCGAATAATGTGTGAGTGCGTTGATGTGATGTATGGTGTTTTTTTGGATGGAAATTTATTAATTGAATTATAGGAAATCAATATGTATTAATATAATATCTATAATGATGAAATAAGTAAAAATTAGTTGCTCGAAACCTTTTAAATCAAGTGTTAAGTATTACGTGAGAATCTTGCCTCGATTTACATGCAACTTTAACGGCTCGGTTCCCCAAATCAGGTACCGCCCAGCCTAATCCTTTCATTAAACCCTAACCCACGCTACGTAGAACTTAACCATGCATTAGTTAGCCTATACATCCCATTCGCCTCATTACACATGTTTAATATAGACTTTATTCATTTAGATTTAATAATGTTTTACAGAGTTCATTAAGAATTTATTAACATTATTTTAAGTATCAGTGAAAATATAATTAGCGGAAGCATTTATAAACCAACACCTATTGTGAAAACCAGGTAAACAGACGATCATATAAACCAACCAAAGCAATACACAAAACATTAGGGAAGTCTAGTCTCTCAACCCAACATACAATCCAAAGTTATACAAAAGACATAAGTAATAGATATACAAAATAATCACCTACAAAAGTAGCAAGAGCTATCGATCAACAGCTTAGAACTACTTATCGATCATCTCCTTCCTTGGTGTACTACTCGAAGTATCTGCACCCACCTTCATAAAAAGGACGGTGAGTAAAGTAATGTAGAAAGTAAAACTGAGAGACATTTATCCACATTTCCAAATATACAATGAGTATTTGAAAGCATAACAATAGCAAAGAAAGTTGCGTAAGGATCATGCTATAAGATACTTCAGTTAAACATCTTGAAACTGACACTCTGCTAAGCAGTAATGATTTAAAGCTGATTGACTATGAATTTAAATCACATCAACTCTATTCCACTATCTCAGGGTAGAGCTGTGCTCTACACCTCTGTTGAAGGTCGGAGTTGAGCTCTACGCCTCCATAATTACTCATTTATATATTCTTTCCGACAACCTCGGGTCCCATAGCTCGTGTGTCGCATAAGCTAGTGGTGAGATCCCGACATCTCCGAAAATCTAGTGACCCCGTGTGTTGCGCCCATCTCTATAATGGTCCTAGATACAAGAACTACTTTCACAACTCAAGATGTGACACAGTTTAAGAATCCGACAAAGTGATTGCATAACTAGCGCATAAAGGAATGGATTTACAACAAGTAAATCACCTACCTAATAGCATGCTATTCTACTTGATTTACTCACCTAACAACCAAGAATGACATAACATGCGAATAAGAGTCAATGAATACCACATAAACATAAACCAATGCCATAATAACAAAACTCATGAAATGAGATGAAACAACGAAGTCATGGCATCAAGAGTACAATAGGTTCATCAGTCCAAATAATTGGAAAGAAGAAGCATAATGGAAAAGAAATGGAAATGAATATCTGAATCAGTATGCATACAAACCATTCCAATCTCTTATGCTAATCCAATCTCTCGACACCTGAAAAGTCATACCCAAACCTCTGAGACTCTTCCCTAGCCTCTTGGTATCATTTTATATGTTTTAGAATTCTTTAGACCCTCAGTTAGGGTGTTAAGCTTGTTTAAGGTATTTGATTTTAAGTTAGGAAATTACAGTCAGTGTGCTATCAAAAGCACCTAGCGCACTGGGTAGTTTATTTAGAGCGCTTAGTGACCGCCCTTAGCACGCTACCTATTCTTACCAGAGCGCTACACATGGGTAGCGTGCTAGCTAGCACGCCTAACACGCTAAATGTAGGATATCCAAAAATTTCTATAGTTCGAATTTCTGGGTTTCCTCGTCCAATTGGTCATCTACATCGCTTTGGATCCCTGTTACCCTTCACCAAGGACCCAACACATCCACCATAGGAACAACCTCAGCATACACTTTATATATATTCATTAAACCATCAAAATATGCATGCATTTTTAATAAAACCCAAGAACACACCTAACACTTGGATTGATCATAACTTAGTTAATTTAACTCCGAATTCCAAACTTCTTTATAGCAAATTTAATGGTTTTTTTCCAAGGAATCCAAACATGTATACCAATTTTGAAAATCATTTCATTTACCATCTAAAATCACATGAAAACTAGAAATGAAGTACACATCTAAATTAATTACCAATTCATCAAATTAAACTAAGTTAATGGAGTAAAACAACTTACCCAATTGTAGTACACCACCAATTTAATCCAACCTCTTAAAATCCACCAAGATTCCTTCACCAACTTGCTGACCTCTCCTTCAGATTTTCTTCTCCAGCTTTACTTCCTTGCTAAGTTTGGTTTGTAAATGGTTTGCATGGTTATCACTCATTCAATCTTATATATATATATGATATGGTTGATATATAGCTATTGATCTTGATGCATACATATATCTCGAGACTAATTAATGTAATGGACTACATCTTGATATAATTTCACTAACTCTTCACCAACTCCATCTTACTAACATCAATTAATACTCAATTTGTCTCTTTATGTGTCTACGTGTATCTCGAGCAAAATCAATGACTAATGTTTTAACTTGCTAACTTTGGTTTCATTTAATGTAAATCAATTATAGCCACATTAACTTAAATTACATCTCACCACATTACTTTCTACTTCAATCCTACGTCGACGCGTATCTCGTGGCACATCTCTGCTCACCTCTCGATAACTATATACAAGTAGGAGTGACTTGGTAATATACACATATACATTACACTAGGAATTCATCAATCAAAAATATTATGTTACTCAGTCCTCACATTGAGTATTTTGACCGTGTACTCGCTCTCAAGCTATGTTTTGGGTTATTAGCCCCGATTAGAGACTAAGTTACTATTAGTAAATTCTAGGTCGTTACAAAAATGGGTTCAGTGGTAGTGTAAAAGGAGAACAAAGTTTGTGCTAGACCTTGCCTCAAGTTTTGTATCAGTTGATAGTAGTCGAGGTCAAGATTAGGTCTAATTTGGTGCAAGATTGGTTAAATAAGGCAAGAGAATTGATCTGTGAGAGTTTGATATGTCAAGCTAAAAGTTATTATTTTTGGGGTTTTAGTGTGACAAAAACCATTATTATGGAAGTTTTATGAAGATGGACTATTTTGTCGAGAGTTTGGCTCAATTTGGTGAAAACAAGACCCAAAACGAGCACCAAATATTAAAATACGTCAAAATAGGGATTTTTGGAATTAATAAATAAAAAAAATTAAGCTACTGACTAGCAACTAAGGGTTTATATATAAATATTAAAAAAACAATAATAAAAAAACATTTAAATCATTCTTAACAAAACGAAAGGAAATGTTGGTTTCAAAACCTTCTAAAAGCCTTCTCTCACACTGCATTTATATGTCCTATTTTCCTTTGATTTCTCTCTAAAAAATAGTAGAGTGTCATGAGACAGTTAGTTTGTGCCAAGTTTATGTGGTGGAAAGGAGGGATTCGGTCTGGAATTTTGTAAAATCTCAATTCAGGGCATTTTTCCTCAATTCAATTTAAATTCTCGCAATTTTTGGATTTCACTTGCGCGATGTTGATAGAAATTGATAGAATTTGTTGTGAATTGATGTATTGTGTTGATTTGCATCAACATGGTATAAATTCCTTCATTGTGGGTAAGGATTTTTGTGAGTTGAATTGATGCAACTCAGGTGATATTGATTTACATTGGAATCTTGGATGAATTGATTATTGGTTTTGACTCGATTTGATTCCATGGACCGTGGAAATACTTTTAATTTGGTGTCGAGAGGTTTCTTGGTGTTTGGAATTGAGTTTTGAAGATTTAATTGCAAAAATATTGATTTAGGAAATTTTCTCAGTTCAAAATATGTAAAGTTTGGCTAATCAACGGGCCATATTGGAAAGTTCATAACTTCTATATTTGTGATCCAATTTGAGTGTTCTTGGAGTTTATGAGAAGTAAGACATGAGTACTAGAACTTCCATTTTGGTCGTCATGATAAATATTGAGATTTTCAAGGTTAAAAAGTTAACCTTAGATTGCTTGTTGATTACACTTTGAAATTGTTATAAAGTATTATTTTTTTAAATAGCTCTCAAGTGTACTTTAGTAGCAATTTTTATGTGGTCCCGAGATTTCTTATTCAAATGGGACCAGTTTAGGGGTTCTAACTAATGGGCATTAGACTCAAATTGATGGTAATCAATCTATTTTAGGTTCTTGATCATCTGGAAAAGGTTTGAGGATTCCGAGAATCATGTAAGTCAATATAAAGTTACGAAAGCTCGGCACAGGTAAGTGGGACTCAATTACAAATATCATTTGTGCCATTTATTATAGTATATCTAGTTCACGTAGGTTATGGACTGGGATTGGGAGCACTGCACGGTGACAAAAATAAAACATAACAAACATCGAGGCATGAGCTAGATCATGCTAACTGGAAACGGAGTGGCTATGAGATTGCTAAGGATTAGTCTTACCCTTTTACCTTCGTATACCATGGCTTATTATTGACGTTCATATCCTACAGAGAGTGGAGACTCTGTTATTATTAAATACACTGACGAAATCACACATCGGCCAATGTGTGGATTTTAGGTAGTGGTATTCTTGCGTAACTATAAGAAGACTCTTATAAATGAATGATAATTGACAGCACACGTGCAGGGTCTATGGAACTATGGTTTTACATTTGTTTATCTATTGCTTTATTATTTATGATGCCCTGATAGATATTGTTGGATTCATATTGTTATTCATGTACCTTGATTATTAGATAGACTTTTCATATTGTAATTTTGAGTCACTTACTGAGCAAGTTGGAACGCTCGTTCCTCAATTAACATTTCAGGTTATCGAAGTGCGCTTTGACTCAGGAATGGAAAAGATTAATAGTCTATAGTCTTCTCTATAGTGAATTGATTTCCCTATGGTTTTATATATTGTATTGAATTACTATTTTGTAATAAACAAGGTTAGGATATGATTTTATTGTTGAGGTTTATGCTGATTTTTGTATATCTCTAGTTTTATCGAAAAAGTTTAAATTTTTGTTGCTTTTTCAATTATTTATTCGATATACGATATACTGTATTATGATTATCATGTAAGAAGGTCGACTATACTATTACTCTAATTTAGTCTAAGTACTGTACCGGGGCTTAATTAGGGTTTCAGGCCGGGTATCGTCCTAATTAGGTCAGGGGATGCTATATAATACCCTTGAGCTTCAACACCAAATTGTATCAAGTTATTACTTGTTTTCAAGTAATAAGTTTATCCTTCGAACTAGGCTCTAATACCAAACTCTATAAGTGCTAATAACCTAAGGCTCTAAAGTTGGCTCTGATACCAAGCTGTAGCATCCCCTATCCTGATTAGGGCGACACTCAGCTTGAAACCCTAATTAAGCATCGGTAACCCAGCTAAACTTAAATAGTGCCAGAAGCCTCTCCATCCGTACTTGATAAACTGAACTTGTATATCGATATCGAACTTAGAATCCAAATTATACTTAATGGAAAATTAAAAAAATTTGATAATCAAAATGATATACATAAATACGGAGTTTATCAAAACCTAAAACACGATTATAAAACCTCCTAACCCTAGTCATTTCTAAAAGAATTACTCAAACAATGTATATATATATATATATATATATATATAAAACCTCATAATCTAGGAAGGCTCATTGCATCGTAGAGAAGATAGACTTTTAAGACTTCTCTTTTCCCTTCACTGGAGCGCTAAGCTTAAAACTGAAATGTTAAATTTGGGTCGAGCGCTCCAACTTGCTTAGTAAGTAAGGATTCACAAAGCCATCAACATTCCATAAAATAATCAAGAGTAATATGCAATAATAATCAAGAGTAATACGCATCGCCCTATCTCAAGGCTGGTCAAGTGAATAATGTCTTAATATGACTCATACTAAAGTGACACACATCTTGACACCATCACCACTTACGTTCATCTCGAAGCAATCCAATGATCCATATGATTCAAATCAAAATTATAGTTTTAATTATATATATTTATATATCAATTATATATAAATATATATAATTCATGTATTTTATCACCGATAAACTCATTGGACACGCCAACGAGTATTCTTGGGTGTGCACATTCATGTCACGACCCCTTGTTGCACTTAGTGTGCCAATAATTATCGTTTAATTGTTTATTTTTCAATTATAGGCTTGTATATAAATTCCCCTTTTGTACTATATCCTACAAATGAACCCAAACATATCATACAAATGATCGAGGTACACCGGACTTGGCCACGATCCTAACTTGAGTTAATTGGATTCAGGTTAACACTAATCACTAGCTTAAGGTAACTGGAGTTACAACGATGTTTTGCAACATGAGCCAAGTATGACAGTCCATCCTCCTACTCACCTTGAGCAAGAGGATTTAAATGTCCATCAAGCCATTCCTAACATTTAAGCCGAACCAACAACTTCGATTGATGATACTGCTACTGCTACTGCACCAGTAGAGACTACCACTGCGAATTCTCACACTACTACTGTTGTACCTGCGACTTCTGAACGTGCTGCTGCTACAATGACATAGATGGAAGTTCCTAAAGATGATTATGCTCCTACTCATGAAAAACCTTTGCAACAATCAAGTTCTCCGATATTGATGATACCACACCCTCCGTTGTTTGACTATTTCTTGGATCACACTGCTTATCTAACTACTTACAAAGAAGAGGTAACTAGAAAAATGCGTTCATTGCAAGGACATTTGAACATTGTTGACACCAAGCTTCAACATTTGAGTTTCCTGATTAACACTCAACTATAAAGTATTTGACGTAGGTAGTCAAAAAAGGGGAATGAGTGAGCAAGGTTAAGCTTTTGGTATTTTGTAATTGTAAGTACATAAAATTTTATGTTTTTCAAACTGTATTTGATGGATGTACTTATTGGCTAATGAATATAAATTCTTGGGGTTTTACTTTTGTATGTTGTTACTTTAATCCATTGGTAATAGTACATTTTATGAAGTTCCTCAAAAATTTGTTTATCTTGCTATTTACTACTTTTGACTAATCTACGCCTAAGGAAGATATACTTAGACCCTAGTTTACTGTGTTTGGGTCGATCTATCCTAGTTGGCGGTATATTATCAAAATAGAAGTTAAGTTAGTTAGGTGAAGATGGAAGCCTGACTCAACCAGATGTTCGATTGTAGATACAACTTAAAGATAGATTACAATGCAAATTTCAATGAAGATTACTGAATCAAATTCAGAGTCAAAGATGAAGACATAACTGAACTTGAAACAGGAATAGAATATGAGTTGGATACTACAACAGAGCAACTGTCAATATTCGTCAACAATAGTGAAGAAGTTTAAACTACAAAGAGAGAACTTCGAGATGGATTATAGCAACAAATACGAGAGAAAGGTGAATAAAGGATTGAAAAACTTTATTTAGACGAGTCAAGATTCTTGAATGAATAGAAGACTTAGTTGTTGGACGTTGGATGATTCAAACAAAATTTACAATTTGAGACCAAGGAGGTTTTCCAAGTTGTATTGTATTTAGGACTAAATTCTTAGATAGACTAAATAGACTGAGTGTATAAATACTCAAGGTCACCATTGTGTGGATCATCATTCACAACTTGAGTTTCGTGAGAATAAGAGATCATTTTAGTGGTTGTTCACATTATCAATTTGTTTACTGTAGGTTGAGCCTACGTAGAGAAAGACATTCAAGTCTTACTACGAAATCAATTCTAGTTTAGTATTGATGTGTGCTTGTTAGTTCATCACTTATTCATTAGCCTACTCAGTTCCTCTGGTTTCCAAAACCGTAACAGGTTAGTTTTTGGAAAAGCATTTCATTTACTAGTAAAATTAGAACATAAAGCATACTGGGCAATTAAGACTTGTAATATGAATTATGATGACGCATGACAAAAACGTAAGTTAAATATTCAGGAATTAGAAGAAATATAAAATGATGCTTTTAAGAGTGATTCTATTTAAAAAGACAAAACTAAAATATTTCATGATAATAAAGTAAATGTTGAAACTTTTCCACTTTTGTAAAAAGTGTTACTCTTTTATTCACATCTTAAATTATTTCTTGGAAAACTTCATTCACGATGGGTGGGACCTTTTGTAATTACAAATGTACTCCCTTATGCTAATATTGAAATAAAAAGTATAGAAATAGGAAGAATATTTAATGTTAAAGATCATAGATTGAAACCTTACTATAAAAATTTGTTTCACAGGACATAGAGATTATTACTTTAAATTCGATCAATAATCCATTAAATGATTTGAGCAGTATGGAAGAGCACATTATGATATAAATTCAGATGAAACATTCAAAGTTTGGATGGTTAAGACACCAAGATGTAAGAAAGATTAAAAAGCATAGAAACAACAACAAACTGTTAAAAACCCATACATGTGCGACGAGGATGACCTTGACGATGAAGAAAATGACGAAAATAATAATCTTTCAAAAACCTTAAAAATGATCCATGATATATCTTTCTCAACATACAAACCAATGATGTTTTTTATATGAAGCTAAACTTGATATATGAGCTGATATGAATATTTTGCCCGCATATTGGTTTCTTCTGACAAATTTGCGGATTCATAGCAAACCTCCTATCAAGGTATATAAACCAAATGGTACCTTTATAGTCCTTTTCAATCTATCAAAGAATACGTAAGTGAGAGTGGGTCTTAATCATGCCATCAACTAACCAGAATGATACCATAATATTTGGAAGACCTTTTCTATTATTGGTTGGAGCTATTATTGATGTACGTGATCCCCTAGTTACACTTAAAATGAGTGATGATGAAATGATACTCCCAGATGGGATAGAACTTTGTGATGATTATGAAAGAGAGCAATTATGTGATGGCTATGAAGGCGAGAACTATCATTATGAAAGTAATTATGAAGGACGTTTCTCTAATGCTAAGGAAGATGAGTTTACTGAAGAATCAATCGAAGTGAATATTGAATCGCTCACACTATATGATGATTGACTTTTCCATCATTCGAGCCAATGATAGCAAACAAAAGCTCTATGGGAGGCAACCTATTTTCAATATTTATTTATGCTTTCATTTTAGTATAGGTTTAGCATTATTATAGTTTGTTCTTATTCTTTCTCCTTTTGACTCTCTTTTGGAAATATTTTCTGAAGTTAAGCTCTAGAGTAGCTTCAACAAGAAGGAGGTGATCGAGTTGTTATGTTTTTTGTTACAATATATAATTTCCTTTTAGTAATTTTTATTATTTAATAAAATAATTTATTAGTCCATTACATATCCTACTAGAATTTTCAAGTTTACAGTGAATTCTACCTGTATATTGATTATTATAAGTGATATATATGATAATTACAAATTGAATTGGGAAAAATAGTTTTTGATGTCAGCGATTCCATAGCGATTTGGGTTTACACTATAAATTGCTTGAAAAATCAATGACACTTAGTAGAACTTTTAGTGAAAAATTCGAAGTGTAGCAATTCAGCAGTGAATCGACCTAATAACTAGGATTCGCTGGGTAAATTGATGAGGCATAAAACCTCGATTTCACATATTCACATAGCGATTTTTTAACGAATCCACTTAAGGCAATTATTTGCTGAGACTGGATTCATGTTTTTAAAACATAAACAAAAAATCAGTAGAAACAACTCAATTCACACTACAAACACTTGTACCCCATCTAGGAAACCAAATTATTGTCTAGATTCAACACTTCAAAGCCTTATTATAGCTTAATTATGTAATTCTCACATTGAAAAAGATTCGTTCAAACAAAAGAAGAGAGTACTTTGAGAGTATAGATCCAAATTAGGGCTTGAACGAGAGGGGTACTTGAAGAGGCTTGGAAAAGACATCTAGGAGTTTTCAAGAGTCTAATACTTGAGGGATTCACTCTTAAGGAGGTAATCATTTGATACTCTATCAATTCTTTCAATTTCAATGTTTTGAAAATCGATTTTTGAATAATCGTTTCAACTACAATTGTATTATTTATTTACAAAAAAAGATGATTCTCAATTCTGAATACTAAATGGGTGAGGTAAAGGGTTTTATTATACATAAAAATGAAGATTTTGAGATGAGCTACAAAATGAGTTTGGGGGTGTTTTTTTTCATATATTAAAGAATTGTTTAGATTGATTTACTTTCATATTATTTATTTTGACTAATTTCTTAAGTCTTTTGTAAATATTTATGAAAAATCATTTTTTACAAACTTGTTTTAAATATCTCAAGAAAATTTGATTCTCAATGAATGATTCATTTAGCATTCATTTTTATATCAAATATATGATTTTGATTTACCAATTCATCACAGTTGATTGACTCGCTATGACACAGAGAGGTGGAGGACGAGGTAGGAGTAGTAAACAAGATATAGGAAAAGGATTTTGATAGAAAAACTCAAGAAGAATTATGCTGGTCAACAAGTCTTTATCTAACTTATAGGGGTAATAATTAGGGAGCCAAGACCTGGGAGAGCTGAGTTGAGAACACCATCTCCACCTAGCTTTGATGAGGTAAGATGGCTTGAACACTCAAACCCGAGCACATTAGTACTTAATGCCCTTTTATGATTTGTCAGTTGTAAAGCACAAAATTGAAATTTTAAAGATGTGAAAAGAGTTACAATACCTGAGAGAGGATTGAAAATTCCGAATGTGCATAATTATGAGGATAGAATTGTGAGCATCATAAGAAAAATTTTTTTTGAGGAAATTCTTCAGGATTATGAAGGAAAACTTTAGCGAGGATGTTCTGAATTGGTAATTCAATTTTATGCGAATGGATATGTGAATATTAATCCAAATGAAGTAATAGTTAAAAGGAAGAAGATTAATATCTCACCTGCAAGATTAAATTGACAATATAGACTCCCTAAAAAAAAATATAGACAAGACTTGCTCTCAATACTAAAAGGTTATCCTAAATTTACTGAAACCACCAATTTTAAAAAAAATCACCAAATTTTAGAGTTATATTCTGATGCTTTTTTATATCCCACTACACAATATTTCGAAGCAAATAATCTTAAAACTGCTTTACTTTATTACATTGTTATGAAGAAAGGATATATTATTATTAATTACATGATTCGTGATACTACGAGACAAGTAATGATGACCATGAAACATAACGGTCTACCATTCTCGATATTGATTACTAAGCTCTGTATGAAGGCCAAGTTAGATTTCAACAAAGTTGAATTCAATCTACTACCTTAGAAGACTATTACTGATGTCATGGTAAAAAGGATGATAGCGATCAATGGTTACACTAATTCGGAAGATGAAAATGATCTCATTGAATCCAAAAGAAAAATAATTAAGGAAAGGAGAAGTAGACAAGCTAATCAGAGCTAAACATTAGATGATGCAAGAAGAGGGAAAAGTATGATGGCTTAAGTGAATGTTCCAAGGACGGAAGCAGTTCTACTTCTTCATTAAGACCTATAAGGAAGGAATTTTTTTCGATCCTTATTTTCAACTTTTATGCGTATAGAAAAGCAAATTTAAAGAAATCAGGGGATGCTAGAGGAGAATGAAAGAACTTTGGCACGTTACCATTCCAATACAAAAAGGAGATTGGTTGAACGTTTGTAAAATCCGAGGAGGAGCATTGATATTCCATGTAGCAGATGCATTTTCCATCCCCAGTTTATAACCCCGCTGACAGCTACATTCCACAAGCCACTGCAGATAGTTGAAGAAAAAGTTGATAATGCAAATAATAAATATACTTCTAGACATCATAATTTGTAATCTTTCTAATGTTTGTCTAAATGATAATGTTAATCTTGTTTTGTTATTAATGAGAAATAAAAGATATATCCCATTATAGTTCTGCTCCTATTTATGAGTTTATTGTTTGTCTATTTTATATATTTTGGCAGTAATTTATTTTATATAGTTTGTTTATACTTTTCAAGGTATATTTGTTTAGTTGAAAAACCTGACTTAATTTTTAAACATTAAGGACAAGGATTAAAATGAGTTTGAGGGTATTTAGGTGAAGTATAGTATAAATAAGCAAAGTATGAAATATTCGAGAAGTAGAATCTATTTTTCAATATTCAATGTTGACTAAGATTTTTCAAATTTTTGAAGATACAGGTAATATTTCTTCATTTTACTTAATTTAGTTGGAAAATATGAATCAAATATAATTTGAATTTAAACAATAGTGATATTTTTACTTCCCATGAAAATAGAAATTTTATATAGAAAAAATATGTTATACTCTACTTGACGAACCTAGATTGTGTATGCACTAGAGGAGTTTATAGGGATTGCTTGCTTTGTGTTAGACTTTATAATGCGTAGAAGATCGAAACAAAAGCGCAAGATAAATAAAACAAAGTTCGAAGAATTTTGTTATACAAAGATTATTGGTCTAATATTATATATAATGAAAATAACGTATGCCATAATTAAGGGAAGCAATAGGAAATTAGCCAATAAAACTTTACTTAGTTTGAAAAAATACTTCCTTTAGTACAGTGAAAGTGAGAAGTTCCAACAAGAGTTTTTAAATAAAAAATAGAGAGACCCACAGTTTTCAAAGGAAATCGAGTAGAGAATCTAATGGTGGAAAAAATATGAAAAAGAATTCATATAAAAAGAATAACGATATCCAAAGGAAATGGAGCAGGGAATCATAGGTATGAAAAGAAAAGAAGAATTTCTAGGAAAGAAAAAGAAAAAGAAAGAAAATAGAAATATTGGAAAATTTAAGAATGCTAATGAAAAACTATTCACATAAAAGAATTAACTCGAGTGCTTATGGCTAAGTTGAGATAAGTATATTCTTTTTTTTCTCAACATTTTAACTAATGAACATGATAATGATAATTATTGGTGATTAAAAATTCCGATCAACTTTGATTGAAGTGATATTTTTAAATATTGTTTAAAATAGAGATTAATTTAGTGATTTTTGTATCTTGAGATTCTATATTAGTCATCGTAAGCTTTATGCTTGTCAGTGGAGATTGAGAAAACTTATATAGTGGCATGACCTTGGTATTGACTGAACTTTGAATTGTGAGGTAAATTGCATAACAAGGTTGAATTATCAAATAAGGGGTTGTTCTTTAAATCTTTCTATTCTATCGTAATTTTCATTTTAATGAGGGTAATATGTTTTTATTTAATGATAACTTTTGTTTAAGACTAAGAGTAAAAAATTATGAATAAAGAATGAAAAAAGAATATAATTGAGAGTATTCCTTTGTTCAGACAACAAAGTGCTGAGTTTTGGGTATTTGATAAGTCAATAAGTAGAAAGTGTTTCATAGTATACTTTAAGGTGATCTTTGATGTAAAAGGTTATATAACACTAGGTTTTGTCTTGTTTTTTGTGATTTTCGGTTATATTATGGTTATGTGAAGAAATGCAAGAAATAGAAAAGAAAATAACGAGTTCATTGTAGTGTAGAAAATGTATAAGGAATTAAGCTATGTATAAGGAATTAAGAGCAAATCAAGAAATGAACTAGGATTCAACCAGCGAATTAGCAGTGAATCAAGATGGATACATGAATTGCCAATCAAATCAAGAAACTATAAAGACAGATTCTCACTAATTTTCCTAGTGAATCAGGATAGATAAATAATTCGGTAAGGAATCAATGGAGTCGGTTTCGAGAATTTTGGATTAAAACCAGGAATTTTAGTTGAATTGGGATATTTACTACTTATAATACTTTATATATGAACCATAGACTTTGAAATTAAAATTTTTTATTACCTTTGATTAGTTTTAGGCCATTATCAACTATTTTCAATTGTTCAAGTCTTTCGGAGAAGCTTTAGAGATTAAAGTGTTCAATAAGATGTATTTTTATTAATATTTTTTATTTATTTTATGGTGATGTTTATTATAAATGTGTGTGAGTAGTTTATTAATCCAAAAAAAGTCCAAATATTAACTTTTCCATTTTGTAATGTAGTCATAATAAAGACAGATTTGTACTTAATGCTTCAAACTTAATCATATACGTCAATCCACTATTTTAATAGATTTATTTTTGCATATTACAAATCATGAAACTTTGTATTGCATGCATAGTGGTCAATTATTATTGTGATATTTAGATTCAACATCTAATTTAAAGTAGAACTGGGTTTAATATATTAGGTCTATGACCAGTTGGATATCCTACGTGAATTGTGTTCTAAGTTTGATATTGATACAACTTTCCGATAATATTGGCTTAGTAATATGAAGTTTTCACAGAACTTAATAGTGTTTTATTTTTTAAATAATTATCTTTAAGCTTTTGAAGGATTAATGTAATAAAATTAGGATGTGGGTTTTCCATTGATAAAAGGAAAACAGGTGGTGGGAAATTAAAAAATTTCATAAACTTTATTAGACATCTAATTAAATCTTTTCGAATTTTAATTGGAGTTTAGGTATTTGAGATGAGATCCACGCATTATGGACTAGAGATCATAAGGTATATTTTATTTTTTTGTTTTGTGTGCTCAGTGTGTGTATTATATGATATTTTGTTGTGAAGTTGGGGTGTGTGAAGGTGTATCCTCAGTTTTTCATACTCGGGGTTGCAAGTGTATGTCTAAAGGGCATAAGTGCAATACAGATTATTGGTTGTTTGAAAACTAATAAACTAAGTGTCAATCCTCATGTGAAGATTTTGCCTCGGTTTGATTGCAAGTCAGGATCAATGTTATTGTAAAATGAGAATGAAGTTGGTGCAAGACCTTGTCTCGTGTTTCATACTAGTTGGTGGTGGTCAAGGTTGAGATTGGGTTCAAATATGTACAATTTTGGTTTAGCATGGTAAGAGAATAAGTCCGTAAGAGTTCGGCATGTCATGGACAGAGTCAAGATTTTTGGGGTATTGGCATGACCAAAACTAATGTTATGAACGTTTTATAGAGTTGAACTATTTGTCGAGATTTCGATTCAATTTGGAGAAAAACCAGATCGAGAAGTAGTGCCAAAAACTTGAACATATCAAAATAGGGATTTCAGTAATTAATAAGTAAAAAGTAATTAAGCTGCTGATAAGCAGCTGAGGGTTTATATATAAAAATACTAAAACAAATCAATTTCTTGGAGTCTATGGAAAATAGGACATGAGTACTAAAAGTTTCTTTTAGGTCATCATGACAAATATTGAGATTTTCATGTCGCCAAGTTGGCTAGTTGAAAGCTAGTTGAAATAATTATAGAAATTAATATTTTTTGAAAGTGATCTTAATAGTACTTTGGCCATAGTTTTTATTAGGTTTCGTGATTTGGTTTCACTTGAAGCTTTACCCATAATATAATTGGGTATGCAGGGAAGTTATTGGAACCTTTTTCAAGGTCATCTGACGCTCTGAGAACCATGAGAATTTAGCTTAAAGTTGATTAGTTGTAAGTGAACCTTACACTGGCCTTTACTATTTATGGAATTTATTTTTGTACTTGTATTTGTGTTTGTGTTTAGTCTGCATTGCATTTCGCATAATTCTTGGTCATACATACAAGGCATCTGGATAGAGTTGCCCCTGCTTTTGTCGTAAGAGTGTGAGGTGCTCCATTTCAGCTAGACGTACTGCAAGCGTCTAAGGCGAGTAATGTCGACTCCTGGATAACATGCATTGAACTCATATGACTGTTCTTAGTTCATCATGAGAGGGCCCATTTGTTATAAGCTTATATCAGGAAATCAGGATCCACATTGGTATATAAAGTTGTTATTTGGAAATGCAATTACATGTCTCTAAGTATTCAAACTAACATTTGTAGGAGTACAGAGTAGTGTAGGATTTTACTTACCTGACATCTTCGAGTTATTTTTGATGATATGAGGTTCTTTGTGAAGACCAGACAGAACGAGAAAAGCTCAAAGATATTCAGTGAATGTTTTATGTTTGAAAGTTTAATTTTCTTGTTATAATCACTTTTTATTTATTGCTTTGGGCTTTAGGGTGAGTGTTGGTCGTTAAATACTTTTGAATAAGTTATGGGAGTCTCTTAAATTAGTTTGAAGTAAGTTAAGAGGTTTATGATTTAGTTTTGGTTTATTATGGGATTAGAAAGTTGGAATTAAGGTATCAGAGACTCTAAGTTAGTAGTTAAGGTTTTAATTTTATATATATAGGGAACTGGGGGGAGTTGTGAGTCATTTTAGGCCTCTCCCCAATTCTGCTGTCTATTAGGTGAAAGTTTTCTGGCAGGCCATTTTTAGTGGAAGTGCTGCTGATATTATTAAAAAAAAAACACGGAGGATAATCTATAAGATTTCCTAATCTGCTCTAATTAAGTAAAACTAGTATTGAGTCGTTGAGGATATAAATTTAGTTTCAGAGCTTTATTAAGGATTAAAATAGAAAATATTTGAAGCATGTAGTTAATTGTATGGTTTAGGTGCCTAATTGGAGTAATTAGGCTAAGTCAGGTTTTAGTGAGACAAGTCCTAGTAGAGTTGGTATCAAAGCGTAGGTTTAGCTCAATTGAGGAAAACTTTAGTTTATAACCAGAGCATGATTGGTTGGAAAGTGACTGTAAGTGGGGATACTTTGTTATTATGATATGTTTGTTGGTTATTATTATAGTATCGCTAGATATGCGATAGGAAGTGTATTCTCTATGTCTGTTCAATAATTAACTCGTGAGATATGACGAGTAAGAATAGGAACAGACAAATGAAAAAAGAATAGGCTTGTGAAATGAAACTGAGCGTGATTACAAGTGAAATAAACTCCTGAAGTCTAAATTCACAAAGGTATTGTAAGTAGTTCAATACCAGTATAACTAAGGGAAACAGTCAGTTATAAAACTAATCGGAAATTGGTTGAGCAAGACGTCTAAATGATTTAGGAACGCAAGTACTGAACATCGACTCCTTTCAAAGTAAAAGTATCAAAATATCACAATTTGAAACGCTCAGAAAATTGTTAGCATATGGTTAAACTAAGTCTAAAATGATTGAGAATCGTTGGGTAAACTTGAAATGAAATCGAGACTATCGAAAAGCATAAGATATAGACATGTTGGATTTTAGAATAAGGTTAGTACCGATTGAACTAATAATTTGATAAGATCAATTCTACAAATTATTGGTTTGATTCATAATCAGTTGGGAATTACTTCCTAAATAGCCACAATGAATGAAAAAAGAGACAAGTGATTATAAAAAATAGAAATTGATTAGACAAATTGAGTTTGGACTTGAAAAATCACAATGGGATTGAAATGGGATCAGTTAAATTGTCTAACTTGGTTTCTATGAAAATATAAATATTTTGAAGTAAAGTGTTGTCTACTTTACAAAAAAAAAAAAAAAAAAAACCCAATGTGGAAATTGGAATATAACCATGGTTTGAAACAATCAAATGACTTATAAGTAGAAGTATTGAATATTTTGGATTATTTCTAACCTAAGTTACTTAATTATAAGCGACGTTGAGTACAATGCTTTTATGAATCAAACAAAGTAGTGTTTTTAACAAAGATTAACAAAATTTCTAACTTGAAAATGAAAGGTGTAATGATAAGATCAATGTGTTAGAAGTTGAGATTTCAAGAAAATGGTATAAAAATAGCTAGGATTAGTCATTAATTAAAACATAAGTAGTTGTGTTTTGAAATTCAAAGTACCCAATAGTCACTTCTAACCAAATTAAGTTATGATGCCTATCAATACAACTTAAAATGTAATAAAGGAAGAGATAGATGTATTGATGGAATATCAGTAACTGATTGGTATAGGACTTTAGTATAAGCTCCTACATTGTAAAAATTTCCATTGATGTGAAGTCAAAGATTGAAATAACACCCTTTAAGAGTTTGATTAGTTGTTAAGTTGATTAATAATTTGAAAATTATAATTCTTATATCTCTTCACTTGAACAATAACATAAAGGTGAATTCATCAAATGTAGATTAATGAATAGTAAGATACAAAGTTATCCTACACAGTCTTTTGAAAAGTACCAAATTTCTTTTTGAGTAAAAGAAAAGTCGAGAAATCTAAGACTAATGGAAATAAATTAAGGCAATAACAAATAGTTTAACTGTTTGAGTCACAAAATTGTTGTGTTTCGAATAAAAGTTAGCCAAGGAGGACTTTAATTGATTGAATGATCAAAAAGAGTCGTATTATACTTAGCTAAGTTTTCAAAAAGGGAAGAGAAAAGAATTGCCTCTGCAAGTCAAGACTATAAAGCTGTTAGTGCCCTAGGTATTGAGCAATGCCGTGGTAAGTTTGAAAATGGACCTAGATAAATGTGAGAACAAATAAGATTAACAAAAAATCACCTAGAATAAACTCTGTGGATAAAATAAAATGAGACGTTGAGGTGACTTGTGATTGCTGGAAGTGACCAAACGGACTCTTTTAGTCAAAGTAAGGCACTGGAGTAGTTGTACATGACCAAAATTCTAAGTAACTCCGTATCATAATCATGATTCATTCACATCAAAAAAGATCGGTGTGACATCACTTGTCTTTGAATAATTGAATAAATTGATGATAGTCGGAATAAAAGAGTCTATAATGTTCCAATGGAGTCAATTGGAAAGTGAAATATAAGCAACTAAATGATTAAGAAAATTCTCACATACACATGAAAAACTGAAGATTAAGGTTAACGAGTCCTGATCAAATTAGGATTTCAAACGATAAGTTTGATGAAACTTAATATATCTTCACAATGATCTTACAAGGAAGTAAACTCGAAAAAATGAAAATGTTGAATCAAAGTAGTATACAACTGATATCAGTGAGTATCTTGTATATTAGTTCAAATGTTATGTTACACAACGTAATCAGTTAGCGGCGAAAATTTCAATAACTAGGTTATTGTAAATTGGAGTTGATGTAAGATGGCTTTATGAACAGTGAAGATACAAATAAAAAATGAACAAAGATGCACAACTTACAGCTCAGTTACTAAGTATTGTCTGTGTTGGTTTGAAATACTGAATAGCGTACAATGTATCTAGCTAAAATATGTTTGAAGAATTTAATATTCTTCAACTTTAAATTGAGAAAAGTTAAAAATATGTATTAAGTAGAAATGTAAAAGAGATAACCTATTTATAAACTTGTATGTGATACAAGTTAAAAGTTTTATTTTGATAGTATAATCAAGGAATATGTTGATCTCTTTTAAAATGCTTATATCTACTCAAGATAAGTATAATTTTCTCTATACAAGTAAAGAAATAAGTCTAGTGAACATTCAATGATTGAGATTGAGAAAATGAAAAATCTCATAAATTAGAGAAAAGATAAAAACTAATGTAAGTACGTTGGTAATATGAAAGAATGAGGTTTATTATTAACTCATGAATAAAAATGATTTGGCAAAGTTAGAAACGTCATTAACTTTTTAACCAATCAAAGGAAAAGTTAAGTGATTGGCTAACGAGATGGAATTAGTAATTGCTTTCTTGTCTACAAATCAAAATGACATTGGGAGTAGACATTTAGAGAATGAGTGAGAGTTGCATTTCGTGTCGGTCTACATTTTCTGATTGCATTGAAATTCAAGATCTCTTGTCATGGGATGATATATGTATTATGATATCTATATTCATAGTATGACTTATGTAATTTTTGGTTTCTGTTGAAGAAAATTGGAACTTATGAGTCACACAATGAAACTTTGGGAGAGGATAATCGACAATAGGCTAAGGAGAGAAACAACAATATCAGAGAACCAATTTGGTTTCATGCCTGGGAGGTCAACTATGGAGGCGATTTTCCTTGTAAGACGATTTTTAGAAAAATATAGAGAAAAAAAATATATCTTCATATGGTATTCGTAGATTTAGAAAAATCATATGATAGGGTCCCTAGAGATGTTCTTTGGTGGGTTCTAGAAAGAAAAAGAGTGCATGATGGACTAACTAGTATAAAGACATTTGGAGGAGCTACAAAAGAATTTCCCATTACGATATGACTACATCAAGGATCGGCTTTAAGCCCATATCTATTGACTTTAGTTATAGATGAACTAACTAGACATATTCAGGAGGATATACCATGGTGTATGCTATTTGCAGATGATATTGTCTTAGTGGATGAAACTAAAGATGGAGTGAATAGGAAATTAGAACTCGGAGGAATACATTAGAATCTAAAGGCTTTAAGTTGAGTAGGACGAAAACCGAATACATACACTTGTGAGTTTAGAAACACTAGACATCGAGATGACGGAGTGGTAAAATTAGGGGAAGTAGAAGTTCCTAAGGTAAACCACTTTAGGTACCTAGGATCAATCATACAAAATGATGGTAACATTGAGAATGATGTCACACATAGAATTCAAGCTGGATGGAAGAAATGGCGAGTGCAACGGGGTGATTTGTGATCAAAATGTTCCTACTAAGTTAAAAGGAAAATTTTATAGGACCGCAATTAGGCCAGCTATGCTCTATGGAAGTGAATGTTGTGCGGTAAAGCAACAACAATTACATAAAATGAACGTAGCGAAATGAGGATGCTTTGGTGGATGTGTGGTAAAACTCGTAAAGATAGAATAAGAAATATAGAAATTCAAAGACAAGTAGGAGTAGCACCAATCGATACAAAGATTAGGGAAGGGCGGTTGCGGTGGTTTGGTCACCTGCAAAGACAGCCTACAAATACCCCAACTAGAAAACTGGACTCAATAGAAACTGTAGAAATTCGATGAGGTAGGGGCATACCAAAGTTAACATGGGATGCATTAATTAGGAGGGATTTGAATGGTTTGGAAAGCTCACCATCAATTGCACTTAATCGAGCACAATGAAAAAGTTTGATCCATGTAGCCGACCCCGGTTAATTTGGGACTGAGGCTATGTTGTTGTTGTTGTTGTTGTTGAAGAACATTGGAATGGTAATGGATCAGGTTGGACACGTAACTCTACTTTGTATCTAATGTTGCGCTCAAATATTCTTGGCATTACTATGAAATTTTAGACTGATGATTGTCAAAGAATCGATATGCCAATGATTCTAATTTGAAATAATCAGTGATGAGAAAGCAAACTGGGATGATATACTAGAGTTAGGGGGATAGTCAAAGAATTATCAACAGTTTATTGAATAGTATTCAGTTAAGAATGAAAAATTGTGTTACGGAAAGCAAGATAGACTAGATCTTGCTAACTGTTGAATCTTGAATGGGATTCAAAATATGAAATGTGAAGTACAACAAGGTTTATTGGATATTCCAAAATCTTGATCATTTAACTCGTCAGAAATTCACAAAATGCCAGGATTGCAAGAGAAGTTGTTATGACTTTTCATTAAACCAAGATGTTGGAAATGAAAAGTTGAAATGTTTATGATCTCTACCACGAAGTTGTTGATTACAACAAAAGTGATTGGTTCCATTTAATGGTTTCACCTTAGAAATTATTTTTACAAGTTCCAACTAAAAGAGTTGTATATGAATGATCTTATTCATATATATTTTTGGTTCAGTAACCTGTAAGTTTATATTTCGACGGCGAAATTTTTAATTAGTTGGGAAGAATTGAAAAATTTGAGAATTTCATCAACTTGATTAGACGACTAATTAATTTTTTTCAAATTTTAATTGGAGTTTAGGTATCCGAGGTGGGACCCACGCATTATGGACCAGAGATTATGAGATATATTTTATTTTTGTGTGTTGTGTGCTTAGTGTGTGTATTATGTGGTATTTTGTCGGGAAGTCGGGGTGTGATGAGGTGTATCCTCAGTTTTTCATACTTGGGATTGCAAGTGTGTGTCTGAAGCGCACAAGTGCAATAAAAATTATTGTCTGTTTGAAAACTAATTAACCATATGTCAATCTTCACTTCCAAATTTTGTCTTAGTTTGCATGCAAGTCAGAATCAGTGTTATTGTAAAATGAGAATGAAGTTGGTGCAAGACCATGTCTCAAGTTTGTACTAGTTGGTTGTAGTCGAGGTTGAGAGTGGGTTCAAATTAGTGCAATTATAGTTTAATATGGCAAGAAAATTGACCCGTAAGAGTTCGTCATGTCATGGATAAAGTCAAGATTTTTGGGGTTTTGACATGACCAAAACCAATGTTATGGACGTTTCATAGAGTTGGATTGTTATGTCGAGAGTTTAGTTTAATTTGGTGAAAAACCAGATCGAAAACGAGCACCAGAAGCTAAAACACGTTAAAATAGTGATTTCAAGACTTAATAAATAAAAAGAAATCAAGCTGCTGACAAGCAGCTGAGGGTTTATATTTAAAAAAATATTAAAACAAATCAAATGTAATCAATTTCATACAATCGTTCAATAGAACGTTTTATTCATTTGATCCTTAAACCCTCTTCGCTCCTATTTTCACTCCGCGAGTTCCCGACTTTCAATGTTCACTTCGTTTCTTTCTGCTAACTATAGAGCATCGCGAGAAGGTCAGTTTGAGCCAAGCTTCCATGGCAGAAATGAAGTATTAAGCCTGTAATTTAGTAAAATTTCAATTCAAAACATTTTCCACTATTCAATTAGAATTCTCATGATTTTTTGATTTTCTTGACAGGGTTTTGATGGAAATTAATAGAAATCATTGTGAATTGATGTATTGGGTTGATTTGGATCAATTTGGAATAAATTCCATTGGCGTGGGTTACCATTTTGATGAATTGAACTAATGTGATTTAGTTGATAACTATTTTGGAGATGTTTTACAGTTGATATTGATTTACATTGGGTATTTGGATGAATCGATTATTGGTTTTGATCCAATTTAACTCCACAGGCTATGGAAATATTTTGATGTTGGTATCAAGTGGTTTCGGGTGTTTGTTGTGGAGTTTAGAAGATTTAATTGTGAAAATATTTATTTGGAGAAGTTTTTTAGTTCAAAATAAAAAAAAGTTTGTCTAGTTGATAAGCCATATTGGAAAATTCTTAACTTTTTTATCGGTAATCCAATTTGAGTGTTCTTGAAGTCTATGGAAAGTACGACATGAGTACTACAAGTTCTTTTTTGGTCATAATGATAAATATTGAGATTTCCAAGGTTAAAAAGTTACCCCAAGTTGGCCAGTTGAAAGCTAGTTGAAACAATTATATAAATTAATATTTTTGGAAAATGTTCTCAAACGTATTTTGGCCATAGTTTTCATTAGGTTTCATGATTTGGTTTCACTTGAAGATTGACCCATAATATAATTGGGTATGCAAGGAAGCAATTGAAACCATTTTCAAGGTGATTCGATGCTCCAAGAACCCCAAGAATTCATCTCAAAATTGGTTTTTGTAAGTAAACCCTATAGTGGTCTTTACTATTTATGAAATTTATCATTGTATCTGCATTTTTGTTTAGTCTGCATTGCATTTTGCATCATTCTTGGTTAAGTACATGACATTCAGATAGAGTTGCCTTTGCTTCGGTTGTAAGAGTGTGAGGTGCTCCACTACAGACTAGACATACTGAAGGCGTCTAAGGCAGGCAATGTCAACTCCGAGGCGGCATGCATTAAACTCATAGGATTGTTCTAGATTCATCGTGAGAGGGCCCGCTTGTTATAAGCTTAGAACAAGAAATAAGGGATCCACATTGTTATATAAATTTTTTGTTATTTGGAAATGCAATTACATGTCTCCATGTATTCAAACTAATATTTGCAGGAGTACAGAGTAGTGTAGGAGTTTACTTACTTTACATTTTTTAGGTGTTTTAGATGATGTGAAGTTCTCTGTGAAGACCAGACAAAACGAAAAAGCTCAAATATCCTCGGTGAAAGTTTTATATTTAAAAGTTTTATTTTCTTATTGTAATCACTTTATATATATATTGCTTTGGGCTTTGGGGCGAGTGTAGGTTGTTAAATACTTTTGAATAGGTTATGGGAGTCTCGTAAATTAGTTTGAAGTTAGTTAAGAGGTGTATGATTCAGTTTTAGTTTATTTTGGGATTAAAGTTGTAACTAAGGTATCTGAGACTCTAAGTTAGTATTTAATGCTTAAATTTTATATATATTGTGAACCGCGGGGAGTTGTGAGTCCTTTTAGGCCTCTCCCTAATTCTGTTGTTTATTAGGTGAAAGTTTTCCAGCATGCCATTTTTGGAGGAGGTGCTGCCAAAATTTTTATTAAAAAATACAGAGGATAATCTGTAAGATTTCCTAATCTGCTCCAATTAGGTAAAATGAGTATTGAGCTTCCTTGAGGATATAAATTTAGTTCAAAGCTTTACTAAGGATTAAAATGAAAATTATTTTGAAGCATGTAGTTAATTGTATGGTTTAGGCGCCTACTTAGAGTAATTAGGCTAAGTCAAGACTTAGTGACACTGATTCTGATAGGTGACTTGCTAAAGGCTATCAACTTACTTATGATTTAGGTTTAATGATATAAAAATACTTCATAATATGATGAAAGTATGATTATGACTATGATTTAAGTAATATGTTTGGATACAAAACGGATTAATGTTTCATTGTTCTGGATATTTGTTTAGAAGTTTGTTTTATATTGAATAGATTTGATTTGATTTGAATTTTGTTTTATTGAATTTGATTTGCGTTAGTTAAGTTAGATAAGTTAGTTTAATTAGTTTAATTGATTGTTATAGTTTGATTAAATAATTTATATTCTCGTTTTATTTAAATTAATTAAATTAAAGTAAAATAATAAAAACTACTAAAAAACCTTTTTTCTTAAGAAATTTGCAAAATCCCTATGCACACAATTACATTTGCCACAACTTCAAATAATAGGTATATACGAGAAACTTTTAGCATACGCTCGACACGTGTCAATTTATGTGAAGTGGAGTACGAAAAATTCGAGAGGTAGAATTTATTTATTCAATATTCAAAGTTGACTGAAATTTTTTAAACTTTTGAAGATACATGTATTATTTCTTCATTTTACTTTATTTAGTTGGAAAATACGAATTGAATATAATTTGGATTTAGATACAAAGGATATTTTTATTACCCTTGAAAATAAAAATTTTATGATAGAAAGGAAATGTTATACCCTATTTGACATACTAAGAATGTGTATGCACAAGAGGAGTTTAGAGGGATTGATTGCTTTGTGTTCAACATTATAATGAATAGAAGATTGAAATAAAAGTGCAACATAAACAAGACAGATTTCTAAGAATCTTGTTATACAAATATTATTGGTCAAATATTTTATATTTATGGAATATAATGAAAAGAACTTGTGCAACAATTAAGGGAAGAAATAAGAAATTTTCCAATAAGACTTTACTTAGTTGGAAAGAATACTTCCGTATCTATAGTGAAAGTTAGAAGTGATAAAAAGAGTTTTTTAATGATAAAATAGAAAGACTCATAGATTCCAAAGGAAATGGAGCAAGAAATCTAGTGGTGCGAAAAATATGAAAAATAGTTCTTATAAAAAAACATAATTGAGAGTATTCTTTCCCCATGATAGCAAACTATTGAGTTTTGGGTATTTGATAAGTCAAGAATTAGATAGTGTTTTACAGTATATTTTAGGGTAATTTTTTTTATCTAAAAGGCTTTATTACATTGAGGTTTCTCTAGTTTTGTGATTTCAAGTTAAGTGAAGAGATTGAAGAAAAATGGAAGAAAATAAAGAATTCAGTCAAGTGGAGAAAATGTACAGCGAATCAAAAAATGAACTACAATTCACGACCAGCGAATCGGTAGTAAATCAGGATAAATACAGGAATTGCCAATCAAACTCGGTGAACTATTGAGACATGTTTTCACCTATTTTCCAAGTGAATCCGGAAGGTAGAGGTTTTAGTAAGGAATCGCTGGAGTCGATTTCAATAATTTTATATTACGACAAGTAATTTCAGTTGGATTGGGATATCTACTAGTTAGAATACTATATATATGAACCATAAACTTCAAAATTAAAAGTTTTTTTATTACCTTTGATTAATTTTAGGCCAATATCAATTATTTTCAATTGTTCATTGGAAGCTTTAGTGATTAAAGTATTCAATAAGAGGTATTTTTATTAATGAGTTTTTGTGACACCCCCTTCCTTAATCTAGGGCAGTGCTCGACCTAATCCCATCATTAACCCCTAATGAAAACCATGTAGAACTTAGTAAAGAATTAGTCATCCTTTTCTCCTATTCTCCTCTTTATTTGTGGTCAGGATAAGTATTACTCAAATCTCGTTATTCGTGAAATTTAAGGTTAATTTAAACTTTTTATAGTTTATAGGTTATTCAGCGGAAGCCTTAACAATTTAGCGAAAGCAAATTAAATAAAATCTTAAGTGAGGAAACTAGGAAACAACGATCACATGTGTATATATATATATATATGTATAGAAGTGATAATGAATAGTGAAACAAATATTTGTCTAGTTAGGGAACTATCGCTCAACCTATATATATACAACCTAATTGTACATGAAAGAAATAAAGTATGTAAACACACAAAATATCAAAACCTATAAAAGTCTGAAGTAGCAGGATGCCAAAGTCTTAGAGGTGGTCATCGATTTTCTCCTTGCCCAGCTAGTCGACGAATCTACACCCACCGTCATAAAAAAGACGGTGAGTACAGTAAAGTAAAAGTAAAGCCAGAAGATACTAGTCCACATTGCTAAATACAACAAAAGGTATTTAAGAGCATATAGGTAGCGAAGAATTTGATAAAATAGAAATATGCGAGAAAATACCAAAGTTAAACAAATGAAATTGACTCTAGTTAAGTAGTGATGATTTAGGTTCGGTCGATAGTAAGCTACGTCACATTAGCTTTAAGGCCACTTTAAAGGATGTGTATGCTATCGCATCAGTCTGGTAATCATTCGCTGACATCCCTAGAGAATCTAACCCCGTGTGCCACACCATAATAGTGGCGAGTGCCAAAATTCCCAGGGAATGTAACCTCATGTGTCCCTCATCTCAACGTAGTGCAATGGACCCTAGATACTATGACAACTTTATATTTTCAAGAAAGACACGGTATAGATTACAAAGTTTGGTAATTTCTTACAAAAGCACGACAAATCAGATTATGAGTTCATAACTCATTTATCAACACATCTATCCTAATAGCATGGTATTCGACTCATAATCAGATAAAAAATGGCCAAAAAGTATAATGGATAAGAATGAAATCAATGAATCAATATAAGGTAATATATCATGACAACAAAGCTCACTAAGTGAGTATAATCCAATCACAATTCATGATATCGGATCACAAAGACATATCTAGTCCAATAGACTATACAATAGTAAATAAATGGAAATGAAATGTAGAAAAGGACTTTATTAGGTTTACTTACAGTTTACACGATACTTCCTAGCCAAAAATGGCCTCTCGACACCCCGAACTCACTATCGAAATCCTGAGACTCTCCTGTAGACTCCTGGTACCATTTAGTATGTTTTAAAGTGGGTTTAGGCCATTAGATAGAGTTTTAGACTAAGTAGCGTAGTTTAAATTCTAATAAAGAAGTGCATATTTTTTGCTATTTAGGAGGTGGAGCGCGCACCCCACCCTGATTGAGCGTGCTCAAGGAGATGAAGCCCGCTTCCTCTAAATAGGGAGCGCACTCCCCTGTCGAGAGCCTAGAATTGTAAACCTAAAATTTTGGGTATTCTTCACGAGGATGCCTTATCCATCGCCTCTTGAACCGTAGTTCACCTTCGCTAAGGGTTCGACAGACCCACCAAAACATCAACAACACCAAGCACTTCAATAATTTCATTAATTTACACCATTTCAACGTGCATTTTCATTAAAAAAAACTCAAGAATACGTAATAATTGAAAATACCATAACTTTTTATTTCAAAATTAAATGACAAACTTCTTAATAGTAGCATAAAATGAAGATTTCGAAAATACCACTGGTTTTACAAATCAACAACATTTATATAAATGAATTTTGAAATTTCAATTTCATTAAAGAAAACACAATTTTTGGCCAAGAACCCTCTATTTCGAAAATTTGTTTTGGAAACTCAATTAGGACTTCAATTTGCTTCAACAATGACTCATAAGACTCCTTAAAGCTTTGGAATAAAAATCCCTATGATTTGAAACCCAAATCAACAAAAACTAATGCATTATGTGTGAGAATCGATTTAACTATGTTGGTAGTTTAATCCCAAGTACTTGGATCTCCTCTTAAGTGAAGGAAAGCTCCATCAAAATCCCAAATTCCAGCAACTTCTACAAACTCCAGCTCTAAATTTATTTGTACGAACATGCAAATGGAGAACTTCTTCTACGTGTTGGCTTTTATATAAAGCACTTCATCAAGTGGGACAACTCTCATCTGTAGAAAGAAAGATCCAATGATCCATATTAAGTCCTAACCGACACTAATTCCAAATTACTAACACATAAATAAACACTTATGTGAAATGAGTACATTAATATGTATAATCAGTTCAAATGACTCACCAATCACTCTCTATTCGATCCTACATTTATACGCATCTCAAGTGCATCCCTATTTATGTCTCGACGCATATACACAAGTAGATAAGTGACTTAATAAGTCTACACATATACAATACACTAGGAATACATCACAACAAAACTAAAATATACCTCAACAAGGTGCCTCAGTCAGTGTGTGTATCTCAATGTGGGTCCCACATCACGGGTCGGTGATCCAGATTACGGACAAAACTATGATTAAAAATTTAGGTCGTGACAAATCTTCTCAATTAATGGAAATTTCATCCTTGAAATTAAAATTCAGTTTAGGGTTATACTTGACTAAAAAATGTACGGGAATCTATCTCACATGTAGTCTTTCCATTCCCAAGTGAGTTCCTAGTCATCGTGGAACTGCCATTTGATTAGTACCTTTGGGACAGACTTGCTCCTCAATTGATGTAACTTTCAGTCTAGGATCAATACTTCATACGAAATATCCTCGCTTAGGTCAATTTGACTCAAGTCAACTGTCAGTCGTACTCCCACCTTCTGCTTAGCTAGTCGAAGCATAGATATATGAAAAATCGGATGAATCACTGAGAGGCAGCTCAAGCTCATATGCAACTTTCTCGACCCATTTTTTAATTTTATAATGCCGGATAAACCTCGGTGCTAACTTGCCTTCCAACCCAAATATTTCAAGACCCTTCCAAGGGGAAACCTTTAAATAGATTAAAGCTCCCTCGACATACGTGAGATCACTGCGATACTTATCTGCATAATTCTTTTGCCTCTCCTCTGCACCTTGAAGTCTCTACCAAATCTGTTTGACCTTCTCCATGTGGTCAACAACAATCTCACAATCTCCTGGTCCTTTGGCTCAGCCCCAACACAATGTGGAGCGATACGCTCCGCCATATAAAGCCTCAAAAGGTGTCATCTCAATGTAGGCTTGATAACTATTGTTGTAAGCAAATTTATAGATAAGTACTTAATTAGAATTATATATAAGGCTAGTTTAGTTCTATAATTGCTCTAAATATTTTAGAATGAACTATAATTGATGGTATTTATGTGTTTTTAAGACTACAAGGCATAAAAGAGGCAAATGAAGGATTTCATGAAGAAAATAGAAGAAAAAGAACAAAAATGGTTTTGACATTGTGAGAAGACCAACTGTCGCCATGGGTATACATGGACAACAACGTGGGGAATGAATGGACAATGTGGAAATCATAAGAAGTAATGCAGTGATGGTGACACAGTTATGGTGTCATGGCTCAACACAGACGGCGCCAATTCAATACACAAGCACCGTCAACTATCTTGAGAAGGAAAAATAGAGAGAAGACACGAACTTGTGCTAGCGCAATCACATAACATAGACAAGGCGTATCACTTACAGATAACATCAAGAAATAAAAATAGAAAGTCTTGGACTTCTATTTCGTTTGGAATTGTTATTTAGAGTTTCTAATTGTATTTTAGTAGTCAAAGGAGTATAAATAGGTATTAAGACATGGTAAACATATAAATTAGCAAAAATCACCATACTTTATCATAATTTTAGAAGAGACCACCATAGTTTACATTAGTTTTGAGTTTCAGAGAGTTTTATTTGAGTATTGAAAAGAGCTGTTGAAGGAGAAAACATTGAAGTTTATTATTTGCAATTCAATCTTTATTATATTTATTTAATTAAAGGTATTGTTTAGTTTAATCTTTGATTTTAATGATGTTTATGAATTGTTTGATGTTGATTTTAATGATGAGTAAGTAGTCTATTTATCTTATAGATCAATGGATCCTATGATATGAATACTATGCAAAGTTATGAATTGGTTATAATGTTTTAGATGTGAAATAAGTCGAATTTGTGCTTGATTTTTTGCTTAATGCTATGAACATCTTGATTACATGTTTGTTGATTAGGGGTTTTAGAAGTTACCATGGCCTTTGAGCTTTTAAATCGTATATGAAAAACGTAACCATAAAATATATAACATCGATAGATAGTTGTTGATTAGGGAGACATGGACAATAAACTTAATTTTTTATGAGTCTAAAGACTTGGTACTTAATGATTTTTAAGACTTACATTATCCACACCGATAAGTGGAGTAGTTTGCACATTAGGATTTTTTTTCACTCAATAGTGGGTTGAAGTGAATAATAAGAAAATCAGTCTATTAAAATTATTCATTGCACACACATAAGAAAGATGAAGGAAGTTAGATATGGGAAGCTTTGTAATTCATTACCTTAGTGAAGTTGTGAACTAAGGGTTTTCTTAATATAAGAATACAACTTGATTTACATTACTTTTATAAAATAGATTAGTTTTGTTTAAAAATCAAACAAAAAGATTCCTTCTTAATAATATAGTAAACTTGACTAAGTAATTGTGTCCATATACACCTTTCTCAAAGGAACAATATCTCTAATCAACTTTTGTTGATTATATTATTACTACAATTGAACCGTTATACTTGCGGTCACGGTAAAGTTTTTGGCATCGTTGTCGGGGATAGGTACCCTTAATTAGTTTAGTTTGCATAATTATTAAGAATTTTATTTTCAGCAATTTACTTTTTAGTTTTTTTATAAAAAAATTAGTTTCTATTTTGACAACCAACACTTGGCCTTTTGTGTTTTCGTTCTCAGGGAACAGGTAGTCCATGCGTAGTCAAGGGGATAAGGACTTAGTACCTTACAATCCAAAAATTGCCAGAACAATCAAAGGTAATAATAAAGGACAGAAAAAGAAAGGGACTAAGTTGGCGAATGATAAAGTGGGAAATCGGAACCAAAATTAGGGCCGAGAGAACAATGAACTGGAAGGTGATCTAGTAGTTCAATATATAGAAAGAGGACAACGATGTCTTCGAGATTACTTCAAATCGGAAGTGCAAGAGACACACAATGGAGTGATGAGGCTTCCAATCGACTTTACTAAATTCGAGTTCAGACCGTCTCAAATCAATATGGTGCAGAATAGCCTATTCAATGGGTTAGCAAGCAAGGATCCAATTGCACATCAAGAGAACTTTCTGGAGAAGTGTAATACTATTCATATTACTAGAGTTACATATGAAGTAATTAGGATAATACTTTCCCATTGTCTATGGGTGGAAAAGCCAAATCCTAGTTTCAAGGACTGAATGTAGGAAGTATGACTTCATAGGCCAATGTTAATGAGAGATTCTAAGACTAATATTTTCCCTTAATGGAAGTCAGTGAAAGGAAATTAGAGATAAACCAATTCAAGCAAGATGATATCGAGTCTCTTTGTGAGGCTTAGGAGGGATTTAAAGAAATGTTGAGAAAATGTTCAGGACATGGATATGTTAAGTAGACACAATTGCAAATACTCTATTATAAAATGAATCATTACACAAGGACATTAGTGGATGCCGCGGCAAGTGATTCTACTAACTAAGAATGAAGGTGGAACACTTCTTCTAAGTCTTATGTCCCAAAATTCCACAATAGGAACTCGTTCTATTGTTAGAAAGTCAGCAGGAATTTTGAGATTGATTCTTATGCAGCAATCATAGCACAATTATCTAACCTGAGTAGTTAGATGGTTAAGCTACAAATGGGACAATCAAGTCCACAAGTGCAAGCAATTCAACAACCTGTTAATCACCTAACAATAGTGGTTAATCCATTGGATATGCAACAAGGGATGGAGTTTGAAGATGACAACTTTATGAATAATCAAAATTATGGAAACAACTTTAGGCAAAGAGGAATGGATCCTTAAAGAAACTCTCAAGGATGGAACAACCTAAAACAAGTCCAATAAAGGAAGCTAGGCCAGTGAAGAAATAACTCCATTGAAGTCAATTGAGAGATTCTTGCAAGCCATTAACATCAACAATAGAGAACGTCATAAGAGGAATGAGAAAGAGATGGAGAATGTGAAGTAAACTATTAAGCGAATAGATGATGAAAGAAACTAATCCATTAAGAAATTTGGAGAGACAAATCGATCAGCTAGCAATTGCATTGAATTCAATGAAGAAAGGAAAATTTCCAAGTAACACAATCATGAATCCTATAGAGAACATAAGTGCAATCCAATAAAGAAGTAGAAAAACAACCATTGATCCAGTGCAACCAAAAGATACAGCAAATGACACAAGGAAGCCAATTGAAGAGCACCATCAAAAGGATTCATAACACATGTAAAGTGACATCAATAATAAAAAAGAAGTTGCACTAGTAGAACAATCAGAATTGCCTCAAAAGAAGGTAGTAGAAGAAGAAAGGCATAAAAAAAGATGTGGTACTGGGAAGTGAACCATTTCCAAACAATCCACCATTAGTCACTCCACCACTACCATCCTCAGCGATTCAAGAAGCACAAAGACCAAGAACAATTCAAGGAGTTTGTATATATGTTCAAGAAACTACATATAAACATCCTGTTCACTAACGCATTAGAACAAATGTCAAATTATACAAAGTTTTTGAAATATATAATGGCAAGGAAAGTGCGATTGGAAGAATCTGAAATGGTAAACTTGACAGAAGAATGCAATACTATTTTATAAAAGAAGTTACCTCTAAAGTTGAAGGACCCCGAAAGTTTTTCTATTCCATGCACTATAGAAGTACATCTTTTTTATAAGGTTTTATGTGATTTGGGGGCAAGCATAAATTTGACGCTTTTGTCTATTTTTAATAAGCTAGGTTTGGGAGAAGTTAAGCTAATCAACATTACTTTGCAATTGGCATATCAATCAGTGACTTGTCCGAAAAAAGTGATTGAAGATGTATTTGTAAAAGTGGATAAATTCATTTTTCTTGTCAATTTTGTAGTGCTTAATATGGAAGAGGATGAAGAGGTACCATTAATTTTAGGGAGAACATTTCTAGCAACTGCATGAGCTTTGATAGATGTTCAAGAGTTATAATTGAGTTTATGAGTAAATGATGATGAATTTAGTTCACTATCTACAAGACTTTGAAATTTCCATGTGAGGGAGAGCATTGTAAATGTATTGAACTCAGAGATTTATTTCCTGATTATGTCTTTGAGATAGCAAATGAATATATGCCTGAAGACCCACTAGAGCATTGTCTAGTTCAAAGCATAACAACAAGTTTTACAGTTCAGAGTGAACTTCAGGAGACAGTCAATCCTTTATAACCATTAGGACACTTAAAGCTTCATTAAGATATTGAGAAACTAGAAACAGAGGTGGAAAGTGCAGTTATTGAACCAACAGTGGAGTTAAGACCTTTTCCAGAGCATTTGAGATATTTTTACTTAGGAGAAAACTTGATGTATCATGTCATTATATCTGCAACTTTAACAGAATTGGAGGAAGAAAAAAATTTTCGAGTCTTGAGAGAGCATCGATCAACATTAAGATGGACAATTAAAGACTTAAGAGGAATTAGTCCGATTGCGTTAGGAGCAGTGTTAGGCAAGTGGAGAGATAGAACATTTAGAGCTATATATGATGCAAGAAAAACATTAGATCCAACACAACAAAATTATACTACTACAGAAAATGAGCTATTAGTTGTAGTGTTCACATGTGAAAAGTTTAGAGTTTACCTAGTGGGATCAAAAGTCATTGTGTACATTGACCATGCAGCAATCCTTTACTTGTTTGCAAAGAAGGATGCAAAATCAAGATTGATTAGATGGGTTTTATTATTGCAAGAGCTTGATTTGTAAATTAAAGATAAGAAAGGAAATGTAAATTTGGTTGAAGACCATCTATCCAGGTTACCTCATTGAAAAGGTGATACATGGAAGGCGATAACGAAGTATTCGTGGATGAGCAATTATTTCAAGCATCCAAAGTCATAGAGTTACTTGATCTAGACTTGGACTAAAACGAGTGAAAAGACGGCTGACTAAGGGCGTTAAACACAACGTTACTGGGAGGCAGGCTAAGGTTTTTATATTCAGTTTTAATTTAGTTTTCACTTTTCGTAATAATTATATCAATCCAAACGTTCTAGTAGTATTTTCTAACTTTGACAAATTTTTGTGCAAATCTGTAGGAAGAACCTTTTGTCGGGTGATTATTCTTTGGAATGGTGAAGTCTAAACATATTCAGCATATTTACATGAGAATTAAGGAGTTAGAGTAGTAATAGATAGGCAAAGCGGCAAAACACAGGTAAAATTTTTGAAAATTTTGTTAACAAAGGCAGTCACATAGTCCTGATGCCATGTGTATTAACACAAAGCGCTGTGACACTGTCAATAGTGATATAAGTGAAAAATGTAAGTTTTTATATAAGGATAAGCTGATGCAGTCTCAATGATGTAAGTATACACAGATAGCATCGAGACGCCATCTAGATGGAAGCATAACATGCTTTCAAGGGTACTAACGACGTGACCACCTTGTCACTGCACCGTCCTTATAAATGAATGGTGTCGACCTCGGGACAGGGTTTTAAACCCTAGTACAACCAATTTCTACTCACTTTCAACCTATTCCAAACCCTACCAACCAAGCATAAATCTTTTTAGAACCCTAGTTTGAGTGATTTTAAGTGAAAAAAAATGCTCCTAGTGATTAAAAGTGAAGACTAAAGTCACATTGTGATTTTTCACTAGTTGGAGAGCTAAGGTATTGATTTTAAAAAGTGAACTAAGAGAGCAATAGGGTAGAAATTAGTGAGCAAAGTGAGAGGGCTTTAATTGATATGCTTGGAGAAATATTCTACACTAGATAGTAGCTCGACATTGAGGTAAAATTTCAATTTCATTTGTTATGTTTTGAATTTTGATATTAGAGTTGAAATTTTGAATGGATTGTAGAAATTTAGGTTTTCGGATAGGAATTTGAAAATTTGTATGCTTAGAGCATAATGTTTATTATTGTGGATAAGTTTGAGTCCTTTTGAATATTATGCCGTGTGAATGACCCTTATGAATGAAATTATGATTTTTAGGTGATTTAAATCCCACCATTGTTGTTGAGTTATTGCGAAGCTTTTCAAATGGCAAGAACATGGAAACAAGCTAGTTGAGTTAGTGAAGATAGAGCAAATTATTATGAGGCATCAAACTCGGGAGCTCAAAATGAGGATGCCCCAAGGCCATTTAAATCAAAGTTTTATATTAGTAAGGAAACCAAGGAAAGGTATGAGGCTATAAAGAATAAATAATTTATTTGTGAAAAAGGAATTAAACTCCTGACCAAGTATGATGAGAGAGTCAGCAATTTCATTAGGCAATGGGGAAGGGAGCAACTCACGTAAAACTATAGGAAGAATGAAGTTTGTGGAATGCGTGAGATTTATTTGAATTCTATGTTACTGCCAAGTTTACAAAGAAAGGAGATCCATTAAGGGTGAGAGGAGTAAATGTCCCATTTAATGAGCAATAAATAAACAATATCTATAGGATAGACTCCTTGAATGGTAATGGAGTCCTAGAGACTTTCCCAGTTGATTTATATGAGAGACCGTATAACATATATCCTTTTAGAATCATAGAGAGAGCATTAGTTGTCCCAAGACAACAGGGATGGATTATGGGAACTGAGAATGAGGGAAAACACATTAGAAAGGGAGTGTATAGAAAGTCTATAGGTAGTGTCAACATTTTATTATTGTTTCATCATACTCGACTACTCAGTAGAGTGAGACGAATAAACCCCAGGCAGCTTGTTCATATGAAATTACAAATAATGAGTTGATCAATGTAGGGGAAATCATTTACAAGAATTTGACGAATTCAATCTTGGCTGAGAGAGACGACAAGTTGTTGTTTATAATCCTCGTAACCTTGATGTGCTTAAAGGATGGAGTGAAATTTATTCAAGATGAACGATTTGATATAGAAGCCCAAAATGTAATTGATGAGAAGTTTATGTTGACCTTGAAATCACCTAATAGATACAAGGACTCTAAATATGAGAGAGATAGAAGAGATGGATAGACTTGATGCCGATATGTTAGCCAAGGATGCCAAGGATCAAGCAATAATAGAAGCGGTAATGACAGAGTTTATTAAAGAGATGAGGAATGAATGATATAAAGAGAAGGAGGATAACCAACAAAGTTTTGTTGCGGACTACCACTTTGTAGACCCTTTGATATGAGAGCAGGACTTGGATGGTCCTGAAGTTTTTCTAGCACCACCTCAACAACCATAGGCACCGATGCCACCACTAAAGGATTAAACTCCTTGATAATAGAGTCTGTGGATTACTGAAATGCAGATGCAGTATAGAGAGGATAGAGCTCGATATCATGAAGCTATGTTGAGATATGAGCAAGATAGGCAGAGAATGATGCAAGACAGACTTTATGGACAGAGGAATTTTATGCTATTTGCATATCATCAAAGGGATGTAATAAGATATTAAAGGAGTAGAGCTGCAGACCTACTGACCAGTCTGTCAGATTTCTAGAGGCATCAAACTACGTGTTTGATCCTGAAGTGGTGTAGAATAGAAAAGTGGAGCGTACTATGACAACATCTTATGCTGGAGCTGATGATGTGATGATGCTGATGATGCGCAGTCCTAAAGTTTGAGTCTTAAGATTTCTCTAAATCTTAGGGAGATGAGAGATACATTAATACTGATATTTTAATTTGGGATATTTGACACTTTAGTAGTTCATTAAGCTTTATTTTTATGCAATTTTGTGTTTACTATGTAGTTATCAAATTATATTATATATGTTTGTGTTGTTTAGTGTTTTTATATTTTAGGCTTATTTTTAAACCTTGATGACAAGGTTTAGTTTAACTTTGGGGGCATCAACACTATAGATAGTGGTAAGAAAGGATGAATTAAGGATAAACACTGCAGGTATGATCGTAAAATTCTTATTTTTGAAGCAGTTAAAGAGAAAATAATAATAGTGTATTTCATTTACTTATTTATATATTTAGGATATAAAAACATGTATATAGGTAGTATAAATTAGGTTATATATAGTTTTATAGTAATAAATGAATAAAGTAATTCATTTACAAAGTTCATGCCTTGAATTGAGGATAAGTAAGAATACAAGTGTCTTGTTGATATGAAACTTAAGAGAATGTTATTATTTCTGAAGAAAATAAGAATTGTCGCAAACAATGGTATAATTTCATGATTAGAAACATAGATTTAGGAAAGACCATGAACTTGAAATCAAAGCAAGAAGAATATCAGAACACTTCTTTTGGAAAAATATAATCTCTAAAGAATTCTATAATAAGTATGAATCTTACTTGAATATAACGTAAATAAAGACTTAGTACTAAAAGGGGAAGAAATAGGTATGGTGTTTAATGAAAAGTTGCAATAAAAATTTGGTTAATAAAACTGAAAGTGAGAAGTGCTAAAAAGAGTTTTTAAATAAAAAATTAGAGAGTCCTACAAGTTCTATAGGAAAAGGAGCAACAAACTTGATGGCAAGAAAATGTGAGAAAAGCGGAATCCAAAGGAAAAGGAGTATGGATCGTACAACTAAAAAATATATATAAAGAGAAAAGAAAATATATATATATATATATAAAGAAAGAAACGGGGAAGTCAAACAAAAACTCTTCAAATAAAAAGATTTAGCTCGAGTACAAGTAACTTAGTTGAATTAAGTTTTGCTTCCAACTATTCGAAGTCATATGGACTCTTAAGGTATTAAAGTCCATTAAAATAATATGATCTACGCTTATTTATGAATTCTTGAGTTTAATGAGAAATCATGAGGTTGTACACTAACTGCTTGAGTGTCGAGGTAAAGTAAACTTGTAAGTAGTGATGATCTTGGTTGTGAACTACTTTTGAGTTACGAAATTGAATTATATTTGTTGTTAAAACTACGTGTTTTAGAAAGTATTAGTTTTATGAACAAAAATCGTTGAGTGGATTATCAACTTGACACTTCTTTGAATTACAGGATACTCCTTGAACTATGTAAAATGAGTAAGGTAATATAAGTAGTATTACTATGCAATCTTAGTAGAATATACTTTTGCTCCGGACGTGCAAAATTCTAAGTTTTTCGGGTATTTGATAAGTACTTAATTAGACTTATAAATAGGTCTAGTTTAGTTGTATAATTAGTATAAATATTCTAGAATGAGCTCTAATTGATCGTATTTATGTGTTTTTAGGACCACTAGGCATAGAAGAGATAAAGAAAGGAATCCATGAAAAAAAGAGAAGAAAAAGCACAAAAATAGAGTTCACATTGTGAGAATACCTAGTGACGTCGTGGGTATACATGGATGATGTTAGGGCATGAGCCTTAGGTTAATCTACAAACATTGTTTATCTTATAGTTTTACTTAATAAAATTGAGCTTTTCATTTGATGTTTTATTATAATTGATTGCATGTTTACCTTAGAGTAAGATCTTTGTGTATTTGTTGAAATATCTTAAATGTCTCTAGTCGGTCATTATAATGGGAACTATAATAAATTAAAACTAGTATGAAATTTGATTGATGGTCATCTGATGATCATGCGTATGGGATATGAATCGAGATCATAAGTACTTGTTAGGGAACAAGATATTGGACCGACCAGCTATAAGAACACCACATAGATGAAGTCATAGGTGCTACTCATGATAGCTATATCATTTAGTCCTTCGACTTGAGATTACCATAGACTTCAATATTATGAGCATGGTAATTTGACAAAGTCAAACATTATCTTTCACCGGACGATTATAAATATTGTGATTGGTTAGCATGTGAATAATTTGTGAAGGAATGTAATCAAGATAGGATTTGTCCCTCTCATATAGAGGGATATATCAGTGGATCCCTCGATATGTTAGACTATTAAATGGCCATATCTACGTGAATTGATATGATCAATGTCACTTGAAAGTTTTCGATTTACCAAAGATCAAGACTAGTACGATTGAAGATTAAGGTGACAATCCGTGCCTTATGTTTAATCAAAGGTTATCGAATGACAAAAAGATATGATATATGTTATTCATAAGGTTGTTTATATTTTGATATTCATGCTACTTAGGTAGTCATAATGCCTTACTAGAGACCGCTTATGACTTGTATACCAAACTGGTTTTGGTTCACTACCAATGTCGCATGAAACTATTAGGTCGTACACAAAGAATGGCTTTGTGTAATTTCTATTGGTCCAGAGTAATGAATTTTATATGATAAAATTCATGAAATAAAAGCCCTTACGATTCGTTATACAATAACTTATTAATAGGGGCGTTAGTGTAATTTGTTTAAATTGTCTAAATACAATAGTTGTATTATGAATAGATTTTTTAATTATGCTTATCTACACATATAAATAGAGGTAGAAACCCTAAAACGAAATAAGATTTACGTTGTTGCTATTTTCGCGTTCTCTGGATTTTGGAGAGAAAGAAAAACATTTTCAATCTCTCTTAGGGCTAGCACACCAAATTGTGCTCACCGTTTGTGTGTGAATTTCAGATAGAGGACTCGTTCTTAAATGTATTAGAAATCGAATAATCAGATAAGGAAATCACAGATTAAGGTATGATTTACTTTTTATATATATAGTTTAATGGAACTCATTTTTGATCCTGTTGGGTATTTTTGTTGCGTACTCAATAGACGATGCCATGGGGAATGAAAGGGTAACGTAGAAATCAGAAGAAGTAATACAGTGATGGTGATACAGTCATGGCGCTATGGTTTAACATAGGCAGTGCCAAGTCAATAGACAGGCAACGTTAACTATCTTGAGAAGGAAAAATAGATAGAAGACACGGCGTTGTGGTGGCGTAGTCACAAAACATATACAACGTGGATCACTTACAGACAACGTCAAGACATAAAAATAGAAAGTTTTGGACTTCTATTTAGTTTTGAATTTTTATTTAGGGTTTCTAATTGTACTTTTAGTAGTTTAAGGAGTATAAATGTAAGCCCCCACGTCATTAAAATGACTGACAGACCTTGATTACCTAAACCCTCTGATAATCTAGTCAGCCTAATCCATTCTTTCAACTATGATCTTAAAATAATAATTATTTCAATCATTTCTAAGGCTCCTAAACTATATTTATTTCCTCAATAAAACTCAATTCGTGATTTGTTCAATTTGAGCAAATTAAAATATTATATCCATATTTAATAAAAATTTCGGTGGCACCTCCCTTAAAAGTGGCTTGGCGAAAAATTCACCTAATAAACAATAGAATTGGGGAGAGGCCTAGAAGGACTCATAACTCTCCACAGTTCACAATATGTTTCAAATTAATAAACTAACTTAGAGTCCCCAAAAACTTAATTAGAACTTAACAATCCTCAATAGACCAAAATTGAATCATAAACCTCTCAATATATTTTAAACCGACTTAGAAGACTCTTATAAACATTCGATGAAAGTTACGCCCTACACTCACCCCAAGAACCCCAAAACAATGTATATATAAACAATTTACGACAAGAAATATACTTTAACTATTGAAACCAATTACCACAATCTTCGAGTCTTGCCCATTTTTCCCTTGTCTTCACAAAAAATCTAACATAATCAAAAACAACTTGAAGATATCAAGTAAGTAAATTCCTACATTGATCTGTACTCCTGCAATTGTTAGTATGATACATGGGAACATGTAATTACATTTCCAAATAAACAATATGATATATGCGTCGATATGACATTCAATCCACTCTGTCATTGTCTCATAACTATAGTCAAACATCAACTTCCAAAAATAGTACTGAGATAGTATTAAGAGATCATGAAATGTAGAGATAACTTGTCAGCGTTAGACTCCGGTAGTCTCACTAGACGGCACAGAGGCATGATTGAAATCAAGTTTCAAGCAAACCAAACTCCAAAACAAGCTTATCCCCCTCACTCACTCTATGTATGCATTATCAAGAATGATAAAATGCAATGCAGACTATGACACAATTACAGGTACAAAAGTATTCAATCAATAGTAAAGATCACTGTAGGTTTACTTACAACCAACCAATTTTCAGCTTATTTTTTGGGGTTCCCAGTGCGTCGGATCACCTTGAAAATGGATCCAATAGCTTTCTGGCATACCCAATTACATTAAGGGTCAAGCTTTAAGTGAAACTAAATTACTTAACCCAATGAAAACTGCGGCAAAAGTACGCTTGAGAACAATTTCCAACAATATTAATTTATATAATTGTTTCGATTGGCTTTGAACTAGCCAACTTCGGGTAGCTTTTTAACCTTGAAAACCTCATTATTTTTCATGATGACCTAAAAGGAACTTGTAGTACGCATGTCATACTTTCCATAGAATCTAAAAATACTCTAATCGAATAACTGACGGAGAAGTTATGAATTTTCTAATATTTTCTCTAAACTAGGAAAACACTAATTATTTTGAACTGAAAAACTTCTCCAAATCAATATTTTCGCAATTAAATCCTCTAATATTGACAACAAAAACCATAAAACCACTCGATACCAGCATCGAAATATTTTCCACAGCTTGTGGACTCAAATTGGATTAATACCAATAATCAATTCATCTAGAAACCCAATGCAAATCAATATAAACTATAAAAACATCTCCAGCATAGTTATTAACTGAATCACGTTAGTTCAATTCATCAAAACCCTAACCCACTTTAGTGGAATTTATTCCAAATCAGTGCACATTAACCTAATAAATCGATTTTTAACAGTTCCTACCAATTTCTATCAATACTTCATGAAACAAATCGATAAATTGCAAGAATTCAAATTGAATTAAGGAAAATGCCCAACATTGAGTATTTACCAGATTGAGGGTTGAATACCTCATTTTCACTGTGGAAAGTTTGCTCAAACTGACCATCTCGCGATGCTCTACGATTTTGCAGAAAGAAACTAGGCGACAATCGGACGTCGAAAGCTCTCGGAGTGAAAACACGAGTGAGATGGTTTAGAGAACGAAGTTCGTTCTCTCTCTGTTGAAATTAAAATGAAAGTTTTGATTTTCATTTCATTTATATATAAACCCTAAGCTGCTTGTCAATAGCTTAATTTCATTTTATTTATTAATTTGATGTGTTTCGGCTTTCAACGCTCGTTTTCGATCCGATTTTTCACCAAATTGAACAAAACTCTTAATAAAATAGTCCATCTTCATAAAATGTCCATAACACTAGTTTTAGTCACACCAAAACCCCAAAAGTCTTAACTTTGTCCATGACATACTAAAATCTTATAGACCAATTTCTTGCCATATTTGGCCAAACTTGCACGAATTCAGACTCAATTTCATTCTCGACCATCGCCAATCGACACAAAACTCTAGGCAAATTCTTGTACTAATTTTTTTCTCACATTATATCACCACCAATCTCGACTTGCATGCAAATTAAGATGAAATCTTCATATGAGGATTAACACTTGATTAATTAGTTTTCGAACAACTAATACACCTCGAATATGAAAAACTGAGGATACACCTCAATACACCCGACTTCGCGGCAAAATAATGTATATTACATCCACTAAGCATGGAACACGAAAAAATAATATGTAAACATATGATCTCTTATTCGTAATACGTGGGCCCCACCTCGGATAATCAAATCGCAAATTAAATCCGAAAATACTTAATTAGCATCCTAATCAAGTTTACGAAATTCTCAGATGTCACAATAAATAAGTGTTAGGATGTGGTAAACACATATATTAGCAACAACCACCAAACTTTATCATAATTTTAGAGGAGACCACCATAGTTTACATTAGTTGAGTTTTAGAGAGTTTTATTTGAGTCTTGAGAAGAGCTTTTGAAGAAGAAGACATTGAAGACTCCAATTTGCAGTTCAATCTTTTTTTCATTGATTTAGTTAAAGGTATAATTTAGCTTAATCACTGATTTCAATGATGTTTATGAATTGTATGACATTAATTTCAATGATGAGTGAGTAGTATATTTATCTTATGGATCAATGGATCATATGGTATGAATATTATGCAAAGTTATAAATTGATTATAATGTTTTAGATGTGAAATGAGTAGAATTTGTGTTCGATTCTATTCTTAATGTTACGAATATCTTGATTACATGTTTGTTAATTAAGGTTCTAGAAGTTACCATGGCCATGGAGCTTTTAAGCCGAATATGAACAACACAACCGTAAAATATATAACAACGATAGATAGTTATTAATTAAGGAGACATTGATAGTAAACTTAAAATTTTATGAGTCTAAAGATTCAGTACTTAATGCTTTCTGAGACTTGCATCATTCACACCGATAGGTGGAGTTCTAGTTTACACAGTAGGATTTTTTTCACTACAATAGTGGATTGAAGTGAATATGAAGAAAATCGGTCTATTAAAATTATTCATTGCACACACATCAGAAAGATGAAGGAAGTTATGCATGGGAAGCTTAGTAATTCATTACTTAAGTGAATTTATGAATTAAGGGTTTTTTTAATATAAAAAAAAACAACTTGATTTACTTTACTTTGATAGAATAGATTAGTTTTAATGTAAATTAAACAAAAATAGACCCGTTTAATAATATAGTAAACTTGACTAAGTAATTGTGTTCTTGTACACCTTTCTTTGAGGAACATTATCTCTAGTCAACCTTTGTTGATCATATTATTACTACAATTGAACAATTATACTTGCTGTCACGATCACTCATAGAATGGTAGGCACTCATCCGAAGAACCGCCAAGGTCCAATACACAAGGCCGGAGCATATCTTCTAGAACTTGAATCAATCTCTCAATTTGCTCGTCTATTTGAGGAAGGGAAGCCGTGCTGAATAGTAGGCGCATTCCAAACTGCTCTTGCATATTTTGCCATATCCTGAACGTATACATATTACCTATGTATAACATGATAGTTAACGGTCCCCTATGCAAACTGATAATTCCTCTCTTGAATAATATATTCAGGTAGTCGAATGTGTAGTTTGCTGCAACTGGTATAAAATGAGCAGGCTTTGTCAATATATCAACAATAACCCGAATAGAGTCGTGTTTCCTAGCAGTCTATGGCACTCCTCTAACAAGGTCCATGGCGATGTCTTCCCTCTTCCATCTTGGAATGGGAAGTGGCTGTAATAACCCTCCCGCTCTACGATGCCCATCCTTCACCTACTGGCAAATATCACAAATAATAATGAACTCAAACACGTCTGCCTTCATCTAAGGCCATAAAAAATGCATCTGCATGTCATGATACATCTAGGTCATGCATGGATGAATGGTGAATCGGTAATGGTGTGAATAATAAAGAGTCTCGTCTCTTAGCTCAGCCACTAACGGTATCCACAATCTGCCCTTGTATATAAATCATTTATTAGATGTCTCTGTCTAGTCAACATGATCTGGACTCTGCGTCAACTCACTGAATCTCGAGTATAACTGGTCCATCTACAACCCTCTGATACTCTTTGTATAGACATGGCCTATAATTTAATCTGCACATAAATCATTAATCGAATATCGGTAGTAGTATCTGATTGACTTGATGTAGTCGCTGCCTCTAGTAACCCATACTCATGCATCATATAACATCAAACAATCTTGGCATCTCCAATCGGTCTCCTACTAATCGTGTCTGCAACTACATTAGCTTTTCCTAGGTGGTAGTCCAAGGACAAGTTAGATTCTTTCAAGAACTTAAACCATCTACACTATCTCATGTTCAGTTCCTTCTGTGTGAAGAGATACTTCAGATTCTTATGATCAGTAAAGAGTGTAAATTTCTCTCCATATAGATGATGTCTCCAAACCTTTAGCACAAACACAATTGCTGCTAATTCCAAGTCATGTGTGGAATAGTTCTTTTAATGTATTTTTAGCTGTCTGGATGCATATGTAACAACTCATCTGCCCTATATTAACATGCGTCCTAGACCTATATGAGAATCATCTATGTACACTAGAAATCCCTTTCTAGCCTCTGACAAAGCTAACACTAGAGCGCTAGTCAACAACTTCTTCAACTCAGCAAATGCGCTCTCGCATTTCTTCGTCCACTCAACTGCTAAACCCAGAAAACTCCTAATCTTAATAACTGATGTCGATTCTGACCAATCCATAATAGCCTGAATCTTGGCCAGATCTACTGATATCCCTGCTACCCTAACAACTTGACCTCTGCAAGCAAAAAATCACACTTACTAAACTTTGCGTAAATTTTATGCTCCATCAACAGCTACAATGTCTCCCCGAGGTGTTGCTCGTGATCCTCTCGAGTCTTCGAATAAATCAAAATTTCATCGTTGAAAATATTAAAGAAGCGATTAAGAAATGGTCTCAGAATCCAGTGCATCAAATCCATAAACATGGCGGGAGCATTGATCCCCTCGAATGGCATGACTGTGAACTGACAATGTCTATACCTTGTGTTGACTACTGTCTTGGACCTATCCTCATCGCTAATCATAAGCTGATGATGCCATGATCTCAAGTCTAAAAAACTACGCTCCTCTCAACTAATCAAATAAGTCGTCAATCCGCAGAAGTGGAGACTTGTTTCTGACTGCGACCTTGCTAAACTGTTGGTACTCAATACACAATCTCAAACTTCTATCTATTTTCATCATAAAAAGGATGGGTGCTCCCCATGGCGACATGAAAGGGATGATGAATCATTTATGTCCCAAATCTTGAAACTGACACTTCAACTCCTCCAACTCTCTTGGAGCCATATGGTACGACGATATCGATATAAGCCTGGTGTGCAATACTAGATTGATGATAAAGTCTATCTCTCGCGGCAGCAGTAAACCATGTAACTCCTCCAAAAACACATCTTGAAACTCATAAACTACCAAAATTTCCTCAAGTATAGGTCCCTGACTCTCTGCCACTATATACAACACTGACATAGTCTACATATTTACACTAGTCGCAAGACGACCTCTTGTGCTATTGACTCTCGGTGTACTACTGATAAGTGATTATTTAGAATTATATATAGGATTATTTTATTAGTATATTTAGTATAAATACCCTAAATTGAACTCTTATTGATTGTATTTTTGTATTTTTTGGTATATAGGGTATAAAGGAGACAATGGAGTGATTTCGAGAAGAATCAAGAATAAAATGCATAAAAATGTGATTGACAACGTGGTAAGGATCTTGACGCCATGGGAGATGAATATATAGCATGGGAAAGTTGTGGAGGAGAAGAAACGAAGAAAAATGAGACAGCAGTGCGAGTATAGTAGGGGCACCGTGGGCACAAAGGGGAAGGCACCGAGGTGGTCTGCATAGGGTGTCGAGTCTACTGAGTGAGGAAAATGCATAAAAAGGTGCCGAAGCTATGGCGGCAATGTAGCCTTACACACACAACGCCGGATCACTTATTGATAGTGCTGAGACAGAAAATAGAAAGTTTAGAGTTCTATTTCATTTGGAATTGTCTATTAGGTTTTCTAGTTGTTTTTTAAAGTGTCTTATACGTATAAATAGGTATTAGAATGTCGTAAACTCACAAATTATCATTAAGAGCAACCAATTATCATAGAATATCTAGTTTACTTTGTTTTTGAGAACTAAGAAGAGTTTTGGAGGAGAGGATATTGAAGACTCACGTATGGTTATTCGATATTGTTTTCTTGAATTAATTGAAGTTATTTTGTTTAATTTTTTATTTTAATGAATATCATTATGTGCATGTTTATTTCAATGATGTGTGAGTAATTCATTAATCTTAGGGATCATAGGATCTTTTGGTATGAATGCTAATGTAGTTTTAGTGGATTATAAAGTTAAAAGTGCAATAGTTAGAATTTGTATTGATTCTGGACGTAATGCTACGAGCATCTTGATCACGTATTTGCTAATTATGGTTTTTTGAAGTTACCATGGCCATTGGAGCTTTTAAGCCAGATATGGACAATACAGCAGTAAAATATATAACATCGATAGATAGTTATTGATTAAGGAGGCACATATAGTAAAATTAATTAGTTATGAGTCTAAATATTTGAAACTTAAAGCAATATGGAACTTATGTTATTTATACCGATAGGTGGAGTTCTATTTTGCACATTAGAATCATTTGTCACGATAGTGGGTTGAAGTTGATTAGAAGGAAATTTGTATATTCTAATTAAGCATTGTACACACATAATGAAAATGAAGGAAGTGAGTTGAAAAGCATAGTTATTCATTATCTAGGTGAAGTTATGAACTAAGATCTTCTTAATATAAGATTACAAGTATTTACATTGTTTTGTTAGGTTAGAATCGTTTAGTTTAAAATCAATTAAAAAGAAATTTCTTTAGCAATAGAGTAAACCTGACTAAGTATACTGAGTGCAATACATCTTTCCCTGAGAACGATATTCGTAATCAACATAAGTTGATCACATTATTACTACAATCAAATCATTATACTTGCAGCCACGATCAAGTTTTTGGCGTCGTTGTTAGGGATAGGTAGCCACTCTAATTTAGTTAGTTTACAAAATTGTTAAGTTTTATTTTTAAAAATTTATTTTCTAGTTCATAAAAAATAAAAAATAAAAAGTTTAAGTTACAAGTTTGACAATCTACACTTGTTCTTTTGTGTTTTCTTGTTAGGGAATTTTTAGGGAGAATTTGTGCATGCATAGTAAAGGAGAGAATGACTTAGTGCCTTACGACCATGAGATTGACAGAACCAACAAAGGAAAGAAAAAGAAAGGAATTAAGATAGCAGATGATCAAGCACGAAACCAACAACAGGGCCGAAGGAATAACCCACCCGAAGGTGATCTGGTAGTGCAGGACAGAGTGTGGAGACAGAGATTTCTTCGTGACTACTTCACACCAAAAGTTCAAGAGACTTATAATGTAGTGATGAGGCTTCCAGCCAACACCACCAAGCTTAAACTGATACCATTTCTAGTCAACATGGTGCATAATAGCTTATTCAACGGGCTAGCGAATAAAGATCCAGTTGCACATGTAGAGAATTTCTTGGAGAAGTGTGACACTGTTCACATTATCGGAGTTACAAACAAGGTGATTAGGATGAAACTTTTCCCATTTTCATTAGGTGGAAAAGCTGAATCCTGGTTTTAAGGACTGAACGCAAGGAGTATGACTTTATGGGCGAAAATAATTGAAAGATTTATAGATAAGTTCTTTCCCCCAGTGAAGGTCAGTGAAAAGAAAATGGAAATTGATCAATTCAAGCAGAAGGATGTTGAGTCTCTTGGTGAGGCTTAGGAAAGATTCAAATAGATGGTAAGGAGATGTCCAAGGCATAGGTACGTGAAATGGGAACAACTACAACAGGTGGTTCTCACTAACCAAATATTAGGATGGAGCATTAGTTTTTCTAGATCTTATGACTCAAAAATCTATAGCCGGTACTCGTTCCACGATTAGAAAGCCAGCAGGCGTATATGAGATTGATTCACAAGTTGCGATCATGGCATAACTATCCAACCTGAGCAGTCAAATGGTGAATCTTCAAATTGGAAAACAAATTCCACAAGTGCAAATGATACAACAACCCTTTAGTTACCAAGCAATGGTGTTTAATTCAATGTACATACAACAAGGAATGGAGTTTCAAAATGTCAACTACATGAACAACTAGAGCTATGAAAACAAATTCAGGCTGAGAGGAATTGCTCATCAAAGGTTTTATCAAGGATACAAAAACCCTAACTTCTTATTTGTAAATCCTAGTAACGCACTGAAGTTACCTCCAGGCTTTGATCAACACGTCCTATAAGGAAAGTTAGAGTAGAGCGAAGAGATGACTTCATTGAAGTCAATTGAGGAATTCTTACACGCCATTGACATGAGCAATAGGGAACTCCATGAGAAGTATGAGAAAGAGATGGAAAATGTGAAGCAAGCTATGAAGAGGATAGATGATGATAGATCCCAATTCATCAAGAACCTAGAGAGATAGATTGGTCAGTTAGCCATTATGTTAAATTCAGGGAAGGAAGGGTAGTTTCTCAGTAACTTTATTATAAATCCCAAAGAGAATTGTAGTGTTATTCACATGATGAGCACTACAGTAATGAATGAGCTAATGCAAGAGCAAGTGATCTACAAGCCAAAAAAAGTCAACATTTTGACTTTGAAAAAGTATGAAGCAATGCATGAAAATAGAACCGAAGTGAGGCAAGATGAACTCGAAAAATTCAAGCAATAAAGGATCAATGCTTTGAAGTATAATAAGAAGGGGAAAAAACAATGGAGAATTAAACAACAAGATGAAAGACCTTCTGAAAAAGCATAAAAATGAAATAGTATCAAGGTTGTTCCAAAGAAGTCGAACTGTGAAAGCCTAGATTTCTTTAACATATAATTAAGGCTAATCTTGGATTAATAGGGCTTAATTTTGTTCTAGGTCGCGACTCGGGAGCTGAAGGTTGGTGGAATTAAGATTTTGAAGTAATGTTATATTTTTATGATGTTTGCCAGTTTGTGTAGTATAGTTATGTTATTTTGAAAAATTTCAAGTAAGGCGGGTAATTTTGAATTTCGCGAGTTATAACCTCAAGATGTCATGTTGAATTAGTCCAAAGTAATGTGCCAACACTGACTCAGGGTTTACTTTCGATTAACATGAACGGGTATATGGGTTATAGTCGAAAAACCAAGTTGTTTTGACTTAAAATGACCATTTTGGCCTTAAACTACCAAAGCAAGAGATTTGCCTCGAGTTGCGTGCAAGCTGGGGTCCGGAGTAGTCACATAAGTTTATAATATTGAAGTGAAGGTATATGTCGAGTTTCATGCCAATCCAACATGTCTAACTCAAAAATAGGTGTTGAGTAGAATCGAGTTAAATGGTGAATTTGAGGGGTTTTATTGTAGAGTTTTTAAAATTATTATGTCGTTGTACATGTTTAAAAGTTTAGGGAGGCCTAAGAAATTAAAAAGAATTTGGTTTTGAGTAGAAGGTTGGCTAGAAGGTGCAACAAATGAATAAGAAAATGTTGGATTTCCAAAGCTAAGGAGGTGAAGGTTAAGCCGCCTCACCTCTTCGCTTATCTTCTCTTCGATGACTACAGTCTACCATCTTTCTCTCTCTCTCTCTCTCTCTCCCTCTCTCTCATCGACTTCAGCATCCTAACACTAATTTCCACAACTCCCTCACATCAAATTGAAAGAAAAATAGTAGCTTTAGAAGCTTGGAAGCATTGACAGCAAAACTATAGTTTTGACTGTTGAATCAGTGAGTTTGTGCTCATTTTCCTTGTGAATCTTGATCTCTTTTAAGCATATTTTACTTCCTTCGTATTTTTTGTGTGTCAAACTTGTAATCAAACCATTCCATCACAGATTTGGAGCGTGGTACGTGAAGTTATAGGCGAGGGAAGTGGGACAGTTCATAAGGATTAGTGATAGTAAAACAGTTGAATAAGGTATGTTGGGGTTTGAATATATCACTTATCTCTCTTTCTTTTGGGAAACTTTCCACACCAATCTCTTACTTTTACTTCAATCTTCGGTTTTAACCATTTCCTATAGGATTTAGAGCCATGTGGGTTCAGTTGGAGTGGCAACAAAGGACGCCATTTGCTACAAAGGTTGCATTCCAACTGTTTGATAAAATTGAGTTAATTCATCACTTTTTCATCAAATTTCTTGGAGTTTTGCACATACAAAAACTATGGGAGAGGACTTGAGTTATGTTGTCTAACATGTGGGTATTTGAATTGAAGAGATGGAAATGGAGATGAAAAAAAAACAAATAAATGAAAGAAACAAGAACGGCAGCTTTGCTATTGTTCTATATAAAAACAAGAACATCAGCAAAGTTGTTGTTCTATATAATAAAGAAAAATAGCAGCTTTGCTGCAGTTCCATAGGAAATAAGGGTCTGGGACGCCCTTTGGCCATTACCCAAGGCAATCGCTGCCCTGTGAGCTATGCCTTACGCATGCAAGGACGTCCTTATCAATTTTTGAAAAAGATTTCTAAAATTTGGGATTTTACCCAAATAAAAAAAATCAATTTATTTTGAGAAAAAAAAAAGAATTTTAGGATTTTATCGTGGGTTTACATCGGGTTTTGTGCCTCGAAAAGCATGCTAGAAACCCCAAATTTAAGTAAAATTGAGGAATTGAGTCTAACAAGTTTTGAAACCTATTGAGTTGGAAATTGAGTTCATTAATGTTGCATATGAGATTGGAACTTTGGGAATTAAATTATATAATTGATTTTTGAGGTTTTTAGGATTTGAGAATATTGAAATAATTCAAAAATTTACCCGAAAAGTTAAGGAATTCGAATAGGAAACTTATCCGAGTTTCTCAATGGTTTTAGGTTAAATTGAGGATCCCAAAACCACTTGGAACGAGCCTCAGGTAATAGGTTTAGAGTACATTAGAGGTAAATAAACTTTACAGTGACTCTCACATTAATATGGTTTATCTATTTGCATAAATTGCATTTATTATTAGTAATGCAAGCACAGAGAGAGTAAGGGGGATAAGCTTATTGTGGAGTCTGGTTTGCATGAAATGGAATTTCAATCCTACCTCTACACCAGCTAATGAGACTAGTTCCAGAGTCTAACGCCAACAAGTTATCTATGCATTTCATAAACTTTTAATACTGTTTCCATACTATTTTTGGACATTGACGTATGATTATAGTTAGGGAACAAAAATGGAGTGGATTGCACTATTGTATATTAATCTCATCAATTACCTTGTTTTATGATTATTCCATATTATCCTCTTGCCATTACCAGGTGTGTTCGAAAGTATAAAGCTTACTTATCTGACATCATTATTTGATGTAATGGTGACAGGTCCATCTTGCATCAATAAGGGAAATGAGAAGCTCAAAAACTTTTTTGTGATTCATTTAGAGCTTACTTTCTATGTATGTGACTTGGACTTTTGTGTATATATAATATATTTTGGGTTTAGGTGAGAGTAGGTTGTTTTTAAAACTTGACGTGGAGATTTTGATATTAAAACTTGAACTTTTGGTGTTCTTATCGTTCTTGTGGACATTGTAGGGTTATTTGAGAGGTTTCAAAAAGTTTAAACTTTTTGTTATTGTGTTTATTCGATGGTAATATCTTATATTGAGATGTGAGTCCTCTTAAGCATTCTCTTACCCTTATTTATTAGGTTCTGAAATTTGGCGGCAGTCAATTTTTAGGGAAGACTATGTCCAAATTATTTAAATGAATTGAAATCATTCGGAAAGTGATTTCCCAATTTGCTCCATTTTATTGGTGAATGAATCAGTCTTTTATAGTTTGATTTACAGTTATATGGGTTAAAAGATTGATGGAAATCTTAAGGTTTTTAATAGGCTTACTAGATTATTATGGTTTAGTGTTAATCTAGGCCGGTCAATCGTTTAAATGATGAGGGGGCTAACAAAGTTGATACCGGAGCCTAGTTTTAGATCAATTAAGGTAACTTATGATTGAGTAACCTATGTAATGATCTTAAGGACATTATTCGAGTTGAGTTGCATATTCCACTATCATGTTCTGATTAGTTGGAAAATGAATATGGGCTAGGAAAATAGTTATATTTGTGTTAGTTGTGTTTATTTTATCGTTGTATCGATAGATTTAATATTTCTGATCGACTCTTACTTGCATATTGTTTTGCATAAGTTATGAGTGCATTACAAGATCCCAGATAGGGATCAAGCGAGGGCTTGGATCTACGATACATTGAATCTGAGTCTTTTTGCAAATGGACTAAGTACATTACCGCTTAGCAACAGTAAATAGCCGATACATTAGCTTCGATAAGGGCACAGAGTGTGGTAGCACCGACACGTGGAGTCCTTAATGTTCCAGATGTTCAGGAAGAACATACTACATATGCTATTCGGGCTACATTAGAGACAGCATGGGAGGATCATATTCTAATGCCAGAATAGACTATAACTACAATTCAGTCGAGGGAGGATAAGTTACGATCTTAGTTCTGAAAAAGCCATCCCATGGCCTCTGAAGGAGGTTTGGATATGAAAAAGATTGAGGAATGGATTCTCAATCACGAGACGATCCATCGTGTGCCTGGTACACCAGAGCACTTGAAAGTGGAGTTTTCTACTTTCTATTTTGAGCTGGTGCATTGATCCAAGACAGGGTGAGGCTTTGATACTTAGGCCGATTTCTTAGAGGCTTTTAAACGAGAATATGTCACTGAAACTATGAGGATCAAGAAACGTATTGAATACTACAGACTAGTTCAGGGAGACAAGTTGGTTGCTTAGTATATAGTTGAATTTAATCATTTGCTATATTTTTCTGGTGAAAAAAAAATGGTGAACAATGACAAGAAGATTAAGTACATGTTTAGGCTAAAGAAAGACATATCCACCGCTATTTCAGCTACCAATCGTAGGACATTTCAAGAGGTATGTGACATTTCAAGAGGTGTGTGACATATCCAAGGTTTTTGAAATGACTCGGTTTTATCATCAAAAGACCGAGGGGACTAGAATAATTGTAGAATCTGGACATGGTTTGGGTTATAGTGGCAAACAATAATGGCTTACTAGGAAGGGTAATAAAGGGTTCAAGAGGAGCAAGAGTGGTGAATCAACATCAGTACCATCTAAACCTATAACTCCTACCTTCGTTCCTTCTTTAACCGCTACTGTTACTAAAAGACCTATAGTGGTACAATTATCAAAAGTTTTAAGGCCTTCTCAATTTCAGACAGTTCAACCATCAACTCGATTTAGTTAGCCTCAGTCACAAAGCGACAGGGGCAGAGGTCGAGGAACTCCGAGTTAGGGGTCAAAACATATGGTGCAGCCAAGCTTTTTCAGTGGGTAATAGACGAGTAAGGAACTATTTTAATTACGAACAGCCTAGCCATTATATGAAAGATCGTCTGTGGTTAGCGAGACCACAACCTTCTATCTCTTTATCACGATCTCAAACCAGAGTGAGAGCTCAAGTGATTGCAAAGCCGGACGCAGATGCTAATCGCAACCTTATTGAAGGTATTATTTCTATTTATGGTCGTTCTATGCATGTATTAGTTGATTCTGGTTCAACTATATCCTTTATATCTAGTCGAATTTTTGATGAGTTAGGTTTGACTCCGATAAGAGTCAATATACACTTGGTCCTTAACACAGTAACTACGGAAAAAGTTTATCTGCACTTAGTGTGCGTGAATTGTATTGTAGAGATTGCAAGACATGAGATGGCTGCAACTCTCTGAATACTAAAGTTTTTAAAGTTTGATGCTCTGTTCGGTATGGGTTGGTTAGCCTCTTATCGTGCACAATTAGATTGCTTCCACGAGACCATATCTTCTTACATTCCATGCTGTACTATATTCACTTACTCAAAAGCAGCTTCCAATTTACGTAAGACTAGAGTTAGAGTTGCCACTAGTCTGGAGATGGAGATATTTGCTGTGATGATTAGTGCAGAGGAAAATTGCAACCAAACCTTAAAGAGATTCTAGTTGTATCTAATTTTCCAAGTGTTTTCCCTGATGATTGGCCTGGACTTCCACCTCTGAGAGTAATCGATTTTACTATAGATTTAGTTCATAGAACTAAACCCATTTCTATCCCTCTATACCTAATGGCTCTGAAGGAGTTATGCGAACTGCAAGCACAATTGCAAGAGTTGTTCAAAAAAGGGTTTATTCAGCAAAGCATATCACCTTGGAGTGCCCCAGTCCTCTTTGAAAAGAAGAAGGACAGGAGTTTGAGGCTTTGTGTTGATTATCGACAACTAAACAAGGCCACTGTTCGAAATAAATATCCTCTTCCTCGAATTGAAGACTTGTTTGATCAACTAATGGAGCCAAATTCTTCTCTAACATTGATATATAATCTAGTTACCAACAGTTGAGGGTTCGAGTAGAGGATAGGTTGAATACCACGCAAGTACCCGATATGGCCATTTTGAATTCGCCGTATGCCTTTTCGGTTGACAAATGCCCTGGTAATGTTTATGGATTTAATTAAGAAGGTATTGAAACCATACTAGATCACTTTGGAATTATGTTCATTGATGACATATTGATCTTCTCCAAAACTCACAAGGAACATGAGCAATAACTCAGAGTAATCCTTCAAACTTTAAGGAGTCACAAGCTATATGCCAAGTTTAGTAAATGCGAGTTTTGGTTATTTGAAGTCAAATTTCTTGGTCATATGGTTGGAACAGAGGGGATCTTTGTAGATCCATCAAAGATTAAAGCTATCTTGGGTTGGCCTACCCCCACCACAGTGACAAAGATCAGATGTTTTCTGGGATTGGCTAGCTATTATCGCAAATTTGTAAAAGACTTCTTTAATAGAGCTGCATAAATCACTAGATTAACTCAAAATAACGTTGATTTTTTATGGTCTATTGATTATGAGAACGCCTTTGAAGCGCTCAAGAGATTTTGACTTTAACTCCAGTTTTTATGTTACCTGAGCCTGGGAAGGAACTTACAATGCATATTAATTCTTCTTAAGTTGGATTGGGTGTTGTTTTGATGTAGAATAATAGGGTTATTGCTTTTGTTTCTCGAAAGTTGAAGATTCACAAGAATAAGTATCCTTTGAAAGATTTAAAATAGGCTGCTATTGTGTTTGCTTTGAAGTTGTGGAGGCATTATCTTTATGGAGAAAGATTCACTCTCTATTCTGATCACAAAAGTCTGAAATATTTATTTTCATGGAAAGAAGTGAATATTTGGCAACGACAATGGTTTGAACACCAGAAGGATTTTAATCTCAGTCCTGAATATCATCCAAGGAAAGCCAATACCATCGCTGATGCATTAAGCTGGACACATGTTAAGGCTTTGCGTGTAGCTTGTCATATGACATACGAGTATGATTTACTCAAAGTGGACGCTACTATGTCATTGTCTGAGGTTTCAGATTCTATTGGACTGAAAAAGCATATCGGAGTCTAAGATTCAAAGGCAAACTTTGGATTCCATAGGTGGCGGAGATTCGAGACGAGATACTTAAGGAATCGCACATGTCTAGATATAGCATTCATCCAGGTGGAACCAAAATGTATCATGACATTAAAAGGTTGTATTGGTGGCTAAGAATGAAAGCTAGTGTTGATGATTATGTTAGGTGAAATGAGATTTGTCAATAGATCAAAGTTGATTAGTGAAAGCCTGGTGGTACTGTACAACCACTCCCTATTCCTTAATGGAACTGGGAACACATTGCAATGGATTTTGTTACATAATTGCCTATTTCTTGAAAGAAACATGATGCAATGTGAGTTATTATTGACAGATTGACGAAATCTACTTATTTTCTTTCTGTGGCAATTTTCAACACCTTTTCACAGTTCAGCCAATTGTATGAGTGAGAGATTATCAGGTTACATGGTATGCCTTTGACAATTATTTCTGATCGAGATGCTCGATGTACGTCTAGCCTATGGCAGAGTATGTAGGAACAACTTAGTACGCAACTTCATTTCAGCATAACTTTTTAACCACAGAAGGATGGTAAGTCTGAGAGGTTGATTCAGGTGCTAGAAGATATGCTCAGGCCTTATGTATTAGAGCATGGAGGTTCCTGGGAAAAATATATACCATTGTTTGAATTCTCATACAGCAATAGCTATTAAGCAAGCATTGAGATGGCTCATTTCGAAGCTTTATACGGTAGACCATGCCGTTCTCCAACCTATTAGGCGGCGCCAGAGGATTCAACAGTGTTGGGGTAACAGATTGTGCGAGATCACACTGAGATTGTTAAGCAGATTCATTAGAAAACGAAAGCTGCACAAGAAAGGCAAATTAGTTATTATTATCTTTATCACCGGGCGGAGGAGTATAATGAAGGAAACAGGGTATATTCTTAATGTTTCTCCTCGCAAAGGCCATTACATGTTTGGAATGAAAGGGAAACTCTCTCGCAGATACATAAGACCTTTTAGGATTCTTAAAAGAATTGGAAAGGTTGCTTACCGACTTTCATTATTATCGCAATTAGCTGGGGTTCATGATGTATTCGACATTTCTATGCTTAAAAAAGAAAGAACCTGATTCGCATCATATTGTAGAATGGAATCAGCTTGACTTACAACATGATGTTTCATATGATGAGCAACCTATTTAAATCATGGATATGAAGGTCTAGAAACTTTGGAATACAAAAATTCCATTGGTTATAGTGAAATGGCAGTTTCATGATGATTCCGAGCTAACATGGGAATGCGAGGAATATACAAGAGAGCATTTTCCATATCTTTTCTAATTTAGGTAAATCTTATCTCAATTTCAATTTCAAGGCCGAAATTTTTATTAGTTGGAAAGATTGTCAAATGCTAGATTTCTCAAATCTATAATTAAGGCTAATCTTAGATTAATAGGGCTTAATTGTGTTCTAGATCGTGACCCAGGAGTCGAAGGTTGGTGGAATTGAGATTTTAAGGTAATGTTATATTTTCATGAGGTTTGCATAGTGTGCGTAGTATAGTTATGTTATTTTGAAAAATTTGAAGGCGAGTAATTTTGAATTTTGCTAGTTGTAACCTCAAGATGCATGTTGAATTAATCCAAAGTAATGTTCCAATACTGATTATTTTTGGTTAACATGAATGGGTGATAGGTTATAGTCGAAAAACCAAGTCGTTATGACTTAAAATGGCCATTTTGGCCTTAAACTACCAAGCAAGAAATAGCCTCGAGTTGCGAGCAAGTTGGGGTCCGTGGTAGTCACAAGTTTTTATATTCAAGTGAAGGTGTGTGTCGAGTTTCGTGCGAATCCAACATGTCTATCTCAAAAAGAGGTGTAGAGTAGAATGAGTAAATTGGTGAATTTGAGGGGTTTTATTGTAGAGTTTTTAAAATTGTTAGGTTGGTTGTAAATTTTTAAAAGTTTAGGGAGGCCTAAGAAATTGAAAAGTTTTGAGTAGAAGAAGGTAGGCTAGAAGGGGCTACTAATAAATAAGGAAATGTTGTATTTCCTAAACTAAGAAGGTGAGGGTTAAGAGAATTACACAACCGCCTCACCTATTTGCTTATCTTCTCTTCGATCACTTAATCGATGAGTTTGTGCTCACTTTTCCTTGTGATTCTCAAGCTCTTTTGGGCGTCTCTTGCTTCCTTAGTCTTCTTTCTGTAGCAAACTTATAATCAAACACTTCCATTACAGATTTGAAGCTCGGTACGTGAAGTTATAGGCGAGGGAAGTAGGACAGTTCATAAGGATTCATAATAGTAAAACAGTTGAATGGGGTATGTTGGGGTTTCAATGTATCGCTTCTCACTCTTTATTTTGGTAAACTTTCCACACCAATCTCTTCCTTGTACTTCAATGTTCGATTTCAACCTTTTCCCATAGGATTTGGAGGCATGTGCGTTGAGTTGAAGTCACGATAAGGGAGTCCATTTGCTACAAAAGTTGCACTGCAACTTTTTGATAAAAGTGAGTTAATTCATCACTTTTTCTTCAAATACAAAACTATAGGAAAGGACTTGAGTTATGTTATCTAACATGTTGGTATTCGAATTGAAGAGATGGAAAGGGAGTCGGGAAAAAAATATATATAAATGAAAGAAATAAGAACAACACTGTTCTATATAAAACAAGAACTTCAGCAAAGTTGTTGTTTTGTATAATAAAGAAAAATAGTAGCTTTGGTGTTGTTCTATAGGAAATGTGTCAATCCCCTTTAAGCATTGCCCAAGGCGATCCCTGCCCTGAAGCCGGGCCTTGCGCAAGCAGGGAGGTCCCTATCAATTTTTGAAAAAAAAATTTCTAAAATTGAAGATTTGACCCAAACAAAAACAGAATCAATTTATTTTGAGAAAAAAAAATTTGTATTTTGCCAAGAAGTTTACATCGGGTTTTGTGCCTTGAACAGCATGCTAGAAACCCTGAAATTTAGCAAAATTGAGGAATTGAGTCCAACAAGTGTCGAAACCTATTAAGTTATGGAAATTGAGTTCATTGGTGTTACAAATGAGATTTGGACTTTAGAAATTAAATTTTATAATTGATTTTTAGGGTTTTTAAGATTTGAGAATACTGAAATAATTCGAAAATTTACATGAAAAGGTAAGGAATTTGAATATGAAACTTATATGAGTTTCTCAATGTTTGAACATTGAAGATCCCTAAAACACTTGGAACCAGCCTCGGGTAATAGGTTTGGAGTACATTAGAGGTAAGTGAACTTTACAGTGACTCTCTAATTGATATGGTTTATTTATTTGCATGAATTGCATTTATTATCAGTCATGCATGCATAGATAAAGTGAGGGGGATAAGCTTGTTTTGGATTTTGGTTTTCCTGAAATGAAGTTTCAATCCTACCTCTACACCGGTTAGTGAGACTTGTTCCAGATTCTAACACTGACAAGTTATCTCTGCATTTCATAAACTCTTAATATTGTTTCCGTACTATTTTTGGAAGTCAACTTCTTATTATAGTTTGGGAATAGTAACAGAGTGGATTGCACCGTTGTATATTTATTTTTTCAATTCCCTTGTTTTATGATTATTTCATATTATCCGCTTGTTATTATTAGTTGTGTTAGGCAGTGTAAAGTTTACTTATCTAACATCATTATTTGATATAATGGTTACAAGTCCATTTTGCAGCAATAAGGGAAAGAGGAAGCTCAAAGACTTTCTTTAATTCATTTGGAGCTTACTTTCTTTCTACGTGACTTGGTCTTTTGTGTATATATTCTATATTTTGGGTTTGGGTGTGAGTAGGTCATTCTTTAAACTAGATGTGGATATTTTTATGTTAAAACTTGAACTTTTGGTATTTTTATCGTTCTTGTGGGCACTGTAGGGTTATTTGGAAGGTTTCAAAAAGTCTGAACTTGTAGTTATTGTGTTTATTCAATTATAATATCTTATACAGAGATGTGAGTCCTTTTGGGCATTCTGTTACTATTTTTTATTAGGTACTAAAATTCAACGACAGTCAATTTTTAACGGGGATTATGTCCAAATTTTTATTCAAAGGAATTGAAATCATTTGGAATGTGATTTTCCTATTTGCTCCATTTATTCGTGAATGAATCAATTTTTGATTGTCAGATTTACAGTTATATGGGTTAAAATATTGACAAAAATCTCGAGATTTTTGAAAGGTTTATTAGATTATTAGGGTTTAGTGTTAATCTAGGTCGGTTAGTCGTTCTACTGACGAGGGGGCTGACAGGAACAAAAATTCAAGTTCACACCTAGTCTTCAACCAATTAAGAGGAGAGATCTTAAAGATATATGCATACCATTAAGTATTGATGGCACTAATTTAGAAACATCTTGTGTGATACTAGAGCCTCAATCAATGTGTTGCCTATAAAAGACATGTTACAAGCTGATTTGAAAATCAATTATCCCGATATAATAGAGTTGCAAGTAGTTGATGGTAACTTGGTACCAACAATCGTGAGAGTCCTGAATGTGCATGTGAAAATGGGTAAATTTACATTCATCACCCATTTTGAGATTATAGATCATGATGTGGATGATGATGTATCTATGATACTTGGAAGGCCATTCTTAAATATTGCCAATGTGGTCATGTACACGAGGAAGAAAATTATCACAATGACTATCGAGGAGGATGATGATGCCAAGAAGATTATCTTTATCGAAAGACAAAAAGTACATCTAAATGGGAGAGATATCTTTGCATTCAACCTCCAAATGGAGTATTTCGATTTAGACTCGGACTAAATGAACGAAAAGGCATCAGGCTTGTTAGTGTCATAATCATATTGACCATTTTGATTTGTTACTATAGTTGTTACAATTGACGTTATCAGTAAATGAATCATCTAAATCCAACACATGATACATGTACTCAAGATCTGATCCAAAATAGTTGGAGATTGGATAAAGATATGCGGTTGCAATCGGTAGCTCGAAGAAGTTGCCACAGGATTTCTAAATCAGATAGTTGAAGATTTGATCTTATCCCCAACCGACAGAAAGCTAACTAAAGATTATGAAGAGATTGGAGATTATGATTTAGAAGAATGATCACCATGTGTTTATCATAGAGGAAATGGGTTATTTAGAGATGGAGATTAGATAGATTTTACGGTTAATAGTTAGGATTTTATACATTGGTCTATATATTTGTCAAAGTAATTGAGTCATGTACACTAGTTATTCAGTTTACTTTATATTGTAAACCTGTTCGGTTCACTTCATTATAGAGTTGTAAAACCCCAAGGGGACTTGGGTGTTCTAGTGAGGGTGAGCCTCAAAGTGCATGTGGGAGACTTGTATTCCATCGAGGGAGCTCAACGCACTGAGTGAAAGCTTATGTATTCCAGCGAAGGGGAGCCTCACTGTGCAAGTAATGGGTGACTTGCCTAAAGTCCATTGTGAAGGTAAAAAGTAGTGTTGCAAGCCAAGTGAGGGATCACTAATTCAGGTGTTGCGTAAATCTATAACTCTTTTATCTTAATGGATTTTACATATGTGCTTAGCCCCGCAGATGTAGGTCTTGGACAAAACTGCGATAACATATCCGGTGTCTTGGTTTGATTTAGTTTTTCGCATACTTTATTTTAAAATACTTGCATTGATTTATTTTTTCCTGTTACAACCATTTTTTTATTCGATTATAACCGCCTTTTGGTTATTTTAATTGGTATCAGAGCGGGTACTACAAAGTCTTTGTTTACAGAGACAAGTGAGATCCATACTAACCAAAATCTCTAAGGGAAGTCAATCAGACCAGCTCAAAGGTGTCTAAAATACGTGGCCATCACTGTTAACCAATACAAACAACACATATTGGAAAGATTGCATCGAAGGGTACATTTTATCAATCAACGTAAAGGCATGAAGGGCCATTGAGAAAAGATACAAGCAACTAGAAGTTGATATAGTACCAAAGACTCCAAACGATTGGACTGTTGATGAGGAGAAGCTTTTCTCAGCTAACGCCAAAGGATTGAATGCAATTTTTAGTGCTGTCAACCAAGATCAGCTCAAGCTCATCTCCTCATGCAAAGTAGCAAATGAGGCATAACATATTCTCAAAAACTTTTTTGAAGGTAACGAAGATGTTCATGAGTCAAAAATAGTGTTGTTGTTCTAAGTTTGAAACTTTGAGGATAGGTGAAGAAGAAACGGTGGCTGAATATACAGCTAAACTCAAAGACATCGCCAACAAAGCTCAACAACTAGGGAAGAAATACTCCAACAAGAAGTTGGTTCAAAAGGCAATCAAACGCCTCCCTGTAAAATACAATATGAAAGTTGCTGCTATTCAAAAGAATCAAGGTCTTAAAGATATAAAGTTTGAGGAACTCATGGGATCACTTACCACCTATAAAATGCATCTAAACCAACAAAAGAAGTCCAAAGAGTTGGCATTGAAAGATGTTGCCTAGTATTTTACTTTTAAGAAAGATATTACTCAGGAAGAAGATGGTCTTGCTCTACTAACCAAAAAGTACAATAAATTGTTTTAGAAATTTCATGTTGTAAAGGCCAGTGGAAGAGAGGATGCCACAAAGAAAGATGTCGAAATAAAGACAGTAGATAAAAGCAAGCTCACATGCAAATAGTGCAGAGGAATTGGCCACTTCCAGGCTGAATGCCCATCTAGAAGGAATGAGTGTGTAGCCGAGTTGTTGGAAAGGGAACTCTAAAAGTCCCAGGCATGCCAGTCCTATAAGGAGTCCTTTATGTTGAAGATTAGAAGGGAATTTTACTAAGCATTATTCAATTATGTGCAAGAATTTCTATGTAAATCTTACTAAAGACAAATGTAATGTTTATGATGTAAAAGGATATTATATCTTGACTGAAGAAAGTCATCTAACAATTGCTACCTGTTGCAATAGCTTAGTAGGTCCTGTTACAACTCCACATCAGACATATGACACCAAAAGCTGGGGCATGTTCACTATCGGCCCCTAAGAAAGCTATCGAATTTAGAGGTTGTTCGTGGACTACCTAAAATTAGGCTCACTACCGTCATAGTATGTAAGCTTTGCCAGCTTGGAAAATAGAGACGAGAATGCCACAAACCTGTTGATAACTGCAAGACATCAAAAGTGCTTGAGCTACTCCCTATTGGTCTAGTTGATCCCACTCAGGTGACAAGTATATCAAGAAATAGATACATTTTGGTATGTGTCGAAGACTTTTCTCATTTCACTTGGGTTCTATTCCTAAAAGAGAAGTCAGATGTTTTTGAATGTTTTAGTAATTTGTATTTGAAGCTGTTGACTGAAAAAGGTATCTACAGGTAAACAAATTGTGAGGATCGGGAGTGATCACGGGAAAGAATTCGAAAACTTAAGGTTTCAAGAGTTCTGTAGAACATTAGTAGTTCATCAGGAATTCTCTGATCCTTTAACACTTCAACAGAATGGGGTGGTAGAAAGGAAGATCATACATGTGCAAGAAATGGGGAAAATTATGCTCATATCCAAATAAATTTATACCAAACTGTAGGCATAAGCTATGAACATTGCATGCTAAATCATCAATATATCATATCTCTGTCCATTCACTCACAAAACACCTAATGAAGTGTGGAAAGGTAAAAAGCCTAATCTTGCCTATTTTCACATCTTTGGAAGCAAATGTTTTGTGCTAAAGGACAGGGAAGTGCTAAGAAAGTTTGATACAAGGAGCGATGAAGCAAACTTCCTAGGATACTTTTCAAACGACAAGGCATATAAAGTATTCAATGGACACACTCATAAAGATATGGAGTCCATTAATGTTCCATTTGATGTCTCTACATCAGAGAATGTAGCTCCATAAGTTAATAGATATGATGATGAATCTGTTCCAGTTGCAACCGACCATGGTGACCCAGTTGCAACCGCCCCTAAAGCATCAACTAGAAATATAAATATTCTTGTTGCAACTAATCTTGGTTCTGTTGAAGCTGCACCTACTACATCTAATCCTACAAAAGAAGATAATTAAAATATGCCACTTACTGATACAATGTTGCCTTCAGTCAGTCGAGAACCATCAACTAGAGTATAAAAGGATCATCATCTTTCAAACATTAAACCATGCTGAGGATCAGGTATATCTCCCCTTGATCAGAATTTGTCAATAAGTTCTCACAAAGGGGGAGAATATTTAATTGAGGAGAAGTTAAGGGGGAGTTGCAGTAGTTGTTAATCTTTTGAAGGTAATATTTATTTTTACTTTCTTAAATATATTGGTATGAAGATACTTCTACTAGTATTTTTGTGACATGGGTTTCTATTGAAGACTATTTGGAAATGTGTCAGTGTGGTTTAACTAGATGATTGAAGCAGTTGTAACCATCATGGAAGTTAATACATGTTCGTATTAACACTATTTTTATCTTTTTAATTTCGTAAATTTTTAGGAAGAGCACTGATCATAATTGAAGACTTATATGACTCTTTATGATGGAGCAGAATGTTAGCTAGTTAATGATTACTATTTATGCTCCTAAACTCATTTTACTGATTGTGAAAACATAATGATAAAGGAGGAGATTGTTAGTGTCGTGATCATATCGACAATTTAGATTTGTCACTATAGTTGTTACAATTGACGATATAAGTAAACGAGTCATCCAACTCCAACATGATACTTGTGCTCAAAATCATATTCGAAACAGTTGGAGATTAGATAAAGATATGCGGTGGCAACCGGTAGCTCGAAGCAATTACAACAGGATTTCCGAATAAGACAGTTGAAGATTTGATCTTATCCTCAATCGACTGGAGGCTAACTGAAGATTATGAAGATGTTGGAAATTGTGATTCAGAAGAATGATCATGATTTGTTTATCATAGAGGAACGTGGTTATTTAGAGATGGAGATTAGAAAGATCTTACGGTTAATAGTTAGGATTATGTAATCTACATTGGTTTATATATTTGTCAAAGTAATTGAGTCCTGTACACTAGTTATTCAGTTTACTTTGTATTATGAACTTGTTATGTTCACTTCATTATCGAGTTGTAAAACCTCAAGGGAACTTTGGTATTCCAGTAAGGGGGAGCCTCACAGTGCAAGTGTGCGACGGCCTTGCCCCCTAGGGTGACATGTCTCCGTGTGCTCTTTTCCCAGTAGTCCTTTAAATACCACATATACACAACCACCATCCATAAATAACATATTTTCTCGGTTCTCATGTCCAAGCCAACCGAGTTGTCTACGTAACACCCGAACTACAATCGTTAATCCCCGAGATTAACGCTAATCCTAGTTTAATAAATTTGGGTCGTTACAATTCTTCCCAACTAGAAGAATTTTGTCCTCGAAATTTAAATCTTGAATATACTCTTGTGTAACTATCCTTTCCCCGTATGACCACGCCTCACACCTTGATAGTCCCTTTCTATAGTCCCTTGAACACCTGCACTAGACCATACTTCAATATATTGGGGACCCACCAGTGGGCCTTTCAGACCCACTCCATTGGCCCATCACCCAATAACCCTTCACATAATTGTATCCTCATGTGTTGCCCTACACGCGATGCGCCCAACAAGACCCTTCCTAAAGCCTTTCAAACCTTCACATAATTGTATCCTCAGGCGTTGCCCTACATGCAATGTGCCTAGCTAGGCCTTAAATACAACCCTTCATCTCTTCATCTTCACGGGGAGGAAACTATACCAGAAAACATTCACAACGCCACTCAGTCCTGGTCTTTTATTCTTCTTTTCGTGGGGAGGAAAGTGTGGCAAGAAACATTCACAATTTCCAACTCACTCCCAAACCCAACTAGACCATACTCGGATTCCCTTCTAGGTTCCCACTAGTGAGCGTACCTAATTGGTCCAAAACCTGATCCTCGCGGTGGTCGGCGTAGACCCGCTGTACACCTACATATGTACCAGCATAATAGCTTGGGTCGTTATCCACCGAGAACTCCTGATACCCATGTTATGGTTTAATTGTTACTCGTCCTTGTCTGAAGGCGAGTCATGTCCACGAACATAGTTAACATTTTTCATGCTCATTATCAGGCTTTGAATGCCTACTGTTTTAGTCGTGCTTTCATTAACTTCACCTGTGTCCATACCATCACAACCATGGTATTGTTGTAGTGCTTCACATGGCACAAGACTCTAACTTAGGCAATGAAATATGATCTTATGACACTATGACTATGACCATCACGAGTTACCCTCGCTCATGTATAAGTCACGTATTATCTCGTCTTTTTTTACAACGTATACTTAATAAGGTCACACACCTTGTATACAGTACCTAATGGAGAGTACCACTCATCCATTAATGAGGGTTTTCACTCTTTTTATTCTCATATCTTCTAAAAGCTTTATGTCTTCATATTCTTAAATCTGCAAATCATATGGCCCTTCAATTTCTCTATAATGACGCCTATCCATTTCATTTATTCAGTACACAACTTTTAAATTTCTTTGTCACATTAATATCTAGCGCCCCTGGTCCTAGTTGTCCATCTTCGTTGAACTTGATTTAAATCTTGGTGTCAGTGGTTTGTTTGATGTCTTCTCGCGCAATTGTATGTTTTCTCTGGGCTTGTACTTATTGAATTGTCCTTTTTAAGATGAGGTGGCGGTGTGGGCCCCAACCGACCTCACTGTCTGAGGGCATCATAAAAACTTCTATGGAGTTACTCGAATTGTCATGATTGCTAGACTAACTCCAGTGCTCTAACCGGAACTAAAGGTGTTTGTCATCGCTTTCATGTACATCCCGAGTCATCTCAACACTATCAATTGTCCATAGGTCTTCTAGTTGCTCCTCTGTCTCATGTCTTCTAGCTATCCTAATAGGACTTTATCTACAATTTCTCAACCACCTTCTCGTAAGTCTTTTCATTATTGTCTTTCTATGTATCTTCAAATCAAAAGCATCCTCAACCTATAACTAGTGGCTTGTATGAATTTGCCATCATACCTCCCATGTTCTATCGAGATCTAAGCTAGGTGTCCCATACCGACTAGGTTGAGAACTATCACGTCCTCAGCAGCGGTGTCGTGGTCTTCAATACGCATAAACTATATAGTCTCTAACTCAAATCATCACTTTCCTTTTTAGCATGAAATAACCACATATAATCACTTACATTCACCAATATCTTCTTAAACATGAAATTTACACATATATTGTAACAAAAACATCAGGTTCTCATTAACTATACAAAATGACCTGAAATTCAAAATTTTCATCTCTACATACTACGCATAATCCTCCTGAACTAGGGCCTTAACCCGTAATGGTATCGCGGGTATCGGCGGCATAAAGATCCATGGGCATTTGAAATGATGATTCCCTTCCACTCTACAATGTGAACATACCGGAGGGCACTCATGTCTCAATGATGTAGGCTCGTCACCCTACAAATCTAGCTCTGGCGCATGTGGCGATGTAGTAACTGACACTGGTCTCCAAGGACAATCTTTCTTCTCATGTCCACGCTAGCCACATTGAAAAAACCTACATTGTCATTTTGTTTTTCCTCACCATCTTGTTTTTCCTCACCATCTTCTTGAACTCTGGCTCGAAATCATCTCGTACTGTGTTCGAGGTGTGTGTGCTCGATCATACTTTCTATCTGCATGAGGACCTACCAATGTTAGCATGTGCCCCTCTTGTGTCCTCTATCTGGTTCTCCTATGTTCATCACCAGTGCTATTCTCGACCGACATTAGCTCCGGTTAGGTTTCGGTGACTACTATTTGGTTTGGAGATGCTGTAGCCACAGCTGTAGTGAGTGTCGTAAGTGCGGCGGCCTGATCCCATAATGGTCAGAGTACCTCGGCCATCTAAGTCTCCTAGGCTACAAGTCAATCCTCTACACTCTCTGTAATAGGGAAATCCCTTATAATAACACTAGTCTATCTAATATCCTGACGTGTAGTCGATTGTCCGTCCATAAGCTGCATCGAGACACGTGCTCTACATCAGCCTTAATATATATACGTGTATAGTGTATAACAGACAGTAAAAATATAAAACGCATATAACCCTAACTCTACCCGCCTCACATCATTTCCCAACTAAAGTTCTTAAGCCACAAAATCGGGTTTCCACATCTAAGATTTTTATTGGTTAAGTACATTTCTTTTAACTTTTCCTAAGGCTTCATCGACCTCTCTCTAATACTAACTATGGCAGTGGTATAAGGTTAAATAACAAACTAAACTTCATCCCTTAAGATCCATCAACCTCACTCTCATACCATCTGCGACGACCTTGCCGCCCTGGGTGATGTGTCTCCGTGTACTCCTTACCCAGTGGGCCTAACTACACTTGTCCGGCACCTACCCGTCCTCCTATTAGCTCAAAATTCATGTCCACGTGTGTTCCATTAAATTTGCTAGTGAGTTATCTGTATTTTCTTAAATTATCCTCTTTATGTATATAAGTATTTGTTAAGTTTAATAATTTGTGGTTTATTCAAATCCTAACCATATTAGTGGGTTTTATTTTTCAAATTAACATAAGTCAGTGGAAGCTTTAATTGATGCAATTAGGTAAGGTAATTTACTAGGGTAAACATTATTCATAAGAGCAAATCCTACTGTGGAAAACCCAGAAAAGTACTTTGTATATAAGTGATAGTATGATAAAACATGGTATATACATGTACACGTCATCTCAAATCTACCAATACCCAAAATAATACCAGAATATCGAAATAATATAAAAAACTACGAGTATTTCCAAGACCCTCAGCAGAAAGAGATAGTCGCCTAAGATTGTCCTTTGCCGCTACTTGTAGAAAGATCTGCACTCAATCACCTAACAAATACAGTGACGAGTCCAGTGAGTAAATTCCCTAAAGAAGTCCACATAATATTCAGTAAGAAAACAAATAAAACTACAAGACATGCAAGTATGCTATCTGGCAATATAAATATATACTTCCATGAATGTAGGGCAATACAAAAGATTCAAGCATAATACAATAATTGTAATACAACACAATAGACAATAATCAAACAAAGTAGCAATTAACAAGGTAAACAAGAATGTAAACATACAACAGCTAAGTCAATATGCACATAAATGTCTTTGATGAAAACCCAAGGATGTATCGTGTGTAGCAGACTATACCATACTTCGAAGCTATGGGTCTCTCCTATAGGCTTCTCCGACAACCTCTACATTCCTGTTTCCTTAGTCCTCGTGGCGTTGGCCAAATCTGCTGAGTCACCGACACGTGTATCTGAGTGCAGCTCAGGTCGCAATTCACCGAGAGCATGATCGCACGTGCTATAGTATAGTGTACCCAAGTTCATCCACATATCTTGATCTAAAAACCCCGATAAACCAATCAATCAGTTAGACAAACTAGTAAAATAAATAGTTAAGCACCCATCACACGCACAAGAAAATCAAACCGAATTCTGTGAAGCATTCTCAAGGGGTTTACGCACCTCAATCCACGCTTTGACTTCCCCGGACTCCTAAATCCGACTCGACTAGCTCCCCGATACCTAAGCTACGGTCCACTAATTCCCTGAAATCCAAGTTTACATGTTTAATATGTTTATAGGTGGTTGAGATATGTATTAAGTCAAAAATCAAAAAATAGCCCTTTAAATTCAGTTTATGTCAGTCCTTAGCGCGTTATGGGAATGGTGTAGCGCGCTATCTAATGGTAGCACTCTATGGAAATGATGTAGCGTGCTACTGTTCTTCATCCTAAAGAACAGTTGGAAACCCAGAACGATTAGCGCGCTAACTGTTCTGGTAGCGCGCTATGTGGTTTTTAAGATAGAATTCTCAAGTCGAGAATTTTGTTTTTCCCTTCAGATTTACCTCCCTAAACTTATCTAATACATTATTCATAACCAATTTATACCAAAACAGCAACCACACAACCTTCAGAATAACAATTTGATCAAAAATTTTAACAAATGAGTTAATTAGATAGAGGAGATGATGGAGATGATGATTACCTTAGTTTAAATCCTCTAATTTGCTCTAATATGGTTGAATTCCATCCTCTTAATCTCCTTCTCTTCTTTCCAAATTCCAGGATTGTAAATGGTTTGGTTGCATGTGTTGGACCCTATAATCAATATAAATTAAGGTGTGATTGATTTCTAGCCCTTGATCTCAATGTGTTTACGTATCTCGAGGTTTGTCTAATGGTTCACCTCTAGCCACTCACTCCAACTCACTCATTCTCCTAGATGTACTCACATGTCAATGTGTCATGTGTATCTCTAGCTAAATCATATGGTTTTCAATTAATGAACTAAACTACAGGCCTTGATTTGATTTAATTTAATTGCACTAACTTAGGCCCATTTCAATACATATGGGTAGTGTTTTATTTATCAAAATTAACAAACTTATGGTCTCACTAACCTTCGACTACACGTTACTCGATGCCCACGTCTCGGCACGCAATTCGAGGTACGCCATAGCCTTTTGTTTGAATTGAAGTTTACTTGGCCTATGGTCACATTACCCATTTTAATTGATTAATCAGTCATCCTAACGTGAATTAGTTAAGTTTCCTAGTGTACCTGTAGTTCGCCTATCTGACACCCGCGTTGACATGCCTTTCAAGGCAAACCCCCGTCACACAAACCCGCCCGAAAACAACATACACACATGTGATAGAATATAATAATAATAATTTTAAACACTACATATGCACAACTACCATCCATAAATAACATATTTCCTCGGTTCTCGTGTCTAAGCCAATCGAGTTGTCCACGTAACGCCCGAACTACAACCGTTAATCCCCAAGATTAACGCTAATCCTAGTTTGATTAATTTGGTCTGTTATAAAATGGGAGACTTGTATTCAATCGAGGGGAGCTCAACGCACCAAGTGAAAGCTTAGGTATTCTAGTGAGGGGGAGCCTCACCGTGTAAGTAATGAGAGACATATGTAAAGTCCACTGTGAAGGTAAAGAGTAATGTTGCAAGCCTAGTGAGGGATCACTGGTTCAGGTGTTGCATAAATCTATAACTCTTTTACCTTAGTAGATTTTTACGTTGGGCATGGCCCCTCTCATGTAGGTCTAGGATCGAATTGTCATGGTTTGATATACTTTTCTACATACTTTATTTTTAAATACTTGCATTGATTATTGTTTCCTTGTTACAACCACCTTTGTATTCGGTTGTAATCGCCATTGGTTATTTAAGGGATAATGACGTTAGACTGAGCGCTATTAGGAGGCAGCCCAAGGTTTTTATTTCTATTTTAATTTTTAGTTTGTTGGATATTTATCTAGTTTAGTTAGAACAATCCAAATAATTTAGTAGTTTTATAACTTTTAAAAGTTTTGTGCTAAATGTGTAGGAAAGACCATTTGTTGGGTGACATTTCATCAGAAGAGAAAAGTCTCTACAAACTCAGTAAAGAGCGTAAAATAGAAAAAAAGTTCATGTGGTAAAAGTTAGGTACATGGACAAATCACGGTAAGGTTTTATGGAGTTTTTATATATACATGGTATTTCATGTCGTCACGACGCTTTGTGTAGTAATACACAAATCTAAGAGAGTGTCAATACGGAGTTAATGAAAAAAATGCAAAATTAAAGAGTCGGACTAGTCGACGCCTTGTGTGTAAACATATGACGTCGTAAGCATAAGGAGACGATCGCAGCAGGGCACTAAGCTTTAGCAAAATAGCTCACATCAGTCTCGACGCTATGGTGGGGCAGTCACGGTGTCATGCCCTATAAGGGACAGCGCCGACGTCGAGACAAGGGATTTATTCCCCTTTAACCCATATTTTCACACTTTCCACCAATTCCATACACCACCAACCAAGCATACACCCCTTTAAAAACCCAAGATATAGCAATTTTGAAAGAGAAAAGAGTGTTCCTTATGATTAAGAGTGAAAAGAGAGAGTGTATTATGGATTTGCACATGCAGGAGGCTAGGGCATTAATAAGAGATTCAAGTAAACACTAGGGTTTTAGTTAGTTATTGAAGAGAGGAGGCTTGGATAAGCATTCTACACCAGAAAGTAGTCCAGCATTGAGGTAAATTTACAAGTTCATTAGTTATGCTTTGAAATTTTTGAAAATTATTGATGAAATTGCATGAATTGTGGATATGAGGTTGTTGGTTAGGAATGTTAAGTTGTGTGGATTTTGAGCATCAATGTGGCTTATGGTGAACTAGTCTATGTCTTTTTCATTATTTGGCATGTTAATGATCCTTGTGAATGAAAATTTTGATTTTAGGTCATTGAAGGACCCGAGTTGTGAGTTGTTGTGTTGTGTGAATTTTTGAAAATGCCAACAAGAAGACAAGCAAGTCAAGTTAGTGAAGTGAGAGCAAATGATTATGTAGCATCATCCTCAAGAGATCCGGATGAGGATAAATCTAGACATTTTAAGTTTATGTAATACATTAGTAAAGAGGCTAAAGAGAGATATGAGGTCATTGCATAACGATCCGTTACCTTAAGCTGGTAAATAGTGTTAATCTAAATCCTAATTAAATTGAGTTAGGCTCATGGTTAAGTTCGGTGTACCTCGATTAGCGTGTGCATGGGTTTGTGTGATGATTGGTGTTTGTTTGGAGTGTTATTGAATTTTATATGTTGTGGGATTAATAGGAAATTAATACAAACCTATAAACGAAAAATAAAGAATTAAACAATAAATAGCTGGTACACCAAGTGCAACGAGGGGGTCGTGAAATGAATGGGCATGCCCTAAAATGCTCATAGGCATGTTCGATAAATCTATTGGCAAGAAAATAAATGAAGTATATATATTTGATATATAAATATATATTTTGAAATTATAAGATTTGTTTGACTTATATGGATCGTTGGATCCCCTCGAGATGAGCGTAAGTGTTGATGGTATCAAAATGTGTCACTTTAGGGAGTATCATTTTAACACATAAATCACTCGATCAGCCTCGAGATAACACAGTGTGTATTTCAAGAAAAATCCATATATATAAATAAAAAACCATCAAGTTTATCCTTACAGTTTCAATTCGATCAATGGAGAGTGAGAGAGCGCAGCTAAGGTTTAAGTGTTTTAATCTTTAGGGAACCAATTGATGGAGTTGTTTTAGTGTGAATTGAGTAGCTAAAACAATTGGAAATCAGAGATCATCAATATTGGTAAGATTGGTTTTGATATATTTGAAGTTCAATTCGATAGTGGATGATGATTTCTCTGTGAATTGTTGATGTTTTTTATATAAATGGGTTTATACCTCACTAGAGGTCCTCCTTGATGTATTTTGGGAGTGTTTAATATTGTTATGTTGATTTGTGGATGGAATAGTGGCTGCTTCCATTTGTACTGGCGAGACAATACAGGGTGGAACGCGCTTTACCTAACAGATGAGCGCGGTCCTTTCATCAGTCGGGATGAACTCGGCTAATGGAACGCACTCCACCAAGTGAGGGAGCGCGCTCCCACCCCAGAAAATAACAATTTTGCTATAATTTAGCTAAAGTATCCTGAGGTCTTAGGGACTGCCTTAGGGGTTCTAAATGGTCTACGATAGGTTTTGGATCACTAGGAAAGCATGAGTGACCTGAAAACTTAGGAAGTTTGGAAATGGAAACCTAAGCCGAGGTTAGTATGGATTAGCTTATTTATTATTGTTGCTTGGATATGTTAGTATATGTAATTCATATAGTTTATGCACTGAATGGGGGACTATGTACACTGTGAGGTTTTTACTAAATGGAAAACAGTGTCTAATGTTATCCATGAGAGTATCTCTTAACTAAGACCAGATTATATAGAATGCGGGGTTGATCTCCTGGCCTATATGTAACTCTTACTTAGTTAGATTGGTTGTGTGGGTTACATATTCACTAGAGGGTTTAGGATAGAACCATTGTACATTAATGGATTGGCTAGATAGCGCATCAGCCAGTTTGTTGGTCTAGCAATCGCATTAATGGTGTCAGTGGATGATTGACCCTAGTTTTATAAATAAAATAGGAATCACAGTGTAATAGTCATTAACAGTTTGACTTGCATCCGTTATTTATTGAATTATATGTTTTTCATAATCCATTAGTTAACATTGGTGCATATTGTTATTGCATAATGTTCTTGATTATTATGTGGAATACTGATGGCTTTGCGAATCCTTACTTGCTGAGCAAGTTGGAGCACTCACCCCAAATTCAATATTTTAGGTTCGTAACCTAGCGCTTTAGTGAAGGGAAAAAATAAGATTTAGGAGTCTTAGAATCTTCTCTACGATGTAATGAGCCTTCCTGTATACATATACATTGTTTGATTTATTTTGTTATATATAAACAGGTTTGGGAGGTTTATAAACGAGGTTTTGGGTTTTGATAAACTTTGTATTTCTCTATATAGTTAATTATTGAAAAGTTTTAATTTTTCGTTGTGTATATTTTGTATTGTTTATTTGATAGCGATATACAGGTTAAGTTTATCAAGTACATATGGAAAGGTTGTTGGTTCTAGTTAAGTCTAGCTAGGTTAATTAGGGTTTCAGCCGAGTATCGCCTCAATCGGGATAGGGGATGCTACACATTGACAATAGAGAATTAATTTGCGAGTGAGGAATTAATTTATCGGCTATGTATGATAAGAGAGTAAATAGTTTCATTAGGCAACAAGGTTGGGAACAATTCACTCAATACCATAAAGAGAATAATGTTAAAAGAGTGAGTGAAATTATTTATGAATTTTACATCAATGCAAAGTTTACCAAGAAGGGTGACCCAATGAAGGTGAGAGGGGTATTTGTCCCCTTTAATGAGTGTTACATTAATGTCATCTATGGGTTAAAGCACATTAGTATGATTGAAGCCTTATAGAGTTTCTCGGATTATTTATATGAGAGACCTTATAACCTATACCTTTTTAAGCCATAGAGATAAAGCATTAGTTTTCCAAGGACAACAAGGATGAGTAATGGGAGCTGAGAATGTGCCGAAGCACATTAAAAAGGGAGTGTGAGAAAATTTTATACAATGTGGCAACACTATCTAGTTGTTTCATTAAACCCGACCACTCAGCAAGGTGAGATCAACAAGCCAAAGGCTGCTTGTTTGTATAAGATTACAAAGTACGAGGATATAAACATGGAGGAGATCATATACAAGAACTTAATGGAGTCTATTATGTCAGATAGAGACAAAAAATTTTCATTTCCAATTTTGATAACTCAAATGTGCATGAAAGCAGGAGTGCGATTGATTTAGGAGGAAGAATTTGATATTGAGGCCCAAGTAACTATAGATGATGAGTTTATGCTCACATTGAAATCACCAACTGGTTACAAAGACTCTGAGGATGAGAGAGAGAAAGAGAGGCCAAAGGGATAGACTTGAGGCAGAGTTGTTGGCCAAGGAGTAAGAGGATCCATAAATCGCATAACGAAAGATATGGAGAGGAGGAGGAGCACCAGTAGGGATTTTTTTAGGGTTACAAGTTTGTAAACCGACTTATTAGAGAGCAAGAATTGGATGGTCCTGAGGTTTTTCCACCGCCACAAGCACCAGTACCACCACTAGAGGACTTGATTCCACGGTAGAAGAGGCTATGGATTAATAAGATTAGGAGACATTGCAGAGAGAACAAGGCTCAATATTGTAAAGCGTTGATGAGATATGAGCAAGATCGACTAAACGAACAATGAAGCTTCATGTTATTTGCGGATGATCAGAGGGACATAGCTATATATGAAAGGAGCAAACAAAATCGATAGGTCTATTGGCTTTCCAGCAGCACCGAACTACATGTTTGATCCCGATGTGGTGCAGAGCAAAAAGGTGGAGCATCCTCTGACGCCATCCTTTGTTGGAGCTGATAATGCTAATGTGATGATGATGCACAGTTCTTGAGTCAGTGTCTTAGGATTTCTTTAAACTTTCGGGAGATAAGAGATACATTTATACTGATTATCTTAACATTTGGGATATTTTTTCACTTTATTTAGATTTTAAAGTTTGTGCAATTTTATATTGTTAATATTATGTTTGTGTGTTTAGTGTTTTTATGTTTCAGGCTTATTATTAAACCTTGTGGACAAGATTTGGTTTACGTTTGGGGGCATCAACACTACACTATAGGAAGTGGTAAGAAATGATGAAATAAGGATAAATAATTCATGTATGATCGTAAAATTTATTTTTGAAGCAGCTAAAGAGGAAAGTATGGTATTGTATTCTTTTTTTTTACTTATTATTTGAATGTGTTAAAGTAGTATAGATTAGGTTATATATAGTAATATGTAATGAATAAATAGTTCATTTGAAAAGTTCATGCCTTTAATTGAGGATGAGTAAGAATACAAGTGTCTTAGTGATATGAAACTCAATAGATTATTATTAAAAGTTTATGAAGAAAATATGAAATGTAGCAAACAAAAGTATGCTTTCATGATTAGAAACCTAGAGTTAGGGAAGCCAATGAACTTGAAACAAAAACAAGAAGAATATTGGAACACTTCTTATGGTAAAAGTTAGATCTCTAAGGAATTCTATAATGAGTATGAATCTTACTTGAGTATAAAAAGTAAATAAATACTTAGTACTAAAAGGGGAAGAAATAGGCACCATGTTTAATGAAAGATTTGGAGTTAGAACTTGCTTGATAAAGTAAAAGTGTGAAGTGCTAACAAGAGTTTTAAACAAAATAAGAGAGACCCACAAGTTATACAGGAAAAGAAGCAGAGAACTTGATGGTTGGAAAAAGAAAGAAAAATAGAATCGCTAGGAAAAGAACCAGGGACCGTGCAAATAAAAAATATGAGAAAAAAAAGATAAATAAAAATAAAGAAAAGAAATGTAGAAGTTAGATTTAAACTCTTAAAGTAAAAGATTTAGCTCGAGTTATAATAGCTTAGTTAAGTTAAGTTTTCTTTACAACTATATTAAGTCATATGGACTCTCAAAGTACTAAAGTCTACAAAACTAGTATGATCTATGCTTATTTGTGAATTCTTGAGCTTAATGAGAAATCATGAGATTGTACACTTGCTATGTCAAGGTGAAATAAACTTGAGTAGTGATGGTTTTGGTTGTGAACTACTTTGGTGTTTTGAAAATGAATTGTATGTACTGTTAAAGCTACATATTTTTGAAAATATAAGTTTTTGCAAAGAAAAGCTCTTGAATGGATTATTAAATTGAACTTATTTGAATCAAATGATACTCCATGAACAATGTGAAATGAATATAAACTTAAGTAGTAGTAGTAGTAGTAGTAGTAGTAGTAGTAGTAGTAGTAGTAGTAGTAGTAGTAGTAGTAGTAGTAGTAGTAGTAGTAGTAGTAGTAGTAGTAGTAGTAAGAATATTTACTAAAATACATTTTTGCTGGGGACGTGCAAAATCTTAAGTTTAGGGGTATTTCATAAGTGATTATTTAGACTTATATATAGGATTAGTTTAGTAGTATATTTAGTAAAAATATTGCAGAATGAACTCTAATTGACGGTATTTATGTATTTTTAGGTGGCTTCATGGCTTTTCACACACAACGCTGGATAATTTATTAACAGCGCCGAGACGTAGAAAATAGAAATTTTAGATATTTATTTTATTTGGAATTGTCTATTAGGGTTTTTAATAATTTTCTAGATTTTCTTAGAAGTATAAATAGCTATTAGAACATGGTAAACTCACCAATTGTCATTAAGAGCAACCAATTATCATAAAATAGCTAGTTTACTTTGTTCTTGAGTACTAAGAAGAGTTTTGGAGGAGAAGACATTGAAAACTCACGTGTGGTTATTCGATTTTGTTTTCTTGAATTAATTGAAGTTTTTTTTAATCTTTGATTGCAATGAATACCATTATGTGCATGTTTATTTCAATTATGTGTGAGTAGTTCATTAATTTTAGAATCAATGGATTTTATGGTATGAATGCTATGCTAAAGTAGTTTGAGTGGATTATAAAGTTAAAAAGTGCAATGTTTAGGATTTGTATTGATTCTAGAAATAATGTTACGAGCATCTTGACCACGTGTTTGTTGATTATGGGTTTTATGAGTTACCATGGCCATTGGAGCTTTTAAGCCATGTATAGACGATACAGCCATAAATTATATAACATCGATAGATAGTTATTAATTAGGGAAGCACGAATAGTAAACTTTATTAGTTATAAATCTAAAGATTTGGAACTTAAAGCAATGTGGAACTTATGTTATTCACAACATAGGTGGAGTTCTAGTTTGCACATTAGAATCTTTTCCGTCACGACAGGGGGTTGAAGTGAATTTGAAGGAAATATGTATATTCTAATTAAGCATTGCACAGACATAATAAAAATAAGGGAAGTGAGTTGAAAATCATAGTTATTCATTACCTATGTGAAGTTGTGAACTAAGATCTTTTTAATATAAGAGTGCAAGCATTTACGTTGTTTTGTTAGATTAGAATAGTTTAGTTTAAAATCAATTAAAAAGGAATTTCCTTAGAAATATAGTAAACCTGACTAAGTATACTGAGTGCAATATACCTCTCCTTGAGGAAGATATCCGTAATCAACGTAAGTTGATAACATTATTACTATAATCGAGCTATTATACTTGTGGCCACGATCAGCTACCTCTATAAGTAAATATCGGATGCCCTTGGATCTCGAATATTATTGTCTTACTGAAATAGTTGATATGTGTATGGTACGATGCTAGCTTGTCTGTCCCTAACAACAGGTTGAACTACAAGAACTCGAGAACCCTGAAATCTGCAAGTAAATCTACCCTACCTATCTCTATTGAACATCCCTTAACAAGACTTTTAGGGTAAATATTATCCCTGACTATGACAAGTCAATAATGAGACATATTTTATAGTGTAATTTATGATGGTTTTAGATGAAAATGATGATATTTCACTGGGTATTCTTTTGTTTTTGTGATTTCAGGATTTAATTATGAAAAATAAAGAAATGGAAGAAAACGAGGAAGAAAAGTCAAAATAGTCAATTAAAGAAAAAGTCCAGTGATAGGAGATTACACACGAATCGATAACTAAATCAAAAGCAAAGAAGAGCCAATGATTAGCTAGCAAATTGGGATTTACGAATGAATCGATGGATGAATAGGTGGAGAACAAAGATATATTTTCAGTGATTAACTAGGCAATTTATGAACAACATAGGATTCGCAGACTAATCATTGAGGTTGGCGTAAATATTTTTAGATAAGAACAAGGAATTTGAGTTTATCTATAATGTACACATTATGAAACTATAAATAGGACCCTAGTGCTTTGAGATTAACAACCCTCTATTAGCCACTGTTAGTTTTAAAGTTTTCCAATTAGGTTTTAGTTTAGTTCATTGTTCATTGCTTTTGGAGACTCTTTGGAGATTCAAGAATTATTTAATAAAAGTACTTTACATTAATGTCTTTCAATTATTTGAACATCGCGATGTTTATTATTAGTACGTGTGAGTAGTTTATTATTCAAAATAATACTTTGGGCATGATTATAAACTGTTTATCAATTTAGTGATAATGTAGAATTTATGTTCGTAATGCTTTAAATCAATCACACACATCAATTACAGTTTTAATAAGTTGTTTTTGTATATTACAACTAATGATTCTTTGTATTGAGTGCATAGTCGCCTATATGTTTCTTAGTATAGGGTATCTAAATCTATTTCTATGACTATTGACAACAATTATAGAAGTAGTAACTAGGATTAATCTATAGTGAAAAATTACCCGAGTGGATGTTCTAGGTGATTGTTTTCTAGGTTATTTAATGACTAGCATAATTCTGGTTTTTATTTAGTTTGGATTAGGTATGACTTTTCTTGATAATGCTATCATATTTTAGTTTATTACGTTTTATTCAATAACTAGAGTTACAAGGGTAAGGATATGGCTTATTTTCATTGAAAATATGAAAGTTAATAATTTTCTAAAAAGGCTATCAACTTATTGTGATTAGAGTTTAATGATATAGGAGCATTATATAAATATGATGATTTCATTATGACTATGCTTTAATGAAAATGTCCAGATATGACGGTTTGTATATCATTATCTGAGATGTATTGTTTAGATATTTAATTATATTGATTTCTCAATTATTAGTTTGAATCGCATTAGATTAGTTTATTGAATTTAAATTCCTTATAGTTTAATTATTTTAATTAATTGACTATTTCATTTTTAAATTGATAGTGTTTAATTCACATTTTAATTAGATTAATTAAGTTAAATCAAATAAAACTTTAGAGTAGCCTTAGTTCTGAAGAGATTTGCAAAGTCCCTGTAGAGACGATATCTCATTTACCAATACTACAAATAATAATAAAATACAGGAAACTATCGCGCACGCTCAACACGTGTTAGTTTTTTGCACCGTTGCTGGTGATTTTTAAGATAATCTCTTAGAAACCTTCTTGTTGATTGTCTTTTAATATGGCTAAAGACGACGAAAAACTAACTTTTAGGTAATCTGATAGGAATGTCACGGCTTATGAACCTATGTGCATAACTTTTACAACAAAATTTTTGCAATTCGAATTGAAGTTCGGATTCATAAATTCTATATCGTGTTTCTACGGTGAAGATAATAAAGATGCTCAAAATTTTATTATGTAGTTTGCAGACAAAGTAAGCACGTTGAAACCTAATGATATAGACATAGATTATAATAAATTAAAAGCTTTTCCTTCTGCATTAAAAGACCAAGCTTTAGATTGGTTATTTTACCTCCCTTAAAATTTCATAATCAATTGGTCAGAGATGCTACAAGTCTTTCTTGACGAATATGTCCCAACAAGAAAAATTAGTTTATATAGACAAAAAATAAGTAATGCTAGAGTGGAAATTGGAGAGACTTTTGATGAATTTTTGGGTAGGTATCAATGATTGATTTCATTATGTCCAATGCATGGATTTACAGAAAAAACTTTCATGCAATATTTTTATGAAAGATTAAATCACTTAGAAGGAAGATTCTTAGACATAGTATGTGGAGGGTCTTTACTCGACACAACACCAACTTTAGAAAGAGAAGCTGTAAATAAAATAATTAAACAATCTAAAAAATATGGTGAGAACGTGAATTAATTAAGGAAAATCTAAGTGAAGTGAATAGAATGACAGATAAGACATCAAACGATAAGATAGATGAGCTAAAAGTCATGGTTGAATTATTAGTAAAGGATGGATCAAGCAAGGTAAAACCTTGTGTTTTGTGTAATGAATTAAGTCGTTCTAATGATGAATGCCTTTTGAGACAACGAACCAAAATATAAGAAGCTAATGCTACAATGAACCAATATGATAGATTTGTTGATCCCACTTATAACTTTGATAGTTATATAAATTACTCACAGTTAAATGTAGGTAATTGTATTAATAATCAGGGTTATCAAAGTCATAAAACATCGAATAATTTAGAAAGAGAAAAAAATCAAATAATTCAGAATTACAAAATAATATGACCGAGTTAGAAAACCAATTTAATTATTTGGCAACACAAATGAGTGAATTTGTAAATCAAGGTAAATTACCATCTCAACCTTATCCTACTTTATATTAAAAAGCACCAGCCATAACATTAAGAAGTGGTAAGCAATTGGATCAACCTAAAATACCAAACCAATTAGTTTCTAGAAAAGAAATAGAAGCAGAATCAGAGAAAGAAATTGAAGTAACAGTTAATAGGATTCCCAATGAAAAGGGTGATGAGCCTGATAAAGAGACCAATTAATATAAAACCACCATCCCCTCATCGTTTCGAAAATAATAGAAATGCTAAGAAATTGCAGGAAGATAACAAATCTCTGATACATTAAAGCAAGTAGTAGTTAATATACCTCTATTTGAAGTCATTCAAAATGCACCTAAGTATCAGAAATTTATAAAAAAAATTATGCACTAATAAGATTAAGGCTTATGAAAAGGTGAGTCTAGGAGAACACGTATCAGCACTAATTCAAAAAAAATTACCTCCTAAAGGTTCTGACCCTAGAATGTTTTTTCGTTCAATGCACAATTGAAAAGATATAAATTTTTAAAGCATTGTGTGACCTGGGAGCCTCCATAAATGTTATGTCTTTATCTATTTATTTGCAAATGATGGATGTACATTCAGAAGAAACTAGTATAGTGGCACAATTAGCAGATAAATTCACCATTAAACTGATAGGGTTACTAGAAGATGTACAGATCAGGGTTAATGATTTAGTCTTCCTAGCATATTTCTATGCTGTAGACATGAAATAAGATAATTTCTCTAATAGAACTTCTCTAATTTTAGGAAGACCTTTTTTGAAAACAACAAAAGCAAAGATTTATGTTTCAAATGGAAAATTAACAATGGAAGTAGATGACGATACAGTGAATTTTAATATAATGACGCAATGAAATACCCAATGGATGTCTCTTCCTTATGCATAGTAGATATGATAAACCCATTAATAGACAAATCTTTTAGAAAAGACAAAACAAATAAATTGGAATTGATAATAGAAGATTTTAAAGAAGATAATGATATAGAATTGGAAATAAAAGAGATATTAAGTACTTTGGTAATTTGTTTATCTAGGGGACTATAATAATTTACCTTCTATAGATAAAGCCTCAAAATTAGATCTAAAAACTTTACCAGATCATTTGAAATATGTTTATCTAGGGGACTATAATAATTTACTATTGATAATTTGTAATGAATAGACAAGTTTAAAATAAGATAGATTAATAAATGTACTGAAAGAATTTAAAGGAGCAATAGGATGGACCATAGCTGATATTAAATGAATAAGTCCAGCTACATGTATACATAAGATAAATCTAGAAACTAACATAAAAACTTCTAGAAAATCTCAACATAGATTAAACCCGCCTATGATGGATGTCGTAAAAGGTGAAATATTAAAATTATTAGATGCAAGAATGATATTTTTAATAGCTGATAGCAATTGGGTAAGCCCAGTCCAAGTAGTTCTTAAAAAGACAGGAATTATAGTAATAACAAATGAGCATGAAGAGTTAGTACTAACTAGAATCCAAAATGGTTGGAGGGTATGTATAGATTATAGGAAGTTGAATGCCTCAACTAGGAAGGACCATTATCCATTCTCATTTACAACTCAGATGTTAGAAAGATTAGCTGGAAAAACCCATTACTGTTATCTAAATGGTTATTAAGAATTTCATCAAATACCTAAAGCCCTAGAAGATCGGGAAAAAAAACTTTTACTTGCCCTCTTGGTACATTTACTTATAGACGTATGCCTTTTGGTTTATGTAATGCACCTACAACTTTTCAAAGGTGTATGGTTACTATTTTCTCTGATTATGTGGAAGATTTTATTGAAGTCTTCATGGATTATTTTACTATTTATGATAGTTCTTTCGATGAATGTTTAGTTAATTTAACAAAAGTACTTAAGAGATGCATAGAAAAGAGTTTAGTATTAAATTATGAAAAATGTCATTTCATGGTAAATTGAGGACTTATATTAGGACATATAGTATCACATAGAGGAATAGCGGTAGATCTAGCCTAAATTCAAGTAATCAAAATGTTACCTTACCCCACTATGGTGAGAGAAATACGTTCATTTCTTGGCCATGCAGGATCTTATAGAAGATTTGTGAAAGATTTTTCTAAAATAACATAGCCTTTATGCAAAGTTTTACAAAAGAGACGTTACGTTTGAATTTATCAGTGATTAAATGATAGGATTTAATTAGTTAAAGATTCCTTGGCATCCACACCTATGATTAAATCACCAGATTGGTCGTTACCTTTTGAAATAATGTGTGATGCAAGTAATTATGCAGTTGGAGCTGTTTTGGTCAGAAAATTGGAAACGATTCTCATGTTATATATTATGATTCTAGGACACTAGATCCAGCCCAACAGAACTATATTACTATTGAAAAATGAACTTTTAGCGGTAGTGTTTGCCTTAAAAAAATTTATACCTTATTTATTAAGAATATAAGTGATAGTGTATTCAGATCATGCAACATTGCGATACTTAATGGCAAAACAAGATTCTAAACCAAGACTAATAAGATGGATATTACTTCTACAGGAATTCGACCTTACTATAAAAGATAAGAAATGAGTTGAAAATCTAGTAGCAGATCAATTAAATAGGTTAGAAAATGGAGAACCACCTACTATTAAGGGATGAATTTTTGGATGAACATTTATATAGTATAAAGACTGATGACCCATGTTATGTTGATATAGTTAATTATCTTACCACTGATACGTTATCACTTTATATGACGAGAGCTTAAAAGAATAAAATTAAAAATGATTCTAAATATTATTTATGGGATGATCCCTATTTATAGAAGTCTTATACCGACAAAATAATTAGGAGATTTATGCCATAGAAAGAAATACAATCAATTATATATCATTGCCATACTTATGCCTAATTAGGACATTTTGTCCATGTAGAACTGCTCGTAAAATTTTAGATTCTAGATTTATTTGGCCCACTCTATTTCATGATTGTTTTCTTGATACAAAATCTTGTCCAAATTTCCAACGAATTGAAAACTTAGGATGTAAAAATCAAATGCCTTTACTTCTTATTCTTTTTTGTGAAGTGTTTGATGTATGGGGTATAGATTTCATGGGATCTTTTCTATTATCGAATGGTTATGTTAATATTTTAATTGTTGTAGATTTTGCGTCTAAGTGGGTAGAAGCAAAAGTTATTAAAACTAATGATTCAAAATAATGGTTAATTTCTTTAGATCAAAGATTTTTACACTTTTTGGAGCACTTAGAGCACTTATTAGTGATAAAGGTTCACATTTTTGTAATCGATTAGTTGTTAATCTACTTGCTAAGTATAACATCACACATAGGACATCAACAACATATCATCCACAAACTAGTGGACATGCTAAAACTTTAAATAGAGAAATTAACTTAATATTGAAAAAACAGTTAGTCCAACAAGTAAGGATTAGAGTCTTAGATTATAAGATGCATTATGGGCATATAGAACAAAATTTAAGGCACTTATAGGAATGATACCTTATAGGTTATTATTTGGAAAAGTATGTCAGTTACCATTAGAACTATAACATAAAACCTATTGGACAATAAAAGCATGTAACATGAGTTATGATGAAGCAGGAAACCAACTTAAGTTGAGTCTTCAAGAATTAGAAGAACTTAGGAATGACACTTATGAAAATGCATCAATTGATAAAGATAAAACCAAAGCATTTCATGTTAAGAAACTAGTTCCTAAAGATTTTCAAGTATGAGATAAAGTTCTACTCATTTGTTAAAGACTTAAATTATTTTCTGGAAAAATATGTTCAAGATGGATAAGACCTTTTATGGTTATGATTTTATTGCCTCACGACGCAGTAAAAATAGAAAGCTTCAAAACAAAAAAAATATTTAAAGCAAAATTCAAAATAGAAAAATATTAAAGTAAATGGTCATAGGATTAAACCTTATTATGAAAATTTCGTTGAACAGGATATGGAGATCATCAATTTCATGCCTTAGAAATAAAGTCTAAAATGTAATGAAAAGAAGTTCAATGTTTACATCAACGTGAGTGAAACCGTTAAGGATGAAATAATTAAACTCTAGATCTATACAAAGTTGCACAATAAGAAGAAGAAATCAAAAAAGTAGTAACCTGATGAGCCACAACCTAAAATGCAACAGCAAGCAGAGAAGCAACTAGCAGAAGAAGAATTTACTGATGAGCAACTAAAGCTTCAAGATCTAGGACGTCTAATTGAGATTTTTGAATATGATCCAAGGAGTCTTTTCCTCCACGTGCTAATCAATGAAGTCAGTTATCCTGGTGTTCTACTTGACACGGGAGCTGATACGAATATCTTACCGAAATAATTGTTTAGAAAGGCCAAGTTAAAGATTGATTTTATACCACCTTTGGTTGTCAATAAACCAAATGGTGATAAGATATTTCCACTAGGAATGTCGATGAATGTGCCAGTTCAAGTGGGATAGTTCAAGTATCTCACCAACTTCTTGGTGGTACCAAAGATTAAGAAGGATGACGTTATATTGATGGGACGAAGTTTTCTCAAGACGGATAGAGCTATTCTCGATGTAGATAAACGTATAGTCATGCTTAAGATGGGAAATGATTATATGTACCTTCAGGATGGTTACGAGATGGATAATTACGTCATAGATGACAATTATGATGATTGCTATGAAGGTGAGAATTACTACCATGATGATTACCCTTAAGAGGACAACTACTACGAGTATAGCAGACATATTGAATGACGTTATGAAGATGCTGAGAATTATAAAGAAGCTGAAGATGTCAAGAATGATGAAGAATCGGTTGATGGTCAGTTTGATTCACTCAAGCTGAACGATGAGTGATCTTATCTATCGAGTCGAACCAATGACTATAAACAACAGCGCTCCATAGGAGGCAACTCAAATGTACATAGATGATTCTCTTTCCGTGTTAGTTAGATTTAGGACAGTTAGAATATTTATTTTCTCTTTCCATTTAACTTTCTTTTAGGATATTTCCAATTGAGAAAGGGATGATCGAGTTGTTTGTCAGTTTAACTACATTTATCTTTATTAATATTTAGTAAAAAACACAATTAGTTAGTACTATAATGTTTCTTAGTTACAAATCAAAATTTCATTTTCAGAATATTTCTTATTAATTATTGATGAATTCTACTTTAAATATGATGAATATGTGTAAAAAAATTAGTAAACTATTTGATATGAAAAATAATAGAAATTAGTCAGCGATTTCCATGCAATTCCAAATAACTCTGGAAATCGCTGGGGAAATCGGTCTCAGTTTGCAGAATTTTAAGTGTAAAAATAAATCAACGATTTGTCGGCGGTTCACCTTTACACTTGGAATCGATGAGCTAGTCAGTGGACCACAGAGACACATTTTTAGCAATTTAACTAGCGAATAGTCAGTGAATCTACTTAAACTTTGATTCGCTAAACACGAATCCGTATATAAAAAAACATAACCTCAAATCGCCAAACCATAAACCCTTTTCACACCCAAAACCCTTTCACCCATTCGATTGTTAATCAATTTTTTATCGAGATTCAACCCTTCAAAGCTTGAATTATAGCTTATTTAAGTGTATCCCACCTTGTTTACGAGTGATTCAACCTTAAAAATTTCAAAATCAAGTTCATACAACCAAGTTAGGGCTTAGGTGGATGTTTTTTGAATTGAAGCTTGGAGAGGGAGTCTAAAGAGCTAATAGAGCATATTACTTAGGGGATTCACTCTCAAGAAGGTGATAAATTGATACTCTAGCATTTTTTTGATTTCGATGTTTTGAAAAAAAAATTGATTTTTGATGATATTTTCGACGAAAGTGGTTACTGATTTTTATTGCAAAATTATTTTTAAAAATTGGGTTTAGATACAAATTCTTAATTTGGACATGGGTTTTCAAATGAGTTTGGGGGTTTTTATGAATTTCTTCATTATATACATAGTTATGATAGGAATATGTCGATGAAATTATTTCAGACGTGCTATTTTCAACTCTTTCGGGATTTAATGATAAAACCTTTTCACAAAATTGTTTTTCATACCTTGATACTTTAAGCTTTTCCAATATAGGATTTCAATTTACCTATTTCATCATAGTTGAGTACTTCTATGGTAGGAGGAGGTAGAGGACGAGGTAGGATTAGTAAGTAAGATAAAGGGAAAAGGGCAGTGCAAGAAAAACCTAAGCAGAAGTATGCAGGTCACCTAATGAAAGCTATACCTACTAGGTTAGTATTAGAGAACCTAGATGTGGAAGGGTTGAGCTTAGAGATTAATCTCTATTGTCATATGATGAGGAAGAATATTTTGAGAATCCTGACCTTAGTCACTTAGTGTCATATGACTTTTTGTTGTTTGTGAGATCTAGAGCTCAAAAGAGGTATTATAGTGATAAGAAGAGGGTGCTAATTCCTGAGAGAGAGTTCTTTATTCAAAATGTGAGCAAGTATGAGGATAAGATTGTGAGTGTCATCAGAGATCGAGGATAGAAGCATCTTTACAGAGACTATGCGGGTAGAGGAGAAAGAGGGTATTCGGAAATTGTACGACAATTTTATGCGATTAGGCATGTTAGTAATGAATGGGATAAGGGAGTAATGTAAGGAAAGAAAATTGATATTTCGCCTAAGAGATTGAATAGATTTTTCAGTCTGCCACAAAACAAACAAAGGACAAAGGAGGATTACCCAGATGGCATCTAAATCTATAAGGAATCCTATCCCTACGAGATGATCCAAAAAGCATTGGAGATACTCCAGGAAAGGGATTTGCATTTGAAAGTGAAGTACACCTGAAGTTTATTGAAACTACAAATCTTAGGAAAATTACGAAAAGTTGGAGTTATATTATAGATGCATGTTTTTATCCAACAAGACAACACTTTGAAGTGAATAACCCTAGAGCTGCTTTAATTTACCATATAGTGATGTTGAAAAGATTGTATATGATTTTATGAAGTTTGCAATGAAGACTACGAAGAACGAAGGACTACCGTTCCTAATTTTGATCATTAAATTATATATGCAAGCAGGGTTGGTTTCGATATTGAGTTTGATGAACAGCTTGAGAAGGCAATAAATGATGCAGGAGTACAAAGAATGAAGATAGTGGTAGGATACAATGACTCAAAATGTGAAAGAGAATCATTTTATGCGATAAATGAGAGAGAAGCAAGAAGACTAGCAACAAAGAAAATAGAAGGAAGACAAAAAGAAGACGAATGGAAAGTGGTAAGATTGATAGCTCGAGTGAATGTGCCAAGTGTTGATACGAGTTTGGCACCATCTTCATCACAACGTAGGATGAGAGGGTTTTTCCTGACCATGTTTTCTTCACTTATGTGTTGCTAAAAGAAAATTCATCAAAATGAAGAAATGATAACAGCAAACAACGGGACTTTACAACGTTATCATTCTATGTTTAAGAGAAGGCATGACAGTCATTTGCAAGATTCGAGGAAAAGCATCGACATTCCATCTTTGCAGCTGCAATTTTCAACTGAGACTTATAACTGATAGTGATGTTTCACAACTTTCTGCATGAATGGATGAAGATAATGAAGATAGCGATGAATTTACTTCTACACAGAGCCATATGTAGTTTATTTTCTTTTGTATAAAATGAATGAATGAATGATTAATTGTATTGCTCTTGCTTTAGTTTTAGGGGTATTTTAGGTGAAGCATAATAAGCATAACAAAGAAAGTAAGGAAAGAAAAGAAAAGTAGAAGATAAGTTCAAGAATTGATCCAAAAAGTTCAAAATTTTGATCCGATATTCAAGTGAGTTGATAATTTTTTTCAAAATTTCTTTCGAATTCAAGTATGAATTACATTTCACTGTATTTTTAGTTAGAAATATAATATAATAGAATGAATATGTAATGGACACTTGAATGGAAGTGATATTTTTATTACCCGAGTGAATTCTATAATAGAAGGAAACAAAATATTTTTATACCTTTTTTTATTAACTTTACCCTAAATGAGTTTAAAGGGATTGATTGCCTAGTGTTAGTCATGAGAATGGGTAGAACATCAAAACAATAGTGCAAGATGAACAAGACATATTTCTAAGAATCTTGTGATACAAAGGCTATTGATTAAGTATTTTTATAGAATATATATAAAAGTTATTATGCCACAATTGAAATTTTAGATTAGAAACTGATGAATTTTATAATTTAGAAAGAATACTTTCTTCAACTTTAGTGGACAATGAGAAGTACTAACAAACGTTTACAAACATATAGAGAGTCTTATAGAGTCCATTGAAATAGCAGGGAATCTATAGTGGAAAAAATGTGAGAATGTCCACAAGAAATGGAGCAGGGACTCAAAATTCAAAAGTAAAAGAAAATAAATAAAAAATAAAAAATAAAAAAGAATAATTAGGATAAAGTAGAAAAAATGAGATATGAAAAAGGCGGATGTTCTTAAACTCTTCAAAGAAAAGATTTAGCTCGAGTGCTAGAAGCTAGAGTTGAGTGAAGTATTTCTTTGTCTAACATATTTTAAACAATATATTCATGGTATCTTGGCTAAATTTCTATTGATTTTTTTTTGGTACTATTTATAAAGTATTTTCTAAAATTAAAACTAATCTAGTGTTTTTGTGTTTTGAGATTCTATACTAGTCATCGTAAGCTTGATGTTTATCACTAGAGGTTGAGAAAACCTATATTATGTATTGGCCGTGTTATTGATTGAACATTAAGTTCTAAGGGATATTACATTGGGTCGTTGAGTTGTCATTAAGATATGTTTTTTTTAAATCATTCTATTCTATCGTAACTTTTATTTACTTGTGGGTAATATGTTTCTATTTGAAGACCACTTCTATTTAAAACTTATATTATTTAAAGTTAAGATAAATTAGATTGAAATCATAATATAAAGAATAAAAAGAGAATATGATTGAGAGTATTCCTTTGCTCGGGATAACAAAGTGCTTAGTTTAGGGGTATTTAACAAGTCAATAATTAGACATATTTTATTGAGTAATTTAGGATGATTTTACACTGGGGTATTCTCTTGTTTTTGTGATTCAGGATTTAATAACGAAAAATGAATAAATGGAAGAAAAGATTAAGAAAAGTCAAAATAGTCAACTGAAGGAAAGGTCCATCGATGAATATATGAAATTACAAAGGAATCACTGCCTAAATCGAAAGCAAAGAAGAGCCCGCGATTAGCTAACGAATTGAGATTTACAAAGGAATCGTTAGATGAATTGGTAGAGCACAGATAGATATTTCCAATGATTAACTCAGTAATTGGTGAATAACATAGGTTTCATTCACAAATCGTTGAGGTCGATGACCAGTTTTTTAGATTAGAACAAGGAATTTGAGTTTATCTATGATATGTACACATTAGGAAACTATAAATAGGACCTTAGGGCTTCGAAAATAATGGCCTTCTATACCATTATTAGTTTTAAAGTCTTTCAATTAGGTTTTAGTTTTGTTCATTGCTCATTACTTTTGGAGACTCTTTAGAGATTTAAGACTTTTTTAATAGAAGTATTTTACATTAATGTATTTCAATTATTTGTTTATTGGGATGTTTATTATTAATACGTGTAAGTAATTTATTATTCTAGACAATACTTTGGACATGATTGTAAATCGTTCATCAATTTAGTCGTAATGTAGAATTTTTGTGTGTAATGCTTTAAAACCAATCAAACACTTCAATTATGATTCTAATAAGTTTTGTTTTGCACAACTAATGATTATTTATATTGAGTGCATAGTAGCCAATACATTTCTTAGTATAGGGTATCTAAATCTATGACTATAATTTTTGACAACAATAATAGAAGTAGTAACCAGGATTGATCTATAGGGAAAAATTACCCGAGCGGATGTTCTAGGTGATTATGTTCTAGGTTATTTAATGACTAGCATAATTTTGGTTTTTACTTAGTTTGTATTAGATACGACATTTATTGAGTGTTAATACTATCGTATTTCTAGTCTATTGCGTTTTATCCAATAAGTAGAGTTACAAGGGTGAGGATATGACTTATTTCCATTGAATATAAGAAAGTCGATAGTTTGTTAAAGGCTATGAACCTATTGTGATTCGATTTTAATGATTTAAGATCATTATATAAATATGATGATTTGATTATGACTATGTTTTAATGAAAATGTCCTGATATGACGGTTTACATATCATTGTATAATATTTATTGTTTAGATATTTAACTTATATTGATTTCTCAATTATTTGTTTGAATTGCATTAGATTATTTATTGAATTAGAATTGCTTATAGTTTAATTATTTTAATTAATTGATAGTTTCATTCTTAGATTGATAATGTTTAATTCCCGTTTTAATTAGATTAGTTCAATTATAGTAAATTAAATCCAATAACAAAGCTGGTGATGGTGGTCTAATCAGAGGTGGAAAGGGAGGTCTGCCTAATGTATTATGTGCTGGAGCAGGGTACGATGCGTAAGGTACAGATGATGTATAAGGTATGGCTGCACCTGATCCCTGAGAACCCATGTCCTATCTCCTCTGTCCCTTTCCCATCTATCTCTTCCTTCTATACTTCATGGCATGCTCGGATGAAATTGATGATCCTAATGATGTCCCATCGGCAACTCTGCTTAAGTAATTGCTATCGTGGGATAGTGCCCGCTCATAAATCTCATTTAAAGTCCTGGCGCGTGTACTGGCCACATAGTACCCAATGTCTGGCCTCAGTCCATCCCTTAAGTGGTATACATCCTCTAAGTCATCCCTCACTGGGTCCCCAAGAAACTGCCCCAAGTACCCATATCTATCTCTATAGCTCATCACCGACTCTTCTGCTCCCTATCTTAGATTCACAAATTCCTTCCTCAACCTTTTCATAACTGCTAGTGGAAAGTATTACTGTAGAACTTCTTCTTAAAGGCCTCCTAAGTCTCAAAGTCTCCATTAGTGGTTACGTCGCACTGCACCAAACATCGACGTCTTTCTACAATGTGTATAATGAGATCTCGGCCCGAAATCTATCCTCAATCTTTGGTATCTTATGAAACTTCTTCTGAAACAACACCACTTCTCTATCTACTCGAAATCTCCCTGTCCATCAAAATATGTTGGCTTAAGTCTAATAAAGTCCTTAACTAACTGAACCTCGATTGATGTGTTGGAAGATGTGGGCGTAGGGAATGGTACTGTCTCAGTCGTCTTCGCCACTAGTACTATCACTATTGGGAGTCTGTACTATCGGGGCAGCAGGTGTCGCAATGGGAATCTCTGATGCCAGTCGCGTAGGTATAGTAGTAGTAGTGGGGGTTGGTGTCTTTGTTGGTGGAGCAAAGCGAGATGTCCTTATCGTGATGAAATTAGTCAACAGCTGTCCCTGATTTATACTCAGTCAGTCAGCCTCTGTAGATCATCAGCAAAAGTAGAAGGCTGACTGCCACTGGCGCTCGCGTCTCCTTTATCTCGTGAGTCGGTCATCGATGTCTGCAAGTTGACAGTGAGTGCGATATCAACTACTATGTAGCATAGCGCGTATATATACATACATAAATTAACATGTACATCTGGAAATCCCAACTCAATTTCGCTCACTTCCCAACTAATGGTTTCTAGGCAAGGATCGCGTAGTTTCCACATTTAAGGTTTGTGTTTTATTCAAGTTTGTGTTTTTACTTATCGAGAACTCTGGCGGCTTTGATACTAACTATGATGGCCCCTTCCATAATCTAGGGCACCGCCTGGTCTAATCATATTATTAACCTCTAATTACAGCCACGTAGTACTTAATAACGTATTATTCAACTTTTTGTCATATTATCCTCGTTATTCGTGTTCAGGATAAGTATAACTCAAAGCTCATTATTCGTGAAACTTAGGGTTAGTTAAGACTTTTTACAGTTTATAAGTTATTTACCGGAAGTCTTAACAGTTTACCAGAAGCAAAGTAAACAAAATCCTAAGTACGGAAAATAGGAAACAATGATCACATGTATATATAGAAGTAGTGATGAACAGTGAAATAAACATGTGTCTAGTCGGGAAACTATCGCTCAACCTATATATATACAACTCAATAGTACATGAAAGACAAAGTATGTAAATACACAAAATATCAAAGCCTACAAAAGTTTGAAGTAGCAACACGCCAAAGGCTCAAAGGAATTTATCGATCTTCTCCTTGCTCGGCCTGCTAGTCAACAGACCTGAACCCACTGTCATAAAAAGGACGGTGAGTACAGTTAAGTAAAAGTAAAGCCTAAAGATACTAGTCCACATTTCCAAATATAGCAAGAAGTACTTAAAAGCATAAAGGTAGTGAAGAATTTGCTGAAATAGAAGTACGCTAGAAAACACCAAAGTTAAACAAATGAGACATACAATGGGCTAAGTAGTGATGATCTAGGTCCGGTCAGTCATGAGCTACGTCGCATTAGCCTTTAAGGCCATTTTAATGAATGTGCGAGCTATCCCATCAGTCTGGTAATCATTTGCTGACATCCCCAAGGAATCTAACTCGTGTGCCACACCATAATAGTTGCGGAGTGCAGACATCCCCAGGGAATCTGACCTTGTGTGTCGCGCATCTCAACATAGTGCAATGGACCCTAGATACAAGGACTACTTTATATTTTTCAAGAAAGGCACGGTATGGATATCAAAGTTTAGTAATTGCTTACAAAAGTACAACAAATCATATTAGAAGTCTATAACTCATTTATCAACACATTTATCCTAATAGCATGTTATTCGACTCGTGATCAGATAAAAAATTTTCAAGAAGTATAATGGACAAGAATTGAATCAATGAATCAATACAAGGTATAATTCCATGACAACATAGCTCACAAAGTGAGTAGATTTCAATCACAAGTCATCATATCATATCAAAAAGGCATATCTAGTCCAATAGACTATAAAACAGTAGATAAATGGAAATGAAATGTAGAAAATGACCTTAACATGTTCACTTACAATTCACGCAATACTTCCTAGCTAAAAATGGTCCCCCGAAACCCGCTACCGAACTCTCAACACTCTCCCGTAGACTCCTGGTATCATTTAGTATGTCTTAGAGTGGGTTTAGGCTATTAGATAGAGTTTAAGCCTAAGTTAAGTGGTTTAAGTTCTAATAAAAAATGCAGATTTTGTGCGGCTCAGGAGGTAGAGCTCGATCCTCACCCTGATGGAGCGTACACCAAGAGATGGGGCGCGCTTCCCCTAAATGGGGAGCGCGCTCCCCTGTCGAAAGCCCAAAATTTTGAACCCAGAATTTTGTGTTTTCTCCACGAGGAGACCCTCTCCATTACATCTCATACCCTTACTCACCTCTGCCAAGGGTTCAACACACCTTCCAAAACATCAACAACCCCAAGCACATTAATAATTTGATCAATTTACACCATTTCAACATGCATTTTCATAAAACAACTCAATAACACAGAATAATTGAAAATACTATAACTTTTTAATGATTTTTTTTCAAACTCAAATTGCAAACTTCTTAATAGCTAGATTATCAGCATGAAATGAAGATTTCGAAAATGCCTTTGGTTTTACAAATCAACATCTATATAACTGAATTTGGAAATTTCAGTTTCATTAAAGTAAAACACCAATTTTTGGCCAAGAACACTTATTTGGAAAATTGGTTTTGGAAACTCAATTAGAACTTCAATTTGCTTCAAGAATGATTCATAAGAATCCTTAAAGCCCTGAAATCAAAATCCCTATTACTTGAAACCCAAATAACAACTACCAATGCTCCATCAAGTTGGATAACTCTCATCTGAATTTATTTGTATGAACATAGGATAATTTCTTCTTAGTGTTGGCTTTTATATAAAGCACTTCATCAAGTGGGATAACTCTCATCTATAGAAAGATCCAATGATCCATATTAAGTCCTAAACTCCACTAATTCCAATTTACTAACATACAAATAAACACAAAGTCCTATAGTGATAGGTAAAAACACACATCTCGAGGCATATCAATGTTTGTTAAATTTTTAATTAGACTTTAGGTACATATACTTTTAATTTGATTTCAGTCATATGGAAAGTAAATACTTATGTAAAATGAGTACATTAATATGTAGAATTAGTTAAAATGACTCGTTAATCACTCTCTACTCAGTCCCACATTTGTACACATCTCGAGGTGCATCCACACTCGCGTCTCGATGCCTATACACAAGTAGAAGTGACTTAATAAATCTACACATAACAAAACTAAAATATACTTCATCCACGTGCTTCGGTCAGTGCACGTATCTCGATACAGGTCCCACGTCACTGGTCGATGATCCTGATTACGAACAAAACTAGGATTATAAATTTTAGTCGTAACACTTTTATTTATTTTATTGCAATGTTTATTATGAATATGTGTGAGTAGTTTATTAATCTAAACAAAGTCCAAACACGAACTTAATCTTTTTTGTAATGTAGTCATAACAAGGATTTGTGCTTAATACTTTAAACTTAATCAAATATGTCAATTCAATGTTTAAATAGATTTGTTTTTGCGTATTATAAATCATGAAACTTTGTATTATATGCATAGTGGCCAATGCGTATTGTGATATTTAGATTCTAAATCTAATATAAAGTAGTAACTAGGATTAATCTAAAAGGTCTATTACCGGTTAGATGTCCTAGATGAATTGTGTTCTAAGTTTGATATTGATACGACTTTCCAATAATATTGGCTTAATAGTATGAAGTTTTCACATAACTTAATACTGTTTTATTTTCTAATTAATTATCTTTGAGCTTTTGAGGGATTACTGTAGTAAAATTAGTGTGGCTTTTTCATTGATATAAGAAAAACTAGCGGCGTGCTAAAGGCTATCAACTTACTTATGATTTAGGATTAATGATCCAAAAGTATTTCATAATATGATGAAAGTATGATTATGACTATGATTTAAGTAATATGTTTGGATATAAAACGGATTATTGTGTCATTGTTCTGGATATTTGTTTAGATGTTTGTTTTATTTTGAATTGATTTGATTTGATTTGAGTTTAGTTTTAGTGAATTTGATTGGTGTTAGTTAATTTAGTTAAGTTAGTTTAATTAGTTTAATTGCTTGTTATAGTTTGATTAGATAATTTTAATTCTCGCTTTAATTAAATTAATTAAATTAAAGTAAAATAATAAAAACCATTAAAAAAACCTTTTTCTTAAGAAATTTGTAAAATCACTGTGGAGACAATCTCATTTACCACTACTACAAATAATAGGTATATACGGGAAACATATTGTATACACTCGACACTTGTCAGTACACACTCATTTTTTTATTCATTTTGAATACCCACAATTTTGTAACACTATTTTTTGTATATATTTATATAATAACGATTTAGGATGACAATTTAAAATAGAATGCATTGTTTCATTAAACTAACATAGAAATTCAAAAAAGAAGATAGAAGTTTAAATGCACATTGAAATAGTCAACCAAAAAGGATAAATTGAGTTTAAATACACAATATTTTGAAGAACTATAAATCCATTGAGGATTTCAATAACAAAAAGGAGATATAACTTTTTATTAAAATGTTTTAATTCATGTCTTTGCACCTTATACTTTGTCTGTAAGGTATTATTGATGGTTTCAATATAATTTTCATAATGTCTTGCATATGAAATACTAACTTTTAACTGTTTGTGGAAATGAATAATTTCTGCTTTAAAGCCTTAAAAAAGGAAAAAGAGAAGAGACAGAAACAATTTTTTCTTGAATGCATGATATTTTTTTTTCTTCTCGCGTGTGGAGCACGTGCTTCGCTTACTAGTTAATATAATGCTTATAGTTCAAAAATAAATGATTAATAGATTATTATTGGTATGCCTATTGACACATGTGGGTCATGGGTATCACATGTAGGTCGAAAGTAATAGTGTGCATGCCCGAGTGTGCGCATAGGAGTGAGCACATAATTTATGGGGGCGAAAAATACATTAGTGTATAAATATTTGTATATATATTAATAGATATATATATATATATATATCAATATATATGTAAAGGGAAATCCTATAGTTTGATCAATTGGAAAACATGACTTGTTGGATAGGTCTCAAGTTGTGCGGCGTGGGTTGAATGAGTTTGATTTCATCAACACCATCCTCGCTCATCACCGCCACTTTGAGGTGTCCTTCTTCCACTTCGAGGGGAGAGAGAGAGAGAGAAAAGGAAGTGGATCAACTTTTTAATCGTCTTCAAGGTAGTAAGTGGTAAGTTTCCTTTCTCTTCTTTGTTTCAATAAGGTATTGGTTCGATTTTGATAGGGTTTAGTAAAAATAGTCATGGGGATAATGTTTAGGGTAGTTATGGTGATGGAAAGGTTCACTATAACTGATGGAGAACGAGAAGTTTCATGATGCAATGTGATTGTGTTGGACTTGTGTATGAAAAAAACAACATATTTGGTATTTTAGTTCTATGTACATTAGGAAATTAATTAGCAGGTTAGTTATTTATTGAGAAATACTTCGTATTAGTAGTTTCTAAATAGAAGTTCCATTTTGGTCTTTTGGTAAGACATTGATTAGGAAGTTTAGTAATTTAATGCAACGTTTCTTTTGGCTAGAGTTATGAGTCTTATTTATTAATTAATTAAAAGCCTATATATTTGGCCAAGCTTATGCAGTAGGAATTGATTTTTTAATGATTAATAAATAACATTGTTTCTTTTCAGAGAATTAGGGTTTTTAATTCTCTGCTCCCTGAATTGATTTTTCATGGATTTAGATTAACCAATTTTGAAGACTTCCATTGCATCAATGTGGTATCAGAGCCTGGATTCGACTCGAGTGGCAATGCAACTGAGGGTGGAGTTTGCTTTTGGTGAACAATCAAAAGAGGAATATTCCGAGAATGAGGAATTTGTATTCGAGAAGGAAGAAGAGGGTGTTCTTTTTCTTTACGGCGACGGTGAAATAGATCAAATTTTTTTTACAGAGAACTCCAACAACTTAGACGAGGGGCCAAAGTTTGACGATGATATGCACAACTTCATTGAGGACAAAGTAGTCTTTGGAGATGATGGCTTTGTCATCAAGGTAGTTTCCCACAAAAATCCTCAAGTACTTGAAGTAGTAGTTGGTAATACGATCGTCAACAAGTCTTACGTAAAGGACATTACCAACTATCATAACTTTGTTGTTAACTTTTCAAAGGACAAGGTCAAACCTAGTTTTAAGGATAAAGTTCTTCTAAATCAGAAATCTCATGAAGGTATAAAAATTCAAGGTCGAATTTTTTCAAACTGGGCGTGAATAATGGAGAAAGAGAAGTGTCATGATGCAATGGGATTATGTTGGACTTGTGTATCAAGAAACCAACATATTTGGTATTTTAGTTCTATGCACATTAGGAAATTAATTAGCAAGTTAGTTATTTAATTAGAAATACTTAGTATTAGTAGTTTCTAAATAGAAGTTCCATTTTGGTCTTTTGTTAAGACATTGATTAGGAAGTTTAGTAATTTAATGCAACGTTTCTTTTGGCTAGAGTTAGGAGTCTTATTTCTTAATTAATTAAAAGCCTATATATTTGGCCAAGCTTATGCAGTAGGAATTGATTTTTTAATGATTAATAAATAACATTGTTTCTTTTTAGAGAATTAGGGTTTTTAATTCTCAGTTCCCTGAATTGATTTTTCATGGATTTAGATTAATCAATTTTGAAGACTTCCATTGCGTCAATGTGGTATCAGAGCCTTGATTCGATTCGAGTGGCAATGTAACTGAAGGTGGAGTTTGCTTTTGGTGAACAATCAGAAGAGGAATATTCCGAGAATGAGGAATTTGTATTCGAGAAGAAAGAAGAGGGAATTCTTTTTTTTTTATGGCGACGGTGAAATAGATCAAATTGTTTTCACAAAGAACTCCAACAACTTAGACGAGAGGCCAAAGTTTGACGATGATAAGCACAACTTTATTGAGGACAAAGTAGTGTTTGGAGATGATAGCTTTGTCATCAAGGTAGTTTCCTACAAAAATCCTCAAGTACTTGAAGTAGTAGTTGGTAATACGATCGTCAACAAGTCTTACGTAAAGGACATTACCAACTATCATAACTTTGTTGTTAACTTTTCAAAGGACAAGGTCAAACCTAGTTTTAAGGATAAAGTTCTTCTAAATCAGAAATCTCATGAAGGTATAAAAATCGAAGGTCGAATTTTTTCAAACTGGGCGTGAATAATGGAGAAAGAGAAGTGTCATGATGCAATGGGATTATGTTGGACTTGTGTATCAAGAAACCAACATATTTGTTATTTTAGTTATATGCACATTAGGAAATTAATTAGCAGGTTAGTTATTTAATTATAAATCCTTTAGTATTTGTAGTTTTCTAAATAGAAGTTCCCTTAAGTGTTAAAAGTTAATTTAAAAATTTGGTTTTTTTAGTAAGATATTGATTAGGAAGTTTAGTAATTTAATGCAACGTTTCTTTTGGTTAGAGTTAGGAGTCTTATTTCTTAATTAATTAAAAGCCTTTATGTAATGACCAATATTTGTTGACGTTGCTATTTTGTTTAATTTTAGACTCAGGCGCCAGCTCAGGCCTATGTGGACACCTCGATTAGGCTAGGACACATTTGACTAGGCATAAATCGTTAGTTTTGTCTATTGGTTGCATAATTGCAATGTTAATTATTATGTATTTTGTAACTCATCGCATGTATGTATTTATATTGCCATACCATGTGAGATTGTGAGACGGATAAACGCCTCGTAATGCATGTCGACGCGGGTATCGGGTAAGCGTAGTACGGGTACATTAAGTCTTATAGTGCTAACTTAAATAAAATAACTAGAACAAAGGAGAATATGGCATAAAATAGATAATTAAACTTTAGGCTATGTCATAATAATCGGGTACATTAAAGATTGGCGCACCTTAGGATACATGGCGAGACGCGAGATACTAAGTGCCCGGTAGTTGGATACTAAGGGAAGTAGTAGTACACCAATTTAAGACCCTAAATAGCCTATATATAAAAGTACCTAAGTTAAATTAATTGAATCAATTGATTACAAATGCTTATAGTTTGATGAAAAATTGATGTCATAGATTTGCCTCGAGATTCACACTAAAATGGAATCCTAGGATATTTGAGTTGGGAATTGGTGTCAACATGATGGAAGTTAATGGAGTCGGAGTTAACAAGGACCATTAGATTGACCTCGAGATATGTTAACACAATTGATTCTAACATAACCTATATATAGCTAAGTTAGTGGGAAATCTCTTCATGCAATAATAACAAAGTTTGTTCTTAGGCTGAGTGCTGGAAAATTCAGTAAGAACTAGGACGAATGGAGGCAATCTACCAGAGAAATCAAGCTAGGACTGTCAGCCCAACATCATTAAGACAACTGACTGGCCTAGATTATCTAAATTCCCAAATAATCTAGTCGACTTATCCATTCTTTTAACTGAAACCTCAAAAACTTTCCATTAAGATCCTTAATAAATATCCAAAATTAAATTTATATCCTCAATGAAACTCAATTCATGATTTGTTCAATTGGAGCAAATTAGAAAATAATACGAATTAATCTCCGTATTTTTATAAAAAATTTGATAGCACCTTCCCTAAATATGGTATGTCGGAAAACTTCCACCTAATAGATAGCAGGATTTGGGAGAGGCCTAAAAGGACTCATAACTCTTCGCAGTTTACAATATGTATCAAATTCAAATTAATAAACTAACTTAGAGTCTCTGATAACTTAGTTTCAACTTTACAATCTCAAATAGACCTAAATTGAATATTAACCTTCTTAATTTATTTAAATTTCTAACTTATGAGACTTCCATAATCATTCAAAGTAATTTCACGTCCTACACTCACCCCAAGAGTCCCAAAACAATATGCATAAACTATTTATAATAAGAATTAAACTTTTATAACTTAAAACATATTACCGAAAGTCTTTTGAGTCTTGTTTGTTCTTCATATTCTTCATTTGAACCCGACATCATCAAAAATAACTCGAAGATGTCAGGTAAGTAAATTTCTACCTTGATCTGTACTCCTGCAATTGTTAGCCTGATACATAGAGACATGTAATTGCATTTCCAGATAAACAATAAGATATATGTGTCAACATGACATGCAATCCACTCTATTGTTGTCTCCTAACTATAATCAGACGTCGACTTCCAAAAAATAGTACATAGATAGTATTAAGATATCATGAAATGCTGAGATAACTTATTGGTGTTAGACTTTGCTAGTCACACTAGACGGTGCAGAGGCAGACTGAAACCTAGTTTCAATCAAACCAGACTTCGAAACAAGCTTATCCCCCTCAGTCACTCTATTTATGCATGACCAAGAATGATAAAATGCAATGCAGACTATGATACAATTACAATTACAAAAATATCCAATCAATAGTTAATATCAGAGTAGGATTTACATGCAACCAACCAATTTCGAGCTTATTTCTCAGGGTTCCCGGAGCGTCGAATCACCTTCAAAATAGCTCCAGTAGCTTCCATGCATACTCAATTATATTATGGGTCAAATTTCAAGTGAAACCAAATCACGAAACCCAATGAAAATTGTGACCAAAGTAAGCTTGATAACTGTTTGCAAAACTATTATTTATATAATTGTTTCAACTTGTTTTCAACTAGCCAAATTAGGATAACATTTTAACCTTGAAAACCTCAATATTTTTCATAATGATGTGAAAGGGACTTGTAGTACGCATGTCATACTTTTCATAGACTCCAAGAAAACTAAAATCGGATCACCGACGGAAAAGTTATGAATTTTCTAATATGGCATATCAACTAGGCAAACTTTATTTATTTTGAACTGAAAAACTTCTCCAAATTAATATTTTTTGCAATTAAATCTTCAAAACTCGACAACAAACACCACGAAACCACTTGATTCCAACATCAAAGTATTCCCACAGACCGTGGAGTCAAATTGGATCAAAACTATTAATCCATTCATCCAAAAACCTAATTTAAATCAATATCAGCTATAAAAACATCTCCAAAGTAGTTATCAACTGAATCACATCAATTCAATTCATCAAAATCCTAACCCACGCCAGTGGAATTTATTTCAAATTGGCGAAAATCAATCCAAAATATCAATTTTCAACAATTCCTATTAATTCTATCAAAATCCTGCAAAAGAATTCGAGAAATCACGAGAATTCAAATTGAATTGAGAAAAATGCCCAACATTGAGTATTTACTAAATTATGGGCTGAATACCTCGTTTCCATCAAACTAGTCGTCTCGTGATGCTATACAGTTTTGCAAAAAGAAATTGGGCGAAAATCAAACGTCAGGAGCTCCGCGAGCGAAACTCTGAATTGTGGGGGTTAGGGAACGTTCGCTTCGAACGTTCGGTTAGAATGAAATCAAATTGATTTTGGTTTCAATCTTTGTCGTATATATTTATACATAAACCATCAATTCCTTGTCAGCAGCTTAATTTCTTTTTATTATTAATTCTCAAAATCTCAATTTTGACGTGCTTTAACTTCTAGTGCTCATTTTCAATATGGTTTTTCACCAAATTGAACCAAACTCTTGACAACATAGTCAAACTCCATAAAATGTCCACAACACTGATTTTGGTCATGCCAAAACCCCAAAAATCTTAACTTTGTCTGTGACATACTAAAATTATCTGAACTAATTCTCTTGCCATACTTAGCCAAACTTGCACCTATTTAGACCCAATATCAATCTCGTCCATCGCTAATCGACATGAAACTCGAGGCAAAGTCTTGTACTAACTTCATTCTCACATTACAGTACCATCAATTCCGGCTTGCACATAAACCGAGATGGAATCTTGACATAAGGATTAACACTTGTTTAATTAGTTTTTGAACAACTAATAATTTATTTTCACTTTTGTCTTTCAGACAAGCACTTGCTACCCCGAGTATTACCAAATGAGGATACACCATAACATACCCTAACTTCACGACAAAATAATGTATATTACATCCATTATGCATGCAACATGCAAAAATAATATGTAAACATATGATCTCTGGTCCGTAATACGTGGATTCCACCTTTGATACTTTAATCGCATATTAAATCCAAAAATACTTAATTAGCATCCTAATCAAGTTAACGAAATTCTCAGATGTCACAATCTTCCCAATTCATTAAAAATTTCGTCCTCGAAATTTGAACTTACAGGTTACTGAACCAATAAGATATGAGAAAATGAATCTTCATATATAATTCTTTTAATTCAAAACTGTAAAAATCATTTCCAAGGTGAACCATTAAGTTGCCAATCACTTTTGTTGTAATTAACAAATCGATGGTATAGATCATAAACACTTCAACTTTTCATTTCCAATCTTTGGTTTGATGAAAAGTATCCTCTGTTCCTTAGTCAATCCTGGCAATTAGTGAATTTCTGATAAGTTAACAATCAGCTTTGTGGAATATCCAATAAACCTTGCTTTACTTTCTCATCGCAAACCTTGAATCATATTCAAGAATCAATACTTAGCAGATCTTGCATATCTTGCTTTTCAATGAAACCATTTTTATTCTTAACAGAATACAATTCCACAAATTGTTGATAATTATTTCCATATCCACCAAACTCTAGTACACATCCCAGTTTACTTTCTTATTACCGATCATTCCTTACTAGAATTGCCAATCGATCAATTTTTAGACTATCGTCAGTCTAAATATAAGTAATGCAAATAATATTTGATCATGACATTAGATACTGAGTAGAGTCACGCGTCTATCTGACCCATCACCATTTCAGCGTTTCTCAACATAAACCTGGAATTACATAAGTCATCCCATGACTACAGATCTCTAATTACATATGTCATCCCATGACTACAGATCTTGATTTACAATCTTATCAGAAAATGAATCAGACACATCTTGTAACTCTCACTGATTCTCTAAATGTCTACTCACAATATCATTTTGGTTGTGGACTAGAAAACAATTATCGATTTCAACTTGTCAGCCAATTCAATTAACTTTTCTTTTGACTGGTTAGAAAATCAATGACTTTTCTAACTTTATCACGTAATTTTCTATTCGTGAGTTTACGAAGAACCTCATTCCTTCACTTAACTACCAAATTTATGAGATTTCACATCTTGATCATCACTGTTTACTACGCTTCTTTCATTACATGAATAGAGACAATTATTCTTAACTTGAGTAGATATACATATTTAAATAGAGATATCAACATATTCGATGATTATACTCTCATAGTATAAATTTTGACTTGTATCTCATACAAGTTATAAATATGATAATCTATTTTTGGCTCTACTCAATACATTTATGACTTCCTTTAATTACAATGGAAGAATATGTAATTCTTCCAACATATTCAGTCAGATATATTATCCTCTATTCAATATTTTAAAAACTACTAGGAATATTACTGACTAACTGAGCTGTAAGTCACACATCTCTTTGCTTTTCATTTGTATCTTCACCGTCATTCAAGTATTTTACATCAACTCCAAGACTTAGAAAGGTAATTTATGTCTTTTCTCTTTTCGAAAACTTAGCTAAGGATAATATGGCTTCTTATTATCATTCAATTAATTGAAGTATTCCTTGGCTAGCCTTTATTCGAAACAGAGAAGTTTTATGACTTAAACAGTTCTACTATTTATTATTGCTTTAATTTGTTTCCATTAGTCTCAGATTTTTCAACTTTTCTTTTTCTCAAAAAGAAATTATGTACTTTTCAAGAGACTGTGTAAGATAACTTTATGTTTTACTAATCTTCAAATTACTTTTGATGAATTCACTTCTGCGTTGTTGTTTAATGGAAGAGACATAAGAATTTGAATTTTCAAACTCTGATTAACTTAACGACTAATTAAATTCTTAAATGATGCTATTTCAATCCTTTAAGTCTTATAAATGGAAATTCTTGCAATATAGGAGCTCATACAGATTTTCTACACAAATCACTTACTGATACTCAATCACTACGTCTATCTCTACATTTATTATATTTTAGATTGTAGTGATAAGCCTCATAACTTAATGTCATTAGAAGTGACTTTTGGGTACTTTGAATTTCAAAACACAACTACTTGTGTTAATGTTTAATAGCTAATCCAAGCTGTTATTAGACCACTTCCCCAACACTTTAACTTCTTATATGTTGATCTTATCACTACACTTTTCATTTTTAAGTTAGAAGGTTTTGTTGATCTTTGTTTCATAACAACACCCAATCTAGTGCTAACAAAGATTACTTTTAACTCATGTTTTTCCATTTGTTTTATCATTTCTTTATTCGACTCATAGAACCACTATACTCAACGTCGCTTACATATAAGTAACTTGAGTAATAAATAATCAAAAGTTTTAGTTCTTTTTTTAGAATTCATTTGATTGTTTTAAATTGTGGTTCTATTCCACATTTCTCTTGGTGTTTTTTTTCGGAAAGGAGATAATACCTTGCTTTAAAAAAAATTATTTTAATAGAAACCGACTTAAACAACTTGACTAGTTCTATGACAATTCCATTGTGATTTTTCAGTCAAGTTCGGTATGTCCAATCAATTTCTACTTTTGAAATCCATGTTTCTCCATTTTCTTTGTTGAGACTATTTTAACATTTTCTTGGGCGTTTTATAATTGTAATATTTCGATACTTTCGATTTCAAGAAATCCATGTTCAGTACTTATTTACCTGAATCATTGGGATTTCCTTTCCGACCAATTTCCTATTGGTTTCAAAACTAATACTTTCATCAATTAGATTAGTACCAAACTACGTACAACATCTTTTGTGAATTCAGACTTCACAAGTCCATTTCACATCCATTTATGCCAAGTTATCGTTCCATAAGTCTATTCGCCTTTATATTATCTTTTCATAACCTTACTTGTCGTGTCTTATGAGTTAAGTATCGAACGAATAAGGAGAATAAACTACCTATCACATATCTGACAATAATAAATGCATACAGCACAAATATAATATAATAATTCAAATCTCACGTTCACTTCCTTACTAATCACGCTCAATCGCCCTTTGGTACTTAACCAAAGTTTATCCTCAATTGAGCCAACTATAGGCTATTGATTAGGAAATAAAATGGATTATTCTCCTATTTTAATAAAAATTTCGACAACACCTCCCCTAAATATAGCCTACCGAAAAACTTCCACCTAATATATAGCTGGATTGGGGAGGGGCCTAAAAGAACTCATAACCCCCTACAGTTCACAATATGTATCAAATTCAAATTAATAAACTCTTAGAGTCTCCGATAACTTAATTTCAACTTTACAATCCCAAATAGACCTAAATTGAATATAAACCTTCTCAACTTATTAAAATTTCTATCTTATGAGACTTTCATAACCCTTCAAAGTAACTTCATGTCCTATACTCACCCTAAGAGTCTCAAAACAATATGCATAAACTATTTACAACAAGAATTAAACTTTTACAACTTAAAACATATCACCAAAAGTATTTGAGTCTTATTCATTCTTCCTTATCCTCACATAGAACCTGATATCATCAAAAACAACTCAAAAATGTCAGGTAAGTAAATTCCTACATTGATTTGTACTCCTGCAATTGTTTGTCTTATACATGGTGATATGTAATTGCATTTTTAGATTAACAATAAGATCTATGCGTCAACATGACATGTAATCAACTTTATCACTATCTCCTAACTATAATCAGACATCGACTTCCAAAAAATAGTGAAGAGACAGTGTTAAGAGATCATGAAATGCATAGATAACTTTTCGTTGTTAGACTCCACTACTCTCACTAAATGGCGTAGAGGCAGGACTGGAACTTAGTTTCAATCAAACCAGACTTCCAAACAAGCTTATCCCCTTCACTTACTCTATGTAAGCACGACCATGAATGATAAAATGAAATGCAGACTATGATACAATTATAGGTACACAAATATTCAATCAATAATAAAGATCTCTATAAGGTTTACTTACAACCAACCAATTTTAAGATTATTTTTCAAGGTCCTCGGAGCGTCGGATCACCTTGAAAATAGCTTCAATAGCTTCCCTGCATACCCAATTATTTTATGGGTCAGGTTTCAAGTGAAACCAAATCACGAAACCCAATGAAAACAGCAACCAAAGTACGCTTGAGAATAGTTTCCAAAACTATTAATTTATATAACTGTTTCAACTTGTTTTCAACTAGCCAAATTGCGGTAACTTTTTAACCTTGAAAACCTCAATATTTGTCATGCTGATCTAAAAGTAGCTTGTAGTACTAATGTCATACTTTCCATAGACTCCAAGTACACTAAAATCGGATCACTGACAAAGAATTATGAATTTTCCAATATGGTCTGTCAACTCGGCAAAATTTATTAATTTTGAACTAAAAAACTTCTCCAAATCAATATTTTTGCAATTAAGTTTTCAAAACTCGACAATAAACACCACGAAACCATTCACTTCCAACATTAAAATATTTCACAGACCATGGAGTCAAATTGGCTCAAAACCGTTAATCCATTCATCGAGAAACCCAATTTAAATCAAAATCAACTATAAAAACATCTCCAAAATAGTTATCAACTGAATCACATCAGTTCACTTCATCAAAACCCTAATCCACGCCAGTGGAATTTAATTCAAATTGGCACAAATCAATCTAAAACATCAATTTTCAACAAGTCCTACTAATTTCTATCAAAATCTTGCAAAAGAAATCGAGAAATTGCAAGAATACAAATTGAATTAAAAAAATTCCAAGCATTGAGTATATACTAAATTATGGGTCGAATACCTTGTTTACGCCATAGAAACTCAGCTCGAACTGATTGTCTTGCGATGCTCTACAGTTTTGTGGAAAGAAATCGAGCAAAAATCGAATGTCGGGAGCTCTGCAAGCAAAATTCTGGATTGTGAGGGTTAAGGAACGTTCGGTTCGAACGTTCTATTCGAATGAAATCAAATTGATTTTGATTTCAATCTTGTTATATATATTTATATATTAACCCTCAGCTGCTTGTCAGCAACTTAATTTCTTTTTATTTATTAATTCTCAAAAACTCTTTTTTAACGTGCTTTAACTTCCGAAACTCATTTTCAATTTGCTGTTTCACCAAATTGTATCGGACTCTCTATGAAATAGTCCAACTCCATAAAATGTCCATAACACTGATTTTGCTCATGCCAAAACACCAAAAATCATAACTTTGTCCACGACATACTAAAATTATTCAAACCAATTCTCTTGTCATACTTTGCCAAACTTGCACTGATTTAGATCAAATCTTAATCTCGACCATCGCAAATCGACACGAAACTTGAGGCAAAGTCTTGTATCAACTTCATTCTCACAATTCTTTACCATCAGTCTCGACTTGCACACAAACCGACACGAAATCTTCACGTGAAGATTAACACTTGATTAATTAGTTTTTGAGCGACAAATAATTTATTATCACTCTTGCCCTTTAGACAAGTAATTGCTACCCCGAGTATTGATACAACTTAACACACCCTAACTTCGCGACAAAATTTATATTACATCCACTAGGCATGCAACACGCAAAAATAATATGTAAACATATGATCTCTGGTCTGTAATACGTGGGTCCCCCCTCGGATACTTAAATAGCAAATTAAATCCAAAAATACTTAAATAGCATCCTAATCAAGTTTTGAATGTTACAATGACGATCAAATCCAAGAGTTCAACATCTAGGTATAAAAACCCACTCTTTACTTGCTTAAATTCATCGAAAATATGTACATGGAAACTCAAGTTTTGAGGGTTTTATGCAAAAATGAATTTCAAAGATTAAGCTACTATTTTTCTTATCTAAATTAGAGTTTTAAACTGGTTTTGATTATCAATAATGGTTTCAAACTACTTTTGGCAAGAAATTTGGATTACATGAGTTCTTGATGCATACATGATTAGTTCTTAGCAAATTTCTTGACCTAACCTCTATAAATTGAGCATAAGTCTCTCATACGAACTCCAAATGGGGTAGATCATATGCCATTGGAAAGCTTGCTCATATATCTATAACTTTTATGCTTAGAGAAATTTCAAAATTCAAAGTCGTTCTAGCTCAAAAATGCTCCGCAAATAGGCTGTTGCAAATGCTAATATCAGATTTTTAATATGAACTTTGACAAGGCATAACTCTCTCATTTCATATCGGAATGAGCTCATCCTTTAGTATGTTTTTGTTGGGATGTTAGCTACTTTATGACTAAAAATCATGAGTTTTGGAGCTATAAATTTGGAGAAATTATTTTTACAAACTTGTTGGTCAGATTTTGATTCTAATTCGAGCTGTCTTTGTAAATCTTTTATATCTCCTTTGTTTTATATCAAAACTTTGAACACCTTACCATTTCAAAAAGCTAAGACCTGGAGCTAAAACTTTCTTCCTACGTGTTTTCGATGCTTTTGAATATATCATGGTTTAATTTGCACTGCAATATTGAGTATCAAATTGAAGTTTTGCTAAAACTTAAGGGGTTGTTTTAGGTTTTCTGACTTATACACACAACTTAATAAATTTATAACTAATCTAAAATACTCATAGCTGACCTTAGAAGACTCGTGGATTATAGTACAATAGTCGGAGCGTGACAGAGTTAGATCAGGGTATTTTCAAGCTTTTGGAGCTTGTATTGAAGTTTGTAAAATCCAATGGAATGTCACTTGAGTATTTACTTGCTTTCATTACCGTTTTACTCTATCTTGTTCAGTGTATTCATGATTTTATTCCTTATTTACTTTATTTATCTACGTATGTGTCATTGTTTGAACGGTTGATTGAGTTTACTCTCATCGAGTATTTCGTTGTATGTCTATGGCATGCTAAACCATAGCATGTATGTCACGAGTCCTCAATTAATGAAGACCCGAGCTACTTTGTATGTACATGTGTTCGTGTGTCATGGGTCTATGCCAGCCATTGAGAAGACCAGGTGATGGGACAGTTGGGTGTGCCCACTAGAGGGATTCTAGTGAGGGAATTTGAATTATGGTCTAGTCTGACTGGGACAGGCACACATGTTTGTGCTTTATTGTTATTTACGCATGCGACGATCCATTTACAGTTGCTTGTTTACATTCCGCATGTTTATTTAACAGTTTTTATTGGATTTCCTTTACTTTATCATGTAAATGTTGAATGAACTTCCTTAGGATTTTACTCACTGAACTTGTCATTTGTTTTGTTGTGATACGAGTAAGGGTAAGGGGAATCTTGGCGACTATCTCTGAGCTTGCCCACTGTTCAGCACACTGCTCATAGGTGTCTAAATTCATATACTTTTGTTATATATTTTGGATTTATGGGAAACTTATAAGACACCTATACTTGTAAATATTTACTTTTGTCATCTTATATATAGTGTACTCTATTTTGGGTTTTCCACAGTAGGACTGATGCTCTATAAAACTTAAAAGTTAATAAAAATCCATGTTTATGTAATTTAAGACTTCCACTGTAAAGTTACTGGTTACCTACTTGCAACTCTAAAAACACAAGCCATACTTATAACTTAATGTATATCTCAAATAATTGGCAAATAATATAAAGAATATGATGAATAGCACGTATATCAAGGAGCGTCAATGTGGCGAAAAATGTCAAAAGGGGTGCAGGACCTGCGTAGCAACACAACCGATGGCCTCATGGCGCGGGGCCACCACATTATATTTTTGGTCAAGCTTATGTTATAGGAATTGATTTTTTATGATTAATAAAGAACATTAAAGAATTAGGGATTTTAATTCTCAGTGCCCTAAATTGATTTTTTGTTGGTTTTGATTAATCAATTTGGAAGATTTATGGTGCATCAATAACTTATTAATCATGAAAAAAAACTAAACCTTGTTTCTTAACATTTAAGGAGCCTATATCTTAATGGTTGATGAGGAAAATTATGAGTTTGGGTTATGAAACCATTGTTGAACCTTACCATGTGTTTGGTGATGTTATTAGGTCCCTTTAAACCCATTTTAATGATGAAAGAACAAGTCATGGTAGTTTTCCTAAGTTTTGTCAACTCTTCCTTTTGATGTTATTTACATTTTGGGGTTAAAATGAGATGAATTGAGCCTATATTGTGGCTACTATGTGGTGGCCCGACGCCTGGTGGCCGCCAAATGTGTTGTTTCGCGGAAGCCTTGCAGACTTCTATGCCACGCCAGCTTTATTTGATATGTGCGCTAACTTGTCGTGACATAAGTTTAAGTAAACTGGTTATTCATTATGAACTTAGGTTATTTGTTAAGATTTACTGCCTTTTAGTTCAAGATTTATAAGTTGGGAAGTATGGCGTATGTTTTATAGATTTTTATAGTTAATAATCAATAATGTTTAGTGGAAGACTTAACAACAACATAGAAACAAAATTAAGTGTATGCAAGTCATTTATAACAAACATCCTACTATGGAAAACCCGGAATACAATACATTGTACATAAGGCAACAAGATAATCAAAATCGATATATACATGTACTAATGTCTCTCTCAAGTCCCCAAAATAACCCCAAAGTAAGGCAAAATATCAAAATAAACACCTACGAGCATGTCCTTAACAGTTGACAAGTCCAAGATAGTCGCCCAAGATCCCCTTGCCTCTACTCGTAGAAGAATCTGCACTCAATCATCCAACAAAAATGATGATGAGCCCAATGAGTAAAATCCCAAATAAGTCCAAACAATGTTCAGGAGGAAATCAAATACAAGACTATAAGACATGCAAGTATTACATTTGGCAATAGAAACATATACATGAATGAATGTAGATCATTAGTGAAAATCAGAGCAACGGGTAAATAATCAAGCGGATATATAAGTTACAGAGAATACAAAATGCAAAGAAACAAAGTAATTAAATAGCAGGTAAATCATCATAAAACCTCGGTATGATCACTATCTAATAACTGAGTAAACCTCACTCATGTCCCAGTGGTCGGTCTAGACCCCCGATCCACCATCCAGTGAACCGAAGTAATAACTCAGGTTGCAATCCATCGAGTGTACGGGTGTCATATTCTCCTATCTAACAACCTCTATCCTATGCAATAACCACAAACCCTGACGAACCACTGGACCGATTACTCAACATGAACGAACAGTATTGAAACATGATATTAGCGAGATAAAAACAATCGGCAACTAGAAATCATAATAATAAAAGCGAATTGAATTCTGTGAAGCATTCTTGTGGGTTTTACGCATATCAAATGTGCGCTCTCACATCCCAAACTCCCGAATCTGACTCCGACTGGCTTTCGGTACCCGAGCTATGCTCCATGAGTTCGGTGTCTTATTAGTTCAAATATAGTGCTTTAAGGTCAATTTAGTGTCTATTAACTCGTAAAACCAATATTCATTACAAAGACCAAAAATTATTAAATACTCATTTGTCGGTTTAATTCCTTCAAAATAAGTCAAAACCCGTAAATCGAAGAAATTGTGTGTCAAAAGTGAGTTTTAGCTACCTACGTTATTAAAACTTGTTTTTATTTAATTTTTGGTGTCTGGATAACACGCTATAGATGCCTTAAAGCGCATTATGAAGGTCTAAACCCAGAATTTTCCCAACTCGAGAATTTTGGTTTTTTGTCTTTGTGGTCGTCTCCAACGCCGTCGACCCTGCCTTTTTCTCGTTAAGGAATCACAAAACACCTCAAAGCAGTCAGGATTCATTCACAACAACAATTTATATCAAATTTTCAAGATCAAGCTTATATTAATGGAAAATTCCAAGAACACCAATTTGAGTAGAAAACAATTTTAAATGTATGAATTACGATATCTTTCAGTTAAAAACATAAAGTTTTCATTAGAAAACAATGAGTTTAAGCCTCAATTTCATTTCAGCCATTCAACCTCCAATTTGACTATGCACATTTACCATTTCTTAATGAACAACTTAAACAAGAAGAAGATGATGATTACCTAACTTGAGACCCCCTTAATGGTACTTTAGTTTCTCAATTTTGTTTTTTTTTTTGTTAAAATTCCAGCCCTATTAAGCCTTCGGGCTTCCTTATTTTTTTTAAAAAGAACAATGTTTGTATGCATTTCCATTCCCACTAATCTTAGTACATCAACCTCTGATTAAGTTGTCCATACACAAATTATCGCTCATAGGTGACTCATCTTGCCTAGATTCAAGTGCCTAGGATCATCTCAAGACCTATCTAAGGTTCATTTATTCTCATTTCAAACTATAGGAAATCATGTTTAATTAAATTAACTCCTCCACTTAGGCATATAATAACCATAATGTATAGATGATTGATGTGATTAGACCCATTTATTGTCAATTTAGTGGTCCCACTAACCTTCGACTACCCGGCACCTGGTTCCCCGCGTCTTGGCACGCATCCCAAGGCGTGCCATAACTTGTCTATCCGATTAATTTGACTTTGCTTATGTAACTCTATTCATTTAATGTCACATTCACCTTGAATATAGTCATGATATTCTATTTTGACACTATATAGTCTTAGTGTTCTCGTGCTTCACCTGCCCAATACCCGTGTCAACACACTTTTCGAGGAAATTTTTTGTCACATAGTCTCATTCAACATATAAGGTACATACAAACATGTGATGTAATATGATATAATAAACAAGTTAAACATCGCAATTAAGTCAACCATCACACATAAATAACTATTATGTCTAGTCAGATGTGTCCTAGTCCTATCCATAGCGTTCATGTGGATCTAAGTAGGCGTCCTAGTCCAAAATTTCTTAATAAATGCAATTAATAAGTATCAGGTCGTTACATACTATACTGCATAAAGTTCTCATTTCAAATCAAAATCAACTAATTTTTGAATATTTTGTTGATCAATATGTTAGGTAGCTTCCCACTAAAAATCAAGATTTTTGCATGTCTAATTTGGGAGTTATGATTTTCTAAGTTGTTGACATGAACTTGCTACGAAATGAGTGTTGGTTAGGTATTTACGTGTAGCTCCTTAATTTCTCATTAGAATCGAGCAAAGCTAGATTTTTTGAAAAGCTAAAAAGTAGAGCTTCATTTTTTTCATGAGGTGTATTCTCCAAATTTCGATGTTTAGATGCCTAAAAATAGCTTGCAATAGTTCAGCAAGAAAATTATCTTAACAAATCTCTTTAACTTAGAAAAATGAAAGAAAAAAGGGACTTCCCGTAGTGAGACTTGGACGGGACTTGGGCTAGGGTTCTAGGAGGATATAAGGACTAGTCTAAGACTATAATTAATCAAGATTACTTACTATTTGTGTAGATTTATCGGGGAGATCCTTAGGAGACTCAGAAGGCGCAACGAGACTAGGAAACATGGTTATAGGTAAATATGTATTCGCTTAGTTATTAATATTTCCTAGATATTTAGTATATGTAGCTCATTTAGTTTATGAACTAGATGGGGTGTTATGTACACTGTGATGTTTTTATAATATAAACAGAAAATGGTGAGCCCTGGAGTTAAGACTTAGGTGTTATAAGATATGGGTGTATGTCTCGGCTTATCAATAAATCCTACTTATCTAGATAGGTTGCACTAATTCATTCATTCACTAGAGGGTTAGGTGAGGGTTAGGTATAGAACCATCAGACATTAATGGATTGTTTGAATAATACATCGACTAATGTGTTGGTTTAGCAATCGCTTTAATGGTTTGGATGGGTAATCGATCCTAGTTTTATAAATTAAGAAAATGAATCACACTGTAATTGCCAATGATAGAATCAATTCCATTTGTTTATGAACATCTTGTTAGCTATGGCTGGTACATATTACTATTGTATTTACTTCTTGAGTTTATATTGAAAGTTGATACTTAAGTGAATCCTAACTTACTGAGCAAGTTGGAGCTCACACCCCAGATTTATATTTTGGGTTCTAATCCCTATGCGCAGGACAAGGGAAAAGGGAAGCCTTAGGAGTTTGTGGTATTCTCTACGATGTAATGAACTATCTTTTGTGTATATTATATTGTTTGAGATACAATTTTGTAATATAACAGGGTTGGGACATGTTTTTAATAACCAATGTTATCCCGGTTCTCTCTGGTTTTATATATTGTAAATTATATCAAAAAAGTTTAAATTTTCCGCTGCGTTTTATTTTATTTTATTTCGATATTCAATATATAATTGTATGTATTAGGTACCAAAGATAAGTTCGTTGGCTCTAGTTAAGTCTGACTGGTGTATCGTGGTTTAATTAGGGTTTCAAACAGAGTATCGCCATAATCAGGATAAGGGATGCTTTACTCTGGGCATATTTTACAATTTTTAAAATGCCGATCAAGACGTCTCCATATTGGTTGGTCTTTAGAAAAGCTTGTCATCTCTCATTGGAGTTATAGAATAAAACTTTTTAGGTTGTAGCACATTATAATATGAATTAGAATGAAGTAGGAATTGAGCATAGGTTAGACATTCAGAAATTAGAAGAGATTATGACTGATGCATATGAAAAAACAAGGATTTACAATGATAAGGTCGAAGCCTATCATGATCATCAGCTGATTAGGATATCCTTTATTGTTGGACAAAAAGTACTCTTATTCAATTCTAGATTAAAAATATATTGAAGGTAAACTTCGGTCTTGCTGGATGTAAAACATAATCACTAGGTGGATCTGAATGGTGTATTTGTATGGTTTATAATGTGTGTGTGGAGTTGTACATGGGGCTGTGGCATGTGTACATACACGTCGGATGTAGTTGGTCTTTGACTATGCCATGTTGGCAATCTGTGACTAACATCTAACGGTGGTGATGTATGCATCCAATGGTTGTAATATATTATTTTTTAGTATAAATAAAATGCACCAACCGAGAGGGAGTAATCTCTCATATCTGGTTTTCTCTATTGTCTCTCTAGATCTAGGGTTTCTTTGTTTCGTTGATATGGTATTAGAGCTTCATGAAGGCTAACGCTGCCATAGGAGACGAATCTGGATCTGCGATGGCAAGCTCAAGTAGATATGTGCATGTTGGTGCTGGATCAGGGTTGCGATCGAGTGAAACTCGATCTACTAGTGTGAATCACCGCACATCACCATTTGGATCTTCACTAAACCAGATCGTTAACCTGCAACTCGATTCCACCAATTATATGCCGTGGAAATCAATTGTCATTCCAGTTATAAGAGGATGTGAGTTCGATGGTGTCTTGTTTAGAACCAATCCATGTCCACCAAAGCTCATCAGTGGATCAGATAAACCGGATCCAGAATATCGAGAATGGATCAACAAATATCAGATGCTGCTCTGTTGGTTGTTGAATGTGATCGTACCTACTCTTGCATCATAAGTGGTTGGACCTATGGTTTGCACTACAAATGATGCTTGGTTAAAGATTGAGAGTTTATGTGGTGCTCAAACTCGAGCACAAGTACAGAGATTCAAGATTGCTCTTCAGACAACGAGGAAAGGTTCCATGACGATGGATGAATACTTATCCAAGATGAAGGAGCATTCTGATAACTTGGTGATTGTTGGTTCGCTTGTATCAGAAGATGACTCGATTACTTCGACTCTGGCTGGTTTGGATATGGAGTACATGCCAATAACCACTTCTCTATTACAAGATGAGAACATGACTTAGTCAAATCTGCATTCAGATCTTCTGAACTTTGATGAGTAGATAACTCAAGTTTAGTCACTCCAAGGTGTTGGTGGTTTAAGTATCCAAGACAATCCATCTGCACATTCTATGGAAGTGAAACATGCATCTGATTTTGGTGTTAATCAATGAAATTGTCAAGGCATGTCACATTTCTCATCACGAACTCTAATAATGGTCATGGACCTCCTGGATCTGGTAACAAGAGGATCTAATACATGAGGCAGGGAGGAGCAAATCTCAAAATAGAGGAGGTTTTCGCTTCCAGAATAAGAACAAGCCAACGTGTTAGATTTGTGGCAAGTTTGGTCACTCTACAGCCTATTGTTACTACCGTGCTGATATGAAATATATGGGAGCACAACCTCGGTTTCCTCGGTCCTCGTCACAACATATGCCAAGTCACAGTGGTGTTCCTTAATTACAAAATATTTTTTTGTTGCTACTACACCAATTCCTGAGAGTTCCTAGTATGCTAATAGTGGTGTTACGGCTCATGTGGTATCTGATCCTTCTATAGTAAACAATTGTGTGCCATACTCAGGTAACAATGCTTTAATGGTTGGTGATGGTCAATTATTACCTATTTTTGGAATTGGTTCTGCTGCTATATCATCTTCTAGTTCGAAACTATCATTTGATAATACATTGTGTGTTCTTAGGATTAAAAAGGATTTGTAGGGTGTGTCTTAATTAACTAGGGATAACAATGTACTGATTGAATTTCATGCTAATTTTTGTTTTGTGAAGGATTCCAAAACTAGAGAAATTCTTCTTCGTGGACAGTTGGTAAATGGTTTATATCAGTTTTCTGGACCATCTAATACATTTACTTTACATTCTGCATTTCTTGCATCTCATAATGCTTTATTTTCTTTGTGGCATTCACGATTGGGACATCCTGCTCAGCATATTATTTCTCAGGTGTTGAAGTCTTATATCCATATTCATTCTGGTTATAGTAATATGTTTTGTTCTTCATGTGCTTTGGGAAAGATTCATGCCTTACCTTTTTATGTTTCTTATAAATGTGCATCTTCTGTTCTTGAATTGATACATACTGATGTTTAGGGCCTTGCTCCGTGTATCTCTCCTCATGGTTATAATTACTACATTCATTTTTTCAATGACTGTACACGTTTCACTCGGATTGATCCATTAAAGGCTAAATATGATGTTGTTAAAGCATTTAGTCATTTCAAATTATTGGTTGAAAACCAGTTTAATACTCGCATTAAACATGTTCAATCTGATTAGGGAGGGGAGTTTAGAGTGTTTAAACCTATTTTGGATGCTAGTGGTATAATTTTTCAGCATTTTTGTCCTCATATTCATGAACAAAATGGTAGGGCTGAGAGAAAACATAGGCATATTGTTGAAATGAGTCTCACACTTCTTGTTCATGGTCAGTTACCTATCAAGTTTTGGTGGGATGCTTGTGAGGCATCGGTGTTCTTGATAAATAGGTTACCAACTAGAGTACTTCGGGGTGTTTCACCTTATGGCAAGTTTTTTAAATATCCTCCTGATTTTACTATTCTTAAGGTTTTTGGGTGTGCATGTTTTCCATATCTTCAAGCATATAACAGTCATAAATATCATTTTAGATCAGAGAAATGCATTTTTCTTAGGTATAGTTCATCACATAAAGGGTCCAAATGTATGAATAAACATGGGAGAGTATTTATCACCAGAAATGTATCATTCGATGAACAGGAATTTCCTTATTTTTGTTGGTTTCCCTCAGCTGAGTCTACTGCTCAACAGTCTATTAGAAAACCTTTTATTCCTTTACATGTTTCTAGTTTTGGTTCTATTTCTTCTTGTTCCTCTGATATTCCTTCTATTTCTTGTTATTCTTTTATTCCTGATATTAGTGCCTCTACTATTTCTCCTCCTGATATTCCTCAGTATTCCTCTCCACCTAGTGTTGAGATCCCGCTTAATACACCTTCTGGACCTAGTAATACACAAAATATTCACCTATGATAACTAGAGCTAAAGTTGGTATTATTAAAAAGAAGGTATTCCTTGTAGTCACTTCTCAAGAAAATGACATTCAGCTATAGCTGAGTAGGCTCTCGAGGATCCAAAGTGGAGAGATGCTATGAACAAGGAATACCAGGCCTTGATGTATAATAGTACATGGTATTTAGGTCATTCTACTTCTCATCAAAATGTAGTAGGTACAAATGGATTTTTTCCATTAAACGAAATTCTGATGGCACCATCAATCGATACAAAGCTAGATTACTGGCTAAAGGGTTTAAACAAGTACCCGGTATTGATTTTGATGAGATTTACATCCCTATTGTGAAGTCTGCTACTGTGAGAATAATTATTTCTCTTGTTGTTCATTTTGGATGGTCTTTGAGGCAGCTGGACATTAATAATGCTTTTTTGAATGGTCACTTGGTCGAGGAAGTGTTCACAAATCAACTAGTTGGGTTTGTTGACTCTTCTAATCCTACAGCAGTATGCCATTTACATCGAGTTTTGTATGGTTTACATCAGGCTCCTCGTTCTTGGTTTGATCGATTGAAAGCTAATTTATTGTCATGGGGTTTTCAAAATTCAAAGGCTGATAACTTACTGTTTATTTTTCGAGATGGGTCTGTTGTGCTGTATATCTTGGTGTATGTTAATGACATTATCGTCACTGGTTCTGATGTGTCTGTGATTCAAAAATTTACTTCAAAGTTGCATGGTTGTTTTGCATTGAAAGATATCGGTTGAGTTGTCTTTGTTTTTGTGAATGGAAGCCAGACGTGAAGCCACTGGCCTCTTCCTCACTCAATCTGCCTACATCAAACAACTTCAGCTCGATAGTGGTATGGTTTTATCTAAATCCATTGATACTTCAGCCACTGTGGGTAAACCCTTATATGTAGATATATCTCCTTGCTTTCATGATCCTACATTGTACCGAAGTTTACTGGGTGGTCTTCAGTACTTAGTTCATACGAGACCTGATATTGCTTACATTGTCAATCGATTGAGTCAATATCAGCAGACTCCAACTACTAATCATTGGCAAGCCCTCAAACGAGTTTTTCGATACTTGAAGGATACTATAGATTATGGTATTTGGTTTTGGCCTTGTTCTTCCTTTTTTTACAGGTTATTTTGATGTTGATTGGGCTGCTTTTCCTGATGATCGATGATCGGTGGCTGGGTTTTTTGTGTTCTTAAGCTCCAATTTAATCAGCTGGCAGAGTAAGAAACAACATGTGGTGGCCAAGTCTAGTACTGAATCCAGATACCGAGCACTGGCTCATGTTGTAGCTGAAGTTGCTTGGGTGCAGTCTCATCTTTCTGAGTTGGGTATTTCATTACCTTCAGTTCCTATGTTGTGGTGTGATAATCAGTCAGCTCAGGCTCTTGCTCACAATCCGGTCTACCATGCTCGTACCAAACATATTGAATTGGACGTGCATTATGTTCGTGATCAAGTCTTATCTGGTAGGCATGTTCCTTTGAAGGATCAGTTGGCTGATTTCTTAACAAAGGCTTTACCTGCACCGCAGTTTGACTATCTTCGGAGCAAACTCGGTGTCGTTTCTCTACCCGTTTGTTTGAGGGGGAATGTAAAACATAATCACTAGGTTGATCTGAATGGTGTATATGTATGGTTTGTAATGTGTGTGTGGAGTTGTACATGGGGCTGTGGCATGTGTACATACAAGTCAGATGTAGTTGGTCTTTGACTATGTCATGTTGGCAATCTGTGACTAAAGCATCTAACGGTGGTGATGTATGCATCCAATGGTTGTAATCTCTTATTTCTGAGTGTAAATAAAATGCACCGAAAAAATTACAAAAGTACTGCATAATTTAGTTTAAATGAGGGAAATAAGCGTGGTTTTTTTTTTATTCAAAAAGTAGGCTATATCGCCTTTTGGAAAGGCGCTATTAGTTGGTGGAAGTTTTTCTTGCTGACGTGGATACATGAATAACGCCTTTTCAAAAGGCGCCTTTTGAAAAGGCGCTATTCGCATAAACATCTACGTGGGATGTCCACGTAGACATGGGCCGAACTAATAGCGCCTTTTGAAAATGAGCTATTAGTTCGGGACATGTCCGCGTGGACATCCCACCTGGATGTCGTACTTGCCACGTGGGGGTACACAGATGGTGCCACGCCTTAATTATCTCTATTACAGTAAATATCACTATTTTTACTAATATTTATTACAGTTAAAAATAAATTAACATTGCATATATCACTATTTAGGCCGAAAAAAGGCATATCATTATTTCAGTTTTATTTAACGTTACCTTTTAAATTGGAAAAAAATTACAAAAGTACGGCATCTTTTAGTTTAAATGAGAAAAATAAGTGTTGTTTTTTTTTATTCAAAAAATAGGGTACATCACCTTTTGAAAAGCGCTATTAGTTGGGGCAAATTTTTATGGCTTACGTGGACATCCCACGTGGATTTTTACACGAATAGCGCATTTTCAAAGGCATTATTCGTGTTAGTATGACCACGTGGACTGTGTTTACACGAATAGCGCCTTTTGAAAATGTGTTATTCGTGTAAACATCCACGTGGGCATCCCACGTGGACTCGAGGTACACAGATAACGCCTCGAGATACGTGCATGATGTTTGCATGGATTGTTCACCTCGAGATACGTTCATGACGTTTGCATGGGGTCCATGGTCTGTAGTGGATATGCATGAGTTGTCCCCTCGAGATACGTGCATGACGTTGCATGGATTGTCCACCTCGAGATACGTGTCTGGCGTTTGCATTACTTATCCACCTCGAGTTACGTGCATGACATTTGGATAGTTTGCATGGACTGCACCAGGTTGCATGGGTTGTCTACCTCGAAATACAGGCTTCACATTCGCATTGTTTGCATGGATTGCACGAGGTTGCATGAGTTGTCGACACCTCGAGATATGTGTGTGACGTTGAATGGCTCATGTTGTAGCACGAAGATGCATGGCTCACTCACCTCGACATACGTGCGTGGCGTTTCCATGTGTTGTCAACCAGGATATACGTGTGTGACGTTTGCACTGGCTTTACCACCTCGAGACACGTGCGTGACGTTTGCATGAGTTGCACGAGGTTGCATGGGTCGCCCACCTCGACAGACATGTCTGACATTTGCATGAAATCTCCACCTCAGCATACATGGGTGACGTTTGCATGGGTTGTCCACGTCGATATGCGTGCGTGTTGTTTACATTGGTTGTATACCTCAAGATACGTGAGTGACGCGGGTCGTCCATCTCCATATGCACGTGTCGTTCATAGGGCGAAAAATTTTGTATAGATAGCTCTTTTTCAAAATGAGTCATTCATAGAGTGTATAATTTTGTATAGATAGCTTCTTTTGAAAATGAGTTATCTATACAAATGTCTTCCACCTCACCACAATGCATGCTATCTCATCATCAATAGCTCCTTTTCAAAAGGTGTTATACCTTACTTTTGAAATTTAAAAGTAAACCCTACTATTTTGTGAAATACAAACTAAATCCACCCCACTTTTTGAAAAAGCCCAAATGCACCAGCTAAGAGGGAGTAATCTCTCAGATCTGGTTTTCTTTGTTCTCTCTCTAGATCTAGGGTTTCTTAGCTTCGCTGGATAGGACCCTTTATTGGTAAAAATGTTTTCTTTCATGATGATGTTGAAATACATAGCATGGATACCATCAAGATCTTCAAACTGAACACTCACCATCTGAATCCATTTTACGAGGACTTTGACAACACCGCGGCGGATGGCATTGACATTGATCGCGTTGATCCACCAGTTGAACTAACATCAGTACTCAACAAGGCATTCTAATTTCTCAAGGTGAAAGGAAAACCTAAGCAAGAGTCGAGCTCGAAACAAAAGGCAGTGAGCAGTACCAGCACTAGCAGCAGCACAACAACAACAGTCAGGGCACCAAAATTGAAAAAAAAATATTTCGATAGAACTTTATAGAGTTATATGTATTGTACAGCATTGTAGTGTATTGTATCATATAGACTGTTGTGTATTGTATCATAGGCTTATGTTAGTTCACTTCAGTTAGTTATAGCAAGGGTGTGTAATGTGCACCTTCTCTATGTATATATAAACATTGTATACTGTATTTTGATGATTATGAATAACAGAATGTGTATTGTTCAGATTGATCAACACATTGTTTGATCTTCTGTTCTGTTATGTTCATATTGATTGTTGTTCATGGTATCAGAGCAGGTCTTCATTGTTGTTTGATCTATTTTTTTGTTGAGTTTACTCTTTTGAGTGTGCGATCATGGCTACCATTCATGGTCCCTCAAGTTCCTCAATCCGTAATGGAGCAGGAAAAGCTGTTGATTCAGGAGAATATGGTGTAGAGAGTCCATACTTCCTTCAGAGTTTTGATCATCCTGGTATGGTACTGGTTTCTAATTCTCTTACTGGTTCGAATTCTCTTTCTTGGAGTAGAGCAATGTTGATTGCTTTGGGAGCAAAAAGAAAGCTAGGTTTCATTGATGGTCGATGCTTGAAACCGATCCAACTGATTCCAATTTGGATCGATGGATCAAAGTGGATTATATGGTAACTTCTTGTATTTTGAATTCCAATTCAAAAGAAATTGTTGAAGCTTTTCTTTATACTACTTCTTCTTTTGATCTATGGAATGAACTGAAAGAAAGATATGGAGAGTGCAATGGACCTCTCTTGTATCAACTCAAAATAGATATTTCTTCTATCAGTCAAGGAGATTTCTCTGTTTCTTAATATTATATAAAGCTTAAGAAATTGTGCGATGAATTGAATTGTTTGGTTCCTTTACCTTCTAGTGAATGTGGAGCTGCAGCAAAGATAGTTGTTCTTGAATCTGATGACAAACTTATGCAGTTTTTGATGGGTTTAGTTGATATGTATGATCACATTCGTAATCAAATCTTAGTGATGGATCCATTACCAAATATAAATAAGGCATACTCTATGATTCTTAGAGTTGAAAAACAGAAGGAAGTCTTTGTTAGTTATTCACCTGTAATGGATACAGCTATGATGTTGAAAACTAATAAAGTTTTTTCTGGTTCATCTTTGGGAAATAAATTTGCTGGTAAAGGAAATCACAAGAGATTTGTCAATAAAGATGAACTGTTTTGTGATCATTGTAAGTCAAAAAGGCATACCAAAGATACTTGTTTCAAGTTACATGGATTTCCAGATTGGTACAAGAAAAAGCTTGAAAAGAAACAACTAAATATTGGTTCTAAGTCCTTTGTAAACATGATGGAATCACCTCTGGATATACAAGATGCAGGAGCATTTCAGTTTGAAGATTTTCATACTAATATTGCAGCTATGATACAGCAAGGCATTGAGAATTTCATGAAAGGAAAATATATTTCAGCTGAAGGTGTCCCTGCTCATGTGAATTATGTTGTCTCTGAATTTACAGGTAGTTCACAAAAGAGGCCTTCTAATTTTAATACGTCTTTTAATTCAGATGCTTGGATTGTGGATAGTGGAGCAACAAATCATATGTGCATTAATTATGATTTGCTTGTTAATATCACAGCCCTGGCTAAACCTGTCTCGGTTTGTTTACGTGATGGACATACTAATGAAGTTACTTGTATAGGAGATGTGCATCTCAGTTCAAACATAATTCTTTCTTCTTGTCTACATATAAATTCATTCAAATACAATCTTTTATCAGTCAGTAAGCTCATTTCTTCTACTAAACTGACAGTTGAGTTTTATCCATCCTTTTGTGTTATACAGAACATTGAGCATTCTCAAGTTCTAGATGTGGGAATGATGATTGGAGGTCTCTACATATTAGATTCCAGCTCTTTCAATAAAGATGCCATTGCTTCATTTGTGTCTCCTACAAAATTATCATTAGCTTGTTGTAATAATGCTAATGCTAATTTTTCATGGCATCATCGATTGGGACACCCTTCAGTTACTGTGACAAAACACCTTAATTTGTTACTCAAAAATTCTTCAACTGGAAGAAATGATGTACCTTGTGATGTTTGTCACATGTCTAAACAATGCAGACTTGTTTTTCCATTGAGTACTATTCAATCCATTTTACCTTTTCAATTGTTGCATATGGATGTTTGGGGACCATATAAGCAACCTTCTCTTCAAGGAGCTCATTTCTTCTTGACAATTGTGGATGATTATAGTCGGTTTACATGGACTTTTTGATGAAATACAAGTCAATGACAGAAATCTCATCAAGTTTGTTTCTAGCTTTTGTTCACACTCGGTTCAAAGCTCATTAAAACCATTAGGACTGATAATGGTACTGAATTCTGCAATCACGATTGTCAAGCCTTGTTTTTTGGTTTGGGGATTATACATCAAAGATCTACACCTTATACTCCTCAGCAAAATGGCGTAGTTGAACGAAAACATCGTCATATGTTACAAGTCACAAGAGCTCTCATTTTTCAATCTGGTTTATCCACTAAATTTTGGGGTGATGTTGTTCTTACTGCAACCTATCTCATCAATAGATTACCTTCTCAGTTGCTACAATGGAAGTCTCCTTATCACCTATTATTTGGAAGGATACCAGATTATCTCTACTTGAAGACTTTTGGTTGTCTATGATTTGCTACTAATGTTTCTCCAAGTAAAGCAAAGTTAGACACAAGAGCAATAAAATGCCTTTTTCTTGGCTATTCCCCTGGACAAAAGGCTTACAGGTTGTATAATTTGGCAACTCATGCCTGTTTTGTTTCAAGGGATGTGACTTTCTTTGAAAATCAGTTTCCATTTCAAACTATTTCTTCTGGTTCAGATTGTCCATTGCCTATACCTTATAATGACACATCTGATTCCTTAAGAAATGTACCTGATTCTAATTCATCCGATTCCTTGCCTAATTCTAGGGAGTCTCCTGTTGAGGCTCTTCATCATGATGAAGTACCTTCTGATGTTGTATTGCATGATTCATCTATGCCTACTACTGATTCATTCATGCCTCCTACTGATGTTGTAGTGCCTCCTGATGCAGTTGTTCCTCGCAAAAGTCTTCGTGCTATTCACAAGCCTCTTTGGATGAATGATTTTGTTTTGAATAATGTTCATACAAATGTTTCCATTCCGGCAGAACCTGTTCTTTCTGCTGTGCACCTCCAACATTTCCTTTCATTCATTCTTCTCACATTACTGATGATTACAAGTATTTTTTGGTTGTTGTTTCAACCATAAAAGAGCCTACTTGTTATACTCAAGCTCAACATGATCATGTTTGAGTCGAAGCAATGAATAAGGAATTACAAGCTTTGGAGGAGAATGGTACTTAGAGTCTCACAGATCTTCCCCCTAATAAAAAGGCCATTGGTTCCAAATGGGTTTACAAGGTGAAGCTTCATCCTGATGGATCATTGGATAGATGTAAAGCACGTTTGGTTGCAAAGGGATTCAATCAAATTGAAGGTGTTGATTACACAGATTCCTTCTCTCCAGTCGCCAAGAATGTAACAGTCAGGATTGTTTTATCATTGGCAGTTGCTCGTAATTGGCCTTTACATCAATTGGATGTTAATAATGCATTTTTACATGGTTATCTTGATGAAGATGTTTACATGAAACCTCCTGATGGTTACACTTTGGCTTCTCCTAATCAAGTCTGCAAATTACAGAGATCACTATATGGTCTTAAGCAAGCTTCTAGACAATGGAATCATGAGTTCACTTCTCAACTTCAGTCCTTTGGTTTCATCCAATCTGCTCATGATCCTTGTTTGTTTACATACAACATTGATGGTCATTTTTAGTGTTTCTAGTGTATGTTGATGATGTTCTTCTCACTGGAACTTCTCTTGAGATGCTTACCAAGGTCAAGGCCTTTCTTCATACCTTATTCACCATCAAAGATCTAGGTCAAGCTCGTTATATTCTGGGATTATAGTTAGTTAGATCTTCGTCAGGACTTTATGTTCATCAACGTAAATATGTCCTTGATTGCCTTACCTTTGCTAAACCAGCAGCAACTCCTCTTCCTCGTGACTGTAAATTTGATGATGTTGATTCTCCTTTGTTACTTGAAGCTGATCGATATAGAAGATTAATTGGACGTCTTCTTTACTTGGGTTTCACTCGTCCCGACATTACATATGCCACACAGCAATTAAGTCAGTTTATTCAAGCTCCCAATGAACAGCATTGGTCTGGTGCTCTTCATATTCTTCGGTATCTTAAGGGTACTCCTTCTCAGGGATTGTTTTTTCCTGTTCAGTTGGATTTACATCTTGTTGCCTACTGTGATTCTGACTAGGTTGCATGTCCTATTTCACGAAAGTCTCTCACTGGTTATTGTGTCTTCATGGGTTCTTCCTTGATCTCATGGAAAACAAAGAAACAAGCTACAATTTCTAAATCCTCTGCTGAAGCTGAATATAGGTGTATGTCTTCCACATTTTGTGAGTTGTTGTGGATTTCTTACATCCTTAACGACTTAGGTGTTCCAACCTCTCTTCCTATACCTCTTTGGTGTGATAATAAAGCTGCAATTCATCTCTTTGCCAACCCTGTTTTTCATGAACGAACAAAACATTTGGAGATTGATTGTCATTTGGTTCGTCATCAGTTCAAACTTGGTTTTGTTCTTCCACAATATATTCCTACTCGATTACAGTTAGCTGATTTGTTCACCAAATCTTTGCCAGCTCCTTTGTTTTCTGCATTACTGTCCAAGATGGGTCTATGTGACTGGCATAGACTTCCATCTTGAGGGGGGGATATAGAGTTATATGTATTGTACAACATTGTAGTGTATTGTATCATATAGACTGTTGTGTATTGTATCATAGGCTTATGTTAGTTCACTTCAGTTAGTTATAGCAAGGGTGTGTAATGTGCACCTTCTCTATGTATATATAAACATTGTATACTGTATTTTGATGATTATGAATAACAAAATGTGTATTGTTCAGATTGATCAACACATTGTTTGATCTTCTGTTCTGTTATGTTCATATTGATTGTTGTTCAAACTTAGAATCGAAATAGGAGATACAGTTTACGAAAGTGCACTTATTGACTCAAGATCAAAAGTCAATGTGATGCCCTCTTTCAATATTTCAGAGAACCAAACTGACATTCACCACTACAAAAATAATTAGCATTAGAGTAGAAGATGGCATCGAGACATTCGCGTTAGGCACTGTACGTATTGTTCATGTACAAGTGGACAAATTCGCTAATCCTGCAGACTTCAACATACTTGCCACTACCAAGACGAAAGACCCATCACTGGTGTTAGGCAGAGCATTCACGAATATAACAAAGATACTAATAGGCGTGCCTAATAGAGTAGTCATATTGAGGCGGCACAAGGATGTGATGTTGATGCGGGATCAGAAGGAGATCGATAGTTCTACCAGAATAGTACGACCTCATGCCAACACCTCTGATTCCCTATTAGACAACCTGAGGTTCCCGAACCTGGAGGTTACAGAGGATGATGTCATACCAAGCTGGCCTTAACAAACTTGGTAGCGCTGGGCCATCAACGTTTAAACACCGATGCTCCAAGGAGGCAGCCTAATTTCCTTTATTGCATTTTATTTTTAATTGTTAAATAAATCAGTGGAACTATACTATTAGATAGAGGATGTTTTGAATTATGTTGAGTTTCAAGTTTCTTATCACTTGTCGGGTTACTATTCATCGACATCTCAACTCATTAAGTACTTTATTCACCTTGAGATTATTAATCGATCCCACTCCGACTAAATGAGAAGAAATACAAAGGTTGTACGTTTGGAGTGGAACTCCAACTTGCCTTGCATTTTAGAGCAACCACCCACTCTAAGCTTAAGATTACTAATCAACTAGTCAGTACTCCACACACTCTTAACTTGGATTTGGCTTAATATTCACAAAATTCAAGGTATCATAGCGGGCCAAAGACTCAAGGTCCATGTAGATGGAAATCAATAACAACAAATGCTAAAAAAATAAGCTAGCAAAAACAAATGATAAAAGCTAGATTAAACCTCAAGCTGATGATGACTACAAACACTTCACTACTAACAAGTCAATTGGACTTTAGGGGGACTATTAGATAAGAAGGAAATAATCCTGCATCGATTAGTTGAGAAATAAAACAAATTTTATAAGTTTTGAGTGGGAACTTGAACTAGGAAAAAATTACAAAAGTACAACATATTTTAGTTTAAATGAGGAAAATAAGTGTGGTTTTTTTTTATTCAAAAAGTAGGGTATATCGCCTTTTGAAAAGGCTCTATTAGTTGGGGGAAAATTTTGTCGCTGACGTGGACATCCCACGTGGACTGTGTTTACACGAATAGCGCATTTTCAAAAGGCGTTATTCGTGTAAACATCCACCTGGGATGTCGACGTGGCAAGTACACACAAATAGCGCATTTTTCGAATGCGCTATTTGTGTGTACTTGCCATGTGGGCTCGGGGTACTTGCCACCGGTGTGGTATTTGTCGTTCTGAGGGACATAACAAAAAATATTGTTCGCCTCGCGATACGTGCGTGACGTTTGCATGGGGTCTATGGTATGTAGTGGATATGCATGGGTTGTCCCCTCTAGATACGTGCATGACGTTTGCACGGATTGTCCACCTTGAGATACGTGTCTGGCGTTTGCATTACTTATCCACCTCGAGTTACGAGCATGACTTTTTCATGGATTGTCCACCTCGATATACGTGTCTGGCGTTTGCATTACTTATCCACCTCGAGTTACGTGCATGACGTTTGGATGGTTTGCATGGACTACAGCAGGTTGCATGTGGTGTCTACCTCGAAATATGTGCTTCACATTCGCATGGTTTGCATGGATTGCACGAGGTTGCATGAGTTGTCGACACCTCGAGATATGTGTGTGACGTTTGAATGGTTTGCACGAAGATGAATGGCTCGCCCACCTCGACATACGTGCGTGGCGTTTCCATGTATTGTTAACCAGGAGATACGTGTGTGACGTTTGCATTGACTTTACCACCTCGAGACACGTGCGTAACGTTTGCATGAGTTGCACGAGGTTGCATGGGTCGCCCACCTCGAGAGACGTGCATAGCATTTGCATGAAATCTCCACTTCAATATGCGTGCGTGTTTCTTACATTGGTTGTCTACCTCGAGATACGCGAGTGCCTCGGGTCGTCCATCTCCATGTGCACGTGTCGTTCATAGGGCCAAAGATTTTGTATAGATAGCTCCTTTTCAAAAGGAGTCATTCATAGAGGTTATAATTTTGTATAGATAGCTTCTTTTCAAAAGGAGTTATCAATACAAATGTCTTCCTCCTCACCACCACCTCACCACCATGCATGCCACCTTATCATCAATACCTCATTTTCAAAAGGAGTTATACCATACTTTTGTAATTTAAAAGTAAACCTCACTATTTTGTAAAATATAAACTATATCCACCCCACTTTTCTAAAAATCACTTTGAACTTGCCGAAGTATTTTGGAGAAACCACCCACTATAAGCTTAAGCATACACGTGCAATTAGCTAGAAACACATGCTCTTTATATTTTGCAAAATATTGGCTAGACTTATGTTAAATCCGAGAATTTCATAAACTTGATTAGACAGCTAATTAATTATTTTTAAATTTTAGATGAAATTTAAGTATCCAAAGTGAGACTCACGCATTACGGACAGGAGATCATAAAGTAAAATGTTATTTTTCTCAATGATGAATGTCTAGGGTGTATTATACGGTAATTCGTGGCGAAGTCTGTGTGTTGAGGTGTATCCTCAATTTTTCATAATCGGAGTTGTATGTGTGTGTTTGAAGGGCACGAATGGAAATAAAATTATTAGTTGCTCGAAAACTAGTAAATAAGTGTTAAGTATCGTGTGAGGGTTTGCCTCGATTTACATGCAAGTCGGGATTGGTGGAAATAAAAATGAGAATGAGGTTGGTACAAGACTTTACCTCGAGTTACGTGTCAGTTGGCGGTGGCTGAGGTTGTGATTGGGTCCATATTAGTGCAAGCTTGGCCAAGTATGGCAAGAAAACTGGTTCGTAACTTTTTGGTGTGTTGTGGACAAAGTTAAGATTTTTAGAGTTTTAAGGTGATCAAAACTAATGTTATAGACGTTTAATGGAGTTAGACTATTTTGTCGAGAGGTTGACTCATTTTGGTGAAAAATCAGATCCAAAACTAGCACTGGAAGTCAAAACACATCAAAATAGAGATTTTAAGGAATTAACAAACAAATAAAAAATTAAGTTGTTGATAAGCAACTGAATGTTTATATATAAATATAAAAAAAACAACGAAAATCAAATCAAACTCATTTGAAACGGTAAACAGAACGTTTACAATTTTGGTTTATAAACCTCTCAAATATTTCTTTCACTTCGTGATCTCCCAATGTCTGATTTTCGTCTAGTTTCTTTCCACAAAATAGTAGAGCATCGAGAGACGGTCAGTTCGAGTAAAGTTTTCACGGCGGAGATAAGGTATTTGGCTCAAAATTTGCTAAATCCTCAATTCATGACATTTTTCAATATTCAATTTCAATTCTCGCGATTTTTCAATTTCTTTCGCGAGGTTTTGATAGGAATTGGTAGGGATTATTGAGATTTGGTGTATTGGTTAATGTGTGCCGACTTGGAATAAATCTCACATATGTAGGTTAGGGTTTTAGTGAAATGAATTGATGCAATCCCATTGATAACTTTTTAAATTAGTTTTGATAGTTAAAATTAATTTATATTGGGATTCTGGACTAATTAGATTATTTATTTTGTCCAAATTGGCTCCATGGACTGTGGAAATATTTTGAATATGGTATTGAGTTATTTCCTGGTTTTTAGTGTCGAGTTTTAAGGATTTAATTGCGAAAATATTGATTTGCAAAAGTTTCATTATTTCAAATTAATAAAGTTTACATATATAACATGCTACATTGGGAAATTCATAACTTCTCCGTTTGTGATCCGATTTGAGTATTCTTAGAGTCTATGGAAAGTACGAAGTGAGCTATACGAGTTCATTTTTAGTAAATATGAAAAATATTGATTTTTTCAGGGTTAAAAAGTTACCCCAAGTTAGCTAATTGAAAGATAATTGAAGTTGTTATAAATGATTATTTCAGAAATAGTTATCGAGCATACTTTGGCCGTTGTTTTCATGGGGTTTCATTATTTGGTTTCTCTTAAAGATTGACCTCTATTATAATTAGGTATGTAGGGAAGCTATTGAAGCCACTTTCAAGGTTATCCGATGTTTTGAGAACCCCGAGAACTTAGCTGAAATTTGGTTGGTTGTAAGTAAACCCTACAATGGTCTTTACTTTTATGGAATTTTATCTTTATACCTGCATTTTGCGTTTAGTCTGCATTGCATTTTGCATCATTCTTGGTCATGCATACATGGCATCCGAATAGAGTTACCCATGCTTCGGTCGTAAGAGTGTAAGGTGCTCCAGAAACTAGACGTGATGCAGGTGTCTAAGGCGGGTAATGTCCACTCCGGAGTAGCATGCATTGAAATCATAAGACTGTTCTAGTTTCATTATGAGAGGGTCCGCTTGTTATGAGCTTAGAACAGGAAATGAGGGATCGACGTTGTTATATAAGTTTGTTGTTATTTGGAAATGTAATTACATGTCTCCATGTATTCGGACTAACATTTGCAGGATTGCAAAGCAATGTAGGAGTTTAATTACTTGACATCTTTGAGTTGTTTTTGACGATGTCAAGTTCTCTGTGAAGACAAGGAATTACAAACAAGACTCGAAGATTTTGGTGAATGTCTTCTATTTTATAAGTTTAATTCTCATTGTAATCATGTTATATATTATTGTTTTGGGTTCCGGAGTGAGCATAGGTCGTGAAATACTCTCGAATAGGTTACGAGAGTCTCCTAAATTAGTTTAAAGTAAGTTACGAGGTTTATATTCCAATTTTGGTTTATTTGGAATTGTAAAGTTGTAACTAATGCATCAAAGACTCTAAGATAGTTTAGAAGTTTCAATTTAATATACATTGTGAACTACAGGGAGTTGTGAGTCCTTCTAGGTCTCTCCTCAATTCTATTGTCTATAAGGTGATTATTTTTTGGTAGGCCATTTTTAAGGGAGGTGCTGTCGAAATTTTTATAAAATATGGAGAATAATCCGTAGGATTTCCTAATTTGCTCCAATTAAGTAAAACAAGTATTCAGTTTCGTTGAAGATATAAATTTAGTTTTGAAGCATTACTAAAGACTAAAATGGAAAGTATTTTGAGGTTAAAGTTATTTATTTGGATTAGGTGTCTAATTAGAGAAATTAGGCTAAATCAGGACTTAGTGAGACGGGTCTCGACAATTGATGACTGAAAACCAGGTAAGTATTTGGACGACCCCTAACAACTATAATATGGCAAGCCATTGCCTTATAATCATCAAAATCAAAGTCTAATTTTGCCAAAGTTCTCTACCTCACTACCGATCGTTTCGATATTGCGTATGCGACTCAACATAGATTTCCCAATTTTTAAACAAGCACACTGATATATGTTCATCTCCAAGTTCGATTTGTGCCAATGTCGAATTTGATTATGGATATTACGTGTTTCTGGGTAGTTTTCTTTAGTTCTTATAAATCGAAAAAGCAAAACATTCCTTTGCAATCATCTTATGAAGTTTAAAGCATCTCCAATGAGAATGTGGATTAGGTGCATGTGAATATGCGTCACCTAGGACTAAATAAAAATTGGAGCAAAAAAGCCATCACGAATGCAAATGTATGCTTCGAATGTCAAGGTGACATGACATCTAAGAAAAAGACATTGTCTATTCTCAATGTCTACTTCTAAACCGTGTAATTCATAGCTACGTCAGCAATTATTTTCTAAAATATTTGAAAATTAATAAAATTTGAAAATAGAAAATGCAATCCACATTGACCATGGGAAAGCACTTTTGAACTTCAATATCTATTTAAGTCACTTAGAACATCTCCAATGGGAATGTAGATTTAAGAAAAATGTGTGCCACATAGGATAGAATGGACATTGGAATCAAAAGATACTATCTAATGCAAATGTCTACTAGCATGTGAGCTGACGTGGCAACAATAATGTTCATATTAAATGTCTAGTTTTATACATCTTGTACCCACAATATGTACTTCTAGCATCTTCGACCCATAATGTTTAGAACAGGACATTCAATATGAACATTATTGTTGCCATGTCAGTTCACATGCTAATAGAGATTTGCATTGGAGAGTGTTTTTTTGGTTCCCTCCTTTCCATCCTATTTATCACACATTTTTCTTCAATCTACATTCCCATCGAAGATGCTCTTAGGATAAACATCCTCTTCATGTTGCTAATGTGACATCAATCCACACATACAATCCAGAATAGCATCTCTAATGGAGGTGTGGATCGGTTTGAATGTGCGCCACATATGACTAAATAGACATTTGAAAAAATATGTCCAAGGAAAATGTATTTTTTGAATCTCGAGCTGAAATGACATATAAGAAATAAATAGGAGTTTTTCACAAAGTAAGGTAACATTAGTTTTTTATTCATCAAATAAGGATGTTTACTTTAAAATTACAAAAGTAAGGTATGTCTCCTTTTGAAAATGAGTCATTGATGATGATGTGGATCCATGCGTTGTGTCTTTTGATGAGGTGGAATGAATGGCTCCTTTTGAAAATGAGCCATCTATACAAAATAATGAGGTAGAATGAATGAATCTTTCTGAAAATGAGTCATCTATACAAAATACAAAAGCTCTTAATTACTCCTTCTCAAAAAGAGTAATTTGTTCAACTCGAAGTTGTGAATCCATGCAAACGACATGTGCGTATCGAGATGGACAACCCGCGTCACGTACGTATCTCGAGGTAAACAACTCATGTAAAGGACACGCACGTATATAGACGTGGACAACTCATGCTAACGTCACGCATATATCTCGAGGTGGAGAAGTCATGCAAATGACACGCGCGTATGTCGAGGTGGTCGACCCATGCAACCTCATGCAATTCATGCAAACGTCACACACGTATCGTAAGGTGTGCAACTCATGCAACCTCGTGCAATCCATGCAAACGTCGCGCACGTATCTCGAGGTGGACAACTCATACAACCTCGTACAATCAATGCAAACCGTGCAAAGGTCATGCACGTATTTTGAGGTGGGCAACCCATTTAATCTCGTGCAATCGAAGTAAATCATGTAAACGTCACGCACGTGTCTCGAAGTGGACAACCCATGCAAATGACACGCACGTATCTCGAGTTGGACAACCTATGCAAACGACACGCACGTATCTCGAGGTGGACAATCCATGCATATCTACTACAAACCATGCAACACAGACAAACGTCACGTACGTATCTCGAGGTGGGCAACCCATGCAACCCATACAAACCATGCAACCCATTCTTTAAAGTTTTGTTTTATTTATATCTCGTGATCATAAGAAGAGATATGTAGATGAAAAACTTTAAAGGCCAAAACCAAGTTATCTCTTTGTCTAGAATTTAAAATCAAAATAATAAGGAAGTTTTGAAAGTATGGTTTTGTATACAACTTCATTCACCTAAGATATAAATTGAAGAAAAAATAGCGTAGACATCAAAAAAACTTATCATACAGGTCTATCGACGGTTATGTTGACGTTGTTGCTCCGTGATGCAAGCTGAATGTACTCTATGTCGAGTTGGACGTTGTGTTTGTACATCCGGTTGAATTTGTCGAGGTTGCTGATCTTGCATTGAATTTTGTTGAGTCGATTGATTTTCTTCCTCTAATTCACTCGACTCACCTCTGGTACTAATGCTTTCAAAAATAGGAGGTTGAACCGTTCCAAAATACTGACTTCCTATATGTGGTTGGCCGAAAGGAACATAAGGCGGCGGAATGCTCAATATGTTCATGAATGAACCATCTCCACTATATGATATATTGTAATTATAACATAGTGAAGTAAATGGACTCGGCATGTAGTGAGGCAATGAAGGATACATTGGATGTTTAGGCATTCCATGGTCCATATATGAAGAGGACGACCTGGGTGCATAAGGATCAAAATGGTAAGGAGGAAGATTCATGATCAACGCGCTAGGTACAAACATTCGAGGTTTTGGTTGCATTGGGGACAATGTAGGAATGTACCCATGAGAAGAATGACGTGGTGGGGATGAGCGTTGGCTACTGTCACCAACAGTCTCTGTTCTTCTTGCTCTCGGATGAGATGAACGTGGTGGAGGAGAACGTTTGCTACTCTCAGCAGCAGTCTCTGTCAGACGAGATGGACGTGGTAGACGAGGACGTCTAGTGCTCCCACCCACAGTTTGTGTTTGTGTTGTTCTTCTTCTCACCTCTCTATTTGATTCGCCCTGATCATCTTCTTCATTTTCTTCTTCATTCTCCTCATTTATGGCTTTTTCGACATTAATTCCACTATTCCATAGAGTAGACATTTGCCTTTCATCTTCATCTAAAATTCTGATGTCTTCATCAAGTTCCGCAAGACCTTGCTCGTACCCATCATAAATGAACACTCGTTGCAGTCGACGCACCAAATTACACTGATATAAAAACATGAGTTTAGTACACACAATTTAAGATGTAAATCGTGAGGAAAACAAAATAATAGTTTAAAGGTTATCGAATAGTCACGTAAAGCCCCGTCGTGTCCAATGAATCTTCTAGTGACTGATCGATACCACGTCATGTAGTCTTGTTGATTGTGTCCTTCTTCTTGTTCTGCTGTGACTATGTTGTCACCATGATTTTCCCACATCTGTATATAGTTTGCATGAAAAGCCACCCAATTTTCTTGAACGCGTCATCGCATCTCGATGCGGTGCAGTCGGGTGTCGTAATCACAGTTTGGTGCCACGGCCTGTATCATTCTGAATTGTCTCAAAACTCTTTTAGGTCGACGGCATTCGACTATGTGGAAACAAATTAGGAGACACGTCGATAGCCAACTACCCCGACCGTCAGTACGGTATTCGGGAAGAGACCCGATAACTTCAGCATAAGGTTGCCACACCACGTCATCCTCATTCTGCGAATCGAGTGCATCACGGTAAGCTGATAAAAAGTGTGTCGCAGTCTGACTAACCGAAAATGCATTGATCTATCTGTATATAAAACTATAAATTAGTAAAATGAAAATGGAGTTAATATTATATAAATTACGATATAACATTTGTATTACTGTATCCCAAAGGGACGTCATTAAGCATCTATTCTCCATCCATTGTTCGAGGTTGAACTCTAGGAACACCCAGGCGCCTTGGTGCTATGAATGGAAATCTGTCTCATGCCCACGGTTGTACAAGAATTGACGCGCCTGCAACCTAATATGCACCCGCGCGAGATCCGCGGCATAACTCCCTGTACAAAAAAGCCAAACAGGCACTCCCCCAACTATACTGTCCAGCTGTGTCAAAATCCTGGAGCAATGGTAGAAACATCAAATGTATATATCGATTTGACTTGTTGGTGAATAGACAACCACCGATAAGTTGGAGTATGTACGATCGAACGTAACGTCACACTGATTCCTCATCGCTTTCGTCATGTATAGCTAGTACGTTACATTCAAGCCATTCGACTTTAAGTTTATTTCCATGAAGGTCATCTCCAATAGCAATTCGACCAAATAGCCTCTCACACACCTCAACATAGTCTGTATCGGTGGTTCCCGTCACAGGCATACCTTCGATAGGTAATCCGAGCTGTACCTGTACGTCCTGGAGTGTAATAGTGCACTCGCCACATTGCATGTAAAATGTATGTGTCTCTGGGCGCCATCTCTCAACGAATGCGGTAATCAAAGCCCAATCAAGGTTGAAAAATGATACGCGCGAAATCCCATAAAATCCACTAGAACGTAGATATGAGATCATTCGAGAATGATATTCCACAGTTCGATCAACGACACCCTGTGTTCGATGCACGCGCAATGTTTCGTACACCTTATAATTGAAAATAAGATGTCAATATATATATATATATATTATACGTTTATTCATGAACATTGGATGTATCCATCTTAAAAAGTTTACCTGACCCCTCCACGCTTGCGAGGATCTGTGTGTAGATTGGAGATGAAATAGTGAAGGATCTGATATACCTGGATCCATTGGTGTACAAACTACAATTTAGGGATTTTAAAAAATTAGTCGTGTTGTTCGAAAAGTCACCACAATTCATTATTATAGATTCAAACAATAATGAATACCTAAACATTTCATGACGTAAAATTTTTGGATACTTCACAAGGTTCAATATAATCAAATTACATACTTAAGCCATGAACAAACAATATACAAAATTGACTATTGGTTTTGATTGGAAGATTGAGCTCTGACTCGACAATTTTTTTTGTTATGTCCCTCTGCACGACAAATGTCGCATCGGTTCTTCCTAGTAGGGACTCCATCGCGGTTTTTATTAGGACATGTTGTTCTTTTATGTCCTTCTTGATTACATATGTCACATCGCAAGGCTCTTGAAACATTAAGAAGATCCATCTCGTTTTGCCTTCGCGTTCCCTTTGGTCTCCCTCGGCCACGTCTGCACCTTGGGTCCGGTATGATCTTCGTCGCAAAAGTCGATCAATATTTCTCATCTAGAATGGCTTTGAAATTAGAGGAGTAACATTGCGTGTACACATCTATCCGGTAGTATGGTTCAATAAATTGCGAGTGGCTCACTCGAATAAAAGCACATGCAGCAAACACGTGTGAGCAAGGGAAACCAAACGATTGTCATTTATTGCAACTGCACACGCGGTCCTTCAGGATGACGACTTGGGTATTATTGCCTTTATGGATGCGATCTCCATGTCGTCCAGTAAGCACTTCAAACTCGCCTATGTCACAATTTATCAAATTGAGTTGATGCCTCCTTGCAAATTGTTCGTAATGTGTGAGTTTATCCGTGACATATTTTGTGTACGATTGGCCGTTTGAGATTGCTTCATTGATTCCATGTTTACGTTAAATCGTGGTATGTCACCAATCTATAAATCATTTGAGTCATCATTGTTAATGGCAAAAATCGAGCCCCCTTCAATACACCGTTAAAACACTCTACAATTGAAAAATAAATTTGTGTAAGTAATATTACTTCAGTGATAACTAAATAGTTGAATACAAAACAAAATTTGCATGTCATACATACCAACACCATTAGAATTCATCCATCCGTACCGCATGCCTTCGTCATGCGATTGAGTCTATAATTCTTTGGGGATGACATTGACATATTGCACACATTGAGGGGTTCGCGATGATAAGTATGCAAAACGCTCCATGCACGCATTAAATTTTCGAACTTGATGTTGACCAGCTGCTCGAGAAAGTAGTTTTTTAAGGGTTCATTTTTAAGGTGAGTGTTAAAATTACTTACCAAGTGTCGTAGACAATAACTGTGGTATCTTTTTGGGGGACAAAAACCATTGGTCGTTGTGTTAACCGCCTCCAGAATGTCAGGGTGAAGATCAGAAATAATGCAAATATCATCTTTATCCGTCACGTGTTTGCGCAACATCCTCAAAAACTATCCCCACGAGTCCGTAGATTCGATTTCTGCAACAACAAATGCTACTGGTAGTATGTGTCCATTACCATCAACAGAGATGACAATCATTAGCTTACCACTATATTTGTCATATAAAAAAGTCGAGTCAATTTGAAAAAGAGGTCTGCAAAACCTGAAAGGTTGTATTGATGCTTCGAATGCAAAAAACACACGACGAAATTTAGGATACTCAGTTCTTATCTCATCAGAAGCTCATTGTCTATGTGACCACTTAATTGTTGTCCCCGGACTCTTAATCTTCACAACCGCCAACCAGCTTGACAATCTAACGTATGACTCATCCCAATCTCCAAATGCATTTGCAACTACCTTCCTTTTGGCATCCCACATTCGCTTGTAGTTTACTTCGTGTCCATATTTTCCCTTAATTATTTGTATTAATGCATTGATAGTTATTACTTGATCTATCTGGACAATGTTTTGGATCTCTCGCGCAAGCATGTTGGCATCGAGTTGGGCATGACCGCGTTCTACGTCGGGATTTATACAGTTGTGCGGCACGTCTAATTGTGTGATATCCCATAGTTGTGTTTTATTTCTCAAACAAGCACGAAGACGCCACATGCACCCGTCTTGCGTATTTCTGCATTTGATTGCCTAAAACGTTATAGTCGATTTCATCACATGATATTGACAATGTAAGTTAACATGCCACACTTTGACGGCATGTTGTAAGTCTTTTTTGTTGTCAAAGCACATCCCTATTTTCAAATCAAAATTAGACATGTCCCTCCAGTCTGTTGATGAGAATGTTGGGTCGCAGCGGAGTTAGCCACCTCCCAATCGATTTCATTATACAACGGCAATGGTTGGTGAACTTCATCATCATTTGCTTCCTCCATGAAATTCTCTTCATTGATAGCAAACTGTTTATCATCTTGCATGTTTTCTGCCCCCGGAGGTTCATACCTTGGGTCATCCGTAACAACATTTAGGTTTTCCCAATCGACAAATGGTGCAGCATCCTCGGGGGGACGCACGTCCTAGTCCGCGTCATTAATGTCATCATCGTCGTTGAGTTCATCATCCCCATGTGGTGATTGCATATGCAATCTTTCCATCATCGATCTAGTGTTTAATGTGCTGACATCTTCATCTACTAGTTGCGAATGAACTGTATGATTTCGAAAATAGTCGATTGGCTCAAATGTTAAATAAATATCAACCCTTGAAGTTAATGGTAGATTGACCATTGTCGCCCACATCAAGTCGAAGTGCGTCGCGTCTTCCAGCAATACGGGGACAAAATACTGTGAACCCTCGAGGAGGATTATCGCGTGACGATAAGTCATCCTTACTATAGTTTCCGTAGATGAGATATTGAATGCGTTACACACGTGATCTATCGATTGTTATCTACTCGTCCCAAACTTAAACATCAACACTGCTGATGAGGGTGCGTTGTACCTAATGTCATTCCTACCATTTACAATTTCACCGTTCGCATAAAAGAGAAATCGGATGTTTCTGTGTTCCATGACCTACATAATTTATTGAACAATGATGATGTAAAAAAATTTCATATATATCAAACGTCATTCGTTCAAATTAAGGATTTAAATTGCAATCAAACTTTCTGATGTAGAGGATCGCCTTAATAGCGCAACTACAGAGCATACTTATTCGTCTCAATGAAGTACCAGTTAATAACTCATATTTAAATCGCGATCAAACTTTTTTTAATTAGGGCATATGTTAAAAAAAGAAAAACCAACTCAGCATAAATTTTTTTGTTTTAACAAACAAACTCCACATAAAATTATTTTTTTTAACAAAAAAACTCCACATAAATTTTTTTTTACTAAAATACCAAGTCTAACATAATGAAACTTAAATAAATAAGTTTTTGTACTTACTAATTTCCCTCTTTTTTTCTTTATCTTCAATTTGATAATCCCTGAAAAAATAATAAGTTAGGTTTTAATTATATAAATATTAATAACTACAATGCTATTCTTTAAAAATAAAATAAAATAATCCGAACCTCTTAATTTTTAACAACCTCTTCAATCACAAAAAAAACTCAATTATCTTGATCTTCTATTTATTCATTCAAAGAAAATTAGAGTTACTTTTTATTTAAATAAATATTACTAACTACAATGCTATTCTTTAATAATAAATTAAAAAAAATCTGAACCTCTTCAGTTTTAACAACCTCTTCAACCACAAAAAACCCCAACAAACAATCTCAACAAATCCAACTCTCTCACTACTCAACTGACCAAACTCTATCACTACCCAACCCACAAGTCACCCAACTCTATCACTACCCAACCCAATTAACTCTATCGGTATTTGACGAAAAAAAAAAACCCAACACACAACCCAACCCAACCCCCTCTCTCTCTCGCTCACGGTCTACCCACAACCACCAACCCTCTATCTTTTCTTTCTCTCACAACCACTCTCTCTCTCTCTCTCTCTCTCTCTCTCTCTCTCTCTCTCTCTCACGGTTTACTCCCTTCCCTCTCGGTCTCTCGATATCTTCTCTATCTCTCTCTCTCGCATAGTTTCCTTCCCCCTTCTTGGTCTCTCGAGATCTTCTCTCTCTCTCTCGCACGGTCTCCCTCTTCCCTCCTCTCAGTCTCTTTAGTTCCTCTCTCAGAGTCTGCAACTCGTTCGGTCTTTCTGCTGCTCTCTCTGCTTCTACACCCACCAACAACACCCCCACCAACAACCACCATTAAATAAACCTCATTCAATCCCTCTAACAGTCTGACCCTTTGACTAAACCATAAACAGTAGCCCGTATCCTCGAGAGCGCAGGGAATATATTCCCTGCGTTCTCGAGGAAGGGGATGGTTACGGACATAACATAACACGAACGACGCATTCTCCGAATGCGCCATAACACAATGCGCCATTCGTGTTATGTAACACTCCACATTGCGCCCACGTGGATTGTCCAGAAAATATGAATGGCGCATTCTCTGAATGTGTCATTCGTGTATTTTCGGCACGACACGTCGACGCCACGTTGGCCTATACAGAATACACGAATGGCGCATTCGGAGAATGCGCAATTCATGTATTTTCAGCAATGTGAATTTTCTCCAACTAGTAACGCATTTCCAAAAGACGTTTTACCTTACTTTTGGAAATAAAAAAAAAATCTAACTTATTTTACTCATTTAAATTAATTTTTGCAGTACATCTGTAATTTTTCCAAATAAATAATGTAAATTCTCAATGTCTATTTCTAGACGATGCAATACATAGCTACATCGGCGATTTTCTATAAAATATATATAAAAAGTTATAAAATTTCAAAATAAAAGTGTAATCTATATTGACCATTAAAAAATACTTTTGAACTTCAATTTATATTCAAGCTATTTAAGATGGACATTCTCTTCACAGTGCAATCCACAACTACAATCCACATTTACCATTAGTGAGCACTTTTGAACTTCATATGTATGTGAATGTAAAAGGAGATGGACTCATACAAAGAAATCATTCTTGCCCTTATCATTTTTCTTTTTCACTTCGCAGACTAATATAAATTTTGTTTTGATCCGCTGGTTCAATGATAAAAGAAAATACACGATTAAGGAGAATACTCATGTTTTCAAAAGTGGACAGAATAGAGTTTAGGTACTTGTTTACTAGCTCATTACTTTAGAGGTGTAATTGAATAGCGACCAAGAAAAAATGTGAACGGTTTGGTTAATTCCTTCTGTCGAAACAAAAAAGTCAGTTTCATCATTTGAGCAAATAGTCGAAACAAAAAAGCCCAATTGACAGAGTATTTTTCGTTTTTGAAGCGATATATACACTGTGCTAGAATATCCAAAGGACGTTCTTTTTGAACTTTTGATCTTGTTGTTTACTTTATTTTATTTTATTAAGAAAAATGTGGCGTTGACTGAGAGGTGGTCGTGCCACCACGTCTTTGGTAAAGCAATTCTGAGAAGCTTTGGAGAGGCCTGGCTAACTGCGACGCCAATTTTGAAACCATGCTCCCCAACCAACATTCAACAAAGCTAGAAAGCAACCTAATCTAATCAACAGTTGTTGTGGCCTGTCACGTGGGTCAGATCCGATTGCAATAGCTATTGCTCCACAAATACAGGATTCAAGGCATGTTCGCTTCATGGTCTTAGAGTGAATTAACCCTACTGGACATGCTAAATCGATGTTCGCTTCGCGGATTAACTAGGCCGCGAGATTAACTAATACTCAGTAGAAGTGACTAAAGTAAACCACCTATTTTGGTGGGACTAACTAGTCTCAATGCTTTGCCATTACAGATTACCAAATTATCCCTCATCTTTACACTCTTCTCTCAAACTCAATTGAATTTCCATCGAATGAAGATTGCGATGAAGACCGAAGACGATGACGAAGATGCGGACTCGGCCAAGGAGCGAAGACGATGACAATGATCGAGGACGATGATGAAGATGCAGACTCGGCCGAGGACGATGATGAGAACGAAGATGCGGGAATGAAGACCGAGGACAATGACAAAGATGCGAGAATGAAGATTGCAAGATCGCGAACTCGGTCGAGTAGCGGAAGTGATGAAGACCGAAATCGACTTTGATGATTTTATTGGAGATGTAAGATAAATAGAGGGGTACTTTAGTAAATGTACATATTAGAACCACATTTATTTTCAAGCTTAAACCTCCCAACCGAACAAGTCCCATAAAAGGTATTAATACATAAACCCAAGTGTTAGTCCCATTACAAACTAATCACATGGTCTTGGGTCTTGCTAATATTTGAAGCGAACAGGCCCTCAGCGTCATAATCAAATTTGTGCATCATGATGTGCGCACACGAATCTCGATGATTCGAGCAAATGCAAATGGATCAAAATCCTCAAAACCTAATGAAGCTTGCCAATGATCTGTATAGGACTGGAGTGCTAAAAATCGGACCTTAGACATGTATTTAATGATATAATCGAATCAACAACAGTGATCTATGAGATCAATAGAAAATCATTCATTCAGTACAAATGAAACCCTAACTTAATTCCTAAAATTTCTAATTTTATTCCCTTTGATTTAAATTACAGCAGCAGCAAACAGTATCTCTATCTATCAATCAGATTCGTTTCATCCGAGAATCATCTATATATATATATATATATATCAAACAAAAAAGGACACACGATATGATACATAGGAGAGATTGCAGAATTTTGACAAGATAGATTTGATCTACTACCTCCTGAGGCTGAGGCGGCGAAAGGAAGAGAGGAGCCTAGAACAGGCGTAGCGAACGCGGGGGTAAGCGCGGAGGGTGTAGGCGGTGGTCTGGCGTAGGAGGATCTCCAGAGTCTCCACGAACAGATTCAAACTGCGAACGGGAGGAATGTAGAGGGTCAAAGGAACGGCCGAGAAGGCCACCGCAAAGAACAGCTGCAACATCTTCTCTTCTGATAATCGATCGATCCCTTCTCTACCCTTTTCTTTACATTGGATTCGGTTAGGTCTTTCAAGAGACTTGTGCTGGTGTAGCTGTCCTCCTCACGGACTTTCTCACGGGTGTTTGATGAGGGTATTTTAGGTATTTCGAGTAGAGGATAGTGCTCTCCTCTCTCTGTGGTTGCCAAAATCCACAATTTAAGCTATTAAACATTAGAACTGTTGTAAATTGAATTGAAACTTGCTAAGAACTAGATAATGAAATAGAAGACTAAGAATTTTTACTACTATAAACTACTACTACAAAGGAGAAGAGAAGAAATGAGATAGTTAGAATGAGATGTTTTCATTCAACTTGGTGTACATTGGAAATTGTTACAAGTAACATGACAATATATAGACAAGTGGAGGTACTATTAAATGAGAAATACAAGTTACATGACTACGAAATATGTTGGTATACATGCATGGTCATCGATACTCCACAACACTCCCCCTTGGATGACACTTGTTTAGAGATTGTGCCTCGTTAAAACTTCTACTAAGAAAAACCTTGTGGGAAAAATATAGTAAAAGAAAAAAGGGTACACCATTCTCATAAAATTCTAAGATGGGTATAATATTGTTAAGATTGCCTAATTAAAAACCTTGCTAGGAAAATCCAATGGGATAAAACCATAGCTAAAGGAAAAAGAGTGCAATATACTAGTAAATAAACTCCCCCTCATGTGAACATGGGTGAAACTTGTTCAGTTTTTTTACTTGCAATGTCCTTAAGTTTACGCAAGCCAATATCATATATAAGCCTATTAAATGTCGTAGTTGATAAGGCTTTTGTGAATAATCAGGAAGATTATCACTCGATCGGATTTGCTTGACATCAATTTCACCATTCTTCTGAAGCTCATGTACATAAAAGAATTTTGATGAAAATATGTTTTGTTCTGTCCCATTTTATGAATCCTTAACTTAATTGTGTGATACATGTTGCATTATCTTCATATAATATAGTTGAAGAATCTTTTATTGAAGGCAACCCTCATGATTCTTGAATATGTTCAATAATGTTTATCAACCAAACACATTCACGACTTGCTTCATAAATTGCAAGTACTTCAGAATGATTGGAAGAAGTAGCAACCATAGTTTGCTTTACTGACTTCCATGATACAGCAGTATTACCACAGGTGAATACATATCCCATTTGAGAACGGGTCTTGTGGGGATCAGATAAAAACCCAACATCAGCATAACCTTAGAGATTTATTTTTACCCCTCTCGAGTAAAACAAACTCATGTCACTTGTTCCTCGAAAATATTGGAAAACATGTTTAACACCATTCCAATGTCTTCGAGTTGGTGAAGAGTTGTATCATGCAAGTAGTTTGACAGCAAAAACAATGTCATGTCTTGTACAATTTGAAAGATACATAAGTGCACCAATTGCACTTAAATATGGTACCTCCGGAACAAGTAGCTCTTTATCATTTTCATGAGGTCGAAATGGATCCTTATCCATTTCAAGTAATCTGACAACCATTGGAGAGCTCAATCGATGTGCCTTGTCCATATAAAATCTTTTTAATATTTTTTCAATATAATTTGATTGATGGACAAGTACTCCACTTGAAAAATGTTCAATTTGCAAATCAAGACAAAGTCTTATTTTTCCAAGTTCTTTCATCTCGAATTCTTTTTTCAAGTATTCAGATGTTCTAAAGATGTCGTCGTGGTTTCCCACTATATTTAAATCATCAACATATACAACAATAATCACAAATCTTGTTGATAATCTTTTAATGAAGACACATTGGCAAAGCGGATTATTTACATACACTTATTTAAGTAAATAATCACTAAGACGTTTGTACCACATTCGTCCGAATTGTTTCAATTCGTACAAAGACTTTTGTAATTTTAAAGAATGCATGTTATGAGGTTTTGATTTTATTTCTTCGGATATTACAAATCCTTTAAGGATTTTCATATATATCTCACTGTCTAGGGATCCGTACAGATATGCTGTAACGACATCCATAAAATACATATCAAGCCCTTCAGAAACTGCAAGGCTTATCAAGAACCGAAATGTGATTGCATCTATAACAGGAGAATTTGTTTCCTCATAATCGATGCCAGGTTTTTGTGAAAAACCTTGAGCTACAAGTCTTGCTTTGTACCTTGTAACTTCATTTTTTTCGTTTCTCTTTCGTACAAATACCCATTTATATCCAACAGGTTTCTTGCCATCTGGCGTTTGAACAATCGGTCCAAAAACCTCTCGTTTCCTAAACGAGTCTAGCTCTGCTTGGATAGCCTCTTGTCATTTTTGCCAATCAAGTCTTTTTCGACATTCGTCCACTTATCGTGGTTCTGGATCATCATCATTTTCACATATTTCAAAGGATACATTGAAAGAAAATATATCATCAGGAACAATTTTGTTTTGATCCCAAATCTTACCTAATTTTAAATAATTTATTTAGATCTCGTTATTTTCATTTTTTCCTCTTTTTCTAGAGGCAGTTGTTCCTCGTCAGAATCAACTTATTCTGACAAATCCTTATCAAATGATTCTTGTGCTTTCTCAGGAATATTTTGATTTGTATTTATTTTTACTCATGTTTTCCTCTTTCGAGGAATTGTATCTTTTGAACCAACTGGTCTTCCACGCTTTAAGCGTTACGTTGGTTCTTGTGCATTTTGTTGCACATAAACATCAATTCTTACATGAACATTTATAGCTGGAATATGTGATTTGTCACTTGTTTTGCATCAGTAAATGCATCAGGTAATTGATTTGCGATTTGTTGCAAATGAATGATCTTTTGAACTTCAAGTTCACACTTATTTGTGTGTGGATCATAATGTGATAAAGTTGATGCATTCCAAGCAATTTCGCGCCATTCCTTTTGAATTGGCTTCTTATCTTCCCCTAATGGTGGAAAAATTGCTTCATCTAAGTGACAATAAGCAAAACGTGCAGTAAATAAATCTCATGTTAATGCTCAAGGTATCTAATAATGGACGATGAGTTAAATCCAACATCAATCTCAAGTTTTCGTTGTGGACCCATCTTAGTTCTATTGTGAGGTGGTATAGGAACATACACTACACAACCAAAAATTTTCAAGTGTGAAATATTTGGTTATTGACTTAAAAGGAGTTGCATGAGGGAATGTTCATGGTATGCAGTAGGCCTATAACGAATGATAGATGCTGCGTGAAGGACTGCACGTCCCCAAACTGAAGTTGATAACTTAGCTCTCATGATTAAAGGTCTAGCAATTAATCGAATGCGTTTGATCAGAGATTCTGCCAAACCATTCTGGGTATGCACGTGCGGAACAGAATGTTCAATGGTAATTCCTATGGACATGCAATAATTTTTAAATGCTTGCGATTGAAATTCTCCTGCATTATCAAGACGGATGGTCTTGATTGGGTTGTCAGGGAATTGTGCTCTTAACTTAATGATTTGTGCTAAAAGTCTAGCAAATGCAACATTGCGGGTCGAAAGCAAACAAACATGTGACCAACTAGTTGATGCATCTATCAAAACCATGAAATACCTAAATGGTCCACAGTGATGATGAATAGATCCACATATGTCTCCCTGAATGCGTTCTAAGAAAATTGGGGATTCCACAACAATTTTACTTGGGGATGGTTTAACTATCAATTTACCTTGAGAACAACTAGCACAATTATAATCACCAGCTGAAAATATTTTGTGACTCCTTAAAGGATGTCGATGCAAATTATTAATTATTCTTCACATCATTGATGATCCTGGATGACCAAGCTGGTCATGCCATAAAATGAATGTCTTTGGATCATTAATTTTCTTATTTAAGACGACATTCGTTTCGACATGCCATATATGAGTAAAATATAATCAAGAGGATAAAGTTGAGAATTTTTCTAACACTTCTTTTTTCCCATTTGAAACCAATGTGATATAGAGAAATTCTCTATTATTTCCGTTTAATGGTTTCAATGTGATATCCATTTTGTCGAATATCTTTAAAGCTGAGTAAATTTCTTCTGGATTTTTCAGAGTATAAGGCATTGTCAACATGAATTGTTGTTCCCCCAGTCAACGTAATAATTGCTCTTCTAGAGCCATTAATCAAATTAGAGATGCCAAATATTGTTTGAACATTAGCCTCAGCTATGTTCAAATTGGAGAAATATTCTCTGTTTTTAAGGATTGTGTACGTTGTAGCACAATCAGCAAGACATATATCACTTTTATTTGATTCATGATTTGAACACATGATTTGTTGATCCATCTATAAAAATAATGTTTGGCAAATTAGAAAAAGAGTCATATTTCATTCATAATAATAAACTAGTACATATAATTAAGAAGCATAACAAAAACTAGTACATAGAATTATTGAAAATCATTACATATGATCATTAAAAATATCGAGATTAGTGTTTGGATCATCATGAAAAGTCGGGACATTCATATAATTGATGTCCGACGAGCCATCTCCGATTGTGAAGTTCATCTCAACTATTTTGTCTTTCTCTTTTAAGGAGGCTTGATAAAGATCAATAAAATGCTTAGGCGTGCGACATACATGAGCCCAGTGGCCTTTTAGACCACACCTGTGACATGGTTGGTCACGATTACGAGCATGCCCATTTTCAGCAGTATTTTTCCACTTATTCTGAACGTCGTCATTCTTATTCCATTTATTTTGGTACTAATTGCCACTAAATTTAGAGTAGGGCTTGCCACGATCTTTGCTGATTGATCCTTTCCCATTTCAACGTCCGTGGTTTTTCTTTCCTTGACCCTTTTTATGGTCATTATAGGATGCTGCATTTGCTTCATTAATTGAAGCAGAACTAGTTGGGACGGGAGTTGTGGTTCTTCAATAGAAGCTCATTATTTTGTTCAGCCACCATGAAACAATAAATTAATTCAGAGTACTTTTTAAATTGACGCGCTCGATATTGCTGTTGCAACAACAGATTCGAGGCATGAAAAGTATTGAATGTTTTTTTCCATGATTGCCTCATCAGATATATTTTCTCCACACAGCCTCAAACGAGAGGTAATATTAAACATGGTGGAGTTATACTCACTGACTATTTTGAAATCTTGTAGCCTAAGATTCAGCCAGTCGTTTTGAGCTTTTGGAAATATCACTTTGGTGATCATATTGCTCTTTCAAGCTTAACCACAAGGTGAGAGGATCTTTTATAGTGAGATACTCACTTTTTCAGACCTTCATGGAGATGATGGCGAAGGAATATCAGTGCTTTCGCACGGTCTTGCATTGATGTTTCATTTCCTTCTATAATAGTTTCGCCTAAGTCTTTAGTTTGGAGATCTATCTCGACGTCCAGTTGCCATGGCAAATAATTATTTCCAATGATATCAAGAGCAACAAATTCAAGTTTTTGAAGGTTTGCCATAGTCTGCAAATATGTCAAGAAATTGAGTAAATAGTTTTTCTCTTTTATATAAAATAAATAATATACGATTAAATATATGTTCACAACTTGATTATTAATATGCAAAATGTACTACTTGTATGAGTTGGTGGGACAACCTCCAGGTTGGGTGGAGAGACGAAGTGTACTTAAAACCATGCCTCATCGAACGGGATAACCCGTCTCCCTTTCAATGTTTAGCTTTACCGGGGACAAGGCTTACCCACTATCAACTCAAACTCATAACACTATTTGCAATATAAAAAATCAAGAATATAGCATAATTAATCGTTTGTAGTATAACGAGAAAACTAGTTATGTCACATATTGACTTTTGATTTATGATGTAGAAGATCGTACAAGACTCAACTACAGAGCATACTTTCGCAATCGGTGACGTTGTAATGCATAGTATATGAATAAAGTATGCATATATAAGTGATGCATGTAATAAAAGGAAGCAACCATGATAATATAGAAATAAATTGAACTTATTTAAATAACAAAAGTTATACCTTCCTAGCTTTGGCTCCTTAACATGTCTTCTTGAACTTCAAGATCTCCTTAATATTAGAGCAAACTCGTGCTGATAACGTGTTGTAAATTGAATTGGAACTTGCTAAGAACTAGAGAAGGAAATAGAAGACTAAGAACTTTTACTACTATAAACTACTACAAAAGAGAAGAGAAGAAATGAGATAGTTGGAATGAGATGTTTTCATTCAACTTGGTGTACATTGGAAATGGTTACAAGTAACATGATAATACATAGACAAGTGGAGGTACTATTAAGTGAGAAATACAAGTTACATGACTACACAATATGTTGGTATACATGCATGGTCATTCATACTCCACAACACGAACATGGATTCTTGTGCTACATGTTGAAGATTCGAGTGTTGGATTTAGCCAACGAGGGGCATACCAAGGGTATTCAAGAGCCATGGGCTAAACTCAAACTACCAACATATATTTTTAAGGAGCGAATACACAAGACCCCATTTATTGCTTAAAGGATCCATTTTTTTTTCTTACAGCAGTTTCAATTGAGCCCTTAAAGGAAATGATGAAGTTACCATTCATATAAAAAGATTATTTCTTAACCAAACTATAATGACTCAAATAGTTTAATCCTTGTTGTATACTTTATAGGACCGTGATCTAGCGACCACTCATACGTAGCGAACTCGATCGGTACTCAGGCATCAACACCGAGGTAATAATTAAATAATTTTACTTGATTTTGATGTTCGTAGTATATGTTTATACATGTGTGCACAAATTTTAAATGATTCTTTTGTTTGTTTTGGATAAAAAAAAGTGCGCCAAATTACCTCGAGATAGGTACGCACGGGACGATCAGGTGGATTGAAAAATGGACTTAGATTCATGACTTAATTCACTTACTTAGACTCTAGCTAGTCATCTACACTATGCAGTGAGTGTCAAAAGAATTTAGGATGTAATCAATTAAGTCTATGTGCTTCATTTAAATAAGGCCTAAGTCTATGAAAAGAATTTGAAAGTTTTAAATTTCCTAAGTGATTGTGCTTATATATATAAATTAAGCATAAAGTTGAGAATACATTCATATTATTATGGTATCTAACTTATCAAATGAATTTTATAAAACATATTTACTTAATACATTTCATAGTCTTTATGGATTACTAAAACATGAAATGTTAGAAACTTGAATGGAGACCACATTCTTAGTAAATTGATTTACCTAGTGATATGTCCATGTGGAGATCTAAATGAGTCATAATGGATCCTATGGTATGCATGTGGGAGCAAACACTAACTATGGATAAATCGAGAGATTTGATGGATGAAGTGGAACTAGGATAATCTAATGGCCATGCTTCAAAAAGTTTGAGTATCAAAAACACACTTAATCTCTACACCATGCATGAACACAAAATACTTCAGTTAGGTTTGGAGAGAAAAGAGAGGGATTTGATGATTAGAAATAGTGTCGAAAAATCACAAGGATCAAATCTTAGGTAACAAATCTCTTCCATTTCAATAGTACTTTGTGATGATTTGAGTTTCTTTAAATCATTCTAGTGTCGGAATTTCATCATGTTTGATGAATTCCCTAATGTTATGAGATGATTATGAATCAAGAAAATCAAAGTTTCTCTCATGTTCATGAAAAACTTATGTATTGGTTTAAGAATTAGGGATTTTTGTTAAATGAAAGAATGGACTAATTTTCTTGCGTAATTGGGTGTTTGATCTTTGCGTTTCCATTGATTTTTCCAAAAACCTTATTTTTCTAAAATTTTCCAATTTTCATGAATTTTTATTTAATTTTTTTCGATATTCAATATTTTTATTTTTTTAAAATGAGGGGTTTGACCTTGAACCGGAATGATCCGGCTCAGTTGAACCAGAGCCAGCTCGGTCTGGTCTGGGGATCAAACCTTTAATCATTTTCCTCACGAAAGCATCTTTTTTTTTCTTATATGTATTGAATCAACGGAGTTTAGGTATGGGAATTAATGGGTTCCCCCATCGTCTCTTCCCTCCCCTATTCTTGCTTCCTCATCTTCTTCCTCACTCCCTCACGATTCCTTTGTACCAGTCTCTCTGTTTCTTTTTTTTTCAACTTATCAATCTAAGTCTCCTCCTCTCTCATCTCACACAATATCAACAAATAATAACACCCTCGATCACCTCTCTCAACTAAAAACCAGGCTCCTATCTTAATCGACTATCCTTAAAATAAAAAACTTGATTTCGAATAAATCTTACCTTTACCTACAACAGTCCACGACTACTCAATCTTTCTTAACAATATCAATTTCACAGTGACGAGGAGAGATAAATTTATTCAGGGACGAGAGACGAGAGTGAGAGATAGTAAGGAATGGAAAAGATTCACATTGGAAGGAGCGAATAGTAAGGAAGTAGAACGATGAAGAAGATAAACATGGAACACCCCATTTCGACTTCAATTTTTAAATAAAAAATGTGCAAATGACCAATATGCCTCTAAATTTTTGTCCACCATATAGTACTAATGCCTTTATAGGTAATTTTCTCTTTTCTATTAATTTCATAATTATCTTCTCATTTTTATGTCCGAATTAAACCTAAAAAAAATACACCAATTTGGCCAAAACTTGGAGAATTTATTAATGCACTCCGAAACTCTCGAACAACCCGTCTTCGCATGAAAATTGAGATGTGGGACCAACGTCAGCTCGTTAAGTCCATTTATATTAAAAAACTTGAATTTTCAAACTTAATTAAAAATATTTTTCGCGAAATTTGAAACGATAATGCAAGTAAATCTTTTAACTTTCTCGAGACTTATTTTGACATGTTTCTAGAGACAAAACCCTGCAAATCTTGAATTTACTCGATCGACTTGAATTTCACAAAATAACATAATATATAGTACATAACACTAGGTAAACATCATACAAAAAAATTTAATTAAAAATCTCAATTTCACCGGACTTTAACTTTCGACTCGCGGCCAAAATATTAATTAGTCTCCGTTAATTCTCCATTAGTCCCTGATTAGCTATAATTGCCGGTTTAAAATTTTTGGGATTTGACATTACCGCTACCCATTTACTTTGTTCATGGCACGTGAACAAGAATATTGTTGCGAAGACAAGGGATCTATTCTCTGAAGATGAGAACTATAATAGTTGGCATGGGATGTGGATTAACTTGGTGCAGTCTCAAACTTAGTCAAGTTACAATTATCACCTTGTGGAACTAGAGGCGAAATATGGTGGAGTCCCAAGGTTGTTGGACTATGTAAAGGACACATGGTTGCGTCGAAAGGTAAAGTTTATGTATGCATTGACATTTAAGGTATTACACTTTTAGAATGCGACTACTAATCGGGCCGAGGGTGCCCATAATGTAGTTAAGAAATAGCTTGGGACATCACAAGGACATTTTAGAGATGCTTTCAAGTAAATACACGAAGTTCTCACCCACTAGCAGCGTAACTTGGAGTCAATTCAATTGATCCATGCACTTAGTGGGACACGAGTATCAACACCACTTGTATAGTAACATCATAGCCTTTGTGGCCTGACATGTATTGGATGTAATCAGTAAGGAGGCAAGAATAGTTAGTGAGGGTGTTGGCCTTGATAAGACCATTTGTGGATGTGTTTTGCGGGCCACTTATGGCTTGCCTTGTGCATATGAGATCGTTTTACATTTGTTTGACGGTAGCCCTATCACTCTTGATGAAGTCCACGCGTATTGGAAGAAATTGAATGTGACCCCCATTGAGGCCTCACATAATGGAGAGTTAGACTACTTTTACCAAGTTCAAATGGATGGAATTGAGGCTAAGTACAAAAGCAGCAGTCCTTACATAAGGGCAAAGAATTTCCAAAATTTAAGGGAAATCTCGCCCTGCATCGACTATCATTTCAGCACCTGAAGAGATGACAAGTCAATAATTAGACACATTTCAGAGTATAATTTAGGTTGATTCGAGGTATAAATGATGATATTACACTGAGTATTCTCTTGTTTTTGTGATTTCAGATTTTAAATAGGAAAATACTACAAAAAATAGTAAATTAGAAACGAAATTAGCAACGGAATTAGAGTCTGTTGCTAATTAGCAATGGAATAGCAACGAAATATGGAAGGGAAAATGCTTTACCAATTAGAAACGAATTACCAACGGATTAGCAACAGAATTTAGTAACGGAAATAAATTTTATCGATAAAAAAACCCGCGAAAATTTCCCGCCTAAAATTCCCTTGCTAATCCGTTGCAATTTAGTTTTATCAACGGATTAGCAACGAATTCTAAATTACCAACGGATTAGCAACAGAATTTGCTTAATCCATTGCTAATCCGTTGCAAAACCATTGCAAAATATAACTCGCAACGGATTACCAACGGATGTGCAACAGATTCCGTTGCTAATCCGTTGCTAAATGCTATCCATTGGTATTCCATTGCTAAATTGAAAAGTGAGATAAAAAGCATGTATTACAAATTATTCAATACACACGAACTCGCACACACACACAAAACAAAAATACCTCCTCTGCACCGACCGCCTCCCCTCATCCGCCGGTTCCGACTCCCTCATCGCCGCCAGTACCGACTTGGATATTTTCTCCATTTTCCTGTCTCTCTGCACCGACCGCCTCCCCTCCTCACTTTGCTCCCATCCTCCTCTCTCTCCTCTGCACCGACCACATCCCTTCCTCCGCCGGTTTCGACTCCCTCATCGCTGCTAGCGCCGACTTGGAGATTTTCTCTATCTTCCTCTCTCTCTACACCAATTGCCTCCCCTCCTCTCTCTGCTCCGATCCTCCTCTCTCTCTTCTGCACCGACCGCCTCCCCTCCTCCGCTGGTTTCGACTCCCTCCTCGCCGCCCTAGCCTCCAACGCCGACTTGGAGATCTTCATCGTCCATTTTCGTTGTCAGGTGCACTATCTTCTCCGTCATCATCTCTTTCTGCACTAACCGCCTCCCCTCCTTCACTTTTCGCCCCGCCGCCGACGCCTTCCCCTCCGCCTTCTCCGTCGGATTCGCCGATGCTCCCTTAGATTGCCCAGATCTCAGCCTATGACGAGATCATCGTCGTCTGCACTCGCCTCGCCACTATCTGCACTCACCTCGACGAGATCACCGTCGTCCGCCGCGTCCATCCTGACGTCGCCGCCGTCTGAGTCTCAGTTTTCTTTTTCCATTAACTTGAGTGGTGAAGAGAATATGAGGTGAGTTTTCTTGTTTGATTTTGCTAGAATGTCAAGTTCTTGTGATTTGGATCTATTCATTGGAACCTCATTTGATTGTTGATCTGAGTTTTGTCAATCTTTTAAGAATGAATGATTGAATGTATTGATTTTAATATACTTTTTTTGTGACGACCCCAACCCTACAAATTGGAAACCGCCCGGCACTAGGCCTCCATTAACCCCCGGTAAACTAATTTTGAGTTAATAAAGGTCTAGTCAGCCTCACAAACCGATCTTCAGTACCTGATAGTCCACACAACAGAGCATATATATGAAATCATATGCAGCGGAATGTAAATGTTGTGAAAACGCGATAACAAATAAATTAAACACACAACGAGTTCTAGGTGTGGAAGCTAGTATGTGGAAACCCCGTACAACATATACAATGTATAAATCATCATGACGAGGGGAAATACACGTATCTCTCAACCCAAATACCCATTTATAAAATAGTATACATGTGCTATAAAATACATCAAATAACCTACGTATACTGCACATCAATGTTCTCGAGCTCGGAGATTATGCCTGCAATTGTCACCAAAAGCGGAAGAGTAAATCCAGAAGAAGTTCAACAGTAATTCAGATTAAACAATAAATAAGTTTATAAATCATGCAGGAAAGAAATTAAGCTGAAAAGAACAATAAAGCACATGATAGATAGACTACAATGATCAACGATAAAGACCAAGTGACCCGAAAGCAAAGGATAGACGCCTAAGTGGTCTCGACATTCTACACATGTGCTTAAAGCCACTTAAAACATGTCAATGTCAAATACTGGTACATTGGGACCAAGTCCGCTTCAACCGTACCAAATCCATTTGGCACTATCGGCTCACTTAAGCCGTTGTCCGAGAAAACATTCCAAAGGGAGCCACAGTAGCAGTCGGATGCTCAATCGCAATGGAACCCTTGAAGTCCTGTGAGGAGCCACGACACTTGGCGGATGCTCACTCAGAGGATTCAATCTCGTCTAGGAGCCACGAGTGCGACTCGGATGCTCAACTACGAGTAAACCACGACTTAACTCGACCACTTAGACCCAAAGTCACTCGGTAGGGAAGTGGAGGCCAACAATAGATATTATTTTTTTTATCAAAATATGCCAATAAAGGAAAAGAATTAATATTGAATTTCTTATTGGTTTACTTACAATAAAATCGCATAGGTCGGCACGTCGATTCGATAATTCGAATAGCCTAATTGAGTCCTTCTTGCGTATCTATAATTATACATAGGTGTAACAAAATCGTTTAGACTATATTTAATAGTTTAAGAACCACTTGCTAAATCAAACATTATTCATAGATTATGCTTTCCTTAATTCATGAATCTAGTTAAAATTTCCAAGAATCATAGCTTATTTTCATGTGTTATAATTATTAATTTAGGCATTTATGTTACAAACTCTTCTAAGTTCGTTACACACAAATAAATAATTTTCAAATGGTTCGACACTACCAAACTACTACTCCTTACTTCCAACTTGGAACATCCATAACTCAAGCATTTTCATTTGAACCAACGCAACATAAAACAAAATACTTTGACTCCAAAGTCACGGAAACAAGTTGAAAATCATAAAATTCTATTTCAGTTGGTTCTTAGGATAAAAGTAGGACTAAATGACTAAATGCTTATTTAAACAACTCACGCTCTCTTTTGAAGTTTTCCTCAAACTTTCGGAGTTCATATCCTTTTAAAAATTATTTGTAAAACTTGAAGTTCTTGAAAAATAAGTTCAAATCATTAGCAATAACCAAATCATTTACGTGAGTTGAAATAAAAACATAGCAACATAACAACACATTGTTCATATTCATTCTATCAAAGTTTCACCAACGTAAAACTTTTTTTTTCCAAGTTAAATAAAACCAAGCATGTGGTTAAAACAAAACTAAAATTTGATGAGACTTTCTTTAAATCTTACAACTCATCCTTCAATCTAAGAATCCATAGAAATTAATTAGAAGTCAAGTTTACTATTAAAACCACAACTGATTGTTTCAAAACTTTATTTTGAATGGGTAGAAACCCTCTTGGTAGTTTCATCAAACACATAAAGTTCATTATCCACCAATATCATCTACCAAGTATGAACACTTTCGAAAATAAGTTTAAATCTCCATAAAAGTCATTAAGATGCGAGTCGATCAATAGAAATCATTGTTTTTCCAAAGTAAAGCACAAGAATAATAAGCAAAGCCTCTAGAATTTGTTAACTTTTATCAACTAAGACTTGTTCAAACTAAAAGTTGAGGAGGTCGGAATCTCACCATGCCTTCAACGGAGGTTTTTAAACTCCAAATCTAGTTGAGATTTAGTCCTCATAACTTCAACCACGGAGCATTGATTCATAAGACATCAACCCTTGTAAATCTCAATGTCTCTCTCTTTTTTTTTTACGAACTTCCTCGCCGAAGTTGCGCCGTTGTCCGTCGTAGATACCTCGTTGAAACTACACGGCCTCGCCGAAGACGATGTTGCGACGACATCCGCGAGCCCCAACGTGGCTGCTGTCCGTATTGCCACCGTCGGCAGTCCTCGCCGCCGTGCACCAGTCGCCTCGCCGCCGCTGCTGATGGCTGTACCGCTGCCGCCGTGCCTCCACGCCATTCTTCGTCCGCCGCTGCGGCTACTCCTTTGCCGGAGCTCCTTTCACCTCTCTCTCTCTCTCTCTCTCTCTCTCTCGGCGGCTCCCCTGTTTCTTTGTGTGTGTGTTGAAGATGAAGAAATAGGGTTTAAACTTTTTTTTCTATTTGTTCTTTTTTTGTGAGATAGAATCTCATCTCTCCATCCTTTCCTCGATAGAAACAACACTAATGATCAAGGGTCGACAACTCACTTAGAAGTAGATCTAAAGGTCCTCCTTCGTCCCGATCACTTTGTAACCCCAAGATCTACACGTTTAGCCTACACAACCTTTGTCTTGACCTCCCTTAGCCAATGTTCAATAACTCAATAGTCTAAGTGTCATCATCGCGCGGATTTAATTTTATTAACTCAAATCATTTGGGATGTCATATGCTACATGCAATACCATGCCTGACAAAATTTAAAATAATTTTTTTTATTAATATTTAAGCACTTTGACTTACCGCGACTCTTAGTCAGATTTTAAACCACTAATGATTTGTGATTAGTGATTAATCAATGAATTAAAAACACGGGTCGTTACAGTCTTCCTAACAAAAAGAAAATTTCGCCCTCGAAATTAGAAGGGAGTTACTCACACGACTAGATTAAGTAGAGGAAATGTTTGAGTGCAAGTTCCTCTTTACTTTGAATCTGTAATGTCTTTATATCTTAACCTGAGTGTTCTCTTATGATAGTTCGCACGACCAATCAGTTTATCTAGTGCCAATCCAACTATTTTCTAATCTGTTTGGCTTCTTCAATGTGATTCTTAAACAATTACCGACTTCAATTTCTCAACATCATTACTTACCAGAATTATACGGTCTCTCTCGCAGGGTCTCGAATGGAGCCACACCACTTTAGCTCGACCGCTAAAGTCATACTTACATCACACACTTAGGCAAATAATCTTCCTCACTTGTTACCGAGTTCGTAATACATACATGAGCCTGATCCTTATAATTTTGATCAATTATGCAGTCTAACGATCAGACTGAAAAACCATACTTAGATGTAGTATGGTGGCCATAAATGTAAGTAACCCTACCACAACCTGGAGGTAACAACCCTGCCACAAACCTGATAGTAAAAAAAACAAGGATCACAATCCCAAAATAATGGACACTGGCACACCATCCAACTCACCATCTTGGCTCCATATACATAATTGGCTCATTCGTACCACGAATCTTTCGGTAAAAGTTGAAAAAGAGTAAGCAAACCTAGGCAATTAACATATGATCATCTCTAACCATCTTCAATTGTATGATCTTCATAATTCGTGATAGTCAACGATCATGTTAAACTATCTAAACAACAAAAAAAAATTTAATTCTTTGATGATTTTTTCGGTTCATTTTTAATCCAATCAGTTTATCCTCCAAGCATCTCATAAACCATGCTTTAAACAGTTCCATTAAGTTCACTTCCCCACAACACTATCCTTTCTTTAGAGCCGTCAATTAGTCAACCTTTAAACTATCATCAGTATTAAAACACACCATAGTATTCAAGTTTAATAACAACTCTGGAGTAGAGTCTCAAAGGATCCTAGCCCCAAAGCTTGATAAGTGTTCTTCAAAATCTTGAAGAAATCTAACCTCATCTATCTTCAGGTTCTTTCTCGAGCAACTTGTTCATTTTATTCACAGGTGCTCATCCTTTTCTATCATGATTTTTTTTTATGTGAGTTACTCTTGTCTTATCAACTTCACACACTCCCATTACTTTTACTTTTTGTTTTCCTTTTTTTTTTAACATGCACTACTCGCACAAAAATTCTCTTCAGTACGTTTACTGACGCATTCGCTTCAATTCTAGATATGTAAGAATCTTGAGATGTATAATCTCGTAGGATTTATACTTAGGTTACCTCTAACTTTTAGAATGACTCACAGACTCTACCTCAACTCCTAACACTTAATTCATTTACAAAGTCCCTAAAAGTGGTGGTCGACTTCACCAACCCTGAGACTATAAATGAATAGTGTTACTAAAGTGGAGTTACTTGGGCTTCTGATCCAATACTACTACTCCAGTGCTTTCGTCAAAACTAAAGGAGTCCGTACATGTTGTAATCATTAGCTCTCAAGTCATCTCAACACTCTGCTTCCTTAGAGTCTGCATTAACCCATTTGTCTCACAAATCTTCATCCTTTTTTTTTACGTATTCCTCAATGTATTATGTCACTTTACCAATTTTCTCTAACTTTACTTTCCTTGGTGCTCACATTCAGATTTTCATATGGGGACGTATACATAGGCTAAGTTCTCATTCATTTTTATTTTATTTTTCATAATTACATGCTTGAGATAGTCATTAAATTGAGAAAGTATTATAAATGATTTAAGATTCTCTATTGTCACGAATTTTCATGATTTGACAGCATGAAATCCTCGAACTTTATGAATTATGCTAATCTTTACTACAGACTTGATTGCCACAATTAGTTCCAATTTAATGCATTGAAATCTAGTACTTTTTTATACTTCAGTCCCCACGCGCTTTACTCGTATCCATAAATTAATCATTACCATCAATTTTCTTTATTATCAATTTCCACGAACCTGATAGCTTTATAGTCTATCTTTTACAATTTACTCATTGTGCCTCATGTGAAACACAAGAGTGAATACAATAAAAAAATTAATTACATTGTATACCTATCGATACCATATAATTCATACAATCAAATAGCATATGTTAAGGCTTATTCAAAATTTCCCCAATTCTCACCTTCGCTCGCTTCCTAACTAAGTTTCTAAGTTAGGATCATAGGGTTTCCACACTAAATTCATTTGTATTCCTAATTCTACAAGTTCGTGTTCACGAACTAATCTGGTTGTAGGCTTATCAAGAGCTAAAGTCAAAACCTGAAGCTCTGATACCAACTGTGACGGCCCCAACCCTGCAAATTGGACACCGCCCGACACTAGGCCTCCATTAACCGCGAGTAAAACAGTTCGAAGTAATAAAGGCCCGGTCAGCCTCATAAATCGATCTTTAGTACCAGATAGTCCACACAACATAGAATATATATGAAATCATATGGAGCGGAATTTCAATGCAGTGAAAACGCGATAACAAATAAATTAAACACACAACGAGTTCCAGGTATGGAAGCTAGTATGTGGAAACCCCGTACAACATATACAATGTATAAATCATCGTGACGAGGGGAAATACACGTATCTCTCAACCCAAATACCCATTTATAAAATAGTATACATGTGCTATAGATACATCAAATAACCTACGTATACTGCACATCAATGTTCTCGAGCTCGGAGATTATGCCTGCAATTGTCACCAAAAGCAGAGACAATTCCAATGAGTAAATCCAGAAGGAGTTCAACAGTAATTCAGGTTAAACAATAAATAAGTTTATAAATCATGCAGGAAAGAAATTAAGCTGAAAAGAACAATAAAGCACATGATAGACAGACTAAATTGATCAACAATAAAGCAAAGGATAGACGCCTAAGTGGTATTGACATTCTACACATGGGCTTAAAGCCACTTAAAACATGTCAATGTCAAATACTGGTACGTTGGGACCAAGTCCGCTTAAACCGTACCAAATCCATTCGGCACTGTCGGCTCACTTAAGCCGTTGTCCGAGAAAACATTCCAAAGGGAGCCACAGTCGCAGTCGGATGCTCAATCGCAATGGAACCCTTGAAGTCCTGTGAGGAGCCACGACACTTGGCGGATGCTCACTCAGAGGATTCAATCTCGTCTAGGAGCCACGAGTGCGACTCGGATGCTCAACTACGAGTAAACCACGACTTAACTCGACCACTTAGACCCTAAGTCACTCGGTATGGAAGTGGAGGCCAACAATAGATATTATTTTTTTTATCAAAATATGCCAATAAAGGAAAAAAATTAATATTGAATTTCTTATTGGTTTACTTACAATAAAATCGCATAAGTCGGCACGTCGATTCGATAATTCGAATAGCCTAATTGAGTCCTTCTTGCGTATCTACAATTATACATAGGTGCAACAAAATCGTTTACACTATATTTAATAGTTTAAGAACCACTTGCTAAATCAAACATTATTCATAGATTATGCTTTCCTTAATTCATGAATCTAGTTAAAATTTCCAAGAATCATAGCTTATTTTCATGTGTTATAATTATTCATTTAGGCATTTATGTTACAAACTCTTCTAAGTTCGTTACACACAAATAAATAATTTTCAAATGGTTCGACACTACCAAACTACTACTCCTTACTTCCAACTTGGAACATTCATAACTCAAGCATTTTCATTTGAACCAACGCAACTTAAAACAAAATACTTTGACTCCAAAGTCATGGAAACAACTTGAAAATCATAAAATTATATTTCAGTTGGTTCTTAGGATAAAAGTAGGAGTAAATGACTAAATGCTTATTTAAACAATTCACGCTCTCTTTTGAAGGTTTCCTCAAACTTTCGGAGTTCATATCCTTTTTAAAATTATTTGTAAAACTGAAGTTCTTGAAAAATAAGTTCAAATCATTAGCAATAACCAAATCATTTACGTGAGTTGAAATAAAAACATAGCAACATAACAACGCGTTGGTCATATTCATTCTATCAAAGTTTCACCAACGCAAAACTATTTTTTTTCCAAGTTAAATTAAACCAAGCATGTGTTTAAAACCAAACTAAAATTTGATGAGACTTTCTTTGAATCCTACAACTCATCCTTCAGTCCAAGAATCCATAGAAATTAATTAGAAGTCAAATCTACTATTAAAACCACAAGTCATTGTTTCAAAACTTTATTTTGAATGGGTAGAAACCATCTTGGTAATTTCATCAAACACATATAGTTCATTATCCACCAATATCATCTACCAAGTATGAACACTTTCGAAAATAAATTTAAATCTCGATAAAAGTCATTAAGATGCAAGTCGATCAATAGAAATGGTTTAGCACAAGAATAATAAGCAAAGCCTCTAGAATTTGTTATCTTCTATCAACTAAGACTTGTTCTAACTAAAAGTTGAGGAGGTTGCAATCTCACCATGCCTTCAATGGAGGTTTTTAAACTTTAAATCTAGTTGAGATTTAGTCCTCATAACTTCAACCATGGAGCATTGATTCATAAGACATCAACCCTTGTAAATCTCTATGTTTATCTCCTCTCTTCTTTGCGAACTTCCTCGCCGGAGTTGCGCCGTTGTCCGCTGTCGATACCTCGTCGAAACTACGCGGCCTCACCGAAGACGATGTTGCGACGACATTCGTGAGCCCCGACGTGGTTGCTGTCTGCGCCGCCGTGCTCCAGTCGCCTCACCGCCGCTACTGCTGGCTGTATCGTCGCTGCCGTGCCTCCGCGCAGTTCGTCGTCCGCCACCGCGGCTGCTCCTTCACCGGAGCTCCCTTCACCTTGCTAGATGTCTCTATCCCTTCTCTTAGCTCTCTTTCTCTCTCTCGGCGGCTCCCCTCTCTCTTTCTATGTGTGTGTTGAAGATGAAGAAATAGGGTTTAAACCCTTTTTTTTTTCTATTTGTTATTTTTTTGTGAGATAGAATCTCATATCTCCATCCTTTCCTCGATAGAAACAACACTAATGATCAAAGGTCGCCACAACTCACTTAGAAGTAGATTTAAAGGTCCTCCTTCATCCCAATCACTTTGTGACCCCAAAATCTGCATATTTAGCCTACACAACCTTTGTCTTGACCTCCCTTAGCCAATGTTCAATAACTTAATAGTCTAAGTGTCGTCATCGCGTGGATTCAATTTAATTAACTCAAATCATTTGCGATGCCATATACTACACGCAGTACCATGCTTGACAAAATTTAAAATCATTTTTTTATTAATATTTAAGAACTTTGAATTATCGCGACCCTTAGTCAGATTTTAAACCACTAATGATTTTTTATTAGTGATTAATCTACGAATTAAAAATACGGGTCATTAGATTGTTTGAATTTCTGAGATGGTGTTGTTGTTGTTGTGTTGGTCATTTGGTGTTCTTCTCTACAACTTCTCGATCTCTTAATTCTTGGTATTCTCTAAGAGAATTTCATGATATTGATTCCAGTTGAATCCCCAGTTTGATGGCTCCCTAAGTTAGTCTGCCTCTAAGACTACATACGTTTATATGTTTGTGATATATATAGTGCACCTGCTGAGTCCCATTTGTAATCCTCTAATTTAATTGGTGCTAATTAATAATAAATGTATGATGGTGCAATCTATGGTTGTCAACTTGGTACAACAATAAAGATATAATAATATATACATAAGATGAATTATTCAATTAGTATTTGAAATGTTAAATAAAGTCACATATTATACAACTGCATGTGTATTTGAGAGGTGTTCACAAATAACAAATTAAGCGTATCCAAAAGACTAGTCTAATTATACAACTGCATGTGTATGCTTCTGAACCACTATCATGATGTTAAATAAAAATACCTATTAGATAAAAAAAATGTTAAAGCCACCTATTCATTATAGTGTTTGCACCAAAATTGATTGTGTGATCATAGTGATACCATTGCCATCCCTAACTAGTGCAAATTGTGGTTTGGCAATGACACCCCTAAAATAATCGCCATCAAACTGGGGGTTCGCGTTGATTTTAGAGGCTTAATTAGCCTTCACGGGCTAAAAGCACCAATTAAATCCTTCCAATTGGGAGGCTCATCTCTATACTGATTAACAAACCAATGTCCTATAAATATTTTTTCACATAAACTGACAACATATTATTTTTGTTTCCTAATAACTTAGTATTTGAAGGCTTCACAGAATAGAAAAAGTAAAAAGGGCGGCCCCCTGGTACAGGCCCTTCGAAGCACACTGGTAGCACACAGTCTTTTTGGACTTATGAAGATGTATTAGTAAGTGTCATTGTTATTTGACGTTTCCTTAAAACTTATAAGTTTGTCGCGACTAATATGTTGTAAACTTTAATCTTTTGTGTGTATGTGTAAGCTCTGGATAGGGATGAAGATGATGAGGTCACTCCTAATGATGTCTTCCTTCATGTTCATACGAAAGATCATGATGGAGTGACATTCATTGATAACAGATCAGCACGGTTTCATGTAAGTGTCTTGTTAATATAAAATTTATAATTGCTTATAAATAAATGATATGATTATATTTGCTTCTTAATTAGCTATTAATTACTTACTTCTTTTTTACATGAATTTTGTTATGGACCATGTTCTTGTCTAATGTTCCTATCACAGCTTTATGGACCATGCATGTTCTTGGTGATTTTTTTTTAAATATTTAAGGTATTTTGACATAGTGCTTTTGTTTTCTAGGATTAGAGCGAAGTGAAGCAAACTTTAACAAAATCATCAACATTAAGTGAGGATCAAGAAAATCTCATTCATAGCTAAATATGTGTGTTTGATTGTATGCTTTTGTCGCATAGGATTAAAACAACGGATTTGTAAACATTAGATTATAGTAAACAAACATATTTGTCACATAAGACACTTAATCTTTATTTTTCCATTGTAGTAAACAAACACGATCAACTTAAGCTTAATTTAATGCTTTTTCATGCAAATCATTTCTTCTACAGCGGCTTGTGTTCTATCTCTTCCACTTATATCATATTTGTAGGTGCAACATTAGCTTAGAGTACTACTTATGAGAAGCTCATCTCTTTGCTTATATGTGAGGGTCCTATAATGAGATTTATATATATGCATGTAAATTATTCAATTGCCATAACTTCTAATGAGAATCATTTTCATGTACTTGATCTATTAAGTGAAGCTATCTACTACATTTTTCCATATCACACCCTCTTGTGCATTAAAAATGCTTTCAAAGCTCTTCACTTCATGATGATCTTCAAATGTTGAAAAATCTCCAAACCTTCTTCCATTTGCATTCTCACTATCCACCCTAGTAAGAGAAAAATAACCATTGTAAGTCCTTTTTGGCATTCTCAATTTCAAATATCTTAGTGTGCACATGATTGAAGGGAAGATATCCAATAATTACTTGCTTCTTAATTATCTATTAGTTACTTGCTTCTTTTCTTACATTGATTTTTGTAATTTTTAAGCATTATAAATGATTTAGGGCTATTTAATTTTTTTTCATTTTCTCAATGATTTGTTTTCATTTTTTTCTTTGACGACTTTGTTTTCGTGCAGGTAGAGCTCATGAGGAGGCGTGAGGAGCACACTCAGGCTACATCAGACCGACCGATTGATGAGAAGAAAATCTACTACGATGTGGCAGGAGAGTGCTCAAAGGGGCGTGTTTATGGGCTCGGGTCACTTGCCAAGAGGAAGAGGAGATATGAAGATCCCAGTGCGAGTACGTCCCAGGAGCCGATAGTGCGGCGTTTAAAGCTTGATGCAGTTGTTCATAGGCTTGCACAGTTCGAGGCTTTCGTGCAGAGCCAGTTGGGAATGCGCATGGACTTCGGAGCAAGCACCTTTCAGGCACCACCACCGCCGCCACCACCTCAGGAGCATCATCAGCAGGTTGGGATGGATCCGGCTCGTTCACAATAGTAGCAACATGATGATGATGATAAGGACAACCATGATTGGCTGGATGAGGAGCACCTTGGTGACGAAAGTTAGATATTTTAGTTGGTAAAAATAGTTTTTAGGTTTGTAAATAAAATTCAAACAAGTTTTTGTGCATATTGAGATAGAATTCTCTTTTTTTGGATTTAATTTAGTATATAATATTTGATATTTTATGTGAATGAATGGTATAAAATTTGGTTTTGAAGGATGTTATAGCACCCCCAAGGAGTCGTTGAAGGGGGTGCAGGGCGTTAGAGAATGCCATCTGCAAGTTTTGTTGTTTAGAAGAACCATGCTGTAACAAAATGCAATGAAAAAAGAATTATGCGCATACAAATGGAATAGCAACGGTATAGCAACGGACATCAAGCATATGTTCTAGGTTTATGACTTGCGCTCCGTTGTTAGTCTGTTGCTAATTAGCAACGGAATCGCAACAGAACACTTGAAGATCGTTGCTATTGTGTTGCTAATTAGCAATGGAATAGCAACAGAAACCTTGAAATTCGTTGCTAATTAGCAATGGATTAGCAACATAATGCAAGTTTAAAACGATTTTTTCAGTGCTATTTTCATCTTTGATCTGTCTCTAATCCGTCTCTATTTAGAAACGAAAAATGATTTACGTTGCTAAATATTTAGCAACGAAAATTTTACAAACGAAATTAATTCCGTTGCTAATCCGTCTCTAACCCTCTTTCATTTGTTATTCCGTTGCTAATCCGTATCTTTTCTATTGCTATTCCCTTTTTATTCCGTTTCTAATTTACTTTTTTGTAGTGTTAAATAAAGAAATGGAAGAAAAGAGAAAAAAAAAAAACAAAACAGCAACTGAAAAAATACGCCAGCGATTTGAAATAACACTAGGAATCGCCATCTAAATCGACAGCAGAAAAAGACTTGCTAATCCACAACAAATTGGAGAATGAACTATAAATCGCCAGCTAAATCGGTGGAACACTAAAAGCTAACCTTAATAATTTACTTAGCGATTTGTGTATAAGTTAGGAATCGCTGAGGTCAGTTACCGGTTTTTTAGATTAGTATGAAGAATTTAAATTTATCTAAGATATGTATAAATATATAGGGATACAATAAAAAAAGCTAGAGAGCTTCGAAATAACTTTTCTAATTCTTTATTTTTATTTTCCTTTTGCGCTATATTAGTTTTGTTATCTATGTTTGAAGATACTTTGGAGCTTTGATTTATGTTAATGTATTTAATTATTCATTATTCCTTTAAATTATATTTACGTATTATTTATTTTTAGCATGAGTGAGTAGCTTATCAATCTAAACAAACCCTAGAAAATGTAATATATTTTGGATTGCTAGATAGTTATAATTAAGGAATCATGTGCTTAATGCTTTTTTTGGTAGAAATGTGCTTAACGCTTTAAATCTATTCATGCACGTCAATCACAAAAATCTATGTCTATACTTATTGACAAAAATTATAGAAGTAGTAGCTATATGGTATTTCTTAAGTGGATGTGAAATCTGAAAATTTCCTAAATTGAATTAGACGACTAATTAGGGATTTTTGGATTTGATTTAAATTTTTAGGAATCCGAGGTGGGACTCATGCGTGACGGATCGGAGATCATAAGGTAAATTTCGTGTTCTTGTTTGTTGTGTGCCTATTATATGTATTATACCTTATTCGTCGAGAAATAAAGTTCAAATTGGCATTTAGACGCGTTGGCCGAGTGTTTCGGAGTGCGTTGGTATTTTTTTCGATTTTTGGCAAAATTTTGGTAATTTTCGAGGTCTAATTTGGACATAAAAAAGCGATAAACATGAAATAAATAAAAATGGAAAATTACATGAAGGGGCAACTGGTTTATATAGATAAGGATAATAAGTGAAGGGTAATAGGGTAATTAGTCTACCCTTTTAGTTTACAAACCAAATCAAAACGTCTGCGGCCTTGTGTTTCTCCTCCGTTTGACGATTACAACGACGATATATTAGAGGAATTGTCGGTCATGGGTGACCGAGAATATGTGTTGTTTCGCAAACCCGTTTGACCGAGACATAAGAAATGGATGATTTGGACATTTTTGTTTTGTAAATTTAATTTGGGATCTGTTCCATGCGCTTGTATGTTGTAATTTATTCGGGTATGGCTCGTCCGAAGCTACCGCGGTGACTAGGGAAGAGGCCGGAGCCGAGGTCCCGAGGCCTAACCGGGGGCGAGGTGGCCGAGACCCCGACAAAGATCGTACCGGAAATAGAAAGAGAAGGAGAATGAGGATGGTAAGGGCAAGGCGAAGGTAGATGGCACTCGTGGAAGGTTACATTTGCACGATGAGGGTTCGACCTCAATGCCGGCGACCCGAGGATGTCTGTTGTTGCCGGAGGAGAAGAGGAGGGCATGCATCGAGTCCGGTGAGCGGTGACTCTTCAGAGGCGGGGAACATGATAGAAACAGATCGTAATGTGGGGGGGAGCAGTAGAGGTGGAGCTGGCCATGATGAAGGAGAGCCGGAAGTGGGTGTTGAAACGCGTGCTCCATTCCCCGGTGGTCCTATAGACGGGGCGTTGCTGAAGAGCTTCAAGGATCATGTGGCTTTATCGATATGGAGGAATGAGGTAAATTCAATTTCATTGTGGACTAACTAACATTGTACGTATTTGCAGGGATGGGTGTACGACCATTTCAAACTTGGTCTGGCCACGCCCAATGCGAAGTACTTGGACTACGTGCACCCTCGTGTCTCCAGATGGATTCAAAAGCACGAGACGGTTGCGAATGTTGACAAGCTCGGGGCCATTAGGAGAACCTTGGATTGGTTGCGACCAAGTGAGGTGAGCTGCTTATCCATGTCCTCTGATGAATGATTTTGTTTGGTAATTTATTTTACACACACTTGTTGTTGAATTATGTTTAGGTCACTTGGGACCCATATGTAAATTTAAGGGAAAATGGCGTTGTGCAAGCGATGGCCTTTTACAAGTGGGAAGATCAAGTACATGGATGTGGTGGAGCCCTACCACCCGAGAGAGGATACTCGAGACAGCTTGGCCATGTGCAATCTATACCGATCCTCCGTACCGTCCATTGGAAGCACACAGAGGCCCATTTGCGAACAAGTACTCCGTCAAGTATGGGTTCGAACAAGACAATTGGGAGCGATGGAGGAACCATGTGTTGGCTCTCCGAAGTTCGGGGCGAGAAGGCGATTTTGAGTTTTTGGCTACACCAGAGTACCTCCTTGGTTCGTCAAAGTGTCTCATCCTGTTATCACGAATCCGAGCTTTGAGGACCTTGTAATGGTGGCCTCAACCATCGCAGACAACGAGATACTTGAGGTATTGGAATGGTTATACGTATTATGCATTTATAAGTAATTCCGAAATGTTGAGTATTTGAGAGTAACCCGATATTTTTCATCAGCGTAATAGGCGAGCGTTGGACGCGGCGTTGCGATGGATGGACCTCCCCCCAGAGATGTCTACGTTTGACTCGGCGAGGACCACTCTGACTGACATGGTCAACCTCCTTTCGGGAAGGACTTTAAGTCCCACCCCCACGAGTACATTTCCCGCGACCGCAACCGGCACAACCACGACAACCGGCCCTACCGAACAAGGCCCGAGGCACTCCCAGCATGGTAGCACTTCGACACCCTCAACCCAGGCCACAGCTCAGCCTGCCGAGGCCGATGCTGGGCCTCAGAAGAGAATGCATGGGAAGGAGTATCGAAGGAAGAATATGAAAAAACCCAAGCAATGATCAGCCGATAACGGAGGGATAGACATTTGTACTACATTTTTATGACATTTTTAAATGGTTGATGTGTTCCCGTTGCCTGTTGAATACATTTGCATGACAGTTTATAATGTTTCAGTGCCCATTTTTTTTGGTTGGAATTTGTGTTTGTATCCATCTGATATCTCGGTCAAGCAGGGCCGACACCCATTTATAATTTTCGGTACTGATCAGCGGAGACCATAAGTGGCGTTATCGGTATTGCGTGTCGGAGCTTTGGCGTCAAGTCTCGGGGGCGTACGTCCGAAGTGTCAACTATTCGTCTCGGTCATCCATGACCGAAACGAATGTTCCAAGAAACTTAGCCCAACCGCAAATACAAATAACTTTAACGCATGACCGAAACGAATGTAACTGCACAACAATACCCGAGTCGATAGGGTAAATTCATTCATTCTATATCCACGCAAGTTGAAAGCTAACTTTCAAAATAACTACATGTACAACCGCCCAAATTTAGAGGTATTAGTTGTAACACTACGGTGTACTTAAATCTACAACGGATATGGTGGCATCAAGTAGAGTTGCAATGGGCGCGATGTCTCAGGAATACGAATCTATCTCGCCAACCTTTCGCAATATCCTGAACATACCGTACCCATGACGGGTATAAGGATGGCAATGGTGCATTCGTGCTCAGCAACACCTGTCAATTTGAACAAGATGACATGACCATATTGTCGGAAACAACAAAACAATTCAACCAAATTCACATCACTTACCCTAAGCCAATGTATATTCCTGTCATTAATCATGGCAATGACATGTCTGTTGTGCCCTGGATGGGTGGAGCACTACGTAGAGGTAGAAATGTGGAGGCACTCCCACGCGAAAGGTTGACGAGAACCACATTGACCGCGCATGGCTACCAACAATCCCATGTCTGGAAGTGTCAACCATTCTTGGAAAGTTGCACCAACTTGATTCTCTCGACAATGCACCGCAATCTTGACACTCTCGTAACCCGAGCCTAGCACTTCGCGCCAAAGGTTTTCATGCCCGATAATCTCATCGTACATCCTTCTACGGACGATCCTCCACCCGTCGACATCGGCTAGTCCAAGCCCAGACGCAACACACCTATATCCACAATTCCCATCGGCAAGCACATCGATGATCCCCTCAACATGTAGCAACCAATCCGGTTCTACGCAATGACCGTAAGCCATGTTAGTTGCACTTTGCTTGCGTCGACTACAACGACGCAGTTTAGGAACAACTTTACTTTTCTTCTGCCTAGAACTTGAGGCCTCCCGAGTCGATAGCACGTACTCAAACCGACTCTCGCAACCGTCTCATAGATGAATCGTCACGGTCGTGTTTTCTCTTCGAAGACCCCGTGTCCTCCCTTTTGTCTTAATTTTTGCCGGCCTGACAACACCCGGTGTGTACGAAGGTCGACTAATCTCCCTGCGCCGCTTTGAATAATCTGAGTCGATCGTCCTCATTACTACAAGCATGAAACTTTTCCAACACCCTTTCAATCTCATCGTGCACGTTGTACCCGCACGAGTCCACCGGACTCTCGTATCATACTCAACTTTCGCCAAGAAACATGAATGTCCTCGAGAGGGATGGGCGACCCAAAAATATATGATGGTTCACTCATGTGCACAAGGAAGGCCATGTGTGGTGCGTATCGCGCAACCACAACGAGTGGAATCGTGACCAACATCCTCTCCACGTGTCAATTCATCTCTAATTAGCCTAAGCGCCCGTTGAGAGACATAACCGCGCAATCGTCGATACAACTCAAAGAACGTACTCATGTTGGACGACATTCAAACTTAGCTCAAACGATGCCTTGATATTGTTGTGTTGGATTCTAAGGAGTCCATCAACCACATGCCATAGAGTCTCAAAATTGGCTGACTGTTCCCAAGGTGTACCTTCGAGTAGAATGCGCAGAGACTCCACCCTCTCGTTGTCATTTCCCCAAAGTGCATAAGTCTATTTGTCCAAGCAGAGACAAATTTCTCCTTGTAGTTCTTTAACCATGTGTTGTCCAAGTACTCCATAAGACCCTTTACATGCCCAAACTCACAACGCATGTCATTCGCCCTAACTTCGAATAAGGCCTCCGAGTTGGCATACATCACGCTCGTCCACCTATCCATAAAACTCGCAAAACCATCGTTCTCCCCAAACATCTTCTTAGTCTTGGACAATACTACTTTGTTGATGTGCCAAGAGCAAAGGAGGTGAGACGAGGCCGGAAAAACTTCTTCTATGGCACTAATAAGGGCTAAGTCCCTATCGGTAACAAACACGTCGAAAGCTTAGGCCACCCATCCAATATGGATCTCAACTTCTCAAGTGTCCAAACATAATGCCCATGATTCTCCGATGATAAGAATGCGAACCCAACGGAGAACGTCAAGTGCGTACAAGTGATGCCAACAATCTCCAACAAAGGCATTCGGTACCTATTTGTCTTGTACGTGCAATCCAACAAAATAACCGATGGAAAACACCGACCAACTTTATTGAGTCTGGGATGTGACCAAAATAACTCCGTGACAACATTCGTAACGGGATCCTTCCTATGCCATGACAACCACTTATTCTTCTCCAATATGTGCAACAGTTGTTGCATTTGAGTCCTCCCACCCGCATCCTCATTTCGGGCTTTTTGTCTTGCATTATATATAGTCCTCATTGTCGATACGTTACTAATGTCTCTTTGCTTCAACGTATTTTAGGATGTCTCTTGGCTTCACATTCCCCTTTGTCATTTGCACTACAACTTCCTGCTCCGCCTTATCCAATCTCCCGGCAAAAGAATGGCCGTCCAAGTTTTTTGCGGGCTCGTGATTGTGCCTCCCACATATAACAGTGATATACCACAACGAGTCAGCATTTTCCTTTATGTTGATAAGGAAAGGGCATCCACATTTCTTGGTACCGCTTTGAGTCCTCGCCGTTTCCTCTTCTTCAGTCTCATTTCTTGGTTTCAAAGCAATTTTTGCTGCTTTACCTATCCCAACTCTTTGTGACATTCCCCTATAAGTCCCTGACCTCTCACAGGCAATTTTCACCCTTCCCTTGCGCTTAATGCCCCCGGCGTCAGAGTGCTTTGTCATTAGCACGAACATGTTCTCACGCCTATCATTTGAAGCCATGAAATCGTTTCTTCTCTAGTTGGGAATGGCCTACAAGGTGTAAACGTGTCCGTGTAGTCCGGAAATAGGGCGAAACCGCATTACACTGCAATACAAACAAGTGTAACATTATAAACAACGGAAATGTACAAAGACAATCACAATAACATCCAAAAAAAGCGGTTATCGGTAGTACAGGTCAAGCAACTTGCTTCACGGTCTCGCTCACGAACGACCGAGAGTTCTTGAATACTCTCGATTTTACTGTTCCGTGAGAGACGTATACCAATCGGTCCTCTACGACCGAGACATTACAATACCTCTCGGTCTCCGCGAGGCGAAACAATCGCGCACCCAGACGAAACTTCGGATAACCGCAACAAATACACAATAAATTTGCAAAATTACCTCAAGTACGACCTCCTCTCCACCGAAGCAAAGATAATCCTCCATTATATAGTGGAGGCAAGTTCGGATTTGAAGAAATTACAAACCCTACGTTGACAAACAAATCATCATTTTCATACTTATACACAACTCAACAGCTTCTAAAAAGCACGAATATGGTTGTCTAACATTGTTACCTCGTTGTCGGATGATTTTCCCCTTTTGCATTTTTTACAAAATCAGGGTGGTTTCTTCTTCGTTTGATCAACTGGCCATCTCCCATCTCGTCAATCCTTCGTTTCTTACTCACCGTCCCACCTTTTTGATTCGTTTTTCTCTCTCGGCTGGATTATAATCAATAAAATAGAGGCCATGACTACTGGGGTATATCGATTAAAAGGTAAGCATCAAATTGAATTTGGAATTACTGGGACTAATAAACTTGGTCTCGAATTCGAAAAAGAAAAGAAAGAGGAGTACTGTTGTTTATTCGTTGAGTTGAGAGAGATGATGAAGTGATGGAAAGTGATCTAGAAACAACAGTGAACAACATACAATAGACATCACACCAACGAAACAACCACCTACAACAAAAAAGAAGAAAAATAAAACGGACAATGAACACGAGAGGAAGAAGATGGAGCGAGGTGAGGTGTGTGAGGTGAAAACGATGATGAGGAGAGACCCTGGCCTAGAGAGAAACCTCGTGAAGACGAGGAGAGGGGACGAGAACGAAACAGAGCTTAGGCTTTGTTTCGTCTCGTTGAATTGAAGAAGGGGATCATCCCATAAACTGGGCTGAACTGAGTACCGGGTCCGATTCAAAGGATCAAACCCCTTCCCTTTAAAAAAAAAAGATATTTACTAGGGTGTATTCAATTGAGATTTTAATAAATTTTTGGCTACTTTTATTAACTAAAAAAGTTTAGGTGTATTCATTTAAAACTTTTAGAGAGTTTATAAAAGTAAGGTGTATTCAATGTGGACTTTTATAGACTTTTAAAAAGTCTACAAAAGTTTTGGGGTATTCAATTTAAACTTTTAGAGAGTTCATAAAAGTAAGGTGTATTTAATTTTTTGGTGACTTTTGTAGATTGGTTACAAATCTTGACTTTTGTAGACTTTTTGTATAAAAATCACATAAAGAAGTCTTCAACTTCTCCTCACCTCAACCCATAAACTTTTAGAGACTTCTAATTTTTGTTGGTTACATTTTTCAATAAGGACTTCATTGTTCACAAGAAGACTTTTTTTTATCAATTATTTTTATCAACTTCTCCAATCACTCCACAACTCTTGGATTTCATTACTCACCTATTATACTCTAATATCTATGTTGATGAAAATTGATTGATGTCATTATTAACAAAATCTCATTCTTGCATCACTATACATTTTCGATAGCTTTTTTTTTGACAAAGAAATTTCGTTTATTTAGGATATTATTATAATCACAAAAAGTGTAGTATTATTATTTTTGAAGAAAATAATTGTATAATTTTTAAAAAATGCAAGAAGTGCATTTTTTAGAATTTAAATTATCATTATTAAGGAAAAAATATACTTTTTTTGCTTAAGTCAAACACAAAAATAAAGTGCAAAATTTTTACACTAAGGGTGTGTTTGATAGCAAAAGAAAATGAAAAAAATCATAGAAAATTGTCTACTTTTTTTATGTAACCGTTTTTTGCACTATTTGATAACTTTGTAACTGCACTGAGAAAAAAAACCACATCCCCTTACATTCTCATTTATTTTCTCATCTTTTAGCTTGAAAAATCGAAAATCTCTCCATCTCTCTCACGAACTGATCATTTCTTCCACCCAAACAAACTTGGCTTCTACTACTCTTTCGCGGATACACACTTTTTCTTTCTCTCTTCGTCTCCGGCTTCGCCACCAACATCATCGTCGAGCCGCCCGACATCGACGATGATTTAGATGCGCACACGGATTGAACCATAAAAGAAAATTCTTTCTCGTGCAATCAAACAACTATGAGAAAATTTTCTTTATAAAATTCTCTCGAGAAGATTTGCTAAAAAAAAAGTTTTTTCTCATTGAAGATTTTTTTTGCTATCAAACACACCCTAATATTTCCAATGATCTTTTCTAAAAAAAAAGTATTTCCAATGATCTTACTTGTTTCTTTTCTACCACTAAAGGATGATTAATTTACATATTTATTATGTTGATATTTATTTACTTATTTGTTATGCTACTACCTTGAGAGTAATTCATTAATATGTCTATGTTTTTTTTTACTAAAATAAAAAAATACTTTTTAAAAAATTAGTAATAGTTCTTAAGAAAAAAGTATAATTATTTATTTTCTTATAATAAAGTGCAAAATATTTGTTTCATTTAAAAAATCACAATAATCTATTAGTATCATCAATATCATGTTTAACAAGTTCACAAAAGTCACTAAAAATCTTAAATGTTGATAAAAGTCATCATAATGAAATCTACATAAAAGTTTATCAAAGTCTTTAAAAGTCTACCAAAATCTAAAACTTCATATAAGTCATTCACTTATAAAAGTAACCAAAAGTCTATTAAAATCTCAATTGAATACACCCCTGTTAATTTACAAAAATAAAAGAAAATCCCTAGAAAATCGGAAAAAATTCAGAAAAGATAGGATTTCGACCAAATAAATGGAAATTTTGGAATTTCTATGGAAAATATGGAGAAGTTGGGATTTTCATGAAACTTTTTCCAGGGTTTTGCCTCGTAAAGCATAATTATGGCCAATCGAGCTTAAAACACCGAATTAGACTTCAAAAACCATATAAATTGATTTTTGAGGTAAATTAGTGATATATTATTGTAATTAGAACTCAAATTGTGGAATTGAGGCCTCGAGAAATATTTGGAGTATTTAGAAGAGTTGTCAGGATTTGAATGGGTTTAAACACCAACATTACTTAGGAATTATAAGAAATTATTGAAAAATAGTACAATTGAGCCGAGACTCATAAATTAAGGTTTTTTGTGATTTAATAGGATTTTGGAAAAAGGGAATTCATGAAACGTCCGAGTGAGGACTTGATTAACCAACTTGCGTTGATTTGATAGTAAGTAAACATTATTTCTTGCTTTTTACAATAATTTGGTTTATATTTTGCACGGTGAGGGAGTGAAACTTTTGATCATGCATTCGTGGCATCCATATAGAGTTGCCCCTGTTTCGGTCGTAAGAGTATGAGGTGTTCCACTCCAAACTAGACATACTACATGCGTTTAAGGCGAGTAATGTCAAATCCGGGGTAGCATGCATTAAACTCATAGTACCGTTCTAGGTTCATTGTGAGAGGGCCCGCTCATTATGAGCCTAGAACAAGAAATGAGGATTCATGTTGTATATTTATTTCAGTATTTCGTTTATCGTGCAATACTTATATTATCTCTTGTTATTACCTGTTGTTTGAAGCAAGGTACGTAGATGCTTACTAATCTGACACTGTTTATTTTGTGCACATTGTTGTTTGGTGTTCTCGAAATGGGTTTGTCAGGTATTGAGGCTAAGGAGGACCGAAAGGGAAAAAAGGAAGCTAGAGGACTTCTACTGAGGAGCACTTTTCCCTTTGCATGTAATTATTGTTTATATTATTTTGTTTTAGGTTTTCAGGGTGAGTGTAGGACGTGAATTACTTGAGAAAAAACTTGAGAAGTTCATGAATTGAGTTGTGTTGAATTAAGTTTGAAACTTAAACAGTTTAGTTTTTGTATATTTGAGGTTTTGAGACAGGTTTTAGTTTCTATTTGAGGTTGAGATTTTTAATTAAGGTTATAAGTTGCAGTTCAGTTTATAATTTCATATTGATATCATATTGTGAACTGTAGGGAGTTGTGAATCATTTTAGGCATCTTCCCATTCTGCTGTCTATTAGGTTTTAGGTGCCGACAATCCATAATTAGAGGAGGTGCTACCGTGATTATTATAAAAATACGGATTACATTCCTTATTATTTCCTAATTTGCTCCAATTGAAAAAGTTGAGAATTGAGGTTTAAATAACGATTTCAATTTAGATTTGAGCAGTTTAAGGATTGAATTAAGAATCGTTTCGAGGTTTAAAGTTAAATGTATGGTTAAGGTGACTAATTAGGGTAATTAAGTTAATTCACGGCTTAATGAGATGGGTCTTGACAGAGTTGGTATCAAAGCCAAGGTTTGGCCCAATTAAGGATAAACTTTGATTGAGAATTAAAGGGTGATAGAGCTTATATTATGCTCAACTTGAGGATAAATTTTGGTTGAAAACCAAAGCGTGATTGAGCGCGATTAGTTTGAAGGTGAATGTGAGTTAGGGTTACAATTATATTGACGTTATGTTTGTTATTTGTATACCATTATATCAATTGATATATGATTACTTATTCATAATTATATACAAATTGTTTTGTAGAATCATGAGTGGTTAGGGTGGAGACCCTATTGATCCTCAATATATGGATTATGAGTCGTTTCGTTAGTGGATAGAGATGATCACTGCACAACATCAGCACATCATTGATGCATTTTCATAGATGAGGGCTCAGGGTGCCATGTTAGCAGCTCAAGTAGTTCTGACTGATCCTGCAGTTCAAGAGGAGCAGGCTACGTCAACAACTCAGCCAAGGGTAGAGCCGAGGATTGTACTACCAGTTATTCCTATGGATAGGCCAGCAGTTGTCAAACTAATTTGGAACACAAGTTGCATGGTGATTTCATAAATAACAGTCCATAGAGGTTTTATGGTGGTTTTGACTTGAAAAGGTTGATGAGTGGATTTTAAATCATGAGAAGATCCACAGGCTGCTTAATACTCTTGAGAACCTAAAGGTCAATTTATCAACTCACAATCTCGAATCAGATGCTTTAATGTAGTGGAAAACTATACTCGAGACACGAACAACCTATGAGACGTGGTTCAATTTTTTCGAGGCATTCTGGCGAGAGTATTTTATCGAGACCATATATGGTTTTAGAGAATAAACTTGAGTTTGATTACCATGAGCAGGGAATTATGTCATTAAATAAGTATGCAACAGAGTTTAACTACTTGTTGATGGTAACTGGGCAGACAAACATGCCAGAGGTCAACAAAATTCAGAAATTTAAATTAGGTTTGAAAGAAAGTGTTTCTACTGCAGTGTCAACGACAAGGCCAGGGACATTCATCGAAGCTTATGTGGAAACAAAAGATAATGAAAGGTAAAGTAGGAAGGACAGAAGGAAGGAAAATAATGGTAGGAGTGGGGATTGAGTGTCATCATCATCTACCCCGAGTCCTACGCGAGCTACTACTTTTTCTCCACCTGTTTTGAGGTTTACTGAGAGATTTCTCATCCTTAAGCTACGAGTTCTACTCCGTAGGTATGGTCGCAGTCTCAATCACAATCTTCATCACAATATCAGACAGTCCCATCAACCTTTCAGTGAAAACAAACGCTGTCTCAGTCTCAGTCACGATCACGAGGACAGGGTGCCAAAGACAAATATCAAGTTAGTTAGGGTTAAACACCGAGGCCTACCAGTACATAGGCTCTTCCGTGAGCAGTAGATCTGTTGGACCGTGTTTTGAGTATGGATTGATAGAGGCATCTTAAGAAGGATTGTCCGAAGTTGAATCGGGGACAGTCTTCTTCATCCTCAGTTCAGTCTAGACCTCAGGCCAGGGAAGGTCTTCATGTTATTGTTGAGCCAGATGTGGACGTCAACAGGAATGTAATAGAAGGTATTATTTCTATTTGTGGCCGTCCTATGAAATTTTAATTGATTCTTGTTCTACCATTTTATTTATTTTTGGTTAAATGGTTGAAGAGTTGCATTTGACTCTGGTGAGAGTCAACATGCATTTTGTTCTCAGTACTGTAGCTGGAGACAAGGTATATCCGCATTTTATATGTGAAAGGTGTATAGTGGAGATTGTAGGACATGAGATAACTGCAAATTTTCGTGTTTTAGAGTTCCTAGAGCTTGATGCACTCTTAGGAATGGATTGGCTTGCTGCATATCATGCACACCTGGATTGTTTCCATTAAATTATAGATTTCTACGTTCTACGTTGTCCAACGTTTACCTATACAGGTGCTATGACTGATTTGCCAGCGATTAGAGGTAAGGTTTCCACTAGTTAAGAAATGGATTTTTTTGCCGGGATGGTTAGTAATGAGGCAAGAGATCATCTGAGTTCGAAGATATTCCTGTGGTGTGTAAATTTGCAGATGATTTCCCTGATGATTTACTTGGCTTACCACCACCACGAGAGATTGATTTTATTATTGATTTAGTTTGTGGAACTAAATCCATTCTCATTCCGCCGTATAGGATGACTAGGCTTGAGCTTGTAGAGTTGCATAATCAATTGCAAGAGCTTATCGATAAACGATTCATACATCCTAGTAAGTCACCTTCGGGCGCGCTAATTCTTTTCATGAAGAAGAAGGACGAAAACCTTAGAATGTGTATAGATTACAGACAATTAAACTGAGTGACAATCAAAAACAAGTATCTTTGTCGTGTATTGATGACTTGTTTGATCAATTGACTGGAGCTAAGTTTTTTTCAAAGATTGATCTTAGATTTGGCTATTATCAGTTGAGGTTTAAGGCAGAGGATGTGGATAAAACCACTTTCGGTACTAGGTATAGTCACTATGAGTTCACTGTAATGCCTTGGGATGACCAATGAACCGGCTATGTTTATGGATTTGATGCAACGGATACTGAAGCCGTATTTAGACCACTTTGTGATTGTGTTTATTGATGATATTCTGATATATTCTAAGACTCATGAGGAGCATGAAGAACATCTCAAAGTTATTCTTCAAACTTTGAGAAGTCATTAGGTGTATGTCAAGTTCAGTAAATACAAGTTTTGGATTTCAGAAGTTAAGTTTTTGGGACATGTAGTTGGAGCTGATGAAATTGCAGTAGATTTCACGAAGATCGGAGCAATTATGAATTTGCCTAAACTGACCATTGTGACAGAAATCATGAATTTTCTCAGTTTAGCTAGTTATTATCGCAGATTTGTGCAGGATTTCTCTAAAATAGCTTCGTCTATCACTAGGTTGACCTAGAAAAATGTAGAGTTAGTGTGGTCAAAGGCTTGTGAAAAAGCTTTTGCTGAACTTAATAGCTGATTAACTACAGCTCCGGTATTGGTGTTACCTGATCCAGATAAAGAGTTTGTAGTTTATGCTGATGCATCTCAAGTTGGTCTATGTTGTGTTTTAACGCAGGATAACAAAGTTATAGCTTATGCTACTCGTCAGTTGAGAACTCATGAGAAAAATTATCATGTTCACAATCTCGAGCTAGCGGTGATTGTATTTACTTTGAAGCTCTGAAGACATTATTTATATGGGGAAATATTTACTTTGTTTTCGAATCACAAGAGTATGAAGTATTTGTTCTCGCAGAAGGAATTGAATATGAGACAGAGGTGATGATTTGAGCATTTGAAAGACTAGATTTTAGTCTTGAATATCATCTAGGGAAAGTTAATGTAGTAGTTGATGCACTGATTAGGAAACGGGAAGAGGCATTGAAAATGGCTTGTCATAAAGCCTATGAGTATGGGTTACTCGAGGAAGTCACATCTATGTCTTTATCAAACCTTCCAAAATCATATGATTTGCAGTTGTCGCTCGGCTTAAGGTGCAGACTGTCTTTATTCAGCGAATTGATGTTGATGGTGAAAAGTTCAAGAATTGGCAAGGAGCAGTGATAACTTAGAATGGACAGAATCTAATTATCAGAGTCTGAGATTCAGGAGTAGGTTAGATTCCATTAATGGCTGAGATTCAAGATGAGACACTCAAGATTTCCACAAGTCTAGGTATTGTGTTCATCCTGGCAGGACCAAGATGTTCCACGACATGTGTCGTTTGTATTAGTGTTCAGGGATGAAGTCAGATGTTACTGATTATGTTAGACGTTGTAAGACTTGCCAACAGGTCATAACTGAAAGGCGGAGATCTAGAGGAACATTGCAGCCACTACCCATTCCTAAGTGGAAGTGGGAGCATATTGTTATGGATTTCGTAACTCATCTACCTAGATCTCAGAGGAAACATGATAGTATTTGGGTTGTCATTGACAGGTTGACGAAATCTGTGCATTTCTCCTAGTGGCTCTTAATTATGGGTTCTAGAGTTGAGTGTCATTTATGAACATGATATTCTTCATTTGCATGGAATACCACATTTTATCCGCAGACTGATGGTCAATCGAAGCGGTTGATTTAGATTTTGGATGATATGTTAAAATCATATTTTCTCGAATATGGAGGCTCCTGGGAGGAATACATTCCATTGCATGAGTTTTCGTACAATAATAGTTATCAAGCAAGTAGTGGGATGGTGCCTTTCGAAGCATTATATGGTCGACCGTGCAGAGCATCGCCGTGTTAGACCGAACTAGAAGTTTTACGAGATAACATAGAAGTAGTTGAGTAGATTCGTTAGAGGCTGAAAGTTACTCAGGACAAGCACGAGAGTTATTATAATCTTTATCACCGAGTTATTGAATACAACATTGGTGATTGGGTCTATCTGAAATTGTCACCTCGTTAAGGATTGTACAGGTTTGGATTAAAAGGAAAACTCTCTCCTAGGTTTATTGGTCTGTTTGAGATTGTTTAGAAAGTTAGGATGGTTGCTTACATGATTGCTTTATCGTCTCATCTTGCCGTAGTTCATGACATATTCCATGTTTCTATGCTTCGTAAGAAGGAGCCGGATTCACATCATATAGCAGAGCGGAATCAATTTGATTTGAGGCAAGATATTACTTATGAAGAGCAAACTATTCAGATCATGGATCAAAAGACTCAGAAGCTGAGGACAGAAGAAATTCCACTTGTACTTGTTAAGTGAAAATTTCATGGAGATTCAAAATTAACTTGGGAGCGAGAGTCTTGTATGAAAGATCATTCTTTGTATTTCTTTTGATCTAGGTAACCTGTAAGTTAAAATTTTGAGGACAAAATTTTTAATTTATTTGGAAGAATTGTGAAATTCGAGAACTTTCTAAACTGGATTAGATGAATAATTAGGGATTTTTGGATTTGATTTAATTTTTAGGAATCTGAGGTGGGACCCACGCGTGATGGATCAAAGATCATAAGGTAAATTTGTATTTTTGTTTGTTGTGTGCCTATTGTATGTATTATATCTTATTCATCGCGAAGTAAAGTTCAAATTGGTGTTTAGATGCGTTGTGCGAGTGTTTCACAGTGCGTTGGTATTTTCTTTAATTTTTGGTAAAATATGGGTAACTTTCGAGGTTTAATTTGGACATAAAAATAAGAGATAAACATGAAATAAATAAAAAAATAGCAAATTACATGAAGTGGCAACTGGTTTATATAGATAAGGATAATAAGTGAAGGGTAAAAGGGTAATTAGTCTACCCGTTTGGTTGACAAACCTAATCGAAACCAGTTCGTTTCATCAACTGGCCATCTCTCAATCTCGTCAATCCTTCGTTTCTTACTCACTGTCCGACCTCTTTGATTCGTTTTTCTCTCTCGACTGGATTTAAATCAATAAGAGAGAAGCCGTGACTGCTGAGCATCGATTGAAAGGTAATCATCAAATTGAATTTTTGAATTACCGTGAATCGATTAGGGACTGGTAAACTCGGTCTTGAATTCGAAAAAGAAAAGAGAGAGGAGTCATGCTGTTGAGATAGATGAGGAAGTGATGGAAAGTTATCTAGAAACAACAGCAAACAACATACAACAGACAACACACCAACGAAACAACTACTTACAACGAAAAAGAAGAAAAATAAAAGGGACAATGAACACGGGAGGAAGAAGATGGTGGGAGGTGAGGCGATAATGATGATGAGGAGATACCCTGGCCAAGAGAGAGACCCCGTGAAGACGAGGAGAGGTGACGAGAACGAAACAGAGCTTTCGTCTCGTTGAATTGAGGAAGGGGATGATCCCCAAAACCGGGCCGAACCGAGTCGAACCGGGCCCGGTTTAAGGGATCAAACCCCTTCCCTTTAAAAAAAATATTTAATTTACGAGAATAAAAACAAAATCCCTGGAAAATTGAAAAAATAATTGGGAAAAATAGGATTTCGACCAAATAAATAGAATTTTTGGGATTTCAATGGAAAATATGGAGAAGTTGAGATTTTCATGAAACTTTTATCCGGGGTTTTGCCTCGTAAAGCATAATTATGGCCGATCGAGCTTAAAACACCAAATTGGATTCCAAAAACCATATAATTGATTTTTAAGGTAAATCAATGATATATTATTGTAATTGGAAATCAAATTGTGGAATTGAGGTCTCAAAAATATTTGGAGTATTTAAAAGAGTTGTCAGGATTTTAATGGGTTTAAATACCGACATTACTCAGAAATTATAAAAAATTATTGAAAAATAGTATAATTAAGCCGAAACTCATAACTTATGATTTTTTTTTTTTGATTTAATAGGATTTTGGAACAAGGGAATTCAGGAAACGTGCGAGCGAGGATTCGATTAACCAACTTGCATTGGTTTGATAGTAAGTAAACACTATATTACAGTAAGATGGTTTATATTTTGCATTGTAAGAGAGTGAAACTCTTGGTTACGCATTCATGACAATCAGATAGAGTTGCCCCTGTTTCGATTGTAAGAGTGTGAGGTGCTCCACTCCAGACTAGACGTACTGCATGCTTCTAATGGGGGTAATGTCGACTTCGGGGTAGCATGCATTGAACTCATAATACTGGTCTAGGTTCAGCGTGAGAGGGCCCACTCGTTATGAGCGTAAAACAAGAAATGGGGATTCATGTTATATATTTATTTCAATATTTTGTTTATTATGCAATACTCATATTATCTCTTATTATTACTTGTTGTACAAAGCAAGGTATATATTTACTTATCTAATATTGTTTATTTTATGCGCAATGTTGTTTAGTGTTCTCAAAATGGCTTTCTAAGGTTTTGAGGCTAAGGAGGACCGAAAGGGAAAAAAAAGAGCTAAAGGACTTCTGCCGAGGAGCTCTTTTCCTTTTGCATGTAATTATTGTTTATATTATTTTGTTTTGGGTTTTCAAGGTGAGTGTAGGACGTGAATTACTTGAGAAACTCCTTGAGAATTTCATGAATTGAGTTGTGTTGAACTAAGTTTGAAACTTAAATGGTTTAGTTTTTGTATATTTGAGGTTTTGAGATAGGTTTTAGTTTTTATTTGAGGTTGAGATTTGTAATTAAGGTTATAAGTTGCAGTTCAGTTTATAATTTCATATTGATATCATATTGTGAAATGTGGGGAGTTGTAAGTCCTTTTAGGCCTCTTCCCATTCTGCTATCTATTAGGTTTTCGGTCCAATATGTAGATTTACAATGATAAGAATGTGACATTTCCATTGAATTAAGGAAAATCTATGGCTGGCTAAAGGCTATCAAACTATTATGAAGTATGGTTTAATGATTCTAAGATTCCATATTTTTTTTATTATAACTATAGTATGAAGTGATATTACATTATAGTGTTTGAAAGTAATCTAAATATATTATATTGTTTAGTGCGGATTTGTTTAGATTTTTATTTATTTATATTGAATTGAATTTGAATATTGTGTAGTTTAGTTTTTTTTTATTTGAATTTGAATTGTTTAGATTAACTTAGTTAGTTTGGTTATTTAAGTTAGTAATCATAGTTGTTAGTTATTTAATATTTTAATTTTCGTTTAATTAGATTAACTAAATTAATAAAAACAAGAAAAAAATTACTTTCCTCTGAGATTTCAAAAATCCATGTGTAGACGATATCCCATTTACCATTACTACAAGTTAATAGTAAAATACAAGAAATTACTGTGCATGCTCGATACTTGTCAATATTTGGCGCCATTGCCAAGGATTTTTATATAATTTTAAAGGATTCTAGATGTTGTATGGTCTACACATTTCGTTTTGTTAATTCAACAGGATCTTCACATTCGTTTGATCTTGAAATAGATAGAACTTTTTATCGGAGTTTAAGACAAAAACTTAGGAAAAATTTAGCTAAATAGGATGGAAGACAATGATAATGATTTTAATGACAATGTCATTAATAATAATAATGATAATAGAGTTATCAATAATAATAAATAACTAATTTTAGACAAGCAAATCAAAATGTTACAGCATATGAGCCTATGTGTATAGTATACCCCAATGGATTTTCTGAATTTGAACTTAGATTTGAATTTATTAGTGCCTTACCTAACTTCTACGGTAAATACAATGAAGACCCACATAAATTCATAAGGGAGTATCAACATAAAGTTAATGGAATGAAACCGAAAGAAGGAACTTTAGAACAAGTCAAACTTAAGGCTTTTTCTTTTGCATTAAAAAATCAAGTACAAGACTGGTTGTTCTATCTTCCACAAGATTCGATAACTACATGGACTCAAATGTTAGAAGCTTTTCTATATGAATATAAGCCTGCTTGAAAAATTAGTTCCTATAGAAAGCAAATTACTGTTGCTAAGATGAAAGATGATGAAAACGTTAATGAATTTTGGGATAGATTTCAAAGACTAATTTTTTCTTATCCTTAACATGAATATACTCAAAGAGCTTTATTAGAATATTTTTATGATGACTCAATCACTTTGGAAAAAGACTACTTGACATAGTATGTGGTGGATCTTTATTTGAAATAACACCTACTTTAGCGAAAGAAACAATTAATAAAATGACAAAACAATCTAAACAATATGGTGAAAAGGTTGAATCCTCAATAAAGAAACTCTATGAAGTGGATAGTAAGAAAAATAATGCAACCGATGATAATATTGATGAATTATCTACGATGGTTAAACTATTAGTTAACGATATATCTAATCAAGTTAAGGCTTGCAGATTCTGGAATGAGGTTAAACATCCTATGGATGCGTGTCCTACTCTACAGGAAGAAAATAATGAAGAGGTTAATGCAATTATGAATCAATTTTCTGGACCCCCAAGAAAGCAATATAATAATAATACTAATTATCCTGGAAGGCCGATTCCAAATCTTAGTTATAGTCCTTAAAATCAAAATTATAACACTTATGGCCTGTTTGGTTCACATTTTAGTGAATCCTAACACATGGGATTAATTAGTGATGGGACTAACACATGGGTTTAGATAGTTTAGTCCCATTTGTGTATCTTGTTTGGTTGGGAGTTTTAAGGTTGGGATTAAATGGGGTTGTACATGTACATTTACCAAAATACCCTTAGATAAATAACACCAAAAATCTCCCCATTTCACACATTTCTCATCTCCTCCAATGAAGACCACTGCTTGAATCGGCTCACCTTTACATTTCTCATTTCCAGGATTTCCATGGCTGTGAAGGTTTGAAGGTTCGAAACCCAGAAAAAAAAAAAAATTTGCATACCGTGAAGAAGAGCAGAGAGGCTTCCGGCGGGCATGAAATCATAGACGAGTAGCTTCTCATCTTTGGAGTAATAAAAGGCTCGAAGAGGAACAATGTTCTCATGGTTGACCTTCCCCAACCCTTCCATCTGAACCTCAAACTCTCTCTTGGTGACAACCACGTCTTTCAACCTCTTCACCACCGAGCTTCGCGTCATCTTTAATGGCGGACTGATCTCTCACAGAGGATGCTCGACTGTACCATGTGTTCTCAGCAGCTCCGGAGATGCGGTGGTTGCTTGAGCCCTTCTCATCTTCCTCTCCTCCATCATCCTCTTCGCCTTCTTCATCCACTCCGTCTCCCAAATCCCCAGGAGAAAAACAGGGACTTGGAATTGTTATTTGGTTTATGTGAGGGGTAAAGTGGTAATCTCCTCTTTCAGTTACAATGGATTAGCTAATCCAACAAAAAATGGTGGTATTGTTTAATCCACAACCATGCCTCTTAACTAATCCGCTGGCCTAGTTAATCCTCCAAGCAAACAGCGGATTAACTAGTCAAGTGTGGCTAATCCGGGCTAATCCCACGAACCAAACAGGCCATTATAGACCAAGGGCTTAGATACAACCTGCACCCAATCAACCACCTCAACAAAATACTCAATCTATGAATCCAAATTTAAAGAAAATACTACATAACTTTATAAGTCAAAGTCATTAAAACTTTACACAAGTTTCTTAAAATCAAATTAAGACTGACACTAACATTAATGATTTGAAAAACTAGTTAAGTCAAATGAATTTACAAATAAATAGGTTGAATACTCTACAGAGTAGTTAAGCTAAAACACCTACTCAAGCCAATGTTGTTCTTACTAATCAATCACAAGTTAATGCTATATTCAGTGATAAGAAAGACACAACTATAATTGGTAAGACACATAAACAAAGTAATAAAAAGAAGATTCATAAGACTATTGAAAAAGAAGAAGAAGAAATGATGGCTAATATCATATCTACTAGAGAATGGATGACATGACAATTGAAATATACACCTTTTCCTTGAAGGTTGCACCAATGGTATTTAGCTAGAGTTGAAGCATATGAAAAATCATTACAAAAGTCTGAATTAATTGATAAGGATAAAAATCATATGATTTCTGATAATTTGAATGAAGATATACGGTCATATTCTACCATTCGACAACGATTAGTTGATGCTAAGGAGGAAAAAATCAATGAAAACATTCATGAATCATTTAGGAAAATAGAAATCAATAAACCATTCATGAAATCAATTATGCAATTTTCTAATTATAATGAAGTTTTGAAAGAATTCTCTAAATTTAAAGAAAAATTATTAGAAGAATCTAAGGAAAACTTAGGACAAAAAGTGTTTGCTTTAATTAAAAAGAAAATACTTAAAAAATGTTCTGACCCAGGGATGTTTGGAGTCCTTATCACAATAGGAACTTTTTTGATAGATTTTTCTGTGTGATCTTTGAGCATCAATAAGCGTTATGTCACTCAAGTTATATGAGTCAATGAAAATAGGTTCATTAACTAATACACCTATTAACCTCACTTTAGCTGACAATACCGTTATTAAACCCTATGGTTTACTAGAAGATGCCTTAGTCAAAGTAAATGACCTAATATTTTTTGCTAACTTCTACGTCATGGAAATAGGAGACTCAATATCAGCTAAGTCCCCATTTATACTTTTAAGAAGGCTATTCCTTAAAACAACTAAAATGAAGCTAAATATCTTTAAAGGAACAATGTCTACGGAGTTTGAAAATAAAATCGACACTTTTCATTTTAATGATGAAGATATCTATGGAAACTCTGATGAATTTGATAATGAACAAACTAAAGACAATGAATCTTTAGAATTAAATCATCATGAAGTTGAAATATATGCTATTAATGCAGTAACAATGGAAGATGAAAATGCTAAGACCATGAACAAGCAAGGTAAATATACTTCTAATCAACATACAATAACCCAAGAAAGGAGGGTTAAGCAATCAAACAATGTCGAGAATACTAACATGGAGGAACCTAAATCTACAAAAAATAAGAAAAAGAAAAAGAAGAATCCAATAATTGTCAAGCTTGATGATCCAGGGGATATATATATATATAACATAAAGGTCAAATGGGCTTAGTACTTTAAAGCTATATGTGATACGGGTTTTAGAGCAACCTACATGCCAATTCATTTTTTCCTTCACACTCAATTAGAACAGGATGTACTTGCTTCCGAAAAGGTTGCCCTACCAAACAAATATTCAGTAAAATCGATAGGTGTGGTTACTAATGTACTAAAAACGTATTATTCCCACAGACTTTTTGGTTATGTCATACTTCATCAACAAAGATCGTCCATTAATATTTGGACGACCTTTCTTAACCACTTCGCAAGCTGTCATGGATACTCTAAACAAGACAATTACTTTTTGAGTGCATGGTTGAGCAATCACTTTCTGGAATGGCACAAGAGTGGATAATCCTACATTTAAGTTTATAGAACCAATCTAGAACTACGTGGCTCAGTCGAACCAATGACAGTAAACAAAAGCACTTTATGGGAGGCAACCCATACTCTATCTTTAATTTTAGCTTTATTATCAAGATTAGCTAGTTGTTTTTATATTCTCTCAACTTTCGACTCTTATAATGGGGATATTTTAGGAATTCAATTTCAGAATAGTTTCATATAAGAGGGTTGATCGAGCCAATTTATTTTCGTACTATATTGTTTTATGCGTTAGATTTATGTTAATTAATTATTTATGGCAATAAAATAGATTATTTATTACATATCATAGTTAAACTCTGAAAATTTTGAATATTTCTACCTTTATTGAATATATATGCGATAATTAAATTGGAAAACTGATTTAATTAGAATAACGGTAAAAATTAAGCTAGCAATTTTCCAGCGATTCCATTTGTACTGGAAACTGCTGAGAAAATTGGCAGCAGTATGTGGAATTTTCAGTGCAAATTCGAGTCAACGTTTTCTTACCGAATCAAGTCTACAACTAGAAATCGCTGGGCAAATCGCTGGGCAAATCGCTCAACCTTTAAGGTTCATTTCTAGTGATTTCATCAGCGATTCCTTAATGAATCCACTTAAACCCTGATTCGCTGAGAACGAATTCGAGTTTTAAAAAAAATAGAAACCCTAAATCGCCACATTTAAACCCTTCACACTTACAAACCATTGCAACCTTTCGATCAAGAGATCACTTTTTGACTAGATTCAACTTTCTAAAGCGTAATTTTATTATATTTAATTGATTCCCACAATTTTTACACATTCAACCCAAAAACGTGGTGAGTTTCGAGACTGTAGAGCCACCTAGGGCTTGAGAAAGGGAGTTCAGATTGAAGCTTAGATGAGTGTCATAGAGAAGTGTTTTGAGTCCCATACTTGAAAAAATCACTTTCAAGAAATTAATCAACTAAAATCCTAACCTCTTATGGATTAAATTTTTGATTTTTAGTCAATTTTAGATTGATTATTAGGATATGAACTCAATTATGAATTTTTATTTTAAATGGTTTGATATTAAACGATTTCTATTATACAAATGCCATAGGGGTGATGTGATGATTTGTTTATTACTATCGAATTTTCAAACTATTTTTCATATATGGCGAGCATATTGAATTATATATGCAAGCTAATTTGAGACTAAGCCTCAAAGGAGTTTGGGTTTTTTTGTGAATATTTATCGATTAATTTGAATTACATACAAAATTTGTTTTTCCCGATTCTATTTTATCAACAACTTTCATATAAATTTCAATCTTTCTATTTCCAAATGCTTTTCTCGATGTTTTCTTATTCTCGATAGATAAGTTGAATTTCATCAAATCCTTTTATGACAAATTCGGATCCAAATGATTTTATAGGTTAATTCTTTTACTTACAATATTCCAAATGGCGAAAGGTGGTAAATGTAGAAATTCATGAAAAGAGAAGGGGAATGGAAAGTTAATTGAGAAATCAAAAACAAAATCCAAAGTTTTCCAAATCCAACCCACATCAATATCTTTCAACACACCTAGGATTAGACTACAAAAAGAACCTACTCCACCTTTTTCATTTAGTTACAACATTGAGAATAAGGACGTAGTAGTGGAAGTTGAACGAGAAGTACCGATGGAGGAGAAAAAGTATGAAGTGAGGAAAAAAATTTTGTCAATGAGAAGGCCTATGAAAAATTTAGGAATGATGTAATTAAGGATAGAAAGTTAATCTCGAAGAGGGGATTTAATGTGAAGAACGAATTAAAGTATAGGCCTAGGATCCTAGACATCATAGAGGCAAGAAACTGGGGTTTATTGACTAGGGATTACAACCACCTAAACCTAGAGGATGTTCCTAGTTAATGGGGTTGTGAAGCCTTAGTGAGAGAATTTCATGCCAATGCATATGGAAGTGAAAATAAGAGTGTGTCATGAGTTTAAGGAAGGACAGTGGACTATTTCACAGCAAGATAAACTAGTGTTTTAGATTATCAAAGTTTCACTAAAAACAAAACGACAAGTACCCTAAACCCGAGTATGGAATTAAGCACCATTTCCACACCGAGACAATAAGGGGAAGTTTAAAGGCAATCTATGGAGATGAATTTATTTTTGATATGGAGGGGTATTCCAAACACATAACCACAAAATTTTTCAGGAAAATCACTAAAGCTTAGTGTTATTTTATCAAAGCTTACAGCCGAGTTTGCAGTATTATGAGATAGTGAACTACAAGGCCGCCCTACTTTAACACATTGCTATAGGAATATGATACTTAGATGTTGGCAAAATCATTTATGAATCAATTAGGAGTGCCATCATCGCCAAGAAGAACGATGAACTTCCTTTCCCCTTGATGATTACAACCTTTTGTTGGATGGACCAAGTGAACATGGCAGGCCTCAACATGGATGTTTTACAGGAGAAGACCATCACTGATGAGGTTATAGAGAGAAATGGAAGAGTGAATGGTTATGAAGACACAGAGGATGAAAGGGAAAGGGATAAGATAGCTAGAAAAGATACCGAGCTAAGAAAGAAAATCAGAGACGACATGAGGAGAATCTTGGAAGATATGTCATAAGCTAGAAATGTTCCAAATGTGGAGCACTCTGCTAGGGATTATGACAAATTATACATGGAAGAATCGAAGTTGGCTTTCATGGTGCAATTTCGCGCAATCTGATGACCATTCTTCGTAATCAAGAACTGGTGTTTTAGAATGAGAGAGCTTTAACAAAGAGCATCCACAAAATGGAGCGTATAATGTCCAGGAGAAACAAACGTCAAGGAGGCGCAAATGTTCTTGTACCATCTACACATATGAGATTACCACTTAGTAGTAATCCTGATGTTCCGACATTGCCAGATTAGGAATACCATCTCTACGACCCCTCTGTGAGCTACCAATCCCAGAGGATTGATCTAGTGGTGGATGATGATGACACGACTTTCGGATGCCGACATTGACTCCCTTATTCCATTTTATTTTTTTTCTTTGAGTGATATTGTGAGAATTCCTCTATGTAATTCCGGTACTGGTTATATACTTTGTGTTTCTTGATGATACTTTGTGTTAATGGTGGTATACTATGTGGTACATTCTATTCAGTGTTTGGTTATGATAATTAATTCACTTGTTATATAATGGTGATATTTATTCATTAAATTTATATGCACTCTGTCTTATTATTCTTTTAAACTAAATTAATTATTGATTGTCAAATTTATGATTTTATCAATTCTTTTGTACTTCATGCGGTATGTTTGTTATGTTAAAAATTGGACTTCATTTTTAAACCTTGATGACAAGTTTTAGAATGAGTTTAGAGGTATTTTAGGTGAAGTATAACATTGATGAAAATGAAAGGAAAGAAAGATAGAAGAAAAGTTCAAAATTACTTTTAATCTGATATTCAAGTGAGTTGATGAAAATTTTCAAATTTCTTCCGAAATCAAGTAAGTATGAATTTTATTTTTCTTTATTTTTAGTTAGGAAAAGAATGACAATGAATATATAATAGATCTTGAATTAAAGTGATATTTTACTACCCAAGTGAATTTTATGATAGAATGAATCAATTTTTATACTCCTTTTTGAGTAACTTTACTAATTGATGTATACACTTAATTGAATGCCTTGTGTTAGTCATAATAATGGGTAGAACAATGAAACAATAGTGCAAAATGAACAAGATAGATTTCTAGGAATTGTATGATACAAAAGCATTAAGTATTTTTACAGTATATATAATTATTATACCACAATTGAAAAAAGAAATGGTTTAGAAACCGATGGATTTCTATAAGTTAGAAACATTACTTTCATCAATTTTAGTGGACAGTGAGAAGAGTTAACAAGAGTTTATAAAAAATATATAGAGAGTCCTATAGATTCCAAAGTAAATGGAGCAGGAAATCTATATTGGGAAAATGTGAGAATGTCCAAGGAAATGGAGTAGGGACTCAAAAGTAAAAGTAAAAATAAAAGAAATATATTAAAAATAAATAATTAGAATGGAGTAGAAGAAAAAGAATGAAAGACGAAGAAGATGAATGTTCTTAAACTCTTCCAATAAAAGATTTGACTCGAGTACATGAAGCTAGAGTTGAATGAAATATTTCTTAATCTAACATGTTTAAAAGACATAATTAATATCTTGGCAAAATTCTTATTAATTTTGATTATGGTACTATTATAAAGTATTTTCTAAAGTTTAGATTAATCTAGTGGTTTTTGTGTTTTGAGATTCTATATTAGTTATCATAAGCTTGATGCTTGTCAGTGGAGATTGAGAAAATCTATGATGTGCACTAGCATTGGCAATGAATTTTAAACTCTAAAGAGTGTTACAATAGGAGGTCGAGATATCATTAAGGGATATTTTGATTTGACTAAATCATTCTATTCTATCATCATTTTCATTTACTTATGGGTAATATGTTTTCATTTGAAAATCACTTCTATTTTAAAATTTATTTAAAGTTAAGATGAATTAGTTTGAAATCAATATATAAGAATGAAAAGAGAATATGATTAAGAGTATTCATTTGTTTAGGACATCAAAGTGTTGAGTTTGGGGGTATTTGACAAGTTAATAATTTGACTCATTTTATTGTATAATTTAGGTTGATTTTAGGCATAAATGATGATATTATACTGGCTGTTTTCTTGTTTTTGTGATTTCAGGTTTTAAATAGAAAAATGAAATAGAAGAAAAGAGAAAGAAAAGCAAAATAGTTAACTAGAAAAATACACCAGCGATTTGAAATAACACTAGAAATTGCCATCTAAATCGGTAGCAAAAGAAGGCCAGCGACCACAGCGAATTGGAGAATGAACTATAAATTACCTGCTCAATCGGTCGGCTACTGGTTTTTAGATTCGTATGAAGAATTTGAGTTTATCTAATATATGTATACGTAGGGAGACTATAAATAGGTCAGAGAGCTTCAAAATAACTATCCTAATTCTTTTTTTTGCTTTCCTTTTACTCTATATTAGTTTTGTTGTCTATGTTTGAAGATACTTTGGAGCTTAAATTTATATTAAGGTAATTATTTATTCATTATGTATAATTATATTTATGTATTGTTTATTTCCAGCATGTGCGAGTAGTCTATCAATCTAAACAAACCCTAGACCATGTGATATATTTTGGATTTCTAGATAGTTATAATTAAGGAATCATGTGCTTAATGCTTTAAATATATTCATACACGTCAATCACGGAATTAACAAGCTGTTTTTTCATATTACAACTAAAAGAGATTTATATTGCATGCATAGTTGCAAATGTGTTATGTGGTGTTATGATTTTGAATATATGTCTATAGTTATTAACAACAATTATAGAAATAGTAACTAGGTTTAATCTATAGGGTATTTCCCAAGTGGATGTTCTAGGTGATTATGTTCTAAGTTGTTTATTATGCCGCTTCAGTAATATTGGCTTATATTAGGCATGGTTTTCATTGAACTTAATGTTATCGTATTTCTATGGTGTTTTTTTATCCAATGGGTAGATTTACAATGTTAAGAATGTGGCATTTACATTGAATTAAGGAAAATCGGTGGCTTGCTAAAAGCTATAAACCTATTATGAAGTGATTGTAAGTAACTATGTTTTGTGATTATAACTATAGTATGAAGTGATATTACGTTCTAGTGTTTGAAAATAATCCAAATATATTATATTGTTTAGTGGGGATTGTTTAGATGTTTGTTTATTTATATTGAATTGAATTTGAATATTATTTAGTTTAGTTTGAATTTGAATTTGAATTGTTTATATTAACTTAGCTTAGTTATTTAAGTTAGTAATCATAATTGTTAGTTATTTAATATTTTAATTACCGTTTAATTAGACTAACTAAATTAAGTAAATAAGAAAAAAATTACTTTCCTTTGAGATTTCAAAAATCCATGTGGTGATGATATCCCATTGCAGTAAAGGGTTGGCAAAAAAAGAGCAAGACGCATCTTATCAAGAAGAAGTCGAATAGCAAGAGATCCTAAGTTGACAAGTCTACCCAAAAGAACTCCTTCTGCTTTCGAGTATGCAGAGGACAAAGCAACACAAGAGTTTGTGGTGTAGGTTTCCGTAACAAGCAAACCAAGTAAATCGAACAATATAAGTCTATCCAGCCAGCCAAGTTAGCTAAATCAATTAAGTCAGCCAAGTAAGCCAAGTCTGCCAAGTGAGGGACCAAATGAGGGACCATTTTCAACACATAATGAGGAAAGGGCTAGGGAAAAGGAAGGGCAATCCTATACGTCGCGCCTAGGCATTTCAGGACCCGAAATTAGGTTGCCAAGGGGTACATTGTTAAGATACCTCAAATGTGGAACACATATCGTATCAACACTGTGGATGTTTCTCTGGATGAAAATGGTGGGTTTTGAACGATAGCCAATTCTATTAGTTATGAAGGTGATGAAGGATGAACTCGGGTTTGGCGCAAGTTGTTTGAAGAGATAGTAAGCAATGATGCCTTTTACAAAACTGTGTTTCAAGATGTTGAGTCTGAAAGAATTAGAGATGCCATTAATGTCTATAAGAGCCCCACCCCAGGGAATTCTGGGCTTACATTACTAGATATGAGGTTAGTCATTGTGACATGTTATCAGGCAGGTTTTGTGGTGTTGCCTAAGCAAATGTCCACTCTTTATCTTCCCATCCGAAATTCAGCCCCACCTTTATTTGAGAGAAGACTACTCTAGTTGTGCTTTGTCAACAAAAATCAATTTGTTAGAGTGAGTTATTTCACATCGTGCAAATTTCATTTCCTTTTATAATGATTATTAGTGTCCGCTACTGATCTATAATTTTTGTTATCCATCGCAGAATGTAATGAGAGATGACGCTCATTTACCACCAAATACGCGACAAGAGGAGGTGTTCGCTGAGCCACAAAGTAGAGAATGGGAGTTCAAACTCAACATTCTACCGCAAACATAATCAAGTGGACTCGCGGACGTCATTTCACTTGATTAGGATGCAACATGCAACCATTTTTGACAGTGTATGTGCAACGTCATCTGTTCGTATATACATTATATACGGGTGTACATGGGTGTATATGGGTATAGTAAACTTGGTTTCGATGTTTTTTGGATATATTGATTACTTTGTTAGAATATCTCATTACATTGGTTGCATTTTGGAGTCATGATTTGAACTCTTATTTTTCATCGCACAAATCTTTTTGAAATAGAAATCTATTGTCATGGCCCAATTTTCTAATCTCGTTTTATCTGTAATCAAGATCACCAACCCGCAATGTGGGACCCGCATCGAGATACGCTCATTGACTAAGGCACGTGGCCAAGGTATATTTTAGTTTTGTTTGGTGTATTCTTTTGTATTGTATATGTGTAGACATATTAAGTCACATCTACTTGTCATTTATATGCGTTGAGACGCGAAAGGGAACACGCCTCGAGATATGTGCAGCATGGGAACCGGGTATAAAGTGATGGATAGTTTTTAATTGAATTTTAATACACATTAATAAAAATGAAATTTTATGTATTAGATTATTTGAACTAAGGTATATAAATTCAATAAATCGAAATACATAACTTATACAAATAAAACATAGACCATGGATATGTCTCGAGATACTGTTGGAAGGAAAACCATGAGATTTATGTTAAGATTGATGTTAGTGAAGATATGGAAGTGGAGTTGTTGAGGGTGTATTTAAGGCTTGGATTTTGCATTTATATGAACAATCAAGGTTTGATAAAGGGTTAGAAATAAATCATGGATTCATATATAAGGTTTGGTTCATCATTTTCATGCAAATCAAAAGATGAAATTTGAGGTAGGTTGCTGGAACTCAATGGAATTTGAGGAAAAAGAGATCAAGTGGGTTATCAAGGAAAGAATCATGAGCTTGGGCTCAAGACATAACTTAGGTAACATATTTGATTGAAATTCAGTAGGTAACATAAATTGAATTTGTAAACTAATTTTAGATCTAGATTCCTTGTGAAATTTCACTCAATTTACTATATTGAATTTCTATTTTTGGGTAAGGAATGAATTTTTTCTGAATTTTCAAAGTTAATGAGGTTCTTGAAAACAAAAGCTAGAATATGTATGTTTTCATTCCAAACCAACCTATGTAATTTGGCCATGATTTTCTCATTTTAAATCTAAATTGACTAATTCTGGCGGCATTGGAAAGCTTAGCAATAATGCTAAAATAGGATGGCATAGACCATTTGAAGATTTGGACTCCTTCATACAAATGCTCCACAATATTGGTTATAATTAAATCGTACCCAAGAGAGGGGGGTGAATTGGGTGTATCAAGAGGTTATCACATTTTAAAACCTTTCAATGGATGATGATGCTCTATGCACGTACAATCAACAATTATAGATGCAATGCAATGGTGAAAGAGGTAGAAGAGATGGAAAAGACATACAAGATTTATAATGGTTCGATCCAAACGATCTACATCCATTACCTAACCTCCTCGATTAGGATTTTCAAACTCCCACTTATATTAATGATAAGTGTTACAACCTAAACGTACAAGCCTAGAATGCCTAATGACAAATTAGGACTTCCCACCTAGCCTCAACTAGGGTTTATGCCTAGCCTTAACTAAGTCTTCCTTTGACTTAGATCCCACTAAGTCTTACAATTAGCCACTTACAAGAAATTGATGAGTACAATGAAAATTAACTTTACAAAGTAAAGTGGTAATACGTTCAATTACTAGCAAGTCTCCTAGAGCCTAACAATTTTAATGCATGAAAGTATTAATATGAATGAGATATGGAAATATATCACTTATGTTGCACTAATCTTAAATGAGAAACTGATTAAACCAAATCGATGAGAATAAATACGGTTTCAAATTCAATGAACAAGTAGTTTGATAAAAATCAAGTTTAAGGCCTAACTCTTGTTCAAAATAGTCTAAAGATTTATAAAACCAATTTTAAATGCAAAACCCAAGACAATGTGTTCGAGAATACAACAAATAATTTCCACACACCAAGCACAACAAAAGATGTAGTTTAAGCATAAAAGAATTAGGAAATCAAACTTTCTTACAACCTCGAATAAGAGAGATTCAAATTAGTTCCAGAGAAATGTTTGCAAGCCTTAGAACACCTCAGTTACACCAGTTTCGAAGATGACTCAATAGACTCAAAAAATTCCAAGTGGTTGTGCACAACAATCTAAAGTATTTTATGTAAAATTTTGGACACAAGTGAGTTTTTGAGCTTGAGAGGATAGTAGAATGTTCTAAGTGGTTTTTGAATGGTTTCCAAGCCTATTTAATAGTTTATGGCTGTTATCTCAATCCAAGGGCCCATAGTTAATCATTGATTCAAAATAAATCAAAATGTGTAAGCTTTTAAAAAAGTTATTAGGAGACTGGTTATTGCGTTAGGTGACATCATTAGCGCACTAACTGTAGATAGCATGCCATTAGCGTGCTAACCAGTAGGGGCTAAAGACTAATTAATTTTTCTTCTCAAGTTAGCAACTTCCTAACATACCTACAACCCAACTAAACTTCAGGGAATATATTAAACATGTTTAGTGTGAGTCATTAGACCTGTTTGGACTGCCTAGATGATTTTACAAATCCCGAAAATAAAAAATCACGGTTCTATGAAACATGAAGGGGTTTTTCTGTAAATATTAAGCTTACTATTCAAAAACCATTTAACTTAAGGTTGGTGCTTTCAAAAACAATCAAAAAAGTTTTTTCAAAACCAATGCATGTGTGAAAACTTGTTTCCACAATGTACAACAATTTCAAGTTATGAAATTTAGATAGTGTAAAAACCAAAACTTTAAACTTTGGAAAAACATGAAAAATATGATATACATGAATATAATGTATTTGGCTTGCATAAATTGACTTATATACCTCACTTGATTTGTACAAAATATATTGTGAGGTTTTCGGTCCTTGTTTCCTTGTGTAAGCCGAATCTTGAATTTCACTGGCCACATTTGACTTAGAGTTATGAGAACTCATTCTTCCATTTGAACTTTTTGATTCCTAGCCAAGTTTGATATTCTGAGAACACTTAGTAAACTTGTTAGAACCATTTCACTTTGTTTGTCTCCTTCAAAATTTTAGGTGGAGTATAAGTGACTAACCAGTTAGTCTAAAAATCTCCCCCTTTTTTATGATAACAAATAACGTGAACTTGACAAACAAAAGATATATATTAAGTGCATATCAATTCATATCAAGTTTATAAGCAGAAGTTCAAACCATGAATTTCTCCCCATTTTGATAATATCAAAAAGTGGTTACAGAGCACCCTTTCACAACATGCATAAATGGAAGTACAAACAAAGAGAATGAAAGAAAACCACCCATATGTAAGATAATATAACAGGGAACAATATAACCCAGAGATATGCAAAATAAACATCCATGTTATTAAGTACTAAATGAGAATGATTAACAGAGTTGTGGCACATGCATAAAAAACCAAAGAAATGTGATGAAACATGTATAGATTTACATAAAAAAATGACTAACATAGTTGAACCTAATGCTCCCCTATCAAATCTACTCCTAGCCTCTCCTCCTAATGAGACGAAGTTCAACCTGCAGATGTGGAAGCACGGTCGTTTCCCGCTGGCCTGGTCGGCAGTAAGTGTCCCTCGATACGACGTAGATGATCACCCTAATGATCAAGGCTAATGTCGATAATCATGAAAGTCCGCGTCATGTACTCGTGCATGTGGCCCAACTAAGCAGAGATGTACGTTGAGGAAAGAGACATGTTCGGTAGAGGAGCACTGCCAAAGTATGATGGATAGGACGAGGGCTGCTGCTATGGCTGCTGCGGAGCAGGTGGGGCCTCGTAGGTCGGGGGTTCCTGCTGATCCTCATCATCTTCGCCATCAATATATGGAAATAGGAAGCTATAGTCTAAGTAGTCGCGCTCGTCGAAGTCTACTGGAGGATCGGACTCATGAGGGGACTCGTAACCCTCGTAATGCTAACCCTCAGGAATGTCCTCCTTGCGTATCCATCGCTGCTCAGTGCGAACATAACAGTACTTCATGGCCTTCAGAGTGGCCATGCCAACGAGGTCGATGTCAGAAATTGAGCGATCCCTTAGACATAGATCCACTTGTGCTGCCTCAAGGAATGTGGTAATGATGTAGGAATAAGGAAGGTGGTGACCAGACCCTAATGTAGACATCATGTATGCGATCATGATGTGCAATAAACTAATGGGTATCTCTTACATAAGAGCCCCGAGGACATATAGGTCAAGGAGAGTGACGTAGTTCTTGCTATCGCCATGAGGAAGAACAACCTTATGAAGGATTTTATGCAGAAGATGAGGCACAAGTTTGTAGTCAATATCAGTGACTTTAGAGGGATACACGGTGATCTCTCTGGCAGATCGTGTGAAGGAATTGAGAATCTCTAGGCGTTCAAATGGCCACTCACGAATCTTACTCCCGAGAGTAGTAGTGGGGGTGTGATGGGGAATGTGAAGGAGCTTAGCTAGACTCTTCGGAGTAATCATGATGATGCAACCGCCAACCACCGATCGAATGATGAACTCATTGGTGGTGGCAAGGTTCGAGTAGAATACCCGTACCAAGGGAGCATTGTAGGTATCTTTAAACTCACAAAATGATACCCATCCAAGTTTGGCAAGAATCTCACGTATTTGGAGGTGTGCCTTGTCGAAGAATTCAAAATCGAACGGATTTGGAGACCAAAACACCATTGTTCTTGGATTTAGAATGACCCTCATTATGTGGAGGATTGGCTGGGACGCTGGCCGAAGTGTCGTTAACTTAATGACTAGATGACCTAGTCTCGCGACGGGTGGTGGATTAGGAGGCGGTCAAAGACGGGGTTGATGACTCGAAGTCGCTACCGGATGATGACGCGACGACTGAACGAGTGGGTGGATGACGGGAGGATGACCCGGGAGCGCTACAGGCAGTGGCACGTTAAGTGCGTTAGGTAGATATGAGTATATGGATAAAAATGAACTTAGGGCACAAAAATAGACTATGATGACAAAATGGGGTGAAAAACTAGAACGATGAAGAAACGCAATGAAAATGAGCAAAGAAGTATGGAAATTTACCTAGAGGACTAGAAATCAAGTGGAGACTGATTGGGGAAGTTGGAGACTTGGTTGGAGGCAATATAAATGAAAAAGATGGGACTTTCATTCATGGAAACGAATTTATAACATACTGGCTTGAGCGATGTTAGCATGCTAGGTGTGGGAGTTAGCATGCTAATGACAGGTAAAGCGGTCCTGGGAATAGTCTCCCTACCGCACTATGTGGAACGGTTAACGCACTAACAGGTGGACTTACCGCGCTACCAGGGTGACCTAGCGCGTTATCCAGAAAGACCTGGCGCTTTACTTAGATGGACCTAGCACGCTAATTGCTCTATGAAATTTTTCATCAAAAAATTTGGATTTTTGAAGGACAACTCAGATTCGTCTCATACTCCATGAACACCTTATTAACAACATATAAAAAGGTTTGAATGAGCAAAATCATTTTTAGAAGGTCGGATTTACATCATGCCTAATTCTTGCCGAATCTTGGAAAATTGGTCTCTAGGTAATGACTTAGTGAAAATATCAGCTAGTTGGTACCCACTTTACACATGAATCAGTTTAACATCACCCTTTTGCACATATGATCTCAAAGGAAATGGTGTTTAATCTCAATGTGTTTGGTACGGGAGCGTAACACCGATTTTTTTGATATGTTGATTGCACTAATGTTATTTTAATAGATTTCAACACAACAAACTTGAATTTGATAATACTCAAGTTGTTGCTTCATGTATAATACTCGAGCACAACAACTTTTGGCAACCGCATATTCGACTTAGGCGGTGGACAATACAACGAAGTTTTGCTTTTTGCTAAATGATGATATTAAGGAATTTCCTAGCAAATGACAAAATCCTGAAGTGCTCTTCCTATTAACTAGACTCCCCGTGTAGTCGGAATCAACAAAGCTTCTAAGTTTAAAACTTTTGGCTTTGTTGAACCACAATCCCAAGTCACAAGTGCCACTTAAGTATTGAAATATACACTTGACACATTTTAATTGCGACTTTTTGGGCTCAGATTGGAAGCTAACACATATACACACACACTAAACATGATATCGCGTCTACTAGCGGTTAAGTAAATGAGACTTCCTATCATGCTACGGTATAGCTTAGGATCTATGAACTTTCCTAATTGGTCTTTGTCTATTTTGAAGGTGGAACTACTAGGAGTGTCACATGCTTTCAAATTGTCAAATTTGAATTCCTTAAGCATGCCCCTCACATACTTCAATTGATTGATGAAAATCCCCGTGGTTGGATTGTTTGATTTGCAAACCCAAGAAGTATGTTAGTTCACCCATCATGCTCATTTCAAATTCATTGGTTATCAAAGACGAAAATCCATCACATAAGCGTGTATTCGATGAACAAAAGATGATATCATCAACATAAATTTGAACAAGGAGCATATCACGTTTTTATCAAAATGAACAATGTGGGATCTCGTGTTCCTTTCTTGAACACTTTATCAATTAGAAATGCACTTAGCCTATCATACCAAGCTCTAGGGTCTTATCTCAATCCATACAAGGTGTTTTGAAGACGATAAACATGACTTGGATAAGCATGATCTTCAAAACCCGGTGGTTGTTCTATATATACCTCTTCATTGATGAGGCCATTCAAAAAGACACTTTTAACGTCCATTTGGTATAATGGGAACTTATTGTAGTAAGCATAAGCAAGCAACATTCGAATTGCTTCTAGTCTTGCTACCGGTACAAAGGCTTCTTCGTAATCAATGTCTTCCTCTTGATTATAGCCTTGTGGAACAAACCTAGCCTTGTTTCTCAATATCTTACCATTTTCATTTTTTTTTATTTCTAAAGACCCATTTGGTGCCTATAATGGTATGGTCTTTAGGTTTAGGCACTAGTGTTCATACATTGTTTCTTACAAAGTGTCCTAGTTCTTCTTGCATGACCATGATCCAAAATTCATCACTTAAGGCATCATCTATCTTAGTGGGCTCGATTTGAAATACAAATGCATTATGCCCCTCATCCCTGTTTAGTGAAGATCTAGTGGTTATTCATTTGTTTGGATTAACTATGATTCATTAAGAAGGATGTCTTAAAAGAAGTCTTGAGTTCTTAGGTACACTAGGTTTGTTTTCCGTTCTCACTTCTACTTCTTTACCATTGGATGTTTGAGCCTGAATAATACCATCGTCATCATCAAGTCTCATTTTCTCTAAGGTGTGCAACATTTGCACTTTAGGATCTATATCATCAAACTTTACATGGATTGACTTTTTTTGGTATTGGTTGATCTATTGAACACCCTATATGTCTTACTATGCATGGAATAACTTAGAAAAGTGCATACATTTGACTTCGGGTCAAATTTCTCCAAATGATCCTTATCATTTAAGACATAGCAAGTACAACCAAACACCTTAAAGTAACTAATGTTAGGCTTTCGGCCTTTCCATGGTTCATAAGGAGTCTTTTTCACGTGCTTTCGGACATTCACCCTATTCAAAACATAGCATGTCGTGTTAATGGCTTCGGCCTAAAAGTGCTTAGCTATATTATACTAGTTAAGCATAGTCCTACACATTTTTTGGAGGGCCTTTCAACCACTCCATTTTGTTATGGTATTCTAGGAGAGGATAATTAGTGTTTATACCCTTGACTAGCGCAAAACTCTTCTAAGTTCTTATTGACAAACTCACCACCTCTATTACTCCTAATGATAGTAATTTTGTAACCCTTCTCATATTCAACTAATGCACAAAATTTGAGAAACACCTCAAAGACCTCATGCTTATTTGCAAGAAAGTGCACTCGTGTATATCTAGTGAAATCATCAATGATAACAAAGCAATATGATTTGCCCCTAGACTTTGTGTTTGGGTAGGTTTGAACAAATCCATGTGGATTAGTTCTAAAGCTCTAATTACATCACTAACTACTTTCTTCTTGAATGATGATTTCACTTGTTTGCTAAGAATACAAGTTTCACACCCATTGTCTTTCTTGTATGTGCATTTAGGGAGACCTTTAACTAAATCATGCTTAGTCAAATTTGACAAACTTTCCTTACTAGAATGTCCTAGCCTACGGTTCCACAACCATGCATCACATTTATTTTGAGCACTCAAACATGAAACATTTTGCATGTGCATCTCATCAAAGTTAATAGCATAGACATTCTTATCTCTATATGCAATGAATAAGATTTCATGCTTTTCATTCATAACAATGCATTTTGATGATTTAAACATGAAATGAAAACCTTTGTGACACAATTGACTAATGCTAAGCAAATTATGTTTCAAACCATCAACAAGGTAAATATTTGAGATGGATAGAGAATCGTTACCCACGATACCGAGGCGTATGACCTTTCATTTGTTGTAATCTCCAAATGTGACCTGTTTACCATCATGCCGCTTTAGCTCAATGAATTGACTTGCGTCCCCGGTCATATGTCTCGAGCACCCACAATCTAAGTACCATGGGGTGCTCTTCCTTGCATACTACACAATGTGAAAAACACTAGATTTTGGTACCCATAAACTTTTGGGTCCAACAAAGTTAGTACCATAAGTATCCTTAGCTACCTATGCTAGTTTACCCATGTTAGTATTTTGCAAAACACATTTCCTAAACGCATGAGACATATTACACATAGAGCATTTATGAGCATCATCTAACAATTTCTCGTAGCTTAATAAATTTGTTCCATAGCCTATGCCTCTTTCGTTGAGTGCTTGTGGTTGTGCTCCTAAAATCATTGCAAACATGTGTTTACCATTGGTGAACTTGATCACCGTATTAGTCAAGTCCACTACTTCATTGACTAAGGCATCTCTCTCCTTTAGGACTTCACTCAAGTCACTTTGTAGGGCACTAATGGTCTCATTTTGTGACTTAATCTCACAAATTGCTATGGACAAGCTCTTGTTAAGTTGTTTGATATTTTTGAACTCTTTTCTAACTCTTTCCTAAGCTTATCAGGACTAGGCAAATCATCCAAATCATCAACATCATAAAATTTAAAGCATTGTAATTTACCTCACTTTGTGCCATAAGACAAAGTATAGGCTTCTCATTTTTTCGATTTGGAGTCAGAGCTTGATGAAAATGAGTCGTGCCATGTTTCCTTGAAGCTCTTCTTGCCTTTCCTCTTGTCCATAATCTTCTTGGACTTGCAATCGGCTTTGATGTGGCCCAATTTGCCACACCCGAAGTAAATGGTCTCACTTGATTTTCCTCCTTTGCTCCACTTTTGAACTTCTTCTTGTATTTATCCCGCTTGTACATCGCCTTGTTAAGCTTTCTTGAAAGCATTGGTACTTCCTCCTTAAGATCATTGTCCTCACTAGATTTCTCATCTTCAATGATCTCAATCGATGGAGCCTGTGGGCTATTTTCCTTCAAAGCAATCTCCTTCCTTGAGTTCTTTGTACCACCACCAAGTACTTCCAATCTTGCTCGGTCCTTTAGTTCAAACTCATGGACCATCAACTCTTCACATAGTGCATCAAAGGTGTAATCTCTAAGATTTTGTACTGATTGGATGACATACTTCTTTGTATCCCATTCATTAGGTAAGCCTCTAAGAAACTTATACACCGAAGTCTCTTCATCATAGTTCTTTCCAAGATTTTTTATCTCATTCAAGAGCTTAGTGAATCGAGTGATAGAGGTAGCTATATCTTCATCGGAGCCAAACCGAAAAGTTTCATAATGCTCCTTAAGAATCCTCAATTTGATTTTATTCACATGAATTGTACCCTCATAGTGAACTTCAAGCTTCTGCTAAACTTACTTAGCCATTTGGCATGCACTAATACGATTCAACTCGTTCTCACTAAGTGCACAAAACAAGTGATTCATAGCTTGATCATTTGAGAGCTAAATCCTTGTTTCCACGGTGATGTAGTCCATTATGAGCTTTTCTGGTGGAGTATAGCCATTTTGGATTGAATTCCATAAATGCCTACTTTATGCACTTATGTAGAACTTCATCCTCACTTTCCAATGAGCATAGTTTGTTCCATCAAAGTATGAAGGCCTACTTGATGAGTTGCCTTCCCTAAGGCCAGCCGAATCTAGAGTTTGCATCATTGCACAAAAACACTTAAAGATACGTTAGTAACACTTTGATCAATAACCCGCTCTGATACCAATTGAAATCATACCCAAGAGGAGGGTAAATTGGGTGTACTGAGAGGTTATCACCTTTTAAAAACTTTCAATGGATGATGATGCTATATACACATACAATCGATAATTATAAATGCGATGCAATGGTGAAGGAGGTAGAAGAGATGAAAAAGACACACAAGATTTATAGTGGTTCGATCCAATCAATCTACATCTACTACCCAACCTCCCTGATTGGGATTTTCAAACCCCAACTTATATTATTGATAAGTGTCACAACCTAAGCGTACAAGCCTATAATGCTTAACACTAATTAAGGCTTCCTACCTAGCCTCAATTAGGGTTTATGTCTAGCCTTAACTAGGTCTTCCCATGAATTAGATCCCACTAAGTCTTACAATCAATCACTTATAAGAAATTGATGAGTATAATGAAAATCGACTTTAAAAAGTAAAGTGGTAATAAGTTCAATTACTAGCAAGCCTTTTAGAGCATAACAACTCTAATGCATGCAAGTATGAATATGAATGTGATATGGAAATATATTACTGATGTTGCACCAATCTCAAACTAGAAACCTATTAAACCAAATCGATGAGAATAAATACAGTTTCAAATCTAATGAACAAGTAGTTTTATAAAAATCAAGTTTAAGACCTAACTGTCCAAGGGTTTATAAAACCAAGTTTAAACTCAAAACCCAAGACAAATGTGTTAAAGAACATCACAAATGATTTTCATTCACCAAACACAACAAAAGATGTATTTTAAGCACAAAAGAACTAGAAAATCAAACTTTCTTACTGTTAGGGCATATGCCCTAGGTCAATCTACAAACATTGTTTATCTTATTATTTTAGTTAATAAAATAGAGGTTTTAATTGTTGTTTTATTATAAGTGATTGCATGTTTACCTTATAGTAAGATCCATGGGTATTTGTTTAAATATCATAAATGTCCCTAGTCAATCATTATACTGGAACTATAATGAATTAAAAATAATGTGAATCTTGATTGATGGTCATGTGATGATCATGCGTATAGGGACATGAATCAAGATCATGAGCATTTGTTAGGGAATAATGTACTGGACCGACCTGCTATGAGAACACCACACGAATTAAGTCATAGGTGTTACTCATGATAGGTATATCATTTAGTCCTTCGACTTGAGATTACCATAGAATTCAATATTAGGAGCATGATAATTTGACACAATCAAATATTGTCTTTAACCGGACAATTATAAAGATTGTGATTGGTTACTGTGTGAATAATATGTGAAGGTGTGTAATCAAGATAGAATTCGTCACTCTCGTATAAAGAGAGATATCAGTGGATCCCTCGATAAAACAAACTGATAATGGCCAAGTCCATGTGAATTGGTATGATCAATGTCACTTGGATGTTTTTCAGTTTACCTAAAGATCGAGACTAGTACGATTGAACATTAAGGGTGATTTCCCATGCCTTATGTTTAATCAAAGGATATCGCACGACAAAAGAATATGATATACGTTATTAATTAGGTTGTATCGATGTTGATATTCATGCTATTTGGGTAGTCATAATGCCTAGTTAGAGACCGCTTATGATTTGTGTACCAAAATAGTTTTTGGTTCACTGCCAACGTCGCATGAACCTATTGGGTAACACACAAAGAATGGCTTTGTAAAATTTCAATTAGTTCAGAGTAATGATTTTTATATGATAAAATTCATGACATAAAAGCCCTTCCGATTTGTTATATGATTACTTACTAATATGGGTGTATGTGTAATTTGCTTAAACTGCCTAAATATAATAGTTGTATTACCAATAGGATTTTAAGTGATGGCTGATCTACACATATAAATAAAGGGTGAAACCCTAGAAAACAAAATAAGATTTTCGTTTTACAATTTTTGAGTTCTCTAGATTTAAGGAGAGAAAGAAAAATCATTTTCAATCTTTCTTAGGGCTAGCACTCCAAATTGTGGTCACTGTTCGTGTGTGGATTTCTGATAGAAGATGCGCACTTGAACGTCTTGAAAATCGAACAATCAAAAGGGAAATCATGGAATAAGGTATGATTTACTTTCGTAGATTTAGTTTAATGGAACTTATTTTCGATCCTGTTGGGGTTTTTCAAAATTTGTTTTGAATTTTTCGCTGCGTATGAACCCCAAAAACCCAACACTTACAACCCCAAATAAGAGAGATTCAAATCAGTTCTGGAGAAGTGGTTGCAAGCCTTAGAACACTTCAGTTACACCAATTGCGAAGATGATTCAATAGTCTCAAAAGATTCCAAGTGGTCGAGCACTTAAACCTAGAGTATTTTATGTGAAAAATTGGACACAAGAGAGTTTTTGAGCTTAAGAGGATAATAGAGTATTCTAAATAGTTTGTGAATGGTTTCAAGCCAATTTAACAGTTTATGGTCATTATCTCGATCCAAGGGCCCATAATCAATCATTGATTCAAACTAAAGCAAAAGGTATAAGCATTTAAAAAAAATGTCAAGAGACTGGTTAGCGCACTTGGTGACATCTTTAGCACGCTAACTAGTAGGGACCAGAGACTAATTAATTTCCGGTATCAAGTTAGCGACTTTCTAATACACCTAGGACTCAATTGAACCTCTGAGAATATATTAAACATGTTTAGTGTGAGTCACTGGACCCGTTTGGACTGCCCCGATGATTTTACAAATCCCGAAAATAAAAAATCTCAGTTTTATACAACATGTAGGGGTTTTTCTATAAATATTTTGCTTACTATTCAAAAACTATTTAACTTGAGGTTGGTGCTTTCAAAAACAATCACAACAGTTTTTCAAAACCAATGCACGTGTAAAAACTTGTTTCGACAATGTAAAACCATTTCAAGTCATGAAGTTTAGATAGTGTAAAAACAAAAACTTGAACTTTGGACAAAACATTAAAATATGTTTTGCATGAATCTAATGTATTTGGCTTGCATAATTGGACTTATATACCTCACATGATTTTTACAAATTGTAGTGTGAACGTTTTGGTCCTCGTTTCCTTGTGTGAGCCGAATCTTTAATTTCACTGGCCACATTTGACTTGAATTTGTGAGAGCTCATTCTTCCTTTTAAGTTTGTGATTCCTAGCCAAGTTTGATATTCTGAGAACACTTAGCAAACTTGTTAGAATCCTTTTACTTTGTTTGTTGCCATCAAAATACTGGGTGAAGTATAAGTGACTAATAACTTAGTCTAACAGATGAATATAAAATTTATGGGTTCATAGTTTTGATAATATCTTTCTATTTTGATCATAACTCCATCATTTCTTATTCAATTGACCTCATTTTTTATTATGAAGTTTTAAGATATGTTTGTAGGCTTCGATTACAAAATCATGATTTTTGAAGCTATGGTTTAGGAGAACTAATTTTTTCAAAATTGCTTATCGAAATATAAAATTATTTTGAGTCATTGTGGTAAAATTTTCATATCTCCCTCGTTTCTTATTGAAATTGTGCAAATCGTATAGTACTAGAAAGCTAAAACATAGATCTCATAGGATTACAATACATAATTGTAACATTTTGATAATTGAAATCAACTCACAAGTTAATGCACCAAAACTGTCTCTATTTTAATAAAGTAGATTTGAACATAAAAAATTATTAATAGGGCTAATTTTGAAAAATTGAAATTTATAGCCACTTAACCAACCTAAAAAAGTAAATTCAGTTTGTAAGGACACCTTAGGAGCTTCGAGAGGACTTTCGGGGTGTAGAAAATGAGTTTTGGAGTATCGAAAGCCAGTTTAAGCTAGGAATTGCGTGCATTTGAGGTAAGTAAACCTGTTAAGGCACTTATCCCCATTTCATTTCATTTCATTCCATTATATTATCTATTTGTAGTCTATTTGACTAAGTTATTCTTTGTAATTTGATATCATGACTTTTGTGTTGTGTCTACTGACAAGTCAATAATTAGATATGTTTATAGTTTATTTTATGATCATTTTAGATGTAAAAGACTATATTATACATGTTTTCTTTTTGTTTTTTTTTTATTTCAGGTAATAAATGGAGTATATGAAGAAATGAAGGAAAAGAAGAAGATTATGAAGGAATTAATTAAGTGGAAGAAGTATACAAAGAATTGCCACCAAGGAAGCAAAGAAGAACTTGAATTTTGTACCAGCGATTCTCAGCGATTACTGGATGCACCTGAATCGCTGGCTAAATTGGTGGACACAAAAAATATCAGAGTGCTAAATTTTTTGGATCTTCTTAGCGATTCCTCAGTCACACAAATCGCTAGGCATCGCGGGCATGATTTCGTGAATTTAAAATAATTACGAGTTGTTTGATTTGGTTTGAGGTGTTTACTACTTAGAATACTATAAATATAAGTCTAGAGTTATGAAATTAGCTTCCCTTGAGTACGTAGATCAAAATCTCATTGCTCTAAGAGCCATTGTCTATTATTTTAATATTTTATTGCTTTTAGAGAAGATTGAAGACTCAAATATTTTAATTTAAAGATATTTTCAATTATGTCTTTTAGTTATGTTATTGCAATGTTATTTATGATTATAAATGAGTAGTTTGTTTGATCTAACAAAGTTCGAATGTGAACTAGATAGGTTTTGCAATGTAGTTATGATGAGATGAATATGTGCTTAATGCTTTAAACCAATCGTAATTTTTGATTCACTGATTTAATATGTTATTATCTATTTATTTTAATCATGATCTTTGTATTGGAAGCTAAGTCTAGAACGATTATTGTGATATATGGTTTTATTATCTATTTCAAGTAGTAACTAGGATTGTTTGAAAAACAAACATCGTTTAAATATCCTAGGTGAATTTGAGATCAAAATCTAGTGTTGAAGTGGATTTCTGAAGATGTTAGATTTAGTAGTTCAAAGTTCTCATAAAGTCTAATGCGGTTCTATTGCATGAAGTTAATATTTTTGTGTAAATAAAATGGTTAGCTCAATAAAATTAGAACGAACCTTTTCCACCAGTATAAGAAGAACAAATGGCGGGCTAAAGGTTGTTTATTTATGATTAGAGTTTAATAATCTATTTTACTTTATAAATATGCTCATGACTATATAGATTGGAGTTACATATCTGGAATGCAAAATGAGTTTATGTTTCATAGTTCTAGATATTTATTTATTATTGAATTTAATTTATTTGATTGATTGTGAATCTGGATTGTACTAGTTAATTAAGATAATATAGTTAGTTAAGTATCATTATATTGTAGTTAAGTATTAGTTAGTTAATTACTATTATTAAATAAAAATAAAATAAAAACAAAAAAAATAATAAAACTTTAAAAGTCTTTTTTTCCTAGAGAAGTTTGATAAATCCCTGTGGACAAGATTCCCACTTGCCATAATTACAAAATAATTAAAGTATATTATAATGGACAAATGTTTGTACAAGCCCGACATGTGTCAATTTTTGGCTCCGTTGCGGTGGATTTAAACAAGGTTTCATAGGAGTTTTAGACGTTGCATGGTCTATCCACTTCATTGTTCTAATTCCACGAGATCTTTACATCTGTTTGATCTTGAAGTAGATTGGACATTTAATTATAATTTGAAACAAAAACAAGGTAGAAAACACAAACCTACTACAATGGAAGCTAATAACAACTTTAATCTTAATAATAATAATAATAATGATAAATCAGTATATGCCTTCAAGATTCGATAACCACACGAGCTCAAATGTTATAAGCTTTCCTAGATCAATATATGCCTTCAAGAAAAATTAGTACTTATAGAAGATAAATCACAATCGTGAAGATTAAAGACGATGAAAACTTTAATGAATTTTGGGATAGATTCAAAAGATTAATTTTATCTTGTCCACAACATGGATACGCTCTAAAAGCATTATTAAAATACTTCTATGAAGAACTAAATCATTTTGAACAAAGACTATTAGATATCATATGTGGTGGATCATTATTCAATGTGACACCAACTCTAGCAAAAGAAGCTATTAATAAGATGACTAAACAATTTAAACAATATGGTGAAAAGACCGATACATCAAGAAAGAAAGTTTATGAGGTTAATGATAAAACAAGTAATAAATTTGACGAAAAAGTTGAAGAATTATCTAACATGGTTAATTTACTATTAAACGATAGATTAGATCAAGTTAAACCATGTTGATTTTGTGCTACGGATGCATGTCCTACTTTACAAGAAGAAAACAATGAAGAAGTAAACGCGGTTATGAACCAATATTCTGGCAAGCCTATAAACCAATACAATAACAACAACTATTACAATGTGAAACCAAATTCAAATCTTAGCAATGGTTCAGAAAATCATAACTATACCATTTATAAACCGAGAGCACCTACACCATCGACACCAATGCAACAACCTCAAAAAATTAGTCAACCTACACAACCAAATTTAGAACAAGTATTACACAACTTTATGACTCAAAGTCATCACAACTTTACACAAATATCTCAAAAAGAAATTAAAATCAATATGTCCATTAACGAGCTGAAAAATCAATTAAGTCAAATGACTATACAAATAAACAAGTAATCAAACTAAAGCAACTACTCAAACTACGAACGCTACCAATCAAGCAAAAGTAATGCTTTATTTTGTAAAAATGAAAAAAATGAATATGCAACAAAAGGCACTAAAAAGAGATAAAAGGAAAACTAAAGTACCTAAGACAATAAAATAAGAGAAGAGGAGATGATGGCGAATATCATTTCCACAAGGGAATGGATGGCCAAGCAACTAAAATATACACATTTTTTCCGAAAGACTATAATCATAGTATTTAGCCGAAGTAAAAAGCCTACGAAAAATCTTTACAAAATTCTAAATTAATTAAACAAGAGAAAGTAAATGATTTTCATAAGTCAAATGAAGATATGCATTCTAATTCTATCGTTCCATGAAGATTAGCAAATGCTAGGGAAGAAGAATCTAAAAAAGACATATCTAGATCATTTAAGAAATTAGAAATTAACGAAAACTTAGAACAAAATATTTCATCGTTAACAAGAATGCTTATGAAATGTTCCAACCCAGGAATGTTTGTCATACCAATCATAATAGGCAATTTTTCTATTGAATTTGCTATGTGTGATCTCGGGGCATCAATTAATGTTATGTCACTTAAAATTTATGAATTAATAAAAACTGAATCGTTAACTAATACACCTATTAATCTTAGTTTAGCAGACAATACCATTAGTAAACGGTATGGATTATTAGAAGACTTCCTAGTACAAGTACATGATTTAGTATTTTCAGCTGATTTTTATGTCATGAAAATGAGAGATTCCACATAACTCAATCCTTTACCTATACTATTAGGTAGATCTTTTCTAAAGACAATTAAGACTAATTTAGATATTTATGAAGGAATAATGTCTAAGGAATTCGAAGATAAGATTGTTAAACTCAAGATTAATAATGAACATAATTATGACACTTATGAAAAATATGATTAATTATTTGATAATGAAATAGATGATAATGAGTTTTTAGACTCAAACTATTATGATAATTTTAATGCTGAAGTTTATGCAATTAATGCGGTAGCAATGAAAACTGATAAAGGGATTAAAAAGAAAGAAACATTTGACGATACTTCAAAAGAAAAGAAAGTAACTCAAGAATGAAGAGTTAAGCAACCGGAGAATGGAAAAATTATTAACAAGCTGGAAGTTTCTAGATCCAAGTACAATAAGAAAAAGAAAAAGCTAGACTTGAATCATATAAAGCTTAAAGATCCTGGAGGCATACACTTGCGCATTAAAATCAAATGGGAGTGGTACTAAAGAGCTCAGTGTGATACGAACTATAATGCAAATCTCATTCCAATACATTTATGTCTACACACTCAATTAGAGTTGAATTCACTTGCTTTAGAATGATTCTCTTTACCGCATGAACTTCAATTCAACTAATAGGAGTGGTCACGGATGTGCCAGTTCAAGTGGACAATAACACTATACCTACAGACTTCTTGGTAATGCCACATTTTATCAATGAAGATCCTTCTTTAATATTAGGACGACATTTCTTAGCCACTACTCATGCTATTATGGATATTCTGAACAAAACGACTATTCAAACAATTAATTGCCGAACACTCACTTTCTGGAATGGCACTAGAATGGAAAAGATTAAATTTATGTTTAGAGATCCAAACTAATTCTGGAATGGTTAAGTCTAGCCAACAATGATAAACATAAGCGTTATATGGGAGACAACCCATATTCTATGTTTAATTTATGCTTATTTGATTTTATTAAGAATTTAGTTTAGTTTAGTTTAGTATATGTTTATTCCCTCAATTTTTGACTCTTGTATTGGAAATATTTTTTGGCTTTCAATTTAGATGTGATTCAAATGAGGGGGAGTGATCGAGTTGTTTTTGCTTATACGTCCTTTATATAAGTTGCATTTACTTACTTGCTTATTTTTATTTATTTATTTCATTAATAAAAGTATTTAGTTAGTTATATGTCCAACTCAAACTTTTGTATTTTTTGTCAAATTTAACTTAATATAAGTGATTATGAATGATGAATAAGTTAATTATAAGATAAATTGCAGTAAAATAGGCCTAGCAATTCTTAGCGATTAAGATTAACACTAGGAATTGCTCGCTAAATCGGTAGCAGTACACAAAAAATTAGTGTAAATCTGGAGTCTGGAGATTCCCAACGATTCCACTTAAACAGGAATAACTAGTTAAATCGGTATGTACTTATATATTTTAGTAGCTCATTTATTTTTGATGTACCCAGTGAATCCCGGCAATTCCATTTACACAGGAATCATTGTACACAATTTTTGGTTTTAAAAACCAAAAACCCGATATCGTTATACATTCAACACCATTCACACTTGCAAACCATTGCACTTCTTTACAAAAACTCAAATTTCTTGCCTAGATTCAACCATTATAAGCTCAATCCCATAGTCTTTAACTGATTCCCACCTCAACCATGTCTCATTCAAAGCAAGAATTTTGATATTGGGAGTTTTGAGCAAATCTATGGTTTTAGGAATTTTCTACCTAGAGCTTGAAGGGACAATCCAGAGGAGTTCAAGAGCTTCAATCTTGATAGATTCACTCTTAAGAAGATACTTACATCAACCTAACTCCTTACTTTAACAAATTCTTGATTCACGGATTTTCGCAAATTTTTAATATTTTTCAAAATTGATTTGTTAGAATTTATTCAATTGTCTTACACAAATAGTTTTATGGAATCCAATAGATAAGGAGTAGTGATCATATTGATCATTGATTTGCATTTTCAGCAATTTCAAAATTTTTGCTATATTTATGTATATTTGCAAATGGTTTACAAATACGCGATTGAAATGAGTTTTAGGGTTTGGTTATGGTTTTATTTCAAATTAAGTTGTTATGATTTCGAAAAGACTTACAAATTTGTCACCTAATTGCTTTACAATATTTAGAAAATAGATTTTCAAGTTTACATTTAAGTTATCACTTCGATGTCAATTATTTTTACATTTACATGAATTTCAAACTAGCTTTCCAAATATATTTATCCTTTTAAAACAAGTCTTGAATTTTATCGAATTATTTTCGATAATGTTGTTTCTATCATTTACAGGTTTCTTTAGTTTTTGAACTTGTGAGTTTTGAAATCCGAAACAATGGCTAGAGGAGTTTAAGGTAGAAGTTCTCGAGATGAGAAGGGAAAGGCACAACTTGTAGAGAGATCCGAACAAAAATAAAAGCTCCACCCAAACCAATTAGGCCAATGAAGATTTTAATTAATAACCTACGAACTAGAGCACCTAGAGAGCCGTTTCCATCCTTAAGTTTTGAATGTGATTCAGAGGGAGAGGAAGAGATTAAGGATACACCTACCATTTCTTTCCATGCCTAGAACCTTATAAATGCCAAAGCCATTGCTAGGATGGATAACGACATTAAGAAGAATAGAAAGATTGTACCGGAGAGGGGTTTCAATATCAAAAACGAAGTTAAGTACGGGTCTAGAATCCTAAACATAATAGGGAAAAAGGAATTGGGAATTATTCACTAGGAATTACTACACTGATGATGATATGCCTTAGTTGAAATGGGATGTGCCATACTAGTAAGAGAGTTCTATGCTAACGGGCACGCAGATGGGAATAAAAAAGTAGCCATAGTCCGAGGAAGAATAGTGGACTACTCACCAGAAAGAATAAACCAGTATTATGATTTATTGGAAGTTTATTTGAGGCAACATAATGAGTACCCTAACCCTGAATTCATGTATAGACACGGATTTCCCCATAAAATCATTATGAACGGTTTAAAAGCTATTCCGGGGGATGGTTTCCATTTTGATTTGGATGGGTACCCAAAACATGAACAAGTTAAAAATTTTAGGAAAACAACCGAAGCATGGAGCTTTTTCTTCAACATAAGACTATAGCCTAGTTTATAACACTACGACATGGTGAACTATAGGGCGGCTCTCTTATACCACATAGTCCAAGGGATTTGGTACATTGACGTTGGCCGAATAATTTATGAATCAATTAGGAACGTCATCACCACCAAGAAAAATAAAGAACTGACTTTTCCCCTGATGATTACTGAGTTCTATAAGCAAGAACGAGTTTCGATGAAAGGAGTCTATTTCGATGTATTCCCGGATAAGACCATCATTGAGGATGTCATTGAAAAAAGCAAGAAGGTCACATGATATGTTGACTCGGAGTAATGTGAGAGAAACACCACATAACAGAGATAGACCACAGAGAGAAGAAGAGTACGGGCAGATAACCAAACAAACTTAAAGGAAACTCAGACTGCCCCATACTACGAGCAAACAAACCAGACCACAGAGCCACCTGCAAAAAAATTCATTGGCGTAGATGCGGAGGACATAAAAATGAACATGATGCAGACAATCTTATGTAATCAGATGATAACTATGAGAAATTAAGAGTTCATGTTAAGAACCAACGTGAGATTGCCCAAACCATCTATAGATCAGAGCGACGCAAAAATAGGAGTACTCAAGGCGTAGGCGCCAACATTCATGTTTCATCACTCCAGCTGAGGATGCCCACTTAGAGAGTCTTTACTGAAGATAACCCAGTAGAGGGAGTAGACTACACCGTCAATGATCCTGAGGTGAGCTACCAGTCCCAATAGCTTGATCATGGGAATGATGAACCTGCTGGATGCGAGTTTGGGGATTTTTATTTCTTCTTTGTGTAATCTTTTCCTGAGTGTTATTCATGTGAGGTCTATGTTTATAATCTTATGCTTTGATTGATATGGTATATGTTCACACTTTGATACATTTACTATGGAATGATTTCCCAATTTGATACTATGAAATGGTTTGATATGTTCTATTCTATGTAATTATTCTTGGATTTGTTTAAATTATCTTTACTTATTCAATTCATTCTTGTGTTGGTTAATTATTTAATTTATTTGTTTATGCTTCACGAAGTATTTTTATTTTTATTGGAAACCCGACTTAATTTGTAAACCTTGAGGACAATGTTTGGAATAAGTTTGTAGGTATTAAGTGAAATGAAGTATGAAGATGCGAAGAATGGAAGATACGAGAGGTAAAATCTAGTTGAACATTATGAATTTTTTTAAAATTTTCAAATAAAGGTAATATTCTTCCATTTCATTTTACTTTATTTGGTTAGGAATGAATATGAATATAATTTGAATTTGAATAGAAATGGAAATTATATATTATTATTACCCATGAAAATATAAATTTTATAATAGAAAGAAATTGTTATACCCTATTTGACTTAACGTAGAATGTGTATGCACTAGAGGAGTTTAGAGGGGATTGATTACTTTTTGTTAGACATTGTAATGGGTAGAAGAATGAAACGATAGTACAAGATAAAAAAACATACTTATGAGAATCTTGCTATATAAAGATTATTGATCAAGTTTATATATATATGTATTGAAAAGAGCTTATGCCATAATTGAGGAGAATAATAGGAAAATGCTAATAAACTTTACTAAGTTTGAAAGAGTACTTCCTTAACTATAGTGAAAGTGGGAAGAGTTAACAAGAGCTTTTAATGAAAAATTAAGAGACCCATAAATTCTAAAGGAAATGAAGTAGGGAATCTAATGGCGAAAAATATATAGGAATAATTGCTATAAAAAGAATAATGGATTCCAAAGGAAATGAATCAGGGAACCGTAGGAATTCAATATAAAGAAGAAAATTAATTTCTATAATTGAAGAAAAAAGAAAGAGAGATATAAGAATATAGAAGGAAGTTTATGAAAGAATCTCCAAATAAAAGATTTAGCTCAAGTGCTTATAGCTAAGTTAAGTGAAGTTATCTTTTTTCTTTTTCCAACAAATGAATATGAAATGGTGAATAAAAGCTCTTGTTGACTTTGATTATGGTGTTATTTTGAGTATTGTTTGAAAAAATGAGATTGATTAAGTGATTTTTGTATCTTGAGATTCCAATATTAGTTATCATAAGCTTGATGCTTGTCAGTGGAGATTGAGAAAACTTATGTAGTGCCTTGACTTTGGTGATTAGTTTAACTTTCAATTCTGAGGTGTATTGTACAATTAAAAGGCTGAGTTGTCAAATGAAGGGGTTGTTATTTAGTTATTTCTATTCTATCATGATTCTTATTTTTATGAAAGGTAATATGTTTATATATTAAGATCATTTTTGTTTAAGAAAAAGCAAAATAGAGCAATGGATCTTAGAAGAATTCCACTTTGAACGACACTATATTATTATGTTATCAGAACGAGGGAAGAAAAGATTATATGATTGAGAGTATTCATTTGCTCGGGATGACAAAGTGCTGAGTTTAAGGGTATTTGACAAGTCAATAAATAGACTTATTTTATAGTTCATTTTATGATGATTTTAGATGTAAAAGACTATTACATAGGGTTTTCTCTTGTATTTGATATTTCAGGTAATATATGGAGAATATGAAGAAATGAATGAAAGGAGGAAGATTATGAAGGAATTAATCAAGTGAAAGAAGTCTACAAAGAATTATCACTAATGAAGTAAAGAAGAACTGAACTTTTGTACCTGTCATTCTCAGCAATTCCTGGATGCACTTAAATCATTGGCTAAATCGGTGGACACGAGAAAAGACCAGGGAGCTTAATTTCTGAATTTTCTCAATGATTCCTTACTCACACAAATCGCTAGGAATTGCTGACAAGATTTCGTGAATTGAAGATAACTACGAGTTGTTTGAGTTGGTTTGAGATGTTTACTACTTAGAATACTATAAATATAAGTCTAGAGGAACTGATAAGTAGTTCATTAGACTTATATATATGACTAGCTTAGTAGTATAATTGGTTTAAATATCTCAGAATGAGCTCTAATTGTTAGTATTTATGTGTTTTCAGGTTTACAAGCTGTAAAAGAGACACATAAGTAGTTTTATGATGAAAAGCCAAGAAAAAGCATAAAAGCATGGTTGATGTTGTTGAGGATACAGTTGACGCCGTGGGATATGAACATAAGGCGTGTGGATCAAAGAATAAGGTGCAGACAAGTTGACGCCTTGCATGCAAAGTTGGTGTTGAGGGTTAACACAGATGAAGCTAGAGCAATACATAGGCGACGTCGAGTGCACTGAAAGAAGAAAAACACGGGAAAATCTGGCGCTGTGGCGGCGCTGTCACTTTACACAGACGACGTGGATCACTTACAAATGGTGCTAAGACAAAAAATAGAAAGTTTTACAGTTCTATTTCGTTCGGGATTGTTAGGGTTTCTAATTGTGTTTAACGTAGTCTTAGGAGTATAACTAGTCATTAAGATGTGGTAAACTAGAAGAATTGAAGGAGACAACTGAATTATCTCTTCTCTCTTGCTTTGTAATTCTTTTCTTTATAATTTAATGGTGTTTATCAAGACAATGTCCAGTTAAGCACTCTTTTCCTAGGTCGAAGGCGAAGCAAGCCCGAATCTTGATTGATGGCATGACTTGTGAGATCTTTTATTTATAATTAATTTATTTATGTTCTTTCTATTTTATTTGTTCTCATTTTCATGATTATGGTGCAAGCTTAGGGTATGTATTTGGTCATTGCATGCTTTTAGGTGGAAAACCAATATTTAATCGGAATAATCGTATTCATAATTGTACGATTGGATTGATATATGTGACAATCACTCACCCGTTTTCCATCAAAACAATTCGGTTCTTAAGTGTGCGAGAAATAAATATAGGTTAAACTAGAAGCGGATGCGATCCGGTTATTTAGGATTAGTATTCCCACGGATCTTTATGCAGTTAATGCATTAAAATTTATTAGTGGATGTTTAGAGTTATGTGTTCACTGGGGAAGTAGTTTGTGGTGGATGTCCTAGCTACCGAGATTAGGGGAATTAGGAGCTTCTGGTGGATGTCGATTTCCTATAGCTAATCTAGAAGGAATTGAATTAATAATCTTTTCGGAAAGATCGAAGACCATGACATGCTATTATATCTTGATTTGGACTTGCGGGATCGTAAACCTAGATATTTTCTCTCATTGAATTTACTTTTGCAAAATTTTATTTCTAGTAGTTTAAATTAATTGTTTCCTTAAAATCTTTTGAAAAACCCTCGAATTTCCCTTTTTAGTTAACTTAGAGAAAAACCTAATTCTTGTGGATTCGATCCCATATTTACCATTACTACACCCAAGTGGGATTGGTAACTCGAGTATGTATTATACTTGACACGTGAACAAATTTTGGCACCGTTGTCGAAGACTAAGTCCTTTATTTTGAGTCTCGTTTCCTTCTTTTTCTCTTTCTTAATTCTACGCTCCTGAGACTCACTTGGTTAAAATAGACTGGTTCATTATTGCCTTTTGATCATAAACCCAAAAGAACATTTCAAAGGCTGAATAGGGAAACCCAGCTTAGGCAACAATAAGACCAAAATCCTCTAGACATGACGCAAACTGAAAACTGCCAAATCACTATGGGGCATGCCAATCAAGGCCTTCAAGCTCTTTTAGCACTGCAGTCCCTCTGCATTAATTATTCAGAGAATGTCAGAAGTTTTGAGTTGAGATTTAGGTTTATTCATCTCCTAGCTTCATTTCTTGGAAGCGAGAATGAGGACCCATTTACTTTTATGAAGGAGTTTCAGACTAACTACATGTCCATGAAACTCTCTATAGCAGATGAGTACATGATTAAGTTTAGTCTTTTCCGTTTTGTCTTAAAGATGAAACCAAGGAATGACTTTTTTATTTTTCGCTTGGTTGCATTAAATCTAGGAATGAGATGAAAATTGAGTTTTTAAATGAGTATTTTCCTAAGTATAAAGTTGCTTAGCTCATCAAAGACATATGCATCATCAAAATGAATCTGGGTCACATTCAAGATAAGTCATCAGCTCAAATGAAGTAGTTATTTGAGGACATCACACAATAGTCACACTTTTATGGAGATATTGATGATATTGTGTACCAAAGTCTTACTGCAGGAGCAGTTTCAAATTCTACTAACTAAAAAATTGACTAACTGACCTCCATGGTTAAGCGTCTCCTCGCCTTTTGTAAAGTGCAAGTCCATGTGGCTTTTGTATAGCTAAAAATCATGCAACTGATGAATGTCTTACTCTCTTTGAGGAAAATCAATAGGCCAATGCCATGGATAATTAGTTACAGTGACCGCCTAGGGCCCCATTCAGAAATTCCTATAATCATGCACTGACGAGGAATAACCTGATTTTCAGTTACGGGCCTCAACATCAGAACTACCAGACCTTTGTCCCTAGAGGTCACCCGCTGCCTGTAACCTCCGATAATTTCTCTCACTTCAGGACATGATGAAAGCTTTTGTAGCTCAACAGAGCCAATTTTTTAGAGATATTGCTCAATTCGAGGCTAACATTGAGAAATCCATCAGTAATACTAGAGTGACTGTCCGTAACCTTGAGTTTTAAATGGGTCAAATGGCACATCAATTGGGATGCCTCAAGGATAAGGGAAAGTTTTCTTCACAACCTTACCCAAATCCTAAAGCAGGTGCTAATGCAGTTACACTCAGTAGCGGCCAAGAGCCGGAGGGACCTAAAATAAACAGTTGGCCATCTAATGCCCAGGCAAATGAGGAAGTGCATGAGTTAGTAGTAATCTCGTCTGCTTCTAAACAGATGGTAACTACTCAAAAGGAAACACTGCCTACCTTCAAAGTCAAACCTCTTTTCCATAATGACTTATCCTAGATAAGAAAATGGAGGAAAAGAAAGAAAGTGTTGATACCTTTTGGCTAGTGGAAATAATATTTCGCTCCTCGACACTCTAAAGCAAGTCCCTAAGTATGCAAAGTTTCTTAAGGAACTATGCACCAAAAAAAGGGAAACTAAAAGGCAACGAAAAAGTCTAAATAGGAGAAACTATCACTGCCATCCTAAAAAAGAAGTTTCCCCTAAATGCAAGGATCATAGGATGTTCTCGGTGCCTTGTGTTATAGGTGATGCAAGTACTCAGTGAGAGATGACTCCGAGGATGTATATAACTTTAAAGATGGACTGAGGCCAGACATAAGGTATTATGTGATAAGTTTAGGTGCCAGGACACTTGGTGAGATATATGAATGGGCACTTTCTCGAGAGACTTATTATCTGGGCAAAGTTGCCGATGGGACACTGTTAAGACCATCATTGTTGTCTGATCAGGCCGTAAAGTTTGAGAGGAAGAGACATAAGGGCAAAGGACAGAGAATATAGGAGAGAGGTTCTTAGGGATCGAGGGCAGCCATATTTTAGACACTGGCTGTGCCCTACGCATCTTACCATGCTCCAATTCAGAGTTTAGTGAGCAGACCTCCCTTGCCATCACTAGTCAGACCTGCATTACCAGCTCCTACTATATCAGCGCTTCTAGCACCACCAGTGCGACGGCAGCAACAACAGGGTGGTAGACGCCAAGGTAGAGGTAGAGGTAGAGGCCAAGATGGTTCTCGACATGGACATAAATAGTCACATGAATACGCCCAAGATCAAGCACAAAGTCAGCATAGGACGATCACTTGCTACATGTATGGTTAGGCTAGGCACTTGGTGAGAGATTGTCTATAGTCGACATTAGTTTTCCCACAATAAAGCCATGAAGAAGTTCAAATGGTAGTTCAACTAGATACATATGCCACACGAGGTCTTATTGAGGGTACAATTTTTATTTGAGGAAGAGATTTATACGTCTTATTTGATTCAGGTTTTAATATTTATTTTATTGGTGATCGCATGATAGACATCATAAGGTTGACTTCGGTTAGGGTAAGTGTGCATTTGACGTTGAGTACCGGAGCCGGGGATAGGGTTTACCCTAATAGTCTAGTTGAGGGATGTCCAGTAGAGATCGACGGGGTAGAGTTAACTGCAAACTTTTGAGTTCTTGATTTTTTAAACTTCTACGCATTGTCAGGGATGGATTGGCTACCAGCGTATCACGCTCATATCGATTATTTCAGTACGACAGTAATATTTGAGATTCAGGGCATCCGATTTTCATATATAATACTAGTATACCGAGAGCCGATGACGTAAGAAGAGATGGAGACTTTTTCAGTATTATAACTAGAACATATCATAATCGAACTCAAATTCATTATTTTAATCTAATATTCTCGTGGCCAATTTCAGCGAATCCTGAACGAATCCTCCTTTTCAACTATATTGCTAGAAAAATCGGCGGAATTATAACTTTGTGGTTCATCGATTTGTGTAGCGAATCCTAGTTAATTTGCTGAATCACTGATAAATTAATGGACTATATTTGTTGTCGATTTATGTAGTGAATCCTAGCGAAACCTTGAATCGTTATGGAATTACTAGACTTCTCTTCAATTCACTGAATTCTTTACTTTTCTTCCCTTTTTCTTCCATTTCTTCATATAACCTTAATGTAACCTGAAATCACAAAACAAGAGAAAACCACTGTAATATAACTTTTTACGTCTAAAATAACCCAAAATATACTATAAACATAGTCTAATTATTGACTTATCCACTCAATTAAATTAGGATGTTAAAATAGAGTTCATGTGGTTTACAAACAGTTAACAAATTATAAGCAAAAGTTTTGCATTAATATATAATAAACAAAAGCAGTAGATTTCATGTTTCTATTCATAATTCAATCAAGCGCGAAAACCCGAAAATATATAGACAACATGCATCATATATAGCAGGCGATAAGTACCAAAGAGATAATACATATATCCTACTTCTCTTAAAAAGTCCCTATAACCTAAAAAAATAATTACAATATATAAGCAAACACCTACGTGTACTCTATAACAACTCTATCAGCTTAAAGGTAGTCACCAATAGTAACAAATCTCGATGATTAAAATCCTAAGGAACCCATAATGTATTAATAAGAATCAACAATAATAACTCAAGTCTATACATGAAATAATTGAGAAATGAAAGCATCAACTGTACAAAAATAAATTAAGACAGGAAACAAGGATAAACGATGAATGCCGAAAATAGCTAGAGAAATGACCACTAAGTCAACCTCTCTCTAATGGGCAAGGGTCGGCGTGGTAGTGTCAAGTCAGCAGTCACCAACTGGTCCAATAGCATCCCCATCCTTATTAGGCAAAACCCGACCCAAAACCATAATTAAGCCTCAATAAACTAGTCGTGTTTAACTAATGCTAGAAACCTATCTTTAATACCAGATAAATATAACCTATATATCTTAGATAAATCGAATGATAAAACTAAAACGTAGTGGAAATTAAAGCCTTCAATAATCAACAAGATATACAATAACTTTAAGATAAACATAGGCTTATAAAACTGTATCCCAAACATAGTTATTATAAAATTGTAGTTCAAATAAATATACAACAAAAAGAGTTTACATTCCACAGTTAGAAAAACACTTAATGCCTAAATGTTCTCCATTCCTTTTGGTTAAACGCTAAACGCAGTACCTGAAAGGTTTAAAGGAGTGAGCGCTCCTACTTGCAGTAAATGATACTCGTATATCCATAAACTATTCACTAGTTAACAATTAATCAATGTAATAACCATATAATTCCATTATGTAGCTTGCAATGTGACGGTCCAAATTAACTACACAAGATTAAGCTATAGTTTCAAGGATTTATAATCCGTAATTCGGATTTGATGTGTAAATCTCAGTTATACTCGGTCATAAAACCCTTGAGTTCGCAAAAATCTTATGTATGATTCATGTTATATTGTTTTTATTAATTTAAATAGATCACATCACGTTAATATTTTCCATGTTAGGCTCGTATTGCATGAGTATCGGTGAGTGTGGGTATCACCTCCAGATACACGTGGGGTGCATTTATGGATTATTTGAAGGCTCAAGTCATGAAATATATTAGCGAATAATTTAATTAAATTAATTTCATAAGTTAATGGTAAGTATTAAATAACCTAGAGCCTACGTTTGCTATCAAATTTAATAATTAACACGTCTTAAGATGTGCGATAACGTAGGGCTCCGCGTAGTTGATGGCTAACTATGAACCAACATAATCAAGTGAAGAGGATATATTTTACTTAACCGAATAAACTCTCAGGGCCCGTCTAACTAAGCTATGACTTATCCATAATTACCCTAATTAGGCACCTAAACTATACAATAATTTATTACTTTCGAAATACTTATCAATTCAATCCTTAATACCGCTTCAAATAATAATTTAAATCCTAAAGAAAACTCAGCTCTAGATTTATTTCATTTGGAGCAAATTAGGAAATCATATGGAATATCCTATGTATTTTGTACAAATTTCGGCAGCACCTCCCCTAAAAGTGGCATGCTAGAAACTTTGACCTAATAGACAATAGAATTGCGGAGAGGCCTAAAAGGACTCACAACTCCCCGCAGCTCACAATATATATATCAATTTTCAAATTTTAAAACTAACTTTGAGTCTCCAAATACTATACTAACAACTTACAGTTCAAAAATAAATCAAAAAAGAAATATAAACTTCTCAACTTACTTTAAACTAATTTAGGAGACTCTCATAACATTTGACTTGTTTATTACGACCTACACTTACCCCAAGAACTCCAAAACAATATATTAGAACAATTTACAACAAGAATTAACTTTAAAACATGAAAATAATCACCAAAGATTTTCGAGTTTTGTTTGTTATTCCTTATCTTTACATAGAACCTTACATCATCAAAAACAACTGGAATATGTCAGGTAAGTAAACTTCTACACTACTCTGTACTCCTGCAAATGTTAGTCCGTATACATGGAGACATGTAATTGCATTTCCAAATAACAAGAAATTTATATAACAACTTGAATCCTTATGTTCATGTTTCCTAACTATAGGACGTCTACTTCCAAATATAGTACAAAAACGATATTAGGAGTTCATGAAATGCAAATACATTGTGTCGAAGTGGATTCCTAATCTTGATGCATCAGCTTATTTGTTGTATTTACTACTAACTTAGGGAAATAGATAATAAGCACGACTTTTACTAAGGGAAATAGCCAACCACATTTCAACCACACACCTTTCAATGTGTATGCATGACCAAGAAAGATGCAATATGCAATGCAGACTAAACACAAATGCATGTACAAAGTTAAATTTCATAAATAGTAAAGACCACTATAGGGTTTACTTACAACCGACCAACTTTGAGCTGAATTCTCGGGGTTCTCGGAACGTTTGATCACCTTGAAAGTGGCTCCAATAGCTTCTTTACATACCCAATTATAATAGAGATCAATCTTCAAGTGAAACCAAATAACGAAACCCAGGAAAACAATGGTCAAAATATACTCGATAACTGTTTCCAAAAGTAATAATTTGTAACAATTTCAGGTAGCTTTCAACTAGCTAACCAACTTTTTAACCTTGAAAACATTAGTGTTTTTTATATTGTTCAACAAGCAACTTGTAGAGCTCACTTCACACTTTCCATAGACTCCAAGATCGGATCATAAATGGAGAAGTTATAAATTTTCCAATACAGCCTATTGATTAGGCAAACTTTAATAATTTTGAACTAGAAAAACTTCTTCTAACAAATATTTTCACAATTAAATCCTCAAAACTCAACACCAAACATCGAAAAATAAATTAAAACCACATTCAAAACATTTCCATAGCCTGTGGAGTCAATTTGGACAAAAAACAATAATCCATTTCGTCCGAAATCCCAATATAAATCAATTTGAACTATAAAAACAACTTCAAAACAGTTATCAAGTAAGTTGCATCAATTCGATTCACCAAAACCCTAACCCACATCGGTGGGATTTATTCTAAATTGGCTCACATCAACCCATTACATCAATTCTCAACAATCCCTACCAATTCCTATCAAATACCTTATTTCCCCTACATAAACTTAGCTCGAACTGACCATCTCGTGTTGCAATGCTCTACAGTCTTGTGGAATGAAATTGGACGAAAATAAGACTTCGAGATATCGCAAGCGAAAACTCGAGTTAGGAGGGTTAAGGAAATGAACGTTTTGACATTTCGTTGAAATGAGAAAAAAAACGAATCGTTTGATTTTCATGGATTTTTTTGTTTATTTATATATAAACTCTCAGCTCCTTGTAAGCAACTTAATTTCTTCTTATTTATTAACTCTTAAAATCCCTATTTAGACGTTTCTTACCTTTTGGTGCACGTTTTGGATTCCAATTTTCACTAAATCGAGCCAATCTTTTGAAAAAAATAGTCCAAGTTCATAAAATGTCCATAACACTTGTCTTGGTCTTGCCGAAACCTCAAAAATCTTAACTTAGTCCGCAACATACCAAACACTTATGGACCAATTCTCTTGTCATACTTAGCCAAACTTACACCAATTTGGACCCAATCGCAGCCTCGACCACCGCCAACTAATACGAAACTCGAGGCAACGTCTTGTACTAACTTCATTCTCATTTTACACTGCCATCGATCCCAACTTGTATGTAAACCGAGGCGAAATCTTTATGTGATACTTAACACATGATTTACGAGTTTTCGAGAAACCAATAATCTTTATTTCACTTATGCCCTTCATACACATGCTTACAACCCTGATTATGAAAAAAATTAATGATACACCTCAACACTTACATTTCGCGATTAAATATCGTATAATACATACATTAGGCATTCATCAATAAAAATAACATTTTACTTTATGTTCTTTGGTCCAAAACACATGGGACCCACCTTGAATACCTGAATTCAAAATAAAATATGAAAATCCTTAACTAACCTCATAATCAAGTTTATGAAATTCTCGGATTTCACAATTTTTTTCAACTAATTAAAAGTTTCGTCCTTGAAATTTAAACATACAAGTTTACTGAACCAAAAGAGAGATGAGAAACTGATCTTTCATATACTTCTTTTTAATCAAAACCTGTAGAAATCATTTCCAAGGTGAAATCATTAAGTGGACCGAATCACTTTCATTGTATTCAACAATTCAGTGGTAGAGATCATAACCATTTCACCTTTTCATTTCAAACTTCTTCGTTTAATGAAAAATTATCTCTGTTACTTTGCCAATCCAGGTATTTTATTAATTTCTAACGAGTTGAATGATCGACTTTGTGGAATATCCAATAACCTTCGTTTACTTCATATTTCATGCCTTTAATCTCATTCAAGATTCATTACCTAGCAAAATCTAGCCTATCATGCTTTTCGTAAAAAATTTCCATACTTAATTGAATATTGTTCCATAAACCGTTGATGATTCTTTCTTTATCTACCAAATTCTGGTATACAAATCCCAATTTACTTTCTCATCATCGATTATTTCTAATTAGAATCGTCGGATGATCAATTCTTAGACTATTATAAGTCTAAACATTTATATAGTGATGCAAATAATAATTGAGCACGACATTAGATACTAAAGTAGAGTCGCATGTCTATCTGATCCATCACTGTTCCAACATTTCTTAACAAAAACCTAAAATCACATAAGTCATCTCATGATTATAGATCTCTAATTACATATGTCATCCTATGAGAAGAGATTTCGAATTTCAATCTGATTAGAAAAGGAAACTTGATATATCGTGCATTTCTCACTCATTCTATACGTGTCTACGCAAAATATTATTTAAGTCGTGGACTAGAAAGCTATTATCAATTCCAACCGTCAGCCAATTCATTTAACTTTTCCTTTGACCGATTAGAAAGTTAACAACTTATTTAACTTCATCAAATCATTCTCTATTCATGATTTTATCAAGAACCACATTCTTTCACTTAACAACCAATTTGTTCTAGATTGACTTGATCATTACTAATCTAGTTTCCATTATTTTCACATTTTTTTCTATCATTTCTCTAATTTTGGAAATTTCCCATCATCGCGATCATTACTTCATTACTTGAATAGAGACAGTTATCCTTAACTTGATTAGATATAAATTATTAAATAAAGATATCGACATATTCGATGATTATACTCTCATAGTATAAATTTTAAATTGTATTTCAATCAAGTTATGAATATGCTATCTTTTTTCACCAATGCTCAATACATGCTTTTGGCTCTACTCAATTTTATAATTCTGATTTTTCTCAAATTACCGAAGAAAAATATTCGATTCTTCAACCATATCAAATCAGATACAATGTACTCTACTTGATATTTTCAACCAAAAAAAATAATATTTACTAACTGAGCTGTAAGTCAGGCGCCATTTTTCATTGTCATTTATCTTTGTATCTTCACCATCCTTACATGTATCTTATATGAACTCCAATTTAAAATACATATTTCTTCATACTTCACCACTAACTAATCGCATGGTGTAGCACTACCTTTGAACCACTGTACAACATATTCACTGATATCAGTTGTATACTACTTTGGTATAAAACTTTCAATATTTGGAGTTTCATTCCTTGTAACATATATTAATTTCCCTCAAACATATTGTTTGACATCCTAAATCTAATCGGGACTTGTTCACCTGAAATTTCCACTTTCATGCGTTTGTGAGAATGTCTTAGTCACTTACTTGCTTATACTTCGGCTTCTAATTCACTCTAACGCAACATTATAGACTTTTTTATTTCAATTATCATTAATTCATTTGATTATTCAAAGACATGTGTCATCACACCAATCTTTTATGCTGTGAATGAATCATGATTATGATACGGAGTTACTTAGACTTTTGGTCATTTACAACTACTCCAGTGCCTTACATTGACTAAATGAGTCCATTCGTGTCACTTCCAATAGTCACAAGTCATCTCTACGTCTTATTTTATTTTATACTCAGAGTCTATTCTGTTCCATCTTTGTCAATCTTAGCTATTCTTACATTATTTTACTCTTAGTCCCTTTAGTGACTTATCATGCCTCAATCAAAATTTAAGCCAGTTACAACTGCTTAATCATGACGTACAAAGTCAAATTTATATATATCACTTATTTTTAAAAATTTAGCTAGGGACTATACAACTTCTTATAGTCTTTCTATCAACTGAAGCCTTCCTCAGCTAGTATTTGTTCGAAATAGAGAGATTTTTCATATTTACCAAACGATTTCCAATCATTTGATACTTAAATTAAATTTGTTAAGCTATTTTCTAGAGTTTTCCATAATTGTAGTAGTTTGAAATTTTAATTTTCAAATGAGTCCATGTTCAGTACTTTCATTCCTGAATCATTTAGACTTCTTTCTCAACCAATTTCCTATTGATTTTATAACTGATAACTTTTCTTAGTTATATTGGTACCGAACTACTTATAACACCTTTGTGAACTTGGACTTCTTGAGTCTATTTTCACTTCCATTTACGCTCAATTTTGTTTCACAGAATATTCACTTTTTAATTGTTTGTTTTTAATCACACTCGTCATATCTCACGAGTTGAATATCAAACATACACATAGAATACACTTCCTATTGCATATCTAGCGATAATATAATAACATACAACAAACATATCATAATAACAAAATATCCCTAACTCACAGTCACTTCCCAACTAATCGTGCTCAATCACTCTTTGGTTCCCCACCAAAGTTTTCCTCAATTAAGCCAAAACTAGGCTCTGATACTAAGTTTGTCAGGACCCATCTCACTAAGCTATTACTTATCCCTAATTACTTTATTAGGCACCTAAACTATACAAACTTCTTTTAACTTCAAAATACTTTTCAATTCAATCCGTAATACAACTCAAAAAATCAATTTGGATCCTAAAAAAACTAAGTTCTTGGTTTATTTAATTTGGAGCAAATTAGGAAATCATATGGGTTACCCTCCGTATTTTGTAAAAAATTTGGCAGCACCTCCCTTCCAAGTGGCTTGCCGAAAAACATTTACCAAATAGATAATAGAATTGGGGAGAGGCCTAAAAGGACTCACAACTACCCACAGTTCAAAATATAAATCAATTTTCAAATTTTAAAACTAACTTAGAGTCTCCAATACTATACTTACAACTTAGAATTCCAAAACAAACCGAACCTGAAATATAAACTTCTGAACTTACTTTAAACTAATTTAGGAGAATTTTATAACATTTCACTTGTATTTTACGACCTACTGATAAGTGATTATTTATGCGTATATATAGGGTTAGTTTAGTCGTATATTTAGTATAAATATCCTCAAATGAGAGCTAATTCATGGTATTATTGCATTTTCAAGGAATTAAGGTGTATTGGAAGGAATCAAGGAAAAACTAGAAGAAATGGAGCAAAAATCCACAAAATCAGAGTTGGCACCATGGGAGCTTGTATTGACACTGTGGGGAGACAAGGCATGGCGCGGGAATGAAAGACACGATGTGGGAGAGAAGAAGAGCTAAGAAAAATAACTTCGGATGTTTGGTGTAGTGGCAACGTCGTGGCGCACAAGGGACGGCGCTGAGACACAAAAGGGATAGCGGCGAGACTCCAAGAGCATAAAAACACATCATGAAACATTTGCGTAGTCACGTCGTTGTTGCTTTACACACATGGTTGTGGCAATAAGTGACTGCACCAACCTTGCAGAAATTAGAAAGTGAAGCTTTAACTTGGGTTAAATTGTAATTTAAGGTTTCTAATTGTTCTTAGGTAGTATAAATATGTAGTAGGACGTGGTAAACTAAGAGGACACAACCACATAGAAGTAGATTAGCCTCTATAGAGTAATTTAGCATTGATTTTCAGTATTAAGGAGTTTTTTAATGATGCGGAATAGTTGGTTTCGTTGATTAATTCCAGGTAATATTTATATTCATATATGATTTGCAATGATTTCTATATTGAATTGTGATGTGCATGTTTTAATGATGTGTGAGTAGTCTATTTATCTTAGGGATCAATGGATCCTATGGTATGAACGATATGCTTTGAATATGAATAAAAAGTGATAATAAAAAGTTTAATGATTAGAATTTGTATTGATTGTAAGTGTAATGCTTTAAACATCTTGATCACGTGTCTAATGAACTTAGGCTTTAAGAGTTATCATGGTCATTGAAGCTTTTAATCCGGACATGATCGGTACAACCATAAAATACACAACATCGAGAGATAGTTATTGATTACGGAGTCGCGAATAGTAAAATTAGTTGGTTATAAATCCAATGATTTGAGACTTAAAGCAATGTGGAACTTACGTTATTCACACTGATAGGTGGAGTTCTAGTTTGAACATTAGAATCTTCTGCGTCACGACAGTGGGTTGAAGTGGATTTGAAAGAAATTTATTCATTCTAATTAGGCATTGCACAAAACATATTGAGATGTAAACATGAATACAATGCATAGTATTAAATTACCTAGTTGAAGTTGTGAACTAAGATATACTTAATATAAGAAGTCAAGTAAGTTTAAAATGATTTGCTAGAATAGTTTAGTTTAGTATAAAAATCAATTAAAATTGAATCCCTTAGCAATAGTTCAAGTTAAGTAGGTAATATACAACTAGTGCAAATACCTTTCCTTAAGGATGATATCCATAGTCAATGTGAATTTGTTACACTACTACTACAAGTAAGCTTTTATACTTGCAGCATGCACATCAAGTTTTTGGCGCCGTTGCCTAGGGATAGGTAGCCATTAGATTTACTTAGTGTGAAAAGTTGCTAAGTTTTATTTTCAGTACTTTAATTTTCATTTTATAAAAACAAAAATAACAAAACAATATAGGATTGAGTTTCAGTTTGACTTTTTATGTTTTCGTTTTAGTGATACTTAGTGCATTAAGTAAGGGAGAGAAGGACCTAGTGCCTTACAACCCGAAGATTGATAGAATGAACAAAGGAAAGAAAAAGAAAGGAGTCAAGATGGCTGAGGAGTAAGCTAGAAACCAATAGCAAGGCCGCGGGAATAACCAACCGGCCGGTCTTCTGGTAGTGCAAGAGAGAGTGCAAGGACAGAGATGCCTTCGTGACTACTTTAAGACAAAAGTTCAGGAGACGTACAACGAAGTGATAAGGTTTACAACCAACACCACCGAGTTCGAACTGAGACCATCTATGATAAACATGGTCCAAAATAGCCTGTTTAACGAGGTATCCAATGAAGATCCAGTTGCACAAGTTGGAAATTTCTTGGAGAAGTGCGACACCGTGCACATAGCCGGAGTTACAAAAGAGGTGATTGGGATGCGACTTTTTCCATTCTCACAAGGTGAAAAACCCAAATCCTAATTTCAAGGACTGAATGCAGGGAGTATGAATTAATGAGTGGAAATCAATGAAAGATTTCTCGACAAGTTCTTTTCCCCAGTGAAGGTCAACAAAAAGAAACTTGAGATTAACCAGTTCAAGCAGGAAGACACCGAGTCTCTTGACAAGGCTTGGGAAAGATTCAAAGAGATGTTGAGGAGATGCCCGGGACACATATACATGAAATGGGCACAAATCTAGATTTTTTACTATGCGATGAACCACAGCATGAGAACACTAGTAGATGTTGCATTAGGTAGCTCTCTACTTACCATGGATGAGGATGGAGCATTGGATCTCCTTGATCGTATGTCTCAAAATTCTACCACAAGTATTCATTCCACAGTGAGGAAACTAATAGACATCTACGAGATTGACTTGCAAGTTGCAATTATGGCACAACTATCAAATCTGAGTAGTCAGATAGTGAAACTTCAGATGGGACACCAAGGTCCATAAGTAGCACAACAATCCATGAATCACCAAGGCATGGTGGTTAACCAAATGGACATACAGGAGGGAATGGAGCATGAAGACATAAAATTCATGAACAACCAATGCTATGGAACAACTTCATGCCGAGAGGAGTGGCTCCTCAATGGTTTTATCAAGGATACGATAACAATAACCCATATTTTTGTATAGAAATCCTGATAATTCACTAAATTTACATCAAGGCTTTGAGCAACAAGTCTAATTGGGGATGCTGGGGCAGAGCGAACAGATGACTTCACTAAAGTCAATTGAGAAGTATTTGTAAGCTATGGAAGTGAGAGATAGGGAGCGTCATGAGAAGCTTGAGAAAAAATTGGAATGAATAAAGCGAGCCATGAAAATGATGGATAATGCGCAATCACAATCCATCAAGAATTTAGAAAGGCAAATTGGTCAACTTGCTATAGCCTTGAACTCGAGGAAAAAATGACAGTTTCCTAGCAACACCGTCACCAATCCTAAGGAGAATGTGAGTGCCATTCACATGATGAACACTATGACAACAAAGGAGCTAAGACAAGATGAAGTAATGTATATGTATGAAGAGATGCATGAGCACAAAACGGAAGTGAGGCAAGATGAGCTTGATGGTTTCAAAAAACAAAGAATCAATGGCTTAAAGAAAAAAAAGGGAAGTAATAATGGAAGGCCAATAAAAAAGATGAAGGACCTCCCGAAAAAAACCCACAAGGCAATCACATCAAGTTGGTTCCAAAGAAACTGAAACCTAAGCTCAAGTTCATCTTATGACTTCAAACTATCAAAAAGAGAGATCTTGGAGAGATAAGCATACCGATAAACATTGACAAACACCATTTTAAAAATTTCTTATGTGATACGCAAGCCTTTATTAATGTCATGCCATTAATGGGCATGATTCATGCCAACTTGAAGATCAATTGTCTAGATATCATGAATTTGCAAGTAGCAGATGGCAACTTGATATCTATTGTAGGAAAAGTTTTGAATGTGCATGTGAAAATAGGTCGATTCACATTCATCATAGATTTCGAGGTCATGAGCCACAACATGGATGATGATGTTTCTATCATACTTAGGCGGCTATTCTTGATCACTGTTAAAGCAAATTTGGATATAAGAGAGAGAAAGATCATGATGAGTATCGATGAGGGTAATGATGCTGAGAATTTTGTCTTTGTCGATAGTGAAAAACTACATCCAAACGAGAATGACATTATAATCTTTGATTTGCAGTTGGAACTTCTCAATTTAGATTCGGACTAAATGAGTGAAAATATGTCAGACTAATGATGTTAGATTAAACACAACTTGGAGGCAGCTCAGGGTTTTAAATTTTAACTTTTAAATTTCAATTAATAGTTAGTAGTTAGTTTGTTTAATAATTACAATTAACGAGTTTTAGTTCTAACTTTCAAAAATTTGTGTCAAATATGCAGGAAAGATCATTTGTCGAGTGATGATTCATCAAAATGGAAATGTCTCGCTAACTCATTAAAGAGCGAGAAAAGCAAAGGAGTTCAAAGCAGTGAAGGTAAAGTGCATGGGCCAAATCGAAAGGTAAAATTTATTAATTTTTATATTTTCATGGATTTGATGTGGTCACGACACCTTATGTGAGTTGTACACGAAGTCGGAGGAGCGTTGGAAGAAAATAAGAGAAAAATCATACGTGAAGATGTGGGTAGATGAGCCGACGCCATGGGTACAACCCACAAAGCTGAGGTGACAACAAGCAAAAATTGGACATAAGCCCCACTGCATCGATGATGCAGTGGCGGCGCTGTCACAACTCCATGCCTATATGGCACCACGCCAGGGTCGAAGTGAGGGTTTTAAACCCATTTTTCACACCATTCTCTATACTTGCACTTAAACCCTAGAAAAACCCCGTAGAGCCAAAGTTAGATCATTTTCAAGTGAGATTAATGAGTTCCTAGTGATTTAAAGTGAAGAACAAGTACATTATGGATTTGCACAATTGGAGAGCTAGGGCTTAGAGTTTTACATTTTGATTGCAAAGAGACCTAGGGTTCTAGTTGGTGATAATGATTACAGGGCTTAGATTGAAAAAGACTTGGAGGAGTGATCTACATCGAAAATTAAAGGGCATTGAGGTACATTTATAATTTCATCTAGTTATGTTTGAGTTTCGAAAACTTTAATGATATTGTATGAAATTGTGGATTTGAGGTTATAGGATAGGTTTTGCAAGATTTCATGAATGTGAGCATTAAGATTACCTATAGAGACTTAGTTGCATCTTATTTAGTGTATCCATGATCCATGTTATATGAATTTTGAGTTTTAGGTGATTTGAAGACCAAGTTGGTGTTGCATTTTTGTTAGTCGCATGAAATTTAAAGAAAATGGGAAGAACAAGGAAACAAATTAGTCAAACAAGAGCAAATGACTTTGAGTCATCTACCTCTAGGACTCCCAATGATGAATAGCCTAGACCTTTTAAATCTAAATATTTTATTATTAAAGAGGCTAAGGACCGATACGAAGATATTCAATATATGGAGTTCATTTAAGAAAGAAGAATTAATTTTCTTGCCAAGTACGATAAAAGAGTGAATAATGACATTATGCGACAATAATGTGAGTATCTAACTTAAGATTATAGAGAGAACGAAGTGAAATGAATGAGTAAGATTGTTTTCGAGTTTTATGCAAATGAAAAATTTACTGGAGAAGATGAGCCAGTGAAGGTGAGAGGGATTTTTTTTCCATTTAATGTGCGAGATTAATACCATCTATGGATTGGAAAGCTTGAATTTAATAGAATTGCAATCTAGTTTCTTGGCTACCATATATAAGAAACCATTTAACCTATACCATTTAGAGCTATAAAGAGATCATTGGTTGTCCCGGGACGGTGCTGAGAATGTGCCAAAACACATTAACAAGGGGAGCGTTAGGAATGCGTTTCGAATGTGGAAACATTTTCTTATTGCTTCACTATTTCCCACTTCTCAGTAGAGCGTGATGAACAAGGTAAAAGCGACTTGTCTTTATGAGATTATACAACGCGTGGAAATTAACATCAGGGAAGTCATACACACCAATCTGAGGGAGTCTATCATGTTGGAAAGGGACAACAAATTGTTGTTTCCTATTTTGATTACTTAGATGTGTTTTAGGGCGGGAGTAAGAATGAGAGATGATGAAGAATTTGATATAGATGCCCAACAAACCTTGGATGAAGCTTTCATGCTGGCGTTGAAATCATTACCTAGTTACCAAGACTCTGAGGAGAGAGAAAGAGAGAGAGAGAGAGAAAAAGAGAGAGAGAAAGAGAGAGAGAGATAGCTAAACTTGAGACCGAAATATTAGCTAAGAGACAAAAAGATCGGGCAGCAGTAGAATCAACATCAGCATAACTAGCTTAGGAGCTAGAAGATGAAGAGAATGAAGAAAAGGAGTAATAGTAGCAACGATTTGCTGAGGGCTATGAGTTTGTAGACCCAGAGATATGAGAGCAGGACTTGGACGGTCCTGAATACTTTCCACCACCTCCTCCACCGCAAACACCTATACCACCCTTTGAGGATTTAACTCCACGACAACAGAGGCTACGGATAGTAGAAATGAGGAGACGGTACCAGGAGGATAGGGCGCAGTACTAGGCAGCCATGCTAAGATATGAGCATGATATGGAGAAGAGAGAGCAACACCGATGAAACTGGCATCACAATTTCATGTTGTTTATCAATCTTCACATAGCAATAACTAGATATGAGAGGAGCAAATAGTTGAGACCTACCGATAGGTCATTATGTTTTCCAGCAGCATCAGCATATGCGTTTGATCCACATTTGGTGCAGAACAGGACGGTGGAGCGTCCATTGACACCATCACAGACTGGAGTTGATGATGCAGATGATGCTGATGACGGGCAGTCCTGAAATCAGTGTTCTAGGATTCCTAAAGAACTAGGGAGTTGCAAGTGCTTTTGATACCAATATTTTAAAACATTTGAGATATTTTGTTAACTATTTAGCTATTTCAATTTTAATGTTTAGTTTAATCTATTATAACTTGTGTTACTATATGTGTTTGTGTGTTTTAGTGTCTTCAATGTTCATGCTTACTTTTAAACCTTGAGGACAAGGTTTAGTTTAAATTTGAGGGCATCAACACTACACCACACTATAGGAAAACGGTAAGGTAGGTTGAGAAATAAGGATAAACACTGCAGGTATGATCGTTTAAAACTTTAATTTGAAGCAGTTAAGAAGGAAAGTATGGTAGTGTATAAATTTCTCATTTTATTAACTATATGAATGTTTAAGTAGTATATATTAGGTTATATATAGAATATGTAATGAATAAGTAGTTCATTTGCATGTTCATGCCTTTAATTTTGGATAAGTAGATTAGAAGTATCTTGTTGATATGAAACTGAAGAGAGTATTTTAAAGTTTGGAGAAAAGAAATAATTAAATGTAGCAATCAACGGTGTGATTTCATGATTTGAAACCTATAGTCAAGGAAGACCTTGAACTTGAAACAAAAGCAAGAAATTAGAACACTTCTTGTGGAAAAGTTAGATCTGTAAGGATTCTATAATAAGTGTGAATCTTACTTGAGAATGCAAAGCAAATAAAGACTTAGTGCAAAAAATGGAATAAATAGCCATTGTATATTAGAAGTCGGAGTTAACTTACTTGATTTAGTGAAAGTGAGAAGTGCTAACAAAAATTTTAGAATAAAGAGAAAAATAAGAGAATTCCATAAGTTTTACAGGAAATGAAGCAGATAACTTGATGGTTGAAAAAATGTGAAAAGAATGATGTCTATAGAAAAATGAGCAAGGACTGAAAAATAAATAAAAAATGAAGAGAAAAAGAAAAGAAATGAGAGAAAAAATTAAAGGAGAAAAAGGCAGAAGTTTAATAAAACTTTTCAAATAAAAAATTTAGCTCGAGTGCGAGTACCTAGTAAAGTCAAGTTTTCATTCCAACTATGTAAAAGTCCTATCGACTCTTAAAGTGCTAAAGTCTACCAAAAATGAGTTTGATCTATGCTTATTTGTGAATTCCCGAGCTTAACCAGAAATTATGAGTTTATATACTTGCTACTTGAGTGTTGAAACGAAAGAAACTTGTGAGTATGGATGGTTTTTGGTTGAGATCTACTTTAGTGTTTTGAAAGTGAAGTGATATGTGTTGTTAAAGCTACATGCCTTAAAAATATTTTTGCACAGAAAAAAACTGTTGAGTGGATTGTTAACTTGAAATTTAGTAAATTAAAAGATACTCCATGAACAATGTCAATTGAATGAAAATTAGTTATTAGGAGACTTAGTAGAATACACCGTTGCTTAGGACGCGCGAAACCTTAAGTTTGGAGGTATTTTATAAGTGATTATTTATGCGTATATATAGGGTTAGTTAATTAGTATATTTATTATAAATATCCTCAAATGAGTGCTAATTCATGGTATTATTGCATTTTTAGGGAATTAAGGTGTATTGGAAGGAATTAAAGAAAAATGAGAAGTAACGGAGCAAAAACCCACAAAATCAGAGTTGACATCGTGGGAGCACATATTGACACTGCTGGGAGACAAGTCACGAAATGGGAATGAAAGGCGCAGCGTGGGAGAGAAGAAGTAATGAAGAAAATCAACTCCGGAGGTCCGGCGCAGTAGTGGCGCCGTGGTACACTAGGGACAGTGCCAAGACACAAAGGGTGGCGACGAGACTCCAAGAGCTAAAAAACACATTATGAATCATTGGCAAAGTCACGGTGTTATGACTTTACACACACGGCGCTGGGACTGTAAGTAACGGACCAACCTCACAAAAATTAGAAAGTAAAGCTTTACTTCAGGTTAAATTGTAATTTAAGGTTTCTAATTATTATTAGGGATTATAAATAGGTATTAGGACATGGTAAACTAAGAGTATACAACCACATAGAAGAAGATTAGCCTCCATTAGAGTAATTTAGCATTTAGTTTGAGTATTAAGGAGTTTTTGTTGGAGAAACATTGAAGACTCGATTTTCGCAATCAATATTTAGTTTCGTTTATAAATTCAAAGTAATATTTATATTCATCTTTGATTTGCACTGATTTCTATATTGAATTGTGATATGTATGTTTAAATGATGTGTGAGTAGTCTATTTATCTTAGGGATCAATGGATCCTATAGTATGAATGTTATGCTTTGAATAGGAATAAAAGCTGATAATTAAAAGTTTAATGGTTATAATTTGTATTGATTATGGGTATAATGCTTTAGACATCTTGATTACATGTCTAATAAAATTAGGCTTTAGGAGTTAGCATGACCATTGAAGCTTTTAATCCAGACATGAGCGGTGCAACCATAAAATACACAACATTGAGAGATAATTGTTGATTAGGGAGGTGTAGATCATAAACTTAGTTGGTTATGAATCCAATGATTTGAGACTTAAAGCAATGTGGAACTTACGTTATTCACAGCGATAGGAGGAGTTGTAGTTTGCACATTAGATAAAATTTTCTCCGTTACGACAGTGGGTTGAAGTGGATTTAAAGGAAATCTGTCTATTCTAATTTGGCATTGCACAAAACATATTGAGATGTAAACATGAATACAAAGCATAGTATTAAATTACCTACGTGAAGTTGTGAATTAAGATATCCTTAATATAAAGAGTCAAGTATGTTTAAAGTGATTTGTTAGAATAGTTTATTATAAAAACCAATCAAGTTAAGTAGGTAATATACAACTAGTTCAAAAACCTTTCCTTGAGGATGATATTCGTAGTCAACGTAAGTTGATTACACTACTACAAGCGATATGTTATACTTGCGACGTACATCACCTACACTCACCCTAAGAACCTCAAAACAATATATTAGAATAATTTACAACAATAATTAAATTTAAAACTTTAAAACAATCATTAAAGATATTTGAGTCTTGTTTTTTTTTTCATTGTCTTCACATAGAACCTGACATCATCAAAACAAGTTGAAGATATTCTATAAGTAAACTCAAACACTGCTATATACTCCTCCAAATGTTAGTCCAAATACATGGAGACATGTAATTGCATTTGCAAATAAAAAAATTTATATAACAACGTAAATCTCTTTGTTCCAGTTTTCTAACTATACTCAGACGTCGACTTCCAAATATAGTATAAAAACAATACTATGAGTTCATGACATGCAAAGGCAATGTGTCGGAGTGGATTCCCGAGCTAGACGCGTTAGCTCAGTCGTCCGCATCCACTACTAAGTTAGGGAAATAGATGTTAAGCACAACTACTACTAACTTAGGGAAATAGCCAACCACACTACAACCACATTCCTTTCAATGTATAATGTATATGCATGAGCAAGAATGATGCCAAATGGAATGCCAACTAAAGACAAATGCAAGTACAAAATTAAATTCCATAAATAGTAAAGTCCATTGTAGGTTTTAGGTACAACCACCAACTTTGAGTTAAATCCTTGGGGGTCAATCTTCAAGTGAAACTAAATAATGAAACCCCAAGAAAACAACAGTCAAAGTATGCTCGATAAATTTTTCAAAAATAATAATTTGTAACAATTTGAGGTAGCTTTTAACTAGCTAATTTGGGGTAACTTTTTAACCTAAAAAACATCAGTGTTTTTCATATTAACCTAAAAGGAACTTGCAGAGCTCACTTCACACTTTCCATAGACACCAAGAACACTTAAATCATATTATAAATGGAGAAGTTGTGAATTTTCCAATATAATTATTGATTAGGCAAAATTTAAAAATTTTGCACTAAAAAAACTTTTCCTAATCAATATTATCGCAATTCAATCATCAAAACTCGACACCAAACCTCGGAAAATCCTTCAATACCACATTCAAACCATTTCTATAGCCCGTGGAGTCAATTTGGACAAAAACTAATAATCCATTTCGTCTAGAATCCCAATATAAATTAATTTTAATTATAAAACAACTTTAAAACATTTATAAACTAATTTGCATCAATTCTACTCACCAAAACCCTAACCCATGTTATAGAGATTTACTTCAAATTGGCACACATCAACCCAATACATCGGTTCTCAACAATCCTTACAAATTACTATCAAAATCCCATAAAAGAAATCGAATAATTGCGAGAATTCAAACTGAATTAAGGGAAAATTCCATGAATTGAGAATTTATCAAATTTTGAGCTGAGTAGCTCATTTCCACCACAAAAACTTAGTTCGAACTAACCTTCTCGTGATGACCTATAGTTTCGCAAAAAGAAATTGGACGAAAATCGGACTTCGAGAGATCACTGAGCGAAAACCTGAGTTGGGAGGGTAAGGAAAATGAATGTTTTGAAGTTATGTTGAAATGAGAAAAAATGGAATCGTTTGATTTTCTTTGATTTTTTTTTGTTTATTTATATATAAACCCTCAGCTGTTTGTCAGCAACTTAATTTCTTTTTATTTATTAATTCCCAAAATCCATATTTTGACATTTCTTACCTTTTGGTGCTCATTTTGGATCTGATTTTTCACCATATTGAGCCAACTTCTTAACAAAACAGTACAACTTCATAAAATGTCCATAACACTGGTCTAGGTCGCGCTAAATACCCAAAATTTTTAACTTTGTCCGCGACATACCAAACACTTTCGGAACAATTCTCTTGTCATTCTTAACGAAATATACACCAATTTGGATCCAGTTTCAACCTCGACCACCGCCAACTGATACAAAAATCAAGGCAAGATCTTATACTAACTTCATTCTTATTTTACACTACTACTGATCCTAACTTGCACGTAAACCGATGCAAGATCCCTACATAATACTTGATACTTGATTTACGAGTTTTCGAGCAACCAATAATCTTTATTTCACTTGTTCCCTTCAAACATACGCTTAAAACTCCGATTATGACAAAAATTGACGATACACCTCAACACATACACTTCGTGATGAAATATCATATAATACATATACTAGGCATTCATTAACAAAAAAATAACATTTTGCCTTATGATCTACAGTTCGAAACACGTGGGTCCCACATCTGATACCTAAATTCCAAATAAAATCAAAAAATCCTTACCAAACCTCATAATCAAGTTAATGAAATTCTCAGATTTCACATAAACTAGTTTAGTGTATTAATATGCCTGGGATATTTAATTAGGCTAAGAAAATAAATAAAAGGGCATAAGGTTTATGCAAATAAATTAAGACCCTTGATACTCCTATTCATGATGAAAGGTAATGGAATCCTACGACTAGTAGTTGTGACGGGCCCTCTCCTAATCTAGGGCACCGCCCGACCTAATCCCGTAATTAATCCCTAATCTTATCCACGCAGGACTCAACTACGTTTTAATAAGCCTTTACGACATAAACGCCTATTTTCTTGTATTCAGGATAAATAATACATTAGTCCTACCAGTTTAAAAAATTTAGAGTTAATTAAAATTTTTTTTATATTAATTATATAACAGAAGACTTATTGATTATGCGGAAACAATTAATAACTAATGCGGTAGCCATTTATAAAATCCTAAGTGTGGAAAACCAAAAAATGACATCACATATATAAAGTCCTCAAAATGCAGTGAAACAGTAAAATAGTCTAAGTCAAGTTGGGGAACTAAAGCTCAACCCAATATGCAACTCCAAATAATATCTGAAAGACATATATAACATATACAATCAAAATACCAAAAGAAGACCTACAATCGATGCAGTGACGTGATGTGGGCTCAGGGATGATCGCCGATCTTTTCCTTGCTCGGCTAGCTGGTAGACGGCTCTGCACGCACCGTCATAAAAAGGATGGTGAGTACAACAATAAAACAATAATCCCCGATGACAAGTTTAATTTGCATTTCAAAATATTCAAATGGTATTTAAAAGCATATAAATGGGAAAACTGTAAAATAAACTATATGCGAGTAAATAATAGAGTTAAAAAAGTGATACTAACACTAGGATAAATAGTGGTGATTTAGGTCCAGTCGACAGTGAAACACGTCACTCCGACTCAATAATCATATAGCATAAGGGACTCTAACCCAAGTGTTACCGGGACTTTAACCCCGGTGGGTAGACCACCTCAGGCACTCTAACCGCGAGAGTCATACAGTGTCAGGTAACATGTGCCGACATCCCCAGGGACTCTAACCCCATGAGTTGCGCACACCTCGATTGAGTACGGTTCCTAAATGCGAAAACTACTTTTTAAATTTCAAGAAATATCAATTATGGATTGTCAAGGCATAGGCACATCTACACACCTAAACAAATAAGGAATACAAGTCCTCTTAAACATTTATAAGATATTCACTAGCCTAATAGCATACTATTTATCATTCAACTCACAATTAAAACAACATGAATAGACATAGCATGGGATAGAACCAATGAATCAAATCAAATGAATGGATATCATGCAAACTAGACTCATCAAGTGAGCATAGACACAAAGAACACATGATATAAGAATACAAATCTAAAATAGTCAAAAGGAATATGCAAGGATAAAAATTAATAGAAATGAAATGCCAAGTAAAGTTGTCATTGGGTAGGCCTCCCGATACTCCAAATCTTGTATTTCCTCTCCCGTACCTTTTTCCTAGGTTCCTGAGTTTGGTGTCTCATTAGTTCAAATATAGTGGGTTTAAGCTCAGTTTATTGGTGTTTATTGTGTATTCAAATTGGTTCAATAGACTTAATCTTCCTAAATCAGCGTCTAAAGACTAAATTAAGTTTCAATTTCAGTCCTACATTTTAACGCACTTTTAGGCATGAAATGATCCAAATACCGAAATCCTCCATCACTACAATTATTGTTGGTCTCTCTCTTAGCTTTCCAAAAAGGTTTAGCTTGCAAAATTTTGATTTAAAATGAAAGAGATGTCATGATTTTACTAAACATAGGTCTAATTGGAGTTTATTCCGACCAACGGGTTTAGAGAATCTATTTCTCCCAATCTATAATTCCTAAAAATGTGATTTTTGTTCAAAAGGAAGAAAATATACCCAAATATAACATAATAAAGATCAGCTCATTTGGATAAGTAGTTAGGGAGTTATGCCCTTAACAACTTTAGTTTCAAAACTTTCCTTTTTAATTCCAGCACCTACTTGTAGAGCATGTTTGGACATAAAAACATTTGAATGAAAATACCTTCAGTTTAGCGAAGTTATTTCCTTTAAAGAAGCTTTCAAATGACACTGGTTTCGATCAATTTCGATCTAAAATGAGTAGATTATGACCAAATTACTCAGGTTGATTCCTAATACAACATGCAAAATTCTAGTTTTGGTGTTGCAACTTTAAAAATTCTTAACTTTATGATTTTAAGACCAAATTAAGAACTTCAATATAGCTGGATGATCAGCTTGAAATGAGGAATCAAATATATAAATCAATTGCAAATACTCAATTATCTACCATATGAAATTAGCCTAAAACCAAAACTTGTTCTAATTTCAACTAAAAAGATGTGTACCTAGTTGATGTAGCACCCTAGCTTGAGAATTTCTCACCAACTCCCATGGATTCCTTCAACACCTTGATGATTCACTCCTCTCGAACAATTCCTTCTTCTTCTCCAACAAAAATGAATGAGTGATTTGGTTTGATGTTGTTTGATCACTAATGTTATATATTAAGGTGATGTTCCTTCTTAGCCCTTGATCTTCATGGATTTATGTATCCCGAGGAATATCTAACGGTCCACCTCTTGTCATATATCCCACTGACTCCCACTAACGCAATCTCAAGTGACACAATTTCATTACTCACCTAGTTCCTAGATGTGCCAATGTGTATCTCTAGACCAATCCTATGCTTTCCATTTAATTTACTCAACTATAGGCCTTTAATTTGATTTACATTAACAAACACAACCATAGGCTTATAAGTAATTCCTTATTTCATATTAGTATAAAAATAAGACTTACCAAAATGCTAACTACCCGGTTCCCCGGCTCGCACGCTACTCGAGGCGCGTCCCCGATCTCGTCTCGACGCTTACAACTGTACAAACCGACTTAGTAAGTCTACACAATACATAACACTAGGCATATATCAATACAAAAATACAATATACCTCGGCCACGTGCCTCGGTCGGTGCACGTATCATGGTGGTTAGAGATTTGGGCCGTGACAGTAGTGGAGTTTAATGGGTGTATAGTTTGAACCTCAACCTTAGATTTACCTTGTGATTCGTGTCAAATGGAGATGAGAGGTGGAGATTTAACAAATGAAAACCTATGAATACTAAAATGTATGGTTTCCATGCATAATTTAAGTCCAATTTCACTAAAACAAAGAAGCATGTGGCTTGATTTTGATGGAGATGGCTTGCAGAACTATATTTGGAATTGGAAAACTCAATCCTAGCAGATATCAAGAAAATTGAAACAATGATATTAGTCTTTCATCTCATTTAAGTTAGAAATTGTGCAAAAATGAGGTTTCTATGCATGCTTTTTGATTCAAGTAACAAAAAATGTGATTTATGCCATTGAATTTTATAAATATTCAATACTTAATCTTGTTTAATTGAATGTTCAGATTGGGAGGTTGTTAAAAATTTATTGCAAACCAATTGGCACTTAATTGCAAATATGGCAGCTTGTCGTTGCCCATTTTGGGCCATGACGGGCGTATGTGTTGGGCCGCAACGTGTGCCCGTATTAGGCCGTGACAAAAGTCTTGTTTGGGTCCGCATATTAAAAGAGTTGTTAGGATTTATATGGGGCTTTTATTTTATGGTTTTTACGTATCAATTTACTCGCAAATTTTATGAAATAACTTAAAATTCTAAATATGTTCAAGAAACTAATCGAGGGACATTAGTGAACAAAACTCAACGCAGCGAAAAGTGCACATTATAAGGGTTTAGATGATTGTGGAGGACGTAATTGGAGTGCGTTCTGCATGCTATCAAGTAAATAAGCCTATAAGAAAACTCCACAGCATTCACGATTGTTTTAAATTAAATTTCTATTACTTGCAATCATGAGTTTATGAATGCATTGCATATACGTGCGTATAGGTTTGATGACTTAGACTCATGCACGTGTATGAGTCTGATCCGAGGTTCACCATCCTCTGTCACTGCAGTGTTGCACGTGTTATTTTTTAGGGCCGCTAAGGGCACCCCACCGTTTCATGAAGGCACCCTGTTAATGAGGGCACTAACCAATTTACCCGGGGCACCCAAAAATTGGACCCGAAATTCCCAAAATACCCCTCGTTCAAAACTCTCGCACCCCACCACCCCCACCGCCACCACCAGCGAACTCATTGTGGAAGAACCAATTCGTTGAGGATCGGCCATTGCGAGGTTCCGGAAATCGTGTATTCCGTCCGTCTCCGTGTGTTCCTCCTTCGTTGTAGGAGGTTTTTCCAGTGTGTAGGCTCGGGTTGTTGGGCGATTTCGTCTCCGAATTAGGGTTCGGTTGAAGTTCGTCGTACACACACATTTGGCGCGAAATCGATCGTTTGAAGGTATTTATAGTCTAATTAAGTTACGTTTGATAGAGTAGTTGTAATGTGTGTGTGGCGGTGTGTTCAATGGTTCCATTATTGGAAAATCACGGTTCTCGGCCACACAGGCCAGAGAGTGTGTTTACTGTCTCGGCCAAGCATGGCCGAGAAAGAAGGTAAATTTTGGGCAACTCGTCGTCTCGGCCAGGAAGGCCGGAATAGTTCACATAGTCTCGGTTACGAAAGGCCGAGATTACTTGCGTTATCTCGGCCGAGACATGACGAGAGCTACAATTAGTGTTAGGTAATGTTGTGTCGGTGGTGTACAACCGAGAATGTACTCCTTCTCTCGGTTGTACAATGCCGAGAGGGTTAGAGTCGCCTCGGTCGGCACAGGACGAGAGTAAGGTGAAATGAATTGGTTAAGCCATGTCGTTGGTGTACAACCGAGAACGTTCAATTGCTCTCGGTTGTACACTGCCGAGATAGTTGACCCCTTTTCGGTCAGGAGTGACCGAAAATATGGGTTGTTTCACGAACCTGCTTGACCGAGACATCAGAAATGGATGAATTTGAACCTTTTTTTAGTAAATTTTTTTTGGGTTCTGTTCCATGCGCTTATATGATGTACTGTTTTCAGGTATGGCTCGTTCGAAGGCACCGGTGACTAGGGAGGAGGCTGGTGTTGAGGTGTCGAGGCCTAACCGGGGGCGAGGCGGCCGGAGACCCCCGACAGCATCTTACCGGAAAGAGAAAGAGAAGGAGAATGAAGATGTTAAGGGAAAGGCTAAGGTAGATGGAAATCGTGCAAAGTTAGAATTGCACGATGAGGGTTCGAACATCGACGCTCGGCGACCTAAGGATCTTGTTGTTGCCCGAGGGAAGAGGAGGGTCATGCATCGGAGTCTAGTAGCAGTGACTCATCAGCGGCGGGGAACACGACCAAAAACTTATCGTAATGTACACGGGAGTAGTAGTGGTGGAGCTGGCCATAATGAAGGAGAGCCGAAGTGCGTGTTGAAGTGCGTGCTCCTTTCCCCGGTGGTCCTCTAGACGGGGCGTTGTTGAAGAGCTTTAAGGATCATGTCGCATTAGCGATTTGGAGCAATGAGGTAATGAAAATTCATTGAACGGAGTAATTTAAAACTCAGGGTTTTCACAAATATGACGAGATGTATTTTTTTGTTGCAGGAGCGTCCTGTTCTCAAGTGTATCAATCACGGAGCTCAGATACAAGAATGGGATTTACAGACGTGCCACCCGACACGGAGGGACTTGAGAGGATTATTCGGCGTTACGGGTTGAATACGCGATATCTTGTTCATACCGCAAGGCCAACAAGGAGGTTATCTCTGCATTTGTGGAGCGGTGGCGGCGGAGACGAACACATTTCACTTACATTTTGGTGAAATGTCTATCTCCTAGAGGATGTGAGCTTCCTCCTGAAGATTCCTGTGACGGGCAAAGTTGTGGCAGTGGAGAACTTTGCGAGGTACACGGAGGAATCTCGCTCGGACGCTATTAAGATGGTCTCGAACCTACTTGGGGTTAGCGTCGATGAGGCTGAGGAGGAGGTGAATATCGGCAAGGGGCTCGCAGTGCGCAAATGTTGGTTGAAGAGTCGATGGTGCCCCAAAGCTGGTTCGAGACCCACAAATTATCCTCATGTGGAATGCACAGCCCGAGTGTACATGTTGTATCTTTTGTCTTGCACCCTATTTGCCGATAAGAGTGGGTCTCGGGTGTCTATCGCGCTGCTGAAGCTTCTTGAAGACTTGGACGACGTGGGAAAGTACGCATGGGGTGCGGCTGGGTTGGCCTACTTGTATCGACACTTGGGGTCTGCCACGAGAGTGCAAGTGTCTCAGATTGCTGGCTACCTCACATTGCTTGAGGTTTGTTATAAAATAGACTTACTTTCTTTTTGGTATAATAATTACGCCAACTTGCATTTGTGGACTAACTAACGTTGTATGTATTTTCAGGGATGGGTGTACGACCATTTCAAACTTGGTCTCGCCACACCCAATGCGAAATACATGGACTACGTGCAACCTCGTGTCTGCAGATGGATTCAAAAGCACGAGACCGTGGCGAATGTTAACAAGCTCGGTTCCATTAGGAGGACGTTGGATAGGTTGCGCCCAAGTGAGGTGAGATGGTTATCCACATCCTGTGATGAATGATGGTTTTGTTTTTTTTGGTTACTAACAATGGTTGTTGCATTTTGATTAGGTCACTTGGGACCCATATGTGAATTACAGGAAAAATGGAGTTGTGCACGCGATGGCCTTTTACAGTGGGACGATTAAGTACATGGATGTGGTGGAGCCCTACCATCCGGAGAGGATTCTGAGACAGTTTGGCCACGTGCAATCTATACCAGATCCTCCGTACCGTCCATTGGAAGCACATCGAGGCCCATCTACGAACAAATACTCGGTCAAGTATGGGTAATGGGAGCGATGGAGGAACCATTTGTTGGCTCCCGAAGTTCGTGGTGACAAGGCGAGTTTGAGTTTTTGGCTACACCGGACTACCTACCTTGGTTCCTCAAAGTGTCTCATCCCGTGATCACCAATCCGAGCCATGAGGACGAAGACATGGTCGCCACAACCATCGCAGACAACGAGCTACTGGAGGTATTGAAATGGTTATATGTATTATGCATGCCCACATGCCCTTTGTTTTCATCCCGATATGTTTTACATTAACACTAACCCGATTATTTTCATCAGCGTAATAGGCGTGCGTTGGACGCGGCATTACGATGGATGGACCTCCCGCCTGAGTTGTGTACTATTGAGTCTGCGAGGACAATGGCGAGTGATATCGTCAATTTCCTTTCGGGGAGGAGTATAGGTCCCACCACCACGACTACCACTCCGACGACCGCAACCGGCACAACCGCCACATCCGCCCCTACCGAAGCAGGCCCGAGGCAGTCCCAACATGGTAGCACTTCTACACACTCCACCCCGGCCAATGCTCCGTCCGCCACGGTCGATGCTCGCCCTCCGAAGAGAATGCTTGGGAAGGAGTATCAAAGGAAGAATTTGAAAAAACCAAAGCAATGAGCAATGAGTGTTTGAGGAAAATGAAATTCATTTTATTGTTTGGCCTACTTTGATGAGTATTTGATGAATGTTTGATGACAGTTTTATGACAGCTTGATTGATACGATTAAGTACATGGATGAATGTTTTATGACAGTTTGGTAGAGTAGTTGTATGTTTGATGAGTGTTTTATGACAGTTTGGATCATTTGATTAATGTTCGTGGTGACAGTTTGGTAGAGTAGTTGTATGTTTGATGAGTGTTATAGTTGTATCTTGGTCAATTTTGGTTTAGAATACATGGTTTTATTTGATTCAGAGGGTGTCTCGGTCAAGCAGGTCCGACACTTATGTTGAATTGTCGGTTCCGACCAACCGACACTTATTGCGTTGTTGTTTCCCCAAAGTGCATAATTCTTTTTGTCCAAGATGGGACAAATTTCTCCTTGTAGTTCTTTACCCATGTATTGTCCAAGTACTCAGTAAGACCCTTGACATTCCCAAACTTTCAACGCAGGTCATTCATCCTAACTTCGAATAAGGCCTCCGAGTTGGCATACATCACGCTCGTCCACCTATCCATGAAACGCGCAAAACCATCGTTCTCCCCAAACATCTTCTTAGTCTTGGCCAATACTACTTTGTTGATGTCCCAAGAGCAAAGGAGGTGAGACCCTGACTAAAATACTTCTTCAATGGCACTAATAAGGGCTAAGTCCCTATCGGTAACAAACACGTCAGGTTTAGGCCACCCATCCAATATGGATCTCAACTTCTCAAGTGCCCAAACATAATTCGCATGACTCTCTGATGATATGGATGCAAACCCAACGGAGAACGTCAAGTGCGTAGAAGTGATGCCAATAATCTCCAACAAAGGCATTCGGTACCTATTTGTCTTGTATGTGCAATCCATCAAAATTACCGATGAGAAACACCTTAGCAACTTTATTGAGTCGGGATGTGACCAAAATAAATCGGTGACAACATTCGTATTGGGATGCTTCCTATGCCAGGACATCCACTTATTCTTCTCCAAGATGTGCAACATTTGTTGCATTTGAGTCCTCCCACCCGCATCCTCATTTCGGACTTTTTGTCTTGCATTATATATTGTCCTCATTGTCGATACGTTTCTAACATCTCTTTACTTCAACGTATTTAGGATGCCTCTCGGCTTCACATTCCCCTTTGTCATTTGCACCACAACCTCCTGCTCCCCCTTATCCAATCTTCCGGCAAATGAATGGTCGTCCAAGTTTTTTGCGGGGTCGTGATTGTGCCTCCCACATATGACAGTGACATACCACAAGGAGTCGCATTTTCCTTTACGTTGATAAGGAAAGATCATCCACATTTCTTCGTACCAGTTTGAGTCCTCGCCTTTTCCTCTTCTTCATCATTTCTTACTTTCAAAGAAATTTTGGGCGCTTTCCCCTTCCCTACTCTCTGAGACATTCCCCTATATGTTCCAGACCTCTCACACGCAAGTTTCACCCTCCCCACGCTTAATGCCCCCGGCATCGAGTGCTTTGTCACTAGCACAAACATGTTCTCGCGGCCTATCATTTGAAGCCATGAAATAGCCGCTTCTCTGAGGGAATGGCCTACAAGGTGTAAACGTGTCCTTGTAGTCTGGAAATAAGGTAGAAACCGGCATTACCTGCAATACAAACAGTGTAACATTATAATCAACCAAAATGTACAACACAATCACCAAAAAACCCCAAAAAACCCCGAAAAATAGGTTCTCGGTTGTACAGGTCCGATACTTTAATCAGCGTCTCGCTCACGTACGACCGAGAGTTACTTAGTAGTCTCGGTCGTCCCATACCGTGAACTACGTACACATCACGGTCCTTTATGACCGAGACGTTGCTATACATCTCGGTCCTGCGAGGCCGAATCAATCACGCACATCGACAGAAACTTCGAATAACCGCATAAAAAACACATTAAATTTGAAAAATTACCTCAAGTTCAACCTCCTCTTGCACCGTAGCAGTACAATCTTCCATTATATAGTGCAAACAAGTTCGGATTTATCGAAATTACCAAACCCTACGTTGACAAACAAATCATCATTTTCACAGTTTTACTCAAATTAACAGTTCCAACAAAGCATCATATGGTTGTCAAACATTGTTACCTCGCTGTCGGATGATGTCAAGCCGCAAGAATCGATAAACGCTCGCCAAACGCAATGTCGCTTTATGGTTCAATCTTGGTGGTAGGGTGCCCTTGTTTCTTTCTCAAAATGGTTTGTGGGGTTTGAATCAATATATATACAGGGGCAAAATGGTATTTTCCATTTTCGCTGGAATTTTTACAAATAACTTGGGTGCCTTCATGAAACGGTGGGGTGCCCTTAGCGGCCCTATTATTTTTTAATACACACGAGATCTTTTTTTATTGATTAATGGATGTAAGGGAATGGATGCTTAACGAGCTCTGTGCTGACCAAGGTTTGTTTATTATCACAGGTTTATTTAATGCTTTTGTCTATTGAAACCGTTGTGTCTTATTATCATGCTTCGATTGTGCTTATTTATTTTCATTACTTGCATGATATGTAGACAGTATTTCACTTGTTTATAGTAATTTTCTTAGATATTGTGTGGTTTTATATTGGATTTACATACTAGAATATTTTACTGTCATAGTAACAAATTGCAGATTTTTTCTATGAGAAATGGCAAGGGTATTATCGGCGACTACCTCTAAGCTTAGATAGCTGTTCTTCATACTCGTAGGTGCATTGTTATATATTATATTTATTTTGTTTCGATTGAGGACTAGTAAAACATCGATACATGTATATTATGTCTTTTATTTATATTTTTTCGCCTTGTATATGCATGGTATCGATACACCGTACTTAAACCCCTAGGTTAACATAAATGAAAATTTTTATTTATTACCTACTTTTCATTTATTGTAAGTCTTCCGCTTAATATATAATTGTATAATCTTTGTAAGTATATGATAAATTACCAACCTGAATAACTTTACTAAATAACTCACTAATGAATAAATGGTAAAGTTAATTTAAGGAGTAACATGCAAGAAAAAAAATGTCACGATTGTCACTGATAAGTGTGAAGTGATGTGACGTGCTTAGTGACGTGTGCGGTGCCCATTTTACAGTTGAATATGGGGCCGCCACACTTGGTATTAGAGCATAGGAATAAAAAAACCTAGGTGATGTAGTACATGTGAAGCCTTATCCAAAACATTTCAAGCGTAGAAGTAAAGATTAATTTAGATTAGGAGTTTCTTTGTTGGAGTCATTGTAAGATTAGAAGTTTGGTTTCTATTTTAATTAGGATTAAAAGTTTCTATTTTTATTAGGTTTAGAATTTTTGTGTTATTAAAATTAGTAAGTTTTAATTATTTTCATCAGTTTCTTTAACATTATTTTAGAAGGTCACTAGGACTTCAAATTCCTAACTGTATTAGGATTTTTTGGATTTTGGTCATATAATTAGGTGTTTAGAAATTTTTTTATGATATAGATCATCGAATAATATTGATATTTGCTAAAGCCCCTTCTCTATTCTTCTACTTGATTTCTCTCATTTGTTCCTTTATTAATTTGGTATCAAAGACTAGGTTATTGTCCTCCTTCTTCCCTTCCTTTTTTTCTTTCTTTCTTAAGCAAAAGGTTCTTGCATTGTAATGACTCATTACCTTAAGGAGGTGATCAGCATTAATTCGAATTCTAATTAACCCGGGTTAGGCTTGTTGTTAAGCCCGACTTGATTCGATTAGCGTGTGCGTGGATTTGTATATCGTTTGGTGTTTGTATGGAGTGTATTGATAATTATGACAATAATTAGATCAATTGGCCAGTAATTGAATAATTGGAAAATTATGGGATGCCTAATACCAAGAGTGACGCACATGGATCGTGGGGTTGCACAATGAAATTATAAATGCGTGAATATAGGCAAATGTATATATATATTTATATATATATCGTATATATATTCAAAATAATTAATAAATTGGTGAGCACCTAGTAACACGCGAGGTCGAGGGCGACATGTGTGAGACGTACAATAGTGTGAACGCACGAGGGTGGTTGTTGGCGCGCACAACGAATTTATAGGCGCGAAGTACAAGTTATATATATAAATGAATCCTAAAGTTTAATTGAAAAAAATTATATATTGGATTCACCTTGAGATACTAGTTACATTTGAGTCAATGAGGTGAATGTGTTGAACGTTTGGTGTAGGAGGGATTATTCATGCATCGAGATACGTGCAACCACTTCTGAAAGAAAATCAAGGTCCATGTGTAGGCATGTGTCAAAATTGGTGTCATGTTGAAAGTCCATAATCAAACACATTTTATTATGTAATTTAGGATGGTTTTATACGTAAATAGTAATATTACACTAAGTATTCTCTTGTTTTTATGATTTCAAGTTTTAAAAAGGAAAATAAAAAATGGAAGAAAAGAGTAAGAAGAGCAAAATAGTCAACTGGAAAACTACTCCAACGATTAGTCACCGATTTGGAATAACACTAGGAATCGCCAACTAAATAGACAGTAGGAAAATGCCAGAGAATCTATAGCGAATTGGGGAATGAACTAGAATCACCAGTTGAATCGGTGTAACACTGAGAGTTAAACTCAGTGATTTACTCAGCGATTTGTGTACAAGTAAGGAATCGCCGACAAATCGCTGAGGTGGGTTACGGGCTTTTTAGATTAATATGAAGAATTTGAGTTTTTCTAAGATATGTATACGTAAGGAGACTATAAAAAAGGCCAGAGAGCTTTGAAATAACTCTCTCCTTTTGCTTTCCTTTTGCTCTACATTATTTCTATTATCTAATTTAGTCAATGTTTGAAGATACATTGGAGCTTTGATTTATATTAAGGTATCTATTTATTCATTATGTCTTTCATCATATTTATTCATTGTTTATTTACAGCATGAGTGAGTAGTCTATCAATCTAAACAAACCCTAGACATGTAATAAATTTTATATTGCTAGATATTTATAATTAAATAATCATGAACTTAATGCTTTAAATCTATTTATACACGTCAATCACAGATTTAACAAGTTTTTTTTTATGTATTACAAGTAAAGAAGATTAGTATTGCATGCATATTTGCATGTGTTATGTGGTATTTTGATTCTATTTTATGTCTATAGTTATTGATAACAATTATACAAGTAGTAACTATAATTAATCTATAGGACATTTTCCTAGTGGATATTCTAGGGGACTGTGTTCTAAGTTGTTCATTATGCGGTTTCGGTTGATATTGGCTTAAATTAGGCATGATTTTCACTGATTGTAATGCTATCATATTTCTATGTTGTTGCATCTTATCCAATATGTAGATTTACAATGATAAGAATGTGACATTTCCATTGAATTTAAGAAAATCAATGGTTGGCTAAAGGCTATCAACCTATTATGAATTAGGATTTAATGATTCTAAGATTCCACGTATGTTTGATTATAAGTATAGAGTGAAGTGATGTTATGTTCTAGCGTTTGAAAGCAATCCAAGTATATTACATTGTTTAGTGGAGGGTTTGTTTAGATATTTGTTTATTTATATTGAATTGAATTTGAATATTGTTCAATTTAGTTTGCATTTGAATCGTTTAAATTAGTTTAATTAATTTCGTTATTTAAGTTAGTATTTATAGTTTTTAGTTATTTAGTAATTTAATTCCCGTTTAATTAGATTAACTATATTAATAAAAACAAAACAAAAAAATACTTTCCTTTAAGATTTGCAAGATCTTTGTGGAGACGATATCCCACTTGTCACTACTACAACTTAATAGTAAAATACGAGAAATTATTGTGCATGCTCGACATGTGCTAATTTTTGGTGCTGTTGTCGAAGCTTTTTAGATAATTTCAGAGGATTCTAGACTTTATACGATCTACACACTTTATCGTGTTAATTAAGTAGGATCTTTAAACCCATTTGATCCTTAAATAGATAGAACTTTAATTGGAGTTTAAGACAACAACAACTTAGGGAAAATTTAGCCAAAAGCATGGAAGACAACAATAATGATATTAATGACAATGTCATTAATAATAATAATGATTATAGAGTTATGAATAATAATAAGAACAATAATAATTGTTCACGTGTCGTTCGTGTCTAATTTAACCCGTATTCGAGTTACTAATCCCACAAATGTGTAGTAGTGGTAAATACGGGGTCAAAACCATGGGACTTAAGTTTTACTCAGAGTTAACTAAAATGGAAAATTTTTGGGGTTTTTTTTATAGATTTTAAAAAAACAATTAATTAACTAATTAAAACTACTTTTTTTTTGAAGATAACTATTTAAAACTACTTATAAATTAAAACTTTGCAAAGATTAATTCAATATGAGAAAATACCTACGGTTCCATAAATCCAAATCAAAGTTCAATAGCAATTCATGGTCTTCAATCTTTCCAAATGATTATTAATTCAATTCCTCTTAGATTAGCTATAGAAAATCGAGATTCGCCGAAAATTCATATTCCCCTATTCTTAATAGATTGGACATCCGCCAGTAACTACTTCACTAGTCAACACAACCCTAGACATCCACCAATCAGATTTAATGCATCAACCGCATAAAATTCTGTGGGAATACTAATCCTAAATAACCGGATCGCGTTTGCTTCCAATTTAACTTAGATTTGTTTGACGCACACTTAAGAACTGAAAGTTTTCGAGGACATATGGGTCAATGATTGTCACTTATATCAGTCCAATCGTACAATTACGAATATGAAAGTCTCGATTAACTATAGGTCTTCCAACTAAAAGCATGCATTTACTATATACATACCCTAAGTTTACACCATAATCATGAAATTAATATAAAAAATAAAAGGAATTAAAATAAATTAAATTATAAATAATAGACCTCACATAAACTCACTATAAAATCATGAATCTGGACGTGCTTCACCTCCGACATAGGCCAAGATTGCTTAGCCACACATTTTCATGAAGAACTCCACTAAAAACTCGTTGAGGACTCACCAAATTAATGGGTGTCTGTGCAGTTTGTATCTCGAGGAATGATCGAACACCTAGTTTGCTCACCTCTTCTGATCTGGCATGCTGATCCCGAGGTGGATCCGAGGTTGGTGGGGTGCTGAGTGACTCATGTATGTCTCGTGGCTTCGTCACTCGACCACTGTCCATATCTTCATCAACTCATAGTGCGTGTCTCGAAGAAGATCTAAAACTAGCTGTATCACACTGCAGACATGACTTATACTCAGACATTTTTGAGACTTTTCTCAACTAATGCTCCTCCAAACTTCTTCTAGTCCACTATAGTATCAACACAAACCTATGTAGGTCCCACCAAACTGTCTCGAAGTGCATGTAAGCTCGCTTTTCAATGCCAAACACCAAGAACACTTCAAAAGTTCTCGAATTATGTCTATTTCACAAAATTGCCACTAAAACATTGAAAATATAAATAAAATATAATTCATTAATAATAACAGATATGGAGATCTTAAAACATATAAAATAAACACCTTAATATATTAATATTAACGACTTATCAAATATCCCCAAACTTATGACTTTGCATGTCCCGAGCAAAGGTATAATTGACAAAACAAAAGTAAACTAGACTCCTAATATAATTATAAACTAACTATACTAATCTTATACTCGATTTCAAATTCATGGAGTTCCTATAGTTTACATAGTCGCCAAGTCAACATGACACTCATAAAATATCAGAGTTATGATATAATATGTCTAGAATTGCAATCCAAACACAATTAAGATCACACTTTAAAGACATAGACTCAGTCAAGACAAAGGCTATCAACTATTCACGAGTTTTCTTGGTCTATACATTCAAGCACGTAAGTTTACAATCTCTGTACAAATAACGCATCAACACTTAAAAGGTACTATAGGCAATAAAAGCAACCACACTCTCCAATATTGTAGACTTAACACCAATGGGGATCAATAGGACTTAGACTGTCAAAAGATATAACATGGCTAGGGTAAAGTACCAGATGAAATAATATAAAGGTAATGCAAAGCATTGGAAAACTAAAACTTAGACTGTCAAAAGATTTTTCAAAGAACATGAAAGTAGTTATACTACACTTAACTTCATTTTTTCTAATATGTACAATCCCCACTTTTTTCCAACCACCCAGCTCCCTGCTCCATTTCCTGCGGATACTATTTTAGGTGGGACTCTCTAATCATGACTTGATTTTTTTTAATCATAATTATTTTCCCCTTATTTTAGGTATATAAAGTTTTTTGCTCTCTAATCTTTTCTTCTTTATTTTCATGTCTCTTCTTACAGATTTCAAATCTAAGATTAGCTTCCAACTAGGTAAGGGATCATATCAGGCTATGGCTATGGGTTTATCATTAGGTAAGAAAGAATTGACGGTTGGGTTGGCTCAAAATGAGTTAACTAGGGAAATTACTTTAGGTAGGCTTAAGGTGAAAGGTTTTCATTCAAAAAGGGCCGAAATCATTTCCCCGAAAGTGGTTTAGTCATAGGAATTCAACTTCGAGTGGGTTACATCATCGAACTGGCACCTTAGAAATCTGATTTTTTTTCACTTGCACAGTTCTAAGAATTGGCCACTTTGGTATCTAGCACAAGGCTTAACCGTCATACTAAGTCCCTAATATAAAATCATGAAAATGTCAGGCTACGGGCCAGTGTGAATGTTTCTCCTAATTTTCCTTAAGTTTCAAGTTAAAAAGGTAACCATAATTTACTCATCCGCAACCAAAGACTTGAAATAAAGTTTCAGGTGACTCTAAGCAACTATAATAATAATAGAAACTATACTAAATACATGCATGAAAATGTATCATATCCTAGTGAAATGGAAAATAGAAGTATGAATGGAAAGAAAAGACATGGAAAGACAAAAAATGAAAGAAATAACACCACCATTACCATCCTTCAACAGCATAATTGAAAAAAATCTAACAATCATACTTGCAGTCTTTAGCAAAAACATCCATCCAAAACAATCCACAATCCCTAAAACACCCCCAAACTTATTCCGAACCTTGTCCGCAAGGTTCAAACCAATTCAAGAGGCTCATACATAGAAACAAACTAGAGGGTGAAAGAACATGATAGATATAGAATTAAGGAAATGATACGACTTCATGCATAACAATAAGATCAATAAAATAAAGAAACAAAAGATAAAAACGAGTTCATATATAGTGATTAGTGTAAAAATTGATGAATTAAGTAATTGACTTAAAAAAATTTCAACCAAATTTTGCGATCCCAAAATATATCAACTAAGGGTAAAATCAACAAAACAATGAAAATAAAATCTTGTGTTTTAGGTTCTACTTAAAGATCAGCCACTAATGCAGCGACTTAAGTTAGTTTTTTTTATTATTTCAAACAAAGTATCAAAACACATAAATCTTACCAAGTAATTAATTTCCTTAAAAAATAATAACTCAATTCATGGTAATTAAAAATTTAATTAAAAGTCAAACCTGACTCCAACACATGGTACTCTCTCATTCCTTTATCTCAAGACTTTATTTAACTGGTAAAAATTAATAAATGGAGGTTAGGGATTAGCTAAAATGGTAGAATAACTAAAATAAAGTAAACAAAACTAGATTAAAGTGGAAATTAAAGTATGAAAATAAATAAAATAAGGTTGGGTTGCCTCCCAAAAAACACCTTTGTTTATAGCCTTTGGCTAGACTTTTCCTGAAAGACAACGTAACGCGCACTAATTTAGAGTAGTCATGAACAATTGGAATCAACGTAGCTTTGGGCAATGAAATAGGCATGCCTTCCTTTAGAGTTTTGAGCTCATCTTGGACTTCTAACAAATAAGTCTCCATATAGTCTTGACCATATAACACATAGCTATCAAAACCACATAAGACTTCAAGGGCCCTTTTTGTCCCATCCTAATTTCAAATTCCACAAATATGCGTGAAACAGGAGGTGGATTCATCAACACCAGAGGTTGATCTTCCTTGCTTTCTTCATATGGTTCATATGGCCTTTCCAAAATAATTTCAACTACCATGTAGGCTTTCCCCTCTTCATTTTGTGCAATGATAATGTCTGCCTTTGTTGGAGAGGCTTTAAGTTCTTCTATTGTTTCACTCCAATAGTCCTCAACCGGTGTAACCTCATTCACTTCAACACTCTTTAATGAAATTGCACTCACCGTCTTTGTTGATCTTTTCTAAAGAACTGACTTTATTTGTTTTCCAGCCTCTTGATTAGCTTATGCAATCTGTTAGTCCAATTCTTGCTCGGTTATGTCCATGTCTTGTTCAATCTCTGCAAAAAAAACCTTATTATATCCCTTTGATTTCTCCTGGAACTATATATGTCAAGGTGTGGTGATGAATTACTCCAGTAGTCAAAGGGAAATTCATTAGGAAAATGATGGCAACCCCTAAAAAGATTACAAGCATCGATAAGTTCCTGTTGCAAATTAAAAGACCAATTAAAAAAATTATGTCCATTACTTGACATACCTACCTCATTCATACTATGATAGTGTGAGTCTTCTAATTGACCATAATTGTAGGAGTTGGAGGCCACTAAGGTGTTACCTGTAAACATATGCTAGAGACAAGGAACTAGATAGATAATTAAAAAAGGTAGCACCTATTAGCCCCCCCACTTATTTATATACTATTATAAGCCCCCAATTAATTAGTCCACAATATAAGTACCCCATTAAGTTGTTAGTGAGTTTTCTAATATACCTTTTATCATATATTTGCCCCTACTTTTAACACGACCAAACTTGCGGCACCCCTCTCGTCTTATCTTGGGTATCATTTTCTTCAGGAAGCCCCCACTCGCATCATCATGTTCTTATCGCTCCCCGAAATCCTCCTCCGTTCACCCTGACCATTACACACAAGAAACAATCATGTTCTCCTCGATCTCTCCCCCTCCCATCACATACCCTTTGCATATACACATACACCCACAATCATTCCACATATATGCACTCATCAATGGCACCCCAAATTGTCCTCCCACCATCATTTGCCAAACCTCATCTCTAATGATTCCCTACTTTCAACAAAACTAAAAATCATATTTCATGCTGCTGCTACCCAGTGAAATAGTGGCATAATCAACAAGCTACTATCACCTCTGTTTGCGACTGCTAATTGTGCTACTATCGGCTTTTTTAGCGGATCTTTCTTTTACCCATTGCCAGACAGCGTAGCAGGTCCTTCTTTAACCTGCTGCCCTATTTGGCAGCGACATATTAAAACATAAGTTCAGTGGAAAAAACCAAAAAAAGGGTTATCGCCAACACATCTAACTAAAATCTATCAAATCTTTTAAATATTTGGAGTTGATATCATATAACATTCAACAATTTAAGAACACAACCTATTTTGAGAAAAGAAAAATTCTTCTATTCCTTTAAACCTTGTGAAGACAACAAATACACAAAATGTTAGAAAAAAGTTATCGGGTCAAAGATTGAGGTTATTTGAGGGTCGACGGTAAGATGGCTTGTAGAGGGTAGACACTTAAAAGAAAAGAAGATGTGATTAGAATAATTTGAATTATATAAGGTTATCAATCTAATTTTACTTTAGGGGTATTTTATTCTAAAGTTATATTAAAATAAATGAGGGGCTGATATAGGGTAGAGGGGGGTTAGTAGTTACTCCCATAAATAAAACTAAGAAAATGAAAATGAAAGAAACTAAACTCAGAATAAAGTACTAAGTCCCTCTCTACGGTGCCAAAAGTTATTCACGTGTAGTTCGTGCCAAATATAACCCTATTTGAGTTACTAATCCCATAATAGTGCCAAATAGTGGTAAATACGGGTCGAATCCACATGACTTAGGTTTAACGCTGAGTGGACTAAAAAGGAAGATTTTTGGGTTTTAATAGATTTTTAAGAAAGCAATTAATTAACTAATTAAAACTACTTAGAAATTAAAACTTTGCAAAGATTAATTCAATATGCCAAAATACATAGGTTTATGGTTCCACAAATCCAAATCAAAGTTCAATAGCAAGTCATGGTCTTCAATCTTTCCAAAGATTATAATTTCAATTCCTCCTAGATTAGCTATAAGAAATCAACATCTGCCAAAAATCCCTAATTCCCCTATTTTTAATAGATTAGACGTCCACCACTAACTATTTCTCTAGTCAACATATAACCCTAGACATCTGCCAATCAGGTTTAACACATTAACTGCATACAGTTTCATGGGAATATGTAATAGCCCTGAATTTACTAATAGAAAATTAGTCCTTAATTAAGGTTACTGACCTGTGACGTGGCCCGAGAGCGGGAATTGATCTGAATACTTAGAGTGAGGACTTAGTAGTATGGTAATTTAGAGTGATGGATGCCTAGTTTGATGTATATGTGTAGACTACTAAGTCATTCCCACTTGAATATAGTTGTTGAGACGTTAGCTGGGACACGCCTCAAGATTCATGTAAGCGTGGGACCAGGGTAGTGAGTGATGTGGTAAGTTTAATTTAAATTAATATAGTTTAATTAGTTGAATTAGATGTGGCTATAATTTATTTATATTAAATGTATCCTAAGTTAGTAAATTAAAATAATAGCCATTGGATGCTCATCGAGATACGTATGGAGACATCAAGAGACAATTTAAGTATGAAATTGGTTTTAGCAAGGAAAAGTTAGTGGATGTAAACCATGACGTATGCCATTAGATTGGTCTTGAGATACGTGTGTACATTAAGATCAATGGCTATTAATCAATCTTATATATAAAAGATTGAATAGATCAATTCATGCAAACCATTTCATTATCATTCATTTACTTAGAGAAGAAGTAAGTTGGAGAAGAAGATTAGCAAGGTTGATAGTGAATTTATGATGATTTGGAAGGGATGATCAAGCTAAGGGACTTACATCATTAAGTAAGCAAGCCTACACAATTAGTTAACAAAGTCTTGAGAAAAATTAAATGTATTAAATGAGTTCTGGTTTTTGTCTGATTTCAGAGACTAGATGAGATTATTTTTGAAATTAGGTTACATGTTTGGATTCCTTGCAAAAAACTATTAAATTTGCTATAAAAAAGTTTGGAATTCAGAGTAAAATTGACCAAGTTATGATCAATCAAAGTGTTAGGTATATACTTGAGTTTTATTAAAAATGCATGCATGTTTTGATAGTTTGCATAAGTCTTAAAACACCTTAATTGACCTCAGGAAACTAGGGAAGAGTCTCGACGGGTTGTTGGTGAGATACATGGTGTCGGGAGGACGGATTAGCCTAGGAACTTTGTGTGGATTGTAAGTAAATTAATTGAGATATTTTTCTTCATTTCATGCTTTGATGTTGTTGCTTCTTTATAGTTGTTAATATTATTGTGCTTGTTTGGATTTTTAGTGCTATGATTGGTGTGCTTTATATCTTATTATGTAATTGTTGTTAAATTAGAATATGTGTGTTTAAGTTTATGATGTGGTTTGGGGTGTACGCTGAACATGGGGTATAGGACTCAGGGATGTCGATATACTAACTAGTTAATGTCATGTACCTACTATATGAGGTTGATGAAATGAACAAGTGGCGACCAATTAGGGTAATACAGAAGTACTATGTGTACTGACCTATTACATGAGGTCGATACGCCATGTTTCACAACTAATAAGGATAGTACCTACGTGCACTGCTATATAAGCTATTACCAGAAGGGTAATATCTAGGCCAATCAGTCAAATGATTAAGCAGCGACCAATAAGGGAAAATATCGAAGTAGTATGTGTGCGGACCTATTACAAAAGGTCGATATGCTGTGTTTCACAACTAATAAGAAGAATGCCCATGCATAAGCGACAACCAATAAGGGTAATACCGAAGTACTATGTGTGTGAACTTATTACATGAGGTCGATATGTCGTTTTTCACACTCAATAAGGAGAATGCCTGTGTGTACAACTAAATAAGTGACTACATAAGGTCCATGTGATCAATATGGTATATCTGAGATATTGTGTTGGATACACACCTTATTAGGTTTGGTTCTTTGATAAATATTTGTGTTGTTGTCACATTGTTTACTTGTGATGTTTAGTGACAAGTTTATGCTTAAGTACCATCAGGTAATGAATATATGTATTGTGAGTTGTTATCATGTTGTGTTTGGAAATGTTGATAAATGTCTCTCATTGTTACTTTTTACATTACTGTACTCACCGTTCATTTTATGACAGTAGGTGCAGATCCATCGAGTGGCAGAGCGGGTAAGGAGAAGATCGACGACTACCTCCGACCCTTTGGAGTACTATTACTTCTGACATTGTAGGTTGTGATTTTGTTGTATGACTTATATATGTCTTCTATATACTCTTTGGGTTGTATATATTTGGTTAAGTGATAGTTTCCCTTCCATACACATGTAATTACATTGTTTATCACCGTTATATTGGTTATATACATGTGATCGTTGTTTCTTGGTTTCCACAGTAGGTGTTTTTTTATGTCTTCTGATGATAAATTTAAAATAATAACAACTTATTAATTAGCTTTAAAATAAAATGAATTGTAAAATGATTATTTTCGGTGCAAATAATTAGGTAAATAGGATGAAAATGCCAACTAACACGTTAATTTCTATGGGGATATGATTAGGGCTTTATGACGGAATTAGGCCCGGCGGTGCCCTAGATTAAGGGAGGGGCGTCACATTTTGTATTAGAGCCATAAGTTTCTTGAACCTTGGGGACATATTATAAAGTTTTTGAAAATTGTGATACCAAGGTCTCTGTCATAGTTGATATGGGATTTTTTCTCGATAAGTACGCAATGAAACTTGAATAAAACACAAATCTTAGATGTGGAAACCATATGGTCCTTGCCTACAAAAATATTAGTTAGGAAGTGAGTGAATGTGAGTTAGGGATTGTTATGTGTATATATTATATTTTGTACATATATATATACGCAATATTTACGTAGTAGCTGATATCGTAGATTTAGCTAACATTAGATGGTAGTGGCCAAGATGCAACGAGGCGGGGATGGACTCTGACTACGGTTACAGAGCAGAGGAGATTACCGACATGTTATAGATGTTGTCGAGTTGGACACATAGCTCGTTAGTGTCCACAATTTGATGATTTTCTTCAGTCAGAGATAGGGAGCGGTGTTGGAGATAATGACATTAGTCCACAGAGATAAAGATTGACACATAATCAAGCGATCTTGACAGTATCGAGAAGAAAACCGGTGTGTTACGAATGTGGACTGACCGGACACATGCTTAGAGGATGTCCACAGCTTCACGACTATCAACAACCTTCCATGCAGCCACATGTTGGACATGGAATGTGGAGATAGAGCCAGACTTAGAGATGGAACATGATCATGGTGAGTAAACACATTTATTGTTGCATTATTCAACATTGTTTGACTTATGCATAACGGTAGCTACACTAGTGATTTGGGAGTTAAAATTGAGCACTAGGCTGATGAGAATAACTCAAATAAGTTCATATTATATGAGATAATGAGTTAAGGAAAGTAGTGATGCCTTATAAGCACACTTAAAAACTTTCATAAGGGAAAATTATGCCTTTTGAGATTTCTCTTGAGTACTATGACCAAAGTGTCGTATATTATGATAGTGTGCATGTGGTAACTGAGCATAGACTCATCCATAGTAATATTAAAAAACTAGAGTAAGCGGATAGGGGATCCACCTGAGGTAAATGGGAAACACGGACTTTGGGGCTAGTATCATTTGAAATTTTGGCTAGGGTAGTTATTAAGATAATGAAATGAAAATAACTTTTTCCATATGTTTAAAGGTGATGAACTAAGAGTCGACTGACGAGTGACTCCATTTTAGAAATAAAACTGAGTATTGAGATTAAGCTTGTGATTAAGTTTAATTTCGAGGTCGAAATTCTTTTAAGTTGGGAAGACTGCAACGACCTAAAATTTACTAATAGTAAATTAGTCCCTAATTAAGGTTATTGACCTGTGACGTGACCCGAGAGTAGGTACACAATTCGAATACTCAGTGTAAGGACTTAGGAGTATAGTAATTTTAAGTGATGGATGCCTAGTTTGATGTATATGTGTAAACTACTAAGTCACTCCTACTTGTATATAGTTGTTAAGAAATTAGTGGGGAAACGCCTCAAAATGCGTGTCGGCATGGGACCGATGTAGAGAGTGTTGCAGTAAGTTTAATTTAAGTTAATATAGTTTAATTAGTTGAATTAGATGTGCTTGTAGTTTATTTACATTAAATGTATCCTAAGTTAGCAAATTAAGACAATAGCCATTGGATGCTCATCGAGATACGTGTGGATACATCAAGAGACCAATTAAATATGAAATTGGAGTTAGCAAGGGAGAGTTAGTGAAGCGTTAATGGATGTAAACTGTGATGTTCGCCATTAGATTAGTCTCAAGATATATGTGTACTTTAAAATCAATGGCTATTAATCAATTTTATCTATATATAAGATTGAATTGATCAACTTGTGCAAACCATTTGATTCTCATTCATTTACTTAGAGAATAAGTAAGTTGGAGAAGAAGATAAGCAAGGTTGATGGTGAAGTTATAATGATTTGGAAGGGATGATTAAGCTAAGGGACTTACATCATTAGGTAAGCAAATCCACACAACCAATTAACAAAGTCTTGAGAAAATTAGATGCATTAAATCAATTCTATTTTTGTGTGGTTTTAGAGGCTAAATGATATTTTTTTGAAATGGGGTTACATATTTGGATTTCTTCCGAAAAACTATTAATTTTGCTATAAAGAAGTTTGGAATTCGGAGTTAAATCGACCTAGTTATGATCAATCAAAGTGTTAGGTGTATACTTGAGTTTTATTAAAAATGCATACATGTTTTGATAGTTTGTATACGTCCTAAAACACCTTAATTAATCACAGGAAACTAGGGAAGAGTCTCGAGAGGTTGTTGGCGAGATACATGGTGCCAGGAAGCAAGATTAGCCTAGGAACTTTGCGTAAATTGTAAGTAAATAGATTAAGATATTTTCTTGTTGTTGTTTGTTTACAGTTGTTAATATTATTGTGTTTGTTTGGATTTTTAATGCTATGATTGATATGCTTTATATCTTATTATGTGATTGTTGTTAAATTAGAATATGTGTGTTTAAGTTTAAGATGTGGTTTGGGGTGTGCGCGACACGCGGGGTATGAGACTTGGGGATGTCTGTATACTGACTAGTTAGTGTCACGTACCTACTATATGAGGTTGATGAAATGAACAAGCGATGATCAATTAGTGTAATACCGAAGTACTATGTGTACTGACCTATTACATGAGGTTGATAAGCAGTGTTTCATAGCTAATAAGGATATTACCTACGTGCACTTCTATATAAGCTATTACCTGAAGGGTAATATCTAGGCCAATGTGTGAAATGATTAAGCGGCGACCAATAAGGGTAATACCAAAGTACTATGTGTGCAGACCTATTACATGAGGTCGACATGCCATGTTTCACAAGTAATAAGAAGAATGCCTATGCATAAGCGACAACTAATAAGGGTAATACTAAAGTACTATGTGTGCGGACAAATTACATGAGGTCGATATGTTGTGTTTCACACCCAATAAGTAAATGCCTGTGTAAAACTAAATAAGTGACTACCCAATATCTATGTGATTAATATGGTATATCTGGTTTAATGTGTTGGATACACAGCTTATTCAGTTTGGTTCTTTGATAAATATTTGTGTTGATGTCACATTGTTTACCTGTGATGTTTAGTGACAAGTTTATGCTTAACTATTGCTGTGTAATGAATGAATGTATTGTGAGTTGTTATCTTGTTGTGTTTGGAAATGTGGATAAATGTCTCTCAGTGTTACTTTCTATATTGTTGTACTCACCGTCCTTTTTATGACGGTGGGTGCAGATCCATTGTGTAGCAGACTGGGCAAGGCGAAGGTCGGTGACAACCTCCGAGCCTTTGGAGTATTGTTACTTCTGACATTGTAGGTTGAGATTTTGTTGTATGACTTATATATGTCTTCTATATACTTTTTGGGTTATACATATTGGGTTAAGTTATAGTATGTTGTCCAGACACATGTAATTACACTGTTTATTACCGTTATATTGGTTATATACATGTGATCATTATTTCTTAGTTTCCACAGTAGGCGTTTTTGTTAAGTCTTCCACTGATAGGTTTAAAATAATAACTTATTAATTAACTCTGAAATAAAATGAATTGTAACATGATTATTTTCGGTTCGAGTAACTAGGTAAATAGGGTGAAAAGCCTGACTTATACGTTTTTAAGTTCTACGTGGATAGGATTTGGCTTGATGACGAAATTAGGCTTTATGGTGCGCTAGATTATGGGAGGGATCGTCACAGAATACTAATCTTAAATAACCGGATCGCGTTCGCTTTTGATTTAACCTAGATCTATTTTTCGAACACTCAAGAACCAAAAGGTTTTGATGGCAAATAAGTGAGCGATTGTCACTTATATCAGTCCAATCGTACAATTATGAATACAAAAGTCCCGATTAACTATTGCTCTTCCACTTAAAAGCATGTATTGGCCATATACATACCCTAAGTTTGCACCATAATTTTGATATCAACTATAAAAAAATAGAAGGAATTAATATAAATTGGATTATAAATAATAGATCTCCCATAAAATCGCCATAAACCATGAATCTAGACTTGCATCATCTTCGACTTAGGCCAAGATTGCTTAGCTGGACAACGTTTTGATGAACTCCATAAAAAATAATAAAAGAAAAGTAATTTGATGGTCGAGAGAGGAGAATATCGTAAACTAAACCCTAAATTCAACTTAGTCTCTAAAAGGGAGAGAAAGTGAATTTTGTGGGTTAATTGGTATCTCATCTGCCTAGGACAATTTGATGGTTGTGGTAAGTTTGTTGTTTGGGTCTCAGACACGTGTCAAGCCCGAAATTGGTTGTGTTTTTAGAGTGGCTGACGCGGTAGACCCTGATTGGAATAGAGTGCTTATGAAGAAGTGGTTAGACCAACCAGAGGTGAAACGTGGCACAATCATTGGTGGGGAGAGGCTCTAAATAGTCGTGCAAAGATATAGGAGACGGTGCAAGCAGCATCTCGAGGAAGATCAAAGCTTCTATGAGATTAAAGAAAACTTGTTAAGGAATCGCCAATTAATGGGAGTTCGTGCATCTCTTATCTCAAGGAATGATCGAATACCTTGTTTGCTCTTTTATTATGATCTGTTATGTTGATCCTGAGGCGAATCCGAAGCTGTTAGGGAGTTGAGTGACTCATGTGCGTCTCCTAGTTGCGTCACTCGACTACTGTCCCTTTCTTCATTAACTCACAATGCGTGTCTCGAGGTAGATATGAGGGTAGCTATTTCACACTGCATGAATGACTTATACTTAGTCATTTTTTAGACTTTTCTTAACTAATGGTCCACCGAACTTCTTCTAAACCACCATAGTATCAACATGGACCAATGTGGGTCCCACTAAACTATTTCAAAGTACGTGTAAGCTCGCTTTTCAATGCCAAACACCAAGAACACTTCAAAAGTCCTCGAATTATCTCTGTCACCAAATTACCACTGAAAAATTGAAAATATTAAAAAAAGAGAATTCATTAATAATAATAATAGACATTGAGATCTTAAAACATATAAAATAAACAACTAATTTTTTTAATATTAACGACTTATCAATAATAGAGAAGTCATTTTTAGGCAAGCAAATCAAAACGTTACAACATATGAGCCTTTGTACATGGCATACCAAAATGGATTTCTTGAATTTGAACTGAGATATAGATCTATTAGTGCGTTTCCTAACTTTTATGGTAAAGACAATGAAGACCCACTAAAATTCATAAGGGAGTATCATCATAAAGTTAATGGGATGAAATCAAAAGAAGGTACTTTAAAACAAGTCTAACTTAAGGCTTTTCCTTTTGCAATGAAAGATCAAGCACAAGATTGGTTGTTCTATCTCTCACAAGATTTGATAACTACATGGACTTAAATGTTTGAAGCTCTCCTAGATGAATATATGCCTGCTAGAAAAGTTAGTTCCTATAGAAAGCTAATCACACCTACGAAGATGAAAGACAATGAAAACTTTAATGAATTTTGGGATAGATTCGAAAGACTAATTTATTCTTGTCCACACAATGGATATACTTAAAGAGCTTTGTTAGAATATTTTTATGAAAGACTCAACCATTTTGAATAAAGACTACTAGACACAGTATGTTGTGGAACTTTATTTGAGACAATACCTACTTTAGCGAAAGAAGCAATCAATAAAATGGCGAAACAATCCAAACAATATGGTGAAAAGGTCGAGTCCTCAAGTAAGAAACTCTACGAAGTTGATAATAAGAAAAATAATGCATCTGATGATAAAACTGATGAATTATCTAAGATGGTTAAGTTGTTAGTTAATGATAGATCTAATCAAGTTAGGGCTTGCAGATTCTGAAATGAAGTTACACATCCTACAGCTACGTATCCTACTCTACTTGAAGAAAATATAGAAGAGGTTAATGCAATGATGAACCTATTTTCTAGTCCCCTAAGAAATTAATAGAATAATAATGCTTATTATCTTGGAAGACTGAATCCAAAAATTAGTTATGGTCATCAAAATCAGAATTATAACACTTATAGAAGGAAAGCTCAGATACAATTTGCACCTAATCAGTAGCCTTAACAAAATATTCAATCTCTGAATCCAAATTTAGAACAAATTCTTGTTAACTTTATGAGTCAAAGTCATCAAAACTTTACACTAATTTCTTAAAATCAGATTAACTAATACTACTATTAATGAACTGAAAAACCAATTACGTAAAATGAATTTACAAATAAATAGGTTAAGTACTCAACAGAGTAGTCATGCTAAAACGCCTACTCAAGCCAATGTTGCTCCTACTAATCAAGTACAAGTTAATGCTATATTAAGTGATAAGAAAGACACAAATATACTTGGTAAGACACTTAAATAGAGTAATAAAAAAAGTTCATAAGACTATTATTGAAGAATAAGAATAAGAAGAAGAAGATGATGAAGAAGAAAAAGAAGAAGAAGAAAAAGAAATAAGAAATGATGGCTAATGTCATTCCTACTAGATAATGGATGTTTCCTAAAGTTGGAATAAATTGATAAGAATAAAAGTGATATGATCTCTGATAATTTGAATGAAGATATGCGTTCATATTTTACCGTTCCACAACGATTAGCTAATGCTAGGGAGGAAGAAATAAATGAAGACATTATTGAAGCATTTTAAAAAATAGAAATCAATAAACCAATAATGAAATCAATTATGTAATTTTCTAATTATGATGGAATTTTGAATGAATTCTCTGAACCAAAAGATAAATTTTTAGAAGAATCTAAGGAAAACTAAGGACAAAAAGTATTTGCTTTAATTAAAAACAAAATAAATGAGAAATGTTTTGACCTAGGAATGTTTGGAATTCCTATCACAATAGGGACTCATTTAATAGATTTTGCTATGTGTGACCTTGTAACATCAATAAATGTTATGTCACTCAAGTTATATGAGTCTTGAAGTTGACTAATACACCTATTAATCTTACTTTAGCTGAAAACACCGTTATTAAACTTTATGGCTTACTAGAAGATGTCTTAGTTAAAGTAAATGACTTAGTATTTCCCACTGACTTCTATGTCATGGAAATGGAAAACTCAATTTCAGCTAAGTCCTTATTTATACTTTTAGGAAGTCGATTTCTTAAAACAACTAAAACAAAGCTAGACATCTTTTAAGGAACAATGCTTATGGAATTTGGAAACAAAATTGTCACTTTTTGTTTCAATGATGAAGATATCTGTGGAAATTCTGATAAATTTGATAATGAACAAACTAAGGATAATGAATCTAAATCATCATGAAGCTGAAATTTATGCTATTAATGCAGTAATAATGGAAGATGGAAATGCTAAGACCACGAACAAGAAAGGTGAAGATATTTCAAATCAAACTATAATGACTCGTTAATGGAAGGTTAAGTAACGGGAAAATGTTGAAAATAATAACATGGAGGAATTTAAATATATGAAAAATAAAAAGAAAAAAAAGAAGAATCCAAAAAAATGGGCTTGATACTTTAAATCTACTTGCGATCATGGTTTTAGAGCAAACTACATGCCAATTCATATTTTTCTTCACACTGAATTAGAATTGGAAGTACTTGCTTTCGAAAAAGTTACTCTACCAAACAGTTATTCAGTAAAACCAATAGGTGTGGTTACTAATGTACCAGTACAAATTGACAAGTATATTATTCTCACATTCTTTTTGGTTATGCTACAGTTAATCAACAAAGATCCTCATATATCTTAGGAAGACCTTTTTTAGCCACTTCACAAATTGTCACGGATACTTTAAACAAGACAATTAGTTATTGAGTGCATGGCCGAGCAATCACTTTCTGGAATGGCATAAGAGTGGATAACCCTACACTTATGTTCATAGAATCTGACTAGAACTATGTAGTTCAGTCGAGCCAACGATAGTAAACGAAATCACTTTATGGGAGGCAACCCATACTCTATATTTATTTTCAATTTTAGTATTAAGATTAGTTAGTTGTTTTTATATTCTCTCAACTTTTGACTCGTATAAAGGGGATATTTAAGGAACTCAATCTCGAAATAGTTTCATGTAAGGGGGTTGATCGAGCCAATTTATTTCCTTATTATATTGTATTATGCATTAGTTTTTTTGTTAATTAGCTCTTCATGGTAATGAAATAGATTATTTAATACATATCATAGTTAAAATTTGAAAATTTTGAATATTTCTACCTTTATTGAATATATATGATAATTAATTGGGAAAATCAATTTAATTGGAAAAACAACAAAATTGGGCTGACGATTTCCCAACGATTCCAATTTTAACTGAAAAACGTAAGGTAAATCGGTAGCAGTATGCAAAAGTTTCAATGTAATTTTAAGGCTACGATTCCTCACCAACTCGATATTATAACTAAAAATCGCTGCATAAATTGCTAAGCTATTGAGGCCCATTTTCAGCGATTTTATCTGTGATTCCTCAACGAATCCACTTAAACCCTAATTCGCTTGGAACGAATTCGAGTTTTAAAAAAATAAAAACCCAATCGCCACGTTAAAATCGTTCACACTCATAAACCATTGCAACCTTTCGTTTAAGATTAGTTAGTTGTTTTTATATTCTCACCTTAATCTTCACACATTCAACCCAAAATGTGGTGAGTTTTGAGAGTGGAGAGCCACCTAGGGCTTGAGCAAGGAAGTTCAAACTTGAGGTTGGAGGAGTGTCATAGAGAAGAATTTTTAGTCCGATACTTAAAAGAATCAGTTTCAAGAAGACAATCAACGAAAACCGTAATATTTTTTGGATTAAAATTTTGGTTTTTAGTCGATTTTGGATTGATTATTAGGCTAGAAGCTCAATTTCGAAATTTTTACCATAAAATGGTTTTGATATTGAATGATTTTTATTAGACCACAAGTATGGAAGCGATGTGATGATTTATTTATTACTATCAAATTTTTTAACCATTTTTCATATATGATGAGTAGATCAAATTTTATACGCAAGCTAATTTGAGTCTAGGATTCAAAATGAGTTTAGAGGTTATTATGAATATTTATCAATTGATTTGAATTACATACAAATTAAATTTTATTTTCCCAATGATATTTTATCAACAACTTTCATATAAAATTCAAACTCTTACTTTCTAAATGATATTTTCAATGAAAATTTCCTTCTCGATAGATCAGTTGAATCTTACCAAATACTTTTTTGACAAATTTGGTTTTAAATGGTTTTATAGGTTCATTCTTTCACTTACACTATTCTAAATGGCTATAGGTGGAAAGGGTAGTGATTCACGAGAGGAGAAAGAAAAGGAAAGTTATAAGAAAATCAAAAAAGAAAATTAAAAGTTTTTCAAACCTAAACAACATCAATATCTTTCAACACACCTAGGATTAGACCACAAAGAGAACCTACCCCACCTTCTTCATTTAGTTTCAATACCGAGTATGATTATGAGGAAGAAGTGGACATAGAAGTAGTTGATCAAGAGATACTGATGAAGGAGAAAAACTATGAACTAAAGAAAGATAACTTTGTTGATGAGAAGGCTTATGAAAAATTTAAAAATGATATAATTAAGGATATGAAATTGATCATGTATAGGGGATTTAATGTGAAGAATGAATTAAAGTAAAGGCCTATGGTCCTAGGTATCATTGAGACTAGGAACTGGTGTTTATTGACTAGGGATTATAACTACCTACACTTAGAGGATGTTTCTAGTGAATGGGGTTGTGATGTCTTAGTGAGAGAGTTTTATGTAAACATATATGGAAGTGAAAGTAAGATCGAGTCCAGAGTTCGAGGGAGGACACTGGATTATTGCGCTATAAGAATAAATCGATATTTCGGATTACAAATTTTTACCAAAAACGAAACGACGAGTACCCTAAACCTGAATATATCATTAAATAAGAGTACTCCACAAAGACAATTAGGGGAGGTTTAGAGGCAATCCATATAGATGGATTTATTTTTGGTACGAAAGTGTACTCCAAACAAATAACCACCAAATTTTATAGGAAACCACTAAAGCTTGGTGTTATTTCATCAGAGCTAGCTTATAGCCAAGCTCGCAATACTACGAGATAGTGAACTATAAAACTGCCCTACTTTACCATATTTTCATGGGATTATGATACTTAGATGTTGGGAAAATTATTTATGAATCAATTAGGAGTGCCATCACCACCAAGAAAAATGATGGACTTCCTTTCCTTTTGATTATTATGGCTTTTTGTAGGAAGGATCAAGTGAACATAGCAGGGCTTGATGCAAATGTTTTACCGAAGAAAACCAACATTAATGAGGTTATAGAGAGATATGGAAGATTATATGTTTATGAAGACACAGAGGATGAGAGAGAAAGAACCGAGATAGCTAGAAGAGAAACGAAGTAGAGAAGGAAAATTAGAGATGACGTGAGGAGAATTTTGGAGGAGATGTCGGAAGCTAGAAATGATCTGAACATGGAGCAACCTGCTAGGCATTACGATTAATTATACATGCAAGAGTCGGAGTTAGCTTTTATGGGTGCAATTTTGCGCAATCAGATGACCACTCTCCATAATCGAGAACTGGTGTTTGAGAACCATAGACCCTTAGCAAGGAGCATCCACAAGATGCAGCGTATAATGTCTTGGAGAAATAGATATCGAGGAGGTGTAGAGGTTCTTGTACCATCTATACAGATGAGATTACCTCTTAGCAATAATCTTGATGTTTCGACATTGCCAGGTCAGAAATATCACCTCTACGATCCCGTTTTGAGCTACCAATCCCAAAGGATTGATCTAGTGGAGGATGATGATGACGTGACTTCTAGATGCCGAAATTGATTCTCTTATTCTTTTTATTTTTTCTATCTTTGAGTGATACTATGAGAGCTCCTATATATAATTCTAGTAATGGTGATATACTTTGTGTTTCTTGGTGATACTTTGTGTTATAGTGGTATACTATGTGTTACATTTTATTCAGTGCTTGGGTATGATATTTAATACACTTGAGATATAATGGTGATGTTTATTCATTAAATTTCTATGCACTTTGTCTTATTATAATTTTAAACTAACTTTATTAATTTCTAAATTGTCAAATTTCTGATTATATCAATTCTTTTATACTTCACGTGGTATGTTTGTTATGTTGAAAATTATACTTCATTTCTAAACCTTGAGGACAAGGTTTAGAATGAGTTTGAGGGTATTTTAGGTGAAGTATGACATTGATGACAGTGAAAGGAAAAAAAGGTGGAAGAAAAGTTCAGAATTACTTTTAATCTAATATTCAAGTAAGTTGACGAAATTTTTGGTTTCAAATTTCTTTCAAATTCCAGTAAGTATGATTTTGATTTTACTTTATTCTTACTAAGAATGATAATGATATATAATAGATTTTGAATTGAAGTGATATTTTTATTACCTAAGTGAATTTTATGATAGAAGGAATCAATATTTTTTTATCTTTTTGATCAACTTTACTACTTGATGTGAACACTAAATTAAATGCCTTGTGTTAGTCATGATAGGTAGAAGATCAAAGCAATAGTGCAAGATGAACAAGATAGATATCTATGAATCTTGTGATATAAAAGACTATTGATTAAGTATTTCTATAGTATATATAGAAAGTTATTATGCTACAATTGAAAGAAGAAATGATTTAGAAACCAATGAATTTCTATCAATTAGAAATAATACTTTCTTCGGCTTTAGTGGATAGTTGGAAGTGTTAACGAGAGTTTATATATTTAAATATATAAATAGTCCTATAGATTCCAAAGGAAATGGAGCAGGGTATTTATAGCGAAAAAAATGTGAGAATGTCCATAGGAAATGGAGTAGGGACTCAAAAGAAAAAGTAAAAGAAATATGTTAAAAAGAAATAATTAGAATGAAGTAAAAAGAAACTGAGCGATGAAAAAAGATGGAAGTTCATAAACTCTTAGAAGAAAAGATTTAACTCAAGTACTTGAAGCTATAGTTGAATGAAGTATTTTTTATAATCTAACAAGTTTTAAATGATATATTCATTGGTATCTTGGCAAAATTCTTATTAATTTTGATTGTGGTATTATTATAAAATATTGTGGCAAAATTCTTATTAATTTTGTGTTTTGAATTTTTATACTAGTTATTGTAAGCTTGATGCTTGTCAGTGGAGATTAAGAAACCTATGTTATGTACTGTTATTGGTAATGAACTTTAAGTTCTAAAAAGTGTTACATTAGGTGGTTGAGTTATCAATAAAAGATGTTTAATTTTGTCTAAATCATTCTATTGTATCATAACTTTTATTTACTTGGGGTAACATGTTTCCATTTTAAAATCACTTCTATTTTAAAATCTTTATTATTTAAAGTTAAGATGAATTAATTTGAAATCAGTATATAAAGAATGAAAAGAGAATATGATTGAGAGTATTCCTTTGCTTGGGATGACAAAGTACTGAGTTTGGGCGTATTTGAAAAGTTAATAATTAGACACATTTTATAGTGTAATATATGATGCTTTTTTATATAAATGATTATATTACACTACGTATTCTCTTATTTTTATGATTTAATGTTTTCAAAAGGAAAATAAAGAAATGGAAGAAAAAAGCAAGAAGAGCAAAACAATCAACTGAAAACTGCTCTAGCGATTAGCCAGCGATTTGGAATGACACTAGGATTTCGCCACTTAAATTAGCAGCAGGAAAAAGTCAGCAAATACACAGTGAATTGGAGAATGAACTTCAAATCGCCAGTTCAATTTGTGGAACACTGAGATCTAAACTCGGTGGCTTGCTTCGCGATTTGTGTTCAAGTGAGGAATCGGTGACAAATCATTTAGGTCAGTTATGGGTTTCTTAGATTCATATGAATAATTTGGGTTTCTCTAAGATATGTATACGTAAGGAGACTATAAAAATACCAGAGAGCTTCAAAATAACTTTCTCCTTTTGCTTTCCTTTTGCTCTACATTAATTCTATTGTCTAATTTAGTAGATGTTTGAAGATACATTGGATCTTTGATTTATATTAAGGTATCTATTTATTTATTATGTCTTTTAATCATATTTATGCATTGTTTATTTTCAACATGTGTGAGTAGTCTATTAATCTAAAGATACCATAGACATGTAATATATTTTGGATTGCTAGATAGTTATAATTAAGAATCATGATCTTAATGCTTTAAATCTATTCATATAAGTCAATCATAGATTTAACAAGTTGTTTTTGCATATTACAACTAAAGAAGATTAGTATTGCATGCATAGTTGCAAATGTGTTTTATGGTATTTTGATTATGATTCTCTGTCCATAATTATTGACAACAATTATAGAAGTTGTAACTAGGATTGATCTATAGGGCATTTCCCGAGTGGATATTCTAGGTGATTGTGTTCTAAGTCATTTATTATGTGGCTTCTGTTAATATTGGCTTAGATTAGGCATGATTTTCACTAAGCGTAATGCTATCGTATTTCTACGCTAATGTGTTTTATCCAATGGGTAGATTTTCAAGGATAGGAATATGTCATTTCCATTGAATTTAGGAAAACCGGTGGCTAGCTAATGGCTATCAACCTATTATGAAGTTGGATTTAATGATTCCAAGATTCCACGTATGTTATGATTATAACTATAGAGTGAAGTGATGTTATGTTGTAGTGTGTGAAAGCAATTCAACTATATTACATTGTTTAGTGTGGGTTTGTTTATATTTTTTTTATTTATATTGAATTGAATTCGAATATTGTTAAATTTAGTTTGATTTATTTGTTTAAATTAGTTTAATTAATTTGGTTATTAAAGTTAATATTTATAGTTTCAGTTATTTAATATTTTAATTCCCGTTTAACAAGATTAACTAAATTAATAAAAACAAACAAAAAAATACTTTCTTTTGAGGTTTGCAAAATCTTCGTGGAAACGATATTCGACTTATTACTACTACAAGTTAATAGTAAAATACGAGAAATTATTGTGCATGCTCGACACATTAAGGAATGTTCCTTTAGTTACTATCCTTTGAAATGTCATCGAGATTCGTGTGTGCAAATCTCGAGATAAGTTGAAATTAATCAATAATAAGTCGATCAATTGAGATGGGTTTATTAAGAGCCACATAGATGAACCTCGAGGTACACAATACGTATCTCGAGAAAGATAAAAAATAAAATAAAAACAAATAAACCATTAGATTTGCCTCAAGATTCATGTGATAGGAATCTCAAGGAAATCTCATATTTATTGTAAAATGCATAGAACACCACCTCACTTGGTTCAATTTCAATATTGAGGTTGAAAGAGAGAGGGAGACAGGTCGAGGACCGAGATGCGTAGAGAAATCGAGATGGAGAGATCGAAGGTGAGTGTGTTGATGTCATTGTTGTTGAGTTATTATTTTTCATTGTTGATGTTAGCTATTGTTGGTTGTTGTTTCGATGAAGATGGATTGGAAGGCTCAGACGAACTGCTAGGCAGTTCGTCGGAGGAAGGAGATGGCAAGGTGATCTCTCCAGCACTGGAGAGCCTAGGGTGGGTTCCCGGTGATCAAATTAAAAAAATATGATTTAGTTGAAAAGAGGCATGGGAAGAAGAAATGGGGTTTGATTCCTCGAACCAAACTGAATCGGGTCCGGTTTAGGGGTCAGACCACCCAATTAATTAAAAAATATGGAGAAAAGGCTGGAAAATAGGGAAAAATTCCAGAAAAATCAAAAAATTAATATTTTGACCAAATAAATAGAAATTGATGAATTTCTATATAAAATGAAGAATTCGGGATTCGTATGGAACTTTATACCAGGTTTTTACCTCGAAAAATGTGAAATGGTCTAATTTGATCTAACAAGTGATAAATTGGTTTTAACTAATGAGTATTAGACTTAAATTGATTATAATCAATCTATTTTAGGTTATTAATCAATGGGAAAAGGTGTATGTATCTCGGGAATTGTGTAAGTTAGAATAAAGTTAGGAAAGCTCGACACAGGTAAGTGGGACTCTTATTCTTGTCAACTATGCAATGTAATTATTATATTTAGATCATATAGCATTATGGAGTAGGAATGGGACAACGTACCATGACTTGAATGTATTTGTTTTTAAATGTTAAAATCCTCGAAAGTGTCGATAAGGCTTACCGGGCTTGAGGGATGTGAAGGTTAGCCTAGAAATAGATTACATCTTTTATCCTAATTAAAGGAAAATGTTAACCTGGAAATGGATTTCCCCTTTTATCCTCGGTAAGTGGAGTTTTACCTTATTCGTTCGCTGTTCATGTAGGGTTGGTAGCTCAGTTACACTTGAATAACTGACAAAATCACATGATGACCAACATATGGGTTTTGTGGATCGTAATCTTAGGGTGATGTGAGAGTACGACTTTCTAGTTATTGAGAGTTGACAGCTCGATTACATTTGAATCCATTGGAAAAACCCCATGTTAGTCAACATGCAAATTCTACAGATGTATTCTTATGTAAGGCAAGAGTATAACTCTAAAATGAAACTGAAAATTACAAGTTATGAGTACAATTGCAATTGACATTTGAACTTGCATTTCGTTATCTATTGTTGTATCATTTTTAATGATTGAATAGATATGTTTTGGATTCTTATTGCTGATCATTTATACATGGCTAGTAATCGATAATTGATATGTTCACGAGCATCACTTATTGAGCAAGTTGGAGCACTTATTCCCCAATTAACATTTCAGGTTATTGACATGCGCTTCGACTCAAGAACAAAAAAGATTAGGAGTTTATAGTCTTTTTTACGATGAATTGGTTTCCCTACTATTTATTTAAGGAGCGGCTAAAAGGACCCCAATTTTTGCTAAATGCACCCTACCTTAGTGAAATTACACTACTACACCTCTATATAAAAGGGTTTTTACTAACCATACCCCACCCGCCCCACTCACCCATCGCATCTCACCACCAACTTGAATCCCAAGAAGTCCAAACAAAACCATGTCGATTCAACGCGATGGGTACATTCCTAATCTATTTTAGTGTCGATTTCAAAGTTTTTCTTGGTTTTTTTTTTTTTACTTTTTTTGAGTCGGTATTTTTTAGGATTGTTGTAGGGTTTAGGGTTTCAATTTGGGAGTTGAATCTTGCATTTTAGGTGTAAAGTTTCGATGGAATCGATGATATTAAACGATTTTAAGCAAAACCTACTATTTTTTTGGTCATTTTCATGTGTTTTTTGGAGTTTTGAAATTTTTGTGTTCGTTCTTGTTGTCGTGGATGTCGGACACAAGAGCGGACACACCGAATCGACACCTCTAAATAGGCCTTGGCCGACTTCAACTAAAACTTGCAAAAATAACTAAGTTTCGATGGGTGACGGAAGAATCCAACTAAGTCCTCTTTAGAGGTGTCGATCCTATGTGTCCGAAACCTCGAAAGAGGTTTCAGTCATGTGTGTCTGACACCTCTTTAGAGGTGTCACCCCTTTGTGTCCGAAATATCTTCAGAAGAGGTGTTGGGGTGAGGGTGAGGGTGATGGGGTACATCAAGGGCAATTTTGGAATTTTGAGAAAAAAATGTGGTACACTAAGTAAAAAGTAGGGTATGACGAAGTAAAAATTCAAAAAAGGGGTATGTTTAGTCACTCCCTTTATATATTGTATTGAATTACTATTTTGTAATAAACATGGATGGGATACGGTTTTACACCAAGGTTCATGCCGGTTTTTTCTACATCTTGTGTTTTATCGAAAAATTTGTAAATTCCACTACATTATGTTTAATTATTATTCGATTATCAAGATATATAGGTTGTGTTTATCAAGTATGAAGGACGGCTCTACCGTTACTCTAGTTAAGTCCGTTTGGTGTGGTGTCATTAGAGGCTTAATTAGGGTTTCAGGTCGGGTAATTAGGATAGGGGATGCTACATGCATTCTTCCTTTGCTTTCTTTCTTTCTTTATTTTTTTCTTGAGCAAGAGGTTCTTGCATTTTTCCCTTTCATTCTTTTTCTCTCTAATGATTATGCACCGAGTTTGCAAAATTCTTAGCTATTATGTCGTTGTTTGTTGCGTGCAAACCGTGTCTTGCTTGTTATTCCACTACATTACGGCTAGGGCTGGCAATTTGGGTCATGAAACGATTAACACGACACGTAATAAACATGTCGTGGGTTTGGCTTAAGTGGGTATGGGTCATAAACATGTTAACACATTTATACACGGTTAATAAACGAGTCATTAACATGTCAACTTGCTTAACTCGTTTATGACTCGCTTAACACGACTAAAGAATAATGTATAAATAATAAATATGGTATAATAAATAGATTGGTACAAAATTCACCCATTTGAATGCATGTTAATAGCATGATTTATTTATTTTATTTATAGACATCTTTTATCATATTTTATTTTATATTTGAGAGGAAATATTCATTTTACTTTTAATATATTATTTATGTTTTAGATTTTATTAATAATTATTTATTAAGAAAAAAAACACTTTTCACCAAAGTAAAATTTAGATATTTTTTAGATGATTCTTATAATTTTGTTTATGTTATTATTACGAGTCATTTTTGCTTTATTATTAAGAGTAATAAAGAATTGAATGAAAAAGTAAAGTAAAACTAACGACTATATACAACCACATTATATTTTATTGGCTATTTTAGTATGTTTGTTCAAATTTAATCATTTAGATATATTTTAAAAAGTAGTAACCAAATTATAAAAGTTTAAATAAAATAAAAAATTTTAAATACAATATTTAATAAATGGGTTACACGAATACACGACATGTTAATTAACACGACCCACTTTGACACGAAAACGATTAACACGATTAATAAACATGTCATGTAATGGGTTTGCATTATATGGGTCATGACCTGTTTATGACACGACACGTTTACGACTCACCGATACGAATTGCCACCCCTAATTACGGCTTGCTGCATTGTTGGTGTTGCTGTTTCACTACTACTATTTCGCACTGCTGTTGTTGATGTCTTGCAGTTTGGCTATGTTTATGCAGATTTGGTGTTGTTTGCTATTACTACAACATGTTGTTTTGCTATGGTTTCGTGGAAATTTTTGGTGCAACCACACCTAACTTGCTTGCTTAACAACTCACCTAGTAGGGTATAATTTCTTTAATTTGAAACTGAATTTCTACATCTTTGATAGCCAAGTTAAGGCTTCAAACCAGTCTATATTACTTTCTTGAACCAACAAACCAAGCCTTCTCCATAGGTTTTTTCATTAGTTAGCATAACCATTATATTCGCATCGCTTTTGTGCATTTTTCTTCTTGCATCCACATAGTTTAATTTATATGTTCATTAAATTTTGCATTCAGTTATACACCAGCACAAAAAAATCCTTTTCACATTCAGGCTTTTCACCATGAATATTCATATCATGTCCGAAGCCCAAAAAAATTTAATGGCCAAATCAAAAAAATACAGGAGCATATTGATGATCAATTTAAAAAGCTTAAACTTGGAATAAGTGATGATATAGACCAATTCACTTCTTCAGTGGGTCAACATCTGGTAGATGAAACCAGTGATACCCCTAGTGGCCCTAAAGTTTATTACTATCCATCTTTGAATCGATCTCATGTTTCCTAAGATTTAGAGGAATCACACACAGATTCAGATGAGTCACATGATGTTGGGGATAATGATCAATTCCTTAGCCCTTTAGATAATCCGGACTGAAGTGATGAGCATGAGAATGATTTGAATCATTTATATGAGCCTTTGAATGTTATGAGATGCATTTTTTCTTCTTACGTCCATAGTGATGAGTGGAAGCGTACTAGCATTTTCCTCACAAACATTAAATATGGAAATAAAGTATGCAAAATTGTAATTGATGGTGGGAGTTCTATGAATGTCGTGTCTATTTCATGTGTTTCTAGGAGGAAACTAAGGCCTGAACCACATCCCCAGCCTTATAAGATTGTCTTGGTTGATAAGACTTCATTACAGTGACTAAAAGTTGTTTGGTGCCACATACATTTGGTAATTATAGTGATTGCATTTGGTGTGATATTCTATTAATGGATGTTGCACATGTTTTGCTAGGGCATCCTTGGTTGTATGATCTTGATGTCACTCACCATGGTAGAGAAAACACCTAGTTTTTAAATATTAGGGCAAATCCATTTGGTTAATTCATGCGAAGCCTGTAGATAGTAAGCTCAAACATCAGCCAGCGTCTTGGCCTGTTGCATCTCAGCCTTCTTATCCTCCCTCTAGAGCTTCCATCATTAAACCATTGACCCATGGTAAGTTTGAGAAAAAGGTTGTTTCATTTGATTTTATGTTGCATTAGTTGGTCATAAAGTAGTCCTTAATGTGAATGAGCCTGCAGATGAGTTAAACCTGATGAGCTACCTCTTATGCAAGACGTTTAATATGCATTTGATCTTATTCTTGGTTCACAATTACCTAATCTCCCATAGTATAGAATGAACCCTAAAGAGCGTGATGTATATTCTAGGCAAGTCAATTACTTATTGGCCAAAGGTTCCATTAGACTTAATTTTGAGTCCATGTGGAATCCCTGCCATGTGAACTCTTAAAAAGGATGTTTATTGGCGTATGTGTGTTGATAGTCGAGCCATTAATAAGATAATTGTCAAATATCATTTTCCCATTCCCCGTCTTGATGACATGTTAGATTTGTTGGTTGGTGCTAAGTGGTTTTCTAAGATTGATTTACGTAGTGGATACCAAGATGGTCTTTATGAGTGGTTTGTGATGCCACTTGGAGTGCCTAAAATAGCCCGTAGTCATGATTCTATTTTGTTCATTGTTGATAGGTTTTCCAAAATGGCACGTTTTATTCGTTGTAGGAAATCTATTGATGTCTCTCATTTTGCTAAGTTGTTCTTTAAGGAGATTGTTAAGATTCATGGGTTGCCTACCTTAATAAGGTATGATAGGGATGTGAAGTTTGTAAGTAATTTTAGGAAGACATTATGGAAAATTCTTGGTACTAACCTAAAGTTTTCTTTTTCCTTTCATTTCTAAAGTGATGGTCAGACGGAAGTGGTTAACCGTAGTTTAAGTTCGTTGCTTAGGTGTCTTGTGGGTGAGAAACCAGGCGATTAGGATTTTATTGTTACCCCTTGCAGGATTTGCCTCAAATAGCTCAATTAACTAATCTATTGGATTATCCCCTTTATAGTTGTCCTTGGTAATCGGCCTCGTCAGCCAATGGATCCTCTTCCATTACCACCAGATTGTCGTACCTTTTTTTTCAGTTGAGTCCTTCACCCAACACATACATGACCTTCATGCCGATATTCGATGAAAGCTTGCAATTTCTAATGAAAATTATAAAATTAATGCTAATATGCATCGTAGGAATGTAGAATTTCATGAAAGTGATTATGTGATGGTACGCATTCGTCTTGAGCGATACCCTCCACATTCATTTCAGAAACTACATGCCCGTGCCTCTGGCACATTTCGCATACTTCGAATACTTTGACCAAATGCCTATGTGCTTGACTTACCATCTGATATGCATACTAACCTAGTTTTCAATGTTGAGGACATATATCCTTATAGTGGTACTTTTGAGCCTCATTTGCTAGTTAATGTTCCTACAAGTTTATCTTCCGCGACTTCAGAGCCATGCCTTCCACCTACTTCTACATCTTTTGAGCATATTGCTAATATATTGGAAGATGATATAATGTCTTATCTTATGGTGGATATCATCGTTATTTGGTGGCTTAGAAGAATCATCCAACTTCTGATGCTTGATAGATATATAAGGATAAGTTCATACTCATGGATCGTGATCTTTTGGATAACTACTGGAACGACCTAAATTTTTAACCCTTGTTTTATTTTTAATTAGGATCACCGACCTTTGACGTAGGACCCGCTGACCAATACGAGATCTGACCTTGGTGGGGGACCAAGGTATATTTTACATTTATTAGTTGTATTTTCTAGTGTATGTGTGTGTGTATGTGTAGATTGTGCAATCACAATTTTGGTTAGTGTTTATAGGGATCGAGATGCAAGTAGGGACACGCCTCGAGATGTGTACAAGCACGTGAATCGGGAAGAGAGTAATTTGGTGAGTTTTTATCAAGGTGTATACACATTAATGGGAATAAGTTATATGAATTAAATTATTTGGACTATAGTATGATAAATTAAATCAAATTAAACACCAAAGATGTGAAAATAAAACATAGGCCATGCATATACCTCGAGATATGCATTTAAGTGTAATCCATGAGATTTGAGTCAAATATAGTTGTTAGAATGAGTGAAAGAGGAGATGGTGGGGTTATTTGGAGCCATTAGATTTACATCTAGATACACAATCAAAATGAGATTAATGTCTAGTAATAAATCATAGGATGATATATATGAATAGTTGATCTTCATTTTCATGCAAACTAAACAAAAATTTTGAGGTGAAACACTTGCTGGGATTTGAGAATTCAAAGGTTTAAGAGAGCTAAATTCATTAACATTAGGATCAACAACAACAAGAGTTGAAGATCAAGAACCTAGGAGAAAAGACTCACTACTATGCCTTCATTTTCATTCATACATGTAAAATTTACGTAATGAATCATAAGGATTTTGATAAGATAAGGAAATTGAAGTCATTTCATATTAGTTTTTATCAATTTGAATACATAATTAAAGTTTCAAGTTTAAATTTTAAGCTTTTAAGATTTTGATAAAAAAAAATTAGGGTTTCAACATGACTTGAAGATATGATATTCTGAACTAATTAAAGTCATTTTTTATAAACTAGTTTGATATTTAGATGTTTTATGAAATTTTACTCAATCTACTATATTGATTTTTTATATTTGGGTGAGGAATGAATTTGTTATGAATTTTACAAGTTCATGAAGTTCTTGAAACCTAAAACTGAAATTTTGCATGTTCCTATTTTGAACCAGTCTCTATAATTTGGCCATAAATTTCTCACGCACCATGTGAAGATTCAGACTCCTTCATATTCAAAAATGCTCTATAACTCTAATGTTGAATTTGAAATTTTAAGGTTTCACAGTTTTTATAATGTCCTAATGTTCTGTCAAATACTCCTTCATTTCTTATTGGATTGAGCTCTTCTTCTAGTATGACATTCTTTGTTATGTTTACAGTCTTCAGTAAAAAAATCATAATTTTTGAAGCTATGGTTTAGGAGAAATGAATTTCTCAAATTTTCTGATAAGAATATAAAACTATTTTGAGTGATTGTGGTAATATTTCCATATCTCTGTTGTTTCTCATCAAAATTGCGCAAACCTTATAGTTTTGGAAAGCTATGACATAGCTCTAGAACTTCTATCTGGACTATAATATATAATTTAAATGTTTTGGTAGTTGAAATAACTCACAAGTTGTGGAACCAAAATTGTCTTTGTTTTAGTAAAGTAAGTTTCAACATAACCAAATTATTAAGGGGGTTAATCTTATACATTGGAATTTAAAATCACTTAACCAACCTCAGCAGCTTATAGAGGACTTACATGGTATGGAACACGAATTTGGAGTGGTTGGGAGGCAGTTTAGGCTAGGAATTACGTGCATTCATTTCCATTTCAATTCTAGTTTACTTTTGAAATACAATCACTTGAACTGATTTGTTTGTTCTTGAATTCTCAATGTCATGATACTTATTTGGGTGATGCCTATATTTAGTTTAAGTAACTAAAATCCATGTTTGATTGGGTTCATGACAATTTGTTCTATTTGGTTTCTTATCTTGTTTTGGACTTTTAAATGTTCTTGATATCCAAATTTGTATGTTGTGAAATAACATGCTATTATATTATCATCTCTGTGTTGTTTACCAACATGTTTCATATGTTGGACTTATTTCGGTTTATGAGGTTGGCTAATTTGTAGTGGTTGAAAGGTAGTCCACACGTTTGGGTTCCCTGATTCTGATTCTTACGAGTTAGTGCGGCACACTGGGTTAGAGTCTTTGGAGACGTAAGCGCCCTTGATTGTCTGATGTGACATAGCTCACAACCAAATATATAAGCTGATGTGACGTAGCTCACGGCTGACCAAACCTCGATTTGCGTGACTACCTTGTTTAGTTTTTTTAGCATTCCTGGTACTTGCTTGCATACATTCCTTTCAGATTTTCTTTCATAGTTATCGTATGTTTTTCAATTACCATTTCTTATTTATTTGGAAATGTGAATTAATGGCCTCGAGATTTATAATTGCTTCCATAATATTATTAAGACTTTCGCTAATTTGTTAAAATGTAGAAAATAATTTATTAACTCTGACCTGAATAATAAGAAATAAATAATTCTTATCCTGAACACAAGTTACGAGGAGAATAAGACAAAAGGCTGACTAATACATTATTAAATCCTACATGGCAGGGATTAAAGCTTAATACCGACATTAGGCAGGGCAGTGCGCTGTTTAGAGACTCAGTCCATCATAGTTAGGATTAGGGCTTAATATCGGGATTAGGCCCAGCGGTGCACTGATTAGAGATTTATGCCATCACAGTTGATTTAAGAGCATAGTTCTAGACAAGTATCGAAACAAACTAGAATAGAAAACAAACTTTAAAGAGGAAACTAGTTGATTCTAACTTAAAAGCCATTAGTTGGGAAGTCAAGTATAAGTGAGGTTAGGGATGGACTGTATGTATGTGTTATGATTACATATGTATATGTATACGGTACTTATGTAGTAGCTGATTTCTCCGCGCAATTAACTTGCAGACATCGATGGCAGACAAATGTGAGGATGGAGATGTTAGGGCCGACGGTAGTCGGCCTCCTACTATGGCATATGAACTTCAAAGGGTGTCAAACCGAGTCATTGCTTAGGGACAACAGTTGACTGAGCTACTTGATTTGATGTGAGCACATCTAGTTACAACAGCCATTCCCAATACCGTTACTGCTATCATAGTGCTTCCATCACTTGAGACACTAACTGCACTTGCAACCACTACCGCATGGCCACATGTACCAGTATTGCCAGTGCTACGACCACCGATAGAGCCGACATTACCCCATCCACTAGAGTTATCATTTGTTACCATATTGACGGTAGATGCTACGAAGACCACTCCTACTCATACTCCTACCACAACTAGTTGTAGCCTAATCGAGGACGCCAAGCTAGTGAAAGAGTTCATCAAACTCATACCAGTATACTTCTCGAGGGAGAGGGATTGCGAGAAGATAGAGAAGTGGGTAATGTCACAGAAAAAGCTACACCTACTATTGGGAGTCGAGGACATATTACAACATGTATTTTCCTACTTCACCATGGGGAAATGTGCGCACTTTTGGTGGCGTACGACAATGGCCAGTCAAGGTAGTTTCTCTTTTTAGGCTAGTTTCAAGGAGTTCTACAAGCAGTGCTTTCCATCTTCAATGATGAAGAGGTTAAAGAAAGAAATCTGACACGTGTTGAGCTTGTACAATAGTTTCCCGTGTTTTTCTATTAGTTATAGTAGTGGTAAATGGGATATTGTCTCCACAAGGATTTTTCAAATCTCAAAGGAATGTATTTTTTATTACCTTAATTAATCTAATCAAACAGAAATTAAAATATTAAAGAACGAAAAACTATAAATACTGACTTAATTAATCAAACTAACTAACTTAATCTAAATAATTCAATGCAAACTAAATTATACAATACTCAAATTAAATATAATTCAAATATCTTAAACAAACCCCCACTAAACAATGTAATATACTTGTTTTGCTTTCAAACACAAAACACTACATCACTTCATACTATAGTTATAATCATAACACATGGAATCTTGGAATAATTAAATCCTATTTCTTAATAGGATTGCCAGCAACCGATTTTCTTAAATTCAATGGGAATGCCATATTCATATCATTGTAAATCTACCTATTGGATAAAATGCAACACCATAGAAATTCGATACACCATATGTATTAAATGAGCTATTTCATTATTATAAATAAGTAATTAACATAAAACTAATGCATAATATAATAGGAAAATGAATTCACTTGATCAACCCCCCTTACATGAAATTATTATGGAATTAGATTTCTGAAATATCCCCATTATAAGAGTCGAAATTTGAGAAAGTATATAAACAAATAACTAATCCTAATACTAAAACTGTAAATAAAGAAAAAGTATAAGCTACCACACATAAATTGCCTTTGTTTACTATCGTTGGCTCGATTGAACTATGCAATTCTAAACTAGTTCTATAAAATTAAGTGTAGGATTTTCAACTATTATGTCATTCCAAAAAGTGATTGCTCGGCCGTGCAGTCAAAAAGTGATTGTCTTGTTCAGAATATCCATGAACATTTGCAAAGTGGCTAAGAAAGGTCGTCCTAAAATTAATGGAGCATCTTCATTGATGAAATATGGCATAACCAAAAAGTTTATGGGAATAATATACTTATCAATTTGAACTTGTACATTAGTAACCACACCAATTGGTTTTTCTGAATAATCGTTTGGTAAAGTAACTTTTTTGGAAGCAAGTGCATCCAATTCCAGTTGAGTGTAAAGAAAAAATGAATTGGCATATAGTTTGCTCTAAAACCCATATAACAAATAATTTTAAAGTACCAAGTCCATTAGACATTTATGTTTATCTATATATCTCCTAGATCATTGAGCTTGACAATTATTTGTGAGGGATGTCTGATAGTGATTAGCGGGGTAGATTTACCTATGAATTTTAAGGTTTGACGTGCTATTAGGGATTGATTAATTCAGGCAGACATCAATTGTTTTTGCTGGACAGTGAATTTCCAGATCTTAGGTTGTCTGACCTTTATATTCAAAGGTAGCTCACTGAGGACTATTAACATGAGAGGTCGACTTTCAACTAGTAAAGAGATGGAGTCTCTGGTAGCCTTATAGAGCATGGTAGAGACTCAGGGACCTAGACTTTAAGATATTCTAATAGTTTTCAAGTTTTTTAATGTATTTCTAGAAGATTTACCTGGTCTACCACTACTAGGAGATATATATTTTGATACTAGTGTACTACATTGTTCAGAGAGAATTAGAGGATTTGAGAGTCTGCTTGAGGATTTTGGTAAGAAAGGATTCATTGCACCTTCCATGTCGTCGTGGGGAGCACCAACTTTTTTTGTTCAAAAGAAGGATGGCAGTTAGAGACTATTGATGTAGGCTGCAAGTATAACAGCTCTATTGTTGAAATAGTGTGACCAACTTACGTTGTTACGGATAACATCCTTAGAGAATATCCACGCAGTAGTACCTAGTCAATATTACTTTATCGCTAAGGAAATCCTTTTAATTTGGTTTTTACAACTAAACTATTATAATATATCAAAACAATGTAAAATATTTTTAAGCTCTTATATTACGAATATCTTAGTTCGCAACTTCACCTAGGGAATGAAATACTATGATTTTCAACTCATTTTATTCATCTTTAGTGTGTGTGTGTGTGTATGTAATGTATAATTAGAATAGACATATTTCCTTCAAATCAACTTCAACCAACTGTCATGACGCAAAAGATTTTAATGTGCAAACTAGAACTCCACCTATCGGTGTCAATAACGTAAGCTCCGCATTGCTTTAAGTCCCAAATCTTTAGAGTCATAACCAATTAAGTTTACTATCCGTGCCTCCCTAATCAATAACTATCTATCGATGTTATGCATTTTACGGTTGTACAGTCCATTTTCTATTTAACAGCTTCAATGGCCATTATAACTTCTAAAACCTAATATCGACAAACATGTGATTTAGATGTTCGTAGCATTATGCTTAGAATCAATACAAATTCTAACCATTGCACTTTTTAACTTTATAATATATTCATGTTTATAGCATAACATAGGATCCATTGATCCCTAAGATTAATAAACTACTCACACTTCATTGATACAAACATGCACATAGTAGTATTCATTGAAATCAAAGATTAAATGAATAAATTCAATTAAATTAATATAAACAATACCTGAATCACCACACGTGAGTCTTTAATGTATTCTCTTCCACAAATCTTTTTAATACTAAAGAATAAAGTAAACATATGATAATCTATGATAATGGTTACTAATGGATTGTAATTTATATGTCTACCATGTTCCAATATCTATTTATACTCATAAGACATGTTTGAAATTAATTAGAACCCTAATATACAATCTCACCAAAAATAGAACTCTAACTTTCTATTTTCTTTAGTCTCGACGTTGTCTATAAGTGGTCCGGCTCTGTTTGTGTTATGCTACGGTGCCATGACAGCTTCGACCACTTTGTGGGATTTTTCCTTATTCAATAGACTCAGTGCCATGTGCCTCTTGTCCTAGCGTTGTACCTTATCCTCCAAGCCGTTGCCATTACGTCGGCCATCTTGAATCATTTCCTTGGTCTCCCACGCTGTGCCTTCATCTCCCACGCTGTCCACTTTCCTTCTCATAGTGCCAAACATCTTAGCCAAGGCGTCAACCTCTATTTTGTGTATTTTGGCTCGTTTTTTCACAAATTCCATTATTTTTCTCCTTTATGCCTTGTATACCTGAAAATACATAAATATCATCAATTAGAGCCCATTTTGAGATATTTAAGCTAATTATACAACTAAACTAATAGTATATAAGTCTAAATAATCACTTATCAACTATACATTGACTATAGGAAGTTCAATAGGGTTATTGTCTTGAATAAGTAACCACTTCCACAGATCGATGATTTGTTTGATCAGATGAAGGGAGCGCAGTTCTACTCCGAAATAAACCTGTGGTCATAATATCATCAGCTACGGATTAGGGATTAAGATGCAGATAAAACTATGTTTAATATCATATACGGACATTACTAGCATTACCTGTTCGCGGTCATGCCATTTGGGCTAACCAATGCACCCGCCATGTTTATGGATTTGATGCGCCAAGTATTGAGAGCGTTTCAAGATTGTTTTGTTATTTTCTTTATTGATGACATACTTATCTACTCAAGGGCTTGAGAGGATTATGAGCATCCCCTCATAGAGACACTTCAACCTTTAATGGACCAAAGTCTTTATGCTAAGTTCAGCAAATGCGAATTTTGGTTGATTAAGGTCAAGTTCTTGGGTAACATAATCGGAGCAATAGAAGCAAACTGTGGATGTAGCCAAGATACAAGTAGTAATGGATTGGCAAGCACTGACATCAATGAAAGTGATTAGGAGTTTCCTTGGGTTGGCTAGTTACTGCCACCGTTTTGCAAAGGATTTTTCAAAAATCACTTCACCAATCACAAAGTTGACCGAGAAGGATGTTAAATTTGAATGATCTAAGGAATGTGAGCATGAATTTGTGGAGTCGAAGAGATTATTGACCACTTCTCTAGTGTTAGTTTTGGTGAAGATTGTGCGGTAGTTTACCATGAACACAAATGTTTCCCATCCAGGTCTAGGTCGCGTTTTGATGCACAATAGAAGAGTTGTAGCGTATGCCTCTAGACAGCTGAAAACACATGAGAAAAATGATCGAACACATGATTTGGAGATAGTGGCAACAGTGTTTATTGTGAAAGTGTGGAGATATTATCTATCTATATGGAGAGAGATTCACACTCTACACTGATTATAAGAGTTTGAAGTATCTTTTCAAACCGAAGGAGTTGAATATAAGACATGGCTTGAATTATTGAAGGACTACAACTTTTCCTTAGAGTATCACCCACGAAAGTAATGTAGTTACTTGAGGCACTTACTGAAGTGAGTCAGTCAGAGAATCCCATTGATTTTAAGTCGATGATTTGCGCACAAATGAAAGTACAGATCATGTCTACACAAAGAGTATCAAAGGGTTAAAGAACTAACATGTTGTACTCGAGGTTCAGTGATTTAGTGTAGAATGTTGACTGTATAAACTGGACTGAGACATGAAACAAGTGTTTGAGATATAAAGGCAGATTATGGATACCGTCGGTAGCAGAGCTGAGATATGAAACTATTCAGGATTTACACCATTCCAAATTCATTATTCATCCAGGAAGAAAAAAATGTACCATGACATGAAGAGACATTTTTTATGGCCTGCGATGAAAGTGGACGTGTCTGAGTTCATCAAGAACTGTACAGTTTGCTAGTAGGTAAAAACTAAGCATTAGAGACCTGTAGGATTACTTCAGCCACTTCCAGTTTCACAATGAAAATGGGAAAAATTGCCATGGATTCTGTTAGAGGACTGTCGAGGACTACAACAAAGCACGATTCCATCTGGTGATTATAGATATATTGATAAAGTCCACTCATTTCCTACCAGTCCCCTCTTATTATACATTTGACCAGTTGAGTATATTGTTCAAGAGAGGGATCATCAAGCTACATTGGGTATCGTTGACTATCATGTCAGATAAAGATGCTATGTATACATCTAGGATGTGGTGAAGTATGCAGGAGCAGTATCGTATGCACTTACAGTTCAACACTACTTTTCCCCCATAGACTGACGGTCTGACTAATAGGTTTATTTAGGTTCTCGATGATTGCTATGGGTGAATATGTTAGAGTTTGGCGAATCTTGGGAGGACTATCTATCATTGTATAAGTTTGCATACAACAACAGTTATTCGGCTAGCATAGAGATGGTGTCGTTTAAGGCTATATATAGCAGATTCTAGCACTCCCCATTGTGTTGTGTTGAATGAGAAGACCAAGAGACGTTGGGGTCGGTGATTGTTGTTGGTCACTGATAAGTGATTATTTAAAATTATATATAGAGCTAATTTAGTAGTATATTTAGTATAAATATCCATAAATAACTATAATTAATGGTGTTTATGCATTTTCAGGTAAATATGGCATAAAGGAAGAAAAAAAGTGAAAACGAGAAGAAACATAGCTAAAACACACTAAAGTGTGGTTGGCACCGTGGCATGTAGGTGTTGTTCTATGAAAGCACACGGAACAACGAGGAGGACCTAGGCACGGCCTGGGAAAGAAGACAATTAAAGAAAATGAGACAAATAGGTTGGTTCGGTGGCGCCGTAAAAATAGAAGGGACAATGCCAGAGACTGGATGGACAACGCTGAGGACACTGAAGAGAGGAATTTCACACAAAAGTGACGGTGCAGTGGCAACACGATGGAAATACACACATGACGCCGGAGGTTAAGTGACAGCACCGGAACAAAAGAAAATAGAAAGTCAGAGTTCTATTTCGTGTTAAATTGTAAAGTAGGATTTCTAATTTTTGGAAACATGATTAGGGAGTATAAATATATAGAAAAATGTGGTAAACATATAGAATACAAGAGATTAGCCACCATTAGCAATAGTTAGCATATGTTTTACTTATTCTGTAGTATCAAGACGATTGTGGAGAGAAGACATTGAAGACTCACATATGGTGATTCGGGTATTGTGTTCATTGATTCAATTGAAGTATTTCTTTTATATCTTTGATAGCAATGAATACCATTATATGCATGTTTATTTCAATGGAGTGTGAGTGGTCTATTAATCTTAGGGATCAACGGATCCTAAGGTATGAATATTATGCTATGAACATGAGTAGAATAGAAATATAAAAATGTGCAATGGTTAAAATTTGTATTGATTCTTAATAGTAATGTTACGAATATTTTGATCACGTGTTTGTTGATATTAGGTTTTAGAAGTTATCATGACATTGAAGCTTTTAAGCCAGATATGGATAGTACAACCATAAAGTATACAATATCGAGCGATAGTTGTTGATTAGGGAGGCATGTATAGTAAACTTAATTATGCTACGAACTACTTCTGAGTTTTCCTTGGAACTTGAGGCTAAGTTGATCAAGGATTTTAGCAGATTTGAGCAAGGATTCTTTTACGGAGGTGGTGTCCCGGAGGCAACTAGAAGATGGTTATCGTCACATCAGCAGCTTCACAAGCTGCTGAGAATCAAGGAAAGTATTCAAGTGAGAGTATCAGGGTTTTATTTCAAAGGTGATGTTGCGGTCTAGTGGACGACCTACAGTGACATGCATTTGGATCCAGCGATATGGGCACAGTTCACATAAATCTTTTATGATCAATATATGCTAGTTAAGGTGCAGTTGAGATTTAAGGAGGAGTTTTCTGGCCTTGAGACAAGGTAACCGATCTGTGATTCAATACATGGAGAGATACCGGTACCCATTGCAGTTTGCTACTAATTTTACGAGGATGAAGAGACTGCAGATTTGTTACTTCGTTCGAGGTGTAGATGAAGTCATCGCTAGTGCTATTGTGTCGACTAGGGCCCACAGTCTACATGAGATGTATGATAGAGCACTCACCACGAGACTTTCATCCTGTAGAGAGTTAATTATAAGTGATAGTCAGGACAGGGTTCTCGAATGGATCGAAGGTTGAAGAGACAGAGGGATAAGTCTAATAGGGGCCGAAAGGATGATTGACAGGATAGGGACTTCAGGGATGATCGTAGAGAGAGTCAACTCAGATATGAGAATAGATAGTTGGTTCACACTATTGCACCAGCACCAACCAAGTAGTATTAATAGTAGCCTTAGCAGTATCGTCAAGACGAGGATGAGGGAGGCCGTGATAGGGACCAGGGTCAGGGTCAGAGATCCAGAAAGTGATAAGCTGGGAGGCAAGAAAAATGTCAATGTCATCATTGTGGTCAGAAAAGGCACCTTAAGGCAGATTGTAGGACCCCATCATCACACCCCAAAGGCAGCACTGCATGATCAGGTAAAAGAGAGCCTACGAAGTTGCACAGCTGAACAGAGAGGTGACCAAATAGCTTATCTAGGTATGTTATTTATTTTTGGTAGGGCTGTGAATATTATGATTGATTTCGGTAGCATTTTATCATATATTGTGGGACGCATGGAAAAAGAGTTAGGATTAGCATCACAAACACTAGACACGCACCTTTTCTTCAATAATGGTGCTAAGGATAAGATATACCCTAACTGAATATGTCAAGACTGTACGATATAGGTAGAGGGGCATCAGCTTTCGATCGATCTACGAGTCCTATAATACCTAGAATTTGACACACTTTTGGGGATAGACTGGTTGGCGGCGTACCATGTACAGTTGGATTATTTTTAAAAGACCGTCACATTTTGCATTTCTAGCATTCCCAAATTCACGTTAACCGAAGTCGTGACTGCATTACCGATCACTTAGGGGCAACTAGCTATGACTCAAGAGATGGAGGCGTTTGCTGCAGTAGTAGAGCCGGAGCGGAGGACGGAGATCAAGATTAAGGATGTCCCAATGGTTAGAGAGTATCCTGATATGTTTTCGAACGATCGGCCAGGATTACCACCACCTAGAGAGGTCGAGTTAATTATTGAGTTTCTACTAGGGACGCAGTCAATTTCCAGATGACCTTATAGGATGTCAGCGTTTGAGAATGAGGAAGTGAGGATACAACTTGAAGATCTATCACATAAGGGTTTTTATCCACCATAAAATTTCTCTTTGGGGAACGTCAGTGTTATTTATGAAAAAGAAGGACGGTTCCATGAGGATGTATGTGGACTACAGGAAGCTGAATCAGGTGATAGTCACGAACCATTACCCATTCCCCATGATCGATGATTTGTTTGACCAGTTGGTAAGCGCCAAGATGTTATCGAAGATTGATCAGCGTTCAGGCTATCATTAAGAATACCACTTTTAGCACCATATACGGGTTGTTTGAGTTTGCAGTTATGCCTTTCGAGCTGACTAACGCCCAAATGATCTTCATAAACTTGATGCATAAGTTCGAGACCATACTTGGACAGATACATCATCGTCTTCATCGACGACATCTTGATCTATTGCAGGACTCGTGCGGAGCTCGAGAGTCATCTTAGGGCAATTTTAACGACACTGAGAGAGCACAGGATGTACGCTAAGTTCAGTAAATGTGACTTATAGCTGAGTGAAGTGAAGTTTCTAGGACATGTCATCAGCGATTAAGGTACCTTTTTGGATTCAGAGAAGATTCATGTGATTATCGATAGGAGGATGCTTGAGTCTATTTCCAATATTCGAAGTTTTTTTGGATTGGCAAGGTATTATCGGTGATTTTTATATGACTTTTCCTTGATTGTAGTGTCGATGACGAGATTGACTAAGAAAGATGTCAAATTTGATTGGTCAAAAGAGTGTTAGCAGGCATTCTGGAAGTTGAAGAAGAGATCGAAGTCAACACCAATATTGACATTGCCAGAGTCTAGGAAAAGTTTTTCAGTCTACAGAGATGCCTCAGGTGTTGGGCTTGGACGCGTATTAATGTGTGAGGGTCTTCTAGTAATTTATCTTTCTAGATGCTTGAGATTTCACGAGGGTAATTATCCAGTGCACGACTTAAAGCTTGCAGCAGTTGTGTTTACATTGAAGGCTTTGAGGCACTATCTCTACGAGGAGAAGTTCATCTTGCACACCGATAATCATATCATGTGGTACATTTTCATTCAGATAGATCTAAACTTGTTTCAGAGGAGATAGCTTAAGGTATTAAAGGTCTACGACTTCACCATTAAGTACCATCCTAGGAAGGCGAACGTTGTAGCTGATGCATTTAGCAAAAATGGGATCAATAGTCATACATTTATTCGACTCATGGCACATTAGCACAGACTGTTAGAGGCAGCATCAGTTTTGTATGTGGCAGAGATTCTTGTTAAAGAAGAGCTGCATATTTGTTGCCAAATGAGAATTCTGATTGTATCTATTGAGCAGTGGCAGGGTGTTAGAGAGCTAATGTGATGTATGATAGATTAAACAGGATGGCACGAGATCCCGAGTGTACGATTGGTCAAAGACAGCAGATCAGTGTTCGAGGCACATAAGCAAATTATAGGTGTTAGCAGTTCAGGAGATACGAGATGTTATTCTGAAGGATGCATACTGATCTCAGTATACAGTTCATCCTAATCGAACCAAGATGTATCATGACTTGAGGAGATTATTTTTGTGGCCAAGGATGAAGGCTAACGTTGGTGCGTACGTTAAGATTTGTCACAACTGCTAGGAGGTGAAGGCTAAGGACAGGAGACCGAGAGGATTGTTACAGCTGCTACCTATTCCATAATGGAAATGGGAGCATATCAGGATGGATTTCAGATTTGCTAGCTGATGAAATTGGTGCACTTTATACTGATTTTGATGAGGTACACATTCTCATAGTTGTGCATTTTATTTTAGAGAAAGATTATTAGACTCCATGGGGTGCCAATCTTCATGTTATCCTATAGGGATTTGAGACTTACGTCAAAGTCTTAGCAGAGCATGTAGGAGCAGTTTGGCATGAGGCTACAGTTTAGTACGGCTTACCACCCCCAGACCGATGGCTAGGTGAAGAGATTGATACAAATTTAGGAGGACATGCTATGGGCTTGTATATTATAGTTTGGGGGTTCGTGGGAGGACTATCTACCGCTGTGTGAGTTTGCCTACAATAATAACTATCAGGCAAGTATCGGGATGCCTATGTTCGAGGCATTGAATGGAAGGCCCTGCAGATTACATGAATGTTGGGCAAAGTTAGAGAATATAGTGACCGTTGGACCTGAGATAGTTATGGACCACACCGATAAACTTAGGAAGACTCAGTAGAGACTACAGGCAGCAAATGAAAGGTAGAAGAAATATGCAGATAAGTATAACGAGGGTCTGAGCTATGAGAAGGGCGACATGGTATATCTGAAGGTTCCCCTTGGAAGGGCTAGTAGAGATATAAGATTTAGGGGAAAATGGTGCGAGACTTATTGGACCGTTCAGGGTCGCGGCACGAGTTGGCAACGTGGCATACCTTTTAGACTTACCAGCAGAGTTAGTTGGGGTTCAACCAACATTTCATTTCTCGATGTTAAGGCTTGCTAGGTCATGACTAAAACCTATGGTGGATTTGAGAAAGATTGAGGTTAGGCTTGACGCGACTTACGAGAAATAACCAACAAAAATCATAGACGACAGGATTCAAACTTTTGGGAACAGGGAGATCCCTTAGGTTCTAGTTCATTAGCAGCAACAAGTGACAAATGGACTGAATTGGGAGCTCGAGTCGAAGATTGATGCACGAGCATTACCGTCAACTATTCTATGGTACGACGTTTAGTTTATCTTAGATTTCAGGATGAAATTTACCTTAGTTGGGAAGAATTGTTATGCTCATTTTCTTAAGTTGTTATTATTTATTAATTACAAATTAGGAATGCCAGCTCAGGCCCACGTGAACATCATAAATAGGCTAGGGACACCTCTACTTAGGTGCACTAGTTATATATGTCTGTTCATTGCCTAGTTGCAATGTCAATCTATTGCCTTATTCATTTATGCATCATGTGTTTGTATTTACCTTATAATATCGAGCGAGATCGTGTGATGGGTATTTGCCTCTTATAGGGTGTCAACCCGGGTTAACACGTATACTAAAAAATACAACTAACTCAATTTACAAAGTCTATTTGATCAATAAAATAAATGATAAAACCATAGGCTTAGTCAAATAGGCAAACAATGGCTTGCTTTGAGATGCTTGTCAAGGCGCAGGACATCAAACACCAAGGGTTTAAGGACTAAAATAGACATGACTAAACTGAATAAAGTGTCTTAATAGAGTCATAATTCAATGTATGGACAGTTTAAAAAAGGACTTTAAATTGTTCTCGAGATACGCATATCATGGATGTAGAGAGCCAACTATAAAAGCAAAGAGATAGTGGATTTTTCCTTCCACCCACTTTAACAATAAAATTTAGAGAAATCCAGAGCTAAAAAGGAATTTAAGAGCTGGAATTGAGTATTTGGAGATCAACTTAGGAGATCATCAAGCTAGATAATGGTCTCATTATCATCATCTTCGTCAATTCCTCAAAAATGAGATAAATAAATAAAGTTTTCATGCAAAATGAATTTCATAAGTAGCTCACTGATTTCTACATGAAAAAAAACAACTTGCTTTGACACTATATTTTAATAACAAATGGATTTCCAAGCTACATTAATGTAGTTCTTGACCTATGGTTGCAACGCATGGATGAATCTATAGAAATTAATGACGAATTTAATGAATTGATGAAATGGAACATCATGGATAATGTATATGTTGTTATTGTTGTTGCTGTATTTGGATAAGGGTTTTGACCCACAATCATTCCATGTGAGGATTGCCACAAACCAGAGTCGAAAACCCTATCAAAAGTCCCAAATTTTCGTAACACAGCAGCTCTGCCTGAGCTTGATGCTGTTCCGGCAGCGTGAGTAATGAGCCGTTACCTTAAGTTGGTGATTAGTGTTAACTCGAATCCTTATTAATCAATTAGGCTTATGGTTAAGTCTGGTGTACCTCGATTAGCGTGAATCTCGAATTGTGTTTTGATTTTTGTTTGTATAGTATGTTAAGGTGAATTTATAGGTTGTGGGATTAATAAGAAATTAATACAAGCCTATAATTAGAAAATAAACACCCTGAAATACTCAAAGGCGTGTTCGGTGAATTTATTGGCAAGAAAATACACAAAGTATATATATTTATATATAATTGATATATAAATATATATATATATATATTAAACTATAAGTTTGGTTTGAATTATATTGATCGTTGGATCGCATCGAGATGAGTGTAAGTGTTGATGGTATTAAGATGTGTGCCACTTTAGACGTCACATTAACACGTCATTCACTTGATCAGCCTCAAGATAGCGCGATGCATATCTTGAAGAAAATCCATATATATAAATCAAAACCTTAAAAATTATATTCATCGATCAATCGAGAGAGTGAGAGTGATCAAGCATCTGAGGGTTTTGGTTTTAAGGGTTAATCTAGAGAGGTTTTTCAGTAGATTTGAAGTGATTAAACCACTGTATTCGAGAGATCACTACTAAAGTAAGTTGAGTTTTAGTGTTTTGAGTTCAATTCAATGATAAATGATCATTTCTATATGAATTGTTGTTGTTGACCACTGGAAATGGATTTATACTTCACTAGAGGTCCTCCTTGATGTATTGGGGGAGAGTTTGACTTTGTTGTTGTGATTTGGTAATGGAATAGTGGCTACTGCCCAGTTCATTCTCGAGATAATGCAGGGTGGAGCGCACTCCCTTTAGAAGTTGGGATGAACCCAATTGGTGGAGCATGCCCCACTAATTGAGAAAATGCTTCAACCCCAGATAATAGCAACTCTGATGTGTTTTGCTTAGAATTTCTTGAGGTTTTAGAGACTGACTAAGGTGTTTTAAATATAGTGTACTAGACTTATGTTAACCACAAATGGTTTGTGATTGGTTTTGGAACACTGGGTAAGCTTTGTGTGGCCCGAAAAGTTAAGGAATTTGGAAAAGAAAACCTAAACTGAGTTAAGTATGGATTCACTTATTTATCAATGTTTCCTGGATATATTAGTATATATAGTTCATATAGTTTACGGACTGAATATGGGACTATGTCTAATGTGATTTATTTGATAAAATGGAAAATTGTGTTTAATTTGATCGGCGAGAGTAAATCCTGCAATTGAGAACATGTTATATAGGATATGCGTTTAATTCCTAGCCTATATGTTAAATATGACTTTGTAAACAGGTTGCGTGCATTATATATTCACAAGAGGGTTTTGGATAGAACCATTAAACATTAATGGATTGGTTAGACAACACATTAGTAAATGTGTTCGTCTAACAATTGCATTAATGGTGTCAGTGGGTAATCGACCCTAGATTTACAAATGAAATGGGAATTATTGTATAATAGTCATTGATGGTTTGACTTGCATTTGTTATGTATTAGATTATATGTTTTTCATAATCCTGTCAGTTATCTTTGGTGCATATTGTTATTACATATTACTCTTTATTATCATATGAAACGTTAATGGCTTTATCAATCCTTACCAAGCAAGTTAGAGTGCTCACCCCAAATTCAATATCTTAGGTTCTCAGCGTAGCACTTCGGCGAAAGGATAAGAGAAGATTAGGATTCTTACTATCTTCTCTATGATGTAATGAGCCTTCTTGTATATATACACTGTTTGAGTTACTTTGTTGTAAATGAAAGGTGTTAGGAGGTTTTATAATCGAGTTTTGAATTTTGATAACTCTGTATTTATGTATATCATTTTGATTATCAAAAAGGTTTAATTTTTCGCTGCATATATTTTGAATTATTTATTCAATATCGATAGACATGTTGAGTTTATCAGGTACAGTAGGAGAGGTTGTTGGTTCTATTTAAGTTTGATTGGGTTACCGGGGCATAATTAGAGTCTCAAATCGAGTATCGTCCTAATTAGGATAGGGGATGCTACAGCTTGGTATAGGAGCCTAAGTTTAAGGGCTTTGTTACGTTTAATAAATCTGGTACAGCTTGGTATCAGAGAATGGCAGAGCCTCGTATTCACTTTAGAATTATTTTCGAAATAAGTGATAGTTTTGATACAGGTTGGTATTAGAGTTTAGTTTAGATGATAACCTTATAAGTTGTATACAGTTTAGTATCGAGTTTAAGGATGTTGGCTCTGATGTACCTTAGTACCAAAACCTAAGTTTACTAACTCTAAGAATTGTCTCAAGATATGAATAAACTTATTGTATGATAAACGGTTTTTATCATGTTTAGGGGGGAACATAAAAAAAATGAAAATATTATTATATGTTATTTGCTGCACTTATTGTTATCTATTGTATATATATAATTTCCTTGTCTTCTCTTAATGATACCCTTATGGTTTTATCTCTCCTTTGATTGCAGAATGTAATGGCAAATCAAGGAAAGGGTTTGTAGAGACATGTACCTCAAGGTAACTAGGAAACTAAGGAACATTGGAAATATAGACTGAAGCAACAAATTAGGGAACTTATAGAGTTTAAGGTGAAGCTTATGGTAATGTTAATGGCTAAGATGGGACCACCAGTACACCGACCAGAGGCGCAGCCTGCAACTAGTCTTGAAGTTAGCAAAGTTGAGGGGGGAGTTTAGACAGTAGTTGTTTCTGCCCAACAAATTTTAGCACACATACAGGTGCCGAAGACAGCTGCCTCGGAGCCAATTGAATTTGAGAAAGCTACATTTCTCAGAACCTGTAAGGAGTTTATGAAATATGACATTATGAGGTTCAACGACACTATAGCATTTGCTGCTCTATATGTTTAGGACCGGTTTAATGTTCAACTAATCACTTTCTTATTAATAGAATTTGCTCAGAATAGGTGGGATTCCTTAGAAAGAGAGGGGAAGACTATCACCACTAGTCATAGTTTAAAACCATGTTTACAGAAAATACTTCCTAAACTCAGTTAGGAACAGGAAAAAAATACAGTTTATATAATTGAAACAAGGAGCCATGTTTGTACTAGAATATAAGCGGAGGTTTACTGAGTTGAAAGAGTTTGTTCTTGCGATTGTGGAGTCAGAGGAAAAAAAATAGATATCTTTCTCAATAGGATAAATTGTGAGATTCATGTTGTGGTTTCCTCTCATCTTCGTACTAGTTATGCATTCATATTTGAGGGTGCATGGAGGTGGAGGCAATCATATTAGCTAAACCCTCTGAAGCAATATTTATGCCACCACCATTACCATAGTTCCCTGACCGCTAGAGCAGCTACACAGATAGGGTTTGCAGGGATGACATTTGTTAGTGCACCAAGTCCACCTGGTTCTCAAGCTTTAGTAGCCAAACCACCTTTGCCACCACCTCAGTTTAGAGGTAAGGGTAAGAGTTGGGCATAGTCATCATAAAAATCGACTAGATCTGGGCAGGTTCCATAAGCCAGTGGAATTTCTCAAAGGGCTTCTATGATATGTTATCGTTTTGAGCCGGCAGGGCATACGTCGAGAGAGTGTTGTATGCCATCAGCTGCATCGGTAAGTAGTACATCACACCTAGCACGAGGATAGACTCATGCAGTGGTTGAGGCAAATCTAAAGGCTAATAGGAGGCTTGTGGAAGGTATTTTAAACATTTTTGGTCTATATACGCATGTATTAATTAATAATGGTTCTAAAGTTTCCTATATTGCGGGTGCAATGGTAAATGAGTTCAAACTGAAACTTGTTAGAGCTAGTACATTGTTGATTTGAAGCACAGTAGTAAGCAAGAAGGTTTATCATAACTTGATCTCTGAGGGATAGGTAGTTGAAATTAGGGATAAGGAACTCCCAATTGATTTAAGGTTAATGGAGTTCCTATAGTATGATGCTCTACTTGTGATGGATTGGTTATTAGCATACCATGCCATTATTGACTATTTTCATAAAAAGGTTATCTTTCAAATCCCTAAACTTCCTCAAATTATAGTCTTTAAGGGCTATAATCCTTCACGACTTATAACTCGTGGAAAAGAAGCTACTCTTTGAGATTTAGAGGTTATAGCAGGGGTTATTACATTTGGAGAGCCTAGTCATAAACTTAAGGTTAATGAGATACCCGTAGTTTGTAAATTTTTGGAAGTTTTTCCATTTGACTTGCCTAGACTTCCACCATCACGTGTCATTGACTTCATCATTGATCTTATTCCTGGCACCAAACTTATATCTTTTCCTTCGTACAGTATGGCATCAAAGGAATTGCGAGAGTTGTAGACTCAGCTTGAGGAGTTGTTATAGAAAATATTCATCCATCTTAATATGTCACCGTGGGAGCACCAGTTCTTTTGTGAAAGAGAAGGGCATAAATCTAAGTATGTGCATTGATTTTAGACGGCTTAATAGGGTGACTATCAGGAACAAATACCTATTTCCCAGGATTGATAACTTGTTTGATTAGCTGAAGGGCACCAATTATTTCTCGAAGATTGATTTGAGGTCTGGTTATCATCAACTAAATATCAGGGATGAGGATATCTCAAAGACAACTTTCAGTATTCGTTATGGACATTTTGAGTTCATAATGATGATGTTTGGGCTTACTAATGCTCTTGTTATGTTTATGGACTCGATGCTTAGGGTGTTTAAACCCTATCTTAACCAGTTCATCATTGTGTTTATCGATGATTTTTTCATCTATTTAAGACTCAGGAAGAACATTCACACCACCTCAGAGTTGCATTACAGACCCTAAAGGATAATCGGTTATATGCCAATTTTAGTAAGTGTGAATTTTGGTCTTTGGAGGTTAAATTTCTTGGACATGTGGTTAATGCCAAAGGTATATCTGGTGACCTAACGAAGGTTGAGGCAATTCAAGATTGGTGTACTCCTACCATAGTGTCGGAGGTTTAGCGGATTATTACAAATGATTCATTGATGGTTTCTCTCGTATTGCTCTGCCAATGACTCGGCTAACATAGAAAGATGTTGACTTTGTGTGGTCTGATTAGTGCAAAACCGCCTTCAAATATTTGAAGAGTAGCTTGACTACAACACCTGTTCTTACCTTACCTGAATTGGGGAAAGAGATAGTGATTTATACTGATGCTTCTCAATCAAGCTTGGGCTGCGTCCTGATGCAGGAATGCAGGGTTGTAGCTTATGCTTCAAGGCAACTCAAAATTCATGAAAAAAATTATTCGGGGTTGAAGATTTGGAGGCACTACTTATACGGTGAGAGATCTATTGTATTTTCATATAATAAAAGTCAGAAATATTTTTTACTCAGAGTGAATTGAATATGAGGTATCATAGATGGCTTGAGTTCCTCAAGGAATATAATTTCACTCTAAAGTGTCACCCAAGCTAGGTGAATGTGGTTGTTGATGCCTTAAGTAGAAGAAGAAGTAACAGAGAGAATGCAACTACTGCCAAAGCTTCTTATTTTAGACTTCTTGAGGAAGCATTGGTGATAACGATTCATGAAATTCGAGCTAGCACATCATCAAGTAAGAAAGCTAGTTTCAAAGCCATTAATTTGTTTTTCTGTGCTCAGATTTAGACTAAACTGAATATGATTCAGTGGGTGATTGATTGTCCAAAAGCTGATTAGGATTATGTAGCACGTCCGAAGCTAGCGGCTAGTGTTTTCAGCGTATTTATGCTTTGCAAAACAGAGACTTAGTTAACTTGAAGGATTGATTGGAATAAATTTGATCTTGAGGAAGACTTATCTTACGATGAACAACTGATTCAGATTTTTGATCGTAAGATTCAGAGCCTGAGAACCAAAGAGATTCCTTTGGTTAAGGTGAAATGGCAATTTCACAAAGATGAGGAACTAACCTAGGAGTGGGAATCTTATATGAGTGGTAGTTTCTGTTTCTCTTTGAAACTACAGGTAATTTTATGTTTACTTTAATTTCGAGAATGAGATTGCTTTAAATTGGGGAGACTGTAAATAGAAAATATATTATTAAATAATAAATTACCGATACATCAAGTGCGTCGAGGAGGTCGTAAAATGAATGTGCACTCCTTAAAATACTAGTAGGCATGTCCAGTGAATTTATTCGCAAGAAAATACACAAAGTATATATTTATATATAATTGATATATAAATATATATATAATTAAGTTATAAGTTTGGTTTCAATTATATTGTTCATTGGATCACTTCGAGATGAGTGTAAGTGTTGATGGTGTCAAAATGAGTGTCAATTTAAGATGTGCCACATTAACACATCATTAGCTTGATCAACCTCAACATAGCGTGACATGTATCTCGAGGAAAATTCGTATATATAAATCATAACCTTGAAACTTATCTTCACTGATCAATCGAGAGAGTGAGAGAGATTTAGCAACAGAGGGTTTTGGTTTTAAAGGTTGATCCAAAGAGGTTTTTCAGTGGATTTGAAGTTATTAAACCACTGTACTCCAAAAATCATCACTGAGGTAAGTTGAGTTTTAGTGTTTTGAGTTCAAGTCAATGAAAAATGATGATTTCTCTATGAATTATTGTTGTTGATCACTTTAGCGCGAATAAAGTTATACCTCATTAAAGGTCCTACTAGATGTATTTGGGGAATGTTTAACCTTATTGTTGTTATTTTGTAATGGATAGTGGTTGTTGCCTATCACTTTCGAAATAGCGCCGGGTGGAGCGTGCTCCCATCATAAGTTGGGATGAACCCAATTAGTGGAGCGTGCCCAACCAAGTGAAGGAACGCGCTCTCACCCCTGAAAACAACAACTCATATGTGTTATCTTAGAATTTCCTTAAGTCTTAGGTACTGACTTAGGGGTTCTAAATATAGTGTATTTGACCTATGTTAACCACAAATGGTTCGTGATAGGTCTTGGAACACCGAGCAAGCTTGAGTGACACGAAAAGTTAAGGAATTTGGAAACAAAAACCTAAATCGAAGTAAGAATGATTCGCTTATTTATCAATGTTCACTAGAAATATTAGTATTTGATTCTCGACCTATATATAAAATCCTACTTTGATAAATAGGTTTCGTAGATTACGTATTCACTAAAGGGTTTGGGAAAAAACCATTGAATATTAATGAATTGGCTAGACAGCACATCGGCCAATGTGTTGGTCTAGCAATCACATTAATGGTTTCAGTGGGTAATCCACCCTATATTTACAAATGAAATGGGAATCACAATATAATATTCATTGACGGTTTGACTTGCATCCGTTCTTTATTGGATTATATGTTTTTCATAATCCTATTAGTTATCTTTAGTGCATATTGTTATTGCATATTAATCTTAATTATTATATGGAATATTGATAGCTTTGTGAATCCTTACTTATTTACCAAGTTGGAGCGCTCACCCCAAATTTAACATTTCTGGTTCTAAGCCCAGCGCTTCAAAGAAGGGAAAATAGAAGATTTATAAGTCTTACTATCTTCTCTACGATGTAATGAGCCTTCCTGTATGTACATACAGTGTTTGAGTTACTTTGTTGTAAATGAACAGGGTAGGAAGTTTGTATAATCGAGTTTTGGATTTCGATGAACTCTTTACTTATGTATATAATTTTGGTTATCTAAAAAGTTTTAATTTTCCGCTGCGTATATTTTGAACAATTTATTCAATATCGACATACATGTCGAATTTATTAGGTACAGTAAAAGAGGCTTCTGGCTCTATTTAAGTTTGGCTAGGTTATGGGGGCTTAATTTGGGTTTCAGGACGAGTATCTCCCTAATCATGATAGGGGATGCTATAGCGCGCCAGAGCATTAGGCACAAAGCCACATGCACCATGGCTATAAAGGCACGGCGCTAGAGCATCAAGCATGGTGGCACCCGACGCAGTGGCCATAAAGGCACAGCCCCAGGGCGTTAGGCACGACACCACTCTATGTCGTGGCCATAAAGGCATAACGTTATGATGGTGTCGTGACCTGGGTTAGGGCCTGGTCAAGGGCCTCGGCACTGACATGGTGTCGTGCGTTTATACGCGCGACGCAATTACAATGTCAAGACCTTTGAAAACACTAAAATTCTTTAATTCAAACTTGGGTTTTGGAAATCAATTCTAATTAACCTAATACACCATAAAACATCTATTGGGACATCAGGGGACTTAGGGACTATAGTGTGACTGCCAGGAGCGTAGCGAGGTCGGATCGGGGTATCATTTGGAACATTAGAGTGCGATTTGAGGTGCGTAAAATCCAATTATATATCAGTCGAGTATTTAATTGTTGTTCTACTTGCTGCTATCCATTTTTTGGTTTATTCTTCCATTCCATTACTATTTTTGGGACGGTTGGTTGAGTTTACTCCCATTGGCACTTCCGTTATGTGTTTATAACACGCTGGACTGTAAAAACATGTGACCAAGCCCTGGGTGAATGGCAATTGGAGCTGTTTTCTGGTGCACATGCATGTAAAGGACATGAACATGCCAACCACTGCAAGGAACCGGGTGAAAGAGTAGTAGGGGCACCCACTGAAGGGATCCTAGGAATTCGAAGTACATTCTAGTTTGACCAATAGGCATACACATTTGTTTATCTATTGTGTTACGTTTTCATGTGATGGTCCAATTACAGTTGCCTGTTTTACTTTTCGCATGTCTATTTAACATATTTCTTGGTTTATTTATTTACTTAAATGTTCGGTAAATTTCCTTGGGATTTTACTCACTTGACTCGTCATTTATTTTTTTATGATGACTAGGTTAGATCCTAGTACGATCAGAGGCAAGGGGATCATAGGTGACTTTCTCTGATAGCCTATTGTCTAGGACCATCTCGTACATGTTTATTTTTATGTTTTGCTTTGCTTTTGGGGTTTATGGGAGACTTTAGAGAAATTGTACTTGTATAAATATTTACTTTTCATGGTATATTGTCGCCATATATACAGAGTACTCTTTCGGGTTTTCCACAGTAGGACTATACATTTGGATACCTGACTTATGTATTTAATCCATGCTTTACTTGTTACTAAAGACTTCCACTGTAATTTACTGTTATCTAATTGAAACTCTGTAAAACACGAACCATTTATAATTTGTGTAAACAATGAATATGATATTAACTTAATAAGTTAGGAACTAGTAAGCCTTAATCAATATCTTAAGAAAATCTTAAACAATTAGTTTAATATATGACAATAACGCGACAAGCTAATGCTCAAATCGAGGATGCTGGAGTAGAAACAGACGCTAGATTAGCGCAGGACCCACCGGTCAGTGACGTGGTAGGTGCAGCAGGGCCAACAGGGTGAGGATCAATCCAGCACGGGAAGCCTCGGGTAGCGAGGCCATCACGGGGCATGACCTAAACCTATGTGGACCCCTCATAAACTCTCAGGATCCAACGTAAGCCTAGTCAACCTCTTTTACCATTTCACTTATCGTTTTGTCTCTTATTAGAATTGTTATTAAATTTAACATGTATTAATAAATTACAATGTAGAAATAAATAATTAAAGCGACAATAAATAAAAAATACCACGATGTTGGGACAACACTATGAGTGGAAACCCAACAAAGTAGATCTCAAGCATATAAGTGTTGCGTTTTGGGGTTCATACGCCCTAAAAAATTCAAAACAATTTTGAAAAACTCCAACAGGATCGAAAATTAGTTTCATTAAACTAGATCTACAAAAAGTAAACCATACCTTAATTCGTGATTTCCTTTTCTGGTTGTTCGATATCCAAGACGTTTAATCGCACGTCCTCTATCGGAAATCCATACATGAATGGTAACCACAATTTGGAGTGCTAGCCCCAAGAGAGATTGAAATTCTTTTTCCTTTCTCTCCCAAAATCTAGAGAACTCAAAATTTGTAAAAATGAAAATATCATTTGTTTTTAGGGTTCCAACCTCTGTTTATACGTGTAGATAAGCTCTCTTAAAAAAATCTATTCATAATACAACTATTGTATTTAGGCAGTTTAAGTAAATTACACATATGCCCCTATTAATAAGTTATCATATAACAAATCGAAAGGGTTTTGATGTCATTAATTTTATCATGTAGAATTAATTACTCCGGGCCAAATGAAATTATGGAAAGCCATTCTTTGTGTGCGACCCAATAGGTTCATGCGATATTGGCAGTAAACCAAAACCATTTTGTTACACAAGTCATAAGCAGTATCTAGCAAGGCATTATGACTAACCAAATAGCATTAATATCAAAATCGATACGACCTAATGAATAACATATATCATATCCTTTTGTTGTGCGATATCCTTTGATTAAACATAAGGCATGAAAAGTCACCATTAATGTTCAATCGTACTAGTCTCAATCTTTAGGTAGACTAAAAACATCTAAGTGATATTGATCATATCAATTCACTTGGACTTGGTCATTTAATTGTTTAACATATCGAGGGATCAACTAATATCTCTCTATATGAGAGGGACAAATTCTATCTTGATTACACATCTTCACATATTATTCACAAGGTAACCAATCACAATCTTTATAATCGTCTGGTTAAACACAACATTTGATTGTGTTGAATTACCATGCTCCTTATATAGAAGTCTATAATAATCTCAAGTGAAAGGACTAAATGATATACCTATCATGATTACCACCTATGACTTAATCCATGTGGTGTTCCCATAGTAGGTCGGTCCAGTTCCATGTTCCCTAACAAGTACTCATGATCTCGATTCGTATCTCTATACGCATGATCATCAAATGGGCATCAATAAAGATTCACACTACTCTTAATTCATTATAGTTCCAGTATAATGACCGACTATGGACATTTAAGCTATTTCAATAAATACCCATGGATCTTACTATAAGGTAAACATGCAATTACTTATAATAAAATAGCAAATAAAAACATCAATTTTATTAACTAAAATTATAAAATAAACAATGTTTGTAGATTGATCTAGGGCACATGCCCCAACAAAAAGCTGACTAGGTATAGAGAAATAGCATATACGTGTATCCAAGCGTTCACTCAACCCATTAACTAGTTTAAAACAAAAATAAAACAAAACTGCAAACACAAAATGGACCTACGATAACAAAAGAATAAGTTGACTCTGATGGTAGCTCAAAGGAAGTCGCCAATCAATGACTCATTTCCCTTCGTTAAATGAAAGACCAGCAATTGTCACCAAGATGGAGACAACTTCAATGAGTAAAGCAAGATGAGTCTTAATAGTATTTCAAATGTGAAACAAATGGTTAGTCGAACAATCATCCAAGAATTACCATGAAAATAAGAAATAAAGCATGATTTCCAATTCAACAGAGATATCAACGAATAACTAAGTGTCAAGTTCAAAAAGCAAAGGCATCTAAGCGCTCCAAGTTTATAAAGTGTGATAAAGTACGATAACTTGACTTTGAAGACGGGCTATGGACTCAGCTAAGTCACTTGAATAACAGTTTTGATTAGGTTTGTTAACTGTAGTAGACCGCAGCCACTTCTGCTAGCTTGATTCCCCATTCTTAAACTGTGGGCTTAGGTAAGTCCAACCGTCCATGTGGTCGCAGTGGTGGAAAAGATCACTATGACAGCCCCTTCTCTAATATAGAGCATTACCCGGCCTAATCCCGTCATTAAGCCCTAATTACAGTCATTTAGGACTTAACGACGTATTAGTAAGTCTTTTTTCCTATTATCCTCGTTATTCGTGTTTACGTTAAGTATTACACAATTCTCATTCTTAATACATTTCAAGATTAATTAAAACTTTTAACATTTACCATTTTAGCAAAAGTTTGAACAGTTTAGACAAAGCAAAAAATATATAAAACTTAAGTGTGGAAACCAAGAGATAATGATCACATGAATATATAATAGAGCTGGCGAATAAAAACAGTTTTATAGTCATGCGTCAGTGACACGTGTCGGTGCGTACAATAATTTCTCCTTTATGTTATACTTTAATTATTTTGTAGTAATGGCAAGTGGGAATAGTCTCCACAGGGATTTATCAAACTTCTTTAGAAAAAAGACTTTTAAAGGTTTTTATTATTTTTATTTTATTTTTATTTAATAATAGTAATTAACTAACTAATAATTGACTATAATATAATAATACTCAACTAACTATATTATCATAATTAACTAGCATAATCCAAATTCATAATCAATCAAATAGATTAAGTTCAATAATAAATAAATATCTAACCAAATATCCAGAACAGTGAAACATATACCCGTTTTGCATTCTAAACATGTAAATCCAATCCATATAGTCATGAGCATACTCTATAAATTAAGATAGATTATTAAACTCCAATCATAAGTAAGTAAACAACCTTTAGCCAGCCCATATATCAGTGGAAAAGCCACGTTCTAATTCTATTGAGTTAACCCCTTTATTTACACAAACTCATTAACTTCATGCAATAGAACCGCATTAAATTTTATCTGAACTTCGAACTACTAAATCTAACATCTTCGAAAAGCTACTTCAACATTAAATCTCAAACTCATATAGAATATTTAAATGGTGTTTGCTTTTCAAACAATCCTAGTTACTACTTCAAATAGATAATGAAACCTTGTATCACAATACATATTCTAGACTATGCATGCAATGCAAATATCGTGATTAAAATCAATTTATAATAATCTATAAAATCAGTGAGTCAAAGAATACGATTGGTTTAAAGCATTAAGCACATATTCATTTCATCATAACTACATTGCAAAATGGATCTAGTTCACATTCGGACTTTGTTTAGATCAAACAAACTACTCACTCAAAATCATAAATAACATTGAAATAATATAAATAAAAGACATAATTAAAAATATATTTGAATTAAAATACTTGAATCTTTAACTTTTTCCAAAAGCAATAAAATATATAAATAATAGACAATGGCACCAAGAGCAATGGGATTTTGTTTTAAGTACTCAAAGGTAAATAATTGTGTAACCTTAGGCTTATATTTATAGTATTCTAAGTAGTAAACATCTTAAACCAACTAAAACAACTTGTAGTCATCTTAAACTCACAAATCTTGCCCAACAATTCCTAGTGATTTGTGTGAGTAGGGAATCGCTGGGAGAATTCAAAAAATTAAGCTATCTAATATTTTCCTTGTGTCCACCGATTTAGCCAGTGATTCAGGTGCATCCAAGAATTGCTGAGAATCGCGGGGTACAAAAGTCCAGTTTTTCTTTGATTCCTTGCTAGAAATTCTGTGTATACTTCTTTCACTTTATTAATTCCTTCATAAACTTCCTCTTTTTATTCATTTCTTCATATTTTCCATTTATTACCTAATATATCAAAAACAAGAGAAAACCTTGTGTAATATAGTCTTTTACATCTAAAATCATCCTAAAATGAACTATAAAACATGTCTAATTATTGACTTATCAGTCAGGTCGAGGGAACTAATGCTCAACCCAAATATATACAACCCAAGAGTATTGGAATGACATAAAGTATGTAATACAACAAAATATCAAAAACCAACATAGTCGATAATGAAAGCACAGAACAGGCTCAAAGGTAGTCGTCGATCTTCTCCTTGTCCAACCTGCTAGTCGACAAATCTGCACCCACCGTCATAAAACAGGTGAGTATGGCAAAGTAAAAATAAAGCCTGAAGATACTAATCCACATTTCCAAATATAACAAGAGGTATTTAAAAGCATAAAGGTAGCGAAGAATTTGCTGAAACAAAAATATGCTAGAAATTACCAAATAAAACAAATGAGATTGATACTGGGCTAAGTAGTGATGATCTCGGTCCGATCATCTGTGAGCTACGTCATGTCAGCCTTTAAGGCCACTCTAAAGAACATGCGTAGTATCATATCAGTTTGGTTATCATTCGTTGACATCCCTAAGGAGTCTAACCACATATGTTGCGCCATAATAGTGGCGAAGGCCAACATCCCTAGGGAACTAATCCCTTGTCTCGCTCATCTCAACATGGTGCAATGGACCCTAAATACTAGGACTACTTTATATTTTCTAGAAAGACACGGCATAGATCATGAAGTTTGTAATTGCTTAGAAAAGGTCGATAAGTCACATTATAAATCCATAACTCATTCATCAATACATCTATCCTAATAGCATGCTATTTGATTCATAATCCAATCAAAAACAAACAATAAGTGTTATGGACAAGAATGGAATCAATAAATCAATATAAGGTATAATATCAACAAAACATAGCTAACAAAGTGAGAAGAATTCAATCACTAGTCATGATATCAGATCACAAAGGCATATCTAGTACAATTGAATATAAAACTATAGATAAATGGAAATGAAATGCGCAAAAGGACCTTAATAGGTTTATTTACAAAGCACTCAAATTCTTAGGCTAATTCAGCCCCCGACACCTCACGACTCGCAAATGACTCCCTGAGACCCTCTTTTAAGTTCCCGAAGATAATTACGTTGTTTTTAGGATTTGTACAAGCTATTAGTATTTTTTAAGTGGTTGTAAATTCAAATTTTTAAAATTAGTCTCAGTAATAATTTTTTTATGTTCAAATCTTCTTCATTAAAATAAAAACAATTTTGATGCAACAATTTGTAATTGATTTCAATTACCAAAACATTTAAATTATGTAGTGTAGTCCAAAGAAACGTTTTTAGAGCAATGTCTTGCTTTCCTAAACTACAAGATGTGCACAATTTCGATAAGCAACGAGAAAGATATGAAATTTTACCTCGATGACTCAATAGTTTTATATTCCGACCATCAACTTTGAAAATTTCATTTCTCCTAAACCATATCATCAAAGTTCATGATATTTTTACTGAAGCCTATAAACATATCCTAAAACATCATATTAAAAGATGAGCTTAATCCAATAAGAAATGAGGGAGTTATATACAAAATAGCAGGACATTATCTAAATTGTGAATCCAAAGATTTCGGATTCATCACCAAAGTTGCAAAGTATTTTTAGACAAGAAAACATTCAAATTGCAAAATCTTTCAGTAGGCAAAAGTTGTTCCCCTTTGAGTTAATTATCAAATTCCTCTTGAATGAGTCCACTTAGAATTCAAACAAGGAAGTTATAACCAAATTACAAAGACTAGTTCATAACAACAACATGCAGAATTTTTAGTTTTGTTTTACAACTTCATGAACTTGAAAAATTCATAACAAATTCATTTCTTACTAAATTTCGAAACTTCATTATAGTAAGTTCTGTAGAGTTTTGTGAAGAATTCAAATATGACATTGGATTTTTAAAACAAACATCCTTACACAACAGAATTTACGTAATTCAGATTCATGACAAAAAAAACCCGAATTTTTTGCCAAAGCTAAAAATTTTTCAAAAATTAAGGCTTGAAAACATCACTAAGGACTCAAATTGAGTAACACAAACTTAGAAAACATATCGAATTAATTTTGAAGGATAACCCTATGTTTCCAAACCACAAGATCATAAAATTGGATGCTTGAATTGGCTAGGACCTTACCTAGTGTAGTAGATAAGTAGGATAGGGCTTGGTTCTTCAATTGTTTATGGAATCTCCCTTTTAAGCCCCAAATTCCACTAGTTCAACAAATTGTTCAGCTCCAATTTAAATTTTTTCTTTCACGTGAGCTTGCAAACTAGGAAAGAACCACTAAGTAATGTACTTATATGGTTAGGTTCATCAAATGTGTGTGCATCCATCTCTATGAGATCAAATATCTCATTTTTACTCCTTACCTCCACTAAATTCAGCTTTTTAACACACAAAGTTACATGATGATGGGTGACAGCACACATCCTGAGGTATATCAATGTGTTTATAATTTTTATTTGAAACTATAGGCTTCTTTAATTGACTCACAAAGAAATAACACCATATCTTATACATGAACTCATACTATAGGCACTTTAGATTAACTATTAAATCATATTTAAGCACATTAGGACTAACCATATCACTATCTACCAAGTCCTACAACTCGAACGCAACTTGAGGCGCATCCCCGCTCTCGTCTTGACACCTATAACAGGTTGATGTGACTTAATTAGTCTACACATATATAATACACTAGGAAAACACCACACAAAACTAAATTGTACCTCGACCATGTGACTCAATTAGTACCCGCATCTCGATGCGGGTTTCACGTCACTGGTTGGTGATCCTGATTATGGGAAAAAATACGATTAGAAATTCGGATCGTGATAAATCTTCCCAACTAATTGAAATTCGTCCTTGAAATGGAAATTGAGGTTAGAGTTATACTTGACTCGAAAAGGAACAGAAATCTATCTCGCATGTAGTCTTCCAGCTCCCTACTGAGTTCTGAGTATTCATGGAACTGTCACTTAATAAGTTCGTTTAGGATAGACTTGTTCCTCAATTGATGTACCTTTCGATCTAGAATACGTACTGGATGATCCTCATAAGTATTGCCCTACTTAAGTAAATCTGACTCAAGTCAATTATTGGTCATACGTCTGCCTTCAATACAGCTAGTCAAAGCCTAGAAAAATGAAAGACTAGTTGAATCTCTAACATCTGCGAAGGCAGCTCAGCTCATATGCAACTTTCACAACCCGTTTCTTAACCTTGAAAGGCCTGATAAACCTCGATGCTAACATGTCTTTCAACCCAAATCTGTGATGACCCTTCCGAGTGGAAACATTTAAATAGACTAAGGCTCCCTCAACATACGTGAGATCGTTGCGATACTTATCTGCATACTTCTTTTGACTATCTTATGCACCTTTAAGTCTCTAACGAATCTGCCTTACTTTCTCGATGTGATCAACAAAAATCTCATGCCCCACTAACTCTAGGTCCTCTAGCTCAGCCCAACACGATGGCGAGTGACATGGTCTGCAGTACAAAGCCTCAAACGACACCATATCAATATTAGCCTGATAACTATTATTGTAAGTAAACTCACAAAATGATAATTACTCCTCCCATGATTTTCCAAACTACAATACCCATGCCCGGGGCATATCTTTGAGAACTTGAATCAACCTCTCAATATGCCGATTAGTCTGGGGTTGAAAAGTTGTGTTGAACTGTATGCGCATACCATACCGCTCCTACATATTCTGCCACATCCTGGATGTATACATAACATCTCTATCTGGCATAATAGTTGACAGTACCCCATGCAGCCTGATAATTTCTCTCTCGAATAATACACTCAACTAGTCAAATGTGTAATAAGCTGCAATAGGTAAGAATTGAGTAGACCTCATCAATCTATCCACAATCATCAAAATTGAGTCATGTCTCCTGGCAGTCCTCTAACAAAATCCATAGCAATGTATTTCCATTTCCATCGCGGAATGGGAAGCGACTGCAACAATCCTTCAGGTCTACAATGCTTAGCTTTCACTTACTAGCAAGCCCCACAGTTCCAGATGAACGCAGATATGTTTGCTTTCATGCCACCAGAAATGTCTCTTCATTTCATTATACATCATGGTCATGCCTGGATGAACCATGAATCGAGAACGGTGCGACTCTTAAAGAATCTCATCTTTTGGCTCTGCAATGAACGATATCCACAACCTACCCCTATATCTCAGACACTGATATAATGTCTCTACCCAGTCAAGATAATCTAAACTTTGTGCTAACTCGCTGAACCTCAGGTACAAAAAGTCAATTCTTTGACCCACTAAAACTCTTAGTGTAGACGTAGTATATAGTCTCATTAGAGCACATATCAAGGCCCGAGCTTCTGTAGGAACTTCTGACTGACTCATTATCATCGCTGCCTCGAGTAACCCATACTCATATGTCATATAACATCTGACAATCTCGGCATCTCTAGTCGATATCCTAATAAGAAAATATGCAACTATGTTAGCTTTTGAAGGGCAGTACTCTAGAGAAAAGTTGTAGTCCTTCATAAAATCTAACCATCTACAATGTCTCATGTTTAACTCTTTATGTGTGAAGAGATACTTCAAACTCTTGTAATCAGTGAACAGTGTAAATCTCTCTCCATACAAATGATGTCCCCAAATCTTCAATGCAAATACAACCGTTGCCCGTTCCAAATCATGTGTGGGATACTTCTTCTCATGTGTCTTTAGCTATCTAGAAGCACAAGGCAGTGTCCCTCAGCCCTGTATCAATACGTAAGCATCTATGTACACCAAAAATCTTGTCCAGCTTCTTGCAATGATAACACTGGTACGATAGTCAACAACCTCTTCATTTGAGCAAATGCCTACTTGCACTCATTAGAATAATGAAATACGATGTCCTTCTATGTCAATCTAGTAATCAGCGAAGCAATTTTTGAGAAATCCTTCACAAAGCGGTGGTAGTAACCTGCCAAAACTAAAAAAGTCATGATTTTTTCACGGACGTCAGTGCCGGCTAATCCATGATAGCCTGAATCTTTGTTATATCCACTGTAATCTCTATTGCCCCAACAACGTAACCCAAAAACTTGACTTCTAAAAGCTAAAATTCACACTTGCTAAACTTGGCATAAAGTTTGTGCTCCCTCAATGTCTCCAAATTCTCCATGAGGTGTTCCTTGTAGCCTCTCAAGTCCTCGAATATATTAGAACTTCATTGATGAAGACAATCACGAAACGGTCAAGATACGGTCTTACTACTCAGTGCATCAAATCCATAGACATAGCGGGGGCATTGGTCGTCCCAAATGGCATGACCCTAAACTGATATCGTTTGTATCAGGTGCTGAAAGTTGTTTTGGACCTATCCACATCCTTGATCCTAAGCTGATGGTACCCTGATCTAAGGTCTATCTTGGAGAAAAACTATGCTCCTTTCAATTGAATAAATAAATCATAAATCTCTGGTAGTGGATATGTGATGGCTCCAACCCAAAAAATTAGAGATGAAGCAATGCTTTGTTGCTCATTATGTTGAGGACTGATTTAAGGTTCAACTAGTAACTCTCTTGTTGATAGAATCTACTCGGAAGAGGTGGAATTCCTTATAAAGTGAGGGGAAGACTGTCACCACTTAGCCACGGTTTAGAACCATGTTTTACCGATAATATTTCCCAAAATTAGTCAAGAACAGGAAAAAAGAATAAGTTTATATAGTTGAAATAAGGAGCTATATCTGTACTAGAATAAATGTGGAGGTTTACTAAGTTGAGCGAGTTTGCTCTTCGGATGGTGGAGTCAGAGGAGAAAAAAATAGATATGTTTCTCAGTGGCTGAATTATGAGATTCATTTCGTGGTTTCCTCTCATCTTCGTACTAGTTATGCATTCATATTTGAGAGTTCCATGGTGGTGGAAGCTATCATATTAGCCAAACCCTCCGGAGTAGTATTTGTGCCACCGCAAGTACCATAGTTCCCTAGGAGAGTGAACCCATGAATTTTTATATTTTTGTCCATCAAAGAGACAATGGAATGCAGCTAGAGCAGCTACACATATAGGGTCAGCAGGGATGACATTAGTTAGTGTGCCAAGTCTACCTATTTCTCAAGCTTCAGTAGCCAAACCACCTTTGTCGCCACCTCATTTTGGAGGTAATGGCAAAAGTTGGGCACAATCATCACAAAAATTGACTAGATCTGGGCAGGTTCTATAGGCGAGTGGAATTTCTCAAAGGGCTTCTATGATATGTTATCATTGTAGGCAGGCAAGGCATATTCCGAGAGAGTGTTTTATGCCACCGGCTACATCGATAGGCAGACATCACAGCCACTATGAGGACAGACTCATGCAGTGGTTGAGGCAGATCCAGAAGCTAATAGGGGGCTTGTGGAATGTATTTTAAACATTTATGGTCGATATATGCATCTATTAATTGACGATGGTTCTAAAATTTCCTATATTTTGGGTACAATGGTAAATGAGTTCAAATTGAAACCTGTTAGGGCCAGTACGTTGTTGATTTTAAGCACAGTAGTAAGCAAAAAGTTATATCGTAACTTGATCTTTGAGGGTTGGGTAGTTGAAATTGGGGAGAATGAACTCCCAATTGATCTAAGGAAAATGGAGTTCCTAGAGTATGATGCTCTACTAGGGATAGATTGGTTATCAACATACCATGCCAATATTGACTAATTTCATAAAAGGGTTATCTTTCAAATCCCTAACCTTCCTGAAATTATAGTTTTTAAGGGCTACAATCTTTCGCGACTTACAACTTGTGGAAGGGAAGCTACTCCTCGAGATTTAGAGGTTATGGCATGGGTTATTACATTTGGAGAGCCTAGTCAGAAACTTTAGGTTAATGAGATACCCATGGTTCGTAAATTTTTTGAAGTTTTTCCATTTGACTTGCCTAGACTTCCAACATCACGTGTCATAGACTTCATCATTTATCATATTCCTGACACCAAACCTATATCTATTCCTCGTACCGTATGGCGCCGAAGGAATTGCAAGAGTTGTAGACTCAGCTTAAGGAGTTGTTACAGAAAAGATTCATCCATCCTAGTATGTCACCGTGGGAGCACCAGTTCTTTTTGTGAAAAAGAAGTACATAACTCTACGTATGTGCATTGATTGTAGACAACTTAATCGGGTAACTATCAGGAATAAATACCTATTACCCAGGATCGATAACTTGTTTGATCAGTTGAATGGCACTAGATATTTCTCGAAATTTGATTTGAGGTTTAGTTATCATCAACTAAATATCAGTGATAAGGATATCTCAAAAATAACTTTTAGTATTCGCTATGGACATTTTGAGTTCACAGTGATGACGTTTGGGCTCACTAATGCTCATGTTATGTTCATGGACTATATGAATAAGGTGTTTAAACCATATCTTGACCAGTTCATCATCGTGTTTATCGATGGTTTTTTCATAAATTTAAAGACTCAAGAAGAACATTCGCACCACCTCAGAGTTGAATTGCACACCCTGAAAGATAATCAGTTATTTGCCAAGTTTAGTAAGTGTGAATTTTGGTCTTCGGAGTTCTAATTTCTTGGACATGTGGTTAATGCCAAGGGTATATCTGTTGACCTAATGAAGGTCGAAGCAATTCAGGATTGGCGTACTCCTACCACAGTATCGGATGTTCGAGATTTTCAAGGCATAGAGAATTATTATAAATGATTCATTGATGGTTTCTCTTGTATTGCTCTACCAATGACTCAGCTAACACAGTAAGATGTTGTCTTTGTTTGGTCTGATGAGTGCAAACCCACCTTCAAATATTTGAAGAGTAGTTTGAATACGATGCCTGTTCTTACCTTACCTTAATTTTTGAAAGAGTTAGTGATTTAGACTGATGCTTCTCTTTCAGGCTTGGGCTATGCAATGATGCAGGAAAGCAGGGTTGTAGCTTATGCTTAAAGGCAACTCAAGATTCATGAAAGAAACTATCCAGTTCATGTTCTTAAGCTCGCTGCAGCTATATTTGCCTTGAAGATTTGGAGGGACTACTTATACGATGAGAAATTTTGCAGTATTTTCATATCATAAGAGTCTGAAATATTTTTTTACTAAGAGTGAATTGAATATGAGGTATAGTAGATGGCTTGAGTTCCTCAAGGATTATGATTTAACTCTTAAGTGTTACTCAGGCTAGGCGAATGTGGTTGTTGATGCCTTAAGTAGAAGAAGAACAGACAAAGAGATTGCAACTACTGCCAAAGCTTCTTAATTTAGACTTCATGGGGAAGCATTGGTGATAATGATTCATGAAAGTCCAGCTAGCACATCATCAATTAAGAAAGCTAGTTTCAGAGCTATTAATTTGTTCTTCTATGCTCAGATTCATACTAAACCGAATATGATTTAGCAGGTGATTGATTATCAAAAAGCTGATCAGGATTGTGTAGCACATCAAAGGTTAGTTGCTAGTGTCTTCAGCATATCTATGTTTTGCAAAACGGAGACTTAGTTAACTAGAAGGATTGATTGGAATGAATTTGATCTTCGGGGAGACTTATCTTACGATGAACAACCAATTTAGATACTTGTTCGTAAGATTCAGAGGCTGAGAACCAAATAGACTCCTTTGGTTAAGGTGAAATGGAAATTTCACGAAGATGAGGAGCTAACCTGGGAGCGAGAATCTTATATGAGGGGGTAGTTTCTATTTCTCTTTGAATCTACAGGTGATTTTATGTTTACTTTAATTTTTAGGATGAGATTTCTTTAAATTGGGGAAACTGTAAATTGAAAATAAACTATTAAATAATAAATTACCGATACACCAAGTGCATCGAGGAGGCCGTGAAATGAAAGTGCACTCCTTAAAATACTAATAGGCATGTCCAATGAATTTATTGGCAAGAAAATACACAATATATATATATATATATATATATATATTTCTATATAACTGATATATAAATATATATAATTGAAATAAAAGTTTGGTTTGAATTATATGGGTCATTGGATTGCTTCGATAAGAGTGTAAGTGTAGATGGTGCCAAAATGTGTGTCACTTTAGGATGTGTCACATTAACACATCATTCACTTGATCAGCCTCGAGATAGCATTATATGTATCTCGAGGAAAATACGTATATATAAATCAAAACCTTGAAACTTATATTCACAGATCAATCGAGAGAGTGAGAGAGTGAGAGAGATCAAGCAATTGAGTTTTGGTTTTAAAGGTTGATCCAGATAGGTTTTTCAGTGGATTTGACGTTATTAAACCACTATACTCCAAAGATCATCACTGAGGTAAGTTAAGTTTTAGTGTTTTAAATTCAGTTCAATGAAAAATGATGATTTCTCTAAGAATTGTTGTTGTTGATCACTGGAAATAGATTTATAGCTCATTAGAGGTCCTACCTGATGTATTCGGGGAGTGTTCAACCTTATTGTTGTTATTTGGTAATGGAATAGGGGTTGTTGCCTATCACTATCGAAATAGTGCAGGGTGGAGCATGCTCCATATAGCAGTGGAGTGTGCTCCCATCATAAGTTGGGATGAACCTAGTTAGTGGAGCGTGCCCAACCAAGTGAAGGAGCGCGCTTTCACCCTTGAAAACAATAACTCATATGTGTTTGCTTAGAATTTCCTGAGGTCTTAGGTACTGACTTATTGGTTCTAAATATAGTGTATTTGACCTATGTTAACCACAAATGGTTCGTGATAGGTTTTGGAACACCGGGCAAGCTTGAGTGACCTAAAAAGTTATGGAATTTAGAAACAAAAACCTAAACCGAGGTAAGAATGATTCGCTTATTTTTCAATGTTGACTAGATATATTAGTATTTAATTCCCGACCTATATGTAAAATCCAACTTTGATAAACAGGTTTCGTGGATTACATATTCACTGAAGGGTTTGGGAAAGAACCATTAAATATTAATGGATTGGCTAGACAGCACATCAGCCAATGTGTTGGTCTAGCAATCACATTAATGTTGTCAGTGGGTAATCGACCCTAGATTTACAAATGAAATGGGAATCATAGTATAATAGTCATTGAAGGTTTGACTTGAATCCGTTATTTATTGGATTATATGTTTTTCATAATCTTGTTAGTTATTTTTTGTGCATATTGTTATTGCATATTACTCTTAATTATTATATGGAATGTTGATGGCTTTGTGAATCCTTCCTTATTGAGTACGTTGGAGCGCTCGCCCCAAATTTAACATTTCAGGTTCTAAGCCTAGCGCTTCAAAGAAGGGAAATATAAGATTTATGAGTCTTACTATCTTCTCTACAATGTAATGAGCCTTCCTGTATGTACATACATAGTTTCAGTTACTTTGTTGTAAATTAACAGGGTTAGAAGGTTTTATAATCGAGTTTTGTATTTCGATAAACTCTTTATTTATTTATATAATTTTTGTTATCTAAAAAGTTTTAATTTTCCGCTGCGTCTATTTTGAATAATTTCTTCGATATCGACATACATGTTGAGTTTATCAGGTACAGTAGGAGAGGCTTCTGGCTTTATTTAAGTCTGGTTAAGTTATGGGGGCTTAATTAAGGCTTCAGGTCGCGTACCTCCCTAATCGGGATAAGGGATGCTATAGCGTGCCATGGCATTAGGCACAGGGCCACCTGACACCATGGCTATAAAGACACGGCGCTAGAGCATCAAGCATGGTGCCACCCAATGCAGTGGCCATAAAGGCACAGCCCCAGGGCATTAGGCATGGCACCTCTCGACGCTGTGACCATAAAGGCATGGCGCCATGATGGTGTTGTGAGCTAGGTTAGAGCCTAGTCAAGGGCCTCGGCACTGACATGGTGCCGTAAGTTTACATGCACGGCGCAATTACGGTGCCAAGACCTTTGAAAACACTAAAATTCTATAATTCAAACTTGGTTTTTGGAAATCAATTCTAATTAACCTAATACACCATAAAACATCAATTGGGACATCAGGGGACTCGTGGACTTTAGTGTGATCGTTAGGAGCGTAGCGAGCTCGGATCGGGGTGTCGTTTGGGGCATTAGAGTGCGATTTGAGGTGCGTAAAGCCCAATTAAATATCACTCAAGTATTTAATTGTTGTTCTACTTGCTGCAATCCATTTTGGCTTTATTCTTCCATTCCATTCCACTTTTTGGGACGGTTGGTTGAGTTTACTCCCATTGGCACTTTCGTTATGTGTTTACAACACGCTAGACTGTAAAACATGTGACCAAGCCCTAAATGAAAGGCAACTTGAGCTGCTCTTTTGGTGCACGTGTTGGTAAAGCACATGAACATGCTATCTGCAAGGAACCAGGTGAAAGAGTAGTAGGGACACCCATTGAAGGGATCATGGGGATTCGAAGTACATTATAGTTTGACCAGGACGAGCATTCATATTTATTTATCTATAGTGTTACGTATTCATGCGACGGTCCAATTTCAGTTGCCTGTTTTACTTTTTGCATGTCTATTTAACATATTTCTTGGTTTCTTTATTTACTTAAATGTTCGATAAATTTCCTTGGGATTTTACATACTCGAGTCTTCATCTATTTATTTATGATGACTAAGTGTAGATCCTAGTAAGAGCAGGGGCAAGGAGATCCAAGGCGACTTTCTCTTATCGCCTACTGTCTAGGACCTTCTCGTACATGTTTATTTAGATGTTTTGCTTTACTTTTGGGGTTTATGGGAGACTTTAGTGACACTGTACTTGTATATATATTTACTTTTCTTGGTATATTGTTGCCATATTTACATAATACTCTTTCGGGTTTTCCATAGTAGGTGTCACGGCCCAAATCTCTAACCCCCGTTTTAATTCCTTAATCAGACCTACACCGTGATACGTGCACCAACCGAGGCACGTGGCCGAGGTATATTGTATTTTTGTATTGATGTATGCCTAGTGTTATGTATTATGTAGACTTACTAAGTTTGTTAGTACAGTTGTAGGCGTCGAGACGAGAGCGAGGTTACGCCTCGAGTAGCGTGCGAGCCGGGGAATCGGGTAGTTAACATTTTTGTAAGTCTTATTTAATACTAATATGAAATAAGGAATTACTTATAAGCCTACGGTCGTGTTTGTTAATGTAAATCAAATTAAATGCCTATAGTTGAGTAAATTAAATGGAAAACATAGGATTGGTCTAGAGATACACATTAGCACATCTAGGAACTAGGTGAGTAATAAAATGGTGTCACTTGAGATTGAGTTAGTGGGAGTTAGTGGGATATATGGCAAGATGTGGACCATTAGATATTCCTCGGGATACATAAATCCATGGAGATCAAGGGCTACGAAGGAACATTACCTTAATATATAACATTTGTGATCAAACAACATGCAAACCAAATCACTCATTGATTTTTGCTGGAGAAGAAGAAGGAATTGCTGGAGAGGAGTGAATCATCAAGGTGTTGAAGGAATCCATGGGAGTTGGTGAGAAATTCTCAAGCTAGGGTGCTACATCAACTAGGTACACATCTTTCTAGTTGAAATTAGAACAAGTTTTGGTTTTATACTAATTTCAGATGGTAGATGATTGAGTATTTGCAATTGATTTATATATTTTGATTCCTCATTTCAAGCTGATAATCCAGCTATATTGAAGTTCTTAATTTGGTTTTGAAATCATAAAGATATGAATTTTTGAAGTTGCAACACCAAAACTAGAATTCTGCATGTTGTATTAGGAATCAACCTGGGTAATTTAGTCATAATCTGCTCATTTTAGATCTAAATCGATCCAAACCAGTGGCATTTGAAAGATTATTTAAAGGGGAATAACTTGCTAACTGAAGGTATTTTTATTCAAATTTTTTTATTTCCAAACATGATCTACAAATAGGTACTGGAATTAAAAAGGAAAGTTTTGAAACTAAAATTGTTAAGGGCATAACTCCCTAACTACTTATCAAAATAAGCTGAGATTTTAGTATATTGTATTTTGGTATATTTTCTGCCTTGTGACCAAAAATCACATTTTTAAGAACTATAGATTAGGAGAAATAGATTTTCTAATTCCGCTGGTCGGATTAAATTCCAATTACACCTATGTTTAGTAAAATCATGACATCTCTTTCATTTTAAATCAAAATTTTGAAAACTAAACCTTTCCGGAAAGCTAGAAGAGAGACCAACAATAATTGTACTAATGGCGGATTTCGATATTTGGACCATTTCATGCCTAAAAGTGCATTAAAATGTAGGACTAAAATTGAAACTCAATTTAGTCTTTAGGGGCTAATTTAGGAAGATTAATTTAAAGTCTATTAAACCAATTTGAATACACAATAAACACCACTAAATTGAGCTTAAACACACTATATTTGAACTAATGAGACACCAAACTCAGGAACCTAGGAAAAGGGTATGGGAGAGCGAATACAAGATTTTGAGTATCGGGAGGCCAGTAAAGCTAGGACTTTACTTTGTTGTTGTGAGTATACCCAATGGAAACTTTACTTGGCATTTCATTTCTATTAATTGTTGTCCTTGCATAGTCCTTTTGACTATTTTGCCTTTTTATTCTTATATCATGTGTTCTTTGTGTCTATGCTCACTTGATGAGTCTAGTTTGCATGATATCCATTCATTTGATTTGATTCATTGATTCTATCCTATGCTATGTCTATTCTTGTTATTTTAAATGTGAGTTGAATGATAAATAACATGCTATTAGGCTAGTGAGTATCTTATAAATGTTTAAGAGGACTTGTATTCCTTATTTGTTTAGGTGGGTAGATGTGTCTATGCCTTGACAATCCATACTTGGTATTTCTTGAAATTTAAAAAGTAGTTTTTGCATTTAGGTCCCGTACTCGATCAAGGTGTGCGCGACTCACGGGGTTAGAGTCCTTGGGGATATCGGCACATGTTACTTGACACTATATGACACTCAGGGTTAGAGTTCCTGAGATGGTCTACACACCGGGGTTAGAGTCCCTGGTAACACTTGGGTTAGAATCCCTTGTGCTATATGACACTCAGGGTTAGAGTCCCTGAGATGGTCTACCGACCGGACCTAAACCACCACTACTTAGCCTAGTGTCAGTATCACTTGTTTAACTATGGTATTTACTCGCATATGGTTTATTTTCTAGTTTTCCCATTTATATGCTTTTAAATACCAATTGAATATTTGGAAATGCAAATTAAACTTTTCATCGGGGATTACTGTTTTATCTTGTAGTCACCGTCCTTTTTATGAGGGTGGGTGCAAAGCCGTCTACCAGTGGGCCGGGCATGGAGAAGATCGGCGATTATCCCTGAGCCCGCGGCGCGTCACTGCATCGATTGTAGGTCTTTTTTTAGTATTTTGATTGTATATGTTATATGTCTTTCAGATACTATTTGGGGTTGTATATTGGGTTAAGCTAGTTCCCCGACTTGACTTAGACTATTTTACTGTTTCAATGCATTTTGAGGACTTTATATATGTGATGTCATTTCCTGGTTTTCCACACTTATGATTTTATAAATGGCTTCCGCATAAGTTACTAATTTCTTCCGCATAATCAATAAGACTTACGTTAATTAATTAATTTAATAAGAAGTTTTAATTAACTCTAAATTTTATAAACTGGTAGGACTAGTGTATTACTTATCCTGAACACGAGAAAAGAGGTGTCTAGGTTGTAAAGGCTGACTAATGCGTAGTTAAGTCCTGCGTGGATATGATTAGAGCTTAATTACGGGATTAGGCCGGGCGGTGCCCTAGATTAGGAGAGGGGCCGTCACAGTAGGACTATACATTTTGAGACCTGATTTATATATTTATTCTATGTTCTACTTGTTACTTAAGACTTCCACTGTAATTTACTATTATCAATTTGAAACTCTGTAATACACAAACAATTTATAGCTTGTGTAAACAATGAATATGATATTAACTTAATAAGTTAAGAACCAGTAAGCCTTAATCAATATCTTAAGAAAAGCTTGAACTCATGGTTTAATATATGACGATAACGCGACAAGTTAGTGCTCACACCGAGGATGCTGGCGTGGCAACAGATGCTAGAGGAGCGTAGGACCCACCGGTCAGTGATAAAGCAGGTGCAGCAGGGCCACATGGTGAGGATCAATCCAACCCGGGCAGCCTCGGGGAGCGAGGCCATCATGGTGCCCGACTTAAACCTACGTGGACCCTTCATAAACTCTCAGGATCCACCGTAAGCCTAGTCAACCACTTTTACCATTTCACTTAACATTTTGTCTCTTATTAGAATTGTTATTAAATGTAATAAGTTTTAATAAATTACATAGTACAAATAAATAATTAAAGCGACAATAAATAAAAAATACCACGATGTTGGGACAACACTATGAGTGGAAACCCTACCAAGTGGATCTCATGCATATAAGAGTAGGGTTTTGGGGTTCATACGCACCGAAAAAATCAAAACAATTTTGAAAAACTCCAACAGGATCGAAAATAAGTTTCATTTAAATAGACCTACAAAAACTAAATCATACCTTAATTTTTGATTTCCTTCTCTGGTTGTTCGATCTTCAAGACGTTCAAGCGCACGTCCTCTATCAGAAATCAATACATGAACAATTACTGCAATTTGGAGTGCGGGCCCCAAGAGAGATTGAAAATATTTTTCCTTTCTCACCCAAAATCTAGAGAACTCAAAATTTGCAAAAACAAAAATATCATTCATTTTTAGGTATCTAACCACTGTTTATATGTGTAGATAAGCTCTCTTAAAAAAACTATTCATAATACAACTATTGTATTTAGGCAGTTCAAGAAAATTACACATATGCTCCTATTAATAAGTTATCATATAACAAATCGAAATGGCTTTTATGTCATTAATTTTATCATATAAAATTCATTACTCCAAACCAATTGAAATTATGCAAAGCCATTCTTTGTGTGTGACCCAATAGGTTCATGTGACATTAGCAGTGAACCAAAACCATTTTTGCACAAAATTCATAAGCAATATCTAGCAAGGCATTATGACTACCCAAATAGCATGAATATCAAAATTGATATAACCTAATGAATAACATATATCATATCCTTTTGTTGTGCGATATATTTTGATTTAACATAAGGCATGGAAAGTCACCCTTAATGTTTAATCATACTAGTCTCAATATTTAGGTAGATTGAAAACATCTAAGTGATATTGATCATGTCGATTCACTTGGACTTGGCCATTTAACAGTTTAAAATATCGAGGGATCCACTGATATCTCAATCTATATGAGAGGGATAAATTTTATCTTGATTACACACCTTCACATATTATTCACATGGTAATCAATCACAATCTTTATAATCGTCCAGTTAAATACAATGTTTGATTGTGTTGAATTACCATGCTCCTAATATCGATGTTTATAATAATCTCAAGTCGAAGGACTAAATGATATAACTATCATGATTAACACATATGACTTAATCCATGTGGTGTTCTCATAATAGGTCGGTCCAATTCCTTATTCCCTAACAAGTACTCATGATCTCAATTCGTATCGCTATACGCTTGATCATCAGATGGCCATCAATCAAGATTCACACTAGTCTTAATTCATTATAGTTCCCAGTATAATGACCGACTAGGGACATTTAAGATATTTCAACAAATATCCATGGATCTTAATATAAGATAAACATGCAATCACTTATAATAAAATAGCAAATGAAATCATCTATTTTATTAACTAAAATTATAAAATAAACAATGTTTATAGATTGATCTAAGGCACATGCCCCAACAAAAAGGTGACAAGGTATAGAGAAATAGCATATACGTGTATCCAAGAGTTCGCTCAACCCATTAACTATTTTAAAACAAAAACAATACATAACTGCAAACACAAAATGGACCTACGATAGCAAAAGAATAACCTGACTCTAATGGTAGCTCAGAGGAAGTCACCAATCAACGACTCTTTTCCTTTTGCTAAACGAAAGACCAGTAATTGTCACCAAGATAGAGACAACTCCAATGAGTAAAGCCAGATGAGTCTTAACAATATTTCAAATGTCAAATAATTGTATAGTCAAACAATCATGCAAGATTTACCCCGAAAAATAAGAAATAAAGCATGATTTCCAATTCAACAGAGATATCAATGAATTACTAAGTGTCAAGTTCCAAAAGCAAATACATCTAAGCATTCCAAGTCCATAAAGTGTGATAAAGTACGATGACTTTGAAGACGGGCTATGGACTCAGCTAAGTTACTTGAATAATAGTTTTGATTGGGTTCGTCAACTGTAGCAGACCGCAGCCACTTCTGCTAGCTTGATTCCCCAATCTTAAACTGTGGCCTTAGGTCAGTCCAACTCTCCATGTGGTCACGGTGGTGGAAAAGATCACTATGATGACCCCTTCTCTAATATTGAGCATTGCCCCAATCCCGTCATTAAGCCCTAATTATAGTCATATAGGACTTAACGACGTATTCGTCAGCCTTTTGTCTTATTATCCTCGTTATTCATGTTTAGGTTAAGTATTACACAATTCTCCTTCTTAATACATTTCAAGATTAATTAAAACTTTTAACAATTACTATATTTAGCGAATGTTTGAACAGTTTAGCCCAAGCAAAAAATATAAATCTTAAGGGTGGAAACCAAAAGATAATGATCACATGAATATATAATAAAGCTAGCGAATAAAAATAGTCTGATAGTCATGCGTCAGTGACACGTGTCGGGTGCGTACAATAATTTCTCCTTTATGTTATACTTTAATTATTTTGTAGTAATGGCAAGTGGGAATAGTCTCCACAGGGATTTATCAAACTTCTCTAGAAAAAAGACTTTTAAAGGTTTTTATTATTTTTATTTTATTTTTATTTAATAATAGTAATTAACTAACTAATAATTAACTATAATATAATAATACTCAACTAACTATATTTTCATAATTAACTAGCATAATCCAAATTCATAATCAATCAAATAGATTAAGTTCAATAATAAATAAATATCTAACCAAATATCCAGAACAGTGAAACATATACCCGTTTTGCATTCCGATCATGTAAATCCAATCCATATAGTCATGAGCATACTCTATAAATTAAGATAGATTATTAAACTCCAATCATAAGTAAGTAAACAACCTTTAGCCAGCCCCTATATCAGTGGAAAAGCCACGTTCTAATTCTATTGAGTTAACCCCTTTATTTACACAAACTCATTAACTTCATGCAATAGAACCGCATTAAGTTTTATGAGAACTTCGAACTACTAAATCTAACATCTTCGAAAAGCTACTTCAACACTAGATTTAGATCTCAATCACATCTAGAATATTTAAATGGTGTTTGCCTTTCAAACAATCCTAGTTACTATTTCAAATAGATAATGAAACCATATGTCGCAATAGACATCCTAGACTATGCACCAAATACAAAGATCATGATTAAAATCAATGGATAATAATCTATTAAATCAGTGAATCAAAGAATATGATTGGTTTAAAGCATTAAGCACATATTCATCTCATCATAACGACATTTTAAAATGGATCTAGTTCACATTTGGACTTTGTTTTGATCAAACAAACTACTCACTCATAATGATAAATAACATTGCAATAATATAAATAAAAGACATAATTAAAAATATATGTGAATTAAAATACTTGAATCTTTAACATTTTCCAAAAGCAATAAAATATGTAAATAATAAACAATGGCTCCACGAGCAATGGAATTTCGTTTTACGTACTCAAAGGCAACTAATATTGTAACCCTAGGCCTAAATTTATAGTATTCTAAGTAGTAAACGTCTTAAACCAACTCAAACAACTTGTAGTCATAAGAAATCTTGCCCAGCGATTCCTAGTGATTTATGTAAGTAATGAATCGCTGGGAAAATTCAAAAGATTAAGCTATCTAATATTTTCTTATGTCCACCGATTTAGCAAGCGATTCAGGTGCATCCAGGAATTGCTGAGAATCACGGGGTACAAAAGTCCAGTTCTTCTTTGATCCCTTGGTTACAATTCCTTGTATACTTCTTCGACTTGACTAATTCCTTCATAATTTTCCTCGTTTCATTCATTTTTTCATATTTTTCATTTATTACCTTATATATCAAAAACAAGAGAAAACCTTGTATAATATAGTCTTTTACGTCTAAAATCATCATAAAATGAACTATAAAACATGTCTAATTATTGACTTGTCAGTCAGGTCGGGGGAATTAATGCTCAACCCAAATATATACAACCCAAAAGTATCTGAATCACATAAAGTATGTAATACAAAAAAATATCAAAAACCAACAGAGTCCATAATGAAAGAACACAACAGGCTCAGAGGTAGTCGTCGATCTTCTTCTTGTTTAGCCTACTAGTCGACAGATCTGGACCCACCGTCATAAAAAAAACCGTGAGTACGAAAAAGTAAAAATAAAGCCTGAAGATACTTATCCATATTTCCAAATATAACAAGAGGTATTCAAAAGCATAAAGGTAGTGAAGAATTTGATGAAACAAAATATGCTAGCTATTACAAAAGTAAAACAAAGGAGACTGATACTAGGCTAAGTAGTGATGATCTAAGTCTGATCATTTGTGAGCTACGTCACGTCAGCCTCTTAGGCCACTCTAAAGGACATTCATAGTATCACATCAATCTGGTTATCATTCTTCGACGTCCTTAGGGAGTCTAACTACATGTGTTGCGCCATAATAGTGGCGAGGGCCAACATCCCCAAGGAATCTAACCCCATGTCTAGCTCATCTCAACATGTTGCAATCGACCCTACATAATAAGACTACATTATATTTTCTAGAAAGACACGGCATAGATCACAAAGTTTGTAATTGCTTAGAAAAACACAATAAGTCAGATTACAAGTCAATAACTCATTCATCAATACATATATCCTAATAGCATGCTATTTGAATCATAATTCAATAAAAAACAACCAAGAAGTATAATGGACAAGAATGGAATCAATAAATCAATAGAAGGTATAATATCATCACAACATAGCTTACCAAGTAAGAAAATTCCAATCACTAGTCATGATATCAGATCAAAAAGGCATATCTAGTACAATGGACTATAAAACTATAGATAAATGGAAATGAAATGTAGAAAAGGACCTTAATAGTTTTACTTACAAAGCACGCAAATTCCTAGGCTAATCCGGCCCTTCGACGCCCCACGACTCGCAAATGACTCCTCGAGACTCTCCTTTAAGTTTCAAAAGTTAATTATGATGTTTTTAGGATTTGTACAAGCTATTACATTTTTTAAGTGGTTGTAAATTCTAATTTTGAAAATTAGTCCCATTGATAATTTGTTTATGTTCAAATCTTCTTCATTAAAACAAAAATAGTATTTACGCAACAATTTGTAATTGATTTCAATTACCAAAACATTAAAATTATGTAGTGCAGTCCAAATAGACATTTTTAAAGCAATGTCTTGCTTTCTTGAACTAGAAGGTTTGCGCAATTTCGATAAGAAATGAGAAAGATATGAAAATTTTACCTCAATGACTCAATAGTTTTAGATTCTGACCATCAACTTTGAAAATTTCATTTCTCCTAAACCATAGCATCAAATTTCATGATATTTTAACTGAAGCCTAAAAACTTATCCTAGAACATCATACTAAAAGATGAGCTTAACCCAATAAGAAATGATGGAGTTATGTTCAAAATAGTAGTTCATTATCTAAATTGTGAACCCAAAGATTTATGATTCATCACTAAAGTTGCAGAGTATTTTTAGACAAGAAAACATTCAAATTGCAAAATCATTCAGTAGGCAAAAGTTGCTCCCCTTTGAGTTAATTATCAAATTCCACTTGAATGAGTCCATTTAGATTTCAAATGAGGAAGTTATAACCAAATTACAAAGACTAGTTCATAACAAAACATGCAGAATTTTTAGTTTTGTTATACAACTTCATGAACTTGAAAAATTCATAACAAATTCATTTCTTACCCAAATTTGAAACTTCATTAGAGTAAGTTTTATAGAGTTATGTGAAGAATTCAAATATGACATTGGATTTTTAGAACAAACAACCTTACACAGCTGAATTTAGGAAATTCACATTCATGACTAAAAACCCAAATTTTTTGCAAAAACTTGAATTTTTCAAAAATTAAGGCTCGAAAACATCACTAAGGACTCAAATTGAGTAACACAAACTTAGAAAACATCTCAAATTAATTTTGAAGGAAAACCCCATGTTACCAAACCACGGGATCATAAAATTGGATGTTTGAATTGGCTAGGACCTTACCTAGTGTAGTAGATAAGTAGGATAGGGTTTGGTTCTTCAATTGTCTATGGAATCCCCTTTTTTAAGGCCCAAATTCCACTAGTTCAACAAATTGTTCAGCTCCGATTTTAATTTTTTCTTTCACGTGAGCTTGCAAAGTGGGAAAGAACTATTAAGTAATGTACTTATATGGTTGGGTTCATCGAATGTGTGTGCATCCATCTCTATGAGATCATATGGCTCATTTTTACTCCTAATCTCCACTAAATTCAGCTTTTTAACACAGAAGTTGACACAAAGTTACATGATGATGGGTGACAGCACATATCCTGAGGTATATTAATAAGTTTATAATTTTTATTTGAAACTATAGGCTTCTTTAATTGACTCACAAAGAAATAACACCATAGCTTATATATGAACTCATAATATAGGCACATTAGATTAACTATTAAATCATATTTAGGCACATTATGACTAACCATATCACTATCTAACTTGTCCCACGACTCGCACGCAACTTGAGGTGCATCCCCGCTCTTGTCTCGATGCCTATAACAAGTAGATATGACTAAATTAGTCTACACATATACAATACACTAGGAAAACACCACACAAAACTAAAATGTACGTAGACTATGTGCCTCAGTCAGTGCTCGTATCTCGATGCAGGTCTCACGTCACTGGTTGGTAATCCTGATTATGGGCAAAACTAGGATTAAAAATATAGATCATGATAAATCTTTCCAACTAATTGGAATTTCGTCCTCGAAATGAAAATTCAAGTTAGGGTTATACCTGACTCGATAAGGTATGGAAATCTATCTCGCATGTAGTCTTCCCGCTCCCTAGAGAGTTCCAAGTCTTCATGGAGCTACTACTTGACGAGTGCCTACAGGATAGACTTGCTACTCAACTGATGTACCTTTCGATCTAGGATATGTATTGGTTGTTCCTCATAAGTAATATCTCCACTCAGGTCAATCTGAATCAAGTCAACTGTTGGTCGTACACATGCCTTCAATTCAGCTAATCGAAGCATAGAAATATTAAAGACTGGATGAATTTCTAACATCTGCGGAAGCAGCTCAGCTCATATGCAACTTTCCTGACCAGTTTCTTAACCTTGAAAGGCCTGATAAACCTCGATGCTAAAATGTATTTCAGCTCAAATCTATGAAGACCCTTCCGAGTGGAAACCTTTAAATAGAGTAAGGCTCCCTCGACATACGTGAGATCGTTGTGATACTTGTCTGCATACTTCTTTTGAATATCTTGTGCACCTATAAGTCTCTAACGAATCTGCCTTATTTTCTCGTTGTGATCAACAACAATCTCATGCCCCGCTAACTTCAGGTCCTCTAGCTCAGCCCAACACGATGGCGAGTGACATGGTCTGCCATACAAAGCCTCAAACGGCACCATCTTAATACTAGCCTGATAATTGTTATTGTAAGTAAACTCACAAAATGGTAAATACTCCTCCCTTATCCGTCAAACTCCAATACACAAGTCTGGAGCATATCCTCGAGTACCTAAATCAACCTCTCACTATGCCCATCAGTTTGGCGTTGAAAAGTTGTGTTGAATTGTATGCACGTACCATATTGCTCCTATAAACTCTGCCACATCCTGGACTTATACGGACTTATACATAGCATCTGTATTTGACGTAACAGTTGACGATACCCCATGCAGCTTGATAATTTTTCTCTCGAATAATACACTCAACTAGTCAAATGTGTAATAAGCTGCAACAGGTAAGAAGTGAGTACACTTCATCAATCTATCCACAATCACCCAAATTAACTCATGTCTCCTAGCAGTCCGCTAAGAAAATCTATGGCAATGTATTTCCACTTCCATCGCAGAATAGGAAGCTACTGCAACAATTTTTTAGGTCTACAATGCTCAGCCTTCACCTGCTGGCAAGCCCTACAGTTCCAGATAAACCCATATATGTTTGCTTTCATCTCTTGCTACCCTAAATGTCTCTTTATTTCATGATACATATTGGTCATGCCTGGATTAACCATGAATTGAGAACAGTGTCACTCCTGAAAAATCTCATCTCTCGGCTCTGCAATTGACGATATCCACAACCTTCCCCTATATCTCAAACACTGATCTGATGTCTCTACCCAATCAAGACAATCTAAACTTTGTACTAACTCACTGACCTTCGGATATAACAAGTCAATTCTCTGACCCACTAAAACTCTCAGTGTAGACACAGTATAAAGTCTCATTTATGCACATATCAAGGCCCAAGCTTCTATAGGAACCTCTGACTGACTCGTTGCCATCGCTGCCTCGAGTAACCCATACTCATATGTCATATAACATCTGACAATCTCAGCATCTCCAGTCGGTATCCTATTCAGCGCATTTGTAACTACATTAGATTTTCAAGGGTAGTACCTAGAGAAAATTGATAGTCCTTCAGAAAATCTTACCATCTGTGATTTCTCATGTTTAAATCTTTATGTGTGAAGAGATACTTCGAACTCTTGTAATCAGTGAAGAGTGTGAATCTTTCTCCATACTAATGATGTCCCCAAATCTTCAATGCAAATACAACCTTTTCCAGCTCCAAATCATATGTGGGATAGTTGTTCTCATGTATTTTTAGCTATCTAGAAGCACAAGCTAGTGTCCCTCTGATGTATATCAATACGTAAGCATCTATGTACACCAAAAATCCTTGTCTAGCATTCTAGTAAGGCTAACAATGGCATGGTAGTCTCCAATCTCTTCATCTGAGCAAATGCTTACTCACACTCATTAGAATAATGAAATATTACGTCCTTCTATGTTAATCTAGTAATCAGCTAAGCAATTTTTGAGGAATCCTTCACAAAGCGGTGGTAGTAGCCTACCAAAACTAAAAGAAATCATGATTTTTGTAACTGACGTTTGTGTCGGCCAATCCATGGTAGCCTGAATCTTGGCTGGATCCACTGTAATCTCTGCTGCCCCAACAACATAAGCCAAAACCTTGACCTCTAAAAGCTAAAATTCATACTTGCTAAACTTGGCGTAAAGTCTGTGCTCCCTCAATGTCTACAAAGTCTCCATGAGGTGCTCTTTGTGAACCTCTTGAGTCCTCAAATATATTAGAATTTCATCAATGTAGACAATCACGAAACGGTCAAGATACGATCTTAATACTCGGTGCATCAAATCCATAAACATAGCGGGGGCGTTGGTCAGCCCAAATGGCATGACCCTAAACTGATAGCGTTTGTATCAGGTGCTAAAAGCTATCTCGGACCTATCCACATCCCTGATCCAAAGCAGATGGTACCCTTATCTAAGGTCTATCGTGGAGAAAAACTTCGCTCCTCTCAATTGACTAAACAAATCATCAATCTCTGGCAGTGGATATGTAACAGCCCCAACCATACAAATTGGAGATGAAGCAACGATTTGCTACTCTATATGTTGAGGACCGATTTAAGGTTCAACTAGTCACTTTCTTATTGATAGAATCTGCTCGGAAGAGGTGGAATTCCTTTGAAAAAGAGGGGAAGACTATCACCACTTAGCCATAGTTTATAACCATGTTTTACAAATAATATTTCCTAAAATCAGTCAAGAATAGGAAAAATACTAAGTTTATATAGTTGAAACAAGGAGCCATGTTTGTATTAGAATACGAGCGAAAGTTTACTGAGTTGAGCAAGTTTGCTTTTGGGATGGCGGAGTCAGGAGAAAAAATAGATATGTTTCTCGGTGGGCTGAATTATAAGATTCATGTTGTGGTTTCCTCTCATCTTCATACTAGTTATGCATTCATATTTGAGAGTGCCATGGAGGTGGAAGCAATCATATTAGCCAAACCCTCCGGAGCGGTATTTATGCCACCACCAGTACCATAATTCCCTGAGAGTCAGAGAACCCACAAATTTGTTTATTTTTACCCATCGAAGAGACAAATGAGTGCAGCTAGAGCAGTAACACAAATAGGTCTGCATGGATGACATTGGTAGTGCTCCAAATCCACTTATTTCTCAAGCTTCAGTACCCAAACCACCTTTGGCAGCACCTCAGTTTGGAGATGAGGGCAAGAGTTGGGCACAGTAATCACAAACATTAACTAGATCTGGGCAGGTTACATAGGCCAGTGGAATTTCTCAAAGGGCTTATATGATATGTTATCATTGTGGGCAGGCAGGGCATATTCTGAGAGAGTGTTTTATGCCACCGGCTGCATCGGTAGGCAGTACATCACAACCAGTACGAAGACAAACTCATGTAGTGGTTAAGGAAAATCCAAAGGCTAATAGGAGGCTTGTAGAAGGTATTTTAAACATTCCTAGTCGATATATGCATGTATTAATTGATTATGGTTATAAAGTTTCCTATATTGCGGGTGCAATGGTAAATGAGTTCAAATTGAAACATGTTAGAGCCAGTACGTTGTTGATTTTAAGCACAGTAGTAAGCAATAAGGTTTATCGCAACCTAATCTATGAGGGATGGGTAGTTGAAATTGTGGAGAATGAACTCCCAATTGATCTAAGGGTAATGGAGATTTTGGAGTATGATGCTCTACTTAGGATGGATTGGTTATCACATACCATGCCAGTATTGACTATTTTCATAAATGGGTTATCTTTCAAATCCCAAACCTTCTTGAAATTATAGTCTTTAAGGGCTATAATCCTTCACGACTTACAACTCGTGGGAGGGAAGCTATTCCTCGAGATTTAGAGGTTATGGCAGGGGTTATTACATTTGGAGAGCCTAGTCAGGAACTTAAGTTAATGAGATACCCGTTTGCAAATTTTTGGAAGTTTTTCCATTTGACTTGCATAGACTTCCACCATCACATGTCATTGACTTCATCATTGATCGTATTCCTGACACCAAACCTATATCAATTCCTTCGTACCATATGGCACCGAAGGAATTGCGAGAGTTGTAGACTCAGCTTGAGGAGTTGTTACAGAAAAGATTCATCCATCCTAGTATGTCACAGTGGGTGCACCAATTCTTTTTGTGAAAAAGAAAGATAGAACTCTACGTATGTGCATTGATTTACTACATCTTAATCGAGTGACTATCAGGAACAAATACCTATTGCCCAGGATTGATAACTTGTTTGATCAGCAGAATGGCACCAGATATTTCTCAACGATTGATTTGAGGTTTGGTTATCATGAACTAAATATGAGCGATAAGGATATCTCAAAGATAACTTTCAGTATTCATTATAGACATTTCGAGTTCACAATGATGACGTTTGGGCTCACTAATGCACCTGTTATGTTTATGGACTTGATGCAAAAGGTGTTCAAACCCTATCTTGACCAGTTCATCATCATGTTTATCAATGATTTTTTGATCTATTTAAAGACTCGAGAAGAACATTCGCACCACCTCAAAGTTGCATTGCAGACCCAGAAGGATAATCGGTTATATGCCATGTTTCTTAAGTGTGAATTTTGGTCTTCAGAGGTCAAATTTCTTTGACATGTGGTTAATGCCAAAGATATATTTGTTGCTCTAACGGAGGTTGAGGCAATTTAGGATTGGCGTACTCCTACCACAATGTCGGAGGTTCGAAATTATTTGGGGTTAGCAAATTATTACAAACGATTAATTGATGGTTTCTCTCATACTGCTCTGCCAATGTCTCGGCTAACACAGAAAGATATTGACTTTGTTTGGTCTGATGAGTGCAAAACCACCTTCAAATATTTGAAGAGTAGTTTGACTACGACGCTTGTTCTTACCTTACCTGAATTGGTGAAAGAGTTAGTGATTTATACTGATGTTTCTCATTCAGGTTTAGGTTATGTGCTGATGCAAGAAAGCAGGGTTACAGTTTATGTTTCAAGGCAACTCAAGATTCATGAAAGAAACTATCCAGTTCATGATCTTAAGCTAGCTGCAATTATGTTTTCCTTGAAGATTTGGACGCACTACTTATACAGTAAGAAATTTACAGTATTTTCATATCATTAGAGTCTGAAATACTTTTTTACTCAGCGTGAATTGAATATGAGGCATCATTGATGGCTTGAGTTCCTCAAGGATTATGATTTCACTCTGAAGTGTCACCTAGGCTAGGTGAATTTGGTTGATGATGCCTTAAGTAGAAGAAGAATAGATAGAGAGAATGCAACTACTACCAAAGCTTCTTATTTTCGACTTTTAGAGGAAGCATTGGTGATAATGATTCATGAAAGTCCAGCTAGCTTATCATCGAGTGAGAAAGCTAGTTTCAGAGCTATTAATTTCTTTTTATGTGCTTAGATTCAGACTAAACCAAATATGATTCAGTGGGTGATTGATCGTCAAAAAGCTGATCAGGATTGCGTAGCACATCAGAAGTTAGCAGCTAATGTCTTCAGCGTATCTATGCTTTGCAAAAATGGAGACTTAGTTAACTCAAATGATTGATTGGAATGAATTTGATCTTCGGGGAGACTTATCTTACGACGAACAACCGATTCAGATTCTTGATCATAAGATTCAAAGGCTGAGAACCAAAGAGATTCCTTTGGTTAATGTAAAATGGCAATTTCATGGATATAGGAACTAACCTGGGAGTGAGAATCTTATATGAGGGGGTAGTTTTTGTTTCTCTTTGAAACTACAGGTAATTTTATGTTTACTTTAATTTCGAGGATGAGATTGTTTTAAATTAGGGAGACTGTAAATAGAAAATAAACTATTAAATAATAAATTAGCGATACACCGAGTGCATCGAGGAGGTCCTGAAATGAATGTGCACTCCTTAAAATACTAATAGGCATGTCCACTGAATTTATTGGCAAGAAAATACACAAAGTATATATATTTATGTATAATTGATATATAAATATATATAATAGAACTATAAGTTTGGTTTGAATTATATGGGTCGTTGGATCGCTTCAAGATGAGTGTAAGTGTTGATGGTGTCAAAATGTGTGTCACTTTAGGATGTGTCACATTAACACATCATTCACTTGATCAGCCTCGAGATAGCGTGATATTTATCTCGAGAAAAACTTGTATATATAAATCAAAACCTTGAAACTTATCTTCACTGATCAATCGAGAGAGTGAGAGATCAAGCAACTGAGGGTTTTGGTTTTAAAGGTTGATCCATAGAGGTTTTTTAGTGGATTCGAAGTTATTAAACTGTTGTACTACAAAGATCATCACTGAGGTAAGTTTTAGTGTTTTGAGTTCAATTCAATGAAAAATGATGATTTGTCTTTGAATTGTTGTTGTTGATCACTGGAAATAGATTTATACCTCACTAAAGGTCCTGCCTGATGTATTCGGGGACGGTTTAACCTTATTATTGTTATTTGGTAATGGAATAGTGGTTGTTTCCTATCACTGTCAAAATAGTGCATGGTGGAGTGCGCTCCATATAGCAGAAGAATGTGCTCCCATCATGAGTTGGGATGAACCCAGTTAGTGGAGCGTGCCCCACCAAGTGAAGGAGCGCGCTCTCACCCCTGAAAACAACAACTCATATGTGTTTGTTTAGAACTTCCTGAGGTCTTAGGTACTGACTTTGGGATTCTAAATATAGTGTATTTGACATATGTTAACCACAAATGGTTTGTGATAGGTTTTTGAACATCGGGCAAGCTTGAGTGACCCGGAAAGTTAAGAAATTTGGAAACAAAAACCTAAATCAAGGTAAGAATGGATTCGCTTATTTATCAATGTTGACTGGATATATTAGTATTTGTAGTTCATATAGTTGTTGGACTGAATGGGTGACTATGTACATTGTAATGTGTTTGATAAAAAAAGAAAATGGTGTTTAATGTGATCAACGAGGGTAAATCTTGCAATTAAGAACATGTTATATAGAATATGAGTTTGATTCCCGATCTATATGTAAAATCCTACTTTGATAAACAGGTTTCGTGGATTACGTATTCACTTAAGGGTTTAGGATAGAACCATTGAATATTAATGGATTGGCTAGACAACATATCGGCCAATGTGTTCGTCTAGCAATCACATTAATGGTGTCAATGGGTAATCGACCCTAGATTTACAAATGAAATGGGAATCATAGTATAATAGTCACTGACGATTTGACTTGCATCCGTTATTTATTGGATTATATGTTTTTCATAATCCTTTTAGTTATCTTTGATGCATATTGTTATTGCATATTACTCTTGATTATTATATGGAATGTTGATGGCTTTGTGAGTCCTTACTTATGAGCAAGTTGGAGCGCTCACCCCAAATTTAACATTTCAGGTTCTAAGCCTAACGTTTCAAAGAAAGGAAAATAGAAAATTGAGGAATGTTACTATCTTCTCTACGATGTAATGAGCTTTCGTGTATGTACATACACTATTTGAGTTACTTCGCTGTAAATGAACAGGGTTGGAAGGTTTTATAATCGAGTTTTGGATTTTGATAAACTCTTTATTTATGTATATAATTTTGGTTATCGAAAAAGTTTTAATTTCTCATTGCGTATATTTTGAATAATTTATTCGATATCGACATACATGTTGAGTTTATCAGGTACAAAAGGTGAGGCTTCTGACTCTATTTAAGTCTGGCTAGGTTATGGGGACTTAATTAGGATTTCAGGCTGAGTATCTCCCTAATCGGGATAGGGGATGCTATAGCATACCAGGGCATTAGGCACAAGGCCACTTGGCACCATGGCTATAAAGGCACTGCGCTAGAGCATCAAGCATGGTGCCACCCGACGTAGTGGCCATAAAGGCACAGCCCCAAGGCATTAGGCATGGCACCACTCGACGTCGTGGCCATAAAGGCATGGCGCCATGATGGTGCCGGGACCTGGGTTAGGGCTTGTTCAAGGGCCACGGCACTGACATGGTGTTGTGCGTTTACACATACGACGCGATTACGGTGCCAAGACCTTTGAAAACACTAAAATTCTATAATTCAAACTTGGGTTTTGGAAATCAATTTTAATTTACCTAATACAACATAAAACATCAATTGGGACATCAAGGGACTCGGGGACTATAGTGTAATCGCTAAGAGCGTAGCGAGGTCAGATCGGGGTGTCGTTTGGAGCATTAGAGTGCGATTTGAGGTGCGTAAAACCCAATTGAATATCACTTAAGTATTTAATTGTTGTTCTACTTGCTGCTATCCATTTTTTGTTTATTCTTCCATTCCATTGCTATTTTTGGGATGGTTGGTTGAGTTTACTCCCATTAGCACTTCCGTTATGTGTTTATAACATGCTAGATTGTAAAACATGTGACCAAGCCTTGGGTGAATGGCAACTAGACCTGCTCTCCAGTGCACATGTTGGTAAAGCACATGAACATGCCAACCACTGCAAGGAACCAGGTGAAAGAATAGTGGGGGCACCTACTGAAGGGATCCTGGGAATTCGAAGTACATTCTAGTTTGACCAGGATGAGCAAACACGTTTGTTTATCTATTATGTTACATAGTCATGCGATGGTCCAACTACGCTACCTTACTTTTACTTTTCGCATTTTTACTTTTCGCATGTTTAAATGCTCGATAAATTTCCTTCGAATTTTACTCACTTGACTCATCATCTATTTTTTTATGATGACTAAGTGTAGATCCTAGTACGAGCAGAGGCAAGGGGATCCTTGGTGACTTTCTCTGATCGCCTACTATTTAGGACCTTCTCATACATGTTTATTTTGATGTTTTGCTTTACTTTTGGGGTTTATGGGAGACTTTAGAGGCACTGTACTTGTATATATATTTACTTTACATGGTATATTGTCGCCATATGTATATTCTTTTGGGTTTTCCATAGTAGGACTATACATTTTGAGACCGGATTTATATATCTATTCCATGTTTTACTTGTTACTTAAGACTTCCACTGTAATTTACTGTTATCTATTTGAAACTCTGTAAAACACAAACCATTTATAGCTTATGTAAACAAGGAATATGATATTAACTTAATAAGTTAAGAACCAGTAAGCCTTAATCAATATCTTAAGAAAAGCTTGAACAATTGGTTTAACATATGACAATAACGCGACAAGTTAGTGCTTACACAATAGAAATAAATAATTAAAGCGACATTAAATAAAAAATACCACGATGTTGGGACAACACTTTGAGTGAAAACCCTACAAAGTAGATCCCATGCATATAAGTGTTGGGTTTTGGGGTTCATATGCACCAAAAATTCAAAACAATTTTGAAAAACCCCCAACAGGATTGAAAAATAAGTTCCACTAAACTAGATCTACAAAAAGTAAACCATACCTTAATCTATGATTTCCTTCTCTGGTTATTCAATCTCCAAGACATTTAAGCACGCGTCCTCTATCGGAGTGCTAGCCCCAAAAGAGTTTGAAAATGTTTTTCCTTTTCTCTCCAAAAATATAGAGAACTAAAAATTTGCAAAAATGAAAATATCATTCATTTTTAGGGTTCCAACATATGTTTTTATATGTAGAAAAGCTCTGTTAAGAAACCTATTCATAATACAACTATTGTATTTAGGCAGTTTAAGCAAATTACACATATGCCCCTATTAATAAGTTATCATATAACAAATTTAAAGGGCTTTTATGTCATTATTTTTATCATATAAGATTCATTACTCCGGATAAAATTAAAATTATGCAAAGCCATTCTTTGTGTGCGACCTAATAAGTTCATGCGACATAGGCAGTTAACCTAAACCATTTTGGCACACAAGTCATAAGTAGTATCTAGCAAGGCATTATGACTACCCAAATAGTATGAATATCAAAATCGATACAACCTAATGAATAACATATATCATATCCTTTTGTTGTGCGATATCCTTTGATTAAACATAAAGCATGGAAAGTCACCCTTAATGTTCAATCGTACTAGTCTCAATCTTTAGGTAGACTGAAAACATCTAAGTGATATTGATCATATCAATTCACTTGGACTTAGCCATTTAAAAGTTTAACATATCGAGGGATCCACTAATCTCTCTCTCTATATGAGAGGGGTAAATTCTATCTTGATTACACACCTTCACATATTATTCACATGGTAACCAATCACAATCTTTATAATCATCCGGTTAAAGACAATGTTTGATTTTGTTGAATTACCGTGCTTGTAATATCGAAGTCTATAATAATCTCAATTCGAAAGACTAAATGATCATCAGATGGCCATCAATCAAGATTCACACTAGTCTTAATTCATTATAGTTCCCAGTATAATAACCGACTAGGGACATTTAAGATATTTCAACAAATACCCATTGATCTTACTATAAGGTAAACATGTAATCACTTATAATAAAATAGCAAATGGAAACATCAATTCTATTAACTAAAATTATAAAATAAATAATATTTGTAGATTGACCTATGGCACATACCCCAACAAAAAGGTGACAAGGTATAGAGAAATAGCATATACGTGTATCCAAGCGTTCGCACGTCCCATTAACTAGTTTAAAACAAAAACAATACATAACTGCAAACACAAAATGGACCTACGATAGCAAAAGAATAAGTTGACTCTGATGGTAGCTCAGAGGAAGTCTCCAATCAATGACTCCTTTCCCTTTGTCAAATGAATGGTTAGTCAAACAATCATGCAAGAATTACCATGAAAATAAGAAATAAAGCATGATTTCCAATTCAACAGAGATATCAACGAATAACTGAGTGTCGAGTTCAAAAAGCAAAGGCATTTAAGCGTTCTAAGTCCATAAAGTGTGATAAAGTATGATAACTTAACTTTAAAGACGGGCTATAGACTCAACTAAGTCACTTGAATAACAGTTTTGATTGGGTTTGTCAACTGTAGTAGACCGCAGCCACTTCTGCTAGCTTGATTCCCCAATCTTAAACTGTGGGCTTAGGTAAGTCCAACCGTCCATGTAGTCGTGGTGGTGGAAAAGATCACTTTAACGACCCCTTCTCTAATATAGAGGATTGTCCGGCCTAATCCCGTCATTAAACCCTAATTATTGTCATATAGAACTTAACGATGTATTAGTCAGCTTATTGTCCTATTATCCTCGTTATTCGTGTTTAGGTTAGGTATTACACAATTCTCATTCTTAATACATTTCAAGATTATTTAAAACTTTTAACAATTACTATAATTAGTGAAAGTTTGATTAGTTTAGCCGAAGCAAAAAATATAAATCTTAAGTATGGAAACCAAGAGATAATGATCACGTGAATATATAATAGAGCTGGCAAATAAAGACTGTTTGATAGTCATGCATCTGTGAAACGTGTCGGCCGTGTACAATAATTTCTCTTTTATATTATTCTTAATTATTTTGTAGTAATGGCAAGTGGGAATCGTCTCCATAGGGAATTATCAAACTTCTCTAGGAAAAAGGACTTTTAAAGGTTTTTATTATTTTTATTTTATTTTTATTTAACAATAGTAATTAACTAACTAATAATCAACTATAAATAATAATACACAAATAACTATATTATTTTAATAAACTAGCACAATCCAAATTCACAATCAATCAAATAGATTAAGTTCAATAATAAATAAATATCTAACCAAATATCCAGAACAGTGAAACATATAACCGTTTTGCATTCCAAACATGTAAATCCAATCCATATAGTCATGAGCATACTCTATAAATTAAGATAGATTATTAAACTCCAATCATAAGTAAGTAAACAACCTTTAGCCAGCCCCTATATCAGTGGAAAAGCCACGTTCTAATTCTATTGAGTTAACCCCATTATTTACACAAACTCATTAACTTCATGCAATAGAACCGCATTAAATTTTATGAGAACTTCGAACTACTAAATCTAACATCTTCGTAAAGCTAGTTAAACATTAGATTTAGATCTCAAACTCATCTAGAATATTTAAATGGTGTTTGCCTTTCAAACAATCCTAGTTACTACTTCAAATAGATAATGAAACCATATATCACTATACACATTCTAGACTATGTATGCAATACAAAGATCATGATTAAAATCAATGGATAATAATCTATTAAATCAGTGAATCAAAGAATACGATTGGTTTAAAACATTAAGTACATATTCATCTCATCATAATTACATTGCAAAATGGATCTAGTCCACGTTCGGACTTTGTTTAGGTCAAACACACTACTCACTCATAATCTTAAATAATATTGCAATAATATAAATAAAATACATAATTAAAAATGGAATATTCTACAATGGAGCTCAAATATATACCCATGCCATGGAACCCTCTCAAAATGTGTTGTGCATTTATGACAACTCGATTAATGTATTGGATTAGAATCCAATGGTTGTAAATAGTGTACCCATGGCATGGGTATATATTTGATTCCCATGGTAGTAGTACCCACTAAAAATATATTTGAATTAAAATACATGAATCTTTAACCTTTTCCAAAAGCAATAAAATATGTAAATAATAGACAATGGCTCTAAGAGCAATGGGATTGTGTTTTACGTACTCAAAGGCAATTGATTTTGTAACCCTAGGCTTATATTTATAGCATTCAAAGTAGTAAACATCTTAAACCAACTCAAAAAACTTGTAGTCATCTTAAATTCATGAAATTTTGCCCATCGATTCCTAGTGATTTGTATGAGTAAGACATCGTTGGGAAAATTTAAAAAATTAAGCTATCTAATCTTTTCTTGTGTCCACCAATTTAGCCAGCAATTCAGGTGAATCCAGGAATTGCTGAGAATCGCGGGGTACAAAAGTCCAGTTCTTCTTTGATTCTTTGGTGACAATTCTTTGTATACTTATTCCACTTGATTTATTCCTTCATAATCTTCCTCTTTTCATTCATTTCTTCATATTTTCCATTTATTACCTAATATATAGAAAACAAGAGAAAACCTTATGTAATATAGTCTTTTACATCTAAAATCATCCTAAAATGAACTATAAAACATGTCTAATTATTGACTTGTCAGTCAGGTCGGGGGAACTATTGCTCAACCCAAATATATATAACCCAAAAGTATCTGAATGACATAAAGTATGTAATACAACAAAATATCAAAAACCAACAGAGTCGATAATGAAAGCACACAACAGGCTCAGATGTAGTCGTCGATCTTCTCATTGTTCAGCCTGCTAGTCGACAGATCTGGACCCATCGTCATAAAAAAATTGTAAGTACGGTAAAGTAAAAATAAAGCCTGAAGATACTAATACACATTTCCAAATATAACAAGAGGTATTTAAAAGCATAAAGGTAGTGAAGAATTTGCTGAAACAAAAATATGCTAGAAAATACCAAAGTAAAACAAAGGAGACTGATACTGGGCTAAGCAGTGATGATCTAGGTCCGATCATTTGCGAGCTACATCACGTCAGCCTTTAAGGCCAATCTAAAGGACATGCGTAGTATCACATCAGTCTGGTTATCATTCCTCGACATCCCTAAAGAGTCTAACCACATGTGCTACGCCATAATAGTGGCGAGGGCCAACATCCCTAGGGAATCTAACCCCGTGTCTCACTCATCTCAACATGGCGCAATGGACCTTTAATACTAGGGCTACTTTATATTTTCTAGAAAGACACTGCATAGATCACAAAGTTTGTAATTGCTTAGAAAAGCACGATAAGTCATATTACAAGTCCATAACTCATTCATCAATACATCTATCCTAATAGCATGCTAATTGAATCATAATCCAATCAAAAATGACCAAGAAGTATAATGGATAAGAATGGAGTCAATAAATCAATATAAGGTATAATATCACAACGTAGCTTACCAAGTGAGAATAATTCATTCACTAGTCATGATATCAGATCACAAATGCATATCTAGTACAATGGACTATAAAATTATAGATAAATGGAAATGAAATGTAGAAAATGTCCTTAATAGGTTTACTTACAAAGCACGGAAATTCCTAGGCTAATCTGGCCCCACGACTCCACAAGAGTCACAAATGACTCCCCGAGACTCTCCTTTAAGATTTCGAAGTTGATTACGATATTTTTATGATTTATACAAACTATTATAGTATTTTAAGTGGTTGTAAATTCAAATTTTAAAATCAGTCCCATTAATAATTTGTTTATGTCCAAATCTTCTTCATTAAAATAAAAACATTTTTGATGCAAAAATTTGTAATTAATTTCAATTACCAAAACATTAAAATTATGTAGTGCAGTCCAAAGAGACATTTTTAAAGCAATGTCTTGCTTTCTTGAACTAGAAGGTTTCCGTGATTTCGATAAGAAACGAGAAAGATATGAAAATTTTACCTCAATGACTCAATAGTTTTAGATTCCGACCATCAATTTTGAAAAATTTCATTTTTCTTAAACCATAGCATCAAAATCCATGATATTTTTACCGAAGCCTACAATCATATCCTAGATCATCATACTAAAAGATGAGCTTAATCCAATAAGAAATTAGGAAGTTATGCTCAAAATAGCAAGACATTATCTAAATTGTGAACCCAAAGATTTCAGATGCATTACCAAAGTTGCAGAGTATTTTTAGACAAGATAACATTCAAATTGCAAAATCTTTCAGTAAGCAAAAGTTGTTCCCCTTTGAGTTGATTATCAAATGCTACTTGAATGAGTCCATTTAGATTTCAAATGATGAAGTTATAACCAAATTACAAAGACTAGTTCATAACAACAACATACAAAATTTTCAGTTTTGTTTTACAACTTCATAAACTTGAAAAATTCATAACAAATTCATTTCTTACCTAAATTCAAAACTTCATTGTAGTAAGTTCTATAGAGTATTGTGAAGAATTCAAATATGACTTGGATTTTTAAAACAAACATCCTTACACAGCCGAATTTAGGAAATTCAGATTCATGACTAAAAACCCAAATTTTTTGCCAAAACTTGAATTTTTCAAAAATTTAGGCTGGAAAACATCACTAAGGACTCAGATTGAGTAACACAAACTTAGAAAAAATATCGAATTAATTTTGAAGGAAAACCACATGTTTCCAAACCACAAGATCATAAAAATGGATGTTTGAATTGGTTAGGACCTTACCTAGTGTAGTAGATACGTAGGATAGGGTTTGGTTCTTCAATTGTTTATGGAATCTCCCTTTCTAAGCCCCAAATTCCACTAGTTCAACAAATTGTTCAGCTCCGATTTTTATTTTTTCTTTCGCGTGAGCTTGCAAAGCGGGAAAGAACCACTAAGTAATGTACTTATATGATTGGGTTCATCAAATGTGTGTACATCCATCTTTATGAGAGCATATGGCTCATTTTTACTCCTAACCTCCTCTTAATTCAGCTTTTTAACAGAAAAGTTGACACAAAGTTACATGATGATGGGTGACAGCACACATCCTGAGGTATATCAATGTGTCTATAATTTTTATTTGAAACTATAGGCTTCTTTAACTGACTCACAAAGAAATAACACCATAGCTTATACATGAACTCATACTATAGGCATATTAGATTAACTATTAAATCCTATTTAAGCACATTATGACTAACCATATCACTATCTACCTAGTCCCACGACTCGGACGCAACTTGAGGTACATCCCCGCTCTCGTCTCGATGCCTATAACAAGTAGATGTGACTTAATTAGTCTACATATATATAATACACTAGGAAAACACCACACAAAACTAAAATGTACCTCGACCATGTGCCTCAGTCAGTGCCCATATCTCGATGCGGGTCTCACGTCACTAATTAGTGATCCTGATTATGGGCAAAACTAGGATTAGAAATCCAGATCGTGATAAATCTTCCAAACAAATTGGAATTTCATCCTCGAAATGAAAATTCAGGTTAGGGTTATACCTGATTCGAAAAGGTACAGAAATCTATCTCGTATGTATTTTTCCTGCTCCTTAGTGAGTTCCGAGTCTCCATGGAACTGCTACTTGACGAGTACCTTCGGGATAGACTTGCTCCTCAACTAATGTAACTTTCGATCGAGGATATGTACTGGCTGCTCCTCATAAGTAATATCTCCACTCAGGTAAATCTGAATCAAGTCAACTATTAGTCGTATGTCTGCCTTCAATTCAGCTAGTCGAAGCATAGAAATATGAAAGACCGGATGAATCTCTAGCATCTGCGGAGGCAGCTCAACTCATATGCAACTTTCCCGACTCGTTTCATAACCTTGAAAGGCTTGATAAACCTTGATGCTAGCATGCCTTTCAACCCGAATCCGTGAAGACCCTTCCGGATGGAAACCTTTAAATAGATTAAGGCTCCCTCGACATACGTGAGATAGTTGCGATACTTATCTGCATAATTCTTTTGACTATCTTGTGCACCTATAAGTCTCTAACAAATTTGCCTTACTTTCTCGGTGTGATCAATAACAATCTCATGCCCCACTAACTCGGGTCCTCTAGCTGAGCCTAACACGAAAGCGAGTGACATGGTATGCTATACAAAGTCTCAAATAGCACCATCTCAATACTAGCCTGATAATTGTTATTGTAAGTAAACTCACAAAATGGTAAATACTCCTCCCATGATCTGCCAAACTCCAATACATAAGCTCAGAGCATATCCTCAAGAACCTGAATCAACCTCTCAGTATGCCCATCAGTCTGGGGTTGACAAGTTGTGTTGAACTGTATACGCGTACCATACTGCTCCTACATACTCTGCCACATCCTAAATTTATATATAACATTTCTATCTGACGTAATAGTGGACAGTACCCCATGCAGCCTGATAATTATCTCTCGAATAATATGCTCAACTAGTCGAATATGTAATAAGCCGCAACAGGTAAGAAGTGAGTAGACTTCATCAATTTATCCATAATCATCCAAATTGAGTCATGTCTCCTAGCAGTCCTCTAACAAAATCCATGGCAATGTCTTTCCACTTCCATTGCGGAATGGGAAGCGACTGCAACAATCCTTCTGGTCTATAATGCTCAGCCTTCACCTGCTGGCAAGCCCCACAGTTTTAGATGAACGAAGATATGTTTGCTTTCATCCCATGCCACCAGAAATTTCTCTTCATTTCATAATACACTCTTTGTCATGCCTGGATGAATCATGAATCGATAACGGTGTGACTCCTGAAAATCTCATCTATCGGCTCTGCAATTGAAGATATCCACAACCTGCCCCTATATCTCAAACACTGATCTGATGTCTCTACCCAGTCAAGACAATCTAATCTTTGTGCTGACTCACTGACCCTCAGTACCACAAATCAATTCATTGTCCCACTACAACTATCACTGTAGACACGGTATATAGTCTCATTTATGCACATATCAATGCCCAAGCTTCTTTAGGAACCTACGACTGACTCGCTGTCATCGCTACCTCGAGTAACCCATACCCATGTGTCATATAACATCTGACAATCTCAACATCTCCAATCAGTATCCTACTCAACGCATGTGTAACTATGTTAGTTTTTCAAGGGTAGTACTCTAGAGAAAAGTCATAGTCCTTCAGAAAATCTAACCATCTGCGATGTCTCATGTTTAACTCCTTATGTGTGAATAGATATTTCAAACTCTTGTAATCAGTGAAGAGTGTGAATCTCTCTATGCAAATGATATCCCCAAATCTTCAATGCAAATACAATCGTTGCCAGCTCCAAATCATGTGTGGGATAGTTCTTCTCATGTATCTTTAGCTATCTAGAAGCACAAGCTAGTGTCCCTCTGCCCTGTATCAATACATAAGCATCTATGTATACCAAAAATCCTTGTCCAGCTTCTTGCAATGCTAACATTGGTATGTTAGTCAACAACCTCTTCATCTAAGCAAATGCCTCTCGCACTCATTAGAATAATGAAATACAACATCCTTTTATGCCAATCTAGTAATCAGCGAAGCAATTTTTGAGAAATCCTTCACAAAGCGGTGGTAGTAGCTTGCCAAACCTAAAAAAACTCATGATTTTTATCACTAACGTCAGTGCCGGCCAATCCATGATAGCCTGAATCTTGGCTGGATCCACTGTAATCTCTGCTGCCCCAACAATGTAACCCAAAAACTTGAAACTTAAAAGCTAAAATTCACACTTGCTAAACTTGGTGTAAATTCTACGCTCCCTCAATGTCTACAAAGTCTCAATGAGGTGCTCCTTGTGATCTTCTTGAGTCCTCGAATATATTAGAATTTCATCGATGAAGACAATCATGAAACAGTCAAGATACGATCTTAATACTCGGTGCATCAAATCCATAAACATAGTGGGGCGTTGGTAAGCCCAAATGGCATGACCCTAAACTGATACTATTTGTATCAAGTGCTGAAAGCTGTCTTGGACCTATCCACATCTCTAATCCTAAGCCGATGGTACCCTGATCTAATATCTATCTTAGAGAAAAAATGTGATCCTCTCAATTGAATAAACAAATCATTAATCTCTGGCAGTGGATACGTGATGGCCTCAACCCTACAAATTGGGCATCGCCTGGCACTAGGCCTCCATTAACCCTCGATAAACCAATGCGAAGTTAATTAAGTCCTAGTCGGCATTACAAATCGTTCTTTATAGTCTACGCAATAGAGTATATGTATAAAATCATATGCAGCAGAATTTAAATGTTGTGACAACCCGATGACAAAAAAATTTAACGCACAATAAGTTCTAGGTGTGGAAACTAGAATGTGGAAACCTCCTCTAATGGATACAATGTACAAATTATATTGATGAGGGGAAATACATGTATCTCTCAACCTAAATACCCATTTATAAAAATTATAATAAATGTAATGTAAATATATCAAATGTCCTACATATTCCGCACATCAATGTTCTTAAGCTCGGAGATTAGACCTATAATTGTCATCAAATAGGAGATAATTCCAGTGAATAAATCCAGAAGAAGTTCAACAGTAATTTAGATTAAACAATAAGCAAGTCTATAAATCATCCAGGAAAGGAACGAAGCTGAAAAGAACAATAAAGCCTAAGATAGATAGACTACAATGGTCAACGATAGAGACCAAGTGACCCAAAAGCAAAGGATAGGCGCCTACGTGGTTTTGACACTCTACACGTGGGCTCAAAGCCACTTGACTATGGATAAGTGTCAAATACTAGTATGGTGGGACCAAGTCCGCTTCAATAACACCTAATCTGTTCGGCACTGTCAGCTCACTTGAGCCGCAGCCCGAGAAAATTCTAAAGGGTGCCACATTCGTAACCGGATGCTCAATAACGATGGAATCCTTAAAGTCCTATTAGGAGCCACGACATATGGCGAATGCTCACTTAGAGGATTCAATCTCTTCTAGGAGCCATGAGCGCGACTTTGATGCTCAACCCACGAGTAAACAATGATTGAACTCAACCACTCAGACCCTAGGTCACTCAGTAGGGAAGTAGAGTCCAATAATAGATATCATTTCCATCAAAATATGCAACGAAAGGATAAGAAGTAATATTGAATTTCTTACAGGTTTAATTATAATGCAATCACATATCAAATCAATGATTCAAATAGCCTAGTTGAGTCCTTCTTGCATATCTGCAATCATACATAGTATAGCAAAGTAGTTTTAGGGACCATTTGCTAAATAGAGGCCTTGGTTCATGAATCTACTAATTATGATTTTCAATTAGCATAACTTACTTTCATGTGCTAGTAAAAATAAATTTATAGTTATTCAAGTAGACATTTGCTTTACAAGCTCTTCTAAATTCATTTGACTCAAATAAATGATTTTCAAAAGGTTAGACACTACCAATCCACTACTCCTCATTTCAACTTAGACCACTCACGACTCCAAATCAATAATTAACACTTCAAATAAACCAACGATTCGAGTAAAATAAGAATGCTTCGAAGCAAAACAAAGAAAAATCCACAAAGCTTGAATTTTTCATCTTAGACGATTCAAATCAACTAAAAACAACAAAAAGGGCTATTACCACTAAATAAAAGTCAAGTCCAATTTAAAACTCTGAATCACATATTTTAATTATAAAATTCATAACTTGAACAAGTTAAGTTCATATTTTGGAAAAATAGATTAAAACACCCCGTTTTGATGTTTCACATAACTCGTAAGCTCATCGAATCAATAAAACTTTATTTTAAATTTTTAAGCAGAGACTTAAGCTTCACAATACTTTTCATTCCATCTATAATATATAAGTTTGAAGCATAAGTCTAACATTTTGGCTCTTTTAAGCTAAGACACACTTAAAACGACTATAATTCCTTCGCTCAACTCAATCAGGTTTATTTCGTAAAATGAAAGCCAAATAGAAAACTCCATATTTTCAAACCCAATTTGTTTAGTCAAAATCTCATATTAAAATGGAGTTGAATTCATTTCTTGAATCTCAAAGAAATCCAACAAAATAGAGTAAAATCATTCTCAATAAGTTCAAATTTATTAAAGAGGACTTAAACAAAAAATGCGACTAAGTCTTGGCTTAAATCAAACAAAATAGTTTACATGAGCTTATAATCATAGAGAAACGAGAGAATTTTCTCAAAATGACTCAATGCACTTCAAACCACTCTTGAAATCTCAAAATTACATTGAAGTTAATGAATCAGGTTTAAAACCATATTTATCTTCTCTTGAAGACTTGAAGAAAATTATGTAACACACTCTTTGAGGTATTTCCTCAAACACTTCATTAGTATTCGCTAGCATTTTCATGTATTCAAGTTAGTTTCAATCAATTAAATGCTCATTATCAAAATCGCTTAGATAAGTAGCCTTAATACTTGATTTGAAGATAAAATTACTATTTTGGAGGAATCAAACCCGCATTAATCAAACATGTGTTTTGAAACAACCAAGTCGAAGACAAATCGAATCCAAATCGATTTCAAGTTAACAAAATTATCAAAATCTTTAACAACCAACTCAAAATCATCATTATAACTATGAAATCATGGATTCAACTTTTGTTTGAACTAAGATTTGGTTGAGAGCCTCACAATATCCTTTAGTGGAGCTTTCTAACTCTCAATCTCTTAGAAGACACCAATTTTAGTTTAGATCAAGATCCAACCACAATCTTCACATCTTCCAACGAGACCTTTTTCCTTCCTTTCTTCTTTTCTCCTTTGTCAAAGTCACGCCGTAGCCGCATTGCTTGTCTTCGTCGACAATCGCGTCTCCCCTTTCCTTCTTCATTGGTGAGCTCGGCGTAACATTGTTGTACATTGCAGACACAAAGGGTTTCAACCCCTTTTGTGCCTTCCTTCTATTTTCATTTTTTTCTTTTGTATTTGAGAGCAAGTCTTATCTAGTTGTACTTCCTCAATCCATGAATTAACAAGATATATAGCTAATATTGTTCTCCTTAAATTAGATCTGAGGTTCTTTATTTCTCCCGGTCACTTTGTGATTCTAAAAGTTACACAGTTAACATACACCACTATTATTTGAGCCTTTACTTAGCTATTTTCAATTAATAAAAAGCTTAAGGTCTCCCCATTATATGCAAATTCAACTTAATTAAACCAAGATAATGTCGCAATATTATATACTACATGTAGTAGAGCGCTAAACATAATTAAAATTATTTTATATTTCTTTTATAGATGCTTGAGCATTTTGACTTACCCAACTCTCGATCGGTATTGGACTACTAATAATTCAAGATTATCGATTAATCACCAAATTAAAAATATAGGTTGTTATAAGATACTTGTTTCTTACTGTGACCTTGTTCGATTTTCTATAGTCGATACACAATATCAAAGTGTCGTCATTCTTCTTCACAAAAAGAACGGGTGCTCTCCATGGCCACATAGAAGGCGTGATAAACCCCTTATGTTCTAAGTCCTGAGCTGAGTCTTCAAAACTTCTCCAACTCCCTCAGGGCCATGCGATACAGTGGCATAAAAATAGGTATGATACTTGATACCAACTCAATGATGAAGTCTTTCTCTCGTAATGGTGGTAAACTAGGTAAATCCTTCGGAAACACATTTGGAAACTCGCAAACTACTAGAATATCCTCTAATATTGGTCCTTGACTTCCCGTTACAACATACAGTGCTACTAGAGCCTCCATCTCCTCACCAGTCACAAGTCAACTTCAAGTACTATCAACCCTCGGTAAACTACCTTTATACATAAATATCAGACACTTTAGGATCTCAAATATCACTGTAATATTAAAATAGTCGATACAAGCATGGTATGCTGCTAACAAGTCCATCCCTAATAATGCATTGAAATATAGAAACTCGAGAACAATGAAGTCTGTAGGTAACTCTACCTCACATATCTCTACTAGACATCCCTCAACAACATTATTAAGGTAAACCCTATCCCCGACTACGTTACTTAAAATCAAATGCACTTTAAGCCTAACAAATGTCAATCCTACGATGCCTATCATGCGACCAGCAATGAATGAAACAATAGACCCAGAGTCAAATAATTCACACATATCTCTATTGTAAATGAAAACCGTACACTCAATAAGACCACTAGTCACCTCGAGATTCGATCATGCAACCATATGGGCTCCCTCTTTGCCCTATTGCGGGTGCACTGTAGTTGGCTATGGACAATCCCTAACCATGTTTCGAACCAAATCACAATGGAAACAAGTGACATGTCTACGCTGATCACACTGCGGTGCCTATCCCTGGTCATTATACTAGGTCCAGCCCTATGCCTACCTTTATCTCTATCGGTAACTATCTAGGCCTCTACATCGGCTTCTACCACCCTACTGTTGTCGCCATGGTGTTGGTGGTGCTAGTAATGCCTATCTAGTAGGAGATGGTAAGGGAGATATGCCATATTCATCATATGTGGGTGTAGGAGGTGGTGGATAGGGCACTGCGTAAATGTAGGGAGTAGGCGCCCCGACCTTTAGGAACCTCCTATCATATTTTCTATGTCCCTTACCTTTATGTCTCCTCTGATCATAATTTACACTCCTGTTTGGTAACTCTATGAGTCCCTCCTCCTCTTTGTCCAACTCGTACGTCTTATGTGAGAGGGCCCACTCATACATCTCCTTTAGTGATATGGCTCTGGTATTAACCACGTGGTGTGCAATGTCGGGTCTTAGTCTGTCACCAAAGTAGAAAGCGTCGTCAGCATCACTCTAAACTTGATCTCCAACAAACTTTCAAAGGTAGCCATATATATCTTTATTACTCATGAATGTCTCTCCCTCAGCCTGTTTTAATGTCATAAACTACTTCTTCATTCTCTTGATCATGAAAATCAGAAAGTACTGCTTGATGAACTCTTTCTTGAACCTATCCCAATAAGCAAAACTACCCCTGCTGGCCACTATAGTCTTCAACCAAACATCAGCACCCTTCTTCAAGGTGTAGTAAGAAAGTGCTCGCTGTAACCTGTCCTCGATACCCAATAACAGATGTAATTTATCTTGGAATAATATATCCATCTCTTAACCTTCTTGTGATCCTCTCTCCGGCAAAGAATAATAGCCCAGGTCTGATGAACTCCATCACCAGTTTGGCGTCCCTCGACAAGCTAGTGATCTATAAAGAATTAGGCGTGACAGTGGTTATGTCATCGCCTGGAACTATCGTCGATACTGTAACAATGGGTAACTCGGGAGGATGGGATACTACAAGTTCCACTAGTGGCTATGGTACCGGTGGTACTGGTGTTTGTGGTCCTGCTATAATAGTGGCATGTATGGTACGTTTGTGTGTTGTTGGGTGTGCTGTTGTAGTAGTAGGAATAGTGGCAGTTGCAGTCGGTACAAATGAGGCTTGTGTGCACCGTTATAAATGCTATAAAATCGGATAACTATTGTACCTAAGCCACTACTTGGTCAGACAGCCACTAGTAGTCATCAGTAGAAGTGGTGGGAGGTTGGCTACCGCTAGCTCTTATGTCTCCGCCCTTGCGTAAATCAGTTATCGGGGTCTACAATTTGACAACGAACGTGAATCTGCTACTACATAAATAACGTGTATATATACATAATGCAATTAACATGTACATATAAGAATCCTCTACTCACTTTCACTCACTTCCCAACTAATGGTTTCTAGGCAAGAATCGTTAGGTTTCCACTTCTAAGGTTTGTGTTTTATTTGAGTTTGTGTTTTAATTGTCGAGAACTTAGCTCTGATACTAATTGTAATGGCCCCTTCTCTAATCTAAGGCACCGCCCGGTCTAATATCGTCATTAAGCCATAATTACACTCACGTAGGACTTAACGACGTATTATTCAGCATTTTGCCATGTTCTCCTTGTTATTCGTGTTTAGGATAAGTATTACATAATTCTCATTCTTAATACATTTCAATATTAATTAAAACTTTTAACAATTATTATATTTAGCATAAGTTTTGGCAGTTTAGCATAAGCAAATAATATAAATCCTAAGTGTGGAAACCATAAGATAACGATCATATGAATATATAATAGAGTTGGAGAATAAAAACAGTGTGATAGTCATGCCTTAGGTCGGAGAACTAACGCTCAACCCAAATATATACAAACCAAAAGTATCTGAATGATGAAAAATATGTAATACAACAAAATATCAAAAACCTAAAGAGTTAATAATGAAAGCACGCCACAGGCTCAGAGGTAGTCGTCGATCATCTCCTTTCTCGGCTTGCTACTCGACAGATCTACATCCACCGTCATAAAAAGGACGACGAGTACAGTAAATTAAAAGTAAGCCTAAAGATACTAGTCCACATTTCCAAATATGACAAGAGGTATTTAAAAGCATAAAAGTAGCGAAGAATTTGCTGAAATAGAAATATGCTAGAAAATACCAAAGTTAAACAAATAAGACTGGCACTGGGCTAAGAAGTGATTATCTAGGTTCGGTAGGCTATGAGATACGTCACATCAATCTTTAAGGACACCCTAAAGGCCATGCGTACTATCACATCAATCTAGTAATCATTTTCCGACATCCTCAGGGAATCTAACCCAGTGTGGCGTGCCATAATAATGGCTAGTGCTGACATCCCTAGGGAATCTAACCCTATGTGTCGCTTATCTCAACATAGTGCAATGGACCCTAGATACTAGGACTACTTTATATTTTAAAGAAAGACACGACATAGATCGCAAAGTTTAGTAATTGCTTAGAAAAGCATGACAAGTCATATTACTAGTCCATAACTCATTCATTTTCACATCTATCCTAATAGCATGCTATTTGACTCATAATCCAATCAAAAACAACCAAGAAGTATAATGGACAAGAATGGAATCAATGAATCAATACAAGGTATAATATCATGACAACATAGCTCACCAAGTGAGTAGAGTTCAATCACAGGTCATGATATCATATCACAAAGGCATATCTAGTCCAATAGGTTATAAAACAGTAGATAAGTGGAAATGAAATTTAGAAAAGGACATTGCCAGGTTTACTTACAAAGCACGCAAAGTTCTAGGCTAATCCGGCCTCTCGACATCCTGCAACTTGCAAATGACTACTCAAGACTCTCCTCTAAGTTCTTGAAGTTAATTAGGGTGTTTTAGGACTTGTACAAGTGTTGGTTTAAGTGTTTGTCAATTCTAATTTCTAAAATTAGCCCCATTAATAATTTGTTTACGTTCAAATCTACTTTATTAAAATAGAGACAGTTTTTATGCAACAATTTGTGAGTTGATTTCAATTAGCAAAACATTAAAATTATGTAATGTAATCCAAAGATAAGTTTTTAAAGCTATCTTAGCTTTCCAAAACTATAAGTTTTGTGCACTTACAAAAAGAAACGAGGGAGATATGGAAATTTTCCACAATGACTCAAAACAGTTTTAGATTCCGACTACCAACTTTGAAAATTCATTTCTCCTAACCATAGGTTCAAAATTCATGATTTTTATCGAAGCCAACAAACATATCGTAAAACATCATACTAAAAGATGAGCGCAATCTAATATGAAATAAGGGAGTCATCTTCAAAACAGCGGGACATTATAAAAATTGCGAGTCCAAAAATTTCATATTCATCACCACAGTTGTAGAGGATTACTAGACATGAAAACATTCAAGTTTTAAAATCTTTTAGTAGACAAAAGTTGTTCTTCATTGAGTTAGCTTTCAAATGCCACCTGAATGAGTCTATTTACTTTTCAAATGTGGAAGTTATGACCAAATTACAGAGACTAGTTCATAACCAACAACATGCATAATTTCCTATTTCGTTTTACAACTTCATGAACTTGAAAAATTCATAACAAATTCATTTCTTACCCAAATTCAAAATTTCATTATAGTAAGTTAAGTAGAGTTTCATGAAGAATTCAAATATGATGTTGGATTTTTAAAACAAACATTTTTAAACAGCTGAATTCAGGAAAATCAGATTCATGACTAAAAACCCAAATTTTTTGCCAAAACTTGAATTTTTCGAGAATTAAGGCTTGAAACATCACTAGGGACTTAACTTGAGTAAAAAAACCTTAGAAAACATATCGAATTCATTTTGAAAGAAAACCTCATGTTTCCGAACCACAAGATCATAAAAATGGATGTTTGAATTGGCTAGGACCTTATATAGTGTTGTAGATAAGTAGGATTGGGTTTGATTCTTCAATTGTTGATGGAATCTACCTTTTTAAGCCCCGCATTCCAATAGTTCAACAAATTTTTCATCTCTGATTTTGATTTTTTTTTTCTTTCACGTGAGCATGCAAAGTGGGAAAGAACCACTAAGTGTTGTACTTATATGGTTGGGTTCATCAAATGTGTGTGCATCCATCTCTATAAGATCATATGGCTCATTTTTACTCCTAACCTCCACTAAATTCAGTTTTTTAACACATAAGTTGACACAAAGTTCAATGGTGATGGGTGACAAAACACATCCCGAGTTATATCAATGTATCTATAATTTTTATTTGAAACTATAGGCTTCTTTAATTGATTCATAAAGAAATAACACCATAGCTTATACGTGAACTCATACTATAGGTACATTAGATTAGTTATTAAATCCTAGTTTAATACATTAAGACTTACCATATCACTATCTGCCCAGTCCCACGACTCGCATGCATCTTGAGGTGCATCCCCGCTCTTATCTCGACGTCTATAACAAGTAGATGTGACTTAATTAGTCTACACATATACAATACACTAGAAAAACACCATACAAAACTAAAATGTACCTCGACCATGTGCCTAGGTTAGTGCACGTATCACGATGCAGGTCCCACATCACGAGTTAGTAATCTTGATTACGGACAAAACTAGGATTTGAAATTTGGGTCGTGACAATCACAAAGCATTCCCACTGCCCTCGTGACCATCATATCAACTACTTCGACCCTAGGCTCTCATAACATAATCCAAATAATGTGCAACCAAAAATTTAACAAGGATAGCATAATTCAGATAAAAAAATAAAACTCATGTATAAAGGTATCTTATGACAACAGTATAATGCAAGGATATCAATTTATAAAAGATATTATGAATGGGAATTCAATTCACAAGGGATATAGCTCAACAAGGAATAACAAGGTATAATAACCAACAAATGCATAAATGAAATCATGTTAAGGCCCCAACTAGTTTACTTACCTGAAAATGCAAGAAAACTAAGGCAAACGCAGCTCCCACACGCCTCGAATCGTGGACTTGACACCCAACACTAGTCCCTGGGTCCTTGTGTCAAATTTCATATTTTATGCGTTACAATGCGTCAGAAATCAAAATAACAAATTTTGGTGAAATCAATTTTTGGTAACACGCTTTACAATGTAAAAACCCTATTTGGGAACCTTTGCATAGGTCCTGATTTCGACAATAACTTATTTAGTTGTATTTTTCGCCCATTTATCTCAATTTATAAAAAATATGAGATTATTTTCAGGTTGTGACGACATTGGTCGTGTCTCGAGTCGGACCACATTAACCAATTCTCCGCTCAACTAATATTTTTTTTTTTGAATTTAGCCTTTGTTCCATTTTCCTATATATATTAATAAAAAATTTATTATGTATGTATACAGATACTATATGTGTGTGTGTGTATATATAATATACATAATATGCATTATATAGAAATGAATCAAGGGCAGCAACTTTGCTGCCATTATTGGAAGCGTAGCTGCCCTTTATAGGCAGCTACTTACCCTCGTAATAGGGCTCGATAGCCTCTTCGAAATCCCTCTTTTTTTCTTCAATTAAGAACCAAAAATAATACTATGAACTCACTCCTTACTCTACAAAGATTTACAAAGAACCTGCTACAATCCATAGCCACAATCAAATTAAGGATTAATAAGAATTTAAAGAGGAAGATGAGTTACCTAGCTTCTTAGCTTCTTTTAGTATTAGACACACTTCCCAAGAGCCTCCAAAATCACCACTAACACCCAAGAACCCAAAGTTGTCCCATCCCTTCTCACCATTGATAGAACACGAAGGAAATAAAAGAGTAAATGAGCTCTTTCTCTTTTCTTTTTCTCTTTTGCTTGCTTAGAAAGCAAACTCCTACTACCATATGATTTTCAATTATTCTTATTTTATTTAGCTTTCTATTTAGCACATAACTAATTTGCCTTCAATAATTAATTAAATCATCATTAACTTATATGACACATAAAATTAATTTGAACCATAAGTTTCTCAACTATCAGACATGTTAATTTAATTCCTATAACTTTAGTCCATTTAATTGATTTTCAACAGCTTAACACCGAAGCTTATAAAAATTCATATTTCATATTCACCCAACTTATGGTTTTAAGTAGCGGTGCTCAATCTCGATGAACCTTCACTGGCATACCGACGATTAAATTACAACGTCGTGAAACACAAGTATACATAAATAGTACACATCACTTAACAAATATGAAATATTTGTAAGGTCTTTACAGTCTTCCCAACTAATAAGAATTTCGTTCTCGATAAATAGTACACGTTACTTAACAAATATGAAATATGAAATATTTTTAAGGACTTTAACTGTGGCTAATTCTCACCAGAAATGCAAAGCAAGGGAGGCTAGCTAACCACTCCCTCCACCACCACATGCACTCATCCAAACGTGACTAAATGGACTCGAACATCTCTCTAAATTGTTAGACCATAGCCACTTCAAAAAAATTTAGAGTAACATCATCAATCTATGGACTCATAAAAAAAATGCCCCAAACACCTCGATTCATAACCTTCAACATTGGTTTCACTAAGAACTCTTTAACTGATTGTTTGAATTTTATTGTAAATCACAGACTGAGTCAAGTCAGTTGACTAACAATGCTACATTGTGGAATCATAAAGCCACTTAACCAATAGTATGCATTGTGGACTTAACTAGGTCATTAGACTAACTCATTTTCTAAAAACAAAAATTAGATTCTAGCCCTAATTTCTCCTTAAGTGTGAATTCACTTAACACGCATTTATACAACCCTTATATAAAGGCGGGTAAGTGAATTACCATTATACCCCTACTTAAAGTGGTATTAACATAACGCATTATAAGGACTTTTTATGTTAAAAATCTTATTATATAAAATTCGTTGTTCCAAGTCATTTAAAATCCCGCAAAATCATTCTTTGTATATGCCCCAATAGGTTCATGCAACATTGGCGGCGAACCAAAACCATTTTGGTACATAAGTCATAAGCAGTATCCAGCAAGGCATTAGGACTACCCATGTTGCGCAAAGATTAAAATCAATTCAACGTAATTAATAGTGTATATCATATAATTTTCCGTATGATATCCTTTGCTTAAATATAAAGCACGAAAAAATCATCCTTAAAGTTCAATAGTCCTCGCCTCGATCTCTAGGTAAACTAAAAACTTCCAAGTGACATTGATCATATCAATCCACCTGTACATGGCCATTTTTTAGTCCAAAATGTCAAGATATCCAGTAATATTCACAACATTGCTTTAGGTTGGCTTAATGAAGGTTAATTACATGCATTTTCTTGAAGCTTTTCTACTTAAGTCGTCAGATTTTCAACTTATGCCATAATAGTCCAATTTCCCACAAACATTCCACCAATTTGTGATGCTCGGTTAACTTCCATTACTTTTTTTATTAGTTCCTCCCACTTACAATATTAATTTAAGTCCCGAAACTCAATAAACAAACAAGATCAAGTGCAGAGGGTTATTCAAATCAAACTAAAGAAACAAGAATTTATAAAAATAAATCCAAAACAAAATATTCCTATCAAACTAAAATTAGCTACCATCCCTGGCAATATTGCAAAAACTTGAATGCTAACTGTAAGTGCACGGTATTGTAGCAAGTAATTGTGACACCAAACTAGTGTTAGTGTCGAGTAATCAAGCCCACAGATACAGTGTAGTACTAATTTTTTATATAATTATGAAATAAAGTTAGGAACCTTGAGTTTGAGTTTTAAAATTACAATTTAACAACTAAATTAATATATTTAATGCAGATTACGTAAATTGAGTTTTAACAATGGAGAGAGGTTCCTAGGAGGGGTTAATTTCATAAATGGTCATCCAACTTTACAATTCATAACACTTTGGTAACTAAACTTACAATCGTATCAAATAAGTCACTCAAATTTTTAAACTATTTCACAAAAGTCACTTTGGTCACACTTTAATCATTTATGACAAATTTGCCCTTACCGTCGGAGAACAGAGGAGAGAGTTGGCACGTTTGACATTGTTGGTGGTGTTGAAAGAGGGGACAAAGGAGTCGTGGCGGTGCTTGGAGGGGGTGGTGGCGGAGTTAGGGTGAAGGCTGCGGCGGTGGGGGATGGAGAAGCCCTAAGGGCACGAGCTATGCGACTGATGAGTATGCAAGATCTTGCGGTGTTGGGGTTTGCATGTGTCGTGATTTTTACTATTGGGTTCTCAGTGTCACCAACATCATTGCTTGAGCTTATAGTGATTGAATATCCTTGTAATTTAATTGATGGAGGACCCATATTAATTGATTAATTAATGGGTGAATTAATTCAAGTTTCTACAATCTATGCAATTCCTCATCCCACTTTCAGTCACAAGCATGTTCTTTTCTCATTGGTGCCTAAGTAATTTGTTTAGATCATTCAATTCATATCAGATTCTTCACAAATATAGTTGCACCGTTAAAAAATGTTGTGTTGCTGAGGTATATCTTACCCGTTGAGATGACCTCAACTCAACTATCATTGCCGACCATCATTCCCTCCTAACCGATCACCACCACCCTTACACCTCTTTATCCCTCCTAACAACCTTCTAGTTTAAAAAGTTGAGTGACTTATTTGATACGATTGTAAGTTTAGTTACCAAAGTGTTACGAATTGTAAAGTTGGATGACCATCTATGAAATTAACCCTCCTAGGGAGTGAATCTTACCTAGGTTGTATCTTTTTATTCCAATTTCATTTGAAAGACAATTAATTTGAATATAGGGGAATTTACTAAATTTTCACTCCAGCTTGAGATCTCGGTAATGGAGATTCTAGCGCTGCACTCGGACTCTGTCGGTCGATGTGTGTAGCGTGAGTGCAACGCCGTATTATACTCCAAACATATTACCTCCCTTAGTAAATGGTCATCGATCGATATGTCACATGTTCTAAGGTTGTGTTTCCCTAATTTCATGTAGAAGACCATAATGGTTATGGTGGATTTGAAACCCAAAGTTCCAGAGCTACTTGGCCAAGGCAAGCATAACATTTAGCTCAATAACATACAAGTCAACACAAGAAATTGGAAGAACAAACAAATTTTACATTGAAATTATGAGGAATCCAACTCGGGATCCATAGATCCATAGAAAATAGAGTATTACCACATAGTATGGTTCAATTCAACACAAAACATAGTGAAACTCAAGAAAACATGAATTCAAACCTAGAAATTGAAGTAGATTCACCAAGTTTGCTTTAAATCCCTAGCCGCAACAAGCATTTCTCTTAAGCAAAAGTTGTCTATACCGCCAGTTTTAAGTCCTATTTATACCATAATAAGTCAATAATTATATTGTAGTTTACGGTGTATTTGATTGTTACTTGAGTAGTTTGGAATACATTACACTAGGTTTTGTCTTGTTTATGTGATTTCAATATATATTAAGGAAGATTAAATAAATGGAAGTAAATGGAGTGAAATGAGAAGAATTTGACTAAGTCCATTGTTTTATCCATCATTATGAAAAACGCACTAAAAACACCAAATACATGGCGAATAAGGTATAAATAGGACTAGCTTAAAACGCCAAGTACAATGCTGGATCACATAGAAGATTTATTTAGAACCTAGCAGTTTGATCAACTTAACAAAAACAAACTGAAGACCTTGAGCACAACGCTGGAAAAGGAGAAAAATTACACAGTCAAGGACCTATCAATTTTGGCAACGTTTTATGTGTAATCTGTAAGCGCTGGCCAAAAAGCTGAGGCCAGTTACGAGTTTCTTATATAAGGATTAGTACTAGCTTAAAACTATGAATATGAGGCTAGTGTTCGAATTAATTTTCATCTACATACTTTTCATTATTGGTTTCACATTTCTTTTGGAGAACTCATTGTTTTGGAGCAAAAGTTAATTAGAGGTAATTTCATTAACGTCTTTTAATATTTTAATGATGTTTTCCATGAGTATATGTGTGAGTAGTGTAATAGTCTAGACTAGGAAGGAACTAAGCCAATTGCATGGATGATTTATGAGGTTTGATGTTAATATATATTAAGTATTTTTATATTCTTGAATTCATAGTTTTAATAGATTTTTTTCTTGACTTATAATCCACTATCTTTGATATTTCTGTCATAGTCACGAATGTGTAAGGAATTGATAGGATTGATAGCTAGTTAGATAATTTACATCCATAATTATGTGAAGAATCTAAATAAGTAGTAACTGTGAAATCGAAGAATTTCATAAACTTGATTAAGCGACTAATTAAGTACTTTCCGATTTTATTTGGAGTTTAAGTATCTGAGGTGGGACCCACGCATTATGCACCAGAGATCATAAGGTATATTTTGTTTTTGTGTGTTGTGTGTATAGTGTGTCTATTATATGGTATTTTGTCGAGAAGTCGGGGTGTTGAAGTGTATCCTCAGTTTGTCATACTCGGGGTTGCGAGTGCGTGAATGAAAAGCATGAGTAAAAATTAATTATTAGTTGCTCGAAAACTAATTAATTAAGTGTTAATCCTCACGTGAAGACTTTGCCTCGATTTGCATGGAAGTTGGGATCAGTATTATGGTAAAATGAGAATGAAGTTTGTGTAAGACCTTACCTCGAGCTTTATGTCGGTTGGCGGTGGTCAAGGTTGAGATTGGGTCCAAATTGGTGTAAGTTTGGTTTTGTATGGCAAGAGAATTGGTCCATAAGGAATCAGTACGTTGTGGACAAAGTTAAGATTTTAGGGGTTTTGGTGTGACCAAAACTAGTGTTATGGACGTTTTATGAAAATAGACTATTTTGTCAAGGGTTTGGTTCAATTTGATGAAAAATCGAATAAGAAAAATGAGCGCCATAAGTTAAAACATGTCAAAATAGAGATTTCAAGAATTAACAAATAAAAAGAAATTAAGTTGTTGACAAGCAGCTCAAGGTTTATATATAAACATGTAAAAAAAACCAAAATCAAACTGTTTTGATTTCAACAAAACGTTTACAAATGTACAATCCATAAACCTCTCAACTCGCTCTTTTACTCCACAATCTCCCGACGTCCAATTTTCGCCCAGTTTCTTTGCGCAAAACTGCAAAGCGTCGCGAGACGGTCAGTTCAAGCCAAGTTTCTGCGATAGAGACGAGGTATTCGGCTCGAAATTTGGTAAATTGTCAATTCAGGGCATTTTTTTCTCAATTCAATTTGAATTCTTGCGATTTTTCGATTTCTTTTGTGGGGTTTAGACATAAATTGATAAGGATAGTTATGAATTAATGTAATGGGTTGATGTACACCGATTTGGAATAAATCCCACCAACGTAGGTTAGGGTTTTGATGAAATGAACTAATGTGATTCAGTTGATAACTACTTTGGAGATGTTTTCTATTTGATATTGATTTACATCGGGTTTCCAGATGAATCGGTTTTTATCCAATTTGACTCTACGGATTATGGAAATATTTTGATATTGGTATCGAGTGGTTTTGTTATGTTTGTTGTCGAGTTTTGAGGATTTAATTTCGAAAATATTGATTTGGAGAAGTTTTTATTTCAAAATAAATAAAGTTTGCCTAGTTGACAGGCCATATTGGAAAATTTATAACTTCTCCATCGGTGATCCGATTTGAGTGTTCTTGGAGTCTATGGGAAGTAAGACATGAGTACTACTAGTTCCTTTTAGGTCATCATGACAAATATTGAGGTTTTCAAGTTAGAAAGTTACCCCTAGTAGGCTAGTTGAAAGCCAATTGAAACAGTTATATAAATTAATATTTTTGGAAACCGTTCTTAAGCGTATCATTGGGTTTCGTGATTTGGTTTCACTTGAATCTTGAACCATAATATAATTGGGTATGCTGAAAAGCTATTAGAACCATTTTCGAGGTGATCTAATGCTCCAAGAACCTCTAAAATTAAGCTCAAAGTTGGTTGGTTGTAAGTAAACCCTACAGTAGTTTTTACTACTTATAGGATTTATATTTGCACATGCATTTGTATTTAGTCTACATTGCATTTCGCATCATTCTTGGTCATGCATTCATGTCATTCTGGATGATGGCTTGTTAGTGCCATGGCTCACGAGCGGGACTCGAGGCTAGGTTTTTTGACCTGATAGACTGGAACACGGAAGACCCAAGGCACGCAAGTTTTTCAGCGAGCATGCATAGATGGAAAAAGATGTGGTTGGAGGGTGGTCGGCTATTTCCCTAAGCTAGTAGTAACCGTACTTAGCATCTATTTCCCTAAATTAGTAGTAGATGCGGACGACTAAGCTGACGCGTCTAGCTAAAAAATCTACTCCGACACATTGCCTTTGCAATTCATGAACTCCTAGTACTGTTTCTATACTATATTTGGAAGTCCGCGTTCGAGTAGAGTTAGGAAGAAGGAACAGAAGGAGTCACGTTGTTATATAAATTTCTTGTTATTTGGAAATGTAATTACATGTCTCCATGTATTCGGACTAACATTTGCAGGAGTACAGATCAGTGTAGGAGTTTATTTACCTGACATCTTCAAGTTGTTTTTGACGATGTCAGATTTTCAATGAAGACAAGGAGGAACGAACAATACTCGATGATTGTTTTTCGATTTAAAAGTTTTAATTCTTGTTGTAAATTGTTTATATATATATATTGTTTTAGGCTTTGGGGTGAGTGTAGGGCGTGAATACTTTCGAACATGTTGTTAAAGTTTTTTAAGTTAGTTTAAATGATTTAAATTGATAAATATTGTGAACTACGGGGAGTTGTGAAACCTTCACAAGACTGTATAGTAGCATGACCCCAAACATCCGAGTGTGTTAAAGCAAAAGGAGCAGTTGCATTTGACAAAGAATTAGCACAAGGAATAGCATGAATTTTCTTAGCTTACAACCATGACAAAATTCAAAAATAAAGTGTTAGGGAACAGAAACATTGCAGTATTTAAAAACTTGAGAAAGAATAACTGCAAACGGGTGACCCAGTCTTGAGTGCCAAGAGTGTAGATGAATTTGGAGATGTGCTTGAGCCACATGTTTATTAGAAGAAAACATGAATCGAACTTTATAGTAGGAAACATACAGAGGTCTTCTTTAAGAATCCCTTAGAGTATAATCGCTTTGGTTCGAAGATCGTTGATGAGACAATAGGTTGAATGAAATAATCGAACCAGTATGCGAAATTCAAATAGTAGAACCATTTCTAATTGTGAGTTGGTCATTACGTGAGTAGAGAAAGATTGATTGAACAGTTGATTTCAATCATTTGTGACGTGCGAGGAAGCACCACTATCCGCGTACCAGGTTTGATCACTAACAGGCAGACTTGTATAGTAATTATTAGGAGATGCAAAGAACACATTGGCGGTGTTACCGGAGGCCGAAATTATTGAGGAGTTCCTGCAGCTTGTTGCACATTATTGTTTTGCTGAGGAGCAAAGCCCATGTAACTATGATCCGATCAATAGTAACACATTACCGCCACATGGCCTGATTTTGCACAAATCTGGTAGATTGGACGGCTGTTGGACTGACCTCGACCACGGACACAACCTCAATTACCTCGACCACCATTAGAACTACTATGAAAGCTTGGATTTCCTCGTCCCCGACCTTCTGGTGTTTTGGTTTTCTGCTAAGGATTCTTCACATACGTCGCATTAGCACAAATAGCGATAGTCACATTTGTAGGATTACTCGTAAGGCTTTGAATCTGTTGAAGTCTTTATTTGAACGTAGAAGCGATGCATGTAATTCTTTCCAAGTCAGATCCATGCGATCTTTGAGATGCATAGCAATTGGAATGTAACGGGCATCTAAACCTAAGATAGCCGCAGAGATCAAATCCAGTGTTGACGTAGGAGATATGGCGACGGCAAGACTATCAGCATAACTCTTGATCTTCTATAGATACTGAGATATCATTTAATTTCCCTTTCTTGAGGTATGAGTTCCAGCCTTACATACTTGGATCTTCTCTCGAATTTAAGCTCCACAAAACGCATTAATGGATGTCCACACTTCATGAGCCGTCTGATTCGGTTTTCCAATCACCTCCTCTTAAGGCTTTTTTATACCTTATTTTTGTATGTATTTATTTTATTATAGCGCGCTAAAGTCACCAATTTTAGTTTATAAATGCTTATTTTTGTTTACATGTGTTTTTAGACTATGTTGCTCAAAAAAAAATAAAAGGGGGCTCTTTAGGAAACATCTTGGTCTTGCACGCACCTTGAGACAGTTCTATGGGACCCCCGATAGGTTATAGTGTCGGCTAGTTGATGCGCCAAAGTATTGAAGTACTTCAAGTTGAAGAAAATTTGAAAGATCGGCTAAGTAAGCAAGAAATCATAAGGTGGTTCAGCAACCCTTGATCGCAACCTCGACACATGCAGTGCAAAAGAAATGGAAGATGAGGAACTGCCAAGAGACACACAGCATGACAAAAAGAGAGCGACCTAGTTGCTCCACTAATGTTCAGGTTGCCTCGATATTCACATCAACATTAAAAATTCTGATGGAAGAAACGAAAATTAATGACACCAAATTCGTTCATATGCCAAGCCTTTCACTCGTGCGTCTTCGCAGCTGTCCAGATAATCCTTGATTGACGCGCCAGCCTACTCTCCAGCTTTAACGAGCATCGATCTTCCTCGAAACTTCCATTTCTCAACAAACAGAATCCCGCGCAAATTCAGTAGGTTTTAGGGTTTTAGGTTTTTCTCAACCCTCTAACAAGCAGATAGATGGCGCCATCTCATCCTCTCTCACCAACAAAATCATCTCTTCCCCTCCAAACAATTCAGCACTCATTGTTTTCTCTCTCCACCAGAGACCAAGAAAAATGAAAAATAGAAGGAATATCTCCCAAATTTCGATTTCTTTCCCTCTCTACCCTATCCATTCTCTCTCTCCCTATTCTAACTATTCCCTTGTCAATCCTTTCCATTTTTTATTTTATTTTCTCCTCAACACACCATGAAAGTGTTTTTTCGAGCTTTGGGAGGCTGAGAACTCCCCTAACCTAAGTTAGGGAAGGAACAAGGGAGGCTCAATTTCTTCACACAAATTTGCAATGTGAGATTTTTTAACTTTTTATTTACATTCCATTCAATGTCTTATCTTGTTAATTGTTGAATAATTACCATAATTCTTGTCTTTCTTTCTTTCTGTAGTTGCAAATGCACACTTGTTAGATAGAGGTCTAATGCTAGTTAAGGAGTTTTACATCCGTGATTGTATGGATTCCTCAACAACAAGTAGCAAGTGATTACTTCAATTAGTTAGCCTTTTGGGGGTTTATACGTGATTTTGAACCCTGTAGCTAACCTAAGAATTGATTTGGAATGCTCTTTTATGCAAAAATTAACGGTCATTGCATGTAAGTGTTGAGTCGATCTTGGAATCCCCAACGCCTAGGCTAGTTTCTTATAATTGATTGCATTACTCCATCTATATTCATTTGTTGGTGTTCTTACTTGCTTGTTTTTATTACTTGTTTGTGTTTGAAGTTGCATACATTAGTTTAGGTTTACTCCTCTCTTGAAATCGAATTTTCCTTGTTCTTTCACCTAAAGTAACCCAACTCTCTGTACTTCGACCCCTTTGCTTACCACAACTGCAAAATAATGTGGAAATGGTAACCTAATAAGGGTTATTTTATTTGCTACGCTTTTAGCAAGCATCAGATTTTGGCGCCGTTGTTGGGGATTTAATTTTACTTTAATTTTTTCTTTATTATCTTTTATGTCATATAGTCTTCATCGATCCAAGTCTATCGATTCTTTAGACCCTCTTGTCAGAACCCTTGTCATTATGGCATCTGACCAGCATATATTATCCCAAAAACCTTTGATAATGTAGTCAGCCTCTAAAATTTCTAAACATTTCTTTACTTGACATCGATTTTCTAAAATCCTCGAGATGAATGGTCATCCTAAAAGTTAAATTCAAAGTCTTTGTTTTCTTAACTGCATCAAATTATGAAATCTCTCAATTAAATTTTTTTTTTTTTCTTAAAGAAGTTTCAACAGAGTCTCCCTTATAAATAGGGTTGTTGAAAATCCTAAAACCTAATAAATAACAGTGGAAGAAGGTCTAAAAGGACTCACATCTTCACCAATATCCATAATAGTTTATTATCAGAATTTATACATCTGAACACTGAAATAGAAAACAGCTTTAATAACGGTTTTTCACTATTATTAAAGCCTTTCATAACGGTTTTTAACCTTTACGATGTCCGTCATCTTATGAGACGTTGCGAAAGCACAAGGCCTTTCGTAACGGTTCTAAACCTTTATTATATAGTTGATTGCCTATTCAATCCCTATCGGTTTGGAAAGGCTTTAATAGCCTTTAATAACGGTTATCCTTATGAAAGGGTTTTCAAATTTATTTTTTTTAAAAAAAAATTAGACCATTGTTTCTTGCAGCATACAATTTTTATTTTTAAAAAATAATAATTAACAATAATTAATTATTAATCTGCATTGCATCTAATTATGGACAACAATTATCAATATGAAAACACCATACAATTCAATCGTGAAGAACGAGAGCTTTGACATTCATTCAATTCAGTCGGTTTCACACTATTTCCTTGTCTCTATTTCCTGCATCTGTAAACCATACTTAGGAGCAACAACCAAAACCAAAAGCTCAAGTGAGACAGATGCGCGTAGAAGAAATTTCACCAATCTCATCTCGGTCTTCATTCCTTGAAAGTTGATCTTAATAGTTTTGAGATTGTAAAACCAGCAGTTTGAGGATTCTTTTGTTATTCCTTTAACATTATTTGGTACAAGAAAAGGAAAGAAATCCTCCATCTGTATCCACAGTGATAATAAAAGAACCATCACTGAAATAAGAATATCAATTCAAGTAATTAAAATGAATAAGAGCTAAAGAGCACCGACCTTAATGAATAATTTCTCCAACATGGAAAGATTTTATTTTTTATGAGGTTAAAGGTGCAAAGCAAATAAATGATGAATATGCAACTCTTGTAAGTTGGGCAAATCAGCAGGCAAAGCCTCAACCTTGAACAACCTAGCTACATTCATTCTCATACTAATTAGAAAACCAAAGATTCAATTAGTCTCTTCAATCCAAAACTATGCTATTCATTTGCAGCAGCATTGACTACGATACGTAGCAAGTAAGAAATAATATGGGATTCAAGATTTCTAAACTTTGTTAGATTTCTAAACTTTGTTGGTTATTCTAAAATCCTTTCAAAACACATAGAGTACTATCTAGGCAATTAATAAAGAGTTCACACCTGATAACATCTCACAAAGCTTCTTGGCTTAGCTGCAAGAGTACGAAAGGCTACTGCCAATTAGTAGGACTTGCTTTATAAAATATATCAAGATTCAATTTTAGTAATTTTCTTCCAGTGTGTTAGTATGTATTTTGTTATATGATGCACTCACAAGAATCAAAATCCAGCATTTGCATGATCATGAATGTGATGTTTACACCAGCGACTGCGAAAGGATACTCCCAAGTAGCTCTTTCCCCCTTGTTTATTCAGTAACTGCTGAAAGGATGTCTATAATAGTAAAATTGATACAATAAGAATTTCATCAACCACTGATATAAAGATGAGAAAGAACAATAGAGAATCTAGTCATCTTACGGTAAAAGTCTTCGCAAAGAAGAGCAAATTTTCAAGAGCAATAAATCCAGCTCCCCTGTATACAGGTAAATTTATGTCAATTCAGAAACAAAATGCATGGACTAGCCAAACAATTATAAGAAATGAAAAATAAAAACAAAACAATGAGTCTAAAGTGGAAGTAAGATTAGAAATCTGTTGACAGATCTCTCCCTTAAAAATTGCTGATAAAATAAGTAATACTTAAGAAACTCAAGACTTACGTCGAACGGGCCAATGTACATTGTGAGGATCTTGATGCTAGAAACGCTTGACAAAATTTGAAGGTAATCTAGCTCGAGGTCACTTACTTGAGACGTGTCTGCTGTAATGTATACATCTTCCAAAGCAGCTACATTTGGGAAAGAGTAACCATGAAGAAATTCGCCACATAAATGGAAGGTCTAACAAGATATAGTATAACTATCGATATAGTATAACTCGGGCTACAAAGAAAAGTAAAGTATGCATATCGCAAACATTTCTCTACCTGCCTTACAACAAAATTGACTTCTCATTGCAATGACCATCTCCATCACAATAAATCATCCCAACTGAGAAGCCACTTTTTTGAAAGAATATGATTTAATTAGATGATAGAAACACTACTTCATCCAATTAACAACATGAGTTTAAGTCTGAGTAAAAACATGGCTAAAAGAAATTAGATGAATGAAAAACGTAGCTGCCATTAGCCAAAAGAATAAAATGAAATAATAGAAGATGGAAGAACAAGCTTTCCGCTTGGCCAAGGTTTGTTGATAAAAATCCTTCAAATACCAATCAACTTGTCTTTTTTCTTTTGAGAAGATTATAGTGCAAAATATGTACACATTTATATACTTGCAAAAGCCTGATCACATGTGTAGTTGAATGCACACAAACAATAGGTTGAACAGATTTCCATTAATCAGCATCAGATGCACAAAAGATTTATAAACCAATTGTCTCATAAACTCTTTTTGGATCCTTAACAGTTCCAAACAGTAAACACAACATGGAATAATATTTCAAAGACATAGTATTGAAGAGAAGCATTGAATAATTCTTTCAGTCATAGGCTAATATATAACAGATTTAAGTTAAATAACACTAAATCACAGCGAAAAAGAATAACTTATAACAAAAATACAATAACCAATTAAGAAAATATTGCACCAACATACCTGAACTGGGAATGCTGCTGTTAGCAATCCAGCTACACCACCACCAATGACACGGCCATCTGGACAAGCAAGGGACACACTCAAACCACCAGTTCTGCTGCATTCGCCACCACTCTCAGAAAAAAAAAAAAGACCCAGAAAGGGAGAGAATCTCAAAGTATCCATGTATGAGAGGAGAATTCAACATGACTTTTGCTTAATAGTGACATTGAACTTATCAAGACACTCATCTATGGAAGAACAAATGCATAGAAAAGCAAGTATAAATGATTTTGACCAACTTTGGTACTTTTCATAAAGTTTATTAAAAAAAAAAAAGAATTATCAATTTCACAATAAAACCATTTTCTTGTTCCACTAACAAAGATTGCCCAACAAGAGATCATTAGATTGTGTAACATCGATATATTTACTGACGAAATTATACATGTTTTAAGTGAAAATAACTATGACGGCTTCTTTTGGCCATGGAATTATTTCCCCAAGAGCATTGTCCAGTGTTGTCCAATTGTTTTGATTCCTCCACAAGAAAGCATTTGGTTCAAAAACCCTCTCCATATACACTAAGTATGCATTTCATCCAATAGGTATGCCGTCCACGAGATGCATGGGATCATCAGTTTCAACCTTTCCTTCCCTGACTAACTTGTTTGGAGACAACCAATCAAAAATCTTGCATTTCTTGCCACGTAAATTTGGAGGGTCATTTTGTTGCTATAAGAAAAAACAAAACAAAATTCTCAACTCGAATTGGCTATTAACTTAGATGACAAATATCGCTTTTACCTGTCGCGAAGATGGAGGCATTTGTTGGCTACGAACGAGCTCCGCTAATTGTTCATATTTTTCTTTTAATTTTTGAAAGTCCCCTTGAAGCTTCCAAGCCAAAATCGTGCTTTAAGTTATTGCACCAACATTAGAATGATTTACTCCAAACCTAAGCCCTCTCACACGACCCTGATGTTAAGGATCAAACACTTACGCGATCGGGTCGTTGTCTATTGATTGAGAAGCCATCGCTAATGATGTCGTTCAAGATTCATTAATTTTGTCCTTCCACATTAATAAAGTATTAACAACAAATAAAAGATCACTTAAACAAAATAAAATAAGCAAGTTTATATATCACTTAATCATACCACCACTTCAGTGATTTGAGCATTATTTGGTTGCCCCTTTTTATTTTTATGGCCTTCAATCCTCAAATCAGCTATGCTTATATCGATCTTTCCAGTTTTGTCTCTCTAAAAGAACAAAAAAAAAATGTCACGAAATAAAAAGAAGTAATGATATATATATATATATATATATATGAGATAAACAAATTAAACTTGTCATTTCTTCCTCAAGGCGAGCATATCCCTTTCGACTCATAATGTGATGAAGTACATGCTTCGATCTAAGCAGCTTCTTGAATTTATTGTTTATCTACCCGAAGGTCGATGAATTTTTTTTTTTTTTTTTTTTCTCCGAAATGCTAACCAATCAACTAACTTGACTTCTTCAGGTTTGAGTTTACTGTTTATTTCATCATCTGACCATCCTTCTTTAAATGCTTTCTTTAAAGAACTTGTTAACCTTGATTTTCAAGATCTCGTAGACTTCCAATTTGTTGTAAAATTCTCTTCTTTAGATCTTCTTCTACACCAACAAATCTTTGTTGTGATGAGGTGAATATGATTAGATTAAGGAACTAAGTAACTAAGTTAACAATAATATTAAAAAATCTAACCTTCACCAACTTTCACAATCTTTCCTTCTCTCTTCCTGATAAAAGGCGCCAGACTGACAAAGTGATTAGCACCATATCACCCCCCAAAGCGCCCAAAAAAGAAGCAACCTTGTTAGAATTCTTTCCAATAAGCTGACCCCTCTCATTGAATTGAATGACTTCGCGAGTTTTTGAAGCAAATGTCCGAAGCTTTGTTGGACCTCTCTTAGTCTTTTTTGTGGTTCACCTTCTTGTTGATTGGCGCTCTCTCTTGATTGAGAACCACCTAGTGAAGTCGGAGGTGGGGTTGAAGATGGAGCTCGAGATGAAGCTCAAGATGGAGCTGCATTCGAGGCTCGAGATGGAGCTGCAGATGGTGCATGAGATGGAGATGCAGATGGAGCTCGAGGTGAACCTAGAGATGAAGCTGAAATCGAATAAGCAGGCCTAGGTAAAGTTCCAATCCTTACACCAGCATTTGCATTTTGAGTTAGTATCGCTTCGCAAGCTCGTCTATCTCTCTCATTCCTTTTATGTGATTTTCTAAAACTCTAATAACAATTAATGAATTCATTAGTGACAACTAAAAATATACTTATTTACACAAAAATAATACATTGAGCTTTTTAGCTTTTACCTCTCCCTCACGAGGCTCAACTACACTTTTTCCTTTCCTATTACGTGGATGCATCTTTTGAGTACGTCGCAAACCTGCCCAAACATTCATTAAAAAAATACAATTAGTAGGTCAAATCAATAAAACATACCCCTTAAAAGCAACAAAATTTTTTCCATTTTGAATCACCATTTAGAAGTTAAGAACCTTAAATACATACTAACAAGAAAATGAACTAACAGTCCACTAAATGGATAAGAAACAACAACGGCAACAAAAAGAACAAAAAAAAAAGCTGAAAGGAAACATGGAAATATTGACAGGGCTGTAGCAATATGGCTTTCAATTCTGCAGCCACTCTAAAATCTTATAACCCCAGTAATCTTACTACATTGTCAAACTTTTGTTCTAGGAACAAAAGCATATACCCAAGCTTAAAGGAAACATGGAAATATTGACAGGGCTATAGCAACATGGCTTTCGATTCTTAAAATTAAATAGCACAAATTTGCATATGGGAACTTACAAAGAATCCCCTCACACTTAAAATAATAATATTTGCATTGTTTTTACAAAGGGCATTCTGACTAAATGATCAAGTAAACGATAACAAAAAAGTTTAAGCAAAAATCAATTCCATTAATTGTAAGTTTTCACACAAATTGACCCTTACAATCTTCTCTAGCATAACTTTCATCTTTATTACAAGTATCAAGCCATGCCCCCTTTTTTTTGAAAATGATGGTCATGCCTAAAGAATCTTCTGTGACCCATATAGATAGTTTTATTACTTGCCCTTAACCATCATGAGCAAGTATTAATCCCACATGCTGGACAAGCAAAATTGCCTTTTGTAGAATATCCGGATAAATTTTTGTAAGCCGGAAAGTCATTTATAGTCCACAACAGAACTGCTTTCAAGTTAAATGTGTAGTTACTCAAGGCATCAAACACAACCGTTCCATCATTCTACAACTTCAGCAAATCTTCAATCAATAGTTGTAAATAAATATCTATATCGTTTCCTGGTTGCTTACGCCTTGGAATTAAAAATGCTAGCATTATATTCTCTTCCTTGAAGCATAGCCATGGAGGTAGATTGTATGTTACTAGCATTATAGGCAAACAACTATACTGATTGCCAAAGTCACGAAAATGATTGAATCCATCAGCTGCAAGATCAAGCCTAAGGTTTCGAGGCTTTGAAGCAAATTCAGGCCACTTGAGGTTTACAGAATCCCACGTTAGAGAATCCCACGCTAGAGAATCTACCGGATGTTGCATCATCCCATCACGGCTCAACTGGGAAGAATGTCATAGCAAATTTCTCGCCATTTCTAATGACTTGTACATTCTTTTGAACCTTGGTATGATAGGAAAGTATCTCAAAACCTTAGCAGGAATTCTTTTCTTGGTCTCCCTATTGTTTGTACTTGGTTTCCATCTAGATGAGTTGCATTTAGGACAAGCATCTAAAGCATCATTTTCTTTCCAGAATAAGCAACAATCCTTAACACAAGCATTGATTTTTTCGTAATGAAGCTCGTGCTCTTTAAGCATCTCCTTGACCTTCCACAATGACACGGGAAGGGTACATCCTGTGGTAACATGCCTATCAAAATCTCTAATAGTTCATTAAAACCATTGTTAGATAGTCCATGTCGAGCTTTATATTGATACATAGCCAAAGTTGCTAAAAATCTTATGTAATGTGTGCAGCCAGAGTAAAGAGGAGGGGTTTTGTCTTCTCCAAATAATACTTCATTGTCAACTTGAGCACTACCATCTTGTTCTTGTTCTTCATTGAAATCAACATTGACGTCATGTTCTTCATCCTATGCAACTTGATCTCCTTGGTTCCAAGTAACTTGATCCTTTTGGTTCCACTCAATTTGATTTGTAAAATCTTATGCGACTCTATAAGCATAATGGTGCTCCCACCCATCGGTTGAATTTAAACTCTCAACATCATCACTAGGTGCATCAGAGCTACCTCTCTCCCCATGAAAAAACCACGTAGTATATGTGGAATCCCACCCATTGGTGATTAAAGATTCATAAACAAAATCATAATTAAGACGTTTCATGTTCCGACACTCTCCACACAGACACCTAATATTTTCGTGGTTCCCTTCATTTACTTGAACCCAATTCACAAATGCCCTTGCTCCATCTATATATTCTTTTGAAACTCTAGTCATTTAAGATATTGTTATGAATAGTTATCACACACGATTTATTAATAAAACAAAAATATGTCTAGCAAAGACTAAAAACTTATTGACCTAGAATATTTGACTCAATCTTTATCCATCTTGACCATGAGATCTTCATGCCGAGAAACTTAAACAACTTCATTACTCATTTGAGCCCTTTTTTCATTCATGTAGATTATTGTTATTTTTCATTCACATTAGATTATTGCACTCGACTGAATTTTGACAGCAATTACCTCCAACCCTCCAAATATAAATGCACTTTTAATTGATCATAATGCATAACTTCACCAAATTACTGGTTTATTAGGCATGAAAATAAATAAAAATGGTATACTTGAAGAATTTGGAGAAAAGCAATTCAAAATAAACTGAGCACAAAAAAGTTATAAAATGAAGGTCAAATAACAATTAATTCATCCTCAAAACTATCAAAAATAGACAATTCAACGATTGTAATTATTAGACAACTTGTCATGGTTATCGCATGACAAGTGCAAATAAATCATATTCGTTGAACGAGTAATTAGTACATTATTGTCTTGACGATAGAAGACAACTAACAAGCAAACCATAGAAGACACTACAAAAAATAAAATAAACTTTTCGACCTTTACAAGCGAACCATTCAAATGGACCACTAACAAGCTTGAATATTCAATAACACAAACTAGATATATAGTTTATACACATGTCATAACAAAAATAAATAATTAAAAAATAAAACAACAAACAAACATGCACTTGGTGAAAAACTAAGGAAGATTGTAGAAACCTTCAAAAAACAACTTAAACAACTTGAGAGTTGTAAAGGGTTTGAAGAAGAGGTGAGTTTGTGAGTATTATGCAAACAAGTCTCTATATTACTAGTAGGTGCCTTGGAAGAACACTAATGAGTAATTAATCTCGAAACAAAGAACAACAATTAAGTAATAAGTAGATGTATAAGTAATATGTCTATATATATATATATACATATAAGAGCATCATCTAAAAAGAGTAAGGAGATGTCCCGTGGTAGGTATTTTTATTTTTCCTTTTTTTTAGCTATCATTTTAGGTGTTTTTGTTTAAGATATTTTTAAATATATTTTTTGACAAAATTTTATAAATATTTTGGATCGTATATTTCGGTAAATTTTTGGCTAATTGGTCTATTCTTATATGATTGACACAATACCCCTTAGCTTTTTCAATTTCAATTAGAATAGCTAGTTTTATTTTTTCGATAAATACATATTTAAAACATTAAAAAATGTGGCAATCTATCAAGAAAAAAAATTGTGGCAGTTTAATAACAGAACAATAGATATTAAATAATGCAAGCATTGGAAAAGTCAAAGATTATAAATGAAATAGTTGAAGACCTAAATGTTCTAGGATTGTTTCAAGATCACTATGGTAACTTTGTTATCCAAAAAGTGTTAATCGCAACTGTTAAGGTAAGTCTCATATATAGTCTTACTTGAAAAAAAAATCCATTAAGTGCATGTTACTAGCTAACTTTTTGGGAAAAATGGAGCTCAATGACAAATAAGACTGTATAGTCCAAGTATTAAAGATCAAAGTAGCCAACTTTTTGAGAAAAAAGGAGCTCCATTCAATTAATGTATATTGATTGATGACTAGCTAGATTTTTCAAGTTTGTGTTAGTAACGAAGCGCTCGGATGCGGGGCATTAAGCGCGGGGAAGGGTGAAAATTGTCTGTGACAGTCCGGGACATATAGGGGACTGCTCGTAGAGTTGGGAAGGGGAAAGCGGCAAAAATTTTAAAGAAATCAAGGAATGATGAAAAGGCGAGGACTCACACTAGTACGAAGAAATGTGGATGCCCTTTCCAAATTAACGTCAAGGAGAATGCGACTCCTTATGGTATGTCACCGTGATTTGTGGGAGGCACAATCACGACACCGCAGAAGATTGGATAAGGGGAGGAGGAAGTTGAGGATGCGGGGGGAGGACCGAAAGTGAGCAGCTACGGGAGATTAGTCCACCTTCGTCTTTTGTGGAGTGCGAGCAGAAGTTGAGGATGCGGGTGTGAGGACACCGGGGTCTCCAACCGGAGGCACCCCAAGTGTCGGAGGCACCCCAATCTCCAATCGGATTTGAGTCATCACACTCCATAAAAGCTTCTAGGCGAAGAAATGCAAGGTTCCACAAATGCGTCGTGCCGCCGACGCACGCAAAGTGGATCTAACATGGCTTATAGTCATTGCTTAGAACCGGATTGGTTGCCACATGTTGATGTCATTATCGATGTGGTTTCCGATGGGAATTGTGGATATAGGTGTATAGCCTCTCGGGCTTGGACTTGCCGACGTAGACGGGTGGAGGATTGTGCGTAGACGGATGTACGATGAGATTATCGGGTATGAATACCTATGGCGGGAAGTGCTTGGCTCGAGTTTCGAGCTCATCAAGAATGCGGTGCATTGCCCGAGAGAAGCAAGAGGGGACATCTTTCAAAGAATGGTTGACACTTCCAGGACATGGGATTGTTAGTATCCACCGCATTCAATGTCATTCTCGTCAACCTCTCGCACGGGAGTGCCTCCACATTCCTACCTCTACGTAGTACTCCAACGTCGTCATTGCACAACAGACTTATCATTGCAATGGCGAATGAAAGGAATATCCATTGGGTTAGGGTAAGTTCTATGATTTTTTTGTGAATTGGTTTGTTTCCCCTTAATCGGGTTTGTGACAATATCTTCTATGTTCTACTGTTCACTTTGACAGTGCGATGCATGTGAATGCACCATCGCCATCCTTATATCCATCGTGGGATCGGTACGTTGAGGATCACGCCAAAGGTTGGCGAGATGGATTCGTTTTTCGAGATATCGCGCCCATTGCAATCGCCGATCATGAAGCCACCATACCATGTTGTAGATTTAGATACACCGTAGGTTAAAGCTTGTACCTAGACGGCTAAACATTTAGAAATTTTGCCAATTCGTCCGAATGTTCTATGTATATGCAAATGTTGTGTTGTGTTTTAATTGTTGTTTACTTATGGATGGACCCTTTTTAGAGTCGGTTTGAATGTTACGAGATTTATAATTAATTAAGGTTCTAAGGTAAATTGTCGTGCTGGATTTTCAATCTTGCATTGTTAGTTTGACGACTACGGAGATTTTTTTGAAACTCAGTAATGTTCAAATTCATCCATTCCCGATATCGCGGTCAAGCGAGTGTTCGTGAAACAACCCATATTTTCTATCACCAATGACCGACAAGTATTGCAATATATCGTTCTTGTATAACCGAGTCCTATTTCAATTTCTCGGTTGTACACCACCGAGATGGATTGACCATTTCAATTCGCCCGACTCTCGTCCTATGACGACCGAGCCTATCGAGACCCTATCGGAAGTGGACAACCGACACGCAGCTAACTCTTCCTGGTCTTCGTGGCCGAGATCTGCGACTTCCCAAAAATATTAGCTTATGTCTCGCCAAGGCCGAGACGGTTGACACCTTCTCGCCTCGTGTGTGCCAAGAACCACGATTTCCCAATTTTTTTACATTTTAAAAAACCGCCACACACACATTACATCTACTCTACCAAATGTAACTTAATTCGTCGATCTTCAACCGAGCCCTAATTTGGAGACGAAATCGGCTCACACACCGGACCCTACAAAATGCGAAACCTAGATTAAATTTCTCTTAATCCTAAGAACGTAAAGATACAACATACAAGCCTTTTTAGGCTTCAAAAAAAAAGATACAACATACAAGCATCACAAGAATAAACAAGAAGACTAGACTTGGAAAATTAAAAGGTCATATCTTCTTTTAGCGCTCCTAATGTGTCTGTGGTGAGGTCGACTCAATTACGAGTACCATTTTACTTCTTTTTTTTTGTTCTTCGAGACTTTTTTTTTAATGTGTATGTGTTTGTATATTGATTGATGACTTTTTTTTTTTTTTTTTTTTAATTTCGTTTTGTTTTGAGAGGAAACAAGTGAGAATGTGAGCATAACCAATTAGGGGTACTTGAAAAGGTTAGCCATGTGAGAAGCATGATGGTGAGAAGAATGATGTTGTCTTCTTTCAATATTTCTTTAACATTTAGGAATGGCAGTCATGACCCTTGGAAGATCCAGAGAGCTGTAGTGAGGGACCTCTAAATTGAATTACTAACTTGAGAAGCAAACAATTACCCATGTTCTTAGAGAGTTATTAAATTAACCTTTCATTTAGCATAAATGATTAGCTGTTCTGAGGACAAAAAAATTATGCCAGTGTCTTCAATCAATTCAAGTTTGTGTCAATGATGCGTGATGCAAAGTTACTGCTGGTAGTGGATAAATGCCAGTAAAGGATCACACTGGGAAAGTGATTTTAATTACCATCATAAACAGTGGAAGGCCTATTTCAGCTCTGCGTTGCTAACTTGATATGCGTTGACACTAAAGTTTTTCACCACAACTATGGCAAAAATCCATAAAGACTACTAACACCGAAATATGAATAAGTAGTTGGATCAATAGTCAACTGCAACTGCTTCTAGGTTGGAAGTTTCAAATTTTAAAAGCATCAAAATCTCTCACTCAGCAACAGCAAACTTATTAAGAACATAAATTGCAAACATATCTATTACCGACATAATAAAGAAGGGGTAAAAGCAATTACACAAGCAATTACGCAAGCAATCCCACTACTTAGAGCCAAAACAATAGATTGAACTAAATTGAACCAACCAAACATCATAAATATGAGTCTATGGCTGTTATAGCTCTGGTGAAGATGAAAAACACAAATCACATAAACAAACGCAGAAACATCAAGACCAATCAAGCCAAAACCAACCGAACACACCAAACCAGATCCAATCAAAGTATGAGAGACAAAGAAAACTAACACATTACAATACACAAACGCATAGCTCATCGGAGCAAAGACATTGAACATATTCCATCACTGAATCATTGAATCTTTCAACCAGAAAAAATGAAACCCTAATTTTTTGAAATGAAAAAGTTGAGTAAAGTCGAGAGAGAAATCTTGCAATGGCGAGAGGATTGAGAGAGATCACGCATAGGAGAACTCGTGAAGGTGAACTCGAGAGAGAAATCTGGTTGAGGTTTTTGCAGAGGTATATTCAATTGAGATTTCAATAGACTTTTGGTTACTTTTATAAGTTGATGACTTTTATGAAGTTTGTAGATTTTCGTAGACTTTTAAAGACTTTGATAAACTTTTATGTAAACTTCATTTTGATGACTTTTATTAACATTTAAGATTTTTAGTGACTTGTGAACTTTTTAAACATGATTTTGATTGATACTAGTAAATTTTTGTGATTTTTATATTGAAACAAATATTTTGCACTTTATTATGAAAAAATAGATGAATACTTATATTTCTTTTTCTTAAGAACTATTACTAATTTTTTAAAAAGTATTTTTGTATTTTAATAAAAAAAAATCATTTACACATTAATGAATTATTATCAAGATAGTAACATAGCAAATAAGTAAATAAATATCAACAAAACAAATAGGTAAATGAATCATCTTTTAGTGGCAAAAAAGAACCAAGTAAGATCGTTGTGTAAAAATTTTACACTTTTTTTGACTTAAAAAAACTTATATTTTTTCCTTAAGAATGATAGTTTAAATTTCTTAAAATGCACTTCTTGCATTTGAAAAAAAAAAAAAACGATTATTTTCACCAAAAATAATAATATTACACATTTTGATATTATAATTATACACTTAATAAACAAAACTTCTTTGTAAAAAAAATTCTATAAAAAATGTACAATGATGCAAGAATGAGATCTTGTTAATAACGGCATAATTTTTATTTTCATCAACATAGACATTAGAGTATAATGAGTGAGCAATGAAATCTATGAGTTGTGGAGTGGTTTGAGAAGTTGATAAAAACATTCGATAAGAAAATACCTTTTGAACAATGATTTCCTTATTGAATAAGAGAACCAACAAAAATTAGAAGTCTCTAAGAGTTTTTGGGTTGAGATGAGAAGAAGTCGAAGATTTATTTATGTGTATTTTTATACAAAAAGTCTATAAAAGTCGAGATTTGTAACCAAACCACAAAAGTCACCAAAAAATTAAATACACCTTACTTTTATAAACTCTCTAAAAATTTAAATTGAATATCTCAAAACTTTTATAAACTCTCTAAAAGTTTTAATTGAAAACACCTAAACTTTTTTAATAATTAAAAGTAACCAAAAGTCCACTAAAATCTCAATTGAATACACCCCTGTTGTTTTAGGTGAAACAATGGAGACGTTGAGGTTTTCGCATCTTACGGTGCATAACTCGTAACTTCAATTTTTTATTTTGTATAATTACTAAAGATGACGGTAATCGTCATTAAATCTTATCTTTTCTATCAATTATTACGCATTGTTGTCTATTGTTCTGTTATTAAACCCACTTAATGTTGCAGTGGAACAATCCACTCAAACAAATTTATTGATCCTTAAACTATTTCACAAAACCATATCACCCTAAATTCAAGTTTGTATTCGTCATTATATTACCATTATCGTCATATACTCCTTCGCGGAATTTTAAAATAGAAAATCGGCCTAACTAACAGCTTAAATCCCAAAACACAATAATAAGTAAATTGTTATATAAAAAGAAAGAAAGAACGTAAAGAAATCACCAAAATACTAAAGACCGCTCTTTTGTTTTTTCAAATCCATTAATTGGACTTGTAATTACTCAATAATAAAAATTCGATAATGTCAGATAAGTAAATCCCACACCATCCAGTACACCTATAATAACCAAATGCATCATAATAAAGAATTCAAATGAAACAATAATATTCAAAAAATTGTAAATATACAAGGATGCAATCCATCCCCTTTTTGTTCCTTAACTACAATCAGATGTCGACTTCGGAAAGTAGTACGTGAACAATAATAAAGAATCATGAGTTTAAGAGGAAGTCACTCGGGAAGTCGCGCCCTCGACTATAAATGGAGTATGATCTTGGCCAACACATTTCCACAAATCCTCCTAAACAAGGGTCTACAATGACCAGTGACTCCAGTCGTGGAGCACCACGGTGTTCACCTGACGAGTCATTATTTATGCATTTTTTTTAAAGTCGTGTTTTGTCGCTGTACATGTTTACTTTGGAGATTTACAAGGTATTTGTGTATTTGTGTGGGAATTAGACAAAGCCCGGGAAGAAGTCAAAGTTCGGTAAAAAACCAGCAGACTTAACGCCCCTTATGTACACGGACGACGCCAACAGAGAAGACACGGCGCCACAAAGCATCTACTAGAAGACTAGACAGTGCCAGAAATGAACGGATGGCATCAACTCTCACAAGGGACGGCAACATTGACGACGCCAAGTTCAAAATTAGAAGTTCAGACCGAATTGTTGTCCAAGACTTTCTATATACTACTGCGTCGTGACCTGACACCGTTCCCATATAATGGCGGCGCCAGATTTGTAGAATATAAGTTTTTTTATACCTTTTAGAAGATTCTTATTTCGCGAGATTTCCTATTCTTGTACCCAGACTCACTTATATAAAATAGGGACTTTTATGAACGAAAACACAGTGTATTCAAAGTGATTTAGGACTAGAGAAGGTAGAGTAGCCATGTCTGGCTAAGCTATTTAATATTTAGGTAGGGGATGAAGCTCTCTAGCCATTAGTAGGTTGTTTTCTGTCTTGTTGAGATTTTATAATATAATAGTGTTTTGATTAAGTTCTTTATCTTTATGTTGTTTTTAACGATGTATCAATGGTAGTTTAAAGTTTGTATATTCATTGCAAATCTCTAAGCGTAAACCCATTGACTTTTTATCAATCAGGTTGAGTCCGTGATACCAACAGGGTTAAGAAGTGGCAATCACTTAGAGCAAGAAATTGGGCATACTTATTGTTTTAGGTGAGTAACATTGAGAACTAGGTTAAATCTTGAGAGCGGCTTTCCCAATGTTATCTAGGGGTTGGTGTTCCCACATAACTGTTAATGTTGCTCACGTGCTAGATCTTGAGAGCAGTTGCCCAATGTTGTACAGTAAAATAAGAGAAGTATTTAGATAGTGGTTACCCTATCTATTCGAGAATATGGGACTAGAGTGTTGGTGACCCCAACACCTATAGTCTATCTAGGGAGACTATTTTAAAATCCATCCTTCAAAGTCGATGATACAAGACTGGAAACAACATAGGGCTAGATTGTGGAAACCTAGACTTAGGTATGTTTCTATTTTTTGAGTTTCAATTATTTACTCTATTGTTTACAAGATCATTAAGATAAAACTATTTCAAAAACCCCCAGATTTATTTTTTTGTTCGTTAGACTCAGTTTAACTGAATCTTATGGATTCAACCACTACAAAAAATAGAGATTTAGCAACGGAATATGAACGGATTAGCAACGGAATACCAATGAAAATACTATCAGAAACGGATTAGCAACGGAATCAATTTCGTTTGTAAAATCGTCGTTGCTAAATATTTAGCAACGGAAATTTATTTCCATTTCTATTTAGAGACGGAATAGAAACGGATTAGAGATGAAAATAATACTAAAAAAATTGTTTATGAGATGAATTATGTTGCTATTCCGTTGCTAATTAGCAACGGAATAGCAACATAATTCATCTTATCAACCCATAACATGTACTACTCGTTTGAATTTCGATTCTAATTTAGGAACGAATTAGCAACGGAATGCATGTATTTCGTTGCTATTCCGTTTGTAAGTCCATAATTTTTTTTAATTAGCAATTTGTTCTAGCACGGTTCATCTAAGCAACAAAACCTGCAGTTGGCCTTCTCCAACGCCCTGCACCCCCTTAAATGACTCCTTGGGGGTGCTATAACATCCTTCAAAACCAAATTTCAAGACATTTCATTCACACAAAATATCAAATATTATATACTTCATTAAACAAAAAAAGATAATTCAATCTCAATATATACAAAATGTTGTTTCAAATTTGTTAACATACCCAAAAGCTGTACAAAACCAAATAAAATACCTAACTTTCGTCACCAAGGTGCTCCTCGTCCACCCAATTCGGGTTGTCTCTATCCTCTTCGTCGTTCTGCTGCTATGGTGAACAAGCCGGATCCATCCCAACCTGTTGATTATGCTCCTAAGGTGGTGGCGGTGGTGGTGCCTGAGAGGTGTTCGGACCAAAGTACATGCGCATTCCCAATTGACTCTGCACGAAAGCTTCAAACTGCGAAAGGCTCTAAACAACTGCATCAAACTCTGAATGTCGCACCATCGGCTCATGGGACGTGCTAGCACCGGGATCTGCATATCTCCTCGTCTTCCTGGCAAGTGATCCGAGCCCATAAACACGCCCCTTTGGGCAGACCTCCGACGCATTGTAGTAGAGCTGCTCCTCATCAATCGATTGGTCCGGTGTTGCCTGAGTGTGCTCCTCACACCTCTTCACGAGCTTCGCCTGCACAAAAACAAAGTCGAGAAAGGAAAACTAAAAAAAATTGAAAATAAATCATTGGAAAAATAAAAAATAAAAAAATGGAGTTCCCCAAAATCATTTAGTGTGCTTAAAAGTAGCAAAAGTCATGTAAGAAAAGAAGCAAGTAATAGTAAGTGGGACTAAAAATAGCAAAAGTCATATAATTAACAACTCCAACTTAATAGTTGTTTCCAATTGGGTCTAGCGAATAATTCCTCTAAAAGTAGGACTGAAATTGGTGGATGTCCATCGAACAAAACATTTTCAAATTGTGTGCACAACTTTCATAAAAGAAATTGGTTTTCAAATTTAAGTTATAGTAAGTTTCTTCTTAAAAAAGTGCAAAATTGGTGGGATTTATTTTGCAATCGACGCATGTTTACAAAATTGTGCAAATCCAAAGTCTATATTAGTTTCCAAACTTGAAAGAACAATTAAGTCAAATCAATCATGACTGTAGAAGGGAACATGGAGAGAGAGATGCCATTGTGGGTACATGATTAAGAGATGGAGGGATTAACTCATATCAAGTTTATGTTCCTTTTGCTTTAATTGTCTTTATGAGACTGTATTTCATTGGTTCACTACATGTACAACATTTCAATTAAAATGTTATTTATGCACCCACTGTGGGTATTGCTAAAAAAGAGCATATCAAAGACTTTGGCTTTTAAAAAGGCAATGCAGACTTCTTCCAAAAAATAAAATATAGGAAACATTAATTAAATTTTTGTTCTTTATATGCTCGCTTACTTTTTGTCTATTTCGTATGCCGCATTGCTCTAGCTAATTCTTTGAGACACTTCAATTATTTTTTATTTTTTGTGCATATATTTTCATTGAATTACTTTACCCACGTTCTCAATAACTTCATATTTACTATTTAGAGCAATGAAACCACCACATACAAAGAAGAAAATGACAATTTGATCTAAAGAGAAGAAAACAAAAGATTGAGAAACAAAGAAACTATTTAGAGCAAGAATTTATCTCCATGTAGTATTTACCCAACTCATCTATTTAGTTTGTCTATAAAGAGTGAATTGACTCTCAGCTTACATAGTTTTTTTTTACTCATGTGCATACAAGCAATGCCTAGGTTGTTATATTGTGCTTGAATTATGTTTCAAAATGTGAAAGAAATGAGTCCAGATACTTATATGAGGCTTCTTGTAACAATTAAGTCATACATATTGTTCATAAATTGTTCATTGATTCCTAAAATTAAGGCATGTATACATACATAGCACCAATTAATGAATTCAATAGGTTCTGCCTAGGTTGTTATATTGTGCTTGCTAATTAATCTCAATTGTCCTTATCTATCTAGAAAAATAAAACAACAGTGGGAGAGTGTTTGGTAAACATAGTCAATAAAAGATTTAAAATAAGCAAAAATCATGTCGAAGTGATGATGGAAGATATCTCATTATATGCATAATCATAGCATTTTTTATAAGCAATTATAATTTTTATATTAACAAGATACTTACATGAAACTGCGTTGATATGCTATTAATGAATGTCTACCCATCATGATCTTTCGTATGGACATGAAGGAAGACATCGTTAGGAGTAACCTCATCGTCTTCATCCTTATCCAGAGCCTACACACAAAAGATCAAAGTTTACAACATATTAGTCGTGATAAACTTATAAGTTCTAAAGAAATGTCAAATAACCATGACATTTACTAATATATTTTCATAGGTCCGAAAAGACCATGTGCCACCGGTGTACTTTGAACGGCCTGTACTAGGGCCGCCCTTTTCGTTTTTTCTGTTATGTGAAGCCTTCTCAGACTTGGCCCTGAAATCTGCGCTCGCCCAATAGTCATGGTATCTATTCCATGCCTCATCAGTAACAAAGTTCGGCCTCACGCCAAGGGTACGAAGCTATGCATCAACGCGTCGTACCTAACGCACGCCTTTGCATCGCATGTGGCTCTGACAATAGCCTCATAAATCGATGGGTCCCATAGGAAGTATGGCTGAAAAAGATGAATATAGTTAATTATGATTTTTTTAAAGAAATAATGTATTTAATCAAAATTTTCAATCGTTTAGTATCATTTACTTACTTTCCATCTCTCCCAATATATTCCTTTTGATGATCAGGTACTGACTTCCAATAGTACCCCTCAGTAATCATCCCCCGCTTGAAGATTTTAGTCATCCTCCGAGCACAGACTTACGAATGACGTAAAACCCGACGATTTTTCCTGTTCATTTTCAACTTGATGAACTTAGTAAAATGATCTCCTTGCTTTACTTATAGTTAGGTTACGTATAATTAATTAGTAATTTGTAATGGTATGATGACTTACCCGACAGACTCAATAGTAATGGGGAATCTAATAATATGGGGCGTGCCTCCTCGTCTCTTCTGAGGTGCTGCTGATGGAGCTAATGAAAGGGGGGCCGCTGAAGAGGCTGCGGGGGAGCTCTATGCGCCTTTGAGGCGCTCGAGCGGGGGTTACCATGGCCTCGTGGGACCCGCCAGATGGTGCGGGCGATGCAGTGGAAGGTGGAGCATATATAATAGACGACGGAGTGCTATGTCGAGACGAACTACCAAATTGATTAGAATGCGACAATGGGGTGTGATTGGATGATGACGGGCCCGTCGGCGAAATAATGGGAATATGTGTCGTCGAAGTCGGTCTCGTCGACGACGACGGTGAAATAATGTCGAGACCTCGGTCGGACGACCGTGCACAAAAAATGATGGGTCTCGTCCGACCTCTCGTAGCGAACCTCTATCTCTTGATGCAGCTCGACCCCTTCCAGATTGGCCTCGACCTCTCGATAGTCCTCTATCTCGCGCTGCGGGAGTGCGTCCTCCACCACCTCCTATCTGAGGCTGACCGTCAAGGTCACCGTCTGTCGGGATCCTGTATGGAGGTCTCCGTGCCATGCCTACTAAAATATGTCACTTATAATTGTATAAGTAATCTAAGTTAAGAAAGGAATCAACGTAAACGTCAAAATACAAGTAAATAAACATACGTCACTATCAGCAAAATACAAGAAAATAAACATACGTCACTCGCTATTGTCTGTTTCAAATTCACTTTCACTACTAGAATCTGACACCTGATCTTCCTCGTCATCGTCACTATCCCCTGGTACACTGATCACGTTGGATTAACTACTAATCCAATGTCATTTATCGGATCAGTTACAACGTACGAAGTTGATTCGTCCGATTGGAACGTCGTATCTGTCGAACGAACAATCTCATCATCGACAATGGTTCCCTCATCGGCGAACTTTGGCTAACAACAACAAACAGCCAACCACTTTTGTCGTTCATGCTTCATAGAAGGGTATGGAAGATAGAAGACCTGACAGGCTTTCATTGCCAAAATGAAAGGCTCGTACTTGTTATATCGTCGAGCTCGATGAACCTCGACCAGCTTGAGTGAAAGGTGAGTCCTTACACTAGCAGGTTCTGTGGGATCAAACCATTCACATTTGAACAACACAGTGCGCTTAAAGCCGCTGTATTAAATCTGGATAACCTCTTGTAGTCTTCCGTAAAAGTCGTGGGACACATCAGCGTAGTTGGAGCCTTTCACACAAACCCCGCTGTTCTGTGTAGCTTTATTAGCACCATACACCATGTTGTGAAATTTGTATCCATTAACAATATATCTCGGGTAGACGACACAAGATCGTAGAAGACCGATTGCAAGATGACGAAGTGTCTCATCCGTGATGTTATGCCGTGCCTGCTCACAAACACATAACGATTATAACAGAATGTTATGAGATAAAGGAAAATATTTCTAAATAACAGAATTGACATTACGTATATTTGAAACCACTTAGCAAAACTCTGCTATAGATTATAATCAACGTCCGTCTCTTCCCTGTTTGGCATATGTAAATGGTCGATGAAGATGCTACATTTCACACTCGTCTGTTAGAAGAAAAAAAAGGAGAAGATATGTTAAACTATAAACATAAATAAAAAATTGACTTTTTAGAGTGAGTTACGAGATGTATGGCGTGACTTCAGGACAATTAAGCAAGATGTAAGTGTGAGCAGCATCGTACTCTTGTTCCGTCATGAATCTTTCTTTTCCGGTACCAACGGTACGTCCTGGGTGAGTAAAGATGGAGAAGTCGCCGACAAAATGAGGATTAGTACCGACGCCATCGTCGTCATTGGTTGAGCTCGGTTGTGCAAGGTGGGAATGTGTTCTTCAAAATAATAAGAACAAAACGAAGTTGTTTCCTCTACCAAATATGCATTGCACATCGATCCTTCGACTTTCGCTTTGTTCCGCACATTATTTTTCAAGTGCTTAAGGTACCTAAGGAATTCATGTTGATGATAAACAATAGTTTGATTATCATCGAACGACATAATCGGTTAATTTGTAATTAAGCATGAGCGAACTTACCTCTCAAACGGGTACATCCAAATGAAATTGTATCGGGCCGGCAAAGCAGAGCCGACCTCATAAGGCAAGTGGATTGGCAAGTGTTCCATTGAGTCAAAGAAACTTGGAGGAAATATTTTCTCCAGTTTACAAAAAATAAGAGGTATTTCGGACACTAAATGAGCCATATCCTGAACTGTTACACTTTTAGCCGTCAGTGATCGAAAAAATAGACTAAGCTCGCTAATGGCGACCCAAATAGCGTCTGGAAGAAGTTCCCGAAATGCAATTGGAAATAATATTTGCATGAAAATATGACAATCGTGACTCTTCATCCCAAACAACTTTTGCCTCTTTTGGTCTACGCAACGCTCGAAATTAGAAGCATATCCGTCGGAAAAAAGCAAAGATCGTATCCACTCACATAATTTTTTTTAGGGTTATCAAGAGCGTAGCATGCTAGCGGATACTTCTTTGACACTTCATCCATATGTAGAGAAGGTCGGTGACAAAGTTCGCGAGCATCTTTTCTCGACTTCACATTGTCCTTAGTTTTCCCCAGCACACTCATAATAGTATTGAATATGTTGTCGAACACATTTTTCTCTATGTGCATTACATCCAAGTTGTGTCTGATCAAGTTCGTCTTCCAATACGACAACTCCCAGAAGATGCTCCGTTTCCTCCATCCTGAACCTTTAGCAATCTCTGAATTTTTGGCATAGGCGCCGATTTCCGTCACTTTCATTAATCCCAAGGCCTCGATTTCCATCAAAATTTCTTCGCCATATCGTATCAATGGAGCTTCTTCATTTATTACTGTTTTCCTTCTCAAAAAACCTTTTTTGTCTTTCCTAAGATTAGAGTTTTGAGGCAAAAATCGGCAATGACAGTCAAACCATGAAGTTTTCCTACCGCGGTGAAGTTGAAATGCTTCCGTATCATCCATGCAATACGGATAAGCCATTTTGTCGTGTGTGGTCCAACCTGACAACATGCTATATGCGGGGAAGTCACTTACAGTCCATAATAGAGCTGCTCGCATCTGGAAATTCGATTTTGTGGAAACATTGTACGTCATTAAACCATTATGTCATAAATCTTGTAGCTCTCTCACGAGCGGTTGCAAGAAAACATCTATTTTCTGGTTAAGGTTGGTCGGTCCGGGAACGATAACAGTGAAGAACATAAATTCTTCTTTCATGCACATCGACGGTGGAAGGTTGTATGGAGTCAAAATCACGGGCCACGAAGAGTAAGGCCTCCCATTTAACCCAAACGGTTGAAAACCATCTGTGCAGATCCCCAAACGAACATTTGGAATCTCTGCAATGAACTCTTTATTCACTTCGTTGAAATGTCGACATGCCATTGAATTTGAACAATGTTGCATAACATCGTTTGGGGACACGTGTTCGCTTGTCAGCGCATATGTCTAGCTGTTGATTCGGAAGCGAATAAACGTTGCAATCGAGGGCCTAAGGGAAAGTAATACATTTGTTTGCAAGGCTGTGTTTTGTGTTCCTAGCGCGACTACGTCGTTGTGGTATGTACCGGGAATGGCCACAAATTTTGTACGATGCTAACTCAGAGTCATCTCCCTAATAAATCATACACTGATTTTCACAACATTCTATCTTCTCGACAAGTAGACCAGTCCTCAGATGAGTTGTTTTGTTGAGTAGAAATTGTCAACTAATGTGTTGTTGTTAGGCAACACTTCTTTGATGAATTGCATGAACCTATCATAACAACGTTCGAAGATGTGGTGCGTCAATTTCAAAGAAAGTAATCTAGCCATGGCAGACAATTTTGTCATGTTCTCGCAACCCGGCCACAATTGCTCGTTACCAGCGTCAATAATGTCGTACAGTTGTTGTGCTAAGGGATTAGGCTCCTCTTCCATGTAATTCCAATTAAAACTAGGCCCCGCTGCGTTGTGTAGGATCTATTGGTAAGTCGACGTCGGTTGACCATAGTCGATGTCGATTTCAGCGTCATAATTGTTTTCGAAATCGTTGAAAGTAGACGTCGTATCCTGACCTTCTTTCTCACCATGTTCGTACCAATAATAGTATCCAGGAACAAACCCGTACCTACGTATGTGGCACTCAACAGTCTGAACGTCGAAGTAGGGTAGGAGCCGACATTTATTGCGATTACATGGGCACCTAATCCTACCATCATTGTGATAAGTGGTACAATTCGCCTTTTCAAACTCTATGAATTCTTGTACCCTTACAACAAATTCCCTTCGAATAAACCCGTTATCGAGGCGATTATACATCCACTCTCTATTCGCGATCGACATTCTCTACAAAATACGATGACTTATAGTTTAGATGTAAATGTCAACAATTTCATTTTTATTTCATAATTGTTAGACTAATCAATGTTTTAGGATACATTTAAAAAATATGTGTAAAGTTTATTGCAAAGCCTTTAGCTAGACCATGAATATATGTTACTCTTACAAAATTTTCGATAGAGCTTCCTCTATAATATAGACTTTAAAAATTTTCTGAACCTAATAAACATCAATGGGAGAATGCCTAGAAGGTTTCACATCTACCCAACATTTCATAATATCATATTAACATGAATTAAACAACTTTGTTCAATGAAGACTTTAACATCTCTAGGCTTGCATGGTGACGATGCAACTTGACAACAAGTTAATATACTACAAACTAAATGACAGTAGATCACTAATTAGGAATAGTTGACAATGTCAACATGCATATCATGCCACATAGAATAGACAAGCAGAAGAAAAGAATTACATGTAAAAAATAATTTAATGTTAATAAATTGTAATGCACCAATTGAAGTTCAACGTGAATTGAACTCGTGTCATCCCATTCATGCATGACTTTTATAAGTAGGTAAGATTGAAAGGCATGAAGCAAATCAAAATTATTGTAAGTAATCAATCCATTTTTGTTATATTCCTCAAGGTATTAAACTAGATAGCTAAAGATAATGAATTTCGAAAGTAGGTAAACCTAGTTAAGATTGGAAAGGGTGAAGTCGACCAAATCCAAGGTCTAAGGTTGTATATTTTTATGTAAAGCAAACAAGAATCATTAAGTTACTTTTGGTATCATTGTTGGATGTCAAGCATTGTTGGTAGAGTAGTTCATAGAAAAGCTCACTAGACCAAAGCCGAGAGCTAAGGTTGTATATTTTTATGAATGTCATCAATATAAAAGATTGTGTTTTCCATTCTACCCAAAATACAAGCATAAATCAATAATAGCTCCAATTTATTTACTTTTTTGTAACTTCCACAGCTCAGACCTTGTTCTTTCATCCAATTTATGTTCTTGTTTGCTACTTCAAATCCTTTTTTTGTCCTAATAACGTCATACCACTAGTTTTGTATATTCTACAAAAATTTCGACAGAGTTTCCCCAATAACATAGACTATTAATAAATTTCATAACTTAATAAACAACAGCAGGAGAATGCCTATAAAGTCTCATATCTACCCAACATTTCACAATATCATGTAAACATGAATTAAAAGGCTAAATCCAAGACATATTAACATTTCAAGAAATTCATAAAATGATTCAAATCACAATTTCTAATCGAAATTAATGCATTGACCATTTACAAAACTTACCCGAATTTCTCCCACTATAGGGAATACGAGAGAGAAGGAATGTGATTTGAGTCCAACTAAGATGATGAATATGGCACTCCCAATTACGAATGATTTCGAAGAGTCGGGATGATCACCTTCACTACCTAGAAAATGGAAAAACCAAGTTTGAGAATCAGATGAAAACAAACCTTTGATAGTCAAAAAAATGAGACACTACTTTTAAAATTTTCCCTTTCAATTTAAAACTAAGACGTTGTGCTCAAAGTAGTGATTATTTTCTCTTACATGCCATAAAAAATGATTATTTCTCTCATGATACTGAGTCATTTTTCGATAATAAAGAAAGGTTCAGGTCAGTTTTAGGGCTTTGAATTAAAGTAGCTTTTCTTTTTTTACGTTGTGTAACAATGCATTCAAAAGTTGGTGAGGGCTGAGATAAATATAATACCATACTAAAAGAAAGAGAGATATGTTGAAAATACAGTGCATAGCAACGTTACTATGATAAAGCTATTTATTCGAATTAAAAATGTAGTCTTAAACTCAATAAAAGTTTCCGTGACACCAAATAAAAAATTCATCTCAATTATCTCAACATCTTTATCCGTTACTTATTAAATGAGGAATCCATGGACTTATAATAGCTAAGGCTGAGTCATTGAAAAATCATTAGTTTTTTTACATAACACTTAACCCAACCTCTATCACTCGATTCCCAATTTCTTAAAGTGCTCCATCTATACTTATTTTTCCATATTATGATAAGAATATTGAATTAACAAAATAAAAACTTATGTACATATGCATTAACAACTCATTCACTTGTATGTATATATGCATTAACAAAATAAAAACTTATGTATATACTTATGTGTTGTAAGGACAAGAGAAGAAGAGAATAATGTACGAGGAATTAATTCAGTTTGAACAACTCATTCACTTGTATGCATATATGCATTAACACAACAAGCCAATAAAACAACATAGATAGACATAAATATATATACATATAGAGAAAGATGGCAGTACTAGTTATATAACCAAATTTGACTAGGTGGCTTTAACATTCTTTTTATCAAATAGGTATATTTATTTAGCATCATGATAGTGATTTTAAAGCATACACATGCAGTTGTATAATTACACTAGTCTTTCGGATACACTTAATTTGTTATTTGTGAACACATCTCTCAAATACACATGCAGTTGTATAATAGGTGACTTTATTTAACATTTCAAATACTAATTGAATAATTCATCTTATGTATATATTATTCTTTCTTTATTGTTGTACCAAGTTGACAACCATAGATTGCACCATCATACATTTATTATTAATTAGCACCAATTAAATTAGAGGATTATAAATGGGACTCAGCATGTGCACTATATATATCACAAACATATATACGTATGTAGTGTTAGAGGAAGACTAACTTAGGGAGCCATCAAACCGGGGACTCAATTGGAATCAATATCATGAAATTCTCTTACAAAATACCAAGAATTAAGAGGTTGACAAGTTATAGAGAAGAACACCAAATGACCAACACAACAACAACAACAACACAAACTCAAAAATTCAAACAATTATAACATAATGAATACATTCAATCATTCATTCTCAAAAGATCGACAAAACTCAGATCAACAATCAAATGGGGTACCAATGAATAGAACCAAGTCACAAGAACTTGACATTGTAACAAAATCAAACAAGAAAACTCACCTTATCTTCTTTTCACCACTCAATTCAATGGAAAAAGAAAATTGAGACTCAGACGGCAGCGACGTCAGGATGGACGCAGCAGACGGCGACGATCTCGTTGAGGTGAGTCTGAACGGTGGTGAGGTGAGTGCAGACGATGGTAATCTCATCGTAGGCTGAGATCTGGGCGATCTAAGGGAGCATCGGCAGATCCGACAGAGAAGGCAGAGGGGAAGGCGGCGGCGGCAGGGCGAAGAGCGAAGGAGGGGAGGCAGTCAGTGCACAGAGAGAGAAGAGGACGGAGAAGATAGTGCACCTGACAACGGAAACGGACGATGAAGATCTCCAAGTCAGCGTTGGAGGCTAGGGCGGTGAGGAGGGAGTTGAAACTAGCGGAGGAGGGGAGGCGGTCGGTGCAGGGGAAATAGAGGAGGATGGGAGCAGAGAGAGGAGGGGAGGCGGTCGGTGCAGAGAGAGAGGAAGTTGGAGAAAATCTCTCCAAGTCGGCGCTAGCGGCGAGGAGGTGGTCGGTGCAGAGGCGGAGCATGGCGTACAGAGGCGTGTGAATTTGTGTGTGTGCGGAGGTGGAACATGTATTGATACATTTTTTTATCTCACTTTTCAATTTAGCAACATAATACCAACAAATCTCATTTAGCAACGGATTAGGAACGAAATCCGTTGCTAATCCGTTGGTAATCTGTTGCAATTTAGTTTAGCAACAGATTAGCAACGGATTAGGAAAATTCCGTTGCTAATCCATTAGTAATTTAGAATATGTTGCTAATTCGTTGCTAAAACTAAATTACAACGGATTAGCAAGGGAATTTCAGGCGGGAAATTTTTGCGGGTTTTATTTACCAATGGAATTAATTTCCTTTGCTAAATTCCGTTGCAAATCCGTTGGTAATCAATTTCTAATTGGAAAAACATTTTCCCTTCAATTTTTTGTTGCTATTCTGTTGCTAATTCCTTTTCTAATTTGTTGTTTTTTGTAGTGAACCCCGTATTTATCATTACTACAACTAAGTGGGATTGGTAACCTTTTATAGGTTATATTTGACATGCACGACAACTGATCAGATTTTGATGCTGTTGTCATGGTTTCAGTTTCAAATTGAGTTTAACTTTTATTTTCATTTTGTTTTTGTTTTATTCTTTGAGTCTACTAGTTTATGCATGGTAGGATAGCTCGATCTAATTCGACTAGTTCACTGTTATTTTTCGATTCAAAAATTGATATAACCTATCGAAGGTTGGCTAGGGAAATTGTAAACAAAGTGTCATGTTCTCCCCAACCTACTATGGCTGACGATGCATGACACGCTGGCGGTGATCGCTAGATTACCATGGGGCGCATCGATGAAGATCTACAAAATCTTCTTGCTCAACATCCCCTGTGCATAAACTTTCCATCGAATGGCGAAGCTTTCGAGCTTAAGTTCGGATTTATTCACCTCTTGCCTACCTTCCATGGCATGGAGAGTGAAGACTCGATGGCATTCTTAAAGGAGTTTCATACAAGTTTCCAGTCTATGAGACCTCCTCAAACGAAAGAGAATGCAGTGAAGCTAAGTCTTTTCCATTATGCTTAAAGGATAAGGCCAATCAATGGCTCCGTCTTGGCTACATTAACTTATGGCACGACATGATATATGAGTTCCTCGAGGAATATTTCCCTATGGATAAGGTAGCGCAACTCATTTCTGAGATATGCAGTATTAATATTAATATTGATGAGTCTTTTGGTGATTATTAGGACCGCTATAAGCACCTAATTGCCAATTGCCCACAACATGTCCAATCTGATAGGGCCATTGTCTGATTCTTCTATGTTGGCATGTCCCCTTTAGAGAAGTATATGATTGATAGCGCTTGTGGTGGTCACATTCGGGACAAAACCCTGGCGTAGAGGAAGCAACTCTACTTGGACATATCATAACAGTCCCAATTATATAGGGATATCAGTGCTAGTACTAGCTCAACTGACAAGAAAATTGATCAATTGAATGCCTTGGTGGAACGTCTTCTGAGCAATGCCCAAGCGCATGTTAAAGCTTGTGGATTCTGCTCAACCTCAAGCTAAGCGACTGATGAATGTCCTACTTTGTTTGAGGACCATTAACAGGCCAATATCGTAGGTAACCAATTCCAAAGGCAGACCTGTAACGGCCCAAAATCTCTAACTGTGTTTAATTCCTTAAACAAGATCAACGACCAGTACTGTGGGACCCACACCATGATATGTCCATTGACCGAGGCAAGGGCCGAGGTATATTTTATATTTGTTGTGATGTATGCCTAGTGTATTGTATATGTGTAGACTATTTAGTTAATTTTATACGGGTGTATAGGTATCGAGATGAGTGGGGACATACCTCGAGTCGCGTGTCGACGTGGGACCGAGGTAGCGGCTTATGGGGTAAACTTAATTAATTTGAGGTAAATGTGAATTTACGTTGGTTTTATAAGTGGCTAATTTGGTCACATTTAATATAAACATTAATATGTCTAAAGTTGGTAAAATAAAACAATAAGCATTAGATGTGCATTGAGACACGCATTAACTTATCAAGAGACAAGGTGTCAACATGTGGAGTCACTCAATGGTGACTTGAGGGACAAGTGGGACAAGGTGGTCCATGAGATAAACCTCGAGATACGTGTGCACACAATGATTAAGGGCTTAGGTTCAAACATATCAACATGGTCAAATGGAGTATATAAGTCAAATTTTGGTTTCTTATCCTCATCAAATCGTTGCTAGGCAAGGAGGAGAGAAAGAAAAAAGTTGCTTGTGTGAATTTGGAGGAGGAGAAGTGTGCAAATCAGTGAAGCTTTGGTGAGGGAGTTCATCAAGTTAGGTAATTTCTTCACGCCATAAACTTTGTGAATTCATGAATTTGATATTGTTGTTGTTGTTTTACGTTGGTATGGGTGTTAGTTACCTTTTGTAATGTATATGAGGGTCCCTAAGGTGAAAACAAGGCTTATGTGTCGTAAAAACCCTGAATTCGAAGTGCAGAATTATGGGTTCTACTGCACTTAGCGCGCTAGATATGTGAAGTAGCGCGCTAATGTTGAAAACTAGCGTGCTAATTGCCCCTGTTAGTACAAAAATTAGCAAAGTCCAGACATGGTTTAAACACTATGAATGGGTCAAAACTCACTTTAAAACCTATCAAACAACTCCAGGGAACTAAAGGGAGATCTCAGGAGTTTGGAAACACATTTCGGAGTGTCGAAAGGTCGGATAGGCTAAGACAAGCATGTGAATTGTAATTAAAGCTGTGAGAATTCTATATTTCATTTCATTCACTTTTATTGATTTATGGTCTATTGGTAGACATTGCTACTTGTAATCTTACATCATATTGTTCTTGTGTCTATTCATGATTGAATATTGTGACATGATGTCTTGTGAAGTGTTTCATTGATTCCAATTTCTACTCTTGATGTTGTTCTTGAAAGATAATTGATGAAAAGCATATTATTGGGATAATCTGGATTTGATTAGACTTGTATTCTTTGGGCTTTGTAGCATATCTAGCTTTGGAATCTTAGAGGTTTGGGATTATTTTTCTTTGAAAACTAAAGTAAGGATTATCTAGTGTCCATTGCACGAGAGATGCGTGGTTCACGGGGACATGGGTCTACCGGGGTTCCGACACTCACCACTACACTTGCACGTCACATGAGTTATGAGACTCGAGGTGGTCGGCAAGAATGAGATTGATGTTGTATAAGCTTGGACGCAGCTCCACTATTTGTGTGATATATTTTGAGCGCAGCTCCATATAGTAGTGGGAAAGGTTAGGTGATAGTTCTCACGGCCGACCGGACGTAGATCATCTCGACTTAGCCTCTGTTAGTCTATACATTCTTAACTGTGGTATTTACTTGCATTACTTGTTTCAGCAATTCTTTAGCTACTTAATGCTTTTAAAAATCAGTCTTATATTTTGGAAATGTGGCATATAATTCTCCAATTATTACTTAAATATTACTATATTAATCGTCTAGTTTGTGACGGTGGGTGTAGGTCTGTCGAGCAGTAGCAGACCGTGGAAGGAGAAGATATACGACTTTCTCTAAGCATTTCGGCGAATCTCTTATCTCATTTTGTATGACTCGACTTTTGTTGTATTATTACTGCTTATATCTTTACTGTACATTTTCGGTTGTACATTGGGTTGAGTGTATAGTTCTTCGTTTTTTAGATTCATATATATACATGCATGTGATGCTGTATTTTCTTGGTTTCCCACACTTAGGATTTTGAATAATAAAAGTTTCCGCATAATCTTTAAAATACATATAAAATAAAAAATGATAAAAACTTTAATTAACTCTGAAATCTAATAACATATGAACATGTGTTTTGAGGATTATAGGGACGTAAGGCTGACTAATACGTAATTAAGTTTTATGTGGTGAGGGTTAAGGCTTGATTACGGGAATAGGTCAGGCGGTGCCCTGTATAGAAGTTGGGGTCGTCACAAGACCCGAGCGCCCTTCGGAAATACCTACAATCAAGCAACGCCGATGAACCACCTTAACTTTAGTTGTGGGCCTCGAAATCATAACTATTCATCCTTTGTCCCCAAGGGAAAACCGTTGCCTGAACATGTGGCTAATCGTTCCTTATTAGAGGACATGATCAAATCTCCAGCGATTCAATAGAGCCAATTTGTTAAAGACGCCGATCGGTCTCAAGTAACACTAAGAAAGCTCTCAATGGGACAAACGTTGCGGTCCGAAACCTAGAAGTCCAGGTAGGCCAAATTGAACAACAACTGGGTCGATTTGAGGAGAATGGGAAGTTACCTTTGCAACCCTACCCAAACCCGAATATGGATATTAACCCATCAGGCGCGCAAATGAACACTAATGTTCACGATAGCACCGCCTCAGAGAGTGAGGTCTACAAAATCATCACCCTAGGAAAAACCAAATTAGATGACCAACCTAACCCCCAAGGAAGTCCCAACGACATCCCGCTTAAATATGTCGATTTGGGAAACGTAATGCTTGATTTGGGAGCATCAATTAACGTGATGTCCTCAGACTTTCATAATTTTATAGGGATTGGTGAGTTGATCGAGAGGAACACTCAAATTCATGCCATTAATGGCAAGGAGATCTCTTTAAAATGAGTAACCCAAAACTTGATAGTGCATATAGAGGATTTGAAATTCCCTGCAGACTTTCGTATCATCGACTTGACAGAGTCACAAAAGTCCAAGCCATTCTCCGTTCTTTTTGATAGGCCCTTTATTTGAACGGGAAGAGCCAAAATTAACTTAGTTAAGGGTTTTGTGTCCGTTGAGCATAAAGGAATAATAGTCATTTTTACAATTATGCATCTTTTGAATTCTTCAATTGACAATTTGATTGCTTGTTTTACTATTATTTTGGACAGGATGTTTAGGGACATCCATGGATCAAAGATGCCCTGGAAGAAATCAAGTCGGATATAGTCCAAGTGGAAAGCCTCCGCAAAGTGGTGCACGTATTAGTATCAGGCCTCCACATAACTTGCAACTTGCCGAACGAGGGACTGAATGCATAAGGATGGGTGATAATGAAGAGAAAAGGATTGTACCCCCCAATATACTGCACTACCAGTTCTAATCCGGCATGAACCCTAGGACGATCGTGCTCCCATGCAAGATTGAATACAAGAGGTTCCCTAGGGTATTGTGTGACACGGGTGCTACAGTCAATGTAATGCCATCCAAAATATTCAATCTATGTGGATTATGTATCACCGCTGATGTTGAGAACAATGTGAGATATCCAAACGGTAAGGTGGAGAAACCTAGAGGGATGGCCGAGAATGTGTCTGTCCGCATAGAAGACTTTGTGTTCGTCACAGACTTTTATGTGGTTAATGGAAGTAATAGCCAATGTAAAACACTTTTGTTAGGATTACCATTCTTAACAACAGCTGGATTGATAAATATGCAGTTGCGGTACATTAACATTCGGGTAGGAAAGAGGATGAAGTTTTTCCGGTATAGTAGCGAGATCTTACGTAACAAAGAGCAAGTCTTCGCACGATTCTCCATACCAACATTTGAGGTTATTAATATGGACCCCAACTAGAGGGAAGTAAATTCGCCGAGCCAACGATGTTAAACAAAAGGGCTACTGGGAGGCAGTCCGTTAACAATTTTGTAGTTAGTAATCGGTTTTAATTCTTGTTTTTCTTATTTTTCTAACCATGCAAGAAGTATTGTACTAAATTCTATATTTATATATATGTGCATTATCCATCTATTTCTACCATTTCTTGTATGTTTGGTATACCTAGCTTATTTTGAACCTTAAGGACAAGGTTCATATTAAGTTTAGGGTGTTTGGAAAGTGGACCGTTGGACAGAACCATTAGTTGAAGACCCGCAGGTATAAGCTTTACATTTTTTTCAATTTACGTGCGACTTCAGTGGAATCGTGGTGGTACTTCTTCCTTTTCTTTCCATTTCTTACCCTCCATTTCTTTCATCCCATTTAGAATTTAGTGCAATAATGTGTGCATGTTTTAGGTAGTCTAGTATATTTGCTATTTTATAAAGTCTTACCTACGAGTGAAACTTTGCTTTCAATTTTTGAAGTAAAAATTTGGTCAAATTATTTACCTTTGGACTTAGAAGAAGTAGAAGAGCTTTGACACCTACTTGACAACATAAATAGAAACTTGGAGTGGAGATGAGTCATCACTTAAGACCAAAGTAAGTAGGTGGTTGAATTAACTTTGCGAGAAAATCCAAAATCTCTAGGATTCTAAAACTAGGACTAATCCACTTGTAGTATAATTGTTAAAGATGTAACACTTGTAAGAGGAAAAGTGTGCTTATTTAGTATACTTAAATATGGACTTGATGATTATACGTTGGAAAACTAACTCAACTTTAGCAAAAGTGAGAAGTGTTAACATGAGATTTCTAATAAAAATAGAGGGTCGAAAATGGAGTAGGGAACTTGATTGTTGGAAAAATAATAGAAAATCGGTATCCACGGGAAATGGGGAAGGGACCATACGATAAAAAAAAACCATATAGAGGGAGAAAGTAAGGATCTCTAGATGAATAAAAGGCGAAAGTTCATGAAAATAAACTTCTATTAAAAAATAAAGATTTTAGCTCAAATGCTTGTAGCTAGGTTAAGTAAGTTCTTCCAATGCCATGAACAAAATAATAACCTACCTTTAAATAAGCCATATGGACTCTTTAAGGTGTGACAATCTATAAATAAGCAAAAGGTGGGAATAAAGTTTATTTGAAAGAATCCATTTAATAAAGAGATTAATTTGGATCTACTGCTTTGATGAAGAAACCCAGAAAACCTACGAGTAAGTTGAAGGTTATGGTTTTTAAATGCTTTAAGTCTTGATAAAGTGTTGTCTTGAAAGGTGACCATGTTTGACCAGCCTTTGAAAATTCCAAGTCTTTTGTTAAAAAGATTAACCAAGTTTCGATTGTATGGACTCCATTGTTTTGCAAAGTGGGTATAAATTCCTTTGGAAAGCATAACTCAATTTTTCACAATGTATTTAGTCGTTGTATTGCACTTAATCGAGCACAATGGAAAAGTTTGATCCATGTAGCCGACCCCAGTTAATTTGGGACTGAGGCTATGTTGTTGTTGTATTTAGTCGTTGTAGTCGGATAACCCTTTGCTCAGGACGTGCAAAGTTCTATGTTTGGGGGTATTTGATGATTCATCATTTATGCACTTTTTATAGGTGTTTTGCTATGTAAATCAAGTCCAAAGTCGTGTTTTATGACTTTATATGTTTACTTTGGAGATTTACAGGGTATTTGACTATTTGGCGGGGATTAGACAAATCCGAGAATGAAGTCAAAGTTTGGTCAAAAAACCAGCAGACTTGACACCTCTATGTATATGGATGGTACCAACTGAGAAGACACGGCACCCCAAAGCGTCAAGCTAGAAGACTGGACGACGCCAAAAACGAACGGATAACATCAACTCTCAAAAGGGATAGCGCCACAGACGATGCTAAGTTTTGAAATGGAAGTTCAGACAAACTTGTTGCCCGAAACTTTCTATATACTGCCATGCCATGACCTGGCGCCGTTCCCATATAATGGCGGCGCTGCTAACAACACCTGATTCGTGGAATATAAGTTTTTCAACTTTTACAAGGCTCTTATTTCCAGACTTTGTTATTCTTGTGCCCAGGCTCACCTATATAAAGTAGGGACCTTTATGAACAAGAATGCATTGTATTCAAAGAGATTTAGGAGTAAAGGAAAGTAGAGTAGTCATGTCCGGCTAGGTTCTTTAATACCTTGGTCGGGGATAAAGCTCTCTAGCCATTAGTAGGTTGTTTTCTATATCTTGTTGAGATTTTTTAATATAATAGTTTTTTGATTCAGTTCTTTATTTTTATGTTGATTTTTTAACAATGTCCCAATGGTAGTTTAGAGTTTATATATTCATTGCAAGTCTCTAGGCATAAACTCATTGACTTGCTATCAATCAGGTTGAGAAGTGGCAATCACTTAGAGTAAGAAACCTGACACACTTGTTGTTCTAGGTGAGTAACATCGAGAACTAGGTTAAATCTTGAGAGTGGCTTGCTAAAGGTTATTCAGGGGCAGGTGTTCCCACAGAGCTATTAATGTTGCTCACGTGCTAAATCTTGAGAACGGTTGCCAAGGTTATATGGTGGAGTAAGAAAAGTATTTAGAGAGGGGTTGTCATATCTATCTAGAATAGGGGAACTAGGATGTTGGTGACCTCAACACTAATAGCCTATCTAGTGAAACTATTTTAAAACCCATCCTTCAAAGTCGATGGTACAAGACATGGAAATAACATAGGGCTAGATTATGGATTCCTAGAATTAGGTACGTTTTTTTTTTATTTTCTGAGTTTTAATTATTTACTTTATTGTTTAGTTGATCATTTGGATAAAACTATTTCAAAAACCCCTATATTCATTTTTCTGTTCATTAGACTCAGTTTGACTGAATCTTATGGATTTGACCATGTATTTACCACTACTACATCCAAGTGGGATTGTTAACCTTTTACGAGCTACATTTGACACGAATGACTCGTAATCATCCCTTACCACACATATAGCCAGTGAACAAAATGGGACTCGTAAAAGCCTCCTTCCTCTCGTGTCCGTATATGCATGACCGACAACTAATGTAACCGTAAATCGTGCATGCAATTATAATCCAGAATATTCATACAATGTAAAGGTTACTATAGGATTTACTTATAAATAGCCAACTTCGAGCTTAATTTTTGGGGTTCCTTGAGCGTTAGATCACCTTGAAAGTGGTTCTAATAGCTTCCTTACATACCCAATTATATTAAAGGTCAAGCTTCAAGTGAACCAAATAATGACATTGTTGGACTAAGTGTTATATCATTTAAATTCCATCCGAGATTTTGATTTCAACAAACAATGTGAATTGGTACCAACAAGTTTGTCAAGTATGTGCAAGATCTTAACATTACAAGTTCAAATAGAATTAGAAGAAATGAGATCAAAAAGTTCAAGATTGTACCAGAACAAGGAAAGACATCAAAAAGCCATAACTTGAAAATGTTTTTAAATCATGCAAACATATTTGGACGCATGCATTTGATGTGTAAAATTTGTTGGAATTGATTTTGAATGCACTGGTATTAGTTTAGACGATTTTTGAAACATTATCAAAATATTTGTAGATAAGCCCTTTTGTGTTTTAAGAAAACAGAATTTCCAATTTTTGGAGTTTGTGAAATCATTTGGGGTATCCAACTAGGCCCAATGATTCATACTAAACATGTTGAATATGTTTCCAGAGGTTTAGCAGAGTCATAAGTGAGTTAGAGAGTCACTAACCAAAACTAGAAAATATTTACTCTTTTAGTCTTTGTTGGTTAGCGTGCTAACTAGTCTCATGGCAGCTTTTTAAAAAGCTTCCACCTTTTTCTTTAATTTGAATATATGGGTGATTTTGGGCCCTTGGATTGAGATAACGGACAAAATAGTAAAAAATGGTTGGTGACCATTCACAAACCATTTAGAAAACATAATTATCCTCTCAAGTTCAAAAAATATTTATTGTCCAAGTTTTCACATCATTTTAACTAGCTTTGCACCTATAGTCACTTGGTGTTTTTTAAGGCAACCAAATTGATCTCAAAGTTGGTGTCATAGAGGTGTTCTGAGGCTTGCAACCCACACTCAAGAACTAATTTTGATTGCTCTCACTTTGTGTTGTAAGAAACTTTGATGTCCTACTTTGATTGCGCTTAAAATACATTTTCCAAACCCTAGAACTAATTTGAACAAATTTCTTGTCTTAATTTTGATTTTCTACAAAACTAAAGACATATTCATTATCTCATCCATATTCTTAGTTGCATGCATAAGAGTTGTTAGGCCCTAGGAGGCTTGTAAGTAATTGGACTTATTTTCACTTTACTTTGTAAAGCCTATTTTCATTGTATTCACCAATCATAATTGTAAGTTGTTGAATGTAATACTTAGTGGTATCTAAGACAAGGGAAGACCTAGTTGAAGCTAGGCGGGAAGTCCAAGTTTTTAATTGGGCATTATAGGCTTGTATTCTTAGGTTGTAACACTTGTTAGTAATTTAAGTGGGGTTAAGAATCCTAATTAGGGAGGTTAGGTCGTAGGATGTAGATTGTTTGGATCAAACCACTATAAATCTTTTATCTCATTTTCATCTCCTCTACCTCCTTCACCATTGCATTGCATTGATATTTATTGTTTGTGTGTGCATTTAGCATCGTTATTCATTGAAAGGTTTTATAAAGGTAATAACTTCTCGGTACACCCAATTCACCCCTTCCTCTTGGGTGTGGTTTCAATTGGTATCAGAGCGGTTTTATTACTCAAAGTGTTACTCATGTATTTTTTAGTCTTTTTTTTGCAAGGATGCAAACATTAGTTCCCACTCGCCTTAAGGAAGGCAACTCATCGAGTAGGCCTCCATATTTTGATGGGACAAACATGTTCATTTGGAAAGTAAGAATGAAGTTCTATATAAGAGCACAAGGTAGAAACCTATGGGATTCATTTAAGAATGGCTATGTCCAACCAAACAAACTCGGAAAGAACTACACCTCTGAAGAGACAATGATTGAGCTATCAAACGATCATGCCATGAATCACTTGTTTTGTGCACTAAGTGAGAATAAATTCAACCGAGTGAGTGCATGCGAAACGGCTAAGAGAGTATGGGAGAAACTTGAAGTGCACTATAAGGGTACCATTCAAGTGAAGAAAACCAACTTGAGGATTCTTAAGAGCACTATGAAGCTTTCCGAGTTGGATCCAATGAAGACATTGCTTCTGCAATTACTCATTTTACAAAGCTCTTGAATAAGATCAAGAACCTTGGAAAGAATTATGATCAAGAGACCTAGGTGTACAAGTTCCTTAGAAGTTTGCCTGAGGAATAGGATGCCAAGAAGTATGCTATTCAATCGACGCAGAATCTTGGCGACTACACCTTTAATGCTCTTTGTGGAGAATTGACGGTTCATGAATTCGAGCTAAAGGACCAGGCAAGATTGGAAGCACTTGGTATTTCATCTAAGAAAAATTCAAAGAAAAAGATAGCATTGAAGGCAAATAGTCCACCGGCAAAATTGAAAGCTCCTATTCTTCCGGTTGAGATCATTAATGATGAGAAGTCTAGTGATGAGAATGAACTTGAGGAGGATGTGGCTATGCTTTCAAGAAAACTTCACAAGCCTATGTACAAGCATGAAAAGTACAAGAAAAATTACAAGGGTGGAAGCAAGGAAGGCAAATCAAGTAAAGTAGTTTGCTTTAATTGTGGCTAACTGGGCCACATCAAAGCCGATTATCGATCCAAGAAAGTTGGAGACAAAAGTAAAGGCAAGAAGAGCTTCAAGGTAACATGGGATGATTCATCTTCATCTAGCTCCGACTCCAAGTCGAAAAATGAGACTTTATCTCAATGTGTAAAGTGAGGTAAATGATTCTAATCCTTTAAATTTTGATGATGTTGATGACTTAGATGATTTTCCAAGCATTGATGAACTCAAGAAAGAGTTGGGAAAAGAGGTCAAAAAGACCAAATAACTCAAAAAAAGCTTGATCATAGAAATTTATGAGATTGAGTCTCAAAATGAGACAATCAATGACCTCTAATATGATTTAAAAGAGGTCATTAAAGAAAGAGATGCCTTAGTGAAAAAAGTAAAGGACTTAACCATCACAATGACTAATTTCACTAATGGTAGGGACATGTTCGACATGATGTTGGGAGCATAATGACGCGCACTCAACAAGAGAGACATAGGCTATGGAGCTAATCTAATTAGCTATAAGAAATTGATGAATGACACGTATAGATGCTCTAAGTGTAATAGATCTCATGGTTTAGGAAAGTGTGTACTTAATAGAGTCAATGTGGGCAAATTAGCATGGGTATTTAAGGATGTTTTTTGATACTAACTTTCAAGCACCTAAGGGAATTTGAGTACCAAAATCTAGTGTCTTTCATTTAATGTAGGATGGGAAGAGGAACACCTCATGGTACTTGGATAGTGGGTGCTCAAGACACATGACAGAAAATGCAAGTCAATTCATAGAGTTAAAATGACATGATGGTGGACAGGTTACATCTGGAGATGACAACAAGGGAAAAGTCATAAGCCTTGACACCATAGGTAACAATTTGTCATCTATTTCAAATGTTTACCTTATTGATGGCTTGAAACATAACTTGCTTAGCATTAGTCAATTATGTGATTAAGGATTTCATGTCATTTTTTAATCATCCAAATGCATAGTTGGGAATGAAAAATATGAAATCTTGTTCATAGCATATAGAGATAAGAATGTTTATGTCATTGACTTTGATGAGATGCATATGCAAAATGTTTCATGCTTAAGTGCTCAAAATGAATGTGACGCATGGTTGTTGCAATGTAGACTAAGACATTCTAGCATGGAGACCTTGTCAAGATTTACCAAGCATGACTTAGTTAATCGTCTTCCTAAATGCACATATAAGAAAGACAAGGAATGTGAATCTTGCATCATTGGCAAACAAGCGAAATCATCATTCAAGACGAAAGTAACTAGTAATGTGACTAGAGCCTTAGAACTAATCCATATGAACTTGTTCGAACCTACCAAACACAAAGTCTAGGAGGTAAATCATATTATTTTGTGATTGTTAATGACTTTACTAGATATACATGGGTCTACTTTTTAGTACATAAACATGAAATGTTTGAGATTTTTGTCAAATTTTGTGCTTTGATTGAAAATGAAAAGAGCTTCAAAATCACAATTATTAGAAGTGATAGTGGTGGTGAGTTCATGCAACACGAGGATATTCACACCAATTTTCTTCTAATAGAACACCGCAACAAAATAGAGTAGTTGAGAGGAAAAATAGGAATCTTCAAGAAATGTGTCGAACTATGTTGAAAGAGTACAACATAGCCAAGTATTTTTAGGTCGAAGCCATTAACACGACATGCTATGTCCTAAATAGTACAAATGTTCAAAATCAAATTAGCAAGACTCCTTATGAGCTATGGAAAGGTCGAAAGCCCAACATTGGTTATTTTAAGGTGTTTGGTTGCACTTGCTATGTCTTAAATAATAAGGATCATTTGTATAAATTCGACCCAAAGTACAAATGTTATGGAAATGTTCAAAATCAAATTAGCAAGACTCCTTATGAGCTATGGAAAGGTCGAAAGCCCAACATTGGTTATTTTAAGGTGTTTGGTTGCACTTGCTATGTCTTAAATAATAAGGATCATTTGTATAAATTCGACCCAAAGTCAAATATATGCACGTTCTTAAGGCACTCTATGCATAGTAAGGCATATAGAGTGTTCAATAGATAATCTAAAACCATAGAAGAGTCAATTAATGTTAAGTTTGATGAGATTGATCATAAAGTGAAATTGATGGATACCTTGGAGCAACCTGTAGAATGAAATGGATATATAGCAGTTGGAGACGATGCCCAGATATAGCAGTTCGGAGCAGAGTATCGGTGTCGCTTACCTACTGACGAAGTCTCTTTCCTTTCTGCCCTGCCTTGAGTTTCGGTCTTGCGCATTTGAATATGGCCTAAGAAGGGCTTTCTCGAGGCTGGGCGTAGATGTATCTATTTGGAGTCGAAACATGAGACTTGATGATGATGATGATGATGATGATGATGATGATATCATTCAATCTCAAGAATCCAATGGTAATGAAGTAGAAGGGAGAAAGGAAACCAAACTAAGTATACCAAAGAATTCAAAACTTCTTTTAGGACCCATTTCAACAAATCTTAGGTGATCGAAGTAAGGGCATAACCATTAGGTCTTCACTAAACTGTGATGAGGGGCATATTGTATTTGTGTCACAAACCGAGCCCACTAAAATAGATGAAGCCTTAAGTGATGAATTTTGGATCATAGCTATGTAAGAAGAGTCAGGACACTTTGTGAGGGATGAGGTGTGAAACTTAGTCCCTAGACCTAAAAACCATTCCATTATTGGTACCAAATGGGTTTTAGGAACAAAAAGAATGAGAAGTGTGACAAAGTGAGAAACAAGGCTATATTGGTTGCACAAGGCTACAATCAAGAGGAAGGTATTGATTATAAAGAAGCTTTGCACTGGTAGCAAGACTAGAAGCAATTCAAATGTTGCTTGCTTATGCTTGCTACAATGGCTTACTACTATACCAAATCGATGTCAAATGTGAATTCTTAAATGGCTTTATTAATGAGGAGGTATATGTAGAACAACCATCGGGTCTTGACGACCATGATTCTCCAAATCATGTTTATCTTCTTCGAAAGTCCTTGTATGGGTTGAGACGGACTCCTAAAGCATGGTATGACATGCTAAGTGTATTTCTTCTTGATAAAGGGTTTGACAATGGAACACTATATCCTACTTTGTTCATTTTGACCAAAATGATGATATGCTTCTTATTCAAATTTATATAGATGATATCATTTTCGGATCATCAAACACATGTCTATGTGATGAATTCTCATCTTTAATGACAAATGCGTTTGAAATGAGTATGATGGGTGAACTAACATATTTCTTGGGGTTTGCAAATCAAGCAATCTAAGCACGTGATTTTTATTAATTAAGTGAAGTATGTGAGGGACACGCTCAAGAAATTCAGATTTGAGAATTTGAAGGCATGTGACACTCCTAGTAGTTCCACCATCAAAATGAACAACGACCAACTAGGAAAGCCTATAAATCCTAAGCTATATCATGGAATGATAGGAAGTCTCAGCTATTAGACTAGACATTATGTTTAGTGTATGTCTATGTGCTAGGTTCTAATCCGAGCCCAAAGAGTCACATTTAAACTATGTCAAACGTATATTTTGATACTTAAGTGGGACACGAGACTTGGACTTATGGTTCAACAATGCTCAAAGTTTTGAACTTAGAAGCTTTGTTGACTCCGACTATACAGTGAGCCTAATGGATAGGAAAAATACATTAAGATTTAATCATTTGTTAGGAAATTCGTTGATATCATAATTTAGCAAAAAGGAAAATTTCGTCACATTTTCCGCCAACGAAGCTGAATATGTAACAGTTGGGAATTATTATGCTCAAGTACTATACATGAAACAACAACTTGAGGATTATCAAATCCAAGTTAATTGTGCTGAAGTTTTTTGTGATAACACTAGTGCAATTAATATTTCAAAAAATCTGGTGTTACACTCACGTACCAAGCATATTAAGATTAGACACCATTTCCTTCGTGGTCATGTACAAAAAGAGGATGTCAAATTGACCCATGTGTCCACTGATGACCAACTTGCATATATATTCACTAAGCCTTTGCCTAGGGACTAATTTTTCTATGATTAGGCGAGAATAAAACATGATTCGTGAATCCGACCTTTTGAGTGTGTTCTAAATAGTGAAAACCATATTTCACACTGATCTCGAGGTGTCCATGATGTATGTGTCGTGTCCTAGGTGTTTCTCCAAAATCAAAAAAAAATTCAAAACAGATTCCATAGAACAATTAATGCGCTAAATAATGTCATTAGCGCGCTAGCTCTCTCCCTTAGCGTGCTAACAGCCCTACGCAGGTCTAATTCTCAATCAGACTTATTAGCGCACCAACTTTTCCATATTAGCACACTAATTAGTCTCGAGTCAGGTTTTAAAACCACTCGAGACTAAGGACGATGTTCATATTTTCCTTCCCCTCCTCACTATCGCCTTTACTCTCCTTCACACTCTATCTCTTGTGCCTTTTCGGTGCGTTTCTTGCATGGATTTCTTCACGCCCTTTCATCCATCAATTTGTCCATTTTTGCTAAAATCACTCTCCACCTAGTGCCCACCAAGTGTTCGATAAATTGTCCGAATTGCACAAAAACATTTGAGTGACCACCAAACCCACTTCTCGTTGTCCCACCACCTGCCAATCCCCCACCCCCCAAACTTCAAAAGTGATTCTGAGTCATCTTCTTCATTTCGGACTACCACTCAATCCACCACCCGCCGCATGACACTAGTCATCATCCTTGCTATACTTTAGCCACCATTCCAGTCGATCCCCTGCGTTGCGAAGGACAGTACAAGTTCAAGCACGATAAAGCTATTTTCATAAAGTCCATTTTAGAGGTTGTTAGCTCGAGGCTAATGGATGCCAAGGTTCTTAAACCGGCTGTCGAAGACTTCAATTTTTTCGACAAAGCATATCTTTTGGTTCACGAGGTGCTCACTAAGCTTAGTTGGGTGTTCTTTTGCCAATACAAAGACACGTATAATGCGCCACTAATTCAGGTGTTCTACTCGAGTCTTGCCACCACTAACAAATTCGCTATTTGATCCATAGTTGGCAGTCACGTCATTGACATCACCGCGCAGCGCCTGACTAACCTCCTTGATTTTCCAATCCACACTCCTACTACTACTTTCACGGGCAAGATCTGTGAATGGCCTTTCAACTAGCTTAGCTCCTGAACTCTTTCAATAGGTCTGATCGGGAGATCACTGTCTGCCCCTCCGACATTACTGACACAGTCTTCAAGCTTGTGCTGCATCTTCTTCACATTACTTTGCATAAGGTCATTCTTCAAAGAGGTGGGAGCAAGAATTACTTCACTCTTTTGGACATGTAAGTGCTCGGAGCCCTCATGAAGGAGATCTCGATCAGCCTACCGCACGTCGTCATTGCTTATATGACATCAACCTCCGGCTATGGCTGCCACCTACCATATGCTCAAATTATGACTTCCTTTTTTGGGGTAGTGGCAATGAATATTTGCTTTAGTGGTCACCTTCTCTCAATGGCCGACACAGTTGGCATGGCTACTGGTGTGCGTGCCGTAAGTATAACAACTCACTTGTAATATAATGTAACCAACTTACGTTGACTACGGATATCATCCTCAGGAAAAAGTTTGCACTAGTTGCTAATTACCTATTTAACTTGAACTATTGCCTTTTTAATTGGTTTTATACTAACTAAATTATTCTAACAAATCACTTTAAACTTACTTGACTTCTTATATTAAGGATATCTTAGTTCATAACTTCACCTAGGTAATTTAATATTATACTCTGTATTCACTTTTATATCTTAATATGTTATGTGCAATGCTTAATTATAATAGACAAATTTCCTTCAAATCCACTTCAACCTACTGTCGTGACGGAGAAGATTTTAACGTGCAAACTAGAACTCCGCCTATCGGTGTGAATAATGTAAGCTCCTCATTGCTTTAAGTCTCAAGTCATTGGATTCATAACCAACTAAGTTTACTATCCACGCCTCCCTAATCAACAACTATCGCTCGATGTTGTGTATTTTAGGTTGTAGTGTTGATATCCGGATTAAAAGCTTCAATGGTCGTGATAACGTCTAAAGCCTAAGTTCATTAAACACGTGATCAAGATGTCTACAAAAACACGCTTAAAATCAATACAAACTCTAACTATTGCACTTTTTATTATCAATTTTTACTCCTATTTAAAACATAACATTCATACCATATGATCCATTGATCCCCAAGATAAATTGACTACTCACACTTCATTTAAAGACACATATCACAATTCAATATGGAAATCATTGCAAATCAGAGATGAATATAAATATTACCTTGAATTTAATCAATGAAACCAAACATAAATTGCAAAGGTGGAGTCTTCAATGTTTTTTCCAACGAAACTCCTTAATACTCAAACTTAATGTTAAATTACTCAAATGGTGGCTGAGTTCCTTCTATGTGGTGATATCTTATGAGTTTACCATTTCCTAATACCTATTTATTCTCTTTAATAACAATTAGAAACCCTAAATTATAATTTAACTCGAATTAAAACTCCACTTTCTATTTCTTGCGTGGTTGGCGTTGTCATTTACTGCCCCGGTGCCGTATGTGTTAAGCCATGGCGCCGCTACCGTGCCACTACTTCATTGTGTATTTTTGAGCTCCTGGAGTCTTAGTGCCATCCTTTGTTTGTTCTGGTGTCGTCCCTTGTGTGCCACGGTGTTGCCGCAACGCTGGACCTCTAAAGTTGATTTTCTTCATTTTTCTTCTTTCCCACGACGTGCCTTTCATCCCCATATGGTGCCTTATGTTCCCATAGCATCAACACATGTACCTACGGCGCCAACTTTAATTTTGTGAGTTTTTGCTCCGTTTCTTCTCGTTTTTCCTCAATTCCTTCTATTACACCTTAATTCCCTGAAAATGCAATAATACAATGAATTAAAACTCATTTAGGGATATTTATACTAAATATATTACTAAAATAACCTTATATATACATATAAATAATTAGTTATCAGCTACACTAAAGGCCATGAAGTACTGATACATTCGAACGGAAAGGGGATAGATCCGCGATGTGGACATTTTGGAGAACAAGAACTATGGTAGCTATGAAACTCCTCATGAGTCAGATTCAGATGTCGACTTTGAAGAGAGATTATCTGGACTACAGCTTCTTATATTCGCTACATTGCGATAACGGTGATGATGAGGTTCAGCAAGAACCAACTCAGGACTTTCCACTCCACCAGCTCTGCAGCCACCACATGAGGATTTCCAACAGCGGGCTCTACTGCAACACTATCACTCTTATGTTCCCTAGTCATATTTTGGCGTCGCCCCTCAATCGGCCATGTCTTCATCCTCTTCCTATATATATGCACGGTTCTGCTACACGCAGGAGTACATGACGAGATCGTTCAAAGCGATCAATACATGCCTTGATCATCAGGATACTCGTCTTTATAGGAATGAGGGCCACTTCCTACCACTTAGGCAACCGAGGGATGATCACACCTCTTGCTCTGGTCGTCGGACTTCATCGCATTAGGAATCTTACAGTCTATGTTTAGGTGGAGTCATAGGAAATTTTAGTAATAGGGGAGCATTAAGTTCATTTTTTAGTGGGAGTTTGTTTTGTCGAGTTCATGCAAACTCTAAATTCTTGAATTCTCGCATGTGATACATCATGTTATTACTTACTTTTGAGAACTTAATGAAATGACATGATTTTTTTTGCGTATCTCTGAGTTATTTCTTATGGATGAATGGCATTTCATTATTATTTCCTATTTTGTCTTTAACTTCATGCACATTGATAGGGGAGATATTTACCCACTTTTTAATGTTATCAAAAGGTGGAGAAATCTTGTCACTGAACTTAAACTTTATGAACTTGATATGCATTTATTATATATGTTCGTGTGTCAAGTTCATGTTGTTTGTTATCATCAAAAAGAGGGAGATTGTTGGACTAAGTGGTCTATTACTTAGACTCAGTCCAAGATTTTAATGTCAACAAACAATATGAATTGGTACTAACAAGTTTGTCAAGTATGTGCAAGATCAAAGGAAGCATAACTTTACAAGTTCAAATGGAATTGGGAAAAATGAAACCCCAAATATCACGATTGTATTAGGACAAGGAAAGACATCGAAGATCCATGACCACTACTATTACAACTTATGTAAGGTATATAAGTTCAATTACACAAGTCAAATGTATTAGATTCATGCATATCATAAACTTTAGGTTTTGGAGTAAATTCAAGTTCCGGTTTTCAATGATTTAAATCTCATGACTTGAAAATATTTTTAAATCATGCAAATATGTATTTAAATGTGCATTTGATGTGTAAATACTGATGGAATTGACTTAGAATGCACTAGTATTAGTCTGGACGGTTTTTGAGTCATTATCAAAATATTTGTAGATAAGCCCCTATATGTTTCATGAAAATGGAATTTCCAATTTTTGGGGTTTGTGAAATCATTCGAGATGTCCAAACGGGTCCAATAACTCATACTAAACATGTTTAATGTGTTTCCATAGATTTAGTAGAGTCCTAAGTGTGTTAAAGATTCGCTAACCAAAACCAAAAAGTATTTACTATATAGTTTATGCGCTAATAACGATCATTAATGAGCTACCTGCAGTTAGCGTGCTAATGATCTCAGGTAGCCCGCTAGCCAGTCTCCTAACAAATTTTTAAAAAGCTTCTACTTTTTTCTTTAATTTGAATATATGGATGATTTTTCGGCCCTTGGATCGAGATAACATCTACAAATAGTCAAAAAGAGATGGAGACCATTCACAAACCACTTAGAACACACAATTATTCTCTTAAGCTCAAAACTCTCTATTGTCCAAGTTTTCACTTTATTTTGGCTAGTTTTGCCGAGATAATCACTTGGTGTCTTTTTAGGGAACTGAATTGATCTTGCAGTTATGTCATAGAGGTGTTTTAAGGCTTGCAACCCACACTTCATAACTGATTTTGATTGCTCTCACTTTGGGTTGTAAGAAACTTTGATTTCCTACTTTAATTATGCTTAAATTACATCTTTTAGTAAGATTGTCATGTGAAAAAGTTTGTTGTGTTCTTGAACATATTTGTCTCGGATTTCTATTTAAACTTTATTTTCAACACCCTATGACTAATTTAAATAAGTTTTTGGTCTTAATCTTGATTTTCTACAAAACCACTTGTTCATTGGCTTTGAAACTGCATTCGTTTTAATTGAACTTATTTGGTCGGTTTCGTGACTGAGATTGGTGCAAAAATTAATGACTTAATCATTATCTCATCTACGAAAATCATTATCTCATCCACGAAAATAGCAACCAAAGTATGCTCAATAACTGTTTCTAAAAATAATTATTTATAAGAACTTCAACTAGCTTTCAACTAGCTAACTTAGGTTAACTTTCTAACCTTTAAAACCTTAATATTCTTCATACTAAACAAAAGAGAATTTGTAGAGCTCACTTTATACTTTTCATAGACTCCAAGAACACTCAAATCGGATCGTAAATGGAGAAGTTATAAACTTCCCAATATGGCCTGTTAATTTGGTGAACTTTATTTGTTTTGAACTAATGAAACTTTTCCAAATCAATGCTTTTGCAATTAAATCCTTAAAATTAGACATCGATAACCTAAAAGTCACATCAAACTGAATTCAAAATATTTCCATTGCCCCTGGAGTCAATTTGGGCAAAACCTAATAATACAATTTGTCCAGAATCCTAATGTAAATCAATTTTAAAAATAAAACATCTTCAAAACAATTATCAACTAAATTTCATCAATTAAATACGAAATCCTTGAAGAAACTAAAAAATGGCGAAATTCAAATTGAATCGTGAAAAATGCACTTAATTGAGAATTTACCAAATTACGGGCCAAATACTACGTTTTCACCATGAAAACTCAGCTCGAACTGACCGTCTCACGATGTTTTACAGTGTTGTTTTATAGTGTTGCAGAGAGAAACCAGACGAAAATCAGACGCAAGGAGATCAGCGTACGAAAATTTCCGCGGAGATTATGTTTCAACGAAACCATTTTCCTCTGTTAAAATCGATTGATTTCGATTTTTGATTTTTTTGTATATTAATTAATAATCCCTCATCTGCTTGTCAGCAGCTTAATTTTTTTATTTATTAATTCCCGAAATCCCTATTTTGATGTGTTTTGACTTTTAGTGCTCATTTTGGATTTAGTTTTCACCAAATTGAGCCAAACTCTCGACAAATAGTCCACTCCATAACATGTCGATAACATTGGTTTTGGTGAAACCAAAATCCCAAAAATCATAACTTTGTCCATGACTAACTAAAATCTTTCAAACCAATCCTCTTGCAATACTTAACTAAACTTGCACCAATTTGGACCCAATCTCAACATTGATGACCGTCAATCGACACGAAACTCAAGGTAAGTTCTTGCACTAACTTTGTTCTCATTTCACACTGCCACCAATCGCGACTTGCACGCAAATCGAGGATAAAATCCTCATGTGATAACTTACACTTAATTTACAAGTTTTATTAATTTCACTCATGCCCTTTAGACACGCATTTGCGTACCCGATTATGTCAAATTGAGAACACACCTTAACATTTTTCCACGTTGCGACGAAATACCATATAATGCACATACTAGGCATTCACCAACCAAAAATAACATTAACCTAGAGATTCATTTTTCACCGATCTGAGTCATAATCCATAGCACATATCGTAATTAAGACCTACTAACCGCGTAATTAAACCTAAATATTGGTTTATTGAAATCAGGTATTTAACACCTCCTAACCCCGAAATTCACAAGACTTGTCGTAGGTTGAGGAAGGAGACCCGTTTGAGGAAGTTACAATTCAAGGCTTATAAGTTCCCTTTCTGGCTACCATGGCGGATCCCAATCCACCTCATCCTCATCAATTGATGATAGGGGAAGCGAAAGCCAATATTCAAGTACACTTGGCACAACAACCCCTTTGCATTTCATATCCTCTTCATGGTAGAACATTTGAGCTAAGGTCTGGTTTCATTGAAATTTCACCACATTTTCATGGTAAAAAGGATGAAGACCCATATGCATTCCTCAAGGAATTTTATCACACTTGTTCTTCGATTAGGCCACCAAATGCAGGAGAGGACATGGTTAAGCTTCGAGCTTTTTCATTTTGTCTTAAGAACAAAGCCAAATAGTCGCTTTACTAACTTTCACCCGATTCCTTCACGACTTGGACTGAAATGCTTGCCGCATTTTTTGAGTAACTATTTCTCTGAGACTCGAGCTTCAACACTTAGAAGAGAGATTTGCGACATTAAAATGGGAGATAGTGAGACCATGAGTAAGTATTGGGAGAGATACAAGCGTCTACTTGCTAGTTGTACCAATCACCAACAAACCGATCTTTTCATTGTTCGATTTTTTTATAATAGCATGTCACCATTCGAGCGATGAGTGTTTGATAATCTTTATGGTGGCCATATTAAAGAAAAGACTCCTGAATGATTGATGGATCATTATGAAACAATAACAACTCAATCCTATCAATATTGTAACCATATTGATGAGACTTACCGACGATCCATGGAGTAAGTTGGTTCATATAAAAATGATGAAAAGATTGATAGGTTCACTGCCTTACTTGAGAAACTTGTTCAATCCGATCTGAAACAAGTCAATGTTTGTGGCCTTCACGCCGACCCCTCCCATCCCACCGACACTTGTCCACTTCTCTCTGAAGATGAGCAAGAAGTCAATGCTTTAGCGAACCAATTCCAAGGGCAAGCACGTGGTCAATTCATTAAAACTTATCAACCTCGAATTATGAGTCCTTATCTTAGCTATGGATCTTCCAATCCCAATTACCAAACCTTTGTTCCAAGAGTTTGACCTTTGCCTCGACCTAATCCTCCACTATAAGCTTTTAGTAGCTCATCCTTATATGACATGGTTAAGGCTTTGGTTACATCCCAAGATACATTCCAAAAGAATGTAGAGAAGCACCAATCTGACGCATATAGGTAAATGCAAGAGACCTAAGCTAGTATTAGGGATTTAGAGGCCCAAATGGGATAAGTGACAACCGAATTAGGGAGGATAAATGACATGGGTAAGTTTTTGGTTTAAACATATCCATATCCAAATCCAAATACGGGAGCCCATTCGATCGCTCTTAAAAGTGGCAAAAAATTGGAAGTGACTCCACCAAAGTAAGAGAAAGTAAAAGAGAAACCTCAAGTTAATGAGGTAGAGTAAGATATTGAAATACTTCCTAACCCTTATAAGAAGAATGAGGTTTCTCCACCTCCCTTCCAAATCAAGCCTCCCTTCCCTCAACATTTAATAGTAAAAAAAAGCAAGAAGAGGAGCAAGAGATTTTGTAGGTCTTGAAGAAAATGAAGATCAATATCCCACATATCAATGCTATAAAGCATGTTCCCCATTGTGCTAAGTTCCTTAAGGATCTTTGCACTAACAAAGGGAAGTTGAATGGTAATGAGAAGACTAGTGTTGGAGAGAATGTCTCTGCGATCTTGCAAATGAAATTGCTTCCAAAGTGTAAGGATCCCAGCTTGTTTTCGATGCCTTACACAATTGGGGAGGTTATTCTCCAAAGAACCATGTGTGGAATTGAAGCTTCAATCAATGTCATGCTACTTTCCACCTTTGAAACACTTAACATCGATCCTCTCAAAGAAGTCAGTTTTATCAATCAAATGGCAGACCGCTCCGTTGTTCACCTCATTGGTGTTCTTGAAGATGTCTTTAGTGAGTGTTAATGAATTAGTCTTTCCAGCGGATTTCTTTGTTGATGACATGAAGGATGGCCCTTGCGTTAATGTTTCATCTCTTCTTCTTGGTCGACCGTTTTGAAAAAGGCTCGAACCAAGATTAATGTGTTTAATGGTACACTCACTATGGATTTTGATGGTGAAATCATCAAATTCAACATCTATGATGTCGTGCGGTACCCTAGAAATTTTTAATTGGTTTGTGCTTTTGATTGCATTGATTCTTTTTGTGCAAAAGAGATTTCATGCTAGTGATGTTGAAGAATCACGCTAAATAGTGCTGAGAAACACCTTTACACTAACTCATTGCGGGAGAAAACACTTTATTTCAATCGGGGATTGAAGAAATGGTGTATGAGTTGGATTCTTTTTCACCCGTCTACTTAGTGTTTCATACATTAAGTTGCCTACCTCCCACTCCAAGATCATCCCTCCCTTGATTTAAACACATTGGAGCTTAAGCCTCTATCCAATCATCTCAAGTATGTGTACTTAGGTGAGAATGATACACTCCTCATTATCATATCTACTAAGCTCACATCATTAAAGGAGTAGTGACTCTTGCGAGTACTTAGGGAATTCAAGGAGGCCATTAGATGGATTATTGCGAATATCAAAGGTTTGAGTCCCTCCGTATGCATGCATAGGATTCATATGGAAGAGGGTTCCAAACCTACATGAAAAACCCAAAGAAAGCTCAATCCTCCCATGATGGAGGTTGTCAAAAAGGAGATCTTGAAGCTCCTTGATGTCGGCACGATCTACCCCATCTCCGATAGCAAATGGCTAAGTCCCATCCAAAAGGTTCCTAAGAAAATGGGAATTGCGGTAGTCACTTACTCACTTGGTGAGTTAGTTCCGACTCGTATTCAAAATGGTTTTAGAGTTTGCATGGACTACCGCAAACTTAATGCTTCCTCACGTAAGGACCACTTTCTGTTACCTTTCATTATCAAATTTTGGAAATAGTAGCCGAGTGCATGCACTATTGTTATCTTGATGGTTATTCAAGTTTTCACCAAATCTCGGTTGCTCCCGAAAATCAATAAAAGACAATTTTCACTTGTCCTTTTTAGACTTTTGCCTACCGTTGCATGCCTTTAAGCTTATGCAATGCACCCGCCACATTTGAAAGGTGCATGGTTAGTATCTTCTCTAATTTTGTTGAGCAATTCATTGAGTTTTTTGTGGATGATTTTATTGTTTATGATGATTCATTCGACATTTTTTTTGACAATCTTACTGAGGTACTTGACCGATGCATAGAAAAGAACTTGGTCTTAAACTATGAAAAATGTCATTTCATGATGGATCAACGACTCATTTAAGGCCACATTGTCTCCTCCAAATGTTAGGAGGTTGATTCGCCCAAAGTTGATGTCAAAAAAAAGTTGCCTTACCCTACAAATGTCAAGGGAATCCAATCTTTTTTTGGACATGCCAGTTTCTATCAGAGTTTTATCAAGGATTTTTCCAAAATCGTGCAACTTTTATGTCACTTGTAATAAAAGACATGCCTTTGAGTTTGATAAGGCATGCATAAATGCATTTGACGCACTCAAAGAACCACTTACCTCCACACTGATAATTAAAGCACCCGTTTGAAACTTACCTTTTGAAATCATGTCCGATGCTAGTAATCATGCGGTAGGTGCGGTTTTGAGGCAAAGGTAGAGCTTCTCATGTCATCCATTATGCTTCTCGAACCCTTGATGATGCATAAGTGAATTACACTACCACTGAGAAAGAGCTTCTAGCCATGGTATTTGCATTAGAAACATTTTGGCCTTATCTTCTAGGTGCTAAAATGATTGTCTATTTCGATCATGCGGCATTGAGATACGCAATGGCCAAGAAAGAAGCTAAACCTCGGTAACTTTGGTGGATACTCTTGTTCCAAGAATTTGATATCGCTATCAAGGATAAAAGTGGAGCGAAAAATCTTGTCACAGATCACCATAGTCGTGTTACTAATGGTGAGAGTCTTACTTGCTTGAAAGATGAGTTTCACGATAAGCATGTTTTTATTATTGAGGATGAAACACCATGGTATGTCGACAATGTTAACTACCTCACTACTTGAGTGTTAGCCCCCTGTCTCACTAAAGCCTAAAAATAAGGTCAAAAGCGATTCTAAGTACTACGTGTATGAAGACACGTAACTTTGAAAATTTCGCTCCAATCAAATTATTCGGCGATGTGTTTCTCAAGTAAAAACTCACTCCATCATTGCATTTTGTCATTCATATGCTTGTGGAGGACATTTTGGCCTTCTATTCATGACAAGAAAAATTTAAGAGTGTGGTTTCTTTTGGCCCACACTATTTCATGATGCATGCTTGTTTGCTAGAACTTGCCCAATGTGCCAAATGATCGGCAACTTGAGTCGTCATGACCAAATGCCACTCACTTCTATCTCATTTTTTGAAATATTTGATGTTTGAGGAATTGATTTCATAGACCCTTCCTACCTTCTTTTGGCAATTTGTACATTTTGCTTGCGGTGGATTATGTCTCAAAGTGGGTGGATGATAAGGCTACATGCACTAATGATTCTAAAGTGGTATGTGAATTCCTTAAATCAAGAATTCTCACTACTTTTGGCACACCGCAGGCTATAATTAATGACTGTAGAACTCATTTTTGTAATAAGTTAGTTGAGAATTTGCTTAAGCGTCACAATGTGACTCATCGAACAATCACAACATACCATCCTTAAACCAATGGACAAGGGGAAGTGTCAAATCGAGAAATAAGTTCCATTTTAGAGAAGACGTTGAACCTAAATCACAAGGGTTTGAGTACACGTCTTGATGATGTTTTATGGCTCTATCGCACCACTTATAAGACACCAATTGGGATGTCTCCTTACTGACTTGTCTTAAGGAAGGCGTATGATCTCCTGGTCAAGCTAGAGCACAAACCATTTTGGACGGTCAAGAATTGCACATAAAGCTTCATAAAGCTAGAAAATGAGCACAAATTTGACATTCAAGAGTTGGAAGAGATTCAAAATTATGCATATGAAAGCGCATGGATATATAAGGACAAGACCAAAGCATGGCATGAATGTTTTTTGTCTAGGAAGTTCTTTCAAGTGGGACAAAAAGTCATATTGTTTCATTCTCGTTTGCGTTTGCACCCCGGTAAGTTAAGGTCCCGTTGGATTGGGCCCTTTATTATTACTAATGTGTTTGATCATGGTGCAGTGGAGATTTAGACTACGGATACCGATAAGACTTTCAAAGTGAATGGGCACCGACTAAAGCTTTTCTATGATAATGTCCTACAACTTGATATGGAGAGCGAGCTCCTTGCCATAGCAACTTACCAAGAATAATAGTGGCAAAATCTAGCCAAACACGTAAAATAAAGGCACTTTTTGGGAGGCAACCTAATGTGAAGTTCAGTTTTGTTTCGTTCATTTAATGTTTTGTTCTTCTTGTACATACTAAGTTTGATACTCTTAGCTATGACATTTTTGTAGGTACTTCTATGGATTTGAGCAAGCATGAATAAGGATAGGGTTATCTAAGTGCACGTCGGTCAGGTATAATTTAAATTAGCATGCATGGTTCACTCCACGAATCTCATTCTCTTATTTCAACAAGATGGATAATGTAATGCAAGGCGTTACCCCACCACACATTTGTCTTGTTGAAATTCATGATGATTTTAGCATTCTACTTGGAATTTGATAGTTAATGAATCTATGCTTGTGAGTGATGCTTTTATTAGTCTAAGTGATTTTTGTGGATCCGTTGTCTATGTGAGTGGGAGTTCATGATAATCTTTTCAGAATAGCATGCATGAAACTTGACTTGTGGTCTCAAATGAAGTTTACTTGACTTGATTGTAACACTTTTAGTCTAGTATTATGCTAGAATTCTATTAGTTTGTAAATTAGTTTGTACATAGGCCACAAATATATATTGTTTAAAGCAATATAGATAGTTGAAAAAAATGAATACAAACACAAATAACAATAAAAAATAATCCCTTTTTTAGGAAATTTTCCCTCTTTTCATTAGTTTTATAGACTTTGTTTTGTGCTTAATAACATGACAGTTAGTTTGTTTATTCTTACTCTTATTTCCATTGTATATCACTTGTTCCCGTTCACTTTCTTTTGTTGTCTATGTGGTTGTTTTACCACGACTTTATTTTGAACCTTAGTGGCAAGATTTGGACTAAGTTTGGGGGATATGTAGGTTTGTGGAAGGATGGTTTGATGGTTTAGAATCCAAGTTTTGATAGGTATAACCATTTCAATTTTTTGTATGAGCCAATGCTTGCTATAGATTGTAATGGCGGTGTTCTTCCCTCTATTCTTGATCATTTCATCTCCTTATCTATCGTTTTCTTCTTGTCTATCCATCACTCATTCTCGTCATCTCATTCATTCATTCATTTATTTTGTTCGTAGTATCTTTACATGTAGTTTTCTTATTTCAAAAAATCAAGTTTTTGAGAATAAATATGCTATGTTCCATGCATTTAAAGTCTTAGAAACAATTTTGATGCATATAGAGTTGCCATAACTGAACTTAAGTGCCTATTGGTGGTAAATTTTATGTATGCATGCCTTTGAGATGCAGACTTAGGATGATGTAAGAGACTCCATTTTGTCGCGTTCTTGACCAGGCTTAATCAGTGTTACTTCGTAGGGTCTACTACAAGGGATGGGCCATATGCTCGACACCAAAGTAGGAAGAAGGTTAGAATTGTGCAAGTGGAATAAGTTAGATTTCTAGGATCCTAGAATGAGGTTGCACTTCAATTAAAGCGAAATTTTAGAGATCGAACCATGTATAAGGGAATGATTATAGTCCATGCTTGTATTAAATAAATAACATCATGACCCACATATCGTCTATTTCCACTAGTTAGCCATGTTTGAGCCTATACAACCATGCTTTCCTTGAGTACCTATCATTAAACCCAATAAAATCACTGAGCCTTTATATACATGTTACCTAGTTATTGAAAGGCCTAGTTAGATCAAAAGTTGTTAAAAAAAGATTATGTGATTCGAATGTAAGAAAAGCCCAAGTTTTGGGGTTGTTTATGTTTGCAAGTTTGTCGACCACTCCAAAAAGTTGTGAAAAAAATAATGTGCAAAAAAGTACTTGAAACTAAAGGAGTTGGTGAAGAAAAAAAGTGATTCATTTATGAAAGTTCAAAAGTTGTGTTGTAGTTCACTTTGTTTTAGCTCTATGTTGTGTATGTTTGCTCTAATCTAGTGTTTGTCAACATTTTTGAATCCATGCATATATTCATTTCTTAAGTCTTCATTGGTGGAGAGTGTGAGTTATAGTCTCGCCTATTGGATTCTTTTTGCATTTTTAATGCCCAATAAAGAGATCGTGGACTTGCGACTTGAGTGTATATGCTTAGAAAACTCATGATTAATTGATAGCCGTCGCTTTTGACACAATTTTAGGTTCTGAAAGTGTGATATTTGATAAGTTCAAACCTAAGCTCTTGACAACTTCTAGTCTCCAAAGTAGGGTTGCTAGCAGGGCGGGAAATCCTCATGGGAGCGGAGAGTCCCCACAATAGAGACGGGTACGGAGGATTTAAATAGAAACGGAGGCAGGGATGAGGTGAAAATTGCAAATCTGAGCGAGTACGGGTATGGGGATGGGTAAAAAAAATATATCCGTAGGATCCTATAGGGAGTCCCCATTGGTATGACACCTTACTTTTTTAAATTCTTTTTTGAGAAAAATAAGTAGGGAGAAATATTTCTATGCGGTGATTCACCGCGAGAATCCGCGCGGGGATCCTCAATGGAGAATTAAATGTAGAAAAAACTTTCCCCACGGAGATTCTCCATCTCGCGGGGATTAGACGGACACAGGGAAGGAGATGGAGATAGGATCCCTATCCTCCTCATTTGCATCCCTACTCCCAAGTCTCTTGAGTTTTGCATTGATTTGGCATCGAGTTAAACCACAGGATTTCTGCTTTTACTAAATCTAGGCTTAGGGTCATTAAGTTTGTAATTGTGTCTTCAATAAAGTGTTTGTGTTTATATTTTGAGTCCCTAGGAATAAATTAGGAGTCTAGCTAGTTTGCATTAGTTGTTTAGAGCCGTGTTGAATAATCTTTTGCTCGGGATTAGCAAAGCAATAATTCGGAGTATTTGTTAAGTCTATTTTGTACCTTATTTTGTGTGTATTTATTTTATTTTAGTGTATTAAAGTCTCCAATTTTAGTTCATAAATGCTTATTTTTGTTGCATAGATAAAAAAACATAAGTGGGGCTCTTTTAGATGCTTTTTGGCATTTTGCCTCGTAAAGCACACTTGCACGCACCCGAGACAGCTGCGTGGGATCCACTATGGGCTATGGTGTTGGTTAGTTGATGTCCCTCAGTATTGAAGTACTTGAAGTTCAAGAAAATCTGAAAAACTGGCTAACTATGCAAGAAATCATAAGGGGGTTCAACAGCCCTTAATCTCAGCCTCGAGAAGTGCTGTGCAGAAGAGATGGAAGATGAGGAACTGCGAAGAGACACAGCGTGACACAAAGAGAGCAACGCAGCTACTTCGCAGTCGTTCAAGTCACCTCGAGATTCGCGTCAAAATTAAAAAGTTCGATGAAGAAACAAAAATAAATGACAACCAAATTCATTCATGCGCCAAGCCTTCCGCTTGTGCGTCTTCATAACTGTCCTGATGATTCTCGATAAACGCGCTAGCCTCTTTTCCAGCTTCAGCTAGCATCGATCTTTCTCGAACTTGCGTTCTCTCAACAAACAAAATCTCAAGCGTTTGAACACGGGGCAGAGACGGAATTTTAGTGGTTTAGGGTTTTCTCAACCTCCCTACACGCGGACACTTGGCGCCACGCTATCCCTTCTCACCAAAAAAATCATCTCATCCCCTCCAAATGATTCCGCGCTCATTTTTTTCCTCTCCTACCGAGACAAAAATAAACGAAAAGTAGTGTGGATATCTCCCCAATTTTCGGCCTGCACCCCACATTTTACTTCGTGCGAACCACGTTTAGATTTGAGCACCCCTAAAAAAAATTTCTTTCCCAAAATGCCCCTGCTGTGTGGACCCCACAACATTCGAATTCTCTGAAGAAGAGTTGGTTTTCCCTGTGAAGAAGAAGAGAACCCTAAGTCATTGATCGAATCGACTCGATGAAGCATCCACTCGGTCTATATTCGCTCTTCGCTCTCCCCTCTTCCCCTTAGTCTTCATTCCAAGCGGTGGTGGAGTTGGTTTTGTTCCAGGCAGTGGTGGAGGTGTTTTTGTTCTTGTTGGTTTGCGTCACAGTGAAGCTAAGTCAAATACGGTTCGCTTAAGGTATAATTTTGTTTGATTTTCGTTGAAATTTGTATTCTTATGTGTTTGTTGGGGTGTATGGTCGAATTTCAATTAGGTTATTGATTTGATTTGCAAAACTAGGTCGAATGCGATTGTTTTTTTTGTGCGTTTATTATGGAATTCTATTTTTATCTTCGATTTTCTTTGTCGTGTATATGTGTGTTAACTATTTTTGATAAAACTTATTGGACGATTTGTTGATATTTGATGATTTTAAGTAGCTCGGTAACACAGGACCGAATTAATTTGCACTATTCAGTTTCCCGTGATCGAGCAATGTTGGTTTAGTTGATTTTGGGTTACCGAACTCTACATGTGCTATAGGATTTGTTTTGCTCGGTTTGGAATGACCGAATTGTGTTTTTTGCACTCGGTCTATTATAACCGAACAACACAGCATATTATATGAATCGGTTGTTCGGTTGTAGTTGATCGAACAACGCTGGTTATTTTGTTAAATAGATTGTCCTAGGTTCTTCACTCGTGTCTTATATTACGAGACTTGTTCTGCTACCTTTAACCGAGCTATAAATTATGGCTCAGTCATATCAAGCCAAATAGTCGTATTTAGCTCGGTCAGTATCGACCGAACAGTGTATTTTTCTAAGGAATGTCATACAATTATTGAGTATTAATACTTGGGTAATATATGTGTTCCTTTAATAGGTATGGCACGTACAAAGACGACAGAGGCGCCCAAGGAAAGTGAACAAGAGAACGAGAACACTGGTAAGATGGGTGAGCAAGTGGGGAGGAGAGCTCAAACGGCTTCTTACAGGAAAGAAAAGGAGCTGCAAAAGGGTGCGGGGGCAAGTCAAATCGGTTGTTCGTTAAAAGAAGGAGCAGGCAAAGACGACTCAATGGATTTGTCAGGCCAACAATTGGCAATTCGTATGAGCTAAGCAAATGCAGTGGAACCATATTCTTCTGATGCAACTGAATCAGATAGGGGAGAAGATGGAGAAGGTAGAGAAGGAAGTGGAAGTGGAAGTGGAAGTGGCAGTGGTAGTGGTAGTGGGAGTGGAAGTGAAAGTGAAGATGGTTCCACTGAAGAAGATGAGGATGAAAGTGCAAGTGAGAGAAATAATGAAGGAGGTGAAGGTGAAGAGGGATAAGATTCCGAAGAAGTGATGGAAGTGAGGCCTAGTGCTAAGGCACGTGGTAAAGCTAAGTCAGGACCATCCGACAAAGTGGCGGCCGACGACATGTCTAAACCATTTCCTGGTGGGCCAATTAATCAGGAGTTATTGACGACCTTCAACAATCACGTCGCTGTCGCCATATGGAATAAAAATGTATATTTACGAGATTTTGTCACAAAGTATGTTTATTTTGTACATTGCGTTCAACTATATTTTTGATTGTATGTTCTCAATTGGGTGCAAATCAATTGTTCGGTCACCAATGACCGAACAAGTTGAGAACGATCGGTCAACAAGGACCGAATTTTGATCAATTTTTTTTGCCGTTCCAGGAGCGCCAATTACTTAGATGTCTGAATCACGGCCTCCAGTTGTCATAGTGGGATTTAGACAAATGTCACCCTAACCCCAGCCGATTAAGGAGTATTGTTGAAGCGTCTGGGTTGAGTGCACTATCCAATTGCTCCTACAAGCAGGCATAGAATACGCTTATATCTGCATTTGTGGAGAGGTAGCAGCCGGAGACCAACACATTTCACCTCCCGTTCGGTGAAATGTCTATCACACTCGAGGACGTGCAGATGTTGTTGAATATTTCCATGATGGGGAAAGTTGTTGAGTGTCATGTTGAGTTTTGGGATTCATACGCAGCGGAAATTACAAAACAATTTTGACAAAAACCCCAACAGGATCTGAATCTAATTCCATTAAAAACGTTTAAACCATGAAAACTTAATCATACCTCGGTCGCAATATAACTTTTCTGAAGGCTGATCGATCTCTAAGGCGCTGCCAACGACGAACACCCTCTACCAGCAGTCCACACACGAACGGCGGCCGAGATTCGAAGTTCGAAGCTGAGCTTCGAGAGAATACCAAACCCTTTTGTTTCTCTCCAAAACGATCCAGAGCGTACCAGAAAACCCTAATTCGTTTCTGAAACGAAAAATAGAGTTTCAGCACTTAATCTTTTTATCCGTGTGTTCTAACTTAAAACGTCTATTTATACAACCCTTGTATATAAACAGTTAAGTAAATTACACATATACCCCTACTTAAAGAAGTATAAGTGTAATACACCACAAAGACGTTTCTGTCATGAATTTTATCATATAAAATTCATTTTTCTGAACCATCTTAAAATCTCGCAAAATCATTCTTAGTGTGCGACCCAATAAGCTCATACAACGTTGGCGGTGTACCAAAACACATTTTGGTATACAAGTCATAAGCGGCCTCTAGCAAGACATTATGACTACCCAAGTTGTACGAATATCAAATCGATACAACCTAATCAATAGTGTATATAACATCATTTTGTCACACGATATCCTTTTGATCAAACATAAGGCATGAAATTGTCATCATGTTCAATCGTACTAGTCTCGATCTCTAGGTAGACTGAAAACATCCAAGTGACATTGATCAATATCAATTCACTTAGATTAGGCCTTTTAACAGTCTAACATATCGAGGGATCCATTGGATATCTCTCTTTATATGAGAGGGACAAATTATATCTCGATTACACAACTTCATCACATTGCTTAAACAGTAACCAATCACAACCTTTATAATCGTCCGGTTAAAGACAACGTTTGATTGTGTCAAATCATTGTGTTCCTAATGTTGAAATCTCTGGTAATCTCAAGTCAGATGACTGAAAAATATACCTATCATGAGAAACAATTATGACTTAATCCATGTGATTTTCTCATAGCGGGTCGGTCCAGTACTTTGTTCCCTAACAAGTACTCGTGATCTTGATTCGTATCCCTATACGTATAATCATCATATGATCATCAATCAAGACTCACAGTAGTCTTAATTCATTATAGTTCCCAATATAATGATCGACTATGGACATTTAGGATATTTCTAAATACCCATGAATCTTATTATAATGTAAACATGCAAATTAATTATAATAAACAAAGAAATGAAATCCTCTATTTTATTAACTAAAAGTATTCATAAAGACAGTTAATGGATTGACCTAAGGCACATGCCCCAACATCTCCCACTTGCACTAGGGCCAATCATACATGCATCTAACGCCTAATGATCTAACATGACCATTATGTTTTGCTTGTGGAAGAGCTTTTGTCAATGGATCCGCAACGTTGTCTTCAGTAGGTACTCTGCAAATCTTCATGTCTCACCTCTCAATAATATCTCTTGATGAGATGAAAACGCCTGAGTATATGTTTGGATCTGTGGTGTGATCTAGGTTCCTTGGCCTGTGCTATTGCCCCGTTATTGTCACAATACAAACAAACATGGTTAGCAATACTTGGAACCACACCTAGTTCAGAAATGAACTTTTTGATCCAAACTGCCTCCTTTGTTGCATCGGACACTGCAATATACTCAGATTCTTTTGTAGAATCTGCCATAGTCTCTTGCTTCGAACTTTTCCAGCTTCCTGCACCCCCATTCAAAGTAAACATATATCCAGACTGCGATCTAAAATCATCTATATCGTTTGAAAACTTCCATCTTGTGTAACCATTTACAACTAGATCATTTTCAAAACCTCCATAGACCAAGAACATTTCCTTAGTCCTTCTTAAGTATTTAAGAATGTTCTTTACCGCTATCCAAAGGACTCTCACCAGGATCTGACTGATATCTGCTTGTAGTGCTCAAAGCATATGATACATCAGGTCGAGTGCATAGCATGGCATACATGTAGATCCAATAGCTGATGCATATGGAATCTTATTCATACGGTATCGCTCATCATTTGTCTTAGGACATCGAATCTTGCTAAGACTTATGACATGAGACATTGACAACAATCCTCTTTTAGAGTCTTGCAAACTGAACCTATTGAGCACCTTGTCTATGTAAGCACTCTGACTTAGATCGATTAGCCTCTTATATCTATCCCTATAGATCCTTATCCCTAGGATATAGGCTGCATCTCCTAAGTCTTTCATTGAGAAACACTTCCCTAACCAAGACTTGACATTCTGCAATGTTGGGATGTCATTTCCAATGAGTAATATATCATCAACATGCAGTACCAGAAAAAGAACTACATTCCCACTAACCTTCTTGTATACACAAGGCTCATCTTCGTTCTTAATAAAACCAAAATCCTTGATTGTTTCATCAAAACGAAGATTCCAACTCTGAGAAGCTTGCTTTAATCCATAAATGGATCTTTGAAGCTTGCATACCTTCCTAGAATTCTCAAGATGTACAAAACCTTCAGGTTGTGTCATATACACGTCCTTAAGCAGCTTTCCATTAAGAAATGTTGTTTTTATATCCATTTGTCATATCTCATAGTCATAATATGCAGCAATGGCAATTAAAATTCTTATGGATTTAAGCATGGCTACTAGCGAAAAAGTTTCATCATAATCAACACCTTGATTCTGCCTAAAACCTTTTGCTACAAGTCTTGCTTTAAAAGTATGCGCTTTGCCATCCATGACAGTTTTCTTCTTGAAAACCCATTTACATCCAATGGTCTTACCACCTTCAAGTAAATTAAACCAAGTTCCAAACTTGGTTATCATACATGGATTGCATCTCAGAGTTCATGTCACTTAGTCATTTATCTGAGTCTGGTCCAGACATAGCCTCCTGATAAGTGGTGGGCTCATTTTGATCCATAAGCAACACATCACGACTATCAGTAACGAGAAATATGAATCTCTCTGGCTCATGTCTTACCCTACCAGATTTACGTGGGCCTTGTGTCACTTGTGGAGGCTCCACTGGTTCAGAACGTTGTTGAACTTCCAGTAGCGGTTCAGTGTTTATCTGTGATTCTTCAACTTCTTCAAGATTTATTTCTCTCCCACTAGTGTCTTTTGAAATAAACTGTTTTTCCATAAAGGCACCATACCGAGCAACAAACATTTTGTTCTCAGCGGGATTATAAAAGTAATATCCTTTTGTTTCCTTAGGATACCCTACAAATAAACACTTGTCAAATTTAGGTGCTAGTTTTTTTGAGACTTCTCGCTTTACGTAAGCCTCACAACCCCAAATCTTAAGGAAAGACAAACTAGGTCTCTTCCCGTACCATATCTCATATGGTGTTTTATCAACCGCTTTAGAAGGAACTCGATTTAGAGTGAAAGCTGCAGTTTGTAATGCATAACCCCAAAAGGATAATGGAAGATCTGCATGACACGTCATAGATCGAGCCATATCTAATAAGGTTTGATTTCTCCTTTCAGAAACTTCATTCCATTGTGGAGTTGCTCGTGGAGTCAATTGGGAGACAATTCCACAATTTCTAAGATGATCATCAAATTCTTGGCTCAAATATTCACCACCTCAATCTGACCGAAGTGTTTTGATAGTTTTACCAAGTTGACTATCCACTTCATTTTGAAACGTTCGAAACATCTCAAATGATTCAGCTTTATGTTTCATAAGATATACATAACCATATCTCTGAAATCATCGCAAAATGTAATGAAGTACTTGATAACCTCCTCTAGCCATTGTGTTTATAGGACCGCATACATCGTATGTATTAGACCCAATAAATCACTTGCCCTTTTACCGTGTCCAAGAAAGGGACTTTTAGTCATCTTGCTTAGTAAACAAGATACACACATTTCATATGTTTCTAAATCAAATGAATCTAGAAGTCCATCTTTATGGAGCTTCGTTATGCGTTTCTCATTTATGTGCCCGAGACGACAATGCCAAAGATAGGTTTGATTCAAATCATTTGACTTGAATCTCTTTGTATTTATGTTAAAGACTGGAGTATCAGTGGACCTTTTCATGCTTAGAATATAAAGACCATCACACAAATCAACATTTGCATAAAATATGCCTTTACAAGAAATGGAACATCTATTATTCGCAATAATAAAACCAAAACCATCATATCCAAGCATGAAACAAATGATGTTTATGCTCAAGGCAGGCACAAAATAACAATTATTTAAAGTTAAAATAAGTCCACTAGGTAAGACTAATTCATATGATCCAACAAATGGCAAAGCAACTCTTGCTCCATTCCCTACGCGGAGGATGCCTTCTCCTTTCTTCAACTTTCTACTTCTGGTGAGTCCCCGCACATTTATACAAATGTGAGATCCACATCCGGTATCTAATACCCAGGAATCACTACTAGATAAATTAATTTCAATAACATAAATACCTGTAATAGTAGTCGCACTACCATTTTTCTTCTTTAGATCTTCCAGATAGAGTTTGCAATTTCTGAACCAATATCCAGGTGCATGGCAGAAATGACAATTTCCTTCTTTTTCTTTTGGGTGTTTTGAAACAGGAACAGGCTGGGGCTTCACTTGTTCCATAGGCTTTGCGACAGGTGCAGCAGCACCCTTGGCAACTATAGCCTTGCCTTTGCCTTTCTTCTTCATTTCCTTTCCCTTTTGGACCATCAACACATTACTATAGGGTTTCTTGATATTTTGTTCAACAGTTTTGAGCATCAAATGCAACTCTGAAATTGATTTCTCCATATTATTCATATTGTAGTTCATCACAAATTGTGAGTAACTCTCTGGTAATGAATTCAGGATCAAATCCGTAGCCAACTCTTGGCTTATGGGAAATCCGAGTCTATCAAGTTCGGTCAACATAGCCCTTCATCTTCAGAACATGAGGACTAACTAACGCACCCTCAGTCATCTTGCAAGAATGTAGGTTCTTGAGTGTCTCGAACCTTTCTTGCCTAGCTTGCTATTGGAACATTTCCTTCAGCATTACAGCCATGTCGTAGGCTTCCATTAGTTCCATGTCCTTCTGAAGTTCAGGAACCATAGTTGCCAGCATAATACATGCAACATCAGTAGAATCGTTGACATGCTTATTATGCGCATCCTCCACAGCTTTCGTAGCATTGGCTGGTGGGTCCTTAGGGATTGGAGCATCTAGGACATACAACTTGCGTTCATGCTTGAGAACAATTCTCAAGTTTCTGAACCAGTCAAGAAAACTAGTCCCAGATAGCTTATCCTTCTCAACGATGGATCGCAGTGACAGGGGATTATTGTTACTTGAAGAGGCCATTGATCTACAATAAAGATTATGCAAAGTTTATTTTAGTATAGAGGAATAGACTCCCACTAAATTAACAACCCTCCTAAAACATATTGTTTATTTAGGGGACTAAAATCCATATTTTACCTAATTCTATGACAGCTATGGCATGAAACACAGAACTAGATTATTTAGGTAGGTAACAGTTACCAATTACATCTTTTGTAATTTTAGATACTTTTATGAGATACGGGACATCTTATGCCTTATCATGTTTTTTTATCTCATCATGTGCCTAAAGCTCAAAACTATTTTGATAGCTTTATTAAGTCGGACCATTTTAAACATTTAGGTAACTCTTACCCAACTTGTCTCACCAAGATAACACAATACACCCAGCTATGGCTGAAACTATATTAGTGTGATCGATGCCTTGACAAGTGTTTAAAATGGATGGCACGAGACTTAAAATTTAATAGAGGGATCTTATTCAGTTTTAGTGATTTTATGTAAACAATGAAATATCATATTTTTTATTGATTTGTTCAATCACTAAACAATTTTGAAATTTTTATACTGTTCACTAATAAAAGAATTTATGTGCGCTAGGATTAGTTAGATTTGCGGTCTCCGCTCATTGTAATGGTAAGTGTGTTCCACTGACCATGGCAATGACGAGGAACATGGGGCGCGCCCCCGTTTTTTTTTTTTTTTTTTTTAGGAGACGAATTTCAATTCCAAAATTAAAATTCGCTATAGAAAATCATATTTTTTGTTGATTTTATTATCCTAAATTAACCCCTTAATTTATCCAAAATTAAGTCGATTAAAACATTTTAATTAACCCGGGACCACATCTAACTAATCATCTTATCCTAATCCAATTAGGACTTAAGATATTTGAATCCTAGCATATCACCAATAACAAAATTCTCGATATTTATCTCCTATTCAATAGGGATAACGAAACCGATTTTGCTACTATCTCCTAATCTAATTTGTTATCTATCTCTTATCAAATTGAAATTTCATAACAGAATAGATATAACGAGATAAATAAATAATTTCGAAAAATAATTATTTGCAATTTCGGTCCTCATCCAAATAATCACAAGCATGTAATTGAATCATGAACTACTATCCCAATCGAACCTAATCATATTAGTTTCGAATTAATATTCAGACTTATACAATTTAAGAAACTTAAAACAATGTAACCTAAATATGCATACTGAATCACAAAGATTTCATCCATGCATCAATACACGAAGAATAAAGATTATACCTAATGGTGTCATGGATCACTGAACACGAAATTCAATTCATTAAAATTATTCGAATTAACCTAACATGGTTACTAGCATGTACGAAACTGATTTCAATTAAATAACGAATATATGTATCATATACACAAAACATGATAATAAATCTCACAGAAAACTTATGTATATCACATATACATCAACTATTAACATGCTTTCAATCATATATCATGTATATATCAGAACAAAACATGCAATGAATTTAATGGAATCGAACTCGAAGGCTCTGATACCACTGTTAAGTTTTGGGGTTCATAAGCAGAGAAAATTACAAAACAATTTTGAAAAAAACCTCAACAGGATCCGAATCTAATTCCATTAAAAACGTTTAAACCATAAAAACCTAATCATACCTCGGTCGCAATATACCTTTCTGAAGGTTGATCGATCTCTAAGGCGCTGCCAACGACGAACGCCTCTACCAAAGCGATCCACACACGAACGAACGCGCCAAGATTCGAAGTGCTAGCTTTGAGAGAATATCAAACCCTTTTGTTTCTCTCCAAAACGATCCAGAGCGTACCAGAAAACCCTAATTCATTTCTGAAATGAAAAATAGAGTTTCAACACTTAATTTTTGTATCCGTGTGTTCTAACTTAAAATGTCTATTTATACAACCCTTGTATATAAACAGTTAAGTAAATTACACATATACCCCTACTTAAAGAAGTATAAGTGTAATACACCACAAGGACGTTTCTGTCATGAATTTTATCATATAAAATTCATTTTTCTTAACCATCTTAAAATCTCGCAAAACCATTCTTAGTGTGCGACCCAATAGGCTCATACAACGTTGGCAGTGTACCAAAACACATTTTGGTATACAAATCATAAGCGGCCTCTAGCAAGACATTATGACTACCCAAGTTGTACGAATATCAAATCGATACAACCTAATCAATAGTGTATATAACATCCTTTTGTCACACGATATCCTTTTGATCAAACATAAGGCATGGAATTGTCATCCAACATGTTCAATCGTACTAGTCTCGATCTTTACGTAGACTGAAAACATCCAAGTGACATTGATCAATATCAATTCACTTAGACTAGGCCTTTTAACAGTCAACATATCGAGGGATCCACTGGATATCTCTCTTTATATGAGAGGGACAAATTCTATCTCGATTACACAACTTCATCACATTGCTCACATAGTAACCAATCACAACCTTTATAATGTTGCGGTTAAAGACAACGTTTGATTGTGTCAAATCACTGTGTTCATAATGTTGAAGTCTCTGGTAATCTCAAGTCAGAGGACTGAAAAATATACCTATTATGAGAAACAACTATGACTTAATCCATGTGATGTTCTCATAATTCGGTCCCAAGACTTTGTTCCCTAATAGTACTCGTGATCTTGATTCGTATCCCTATACGTATAATCATCATATGATCATCAATCAAAACTCACACTAGTCTTAATTCATTATAGTTCCCAAGATAATGATCGACTAGGAACATTTAGGATATTTCTCAAATACCCATGGATCTTATTATAATGTAAACATGCAAATTAATTATAATAAACAGCAAATGAAATCCTCTATTTTATTAACTAAAAGTATTCATAAAGACAGTTAATGGATTGACCTAGGGCACATGCCCCAACATGTCACACCATCTCCCGGTCTGAAGCGGTGGAGTTGGTGAGTTCGGCTCTCGAGGTGCCGGAGAAGGAAGCCGACCAACAACTGAACAAGGACTTGAATGTTAATAAAGCATGGCTGAAAGGTAAATGGGGACGTAAACCAACGTCATCTTTAAAAGGGAAACATAAGAAGATGGTAACGCCCTAGGTTCAGTGCACGGCGAGAGCGTACCTATGGCACTTGTTAGGATGCACGTTTTTTGTCGACAAGACCTCAACGTTGGTCCCTGTTAACCTTCTCAAGCTCTTGGAGAACTTGGATGAGATTCATACATATGTTTGGGTGGCTGCGGCTTTGGCTTACTTGTATCGGCAACTTGGATCGGCGACTCGGGTCAAAGTATGTCAGATCGCGGGGTATATGACGTTGCTCAAGGTTTGTTTGGTATATTTTGTTTAAATCCTTTGAGATTTGGCAACTTTAGTTTAACTGACTTTGTTTTTGAAAATGCTTTGCAGGGTTGGGTGTACGAGCATTTCGATATGCACCTTCATGAAGCACGGCGGAACCATGGGTATGTGGACACCCTACCGCGTGTATCTAGGTGGGATGTGAAGATGGAGCAAGGCCTTAATGTTGAATATGGCCAAAGGATACGTCGAGCCCTGGATAAATGTCGTTCGAACATGGTTTGTGTTGTCTCCCTCACGTGTGATTTACTTTCGTATAATATCGAAATTCTCTTTTTTTGGGTTGCATGGTGATTTGTTATGTTCGGTTGGTGGGCACCGAGTGAACACCACTAGCTCAGTTGGCCCTAACCGAGCGAAATGGTTTAGTTTGGCAGCCACTGACCGAGCAGGTATAGTTTTCTAGTGTTTTTTGATATTGATAGCTAATGTGTTTTGTAGGTTACGTGAGACTCGTACTCGACTATACGTTCAAATGAGGATGTTGCTGAGTCAGCCTTCTACAAGGGAACAATCGTATATTTTGGGATAGTTGAGTCATACAACTTGGATAGATTCTTGCGGAAAATTGGTCACGTTCAAGGAATCCCTAAGAAACCTTACACTCCAATTCGAGCCCAGAGAGGTAAGGTGGCCCAAAGTTACGTCGTCAAGTACAGTTTCCAACCCGAGAATTGGGAGTCTTGGCAAGATCACTTATTGGCGGCCAGATCAAGGGGACCGCGCGCAACAGTTCCATAGGATACAACTGATGATTACATGGCCTAGTTCAATGACATCTCCCACCCATTCATTGAAAATCCAAAGAGGAGCACAGTCAGCGACGAAGATGTCGACATCTATGATGTGAGTTGTTCATTTGTTGTTAGGAGTTAAGTACGACTGAGCTTATAAATCTCACAATGCACAATTCTTACTTGAAATGAATCTTGTTCCATTGTTTTTGTAGCGCGTTCGACAGGCTGTCGATGTCATAAAGGCTTGGAAAGCCTTGCCGCCTCGTGAATCCGATAAAGCAGCTGTAGTGAAGATGGCAGATGAGGCGTTGAAGCTTTTGACGATATTTGGTTCTCCTACTCCCCTCCCAACCCAATAGCACACTAGTCGAAGGTGGTTCTTATTCGAAGCGGAAGCCAACGGCATCGGCTCCCTCACCTTCGCAACAAAATGAAAGAAGGCTAGGAAATGAAAGTTGTTGAGCATTTTTAAACAATTTCACTGTACATGACTAATTTTTTTATTTTGTTCGGACTGCAATGACCGATTAAACATTTTTAAACAATTTCACTGTATATGACTAATTCTTGATTTTATTCAGACTACAGTGACCGAGTAAAGATTTTCTCATCGGTTATCGTGTACTGAAGCAATAAATGGAACACAGTTGGTAAGTACCGACTGAAAATGTTGCTTAAATACACGTTTTGTTCAGCCTCTGTTATCCGAGCTTTGGTTGTTTACCCATATTAGGTCGACCGAACAGAAGGGAAAGAAGTCTAAGATATGTGACCGATTAAACATTTTTAAACAATTTCACTGTATATGACTAATCTTTGATTTGTTCGGACTGCAGTGACCGAGTAAAAATCTTTCCATCGTTTATCGTGTACCAAGCCAATAAATGGAACACGGTTAGTAGGTACCAACTGAAAATGTTGCTTAAATATACATGGTTTGCTCGGCCTCTAATATCTGAGCTTTGGTTGTTTACCCATATTGGGTCGACCGAACAAAAGAAAATGTAAATGGAATAAATAAATGGAACACAATAACAAATATGTATTTCATTACTTCAACTGTGATACACCAACTAGTGACATTTACAAATATACGTCATGCATCGGAAGTGCAAAAAATGAGCGTGTCCGATACGATGGATTGCTTCTTCTTTACATGATTTTAAAGACTCTTCCATACATGATTATATAGCCTATAATATGATATACAAAAAACCAACGCCATTTGGGAAAAAGATAATCTCAAAGTGTACCCAAGTCGATGGAAATATGAGGCCCGTCTAGGGAATGTACGCGTGAAGGTTGGTCTTCCCAATTCATATTCTCGACCCATGGTAATGCGCTTGTATTATATTTTTAGCCCACCCCGGGTACAATTGAGGAAAACGAGCATGTGGCTTGAACAATACCAGTACGAATTAACAAAAAATCAGTAAAAACTCGGATACTAGTATGGAAGGGAATAAAGTTAATCACTTTACCCTCATAAAATGACCCATTGACATATGTAATCCCAATGACAACCCGGTCAACCATATTCCGTGGTGGTGCGTCCTTAAGTGGAAGAAATGTCATACTACCTGATGGTGATAGAGACACTACTATGACATTGTATGTTGTACCAATCATGAGACCCATTTCAAGCATACACATCAACTTGTCCAAAGGAGCATCCTTGATCTCGTCATAACATTGGACGGATAGGAAAATTTTATTAAAGTGATCGCTCACGAAGATTGAGCGTCAAAGATCTTTATGGTCATGAAGCTCCCAGTATCGATCATTCCGCATTTGTATCCATGTACCGTCTTCATTACGTCCCAAACCGGCTGCGACAACGCAGTAACCACAATTGTCAACTCCCCTAACATCATCAACCCTCTCAATATAATCAAGATATCCTTCAGGGGTGACACCACGATAAGTCTCCTTAGTAACATTTTGCATACAATGAGTTCTATGTACCTTTTCAGGCACTTGCAGCATAGGCTTAAGCGGTATCAAATCAGGCTGGAGGACATACTCGTGGTGGGATGGATTTCTCTTAGTGGATGCATCATTCTCGTTAGCCGTAATCACATTTTTCTTCTTGGATGGTTGTGATGCATTTCGTGCTTGTTTTGATGCCTTTCTTCCCCGTATCTTAATTTTCTCCTTTAGCACCATTAATGACGAAGATGAGGGACAACTAATCTCACGGAGTTGTTGCACAATCCTCATTCGCGAGTCTTCATTATCCACCTTTGCAAACCTCTCGATGACTTTAAATTTCCTCCTTAAAATTGTACTCCGTTTGATTCACGGCTTGCTTGGGATTCATGCTCGACTTTTGCCATTGTAGGTGAACATCTTTAAGTAGTATTGGCGAACTTGAAATTTCATGGGCACATGGAAGACCGTAGGTCATGCGCAAAACACAACCACATCTTATCGGATCAGTACCAATATTTTCGGCGCATTCGACCTCAGTGCGAATTTTGTCTAACGCATATTGTGAAACAAAGCCTCGCAACATACGGTATAATGGATGACCAAACCCGTGTTGCACAACATTCAGACTTGTCTCAAAAGACGCCTTGATAGCATTATGTTGCCCTTCAACCAAACTATTAGTAGCTCGCCACAAGTCCTCGAAATTCCCTAGAGAGTTTTCAAGACGTTTTTTAAGGGCATTATGTGCACTTTCAACTCTCCCGGTCGTAAAATGTCCAAGGTTCATTGTACGGTATGTCCATGCTTTAACAAACTTTTCTTTGTATTCTCTAACCCATGTGTCCATCAAGTAATCAACCAATCCTTGTAGACAAGCATACTCGGCGGCCAAGTTAGACATCCTCATGTTAAACAAATCTTCGGAAGTAGCGTTCATCAAAGCATTTCATCGAGTCAGGAAAAGGTTAAAGTCTTCGTTTCGTTTAAAATATTTTTTTTCCCATTTGCAGTCATGCCCTTATTAATGTGCCGAGTACATAGAAGATGAGTCGACATGGGAAATACCATCTCAATTGCTGCCATCAATCCCAACTCTCTATCAGTAAGTATCACATGTGGTTTCGACCATCCATCCATAAGGTCATTAACGTTCTTCAACGCCCAAATGTAGTTGTCCTTCTTCTCTGATGACATAAATGCAAAACCACGGCAAACGATAACCCAGTCGATGTCACACCAACAATCTCTAGTAAAGGCATCCGATATCTATTGGTCTTGTACGTGCAATCGAATAGCAACACCCACGGGAAACATCTTAGTAACTTGATGGAGTCCGGATGAGCCCAAAACAAGTTTGCCACCACATCCGTTCCCACCAGTTTCCTATACCACGAGATATAATCTTTTGTTTCAAGCAAATGCATGAGTTGTTGCATTTGTGATCTCCCGCCAGCCTCATCAAACCTAATTTTTTGCCTTGCATTGTATATCGTACGCATAGTTGATGAATTTGGTACTTTCATGTTCTCTGCCCTCTTCTTTATTGTGTCCAAAATCTCTCGAGCCTTCACATTTCCATCCATCATTTGTACCACCACCTCACGTTCTTCCGGTTGTAATCGACCTGCGTATGAGTGACCCTCCATATGAGAGCCTATGTCGTGGTTATGACGCCCACACACCACTGTCACACGCCATATCCGATCTTCGTGTTCCTTGATATTTATTGCAAATGGACAACCACATTTTTTTGTCCCGCATTTGGGCATTGTTGTCCCCTTTAAAACCTCCCCTTGTTCATCACACACAATTCTTTCCTTCACAATGTTTGCATCTCTACTAGCTTTCAATTTTCCAACTCTTTGGACATCACCTCTATAACTACCCGACCTCTCACACCCCATCTTCACATTTCCAGAACGATGACCATCACCCCCTGAATCAGACCCTTTCGTGCTAATAACGAATCATTTATCATATCCCTGACTTTGAACCCATCTAACCGACTCAACCATACTTCCAAATTTCATGTCTGTTGTGAAGTCGTCGATGTAGTCAAAATAGGTAGTATAATCCACATTTCCTTGTCAAATAGTAAATCATTGTATTAAATTATATGCTCAAACAAAGAAAACAACAAAATTCCAAAACTTTCACAATTTACGTCGATCGGTCACATCCGATCGAATAGAGTCCTTCTGTTTGGTTGTACATGAAAAAAAAAACTAATTTGCTCGGTTGGTATAGACCGAGTATTATCTTTTTGATCGGTTGACACTTACCGAACCAACCTTTTCAAACTCTTCTATTATCGTTCGGTAAGTACCTGACCGAACAAATGGCCTTTGCTCGGCCCTGCGTGGCCGAACAAAGGAGAAAACTGGGTTTCAAAATCTCAAAAAACCAGTTAATCACTCAACAATGACCTCTCCTCCATGTTTGAAATCTACTTCTCATTCACGTCCACTCTCCATTACTTATGGTAAATCGCCAGCACCAACGCAAACAAACAAATCCCTATCAAATTACAAAAAAATTGTTCAAACACTATCAACTCCATTACAAAAATGACATAAAACACCATATACCAACATCAACTATGACGAGGAAGACTTACAATGCTCTGATATCTCAACGTTTGCTTCGTCGGTCGTCATCGTCGGTTGTCGGAGGGGATCGTCGAAGTCAATGTTCGATCAATGTGGAGTGCACAACGATGGCGGGAAAATGGCGGGAAAGGTATTGTGAGAATGGTGAGGGGTAAGGAAGTCATTTCATTTAGGATATATTGCAAATACAATCAAAAATTTTCAATGGTTTGCACATAGTAAAATGTGGGGTGCACATAGTAAAATGTGGGTGCACATAGCCGGGTCGCCCAATTTTTTATCTTTGTCCCTCTCTACACTATCTATTTTCTCTCCCCTATTTTAACCATTCCCTTGTCAAATTTTATCCCTCCTCTCAATTTTTTATTGTATTTTCTCCACAACACATCATGAAAGTGTATTTTCGAGCTTTGGGAGGCAAAAAACTCCCTTAAACTAAGTTAGGGGAGGAACAAGGGAGGCTCAATTTCTTCACATAAATTTGCAATGTGAGATTTTCTAAGTCGTTATTTACATTCCATTCAATGTCTTATCTTGTTAATTGTTGAATAATTACCATGATTCTTGTCTTACTTTGTGTAGTTGTAAATGCACACTTGTTAGATAGTGGCCTAATGCTAGTTAGGGAATTTTACATCCGTAATTGTGTGGATTCCTCAACAACAAGTAGCAAGTGCTTACTTCAATTGAATGGCATTTTGGGGGAAATCATACGATTAACAAGTCTAAGTTAAATTAATCATGCTTGGTGTTTTAATTGTCTAGGGTTAGTGATTCCACTTATTTTAATGCGAAAATTATTTTGAATTCTGCTGTACTTTACCTATGGTTGTATATTTGTTAGGGAGTGAGGCAGTCTAGGGGTGTATACGGGGTGTTTAACCATATAACTAACCTAAGAATTGATTTAGATTGTTTTTTTATGTGAAAATTGACAATTAATGCATTTGACTATTGAGGCGGTCTTGCGAATCCCCGACGCCTAGTTTAGTTTTTTTATAATTGACTGCATTACTCCGTTTATATTCGTTTGTTAATGTCCTTACTTGCTTGTTCGACTCCTTTTGCTTACCGCAACTGCAAAATTATGTGGAAAACGGTAATCTATTAAGGGTTGTATTATTTTTGACGCTTTCGGCAAGCATCACCTCCCCAATTAGATACGGCTTGATCAATTTGAAGATCCAGCTTAGAAGATGTTGATCTTTTGCGATCCAGTCTTGATACTTCAGATTTGGCTCTCTGGTAATCGAAGCTATTGGTTTTGGACACAGAATCGTACCAAGAAGATACCCGTCGAGCTTGCTTCCTTGAATCGCAGGTAACACAATCGTTTCCCACATTAGGAAATTGTCAAGTCGAGCTTCACGAACATTTTTTAACTCAAAATAAGGTCCGATTGGAGCGATAATGGGACGACGCAGACGGATCTGTTGAGACTTGAGACTCCATAGCTGCCACAAATTCAACACGAGGTGTTTTGATACCATGACAGAGTTCATAGAGAACTCGAGAAACACATACAACGAAGGAGAAGAGGGTAAGCTGATGTGCTTAGAACTCTCAGATCTTGATTAGCTGAACAGTGTAACTATAGTCCTTAATTTATACAAAGAGGCTTTCATTCTAAGCCACCAAATTACATCAAGATACACACTTAGATCGCATACAACTTTCGTGACAACTAAAGATACGTGTATGACTTAATGAACTTAATGAGCTATACTAACACTATATATCCACTACCTCAATGCTAAAGATGATCAATAATTGGTTATTTCCTTCCTTATTCTTTCGGCCTCCTATGTTTGCAAACAAGTGTTTTTGGCATAGCAAACTCAGCAAACAAACAACACACGTACACAATCGACACAGAGAACTACATGGTTTGGCAATATGCCTACGTCCATGACAGAGAACACAGATTATTAATTCAGAAGATTACACCAACACCAAGCCTCCAACTCTCTTACGATAGTTATTATGATATTTCCAATTTAACGATCTTCCCTACTTATATATGCACTGAGGTATCAGATCTAACGGCCCAATATTTATTGACTCTGCTGCTATTTAGGTTATGTTATGACTCGGACGCCAAGTTAGGCCCACGTGGACATCCCGGATAGGCTAGAACACGCCCGACTGGGCTTAAATCGTTATTTGTGTCTGTTGGTTGCATAATTGTTATGTTAATTATTATTAATTTCACAACCCATCGTATGTGTGTATTTATATTGTCATACCATGTGAGACTGTATGACGGGTAAACGCCTTGTAAAGCGTGTCAATGCGGATACCGAGTAAGCGTAGTACGGGTACACTAAGTCTTATAATGCTAACTTAAATAAAATGACTGGAACAAGGGTGAGTATTGCATAAAATAAATAATCAAACTTTAGGCTAAGTCATAATAATCGGGTACATCAAGGATTTGCGCGCTTCGAGATACGTGCCAAAACGCGGGGCACTGGGTGTCGGGTAATTAGGTACTAAAAGAAGTGGTAGTACACCGGTTTAAGACCCTAAATAGCCTACATATGTGTAAAAGTGTCTAAGTTAAATTAATTGAATCAATTGATTACAAATGCCTATAGTTGGATGGAAAAAGTTGATGTCATAGATTTGCCTCGAGATTCGCACTAGAATAGAATCTTAGGAGATTTGAGTTGGAAAATTGTGTCAACAAGATGGAAGTTAGTGGAGTAGTATTTAACAAGGACCATTAGATTGACCTCGAGATACGTGAACACAATTGATTCTAACATAATCTATATATAGCTAAGTTCGTAGGAAATCTCTTCATGCAACAAGAATAAGGTTTGTTCTTGAGCTAAAGTGCTGGGAAATTCGGCATGAACTAGGAGGAAATGGAGGTCATCTACTCGAGGAATCAAGCTAGGAAGATCAAATTCAAGAGTTCATCATCTAGGTACAAAAATCCACTCTTTACTTGCTAAAATTTATGAAATGTGTACATGGAAACTCAAATTTTGGGGGCTTTGAGCAAAATGAATTTTTTAGATTAAGCTATTATTTTTCTTGTCTAAATTAGTGATTTAAACTGATTTGGATGATCAATAATGGTATGAAACTAGTTTTTGCTAGAAATTGGGGTTTCATGAGTTCTTGATGCATACATGATTAGTTCTTAGCAAATCTCTTGATCTAATCTTTATAAATTGAACATAACTCTCTCATACGAACTCAAAATGAGGCGGATCATATGCCGTTTGAAAGTTTACCCCGATATCTATAACTTTTGTCATTACAGAAAATCTAAAATTCAAAATCATTTTAGCTCAAAAATGCTCCGCGAATAGGCTATTGAAATGCTAATATGGGATTTTAAAAATAATATTTGACAAGGAATAACTCTCTCAATTTTTATCGCAATGAGCTCATCTTTTAGCATGTTGTTGTTGGGTATGTTAGCTGCCTTGTGACAAAAAATCATGAGTTTTGGAGCTATAAATCTGGAGAAATAATTTTTACATTATTGCTGATCGGATTTGATTTCAATTTGGGATGTTTTCGAAAATTAAAAATTCTAAACTTAATTTAAACACCTTAAGTCACTCTAAAATATTAGAAATTGACTTCAGGGGACTAAGGGGACCGTAGCTCGGTTACCGATAGCTAGGCAGGTCAGAATCAGGAGTCCAGGGAAGTCGGAGCGCGTTTTGAGGTTTGTAAAACCCAATGTATTCCTATTCTATTCAATGTATTCATGTTTTACTCGAGTATTTATTTGCTTATTCCTGTTTACTTGCTTATTCAATGTATTCCTGTTCTACTCAATGTATTCCTGTTCTATTCCTTATTTACTTCATTTACTATATATGTGCCACTGTTTGAATCTCTTGCCGAGTATTTCATTGTGTGTCTATGGCACGCTAAACCATATCATGTGTATTAGGAGTTCTCGATGAATAACGACCCGAGCTACTTTGTCGGTACATGTGTCGGTGCATCATGGGTCTACTCTGGCCACGGAGAGGACTAGGTAATAGGCCAGTTGGGTGTGCCTACTGGTGGGATCTTAGGAAGGGTATCCATAGTATGGTCTAGTATGACCGGGACGGGTACACACACATTTGCGTTTTACTGTTATGTACACATGCGATGATCCATTTACAGTTGCCTGTTTACATTCTGCATGTTTATTTAACTGTATTTATTGAATTTCTTTTACTTTATCATATGAATTCTTAGTGAGTTTCATTGGGATTTTACTCATTGAACTTTTTATCCGCTTCGTTGTGATGGCTGAGTGCAGATCCTTCTACGAGTAAGGGTAAAATGGATTCTTTGTGACTATCTCTGAGCTGGCCCACTATTCGACACACTACTCGTAGGTGTTTATTTTGGTAGTTTGTTATATATTGGGTTTATGGGAGACTTTTGAGACACTTATACTTGTATATGCTTATGGGAGACTTTTGAGACACTACTCGTAGGTGTTTATTTTGTACTTGTATATGTTCACTTTTGAGACACTTATACTTGTGATTTAATGTATATCTCAAATAATTGGCAAATAATATAAAGAATACGATGAATAACACGCACATTGAGGAACGTTGACGTGGTGACAAATGTCAACAGTGCTACGGGACCCGCGTAGCAGCTCACCCGACGGCCACAAGCTGCAGGGTTGCCACATCAGAGTTGTACTAGGAGACTAAAATCATGTTGTATTAGGAGTCTACTTAACTTAATACCTAGGTTTTACTAACCGGTTAAACTACCCCAAACCCATCTGGGTTAAGTACCGTACTTCAAGCCAATATCAATAAATCTCCACATTGGCTTGAATTCTCTAACCTTCATCAAACTCTCACTCCGCAAATGCCCTTGAGGGCCTTCAATGTCTCCAAACTCCACCCAAGCTTAAACACTCCCTTAACTTGCTTATTGGAACTTCACACTGAACCTCATCTGTTACACTAAGTGCGAATGTGACAACATTTGCATGATTGTACATGTTCAGAAGCTTTATCTCCCTCATCGGTCAATCCCTAGCAATAATATATGGCTGATCATCAACAAGTGTCTCCGGTATTTGACTGGTGTCTTGTGCTCCATCATCACTCAGCTGCTCAGGAACATTCTTCTTCATGTTTCTCCTATCATCAGCTTCAAACCCGACCCGCACTATGCACACTTTTAGGACTTAACAATCATGCCTTATGAAAAAATAACATCCTTACTTATCAGATCTTCTTCCTGTTGTGATGAGTCATTATTTTTTCACTCTTCCATACATGTTTTTCTATGTGAATCAAGTCCAAATTCGTGTTTTATGGATCTATATGTTTACTTTAGATATTTGTAGGGTATTTGAGTATTTGTGCGTGAATTAGACAATTCCATGAAAGAAGTCAACTATTATTCAAAGCACAGCAGGCTTGACACCGTGCAGAATAATGGATGGCGCTAGCTGAGGAGCAGCGACACCACCAAGTCGTTAGGCCAAATCAACAGACGACGTCAGAATTGAGTTGACGACGTCAGGATTAACACAAGCGGCGTCACCCACGGTGACAGACTCAGATTTAGAAGTTCCAATCGACTTAAAGACCAAGACTTTCTATAAAGACCCCACGTCATGACCCGGCACAATCCATACATCATGGCGGCGCCATGATGGCGCTAGAGTCGCAGAATATAAGTTTTGTATTTTTTTAGAAGACTCTTAATTCATGGATTTTCCTATTCTTGTACCCATACTCACCTATATAAAGGAGGGACCTTTATGAACAAGAACACATTGTATTCAAAGTGATTTAGGAGTAGAACAAGGTAGAGTAGCCATGTTCGGCTAGGTTCTTTAATACCTATGTCGGGGATGAAGCTCTCTCGCCAGTGGTAGGTTGTTTTTTTTATGTCTTGTTGAGATTTTCTATTATAATAGTGTTTTGTTTAAGTTCTCTATCTTTATGTTATTGTTTTTAACGATGCCTCAATGGCAGTTTAGAGGTTTTATATTCATTGTAAATCTATAGGCGTAAACTCATTGACCTGCTATCAATTACTTTGAGTTTGTGATACCAACCGGATTGAGCAGTGGCAATTACCTAGAGCAAAAAACTTGACACACTTGTTGTTCTAGGTAAGTAACATCAAGAACTAGGTTAAATCTTGAGAGCGATTGCCCAAGGTTATGTAATGGTAGGTGTTCGCACATAGCTGTTAATGTTGTTCACGTGTTAAATCTTGAGAGCGGTTACCCAAGGTTGTATGGTGGAATAAAAGAAGTATTTAGAGAGATGTTACCTTATCTATCGAGAATAGGGGACTACACCTATAGCCTATCTAGGGAAAACTGTTTTTAAACCCATCTTTCAAAGTTAATGATACAAAACATGGAAACTACATGTTGTGGATTTCTAGACTTAGGTATGTCTTTACTCCTGATTTACAACTTATTTATTTTCTTATTTTTAGGTTTTTCGATAAAACTCTTTCAAAAACCCCCCAAATTTACTTTTTTGTTTGTTAAACTCAGTTTGATTGAATCTTGTGGATTCGAACCCATTCTTACCTCTACTACATTTCAATAGGATTTGGTAACCTATTACGGGTTATATTTGACACGCACGACATGCGATTAAATTTTGGCACCGTTTCCGGGAACTCAGTTCCAAATTGAGTTTGACTTTTATTTTGTTTTTGTTTTTGTTTTGTTCTTTGAGTCTACTAGTTTATGCATAGTAGGATAACTCGATCTAAATCGATGGGTTCACGGTCACATTTCGATTCAGAAGTCGACAGAATCCACCGGAGGTTGGCCAGGGAAGCTCTAAACAAGAGTATAATTTCCTCCAACCTACTATGGTTGACGATGTTCGCCACGCTGGTGGTGATATCCATATTACCATGGGGCGCATCAATGAATATCTACAAAATCTTCTTATTCAGCATCCCATATGTATAAACTTTCCACCGAACAACAAAGCTTTCAAGCTTAAGTCCGACTTTATTCACATCTTGCCCACATTTCATGGCATGAAGAGTGTAGACCCGGTGGAATTCTTAAAGGATAAAGCCAAACAATGGCTCATTTATCTATACTCTAGTTGCATTAACTTATTGCATGACATGATAGATGAGTTCCTCAGGGAATATTTTTCTGAAGATAAGGTAGCCCAACTCATCTCTAAGATATGCAGTATTAAGATGAAGAACGATAAGTATTTTGGTGATTATTTGGAGCGTTATAAGAGCCTAATTGCCAATTGCCCACTGTATGGCCAATCCGATAGGGCCATTGTCTGGTTCTTCTATGTCGGCATGTGCCCCTCGGAACGGTGTATGATTGATAACGCTTGTGGTGGTCACATTCGTAACAAAACCGCTTCGCAGATGAAGCCACTCTACAAGGACATAGCGCAACAGTCCCGATTATACAAGGATATTGGTGTTGACGCGTGTCGAAGTCCATCAGTTGGAGCTACTACTAGCTCCACTGACAAGAAAATTGATCAGTTGACTGCCCCAATGGAACGTCTTCTGAGCAATGCCCAAACGCATGTTAAAGCTTGCGGATTCTGCTCAGCCTCAAGCCATGTGACTAATGAATGCCCTACTCTGTTTAAGGACCATTAGCAGCCTAATATCATAGGTAACCAATTCCAAAGGCAGACCAAAGCGCCCTTCGAAAATACCTACAATCACGCAACGACGAGGAATAACCCTAACTTCAATTATGGGCCTCAAAACCAGAACTATCTATTATTTACCCCAAGATGACAACCGTTGCCTTAACCAGTGACTAATCATTCTTCACTAGAGAATATGATTAAATCTCTAGCAGTTCAACATAGCCAATTTGCTAGAAACATCGACTAATTCCAGGTAAACACTAACAAAGCTCTTGGTGATACAAATGCAATGATCCAAAACCTGGCAGCCCAAGTGGGCCAAATTATACAACAACTAGGAGGATTAGCGATGAAGGGAAAGTTGCATATGCAGACTTGCCCAAACCCAAATACAAGTGCCAGTTCCATTACACTTCGTAATGGCAGAGGCTACAAGGGACCCAAACACCTAAACATACTACCAACCTCAAAAGAACTGTCCAACGAGGAGGAAAATGAAATTCTTAGGACCAACCCCTAAACAAATTGAAATTCCCTAAAAGGAAACTTTACCTATTTATGAGGTCAAACCTCTCTTTCCCCAACGCTTGATGATGGATAGAAAAAAGGAGGAGGATGAGAGATTCTCGAGACCTTTAGGAAAGTAGAAATTAACATTCCACTTCTTGATGCATTAAAATAGGTTCTCATGTACGCAAGATTCCTCAAGGAGCACTGCACCAATGAAGGGAGATTGAAGGGCAACGAAAAGATTCAAGTAGGAAAAATTGTCAAGGCTATCCTGCGAAAGAAACTCCCCTCTAAATGCAAAAATCTAGGGACGTTCTCAGTACCTTGCACTATAGGAGATGTCAACATTCCTAAAGCAATGTGCGATCTTGGTGCCTCTATAAATGTGATGTCATTATCCATTTATGAGACACTTAAAGCAGGACCTCTTAAAAAGACAAAGATCATGATCAGTTAGCATATCAATTAGTGGTCAGACCTGTGGGCGTATTTGTGACGGCCCCTTTCCTAATCTAGGGCACCGCCCAGCCTAATTCCGTAATTAAGCCCTAATCATATCCATGTAGGACTTAACTACGTATTAGTCAGCCTTTACGACCTAGATGCCTCTTTTCTCGTGTTCAGGATAAGTAATACACTAGTCCTACCAGTTTATAAAATTTAGAGTTAATTAAAACTTTTTATTAAATTAATTAATTAACGAAAGTCTTATTGATTATGCGGAAGCAATTAGTAACTTATGCGGACCATTTATAAAATCCTAAGTGTGGAAAACCAGGAAATTACATCACATATATAAAGTCCTCAAAATGCATTGAAACAGTCAAATAGTCTAAGCCAAGTTGGGGAAACTAACGCTCAACCCAATATACAACCCCGAATAGTATCTGAAAGACATATATAACATATACAATCAAAATACCAAAAGAAGACCTACAATCGATGCGAGAGACGCGCCGCGGGCTCAGGGATAATCGTCGATCTTCTCTTTGCCCGGCCTACTGGTAGACGTCTCTACACCCACCGTCATAAAAAGGACGGTGAGTACAAGAATAAAACAAGAATCCCGTATGACAAGTTTAATTTGCATTTCCAAATATTCAAATGGTATTTAAAAGCATATAAATGGGAAAACTGGAAAATAAACCATATGCGAGTAAATATCGAGTTAAACAAGTGATACCGACACTAGGCTAAGTAGTGGTGATTTAGGTCCTCGGCGAAGTGAAACATGTCACTCCGACTCAATAATCATATAGCACAAGGGACTCTAACCCAAGTGTTACCAGGGACTCTAACCCCGGTGTGTAGACCACCTCAGGGACTCTAACCCCAAGTGTCATACAGTGTCAGGTAACATGTGCCGACATCCCCAGGGACTTTAACCTCGTGATTTGCGCACACCTCGATCGAGTACGGGACCTAAATGCAAAAACTACTTTTAAAATTTCAAGAAATACCAAGTATGGATTGTCAAGGCATAGGCACATCTACACACCTAAACAAATAAGGAATACAAGTCCTCTTAAACATTTATAAGATATTGACTAGCCTAATAGCATGCTATTTATCATTCAATTCACATTTAAAACAACAAGAATAGAAATAGCATGGGATAGAATCAATGAATCAAATCAAATGAATGGATATCATGCAAACTAGACTCATCAAGTGAGCATTGACACAAAGAACACATGATATAAGAATACAAAGGCAAAATAGTCAAAAGGACTATGCAAGGACAACAATTAATAGAAATGAAATGCCAAGTAAAGTTGTCATTGGGTATACTCACAACAACAAAGTAAAGTCCTAGCTTTACTGGCCTCCCGATACTCCAACTCTTGTATTCGCTCTCCCGTACCCTTTTCCTAGGTTCCTAAGTTTGGTGTCTCATTAGTCCAAATATAGTGGGTTTAAGCTCAATTAAGTGGTGTTTATTGTGTATTCAAATTGGTTCAATAGACTTTAAATCAATCTTCCTAAATCAGCCCTTAAAGACAAAATTAAGTTTCAATTTCAGCCCTACATCTTAACGCACTTTTAGGCATGAAATGGTCGAAATATGAAAATTCTCCATCAATACAATTATTGTTGGCCTCTCTCTTAGCGTTTCGGAAAGGTTTAGTTTACAAAATTCTGATTTAAAATGAAAGAGATATCATGATTTTACTAAACATAGGTCTAATTGAGATTTAATCCGACCAGCGGATTTAGAAAATCTATTTCTCCAAATCTATAGTTTCTAAAAATGTGATTTTTGGTCACAAGTCAGGAAATATATCCAAATACAACATACGAAAAGATCAGCTCATTTGGATAAGTAGTTAGGGAGTTATGCCCTTAACAAGTTTAGTTTCAAAACTTTCCTTTTTAATTCCAGTACCTATTTGTAGAGTATGTTTGGACATAAAGACATTTGAATAAAAATACCTTCAGTTAAAAAAAGTTATTCCACTTTAAATAAGATTTCAAATGCCACTAGTTTGGATCAATTTGGATCTAAAATGGGCAGATTATGACCAAATTACCCAGGTTGATTCCTAATACAACATGCATAATTCTAGTTTTGGTGTTGCAACTTCAAAAATTCATATCTTTATGATTTAAAAACCAAATTAAGAACTTCAATATAGCTGGATTATTATCTTGAAATGAGGAATCTAAATATATAAATCAATTGCAAACACTCAATCATCTACCATCTGAAATTAGCCTAAAACCAGAACTTGTTCTAATTTCAACTAAAAGGATGTGTACATAGTTGATGTAACACCCTAGCTTGAGAATTTCTTACCAACTCTCATGGATTCCTTCAACACCTTGAGGATTCACTCCTCTCCAGCAATTCCTTCTTCTTCTCCAGCAAAAATGAATGAGTGATTTGGTTTGCATGTTGTTTGATCACTAATATTATATATTAAGGTGATGTTCCTTCTTAGCCCTTGATCTCTATGGATTTATGTATCCCGGGGAACATCTAATGGTCCACCTCTTTCCATATATCCACTAACTCCCACTATCTCAACCTCAAGTGACACCATTTCATTACTCACCTAGTTCCTAGATGTGCCAATGTGTATCTCTAGACCAATCCTATGTTTTCCATTTAATTTACTCAACTATAGGCCTTTAATTTGATTTACATTAACAAACACAACCATAGGCTTATAAGTAATTTCTTATTTCATATTAGTATTAAATAAGACTTATCAAAATGCTAACTACCCGGTTCCCCGGCTCGCACGCTACTCGAGGCATGTCCTCGCTCTCGTCTCGACGCCTACAACTGTACGTACCAACTTAGTAAGTCTACACAATACATAACACTAGGCATACATCAATACAAAAATACAATATACCTCGGCCACGTGCCTCGGTCGGTGTACATATCATAGTGTAGGTCCAACGTCAAGGGTCGGTGATCCTGATTATGGAATTAAAACGGGGGTTAGAGATTTGGGCCGTCACAAATATTCCTAACAAAATGAAAATTTTGTCCTCGAAATTAAGTTTAAGTTACGGTTCTACCTGACTCGAACAGGTACGGGAATCAATCTCGCATGTAGTCCTCCCACTCCCAAGTGAGTTTCGTTTCATCGTGGAACTGCCACTTGACGAGTACCTTCGGGATGGACTTGCTCCTCAACTGTTGTACCTTCCAATCTAGGATCTGAATGGGCTGCTCCTCGTAAGAGATGTCCTCGCTCAGGTCGATCTGACTCAAGTCAACTGTCGGTCGCACGCCTGCCTTCGACTCGGCTAGTCGAAACATCGAAATGTGGAACACTAGATGGACCCCTGACATCTGTGGAGGCAATTCAAGCTCGTATGCCACTTTTCTCGACCCGTTTCATAATCATGAAAGGCCCGATGTACCTTGGTGAAAGCTTGCCTTTTACCCCAAATCTCTTAAGACCCTTCCGATGGGAAACCTTTAAATAGACAAAAGCTCCCTCGGAATACGCGAGATCACTGCGATACTTATCTGCATATCTCTTATGTCTCTCTTGTGCTCCTCTGAGTCTCTGACGGATCAGTTTGACCTTTTCCGTGTGGGCAACAACAATTTCAGGCCCCACTATCTCCCGGTCCTCTGGCTCAGCCCAACACGATGGCGAGCGACATGATCTGCCATACAGAGCCTCAATTGGCGCCATCTCAATGCTAGCCTGATAATTGTTGTTATAAGCGAACTCACACAACGGTAGGTTCTCCGCCCAAGATCCACCAAACTCCAACACGCATGCCCGCAACATGTCCTCGAGGACCTCAATCAATATCTCCGTCTGCCCGTCGGTCTGAGGGTGGAAAGTCGTACTGAACTGTAGGCGCGTACCGTACTGCTTCTTGCATACTCCGCCACATCCGGACGTATACGTAGCATTTCGATCTGACATGATCAATAATGGTACCCCGTACATCCTGATAATCTCTCTCTCGAACAGTACGCTCAGCTGATCTAACGTGTAATGCCATGCCACTGGCAGGAAATGAGCAGACTTCATCAGTCTATCAACTATCACCCAGATTAAGTCATGTCTCCTCGCGGTCCTCGGCAGTCCTCTGACAAAATTCATAGAGATGTCTTCCCACTTCCATCGAGGAATGGGAAGCGGTTGTAGTAATCCCGCGGGTCTGCGATGCTCGGACTTCACTTGCTGACAGATACCACAGTTCCTGATGAATCTAGACACGTATGCCTTCATCCCAGGCCACCAGAAATGTCTCCTCATGTCGTAGTACATCTTAGTCCTGCCTGGATGTACGGTAAATCTGGAACGGTGCGATTCCCGAAGGATCTCATCTCTCAGCTCCAGCACCTCTGGTATCCACAACCTGCCTCGGTATCTCAGACACTGATCTGGCGTCTTTGCCCAATCTGTACACTCTGCATTCTGTGCTAACTCGCTGAATCTCGAGTACAATCGATCGGTCATCTGACCCTCTGACACTCGTTGTGTAGACAAGGTCTGTAGTCTCATCTGTGCGCAAATCATCACATGAGTATCTGTAGGAACCTCTGTTTGACATGTTGTCACCGCTGCCTCGAGTAATCCATACTCATGCATCATGTGACATCTGACCACCTCAGCATCTCTACTCGGCCTCCTACTCAGTGCATCTGCGACTACGTTCGCTTTTCCTGGGTGATACTCTAAGGAAAAGTCATAGTCCTTCAAGAACTCCAACCATCTGCGCTGTCTCATGTTCAGCTCTTTCTGTGTGAAGAGATATTTCAGACTCTTGTGATCAATGAAGAGTGTGAATCTCTCTCCATACAGAAGGTGTCTCGAAGTCTTCAGCGCAAATACAACCGCTGCCAACTCTAGATCGTGCGTGGGGTAGTTCTTCTCATGTATCTTTAACTGTCTCGATGCGTATGCCACAACACCGCTGCCCTACATCAACACACAACCTAGACCCGTTTGAGAAGCATATGTGTACACTAGAAATCCCTATCCAGCCTCTGGCAGTACTAACACTGGCGCAATAGTTAATGACCTTTTTAACTAAGTAAATGCAGCCTCACATTTCTCAGTCCACTCATAAGCAACATCCTTTTGTGTCAGCCTCGTCATCGATGAAGCGATCTTCGAGAAACCCTTCACGAATCTACGGTAATATCCTGCTAACCCCAGAAAGCTCCTGATATCCGGTACTGATGTCGGTTCCGGCCAATTTTGTGATCGTCTGAATCTTGGCTGGATCTATTTCAATCCTTGCTGCTCCAACAACGTGCCCCAAGAACTTGACCTCTGCAAGCTAGAATTCACACTTGCTGAACTTAGCGAAAAGTCGGTGTTCCCTCAATGTGTGCAACGTCTCTCTGAGGTGTTGCTCGTGATCCTCACGTGTCCTCAAGTATATCAAGATGTTGACGATGAAGACTATCACGAAGCGGTCGAGATATGGTTTACGTACCCGGTGCATCAAGTCCATTAATACGGCGGAGCGTTGGTCAGCCCAAATGGCATGACCGTGAACTGGTAGTGTCCGTATCTGGTGCTGAATGTTGTCTTGAACCTATCCTCATCCTTAATCCTAAGCTGATGATACCCCAATCTCAGGTTTACCTAAGAGAAAAAATGTGCTCCTCTCAGCTGATCAAATAAATCGTATATCCGCGGAAGCGGATAATTGTTTCTGAATGTCACTCTGTTCAACTGCCTGTAGTCGATGCATAGTCTCGGACTGCCATCTTTCTTCTTCACAAACAGAACTGGCGCTCCCCACATTGACATCGAAGGTATGATGAACCCCTTCTCCCCTAAATCCTTAAGTTGAGTCCTCAACTCCTCTAACTCCCTCGAAGCCATGGGGTATGGCGGTATCGCGATCAGCCTGGTACCCAGTACTAGGTCGATGATGAAGTCTAGCTCTCGCGGTGGTGGTAATCCAGGTAAATCATCTGGGAAAACATCTGGGAAGTCTTGAACAATCGATATATCATCTAGTCTGGGTCCCTGACTCTTCGCTACTGCGTACAAAGCTACCTAGAGTCTTCATCTCTCTACTAGATGCAAACCGAACTCTCATAGTGCTGAGTCTCGTGGTCGGGGGTGTTGTAGTAGTAGCTGTGGTGACGGGGGCGGTCGAGACCAGTGCAGTCATCTGCGCCGACATGTAAGCGATGAAATCGACGATCCGTCGCTTTTGAGCGGTCGTCTGGTCAGACATCCTCTAAAAATTGTCAACTGATATGGTGGGAGTCTGACTGTCGCTAGCTCCAATGTCTTCAGACTCGCGCGAATCCCCCATCGGTGTCTTCAAGTGGATAGCGAACGCGAATCAGTGACTACGTGGCATAACACATATATATATACATATAGAAACTAACACGCACATATAAGAAATCCCCATCTCACCTTCACTCAATTCCCAACAAAATAGTTCCTAGGTAATGATCATTTGGTTTCCACTTATAAGGTTTGTGTTTTATACGAGTTCGTGTTTTTCTTATTTATCCTTAAGGTTTTAATACCTAGGCACTGATACCAACTGTGACAGCCCCTTTCCTAATCTAGGGCACCACTTGGCCTAATTCCGTAATTAAGCCCTAATCATATCCACGCAGGACTTAACTACGTATTAGTCAGCCTTTATGACCTAGATGCCTCTTTTCTCGTGTTCAGGATAAGTAATACACTAGTCCTACCAGTTTATAAAATTTAGAGTTAATTAAAACTTTTTATTAAATTAATTAATTAACGGAAGTTTTATTGATTATGCGGAAGCAATTAGTAACTTATGCGGAAGCCATTTATAAAATCCTAAGTGTGGAGAACTAGGAAATTACATCACATATATAAAGTCCTCAAAATGCATTGAAACAGTCAAATAGTCTAAGCCAAGTCGGGGAAACTAACGCTCAACCCAATATACAACCCCGAATAGTATCTGAAAGACATATATAACATATACAATCAAAATACCAAAAGAAGACCTACAATCGATGCAGAGACGCGCCGCGGGCTCAGGGATAATCGTCGATCTTCTCTTTGCCCGGCCTACTTGTAGACGGTTCTACACCCACCGTCATAAAAAGGACGGTGAGTACAAGAATAAAACAGTAATCCCTGATGACAAGTTTAATTTGCATTTCCAAATATTCAAATGGTATTTAAAAGCATATAAATGGGAAAACTGGAAAATAAACCATATGCGAGTAAATATCAGAGTTAAACAAGTGATACTGACACTAGGCTAAGTAGTGGTGATTTAGGTCCCATCGGCAGTGAAACATGTCACTCCGACTCAATAATCATATAGCACAAGGGACTCTAACCCAAGTGTTACCAGGGACTTTAACCCCGGTGTGTAGACCACCTCAGGGACTCTAACCCCGAGTGTCATACAGTGTCAGGTAACATGTGCTGACATCCCCAGGGACTTTAACCCCGTGAGTCGCGCACACCTCGATCGAGTACGGGACCTAAATGCAAAAACTACTTTTAAAATTTCAAGAAATACCAAGTATGGATTGTCAAGGCATAGGCACTTCTACACACCTAAACAAATAAGGAATACAAGTCCTCTTAAACATTTATAAGATATTGACTAGCCTAATAGCATGCTATTTATCATTCAATTCACATTTAAAACAACAAGAATAGAAATAGTATATGATAGAATCAATGAATCAAATCAAATGAATGGATATCATGCAAACTAGACTCATCAAGTGAGCATAGACACAAAGAACACATGATATAAGAATACAAAGGCAAAATAGTCAAAAGGACTATGCAAGGACAACAATTAATAGAAATGAAATGTCAAGTAAAGTTGTCATTGGGTATACTCACAACAACAAAGTAAAGTCCTAGCTTTACTGGCCTCCCGATACTCCAACTCTTGTATTCGCTCTCCCGTACCCTTTTCCTAGGTTCCTGAGTTTGGTATCTCATTAGTCCAAATATAGTGGGTTTAAGCTCAATTTAGTGGTATTTATTGTGTATTCAAATTGGTTCAATAGACTTTAAATCAATCTTCCTAAATCAGCCCCTAAAGACTAAATTAAGTTTCAATTTCAGTCCTACATCGTAACGCACTTTTAGGCATGAAATGGTCGAGATATGAAAATTCTCCATAAATACAATTATTGTTGGCCTCTCTCTTAGCGTTTCGGAAAGGTTTAGTTTACAAAATTCTGATTTAAAATGAAAGAGATATCATGATTTTACTAAACATAGGTCTAATTGAGATTTAATCCGACCAGCGGACTTAGAAAATTTATTTCTCCAAATCTATAGTTTCTAAAAATGTGAGTTTTGGTCAAACGTTATACGATATACCCAAATACAACATACTAAAAGATCAGCTCATTTGGATAAGTAGTTAGGGAGTTATGCCCTTAACAAGTTTAGTTTCAAAACTTTCCTTCTTAATTCCAGTACCTAATTGTAGAGCATGTTTGGACATAAAAACATTTGAATCAAAATACCTTCAGTTAAGAAAAGTTATTCCACTTTAAATAAGCTTTCAAATGCCACTAGTTTGGATTAATTTGGATCTAAAATGGGCAGATTATGACCAAATTACCCATGTTGATTCCTAATACAACATGCAGAATTCTAGTTTTGGTGTTGCAACTTCAAAAATTCATATTTTTATGATTTCAAAACCAAATTAAGAACTTCAATATAGCTGGATTATTATCTTGAAATGAGGAATCTAAATAAATAAATCAATTGCAAACACTCAATCATCTACCATCTGAAATTAGCCTAAAACCAGAACTTGTTCTAATTTCAACTAAAAGGATGTGTACCTAGTTGATGTAGCACCCTAGCTTGAGAATTTCTCACCAACTCCCATGGATTCCTTCAACACCTTGAGGATTCACTCCTCTCCAGCAATTCCTTCTTATTCTCTAGCAAAAATGAATGAGCGATTTGGTTTGCATGTTGTTTGATCACTAATATTATATATTAAGGTGATGTTCCTTCTTAGCCCTTGATCTCTATGGATTTATGTATCCCGAGGACATCTAATGGTCCACCTCTTGCCATATATCCCACTAACTCCCACTATCTCAACCTCAAGTGACACCATTTCATTTCTCACCTAGTTCCTAGATGTGCCAATGTGTATCTCTAGACCAATCCTATGTTTTCCATTTAATTTACTCAACTATAGGCCTTTAATTTGATTTACATTAACAAGCACAACCATAGGCTTATAAGTAATTCTTTTTTTCATATTAGTATTAAATAAGACTTACCAAAATGCTAACTACCCGGTTCCCTAGCTCGCACGCTACTCGAGGCGTGTCTCCACTCTCGTCTCGACGCCTACAACTGTACAAACCAACTTAGTAAGTTTACACACTACATAACACTAGGCATACATCAATACAAAAATACAATATACCTCAGCCACGTGCCTCGGTCGGTGTACGTATCACAGTGTAGGTCCCACGTCAAGGGTCGGTGATCCTGATTAAGGAATTAAAATGGGGGTTAGAGATTTGGGCCGTGACAATAAGATGTACTAGTTCGAGTAAATGACTTCGTGTTCCCAGCAAGTGTCTACGTAGTGGACATGAAAGAAGAAGACCTATCTAAATCGTCATCGGTACTCCTCAGACGACCATTCTTGAATATAGCCAAAACTAAGATAAATTTACACAACGGATCTTTGACCATGGAATTTGACAGAGAAGTTATCAAGTTCGACATATGCGATGCCATATGACATTCGGTGGATGAGCCTACGCCATTGTACGCAATAGATGATACGGATCCACTTGTTTAGCAAACCTTACTCATAGGCAATGAAGATAAAGCTCAAACCATCTTGGAGAATCATCTGGATAGCACGTTACTTCACATAGAAGGTGCATCCTTCGATGTTGAACTAGAAGAAGCACTCTTCAAGTTAGATTCATTTGAATCGGTAACTAACATGTCTTATTTAGATCTACCTCTTCTCGAAACCAAGCCTATTCCATTACTAGAAAAAGCCCTTGATCGAACTCAAACCATTGCTCGAACACTTAAAGTATGTATTTTCGTGTGAGAATGATACATTACCTGTGATCATTTTAGCAAAACTTACTTCGTTGGAAAAATAGAAACTTGTTAGGGTACTGCGCAAATACAAGCAAGTCATTAAATGGACAATAGCAGACATCAAGGGCCTGATCCCCTCTACTTACATGCATTGCATATATATGGAAGACGGAGCAAAGCCAACCAGAGAGGCTCAAAAGAGACTAAACCTGCCTATGATGGAGGTCATGAAGAAAGAAATCGTGAAACTGCTAGATGCTAGGATGATCTACCTTATTTTGGACAGTAAATGGGTAAGCCATGTTCAAGTAGTCCCCAAGAAAACATGAGTCATAGTAGTCACTAACTCGCATGGAAAGTTAGTCCCTACCTATATCCAGAATAGGCAGCGAGTGTGCATTCACTATAGAAAGCTCAACACTACCACCAGAAAGGACCATTTCCCTCTCCCATTCATAAATCAACTGTTGAAAAGATTAGCTGACCGTTCACATTATTGTTGTCTCGACAGATACTCAAGGTTTCACCAAATACCAGTGGCACCCGAAGATCAGGAGAATACAACTTTCACTTATCTATTCGATACTTTTGTTTACCGTCGCGTGCCCTTTGAGTTGTGCAATGCACCAGCTACTTTTCAAAGGTGCATGGTAAGTATCTTCTCGGATTTTGTGGAACAATTCATCGAGGTGTTCATGGATAACTTCATTATCTACGAGGACTCCTTTGATAGTTGCCTCGCAAATTTGACCAAAGTACTTGACATGTGCATAAAAAAGAACTTGGTCTTAAACTATGAAAAATGCCATTTCATGGTAGATCAAGGACTTATTCTAAAGCACATTGTCTCCCCCAAAGGGTTGAGGTGGACCAAGCCAAAATTGACGTCATAAAGAAACTGCCATATCCCACTTACGTAAGTGAGATCAGATCTTTTCTTTGGCATGCAGGTTTTTACTGACGATTCATTAAAGACCTCTCGAAAATTGTGCAATCCTTATGTCTCCTCCTTTAGAAAGAAGTGTCCTTTGAGTTTGATAAAGCATGTAAAGATGCATTTAAAAAACCCAAAGATTCGCTCGCTAGCACGCCCATCCGTTATTCAGGCACCCAATTGGGAACTCCCTTTTGAAATTATGTAAAATGCTAGTAACCATGCAATCGGTGCAGTTTTAGGATAAAGAGTCAGAAAAGCTTCCCATGTCATTTACTATGCCTCTCGTACTTATGATCTGGCATAAATGAACTACACCACTATAGAAAAAGAACTTCTTGCATTAGTGTTTGCTCTAGAGAAGTTTCATCCATATCTCCTAGGAAATAAAGTCATAGTATACCCGGATCAAGCGACATTACAACACCTTTTAAATAAAAAGGATGTTAAACCTCGTTTAATTCGGTGTATCTCTTATTGTAGGAACTCAACATTACAATCAAAGATAAAAGCGGTGCGGAGAACCTAGTTGCATATCATCTTAGCAGGATCGAGAAAGGTAGTGAACCACCCAGCCTGCTCAAAGGTGAATTTGCTGATGAGTACATTTATTTAGTAATGGATGATGTTCTTTGGTATGTGGATTTGGTAAACTTCATTACAACTGGCATGTTTTCTCTGCACCTCACTAAGGCACATAAAAGCAAGCTTATGAATGATATGTGACATTATACATGGGATGATTCATATCAATGGAAGTTCTACAATGATCAAGTAATTCAAAAATGTGTGTCCCACGCAGAAAGCCAATTTATATTGGCATTTTGTCATTCTTATGCTTGTGGGGGCATTTTAGGCCTCGACTACAGCCCATAAAGTTTTGAAAAGTGGGTTTTATTGGCCCTCTACTTTTCGTAATTCATACATGTTAATTAAATCTTATCTTGACTGCCAAAAATCGAGTAATCTTGGCCACAGAGATCAGATGCCACCTACCCCCTACATGTATGTCAAATCTTTGATATATAGGGGATTGATTTCATAGAGCCCTTTTCAACATCTTTTAGGAATGTTTACATCATTCTTACAATAGATTATGTATCCAATTGGGTGGAAGCAAAAGCTACGCATACCAATGATGCAAAGTTGATTTGTGAATTATTGAAGTCTATAATCTTTACCACTTTTGGGACTCCACGAGCCCTAATAAGTGACAGGGGAACTCATTTCCGCAAGAGGACGGTTGAAAGCCTCTTAAGGAAATAATGTCACTCACATGACTTCAATAGCATACCATCCACAGACCAATGGCCAAGCAAAAATCTCCAATAGGGAAATCAAGTCTATTCTACAAAAATATGTGGCCATATCTACTAATATATATATATATAAATGGGCCAAAGTAAAGAGATAAAAACATACATCACTAGATATACATCTAGATACACACACACACATCTCTAGAAAGGGTGTCAAGTATTGGTGTCACTTGAGAGTGACACAAGGGACAAGTGGTGTGAGCAAGACCACCCGATGTGCCTCGAGATACGTGTGTGGTTTGAGATGTGTGGCTCACATTCAAGCCACCCAAATCATATATATATATATTGGTCAAATGAAACCAAAGTCTAAACTTATCCCATTTTTGATCTCCAAAGTCGGTGGAGAAAAAAAAAACAGTGAACAAGAAGGAAGAAACCGAGAAGAGAAGAAGAAGAAAGAGAGAGAGAGAAAGACCGAGAGAGAGGTAGACAACTCAAAGTAACGCAAGGTGAGTTGAACGTTGTTGTTGTGTAGTTTGTTGTTGTTGTTTGGTCTTCGTTGTTGTTGTGACGAGTTGGGGAACTCGGACGAACTGCCATGAGACCCAACCTGGGGTTGGGGATGGAAGCCCAACCCCAGCGAAAGAAAAAAAAAAGACAGAGCAGACGCTCTGTCGAGAGGACGAAGAAGAAGGGTGGGTGAACCAGGCCGGTTCGGCCCGGTTCAGGCCCAAAAAAGAAAAAAAAAAAAGAGAGAAGAAGAGTTGGGTGAACCGGGCCGGTTCAAACCTGTTCGGTCCGGTTCAACCCAAACCCATATAGAAAAAAAAAAAAAAAAAAGAAAAAAAGAAAAAAAAAGGAGGAAAATTGGGAAAAATTCCAAAAAAATTGGGAAAAATCCCGAAAAATTACATTTCGACAAAATAAATAGAAATTGATAAATTTCTATGAAAAATAAAATATTTGACATTTCGGACGAGACTTTTACGAGGTTTGACCTCGAAAAGCGCGAAATTGGCAAATTGGTTTCGAATTCGATTTCGACCAATTTAGGAATTTTAAATAATTAATTTTGAATCTAAATTGATAAATTGTCAAATGTTAGGCTAAAGGAGCTATTACGGGATGTTGGGTGCGTACAGTGACGCGATGAGAAGCCGGATAGCTTATGAATTGTCGTGTATGTAAGTAAACTGAGTGATACATTTATTTACATTTCATTCCATTTATTTATTCATTCTCAGTTATTCGAACTGAATTTACCTTTGAAATCCATATGCTATGCCTTGTTTATTGCTCATTTTATGACGTAGCATACTATGTTGTTTATCTACTATCATTGATTCCAATTCCTATACTTTGTCATGTTGATTGTTAGGTTTAGAAGTCAGTGATATAGCATGCTATTAGGTTAGTTTGTTTATTTTGCTTCTAATCCTTTATGCATTAGTATGCAGTTACATCTCTTGGATTCAATTACGGAGTCATTATTGAAAATGAAAGTGGTTCTTGTGGTTAGGGTCATTTGATGATAGAAATTCAGCTTTCATACGGGGGTCACTAGACTTTCCGGGATGTTAGGGAATTTCTCTACTACCTTGCATGACACACGGTGTAACGTGCCTCGAACGGGGTAACCGGACCTCGGGGTTTGTTGGCGCAAGAATAACTTGGATGGGCATGACGAGTTTTAAAACTCGGGTATGTTAGCAAGTATACGTTCCGGTGACGACTAATTCACTTGGAATAGAAAATGCGTAATCGTAAGTACGACCTTTTGAAATTATGATCTATAGCTCAATTTGCAATGAAATGATATAGAGCAGAGCTCAAATTGTAGTGGAAAGGCTGATGTGACGTAGCTCACGGCCGACCGACCTAATCCATTACTACTTAGCCTTGAGTCAGTTTCATATTTCGTTAACTCAAGTATCTCTTTGCATGATGTTTCTTTCAGCATAGTTGCTACTTAAATTATGTCATTTGATACTTGTTGCCTGTTTGGGAATATGGATCAATGTCTCTCAGTATTACTTAAATAATTTCATATACTCGCCGTCTAGTTTGTGACGGTGGGTGCAGATCAATGAGTAGCACCACTGTGCAAAGAGAAGATTGGTGACTACCTCTGAGCCAGTGAAGGACTGCTACGACATATTTTTGTACGTTTTATATTCTTTTGTATTACATTTTCTATGTATATAATATTTTTCCTTTTGGGTTGAGTGATAGGAATATATGACTAGACACATGTTATATATATCATCATTTTTGTTTATATATGCATCTGATCTCTATTTCCTTATTTTTCCACAATAGGTTAGGCCTTAGGTTATAATTTCCACTAGTAACTTAAGAAGACTTCCGCTAAATAATTTGTTAGATAGAAAAATTTAAATTAGCTCTGATTTGTTAAATATTTGAACTATCTAGTTGATTGTAGGTGGTATCATAATTGGTAGGTTCTAAGGTGTTTAAATAAGGCTGACTAGTTCCTTGTTAGGTCCTATATGAGAGATTAGGGCTTAATTAGGGATTAGGCCTTGTAGTGCCCTTATTTGGAGAAGGGGTCGTCACAGTTGGTATCAGACCCATGGTTTTGAGAATTCATGGTTTACGATTGTAGAATCACCTTCTACAATATGATACCACAACTACAATATGTAGTGAACGACCTACTTTGTTTAGCTAGAAACAACTAAAAGATTTAAGAAATGTAGACGCTAGATAATCTTAGTTAGTGGTGGAAAACCAGATGATCCTTGCCTAGAAACTATTAGTTGGGAAGTGAGTGAAAGTGAGTTGGGGATTTGATATATCTATATACATGTTACTTTTGTTATATGTATATATGCGTTATCAACGTAGTAGCTGATTCGCGTTCGTTATCCATTTGCAGTCAGAGATGACGGATTCACACGATAGCGGTGATGCTGGTGCGAGCGGCAGTCAGCCTTCTATACCGTCAGCTGAAGACTTTCAAAGGTTTTCTGATCGTGTAGCAGCTCAGGGTCAGCAGTTGGCGGAGTTCATTGCATTGATGACTTCCCGATTTGCTCCACCAGCATAGCCAGCTCAGACGTCAGGTCCTACTGCGACTACTACTTCCACAGTACCGACCGTAGTGCCGGTATTACCTGCGACACCAGTGATAGCAGCTCCAGCACAAAGAGCACTCAGGACCTCTAAGGCAGTGTGGGTGAGGCAGTGTGGGTGAGGTGCACCCACACTGCCTTGGAGGTCCTGGGTGCATTGTAGTGGCCCAGGCCTTCACATTGCTTCTCACAAGCAATTAATGGAAGATCATAAAAGACAACTTTTTTGTCATCTTTTCTTTCCTTATAGAAAATATCAATTTCCTTTTTCAACCAATAATTTCTTCATCGTTCATTCCAAACGACTTCCAAAAGAAAGAAATTTTACGATTCTTGATCTCTAGCGTCCCACAAGACAAGGAAACAATCCTGCCGCAACTCCTTCAAGGTCTTAATCGCAATCTTCAACAACGATTTCACAACGCCCAGTTGTCGTGCTCGATCTTACCGTTCTCCAAAGCTCCGATACCAGTTTGTTAGAGAAAACACAGCAAACAAACAACACACGCACACAATCGACACAGAGAATTACGTAGTTCAGCAATACGCATACGTCCACAGCACAAAACGCAGATTTTTTTAATTCAGAAGATTACACCAACGCCAAGTCTCCAACTCTCTCACCCTCACCAACTCAAGACATTAATATATTCTCAATTTAATGGTCTACCCTACTTATATATGCACTAGGGTATCAGAGTTTTACTAGGAGATCAAAATCATATTGTATTAGAGTTGAACAAACTCAGAATCAACAGCAGATCAGTGATCAATAAAGATCAAACTGATCAATGCAACAGTGCTCATTGAACACGATGAAACAATGAAAAAGTAAGAACTCACAAACTTTCTTATTCAATCAGTATCTCAAAATTACATTGTATTACTTATATACAAACTCACATGGTGTACATTGTACCCCCTAGTTACAACTGCCTAGAACAAACTAATATGAACTTGTAGTACATTACACCAAAGTATATGATTCAATACATACACATCAATTAACATAAACAATACATAAACAAATTTCTCGTATAACTCTACATCCCCCCCTCAAGATGGAAGTCTATGCCAATCACATAGACCCATCTTGGACAATAAATCAGAAAACAAAGGAGCTGGTAAAGATTTGGTAAACAGGTCAGCCAACTGTAACCGAGTAGAAATGTACTGAGGAAGAACAAATCCACACTTGAACTGATGTCTAACCAAGTGACAATCAATTTCCAAATGCTTAGTACGTTCATGAAAAACAGATTAGCAGATAGATGTATGCAACACTGATTATCACACCAAAGAGGTATTGGAAGAGAAGTAGGAATATGTAAGTCCTTAAGGATATATGAAATCCACAATAGCTCACAAACTGTGGAAGACAAATCGATATTCACTTTCAAAGAGAGGACTTGGACACAAGAGCTTGTTTCTTAGTTTTCCAAGAAACCAAAGATGATCCCATGAACACACAATAGCCAAGTGATAGATTTCCGAGAAAGAGGACAAGCAAACCTAATCAATCACAATAAGCAACCACAGAGAGATCTGCTGAACAGGGAAGAACAGACCACGAGAAGGAGTACCCTTAAGGTATCTTAAAACATGAAGAGCACCAGCACCAATGTTGCTCTCAGTAGGGGCTTGAACATACCGACTTAATTGTTGTGTGGCATAAGTAATATCGTCGAGTGAATCCTGTAAAGAAGACGACCAATGAGTCTTCTATATCTATCAACTTCAATTAACAAAGGTGAATCAGATCAAAACTTGCAATACGAGGGAGTGGAGTAGCAAATTTGTTTAGCCATGAGAAGACCAAAGATCATTAAGTAAATCAAGAACATACTTGCGTTGATGAACATAAAGACTGAAGAAGATCGAACCAATTCCAAACCCAGAAATAACGAGCTTGACCAAGATCCTTAATGGTAAACAATGTATGTAAAAATGTCTTAACTTGATCAATTAACTCAAGTGAAATACCAAAGTGAGAAGAACATCATCAACATAAACCAACAACACCAAAAATTGACCATCATTGTTATAAGTAAACAAGCGGGATCATGAGCAGATTGACTAAAACCAAAAGATTGAAGTTTAGTTGTAAGCTCATGATTCCATTGTCGAGAGGCCTGCTTTAAACCATACAGAGATCTATGAAGTTTGCAGACTTGATTAGGTGAAGCCAAACTATAACCATCGTGTGGCTTCATGTAAACATCTTCATCTATATAGCCATGTAAGAAGGCATTGTTAACATCCAATTGATGTAAGGCCAATCTCGAAAATGCTAAAGACAATACAATTCTAACAAAGACATTCTTGGCAACCGGAGAGAAGGAATCAAGATAATCAACACCTTCAATTTGATTAAAACCTTTTGCAACCAAACGAGCCTTACACCTATCCAAGGAACCATCGATGAAGTTTAACCTTGTAGATCCACTTAGAACCAATGGCTTTTTTACCAGGTGGTAGAGTAGTAAGACTCCAAGTTCCATTAGTTTCCAAAGCCTCGTAACTCTTTGTTCATTGCTTCAATCCAAACAGATCATGCTCGAGCTTGAATATAACTGGTAGGCTCCTTTATATTTGAAACAAGAAATAGGAAGCATTTGTAGCTAGCAAAGTGATGTTTGGAGAATGTATAAAAGGAAATGTAGGAGGGTTACCAAGAGATAGAGGAATTGGTGTAGAAGGCAAAACAAATGTCTCTACATTGTTTAGAACAAAATCATTCACCAAAGAGGCTTATGAACCGCACGAGTACTTTTCCTAGTAACAACAAAGAGAGGAGGCAGACATCTTCATGTAAATCATCATTAGTATGAGGTACTAATGCATCATTAGTAGGTACGTAAGAGAAAGCTTCAGGGACATCAAAACATGTTTCATTAATAGGTAAATCTTGAGAAGGAGGTACAACAAATGATGTAGGAGCATTAGGAGCCGGAATGTCTCTCAAATAATCGAATTATCTCCATAAGGAATAGGCACAGACACCTTGAACTTGCAAGATCTTTATGAAAAGGAAACTGCTTTTTCAAAGAAAATCACATCTCTTGAAACAAAACATGTATGTGTGGCCATGTTATACGCCTATAAGCCTTTTGTCCAGGAGAATAACCAATGAAGATACATTTAATAGCTCGTGAATCCAACTTGGATTTGCTTGGTGAAACATTTGTAGCAAAGCACAAACAACCAAAAGTCTTTAAAGAAGAATAATTTGGTATTCTTCCAAATAAAAGACAATAAGGAGACTTCCACTTCAGAATCGAGTAGGTAATTTGTTAATGATGTATGTGGCAAGAAGAAACAAAGATCTCCCCAAAATTTTGTGGACAAATTAGACCGAAAAATCAAGGCTCTTGTAACTTGCAAGAAATGTCTATGCTTTCTTTCAACAACACCATTTTGTTTGAGGTGTATATGGTGTTGATCTTTGATGAACAATTCCCAAACCAAAAACAAAGCATGACAATCTTTATTACAAAACTCACCCCCATTATCATCCTAATGGTTTGAACTCAAACCTTGAAATGAGTTTGAATGAAAACTATAAATTGTTTGATGATGTTGCCTGTCAAGGACTTATGTTTCATCAAAAAGTCCATGTGAATCGACTAAAATCATCCACAATAGTCAAAAAATGAGCTCCTTGAATAGAAGGCTGCTTATATGGTCCCCAGATATCCATATGTAACAACCGAAAAGGACTAGATGTTTGAATAGAACTCACTGGAAAAACCAATCTGCATTGTTTGGACATCTCGACAAACATCACAAGGTTCGTATGTTTTACACTTGAATGATCAAGTAACATATCAAGTTGTCTTGTTACATGAACAAAGGATGCCCCAATCGACAATGCCATGAAAAATTATCGAGCATTATTACGTAGGGCTAATGATAATTCTCAAGGTGATACAAATGAAGCAATGACATCCTTATGAAAAGAACTTGAATCCAAAGATGTATAGTCCTCCAACCATCCTTCCCACAAATAGAACTTGAGAACTCTCAATGTTCTCGTATAGCACAAAACGATGGATAAAACTCAATTGTCGCTTTAGTAGATGAGAGTAACTTACTAACCGACAAAAGATTATACTTGAATGAGTTTATATGTAAACAGAAGAAAGAACTAAGTCTCAACTCACCTTCACATCTCCAATGCAATTCACCTCTTTAAGATGTCCATCGTGTAAACAAACCATAACAGTTTAGTTAAAACAAGGACATTAGCAAGTAAATCATAGCTAGTGCACATATGATTCGTTGCTCCACTATCCACAATCCAAGCATCCGAATTAAAAGAGGAACAAGAACTGGAAAATCTTTTATATGAGCTACCTGTAAAATCGATACAACTGGATTCACACGAGTAGAAGCTCCCGCTCTCTCAAACAGACTTTCCTTTCATGAAATTCTCAATCCCCCGTCGTATCATTGCCGCTATATTAGATCGAAAATCTTCAAACCGAGGTGATCCCGCATCTTGTATGTCCGTAGGTGATTCCATCAAATTCACAAAAGACTTTGAATTATTGGACATCTCGCTTCTTGTCAAGGTCTTTTTTGTACCAATCTGAAATCCATGAAGTTTGAAACAAGTTTCTTTTGTGTGCCTTTTTGTCTTACAATGATCACAAAACAGATCATCTTTATTGACAAATTTCCTTTGATTTCCTTTTCCAAAGAAACCTATGAACATTTGCTAAACCAGATGAACCCGAATTTATCTTGGTAGTTTTCATCATCATGGTCGTATCTATCACAGTGAATAGCTAACATGTACCTCCTTTTGTTTTTCAACTCTAAGAACCATAGAGTAGGCTTTGTTTATACTTGGTAATGGATCCATTACCAATATTTGATTACGAATATGATCATACATATCATTCAATCCCATCAAAAACGCATCACCTATCATTAGACTCCGTAATGACCATTCGTCTTGATGCTCCACATTCACACACAGTAAAAGGAGCTAAACAACTCGGTTCATCCCAAAGTTTCTTAAGTTTGGTATAGTATTGTGAAAGTGATAGATCTCCTTGACTTATAGAAGCATATCTCGTTTCAATTGGTACAAGAGAGACCATTACATTCCCCAAACCTTTCTTTTAATTCATTCCATAGATCAAAAGAAGAGGTTGTATAAAGGAAAGCTTCAACAATATCCTTTGAAATAGAATTCAAGATCCAAGAAGTGACCATATAATCCACCTTGATCCATCGATCAAGATTAGGATCAGTAGATTCTGGTTTTAAACATCTACCATCGATGAAACCAATCTTTGTTTTTGCACCCAATGCAATCATCATAGCTCGACTCCAAGACAAGTAATTTGAACCAGTAAGAGAATTAGAGACAAGTACCATACCAGGATGATCAGATCCTTGAAGAAGGTAAGGACTCTCAACTCCAAGATCACCTGTTTCAGGAACTCTCCCTGCTCCATTTCGAATTGAAGAACTTACAGAACCATGAACAGATGCCATGTTCGTGACATATAATTCAACCAAAAAAAACAACACAAATCAAGAACTCAGAACCCGCTTTGATACCATGAACAAACTCGAATCAACAAGCAGATCGTGATCAATAAAGATCAAACTGATCAATGCAACAAAGGTGCTCATTGAACACGATGAAACAATGAAAAACAAGAAAGCTCACAAACTTTCTTATTCAATCAGTATCTCAAAATTACATTGTATTACTTATATACAAACTCACATGGTGTACATTGTCCCCCTAGTTACAACGCCTAGAACAAACTAATATGAACTTGTAGTACATTACACCAAAGTATATGATTCAATACATACACATCAATTAACATAAACAGCTACATAAACAGCTCTGTATAACTCTACAAGAGTCTACTTCACTTAATACCTGGATTTTACTAACCGGGTTAAACTACCTCAAACCCATCTAGGTTAAGTACCGACCCACTTCAAGCCAATATCAACAGTTTTGCATAAGCAATACAGGTGAGATTTTTTTTTTCAATAGCAGAAACATCAATTTTAGATTACTTGCTTACTACTAGCTAGGTCCGAAAACCATTTCAGTGAGAACATTACATATAAATATTCATCACCACTTCTCTGCAACGGTGCTGAAATGATGGAATAAAGCTCAAAAATGGGTAGTACCCTATGGGAGTAAATATTTTTTCATTTGTAATTGTGACTAGAGTGTTAACTGTATAGAAAGCCTCGAACTAGCTATAAAGTTTTCATAATGTTTTACAAGCCTCGAACTAATTTCTCTACCACTTCAAATTCAAGCGCCTTCTAAGATACATATATATTTTTTCATTTCTATTCTGTCTAGCGTTACGTTTAAGCTTTGTTTAGTCTATAGTATTTTCTGCATGCTCTTGCACAATCCTATCAAAAGTGCATATCCAATTGTCAACCAACAAGGCTTGAAAAAAAAAAAAAAAAAAAAAAAAAAAACCGGGAGGGTTCGGCCAATACAAGGCCTTTAAAAGGAACTAAACATACCAAAGCTAGAATAACAAATGTTACTATAGGCAAACTCACACTGAGGTATGTATTCCTCTCCCAATTATAAGTACATCGCTGAACTTTAGCACAAAAGCTACGAGCATGATTATTTGTATCAATCTCTGTCTGTTTATCAAACAATGTGTGTGGAGGGTTGTATATTTGAGGTTGAGTTGCGAACTCATCATTAATTTATGAATACTTTACTAGGCAAGAACCAATCATCTGAAAGAAAACAATAAACACAAGAATGTCACACAACCTTAAACTCATTGCTCATGTACAACTTGCTTATAAGCTCCGACACTGATTTTTGCTAGACATAGGTAGAAAATTGGAATGGTAGTTCTACAATGGTGATTGAAAGAAACCACCAAGGATGTGGATGGCATTTATTACTATTGGATTAAGATCAAATGGTTAATATAGTTTGGCAACGGCTATTCGGACCCACATTTACTTCCTTTACCCCGTTTTTGAATTTTTTTTTAATCCCTAGTGAAATGACCCAACCACTCCTCCATATAAAAGAGTTTTTAGTCACACATACCCCATTCACCACACTCACGCATACCCCAATCACCTCTCTTTCAAATCGCATTCTCACCATCAACCCAAATCCAACGAAATCCAAGCAAAACCACATCGATTCGACGTCATAAGTGCATTCATCATCTCTTTTATTGTCAATTTCAAAGTTTTTTGGAGTTTTTTTTTATTTTTTTGAGTCCGTATTATTTATGGTTTTGTTGTTGAGTTTCAGACTTCGATTTAAGGTTTAACTCTTGCATTTTAGATACAAAGTCTCGATGGAATAAAAAATATCAAGTGATTCCGAGCAAAACCCATTATTTTTTTGGTCATTATCATGTATTTTTTAAGAGTTTTGAAAAAAAAATTTGGTTCGTCCTTGTTACCCGCGGGTATCGGCCACACAGCCGACAATTCTGAAGAGGTGTCGGACACACAAGCACACATGGCCGATAGCTCTGAAGAGGTGTCAGAGCTCTGAAGAGGTCTCGACTAGATCCCTTCGGCACCTCTAAAGTTGGTGTTATCACAATGATCATTGAATCTTAATCCACCGGTCATAAATGCTATTGGCTTATCACCATCGTTAGATCTACCATATATGTATATATATTGTGGTAACTATTAGACGTAAAATCATAGAAAACTAAGAACTAAGATTTTTAAAGAAATAAAAAACAAAACAAAACAAAGATTTTTTTTTTTATTATTTTTTTTCAGTTCCAATCCCTGCAGATAAATTAGTATGCCTTACATGTTGGCTGCAGTACATATTGTATGACGCCTATGCGATTTCAATAGACTATGTGAACAGAACCCTTGAGCCAATAAGTATCTAGGCATTCATCGATTATCAAAGAGGACAAGTTCAGTTCCCAGAATTTGCTAGAGACAAACTGCAAGAAAATCATGGGCAAATCTCAGATAAGTACCAAGAAGCACAATCGGGTGCCTGTTCATTGCAAACCTCTTCAAATAATTTAATATTTGATCTTCCAAAATGTCGAAGAATGTGAATCATCAACTGCATACTTCAATGAAGAACTAGCCACCATTCCATGATTGAAAAGTTCTGACTTCAACATGGACATCAACTCCGAATGTCTTGATTGCTTTATCTTCAGTATTCGAATATATGCCTTCAACCCAAGCCATTCAACTTCCTTTTTCTTCAGTTCAAGAAGGGGGTGTATATCCTGTTCAGTGTTCAGAGAATGCATCCTTCTTTTGATTAGTTTGTGCATGTACCTGGAGTACACGATGCATTAGTGCCTTCAGATCAAGTAGCAGAATAAGAAAGAGTAACGAAAAGCAGAATCGCTCCACTGCCGGTACTTCTGGAATTATGAATTCATTAATCAGGTAAGATCAACCTCATGGTCCCAGGTTATACTACTGGGCTTCAATTGAAGCCCCTTTAAGGAAGCCATTGACGCAAACCCTCATTCCAACTGCAGGCACAATGCTTTAAGTCTGGCAGAGTTTCCCTGGCACGAGCCTTGATGTGTGTAACATAAGCCTCAGTAGACCCCAATGAGTGCAAGTAAATGTGTCAACTTTAAGTCTTAGAATGGCAATGCTCTGAATAATTTACTAGACAAAACATCCATCACCGGAACAACTTTCTATGAAGGAGCCACACAATTTTACAATGGTTTTGCAATTTTCTATGGTACAAAAATGGCATTGCTCCGCAGAATATCATATAAGGTTAGAGATGAAAATTTTTTGATACAATAGAGCACAACTCCTGAACTATGTTAACACCTTTTCCATGGTTCAAATTCATGAAAAAACATAAAAAAGGATTTTTTTTTATTTTTCAAAGAGACCAGCATGCAAATCAACAAACACAATTAAAAACTGCACAAATCTTAATTTTTTTAAGTTATATTATCCATCGTTATTCAAATCTGTATGGTCAACACTGAACATGTTTCTGATAAAAAAAAAGGCTAAACACGTTATAGTTTGCCCATATACACATGCAGGAGTGGTGGTTTTGATCGATTTTCTTTTATATAATCAGGATTCTCTTTAAACTTCAAAAAGACAATTCTCCCTTCTTGGTTTCCTAGATCACTGAGATTAGAGTTCTTAAAACTCAACAAGATCCTAACTTTTATTTTTCAATGCATTAGGCCAAGTAAAATGACATGGATAAAGATTTTCTTTTTCTTTCCTTTGTTTTGTGTGTGTGGGTGATAGAGGCTAGGGAGACCACCACAATACTATTGGTGTGAGTCCAAGTTAGTTACAAGGGTAGTTTAGCAAGTTTGAAGTTGTCGTATAAAAAGAGGTGGTAAAGGAGAAAAAGGCATCTTGTTGTCTTGAATGTAATTGGGAACTCTTTGGAGTTTGGGCTGAGAGAGTTTTAAGACTCTTCTCTGAGGTTACTTTTGTATTCTTGTTCTTCTAATCGTTGTTGAATTCTCAAATCAATCGATCAATATCGGTATTCTATCAAGCTTCATACAACTGAAACTTATAAAAAAACAAATATTTAGTAAGCTTAATATTCAAAGCCAGCAAAATTGTTTCTCTCATTTCAATGATTCATTTCGAAAAATCAATTATGATAGAGTTGCATGGGCTTCGTCAATGCTTTATTTCTTACTTCAAACTGGTAATAAGATTAAAAATATCTTACTGTAGCCTATGTTTTCCACTTCATGTCTGCTAAAAAAGATTGCATATTTTCCCTTCCAGAATTACAACACTATTTCGAGATTAGGTAGTTGAAAATAAAACTATGCGATCATTACATGAATCATGAATATATAGAGGGTTAACTTAATGACTTTAAAAAAAATAAAATTTGAACATTACCTTAACGAATGGAGGATCATCTTGAAGTAGTATTCTGCACCTAATTTGCAGCTGCTTGACATATCACATGCGTAACAATGAAACTTCATTGCACAAAGCATAAATGACTGGTATATGTTCAATCTCACAACAGCTACAGAATTAATGTTGGAATCGTAAAATATGGGATGGCATTTTGGCCTCAAATAATCACAGAGCTTTGCCTTCAAATGCTGACCTGGTTTTTGGTGCCAATGAACAGTAAGGGTAGAGCTAATATGGATACCCAAATATCTGCCCAATCACAAGGATCATAGCATCATTACTTTGAATCATTTAGATTAACAAGTACAAAACACAAAAGATTAAATAGTAAGCCATGTCTATGATGGCATTTACCTTCATTGCACCACCAGAAAAGCCACTAGCTGTAACAACTAAATCAAATATTTTAAAAGCTATCAAAATAATATAACATTATTATATCCAATGGATATCCTTCAATTGTTCAACTGCATCTTCATTCCACTATTTCAGAGTATCTCCAAATAAACCGTGAATAAAATAAATAAATAAAAGAAAATTTTTGATGATTAGACTAATGTTAATGGATTTATAACAATACAAAGATGAGCAAAATAACCTAAAATCCATAAATATAACCAAAATGGAACAAATATGATGCTCCAGGCAAGTTTTAAACAACATCTTGAACTCAAACAAGTGCATTACATCATAAATCGATCAAGGGGGAATTCAGGTTCTGGATGAAATCATCAGCACAGCAGTATAGTTAATCAAGGTCAAGGTTTGAAACTTCGACTTCGCCTATGACTTCGCTCACTTAAAATTCGGAATTAATTCGAGGAAGTTAACTTCGACAATGGAAGTTTGACAAAAATTCGCCAGTGTAAGGAAGTTTATGGAATTTCACTTTAAATGCTAGAAAATTCAAGTTTCTTCGTAGAGATGCTAGAACTATGTTTTATTCGAATTTTGCCGAAGTTTAAGTATATTTCTAGCATAGTCGAAGCTTCAGTCGAAGTTTGCTCAATTTCCACGAAACATAACAATTTTACTTCATGTTTTATTAACTTCCATCGATGTTTTCGAATTTCAGTCGAAGTTAGCCGAAGTTGAGTCGAAGTTTTGCAATGTTTCTACTGCCTATGAACTTCACTTCGCTTACCTCGAAATCGACAAACTTCGCCCGAACTTCGCCGAAGTTTGTCGATTTTTTAAACCTTGATCAAGGTCAATTCAGATTCTCGAGGAGAGCCTCCCCCCATTCCCTCTCCTTCAAAATCAATTATGTTTCAATATCTTTTAGCTGGTGAAGCAGGAGATAAGAACTAGGCTATTCGTTTCTATGTTGACTTATGCAAATAGATTACTTATAAAACTGAGTTGGGGAACTAGAGAAAAGTGAAAGGAGATAAAATGCACACACTACCATAATATGAGTGATCGAGCTTGCTAGAGGAAGAAAACTAATCATAAGATGAATTCGAGAAGCTGTGGGCATCATAGCAGGTCCATTAGAAAAGGTCATGGGCCTTGTGGGCAATGTTTCAGATGAAGGTTAACTCTTCCAATCGTTGAAAGAAGACCCATACAATCTCATTATTTGTAGAAAAGATATCCATTATAGTTGGAGAGATTGCTTGGAATCAGCCAGCTTGCTTCTCACACCAAGCATGGTGGAGGATGCAACAGCTGCAAACAGCAAGGCAGAGCAGTCACTGATCATAAAACTGGAGAGGTCCAAAACTCTTTTTCTCAAAATTGTCCATTTCCTCATTGATATAACTTATAAGTCATCATGCTGCATTTCCTCAAAAAGGTTTTACTTTATTATAAGGGAGTTTTTCTTTTACTTTATTATTGTTTATGCATGTTTGGTGTGTTTGTTTATGCTATTTTTTGTGCTTTGGTGCTTAGACTGTCGTTGTCCTCATGTTTGTGACTATATGTTGTTGTGTTGATTGAGGACAAGGAACGACTTAAGTTTGGGGGTGTCAGGCATGTTTTGGTGGTACTTTTAAGAATGTGAAATGAATGGTGGTGCACTTGTTTATTATGTTGATTCTTAGTAATTCTTTTTTTTTTTTTTCAAGTACTTGACAGTCGAGGACTTTGAGAACATCGAGGATACAATAATACTCAGGGTAGATTATGGCTTGTTTGTCTGTGTGTTCAGCTCATCTGGAGCATTTGAACACCGTAGGAGCCCGATGTGGGGAAGGACCTACATTGATACCAATGAGGATAAACTTAGAGTAGGCGAGCCTTGATGAGGACTTGGGGGTTCCAAAACATTTTCTAGGTCCACTCAAGGCGAAATTCCTAACTCAACTGATTAAGGAGTTAGGCGTTATTTGAAATGGAAAACCTCATTATCCTTGTATCCTACCCACACATGTTCTCTCAGTTAGCCCCGTTGAGCCTAGTTATGCCTTGTCTTTCTTTGGTGTCTATCATTGACCCTAGCCTATGACTTAAGACCTACCTAGTGTTGGATTGATGAGCAAATCAATCTAAAAAGAAAAGAGCATAAAAAAGAGTAAGAGAGTGAAAATCAACCAGAAAAGGGGTATATGTTAAGAAAAATGAGAGAATCCACCAAAAGAGTCCAACTTAAAAAAAAAAAAAAGGACATGGTGTGAGAAGTGAAAAAGAAAAGAGAGAAACGCAAAGTTGAGAAATTCTTGTATTTTTGGTGGCGAGTTCTTGTAAATGCTCTTTGCATGTTAGAGGATTGGTTTGTGATATCTTTCTGATTGTTTGAGCCTAATTACACACTTCGTTTGATAGCCATGCCCATGGCCCCGTTACAACCTAGTATGACCTAATGATCCTTAATCCTTTGAATTTATGATAGTTGAGAATGGACTAAAAGTATGCATGTGAAATCCCTAGGAAGTTGATACTTTGATTAGAGAAATCATTAGCGTTTCAAATCTCTTTGTGAACTCTCTCTAGTAGTTGAGGATAGGAACTTGGACTTACAATTGGGTTTTGAAAGTGTAATTTTGTAAAGGTTGGGTTGAAAGGCTAGACACTCAAGATCTTAGAAGCCTTGAGCTAAGTCATGATTAGTGTTTTTTGAGAATGGATGATGCTAGTTAAATTTTTAGAGAATCATCTATAGTGTGTGTTTGCGAGTGTGTTTGTTTGTAGCACAGTATGACTATTCATTGCCCAGGACGTGCAATTGTTTAAGTTTGGGGATATTTGATAACTGACAAATAAGTATGCTAATTCATGAGTAATTAAATATGTTTTTTGCATTGCTTCATGGTAATTTACCTCCAATATCACTTATTTCCACTAGTTTGTGTATCTGGTAGGATTGGTAGCCATTTGGGAGCGTTTGAGCTGATTTGGATAATTGAGGATTTTGGCTTCAAGATACATGTTAGAGCGGATTACGAGGCGGGAAAAGTGGACCGAAGGCGAGTTGTAAAAGAACATATCAGACATGGAGCATACTTGCTTGGATTGGAGGCGCAATCAATGCGAATGGAGGTGACAAGGCAATGGCGAATACTAGACAGTAATTGGCCTCGGGAAGCGTGTGAGGAGCTCAAAATGGAGCAAATTCAGAATTCGTCCATAGACGATCGCGGTCGTCCCAAGAAAATGATGCACGCCGAAACGCAAACAACCATGGCCGTCCCTTGCAAACTGAGGAGCGAGAATTAGAAAAGTTTTAAACTTTGAGTCCAGCTCTTACCTATTTTGAGAGACAATATAAATATGTTTTAATCTACGATTTTTTTCGTATCTTTTGAACGTGTTTAGGGAGGAGAAAACTCAAGAAGGGGATTTTGGGTTTTGATCTATAATATTATGCAAAAAGGGTATCCACAACTTTACTCGTCACCCTAATGTTGTAGTTTGTGTGTTGAGGATTTTGAAAGTGTCGAGCATGTTATAGGGAGTTATTGTGTCACCAGGAAAATATCGCGGTAGTGGCTATTTTTCACAAGTGGGAAAGTCAACGTACTTACTAGTCAATTTTTCTCTAAATTCTCCTACAACTGGTAGAAATAGAGTACTCATGTTATTTTCCTTGACTTACCTCTTCAAGCATCTACTTATAACCTATAATATGAGGAAGAACCCTTAATCCTCCTTAAATGTAAACTATGGCTAAAGGACCTTTCTACCCTGAACAAGATGAAAGATAGAATCAGTACATCTTTCTTCCAATAGGGGTGTTCTTTAAATGTATTTTTGTTCATCTTAATGCAACTCGAAATCGGTGTTGTTGGATATTATAGTTTTATCATGTTGTGGGCATTTTTACTTTAATTTATTAGACTAAGTAGGTCTTTGGGTGTTGGGCGTCGATTATGTCATTTACTAATGTGTGTCTTTAGATCAAGTGTTAAGTTTAGGATTAGATATTAAGTTAATGTGTGTCTTTAAGTTTACTTAGATGGTGTTATCTTTATCTTAAGATAAAGTAATAGTTCTAGTCCAAGTAAGTCAATAGTATCAAGGTTTGAAAAATCGACAAACTACGATGAACTTCGGGCAAAGTTTGTCGATCTCTTAAAAGGGGAAGCGAAACACAATTGCATAATGAAAATTGTCAAAATTCGACTACGACCTCAATAAAATTCTTGAAATTTCGACTACTTAGGTGAAATTTGCCTAAAATAGGTGTGAGATTTGCCAAGATTTGAGAAGTTTGTCAAATCTTCATCAAAATACCCAAAAAACAAACCCTCAAAAAGAAACCTAGCATCTACAAACACTGGTGAAGCAAATTAAAAGGGTAAAAAAAAGTGGTCAAACTTCAAACTCTGTTGGAGACTTCGAGGGAGACAGAGAGAGCTTCGTGAGGGAAAGGAGAGTTACATGAGAGAAGAAAGGGAGAGGAACTGACATACATACCAATGCAGGAGAAAAAAGAAGAAACCCTAATCAAACATTCAGATATAGGGCAAAGATCAAAACAAATGAGTTATTCATCTTCATCGGCTTTCGCTTCAACCATTGGGACCTCGCTTTCTCTTTATCTTTCGACCACCCTAAATTTCCTCCTCTTTGCACCTCCCCACTCCCTCTCTCATTGCAAAACACAGAGAGGTCAATTTCATTGGTGTTTTGGTGTTGTGTGTTAAGTCGATTGATTCTGAGCAGAGGTTTGCGTTAAGTCAGCTGAAATGTGTTTCGCTTGTACTTAACACACAATACATTTAACAAAAACAAAACACACATCCAGACATATATTGCCCACCAAGTAGGAAGTGTTTGGCATGGTATTAAAAAACTGCTTTCTTACAAAACTGTTTTTCCTTATAAAACTGCTTTTCTTATTTCACTTTAATAAACAATATAAAACTAACTAAAGCATAAAAAACTGAAGGGAAACATTTAAAACTTATAGGATTTATCCATGTCCAAATTCCATAAACTTTCGTGCACCGACAAATTTTCACACAACTTCCCCTTGTCGAATTGAACTTCCCCGAATTATTTCCGAATTTTGAGTTGGCGAATTAAAGGGCGAAGACAAAGTTTCAAACCTTGAATAGTGTAAGAATTTTATTTTAAGAAGACTATGTATTAGTGAATTATAAAAGAAAATTTAACGCCTTGTATAGAGTATTTTTTATTAAAAAATTAGAGATTAGAGAGAATTCACTTGTGTGTTTCACCTACACGATTGTTTGTGGATGAACGATAGTAAAGAAACGTGCAATATTCTTCAATTTGGGTATTCAATATTCATTGACTAAAGGAATTGAGGAATTTTGATTTTTTCTTTTATTTTTCTTTTCGCTTTTTTGCAATAGCAAGAAATTCATAATTCCTCGTTACACAAAAAACGAATGGAAGCCTCCAACTTTTAGCTAGGCGCCCAAAAAACATTACCAATTTGATCAATGACGATGAGACAATTTACTCTTGTACATGGATAGAGCCACCATCTTCTCACCTCCATAATCCCACATCAACTAAAGAGGGCCCACATTTCACATTCGATCATAAAAAGCATTGTCTTTATCAAATTATAAACATCAACTACATTAACGTTGTAGCGATAAATAGCTAACTAGGAAAGTGTATGGATGGTACTTTGTAGGGACTGCTTATTCAGAGGGATGTGATTAGCAAACTAGTTTTCTTTCCTATGATAGGACTTTGATATATATATATATATATATGTATATCTCTGTGTGTGTGTGTGTAATGAAGTAATATGATAACAAAGTCTCCCAATTATTATGTTCTTGTCGTGACATCAAAGCCCTAACTCTGGGTCATCTCTTTTTTGCTTTCCTTACATTTAGAATCGATCCTTTTTTTTTGTTGTTGTTCGTCGTGGCTTTGCTTGTTTTTTTCTTTTTTTGATCAGGGGGTGAATGGGAAAGTCTGTCATCTTAAAAAATATTTATATGGATTGAACTAGAGTCCTTGTGCTTGGTTTGGCACGTTCAGTCACGCAATTGAATCTTTTGAATTGAAGAAAACTAAGTCTAATCAATTTGTTTTCTATAGACAATTTGCCAGTGGCATCATTTTGTTGGTCATATATGTAGACGACATTGTTTAACTAGGAGTGAGACTTCAAGGACCTCATCTCTCAAAGCATTTCTGCATACTCAGTTCTAGACGAAATATTTAGGGGCACTAAAATATTTCTAAGGAGTTGAAATTATAAGGCGTAACAAAGGTATCTTGTTGCCTCGAAGAAAATATGTGCTTCCTTTGCCAACATAAATAGGGAAGATGGGAGCTAAACTAAGAAGTAATCCAATGGCTCCAAATTTATAACTTTCTAACGAAGGAAAACTGTTTGAAGATCCTGAGATATAGAAGGTTAGTTGGGAAGTTGAATTAACTCACAGTAACACGCCCATATATCACATATTCTATCAGTGTTGTTAGTCAGTTTATGTCATCTCCAAAAGTTGAACATGGGCAACCTTAAAGCAAATCCTGCATTACTTGAAAGGTGCACCTAGACGTGGGACTGTATACAAGAACCATGCACACTCTCGTATTAGGTGTTATTTTGATGTAGATTGGGCAAAATCTAAGGTTGATGAAGGATCAACTGCAGCATATTGTGTCATTGTTGGAAGGAATCAGGTCTCGTGGAGAAGTAAGAAGCAAAATGCATATTCAAGGTCGAGCGCGTAATCAAAATGTAGAACTATTGTACAATCTGTTTGTGAAATCGTACGGTTAAGTCAACTTTTAATCGAAGTTGGTCTTAAACCTTGTGTGCCAATTAAATTATGGTGGGATAATCAAGTTGCCTTCCATATTGCCTCTAATCTTGTTTTTCATGAATGGACCAAACATATAAAAATTGACTGTCACTTTGTTCGAGATGTCTTTACATAAGTTAGGAGATATCTTTACATAAGTTCTAAAGGAGATTGTGTCTAACAAGTCGAGTGTGATTAACATCTACGCTTCAACTTGAGAAGGAGAGTTACAGATGTGAATAGCTAATCAGGAAAGTGTATATAGGCTAATTCGTAGGTATGGCTTATTTATAGGGATGTAATTAGTTGACTTGTTTTCTTTCCTATAATAGGACTTCAAAACTTGTATATATATTTTTGTGTGTGTGTGTGTGTGTGTGTGTGTGTGTGTGTGGGTGTGGGTGCATCCTGATGAACAAATAAGAAGACATTCTTCGGATTATTTTGTTCTTGTCAAATAAAAATAAATAAATACAAAGGATCCGACTACAAGGTAAGCGCTCTTCCTCTTAAGCCCTATATGACATTGTGGAAAACAAAATGGACAATTCCAAATATTTTGGTTTTAAGACGGAGGCCACCCTGCAAACTGAATGAATTATAATATATGTATATTATTACACACTTGTCCAAGTATGCTATGTGCAGTATAACCAAATTATATTGCAATTACTAATTCAAAACTTACGAAAGTGTAGTTTCCTTTACTATATTTTCAAAATTCATAATTTGCAGCTTAGTTTTACTTTTAACGATATTACTTTATTTTTTTTATCATCTTATATTTCAAACTTGTATGTTTGACAAATTAAAATTTTTGATAATCAACTCAGTTAAATTTGTTCTCGTGTTAAAAAATTTTCAAGTGCCATCTTGAACTCGTCTACTAGTAAGTTAAGAAAATCACCATTTAACATTCAAATTTTTGTGATACTTCTTCTACTACAAATGAAAGTAAATAAATATAGAAAGCTTGTACCTTTAATATGATCAATTTTCTTAGATCTCATATCTAACGACCCGGATTTCTTAAAACCGATAATCAAACTAGTTATCAATGGTATTTTCGTAATTTTTATGTTATGAATGAACGACGTGCTTAATTTAGTGTATTATGTATATACTTAATACTCTAATATATGAATTAGAGTTAAGTTGATGAATTAAACCTACGCTAATGCAAATAAGAGAGAAAGGGATGAAGAATGGCATTTTAGTAATTAGTGGTCATGGAATAAACAATTAATTAATAGAATAAAACGAGGCTCCTCAATATACCTCGAGATGGATTATGAGAATCAAGAGGCAAAAAGGGAGGTAGATGAGTTAATAAGAACAAAAGGTGCTTTATTGCCACAAAAGGAGGAACATTGACTAAGCATAAAGTTAACTTTCCATTTCGGTGGAAAGGGACACATTTGAAATTAGTAGAGATACATACCCTACATCCACCTCGAGATACGAAAAGGGGAATCTCTAAAACAAAAAGGTGAGTCAGTAACATGTGAGTTTGCATAACACCAACAAAGGATGGGCCTCGAGATACGAGATTGAGTAAGATGGTCTAGGATTGAACTAAATAAAGGAGAGAAGAATGAATGCTCTTAGATGGGCCTACATCTAAGGCAAGATGAATGAGATGGAGAGTGGAGATCATGCTCCCAAACCCTAGCCATCACAAAAAGGTATAAATAGTCCTTATGAGGTGTGTGCCTCATTTGGCTGTCAATAAACAAAACAAGGGAGTGTGACGAGAAAGAGAAACCCTAGAGATGCTTGTGATGGGTTTGGTGTAGAAAGGGGCCAACACCAACACAATCATCAAGCTAGGTACAATCACTCATCCTTTCTTCTTTTAATTGCCTTTTTTAAACTATTTGTGTTGTTTTGATGAAATCATGGTTTTGATGGAGTTTTGGGGAATGTGTGTGGACTTTTTGGTTTTGATGGAGTTTTGAGGATTGTGTGTGGACTTCTTTGGTTTTGATTTGGTTTTGGAATCACACCATTCCCCCTTATTGATTATTTTTGAAAGAAAATCATGGTTTTATTGTTGATTTCAATGGTGGAATGCTCAACTCAGATTTCATGAAGTTTTGAAAAAAAAAAAACTAGGGTTCTTAACTTTGTTTTCTTCCAAATCTTGATGTAAATGGTTATTGATGGTTTGGGTGGATGAAACACCTCTATTGGAACTATTTTTGGTGTTTTTGGAAGTCCCAATGAGATGGGAAGAGTCGGACCAGCCGCGGAGGAAAAGCCAGAATTGTTTGGGCTTTCCTCACAACTGGTGCCTCTTAACGCCGTGGGAAGGAACCCAAAGCCATGGATGGCGCCAGGGTTCCACTGTGGCTGCCAAGGTGAGACCTCCTAGCACCGTGGTGTTTACACACACGACGTCAGACAGCTTCAACCCTGCAGCATACTAAAAGGGCAGTTTTCTATTTTTGCGGTTTCGATAAACGCTCTTAACTTCTTTGTTTTAACTCCGATTTCGACGTTCTTTATACCGTTGGAAACGCGAAAGGAAGCTTTACAACATGAACAAATGAATCTTGGAAATCAAGTGATTTGCTGATTCAAAAATGGATTTGAGTGTTTCAAGAACCAAAGACGATTTTACGTCTCGACTTACGAAGTTTTTCGAGATTTCCCTGGGGTTTCCAACATCAATTACCATGCCTTAAAACACATTTCTATAAACATACAAGGACTAGAAACAGAAAGGATAATTTATCTTAAACAAAATCAGCTAATGACAATGTATAAACATATACCAACGTAGACACTCGAGGAGGACACATAGGACTTCTCGGAGTAAGGGAATTGAATTAGGATAGCAACACTTCGAGGTAAGTGGGGTGTCCTCTACTTTCAATCATGCCATGCTAGTAGTTTTTAGATTCATGCTAGAAATCGTTGAAGCTTTACTTGGAATCTACCCCGATATCTCTTTCTTACATTGCTTCTATTTGTGTCCCATTTTACTACTCATTTTGAATGCTTGTGGAATTGATATGAGAATACATGTTGCAAATTGGTACCTTGGACTGGCGGACCGGTGGCCACCGGTGCCTCATTCCTTATTATAATTGGGTTGTAAATTGGCTCTGCGAGGTTAGTTGTTAGGTTGTGAACTTCGACTGTCTAATCCACAGCTGGGGGGAGGGACAACCTAATTAGTAAAATGACTATAGGTCTACCGTTTCGGGTATAACATGCAGTTTCCACTTCTTTTGATTCTATGGCATTCGGGTTCTTCATTTTTCCTTGATGAATTATCATGTTTGGGCAATGTTGTTTTATCTTGCATTATATAGTATGCTTGCTTATGATACTTTGAAATGCCCGCAATGATAATAGGTTTTATGAATCTCAATTGTTGCATGCTAGTTATATACGCATTAGGTATTACTTGGATGATTGACGCTAAGCAAATCTCGCTTTATTGAGCCCGTTGATTTTATTGTTCACCCCACTTCTCCCCTCTAAGTACCTTGTCGGCTGCAGCCTGTAGTAGGAAAGGGTAAAGAGAAAGCCCATTCGTACAAGCACTTTCCCTTTGCGTGAGTTGTTTGAAGACTATATTGATATCGTTTAGTTAAAACAATTGTTGTATTAAACAAGGGAATTAAATGGGTAGTCTAGAAGCCTTAGTTTGTTAAGGTTGGTAAGACACTTCAATTCCACATTTATTGCCTTAATATTGTTTTGTCGATAGTCTTGTTTATGTTTTCCGTTGGTTAAGGCTTACTAGACCACCACCTAGACCGGCCCGGTATTCAAGAAGGTCTAAGGGGCGGTCTAGGCCGGGTGATCTGAGCCCACGGGGGTTTGGGTCGTCACATCATATTATCAATAGGTTTCTTTAAGTATTTGTACCTTACCTTTTTTATATTTTCATTCCCCGTTGTTTGATATACGGTATTCAAAAGTTGCTTAGATTAGGCTACGTCCATTTTACTTTGAAGTACTGGGTAAGTGTTGTAAAAAGAGTTAAACTATGAGCCTTAATTTTTATTTTTATTTAAAAAAAAAAAAAAATTGTTAATGGGAAAAAAATATTGTTCTCCTCTCTGCATCAGCTTATTCCTTCTGTTGCCTAAAACGCAATACCTCAAAGCATAATTAACCCAAAGCACACACTTAATTAAGATCCATGAAATAAATATGCATAAACAGGATACCAAATAACTGAAAGAGAAACCTATTGAATAGGAGTACCTAGTGTAGTCTGCCTGGATTTCCAATGTGCACGTATTAATGAGCAGCCCGCTCCATGGAACGAATGAGACACCATCTTCTCCAGTATGCATCTTTTTCAATGAAATTGCAGGTACATTATCCATGTCAAAGTTTACACAAGACTTTGCTTTATTGATGGAGAAATTATATCCTCGAAACCCTCTCTGCAACCTCAAGAAGAAGCTACTTGCATGCTTCTTTGAGGTCGTCATAAAAAGATAATCATCAACGAATCTAAGTAAAGAATGAAAATGGAGCTTTGAGCAATCATCTTTAGACCCATTCTTTGTAGCATCAGCATTGCAGATATTTCCAGATAAATCCCCTTTTGAAGGTTCTGATGGATGATTATTGTCAACTTTCTCAAGAAAAGGAAAGATTACCTTCCTTTCCAAATGGCCATAGTAAAATGAACATAAGAGAGAAGATATTACACTTCCTTGAGGTATACCGACTTCTTGCAAGTAAAGATTTTGACCAACTCTTAGCACATTGTTCTTCACATGCTCGTAGAGATTATGATAAAGATCTTCTTTCCTTATCATTTTACTTCCCTCCTAAAAGGCACAACATAAGATGTAAGAAAATGTATAATGGATGTAAATGTGTAGCCTTCCCTATTTTGTATTAATATATGATGTGATGATGGCAATTATGCAAAAGTGACCTGAAATAATTTAATATTACAAGGAAACATATCAAAGATTGAATCTTTACAGAAAATATTTGATTGGGTAGACTTTGGAAGTCCATGCCTTGAAACAGCATGTATAACAAGTTATTGCATTATGTACACAAAGGGCCCAAGTGCTTGACAGCAGCAATAAGAATCAAGAACAATCCTGAGAAAGAAATACGCATCTTCAACAAGGAAATATAATAATACCATTATGTCAGCTCCAATGAGATCGATGAGATATCACTCGCCAAAAGCAAGGTTGGAGGTTCGACTTGCGTTGGAGTCAAGGGTGTTGTAATTAAGGTCGTTTCTAATCAATAAGATAAAAAATAAAAAATAAAAGAACTTTTCTCCCAAGCAATTGTTAGATCAACACTACCACCACAAGAAGACAAATATCAAAGGCTTTAGTTGGTAAGAACAGTCCTTTGGTACAATTCAATGCAAAGAAAGAAATAAGAAGTTTTGCAAGTGAAAGAAAAGTTATTTTATGAACAGGCAATAACCTTGTGCTTGATAATTCATATAGTAGAAAAGAAAAGGTAACAAACATAAACTACAAACAAAACTAAATTGTAAAAAAAAATACAAAAACATTCCCCAACGGAGACTAATTAAAAATCCGTCATGAAGTGTTTGACATACATATCCCAAACAAAGACAAAAAATCAACTTTGGGTTTCTTCATATTGAGAAAATATAATTTTAAAATAAATTTGATTAAATTGTATAACACAAGGGTTTATAACGAAAATCTAATCCATAAAAGTACTACAAATATTTACCAAAGCAAATATTAGGCAGGAATAAAGATAAAAAATGAAAACCAGCAATTTTACAACTGAAAATTCTATAAGAAATAAGGAATAAACATGCCAACATGTTTACTACTTTCTCCTTTGTCGCAACACTAAAATTCCTCTCAATGAAAGGTATGCAATAGATAGTCTTATTTCATCACATGACAGATCGAAAACATGGATCATCAACAAAACTATGGGTATGCTATATGCTATTTGCAAAGCTTTTAGGAATCATGCAACAATAAATATCATGCAAAGAATCAAGAACAACAAATAAAACACATGTTTAAAAGGTACGAACAATTCTACTTCCCATTGGCTTCGTGACAGTAGATCATGGGATAAAATCCTTCCATCTAAATCAAAATATGCAGTTGTCTACCATGCCATGGGGTCAAGGTGCCCAACTGGCTCTATGGGATTAGTTCGGAGCCTTCAGACAAAAGGCGATACATACCCAATTCTAATTAAATCAATAAACTATAACTTGACAGGTTCATAATCATGCACTAGTCATACATTGATGGAACTTTAGAAGCACATAATTTAAGAATTTAACATGCAGGACTTCTATAACCTACTGGCAGGTGTTGGAAATTTCCAAGTTATCGGTCCAACTAAAGAAAATCACATGGTAAGGAAGGAAATATCAAGCTTCGAAATAAAATGCCAAACTAATCAATGAAACAATATGATTTATACGCAAGTAAACCATTCCAAACTTCACTAGTTGAACAACAAAGATATAGTAATTTCCACAAATATTTTTATAAGAGATTAATAATCATGATTTTTACTTAATTAGCAAAGCAAGGTATACCTGATTAACAAGAATGCCATGCAATGAGTGAAACGGGAAAGAAACTTTCGAACCATTTGAAGAAGAGCTGATGTTTTTATCTAATGAGGTTTCATTGCGACGAGTCCACAGAGACTTCTTTGTGCAAACAACCTGAAGCAGCTGCTTTACATGATATATATCATCCACCATGATTTCTTTCATCACAGATAACAACTGATCTTGATCAACAGAGTCAAATGCCTTGGATACATCACAAACAACCATATAAACACTAGGAAAGGTAACAGATCTATTTTTTAGATTGAAAAAAAATGGCAAAAGATTTTTGTAGACATCATTGTAGTCAGATACAAATGATCCCAGCATTTCAGTATGTTTCATCTTTATGCCTTTTAGAACAGAATTTAAATCACGAAGAACATAATTCACGGACTTGAAGCAACTAAACATTTCCATTCTTTGCACTATCCTTAAACTACTTTTGGAGGCTGTGGATTGATCTTTCAAATGATTCTGCGCATATATTTTTGATGGAGCAGAAAGACTTGCCACTGCCCTTACTCCATGTTCTTTTGGACAAAATCTAACTTTCGAATAACCAAAGGATCTTTTTCTCAAAATATTTCTCAACAATTTATCATCAAGCAAGTGGTAACTTTGTTTCTTCAAACTACTAAGAGCTCTACTTGTTATCCTTTCCCAAATATTCCTTCGATAGTAAAATGTTTCTAGTTTTCCAACCTCACTCTCTGTAACATAAAAATTGGCCTGTACTATGGGCACCACCAGCCGTGAAAATAACCAGTAGATCCAGCATGAAAAAAGTCTATTTCGGAGAGTAGCTTCGCTTTCACTGCACATGGTGCATCCCTTGAGCAACCCTTTTCTCAGCTCATGATGACGCAAGCGGTCAAACATATGTATTCTAGATAGCAATGGGATACAAGATGTTTCTAGTCCATGTATGCATTGCCTTACAGAAAACTTCTCAAATTTTCGCAACCGTATTAATTTTGAAATATTTCGCCTCAAAGCTCTCCAATTAGAAGGAGTTCCAAGCAAATCCACAGGAATTACACTCCTACAAACAGCCCATACAAAGGAGACCACTTGATGTTTTGAACAATAAGGCCCATTCAACTCAAGCGAACAACCAGATGTTGTACCATCTTTCAGGCAACATTCCACTTGTGACTCAGTTGACCGGCCCCTCAATTTTTTTGCGGAAAGACAACAATCCTGTGAGTCATTTCCTTATCCTATCAGTGATTTAGTAGATGTAATTATTCAAGCATATTACAATAAATGACTTTCATCTAAAGTAAATAGAAGGAGAAAAACTAAAGAAACGACACCAAGAAACAACTTTATGGAGCTAATCATCAATGACTGATTAAAGGTTACCTGCTCAGGAACATTAACAATACTTTTTTTATAAGTAGAAAGCAAATCCATTTATGTTAACAAGTATTCAAAAAGAAAAGGAAACACATTTACTGTAAGCTACCAACACAAAAATTCTAAAAACCCTTACCTCGAGCACAATCAATTCTCTAGCAGCAGATGAAGATATAGCAGACACTTGGCAATGCTTATCTAACAAATCCATGTAATGACACCGTCGAGAATTGCGAATCAAACTTTTAAACGACTTAAGAAGCGAATGACATCTGAAGTTCAAAACCCACGATTAACGAAAAAATAAGAACGGGATAGAGAACAAGTATACAGGAGTAAAAAGAAAGACGAGAAACTTAATTTAGTTACTATTTACACAAAGGCAAAGACTAATAGGATAATTTTTACAAGAAGCTTGGCAAATATAATTGTAACCACCATTGTGGCAGTGTGGCTTGGGTTTGTAATAGAATGAAGCTAAGTACTTGTTACACAATTGTGGCTTGCCATCGATTTTCACAATGGAGGTCTATTTAAAAATAAAAAAATAAATAAAAAAAACGGTTATAGCTCAAGCTTGTGTTCTTACTTCTTGTTGAGTCAAAGAGGCCTTCTCTTCTTGGGTTTGTACTCATTGAACCTCAAAGGCCACAGGTCTTCATCTTGGGTCTACCTTTTTAAGCTTTGGTTTCGCTAGGCCTCGTTTTTTTTTTTTTGAGCCCCCATATATTTGGTGGATATAGATGCTTGGACCTTGGATCTTCTATAGGCTATTTAAGCATTGAGGGATCAGATATCGTTTTATATTTTCATGTGTGAGGCCCTGTCCAAGACTTAAGAGTGTGGAGAGCCTAGTTGAAATATATGGGCTTTAGCTTGAGAGTGGGCTTTTCCCCAAAATGTCAAGGCACTTAAGAGGGTCCATCACAAACTTATAAATCCTTATTTCTTCTAAGCAAGTCGATTAGGGGTCATCCGAAGGTACTTTTAACTTCAACAAGGTATGGCTTTCATTACAAGCTTTGTAGTTTGTAAATGATTTAATGTTTTTGAAATTCTTTCTTGAACAAAGATCACAACTTTGTGTTTAAGTGCCCTAATTCTTGCTTCTATGATGAATGTACGACACATTGATAATAACCAACTTCTACGAGAAAAAAGCAAAGCATTAGAACTTAGAAGACAATTTTCAAACATATAATTCGATCTATCAAATATAATTTACTTACAAGCACGAAGATCCCAAGAGACAAAAGCCACATTTTTGAGGCTGCAAATTAGTGGAAGCAGAGAGGATTTTATTTGTCAAGCCAAAGACATCCTTCACGAGTGAAAGTACACCAGCATTGTCGGGCTTTACTGAATTAAGTATGTCTAATATTGCTAAGGCTTTACAAAATTACAATAAAGCAGGATTACAGAATTCCAGAACTATAATTCCTTTCTTAAATATAAGATAAGATGAACAATATTTCCTTGATGGAAGAAAAAACATGGATTTAAAATGCGTTCTCTAACTAACATATTTACAACACAAATATTCATAAAAAAAAAGATTTTTTTTAAGATTAAGTCGACTAGACAAAGATATCTCCGCAAGTTCCACACAACAAAAAACATAAATAAAAGAGATAATAGAAGGATACGCTTTTTTGGGAACACAGAAGGGAAACCATTTGCTTTGTAAAACATGCATTTGTTGTTTAGCTCCATGCCTCTTGAGATAATTGGTGATGCTTGCAAAAGTGAAATACAAAAGCACTGTACCACCATAAAAAGATTAGACAAAAAGAAGCAAAAAAGAAAAAAATGAAAAAATGAATATTTCAATTAACGCATGTTGACCATGTATAGGGATGTAAATGGGCTTGGGGATCCCCACGAGGATGCTGATGAAAAATTTAAACGGATTGGGGACAGGAATGGTGAGGGTGATCTTATCCCTTAAATTGAATCCCCGTGGGGAATCCCCATATTAAAAAATATATATATATAGATAACATATACTATGAATAAATATTAAAAATATATAAAACATTAACGATAGAACTCATGCCCTATTTACTTATATGAAGTGTTTCTACCACTAAGCCACATTGACTGCTGCATCTTTTGAAGAAACTTTATAATTTGAAGAGCACGTTTATGAGCCTATAAAAGGAAATTTAAATTGACATTTCTAGCCGCAGCGAGAGGCCAACTGTTGCAGCGAGCATCAAATTAGGCAATTATTAATTTTAAAGAAGTTTTTTAAATTGAAGATTGCACTAAATCGAGCATAATGGAAGAGTTTGATCCATTTAGTCCATCCCAACTACTTTGGGATTGAGGCTATGTTGTTATTGTTGTTTATAATTTGAATAGCACATAAAACTTAAAAGGAAGACATTGTATGAGTTGTGGGGATCTTTTGGAGGCAATTGGAGGCTGGAGAAAGGAAAAACGAGATCAAGTAATCAAGCTTCTAGAGAGATGATTCGGATTTTCTAACTCATGTTTTTTACTTTTGAACTTTGAATGGTTGGACCAATGTTTATGTTTGTTTACCGTTTTAATTATGTTATCATTACTTTATTCTAGGGTTTTAATGGATGTAGTCTAGATTTCTTGTAAACATTAATGCTTTTTTGTTTTAATGCAATTTTCACCAACATTTTGTTATTGTATCTTGTTCTTAATGCTTAGAGTTGCCTCATCAATTCTCAAATTTATATTCTAGCGTCGAGAAAGAGAGCATAGTTATGAGCTAGATCTAGATAAAATATGCATGAAAGATAGGAATGTACTTGCATGATTTATGTTGCATGGGTATGGATTTATGTGTTCAATGTATAGCTGACATAGGGATAAGATCAACTAACTTTTGTTGATTTTTAAATGAAACTCACGTGTATGAAAAAAAAAATGTCAAAATTCACCAAAAAACTCAACATAATTCGAGGAAGTTCGACATAATTTGGGGAAATTCGACATAATTCGGGGAAGTCCTACTAAACAGTGGCAAAAATTGCAAAATTACCATGACTAAGCTGAATTTTCGGGGAAGTTTGTGGAGCTTTCGAAGGATGCTTCAAAGAAATTTTGGCAGAATATATCGAAACAAATCTAACATGAAAACTTAATACCTCAAAAGGGAAGTAACTGACCAATCTTGAATTCTATAATAAAACGACAAATCTTGAATTATTAAGATATATTGATACATAAGATACTATTAAAATCAAAGTCAATTTCATAATTATCATGACTACGTTGAATTTTCAAGGAAGTTTTTGGAGCTTTCAAAGGATGTTTCAAAGAGGTTTTGCGGAATATACCGAACAAATCTAACATGAAAACTTAATACCTCAAAAGGGAAGTAGCTGACCAATCTTGAATTCTATAGTAAAATGACAAATCTTGAAAACTTATATAATTGACATAATTTGTTGAATTATTAAGGGTATAATATATAGATACATAAGATACTATTAGAATCAAAAGTCAATTTCATAATTATCATACTTTACAAGTTCAAGCTCCTATTGCATAGCTGACCAATCTTGAATTCTATAGTGAAACAACAATGTCTTACACATTAAAGTACAAGAATCTACGATTGTCCATAAGGTTTGGAAATTCTTGTGAGAGCAATTCTTCAATTCATCTTGGTATACTCTCTATTAACAACTTTGGGAATCCCATATATGTTATTAATATTACCTACATCAGATCAATTCTTTTTAAATCTCTATACTTGCAATTCCCTCGACACCTCAAGATATTCTCATATTTCTGTGTACATAAACTTTGACACAATCATGTATTTTTTAGTCTTCTTGAAGACCTTTAGAATACTTTTTTGGTTGTGTCAGCTGTGCAAAACCAAATTGTTGGAGTATATAATTCCACATCGAAAATATAATAAGAGTTGGTGTTGTATATGAGTGGAGTAGATTGAATCCTAGCACAAGCCAATTGGTTTTGTGCAAGATGGGCTCCAACCCCATTTATATACCCACATGTGCATGCGAGGCCCAACACTCTCCTAGCCAATGGATTTCCACATGGTGTCAGAGTCAACGGTTCGGTTGGGACCTATCGAATAAAACACCTTGGATGTATTTCCGTCCAGAGTAGAGTGTTAAATGTGTTAACCAAAAATAAATAGTCCTACATCGATTAAGTTAAACTTCATAATGAAGTATATAAGTGATTATCTCCCCTCCAATAGTACCGAGGTCTTTTGAGATATAACCCCACACCAATGAGTTGAAGGTGGTTAAGTTGGGGACAATATCAGTACCGGCGGACATCCATGGGCTCGTGCACGCGTGTGTGGGCGGGCTCAACATGGAAATTTTAACAGGCCAAGATTTCTACACAAACATAGTGATGACTTTGGGTTGTAGCAGTCTGAAACAAAGTGGACTTATTTTTTGTCCCATATTACCTAGCCGTCTTCAACAACCGAGAAATATAAGATTTTTATAAATTAATCCCTTTTTCGAGGTTAAAACAGTTAATTACAATAAAATAAGCTTCAAACTTAAATATTGATTAAAAATCAATGTCAACTTTATCCCACCTCTAGAAGATTAGTGAATAGGTATCACTGTAATAATCCAAACGATAACTCAATTTTGAATAGAAAACCATCTCATTATCATGTAAAATCGTTGAAAAAATATTTTCTTCCATCAAAACAAGGAGTGGCTACCTTTAGCAGATGATAAAGTGTATGGCGCATCAATGATCACCATACACCCTAACTTTAGTAGTTTCACTTTTCTATCTAATACCACATTCAATCATAAATCACAAGCATATAATATGAAACTGTGATTGCATCACTTGTTGACTAAAACCATAACAAAGTTACCTTTGGTGCACAAACTATTTCCTACACTTCCTAAACAAATTTAGCATTTGTAATTTTATATGCAACCTCTGAAAGAAGCATAGAGGTTAGTGAATCAAATAGAGGAACAACCTCTACAAAAGGTGAGCAGGAATTTTGGCTTATTCTTTCAGTTATTAAAATTATACCAAAAATAAAGCTTCAATCGAAAGTACCAATAGAGGGTAATAGAAGTTAGCAAGTCCAAATTAAGTGTTAAGCATGGTGTTACTAGCAAGATATTCGCAGTACCCAACCAACATTGGAATCAAGCTTAGTGTTAGCTTTGAAGTAGTGTTCTTGTACAAAGCTTGCAAGCAATAAGATAAGTAGGAAACAATTTTTTTCGTAGTTGGGATTAGTAACAAGACCATTTAAACAGCATAGAACAAGAACATATCACCAAAACAGTCTAGAAATAATTTTATTAACAAGTTTACCCTGTTAAAGTGAAAGTTCAAAAGAACAATAACCTTGGAATTATGGACAAGGGGTAGCTTTTCTACGTGAGAGCTTAAGGTAGTGGCAGTGCTCTTTGAAGGCATTGGCATTATCATTCCATCGCTAGGGGATACGAAACTAGTCATCATTTCATTTGTCATGACAGCCTTCCATTGCTTTCGACGTTGCCAACTAAATGGCCTTAAATGCTTTTGACTATCTTTGATCAAGCCTTGTTGTTCATCATTTAAGTTTATTTTATTATTGTCAATTACACTGCAAGAGCTCGGAATAGTGCCTTGAAAGCCAATCTTATCTTTACTACTTGTTTGATGATAAATATGATGTCCAACGAAATCCTCCCTCAGAAGATCATCATCTAAGTTAGCAAAACCCAAGATGTAATCGGAGGACATAAAATGTTGTGAACAAAGACTTTGATTCATGGAGCAATCCTCAACATCAACGCTCTTTCTTTTCTTTAGCAATTCTGAAGAAAACATATACACGCGAAGTTATCTTATAAAGAAAGGAATCAATCTTAACAAACTTCATGATAAGCAACACTTCTGCATACATAGATAGGTGAGACTAATAATGCGTGCAAAGAAAACTGAAAACAGCATATCACATAAAATACTTGGAATGGTTTAATAATGGACAAAAATAGTTCAAATACATTTTCTTCATTTAAGAAAGAGAAATTTAATGAATAAAGATATTTCAGACTCAATTCTTTTCCCTAAAATAAAGGACTGACGGCTAACATAAACCAACCAATTCAACAAAAGCATTCTCTCCAAACAAATACGTGAAATTGAACTGGAAATAAATCCATATCTCCTATGCAGGTCTTTTCAGAAAACAACAATGCTTGTATGCTGCAAATGCAAACAGATATATGAAACTCAAACGACTAGGACCAGCAGTCAAACAACAAAACTTACCAATATTGGAACCAAACAAATACTATTGATTGACACATACACTGAAAAATGTATCCCGTTTAAGAACTCCTTCCTAAATCGTACTTATAACAAAACTATCACCAAATGTGTAAACATATCAAATAAGTTTTTTTTTTGACCATATCAAATAAGTTATAAGTCGAAATAACCAATATCCTGATGACATTTTGCTAGATGCTACCAACATGAAGCCAGTACTATTTCCAAACCCCCACATATTCTGGAATTTGCCCATATTCCTTAGATTTGTATTGATGATGAGACAGTCGACGAGACGGCTAACTATCAGTCTCCACCGAGTGTATAGATAGAAAATGAGTCGTCTTTAAGTTATGCTTTTTTCCACGGGGAAGGGAGTGTTTTGATAAAAAATTTGAAAGTACAACCAAGAGACATGCATCAACCTCGCACTAACCAACAATTGCGACCATGACTCCAAAATTGAGAATTTAGCGGTAGTGTCATGCGTATCATTGTATAAACAAGAAGAGGGAACTATATACACGAGATTTAACGGGAGAAACGAAAATCTTCATTAAAAATAGGAAGGTTTGAACCTGGAGTGCCAAGACATATTATGAAGGTCTCAGTGGGCTAGCACCAAGTCACGAGCTAGTGGTCTTGGTAGATTTAGGACCGAAACCTATTGCACTGATCTCGAACCTGGAGTGCCGAGACCCATGGTATGGGACTCGGCCTTATGTTACCGAAACCCACGGGCGACAAGAAATTTTTGAAACTCCACAAAAAATCCATGAAAACAAACATAAAATAGGAGGCTTTGTTCTAAATCGCATATTCTTCTTGATTCCATCGCACATTTCCATCTCAAAAGTTGATATTGGAGCCTAAATTTGGAATGGGGTACGTTTAACAAAAAGTAGGGGTCCGTTTAGTTGCTCTCTAAATAATTAATCACTAATTCACTTAAAGAAAGAATGACTAAGGTGATTTTCTGATAAGATCCCACATAGAGTACTCACATAGAGCTAGTGAGAAGGAAACACTATAAATAAGGGTGAGTTAGTTAGATGAGACATCTTGGAATTTCAATGTAAGTGGACACTCTTGGAGTGATTGGGTTGAGAGAGTTTTAAGACTCATCTCTGGGGTTACTTTTAGGTTTGTAATTGTTGTTGTTGCTCTCGTTTCAATAGATCAAAATTGGTGTCCTATCATTGGTATCAGAGCATTTTCAAATATGGATGCTCGATTGAATCGAATTGATGTCGAGCTACAGAGATGTTCACCAATGGTGGAGGCGCTCGAGGAAGTGAAGAATCAAATTTGTGATTTCAGTTCGGAAATGAAGATTGCGTTCAGAGCCTTGGCTCGGAGGTTCGATGAACTCTTCTTTCTTCATTATGGGATCGTGTTACCTAGCACAGAAGAGCAGCAAATTGAAGAATCAGGTGACATGAAATTGCCAGATCCACTTGTTTCGGTGGCGTTCGAGTTGATTTCAATCAGTGGCGACCCAGATCGAACGAAAGTTTCAATCGAGGGATCTCCGAATGTTGGTATTGCAGATCTAATGTCATCTAAGGTGATTCAGATTGTTGTTCATCCAGATCCGGCGGAGCAACAATCATTTAACTTCAGATCTGATGAGAAATCGAAGATCCAAGGGTTGTTGCAGCAGATCGACAAGTCTCGCCTTCATCATCTCGCTTCCGTGTCGAAGGTCTTGGGTGTTCAACAGATCAGGTCCTGTAGTGGAGTTCAACTCCCAAATCCACCAGATCTGACATTGTTGGCGGACAATCTAAGCTTCTGTTGCACGACCGTTGGGCTCCCACCCTGGCCACCGCCACCTTTACCTAACTCACCTCCATCAGTGTTCTTCATTCTCGATTCAACATACCTCTGCCTTGGAGATACTTCAATGTCATACACCTCTTCTCTTGTCATAGTTGCAAGCCAGTTGGGGAAGATGACCATGATTGAACGACATGCATCTCGCGGAGATGGTGTGGTGATCATTACAGCACAACATAGCAGGTACTTCTCATCCATATCAGAACTTGATAATTTTGCTTTTAAGCGGCAGGCCCACATGAATAAGGCGTCGTTCGAGGATCATCTCCAGACTTCCACGTTGCCTACTCGTTTGGTTGGAAGCATTAACTATAGAGATGATATCTTGGCCTTCTTGGTGGCTTTTCACCTTGTTACCCCGTCATGTCTTAAGGAGGCAAGGGCTGCTGTAGTTTGTGTTGGACCTGATGGGAGTGGTACATATATTGATGTTGCATTTCAAGCGTTTGATGATATGTTGCTGAGAGTTTTGGAGTGTCTTACTGCATTAGTTTTGCATACAAAGATGAAATTTTGGATAAAGCTCGCTGGTTGTTTGGCTCTCATGGGCACAATGCAATTTGGGGGAACTTTTAGTAGCACGAGATGGATGATGCACTTGGCTCTCACCGTTAGCTTTTGGCTCTTTCATATTGCTCACATGCGAGATTATGAGATGGATTTGGATTCTTGCGTGGTCTCCTACTTTCGTCTTCTCTCACATATTTCTCATTGGCTTCATGACCATCACATATTTTGTCTAAATTTCTATAGCCACCTTGAGGACAAGGTGGATGTTAAAGGGGGGAGTAATGATAAGATCCCACATAGAGTACTCACATAGAGCTAGTGAGAAGGAAACACTATAAATAAGGGTGAGTTAGTTAGATGAGACATCTTGGAATTTCAATGTAAGTGGGCACTCTTGGAGTGATTGGGTTGAGAGAGTTTTAAGACTCATCTCTGGGGTTACTTTTAGGTTTGTAATTGTTGTTGTTGCTCTCGTTTCAATAGATCAAAATTGGTGTCCTATCATTTTCACTCTAGACACATTTAAAAGAAATAAACGGACTCCATTTTAATTTTTTGAGTTTCAATTCTGCCCATAGAAGAAATGACCAAATTACCCTTCATATAAAAGGGTCTATTCTTCCCAAACCCCACCCTCTCTTCTCCTTCACCGACTTGCCCCATTCGAAACACCAAAACCGACTCCACACTCTCATCTCCGACCAACCAAACATGTGTGAATCAGCACAGAATCGACTTGGTAAGTCCGTTCTCTCCTTGTTTCTGCTTGTTTGGTGGGGTTTTTTTCTAAGTTTTTCGGCCATCATTTTCATTGTTATTCATGTTGGTTGTTCTTTGGTTTTTAGGGCTTTTTATTTGTCGATGATTTCCACATTTTTGGTACGAAATGTCGAAGGAGTCGTCAAAATGAAGCCACCTTGACAACGACGAGTCATTTTTATGGTTTTTATTGGGTTTTTTCATCGAGGAAGAACCTTCATTTTTTGTTGTTGTCCTCGTGTAGTGCGAAGTAACAAAATCGAAACACATAGTTACATATCGGCTTTGTTTGGTCGACATACTATACATACCCCACGTAGTTGCTACTTGGACCCAACCCGATTGGATATTTGAATTTTTAATAAGTGTCAGGCACAGTTGTTCGCGATATTACAAACATTATCCTTTACTACAAACCGTAAGGCCTGTAAAGGTCTCGATTAATAAACATTATACTCATACCTATACCCCACCAGTTTACTCCACAGACCCCACCCAATTGTATATTAGAGTTTTAGGTAGTTGTCGGAGTTACAAGTCTGCGATATTACTGGCAATATCGGTTAACACAAACTGTTACGCCTGTAGAGGTTCCAGTTTTTCTAGACCGCAATCTTACTTATACCCCCACTAAATTACTACACGGACCCCACCAGATAGTATCTTCGAATTTTAGTATATGGATGATAGATCCGTCGAGATTCGACTAAAATGGACCCTCCCACGACCTCAGTGATCGTGAAAGACGAAGAAGATGGATTTTTTTGGGTTTTGTAAAAGTTTCGTTTTGGGGTATGAATGTTGGAAATGGGTTGGGGTGGTTTTTGGTTTGTTGAAGTAATGGGGTCCTCTAAGCAAAAACTAAGGTTCGTTTAGCTGCTCCCTATAAGAATGTGGAACTTAAGAGACATTGGTGATCATGTGCATATAATGTATTTATGCAAGTACATATGGGTACATGTGCATTAGTCGGTAAAATATATCCTTAATAGAATGACAACACAATGGATCAGGGTAGCAAGAATTGTAATTAAAAAGAAATCATACCATTTGCAATCTGATTCAATATTGAGCAATCCAAATAATATCCCCAAATTGAAATATATGAGAATCGCCCCATGAATAGCATTGAATCAAAACAAACCAATTGAATTGCATGGAATAATGATAAGTCGTCATTTTTACTATGTTTCAAAGAGTATTTCGTGTTGTTTGGTGTTTTAATAAGTCCCCAAATAATTAATAAACTCTCTTTCTTTTGCTATTGTAGGTAAAATGACATGGTTTGATGAGTTTTGAAGGTCTCAAGGCGAGGACAAAAGGTTCAAGTGAAATTGACATCAAATCAGACAAGTTTCGGCAAATTTCGATTTTTCATGTCTCAACATGTTTTTTATAGGCCTAATTGGCAAATATATCCTAACTTTTCAAGGATTTTGCAAAAATGGTCTGACGTTTCAATTTTGGCAAAAATATTCTGACGTTCAAATATAACTCAAATTATATCCTTGAGTGTGAATAAGACCATTTTGCCCCTATGAATGATTTACATGGAATTACTAAAAAAAAATATTGCTAGTACTAATCATCGCTATAATGTTAATCATTACAGAAGAAAAAAAAATAGGACTCATTATATCTCCAAATCTTCTCCCTCTACCATCTAAAAACACAAATAAAAGATTTGTGACCACCATCAATGAAAGCTTTAGTCTCTGCAATTGTGAGGCTATGGTTTGAAGCCTCATAAGTTGTTGCACAATGAACCCATTTGCATCCCATTCAACACAACATGTAGTTCTCTTGTTCTCATTAACCCATCCCCTACTTCAATTCGCTGCACAAATGCTAGTTGTTGGATCAAAAGAACAATAATAAAGAACAACGAAACATACATAGCATACCCAAATGCTTCATCTCTCTGAATCCTATTTAGTTATGCAGTGTATTGGAGACATTTTTTCCAATCTGTTCAGCGCAGTGAGAATCATCACTTTGTGTTTCTCATTGGATAAGAAATGCCCAATAAAGATTAGAGGCAAGATGGCAGAGAAGAATCAAGTAAGGCCTTTTGAAGATGTGCTTTAAATAAAAATAGAAAAAGCTTCATCTATCTGTGTTTTACCTCGCAACCATGCACTTAACCGATAAAAGTAGAACTCTATTAGGGTTTGAAAATCGAGTTTGATTAGGGATTTATCACTTGTAGACAAAACAACGTTTTCCTTTTTTGTTTTTTTTTTTCATTAAAACCATGTCATTATTTATGAAGGCAAAATGGTCTTATTCAAAACCAAGGATATAATTTGAGTTAAATTTAAACGTTAGGATATTTTTACCAAAATTGAAAGGTTAGGATATATTTGCCTCTTAGGCGTTTTTTATAAAATTTAAAATGTTTTTTATAAGAAATTTGCCGTGTCTTGGTGTTTTGGCCATGTCTCCCACATTTCAAGTCCAAATTTGTTGTGTTTTTTTTTTTGTCGAAAAGAAGAATCAAAGCTCTACAACTTCATGTCCCATAAGCGTTTCAAGATTCGACCATTTCAACGCCCAAATTTGCATTGCATATTGGAGGATGTGCGCAGACCGTCGTGCGGGAAACCACAAGATTGCCACCAGACCGACACGGCGATCTAGACAAAGAGGAACCGAATTTTTGGAGATTTTAGACCGCTGCCACACCATTGTGGCAGTCTGGTCGGTCCAAGGGTGAAAATAGCTTTTTGTAGTATTTTTGAGATTTGTTGGGTCCCAATTAGCACTTTTGCTGATTTTGTACCTAAGGTATAAATATTAAGTGATTAGGGTTGAAATATATCTTCTACACAATTTTATTCTCTTCATAGACTCTATCTTGGCAGCTATGGTTCTTGGATTTTGTGCTTGGATGTGAAGCTTGTTTACTTTGTTTTCTCACACTTTAGTTCGAGAAGAAGGTTTGCAATGCCTTTACACCCTTTTAAGGTTTTTTTGTTGTAATTATGGGGCAATCCCCTCTTACTAGGAATCAATAGATCCCAAGACTATGTTAGAACTTTTTCTTTTAATTGAATCTACTTGTTTCTTCTCTCTTTTGAATTATTTGTGATTCTCTTTTGTTAATACTATGTACTCCTTGATGAAGTGTGTGTAGAACAAAGGCTTAACAAATAACACTAGGAAGAGGGTTTGTAAAGTTGGAAATGAGATTCATAATTAGAAGTTAGAACACTAAGTTGAGTCGAAAGGTTGCGTAGGTTTTAAGAGACCTCATTTGGACCTGAAACTTACGCTACTTTGCACTCGAAGGTGGAATCTGAATGTCACATTAAGATTCTTGCTAATCTCGGAAGCAAGGCAAGATTAATCGTAGGAAATCCAGCCTACCATTTTGTTTTTTTTTTTTTTTTTGGAAAGTTCAGCCTACCATTTTACTTGAGAAGGGAATTTAGATTCAATTCAAGTTGGTTCACTAGTCTAGGTGAAAGTGATTCCCTAGAGCCTTGATTACTTGAATTTGGGTTATTTTTATCTTGCTTAGTGATAATTGTCTCAAATTGTTTTCTTAGTGTTAATTGTTCTTAGTTTCCTTCAAGTCTCAATTTCATTACATAAACTCTTAAATTTAGCTAAACCTAGTGGTAGACAAAGGCCGTCCTCGAGGATTCCATTAGTGTCACATAAATGTGATCATTTCCTTATTTTATTTTTCAATTTTGAATTAAAGTAGTAATAGATGTTGCCTTTCTAATCTTTTGTGTAGATATAGCATTTCAATGCACTTCCATTAGGGCTTACCCTTTCCACTTATCTCCATGATTCTATACTTCTTGACTTGAATGTTGAGGTGTCTAATAACATGCAACATTCTTTTCTTCTTTGCAGTTTGCTCTCCACGAATACAAACAAGTTCTCAAGACTATAATCTACCTATTTCTGGAGCTAAGGGACATGGCTCCACATTATTGTAAATTTTATCTAGATGGAGTTTTGATCATAAAACATCACTTGATAGAACAACTTTGAAAAATTTGCACATAATTTTCATTTGACCTTTGTTATTAACTTGAAACGATGGCCTCAAGTTTGGACACTTTTTGGGACGAGCTTCCTTTTGCAACTTTGTTTTGTATTGAAACCCTCTCTCAATAAAAAAAAATATTGTACGAAAACATTAATAATTAGCTGTAATTACGCTGTAATTAGCATGTATTTAGGCAACTAAGTATTTAGGGAATAGTATATTTAGATCCTTAATGCTAGGAATTAATATCCCTTGATTTTAGGATCTGATTTAGGTTGTGTAGGCCTATATAAACAAATCCTATATAATCGGTAAGATAACTGTGAAGATTTCTTCACATTGGTTCTCTCAATTATCTCTTTTATCTTTTATGGTATCAGAGTAGAGAGTGTTTCTTTAGATATAGAAAGAGACATGTCAGAAAAAAGTGGAGACATGGATTTGGAAGGAAGCTCTATCGTCCTAAGTCCAGTTCTACCATAGTTTCTCCTACTATTGTTGAAAACTCTTCTACTGCCCTCCAAATAACTCAAAAGCCGAACGGAAAAAATTACCTTCAATGGTCCCAATGAGCTACTATGGTGATTCGTGGAAAGGGAAAATATATCTATTTGGGTGGATCGACCTCACGACCTCCTTTAGATGATCCCTCTTACGCAACATGAGAATCCAACAATTCTATTGTGATGGCATGGCTTATCCACTCAATGGAAGAAACTATTGGCGATACTTACCTTTTTTCCGCCACAGCAAAAGAAATATGGGATGCTGTCAAATTGGCATACTCAGATTTTGAAAATTCCTCCCAACTATTTGTGTTGCGAAATAAGGCAAAAGACCTCCATCAGAATAATCTTGATGTTACTCGACCTCCATCGAAGTATAATCTTGATGTTACTCAGTATTTTAACATTTTGCAAAATCTTTGGCAAGAAGTGGATCTTTTCAATATTGTTCCTTGGAAAGATCCCAAAGATGGTGAACTATTCAGGAGGATGTGTGAAAAGGATCAAGTCTATGATTTCCTTGCTAGTCTGAATAAAGAACTAGATGAAGTTCGCGGGTGATTTTTGGGTCGTAATCCTTTACCTTCAATTGAAGAGGTCTTTGATGAGGTTCGCCGTGAAGAATATCGACGGCATGTGATGCTTGGTAATCCTTTACAACAACAACAACAACAACAACATAGCCCTCGGTCCCAAATTAATAGGGGTTGGCTACATGGATCAAACTTTTCCATTGTGCTTGATTAAGTGCAACGATGGTGAGCTTTCCAAACCATTCAAATCCCTCCTAATTAATGCATCCCATGTTAACTTTGGTCCGCCTACCCTCCTCGTCGAATTTCTACAGTTTCTATTGAGTCAAGTTTTCTAGTTGGGGCATTTGTAGGCGGTGACCAAACCACCGCAACCGCCCTTCCCTAATCTTTGTATCAATTGGTGCTACTCCTACTTGTTTTTGAATTTCTATATTTCTTATTCTATCTTTACGAGTTTTACCACACATCCACCTAAGCATCCTCATTTCTGCTACGTTCATTTTATGTAATTGTTGTTGCTTTACCGCCCAACATTCACTTCCATAGAGCATAGCTGGCCTAATTGCGGTCCTATAAAATTTTCCTTTTAACTTAGTAGGAACATTTCGATCACAAATCACCCCCGTTTGCACTCCGCCATTTCTTCCATCCAGACTTGAATTCTATGTGTGACATCATTCTCAATGTTACCATCATTTTGTATGATTGATCCTAGATACCTAAAGTGGTTTACCTTAGGAACTTCTATTTCCCCTAATTTTACCACTCCGTCATCTCGATGTCTAGTGTTTCTAAACTCACAAAGGTGCATGTATTCGGTTTTCGTCCTACTCAACTTAAAGCCTTTAGATTCTAATGTATTCATCCGAGTTCTAATTTCCTATTCACTCCATCTTTAGTTTCATCCACTAAGACAATATCATCTGCAAATAGCATACACCATGGTATATCCTCTTGAATATGTCTAGTTAGTTCATCTATAACTAAAGTAAATAGATATGGGCTTAGAGCCGATCCTTGATGTAGTCCTATCGTAATGGGAAATTCTTTTGTAGCTCCTCCAAATGTCTTTATACTCGTTACTACTCCATCATACATATCCTTAATAGTGTCTATGTATCTAGCGTGCACTCTTTTTCTTTCTAGAACCCACTAAAGAACATCTCTAGAGACCTTATCATTTGCTTTTTCTAAATCTACGAATACCATATGAAGATCTTTTTTCTTTTCTCTATATTTTTCTAACAATCGTCTTACTAGGAAAATCGCCTCCATAGTTGACCTCCCGGGCATGAAACCAAATTGGTTCTCTGATATTGTTGTTTCTCTCCTTAGCCTATTGTCAATTATCCTCTCCCAAAGTTTCATAGTGTGACTCATAAGTTTAATTCCCCGATAGTTTGAGCAACTTTGAATGTCTCCTTTGTTTTTGAAGATTGGCACAAGCGTGCTTCTTCTCCAATCCATTGGCATCCGTTTTGATTTTAAAATTTTATTGAAAAGTTTTGTTAACCAAGTCAATCCAATTTCTCCTAAGCATTTCCAAACCTCTATGGGTATTTCATCTGGGCCACATGCTTTCCCTATTTTCATTCTTTTCATGCCTGGGAGGTCAACTATGGAGGCGATTTCTAATATTGCGTGTATAGTTGACATTTCTTTCTTGGTGTGGGTTTTCATCTATTATGGTATCAACTTGACCATCATTAAATAAACTATCGAAGTAACTTCTCCATCTCTCCTTAATATCCTCCTCGCGCGTTAAAACATTTTGATTTTCGTCCTTAATACATCTTACATGACTTAGGTCTTGTTTCTGTTTATCTCTTAGTTTGGCTAGCCTATATATATATTTTTCGCCATCTCTATTACCTAACCTTGTATATAGATCTTCCATGAAATTTGTTTTAGCTTGACTAACTACTTTTTTAGCTTGTTTTCTAGCTTCTCTATATTGATTGTACACATCTTCATCTTGACACTTAGGTATTTTCCTATACATCTCTCTTTTAGTCTTAATTGCTCGTTGCACATCCTCATTCCACCACCATGTTTCCTTCTTTGGTGGTCCCAAGCCTTTAGATATACCTAATACGTTTGATCCCACTCTCCTTATGCAACTACTCACTTCTAGCCACATTGTATTAGCATCTAAGTCAAGATTCCAAATATTTTCCTTTAGTAGTTTTTCTCTAAACTCTACTTGTTTACTATGTTTTAGGTTCCACCACTTTATTCTAGGGTCGCTAACTCTTTTATTTATATTATGTCGTCGTGTTAGCTTAATATCAAGTACTACTAACTTATGTTGGGTAGTAAGTGCTTCGCCAGTATATTACTTTGCGCCTCTACATATTTTTCTATCTATTTTTCTTGTTAAAAGAAAATCTATTTGACTCTTGTTATGACCACTACTAAAAGTAATTATATGCGACTCCTCTTCCTAAAACTAGTATTTGCTAAGAGAAGATCGTATGCTTTGAAGCAAATTCTAAGATTGATTCTCCTTCTTCATTTCTATTACCGTAACCAAAACCTCCATGAACTCTCTCAAACCTATCGTTACTTGCCCCGACATGCCCATTTAAATCTCCTCCAATAAAAACTTTTTCATGTAATGGTATACTTTGCATAAATCCATCCATATCGTCCCAAAACTTGCGTTTGATGCTCTCGCTTAATCCTACTTGTGGTGCATAGGCGCTAAGTATGTTAGTTTTTTCGTCTCCAATAATTAATTTAACTAGAATCAATCTATCCCCCATTCTTTTAACCTCTACGACCTTATCCTTATAATCATTATCCACCACAATCCTACTCCATTGCATTTTCTATCTATACCGGTGTACCACAGCTTTAAACCACGTGCTTCCTATTTCTCTACTCTTTTCTCCTACCCATTTTGTCTCTTGGAGGCAAGCAATATTGACTCTCCTTCTAATCATGGTATCTACTAGTTCTATTGACTTCCCAGTAAGTGTTCCTATGTTCCATGTTCCTAAGCGAATTTTTTCTCCCCTTTGTATTTGTTTTCCTTTTCTACTTCTATTTTGTCTAAAAGATCTAGTGTCCGTATCTATGATTTTGTTTTTGTTTTCGTGTTTGTTTTGAACTAGCTTCTTTACCCACACCCGTCCTTTGTGTGGGAACCCTTGCTCATTTTTCTTCACATTCGGGCGACGATGTGAAGGGACTAGCTTCTTTACCCACACACGTCCTATGTGTGGGAACCTTTGCTCCTTTTTCTTCACACCCAGCGGCGATGTGAAACACACCCTTGCTCATTTCTCACTACACCCGGCTCCGATGTGCGGCGTTGCTAGGTGGGAACGCCCCAACGTTTATATATGTTTGATCCATTTCATGAAAAGTGACAAAAGTTTTACGCTGGCTGTCAACCTATCGCAACCCTCCTCCTTTATCCGGACTTGGGACCGGCTATGTAGCGCACATAGTGTACAACTTGGTAATCCTTTAGATACACCAAAATCATCTGCTTTGGCTGCATAAAACTTTTTATCAAGTCAGTCAACATCACTGAAGAAGACTCCGAGGTGTGATCAATGTCGTAAATCATTTCACACTCGGGATAGCTGCTGGGAGCTTAATGTTAAACCTGTTGATTAAGTGCCTAAGAAATTCAGAAAAAAAAAAAAAAAAAAAAAAAAAAAAAAAAAAAAAAAATCTACTTCACAAAGTGTTTCCTCTAACACTCTTCCTACTTCTGCCAATTTCTCGAAGGCACAACTGGATCAATTATACAGCCTCCTTTCAGCCTCAACAACCAGCAATTCCCTTATGGCTAAGTACTACTGAACAATCAATTTCCAAGAATTACGATTCAGATGAACAATGGATAGTGGACTCAGGTGCAACTGATCACATGACTGGTAATGCATGTTTTTTTCAAACATATTTTCCATGTTCAAGCATGAGGAAATTCCAAGTGGCTGATGGCAAATCTTTAGTAGTGGCTGGGACAGGGGCTGTTCAGATCAGCCCTGATATCCTATTAGAAAATGTGTTACATGTCCCTAATCTATCATATAATCTAGTATCAATTTGCAAGTTAACAAATGATCTTGCATGTGTTGCTAATTTCTCAAAATCTGGTTGTGCATTTCGGGGCTTGAAAACGGGGAAGATGATTGGCAGTGCTAGTATGTTCAATGGACTATACTATCTTTCGGTTGTTACTTTCACACCTAGAACATTAGGCCTCTCTTCAATTTTTAGTGATAATCAACTTATGTTATTCCATTACCGTCTAGGACACCCAAGTTTTGTCTACATGAAACATTTGTTTCCTTCTCTATTTCGAAATAAAAGTTCATGTTTTCAATGTGATGTGTGTCAAATGGCTAAACATGCAAGGACTTCTTTACCATCTCAAGCATATCGCCCCTCTAAACCTTTACCTTGATCCATAGTGACATTTGGGGTCCCTCCATATTAATACTCTCACAACTCAAAGAAGGTTTATCACTTTTATTGATGACCACACACGAGTGTCATGGGTATATCTCCTAAAAGATAAATCTGACGCTGCAAATGTTTTTAAAATATTTTATCAGATGGTTAATACCCAATTCAATGAACGAATTAAAATGCTCCAAACTGACAATTGTACAGAGTATTTTAATTCAATTCTTGGAGAGTTCTTCAGAAACAATGGGATTTTACATCAAATCTCATGTGTTGACACTCCTAAACAAAATGGTATAGCTGAACGAAAAAATCGTCATTTACTTGAAGTGGCCAAGTCTCTTTTATTCACTTCAAATGTTCCACAATATTTTTGGGGGGATGCGATCCTTACTGCATGTTATTTAATAAACAAAATGCCAACAAAGGTTCTAAACTTCAAAACTCCACTTGCCTATTTCTTCACAATGTTATCCAATTATAGAACTTTCTCCTCCCTTGAAGCACGTGTATTTGGGTGTGTCATTTGTTCATACACGCACCTAGCCAAGGCCGATCCAAACTTGATCCTAGATCTCACAAATGTATCTTCCTTGGTTATTCGGCATCAAAGAAGTGATACCGATGCTACAGCCATGAAAAAAAAAAATATTTCACAACCATTAATATGACATTCTTTGAAAATCAGGCATATTTCACTCCTAATTTGTCTAAGGGGGGGATATCAAGTGGCCAACATTATCTAAAAAATCAAAATCCTTCCTTAAATGGTTTGGATTTGAGATATTCAAATCTAGATATTTATTCAATCCATAAAAAGACAGATTTTTGGGAGTTTTTTTGAGATCCTTGTCCTTTAATTACGATATCTTTTAAAGGAAACACAAATTTAGAATCTCAATTAGTTAAGGAAACAAACGAGTCACCTGATTTTGAAAATCTAGAGTCCAATTCTGTCAAAGAGAAGTCAACCACTAATGAGCCAATAAATCTTTCCTCTAATCTCAACACTCCTCCAACAAAGTCCCAAAATATTTCTAAGGCCAAAGAACTTCTTACTTATTCCCATAAGAAACAACTAAAGCCGGTGGAGGAAGTTGAACCTACTCCCTCCCAAGAGTCCGACTTGGAATCAAGTTCAGACGATGATGACTTAGATGTCCCTATGCTCTAAGGAAAGGAGTCCGATCATGCACAAACCATTCAATCTCTAAAGTTACTGCTTACAGCCACCTCTCCAAACAAATGAAGACATTCATAGCCAACATATCTGGGGAAGAAATTCCAAAAACAACAATTGAAGCCATGCAAAAGCCAGAGTGGAAGGCAACCATCAAGGAAGAAATTCATGCTTTAAAAAGGAATGGAACTTGGGAGATAATTGAGAGACCAAGAGATAAAACTACAGTTGGTTGTAAATGGGTTTTCACATTCAAATACAATTCTGATGGGTCTCTACAAAGGTATAAGGCCAAACTCGTTGCTAAAGGATACACTCGGACCTATGGGGTTGACTACCAAGAAACGTTTGCACTTGTAGCAAAAATAAACACTATACAGGTTCTCTTATCCTTGGCTACCAACTTGGATTGACCATTATATCAACTAGATGTAAAGGATGTCTTTTGAATGGTGAACTTGGGGAAGAAGTGTTTATGGAACTTCCCCTGGATTTGAACAAGGCTGTATTGGAAAGGTATGCAAGCTACGAAAGTCTTTGTACGGGCTAAAACGATCTCCTCATGCACGGTTCGATAGGTTCATGAAGGCAATTAAGAAAAAACAATATGTGCAATCGCAATCTGATCACACCTTTTTTTTTGACATAAGGAAGGCAAGATAACTATTCTAATCGTGTATGTAGATGATATTGTTCTCACAAGGGATGACTTGGAGGAGATGGAACGAGTAAAAAGAGGATTTAGCTGGCAGATTTGAGATGAAAGATTTGGGGAAACTTCGATATTTTTAGGGATGGATGTTGCAAGAAGTAATGCAGGAATTTCAGTCTCTCAAAGAAAATATGTGCGCTACCTATTGCAGGAAACTGGTATGTTAGGCTATAAACCAGCTGAAACTCCCATGGATCCTAAGTTGAAGTTAGGTAATAAAACCACAAGCAATCCGGAAGATCAAGGAAGGTTTCAAAGGTTGGTAGGTAAGCTGATTTATCTATCACATACCAGACCAGACATTGCTTTTGCAGTAAGTTGCATTAGTCAATTCATGCATGCTCCAACAGAGGAACATATGACAGCTGCAAATAGAGTACTAAGGTATCTTAAAGGAACCAGGATTATTTTTTAAAAAGACCTCTAACCATGGAGTTAATGCATTTATAGACGCGGAATGGGCAGGATCTGTAATTGATAGACGATCAACCTCGGGGTATTGTTCCTTTGTTTGGGGTAACTTACTTGGAGAAGTAAAAAACAAGCGGTAGTGGCGAGAAGTAGTGCAGAAGCAGAATTACGATCACTTGCTCATGGTTTACGTGAAACATTGTGGCTAAGGAATTTACTTATGGAACTTCAGATGCCAGTACAAGACTCATTGAAACCATTTTGCAACAACGAAGCAGCAATCAGCATAGCTCATAACCCCGTTCATCGTGATAGAACCAAGCATGTTGAGGTAGATCACCATTTTATCAAGAAAAAGTTGAAGATGGTACCATATGCATTGAGTATGTTCTAACCAAAAGTCAAGCCGCAGATATCTTGACTAAGAGTTTATGGAAACCTGACTTTGAAATATTACTTGCCAAGCTTGGACTGTTTAACTTGTACAGTCAAGCTTGAGGGGGAGTGTAAGAAAACATTAATTAATTAGCAGTAATTACGATGTAAATAGCATGTATTTAGGCAACTATGTATTTAGGCAATAGTATATTTAGATCCTTAATGCTAGGAATTAATATCCCTTGATTTTAGGATCTGATTTAGGTTTGATAAGCCTATATAAACAACTCTACAATCAGTAACAAAACTGTGAAGATTTCTTCATATTGGTTCTCTCAATTGTCTCTTTTATCTTTCAAATATATACATTTGATGCCACTGTGGCATTTTTCTTAGAGTAAGAGCTTTGAATTAGAATCAAACATTTTCAACTATACTAATTAGTTACTTTGTATACAAGAGAATTCTCTATTTATAGAGCCACACAATATGTAAAATAAGGAAAGTAAGCACTTTACACAATAAATAGAGAGAATCGCGGTAACATGATCCTGCAAATATGGAGAGAATCTCAAAAAGTTAAAATAAGGAAATGATGGCATTTGCGTGATCACATAAATGTAGTAACTAAATACAGTTATCTAATATTAACATTAGAGAGATAATGTATTTCACAATTACTCAACCAAAACCAGAAAACTTGTTAAAATCAATTAAAAAAGGAATAAACAAAACAAATTGCGGCAGATTGATATAAATATGAGGAATCATCATGAAAGGGGGAACACTTGTTCAAATCTGTTGGAGAATGTACACAGTTGCAAAATCGGAGATTTTAGTTAAAAAAAAAATAAAAATAAAAAAAATAAAAAAAAAAAAAAAACTGAACATTCAACGATTTGATTTCACAAATGGATTTATAATGTCTTTGGTCTTCAATTCATTTTCTTCAAATTGATATTAGCTTAGACTTGAGAGTAAATAAGAAAGGGTGAGTACAGTGTGTTCTATTCTAAGAGTATATTTGTGTCCTTTTGTATGGTATAAATATTTGTGTCTTTTTTCCCTTTATGTTAACATGTATAGTCAGAACAAATAAAATCAGAGAGGACGATTGGAAAGAAAACTAACAAAGTAACAATACAATTGGAAGATGGCTCTTCGCAAATGATAAACCTTTCATAACAATTCAATGAGATTAATTTAGACCAATGTTTAAAATGACCGCTAATTATGGAATGAAAATTGATCCAACAACAAATAATGAAATCAGAGAGGCCATTCTAAAGCAATAAATCATGATTCATGAGCACAACGAAATTAATAGATGAATTCAAAATGAGTGGAGGAAGAAACGCCACATTATCATGTCAGATGGATGGTTCTATAGACAATAATCCATGTCTAAAGCTGATTCACAGGCTTTTCCATAATACAAAGGTCAATAACCAATAGAGCGCAAGACAAATTCCAAAGATTGAGTTTTTGGGTCTGCTAATGAAACCATCCCTTGGGCCATTGCAAATTGTCAAGTTCAGGAACTTCATATGATTAATAAGTTAAGTGTGAGAAAGAAACACAAACACTCAACACACCACAGCTAAAAAATGTTTAATACAATAACCAACTGAATTTACCATGAGCTCAAACAATCAACGTCATTTTGGATTGTTGACTCAGAAAGTTCAAAAAAGAATCTTTTTCATTAATTAAACATTAATTAAAATTCAAATATAACTTCTTACGTGAGGGGAGGGGTACACTCGATTGATGGGTAGAACCAATCCTAGATCTTGAGAAGTTGGGCAATAAATCACTGATGGAGGGACCTGCCACCTGATGATGATTTTTACGAGGAAGAGGCAGAAATATTGATGCAAACTTTAACAGATGAACCATTGCGTCATCTCCAATCTGAATATGTTCAGTTTTTTAACTTCCACCAAATGACAAAGGAAGAATCTCTCAAAATAGAAATGCTCAAGCATATGAAGAAAACATGTTCAATTGAGAATCAGCAACTACTCACTCTCCTGAGCAAATGACACCAAGCAGAAGTAATCAGAAGATCCACAACATGGCTGGATTGGGTGTGCTGCAAGATATTATAAGAATTCAGTCCAATCCAAAGTATCAGGACAAAAGAAGTAACAACCACTGTGGAATAAGTATAATGCATTCTTTTGTTAGTGTACACAATTTAATGTGCAGTTTATCGCCCCAAAGAAAAGAAGAAAAAAAACAGAATGCCTCGCATCTTTATAAGTTAACCATCTTTCAATGGCTACATTTCAACATTTTTTCTAATGTACTTTCAATAGTTAGCGATGCTAAAGTCACATTTTACAGCACAAAATGCATTTGCAAGATTATAATTGATGAAAGTCATAGATATGGAGATGATGTGGGGATCATCGGGTCACATACCGCTTCAGGCCAAACATGGGTGTGTGGCCAAACATGGATGTGTACGCACCAGAAGAGACGCGGGTCTCTAGTTTATTTTTAGTGAGTGTAAATTTAGGATAGTTTGTCAGCATAAATGTGTGTCAATTTAGTAAGAGTCTTTAGAGAATTATAAATTTCTAACCTTAGTGAGTCATTAATTAAGAAATTAATTAATGTAGGAAAGTTCATCTTTTAATGTTTGATTTTTTTTTGATACATAGATGACGGTTTAAGAAATCAAAATGGGAAGTTTTGAAGTTGGGTGGATCCGCGGAAAGTATAGGTGGTATGTTTTTAGTGTTTTACTTTTGGAAGTTGTCTTTTTAACAAATTTAGGAGTCATGTTAGCTAACATTTTATTTAATTAGGGTTTTTTTAGTCATTTCAAAAAGTTTATAATTATTTTTTTTAGAATGTGATGTATTATTTGGGTATATTTTTTCTTAAAAAAACTCCATTAATCAAACAAAGCATTCAAAGTTGTCCAAACTATCGAGGAATTAAACTTATGAGTCATACTATGAAACATTGGGAGAGGATAATTGACAGTAAGCTAAGAAGGGAAAAAACAATATCAGAGAATCAATTTGGTTTCATGCCAGAAAGGTCCATTATGGAGGTAATTTTTTTCTTAAAAGAAGATTGACGGAAAAATATAAAGAAAAGAAAAATGATCTTCATATGATATTTGTAGTTTTAGAAAACGCATATGATAGGTTCCTAGAGATGCTCTTTAGTGGGTTCTAGAAAGAAAAAGAGTGCATTCTAGATACAAAGTCGCTATTAAAGATATGTAACTTTGGTGGGTTCTAGAAAGAAAAGAATTCTAGGTATATAGACACTATTAAAGCTATGTATAAAGGAGTAGCAACAAGCATAAACAACACAATTAAAGGAACCACAATACAATAAAACTACATCAAAGATCGATCTTAAGTCCATATCTTTTTACTTTAGTAATGGATAAACTAACTAGGCATATTCAAGAGGATATATCGTGGTGTATGTTAATTACAGATAATATTGAACTAGTGGACGAAACTAGAGATGAAATGAATAGGAAATTAGAACTTTGGAGGAATACATTAGAATCTAGAGGCTTTAAGTTGAGTAGGGCGAAGAGCGAATACCTGCATTGCGAGTTTCAAAACACTAGGCATCAAGATGATGGTGTTATAAAATTTGGAGAAGTAGAGCTGTAAAAGTTCCTATGGTGAACCATTTTAGATATTTAGGATCAATCATACAAAATAATAGTAATAATGAGAATTACGTTATACACAGAATTCAAGTTGGATGGAAGAAGTAGATGAGTGCAACAAGTGTGATATTTGATCGAAGTATTCTGATAGCGGCCCAGCCCATCATGAGACAATTCCCAAGCCCACTAAAGAGCCCGATTTCAGGGTCTACCATAGGAAGAGACGCAAGGACACTGGATCAGCTCCAGTGTAGTTGGTTCAGAGTTAGTTCAGCAGTGGGTCCCACGGAAGTGTCTAGAGTCTTCTGCCAAGCATGTGTGTGATGTGTGTGTACGTATGAAAGCACATAGTTGGGGTTGAGTGTAGAGAGAACAAATAGGGTACTGTTTACCCATTTTAGGCATTCTGAATGTGATTGTAATTTGGGAAGGCCTTTGGTCTTGGTGAGAACGAGAGTCTCTCGATTTCTCTGGGTAGGGTGCTCTCTACGTTGTAATCATTTCCTTTCCCTTGTTACCAATAAAATCCGCCGAGGCGACCCCCTCGTTATCCTCTCTCTCAATCGCATAGTCTATCATATTCCTATCAAGCTAAAAGGAAAATTATATAGGACCGTAATTAGGTCAACTATGCTTTATGGAAATGAAAATTGGGTGGTAAAGATACAAGTATATAAAATGAACGTAGCGAATATGAGGATGCTTAAATGGATGTGTGGTAAAACTTGTAAAGATACAATAAGGATGTGTGGTAAAACTTGTAAAGATACAATAAGGATGTGTGGTAAAACTTGTAAAGATACAATAAGAAATACAGAAACTCAAAAAAGAGTAGTAGCACCAATTAACATAAAGTTTAAGGAAGGCCAGTTCTGGTGGCTTGGACTCTCCCAAAGACATGGTTTAAAAAATCGACAAACTTCGCCGAAGTTCAGGTGAAGTTTGTCGATGTTGGGGTGAGCGAAGCGAAGTTCAAGGGCAGTTGAAAAATTGCAAAACTTCAACTCAACTTTGGCTAACTTCGACCGAACTTTGAAAACATCAATGGAAGTTCATAAAACATGAAGTAAAATTGTTATGTTTCGTGGAAGTTGAACAAACTTCGACTGAAACTTCGGAAACTTCGCATATGCTAAAAATATACTTAAAATTTGGAATATCCTCTGCTAACGTGAGTTTTATGCATTATTGTTGTATGATTAAGTATATTCCTAGCATCTCCACGAAGAAACTTTGAGTTTTCTAACTTTAAAGTGAAATTCCGTAAGCTTCCGTACACCGGCGAATTTTTTTCAAACTTTCATCGTCGAAGTTAACTTTCTCGAATTAATTCTGAATTTTAAGTGAGCGAAGTCATAGGCGTAGTCGAAGTTTCGAAACTTGCCCAAAGACTGCCTACAAGTGCCTCCACTAGAAAACTCGCCTCAATAGAAACTGAAGAAATTCAACATAGTAGGGGTAGACCGAAGATAACTTGGAACGCATTAATTAGGAAGGATTTAAATGATTTGGAAAGCACACAATCAATTGCACTAAATCGAGCACAATAGAAGAATTTGATCCATGTAGCCGACCTCAACTATGGGATTGAGGCTATGTTGTTGTTATTGTTGTAAACTTCATTAATAAATCCACCTCTATATATCACATAACGCCTTTATTTATAGGCTTTTCAAAAATTATGTCACTGTAACACCTATATGTTTAAAACAATTCAAAGCCTCATAAAAAAAATTAGTGAAGCCTAACCATGTAGCATAATAAGATATTAAAAAGGATAAAATACAAAATGTCCCCTAAGTTTTAATGTTATATGCACTTTAGTCCCTGTGTTTTAAAAAATATGCAAAATTTGGTCCCTCCTACAAATTTCTCTCTAAACCATGGTTGAGCTAATGTGAAAAGATTCAAAGGCCACTAAAAAAAAAAAGGCAAACAAATACAAAGAAACAAACCCACCACTTTGCTTCCCTCTTCGAAAAATTTTAATGTAGAAATAATTATTTGATAAAACTTTTTGCGCACGATTTACACTTCTTATTAACAACTAATTTTATTGTTGATCTACTTACTTTTATAGCCTTTAATAACATTTTGTACATGATTTTTCAAATTATGGAAGGGTGTAAATTGGGAAGACATGATAGGAATTTAATTAATTAATAATTTTTTTTTACTTATTGGTAAGTACGCGAAACAATTTTTCGTATATGGGCTTGACAAAAAAAAAATTTGTATATGTTTTCATTTCAAGGTGGAAATCAACATGGCTTTATTATTTTGGTGGTCAAGCCATGTCATTATTAAATGATAAATATATTTACATTTAGATTATTATTATTTATCTCTCACAAATTGTGATTTTATTAATTAAAATATATGAGTGTTTTATGAGACAAATAAATTATACATATATATACGCATACTTAAAGAGACTAAAGTAGATTTTTTTTTTTTTATAAACATGAGGGTTTAAGTGTGGGTTAGGCAAGGGAGAATATGTAAAACTTCAAGGTTATTATTGGTAGAACAAAGATGTCACATCATCAAAAATATTATAATTATAATATCTTGACTTGATAGTAGACACTAACACAAGGATGCTTTTGCTTTGCAAATAGTAAACTAGAGGGACCAAAGTGCATATTACATCAAATCTCAGGGGCATTTTGTATTTAATATAACTTTAACACAATGACACATACTAATAGAAGTTACTAAAAAGGCACATATGTCTAATAATACAGCAATAATAACATATATATCTAAAATCCTAAACGAAAATTACCTTAACTGACACCTACAAAAAAATAAATAATTAAAAAACTAATGTAAATTAAAGACTAAATCAAACCCACTCAATTTAGGACCCTAAAAGAACACGCATGTCATTGCAAACTCTGATTGCATCATCGTTACCATGTTGCGCATAATTTGGATCTTCAGCATTCTCCCTTGGTTCAAAAAAATTCTTCCTCGAAGAATTGTCCCCTCTCAAGTCGCACGATCTGAAACAATGAAATGTTCAAACACCCGAATCTTGCTCTAATACAAGCTGGACAAAATCATTGCCACTTAGAAAGATGTCTAACACTTCAACAAATAAATCGAAGTTGTTGATAGACACACTACCATTAGGGTCTTGAAGAACGTACTCAACTAGCTCATTGTTCGTGATTTCGGGGCAATGAACAAAAGTGCTTCGTTGTCGCGAACTTCACTTTTGGATCCGCAATTAATTTAGAACGTGATATATTATTTAGGTATATTTTTGTAAGTTAAGAAACTTTTTTTGATAGGTGGGAACTTTTTTTTTTGAGGTCATAAGTTAAGGAACTTTTATTAGTGAAATAGGTGTAATGGTCCATTAGGGTTTTAGTGTGCCTTTTAAATGTCTTATCATGTTATACGGCCGAATTTACTGGTATTTTTATAAGGCTTTTAATTGTTTTAGAATTAGCAGTAAATGTTACACCGATATAATTTTTGAAAACCCACTAAATAAAGGCTTTATGTGATATGTGAGGTGTATTGATTAATGAAGTTTGTTTGAGGAAAAAATATACCTAAATAATACATCGCTTTCTAAAAAAATTAACTATAATTTTTAAAAATAACTAAAAACACCTAATTAAATAAAATTTTAGCTAACATGACTACCAAGTTGGCTAGAAAAGACAACTTCCAAAATTAAAACATTAAAAACACGCCACCTATACTTTCCACCCAACTTCAAAACTTATCATTTTGATTTCCTAAACCATCATCTATGTATCTAAGAAAATCAAACACAAAAAGATGAATTCTCCTATATTAATTAATTCCATTTTTTTTGAGGAAATTTATAATTCTCAAAAGACTCTTACTAAATTGACACACTTATATTGAAAACTACCCTAAATTGACACTTACTAAAAATAAACTAGACACTTGCAACTCTTCTTGAGAGCGCACACCCATGTTCGGCAATGTGACCTGATGATCGCCACATCATCTCCATATTTTTAACCTTCATCAATAAGCTACTCCAAATTATTAGTTATGTAATTCAAGTTGATCTCATGCTAACTTCAAGGGAAAAACTCAATTCTAAAATGAACATACGGATGGATGGATGGATGGATGGATGGATGGGTTCGAAAAGCAATCCAATCTACGCATTTCAAAGCATGATCATACATGTTTAAATATATAAAAATACATGACAAAGCTTAGGATTCTACTTTTTAAATTAAACCTTTCAAAGTGTTTCCCAACTAACTTGGGATTCAGGATATGTTATTGTCGGTTGTCACCTCTGAAAAAGTTTAATGACTTCAATCTACTAGTCAGAAATCTGATCATCCATGATTGACTCGAAAAATGTTATACAAGGCTATACTAGTTTGAAATGTAAATACTAATTACAATAGTACACAAGATAGAGAAATCCACAAGAACTCCATAGCTCGATATTGTCTAAAACAACAAATAGAAGTATCCTCCATGTAGCTGACATCATTTACCAGGAAGGAATTGAATAAACGAGACAATTAGAAAATACAAACATTAAATTAGTGGTTATTTATGATAACGTAACATTATTCTCTAAACACAAGCAAAAAGTAACACATAAGCTAGATTGCTAGAAGTATATTTTCCTTTTCATTTTACGCCGAAAAAGGAAAAGGCAAAAAAAGTTTAAAAATCCATACAAGAGGATGGGAATAAAAAAAGAAATTTAGAAAAAAACAGAATAATGGTAAGAATAATATTTTACAAAAAGTAGAACTTGTGCACTTCATAATAAGGATACAGGAATATTTTGAGCATCAAAAGTAAGAGTGGTATGAGATAAAGATTTTCAGAAGGAAATAATCACAAATGAAAGCAAATCACGAAATGCTACGCACAAATGTTATGGTCATTTAACAAATAATCACAATGACAAGACTTTCCATCCGCAAGATACTGAAAGAAAAATTGCTACTTGCCTTATTATAGCCATTGCATATTACATTACATGACCTTTGCGAGCCAACCATTATTATCTCTATGGTCTTCTTAACAATCTGCACATGATGAAGTATCAAAAGCAAGGAAACTAAAATGAATAATAAAAAAGAAATACAATTGTTGTCTCAAGTCCCGATTAACTTCATTAAAAAATAGATCCATAGTGTACAACATCTAAATAAATCCTTCTTTCTTTTAGATCAAAAATTTTAAGAAATAGGTAACAATTTCTAAAATTTAAGAAAATGATGCTCCCAAAAAAATAGATAGATATTAAGAGAACCTACAACACCGTCAATTGTGTAGAAATGAATGAAAAGTACAAACGACAAAGGAAGAAGATAGATTAAAGATCTCAAAACCATTCAAATAAATTAAATATAACCCAAATTAAATAAGAAAAGAAAAGAATGTGTAGTATATGAACTACATCGTACAACCTATGAATAAACTCTTGACCACTGGCCTTAGGGCCACTTTAACCAAAAAAAAAAAAATTAAAAACCAAAAATAACAAAGGAATATTTGACCATCATAGCTCAGTTTAATGTTTTTAAGTACTTAAGGAATTTTCCTAACTTAAACGAATTTATCTGCACTCAAACTCCTCCCATAAAGACTACTCTGGACAAATTTATTTAACATTCAAGAGATCAAACGTTGGCCGTCGTATTCAAGTTTTTTAAGACCTCAAGATTCAAGTACTTTTTTACTATAATCATTCCACGAGCACGATGTTAATTAAACTATGGATTTTTCCCTCAACATGGTAATCTATAAAAAGTAAAAGGCTCGTCTTTCAACTAGGCAAGTCATAGTCATTGTTTGGGAGAATGATTCTCCAAAACAATTCATCGTAGGATGGACTTAACAATTCAATAACAACAACAAAGCCTCAATCCCAAATTAGTTGGGTTCGGCTACATGGATCAAACTCTTCAACTGTGTTCAATCAAATTCAAATGCTTAATTATTTATATAAATAAAAATCAAAGAAGTTTATTAAAACTCTCTACTTAATTTGATTTTATTGAAAATCAATGGAATTTTTAAGAATTTTAGAGGCATTTAATTTGATATTCAACTATTGGAAAAGATATTTATACATACTTAATTATTTATATGTATAATGAAAATGCTTCAAAATATTGTGGTGAGACCGAAATTGCCTTTACTACCCAACAAAAAAAAAAAACAAAAAAAAAAAAAAAAAAAACTCATTTATTAAGTGTTAAACATTTTTGTTTCCAAACGATATCCTATTAGCAACCCAAGCCCACTCATAATCACTAACGTGTATGTAAGGAAGAGGGAGAGGGACACCGGATCAGTCCCAACCAAAAACAATTCAGGGGTTAGTTCGGTAAGTCCTACGGATGTCGGGAAATAGTGTGGACATTAGGGTTCTTGCTCTCTTGTTTTTGTATCTCTTACTTTTTTGCTACAAACCACCCGAGGTACCGCCTCTCACTCTCCCTCTCTAGTTAGACTTTTATCCCTTGACAGATAAGGGTGAATTTGGCAACTACAAGTGCTTGATTGGATTGAAGTCTATGTGCAGGAAGATTCCTTAAATGCACCAAAAACCATTGCAATTTATTCAAGAGAGGCCTTCCAACAGTTCAATATGAGTTCAACAAGAAGGAACCAAGGTGCATTTCGGTCTCTCTTACCTACTGTTCTTGGTATTCTTTATATAGGTTTCTTTTGTTTAATTTATTAGTTTGTTGGTATTATTTGTACACTTCTCCCGTCTCATTGGCCAACTTTTGCCTCATCTGAATGATGAGTTTTTTCCTCTGATCTTTTGTAGATCTGTCATTGTGTAATTCATTTATTTACGTCATTTTGTCTTTGAGTGATCTTTTTTTTTTCTTTTGTTTCTTTTCAAGAGTATATTTGGGCTTTCCTTTGTTGTATGTCATTTTCTAGTCTGTTTTTCTTTCTTTGCGAGTCAACGGAGAATTCTTCAAAGGACAAGAATATTGTCGACCAGTGTGCTCAATTGGCAATTGAAGATACTGATGAAAGTGGTTTGGTAATCGAGGATGATGAATAGACTAACCAGGGAAGTTTGGGTTTTTCCAAAATATTGGCGAGTAGGTTCTCGACAACTAGAAATATTGATTTTGGGGCTATGTGTGATACATTAGCGCCAATATGAAGGCTTGTCAAGGGCGTCCATGTTGAAGAAATCAAGCACTAGGATATGTTTATGTTCACATTCTTCCATGATCGTGATGTAAAGAGGGTTATGAATGATGGTCCTTGGACCTTTAAACAACAGCCCTTGTTGTTGAAAAGGCTTAAACATGGTGATCACCTGGCTAATCTCCACATTGGTGAACTGGAGGTATGGGTACGATGTAACAACCCAAAAATTTTAAACACCATCCCAGGGGTAATTTAGTAATTTTACAAAAAAAAACTCTAAACTATTGCTCCTAGTATATTAATCACATTATAAACCCTAGCCCCTTTTGTTCATAAACAAAACACGTGAGAGAGAAAGGGGGATTGGAGCTTGGTCAAAGAAAACCCACTTTGAGGCATTATCATCTTCCCTACCTCATCTCCAATTGTTGAAAATCAATTTCAAGTTTGTGTTTGCTTCAATAATGGTGGAAAACCTATTTTTTCTTTTGGTTTAAAGTTGTGACATAGTAGTGGACATCGGGGACGAGGTCAGGGGGTTATTTTGACCCCTGGCCACCCTCGACCAGGGGCTTGGTGGCCCCTAGACCGGTCAACAGGGGCCAGACCGACACTTGGACCTTAAAAATATAAAATATAAAAATAAAAATAAACTAAAGCATTATATATAATGCCAATCCTCTCTAGGATTCTATTAGTTAAAACTTTACAATATTTCTGATATTACCCCTAATTTGTAATTTCTTATTGGTGAGAAAATTAAATGGCAACTAAAAAATAGGGGTGTTTTGGGTAAACAAAATATATTCAATGTGAGTTAGTTTCTTTCTAAAATCGAACTTTATCCTACTTTCCATACTTTTCTCCCCATTTTTCTCTTTTATTAACCTTTTTTTCCAATTTTACGACTTTCCTTTTATTTAGCGATGAAGATAGAATTCGAAATCCAAAAAAAAAAAAACTTGCTCTCACCTTCCTCTCACGTTTTGATTAATTACCATAACTACTTTCACGTTTACATCTAAAAAAAAAAAAACTTGGCCTTAAATGCACAATTTCTACCTCCCTTCTTCCTCGTCATACTCTTTATTTTGATTGTTTTTTTTTCTCTAATCGTCTTCTCTCTCTAGTTCTTAATTAAGGCAATCTAGAAAGATGTGAGCCGTGGTGAGAAGAAAGATAACATGTTTCCACTCTTCCAATAGCGAAGGTAATTATTTGGGTGTTTCAAGCAACGAATTCACAAGCCAAACAAAGGTTCATTATTTCTTCTGACTGTTTTAAAGTTTTTTCAGGAGCTAATGTGAGGTTGATTTCCCAGTTGATGCTACAATTAAATTGTTGCAACTACTCCATTGATAATGATCAATGTGTATGTTTGTAACTGACCTGCGGATCTTCTCCCTTTTATATTTGAAGTAGTTATGATATCTCATGGTATAAATTTATTCCCTTAAATATGGGATGTAGTCATGATATCTCATAGTATATTTTTTTTTTCCTTAATAGGATCATACATGTGAATTTATGCATGGGAGGATTATTAGCCTCACGATGAAATAAAGATTTGTTGGATTAAACATTCCTTAGTATGTAGATGTGTCATTCACAAAGTCATTGTATTACTTTTTTATTTCTTAGTAATTTTACTCTGGTCTCTCTTTCAATGTGATCTTTTTTTTTTTTTGCTTATCATTATTTTCATTGTGATCGTTTGGTTTCCCCACCTTTGCTATAAAAAGGGAGTGAAGAGACTAGGAGGGAGATTGAAGAGGAAGGAAGAGGAGAGCACATTCACGGGTAGTTTTAATATTCTACATCACTTCACTTTTCCATGCTCATAATCCATACACAATTTGAATTAGTTTTTTATTTTCTTTTTTTTTGTAGGACAACCCCCTTCTTTGAGTTAGTTCTATGTTTTGTATCTTTAATTGGTACAAGATATATGTTCATCAATTGTAGAGGGTCGAGAAGCTAAGACAACGAACAAGACACATTCTCCAAGGGAGAAACCAATAAAATCTTTTCGTAGCGAGTCAAAGCCCACTTGCAATATATTTATAGTAGAAAGAATTAACGAGTTTGTTAGGGAATTTTGTGTTAATTGCATGCAATTTTGATTATGCTTAATAATTTGTGATTTTATGGGCTTCTCTATATTGCAAGGTTTAAAAAATCGACAAACTTCGCCGAAGTTCGGGTGAAGTTTGTCGATTTTGAGGTGAGCGAAGCGAAGTTCAGAGGCAGTAGAAAAATTGCAAAAATTCAACTCAACTTCGGCTAACTTCGACCAAACTTCGAAAACATCGATGGAAGTTAATAAAACATGAAGTAAAATTGTTATGTTTCGTGGAAGTTGAGCAAACTTCGACTAAAACTTCGACTGAAACTTCACCTAAGCTAGAAATATACTTAAAATTCAGAATATCCTCTGGTGACATGAGTTTTATGCATTATTGTTGTATGATTAAGTATAGTTCTAACATCTCTACGAAGAAACTTGAGTTTTCTAGCATTTAAAGTGAAATTCCGTAAACTTCCATACACCGGCAAATTTTGTCAAACTTCCATTGTCGAAGTTAACTTCCTCGAATTAATTCCGGATTTTAAGTGAGCGAAGTCATAGGCGAAGTCGAAGTTTCGAACCTTGCTATATTGTAGGGATCAATTATTAATTTGCCCTTCATTAATTCAATGAGCAGGAATTTTACAGTTCTACATGTGCATATTAACTCCCTCATGTGCATTTTTCATAAAAAAATTAACATTTATAAAAAATATATATGATTAACAAGAAATCTTAAGCATAGCACCAATTAATTCAATCATGAAAATTAATGTGAAGAAGAGGAACCTCTAATAATTTGGATTCTCATGCTCCAGTTTATTTTTTGCCCTATTGATTTTGTTGTTTTTTTTCATATTTGAATTTTTTTCCTAAACGTTTCATGTGTCCATGTGCATGCATGTAATTAAGTAGAAAACTTTATAATTTTTGCATTTGCTAATGCATTAAATTTGAATTCTTTTCATACTTGAATCAAAGTTTTTTATATGAAGACTTTAAGCAATGTTTAATATTTAAAAAATGATTTATTAAACAATAATAAGTAAAAATATTCTAATTCCACAAACGCAAAATCTAATTCCACAACGCATTTTCTTGATTTCAAAATAACTATACATTTTATCTTATCGTTTAATATTTTTTTCTTAAATGGTTTCTTAATTTTTGTTTCACATGTGGGGGACGTGCCTAGTCGACTAGATAAATAATAATAAATAAAAATTATCTAATTTTACAACGTAAAATTTAATTCCACAACGCATTTTCTTGATTTCAAAATAATTATACATTATATTTTATTGTTTATATCTTTTTCTTAATTAATTCCTTAATTTTGCTTCACGTGCAGAACATGTGCCTGGTCGACTAGAATATATATATATATATATATATATATATATGTATATAAATAATAGAAATACATAGAATAAAATCAATAGAAACAATACTAGTAGACTTCGGGCGCACTACTGCACCCCGACGAGGGTCCCCAATGACGGGAAACTTGCGAGACCCACACTAGTGGACCCAAAGCAATTTGTTAATAAATTGAAAATTGAGTAACTTTGAAATGAGAATTGTGAATGAATGCGAATGAGTCTTAAATTGTCTAGATTCGCGAGACGGTTCATATAGAACCCCGTGCGCGCAAGGACCAAGAGTGGATATCGCGGCAAGTCAAGGTAAGTAGGGAGCTTCGCTCAAGTATCAAATATGGCATGTTATTAGATAATTACGATTCACGATTTGAACTAGTCTTGGTAATGGATTGTATTATGCTATTGACTTGATTTTACTTATCTATGAGATGTATGTGTGTTGCACCAAACTTAGATTTACATCCTCCTGGACAAGGAGATGGAATTAGCTACTCCTGGGTAAGGAGTTGGATGACCCTCTCCTGGGTAAGGAGTTGGGATGACCCCTCTTGGCTAAGTAAATGGAGTTATTTCTTCATAAAAATCTTAGTGGCTAATTACTAAGGACATGAGCGGTGGTCAACTCCTCATGGAAACCCTAAGTGATTTGGTGAACATATCGACGACGGCTTAGACGCACTTACTATTGGCTTGATGGGACCATTGAGGGGACACAACGGCCATTGTGTTCACTAGTAATCTTCATCACCTCGAGTGTAGAGGAATCGATCACCGGAATCAAGTCAATAACTAATATGCATTGAATGGAACAACGACTTGTATTTATTATTATTTCTTTATGGTATAACTCTTGTGGGCCCCTTTGAATGAATGCTTTGATTTCATTTATTATTTGCAAACCTTTTGCTATTATGGTTTAATGGATCTTGGAACTTGTCTTAAATGAAAAGAATTGATGGTTTACACTTGCTTATAGACATGAATCTTACTTCCATGTTTTCTATTCAATGCTCGATGATTTGGTTTCAACTTCATGTTAGATCTTGCATATTTATTAAGTAGTACTTGAGTATTTGATGTTTGAGCGAGGTTTTCCTCTTATTGAGCTTTGTTGTCCCTTTTCGCTTACCCCACTTACTCTCCCAGTACATCCACATCTGCTTTAGATCGCGGCAAGGGAAATGAGAGAGCTTGAAGTCTTCCCTTGCATTGTGAGCCTAGCGTGCTCCTATTATCTAGTTATTTGATTTTGAGAACTTATGAACTTGGGTTGTAACTTAAGATTTGTTGGGTAGTTTGAACCATTCATTATCGTAATTAGAACTTATTGAAGCTTTTTGGGATATCGTGAACTGAATAGACTTTTGAAAACCCATTTCATGGATCTTCCTATAATTGTTTTATGGATATTTTATTTCATTGATTCCACATTTATATAGCCATTATCTTTCCGCAGGTTTTGTATAGGCGTGTCAAACCGTTTGCTCGGGCTCGATTCAGGTATTGGGCTTGGATGGCAATATGGGCCTGGCGACCCGACCCTAGGCCAGGTGAGGGTCGTCACATACGACTTCATGATGTTCCAATGGGAATCATGACAGAGAAAATTGCAAAATCTATTGGGGATTTTGTGAGCACAAATATTCACTGTGATCCGATTAGCTTTGATGGGCTATGTAGCAACTTCATGAGGATCAAATTTGGTTTAGACGTGCTTAAACCTCTGCAAATAAAAATGAGAATGAGAAGTGGAGGTAATTGGTTTTGGGTCAAATTCCAGTACGAAAGAGTTCCTACATTTTGTTTCTTTTGTGGTGTAATTGGCCATTCTGAGAAATCCTGTGAGGCATTATTTGACAGCAAGGATGCCACAATGGAGAGGTTGTATGGAAATTTCTTACGTGCTCTTGAACGTCGGCAACCAACGCAGATCGAGAATCAATGGTTGCGGGGACAGGACAGCAGCACACTTTCAGTGATCGGAAGGGAATGGGGATTTGACGATGCTTCGGTGCACCAGTTCTAGCCGAGTTACAAGGGTTATGGAGGTAACTGAAGAGGTGGGAGCAGTTACAACCGAAGAAAATCATGGTGCAGGGCAAGTGGGTATTCAAGCTAGCAATCAGTTGGTAGCAAATCCAAAACGTCCACGTGTAGGAGAGATGTCGGGTGCAGCTGGAAGTTCCGACTTTGACCTGGAGGGGCTTGATATGGACATTTATGTTGAATTGGGGTGTCCCAACAATATTTTATTGGTAGGTTCTGCAGGTCAGACCTGGCCAACAATATATGTACCTTATTTTGGAATTGTCTTGAGTTGGGCTGCCCACGAATAGTTCGAGTGTTGTTGGACTTAGTCCATGTGTACAAGCCTATGTTTGTTTCTGTAATGGAAACTTTAGTTGATCGTGAAAAAATGGAAGTGGTTAGAAAGAAGTTGAGATTTGAAGGTTCATGTGCAGTCTCGAGGTCGAGTCGAGGCGAAGGTTTAGCTTAATTTTGGAAGCATACTAACCATATCCAGATTAATGACTCTTCCCCAAATTTTATTGGTGCATCGGTCACCATTCAAGGAGTTCCCCCATACCGTTTAACTGGCTTCTATGGGCACCTTGAAATTTCAAATCGAAAGGACTCTTAGGATCTTCTTCGTATATTAGTGGCTCGCATATTATTGTCTTGGTGTGTTGTGGGAGATTTTAACGATATGTTTTGTAGTGAGGAAAAGAGGGGTCTAAGAAGGCAACCGGAGTGGCGTCTCAAAGGCTTTTGAAGTGTAGTGCAAGACTGTCAATTAGGGGATTTAGGTATAGAAGGTTACTCATATACTTGGGAAAGACACAGAGGGACGTCTTGTTGGGTGGAAGAGAAGTAAAGGGGTATAAGGTGGAGTGATTGGAGCAAATTGTGTTATCCAAAGAAGTTTGGGTGGTTGGGACTTCAGAGAATCAGAGATTTTAATATTGCAATGTCAATGAAACAAGCGTAGAGCCTATTATCTAATTCGGATTCGTAGACATCAAAGTTACTAAAGGCACAATATTTTCTTAAGGGAGATTTCTTTGGTGCTTCTTTGGGTAGAAATCTGAGCTATATTTGGAGGAGTATTTTAAGTACCAAACGAGAATTGAAGGAGGGTTGTAGAATGAAGATTGGGGATGGCTCATCAATCAAAATTTTCAAAGATGCTTAGCTTCCAGATAAGGTTAACCCAATGGTGCAGTCGCTAATAATTGAAGGGTTAGAATTAGCAATTGTGGATTCATTAATGTCTATTGAAGCGAAAGCTTGGGATTTGGATATTATAAGCAATATTTTCATTGAAAGGGATCAAGCTCTTATCCGATCCATACCATTGAGTAATCACAATGAACCAGATATGTGGATGTGGGATTGGGATCCGATCGGCTCTTACATTGTAAAAAGTGGATACAAGAACTTAGTGGGGACCCAAGTTAATGCATCTGAGTTGCCAACATTGGAGTATTGCACCAAATTATGGAATGTAGCAGTGCCGCCAAAGGTTAAGAATTTGGTTTGGAGAGTTACGGTGGGGAGAGCTTTTCCATTTTGTGATAGCGGGGATGAAACGATTTGGCGTGTATTGGTGGATTGTGATTATGCAAAAATATGTTGGCATCTTCTTAAGTTAAATCTTCCTCAACAAGCCCAAGGACGTCTACTGCAAGTTTGGTCGAACTTCATTTTTGAACACCATACAATTGAAACCATAGAAATGGTAGAATAGGTATGTACGGTCCTATTTAGTTTGTGGAACAATAGGAATAGAGTTGTATGTAAGACTTCAAGTCAGCAACCTTGAGTAACAGTAAATGAGGCGACGTCTCTATTGTTTCAGTGAAACAAGTCAAAGGGAATGCACAGGAACTCTTTTAGAGGCATAGCAGGGAGGACGTAGCAGCATGGAAGAGGCCAGGAAGAGAGTATGTTTCTTGTAATGTGGATGCAACAATTAACATGGAACTAGGCAGTGGTCGCCTAGGCGACACCTAGGCAGTTTAGGCAAAAAATGCCTAGGCGTTCACTAAGGCGAGCGGTGGGTGTTTTTGAACACATTGTAAGTCTTTAGGGAGGTCTTTGTAAATTATATCAATAAACTAAACCCTAATAGAATCTCCATTCTCTACCCCACCTCAACGGCTACCCCACCACCTTGTTCACTCCACCACCATCCCTTCCAATAACAACTTTCCAATCTCCGGCAAGACTTCCGACAAGGTTCCATCGCGTCTCCGACAAGGTTCCGACGTGTTTCCGACAAGTTGAGGAAACACTTTAAATCCTTTAGAAAACACTTTAATTATAACCTACTAGTTTTTTTTTCTAAATTAATTAAAGACACTTTAGAAAAAAAATTATTTTTGAGTTGTTTTAATATATATTAAAATCCTAAAGTGTCTATAATTAATTTTTTTTAATTTAACTATATTTTTTGAAGTATCAATTTTTTTTGTAACTTACAAGTACGAAACTTCAATATTAATTGTTATTATTAATGTAGGAAACAGACAATGAGTAGTAGTACTAGTAAACAGACAGGGAGTTAAAAATAAATAATTAATTTTTCAGGGGCTTTTAAATTAATATTTTTTATCGCCTAGGCATCGCCTTAACACCTTGCAACCACTGGAACTAGGATGTTGTTCTTTTGGCGTGATAGTGTGAGATTCAGATGGAAACAAAATACACAAACCGATTGAGGATCCAAACCAACAAGATATAATTTGATTCCTATATTACATATCTAGTCAAAAGCCAAAATCTATGTGTGTATTTAAACATACAGAAGTGAATTTGTTTACCGATTTTGTTACAAGTACTAAGCATGTGGGTTTTATTATTTATTATTTCAAAAAATATTTTATTTATGATCTCTATGAAAAAGAGAATTTGGTGGAATTTTGAACATGAGTACAAGGAACAATATTTACACAAATCGTGCAATTAGAAAAATTAAAATTGCCATTTACTATCAAAAACATTTTCAAAATCAAAATGATGTTATAATTAGAACAAATTCCAGTTTACTCTAATGCCCTCTTTATTACTTTTGGTTTGGTAGATCAAGCTATGTTAATCTCCCAAAAAAAATCTATTCTAGATTTCCAACTTTTTTCTTTTCTTTTTTTTTTTTTTTTTTTTTTTTTTTTTTTTTTTTGCTCTCAAAGAATCACTATTTGCTGATATGTTGAAGGATTTTGATAATCTTCATCGTTCAGATAATTCATCTGCACACAAGGATTAGAAATCTCTATTGATTACAGACTTAGGTTGGTTGAAATTTGGAAACATTTTGGGGGAAGTCGAATTTACCCTTTATATTTGTTGTGCATCATAATTGTAACAAGATTTCAATAATCTTCATCCAGATTTTATTTGATATCATATATAATTATGACAGTTAGCAAATTTTTTTCTAGGAAAATAATAAAACAATCGCAGTTCTAGTCTTATGAATTACCAACACCCTTTAAGTGTACTAGAAGGAACACTTCCATCCTAAAACACTATTCGACGAACTTGAATAAACAGTAACGAAATCCACTAACAAATGAAGTACCTCTGTAACGAAATCAACTACAGACAAATAAATGCAACAAAACTGCTAACCAAAACATAAAAGTTTCTTCATAACACAAAGCGAAGAAGAAAAGGTGTGTCTGTGTCTGTGACGAGTTAGAACGATTAACCTCGGGCTGCGACAGCCGATTAACAAAAGAGAATCCCGTGAGCGGTGGCGCATTCTCAGACACAACGACGAAGCATCGGTTCAAGAGGGTGCGGTAGTCGGAGGGATCGTCGGGTCTTAGCAGGGAGGACATGGCGTCTTCATTCCCAACGCAGGCGAGGCAGATCTGGCCGTCACGGCACCCGCATTTCATCGGAGCGGGTGGTGGCAGTGGCGGCAAGAGAGAAAAGAGCGTTTCCGCCAAGGTGCGGGCGCGGTTGCCGAATAGTCTCCACAGCGTTTCCGGGACTCTCACCATCTTCTTCCGGTTCCTCCCCATTGCTGCTGCTGCTGCTACTGCTGCTGGCTGGGGATTACAATTGCACTCTGCCCTAGCGAATGGCTTGCTGCGTATTAGTATTTTGAGTCGCTCCCTCTTCTCTCTCTTTTTTCCTTTTAAGAACGATAGTGTGACATATTTTGGAAACTTACGTTACAGGCATAATCATAGGGTTTCAGCATTTGTTGTGAACAATGTGCGTATGTAAAGTGATCTGATTACTTTCCTGATAGCACTGAAAAGCATTTTAGGTTCAAATTAGAAACTACGTAACATTTCGTTTGATCGCCTTATATCATCTTTTTGCATATATATATATATATATATATATATATATATCTTTTGCAGCAAAAGATTTACACTTTTTGATCTCAACCCCAAAAGATTTGCATGTGACAGCCTCTAATTTCGAGGCAAACCGGGTCCTGCCACGTCGTCAAACACATCACCAGGTTATGCCACGTCACTTGCACACATGTCCATGACAACCCGCGAACTATCCATCTAATAATCCAACTTAGTTAATTTCGATGTTTAAATGATTATTTTATCGAAATATACTAACTTATAGAGTTTTACAACTAATTTGTTTGTTTTGATTCATTTAAGTTATTTTAATAACTGAAGTCTTAATAATATGCAAATAAGTAATGTAAACAAATTTTACATTGATTAACAAACATAGGGGGTATAAACCCAACACAATGAGACTATATATATCAATAAAGATGACAAAAGGTATATTAAGTGTCAATATACGTGTATCAGATAATAAGTCTCCCAAAATAATCCCAAAAATAGTATATACATAAAATACAAACATTTGAAACTAATGGGGGCGCTCTAAATCAGAGGTAGTCACCAAGCACCGCCTTCCCCTGGCTGATCGTAAGATCTGAAATTTGCCACCAAACAGTAACAAATTTCAGGTGAGTAAATCCCAGATAAATTAAGTTAGTATTCACAGGAAATCCAAGAAAGGGGTTGCAATTCATGCAGATAAAGTAAATAAACAGGAATGTAAAGCATGAATATAAGTCACTGAGATCGTAAAGAATATGGAACACGAATGCAGTGTATAGTTGTCGAGCCCTAGGACGCAAATACTAAATGGAGAAGGCTTGGTGGCGAGTTTATCATCGCCTCCTCTTCACGGTCGAAATAAGGAACTCTGTTGGTCGGAAGGTAGATTTCACCCAACGCTTCGAAGGAGAGAAACTCTATGACAGACGCGAGCCTCACGTCAACCCACTTGACACATGTCGAGCGTGCACAATAGTTTCCCGTATTTTCCTATTATTTGTAGTAGTAGTAGTAGTAGTAGTAGTAGTAGTAGTAGTAGTAGTAGTAGTAGTAGTAGTAGTAGTAGTAGTAGTAGTAGTAAATGAGATATCATCTCCACAAGGATTTTGCAGACTTCTAAGGAAAGTATTTTTTTCTTGTTTTTCTTAATTTAGTTAATTGATAAGTGATTATTTATGCTTATATATAGGGTTAGTTTAGTAGTATATTTAGTATAAATATCCCTAAATGAGCTATAAGTCATTGCATTATTGCATTTTCAGGGAATTAAAGTGTAAATAAAGGAATTGAGCAAAAACGAGAAGAAATGAAGCAAAAACCCACAAAAACATAGTTGGCCATGTGGTTACATATGTTGGCATTGTGGGAGCATAAAGCGCAACGTGGGAAGGAAAGGCATGGCGTGGGAGAGATGAGAAAGTAAAGAAAACCAAGTTTGGAGGTTCGGCGCGGTGGGGGTGCTGCGATACAAAGGGGACGACTTCGAGCAAGTGAGTGACAGTGCCAAGGCACCAAGAGAGAAAAATATGTGCATGTAGTGGCGGTGCAGTAGCGGTGACGTGGCTTAACACACACGGCGCCGGAGCATTAGTGACAACACCAAACACGCAGAAAATATAAAGTGGGAGTTTTGTTTCGAGTTAAATTGTAAAGTAGGGTTCCTAATTGTTATTAGGGAGTATAAATAGATATAAGGACGTGGTAAACTCACCACATACCAACTATTAGCCACTATTAGAGTAATTTAGCATAGGTTTTACTTTGAGATTGAGTATTAAGGAGTTTGAGTGGAGAAAACATTGAATACTTTACATTTGCAATTAAAATATGTTTTCAATGGATTAATTGAAGGTAATATTTTATATTCATTTCTGATTTGCAATAATTTCTATTATGAATTGTGATGTGTATGTTTCAATGAAGTGCGAGTTGTCTATTTATCTTAGGGATCAATGGATCTTATGGTATGAATATTATGCTATGAACAATGATTGAAAAGTGAATATAAAAAATGCAGTGATTAGAATTTATATTGATTCCGAGCTTGATGTTTTAGACATATTGGCCACGTGTTTAATGATATTAGGTTTTAGAAGTTATCATGACCATTGAAGCTTTAATCCGGACATGAACGGTACAACCGTAAAATAAATAACATTGAGAGATAGTTGTTGATTAGGGAGGCACGAATAGTAAACTTAGTTAGTTATGAATACAAAGATTTAGGACTTAAAGCAATGCAAAGCTTACGTTATTTACACTGATAGGTGGAGTTTTAGTTTTCACATTAGAATCTTTTCCGTCACAATAGTGGGTTAAAGTAGATTTGAAGGAAATATGTCTATTCTAATTAGGCATTGAACACCACATATTGAGATGTAAAAATGGTTGAAAAGCATAGTATTAAATTACCTAGGTGAAGTTGTGACCTAGGATATCCTTAATATAAAAGTTCGAGTAAAGTTTACATTGATTTGTTAGAGTGGTTTAGTTTAGTAGAAAACCATTTAAAATGTGATTTTCTTAGCAATAGTTCAAAGTTAAATAGGTAAACCACTAGTGCAAAACCTTTTCCCTGATGATGATATCCGTGATCAATGTAAGTTGATTGCACTATTACAGTAAGTGAGATGTTATACATGCGGCACGCATCAAGTTTTTGGCATCGTTCCCAGGGATAGGTAGTCATTTAGTATTACTTAGTTAGTTTGAAAAATCGCTAAGTTTTATTTTCAGTATTTTACTTTTAAGTTCATAAATATATATATGTATATAGGCTTACATTTTGAGTTTGACTTTCTGCACTTGATCTTTTATGTTTTCTTTTCAGGGATATTAGTGCATTCATAGCAAGGAAGAGAAGAATCTAGTGCCTTACGGCCCGGAGATTGAAAGAACGAACAAAGGGAAGAAAAAAAAGGAATCAAGATGGCTAAGGAGCAAGCTAGAAAGCAATAATAAGGTCGCGAGAATAACCAACTCGCAAGGGATCTGGTAGTGCAAGATATAATGCAAGGACAAAGATGTCTTCGTGACTACTTCAAGCCAGAAGTTCGGGAGACTTACAACGAAGTAATGAGGTTTCCAGCCAACACCACTGAGTTCGAATTGAGACCGTCTCCAATAAACATGGTGCAAAATAGTTTGTTCAACGGGATATCCAACGAAAATCTATTTGCATATGTTGAGAATTTCTTAGAGAAGTGCGACATTGTGCACATAACCAGAGTTACAATAGAGGTAATCAGGATGCGACTTTTCCCATTCTCATTGGGTTGAAAAGCCAAACCACAGTTCCAAAAGCTGAATGCAGGGTGTATGACCTCATAGGCGGAAATCAATGAAAGATTTCTTGACAAGTTCTTTCACGCAGTGAAGGTCAGCGAAAGGAAACGCTTGGGAAAGATTCAAAGAGATGCTGAGGAGATGTCCGGGACACAAATACGTGAAATGGACACAACTCCATATTTTCTACTTTGGGATGAACCACAGTACGAGAACGATAGTAGATGACGCAGCAGGTGACTCTCTACTTACCAAGGATGAGGATAGAACATTGGATCTCCTTGATTTTATGTCTCAAAATTCTACCGTAGGTACTCGTTCCATAATAAGGAAACCAACACACGTCTACGAGATTGACTCGCAAGTTGCAATTATGGCATATCTGTCAAATCTGAGCAATCAAATGGCGAGACTTCAGATAGGACCATAAGGTCCACAAGTAGTACAACAACCCATTAATCACCAAGGCATGGTGGTTAACAAAATGGACATACAACAGGGAATGAAGTGTGAGGACATCAACTTCATGAACAATCAAGGCTACGGGAACAACTTCAAGTCGAGAGGAATGGCTCCTCAACAATTTTATCAAGGATACAACGACAACAACCCAATCTTCTCTTACAAAAATCTTGATAATGCAATGAAGTTACCTCAAGGCTTCAATTAACAATCCCAACAGGGGAAGCTGGGGCAGAGCGAAGAAATGACTTCATTGAAGTTAATTGAGAAGAACTTGCAAGCCATGGACATGAGTAATAGAGAACAACATGAAAAACACGAGAAATAGATGGAAGGAGTGAAGCAAGCTATGAAAAGAATGGATAATGAGACATCATAATCTATCAAGAATCTTGAGAGATAAATTGGTCAACTTACAAATGCTTAGAACTCATAAAATGAAGAACAATTTCTGAGTAACAATATTAACAATTACATGGCAAATGCACATGCAGTCCAATTAAGGCGTGGCTAAAAAACCAATGATCCAGTGCGGCCAAAAGATATAATAAATGACGCAAGGAATCAAATCGATGGGTATCAACAAGAAAATGCAGAACACTTAGATAATGACACCAGTAGAAGAATTATAATCGACTCAAAGGAAAACAGGGGGAGATAGGCAAAAAAAAAGTGATACGAGGGAGATTCACATTTCCCAACAATCCAACAATAATAATTTACCCTTACCATACCCTCAACAATTCAAGAAATAGAAAGATCATGGACAATTCAAGAAATTTGTAGAAATATTAGCTGCACATAAACATCCTATTTGCAAACGCGTTGGAATAAATGATGAATTACACAAAAATCTTGAAGGACATAATGGAAAAAAAGGTACGACTAGAAGATTACGAAATGTGAACTTGACTGGAGAATGCAGTGCAATCCTACAAAAGGAAGTTACCACCGAAGTTAAAGGATCTAGAAAGTTTTTCCATTCCATGCACGATTTGAGTACATTTATTCGATAAAGGTCCTATGTGATTTGGGAGCAAGCATAAATTTGATGCCCTTATCAGTTTTCAAGAAATTAGGATTGAGAGAAGTAAAGTCAACCAATATGACTTTGCAATCGGCGAACCAATCAGTGACATATCCAAAAGGAGCAATTGAAGATGTGTTTGTGAAAGTGGATAAGTTCATTTTTCCTATGGATTTCGTAGTATTGGATATAGAAGAGGATTCAGAGGTACCATTAATTTTAGGGAGACCCTTCTTGGCAACTGTACGAGCATTGATAGATGTTCAAGAGAGAAAGCTAAGGTTATGAGTAAACGACGAGGAAGTCCTGTTCAATATCTACGAGACCTTGAAATTTCCGAATGAGGAAGTGCACTGCAAGATCATCAAAGTTAGAGATGTAATTTCTGATTGTGTTACTGAGATAGCCCAGAAGTATACGCTAGATGATCCGTTGGAGCAATGCCTAGTCCAAAGTATAACAACAAGTTCTATAGCAAAAAGTGAACTTCAGGAGGCAGTAAATGCTTTAACACCAATAGGACCCCCTAAGTTTCATTAAAGTTTCGAGAAATTAGAAACAGAGGTGGAAAGTGCAGTTATTAAACCAACAATGGAATTTAAGCCTCTACCAGAGCATCTGAGATACGGGTCTTTAGGAGAAAATTCAATATACCTTGTAATCGTTTCAGCAGAGTTGATGGAGTTGGAAGAAGAAAAATTACTACGAGTTTTGAGAGAGCATAAGTCAGCCTTAGGATGGACAATCAAGGACTTTAAAGGAATAAGCTCAACGATATGCATGCATGAGATCTTAATGGAAGAAAATCATAAACAATCAATTGAAGCTCAAAGGCGGCTGAACCCAGTAATGAAAGAAATGGTTAAAAAAAGAGATCTTGAAATGGTTGAATGAAGGAACTATCTACGCCATTTCAGATAGTTTATGGATTTCACCAATACATGTGCTACCAAAGAATGGAAGGATGACCATTATTCAAACTGAAAATGGGGAAAACTTATCCACAAGAAAAGTAATTGGCTAGAGAGTTTGCATTGATTACATAAAGTTAAATAAAGCTACGAGAAAGGATCACTTTCCTTTACCATTCATTGATCAAATGTTGGACATATTAACAAGATATGAATATTGCTATTTTTAGATAGGTTTTCAGGATGCAATCAAATTGTCATAGCACCAGAAGATCAAAAGAAAATGACATTTACATGCCCTTATGGAACATTTGCATTTAGACGGATGCCATTTGGATTATGCAATGAGCCAACAACATTTCAAAGATGTATGATGACTATTTTCTCTGATATGGTTGAGGATATTATGGAGGTATTTATGGATAACGTTTCTATATTTGGGGCTTCTTTTCTATCTATATTTGGCTTTATTGGTATTGAAAAGATTTCAAGACACGAATTTGGTACTTAATTAGGAAAAGTGTCATTTTATGGTTCGAGAAGGAATTGTTTTAGGACATAGAGTGTTTGCTCAAGGATTGGAGGTAGATAGAGCAAAAATAGCACCAATTGAGAAACTTCCTATACTAATAAACATTAGAGACAAAGAGTTTTTTTAGGGCTTGCGGGTTTCTACAGAATGTTTATTAAGGATTTTTTTTCTAAAATCACTAAACCATTATGCACATTGTTGAAAAAAGATGTTTCATTTGAAATGAGTCCGGCATGCATACAAGCATTTGAGACATTGAAAGTAGCTTTAATTTTTGCACCAATAGTAGTAGTACCAGATTGAGATTCTTAGTTTGAAATAATGTGCAATGCAAGTGATTATGCAGTAGGAGCAATGTTAGGCCAACAAAGAGGTGGAATGTTTATAGTTTTATACTATGTAAGTAGAACACTGGATCAAGCACAACAAAATTATACTACTATAGAAAATGAGTTATTGGTAGTGATGTTCACGTGTGATAAGTTTCGAGCCTATATAGTGGGATCCAAAGTCACTGTGTATACTGATCATGTAGCAATCCGCTACCTTTTTGCAAAGAAGGATACCAAACCAAGGTTGATTAAATAGGTTTAATTATTACAAGAGTTTGACTTAGAAATCAAAGATAAGAAAGGAAGTGAGAATTTGGTTGCAGACCATCTATCTAGGTTACCTCATAAAGAAGGTGATACATGTAAGTTAGTAACCGAAGTATTCGTGGAAGAACAATTATTTCAAATCTCTGATCTGCAGATGAAGTTTTTTGATTTAGACTCAGACTAAACGAGCTAAAAAAGCATCGGGCTGATGAAGTTAAACTAAGCGCTACCGGGAGGCAGCCTAGGGATTTTTAAAATCTTCAGCAAGTAGTAAGTTATTTAGTTTAGTTAATAACAATTTAAACATGATAGTTCTAACTTTTGAAAATCTTGTGTCAAATATGTAAGAAAGACCATTTGCCGGGTGATAATTCATCGGAATGGATAAGTCTTAAGAATTATGCCAATAGTCACACAACATCAAGGAGTTACATTTGGGATATTGTGTTATATTTATTTAGTTATTTAAATGTGCATATTTATTTTATGCTTATATATTGTGTTATTATATATGTTTGTATGTTTTAGTATTTTTATGTTTTGGGCTTATTTTTAAACCTTGAGGATAAGGTTTAGTATAAGTATGAGGGCATTAACACTACACTACATTATGGAAAGTGGTAAGATAGGCTGAGAATTAAGGATAAACACTGCAGGTATGATCATTTAAGCTTTAATTTGAAGCATTTAAGGAGGAAAGTATGGCATTGAATAAATTTTTCATTTTATTTACTATTTGAATGTTTAAGTAGTATAGATTAGGTTATATCTAGTAATGTGTAATGAATATTAATTGTGGATGAGTAGATTACAAGTATCTTGTTGATATGAAACTCAAGAGAGTGTTTTAAATTTTGAAGAAGAAAATAATGAAATTTAGCAAACAATGGTGTGATTTCATGATTAGAAACCCAGAGTTAGAGAAGACCTTGAACTTAAAACAAAAACAAGAAACTATAACATTTCTTGTGAAAAAAGTTAGATATCTAAGGATTCTATAATAAGTGTGAATCTTACTTGATAATACAAAGTAAATAACGACTTAATGCAAAGAGGGGAAGAAATAAGCATTATAAATGAAAAGTTGGAGTTAACTTACTTGATTTAGTGAAAGTAAGAAGTGTTAACAAGAGTTTTAGAAAAAAAATGAGAAAATCCTACAAGTTCTATAGGTAATGGAGCAGATAACTTGATGGTTGAAAAAAAGTGAGGAAGAATAAAGTCCATAGGAAAAAGGAGCAGAGACTGTAAAAATAAAAATGAAAAGAAGAAGAATGAGTGAAAAAGAAAAAAATAGAGAAAAGAAGGCAGAAGTAAATTAAAACTCTTCAAATAAAAGATTTAGCTCGAGTACGAGTAGCTAATTGAGTTAAGTTTCCTTTCCAACTATGTGAAGTCCTATAGACTCTTGAAGTGCTAAAGTCAATCAAAGATGAGTTTGATCTATTCTTATTTGTGAATTCCTAAGCTTAATGAGAAATCATGAGATTGCACGCTTGCCACTTGAATGTTGAGATGAAATAAACTTGAAAGTAGTGATGGTTTTTTGTTATGATCTACTTTGGTGTTTCGAAAGTGAATTTATATGTGTTGTTAAAGTTACATGTCTTACAATTACATGTTTTTGCAAAGAAAGACTTTTGAGTGAATTATTAACTTGAAACTTAGTGAATTGAATGATATTCCATGAACAATGTAAATTGAATGAGAATTAGTTATTATGAGACTTGGTAGAATACATCTTTACTCGGGACATGTAAAATCATAAGTTTGTGGGTATTTGATAAGTGATTATTTATACTTATATATAAAGTTAGTTTAGTAGTATATTTAATATAAATATCCCTAAACGAGCTCTAAATCTTGTTATTATTACATTTTCAGGGAATTAAGGTGTAAATGAAGGAATTAAGCAAAAAGAGAAGAAATGGAGCAAAAACCCACAAAAAAATATAGTTGGCGTCGTGGCTACACATATTTGCACTGTGGGAACATAAAACACAGCGTAAGAAGGAAAGGCATGACGTGGAAATATGAGAAAGTGAAGAAAACCAAGTCTGGAGGTCGGGGCCAGTGGCTGTTGGACTAAGTGGTTAGTCATTTTTACTCCACCCGAGATTTCGATGGAAACAAATAAAGTGAAAGTATACTAATAAGTTTATCAAGTGTGTTTCGGTTAGTCGAAATTTGTAAAATATCACATCTCAAGTGTTCAAGCCATACAAGTTCAAGATTTGGTCCACATAAGAAAACGAAGACGAAAGATCATATTACATGTTGTAACATTGATGTAAGGTACACATGATCATTTATGCAAGCCTAATACATTAGTTCATGCATATCATGTTTTTCAAATCGCCTTTCAAATTTCAAGTGATCATTTGGAGTTTTAAATGAAACTCACAACTTGAATCAGTCTTATAAGTTCAAACTATGTGAAACCATGTTTTATATTCACATCGTACTTTAAAAACCATTGTGGAAGTTTTTGGAAATGAAAAACTTGTTTTGAAAGGTTTTTGATAAGAAAATCTGTGCATTTGTAGAAAAGCCCCTATATAAGTCATGAAATCGGGATTTTTCATTTTCGAGATTTATAAAATCATCCGGACCACCTAAAAAAGTTCTATGACCCTTAACAAACATGTATAACATGTTGTAAGAGGTTTGGTAGGGTCCCGGATGCGATAAGGGGTTGCTAACTTTAAGGCCAAAAATATTTTTTTTGAGGCCCCTGACAGCTAGCTTGCTGATAGTGATATTAGATTGCTAATTGCAGAGTTAGCGCGCTAATGTTCAACATTAGTGCGCTAGGTCCCAATATTAGCGCACTAATTGCTTTTATGACAACTTTTTATGAAGTTGAAAATCACACTTTAATTTGAATAGATGATCAAATCTGAGCCTTTAGATCTGTAGAATGGTTAAAAATTGTTAAAAAGGAATGTAGAATATTCTCAAACCACCCAGAACATTCTATTGTCTTGTTAAGCAAAAAAACCCTATTGTGCTCATTGTTTTCAAAGAATAAGCTTGAATTTTTGTATGCTATCACTTGTAATCTTTTGAGGCAACTGAATCACTATCGAAACCAGCATTATTGAGGCGTTCTAAAGCTTACAACATTCACTCCAGAACTGATTTTCAAATCACTCTCTCGGGGTTGTAAGAAAGTCCGATTTCCTAGCTTTTCTTGTGCTTAAATTTCATATTTTTGTGTGCTTGACTTGTGGAAATCATTCGTTGTGTTCTTGAACACATTTGTCTTGGGTTTTACACTTAAACTTGATTTACTAAACCCTAGGACTGGTTTGGACAAGAGTTTGCACTTAAACTTGATTTTTTATCAATCTTCTTGTTCTTTGGATTTGAAACCGGGTTTATTTTAATCGATTCGTTTGAAATGGTTTCATATTTGAGATTTGCACAAAATGAGTGATATACTTTCATTTCTCATTTGTTCTCATACTTGTATGCATTAGAGTGGTTAGGCTCTAGGAGGCTTGCTTGTATTTGAATTTGGTGCCGCTTTACTTTGTAAAATGAATTTGATTATTTTCATCTATTCTTTGTAAGTGGCTGATTATAAGACTTAGTGAGATCTAAGTTGAATGGAATACCTAGTTGAAGCTAGGCATAAACCCTAATTGCGGCTAGGTAGAAAGTCCTAATTTGTGATTAGGCATTCTAGGCTTGTACGCTTAGGTTGTAACACTTATTGGCAATATAAGTAGGGGTTTGAAAAACCTAACCGGGGAGGTTAGGTAGTGGATGTAGATCATTGGATCGAACCATTGTAAATCGCGTGTCTCTTTCCATCTCTTTTATCCCCTTCATTTTGCATTGCATTCATACTTGCGTTTGAGTGAGCATATAGCATCTTTATTGTTAAATTATTTTAAAAAGGCGATAACTTCTCGATACACCTAATTCACCCCCCTCTTGGGTATGGTTTCAATTGGTATCAGAGCGGGTTATTGCTCAAAGTGTTACTAACGTATTTTTGAGTGTTTTTGTGCAAGGACGCAAACTTTAGATCCGGCTCGCCTTAGGGAAGGCAACTCCTCGAGTAGGCCTTCGTATTTTGATGGAACCAACTATGCTCATTGGAAAGTAAGGATGAAGTTCTAAATTAGGGAGCAAAGTAGAATTTTGTGGGACTCAATTGAGAATGGGTACACTCCACCGGACAAGCCCGTGAGAGAATATACCGCCGAGGAGACCAAGATTGAGCTCTCAAATGATCAAGCCATGAATCATTTGTTTTGCGCGCTTAGTGAGAATGAATTCAACCAAGTTAGTGCTTGTCAAACGGCCAAGGAAGTGTGGGAGAAACTTGGGGTACACTTTGAAGGTACACTTCAAGTGAAGAAGACATAGTTGAGAATCCTTAAGGAGCACTATAAGACTTTCTGAGTTGGCTCTGATGAAGACATAGCCACCGCCATCACTCGATTCACTAAGCTCTTGAATGAGATCAAGAATCTTGGAAAGAACTATGATCAAGAGACTTCGGTGTACAAATTCCTTAGAGGCTTGCCTAAGGAATGAGATGCCAAGAAATATGCTATCCAATCGGCGTAAAACCTTGGAAAGTACACTTTTAATGCTTTGTGTGGAAAGCTAACGATCCATGAATTTGAACTAAAGGACTGAGCTAGATTGGAAGCATTAAGTGGGGGTACTAAGAGTTCAAGAAAAGAGATTGCTTTGAAGGCAAATATCCCACTGACTCCATTGGTTGAGATCATTGAAGATGAAAAATCTAGTGATGACAATGATCTTAATGAGGAAGTAGCCATGCTCTCAAGAAAGCTCAACAAGGCTATGTACAAGCGAGACAAGTACAAGAAGAAGTTCAAAAGTGGAAGCAAGGGAGGAAAGTCAAGTGAGACCATATGCTTCGGGTGTGGCAAACCGGGCCACATCAAGGCGGAATGCAAGTCCAAGAAGGTGTTGGACAAGAAGAAAGGCAAGAAGAGCTTCAAGGCGACATAGGATGATTCATCTTCATCAAGTTCCGAATTCGAATCGGAAAGTGAGAAAGCAATACTTTGTCTCATGGTACAAAGTGAGGTAAACTCCAATGACTTCAATTTTGATGATGTTGATGATTTGGATGATGTTCCTAATGTTGATGAGCTTAGGAAAGAGTTGGAAAATGATGTCAAAAAGACCAAACAACTTAAAAAGAGCTTGACCATAACAATTTGTGAGATTGAATCATAAAATGAGACCATTAATGATCTCCAAAGCGACTTGAATAAAGTCCTAAAGGGAGAGATGCTTTAGTCAAGGAAGTAGAGGACTTGACTAGCACGGTGCACAAGTTTACTAATAGTAGAGAGATGTTTGACTTGATGTTGGGAGCACAATGACGTGCACTCGACAAGAGAGGCATAGGCTATGGAACGAACTTGTTGAGTTACAAGAAATCTCTAGATGACACCCGTAGATGCTCAAAACGCAATAGGTCTCACGCGGTTGGAAAATGTGCCTTACAAAAGGCCTAAATGGGTAGACTAGCATGGGTAGTTAAAAATGTTTATGATACTAACTTTCTCAGACCCAAAGGTGTTTGGGTACCAAAATCTAGTGTTTTCCCTATTGTGTAGGATGCGAGGAAGAGCACCCCATGTTACTTGGATAATGGGTGCTCAAGACACATGACCGGAGATGGACATCAATTCATTGAATTAAAGCTGCATGATGGTGGAAAGGTCACATTTGGGGACAACAACAAAAGAAAGGTTATAGGCCTTGGAACTGTTGGTAACGATTTACTTTCTGTTTCTAATGTTTATCTTGTTGATGGTTTAAAACATAACTTGCTTAGCATTAGTCAATTGTGTGGCAAAGGATTTCATGTCATGTTTGAATCATCAAAATGCATTGCTAGGAATGAGAAGCATGAAACTTTATTTGTTACATATAGAGATAAGAATGTTTATGTCATTAACTTTGATGAGATGCATATACAAAATGTTTCATGTTTGAGTGCTCAAAGTAAATGTGATGCATGGTTGTGGCACCGTAGACTAGGACATTCTAGCATGGAAAACTTGTCCAAATTGACCAAGCATGATCTTGTCAAGGGTTTACCTAAATGCACTTATAAGAAAGACAAGGAATGTGAACCTTGTATCATTGGTAAGCAAGTGAAATCTTCATTTAAAATGAAAGTAACAAGTGATGTGACTAGAGCATTGGAACTTATCCATATAGATTTGTTCGGACCACCCAAACACAAAGTCTAGGGGGTAAATCATATTGCTTTGTCATTGTTGATGATTTTACTAGGTATACATGGGTTTATTTTCTAGCTCATAAGCATGAAATGTTTGATGTGTTTGTGAAATTTTGTGTTTTGGTTGAGAATGAGAAGGGGTATAAAATTAACATCATTAGGAGTGATCGGGTTGGCGAGTTTGTCAATAGGAACTTAGAGGAGTTCTGTTCTGAACAAGGATATACACACCAACTATCTTCTCCTAAGACACCACAACAAAATGGAGTTGTAGAAATAAAGAATATGACAATCCAAGAGATGTGTAGGACCATGCTAAATGAGTTCAACATAGCTAAGCACTTTTGGGCCGAAGCCATTAACACGACATGCTATGTTCTCAATAGGGTAAATATCCGAAAGCAATTGAAAATGACTCCTTATGAACTATGGAAAGGCCGAAAGCCCAACATAAGTTACTTCAAGGTGTTAGGTTGCACTCGTTATGTTCTAAATGATAAAGATCATTTGGACAAATTTGACCCAAAGTCAAATGTGTGCACTTTTCTAGGCTACTCCATTCATAACAAAACATATAGGGTGTTCAATAGATCAACCAAAACCATAGAGGAGTTTATTCATGTCAAATTTTATGAAGTAGATCCCAAAGTGAAAATAATGCATACCTTGGAAAAATTGAGGATTGATGATGATGTCACCCTAGGCCAAACATCCAATAGTCAAGAGGTTGAGGTGAGAGTGGAACCCAAACCTAGTGCACCTAAGAACTCAAGACTTCTTATAGGCCATCCCTCCTTAAAATTATAGGTGATCCAAACAAAGGAATAACCCCTAGGTCATCATTGCACTAAGATGAGGGACATATAGCTTTTATATCACAAACCGAGCCCACCAAGATAGATGATGTCTTAGGTGATGAGTTTTAGATCATGGCTATGCAAGAGGAACTAGGTCATTTTGTTAGGAATAAGGTATGGACACTAGTACCTAGACCTAAAGACCATACTATCATAGGCACCAAATGGGTATTTAGAAACAAAAAGAATGAAAAGGGCGAGATTGTAAGGGACAAGGCTAGGTTGGTTGCACAAGGCTATGATTAAGATGAAGGAATTGACTATGAGGAAGCCTTTGCACCGGTAGCAAGACTAGAAGCAATTCAGATGTTGCTTGCTTACGCTTGCTACAATGGGTTTCTACTATACCAAATGGACGTTAAAAGTGCATTCTTAAATGGCTTCATCAATGAAAAGGTAAATGTAGAACAACCACCGGGTTTTGAAGACCATGATCATCCAAGTTATGTCTATCGTCTTCAAAAGACCTTGTATGGATTGAGACAAACTCCTAGAGCTTGGTATGACCGACTTAGTGCATTTCTACTTGACAAAGGGTTGAAAAAAAGGAACGTTAGATCATACTTTGTTCATTTTGATTAAAAAGCGTGACATGCTACTTGTTCAAATTTACGTTGATGATATTATCTTTGGGTCTTCCAATACACGCTTATGTGATGAATTATCATCATTGATGACCAATGAATTTGAAATGAGCATGATGGGTAAACTAACATACTTCCTAAGCTTACAAATTAAGCAATCCAAACATGGCATTTTCATAAACCAAGTGAAGTATGTGAGGGACATGCTAAAGAAATTCAAATTTGAAAATTTGAAAGCATGTGACACTCCTAGTAGTTCCACCATCAAAATGGACAAATACTAACTAGGAAAATTTATAGATCCTAAACTTTACCGTGACATGATTGGTAGTAACCTATACTTGACAGCTAGTAGGCCCGATATTATGTTTAGTGTGTGTTTATGTGCTAGATTTCAATCCGAACCTAAAAAATCTCACTTGAAATGTGTCAAGCGTATATTTCGTTATCTTAGTGGGACACAAGATTTGGGATTGTGGTTCAACAAAGCCAAGAGTTTCGAACTCCGAAGCTTTGTTGAATCCGACTATGCGAGGAGTGTAGTGGATAGGAAATGCACTTTCGGGTTTTGTCATTTGCTAGTAAATTCACTTATATCATGGTTTAGCAAAAAGTAAAATTTTGTTGCTCGGTCTACGGTTGAAGCCGAGTATGTGGCTGCCGGAAGTTGTTGTGCTTAAGTCTTGCACATGAAAAAACTTGAGGATTACCAAATCCAAGTTGGTTGTGCTGAAATTTATTGTGATAACACAAGTGCAATCAACATATCAAAAAATTCGGTGTTACACTCCCGCACCAAGCACATTGAGATTATACACCATTTCCTTTGCCATCACGTCCAAAAGGGCGATGTTAAACTAATCCATGTGCCCACGGAGGACCAACTAGCTGATATATTCACCAAGCCATTGCCTAGAGACCAATTTTCTAAGATTCGGCGTGAATTAGGCATATTTCGTGAATCGGACCTTCTACAAATGTTTTAGTTGTTCCAATCCTTTTCATATGTTGTTAGTGAAGTGTCCATGAAGTATGAGTTGAATCGGAGTTGTCCGTCCAAAACTCAAAAAAATTAATTTATAGCGCGCTGGGTATGCTAATTAGCACGCTAATTGTCTCTGATTAACGCTCTAATTCAAGGACCTAACGCGCTAATCGTCCTGGCTCATATCAATTATCCGCATCATTAGCGCGTTAATTCTATCATTAGTGCGCTAATGTCATTCGACCAAGACCAGTATATAACTATTTTTAACCCTAAATTCTTATTTTTCACCCACCACTCCTCTCCTCTTGGGTCTTCATCCTCTCCAATGACTCTCTCACAATCCTTAGGTAAATTCCATTACTTTCTTTGTCAATATGAGTGTTTTTAAGTCCTAGCCCTATGATTGAACCACCATTATTGTCTCCATCCCTAAGTTTGTACACAAGATGAGTCTTCCATCCACTGTGTTGTTGTTATATTCGTGGCTTATTTTCGGTTATGCTTGTTGTGAGGGGGAGCTTAACCCTTTTTTTGATGTTATCAAAAGGGGGATAAATGTATGTGTTGAACTCGAGACTATTTGAGATTGCATTATGGATATGAATACACGTGAATTCCATTTTAGATTGTCAAGTTCACACTGTTTGTTATCATAAAAAAGGGGGAGATTGTTGGACTAAGTGGTTAATCACTTTTACTCCACCCGAGATTTTGATGGAAACAAACAAAGTGAAAGTATACTAATAAGCTTATCAAGTGTGTTTCAGTTAGTCAAAGTTTGTAGAATATTACATCTCAAGTGTTCAAGCCATACAAGTTCAAGATTTGGTCCACACGAGGAAACGAAGACGAAAGATCATATTACATGTTGTAACATTGATGTAAGGTACACAGGTTCATTTACACAAGCCTAATGCATTAGTTCATGCATATCATGTTTTTCAAATTGCTTTTCAAATTTCAAATGATCATTTGTAGTTTTAAATGAAACTCACCACTTGAATCGGTCTTATTAGTTCAAACTATGTGAAACCATGTTTTTATATTCACATTGTACTTTAAAAGCCATTGTGGAAGCTTTCTGAAATGAAAAACTTGTTTTGAAAGGTTTTTGAAAAGAAAAACTGCGTATTTGCAGAAAAGCCCCTTTGTACGTCATGAAATCGGGATTTTCCATTTTCGGGATTTGTGAAAACATCCGAACCACTTAAACAGGTTCTATCACCCTTAAAAACATGTATAACATGTTATAAGAAGTTTGGTAGGGTCCCGGATGCGATAAGGGGTCGCTAACTCTAGGGCGAAAAATATTTATTTTGAGGCTCCTGACAGTTAGCGTGCTAATAGTGATATTAGCATGCTAATTGCAGAGTTAGCATGCTAATTGCAGAGTTAGCGCACTAATGTTAAGCATTAACGCACTAGCTTATAGGATTAGCGCTAGGTCCCAATATTAGCGCGCTAATTGCCTTTCTGACAACTTTTTTATGAAGCTGAAAATCACACTTTAATTTGAATAGATGATGAAATCTGAGCCCTTGGATCTCTAGAACAGTCAAAAACTGTTAAAAAAGAATGCATAATATTCTCAAACCATCTAAATCATTCTATTGTCTTGTCATGCAAGAAAACCCTATTGTGCTCATTGTTTTTAAAGAAGAAGCTTGGATTTTTGTGTGCTATCACTTGTAATCTTTTGAGGCAACGGAATCACTCTCGAAACTAGCATTATTGAGGCGTTCTAAAGCTTACAACATCCACTCCAGAACTGATTTTCAAATCACTCTCTCGGGGTTATAAGAAAGTCCGATTTTTTAGCTTTTCTTGTGCTTAAATTTCATATTTTTGTGTGCTTGACTTGTTGAAATCATTTGTTGTGTTCTTGAACACATTTGTCTTGGGTTTTACACTTAAACTTGATTTACTAAACACTAGGACTGGTTTGGACAAGAGTTTGCACTTAAACTTGATTTTTTATCAAATTTCTTGTTCTTGGGATTTGAAACCAAATTTTTTTTAATCGATTCGTTTGAAACGATTTCATATTTGAGATTTGCACAAAATCAGTGATATACTTGCATTTCTAATTATTCTCATACTTGCATCCATTAGAGTGGTTAGGCTATAGGAGGCTTGCTTGTATTTGAATTTGGTGCCGCTTTACTTTTGTAAAGTGAATTTGATTATTTTCATCTATTATTTGTAAGTGGCTTATTGTAAGACTTAGTGGGATCTAAGTCGAAGGGAAGACCTAGTTGAAGCTAGGCATAAACCCTAGTTGCGGCTAGGTAGGAAGTCCTAATTTGTGATTAAGAATTCTAGGCTTGTACGCTTAGGTTGTAACACTTATTGGCAATATAAGTGAGGGTTTGAAAATCCTAACCGGGGAGGTTAGGTAGTGGATGTTGATCATTGGATCGAACCATTGTAAATTGCGTGTCTCTTTCCATCTCTTTTATCCCCTTCATCTTGCATTGCATTCATACTTGCGTTTGAGTGAGCATATAACATCTTTATTGTTGAATTATTTTAAAAAGGCGATAACTTCTAGATACACCTAATTCACCTCCTCTTGGGTGTGGTTTCAGTGGCGGCTCAGTGGTACAAAGGGGACAACACCAGACAAGTGAGCGACATCACCGAGGCACCAGAAGAGAAAAATATGTGCATGTAGTGGTGGCGTAGTGGTTTAACACATACGACACCGGGACATTAGTGACAACACCAAACATGTAGAAAACAGAAAGTGAGAGTTTTATTTTGAGTTTAAATTATAAAGTAGGGTTCTAATTGTTATTAGGGAGTATAAATAGGTATTAGGACGCGGTAAACTCACCACATACCAACTATTAGCCACCATTAAAGTAATTTAGCATAGGTTTTACTTTGAGATTGAGTATTAAGGAGTTTGTGTGGCGAAAATATTGAAGACTTCATATTTGCAATTCAAGTTTGACTTCATTGGGTTAATTGAAGGTAATATTTACAATCATTTTTGAGTTGCAATGATTTCTATTATGAATTGTGATATGTGCGTTTCAATGAAGTGTGAGTAGTCTATTTATCTTAGGGATCAATGGACTCTATGTTATGAATACTATGCTATGAACAATGATTAAAAAGTGAATATAAAAAGTGCAATGGTTAGAATTTGCACTAATTATGAGCTTAATGTTTTAGACATACTGACCACATGTTTAATGATATTAGGTTTTAGATGTTATCATGATAATGGAAGCTTTTCACCCGGAATGAACGGTACAACCGTAAAATACACAACATCGAGTGATAGTTGTTGATTAGGGAGACACGAAAAGTAAACTTAGTTAGTTATGAATACAAAGATTTGAGACTTAAAGCAATGCAGAGTTTACGTTATTCACACAGATAGGTGGAGTTCTAGTTTGCACATTAGAATCTTTTCCGTCACGACAGTGGGTTGAAGTGGATTTAAAGGAAACATGTCTATTCTAATTAGGCATTTCACACCACATATTGAGATGTAAAAATGGTTGAAAAGCATAATATTAAATTACTTAGGTGATGTTGTGAACTAGGATATCATTAATATAAGAGTTTAAGTAAAGTTTACATTGTTTTGTTATAGTAGTTTAATTTAGTAGAAAACCAATTAAAAAGTGATTTCCTTAGCAATAGTTCAAAGTTAAATAGGTCAACCACTAGTGTAAAACCTTTCCCTGAGGATGATATCCGTGATCAACGCAAGTTGATTGCACTATTAATACAAGTGAGCCGTTATACTTGCGGCACACATTATTAATCTTATCAAACAAGAATTAAAATACCAAGCAACTATAAACTATATCTACTAACTTAATTTACCAAACTAACTAAACTAATTCTAACAATTCAATGCAAACTTAATTAAACAAAATTTAAATTTAATATAATGTAAATATCTAAACAAACATCTAAACAAACCCACACTAAACAATGTGATATACTTGGATTGCATTGAAACACTAGAACATAACATCACTTCATAACCTAATTATAATCATATCATGTGAAATCTTAGAGTCATTAAATCCTAATTCATAATAGGTTGATAGCCTTTAGCAAACCATCGATTTTTTATATTCAATAGAAAACATGCCATATTCTTATAATTATAGATCTACCCATTGGATAAAATGCAATAAAATAGAAATGCAATAGCATTAACACTCAATGAAAATCATACCTAATCTAAATTAAATATTAATCGGAATATGCTAATTAATTGATAACTTAGAACACAATCACCTAGAACATCCACTCGGGTAATACTGCCATATAGATTAATACTAGTTACGAATTCTATAATTGTTGTCAATAATCATAGACATAGAATCAGAATCACAATACCATGATACATATTTGCAACTATGCATGCTATGTCAATCTTTATTAGTTGTAATATGCAAAAAACAACTTATTAAAACCTTGATTGTTGTATATGAATAGACCTAAAGCCTTAAGTTCATGATTCCTTAATTATAACTATATAACAATCAAAAGTACATACATGTCTAGGGTTTGTTTAGATTAACAAACTACTTACTCATACTGGAAATAAATAACACAATCATATAATTGAAAGACATAATTAAATAAATAAATACCTCTTAAATAAATCAAAGCTCCAATGTAGCTTCAAACATCAACTAACTTACTACTAATAAAATACTTATTGAATATGTGAAAGAGGTTGGATAAAGCTTGATTTCGAAGCCCTCAGGTCTATTTATAGTCTCCTAAGTTATACATATCATAAATAAACTCAAATCCTTGATATTAATCTAAAAACCCGTATCCGACCTCAATAATTTGTCAGCGATTCGATTATATTCACAAATCGATAAGTTAATCACTGGAAATTGGTTTTTGTGCTCCACCGATTCAACTGGTGATTTCTAGGATATTTTTCAATTTGCTGATGATTCGCTGACACTTTTCTGCTGCCGATTTAGATGGTGATTCCTTATGTAATCATGTATCGCTGGCTAATCGCTGGACCTTTTCTACAGTTGATTATTTTGCTATTTCTTCCATTTCTTCATTTTTCCTAATTAAAACTTGAAATCACGAAAATAAGAGAATACTTAGTGTAATATCATCATTTATATCTAAAATCAACCTAAATTACATTATAAAACATGTCTAATTATTAACTTGTCACCACTCTCGAGATCATCGACTCGCGAAGAGAAATCTCACGCGTAGTTTAAGGTATGACCTATACCGTAGCAACAATCGGATTGTCATCTACAAAAGTGTCGAAAAGTGGTCATACTGTCTTGTCGACCATACACAGACAAACGGGGGAATAAAATATACAGGCCAAACTGGCGAAAAATCATATTAAAATAAATAAATTACAAGTGAAATAAGTAAATTTTAAGCTGACGTTCTTGTAGGTTTACTTATCTTAACGCACGTGAAAATCGCACCGAAATGATCCCCTCGCGCCTCAAAATGTGCACTCGACACCTGACTAGTCTCATAATTCTCTGGTGTCCAATTTTATCATTTTAAAATGTTTTAGTGTTACATTTAGTGAATTTTATAATGTTAAACCTAAAATTAGAATTTCATTCCAAATTTAGTTGTGGCACTCTTTGAGTTACACCACGCTGCCAAATGTCAGGGCACGTGCCCTAGGTCAATCTACAAACATTGTTTATCTCATAATTTTAATGAATAAAATAGAGGTTTTATTTGCTGTTTTGTTATAAGTGATTGCATGTTTACCTTATATTAAGATCCATGAGTATTTTTTGAAATATCCTAAATGTCCCTAGTCCGTCACTATATTGGGAACTATAATGAATTAAGACTAGTGTGAATCTTGATTGATGGTCATGTGATGATCATGCGTATATGGATACGAATCAAGATCATGAGTACTTGTTAGGGAATAAGGTACTGGACCGACCCGCTATGAGAACACCACATGGATTAAGTCATATGTGTTACTCATGATAGGTATATCATTTAGTCATTCGACTTGAGATTACCATAGACTTCAATATTAGGAGCATGATAATTTGACATAGTCAAATGTTGTCTTTAATCGGACAATTATAAAGATTGTGATTGGTTACCGTGTGAATAATATGTGAAGGTATGTAATTAAGATAGAATTTGTAATTCTCGTATAGAGAGAGATATCGGTGGATCCCTCGATAAGATAGACTGATAATGGCCAAGTCCATGTGAATTGATATGATCAATGTCACTTGGATGTTTTTTAGTTTACCTAAAGATCGAGACTAGTACGATTGGGGTAAATTTTCATGCCTTATGTTTAATCAAAGGATACCACACGACAAAATGATATTATATACGTTATTAATTAGGTTGTATCGATTTTGATATTCATGCTACTTGGGTAGTCATAATGCTTTGCTACAAACCGCTTACGACTTGTGTACCAAAATGGTTTTTGGTTCACTGCCAACGTCGCATGAACCTATTGGGCCGCACACAAAGAATGACTTTGCACAATTTCAATTAGTCCAGAGTAATGAATTTTATATGATAAAATTCACGACATAAAAGCCCTTACGATTTATTATATGATAACATATTAATAGGGGCATATGTGTAATTTGCTTAAATTGCCTAAATACAATAGTTGTATTACGAATAGGATTTTAAGTGAGGGCTTATGTACACATATAAATAAAGGGTGGAACCTTAAAAACGAAATAAGATTTTCGTTTTTCAATTTTCAAGTTCTCTGGATTTAGGGAGAGAAAGAAAAATCGTTTTCAATCTCTCTTGGGGCTAGCACTCCAAATTGTTGTCACCGTTCGTGTGTGGATTTCTGATAGAGGACGCGTACTTGAACGTCTTGAAAATCGAACAATCAAAAGAGAAATCACGGAATAAGGTATGATTTACTTTCATAGATTTAGTTTAATGGAACTTATTTTCGATCCTGTTGGGGTTTTTCAAAATTTGTTTTGAATTTTTCGCTGCGTATGAACCCCAAAAACCTAACACCAAATGCCCAAAAAAGTCTCGAAACTTATTTTTCTCTCTTTTCCCATTTTTTCATATTTTCTTTGATTTTTTTTGGATTTTCCTATAATTTTCTACCTATTTTTCCAATTTTTTAGTAATTTATTTTATTTAAGATTTTTTTTTTAATTTTTAAAAATATATTTTATTTATTATAGAGGGTTGGGCTTGAATCGGGCTCGGTTTAGCTAACCGGGCTGCCCCGGGTCTTGGCTGCTTGGGCTGAACCGCTTGGGCTTGGTTGGCTCGGTCCGACCTGCCGGGGCTTAGGCAGCTAGGCCCCTCTCACCTAGGCTGTCCCCCAAGTTTGTCTCTTTCCAAAGACGAATTTGACTTCGTATTTGGAGCATAAACGAAAATTAATATTTTTTTAATTTAAATTCTTAAACAACAACAACAACAACAACAACTATAACACAATAACAATAACCTAACCACAATCACTACAACTCTACAAACCACCCCACATCACCATTAAAACTCTTAAATTTCTCAAAAATTAACTACAACAACCACCACTTACCTCGATGTAAGACGGTCGTCGGCGAGAGTCGCATAGAGGGAAGAACACTGAGAGAGAGAGGTGAGAGACCGAGTTGAAGGTGGGAAGAGAGATTGGTGAGGGAGATTTAGAGGAGAAAAAGAAAAAATTGAGATAGAGTGGGGTTCGGCTAGGGTGGGAGAGAAAAAATATTTCCCCTTTTTGAATTGTAAAGAGAGAGAGAGAGAGAGAGAGAGAGATAGAGAGAGAGAGAGATAGAGATGGGTAATGTGATGTGATGGGTGACGTGATGGTTGATGTGATCTCTAAACCCTGACTACCTCATACACCCACGTTACACGCACCCCGCAACATCCTACACTCTCGTCGCAATGAACGCACTACGTAACCAATTGAAATTCTACCACTAGCGCGACGCAAATATTAACTAAAAATAAAATAAATTAATACGCGTCACATAAAAATAACCAAGATTTTCCTTGTCAAGCGTGCCCTAGACTTTTCTGTGGCGTCCACCTAGGTCTGAGCTTAGGGTCTTAATTTGTAATTAACCAATTAATAGAGATTAATTATAGCAGGCCATTACATTGCACTTATGACCCCCTTTGACCAGTTAAAACACGTTTTTGCCACACTAGCAAACAACACCATCAACTAGGAAACATGCATTCTAAAGGCCCATTTTCAAAACGTGCCTTCAATTTAAGTATGAAAATTTTTACTTATCTCACACTCAAACTCTAGATTTAGTGTAGGGGATAAGGACTTAGTGTTTTACGATCAAGAAATCGATAGAGCAAGCAAAAGTAACAACAAAGGAAAGAAGAAGAAAGGGACTAAGATGGCAAATGATCAAGAAGGAAACTGAAACCAAAACCAGGGCCGAGGGAACAATCAACCCGAAGGTGATCTAGTAATGTAATACAGAGAAAGTGGATAAATATGTCCTCGAGATTACTTCAAACCAGAAGTGCAAGAAACATAAAATGGAGTGATGAGGCTTTCAGGCGACACAACTAAATTTGAGTTGAGATCGCCTCTCATCAACATGGTGTAGAATAGCCTATTCAATGGGTTAGCAAATGAAGATCATGTTACGCATGTGGGGAACTTTCTAGAGAAGTGTTATATTGTTCATATTATTGGAGTGAAGAAAAAGTAATTAGGATGAGACTTTTTCCATTCTCATTTGATGAAAAAGCCAATTCCTGGTTTCAATGATAGAATGCAACAAGCATGACCTAAAGGAGAAATATTAATGAGAGTTTCTTAGATAAGTTCGTTCCCCAGCGAAAGTCAGTGAACGAAAATTGGAGATAAACCAATTCAAGCAAGATGATACCGAGTCTGTTGGCGAGGCTTGGGAGAGATTTAAAAAGATGCTAAGAAGATGTCCAAGACATAGATATGTTAAGTGGAAACAATTGCAAATATTCTTCTATGGAATAAATCATGACACAAGAACATTAGTGGATGCTGCAGCAGCTGGTTCTCTACAAACTAAGACTGAAGATGGAACACTAGATCCTCTATATCGTATGTCCCAAAATTCCATAATAGGAACTTGTTCCATAGTTAGAAAGTCTGGATAAATTTTTGAGGTTAATTTACAAGCATCAATCATGGAACAATTATCTAAATTGATTAGTTAGATGGCTAAGCTACAAATAGGACAATCATGTCCACAAGTGCAAATAATTCAATAACCTATTAATCACATAGCAATGGTGGTTAATCCATTGGATATGCAACAAGGGATGGAGTTTGAAAATTTCAACTTTATGAATAATCAAAATTATGGAAATAAATTTAGGCAGATAGCAATGGTTCACCCAAGATACTATCAAGGATACAACAATCTGAACTTTTCATATGGAAACCTTAATAATTTATTGAACCTACCTCTAAGTTTTGAACAACAAGTCAAACAAGGTAAGCTAGCCCAAAGTGAAGAGATGACTTCATTAAAGTCAATTGACAGATTCTTGCAAGCCATTGACATCAACAATAGAAAACATCATGAGAGAAACGAAAAGAAATGGAAAATGTGCAAAGCAAACTCCAAAGTGAATGGATGATGAAAGAAACCAGTCCATTAAGAATTTAGAGAGAAAAATTGGTCAGCTATATGTTGCATTGAATTCGAGGAAGGAAGGGCAAATTCAAAGCAACACAATCACGAATACAAAGGATAATGTGAGTTTTATAGAAGTGGTGAAGAAGCCAGAAAACGTTAATATGATAGCAGTCAAGAGAGTTAATGAGTTTGAAAGTGATAAAAGACCATTAACAAAAGTGAGACATAATGAACTTGAAGGGCCAAAGCAACCAAAAATCAACATTGTGAGAAATAAAAACAAGGGAAAGAAATAATGAATGGCTAAGCAACCTAATTATGGAGCCTCTGTTGAATCATTCAAGAAAATCAGATCAAGGTGGCACCAAATAAGGTGTAACCTATGTTCAAGTTCATACCAAGACTCCAACCAATCAAAAAGGAAGATTCGAGAAATAAATACATCCCTATCGACATTTAAGGAATAATATTTAAGGATGTGCTATGTTACTTGGGAGCTTCTATGAATGTGATGCCACTTCATTATATTTTAGGGGCGGATTTGAAGATTAAATGTCCAGAGGGAACTCAGTTGAAAGTAGTAGATGGTAGTCTGGTACTAATGATTGGGCGTATCTTAAATGTGCACATCAAAGTGCATAGATTCACATTCATCACTAATTTTGAAGTCAAATACCATAAATTGATGGATGTTTTCAATGGTACTTGGACGACCATTCTGTTGGGCATGTGCCCTAGGTCAATCTATAAACATTATTTATCTTATAATTTTAGTTAGTAAAATAGAGGTTTTTGTTTGCCATTTTATTATAAATGATTGCATGTTTACCTTATAATAAGATATATAGGTATTTGTTGAAATATCCTAAATGTCCCTAGTTGGTCATTATACTTGGAACTATAATGAGTTAAGACTAGTATGAATCTTGATTGATGGTTATGTGATGATCATGCATATAGGGATATGAATCGAGATCATGAGTACTTGTTAGGGAACAAGGTACTAGATCGACCTGCTATGAGAACACCACATGGATTAAGTCACAAGTGTTACTTAGGATAGATATATCATTTAGTCCTTTGACTTGAGATTACCACAAACTTCAATATTTGGAGCATCGTAATTTGACATAATCAAACATTGTCTTTAACTAGACGATTACAAAGATAGTGATTGGTTATCATATGAATAATTTGTTAAGGTGTGTAATCAAGATAGAATTTTTCCTTTCGTATATAGAGATATCAGTGGATCTCTCGATATGCTAGACTATTAAATGGCCAAGTCCAAGTGAATTGATATGATCACTATCAGTTGGATGTTTTCAATTTACCTAAAGATTGAGACTAGTATGATTGAACATCAAGGGTGACTTCTCATACCTTATGTTTAATCAAAGGATATCACACGACAAAAAAATATGATATATGTTATTCATTAGGTTGTATCAATTTTCATATTCATGCTTTGCTTGAGAAGTCGTAATGCCTTCCCAGAGACCGCTTATGACTTGTATATCGAAAATGGTTATGGTTCACTGCCAACATCGCATGAACCTATTGGGTCGCACACAAAGAATGACTTTGCGCAATTTCAATTGTTCCCGAGTAATGAATTTTATATGATAAGATTCATGACATAAAAGCCCTTTCGATTTGTTATATGATAACTTATTAATTGGGGCATTTATATAATTTGCTTGAATTGCCTAAATATAATAATTATATTACGAATAAGCTATTTAAGTAAGCTTTTCTACACATATTAATAGAGGTTCAAACCCTGAAATGAAATAATATTTTTGTTTTAACTATTTTCGAGTTCTCCAAATTGTGGTCACCGTTCGTGTGTGGATTTTTGATAGTGCACTTAAACGTCTTGGAGATTGACCAATTAGAGAAGGATATTTTTGATTAAGGTATGGTTTATTTTTGTTGATCTAGTTTAATGAAACTTATTTTCGATCTTGTTGGGGTTTTTCAAAAATTGTTTTGAATCTTCTGCTGCGTATGAACCTCAAAACCCTATAAATTCTTGACTACCACAAACACTATCATAGAAATTGAAAATAGAAAGATCACCAAGAGTATTTCCACCAATGAGGAGATTGAGAAGATTATTTTCGTGGAAGGATAAGAAGACAATCCTAACGGGTGAGACATCATCATCTCGAACTTGAAGATGGAGTTACTTGATCAAAACTTTGACTAAAACAAGCAAAAAGGCATATGGCTAAAGACGTTAAACACACCCTTACGGGGAGGCAGCCTAGGGGTTTTTTAATTCCATTTTAATTTAGTTTTTACTTTTAAGTAATAAGTATAGCAATACAAATGTTATAGTAGTTTTTTTCTAACTTTGACAAGTATTTGTGCAAATTTTGTAAGAAAAATCATTTGGCAGGTGATTTTTCATCAGAATGGAGAAGTCTCAACATATTAAGCAGATTCACATGAGAATCAAGGAGTTAGAGTTGTATTGGATAGGCAAATGGACGAAAAAGGGGTAAAATTTTTAAAGTTTTTGTTAAACAAGGCAGTCATGCAATCAAGACGCTATGTGTGTATTAACACATCACGTCGTAACAACACTAATAGGGAGTGATCACGTGTCACACATGTCAAATATAATATGTACGAGGTTACCAATCCTACTTTGGAATGTAGTAGTGGCAAGCGTGGGGTCGAATCCAAAGGATTCAATCAAATTGAGTCTAACGAACAAAAAAGAAAGTCTAGTGGGTTTTTGAAAGAGTTTTATCATAAAGGTATACTAAACTAGAAAGTAAATAAGTTGCGAATCAGAGAATAGAAATACACCTAAGTGTAGGAATCCACAATCTAGGCCTATTTTACTTCCATGTCTTGTATCATCGATTTTAGAAATATAAGTTTCAAAATAGTTTCCATAGATTGGGTAAAGGAGTTGGGTTTACCAACACCCTACTTTCCATATTCTCCATTGATAGGGCAACTGCTCTATAATACTTCCCTTACTCCATTGTCCAACCTTGAGCAACCGCTATCAAGATTTAGCACGTGAGTAACATTTAAAGCTCTATGGGAACACTGGCGCCTAGATAACCTTGGGCAAGGGCTATCAAGATTTGACCTAGTTCTCGATGTTACTCACTTAGAACAATAGGTATGTCAAGTCTCTTGCTCTAAGTGATCGCCACTTCTCAACCCGGTTGGTATCACGGACTCAACCTAATTGATAGTAGGTCAACGGTTTACGCTTAGAGATTTGCAATGAATATACAATCTCTAAAGTACCATTGAGACATTGTTAAAAACAATAACATGAAGAAAAAAACTGAATCAAAACTCTATTATAATAGAAAATCTCAACAAGACATAGAAAATAACTAACTAATGGCTATAGAGCTTCATTCTTGACCTAGGTATTAAAGAACCTAGCTGGACATGGCTACTGTACCTTCCTCTATCCTAAATAACTTTGAATATAATGTGTTTTCCTCCATAGAGGTCCCACCTTTATATAGGTGAGCCTGGGTACAAGAATAGGAAAGGCAAATAAGAACCTTCTCAAAATTACAAAACTTATATTCTGTGAGTCTAGCGCTGTTAGTGGCGCTGCCATGACGTGGGAACGCCGCCAAGTCACGGCGTGGCTTAATATAGTAAGTCTTAAACAACAAGTCAGTGCGAAATTTCTATTTCTGATCTTGGCACTGTGGGTGGCACTATCTGTTGTAGAACTTGGTGTTGTCCATTCATTTTTACGTGGTGCATTGTTCTACTATGATGCTTTCGTTGGTGCCGTAGGTCTTCCATGGTAGTATAGTTCATTCTGGGGGCATCGTATCTCCTATCCTTTAACTGAACTTTGACTTCTTTTCCGAATTTTTCTAATTCACGTACAAATAACCAAATACCTTGTTAATCTCCAAAGTAAACATATAAAACTATATAATACAACTTTGTAGTATATACACATAGCTAATCACCTATAAAAGAATGCATAAATAATAACTCATCAAATACCCCAAACTTAGAACTTTGCATGTCCTGAGCAAAACATTATCTGACTACAACGACTAAATACATTGTTACAAAAATAAGTGATGCTTTCCTAAAGACTTTATACCTAGTTTGCAAAATAACAGAGTCCTTACATTCGAAACTTGGTTAATCCATTTAACAGGAGACTTGGAATTCACCAAGGCTGGTCAAACATGGTCAACTCTCAATACAATACTTCTTCAAAACTCGAAGCATTTAGAAACCATAACCTTTAACTTACTTGTAGGTTTTCTAGGTCTCTTCATCAAAGCGGTAGATCAAAATTGATCTTCTTATTAAATAGATTATTTTAAACGAACTTTATCATCACTTTTCGCTTATTTGCATATTTTCACACCTTTAAGAGTACATATGGCTTATATAAAGGTAGGTTATTATTTGGTTCATGGTGTTGGAAAAAACTCACTTAACCTAGCTACAAGCACTCAAGCTAAATCTTTATTTATTAATAGGACTTTCTTCTTATGAAATTTTGCCTTTTATTCATCTAGAGATCCTTATTTTTTTCCTTTATATGGTATTTTTATAATACGGTCCCTGGTCCATTTTTTCTGGATACTTATTAACCATCTAGTTCTCAAGTTCCCTACTCCATATCCTATGGAATATGTGTGACTCTCTATTTTTTTCAGAAATCTCTTGTTAGCACTTCTCACTTTCGCTAATGTCAAGTTAGTTCTCCAATGTAGCATCATCAAGCCTATATTTTACTATAGTAAATAAGCCTACTTCTTCCTCTTACATGTGCTAGATCTTTAACAATTATACTCCAAGTAGATTAGTCCTAATTTCAGAATCCTAGAGATATCGAATTATCCTACAAAGTTAATTCGACTACTTACATACTTTGGTCTCAAATGATGATGTATCCCTACTCCAAGTTTATATTAATGTTGTCAAGTAGGTGTTAAAGCTCTTCTACTTCTTCTAAGTTTGAATGTAAACAATTTGACAAAGTTTTCACTCTAAAAATTGAAGCAAAGTTTTTTTCGTAGGTAAGACTCTTTAATATATTAAATATACTAAACTATATATTCTAACTTACACATGAAAGTTGTATAAATAAAATAATATGGAAAGAAAAGAGAAGGGAAAAATACCAACATGACTCCTATGAAGTTACCAAAATGAGAAATTTAATGCTTATACCTGTAAATCTTCATCTAAAAATCATGTTAGTCAGCTCTTACAACCAAACTTATTCCAGACCTTGTCCTCAGGGTTCAAATTTAAAGAGAAAAACCATAGAAATAGATGGACAATATAAGTCAAGTGCATTTGTTAAAATAAAAGACAACATTCAAACATAAAAACAAATTGTTTCGAAATACATAAAAATGAAAGATAGTTTATGAATCTCCTATCTCTCTCAAAATCTTACTATGGGCATCATCATCGACATTGGCATATCCTTAAGCTCCATCATAAGAAGGTGTGTGGGGTCGATCCAGAGTGCTCGAGTCTACTTGTCCATCATCTGTAACAATGGTAGGTCACTAGAGAAAATTAACATTCCTACCATGATGGCGAAGGCGTCTGCTTTGATGGTATCATGCAATCTCCCTCTGACGTTGAATGATGGCCACGACTTCATATCCTGTCTGTCTGGTGCTTGAGCTCTACCAACATGGTACTTGGGCCATATATGCCCGACACTCACGAAATACTCCTCATGCCTTTAAGGATCAAACCCAACTAACGAAGGCGCGTCGTAGAAGGAAATGGTGGTAGTATAGAGGAACCAGTAAGTTCCTTAACACTAAAAGTAGGCTCTTCAAACCGATAACCAACTGCAAATCTAGTGTTATGAACATGACTACCTTATTGGAGGTAGACTCCCTCAGCTTGAAGCTCACCCATAAGCTATGCCGCAATGGCATAAGATTCTGGATCAATGGCCTGTTGCTCCTGTATAGCCGCTCTTTCTTACTACCAAAATTTCTGCTGTTACCTCTTCCTTTTCCCTTTCATACTCTTAGTCCTTATATCCACTTTTCGTATCTCCCAATCCATAGTTGACTATAGGTGAATATCCATTTCATCATCCCTAAGTGGTGCCAAAGCCTATATACATAATGATGTTATTAGAAGGGGAAAAGGTATCTCGTGCTCTTATGAGTCATTATGCCTTCTCGAATTCGGTTGGATATGACCTTGCCTACATTTATGTATCCTTCGGTGACAATCGCGTACAAGAGTCCTTCTTGTAGTCGCTGAAATTTATTCTCTTGTTTGCTTAGAAGGATAGAGGAACATATGAAGTAATTCCATATTTTGAAAACATTCTGGAAGTTATCATTGGTTAGCTGAAGGCAGACATTGTTTTCACTTCTTTTCCACGTCCGTAGTCCTGTAATTACCAATACTTCAGTTATCCGGTCGTAGGGGTAAGCAGTAAATGGGTGATCATATGTTCGGTGGGGATGGTTCGGCTCGTTGTTCTCATTAATAAAGGAGTCATACATTTCTTTGATAGTATCCTTATTGTAGTGCACTATGACTCCTTAGACCTTTATCGATTCTCCCTCCTCTATTTGGTAACCGTTGGCATAAAAAATTCCCTATTTAATTCTGAGCACTCCTGATTCATTCTCTCACATAATCTCTAATGAATAGTTGCCAATTTCTTTCCCGAATGGGGTTGTTCACCCTTTTATCGTACTTCTGACCTAAGTTAATTCCTCTTTCTTCCACAAATTATCTTTTTCCCTAATCACTCTCATACTTATCCTTGGCCTCCTTGTCTAAGAACTTCTTAGATTAGACTAGTCTAAGAGGTTTCGAGGCCCTTATAGGTCGATGCTTCTTCTGCATTACTCGAGCTACGCGTGCCTGAGTTGCTTACTATTCCCCTAGTCCTTACCACGTATGAATTTCTTAACACAAAGATATGTCATTTACAACAAAGATTCGAATCACCAAGACCTAAACACAATTTCATATATCAATTGCAGAATATTTAGCATAATAATTTAATCAATCCCAAAATTCTCATTCATATCCATTCATTCAAGGCTAACCGTAATCCTTGATATCTAATCTTTAAATCAATGAAAAACAAAAATAGGGAAGATTTACCTTGAGCGAGAGAATTTCTAGTATCAAATGCCTAGTGGTACTGTGCTTGGATGATTCGTCAATAGTCGATTTTCTAAAGTTATTCAGCAATCCACTTTGATCTCACCAAACCTTAGTTGTCTTGATCTAACTATTAAATTCCTATATTTTTTATTGAGCTAGGGTTATGGTGTTTGACACTCATTTAAGCTTAGGAGAGACCAAAAATTAGTTAAGAATGTGTTTGAGATCAGTCTAGGGCTTGGCAAGATGAAGAAGCTCAAAAATAAGTGGGTTTCGTTTTATGAAACAACCTACTATTTTATAAGCCTGACATTGGTGCCGTGGGTTTTAGCCTGACTCTGTGCATTTGAATGCACTGTGTGGGGGCACAACACCATGAAAATAATAAAAATTGGGAATTTAGGGTTCATGGCTTACCAGACTTGGATCTCTAAACGACTTTCCCTGCGGGGATACTTCAAATAATCGTGAGTTAAGATTGAAAGAAATGATTTTTAAACTAATGAAACTAAAACTAAACCAAATACTAAAGTGAAACTAAAATCTGGGCTGCCTCCCAGTAGTGTCAATGTTTAAAGTTGATGGCCTAACTTGGTATGATAGATAACATTACACCCACTAGTTTGGAGAAGTCGCAAACAAACATCATCCTCGTTGTCTTGGGTAATGAGACATGCATGCCTTTCTTTATGGGTTTGGACTTATCTTTGACCTCCATTGTGAAAGGTTCTACTTCATCATGACCATCTAACAAAAAAGTGTCACTGGCGCATAAAATATTTAAATGCCCTTTGTCTTCCACCCGCGTTTCAAACTCAACTAGTATTCGTGGTAGAATGGGTGCTTTTACCAACATGAGAGGTTGATCTTCCTTGCTCTCCTCTTCTAGCTCCTTTGGTCTTTCCAAAGTGACATTCAATTTTCTTCTCTGATTATTCTTTATGAACTTTTACAGTAATAACTTTCCACTATGATGGAGAAATCTCAACTTCATCCTCAGATTCAGACCAATACTCGTCTTCCTCAACACTTCTAAATGTAATGGCACTTGCTTTTTTTCTTTATCACCATGTACAAGCATAAGGTACTCTTCTTCTTTAATCAGATTATCAAGCCTAGCATTTATTTGACTAATTAGAGTTCCCATATTTGAAAACTTGAATTCACCTCTTATCGATATTGTTCCATATTTTCTTGATAGCATCGATTGTCTTGATGGAATTGTTCATGGAATGAGGCTAAGTATTTCATTATTTCTTTAAGAGAACATTTTTCTTATTGAGGAATCTGTGAACTTGGCATGAACTCGTAGAAGTTGGGTTGTGGTAATGCATAGCTCCACTCAGGATAGTTTTCATATTAGGAGAAGTAATGACAAGCATCTGTAAGATGAGAGAAATCTACATAAACACCATAAGCTTCTGCATAGCCTTGTTACTCAATAGAAGGCCAATTAGAAAATTCAAGTGTAAAATTTGATGTACTTACCCCATTCATATTATAATAGTATGAGTTATTATATTATAATGACCATAATTTAGGGAGTACAAGGCTATTGTTAAGTTACCTGCAAATATATAGTAGAGAGAAGGGTCTAAATACAAAAATATATACAACAAAGTGAAAAAAAAAAAAAATTAAACTCAATTTAGAACTGAATCCCTAGAAATGGTGCCAAGATTAGATCACATGTCTCGCATGTCAAAAATAACCCATACAAGGTTACCAATCTTACAGGAACGTAGTATTGGCAAACACGGAGTCGAATCCATATGATCCAGTCAAACCAAGTCTAAGGTAAAAAAAGTAAATCTAATGGTTTTTGAAAGAGTTTTATCCCAAAGTTCTATAAAAGAAGAATGTAAACAATTTGTAAATCGAGAGAATAGAAATATACTGAAATCTATGAATCCAAAATTTTAGCCCTATATAGTTTACATGCCTTGAATCATCGATTTTAGAAAGATGCATCTTTAAACAGTTTCCCTGGATCGGCTATAGGTGTTGGGTTCTCCAATACCCTAGTTCCCTAGTTTCCCTGGATCAGCTATAGGTGTTGGATACTCCAACGTAAAAGTTTTGGCAACTGCTCTTATGATTTAACACGTGAGCATCACTAAATGCTCTGTCGGAACACCGACCCCAAGAGAACCTTGGGTAGCCGCTCTCAAGATTTAACCTAGTTCTCGTTGTTACTCACTTAGAACAATAGGCGTGTCAAGTCTCTTGCTTTAAGTGACCACCACTTCAAAACCTAGTTGGTATCACGGACTCAACTTGATTTATACAAGGTTAATGGGTTTACCCCTAGATATTTTCATAGAATATACAATCTCTAAACGACCATTGAGACATCGTTAAAAATAATAACATAAAGATAAAAAACTTAATCAAAACATTCTTATAATAGAAAATCTCAACAAGTCATAGAAAACAACTAACTAATGGTTAGAGAACTTCATCCCCAATCTAGGTATTAAAGAACCTAGCTGGACATGGCTTCTCTACCCTTCTCTACTCCTAAATCACTATAAATAAAATGTATTTTTATCCATAGAGGTCCCTTATTTATATAGGTTACCTGGATTTAAGAATAGGAAAGGCAAAAAATAAGAACCTTCTAAAAATTACAAAACTTCTATTCTACGAGTCTAATGCGTCATTGGCACCACAATTATGTGGAAATGTCGTTAAGTCATAGCATGGCACCATCTATTGTAGAACCTGATGTTGTCTATTCATTTCTGACATCGTGCGTTGCTTAGTTGTGACGCGTTCATTGGCACCGTAGATCTTCCTTAGCACCTTCTGTTCATTCTGGTGGTGTCATATCTGTTGTTTTTTTTTTATCGAACTTTGACTTATTTCTCGAATTTTTCTAATTCACGCACAAACACTTAAATACCCTTTAAATCTCCAAAGTAACATATTAAAGCATAAAATACCACTTCAGAGTCGATTTACAGAGCTAATCACCTTTAGAAGAATGCATAAATAATGACTCATGAGGGATGTAAGTGGAAAAAGTGAATTTTTATATAAGGACATGCTGAAATTGTCTCGACGTTGTGTCTATCACATACAACATCGTGAAAGCGCTAGATAGGAAACAAAAAAAGTCTCGGGGTATTGATTTCATTACCACACTGTCACGGCGCCGTCCCCATAAATGGATGGTGTTGACCTCGTGACAGAAGTGAGAGGGCTTTGATTGATAGACACTTGTAGAAGTATTCTACAATGGAAATTAGTTTGGAATTGAAGTAAACTTTTTGATTTCATTTGTTATGCTTTGAGTTTTGATATTAGAGATGAAATTGGATTGGATTGTGAAAATTTAGGTTTTTGGATAGGAATTTGAAGTTGTGTGTGTTTAGAGCATAATGTGTATTATTGATCATTTGTGTGAGTCCTTATGCATATTGTGGAGTGTGAATGACCCTTGTGAATAAAATTTTGATTCTTTAGTGTTTATTTTAGGTGATTAAAGTCCGTCGTTGTTGTTTTGTTGTTGTGAAGGTTTTCAAATGGCAAGAACAAGGAAACAAGCTAGTGAAGCTAGAGCGCATTATCATGACGCATATAATTCCGAGGCTAGGGATGATAATGCCCCAAGACCATTAAATCGAAGTTCTATATTAGTAAGGAGGCTAAGGAAACATATGAGGCTATACAGAATGAGGAGTTTATATGTGAAAGAGGAATCAAACTCCCGGCCAAGTATGATGAAAAGGTCTACACTTTCATTAGGCAACAGGGATGGGAGCAATTCATGCAAGACTATAGGGATAATAAGGTTATGGAGTGTGTGATATTGTGTATGAATTCTATGCCAATGCCAAGTTTACAAAGAAAGGAAACCAAGTAAGGTTGAGAGGAGTAAATGTCCCATTTAATGAGCATTACATAAATAATATCTATGGGTTAAACTACTCGAAAAGGAATAGAGACCCACAATCTTTCCTAGCTTATTTTTATGAGAGACCCTATAACCTATATCCTTTTAGAACCATAGAGAGCACATTGGTTTTCCCAGGATAAAAGGGATGGATAATGGGAACTAAGAATGTGCCAATACACATTAAGAAGGGGAGTGTACAAAAAGTTTATAGAATATGGTAACATTTCATGATTGCCTCATTATACCCGATTACTCAACAGGGTGAGATAAACAAACCCAAGACGTCTTGTTTATATGAGATTACGAAGAATGGGAGGATCAATATAGAAAAAATCATTTACAAGTATTTGAGGGTGTCGATCTTGATTGAGAGAGACAACATGTTATTTCCAATCCTTATAACCCAGATGTGCTTAAAGGCTGGAGTGAAATTTATCCAAGATGAAGAATTTCATATAGAATCCCAAGTAGTAATAGATGAGGAGTTTATGTTGACTTTGAAATCACCAAATGGATACAAAAACTATAATGATGAGAGAGAGAGATAACGGAGAGGGATAAACTTAATGACGAGATGTTAGCAAAGAAAGCTGATAATGAAACAACAATAGAAGCAACATCAGTAAAGGAATGAAAGGTATATAGAGAAGATATAACTTAATATCCTTAAGCTATTTGAGCATATGAGGCAGAGAATGATTCAGGAAAGAGTGAATAGATAGAGGAATTTTATGCTATTTGAAGATCATCAGAGGGATGTAGCAAGATATCAGAGGAGTAGAGGCAAGAGAACAACTTACTTGGTCTATCAAATTTCCATATGCACCAAACTATATGTTTAATCCTGAAGTGGTGCAGAACAGAAGAGTGGAACGTCCTTTGACACCATCTTTTGTTGAACCGATGATGATGATGATGATGATGATGATGATGATGGTGATGTGATGATGATGATGTTGACGATGATGGGTAATCCTACTATCTAGTTTTAGGATTTCTTTAGATCTTAGGGAGAGGAGAGATGCATTAATATTGATATTTTTTTATTTAGGATATTTGACACTTTGGTAGTAAGTTAAACTTTATTTTTATGAAGTTTTATGTTTATTATCAAATTATATTGTATATGTTTCTATGTTTAGTATTTTTATATTTAAGGCTTATTTTTAAACCTTGAGGACATGGTCTGGTTTAAGTTTGGGGGCATCAACACTATGGATAGTGGCCAAGTTCAAGTGAATTGATATGATCACTATCATTTGGATGTTTTCAATCTACCTAAAGATCGAGACTAGTATGATTGAACATCAAGGGTGACTTTCCTTACCTTATGTTTAATCAAAGGATATCGCACGACAAAAAAATATGATATATGTTATTCATTAGGATGTATCGATTTTCATATTCATGATACTTGAGAAGTCATAATGCCTTCCCAGAGACTGCTTATGACTTGTATATCGAAAATGGTTTTGGTTCACTGCCAACATCGCATGAACCTATTGGGTCGCACACAAAGAATGACTTTGCGCAATTTCAATTGGTCCCGAGTAATGAATTTTATATGATAAAATTCATACATAAAAGCCCTTTCGATTTGTTATATGATAACTTATTAATAGGGGCATTTATGTAATTTACTTGATTGCCTAAATATAATAGTTGTATTACGAATAAGTTTTTTAAGTAAGCTTTTCTACTCATATAAATAGAGGTTCAAACCCTAAAATGAAATAAGATTTTTGTTTTTACTATTTTCGAGTTCTCCAAATTTTGGGAAAGAAAAAAAACATCTTCAATCTCTCTTGGGGCTAGTACTCCAAATTGTGGTCACCGTTCGTGTGTGGATTTTTTGATAGTGCACTTGAACGTCTTAGAGATTGAACAATTAGAGAAGGAAATTATGGATTAAGGTATGGTTTACTTTTGTCGATCTTGTTTAATGGAACTTATTTTCGAACTTGTTGGGGTTTTTCAAAAATTGTTTTGAGTTTTCTGCTACGTATGAACATCAAAACCCTACAAATTCTTGACTACCGCAAATGCTATCATGGAAATTGGAAATAGAAAGATCACTAAGAGTATTGACACCAATGAGGAGAGTGAGAAGATTATTTTCATGGAAAGAAAAGAAGTCAATCCTAACGGACGAGACATCATCATCTCGGACTTGAAGATGGAGTTCCTTAATCAAAACTTGGACTAAAACAAGTAAAAAGGCATATGACTAAAGACGTTAATGGCACCCTTACGGGAAGGCAGCCTATGGGTTTTAATTTAGTTTTTACTTTTAAGTAATAAGTATAGCAATACAAATGTTCTAGTGGTATTTTTCTAACTTTGACAAATATTTGTGCCAATTTTCAAAGAAAAACTATTTGGCAGGTGAGTTTTCATTGGAATGGAGAAGTCTCAACATATTAAGCAGATTTACATGAGAATCAAGGAGTTAGAGTTGTATTGGATAGGTAAAGGGACGAAAAACGGGTAAAATTTTGGAAGTTTTTGTTAAATAGGGTAGTCATGCAATCAAGACGCTATGTGTGCATTAACACACAACGTCGTAACAACACTAATAGGGAGTGATCACATGTCACACATGTCGAATATAATCTGTACGAGGTTACCAATCCTACTGGAATGTAGTAGTGGCAAGCAGGGGGTCGAATCCAATGGATTCAATCAAATTGAGTCTAACGAACAAAAATGAAAGTCTAGTGGGTTTTTGAAAAAGTTTTATCATAAAGGTATACTAAACAAGAAAGTAAATAAGTTGCGAATCAGAGAATAGAAATATACCTAAGCGTAGGAATCCACAATCTAGGCCTATTTAACTTTCATGTCTTGTATCATCGATTTTAGAAAGATAAGTTTCAAAATAGTTTCCATAGATTGGGTAAAGGAGTTGGGTTTACCAACACCCTACTTTTTCTATTCTCCATAGATAGGGCAACTGCTCTCTAAATACTTCCCTTACTCCATTATAAAACCTTGGGCAACCGTTATCAAGATTTAGCACATGAGCAACATATAAAGCTCCATGGGAACACAGGCGCCTAGATAACCTTGGGCAACGGATCTCAAGATTTGACCTAGTTCTCGATGTTACTCACTTAGAACAATAGGTATGTCAGGTCTCTTGCTTTAAGTGATCGCAACTTCTCAACCCAATTGGTATCACAGACTCAACCTAATTGATAGCTACGCTTATAGATTTGCAATGAATATACAATCTCTAAAGTACCATTAAGAAATTTTTAAAAACAATAACATAAAGATGAAGAACTGAATCAAAACTCTATTATAATAGAAAATCTCAACAAGACATAGAAAACAACTAACTAATGGTTATAGAGCTTCATTCTTGACCTAGGTATTAAAGAACCTAGCTGGACATGGCTACTGTACCTTCCTCTATCCTAAATCACTTTGAATACAATGTGTTTTCATCCATAGAGGTCCCACTTTTATATAGGTGAGCCTGAGTACAAGAATAGGAAAGGCAAATAAGAACCTTAATGAAATTACAAAACTTATATTATGCGAGTCTAGCGCTATTAGTGGCGCTGTCATTACGTGGGAACGCCATCAAGCCACGGCGTGGCATAATATAGTAAGTCTTAAACAACAAGTCAGTGCGGAATTTCTATTTTTGATCTTCGCACCGTTGGTGGCACTATCTATTGTAGAGCGTGGTGTTGTCCATTCATTTCTTATGTTGTGCGTTGTTCTACTATGACACTTTCGTTGGTGCCGTAGGTCTTCCATGGTACCACAGTTCATTCTGGAGGCATCATATCTCCTTTCCTTTAACTGAACTTTGACTTCTTTTCCGGATTTGTCTAATTCACGTACAAATAACCAAATACCTTATTAATCTCCAAAGTAAACATATAAAACCATATAATACAACTTTGGAATTGATATACATAGCTAATCACTTATAAAAGAATGCATAAATAATAACTCATCAAATAACCCCAAACTTAGACCTTTGTATGTCCTGGGCAAAGCATTATCTGACTACAACGACTAAATACATTGTTACAAAAATAAGTGATGCTTTCCTAAAGACTTTATACCTAGTTTGCAAAACAACGGAGTCCTTACATTCGAAACTTGGTTAATTCGTTTAACAAGAGACTTGGAATTCACCAAGGCTGGTCAAACATGGTCAACTCTCAACAAAACACTTTTTCAAAACTCGAAGCATTTAGAAACCATAACCTTTAACTTACTCATAGGTTTTCTAGGTCTCTTTATCAAAGCAATAGACATAAATTGATCTCCTAACTAAATAGATTCTTTTAAACGGACTTTATCATCACTTTTCACTTATTTGCATATTTTCATACCTTTAAGAGTCCATATGGCTTATATAAAGGTAGGTTATTATTTGGTTCATGGTATTGGAAAAAACTCACTTAACCTAGCTACAAGCACTCGAGCTAAATCTTTATTTCTTAATAGGAGTTTCTTTTTATGAAATTTTTTTCCTTTTATTCATCTAGAGATCCATATTTTTTTCCTTTATATGGCATTTTTATCATACGATCCCTGATCCATTTCCTCGGGATACTGATTTCTCATTATTTTATCAACCATCAAGTTCCCTACTCCATATCCTATGGAACTTGTGGGACTCTCAATTTTTCTCTGAAATCTCTTGTTAGCACTTCTCACATTCGCTAATGTCAATTTAGTTCTCCAATGTAGAATCATCAAGCTTAGATTTTACTATAGTAAATAAGCCTGCTTCTTCCTCTTACAAGTGCTAGATCTGTAACAATTATACTCCAAGTGGATTAGTCCTAGTTTCAGAATCCTAGAGATATCAAATTTTCCTGCAAAGTTAATTCGACTACTCACATACTTTGGTATCAAGTGATGATGTATCCCTACTCTAAGTTTGTATTAATGTTTTCAAGTAGGTGTTAAAGCTCTTCTACTTCTTTTAAGTTTGAAGGTAAACAATTTGACAAAGTTTTCACTCTAAAAATTAGAAGCAAAGTTTTACTCGTAGGTAAGACTCTTTAAAATAGTAAATATACTAAACTATCTATTCTAACTCATGCATGCATGTTGTATTAATAAAATAAGATGGAAAGAAAAGATAAGGGAAAAATACCAACATGATTCCTACGAAGTTGCCAAAATGAAAAATTTAATGCTTATACCTTCAAATCTTCATCGAGAAAGCCTTTAAGTCAGCCCTTAATACTGAACTTATTCCTGACCTTGTCATCAAGGTTCAAATTAAAAGAGAAAAACCATAGAAATAGATGGACAATATAAGTCAAGTGCATTTGTTAAAATAAAAGAAAACATTCAAACTTAAAAACAAATTGTTTCAAAATACTTAAAAATGAAATATAGTTTATGAATCGTCTCTCTCTCTCTCTCAAAATCTTACTGTGGGCATCATCATCGACATTGGCAGATCCCGAAGCTCCATTATAAGAAGGTTTGAGGGGCTAATCCAGAGTGCTCGAGTCTACCTGTCCATCATCTCAGTAACAATAGTAAGTCCCTCGAGAAAATGAACATTCATATCATAATGGCGAAGGCATCTGCTTTGATGGTATCACGCAATCTCCCTTTGATGTTGAATGAATGCCATGACACCATATCCCGTCCCGCTGGTGCTTGAGCTCTACCAACATGGTATTGGGCCATATCTGCCTAGACACTCACATAAATACTCCTCATACCTTTAAGGATCAAACCCAACTAGTGGAAGCCGTGACATAGAAGGAAATGGTAGTGGTATAAAGGAACCAGTAAGTTCATTAACACTAAAAGTAAGCTATTCAAATCGATAGCCAGCTGCAAATCTAGTGTTATGAACATGACTACCTTATTGGAGGTTGACTCCATCAGCTTGAAGCTTACCCATAAGCTATGCTGCAATGGCCTAAGATTCTGGATCAATGTCTTGTTGCTCCTGTGTAGCTGCTATTTCTTGCTCCCAAGCTGCTGTTACCTCTTCCTTTTTCCCTTTCATAGTCTGAGTCCTTATATCCACTTTTCGTATCCCACAATCCATATTTGACTGTAGGTGAATATCCATTTAGTCATCCATAAGTGGTGCCAAAGCCTATATACATAATGATGTGATCAAAAGGGGAAAAGGTATCTCGTGCTCTTATCAGTCATTATGCATTCTCGAATTCGGTTGGATATGACCTTGCCTACGTTTATGTATCCTCCGGTGACAATCTCGTCTAAGAGTCCTGCTTGCAGGTGGCGAACATTATTCTCTTGTTTGCTTAGAAGGATAGAGGCACAAATGAAGTAATTCCATATATTGAAAACATTCTAGAAGTTGATATAAGGAAAAGCTAATGCAGTCTTGACGTTGTGCCTATACTCAGACAATGTCGTGATAGTGCCAAATACAAAAAATAATTATTCTCATGGGTACTAACGCTGCTGCATGCTGCCTTTGTCACGCCATCGTCCCCATAAATAGACGATGTCGACCTTGTGATAGGGTTTTCAACCCTAGTTCAACTAATTCCTACATACATGCAATCTAATCCAAACCCTACCAATCAAGCATAACCCCCTCTAGAACCATTGTTAGAGTGATTTTAAGTGAGAATTAGTGTTCCTAGTGATTGATAGTGAAAAGTTAAGTAGCATTGTGGTTTAGCACAAGTTGGAGAGCTACGGTATCGATTAGGAAAATTAAACCAAAAGAGAAATAGGGTAATAATCAGTGAGCATAGTGAAGGGGCTTTGATTGATAGAAGCTTGGAGAAGTATTCTACACTAGAAATTAGTTTGGCATTAGGTAAAAATTTCAATTTCATTGGTTATGCTTTGAGTTTTGATATTAGAGATGAAATTGGATTAGATTGTGGAAATTTAGTTTTTTGGATAGGAATTTGAAGTTTTGTGTGTGTTTAGAGCATAATGTGGATTATTGTGGACTAGTGTGAGTCTATATGCATATTGTGACGTGTGAATGACCCTTGTGGTTGAAATTTTAATTTTTAGGTGATTTTAAGCACGTCTTTTTTGTTGTGTTATTGCAAAGATGTGAAATTGAAATAACAAGGAAATAAGCTAATCAAGCTAGTGAAGCTAGAGCACATGATTATGAGGCATCTACTTCTGGGATAGGGATGAAAATGCCCCGAGGCCATTTAAATCTAAGTTTTATATTATTAAGGAAACCAAGGAGATATATGAGGCTATAGAGAATGAGGAGTTAATTCGTGAAAGAGGAATCAAACTCCCAACCAAGTATGATGCAAGAATCAACAATTTCATTAGGGATTGGGGATGGGAGAAATTCTCGCAAGACTATAGGGAGAATAAGGTTATGCAATGCATGATATTGTGTATGAATTCTATGTCTATGCCAAGTTTAAAAAGAAAGGAAATCAAGTAAGGTCGAGAGGAGTAAATGTCCCATTTAATGAGCATTACATAAATGGTATCTATGGATTAGACTACTTGAATAGGAAGCAAGACCCACAAACTTTGCCAGGTTATTTTATATGAGAGACCCTATAACCTATATCCTTTTTGAACCATAGATAGAGCATTAGTTTTCCCAGGATAAAGGGGATGGATAATAGGTACTGAGAATGTACCAAAACATATTAAGAAGGGGAGTGTACTGAAAGCTTATAGATTATGGTAACATTTTATGATTGCCTCATTATACTCGACTACTCAATAGGGTGAGATAAACGAACCCTAGGCAACTTGTTTATATGAGATTAAAAAGAATATGAGGATCAATGTAGGGGAAATCATTTATAAGAATTTGACGGAGTCAATCTTGACTGAGAGGAAAAACAAGTTGTTGTTTCTAATCTTCAATAACCTAGATGTGCTTGAAGGCTATAGTGAAACTTATCTAAGATGAAGAATTTTATATAGAAACCCAAATAGTAATAGAAGAGAAGTTTATGTTGACTTCGAAATCACCTAATGGATACAAGGACTTTGAAGATGTGAGATAGATATCAGAGATGAATATAGTTGATATTGAGATATTAGTCAAGGAAGCCAAGGATCAAGCAGCAACAAAAGCACCAACAATAGAGTTTTCCCAAAAGATGAAGGATAAAGGATATATAGAGGATGAGGATGACCAACAAGGTTTTTCTGCGGGCTATGAGTTTGTAGACCCTTTGATTGGAGAGCAGGACTTGGATGGTCTTAAAGTTTTTCCAACACCACCTCCACTACAGGAACCGATAACGCCACCAGAGGATTTGACTCCACTAAATCTGAGGCTATGGATTGTTGAAATGCAAAGGCAGTTTAAAGAAGATAGAACTCAATATCATGAATTTTTACCGGCATGATATGCAGAGAATGATTAAGGATAAACTGAATGGACTAAGGAATTTTATGCTATTTAGAGATCATCAGAGGAATTTAGCAAGATATCAGAGGAGTAGAGGCAAGAGACCAACTGACAGGTCTATCAGATTTTTAGAGGCACCGAACTATGTGTTTGATCCAGAAGTAGTGCAGAATAGAGGGGTGGAGCGTCCTTTGACACCATCTTTTGCAGGAGCTTATGATGATGATGATGATGTTGTTGATGATGGTGATGATGTGGACCCCTATAGTGTGAGTCATAATATTTCTCTAAATCTTGCGGAGATGAGAGATACATTAATACTAATATTTTTAATTTAGAATATTTAACACTTTGGTAATTAGTTAAAACTTTATTTTTATGAAGTTTTATGTTTATTATAAAACTATATTATATATGTTTGTGTTTTTAGTGTTTTAATATTTCATGATTATTTTTAAACTCGAGGACAATGTTTGGTTTAAGATTGGGGGTATCAACACAATGGATAGTGGTAAGAAAGGATGAATTAAAGATAAAAACTAGAGGTATAATCGTAAAATTTTATTTTTGAAGTAGTTAAAAAGGAAGAATGGTAGTGTATTTTTTTAATTCTTTTCATTTACTTATTATTTAAATGTGTATAGGTAGTATAGATTATGTCATATATAGTAGTATAGTAATAAAGGAATAAAACATCATTTGCAAATTTCATGCCTTTGATTGAAGATGAGTAAGAATACAAATATCTTGTTGATATGAACTCAATATAATGTTATTATTTTTTAAGAGAATAAGAATTGTAGCAATCAACGGTATGATTTCAAGATTAGAAACATAGAGTAAGGGAAGACCACAAACTTAAAACCAAAGCAAGAAGAATACCATAACACTTCTTGTTGAAAAAGTTAGATCTATAAAAAATTATATACTGAGTATGAATCTTACTTGAGTATAAAGTGAAATAAAGACTTTGTACTAAAAGGGGAAGAGATAGGTATGGTGTTTAATGAAAAGTCGAAATTAAAACTTGCTTAATAAAGTGAAAGTGAGAAGTGCTAACAAGGTTTTTAGCTAAAAAATAAAGAGTCCCACAAGTTCTACAAGAAAAGGAGCAGAGAACTTGATGGTTGGAAAATGTGAGAAAAAATGGAATTCAAAGGAAAAGTAGTAGAGACAGTACAACTGAAAAATATCTAAGGAGAGAAGAAAAGAGACATATATAAATAAAGAAAGACGAAACTCAAATAAAAAGATTTAGCATGAGTATAAGCAACTTAGTTGACTTAACTTTTCCTTCCAATTTTATAAAAAGTCCTATGGACTCTTGAAGTATTAAAGTCTACAAAAATAATATGATCTATGCTTATTTGTGAAATCTTGAGCTTGATGAGAAAACATGAGGTTGTATACCTGTTGCTTGAGTGTCGAGTTAAAATAAACTTGTAACTATTGATGGTCTTAGTTATGAACTACTTTTGAGTTTGGAAAGTGAGTTACATTTGATGTTAAAGCTACGTCTTTTAAAAGTATTAGTTTTGATGAAAAGAAACTCTTAAAGAGATTATTAACTTGAAACTTGTTTGAATTAAAGGATACTTCATGAAATATGTAAAATGAGTAAGATGCTATAAGTAGTATTAGTATGCTTATTTAGTAGAATACACTTTTGTTCTGAAAGTACAAAATCTTAAGTTTGGAGGTATTTGATAAGTACTTAATTAGACTTATATAAAGGACTAGTTTAGTTTCATAATAGATCTAAATATCTAAAGAAAACAGAAGAAAAAGCATGAAAATGGTGGTGACATCGTGGGGTATAAATGGACAACGTGAGGACAACTTGGACATCAAAAGAAGCAATGCAGTAGAGGTGATACAATCATGGTGTTGTGGCTCAACACAGACGGCGATAGAGCTCAACATAGGTGGCTCAACATAGGTGGCAACAAGTGCACAAAGAAGGAAAAATGTAGAGAAGACATTGTGCTAAGGTGGCGCTGTCATACAACACAGGCGGCGTGGATTGGTTACAAATAGTGTCAAGACATAAAAATAGAAAGTTTCCAACTTTTATTTCGTTTTGAATTGTTATTTATGATTTCTAATTGTATTTTTAAGAGGCTAAGGAGTATAAATAGGTATTAGGACATGGTAAACTCATATATTAACATCTACCACAAGAGACCACCATAGTTTACTTCAGTTTTGAGTTTTAGAAAATTTTATTTAAGTATTGAGAAGAGCTTTTGAAAGGGAAGACATTGAAGACTCCTATTTGCAATTCAATCTTTGTTTCATTGATTTAATTAATGGTATTATTTAGTTTAATCTTTTATTTCAATAATGTTAATGAATTGTATGATGTTGATTTCAATGATAAGTGAATAGTCTATTCATCTTAGGGATTAGTGGATCCCATGGTATGAATACTTTTAAAAGTTATGAATTGATTATAATGTAATAGATGTGCATTGATTAGAATTTGTGTTTAATTCTATACTTAATGCTATGAACATCTTGATCACATGTTTGTTGATTAGGGGTTTTAGAAGATACCATGATTTTGGAGCTTTTAAGCTTGATATGAACAACACAACCATAAAATATATAACATCGCTAGATAGTTGTCAATTAGGGGGACATAGATAATAAACTTAATTGTTTATGAGTCTAAAGATTTGGTACTTAGTGTTTTGTGATACTTAAGTTATTCACACCAATAGGTGGAGTTATAGTTTGCACATTTGGATCTTTCTCACTACGATAGTGGATTGAAGTCAATATTAAGGAAATCTATTTTTTCTAATTATGCATTGCACATAAATAAGAATGATGAAGGAAGCTTGATATGGGAAACATAGTAATAAGTTGTGAACTTAGAGTTTTCTCAACATAAGAATACAAACAAATTTATATTGCTTTTATAGAATAGATTAGTTTTCAATCAAATAAAAAAAGACATTAATAATATGTCCATATGCACCTTTCCTAGAGGAAAGATATTCGTAATTAGCCTTTCTTAATTACATTACTACTATAATTGAACCGTTATACTTGCGGTTACGATAAATGGATATACGTAAATCCACTACAACTACATCGTCATGATCAGTAGGGACGACGTGTATGAGTGCACCGGTTTCACCTATTTCTCATGCTTCAGTATTCAAACCACCTTTACCTGCGCCTCAATCAAGGGGTGAGGGTAAGGGTAGAATACAATCGGCACATAAACTGAATGGATCTAGGAAGGTTCTACAGGCCAGTGTCTTCTCATGTAAGGTTTTAGTGATACGTCTTACGCAACCAGCTACATCTATATGTAGTACAAAAAACCACACGATGGTAGATTCATGTAGTAGCAAAGGTAGATCCCGTGGCTATGAAGAGGCTTGTGGAAGGTATTTGAAACATCTATGGTCAATATATGCATTTTTCAATTGATGTTAGTTCTACAATTTCTTTTAATGTTTTTGCAATGGTTGATAAGATGAAATCAAAACCTATTAGAGCCAGTAACGTATTGATTCTAAGCACAACACCGAATGAGAATATTTATCCTAACCTTGTATGTAAGAGATGTGTTTTCAAATTAGGGAGAGTAAGTTACCAATTAATCTAAGAGTTATGGGATTGCAGGAGTATGAAACACTATTAGGGATGGATTGGTTAGGAACATACCATGCAAATATCGACTACCTCAATAAACGTGTGATTTTTCATATTCTTAACATTTCTAAAATTATAGTCTATAAAGGCTAATTGCAACTCGTGGAAGGGAAGCTACTCATCGAGATTTGGAATTTTGGTAAGGTTAGGAACATAAGATTAGTGAGATACTAGTGGTTTGTGAGTTTTTGGAAGTTTTTCCATCTGACATGCCTGGACTTCCATTACCACGTGTCATAGACTTCAAAATTGACTTTATTCTTTGCACCAAACCTATATCTATTCCTCCATATGGATCTGAAGGAATTCCATGAGTTGCAGAATCAGCTTGAGAAGTTATTACATAAATGGTTTATCCATCTTAGTTTGTCATAATGGGGAGAACCATTTCTTTTTGTAAAGAAAAAGGAAGGAAACCTATGAATGTGCATTAATTATAAGCAGCTCGATCGAGCGACCAACATGAACGAATATCCATTACATATAATCGACAACTTATTTGATTAGTTGAAGGGTGCCAGATATTTCTCAAAAATTAATTTGAGGTATATTTATCATTAGCTGAACATTATTGTTGAGGATATCTTGAAGATAACATTAAATAATCAGTACGGGTGTTTCCAGTTTGTAGTGATGTCATTTGGGCTCATTAATGCTTTTGTTATGTTTATGGATTTAATACACAAGGTGTTTAAACCTTATCTTGACAAGTTAATCATCATGTTTATCAATGACGTTTTGATCTATTCAAGACTCAGGAGGAACATTCGCACCACCTCAAGGTTACTTTGCAGACTCTTAAGGATAGTATGCCAACTTTAGTAAGTGTGAATTCAGGGCTTCGAAGGTCAAATCTATCGAACATGTGGTAAATTCTAATGGCATATTTTTCGATCCTCGGAAGGTTAAGGCAATCCAGGTTTAGCCTACTCCTACCATTATGTTAGAGATTTAGAGTTTTCTTGGGTTAGTGGGTTACTGTAGGCAATTTATCAAGGGTTTCTCAAGTAACGCTCTGTCACTTGCTTGGCTAACACAAAAAAATATTGAACTTGATTGGTCAGAAGAGTGCTAGAGTGCTTTTAAGGAACTTTAATATGCATTACATTGATTGAAGCTCCCAAATCACACAAGATGTTTCTAAATCGGTGCACATCAATGCTTAATGGTATCTATATATCTTCAGGATCTCTCCTTTTGATTGGTTGAAGTCTCGATATGAAATTGACTTTTGGTTCGAACTTCTTTGGAACAACCTTGATGTTATTTCCTTTCGGTGATTCTTCAAAAGGTCCTTCATCTTGTTGCTTAACTCTTAATTATTTCTTTCCCTCTTTTTTATTCTTTAAGGCATGGATCATTTGTTGCTTGAATTTCTCGATTTCATCTTGTCTCACTTATATCCCATAATAATGCATAACTTCATATTTTCTCAATTTTCTCGTAGCTAAAGTGTTGTCACTTTCTGGCTCATACATCACTTGCTCTTGCATTGGCTCATTAGTTGCAATAATGCTCATCATGTGAATGACGCTAACATTCTCCTTGGGATTTGTGATAGAGTTGCTTTGAAATTGTCCTTCTTTCTTTGAATATAAAGCAATGGCTAGCTTACCAATTTGGCTCTCCAAATTCTTAATGGATTATGTTATTTCATCATCCATCCATTTAAGAGTTTGCTTCACATTCTCCATTTCTTTCTCATTCCCCCATGAACTTTACTATTTTTGATGTTAATTGCAAGAATATCTCAATTGACTTCAATGAATTCATTTCTTCACTTTGGCCTAGCTTCCCTTGTTGGACTTGATCATCTAAACCTACAGGTAGATTCATTTCATTATCAACATTACCATATGAAAAGTTCGGGTTACTGTATCCTTGAAAATATCTTTGAGGAGCCATTCCTCTCAGCCTGAAGTTGTTTCCATAGTTCTGGTTAATCATGAAATTGACATCTTCATACTCCATTCATCATTCCATGTCCAATGGATTAACCACCATTGCTAGGTGATTAACAGGTTGTTGTATTGCTTCCACTTGTGGACTGGATTGTTTTATTTTTAGTTTTTCCATCTAATTACTTAGGTTAGATAGTTGTGCCATGGTTGTAGCTTGTGAATCAATCTAATACACTTGTGCTGGCTTTCTTACTAAAGAATGAGTAACTGCTATATAATTTTTAGACATAAGGTCCAGAAGATCTAATGCTCCGTCTTCATCCTTGGTTAGTACAAAACCACATGCTGCGGCATCCACTAATGTTCATGTGCTATGATTCATTCTATAGTAGAAGATTACAAGTTGTGCCTACTTAACATATCCATGTCTTGGGCATTTTCTCAGCATTTCTTCAAATATTTCCTAAGCCTCACTAAGAGACTCGGTATCATCTAGCTTGAATTGATTGATCTCCAATTTCCTTTTACTGACTTTCACTAGGGGAAAGAATCTTTCTAGTAATCTTTCATTAATATCAGCATACGAAGTCATTTTCCCTGCATTCAGTCTTTAAAAATAGGATTTGGCTTTTCCACCTAATGAGAATGGGAAAAGTCTCATCGTAATTACTTCCTTTATAACTCCAGTAATTTGAACAGTATCACACTTCTCCAGAAGATTTTCCACATGTGCAATTGGATCTCTGTTTGATAACCCATTGAAAAGGCAATTCTACAGCATGTTGATGAGAGACGGTCTCAACTCAAATTCGTTGGTGTTAGATGGGAGCCTCATCACTTAATTGTATGTCTTTTGCACTTCGAGATTGAAGTAACCTCGAAGACATCTTTGTCCTTATACTCTCTTTTGCACTACTAGATCACATCTGGGTTGATTATTCCCTCGGCCCTGATTTTGGATCTATTTTTCTGCTTGATCATCCAACATCTTGGTCCATTTCTTCTTCTTTCCTTGATTTGTTCTGTCAATTTGTAGAACGTAAGGCACTATATCCATATCACCTTGACTACGCATGCACTAGATGTTCCTTGAGAAAGAAAATACAAACGATCAAGTGTAGATTGTCAAACTAAAAACTAAAACTTTTTTTTTCCTTTTTGTAAAATTAAAAGTAAATTGCCGAAAATAAAATTCTTAACAATTTTGTAAACTAAACTCAACAAAATATGGTAACCTTTACCTGACAACGGCACCAAAAACTTTATCATAACCGCAAGTATAATAGTTTAATTATAGTGATAATGTGATCAACAAAGGTTAATAAAGGATATCATTCCTCTCAGAAAGGTGTATTTTAACACACACCACTTAGTTAAGCACACTCTATTGTTAAGAAGGTCTATTTTTAATTTATTTAAACTAAACTACTCTATTTTATAAAAGAATGTAAATTAACGTGTGTTCTTATATTGAGAAAACTCATAATTCACATTTCACCTATGTAATGAATTACTATGCTTCCATTATAATGCTTCTTTCATCTTTCTTATACATGTGCAATGTTTAATTAGAATAGACAGACTTCCTCGATATTCACTTCAACCTACTATCGTGGTGAAAAAGATCATAATGTGTAAACTCACTCCATCTACCTGTGTAAATAACGTAAGTCTCACATAGCATTAAGTTTTAAATCTTTAGACTCATAAACAATTAAATTTACAATCTATGTATCCCTAATCAATAACTATCTATTGATGTTATATATTTTACGACTGTGTTGTTCATATCTTTTTTATAGTATTCATACCATAGAATGCATTGATCCTTAACATAAATATACTAGTCACTCATCATTGAAAACAACATCAAATAATTCATAAACATCATTGAAATTAAAGATTGAATACACTAATACCTTTATTTGAATCAATGAAATAAATATTGAATTGCAACATAAGAGTCTTTAATGTATTCTTTTTAAAAACTCTTCTCAATACTCCAAACTATGCTAATCTATTTTCCCTAGTTTTAATATATATGTTTACCACATTCTAATAACTATTTATACTCCTAAAAATCCTAAGAATACAATTAGAAACCCCAATAAACAATTCCAAACGAACTAGAATCTTAAAACTTTCTATTTTCTATTCTAACGTTGTTTGTAAGTGATGAACGCTCCTTGTGTAAAGTCACAGAGCCGCCATAACGTCATCCTTATATGTGTGTTTTCTCCTCACAATGGACTTAACGCTGCCTGTATACTTGCCCGGTGTTGTGTGTGTAAACCCACAACGTCAACTTTTGTATGCATAGTGTCAACTTTACTACACCTCATTCTTTCATCTCCACATTATTCCACACCTTATGCTCACTTCTCATGGCATCACTTGTCTTCTCCAAAGTGTCACACGTGGTTTTGTGCTTTTTCTCCTCATTTCATCATGAAATCACTCATTTGCCTCTTTTATACCTTGTAACTATAAAACAAATAAATACCATTAATTAAAGCTCATTCTAGCATATTTAGGCCTACTATATAACTAAACTAGTCTTATATATAAATCTAATTAAGCAATTATCAATGATAATGCATATTCTTAAATTACCTAAATGGGGGAAAGAGTTAGTGATTTATAGTGATGCTTATCATTCAAGCTTGGGCTATGTGCTGATGTAGGGGGGCATAGTTGGAGCTTATATTTCATGGCAACTCAAGATTCATGAAAGAAATTATCCAGTCTATGATCTTAAGCTAGCAACAATTATGTTTTCTCTAAAGATTTGGAAGCATTACTTGTACGACGAAAAGTTAATAGTATTTTTAGATCATAAGTGTTTGAAATACTTGTTTACTTAGGGAAAATTGAATATGAAGAAGCATAGATGGCTTAAGTTTCTCTAAGACTACGACTTCACTTTAGAGTACTATCTAGGCAAGGCAAATGTAGTTAAATATGCCTTAAGTAGGAGAAAGACATGTGAAGAGAATGTAGCTACTACAAAAGATTTTTAGTTTCTTCTTCAAAAGGAAGCGACAATAATGATGAATCATGAAATACCAACTGGCGCATCATAAATTGAGAGAGCTAGTTTAAGAGTTACTAATTTGTTCTTTTATGCTCACATTCAAGATGGGCCAGAGATTATTAAACAGAATGTCGAAAAGTTGATCGGGACTATTTAGTGCCATAGAGGTTGGCAACTAGTATTGATCATACCGATAGGTTATTTTCTCGGTGATAATGTGTTACGCTTCAGATTGTGGATCCCTACTCAAGATTAGTTAAGGCAAAAGTTGTTATGGGAGTCTCATAGATCAATTTACTTTATTCATTAAGGAAACATTAAGATGTCTCATGATATGAGGTATATTTACTCGGTGACCTAAGATGAATATTGATATTATCAAATTTGTAAAGAAATGTGAGATTTGTCGGCAAGTTAAGGTGAGAGCATCGAGAACCGTAAGGGTTATTATGTTCCTTACCAATTCTGAGTGGAAAATGGAGCATATATTAATGGATTTTATTTTTGGTCTACCTTTGAGCCATCATAAACATGATACATTATTGGTTGTAGTTGACAGTCGATGAAGTTTGCACATTTTTGCCGCTTTCCATGAAGAATCCTCCTTATCGATTGTGTAAGATATACGTACATGAGCTGTTGAGATTTCATGGTGTTCCGTGTTGATTCCATCGAGATAAAGATCCAAGAATCACATCTAGGTTGTGGAGTGAATTGCAAATGCAAATAGGGACCACTTTGTTAAGTTTAGTACGACTTATCACCCTCGATCATGATGGGCATACAAAATGATAAGTGATTATTTATATGTATATAGCGTTAGTTTAGTAGTATATGTAGTATAAATATCTTCAAATGACTATTAATTCATGGTATTATTACATTTTCAAGGAATTAAGGTGTAATGGAAGGAATTAAGGAAAAACGAGAAGAAATGGAGCAAAAACCTATAAAATTAGAGTTGGCGATGAGGGAGCATGAGTTGAAACTGCAGAGAATACAAGGCACGACGTAGGAATGAAAGACAGGGGCGAGGGAGAGAAAAAAAAATGAAGAAAATCAACTCGAAGGTTTGGCGCGATGGCGGCGGGACACGAGGATTGCACTTTGGGACATACAATGGATGACGCGAGACTCCAAGAGCTCAAAAGCACATAATGAAGCGAGAGTGTAGTGTAGGCGCCTTGGCTTCTCACAAACGACACTTAGGCAATAAGTGACAGCACCAACTTCGCAGGAAATAGAAAGTGAAGCTTTAATTCAGTTAAATCATAATTTGGGGTTTCTAATTGTTATTAAGGAGTATAAATAGGTATTAGGACTTGGTAAACTAGGAGGACACCACCACATAGAAGGAGATTAGCCTCCATTATACTAATTTAACATTGGGTTTGAGTATTAAGGAGTTATTGTTGGAGAAACATTGAAGACTCCACGTTTGCAATCAATATTTCGTTTCATTGATTTATTCACGGTAATATTTATATTCATCTCTGTTTTGCAATGAATCCTATATTAAATTGTGATATGTGTGTTTAAATGATGTATGATTTGTATATTTATCTTAAGGACCAATGGATCCTATGGTATGAATGTTATGCTTTGAACAGGAATAAAAAGTGATAATAAAAACTTCAATAGTTAAAATTTGTATTGATTCAAAGCATAATGCTTTAGACATCTTGATTACATGTCTAACAAACTTAGGCTTTATATGTTATCTTTGCCATTAAAATACACAACATGCTTAGATAGTTGTTGATTAGGGAGGCGCGGATAGTAAACTTAGTTGGTTATAAATCCAACCATTTGAGACTTAATGCAATGTGGAGCTTATGTTATTCACACCAATAGGTGGAGTTCTAAGTTTCACATTAAAATCTTCTCTATCACGATAATGGGTTGAAAAGGATTTGAATGAAATATATCTATTCTAATTAGGCATTGTACACAACATAATGAGATGTAAACATGAATACAAAGCATAATATTAAATTACCTAGGCCATGAAGTTGTGAACTTAGATATTATTAATATAAGAAGTCAACCAAAGTTTAAAGTGATTGTTAGAATAGTTTAGATTAGTACAAAACCAATTAAAATTTTATCCCTTAGCAATAATTCAAGATAAGTGGGTAATATACAACTAGTAAAAAAACTTTTCCCCGAGGACGATATCCGTGATCAATGTAAGTTGATTGCACTATTACTACAAGCGAACTGTTATACTTGTGGCATGGACACCAAGTTTTTGGCATCGTTTGCACATTAGAATCTTCTCCGTTACGATATTGGGTTAAAGTGGATTTGAAGAAAATATGTCTATTCTAATTAGGCATTGTACATAACATTATGAGATATAAACATGAATACAAAGCATAATATTAAATTACCTCGTCCATGAAGTTATGAACTTAGATATTCTTAGTATAAGAAGTCAACTAAAGTTTAAAGTGATTCTTAGAATAGTTTAGATTAGAACAAAATCAATTAAAAGTTTATCCCTTATCAATAATTCAAGTTGAGTAGGTAATATACAACTAGTGCAAAAACCTTTCCATGAGGATGATTTATGTGATCAATGTAAGTTGATTACATTATTACTACAAGCGAGCTATTATACTTGTGGCACGCACACCAAGTTTTTGGCGTTGTTGCTGCGGATAGGTAGCCATTAGATTTACTTAGTTTGGGTAGTTGCTAAGTTTAATTTTAAGTTTATAAAAACAAAAATAACAAAAAATAGGCTTAAGTTTATGTTTGACTTTCTGCACTTGATTTTTTGTGTTATTTTTTCAGGGATACTTAATGCATGCGTAGCAAGGGAGAGAAGGACCTAATGCCTTACGATCCAGAGATTGAAAGAACAAGCAAGTGAAAGAAAAAGAAAAGAGTCATGATTCCTAATGAGCAAGCTAGAAACCAACAGCAAGGCCGCAAGAATAACCAACCTGTAGGTGATCTGGTAGTGCAAGATATAGTGCATGGACAGAGATGCCTTCGTGACTACTTCAAGCTAGAAGTTCAAGAGACATTTAATGAAGTAATGAGGCTTATTACCAACCCCATCGAGTTTGAGCTGAGACCGTCTCTGATAAACATGGTGCAAAATAGTCTCTGCTCAAGGAGCTATCTAATGAAGATCCTGTTGCATATGTTGAGAACTTCGTAGAGAAGTACAATACCATACACATTACTAAAGTTACAAAAGAGGTGATCCTGAAGTGACTTTTCCCATTCTCACTGGTTGAAAAAGCCAAATCCTGGTTGCAAGGGATGACTGTAGGTAGTATGAACTCATGGGCGAAAATCAATAAAAGATTTCTTGATAGTTCTTTCCCCAATTAAGGTAAGCGAAAGGAAACATGAGATTAACCTATTGAAGCAAGAAGACATCAAGTCTCTTGGAGAGGCTTGGAAAGATTCAAAGAGATGTCGAGGAGATGTCTGGGACACGGACATGTAAAATGGGCACAACTCCAGATTTTCTACTCTGGGATGAATCAAAGTACAAAAATGCTAGTAGATGATGCGTCAGACGGCTCTCCACTTACAAAGGATGGGGATGGAGCATTGGATCTCTTTGATCTTATGTCTGAAAATTCTACCATCGATACTCGTTTCGTAGTAAGGAAACCAGCAATCGTCAACAAGATTGACTCACCAAGGTAAAACTTCGATAGGAGACTAAGGTCCATAAGTAGCACAACAACTCATGAATCACCATGGCATGGTGATTAACCAAATGGATGTAAAGCAGGAAATATAACATGAAGACATCAACTTCATGAACAATCAAGGCTACGAGAACAACTTCAGGCTAAGAGGAGTGGCTCCTCAACGATTTTATTAAGGATACTGCAGCAATAACATGGACTTTTCTTATCAAAATCCTGATAATGCACTGAAGTTACCTCAAAGCTTCAAGCACCAAGTCCAACAGGGAAAGTTGGGCCAGTGCGAAGAGATGACTTCATTAAAGTCAATAGAGAAGTATTTGCAAGCCATAAAAGTGAGAGATAGAGAGCGCCATGTGAAGCATGAGAAAGAGTTGGAAGGAATAAAATAAGCTATGAACAAGATGGATAATGAGCACTCATAATCCATCAAAAACCTAGAGAGCGAATTGGTCAACTTGATATAGCCTTGAACTCAAAGAAAGAAGGACAGTTTCCTAGCAACACCATCACCAATCCCAAAGACAACGTGAGTGCCATTCGCAGGATGAGCACTACTGCAACAAAGGGGCCACGACAAGACCAAGTAATGTATAAGCATGAAGAGATGCATGAGCATAACACAAAAGTAAGACAAGATGAGCTTGATGGTTTCAAGAAACTAAAAATCAAGGCCTTGAAGAAAAAGAATGGGAAGAAACAATGGAAGGCCAAGAAAAAAGATGAAGGATCTCTAGAAGAAAATCCACAAGGCAATGACATCAAGTGGTTCCAAAGAAATCAAAACCAAAACTCAAGTTCATCCCGCGATTTCAACCGATCAAAAGGAGACATTCTGAAGAGATAAGCATATCGGTAAACATTAATGAGCACCATTTTAGAAATGTCTTATATGATACAGGAGCCTCGGTCAATGTCATGCCACTGATGGACATGATTCATGCTGACTTGAAGATCAATTATCTAGATACCATGAATTTCCAAGTAGTAGATGGCAATTTGATACCTACTATATGAAGAGTTTGTAATGTGCAAGTGAAAGTAGGTAGATTCACATTCATTGCAAATTTTAAGGTCATGAACAACAATATGGATGATGAGGTGTCTATCATACTTTGGCGGCCATTCTTGAACATAGCTAAAACAAATTTAGACGTAAGAGAAAGAAATATCACGATGAGTATCGATGAGGGCAATGATGCTGAAAAGGTTGTTTTTGTCGATGATGATGAAGTACATCCGAACTGGAATGACATTAGAATCTCCAATTTGCAAATGGAGCTTCTCAGCTTAGACTCGGACTAAATGAGCGAAAAGGGGTAAGGCTAATGACGTTGAATTAAGCACTACTGGGAGGCAGCCCAGGGTTTTAAATTTCAAGTTTTTGAATTTTAGGTAATAGTTAGTTATTTAGTTTAATAATTATAAATGACGAGTTTTAGTTCTGACTTTCAAAAAATTTACGTCGAATGTGCGGGAAAGACCATTTGTTGAGTGATGATTCGACGGAATGGAATTGTCTTGAGAACTCATTAAAGAGCGAAAAAGAGCGAAGAAGTTCAAAGCGATGAAGGTAACATGCTTTGGCGAATCGAAAGGTAAAATTTATTACGTTTATATTTTAATGGATTCTATGTGATCACGAAACCTTTTATGAGTTGTACACAAATTCGAGAGGAGCGCTAGAGGAGAATTAATGAAAAATCATATGCGAAGATTAAGGATAAGGTGACGCCGTGGGTATTACCCATGGCGCCATGGGTACAAGCCAAAGCACCAAGGTGGCAATGGCTAAAAAAATAAAAATGTTCCACTGCATCATTAATGCAGTGGTAGCACTCTGTCACTTTGTTGTACCTTAGAGGCACGGTGCTGTGGTCGAAGTGAGGGTTTTAAACCCATTTTTTACACCATTTTTCAAACTTGCACTTAAACCTTATACAAACCCCAAGTATACACCCCTCTAGAACTAATGTTTGATCATTTTCAAGTGAGATTAGTGAATTCCATATGATTTAGAGTGAAGAAACAAACACATTGTGGATTTGCACAGTGGAAGAGCTAGGGCTTGGATTTTTGAAATTTGATTCCTAAGAGAGCTAGGGTTCTAGTTGGTGAGAAAAGTCAGAGGGCATGGATTGAAAAAGACTTGGAAGAGTGATCTACACCGGAAATTAATCCTGCATTGAGGTACATTTACAATTTCATCTAGTTATAATTTGAGTTTTAAATATTTTAATGATATCGCATGAAATTATGGAATTGATGTTGTAGGATAGGTTTTGCAAGATTGTATGAATGTGAGCATAAATATCACTCATGGAGATTTAGTTGATATTTTTGCAATTATTTGGCGTATGTATGATCCATGTTATATGAATTTTGATTTTTAGGTGACTTGAAGATCGAGTTGCGTTGCATTTTTTAAGTTGCTTGAAGTTTGAAGAAAATGGCAAGAACAAGGAAACAAGTCAACCAAACTAGAGCAAATGATTTAAGGCATCTACCTCTAAAAATCCCAATGATGAAGAGTCTAAACCTTTTAAATTTAAAATTTTCATTTGTAAATAGGCTAAGGACTGATAGGAGAAAATCATACTTAAGGAGTTCATTTGCAAAAGAGGAATTAATTTGTTGGCCAAATATGATAAAACAGTGAACAATTTCATTAAGTGACAAAATTATGAGCATCTAACTCAAGATTATAGAAAGAACAAAGTGAAAGGAGTGAGTAAAATTATTTTTGAGTTTTACGCCAATGCAAAATTCACGACCGAGGATGATCCACTGAAAGTAAGAGAGATTTTTGTTCCCTTTAATGTGTGATTGATTAATACCATCTATGGATTAGAAAGCTTGAATTTAATAGAATTATAACCGAGTTTCCCAGCTAGCATATATAAGAAACCCTATAACTAATAACTTTTTAAAGCTATAGAGCAAGCATTGGTTTTCCAAGGACAACAAGGATGGGTGATGGGAGCTAAGAATATGCCGAAGCACATTAAGAAGGGGAGTATCGAAAAGGTTTACAAAACGTGATGACATTCTCTTATTGCATCATTATACCCTACCTCTCAGCCGGGTGAGATCAACAAACCAATAGTAGCTTGTCTTTATGAGATTACGAGGTTCGGGGGGATAAACATTGGGGAGATCAGCCACATAAGTCTGATGGAGTCCATCATATTGAAAATGGACAAAAAATTGTAGTGTTCTATTTTGATTACTCGGGTGTGCTTAAGTAGCGGAGTGAGAATGAGAGATGATGAATAATTTGATATAAATGCCCTACAAACCATGGATGCAACTTTTATGCTCACGTTGAAATCACCACCAGGTTACCAAGACTCTAAGGAGGTGAAAGAGAGGGTCGAGGGAACTAAACTTAAGGTCAATTTGTTGGCAAAGAGGCAAAAAGATTAGGCAGAACTAGAAGCGATGAGAGCTAGCCCAAGAGCTAGAAGATGAGAGAATGAAGGAGAGGATGAGCAACAACAACAAGGATTTGCTGAGGGCTATGAGTTTTTAAACCCAGAGATAGGAGAGCAAGACTTGGGCGATCCCGATGTCTTTCCAGCACCTCCTCTATTATAGACACCTATACCACCACCTTAGGATTGAACTTCACGACAACAAAGGCTTTGGATCACAGAGATGAGGAGACAATACCAAGAAGATAGGGTGCAATACCTGGTAGCCATGCTAAGATATAAGTAGAATATTGATAGGAAAGAGCAACACCGACGGAACGGGGAACGCAATTTCATGTTGTTTATCGACCATCACAGAGCCATCACTAGATATAAGAGGAGTAGAATTTTGAGACCTACTGATAGGTCATTAGGCTTTCTAGCAGCACCAACATAGGTGTTTGATCTTGATTTGGTGTAAAGCTAGATGGTGGTGTGTCCATTGACACCATAATAGGTTGGAGCTTATAATGCAGAAGATGATGACGCGCGATCCTGAAGTTAGTGTTCTAAGATTCCTTTAGACCTGAGGAGTTGAGAATGCTTTTGATACCAAAATTCTTTAACATTTGGGATATTTTGTTAAATATTTAATTATTTCAATTTTAATGTTTCATTTAGTTTATTCTAACTTGTGTTATTATATATGTTTATGTGTTTTAGATTCTTCATTTTTTAGGCTTACTTTTAAACCTCGAGGACAAGATTTGGTTTACGTTTGGGGGCATCAAACTACACCACATTATGGGAATGTTGTAGGATATGCAGAGAAATAAGGATAAACAATGCAGGTACAATCATTTAAAATTTTAATTTGAAGCAGTTAAAGAGTAAAGCATGGTAGTGTATATTTCATTTTATCTTACTATTTAAATATGTTTAAGTATTATAGATTAGGTTATATATAGTAATATGTAATGAATAAGTAGTTCATTTGCATGTTCATGCCTTTAATTATTGATAAATATATTACAAGTATCATGTTGATATGAAACTCAATAGAGTATTTTAAATTATGAAGAAGAAACAATGAAATGTAGCAAACAACGGTCTGATTTCATAATTAGAAACCTAGAGCTAGGGAAGACCTTGAACTTGAAACAAAAGCAAGAAATTAGAACAATCCTTTTAGAAAAAGCTAGAATAAACTAAAAGGGAAAGAAATAGGCATTGTATAGTAGAAGTTGGAGTTAACTTACTTGATTTAGTGAAAGTGGGAAGTGCTAACAAGAGTTTTAGAATAAAAAGAAAAAAATAAGAGAATCCCACAACTTCTATAGGAAATGGAGCAGAGAGCTTGATGGTTAGAAAAAGTGAGGAAGAATAAAGTCCATAGGAAAAGGAGCAGGGGGTTGTTATCTAAAAATGAAAAAAAGAAGAAAAAAAAAAATGAAATGAAATGAGCGAAAACAATAAAAAAGAAAGAAGGCGAAAGTAAACTAAAAAATTTTAAATAAAAAAATTTAGGTCGAGTGCAACTATTTAGTTAAGTCAAATTTCCATTCCTACTATATAAATGTCCTATAGACTCTTGAAGTGCTAAAGTCTACCAAAAATAAGTTTGATCTATGTTTATTTGTGAATTCCTGAGCTTAATGAGAAATCATGAGATTGTATACTTGTTACTTGAGTGTTGAAACGAAACATACTTGTTAGTAGTAATGGTTTTTAGTTGAGATCCGCTTTAGTGTTTTGAAAGTGAAGGTATATGAGTTGTTAAAGCTACATGTCTTAAAAATATATGTTTTTGCAAAGAAAAACTCTTGAATGGATTGTTAACTTGAAACATAGTGAATTGAAGGATACTCTATGAACAATGTAAATTGAATGAGAACTAGTTATTAGGAGGCTAAGTAGAATTCACCTTTGCTCGAGACGCGTAAAACATTAATTTTTGGTGTATTTGATAAGTGATTATTTATACATATATATAGCGTTAGTTTAATTGTATATTTAGTATAAATATCCTCAAATGATTAATAATTCATGGCATTATTGCATTTTTAGGGAATTAAGGTGTAATGGAAGGAATTAAGGAAAAATGAGAAAAAATGGAGAAAAAATCCACAAAATTAGAGTTGGCCTCGTGGGAGCATGAGTTGACACTTTGAGAATACATGGCATGGAATTGGAATGAAAGACACAGCGTGGGAATGAAGAAAATCAATTCTGGAGTTTCGGTGTAGTGGCAACGCCGTGGCACACAAGGGAAAGTGTCGGGACACACGAGTGACCGCGTCGAGACTCCAAGAGCTCAAAAACAAATAATAAAGCAGTGACATAGTGGCGGCGTTGTGACTTAACACCCACGGTGCCGGGGCAGTAAGTGACAGTGCCAACTTCGCAGGAAATCGAAAGTAAAGCTTTAATTCAGGTAAAATTGTAATTTAGGTTTTCTAATTGTTATTAATGAGTATAAATAGGTATTAGGAGGTAGTAAACTAGAAGGACACCACCACATAGAAGGAGATTAGCCTCCATTAGAGTAATTCACTTTGAGTTTGAGTATTAAGGAGTTTTTGTTGGAGAAACATTGAAGACTCCACGTTTGTAATCAATATTTTGTTTCATTGATTAATTCAAGGTAATATTTATATTCAACTCTTATTTGCAACGAATTCCAGATTAAATTGTGATACGTGTGTTTCAATGATGTGTGAAAAGTCTATTTATCTTAGGGATCAATGGATCCTATGGTATAAACGTTATGCTTTGAATAGGAATAAAAAATGATAATAAAAACTGCAATGGTTAGAATGTGTATTAGTTCTGAGCCTAATGCTTTAGACATCTTAATGACATGTCCAATGAACTTGGACTTTAGAAGTTATCATGGTCATTGAAGCTTTAATTTGGACATGAACTATACAACCGTAAAATACACAACATCGATAGATAGTTGTTGATTAGGGAGTTGCGAATCGTAAACTTTTTTGTTTATGAATCCAACTATTTGAGACTTAAGACAATGTGGAGTTGACGTTATTCACACCGATAGTTGGAGTTCTAGTTTGCACATTTGAATCTTCTCCTTCATGACAGTGGGTTGAAGTGAATTTGTAGAAAATCCGTTTATTCTAACTAGGCATTGTGCACAACATAGTTAGATGTAAAAATGAATACAAAGCATAGTATTATATTATCTAGGTGAAGTAATGAACTAAGATATCCTTAATATAAGAAGTCAACTAAAGTTTAAAGTGATTATTAGAATAGTTTAGATTATTACAGAACTAATTAAAATTGAATCTGTTAGCAATAATTCAAGTTAAGTAGGTAATATACAACTAACGCAAAAACCATTCCTGAAGGAAGATATCCGTGATCAACGTAAGTTGATTGCACTATTACTACAAGAAAGTTGTTATACTTGCGGTACGCACATCACTAAGCAGTTCATTTTCGTATTAAAGGATATGCTTTGAGCTTGTGTATTGGAGTTTGTTGGTAAATGGGAGAAATAAATTCTACTATGTAAGTTCTCTAATAATAATAGCTATCTGGCTAGTATCGAAATACCTCCCTTTGAAGCTCTATATGGTCGGCCTTGTCGTTCACCTAAGTGTTCAGCTGAGGTTGGAGATACAATTTTGTTGGGCTTGAGTTAATTCATGACTTCATATAGAAAGTTCGCTAATGTTTAACTACAACACAACTAAGACAAAAGAGATACGCTGATAAACATCATAGGTTTTTTGAGCATTCAAAGGATGATTATGTTCAATTGAGAAGTCTCACTTATGAAAGGGATATATAGGTTCCAAATGCGGGGTAAGCTAGCTCCAAGGTGTATTGCATCATTTACAATGAAGAAAATAGTTGATCTTGTTGCTTACAAATTAGAGTTAGCTCCTCACCTAGCTAAAATTCATAGTGTCCTCCACGTTTCTATGCTTGGAAAAACGGAGACTTCGTTCACTCTATGAATTGTATTGGAATGAATTTTTTTTATCTTCAGGAAGACTTATCTTACGATGAACAACCAATTTAGCTCCTTGATCGTAAGATTCAAAAGCTATGAACCAAAGATATTCCTTTGGTTAAGTTGAGAACTAAAGAGATTCAGAAGCTGAGAACCAATGAGATTCCTTTGGTTAACCTTACCTAAAGTAGATGATTAGCATTAACTCGAATACTAATTGACCTCTATTAGGATCGTGGTTTAGTCCGACGTACCTTGATTAGCGCATGTGTTGGTTTACATGTTGTTTGGTGTTTGTATAACATGTTAAATGAATTAATTGAGTTAATTAGAATTAATAAAAAATTATAGATTAAGATCAAATCAATTGAATAATGTGAACAATCATATAAGCCTCAAGATGCGTGGCGTATCAAGATTGGTGTCACATTAGCATCTTCTGTCAATTTAAGGTTTGATTTCTTTGATGTTCTTCAAGATATGTGTTGGAGATGATGATGAAGTTCAAAGCATGAGGTGGGGATAACTTAAATGTTCAGTTAAATGAGATGATATTAATCATCTCATTCTCATCATTCATGTTAATCATCTCCCACTGCCTTTCAACACCACCACCACCTTTACCTCACTATCATCATCACAAATTCAGCCATCACCACCCTTATCATCATTTTAGGGAAAGAATGAGAAGTTTAGAGGGCATCTTCTTCGTTTGAAAGTTCGATAAGCAATCTCTATCTCTATCTCTCTCTCTCTCATTTTGGTCTTTAATGAGTAGTTTGGATGGGTATTGGTATGTGTGTGTGTATGTGTGTCATGGTGGTTGTGGCCATGAACTCAAGAGTGTGGGAAAGATTATGGAGGTTCATTGGGATTTTCGGTCAAGGGTGGTTGAGGTGGTGGTTTATGTGTTGTTTATTGTAGTTGTTGAAGTTGTGGACGATCATTTACATAAAATCATGAAATTGGATGTTGTTTGATGTTATTTGAGTTTCAATGTGATTAATCCCATTTGTAGACTCCCTTGTGTGATTTGGATGTGATTTAAGGTGTCAAAAGGGTCTGATGAAATTTTGGCATTGCTAGGGAAAATGTGTTGGGTTTCTTGTGTTCATGAAAATTCAAAACAATTTTGAAAAACCCCAATAGGATCGAAAATAGGTTCCATCAAACTAGATTTAAAAAGTAAACCATACATTAATCGTGATTTTCTTCAGTGATTGTTCGATCTCCAAGACGTTCAAGCGCGCTTCCTCTATCGAAAATCACACACGAATGGTGACCTCAATTTGGAGTGCTAGCCCCAAGAAAGATTGAAAACGTTTTTCTTTTTCTCCCAAGTTTCAGTGAATTCAAGATTTTGCAAAAATAAAAATCTTATTTTGTTTTAGGGTTTCACCCTTTATTTATATGTGTAGATAAGTCATCACTAAAAATCTTATTCGTAATACCACTATTGTATATAGGCAGTTTTAGCAAATTACACATACGCCCCTATTAATAAGTTATCATATAATGAATCGTAAGGGCTTTTATGTCATGAGTTTTATCATATAAAATTTATTACTCTGGACCAATTGAGATTGCGCAAAGCCATTCTTTGTGTGCAACCAAATAGGTTCATGCGACATTGGAGATGAACCAAAACAATTTTGGTACAAAAGTCATAAGTGGTCTCTAGCAAGGAATTATGACTACCCAAGTAGCATGAATATCAAAATTGATACAACCTAATGAATAACTTATATCATATCATTTTGTTATGCGATATCCTTTAACTAAACATAAGGTATGAAAAGTCACCCTTAATGTTCAATCGTACTAATCTTGATCTCTAGGTAAACTACTAATCTTGATCTCTAGGTAAACTAAAAACATCCAAGTAACATTGATCATATCAATTAACATGGACTTGGCCATTATTAGTCTATCATATCGAGGGATCCATTGATATCTCTATAGAAGAGTGACAAATTATATCTTAATTACACACATTTACATATTATTCACATGCTAACCAATCAATTTCTTTATAATCATCCAGTAAAAGATAACGTTTGATTGTGTAAAATTGCCATGCTCCTAATATTGAAGTTTATGGTAATATAAAGCCGAATGACTAAATGATATACCTATCATGAGTAACACCTATGACTTAATCTATGTGGTGTTCTCATAGCGGGTCGGTCCAGTACCTTATTCCCTAACAAGTACTCATGATCTTGATTCGTATCCCTATATGCATGATCATCTCATGACCATCAATCAAGATTCACACTAGTTTTAATTTATTATAGTTCCCAGTATAATGATCGACTAGGGACATTTGAGATATTTCAAAAATATCAATGGATCTTACTATAAGGTAAACATGCAATCAATTATAATAAAATAGCACATAAAAAACTTAATTTTATTAACTAAAATTATAAAATAAACATTGTTTGTAGACTAACCTAGGGCACATGCCCCAACAAAATTAGGATTTGGCTTCTAAGATAATATTTTGAGCACTTTAACATAAAAATGAAAAAAATAAACTTATATTGGTGTAGATTTATCCGAGAGTTCTTTAGGAGACTTGAAATGCGTAGCAAGACAATGAAACCCTAATTGAGGTAAGTACGGATTCGTTTGGTTATCAATATTGCATGGATATGTTGTATATGTAGTTCATATAATCTATGGACTTGAATGGGGGCTATGTACACTGTAATGTGATTTCATAAAAATGAAAACGATGTATGATGTGATTGACGAGAGTAAAGATTAGAGTTGAGGATAGGTTGTATAGGATATAGGTTAAGTTCTCGGTCTATATGTTAAATCCTGCTCAACTAGATAGGTTGTTTGGATTACGAATTTACTAGAGGGTTTAGGAAAGAACCATTAAACATTAATGGATTGAGTAGACAGTACATTGACCAATATGTTGGTCTAGCAATTGCATAAGAGTGTCGGTGGTAATTATCCCTAGTTTCATAAGAGAAAAATGATTATCATTATAATAACCATTAAATGAATGACTTTGAATTCGTTTGTATATTGGTTTATATGCTTTTAGATGTCCTGATAGCTATGATTGGTTCATAATACTATTAAATTTCATTCTCAAATAAAATATGGATTGTTGATACTTATGTGAATCCTAACATATTGATATTACAAAAAATCTGGAAAATAAAGTCAAAATTTAGCGACGGATTTTGCTAGTTAGCGACAGCTTAGCGACCAAACGCCTTTAAATTTATTTTAAACCCCAATCCGTCGCTAAATGTGGCGTCAAAATTTCCCTCAAAACATTCTATTACTAATCTGTTGCTAACTTTCACACCTAAATTTCCCTCCAAACAATCTATCACCAATCCTTTATTAAATTTGGCACCAATACATCCCCCTAAACATTCCACCGCTCATATGTCGCTAAGTGCGACATATAAGACTTACACTAAACGTTTTGTTGCTAATTCGTCGCTGCCTTATATCAGCGACAGACACTTTGACACACGTTACATAAGAAGGTCTATCCCTAATCTGTTGCTAAGGAAATCTATATTACTAAAAACAAAACCAGATCGTCATTTACTCTTTATTGTTCTCCCTTTCTGTTCTCTCATCGTCAACTTGTTCGGCCGTTACCATCGCGCTCACCACCACCGTACTAGTCGTCACTGCCCCCTTTCGCCCCTCATCTTTATCTCTCTATGTCTAGATCTCTCCCTCTCTATTGGTCTCCATCTTCGGCCTCCTCGTCGACCTCCCACAATCACCACCTACACCTCCCACCGTCGCGACCCCATCGACCTCCCACCCCCGCTTCCCGCCCATCTCTCTTTCTCTCTCTCTCTCTCGACTTACCCTAACTCACTATCGTGGTGCTCAGGTCACCACCACGGTTCACCCACTATTATAAATTTTGATTTGTTATAGTTTTTTAAAGTATTTATTACTTATTATTTATTTTACTATTTGTTGTTATTATTTATCTTGTTTTAATTGTATTTATTGTTAATAAATAAAATTTGTTAATTAATTTTTTAATTTTTAATAAATTAATTGTTAATTTTTTAATTTTTAATAAATTAATTGTTTAAATAAATTAATATTTTTAAATAAAGTTAATGTTTTTATGCAATTTATTGTTTTTAAAATTAATTTACTTGATTTTTAGTTAACTTAGTGTTTTTTTTAAATTATGTTTTATAGTTAATTTAGTATATTTCTAATTAATTTACTATATTTTAATTTAGGTTTTTGTTGTATTTTTTGTTTGGTTATAAAGTTATTGATTAATTACTTTTTATTTTTGGTACGTTTTTATGTTGTTGTAACGTCGTGGTCACGACCATCGTATTGAGGATTGGAAAATTGCATTTCCATGTATTTTTAATTTATCAAAATATTTGACTTATTTTTTTGAATTATATATGTTATAAATTTATTGTTGAAATAAAATATGCATTATATTTAAACGAAGCATTAAAAAGTAATATAGAAATTGTGATTTTTGGTGATAAACTTTGAACTGTAGAATGATAAATTTTGAAATTCATTTTCCCACAACCATTAAACTTTTTATTTAAATATAAGTAATTACAAATAAGTGATGTAATTAAAAATTTTATAACAACCATTAAAATTTTTGCTGGTATACATCTTTTCATTAATTTCATTGGATTGAATTGTTGAAAATAATATTTATATTATTGTATAGGTTCTTATAAAAAGAAGTTGTACGGAGTGTATGTATCGGGGCATGAGATTATCTAAAATAATGTGCAGTGTATAATTTGAATTTGGCTATATTGAATTGTTGAAAATGCCATTTATGTTATTATTTTAATATATAAAACTCGATCATCGATGAACACATGAGATGAAATGTCAACTAACTTTCCAAACTCCACTTGTAAAGCACAAGCGACGATATCAACAAAGAAACTCCACGATTTAAGTTCGACATAGAAAATTTTATATGAAAACTGTCCCAACACTCGACATAGTCTTTGGTGCATTAAGATGAAGTATAAGTGATTTCCATGGAATTTATATTGATTATGTCACATGGAATTTGGAGTTCCCATCATATCTTAAAAGTATCAAATGATTTGCATTTGTTACTTTCTTGATACAATGTGAACTCTATATGCAAAGTAAATTTCTTTTTGTTGAATGTCATGGAGTTGCTTATACTAGTCGTAGTGCAGCAAAGTTGCATATAATTGATAATTGAAACGAGAACTATACTTTTCAAACTTGACTTTAAGTAAAAAATTGATAATTTCCATAGGAGATTTCTACCACAAATAGGGATTATATGTATAATCTTGTTCAAAATGGGTTCATTTGATGAAAGTTTATGGTGAATGTAAAAGAGTTCATAGAGTTTATGAAAAGTCACTATTATACTTACCGTAGGGAGAAATTGAATAAATGCCCATGTGAACACACCAACTATTTTCTATGTAATTATGGCAATGTGGAGACCATTGAGTACCGCATTTGTAAGCACGGGTATGTCCATGACTACTACCGTTGATACAAACATGGAGAGACGACGACGAGGTTACATATGACTTATCTACTAAGTCTAATTTCTTTAAGCGAGCTACCCTCATGTGGACCGTAAGCAATTTTCTCGTATACAACATGTTGTCGGGGTGGTGCACGTACGGTAAGAAGAAGCTTTTCCATATTGTATGGATAATATATCTACATTCCAGTTGACGTATGATGTGAAGACTTCTTAGTTTGAATTTTATCATTGATTTTTGCCAAATGGCTCAAGTGCTAGGAAAGACAAAATTTTCATATAGAAAGAAGAGTGTTACATCAAAGACCATTGTTACTGAAGTTTGATAAATAGTTGATAATGGGAATTGAACGCTTGGGATTGTTGAAGGTGACTCAACTAAGGGTGCAAATGGAGAACGCAAGAAACTTAATATTCTATGGGATGCGAGAAAAAGGACCATCTTATTGTACTTGCCTTACTGTAAGATAAATCTCATAAGGAACAATCTAGATGTCATGGATATCGAGAAAAATGTCTTCAACAATGTATTCAACCCGGTGATGGGCGTTTTAGGAAACATAAAAGACAACACCAAGTCGAGACAGGAAGCCTGCGAGCATTGCCTTCATTCTACCTTTCACTTAGACCCTATGTCGAAGAAATATGTGAAAGCAATTTTTATGCTTGACATGCAAACGAAGAAAGCAAATACTTTATGAATGGGTAGGGTCCATACATTTTCTCGACGGATATGCTTCAAATCTTGGTCGTTATGTAGATGAATAGAATCTCGGGTTGTTTGGAATGAAAAGTCACGATTGTCATATTTTTATGCAAAGACTACTTCTTATTGCCTTTCGAGAACTCCTTGAAGAAAAAATTTTGCTAGCCATTAGTGATTTGAGCTATTGTTTTATTGCCTTAGCAGCTCGAAGCATAAAACATAATGATGTCGCTGTGTTGGACCATGACATACCCAAATTCTTATGCTACTTACAGAAAATACTTTCTCTTAATTTTTCGACTTGATGGAACATATGCCTGTACACTTAGCCCACGAGACTCGTCTGGCTCGACTTGTACAATTTCAATGGAGGTACCCATTTGAGAGGTAAATGAAATAGCCTTCTTAACATTTCAAATCGAAATTATCCTTACTTCATCGGTAAATTCTTGTATATATGCTTTGTTACATATTTGGTAATTTAGGTACTTTCAACATTTCAAATCAACATTATCCTTGCTTCGAAACAAAGCGAAGGTTGAAGCATCAATATGTAATTCTTATCTATAGAAAGAAGCATCAGTGTTTTGTTCTTACTTCTTCAAGGAGCATGTCTCCGCAACGCATGATCAGGTGCCTCGCAATGATGATGGCGGCATAGGGTCGACACCACATTTTTCGAGTAGGTTTTCCATTTTTATTCATCCGGGTCGAACCTCGGGTAAACGTAAGACTCACTACCTTGAGGAGAAATAATATTGTGCGGCTCATAATTACGTCTTACATAATTGCCCTGAAATTGAACCATACATTTAGTAAGTATATTTAATTTAAGATAGCATATATTTATTATTCTACAATATTTCAATAAGGACCATCATCTTCTCATACTTTAATTATCCAACTTCTTTTATGACCTATATCAATGATCTCCATGCAAAAGTGCCAAAAATTACGTACTCTCCTATTTAAGAGAGCATTGAACAGTACTTCGCTTATTGGTTTGAAGAACACGTAATGTCCATATTAAATATATTGTTTGATGCACCGTAATGCAAATAATATATTAATGACGCATTGATATTTGTTTTGTACAAGCACGTCATAATATTGAGGATGATACAATCATTTATACTTCTTGCGATCCTAGTTGTTAATGCTCTATCTTATGAATGGGTAGATGTTTAACACCATGCACCACGGTTCAAGCAGCAGATCGATCGATAATAGTGGGGTTTAGGTTTAGTTCTCAAACTATACCGATAATGGCTTCGACTACTATGGCCAAGTCCAAGAAGTTATTGAGCTTGAATATGGTGGTAGTTATTGGACCATTTTGTTCAAGTGCGAATGGTTCGATCTGTCTCCGGGTACTAGTGCACAGGTTCACCATTCACTAAAGTAAGTTGATGTACACAAACACCGCCAATACAACAACAATGAGCCCTTCATATTGGCCATACAAGCACGTCATGTGTGTTTTATTTCTTACTCATCTTTGCGGGGAGTTCGACACGAATGGTTTGTTATGGCATGTGCCTTACGTCAATCTACAAACATTGTTTATCTTATAGTTTTAGTTAATAAAATACAAGTTTTATTTTTTTTATTATAAGTAATTGCATGTTTACCTTATAGTAAGATCCATGTGTATTTGTTGAAATATCCTAAATGTCCCTAGTCGGTCATTATACTGGGAACTATAATGAATTAAGACTAGTGTGAATCTTAATTAATGGTCATGTGATGATCATGTGTATAGCGATACGAATCAAGATCATGAGTACTTGTTAGGGAATAAGGTACTGGACCGACCCGCTATAAGAACACCACATGGATTAAGTCATAGGTGTTACTCATGATAGGTATATCATTTAGTCATTCAACTTGAGATTACCATAGACGTCAATATTAGGAGCATGATAATTTGACACAATCTAATGTTGTCTTTAACCGGACAATTATAAAAATTGTGATTGGCTACCGTGTGAAGAATATGTGAAGGTGTGTAATCAAGATATAATTTGTCACTCTTGTATATAGAGAGATATCAGTGGATCCCTCGATAAGATAGACTGATAATGGCCAAGTCAATGTGAATTGATATGATCAATGTCTCTTGGATGTTTTTTAGCTTACCTAAAGATCGAGACTAGTACGATTGAACATTAAGGGCGACTTTCCATGCCTTATGTTTAATCAAAGGATATCGCACGACAAAAGGATATGATATATGCTATTAATTAGGTTGTATCGATGTTGATCTTCATGCTACTTGGGTAGTCATAATGCCTTGCTAGAGACCGCTTATGACTTGTGTACCAAAATAGTTTTTTGGTACACTGCCAACGTCGCATGAACCTATTGGGCCGTATACAAAGAATGGCTTTGCATAATTTCGATTTGTTCAGAGTAACGAATTTTATATGATAAAATTTATGACATAAAAGCCCTTACGATTTGCTTAAACTACCTAAATACAATAGTTATATGATAACTTATTAATCGGGGCGTATGTGTAATTTTCTTAAACTACCTAAATACAATAGTTGTATCACGAATAGGATTTTAAATGAGGGCTTATCTACACATATAAATAAGGGGTGAACCTAAAAAAGATATAAGATTTTTGTTTTACAATTTTTGAGTTCTCTGGATTTAGGGAGAGAAAGAAAAATTGTTTTCAATCTCTCTTGGGGCTAGCACTCCAAATTGTGGTCACCGTCGTGTGTGGATTTCTGATAGAGGACGTGCACTTGAACGTCTTGAAAATCGAACAATCAAAAAGGAAATCACATAATAAGGTATGATTTACTTTCGTAGATTTATTTTAATGAAACTTATTTTCGATCCTGTTGGGGTTTTTCAAAATTTGTTTTGAATTTTTCGCTGCATATGAACCCCAAAAACCCAATATGGTTAGCTATTTGTAAGCTTCAACCTAAGTTTGTTGATGAGGTAGACAATCCTAATGATGTTGAACAAGTGGTTCCCCCTCTTAACATGGATTCTAAGATAATGAACCCAATTGCTACCTTGTCAATGAGGACCTTGACATGAATGATGTGGACCTTATGGATCCTTCTAATTTCCATAAGTCAGACGTATATGAAAAAGCTGACAATCAATCGTCGTCGAATAGTGAGAGTTAAACTAGAATTGTGAATATTTTAGTAAGATATTGTTGTAAGTTTAAATTAATTAGGCTGCACCATTGTAATGAACTTAATCCTTATCTTATAATATTACTTTTGTTATTTAGCCATGACATTTCATCAAGGACAAGCACAGTCGACACCCGCCGTGGTGCTTAGGCTCAAACTCCACCGACCGATCCACCAGAAAGCAAGAACAACTTCCCCGTAGTGAGATGTCGCTACCTCTTTTTACATATATCGAGCCTCCCACTGTGGCTTTGATAAATCACTAATTATGGTATATTTTAGTGTAATATTACTATGAATTCCAATACTTTTATTTCCATTTGTACTCTAAAACCTTTTATTATATTTTTAGGGTAAATAAAGGCCGTTAGACAAAAAGAAGTGATTTCCTACAAAAATCCAATCAAAAAGCAAGAGATAGGCTCAACGCCTTTCCATCCTCTAAGTGACCAAAATTTGCCAAGGAATCGCTGGCCTTAAATTCACTGGTTCAAAGAAAACTCATTAGTGACATTGCTTATAAAGCCTTGTAAAGACCCAATAGAGAAACGAAGCTCTATTTCCGAGGAGAACACAAGCATCTTCACAACCTCTTGGTATGAACATACAACACTGGGGACTCGATTCAAGATAGAATTGAAGGAAAAACAAAGCATCCTAGTGCCTTCTAAGCGATTTCCAGGGCCTCGGGATTTCACACATACAACGTTGGATAGTTCGTGGATTAGCAGTTTTGTATTTTGCGGATTCGCAAGATTCGAGATTAGATTTCCTCTTATCACACCTCTACTATAAATTGGAAAACCTAGAACAAATTTAGATCTCTCTCGCTCTCCTTTCTTCTATTTCTCATTCATTAGTAGATCAAAAACACTCTAAAGAGGGGAGAAGACTCCATTTGGTAAGTTTTTATTTATTTTTGCATTGTTTACTATGTCAATGAATGGCTAGGTTTCACATTTTAGACCAATGTGATTGAGTTCTAGGATTTAAGGATTTGGGACGTTTTGTGCTTTTAGTTCTAATATTTTTTTAATTCTAGTTTTTGTATTAATGATTGCATTATTTTATAAATTTTAAAAGTTTTTCCTTTTTCGTGGTGTAAGTGCATATGCACTCCGATTTAGGTAAAAACTATCACCAGTGATCTTACTGCCACTCGGTAAAGGGATCACATTAAGTAGTAAGTGGGGCCTTGTCTCGTTGGTAATCGATGTGCCTTTGTGCCATTGAGATATGAGGTAGCGGCATATTATAATCTCCTCATTACAGGTGGAAGAGTTTAAGCTAGTTGTTACTCATGGTAGGTGTTCTCATAGAGTTTAATGGTGCTAGTTTAATGAAAATCTATGGTATATCCCGGAGGTTTTGCGCTCTAGTTAGTTTATGGTTGTTTCACATGTTCCTTCCTTTGACATTAGGAGAATGTGGTGGTGAAAGTCATTATAAGCCTAGTACCAAAACAACCTTTTTAAAACCGACGAACGAATCTGATTCTTTGAGTCTCAATTCACATTATGTTCGAGAGTTTTATAGTTATTGATTTTCTTTTTTCTAAGTAATTGCGTTTATTTTCTTAGCGTTTAATTTCTAGTATAGTTATGTTTTGTTTTCAAGAAACCCCCATTTTTGTTTAATCTAAAAAGAAACGTCCCAATACTTATGGGTTTGACCTCGTACTTACCTCACTACAAATCTAAGGTAGTCGATGAATTCGAGACTATTATTAGTGCCTTCAACTGGGCCTACCTATTTTTGGCACCGTTTTCGGGGATTGGTGCTAATTCATTTTCTTTTTGGTTTTTTGTTGTTTTGTTTTGTTTTATGGTTGCAGGTGTCATAGGCATTCACTTTCTATAGACACTTTAATTCCCTTGATCTGGAAGTTGACTAGACATATAGAAAGATAGTTCACATTTAAGGAGGCGAATCAACACCGTGGATGATCGTTACCCTTATGTATCAAATATCTAGCTACCACCAATCACTTTGAGCTGAAATCGGGGTTGATACATAAATTGCATGATTTTCATAGGAAAGAGAATGAGGATCCTCAAAAGTTCCTCAAGAAATTTAATATGGTGGTAGTAGGCATGAAGCCTGATACAATTGATGTTGACTTAGTGAGACTAAAGGGATTTCCCTTTTTATCTCAAAGATGATGCATAAGATTGGTTATTTCACTTACCGGCCAGTTCTATTAGGGATTGGAATGAGCTACATCAAGAATTTAAAGATGATTATATGCCAATCAGGATGATAACTCAGCTTAGGAAACATATATCTTACATTGTTATGAAAGATGATGAATCATTGTCACAGTATTAGGAAAGGTTTAAGATATTGTGCAGGGTGTTCACTCAACACGGACTTAGCAAAAAGTCCTCGATAAAAGGTTTCTATGAAAGGCTAACTTATAATGAAAAGTGACTACTCGTTACATTGTGCAATGAGAGTCTAGCAGATATCATACCTACAGAGGCTATAATTTACAATGAGAAACTAGCTAATCAAGCCAAGCAATATGGTCCAACTAGTGAAAGAAGAACAACAACATCTTCAGTGGAAAATCTATTTGAGAGTGATTTGTCAGAATTCAAGTCGATGGTAAAACAAATGATTGTTGTAACATGGACAAAAAATGCATGTGGTATATGTTCAGAGTCGAATCATTTCACAAACTAGTGTCCCCAACTTTTTGAGGATACTTGAGTTGTCATTTATATAGGGCAAGAATAATATAACCCTCCAGGTTATAATTATTCAGCTTCCTCCTACTGATATATCTCATATTTCTTTATAAAATTGACACCGTCAATTTTTTTTCCTTTCAGGTCACCAACTATTCATTTTCATTACAATAAATTTTGGACTTCACCTGAATAAATGTATTAAGGAAATCAATGAGATTCTCACAACATTGTTGCCTCACTCTTTGTTTCAAGTTCTAAGAACTTTCCTTATATGCCCAATGTTTTAATTTGAGATAATCCTTTCCAACATCAATAATTAGTAGTCATCCTTGACCTACTTGATAATCTCAATCAATCTCCTTCAATAATACATCACTTATTTCAATCGTTATTAGTTCAACTCCAACATGTGCTCCAAAGAACATACTTATAGTTAATGTTCCAGACAACTCAGCTGATGATGTGCCTGCGCAAAACTTCTATTTGGTCATCAGTAAATATATCACCTAAAAGATATTACTAAGCAACTTTTATTATAGCTATAGCCTTTGTCCCTTTCTTTTTAAAGCATTATCAACATAATCACCTTGATGAGTGATGTTTCAGAGTGAATTACCAATACTTAGGAAAGTTTTAAGGTAACTTTCTTATCTTTTATTTCTATCACTCTGACAAGTTCCATTTTTATAACTTCTACAATTCGAAATTCGTTACTTACTCTTACACATGTCCACTGGTGTTATATTCTCAGGTTGTCTTTTAATGATTCCTCTAAGATTTTGATTAATCTCAAAGAATGATTAAAAGATCCTCGACAACCTTTCTTCTTAATTTAGAAGTGATGTCTTTCCATATTTAGTACAACTACCAAATTAGTTATCTCGAGATTATTAGTCTTTAATAGTTCTTCTCCCAAATCTGGAACTATATATGTATAGCTGGAAATATGAGTTACAATTTTACTTTATTATTTCACCCACACATTCTTACCTAGATCAGAAGTCATAGGATGAACCTCTAACTTCTTCTACAATTTAGGTTTTGTTAAGCAAACATTGTAATCAAACTATACTTTCACCTTCCTTCAAGGCATCCTTGTATTAGATTTCAACTTATAACCTCACATACTTGAGTTAACTGAATAAATCACACAACGATATTACAAATCCTCGGATCAATAGTTTGTAGTATTCAATTATTTCAAGTTTACTTTCCTCTTTTTACTATTATGTTGAATAAATGACAACCTCATATTGTCTCAATCACAGTCAAATCCCCTGATTTACTGTTAATATTCAACACTCTTACCATTTATTATGCTTTAAAACTTAGTACTAGCATTTGCAAAAATCTAGTCTAAACCAACTTACCATTACCAATACCAATTTCCATTTTGTACGGTAATTGCTCATGCATTCTCCAAGTCTTCAAAGATTCCATGTTATTATTGATAACATAATAACAACTTCATTACAATAGGGGTTTCCTTCACTTGACACCCTTAATTTAAGAAAATAACATGAGTTGTAGTGGTTTCCACTATCCACTTAAAATGATCAAGCACCTGCCTACAATCATCTTATACAGATATATATCCTTAGCTCTAATCATTTCACTGTGAAAATCAAATCTCAACTATCTTTTGGGAACCGTTGATTTCACTCATTTTCAGAAGGAGTTGTCAATTCTAAGTAATGAATACTCATTTTGACTACAACACATTAATCTTCGGATTCCCCAAATCTTCAGATTCACTGATCACTCATTCTCCCCAATTTAGACTATACCAGTCTAATAGATCAAACTAGGATATCTTACCAACTCACTGCTATATTCTGGATTTAACTGTCTTTTATTAATAAACCACTTGTTATTCCAATATGGATTCACACCATGACTGGAATATCAACATCATAACAACTTATGAAGTATAACTGCATTAGTCGTCTCCTAATCTCCATTAAGCTTTTATCATTTACCACTAATTTTTTTACTGGATAACTTTCATTATTTCCATACTAGTCTCAATACTAGTATGAAATCACCTCTTAAAGTGGTCCACCATCTTTGATTTTCATTGAAAGTCTTTTAGTAATTCATTATTTTATAATTTCCATTCTAAGACACACCTCAAGATCTTGATTCAATCAATACTACTTCACTGACTACTATTTGCCTTATAATATAAGTAAGACGAAAGACCACCGAAGATGTTACTTGGAGAAGATTTTTATTTCATCTTCGTAACTTTTCTTATGTCTTTCCTTTTTGTCTATCCCCGAGGTTAAGAATCTCCGAAGCTCTTACCTCCAACACCTTCTCATATCATGAGAAATAGATGGTCTTCAACCATCTTATTATTGTTCAGAAAAGATATAATTCTTATATCTACCACGTAGATATAGTATACATAACAAATAACATATTTCAGTCTTTTATCTTTTGGTTACCCCACAAAATCACGATAAAAACCATTTATCAAACCCTAAGCTTATTCATAACTCGAGACCACTCTTCGAGTCGATAAACTTAGGTTACGTTATTAGGGTAATCAGAGTATCTTAAACTTTTAAAGTAGCCTAACATTCACTTCAAACACCATCCAAAAGTGAATGTATGGTCAGAGCCTTGTCCATGATACCTAACTGTATAATTGTTACCACTTTATCCATAAAAGTGATAAACCATAAACTCTGGCACCACACCGTATCAGAGTAATTCAACCTTAAGCTCTGAGGTAGGATCTAACTTTACCTAACCTAGGCTCTGATACAAAACTGCATATAAGATAATAACCTTAAGCTCTTTATAAACCTTAGGCTCTGATACCAAACTGTAGCATCCCCTAACCTTATTAGGGCAATACCCGGCTTGAAACCTTAATTAAGCCCAGATTACCCTTACCAAACTTAACTAGAGCCAGCAACATTACCACCTTCACCTGATAAGCACAACTGTATATTTATTATCGAAATGAAACAAATCATATACGCATCAAAAGTTTAAAACCTTTTCAATAATCAAAATAAGCATGCAGTATTTAAAACAAACTGGAATAAACCTCGGTTATATAAATCACCCATCCCTTGTGATATTACAAAACTGTAATTTAACACCAATATATAAGACCAGAGAAAGTCATTACAACGAAGAGAAGTTCAAGACTCCTATAACTTCTCCATTCCATAGTCATAGTGCTCGGCGGATCTACTTGTAACGTTAATTCAGGTGAGCACCCCAACTTGCAAAGTAAGTAGGGATTCACACTAATCATCAACATTCCATATAATATTCAAGGATATCATGCAATAACAATATGCACAAATGATATCTTACAAGAATATGGAAATCATATAAACCAATATATATAATGGATGCAAAGCAAAAGTCTTTGGACTATTACACTGTGATCCCCATTTTTATTTATAAAACTAGGAACGATTACCCACCAGCGCCATTAATACGAGTTCTAAACCAACACACCGCGCATATGTGATGTTTAGCCAATCGATTAATGCCCAATGGTTCTATCCTAAACCCTCTAGTGAATATGTAACCCACGCAACCTATAAACTGAGTAAGAGTTACGTATATACCGGGAGATTAACCCCATGTACTATACAACCTGGTCTCTGCCCTGAGGATTTACTCTCATGGATCACATTAGACACCATTTTTTATTCATTAGAAAAACCATCACAGTGTACATAATCCCCAATTTCAATCAAACAACTACATGAGCTATAATATACTAAATAGTCAGGCAATATTGAAAAATAAGCGAATCCATACTTACCTCGGTCTAAGTCTCTGTTTCTCAAACTCCTTAACTTTTCGGTTATCTCACTCTTCCTCGGTATTCCTCAACCTATCACCAATCATTTGGGGTCAATATAGGTTCAATACACTATGTTTAGAACCCCTCAACTAGTCCCTAAGTCTCCTGAAAATAATATATAAAATTCAGCTCAGTTGCTGGTTTCAGGGGCCTGGTAGTGCGCTGCATGACATGGATAACGCGTTATCTATAAGTCAATCATCTTCCCTAGTACGAGTAGCACGCTATGGCCAGAGCCTAGCGGCAATGCGCACTAGACCTGCAATAGCAGCACAGTTCTGCTCATCCAAATCAACCAAAATCACATCCAACAATCACAAATCCATCAAAACAGATCGAGAACAACCTCTAATGAGGTGAGGGACTATAATTGATCAACAAATAGCTTAAACAACCATAATCTTAGCATTATCGAATTGAACTTTGATAAGCACAAGATCAATTCATACCTATATGATACTCACGAGCTGTGTGATCGATTAAGCTCATCAATTTGATCAAATTTGGCTCCCGAAATGATCTCCCTTTGATCCGAAATCGAAAATGAGCCTCCTCTTTCTCGCGAATTCTCGAATGATCTGAGGATAAGAATGAATTTTTGTTTTTATATATGGATTTACCTCAAGATATGAATCGCACTATCACGAGATCGATCACGTGGTTGATGCGTTAAAGTGACATAAAATTTGACACATCAAGCACTTACGCTTCGTTCGAGATGATCCGATAATTCATATATTTTTAATATTCTTTTATTTTTCAATATATATATTTATATATTTAAAAACATATATATATATATATATATCACTTATTATTCATAAATAAACTCAGCGGACATTCCTATAAGTGTCCTTGAGCGTGCACATTCTTGCCACGACTCCATCGTCACACTTGGTGTCTAGGTAAACCATAGTTTATTGAGTGTTTTTCGTTTTATAGGCTTATGTATAATCTCCGAATTATAAGAAAACTTATATATAAATTGATTTCACAATCCAAACAAACACAAAACGTTATGCAAATGCACGCATATGCTAATCGAGGTACGCCAAAATTAACCATGAGTCGAACTAAGGTTAATTAGGATTTGGATTAGTACTAATCACCAGCTTAAGGTAACGGGTTGTTACACAACACCTCCTATCCCTTGTGATATTACAAAATTGTAATTCAATATAAATATATAGTAAGGGAAGACTCATTACAATGAAAAGAAGAGCAAGACTCCTAAGTCCTCTCTATCACGTAGTCATAGCGCTCGTCTGTTTTCCAGAAATGTTAATTGGGGTGAGCGCTCCAACTTGCTTAGTAAGTAGGGACTTACATAGCCATAAACATTCCATATAATAATCAAGAACATTACGCAATAAAAATATGCACCAATGTTAACTAACAAGAATATGGAAAACATATAATTTAATAAATAATGGATGCATCTCAAACATCAATGACTATTACACCTGTGATTCCTATTTTATTTATAAAACTAGGGTTGATTATTCACCGACGTCATTAATGCGATTGCTAGACCAACACATTGGCCGATGTGCTGTCTAGCCAATCCATTATTGCCCAATGGTTTTAGTCGAAACCCTCAAGTGAATATGTAATCCAAGCAACCTATCAAATTGAATAGGAGTTACGTAAAGGCAAGGAGATTAGCCCTGCATCCTATAAACTTATTCTCAAAACTAGGAGTTACTCTATTGGATCATATCAAACACCATTTTCCATTTATTAAAAACATCACAGTGTATATAGTCCCATATTCAGTTCATAAATTACATGAAATACATATACAAAGATAACCAGACAACATTGATAAATAAAGCGAATCTGTACTTACCTTGGTTTAGGTTTTCATTAACAAATTCTTAACTTTCTGGTTATCTCACGCTTTCCTAGTGTTCCACAACCTATCACAAACCATTTGTGATAAATATAGATATATTATCCTATGTTTAGAACTCCAAGATCAGTCGCTAAGACCTCAAGAAATTTTATGTCAAACACAGCACAATTGTTGTTTTTAGGGGTAAGAGTGCGCTCCCTCACTTGGTGGGCCACGCTCCACCAACCGGGTTCGTCTCAATGGATGAAGGGAGCGTGCTCCTCTACTACCTAGGGCGCGCTCCACCCTACATTGTCTCGATAGTGAATAGGGCAACAACCACTGTTCCACCCACAAATCCATAAAACAACATCAAATACCCCCAAAATTCATCAGGGACGACCTCTAGTGAGATAACAAACCATTTCAAACTATCAAACAACACAATTTAAAGAGATATCATCACTACCAACGAATTGAATTTTGGAAAACATAATAACTAAACTTACCAAAGTAATGATCTCTGAATTCCCAATTGATTAAGCTCATCAATTCACACCAAATCAACTCCTGATCCACTCCTTCTGATCAAACCCTTAGTCTCTCTTCCTCTCTCACTTCTCGAAAGATTGAATGAAATGAAGATAAGAATGAAGGTTTTAATTTAAATTTATAGATTTTCCTCAAGATACGCATCGCACCATCTCGAGGTTGATCAAGTGATTGATGTGTTAAATTGACACTCCTTAAAGTGACACATATTTTGACACCATCAACGCTTACGCTTATCTCGAGGTTGATCAAATGATCCATATAATTCAAACCAAACTTATAGTTATATATATCAAATATATATAAATATATATACTTTGTGTATTTTCTCAGCATTAAATTCATCGAACATGCCTACGAGTATTCTAGGGCATGCATATTCATTTCATAACCCCCTCATCGTACTTGGTGTACCAGCTATTTATTGTTTGATTACATATTTTTTGATTATAGGTTTGTATTAATTTCCTATAAATGCCATAACCTATAAAATTCATTAAGCATTCCAAACAAACACCAATCATCACACAAATCCATACACATGTTACTCGAGGTATGCCAAACTTAACCACAAGCCTAACTCGGGTTAATTAAGATTTGGATTAACACTAATCCCAATCTTAAGGTTACATGTCGTTACTGTGCAAGCTTTAAAGATCTATTTATGAATTAAAGCAAACTTTTAGGAGTTGGAATCTTCTTTTTGATGAAGCAATTAAGGAATTTGGTTTTATTAAAAACGAAGATGAGCCTTACGTATACAACAAAGTCAGTGGGAGCGTGATTGTTTTCTTAGTATTGTATGTTGATGATATATTACTCATTGGAAATGACATCCCAACCTTCTAGAGTGTCAAGTCTTGGTTATATAAGTGTTTCTCAATGAAGGACTTACGAGATGCAGCTTACATCCTTGGGATTAAGATCTATAGGTATAGATCTAAAATGTTGATCAATCCAAGTTAGAGTGTTTATATTAACAAGGTACTAAATAGGTTCAACATGGAAAACTCTAAAAGAGAGTAATTGCCAATGTCTCTTGGTATAAGTCTCAGCAAAACTAAATCTCCTAAGACTAATGATGAGCAAGAACGCATGAGTATGATTCTATATGCATCAACTATTAGATCTATTATGTTGCCATGTTATGCACTTGACTTGATATATCATATGCTTTGAATGCAACAAGCAGATATTAATATGATTTTGGTGAAAGTCATTAGATAAAAGTAAAGAATATTTTTAAGTACTAGAGAAGGATTAAGAATAGTTATGGGTTTATGAAAGTTTAAAAGACGAGCTTATTGTAAATGGTTACACAAATGCAAGTTTTCAAACTGATATAGATTATTTTATATTGTAGTCTGGATATGTGTTTACTTTGAATGGAGGCACAGTGAACATAAAAAGTTTGAAGAAAAAACTGTGACATATTCTACATCAGAAGCTAAGTATATTGCAGCGTTTGATGCCGCTAGGGAGGCAGTTTGGATCAAAAAGTGTCTTTAAACTTGGTTTGGTTCCGAGTATAGCTAACCCTTTTTTATTGTATTATGAAAACAACAGGGCGATAGCATAGGCCAAGGAACCAAGATCACACCACCGGTCAAAACATATACATAAACATATTCATCTCATTCGAGAAATCATTGAAAGGGGAGATGTGAAGATTTGCATAGTTCCTACAAAACACAATGTTGCAGATCCTTTGAGGAAGGCTCTTCCACAAGTGAAACATGATGGTTATGTTAGGTCATTAGGTATTAGATACATGAATGATTGGCCCTATTGCAAGTAGGAGATGTTGGGGCATATGCCCTAGGTCAATCCCCAAACATTGTTTATCTTATAATTTTAGTTAATAAAATAGAGGTTTTCATTTGCTATTTTATTATAAATGATTGCATGTTTACCTTATAATAAGATCTATGGGTATTTGATGAAATATTCTAAATGTCCCAAGTCGGTCATTATATTGGGAACTATAATAAATTAAGATTAGTGTGAATCTTGATTGATGGTCATGTGATGATCATGCGTATAGGGATACGAATCGAGATCATGAGTACTAGTTAGGGAACAAGGTACTGGACTGATCCACTATGAGAACACCACATGGATTAAGCCAAAGGTGTTACTCATAATAGGTATATCGTTTAGTCCTTCGAATTGAGATTATCAAAGACTTCAATATTAGGAGCATGATAATTTGACACAATCAAACATTGTCTTTAACTGGACGATTATAAAGATTGTGATTGGTTACCATGTGAGTAATATGTGAAGGTCTGTAATCAAGATATAATTTGTCTTTCTCATATAGAGAGATATCAATGGATCTCTCGATATGTTAGACTGTTAAATTGCCAAGTCCAAGTGAATTGATATGATCAATGTCACTTGGATGTTTTCAGTCTACCTAAAGATCAAGACTAGTATGATTGAACATTAATGGTGACTTTCCATGCCTAATGTTTAATTAAAGGATATCGCACAACAAAAGGATATGATATATGTTATTCATTAGGTTGTATCAATTTTGATATTCATACTACTTGGGTAGTCATAATGTCTTGCTAGAGATTGCTTACGACTGCTTACGACTTATGTACAAAAATGGTTTTCGTTCACTACCAATTTTATATGAACCTATTAGGTCGAACACAAAGAATGGCTTTGTGCAATTTCAATTGGTCCACAAATTCATGACATGAAAGTTTTTACAATTTGTTATATGATAACTTATTAATAAGAGCGTTTATGTAATTTCCTTGAATTGCCTAAATACAATAGATGTATTACGAATAGATTTTTTAAGTGGATTTATCTACACATATAAATAGAGGTTAAAACCTTAAAACAAAATAAGATTTCATTTTCTTATATTTTCGAGTTCTCTAGATTTTGGGAGAGAAAGAAAAACGTTTTTATCTGTCTTGGGCCTAGCACTGCAAATTTGTGGTCACTGTTCGTGTGTGGATTTTTGATAAAGGACGGATGCTTGATTGTCTTGGAGATCAAACAATCAGAGAAGAAAATCACATTTAAGTTATGGTTTACTTTTGTAGATTTAGTTTAATGGAACTTACTTTCGATCCTATTGGAGTGTTTTCAAGATTGCTTTGAATTTTCCAATGTGTATGAATCCCATAACCCAACATGATTTATGTATATCAAATGTATTATCAAAACAATTCTAATTTTTTGCTGCATATTATGTTGATTTATATTTCGATATCGATATAAAAGTTATGTTTATCAAGTATGGAAGGAGAGGCTGTTGGCTCTGGTTAAGTTTAGCTGGTATACCAGGGCTTAATTAGGGTTTTCAGCCAGATATTGCCCTAATCTAGATAAGGGATGTCACACGTCTAAGAACAGGAAGAGTGTGAAGAACGGACCTTGAACCGATATGTCCAAACATACTAGTGGTACTCGTTCTTTCGTCAGTTATACAAAGCAATTGGTAGGTATTGTTTATTTCAGTATCATCATCGCACTCATATATCTTGTTTTATAGTAAAAAACTCATTACTAATTTTTTAACTTACATTTTGAAGGATAAGGATGCAGGGGCTCCTGTGGTCGGCTTGTTCCTCCATGTCAACACAATCAAGCATGACAAGTCTATGTTCATCAATGAGAGGTCTTGCAGATTGAATGTTAGTCACTATTCTTATTCAATAAGAAAGTCTTAGATATGAATCGATTTAGTAGTACGTACATGAATGACTAACTCAATTGTCATTTTCATTTTTATAGGAGTTCCAGATAAAGCTCGAGAAGATGATGCAAGCATCTATGGAAGTGCCAATAGATCATGATGATTTATTCTACAATATTTCTCATAGAGATAAAAGACATGTTTATGGTTTAAGGCCACAGGCAAGACCTACTCACGACATAGGAGCTAGCATGTCACACACAAAGGAGGTGTCTAGGATGATCAAGGAGGTTACCTCGCTTCGTGCAACCACACAAAAGCACAAGGAGATGATTGCTCAACTCTTGGCGTTTATGATGGCGACGGAATAGGGAGCAACATTCTTTGGCGATCTCGAGGCCAACACCTCTCAGGCTTCTCCTCATTAGGCCCCATTTTTTAGACCACTTCTCCTCATCATCAAGCCTCACCAAGTTCAGACCATCATCAAGATGTGATAGATCATGGGCGTAGGGATGGCGATAATGACATTGACGTTTACTTTGCGGAGGACAGAAATGACGACTTAGAGTGCCTGTAAGATTTCGCTCCTCTATCGGCTAGTTTTTTTGTCGTCTTGTAATTACAAACTATTATTGTAATATATTGATTTTTTTATATATATCTCTAATATTTGGTATTTAAATTTATTTTTTCATAGCAAGATTAAATTAACATTTTTTTTTTACATTACAATTCTTGTCATTCGCTGTTTCGTCACTAGTTAGTAGCTGACTAGCGATGAATAGCGCACCATATTAAGTGGTGCAACAGTGTGTTATTGATAGTCCAGTCATAATTAGCGACAAAATAGCGACGGTACTCTTGAGTCCATCGCTAGTACTAACAGACTAGCGACAGAGATATGTTTGTCACTAAAAGAATACGACCTGGCCAACGATCTTAGCGACATGTACTAACAAAATTATCCGTTACTAAGTGAGCGACATACTAGAATTTTCGTTACTAAAATCTTAGCAACGAGGGCTTTTGCGATGACTATATTTCCATTGCTAATCCGTCGCTGATTGGATTAACGAATAAATATAGAGGGTTTCGCAATAGAATATTACATTGTGAAACTCACTAATTTTTGTAGTGTGAGTAATTTAGAGTGCTCACCCAAAATAACATTTTAAGTTCACAGCCCAGCACTTCGTCTAAAGGAAAAAAAGGCGTATGAGACTTTTCGTCTTCTCTACGATGTAATGAATCCTCTTTTGTATATATTATATTGTTTGAAGTACAATTTATAATATAAAAGGGTTGAGAGATCTTTTATAATCAAGGTTTGAGTTGGTAAACTCTAGATTTTTGTATATCATCTTAAATTCTCAACTTCGTTTATCTTTGATTATATATTTCGATATCAATATATAGGTTTAATTTGTCAGGTACTAAAAATGAGGTTGCTAGCTCTAGTTAAGTCTAGCTGGTGTATCGGGGCTTAATTAGGGTTTCACGCCGAGTATTGCCAAAATTGGGATAGGGGATGATATAAGGCTTGGTGATTTTAGCCTTCTTAGGTGCCAAAAAGGTGAGGAAAGCTCTCTTGAGAGGTTGGGATCTCATTCCAAAGTAGGTAATTCCCATAAACATTGTGATTAAGTGTGATTTTATCTAGGGTTTTAGGAACGAAATTTAAGTGAAATGTGGCATTTATAGGATGGTGTTCTTACAATTAGCATAGGGCTTTTGCTTGTGATGCTATTAGGGTTGATTTGGTGGGCTCGATTGCGAAATTTGGTTGATTTTAAAATATTCTTTATTTTCATGAAATTGTGTACTATTTTTACCAAATCAATAATTTCAAATTTATTTTGCAATGTGGATGTTTTTGTTGGATTTGGATATTCTCCAATGTGTTGTGACATAAGTATGGGGGAATTCGGGCTTTTCTATTGATTTTTTGGTTTCAAAAGTTTGAATTTCGTGAATTTCTTATATTTCCAAAACTTTGACCAAACATTATGAAGGAGAGTGAATCGTGATCAATATGTGTGTGTGTGTAAGTGTGTATGTCTATGCGTGTGTGCAATTGTGGTTGAATGCAATTGATGATTACTTGTTTATCCATCGAATGTGGCTTGTAAGTGCTTTGTCGAGACTTTGAAAATGGTTTTCAAACTAAATTTTCTTAATAGCTCCTTGGCTTGAATATCAAATGTTTTGACTTCTATCGTTTAATCTTTCAGTTTTCAATTATAAAACTCTTTGGATTGTCGATTGATATGCGTTAAATAAATTGTTTTGACTATGCGAATGGACACACGACCAATCACTGTGAGAGGACTATAGTGAGAGGGATTGAGATTGATTATAGTCATTGGGCCATTAACTATTACTACACACTACCTACCTTTGATGACTTGGGAGATGAGACTATCCCCCACGACCGATAGTTATATAAAATCCGAGCATTTCATAAACTTGATTAGAAGGCTAATTGAGTGAAATTGTATTTTAATTGGAAATTAATTATCCGAGGTAAGACCCACATGTTACACACCAGAGATTATGAGTTAAAACATTATTTTTTTGTACCGCATGCCTAGTTGTCGTGTTATACTTTTTTCTTCACAAAATAGAGTCAACTTGAGACTTAGACGTAATATCAGGATGTTTTGGAGCGCGTTGAAACTTTTCTCAATTTTTGACGAAATTGGGGTATTTTTCACGGTTTAAATTTGGGCTTAAAATATATGAGATAAATATGAAATAAAAAAGTGTCAAATTAACTAAAAAGGCAGAGGAGATACAAAACAAAGGTTTGAATGTAAAGGGCAAAAAATGTAATTTGATTTTCAAACATTTAACACAGTAGGAACTGAAAATGTTTTTCATTTTGAAACCAAATATTCTTTTTTTTTCCTACCATCGATCATCCTTTCCATTGGAGCTTACCCTCTCTCAATCCATCATCTTTTAATTTTATTAATGACCATCTCTATCTCTTTCTCTCTTTCTTTCTCTTTCTCTGTTACGTTTTGGTTTTCTTCTCTACTAAAGCTTACTGTCTCACTTCCTTTCTAACGTCCGAACAGTCAGTGCCTAGTCACGATGGTAAAAGGTGGATCAACTTATTAGGTAAGGTGAGTTTTGAGAAAGTCAAATTTGATTCATAGTGATTTCATTTGATTTCATGGTGGTTGAGTTGAAATTATAAATTTATTGGTGATTTAGATCTGTGGAAGGGGAAAATGGACAATAAATTGTGGCTAATGCATGTGTATGTTGTTTCTATGGTTGATTTAGTGGTGTTAGTGTTTGTAATTTAGAACGTTAAAAGGAGGAGGTGGTGACTGATGTTGTTATGTTGTTATTGTTGTTTGGATTGTTCTTTGTTTGGTCTTAATTGAGGATAGTGGGAGGGTTGTTGTTGCAACTATGTGTCGTGAATGTTGTGGGTGGATTACTTTTGTTTTTGATGGAGAAGATGAGTTTGTTAAAATAATATATGTAAATTGAAATGATGAAAAATAACCATAGGCAGGGCATCACCCTAGTTAAACCAGTGAAGGCCTGAGCTTTGCTCAAGCCGAGCCTTAGAGATGGTTCGGCTCGAAGTAATCCAAGGCGTAGCTAAGATTTGGCTCGGCCTATGCTGCTGGCAATTAGAAAAAAAAAATCTGAAGCATCAAATGAAGTTTATTTGTAGGTCTAAGTCCGTTAAAATCATGTATGAAAATGGAGAAAGTTTAGTGGGTTGTTTGAGATCAAATATGATGCGCTTCGAATGCGTCAATAATAAATTCAAACTTGAATTGCTATAAAATGCTAACTACAATTGGTTTGTAGGTGGTAAGCACAATTGTTGATCCTCAAGGATTCGTAATCTAACTTTGGTCAAGAAGAAGGTTTCATGAGAGAGAGAGATAGAGAGAAGTATCTAATTAAGTACACTAACTAACATAAAGTGCAAGAGAAGTAACAATAATCAAACTATAACGATAAGGGAATAGTGAAATAACTAATCTAATTGCATTAAAGTAACGTAAGACAAGTTATGTAAATTCCTAGGTTAGGAAAATCAAGTTCAACTCAACATCATGGATTTGCTCGTTGATTCGACAAAGGCTTGTTTGGTTTAGTTTCAGATAGCAGCTAACACTTCTTAGTTTCCTACTTTTGGTAAGAGACTCTCTAACAGATGTATAACCCTTGGTAGAGCAACCATTGGGTTTGACACATTCATCGCATTAAGATTTGTGAAACCACTAGCCTTAGACAACCAAGTCACGAAGCACACTTAATTTAGCCCAGACCATCTTATTATGCGAGATAAACCAAAAGGGAGCAAACTAATTAGGTTATCTGCATGCCACTTGGTGTTTAACGTTCCACAAAATTATGGATGCAAAATAATCAAACTAGCAATAGATTTAAATAAAAAAAGCATTTGCAACTGCACAATCAATTATTCAAACCCTGATAATCAAACAATAACAAGAGTACTACCAAAACATAAAACAAATTTGAAATTAAAATAGGTAGAACCTCACAAATTCTTTGATAATGTTGAGCTTCCCTTTAAAAATCCCAATCTTAGATATGTGGGGGTTTGGAACAATGTTTGCACCGAGGAGGATCTTATGGTCGTTGATCAGTGGAGAGGGGCTTGATGTGTCAATCGAGGTACATCCAGGCATCCAAAGAGTTACATAGTGGGGTGATGAGCGAAATTGAATGCGTGAGATGTGACTCGTGTTCCTAAGATGATCGAGGGCAGCTAATTGATGAAAATGAGACATCCATGTTGTTGAAGGCAGATCTAGAGGCTGTCGGAATCGCGTCGTTGATGAAATGTTTGAATTAGAGGTATGTAACTCGTGCACCGAAGACGATCCTTGTGTTTACACGCAACACGAGGCGTATTTGAACGTCCCTTACATCGCCAAGCTATGTTTATGTCACTCAGTTGTATCATTCGACAGCTCCATCTCATCTGATCTGATGAAATCACGTGTCTCCAAGACGATCCAATGGTTGTTGAAGCTTCTATCAAGAACTCACGCCTTAGCTAATTTTATTCTACTAATGCACCTCAAATCTTCTTCCAAACCACCTAACCTACAACCTAGAACAATATAAGTCCCACTTAATGGCCTCGAGATGCGTGCCAGCGTGCTTTTTAAGGTGAACGCCAAAAGAAATTCCAAAAGAGCCCCGTTTTTTTTCTATTTTATCTAATACCATAAGGAATCTACAAATAACAAAAATAAACATTTATTAACTATATTTTTAGAATTTGGCATATCGTACTAATGTAAATACACACTAAAATGGATTACAAATTGAACTCAACAACCCTAAACTTATTATTTTGCTTGTCTCGAGCAAATATTATTCAACAAGACTCTGACTTACTAATGCAAACTAAACTAGACTCCTAATTAATGCAAACCTATAGTTCAAAATGTGAATATAAACACACAAAATTTATTGAAGATGCACTAAATACAACTAAATGATCTTAAGCTTAAACATTAACAAAGCAACAAAAAACTCAAGAGACTTGGGAGACTAGAAGTTATCATGAACTTAGGCCCGACCTCATCAAATATCATACTTTTAGAACTAAAACTCGGTCAAAATCCAAGGGTATCAATTAATCAGGAGTTTTATTAGCCTATACACTCAAGCTGCAAGTTCATGATCTCTTAATTAAGCAATAAAAATGCAAAGAATCCCATAGCCGAGACTACAACTCACACTCTCCACTAATGAAGACTTAACACATGCAAGAGTAAAAAACGACTTTTATTTTTGTTGCAATGGGGCTTGGTTAGGCTAACAATGAAAATGGATGTACATGGATTCAAAAATTGTTGGAAAACATTAGTATAAACCGTACATACACAACAGAGAGCTAAAATAAAGTGAGTAACGACATAATTTTTAAACATTTGAATTCATGAATCACTTCACTTTTTTTTCACCAACTTCTTTATTTTCAAGTGCTTTACGCACATTATTATTTTTTCCACAGCTTTAAAGTTTTGTGGATACACTTAATTATAACAAACAACCCAAAACTTGGGCTTTTCTTATAATGAATCACATAAGCTCTCTTTTCAAACTTTTGGTCTAAATTAGGCTTCCCAACAACTAGGTAACAAGGATATAAAGGCTATGTGGTTTTATTGGATTTCATGATAGGTACATAACAAAAACATGGTGGAATAGGCTCAAACATGGCTAACTAGTGGAAATAGATGATAGGTGGGCAATAAAGCTAATTATTTTACACAAGCATGGCCTAAAATAATTCTCCTACACATGTTTCAATCTTTAAAATTTCGCCTTAGGTATAGTGCAACCTCATTCTATGACCCCAGAGATCTAACTTATTCCACTTTCTCAGTTCTGACTTTATTCTCACTTTGGTGTCAACCACATGACCTATCCCTCGTAGTAGACCTACAACATAACATTTATCAAACTGCGTCAAGGACACGACAAAGTGCAATCTCTTACATCATCCTAAGTCCACATCTCAAAAGCATGCATTAACAAAATACACAACCAATAGGCACTAAAGTTAAGTTTGGGCAACTCTATATGCAACAAAATTTTCCATAAGACTCTAAATGCATGGAAAAAAGCATATTTATTCTAAAAAACTTATTTTTTATTAGAATGAAAAGAAACTACATATGAACATATTATGAACAAAATAAATGAATGCATGAATGAATGAGATGACGAGAAGGAGTGATGTAGAGATAAGAAGGAAACGGTAGACTAGAAAATTGAATGAATAATAAAGAAAGGGAACAAATACACTATTGTTACCATTCATAGCAAGCAACAAAAAATTGAAATGAGCGCACCTGTCAAGCTTGCATTCCCCAACCATCAAAGCCATCTTTCCAAAAACCTACATATCCCCCCGAACTTAGTCCATACCTTGTCCTCAAGGTAAAACAAACATATAGACAACAAGATAGGGTGAATGAAAATAAGTGATACATGATGGAATAAATAAAAAGATGAAACAAACTAAGTAAAATGCAGCAAAGTCTCTAAAACTAGTGAAATGACAAAAACAAGTCTTATTTAAGTGATTTTTTTTTTGTTTTGTTTTTTTTTTCAACTATCTAGGGGACTTTGAAACAAAATAAAACCATGACATGATAAGAGCAAGAACTAACTAACAAAGTAATTAACTTAAAAGGTTTTAACCAAGTCTCGAAACATCCAAAATCCGAAAAGAATTAGTTGATTTCCCAAAAATATTGCTCAAATCAAGTTGAAAAGCAACTGCATAGCACACAACCAAGTAAAATAGCCAGTAGAGACTACAAATGTTACAATAACATCAACTATAATCATTTGAAGCACAAGAAAAGTTGTTATGCATGCAATCTCGAAAAAAGCCACATTAAATCCCACTCGCATAAGCAACAGATCCACAAAACTTTCCAAACTCAAGGGAGAATCATTCACACACATGAATTTATTAATAATAAATTTTCAAGTAGAATGTGTGAAATGAGCAAGAGTTTCAACAAGACAAATGTGTGGTGGGGTAATTCCTTGCATAACATTATCCATCTCATTAAAATAAAGGAAATAGACCCATGGGAGTGAATCATGCATGCTAATTAAAAGTATGCCTGACAGATGTGCACTTAGATAGTCTCTCTCTCTCTTTCAAGCCCTCTCTGATCCATAAAAGCTCTCATCACTTATTTGGTTACTTTCTCTCGTGTCTAATACTCATAAAACATCAAAAATTCTTGCAAAAATCAAAGAAAATTGATATTAGGAGTTTATTGAACAAACAAGAACTAAACTAAATGAAATGCGTGAAATGAAATATAAGTTTGGGTTGCCTCCTAACAAGCGCCTTTATTTGAAGTCTTTGGCTAGCTTGGCGTATTCATCACGTAATGCCTTCCAACAAAGAGTTTTTTAGAATGATACTCTCATTTAGCATTGGACAGTGAGATAGGCATGCCCACCTTCAGAATTAAGAACATAATCAGAACTTCTAACACAAAAGAATTCATCATTTCTTGATCATCCAACAAAAATGTGTAAGTGGTGTTAAAAGTCTTTGATTTCTCATAATCTTCCACCTCCATATCAAAATAAACAAATGTTTGGGGGTAAGGTAGGTGGGTTCACCAACATAAAGGTTTGGTCTTCCTTGCTTTCTTCTTGTGACTCATCTGGCCTTTCCAAAAAGTTCTTAACATTCTTTTTGGTTTTTTCTTGAACTTGTGCAATACGAATGTCTGGCACGGGAGGAGAAACTTCAAAATTTTAATTAATTGAAAGCGCATTCTCCTCAACATTCTTCGAAGAAATAAACTCAATGCATTCATTGACATTTGTTGCATGGGAAAATCTCCATTAAAGCTTGAATTCTCAAGTTTAGTGTTCACTCGATTAATTTGAGTTCTCATACTTTGATACCATGACTTCATCTCTTCATCGAACCTTCGACTATCATGTTTAATTGTTTGCTCCGTTTGTTCATTAGTGTGGTACAATTCATGCTCACTAGCCATAATTAGCCTCAACCTAAACCTTAGAGAAGGTTATGAGTGCACATCAAAGGGACCACTATAAATGCGGTATGAATTGGCAACCGTCGTGGATTGCTTTCCTAAAAATACGTTAGAGACGAGGGACTAGATCGAAAAGGTAAAAGAAAACCAAAGAAAATATTAGAACCAATCCTTGGCAAAAGCACCAAAATTTGATGCATGTCGAACGTGTCAATAATACATTCAAACTCGAATTGCTACCGAATGCTAACAATAATTTGTTTGTAGTAGTGGTAAACACGGGTGTCGATCCATAGGGATTGATATTCTAACTTTAGTTAAATAGAAGGTTTCAAGATAGAGAAAGAAGTATCTAATTAACTATACTAACTAACATAAAATACAAGATAAGTAACAATACACAAACAATAACGACAAGGGAATAGTGAAATAACTAATTTAATAACATTAAAGTAACGTAAGACAAGTTATGTAAATTCCAAGGTAGAGCAACCATTGGGTTTCACACATTCGTCACATTAAGATTCGTGAAACCACTAGCCCAAGACAACCATGTCACGAAGTACGCTCAATTCAGCCTAGACCATCATATTATGCGAGATAAACCAAAAGGGAGTGAACAAATTAGGTTATCCGCTTGACACTTAGTGTTCAACGCTCCACACAATTATAAATGCAAAATAATCAAACTACCAATAGATTTTAATAAAAGAGAATGTCTTTGCAAATATATATTCAATTATTCAAACTATGATATTCAAACAATAACAAGAATGATAGCAAAATCATAAACCAAATTTGAAATTAAAGTAGGAAGAACCTAGTAAATTCCTTGATGATGTTGAGCTTCCCTTCAAAAATCATAATCCTATGATAATCAAACAATAATAGAGTGTTGACCTTAGATCTGTAGGGGTATGGAACAATGTGTGCATCGAGGAAGATCCTATGGTGGTTGAGCAGTGGAGAGGGGCTTGATGCGTCAATCGAGGTACATCCAGAGAGTCGCACAATGGGGTGATGAGCAAACGTAAATACGTGAGATGTGTCTTGTGCACCTAAGATGATTGAGGGATGGCGATTGATGAATATGAGACATGCTCGTCATTCAAGGTAGATCTAAGTTATGCTGGAGTCGCGTCGTTAATGAAATGTTTGAACGAGTGGTATGTGACTCGTACGCCGAGGACGATCCTTATGTTTATACGCAACAAGAGGCACATCTGGACATCCCTTACATCGCCAAGCTATCTTTATGTCACTCAATTGTTTCGTGCAACTACTCCATCTCATCTTATCTAATGAAATCACGTGTCTCAAGGACGATCAAATGGCTACTCAAGCTTCTATGAAGAATTCATGCCTTAGCCAGTTTTATTCAACTAATGCACCTCAAACATTCTTCCAAACCACCTAAACCTTAACCTAGACCAACGTGGGTCCCATGCAACTGCCTCAAGATGTGTGCTAACGCACTTGTCGAGGTGAACACTAAAAGACACTCTAAAAGAGCCTCGTTTTTCTTATTTTTTATCAAATACCACAAGGAATCTACAAATAACAAAAATAAACATTTATTAACTATATTTTGAGACTTTGGCATATCATGCTAATGTAAAAACACATTAAAATGGGTTACAAACCGAACTCAACAAAATTGATAGCTTAAAACTAGTAGTGCAGTCTAGTTTTGAGCCAACTTAGGGATTGTGTTCAAGCAATTTAAGGAATTTTTTAATGCTAAAGTTTAGATGGAATGAAATGTATACATATCAAATTTTACCCCCGAGAAATAGTTTTGGATAAGAAGGATTTATTGAAGGCGTTTTATGGCTAATTGAGTTTAACAAATGAATCAAATGAAATTTGAAGTAAATGAGAACTTGTTTGACTTCCAAATTAAGAAATTGATCAAAAACTAGTCAATTAAAAGAATTGGTGATACAATGGGTTGAATGACCTTGTATATTGTTGGAATAATTAAAGTGGAACCTCATTAAGGTTCCTAATGAAGGTTTCAATTGGGCATAGTTTACAAATTGTCAAATTGATTTTAAATCCCAATTTATGATTCATAATAGATTTGTAAATTGTTTTTGAAGTCAATTAAGTAGGTTATGACCAAAATTAGAGATATGAATTAAGTTTTGAGACTTAAAATGATATTTTTGGAGTTTAAAGTGGTTTGATCTTCGTTGTGACTTGAAAAAAGGATTTGAAACTCTTTTATGACTTAAATATGAATTAAAAGTGTTGAATTGGAGTTGTAATTCTAAAATATTGGATTATATGTTTAATAGGATTTTCGGAAATACGTGAAAGTTGGGAAACATTGAGTGAGGCTTCACAACCAAATTTGAGTTGATTTAGTTGTAAGTAAACACTATTTCTTGCTTTTTACAGTAATATGATTTATATTTTGCATGGTGAGGGACTAAGCCTTTTGATCTTGCATTCATGGCATCCGGATAGAGTATCCCCTGATTCGGTCGTTATAGTGTGATGTGATCCACTATAGACTAGACTTACTTCATATGTCTAAGCCGGGTAATGTCTACTCAGGGGTAGCATGCTTTGAACTCATATGATTGTTCTAGGTTCATCGTGAGAGAGCTCACTTGTTATGAGCTTTGAACATGAAATAAGGGATCCATGTTGTATATTTACTTCATTATTTCGTTTATTGAGTAATATTTCATATTACATATTGTTATTACATGTTCTACGAAGCAAGATTGATGTTTACTTATCCGACACTATTTATTTTGTGTGCTTTATTGTTTGTTGTCCTGGAAATGACTTCGTTAGGTTCTGAAGCAAACAAGGAACATAAAAGAATGGAAAGTCTTCAAGAACCTTTGGTGATGCATTTAAAAATTAAATTTTCACGTTGTTCATAATTTTATTTATATTTTAGGGTTCTTTGGGTGAGTATAGGGCGTGAAACACTCTTAGACCAGTTGCGACAACTTCATGAACTAGATTAAGGAAGTTTGAACTTGCTTACGGTTTAATTGGAATTAATTTTTATTTATAGGATAGTTTTAATCTGTTTTAAGATTGTAAAATGTAATTAAGGTTTCGAAAACTCTAAGTTAAGTATATAAATTTAAATTTGATATATATTGTGAACTGCAGGGAGTTGAGAGTCCTTTTCAGCTTCTCCTTAACTCTAATATCTATTAGGTGTATTTTTCGGTAGGCCATTTTTAGGGGAGGTGCTGCTATGAATGATAATTGTATGATTACCTAATTTGCTCCAACTAAGTAATTCAAGAACTAAGGTTTATTGAGGATTTAGATTTAGGTTTGAAGGATTATTAATGATTGAAATGAAAAGTATTTTGAGGCATAAAGTTAAATGTATGATTTAGGTGCCTAATTAGGAGAATTAAGCTAAGTCGGGACTTAGTGAGACGGGTTTGATACCAATATAACATAAGGAAATCATCAGTTATAAAACCACGTTATAATTGGTTGAGAAAGAAGTCAATGATTCAAGAACTTAAATCTAAACATGGACCCCTTTGAAATTTAAAGTATCAAACTATTATAATTTTGAAACACTTTGGAAAATATCAGAGTTGACTTAAATTAAGTTTCAAAATGATTGAAAATCATTTGGTAAACATGAAGTAAATTAAAATTTGTGGGAAACACATGATATGAATATCTTGTATGTTAAAATGAGGTTACTACTGGTTGAACTAATAAATCCTGAAGACATATTCTATAAGTATTGTTTTTGTTAGACCTTACCTTACTGCGTTTGGGTTGGTCTATCCTAGTTAGCAGTATATTATCAAAACATGAGTTAAGTTAGTTAGGTAGATGCTGCAATCAAGATGGTAAACCTGACTAAGCAAGATGTTTGAGAGTAGATACAACTCAGAGAAAGACTACAATGTAAATTCTAGTGAAGATTACAGTATCAAAGTCAGAGTCAAATACGAAAATAGATTAGAAGTTGAAACATGAATTGGATACGAGTTGGATACTGAAATAGAGCAACTACCAGTATTACTCTACAATAGTGAAGAAGTTTGATACTGCAAGCAGAAAGCTTTGAGATGGATTACAAATACGAAATTCGAGAAAAAAAGTTCATAAAGGATTGAAGAATTTTATGGAAACGACAATTCAAGATTCTTGAAGGAATAAAAGACTTAATTTTTTAACATTGGATGATTCCAATAGAAATTACAACTGGATACCAAAGAGGTTTTCTGAGTTGTGTTATATTTAGGACTAAATTCCTAGATATGGTAGATAAACTGAGTCTATAAATAATCAAGATTTCCATTGTGTGGATCATCATTTTTCTTACTATAGTTTAGTTAGAATGAGAGATATTATAATGGTTATACACTATCAATTTAATTAATTAATTAATTAGGCTGAGCCTACGCAGATGAAGACATTCAAGTCTTACTGTAATATCAATTTTGTGTTTTATTTTGATGTTTTTATTAGTTCATCACTGATTCGTTAATCTTCTCAGTTCCTCTAGTTTCCAAAACATTAACAGTGGTATCAGAGCTTTGTCACTTTTTATTTCTACAAGTGTAGAAGAGTGACATTCTGAAGAGTTTTATCACCATAAGATCAATTGATGAGTTGTTATGACAACGAATTGGTGAAGGACGTGAAGGTAGATCGATAACTCGGTCGCTATTACTGGAAGGAACCAACTATGCCTATTGGAAAGTTTTGATGGTTCACTTTTTCTCTACCATCGATGACATTGTTGAAGAATCACTAGATAGAGAGTACACTACTCTAATGCAACCAGATACAAATGGAAAAGTTGTTCTAAAACCTACATCTCTGTAGACAGTCATCGAGAACAAGGAGAAAGTTGCCAATCATAAGGCAATCAATTCTATCTTCAATGTTGTTGACATTGAATGCTTCAAACTGATTGCAAATTGCATTACTATGAACCAAGCTTGGGATGTTTTGAAGACAATCTTTGAAGGTATGAATCATGTCAAAATTTCCAAGTTATAACAATTAAGCTCTATACTTGATCGTCTTGAAATGAAAGAGGATGAAAATACTGCCTATGTCAATGTTCATCTGTGAGACATTATTAATTAAGCCTTTCAACTTGGAGAAAAGTATACTGAAGAGGAGTTAGTACGATGTGCACTTAGTGCTCACCCTCCACGATTTGACTCCTAGATTACTACAATCAAAGAGTGTTGTAATATTACTAAGATGTCTCTTGACGAACTAATGGGGTCTTTGTAAACATATGAAATGAATATGTTTAAAAAACCCAATTCTTCAAAGAATGGTTATCATGTTGAGACTTCTATTTATGATGATTCTATAGGAGATGAGTTTGTTATGATGGCAAAGAAGTTGTCAAATTCTCTCAAAAATTATAAGAGAAATCCTACTGGAACTAATTACAAGAAGGGTAATGACAGCAATAAGCCTTCTACATATGATAAGAATATAGATATTAAGAATAAACTCAAGGGTAAGAAGTGTCATGAGTGTGGAGGAGTTGGACATATTCAGATTGAATGTCCTACTTACAAGAATAAGAAGTCTTTGAATGCTTCTTGGATTGATGATGACTTAGATGACAGTGATAAAGAGTCGAATGATTCTACTACTGCACTCACTGATGTATTGGTAAAGTTAGATGTTGTTGTTGCTTCTCCATCTACTGTTGGTGTTTCAGTACTTGATTCCATAAAATCTGACATGGAAAATAGTAAAGAAAAGATCAAGGAAATATGTGTTGATGTTAATGATGATGATTCTACTAAGGATCTTAAGGATTCCTATGATTTATTATTCGTTGAATGGACATCTCTTTATGATTAGGATTATGATTTAAAAATGAAGTTCTTCTCTGTCAAATTAGAAGTTCAGATACTTAAAACAGAATGCATGATTGTCATGCATTGTTGAAAGAGCGTGAGATTGAAATCTCTATATTGAAGAAAGTTTTTCCTGATTCTGAGGCTTTTACTACAAAGTTTCATTCTAGTTTTTAGAAATTAAATAGAATGCTGCAAACTGGTAAATCTTTACAAGTTAATCATGGTCTTGGCTATACTAAAGGATCTGTAAATGCTTCTACCATCTTTGTCAAAGGCACTATAATCAATGAGGGTCAATCAAGTAAGACTCAAGTTGATATAGCAAAGGCAAAGAAGATTTTTCCACAAGAAGTTGCTGCAAGTGCAAAGAAAAAGGTGACTGCTATTGCTAACTACAAACCTCCTCCTATATGTTATTATTGTGGGATTGTTGGTCATATTCGACTAAAAAGCTATCGGATGTTCAAAGATTTTAGTGCACTTTAAAAAAAAAACATCTAAGAAAGTTTAGAGAGTCAAGCCTCAAAAGGTAATAACAACGCATCTATAACTCTCAGGAACTATTACTGAGTTATGGTATTTAGATAGTGGCTGCTCAGACTGGTAATAAAAACTTTCTTAAAAACTATGAATCATTTAAGGAAGATGTTGTTACATTTGCTGATGGAAAGAAAGGCAAGGTTGTTGGCAAAAAAACTCTTAATGTTATAGGACAACCTAATCTTATAGAAGTTATACAAGTTGATGGGTTGAAATCTAATCTTATCAGCATTAGTTAGCTAAGTGATCGGGAACTATTAGTCAACTTCACTAAAGAACATTGTCAGATAATCAATGAAGAAAAACAATTCATCATGTATAGGATCTGGACATCAAACAATTGTTATATGTTTCTTCAACATTCCGTATTGCCTCACAAGTTGCAAGTTATGTGCAACTATGTTTCTCTATCTAATACAGAGCTTTGGCACAAAAGGCTAGTTCATCTTAGTTTCAAGCAACTTCAGATTATACTCTCTCATGATGTTGTAAGAGGTATTTCTAAACTAACCTTTAAGTCTGATTCTATTTGTGAGCTACGTCAAATGGTTAAACATTTCACTTAACACTCCGGCCTCAATAACAAACTGACATCATATGTGTTAGAATTACTGCACATGGACTTGTTTGACCTAATGCAAGTTGAGAATATTGGGTGAAATAAGTATGTTTTTGTTATTATTGATGATTACTCAAGGTTTACTTGAATTCTTTTGATGCATAATAAAGCATAAACGTTTCATGAGTTCAAGAAATTATATGTTCGACTTATGAATGAGAAATGAATGAGGATGTATATATTGATCAATTACTCAGTGATCATGGATGAGAGTTTGAGAATCAATAATTTGTTGATTATTGTGCTGAATTTTGGATTACGCATGGATTTGCTGCTCCTAAGACACCACAAGAGAATGGTGTTGTTGAAAGCGAAAATTGCACAATTCAGGAGATGACAAGGCCCATGCTAGCTGAGAAAAATCTACCTACGGGGAGTAGTAAATATTGATACCTACATTATTAACAGAGTTTATTTCAAGCCAATGACTACAAAAACTCCGTATGAAATCATGAAAGGCAAAAAGGCTTTTCTCAAACTTCTTTATGGTTACGGTAGTATCTATTTCTTTTTAAAAGATAAAGATCACCTGGGAAAGTTTAATTCAAAAAGTGATGTTAGAATCTTTCTTGGATAATCTCAGAATAGTAAAGCTTATAGAATCTAAAATAAGCGAATTACAACTGTGATAGAATCTATCAAGGTTATGGTTAATGACTGTGCTATACAGAACAATTGTCCTCTCTAAAGGATGATAATAATGAGGTGCCAACACAAATTAGCACAGCACCTACGACTCAACCTACTGTGAAACATCTTATTCAGATATCACTATTCCATCTGATTATGATGATGAACCAAAATCATCTACTATAAAACTTGGTTTTACTTCTACATCTGCTGCTCCACAGTCAAAGATGCTGAAATATCATCATATTGAGCAAATTATTGGTTCAGTTGATGATCCAGTGCAAACTAGAGATATTCCTCTTGTTGACTATTGGAACATGGCACACTTTGCTTGTTTTACATCTCAGATTGAGCCTAAAATTTTCAAGGAGGCTCTAATGGATGAATATCGGATGAATGATATGCAATAGGAACTAAATGAGTTAGGATGTATGGGAGCTTATTCCACAACCTACTAATGTTAATATCATTGGTACTAAGTGGATATTCCATAATAAGACAAATGAGGATGGTATTATTGTTTGCAATAAAGCCAGATTTGTTGCACAATGATATACATAGGTTAAAGGTATTAATTTTGATGAGATGTTTGCTCTAGTTGCACGATCGTAATCTATTCAACAACTGTTAGCATTGCTTATAATAGAGATTTCAATTTACATCAAATGGATATTAAAAATGTTTTCCTAAATGGGTATTTGCAAGAAGAGATTTATGTAGCATAACCTAAAGGATTTGAGTTTCATGATAAACCTAATAATTTCTATCATCTGAAAAATACACTTTATGGTCTGAAGTAAACACCATGAGCTTGGTATGAAAGGTTGACTACCGATTTGCTGTAGAAGGGTTATAATAAAAGGGTATATTGATAAGACTCTATTTCTTAAAAAATAGAATAACAAGTTTATGGTTACGTAGATTTATGTCGATGATACTATTTTCAGAGCTACATCTGCAAAGCTAGCTTCAGGATTTGTTGATTAGATGAAGAAAGAATTTGATATGAGCATGGTTAGAGATCTTACATACTTCTTAGGTCTACAGATTACACAGTCTCAAGATAGTATATTTATATCTCAAAATAAATATGTTAAATCTCTCGTTTAGCGTTTCAGTTTGGATACTGCTAAGTTTATCTGAACACCAATGAGCTCCAATGAGAAGATTTATAAGGTTGACAAGGGGGTTGATGTCTATCCTAAATTATAGAAAGCCATGATTGGTAGCTTATTATATCTTACTGCAAGCAAACTATATATTGTTTCAGTGTTAGCGTTTGTGCTCGCTATCCGACATGTCTAAAAGAGTCTCATTTGGTTACTATTAAAAGGATTCTGCGTTGTGTACGGAACAACTAAATTTAGTATATTATTTACTAGGGGTGGTTCCAATGACTTAATCGGGTATAGTGATGCTGATTGGGCTAGAAATATTGATGATCAAAAGAGTACTACTGGTAAATGTTACTATATGGGTTCTAATCTTGTTGCTTGGAACAATAAGAAACAAAATTGCATTTCTCTATCTACTGTTGAAGTTGAATATATTGTTGCAGGCGGTTGTTATATGCATTTAATATGGATGCAGCAAATGCTCAAAGATTATGGTATTACATTATCAGTTAACAGTCTACTGTGATAATAAAAGTGTCATTGATGTTTCAAAGAATCCAGTTTAACACTCTAGGACGAATCATAATAATATTCATCATCATTATATTAGGGATCTAGTGGAAAGAGGTTTAATTAGTATTCAACATGTTCCTACATATCAATAGCTAACTGATTACAAATGCTCCTAACATATGTACTTTTGAGAGATTGAGCCATGACATTGGCGTTTACTCTCACAAGCATGGGTTCTTACAGCAACCTGGCAGTTATGTGCATACATGTAGGTACTTATATGTCTGACATTTTATTTTGAGCCGCTTTCGAGTTTGACCAAGACACTGCCACTTAGATTTCACTACAACACGTGTCACTCTTAATAATTCGACTATAAAAAACTAGTCGTTACAGCTGGTGAGGGGGAGTAAATTATGTTCCATTTGACAAAATGAATTAAATCCTTAAGGGATTTAATGGAATATTGATTCTAAATTAGGTTTATTATTGTTGATTTTGTGCAATTATCTTGTTCCCACAAATCAGTCTTCCTAATTCAAAATCTTCTTTCTTACCGTGACCTATTTTCCCTCTATGCCATTTTCGTAACTTTCTTGCTTGAGTTACTACAAGAATGTCTCAATCATCTTCATCGACCTCTCATGGTGATTCTACTGCAACGGATCATCTTCCGAGGATAGAGACGAAGGGCATTTGCTATCATCCTCCTTCAAATAAAATCTACATGAGTACGCCATCATATCCTTATATCGCTGCAAAGAACACAGGGCAATTCAACAACGACAATATGCTAAGCAATCTGGCTCTTCTAAGAAAGCCATAACTGCTACTAAGGGAAAAAAGAAAGTTAATTATGATAAGGTCTCCTTTGATTCGTTGGGGAGGATTCTTAATGAAGCCAAGGCTATCAATAAAGCTTCTGACCAAACACTAATCATTTTCATCTCTTTGTACGTTGTTATACCTTATCCATCTGCCTTTTGTCATATTCGGTCACTAAAATGTGTGGAGAAGTTCAAAGAAATGGTGAAAAGAAAATATTAGTATTATCAACCGATCAATGTGTCACATTTTCATGAAAATTGCTTGGTCACTTTGCTGGTTCAGATTGGAATCTACGGTCTGGTAAATCATGAAGGCTTCTATAACGACTCCATTGTCAAGGAATTCTACAATAATCTTCCTAACAATCTTGTGGACAATGCTGTCGACCAGGTTTTTGTTCATAGGTACTATATTCCCCTCAGTCTTTCCTCAATCAACTGCATGCTCTGACTTTCTGAATTGGAGATGCTTGCTGATAAGTTAGGTCAAACGCTCAAGCTTGATGATGTTGTTTTTATGCTAACGAGAGGGATACTTAAAAAATGGCCGTCTGACAACACTTTTGGGCTTTCTTGCTACCAACCTAACTTGCAAGGCCTACATACTTTGGAAGGTCTTGACTACAAGTGTAGTCCCTATTTCTCACCAGACCCACATGTTTTAGGAGAGAGTGCTATAGCTATATGCTCTTACCTTAGGGAAGAAGTTTAACGTAGGGAACGAGATCTATGACTTCTTGGTGCGCTCAGGGAAGAACATAACAAGTTGTATCTGCCATGTTTCCTAACTTCACTGTTTGGAAGATACTCTATCATTGAGCCAAAAAAATGAAAAGTTGGAAAAGGTGGTGGAGGAGGTTAGACTTACTCATTAAATAAAGTCTAACAATAGAAACATTGATATTGACTTCTCATACCTATAGAAGAAGTCGTCAATCGCTCCAACTCCTACTATTATCAATTCAACTGTTGATGCTCCTACTCATACCCCTATCACAAAGCCTATCAGAAAGTCAAAAGGGATCTTGAAATGAAAGATTGTTAAATTTACTAAAAATGAAGACACCAGTCCCATCAAAGTGCAATTTTTAGGAGAGGAAATTGCAAAAGGGGACGATTCTCTTCTTGTTGCTGCAGGACATACTAGATTGTGACCTGATGCAAGTTTATCTACTCTATTTTCTAATCGACCAAAGGAAGTCACCTCAAATGTTGAGTTTCACGATACTAGAGATAATCAAGGTAACTTTAATGAGTTACACTTTGATATAAGTACTATTACTTTTGTAACTACTGTTGGGACAAGTACACTTAAGTCCTTTATGGTAAATTATGGAACTAATGGTGAAGAAGTTGTGACACCTAGTGAGGTTCCTAGTGAGAATGTAACTGCACAAGAAAAGTATATAGCAATATTATATTCTATTCATGTTGAGGACTTGACTGATGTTAACCTTAAGGGAATTCAGGTGCCTTCGGTTATTACAACATTGGAACATAAAGTTGAAGCTCCAATGAATGAAGATTTAAAGCCAAAGCCAAGTATGTCAGTCCATCCTCCTACTCACCTTGAGCATGAGGATATTGATGTCAATCAAGCCATTCCTACCACTTCAACAGAGCCAACACCTACGGTTGATGTTACTAATGTACTTGCATCTTCTGCTCCTAATACTATTGCCACGACACAAACAAGGGCTATTGAAGAGAACTCTGCTCCAACTCAAGAAGAACCTTTGCTAGCTCCAAGTTCTCTGGTGGTGATGAGACCACGCTTGCAGCTGTTTGACTACTTCTTAGATCGCTTTGCCTATTTCATTTTCTATAGGGAAAATGTTGTTGCACATATGTGACCAATGTAAGAAGAAGGGGACGTTGCTGAGGCCGAACTTTGCCAATTGAGGTGGCTCGTTAGAACACGGCTATAATCTCTTTGATGATTTATAGTTAAAAAATAATTGAGCAAAAGAGAGACTGTAAGGTTAAGTTATTTTTTTGGTTTCGTAAGTACATGAAACTGATGTTTTCAAACTGCATTTCATAGTTTTACTTATTGGTTAGTGACTATAATCTTTTTGGGGTTATAGCTTTTGTGTGTTGTTACTTTAATCCATTGATAACAATATATTTTATGAAGTTCCTCAAAAAATTGGTTATCTAGCTAAGTCACTATTTTTTACCAATCTACGCCAAAGGGGTAGATTATTAGACCCTAGCTTTTTACGCTTGGGTTGGTCTATCCATGTTAGCGGTATATTGTTAACATAGGAGTTAATTCAGTTAGGTAGATGTTACAATCAAGATGGTAAACATGATTAAGCAAGATATTCGAGAGAAGATACAACTCAGAGAAAGACTACAATGTGAATTCCAGTTAAGATTATAGTATCAAAGTCAGAGTCAAAGACGAAAACATATTGAAGTTGAAATTGGAGTTGGATACTAGTTAGTTGGATACTAAAATAGAGCAACTGTCTGTATTAGTCTACAATAATGAAGAAGTTCGATACTTCAAGCAGAGAACTTCAAGATAAATTACAAATACAAAATTCAAGAGAAAGGTGCATAAAGGACTAAAAAACTTTATGGAAACAATGAGTTAAGATTCTTGAAGGAATAGAAGACTTAGTTGTTGAACATTGGATGATTCAAATAGAAATTATAATTGGAGATCGATAAGGTTTTTCGAGTTGTGTTATATTTAGGATTAAATTCTTATATAGGGTAGATAGAATGAGTCTATAAATACTCAAAATCGCCATTGTATTGATCACCATTTATTTACTTGAGTTTTATTAAAACAAGAGTTCATTATTGTAGTTGTACACATTATCAATTTGATTAATTGATTATTTAGAAGGAGCCTATGTAATGGAAGACATTCAAGTCTCTGTGATATCAATTTTGTGTTCAGTTTTGATGTGCGTTTAGTAGTTCATCGCTGATTCATTAATCTCCTCAGTTCCTCTAGTTTCCAAAACTGTAACAAGTTTAATGCATAACCAATTTAGAGTTGCTTCAGAAATAATCTAAATAAAAAAAAGACCGAGTTTTCGAAATTAGAAATTGATTAGACATACCATGTTTTGACTGGAAAATCACAATAGGATTGTCATAGGATCAATTAAGTTATTTAAGTCAGTTTCTACGAAAATAAAATACTTTGAAGTATAGTATTGTTTCCTTTCCAAGAAAAACACAAAGTGAAATTTGGAATAGAACCATGGTTTAAAACAATCAAACGACTTCTAAAAGAAGTATTAAATGTTTGACTGTTTCTTAGGTGTTATTATGAAACAACACCTTAGTGTAGTCTAGTTATGAGAAAGCTTAAGGATTGTGTTATGGCAATCTATGGAATGTTTTAATGTCAAAGTTTAAATGTAATGCAATATATATATATATCAAGTTTAACCCCTAAGAAATAGTTTTGGATAAGAAGGATTTAACGAAGGAGTTTTGAGGCCAATTAAGTTTAAAAATAGATTTGAGTGAAATTTGAATTAAATGAGAACGTGTTTGAGTTCCAAATTAAGAAATTGATCAAAAACTAGTCAATTGAATCAATTGGTGATACAATAGAGTGAATGCCCTTGTATGTTATTGGAATAAGTCAAGTGAAACCTCATTAAGGTTACTAATGAGGGTTTGAATTGGGCATAGTGTACAAATTGTCAAATTGATTACAAATCCCAATTTTAGATTCATAATAGATTTTTAAATTGTTTTTAAGCCAATTCAATAGGTTATGAACGAAATTGGAGACATTAATTCAGTTTTGAGACTTGAACTGAAGTTGTTGGAGTTTAGAGTGGTTTAAACGTTGTTAAGACTTGAAAAATGGATTTTAAACTCTTTATAACTTAAATATGAATTGAAAGTGTTGAATTGGAGTTTTGATTCTAAAACATTGGATTTTATGTTTAATAGGATTTGTGGAAATACGTGAAAGTTGGGAAGCATTTTTTGAGGCTTTGTGACCTACTTTGAGTTGGTTTAACTATAAGTAAACACCATTTTTTGCTTTTATAGTAATATGGTTTATATTTTGAACAATGAGGGATTGAACCTCTTGATCATGCATTCATGGCTTCCGGATAGAGTTGCCCCTGCTTCGGTCGTTAGAGTGTGGCGTGATCCACTTTAGACTAGACTTACTTCATACATATAAGTCAAGTAATGTCGACTCTACGGTAGCATGCATTGAACTAATAGGACTGTTCTCGGTTCATCGTGAAAGGGCCCGCTTGTTATGAGCTTAGAACATGTAATGAAGAATCCATGTTGTATACTTACTTCATTAGTTCATTTATTATGCAATATTTCATATTACCTCTTATTATTATCTGTTGTTGGAAGCAAGATAAATGTTTACTTATTTGATGTTGTTTATTTTGTGTAAAATGTTGTTTGGTTTACTCAAAATGTCTTTGTCAGGTTCGGAAACAAACAAGGAAAATAAAAGAACTAAAAGGCTTGAAGAACATTCGGTGATGCATTTAAAAGTTTTATCTTCACGTTGTAATTCATTTATATATGTTTTGGGGTTTTTGGGGTGAGTGTAGCGCGTGAAACACTCTTAGATAGCTTGTGAGTGCTTCATGAACTAGATTAAGGAAGTTTGAAGTTGCTTACAATTAATTTGGATGTAATTTTCGTTTATCTGATAGTTTTAATCCATTTTGAGATTGTAAAGTGTAATTAAGGTTTCAGAGACTCTAAGTTAAGAATATAAAATTAAATTTGATATATATTGTGAACTGCGGGGGAGTTATGAGACCTTTTAGGATTTTCGCCAACTTTGTTGTCTATTACGTGTATTTTTCGGCAAGCAACTTTTAGAGGGGTGCTGCATACTTTTTTATAAAATACAGGTGATAATCCGTATGATTTCCTAATTTGCTCCAAGTAAGTAATTCAATAACTGAGGTTTATTGAGGATTTAGATTTAGGTTTGGAGAGTTATTAAGGATTGAAATGAAAAGTGTTTTGAGGCATAAAGTAAAGTGTATGATTTAGGTGCCTAATTAGGGGAATAGGCTAACTCAGGGCTTAGTGAGACGGGTCCTGACGACTTATTTGATGCCAACTTCCCCTATCAAGAGGTAGGGAACGCACTTACCTATTTTGTTGAACACACTTAGTTATATAAGATCGATGATTATCTGAAGCATAAAGTCAAGACCCATTTTAAGAAGACCTTAAGGGCCTGTTCATATTTCGTTGATGCATCTCTCTTACGTACTACCTAACATGTTGATGTCACTTGACCTTGCTATGCCATGCTTTATCATATCTTGGCTTGAAATGCCTCCATTAATGTAGGGAGATTCATACACGATGTGATTTATAAGAGAATGCACATAAAAAGAATGAGGGCATCTCTTTCTCACTACTCATTATTGACTTATGCGGATAAGCGATACTATCTACTGTCAGTTTAGAGTTCAATATCCCACCCTGGGCAACCCTGACTAATGAGGATGTATATGGTTACAAAGCACTGGCAAATGAGGATTCAGAGGAAGAGGAAGAGTGGCAACAAATACAGGCTTGAGCGGTGGAATAGCTGCGGAGACTGCATGCAAAGACACAGACTAGGAAAGCCACAAGAGGGAGCATGTATTACAGGATGATGCGAGATCGACAAATGCACATTTGACCTAATGGGATAGCTCCTCCAATACTAGACAGTCCATTTATCAAGCTCTCAGGAACATGGTAACCGAGCTCACAAGGAGTTCAAGACCGATACTCTTTCAGGATCTACACAACATCAAGCACTGAATCCACAACAGGGTAAGCTAGAGCAGCAATGGGACGACTCTAGTGATGTTTGGAGTTGATTTTTCTTTTCCCTGGTTTTATACGAGAGAGAGCTTTGGTATTGTCACAATTTTACTTTGTGTTGTGAATTTAATACACCATACTACACAACACAACACTTGCATATTTTTGCATCTCCGTATATATCATGTTTCATTTTGCTCCATTTCATTTATTATCTTTCATATTCCACTTTCATTTATTATTTTGGGTTATGTTTTATGCTTTAACTTTCTTGAACCTCGAGGAAAAGGTTTGAGATAAGTTTAGGGGTATAGCAGGTATGCAGGATGAACCTTAATGTAAATAATGAACTATATAGCATATGGTAAAATCTTTGCAAAGTTTAAAGGATTTTTCAGAATTTCTTGCTGAGTAGAGGCAATAGGGTTTCAATTTCGTTTAAGGATTAATGGTTAGGTAGGTTATATAAATTTTCCCATACTTGTGAAATTTTTTCATTTTGTTTTTCATCATGTTAAGTTGAATGCCTAATACTAGCTTTATATTGTGGTGGACAATCGAGAGTGAAATAAGCTTAATGATGCAATCGAGATATTAGATCTTATGTAGAGTTCAAGTGAAAACCTTGTTCTTGTGATTGGTTTACCATATCGAGAGTACACGAAAGAGTGCTAGTGTGAAGTTGAGGCTCTATGCTAGATATGAAAGCAAGTAAAAGGTCACAATAGAGAAAGTGTAAATTAGATCTCTACATATTCTAAAAAATATATATATATACCATTTAAAACTGAATTTTAGTTTTAAACTAAGTTTGGGGGAACCTTCTTTGCTTTAATTAGCCATTAGCCTTAGTCCACCTATCATGAATCCCTAATTAGACATTATGAGCTAACCCAAACTAATTCTTTGATCACTTATTACTATACAAATATCCCATTAGCCTTATTAGCCTTTAAACTTAGTTGGAGAACTTGCTTAATCATAGTTAAAGTGAGAAGGGCTTACAGGAGTAGAAAACCCTAAGTTTGGGGGAAATGAGCAAAAAAGTCCCACCTATAACAATTATGAGGAAATGTGAAATTTCTTCCAAAATCAGAAATGGAATTAGGTGATTGGAAAATGGGGAGGTAAGCTCCTCAAATAAAAGATTTAGTCTGAGTGCTTATAGTTGGGTTAAGTCATATTTCTCCCATGTTTTGAATCAGTTAATACATTTTCCTTAGTACACCACCCCCATCCAAAACGACATAAAAAACCAAGTCCTATAGACCCCAACTGATGTCTAGACTATGTCAGTAGAGATTGGTTGTATAACTTATATTTGTGGAATCTTAGTATGCAATGCTCTATTTAGAGATCATAAATTTTTCGGATTTATTATACATTCCAAGGTAACTTGTGGTTAATTGACGACCTAGTATTTGGCATAGTATTCCTTGAGAAAGTGGCTAAGAATCTTAACTTGAAGTAACCTGCTTTACTTAAATGTTCTAGTCTCAATTTGGAAAATTAATGATTGGACGAAGCCACTAAGTTAGGGTTGGGCATTTAAAAGAAGTCGAACTGAATTGTTTTTATGCAAATAACTTATCATATACTCTTTCTCTTAGGATAAGCAAATGTCTAAGTTTGACGATATTTGATAAGTCCATAAATGCACTTTATTTTGGATTTTATTTAGTTTATTTTACAAGATTATGTCTCCTATTTACGACGCTTATCTATGTTTTATGTGGTTAAAAGGTCCATATAGGCCATTTGGAGAAAAATAGTTGAAATCAGTCAAAAACTAGTTGCAAAATTATAATTATTGTCTAGTGATTCCCAATGCCTTGAAGATGAACATATGACGCTTGACATTGCTGGAGCGAATATGAATCGGACAGAAAATAGAGCATCGCAGCACCTTGCTCAATGATCCTTAGCGACACCACATGTTAAGTTTACGATGATGAGGTCAGTTATGAGATTCAAAGATGAGATTTAACAATTTTGGAAGATTTTAGATGAGAATCACTTATGTATTACTATGACCATAAATAAGACCCTAGGGGAAAACCGTAGACAGACATAACTCATTATTTTCATATAGAGAAACATATTTTAACAATAGAGAGATCAGATAGTTCTTTGGATTTCTTTTGCATGTAAGTTTCAACTCTTTCACAAATTCATTAGTCTTTATTTTCCATTAAAGAATCATTTATGTTTCTATGGCCATGAGTGGCTAAACACTATGTCTAGATCAAAGGAGGCTTGATTGTAAATTTTGAGTTTTGATGAGATTCTTGATTTAATATCTTTAGTGTTTTTATTGATTCTTGTAATTTTATTCTAACTAATTTATGAGGTTTTAAGCTTGAGTTAAAACCTAATGGTTTAATGTTTCTATTGTGTAAGTGCACGTGCATTATGATCTAGTAGTCTTATCGTAGCATGGTAAGGAAGGTTGTATTGGTAGTAACTAGGATCATAGATTGCTCGCTTTTCTAAAAGTCCTATGTGTTTTTGAAATATAGGTCGAGTAGCAGCGCTCGTTAGCTATTGCCTAAGGTAAGTTCTTTCATGAAGCTTAATGTTTCTCAATTGTTGTCTTGCATTTTAATTTTATTGAGTTACCGTTAACTTTCTTTATAATTCTTTTGTTTTAAGTGTTCTTGCAATAAAGATTTTTCTGTTACTTTAAAGTACTTAATTCTTTTTGAAACCCTTGTTTTTAACTTAAACCACTACTATAAATCCATGGTAGTCCGATATTTGGGATTATTATCATTGCGTTCACTAGCACATCAGTTGTTCAATCCAATTACTATAAATTGAGGAATTGCAATCAAATCCAGTACATAATAGTTTTTTTAATCCAACTTGATCTAATTAATTAAATGCGGATTGGACTGAGTCAAGTTATGTGGATTAGTAATTACAAAATTAAAACTTATAAGACCATAGAAAAGTAATATTTTAAAATTAAAACTTAGGCAAATTCTAACAAGTAACTAAGAAAGTTACGATAATTAGTAAGAAAATGATGAATACGACTTTTAGTTCAAATAAATAAATTTTAATTTTGTTTACTTTATAGCTTAAATTGTGTTCTTAAAAACAAAATAAAATAATCTAATTAAATTACAACAATCTATATTTTCAAGTGTACACAAATAAATAATACATGGATTAGTAGCACAAAGGGTAATATCATCTAAATATAGTTCAAAGTTTTTAAGTTTATATGTATATATACAATGTTAATGTAGATAAAAGTTAATTGGACTGGATTGTGTTTTGGATCCGCGAATTAAGGTATGCAATCTCTAATTTGGTCCATTCCATGCGGATTGCAACTTTTGCAATCTAGTACAATTCGACAAACTAAAATTATGAATCAATAAAATTTAATTGAATTGGATCGAACTAGATCCGCTGATTCACAAATTTTTTGTTCACCTCTAAAAATAAAGGCTTGCTAAACACTTAGAATAAATGACCTTACATACACCATAAACCCTACACACACTAATTTTTTAAGTTTCAAACCAAATTACCCCTAACATACACCACCTACCTCATGTACACCAATGCCACCAATAGCTACCACTGCCAACCGCTCATCGTCGCTATCCACCATCATTTCCCATCGCCATCCCTTGCCAAGATCGCGGCCCTCTCCCCCACTGCCGACCATGTCCACCTTTCACCATTACTGTGGAACTCCCCTCTCCACCGTCACTACCACTTCTCTAGTTCCTTCTTCCCCTCTCTAGATCTAGCCAGAATCGTCTAGATCTAAGGTCAAATTAAGCCAAATCTTGAGAGGAAGAGAGAGAGGCAGCGGTGGCACAAATGGGTGGAGGTAGGTAATGGTGGTAGGCAGTGGTGAGAGGGTGGTGATGACGGTAACAAATAATGGTGGTAACAGGACAATGACAGTAATCGGTGGCAGCGACATTAGAGAAGAATAGACGACGACGACGACAGAGTACTGTGGAGGCTGACGGCCATCGATGGCGGGTGGTGGTGGTAGTGGATGTGAGAGATGGAGGTGGTGTATGTCAGTGGTGGGGGTAATTTGGTCCTAAATTTATAAAAAATTGTGTATGTAAGGTTTACAGTGTATGTGAGGGCATTTGCCCCTACAAATATGAGTAATTATGTGATAACACTTAGCTTGACACTTAGTTTAACACTGACTTAGTGGTAGGTGACGTGGCGAAATTGGGTAGTTAATGTGGTGGTGTGAGCTGGAAATGTAGGCAGTGTCAAATGGAGTGTCACCATAAGGAAATATATGAAAAGTACACTTTGACATTAAACAAATATTGACATTACTCTTTTCATTTCACGTTTGATGGGGTTGGTACAAGATGTCAAGTACAAGTCAAATCAACTGAAAAAAAATGAAAAATTAAAGAATGAAGAGCAAAGATCTGAGAAGCTTTTCTTTGTCTCGAATCACTTCTACCAAGAAGGTGAGCTCAAAGTTTGAGCCAAGCCAACAAGGGAATCTTGACCACTGTTCTCACTTTCCTAAAGATTCAATTCCTTCATGGAAAATTTCATAGATATGAAGATATGTATTTTTCTGCTCCAAATGGAATATCCTATTTGTATGTCGGTCAGCAAATCGTCAGTTGTTGTGCATAACTTCATTTCAGGGTTCATTTCAACCATCGATGATTTCATTTCGTTATTTATTTTTTGTGTCATGTTTGTATATGTTGAAATCCTGGTATGTTAGTTTGTACTTGTTTGCATTTTGTTGAAAGTTCGTTATAGTTGTAATGTCATATACAATATCAGAAGATTTGCAGCTCTAGTTGGGATGTGCTTTCTGCATAAACGAGCATCATTAGGATTTGATTTAATTGCGCCCTTTACTTTTTCACATTTAGATCATTTATTGAATAGATGTTGTTAACCATACGTGTTTTCTTTTGTTGTTGTTTTGTAGTCAGATGATTCTGATGGCAATGAGGTAGAGGTTTTATCTAGCACTAAAGAACCCTTAATATCCTTAGGCATGGAAGAAGTGATAATATCCAGTAACCCTTCATCCCGAGATGAATTTGAGTACGACGTGGATGCAACAACAATTGAGCTTAAAATACAAAAAAAGCATACCCTTACGAGCAAGGTTTTGGAAGAGGCACAACTTGAAGTCGACCCGATTCCAGCCCTAAAGGATGGCGTGACCTTCAAGTCCTGAGAGTGTGCAATAAATATGCATTTTTAGTGGGGTTTGGGACGAAGCTGAAAGGCACGTACCGAAGAGCCGAATAATAAGTTTGGAAGTGTATTTTTACCTGCACTAAAAAAAGTGAAACTGTGCATCGAGAAGACAGGAAGAGACAGACGAGATCGAGTACTCAGACCTATTGTCATGCGTGCGCAACTGTGCGACTTGCAGATGACGGACTATGGCACTTTACGAGTGTGAACTTGGAGCATAACCACCATGTTTGTCATAAGAATTCAAGGTTCATTCAAAGTCATAAAAGGTTGAATGAGTGAGCGAAGCGCAAAATATTTATGAATGATGAAACAAGGATTTCGGTGGCCATATCAATTACAACCTTGGCGAATGAGATGGAAGGTGGAATGTCTTTGCTTGGTTTCAGCGAGAAAGATGCTCGAAAGTACATTGATGAGATGAGGCACTTGCGACTCGGGGATGGGGGTGTCTAGGCCTTGCGGACTTACTTTGCCAAGAAACAAAGCCAAAACTCTAATTTTTTTCATTTTTATAATACTAAGAAAGACGGTTGACTCTGAAATATCTTTTAGGCATATTCGAGAGCAAGAAGTGCATACACATACTTCGATGATGTCATATCATTCGACTCCATCTACTTGACAAATAGGTACGATATGCCCTTCGCTCCATTCGTTGGAGTGAATCATTATGGCCATTGTGACATCCCCTATCCCGATTAGGGAAAATGTCCGGCTTGAAACCCAAATCAAGCCCGCTAATCCTGTAAGACTTAACTAGAACCAGCAGCCTTTCTGTCTATACCTAAGACACACAATATGTGTATCCATATCGAAATAATAAATTAAAGTATTACGCAGCGGGAAATTTAAACTTTTTCGATATATTCAAACATACGAAAATAAAGAGTTTATCAAAACTTGAACCCATATATAAATCACCCCAAACCTGTTATATACATCAAAATAAGTCAAACAGAGTATATAAATACAAGAATGTTCATTACATCAAAAAGAACACACGAAACTCCTAAATCTTCTCTTTCCCTTTAGTCGAAGCGCCAAGTTGCGAACCTGAAATAGTTAATTTAGGTGAGCGCTCCAACTTGCTCAGTAAGTAAGGATCCACACTAATCATCAACTTTCCATATAGCAAACAAGGATATCATGCAATAACAACATGCACCAATGATATCTAACAAGAATATGAAAAGTATATAGATCCAATACATAATAAGATGCAAAGCAAGTAATTTGGACTATTACACTAAGATCCCCATTTATGTTGTAAAACTAGGGCCGATTACCCACTAACTCCATTAATGCGATTGCTAGACCAACATATTGGCCTCCATTAATGCCCAAGGGTTCCATCCCAAACCCTCTAGTGTAAATGTAACCCACGCCACCTATAAACTGAGTAGGATGTTACACATAGGCCGAGAAGCTAACCCAACCCCTATAAATTCCAAGATCTTACTCTCATAAATCACAATAAACACCATTTTCCTTTTATTGAAAATAATCATAGTATAAATAGTCCTCCATTCCATTCTAACAACTATATGAGCTATATATACTAAATAGCTAGGCAATATTGATAAATAAATGAATTTGTACTTACCTTGGTTTGAGTACCCGTCCAATTTCCTAACTTTTTGGGTCTATAACTCTTTCTTGGTTAATCAACACCTATCATAGAACAAGTATAGTGAATATAGGTCCATTATACTCTAATTAGAAACCCTAGACCCAAAGCTCTCGACAAACCACCTAAATCCAATCAATTTTGTTGATCTGAGTGTGGATAGCGCACTATGTCCCAGAGCTAGCGCGCTATTCACACTACTAAACTTCTTACACACTTCTGGGGTCTGATAGCACTATACCTGATATGGATAGTGCGCTATCCATATGTCAGTCATCTTCCCCAGTACGCGTAGCACTCTATAGACAATGCCTAGCTCGATATGCGCACAAGACCTACAACACCAACACACTTTGACTGATCCAAACTTGACCCAAACCACATCCAAAACATTATAAACAATTACAAAACTAATCAAAACTAATTGAAAACAACTTCTAGTTAGGTAAGAGACGATAATTGATCAAGAAATAGCTTAAACAACAACAATCCTAGCATCACCATCAATTCCAACTTTGATAAACACTAAAACAAATTATACCTATATGATGCTTACAAGCTGTTTGATTGATTAACCTCCTCAACTAAGCTTGATTTCGCACCTTGGACAACTTGTCTCGATCTATTTCAAACCCATAACCCTCGTTTTCGTTTCGATCAATCAGGTTTAAATGATAAACATCAACTTTTTGGTTTATATATACATGGATTTTCCTCGAGATACCCATCGCATCATCTCGAGATCGATCGAGTAGTTGATGTGTTAAAGTGACACGACTTATCGTGACACTAATTTTGACATATCTCGTACTTTCACTTCGTTCGAGAATATCAAACAATCCGTATAATTTCATTTTTCTTTTTAATTTCAATATATATATTTATATACATCCTTATATATAAATATATATAACTCACGTATTTCTTTGCTAATAATTCAATGGACATGCCTACGTGTAGCCACGAGCGTGCACATTCATGCCACGACTCCCTTGTCGCTCAAAGTGTACCGATAATTCATGGCTTATAGTGTATTTTATCAATTATAGGTTTTTATATAACCCGTTATTATACACAACCTATTTATATTTAATTTTCACAATCCAAACAAACACCTAACATCAAACAAAGGCGTACACACGCTAATCGAGGTATGTCCATCTTAACCCTGAGCCTAACTCGGGTTAATTACTATTTGGATTAGTACTAATCACCAGCTTAAAGTAACAGGTCGTTACAGTATCCCCAATTTAAAGCAATTTCCTCCTTGAAATTAAAGTAAACATAAAGTTACCTGTATTCACGAAAGAAAATGGAAATTGCTCATACATGTAGGATTCCCGCTCCCAGGTTAGTTCCTCATCTCCGTGAAATTGTCATTTCACTTTAACCAAAGGAATCTCTTTTGTTTTCAGCATATGAATCTTACGATCAAGTATCTGAATAGGTTACTCATCATAAGATAAGTTTTCCCGAATATCAGATTCATTCCAATCAATTCTTAGAGTGAATTGAGTCACCGTCTTGCGTAGCATAGATACATGAAAGACATTATGAACTCCGACAAGTTGAGGAAGTAATTCTAACCTGTAAGCTATAGGACCAATCCTTTCTTGTACTTTGAACGGCCCAATATACATTGGAGCTAGCTTACCTCACAACCCAAATCTATATAAACCCTTCATAGGTGAGACTTTCAATATGACAAAATCATCCTTTGAAAAATCCAAAAACCTATGATGTTTGTCAGCGTATCTCTTTCGTCTAAGTTATGCCGTAGTCAAACACTAGCGAATCTGATGTATACTCTCTGTGTAGTCTTGAATCAACTCTGGCCCTAATAAAACTGTATCTCCAACCTCTGCCCAACACGCCAGTGATCGACAAGGTCGACCATATAGTGCCTCAAATTGAGCCATTTCGATACTAGTCTGATAACTATTATTATGAAAGAACTCACACGACGGAATATATTTCTCCCAGTTACCTCCAAAATCCAAGACACAAGTTCGAAGCATATCCTCAAGTACCAATATCAACCGCCTAGTCTGTCAGTTAGTCTAAGATTGTATGTTGTACTGAGGTTAAACAATATTCCTAGATGCCTCTGTAATTAACTCCACAACTTCTCCCTATATGAAGTAATCAACATTGGGACCCTATCAAAATCTCAATACCTCCCATACGTACACCTTGCATAAACGGTCAAGAGGATCTAGCATTGAAACTTGTAAGAAATGCACATATTTCATCAATCTATCAACCATAACCCAAATAACATCATGTTTGCACTGAATCAGAGGTAGACCAGAAATAAAATAAATCGATATATGTTCCTATTTCCACTCGAAAATAGGCAGCGAATGCAATAACCTTCTAGGTTTCCTATGTTCAGCCTTAACTTTCTAACATATCTCAAATCTCTTTACGAACTCAGCAATGTCAGTCTTCATCCCAGGCCACCAATAAACACGTCTCATATTACGATACATATTAATGTTACCTAGATGAATAGAGTAAAGAGATCGATGAGATTCTCGTAGCAATTCCTGCCTTAACTAATCCTGAGCTGAAATCCATATTTTATCCCTGAATCGCAATGCTTCGTCATTAGAAACTGACCAATCAGGATGATCTATACTAGCTGCGAACCCCCAACATGTTATATATTCCTGATCAGCATTCTGACTATCAACCACCTACTGAATCATCTTTGGTTCAGCTCGAATCTGAGCACAGAAGAACATATTAGTAGCTTTGGAACTAGCTCTCTCAGTTGATGACGTGGCAGCTGAACTTTCACGAATCATCATCACTAAAGCTTCCTCAAGAAGTCTGAATTGAGAAGTTTTGGCAGTAGCTACGTTTTTTCTACCTATTCTTCTCTTACTCAAGGCATTAACAACCACATTTGCTTTACCTAGGTGGTACTCAAGAGTGAAATCATAATCCTTAAAAAACTCAAGCCACCTGTGTTATCTCATGTTCAATTCACTCTGATTAAATAAATATTTCAGACTCTTATGATTTGAAAATACTTTGAACCTCTCGCCGTATCGATAGTGCCTCCAAATCTTCAAGGCGAAAACCACTGCAGCTAACTTAAGATCATGAACTTGATAATTTCTTTCATGAATCTTGAGTTACCCCAAAGCATAAGCTAGAACCCTACCTTCCTACATCAACACACAGCCCAAGCCGGAATGAGAAGCATCAGTATAAATAACCAAATCCTTCCCTATTTCAGGTAATGTAAGAAGAGGTGTCGTAGTTTTTTAACTCCTTGGAAGCAATTTTGCACTCATATGACCACGTAAGATTTACGTCCTTCTATGTTAGGCGAGTCATTGGCAGAGTAATGCGAGATAATCCCTCAACAAATCGTCTGTAATAACTTGCTAACCCAAGAAAACTCCGAATCTCTGACACCATGGTAGGAGTAGGCCAATCCTTGATTGCCTCAACCTTCGCTGGATCAACAGATATACCTTCAGCATTAACCCCATGTCCAAGAAGTTTGACCTCTGAAGACCAGAATTTGCACTTACTAAACTTGTCATGCAGCCGATTATCCTTCAGAGTCTGCAATGTAACTCTGAGGTGGTGCGAATGCTTTTCCTCAGTCTTCGAATAGATCAAAATATCATTAATAAACATGATGATAAACAATTCAAGATAAGGTTTAAACACCTTATGCATCATATCCATGAACATAGCATGAGCATTAGTGAGCCCAAATGGCATCACTGTAAACTCGAAGTGCCCATAACGTGTACTGAAAGTTGTATTCAAGATATCCTCATCCCTGATTCTTAGTTGATAATAACCAGACCTCAAATCAATCTTCAAGAAATATCTGGCACCCTTCAACTGATCAAATAAATCATCAATCCTGGGCAATGGATATTTGTTCCTGATAGCCACTCAGTTCAACTATCTATAATCGATGCATATTCGTAGGGTTTTGTCCTTCTTCTTCACAAAAAGAATTGGTGGTCCCCACGGTGACATGCTAAGATGGATAAACCCTTTCTAAAGCAACTCCTCAAGTTGAGTCTGCAACTCACGCAATTCCTTCGGTGTCATATGGTACGGAGGAATAGATATAGATTTGGTACCGTGAATAAGATTAATGATGAAGTCAATGACACGTGGCAGTGATAATCTAGGCAAGCCATATGGAAAAACTTTCGAAACTCACAAACCACGATTATCTCATTAACCTTAAGTTTTTGTCTAGGCTCTCCAAAGGTAACAATTCCCTCCATAACTTCTAAATCTCGAGGTGTAGCTTCCCTTCCACGAGTTGCGAATCATGAAGGATTATAGCCTTTATAGACTATAATTTCATAAAGGTAAAGTATGTGAAAGATCACCGTCTTATGGAAACAATCGATACTAGCATGATACTCTTATAACCAATCTATCTCTAGTAATGCATCGAATTCTAGGAACTCCATCACCCTCAAATCAATTGAAAGTTCATTCTCCCCAATTTTTACTACACATCTCTCACAAATCAGGTTAGGATAAACTTTCTCACTCACTGTTGTGCTCAGAGTCAAAAATGTATCGGCTCTAACCTGTTTCAATTTCAATTCATCAACCATTGCTCCAGCAATAAATGAAACTGTAGAACCAGCATCAATTAAAGTATGCATATCTTGACCACAAATATTTAATACACCTTCCACTAGTCTTCGGTTGGCCTATGGGTCTGCCTCCGCCACTGCAAGAGCCTGTCCTTGTACAAGTGGTGTAGTATTGCCTATTGATATGGTTGGCAGCATGGAACACTCCTTCGCAATATGCCCCGACTGCCCACACCTGTAGCATATAATCAGTGCCCTCTACGGTAAACTACTGGCCTTAGAAGCCTGTTCCGATCCACTCAGTTTTTTTGAAGATTGTGCTATACCCTTACCTCTACCTTTAGACTGAGATGGCGGCAATGGTGGTTTGGCTACTAAAGCTTGAGAAACTGGCGGAACGGGTGCACTAACAAATGTCGTTCCCACAGTTCCTGATGGTGTAGCTGTGCATGCTACACTCCTCCTCCTCTTATCAGGCCTAAAAGAAACAAATTCCTGGACTCTTTGACTTCTAGGATATTGAGGTACTGGTGGTGGCGGTGCAACAATTGTTCCGGATGGTCTGGCTAGAATGGTTGCTTCCACCTCTATCGCACTCTCAAATATAAAAGCGTAGCCAGTGCGAGGATGAGAAGAAACAACAACCCTAATCTCATAGTTCAGTCTTTTTCCTGTTCTTAACTGATTTAGGGAAATAGAACCTGTAAAATACTATCCGAAACGGTTGCCACGTAGTGACAGTCTTCCCTTCTCTGTCTAGAGAATTCCACCACTTCCTTGTAAACAACAACCCTAATCTCATAATTCAACCATCATCATCGCCATTAACTATTTCATTTGTTGCTCCATTCTAGATTTCCACTGATCATCTGTCTCCCTGTTACCCTGAGGTTCCAACCTTTGTGATCCCTCCCTTTAATCCGCTATTAGATTCTGTAGTTAAAGGAGAGATAAGATCATTGGGTAACATTTAGAAAATTCAAGGAAATCATAACAATACAATTTATATCAATATGCGCCACAAGTAACGTATAATAGTATTTTCATTTTCATTTCCCCCCCCCCCAAAATATGGTGAAAACCATTTATCAAACCCTAAGTTCATTCATGACTCGAGACAACTCCCAAAATCAATAAACTTAGGTTTCAGTACAATAGATTATGTTATCATTTGCTATTAAAACCTTTCAAAAGTGAAACTAAGATTAACGCCTTATTAATGATACCGAACTGTATCGATATTATCATTTTATCTTTAAAAATGATAAAACTAAGGCTCTGATACCAAGCCGTGATATCCCCTATCCCGATTAGGGAAAATGTCCGGCCTGAAACCCTAATCAAGCCTGCTAATCCTGCAAGACTTAACTAGAGCCAATAGCCTCTCTCTATATACTTGATAAACTCAATCTTTATATTCATATCAAAATAATAAATCAAAGTATTACGCAATGAAAAATTTAAAACTTTTTCGATATATACAAACATACAGAAATACAGAGTTTATCAAAACCTGAACCCATATATAAATCACCCCAACCACCCTGTTTATATACATCAAAATTAGTCAAACAGAGTATATAAATACAAGAAGGTTCATTACATCAAAGAGAAGACATGAAACTCCTAAATCTTCTTTTTCCCTTTAGTCGAAGTGATTGGTTGCGAACTTGAAATAGTTAACTTGGGTAAGCGCTCCAAGTTGCTCAATATGTAAGGATCCACACTAATCATCAACATTCCATATAGTAAACAAGGATATCATGCATTGAAAACATGCACTAAGGATATGTAACAAGAATATGAAAAGCATATAGATTCAATACATAATCAAATGCAAAGTAAGTAATTTAGACTATTACACTGTGATCCTCCATTTATGTTGTAAAACTAGGGTCGATTACCCACTGACACCATTAATGTGATTGCTAGACCAACATATTAGCCGATATGCTCTCTAGCCCATCCACTAATGCCCAAAGGTTCCATCCTAAACCCTCTAGTTTAAATGTAAGCCACGCCACCTATAAACTGAGTAGGATGTTACATGTAGGCCGGGAAGCTAACCCATCTCCTATATCACCTCGTCTCAATTCTCGTATTTTACTCTCGTAAATTATAGTAAACATCGTTTTCCTTTTATTGAAAAATATCACAGTATAAATAGTCCCCCATTCCATTCTAACAACTATATGAGCTATATATACTAAATAGCTAGGTAATATTGAAAAATAAGCGAATCTGTACTTACCTCGTTCTGAGTCCCCGTCCAGTTTCCTAACTTTCTGGGTCTATAACTCTTTCCCGGTTAATCAACACATATCATAGATCAATTATAGTTTATATAGGTCCATTATACTCTTTTTAGAACCCCTAAACCCAAAGCTCTCGACAAACTACCCAAATCCAATTAGTTTTGTACTGATCTGAGTGTGGATAATGTGTTATGTCCCGGAGCTAGCGCTCTTCCACTACTGAACTTCATACACACTTTTAGGGTCTGATAGTGCGCTACCTGACATGGATATCGTGCTATATGTATGTTAGTCATCTTCTCCAGTACGTGTAGCGCGTTATGGCCAATGCCTAGCGCGCTATGCGCACTAGACCTGCTACACCAGCACACTTCGATTGATCCAAATTTGACCAAGAATAACCTCTAGTGAGGTGAGAAATCATAATTGATCAACGAACTGCTTAAACAACAACAATCCTAGCATCACCATCAATTCCAACTTTGATAAACACTAAAACAAATTATACCTATATAATGCTTACAAGTTGTTTGATTGATTAAGCTCCTCAACTAAGCTTGATTCCACACCTCGAGCAACTTGTCTCGATCGATTTCAAACCCCTAACCCTCGTTTTCGTTTTGATCAATCGTGTTTAGTTGATAAACATAAACTTTTTGGTTTTCCTCGAGATACGCATCACATCATCTCGAGATTGATCAAGTAGTTGATGTGTTAAAGTGCACATCTTATCGTGACACTAATTTTGACACATCTTATACTTTCGCTTTGTTCGAGAAGATCAGACAATCCATATAATTTCATTTTTCTCTTTAATTTCAATATATATTTGTGTATATCATTATATATAAATATATATAACTCACGTATTTCTTCACGAATAAATCCACCGGACATGCCTACGTGTAGCCACGAGCGTGCACATTCATGCCAAGACTCCCTCGTCGCTCATAGTGTACCGGTAATTCATGGCTTATAGTGTATTTTATCAATTATAGGTTTGTATATAACCCGTTATTGTACACAACCTATTTATATTTCAATTCCCAAATCCAAACAAACACCAAACATCAAACAAATGCACGCACACACACGCTAATTGAGGTACGCTAATCTTAACCCTGAGCCTAACTCGAGTTAATTACTATTTTGATTAGTATTAATCATTAGCTTAAGGTAATAGGTCGTTACAGCCACATGGTGTTGCTTGGTTGCGAACTACTTTCTAGTGAATTGATAAACGATTACTTGTAGTTGTTTAGATCATGGCTTACTTGTATGAACGGGAAGGCGCCTAGTATTATCATCATAGACCAATGTTCATCTATAACCACTGTTGTGAAGGAAGTGTTTTCACTAAATTGTCATCATTTTTGCTTGTGGCATATCATGCGAAAAGTAACCAAGGAATTTGGTGGCCGACTGGAAAGAGAATCAATTATATTAGTTGTTAAAAAGGTTATATATGAAAGCTTACTCCCAGAACACTTTTAGCAAAGGTGGAAAGAGATGATCACTCAATTAATGTTGGAATATCATGTGTGGCTCAAATCAATGTATGAGATTAAGGAGGAATGGATCCCTGCTTACGTCAAGGACCATTTCTGGGCTGGTATGTCGATAACACAAAGTTTTAAAGATCGAATGCCTTTTATGTAAGTATTTCAATTCAAGGACATCTCTTCAACTCTTTATAAGGTAGTACGACTCTGCACTTGCAAGTAAGTTTCATACCGAGCTCGAGGTCAACTTTAAGTCTGACTATCACCCATTAGATTCCTTCTCCTATAGGCCATATGAGGAACAAATACATAGTTTGTACACTAACGCCATGTACACCAAGTTCAAAAATGAAATGAAGAAAAAGCTTAATTATCAGACGAGGGTGGTGCGTACTGAAGGAATTTCTTATGGGTTTCAGGTAATGGATGTGACAGTTCCAAAAGGCAGGAAGGTCCATGTATTCGAACGTGTAAGGGGACTTACTAGGCTAATGGAAGCCACTATGTTTATTGCATCTGCAGGTGTTGTAAGCTTGCTCAAATTACATTTTTGATATATGTTATGAGGTAGTATTATCTCACATTGCCAACTATAATTTCTCTTATAGGTTATTTTAGTGTTCGAGGATTTTGTGTTGTCATGCGTTGTGCATCCTCAATCATTTTAGGGTAGAGAGGTTCCTAGATGCTTATGTTCTTAATCAATGGAGGAAGGACATCATTCTTCTTCACGTGCTCAAAATTGTAGTGACAGATTTTAGAGCTAAAACAACTTCTACTCAGGATGATCGTTTTGATTTCATCAGCCTCAGGTGTGGTAAGTCTAGCAAAAAGTCAAAAGGAGCGATTGAAGTGGTTCGAAGGCTACAAGAAGAGCTTGCTCAAACATATGATGAAAATGATGATGTAGGTGGAAGTAAGAACCGGAACAATCCTATTTTGAAATATCCGTACAGAGTGCCTTGCGTAAGGAGGCCACGTTTTAAGAGGCTTAAGAGTGTACGTGAGCAGCAAGACAAATGCAAGGAGAAGGCCTCAGTTCAGTCAAGGTAGAATGGTAAGGACGAGAACATAGTTGAGACTGCTCGAAAATAGAAAAGGTGGAATGGTAAAGATAAGAACATAGTTAAGCCTACTCCAAAACAAAAAAAGGAGGGGTGTAAAGCTAGGCCATCTACCCATGGCCAAGCTGATGTTGCGCCGAAAGCTGGGTCAACTGGTCCAAGCAATGCCACTTCTGTTGCTGTGCTGCAAACTCCACCAACAAGTGTAGGACAAGTCCAAGTCATTATAGGTGATCTAATGGTAGGGAAACAGACTCCTTGGACCTTCAAAACTTCTAAATTCATGGATGGTCTATTCCAGGCCTTGCTCAGGAGGTTCTCGTCAGCATGATCAAGCATAGTTTTTTGTTAAATAATATTTTTGGTTGAACAATAGTTTATTCACATTTGTTGTACTTTTTTAATTATCAGTGTGATGGAAATCCGTGAAATCCCTATGCATGCATGCACATGATATGGTAGTTTCGTAAAATGATTTGGACATACGGGGATTTTTGGTTGATTGCGTTCAAGCATGGACATATATAGCTTTTCCCAATTCATACTCTTGGGTGATAAATGTTAAATATTTGATCTACTGATATACCTTATTAAATCCATGCATGTTTAAATAGTTAAATAGATTTAAATGTTGGGTATATTGTTATGATTAATTTTAATGTCGTAATGATTTAAATTTGTCTATATATGTTTATTTGCACACTTAGGATTTTGCACACTTAGGATTTGAGTAGATCGACCAATTGTTATGATTAATTTTTTTACAAATCTATAATTTTAGTGTTGTTTTAATTTGCATACATGCTTAGGGCTTCAGGTGGATCAACCATTTTTTTATTTTTACAAATCTCTTATTCTAATGTTTATATTAACTTGTATTAGTCACTTGTATGTAAAAAGAATTGGTCATGGGGTTGAATTTCCAATGTGTACCTTAGAGTATAGGATATGTATATGTTAGGTTATGAGGTTCATACGTAGCGAAAAATTCACAACAATTTTTGAAAAACCCTAACAGGATCGAAAATAAGTTCCATTAAACAAGAACTACAAAAGTAAACCATACCTTAATTCGTGATTTCCATCTCCGATTTTTTGGTTTCCAAGATATTCAAGTATGCGTCCTCTATCAAAAATTCGCACACTAACACTGACCTCAATTTGGAGTGCTAGCCCTAAGAGAGATAGAAAACATTTTTTTATTTCTCTCCCAAAATCAAGAGAACTCAAAATTTGCAAAAAATGAAATCTTATATCATTTTATCGCTTTAACATCTATTTATATGTGTACATAAGCTTACTTAAAAAACATATTCATAATAAACTATTGTATTTAGGCAATTCAAGCAAATTACACATACGCCCCTATTAATAAGTTATCATAAAATAAATCATAAGGGCTTTTATGTCATTAATTTTATCATATAAAATTCATTACTCTGGACCAATTGAAATTGCACAAACCCATTCTTCATGAGCAACTAATAGGTTCATGCGACGTTGGCAGTGAACCAAAAACATTTTGTACACAAGTCATAAGCGATCTCTAGCAAGGCATTATGACTACTCAAGTAGCATGAATATCAAAATCGATACAACCTAATGAATAACATATATCATATCATTTTTTCATGTAATATCCTTTGATTAAATATAAGGCATGGAAAGTCACCCTTAATGTTCAATCATACTAGTCTCGATCTTTAGGTACACTGAAAACATCCAAATGACATTGATCTAATCAATTCATTTGGACCTAGCCATTCAACACTCTAACATATCGAGGGATCCACTGATATCTCTCTATACGAGATGGACTAATTCTATTTTGATTACACACCTTCACATATTATTTACATGGTAACCAATCACGATCTTTATAATCGTCCGGTTAAAGACAACATTTCATTGTGTCAAATTACCATGCTTCTAATATTGAACTCTATGGTAATCTCAAGTCAAAGGACTAAATGACATACCTATCATGAGTAACACCTATGACTTAAGCTATATGGTGTTCTCATAGCGGGTCGGTCCAGTACCATGTTCCCTAACAAGTACTCATGATCTTAGTTCATTTCCCTATACGCATGATCATAATATGACCATCAATCAAGATTCACACTAGTTCTAACTCATTATAGTTCCTAGTATAATGACCGACTAGGGACATTTAGGATATTTCAACAAATACCCATGGATCTTATTATAAGGTAAACATGCAATCACTTATAATAAAAATAGCAAATGAAAACCTCTATTTTATTAGCTAAAATTATAAGATAAACAATATTTGTAGATCGACCTCAGCACATGCCCAAACATCTCCTACTTGTATTAACGCCAATCATTCAAGTATCTAATACCTAATGACTAACATGATCGTCATGTTTTTCTTATGGAAGAGCCTTCGTTAAAAGATTTGCAACATTATCTACCGTAGGAACTCTGCAAATCTTCACGTCTCCCCTCTCAACGATTTCTCGAATGAGATGAAAACGTCTAAGTAAATGTTTAGATCAGTGGTGTGATTTTGGTTCCTTAGTCTGTGTTATCACCCCATTTTTGTCACAATACAAACAAACAAGGTTGGTTATACTCGGAACAACACAAAGTTTAGAAATTAACTTTTTGATCCAAAATGCTTCCTTAGCTGCATCAAATGTTGCAATATACTGAGCTTTTGTTGCAGAATCTGCCACAATTTCTTGCTTCGAACTTTTCCAGCTCAATGTGCCTTCATTCAAAGTAAACACATGACCAGACTGCGATCTGAAGTCCTCTATATCATTTTGAAAACTTTCATCTATGTAACCACTTATAACAAGCTCGTTTTCTAAATTTCCATAGACCAGGAACACTTCTTTAGTCTTTCCCAAGTACTTAAGAATGTTATTTACTGCTATCTAGTGACTCTCACCGGATACAGGCTTAGGGCTTCGGGTGGATCAACCGTTTTTTTATTTTTACAAATCACTTATTTTAATCTTTATATTAACTTGTATTAGTCACTTGTATGTAAAAAAAAACTGGACATAGGGTTTACTTTCCAATGTGTACCTTAGAATATAGGGTATGTATATATCAACATCAGCACGCTAAGGGCTTCAGGTGCATCAAACATTTTCTTTTACGATCTCTTATTCTATTTTTTATATTAACTTGTATTAGTCACTTGTATGTAAAAAAAATCTTACATGGGGTTGACTTTCCAATGTGTGCCTTAAAGTATATGGTATGTATATACCAACATTGGCACTCTAAAGGCTTCGAGTGGATCAACCAATTTTATTTTATTTTTTACAAATCTCTTATTCTAATGTTTATATTAACTTGTATTAGTCACTTGTATGTAAAAAAAATCGGACCTGGGATTGACTTTCCAATGTGTACCTTAAAGTATAAGGTATGTATATGCCAACATTGGCACCCTAAAGGCTTCAGGTGGATCAACATTTTTTTTTACAAATTTCTTATTCTAATGTTTATATTAACTTTTATTAGTCACTTGTATGTAAAGAAAAACATGGGTTCGAATTTCCAATGTGTACCTTAAGTTGACTTTCTAATGTGGACTATAATAGTCGTTTGGTTAATTTTAGTTAATATTCATTGTAACAATTTTTATACATATTTCTAAATTTGGCGCCAAAATAATACGGATCCACAGTGCTCAAATTATTTCAAATTTTGAGTTGAGGCGTACTAAGGATTTGAGCACTCCTCTTCAGGTCTAGTTTAACAAAGAAACTGATTCGGTAAAACACGGAGTCAACCAAGTAAGGTAACTTACATGATTATGCGTCGTTCGATAAAAGAGTGTATTGCGATGCAACTAATCAAATGGTGATAAAATCGGTGGGCCCAAATCTTTTGTGCATTACACTAACATATTCAAATTGGCGTGAAAATGATAGTTGTATAGTGTTGAAAATGATTTAATTTTTTCTAAGTCGTGTAATATATTTAAGTATAACTATTCAGATTTTAGTTCGCCAAAAAGGGAATGATTTGGTAAAGCACGAAGTGAACCCACTAGCTAACCTACATGATTAATAACCATCTGATGCGTGTACGTGTCTCGCAGTACATAATCGATGATGCGCATTTGGTGGGCCTGAATTGTTTATGTTTTATAATAGCATTTTGTTTGGTGGTATATGGGTGTACTAGTTGAATTAAGTAAGGTAATTACGGGGAAGAGGGGATGTGTCAAATCGAATCGTTACACCTAATCGAACCTCACATCTCGTAAATGAGGGTGCGACTCGAGGCGACACGAGGCTTCGTCAAATGATGAGATGAAGCGTGTCTTATGTGGGTATATATGTCAAACAGAGAAAGAAACCACCTACTTCGATCCCACTTTATCTTCCTTTCCATTTCTATTCATTTTCCACCCCACTCTTCCATTGCACGAGGAATGTGAACAAGTGGCTATGCCACTTCACTAACGCTTGCAGTGGCCGCAGCAAAGAAAAGAAAGCGTGTTAAAGTGGAACCAAAGCTGGTGGATTCTCATCCACCGAAGAAGGTGATCACGTATCGCGCGTGTCAAATATAACCCGTAATAGGTTACCAAATCCTACTGGGATGTAATAGAGGTAAGAACGTGGTCGAATCCATAGGATTCTGTCAAACTGAGTTTAACAAACATAAAAATAAATCTGGGGGTTTTTGAAAGAGTTTTTATCTAAAAGCCTGCTAAACAAGAAACTAAAATAGTTGTAAAATAGAGAATAAAGACATACCTAAGTCTAGGAATCTACAATCTAGCCCTGCATTGTTTCCATTTCTTGTATCATCGACTTTAAAATTTCAAAATAATTTTCCCTTGATAAGCTATAGGTGTTGGGGTCGCCAACACCCAAGTCCCTATATTCTTGATAGATATTCCACCATATAACCTTGGGCAACCGCTCTTAAGATTCAGCACGTGAGCAGCATTATTAGCTCTGTAGGATACCTACCCCTAGACAACCTTAGGCAATCACTCCTAAAATTTAACCTAGTTTTTTATGTTACTCACCTAGAACAACAAGTGTGTCAGGTTTCTTGCTCCAGGTGATTGCCACTTCTCAACTCGGTTGGTATTATGGGCTCAACCTGATTGATAGCAGGTCAATGGATTTTACTCTTAAGAATTTGCAATAAATATACAAATTCTAAACCACCATTGAGACATCATTAAAAATAGCAACACAAAGATAGAAAACTTTAATAAAATACTATTATTATAGAAAATCTCAATAAAACATAGAAAATAACCTGCTTCTGGTTAGAAAGCTTCATCCCCGACCTTGGTATTAAAGAACCTAGCTCAACATGGCTATTCTACCTTGCTCTACTCCTAAATCACTTTAAATACAATATCTTTTCGTTCATAAAGGTGCCTCCTTTATATAAGTGTGCTTGGGTAGAAGAATAGCAACTCTTTAGATTAAGAACCTTCTGAAAAAATTCAAAACTTCTATTCTTTAATGTTGGCATCGTCCATGGCGCGGTGGTTATGTATGTACGGCACCTGATGGCGACGTGGAAATATATAGAAAGTCTTAGGCAGCAAGACAGTCTGAAACTTCTATTTCTTAACCCGGCGCGATGATTGACGTCGTCAGTTCAAAGTCTACCATCGTCCATTCAAGTATGGTGCCATGTATTGTCCTGCCGTGACGCCTTTCTTGGTGTTGTAGGTCTTCATTGCACCGTTTGTCCAATCTGGTGGCGTCATGCCTTCTAAACTTTAACCGATGTTTGACTTCTTTCCCAATTTTTCCCAAATTATGCATAAATGCTCAAGTACCCAGTAAATCTCCAAAGTAAACAATAAACCCATAAAACATGACATTGGACTTGATTTACATAGCAAAACACCTACGAAAAAAATGCATAAATAAAGACTCATCAAATTGTTGGGGAATATGCCCTAGGTCAATCTATAAACATTATTTATCTTATAATTTTAGTTAATAAAATATAGGTTTTCATTTGTTGTTTTATTATAAGTGATTTCAAGTTTACCTTATAGTAAGATCTATAAGTATTTGTTGAAATATCTTAAATATCCGTAGTCAGTCATTATACTGGGAATTATAATGAATTAAGACTAGTCTGAATCTTGATTGATAGTCATGTGATGATCATGCGATCTTGAGTACTTGTTAGGGAACAAGGTACTGGATCGATCCGCTATGAGAATAATACATGGATTAAGTCATAGGTGTTACTCATGATAGGTATATCATTTAGTCCTTCAACTTGAGATTAACATAGACTTCAATATTAGGAGCATGGTAATTTTACACAATCAAACGTTGCCTTTAACCGGATAATTATAAAGAATGTGATTGGTTACCTTGTGAATAATATGTGAAGGTGTATAACCAAGATAGAATTTGTCACTCTCGTATAAAGAGAGATATTAGTGGATCCCTCGATATGAAAGACTGATAATGGCCAAGTCCATGTGATTGATATGATCAATCTCACTTAGATGTTTCAATTTACCTAAAGATCGAAACTAGTATGATTGAACATTAAAAGAGACTTTCCATGCCTTATATTTAACCAAAGGATATCGTACGACAAAAGGATATGATATATGTTATTCATTAGGTTGTATCGATTTTGATATTCATGTTACTTAGGTAGTCTAATGCCTCACTAAAGACTGCTTATATCTTGTGTACCAAAATGGTTTTGATTCACTACTAACGTCAGATGAACTTATTAAGTAGCACATAAAGAATGGTTTTGCACAATTTCAATTAGTCCAGAGCAATAAATTTTATATGATAAATTTCATGACATAATAGCCCTTACAATTTGTTATATAATAGCCTATTAATAGGGGCACAGATGTAATTTGCTTAAACTGCCTCAATACAATAGTTGTATTATGAATAGTATTTTAAGTGAGGGCTTATCTATACATATAAATAAAGGTTGAAACCCTAAAATGAAATAATATTTTCATTTTTGCTATTCTTGAGTTCTCTGGATTTTCGGAGAGAAAGAAAAACATTTTCTATCTCTATTGGGACTAGCACTCCAAATTGTGGTCACCATTCGTGTGTGGATTTTTGATAGAGGATGGGCGCTTGAACATCTTGGAGATTGAACAATAAGAGAAGTAAATCACAGATTAAGGTATGGTTTAATTTTATATATCTAGTTTAATGGAACTTATTTTCAATCCTGTTGGGGTTTTTCAAACCATTCGTGTGTGAATTTTTCGCAGCTCATAACCCCAGAAACCCAACACAAATACACCCAAACTTATAACTTTGCACGTCCCAAGCAATGTTTTATTTAACTAAATCTTATTGTGGAAAAATTGAGTAATGCTTTCCTACAGACCTTATACCTACTTTACAAAATAATAAAGTCTTTTCAACCGAAACTTGGTCAATTTGTTTAACAAGAGACTTAAAATCTTCGAGGGCTAGTTAAACATGGTCACTTTTCCAAAACAACATTCTTTCAACACTCGAAGCATTGAAAACCATAACCTTCAACTTACTTATAGGTTTTCTAGGTCTCTTCTTCAAAGTGGTGGATCCAAATTGATCTCTTTATTATACGGATTCTTTTAAATGGATTTTATCATCATTTTTTGCTTATTTGCATATCTTCACACCTCTAATAGTCTATTTGGCTTATTTAGATGTAGACTATTATTTGGTTCATGGCATTGGAAAGATTCACTTAACCTAGCTACAAGCACTTGAGCTAAATCATTACTTCTTTATAGGAGTATCATTTTTATGAACTTTCGCCTTTCATTCAACTAGAGATCCTCACTTTCTCCCTTCATATGGTTTTTTACTATACGATCTCTACTTTATTTCTGTGTATACCGATTTTTCATTGTTTTTCCAACCATCAAGTTCCTTGATCTATTTCATGTGGAACTTGTGGGACTCTCCAATTTTTTTAGAAATCTCCTATTAGCACTTCTCATTTTTGCTAAAGTTAAGTTAATTCTCCAATGTAGAATCATCAAGCCCATATTATAGTGAATAAGCCTACTTCTTCCTCTTAAAAGTTCTAGATCTTTAACAATTATACTTTAAGTGGATTAGTCCTAGTTTTAGAATCCTAGAGATTTTGAATTTCCCCGCATTGTTAATTTGACTACCTACCTACTTTGGTCTTAAGTCATAACTCATCCATACTCGAAGTATCTATTAATGTTGCAAAGTAGCTGTAAAAGCTTTTCTACTTCTTCTAAGTCTGAAGCAAACAATTTGACCAAGTGTTTACTCCAAGAATTGAAAGCAAAGTTTCACTCGTAGGAAAAACTCTATAAAATGGTAAATACATTAAACTCTTTAAGACATGCATGTATTATTGTACTAATTTCTAAGTGATGAAAGAAATGGGAGATAAGGAATAGGATGAAAGGGGAGAAATACCACCATGATTCCACTAAAGTTGGAAGTAAATTGGAAAAAATGGAACAATTATACCTACGGATCTTCAACCAATGCTTCTGACCAACGGTCCACTTAACTAAACACCCACAAACTTATTTTGAACATTATCCTCAAGGTTCAAAACAAGTTGAGCAAACCAAACATAAAAGAAATGATGGAAATAGATGGATAACATATATATATATAGAATTATAGTATAATACTTTGTGAATGGCTAGGAAAATAAGAAAAACAAGACTTAAAACTGATTATTAACTAAAAAATTGTTCATGGGCTTGTGAAATTCGAGAATTTCATAAACTTGATTAGGCAACTAATTAACTATTTTTGAATTTTAATTATAGTTTAGGTATCAAAGGTGGGACCCACGCATTACGGACAGGAGATCATAAGGTACAATGTTATTGTTTCCATGATGAATGCTAATGTTTTATATGATATTTTGTTGTGAAGTCGGGGTGTGTTGAGGTGTATCTTCAATTTGTTATAATTGTAGTTGTAAGTGTATGTCTCAAGGGCACAAGTGCAATAAAAATTATTGATCGCTCAAAAGCTAATTAACCAAGTGTTAATCCTCACATGAACATTTTGCCTCAGTTTATGTGCAAGTTCGGATTGGCGGAATTATAAATGAGAATGAAGTTAGTGTAAGACTTTGTCTCGAGTTGCGTGTTAGTTGGTGGCAGTCGAAGTTGAGATTGGGTCCAAATTGGTATAAGTTTGGATAAGCATGACGAGAATTGGTCTGTAAAGTTTAGTACGTCATGGAAAAAGTTCAAATTTTTGGGGTTTTAACATAAGCGAAGCTAGTGTGGTGGAAATTTTATGGAGTTGGACTGTTTTGTTGAGAGGGTGGCTCAATTTGGTGAAGAATCGAATCCAAAAAGAGCGTCGAAAGTCAAAACACATCAAAATAGGGATTTTTGGAATAAAGTTATTAACAAGAAATTAAGATGCAGACAAGCAGCTGAAGGTTTATATATAAATATATATATAATCAAAATAAAAATCAAAAATATGTTTCATTTCATAAAATGTTTAGCCGTTCATTGTTCCTAACCCTCTCTGCTGACATTTTCGCTCTGTGAGCTCTTGACATCCGATTTTCTCCCGGTTTCTTTGTGCAAAACTATAGAGCATCGCAAGACGGTCAGCTCGAGCTAAGTTTCTGCAATGAAAATGAGGTATTCAGCCCAAAATTTGGTAAATACTCAATTCAGAGCATTTTTGTCAGTTCAATTTGAATTCTCGCGATTTCTCGATTTCTTTCATGACATTTTAAAAGAAATCGGTAGGGTTGTTGTGAATTGATATATTATATTGATTTGTGCCAATTGGGAAAAAATCCCACTACCATGGGTTAGGGTTTTAATGAATTGAACTAATGTGATTCAGTTGATAACTATTTTAGAGAAGTTTTATAGTTGATATTAATTTATATTAGTTTCTAGATGAATTGATTATTGGTTGTAATCGAATTTTACCCCATGGGCTGAGGAAATATTTTGATGTTGGTATAGAGTGGTTTCTTGGTATTTTTTGTTGAGTTTTGAGAATTCAATAGTGAAAATATTGATTTGGAGTAATTTTTTAGTTCAAAATAAATAAAGTTTGCCTAGTTGACAGGCTATATTAGAAATTTCATAACTTCTCCATCGGTGATCTGATTTGAGTTTTCTTAGAGTCTACGGAAAGTACGACATGAGTACTACAATTTACTATCAAGTAATCAAGACAAATATTGAGGTTTTCAAGGTTCAAAAGGTACCCCAAGTTGGCTAGTTGAAATCCAGTGGAAATAGTTATATAAATTAATATTTTCGGAAACTGTTCTCAAGCATACTTTGGGCGCATTTCTTATTTGATTTTGTGATTTGTTTTCACTTGAGACTTGACCATAGTATAATTGGGTATGCAAGGAAGCTATTGGAACCATTTTTAAGGTGATCAGACTCTCCGAGAACCTGGATAAGTTAGCTCAAAGTTTGTTGGTTGTAAGTAAACCCTATAGTGGTTTTTACTAATTATGGAATTTATCTTTGTACTTGCATTTGTGTTTAGTCTTTATTGCATTTCGCAACATGCTTGGTCATGCATACATGGCATCTGGATAAAGTTTCCCCTACTTCAGTTTTAAAAGTTTGAGGTGCTCCACTCCAGACTAGACGTATTGCATGCGTCTGAGGTGGGTAATGTCAACTTCAAGATAACATGCTTTGAACTCATCGGACTGTTCAAGGTTCATCGTGAGTGGGCCCACTTGTTCTGAGCTTAGAACAGGCAATGAGGGATCCACGTTGTTATAAATTTTGTTGTTATTTGGAAATTATTTGGAAATGCAATTACATGTCTCCATGCATTCAGAATAACATTTGCAGGAGTATAGAGCAATGTACGAGTTTACTTACCTGACATCTTCGAATTGTTTTTAATGATGTCAAGTTCTCTGTGAAAATTAGACAGAACTGAAAAAGCTCGAAGATCTTCCGTGAATGTTTTATGTTTAGAAGTTTAATTTTCTTGTTGTAATCACTTTATATACATTGTTTTGGGATTTGGGGTGAGTGTAGGTTGTGAAATACTTTTGAATAGGTTTTAAGAGTCACCTAAATTAGTTTGAGGTAAGTTAAGAGATTTATAATTCAGTTTCAGTTTATTTTGGAATTATAAAGTTGTAACTAAGGTATTGGAGACTCTAAGTAAGTACTTATAGTTTAAATTTAATATACATTGTGAACTGTGGGGAATTATGAGTCCTTTTAAGCCACTCCCCAACTCTGCTATCTATTAGGCGAAAGTTTTTTGGTAGGCCATTTTAAGGGGAGGCGCTTCTGAAATTTTTATAAAAATATTGAAGATGATCCATATGATTTCATAACTTTCTCCAATTATATAAAAAAAATATTAGGTTTTGTTGAAGATATAAATTTAGTTTTGGAGCATTAGTAAGGATTAAAATGGAAAGTATTTTGAGGCATATAGTTAATTGTACATTTTAGGAGTCTAATTAGAGTAATTAGGCTAAGTCAGGACTTGGTGAGACGAGTCTTGACACTTGGTATCAGAGCTATGGTTAAGCTCAATCAAGGAAATGGTAATGACGATGAGTTTAAGATTGAGTCGATTTGGAAGTTTAGGTCAAGGCACTTAGATTACGTTAAGTCACATGAACTTAAGCGATGGTCTTGCGAAACAAGGCTTAGTAATGACGTCACGATTAGATGGGAAGTGACTGTGAGTTGGGTTATTTGGTTATTGTGTTATGTTTGTTGTATATTATTATATTATCACCAGATTTGCGATAGGAAGTGTATTCTATGTGTCTGTTCATGCCACAGCCAGAATTTCTAAATCTTAATTTAATTTCCTTAATCAAGATCATTGACCTGTAATGTGGGACTTGCATCGAGATACGAGCACTGACTACGGCGAGGTAACTGTGGTATATGTTAGATTTGTTGTGAAGGATTTCTCGAATATCACTTCACCAATTACCAAGTTGACCTAGATGGACATCATAATTGATTGGTCTGAGGAATATGAGGAGGCATTTGCTTAGCTAAATAGATTGTTAACTACAACACTTATGTTGATATTGCCAGAGCCTGGACAAGTATTCCTGGTATATACAAATGCTTGTCATACGGGTCTAGGTTGTGTATTGATGTAGGACAAAGGCACCATGGCTTATGCATCCTTATAGCTAAAGATACATGAGAAGAATTAGCCCATTCATGACTTAGAGTTGGCAGCAATGGTATTTGCTCAGAAGATATGGAGACATCATCTATATCATACTCTATACTGATCATAAGAGTTTGAAATACATCTTCACACAAAAATCATTTGGCTTTGATCCATCAGTGACAAGAGAAGGTTTAGAACCTTCCGACTTTTACTACCTTAGTTATGTTCCCATGAGCTGAACATGAGACAGCGCAGATGGTTGGAGTTTTTGAAAGACTACGATTTTTCTCTAGAGTATCACCCAGGAAAAGCCAACGTAGTGCGGATGCGCTAATTAGAATACCTACTAGAGATGATAAGGTTGTTAGATGTCATATGATGCATGAGTATGGATTACTCATAGCTGTAGCGATGATGAGTCAGTCAGATATTCCTACCAATATTTGGGTGATGATTTATGCACAGATGAGGCTTTAGATAGTGTCTACACAAAGAGTTTCAAAGTTTCAGATAGCCGATATCTTATACCCGAGATTTAGCGAGTTAGCCTAGAATATTAATTATATTGACTGGATGGAGATGACGAATCAGTCTTTGAGATATAGAGGCAAATCGTGGATACTTTCAGTGGTAGAGCTGAGAGATAAGATTCTTCGGGGCTTACACCATTCTCGATTCACTATTCATCCAAGCAATACCAATATGTACCATGACGTGAGGAGACATATTTAGTGGCATTGGATGAAAGCTGACATATCAAAGTTCATCAAGAACTATGCGATTTGCTAGAAGGTAAAAAATGAGCATCGTAGACATGGAGGATTATTGCAACCGCTTTCTATTCTACGATGGAAGTGGTAAGACATAGCCATGGACTTTGTTAGGGGATTGCTGAGGACTGAACGTCGACATGATTTTATTTTTGCGATTGTGGAAAGATTGATGAAATCTGCCCATTTCGTACCAGTTGCAGCTCACTACATATTTGACCAGTTAAGCATATTGTTCAAGAGGGAAATTATCAAACTACATGGGGTACCATTAACTATTATGTATACGTCCAGGATGTTGCGAAGTATGCAGGAGCAGTATGGTACATGCCTATAGTTCAGCAAAGCCTTTCACCGTCAAACTGATGGGCAGAGAGAGGTTGATTCAGGTACTTGAGGATATGCTCAGGGCTTGTGTACTTGAGTTTAGTGGATTATGGGAGGAGTACCTACCATTGTGTGAGTTTTCATACAACAACAGTTATCAGGCTAGCAATGAAATGGTGCCATTTGAGGTTTTATATGGTAGACCGTGTCGCTCGCCATCTTGTTAGCCTGAGCTAAAGGACCTAGAATTGTAGGGCCTGAAATTGTTGTTGATTACACGGAGAAGGCACGACAAATTTGTCAGAGGCTTAAAGGAGCCCAAAATAGGCAAAAAAAGTATGCAGACACGCATCGCAGCGATCTTACGTATGACGAGGGAACCTTTGTGTATTTGAAGGTTTCTCCTCGAAAGGGTCTTCACAGATTTTGGTTTGAAAGGCAAGTTAGCATCGAGAGTCATCGAGCCTTTCTAGATCAGAAGACGGATCGAAAAGGTGGAATAGGAGCTTGAGCTACCTCCCCAGATGTCGAAGGTACATCTAGTCTTCCATATTTATATGCTTTGACTAGCTAAGTCGAAGGCAGGTGTGAGACCGACAATTGACTTGAGTCGGATCAGCCTGAGCTAGGATGTATCTTATGAGGAGCAGCTAGTATAAATCCTAGATCAAAGGGTACAGCCATTGAGAGGCAAGTCTATCTCGAAGGTATTAGTCAAGTGGCAGTTCCATGGAAACTATGAACTCACTTAGGAGCGGGAAAACTATATGCGAGATAGGTTTTTGTGCCTTTTCAAGTCAGGTATAACTTTCATTTAAGTTTCATTTCGAAGACGAGATTTTCATTAGTTGGGAAGATTTGTCACAACCAATTTCTAAATCCTAGTTTAATTTCCTTAATCAGACTCATTAACCCGTGACATAGGACCCGCAGCGAGGTGGCCAAGGTATATGTTAGATTTTTTATGATGTATGTCTAGTATATTGTATATGTGTAGACTACTAAGTCTTTCCTACTTGTGTTTAGGTGTCGACACGTAAGTGGGGATGCACTTCGAAATGCGTGTCAGCATGAGACGAGGTAGTAAGTGATTAGTGTAGCTTAAATAATAGTATTAATGCGGCTATGGTTGATTTTATACTAAATGTACCTAAGTTAGCAAGTTAAAACAATAGCCTTGTGATAATTTCGAGATACATGTTGACACATCTAGAAAGCAATTGAGTTACAAGTTGTGTTAGCTAGATAGAGATAGTGGAGAGTTAGTGAAAGTTGTGTCAAATTGTAGGTCATTAGATTAGTCTCGAGATACGTGTGTACATTAGGATAAATGGCTATAAATCAATCTTATCTAAATACATAAAATTGAAATGATCAACTCATGTAACCAAACTATTTCATTTTCAAAGCTTAGGGGCTAAGAAAACTTACTAGAGAATAAGATCGACAAGGATTGTGAAAGAATCTTGTGGGTTTGGTGTTGGAGGTATTGATTAAGCTAGGTGTTCATCAATTAGGTAATTCTCTTACATTAGTTACTTAGTTTAATTGGATGAATTTGTGATAAAATTAATTTATGGTTGCTGTAAATGGTTTTGGTGGATATCTTGGGTCTTTAGATGTGTAGTAAAAAAATCCCAAGGTGTTGGAGTGGCCTATGTGAGGAGAGAACTCAGAATTCTAAGTGTAGATTTCTGGGTTTTCTAGCACACAGTACGCTAGATGTGATCCGCTAGCGTGCTAGAGAAACTTTGTTGTGCGCTAATGAGATCATTAACACGCTAGGTGCTATGACAGCTCAAAAATCTGAATTTCCTAACTTAAACTTATTCACTCTAAACAAGTCCAATTCCCTAACTAAAGGTCTAAACACACTCAAAAACATTTTAACTGATATTAGGAACCTAACGAAGAATGTCGGGGGTTCAGATACGAGTTTTGAGATGTCAGGAGGCCGGAATAACTATAAAATTTGCGTGGATTGTAAGTAAACTTATTGAGATATTTATTTGCATTTCATTCCAGTTTTTTCATTCAATTCCGGTCATTTGGGCTGATTTGCATATTGTAATCTAAATACCATGACTTGTTTCCTCACTCATTTCATGAGTTTCCTATCATGGTATTGATTATTGATTAAATAGTCTCATCGACTCTAAATCATGTGCTGTCATTTTTTATTGTTGTTATACTTAGTCAAATGAAATAGCATGCTATTAGGTAGATATTTGATGGTATTATACATCTAAATTATTTTGTGCATTAAATATGCAGTTACTTTGTTGGATTCCTAAACCGTGTCATTTCTGGTGTAGTGAAAGTAGTTCTTGTATCTAGGTCCATCATATGATAGAGATGGCATGGCGCACGAGGTTATTGGGCTTCTTGGGTGATCGAGATCTCACCACTATCTCACGCAGCATATGGGGTATAGGACCCGGGGTTGTTGGCAAGCACATATATCACAGGTAACTGGCAATTGTGAAAGATTATAGAGGCGTAGAGCTCAGCTCCGACCTTCAACAGAGATGTAGAGCAGAACTCCATCCTTATATAGTGGAAAAAGGTATTATGATAGGATTCACGGCCAACCGGCCCTAGATCATTACTACTTAGCCAAGTGTCAGTTTCATTTTGTTTAGCTGGAGTACCTTATAGCATTATTCTTTTTCAACATAGTTGCCATTATTATGCTTTTACATACGTGTTATATATTTGGAAATGTGAACAAATGTCTCTTAGTGTTACTTTCTACTTTCTTATACTCATCGTTCTTTTTATGACGATGGGTGCAGATCTATCGAGTAGCAGACCATGCAAAGAGAAGATCGACGACTACCTCTGAGCCAGTAAAGTGCTGCTACACTGGATTTTATAGGTTTTTTGTTTTGTTGCATGACTTTTATATGTCTTCCATATACTTTTAGGGTTGTATATTTTGGGTTGAGGGATAGTACCATGACCAGATACAAGTTGATATACTTTATCACTGTTTCATTATATAAATATGCATGTGATCTTTATTTCTTGGTTTTCCACAATTCTTACGTATCATGTTAAAAGCTTCTGCTTATTTGTTAAGACTTTTGCTGAATAATCTTTAATTTCGTAAGATTTTAATTAACTCTAATTTATTAATTAACATAAGATAAGAAAACATTTATTTGAATAGTTAAATTGTAAATAGAAAGATTTTGCAAAGGCAAACTAATTTCATGTTAAGTCCTACGTGGTGAGATTAGGGCTTAGTGACGGATTAAGTGGGACAGTGCCCTACTTTGAGAAGTGGTTGTCACAGTTAGATACTTAACTCGCGAAATATGATGAGTGAAAGTAGAAACAGACAAATAAAAAGAGAATAGACTTACAAAAAATGAATCTGAACGTAAATGGAGGTGAAATAGACTTGTGAAGTTTATATTCCAAATGGAGTTATAAGTAGTTTTGTACTAATACTAATGGTAGTTATAAATTACAAAACCAATTGGAAACTGGCTGAGCAAGAAGTCTAGATTATTCAGGAACGTAAGTACTAAATATGAATTTCTTGGAAATCGAAAGTATCGAACTACTACAATTATCAAACGTTCAGGAAAGTGCCAAAATGGAATTAAATTAAGTTTCAAATGATTGTGAATCGTTTGGAAAACATGGAAATGACATTGAGACTTGTGGGAAGCATAAAATGTAAATATTTTGGAATTTAGAATGAGGATAGTCCCAGTTGAATTAGCAATTTGAGAATACGTATTATGCGAAGTATTGGTTGAATTCATGTTCAATTGAAGAGCTGCTTCCAAAAATAGTCTCAATGAAAAAAAAGGAGACACGTGGCTTTTAAAAAAAATAATAGAATAGAAATTGATTAGATAAATTGAGTTTGACTAGAAAAATCACAATGAGATTGTGATTGGATCAGTCAAGTTATTTAAATCGATTTCTAAATAAATAAAACACTTTGAATCAAAGTATTATCTCCTTTATGAAACAAAATAAGAAAATTAAAACTGGAATATAACCATAGGTTAAAACAATCAAACGAACTCTAAAAGAAGTATTGGGTGTATTTGATTGTTTCTTACTTAAGTTGCTTAATTATAAGCAACATTGAGAATCTTGGTTTTATGAGTCGAATAAAGGACTGATAAAACAAATGATAATACCTGAGTTAGAAGTAATCTTTGTTAACACCAGATTAGGTGTTATGAGACATAGATCAACGAAATTTGTAACTTAAAATATAATTAAGGAAGAGATAGACATATTGATTGAGAATCAGTAAGTGATTTTTATAGGAAGTCTAAGAACTCCTATATAGTGAGAAAGTAATTTTTATAGGAAGTCAGTAAGAACTCCTAAATAGTGAGAATATCCATTCATATGATTTAAAGGATTGAAATAGCATCCTTTAAGATTTCGATCAGCCGTTAAAGTTGATCGAGGTTTTGGAATTCTAATTCTACTATTTCTTCAGTTGACCAATAACGAATAAGTGAAGTCATAAAATATAATAATAGTTAAATTGATGAACAGTAAGATATAAAGTTATCTTACATAATCTTTTGAAAAGTATCGAATTCTTTTTAAGAAAAAGAAAAGTCGAGAAACAATATACTAATGTAAACAACTAAAGCAATACGAAACAGTTAGTCTATTTGAGTTAGGAACTTCTTTGTTTCGAATAAAATTAGATAAGGAAGACGTTAATTCATTAAATGATCATAATAAGTCGCATCGTCCCAAGCTAAGTTTTTGTAAAGAGAAGAGATATAAATTGTCTTTCTCAGTCAAGATTAAGGAGCTGTAAGTGTTGCAGGTGTTGAGCAAAAGTTGTGATAAGGTTGTAAAAGGACCAAAAAGTGAGATCAATTTGAGAATAGCTAAGGTTGACAAAAATTGAATGTAATAGAACCTGTGTATAAAAAATATACTGAGATGTTGGGATGACTTACGACTGCTAAAAGTGACACAAACGGACTCCTTTAGTCATGGTAAGACACTGGAGTAGTTGTGCATGACCAAAAGTCTAAGTAGCTCTGTATCATAATCACGATTCATTCATAGTGTATAAGATTGGTGTGTGGCACCCACCTATCTTTGAATAATCAAATAAATTAATGATAGCCTGAATAAAAGAGTCTATAAAGTTTCGTAAGAGTTAATTGGAAGCTTAAGTATATGCAAATAAATGGTCAAAAAATTCTCACTTACACATGAAAATGGAAATGTCAGGTGATTGAGTTCCGATAAGACTTAGAATATCAAACTATGATTTTGATAAGACATATTGTATCTTTACAAAAATCTTACAAGGAATCAAACTCCAGAAGCTAAAAGTGTTAAACCAAAGTAATATATAACTGATATCGGTGAGTATGTTGTATATTGGATCAAATATTGTGTTACACCATGTAATCAGTCAGTATGGAAAGTTTGAAGCACTAGGTTATTTTAAATTGGAGTCGATGGAAGATACCAATATGATGGTGAAGATACAAATGAAAATGAAAAGAGATGGGTGACTTACATCTCAGTTAGTTAGCTCCCTCTGTTTGGAAATATTGAATAGAGTATTGTTTATCTGGCTAAGATATGTTAGAAGAATTCAATATTCTTCTACTGTAAAATAAGAAAATTTAGAAGTATGTATTGAGTAGAGATGGAAAAGAGATAACATATTTATAAACTAGTATGTGATTCAAGTTAAAAGTTCAACTATGAAAGTATAATCAAGGAATATGTTGATCTCTCTAAAATACGTATATCTACTCAAGATAAGGATAACTGTCTATATTCAAGTAAAGAAAGAAGTCTAGTGAATAATTAGTGATTAAGATCGAGATGATGGGAAATCTCATAAATTGGAGAAATGATAAAAAAAATCAATGTGAGTACATTGGTAATGTAACAGAATGAGGTTCTTGGTGTGAATAGAAAATTGATTTGACAAAGTTAGAAAAGTCTTTAATTTTCTAACCAGTTAAAAGAAAAGTTAAGTGAATTGGCTGACGAGTTGGAATTGGTAATTACTTTCTAATCTATAATATAAATAATATTGAGAGTAGACATGTAGAGAATGAGTGAGAGTTGCATGATGTGTCATGTTTAAATTTTTGATCTGATTGTAATTTGATATATCTTATCATGGGATGCTAGAAGTAATTTGATATCTATAGTCATGGGATGACTTGTAAAATTCCAGGTTTCTGTTAAGAAATGTTGGAATGGTAATGGATCAAATAAATACGCAACTCTACTTAGTATCTAATGTCGTGCTCAAAAATTATTTGCATTACTATATAAATATTTAGATTGATCATAGTCTAACAATTGATCAGTCAATGATTCTAATTTGAAATGATCAATGATGAGAAAGCAAATCGGGAAGTATATATTAGAGTTTGGGTGGATAAAGAAAGAATTATAAATGGTTTGCTTAATTAAGAATGAGAATTGTGTTATGAAAAGCAAGATAGGCTAGATCTTGCTATGAAGTGGTTCTTGAATAGGATTCAAGGCGAGAAATGTGAAGTACAACAAGGTTTATCGGATATTCCACAAATTTGATTGTTGAACTCATCAGAAATTCACAAATTGTCATGATTGGCGAAGTTACAAAGATAAATTTTCATTGAACCAAAAGTTGGAAATGAAAAATTGAAATGTTTTATGATCTCTATGATCGAGTTGTTATAGACAATGAAAGTGATTGGGTCCGCTTAACAATTTCACCTTGTATTGAAGGATCCTATTCTCATATCTCTTTTAGTTCAATAACCTGTAAGTTTAACTTTGAGGGAAAGATTTTTAATTAATTGGGAAGAATTGTAAAATCCAACAATTTCATAAACTTTAGTTAGCGATTAATTAAGTATTTTTGAATTTTAATTGGAATTTAGGTATCCGAGGTGGGACCCACGCATTACGAACAGGAGATCATAAAGTAGAATGTTATTTTTTCGATAATGAATGCCTAATGTGTGCATTATATGGTATTTTGCCGCAAAGTTGAGGTGTGTTGAGATGTATCCTCAATTTTTTTATAATTGGGGTTGTAAGTTTATGTCTAAAGGATACAAGTGCAATAAAAACTCTTGGTCACTCGAAAACTAATTAACCAAGTTTTAATCCTCACATGAATATCTTGCCTCGATTTACGTGCAAGTTGGGATCGATGGCATTATAAAATAAGAATAAAGTTGGTTTAAGACTTTGCCTCGAGTTGCGTGTTAGTTGGTGGTGGTCGAGGTTGAGATTGAATCCAAATTGGTATGAGTTTGGCTAAGTATGGCAAGAGAATTGGTCCATAAGGTTTAGTACGTCGTGGAAAAAGATAAGATTTTTTAGGTTTTGGTGTAACCAAAACTAGTGTGATGGGCGTGTTATGGAGTTGGATTGTTTCGTCAAGAGGGTGGCTCAATTTGGTGAAAAATTGGATCCAAAAAGAATGTCGAAAGTCAAAACATGTCAAAATAGGGATTTTTATAATTAATAAATAAAAAATTAAGCTGTTGACAAGCATCTAGTGGTTTATATATAAATACATATAACAAATCAAAATCAAAATCAAAATCAAAAACATATGATTTATTTCACATAACGTTTAAGCATTCGTTGTTCCCAACCCTCTTCAGCTGGGGTTTATATATAAATATATATAACAAATCAAAATCAAAATAAAAAAACGTAAGCTTCATTTTACAGAACGTTTAGGCGTTCGTTGTTCCCAACCCTCTCCGCGAACAATTTCGCTCTGCGAGTTCCCAATGTCCAATTTTTGCCCGATTTTTTCAGCAAAATAGTAGAGCATCGCGAGACAGTCAACTCGAGCTAAGTTTTCGTAATGGAAACGAGGTATTCAGCCCAAAATTTAGTAAATGCTCAATTCATGGCATTTTCTTCAATTCAATTTAAATTCTCACGATTTCTCGATTTCATTCACGAGGTTTTAATTGAAATTGGTAGGGGTTGTTGTGAATTGATATATTAAATTGATTCGCACCAGTTTAGAATAAATCCCACTGGTGTGGTTTAGGGTTTTGATGAATTGAACTAATGTGATTCAATTGATAACTATTTTGGAGATGTTTTATAGTTGATATTGATTTATATTGGGTTTCTAGATGAATTGATTATTGGTTGTAATCTGATTTTACTCCACGTGCTGCGAAAATGTTTTGATGTAGGTATTGAGTGGTTCCTTGGTGTTTGTTTTCGAGTTTTGAGGATTCAATTGCGAAAATATTGATTTGGGGAAGTTTTTTAGTTCAAAATAAATAAAGTTTGCCTAGTAGACATGCCATATTGGAAAATTCATAACTTCTCAGTCGGTGATCCGATTTGAATGTTTTTAAAGTCTATGGAAAGTACAACATGAGTACTACAAGTTACTTTTAGGTCATGATGACAAATATTGAGGTTTTCAAGGTTAAAAAGTTACCCCAAATTGGCTAGTTGAAAGCCAGTTGAAACAGTTATATAAATTAATATTTTTGGAAATTGTTCTCAAGCATACTTTGGTCGCAGTTCTCATTGGGTTTTGTGATTTGGTTTCACTTGAAGCTTGAGACATAATATAATTGGGCATGCAGGGAAGCTATTGGAATCATATTCAAGGTGATCCGATGCTCCGAGAACTTCGAGAAGTTAGCTCAAAGTTGGTTGGTTGTAAGTAAACCCTACAGTGGTCTTTACTAATTATAGAATTTATCTTTGCATCTATATTTGTGTTTAGTCTGCATAGCATTTCGCTTCATTCTTGGTCATGCATACACGGCATCATGATAGAGTTGCCCCTACTTCGATTGTAAGAGTGTGAGGTGCTCCACTCCAGACTAGACGTACTACAGCTGTCTAAGGCAGGTAATGTCGACTCTGGAATAGCATGCATTGAACTCATATGAGTGTTCTAGGTTCATCGTGAGTGGGCCCGCTTGTTGTTAGCTTAGAACAAGAAAAGAGGGATCCACCTTGTTATATAAATTTTGTTGTTATTTGGAAATGCAATTACATGTCTCCACGTATTCAGACTAACATTTGCAGGAGTACAGAGCAATATAGGAGTTTACTTACCTAACATTTTTGAGTTGTTTTTGATAATGTCAAGTTCTTTATGAAAACTAGACAGAACGGGAAAAGCTCGAAGATCTTCGGTGAATGTTTTATGTTTAAAAGTTTAATTTTCTTATTGTAATCACTTTATATATATTGTTTTGGGCTTTGGGTAAGTATAGGTCATGAAATGATTTTGAGTAGATTATGACAGTCTCCTAAATTAGTTTGAGGTAAGTTAAGAGATTTATGATTCAGTTTTAGTTTATTTTGGAATTATAAAGTTTTAACTAAGGTATCGGAGACTCTAAGTTAGTACTTAAAGTTTAAATTTAATATATATTGTGAACTACGGGGAGTTGTGAGTCCTTTTAGGCCTATCCCTAACTCTACTGTCTATTAGGTGAAACTTTTTCGGCATACCATTTTTAAAGGAGGTGCTGTCGAAATTTTTATAAAAATATGGAGGATAATCCGTATCATTTCCTAATTTGCTCCAATTAAGTAAAACAAGTATTAAGTTCCATTGAAGATATAAATTTAGTTTTAGAGCTTTACTAATGATTTAAGTGGAAAGTTTTTTTAGGCATATAGTTACTTGTATGGTTTAGGTGCCTAATTAGAATAATTAGGCTAAGTCAGGACTTAGTTAGATGGGTCCTGACAGGGTTGCCCCCCAGTAGCGCTTTTAGTTTAATGTCGTCGGCTCGACGAGTTTATCTCCTCTTAGTTAGGATCGATAACAACAATTGTCGATAAGAAGAATCTTGCGAAGACTCACTGATTGTCTTGTGCGATCTCGCTTTCATCCTAGAAAAAGTTTCTTCCTCTACCCTATCTGGATGCTAATATATCGTAATTGTATGCCGATCAATGCTCCAGCTGTCACTAAGAATGGTAACCCCAACAAATGTTTTTCACATTAGGTATTACTCCCATTAACTACATAGAAGTCCATGACGAACATGAAGTCTCCTATGTGGACAGATACATTATCGATTATCCCCATGAGTTCTTCCACCACCCCATTTGGATATCTCAAATTGGTCTCCATATTACTAGTGATACATAACCTGCACAGTTTAAAAATTTTGGAAGATATGACATTGATTGCAACACATGTGTCACATAACACCTCAAGGAACCTCTTGTATCCAATCTTCTATGGGAGCACGATCTTCTTAGGTTCTTGTCAGATTGGAATTGGTAATGCAGTATATCAAAGTGTACTATTTTTTTTTCTCCTCACTATCATTCATCCTTATGCATTTGGTCCCTCGTTTGGTGAGTTGCAGATTCTGTGCAGGCCTAGTACTCATCCATGCACCTTTCCACAGAGGCTTTCCTCCTAGGGCTATCCTTGGCTCGATATCTTATGGGGCCTCCTCACTCCATGCATACGCATCTATAAACATCCTATTTAGAACGATACTGGAACAAGCAAACAAGTGTTACTCGAAGAATTCAAGATATGTTGAATTTTAAAGCTAACTACTCTTCATTTACGCTCAACTGACATAGAGCCTTCAACTAAGTCAATGTTGACTCTGCACGTTCGCATAAAAGGCCCACCAAACTGGATTAAAAATGGCTTGAGCTTGTATGACTTTGTTATGTCGACGACGTGAAAGTCTGCAAGGAATTTCAAATCCTCTACATTTACTATTAGGTCTTAGATTACTCCTTTAAAAGAGATCTCCTTGCTGTTAATGGCACGTATTTAAGTCTTCGTCTCGATAAACTCATAAATCCCTATAGAATTATGAAAATCAAGGGACATCACGTTAATCAATGCTCCCAAATCAAGCATTACATTTTCTAAATAGATTTCACCTATTGTGCAAGGGATACCTACTACCTCGAATAGGCACATTTAAGCGGGATGTCATTGGGACTTCCCTAGGGTGTGAGTTGGTCATCCAATTTGGTTTCTCTTAGGTCTATGGTTTTGCAGACCTCATTCTTTGAGGCGCCGCTATCGCAAAAAATAGCGTTCAGTTGAGCGCCTTGCAGGTTAGTACCCATATTTTGATTAGGGTAGGGCTGCGAAAGCAACTTCCCCCTCTCCTCAAATTGATTTAATTGTTGTGCAATTTACAAGGACTTCTAGGTTTTAACTACGACATTCGTGCACTAAGAGCGTTCTCATTGTTTGCCTTGAACTGGCTCACATTTCTAGCAAATTGGATTTGTTGAGCTACTAAAGTTTTAACCACATCATCTAGTGAGAAATGATTAGTCACTAGTTCAGGCAACGATTTTCCTCTTAGGACAAAGGATAGATAGTTCTGGTTTTAAGGTCTTAACATAAGTTAGGGTAGTTCTTATGATTGGCATTTCTGAAATGCACTTGGGTTCGCCCTTAGAATTAGTTACCTACTACATTGACCTATTGATGGTCCTCAAACAGAGTAGGACACTAATCAGTCGCATGGCTTGTAGCTGAGTAGAATCCATAAGCTTTAACATGCGCTTGATCATTGTTCAAGAGATGTTCTACCAGGGAAGTCAACTAATCAATTCTTTTATCAGTTGAGCTAGTTGTAGCTTTAACTGACGGACTTTGGCGCACGTCAACAACAATATCCCCATATATTCAAGACTGTTGTGCTATGTTCTTTTAGAGTTGTTTTATCTGTGAAGAGGTTTTGTCACGAATGTGACCACCACAAGCACTATCAGTCATACTCCTCTCTAAATGGACATGTCAACATAGAAGAACTAGACAATGGCCCTATTGGATTGGCCATGCTGTGAGTGATTAGCAATTAATAGTTTATAGCGGTCCCAATAATCACCAAAAGACTCACATGTCTTCATCTTAATGTTGCATATCTTAGAGATGAGTTAGGCTACCTCATCCTCTAGGAAATATTCCCTGAGGAACTCATTTATCATGTCATGCCATGAGTTAATGCAGCCAGGGCGGAGATAATAGAGCCATTGTCTGCCTTTATCCTTTAAGCAGAATAGGAAATCCTTAAGCTTTACCTCATTCTTTTCCGCTCGAAGAGGTTTTATAGACTGACAACTTATCTGAAACTCTTTCAAAAATGCCATCGGGTCTTTATTCTCCATGCCATGGAAGGATCGCAAAAGGTGAGTAAAATCGGACTTGAGCTCGAAAGTTTCACCATTTCGTGGGAAGTTTACACAGAGGGGCAGTCGAGCAAGAAGATTTTGAAGATCTTCATTTATGCGCCCTGGTAATCTAGCGATCACAGCTAATGTGCGGGAGTGTTGTTAGCTATAGTGGGTTGGGGAAACTGGACTCTTTGTTCTGTGCTTCCCTAGCCAACTTTCGATGGGTTCTATCAATTTCTGAATCGAAAGGTAACAGTGAACCAATCGATTTAGTTTGAGTTATTAAACCATGCATAAACTAGAAGATTCAAAGAATAAAACAAAAACAAAAACAAAATAAAGTTAACTCAATTTGGAACAGAATCAGCGGCAACGACGCCAAAAACTGATTACCTGTAAGCGTGTCAAATATAACCCGTAATAGGTTACTAAATCCTACTGGGATGTACTATAGGTAAGAACGAGGTCGAATCCATAGCATTTAGTCACACCGAGTTCAACAAACAGAAAAGTAAATCTGGGGGTTTTTTATAGAGTTTTTATCTAAAAGCCTACTAAACAAGAAAGTAAAGTAGTTGTAAAATAGAGAATAAATACATACCTAAGTCTAGGAATCCACAATCTAGCTCTGCGTCGTTTCCATGTCTTGTATCGATGGGTTTCAAAATAGTTTTCCCTAGACAGGCTATAGGTGTTGGGGTTGCCATACCCCTAGTCCCCATATTCTCAATAGATAGGCAACCACTCTATAAATATTTCTCTTACTCCACCGTACAACCTTAGGCAACCGTTCTCGATATTTAACACATGAGCAACATTGATAGCTCTAAGGGAACACTTACCCCTAAACAACATTGGGCAGCCACACTCAAGATTTAGCCTCGTTCTCGATGTTACTCACCTATAACAATAAGCGTGTCAGGTTTCTTACCTAGTTGATTACCACATCTTAACACGGTTGGTATCACAGGCTCAACAAGATTGATAGAAGGTCAATGAATTTACACCTATAAATTTGCAATGAATACACAAACTCTAAACCACTATTAAGACACCGTTAAAAATAGCAATAAAAAGATAGAGAACTGAAATAAAACACTATTATTATAGAAAATCTCAACAAGATATATAAAACAAGCTACTACTGGCTAGATAGCTTCATCCCCGACCTATATATTAAAGAACCTAGCCGAATATAGCTACTCTACCTTGCTCTACTCTTAAATCACTCTGAATACAACATATTTTCGTTCATAGAGGTGCCTCCTTTATATAGGTGTGTTTGGTAATAAGTAATTATTTAGACTTATATATAAGGTTAGTTTAGTAGTATAATTAGCCTAAATATCCCAAAATGAACTCTAAATGATGGTATTTATGAATTTTTAGGTATATAAGGCATAAAGGAGATAAACAGGTAAATTATAAAAGAAATAGAGATAAAATGTAAAAACCTGGAGTTGACATTGTGGCCAAAAAGAGTTGATGTCGTGGAAGATGAAGGCACAACATGGGCACAACGTGGAAGAGGAGAAAAGTGAAGAAAAGTAGACAGCATAGTTGGCACAGTGGCGACGCCGTAGGTTAAAGGGGCGGCGTCGGGATAAGTTAAGCAGGGTGCCAAGTCTATTGAATGGGAGAAAAACACACAAAGTGGTCAATGTTGTCATGGCATCGTGGCATTACACACACAGCGTCGGACTACTTGTGGACAGCGCCGAGACAAAAGAAAATTGAAAGTTAGAGTTCTATTTCGGGTGGATTGTCTATTAAGGTTCCTAATTGATTTTTAAAGTTTCTTAGTAGTATACATAGGTATTAGAATGTGGTAAACATATAGATTATCAACCTTTATCATAGAGAGCAACTAATTAGCATAGTTTTACTTTATTCTTGAGTATTAAAAAGATTTATGGAAGAGAAGACATTGAAGACTCACATGTGGTGATTCAGTATTATTTTTATTGATTTAATTGAAGTTATTTGATTATATATTTGATTGCAATGAATATCATTATGTGCTTGTTTGTTTCAATGAAGTATGAGTAGTTCATTAATCTTAGGGATTAATGGATCCTATGGTATGAATGTTATACTAAAGTAATTATGAATACAGTATAAAGCTGAAAAGTTCAATGGTTAGAATTTGTATTGACTATGAGCATAATGCTACGAACATCTTGATCATGTGTTTGTTGATATTAGGTTTTAAAAGTTATCATGGCCATTAAAGCTTTTTAGTTGGATATGGATGGTACAACCATAAAATATATAATATCAATAGATAGTTATTAATTAGGGAGGCACGGATAGTAAACTTAACTGGTTATGAATCCAAAAATTTGGAACTTAAAGTAATGTGGAGCTTACGTTATTTACATTGATAGGTGGAGTTGTAGTTTGCATATTAGAATCTTCTCCATCACGATTGTGGGTTAAATTGGATTTGAAGAAAATTTGTCTATTCTAATTAGGAATTGCACACACATAATAAAGATGAAGAAATGAGTTAAAAATTATAGTTTTTCATTACCTAGGTGAAGTTGTGAACCAAGATATTCTAAAAATAATAGTTTAAAAGTAATTTACATTTTTTTGATAGAATATATTAGTTTAGTTATAAAGCTAAATAAAAAAGGATTTCCTTAGCAATAGTGTAATTCTAGTTAAGTACCACTAAGTGCAATACAACTTTCCCTGAGGACGATATCCATAATAAACGTAAGTTGGTTAGATTATTACTACAATCAAGTCGTTATACTTGCGGCCATAATCAATGTTTTAGCATCGTTGTCGAATATGAGTGACATCATTCCAGAATGCCCGCAAAGTTATCCTCTGCTACACATCGTCAAATTAACCCATCATTGCATCTTTTGAATAGATATGGCTCATCTCAAAAGTATGACTTCACACCACTTAAGAATTTTTTTCCTACTGAACTTATTAAATTTGGAGGAAACACATGGCTCCTCGAAGGTTTTACAAGGATACAACAACAACAACCCCAACTTCTCATATGGGAATTCTAATAATGTACTGAAGTTACCTTCAGGCTTCGATCAATAAGTCCAACAAAGGAAACTAGGGCAAAGTGAAAAGATGACTTCATTGAAGTCAATTGAGGAATTCTTGCACGTTATTGACATAAGTAATAAGGAATGCCATGAGAAGCATGAGAAAGAGATGGAAAATGTGAAGCAAGTTATGAAGAGAATGGACGATGAGATATTGCAATCCATCAACAACCCAAAGAGACAGATTGGTTAGTTAGTCATTGCTTTGAATTCAAAGAAGGAAGGACAATTTTTGAGTAACACTATCACAAATCTTAAGGAGAATGTTAGAGATATTCACATGATTAGCACTATGGCAACAAATGAACCAAGATTAGAGCTTGTACAAGCCAAGAAATGTAAATACGAAGGCAGTTAAGAGGACAGGGAAACCAGATAAAGTGCGAAAGATAGATGTTCAGAAAGATGCATCATGGTTCACAGACTACGTCAATTATTTGGCATGCGATGTGTTTCCTCTAGATTTAACAAGTGCAGCAAGAAAGAAATTCCTCAGTGATGTGAAGTAGTACTTTTAGGACAAGCCATATCTATTCAAAAGATGCAATGATAGGTTAATTCGACGATGTGTAGTAGAGGAGGACTTTGCAGGCATTCTGGAAGGATGTCACTCATCACCATATGGGGAATACTTTGGAGCACAAAGAATCGAAGCTAAAGTGTTACAATATGGATTATATTGGCCAAATATATTTAAGGATTCATATATTTTGTGAAAACTTGCAATGAATGCCAAAGAACAGGAAATATTTCTAAAAGGTAAGAGTTTCCATAAACCACTTTTCAGGAAGTTGAGCTCTTTGATGTATGGGGAATAGATTTCATACAACCATTCCTGGCCTCAAATGGAAAACAATATATATTGTTAGCAGTGGATTATGTCTCCAAGTAGATAGAAGCCATAGCAACCGCAACTAATGATGTAAAAGTGTCATCGAATTCATAAAGAAAAACATTTTTTACTGGTTCTGAACACCTAGAGCATTAGTTAGTGATGATGGGTCGTATTTCTGTAACAAAGTCTTCGACACATTGCTAAAAAATATGGGGTCAGGCATAAAACTTCACTTTCCTACCATCCTTAAACAAATGGACAAGCTGAAGTAAGTAACTCATAAGTGAAACAAATCTCTTAAAAAGCTATTAAAACTAGAGAAAAAAATTAAGCATTCCATCTTGAAGAAGCATTATGGGCATACAAAATGGAATTCGAAACACCAATTGGCACATCTCCGTATCAGTTGGTGTATGGAAAAACATGTCACTTAATAGTAGAGTTAGAGCGAAAAGCATATTGGGCGCTTAAAAAGCTCAACATGGATCTTCAAGCTGCAGGAAAGGCTAGATACTTCAGTTGATGGAACTGGGTGAGTTTAGACTGGACGCATACAAAAATGCCAAGTGATACAAAGAGAAATCAAGGCAATAGCACGACAAAATGATTGATTATCGATCTTTTAAGCCATGAAAACTAGTCTCGTTATTCAATTCAAGATTGAAATTATTTTTGGTCAAACTAAGATTGAAATTATTTTTGGTCAAACTAAGATTGAAATTATTTTTGGTCATTGCTACTTGGTTTTATGGAGTGGTAGAGTTAATAATCAATAATAGTAAGATGTTTAATGTAAATGCCCAAAGGTTTAAGTTGTTTTATGGAACAAAAGTAAGGCAAAATGAACTCGAAAGATTCAAACTACAATAGATCAATGCCTCAAAAAATAAAAAAGGGGAAGAAACAATGGAGAGCTAAGCAACAAGATGAAGTACCTTTTGAAGAAGCACTAAAAAGAAATAGCATTAACGTTCCTCCAAGGAAACCGAAACCAAAGTTTAAGTTCACACCAAGACTTCAACCAATCAAAAGGAGAGATCCCGAAGATATATGCATACTATTAAGTATTAATGGGCACCAGTTTAGAAACATCTTGTGTGATACGGGAGCCTTAGTTAATAGCATTTCAACAATAGGACATGTTACCAGCCGATTTGAAGATCAATTGTCTTAATACAACGGAGTTGGAAGTGGTTAATGGTAACTTGGTACCAAAAATCAGGAGAGTCTTGAATGTGCATGTCAAAGTGGGTAGATTCACATTCCTCATGGATTTTGAGATTATGGATCATGACATGGATGATGATGTGACTATGATACTTGGGCGGCTATTCTTTAACACTGTCAATGCATCTTTGTACACTAGGAAGAAAAACATCACAATGAGTATAGATGAGGATGATGATGCCAAGAAGATTGCCTTTCTTGATGGATAAGAAGTACATCTAAATGGAAATGATATAATTATCTCTGATCTATAAATAGAGTATCTTGATTTAGACTGAGATTAAACAAGCAAAAAGGCATCAGGCTAATGACGTTAAACTAAGCGCTACTGGGAGCCAGCCCGGGGTTTTTAAATTTCAAGTTTTAAATTTCAGCCAAGTAGTTTTTTAATGTAGTTAGTACAATCTAAACGTTATAGTTTTCTAACTTTGGAGAATTTGTACAAAATGTGCAGGAAAAGACCATTTGCGGGGTGAAGCTTCATCTGAATGGAGAAATCTTAAATCATCAATTTATTTAGTTGTTTCAATCTAATGTTTATGCATTATTATCTCTTATACAATATTATTATGTTTGTGTTTTAGTGTTTTCATATTTCAGGCTTATTTTTAAAACTTGAGGATAAGGTTTGATTTAAGTTTAGGGACATCAACACTATACACTATGAGAAGTGGTAAGAAAGGATAAAATAAGGGTAAGCACTGCAGGTATGATCGTTAAAATTTTATTTTTGAAGAAGTTAAAGAGAAAAGTATGGTAGTGTATTATGTTCCATTTACTTATTATTTGAATGTGTTTAAGAAGTATATAGTACTATGTAATGAATAAATAATTCATTTACAAAGTTAATGCCTTTAATTGATGTTGAGTAAGAATACAAGTGTCTTGTTGATATGAAACTCAAGAGAGTGTTTTTAATTTTTTGAAAAAAATATGAAATGTACCAAACAACGGTATAATTTCATGATTAGAAACTTAGAGTTAAGGAAGACAATGAACTTGAAACAAAAGCAAGGAGAATACTAAAGCACTTCTTGTGGAAAAAGTTAGATCTCTAAGGAATTTTATAATAAGTGTGAATCTTACTTAAGTATAAAAAGTGAATATAGACTTACTGCTAAGAGGGGAAGAAATATGCATGATTTTTAATGAAAAAGTTGGAGTTAAAACTTCTTGATAGAGTGAAAGTGAGAAGTGCTAACAAGATTTTTAAAAATAAATAAAAAATAGAGTGTCCCACAAGTTCTACAGGAAATGGACAAGAGAACTTGATGGTTGGAAAAAGTGAGGAAAAACGGAATCCATAGGAAAAGAAGAATGGACCGTGCAACTAAAAAAGTAAAAGGAGAAATAAGAAGAAGAAAAGAAAATAGACATAAAAAAAAGAAAAAGAAAAGATTTAGCAGTACTAGTAGCTTAATTGAGTTAAGTTTTCTTTCCAACTATGTAAAGCCCTATAGACTCTTTAAGTTCTAAGTCTACCAAAATTAGTATGATTTATGCTTATTTCTAAATTCCTTAGCTTAATGAGAAATCATGAGATTGTACACTTACTACTTGAGTGTCGAAGTGCAATAAACTTGTGAGTAGTGATGGTTTTAGGTGTGATGTACTCTTGAAATTGAAAGTGAATTGTATATGTTGTTAATGCTAAATGTTTTGAAAATATAAGTTTTTGTAAAGAAAAACTCTTGAATGGATTATTAACTTTAATTTATTTGAATTAAAGGATACCCTATGAACGATGTAAAATGAATATGAACTTGAGTGGTAGTAGTAGTTAGAATACTTTGTAAAATACACTTTTGTTCAGGACGTGCAAAATCCGAAGTTTGGGGGTATTTGATAAGTGATTATTTAGACTTACATATATGGTTAGTTTAGTAGTATAATTAGCCTAAATATCTCGAAATGAACTCTAATTGATGGCATATATGTATTTTCAGGTATACAAGGCATAAAGGAGATAAACGGGTGAATTAGTGAAGAAATTGAGATAAAATGTATAAAACTAGATTTGACACCGTGGACAAAAGAGTTGATGCCAAAGGAGATGAAGGCATAGCTTGGGCACAATGTGGAAGATGAGAAAAGTGGACAGCATAGCCAGCGCAATGGCGGTGTCGTAGGTCAAATGGGACGACACCGGGACAGGTTAAGAAAGGCGTCAAGTCTACTAAATGGAAAAAAACACACAAAGTGGCCGAATTTGTCATGGCGCCGTGACATTACACACATAGCACCGGACCACTTATGGACAGCACCGAAACAAAAGAAAATAAAAAGTTAGAGTTCAATTTCGAGTGAAATGATCAATTAGGGTTTCTAATTGTTTTCTAAAGTGTCTTAGGATTATAAATAGGTATTAGAATGTGGTAAACATATAGATTATCAAACATTATCATAGAGGGCAACTAATTAGCATATTTTTACTTTATTATTGAATATTAAAAAGAATTGTAGAAGAGAAAACATTGAAGACTCACGTGTGGTGATTCAGTATTGTTTTTATTTATTTAATTGAGTTATTTGATTATATCTTTGATTACAATGAATACCATTATGTGCATGGTTGTTTCAATGAAGTGTGAGTAGTTCATTAATCTTAGGGATCAATGGATCATATGGTATGATGTTATGCTAAGGTAGTTATAAATAGATTATGAAGTTGAAAAGTGCAATGGTTAGAATTTGTATTGATTCTGAGCATAATGCTACGAACATCTTGATCACGTGTTTGTTAATATTAGGTTTTAGAAGTTATTATGGCCATTGAGACTTTTAAACCGAATATGGATGGTACAACCGTAAAATATATAACATCGATAGATAGTTATTGATTAGAAAGGCAAGGGTAGTAAAATTAATTGGTTATGAATCCAAAGATTTGGAACTTAAAGCAATGTGGAGCTTACGTTATGCATACTAATAGGTGGAGTTCTAGTTTGCACATTAAAATCTTTTTTGTCACGACAGTGGGTTCAAGTGGATTTGAAGGAAATGTGTCTATTCTAATTAAGCATTGGACACACATAATAAAGGTGAGGAAGTGAGTTGAAAAGCATAGTTATTCGTTACCCAAGTGAAGTCGTGAACTAAGATATTCTTAAGATATTCTTAATATAAGAGTTTAAAAGTAATTTACATGGTTTTATTAGAATAGATTAGTTTAGTTATAAAAGTAAATAAAAAAGTATTTCCTTATCAATAGAGTAAATCTAATTAACTACCACTAAGTGCAATACACCTTTCCATGATGACGATATCCATAATCAACGTATGTTGGTCACATTATTACTACAATCGAGTTGTTATGCTTGCATCCATGATCACTTGGGTAAAAGAATAGCAACTCTCGGGAATAAAAATAATAACAACAACAACATAGCCGTGGGCATTCACTGGCGTCGTCTGTCCACTCTAGCGGCGTCAAGCCTGCTAAACTTTCACTGATGTTTGACTTTTTCTCGATTTTTCTCAAATTATGCACAAATGTTCAAGTACCATGTAAATCTCCAAAGTAAACATATAGAGACATACAACATGACTTTGGACTTGATTTAAATAGCAAAACACCTTTGAAAAGTGTAAAAAAGAAAGACTCATCAGATTTAGAGGGCCTCATCTTTGGCCTCTTCAAGGAAAGGAAAGGAAGTCGTCGCCATCAACAACCCAGTAGATCTGATGGGTTTTAAAACCAAGGAGATCGTGCTCGCTTACTGAAACAACCACTCGACAGGGTTAGTCCCCTTCCCCCGTTTTGTTGACTTCCCCTTCTTCGACACGACAAAGTTCAATCTTTACTATCTCTTTGGTTGGTTAAAATAGGACCAGTTTTTTTACTATTAACCTACCCTTTTACCCCTACTAGTCCAAATATTCTACTCTAACCTATACACATCAAACCCCGAAGAGCCTCTCGTGTCCAAGTGTAAGATGTATGGATAGCATGTCAATGTTTTCCCCCAGACCATTCGAGCACTCTTTATGTTGCCAAAAGTTAAGTCCAAGTACTACAACACCTAATCGGTCGCCCAACTTAATGGGTTTGACCGGGAGGTTGCCCTGAGGAAAATGTGTAAAGATCCCCACTTTGTTGTGAGTAAGACCCCCATAACCACCTAACTAACTGTTCTAGCCTGTCTTCTCCATATTTTTGTTAGCCAAAGCCTCACTCTTAAAAAGGGTAGTCAGTCTTTAATCTTACACTTTGACCTCTTATTAATGTGGTGTATGTTGAATGGTAAAAAAATTGACTTAGCCTATGTCATTTACCACCACCTTAAGAATGCTTAAGCCCACTAAAAATACCCTTTTTCCTTATGGTATGCACTTGATGTTGTTCTTTAAGTCAATGGCCAAGACAACAAGTTTCATGTTGAAAAGAGTGATCGAAACCACATTACATGAGTAATATAATAATGACGGGATTGGATTTCGATGAGGTCGTCGAGAAGGTATCAGAAAGGGATCAGGGTGTCGAGGGTGATGTAACTGATGATAAGGATGATGAAATAAGTGGAAGTAAGCCCTTTCATATCCTCGATGTTGACAGCGAAGCTGAAGTTGAGCCTATTAAGTCTACTGAACACGGGGGTTTTGAGCCTAGTAGTGATGAAGATGAGTAGGGTGCATATATAGGAGGGGATTTTGATTGGGGCAATGAAGGGCCATAAAGTTTAGGGGGCTAAGGGGGTTGACTCGGTACTGAACGAATAAGCAGAGGAATATAATAAGGGGAAGGAGCCATTTGAGTGTAAGAAACTTCGAGTCACACCATCTAATGAGAAATCTTAAGATGAATCACCTCAAAAGAAGCTTGACGTGTCCCAAAATTTCAACGTGGTAGCATCAACAAGCCAACAGTCATTTGATCTCTTCCATTTTCTTTTCAATGAGCTGAAGGTGTTGGTGAAGTATTGATTAAATTGTAATAAGGATTATTTTATTTGTCTTGATGGAAAGGTTAAATAGATGAATGATGCATTTACCAAAGTAGGAGAGATGTCAGTTCGGGCTTACAGACGATACACAATGAGATGGATAGCTTGCTTAGAAGGGAATCTGAAGTTGCACAGAAGACGAAGTTGTCGTGGTAGATTACCTAGGAGTTCGTGGACATGATAGGCCTAATGGTGGATAAGTGAGACAGGGCATTGCATGAACGAAGTCTGTGCAAGGATTGGAAGCGCAGGACCCACCCCGATAAAATTAACCTGGACAATGATTAGTGCTTCTCATATCCTCTCTTTCAGTGGTTTAAATGCCCATTTTGCTATAAACAATACTTTTCTTATTGAACCTGGTCTGTAATATTATTTTGGGTACTTGGTAAACTATTTGTTTTGAGTCAACTTAAATTGTAATTACCTTTAAGCAGACTCAAAACTTAAACAAAGACGAACAGACAAATATATTCTTACGATCAAGGTCTGATGGTAAGGCTTTGATCTATTATTTTATGTAATTTGGTGCATTTGCTATTATTACTATTACGTATTAATGCTTACTTGCTTAATTCGTGCTAGTTATTGAATGCTTTTATTGTTTGATCAGACATTATTTTGAATGTGCTACATATCTGCCATAATTGTGTGCTCTTATTTGCTTATATATACTTATGGATGTTCCTTAATTATGAGGCAGATATGAATATGAGAATTACTAATATATGCACTTGTACTTTGTTAGGTTTGTTTGTACTATACATGTTTTGGTTACGCAGGGAATAACTTAGTTTTCTTTCTTGGCAACATGGCGTCATTGTACACTGTGTTGTGCTGATCTTTGGTCGATACTCAAAGTCAAAGGTTGTCTCCAAAGGCAGACGTAAAGATTTACTCGAAGAGCTGACTCTAGAATTTTGCTAAAATTGTATGGTTTGTAACTTAGTTTCATATCAATTTTGGCTATAGATGTAATATGTTAGGGTTCAATTACCAATTATAGTTCTTTCATATAAAAGTCAAACTGTAACTTATAAGTCAATTTTCTCTGAACATGTATTTGATCAGTATTTGTTCAATATGAGAGAACTTCCTCTTTGTTTTGTGTCTCTAGTTAAGTTTATGTTCATCAAATGACGTTTGTTTCCACTGTTCATAAACTTTAATTTCATTTTTTCTTTAACCTAACACGTCTCTAAAGTAAAATGCATTTAAGCCTATGCCTTTTTTACGAGATTTGAGCCAACTCAAAGCGACGCCTTAACATTAGGTAATCAGATGATGGATTCAGGGTGCTCAAAGTTTTGTAATTTTGAGTTGATGCATACAAAAGATTACAGTGCACTCGATAATGATTTCATAAACCACATAGTTAACCCACTAAGTTAACTCACCTGATTACAAGTCGTCCGATCTGTAGACGCATCTTGAGCCACTACATCGAACGATGCACATAAGTGTGGGTCTCAAACGTTCATTGAATATAGTAGTAAATGCTTGTACACTTGGCGGTAAAATGAGTGATTATTAGAGTGGGTGACGCATCAAATTGAAGCATCATCACCTATTGAACTTAAGGTCTTGTATGATTGGGGGGCGTCCCAAATTGATACTTGGATCTAGGAGTGAGGATTGGGCGTTGGTAAATATCTTAGTGGAGAGAGAAATAACATGCTTCAACCCCACTTTTCTGTGATTCTAAATTATTCATCTTCCACCCTCTTCTCCACCACCTTAGCTTACAGAACTAAGGAATATTCCATGGCACGTGCACCGTGAACAAGAGGCTCAGCCACTTCGTCGACGCCTATTGTTGCCGCAGACTCCCCCCTCCCCCTTCTCCCCGCTAAAAAATGAGAAGATTTTTTTATCGGCTTCTTCAAGGAAAAGAAAAGAGGTCATCGCCGTCGACAAATTGGTATATTTTATGGGTTTTCAAATCGAGGAAGCTTTTCTCACCTACCGGCATAATTACTTGATAAGGTCAATCCTCTTCTCCCATTGTGTCGACTTCCATTTCTTTGACATGATGGAGTTCAATCTTCACTAGCTCTTTGGCCAATAGAATTTGGACGATTATTTGACTGCCGACCTATCCCTTTACCCTCGTCTAGTTAAGATGTTCTACTTCAACCTATTCAACCCAAACCCCGAATACCCGCTTGTGTCCAACCGTGAGATGTTTGGACAACGTGTCAATATTTTCCCCCATACCATCTGAGCACTATTTAAGTTGCCATAAGGTACATTCGAGTACTACAACACCCAGTCGTTCACCTAATTTGATGAGTTTGACCGGAGGGCTGCCTTGAGGCATATGTGTAAAGATCCCCACTTCGATGTGAGAAGACCCCCAAAATCACTGCACTTACCGCTCTAGCCTGTCTTATCCACATCTTGGGTAGCTAGAGCCTCAATCCGAGAAAGAGTAGTCAGTCTTCGATCCTACACTTTAACCTCTTCTTGATTTGGTGAGTGTCAAATGGTAAAAAAATTGACTTAGCCTATGTAATTTACCACCATATTAAAAGTGCTCAAGCCCATCAGAAAGGCCATTTGCCCTACAACATGCACTTGACGTTGTTCTTTAAGTCCATGGCCAAGTCCAACATGGACAACGAGTTGCATGTTGAAAAGAGTTATCGAAACCATATTTTGGACCGGAGTAATTTAATAATGATGGGGTTGATTTTCGATGAGGTCACTCGTCGGTGGGTTAAGAAGGTGTCCGACAAGGATTTTGTTGGTAAGAGAGTTGGGAACAATCAAGGTGAGAGTGGTGATGAGGATGACGTGTGGGATTGGTGTGAGCCCGTTCCTATCCTCGATAATGATATTGAGCCTGAAATTGAGTATGCCAAAATGTAGGGTTTCAAAAAAGTTAAGAATTTGTTGAGGGGGAAGCTGATTAGGGAAAGGATTCGAATAAGGATAGAGGTAATGAGGGGTTTCAGTCAGTAATCAAGGAAGTTAAACATGTATGTGTTCAAAGTAGGCCTAACGTCTACCCGACTTCCAACGTGAGAGCACTAATAATGCATCAGTCTACCGATCTTTTTTGTTTGTTCTTTGATGAGATGAATGCCACAATGTAGTGTCGGTTGGCTCATGTTAGGGATTTTCTTCTTTCTCTTAATGGAAGGGTCAGACGGGTCAATGATGTAATTGCCAAAATAGGTAGAGACGTCACTTGAGGCTTGCAAATAGTGAACAAGGGCATGAACAGCTTGCTAAAAAAGGCTAATGAGGTTGGAAAGATGGCAGAGACAACGAGGCGGTTGATGAAGGAGTTTATCGATAGGTTAGACTCGATGGTATAAGAATGAAATAGGGCTCTGAACAATCAGAGTGTGCGCGAGGCATGGAAAAACAAGTACCAACCCAACAAAAGAAGCTCCAACACTTAGGATCCCATTTTGCTTCAAACAATAATTTGTTTAAAAATTTTGGTCTTTAATATTATTTTGGGTACATTAGAAAATATATTTTTAGTTGGTTTGCTCAAGTTGTAACTAATTTTGAGCAGACCCAGCATTGGATAGACAGACACGCAATGAAGGGGTAATTTTTTGTGCTTCCATTCTTATCTTCTAAAAATATTTTTTGAATGATCTTACTAATCAGTCCAAAAATATTTTATTTTTGGTAACAAATAATGTTCTTTGCATTATGCTACGTATAGTAACAAATGAAGCTCTAACACTTAGAATTCTAGTTTGCTTTAAATGATGCTTTTTTTTGTTAGTCTATTTATTGTTTTTCAATTTTGCTCATGTTGTAACTAACATTGAGTAGACTTGGATAAAGACAGGCACTTATTACACATAGAATTCAAAACATAAACGAATTAAAGGAACATAAGTGAAAGATTCTTGATTTCATTAATCTAACTTAGACTATTAAGAATAACCACGACAGTCTAGTGTTTATATTCTTAAAACTTACGAGTCTAATATGGGCGACCTCAAACTTAACACGTACTCTACCATGAACTTCGGCCTTTTGTAAAAGTTGAGCAGACTCAAATCGACGCATGCGGCCATTGTTAATTTAATGATTTTGTAATTATGAGTCGACTCAAAATTAGTAAGTTCTTATAGCACCAAACAAGACATTACATTAAACATCGCTATTAGTAAGTAGGTTCAGAAAAATGTGTCCAACCTTTTCATAAAATTTGTAAAGTACACATTGATAACAACTAAGTCCCTACTATCGATTTTCTTATAAAGACTCATTCAAGAACATGACATGCTTGAAATAAAAAGGAATGCGGGAAAATCATTTGCAGAAAAGGTAAGAAGTCAAAAAGCATAAGAAAATTGAAGATAATTGAACTATTGGATGCCAAGAAATTATGAAAACCTCTGAAGACACACTAGACACTTGAAACCTCAGAAGAAGATAATGTAAATGGAACCTCTAAAGATGATTATGTTAGGGCATGTGCCTTATGTCAATCTACAAACATTGTTTATCTTATAATTTTATTTAATAAAACAGAGGTTTTATTTGTTATTTTATTATAAATAATTGCATGTTTACCTTAAAGTAAGATTCATGGGTATTTGTTGAAATATCTTAAATGTCCCTAGTCAGTCATTATACTGGGAACTATAATGAATTAAGACTAGTGTGAATCTTGATTAATGGTCATGTGATGATCATGCGTATAAGGATACGAATCAAGATCATGAGTACTTATTATGGAATAAGATACTGGACAGACCTACTATGAGAACACCACATGGATTAAGTAATAGGTGTTACTCGTGATATGTATATTATTTAGTCCTTTGACTTGAGATTACCATAGACTTCAATATTAGGAGCATGATAATTTGACACAATCAAATGTTGTCTTTAACCGGACAATTATAAAGATTGTAATTGGTTACCGTGTGAATAATACGTGAAGGTGTGTAATGAAGAGAGAATTTGTCACTCTCGTATAGAGAGATATCAGTGGATCCCTTGATAAGATAGACTGATAATAGCTAAGTCCATGTGAATTGATATGATCAATGTCACTTGGATGTTTTTCAGTTTACCTAAAGATCGAGACTAGTATGATTGAACATTAAGGGTGACTTTCCATGTCTTATGTTTAATCAAAGGATATCGCACGACAAAAGGATATGATATACGTTATTAATTAAGTTGTATCGATGTTGATATTCATGCTACTTGGGTAGTCATAATGCCTTGCTAGAGACCGCTTATGACTTGTGTACCAAAATGATTTTTGGTTCACTGCCAACGTCGCATGAATCTATTCGATTGCATACAAAGAATGGTTTTGCACAATCTCAATTAGTATAGAGTAATGAATTTTATATGATAAAATTAATGACATAAAAGCCCTTACGATTTGTTATATGATAACTTATTAATAGGGGTGTATGTGTAATTTGCTTAAACTGCATAAATATAATAGTTGTATTACGACTAGAACTTTAAGTGAGGGCTTATCTACACATATAAATAAAGGGTGGATCCCTAAAGAATGAAATAAGATTTCGTTTTACACTTTTTTGAGTTCTCTGGATTTAAGGAGAGAAAGAAAAATCGTTTTTCAATCTCTCTTGGGGCTAGCACTCCAAATTGTGGTCACCGTTCGTGTGTGAATTTCTGATAGAGGAGGCGCACTTGAACGTTTTAAAAATCGAAAAATCAAAAGGAAATCACAGAATAAGGTATGATTTACTTTCGTAGATTTAGTTTAATGGAACTTATTTTCGATCCTGTTGGGGTTTTTCAAAATTTGTTTTGAATTTTTTGTTGCGTATGAACCCCAAAAATCCAACAGTGGTATCAGAGCATTAGGCTCGGTTCTATTAAACGTTTGCATGTTTTCAATGATGTATATATGATATATGTGTGAAAACATAATCTTGATTAATGTATATATGATATACATATAGATTATGTGGTAATTATTATCAAGAATTAGTTTTAAAGCATGTTGTTAATTCATGTATATTGATACATCGCATGATATGATTCAATGATAGTATTCATGTTTAGAATATTTCGATTAACATATATTTTATATTGAGCGATGTGAATTTTGTATGTTCATGGTAGACTTCATGTTTAGGTTAATATGATTATGATCTTGAACACATATTTCGTTTTGTTCAATAATTATGTATGTTTCCATGATAGAGATCATGATTAGGCTAATATGATTAATTTAATATGATTTTGATGTTGAATGCATGATTAATATCTCCAAATTGATTTTGACCATATATCTCATTTAGTAATCCGTTAGTATATTCCTATAAGATAGGAGATAGACTTGTAATTGGATTAGAATTACAAATTCTATAAGATATGTGAGATATACAACAAATCATAATTGGATTAGGACTCAAAGTATCTTAAATTCTAATTGGATTAAGATAAGAGATTTAGTTAATAGGGGGGCCGAGATAATTAAAAACGTTTTAATTAATATTTTCGGAATTAGAATAAGGGGCAGTTTTGGTTGATTGGATTGACTAAAATTATTAGAAATTTTAGGCAATTTTCAATTTTCGCAATTGAAATTTGTTGTCTTAAAAAAATGGGGGAGCTGCCCCTTGTACCCTCGTGCCCGCTAACCGACCGTTAACAGTTCGTATCGTCCAAAAATTAGTACAATAGTCAATATTTGTATGATTTCCTAACTTTTTAGTGATTATTCACGCAGTGAAATATATGATATTTATCTTATTTAATTATGATCACTAAAACAAACAAAAATCTCTTTTTCAAATTTTAAGTCAAGTGTCATCCATTCTTAAACACTTGTTAAGGCTTCGATCACATCAATATGGGTCTGCCTTCGCAGAGTGTATTGTGTTATCTTGGTGAGGCAAGTTGAGTAACGGTTACTCTATTGTTTGAAATGGTTAGACTTGATAAAGCCATCAAAACGGTTTTGGGCTTTAGGGAAAATATGCTAAGACATAAGATGTTATAATCTCATAAAATAACTAAAATTACATATGATGTAATTGGTAATTGGTACCTACCTAAATAACCTAATTCGAAGTGTCATGCCTTAGCTATCTTGAAATTAGGTGAAACATGGATTTTAGTCCTTTAAATTAACATATATTTTTAAGGAGGGTTGTTAATTTAGTGGGAGTTTATTCCTCTGTACTAAAATGAACTTTTGCATAATCTTTGTTGTAGATCTATGGCCTATTCAAATCACATTAATCCCTTTTCAGTACAATCCATCCTTGAGAAGGATAAGTTGTCTGGGACAAGTTTCTTGACTGGTTCAGAAACTTGAGAATTGTTTTTAAGCATGAATGCAAGTTGTATGTCCTGGATGATCCTATTCCTGAGGAACCACCAGCCAATGTTTTAAGAGCCGTGAAGGATGCACATACTAAGCATGTCAACGACTCAACTGATGTTGCATGCATTATGTTGGCAACCATGGTTCCTGAACTTCAGAAGGACATGGAACACATGGAAGCTTACGACATGGCTACGACACTAAAGGAAATGTTCCAACAACAGGCTAGGCCAGAAAGGTTCAAGAGAGTCAAGAACCTTCATTTTTGCAAAATGGCTGAGGGTGCATCAGTTACTCCTCATGTTAAGAAAATGAAGGACTATATTGACCATCTTGACAGACTTGGATTTCCTATAAGCCAAGAGTTGGCTACGGATTTGATCCTGAATTCATTGCCTGATAGTTATTCACAATTTGAAATGAACTATAACATGAATAACATGGAGAAGTCTATCTCAGAGTTGCATTTGATGCTTAAAACTACTGAGCAAATTGTCAAGAAACCAATTGCTAGTGTGTTGATAGTTCAGAAAGGAAAGGCTTTAAAGAAAAAAGGCAAAAGCAAGGCTAAAGTTACCAAGGCTATTGTGACTCTCACAAAGCCTATGGAACAAGTCAAACCCTATGTTGCTTCTACTTCATAGTCCCAGAAGGAAAAGGAAAAAAAGTTAATTGTCATTTCTGCCATGCACCTGGACATTGGTTCAGAAATTGCAAGCTCTATATTTAAGATCTAATGAAAAAGAAGAGTAGTGCGACTACTGCTTCAGGTATTTACGTTATTGAAGTCAACTTATCTACTAGTGATTTCTGTGTATTGGATACCGGATGTGGATCTCACATTTTTATTAATGTGTAGAGTCTCACCAAAAGTAAAAAGCTGTAGAAAGGAAAAGTCATCCTACGAGTTGGAAATGGAGCAAAGGTTGTTGCGTTGGCTGTAGGATACTATGAGTTAATTTTACCTAGTGGATTTATTTTAGTTTTAAGTAATTGTTATTATGTCCCTGCCTTGAGCAGAAACATCATTTCAGTTTCGTGTTTGGATTTGGATGGTTTTAATTTCATTATTGCGAATAATAAATGCTCCATTTTCGTAAAGACATTTTCTATGCGAATGTTGATTTGTATGATAGTCTTTATATTCTAAACACGAAAAGTTCCACGGATACTCCCATTCTTAACGTAAATACAAAGAGATTCAAGTCAAATGATTTGAATCAAACCTACCATTGGCATTGTCGCCTTGGCCACATTAATGAGAAACGCATTTCTAAACTCCATAAAGATGGACTTTTAGATTCATTTGATTTTGAATCATATGTAACATGTGTATCTTGTTTACTAGGCAAGATGACAAAGAGTCCCTTTACTGGACACAGTGAAAGGGCAAGTGATATATTGGGTCTAATACATACTGATGTATGCGGTCCTATAAACACAATGACTAGAGGTGGTTATCAGTACTTCATTACATTCACTGATGATTTCAACAAATATGGTTACGTATATCTCATGAAACATAAAGGTGAATCTTTTGAGATGTTTTGAACATTTCAGAACAAAATGCAAAATCAACTTGGTAAAACTATTAAAGCACTTCGATCAAATCGAGGTGGTGAATATTTAAGCCAAGAGTTTAATGATCATCTTAGAAATTGTGGATTGTCTCAAAGTTAACTCCCCCAGCAACTCCACAATGGAATGGTGTTTCAGGGAGGAGAAATCGGACTTTATTGAATATGGTTCGATCTATGATGAGTGATGTAGATCTTCCTATTTCCTTTTGAGGTTATGCCTTAGAAACTGTTGCGTTTACACTAAATCGTGTTTTTTTCTAAAACGGTTAATAAAACACCACATGAGATGTGGTTTGGGAAACGACCAAGTTTGTATTTCCTTAAGATTTGGGGTTGTGAGGTTTTCGTACGACGACAAATCTCAAAAAAATTATCAGCCAAATCTACCAAGTGTGTATTTGTTGGTTATCATAAAGAAACTAAAGGATATTACTTTTATAATCCCGCTGAGAACAAAGTGTTTGTTGCTCGGAATGGTGTTTTTATGGAAAAATAGTTTATTTCAAAAGACAACAGTGGGAATAAAGTAAGTCTTGAAGAAATTCAAGAACCACAAATAAACACTCAACCGCGAGTGGGAGATCAACTAAGTCTTGAACTAATTAATCCTCCACAGGTATCACAAGGCCTTCGTAGGTCTGATAGGGTAAGACATCAGCCTGAGAGATTTGGATTTCTTATTACTGATAATATTGAGGTATTACTTATGGATCAAAATGAACCTACTACTTATCAGGAGGTTGTTTCTAGCCCTGAGGCAGATAAATGGCTTAGTGCCATGAATTCTAAGATGCAATCCATGTATGATAACCAAGTTTACCTGAAAGTGGCAAGACCATTAGATGTAAATGACTTTTCAAGAAGAAAACTGACATGGATGGCAATGTGCATACTTATAAAGCACGGCTAGTAGCAAAAGGTTTCAAACAAACTCAAGAAAATTAACATGGATGGCTTAAATCCATTAGAATTCTAATTGCCATAGCCGCATATTATGACTATGAGATATGGCAAATGGATGTCAAAACAACTTTTCTAAATGGAAAGTTACTTGAGGACGTGTATATGATACAACCTAAAGGGTTTGTTCATCCTGAGACTTCTAAGAAGGTGTGCAAGCTTCAAAGATTTATTTATGGATTAAAGCAAGCTTCTCGGATTTGGAATTTTCATTTTGTTGAAGCAATTAAGGAATTTGGTTTCATTAAAAATGAAGATGAGCCTTGTGAATACAAGAAGGTTAGTGGGAGCGTGGTTGTTTTCCTGGTGTTGTATGTTGATGATATATTACTCATTGGAAATGACATCTCAATCTTGCAGAGTGTCAAGTCTTGGTTAGGGAAGTGTTTCTCAATGAATGACTTAAGAGATGCAGCCTACATCCTTGGGATTAAGATCTATAGGGATAGATCTAAAAGGCTGATCGGTCTAAGTTTGAGTGCTTATATTGATAAGGTACTGAATAGGTTCAATATGCAAGACTCTAAAAGAGGGTCATTGTCAATTTTTCATGGTATAAATCTCAGCAAGACTTAATGTTCGAAGACTAATGATGAGCGAGAGCACTTGAATATGATTCCATATGCATCAGCTATTGGATCTATCATGTATTCCATGTTATGCACTCGACTTGATATATCATAAGCTTTGAGAGCAACAAGCAAATATCAGTCCGATCCAGGTGAGAGTCACTAGATAGCAGTAAAGAACATTCTTAAGTACATGAGAAGGACTAAAGAAATGTTCTTAGTCTATGGAAGTTTGGAAGACGAGCTTGTTGTAAGTGGTTACACAGATGCAAGTTTTCAAACTGATATAGATGACTTCAGATCGCAGTCTGGATATGTGTTTACTTTGAATGGAGGAGCAATGAGATGGAAACGTTCGAAGCAAGAAACTATCACAGATTCTACAACAGAAGCTGAATATATTGCAGCGTCCGATGGAGCTAAGGAGGCAGTTTAGATAAAAAATTTCATCTCAGAACTTGGTGTGGTTCCAATTATAGCTAACCCCATTTGCTTGTATTGTGAAAACAACGGGGCGATAGCACAAGCCAAGGAACCAAGATCATACCACCGATCCAAGCATATACTTAGATGTTTTCATCTCATTCGAGAAATCATCGAAAGGGGAGACGTGAAGATTTGCAGAGTTTCTACAGAAGAAAATGTTGCAGATCCTTTGACAAAGACTCTTCCACAAGCGAAACATGATGTTCATGTTAGATCATTAGGTATTAGATACATGAATGATTGGCCCTAGTGCAAGTGGGAGATGTTAGGGCATGTGCCCTAGGTCAATCTACAAACGTTGTTTATCTTATAATTTTCGTTAATAAAATAGAGGTTTTATTTGTTGTTTTATTATAAGTGATTGCATGTTTACCTTATAGTAAGATTCATGGGTATTTGTTAAAATATCTTAAATGACCCTAGTCGATCATTATACTGGGAACTATAATCAATTAAGACTAGTGTGAATCTTGATTGATAGTAATGTGATGATCATGCGTATAAGGATACGAATCAAGATCATGAGTATTTATTATGGGATAAGATACTGGATCGACGCGCTATGAGAACACCACATGGATTAAGTCATAGGTGTTACTCATGATAGGTATATCATTTAGTCATTCGACTTGAGATTACCATAGACTTCAATATTAGGAGCATGATAATTTGACACAATCAAATGTTGTCTTTAACCGGACAATTATAAAGATTGTGATTGGTTACCGTATGAATAATATGTGAAGGTGTGTAATCAAGATAGAATTTGTCACTCTCGTATAGAGAGAGATATCAGTGGCTCCCTCGATAAGATAGACTGATAATGGCCAATTCCATGTGAATTGATATGATCAATGTCACTTGGATGTTTTTCAGTTTACCTAAAGATTGAGACTAGTATGATTGAACATTAAGAGTGATTTTCCACGTCTTATGTTTAATCAAAGGATATCGCACGACAAAATGATATGATATACGTTATTAATTAGGTTGTATCGATGTTGATATTCATGCTACTTGGGTAGTCATAATGTCTTGCCAGAGACCTCTTATGACTTGTGTACCAAAATAGTTTTTGGTTCACTGCCAACGTCGCTTGAACCTATTGGGTCGCATACAAAGAATGGCTTTGCACAATTTCAAATGGTCCAGAGTAATAAATTTTATATGATAAAATTAATGACATAAAAGCCCTTGCGATTTGTTATATGATAACTTATTAATAGGGGCGTATGTGTAATTTGCTTAAACTGTGTAAATACAATAGTTGTATTACGAATATGATTTTAAGTGAGGGCTTATCTACACATATAAATAAAGGGTGGATCCCTAAAAAATGAAATAAGATTTCGTTTTACAATTTTTTGAGTTCTCTGGATTTAGGGATAGAAAGAAAAATCATTTTTCAATCTCTCTTGGGGCAAGCACTCCAAATTTTGGTCACCGTTCGTGTGTGGATTTTTGATAGAGGACGCGCACTTGAACGTCTTGAAAATCGAACAATCAAAAGAAAATCACGGAATAAGGTATGATTTACTTTCGTAGATTTAGTTTAATGGAACTTATTTTTGATCCTGTTGGGGTTTTTCAAAATTTGTTTTGAATTTTTCACTGTGTATGAACCCCAAAACCCAACAGATTATGCCATTGAAACCTTGAGAGATGTCCATATTGAAATGTTAAATGTTGATAATTTCAATAAAAATGTTTGTCGAAAGTATCAGCATCCAATATTTCAATAGAGCATCTTTAGAGGCCTCGACGACATCATCTTTACAGATTTCGCCTGCGGTATCATTTTTGGAGATTTCAAGTGATACAGTATCTTCTGAGTTTTCAATAGTTACTTAGCATCAAATATTCATTAACTTCAATTTTCCTATTTTTCTTGACTTCTTACCTTTTTTGCAAATGGTTTTGCCACATTCTTCTTTTACTGCACCTTTTCTGCAATTTGCTACCCCTACTCTTTAACTAAGCCCCAAGTATGCATCGGACCTCTCTAAGGAAAATTTCGAGTATGGAAGAAGAGCATTCATTAAGATCAAACTGATAAGTGCAAGAATAATAAAAGTTAAGTGTAAAGGTTCATTACGTTGCCCTCAGGAAAGCTTGGGGTACCTTAAACTCTTAAATAGTCATAAGCGAAACTAAAACTCATTTTCACAGTAAAAAAGTTGTACAAAACTTTATTCGACAAGAGTCAAGTCAACTCAAACTAAATAGTTCAATAAATACGAGTACACTAAAATATAGTTTTAAGTAGACTCAAAAATAAAATATTGAGCGCACCATATAAAATCAATTTTTGAGCATAACTATTCTAAGCGTACTCAACATTATTTAAAGCAAACATAAGCTACACTTTAAGCACCCTAATTAACACATCAATATACGAAACATGCTTCAAAACACATTTTTGGGCTATATAATAGTTAGTAGGTTCACAAAAATACTAATAAAATACATAAAAAAACCACAAGTTCAAATGTATAATTATTAAAGGCACCCTAAATAGCAAGAAAACAAAGACGACGGTCAAAAGATCAACAACATTACCTACTTAGTGAATATTATAGAGATTTGTTGCATTTTCACCACGACCCCTAAAGCCCCCTTTCGTTCTGCCACTTCCAGAGCCTCCACGAACAAGTTAGTCATCTTCTGCATAGTTGCACCATCAACGCTACTTTCACGGTCCCCTCTTCCACTGGGGGTAAGATCCTATTCGCGATTGTTCGCCTGTTCCTTCTTTTCCGCCTAAAAAAAATTGGGCAGTGAGAAGATGAGCAAAGGTAAAACAGTTGACCCTTATTTACAGACTCCTTCTGAACACGTTTCAACATCAAGCATGACTTCTTTTTGGGGCAATGCGCATGACCATGAGTTCTTCCCCCATAGAAATAACATTCCTTGGTAGTCGTCATCGCACTAATTGAAAAATAAAAACGATATTTAAAAAAATATCAATAAAAAATTCAGACTTTAAATTCGACGCTTTGACTACCAAATCGATGAAACTAGTAAGCTAGAATATTTACTTATTTGTCGTCCTTCTTCTTTCGCCTTGATCTTTTTTCTTTCTTTCGGTCTCCAACTCTTTTTTTCTTTAGCCTTAGTTCAAAATAGTGTTTTAAGTTTATGTCAATTTGTTTTCATATAAAGCAAAAGAAATGTAACTTATGGGGAAAGATAACAAACATTAATGGCCTTAATATGTGTATCTGGTATGATTTGACCAATGTTGACATTGACATTACTTGAGTTGATGCCAAAACACATTTTTCTTTCAAAACCTAACCTATAACACTACTTCTAACACACCAAATCTGAAGAGGTGGCATGTCCATGTCAGAAGTGTCATGTGGTTGTCTTGTAATGTGTGTTGAGGTGGCATCATCCACGTCAACAATGTCAAATTAAGTGTTAGAAGTAGTGTCATCCTCCCAGTACTCATCTTTTTTTAGGCACTTGCTAAACGCGCACACACACACAATGCCCTTATACACAACATTTTTTTCTTTTGACCAAAATACCCTTATCTCCCTCACAAACACACCACCTTCTCTCAACCCACTCCCACCACCAACGACCGTCGTCGTCCACCATTGACCGCCTCCAACCCGTCACAGTCGCCCCACCACCTCTCTCTCTCTCTCTCTCTCTCTTCTCTCCTCTCTCTCTCTCTCTCTCCTCCTCATCTTCTTCTTCCTCCTCCTCCTCCTCCTCCTCCTCCTCCCTTCTTTAATCCCCCTCTTCGATCCTCCAAAATGGAATCAATACCCTCCCTCCTCTCCCCTTTCCTTAGCGTCTCCCTCCCTATCTCCTTCGTTCTAATGAGGGTTTTATGAGGGTTTAAGGTTGAGGGAGGTGAGTGGCAAGTGCAATGACGAGAGGTATTAATGAGGGTTTAAAGTTGAGGCGGGGCGGTGTTTGCGAAGCTAGAGTTGGTAAGGGGCGGCAATGGTGGTGGAGGGCGACGGTGGAGGCGAAAGCGGCAATGAAGGGTAGAAGTGGCGGGTGTATGCCAACAGCAATGAATGGTAAAAACTTTGTGTGTATGTGTGTTTTAAGGAATTGTGTGTAAAGGCATTAAGGGTAAATATGTGAAATTTTAAATTTTGGTATTTTTAAAGACATTTTTTTATATTTAGAATAGACAATAAAGTCTGATTACAAGTAGCATTTTTTGGGAAGGAAACCCATTTTACATCCTCGTAAAGAATTGTAGTTAACATTGAGGGACATAGGTTGAGCATATGAAGTTCCACTGCATGGTGCGCTGCATAGGAAGCCAGCCAATCCGCGGCCCAGTTACCTTCACGATGAGTATGAACAACCCGAATAGACCAATTATGACTCAAGAGTTGTCGGATAAGCATTATTAAGTGTCGATGGCGGTTAAACGGTGTACCCCACCATTCAATAAGTCGATGACGCCTTTGTTATCCATTTTAAGAATGACCATTTTAAATCCCATATCCCAAGCTAATTGGAGGTCGTGCAGCGCTCCCTAGAGTTTAGCTTCGAAGACCGAGCACGAGCAAAGGTTAGCCAAAAAACCGCCTTTCTAGTCGCCAACCTCATCTCTAATTAAGCCTCCTGCACTCACCATTTGACTAGATCCCTTAATAGCCCCATCCGTATTAGCTTTCACCCACTGATTAGGCGGTCATTTCCAACTGATTAGGCGTTCTTTCCGCAGATTCTTACTCTTCTCTAGGGACCGAAAGACATCATGAGCCTGTTGAAAGGATTTTACTTTCGCCTGTATCGTGTCATATACTTTTATATGAGATACTTTTTCGTCCCCAATTACCACTCTATTGCGTTTGTTCTAAATGAGCCACCATATCGTAGCAAACCGAGTGGACCAAAGAACACCCTTATAAGGATCATCGCATCGCAAGTTGTCGAGCATCCACTATTGAAACGGTAAAGGAGCTAACTCATCTAGTTGTTCGTTGTTTAAGAACTTCTTCCATATTGGAAGCGTCACTGGGCATTCTCGTAGGATGTGCGAGATGGATTCCACCCCCACCACAAATACTGCAGACAGCCTATTCCACCATATGACGGCGATGAAGAACTTCGTTGGTGAGAAGCGCGTCATGCCACACTAGCCAGAGAAATGTTTGTACTCGCTTCGGGACCATACATTTCCAGATTAGTTCCTACCAAGGTCCTGTAGGATTCAAAGCACTGTTAGTCAAAGAGGCATAAGCCGAGGAGATAGAGATCGTACCTGAGTTAGAATGAGCCTAGTAGACTACATCCTCTTCCACATTCCAAGTGTTTGGAGGAGGTATGGCTGCAACTCGGAGTAGAATTTCTAAAGGGAGGTACGCATGAGATTTCTGCCAGTGTCAATCACCCGCATCAGTGACATACATGAAAAGAGCATCTCCCCACAGCACTTCTAGAATAGGCGAAGTAGCAAACTCAATAAGGGGTTTATTCAAGCCAATCTACTTGTCAAGCAAGAAATGAATTTTCTTGCCATTCCTAATTGCCCAATTGAGACCCTCCACTACATTAGCCCAAAGTTTGCATATGTGGCGCCATGCATGAGAACATTTACCAGTAGATAGGTGTAAGGGAATCATATTAGTAGGGAAGTTATATTTGACCTTCATGAGCTTTACCTATAATGCATCATTGTTGGAGATAAGTTCCCAACCCAATTTCATCAAAAAGGATCGGTTCGTATCATACATTCCATGAATTCCAAGGCCACCTTGCATTTTTGTTGACAAAGTTTATCTCACGCTACAAGACATGGTTTTCTCACGTTCTCCGTGGAACCCCAAAGAAAACCCCTGCAAATTTGATCAATATCCATATAAATCCCTTTAGGAAGTAAGGAGTTTTGCATGGTGTAAATAGGTAGCGAGGCTAACAAACTCTTATAAGGGATGTACTGACCCGCAAATGAGATAGAAGAGGGGTTCCATTTGTGGGCACGAGCTAGAACCTTCTGTTTTAGTTCTCCATATGTCACCTTAACAACTCTTCCATGAAGAAGTGGAACTCCAAGATAATGTCCTAAGTCTGTAGTGATAGTGAAATTTAATTTCTGGGCAATTCTGTCAGGTAGACTCGATTCGACATTCGACGAGAAGAGAATTTGAGACTTTTCATAGCTAATTTTATGCCTCGAATGGTTGCAGAAAGAATGGAGTATGCTTGAAATGACCTCTACTTGGTTATCTATAGCCTCTGCGAAAAAAAATTAGTTCATCAGCGAAAAGCAAATGTGAAATACTTACAATGTTTCCAAACGTTGACGCAATCCAAGTCCCCTTCTCCACTGCATCCATAATAACCTGAGAGAGGCGTTCCATACAGAGTACAAATAAATACGAGAGAACCGGGTCGCCTTGATGGACTCCTATGGTGAGGGAAAAGGAATCAGATACATTACCATCCCATAGCACCTGAAAAGAACTCGAAGAAAGACTATTAAGGATGACTTTGGACCATAAGTTGGGAATATGTGCATCCATAAGCGTGTCGTCGATAAATTTCCAACTCAAACGATCAAAGGCTTTCTCCAAGTCAATTTTAATGACAATCTTACCCTTTTCCATTCAGTAATCGCATAGAGTGGAGCATTTCCTGGGCTATCAGAATATTATCAGTGATGTGTCTACTTTCCATAAAGCTCGTTTGGGCTGGGTTAACAAGATGAGCCATAGCCGGTTTGAGCCTGTTCGTTATAATTCTGGTAATCAATTTGTAGCAAACACTACAAAGGCTAATAGACCTGAACTGACTAAACCTTTCGAGTTTCTCGAACTTGGAGATAAGTGTAATAAAAGATTTATTAATCGCTTCATCAACCACCCTCGACTCAAAAGGTAGATTTGACAAGGTTGCATATGGAACTCCCAACTACCTTCCAATTTTCCTGAAAAAATAAGGCCGGTACACCATCAATCCTAGGCGCCTTGTTCGATGCCATTGAAAACAGTGTCCCTAATTTCATTAGATAGCACCAATCTCTCCATTTTCGCATAAAGCCCGGGTGGGAGGTCTGGGAACTGATCTCTCCACGGAAAAGGCTGACCATTAGAAGAGTCTCCAATATAGACATTACAAAAGAAAGAATATGCCTCGTGTCTTAAGATTATAGGATCTTCGCTCCAAACCCCTGAAGGTAGAAATAGTCCCTGAATTCTCATTCTTTTGGCTTTTTGACTAACTTTTGCATGGAAGAATGCAGTATTTCTATCACCTAGCATTGACCAATCTGCCTATGCACATCGATGCCATAGTAAATCCTCTTAATGTAATATTGTCTCCTGTTCTTCTCTAAGCTCTCTATCCAGACGCACAAGATTGTCAGATTTGTGAGTTTCAAAAGCTTTCTGGATTCCCGTCAATCTTGCCAATAGATGTTTTTTCCTATGAAATATGTTCCCAAAAACTTTTTGGTTCCTCTATTTGGCACGCCCTGAGAAGAGTTCTAAGGATTCATGAAATGGTTTGGATACATCCCATTCGTCCTTCACAAATTTCCTCAACTTTGGTTGTGTCTCCCAAGCCGCTAGGAGTTTGAAGAATTTAGGTTTAGTCCGAACAATCCCACCAACATTGACATTCAAAAGAAGAGGGCAGTGATCAGAGTATACTTTAGCAAGATGAGACAGTGTCGGTGGAGAGAAAGAGAGATCCTCAAGAAGCATTTATAATGGCTCAGTCAAGGCATTCATGACAGAGGCCACGAGACCATGAAAATGAAGGGCCTGAGAATAGGAGCTCCAACAGTTCTGATCGATTAATCCACCCCAAAAACCGTTTACAAATGTGAGCTGGCCTAGAACCTCCAATTTTATCAGTAGGATGAAGATAGCATTGAAGTCGCTTGCCATAAGCCACGGACCGGAGGTGTGTTGAGTCAAGGTTTCCAAATGTTTCCCTAACTGCCTGCGAATGATAGGATTAGGACTGCCATACACAGCCGTGAATATAAGGGAGGTGTGTACATCCTGCTGGATTCAAAGATGGATAAACTGCCAATGACTTTGCAAAATTGTGAGCGTAAGTACATCCCTCCATAAAATCCAGATACCCCCTGAAAATCCATTAGCCTCTACTCTATATGAACGTTCAAACCAAAGACGTTTAATCAGCCTATCTGCCTGACGACCCTCAATTCTTATCTCAACAAGAACAAGAACCTTTACATTATGAAGAGAAATCAGACACTTCAAGTACCGAGCAAATAATCTCTAAGCCGCACCCTGATAATTCCACACTAAAATAGGAATCAGCATAAAAACAATTTAAACAAGGGGAGGCAAAAATTCTTTTCAACGCTACCCGATCTCATTTGCATTCCTTACATCTTTTTTGTATGTGTAAAGACATTAATAGCATGTTCGCTTCATGGTCTTTGAGTGAATTAACTCCAGTAGACTGGCTAAGTCGGTGTTCGCTTCTCGGATTAACTAAGCCATGGGATTAGCTAATACTCAGCCGAGGTGACTAAAGTAAACCACCAATTTTGGTGGGACTAACTAATCTCAATGCTTGGCCATAACATATTACCCAAATACCCCTCATCTCTACACACTCTTCTTCTCTCCCAACTCAATCGATAACATTCGAACCTCTCGCTCTCAATCCAGTACTCGACTTCACTTACAAGAGCCGAAGAAGACGCGCCGATGGACGGAGACCGACTCGATTTGGTTACTGTTGCTGCAAATTTTCGTCTTAAGCGGACAAGACTGTGGAGTCTGCTGAGGAATGGAGGTTCGACCGCAAGGGCAGTCGCGATCCTCCGTGGTCCTTTGCTTCGCCTCGATCAGTGTTATGTTTTCTAGGGTTTGATCTAATCAAATATTCATCTTGAATCGAACAGTAGGGATTGTTCAAATTGTGAGCTTAGACGCTCTAATTCCAGTGATCACCTCAAACATTTGTAAAAAAGTTATATTTTTTGTGTGAAATTGAACTTACTGATCAAATGTTATGTTCAGGTCTCGGAATTCTTCGAAACAGGATAAGTTGAAAGAGATTGGTGTGGCTAATAGAGACTTGGCAGAATCTTATGTTGCAGTCTTTAATTTCAAGGAGGCTTCGTCGCATTGCGCGAAAGCTCTTGATATACATAAGGCTCAGTTAGGGGACATTTCAGTTGAGGTCGCCATGACAGGCGTCTCCTTGGTGTCATCTATACGGGTTAGAAGAGCACCATAAAGCATTGGAGCAAAATGTTAAATAGAAGGGTACTTTAGTAAATGTACCTATTAGAATCACATTTATTCTCAAGCTTAAACCTTCCAACTGAACAAGTCCCATAAAATAGACTAATACATAAACACATGTGTTAGTCCCATTACAAACTAATCCCATGATCTTGGGTCTTACTAAAATTTGAAGCGAACATGCCTTAAGAGCCTTAAGAGTGTGCAAATAGCACCCCTGTTTTTATGGAAAATTATTTTTCAAAAGGTAGTAGATCTCTCAGCAACGGAGTCGATAAGAGAACTTCCCTGAAAATCAAGCAAACAATGCCAGGGCAAAGATTCTTTTCAACGCTACCCGATCTTATTTGCATTCCTGACATCTTTCACGTGCAGACAACATATGGCATTAATTGCTCTTACATTCGTTACTTGCTCATTCGTTAATGCGCCATACAAGAGAAAATTTAATACACCTTTTAAACTATAAATAAAAAATATGTATTTCCACGACAACGTTGATAAGCACCTACTACATTCGCGCCCCGTCTTGTATCGTAACGTTTCGGTTATAGTACATACAATACAACAGATTACACATAATTTTGTTTCATCTTAGATATCGGCCGACACGACACGATCTCATCTCAGCACTTCTTGAGCGGCCACCCACACAGACAGTCATTATTCACGAACGAAGAGGCTTCTAGATGACTAAACGGCTCTCCGCCGGGGATCTGACCGCACAAGTGGTTGTTCCTCAGATCTAGGTGACCAATGTACGCCGCGTTCGAGACCGATTTTGGTATGGGTCCGCTCAACCGGTTGTAAGACAGATCCAGGGCCGTGAAATATGATCTCTGCCCGAAAACATCCGGTATGTAACCTTCTATTGCGTTCCGGCTGAGATTGAGTATGCTCAAACCTGACCCTCCCAGCAAACTCGCTGGAATTCTCCCTGTTATCCTGTTATAGTCCAGATTCAATGTACTCAGCACCGGCATTTTGCCGATGGAGTCTGGAATCGGACCGTATATTTGGTTCATGGAAAGATCTAGATCTGCCAATCTGTATATGTTGGAGATGGAGCTTGGAATTGGTCCCGTGATCTGATTTCGACTCAACAAAGCTCTACTCAGCATGTTAAGCTTTCCGATGTCGCGAGGGATCTGTCCGGAGATTTTATTGTTTCTGAGATCCAGGTGCATCAAGAAGACCATGTTGACGATGGACGGCGGGATCTTGCCGGAGATTTGGTTGTCCGCTACGTTTAAGACGGTGAGGTGTTGGAGTTTTCCGATGTCGGCGGGGAGAGGGCCATTGAGGCGGTTTCCGATTAGGTCGAGGATGCGGAGGTAGGGGAGGGAGGCGATGCAGGAAGGGATCTCACCAGATATGCCTTTCCAATCGGCAATTATGATATTGGTGAGGCGGTCAAGTTTGCAGATGGCCGGGGAGATGTACCCCGTCATGTACCCTGACTTGTGAGGGTTCTCGAAGATTGGATCTTCGGACTCGCCGCGGAGGTTGATATCGGCGATGCGGCGGTTGGTCGGGTCGCAGTGGACGCCGTACCATTGACCACAGCAGTCGGTGCCGGTCCATGAGTTGAAGATGCCAATCTTAGGCTCTTTGAGGGCGGCTTTGATGGCGAGAAGAGCCGCTCGGTCGGAAGGACTGCATGAGTTGACGAAAGAAGTACTACTTAATGTAACCAGAAAAATTGTGGTGGTGATGAAGAGGACACGGATTAGTGTCATTTTTTAATACTGTGAGATTTAAACGGTAGCTAGTGCTAATAAATAGAAGGGTGAGTTGTGGAGTTAATGCTATCAGCTGGCTATAGCTAGCTCATGAGAGTGCATGTTTCCCATGAGAGGTGTTGAGGAACGAGGAGTGATATAAGTAGTGGTGGTGGAGAGTTTCAATACGAAGGGAAACTTGTTACATAGCGTTGGTGTTTTAATACAATTTTGTGACGAATTTATCCTTCAATTGATAAAAAATTACGTGTAAGAGGGTAATGCACATTTAACGCTTGTAGCCCTTCGACGAGATAACCCATGTGCGCGAAGGGCCACGGAGGAATCTCAATAATTGAAGCCGACTTGTTTTTTTTTTTTTTCTTTAACTCGCCCACACCCACATCCTCTCTAAATCTTACCTGGACAAGGTTTACCTATCCATCTCACCAAAAATGCTTTGACAAGAAATCTGAATAATTAAGAGGGCCGCTAAGGGCACCCCACCATTTAATGAGGGCACCTAGTTAATGTGGGCACAAATCGATTTACCTGGGGCACCCAAAAATTAAACCCAAAATACCGAAAATGCCCTCGTGCAAAAAACCCTCTCACCCACCCTCGTGCAAACCCCGGGCACCACCACCCCCACCACCACCACCACCCTCGTTCACCGAATTCCTGGTGGAAGAATTCATTTGTTTTGAACCGACCAAGTGAGAGGAATCCCGAAATCGTGTTCTCCGTCCCTCGCCGTGTGTTTCTCCTTCGTTGTTCTAGGTTTCGCATTTTGTAGGGTCCGGTGTGTGAGCCGATTTCGTCTCCAAATTAGGGCTCGGTTGAAGATCGACGAATTAAGTTACATTTGGTAGAGTAGATGTAATGTGTGTGTGGCGGTTTTTTAAAATGTAAAAAAATTGGGAAATCGTGGTTCTCGACCACACAGCCGAGATCGTGTCAACCGTCTCGGCCTTGGCCGAGACATAAGCTAATATTTTTGGGAAGTCGCAGTCTCGGCCACGAAGACCTAAAGAAGAGTTAACGGCGTATCGGTTGTCCACTTCCGATAGGTCTCGAGGCTCGGTCGTCATAGGACGAGAGTCGCGAATTGAAATGGTCAATCCATCTCGGTGGTGTACAACCGAGAAATTGAAATAGGACTCGGTTATACAAGAACGATATATTGGAATACTTGTCGGTCATTGGTGACCGAAAATATGGGTTGTTTCACGAACTCCGCTTGATCGCGATATCGGGAATGAATGAATTTGAACATTACGCTTTCAAAAAATCTCCGTAGTCGTCAAACTAACAATGCAAGATTGAAAATCCAAAGACGACAATTTGCACCGAACCTTAATTAATTATAAATCTCCGTAACATTCAAACCGACTCTAAAAAGGGTCCATCCATAAGTAAACAACAATTAAAACACAACACAACATTTGCATATACATAGAACATTCGGACGAATTGGCAAAATTTCTAAATGTTTAGCCGTCTAGGTACAAGCTTTAACCTACGGTGTATCTAAATCTACAACAGTATGGTGGCTTCATGATCAACAGCTTGCAATGGGCGCGATGTCTCGAAAAACGAATCCATCTCGCCAACCTTTGCGCAATCCTCAACGTACCGATCCCACGATGGATATAAGGATGGCAATGGTGCATTCACACGCAACCGCACTGTCAAAGTGAACAGTAGAACATAGAAGATATTGTCACAAACCCGATTAAGGGGGAAACAAACCAATTCACAAAAAAATCATAGAACTTACCCTAACCCAATGGATATTCCTTTTATTCGCCATTGCAATGATAAGTCTGTTGTGCAATGACGACGTTGGAGTACTACGTAGAGGTAGGAATGTGGAGGTACTCCCATGCGAGAGGTTGACGAGAATGACATTGAATGCGGTGGATACTAACAATCCCATGTCTGGAAGTGTCAACCATTCTTTGAAAGATGCCCCCTCTTGCTTCTCTAGGCAATGCACCGCATTCTTGACAGGCTCGAAACTCGAGCCAAGCACTTCCCGCCATAGGTATTCATACCCGATAATCTCATCGTACATCCGTCTACGCACAATCCTCCACCCGTCTACGTCGGCAAGTCCAAGCCCGAGGCTATACACCTATATCCACAATTCCCATCTGGAAACCACATCGATAATGGCATCAACATGTGGCAACCAATCCGGTTCTAAGCAATGACTATAAGCCATGTTAGATCCACTTTGCGTGCGTCGGCCGGCGCGCGCGCATTTGTGGAACCTTGCATTTCTTCTGCCAGAAGCTTTTGTGGAGTGGGAGGACTCAAATCCGATTGGAGATTGGGGTGCCTCCGACACTGGGGTGCCTCCGGTTGGAGACCCCGGTGTCCTCACACCCGCATCCTCAACTTCCTGCTCGCACTCCACAAAAGACGAAGGTGGACTAATCTCCCTGAGCTGCTCACTTTCAGTCCTCCCCCCCGCATCCTCAACTTCCTCCTCCCCCTTATCCAATATTCTTGCGGTGTCGTGATTGTGCCTCCCACAAATCACAGTGACATACCATAAGGAGTCAGCATTCTCCTTGACGTTAATTTGGAAAGGGCATCCACATTTCTTCGTACTAGTGTGAGTCCTCGCCTTTTCATCATTCCTTGATTTCTTTAAAATTTTTGCCGCTTTCCCTTCCCAACTCTCTCGAGCCAGTCCCCTATATGTCCCGCACCTATCACAGCAATTTTCACCCTTCCCCTTCGCTTAATGCCCCGGCATCCGAGCGCTTCGTTACTAACACAAACTTGTTCTCGCCACCAATCGCTTTAAGCCATGAAATTGCCGCTTCTCGAGAGGGGAATGGCTTAGAAGGTGTAAAAGTGTCCTTGTAGTCCTGGAAAATTACAAGATAACGGCATTACCTGCAATACAAACAAGTGTAACATTATAATCAACCAAAATGTACAAAGACAATCACAAAAAACCCAAAAAATAGGTTCTCGGTTGTACAGTTCGAAACTTTCTTCATAGTCTCGTTTACGTGAGACCGAGAGTTACCATTACCCTCGGTCGTTCCGCACCGTGACCTACGTGAAACCTCTCGGTCCTCTGCGACCGAGACATTACCATACATCTCGGTCTGCGAGGCCGAAACAATCGCGCACCCAGACAGATACTTCGGATAACCGCAAAAAAAACACAAAAACATTTGCAACATTACCTCAAGGACGACCTCCTCTCGGCACCGAAGCATTACGATCCTCCATTATACGGTTGAAACAACTTCGGATTTGAAGAAATTACCAAACCCTACGTTGATAAACAAATCATCATTTTCACATTATACGCAACTAAATAGTTCAAAAAAACCCGAAAATGGTTGTCAAACATTGTTACCTCGTTTGTCGGACGAGCAAGAATCGATCGCTATTTCACCAAACGCAATGTGGCCGTGGCTTTGTGGTTGACGCTTGCACGGTGGGGTGCCCTAACTCCTTGTCGAAATGGTTTGTGGGGTTTGAACCATTATATATATACAGGGGCAAAATGGTCTTTTCCATTTTTGCTGGAATTTTTACAAATAAGCTGGGTGCCCTCATTAAATGGTGGGGTGCCCTTAGCGGCCCTCATAATTAAAGCCAACTTGTTAGTAAAGATAAAAGTAACATTAAATGTATTCTCTTTGTTCCATATTATTTGTCACATTCGAGGTAATTTTTGTGTTCCACAATATGTATTACATTAGGAAATCAAGGGTGTCTTTAATTTATAATATATTTTATTTCGATTTTAACCCTACTTTAGTTAGAGTTGTATAGTTAATAGAATAATTCTATGATAACATTACTTACGACACTTAGTTTGACACTACCTAAGTGGCAGGTGACATGCAAATTAAACCAGATAGTTGATGTGGCAATGTGATCAGAAAATATGGATGTGTTAGATTGAATGTCACCATAAGGGAAAATATCAAAAGTACATTTTTAACAACTTTTGACATCATGTGCTTGATGTGGTATATGTGAGTTGGTGAAAAGTACTTGTCAAATCAACTGACTAAAAGGACATAAAATTCACAATAAAGAGCAAAAATCTCAGGAACGCATATTTGTCTCAAATCTCGTCCGCCACGAATGTGAGCTCAAAGTTTCAGCAAAGCCAACAAAGGTATCTTGGTCATTGTTGTTACTTTCTCAGAGATTCGTTTCCTCCATGGACTATATTTCATCGACATCGAAATATGCTAAATATTTGACTATATTGTTATGATTAATTTTAGTGTAGTATTAATTTAAATTTTAGCTATATTTGTTGATTTGCACGTTTAGGATCCGAGTGGATCGACCAATTTTTTTCTTTTAAATCTATAATTCTAGTTTTATATAATTTCTTTTTACAAATCTCTAATTTTAGTGTTGTATTGATTTAGATGTTGGTTATATTGTTATGTAGTAGTCACTTGTATGCAAAAATAATAATAAATAAATAGACACGCTGGTTGACTTTGCAATGTGTACCTTTGAGTATAGGTTATGTAAATACCAACATTGACACGCTTAGGGTTTCAGGTGGATTGACCAATTTTTATTTTTTAGAAATATCTAATTCTAGTGTTATACCAACTTATACTAGTCACTTATATGTAAATAAAAAATAGAAATGGGGGTTGACTTTCCAATGTGTACCTTAGAGTAAAAAGTATATATATACCAACATTGGCATGATAAGGACTTCGGGCGGATCAACCAATTTCTTCTTTTTACAAATCTCTAATTTTAGTGTTTATATTAACTTATATTAGTCATTTATATGTAAATAAAAAAAATCGGACAAGGGGTTGATTTTCCAATGTGTACCTTAGAGTATATAGTATGTATATACCAACATTGGCACAGTGACGACCCCTTCTCAAATTAGGGCACCGCCCGGTCTAATCCCATTATTAAGCCCTAATCTCACCATATAGGACCTAACAAGGAATTAGTCAGCCTTTCTAAAACCCTATTACTTACCAATTACTATTATATTTTTTTTAAATGATTATAAACCTATACATATCCTATGTCCATTCATAAATCAGAGTTAATTAAAAAATTTACTTATTTAAAATTTTATTCAGCGGAAGTCTGAACTAACTAGCGAAAGCTTATAACATAATGCCTAACAATTGTGGAAAAACCAGTGAATAAAGTTCACATGCATATATATATAATGAAACATCAATATATAACATCATGTGTCTAGTCAAGGTACTACTCACTCAACCCATAATATATAACCACAAAACTATACCATATACATATAAATATAATACATCCAAAATCAAACCTATAAAATCTGGTATAGCAGTGCTCCACTGGCTAAGACGTAGTCGTCGATCTTCTATTTGCCCCATTTGCTACTCGATGAATCTGCACTTAGCGTCACAAACTAGACGATGAGTACAGGAAGTAGAAAGTAATACTCAGAGACATTTATTCACATTCCCAATTATGCAACAAATATCTAAAAGCATGATAATAGCAACTATGCAGTAAAGAGAACATGCGAAGAGATTCTTCAGGTAAACAACATGAAACTGACACATGGCTAAGTAGTAATGATCTAGAGCCGGTCGGCCGTGATCTTCATCACATCAGCCTTTCCACTATATGAGAATGGAGCTGAGCTCTACATTAATGTGAATGTCTAAGCAATGCTCTTGTCTATATAACCTTTCGCTGGTGCCAGTCACCTGCGATATATACTTGCCAACAACCCCAGGTTCTATACCCCGAGTGCTATGCGAGTTATACTTGCCAACAACCCGAGACTCATTTCCCATGTGCTGCGCAAGATATATGAGATATGTCGATCACGCTGGAAGTCTAGTGACCCCGTATGTCCGACGGACATCTATAATGTAATGATCCTAGATACAAGAACACTTTCATATTTCAAGAAACAACATGGTTTGAGAATCCAATAATGCAATTGCATATCTAATGCACAAAGGAAATGGATTACAATACTATGTAACACCTACCTAATAGCATGCTATTTCACTAGCCACATGTATTAACAATCAATAATGTCATAGCACATGAATTGGAGCAAATGAAGTCATTTTATCAACAAACTATACCATGAAAGCAACCTCATGTACTGAGAATGAACAACAAGTCATGGCATATGGAGTACAAAGGAAATTCAATCCAAATAACTGGAAATGAACATATGAATAGGAATGAAATGTAAATAAATATCTCAATCAGGTTACTTACAATCCACGCAATTTCCTATGCTACTCCGGCCTCCCAACACCTTGAAACTCGTATTTGAATCCCCGTAATACTTCCCTAGGTTCCTGACATCATATCATATGTTTTAGAGTGTGTTTGGATCTTTACTTAGCATATTAGACTCATTTATAGTGTTTAAGGACATATTGAGACTTGTTGATATTTTTTATGTTGTCATAGCATGAAGTGCGCTAATGACTGACGTATAATCGATGGTCCCTCAAAGTCTGCAACGTCTCTTTCAAGTGCTGCTTGTGATCTTCTTGAGTCCTCGAATATATCAATATATCATCGATGAAAATTATCACGAAGCGGTCAAGAAATGGCCTCATCACTCGATGCATCAAATCCATAAACATGGCTGGAGCATTAGTCAAACCAAACGGCATAACTGTAAATTTATAGTGTCCATATCTCATACTAAATGCCGTCTTAGACCTATCCTCATCCCTGATCTTAAGGTGACGATACCCTGATCACAGGTCTATCTTGGAGAAATACTATGCTCTTCTCAATTGATCAAATAAGTCATCAATCCGTGGTAAGGGATACTTGTTTCTTACTGTGACCATGTTAAACTATCTATAATTGATACACAGTCTCAAAGTACTGTCCTTCTTCTTCACAAACATGACCGGTGCTCCCCATGGTGACATAGAAGGTGTGATGAATCCTTTCTCTCCTAAATCCTGCAAGTGACTCCTCAAATCCTCCAACTCTCTTGGAGCTATGCGGTATGGTGGTATATATATAAGTCTAGTACATGGTACAAACTTAATGATAAAATCTTTCTCTCTCAGTGGTGGTAAACCAGGTAAGTCCTCTGGAAACACGTCCGGAAACTCACACACAAGTGGAATCTCTTCATTTCTAGGTCCTTAACTCACCACTATGGTGTATAATGACATCAGAGTCTCTATCTTTCCACTAGTCGCAAGTCGATCTCTAATCCCCTCGGCTCTCGGCTTACTGCCACTATACGTGAACATTGGACGCCCTACGATCTCAAATATCACTGTCTTACTGAAATAGTCGATATGAGCGTGATACACTGCTAACCAATCCATCCCTAACAATGCGTCAAACTTTAAAAACTCGAGAACACTGAAATCTGCTAGTAACTCTACCCCGCCTATCTCTATTGGACATCTCTCAACAAGACAATTAGGGTAGACTCTATCCCCGGTTGCAGTACTCAAAATCAAATGTACGCTAACTCTAATCGGTGTCAACCCTGAGATGCATATCATGTGAACATAAATAAAAGTTACTATAAAATATGAATCAAACAAAACATATAACTATCTACCATAAATGGAAACCATACGTTCAATGAGTCTCTGTGTAGCATCTACATCGGGCTGTACTACTATGCGTATACCATCTCAACACTGCGGTGGAAACACGGCTGCTGGCTGTGGACAATCTCTAATCCTGTGCTCAACATGACTACACCTATAAAAAGTGATAAGTCTACGCTAACCCTAAACCGGATTCTGGGCCTGCTTGTCTCTGCCCCTATCGGGAACTATCTCGACCTCCACCACTACCTCTACCTCGGCCTCTACCACCCTGTTGCTGCTGACGTGGCGCTGGTGGTGGTTATAGAGCTGACAAAGTAGTTTAGTAGGAGCTGGCAATGCAGGTCTAACTGGTGGTGGTAAGTGAGGTCTACCAAGAATGATCTGTAAAGGCACTGGAGATGATATATATGGTACAAAAGTTGTAGTTATCCATGCTCCCAAGGAACCTCTATCCTTTCTCCTCAGTCCTTTGCCCCTCTATCTCCTCGTTTCATACTCCGCAACCTGGTCGGGTGTCAATGCTGGTACTAGCGGTGTCCCATCGGTAACTCTGCCCAAATTATAGGTCTCGTGAGAGAGTGCACACTCGTAAATCTCACCCAAAGTCATGACACCTGAACTAACCACACAAAATCCAATATCTGGTCTAAGCCCATCTCCACAATGGTACACATCATCCAAATCATCTCTCACTAGATCCCCAGCAAACTACCTCAAATAGCCATATCTATCTCTATAGCTTATCATCGACTCATCAACACCCTGTCTCATATTCATGAATTCCTTTCTCAACATTTTCATCACTGCAGGTGAGAACTACTGCTGGTAAAACTTCATCTTAAAGGAATCCCATGACTCATACTATCCCTCATAAGTTATCGTCGCACGCCACCATACATCAACATCTCTCTATAGAGTGTACGATGGAATGTCAACCTGGAGTTTGTCCTCAATCCTTAAAACTTGGTGCAACTTCTCCTGAGACAGTACCCACTTCTCGATCTTCTCAAAGTCTCGCTAACCATCAAAGTAGACTGGCTTCAATCTGATGAAATCATTCACCAGCTGAACCTCTGCTGTCGAGCTAGAAGATGGAGGTGTGAAAGATGGTGTAAAAACTGTATCTGGGACTGGAGGTGTCACTACGTAATAGTCTGTACTACCGACACTGCTATCAGAATCGTGGGAGTAGTCATAGTAGTAGGTGCTGGTGTCTCTGCTAGTAGAGCGAAACGTGAAGTCGTCATGGCAATGAACTCCGTCAATTGCTGTCCCTGAGCAGGTACTCGATCAGATAGCCTCTGAAAATCATCAGTTGATGGTAGAGAAGGCCGGCTGCCACTCGCACCTGCATCCCCGCCATCGCGTGAATCCGCCATATATATCTGCAAGTTGATAGCAAACGCGAATAAGCTATTATATACATAACACATATACACATATAGAAAACTAACATGTACAAATAAAACATCCCCATCTCACTTTCACTCATTTCCCAACTAATGGTTTTAGCGCAAGGATCATCTGGTTTTCCACAACTAAGATTTATGTTTTCTTGTTTAAATTTTTTATTTGTTACTCATTGGAAACGTTATGCATTTTGCTACACATTACAGCTTTGGTATCACTTTGTGGAATAACTATATTCCATAATCCTAATCTCTAAAAACTTAGGCTCTCCTAAGCTTTATAAACATGTGACTATGATATCCCGACTTTGGAAAATTCCAAAAAAAGGTCCATAATATTCTAGAGGGTAGGCTCTGATACCAATTGTGATGACCCCTTCTCAAATTAGGGCACTGCCCGGTCTAATCCCATTATTAAGCCTTAAGCCACCATATAGGACCTAACAAGGAATTAGTCAGTCTATCCAAAACCGTATTACTTACCAGTTATTATTATATATTTTTTAAATGATTATAAACTTATACCTATTCTATGTCCATTCATAATTATGAGTTAATTAAAAATTTCACTTATTTAAAATTTTATTCAGCTGAAGTCTGAACTAACTAGTGGAATCTTATAACATAATGCCTAACAATTATGGAAAAACCAAGGAATAAAGGTCACATTTATATATAATGAAATGACGATATATAACATCATGTGTCTGGTCAAGGTACTACTAACTCAACCCATAATATATAACCCCAAAAGTATACCATATACATATAAAAATAATACATAAAAAATGAAACCTACAAAATCTGGTGTAGCAGTGCTCCTCTGGCTTAGAGGTAGTCACCGATCTTCTCTTTGCTCGTTCTGCTACTCGATGGATCTGCACCCACCATCACAAACTAGACGGTGAGTACAGGAAAGTAGAAAGTAATAGTGAGAGACATTTGTTCACATTCCCAATTATGCAACAAGTATCTAAAAGCATGATAATAGCAACCATGTAGTAAAGAGAACATGCAAAGAGATACTTCAGTTGAACGACATGAAACTGACACATGGCTAAGTAGTAATGATCTAGGGCCGGTCTGCCATGATCTTCAACACATCAGCCTTTCCACTATATGAGGATGGAGCTGAACTTTACATCAATGTGAAGGTCTAAGCAGTGCTTTTACCTATATAACCTTTCGCTAGTGCCAGTTATTTGCGATATATACTTGCAAACAACCTTGGGTTCCATACCCCGTGTGCTACGCAATTTATGCAGGCCAACAACCCCGAGACTCATTTCCAGTGTGCTGCATAAGATAGTGGAGAGATCTCGATCACCATGGTAGTCTAGTGACCCCCGTATTTCTGACGGACCTCTATAATGTAATGATCCTAGATACAAGAACCACTTTCATATTTCAAGAAACAACATGGTTTGATAATCCAATAAAGCAATTGCATATCTAATGCACAATGGATTACAATATTATGTAACACCTACCTAATAGCATGCTATTTCACTGACCACATGTATCAACAATCAATAATGACATAGCACATGAATTGGAGTCAATGAAATCATTTTATCAACAAACTATACCATAAAAGCAACCTCATGTAATGAGAATGAAAAATAAGTCATGGCATATGGAGTACAAAGGCAATTCAGTCCAAATAACTGGAAATGAACATATGAATAGGAATGAAATGTAAATAAATATCTCAATCTGGTTTCTTACATTATACACAATTTCCTATGCTACATCGGCCTCCCAACACCTCAAAACTCATATTTGAATCCTCAGAATACTTCCCTAGGTTTTTGACATCATATCATATGTTTTTTAATGTGTTTGGACCTTTACTTAGCATATTAGACTCATTTGTAGTGTTTAAGGACCTCTTGAGACTTGCTGATATTTTTTATGTTGTCAAAGCATGTAGCGTGCTAATGACCCTATGTAGCGCGCTAATGGGTGACGTAGCACGCTACCTATCCTATATAGCACGCTATGTGTTGTAGAACCCAGAATTCTGTTGAATTCTGAGTTATCTCCACACATAGGGTATGCTAATGCCTTGAGCACCTCCATACACACTTCCCAAGTTCTAAGACATCATTACTAACATAAAACAACAACTCATATCATCAAATACACGAATTCATTGAATTGAGCTATGTTTATAGTGTAGAAAAGTTACGTAACTTGATGTACACTAGCTTAGCTTGAGTTCTTCTTCACCAAATCACTAAATTTGTTGTTCTTCTTCCTCCTCCAGCTACTCTCTTCACTCCAGCAAGCTTTGCTTCTGACTTAAGAATTCAAAATGAAAGAGTTGAGTTGCTTGTGTTGACCAAAAGCTTTATAGTCATGAATTATATATGGTTTATTGATAGCCCTTGATCTTAATGTGCACACTTATCTCGAGACTTATCTAATGGTTCATCTACTAACACATGTCCCATTAACTCATGCCAAGTGACACCAATGAGTGACTCAATTTGTGTTGAGATGTGCCAACACGTGTCTCGAGAAATGTCAAGTGGTTATTGTTTAACTTACTAACTTAAATGTATTAATACATAACCAACCATAGCCTCATTTATATTACTTATGAAAGCACTATAAAGCTTATACCAACTCACCACATTGCTCTCTAACTCGATCCCACGCCGGTATGCAAATCAAGGCGTGTCTCCGCTCATGCCTCGACACCTATACGTAAGTAGAAACGACTTAGTAGTCTATACATATGCAATACACTAGGCATACATCATAAAAAATATAATATCTAACTCAGCCACCTAGCCTCGGTTACAACACGTATCTCGCTATGAGTCCCACGTCACGGATCGTTTAATCTTGATTTAGAGATTAAACTAGGATTAGAAATTTGGGCAGTGACAGGCACGCTAAGGGCTTCGGCCGGATCGACCAATTTTTTTTTACAAATCTCTAATTTTAGTGTTTATATTTACTTGTATTAGTCACTTATATGTAAATAAGAAAAAATCATACATGAGGTTGACTTTTCAATGTGTACCTTAAAGTATAGGGTATGTATAAACCAACATTGGCACGTTAAAGGCTTAGGAGGGATCAACCATTTTTTTTTACAAATCTCTAATTTTAGTATTTATATTAATTTGTATTAGTCACTTATATGTAAATAAAAAGATCAGACATGGAGTTGACTTTCCAATGTGTCCTTTAGAGTATAGGGAATGTGTAACGACCCGAATATTCTAACTCATGCGACATGTCAATATCAGGACCCATACATGGATTCATGATGACGTTGTGTACTCGGTCAACCCTAAGTTAATTAATAATTATTTAATTTAGATTTGCCTAATTTAAAATTGATAAATTAATAAAATGCGTTATGGTTTGATTTTAAATATAATGAAATCCAAGGATAACTATTAAGTTGGTGGAGTTGGACTTGCATGCAATTATTTTAAAAGTTCATGGAAAAAAATGGAAATAAGATTTATGCCTTGTATAGAAGGACCAATAGGAAACAAAGTGCATGTTAAGTGTCATACCAAAAAGTAAAAGTGATTGTTAGTGATAATGTAGTGGGTGTGTTGTCTTATTTCAAACCACACAAAGTGTAGAGTGATTCCTAGCCACATAATAATAAATAGTGTGTTGGAGCACTAGTGACTATGAAAATTTCTAGAAACACTCCCATTTGAGTCCAAGTGATATAGTAACTTAAGCACCAAGTCTTCTTTTCTTTTGTCCATTTTGAACAAATGAGAAGAGAGAGAACAAAAATGCAATAGGGAAAAAGAGAATAATAGAGTAGAATCGGTGGTGCAGGGAGAAAAAATTGTTGGAGTTCTTGAAGATCAAAGAGAAGTTGATACTTGGTAGCATAGATCTAACTTGGAGAAAGCTAGAAGACAAGACCATTAGAGCTTTAATTAAGTTCTTTCACCAAATTTTTACATTTTTGATTTAAATCCTTTTGGTTGAACATTTTTTTGTTATTTGAGCTTGAAGGGGAGTAAACTAAATCCTATCTATTAGAGATTTCCATGATTGAGATTTAAGTTTTTGATGGTGTTACTTCTTTGATTTGGGAAATTGGATATGTATAGTATGAAACATCTTGGTTGAGATCGAGGTCGATGATGTTGTTGAGTTAGTGTTGAATCGAAATGATATGTGATTTATTTGTAGGAAACTAAACCAACTTTTGGGCATTCGATTAATGAATTCAAGATTTCTTGGATGTTTGTTGATGTTCTTAAGAAAGTAGAGTTCATTATAGAACTCCTTGATTCAAATGATGTTAGTGATGGGTCAACCTTACTTGGACCATTATAAATGTATTTGGGTCAGCTTTGATTTTTTGGGTTTAATGAAGTTTTAAGACGAATTTGGGAAGTAGAGTCGAGACAAAATTCGGTTCGAGGCATTTTCGACTACCCTACGACTTGAGCTTGCTCCAGTAGGTTTTTGAGCAAGCTCTGTAATAGCAAGCCAGTTATAAGTTTTAAGTTTGCTCAAAGTAGTTTTGAATTTGCTCGATAGTATTAAGCATGCTCTAAGTTTTTCAGTTTACTCAATTAGTTTAAGATTGTTTCAATTAAGTTTCGAGTTTGCTCAAAATCCAACTGATATCAAACAAGAGCATACCTAAAAACAATAAATAAACCAAACTTAGTAATATCTGACATGTCTAAACTACTTCAAAATGATATTAGGGACCCAGCTGACTAGTGTCGAGTATCGGTAATTGATTTAGAGGCGTGTAGGAATCGGGAGAGCGTGTTTTCGCATAGCTTGGAGGTAAGTAATACCAGATAAGGAATATTTTTTATATCTTGTTATGTATTATTTTTTAGTATATTAGAGCTTATTGTGTCGTTTCTTCGTGTTCATACACTTTGAGCTTATTGGTTTGCATGTTTTTTGTTATGTGCTAGGTGATATTTGTGGGAACGCTATTACTGAAAACTACTCATTTTGAATGATTGGTGGTTGGCTTTTTTACTTGAAATTTTGGAGTTGGAGGGCCAACTTGGACATGGTATTATCTCCTTTGTAACAATAGTGCTACGATTACACTATGTTTAACATTGTTGATATTGTCTCATTTGTAACCATTTATATAATAGATTTTAATTGAGTCTGTTACTTGTAAGTCAATCTTGCATTAAATGATTTTGATATAAATATATGTACTATAAACAGTGATTGTGTGTTCAATATGGTAAGTTTAGAGTCTCATTTTTTAGCCTTTCGTTATTGTAATGGTTACAGGCCTTTGTTTTGTATATTTTGGAGTATATTTAGTGAACTGTGTTGGTCTGCTCAAGTTTAAACTTTGATCCGACCCAACACTTGGACAAAAAGGGGGACAGAAAGACGATCAAGGTCGGATGATAAGGCATTATAATATCTATATTTTTTAGTACATTTGGTTAACTGTGTTGTTGCATTCTCCTTTCACTGAACTTTTTCTGCAATTAATTACCCTATTTCTCTATCTGACTAAGCCCCATATACGCAATAGATCTATCACAAGTAAGGTTCAACTCTGTATACAAGGGCATTCATTAGGATCAAGGTGATAGGTGCAAGAAGTTTGAAAGTAAATTGTGAAGGTTTATTATGTTACCATTAGGAAAGTGTGGGGTGCCTTAAACTTTCAAGTAAAACTCATTTTCATAGTGAAAAACTTGTAAAAAAACTTCATTCGATAAGAGTTGAGTCAACTCAAAATTAAATAGAAAAATAAATACGAGTGGACTAAAAAACTAATTTTGAGTAGACTCTAAAATAAAATGTCATTGAGTACACAATGTAGAATCATTACTTGAGCACAACTATTATGAGCATACTCAACATTATTTAAAGTATACATAAACTAAAATTTAAGCACACTCATTAACATATCAATATACCAAATAGGCTATAAACTACATAAACTACACTACACTTTACGAGTGGACTTAAAACTAATTTTAAGTAGACTCTAAACTAAAATATCATTGAGCCCACCATGTAGAATCAAAATTTAGCATACTCAACATTCTTTAAAGTATGAACACTAGAATTAGTGACCATACCCAATATTCTTGAAAGTATACAGGTTTCAAAACACATTTCAAGTCCATATATTAGTCGGTAGGTTTACATAAATACTAACCAAATATAATATAAAACCTGTACATCAAACTTAGGATGATCAAAGGCACCCCAAGTAGCAATACATCAAACAAGAATGATGATGCGCTCAACAGATTGATAAGACTATCTGATTAGTGAATATCAGAGAGGTTTGTTGCATTTTCACAACGACACTTCCAGCCCCTTTCGTTTCGTCACATCCAGAGCCTCTACGAACAAGTCAGTTATGTTCTGCATAGTTGCCTTGTTAACACTACTTCCATGGCCTCCTCCTTCACTGCATCTAGGTTCCTTATCACTTTTGTCTACCTGTCCCTTCTTATCCGCCTAAAGAAAAATTGGGTAGTGAGGAGATGAACAACGATAGCACAGTTGACCTTTGTTAGGAGAATGCTTTGGAACATCTTGCAGCACCAACTCCCCGTCGTACTGGAAGCATTTCACGACAATGAGAATGACTATGAGTTCTTCCACCACAAAAACAACATTCCTTTGTAACCATTGCACAACTAAAACAAAAAAAATCATATTACCACACTACAAATTTGACTCTTTCACTACCAAATCCACGAAAAAATAGAATATTTACCAATTCCTCGTCCTTGATCTTTGTCCTTGATCCATTTTTTCTCTTGGTCTAACTCTTCCTTCTTTACTTAGAGCAACTCTAAACGAACTCTAAAATCCTTTCTATTTTAGAGAGGATGAATAGTGGAATGCCAAATTTGGCGTTCCATTATTCATCCCCTCTAAAATAGAGGAAGGGTGTCTCTACAATTACAAAATTGTAGAGATACCCTGATTTATGTTTTTTTCTTCTTGCTTTGCAGCAAGAAAGAAAGAAAAAACATAGGTCTTCACCAAAAAAAGGAGAGGCAAAGGATTGAAAGAGGCGTACCTGTTAATTGGAAATAATGAAGTCCCAATCGAAACTACAAATCAACAGTCTTCACTTCATCAATGAATATTTATAGGAAAGTTCACCAACGATTTTTTTAGAAGAAGACTTATTTGCAACCCTGGATGTGAAGATCCCCTTTTCTTTTGATATGAAGCTTACACCAACATATGGGTTTAAATGGGAAGTTGAGAATGCATGGCTTATGCCATGTTCATGAGATGGGTCTTTTTTTAAGAAACCTTTTATTTTTTTGAAAAAATAATTTTTTTTTGGTTTTCCATGTGGTATCCAAAAAATCAACCAATCCACACTCGGGCATTGTAGGGCGGCCCTCTTAACCCTATTTTTTTCCATTCGCAAGACTTGAACTCAAGAAACCTATGTTTAATATATGAAAGGTGTTGTTTTTTTTTTTTAAAAAAAAAAAAAAGAAAAGAAAAGGAAAGATATTTATCATATATTTATATTTATAATATTAATTAATGATAACTATAAAACAAATTATATGTACATTACTAGTCTACTTTAAGATTCAAATTATTTTTTCCCTACGAAAAGGTGCAAATTATTTTTATAAATACCCAAATTAAAACTAGAAATATCATTAATTAATAAAAAATGATCATAATAGTTAAAGTTAAATTACACATTACCATTGAAATTAAATAAACTTTACATTAGCAAACTTAATAACTTCTAACTAAAATACATTATTATAATGTGCTTCATAACGCCTTAATTGATCATATTTAGGAGGAATACACAAATTGAGATGATTAAATAAGTGTTATTCGCCCTTTGTGGTTATTGTATGAAAAACCAAGCATCATTCTTCAATGTTTCATCGACAATTGTTGTCTTCCCTCTAAAGTAATAGTATTGTCAAATTAATAAATGTTTTTTTTTCTATTTTCATGGGAGTAGTCGGTGACATGTTGTCATATAGTAATAAATAGATTTACTAATTCATTATAAATATATTTATATTATTATCAATATAATTTCACAATTAATTATATTAATTTATCACATTATTTACTAATAATATATTAATTTATAATTTTATAATATGTTAAATAATATTAATACATATTTGTGTGTGGTTAGGATTGAGTATATAAAAAAGAAAAGGGAAGGAGTTGTAAGTAATATGTAAAGAATAGTGGTGAGGGAATATTCATTTTTAGAGGAGAAATAGAGTTTGTAGTTGGAGAATAAATAGATTTTGATGTGACAGAATTGTAAAATAGAGGGGAAAATAGAGTAATGTGGTTGGAGTTGGTCTTAGCCTCAGCTAAAAATGGCTTTTGAGTATATGAAGTTTGAGTTTTTTTATAAAGCAAAAAAAAAGATAACTAGTTGGGGAAGATAACAAGCCTTTATGACTTGCCATTTATGTCAGGTAAGATTTGACCAATTTGATCAAGACTGACATTGACCTGACGTGATTCGATGTCTCATATACCTTTTTCTTTCAAAACGCAATGGATAACACCACATCTAACACACCTAAACTGATGAGTTGGCAGGTGGCGTGTTTAGTGGTATGTGGTGGGTCTTGAGGTAGCAATCGTCCATGTCAGCAGTGCTAAACTAAGTGTCAAACCAAGTGTCTTCGGAAAATACTACATTATTCGAGATAGTAAAATGCATATTTCTATAAACTTTTTAGTTTTCCGATTATTCATATTAAATGTTTCAATTTCTTAATATGCACTTAATTAGCGAGTAGTATAAAAAAAGAAAAAAATTAAAATTTAGTCAAATGTAAAATACATCATGAAATGAAGTAGTATTCTTGAAATGATGCCATTAATGCAAATTAAATGTTTCACATTAATTAATAAAGCAAAAACTTATAAAAAATGAGGCTATTAATGAACGGTAATTTAGTCTTAATGTGTATCTTTTTTAGACTTTCAATCATTACCTTAGTTCTTATGCTTAGTAAAAATGTGATAGATAATATGGAACGGGGGGAGTACTAGCTAGTATAAATATCCATTAAATGTGTTGATTATTGAATATCTATACATCGATATTGGGGTTCTAATTGATAAGATATTTAGATGTAAAATTATGAAATTTAAGTAAAGTATAAGAAAAAATCTGTTTAGACTATTTGAGTCGAGACTCAAAGATCTTTTATTAATAATTTAAGATTCTCAACTAAATATAAAGACATAATTATCCTCACCTTTAGCACCAATACACATAGAGACATTCACCTCCTCCACCACATCCACCGCTACAGCTGCTACTCACCGCCGCCACCACCGCCGAGTAAATAACAAGGGAAAAAATGAAAAATAAAGCAGACCCACATAGGAAATTAGTCAAACAAGTGATGGGAAAAACCCAAAAACCCAAAAGAAGATAAGAGAGATTGAATCCTTAAAAGGGCACACTCACATCGATCATGGAAATGACCCATTGTTCTCTGCTGAGAGCATTGAGGCAAATTACAGTTCTTTTTGGAGATCTTTTTATTTTGAACACAAGCCACACATGGTACACACCCATTAATAACACACCTAATGGCACCAAAACTAAGTCTAGCTCTTCTTCCTCTCTCTCTCTCTCTGTGGCATGGAGGAGGAGGGTGGTCAAATGTCACTTCCTCTTCTCTCCTGACCAGATCTAGTGAAGAGAGGTAGCTAGATCTGGCCATCCTCTATCCCGGCTGGATCTGGCTGGGAGCGAGGAGGAGGCTGGCCAAGAGAGAGGGGGAGGGTGGCTAGCCACCTTCCTTCATGCCAAAGAGAGAGAAAAAAGGGGGAATGGTCACCAGCGGTGGTGGATGATGACATCGGCGCCGCAAGTGGTTACAATGGCGTTGGTGGCGATAGTAAGTGGTGGATGGTGAATTGAGAAAAAAAAGTTATGAATTTGAATGAAGGGTATTTAAGTCTTTGTGGTTGTTTGAGTCTATCTAGCACTACACAAAGTATAATATTTATCCCACACTGGTAAGAATTAATGGCTTATCTGAGATGGAAATTTACGAAATATAGTAAAAAAAATTAATTAATATCCTACTCCAAAGCGGTGATGTTTTTCCTTTTCTTATAAAGAGAGTTGTGGGTTTCCTTTTTCTTATGAATAGGTTTTTGAGAGATTTTACTTTTCTTGTAAAGAGTTGTGCAATCTATCCTTCCCAACAAAGTCATTGTTAATAAATAATCATGCATAATATGCTTATTCGTCTGATGGGGAGGTTGAAGTACTTTTCATGAATTCATTTGTTGGTTGTTCATCTGAAGAGATAGAATAATTAGAATTTCCAAACTATTGATTAACTTAACAACTAACCAAACTCTTAAAGGATATTGTTTCAATCCTTTAATTCATATTAATGAAGATTCTCGCAATATAGGAGCTTATACTGATGTCATATGCCAATAACAAACTGATATTCAATCAGTACATCTATTTCTTCATTGGTTTTATTTTAGGTTGTAGTGATAGATATCATTACTTAATTTGATTAGAAATAACTATTAGGCACTTTGAGTCTCAAAAGTTAATCACTTGTGTTAATGTTTAATAGCTAATCCAAGCTATTTTTCATACAATTTTCCCTAATCTTAACTTCTAACACATTGATCTTATCACCATACTTTTTTATTTTTAAATTAGAGATTTTGTTGATCTTTGTCTCATAACAACACCTAATCTGGTGTTAACAAAGCTTACTTCTAACTCGTGTATTTTCATTTGTTTTATCATTTCTTTATTCAACTCATTGAACCACTATACTTAACGCCGCTTATGCATAAGTAACTTGTGTAATAAACAATCAAAACTCTCATTACTTCTGTTTATAAGTCATTTGATTTTTTTAAACCATGACTTTATTCCAACTTTACTTTTTGTTTTGTTTAAAAAATGAGACAATACTTTGCTTCAAAGTATTTTATGGTAGTAAAAATCGACTTAGACAACTTGACTAATCCAATCACAATCTCATTGTGATTTTCCAGTGAAATTCAGTTTATCTAGCCAATTTCTATTTTCATAACCAAGTGTCTTCTTTTTCTTTTCATTAAGACTCTTTCAAAAGCAACTCTAAATTAGTTATAAATCAAACCAATATTTCATAGAATAGTCTTACCAAGTTACTAGCTCAACCGATAATAACCTTATTCTTAATCTCAAGATATTCTTATCTTGTACTTCCCACAAATCTTAATTTCATTTTTCATACTTACCAAATGATTCTCAATCATTTGAGACTTAATTTAAGTCCTTTTTGGCACTTTCCTTAGCGTTTATAATTGTTATACTTCGATACTTTCGATTTTAAAGAAATCCATGTTCAATACTTACGTTCATGAATCATTTGGGTTTCTTTCACAATTAATTTCCTATTGGTTTCGTTACTGATTATTTCCTCATATATATTTGTACCGTACTACTTACAATCCCCTTGTGAATTTAGACTTCAAAAGTCCATTACACATCCAATCACATTTAGTTTCATTTTCATAAGTTTATTCTCTCTTTTAACTATCCGTTTCTAATCTTACTCATCATATCTTATGAGTTAAGTATTGAAAGGACAATGAGAATAAACTTCCTATTGAATATTCGACAATAATACATAATCACACATCACAAATATAACACAATTATACATTATTCCCAACTCACATTCACTTCCTAACTAATCGCACACAATCACCCTTTGGTTCCAACTGTAGTTTATCCTTAATTGAGCCAAACCTAGGCTCTGATACAAACTTTGTTAGCCCCCTCGTCATTAAGACGACTGACCGACCTAGATTATCTTTATGCTATAATAATCTAGTCAGCCTAATACATTCTTTGAGCTATGACCTTAAAATAATATTTATTTCAATCCTTAATAATGCTTCAAATTGTAATTTATATCCTCAACTGATTTGGTTCTTAACTTATTTTATTGGAGCAAATTAGAAAATTATATCCATATTTTGTAAAACTTTAGGCACCACCTATGACGATCAAAAATCCAATATACTCGTCCTAGGGGCAGTTTAGTAATTTCTCAAACCCTACACTAAATTAGCCCTAATATAAAATAAATCAAATTGTAAACCCAAGCCACTATAATTTATTTACAAAACACTACATCAAATAAAAAGGGGGAGAAATAACAAGAAGAGGGAGATCTAGGAGGTTCATAGAGATTAAGGCAAAAGAATCCACAAACAAGGAAATCCACATCTTACCCATCATTATTTTTTATCGTGATTAGGTTAAGTTTGAAAAAATAAAAATAAAAGTGACTTGAATGGGAAGAACACCAAGAGAGTGGTGGTACCGAGGCGGCACCGCCGATGGAGGCGGCACCCGCCGAGGGGGGCGGCGATGATGTCATAGCCGCTGCCGGTGACAATAGGTGGGGCCCCACAAAGAAGCCTCATCGCTGCGTTTGGACGTCGTCGGCCAACGGCTAGGGGGGAACTGTTGCTCCCCTCTCCCCATGGTTGACTAACCAGAAGCCATGCTCCTAATTCAGTCAATCCTAAAGGGGAATTTGACCCCCCATAGAGGCCGATTGGCCCGTGGACTATTCTAGGGACCAGTTTGTCCCTAGGGCAGTTGACAGGGGCCAAATTGGCCCCTTGATAACAAAAAAGAAAAAAATGAATAATAATAATATATGTATATATTCATATAATAATAATAATAATAATAATAATAATAATAATAATAATAATAATAATAATAATAATAATAATAATAATAATAATAATAATAATAATAAAATAACATAAAAATAATAATATGCTTTTAAATGGGGTGCACACTCAAGCCTTAAGGAAGGTTGGGGTGGGCCTCCACCCTCGACCCTCTCACGGGGGACCCGCAGGGACCACACTAGTGGGCCCCACCCCGAAGTAATTGAATAAATAATTTACTTTGAATTTTGAATCATCGAATAATCCAATTATTGCTTAAATTATCTAGATTTACAAGAAGGTTCACATCAAGCCCCGTGCGTGCAAGGTCGATCGAGAGAGTCTAACTTGGCGAATCAAGGTAAGTGGAGAGTTCTGCTCATTTATTAAATATGTCATGCTACTAGTATATTTAGAATCATGATTTTAACAAAATGAATTGGGATGGGTCATTGCCTACCTTGGTTGACTTCATGTAAGGCCTCTTGGGGAACCATAGTCATATGGTGGAACCAAATCACCTTACATGCTTAAGGTCCTGTTGGGGAGCCGTAGTAATGTTGTTGAATCAAGTCATTTATTTCTGCAAGGGCCACTTGGGGAGTCATGGATGCACGATGGAACCAAGTCACTTGGGCCTCTTGAGGAGCCATGGACACACGGTTGAATCAAGTCACCCACACATATTTATTATATTATGGTAATAAGTCAACAAGGGGAGGTAAGGACAAATGAGACAATGGACTTGCATTTATATCTATTACATTCTATGTATCTCTCTCGTAAACCTTTTGCATGCAAGAGATGATTTTCCTATGTTTTACAACTCATGGAATTCCCTATTACTGCTTAAGTTGCTTTATGGAATATTAAATGCTTACTCTTTGTGGAAATTGATGTCATGCTACTGATTTTAATGTTATCTTGATTTTAAGTGCATGCTAGATTTATTTTGCTTTATAGCTATTACTTGCATTTTTAATATTTGAGCATAGTTCTTCTCTTATTAGGCTCCGTTGGTTCTTTAGCTCATCCCACTTACACTACAGGTCCATCTACGAGTGCGATAGATCGTTGCAAGGGGAAGGCCATTGCTTGAAGTCTTCTTCTAGCGTGAGCATTGCATGATATACCTACTATTTGTTTTTGAAAACTATTAATAAGGGTTGCAACCAAGGCAAGTCTGTTGGATAGTTAAACCTTTCTTTAGTTAGTTGGATAAATTCATAAGTATGTAAAGTTTATGGAGATTTTTTATTGTTTTAATTTGCTTAGGTGAATTTGAAATACCCAATGGTTTGGTTTATGACGACATATGGTATCTATTGAAATTCAAATTTTGCATTCTTTTTTTCATATTGTCTATATGTTATCTCGCAGGTTGTTTAGGCATGCTAGACCGTTATTTGGGACTAGTTCAGGTATTGGGTCTAATTGGCGGTCCGGGTTGTGCGACCTGACCTAGGTTAGGGAAGGGTCATTTCTGTTGGTATCAGAGCATAAAGAAACGATAGGTTAGAAACACCTAAATTTGTAGAGCCTTTCATTTTGAAGGTCTAAGTTAAGCTGAACAAACCAATGGCATGGGACATTAGTTTAAGTTGAGTTAATAAGCATAAATAACTAATCCTAGGATAGGAAAGGATTGAAAATTTTGAATAAAACACTTGATTAATGTAATTTTCTTTGTGTTATAATATCTATTACATTTAGAAATTGGTGTGCTTAAATGGAGCAGCACATGACCGCTATAGCCAAAACATATCAAATGGCCATCCATGACATGAGATGCTCAAGACCAAAGGTTGGCAGACCTAGCGCAATTGAAGAAATGAACATGGCCCGATACTAGAGCTTGTGCAGCAGGGAAGCATAGGGTGGCGGAGCGAGCGCCAGTAAGGCAAGGACCTAACCCTCATTTGGCACCTATACATGAAGATTATCCTATGGAGGAGGGGGCTGATTCTGCTACGGCTGTAGCGGCGTACTCGTAGTGGACGGGGATCCAGAGGCTTGCTGGAGGGGCAAGATATAGAAGAAGTTTATGAAATATGAAGTGCCACACTTTTATAGATAACAACATCCCATTGAGGCTTAGGCGTGGATACTAAATATTGATAAGAGGATGAAGACTCTGAGTATTGATGAGTGGATCATAGTACCGCTAGTGGCATTTTTGTTAGAACATAAGGCACACAAGTGGTGGATGACTATCAAGAGGACACTGGGAACTAATATGAATTGGCTCCAGTTCAAGCGTTTTTCCTACGAAGAATGGTTTCCAGAGCTAATGAAAGATGCGTAGATTTGAGAGTTCCTTTCCTTAGTACAGGACAATATGTCAGTGGCTGAGTATGCATCAAAGTACAACAAGTTGCTAGAGTTCACACATGAGTATGTCTCGAAATATAAGATTTGTAAGAGGATATTTATTGATGGACTGTGGTCGGATATTAGTGCTATGATAGCAGCATTTGGATCTTAAACTTATCACCAGGCACACCATCGAGCCCTTGAGTGTAAGGCATCATTCTATGGGGGTTTCATGCAATTTCAGCCTGAAATTGATCAATATGGTTATGGGAAACATAGCTTTAGGGGTTACCAGAATAGTCAGGATGGTAGTTTTAATAAACCAAAGTTTGGAGGGTTTTCTGGTGGATATGAACATTCAGGTACAGCTTCAAGGGCACCACATACTCCTACTGTGACTACTGCACATATGCATGACCCTGCTTATACGACTACATAGAGCGTGGCACACCACGTCCACATCAACAATCTCAGTAAAATGGAAGTAAGGGTCGAGGACTTACTGGGCCAAAGTTGAGCACATCAGCGAGTGTTCTTCAGCCGCCTCCGACATACTAAAGGCCATAGTTGATTTGTTACCGGTGTAGGACTCCAGGACACATTCAGAGCAAATGCTCTAACCCACTGCCATTTGAGGGGAGAACAACCCCAAATTCTTGAGGAAGAGTTCATGCAGTTGTTGGCAGGATGGGGAGGCCTTGCGTCAATTGGTCGCAAGTATGATTTCCATAAATGGTTGAGATATGCATACATTGGTTGATTCTGGTTCTACTGTTTCACTCATATCGAGGACTGTAGTCCATACTTTGGGGTGACACTGGTTAGAGCACACACTTACTTGATTTTGAGCACCGTTTCTACTTAATGGGTTTATCTTAATATGGTACGTGAGGGGTACAAAATTAAAATTGGGGATCATATAATGACTTGTGATTTACAGGTTTTAGATTGTCTTGAATTTGATGTATTACTAGGCATGGACTAGTTAGTGCCGTATCACGCCAAGACAGATTGTTTTCATAAAATTGTAGCCTTCCAAATCTCTAGCATTACACCATTTAAATTTAAAGGTTGCACACCGACTAGTGCCACCTCATGTGGTTAGGTTGCGAGTTTGGTAAAGATAAAGACCATTGCGAGCTTAACTTCTATGGGAAATGAAGGATAGGGAGTTTTAATTGAGAAGGTTCCATTGGTTAGGAACTTTCTGAATGTGTTTCCTTCAAACCTTTCGGGAATCCCTCCTCATCGGGAGATTGACTTTGTGATTAATCATACACCTCGTAAGAGACCAGTTTCTAAGACACCTTACCATATGGCAGCTACTGAGTTGAAGGAGTTAAAAACACAGTAAAAGCAGTTGACTCGGAAGAGCTTCATTACACCCAGTGTATCATCGTGGGGAGTGCTAGTGTTATTTGTGAATAAGAAAGACGGCAGTTTAAGGATGTGTATAGATTACCGACAATTGAATAAGGTGACTATCCGAAACAAGTATCCACTTCCCTGGATCGAAGACTTGTTTGACCAGTTGTGGGGATCAAAGTTCTTCTCTAAGATAGATCTGAAATCGGGCTATCATCAGTTGCGTATATGGGAGGAGGACATACCGAAGACAGCTTTTAGCACTCGTTACGGACACTTTTAGTTCACTATAATGTCGTTTGGGCTTACAATTGCACCGGTGATGTTCGTGGACTTGATGCACTGCGTTCTCAAGCTGTTCGTTAACCAGTTTGTGGTTTTGTTCTTTGATGACGTCATGATATACTCCAAGATTAAGTCAGATCACAAGAAGCACCTCATGAAAGTGCTGCAGACTTTGAAGGAACACAAACTTTATGCTAAGTTGAGCAAATGCGAGTTTTAGGTTTCAGAAGTGAAGGTTTTGGGACATGTGCTAAATACAGAAGGGATATCAGTTGACCCTGTGAAGATCGAGGCGATCCTTAAATGGCCGCAACCCACAAATGCTTCTAAGATATGGAGTTTTCTAGGCTTGGCAGGATGATATTAACCATTTGTACAAGGTTTCTCGTTGATTGCCTCACCGCTCACCAACTTGACTAGGAAGGACGTTGCCTATATATGGGATGATTCATGTGAGGAGGCCTTTTCATTGTTGAAGAGCCGTTTAACTATTGAACCGATTTTGATTCTATCGGAGGCCAGCAGGGAGTTGTCAGTATACACCGATGCATCAGGGACTGGTTTAGGAGGTGTGTTAATGTAAGACAAGAAAGCAATTGCCTACACATCCAGGCAATTGAAAGTACATGAAAAGACCAATCCAGTGCACGACTTATAGTTGGCGGCAATTGTGTTTGCTTTGAAGTAGTGGAGGCACTATTTGTATGGGGATAAATTCACTGTCTACTTGGACCATAAAAGTTTAAAGTACTTATTCACTCAGAGCGAGTTGAACATGCGACAGAGGAGATGGTTGAAACTCTTTAAAGACTATGACTTCATGCTTGAGTACCACCCAGGGAAAGTTAACGTAAAGGCATATGCTTTAAGCCATGTACTAATACTGGAATCAAAGTTCGAAGCCATAATGAATGTTTATGGAATATCCATGGATGGCTCAGTGAGTGGCTTAGATGTCTCAAAGGATTAGACACTAGTTCAGATGAGAGCAAAGCCAGTGGCTGTGTTTAGAATGGTTGACAGTCATAGGGTCGATTCAGAGTACGGGAAGCACAAGACTCTTGAAAATTATAATGATGACGTGGATTGGAGACTATTAGCTGATCGATCGTTGAGGTTTCGAGACAAATTGTAGATACCATCTCATAGACAGTTGAAAGATGATTTACTACGATAGGCGCACAGATCGTGGTTCACCTTTCATCTTGAGAGTAACAAGATGTATCAGGACATTCGGAGGATGTATTGGTGGCCAATGATGAAGGTGGACGTCGCTACTTACATCCACAATTGTGAGATTTGTCAGCGAGTGAAAGCAGACCACCGAAAGCCGAGGGTATTTTTGCAACCTTAACCTATTTCAGAGTGGAAGTGGGAACACATAGCTATAGACTTTATTTCGGGACTACCGACAACTCAGAAATGTCATGATGCGGTTTGGGTGGTGGTGGATCGTTTGACTGAATCATCCCATTTCATCCATATTTCCATGGAGTATTCAGCATATAGGTTGGGGGCATATACGTAGACGTGATCGTCAAGTTACATGAAGTGTCAGTGTCTATTGTGTTGGATCACGATCCGAGGTTTACCTCTCAGTTTTGGAGTGGGTTTCAACACCAAAAAGGGACTCAACTCAATCTTAGTACGACCTTTCACCCTAAGATAGATGGGCAAACTAAGAGATTGATTCAGATACTTAAGGATATGCTCAAAGCTTGCGTGCTAGATTTCTGTAGGAGTTGGAAGAAGTATATTCCGTTGTGCGAGCTTGCGTACAACAATAGTTTTCAAGTGAGTATTGGCATGGCATCGTTATAGGCACTTTATGAGAGACTGTGTAGATCTCCAGTTTGTTGGACCGATGTCGGAGATGCCATGTTGATCGGTCTGAAACTTGTGCATGACCAAACCGAGAGGATAAGATTGATTGGGCAACGATTGGAGGCCGCCTAAAGTCGCCAGAAAAATTATGCTGACAAGGACCATCCAGAAGTTGTGTTCAAGGAAGGGGAATTTGTGTTGTTGAAAGTGTCACCAATGAAAGGGCGTTACCAATCCGGATTGAAGGGAAAGTTATCTCACAAGTTCATCGGGCCATTCGAGATTAAAAAATAAATAGGCCATGTAGCTTTTCGCCTCGAGTTACCACCGCATCTAGCTGGAGTTCACAATGTCTTCCATGTTTCTATGTTGAGGAAGGAACATAACAAACATGCACCAATGATCGATTTGGGGCAAGTTGATTTGAGGGAGGACGTGTCTTACGATGCGTAACCGATTCAGATTATGGATAGGAAAGTACATAAACTTTGAAAGAAAGAAACCTCGTTAGTACAAGTGTGATAGCCATTCCATGCAGAATATGATTTGACTTGGGAGTAAGAGGATTATATGATGGAGAAATTTCCATTCCTTTTTGAACCACAAGGTATGACTTTATTTTACTTTCAAGGACGAAAGTTATTTAGAATTAGGGATGTTGTAATGACCCAAAATTGAATAGACCCGCTTTAGAGGCAATTTAGTAATTTTTTAAACCCTACAATAAATTTGCCCTAATATAAATAAATCAAATTGTAAACCCTACCCACCACAATTTATTTACAACCCTATATCAAAAAAGGGGGATAAAGAATAAGAAGAGGGAGATCTAGGAGGTTTCCGGATATCAAGGTAAAATAATCCACAAACAAGGTAATCCACGTCTTCCCAATCTTTCTTTTTGATCTTGATTAGGTTAATTTTGAAACGAAAATAAAAGTGACTTGAATAGGAAAAACATGAAGAGAGTGGTGGTGCCGCCGCGGTAGCACTGATGGGGGCAGCGACGACATCAAAGTTGTCGCCGCTACCGACAATAGTAGATGGGGCGCCACAAGGAAGCCTCAGCGCTGCGTGGATGAAGACAAGGGGTGGCACCAAAAGCCACCTTTCCCGCGTCGCCTGTTGGACCCGCGACTGGCTAGAGCACTTTAGCGCCCCTGGCCAGTCGCGACGTACGTCCAAGTTCGGTCAACCCCAAGAGGGGGTTTGACCATCGTATGTACTGATTGGCCCCTGGACTATTCCAAGGGCCAAGTGCCCTTAAGGCAGTTGATTGGGGCCAGATTGGCCCCTCGACAACCAAAAAGAAAAAAAATAAAAATAAATGTATATGTATATATATATATATATAATAACAATAATAATAAAATAACATAAAAAATAATAATATGCTTTCAAATGGGGCGCACACTCCGAAGGAAAGTTGGGGCGGGCCCCCACCTACGACCCTTTCACGGGGGACCCGCGAGGACCACACTAGTGGGCCCCACCCGAAGTAATTGAATAAAAAATGAACTTTGAATTTCAAATCGTCGAATAATTTGATTATTGAATAAATTGTCTAGATTCGCAAGGAGGTTCACATCGAGCCACGTGCGTGCGAGGTCGATCGAAAGAGTAACTCGGCGAGTTGAGGTAAGTTGGGAGCTCTGGTCATTTATTGAATATGACATGCTACTAGTGTATTTAGAATCATGATTTTAATAAAATAACTTGGGATGGGGTCATTACCTACCTTGGTTGACTTCATGTACGGCCTCTTGGGGGAACCATAGTCATATGGTGGAACCAAGTCACCTTACATGCTTAAGGGCCTCTTAGGGACCCGTAGTAACACGGTGGAAGCAAGTCACCAATTTTTGCAAGGGCCACTTGGGGAGTCGTGGATGCACGATGGAACCAAGTCACTCGGGCCACTTGAGTAACCGTGGACACACGGTGGAATCAAGTCACCCACGCATATTTATTATATTATGATGATTGGTCAACAAGGGGAGGTAATGACAAAATGAGACAATGGAATTGCATTTATATCTATTACATTCTTTGTATCTCTATTGTAACCCTTTTGCATGCAAAAGATGATTTTCCTAAGTTTTACAACTCTTGGAATTCCATCTCACTGCTTAAGTTTCTTTACGGAATATGAAATGCTTACTCTTTGTGAAAATTGATGTCATGCTACTAATTTTAATGTTATCTTGATTTTAAGTGCATCCTAGATTTATTCTGCTTTATAGGTATTACTTCCATGTTTAATATTTGAGTATAATACTTCTTTTATTGGGCTCCGTTGGTTCTTTAGCTCACCTCATTTACACTACAGGTCCTTTTACCAGTGCGATAGATCGTGGCAAAGGGAAGGCCATTGCTTGAAGTCTCCTTGTAGCGTAAGCATTCCATGATATACCTACTATTTCTTTTTGAAAACTATTAATAAGGGTTGCAACCTAGGCAAGTCTGTTGGGTAGTTAAACCTTTCTTTAGTTAGTATGATACATTTATAAGTATGTGAAAGTTATGGAGATTTATATGGTTTTGATTTGCTTAGGTGAATTTGAAATACCCAATGGTTTGGTTTATAACGACACATGGTATCTATTGATATTCAAATTTCGCATTTTTTTGCCATATTTTCTATATGTTATTCCACATCTTGTTTAGGCATGTCAGACCTTTATTTGGGTCTGGTTCAGGTATTGGGTCTAATTGGCGGTCTGAGCTGGGCGACCCGACCCTAGGTCGGGGAAGGGTCGTTTCAACACCTCCCCTAAAAATGGTCTGCCGAGAAATTTACCTAATAGATAGTAGAATGGGGAGATGCTTAGAAGCACTTACAACTCCCCACATTTCATAATATATATCAAACTCAAGTTTATAACTTAAGTTTCTCCAATACCTTTATTATCATTTTACAATCCCGAATGAATCAAAACTGGAATATAAACCTCTTAACTTACTTTAAATTAATTTAAAGAACGTCCAATTCTCACCTAAACCCAAAATATAAATTATATGCATAAAATCAAGTCACACGCATAGAAAGTAAGCTTTTAAGAGATTCACCAAAAAAATCTTTGAGCTTCTACTTTTTTTGTGAGTGCGAAATTAGCATGTCACCATTGCAGCAAATAATGATGTCAGATAAATAAATTTAACAATGTCTAACACACCTTGTACTAGCAACAAGATAATATGGAATAATCATAAAGGAATTGAAGAAATATAACTATGTAATCTACTCTGTTTTTGTTTCCTAACTATAATTAGATGTCAACTTCCAAAAATAGTATTGACACATTATTAAGAGCTTATGAAATGCAAAGATAACTTGTCGGCGTTAGACTCCTGAACTAGTCTAACTAGCTGGCGTAAAGGTAGGATTGAAATATCACTTCAAGCAAACCAGGCTCTGAAATAAGCTTATCCCCCTTATTCTCTTTATGCATGCATAGCTAAGAATTAAATGCAATTCATGCAAATAAATAAACAAAATCAATGTGGGAATCACTGTAAATTTTACTTACACCAGACCACTCAAAGTCGATTGTGAAGCCTCACATAACGTTCCTCGGCTTCAAGTACTTCCGTAAGTGCTATTAAATAATAAAATTCACATTTTAGAGTTAAAACTTTATTTTAGTACTTCAAAATCATATTTCAACTTTAGAACTTAAACAAATCACAATCTACTCATTTTATCAACTTTTGAAGTTTTTTCCTTCCCCGAAACACCTAGACATTGCATTGCAATGTTTATATGAGTCTCTCATTCATATTCCAAGTCAAAAATATCTCGAAATAAGCCTTCAAAATTTAGTCAAATTATAGGTAGTGCAAATTTTTTAATAGTGAGACCTTATGTTCAACGCTAAATTTCGACCTCTAAACCAATGAGTTTCACTAGAAGCCTTATTGACCATTAAAATAGGATACACCAAGATTCAAACGAATCTATTCGCAAGTATTTTGGACATCCATAAGGCCTTTGAATTATTCATCAAACATGGATACTCATAACTGTCAAAATTGTTTACAATTTTGACAATGGCTTGAAGGCTACCTTTGCACCACTTTTTCACTACCTAAACAAATGATTCTAAGTTTATATCTTTCCATTATATAAAAAGAAATAGACAAGGGTTGAAATGAGCTTAACTCTATGTAATTTGGATGACGTTTGATACTTTAACTTATCGACCCAACTTACTTGCTTGCTTGCAAGCAGTTTTTATACTTAACCAAATTTTGGAGCTTTTGAGTAGTTCAAAACTAAGGTTGTGACCTCTATTCACACTCTCAAAAACCCAACCAAATTATAAGCAAACCCAAAATCTAAATATTAAGCTAAGTAGATTAACTTCAATACTCCCAAAGATCATCATCAAATACTAAGAATTGAATAAATTTAGCATACCCGACTTTTCCTATCTCTACACAGTTCAAAAATTAAATTTCAAAACTCATTCGTATTAATTTAGATCAGTCAAATTCTATTAAATTAGATAGAAAAAACGTTGAATCAATAACTACAACACAACATACCACAATCTCCTATACCTCAATTTTTTGTCTCCCCATCGATAAAATAACACAACACAATAACAACTTCATCCACAAAACATAAATCTTAATAGAGCATCATCAATTCAAACCAAACTCACCTCAAGTACACCGACATCTCCTATTTCCCTTCCTTCCTCTTCCTTTAATGGGTTTCTCACTGACAAGAAAGAAAGGAAAATAGGAAGAGAAAATGAGATATGTGGTGAGAAATGAGAGGGAAAGAGAGCGTTTAAAAGAGTGACAGAGATAAGTGGAAGAGACCCCGGCTTACCAGTAGGCTGAGAGAGAAGGAGCCGAGAGATGGATGGCTCTATGCGTTGAAAAAGACGATTAAAGGGGGAGAAATGGATATGTGATTCGATAGTCATTCCTACATTAAATAACAAGTATTGGCTTGGAAATTTACCAATTTGCCCTCCAATATTTATCCACTTCTCTATAGACTAATTGTCTTTTTTTGTCATTTTACATTTTTCTTTTTATTTTCATGTTTATCTCTTAGTTTTACACTTAAATAAAACCCCGATAAATACCCCAATTTTGCCAAAATTGGAAAAAAATTCTCAACACGTTTCGAAACTCGCGGACACTACATCTAAGCTTCATCTTGACCCTATTTCACATCGAAATAGTGTATAATACATCAAATAGGCATGCAACACACAAAAAAAATATTTAATTTATGATCTCGGATCCGTAACACGTACGTCCCACCTCAGATACGTATTTCCATTTTAAATCTTAAAATACTTAATTATTCAACTAATTAAGTTTATGAAATTGTCAGATGTCACATGAACTCTTACCTTCAATACTTTCTCATATCGTGAGAAATTGATGGACTTAAACCATCTTATTATTGTTCAGGAAATACATAACTTTTATATCTACCTTATAGATATAATAATACATGACAAATAACATATCTATTTCTTTTATCGTTTGGTTACCCCCAAAAATCACGATAAAACCATTTATCACATCTTAAGTTTCTTTGTAACTCGAGACAACTCTAAGAGTTAGTAAACTTAGGTTATGGTATTAAGGTATATCAGAGCCAGTAACCTGAAGCTTCAATTCCAAACTGTATTTGAGTTATCACTTGTCTCTAAGTAATAAGGTTATACTCTTAAGTAGGTTCTGATACCAAGCTGTATCAGAGTTATTCCTTGACTTCAGTTAATAATGTTTGACTCCAAACTATTCTCTGATACCAACTGTAACAGAGCCAATAAACCTTTGCTCTAACACCAACAATTTCAGAGTTACCACTTAATTCGAAACCTATTTGAAAGTGATAAAACTAAGTATCTGATACCAATTGTATTAGAGTTACCACTTAATTCAAAACCCATTCCAAAGTGATAAACCTTAGGTTCTAATACCAACTGTAACGACTGTTATCCTAATTAAGGAATCGTTCGGCCTAAAACCCTAATTAAGCCCCGGTACACCAACCCGAGTTAACTAGAGCCAACAGCCCTACCATCAACACCTGATAAATACAATTGTATATCGAATATCGACATGAAACAAATAATAAATGCACTAAAAATTTTAAATCTTTTCTTGATATTATACACAATATTTGAAACCCAATTAAATTGGAATGAACATCGGTTAGATGAAACCTCCCGCCCCTTGTGAAATTATAAAACTTTAATTCAATACATATATAAAACAAGGGAAGAACCATTACATCGAAGAGAAGATCAAGACTCTTGAACCTTCTATTTCCTATAGTCGTAGCGCTCGTTGTTATTCCTGAAATTTTAACTGAGATGAGCGCTCCAACTTGCTCAATAAGTATGGATTCATAGAACTATCAACAATCCATATATTAATAAAGAATTATTTGTAGTAACAATATGAAACAATCACAACTAGCAAGGTTTAGGAAATAATATAATCTAATAGATAAACAAATGCAATTCAAACAGTCAATAGCTATTACACTGTGATTTTCCCCATTTTATCAAACTAGGGTCGATTGCCCATCAGTTACAGTGACACCATACCCTGACCAACACGTTGCGTGTATGTGCTTTCTAACCACTTGTCATTGCCCAAATGGTTCTATCCTAAACTCTCTTAGTGAATGTGTAATCCACGCAACCTATTTAGCTGAGCAGGATTTAACATATAGGTCGAGAATCAAACCGATGTCCTATACATCATATTCTTAACTCAAGGGTTTACTCTTGCTGATCACATCATATGTTATTTTCCTTTTACATGAAAATATATCACAGTGTACATAATTCTCATTTCCATAAACTATATGAACAAAAATATAATACATAGCCAGGAGAAGTTGATAGTTAAATGAATCCATACCTACCTTGGTGAGGTTTCGTTTCCAATTTCTTAACTTTCTGTGCCACTCGAAATTTTAAGATGTTCGAGAACCTATCACAAACCATTATAGGTTAATAAAATTCAAATACATCACTTTTAGAACCCCTAAATTGGTCCCAATTGAATCCATAACCAATTTGCCAAATTTTAGGTTAATATGACCATCTCATGTTGTTCATGGTAAAAACTCGATATAAAGTCCTAAAAGAATTCGAAATTCTTCACTTTTCATAGAAATCTCCAATTTCTATTTATTTAGTCCACAATATATTTTTTAATTTTTTCTCAATGTTCTTGAATTTTCCCTAAATTTTACATTATATATAATGTGAGGTTTGACCTATAAACTGGACTGGTCTGGTTTAGTTTAACCAGACTTTGTTTGGTCCGGTCTAAGGAATCAAACCCCCACTTCGTCCTCATGTATCCCCTGTTCATCTATTTCATTTCCTCTATTTTTTATTTGTTGTTTTCCATTGTGGTTGGGTTTGGCCCCAACCCCAAGCGAATTTAGGCAGGGGAGACGACTCCTTCGCCATCTCCTACCTCGGAAGAATTGAACAACAGTTAGTTCGAGCTCCCCTATCCTCTCTTTCAAACAACATCCACTTCATCAATAATAACCCACAGCTCAACAACAATGACACATCAACACCTTACCCTCATCGTCTCCACCCTCTTTCCCAGCCTCGGTCTCAATCCTCCTCTCTCCTAAAATTTAAAAACCTCTCTCTAAGTCCTTCTCTTTTGATTTCGATCTAACTGTTAAACGATGGTGAGGCGGTGGAATCTCTATTTAGGATGAATATTAGATTTCTTTGAGTCTCGTATCGCATGTATTCGAGGTAGTTCTAAAGGTTGAAAATCATTTGTTCTACTCGATCCTCCTCTCATTTGTATTTTGGTTTGTTTTTGAGATTCGTGCATGAACTTGAGACTCGATCAAAGTATTTTATTTTCTTAGAAATCGACTTATACAACTTGACGATCCAATCAAAATCACATTGTGATTTCCAAGCCAAGATTCAATTTGTCTAATTAGTTTGCATTTTTTTACGTTTTCATTAATCACGCGTCTCCTTTTTCCTTTCATTTGAGACTCATTCAAAAGTAACTATTAGTTGATTATGAATCAAACCAATATTTTATATAATAGGTGTAACATCCCATTTTATTAAATTTGCAGACATGGATGCCAGCTCAGATCTACGTGGACGCCGCGGTAGGCTAAGACACACGGGGAGTTAGGTGTGCTAGTTATTGTGTGTTGGATGCTTATTTGCGGTGAAATTTATTGAAATACATCGCATGTGTGTATGTTGCATAAAAATACGTGCGAGATTGTGTGAACTATTTTTGCCTCGATATGCGTGTTGACGCAGGTACCGGGTAGTTGACGAGACCGAATAATAGGTTGGGGAAACTAAAACATACAAATTATATAAAAATTGGCCAAGTAACTAATATGGAATGGGCATTAGGCGGCTAGTGACGCGGCGGTACGCATATATTGCGGTTCGGACGTGAAACCGGGGCGTCGAAATGCTTGAAAACACGGGCGAGTGTCCCAGTTGTGTCACATTTTGGTCTCAAGACACAAAGTCAACAACATTTATCCATATAAGCCATCACCTTTTCTCTCACCTCACCTACACCTCTCTCTCACACACAGACACACCCCACGCACACACATACACAGCCGATCGGGAGACCGAGAGGAGAAGTAGAAAAGGAGAGGAGGAGGAAGAGAAGAAGCCGGGAAGGAGAGAAGAGAAAGCGGAGACGTCACGGTCAAGGTAAGTCCTCGTTGTTTGTTGTGATTTTGGTGGGCTTCGATGGGGTGGCCGAGAGTTGGGTTTCGCCATGGAGGCCAAACCAGGCCAAGGTGGAGATGGCAGGGGTGTCTCCCCTGCCATCGATTCCACCGAGGTTGGGGTAAAGGGCAACCCCTACCCAAACCACTGAGGAGAAATAAAATAAAATAAAAAAAATATTTCTGATCATACCAACGAACCGGTTCGATCAGATGGGGAATATGGTGCACATGCGTGCGTGCGTGTGAACCAACCCATGGGCCGAGCCTGGACCGGTTCTGGCCAGGGTCGGGTCCGACCAAAACAAAATTTCAAAAAAAAGAGAAAAAGAGAAAAGAGAAGAAAAATGAAAGAAAACTTTGGAAAAATTCCAAAAAATTGGGAAAATTCTGAAAAAAATATATATTTCGATAACATAAATAGAAATTGATAACGTTCTATGAAAAGAAAATATGTGGGAATGTCGGACGCGACGTTTTGCGGGGTTTTGCCTCGAAAAGTGCGAAATGGCAAATTTGGCCTAAAATTTTTAGAAATTTGTTGTAAATTGTCATGCTAAATTTAATTATTGATAAATGGACATAGGTTAACACCGGTGATCAATTGGCGACCAAGGACTCAGTGGACTTGGACCTGGGGATTGATTACGGGGTATTGGAGTGTGTTGTGAGGTTTGTAAAACCCAATTGAAAAACTCTGAGTATTTATTTCGCTTTATATTTCCATTCATTTCCAGTATTCGTTGTGTTCTTTATTACATTTATATCTTGTCATTGATTGGACGGTTGGTTGAGTTACTCCCACCGGATTTTCCGTTATGTGTCTATGCAGTCTAGACCATAGCATGTGTATAAGGAGTTCTCGGTGGATAACGACCCGAGCTAATGAACTGCTACATGTGTCGGTGCGTCGTAGGTCTACGCCGGCCACCGAGAGGGACCAGGCGATAGCTTGTTGGGTGCACCCACTAGTGGGATCCTGGAAGGGTATTCCGAAGTATGGTTTAGTCTGACTAGAATAGGCACATACATTTGCACTTTATTGTTATCTATGCATGCGATGCCCCACTTACAGTTGTCTGTTTACATTACGCAAGTTTATTTAACAATATTTATTGACTTCCACTTGTTTATTTGAATGCTCGGAGGAGTTTCTTGGGATTTTACTGACTGTACTCGTCATCACGACTACCTCTGATTGCCTATCATCACGACTACTTGTACGTGTGTTTTGTTTTGATATTTTGATTCTTTTGGGAACTGGGGCGTATCATGATATTGTATATAGATACCTCCTAGGGTACAGTCGTTTACCGCTATACAAAATACTTTTCAGGGTTTTTCCACTGTAGGATTTGTTAAATTGATTAATATTTCTTGCATTTAAGTACAACTTCCGCTGCATATGTCATTTATACATTGTACATACAAGTGGATGCGAATTTCGAGAGAGGAAAAGGACGGGCAGGTGTCGTACACGTGTAGTAGGGTCGGCTAGCAAGGAGTACACAGAGTCACGTCACCCCTGGGCGGCGAGGGCCGCCATAGTTGGTATCAGAGCAAAAAAGAGGAAGTCCTAAGACAATACAAACTTAATCAATGAACTTAGATGTGGAAACTCGAAGTTATTGCCTTAGAACATTAGTTGGGAAGTGATGTGAGGCGGGTAGAGTTAGAACTTATATGCGTGTTATATGTTCCTCTTATTATATGATATACGTATATACGTCGAGACTGATCCGGAGCACATTCTCGATGCAGATTATGGACGGACACTCTGGTGCGCCTTTTGAGACTGGAAAGACTAGCAATGTGCCTAGGGATGTCTCTATTATGGCGAGTGTGGAGGATAGACTCTCGGCCGAGGAGACACATATGGCAGAGGTATTACGTCTATTACGAGAGCAGACCGCGGTACTGGCGGCACTCGCTTCAGCTAGAGAGCTGGTAGCTGTGACCGTACCGACGGAGACGGTTGTTGTTCAGGTGGTACCCCAAACACCAGTTCAAGGGATAGCGGCAGAGGCACCTATGGAGACAGCTACCGCAGTTGTCATTCCTTTAGAGACGTCGGCTCTTACGCCTCCACTCACGAAGACGGACCAGGTTACTGCCACCCCCCACTACTGATACTCCTACTACATCGGCATTCGTCCTAGCACCAGAGGCGAGGTTATTGAGGGAGTTTTTGAAGTTCCAACCTTGATTTTTTTATGGAGGCGGTGACCCTAAGGTTGTAGGGAGATGGATAATCTCTCATCATCGTTTCCATAAGCTGATGAGGAACGATGAGACTGTACATGCTTGACTTTCGAGAGCATGTTTGAGAGGGCATGCGATAGTCTGGTGGACGACATATACGGATACTCATCCGAAATCGATGACATGGGTTGAGTTTAGGGAGCTATTCTACGATCAGTACATACCTATGGAGGTTAGGTTGAGACTGAGGGAGGAGTTCGTGGTCCTGAGACAGGGTAATCAAACCTTGATGCAGTATATGGAGAGGTTCCGACATTTGCTTCAGTTCTCTCTCAATGTCGTCGGGACAGAACGCTTTCAAATCTATTATTTCACCAGAGGGGTTGATGACAGGATTGCATCACCAGTTGTCTCGACCGGAGCCACGACTCTGTAGGAGATCTTTGTCAAGGCATTGGCTCGTGAGACATACATACTTGCGCAGAGGGTTTGTGACGACGGGTGGCTGGGGAGGTTCGATCAAGACGAGTTCGGGTCGAATCGAGGCGAAAAAAGATGATGGATCGTCCGGATAGAGGCCAGGGAGATGATAGCCGTGAGAAGGGCTGTTGGGACGATTATCAGGGCAGTCAGTTTCGCTATGAGGAGCCACAACCAATTCATGCTATTACCTCAGCACCAGTTGATCGACAGAGGTCACAGCCAAAGTGGTACCGTCAGGGTTCAGATCAGGGAGGACATGACAGGGGTCAAGTAGACCAGGGTCAGGGTCCGAGATCTGGAGATGGACAGACGGGTAGACTGGAGAGCCATAAATGTCACCAGTGTGGGCAGAGGGGACACTTGAGGGGTGACTACCGGGTACCACTATCTCCACGGCGAGAGGTAGACCATGCTAGAGATAGAGTGTATGCGTTAGCACAACCAGATAGCGGGGCGACTAGGCAACTTAGTGAAGGTACATTACTTATAATTTGGTCGCCATATGCATGCTATGTTTGATTCTGGTAGCACGTTATCCTTTATTGCTGGACGTATTGTTGGATTGTTAGGGTTAGTTACACAGACACAAGAGCCACATCTTGTCCCCAGTACGGCTGTTGGGGATAAGATATACCCTAACTAAATATGTAGAGACGTGATGATAGAGGTGGAGGGACATCAGCTACCAGTTGATCTTCGAGTATTGGAGTACTTAGAGCTTGACACATTACTCGGGATGGATTGGTTAGCATCCTATCATGCACGGATAGTCTGTTACGGCAAGGGGATAGAGTTTCGTATTCCTAGAATACCGGAGTTCGTATTACTTAGATCGACAACTGACTTACCCATCACGAGAGGACGACTAGCTACAACGCAGGAGATGGAGGCGTTTGCGGTGATAGTTGAGCCGGAGGTTCAGACGGGGGTACGGCTTGAGGATGTTCCGGTGGTTAGGGATTTTGTTGATATATTTCCTGATGATTTACCCGAATTGCCACCGCCATGATCTGTTGAGTTCATAATCGAGTTGATACTAGGGACGCTGCCGATCTCCAGTCGACCTTACCGGATGGCACCAGCGGAACAGGAGGAGGGGAGACGACAGTTGGAAGAGTTGTTGGAGAAGGGTTTTATTCACCCTAGTATGTCACCTTGGGAGCTCTAGTACTATTTATGAAGAAGAAAGATGGTACGATGAGGATGTGCATCGACTATAGGAAGCTGAATCAGGTAACTGTGAGGAACCGTTACCCACTTCCTAGGATTGACGATCTTTTGATCAGCTGACGAGTGCCAGATTCTTCTCGAAGATTGACATTCGTTCAGGTTATCACCAGTTGAGGATTCGAGAAGAGGATATCAAGAAAACCGCTTTCAGCACGAGATACGGGTTATTTGAGTTAACAATCATGCCGTTTGGGCTGACGAACGCTCCAACAATTTTCATGGATCTGATGCACAAGGTCATGAGGCCGTATTTGCCGTATTTCGTGTTCATCGTTCGTTTCTTGTTCTACAACATAACTCGTGAGGATCACGAGGGACATCTCAGGACAGTATTGACGACAATGAGAGAGCACCGACTGTACGCCAAGTTTAGTAAGTGTGACTTTTGGCTAAGTGCACTGAGATTCTTGGGCCATGTCATCAGTGAGCAAGGTATCTCAGTGGATTCAGAAAATATTCGGGCGATCATTGATTGGAGAACGCCCAAGTCTATGGCGGATATACGGAGTTTCCTTGGACTGGCTTGCTACTACCGGCGATTTGTGCAGGATTTTTCCTGGATCGCAGCGCCGATGCAAGACTAACTAAGAAAGATGTCAGATTTGACTGGTCAGATGAGTGTGAGCAGGCCTTTTGTGAATTGAAGCGGAGATTGACATCTGCACCAGTATTGACATTGCCGGAACGGGGCAAAACCTTGATAGTATATACAGATGCGTTGACATTGGTCTTGGATGTGTGTTGATGCAGGATGGTAGACCAGTTGCCTATCTTTTCAGACAGTTGAGACCCCACGAGGGGAATTATCCAGTGCACGACCTGGAGCTTGGAGCGGTCATCTTTGCACTGAAGGCTTGGAGGCATTATTTCTATGGAGAGCGATTCGTGTTGTTTACAGATCACCAGAGTTTACGTTACATTTTCACTCAGATGGATCTGAATATGCGCCAGCGGAGATGGCTGAAGTTGCTGAAGGACTACGACTTCGCTATTAAGTATCACCTTGGCAAAACGAACGTCGTAGCAGATGCATTGAGCCGGAGTGGACTCGACAGTCAGACTGTTCTACAATAGAAGACACATGAACATGGCTTATTACATGATGCATCAATTATGTGGATGGCCGAGTTATCGACTACGGCGGAACAACACATTTGTTGTCAGTTGAGGATACCGACCGTATCGATTGAACGGGTTGCCGAGTGTCCGAGGGCTGATAGGCTCTATGAGTGGGTCAGTAGTCTGTCACGAAATCTAGAATGCACTGATTGGGCAGAAACCACAGATCGGTGTTTGAGATACCGAGGGAGATTGTGGATACCTGCAGATCAGGAGATACAGGATGGGATTTTGAAGGATGCACACCGGTCTCGTTACACAGTTCATCCTGGTCGGACCAAGATGTACCATGATTTGAGGCGACTATTCTGGTGTCCTGGGATGAAGGCTGACGTTGGTGCGTATGTTAGGAGTTGTCACATTTGCCATCAGGTGAAGGCTGAGCACAGGAAATTCGTCAAAAGCTGCGAGCTGCACAGGATAGACAGAAGAAATACGCGGATAGGTATCGCGAGGGTTTGAGCTATGACGAGGGCGATATGGTGTATCTAAAGGTTTCTCCTTGGAAAGGTCAACAACGATTTGGCATTAAGGGGAAACTGGCACCGAGATACATTGGTCCATACCGCATTGCACAAAGTGTAGGCACTGTTGCATATCGGTTGGAGTTACCTGACGAGTTAGCTGGGGTTCATCGGATATTTCACATTTCCATGTTGAGACTCGCTGGGTTAGGGCTGAGACCGACGATTGAGTTGGTAGCATCATAGGACGGAGGGACTAACTTGAGAGCTCAAGTCGACGATGAGGACGCGATACCCTCAGCTATTCTCTGGTATGGGACTTTAGTTACAGTTAAATTTCGAGACAAAATCTTATTTAGTTGGGAAGAAATGTAACGACCCATTTTATTAAATTTGCAGACATGGACGCCAGCTCAGATCTACATGAACGCCGCGGTAGGCTAGGACTCACGGGGACTTAGGTAGCTAGTTATTGTGTGTTCGATGCTTATTTGCGGTGAAATTTATTGAAATACATCGCTTGTGTGTATGTTGCATAAAAATACGTGCGAGATTGTGTGAACTGTATTCGACTTCGATATGCGTGTCGATGCGGGTACCAGGTAGTTAACGGGACCGAATATTAGGTCGGGGAAACTAAAAGACATAAATTATATAAAAATTAGCTAAGTAACTAATGTAGAATAGGTATTAGGCGGCTAGTGATGGGGCGGTACGCGTATATCGCGGTTCGGAAGCGAAACCGGGCGTCGAAACGCTCGAAAACACAAGAGAGTGTCCCAGTTGTGTCACATTTTGGTGTCAAGACACAAAGTCAACAACACTTATCCATATAAGCCATCACCTTTTCTCTCACCTCACTTACACCTCTGTCTCTTACACACACACACCCCTCGCACAGACACACACGGCCGATTGGGAGACCAAGAGGAGAATAAGAAAAAGAGAAGAAAGGAGAAGAAGAAGCTGGGAACTAGAGAAGAGATGGTGGAGACGTCACGGTCGAGGTGAGTCTTCGTTGTTTGTTGTGATTTCGTTGGGTTTCGGTAGGGTGGCCGAGAGTGGGGTTCGGCCATGGAGGCCGAGCTGGGCCAAGGTGGAGATGGCAGGGGTGTCTCCCCTGGCATCGGTTCCACCGGGGTTGGGGTGGAGAGCAACCCCAACCTAAACCACCGAGGATAAATAAAAAAAAAATCTGATCGAACCAGATGCCGGTTCGATCAGATGGGGAAGATGGTGGCCGGACCCAGAACGGGCCAGGCTAGACCCATGGGTCGAGCCTGGACAGGTTCTGGCCTAGGGTCGGATCCGACCCGGTTGGGTCGACATGACCCAAACAAAATTTTTTTAAAAAAAGAGAAAAATAGAAAAATAGAAGAAAAATGAAAGAAATATTTGGAAAAGTTTCGAAAAAATTGGGAAAATTCTGAAAAAAAATATATTTCGATAAAATAAATAGAAATTGATAAATTTCTATGAAAAGAAAATATGTGGGAATGTCGGACGCGACTTTTTGCGGGGTTTTGCCTCGAAAAGCGCCAAATGGGTAATTTGGCCTAAAATTTTTAGAAATTTGTTGTAAATTGTCATTCTAAATTAAATTATTGATAAATGGACATAGGTTGACACCGGTGATCAATTGGCGACCAAGGACTCAGTGGACTTGGACCCGAGGATTGATTAAGGGGTATTGGAGTGTGTTGTGAGGTTTGTAAAACCCAATTGAAAAACTCTGAGTATTTGTTTCGCTTTGTATTTCCATTCATTTCCAGTATTCCTTGTGGTCTTTATTACATTTATATCTTGTCATTGTTTGGACAGTTGGTTGAGTTACTCCCACCGGATTTTTCGTTATGTGTCTATGCAGTCTAGACCATAACATGTGTATCAGGAGTTCTCGGTGGATAACGACCCGAGCTAATGAACTGCTACATGTGTCGGTGCGTCGTAGGTCTACGCCGGCCACCGAGAGGGACCAGGTGATAGCTAGTTAGGTGCGCCCACTAGTGGGATCCTGGAAGGGTATTCCGAAGTATGGTTTAGTATGACTGGAACAGGCACATACATTTGCACTTTATTGTTATCTATGCATGCGATGCCCTACTTACAGTTGTCTGTTTGCATTCTGCATGTTTATTTAACATTATTTATTGACTTCCACTTGTTTATTTGAATGCTCGGAGGAGTTCCCAGGGATTTTACTGACTGGACTCGTCATCCATTTTCTTCTGTGATGATTAAGTGCAGATCCGAGTAAAAGTAAAGGCAAGAGAATCTTAGGCAATTACCTCTGATTGCCTATCATCACGACTACTTGTACGTGTGTTTTGTTTTGATATTTTGATTCTTTTGGGAAGTGGGGCGTATCATGATATTGTATATAGATACCTCCTGGGGTACAGTCGTTTACTGCTATACAAAATACTTTTCAGGGTTTTTCCACAGTAGGATTTGTTAAATTGATTAATATTTCTTGCATTTAAGTACAACATCCGCTGCATATGTAATTTATACGTTGTACACACAAGTGGATACGAATTTCGAGACATGAAAAGGACGGGCAGGTGTCGTACACGTGTAGTAGGGTCGGCTGGCTATGAGTACACGGAGTCACGTCACCCAGGGGCAGCTAGGGCCGCCACAATAGGTCTTCCCGAGTTAACCGTGCAATTGATACTAACCTTATTCTAAAACTCAAGATAATCCATAACTTGTGCTTCCCATAAGTCCCAATATCATATTACGTTTCCAAATGAGTCTCAATTACTTGAGACTTAATTTAAGGCTATTTTAATGTTTTCGTGAGCGTTTAAAAATTATAATAGTTTGATACTTTCAATTTTAAAAGAATCCATGTTTAGTACTTACATGAGTCATTTGGACTTCCCTTTCAACCAATTTCCTATTGGTTTCATAATTGACAGTTTCATCAGTTATATCAGTAGTGAATTACTCACAACAACTTGTGAATTCGAACTTCACGAGTCTTTTTTATATCCATTTACGCTTAGTTTCGTTTCACAAGCTTATTCTCTTTTTAATTTTCCATTTCTAATCATACTCGTCTAATCTTACAAGTTAAATATCCATCAGATAAGGAGAACAAACTTCCTATCTCATATCTAGTGATAATACACACACACAACACAAATATAACACAATAGTAAAGCTTTTAAACTGTTTAACCCCGTTCCATTGCGTTACTTCCCAATTAATTACTCATTTATCTTCAATCAACAATATTCCTTTAGAATTCTACGCTCTGATAGCAGCTTTGTCAGACCCCACCTAATTAGGACATTTGACCGGCATATATTACATTAATCCCTTCATAATCTAGCAGCCTTAACCTCTCTAGCGGCTAAAAGGACCCCAATTTTTGCTAAACGTACATCGCCTAAGTGAAATGACTCAACTACCCCTCTATATATAAGAATTTTTCAAACCATACTCCACTCGCCCCACTTATCCCGTACCCCACTCACCCACCATCAACCCGAATCCCACGAAGTCCGAGCAAAACCACGTCGATTTGACGCCGTTAATGCATTCCTCATCTCTTTTAATGTCAATTTCGAAGTTTTTCTAAGTTTTTTTTACTTTTTTAATCGATATTTTGTAGGATTGTTGTTGAGTTTAGGGCTTCGATTTAGGAATTGAATCTAGTATTTTGAGTGCAAAGTTTCGATAGAATCGAAGATATTAAACGATTCTGAGCAAAAGTCACAATTTTTTGGTCATTTTCATGTGTTTTTTGGGAGTTTTAAAATTTTGTGTTCATTCTTGTTGTCCCGTGGGTGTCGGACACACAGAGGTGACGCCACTTCACAGTTATCAGACACACTGGACCGACACCTCTAAAGAGGTATCGGTCGACTTCAACCGAAACTGCAAAAATAACTTACTTTCATTGGGTGACGAAAAATCCAACCGAGACCTCTTTAGAGGTGTCGATCCTATATGTCTGACACCTTTTCAGAGGTGTCGACTCTTTGTATCCGAACATCTTCAAAAATGGTGTCGGGGTGAGGGTGATGGTAATGGGGTACAACAAGGGTATTTTTGGAATTTTGAGAAAAAAAAGTTGGGTACACTAAGTAAAAAGTGGGTTACGACGAAGTAAAAATTCAAAAATGGGGTCCGTTTAGCCGCTCCGTAAACAATTAATATTAAGATCTTGTAATTATCAATTATAAAATATTATCAACTACTAAGGATTCTAAACTGTATCTAAAACCTTAAAGTTCCATAAAAATTAATTATATAATCATCAAAGTTCCATTTAGATAGATTACATTATCTTCAAAACTTCATAAAAATTTCTCGATAGCATTTATTCTATTTTTAAGCCTATACCGGAAATCTCGACCTTCAAAAATCTTCAAGAAAACCTACTCAGATTTAGTGGAAATGTCGAATGACTCACAATCAACCCATAACAATATATATTGCATCAATTAAATTATATATTCATTTTAACTTGATTTAATTCCAAAAGTATTTCAATTCATCATGAAACCGTTCCAGTCATTTCAAAGGAGATACTAATTACACTCGAACCCATAAACCCATTTATACAATATAATATATTCAAAAATAGTATATACAAAGGGAAAAAGAACTAAGTTAGTGACATACAGTCGGAAAGCTTTCCCTTTCCCTTTTCGCCGCTAGAACTTGTCATTATCCAATTATAAAAATTTGATAATGTCAGATAAGTAAATCTCACACTATCTAGTACACTTGTAATAAATAAATGCATAATAATTCAAGAGATTAAACGAAGAATATAATCTATGGAATTTAAATACAACCGTCAATCCATCCCATTTTTGTTATCCGACCACAATCCGATAACGTTCTCCGAAAGTGGTAAGTAAACAATAATAAGGACTCATGCGCGGAGAGAATAACCCAACGAGTCTCGCTCTTTTAGACTTTAGAACTATGATCTGGTTCAACGTGATTTCATGATAACCACGTGATGCAAAGTATCAGTGACTCCAGCACCTCAATCATAATATAGTGTTCTATAACTATGGTATAGTATACACTATAAGGAAACTCAAATCGCCTTATTCTCCCAACCCGTGCATGCATGTACAACAAGAATGCAATATCAAGGATCAATGTAATTTATACGAAATTATAATCATACAATGTAAAATTTACTATGAGATTTACTTAACCTTACAAACGCAATATTGCAACTCCCTTGTGCTCCGAATCGGTAAACTAGTCAATGCGGGGCTCCAATCGCGGTCCTAGAATTCATTAATACGTCATTTAAGCCTTCACAACAATTTCACCATTTTTACAATTATTTGCAATTTAATTGACCCAATTACATCCCGAAACCCCTAAAATACTTCTAAAATAAATTATCCATGCCTGTATTTTATTTTTAACTCAAAATTATTGTTCGGCATTGAAAATTATATTGTCTAGGGTTAAATATAATTTTTCCAATTTATTATATTTTATTTGGTCCTCATCGACTCAAAAACTCTGGAATCCCTCAAAATTAAACACTACAGATGTTCGGATCCTAATTTTGACTCTAAATTGTGATTTAAAATCGAAAATTAACCTACACTAGGCTTTAAAATAATTTTTCAAATTTTGAGCATTTTCGAGTATCGTGGCAGGCATTACGAAGAAAACCTCAGTATAAATCCTCGAGAAAATCTTAAATTCTTTATTTTTCATAAAAATCCACAATTTCAATTTATTTGGCTCAATTATATTTTTTTTTCTTATTTTTTGAAATTCTTTTCTCAATTTCCTAGTTTTTTTTTTAACTAATCAACCTCAATAAACTAGATACACTATATATCCTCTTCCAATAATAATTTCTGAACTTAGATTAGAAAATCAATTTAAGAAAAACCCACATAGGTTGATAAAAACTTGATGCGTTGAATGAGGGATTTTTTTTTTTTTGTTTTTAAGGAATGCAAATAGAGAAGAACAAAAGGATCGGAAATCAAACCACAAATAAGGTGTTATTGAGTGTTGGCTTTGGTTGCCAGACTCCTTCAACGTGACTTACTTGACCTCCCTAAGATATTTTCTCTCCAACATCTTAGCTCGATGGGTATGGGAATCAATGAACTTCATAGCTCTCTGAGGTTAAAAACGAACCCATCCATCATCGTCATCGGCTCTACTTCTACAAAGTTGCCACGTTGAACATTTTGTTTTATTGAGTTTCCATTTATACTCCTTAACATTAACATATTTACATATCTATGTTTATTGTTTTGATAAATAGGTGCTTAATCACCTATAGAGGCGTACCTTAAGTATTAAGAATGCACACCCACTTAGCTTATTTATCTAAGTGACACCTATTTCCCTTAAAGTTATTTTAAAGTATTTTAAAAATGTTTTTTTTTTTTTTGACTTTGCCCATGCATCTATCCATATTTACTAAACTTAATCACATTAGCTCGACAATTCTAGTCACCACAATATGCATATCTCGAGACAAAGTCTCTTAACATTAATACCTCACGTTAAACTTCATTTTCAACTTTGGTCTGACAATCAAATCAAAGCGATGGTGCCACTATTTGATTCCTTTCAAGTTATTGCCAACATCGACTTACCCCAAGATCAATTTTATTGATGTCCTTGAGATACATATCACGTATTTCGAGGCAGATCGAATGATTTTATAAAAAAAACTCATACATCACTTGATTCTCCTCAAGATTGGACAACACACATCTCAAGGTGTGAGAAAATTATCTCCAACAGTAACGTTCCACCATTCTCTTCCTCGACACTCATGCTACACGTTTCTCGAGGCAAATTCAAGGTATAATTTTATTTAATTCAAAATAAAGGATTAATATATATATAAACTATATTATATATAAATACATATACACATATATCTTCGCTCCTATAAATTCGCTACGTGCGCCAATGACGAACCTCGGGCGTGCACATTAGTGTACATCCTATGTGTGTCACCCTCGACCTCGTGTGTCACTAGGCGCCTACCAATTTATTAATTTTTTTGTTTAATTTCGTGATTATCTCTTCAATTTATGTGCAAATTAAATTCGAAAAAATACCCAAAAATTACTAAAAATTAGAGAACATTTTTCAACTTGCTTTGAAATTCACGAACACCGCGTATATATTCCACTTGATCCTGTTTCGCATTAAAGATAGTATATGATACATCAAATAGGCACACGACACACAAAAATAATATTAAATTTATGATCTCCAATTCATAACACGTGCGTCCCATTTCAAACACCTAAATCCTCCAATTAAATTTGAAAACACTTAATTAGTCGCCTAATCAAGTTTATAAAATTCTCGGATATCTCAAAGGCACAACATGGGTGGGAAAAAAAGTGAAGAAAACTAACTTTGGAGGTCCGGCGTAGTGGCAGCGTTGTTGAGCATAATGGGCGGCGACGGTGAAGCAGATGACAGCGCCGAGACACCCGGGAGTAAGGAAACATGCATGCAGTGTTAGCGCAGTAGCGGCATAGTGGGCTTTAAGGCATAGCGCCGAGCAGTAAGTGACACCCCCACACATAGGAAATATAATATTGGAGTTTTTAATTCAAGTTAAAGTATAAATTAGGGTTTCTAATTGTTATTAAGGAGTATAAATAGGTATTAGGATATGGTAAACTCATAACATACTAACTATTAGCCACCATTAGAGTAATTTAGCATAGGTTTTACATTGAGTTTGATTATTAAGGAGTTTATGTAAATAAAACATTAAAGACTTCACGTTTGCAATTCAAATTTGGTTTCGTTGATTAAATTCAAGGTAATATTTATATTCGTCTCTAATTTGCAATGATTTCCATTATGAATTGTGATATGTGTGTTTCAATTAGGTTTGAGTAGTTTATTTATCTTAGAGATCAATAGATTCTATGGTATGAATGATATGCTTTGAATAAAAGTAAGAAATGATAATAAAAAGTGCAATGGTTAGAATTTGTATTGATTCTTAGCGTAATGCTTTCGACATCTTGATCACGTGTTTAATGAACTTGGGCATTTAAAGTTATCATGGCCATTGAAGCTTTTAATCCGGACATGAATAGCACAACCTTAAAATACATTACATCAATATATAGTTGTTGATTAGGGAGGCGTGGATAATAAACTTAGTTGGTTATGAATCCAATGATTTGAGACTTAAAATAATGTGGAGCTTACAAATTTACACCGATAGGTTGAGTTCTAGTTTGCACATTAAAATCTTCTCCGTTATGACAATGAGTTGAAGTGGATTTGAAGAAATTATGTTTATTCTAATTAGGCATTGCACACAACATATTGAGATGTGCACATGAACAAAAAGCATAGAATTAAATTACCTAGGTGAAGTTGTGAACTAAGATATCCTTAATATAAGAGTTCAAGTAAAGTTTAATTTGATTTGTTAGAATAGTTTAGTTTAGCATAAAACCAATTAAAAGTGAATCCTTTTGCAATAGTTCAAGTTAAATAGGTAATTAACAACTAGTGCAAAAACCTTTCCCTGGGGACGATATCCATGAACAACGTAAGTTGATTGCACTATTACTACAAGCGAGCCGTTATACCGGCGGCACCCAAACCAAGTTCTTGGCGTCGTTGCCGGGGATAAGTAGCCATTAGTATTACTAAGTTAGTTTGAATAGTTGCTAAGTCTTATTTTTAGTTTATAAAAAGAAAAAAGAAAAAACTTAAGTTTCAAGTTTGACTTTCTGCACTCGATCTTTTTGTGTAGTGATACTTAGTGCATAAGTTGTAATGGAGAAAATGACCTAATGCCTTACGATCCGAAGATTGATAGAACCAATAAATGAAAGAAAAAAAAAAGAATCGAGATGGCTGAAGAGCAAGCTAGAAACCAACAACAAGGCCGCGAGAATAACCAACCCGCAAGTGATCTGGTAATGCAAGACAGAGTGCGAGGATAATGATGCCTTCGTGACAACTTCAAGCCAGAAATTCAGGAGACATACAATGGAGTGATAAGGCTTCTAGCCAACACCACCAAGTTTGAACTGAGAACGTCTCTAATAAACATGGTGTAAAATAGTTTTTTCAACATGTTATCCAATGAAAATCCAATTGCACATGTTGAGAACTTCTTGGAGAAGTGCGACACTGCGCACATCACCAGAGTTACAAAAGAGGTGATCAGGATGTGACTTTTTCCATTCTTGGTGGGAAATTCGAATCCTGGTTCAAATGGCTGAATGCAGGGAGTATGACTTCATGGGTGGAAATCAATGAAAGATTTCTTAACAAGTTCTTTCCCCTAATGAAGGTCAGCGAAGGGAAACTTGAGATTAATCTGTTTAAGCAAGAAGAAACCAAGTTTTTTGGCGAGGCTTTGGAAAGATTCAAAGAGATGCCGAGGAGATGTCTAGGACACATACGTAAAATGGGCACAACTCTAAATGTTCCACTATAGGACGAACCATAGAACGAGAATGCTAGTAGATGTTGCATTAGGTGGCTCTCTACTTACCAAAAATGAGGATGGAACATTAGATCTCCATGATCTTATGTCTCAAAATTCTACCGCCGATACTTATTCCATAGTATTGAAACTAGTAGGCATCTATGAGATTGACTTGCAAGCGGCAATTATGGCACAACTATCAAATCTGAGCAGTCAGATGGCAAAAATTCAGATGGGACACCAAGGTCCACAAGTAGCGCAACAACCCAAGAATCACCAAGGTATGGTGGTTAACCAAATGGACATATAACATGGAATGGAGCATGAAAACATCAACTTCATGAACAACCAAGGCTACATGAACAACTTCAGGTCAAGATGAATGGCTTCTCAATAGTTTTATCAAGATACAACAACAACAACAACAACCACCACCTAAACTTTTTGTATGGAATTCCCGATAACGCACTGAAGTTATCTCAAGGCTTCGAACAATAAGTCCAACAAGGGAAGCTGGGGCAGAGTGAAGAGATGACTTCACTGAAGTTAATAGAGAAGTATTTGCAAGCCATGGAAGTGAGAGATAGGGAGCGCCATGAGAAGCACAAGAAAGAGTTGGAAAGAATAAAGCAAGCCATGAAAATGAGGGATAATGAGCAATCACCATCCATCAAGAACATAGAGAGACAAATTGGTCAACTTGCTACGGCTTTGAACTCAAAAAATAAGGACAGTTTCCTAGCAACATTGTCACCAATCCCTAGGAGAACGTGAGTGCTATTCACATGATGAGCACTATGATAATAAAGGAGCCAAGACAAGACCAAGTGATATAAACATAGGAGAAGGCTAATACAATGGAAATCAAGACGCCAAAGAATTTCGAAGAAGTGCAAAAGGTTAAGGTTCAAAAAGAGGCACCATGGTTCGCAAACTATGTTAATTACTTGGCATGTGGAGTGTTTCCTCCATATTTAACCAATGCAGCATGAAAAAAATTTCCTAAGTGGTGTGAAGTCATATTTTTGGGATGAGCCATATCTTTTTAGAAGATGCAATGATGGATTGATTTGAAAATGTGTTGCAGATGAGGAATTTGCAGGTATTCTGGGAGGATGTCATTCATCACCGTAGGGGGACACTTAGGAGCACAAAGAACATCAACTAAAGTGTTGCAATGCGGATTCTACTGGCTAAATCTACTTAAGGACGCATATATTTTTGTGAAAAATTGCAATGAATGCCAACAAATAGAAAATATTTCTAGAAGGAAGGAGTTTCCACAAACCACATTTCAAGTAGTTAAACTATTCGATGTTTGAGGAATAGATTTTATGGGACCATTCCCTACGTCAAATTAGAAATAATATATACTGTCAGTAGTGGATTATGTATCCAAATGGGTAGAAGGTGTAGCAACTGCAATCAATGGCGCGAAAGAGGTGATGGAGTTCATGAAGAAAAACATCTTCTATCAATTCAGAACGCCTAGAGCACTAGTTAGTGATGAGAGGTCACACTTTTGCAATAGAGCCTTAGACATTTTATTAAGGAAATATGGAGTAAGACAAAACCTCATTGGTATATCATCCTCAAACAAATAGATAAGCCGACGTAAGTAACAGAGAAGTGAAACTGATCTTGGAAAAGGCTATAAACTAATAGAAAAGAATGGGCATTCCACCTTGAATAAGCATGGTGGGCATACGAGATGACATTCAAAACACCAATTGGCACATCTTCGTATTGGTTAGTCTATAGAAAAACATGTCACTTACCGGTAGAGTTAGAGCATAAAACATACTGGGCAATTAAAAAGCTCAACATGGATTTTCAAGCGGCAGGGAAGGCTAGATTACTTCAACTGATGGAATTAGACGAGTTTAGACTGGATGCATAGGAAAATGCTAAGTTATACAAAGAGAAATCAATACAATGGCACGATAAAAGGATAGAATACCGATCATTTGAGCTAGGACAACTAGTATTATTATTCAATTCAAGATTGAAATTATTTCCAGACAAATTAAGATCACGATGGTCGGGACCATTCAAGGTAGTTGCTACTTGGCCTTAGCGGAGTAGTAGAGTTAATAACCAACAGCGGTAAGACATTAAAAGTAAATGCTCAAAGATTTAATCTATTTTACATCACAGAAGTGAGGCTAGATGAGCGTGATGGCTTCAAGAATCAAAGAATCAATGCCTTGAAGAAAAAGAAGGGGAAGCAACAATGGAAGGCCAAGCAAAAAGCTAAAGGACCTTCCAAAGAAGCCCTACAAGGCAATGACATCAAGTTGGTACCAAAGAAATCGAAAATAAAACTTCAGTTTGTCTGCGACTTCAACCGATCAAAAGGAGAGATCTTGGAGAGATAAGCATACCAATAAATATTGGCGGGCTCCGTTTTATAAATGTTTTATGTGATGCGGGAGCCTCAGTCAATGTCATGCCACTGATGGACATGATACACGCTGACTTGAAGATCAATCGTCTAGATACGACGAATTTGCAAGTGGTAGTGGTAATTTGATACCTATTATAGGAAGAGTTTTGAATTTGCATGTGAAAGTAGGTAGATTTACATTCATCGCGCATTTCGAGGTTATGAACCACAATATGGATGATGATGTATGTATGATACTTGGGCAGCCATTCTTGAAAACGACTAAAACAAATTTGGAAATAAGAGAGATGAAGATCACGATGAGTATCGATGAGGGTGATGATGATGAGAAGGTTGTCTTTATCAATTTGCAGATGGAGCTTCTCGATTTAGACTTAGACTAAACGAGCAAAACGGCGTTTGGCTAATGACATTAAATTAAACGCTACTAGGAGGCAGCCCAAGGGTTTTTAAATTTGAAGTTTTAATTTATATTAGTTGGTTATTTAGTTTAATAACTACAATTAACAAGTTTTAGTTCTAACTTTCGAGAAATTTGTGATGAATGTGCAGGAAAGACCATTCATCGGGTGATGATTCATTGGAATGGAAATGTCTCGCTAACTCATGAAAGAGCAAAAAGGAGCGAAGGAGTTCAAAACGGTGAAGGTAAGGTATATAGGCGAATCAAAGGTAAAATTTATTAATTTTATATTCTCATGGATTTTATGTTGTCACGACACTGTTCACGTTTCGTTCTTGCCAAATATAAACCGTACTCGGGTTACCAATCCCACAATGGTGTAATAGTGGTAAATACGGGGTCGAATCCATATGACTTAGATTTTACTCCGAGTTAACTAAAATGGAGAATTTTGGGGGTTTTTTCATAGATTTTAAAAGAACAATTAATTAACTAATTAAAACTACTTAGAAATTAAAGGTTGCAAAGATTAATTCAATATGAGAAAATACCTATGTCTACAGTTCAACAAATCCAAATCATAGTTCAATAACACATCATGGTTTTCAATCTTTACAAAAGATTATTAATTCAATTCCTTCTAGATTAGCTATAGGAAATCAACATCAGCCATAAATCCCTAATTCCCCTAGTCTCGATAGCTAGGTCATCAACTACTAAATACTTCCCTTATTAACACACAACCCTAGACATCTGCCAAGAAAGGTTTAATGCATCAACCACATAAAGTTCCATGGGAATACTAATCCTAAATAATCATATCGCGTCTGTTTCAGATTTAACTTAGATTTATTCATCACACAGTTCAAAATCGAAAGGTTTTGACGGCAAATGGGTGAGTGATTGTCACTAGTATCAGTCCAATCATATAATTAAGGATACGAAAGTCTCGATTAATTATAGGTATTCTACCTAAAAGCATGCATTAGCCACAATACATACCCTAAGTTTGCACCATAATCATGAAATCAACAACAAATAAAATAGAAGGAATTGAAATAATTAAATTATAAATAAATAGTTCACACATGACATCACTATAAAACCATAAACCTGGACTTGCTTCACCTCCAACCTAGACCACGAGTGCGGAGCCGGACATCGTCTTGAAAAACTCTATTAAAATAAATAAACAAAAAGAGAGATTGATTGGTCGAAATAGGAGAAGATACTTAACTAAACCCTAAAGTCTATATAAATAAAACCATACAAGTTCGTTTTTGTAAGAGAGAGAAATTATATTTCGTAGGTTAATTGGTGTCTCATCCGCCTATGACAATCTGATGGCTGTTGTGAGTTTGTTGTTTGGGTCTCTTATACGTGTCATGCTCAGATTGGTCATTTTACTATCGTTGATGACATGGCGAGCTGTGATTTGCTGTGGAGTTGTTATGTTGACGTGGTGGAAAAACCAGGAGGCCACACATTGCTGACATGAGTAAGGGAAAAAGCGCTCAATGAATCATGCAAAAATGTGGGAGTCTGCACTGCCACACATCTCGAGGATGATCAAGGGCTTTGTGTTGAGAGAACACATCAAAATACTCAATCGAAAATGTGGGAGTCTATGCTGATGATAATCTCGAGGTGGATTATCGTTTTAAAGTGACAAGAAAACAAATGGGTGAGACGAAGAATTTATGGGAGATGGTGCAACACGGATCTCAAAGCATGATCAAATGCTTTGTTTCTCATTTGTTCCGATTTGGGCATTCGAATCTCGAGGTGAGATAAACGGTTACTAGAGCACTGTGAAAGAACCATGTTTTCGTTATGCGTCACTTGATGTTACTCCCTATCTTGATCATTTCACAGTGCATGTCTCGAGGCAGATCCTATGGATACTAAATCACACTACAGGAATGACTTATCATTAGTCATTTTTAGGCTTTCCTAACTAATGCTCCAACATATTTCTTCTAAACCACAACAATATCGACACGGACCTATGTAGGTCCCACCAAACTATCTCGAAGTGCATGTAAGCTCGCTTTCCAATGTCAAACACCAAGAACACTTCAAAAGACCTCGAATTATCTCTATTTCACCAAATTGTCACTAAAACACTGAAAAAATAAATAAAAAAGAATTAATAAATTATATAGAGCATTGAGATCTAAAAATATACAAAATAAACACTTAAATTTATTTATATTATGTGACAGCTTGTCACCGACTAGACCGGACTCAGCCCGATCCGATCGAATCGGAAGCTTGAACTTGACTTCACCGGGTGACGTAACCGTGCTCGACGATTATGTACCGTAAATAATCAAATAATATTTTTGGTGTGCCTGTAATATTTAATAAATAATTAAATAATTATAAATGCATACGTGACACAAGGCAAGGCGAGGTCTGGGTTTCGCCTCGAGATACGCATTGGGCGAGAAATACATAACTAAGCTTAGTATCATGATCTACTATTAACTTGACTTAATTTGGCCTAAGTGGTCTATTAGATTTGATTAATATGTCTGTGGTTTGATTGTAAATAAAATGAAATTCAAGGGCAACTTTTAAATTTGTGGAATTAGACTTGCATGTAATTAATTTAAAAGACCATGGACAAAATGAGAAATGCCTTCTGACATGTCTAGGTGGGCCAATAGAAAATAAGGTGCATGTTATGTGTCATGAAAAAAGGACAAGTGTTAGTTTGATTTTGACTAGTAGAATGTGATGGCTTAAATATGAGCCTTTGATTTACTTAAAGATTTGTGAGTGGGGTGAGATCTAAAGTAAAAGGACTATATAAATTTTATGATTTCTTGTTCAACAAGCAAAATAACCTCTAACACCATTAAAGAGCTTGTGAGAAAAATTTGGAGATCAAGAAGATGAAAAAAAAATTCTTGCATTCGTTGTTGGAAATTTTGAAGATCCAAGAAGGTTGATGCTAGAAAGTGTGAATGTAACTTATTGGAGCTCATAGAATGAAAGGAGACAACTCCATTAAAGCTCTTGGCATGTTTTTCTTCACCAAATCTCTATAAAAATTATGTTCCAAGTTATTTGATTGATGAGTTTTGGTACATGTGGGTTCATAAGAGTAGATCAACCTTTGATTAGTGAAAAATCCCTTGATAGGATTGTTGTGAAGATTTTCATGATTTACAAGTTGTGTTATGTGAAGAAGAAGATGAATAGTAACTTTAAATAATGGTAATTGGATATTATTGCATGGAATTTGAGTATAAATGATTGAATAATGAAGTTGGAACTCAATAAAGTTATTATTAAGCCAATGGACTGAGTTTTAAAGTGATTTGAATATTTTTAGACTCAAGAATCGAAAGCTTTAGAGTTGCATAAAATTCATTCTATGTAGTTTTGAGCATACTCAAAGAGGATAAATTTGTAATGTGAGTTTTGAGCTTGCTTAATAGAAATAAAATTGTTATGGATTTTCGAGCTTCCTTATTTGGATTAAGATTGTTTTGACTTAGTTTGAGTTTGCTCAAAGTTCAAATGTTAGTACTTTAAAGCATGTTGAACGTTATTATTTACAACATACTAAATGTTATAATTGATCAGACTCAAAGATAACTTGAAGCAACCTGAAGAAAAGCAGTTAGCTAAATTATAATTACTAACAAGCATTCAAATAAGATCCTAACACCCTAAAATTAATACAAAATGATACTAGGAACCGAGAGAACTAGTGTCGGGTATTAGATGCGCAGTTTGAGGTGAGTGGTGGCATAAACACACCGCGCTATAACAGTAAAACTTAAATTTAATAAGACTTTGAGGGTTTTATTGAGACACGTGCACTGGGTTTCAGGGGCTTTGGGACATCGATTTACGCACTAATGTCGACATATGTGGATAGGGCTCGAAGAAGACTTAGTGAGGACATCGACATGCACCACGAGGTATGAGATGCATGGTCGGGCTTCGTCTCACCACACGCGAGGTTTGTGAACACAGGGAATTTATTAACTTTATTACGCATCATATTATGATCACATAAGTTAGGTATGCATTGCATCGTGATTATGTGTAGCCATGCATATAGACATAAGGATTTATAGGAGTCGTCTTCGAGAATTAGATGGGGCAGCTTCGACGGTGAAGAGCCTCCTCCTCCGGCTAGTCAAGCATCTTTGAGGGATGTCTATGCGACGATCTTCTACCCTCTGGCCAGTATGGCAGTTGGAGCAGGTTTTCGCCATATAATCTTTCTTTTGACGGAGTTAGAGTACGTCGGTGCTGTTCAGATTCACGAATTCGCGTGACGGGACCTCCCCTAATCGTCGATATTGAACACCGCTGAGCCAATAAGATTTAGGCTAGGTCCTTGCATATGGGGTTAATGGAAACCGTCTGTTCATACTAAAAAGGGATTGAATCATGTTTAATTCCTGCAATTTACTTATATTATTCCTTGTCTAATTATATTATGCTGTAACTTTTATAAAACCCTGTTGTTCACTTATTAGGGTATTTTGGAACCTAGATCCATCTTCTAGTGATTAAGAGAAGGGCATGGCGCACCAGTGAAATGGCGACTTCATCCCTTATCTTCACTGTAGGATTGATATCTTTTATGCATATATATTTTGTTTTATATACCAAACTTACTTTTATTTATGCATGGATTATGGGATACTTTTGGACATGTTCCTCGACTTGGATTTATGGTACTGATGATATGACATATGTTTTTTCCACTTAGGTTCTCGTTTACTTTTCAGTATTTTATTATATGTTCACTGAATTCCTCACACACTTGAATTTAACTTAATTGTAAAGAGTGGACAAGCGGGTCTGGAATGTCTTAGGAGATGGTTCAGTCCGGTCAGACCGTCGTTTCACGGTACGGGTGCTGACAATTTTGGTATCAGAGCCTGGGTTATTGAAAATCCTAGTTGTGACAACCCAATAAATCATGTTGACCAACTATAAGGGCAACCTAGTAATTTACCCCCCAAACCCTAACTAAATTAACCCTAATATAAAATAAACCAAATCTTATACCATATCCACCACATTCAGTTTACAAACCTAGATTAAGGAAAATGAGGGAGAGAAAGAATAAGAGAAGAGGGAGATCAAGCCTAAAGACTACACAAACGAGGTATTCTGCATTTGGTTTTAATCTTGATTTGATTAATTAAAAAAAAGGGTGGCACCGGAGCCGCGACTGGCCGGAGCGCTCTCTGGCCCCTGGCCAATTGCGGCGGACGCCCCAGTGTTGCGCACGCAGGGGACATCACTCGCCATTTGGCGGGGGATCGCTTGCTTCCCTATCCTATATGGTTGACGAACCAGGAGTAATGCTCCTGGTTCGATCAACACAAAAATAAAAATAAAAAATAAAATAATCATAAATAATAATAAATGAAAATAAAGAGGAAATAAAATAAAATATTATATATAAATATATATTATAAATAAACATGATAATATTATGTTTTCAAATGGGTTGGGGTGGCCCCCCCACACTCGACCCTCTCACGGGCGATAGGGGACCCGCGGGATCATCGTAGTGGGCCCCACCCTAAAGTAATGGAATAACAATTAATTTTGGATTTCGAATTGTCGAACAATGCGACTGTATGTTAAATTGTAAAGATCTGCAAAGAGGTTCACATTGAGCCCAGTGCCTGCGAGGTCGGCCGAGAGAGTCTAACTCGGCGAGTCGAGGTAAGTAGGGAGCTCAGTTCATCTAGTAGATGTGGCTTGCTACTAGTATATCTAGAATTCATGATTTTAACCAATGACTTTGGATGGGGTCATTACCTACCTTGGTTGACTTTATGTAAGGCCTCTTGGGGAGCCATACTTATATGGTGGAAGCAAGTCACCTTACATGCTTAAGGGCCTCTTGGGGAGCCGTAGTAATACGGTGGAACCAAGTCACCCATTTGTGCAAAGGCCTCTTGGGGAGTCGTGGATGCACGATGGAACCAAGTCACCCAGGCCTCTTGAGAGGCCGTGGACACACGGTGGAATCAAGTCACCCTCGCATATTTATTATATTATGAAGACGGTTAGTCAACAAGGGGAGGTAATGACAAATGAGACAACAGACTTGCATTTATATCTATTACATTCTATGTATCTCTCTTACAACCCCTTTGCATGCAAAAATTGATTTTCTTATGTTTTACAACCCTTGAAACTCCACGTATCTGCTTAAGATGTTTTATGAATATGATATGCTTATTCTTTATGGAAATTGATGTCATACTACAGATTTCAATATTACTCTGATCTTAAATGCATGCTTGCTTTATTTTGTTTTATAGGTATTACTTGCATTTTTAATATTTGAGCATAGTTATTCTCTTATTGGGCTCCGTTGGTTCTTTGGTTCACCCCACTTGCATCTCAGGTATCTATGTAAGTGCTAGATCGAAAAAAAAGGAGAGGCGATACCTTAAAGCCTTTTTTTTTAATGTGAGCCTTGTATTTTATTATCTAAATATTCGTTTTTGAAACTATTAAATTTGGGTTATATTTTGAATAGGTCTTTTGGGTAGTTTGAAACCTATTCACCTTTAGTTGATTCACTTGAGAGTTTTAATAGAACATGTTTAGTTAAATGAATGTGAACCCATGTATAGTTTCATAGATGTTCATATGAACTTTATTTTATTGGCTTAAGGATAACTTTTAGATTTATTCTGCAGTTATTATCCTTTCGTATAGCCATTATGTTATTCTACAAGTTGTTTAGGCATGCCGGACCATATATTTGGGTCTGGTTCAGGTGTTGGGCCTAAGTGGCGGTCTGGGTCGGACGACCCAACCCTAAGTCGGGGAAGGGTCGTTTCACAAGGACTCAAAGGTAAGCTTGAAAACTCGAGTAACTTGATTCACGAGAACTTAGAAAAGTGGGAAACACGAGTTGAGGACTAAGTTGGGAAGAAATGGGGAATTGTAGTCGATTGACTATATTGATGTACTATGAGTTTTGAACGCATATTATATATAACAGATATATATATAATGTGCTGACACTTGGATCGTTATCTACGTGGAGTTATGATACTTTTTGTATCATGGATCTGAGTGGGCGGGATTCGTTAGCTCCATGAGACATGATTCCTTCTTCCTCTTCTACTATCACTTATGATATCATACGTGATATGCGTGAGGTGATCGCGAGTTAGTAGACGTCCTTGAAGGCCTTCGTGCAATACTTTGAGACTCTCGAGCACCAGAGAGAGGGCGACACTACTGATACGAGAGGATTGATTGCGGTGGTAGCAGGTCTTATAGACCAGGTGGCATCATGACCAGAGATTTCGCTGCGGACACCAACATAGGTTCCAGTGGTTCCAGTAGTGATAATGACACAGACGTGTCCAATCGAGCCCTTAGTAGTAGTACCTCTTCTACCCGCACCAGCGGAGACTCCAGTAGAATATCCGAGCACGACTGAGAGTAAGGCAGTCATGCTCGATCATTTTTGAAGGAGCTTCGATAGATGTAAGACTCTAAAGTTCTATGGAGATAGAGAGAGGGAGAAATCGGAGCAGTTGATCCGCAATCAGGAGAAGATTCACCATTCGACCTGTATGGATTAGGATTGTCGCATTGAGTTATCGACCATGCACTTAGACAGAGCTGCTGATGAGTAGTGGCAGGCTATATATGCCATAGAGGACCTAGTTTAGGATTGGGCAGCTTTTTAATGATTGTTATTTAGGAAGTTCTTTACTCTTGTGACGAGGAGTAGGAAGTAAGAGGAGTTTCTCGCAATGAGGAAAGGAGACATACGCGTATCCGAGTTCGTCGATCGGTACTCCCGACTATCATATATGGCAGGAGATCCGTTGACACCAAATGACTACTTGTAGTATTTTCTCTATGTCTGAGGCATGAGATTAGATAGAGTGTGAGTGCATTGGGCGTAACTGTATTCTAAGATCTCGTTGACTAAGCTATTGCTTTTGAGTTGACAAAGGAGTTCCAAGATGGGGACATCAAGGCGACACACTGATCAGGAAGATCGGAAGAGGTCTAGTAGTCAAGGAGACAAAAGAGGAGAATACTCTAAGAGGTCCTGTGATGACAGGTCAGGATCGAGCACTCCGGCACGGACAGTTTCAGCTCAGCAGTCGTCCACATCAAGGCAGAAAGATTAGCAGTTCTGAGGTTTGATCAGGGGTAGAGGTAGTCGGACAAGAGTCGTGACAGAAGGCCAAGGTGGACCCAGACTCAGACTCAAGCACGAGTACAGTCTAGGGTCGAGGTTCTCAAGGCAGATCAGACATTACTTATTGGGGTTGTGGTTAGGTAGGACACTTTCGTAATGGCTACCCGACATGCATTTACGCATTGTAGTCAACGAGTAAGACTAAGTGGGTACTTGTCATGGGGACACCAGACACTAGGGCCACTAGAGAGTTGATCACATGTATTATTTCAATTTCCTGACGAAGCATGCAAACACTCATAAATTTAGGGTCCGTGAATCAAAAGGCATGGTAGACACGTTAGGGTTATCACCAATGAAAGCAGTTAGATATCTCATACTTAGTACAACTGCAGGAGATAGAGTTTACCCTAACCTTGTCTGTGAGAGGTGCGTTGTGACAGTTGAGGGTTACAATTTACCTATTGGCCTTTGGGTACTCAAGTTCCTTGAGTTTGACGCACTCCTAATTATGGACTAGTTGGCAGCATCCCGCGCCCACTTGGACTACCACAGGATGGTAGTGACCTTTCGTATTCCAGGATTGCAGAGTTCGAGTTTCGAGGTGCGTCGACAAGTGAAAGTAGCACTAGAGACTGAGTCGCGACTTATAGAGAGATCGAGGATCATGCGAGAGTCTACGAAGCTTCAGAATCCAAGAAGAAGATTGGGGACATCCCGGTCATACGAGACTTTTTTGATGTGTTCTCGAATGATCTCCCCAGGTTACCTCCACGTTGCGAGATCGACTTCATTATAGAAGTGAAGGAGGGAACGAGGCCAATTTTGGAAGCTCCCTATAGGATGGAAATATCGGAGTCGATTAAGCTAAAGAAGCAACTCGAGGAGTTATCTGACATTAGATTTATACAGCTGAGTATTTTGCCGTAGGGCGAACCAGTTTTATTCATCAAGAAAAAAGACAGATCGTTGAGGCTTTTTATTGACTACAAGGAATGAACAAGGTCACAATCCAAAACAAGTACCCGCTACCTCGGATTAATGACTTATTCGACCAGTTGAGTAATGTCCGACACTTCTCAAAGATCGACTTGAGATCTGGCTACCATCAGCTACGTGTTAGGGATGAGGACATTGAGAAGACCGCATTCCGCATAAGATACAGGTCTTTCCAGTTCATACTAATGTCGCTCGAGGTCATGAACGTACCAACTACGTTTATGGACTTGATGCACCGTGTGTTTAGAGACTACTTAGATCAGTTCATGATAATGTTCATTGACGACATACTCATCTACTCACGGACACCTGATGACCACGAGCGTCACTTGGGGATTACCTTGCAAACTTTGCGTGAACATATACTATAAGCAAAGTTTAGTAAGTGTGAGTTTTGGATGGACCGTATCAGATTATTGGGGCATGTAGTTAGGGCAGACGAGATTTCAGTAGATCCAAAAAAGGTCAGAGCAATTGTTGAATGACATGTGCCTACTACACCGACAGAGGTCTAGAGTTTCCTTGGATTGGTAGGCTACTTCAGGAGGTTCAATCAGAATATCAATAAGATAGCCGTGTCCATTACTGCTTCGACCAGGAAGGACGTTTGGTTTGATTGGACCTAGCAGTGTGAGGATGCCTTTAGAGAGCTGGAGAAGAGACTGACTATGACACACCAGTGTTGGTGTTACTAAAGGATGGCAAGGAGTTGAAAGTTTACACAAATGCTTCAGGGGCGGGACTGGGAGTAGTGTTGATGTAGGAGGAAGGTGGTGGCCTATGCATCTCGCCAGCTAAAGGTGCATGGGAAGAACTACCCCATCTACAACCTCGAGTTGGCGGGAGTAGTTTTTGCACTGAAGTTGTGGCGACACTATCTCTACGGATAGAAGTTTACGTTGTTTACGGATCACCAGAGTCTCAAGTATTTATTCACTCATACAGAGTTTAATATGAGACAACAGAGGTGGCTCGAGTTGTTGAAAGACTACGACTTCACGATCGAGTACCACCCCGGAAAGGCGAACATTGTTGCAAATGCCTTAAGCCGAAAATAGGTAGCGCCGCAGATTAGACAAGAGTTTAGGTTGTCAGAGGTCGCGCTTCTATTGTGTGTTTCAAAGATTTTGGTCGACATGGGGATTTGTGCATAGTTTAGGTTGCAACCGATGCCCTTCCAAACGGTTATTGACAGACATAAGGTGGATTCAAGCTACGACCTGTACTGCAGTTTGGGTGACAGTTTTAGTTTCAGAGATTGGACAGTGGCAGCGGATCAGAGTTTGAGATTTTAGGGTAGAGTATGGATTCCAATAGTACCAAATTTGATAAAGCACATTCTCTGAAAATCGCACCAATCGCGCTATAGCATTCACCTAAGTGCCACCAAAATATACAAGGACGTATGATGATTGTACTGGTGGTCGGGCATGAAGGCAGATATAGCTAGGTATATCAAGAGATGCGAGATATGTCAGTAAGTTAATGCTGAATATCGGAGACTCAGAGGACTACTCTAGCCATTACCCATTTTTAGTGGAAATGGGAGCACATTGCAGGACATGGTGAAAGGATTACCGACTACTCTGAGGAGCCACGATACAGTATGGGTTATCGTCGATAGATTGACAAAGGCAGTGCACTACCTATCGATTTGACAATTCGACTCATTCACTAGCTTGACCCGAATTTATGAGTGGGAGGTAGTCAGGTTACATGCGGCGCCAGTGAGCATAGTGTTAGATAGGGATCCTCGGTATATGTAAGTGTTATAACAGGGTATGCGGGATAAGCTAGGCACTAGGATTCAACTCAAGACGGCTTATCATGCGTAGACAGACCGACAGTCAGAGAGGCTGATCCAAAATCTGGAAGACATGCTACAGGCTTATGTACTCGAGTTCGGGGGTCACTAGGAGGAGCATTTACACCTGTGTGAATTTTCTTACTATAGTTATCAGTCGAGCATTGAGATGGCGCTGTTTGAGGCCTTATATGGTAGGTCGTGCAGGACACCGTCATGTTAGGCAAAGTGGTTGATACAGTGGCAGTTGGGACCGAGGTTGTACAAGATCACACATAGAAAGTAAGGTTGATTTGTTAGAGATTACGGGCAGCACAAGATCAGCAAGAGCAATACACCAATCCAAAACGTCGAGCGGTTGAGTTTGAAAAGGGAGACTTTGCATACATAAAGGTGTCGCCTATAAAGGGACACCAGAGATTTAGATTCAATGGGAAGCTCACACGTCGTTGTATGGGACCATTTGAGATCATTGAGAGACTTGAGAAGGTTTCTTATTGGTTAGCATTTCTACCACAGATGTCAAGGGTACACCCAATATTTCACATTTCTTAGTTGAGGAGATGTGAGATTGCGACATGAGATATAGTGGACTGGGACGTATTAGTTGTCAGACCAGATACGACTTACGAGGAGTGGCCGATTGAGATTATTGACTAGATGGTACAGACTTTGAGACAGAGAAATTCCCCTTGTGAAGGTCAAATGGCAGTTTCATGGGGACCAGGTGTTCACGTAAGAGCACAAGACTAAAATGCGAGAGCACTTTCCTGAGTTGTTTGATTTAAGTAAAAATCTAAATTTCGAGGATGAAATCCCCTAAGTTTGGAAGATTGTGACACCTGGTCACCGACCAGACCTGACTCAGCCCCATCCGATCAGAACGAAGGCCCGAACCCGGCTTGACCAGGTGACGTGGCCGTGCTTGACAATTATGTACCGTAAATAATAAAATAATATTTTTAGTGTGCATGTTTAATTTAATAAATAGTTAAATAATTATAAATACATACATGAAGCAAGGCAAGGCGAGTCGTGGGTTTCGCTTTAGGATACGCATTGGGTGGGAAATACGTAACTTGGGTTTGAATCATGATCTACTATTAACTTGATATAATTTGGTCTAAGTGGTTTAATAAATTTGATTAATATGTCTATGGTTTTATTGCAAATAAAATGAAATTCAAGGGCAACTTTTAAATTCGTGGAGTATAACTTGCATGTAATTAATTTAAAAGGCCATGGGCGAAATGAGCAATGCCTTATGACATGTCTAGATGGATCAATAGAAAATAAGGTGCATGTTATGTGTCATGCAAAAAGGGACAAGTGTCAGTTTGATTTTCACTAGTGAAATGTGATGGCTTAAATGTAAGCCTTTGATTCACTTAAAGATTTGTGAGTAGGGTGAGATCTAAAGTCAAAGGACTATATAAATTCCATGATTTCTTGTTCAACAAGCGAAATAACCTCTAACACCATTAAAGAGCTCGTGAGAAAAATTTGGAGGTCAAAAAGATGTAAAAATAATCTTGCATTCGTTGTTGGAAATTTTGAAGATCCAAGAAGGTTGATACTAGAGAATGTGAATCTAACTTATTAGAGCTCATAGAACGAAAGGAGACAACTCCATTAAAGCTCTTAGCATATTTTTCTTCGCTAAATTTCTACAAAAATTATGTTCCAAGTTATTCTGATTGATAAGTTTTGGTACATATGGGTTCATAAGAGTAGATCAACCCTTGATTAGTGAAAAATCCCTCTATAGGATTGTTTTGGAGATTTTCATGACTTATAAGTTGTGTTATGTGAAGAAGAAGATGAATAGTAACTTTACTCAATGGTAATTGGATATTATTGAGAAGAATTTGAGTATGAATGATTGCATAATGATGTTGGAACTCAATAAAGTTGTTTCTAAGCCAATGGATCGAGTTTTGAGGTGAATCGAATATTTTTAGACTCAAGAATCGAATATTGTTTCTCTGTGCAGTTTTAAGCAAACTCAAAGAGGATAAATTTCTAATGTGCCCGATGATGTTTAGACCGGTATATGTTTTGAGCTTACTCAATAGAAATAAAATTCTTATGGATTTTTGAGCATGCTTATTTGGATTAAAATTGTTTAGACTTAGTATGAGTTTGCTCAAAGTTCAACATGCTGAAAGTAATTATTTAGAGCATACTAAATGGTATAATTGAGAGGACTATAAGATAGCTTGAAGTAACCTCAATAAAAGCAGTTACCTAAACTATAATTACTAACAAGTATTTAAATAAGATCATAACACATGCAAATTAATACAAAATGATACCAAAAATCGAGAGAACTAGTGTCGAGTATCGAACGCATAGTTTGAGGTGAGTGGTGGCCTAAATGCACGACGCCATGAAAGTAAAACTTAAAGATTTAATAAAACTTTGAGGGTTTTCTTTAGACACGTACGCAATTTCAAGGGTTTTGGGACGTCAATTTGCGCACTAACGTCAATGTATGTGACTTGGGGTCGAAGACGACTTAGCGAGGACATCGTGATACACCACGAGGTACGAGATGTGCGGTCGAGCTTCATTACACCACACGCGAGGTTATGAACACTGGGAGTTTATAAACTATATTACGCATCATATAATGATCGCATAAGTTAGGTGTGCATTGAATCATGATTATTCGTGGCCATGCATATAGACATAATGACTTATAGGAGCGCTCTCCGAGAATTAGATGGGGCAATTTCGACGGCGACGAGTCTCCCCCTCTGGTTAGTCGGGCAGCATCGAGGGATGACTATGCGACGATTTTCTACCCTCCAGCTAGTATGGCAATCGAAGGAGGTTTCCGCCCTTCAGCCTTTCCTATGACTGAGTTAGAGTACGTCGGTGCTTCTCGGATTCACGAATTCATGTGACGGGACCTCCCCTGATCGTCAATGTTGAACGGTGCCTGGCCGACGGGATCTAGGCTAGGTCCTTGCCTATGGGGATCATGGAAATCACTTGTTCATACTAGAAAAGGATTGAATCATGTTTAATTCTTGCAATTTACTTATATTATTCCTTGTCTAATTATATTATGCTATAACTTTTATATATTGTTCACTTATTGGGGGCATTTTTGAACCTAGATCCATCCTCTAGTGATCGAGAGAACGGCAAGGCGCACAAGTAAAATGACGACTTCAGACTGCCCTTATCTTCACTGTAGGATTGATATCTTTTATACATATATATTTTGTTTTATATACCAAACTTACTTTTATTTATGCATGGATTATGGGATTCTTTTGGACATGTTCCTCGACTTGGATTTACAGTACTAATGATATGACATGTGTTTTCCTACTTACGTTCCCATTTACTTTCTAGTATTTTATTATATGTTCACCGAGTTTTGTTATGTTCATCGAATTCTGTTCATACTTCAATTTATCTTAATTGTAAAAAGAATAGACGAGCGAGTCTAAAACGTCTTTTGGGGTCGATGGAGTGACCAAACTCCTCAGGAGACGATTTAGGCCAATCAGACCATCGGTTCACAGTACAGGTGCTGACAATTTTTGTATCTGAGCCTAGGTTACTCAAAAGCCTAGGACTTAAAGGGAAACTGGAAAACTCTATAAATTTGATTCGCAAGAACTTAGAAAAGTAGGAAACACGAGTCGAGGACTAAGTTGGGAAGAAATGGGGAATTATAGTCGATTGACTATATTGATGTATTATGTTAGTTTTGAACGTATATTAAATATAACGGATAAATATAATTCGCTGACACTTGGATCGTTATCTACGTGCAGTTATGATACATTTATCTTTATCATGGATCTAAGTGGGCGATATTCGTCAGTTCCAAAAGAGACAGTGCCTTCTTCCTCTTGTACTTTCAATGTCGATGTCATACGTAAGACGCGTGAGGTGATTATGCATCAGCAGACGTCCTTGGAGGCCTTTGGGTAATGCTTTGAGACTCTCAAGTGCCAAAGAGATGCATACATCGCTGATACGAGTGGATTAACTGCGGTAGTAATATGTCTCAAAGATCAATTGGCGGCATGATAAATGATTTTGCTGCAGACACCAGTACAGGTTCCAGTGGTGCTAGTGGTGACAATGACATAGATGGGTCCAATCGAGCCCTTCGTAGTAGTACCTCTTCTACCCGCACCAACGAAGACTCCAGTAGTACAGCCGGCCGCGACTGAGAGTAAGGCTGTCAGGCTCGATCATATTCGGAGGAGCTTCGATAGACGTAAGACTTTGAAGTTCTACGGAGATAGAGATAGGGAGAAAGCGGAGCAGTGAATTCGCAATCAAGAAAAGATTCACCATTCAATTTGTACGGACGAAGATTGTCGCATTGAGTTATCGACGATGCACTTAGAGGGAGCGGTTGACGAGTGGTGGCAGGCTGTATATGCCAGAGAGGGCTCAGTTAAGGATTGGGCGACTTTTCGATGATTGTTCGTTAGGAAACTTCTTTACTCCAACGATGAGGAATAGGAAGAGAGAGGAGTTTCTGGCATTAAGGCAGGGAGACATGCCCATATCTGAGTTCGTCGATCGGTACTCCCGACTATCATCTATGGTAGGAGATCCGTTGACATAAGATGATTACTTGTAGCAATTTGTTATGTGTTTATGGTGTGAGATTAGCTAGAGTGTGAATGCATTAGGCGTGGCTGTATTCTAAGATCTCGTACACCAAGCTATTGCTTTTGAGTTGACAAAGGAGTTCCAGGATGGGGACATCAAGGTGGCACACTGATCAAGGGGATCCTCGAGTGGAAACTCAATGAAGAGGTCCAGTGGTCAAAGAGAAAAGAGACGTGAATACCCTAAGAGGTCCCGTGATGAAAGGTCAAGATCTAGCACTCCTGCATGGACAGTTTCAGTTCAGTAGTCGTCCGTATCGAGGTACAGTAGACCACCAGTGTTGAGGTTTAATCAGGGGTAGAGGCAGTCGAATGGTGGCCATCATAGAGGGCCGAGGCAGACGTAGACTCAAACTAAGGCACAAGCACAGTCCATGGGTCGAGGTTCTCGAGGCAGATCGAATATTTCTTGTTGGGGTTTTTGTCAGGCAGGACACTTGTAATGAGTGCCCAACATGCGTGTACACGGTGCAGCTAGCGAGTAAGGCTAAGCAGGTGCTTGTCGTGGAGACACCAGACAGTCAAACAACCAAACAATATATTATAGGAATTATTTCTATTTGTGGACGATGCATGTATACACTCATAGATTTAAGGTCTACAACTCATTCATTTCTCGTGGCATGGTAGACACGTTAGGGTTATCACCAGTGAGAGCAGTTAGGTATCTCATACTTATTATAGTTGTAGGAGATAGAGTTTACCTTAACCTTGTCTGTGAGAGGTGCGTGGTGACAATTGAGGATTACGATTTACCTATTGACCTTTGGGTACTCGAGTTACTCGAGTTTCACGCACTCATAAGTATGGACTGGTTGGCGGTATACCACGCCCACTTGGATTGCCATTAGAAGGTGACCTTCCATATTCCATGACTTGCAGAGTTCTAGTTTCGACGTGCATCAACAGGCGAAAGCAGTAGTAGAGGCTGAGTCGTGACTTATAGAGAGATCGAGTATCATGCGAGACTCTTCGGAGCTTCAAAATTCGAGAAGAGGATTAAGGACATCCCGGTCATAAGAGACCTTTTGACGCATTTTTGAACGACTTCCTTAAGTTACCGCAATGCCGAAAGATCGACTTCATTATAGAATTGAAGTAGGGAACGAAGCCAATTTTGAAAGCTCCCTATAATATGGCGAGATCGGAGTTGATTGAGCTGAAGAAGCAACTAGAGGAGTTATCTAACATCAGATTTATTCAGCCGAGTATTTTGCTGTGGGGCACACCAGTTTTATTCGCCAAGAATAAAGATGGATCCTTGAGGCTTTGTATTGACTACAGGGAACTGAACAAGGTCATAATCCGGAACAAGTACCCGTTACCTCAGATTGATGACTTGTTCGAGCAATTGAGTGGTGCCTAACACTTCTCGAAGATCGATTTGAGATCAGGCTACCATCATCTATGTGTCAAGGATGAGGACAATGAGAAAACCGCGTTCCGCATTAGATACAGATCTTTCTAGTTCATAATGATGCCATTCAGGTTCATGAATGCGCCGACTACGTTTATGGACTTGATGCACCGTATATTTAGAGACTAATTAGATCAGTTCGTGATAGTGTTCATTGACGACATACTCATCTACTTTATGACACTTGAGGAGCACGAGCGTCACTTGGGGATTACCTTGCAAACTTTTCGTGAACATAGACTATATGCAACGTTTAGCAAGTGTGAGACTTAGATGGACCGCGTTAGATTCTTGAGGCATGTAGTTGGGGTAGACAAGATTTCAGTAGATCATAAGAAGGTCAGAGCGATTGTTGATTGGCCTGTGCTTACTACACCGATAGAGGTATGTAGTTTCCTTGGATTGGCAGGCTACTATAGGAGGTTCATTCATAATTTCTCTAAGACAGCTGCATCCAAGACTGCTTTGATCAGGTAGGATCATGTTTTTGATTGGACCGAGCAGTGTGAGGATGCCTTCAAAAAGCTGAAGGAGAGACTGACTACGACATGCCAATGTTGGTATTACCAGAGGATGGCAAAGAGTTGACAGTTTACACTGATGCTTTAGGGATGAGAGTGGGAGCAATGTTGATATGGAGGGCAAGGTGGTGGCTTATGCCTCTCGCCAGCTAAAGGTGCATGACAAGAACTACCCCGTCCACGACCTCGAGTTGGCGGCGGTAGTTTTTGCTCTTAAGTTGTTGTGACACTATCTCTACGGAGAGAAGTTTACGTTGCTTATCGATCACCAGAGTCTCAAGTATTTGTTCACTTAGACTGAGTTGAATATGAGACAACGGAGATGGCTTGAGTCGTTGAAAGACTATGACTTCACAATCGAGTACCATCCTGGAAAGGCAAATGTTGTTGTAGATGCCTTTAGCCGGAGATAGTTAGCACCGCAGATTCAACCAGAGTTTCGGTTGTTAGAGGTCACGTTTGGGTTGTGTATTTCTAAGAATTTGGCAGACATGGGGATTTGTGCACAGTCGAGGTTGCAGCCGATGCCTATCCAAGCGATTGTTGACAGATAAATGGTAGATTCGAGCCATGATCGGTACCGCAGTTTGACCGACAATCCAGGTTTCAAAGATTGGATAATGGCAGTGGATCAGAGTTTGAGATTTTGAGGTAGAGTATTGATTCCATCAGTACCAGAGTTACTAGAGGACATTCTCTAGGAGTGGCACCAATTGTGCTATAGCATTCTCCCAAGTGTCACCAAGATATATCGGGATGTACGACGATTGTACTGGTGGCCGAGCATGAAAGCAAATATAGCCAGGTATATCAAAAGATGTGAGATATGTCAGTAGGTTAAGGTTGAATATCGGAGACCAAGAGGACTACTCCAACCATTACCTATTCCTAAGTGGGAGTGGGAACACATTGCGATGGACATAGTGATAGGATTACTGACTACCCCGAGGAGCCACGATATAATATGGGTTATCGTCGACAGATTGACAAAGGTAGCACACTTCTCATCAATTTGACTCTCTGACTCGTTCACTAGCCTAACCCGGATTTATGAGCGGGAGGTAGTTTGGTTACATGGGGCGGTGGTGAGCATAGTGTCAGATAGGGATCCTCAGTATATGTTAGGGTTATAGCAGGGTATGTAGAGCTAGGCATTCGGATTCACTTTAGTACAGCTTATCATGCGCATATAGACGGACAGTTCGAGAGAGCGATCCATGTTCTAGAAGACATGCCACGGGCTTGTGTACTCGAGTTTAGGGGTCATCGGGAGGAGTTTTTACACATATGTGGATTTTCTTAAAATAATAGTTATCAATTAAGCATCGAGATGGCGCCATTTGAGGCCATATATGGTAGGCCATATAGGACATCGTCATAATGGGTAGAGGTGGCTGATACCTGTGGCAGTTGGGCCTGACATTGTACAGTATCACATGAAGAAATTAAGGTTGTTTCATCAAAGATTACGGGCAACACAGGATTGGCAAGAGAAATATGCCAATCCGAAATTTTGACAAGTTGAGTTCGAGAAGGGAGACTTTGCATACCTGAAGGTGTTGCCTATGAAGGGACACTAGAGATTTGGATTCAAGGGGAAGCTCGCACCACGTTATATGGGACCATTTAAGATGACTGAGAAACTTGGGAAGGTTTCTTACCGATTAGCACTACCACTGTTTATGTCAGGGGTACACCTAGTATTTCATGTTTTATGTTGAGGAAATGTAAGAGTACGACACGAGATATAATGGACTGGGACATATTAGTGGTTTGGCCAGAAACGACTTACGAGGAGTGATCGATTTAGTTTATTGACCAGATGGTACAAACTTTGAGACATAGAGAAATTCCCCTTGTGAAGGTTAAGTGGAAGTTCCTCTGCGACTAGGAGTTCACGTAAGAGCGCGAGACCTACAAGCGAGTGCACTTTCCCGAGTTGTTTGATTCAGGTAAAAAATTAAATTTCGAGGGCGAAATTTCCTAATTTGGGAAAATTGTGACATCCTGACACCGACCAGACCAGACTCAACCTAATCCGACCTGATTGGAGGCCCGAACCTGGCTCGACCAACTTATGTGGCCGTGCTCGACGAATATGTATCGTAAATAATAAAATAGTATTTTTGGTGTGCGTGTCATATTTAATAAATAATTAAATAATTATAAATACACACGTGACACAAGGCAAGGCGAGACGCGAGTTTTGCCTCGGGATACGCATTGGGCGGGAAATACATAACTTAGATTTGTATCATGATTTACTATTAACTTGATTTAATTTGGTCTAAGTGGTGTATTAAATTTGATTAATATATCTATGGTTTGATTGTAAATAAAATAAAATTTGAGGGCAACTTTTAAATTTGTGGAATTAGACTTGCATGTAATTAATTTAAAAGTCCATGAGCAAAACGAGAAATGCCTTATGACATGTCTAGGTGGACCAATAGAAAATAAGGTGCATGTTATGTGTCATGCAAAAAAGGACAAGTGTTAGTTTGATTTTGACTAGTGGAATGTGATGGCTTAAATGTGAGCATTTGAATCATTTAAAGATTTGTGAGCAGGGTGAGATCTAAAGTCAAAGAACTATATAAATTTCATGATTTCTTGTTCAACAAGCAAAATAACCTCCAACACCATTAGAGAGCTCATGAGAAATATTTAGAGATCAAGATGATGTAAACAAAATCTTGCATTCGTTGTTGGGAATTTTGAAGATCTAAGAAGGTTGATGCTAGAGGGTATGAATCTAACTAATTGGAGCTCATAGAACGAAATGAGACAACTCTATTAAAGCTCTTGATATGTTTTTTTTCACTAAATCTCGACAAAATTATGTTCCAAGTTATTTTGATTGATGAGTTTTGGTACATGTGGGTTCATAAAAGTAGATCAACCTTGATTAGTGAAAAATCCTTTAATAGGATTGTTGTAAAGATTTTCATGATTTATAAGTTGTGTTATGTGAAGAAAAAGATGAATAGTAACTTTAATAAAGGTAATTGGATATTATTGCATGGAATTTGAGTATAAATGATTGCATATTGATGTTGGAACTCAATAAAGTTGTTTTTAAGCCAATGGACCAAGTTTGAGGTGATTTGAATATTTTTAGACTCAAGAATTTAAAGCTTTAGAGTTGCATAAAACTCATTCTGTGCAGTTTCGAGCAAACCCAATGTGGATAAATTTCTAATGTTCTTGATGATGTTTAGACTGTTATAAGTTTTGAGTTTGCGCAATAGAAATAATTTTTTTATGGATTTTCCAGCTTGCTTATTTGGATTAAGACTGTTTTGACTTAGTTTGAGTTTGCTCAAAGTTCAAATGTTAGTACTTTAAAGAGTGATGAACGTTATTATTTAAAGCATATTAAATGTTATAATTGAGCACACTCAAATATAGCTTGAAGCAATCTTAATAAAAGCAGTAAGCTAAACTATAATTACTAGTAAGTATTCGAATAAGCTCCTAACACACCCAAATTAATACAAAATGAAGTCAAGAACTGAGAGAACTAGCGTCGAGTATCGGATGCACAGTTTGAGGCGAGTGGTGGTCTAAACGTACGACGTCGTGACAGTAAAACTCAAAAACTTAATAAAACTATAAGGGTTTTCTTGAGACACGTGTACGAGGTTTTTGGGGTTTTAAGACCTCGATTTATGAATTAACGTCGACGTATGTAGCTAGGGCTCGACGATGACTTAGCGAGGACATCGACACGGACTACGAGGTATGAGATGTGCGATCGAGTTTTGGCTCGCAACACACGAGGTTTATGAACACTAGGAAGTTATAAACTTTATTACGCATTATATTATAATTGCATAAGTTAGGCGTGCATTGCATTATGATTATCTGTGGCCAAAAATATAGACATAAGGACTTATAGGAGCCTTCTCCGAGAATTAGATGGGGCAGCTTCGACGGTGAAGACTCTCCCCATCCAGCTACTCGGGCAGCTTTAAGGGATGACTATGCGGCGATCTTCTACCCTCTAGCAAGTATTGTTGTTGGAGGAGGTTTCCGCCCTCCGACCTTTCCAAAGATGAAGTTAGAGTACATCGGTGCTGCTCGTATTAACGAATTCGAGTGATGGGACATCCCCTGATCATCGATGCTGAACGCCGCCGGACCGAAGAAATTCAAGCTAGGTCCTTGCATATGGGGTTCATTGGAACCGTCTGTTCATATTAGAAAAGGATTGAATCATGTTTTATTCCTACAATTTACTTATATTATTCCTTGTCGAATTACATTATGCTGTAAATTTTATAAAACCCTGTTGTTCACTTACTGGGGGCCTTTTGGAACCAAAATCCATCCTCTAATGATCGAGGGAAGGGCAATGCGCGCTAGTGAGATGACGACTTCAGACTGCCCTGATCTTCACTGTCAGATTGATCTTTTTTATGTATATATATTTTGTTTTATATACCGAACTTACTTTTTTATGCATGGATTATGAGATACTTTTGGACATGTTCATCGATTTGGATTTATGGTACTGATGATATGACATGTGTTTTCCCCACTTAGGTTCCCATTTACTTTTTAGTATTTTATTATATGTACACTGAATTTTGCACACACATAAATTTAAATTAATTGTAAAAAGACTGGACGAGCAGGTCTAGAACATCTTTTACGGTCGATGGTGTGACCAGACGCCTCAGGAGACGATTCGGGTCGATCAGACTGTCGGTTCACGGTACGGGTGCTGACATGTAAACTACTTATCAAATACCCTCAAACTTAGGACTTTTCATGTCTTGAGCAAAGGTATAATTGACAAAACAAAAGTAAACTAGACTCTTAATATAGTTATGAACTAACTTAACTAATCCTATACCCGATTCCAAATTCATTGAGTTCCTTTGGTTTACATAATCGCCAAGTCAACAATCTACTCAAGAAATTTCAGAGTTATGATATGATATATCTAGAACTGCAATCCAGACACAATTAAGATCATACTTTAAGAACATAGACTAGATAAGGACAAAGGCTATCAACTACTCACGAGTTCTTTTGGTCTATATATTCAAGCACGCAAGTTTACGATCTATGTAAAAATAGCGAATCAACGCTTAGAAGGTACCATAAGCGAGAAATGCAACCACACTCTCGACTATTAAAGACTTGGCACCATTAAGGATCAATAGGATTGTAAGTAGGTAGTAACATGGCTAGGGTAGGGTAACAATAAAATGATATAAAAGTAATGCAAAACATTGGTAAACTAAAACTTAGACTGTCAAAAGATTTTCTAAGAACAGGAAAGTAGCTTATACTTCACATTAAATTCATTTTTCTTTTAATTTGTGTAGTCCTCACCTTTTTCTAACCACTCGGCTCCCTGCTCCATTTCTTACGGATACCATTTTAGGTGGGACTCTCTAATTATGACTTGATTTTTTTCATCGTTATTAATTTTCCCTTATTTTGGATACATAAACAAATTTTCTTTTCTCTCTAATCTTTTCTTCTTCTTTTTAAAGATTTTTAACTAGGGAAATTAATTTAGGTGAGCTTAAGGCTAAGGGTTTTCATTCAAAAATGGCCTAAATCACTTCTCTAAAAGTAGTTTAGACAAAAGAACTCAGCCTCAAGTAGGTTACATCCTCGTTCTAGCACCTTAAAAATTTGACTTTTTCCACTTGCACAGCACTGACCGTCTGCCCCCTTTGGTATCTAGAACAAGGCTTATCTCTCATACTAAGTCCCTAATATGAAATAATAAAAATGTTGGGCTATGGGCCAGAGTGAGTGTTTCTTCTAATTTTCCCTGAGTTTCATGTCAAAAGACAACCATAATTCAATCATTCAAAACCAAAGGCATGAAATACAGTTTTTGGTGACTCTAAATAACTATAATACTTGCATGAAAATTGTATCATATCCTAGTGAAATGGAAGATAGAAATATGAATGGAAAGGAAATAGAAATAGAAAGACAAGAAAATGAGATAAATAATACCACCATTATAATCCTTCAACTGTTTGACAAAAGATAACGATCATACCTGCGGTCTTTAGCAAAAACATTCATCCAAAACAATCTACAATCCCTTAGACACCCCTAAACTTATTAGGAACCTTGTACCCAAGGTTCAAAACAAGTCAAGAGACTTACACAGAGAAACAAACAAAAGAGTGAAAGAACATGATAGATATGGAATTAAGTAAATGATATAAGCTCATGCATAATTATAAGAGTACTAAAACAAAGAAATAAAGTAAAATAAATTGAAATTTGGGATCCCTCCCAATAGCGCCTTTGATTACAGTCTTTGGCTTGACTCTGAAAGGCTCATCTTAAGTGATGTTGTCCCACTTGATTTGGTCACCAATGGTTCTCAAATGCACAACTCCATAGGGAGAGTAAGCAACCCCTGATTTTATTATTGTGGGTGAAGGAATCTCATTAGCTTTCAGCACTTGATGACCGGTTTGCTAATCTAACCTGATATCATTCTGCAATAAAAGGTTAAAAACATGCATCGCAAACAAGTAAGATATATTAGTGGGAGGTTTCATGGTGGCAAAAATATTAAATTTAACAATCTCACCATCAAACTCTATAGACAAACTACCCTCAAAGACATCAACTTTGGTTTGAGCAGTCAGAAGAAAAGGTCGACCTAACAAAATGGGACGTAAGCAATAGAAAGGTTCGTCCCCCATGTCTATCACATAAAAGTCAGCAGGAAAGACCAATTCCTGAACCTTTATCAAAACATCCTTTAAGACCCCTATAGGTGTACAATCAAACTATTAGCAAGGTGATAGAACCCTGTGTGTCTAAAAGTGGAGCTACATTCAATGATTTATATAAGGAGTGAGACATGACATTAATAGATGCACCTAAATAACACATGGAACTCTCAACGATAGTATTACCTATTTTACATGGACTAGCACAAATAACAGGGTCTTGACACTTAGGAGGAATCTTCTTTTGAATCATAGTCGAGACATACTCCCCCAAACTTACCTTTTTTGTTCTTACAAATCTGCCCTTATGCGTGCAGAACTGTTTCTGCAGTTTAGCATAACGAGGCTCCTATTTAATCGCATCTAGTAACATAATTTTGATGTTTACCTTTCGAGAAATTTCCAAGATCTCATTCTCGTCCTCTACCTTTTTAACCTTCACTAACCATTGTGGCAACGAAGGTGGAAGTATTAGTTCTTTAGGTGGATCATTCTTCATCTCCTCGAATCTTAGCACTTATGATGACACTTCAACTTTCTACTCTTGCTTATGCTCTCGAGTGTTGAAACCTTGAGCTTCAGGTTGATCTTGAGGGGTATCCATCACCTTCTTAGTTTGTTCCAAATGCTTGTACTTCTCAGAATATAGTCGTTGTGGGAAAGGAGGCCTAATTTTTATCTTCTTTATAAGTCATAGGCTCTTTCACCACGATCCCACTCCTCAATGATATAACATTCACATGAGCCCTTGGATTTGGGATTAGTTGTGATGGAAACTTCCCTTGATCTTCAAGACATCCTAATTGATGTGCGATTTGGCCTGCTTGAATTTCAAGGTTTTGTATCGTTACATTGGTACGATGGATGGATTTATCAGTGTTAGCTTTATATTGAGCAATATCTCTTGAGAATTGGCTCTGTTGAGTCATAAGAGCTTTCATCATATCTTTAAGTGAGGATGAGTTATTAGGGGTTGTAGGTAACGGTTGACTTTTGGAGACAAAGGTCTGGTACTTCTAATTTTGAGTCCCGTAATAGAAGTTCAGGCTGTTCCTCGTCATTGCATGATTATATGTGTTACTGAATGGGGCTCTAGGCGCTCCCTGAAATCAATTACCCATGGCATTGGCTTCTTAATTTTCCTCATAGAGAGTAGGACATTCATCAGCTGCGTGAATTGTGGCAGTACAGAGACCATAAGCTTGGACTTGCACTTTGCCAGAGATGAGGAGACGTTCCATCGTTAAGGTTAGTTGGTCAGTTTTACGGTCAATAGAATTTGAAATTGCTCCTATAGTGAGATCTCGGTACCCAGTATCATCAAGATCTCCATAAAGGCATGATTGTTGTGTGATGTCCTCGTATAACTACTTCATCCGAGCCAGTGTCTTATCTCGAATGTAAGTTCCACATGAATTTTGAATCATGCGCCTCTCTATGGGTGTCATGCCAACATAGAATAAACGGACTATAGCCTTCTGAGTTTGACCATGGTGCAGGTAACTGGTGATCAATCGCTTAAAACGATCTCAATTTGCACCAAATGATTCTCCCACTTTCGTTTTGATGCTGCATATATCCTTGATGAACTGAGCAAATTTATCCTCGGGAAAATACTTTTTTAAAAACTCATTTGTCATCTTATTCTATAAGTTAATTCAACCATGCGAAAGATAGAAAAGCCATTCCTAAGCTTTGTCTTTAAGACAAAACGGGAAAGACCTAAGCTTAATTATGTCCTCATCTATTGTAGAGGGGTTTCATCTTCTTGTAGTTAGTTTGAAATTCTTTAACAAAAGTGACTAGGTCCTCATTCTCTCTTCCATGAAAAGGAATGTATGAGATGGATAAACCCATACTTCAACTTAACCTCTCCAACATTCTCAGGATAATTGATGCAAAGGGGTTGTTGTGCCAAAAGAACTTGAAGGTCTTGATTGGCGTGCCCCATAGTGACCGGGCAATTTTCAGCTTGCGCCATGTCTAAAGGATTTTGGCCTTGTTATTGCCTAAGCTGGGTTCTCTATTCAACCTTTGGAATTTTCACTCAAGTTCAGGATAGAAAGGCAACAATTAACCAGTCAATTTTATCCAAATGAGTTTACGGATCATGAAAGTAAGAAAAAGAAAAGGAAACTAAACTATACTCAGAATAAAGGAATAAGTCCCCAATAATTGCCCCAAAATTTGTTCGCGTGTCATTCCCGCAAAATATAACCTGTACTCGAGTTACCAATCCTACAAGGGTGTAGTAGTGGTAAATACGGGGTTGAATCCACAAGACTTAAGTGTTACTCCGAGTTAACTAAAAAGGGAGATTTTGGAGTTTTTATAGATTTTTAAAAGAACACTTAATTAACTAATTAAAACTACTTAGAAATTAATGTTTGCAAAGAATAATTCAACATGAGAAAACACCTAGGTCTACGGTTCCACAAATCCAAATCATAGTTCAATAAAAAGTCATGATCTTCAATCTTTCCAAAACATTATTAAATAAATTCATCCTAGATTAGCTATAGGAAATTGACATCTGCCAGGAATCCCTATTTCCCATAGTCTCAATAGCAAGGACATTCGCCACTAACTACTTCCCTAATTAACACACAACGACATCTGCCAATCAGGTTTAATGCATCAACCGCATAGAGTTCTGTGGGAATATTAATCTTAAATAACCGGATCGTGTCCGCTTTTGATTTAACATAGATTTATTGATCGAATATTTCAGAACCAAAAGGTTTTGATTGAAAATGGGTGAGTGATTGTCACTTGTATCAGTCTAATCGTACAATTACAGATACGAATGTCCCTATTAACTATAAGTCTTCCACCTAAAAGCATGCACTCGCCAGAATACATCTAAGTTTGCACCACAACCATGAAATTAACAACAAATAAAACATAAAGAATCGAAATAATTAAATTATAAATAAATAAATCTCACATGACATCACTATAAACCATGAATCTCAACTTGTTTCACTTCCAACCTAGGCCAAGAGTGCTTAGCCGGACATCTTCTTAAAGAACTTTGTTAAAATAAATAAAAGAAAAAAAGATTGATTGGTCGAGAGATGAGAAGATACTAAACTAAATACTAAAGTCTATATAACTAAAACTATTAAATTTGGTCTCTGAAAGGGAGAGAAACTATATTTCATCGGTTAATTGGTGTCTCATCCTCCTAGAACATTCTGATGATTGTGGTGAGTTTGTTGTTTAGGTCTCTAACAAGTCTCACGCTCAAATTTGTCATTTTGTTGTCATTGCTGATGTGGCGAGTCGTGATTGGTTGTGGAGCAGTTGTGTTGACATGGTAGATGAACCAGGAGGTGACATGTAGTTGGCAAGAATAAGGGAATATGCTTTTAACAAATCTTGCAAAAATGTGGGAGTCTGCACTGTTACATATCTCAAGGATGGTCAAGCGCTCTGTGTTAAGAGAACACATATGAAGAATCGAACAAAAATGTGGGAACCTGTGCTGATGATAATTTAGAGGTGGATCAACATTCTAAAGTAACAAGAAAACAAATAGGAGAGACGGTGAAGTTATGGGATACAGTGCAGCATAGATATCGAGGCATGATAAAATGCTTTGTTTCTAATCTATTATGATTCTGGTGTGCGAGTCTTGAGGTGAGATAAATGGTTGCTAGAGCACTGTGTGAGAACTATGTTTCTATTGTCTATCACTCAATATTGCTCCCTCTTTTGATTATTTAATAATGCATGTCTCGAGGGAGATCTTATGGATATTGAATCACACTGTAATAATGACTTATACTTAGTCATTTTTTAGGCTTTCTTTAACTAATGCTCCACCATATTTCTTCTAAACCACCATAGTGTCAACACGAACCAATATATGTCCTACCAAGCTATCTTGAAGTGCGTGTACGCTCACTTTCCAATATCAAACACCATGAACACTTCAAAAGACCTCGAATTATCTATATTTCAACAAATTGTCACTGAAAAACTAAAAATATAAATAAAGGATAATTAGTTAATTATAGAAACATTGAGATCTAAAAACATATAAAATAAAAACTTTAATATATTAATATTACCTACATATAAGACACATTGTTTGAGTTATACACAAAGTCGGAAGAGAGCCGGAGGAGAATTAGCAAAAGAATATACGTGAAGATGTGGGTCGTGAGGTCGATACCATAGGTATTACCTATGTCGCTGTGAGTATAAGCCATAACGCCAAGGTAGCAACAGGTAGAAAAATTGAAAAAGGCCCTGTTGCGTCGTTGACGCAGTGGCGGCAGGCACGAGGCAGGGGTCGATTTTAAGGGTTTTAACCCCATTTTGCATATATTCTACACAATTGCACTAAAACCCCCAAGCATACATTCCTCTAGAGCCAAAGTTTGATCATTTTTAAGTGAGATTAGTGAGTTCCTAGTGATTAAAAGTGAAAGAGGCAAGTGCATTATGGATTTGCACAATTAGAAGAGTTAGGGCTTTGATTTATAGATTTTGATTCCAAAGAAAGCTAAGATTCAAGTTAGTGAGAAAAGTGAGAGGGCTTGGATTGAAAAAGACTTGGAGAAGTGATCTGAACAGAAATTAATCTGCATTGAGGTACATTTACAATTTCATCTAGTTATGCGTTAAATTTTGAAAATTTTGATGATATTGTATGAAAATGTGGATTTGAGGTTGTAGGATAGGTTTTGCAAGATTGTGTGAATGTGAGAATTAATATCACCTATGGAGACTTAGTTAATATCTTTGCATCATTTGACATATGAATGATCCATGTTATATGAAATTTAATTTTTTTATGTGATTTGAATACCGAGTTGCATTAAGTTGTTGTTAGTTCCTTGAAATTGGAGGAAAATGAAAAGAACAAGGAAACAAGTTAGTCAAACTAGAGCAAATGATTTGAGGCATCTACCACTAGAAACCCCAATGACGAAGAGCCTAGACCTTTTAAATCAAAAATTTTCATTTGTAAAGAGGCTAAGAAACAATATGAGAAAATGCTATGTAGGGATTTCATTTGCTAAAACGGAATTAATTTGCTGTCCAAATATGATAAAATAGTGAACAATTTCATTAGACATCGAAATTGGGAGCAACTCACTCAAGATTATAGGGAGAATAAAGTCAAAGGAGTGAGTGGGACTATTTTTGAGTTTTATGCCAATGCGAAGTTCACGGCTAAAGATGAGCCAGTGAATGTGAGAAGGGTTTATCTTCCCTTCAATAGACGTAAGATCAATAATTTATATAGGTTGGAAGAATTAAGCTTCTATAAATCCGCACCGACTTTCTCGAACAGGTTATAGAACAGACCCTATAACATATACCCTTTTAAAGTCATTGAAAATGCATTAGTTTTCCCAAGACAAAAAGGATGGGTCATAGGAGTTGAGAATGTGTTGAAACACATTAAGAAGGGGAGTATTAGAAATGTTTGCAGGATATGGAAACATTTTCTTGTTGCATTGCTATACCCTACTTCTCAGTAGGGCGAGATCAACAAACCTAATGCGACTTGTCTTTATGAGATTACTAAGCACGAGGAGATCAACATTAGGAAGCACACCAGTCTGAGGGAGTCCATCTTTTCGGAAAGAGACAACAAGTTGTTGTTTCCTATATTGATTACTCAAATATGCTTAAAGGCCATAGTAAGATTGGGAGATGATGAAGAATTTGATATAGAGGCCTAACCAACTATGGATGAAGCTTTCATGCTCATGTTGAAATCAACACCTGGTTACCAAGACTCCGAGGAGGAGACTCGAGGTCGAGTTATTGGCCAAAAGCTAAGAGGATTAAGTAGCAACACAAGTAGCAACAACAGAATTAGCCCAAGAGCCAAAAAATTAAGAAAATGAAGAAGAGGATGAGCAACAATAGTAAAAATTTATTGAAGGCTACAAGTTTATAGACCCAGAGATTGGAGAGAAGGACTTGGATGATCCTAAAGTCATTCTGCAACCTCCTCCACCAGAGACACCTATACCACCACCAAAGGATTTGACTCCACGACACCAGAGGTTATGATTAGCAAAGATGATGAGATATTACTAGGAGGATAGGGGCAATACCAGGTAGCCATACTGAGATATAATCAAGATATGGAAAAGGAGAGCAACACCGACGAAACGGGCAGCGTAATTTCATGTTGTTTGTTGATCATCACCAAGACAGAGTTAGATATGAGAGGGGCAAACAGTGATGCCCCAATTCCCACAAACTGGGTCCCGCTCGGCTTAGACCCAAGTAGACCCTCGAGTCTTCCTTCACAAGGTCAATGGAGGCATAATAAGCCTCAAATTCCATTATTTTTTTAAAAAAATTTTCATGTTTTAGAGTTGATTTATTAAATTATGCAATTTTTAAAGTAATTATAGTAGAAGTAAACTTAAAGCAATTATAACAATTATGAAAATAGAGTTGGACAACCTAAGGCGTGGAACCCTAAAAATATATAGGTAGTCATGCATATCTAGTGACGAAGTAGTATGTAAGTGCAATAATACATCAGTTTGGATCTCTTAATCCCAAAATACTCCAAGTGTTATCAAAATAATATATATACATAATACAAAAGACTAAAAGTAGGAGAAACCTACAAGTGAACAAGAGAATGAGGTGCTCTGAGTGTCCTCAGAGAAAGTCACCAATTACTGGCGCCTTGCCCTTGCTCGTCTGTGGATCTGCACTCAAGTCATCAATACGAAAATTATGAGTCTAGTAAGTAAAAGCTAGTAGGATGTAGATAGCATTTCATGAATAAAAAAAGCAGTATGGATATCAAGTGGGAATTTAAAAGACAGATAAGTAAATGAAAGTGCATGATAAATGGACTGGAAAGTAATAGCAGCGATAAAGAATGTCTAGGAAACAAAGGAAGGCAATTAAGTTGTCCAAATCCATTGTGACCGGGTGCCACTACTCGAATTCCTAGAATTGCGACTCATCAAATCTACAATTCATTTTAGTGTAGTGTGGGGCATAAACAGTGCCCCAAATACCTCACCTATGACTTTGACCTACATTCCAGTACCCGGTGTAAGGTCAAGTTTGTCCATCTAGCACCAAACCCGACGTACCTTCATGACACACTTAGGTCTTAGACACTCAAAATAAGGAATAGAAACCCAAGGACTAAGCATGCCAAATATAAAAAAGACTAATATATAATGAATTACTAAATATCCTCTATCTGGTTTTACTTACCTTGGGTCGACACAAAAATCAGCTATTGCGGCTCTAACAAGATCCCAAACCGATCTCCGACACCCAAGCTAGTGTGCTAAGACTGTCCCTGGTGTCAATAAATATATATATGTTGAATTTGGTGTGTTAGTGTCCTTAGGTTAGGGTTTAGATTCCTAAATTGAAAGCACTCCAATTGTGAAAATTCAATAAAATAGTTCTTTTGTTAATTTAAAATACCAAATCTAGTTAATTAAAAACTTTTGACAACACCTTCCTTAATCTTAGGCACTGCCCAGCCTAATCCCATAATTAAGCCCTAACCTTAGCCTCGTGGGACTTAACTACGTTTTAGTCAGCCTTTTGTCCTATTTTCCTCTTTAAACGTGTTCAGGATAAGTAATACACATGTCACATTTCCATTTAATTTTAGAGTTAATTAAAACTTATTAAAAGTTATAAAAATTAGCGAAAGACTTAACAGATTACGTGGAAGCATTATAATAAATCCTAAGTGTATGGAAATCAAGAAACAATGATCACACGTATCTATATAGTAAAGTGGTGAATATAAATAGTGTGATGATCATCATAAGTTGAGAAACTAAACACTCGACCCAATATACAATCCCAAAATGTATCGAAAGATATAACTGTATATTACTCAAAATATCAAAACCTACTAAATGTCAATGCAGAAGTACGCCGCTGGCTCAGAGGTAGTCGCCAATATTCTCCTTGCTAGGCTTGGTCGTTGACGGCTCTGCACCCACAGTCATAAAAAGGACGATAAATACAAAAAGTAACAGTAATCCTCGTTGACATATTCATTCACATTTCCAAAACAAACTAAATGCTATTTAAAAGCATAAGTTAAATAAAGAAAGACTAGTACCAAACATATGCTAAGAAATACCATGGTTAAGCAAGTGAAACTAACATGAGGCTAAATAGTTATGATCTAGATCCGGTAGGCCGTGACATACGTTAATGAAGCCTTTAAACCACTAAAGGACGTGTGTGGTATCACACAGTCTAATATCATAAGGGACACTAACCCCGATGTCACCAAGGACTCTAACCCCAGTGTGTTGACAATCCACAAGGACTCTAACCCCGTGTGCCGCATAATAGTGGCGAGTGCTGACTTCCCCAAGGACTCTAACCCCATGTGCTGATATCCTCCGACACCTTAAATCTTGTATTCGAGCCCTTGACACAGTTCCTTAGGTTCTGGATATCATTTAACATGTTTTTGAATGTGTTCGGACCTTTAACTAGGGTATTAGGCTTGTTTATAGTGTCTAAGCAAATTTAGAGAATTGCAGATTTTTATGTTGTCACAGCACCTAGCGCGCTAGGTGATTTGATGAGTGCGCTTTCTAGTGCGTTATCCGAAGTTAGCGCACTAGCTGATTTACCTAGCGCGCTATGTGAAGGAAAACCCATAATTCTGCAATCAGAATTCTGAGTTTTCTCTACACATAGGTTACACCAATGCCTTAAGAACTCCCATACTCACCTCCACAGCCCTATGACATCAACCAACAACATAAAAAGATCTATACATATCATCAAATTCATGGATTCATCAAATTAAACTAAGCTAATGGTGTATGTAAATTACCTAGTTGATGTACACAAGCTTGACCAATACCTCCTACACAAAATTCTCCAAATTCTTGTTGATTTTCTCTGAATTCTCTTATTCTCCAACAAGTTTCTTAGTTCCCAAGTGATTTAAAATGAAAAAAAGTTTGATTTGCATGTGTAGATCTTAAGCTATATATATGAAATGGATATGGTTGATTAATAGCCATTGATCTTATTGCATACACGTATCTCGAGACCCATATAATCATTTACACATTTACAAATTTCCTACTTACTTTCCACTAACTTAACTTAAGTAACACCAATATGTAACTCAATTGGTTTCTAGATGTACCAATATGTATCTCGAGAAATATCACATAGCTACTGTTTTAAAATGCTAACTTAGGTACATTTAATCTAAAATCAACCATAGCCACATTATTCCAACTATATAAGCTACCCTAAGCTTAAAATGAGCTTACCAAATCAGTTTCTATCCCGGTCCTACATCGACAAGCATCTCGAGGCACGTCCCCACTCACGTATCGACACCTATACAAAATTATGAGTGACTTAGTAGTCTACACATATACAATACACTAGGTATACACGACAACAAATCTAACATATACCTCGACCATTTTGCCTCTATCAATGCATGTATTATGCTGTGGGTCCCACGTCATGGGTGGGTAATCCTAATAATGGAAAATAAATAAGATTAGAAATTTGGGCCATGAAAAATCTTCCAAACTAATGAAAATTTCGTCCTCAAAATTAAGATTTAGGTTAGGATTAACACTTGATTCGAAGAGGTACAGAAACCTGTCTATTATATACTCTTCTCACTCTAAAGTGAGTTTTGTATCATCAAGGAACTGCCACCTGAGGAGAACCTTCGGGATAGACTTGTTCCTCAATTGCTATACCCTTCGATCCAGGATCTGAATAGGCTACTCCTCATAAGTAATGTCATCGCTCAGGTCTATCAGACTCAAATTCACAGTCGGTCGAACACCTGCTCTCGACTCAGCTAATCGAAGCATCAAAATATGAAAGACTGGATGAATCCCTGACATCTGTGGAGGTAGCTTAAGCAAATACGCAACTTTCCCAACCTGTCTTATAATCATGAAAGGCCCGATGAACCTCGGTGCTAGCTTACCTTTCACCCTAAATCTCTAAAGCCCCTTCCCAGAAGAAACCTTCAAATATACAAAGGCTATCCCAATATACGTGAGATCGCTGCGATATTTACTGCATACTTTTTATGTTTATCCTGGGGCCCCTTAGTCTCAGACGGATCAGTTTGACCTTCTCTATGTGGTCAACAACAATCTTAGGCCCCACAATCGCCTGGTCATTTGGGTCAGTCCAACACGATGGCGAGTGACCAGATCTGCTGAATAAAGCCTTAAATGGCGCCATCTCGATACTAGTCTGATAATTGTTGTTACAAGCAAACTCAAACAATGGCACGTACTCCAATACACTAGTCGGTAACATATCCTCGAGGATCAAAATCAATATCTCGGTATGGCAATCAGTTTGACGATGAAAAGTTGTGCTAAATTGTAGTCGCGTACCATACTGCTCCTACATACTCCACCACATCCAAGACGTATACATAGCATATTTGTTAGTCATGATAGTCAATGGTACTCTATGTAGCCAGATAATCTCTCTCTCGAATAGTATACTCAGCTGATCAAACGTGTAATGCATGGCTACTAGTAGAAAATGAGCAGACTTCATCAGTTTGTCAACGATCACCCAGATAGAATCATGTCTCCCAGTAGTCCTTGTTAATCCCCTTACAAAATCCTTAGAGATGTCCTTCCACTTCCAATGTGGAATAAAAAGATACTACAACAACCCACCAGGTCTGCGATGCGCAGCTTTCACTTTTTGATAGATCAACAGTTCTTGATGAACTCAGACACATCCACCTTCATCCTAGGCCACTAGAAATATTTCTTCATGTCATGGTACATTTTGGTCGTACTTGAATAAACGTTGAATTAGGAATAGTATGACTCTTGAATAATTTCATTTCTCGGCTCTGGCATTGACGGTATCCTCAATATGTCTCTGTTTCTCAGACACTGTTCAGACATCTTTGTCTAATCAACACAATCTGTACTCTATGCCGAATCACTAAATCTCGGATACAACCTGCTGTCATCTGACCCTTTGACACTCTATGTGTGGACATGATCTGTACTCTCATCTGTGCGCAAATCTCAATTCAAGTACTTGTAAAACCCTCTAGTGAATATGCTATCACTGCTGCTTCGAGTAACCCATACTCATGCGTCATGTGGCATCTGACAACCTCATCATCTCTAATCGGTATCCTACTCAGCGCATCTATGACTTTATTGGCTTGTCCTAGGCTATAGTCCACAAAAAAGTCGTAATCTTTCAGAAAATCTAACCATCTGCGTTATCTCATATTCAATTTCTTCTGTATGAAGAGATAATTCAGACTCTTGTGATCTGAAAAGAGTGTGAATTTCTCTCGATACAGATAACGTCTCTACACCTTCATTGCAAATACTACTGCTGTCAATTTCAAATCATGTGTAGGGTAATTCTTCTCATGTACCTTCAAGTGTTTTTAGGTGTAAGCTATCGTACCACTACCATATATCAACACACAACCAAGACCATATTAGAAGCATCCATGTACACCAAGAATTCCTGCCCAGCCTCTAATAATACTAATACTGGTATACTAGTCAACAATCTTTCAACTGGACAAATGCCTCCTCGCCTTCGTTAGACCAATCAAATCTGACATCCTTCTAGGTCAACCTAGTAATCAGTGAAGGAATCTTCGAGAAATCCTTCATAAACCGGCAATAGTACCCTGCTTAAACCAAAAACCCCTGATATTTTTCACTAACGTTGGTGCTAGCCAATCCATAATTGCTTGAATCTTGGTCGGATCCACTGGTATCCCTGCTGCCCTAACAACATTCCCTAGAAACTTGACCTCCGAAAACCAAAATTTACATTTGCTAAACTTGGCATAGAGTATATGCTCCCTCGATGTCTGCAACGTCTCCCCGAGGAACTGCTCATTATCCTCTCTAGTCCTTGAATATATTAGTATATCATCAATAAAGACTATCACGAATCATTCAAGAAACAGTCTAAAAACCCCAATGCATCAAATCCATAAATATTGTATGGGCATTGGCCAGTACAAATGGCATGACCGTGAACTGAAAGTGTCCATATCTCGTGCTATAAGCCGTTTTGGACCTATCCTCATCTCTGATCCTAAGCTGATGATACCCTGATCGCAGGTCTATCTCGAAGAAGTATTGTGCTCCTCTTAGCTGATAAAATAAATCATCGATCTTCGATAGTGGATACTTGTTCCTGAGTATAACGTTGTTCAAGTGACTGTAGTTGATACACAATCTTAAAGTACCATCCTTTTTCTTCACATAAAGGACTGGTGCTCCTATGGCGACATAGAGGGTGTGATGAATCCCTTATATCCCAAGTGTTGAAGCTGAGTCTTTAACTCCCTTAACTCTTACAGGGCCATGTTGTACGACAGTATGAAAATCAGTCTGGTGCCCGATACTAACTCAATAATAAAATCAACCTCTCGCGATGGCGGTATACCAGGTAACCTCTAGAAACATATCTAGAAACTCTCTAACAACTTGTATATCCTCTAGTATAGGTCCCTGACTCTCTGCTAATGTGTATAGTGCAATTAATGCCTCCATTTCCTCTCTAGTCGCAGATCGACCTCTCGTGCCCACTGTCCTCGCTGAACTACCTCTATAGGTGAATATTAGACGCCCTGGGACCTCAAATATCACTATATTAGATTGCATTTTTAAGATCATTGTGTTGCATATAGAATATTACACGATGATAACTAATATAGTGGTGGACAAATAAGGATAAATGTTTTTAAATATTGCCATTGAGATACAAGACCTTTGGTAGAGTTCATGTTAATTAAATCTCTATAGATTCCAAAACAGGATTGCATCCTATTTAATACATAATTTTAGTTCCAAGCTAAGTTTAGGGAAAGACTTAGGCAATGCTTGTCAAAAAAAGGAAAAGAAAAAAATATAAAAGAAAAAAATAATAACATAGTTAGAAAGAATACTTGCTTGACTATAGTGAAAGTGAGAAGTGCTAACATAAGTTTTTCAATGAAAAAATAGAGAGTCCCACAAGTTCCAAAGGAAAAGTTGCAGGGAACCTAATGGTGGGAAAAAAGGTGAGAAAAATATTCCAATAAAAAATAAAATTGCGGTATCCACAGGAAATGGAGTAGGGAACCGTATGGAATGAAAAGAAAAAATATATGAAGAAAAGAGTGATATATATGAGAAAGAAAGGCAGATGTTTACGAAAACTTCTCAAACAAAAGATTTAGCTCGAGTGCTTATAGCTAAGTTAAATGGAGTTTCGTTTCCAACATTTGAATTCATGAACGTATCTTGTTTATTAGTATCCTATTGACTCTGAATAATCTAGGGACCATGTCAGTGGAGATTGGTTGTATAAGTTATAACGACCCAAATTAATTAAACTAGGATTATCGTTAATCTCGGGGATTAACAGTCGTAATTCGGGCGTTACGTGGACAACTCGGTTGGCTCGGACACGAGAACCGATGAAATATGTTATTTATGAATGGTGGTTGTATATATGTGGTGTTTAACTTCATTTTTGTTATATTGCACAACATGTGTGTATGTTGCTATCGGGCAAGTTTGTGTGACGGGTGTTTGCCTCAAAAGGCGTATTGACGTGGGTGTCGAGTAGGCGAACTACGGGTACACTAGGAAACTTGACGAATTCACATTAGAATGACTAGTTAATCAATTTAAAATAGGTAATGTAACCACAGGCTAAGATCGATTCAATTAAAATAATAGCCTAGACACGGGGCACTGAGTGTCGGGTAGTTGAGAGTTAGTGGGACCACAAGTTGATAATTGTTGGTCGCTAAAAATACTAATCATAGGCATTATGATGGACCTAAGCTAAGGTGAATAAATGCAATAAATCAAGGCCTATAGTTGAGTAAATCAAATAGAAAGCATATGATTGGTCTAGAAGTACACATTGACACATCTAGGAACTAGGTGAGCAATGAAATGGTGTCACTTGAGGTTGAGTTAGTGGGAGTTAGTAGGATACAAGGCAAGAGGTGAACCATTAGATAGTCCTCGAGATACATAAATCCATTGAGATCAAGGGCTAGGAAGGAACATCACCTTAATATATAACATTAGTGATCAAACAACATGCAAACCAAATCATTCATTCATTTTGCTGGAGAAGAAGAAGGAATTACTGGAGAGGAGTGAATCATCAAGGTGTTGAAGGAATCCATGGGAGTTGGGTGAGAAATTCTCAAGCTAGCGTGTTACATCAACTAGGTACGCATCTTTCTAGTTGAATTTGAAACAAGTTCTGATTTTATGCTGATTTCAGAGGGTAGATGATTGAATATTTGCAATTGGATTATATATGTGGATTCATCATTTCAAGTTGATAATTCAGCTCTATTGAAGTTCTTAATTCGGTTTTGAAATCATAAAGATATGAATTTTTGAAATTGCAACACCAAAACTAGAATTATGCATGTTGTATTAGGAATCGACCTGGGTAATTGGTCATAACTTGCTCATTTTAGATCCAAATTGATCCAAACCAGTGGCGTTTGAAATCTTATTTAAAGGGGAATAACTTTTCCTAAATGAATGTATTTTGATTCAAATGTTTTTATGTCCAAACATGCTCTACAAATAAGTGCTGGAATTGAAAAGGAAAGTTTTGAAACTAAACTTGTTAAGGGAATAACTCCCTAACTACTTATCAAAACGAGCTGATCTTTTAATATGTTGTATTTGGGTATGTTTTCTACCTTGTGACCAAAAATCTCATTTTTGGAAACTATAGATTGGGAGAAATAGATTTTCTAAGTCTATTGGTCGGATTAGATTCCAATTAGACCTATATTTAGTAAAATCATGAAATCTCTTTCATTTTAAATCCGAATTTTGCAAAATAAACCTTTCCGGAAAGATAAGAGAGAGAACAACAATAATTGTACTGATGGAGGATTTCGATATTTGGACCATTTCATGCCTAAAAGTGCGTTAAAAGTTGGAATAAAATTGAGACTTAATTTAGTCTTTAGGGGCTGATTTAGGAAGATTGATTTAAAGTCTATTGAACCAATTTGAATACACAATAAACACACTTAATTGACTTCAGGGACTTAGGGGACCATAGCTCAGTGTCGTGGAGCTTGTCGAGTCGGATACGAGAGTCCGGAGAAGTTGGAGCGCGGATTGAGGTGCGTAAACCCAATGAGAATGCTTCACAAAATTCATGGTTTTGGTTTTATCGATATCGCGTTTCATGTGTGATTGCTGATGGGCACACATGAGTTTTCACTCCTATTTGGTTTGCGTATATATTGGTTGTGGCTAAATTGCTTGCACGAGTTACTTGTGTTTAGTGCTCGTGTCGATGGTAGTAGAATATATCTACGATTGTCGGGAGGGATTTAGGGAGTTCCCTTGACTTGAAATAGCATTTGGAGGGGTTCATCCGGTAACCGAAGTTGGAGTTTAGTCACTGTAAGCCTGTAAGTATATACGTCTATTTGATTTATCGATTACTGGCTGGTGTAGGTTAGGGTTTTCTCATGATTAGACGTATGTTTTCTGATTAATGCTTTATTTCCAAGCTTATTTAATTGGTACATGCTGCTTATTTACTTCACGCTATTGCTTTTGTTTGTCGTATGTTGCCTACATTCATGGGAATATAACGTATTGTTGCCAGGAGTTATATTTGCATGTCTCGTAGTTTATCAGTTTTATTTCACGAATATTGTGTGGACTTCTCTTGGGATTTTTCTCACTGGACTCGTCATTGTATTTGTTGGGTGACTGAGTGCAGATCCTTCGACGAGCAAGGACAAAGGCAAGGAGGTACTGGGCGACTACCTCTAAGATTGCAGAGCCAGCTCGTGTGTGACTAAAATATGTATTAATTTTACTTTTGTTGGGTTTTGGGGACTATAGAACACTGATTACATGTATATGGAACTTTTGTTATACTTATTTCGCCTTGATATATACATGGTATATTTTGCCGGGTTTTCCACTACTTAGGATTGTTAAATACTGCATAAGTTACTTATTAAAAGACTTCCGCTGTTAAATTATCATATAACCTGATAAATTGAATAACTAGATAACTAAATTATTAGTACTTGTGTAAAGGTTAGTTAGCATAACTAGGGTTAGCTGGAAGAGTGTAAGCAACTAGTTAAGTCGCGAGGCGTCAAGGATAAGTGAGCCATGACGTGGTACGGCTTGGTGACGTGGGATGCGACGTGGAGAGATCTCAAGGCGGCCTGAAATTTGGGGCCACTACATAAGTTCTGTTTGTGGATTCTTTAGTATTCAATGCTCTATTTAGAGATTAAAACTTGGCTTTGCTTAAGTGTTCTTTTGTTGTTTTAGTGCATCAAAAGATTGGAAGATACCACTAGTCATTAACGGGTTTAAGATAATTTAATTTGCATTGATTAGTAAAGCATATAAGATAGTTCATTCTATTGCATTATGAGTTTTTTAGGATTGCAATATTATGAGTGTAGTTTGCATTAGATTAAATTGCATATGACCTATATTTCTTTGCTCGGGACTTGTAAAGTCCTAAGTTTGGGGGTATTTGAAAAGTCATAAATTATACACATTATTTAGTGCATTTTAGTATGTTTTATAAAGTAAAATCTCGTAAGTATGGTCCTAATAGCTTATATTTGTCTATTTCATGTTTTTAAGGGGTATAATTGAAATCGTGTCAAAACACAGTGTAAAATTCATATATAATGATCTTATATTGGATTTAACTCGAAAAACGTGTTGTGGATCTCGAGGCAGTGAATCGGGTTTCACATGGCTGATATGACGTGTTGATGACATGACAATAGTGGGTTGGACGTGTGATGATGTGGCAATGAGCTATGGTGGAGTGATGTGCTCTATGATGTGTTTGCATAGCCTATGCAAAGGTGGCATAGGCAATGTTCCAATGTAGCAGAGTGTAAGATAGTTAATGTACATCTTTAAATAAGAGGGCCGCTAAGGGCACCCCACCAATTCATGAAGGCACCCTGTTATTGAGGGCACAAAACAAATTTCCAAGGGCACCCAAAAATTACACATGAAATCTCCGAAAATACCCCTCCTGCACAAACACGAAAAAACCCGCCGCACCCCCACCACCCCCCCCACCTTCACCGATCTTGACTCCAAGATCGTGAGCCGATTTCGATTCCAAGACTATTGTACCCCACCACCCGCTCCACCATCTTCGGTTTACGGCTTTTTTGCAGTTCGTAGGGTCGTGGTGTGAGCCGATTTCGTCTCCAAGTTAGGGTTCGGTTGAAGTTTGTCGGACACACCTTATTTAGTGTAATTAAGTTACATTTGGTAGAGTAGTTGTGATTTACAGTGGTGGTGGTTTGTTCAATAGTTAAAAAAATGGGAATTCGCGGTTCTCGGCCACACAGGCCGGAGACTGTGCTAACTGTCTCGGCAAAGCATGGCCGAGAGGGAAGCTACATTTTTGGGAAGTCGCAGTCTCGGCCACAAAGGACGGAAAGTCTCACAGTGTCTCGGTTACGCATGGCCGATAGTACTCTAGTTCTCTCGGCCGAGACTTGACGAGAGCAAGGCGAATTGAAGTGGTCAACCTATATCGGTGGTGCACAACCGAAACCTTTCAATCAGACGCGGTTGGACACCGCCGATATATAGGAACAATTGTCGGTCATGGGTGACCGAAAACATGGGCTAGTTCACGAACCTGCTTGACCGAGACATCAGAAATGGATGAAATTGAACATTATTTTTCGTAAATTTTTTGTTGGGTTATGTTCCATGCGCTTATATGTTGTAATTTTTTCAGGTATGGCTCGTCCGAAGGCACCGGTGAATAGGGAGGATATTAAAGGAAAGATGAGGATACTTAGTATCAGGGTCACTAGGTGATATTATGAAATACCAAGGAACATTAGAGAGATAATAAAAAGACTCGATGATTAAAACTGCAAAGAACACAATCATAAGCAATGGAAAGGTAGTCATACATCATAAGCGTCATGAGGAATCTGCTTTAGTAAAAGCAAAGCCACTTCAAAAAGCAAAATATATAATAATTACAACCAGACAAAAGTAAACAGTGAAAGCAAATAGTAACTACTTCTTTACATAATAAGATACCAAAAGCAAAAGCACGGCGGCATGGGCGGATGGCTAGACACGTCTAGAAAGCATGAGCTTGATGTGAAGATGGCATGGGCCCGATTAGTCGCTAGGTCCTTGGTAACGGATAATGCAATGTGATGAGGCGGGGAAAAATAGAGAAATTCCGGAGAAAGACATACACATAATCGAGGGAACCGCGTCATAGTCGAAAAATGAATATACACACGGATAATGGGACATCCCAATAAATACCATAAGCCAAATAGAAGACAAATATCATCTTGTGTCCACACATGGCTGATATGATATGTGAAAATGTTGAGGGAATGCCGCCTTGGAGGAGGATTCCAGTTCAATCTCAACGCCATTGTTGAATAATTCTTGACAAATGAACTCTACCAAAGGATGATGAATGGCAAGATTAATGGTAACCGTAGGAGACTCTTAGTATCAGGGTCACAAATATGCATCAGAAAAATTTTGAATGTTATCATCAGAAACAGATCTGGTAGATGACGAACATTTAGAAGCAATCTGTTTAAATTCAACCAAAACGTACAAAGACAAACACGAAAAGACCCAAAAAAAGGTTCTCGATTTTACATATCCGAAACTTTCTTCTAAGTCTCGCTCACAAACGATCGAGAGTTACCGAGTACTCTCGATTTTACCAATCCGTGACCGACGTACACTATCGGTCCTCTATGATGACCGAGATATCACCATAAATCTCGGTCTGCGAGGCCGATACAATCGCGCACATCCACGAAACTTCGGATAACCGCAAAAAAAAAACACAAAAATTTGCAAAATTTTCGTGAGTTCGACCTCCTCTTGCACGCGATGCGATACAATCCTACATTATATAGTGGAAACAAGTTCGGATTTGAATAAACTACCAAACCCTACGTTGACAAACAAATCATCATTTTCACAGTTATACCCAACTAAACAGTTCTAAAAAACCCGAATATGGTTGTCAAACATTGTTACCTCGTTGTCGAGACGAGCACGAAATCGATCGCTTCTTCGCCAAACGCAATGTGGCTGTGACTTTGTAGTTCAAGCTTGCTGGTGGGGTGCCCTAACTCCTTGTCAAAATGGTTTGTGGGGTTTGAACTATTATATATATACAGGGGCAAAATGGTCTTTTCCATTTTTGCCGGAATTTTTACAAATAAGTTGGGTGCCTTCATGAATTGGTGGGGTGCCATTAGCGGCCCTCGAGATACACACCGAACAGTCAATGGAGATAAAGTGAATGAAGGTGATTGTGTTACCAATTGAATTCATCATTTGTGTCAATCTATGGTGGTTTAGGAGCAGCATGATCGTCCTCGCGATGCGTGCTGGTAAGGTTGATGAAGAGCAGAAAATCAGGAAAAAAAGGTAAATGCATGAGGAGGGATTTGATCCCCAGCCACCAAGCCGTTGCGGAGTCCTTACCATATAAGCTACTTAGCCATTATATACGAATGGCAAAGCATTTATATATACCTTAATCAACACAGTTGAGAAAATAAAAGGAGAAAAAGAAGGACAAAACGCTTAGAAAAGGAATTGAACGCGGGACGTGTAATAGAAGCGGTAGAATTTTACCATCAAGGTCGACCGACTTACTTATGAGGAGTTTGACAGGTATCATACATATCTCATTAGTAGCGACTAAAGCTAAAAGGATATCAACTCAAACTTTATATCTATCAAGATATGGGGTATCTAACCTATTCTAGTATATCTAAACCACTTCAGAGGGCAAAACGGAAATTAGGAAAATAGTATAAATAAGACCATAGACCTCCTAGCTCTCTCTCTCTCCCTCTCTCCTCCATTTCTTTTCTTTTCTTTCTATTTCCTTTTTAGTTTAATGGAGTTTTTCATAGTTATTGTTAGTTAGTTCATTTTCTAAACTAAGGAATTGCTAAAACTTAGTTAGTAATTACCTTTGGTCTGGGTTTTCATTATTCGCATTGATTACTTTAATTATTATCCGTATAAATCTAGTTTAATTCGCATTGCATTCCTTAATTATTATTCTTGTGTTCATTTAATTATTTATTGTTTTCTAAATAATATAGTTAATTAGTAATTATTAAAACATGACAAAACCCTTTTTTAAACTAAATATAGTTACACAATCCCCATAGAGATTATCCCACTTACCGCTACTGCAAACATAAAGTATAATAAATAGGTAGGTATTATTATTGCATGCTCGACATGTACATTCAGCCGCGATAAATTTTCCCTTGGAGTTAGATTTTTGTATTACTTTCCTAGTGTAGACATCCTTTTATTTGGTTGGAGTTAACTAAGTCCAACTCTTTTCAAACAAGTTCAAGAGATTTTGATTAGACCCCGGGCATTCCTTTGGGCTAGTTGAAAATCATGATCGACTAAAAACCCAAGGAGAATCTTCTGTCGCCATGGCGAGCCTAATTAAATAACCATTCTAAAACCTGATCATTTACAATCCCTAGAAAATTTTTACTCTACCATGCAACTTTAACCTCCTAGCCCTCGGGACTAGCGATGCCTTTTAGCTCGATCATATTCTTTGAGCTTTAAGGGTTTTTAAATGTCTCCTCAAGACATTATCTTAAATCTTTTATGAGTCCTTAACTGGGTCAGAGTGACTTTAGTACAAAATCTTTCGCAACTGAGTCACAAACATGTGAGAAGTTGATGCGTGCCGTAAGTATAACGGCTAGCTTGTAGTAATAATGCAACTAACTTACGTTGATCACATATATCGTCCTCATGGAAATGTTTTTGCACTAGTTAATTACCTATTCAACTTTGAACTAATGCTAAGGAAATCCCTTTTTAATTGGTTTCATATTAAACTAAACTATTTAACAAGTCAAATCTAACTTTATTTAACTCTTATATTAAAGATATCTTAGTTCCCAACTTCACCTAGCTAATTCAATACTATGCTTTTCAACCATTTTTAACATCTTAATATGTTGTGTGCAATGCCTAATTACAATAGATAGATTTCCTTCAAATTCACTTTAACCTACTATCGTGACGGAAAAGATTCAAATGTGCAAACTAGAACTCCACCTATTGATGTGCATAAAGTAAGCTCCACATTGCTTCAAGTCCTAAATCTTTGGATTTATAACCAACTAAGTTTACTATTCATGCCACCCTAATCAACAACTATCGCTCGATGTTGTACATTTTATGGTTGCACATTTCATGTCCGGATTAAAAGCTTCAATGACTATGATAACTCTTAAAACCTAATATCATTAAACATGTGGCCGGTATGTCTAAAACATTACGCTCAGAATCAATACAAATTTTAACCATTACACTTTTTATAATCGATGTCTACTCATATTCAAAGCATAACATTCATATCATAAGATCCATTGATCCCTAAGATAAATCGACTACTCACACTTCATTGTAATACACATATCACAATTTATAATTGAAATCATTGCAAATCAGAGATGATATGAATATTACGTTCAATTAATCCAATGAAACCAAACTTGAACTACAAAAGTGAAGTCTTCAATTTTTCTTCACATAATACTCTTTAATACTCAAACTCAAAGTAAACCTATGCTACTCTAATGGTGGCTAATAATTGGCATGTGTTGAGTTTACTACGTCCTAATACCTATTTATACTCCTAATAACAATTAGAAACCCTACTTTACAATTTAACTAGAAATAAAACTCCAACTTTCTATTTTCTGTGAGTGTGGCGCTCTCACTAATGCCCCGGCACCGTGTTTGTTAAGCCATGGTGCCGCCACTACGCCACTACTGCATGCACTTATTTCGCACTTCTATATACCTGGCGTTGTCCCGTCTGTCTCGACGTCGTCCCTTGTGTGCCATAGCGTCACCACTGCGCTGGAACTCAAGTGTTAATTTCTCCACTTCTTTTGCTCTCCCACGTCGTGCCTTTCCTTCCACGTTGTGCCTTTCCTTACCACAGTGTCACCATGTGTAGCCACGGCGCTAACCATTTTCTTATGCTGTTTTTAGAAAATTATGTCCCATCAATATCACATCATCTTTCTCGATCTATGGTACTACCAAGAAGTTGGTGAGATACTTGAATCTTCCCACTTGCACTAGCACATTCATTGACATTCCTAGTGGAAAGATCTTATCACCATTTGCTTTATGGAGAACGAAAGGTGGTATAAAAGCAATCTGCAACTTGGCTTTTATGTACCATTGTTCTGATAAAATATTCATATAAGCTCCTGTGTTAAGTAAAACACCAGGGATACTGACGTCATTGATCATTATGTGGAGGAAGAGTTTCCTTAGATCATCATTGTAAATTTCAATCATATGTTCTAAATCTTGAAGCTTTAACTACTCATCAATGAATTCTTCTTTCGTCGGTTGCTTCTCTTCTTGATGTTGAACTTCAAGTTGTTGCTTCTTTGATTTCTTCTTCTTATTATGCAGTTTCTTATACATCCATAGAATTATGGTTTCATTCGTATGGATGCAAACATTGAACTCCATTTCATCATTTTGCAGACTTTGTTAGTCAGTCTCAAGATTGATGATCTCCATATCTTATTCAACAAATTTTCATAATAAGGTTTTAACATATGACCATTTACTTTAAATATTTTTCATGTTTCTAAGCTTTCTATTTCCATTGCACCATGAGGTAGTAAATTGACAACCAGATAAGGTCTCATCCATCACAAACAGAGTTTTCCAGGAAATAATTCAAGTGTTGAACAAAAGAGTAGAACTTTATCTCCCACTTGAAAGTTTTTAGGAAATAATTTCTTAACATGAAATGTTTTAGTTTTATCTTTATAAATTGATGCGTTTTCATATGTGTCATTCCTAATTTCTTCTAATACTTGAATGCTCAATTTATGTTGGTTTCCTACATCATTATAATTAATGTTGCATGTTTTTATTGCCTAATAGGCTTTATATTCTAGTTGTACTGGTAAATTACATGTTTTACCAAATATTAACCAATAAGGTGTCATGCCTATGAGAATCTTAAATGTTGTTCTATATGCCCATAATGTGTCTTCTAATCTAAGACTCCAATCCTTACGTGTTGGACTAACAATTTTTTCTAGTATTGACTTAATTTCTCTATTTGACGTTTCAGCTTGTCCACTAGTTTGTGGGTGATATGTTGTAGTTGTCCTATGTTTGACGTTGTACTTAGTAGGTAGATTAGCAACTAATTGATTACAAAAATGTGAACCTCTATCACTTATAAGTGCTTTAGGTACTATAAAAACTGTAAAGATTTTTTGTCTAAGGAAATCAATCACTATTTTTGAATCAATAGTCCTAGTAGCTTTTGCTTCTACCCATTTAGACACATAATCTATAGCAAGTAAAATATAAATATAACCATTTGATGGTGGAAAAGGTCCCATGAAATCCATGCCCATACACCAAACACTTCACAAAATAGAACATGGGTTAAATGTATTTGATTTCTACGTCCTAAGTTTCCAATTCGTTGGCGATTTGGACAAGATTTTATATGAAGGAGATAATCATGACCGAAATGTCCTCCACATGCATAAGTATGACAATGATATATAATTGATTGTACTTTTGAATATGGTATGCATCTCCTAATTATTTGGTCTGTACAAATCTTCCATAAATAAGGTTCATCCCATTAATAGTGTTTAGAATCCTTTTAAATTTTATTATTTTGAGCTCTCGTTAAGTAAGGTGATAACCTATTGGTGGTAAGATAATTAACTATATCGAAATATCAAGGGCTATCAGTCTTCATACTATACAAGTATTCATCCAGAAATTCGACCCTTAATGGTATGGGTGGTTCTCCATTCTCTAATCTACTTAAATGGTCTGCTACTAAGTTTTTGGCTCATTTCTTATATTTTATAGTAAGGTCGAATTCTTGTAGAAGTAGTATCTATCTTATTCGTCTAGGTTTTGCATCTTATTTTGTCATTAAATATTGCAAAGTTGCATGATATAAATAAACTATTACCTTTGTTCGTAATAGATATGGTTTAAATTTTTTTAAGGCAAACACTATCGCTCAGAGTTTTTTTTTCAGTTGTGGTGTAATTCTGTTGGGCTAGATCTAGTGTCCTAGAAGCATAGTATATATCATGAGATTCTTTTATTGCTTTTTAACCTAAAACCGCTCCAACTACGTTGTTACTTGCATCACACAAAATTTCAAAGGGTAACAACCAATCTTGTGAGTTAATCACAGGTATGGTTGTTAAGGAATCCTTTAATTTATCAAACACTATCTTGCAATCATTAGCAAATTCAAGAGAAATGTCTTTTTGTAAAAATTTGCATAAAGGTTGTGTAATTTTAAAGGAATCTTTTACAAATCTTTTATAGAATCCTGCATGTCCAAAAAATGAACATATTTCTTTTACTGTGGTGGGGTAAGGTAACGTTTTGATCACTTAAATTTTTGCAGGGTCTACCTTTATTCCTTTATGTGACACTATATGTCATAATATCGGTCATTGGTCTACCATGAAATTACATTTTTCCTAATTGAATACTGAATTATTTTTATACATTTTTAAGTACTTTAGTTAAATTAACTAAACACTCATTAAAAGAATTACCATAAATTGTAAAATCATCCATGAAAACTTCGATGAGATTTTCCGTATAATCAAAGAAAATATTAACCATACACCTTTGAAATGTTTCTGGTAGATTACATAAACCAAAAGGCATACGTCTATAAGCAAACGTGACGAAGGGGCACGTAAAATTGGTTTTTTCCTGATGGCTACAGGTATTTGGTGAAATCCTGAATAACCATCTAGATAGCAATAATGGGTATTTCCAGCTAATCTTTCTAACATATGATCTATAAACAGGAGTGGATAATGGTCTTTCCTAGTTGAGGAATTCAACTTCCTATAATTTATATATATCCTCCAACCATTTTGGATTCTAGTTGGTACTAATTCTCCATGTTCATTTGTTATTACTACAATCCCTGTCTTTTTATGGACTACTTGAACTGAGCTTACCCAATTGCTATAAGCTATTGGAAATATCATTCCTGCATCTAATAGTTTTGATATTTCAGCTTTAACTATGTCCATCATATGTGGGTTTAATCTACGTTAAGGTTGTCTAGTAGCTTTTGTATCAGTTTCTAGGTTTATCCTATGCATGCACGTAGCTGGACTTATTCCTTTGATGTCAGTTATGGTCCATCTTATTGCTCTTTTAAATTCTTTTAATACATTTATCAACTTATTTTCTTTTAAACTAGTTAATTTATTATAAATAATACTAGTAATTTATCACAGTCCCTTAGATAAACATATTTCAAATGATCTGGTAAGGCTTTTAGATCTAATTATAGGGCTTTAACTAAAGAAGGTAAAAATTTTGAATAAGATCTAGATAAGTCAAGGTAATAAGTAAGTTCTGGTAGTTCATTATATAATTCTAAAGTACTTATTATCTTTTTTGCATCTTCATCTTTATCATCATCCTCTTCTAAATCTTCAATTGCCAGTTCTAATTTATTTAATTTATCTTTTCTTAAATATTTATCTATTAACGGATCTATCATATCTATTGTGCATATGGAAGAAACATCCATTGGGTATTTCATTGCATCATATATATTAAAATTTTATTGCATCATCATCTACTTGCATTATTAATGTTTCATTTGAAACATCAAACTTTGCTTTTGTTGTTTTCAAAAATGACCTTCCTAAGATTAGAAAAGTCATTTTAGAGAAGTTATCTTCTTTCATATCTAAGACATAGAAATCTGCTGGGAAGACTAAATCATTAAATTTGACTAGTACATCTTTGAGTAAACCTACTAGTTTAACAATTGATCTATCTGCTAATTGTACGACTATACCTGTTTCTTTTAAATATACGTATGTCATTTGCAAATAAATAGATAAAGGCGTAACATTTATGGAGGCTCCTAGATTACACAATGCTTTAGAAATTCATATGTTCTCAATCGTACATGGAATGAAAAATATTTCATGATTAGAACATTTAGTAGGTAACTTTTCTTGAATTAGTGCTGATACGTATTCTCTTAGACTCAATTTTTCATTAGCCTTAAGCTTATTAGTATATAAATATTTTATAAATTTAAGATACTTAGGTACATTTTGAATGACTTCAAATAGAAACATATTAACTATTACTTTCTTTAATGTGTCGGACATTTGTTTTTCTTCCTACAGTTTCGTAGCCTTTTTATTATCTTCCAAACGATGAGGGAATGGTAGTTTTACATTAATTGGTCTATCTTTATCAAGTTCATCACTTTTTTCGTTGGGAATCCTATTATTTGTTATTTTAATTTCTTTCTCTAGTTATGCTTCTATTTCTTTTCTAGAAACTAATTGTTCTGACATTTTAGGTTCATCCATCTGCTTACCACTCCTTAATGTTATGGCTGGTACTTTTTCATATATAGTAGGGTAAGGTTGAGATGGTAATTTCCCTTTATTTACAAATTCACTCATTTGTGTCACCATCTGACTCAATTGGTTTTTCAATTCGGTTATATCATTTTGTAATGTTTGAATTACTTGATCTTTGTTTCTTTCTGAATTATTCAATGTTTTATACCTTTGATACCCCTTATTATTAATATGATTACCTACATTCGATTGTGGGTAATTTACATAACTTTTAAAGCTATAATTGGGATCAACAAACCCATTATATTGGTTCATTATAGCATTAGCTTCTTCTATTTTGGTTTGTTGATTCAAAAGATATTCATCATTAGAATGGCTTAATTCATTATAAGATTTTATTGTGCTTGATCTATCTTTTAGTAATAACTTAACCATGGCTTTTAGTTCATCTATCTTATCGTTTGGTGTTTTATATGTCCTATTTATGTCACTTAGATTATCTTTGGTCGCTTCACTCTTCTTACTATATTGCTTGGATTGTTTAGCCATTTTATTTATAGCTTCTTTTGCTAAAGTTAGTGTTTTGTTGAGCAAAGACCCTCCATATACTGTGTTTAAGAATCTTCGTTCTAAGTGATTTAATCCTTCATAAAAATATTGCATTAAAGTTTTATCTATAAATCCATTAATTTTAGGGAGACCTGTAACGGCCCGAAAATTTGACTTGACACGTGTCAAGTCAAGGTCGTATGTGGGACCCACTCGTCGAAATACGTATATCCGAATCCAATTTGGGATGATAATGCTAACTATGCGAGGAATTCGGTGAGCCGAAACACGAACGGGGATGCGCCTCGAGTCGCGTGCCGACGAGGGATACGCCTCGTGATACGTGTAGCGCGAGTATCGAAATTTTGAAATAAGGCGGGTTGGTGCCTCGAGATGCGCATTGCACGAATCTCGAGGACACTTTCGATTTGAAATTAAAAGAGAGAAATATATATATATATATATATATATATATATATAAAGGAGGGGATAAGATCAAAGAAAAGAAAAAAAAAAAAAAAAAAAAAAAGATCAGGAGAGACTGATCGGGCGAAGAGAGGAAGAAAGGAGAGAGGGCGGAGGGGCTGATGGAGGTGGCCGGAGTTCTTGCAAGGACGAGCCGGACGCGACGACGACGACGACGACGGCTTCCGGCGCGGCGCAACGCAGCGGCAAGTTCGGCCGGCGAGCAGTCGCGTGGATGGCGGTGATCGCGCGAAGCTGCGACGCGAGCAACGCAGCGCGGAGGCCGGCGGTGGGCAGCGCTCCAGCTGGACGGCGGCATAGCAGATCCGACGAGATCGGCGGCCAGCCTCGAACATCACGACGCGGAGGCGTGGAGCAGCGGCTCCGCGCAAGCAGCAGGGTCGCGGCACGGCGCGGAGAGCGCTGCCAGCACGGCGCGGACGGCGGCCAGGCAGCGCCAGCACGATGGAGAGATCGGCGGCGATCGGACGGCGGCGGCGGCCAGCTCGCGGATCAGCGGCGCGGAGGGTCGAATGAGCGGGTCGGATCGGCAGCGATGGCGCGAGAGCGGCGGCGGCGAGCGGTCGGCGGCGGCGCCGGTGAGCGGCCGGGGACGGCGCCGGCGAGGCATCGGCAGCGACGCGGTGAATGGCGCGGTGGCGCGTTGTCGACCAGTCGGATGCGCGATTTCGTCGAAATCGCGACGACGCGATGGAGGTGAGGTTTATTCACCTAATTTCAGTATGATTTGAGTGATTTGAAGTAAAATAGGCTTAAAATGTCTAAATGGACACCAGGGACTTAGGAGTAGGGTGTCGGGTGCGCAAATCGAGACGCGAGCGACGTTTTGAGGTTCGCGATTTCTCGAGGTAAGTAAACCAGTAGGGACTTATACAGTATTTCATGTCTTTCCATTGGCTGTTGTTGTTTACTGTTTGTGATAGCTTTATTGTTGTTGTTCACTGCTTTGTGATGATAGATATCGTTAAATTGTTGTCGATTGAGGGGGTTCATTGGCAAGCGAGTCATGGTTACTATTTATCTGCGATATGAGCTTTTATCCGGACGCTGTCGATATCTCCCAATTGAGTGTACGTTGGGGGCACTTATCCGGGTCCGTAGATATCTCATAGTCGAAAGGGTTAGGGTTGGGAGGCATGGGGTTCGCCCTAAACCTGGGGTTAGGGTTGGGAGGCATGGGGCTCGCCCTAAACCCGAGTCTGCTGGGCTTTTGCCGCGACTCAACGACTTTTTGGTCGGGACTCCTTGTTATTTGGCACCACTCATCGATGGATTGTTTACAGTCTTGTATATTCATGCGTTCTTGATTTCTTTCATTCTATTTGCATGAATTCGACTGCTTTGGATATCGTGAACTGTTGTTTTGGATATTGTGAAATGTTGTGTATATGTCCTACTTGATTTACTTACCTGGGCTCGTCATTTTTATTTTGACTGAGTGCAGAGCCGCAGACGAGTAGCAGAGGGAAGGCTTCATCGCTAGGTGATTTTTTTTTGTATATTTTGTATTTACTCTCCTCTGATGATATTTACTGGGTTCCACAATTAGGTTGCCTAACTCCCTGATCTTTTTGTTGAGTTATTTAATGTATTAGTTGCTTCCGCTAAATTTTTAAATCTTGAAAAATACTAATAACTCAATTTTATGGGAAATTACTTGTAATAATGGATTGGAAGGCTGACGAGGCCTGCGTTGACCTTGCGAGACTGGCTCGGGGGTCCACGTGGGCTTAGGCCTGGCGGGGCCCAATTTTATGGGAAATTGGGGCCGTCACAAGACCCTTCCTAGCAACAGCACGAGCATTGATAGACATTGAAGAGAGGGAGTTAAGTTATAAGTAAATGATGAGGAAGTCATGTTCAATATCTACAAGACCTTGAAATTTTTTAGTGAAGGAGAGTAATGCAAGTGCATCAAAGTTAGATAAGTAATTTTTTATTGTGTTACTGAGATAGCCCCAAAGTATACATCAGATGAACCGCTAGAGCAATGCCTAGTCTAAATCATAACATAAAGTTCTGCATTAAAGGGTGAACTTCAAGATGTAGTAAATGTTTTAGCACCAATAGGACCCCCTGAGTTTCATAAGGATTTCGAGAAATTAGAAACAGAGTGGAAAATGCAGTTATAGAACCAACAATGGAATTAAAGCCTTTACTATTACACGTATTTGGGAGGAAAATCAATATATCATGTGATCATTTTAGCAGAGTTGACGGAGTTGGAAGAAGAAAAATTACTTTGAGTTTTGAGAGAGCATTAGTCAACCTTAGGATGGAAAATCAAGGACTTAAAAGGAATGAGCCAGCCGTTTGCATGCGTAAGATCTCAATGGAAGAAAATAATAAATAATCAATTGAAGCTTAGAGGCGACTGAATCCAGTAATGAAAGAAGTTGTAAAGAAATAGATCTTGAAATGGTTGAATGTCGGAATCATATACGCCATTCAAACAGTTCATGGGTTTCACTAATACATGTGGCACTAAAAAAGAGGAATGACCATTATTCAAACTGAAAATGAGGAAACATTGTCCACGAGAACAGTAACTGGCTGGAGGGTTTGCATTGATTACAGAAAGTTAAATAAAGCTACAAGAAAGGATCGCTTCACACTACCATTCATTGATCAAATGTTGGACAGACTAGCAGGATATGAATACTATTGTTTCCTATATGGTACTCAGGATATAATCAAATTGCAATAGCACCAGAATATTAAGAGAAAACGACGTTTACTTGCCCGTATAGAACATTTGCATTTATACGGATGGCATTTGGATTATGCAATGCGCTAGCAACATTTCATAGATGTATGATGGCTATTTTCTCTGATATGGTCGAGGATATTATGGAGGTATTTACGGATGACTTTTCTGTAGTTGGTGCTTCTTTCGATCTATGCTTGCAAACTTTGGCTTATGCATAAGGAGTTTTTTTACGGATGGCATTTGGATTATGCAATGCGCTAGCAACATCCAATACCAAGAAACATTAGAGACATAAGGAGTTTTTTAGGGCATGTCGATTTCTACATAAGGTTTATTAAGGATTTTTCAAAAATCACTAAACCATTGTGTACATTGTTGGAAAAAAATGTTCCATTTGAAATGAACCTGGCATGCATACAAGCATTTAAAATCTTGAAAGTAGCTTTGATTTCGACACTAATAGTAGTAGTAGTACCAAATTAGGATTCTCAGTTTGAAATAATGTGCGATGCAAGTGATTACGCAGTAAGAGCAGTATTAGGCCAATAGACAGATGGAATGTTTAAAGCTATATACTACGTAAGTAGAACACTGGATCAAGCACAACGAAATTATTCTACTACAGAAAATGAGGTATTGGCAATGGTGTTTGTGTGTGATAAGTTTCGAGCCTATAGAGTGGGATCCAAAGTCATTGTATATACTGATCATACAGCAATCTGCTACCTTTTTGCAAAGAAGGATGTCAAACCAAGGTTGATTGGATAGATTTTTGTTAATTATGATTTATTCCCCATTTTAATGTGTATTTATATTACTATGATGGCCTTTTTCCTTGATTAGTACATTTAGGGGTAAAAATTATCAACCCAACACACCCACCAAAATATTTTCAAAACTAACACACTTTTGGCCACGTCACCGCCACATCACGCGCCACGTCAAGGGTTTGGTTTGGTCACTGGAAAACATGACTTTAAGTCATCCAAACATTAAACGACATCCAAACATTATTGATGTGCCCTTTCTTATGGAGCTTCAAAGGTTGGCCTTCTTTGCCACATTGTTGTTGATTTTGGCCTTATTTGTTTACATCGACTATGAATTAAAAGTTTTAGTTGAAAAAGATTTAGCTTTTGATATTGCCAATTTGCGGTGATATTCAATATCTCCTTGTTTATTTTATTTGATAGTAACTGAAGTTTGGAAATCAAATTTCACACCTGAGCACTGCTTTTGTATTTCCATGTAATGAAGGGATGTCCTGAGATGGTGTCATTTCTAACAATATTAGATAGAAGATTACTACATCAGTTGTACGATTTGATGCATCCTACTCTGATCTATATAAATATATTATGTAGGCTATGGTAATTAAATTCTCTTCCATCTCAACAATGAAGCTTTCAAATGATTTGAAGGTAGAGAACATCGACAAATTGTAACTATGGGCGTGCAAGGTTAAATGGAGCTGTTGTTTCCAATAATAGCATACACAAAGTTTCAATACAAGAGGTTCAACACATCAAGAAAAAATAAGTTAAAACCCATAAAAAATAAAGAACTTGAAAGTTGAATTGATATAAATGATGAAATTGGTAGGTGATCAACTACAAAACAAAAATGAATAAGGAGAAAATGTCTTATAACAGTTTAGAAAAAGTCATAGTCTGACCCCAAATAATGACTTCCAGTCCCACACCGTGTTCTCTTGACGACTCGGACATTACGGTTTAAAGCTAGTGGAATATCCGAATGGCCCACATCAGCCGGATTTTGAGCATCTTTTCTTTGAATATCATCGTTGTCACGCATTCCGCCATCATGAGTACTTGTACTTCCAAAGAAATTCATCATTATTGGACTTGCATGAAAATGGCGCGAAGATGTAGGTGCCCTGTCAAATGGAAAGGCTTTCATAGCCTCGAATGTCATGTTGGGAGGAACTGATGGAGTATGTGGAGTCCCAAACTCGTTGAGAGGCACTGATGGAGTATACACTGGAGTGTCATGCCTTGAAGGTGTATCAGCATGGGAAGAATGATGAGAAGCTTGAAATGAACTGGGCATATTATGCATCCGATAATCTGCGTGTCTATCGGTGATCAAAGTCGATGCAAATACATCTCTAATACGTGCAATAGATACATCATCACCCAAAGGTCAACCGATGATGAATTGAAGTAATTTCATGTGCCTACATATGAAATATTTATGAAGTTTTATGCGAAAGTACAAGGAAAACAACTATTTGGCAAGGCTTCATGACTGAAAAAAATATAATTGTACTTACCAAGGCCTCAGCAATAGCTCCACGGGGAGACATGAATCGTCGTGTAATGCGACGATACCATAGCATATACGGGTTGTAAAAGTCCATTGGCTCCTCTAATATTTCATCAGTTGCAATATCGGAGGCACGTTCGTTCCACATGCAGACATAAGCACTATGTTCTGCGCTCCAATCCTTATCCGTCTTCCCTCTCAAGTCAATCTTATGTAGCTGCATGCTTGTGCTCTGTAAAGGTGGTATTCTTTGTCTCAAACCGAATTGTCGCATGACTCTATCGGGATTATACATTTCGACAACACAGAAGAAAAGCAAAGGTGCCCTCGTTCGCTAAATAGCACGACCACTGCTACAGTACGAAGGTAGGTCCATTATCACTGTCTCAGGATACGGTTCCCATATTACCTGTAGTCAATAAAAACAACTTGAAATGAATAAAATACGCATTTTCCATGATGTCGACATAAGCACTAGGTGGAAAAATAATTATGTATATCTCTTACTTCATCGGGTGCTTGCATGTCAATCATTTCTCTGTACTTTGTCAGGACGTGCATTGATGTTCCCATGGTCTCCAACGCATGTCTCCACCTGCACAAATGAAAAAAATAACACAATGCATGCATGTCGGCACATGTAGATAAATTAGAAGAAATTGAAATTATTAGGTGAGAAAATACTAATTACCTATGACCAAATGGAGGAGGTGGAAATAATATTTCACCTACGAGGTTGAATAGATCATTCGGTCTATCGCAAAATAAACACCTAATAGAGGAGGATTACTCGAATGTCAATTATGAAGATAAGGAATCCTACCCCTTTCAAATAATCCAAGACGCATTAGAGATACCTTCGAGGAGGGGATTTGCACTTGATAGCGAAGGCCACCCAAAATTTATTGCAACCACCTATTTTTAGAAGATCATGAAGAGTTGAAGTTATATTATAGACGCATGTTTTTACCCAACCAAGCAACACTTTAAAGTTAAGAACCCAAGAGCTGCTTTATTGTACCGTACAGTGATGAAGATGGGTTATATCGATGTTCAAAAAATCATACATGATTCTATGAAGTTTGCTATGCAGAATACAAAGAATGAAGGATTACTTCCCAATTTTGATCACTGAATTGTGTAGGAAAGCTATGTAGGGTTTTGATACTGAATTCGATGTATTACTCGATATGACTATAAATAATGCGGGAGTAAAACAAATGAAAAAGGTGATAGGACACAATTACTCAGAAGATGAATGAGAATCATTCAATGCAATAAATGAGAGAGAAGCAAGGAAGCGAAGCACAACTAAAAATAGAAGGAAGATAAGAGAAGACGTACAGAGAGCGATAAGATTAATGTCTGGAGTGAACGTACCAAATGTTCCTACGAGTTTGACACCATATTCATTACAGCCTAGGAGAAGAGGGTTTTTTCGAAATATATTTTCTTTATTAATGTGTAGCTAGATGATGATTCATCGCAATGAAGAAATAATAGCGGCAAACAAGAGGACTTTACAGCGCTACCATTCTATGTCTGATAAAAGACTTGATAGTCGTTTGTAGGACTCGAGGAGCGTCGACATCCCATATCTGCAGTTGCAATTTCCAATTGGGACTTACAACCTAGCTGATAGTTATTTCTCACAAACATTTGCAGAAATGGATGAAGATGATGTAGCTGATAATGAACTTACTTCTAAACACTGCCGTGTTTAAAATTTTTCTCTTGTATACAATGAATGACTGAATGATACGATGTATTACTCTTGGTGAAATTTTTGTTAATGAAAGTTTATGTTCCCTTTTGCATTCCATTCCTTATATATTATTGACTTTCATATTTGCATCTTTATTTACATTTTTATTACATATGTCAAATCGTTTATGCTTCACGTGGTATGTTTGTTATCTTGCAATTGGACTTCATTTTAAAACTTTAAGGATAAGGTTTGGAATGAGTTTGATGGTATTTTAGGTAGAGTATGACATTGATCACAAAAAGCTTCAAATTTCTTTCGAATTCAAGTAAGTATGATTTTCAGTTTACTTTATTTTTAATAAGAACGATAATGAATATATAATAGATTTTGAATTGAATTGATATTTTTAGGCACAGGCTAAACAAACCCTAATTTTTGAAATTTTTTAGTTTTTTTGTACCCATATTTCCCTTAATATATAAGGGGTTTTGTCTCAAGCATACCCATAATATATCAATCGAAAACAATAGCCCCTCAATCAACTATTCGAACCCTCTCGACTCCCACACACGGGAATCATATATTCCGAGCAAATAAGGGTGAATTGTCATGGAATCGACCAAGTAAGTCTATTTTCTTTTCTTCTATGTTGGTTCGCTGGATTGTTCTGTGTGTTTTTTGATTGCTCACATTGTTTCCATTTTCGAATTTGCGAGGGCAGCGAGTTTTGGATAAATCGAGTAAAGTAATCATGGAAAACATGAAGGATGTGCCAAATTTAGGAGAATGAGAGTAAAATGAGGTAAGATTTGAAGTATTGTAACGATTTACGCGTGCATTGTAATTTTTTTTTGGTTGGCCATGATTTTCGGACACAAGAGGGTCGAGACGTGTTAAACGCCACTCGGCCCTATTGCGTCGTATGTCATGCACTCTACTCGGTTAAGTTCACCCACTATGAATCAACGACTTTCGACTGCAGTTGACCGTTACCAATTGTTACCTATCGGCTGCACCTGTTTGATATTTTCAAATAGGTTTCGATCATAAATGACCGAAACCTATTTGTACGTATCGGAGCTGAGTCTCCGCACAATATAAAATTGATGAAATATGACTGTTATGCCATTGTTATATGTTTCATTAGTGATTCTTTTCCCTCTTATAGGTTCCTACTGTAGTTCCTATTAAAGAGATAGGGTGTAAATCGAGTAGTGGCTTCCCGGACTTCATCGAGACCTTTAAGCCTGCCATGCCATTCGACAGTAGAGAGGAAGTACTAAACTGGGCACAGTCTACAGCTAAGAAGTGTGGATTTGTGGTCATCATATTGAAGTCTGATGCTCCAATTGGTATGAGAGCTAGATCGTCCATTGGATGCGAGAGGTATTGTGCATCTGCACCTAAGATGTCTAAGGCGAAGAATTTGAAGTTGGATGCAGAGAAACTGTGTAAAGAAAAGGATAAGGCCGAGGCTGAGCAGAAGCCTAAAGAAACTGCTTCGAAGAAGTGTGGTTGTCTATTCAAGCTTAATGTGAAACATGCATTAGATGATAAGTGGCATGTTACTGTTGTGTGTGGGGTTCACAACCACAAATTCTCAAACAATTTGATTGGCCATGCATATCCCGAAAGGCTTACCAAACCAGAGAGGGTCATCCTAGAGGATTTGAGCAAGACTAGTGCAAAGCCTAAAGACATTCTTGCTAGCATTAAGGACATGAATCGGGAGAATGTGACTGTCATCAAAACCATCTACAATGAAAGGGTGCGATTGAGATGGATTGAAGCTCAGGGCAAGACAAAAATGTAAATATTGTTTCAGAACTTGGATGAGCATGGATATGTTGAGCAACACGTATGTTTTGAAGTATCAGACATCATTAAGGGCCTAATTCATTGCTCACCTTACTTCCTTGCAGCTTCTTCGGTGTTTTCCTCATGTGTTGATTATGGATTGCACCTACAAGACTAACAGGTTCAAGTACCCATTGATTGCGATTATCGACGTCACTTCCACTAGCATGAATTTCATTGTGGCGCATGCATTCTTAGCCAAGGAGAAGATGTCTGACTATGAATGGGCATTGAGGCAGTTGAAGGAGTTATTGGTTAGGTGGACACAGCCTGGGGTGATATTGACCAATAGAGATCAAGATCTCATAGGGGCAGTTGAGGAAGTCTTCCTAAGTTACACACACTTGCTATGCGGTTGGCATGTGAATAAAAATGTCCATGCTATGACAAGAGAATTATTTTCTAATCAAGAGGACTACGACAGATGGTATAGGAGGTGGATGGATGTCGTACATGCTTCGACAGAATTATCATACATGGGTAGGGTAAAGGAGCTTGAAGAAGAGTATAGAGGAGTGCCTGGTTTGATAGATTACATCCGTGACACATGGTTGTGTCATAAGGAGAAATTTATTGATGCATGGATGGATAAGGTCTTGTATTTTGGGAATGCAACTACTAATCGGGTGGAGGGTGCGCACTCTACTTTGAAAAAAGAGTTGGGGACTTTGCAGGGGCACTTTGGGGATGTGTGGAGGTCCATACACATAGTTCTTGACCACCAATAAAGGGCAGTCGAGACTTCATTCAATCGTTCAATGCATCTCGTTGCACATCAATATGAACATCACATTTTTAGCAGTATTGTTGGGTTTGCATCTCGATACGCATTGGATGAGATCAACAAGGAATTGAAGAAGGTTAATGATGGTGTTGGCCTCGATAGATATCTTTGTGGATGTATGTTAAGGGCCACTCATGGGTTGTCGTGTGTCCACGAGCTTGCAATTCATATGTTGGAAGGTAGCCCAATTAGTCTTGATGAGGTGTTACCCCATTGGAGGAAATTAAACTTGAACCAGGTCAAAGTTGGTGAAGAAGAACAAGATGACCATGAGTATCTTGCAGAGATCAAAGCAGTTGAGTCTAAGTTTCGAAGCGGGAATGCGAAAATGTGAACAAAAATTATCTAAAAGTTGAGGGAAATCACATGCCCATCTACGACTGTCATTTTCATACCCAAAGGGAAAACTAAGACTAGGGGACGACCTCGTAATGGTCCATCGGGGCTGAAGTAGAAGAAGTCCAAAAATGAGAGAAAATGGAGAAAGTTGAGAAATCTACAACGAGGACTCCATCTTCTTTTGAGATGGCTGATGCTCGAGCTAAGACTGCAAAGGAGGCACAGTCTACTGCTGATAATGCTCATTTTGTTGGTCATGAGGTGTTTTTGGAGGAGGTTCTTGCTGATGAGGTTCTTGTCGAGGAAACTAGGTCAGTTACCGAGCCTCGACCCACCCAAGAGTCTGTGGTTGGTGATTCAAATTCCATAGAGCTATCCTTATCTTCAAACAGTGGTGGCGAGGGGGGGTAGTGCGAGGGGGAGGGGAAAGGGACGTGGTCGAGCTACTACATCGATTCCATTTGCACCACCTAGGCGATCAAGGACCCGATCTCAAGTGGCTGCTGGCTTTATTGATAAAGTACCAGATTTGTGGTTACCATTCAAGCTTGGGACGGGAATGTGAAGTCTGATGAGAACTGTGGGTATCACGCAATAGGAGAGGCATTGGGATACGAAGCTAATTCTGGTTGGATGAAGGTGAGGAGGGAACTTGTGCGAGAGCATGATAGTCATAAGAATTTCTACATCAATGTGTTCCAGGAACAAGAAAACTTTGACACAATTAGAAATTCCATCAACATGTTTCAGAGGGACTTTGCACCGACTTCTTCTTGGCTCACATTGCCAGACGGGCGTAATTGTTACCAATTGTTACGATAGGGCATTTGTTTCATTATCTCATGCCGGGTCTGCGTCTTGGTTTCCTGCCTTACGAGAGCCCCCTCCACAACCTGAAAGACAAGTCATATAGTTGTGCTTGGTTAACGCAAATCATTTTGTTATGGTAAGCATTTGAATATATCTTTAATGGTATTTGTAATTTTAATTATAACTTTAGAACTTACTTTAATAGTTTCGTAATTGTAGTTACGAATGAAGGACGACACACCTCTACCTTCTGTCTCTAATCAATAGGATGTATATGCGTTATGTGAAAGTAGGACTTGGTCGAATAGGTTGAATGTTATGGCGAGACCAACACAAACCGGACAAGCGAAGATGATAACTCTCGTAACTCTCGACTGATATGTTGGTTGTGTTCTTTCTATTGGCTAGACAATGATTTTTTTGGAACATAAACCCTTTTTTGCGTGTGTGTTGGTTGTGCCTTTTTTTGGTCTTAGACATTGATTTTTTTATGTACGTTGGTGGGTATAGCAATGATTAACATGTAGGTGCTTTGTTTAGATCGACATGTACATGGGTGGGTATAGCAAATGTAGTTGTTCATTGTATGGAATGCTTTAACAATGGTCTCCAAATGTTGAACATGTTTGGTACAAAGTTTTATGTTGGTTGAAATTATTTTTTTGAACAGTCGAAAGGATTCTTGCATGAATTTTGCAGGTTCTGAGTGCTCTCGGTTTGACAGGTCCGAGATTTGTTCTCATATATTGGTCGGCTTTTTTCGAAACGGTAATATAGTTTTCGTTCATATGTGTCTGATTAACTGGTCATACCCCATTATAGTTTTAAGCGTACCCCATTATAGTTTTAAGCGTACCCCATATTTGCGAAGTTAGAAGAAACTCATAGTACTTCGGAGCTTGATCGTTCGTGACTCCGTGTCCAATATCAGTTAATCAGAACCGAAACTGGAAATGGACTTTCGGCAACCTTTGTCCGTTAAACTGGTCATACCCTATTATAGTACTAAGCATACCTCATACCCCATTGTTGCATGAATTTTGCAGGTTTTGATTGCTTTCGGTTTGACAAGTCCGAAATTTGTTCTCATATATCGATCGGCCCTGTTCGAAACGGTAATATAGTTTTCGGTCATATGTGTCCGATCGTTGGTCATACCCCATTATAGTTCTAAGCGTACCCCATATTTGCGAAGTTAGAAAAAACTCATAGTAATTCGGAGCTTGATCGTCCATGACTCCGTGTCTAATATCAGTTAATCAGAACCGAAACTCGAAAAGGACTTTCGACAACCTTTGTCCGTTAAATTGGTCATACCCCATTATAGTACTAAGCATACCCCGTACCTCATTGTTGCATGAATTTTGCAGGTTCTGAGTGCTCTCGGTTTGACAGGTCTAAAATTTGTTCTCATATATCGGTCGGCCCTGTTCGAAACGGTAATATAGTTTTCGGTCATATGTGTCCGATCAACTGGTCATACCCCATTATAGTTCTAAGCATACCCCATATTTGCGAAGTTAGAAGAAACTCATAGTACTTTGGAGCTTGATCGTCCGTGACTCCGTGTCCAATATCAGTTAATCAGAACCGAAACCGGAAAAAGGACTTTCGGCAACCTTTGTCCGTTAAACTTGTCATACCCCATTATATTACTAAGCATACCCCATACCCCATCGTTGCATGAGTTTTGCAGGTTTTGAGTGCTCTCGGTCAGATAATTTGAAAGTTGTTCTCATATATCGGTCGGCCCTGTTCGAAAAGGTAATACGAGTTTCGGTCACCTGTGGCTGTTTATCTGGTCATACACCATTATAGTGCTACACATACCCCACAAAGTTGATAGTTATACCTCATAAGAATCCATGCAATTATAATTTCAGTCATGTTTCATCGAAACATAACAACAACTATCGGTCAGATGGTGTCGAAATACAACAAACAATATTGGCCAAGTCTAGCCGATACAGTTACATACTTCTCGGCCCTGCAAGTCCGCTGACAGTAGTATATAGTAATGAAAATATCATGACTGCCAAGAACATACATTTAATAACAATTGTAAGGCATAACCATTCCCAAATTATATGAAACAGTTAAAATAAGGTTCATAAAGTTTAAAAGGATGACCAATAATTCAAAATCCAAATTTGTCCACAAGTTTAGAAGGATGACCAAGACCTAAATCTATTCCCTAACTTCTAAGGCATGTTCAACGCTTGTCTGGTGAGCTATAGCTGCGGTAGTGGATGTTGTAGCTCCATCGCTTTGGGTGGTTGTGGCAGTCATCGTGTCTTCCTCTTCCTCTTCAACTCCGGATAAGAAGGCGATAACCGCATTCGCCATTGCAATTGCATTTTCAGCCATGACATTTGTCTTAGGCATCGATCTGAATCGCAATGCAACATCAAGTGCTCGACGATTACGCTGCCAATTAAATAATGTGAGTAAGTAAATGCAAAAAAAACAACAAAAATACGCGAAATCTCATCACAAACAACAAAGTTGAATTTATAAGAAAAATAGAATTTATACCAAAGTACCCTCGTCTTCATCATTCACCTTGGTGACCTGTTCAGGATTTTCAGCAAATTGATGGCTCACTGACGCAAACCATTGAAGGTATCCTGGTGCAACTTGCCATGAAAATACAACCCTCTCACCGCGTCGTTCTCTAGAAATGAGATGGTCCTCCCACTCCTCCCAAACTTGGTGGTCATAATTGTACTTTACTAAGTATGTATTGGCCAATTTGCTCCTATTTGCATAAATGGGTTTGTATGATTTTTTGGGAATGCCTTGAACATATCCCATTTGCCTCAACACTCTTGTAGGATTGTGCGGTTCGATGACATCCATAAACCTCATCGAACCTAAATAGAAGGCCATTTCGTGGACTGGAGGTGCTTTCTTCTTAGTTGTATGCCAAAACACCTAGGGAAAAATAAAAATTAGGTACAAATTTAATTTAGAAGTGTAAGTAATTATAGTGTAGGTGCATCACCTCTTCGAGTCGTAATATATCCACTCGCCTCCTAAAGTCTATGAGAAGCTCCCACGTTAGCCTCGACTCAATCTTATTGTGCCACCTCATCACTCGTGGCATTCCAACTTTGTAATCAGTACGGAGACGTGGTTTGATGAATGGTAGGCGATGGTACATCAAGCCCTGCATAAAAGAAATGTTACAATCAAAGTAATTTAAATATAAAATTTAAATGACTTATTCAATACTTTACCCATAACAAGGTCATGTATCCGCAAATTTGTGTGACCCCGACGGGACTTGCAATGCCCAGCTGACGGTACAAGTAAGCAAGTGCCGCTCCACCCCATCCATACTGCCCAATGTTATCCACATGATTTAAAAGCTGAATGAGAGTGAAAGGGACTCTCGTACCAGACTTATTCGCAAAAAAGGTGGCTAGATGTAAGTATAAAATGTAGGCTCTGACCAAGCATTCGACGGGGAGATACACGTAAAGCCATTTCTTCCTCTTCATTTTCCTCGTCCTCTTCATCTAAAAGTCTTTTAGTTAGGACTGCAAATCGTTCCTTCAACCATGCCAACCTCACAATCAGGCCAGGCATAGTCCTAATCTCTTCATCAACTTCACCAACTGGAATCCCCAATAAACGGCTTACCATAGCCGTCAACTCAACTCGCTCCTTTGACTTCATAACTACTGTCTTTCCAGTGACCTGAATTCTAAGAAGGACCCGCACATCATCTAATGTGATTATCGTCTCTCCAAATGGCATATGGAACGTGTTGGTCTCAGGCTGCCATCTCTCAACAATGCCAGAGATTAACACCCGGTTGCTTCCTTCATACGAGATATAACTTAAGAATTCTAAGCCACTGTCTGCAATCAACTTCTTCACCCTTTCTTTCTCCGGGTGTAGCTGGATAATCCGCCAAACTGAAACTTGAGAACTTTGGTTGATGCATTTGAGGAATCCTTGAGACAACAAAAGAAGTTGTACCAATATTAGATAAGAAAGAACCTCAAACATTTCATAACTTAACTAAGGTATAGCAATATGTACCTTGTTCCTCCAAATGTCTAGCAATACATGGTGGCGAAATGATGGTAAGAGCTCTAAAGTGGTCGGGCCCCTAGGAAATGAAGTGGGCATTTCATCTTCCGCATCTGACGATGTACTGGGGAGTTTGCACCCTCTATGTCAACAACATTATCCTCGGAACCTACACCATCCGTTGGTGTACGACTAATCTCAGTTCATCCCTACTCGCACCCCCAGGTGTGAGACCATCTCTATCCCTAACAAAAGAACTTCCAGCCCCATGCTCCACTCTAGTCTCACCCGGTTGCACGTCACTCTCATTGGCTTGCTTGGCCCATTAGCATTTGGGTTGTGGATTATTCCGATCCACTTTCTTCTTACGGTTCGATGAAGTAAGACGCTTCCGTTCAGGAGGGGCAGCCTCCATTTGGGACGCTACGGTACTATTTTCCCTAGCCTTGCCTCCCCTCCCACCCCGCCCAATAGTCAGAGACCTCCCTGATAGACATTTTGTTCTCCCCATGCCTCAAAATGACACAAATTGTGCTCAATGTAGTACTGCTACAACAGTAATATAACCAGGCATAAGAAATTAAACATAAAACTGAGATTTCATGAGGTTCGGAGATCTATGATCGAAACAATGCAATTGATATCGGACGACATAAACCGCAATGTATATATAGGTTATGATTTCGGGTAGCCGTAACCCATGTAGTGGTATCGGCCATATTGACCGAAATACAAGTAAAACTCTCGGTTCAACGGTTTTGAACGTAATAGGCCGAACACGGTTTGACACAGTCATGTTCTATGCACACGTTTCGGTCCTGTGAAGCCGATTGCCTTGGGAAACAATTTCTAAACCCTAAAAAACCCACACTCAAATCGCACCAGCCAAAATTGAGAAAAAGACAACCAAAATACGCTGAATCTCTTCACGATCAAAACCGCTAGCATTGTAATGAAAAAAACTTACCCAATCGAGCAACAAAACGTAAAGACCCGTCGGTGGTTCCCTTTGCTCACTGACCTATGCCAACCACATATCTAAGCCTACCTTGTGCACCTTCGACCTCAATGCAGCGATCACAGTGACCTAAACTAGCACAAAAATTGAATGTAGGGGATAAAAAACTGGGGTTCTAAAAAACGGATGGGAGAGATGGATGTGTTTTGTTTGGTTGAAGACAAGGGCAATGTTGGATTTTTTTCAAAAAAGTGGGGTCCGTTTAGTAAAATATTTTCAAATTTAGGGTACACCTTAGCAATGTGGTTCATTTAGTAATTTATGGGGTCCATTTAGCCGCTGCCTATTTTTATTACCCAAGTGAATTTTATGATAAAAAGAGTTAATTTTTATACCCCTTTTCATTAACTTTACTAGTTGATGTGAACACTAAATTGAATGCCTTGTGTTAGTCATGATACTAGGTAGAAGATCGAAACAATAGTGCAAGATAAACAAGATAGATTTTTAAGAATCTTGTGATACAAAAGCTAATAATTAAGTATTTTTATAATATATATATATGTAGAAAATTATTATGCCACAATTAAAAGAAGAAATGGTTTAGAAACCAATGAATTTCTATAAGTTAGAAAGAATAATTTCTTAAAATTTAGTGGAAAATGAGAAATATTAACAATAGTTTATAAATATATAGAGAGTCCTATAGATTCCAGAAGAAATGTTGTAGGGAATCTATAGTGGGAAAAATGTGAGAATGTTCAAAAGAAATGGAGCAGAGACTCAAAAGCAAAAGAAAAGAAATATGTTAAAAAGAAACAATTAGAATGAAGTAAAAAGAAAATGAGAGATGAAAAATATGGATGTTCTTAAACTCTTCAAATAAAAGATTAACCTCGAGTACTTGAAGCTAGAGTTGAATGAAATATTTCTTAATCTAACAAGTTTTAAATGATATATTCATTGGTATCTCAGCAAAATTCCTATTGATTTTGATTGTGGTAATGTTATAAAGTATTTTCTAACATTGAAATTAATCTAATGGTTTTTGTGTTTTGAGATTCTATCGTAAGCTTAATGTTTGTCAGTGGAGATTTAGAAAACCTATGTTGTGTATTGTCCTTGGTAATGAGATTTAAGTTCTAAAGAGTGTTACATTAGGTGGTTGAGATATCATTAAGAGATGTTTTAATTTGATTAAATCATTCTATTCTATCATAACTTTCATTTACTTGTTGGTAATATGTTTTCATTAGAAAATCAATTCTATTTTAAAATCTATATCATTTAAAGTTAAGATGAATTAATTTGAAATTATTATATAAAGAATGAAAAGAGAATATGATTGAGAATATTCCTTTGCTCGGGAAAGTAAAGTGCTGAGTTTGAGGGTAAGAACAACGAAACAGTTAACTGAAAAATAGTTTCGGCGATTAGCCAGCGATCTGGAATAACACTAGGAATCGCCACCTAAATTGGCAGTAAGAAAATGCTAACGAATCCACAGCGAATTGAGGAATGAACTAGAAATCGCCAATCAAATCGGTAGAGCACTGAGAGCTAAACTCAGTGATTTACTCAGTGATTTATGTATAAGGGAGGAATCGTGGACAAATCGCTGAGGTCGGTGAAAAATTTTTTAGATTGATATGAGGAATATGTATTTATTTAGGATATGTACTCCTAGGGGAAATATATATATGACTAGAGAGCTTCGAATTAACTGTCTCCAACTACTCTCTACTCTCTCTCTTCTCTTTTGTTAAGTTTTATATGTGAAGCAATATTAAAACTTTGATTAGAGGTATTTATTTATTTAATTATGTCTTTTGATTACATATTTGCATTATTTACGTCCAGCATGTGTGAGTAGTCTATAAATCTAAACAAATTCTAGGCATGTAATATACTTTCGATTGTTATGTAGTTATAATTATAGAATCACGTACTTAATGCTTTAAATCATTCATACATGACAATCACAGATAAAACAAATTGTTTTTACATAGTACAATTACTAATTCTTTATGTTGAGTGCATAGTTGTCAATATGTTCCTTAATATATAGTAGTCAATTATATATCTATAGTTATTGACAACAATTATAGAAGCGGTAACTAGGATTAATCTATAGAGCATTTCCCGAGTGGATGTTCTAAGTGATTGTGTTTTAAGTTGTTTATTACGCGACTTCGGTTAATATTAGCTTAGATTAGGTATGATTTTCACTGAGTGTAATGTTATCGTATTTATGCGACGTTGATTTTTATCCAATGGGTAGATTTACAATGATAAGAATGTGGCATTTCCATTGAATTTAGAAAAATCGGTGGCTGGCTAAAGGCTATCAACCTATTATGAATTAGGATTTAGTGATTTTTAGATTCCATAGATGAAATAATTATAGCTATATTATGAAGTGATACTATATTCTAGTGTTTGAAAAAATCTGAGTATATTATAATGTTTAGTGGGGGTTTGTTTAGATGTTTTTTAGATATTTTATTTACATAGATTTATTGATTATTTAAATTATTAGTTTGAGTATATTAAGTTAGTTTATTAAATTTAAATTGTTTATAGTTTAATTATTTTAATTAATTGTTTGTTTTATTTGCATATTATTAAGTGATTAATTTCTGTTTAATTAAATTAAATCAAGTTAAATCCAATAAAACTTTATGGTAGCCTTAATTCTTAAGAGATTGAAAAATCTCCATGGAGACGATATCCCATTTACCACTATTACAAGTTAATAGTAAAATATAAAAAATTATTGTGCACGCTTGATACGTGTCACTAAACTTCCCAACTAAGGTTCTAAGTCAATGTCATCGGGTTTCCACATTCTAAGTTTGTTTGTTAAGTTTTATTCACTTTCATTAACTTTTCCCTAGGCTCGTCTAAACCTACGCTCTGATACTAACTGTGATGGCCCCAAATTCCAAGGCAAACCGGGCACCGCCACGTTGCCAGACACGTCACTAGCATGCCATGTCATCGACATGCTTGTCCATGACGACCCGAGACATCTACTTAACCTTATACTTTTAGTCCTAACTAATCTAATTATTCTAGTGTTTTTATGAGTATTCACCCTGAATCAGGTTAGTTAGATTATACTTAACTCACTAATATGTTTGTCAAGTTATTTAGTCGTCTACCTTGGCCTACATACTAAGTATCGAGTTTTACATCGTATATTAGTGAGTTATTTGTCTTTCATTTGCATGCAATGAATGATTATAAAAGAGTTGCATTCATTCGACAAATCCTAAGTAGTGGAAGCCCGACAAAAGGATACCATGTATATCATATGCGATCAAAAATATATAGTATCAAGTCAATATACATGTATATGGTATAACAAGTCAACTAGGTATCCCTAAAAAAGTAAATAATAGATATGCAAACACCTCCGAAGTCAGCTGGTGGAGGCTCCTGAGGTCAGGTGTAGTCGCCAACCTTAGCCTTTCCCCTGCTTATCGTAGGGTCTGCACTCGGTCATCTATACAAGAAATTTGATGACAACGAGTCCAATAAGTAAAGCCCTAGAAGAAACACAAGTTTCATTTAATAATAATTTTGCTAGTTAATACGAAATACACTAAAAGGCTAATAGCATGAAGATACGTCATACAACAACAACAACAACAACAACAACAACAACAACAACAACAACAACAACATAGCCTCACTCCTAACTTAATTGGGGTCGGCCACACGGATCAAACTTTTTCATTGTACTCGATTAAGTGCAATTGATGGTGAGCTTTCCAGACCATTCAAATCCTTCCTAATTAATGCATCCCATGTTAATTTTGGTCTACCCCTATCTCGTCGAATTTCTACAATTTCTATTGAGTCAAGTTTTCTAGTGGGGGCATTTATAGGCGTCTTTGCAGGTGACCAAGATAAGTCGTTAAGATGGAAAAATATGTCGAACGCGAGTGTGGTATATATCTGCCGAACTTTGGGACTAATAATACTAGACCGAGGAGAATCTGGCAACGAGGTGACCTCACCACCACACCAAGGTCAATGAGGAACTCTCTTGGTCGGGAGTTCAAAACTCCCGGCCAACCGCCTCTAAGGAGAAGAATATGTGTTGGAGGCAAGGCATCACGAATCACCCACTCTCAAATCATCGACTCGCTGAGAGACTCTCATGCGTAGTCTAAGGTATGTCTCACACTGTAGCAACAATCGGATTGTCATTGACGAGAGTGCCAAAAAAACTAAATCATACCATCCTATCGATCGTATACAGACACACGCGGGAGTGGAGTAATTAGATAAGCTCGAACTGGCATAAAACAACGGTATAATGAAGTAAAACAGTAAATAAATGCTAAGTTTTTTCCTGGTTGGGTTTACTCACCTCAAACAAATCGCAAATCACCCTCAAAACGTCATGCTCACGCTTTGAGATGCGCATCCGACACTCGACTATAGTCTCATAAGTCCCTGATGTCCGAATATACCATTTTAAGTGATTTAGAATCACATTAATTGATTTTTATATTATGAGAGCAAAAATTAGAATTTTATTCCAACTTTTAGTTGTGAACCTTTTTCGGGTTACATCAGGGTGTCAAATGCTCGAAAAAGTGTCGAAACCTGATTTTCTACCTTTTTTCCAAACTAGTTGATTATATAAACATATATGAATTATTTTTTTTGATTTCTTAAATACAATAAGTATGTATATATATACATATTGATTTTTTTTCAAGGGAAGGGGCTTGGGCTTTGCCCCCTCCAGCCTCTTATGCGTTCACGCATAAGGGCTTCTCCTTGTGCGTGAATCGTACACGGCGCTGGAGGTGTTGGCCACCAGCACCTCCATGGTGCTAGTTCGGCTAGCGAGCAGCGGCACGCCCTCGTCGACCACGGCGCGCCTTCGTAAAAACCTAGTCAACAACTCCAATTTGCATCAATTTAATCCATATACCCATGCATTCCATGAACATTTGACAAGAACAGAAAGATTGCATTGAAATTCATTTTATTTGTCAAGTCCAAGAAATCCAGTGATAATTTCTCATAATTTGATTTCTAAAATCAGCGTTAAAACCAAATTCAAACAAGGAAATTTGTTTGACATCAGCAACCCTTTGAGTTAGCATGTTTTTTATCAAAAAAATGATAGATACTTGTAAAAAGTTAGAGCTTTGATGTATCTGAGCTTAATCTTGGTTTGAATTGAAGACTTGGACACTTGAATCCCCCTTATTGATGAACAAATTGATGCCTATTAAAAGCACTCCAGCCTTGCCCTTTCTTTGTTCTTTTCTATGTTCAGAATTTCTTTGAAGCAATAGCTTAGGTACCCATTTATATATTCAAGTCCAATAGGACTAACTTAGCTTAGGCTATCATTTATTAACTTCATGATATACCTAGGCTTATTTCATTTTTTTACACCATTGCCTAGCATATTTTGTTCGTGCACATCATAATATTGTCTAGCGTAACTTAGGTAGCTCTTAATTATTCATGTTTAACTAACTTTAGTTAAGCATTTTGCTAATTAAGTCAAGTAAATTAGAATATCTTTAGGGACTTAATTACTTGTTTTCTCAACTTAGCTTACAAATCTCCTTAAAATATGAACCAAATTAAACTAGCTAAGTCTTGTATTCTCCTATCCCCACGCTAGTGTGCATCTCGATGTACTCTTTGCTCTCGCAACTCACGTAAAATGCGTTAAATTAAAACAACTCGTGCGATACTAGTCTTTTAAATAATAATATATAGAAATAGTAAGCACCACACAAAAATAATTGCTACCACTCGGTTCTAGCACCCGAGTTCATACCGAGATTTACATATCGATGTTAATTATGGTTGGCCAATCCTACTTATTAGGGCCTAATCCAGTTTAATTAATTTGAGTGGTCACAATTCCTCATCTCCATGGAACTGCCACCGCACCTTAACTAGTGGGATCTCCTTGTTGCGAAGCTTTTGAACCTTCCTGTCAAGAATTTGTATTGGTTGTTCCTCGTATGTGACAAGTCAATAGTTAGACATGTTTTATAATACATTTTAGGATGATTTTAGATGTAAAAGACTATATTATATGGTTTTTCTCTTGTTTTTAATATTTCAGGTGAAAATTGGAATATATGAAGAAATATAGTAAAAATGAAATGAAATGAAGAATTTGACCGAGTGGAAATATTGCATGAAGATTCATTAAGGAATCGAGGAAAAACTAGATTTTATACCCAGCGATTCTCCAGCAAATCCTATGTACCCAAAATCGCTACACAGATCGGTGGAAACAGGGACTTCAATTCCAAAGATTTACCCATCAATTTCACTTAACCCAAAATCGATGAGGAATCGTTGGTGACGATTTTGTGGATTTTAGATTAAAACAAGGATTTTGAGTCAATTTAGGATATGTATTACCTAATATACTATAAATATAAACCCTAAACTACAAAATTAAAAATCTTTTGATAGTTTTACACTTTTTGCTTTAGTTTAGAGGCCATACATTATTGTTTCTATTTGCTTTTGGAGAAGATTGAAGATTCAAGTTATCATTGAGATATTTTTAATTATGACTTTTACTTTTGATGTTATGGTGTTATTTATTATCATGAGTAAGTAGTTTGTTAATATAAACAAAACTCGAAACATGAACTAGATCCGTTTTGCAATGTAGTCATGATATGATGAATATATGCTTAATGCTTCAAACCAATCGTATTCTTTGATTCACTATTTTTATAGATACGGATTGCAATCATGAATCTAAGTATTATGTGCATAGTGACCAATATGTAATGGTGATGTTTTGATTCATTATCTAATTTAAAGTAGTAACTAGGATTGTTTGAAAGGTATGACCTGTTAGATATCTTAGGCGAATTTAAGGTCTAAATATAATGTTGAATTGGCTTTCCGAAGGTGTTGGATTTAGTAGTTTGAAGTTTTCATAAAGTGTAATGTGGTTTTATTGCGTGAAGCTAATGTCTATGTGTATTCAAAGGCTAATGTCTATGTGTATTCAAAAGGGTTAGCTCAATAAAATTAGAACATGGCTTTTCCGCCGGTATAAGGAGAACAAATGACTGGCTAAAGTCTATTTACTTGCTTATGATTAGTGTTTAATGATCTATGATACTTTAGAAAAGATATTCATGACTATGTGATTGAAGTAACATGTTTGGATGCAAAACGGGTTGAAGTTTCATTGTTTAAGAGGTTTGTTTAGATGTTTATTTATTATTTTGTTTCATTTAATTGAATTGAGTTTAATTTACTGACTTTGATTTGTGTTGATTAAGTAAGTTTAGTTAGTTTAATTGATTTTTATATTTAGAAAGTATTAATTTGAATTCTGGTTTTTATTAAATTAAATTAAAATAAAAATAATAAAAAAAAATTTCTTAAGGAATTTGCAAAGTTCATGTGGAGATGATTCCTACTTACCACTACTACAAAAATTTAATAGTATAATAAAGGAGGGAGATTTATTGTACATGCTCGACAAGTGTCGATTTTTGGCGCATTTGCCGAGGATTTTAAAATAATTTCTTTAAAATCTTTCTCGTTGAATGTCATATAATATGGAAGACATTGAACAAGAACTTACTTTTAGGCAAGCTAATAAAAATATCACAGCTTATGAACCTATGTGTATTGTTTTTTCTGTGGATTTCCTTAATTTTGAGCTAAAATCGGGATTCATCAATTCTTTACCTCACTTTCAAGGTGAAGGTGATGAAGATCCTTAACAATTTATTAGGAAATACGCACATATAATAAGTATGATAAAACTCAAAAACATAGAGTTAGATTACGTCAAGCTAAAGGCTTTTCCTTCTTCCTTAAGAGGTGAAGCTCAAGATTGACTATTCTATCTCCCTCAAATTTCCATAACCACATGATCCGAAATGTTAAAAACCTTCTTAGATCAATACATTCCAGCATGTAAAATTAGTTTGGATAGAAAACAAATTAGTAATGCTAGGATGGAAATCGAAGAGACTTTTGGTGAATTTTGGGATAGATACCAAAGATTAATATTATTATGTCCATAACATGGATTTTCAGAAAAAATTTTATTAGAATATTTTTACGAATGCTTAAAAAACTTAGAACAAAAACTCCTAGACACGGTATGCGGAGGATCTTTTTTCGACATAACACCAACATTAGCAATAGACACTATCACCAAAATGGCAAAACAATCAAAACAATATTGTGAGAAAAACAAATTTGTGAAAAAAACCATTCTTATGAAATTAATAGGAATATAACAAAGACATCAGATGATAAATTTCATAAACTAAAAAGTATGATTGAATTATTATTAAAAGATAGATAAGTCTAAAGTAAAATTTTGTGTTTTTCTGTAATGAGGTCAATTATTTATATGAGGAATGTCCATTGGTGCAACAAAATCAAATCGAAGAGGCTAACACTATGATGAAGCATAACAATAATCCAAATCAACCTAATTACATTTCTACCAACAATGCAAATTACGAAAGACCAAATATAGGTAATGGGGTAGATAATCACAATTTTCAAAGATATAGAACACCTGCATTAACCGATAGAACAATAGCACTAGAGAATTTAAATAAATTAAGTCAAATGGCAATGAAAATGAGTTCATGGATTCACTAAGGCAAATTACCATCTCAACCTTACCCTAGTTCATACGCAAAAGTGATAACTTTGAGAAACGGTCAACAAATGGAAGAACCAAAGATGCCAGAACAACTAGTTCCTAAAAAAGAATTAGAGGCTCAATTAGAAAAAGAAATAGAAATTTAAGATAATTAAATTTAAAAGGAAAATAATTGTGATTTTGAAAAGAATAAACCCAGTATAATAAGACCACAATTTTCCCATCATTTAGAGAACAATAAGAATGTCAAGAAATTACAAAATGAGAAAGAAATCTCCGACACTTTAAGGAAAGTGGTGGTAAACATACCTTTATTCAAAGTCATACAAAACGTACCTAAATATTAAAAATTTATAAAGAAGTTGTGCACTAATAAAATTAAACCTAATAAAAGTGTAAGCTTAGGAGAACATGTGTCGGCAATAATCCAAAATAAATTACCATTTAAATGTTCTGACCCTGGAATGTTTTTTGTTCCATACACAATAGAAAATATAGGGATATCCAAATCATTATGTGATCTAGGTGCCTCAATCAACATTATGCATTTGTCAATATATTCACATATGACAAATGTACCTTTAGAAGAAACTAGTATAGTAGTGCAATTAGCATATAAATCTACCATCCAACATGTAGGCGTATTAGAGGATGTACTGGTTAAGGTCAATGACTTACTTTGTCCAACATATTTTTATGTCATAGACACGAAAGAAGATCACTTCTCTATTAAAACTTCTCTTATCCTAGGACACCTGTTCTTAAAAGCAACAAAAGCCATAATAGATGTTTCTAATGAAACTCTAACAGTGGAAGTAGACAATAAAATAGTAAACTTTAACATCCATGATGCTATGAAATATCCTTTAGATGTTTTATCAGTATGCACCGTAGATAAGTTAGATCCTATAATAGATAAAACTTTTAGAAACGATAAGTCACACAAGCTTGAAGAAATGATAGAGGATTTAAATGACGACGATAATATAAATGAAGAGACATAAGACATAATCAACGCCTAGAATCTTATAATGCACTCCTTGAACTCTCTTACTATACGGATGTACCAATAAACCATTCAAAACTTTTACCCTCTATACTAAAAACTCCAGACTTAGACTTAAAAGTTATATCAGATCATTTAAAATATGCATATTTAGAGAGTAAGAGAGTAATAATGTCTTACCAATTATAATCTCTAATAAATTATCCAATTTAGAAAAGGAGAAATTAGTAAATGTTCTCAAAGAATCCAAGATAGCAATAGGATGGACAATAGCTAATATTAAAGAAATAAGTCCAGCCACATGCATGCATAGAATTAATCTTGAAACATACACAAAAACCTCTAGAAAAGTTCAACATAGATTGAATCCACCAATGATGGAAGTAGTAAAGAAAGAAATATTAAAATCATTAGATGTATGAATGATATTCCCAATAGCATGTAGTAATTAGGTTCCAAAAAAGACAGGGGTCACAGTTATAACAAATAAATATGGAGAATTAGTACCAACTAAAATCCAAAATGGTTGGAGAGTGTGCATAGATTATAGGATTCTAAACGCTGCAACTGGAAAAGATCACTACCTAGTTCTGTTCATAGATCAAATGGTAGAAAGACTAGATGGACGAACCCATTATTGTTGTTTGGATGGATACTCAGGATTCCATCAGATTCCTGTAGCTCCAAAAGATTAAGAAAAAACCACTTTTACTTGCCCTTTTGGTACATTTGCTTACAGGCATGTATGCCTTTCGGCTTATGTAACGCATTCACTACATTTCAAATACGTATGATTATTATTTTCTCGAACTACGTAGAACATTTCATTGAGGTTTTCATGGATGACTTTACTGTATATGGTAATTCTTTTGATGAATGCTTAATTCTTTTAACTAAAGTACTTAAAAGATGTATAGAAAGAAATCTAGTGTTAAACTATGAAAAATGCATTTTATGGTGAATCAAGAACTTATATTAGGACACATAGTGTCAGCAAAATGAATAGAGGTAGACCCTGCTAAAATTCAAGTTATAAAAACATTACCTTACCTCACTACAGTGATGGATGTAAGATCTTTCCTTGGCCATGCAGGATTCTACATACGTTTTGTGAAAGATTTTTCCAAAATATCACAACTTTTATGCAAAATTTTGCAAAATTGTTTCACCTTCGAGTTCACACCTGAATGCAAGATAGTTTTTAACACGGTAAAAGATGCCTTGATTACCAAACCTGTGATAAAGTCACCAGACTGGTCACAACCTTTTGAAATAATGTGTGATGCAAGCAACTATGCAATAGGAGTTTTTTTAGCTCAAAAGATAAGAAAGGATTCTCAGGTCATATATTATGCATCAAGAACTTTGGATCCTGCCCAACTAAATTATACCACCACAGAAAAAGAATTCCTAACAGTTGCGTTTGCATTAGAAAAGTTTAGACCTTATTTAGTAGGAACAAAAATAATAGTTTGCTCAAATTATGTCGCATTAAAATATTTAATGGCAAAAAAAGATGTTAAAACAAGATTAGAAAGATGGATCTTATTATTACAATAATTTGATTTTACTATAAAAGACAAGAAAGGTGTTGAAAACATAGTAGCAGACCATCTAAGTAGACTATAAAATGGAGAACCCCCAATACCATTGAAAGATGAATTTCTAGATGAACACTTATTAAAGATACCTATTACTAACCCATGGTATCCTGATATAGTCAACTATCTCACTACTAATAGGCTATCGCTTCATTTGACAAGTGCCCAAAAGAATAAAATAAAACACGATTTTAAACATTATTTATGGGATGATCCGTACTTATGTAAATTATGTTCTGACCAAACTATCGAAAAATGTATTCCACAAATAGAAATAAAACCTGTTATGGCTCATTGCTATACTTGTGCTTGTGGAGGCCATTTTGATCCACGTCGTTGATGTGTGCTTCAAGTATAACAGCTAGCTTGTAGTAATAGTGCAATCAACTTACATCGATCACGGATATCGTCCTCAAGGAAAGGTTCTCGCACTAGTTGTATATTACCTACTTAACTTGAATTATTGCTAACGGATTCGCTTTTAATTTGTTTTATACTAATCTAAACTATCTAACAAATCACTTTTAAACTTTAATTGACTTCTTATATTAAGGATATCTTAGTTCACAACTTCATCTAGGTAATTTAATACTATGCTTTGTACTCATGTTTACATCTCAATATGTTTTATGCAATGTCTGATTAGAATACACAGATTTCCTTCAAATCCACTTCAACCCATTGTCGTGACAGAGAAGATTCTATTGTGCAAATTGGAACTTCACCTATTGGTGTGAATAACATAAGTTCCACATTGCTTTAAGTCACAAATCATTGGATTCATAACCAATTAAGTTTACTATCTGCGCTTCCCTAATCAACAACTATCGCTCGATGTTGCGTATTTTACGGCTGTACCGTTCATGCCTGGATTACAAGCTTCAATGGCCATGATAACTCTTAAAGCTTAAGTTCATTAAACACATGATCAAGATGTTTAAAGCATTAAGCTCAGAATCAATACAAATTCTAACCATTGCACTTTTTATTATTACTTTTTATTCCTATTTCAAAGCATAGCATTCATACCATATAATTCATTGATCCCTAAGATAAATAGACTACTCGCACATCATTGAGACATACACATCACAATTCAATATAGAATTCATTGCAAAACATAGATGAATATAGATATTACCTTGAATTAATCAATAAAACCCAATATTGATTGCAAACATGGAATCTTCTCTCCAACAAAAAATCCTTAATACTCAAACTCAATGCTAAACTACTCTAATGGAGGCTAATCTCCTTCTATGTGGTTGTCTCCTACTTGTTTACCATGTCATAATAGCTATTTATACTCCTTAATAACAATTAGAAACCCTAAATTACAATTTAATCCGAATTAAAGCTTCACTTTCTAATTTATGCGAAGTTGGCGCTATCACTTACAGCGCTGGCGCCGCCACTACGCCACAACTTCATTATGTGTTTTTGAGCTCCTGAAACCTTAGGCGTCGTCCCCTATGTGTCCTGGTGCTTCCCTTGTATGCCACGACGCCGCCATTATGCCGGATCCCTAAAGATGATTTTCGTCATTTTTTCTTCTCTCTCACGCTATGCCTTTCATCCCCACGCCGTTCCTTATAGTCCCACAGCGTCAATACATGCTATTATGGTGCCAACTCTGATTTTGTGGGTTTTTGCTTCGTTTCTTTTCATTTTTCTTTAATTTCTTCTAATACACATTAATTCCCTGAAAATGTAATAATACTATGAATTAGCACTCATTTAAGGATATTTATACTAAATATACTACTAAACTAACCCTACATATATTTATAAATAATCACTTATCAAATACCCCCATACTTATTATAAAATCCTTAGAGATCTAACTTTTTCCACAAGAAGTGTTATAGTTTCTTGCTTTTGTTTCAAGTTCAAGGTTTTCCCTAAGTCTAGGTTTCTAATCATGAAATCACATCATTGTTGCTATATTTCATTATTTCTTTTTCTTCAAAATTTAAAACATTCTTGTAAGTTTCATATCAATAAGATACTTGTAATATACTCATCCACAATTAAAGCCATGAACATGCAAATGAACTACATATTCATTACATATTACTATATATAACCTAATTTATACTACTTAGACATTCATATAGTAAATAAATAAAAAATTTTATACACTACCATATTTTCCTCCTTTACTGCTTCGAATTAAAAATTTAAAACAATAATACCCGCAGTGTTTATCCTTATTTCTCAGCCTGTCTTACCACTTCTCATAGTGTGATGTAGTGTCGATGTCCCCAAACTTAAATCAAACCTTGTCCTCAAGGTTTAAAAGTAAGCCTGAAATAAGAAGACATTAAAACGCATAAACATATGTAATAACACAAGTTATAATAAACTAAACTAAACATTAAAGTTGAAATAACTAAATAGTTAACAAAATATCCCAAATGTAAAAAAAGTAAATGTTATTAAAAGCACTCTCAACTCCCTAGGTCTAAAGGAATTCTATTACACTGACTTCATGACTGCGCGTCATAATTATTATCATTATTATCATCGTCGTCGTCGTTGTCGTCGTCGTCGTCATCATCGTCATCGTCATCGTCATCGTCGTCGTCATCATCATCATCATCATCATCATCATCATCATCTGCATCTGCATCATCAGCTCCAGTGTGCAATAGTGTCAATGGATGCTCCACCGTTCTGCTCTGCACCAAATTCGGATCAAACACATATGTTAGTGTTGCTGGAAAGCCTAGTGACCTATCAGTAGGTCTCAACCGTCTGCTCCTCTCACATCTAGCTATAGCTCTTTGATGATCAATAAAGAACATGAAATTGTGCTGCCCGTTTTGTCTGTGTTCCTTTCTCCTCCCCCATATCCTGCTCATATCTCAGCATGACTGTCTGGTATTACGCCTTATCCTTATGGTACTGCCTCCTCATCTCTGCTATCCACAGCTTCTGCTATCGTGGAGTCAAATCTTTAAGTGGTGGTATAGGTGCCTGTGGTGGAGGAGTGGTGGAAAGACTTCAAGACATCCAAGTCCTACTCTCCTATCTTTGGGTCTACAAACTCGTAGCCCTCAACAAATACTTGTTGATGTTGCTCCTCCTCTTATTCATTCTCTTCATTTTCTAGCTCCTGAGCTAGCTTTATTACTGCTGCTTCTGCTTCTGCTTGATCCTCTTGCCTCTTGGCCAACAACTCGGCCTCACGTCTAGCTCTCTTTATCTCTCTCTCTCATCTCCTCCTCCTCCTCGGAGGCTTGACAACCATGTGGTGATTTCAATGTGAGCATGAGAGCTTCATCCATGGTTTGTTGGGCATTTATATCCAAATTCTTCATCATCTCTCATTCTCACTCTGACCCTTAAGCATATATGAGTAATCAAAATAGGGAGAATCAGCTTATTGACTCTCTCTGGCATGATTGACTCCTTCAAATTGTTGTAGATAATCTCCCCGATGTTGATTTTCTCGCGTTGTGTAATCGCTTAAAGACAAACCACTTTTGGCTTTTTTATCTCACTCTACTGAGAAGTGGGGAATAGTGAAGCAATAAGAAAATGTAGCCACATTTGGTACACTATCCTAATGATCCCCTTCTTAATGTGATTTGGCACATTCTTAGCACCCATTACCCATCCTTGTTGTCTTGGGACAACCAATGATCTCTCTATAGCTCTAAATGGTTATTGGTTATAGGTTATAGGGTTTCTCATATAATATGGTCGAAAAAGTTTGTTCGAATACATACCAACCTAGGTGCTCCAACCCATAGGAATTATTAATCTTACAGCTATCGAAGGGAACTAAAACCCCTCTCACCTTTACTACCTCATATTTAGCTGTGAACTTCACATTGGCATAGAACTCAAAAACAATCTCATTCCGTCCTTTTACTTTATTTTCCATATAATCTTGAGTGAGTTGCTCCCAATTTCGGTGCCTAACGAAATTATTCACTCTTTTATTGTACTTGGCCACTAAATTAATCCCTTTTTGGCAAATGAACTCCCTATGTTGAATATCGTATCAGTCCTTAGCATCTTTACAAATGAGATATTTGGATTTAAAAGGTCTAGGCTCTTCATCATTGGGATTCCTAGAAACAGATGACCCAAAGTCATTTGCTCTTGTTTGGCTAACTTGTATCCTTGTTCTTGCCATTTCCTTCAAATTCAAGCAACAAACAAAAGTGCAACGCAACTTGGTCTTCAAATTACCTAAAATTCAAAATTCATATAACAAGGATCATGCATATGCTAGATAATGCAAAGATGTCAGCTAAGTCTCGATAGGTGATATTAATGCTCACATTCATACAATCTTGCAAAACCTATCCTACAACCTCAAATCCACAATTTCATACAATATCATCAAAAACTTCAAATTTCAATGCATAACTAGATGAAATTATAAATGTACCTCAATGCTGGATCAATTTTTGGTGTAGATCACTCCTCTTAGTCTTTTCCAATTCAAGCCCTCTAACATTTCTAAACCAACTAGAACCTTAGCTCTCCTCGGAATCAATTTCCAAAAATACAAGCCCTAGCTCTTCCACTTGTGCAAATCCACAATGTGTTTGTATCTTCACTCTAAATCACTAGAAACTCACTAATCTCACTTGGAAATTATCAAATTTTAGCCCTGGAGGGGTGTATGCTTGGGGGTTTTAGTAGGGTTTAAGTGCAAGTGTGGAGAATAGTGCGAAAAACGAGTTTAAAATCCTCACTTAGACCTAAGGCACGGTGTCGTGCCAACGCCGCCACTGCGTCAATGACGCAATGGAGAGTTTTATTGTTTTGTCATGCTGCAACCCCGACGTTGTGGCCTATATCTACGCGTCGGCCTCACAGCCCACATCTTCGTGTATGATTTTTCACTAATTATCCTCCGGCACTCCCTCGACTTTGTGTACAACTCACACAAGGTGTCGTGACCGCATAAAATCCATGAAAATATAAAAATTATTAAATTTTACCTTTCAATTTTCCCATGCATCTTACCTTCACAGCTTTGAACTCTTTCGCTCCTTTTCGTTCTTTAAATGAGTTTGCGAGACATTTCCATTCTGATGAATCATCACCTGGTAAATGGTATTTCCTGCGCATTCAACACAAATTTTTTGAAAGTTAAAAACTAAAACTCATTAATTGTAATTATTAAACTCAATAACTAACTACTAACTAAAATTCAAAAACTTGAAATTTAAAAACTCAAAATTTAAAATCCTAGGCTGCCTTATAGTATTGCTTAATTTAATGTTATTAGCCTGACACATTTTCACTCGTTTAGTCCAAGTCTAAATAAAAAGCTCCATCTGCAAATAGGATATTATAATGTCATTCTTGTTCGGATGTACTTCTTTACCATCGACAAAGACAACCTTCTCAGCATCATCGCCCTCATCGATAATCATCGTGATCTTCCTCTCTCTCTTATGTACAAATATGCTTTAGCAGTATTCAAGAATGGCCGCCCAAGTATGATAGACACATCCTCATCCATATTGTGGTTCATGACCTCAAAATTTGCGATGAATGTGAATTTACCTACTTTCACTTGCATATTCAAAACTCTTCCTATAGTAGATATCAAATTACCGCCTGCTACTTGCAAATTCGTGGCATCCAGACAATTGATCTTCAAGTTTGCATATATCATATCTAACAGTGGTATGACATTGACTGAGGCTGCCGTATCACATAAAATGTTTCGGAACCGGTGTCCGTCAATGTTTATCGATATGCTTATCTCTCTAGGATCTCTCCTTTAGATAGGTTGAAGTCGTGGGATGAACTTAAACTTTGGGTTCCGATTTCTTTGGAACCAACTTGATGTCATTCCCTTATGGGTCTTATTCGGGAGGTCCTTCATCTTTTTCTTGGCCTTCCATTGTCGCTTCCCCTTCTTTTTCTTCAAGGCATTGATTCTTTACTTATTGAAACCATCAAGCTCATCTTACCTCACTTCCATTCTGTGCTCATGCATCTCTTCATGCTTATACATTACTTGGTCTTGTCTTGGCTTCTTTGTTGCCGTAGTGCTCATCATGCGAATGACACTCACATTTTCCTTGGGATTGATGACGGTGTTGCTAGGAAACTGTCCTTCTTTCCTTGAGCACAAGGCTATCACAAGTTGACCAATTTGCCTCTCTAAGTTCTTGATGGATTGTGACTGCTTATTATCCATCCTTTTCATGGCTTGCCTTATTCCTTCCATTTCTTGTGCTTCTCATGGCGTTCCCTATCTCTCACTTCTATGACTTAAAATAACTTCTCAATCGACTTTAGTGAAATCATCTTTTCGCTCTGCCCCAGCTTCCCCTGTTGGACTTCTTATTCGAAGCATTGAGTTAACTTCAGTGCATTATCAGGATTTCCATAAGAAAAGTTCGGGTTGATATTGTTGTATCCTTGATAAAATGGTTGAGGAGCCACTCCTCTCGGCCTGAAGTTGTTCCCGTAGCCTTACTTGTTCATGAAGTTGATGTCTTTATGTTCCATTCCCTGTTGTATGTCCATTTAGTTAACCACCATGCCTTGGTGATTTATGGGTTGATGTGCTACTTATGGACCTCAGTGTCCCATCTGAAGTTTCACCATCTAACCGCTCAGATTTGATAGTTGTCATAATTGCAGCTTGCGAGTCAATCTCGTAGACGCCTACTGATTTCCTTACTGTAGAACGAGTACCAGCGGTAGAATTTTAAGACGTAAGATCAAGGAGATCCAATGCTCCATCCTCATCCTTGGTAAGTAGAGAGTCACTCGATGCGGCATCTAATAGCATTCTCGTGTTCTGGTTCATCTCATAATGAGAAATCTGTAGTTGTGCCCATTTCACGTATCCGTGTCCCAAACATCTCCTTAGTATTTCTTTAAATCATTCCCAAGCCTCGACAAGAGACTCGATGTCTTCTTGCTTGAACTAATTAATCAAAAGTTTCCTTTCGCTGACCTTCACTGGGGGAGGAAATTTGTCTAGAAATCTTTTATTGATTTCTGCCCATGAAGTCATACTCCCTACAATCAGCCCTTGGAACTAGGACTTGGCTTTTCCACCCAGTGAGAATAGGAAAATATTGCACCCTGAACACCTCTTTAGTAACTCCAGTTATATGTAAGGTGTCGCACTTCTCCAATAAATTCTCAATATGAGAATCTTCATTGGATAGCTAGTTGAACACACTATTTTGCACCATGTTTATTAGAGACGGTTGTAGCTTAAACTCGGTGGTGTTAGCTGGAAGCCTCATCATGTCGTTGTATGTCTCCTGAACTTTTGTCTTGAAGTAGTCACGAAGGCATCTCTGTCTTCGCACTATATCTTGCACTATCAGATCACCTACGGGTTGGTCATTCCTACGGCCCTTCCTTTGGTTTCTAGCTTGCTCCTTAGCCATCATGACTTCTTTTTTTTTCTTTCCTTAGGTTGTTCTTTCAAACTCTGGATTGTAAGGCACTAGGTCTTTCTTTCCCTTGCTATGCATGCATTAAGTATCCCTAAAAAGAAAATACAAAAAGATCGAGTGCAAAAGTCAAATTGAAACTTAAGCCTATTTTTTTCTTTTTGTTTTTTATAAACTGAAAATAAAACTTAGCAACTACTCAAACTAACTAAGTAAATCTAATGGCTACCTATCCCCGGCAACGGTGCCAAAAACTTGATGTGTGCCACAAGTATAACAGCTAGCTTGTAGTAATAGTGCAATCAACTTACGTTGATCACGGATATCGTCCTCAGGGAAAGGTTTTTGCACTAGTTGTGTATTACCTACTTAACTTGAATTATTTATAAGGGATTCACTTTTAGTTTGCTTTATACTAATCTAAACTATCTAACAAATCACTTTTAAACTTTAGTTGAATTCTTATATTAAGGATATCTTAGTTCACAACTTCACCTAGGTAATTTAATACTATGCTTTATACTCATGTTTACATATCAATATGTTTTATGCAATGCCTAATTAAAATAGACAAATTTCCTTGAAATCCACTTCAACCCACTGTCGTGACGGAGAAGATTCTATTGTGCAAACTAGAACTCCACCTATTGGTGTGAATAACATAAGTTCCACATTGCTTTAAGTCATAAATCATTGGATTCATAACCAATTAAGTTTATTATTTGCGTCTCCCTAATCAACAATTGTCACTCGATGTTGTATATTTTACGCTGTACCATTCATGTCCAAATTAGAAGCTTAAATGGCCATGATAACTCTTAAAGCCTAAGTTCATTAAATACGTAATCAAGACGTCTAAAGCATTAAGCTCATAATCAATACAAAATCTAACCACTTTTTATTTCTTTTTCAAAGCATAACATTCATACCATATGATCCATTGATCCCTAAGATAAATAAACTACTCGTACATCATTGAAACACACACATTACAATTCGATATAGAATTCATTGCAAAACAGAGATGAATATGTTGGGAAATGTGCCCTAGGTCAATCTATAAACATTGTTTATCTTATAATTGTATTTAATAAAATGGAGGTTTTCATTTGCTATTTTGTTATAATTGATTGCATGTTTACCTTATAGTAAGATCCATATGTATTAGTTGAAATATCATAAATGTCCCTAGTCGGTCATTATACTAGGAATTATAATGAATTAAGACTAGTGTGAATCTTGATTGATGGTCATGTGATGATCACGCGTATAGGGATACGAATTGAAATCATGAGTACTTGTTAAGGAATAAGGTACTGGAGCGACCCGCTATGAGAACAGCACATAGATTAAGTCATAGGTGTTACTCATGATAGGCATATCATTTAGTCCTTTGACTTGAGATTACCATAGACTTCAACATTAGGAGCATGGTAATTTGACACAATCAAACGTTGTCTTTAACCGGATGATTATAAAGATTTTGATTGGTTACCTTGTGAATAATATGTGAAGGTGTGTAATTAAAATAGAATTTGCCACTCTCGTATAGATAGTGATATCAGTGGATCCCTCGATATGATAGACTGATAATGGCCAAGTCCATATGAGTTGATATGATCAGTGTCACTTGGATATTTTTAGTTTACCTAAAGATCGAGACTAATACGATTGAACATTAAGGGTGACTTTCCATGCCTTATATTTAATCAAATGATATTGCACGATAAAATGATATGATATATGTTATTCATTAGGTTGTATCGATTTTAATTTTCATGCTACTTGGGTAGTCGTAATGCCTTGCTAGAGACCGTTTATGACTTGTATACCTAAATGATTTTGGTTCATTGTCAATATCACATGAATCTATTAAGTCGCACACAAAGAATGGGTTTACACAATTTCAATTGGTCCAGAGTAATGAATTTTATATGATAAAATTCCTGACATAAAAGCCCTTACAATTTGTTATATGATAACTTATTAATAGGGGCATATGTGTAATTTGCTTAAATTTCGTAAATACAATAGTTGTATTACGAATATGATTTCAAGTGAGGGCTTATCTACACATATAAATAGAGGTTGAAACCCTAAAACGAAATAAGATTTTTGTTTTTGCTATTTTTCGAGCTCTTTGGATTTTGGGAGAGAAAGAAAAACTTTTTCAATCTCTCTTAGGGCTAGCACTCCAAATTGTAGTCACCATTCATGTATGGATTTCTAATAAAGGACGCGCATTTGAATGTCTTGGGAATCGAACAATCAGATAAGGAAACCACAGATTAAGGTATGGTTTACTTTATAGATCTATTTTAATGGAACTTATTTTTGATCTTGTTGGGGTTTTTCAAAACTGTTTTGAATTTCTCACTGCGTATGAACCCCAAAACCCAACGAAATATAGATATTACCTTGAATTAATCAATGAAACCTAATATTGATTGCAAACGTGGATTCTTTATTGTTTCTCCAACAAAAACTCCTTAACACTTAAACTCAATGTTAAACTACTCTAATGGAGGCTAATCCCATTCTATGTGGTTGTACCCTCCTTGTTTGCCACGTCATAATATATATTTATACTCCCTAACAACAATTAGAAACCCTAAATTACAATTTAACCCGAATTAAAGCTCCACTTTCTAATTTTTGCGAAGTTGATGATGTCACTTACTGCCTCGGTGCCGTGTGGGTTTAGCCATGGTGCTGCCACTGCGCTATAGCTTGATTGTGTGTTTTTGAGCTCCTAGAGCCTCGATGATGTCCCCTATGTGTCCCGACATTGCCACTTTGCTGGATCTCCAGATTTGATTTTTTTCATTTCTTCTTCTCTCCCACGTCGTGCCTTTTATCCCACGCAGTGCCTTTCATCCCCACGTCGTGCCTTATGCTCCCACAGCTTCAATACATGCTCTCATGGCGCAACTCTAATTTTATGGGTTTTTACTCTGTTTCTTCTAATTTTTTTCTTGATTTCTTCAGATACACCTTAATTCCCTAAAAATGAAAAAATACCATGAATTACCACTCATTTGAGGATATTTATATTAAATATACTACTAAACTAACCCTATATATGCGTATAAATAATCACTTATCAGTCGTACAGCCCGTAAAATATTAGACTAGGGATTCTTTTAGCCTACTTTATTCCATGATTGTATGTTTACATAAAAGCTTGTCCAAATAGTCAAAGAACCAAAAACTTAGTACGTAGAAACTAAAAGACCCAGTGTCATATTCTATTTTGCGAAGTATTTGATGTTTAGGGAATATATTTTATGGGAACGTTTCCACCATTTAATGAAAATATTTACATTTTATTAGCCATAGAATATGTGTCTAAGTGGGTAGAAGCTATAACCAAGAAATCTAATGATTCTAAAATAGTAGTTAATTTCCTAAAATCAAGGATCTTTATTGTGTTTAGAGCAACTAGAGCATTGATTAGTGATAGAGGTTCACACTTTTGTAATATAATTGTTGCTACTATACTTCACAAATATAATGTTATACATAGAACATCTACCGCAGATCACCCACAAACTAGTGGACAAGCCGAAACCTCAAATAGAAAAATTAAATCAATTTTAGAAAAGAATTTATGTCGAACACGTAAAGACTGGAGTCTTCGTTTAGAAAATGTATTATTGGCATATAGAACTTCATTTAATACACCTATAGGTATGACACCTTATAGACTACTTTTCGATAAAGCACGTCATTTTCCAAAGTAGAACTAGAACATAAGGCATACTGGGGAATCAAGACATGTGATATGAATTATGACAATGCAGGAAAAAAACGTAAACTTAATATCCAAGAGTTAGAAGAATTGAGAAATGATGCATATGAAAGTGCTTCTATTTATAAAAATAAAAGTAAAAAGCATTTCATAACAATAAATTGAATATTAAGAATTTTGTAGTATGACAAAAAAATCTTACTCTTTTGTTCATGTCTTAAATTATTTCTTGGAAAACTTCATTCAAGATGGACGGGACCTTTTCTAGTTAAACACATATTTCCCCATGGTGTTGTAGAGATAGAAAGTAGAGAAACAGGGAGAATCTTTAAAGTTAATGGTCATAGATTAAAACCTTATCATAAAAATTTTGTCTCACCGGATATGGAGATCATTAACTTTAACCAAATTAACAACCCACTAGATGAATTGAACACCAAGGAGGAGCATATCGTAACCATTAATTCCAATGAAACATTCAACGTATGGATGTTTAAAACACTAAGAAGAAGAAAAAATAAGAAATCACAGAAGGAGAAACAACACGCCAGATACCCATACGAGTGCGATAAGGATGACTCAGATTACGAGGAGTCTAGTGAGAATGGCAATCCTGAAAAAATTATTTTAGAAGATCCAGGAGACACCTACCTTAACATACAAATCAATAAGATGTCCTTTTATGGAGTTCAACTCAATACATGAGCCGATATGAATCTTATGCTTAAACATTTGTTTATTCTAATAAAATTGAGGATTCATCGCAAACCTCCTATTACGGTGTACAAGCCAAATGACACTTACACAGTCCCATTAGTGGTATCAAAGAATGTGCATGTACGAATGGGTAAGCTCACCATCATTAAAAATTTCCTAGTCATGCCAACATCCACCTCACATTATCATATATTATTGGGAGACTGTTCATATTGACTACCGGAGCTATCATCGACATACGTGAGCGCATAGTTACACTAAGGATGGGTGATGAAGTAATCTCATCCAAAAACGTGAGAGAAGTTTACGACGATATGGAAGAAGGGCAATTTAATGACAATGATGAGATCAATGAAGACGAACATTTTTCAAACCCTAGTGAAGACATTCTCAATGAGGAACCATTTGGAGCAAAGATTGATTCGCTTATACTAAACGAAGATTGATTCCTCTATCGATCGAGTAAATGATAATAAACAACAGTGCTTTATGGGAGGCAGCCCATATTCCTTATTTCTTTAAGTTATTTTAGTTATTAGTAGGACATCTAGCTTCAGTATAGTTTGTTTTTATTCTCTCTCCTTTAGATTCTCTTTTGGAATACTTTCATAAGTCACACTCCAGAGCAGCTTCAAATATAGGGGATGATCTAGTTGTTTTATTTTTATGGCCTTTATGCAAGTTCCTATTATAAACTTGCTTATTTTTTTATTTATCTATTTCATCAATAAAATTATTAGTTAGGTACATATCCTGATCAAATTTAAAAAAAAATTGAATTTTTCAGTCAATCTTACTCTTACATTCACCTTTAGGAAGGGTATATAAGTTACTTATAAAATAAAATTGCAAAATAGCAAAATTTAGGCCTAGCGAATCCCCATCGATTCCAAATAACATTGGGAATCACTGGCAAAATCAGTATTAGAACACAAGAAATTTAGTGCAAATTTAGAGTCTGGTGAATCCCCGACGATTCGCCTTATAAAGGAATCACTGATCAAATCGGTGGGTTATTACGTCTCATAGACCCTCACTTAATACCGATTCACATAAAGGTTCCCAACAATTCCACTAACACAGGAATTGCTACGCACGATTTTTAGTTTTTAAAACCAAAACCCCAAAATCGCCACACACATCAACTCATTCACACTAACAAAACGTTGCACCCTTTCACAAAAATCTCAAATTCTTGCGAAGATTCAACCCTCATAAGCTCAATCTTAGTCTATTTAAGTGATTCCCACCTCTACCTAGCTTTATTTAACACTACAAACATCGAGTTTGAGATAGTAGAGCCAAACTAGGGTTTAAGAAATTCGGACTTGGAGCTTGGAATATCGGGTTAGAAGAGTTCAAGTGCACATATCTTGAGAGATATACTCTCAAGAAGGTAATTACACAACCCTGGCCCTTTATTTTGTTTAAATTTTGATTTCTTGTTGGATATTTGAAAATTCCTAAAACGATTTTGAAATTTTTCGTGAATTCCATTTTGGTACATTGAATGAATTGGTTCTAATCATTTGGTATTGTAATGGAAATGACCATTGTTTTACAAATAGCATATTTATGAGATTTTTGTAATTTTCACAAAGTAGAAACATTTAGCAACAAGTTTGAAATTGAATTTTTTCACAAATCGAAGTTGTAATTCATGAGTTTTTGGAAGACCATTCATTAGATTTGATCTCATATTCTTGACTCCCGTAATTTTCAAATAAGTTTTGTGAAAATCCACTCTTTTATCCATAATCTTTTCTATTTTCTTAATAGCAATTTGATTTTCAACAACAACCTGCCTTAAGTCCATTTTTATATCAAATACATGATTTTGATTTACCATTACATAGTAGTGATTTGATCATTATGACGAGACGATATTTTGGATGAGGTAGGAGTAGTGCATAAGAGAAAGGAAAAGGAGTTATGATAGAAAAATCTAAGAAGAGCTATCTGAGTCAACAAATGTCCATTCAACCCATGGGTATTAGTATTAGAGAATTAAGAACCGAAAGGGCTGAGTTGAGAACACCTACTCCACCTAGCTCTGATGAGGATTCTGACTACTTAGACCGAAATACACAAGTCCCATATGATCCCATGAGATTTGTCAGTCCTAAAGCACAAAATAAATACTTTCGAGACATGAAAAAGTCATCATACCTAAGAGAGGCTCCAAACCTAAAATGTGAACAAATATAAAGACAAAATGTGAACAAATGTAAAGACAGTGGGAACACCTTCTTAGGGATTACGAAGGTAGATTAGAGAGGAGATGCTCAAGATTAGTTCGCCAATTCTACTCAAATGGATATGTAAGTGGAAATCATAAAGAAGTGATAGTTCAAAAAGGAAGGTTGATATTTCGCCTAATGCACTGAACAAACATTATCGACTTCCAGAAGTAAGAGTTAGACATGATTCCGACTATCCCAATATAAATTACATCCCTAAGGAAGTTTACCCATCCAAACAAATTCAAGAAGCCTTAGAGGTAATTCCCGGACAAGGATTTGCTCTCTATTTATACGGTCACCCAAAGTTTATCGAAACTACCAATTTTAGAAAAACCACCAAATGTTGGAGCTACTTCATTAATATTTGCCTATACCCCACTATGCAACACTCTGAAGTGAAAAACCATAGAACCCTTCTACTCTACCACATGTTTACGAAAAATGAGTATATCGACATTAGATATGCAATTCATGATGCAATGAGACAGAAAATGACGAATATGAAGCATGACGGCCCTTCTCAATTTTAATTACTCGGCTATGTTTAAGGCCAAGGTTGGTTTTCATGAGATGGAACTCGACGTGCTGCCTAGAGGACCATCATAGATATTACGATTAAGAGGATGAGAGCAATCAATGGATATAACGATTCAAAAGAAGAGAGGGAGATCAACGAGATAAAAAGATCCAGAATTGAAGATATAACTATTAGGCAGAGAACCCACACAAGAAGAAGCAAGGCGAGCAGCGAGTCTATTAGCTCAAGTACATGTTCAGGCGACAGAGGGCAGTTCTTCAACTCCAGTAAAGACTTAAAGGAAAGGATTTTTCAAATCCTTATTCTCAGCTTTTAGGCATAATGATAAGCAAGTCTTGAGGAATCACGAGATGTTAAACAAGAATGAAAGAACTCTGCCGCCACCATTCCATATCGGAAAGAAGGAAGATTGAACGTTTACTAGATCCTAAGAGGAGCATTGATGTTTCTTCGATGCAGTTGAGATTTCCATCGAGAGTTTATAACCCCGCTGATAGCTACACATCACAACCTATTGCAACAAGGAATAACGACGGAACTAAAGAGACCGACTTTAATTTTACTTCTGCACAGAGTACGTTGTAGTTTTTTTGAAGTATTTGTTTGTATATGTGGAATGTGAACTTGTTTGAACCTTTAATGAGAAATGAATACTGTACTCCATTGTGTATCTCTTTTATATGATGTTTATTGATCTGATTTCGACAAACAATATATGTTTCATATTCAATTCTTTTATGCTTCACGAGGTATTTTTTTGTTGTCTAACCCGACTTCATTTTAAACCTCATTACAAGGTTTGGAATGAGTTTTGGGGTATGTAGGTGAAGTAAACTATAAAAAAAGTCAAGCATGTAAGACTCGAGAGGTAGAATTTTTTTAACTGAACATTTTTTAAAATTTTCCACAATTCAGGTAACATTTCTTCATTTTCATTTATTTAGAAATGTGAATTGAATATAATTTGAATTTAAATAGAAGTGAAATATTATTACTACCCATGAAAATAGAAAGTTTATGATAGAAAGGATTGTTATACTCTATTTGACTTAACCTAGGTTATGTATGTACTAAATGAATTTAGATGAGATTGATTGCTTTGTGTTAGACATTATAATGGTAGAAGATCAAAATGAAAGTGTAAGATAAAAAATACAGATTTTTAAGAATCTTTTTATACAAAAGTTATTGGTCAAGTATAATATATATACATATATATATATTCATATATTATGAAAAGATTTTATGCCACAATTGAGGAGAAAAATAGGAAAATAGCCAATAAACTTTACTTAAATGGAAAGAATATTTCCTTGACTATAGTGAATGTGAGAAGAGCTAACAAGAGTTTATAAAAAAAATAGAGAGACCCACATATTCCAGAGGAAATTGAGCAAGGAATCTAGTGGTGGGAAAAAGGAGATAGACATTCCTATATAAAAAATAAAATAACGATATCCAAAGGAAATGGAGCAGGGAATTTAGTAATGGGAAAAATGAGAGAAATATTCTTATAAATAATAATAATAATGGATTCCAAAGGAAATGGAGCTGGGAACCGTAGGAATACAATATGAAGAAAAAAAACATATATATATGAAGAAAGAAAAAGAAAGAAAGGGAGATATAAAAAATGAAAGGATGTTTATGAAAAACTCTGTAAATAAAAGATTTAGCTCGAGTCTTATAGCTAAGTTGAGTGAAATATCTCATGTTCCAACATTCATACAAATGGATATGAAATGACAATTATTGGTGATTAAAAATTTTCTATCAACCTTGATTATGGTGATATTTTAAATAAATTTGAAAATAAGATTGATTTAGTGATTTGTATCTTGAGATCCTATATTAGTTATAGTAAGCTTGATGCTTGTCATGGGAGATTGAGAAAACCTATGTAGTGGCTTGACTTTGGTAATCGGTTAACTTTGAATTCTGAGATATGTTGCATAATTAGGAGGTTGAATTGTCATATAAAGGGTGTTGTTCTTTAATTCTTTCTATTCTATCATGATTCTTAATTTTTATGAGGGTAATATATTTTTATTTAAAGATCATTTCTATTTAAGAATAAGAGTATACAATCAAGAAATCAAAACGAGGGAAGAAAAAAGAATTTAATTGAGAGTATTCCTTTACTCGGGATAACAAAGTACTAAGTTTGAGGGTATTTAGAAGTCAATAATTAGACATGTTTTCTAGTACAGTCTAAAATGATTTTTTATGTAAAAGACTATATTACACGAGGCTTTCTCTTGTTTTTGATATTTCAGGTGATAATTAGAATATATGAAGAAATGGAGTAAAAATGGAAAGAAATGAAAGATTTGACCGAGTGAAAAGATTGCACGAAGATTCACCAAGGAATCAAGGAAAAATTGGATTTTATACCCAGCAATTCTCCAATGAATCATATGTACCCAAAATCGCTACACAGATCGGTGGAAACATGGACATCAATTTCAAAGATTTACCCAACGATTCCACTTAACTCAGAATGTTGAGGCATTGTTGGTGACGATTTCGTGCATTTTAGATTATCAGTTTAGGATATGTATTACCTAATATACTATAAATAGAAACCTTAGACTATGAAATTAAGAGCCTTTTGATAGTCGTACACTTTTTACTTTAGTTTGGAGGCCATTCATTATTGTTTCTGTTTGTTTTTGGAGAAGATTGAAGATTCAAGTTATCATTAAAGTATTTTTAATTATGTCTTTTACTTCTGATGTTATGGCGTTATTTATTATCATGAGTGAGTAGTTTGTTAATCTAAACAGACCTCCAAACATGAATTAAATTTGTTTTGCAATGTAGTCATGATATGATGAATATATGCTTAATGTTTTAAACCAATCGTATTCTTTGATTCACTGTTTTATAGATTGTTATTTATGAATTGCAATCATGAATCTAAATGTTATGTGGATAGTGGCCAATATGGATTGTGATGTTTTGATTCATTATATAATTTAAAGTAGTAACTAGGATTGTTTGAAAGGTATGACCGTTTAGATATCCTATGTGAATTTGAGATCTAAATCTAATGTTGAAGTGGCTTTTCCGAAGGTGTTAGATTTAGTAGTTCGAAGTTTTCATAAAGTGTAATGCGGTTTTATTTCGTGAAGTTAATGTCTTTATGTATTCAAATGGGTTAGCTCAATAAAATTATAACGTGGCTTTTCGACCGGTATGAGGAGAACCAATAGTTGGCTAAATGCTATTTACTTACTTATGATTAGTAATTAATGATCTATGATACTTTAGAAAATATGTTCATGACTATGTGATTGAAGAAACATGTTGGGATGCAAAACGGGTTGAAGTTTCTTTTTTTAGGAGGTTTGTTTAGATCTTTATTTATTATTGTGTTTCATTTAATTGAATTGCTTTTAATTTAGTGACTTCAATTTGTGTTGATTAAGTAAGTTTAGTTAGTTTAATTAATTTTTTTATTTAGAAAGTATTAATTTGAATTCTAGTTTTTATTAAATTAAATTAAAAATAAAAATAATAAAACTTCTTTTTCTTATATAATTTGCAAAATCCCTGTGGAGACGATTCCCACTTATCACTACTGCAAAAATTTAATAGTATAATAAAGGTGAAAAATTTATTGTACAAGCTCGTCACGTGTCAGTACGACATATCCTCCATGAAGTCCAACTGACTCCAATGAATAGCTGGGGTATGCTTGGTTGGTGTCGCAACATCAATATGTGGAATACTTCATGAACTCTCGCTAATTCAGGTGACAAAGCTAATCTATAGGCAGCTGGACCCACTTGTTCGGTCATTACAAATGGTCCAATATACTTTGGAGCAAGCTTCCCTTTCAGTCCAAATCTGTAATGTCCCTTCATCGGTTAAACCTTAAGTAAAACATGATCATTCTTCTAGATGTGCACTTCTCGGTGACCCTTATCAACATATTTCTTTTGTTTGTTTTCTGCGATACGTAGTTGCCTAATCAGCCGAATCCTATCGGTGTGATCTTGTATGATCTCTGGTCCTATCAACATCGTGTCACCAACCTCTGCCTAATACACCAGACACCTACAAGGCCTCCCATAAAGTGCCTCAAATGGTGTCATACCAATATTTTCTTGAAAACTATTGTTGTATGCAAACTCATAATAGCAGATAATCCTCCCAACTCCCACTAAAATCCAACAGACAATCCCTGAGCATATCCTCAAATATCTGGATAAGTCTCTCAATTTGGCCATCTGACTGAGGATGATAGTGCTGAAATTGAGCTTGGTTCCCATCCTTGTCTATAAACTCTTCCAAAACTTGGAAGTAAAACGTGGATCGTGATCCAACACAATAGACATAGAAAAACCATGCAACCTTAAGATCTCATCAATATATTTCCTACTCAGTAATTAAATTGAAGATTTACCTTCAATTTAGTCAAAGAAACATTTTTGAATCATAAACTTGAAGTCTTTAATGTATTTTCCTTTCAAATTCTCTCAAAAACTCTCTTAAACTAAAAAAAATTACTTTCTTATACTTTTCATCAATTTCTTAACCTAAAAATATCCTAAAGTACTTATGGCAACCCTAAATTACAATCCCAATGGAACTAGAAGTCCAAAACTTTAAATTTCTATTATTTCCCCGAGTCTCACGTTGTCCCACGTTGTTCATCATGTTGACGTCTTACGTTCATTCTCACTACGTCGTCAGAGCATCACTAGTTGTTCTCCTACATTGTATGTTTTATTCTCTTAAGTTGTATGTTTTGTCTCCAAGCCGTCTAGTTACTTCACACGGCACCACACCTTATGTTCACAGCTTCAACTCCTTTTTTGAGCTTTTTTTCACTTTTTTTCTCAAATTTCTTCCTTTATATCTTTTATTCACTTTAAACCTGAGAATAAACAAATACCACAATTTAGGACTCATTTTGGGATAATTAGAGCATTTATTCTACAAAATACCTCTTAAATATAAGTCTGACTAATGACTTATTAGTTAACTATAGTGACTAACACACTACCCGTCTATGAAATCCCAGATTTTTTGACTAAACTGCCGAATTAGTGACCTAAGCTTGATCGAGACCACTCATGGTGATTTAACGCGATAAAGTTATAGTAAAGTAATTTTTAAGTTCATATTTTCTTGTTGTGTCTATTTCGTGTATTATAGTTATGTTATATGAAGATTTCAAGTTTGGATTGTCCAAATAGTCTGATTATTGTATTTGAGTCAGCACAAGATCTTACCTCAATTTGATTGCAATTTGACGCGTGCCAGAAGTGAAAAGTGAGAAAAAATAAGAAATTGAAGTTTAAGTTTGAAATTCATAAAAAACTAGAGTTCATTTAGTGAAAAGTGGAAAATTGGCATCGATTCAAGGTTTCACCTCGAGATATGTTCATGTCGTGGTTGTTTTAGCAAGTGGACTTGTATACAATATTATTTGGAAGGTTCGACACAGTTATGGCGTAAAAAGAATGGAAATTAAATTTATGATGCAATATGGACTTAATAAGCCAACGGCCACGCTTCAAGTTGCATGTGAATCCGGGTCCGAAGTAGTGGGGGCACGTCTAAAATGTCATTGGGAGTCTCTGTCAAATTTCATGTCAATTGGAGGTCTTGGGGTCGAAATTTGATATTAAGTAGATTGAGTGAAGTGGGTAGGTTTTTGTATATATAAAATAAATTAAAGTTTTTATTAAAACACTTAGACAAGGGAGGTCTTTGTAAATAGGCCAAAAGTTGAAAACAAAAAAAGAGAGAAGGTTGGAAGGACCTAAGAATAAATATCAAACTTGAGTAAAGAGGTGAGGGTTATATAAAAACATAGACAAATCACTTCTCTCTCTCTCTCTCTCTCTCTCTCTCTCTCTCTCTCCTATTACCCAAAATAGTTCCCTAGCGATCCTCGCGAGTCTGAGTTCATTTGGTGTGGTTTGCGGTGCTAGGAAGTGTTGACAACCCACTTGAAATCTGACAATAGGAAATTGAAGATAATGAAGTGAGTACCTCTCTTTGCATTGTGTCTTTAAGCAATCCGAGCATGTATCGGGGTCGAGGATGGGTTGGTGTTGGTGTCGGGGTTATAATCGAGAAGAATCAAGTGGTAGTTGGGTGATTTAGCAAAAAAAAAATCAAAAAAAGGGTAAAACCATGAAAACAACAATTTTGCTATTGTCATGGGTGCCTTGCTTTTTGTAGCTAAAGCAAACCAGAGGACGGAGCTGGGTAATGCTCGGGCACTGCCCAAGTCATCCTTGGTAAGGCACAAGGCTACCTTTCCCTATAATCAAGCAGGGTTGGCTAAGGATAGCCTATGCCAAGCTAGCAGCAGCTTAAGGAAGCCCTGGCCTTGCCCAAGAAGTTCCATTGTCCAGCAAGCCACTTTGGCATTTTGGTCGAGCTTCAGTATGATTCGACCCGATTTGGCTAATTTTTGAAAAAATTCAAAAAACCAAATTAAAAAATGTAAAAATTAGGAAATGAAATAAAATGAAAATATGTTTAAGAATAAAGTAAAATCTTGGTTTTTTGGGGTTCGTACACTGAGTATTTGCCTCGTAAAGCATGTTGTAAAACCTAAATGGACTTGAAATTCGAGAATTTAGTTTAAGGGTATAAAATTATGATTTTCGATGCAAATTGTTTATAAAATTCCATTATTAATACTTGAATGCCTGGAAATAAATTCTTAAAGGATTTGTCAGAGATTTTTGCACCATAAAGCGTGCTAATAAACCCGAAATCATATAAAATTGCAAATTTGGCCTAGGAAAAGGTGGAGACACTTGTTTTAATGAAAAATGGGCATTTAGATTCAAATCTAAGGTTAGATTTGTGAGAAAAGAATTGTATCCATAGTTTATCAGGGTATAAAGCCTTGAAAGTCGCCGAAAATGACTTACACTTGAGTTGAAATTAATTGTATACATTGTGATGAATTGATAGGTAATTCTAATAGTTAAATATCACTGATTTGGGTGCAACGAAAGCGTCAAGAATTTATAGCTTGTACTATAAGTAATCCCATATTGAGTCGTGATATTTGTATTGACTATTCAAACTTTATTATTCTTCTCGTTTTGCATTGGAATTTCATTTGAGCATGCGTACATGCATCGAAGTAATACGTGTTAGGTCTATGAAGAGTTGAGAACTTTGATGCGATGAGATTCGGCCAAGACCCTTTATGGCTAATCTCAATCGTCTTTCCTTTAGTGTCATAAATGTCGATATTTATTAGGTGTTTGAGGGTCTAAAGGTCATGGCATTCGAGCTCACTAGGTGCTATTGAATGCTTATTTGACAGATTACTTCATATGGTTTATGGTTATCTAGTGCAGTTTGATTTCATTGGTTTACTAGCCCTTTACTATTGAACAAATAACAAGAAGAATGACTCATATTTAAACCAATTAGACTTTACTAAGGCCAGAAGGTACCAAATAAATACAACCTGTATATCTGGAGAAAATCAAATAAAATCAAGAGTAAACAACAACGAAAGACTTTAGTAAACAATTTTCCAAAATGGTTTACAATACTCGGTTAAACCAAGATAGATATATAAGTCCCATCCATGTAATAATATATAATATTGTATAAAACTACAAAAGTTTAGGTATACAGTACATAACCCAAAAGATACATCAGAAAGGTAAACACTACACTACTAAGCTTTGCCCTTCCCGTAGTGGTGCATGCACACCGAGGTACCTGAAAGTGTTGAAAAAGGGAGTGACCATTCAACAAGCTCTGTAAAGTGGTGTTACTTAGCCATCAAATATCCACTAATACCTTAGTGCATATAACTAGCATGAATCATAAATATCTAACATGATATCTAAAATGATATATAAGAAATCGAATCCTATTAAAATGTAGTTCAACAAGAAAGTAAATAATTAAAACTCAGAAATAGTAAAGCATACTTATGTTTAGGAATCCACAATCTAGCCTTATGTTGCTTTCATGTCTTGCATCGTCAGTTTTGAAAGATGGGCTTTAAAACAATTTCCCTAGATAAGCTATAGGTATTGGGTCACCAATACCACAGTCCCCCTATTCTCGATAGATAGGGCAACCGCTCTCTAAATACTTCTCTTACTCCACCGTACAACTTTAGGCAACCGGTCTCAAGATTTAGCACGTGAGCAGCATTAACAACTCTTTAGGAACACCTACCCCTAAATAACCTTGGGCAATCAATCTCAAGATTTAACCTAATTCTCGATGTTATTCACTTAGAACAACAAGTGTTTTAGGTTTCTTTTTCTAAGGGATTGCCACTTCTCAACCCGGCTGGTATCACGAACTCAACCTAGTCCTGATTAATAGCAAGTCAATGGATTTGAGCTAAGAGATTTGCAATGAACTTACAAACTCTAAACTGCCATTAAGACATCGTTAAAAACCATAACATAAAAACAGAGAACTGAAACAAAGCACTATTATTAAAGAAAACCTCAACAAGATATAAAAACAAACCTACTACTAGCTAGAGAGCTTCATCCTCGACCTAGGTATTAAAGAACCTTGCTAGAGATGGCTACTCTACCTTGCTCTACTCCTAAATCACTCTGAGTTACAATGTGATTTCGTCCATAAAGGTCCCTCCTTTATATAGGTGATCCTCGGTACAAGAATAGGAAAGCTCGGGAAATAAGAACCTTCTAAAAATTGCAAAACTTTTATTCTGTAAGTCTGACACCATTGGTAATGCCGCCATTACGTGGGAATAGCGCTAAGTCACGACGTGGCACAATATAGTAAGTCTTAAATAGCAAGTCGGTCTGATATTTCTATTTTTGAGCCTGGTGCCATGGGTGACCTCATCTATTGTAAATATGACATCGTCTATTCATTTTTTATGTCGTTCCTTGTTCTGCCTTGACACCCTACTTGGCGTCGTGGCTTCTCCATGGCGCCGTCGTCGGTCATTCCAAACTTTTACTTCTTTTTTGGATTTGTCTAATTCACGCACAAACACTCAAATACCCTATAAATCTCCAAAGTAAACATATAAAGCCATAAAACACGACTTTGGGCTTGATTTACATAGAAAAACTCCTATGAAAAAATGCATAAATAATGACTCATCAATCGTTATCAATGAGAGTGTCAGAATCGTGGTCATACTGTCTCATCGACCAAAGACTGATACACACAAGAATGAAATGGTTTAACAAGCTTACCTAGCGCGATGACAACATAAAAACAACATATATATAAAGTACTGAAATCGAAAGAATTCGAAGTGACTTTCTCGTGGGTTTATTATGAAATTCGATAATTTCATAAACTTGATTAGGCGACTAATTAAGTATTTTCAAATTTTGTTTTAAACTTAAGTATTCAAAGTGGGACCCATGCATTACGGACTAGAGATCATAAGGTAAATGTTATTTTTTTCGTTGATGAATGCCTAGTGTGTGATACGGTATTTCGTTTCAAAGTCTGTATGTTGAGGTGTATTCTCAATTTGTCATAATTGGGATTGTAAGTTTGTGTCTAAAAGGCACAAGTGCAATAAAAATTATTGGTTGCTCAAAAACTAGTGATCAAGTGTTAAGTATCATTTGGGGGTTTTGCCTCGGTTTGCATGCTAGTCGGGATTAGAATTTCCAATCTCTTGACCAACTTGACAATCAGTCAAACTCTTAAAGAATACTATTTCAATCATTTAAGTTATATTAACAGAAATTATCGCAATGTAGAAGTTCATGCTGACTTCTTGTATTGATCACTTATTAATATTCAAATCAGTACATTTATCTTTTCCTTTGTTTTATCTTATGTTGTACTGATAAGTATCATAATCTCAATATTGTTAGAAGTAACTATTGGGTACTTGGAATTATATAACATATTCACTTATGTACTATTAATAGCTAATCACACCTATTATAATACCATTTCCTTAATATCCTATCTTCCAATATGTTGATATTATAACTAAGCCTTTTCATTTCTAAGTTAGAGATTTCGTCCATCTTTTTATCTTAACAAAACACCTGACACAGTATCAATAGAGATCAGTCCTAACTTAATTATTTCCATTCGTTCTTATCCTTTCTTTCTCCTTTTATCAATGTTTAAATCATAAAACCACTACATTTAAACTTAGCTTATAACAAAGTAATTTAAATAAGAATCAACCAAATTGTACAATACTCCTTTTTAGGAGTTCTTTGATCGTTTTCAACCGTGGTTTTATTTCCATCTCATTTCGTTTCTGTTTTGTAAATGAGGCAATACTTCGCTTCGAAGTACCTATTTCCACCAAATTGAGTGGTGATTCTGTGTACATAGGAATAACGGAAGAATCGTTAGGTGTAAAATCCAGTTCTTCCTTCTTGTTGATTCTTTGCATACACTTTCCACATGATTAATTCCTTCATAATCTTCCATTTTTACTCATTTTCTTTATATATTTCTTTTATTACTTAAAATAAAAAAAACCCTATGTAATATAGTCCTTTACATCTAAAATCGTACTAAAATGCACTATAAAACATGTCCAATTATTGACTTTTTGTATGCGATTAATTAAAATAAACGAGTTATGCATGTTCAACAAACCCTAAGTAGTGAAAAACCCTGCAAAATGGGCTACCATGTATACCAGTATGATGACAAAAGTACAAAAGTAAGTCAATATACATGTATAAGTGTCAAAATTCTCCTAAAATACCCAAAAGTAGTAATACTAATAATTAAAAACCTATGGTATATGCTGAAGGGCTATCCTAGATTGAAGGATGTCATCTAGTACCTCCTAGTCCTAGATCATCGTAGGATCTACTACTTGCCACAAAAAATAATGACAAGTTCCAGTCAGTAAATTCTAGAGAAACTCGGCTAGTATTCATCAGAATTTAAATAAAGCAGCTACAATTCATGTGGATAGTCAAATAAAGCTGGAAAATAAATGCATGAATATAAGTCACAAAAGATAACAAGAATGTCATACACGAGTGTGGTGTATTTATGTCGAACCCTGGGACAACGAAATTAGACTAAAAGTCCCTGGTGGCAAGGTGAGAGGTGACTCCACTCCTTCAATTAATACCTGACCAACGCCTCGTACGAGAGGAACCCTGTGACAGAGACAACTCCTCACGCCAACCCACTTTTGAAATCATTGAATCGTGGAGAAAAGCCTCAAGCATAGGATAAAGTATGACCAATACCGCACTATTGGGGGCACGTGCCCTAGGTCAATTTTATGAACATGGTTATTTTAGTTAATAAAATAGAGGATTTCATTTTATGTTCATTATTATAATTGGTTTGCATGTTTAAATTATACAAGGATCCTTGGATGTTTACTGAAGCATCTTAATATGTCCCTAATCATGCATTATACTGGGAACAATAATGAATTAAGACTAGTGTGAGTCTTGATAGATGGTCATGTGATGATCATGCGTATAAGGAAACGAATCATGATCATGAGTACATGTTAGGAAACAAGGTGATGGACCGACCCGCTATGAGAACACCATATTGATTATGTCATAAGTGTTACCCATGACACGTATATCATTTAGTCATCTGACTTGAGATTACTAGAGACTTCAACAATAGGATCATAGTGATTTAGCACAATCAAATATTGTCTTTAACCGAACAATTATAAAGGTTGTGATTAGTTACTATGTGAATAATGTGTGGAGGAGTGTAATCAAAATAAAATTTGTTGCTCTCGTTTAAATAGAGATATCAGTGGATCCCTCGATATGATAGGCTAAAAATGGCCAAGTGAAAGTGGATTGATATGATCAATGTCACTTGAATGATTTCATTCTACCTAGAGATCAAGACTAGTACGATTGGACATTAAGGGTGACTTTTCCATGTCTTATGTTTAATTAAAGGATATCGTATGACAAAATAATATGATATACATTATTGATTAGGTTTTATCGATTTTGATCTTCATGCAACTTGGGTAGTTATAACGCATTGCTAGAGACAACTTATGACTCGGGTACCAAAATGGTTTTAGTTCACTGCTAATGTTGCATGAACTTATTAGGTCATGCACAAAGAATGGTTTTATGAGATTTTAAATGACTTGGAACAATGAATTTTATATGATAAAATTCATAACATAACAGTCCTTATAATGAGTCATATTAATACCACTTTAAGTATGGGGTATAATGGTAATTCACTTACCCGGCTTTATGCATGGGTTATATAAATAGACATGTTAAGTGAATTCACATTATGGGAAATGTTAGGGCTGGAATCTAATTTTCATTTTTTAGAAAACAAGTTAAGTTTCTCAGCAATTATTGAGTTTTTAGGGAGAACATAAAGTTTTTTCAAGTTCTCTCTCGAGCTAGCACTCAAAGTCTCGACCATCGTTCGTGTGTGGATTTTTGATAGAGGACGTTCATCTCTGGCAACATCTTAAACATTGATCAATACAGAGAATCAAACTAGCGATTGAGGTATGGTTCACTTTTATTAATCAGTTCAATGGCATTCAAATCCTGTTGAGGTTTTGAAAAAAAAATTTTAAGATTTTTGCTGCGTTTTAAACCTCATAACCCAACACGCAAAAAAAATAGCTGGATCATTGATCACGTGTCACGCATGTCAAATATAACTCGTACAAGGTTATCAATCCTATTGGAATGTAGTAGAGGCAAGCACGGGGTCAAATCCATCGGGTTCAGTGAAACTAAGTTCAACGAACAGATAAAGTAAATCTAGGGTTTTTGAAATAGTTATCTTAAGGGTCTACTAAACAAGAAAGTAAATAATTGAAACTCAGAAATAGTAAGGCACACCTAAGTCTAGGAATCCACAATCTAGCCTTATGTTGTTTTCATGTCTTGCATCGTCGGTTTTGAAAGATGGGCTTTAAAATAATTTCCCTATATAGGTTATAGGTATTGGGGTCACCAATACCATAGTCCCCCTATTCTCGATAGATACGGCAACCACTCTCTAAATACTTCTCTTACTCTACCGTACAACCTTGGGCAACCTCTCTTAAGATTTAGCACGTGAGCAGCATTAACAACTAATTAGAACACCTACCCCTAGATAACCTTGGGCAACCACTCTCAAGATTTAACCTAATTCTCGATGTTATTCACTTAGAACAACAAATGTTTCAGGTTTCTTGATTTAAGGGATTGCCACTTCTCGACCCAGCTGGTATCACCAACTCAACCTGGTCCTGATTAATAGTATGTCAATGGGTTTGAGCATAGAGATTTGCAATGAGCTTACAAACTCTAAACTACCATTGAGACATCCTTAAAAACCATAAAATAAAGATAAAGAACTGAAACAAAACACTATTATTAAAGAAAACCTCAACAAGACATAAAAAACAAACCTACTACTAGCTAGAGAGCTTCATCCTCGACCTAGGTATTAAAGAAACTTGCTATACATGGCTACTTTACCTTGCTCTACTCCTAAATCACTCTAAATTACAATGTGATTTCGTCCATAGAGGTCCCACCTTTATATGGGTAAGCCTGGGTACAAGAATAGGAAAGACCGAGAAATAAGAACCTTCTAAAAATTGCAAAAAATTTATTCTGTGAGTCTAACATCGTTGGTGACACTGTCATTACGTGGGAACGGTGCCAAGTTCCGCCGTGGCACACTACAGTAAGTCTTGAACATCAAGTCGGTCTGGTATTTCTATTTTTGAACCTAGCGTTGTGGGTAATGCCATCAGTTGTAAATCTGGCGTCGCCTATTCATTTCTGATGTCATTCCTTATTTTGCCTTGATGCCTTGCTTGGCGCCGTGGCTTCTCCATGGTGTCGTTAGTTCATTCTAGAGGCGTCGATCCTGCTAGTTTTTTACCAAACTTTGACTTCTTTCTCGGATTTGTCTAATTCACGAACAAACACTCAAATACCCTGTAAATCTATAAATTAAACATATAGAGCCATAAAACATGACTTCGGACTTGATTTACATAGTCAAACACCTATGAAAAATGCATAAATAATGACTCATCAATCGTCATCAACAAGATTGTCAAAATCGTGGTCATAATGTCTCGTCGACAATACACTGATACACACGAGAATGGAATGGTCTAACAAGCTTACCTGGCACGATGGCAACATAAAAACAAAACATATATATATATATAAAGTACTGAAATCGAAAGAATTCCAAGTGACTTTACTGTGGGTTTACTATGAAATCTTAGAATTTCATAAACTTGATTAAGCGACTATTAAGTGTTTTCGAATTTTATTTGGAACTTAGGTATCCGAAGTAGGACCATTCCATTACGGACCGGAGATCATAAGGTGAATGTTATTTTTTTGTCGATAAATGTCTAATGTGTGTTTTATACAATAATTTGTTGCAAAGTCTATGTGTTGAGGTGTATCCTCAATTTGTCATAATCGAGGTTGCAAGTTTTTGTCTGAAAGGCACAAGTACAATAAAAATTATTGGTTGCTCAAAAACTAGTAATAAAATGTTAAGTATCATTTGAGGGTTTTGCATCAGTTTATGTGCTAGTCGAGATTGGTGGTAATGTAAAATGGCAACGGAGTTGGTATAAGACTTTACCTCGACTTGCGTGTTGGTTAGTGGTGGTCGTGGATGAGATTGGATGCTAATTGGTGCATGTTTGGTTACGTATGGCAAGAAAATTTGTCCGGATGATTTTGGTATGTCGTTAACAAAGTTAAGATTTTTTGGGTTTTTGCATGATCAAAGCCAGTGTTATATATATTTTATGGAGTTGGACTGTTTTGTCGAGAGGTTGGCTCAATTTGGTGAAATATCAGATTGGAAACGAACACCAGAAGCCAAAACACATCAAAATAGAGATTTTGAAAATTAATAAATAAAAATAAATTAAGCTGCTTACTGGCAGCTGACGGTTTATATAAATAAAAAATATCAAAATAGAAACAATGTTTTCATTAGGTCCTGACTTTTACTTATAACACAATGCATAAATCATTTTCAAATTTCGATCTATGAATCTCCCGTAACACCCGTCCAACATCGAGTACCACCAATTCCAAGTTCATGTGGTTTGTTTATGTATTTAAGACGTGTTAAAGTTGATTATAACCTAGCATAGGTCATTCAAATCAAATATTAGAGTTTTAGAGTTGCTTAAGACTTTGAGCAAGCTGAAGGTTTAAGCATGTTAAAGTTGAGCCTGTTGCAAGTTTGAGCAGGATGAAAGTTTGAGCATGCTTGAAACTTTGAGCATGTTTCCTAAGCAGAACCCTCTATGTGACTAAAACTCAAAAACCTTGTGGTTCATCATAAAGTCTCGACCTTTCGACCTTCGGACTTATACAACCTTCAAAAATTAGTTTGCACCTCACTTATCATTATCATGCAACAAAATAGGTTCAAACTAAGCAAAACTCATCAAATCAACATTTCCAAAAAGTTATTGTTCATATTTTTCCTTATATAACCACTACCCAACAACAATGACAACTTCAAAAATGATCCCCAACAAGGGATTCCTACCCATTGATGGTCGATCTACTCTTATGAACCCTCCATATACCAAAAAACATGAAGAACAACAACTTGGAACGCGCATTCTAGATATTTGGTGAAGACACATACTTATGGTTTAATGAAATTGTCTCTCTTGTTCTACCTCTCTTGGATTTCCAAAAACTCTAACAATTTCACACTAATTGCCACCAATTCTCACCTTTATCTTCTCTTCCTCCTCCTAGCACCACGTTCTCTCTCCTATTTACTTATTTTTTGTTCAAATGAGGTGAAGATGGAAAACTTGGGGCTTAAATAATGGGATCTAGTATGATAACACTAGTTTTGACACTGCTGAGGTGGCTAGTGACGTGGAGCGCCAACTCAGCAAAAAGGTAGGGACGTGATGGGTGTGTTAGGGATAGTGTCATTAGAAGGGTTTTGTAAATGGAGGTTTACAACATCTTATCACTTCCCTTCACATCACTTTATGCATTAAATTTTGTATACTTTTTTTGTCTTTTTGTCATTTCTCTCTCCATCACTCTACATCATTCACATCACTCTCTCACTCTCACTCTCACTCTCACTCTCACTCTCCATCAAACTTGTGGAGGAAGATTTAATTCTTTTTACAAACATTCAAGCAAGATCGGGAGTAAAGGAAGGAGGAAGGGAAGAAAATATAAGGAAAAGAAGGAAGGCAGTGAGAACGACGCTAGGGAGAGGTAAAAAGACAACCTCCACTCCACATTAGATCTGGATTTATTGTTAATGTTTTATGTTGTCAGTTTGTAGGTAATAGCTATAAAACAATGTTGTTTTTGCGGGGATCGGTCTCGTGCCTTTGTAGATTGTCCTAATGAGAAGCCATGTTTCAAATGAGTTGGTGCTGAAACGAGTGAAGAAGTTGTCTCCGAATAAAGGTTGATTGTTCTACACGTACACAATTGCGAGGTGCCATGTCTTTCTTTAGGCGGACAAGGCCAAAAACCAGGATGCGGCAGATAAGGCGGTCAAGAAAATGAAGGTCAAAAAATTTATATGCCTGATTCTGATCTGAATGGAAGTGAGGATGAAGAAGTGAGTCCATCGGACCATGATGGTACCTTGAGGATGATGACTGTAATGTTTGAGTAAGCAGTTGCCACTGCAGAGAAGAATGGTTGAACCCTTGACGTCAAGATGAAGGAGATTTCTATGAGGTTTTTCAAGTAGAAAGCCCTTTTTATAATGGTGAACTTAAGTGTTGCTTGTGTTTATATACCCTTAAAACTATTTAATTTGATAACTCCTTGTAGAAGCTTACGTTTTCTATGCTATTTTACTGACTATTTTGCTTCAGTATGCTATTTTGTGCGGTGATAATATTATTATGAGCATACTCAACCTTTGAGTACGCAGGCATGTTCAAAGTTGAGCATGCTCAAAGTTGAGTGTGCTAAAAAAACTTAAAATGGTCGGTGATTCACGTATCTACTGACACACCCTAAACTCATATTGACCATTAGGGAATTGAAGAAATGATGTTGAACAAAACCCTAAAGTGTAGGTTTTTTATGTGTGACTGATAGGTTCTTTGCGAGAGTATTCCTATCCTACTACACGGCCATGTTCACCTCTTGTAGGTAGAATGGTTTGTTTACATATATTACATATACTACATATACAAAAAGAGTTGAGACTTGAGTTTGTGATTGTTGTAATTCGATGACAATTTCAAAACACCTAACATACACTACATATTTGCATGAAATAATGATTATAGCACCTCAACATGATGGAATTTAAACATGATATGACATTAACAGCCACGTATTACATACAACCCAAATATAAGCAAAACTTTTTTATAATGCATAGAGCTATATGGAAAGATAGAACAAAGAAATTCGAAACACAAGAACAAGGCAGTGTTCTATTGATATTTAGAGTTTGATTTGATACAACTACCTTTCTCTCCATACATTGGTTTACCTTATAGCTTCATTGAATTGAAAAGATAACAAACGATAACATTTAGAATAAAAGCTGATAACATCCTCTGAATTAGCAGTGCCAGGAAGTAGTGCTCCACCTCAAAATTATGTTTGTGCTAGCATTGGTCCATCATTAGTTGATCAGCATTGTGATGTGCATAAGGAGATTTGACTCGAGATAGGCAAGCAAGGATCCCTACATCATCAAAGTTAGCTGAGCATAGCATACCATAGCATACCACCCAATATTTAGGCAAAAAATTCAATGTTAGCCGAGCACAACATACCATATAAAGTTAAAGCATATATTGTATTGAGCTCTGCTCCAAGATTGAGCAAAGTCCAACACCAAATATACACGGTGGAGTATAGCTCAACACCAAAAATACCAACACACACAAGTATGCGGTGGAGCATAGATCAACACCTTAAATACTGCAAACCATTTTTTGCCAAAATGAGATAGTTTAGTTTATGAGATAGAGAGGGAGCAAACTAAAGGTCAGCATCGAGGTCGATGTAGTCAGGTTTCCATGTTCGCTTCCATTTATTTCGTTTTTCCATTTGCCCAAGCTGCACTTCGTACTTCCCTAGTAATGCATCGAACCGCTCCATGAAATCTGCCACCACTTTTTTCGATTGGTCGGTATTCTCTACTAGATCTTGCGTGCGGATCAACATTATTTACATGTCCCCATGCAACAGATTCAAGCCGTAGCTAGCATCACCGACGGATTTCGTCAGCATGTCAATCAACTTCTTCACCTTCTTATCAAGTTGATCAACAGATTTAGCGATGTGTGACTGTTCGCACAACATGTTGTCCACCTGATTGAACCGAAACTCCATGAAAACCTACAAACCATGAAAATATTCCTCCAACAACTGGCTAATTTTCTGCAACATCAATAGCGATGAAGTTACGCCAGTTGATGGCTGTTCCAATAGAGTAGCCTTTCCCATAATGTTTTCCCCTCCAGTTCCATGCTCCAATGGAGCAGCCTCTAATGGGGTACTTATAGATTCATGCTCATGCTTCATTAGAGGCTGCTCATGCTCCATTGGAGCAGTCTCCAATGGTGTACACATAGTGTCTTCCCCTCCACTTCTATCCTTAACATCTTCCTCAGTAGGATCCCCCACTACATGGTCGTCGATGGCAACCCCCCTCCCCACTAGGTTCCCCCTCGACATAGTCCCTCACTTCAACCTCTTTCTCAAAAATTTCATGACTACCAGAATTCACCTCATCTTCCTCGCTCTCCCCATCCCCACTCTCATCTCCCTCAACCCTAATGTCAATATATTCAATATCCATCAAAGTACCCTCACTCCCACTCACATCACCATCATCTTGATCCTCATCATCCTGATCATTCTCTTCACTCGAACTATTATGGCCATCTTTCTCTACCCATGTTCCCGTTTTTGGATCAAAAATAAATCCCATCAATAACAGATTGCTCATCCCAAGAATATGGTTGCGATCAGACTCGAAGACAAAACCATCCTCACTAGTAAGAATGGAAGGATTCATTCCCCTAAGCAAGTTGGTTTGATGCAAGTCATAGGGTAAACAACTAGATTTCTTTTTCTATGCCATTTTCGAGTGATGATAAATAACATAGGGCAAATCGATATTTTCCTATTTAAAATGCACCACATGAGGAACATATCAAAGTGCAGAATAGATGATAAACTACCAGTTCTAAGAGTGATGCTACAGGTGATCAGAATGTGTAAGAGCCTAGCCAACACCGTCAATTGGCGTGTCTTAGGTCTCTTGGAGATGTCTCGATGAGGTTTCTTGCATATTTAGTGGAGCGTTATCCCTCGATCAAAACCCTCAACATGGGCGGAGTGGTGGGTGTTGAAATACTCAAACTCTCTTTTGGGAAGTTTAAAGAATTTTCTGAGTTGTTAGGGATTGACAATGAAACGTTACCCTATCATCTCAGACTTCATTACGAGACGGTCGTGGGGTTTAGGTGCATACATGTTAGAGTAAAACAAATGAACAAGACAGGAGTATAAGGGTAGGTCAACCTCAAGGAAAGAAACCCAACCAAAACGATCAAAAAGCTCTCGAAGGTTGAATTCGGGCTTATCAAAGAAATCGAAGTCCACATGACGAGGAAATGGTACTGACCGCTTTGAGAAATTTGACTTGTAAGCCTCCATGGCCTCATCTGACCGACAACCCCTTCGAGCATAGGCATTTTCCCTCTCCTTCCTTTTTTTGTCAGCTTTTGACAGACGCTGCTTCTTGGCCGTCGAAGTGACTGGAGCCGCCTCCTCTCTCGAGCCACCTTTTTTTTACTTATGAACAACAGGTGCTGGTGTTGCAAACTTCTCTTTTTTATGGTTGGAACAGGAATGTACTTGGTTTCCTTCTCCTTCTTGCTACCACAACGAGAAGAGGTATGGCTATGAGTTGCTCTGCCTCCGCTAATGGCCATGATGGATAAGGCACATACAAGAAAATGGTTACAGCGTAGAAGAAGGGGATAGTGGAAAGGCGTGAATGGGGTGGTGGAGTGGTTTGTTTTTTATGTAATGGGAGTCGGTGTGATGATACAAACAACTTAATGACGTCTTTAAATAACGTGATTGATGGTGTCTCTCGAGCCGCCACATCGCTTTGCTACGCACGCCAAGTGTGCATCCCGAGATCCAAGGCGTCTATTGGGTGTGCTCACGATAAGCATGATGGCACATATCCACTACCATGCGACACATTAAATTCACTCACTGAGATGAAGCGATGAGGGAGATATATATATATAGAGTAAGGGAGAGAGGGGGAAGAGAAAGAAAGTGATACAGCATGCGAGAGAGCGAGAAAGAGAGCGTAGAGAGAAAGAAAAAGATTGAGCATGCGATTGAGCACGAGAGAGAGAAAGATAGGTAATGTTGCCTAATTAATTGGACCCAAAATATTGTAGCATATAGATCATAGATTTTTTTTTCATTATATCATATTAATTGGACCTAAAAATATTGTACCGGATAGAACAAACAAAGAAAGATTAAAACATGCACTGTTAGGAACCAAAATATTGTTAGATGGGTGCAAATTCCATACATATATAAGCCCATGTACATACAAAAGGTTCAACCTATAACAATATGTTAATAATATCATAATATTAATTTCTTAATATTAGTATGTTATTATCACATAATGGCGTCACTATTTTTTTTGTCCGGCGTTGCAAAAATATTAACTTTTCTAGTCTATAACATGAGAGGCTTAAGTCTAGCAGTTTTCTAGCCCTTTAATCTCAAAAATAACTATAACCCACTAAAACAAACCATGCAAAATAGTCCAAAAAATGAGCAAACCCGTACTAAAATAAAACAACAATAGTTTAACTAAACCTCCTCAACAAAGACCGAAATGAACCATAATTAAGTACGTCCTCAGAAGTGAATGTCCAGGAATGTTGGGAGCTCATTGGCGGAACACTATCACCGAGATCTATCTCAATTGGGCTCGAGCTATTGAGGGTAGAAGAAGTGAGTGGGGATGTCTCAAACACATTCTCAGGTTAGCAAAGCCCACTTGAGCATGCTCAACTATCGGTTCCTTCCCAGAACCCTTGCCTTTATTCGCCCTCATTTTCTTTTTTATGGACTCCCAATAGACATGGAGGATTTCCGTGTACTTTCACCATTCCCTTTCATCTTTTGTGAATTGCCAACAACTGCCTTCTTTTGAGGAGTTACACCATTTACCTTCATTCGCGGTCTCTCCTTTCGATTCACTCGCAAAGGAACTTGGAGTAACCCACTTTAAGTTTGCCCAAGTTGAGCTTGCTCATTCTGATCCTGTACAATGTCAATGCGAGCTAGCTCTTCTTATAGTTTCCTAATGCAAGTTAGAACCCTATCGAACTTCGTCGCTGAATTACAGGCCAAATCTGCCAACTTAGTGCATCTTAAGCTAATAGCGTCATAACGTTTATCACAAGTTGAGGCAGCAACGTCACGAGAATCCTCCTCAGCTAAAAGAAGCACTTGCAGCCTCTTGAAGTCTTTCCTCAACCTTTGCATAATGTAATTGTTAGGAATAGCCTTCACGCCAAAGTAGTCCAACACACATAAGGAATGATAACACATAATATTATAAAACTGAAATGACCTACAATAAACAACTATAGTAAAGATAATGCAAAATTAAACCTCCATAATATGAGCTGACTCAAAAGTGAAGACTACTTATAGATACAAAACACAGATTCAATATCGGATTTGTAAAGGACTTGGTATTTATGCAAGTATGGCCCTGGCACGCCTTTGGGGGAGTCACATCCTCCACCTCGAACAACCAAGAGGTGCCTTCTTGCTTCACCATATGCTCGCTAAAGTTCATTTTTCTACTCATCTCAGCTTGAAACTTAACAAAAATTGCATATGTGTACGTATCTCTCATTTACTCCTCATAAGGCCGAAAAGAAACAAATTCTCGATCCAAATTATAAGATTTAAAGTCAACATCAACTTCTTGCCGGTACTACTTGGCCAATCCAACGTCATATTGTCTAATGAACTCCTTCAAAGACGTCTTTGTGTTCAAATTTTTTGAAAAAATGCATTAACTCCTTCGGATCGTTGCGTCGTTGACATGCTAGCCCAAAAATGGTCTTTCACGTATGTTGGAACCCACTTAGCCCTGATAGCATACATAGATTGAAACTAATCAATCCTCTCCAATCCGAACCACGTTACCGCCTCATTCCATCCTTGCTCAAACTCGGTAGGGAGCGAACTGTCATACATGACTCTCTTCATTGATTCAATGATTACATCTCGGTCTATGCAATTGCCTAATTTTTCAGGCAGCTTCTTCATAATGTGCCATAGACATAAGCGATGTCGTGCATTTAGGAACACGTTTGTAATTGCTGCTTGAATAGACGAGCATTGATCCTTAATTATTGCCCCTGGTTCCTTTCCATTCATACAAGTGAGCCAACTTGTAAAAAGTCATTTGTACATCTTGACTGACTCGTTTGACGAAAGAGCACAACCCAGTAAGATTGTTTACCCGTGGTGGTTTACCCCAATAAATAGGGCAAAAGGCATGTCGTAACGGTTTGTCAAGTATGTACTGTCAAAAGAGATCACATAATTGAAATATGTGTAGGCGCTCCTACACCTTGCGTCTGCCCAAAACACATTTTTCAGCCGAACATGCTTATCTATATCCATCAAGTGAAAGAAATTAGCATTTTGCTTTTGCTTGCGAGCAAAGTACAAACGCAATGCCCCTGCATCGCCTTCCCCGACCCTCAATCTCCTTACTGATTTCACATAATTCCTTGCATCCATTTCACAAAACCCAACCCACTAATCCCTCATTCGGTCTCCTTAGCTATGGACATAACTATTTTTGCAACTGTATACCAGTTTCATCATTGATGAAGAGTTTCCTATTAGTTCGTTCACTCATAAACTTGTGAATCCAAAAGAATCTTGACTTGCTCGGACTCATAGTGTGATCGTGTTCTGAATTTACGAACATGAAATGTCATAGACCGTCTTCTAACAGTCGTACGGTTGCACGTGCTTAACATTGAGTCCTTTTGGACATAGCAGATGCTCTTTTCTTCGCATGTTTGTGCACACTCACCCCTTCTTTACTGCATGCAAAGATGCACTTCCAAACTTCCTCGCCAGGCGTCGATACGTGCCTCGCAACTTTGTCCCGAACCCGAGGGAAAAAGCATGTTTGTTATAGTACTTCTGAGCAGACTATCATGAGTTGAATGTCATGCCAACAATTGGAGCAGGGCAAGGCAACTCAACTAGATCGTCATCACTTACATTTAGTTTGGGGGTCAGACATTTGACGACACCTTCGTCTCCACTTTCGTCGCTAGATATCACTTGAATTATTGTTTCGCCCGAGTCTATTCTATCTAGTACCTACACCAACACCAATAGAGCATACATACATTACAATACACACGCCAATGTTCACAATATATATTCATTTCACATCGATTCTCAGCACAATCAAATGGACCAAAAGAAGAGAAAAGTATAGGCCAACATACGCGACTAAAGTATAATCAACACATTCAACATCAATCTACCCCAGAAAACAAAAAGAATTTCAGCCTTTCCAACAAACACGAATAAAAAAATTCTACTTCAATACAATATGAATCAAACTTTTTTACTGAATGAACAACGAATGCAAATTTTTCAGTGCCACAAAGTAGTTTAGATAGATTTCTTACCTCGTAATGCGACGCGTTGTTTTCCTTCTCTCCTTCCGTGTTACTGGCAGCCGTGATTGAGATAATCTCTTAGTCTTCTTCGTGGATGAATCTGGACTCAACATTTAAGCAAACTCCCTTGCTATCTTGCAATGGAAGTTGGTGAAATTAGCGGGAAAGAATGAGAGAGGTAAAGTGATGAGTAAGAGAGATTTTTTTGTTTTTAAATGGGTGTGTTATCATCATTACATAGTACACAAAATCTGACAAGCATAGCATATATTTTCTCACCTTTTTGGTGATGTGACAACTTCCAACTGTTATTTTGGGTGATCATTCAAAAGACACTACTTTTGACACTGCTGAGGTGGAATCGCCACCTCAGCAGTGTCAAAAGTAGTGTCTTTTGAAGTGTTATAAAATCTTTTTCCTTAAATAATTGCTCCTCTATAGATTCCCCAATAGCAAATCTAAAGACAACTCATGGTCCATAAGGCTCCACGCCACTTGTCTAAATGTGTGGCTAGAAATTATTCTTGACTTTTGTGTCTTAAAATGGGACAACACACACACTTACTATTCCTTCTGGAATCTTCTTCATTTAATCATCCCAAGGTATTATCCAAGCTATTTAAGTTTCACACACTTGACTTAGACTTTTATTTAAATTTAGCCTTAATGTACTTAGGCACATTAAATTATTTATTTAGCTTAGCTCATGGATATTTGAATAATCTAACTCCATCGTCTAACTAAGCTATCGAATCCTCGCCTACCCGGCACCCCGCACCAACACGCATCTCGAGTTGCTCCAAGGCTTAATCAAATTATTTTTAAAACTTAGAAACTTTTAAACTTAGTAACTTAGGTTAAGTTAATTAGATAATAATTATTACCATAACTTAGGAAATTTTAAGGTTTCATAATTTTCCACTAAGTCGTATTGGTTCAACTAAATTATTAACTCGATATTCATCCCTACCTGCGCTTCACATATCTCGAGACGATGCTCGCCGCCCTTACAATTCATGCAAAACGCGATAAAAGTAAGAAAATTATGCGATACTTATGCTAATATCTAATTAATTACATATAATTAGCATACATCTCGCGCAAAATAACATATTTAATACCTCAACATGCATGCCCTAGACTAATCCACGACGTCCACTTGGATTTGAGTCTTCATATTCTGAAATTAGGCAATAAAATAATTAATTATATAGGTGGGTCATTACTCCTTCAAAAAAATTAGGCGGCCGGTTACATACCTTATTTTTAAATTAGGGTCATCACAAGGGGAAGATTTTTTGCAAATATGTCCCTTTATGGCAAAAGATTTACATTTTTGATCCTAACCCTAAAAGATTTGCACTCGCGACCCCCTTTGACTAGTCAAACTACGTTTTTGCCACACCAGCCGCAAGCTGGGAATGAACTTGACTAAAAAATTGATGGCACGTTTTGAAAATGTGCCTTTTGAAGGCTTGTTTTCAAAATGTTCCTTCAATATAAGTATGATAATTCATACCTATCTCACACTCAAACTCAATATTTTTGTAAGATTTTTTTGCTCTCTCACTTCATATTAAGTCCCTGCGTTTCCTCGGAAGTGGTCAAATAATGAGAGTTCTTTCAAATTTTTTAATACTTAAATTGAATGCCTCATAACTACAATTCTGGTGAGATGGTCGAAAATTGATCGAGTGGTCTAAAATTTACGAGACCACTTCCTGCAATAATCTATTCTATAAAAGCAATGTAAATTTTATTGTATTCTTATATTAAGAAAACTCTTAGTTCACTAATTCACCTAGGTAATGAATTACTATGCTTCCCATATCAAACTTCATTTATCTTCTGATGTATGTGCAATGCAAAATTAGAATAAAAACATTTCCTTAATATTCACTATAACCCGCTATCATGGTGAAAAAGATCTTAATGTGCAAACTAGAACTCCATTTATCAATGTAAATAACATAAGTCTCACAAAGCATTAAGTGCCAAATCTTTAAACTCATAAGTAATTAAGTTTACTATCCATGTCTCCCTACTCAACAACTATCTATCGATGTTATATATTTTACGATTGTGTTGTTCATATAGTGTTAAAATCTCCAAGGCCATGATAACTTATAAAAACCCTAATTAACAAACACATGATAAAGATGTTCATAGAATTAAGCATATGATCAAACACAAATTCTAATCATTGCACATCTAAAACATTATAACCAATTCATAACTTTGCATAGTGTTCATACCATAGGATGCATTGATCCCTAAGATAAATAGATTGCTTACTCATCATTGAAATCAACATCATACAATTCATAAACATCATTGAAGTCAGAGATTAAACTAAATAATACCTTAAATTAAATCAATGAAAGAAAGATTCAATTGCAAATCGGAGTTTCAATGTCTTCTCTGTTAAAAGCTCTTCTCAATACTTAAATAAAGCTATCTAAAACTCAAAACTAATGTAAACTATGGTGGTCTCTTATGGTGGTTGCTAATCTATAAGTTTACCACGTCATAATACCTATTTATACTCCTTAGCCTCCTAAAAAAACAATTATAAACCTTAAATAACAATTCCAAATGAAATGAAGTCTAAAACATTCTATTTTTATGTCTTGACACTGTCTGTAAGTGATCCACGTCGCTTATGTTGTATGACTGCCACTACTGCATCATGTGTTCTTTGCATTTTTCCTTCTCAGTGCACTTGACGTCACCTGTGTTGAGGTCTGGCGCCGTCTATGTGGAGCCACAACACCATGACTGCGTCACATCTACTACATTGCTTCTTATGATCTCCACGTTTTCCTTATGATGTCCATGTAAACCCCACGACATCAACTCGATTTTTTTTCTTCTATTTAATTCAGGAATTCATTCCTTTGTCTATTTTATACCTTGTGGACCTAAAAACACATAAATACCATCAATTACAGCTCATTTCGGGATATTTAGACCTTTTATGTAACTAAACTAGACCTATATAGAAGTCTAATTGAGTACTTATCACCCATCTGTTAATTTGCAGGTCAAAAATAAGCTAACTTTTGGGTTCTCTAACTCTCAGGGTAATGTAGAACTAATGGCAGAACAGGTACAACCCTAATGGTTTCACCAACATAGATGCCTCTACCTCCATTGTACTCTAAAAAATGAATGCAAAGCCGGTATAAGAATGAGGAGAAACAATGACTCGAGTCCCGTAATCTAGTCTATTAAGAAACAGGTCGGTCTTATTATCAACCTACTGAACCATCTTCGAAGCAACCTCGCTCAGTTTTGTGAATCTCCGCTCATATTCCCTCATAGACATAATTCCCAAAGGGTAATAAACTTGATAAGTGATTATTTTAATGTATATATAGGGTTAGTTTATAAGCATATTTAGTATAAATATCCTCAAATGATTGTTAATTCATGGTATTATGGCATTTTCAGAGAATTAAGGTGTAATGGAAGGAATCAAGGAAAAATGAGAAAAAATGGAGCAAAAAATCACAAAGTCAGAGTTGGCGGCATGGGAGGATGAGTTGATGTTGTGGGATACAAGGCACGGCATGGGGATGAAAGGCACGACATGGGAAAGAAGAAAAATGAAGAAAATCAACTCTAGAAGTATGGCGCACTAGCGGCGCCGTGGCATATAATGGACAACATCGGGACACACAAGGTATGGCGCCGAGACTCCAGAGCTCAAAAATACATAATAAAGCAGTGGTGCAATGTCGGCGCCATAGCTTAACACACATGGAGCCAGGGCAATACGTGACAACACCGACTTCACAGAAAAAATAGAAAGTGAAGATTTAATTTAGGTTAAATTGTTATTTAGGGTTTCTAATTGTTATTAAGGAGTATAAATAGGTATTAGGATGTGGTAAACTAGGAGGACACCACAGCATAGACGGAGATTAGCCTCCATTAGAGTAATTTAGCATTGAGTTTGAGTATTTAAGAGTTATTGTAGGAGAAACATTTAAGACTCCATGTTTGCAATCAATATTTGGTTTCACTTATTTAATCAAGTTAATATTTATATTTATCACTAATTTGCAATGAATTTCATATTGAATTGGGATAAGTGGGTTTCAATGATTTGTGAGTAGTCTATTTATCTTAGGGATCAATGGATCCTAAGGTATGAATTCTATGCTTCGAATAAGAACGAAAAGTGATAGTAAAAAGTGCAATGGTTAGAATTTGTATTGTTTCTGAGCGTAATGCTTTGGACATCTTGATCACGTGTCTAATGAACTTAAGCATTAGGATTTCATGGCCATCGAAGCATTTAATCCCGACATGCACTATATAATCGTAAAATATACAATATCGATAGATAGTAGTATATTAGGGAGGTGTAGATTGTAAACTTAGTTGGTTATGAATCCAATGATTTAAGACTTGAAGCAATATGGAGCTTACGTTATTCACATCGATAGGTGGACTTCTAGTTTGCACATTAAAATTTTCTCCGTTAGGATAGTGGGTTGAAGTGGATTTGAAAGAAATCTACCTATTCTAATTAGGCATTGCAAAAAATATATTGAGATGTAAATATGAATACAAAGTATAGTATTAAATTACCTAACTGAAGTTAGGAACTAAGATATCCTTAATATAAGAAGTCAACTAAAGTTTAAAGTTATTTGTTAAAATTGTTCAGTTTAATATAAAACCAAATAAAAGTAAATCCCTTAGCACTAATTCAAGTTAAGTAGGTAATATACAACTAGTGTAAAAACCTTTCCTTTAGGATGATATATGTGATCAATGTAAATTGATGCACTATTACTACAAGCGAGCTCTTATACTTGCGGCACGCACACAAAGTTTTTTGCGCCGTTGCCGGGGATAGGTAGCCATTAGATTTACTTAGTTAGTTTGGGTAGTTAATAAGTTTAATTTTCAATACTTTACTTTTAAGTTTATAAAAACAAAAATAGCAAAAAATAGGCTTAAGTTTTAGTTTGAGTTTCTGCACTTAAACTTTTTATGTTTTCTTTATGGGATACTTAATGTATGTGAAGCAAGGGATTGAATGTCCTAGTGCCTTACGTACCAGAGATTTAGAGAACAAGTAAGGGAAAGAAAAAGAAAGGAGTCAAGATGGCTGAGGAGCGTGCTAGACACCAACAACAGGGCCGCAGGAATAACCAACTCGTAGGTGATCTGGTAGTGCAAGATAAAGTGCAAGGACAGAGATGCCTTCATGACTAATTCAAGCTAGATGTTTAGGAGACATACAACGGAGTGATAAGGCATCCAACAAACCCCATCGAGTTTGAGCTAAGACCGTGTCTTGATAAACATGGTGCAATATAGCCCTTTTAAGCGGGCTATCCAACAAAGATCTAGTTGCACATGTTGAAAATTTATTGGAGAAGTGCGACACTGCGCACATCACTAGAGTTACGAACAAGGTGCTAAGGATGCGACTTTTCGCATTCTCACTTGGCGGAAAAGCTAAATCTTGGTTTCAAGGGTTGATGCAGGGACTTTGACCTCATGGGCGAAAATCAATGAAAAATTTCTTGACAAGTTATTTCCTTCAGTGAAAGTCAGGGAAAGGAAACTTGAGATTAATCCTTTCAAGCAAGAAAACACTGAGTCTCTTCGCGAGGCTTGGGAAAGATTTAAAGAAGTGCTAAGGAGATGTCCGGGACACAAATGCGTGAAATGGCCATAACTCTAGATTTTTTACTATAGAATGAACCATATCACGAAAATGCTAGTAGATGTTGCGTCATGTGGCTCTCTACTAAATAAATATAAGGGTGGAGCATTAGATCTCCTTGATCTTATATGTCAAAATTCTACAGCCGGTACTCGTTCAACAGTAAGAAAACTAGTAAGCGTCTATGAGATTGACTTACAAGAGGAAATTATGGCATAGCTATCAAGTCTGAGCAGTTAAATGGAAAAACTTCAGATGGGACACCAAGGTCCACAAGTAGCACATCAACCTATGAATCACCCAGGCATGGTGACTAACCAAATGGACATACAATAGGGAATGGAGCATGAAGACATTAACTTCATGAACAACCAAGGCTATGAGCACAACTTGAAGCCAAGAGGAGTGGCTCCTCAATGGTTTTGTCAAGGATAGAGCAACAACAAGCCAAACTTTTCTTATGAAAATCTTAATAATAGGCTGAAGTTACCTCAAGGCTTCGAACAGGGGAAGCTAAGGTAGAGGGAATAGATGACTTTACTGAAGTTAATTAAGAAATATTTGGCAGCCATAGAAGTGAGAGATAGAGAACACCATGAGAAGCACGAGAATGAGTTGGAAGGAATGAAGCAAGCCATGAAGAGGATGGATAATGAGTAGTCACAATCCATCAAGAACCTAGAGAGGTAAATTGCTCAACTTGCTTTAGCCTTGAATTCAAAAAAGAATGATAGTTTCCTAGCAATACCGTCACCAATCTCAAAGAGAACATGAGTGACATTCGCATGATGAGCACTACGACAACAAAGGAGCCAAGACAAGACCAAGTAATGTATAAGCATGAAGAGATACATAAGCTAGAAAAGGTCAATAAAATGGAATTCATAAAGCCAGAAAACTTAGATGAAATACAAAAGGATGATGTTCAAAAATAGGCACCATGGTTTGCAAACCATGTTAACTACTTTGCATGTGAAGTGTTTCCTCCAGATTTAACATATGGAGCACGAAAGAATTCTTAAGTGATGTGAATTCATATTTATGGGATGAGCCATATTTGTTTAAGAGATGTAATGATGGATTGATTCAATGATGTGTAGTAGAGGAGGAATTTGCTGGCATTCTGGGAGGATGTCATTCATCACCATACAAGGGACAATTTGGAGCAGAAAGAACAACATCTAAAGTGTAGCAATGTGGGTTCAATTTGCCAAATCTATTTAAGGACTCATATTTTGTGAAAAATTGCAATGAAAGCCAACAAGCAAGAAATATTTTTAGAAGGCAAGAGTTTCCACAAACCACATTTCTAGAAGTTGAACTCTTCGATGTCTGGGGAATAGATTTTATGGGACCAATTCCTACTTCAAACAGGATATAATATATATTGTTAGTAGTAGATTATGCATCCAAATTGGTAGAAGTCGTAGCATCCACAACTAATGACGCGAAAGTGTTCATAGAGGTCATAAAGAAAAACATATTCTTTCGATTCAGAATGCCTAGAGCACTTATCAGTTATGACAGTTCACATTTCTAAAACAGAGCCTTAGACACTTTATTCAAGAAATATGGAGTTAGGCACAAGACCTAACAGGCTTTTCATCCTCAAATAAATGGACAAGCCGAAGTAAGTAACATAGAAATGAAACATATCTTGGGAAAAGCTATATATAAGCACTAATAGAAGGGATTGTATATTCCACCTTTAAGAAGCATTGTGGGCATACAGGACAACATTCAAAACACCAATCGGCACATCTCCATATCGGTTGGTTTATGGAAAAACATGTCAATTACCGGTAGAATTAGAGCATAAAGCATATTGGGCAATTAAAAAGCTCAACATGGATTTTCAAGTTGCAGGAAATGCCAGATTACTTCAACTTATGGAACTAGATGGGTTTAGGTAGTACGCATATGAAAATGCTATGTTATATAAAGAGAAATCAAAATGATGGCATGACAAAAAAATTTAATATCGATTTTTTTAGCTAGGGCAATTAGTATGTTATTTAATTCAATACTGAAATTTTTTCTAGGCAAATTAAGATCACAATGGTCGGAACCATTCAAGGTAGTTGCCATTTGGCCTTATGCTGTGGTAGAGTCAATCAACAACAATGGTAAGACATTTAAAGTAAATGATCAAATGGTTATGATGTTTAACGAAATGGAAGTAAGGCAAGATGAGCTTGATGGTTTCAAGAAGCAAAGAATGAATGCCTTGAAGAAAAAAATGGGCAATAATGGAAGGCAAAGAAAAAGATGAAGGACCTCCTGAAGAAGACCCATAAAGCAATGACATCAATTTGGTTCCAACGAAATCGGAACCAAAGCTCAAATTTGTCCCGCGACTTCAACCGATCAAAATGAGAGATTTTAAAGAGATAAGCATACCGATAAACATTGATGGGCACCAGTTCCGAAATGTCTTACGTGATACCAGAGCCTCGATCAATATCATACCACTGATGGACATGATTCATGCACACTTAAAGATCAATTGTCCAGATACCACGAATTTGCAAGTAACAAACGATAATATCATACCTATTATTGGAAGAGTTTCGAATGTACACATTAAAGTAGGTAGATTCACATTCTTCATGGATTTCAAGGTCATGAACCACAACATGGATGATGATGTATATATTATACTTGGGCTGTCATTCTTGAACACTACCAAATCAAATTTGTACTTAATAGAGAGGAAGATCACAATGAGTATTAATGAGGGCAATGATGCTAAGAATGATGTCTTTGGCGATGGTGAAGAAGTACATCTGAACAAGATGACATCGTAATCTCTGATCTGCATATAAAGCATCTCGATTTAGACTCGAACTAAATGAGCGAAAAGGCATCAGGCTAATGATGTTAAATTAAGTGCTACTGGGTGGCAGCAAAGGGTTTGAAATTTTGAGTTTTTGAATTTTAGTTAGTAGTTAGCTATTTAGTTTAATAATTACAATTTACGATTTTAGTTCTAACTTTCAAAAAACTTATGTTGAATGTGTAGGAAAGACCATTATCTGGGTAGTGATTCATCGGAATTGAAATGTCTCGAGAACTCGTTAAAGAGCGAAAAAGAGCGAAGGAGTTCAAAACTGTAAATGTAAGGTGCATAGGCGAATCAAAAAGTAAAATTAATTAATTTTTATATTTTCATAGATTTTATGCGGTTACGACACCTTGTGTGAGTTGTACACAAAGTCAGAGGAGCACTGGAGGAGATTTAGCAGAAAAATTATACGCGAAGATGAAGGCAGTTGAACCGACGTCATGGGTATTACCCATGGTGCCGTGGGTACTAGCCACAACTTCGAGGTGGTAGTAGACTAAAAAATAAAAATAAAAATGCCCCACTGTGTACTTGATGTAGTGGCGGTGCTATCATGACATCGTGCCTATAAGGCATCACACTGAGGTCGAAGCGATGATTTTAAACCCATTTTTCACACCATTCTCCACACTAGTACTTAAATATCTCCAAGACACCATAACATACACCCGTTTGGAGCCAAATTTTGATCATTTTCAAGTGAGATTAGTGAGTTCCTAGTAATTTAGAGTGACGAAACAAATACATTTTAGATTTGCATAAGTGGAAGAGTTAGGGCTTTGATTTTTGGAATTTGATTCCAAAGAGAACTAGGGTTACAATTTGTGAGAAAAATTAGAGGGATTGAATTGATAGAGACTTGGAGGAGTGATCTACACCAAAAATTAATCCGACATTGTCGTACGCACGATTCAAGTTATATGAATTTTGATTTTTAAGTGATTAGAAGACCGGGTTGCGTTGCATTATTTTTAGTTGCTTGAAATTTGAGGAAAATTGCAAGAACAAGGAAACAAGTTAGCCAAACTAGGGAAAATGATTTTGAGGCATCTACCTCTAGAAATCCCAATGATGAACAACCAAGACCTTCTAAATCCAAATTTTCTATTTGTAAAGAGGCTAAGGACCAATACGAGAAAATCCTACGTATGAAGTTCATTTGCGAAAAAGGGATTAATATGTAGGCCAAATACAATAAAAGAGTGAAAGATTTTAGTAGGCGACAAAATTTGGGAGCATCATACTCAAGATTATAGAAAGAATGAAGTGAAAAGAGTGAGTGGGATTGTTTATGATTTTTACAATGCAAAATTCACACCTAGGGATGAGCCGGTGAAGGTGATATGGATTTTTGTTCACTTGAATGTGTGTGAGATTAATACCATCTATGGATTGGAGAGCTTGAATTTAAATAGAATTGCAACCTAGTTTCCCGGCTAGCGTATATAAGAAACCCTATAACCGTTACCCTTTTAGAGCTATAGAGCATACATTGGTTGTCCAAGGACAACAATGATGGGTGATGGGAAGTATATTAAAAAGTGGAGTATCAGAAAGGTGTACAAAATGTGGCAACCTTTTCTTATTGCATCGTTATACCCCACTTCTTAGGAGGGTGAGATCGACATGCCAAAAGTGACTTGTCTTTATAAGATTACGAAGTTTGGGGAGATCAACATCGAGGAGATCATACACACCAGTATGAGGGAGTCCATTATGTCAAAAAATGACAACAAATTATTATTTTCTAACTTGAATACTCGGATGTTTTTAAGGTGTGGTGTGAGAATGAGAGATGATGAAGAATTTGATATAAATGCCCAACTAACCATGGACGAAGCTTCCATGCTCACCTTGAAATCACCAAGAGGAAGCCAAAGAGAAGGCCGAGGGAGGTAGACGTAATGCCGAGTTGTTGGCCAAAAGGTAAGAGGATCAGGCAGCAATAGTAGAGCTAGCCTAGGAGCTAGAAGATTGAATGACTGAAGAAGAGGAAGAGCAACAACAATAAGGATTTGTTGAGGGCCATGAGTTTGTAGACTTAAAGATTGGAGAACAGGACTTGAATGGTTCTGAAGTCTTTCCACCACATTCACCATAGGCGCCTATACAACCACCTAAGGATTTGACTCCATGAAAGTAGAGGTTATAAATAGCAGAGATAAGGAGAGAGTATCTGAAAGATAGAGTGTAATACTAGGCAACCATGCTAAGATATGAGTAGGATATTGAGAGGAGAGAGCAACACTGACGAATGGGCAATGCGATTCATGTTGTTTGTCAATCATCACAGAGCCAAAACTAGATATAAGAAGAGCAGACATTTGAGACCTGCTGATAGGTCAATAGGCTTTCCAGCAGCACCAACATATGTGTTTGATCCAGATTTGGTGCAGAGCAGGACAGTGGAGAGTCCATTGACACCATCGCAGGCTGGAGCTGATGATGCAGATGATGATGAGGATGCACAGTCCTGAAGTCAATGTTCTAGGAGTCATTAAGACCTGGGGAGTTTAGAGTGCTTTTTATACCAATATTTTTTAACATTTGGTATATTTTGTTAACTATTTAGTTATTTCAAATTTAATATTTAGTTTATTTTATTATAACTTATGTTATTATATATGTTTGTGTGTTTTACTGTCTTCATTTTTAACGCTTAATTTTAAACCTTGAGGACAAGGTTTGGTTTAAGTTTGGAGGAATTAATAGTACACTACATTATGGGAAATGGTAAGATAGGCTAAAAAATAAAGATAAACACTGTAGGTATAATTGTTTAAAATTTTAATTTGAAGCGATTAAGGAGGAAAGCATGGTAGCGTCTAAAATTTTCATTTTATTCACTATATGAATGTTTATGTAGTATAGATTAGGTTATATATAGTAATATGTAATGAATCAGAAGTTCATTTGCATGTTCATGCCTTTAATTATGGATGAGTATATTACAAGTATCTTGTTGATATGAAATTCAATAGAGTATTTTAAATTTTGAAGAAATGACAGTGAATAACAATATGATTTCATGATTAGAAACCTAGAGTTAGGGAAGACCTTGAGCTTAAAACAAAAGCAAGAAATTAGAACACTTCCCGTGGAAAAAGTTAGATAGCTAAGAATTCTATAATAAATGTGAATCTTACTTGAAAATGTAAAGAAAATAAAGACTTAGTGCAAAAAAATAAGAAATAGGCATTGTACATGAAAAGTTAGGGTTAAGTTACTTGATTTTGTGAAAACGAGACATGCTAACAAAAGTTTAGAATAAAAAAAATGAGAGAATTACACAAGTTCTATGGGAAATGGAGCAAAGAACTTGATGGTTGGAAAAAGTGAATAAGAATAAAGTCCATAGGAAAAGGAGCAGGGACTATTGTCTAAAAATGAAAAGAAGAAGAAAAAAAGAAAAGAAATGAGAGAAAAATTGAAGAGAAAGAAGGCGGAAGTAAACTAAAACTCTTCAAATAAAAGATTTAGCTCGAGTGCGAGTATCTTATTTGTGAATTCTTGAGCTTAATAAATCATGAGATTGTATACTTGCTACTTGAATGTTGAAATGAAACAAACTTGTGAGTAGTGATGATTTTTGGTTAAGATCTACTTTAGTCTTTTGAAAATGAAGTTATATAAGTTGTTAAAGCTACATGTCTTAAAATTATAAGTTTTTGCAATAAAAAACTCTTGAGTTGATTATTAACTTTAAACTTATTAAATTCAAAGATATTCCATGAAAAATGTAAATTGAATGAGAACTAGTTATTAAGAGGCTTAATAGAATGCACCTATGCTCGGGATGTGCAAAATCTTAAGTTTATGGGTATTTGATAAGTGATACATATATATAGGGTTAGTTTAATAGCATATTTAGTATAAATACCCTCAAATGAGTGCTAATTCAAGGTATTATTGCATTTTAATGAAATAAGGTGTAATGGAAGGAATCAAGGAGAAACGATAATAAATGGAGCAAAAACCAAGAAATTTAGAGTTAGCGCGATGGGAGCATGAGTTGACATTGTAGGAATACAAGGCACGAAGTGGGGATGAAAAGCATAGCATGGGAAAAAAAATGAATAAATTCAACTATGGAGGTCCTGCGCAGTGGCTGCATCGTGGCATACAAGGGACAACGCCAGGACATACAAGGGACGACGCCGAGACTCCAGGAGCTCAAAAACATACAATGAAGTAGTAGTGCAGTGGGGCATCGTGGCTTACCATACACGGCGCCGGGGCAGTAAGTGATAGCGCCAACTTTGCAGGAAATAGAAAGTGAAGCTTTAATTCGGGTTAAATTGTAATTTATGGTTTCTAATTGTTATTAAGGAGTATAAATAGGTATTAAAACATGGTAAACTAGGAAGACACCACCACATAGAAAGAGATTAGCCTCCATTAGAGTATTTTAAAATTGAATTTGAGTATTAAAGAGTTTTTTGGGAGAAACATTAAAGACAACACATTTACAATCGATATTTGGTTTTGTTGATTAATTAAAGGAAATATTTATATTCATCTCTAATTTGCAATGAACTCCATATTGAATCGGATATGTGTGTTTCAATAGTGTGTGAGTAGTCTATTTATCTTAGGGATCAATGGATCATATGGTATGAATGTTATGCTCCAAATAGGAACGAAAAGTGATAATAAAAAGTGCAATGGTTAGAATTCGTATTGATTATGAGCGTAATGCTTTAGACATCTTGATCACGTGTCTAACGAACTTAGGCTTTAGGATTTCATGGCTATTGAAGCTTTTAATCCGGACATGAATGGTACAACGTAAAATACATAACATTGATAGATAGTAGTTGATTAGGGAGGCGCGGATAGTAAACTTAGTTGGTTATGAATCCAATGATTTGAGACTTAAAGCAATGTGAAGCTTACGTTATTGACATCGATAGGTGAACTTCTAGTTTGCACATTGGAATCTTCTCCGTCACGATAGTGGGTTGAAGTGGATTTGAAGGAAATTCATCTATTCTAATTAGACATTGCACAAAACATATTGAGATGTAAATATGAATACAAAGCATGGTATTCAATTACAAATGTGAAGTTATGAACTAAGATATCCTTAATATAAGATTTCAATTAAAGATTAAAGTGATTTCTTAGTATAGTTTAGTTTAATATAATACCAATTAAAAGTGAATCCTTTAGCAATAATTTAAGCTAAGTAGGTAATATACAAGTAGTGCAAAAACCTTTCCCGGAGGACAATATCTATTATCAATGTAAATTGATTGCACTATTACTACAAGCGAGCTATTATACTTGCGGCACGCACACCAAAACTCACCCTTTTTCATGTTCGTAAGTGACTTCGAAAAGTATTGTTTATATAATATAGTTCTGAACTGTGGCCACATTGTGACTATCTTGTCTTCCCTTTCAAGAGAATTCCAACACTTATAAGTTGATTCGGTCAATAGAAAAGTGTTCAGCATAACCTTTAACCGATCTTCAACATCAACAGCAATAAAGCGTTACTCCATCTAAAGAATTTAAGCCTTAATGACCTCATTTTCCATGGTGTCGATGAATCTCATGATGTCATATTTCATAAATTCCTTATTTGTTCTATGAAATCCAACTTTCTCAAGATCCACTAGTACTGCAACTGTTGTCTCTGGAGGAGCTTGTGCCACAAATGGTTGTACAGGAGCTGATGTTATCTCAGCTCCACCGTGAGCTCTGCTAACCTCATGACTAGTAGCAAAGGCTAGATGTGAAATCTAAGAATCGAATAAACTTGATAAGGACACTAAATTAGTATTTTTAAATTTTAATTGGAATTTTGGTATCCGATGTGGATCTATGCGTTACGAACCGGAGATTATGAGATCAAATATTATATATGTGCCACTTGCCTAGTTGGTGTATTATACTATATTAGCCGTGAAATAGGGTCAAGTTGAGGCTTGCGGCGGTGTTCGCGTGTTACAAAAAGCGTGGGTATCTTTTCCATTTTTTGTCGAAATTAGGGTATATTTTGGTGGTTCAATGTAGGCTTAAAATTGAGGATAAACATGAAATAAAAAATGGCAAATAACCAACAAGCGTATTGGAGGTGTAAGGAGAATAATAATAAGGAAAGGGTTGTATGGTCATTTGGCAATCAAACCAAAATAAATATACAATGAAGTCAAAAAATGGGATCGATCCAACCCTTTCCTCCCATTTTTCATTTCTTGATCTATCAACTCTTCTTCCTCGCCCTCACTGATTTCTCTCTATTACTAGTTTTCCACTTTCCTCTATCACGTTTTGTACCTTACTTTGTCTTTCTCTCATGTCACAAATCTATCGCTAATTCTTGTAGCTCTCTATGCTCTCTATTTCCCAATGAAAGGAAGGACGCGGAGTTTTGATGTTAATGGTGAGGTAAGTTGAGTTAATTTTGTTGATGAACCGTAATGATTAATAGTACATTTGTGTTTTTTTTGTGTAAATTGATGGTGTGATAGGGCTTGATTGGGAGGGGGAAGTTTATGGAAACATTCCATTGATGAGTTGAGATTCAAATTTGTGATTGATTTAATGAATTCAATGTAAATCTATGGATTTTATAGTTTTCGATTGAGAAGTGTTGATTTGGTGTACCTACCCGAAAATCCAAATGACCCACATTTGAGGTATTTTGGTAATTTGACTTAATTTGTATGTTTGATGTAAAATTCTTGAGATTAAATTATTTAGAATACAAACTATTATAATTTTAAAGTGAATAAAAAGATTAGAAACCATTATAAAAGGATCTTGGGTTGATCTTCTCGAGATCCATCTAAAGGAGGGTGGGGACTAGACTCCCAAACCCTAAGTATATAAACAATTTATAAACAAGAGAGCCACCCTAACATTCTCAACAAAAATAAAAGGGAGAGAGAAATAGGAGCAAAAGGGAGCTTTTATGGTGGCCTAGGTGGAGAAAAGACTCTCAAATCATGAATGGACTCTTTTTGAAGTGATTTGAACAAATATATTGAGTCTTTTGGAGGTTGTAGAGTTTTATGCGAAATTTTTGTTTTAATGAACCTAACAGAGGGGGTAGCGCCACTACGCCATCGCCAGCAAATGGGCCTCTACTGAGAGGCCCAATAAACCTCAAAGGCGTCCCAAGCAACGGCCTACCAGGGGCTGATAGGGGCGACCCAGTGCTAGGCAAGTTCTTGATAAAGGACACCCCTAGGCGGTCCAGGCGATGGACAAATGGGCCAGTTTAACCCCTGGCCCAAGACTGGGGGATGAACTCGCCTCTAGCCCACCCATAAAGGAAGTTGGCTGCTGACGTAAAAACAGGGGCTAACATAACCCCTTAACTATAAAAACATACAAATGTAGAAATGTTCCTTGCCTTCAAATAGGGAGTGCTACCACATCCCAGGGGGAGACCAGTCGGGTCCCACTCATTAACCCTCGCATCGGATGACGGAGGGCCCTCGGACCCACACTAGTGGACCTCAAAAGAAATTTCAAAATAAATTGGAATGAATATATGACTTGTCGATGATATGAATGTGTCTTGAACTGTTTAAATTCGCAAGGTGGTTCGCGTAAGACCCCAAGCATGAGAGGATCGAAATAGGATTCGTGGCAAATCGAGATAATTGGAGAGCTTGCGCAATTATTAAATATGGCTTGATATTAGTTATGTTAAGATATACATTTTGAATTAGGGACTTGGGAAATAGGTTGCATTGTGTTATTGACATGATTTTACTTATCTATAGGACGTATGTATGTTGCACCAAACATGGGATTACCTCCTCCTCTATAAGGAGATGGAATTACCTTCTCCTAGTTAAGGAAATGGATTTACCCTCTCCTTGATAAGGAGTTTGTCTTACCCTCCTCACTAGGGATATGAGATTATTTCTTTATAAAAAATTTTGTGGCTAATTACTACAGAAATAAGCGGTGACCAACATCTTATGCCTAAGTGATTTTTGGTGCACATATCAGCAACGGCTTGGATGAACTTACTATTACTTTGATGGGACTAAAAAGAGGGCACATATGCCTTATGTGTTATCTAGTGGTTTCCATCCCCTCGACAGTAAGGAAATCATTCGTCAGATTCCAGTCAATAACTAGTATACATTAAATGAAACCAAGACCTTATATTATTACTGTTTTGTATGGTATCTTTCTTTCGTGAACCCTATGCATGATGATGAGTTTTGACATGAATACGTTTTTATCAATCTTGTTGACGTGATTTTTGAATGTTTTATAAATCATGCCATCTATTATTTTAAATGCGTCTTTATTCAATTTCAAATCATGCTAGCTTTGCATGCTTATTGAGTATTACTTGTGTATTTGACGGTTGAGCAGGTTTTCTACATTACTGAGTTCTGTTGTCCCTTTTCGCTCACCCTACTTACATTTTAAGACCATACACTTTGGCGCCAGATCAAGACAAGGGAAAGGCAATTATTTGCAATCTTCTCCTATTGTGAGCCTTATATTATTATATTCTATTTTTTGTTTTTGAAACTATGGTACTCAGGACGTATTAAAATGGGTCTCTTGGGTATATTCTACCTTACTTTCCTTAGTTCAACTAATTAAGAATATGTTACATGTCCATACTTGAATGTAGAATTGAAAGCCACAAATAGTTTCCTAGTGTATCATATGGATTTCTTTTTATTTATTTCCTTACTTATTCATCCTTATGAATTAGTTGATATTATGCAAGTTGTTTTAGGCATGCAAGGCCACTTACTTAGGCATGGTTCGGGTATCAGGCTTAAGTGGTGGTTTGGGTCAAGCAACCTGACCCTAGCTTCGGTGAGGGTCATTACAATTGGTATCAAAGCCAAGGTATTAGAACTTACGGAAAGAGATTAGGTTATTGAAATTTAAGTTTGCAAAGCCTTTAAGAAGTAAAGGTCAAGTTTAAGTTAGACAAATCAATGGTATGGGACATTCGTTTAAAGTCCACTAAACATAAACAAATGACAAATCTTTGGATGGTATGGGCAATAAATTTGACAAAAGATTTACTACGATGATTGTTTGCTACCTTGTATATAGAATATATCGTTAGATATATGGTGAATTTCCTTCCTCCACTAGTTTTTTGTCTCTAACAATTTTTGCGAGTGACGAGGAACTTGAGTTCTACGAGACTATATGGGGAATGTCAATGACCGCAGCAAGGAAATCGAGTTGAAAAATTTTGGGAGATTCCACTCGCGCTTCTAGGATGGCAAAGTGTTGTTTGTTACGATGATAAATAAGCTTTGATTCGAAACTATGTGGTGTGATGCACCTATGTTGAACGGTAGTGTAACAAGTAAAAGGTTTAAATAAGAATCATGAAACTTATAGGGCAGTGAGTCGCCACGCTACGTACATAAATGGAAGTAAATCTTGAAATTCATATAAAAATGGTCAAAATTTATGATACATTGTTTAAAAAGAAGTTCTAGCAAGGATGCTAATGAATCTTGGTAATAAACAATGAAATGAAGTTAGTTTGGCAAGGAAGTTAAACTTGAAAACTTAATTCAAGATAGGAAACACATGTGTTATCTATTTTTCTCGAAAAATGATTCTTTCTACTATATAGAAACATGATTTCAGTAGAGTTTTGAGTTATTGCTTACCCCGTTTTGATGAAACCTTTAAAGGTTAATGATGTGCGCCAAACGCATCGATAATAATTTCAAACTCGAATTGCTACCAAATGCTAACTACAATTGGTTTGTAGTAGTGGTAGGCATAAGTGTTCATCCACCGGGATTAGTAATCTAAACTTTTGTCAAGGACGTGGGTTTAAGAATAGAGAATATCTAACTAACTACATTATCTAACATAAAGTGCAAGAGAACTAATAATAAACTAACTACAATGACAAGGGCATAATGAAATAACCAATCTAATTGCATGAAAGTAACGTAAGACAAGTTATGTGAATTCCTAGGTTGGGAAAATCAATTTCAACTCTATATCAAGGATTTGGTCATCAATTCTACAAATAAATGTTTGGTTTAGTTCCAATAGACTAGCTATAGAGCTTTGAAGAGCACTTAACACTTGATTTCTTAATTTTGGTAAAAACTCTCTAACAAATTTATGACCTTAGGTAGAGCAACCATTTGATTTGGCACATTCGCCACATTAAGATTCATGAAACCATTAGCCCTTGATAACTATGTCACAAAATGCGTTCAATTTTTCTTATACCCTCTTCTGATCCGAGATAAACCTAAAGGGAGCGTACTAATTGGGTTATCTGCTTGCTACTTGGCATTCAATGCTCCACATATATACGGATGCAAAACAATCAAAATGTGAATAAACTCAAATAAAAGAGAATGCACTTGCAACTACACAATGGTAATTAAAAAATAATAAGAATTATACTAAAACTTAAATCAAATTTGAAATTAAAATAGGTAGAACCTCACAAAATTCATGGTGATGTGCCTCAATCCTAAGTCGGAAGGCTTAGTGCCTCATTACCCCCAAAATTCCTTCACAAAGCTTAAAAACTAAAGAAAATGAGAGAGTTTTGTGTATGAGATACAAATAGTGACTAATTAATAATAATGGATAGAGGAGAGGATAGAAGAGAGAGATAGAGAGTGGATATGGAAAATCGAAATTAGGGGTTGGTCCCTGTTTTTGCGTTTTTGATTTGTGTGTGTTGACCACCCCCAATCGTTTCTTTTGAAAGAGATGAAGTGGCGGCCATATAGTGGATTCTATAAACCTAATTTGTTCCAAAATTACTTGTTTAGACATATATCCATGGTAGCTGATCATGGTTGTAGTTAATGGTACGTCGTTTAAGGATGATCCACGTTGGAGAGAGTTGCACAGTGATGCAGAGACGTACGCGCATGATCATAATGGAGGTTTGACTCGTGCACTTAGGCCAATCAAGCAGTTATGATTGATGGAGAGAGGATTGATACGTGGTTTGAGGCAGATCATGGGAGCAGCAAGGACGCACAGTGATAAATTGACTAAATTCAATTTCTTAAATTTTTCTATATCCGACTTTTGGATCGCATCTTAAGGACGATCTGTGTGGCTCCTGGACTTGTAAATGAACTAAGTGTATCATTGCTTTGTGTCTCTGCATGCTCCATCAAGCTACTAATCCACATGAAATGTATGTCTCAAGGCCGATCCTACAACATATGATACACTTTGAATTCACTCGTGCCTTAGCCATATTTTCACTAGATTCTTCAACTTTAGGTACTGGAACACACTTGGAAATCAACCAACCACCATCCTAACTCAATGTAGGACCTACGCGACTGTCTTGAGATGTGTGCAAGCACACTTTTTGAGGTAGATCATCAAAAGTACTTCATAAGAACCCCGCTTTAATTCTTTTTGATCAAACATAGCCTGAAACACAAAACAAACACTAAGAAGTATTTACTAACTAAAATTGAAGACTTTGGCGTATGAAAATAATGTAAATACACACTATAATGGGTTACAAAATAGACTTATAAAATACCCCTAAACTTATTGTTTTGCACATCTCGAGCAAATGAATATTAATTTAGACTTTAAACAACTAATGCAAACTAAACTGGACTCCTAATTAATGCAAATCTATGGACTTAAAATACAATTATAAACAAAATAAATTTTTGAAAACACAACTACATAAAAACTAGATGACCTTAAGGCCCAATTTTAACAAAAATGGTGAATCATTTGGTTTCGCTAGATACTAAATCAACACAAAACTCAAGAGACTTGAGAGACTAGAAGTTTTCAAGAACTTAGGCACGACCTCATCAAATAGAACACTTTCAAAACTAAAACTCAATCAAAAGTTAAGGCTATCAATTAATCATGAGTTTTATTAGCCTGGGCACTCAAGCCATAAGTTTATGATCTCTTTATTAGGTATTAAAATGAAAAGGAATCCATAGGTGGGACTACGACACACTTTCTCCACTAATGAATACTTAAAACATGTAAGAGTCAAATATGAATTTTATTTTGGTTGTACTGGGGCTTGGCTAGGCTTACAAGAAAAGGGATATATATAGATTCAAAAATTGTTGGAAAACACTAGAAAGACCTTACATACACAATATAGAGCTAAAACAAAGTGAATAACAACATAACTTTTGAACTTTCTCGCAAAATCCACTATATTTTTTTTTCTTCACCAACTTCTTTATTCTCATTTGCTTTTTTACACATTATTTTTTCACAACTTTTTGGAGCAGTTAACAAATTTACAAACACACAGACAACCCTCAAACTTGGGCTTTTCTAATATTTCAATCATATAAGCTCTTTCACAATAACTTTTGGTATAACTAAGCCTTCCATCAACTAGGTAACATGGATATAAAAGTAAAGTGGTTTTATTTGGTTTTATTGTGTTTTTATGATAGGTACACAATAAAAGCATGGTGGAATAGGCTCAAACATGGTTAACTAGTGGAAGTAAATGATATGTGAGTTATTTATTTAACACAAACATGTCCTAAAATCATTCTCCTATACATGCTTCGGTCTTCAAACTTTTGCCTCGAGTAGAGCGCAACCTCATTCTAAGACACTAGAGATCTAGGTTATTTCACTTGATCAATTCTGACCTTCTTCCTACTTTGGTGTCCAGCACCGGATCCATCCCTCGTAGCAGACTATACGGTGTAACAATGATCAAACCAAGTCAAGGACACGACAAAGTGGGGTCTCTTACATCATCTTAAGTTCGCATCTCAAAGGCATGCATAAACAAAATCCACAACCAATAGGCACTAATGTTAAGTTTGGGGAACTCTATATGCATCAAAGTTTTTCCTAAGACTCTAAATGCATGGAACAAAGCATATTAATTATCAAAAACCTATTTTTTTTAAAAAAAGAAATAACAACATATATGCATGATATGAACAAAATAAATGAATGCATGAATGCATGCGATGACGAGAAGGAGCGATGGATAAACGAGAAAAAAGTGATACATAAAGAGATGAAATGAATAAAATTAGAAGATAGTTACACCAACATTACCATCCATAACAATCATTTTCTCCTTAAAAAAATTTGAAATGATTATACCTGTAAAAGCTCGTTTTCAAAACTATGAAAACCATCCTTTCAAGAACCTATATAATGCCCAAAACTCAGTCTAAACCTTATCTCAAGGTTCGAAACAAAGTCCGGGTAAAACAAACATATAGACAACAAACAAAAGTGAACGAGAAAAAGTGACGTACACTGGAAAGAAAGGAAAGACAAAACAAACTAACTAAAATGCAACAAAGTCTTAAAAACTAGTGAAATAACAAAAACAAGTCTTATTTAAGCGATTTTTTTATTTGATTTTCTAGGGGAGTTTTAGGGCAAACTAAAACCAAGACATGATAAGAGCAAGAACAAATGAATGAAAGAATTTACTTAAGAAATTCCAATCAAATCTCAAAGACCAAAATCCTTTAAGATTTTGTCAATTTCTTAAAAAGAATGCTCAAGTTAAGTTGAAAAGCAACCGCATAGCACACAACCAAGGAAAATGGCAACAAGAGACTACAAGTGTTACAATCACATCAAGTATAATCATTTGAAGCTCAAAAAAAAATTTTGTGCATGCAATTCAGAAAAAGTGACATTAGATCTTACTCACACAGGCAATGGATACAAATTCCTAAGACTTATGGAAGATTAAAATAAATCATTTGAAATCATATTGAATCTGTGATAATCAACTATCAAGTAAAAAAACAAATTCACGGCAATCTTTAATAAGAAAATATGTGTGGTTGAGTGGTGTAATGCATGACATCATCCGTCTTGTTGAAAAAAATGAAATGGATTCGCGGGAGTGAACCATTCATGCTAATTAAAAGCATACTTGACAAATGTTCACTTAGATAGTCTTGCTTTCTTCCAAGCTCTTTCTAATCTGTAAAAACTCTCAACACTTATTCCGGTACTCTCTCTCGTCACCGATAGTCATAAAACATTAAAAGTTCTTGCAAAAAAAAAAAAAAAAAATTGATATCAAGAGTTATTGAACAAAAAAGAAATAAACTAAACAAAATGCAAGAAAGAAAGTATAAAATTGGCGTATCTTTTTCAAGTCTTTGGCTAGACTTGGCGTATTCATCACGTAATATCATCCAACATGGAGTACCCCAAGAATGATACTCTCTCCTTTAGCCTCGGGCAGTGAGATATGCACGCTCTCCTTTAGAATTAAGAGCGCAATCGGGACTTCTAACATGAAAGATTTCATCGAGTCTTAAACATCCTACACAAGGGTTTTGGTGGTGTTGAAAGTCTTTCATTGGTCCGTGTTTTTAACCTCCATATCGAAATCAATGAACAATTGGGTTAGGCTTAGTTGGTTCATCAACATAAAGTGTTGGTTTTCCTTGCTCTCTTTTTATAGTTCCTCCGACCATTCAAAAGTGACTTCAACTTTTTTGTCGGTGTCTTCTCTAACTTTTGTAATGCTAGTGTCTAACTCTAAAGGAGACACTTCAACATTTTCTTCAATTGAAAGCTCATTCTCTTCAACATTCTTCGAAGAAATAACACTCAAGGAATCCGCTAACATTTGCTTTGCGCACGAAACTCTCCATCAAGGCTAAAATTCTAAAGTCTAGTGTTCACTTGATTAATTTGAGTTCATGTATTTAGATACCATGACTTCATATCTTCATCGAACTGTCGAATCTCTTGTACAGTAATTTGATCTATTTGCTCATCGGTGAGGTATATTTCATGCTCACTAGCCATAATTAGCCTTAATTTAAACCTTGGAGATGTTTCAGATTGCACATTAAAGGGACCACTGCAAATGTGATATGAACTAGCGGCCATCGTGGAATACTTACCTACTAAAGTGTTAGAGACAAGGGAGTAGATAAAAGTATTGAAAAAACCAAAGAAGATTTTAGAACTAGTCTCCGGTAACGGCACCAAAAATTGATGCCCGTCCAACGCGTCAATAATTATTTCAAACTCGAGTTGATACCAAATGCTAACTACAATTAGTTTGTACTAGTGGTAAGCACGATTGTCAATCTCTAGGGATTAGTAATCTAAGCTTTTGTCAATGATAGGAGAATAGAGAATTATCTAAATGACTACATTATCTAACATAAAGTGCAAGAGAACTACAAATAAACAAACTATAACGATAGAGGAATAAGGAAATAACTAATCTAATTATATGAAAATAACGTAAGAAAATTTATGTAAATTCCTTGTTAGGGAAATCAAGTTGAACTCAACATCAAAGATTTGGTCATTGATTCCATAAAGAGTTGTTTTGTTTAGTTCCAATAGACTAGCTATAGAGCTTCGAAGAGCACCTAATACTCTTTGGTTTCCTAATTTTGGTAAAAGGCTCTATACGTACGGCTAGGAGAATGCAACAGAGAGGAGCTGAAATTTCAACACCTTCTACCCAACTGAGATTGCCCAGTGAGGGAGTCTTTTCAAAAAGTACTCCAATGGAAAGAGTGGGTTATAGGCTTTATGAGCTTATAACGAGCTACCAATCTCAACAGCATGAGTAAGGGGATCGTGGTGATGATGTGACTTCTTGACAATGGTTCTAATCTACTTTCTTTTCTGTTTTGTCTATATTTGAATGATTTTATGTAAGGTCTTGGTTTGAAATATGATATGACGAATCATGTGATGGGAAGTGATATTGTGCTACTATTAATGTGATTTGGAGTTGACTATATTTGATGTGTTTATACTCTATTAACATGATGCTTGGAAAATTATGTCATATTTTCTTTGATTATGAAATTCATTCTTGTGATAATTTATTGAATTATTTACTTTATTTAGTTATTTTATGCTTCACGAGATATATTTCTTTTATTGGAAACCTGACTTAATTTTTTAACCTTGAGGACAAGGCATGGAATGAGTTTGGGGGTATTTAGGTGAAGTAGAGTATAAGTAAGTGAAAAATGAAAGACTTGAGAGGTAGAATCTATTTATTCAATGTTCAAAGTAGGTAGAAAAATTTCAAATTTTTGAATATACAAGTAATATTTCTTCATTTAACTTTATTTAGTTAGGAATATGAATGGAATATAATTTGGATTTAAATAGATGTGATATATTTTTATTACCAATGAAAATAGAATTTTATGATAGAAATGAATTATTATACCCTATTGACTTAGCCTAGATTGTGTATACACTATAGGAGTTTAGAGAGATTGATTGCTTTGCATTAGACATTATAATAGGCAGTAAACCGAAACAAAAAGTGCAAGATAAACAAGATAGATTTATAAGATTCTTGTTATCCAAAGATTCTTGATCAAGTATTATATATATTCAAAAGGATTTATGCCACAATTAAGGGAAGAAAGAGGAAAATAGCCAATAAATCATACTTTGTTGGAAAGAATGCTTCCTTTATAATAGTGAAAGTGAGAAGAACTACTAAGAGTTTTTAAGAGAAAAAATAGAGAGACCCACAGATTCCATAATAAATGAAGTAAGAAATCTAGAGGTAGGAAAATTTGAGGAAGAATTCATATAAAAAGAATAATGGATTCCAAAGGAAATGGAGTAGAGAACTATAGGAATATAAAATAATATAAATATAGAAGAAAGAAGAAAGAAAAAAGAGAGATATTGAAATAATGGAAGGATGTTTATGAAAAACTCTTCAAATAAAAGATTTAGTTAGAGTGCTTATAGCTAAGCTATATATATTGATTTTTCTCGAGATACGCATCATGCTATCTCGAGGCTAATATAATTGATATAGTTAAAGTGACGCAAACCTAAAGTGACACATCTTAACATAATCTTCCACTTATGCTCACCTTGGGGCTATCTATTGATCCATATAAATCAAATTGAACTTATGGGTTTTATTTATATTTATTTATAAATCAATTATATATAAATGAGTATATTATCCTATGTATTTTATCTCAAATAAATTCACTTGACACGCCAACGGGTACTCTCAAATGTGCACATTCATTTCACGACCCATTGTCGCACTTGGTGTACCGATTATTTATTAATTAATTAATTATTCCTCAATTATTGGCCTATATATATTTCCAATAACCTATAAACTCATTAACACACGTGTCACACAAACATCAAGCATTACGGAAACCCATGCACATGCTAATCGAGGTATGACGGACTTAACCATGAGCCTAACTTGGGTTAATTTCAATTCGGGTTATCACTAATCATCACTTAATGTAACGAGTAATTATGGTTTCCCCATTTAAAAAAAATTTCGTCCTCGAAATTAAAGTAAATTTAAAATTTCTTATAGTTTCAAAGAGAAAAGGAAACTGCTCCTTCATATTAGATTCCCCGCTCCAAGGTTAACTCCTCATCTCTATGGAATTGTCGTTTTACCTTAACCAAAGGAATCTCTTTAGTTCTCTACTTTTGAATCTTACGATCAAGAATATGAATTGGTTGCTCATCATAAGATAAGTTTTCCTTAAGATCAAATTCATTCCAATCAATTCTTGGTGTGAACTAAGTCTCTGTTTTGCGAAGCATAGATATATGGAAGACATTAGGAACTCCAGCTAGCTGAGGATGTAACTCGAACCTGTAAGCAACGAGACAAACTCTTTCTTTCATCTTGAACAACCCAATATACATTTGAGCTAACTTACACCGCAATCAAAATTGGTACATCCTTTTCATTGGTGAAACTATCAACAAAACTTAATCGTCCTTGGAAAACACCTATAACTTATAATGCTTATATGCTTATCTTTTTTGTCTTAGTTTTGTTGTAGTCAAAAGCTGGCGAATCTGCTGAATTCTCTATGTGTAGTCCTGAATCAACTTCGGCCCTAGCAAAACTTTATCTCCAACCTCTACCAAACACATAGGTGAACGCAAAGGCCGACCATACAGAGCTTCAAAGGAGCCATCCCAATGCTAGCTTGATAGTTATTATTATAATTGAACTTACGCAGAGGAATATATTTCTCCCAGCTTCCACTAAACTCCAAGACATAAACTTAAAGCATATCCTCTAACACCAAAATCAACAACTCAGTCTGTCCGTTAGCTTGAGTATGATATGTTGTACTAAGGTTTATAGTGGTTCCTAGCTGCCACTGCAATTCACTCTACAACCTAGACGTGAATCTAGGATCTCTATCTGAAGTAATTGACACTTGAACCTTTATGGAACAACAATAAATCATATACATACACCTTGAAATCACACCAAAAAGGGGGTTGAATAGAGTGTAGCGAGAGGTTATCGCCTTTTTAACCTTTCAAAGAACAAAAATGCTTAATGCACACATAATCAATAAGTATAAATACAATGCAATAGTGAAAAAGGTATAGGATATGGAAAAGAGACACAAGATTTATAATGGTTTGATCGACCGATCTACATCCACTACCAAACTTCCCCGGTTAGGATTTTGAAACCCCCACTTATATTACTAATAAGTGTTACAACGTAAGCATATAAACCTAGAATGCCTAATTACAAATTAGGACTTCCCACCTAGCCTCAACGAATGTTTATGCCTAGCCTTAACTAGGTCTTCCCTTGACTTAGATCCCACTAAGTCTTACAATCAGCCCCTTAGAATGAAATATATGAATACAATGAAAATTGGCTTTACAAAGTAAAGCGACAATAAGTTTAACTACACATAACCCACCTAGAGCCTAACCACTCTAATGTATTCAAGTATGAATATGGATGAGATAGTGTATATGCCACTGATTTTGCACCAATCTCAGTCACGAAACCTATTAAACAAATTCGATTAGAATGAAAATAGTTTCAAGTTCGATGAATAAGTAGTTTTGACAAAAATCAAGTTTAAGGCCCAACTCTTTTTAAAGTCATTCCTAGGGTTTAGAAAACAAAATTTAAGCAAAACCCAAGACAAATGTGTTAAAGAACACAACAAACGATTTCCAAAGGACAATTGTAACAAAAGATGTAGTTTAAGAATAAAAGAACTAGGAAATCAATCTTTCTTACAACCCCAAATAAGAGTGACTCAAATCAGTTCTGGATAATTTGTTGCAAGCCTTTAAACACCTCAGTGACACTCATTTTAAGGATCATTATGTCACCTCGAATGACTCAAATCGATCAAGCACGAAAAACTAGTCAAATCGATGTAAAAACTTGGACAATGAAGATTTTTTTAGCTTAAGAGGACAATAGTATGTTCTAAGTGGTCTATGAATGGTCTCCAACCCTATTTAACAGTTTGTAGCCGTTATATCAATCCAAGGGCCCAAAATCAATTATTAGTTCAAATTAAAGCAAAAGGTGTATGTTTTTTTTAAAAAAAAGAAACTATCAGGAAACTTGTTAGTGCGCTAGGTTCCTTCATTAGCTCATAAACTACAAGTAGCGTGTTAATGAATCTTATTACCACGCTAACTAGCAAGGAACAGAGACTAAATACTTTCTGGTTAATGTTAGCGACTCCCTGACTCACTTACGACTCAACTAAACCTCCGGGAACACCTTGGACGTGTTTATTATGAGTCATTGGACACATTTGGACTGCCTAAATGATTTCACAAATTCTAAAATTTGAAAATTTCGATTTCATGAAACATGTAGCGGCTTATCTACAAATATTTTACTCTTCATTTAAAAACTATCTAAATTGATGTTGGTGCATTCAAAATTGATCACGAAAATTTTTCAAACCCGATACATGTTTAAAAAATATTTTTGCACAATGTAAAACCATTTTTAAGTTGCAACGTATAAATCATGTAAAAATCGAGACTTGAGCAAACTTGAAACTAGGAAAAATGTGATATGCACGAGCCTAATGCTTTTGGCTTGTAGAACTAAACTTATATACCTTACATAAATTGTACAATGGTGATTACAGTATTCCGAAGTTCTTCCTTGTTTCGATGCATCCTTGAGCTTTTCAATCTCCTCATCTAAGGCTATTTGAACTTGTGAAGTTGTTCGTCCTTTGAACTTGCACATACTTGATAAACTTCGTTAGTACATCACGAGCGGAGTTTAAGTGACAAGGCAATTAGTCCAACAATCTCCTCCTCTATGATGGCGTTAAACAACATCAACTTGACAAACAAACATGTACTTTTCGTGCATATAAAGTTCATAAATTTCAAGTTGAAACCACGTAGTTCGCCACTTTTGATAACATCATGTTCTCTTGGTGTTCTAACTCTAAGATTATTTATTGAAATCCCCGTTGGCCTAATAGGTATGGGTGGAACTTTGGATTTTGTTTTGAGTTTTTGTACTAAAGCTCCATTTCCTTCTCTTCTCTTAAACTTCTACCGTTACCACTTTCGGTCATTTTCTTAATCAAAAGTCACAAGTCCGAATAACAATTTAAACACGTGGATCATAGAAAAAAACATTTGTCAGAAATAATTCGGTATAGTTCAAAACTTTCTTTAGAAGGAGAAATTCATTTGGAAAGCTAGCTTAAAATCAAAACAATTGTAAACTTAAATAAAATAAAGTTTAAACCCAATTTAAACTCAATTATAAACTTAAAATCGATTTTTTAAGTCTTAACTAAAAATCAATTATAAACTTAATATCGAAAACTTAAATAAAATTGGCATCAAAGTTTTAACTTAATTATAAACATAAAACCGATTTTCAAACTTGTTCATAATCTAAAACAATTGTGATAATATCTAGTTATTTTGAAAACAAAACAAACCAAACCAAACCCTAAACTCATTTTAAACTCAATTTTCAAACCAATTGCAAATACGTATAAAGATTGCAAAATTTCAAAATATTGAATTTGTAAACCAATGATAAATGTAATAGCAATGCCTAGTCTATTGGAATCAATGAAATCATTTGTCATGGAATTATAATGAATTCCAATAAAATAGTTTCAAATTAATTAGAAATTTTGCCAAAATCCTTCAAACCAACAAAATAAAGAGCTAAGGTTATAGTAATTACCTTCTTGAGAGTGAATCTCTCAAGATACAAGCTGTTGAATTCCTCTAGATTAATTTTTCAAGCTCCTAGTTGAAATCCCTTAAACCCTAGTTTGGCTCTACTATCCCAAATTCGAAGATTTTTTGGTTGAATGAAACTAGAATAAGGTGGGAATCATTTAAATACACTAAAGTTGAGCTTATCAGGGTTGAATCTACTTAAGAAATTGTTTGTGTGGATGAAGGGGTGCAATTGTTTGTTTATTGGAGGTGAGTGTGCTTGTGGCGATTTGGGGTTTTATGTACAAACTCAAAATTGTGCCAATGATTCATGTGTTAGGTGGAATCGCTAGGAAATCGCTACATAAATCAATGAAAATGAGGTGTTCTGACTCAATGATCTAACCGGCAATTTACGTTGAAAGGCCAAATCGCCAATGATTCGCCATACTCAAATTTTCACTTAAAATTATGGTTTTTGTCACAGATTTAGCCAGCAATTCCTAATGTTATTTCAAATCGCTGAGGATTCGCTAGGCTTAATTTATTTATTTTTTAATATATTTCATAATTGACATATATACCATTCATAAAAACTTATATAAAGGCAGAATTGACTGAAAATGCGAAAGTTTGATTAATATGTAACTAACTAATAATTTTATTAAATAAATAAATAAACAAGCAAGTTAATAATGTAAACTTGCATAAAGGTCATATACACAAAAACAACTCGATCACTTTCCTTTATTTGAAATTACCTTAGAGTTTAAATTCTGAAAATATTTCCAATACAATAGTCAAAAAGTGAGAGAATAAAAACATAATATAGTAAACTAAAATCTTGATAAAATATAAATAAAATAAAATATGGGATGCCTCCCATAGAGCCTTTTTGTTTACTGTCGTATGCTCGACTGACCTTTTCTAGAATTAGGCTGGATCTCTAAACTTGAATTTATGATTATCCACTCTACCGCCATTCTAGAAAGTGATTGCTCAGCCTTCAATCGTTAGAGTTATTTTTTTTTTTCAGAAAATACATAGCTTGAGTAGTGGCTAAGAAAGATCATCCTAAAAGTAAATGAGGATCTTCATTAATAAAATGTGGCATAAGTAAAAGTTCGTGGGTACGATGTATTTGTCCACTTGAACTAGTACATTCGTGACCACTTCAATTGGTTGAATTGAAATACCATCTGGTAAATAAACTCGTTCGAAGCAAGTGAATCCAACTTTAATAGAGTGTGTAGAAAGAAATATATGGGCATACGATTTGCATTAGAACTCGTATCACACTGAGCTCTGAAGTACCAAGCCCATTTAATTTTAATGTGCAAATGCATACCTCCATGACCATTAAGCTTCACAAGGCTTAAATCCGGCTTTTTCATTTTCTTATTTTTTTTTCTTGGTTTTAAAATCTTGCGGCTTGTTAATATTCTTCCCATTCTCCGATTGCTTATGAGGCAACTGACCGCCTGGCCGAAACCATCGCCAAACCCCTCAAGATAACTCAGCGAGTAAGGCGATGATCTAGTAAGCCTTATCCTATGGTAAATAAATCTAAACATTCTACGAAAGACAAACTAAGGCTAAAAGGTGTGGAAATAAAAGCCTTTAAACCTAACAAGTTGCAGAATAAATGTAGAAGTCTCACAAATAAATAAAACATAACAAAAACATAGTTATGAGGGTTTAAAATTTTACCCTTTTGAAACCCCATACTTATTACATAAAAACATCTAAAAACAAAATAGATAAATACAACAAGAACCAACACAAGTGAAAGAGATCTCCTACACTACGACCTTCTCTTTTCCTTTGTTTAGAGTAGCAATTGAGGTACTTGGGAGGGGGAAGTAGTGGGGTGAGTAACGGGCTCGGTAAAGCAAAAACCAGCTTTACCCTCAACCATCCAAGTACTACCTAGTGCAATAATAACTAACATGCAACAATGGATTTTTAAGATACCTATTATCATTTTGGGCAAGAAACAAGTGCATACTTAAAAGTGCTATAAAATGCAAGATAGAGTAAATACTGCCCAACAATGATAATCCAACAAGTTTGCAATGATACATGAATGCCATAGAATCGAGAGAAGTAGAACTATGTAATTCAATAAAAGTGAGCCGAATAACTACATAGCACATCAAACGGAGACCTCGAACCGCTAACAAGGATATTAAGGCTACACCTATGAAATACTAATAGATAACACATCAAGATCTCATAACCACTATAGAAGAATGTATTGGTGGCCACTGGCCCTCCAACCCAAGGTGAAACCATGCATTCATCAATAGCAGTATACCAACTCTATAAGCATTCATATTAAGAGAGTCCAAATGATATAGTAAGCAAGGTAAATAAGAGTGTAGAGATAGATTCCAATGAATTCCATAATTTGATACTTGATTCCTATCATAAATAGTATCAAGGCATGATTGAGAATAAAGCAAACCCCACTTACCTTGAAGCACTGCTATCTTATCCAATCATAGCTAGGAAGTTCCTATCCGATTTATCCTCGTGTCTACATTGGTATAGGTTTATGTTCGTATTATACATATGGTTGTTTGAGGTAAGTTTAATCTTTTCGCATTAATATCTTTAAAACGATATAAAACCTTTTTCAAATTTCACTCTTTCACCATGACAACAAAGGTTTTATGGGTCAGTCTCCTCTGCCCCGACCCTTGTTCCAACGATATACTTTAATAAAAACTATGTGAATTTCAAAAGAAGACAAAAAAATCTTATTTAAATCTAAAAAATCCTCAAGCGCCCTCCCAACACCATATGTTTACCCACAAGGCTTTAGCGTGAAATCGCTAGACTTCGAGTCAAAAACCATGAATTGATCTCAACAATTCACCAAATATACGTTACACACCACAACACTAGGTAATCGCTAGATCGACTTCTCTAAATCTCCGACATCATCGTGGCCGTGCCTACCACCAATAAAAAAGTGCTGGCATGACACTGCGCACGAATTCAGATTTTATATCCAATCCCAAATTCCAAATTCCCTAACGACTCATGGCGACCCCTAAGATTCTAAATCCAATCAAAATAGTCATAAACCACATCATTTGAAACCACAAGATCATTCTAATTCCATCCAACAATCTAAGAGAAATATAATTCTATAATTAAAACATAGATTTTGCGAATCCTTTTGAATAAGCCAAAGAAAATGAGATAGAGATGACTCAAATCACAAATTAAGGCATAGGGGTTCATACACTATCTTTAAACTCCAAAGAAAACCATGATTCCTTTGTAAATCAATTATATGAATCAAAATAGAGAAAATTATAGGAGATGAGACAAGTTATTTATCTTGCTTTGTGATCTTGATGATAATTCCCTCTCCTCCACCTAGTTCACCAAACAAGTGCTCTAGGATTCCCTCCTCAAATTCTTTCCGTAGATAAATCAAGAAAAAGTGGCTTGAAGCCTTAATTTTGGTTTATATACTAAGTCAATGGGATTAGAGTGTGGTTGACCAAATCAAAACCCAACATTTCATCTTAATCTCTTTAAGTACTAGGACAATCCTAAGGTCCTCATTTAGTTCATCCATAATGTGTTATTTACCAAATTTCCCTTCTTCTTTATTTAATTTATTTTACAAGTCCTTTAGGGTTATTTCTTTTTATTTAGGCTTATACTCCCAACTAAGTCAACTAGATAGTATATAATACATATTTTATTCACACGACTACACACATACCATGTATAGCTACCAAATTAACCTCAATAATGGGACAATTTACCACAATAAAGATTTAGGGCGTCACAGCTTAACTCTCTATTCTTGAGTTACTTTATGTTCTTTTCAAGTGTCTCCAACTTGTTCGTTCTTTGGAGCTTCTTTTTTAGTTTCCATTATTACTTCATTAATTGCATAAATTTCAGCATGAGATTATCATAATAGTTTAATTATAAAAGATCATTATCATTAATTTCATTATATTCATCATAGTTATGTTCATTATTAATTTTGAACGTGACAATTTTGTCTTCAAATTTCATAGAAATTGGTCCTTCAAAAATATCTAACTTAGTTTTAGTTGTTTTAAGAAAATGTCTACCTAATAGTATAGGTAGAGGTTTGGGTGATATCGAATCACCCATTTCCATGATATAAAAGTCGACTGGAAACATTAAGTCATGTAATTGTATTAAAACAACTTCTAATAATCCATACAACTTGATAATTGTGTTGTCTACTACCGTAAGATTAATAGATGAATTAGTTAATGATCCTATTTTCAATGTTTCATATAGTTTTAATACTATAACATTAAATGATGTTTCGAGATTACATATAGAAAATTCAATAGAAGAATCTCCTTTTATGATAGGTATGACAATCATTCCTAGGTCGAACATTTCTCATTTATTCTTTTTTTAATCGAAGATGACAGGTTTTGTCCTAAGTTTTCTTTAGGTCCTTCTAAAAATTTGTCTTTAGAATCAAAGAGTTCGTTAGTAACTTCATCATGATTTGATTCCATTAAAGGTTCGTTAATTTTTATTTTCTTAAATAATTCAAAAATGTTTCTTTAACTTCTTCCTTCCCAGCATCTGCTAATCATTGTGGAATAGAAGAAATAGAATGCATAACTTCATTTAATTCATAAATATTATTATCTAATTTCTCTTGATTAACTAATTTAAAATTTTGTAGGGATTTTTCATAAGTTTTAGCTCTGGCTAAATACCATGGGTATAGCCTTTCAGGAAAAAGTTATATTTCAATTGTTTAGCCATCTATTCCCTAGTAGGAATGACATTGTTTATTATCCTTTCTTCTTCGTGTTCTATTGTCTTATGTATTTTAATTTTCTTTTTACCTCTCTTAGGTATCTTTTCTTATGTATGCGACTCTTTTTCGTCATCACAAAATACAATGTTAACTTGTGCTTGATTAGTAGTATTTGTAGGTTTAGTAGATCCGTTAGTTTGATTACTTAACTTATTAATTTGTAGATTTATCTGCCTTAATTGATTTTTCAACTCGTTAATTTGATTTATGAGAAATTTAGGTACAATTTTGATGACTTTAGGTCATTAAGTTATGTAATATTTATTCTAAACTTGGTTGCGTAGGTTGAATAGTTTGTTGAGGTTGTTTAATTGGTATAGTTTGTATTTGTGCTCTTGGTCTCTAAGTTGTAAAATTTTGATTTTGTGGCCCATAGCTAAGATTTGAATTTGTTTTAATAGTGTATAAATTATTGTTATTATATTAATTTTTGGGGGGACCTAAATAATTCATTCATAATCGCATTGACTTCTTCATTGTTATCTTCTTGTAAAGTATGACACGCATCTGTACATGTGTAACATCATTACAAAATCCATATGGTTTTACTTGATTTGATATATCTTTTAATAGTAATTTAAACAAGCTAGATAATTCATATACTTTTTCATGAAATGGATTACTTTTTTCTTATTAACTTCATAAAGTTTCTTTCTTAATGTGTCGGTTTTTTCACCATAGTGTTTAGATTGTTTAGCCCTTTTGTTAATAGCTTCTTTTACTAAAGTTGGTGCAACATCGAATAATGATCCACCACATACGGTTTCTAATAGTCTTAGTTCAAAATGATTAAGTCCTTTATAAAATTATTACAATAAAGCTCTTTGGGTATATCCATGTTTTGGACAAGACGAAATTAACCTTTGAAATCTATCCCAAAATTCATCTAAATTTTCATTATCTTTCATTTTTATGATTGTGATTTGATTTCTATAAGTATTAATTTTTCTTGCAAGCATATATTGATCTAGAAAAGCTTCTAACATTTGAGCCCATGTGGTTGTTCAATCTTGAGGAAGATAATACAACAAATCTTGTGCTTGATCTTTCAATACTAAAGGAAAAACTTTAAGTTTGACTTGATCTAATGTACCCTCTTTTGGTTTCATCACATTGACTTTCTGTTGGTATTCATAAATAAATTTATGGGGGTCTTAATTATCTCTACCACACAAGTTTGGTAGAACACTAATGAATCCAAATTTTAGTTCAAATTCAGGAAATCCCTCAGGATAGGCAATGCACATTGGTTCATAAAATGTGATATTTCGATTGGCTTGCTTAAAAGTAAGTTCTCTATTATCCTTATTATTATTAATATTATCAAGATTATTATTGGCTTCCATTTTGGTAGCTTAGTGTTCCTTACATTGTTGTTGTTGTTTTAAATCACGATTGAAAATCCTATCTATCTTGATGTAAATATCCTGTGGAATTAGAACGACGAAGTGGATAGGCCATACAATTTCTAAAACTACAAAAACATTTTGTAAAAATCTCCAGCAACTGCGCCAAAAATTGATACGTGTCGAGCGTATACAATAAGTTTATTGTATATTCTTATTATTTGTAGTAGTGATAAGTGGGATCGTCTCCACATGGATTTAGTAAACTTTTTTAGGAAAAAGTCTGTCAATAGTTTTGATTATGTTTTTTACTTTAATTTAATTAATCTAATCAAAACAGGAATTAAAAATCATTAATTCAAACTATAAAACTATAATAATTAACTAAACTAATTAAACAAACTTGATTAACACAATTCAAATTCATTAATATTCAAATCAATTCAATTCAATAATAAATATTTATATATATAAACAAACATCCAGAACAATGAAAAATAATATTTTTTGGATCCAAACAAATACTACTCAAATCATAGTTATGAGCATACTTTAATCTCTTTATTGAATTAACCCTTTGAAAAGACAAAAAAATTTAACTTTAGGCAACAAAACTGCATTACGTTTAAAGAAAAATTTGAATTATTATATCTAATACCTTCAGAAAGCTAGTTTAATATTAAACTTAGATCTCAATTCAACTAGCACATCTAAATGGTAATAGACCTTTTAAACAATCCAAGTTACTACTTTAAACTAGATATTGAACCCAAATATCACAATACACATTCTAGATTATGCATGAAATACAAAGTTCCATGATTATAATCCAAAAATAATAATCTATTAAATCAATGAATTAAAAAATACGATTGGTTTAAAGCATTAAGTACAAAATCATCTCATCATGACTACATCACAAAATGGATCAAGTTCATGTTCACACTTTGTTTAGATTATTAAACTACTCACTTATCATCATAATAAACATTGTAATAAAGTTAATAAAAGATATAGAGAAATAATTTGAATAAATACTTTGAATATTCAAATCGTCTCCAAAAGCAATGAACAATTAATATAAAAACTAAAATAATAAACTATGGCTCCAAGAGCAATGAAAGATTAATTTATGTACTCAAAGGTAATTGATTTCGTAGCCCATGGTTCATATATATAGTATTTTAAGTAGAACATATCCCAAACTAACTTAAACGTCTCGTGGTTATCTATGATTTTTGAAATTGAACCCAGCGTTTCTTGAGCAATTCCACTTATAACTCAAATTGCTAGTTAAATCCTTGTAAAGTTGCCTCTGTGCTCCACCGATTTGTCTGGCGATTCAGATAAAAATCCCAAATCGCTGCCAAATTGCCAGCAGTAAATTCCAATTGATCCATGATTTGTTGATGATTCGTTGAGTATTACTTCCACTCGATTAAATGTTTCATTTTCTTTCCATTTTCATCCATTTCTTCATATACTCAATTATTACCTAAAATAACAAAAATAAGATAAAATAGCTTTTTCTATCTAAAATTAGCTTAAAATATTCTATAAAATACTGTCTAATTATTGACTTATCAAAAATAATAAGGTCTCAAATAGATTAAGAGAATAAAAAGAAATTCTAAAGACTTTAAATGAGTAGAAGGCAACATCCCATTGTTAGATGCCATTAAACAAGTACCAAGATATGCTAAATTTGTAAAAGACTTATGTCAAAATAGGAGTAAACTTCAAGGGAATTAAAAAGGAAGTATGGGAAAATCTATTTCAACTGTAATTCAAAAGAAATTACCACCTAATATTGGGATTTTCTTTGTCCCATGCACACTAGGTGATATTGGAATCTCACGAAGTATGCGTGATTTAGGAGAATCAATTACTGTGATGCCACTATCAATTTTTTCGAAAATGAAAGCTGCTAATTTAGAAGAAACAGGTATAGTAATCCAACTAGTCATCAGTGGGCGTAGTTCACCCAATAGGAGTCATAAAAGATGTTCTAGTTAAAGTAAACAATTTGGTATTTCTAGCTTACTTTTCTATTATAGATATGAAGGATTATGAACTTACAAATAACACTTCCTTTATTTAAGGATGATCATTCTTAAAAAAAATGCTAAAACAAATATAGATGCTTTAAAAGGATCCCTTACAATGGATTTTGATGGCGAAATAGTTCAACTCAATATAAATGATTATATGAGTTAATCCAATTGATATTTCTTTCATTTACACACTAGATAAGATAAATCCTTTAATACATAATACGTTTCAAAGTAATCAAGAAGATAACTTAAAGTAGTACTAGACTAGTCAAATACTAAAGAAAAGATACTAGAAAGGTGACACGTGTCGGACGTCTACAATAATTTCCTCTTTTATATTATACTTTTAATATTTTGTAGTAATGGAAAGTGGGAATCATCTCCAAAAGGATTTATCAAACTTCTCTAGAAAAATGACTTTTAAAGGTTTTTGTTATATTTTAGTTTTATTTTATTTAATAACAGTAATTAAACTAACTAATAATTAAATATAATATAATATAATATAATAATACTTAACTAACTATATTAATTTAATTAAATAACACACTTCAAATTAATAATCATTAAAATAGATTCAATTCAATAATAAATATCCAAACAAACATCCAGATCAATGAAACATAAACACGTTTTGTATTCCAAACATGTAACTCCAATCCTTATAGTTATGAACATACTTTATAAAGTAAGATAGATTACTTAAATCTAATCATAAGTAAGTAAACAACCTTTAGCCTGCCATTTATTCTCCTTATAATGGTGGAAAAGCCATGTTCTAATTTGATCGAGCTAACCCCTTTGAATACATAAAGACATTAACTTCACGCAATATAACAACATTAAACTTTATGAGAACTTCAAACTACTAAATCTAACACCTTTAGAAAGCCACTTCAACATTAGATTTAGATCTCTAATTCACCTTGGATATTTAAATGGTGTTTGCCTTTCAAACAAACCTAGTTACTACTTCAAATAGATAATGAAACCATATATCACAATAAAAATTCTGGACTATGCATGCAGTACAAAGATCATGATTAAAATCAATAGATAATAACCTATTAGATCAATGAATCAAAGAATAATACTTAGTTTAAAGAATTAAGCACATATCCATCTCATCATAACTACATTGCAATACAGATCTAGTTCATGTTTAGACTTTATTTAGATCAAATAACTACTCACTCATATTCATAAATAACATTGCAATAATATAAATAAAAGATAGACAAATACCTTTAAATTAAATACTTCAAATCTTCATATTTTCTACAAAAGTAAAGAAAAATAAAGCAATTAAGTAAAACAATAAAGAATGGATCGTAATGCAATAGAATATTGATCTAAGTACTCAAGGGCAACTAATTTTGTAACCTTAGGCTTTTATTTATAGTATTCTAAGTAGTAAACATCCCAAATTAACTCAAACAACTCGTAATTATCTTAAATCCATTAAATCTCTCCTAGTGATTCTCTGCGATTTGTGTGAGATAGGAATTGCTGGAGAAATCCATAATTAGAAGCTCTCTAGTTTCACAAATTTAGCCAATGATTTGTCTTGTGAATCGTTGGTTCAATTTTCCAATTCTTCCTTGCTTCCTTGGTGATTATTCTTCGCATATTCTTTGCTCTTGATTAATTTTTCATAATCTTTTTTTTACATTTCTTCATATTCTCCATTTATTACCTAAAATAACAAAAACAAGTGAAAACCTCGTGTAATGTAATCTTTTACATCTAAAATCATCTTATTATGAAATATAAAATATGTATTATTATTGACTTGTTAAATGCCCCCAAACTAAGCACTTAGCCATCCCGAGTAAAGGAATACTCTTAATCATATTCTCTTTTCTTCCTTCATTCTCGATTTCATAATTATATACTCCTGTTCTTAAGCGAAATGATCTTTAAAATAAAAACATGTTACTTTCATAAAAATAAGAATCATAATAGAATATAAAGAACTAAAGAACAACCCATTTATATGACATTTCAACCTTCTAATTGTGCAACAAATATCAGAATTTAAAGTTATACCAATCATCAAAGTCAAGGCACTACATAAGTTTTCTCAATCTCCACTGACAAGCATCAAGCATACGATAACTAATATAGAATCTCAAGATACAAAAATTACTAAATCAATCTAATTTTCAACTGATACTTAAAATATAACCATACCACAATAAAATTCGATAGAGGCTTTTATTCAAAGAATAATAATTATTTCATATTTATTTGTTGGAATAAAAAGATATACTTCACTTAACTTAGATATAAGCACTCGAGCTAAATCTTCTATTTGAAAAGTTTTTGTAAACCTCCTTCTGTTTTCAATATATCTCTCTTTCTTTTCTTTTTCAATTTTATAAATTCATTTTCTTCTTTATATTGTATTCCTACAAATTCCTCGCTCCATTTCCTTTGGAATCCATTATTCTTTTTATAGGAATTTTTCCTCTCATTTTTCCACTACTAGATTCCCTGTTACATTTCCTTTAGAATCAGTAAGTCTCTTTATTTTTTCATTTAAAAACTCTTGTTAGCTCTTCTCACATTCACTATAGTCAAGGAAGCATTCTTTCCAACTAAGTAATGTTTATTGGCTAATTTACTATTTTTCTCCTCAATTGTGTCATAATTTTTTTTTCAATACATATATATTAAAACTTGATCAATAGTATTTGTATATAAAGATTCTTAGAAATCTATCTTGTTTATCTTGCACTATCACTTCGATCTTTTCCCATTATAATGTCTAACACAAAATTATCAATCCCCTCTAAACTCCTATAGTGTATACACAATCTAGGTGAAATCAAATAGGGTATAACAATTCGTTTCCATTAAAAAAATTATTTTCATGGGTAATAAAAATATATCAATTCCATTTAAATCCAAATTATATTCATATTCATATTCCTAACTAAATAAAGTAAAATGAAATGGGAAAATATTACCTGTATTGTGGAAAATTTTGTGAAATTCACAATGTTCAACTAGATTTTATCTCTCATTTCTTCCATACTTCGCATCAACGTACTTCACTTCACCTAATACCACCAAACTCATTACAAACCTTGTCCTTAAGGTTTAAAAATTAGGTCAGGTTTTCCAACAAAAAGAAAAATACCTCGTGAAGCATAAATGAATAAAGTAATAACATAAGAATGAATTGAATAAGTAAAGACAATTTAAACATATCCAAGCATAATTGCATAGAATAGAACATATCAAACCATATCATTGTATCAAATTACTAACATACTAAAGCAAGTGTATCAATGTGTGAACATGTACCACATCATTCAAGGTATCACAAACATAGACTTCACATAGATGAAACCAAAGAAAAGATAACACAAAGAAGAATAAAAATCTTAGAACCGTCATCCAGACGTTGCATCATCAACGTCATCACCATGATCAGGCTGTTGGGACTGGTAGCTCCCTTCAGGATCATAGACGGTATAGTCTACTCCCTCCATCGGGTTATCTTCTTTAAAGACTTTCTAGTCGGGCATCTTCAACTGGAGTGATGGAACGTTAATGTTGGCTCCCCCACCTTGAGTCCTCCTGGTCCTGCGTCGCTTTGATCTATAGATGCTTCAGGCAATCTCGCACTAGTTCTGGAACATGAACTATTGATGTCTCAGAGTTCTCATCTAATTATGCAATATTATCCTCATCATGACCATTTCTATGTCCTCCGCATCTATGACAGTGAATTCCTCTATAGGTGGCTGGTTTGTCTGCTCATGGTACGCAGTTGTTTGAGTTTCCTCAAAGTTTCTTTGGTTATTTTCCCATACTCTTCTTCTCTCTATGGTCTCTCTCCATTATGTGGCCTTTCTATATGTGTCAAATTCATAAAATTTTAAACAGATAATTATGGTTAATCTAGGATTACCGAGTTCTAATAATGGTTTAGGCCGCAAGTCGAGAGCTAAGGACTGGTGAAATGAGATTTATAAGTAATTTAATTTCCGTATGATGTGTGCCTAGTGTCGCGTACTATATATTATTTTATTTTGTGAAATTCAAGGTAAAAAAGTAAATTCGATACTTCGCGAGGTTTTGTATCGAGATACAAGTAGAAATATGTGTCGAGAAAATTGAAAAGGTTGACCCAAACAATTATTACGGAATTTGCAAAAAATAATGGTATTTAAGTTTAAAATTTGAATTTTGAATGTTAAATGGACTTAATGAGTCTACGTGAGTCCCACACTTTGAATTGTGTGTGAAATGGGTTGTTCGAGAGTTTCAGAGAGCAATGGTAAATTCTCTAATTTTTTGCGAAATGGGAGTATTTTTTGAAATTCAATTTGTACTTAAAGATAAGAGATAATTATTAAATTAAATAGAATAGTTAATAAATAGGTGGGCGCCTTATGGCACGTAGAGGGTGACATGTGTGGGACGTATAATAGTGTGCATGCCCGAGGATGGTCATTGGCGAACGTGGCGATTTTATAGCTGTGAAAATACATTAGTGTATTGATGTATATATAAATATATATATATAAATGAATCCTAAAGTCTAAATCAAATTAAATTACACATTGGATTCGCCTCAAAAAATGCGTAGTGTAAGCATCGAGGAAGTGAATGGTTTGGATGATTGGTGACGTTGGAGAGTTTATCCATGCCTCAACATGCATGCAGCCTCATCTCAAAGAAAATTAAGTGCATGTATGTGATTGTGTGGTTAGTTTTAGAACCATAAGATCTACCTCAAGATACGCGATACTTATCTTGAGGAGATTAATGTATTTGATCTCATGTAAGTCAGTTAGGAGATGATATTCTTGTTAGTAGCTACAAGATCGACCTCAAGATACATAACACATAACTTGAGAAAGATCAAAATATAATATTGAACCATTAGATCTGTCTCAAGATTCGTGCAATGCAATTCTCAAGAAAATCTAATAGTTATCTCCAATAATTCATCGTCTCCACTGTTGATCGAACAGGGAAAGAAGATGAGAGATGGAGGAATCAAAACTGAGGCGAGGCGATTGAAACGATTAAGGTGAGATGGGTAATAGTATATTGTTTGTTGTATTGTTGGTATTGTCATTGTGGTTAATTGTTGTTTTGTTGTTGTTGTTATGATTGTTGATTGAAATAGGGGACTGGTTTTAGGTTGAGAGAGGCGATTGAGGGTTTAATGATTGTGTGGGCTTAATTGATTGAGGGAGAGAGGAAGATGAGAGGAGAAATTATAAATCGAAAAAGAAAAAAGAAATAAAAAAGAATATAGGCATTTTTGGGGAGGGAGGTGATCCGAGGAAGAAGACAACCTAGGGGGGTCAACTCCTCTAGTTTTTTTAACCATAGGGGTGGGGTAGCATAACTACCCAAAAGAGAAAAAAAATTAGAAGATTGAAATAGAGAACATGTCTTTGTTTCGATCTCAAGGAGGGAGGAAGGGGATGACCGCCAAATCGGACCCGGTCAGAATCAAACCGCTTCCTCCTAATTTAAAAAATAGTTTTTAATTAAAAAATTAATAAAATCTTTATAAATTAGGGAAATTTAGGAAAATGGGATTTTTGGACAAATTAGTGAAAATTAGGGATTTTTATGAAAATTGAGGTTTTTGGGATTTCTCGAGGATTTATATCAGGGATTTTGTCTCGTAATGCGTGTTACGATACTCGAAAATGCCCAAAATTGTGAAAATTGTTTTAAAGCTTAATATAGGTTAATCTTTGATTTTCGAACAATTATTTGCAATCAAAATTAGGATATAGACATCCAATGATAAGATTTGGAGTGATTTCGGGGTTTTCAAGTTATGGCAAGACAAATAAATATATAATAAATTGGAAAAGTAATATTTAAGCCTAGACAATGTAATCTTCAATGTCGGACAATAATTTTGAGTCAAAAATAATATCCAGGTATCGGATTATTTTTTTGAAAGTATTTTAGGGGTTTCGGGACGCGATTGGGTAAATTAAACTGCAACTAATTGGAAAAATTATAGAACTCTTATGGAAACTTATCGAACATACAAATTAATTGTAGGACCACAACTGGAATCCCATGCGGACTAGCTTATCGACTCAGAGTGCAATGGAATTTCGGTATCACGTTTGTAAGGTTAAGTAAATACCATAGTAACATTTACATTTTATATATGATTATAATTTTGTCTAAATTACATTGATCTTTGATATTGCATTATTTGTTGTTCATGCATACACGAGTGAGGAGGATAAGGGAAATTTGAGTCTCCTTATAATGTTTAATATACTGTGGTTATAGGGGATAACATAATATTAGGCTTAAAGGGCTGGAGTCACTGATACTTTACATCGCATGGTTATCATGAGATCATGTTGAACTAGATCATACGCTCATAGTCTAGAGGAACGAGACGTGTTTTATTATCCTCTCTAGGCATGAGTCTTTATTACTATTTACTTACCACTTTTGAAGGACGTCATCTAATTATGGTCGGATAACAAAAACAGGATGGATTCATAATTGTATTTAAATTCTTTGGATTGTATTATTCGTTTAATTTCTTGGATTATTATGCATTTGATTATTATAGGTGTACTTGATAGTGTGGGATTGACTTATTTGACATTATCAGATTTTTTATAATTGGGTAATGACAGGTGCGAGCGACGACAAAAGAAAGGGAAAATGTAAGGTTTTCGATGGCTTGCTCAATTTTATTTTAATTATGTATGTAATGTCTTTGATATAATATTTTGTATAAATGGGTTTTTGGGTTCGTGTGTGCTTAGGATCTCTGGCAAACTGTTTTATTAATTTTAGGACGGATTGGAATACTATGGAACTAAGGTAATGATGGTTTAAGGATTTTGATCTGTTAAATCAGGTTAGAATGAATTAATATTTTATTGATACATTATATATTATAATGGGTGGGTTGTGAGTCCTTCAAAGATTTCCACCAAGCACAAAAAAGGTTTTATTGAAGATTTTTTGAGGTTCGGTGGTGCAGGCTTAGAAACAGAGAAGGTGTTGTCGAAAACATTTTACGAACTTTGAGATAATTTAATCTATCTTATGAAACTTTGAGGTTTGAGATTTACTTTTAGAATCATTTAGAGTTGAATAAATAGTTTTACATTTCATGATTATGAGATCTAAATCTCTTAATTAATTATTGATAGTGAGATTAAGGCTGCTACATTATCAGAGGTTTAATGAAATCTAAGCTGATCAAATGCCTAATTAAGTGGGGTCTGACAGTCTCATTCTTCCTCTGAGTCAACATATCCCAGTATTTTCTTGTTTTTCTCAATGACATCATCAGTGATGGTCTTGTCCGGGAATACATCTAATTTGATTTCTCTTATCAAAACTCGATTTTGCTTGCAGAACTCAGTAATCATCAAAGAAAAATGCAGTCCTTCATTTTTCTTGGTAGTCATGGTGTTCCTAATCAATTCATTAATTATTCGACTAATGTCAATGTACCCGATCCCTCAAACTATGTTGTATAGGATAGTCTCCCTATTGTTTACTTTATCGTAATGTTTTAAACAAGGCTGTAGGCTCGCATCCAAGAAAAAGCTCCAAGCTTTGGTTGTTTTCCTTAAAAATTCGGTTTGTATGTGTTTTGGGTACCCGTCCAATTCAAAATGGAAACCATCCCCCGGAATAGCTTCTAAACAGTTCGTAATGGTCTCGTGGGGAAATCCGTATCAATACATGTATTAAGGTTTGAGGTACTCATTATTTTGCCTTAAATGTACTTCAGGTAAACCATAAACAGGTTTATTCTCTCATGTGATTAGTCAACTGGTCTTCCTCAGATTATGGCTACTTTTTCATTCTCATCTCCATGCCCGTTAGCATAGAATTCTCTCACTAGTATGGCACAACCCTATTCAACTGAGGATCCCAAGTTGTTATCGGCATAGTAATCCCTAGTTAACAATTCCCAGTTCCTTTCCCTTTTTATGTTTAGGATCCTAGGCCCATACTTAACTTTATTTTTTATTTTTTATGTTGAAATGGTGGGTGTCTCCTCAATATCTTCATCTCTCTCTGAATCATATTAACAACTTTAGGATGGAGAAGGTTCTCTAGGAGATCTAGTTCGAGGGTTATTCTCTCAAATATCTGTTGGCCCGATTAGTTTGCGTGGAGCATTGGATTTTTGTTTTAGTTTTTTTATTAACCGTGCCTTTCCCTTTTCCTCTCAAGAACTTCTACCTTTTCCTCTTTCGGCCATTGTTTCAACTTTTGAAAATCACAAGTTAAAAAACTAAAGAAACATTTTAATGATAGAAATAACATTGTCGAAAATATCTCATTAAAATTCAAGTATTTATTTGAAAAATGAGAAATCTATTTGGAAAGCTAGTTTGAAAATTCATTGAAAATGTACAATAGTTTTAGCATTGAATTGATAACTGAAATGTAAACTTGAAATTTGATTTCTAAATATTGTAAAGCAATAAATTAGGTGATAAAATGTAAGTCTTTTCAAAAGTATAGCAACTAAAATAAAAACAAAACCATAACCAAACTCCCAAACTCATTTCAAACTCGTTTTTGTAAACCATTTGCAAATGTATGTAAATATAGCAAAAATTTTGAAATTGTTGAATTTGTAAACCAATTATCAATGTGATCACTATTCCTAGTCTATTGGAATCAATAAACCAATTGTGAAAGACAATTGAATAAATACCAACAAATCAATTTCATATAATATTGAAAAATTTTGCAAAAATCCACGAATCAAAAATTTGTTAAAGTAAAGAGCTAGCGTTAATGAAATTACCTTCTTGAGAGTGAATCTCTCAAGATTGAAGCTCTTGAAGTCCTCCAGATTGTCCCTTTAAGCTCTAAATCGAAAATTCCTAAGACCCTAGTTTTGCTCAACACCCTCAAAATCAAGATTCTCGGTATGAATGAGACTAAGTTCAGGTGGGAATTACTTAAATACTATGATATTGAGCTTAGAATAAAAACATACTAAACTAAACTAAACTTGATTCCTAATAAAATTAAATAAACATAAAATAAACATAGAATATGGGATGCCTCTCATAGAGCACTTTTGTTTATCGTCGTTGGCTCGATTTAACACTTCTAGAATTAGTTTGAATCTCAGAAAGTGAGTGCTCGGCCATTAATCGTCAGAGTAATTGTTTTGTTCAGATTATCCATAATAGCTTGAGTAATGGCTAAGAAAGGTCATCCTAATATTAAAGGAGGATTTTCGTTGACAAAGAGTGGCATTATCAAAAAGTCTGTGGATACGGTGTTGTTGTCTACTTGAACTGGCACATCTGTGACTACTCCTATTGGTTGAATTGAAGTTCCATCCACTAAAGAGAATCATTTTGAAACAAGTGAATTCAACTCCAATTGAGTGTGTAGAAAGAAATGTATGGGCATGAGATTTTCATTAGAGTCCATACCAAACTGAACTCTATAGTACCAAGTCCATTAGATTTTAATGTGCAAGTGTATGCCTCCAAGATCATTAAGCTTTATAGGACTCAAGTCCGTCTTTTTTTCTTATTGCACTTAGATCTAGATACTTCCGTCTCTTTAATGATTTTATCATTCTCTAGTTGTTTAACTCTCCATTCTTAAGTTAGTTTCTTTTCTCTTGAAGTTTCTTCAACTATTTTTTTCTTTTGAATCCATTTATCAATTTCCATTGTTATTGCATTAATTGCATAAATTTCAGCGTTAAAGCTATTATAATAGTTTAAGTCTAAAAATTTATTATTAACCTTGAATTTAAAAATCTTAGTTTTGTTCATTATCAAATAATTCATCATATTCTTCATAAGTGTCATAGTTTTGTTCATTATTAACCTTGAATTTAAAAATCTTATCTTCAAACTCCATAGAAATTGTTCCTTCAGAAATATCTAACTTAGTTCTAGCTATCTTTAGAAAAGGTCTACCTAATAGTGTAGGCAAAAGATTAGGTGATGTTGAATCTCCCATTTCCATGACATAAAAATCAGCTGTGAATGCTAATTCATGTACTTGTACTAGGATGTATTCAAATAATCCATATGGTTTAGTAATAATATTGTTTGCTAAAGTAACGTTAACAGATGTAGTAGTTTACGATCATATTTTCAATGATTCATAAAGTTTAAGTGACATAACGTTAATTGATGCTCCAAGATCACACATAGCAAATTCAATAAAAGAATTGCCTATTTTGATTGGCATGACAAACATTCCTAGATCGGAACATTTCTCAAGAATTCTCTTTTTAAACTCAGATAACTATTTAGTAACTTCATCATGAGTTGATTCCAATAAAATTTCATTAAATTCTAATTTCTTAAATGGATTAGATATGTCTTCTTTAGGTTCTTCCTCCTTAGCATTTGCTAATTGTTGTGGAACGGTAGAATTAGAATGCATATCTTCATTCAACTTATAAATATCATTTAATTTTTCTTGGTTAATTAATTAAGAGTTTTGTAAAGAATTTTCATAGGTTTCAACTTTGGCTAAATACCATGAGTATAGCCTTTAGGGAAAAGATGTATATTTCAATTACTCGGCCATCCATTCCCTAGTGAGAATGACAGTTGCCATCATCTCCTTTTCTTCTTGTTCTATTGTCTTAGGTACTTTAGTTTTCTATTTATTTCTTTTTGGTATCTTTTCTTGCGTATTCAATTCTTTTTCATTTTCACAAAATAATGTTTGACTTGTACTTGATTATTAGTGTTTGTAGGTAGAGTAGTTACTTTAGTTTGATTACTTAACTTATTGACTTGTAGAGTCATTTGACTTAATTGGTTTTTCAGCTCATTAATAGATGTATCGGTTTTAATTTGTTTTTAAGAAATTTGCATTAAGCTTTAGTGAATTTAGGTCATAAAGTTATGTAATATTGGTCACTGTGTAAGCTATTTCGCTGGTCCTGCAATCCTACTAATGTTGACGCCATGCCAGCGTTCTCGAAATGCGTGCTAAACGTCTATTTGTTAGGTAATTATTCAATTATTCAGTTTTTCAATAAATTATTTCTTTAGAATTTAATGTCTTTTAGCTTTTATATTTAGTTAGGAAGTGTGGCATGTATTTTTAAATATTAACAATCAAATTCAGCGGAAGACTTTAAAGTAATGGTGAACTAGCATGGATATATATATATATAAGATTTGGTTCGTATCGTAATTGTTAACAACCTATTATGGAAAACTCGGAAATAAAGTACCATGTACATAAGGTGACAAGATACTAAAAATCAATATATATATATACATGTACTAGTGTCTCTTGAGTCCCTAAAATAACCCAAAGTAATGCAAATATCAAAATAAACACCTACAAGTATGTCCTTGATAGTTCGTAAGTCCAAGATAGTTGCCCAAGATCTTGTTGCCTCTACACATAAAAGGACCTGCACTCATTCATCCAATAAAAATGATGACGAGCTCAGTTAGTAAAATCCTAGGATAAGTCAACACAATATTAGGTAGGAAATCAAAATAAAATTAGGAGACATGTAAGTATTACATCTTGCAGCATAATGAAAATACTTGTATGAAGGTAGAGCATTACAAAACCAAAGCAATATGTAAATAATTGAAAACCAGCAGCAGTTAAATAAGTAAACACGAATGTAAACCACTGATAAATCAAAAGTAACTTGCAGTTTAACAACGACGATTTAACAGGCGTAGTAACTTCAATAACCTCTGCGTAACTAAGCATCTCTAAGCTGACTAAACCTTAATAGTTTCCCTGGTGGTTGGCCTAAACCTACGACCTACCATCCCATGCACCGAAGTAATAGCTCAGGTTGGAATCCAGCGAGTATTTGATTGTCACATTTTCCTATCTAACCTTCTTCATTTTATAAAATCCCATAGAATAACATTGGTGAACCACTCAACTGGTTAATTAATCCTTCCTATACCACACCACATAAAACCCTGGTGAACCATTTAACTGGTAAATCATTCCATTCCCTAACGTGCCACAATATGCCATAGTGAACCACTCAACTGATAAAATCAATATAAAAAAACATTTCTATAGCATAAATAAGTGAAATGAAACAGTTGGTAATAGATAAATACAATCCTAAAAATGACCTGAATTATGTGAAGCATTCTCATGGGTTTTACGTACCTCAAATACGTGCTAGCACTTCCCTGATCTTCCAAATCCGGCCGCATCTCGCTCCTGGCACTCGAGCTACGTTCCCTCAATCTTTGAAGTCAATTAAGCATGTTTATTGTGTATTCAAATTGGTTGAATAGCTTTTAAGTTGATCATCCTAAATCATCCCCTAGTTACTAAATAAAGTTTCAATTTTAGTTTTGTGTTGCAGTGCATATTTGGGCATGAAAAGGTTCAAATCTCAAAAACTACCCAAGTAAAAGTTTTTGGTCTCTTTTTCAAATTTCCGAAAAGTTTTGATTTGCAAAACTCTAATTTAAAATGAAAGATATATTGCAGTTCTACCAAAATAGCTCAAATTTGAAAAAAATGCGGCTAGCAAAATTGTAAAAAATCATTTCTCCTAATATATAGCACCAAGAATCATGATTTTTGGTCATAATTTATTTAACATACCTAACAACAACATACTAAAAGATCACCTAATCCGATATGTATTGAGGGAGTTATGCCCTTGCAAAATTTGGCCAATTTTTCATGAATATAATTAGTTTGACTAGCAAGTTTGGCCTGCTTCTTTTGAAACCAAAGTTATATGACATGTTTATGATCATCTTCAACCTTAAAAAAGCACGAATCAGTAAGCGAAAGCCATTTAACACTTCATGGTCATGCATGTATTTGTTTTTGTTGAAATTGAACCGAATGAGTAGAAGTTGTTACCTATCGTTTAATTCTTTGTAGCTTGATCTTCCAAGGTCAGGTCCTTTTGAAGTCCCAACAATTCAACACACTCTTGCTCTCTTTGCCCTCAAAAATTCTGAATTTTTTCTTCTCTTATTTGCATGAAAACCAAAGTTTGTCTTTTATATACTTAGATTAATATGTAGATTAATTAAGCAAATCTTTAATTTGACAAATTTAATTACGAGGACATGTTTACTCTCTCAATGTAAGTTTTCTCACATGAAAAATATATGCCTCCACTAACTAGTTACTATTTAGTCTATGATTCCTACACATCTTCATCATCACTAAAAAAATCTAGGTTCCTCAATTTATTTGTCCAAACTATAGTCCCCTTAATCCATATCAATTAAATTTACAAACTTAGACACTTAAATTCATGTGATTAGTGTATTTAGTCTCATTGTTAATACATCAATGGTCCCCACTGACCTTTGACTACTCAACAACCTAGTGCCCTGCTTCTTGACGCACATCTCGAGGCATGTAAATTATCGGGTTCTCGATTTAATTGACTTAGCCTATAGTTTTATTATCATTAAATACATTTACTTTGACTATGCACATTTTTGTCTATTTAGCATAGTTTATATTTGGTGTACCTATACTTCGCCTACATATTACCCGCATCAACATGATTTTTTAGGCAAATACCCATTACACAATCTCATACGACATAACAAAGTAAATACAAACATGCGTTAAATTATGCAATATTTAATAAGATATACCACAATAAGGCAACCAATCAGACAAAATATAACTAATATACTTAGTCAGGCGTGTCCTGGTCCTATCCACGACGTCCACATGGATCTGAGCTACCGTTCTAGTCCGAAATTTCTGAATAAATGGGAATTATTAAATATAGAGTTGTTACAAAATTTGTTCTAGATTTGGTTGTGTAAGTTGAATAGTTTGTTGAGGTTGTTGCATTAGTGTAGGTTGTGTTGGTGCTCTCGATTCCGTAAGTGGTATAATTTTAATTTTATGGACTTGTAGCTAAGTTTGAATTTGGTTTTTTATTGTAATAATTGTTGCAATTATATTTGTTTCTAGGAGGACCTGAATGTTGGTTCATAACCGCATTGACTTCTTCATTGTTTTCTTCTTTTAAAGTAGGACACGCATCCGTTGGATGTGTAACTTCATTACAAAATCCACATAGTTTAACTTAATTTGATCTATCTTTTAATAGCAGTTTAACCATATAAGATAATTCTTAAATTTTTCGTCAAATTTATTACTTGTTTTTATCATTAACCTCATAAACTTTCTTTCTTGATGTATCAGTCTTTTCACCATATTGTTTAGATAGTTTGGCAATCTTATTTATAGCTTCTTTTGCTAGAGTTGGTGTAACATCAAATAATGACCCACCACATACGGTATCTAATAGTCTTTGTTCAAAATGATTTAGTCTTTCATAGAAGTATTCTAACAAAGCACTTAGAGTGTATCCATGTTGGGGACAAGATGAAATTAATATTTGAGATCTATACTAAAATTCATTGAAATTTTCATCATTTTTCATTTTCACGACTGTGATTTTTCTTCTTTAAGTACTAATTTTTCTTGTAGGCATATATTGTTCTAGGAAAGCTTCTAACATTTGAGCCTATGTGGTTATCGAATCTTAAGGAATATTAAACGACCAATCTTATGCATGATTTTTTAATATTAAAGGAAAAGCCTTAAGTTTAACTTGTTCTAACATGCAATCCATAGGTTTCATCCCATTGACTTTGTGTTGATATTCCTTTCTACATTTTTGTCCTTACCATAGAAGTTAGGTAGTGCACTAAAGACTCAAGATTTAAGTTCGAATGCGAGAAATCCCTCAAGATAGGCAATACACATTGGTTCATAAGCAGTGATATTTTGATTAGCTTGCCTAAAAGTAAGTTCTCTGTTATCATTATTATTATTATTAAGATTATAGTTGGCTTCCATTGTGGTAGTTTGGTGTTCTCTATTTTGTTGTTGTCTTAAGTTACGATTAAATGTCCTATCTACCTCAAGATCAAATGGATGTAAGGATCTTGTGAAATTAGAACGACAAAGTGGATAGACCATACATTGTCTAAAACTCCTAAAAAATTGTATTTAAATCCTCTGCAACGGTGCCAAGAATTAATACGTGTCGGGCGTGTACAATAATTTCCTCTTTTATATAATACTTAAAATGTTTTATACTAATGACAAGTGGGAATTATCTCAACAGGGATTTATCAAACTTCTCTAAAAGAAAAAGTCTTTTAAAGTTTTTTATGATTTTATTATTTTTATTTTATTCAATAACAGTAATTAAACTAACTAATAATGAACTATAATATAATATAGTAATACTTAACTAACTATATTAACTTAATTAACTAACACACTTCAAATTAACAATCAATCAAATAAATTATAATCAATAATAAATAAATATATAAACAAACATCCAGAACAATGAAACGTACACCTGTTTTGAATTCGAAACATGTAACTCCAATCTATATAGTTATAAGCATACTTTTTAAAGTAATATAGATCATTAACTTCTATTGAGCTAACCCCTTTGGATACACAAAGACATTAACTTCAGGTAATGAAACTACATTAAACTTTATGAGAACTTCGAACTACTAAATCTAACACCTTCGCAAAGCCACTTCAACATCAGATTTAGATCTCAAACTTACCTAGGATATTTATACAATGTTTGCCTTCAAAAAAATCATAATTACTAACTCAAATAGATAATGAAACCATTTATTACAATACACATTCTAGACTATACATGCAATACAAAGATCATGATTAAAATCAATTGATAATAACCTATTAAATCAATGAATCAAAGAATACGATTGGTTTAAAGCACTGAGCACATATTCATCTCATCATAACTACATTGCAAAACGGATCTACTTCACGTTCGGACTTTGTTTATATCAAATAACTACTCCCTCATAATCATAAACAACATTGTAATAATATAAATAAAAGATATAGATAAATCTCTCTGAATTAAATACTTCAAATCTTTATATCTTCTCCAAAAGTAAAGAACAATAAAGCAATAAAGTACAATTATAAAGAATAGCTCCTAGAGCAATTGAATATTGATCTAAGTATACAAGGGCAACTAATTTTGTTACCCTAAGCTTTTATTTATAGTATTTTAAGTAGTAAACATCCCAAACCAACTCAAATGACTTGTAGTTATCTTAAGTTCATGAAATCTTGCCCACCGATTCTCAGCGATTTGTGTGAGATAGGAATCGTTGAAAAAATCCATAATTTGAAACTCTCTAGTTTCACCGATTTGGCCAGTGATTCTTGTGACCTGTGAATCGCTAGTTCAATTCTCTAGTTCTTCCTTGCTTCCTTGGTTATGGTTCTTCGCATACTCTTTCCACTTGCTTAATTCATTCATAATATTCCTTTTTCGTACATTTTTTCATATTCTTCATTTTTTACCTGAAATAACAAAAACAAGAGAAAACCTCATGTGATATAGTCTTTTACATCTAAAATCGTCTTAAAATGAACAATAAAATAATTCTAATTATTGACTTGTCGAAAAACAATACTTTAATGATTAGGTTGAAGATAAAGTCATGGAATTAGAATCATATCCAAATCTCCCTGAAACTACTAATTACATTGACTTACATATCTCTTATTCGAAACACTTACCTTCCATTATTAAAACACCCAGTTTAAAACTGAAACCTTTACCATATCATTTAAAATATGTCTATTTGGGAGAGAAAAATGCTTTATCGATCATAATACCTAATGAACTTTCAAATTTAGAAAAACTAAGACTTGTAAGAGTCCTTAAAGATTTTAAGCAAGCTATATGATGGAAATTATAATACATTAAGGGTCTAAGTCCTACTCCATGCATGCTTCATATTTGTCTTTAGATAAACACTAAACCTTCTAGGCAACGTCAACGTAGACCGAACCCTCCTATGAAGGAAGTTGTTAAAAAGGAAATACTAAAACTCTTAGATGCATGAATGATATTCATAATTGCTAATAGCAAATGGGTAAGCACAGATCAGGTTGCTCCTAAGAAAATAGGAATCACTGCAATTACTAACGATAATAGAGAACTAGTCCCTACCATAGTCCATAATGGTTTGAGGGGTGTAGATTATAGAAAGTCGGATGATTCGATAAGAAAGGGTCATTTCCCTCACTCCTTCATAGATCAAATGTTCAAAAAACTAGTTGGTCATACTCATTATGTATGTCTAAATTGGTATTCATGATTTCATTATACTAATGTAACTCTACAAGACCAAGAGAAGACCGCCTTCACTTATCCCTTTGGTACATTTGCTTATAGGCGTATGTCATTTTGCTTATATAATGCATCCACAACTTTCCAAAGGTGTACGGTAAGCATCTTCTCTGATTAAGTAGAACACTTCATTGAGGTCTTCATGGATGATTTATTTAAGGAATATGCTTTTAGCTAATTCTATAAATGTTGGTTCACCATTATAAGTAGATGCATGTTTTTTTATAACAGTATCCATGAATAATTATTGTATTATTTAAATATCCCTAGTCAGTTGTTAATGTGAGAACAATAATAAATTAAGGCTAGTATGAGTCTTAATTGATAATCATGTGATGATTATGTGTATTGGGATACGGATAAAGATCATTAGTATTTCTTCTGAACAATTACTTGACCAACCCACTATGAAAATGTTACTTGGTCAATGTCATAAGTTGTTTTCATAATAGTTATATCTCTTAGTCCTCTAAAGTGGGGTCACCAGAGACTCCAACATTACGAGCATAATTATTTGACATAATTAAATGATGTCTTTAACCGAATGATTATAAAGGTTGTGATTGTTCATTATTTAATTAATATGTGGAAGTCATGTGAACAAATTGGGATTTTTCCCTCTCTTTTAGAGAGAGATATCTATTAGGCCTCTAAACATGTTAGATTGATAAATAGCCATGTCTAGTGAATTGATTGGATTAATGTCACTTCACAATTTTAGCCTACTCGGATAACGATAGTAGTCGATTGAACTATAGGTGTGATATTCCATGTCTTTTATGCAATCAAATGATATTGCATGAGAAAAGGATGTGATAGAGATTGTCTATTAGGTTGTATTGATTTATTGATCTTTCTCAACTTGGGTAGTAATAATGTCTAGGTAGAGGCCGCTTATGAGTTGTGTGCAAAAAAGTGTTTTGTTTTAACTGCCAGCGTTGTACGAACTTATTGGGTTGCAAACAAAGAACGAATTTGCGTAATTTCTTATTGTTTAGATTTATTAATTTTATATGATAAAATTCATGATAGAAATACCCTAGTAGTGTGTTATATTATTTCTCTTTTGATTAGTTGTATATCTATGATTCACTTGACCACCTAATTACATTTGTTGTATAAATAGGTGTTAAGTAGGAATTAAAAACACACAAAGGAAATCAATGAAACAATGCAAAAATTATTTTAGGTGTTTTAGGAGGTTTTGGAGGTTGGGGGAGAGAATAGAAAGAGTTTCTAAACTCTCTTGGAGCTAGCACTCCAAATTGCGATCTTTATTCATTCGTGTTTGAGGCAACATCTTAAAGAGATCGATCAACACCAACCAAGTCAAACAAGGAGTTATCATTTTAAGGTAAATCTTCTCTTTTGTTTGATCAGTTTAATGTAATCGATAGTATGGCCGCCCTTGCCGCCCCGGGGTGACGTGTCTCCGTGTACTCCTTGCCGTAGGCCCTACTACTACGTGTCGCTCCCCGTCCTTTTCCTGTCTCGAAATTCGCATCCACTTGTGTGTACAGCGTATAAATGACATATGCAACGGAAGTTGTACTCAAATGCAAGGAATATTAATCAATTTAACAAATCCTACTGTGGAAAAACCCTGAAAAGAATTATGTATAAAGGTAGACGAATGTACCATGTAAAGTATCTATGTACAATGTCATGTCACTCCCCAGTTCCCAAAAGAATCAAAATATCAAAATAATCACACGTACAAGTAATCCTCAGAGGTAGGCAGTCAGAGGTAGTCGCCTAAGATCCCCTTGCCTTTACTTGTACTCGGATTTGCACTCTATCATCACAGAAGAAAATGGATGACGAGTCCAGTCAATAAAATCCCAAGGAACTCCTCCGAGCATTCATATAAATAAGTGGAAGTCAATAAATATTGTTAAATAAACATGCGGAATGTAAACAGACAACAGTAAGTAGGGCATCGCATGCATAGATAACAATAAAGTGCAAATGTGTGTGCCTTTTCCAGTCAGACTAAAACCATACTTCAGGATTCCCTTCCAAGATCCCACTAGTGGGTGCACCCAACTAGCTATCACCTGATCCCTCTCGGTGGCCGACGTAGACCTACGACGCACCGACACATGTAGCACTTCATTAGCTCGGGTCGTTATCCACCGAGAACTCCTGATACACATGCTATGGTCTAGAATGCATAGACATACAACGGAAAATTCGGTGGGAGTAACTCAACCAACCGTGCAAACAACGACAAGATATAGATAAAGGAACGGCCACAAGGAAATACTGGTCCCGTCGACTACCCGGTACCCGCATCGACACGCATATCGAAGCGAATACAGTTCACACAATCTCGCACATATTATTATGCATCATACACACATGCGATGTATTTCGATAAATTTCACCGCAAATAAGCATCCAACACACCATAAACTACCATACATAAGTCTATGTGTGTCCTAGCCTATCGCGGCGTCCACGTCTGTAAATTTAAGAGACATTAATAAAATGGGTCGTTACTGAGATAGGATCTTAGTTCAAGGATGTTCGAAACGGTCTCGAAAACTTATGTTACGCCTAATCCCTGAAACTCTATAGTGGCATCTGAGCCATTGGTTCATTTCTATTAAGTTTTTTTATGTTTTCCTTTTGTATATATGAAACATATTTGAAAAACATGTTATAGATCGATCAAAGCATATATGATATGCCTATTATTTAATGATAATGGTTGTCACTAAACTAGTTTGAATGTATAGAAGGGTTTTACTAATGATTAAAACTTATTATACAGTTTGGTCGATGGTTGTAATTAAAAAAATCACGTGAATTATTGTTCATCGCTTTGTTGAGGAAAATGCTCCAATGTCACATGCGAATAAGAAAATCATTGTGATGGTGAGTAGTTGCAACACAATTCATATGAGATAAGAATCCTCTCTTTTGGTAATGTCAACCATGCTTGATTTTGAGCTTGATTTTGAAACCATATAGAACTATGATGTCACATGGTCAATGTGTTGTATGCTCATCATATTGTTCATATATAATTGCTATAAACAATTTTGGAACAAAACTAATTTAATAAGCCAAGATATCTAAATTCTTGGTTTTTAAAATCAATGGTGAGTCGTCCATTTATCAGCCTATATTATAAAGAATTGCGATTCAACTAGAACAATCTAGTGGTAAATGTTTTTTCAGCTAAAAAGACTAGGTCAGACTATGCATGGGCACTTATAAAGTTAAATTCATTATTGGATGGGTAACTATTCATGAGTGTTGTTTTGACAGATAGGGACTTGGGTTTGGTTGCGGCAATATAGGATGAGCTCCCTACGCCACCCACTTTCTTTGTTCATAGAAAGTGAAGAAGAATATTGTTGCAAAGAGAAGGGATATATTCTCTAAAGACTATAATAGTTGTTATAGGATGCGGATTAACTTGGTGCACTCTCAAACTGAGGCAAGTTACAATGGTCGGCTTGCGGAACTAGAGGCAAAATATGGTGGAGTCTCGGGGTTGTTGGACTATGGAAGGGTCACGTGGTTTTGTTAAAAGCAGAAGTTTGTGTATGCTTGGACAAACAAGGTATTGTCGTTTAGGAATGGGACTACTAATCGAGCTGGGGTGCCTATAACGTACTTAAGAAATAGCTTGGGATATCACATGGACATCTTAGAGATGCTTTCAAGTTAATACACGAGGTTCTTACCCACCAGCAGCATAACTTGGAGTCCTCATTCAATCGATCCATGCACCTAGTAGACAAGAGTATTAACACCACATGTATAGTAACATCATATGCTTTGTGGCCCACCATGCATTAGATGTAATCAGTAAGGAGGGAAGAACAGTTAGTAAGGGTGTTAGCTTTGATCATACCATTTGTGGATGTGTTTCGTGGGCCACTCATGGCTTTCCATGTGCGCATGAAATTGCTTTACATTTGCTTGACGGTAGCCCTATCACTCTTGATGAAGTCCACCTGCATTGGAAGAAATTAAATATGACCCCCGTTGAGGCCTCACATTATGGAGAGTTAGACTACCTTTACCAAGTTGAGATAGACGGAGTTGAGGCTAAGTAGAAAAGCAGTGGTTTAAGCTTGGGGCATCAACACTATGGGAAGTAGTAAGAAAGGATGAAATAAAGATAAACACTAAAGGTATGGTCATAAAATTTTATTTTTAAAGCAGTTAAAGAGGAAAGAATGGTAGTATATCATTTTCATTTACGTATTATTTAAATGTGTAGAATAGTATAGATTAGATTATATATAGTAATATAGTAATAAATGCATTTCATTTGCAAAGTTCATGCCTTTAATTGAGGATGAGTAAGAATACAAGTATCTTGTTGATATGAAACTCAAGACAATGTTCTCAGATTTTTGAAGAAAATAAGAAATGTAGCAAACAATGGTATAATTTCATGATTAGAAACCTAAAGTTACGAAAGACCATGAACTTAAAACAAAAGCAAGAAGAATACCAGAACACTTGTTGTGGAAAAAGTTAGGTCTCTAAGGAATTCTATAATAATTATTAATCTTGCTTGAGTACAAAGTAAATAAAAACTTAGTACCAAAAAGGGAAGAGATAGGCATTGTATTTAATGAAAAGTTGGGGTTAAAACTTGCTCGATATAGTGAAAGTGACAAATGCCGACAAGAGTTTTAAAATTAAAAATTATAGTCTCAAAACGTTATACAGGAAAAGGAACAGAGAACTTGATGGTTAAAAAAAGTGAGAAAAATAGAATGCAAAGGAAAAGCAGCAGGGATCATACAGCTAAAAAATATAAGGAGAAAATAGAGATATATATAAAGAAAAAAGTTGGAAGTTATATTAAAACCCTTCAAATAAAAAAGATTAAGTTTGAGTACAAGTAACTTAGTTTAGTTAAGTTTTTTGTCCAACGATATTAGGTCATAGGGACTCTTGAAGTACTAAAGTCTACCAAAATAGTATGATCTATGCTTATTTGTGAATTTTTGAGCTTAATGAGAAATCATGAGATCGTACACTTGCTACTTGAGTGCGAGGTGAAATAAACTTGTAAGTAGTAATGGTTTTGGTTCAGAACTACTTTGAAGTTTCGAAAGTGAATTATAAGTGTTAAAATTTCGTGTTTTGAAAATATTAGTTTTTGTAAACAAAAACTCTTGAGTGGATTATGAACTTGAACTTATTTGAATTAAAGGATACTCCATGAACTATGTAAAATAAGTAAGGAATATAAGTAGTAGTCGTAAGAGTACTTAGAAAAATACACTTTTGCTTAGGATGTGCAAAATCCTAAGTTTTAAGGTATTTGATAAGTGATTAATTAGGCTTTTATATAGGGTTAGTTTAATATTATAATTAGACTAAATATCCCGAAATGAGCTATAATTGATGGTATTTATGTATTTTTAGGTAAACAAGGTAGAAAAGGAGACAAAGTAGTAATTTCATGATGAAATTAGGAGAAAAAGCACAAAAGTACACTTGACGTCGTGGAAAAAGACTACAAGGCGTAGGTAAGGCGTGGAGAAGCCTTGGAGACCAATAAAAAGACACATGACAGTCGACTTAGTGGCAGGCATCGTGGTGTTGTACATACGGCGTCGAGACATTACACGTAGGGAGCCAAGCCTACTTTGAGAGGAAAATTCGCATAAAATGACCGAAGCTATGGCGGAGCCGTGGCTTAACACACACAGCGTGGATCACTTACAGACAGCGTCAAGAAATAAAAATAGAAAGTTTGAGAAAACAAATTCGTTTGGAACTGTTAATTAAGGTTTCTAATTGTACTTTAAAGTGTCTAAAGGGAAAAAAATAGGTATTAGAATGTGGTAAACTCACAAATTATCATACATTACAATAGATTACCACCAATTAATATAGTTAACATTGTCTTTTAGTATAAAGAAGAGTTTTGGAGGAGAGAACATTGAGGACTACACTTGTGGTTATTCAGTATTATTTTTTTGATTTAATTGAAGTTATTTGATTTAATCTTTAACTGCAATGAATACCATGATGCGTGTGTTGATTTCAATAAAGAGTGAGTAGTTTATTTATCTTAAGGATTAATGGATCCTATGGTATGAATGTTATGCTAAAGAGATTATGAATAGATTATAGAGTATAAAAATTATAATGTTTAGAATTTGTATTGATTCTATACGTAATGCTATGAACATCTTGATCACATGTTTGTTGATTAGAGGTTTTTGGAGTTACCATGGCCATTAGAGCGTTTAAGCCGGATATGAACGATACAACAGTAAAATATATAACATCGATAGATGGTAGTTGATTAGGGATGCACGGATAGTAAACTTAAGTAGTTAAGATTCTAAGGATTTGGGACTTAATGGTATGTGAGACTTACATCATTTAACCTGATAGGTGGAGTTCTAGTTCGCACATTATGATCTTTTCCCCCACGACAGATGGTTGAAGTAAATATGAAGGAAATCTATCTATTCTAATTAAGCATTGCACACACATAATGAAGATGAAGGAAGTGAGATATGAAAGCATCATAATTCATTACCTAGGTGAAGTGAACTAAGAGTCTTTTTAATATAAGAGTACAAGTTATTTACATTGTTTTATAAAATAAAGTAGTTAGTTAAAACCAACTAAAAAGAGGTTTTCTTAGCAATAGAGTGAATTTAACTAAGTGAGCCATGTGCAACACAATTTTTTCCTATGGACAATATCCGAAAATATAATTAATTGATCACATTATTACTCAATCGAGTCATTATACTTGCGGCCTCGATCAAGTTTTTGGTGCCATTGCCAGGGAATGGTAGCCACACATTGATTTAGTTTAGTTTAGAAAATTGTTTAAATTTTATTTGAAGTAGTTTACTTCCAAGTTTATAAAAAAGAAGAGTTTAAGTTTCAAGTTTGACAATCTACACTAGATATTTTATGTATCCTTTTCAGGGAGAATTAGTGCATGCGCAGTGAAGGAGAGAAGAACTTAGTTCCTTATGATCTTGAGATTGACATACCTAACAAAGGAAAGAAAAAAAAAAGAATCAAGATGGCGGAATATCAATGCAGGAACCGAAACCAACAACAAGACCAAGGGAATAACCAACCCGAAGGTGATTTTGTAGTGCAAGACAGAGTGCAGGGACAAAGATGTCTTTGTGACTACTTCAAGACATAAATTCAAGACACATACAATGAAGTGATGAGGCTTCCGACCAACACCATTGAGTTTGAACTGAGATCGTCTCTAATCAACAAGGTGCAGAATAGTCTTTTCGACATGCTAACAAATAAAGATCTTGTGGCACATTTAGAGAATTTTGTTGGAGAAGTGTATCACTGTTTGTATTACTTGAGCTACAAAGGAGGTAATCAGGATGATATTTTTCCATTCTCATTGGGTGGATAAGCCATATCTTGGTTTCAAGGACTAAATGTAGGGAGTATGGTTTTATGGCTGAAATCAATGAAAGATTTTTAGACAAGTTCTTTCCCCAAGTGAAGGTCAGTGAAAAGAAGTTGGAAATCAACCAATTCAAGCGAGAGGATATTGAGTCTCTTGTTAAGGCTTGGGAAAGATTCAAAGAAATGTTAAGGTGATGTCCAATACATGGATACGTGAAATGGGCATAAATACAAATCATCTTCTATGGGATGAATAACAACACTATAACATTAGAAGATGCTACAGCAGGTGGTTCTCTACTAACAAAAGATGAAGATGGAGAATTAGATCTCCTCAATCTTATGTCTCAAAAATCTACAGCAGGTACTCGTTCCACAGTGAAAAAGCCTGCAGGCGTATATGAGATTGATTCGCAAGCTGCGATAATAGCACAACTATAAAACCTTAGTAGTCAGATGACGAAGCTACAAATGGGACAACAAATTCCACAAGTGCAAGTAATACAACAACCCATTAATCACCAAGAAATAGTAGTTAAACTAGTGGACATGCATTAATGAATGGAGTTTAAAGATGTCAACTTCATGAACAACCAGAACTACAGAAACAACTTCTGACCGAGAGGAATGGCTTTGCAAATGTTTAATCAAGGATACAACAAACCAAACTTCTCATATGAAAGTTCTGATTATGCATTACAGTTACCTCCAAATTTTGATTAACAAGTCCAATAAGGAAAGCTAGGCTAAAGCGGAGAAATGACTTCATTGAAGTTAATTGAGAAATTCTTGCAAGCCATCAATAATAGGGAAAGCCATGAGAAACATAAGAAATAGATGGAAAATATGGAGCAAACTATAAAAATGATGGATGATGAAATGACATAATCCATTAAGAACCTGAAAAGACATATTGGTCAGCTAGCCATTGCTTTGAATTCAAGGAAGGAATGGCAGTTTTCGAGAAATGCTATCACAAATCTCAAGGAGAATGTTAGTGCTTGTCATATGATGAGCACTACGCCAACGAATGAGCCAAGGTAAGAGCAAGTGATATAAAAGCTAGAAAGAGTCAACATTTTGGCTATGAGAAAATATGAAGTTACGCATGAGTATGGAACGTAGGTGAGGCAAGATGAATTTGAAGGATTCAAGCAACAAAGGATCAATTCCTTGAAGAATAACAAGAAGGGGAATAAACAATAGGGAGCTAAGCAACAAGATGAACGACCATCTGAAGATGCACCGAAAGGAAATAGCATCAAGGTTGTTCCAAAGAAGTTGGAACCGAAATTCAAGTTCATACTGAGACTTCAACCGATTAAGAGGAAAGATCCTATTAATAATTGCATACCATTAAGCATTGATGGCCACCGGTTTAGAAACATTTTGTGTGACATCAAAGCCTCGCTCAATGTAATTATGAAATTCGAGAATTTCTTAAACTTGATTTGGTGACTAATTATGTTTTTTTGGGTCTAAAAAAGAAATTCAGGTATTCGAGGTTGGACCTTCGCGTTACGGATCGAATATCATAAATTTAAAATTATTTTTGTGTCGCGTGACTAATTGGTGTATTATACTATTTTCAACGCGAAATAGAGTTAAGTTGAAGTCAAAACACGGTGTCTATGTGTTTCGAAGTGCATTGGATAATTTTTCAATTTTTGTCAAAATTGATATACTTTTTGGGGTTTTATTTGGGCTTAAAATATATAAGAAAAACATAAATAAAATAAAATAATTGGTAAATAACTTTGGAGAGCATTGGTTTTGCGAAGAAAATGATAAAAATGAAAGGGCGGAATGGTCAATTACCAATTCATACCTTTTCATTACTATGGGAAACGAAATGGGGGATAAACCTCACCCCATTTCGATAAGTCTTCTTCTCTATCTTGCCTTATTCCTCCTTCGGTCTCTTCCATCTCCCTCTCTCTCTACGTTGTCTTCTTTCTTGACTCCCTACCCTCCCATCTCTCTCTTAAATTCGAACCTTCTTCATGGCTCTCCCTTTCCATGCTCTGCTTGGTCTTTCTCTTCCACCCTTTCTCTATCTCGATCTTCATGGGAAGTAAGGGTTGTTGTTGTTGAAGGTGAGCAGTGGAGATCAAATACACTAGCTAAGATTTTGATTCAAATCTTATACTTGTTAATCAATTCAATGGGTTTGATTGTGGTTTTCATTAGCAAATGAGTTGGTTTGATTAAGAGGGAGGTTATGAGATGAAGGTGATGATGAAATGGGACAATTTTGTTATTGTTTGTGTTTAATTGATTGATGAAATTGAAGTAGATATCAAAGAGTTTTGATCAAAATTGATGTGGTTGGATATGTTTCAATATGCTTCGATGTTTTCACTGGTATTGGGATATATTGAGACTCATTTAAATGGCTTTGAGTTTACATTTGTTTCAGCTGTCCATGTTTTCATGTTCTGCAATCTTTATTTTAAGCCAAGTTGGATATCAATTTTGAGAGATCAAACGATAGTTTCCGATCGGCATTTTCAATGTAATTTAATGTTTATATGTTAAATTTGAACCATGAAAATCGGCATGGGGTCTGGTGGAAGTCTCATAGGTCAGTTGGGGTCGAATTGGTTGCATTTTTGTAAAAAAGACTAGCTGTGCAGTCTAAATTTTTGGTTGTTTTAAGTTGCAATTTGAGCAATCAGACGGACATTTTTCGATGAGATTATTTATGGGTTTTAATCTTTGTATATCAATAATGATGTGTGAGAATAATATTTTTATTTAGAGAACATTTGGTAGTGTTTTGAAGGCCGGAAATGAGACCAAAAATTGGTACAACATTGTCATTTCTTTTTAACTATTTTAAGTAGGCATTTTAAAGCATTGATTTGAGACATCAAATGGGGTTTGATTCACTTGCAAATAGGTTCATTTAAATCCTAGTATGATCTACTTTGATGACCAATATGTTGGGGCATGTGCCTTAGGTCAATCCATTAACTGTCTTTATGAATACTTTTAGTTAATAAAATAAAGGATTTAATTTGCTGTTTATTATAATTAATTTGCATGTTTACATTATAATAAGATCCATGGGTATTTAGAGAAATATCCTAAATGTCCCTAGTCGATCATTATACTGGGAACTATAATGAATTAAGACTAGTGTGAGTCTTGATTGATGATCATATGATGATTATACGTATAGGGATACGAATCAAGATCACAGTACTTGTTAGGGAACAAAGTACTTTGGACCGACCCGCTATGAGAACATCACATGGATTAAGTCATAGTTGTTTCTCATGATAGGTATATTTTTCAGTCCTCTGACTTGAGATTACCAGAGACTTCAACATTAGGAACACAGTGATTTGACACAATCAAGCGTTGTCTTTAACCGGACGATTATAAAGGTTGTGATTGGTTATTGTGTGAGCAATGTGATGAAGTTGTGTAATCGAGATAGGATTTGTCCCTCTCATATAAAGAGAGATATCCAGTGGATCCCTCGATGTGTTAGATCGTTAAAAGGCCTAGTCTAAGTGAATTGATATTGATCAATGTCACTTGGATGTTTTCAGTCTACCTAGAGATCGAGACTAGTACGATTGAACATGTTAGATGACAATTCCATGCCTTATGTTTGATCAAAAGGATATCGTGTGACAAAAGGATGTTATATACACTATTGATTAGGTCGTATCGATTTGATATTCGTACAACTTGGGTAGTCATAATGTCTTGCTAGAGGCCGCTTATGACTTGTATACCAAAATGTGTTTTGGTACACTGCCAACGTTGTATGAGCCTATTGGGTCGCACACTAAGAATGGTTTTGCGAGATTTTAAGATGGTTCAGAAAAACAAGTTTTATATGATAAAATTCATGACAGAAACGTCCTTGTGGTGTATTACACTTATACTTCTTTAAGTATGGGTATATGTGTAATTTACTTAACCGTCTATATACAAGGATTGTATAAATAGACGCTTTAAGTTAGAACACATGTATGAAAAGAATAAGTGCTGAAACTTTATTTTCGTTTGTGAAACGAATTAGGGTTTTTTGGTACGCTCTGGATCATTTTGGAGAGAAACAAAAAGGTTTGGTATTCTCTCGAAGCTAGCACTTCGAATCTCGGCCGCCGTTCGTGTGTGGACTGCTAGTAGAGGGCGTTCGTTGTTGGCAGCGCCTTAGAGATCGATCAACCTTCATAAAGGTATATTGTGACCGAGGTATGATTAAGTTTTCATGGTTTAAACATTTTTAATGGAATTAGATTCGGATCCTGTTGGGGTTTTTGTCAAAATTGCTTTGTAATTTCCGCTGCGTATGAACCCCAAAACTCAACCTAATATATGTTATGGCCAATGAAATTGGTTTGGTCAATAAAGATTGTAGTAGAATATGACATGTTAGTATAGTTCAAAACTGTTAATTTGTGACAATTGCGACTTAGCAACTTTACGTAGTGATTTAAATGGGTATTTTTTATCCAAATTAACTAAGTTTGGACTCTTTGAATTCCCAATATATCCTACTTTGAGTAGCACTTAAGCTCAAATCTTGATACAACCTATAACGTAGTGGAAAATAGTTGTGAAAATGGTCAAAAACAAGCTATCCAAAATGTGAAAGTGAGACATTGACAAACACACAACTATGTGACATTTTTTGGATAGGTTGTAGGTGTCCGAATAGCTTGAGATTTAGTTTGATTGAATTTTTATATATCTTAGTTGATACAAAATGTGAAGTTTGTATTTAAAATAATATATTTAGATGTTATAAAATAAGCACGAACTAGGACAGTTGACTAGGATAACTTATACTAAGAAAAATTCAAAACTTTGCTAAATTATGGTGAATTGGAAATGGTTGTGACGACGTGGCGGTGCGGCAATGAACGCAATGCTAATTGTGTTGACGTGATGAATTAGTGTATAGGTAAGAATAATGAGAATAGGTTCCAAATCAAAGTTTGGAAGTGGTATCACTTTTTATGACTTGAAAAATGAATTTAAGGATTAAAATAGAATTGCAACTCTAAATGTTGAATTTGTGATTTAATAAGACTTGTTGAAGTACGTACAAGCCAGGGAATGTTGTATGAGGATTCAAAACCAACCTTGAGTTAGTTTTGTTTTAAGTAAACTTTATAATGAATCTCACGTTGATGTGGTTTATCTATTTACATGAATTGCATTTATTATTGGTCATGCATGCATAGAGAGAGTGAAGGGGATAAGCTTGTCTCAGAATCTGGTTTGCTTGAAATGAGATTTCAATCCTACCTCTATGCTGGCTAATGGGACTAGTTCGGAGTTTAATGCCGACAAGTTATCTCTTCATTTCATAAGCTTTTAATAATTTTTTCATACTATTTTTGGAAGTCGACATCTGACTATAGTTAGGACGGAGTGGATTACACAGTTGTATATTTATTTTTTCAATTCCTTTTCTTTATGATTATTCCATATTATTTTGTTGCTATTACCAGGTGTGTTAGAAAGTGTAAAGTTTACTTATCTGACATCATTATTTGTTGTAATGGTGACAGGCTCATCTCGCACTAACAAGGGAAAGTAGAAGCTTGAAGATTTTTGGTGATTCCCTTTAAAGATTACTTTCTCTAGGTGTGACTTCATTTTGTGTATATATTTTATATTTTTGGGTTTGAGTGAGAGTATGACATTCTTAACATTAGTTTTCAGTAAGTTACGTGTTTATATTCAAGTTTGGTCTATTTGGGATTGTAAAATTGTAATTAAGTTATCAAAGACTCTAAGTTAGTTTATAAATTTGAATTTGATATTTATTATGAACTACGGGGAGTTGTGAGTCCTTGTAGGCCTCTTCCTAATTCTGTTGTCTATTAGGTGAAAGTTTTTCGGCATGCCACTTTTAGGGAAGGTGCTGCCAATATTTTTACAAAAATACAAAGAATAATACGTGTGATTTCCTAATTTTCTCTAATTCAAAAAATTATAAATTAAGTTTTATTGAGGATATAATTTAGTTTGGAGCCTTATTAAGGATTGAAGCAATTATTACTTTGATGTCAAAGTTAAAAAAGAATGAATTAGGCTGACTAGATTATTAAAAGATTAAGATAATCTAGGTCGATTAGTCTTCTTAACGACAAGGAGGGTGACAGTAATGCCTATGAAGGAAATGTTACAAGATAATATGATAAGAGAGTCAATAACTTTATTAGGCAATAGAGTTAGGAACATTTCACTTAAGACAATATGGAGAACAAGGTTAATGAAGTGAGTGAAATAGCTTACGAGTTCTATGCTAATGCAAAGTTTACTAATAAAGGTGACCAAGTTAAGGTGAGAGAATTTATGGTCACCTTTAATGAGCATTCAATAAATGTAATCTGTGGGTTAGAATATTTAAGCATGAATGGTGAACCACAAACCTTCCCGGATGATTTGTATGAGAGACCTTATAACCTATATCCTTTTAGACATTGAGAGAGCATTGGTTGTTCGAGGCCTACAAGGATGGATAATGGGAGCTGATAATGCGTCAAAGCACATTAAGAAAGGGCACAGGAGGAGAGTTTTCAGAATGTGGCAACATTTTCTAGTTGCTTCATTATACCCGACCATTCAGCATGGGGAGATCAACAAGCCCAAGGCAGCTTGTTTGTATGGGATTATAAAGAACGGGAGGATCAATTGAGGGATATCCTTTACAAGAACTTATGAAAGTCAATCATGACTGAGATAAACAAAAATTATTGTTTCCAATCTTAATAACCCAAATGTGATTGAAGTCTAGAGTGCTATTGATTCAGGATGAATAATTTAATATAGAGGCTCAAGCAACAATAGATGAGGAGTCTATGCTCATTTTGAAATCATCGAATGGATACCAAGACTCTGAGGATGAAGAAGTGAAAGAGAGTCGAACAAGATAGAGTTGAGGACAAGTTGTTGGCCAAGGAACAAGAGGATAACATAATACAGCAGCAGTATTGGAGTTGACCCAAAAGTTGTAGAATGAAGGATAGGATGAGGATCACCAACTGGGATTTGTTAAGGGCTACGAGTTTGTAGACCCACTGATAGGAGAGCAGGACTTAGATGGCCCTGAAGTTTTCCCACCACCTCCACCACCACAGGCACTAAAACCACCCATTGAGGACTTGACTCCATGACAGTAGAGGCTGTGGATTATTGAGATGAGGAGACAGTACAGAGAGGATAGGGCTCATTGTCATGAAGCCTTGTTAAGATATAAGCAAAACCAACTAAATGGACAATGTAAATTCATTTATTTTTTGCAGATTATTAGACGGACATAGCTAGATATGAGAGGAGCAGACGGTTAAGACCTCCTGATAGGTCTATTTGCTTTCCAGCAACACCGAATTACATGTTTGATCCTGACGCGGTGCATAGCAGAAAGGTGGAGCATCCTTTGACACCATCTTTTATTGGAGCTCATGATGACGATGTTGATGATGATGTGCAGTCCTAGAGTCAGAGTCTTAGGATTTCTCTAGACATTGGGGAGATGAGAGATACATTTATACTAAATATTTTTAAATTTGGGAAATTTTCACTTTAGTAGTTGTTTAAATTTTATGTTTATGCATTTTTTATGTTTAATTCTCAAATTATATTATATATTTATATATATTTGTGTGTTTAATGTTTTTATGTTTCATGCATATTTTTAAACTTGAGGATAAGGTTTGGTTTATGTTTTGGGGCGTCAACACTATGGGAAGTGGTAAAAAAGGATGAAATAAGGATAAACACTACAGGTATGATCGTAAAATTTTATTTTTGAAGCAGTTAAAGAGGAAAGAATGGTAGTGTATCTTTTACATTTACAAAATATTTAAATGTGTATAGTAGTATAAATTAGGTTATATATAGTAATATAGTAATAAATGAATAATTCATTTGCAAAGTTCATGCCTTTTATTGAGGATGAGTAAGAATTCAATATCGTCTTGATATAAAACTCAAGAGAATGTTATCAAGTTTTTATAAAAAAATAAGAAATGTAGCAAACAACAGTATAATTTCAAAATCAGAAGCCTAGAGTTGCGGTAGACCACGAACTTAAAATAAAGCAAGAAGAATACCAGAACACTTGTTGTGGAAAAAGTTAGATCTCTAAAGAATTCTATAATAAGTATGAATTTAGCTTGAGTACAAAGTAAATAAAGACTTAGTACCAAAAGGGGAAGAGATAGGCATGTTAGGGTTAAAACTTCCTTGATAGAGTGAAAGAGAAGTGCTAACAAGAGTTTTAAAATTAAAAATTAGAAAGTCCCTGAAAGTTCTATAGAAAAAGGAGCAAAGAAACTTAATGGTTGGAAAAAATGATCAAACGGAATCCAAAGGAAAAGGAGTAGGGACCATACAACAAAAAAGGAGAAAAGTGAGATATATATAAAGAAAGAAAGGCATAAGTTATATTAAAACTCTTCAAATGAAAATATTTCGCTCGAGTACAAGTAACTTAGTTGAGTTAAGTTTTCTTCCAACTATATTAAGTCTTATAGACTCTTGAAGTACTAAGGTCTACAAAATAGTATGATCTATGCTTATTTTTTCATTTTTGAGCTTAATGAGAAATCATAAGATTGTATACTTGATACTTGAGTGTCGAGGTAAAATAAACTTGTGAGTAGTAAAGGTTTTGGTTGTGAACTACTTTTAAGTTTCGAAAATGAATTATATGCGTTGTTAAAATTAAGTGTTTTGAGAATATTAGTTTTTGTGAACAAAAACTCTTTAGTGGATTATTAACTTGAACTTTTTTGAATTAAAGGATACTCCATTAACTATGTAAAATGAATAAGGAATACAAGTAGTAGTGGTAAAAGTACTTAGACGAATACACTTTTGCTTAGGATGTGCAAACCCCTAAGTTTTGTGGTATTCGATAAGTGATTAATTAGAGTTTTATATAGGGTTAGTTTAATATTATAATTAGACTAAATATCCCGAAATGAGCTATAATTGATGGTATTTATGTATTTTCAGGCATACAAGGTATAAAAGGAGACAAAGTAGTAATTTCATGATGAAATTAGGAGAAAAAACACAAAAGTACACTTGACGTCATGGTGAGTACACTTGATGTCGTGGGAAGAGACTACAAGGCGTAGAGAAGGCTTGGAGACCAAGAAAAAGACACAAGACAGTTGACGTAGTGGCGGCGTCGTGGCGTTGTACAAACGGCGTCGAGACATTACACACGAGGAGCCAAGCCTATTGTGAAAGAAAAATTCACATAAAATGGCCGAACCTATGGCGGTGTCGTGGCTTAACACACACAACGTGGGTCACTTATAGATAGCGTCGGGAAATAAAAATATAAAGTTTAAGAAAACTAGTTTGTTTGGAATTGTTAATTAGGGTTTCTAATTGTACTTTAAAGTGTCTAAAGGGTATAAATAGGTATTAGAATGTGGTAAAATCACCAATTATCATACATTACAATGGATTACCACCAATTAGCATAGTTAACATTATTTTTTAGTATTAAGAAAAGTTTTGGAAGAGAAGACATTGAGGACTACACTTATGGTTGTTCAGTATTATTATTTTTATTTAATTGAAGTTATTTGATTTAATCTTTGTCTGCAATGAATACCATGATGTGTATGTTGATTTCAATGAAGAGTGAGTAGTTTATTTATCTTAAGGATCAATGGAACCTATGGTATAAATGTTATGCTAAAGGGAGTAAGAATAGATTATAAATTATAAAAAGTACAATGGTTAGAATTTGTATTGATTCTATACGTAATGCTATGAACATCTTGATCACGTGTTTGTTGATTAAAGGTTTTTGGAGTTAACATGGCCATTGGAGCTTTTAAGCCAGATATGATTGATACAACCGTAAAATATATAACATCAATATATAGTGATTGGTTAGGGATGCATGGCTAGTAAACTTAAGTAGTTATGACTCTAAGGATTTGGAACTTAATGGTATGTGAGACTTACGTCATTCACACCGATAGATGGAGTTCTAGTTCGCACATTAGGATATTTTCCCTCACGACAGTGGGTTGAAGTAAATATGAAGGAAATATGTCTATTCTAATTAAGCATTGCACACACATAATAAAGATGAAGGAAGTAAGATATGAAAGCATAAATAATTCATTACCTCGGTGAAGTTGTGAACTAAGAGTCTTTTTAATATAAGAGTACAAGTTAATTACATTGTTATATGGAATAGAATAGTTAGTTAAAACTAACTATAAAGAGGTCTTCTTAGCAATAGGGTGAATTTAACTAAGTGACCATGTGCAACACTCCTTTCCTTAAGAACAATATCCGTAATCAATATTAGTTTATCACATTATTACTAAAATCAAGTCGTTTTACGTATGACCATGATTAGCGTACCCCACACATATGTGAATTGAATTTTCGGATACATGTCTGATCATTTATTCGGTTATATTACTAGAATTATCGTCTAACATATTTCGTGATACAAGTACCTGTTTTGGTAAAAATGAGCCATAATGCGACATATACCCCATCCATATATTGCTCCTACCCCATATATTCAAGTTCCTGATCTGATGGAACATCATAGCAGCCGATTATAGCCGACACCTCTTGAAGCTTAACGGAATAACTTAAATGATATTATAGCCATTATGGTGGACTTGAGAAGCTGAAACAATATTGTCGCTCTCGGACCTGCAAGTTTGTCAGCCTGGAAAAAACACCAAACAAAAAAATGTGGACAAAATAAATGTGGCTAGCAAGAACATACAATTCAAGAATGCACAAACATAATATAATCCAAAGTTAATAGACCACATAACAATTGTAAGTGAAGAGGATGAATTTTTTGAAGTGTCAAGCAATCAGAAATTACATTGTTTCAACTTCTATCACCAAGTCATCTATCATTACTTAGAAAGACCTAAGGATTCACTGTTGACTGCTTTTCCTTTCTACCAAATTAATGAACAGTCCCGATAGATGTTGTTCCTCCCTCGCTTTGAGTGGCAGTTCTGGTGGTTTGATATGTCTTTTTAGCACCTGAAAGGAATGCAATGACTCGATCTACCATTTCAAACACATCAGCCACTTTAATGTTGTCGATAAGCATGCACCGTAATCGCAATGTTAGTCGTGACGAGCATGTACAATAAGTTTTTCGTATATCTTTATTTTTTATAATGGTGATAAGTGGGATCGTTTCCACATGGATTTCGCAAACTTCTTTAGGAAAAGTCTTTTAATGGTTTTTATTATTTTAGTTTACTTTAATTAATTTAATTAACTTAACTAAAATGGGAAATTAAATTATCTAATCAAACTATGACAATCAATTAAACTAATTAAACTAACTTAAATAACACAAATCAAATTTAGTAAAACTAAATTCAAACCAAGTCAAAACAATTCAATTCAATATAAAACAAACATCTAAACAAATATCCACAACAATGAAGCATTAAAATGTTTTGTATCCAAACCTTTTACTTAAATAATAGTCACAACCATACTTTCATCATATTATAATGTATTCTTGGATCATTAAACATAAATCATAAGTCAGTTGATAGCCTTAATCAAGCCACCAGTTTTCCTTATATAAACAGAAAAGCCACATCCTAATTTTATTACATTAATCCTTTGAAAGCTTAAAGATAATTAATTAGAAAACAAAACAACATTAAGTTTTGTTAAAACTTCATACTATTAAGCCTAATATTATCGAAAAAGTCGTATCAATATCAAACTTAGAACACAATCCACCTAAGACATCTAATAGTAATAGACCTATTAAATTAATCATAGTTACTACTTTAAATTAAATATAGAACATAAATATCACTATATACATTCTAGACTATGAGAGCAATACAAAGTTTCATGATTGTTATTTGCAAATAACAATCTTTTAAAATAGGGAATTGATGAATATGATTAACAAAATACTTACACATATTCATAATAAAGATCACAATAGATAAATAAAAGAAGTTAATACCTCTTATTGAATACTTGAGTTTTCAAAGCTTCTCCAATAGAAATGAACAATAAATCTAAACTAAACTAATTGAAAATAGTTGATAATGACCTAAAACTAATCAAAATTAGTCAAAGGCAAGTCCAAGACCGTTGATTTTGAAGCCTAAGGTTTACATATATAGTATTTTAAGTAGTACATATCTAATCAAACTGAAATTCCTTGATTTGCTCCAAAATTATTGAAATCGACTCCAACAATTCCTGACCGATTCCTCTATCCATCTTGATTTGCTGAAAAAATCAGTGTGAATCTGCCACTGTGCTTCATCGATTTAGCTGGCGATTTATGTATCTAACCTAATTCACTGCTAATGCGCTAGCAGTGAATCCTAGTTCATTTCATGATTCGCTCTTGATTCGATGTGCACTTTCTCCACTTGACTGAATTCTTTATTTTCTGCCCATTTTCTTCCATTCCGTCACATAACCTTAATATAACCTGAAATCACAAAATCAAGAGAAAACACCCTGTAATATAGCCTTTTACATCTAAAATCACCATAAAATATACTATAAAATATTGTCTAAATATTGACTTATTGAATACCCTCAAACTCAGCACTTTGTTGTCCCGAGCAAAGGAATATTCTCAATTATATTCTCTATTCATTCCTTATTTTGATTTCATAATTATTTACTATTTTTCTTAAATAGAAATGATAATTAAATAGAAATATATTACCCTCATAAAAATAAAAGTAATGATAGAATAAAACGATTTAAAGAATAATTATTTGACAACTCAACCTTTGTTATACAATACCGCAGAATTCAAAGTTCAATTAATTACCAAGGCTAAGCCATTATATAGGTTTTCTCGATCAGTGAGAAGCATCAAGCTTACGATGACTAATATTGAATCTCAAGACACAAAAATCAATAAATTAATCTCAATTTAAAATAATATTTAAATATACCACCACAATCAAAGTCGATAAGAATTTTCAATCACCAATAACTATCATGTTCATTTGTCGGAATGTTGGAAAAAGAAGATACTTCACTCAACTTAGCTATAAGCCCTCTAGTTAAATCTTTTATTTAAAGAGTTTTCGTAAACATTCTTCCATTTTTCCATATATATATATATATATCTTTTTTTCTTTTTTGTTCTATATATTTTTTCTTTCTTATTTCTTCTATATATTTTTTTCTTTTTCTTTATATTTCTACTGTTCCCTGGTCCATTTCCTTTGAAATTTGTGGGTCTTTTTATTTTATTTTATTTTTCATTTAAAAGCTCTTGTTAGCTTTTGTGTCATTCACTATAGTTAAGGAATCATTCTTTCCAACTAAGTAAAGTTTTATTCGCTAATTTCCTATTTCTTCCTTTAAGAGTGCCATAAGTTTTTTTCGTTATATATATATATATATATACTTGACCAATAATCTTTGTATAATAAGATTCTTAGAAATCTGCCTTGTTTATTTTGCACTTTTGTTTCAATCTTCTACCAATTATAATGTCTAACACAAAGCAATTAATCCATCTAAACTCATTTAGTGCATAAATAATCTAAGTAAGTCAAATTCGGTAAAATAATTCTTTTCTATTATAAACTTTCTATTTTCATTGGTAATAAAAATATCACTTCTAATTAAATCCAAATTATATTCAATTCATAGTTTCCTAACTAAGTAAAGTAAAATGAAAAAATATTACCTGTATCTTCAAAAACTTGAAAAATTTCAGTCGACTTTGAATATTGACTAAATAGATTCTACCTTTCGAGTATTTCATATTTCGCTTCTTTATACTTAACTTCACCTAAATACCCCCAAACTTATTCCAAATCTTGTTCTCAAGGTTTTAAAATTAAGTCGGATTTTCGACAAAACAAATTTACCTCGTGAAGCATAAACAAACTATAATAATAATAATAATAATAATAATAATAATAATAATAATAATAATAATAATAATAATAATAATAATAATAATAATAATAATAATAATAATAATAAATGATGAAATTATCATAAGAATGAACTTCAATAAACAAAGAAAATATGACAAATATAAATTTCCAAGCATCATCATTAGCATTAATGGGTCATTGATGCGTGCTGCAAATATAACGGCTAGCTTGTAGTAATAGTGCAATCAATTTGTGTTGATCACGGATATCGTCCTCAGGGAAAGGTTTTTGAACGAGTTGTTAATTACCTATTTAACTTTAACTATTACTAATGAAATCACTTTTTAATTGGTTTTGTACTAAACTAACTATCTAACAAATCAATTTAAACTTTACTTGAACTTTTATATTAAGGATATCTTAGTTCACAACATCACCTAAATAATTTAATACTATGCTTTGTAGTTATTTTTATATCTCAATATGTTGTGTGCAATGCCTAATTATAATAGACAGATTTCTTTCAAATCCACTTAGACCCACTATCGTGACAGAGAATATTGTAATGTGCAAACTAGAACTCCCCCTATCGGTGTAAATAACATAAGCTCCACATTGCTTTAAGTCTCAAATCATTAGATTCATAACTAACTAAGTTTACTATCTGCGCCTCCCTAATCAACAACTATTTATCGATGTTATGTATTTTACAGGTGTATCGTTCATGTCCCGATTAAAAGCTTTAATGGCCATGATAACTCTTAAAACCTAATATCAATAAACATATGGCCAGTATGTCTAAAGTATTACACTCTGAATTAATATAAATTCTAACCATTGCACTTTTTATAACTCCTTTTTATTCATGTTCAAAGCATAACATTCATACCATCGGATCCTTTGATCCTTAAGATAAATATACTACTCACACATTATTGAAACACACATATCACAATTCATAATGGAAATCATTTCAAATCAGATATGAATATAAATATTACCTTGAATTTAATCAACAAAACCAAACTTAAATTGCAAACATGAATATTTAATTGCTTTCTTTACATAAACTCCTTAATACTCAAACTCAATGTGAACCCTACGCTAAATTACTCTAATGGTGGATAATAGTTGGTATGTGATGAATTTACTACATCCTAATACCTATTTATATTTCTTAATAATAATTAGATACCCTACTTTGCAAACTTGAATTAAAACTCTACTTTCTATTTCCTGCGTATCTAACACAGTCACTTACTGCCCCGGCATTGTGCCTTTTTGCCCATTGCGTTGCCACTAGGCTGCCACTACATACATGTTTTTTTTTCACTCCCTGGTGTCTCGGCTCTGTCACCTGCATACCCAGCTCTACCCCCGGTGCACCACGGCGCCGTCATTGCGTCGGACTTCCAAATTTAGTTTTTTTCACTTTTTCTTCTCTCCCACGTCGTGCCTTTCCTTCCCACGTCATGCCTTTCCTTCCCACGCCGTGCCTTGTATGCCCACAACATCAATACCAATAGCCACAGTGCCAAGTGTGTTTTTGTAGGCTTTTACTATGTTTCTTCCCGTTTTTACTCAATTCCTTCCTTTACACCTTAACGCCCTGAAAATGCAATAATGTCGTGATTTAGCACTCAATTAAGGATATTTATACTAAATATACGAGTAAACTAACCATATCTATATGTATAAATAATCAATTATCAAATACCCCCAAAATTATGATTTTGCACGTCCCGAGCGAAGGTATATTCTACTAAGTCTTCTAATAACTAGTTCTCATTCAATTTACATTGTTCATGAAGTATCCTTTAATTTACTAAGTTTCAAGTTAACAATCCACTAAAGTGTTTTTCTTTGCAAAAAATTATATTTTTAGGACATGTAGCTTTAAGAACATGTATAACTTCACTTTCAAAAAGTAGATCTCAACAAAAAACCATCACTACTCAAAAGTTTGTTTATTTCAACACTCAAGTAGCAAGTATACAATCTCATAATTTGTCATTAAGCTTAAGAATTCACAAATAAGAATAGATCATACTCATCATTGGTAGACGCGTTTCAAGATTCTATAGGACTTAACATAGTTGGAATGGGAACTTGACTCAACTAGCTACTTGTACTCAAGCTAAATCTTTTATTTGAAGAGTTTTAGTTTACATCCGCCCTATTTTCTTAATTTTCTTCTCTCATTTCTTCTTCCTTTTATTTTTTATTTAACAGTCCCTGCTCCTTTTCTTATGGACTTTATTTTTCCTCTCTTTTTCAAACTATCAAGTCCTCTACTCCATTTCCTATAGAAATTGTAGGATTCTCTCATTTTTTTCTTTATTTCTAAAACACTTGTTAGCACTTCTCGCTTTCACTAAGTCAAGTAATTTAACTCCAACTTCTAATAGACAATGCTTATTTCATTCCCTATTTGCACTAAGTTTGTATTTACTTTACATTATCAAGTAAGATTCTGACTTATTATAGAATCCTTAGAGATCTAACTTTTTCCACAAGAAGTGTTCTAGTTTCTTACTCTTGTTTCAAGTTCAAGTTCTTTCCTAACTCTAGGTTTCTAATCATGAAATAACGTTGTTTGCTACATTTCATTGTTTCTTTTCTTCAAAAATTTAAAACATTCACTTGAGTTTCATATCAACAAAATACTTGTAGTCTACTTATCCACAATTAAAGGCATATGAACATGCAAATGAACTACTTATTCATTACATATTATTATATATAACATAATCTATACTACTTAAACAGTCAAATAGTAAATAAAACAAAAAATTTATACACTACCATTCTTTCCTACTTAACTGGTTCAAATTAAAGTTTAAAATGATAAAACCTGCAGTGTTTATCCTTAATTCTCAATCTATCTTACCACTTCCTTTAGTGTAGTGTAGTGTCGATGCCCTCAAACTTAAACCAAACCTTGTCCTCAAGGTTTAAAATTAAGCTTGAAACATAAAAATAGTAAAACACACAAACATATATAATAACACAAGTTATAAAAAACAAAACTAAACTTAGAATTGAAATAACTAACTAGTTAACAAAAAATCCCAAATGTAACTTCTTGATGTTGCATGGTTATTGACACAATTCTTAAGGCTTATCCATTCTGATGAATTATCACCCAGCAAATGGTCTTTCTTGCACACATTACACAAATTTTTTGAAATTTAGAACTAATCAGTTTAAATTGTAATGAACTAAACTAAATAACTAACTACTTGCTAAAAAAAAATTTAAAAAAAAAACCCTAGGCTGCCTCCCAATAGCACTAAGTATAACATCAAGCACGACGCCTTTTTAGCTTATTTAGTTCGAGTCTAAGTCGAGAAGCTCCATCTGGAGATCGAAAATTTGAAATAATTGCTCATTCACAAATACTTCTGTTATCGGCTTCTACGTATCACCTTCTTTATACGGTAACCTAGATTGATGATCTGCAACTAGATTTTCACTTCTTTCTAATATTTGATTTCCAAGCCAAACTCTTGCAATAACAGCAACCATCTAATCAACATTGGTTTGGCATCCTTCTTTGCAAAAAAATAGTGGATTGATGCTTGATCAATATATACAATGACTTTAAACCCCACTATATATGCTCTAAACTTGTCATACGCAAATAGTATTGCTAATAGCTCTTTCTTTGTGGTAGTATAATTTTGTTGTACTTGATCCAGTGTTCTACTTGCGTCGTATGTAGCTTTAAACATTCAATCTCTCCGGTATCATAACACTGCTCCTACTGCATGATCACTCGCATCGCACATTATTTCAAAGTTAGAATCCCAATCTGGTACTACCACTATTGGTGTCGAAATCAAGGATACTTTCGAGGTCTCAAATGCTTATATGCGTGTTGAGCTCATTTCAAATGGAACATCTTTTTCCAACAATGTGCATAATGGTTTAGTGATTTTTGAAAAATCCTTAATAGGAAGTTTCTCAATTGGCGTTATTTTTTCTCTATCTACCTCCAATCCATGAGCAGACACTCTATGTCCTAAAACTATTCCTTCTTGCATCATGAAATGACTTTTCTCCCAGTTAAGTACCAAATTCGTGTCTTGATATCTTTTCAATACCAAAGTCAAGTTTTGCAAGCATATATCAAAAAAGACCTAAATATAGAAAAATCATCTATAAATACCTCCATAATATCTTCGACCATATCAAAAAATAGCCATCATACATCTTTGAAAAGTTGCTGGCGCATTGCATAATCTAAATGGTATCCATCTGAACACAAATGGTCCATAAGGGCAAGTAAACGCCATTTTCTCTTGATCTTTTGGTGTTATTGCAATTTGATTATATCCCGAGTACCCATCTAGGAAACAATAGTATTCATATCCTGCTAGTCTGTCAAACATTTGATCAATGAATGGTAACATGAAGTGATCTTTTATCTTAGCTTTATTTAAATTTTTGTAATCAATGCAAAATCTCCAACTAGTTACTATTCTCGTGTACAAGGTTTCCCCATTTTTGGTTTGAATAATGGTCATTCCTCCTTTCTTTGGTACCATATGTATTGGTGAAACCCATGAACTATCACAAATGGCGTAGATGATTTTGGCATTCAACCATTTAAAGATCTCTTTCTTCAGCACTTCTTTCATTACTAGATTCAACTGCCTCTGAGCTTCAATTCATTGTTTATGATTTTCTTCCATTAAGATCTTATGCATGCAAACTGTTGGGCTTATTCCTTTAAAGTCCTTAATTTTCCATCCCAATGTTGACTTATGCTCAGTCAACACTCGAAGTGATTTTTCTTCTTCCAACTCCATCAACTCTGCTGAAATGATCACAAGATATGTTGAATTTTTTCCCAAATACGTATATCTCAGATGTTCTGGTAAAGGTTTTAATTCCATTGTTGGTTCAATAACTGCGGTTTCTAGCTCATAGTATGATTTATTTTCAGCATAGTTACTATTATTATGCTTTCAGATACTTGTTGTATATTTGAAAATGTGAACAAATGTCTCGCAGTGTTACTTTCTATTTTACTATACTTACCGTATGTTTTATGACGGTGGGTACAGATCCATCGAGTAGCAGACCAGGCAAGGAGAAGATCAGCAACTACCTCTGAGTCACCGGAGTGCTGCTACATCTGATTTTGTAGGTTTTTGGTTTTGTTGTATGACTTTTATATATGTCTTTCATATACTTTTGAGGTTGTATGTATGAGATGAGAGTTAGTACCCTGACCAGATACATGTTAATATATTATTATCGTCATTTCGTTTTGATATATATATATATATATATATATATATATATATATATATATATATATATATGCATGTGGTCTTCGTTTCGTGGTTTTCTACATTCTTAGGAATTATGTTAAAAGCTTCCGCTAATTTGTTAAGATTTTCGCTGAATAAACTTTAAATTTTTAAACTTTTAAATTAACTCTGATTTATTAATTAACATAAGATAAGAAAATATTTACTTGAAAAATTAATTGGTAAAGAGAAAGGTTTTGGAAAAAGGCTGAATAATTCGTTGTTAAGTCTTATGTGGCGAAACTAGGGCTTAATGACGGGATTAGGCTGGGCGGTGCCCTAATTTGAGAAGGGGTCGTCACAGTTGGTATCAAAGACAACGTTTTAAATAAGCAACACCCAAACTTCAATAAAATATAAATTTTAGTTGTGGAAACCAAATGATCCTTGCCTAGAAACTATTAGTTGGGAAGTAAGTGAAAGGGAGATAGGGATATCTTATATGCACATGTTAGTTTCTATATGTATATATATATGCGTTATCTATGTAAAAGTTGATTCGCGTTCGCTATCAATTTGCAGACATCGATGACTGACTCACGCGATAGAAGGGATGCATGCAGCCTCTTATCCCATCTACTGATGATTTTCAGAGGCTTTCTGACCAAGTAGTTGCTCAGGGACAGCATTTAGCTTATTTCACTGTCATGATGACAGCATGTTTTGCTCCATCAGTATAGACACTGGCCCCTACTACTATTACTCTCACATTACAAACATCAGCCACTCCAATAGTACAAACTATACCGGTCCTGATAGCACCAGCCTTAGAGACAGTTGATACATCGTTTTCCGCTCCTGTATCTTCTAGTTCGACAACAGAGGTTCAGTTGGTGAAGGGTTTCATCAAACTAAAGCCAGTTTATTTTAATGGTTAGCTAGACTTTGAGAAAATTGAGAAGTGGGTATTATTTCAGAAGAAGTCGCATAGAGTCTTGAGGATTGAGGACAGACTTTGGGCTGAGATTTCGTCGTATACACTGCAGAGAGACGTCGATGTCTGGTAGTGTGCGACGATAGCTTATGATGGTGATTTTGAGTCATGGGATGCACTCAAGAAGAAGTTCTATCAGCAGTACTTTCCACCTGCGGTGATGAAGAGGTTAAGGAAGGAGTTTATGAACTTGAGAGCTGATGAGTTGGTGATGAGTTGCAGACATAGATATGGATATTTGAGACAGTTTGCTAGCGATCTAGTGGGGGATGATTCAGAGGATGTATACTATTTCGGAGATGGACTGAGGCCAGATATAGGGTTTTATGTAATCAGTTCAAGCACCAGGACTTTGGGTGAGATATACGAGCATGCAATTTCTCACGAGACCTACTATTTGAGTAGAGTTGCTGATTGGATAAAGTTGGGACCAGCGTTGACACCTAATCAAATTGCAGAGTTTGAGAGGAGGAGACAAAAGGGCAAGGGATAAAGGAGATGGAGGAGAGGTTCTCAGGGATCAGGGACAACCACTTCAGTTGTGCCCTATGTGTCATCCCATACGTCATTACAGAGTATAGTTGGTAGACCTCCCTTGCCACCACCAGTCAGACCTGTGTTGCCAGCTCCTACTACTTTGCCAGTTTTTCCAGCCCCACATCGGCAGCAGCAGGGTGGTAGAGGCCGAGGTAAAGGTAGAGGTAGAAGGCGAGATGGTTTTTGACAGTGACAGAGACAGGCACAGGCTCAGGATCAGGCACAGAGTCAGTGTAGGCCGACTATTTGCTATAGGTGTGGTCAGGTTGGGTATATGATTAGAGATTGTCCACAGCCGACAGTAGTACTTTCATCACAGAGTCGAGAGGGAGTAGAAATGGTAGCACAGTAAGATGTCGACGCCACACGAGGACTCATTAAGGGTATAGTTTCGATTTGTGGTAGAGATTTATATGTTTTGTTTGATTCGAGTTCTACAGTATCTTTCATTTATGATCGCATGATAGGCATCTTAGGATTGGCACTAGTTAGAGTTAATGTATATTTGATTTTGAGTATTGCAGTCGAGGATATGGTTTACCCTAATTATCTTGTTGAGGGATGTCTAGTAGAGATAGGTGGGTAGAGTTACTTGCAGACCTCAGGGTTCTCGAGTTCTTAGACTTCAATGCGTTGTTAGGGATGGATTAGCTAGCGACTTATCACGCTTATATCGACTGTTTCATTAAGACAGTGATATTTGAGATCTCAAGGCGTCCGATGTTCACATATAGGGGTAGTATACTGAGAGCCGATGGCACTAGAGGTCGACTTGCGACTAGTAGAGATATAAAGACTCTAGTATCATTATACACAGTATTAGAGAGTCATGGACCCAGACTTGAGGAGATTCCGGTTAAATGCGAGTTTCCATATGTCTTTCTAGAGGACTTACCTAACCACCGAGAGAGATAGATTTTATTATTGAATTGGTACGGGCACTAGACCTATTTTTATACCCTCATACCGCATGGCTCCGAAAGAGTTGGAGGAGTTGAGGAGTCAGGTACAGAATTTAGGACAGAAGGGATTCATTACACCTTCTATGCAGCCATAGGGAGTACTCATCCTGTTTGTGAAGAAGAATGATTATACTTTAAGACTGTGTATTGACTGCAAACAGTTGAACAAGGTCACAATCAGGAACAAGTAACCCTTACCGCGGATTGACGATTTATTTGATCAGCTGAGAGAAGCACAGTTTTTCTCCAAAATAGACTTGAAATCAAGGTATCATCAGCTTAGGATCATGGATGAGGATAGGTCCAAGACAGCATTCAGCACGAGTTATAGACACTATCAGTTTATAGTCATGGCGTTTGGTTTGACCAACGCCCCTGTCATGTTTATGGATTTGATGCATCGGGTGATGAGACTGCTTCTTGACCGCTTCGTGATATTTTTTATCGATAAAATATCGATACATTCGAGGACTCGAGATGATCACGATCGGCACCTCAGAGAGACATTGCAGACTTTGAGGAAGCACCAATTATGCGCCAAGTTCATCTAATCTGAATTTTTGCTGTCAGAGGTCAAGTTTTTTAGGCATGTTGTTGGAGTAGTGGGTATTGCTGTAGATCCAGCCAAGATTTAGGCTATTATGGATTGGCCAACACCGACGTCAGTCACAGAGATTATGAGTTTTCTAGGGTTGACAGGATATTACCACAGATTCGTGAAGGATTTCTCAAAGATTGCTTCACCGATTACTAAATTGACCCAGAAGAATGTCAAATTTGATTCGTTTAAGGAGTGCGAGGAGGCGTTTGCTCAACTGAAAGGTTGTTGACCACTGCACCAGTGCTGATATTATTAGAGGCTAGACAAGGATTCCTGGTATATACAAATGCTTCTCATATAGATTTAGGTTGTATATTGATGCAGACAGAAGAATTGTGGCTTATGCCTCTAGACAATTGAAGATACATGAGAAGAATTATCTCACTCGTGACTTAGAGTTGGCAGCAGTGGTATTTGCTCTGAAGATATGGAGACATCATCTGTATAGAGAGGTTCACACTCTACACAGATCATAAGAGTTTGAAATATCTCTTCTCACAGAAAGAGTTGAACATGAGACAGCGCAGATGGTTAGAGTTTCTGAAGGACTGCAACTTTTCTCTGGAGTATCACCCATGAAAAGCTAACGTAGTTGCTAATGCGGTTGTTAGATTCCATATATATGACATATGAGTATGGATTACTTAAGGCAGCAACGATGATGAGTCAGTCAGATATTCCTACTGACACTCGAGTGATGATTTGTGCATGGATGAGGCTACAGACAGTATCTACACAGTGTCAATTGTCATGGAGCGAACATTCTATACATGAGGTTTAGTGAGTTAGCTCAGAGTGGTGATTGTGTCGATTGGACAGAGACAACGGATCAATGTCTAAGATTTAAAGGCAGATTGTGGATACCGTCAGTGGCAGAGGTGAGAGATGAGATTTTTCAAGATTCACACGGTTTCTAGTCACTATTCATCCAGGCATGACCAAGATGTACCATGACATGAAGAGACATTTTTGGTTGCCTGGGATGAAGGCGGACAAATCGAAGTTCATCAAGAACTGTGGGATTTGCCAGCAGGTGAAGGCTAAGCATCGTAGACCTGGAGGATTATTACAACTGCTTCCCATTCTACGATGGAAGTGGGAAAACATAGCCATAGACTTTGTCAAGGGATTGCCAAAGACTGCTAGACGACATGATTCTATCTAGGTGATTGTGGACAGGTTGACGAGATCTGCCCATTTCTACCAGTTGCAACTCACTACACGTTTGACCAGTTGAGTATATTGTTCGAGAGGGAGATTACCAGACTGCACGGGGTACCCTTGACTATCACGTCAGATCGAGATGCTATGTATACGTCCAGGATGTGGTGGAGTATGAAGGATCGGTATGATATGCTTCTACAATTTAGCACAACCTTTCACACTTAGACTGATGGGCAGACTGACGGGTTGATTCAAGTTCTCGAGGATATGCTCAGGGCTCGTGTACTTGAGTTTGGCGGATCTTGAAAGGAGTACCTACCATTGTGTGAGTTTGCATACAACAACAGTTATCAGGCTAGCATTGAGATGGTGCTATTTGAGGCTTTATATGGCAGACCATGTCGTTCACAATCTTGTTAGGCTAAGCCAGAGGAACGGTAGTTGGTAGGGCCTGAAATTGTTGTTGATCATAGGAAGAAGGTATGACAGATTCTCCAGAGACTTAAAGGGGCCCAAGAAAGGCAGAAGAGGTATGTAGACACATATCGCAGCGATCTCACGTATGCCGAGGAAGCCTTTATGTATTTAAAAGTTTCTCCTCGGAAGGGTCTTCACATATTTGGTTTGAAAGGCAAGTTAGCACCAAGATTCATCGGGCCTTTCGAGATCAAGAGAGGGGTTGGGAAGGTTGCGTATAAGCTAGAGTTACCTCCACAGATGTCGGGGATTCATCCAGTCTTTCATATTTCTATGCTTTAACTAACTAAGTTGAAAGGAGGCGTACGACCTACAATTGACTTGAGCCAGATTGATCTGAACAAGAATGTATCTTATGAGCCAATACAGATTCTAGACAGAAAGGTACAGCAGTTGAAAGGCAAGTCTATCCCGAAGGTGTTAGTCAAGTAGCAGTTCCATGGTGACTCGAAACTTACTTTGGAGCGGAAAGACTATATACCAGATAGGTTTTCATACCTTTTCGAGTCAGGTGTGACTATAACTAGAGTTTAATTTCGATGAAAAAATTTCCATTAGTTAGGAAGATTTGTCACGGCTCAAATTCCTAATCCTAGTTTAATTTCCTTAATCAAGATCATTGACCCGTGACTTGGGACCTGCGTCGAGATACGTGCATTGACCTAGGTGATGTGGTCGAGGTATATGTTAAATTTTTTGTGGTGTATGCCTAGTATATTGTATATGTGTAGACGTCTAAGTCATTCCTACTAGTGTTTAGGTGTCGAGACATGAGAGGGGACGTGCCTCGAGATACGTCTTAGCGTGAGACCTGGGTAGAAAGCGATGTGGTAAGCTAATTTGAGTTAATGTAGCTTAAATAATTAAATTTGATGTGGCCGTAGTTGATTTACATTAAATGTAACCTAAATTAGCAAGTTAAAACATTAGTCATTGATAATCCTCAAGATATGTTTGATACATCAAGAGAGCAATTTAGTTTTCAATTGGTGTTAGTTAGATGGCGTTAGGGGAGAGTTGGTGGAATTGTGTCAAGATGTGAGTCATTAGATAGTCTCAAGATACGTGTACATTAAAATCAATGGCTATTAATCAATCTTAACTTTATATGTAAGATTGAATAGATCAACTCATGCAAACCATTTCATTTTCATTTCATAAACTTTGAAGTTAAGTAAAGTTGGAGAATAAGATCGGAGAAATCACCAAGGGAATTGAAGAGAAGATTTGTTTTGAGAGAATCGATCAAGCTATAGGTGTTCATCAACTAGGTAATTTTACTTACACTAGTAATTCAGTTTAATTTGATAAATTTATGATATGATTGAGATGTAGCTGTTGTAATGATTATGGTAAGTGTTGTGGGTAGGTTAGAGAAAACTCAAGATCATGACATAGAGCGCTAGACATGCTAGCTAGCGCGCTACCTGCGTGTAGCGCGTTAATGAGATCACTCTCGCTAAGTGCTCTAGCAAAATAAAATCTTGCAATTTCCTAATTATAACTTAAACACTTTAAACAAGTTCAATACCTTAGTTAAAGGTCTAAACACATTCAAAAATATGTCTAATGGTATCAAGAACCTAAGGAAGAGTCTCGAGGGTTCGGGTACATGTTTTGAGTTGTCGGGAAGACGAATTACCTAAGAAATTTGAGTGGATTGTAAGTAAACTTATTGAGATATTTATTTATATTTCATTCATGTTTTGTTAATTCATTTCAGTCATTTGGACTGAATTGCTTATTGTACTATAAATGTCATGACTTTGTTGTTCTTACTCATTTTCGTGAGTTTATTAATCATGGCATTAGTTGATGGTTAAATAGTTTCATTGACTTTAAATCATGTGCTATGTCATTATTGATTGTCAAGATATTTGGTTAGATGAAATTGCATGCTATTAGGTAGATGTTTTATAGCATTGTAAATCTATTTTCCTTTATGCATTAGATATGCAATTATATTGTGGGATTCCAAAACCATATCATTTATTGGGTTACGAAAGTAGTTCTTGTATCTAGAACCATGATATGATAGAGATGTGCATGGCACACAGAGTCACTAAACTTTCGGGGTTGTCGGGATCTCACCACTAACTTGTGCAGCACACAGGGTGTGGGACCTGGGTAGTTGACAAGTATACATCACATGTGAGGGGCACTTGTGAGTATTTATATATGAGATGGAAATTTGTGAGGATGTGAAGGCATTTATGATATTATTTACGCCACAAATAGTGAAATAAGATTGATGTGATGTAACTCACAGCCGACCGGCCCTAGATCATTACTACTTAGCTAAATGTCAGTTTCATATTGTTTAATTGGAGTATCTTATAGCATGATTTCTTTTTAACATAGTTGATATTATTATGCTTTCAGATATTTGTTGTATAAATGTGAACTTATGTCTCTCAGTGTTATTTTTTTCTTTCCTGTACTCACCGTCCTTTTTATGACAATATGTGCATATCCATCGAGTAGCAAACCTGACAAGAAGAGGATCGGCGACTACTGCTGAGCCAGTAGAGTGTTGCATCTTATTTTGTAGGTTTTTGGTTTTGTTGTATGACTTCTATATGTCTTTCATATACTTTTGAGGTTATAGGTATGGGATAAGAGATAATACCCTGACAAGATACATGTTTATATATAAATTATCGTCATTTCATTTTGATATATATATATATATATATATATATATATATATATATATGCATGTAATTTTTATTTCTTAGTTTTCCACATTATTAGGAATTATGTTAAAAGCTTTCGCTAATTTGTTAAGATTTCCGCTAAATAAACTTTAAGTTTTTAAACTTTTAAATTAACTCCGACTTATTAATTAACATAAGATAAGAAAATATTTACTTGAAAAATTAATTGGTAAAGAGAAAGGTTGTAGAAAAAAGCTGACTAATTCGTTGTTAAGTCCTACGTGGCGAGACTAGGGCTTAATGACGGGATTAGGTCGGGCGGTGCACTAATTTGAGAAGGGTTCGTCACTCAAGATCATGACATATACATAAATATAGACCAAATTAGATCAAGTACCAAGAAATTAAAAAAAAAATCATGTTTTAATCATGGAAAACTCTAATGATCTAGTAAGCTCTGATACCACTTGTAAACATTCTTAAACATAATAAAATAAGGAAAATGCTAGAATGACACCCCTATGACGTGGCGGACGGATCCCACGTTAAAATGTGACGTGGCGTGCTAGAACACATTCATGGAAGCCGTCGTGCGTGCATCGAGATACACACCACGGATGTTGTGCACCAAGAACTGTTTTGCGCACAGTCATTTTAACATAAGACCCACCTGCCACGTCATAGAGGTGTCACTAAGGGTGTCATTCTAGCATTTTCCATAAAATAGATCAAGTAAAATTTTACCTGCTGAAGTAATTATCTTATTGATCTTCTCTAAGAACAACACCAAACTCTCAACACCAAAGTCTATCACCCTGATAAACCTTAAGCTTTTGTACACTTATTTGATGGTACGAGTGTCATTTTATAGGCTTGAGGGAGAACCATTGGACTTCTCACATCAACACCAATTTCCATCAAATTGGCAACCTAAAGGAAAGCTTAATGGACATAAAATAAATTAAAATATAAGCTACATATTTTTGGCTATTATGTAAATATGTTATGAGAAATAATTGTCCAACTTCCTCTCGCATTGCTCCTGACTATGTTGCCTTTATGAGAGAGTATCCCGAAGCAAATTAACAGCCCTCAAATCCATCTCTAAAAAATTCCCTCCATGAGGCTTCCCTTATACGGATTCTCGCACCGCCACCAACAAACACTGTTGCATCCATCATTCTTCCAGACTCCCCGTCTCAGCACCAGATCCATGATTAACAAAAACTAGTGTTTTGTGTTTAATCTTGAAAATAGTTTCAGTAGAGAATTTATATAAATTTCATGCATTTTTTGAAAACCAGAAGTAGAAGCTCATACAAAAATAAGTATAGAAAAATACGTCAACGAAGGTTATTTGTACCACTCACAAAGTCTCAATCACGAAGTACCTTCTTTTTTTTATAGTGGATTACATGAATCAAACCTTTTTATTCCTTGATGGTGTACTTACGAAATCCTTTACACCCTTTTTCACTCGGTGCTTGTCACTAACACTGGCGCCCATTTTCTATATAAAATAATAAAATAATAAAAATAAAATACTGACGCCCATAATTAAATAGCAAGAATGGTAACGATTTGATTTATTAATTAAGGAGGGTTTAATCTAACGCACCTTCACCGGAATACAAATCTGAATTCATTTAATTTCCAACTCATAGAAACCTTTTTCCGAGACTCTATGAAGCTGCTTGATTGTTGCTGCAAAGTATTCTTTTTTTTTTTAATTAAATAGCAAGACTGGTTACAAGCCTCAAATCGTGTCTGAGCTAGGTTCGTCGAGGTAGGTAGAATTGCCGAGAATAGAAACTTAGACCCATACGTCGGAACTTCTCCTGCAAGGAAAAACTAACCAGACCATATCGAATAATTACCACAGCAAATTCAGGAAAATTTATCTTGAGTCAATGAAGCAAGCTTTCTGATTCCAATTGAATCAGCTCATAGTTTAGCTGTCTTGAAGCTTCATACACCGCAATGCCAACACTCACGGAGAGGTTCAGGCACCTAACATATTTTTCAACCATAGGAATTCGCATAGTCCCACCACCAAAAGATTCATTATTGCAGTCGGACAGGATTTCTGGTCGAAGCCCAGAAGTTTCTGAACCAAATACAAGCCAATCTCCTCGCCGATAAGAAAAATCCTACCAACAAAAATGCAACACAGCATACAATAAAAACTCACTGTTAGAGATAATTTAACAACAAAAGTGACAATTTTACTCATGCGCACATCATCCAATAAAAACTCACTAATTTGACAATAAAAGCTACAATTTTACTCATTTATGCGCGTTGGTCTTGAAATGTTAGAAACTTTCTAATGTGAATTTATCATTTACCCACGTGGATCCTAGACAGACCAATTCTCTGTGCTAGTAGACAACATGACAACGATAACAACAATGTCAAATTTAACTTTAATCTTTTTCTTTTTTGTTTTATATTTTTAATCTTTTGAAATTAATTGTAACAAATGAAGTTACATCCGATGAAATGTTCTCACTAGCAGAGGTAGTGAGGCAGTCATGTTAAACTTGCAAAGAAATTAGAGAGAGAGAGAGAGAGATGAGAGTAACTAGGTTTTTTTATTACTTGGCATTCTCTTGTTCTTACACATTTATATAGGTGTCTTTACAATCATTTGTATCACAATAACAATCAAAGAAATCCTGGCTTCAAAAAAAAAAAAAAAAGAAACAAAAACAAACAAAAATCCTAATAACTTTGAAATACAACTACTACTCATATACTACTATTACCATTTAAAATAACATTTAATATCTATCAACTGCAATATTGTCGATTGCTTGCAAACAACCAAGTCCTCAAGGTTGAATAGAGAGAAATTAAATCGAAAGGTAAGTAAGAGCTTCTAAGTAGCAACTGTAACCATGAGCATATTGAGTCCATCAAGAGCGAGATGGAATAGAGTTAGATTTTCATACCAAGCCATGACAATCGAGATACCTTTCTTTGATGGTGATAGCATTTTAGAAGTATGACATGAACGCGGAGCAATTGCAGGTAAATAACCAAATTGTTGTTCTTGTTGACTTCCCTTGTTGTGTCACCACCACTCACATAGATCATGAGAACTTGTTGGGTCATCATCTGGCAGCACATTAATAATTCCTGTAATCCTTTGAGAAATCTTTGTATTGTCTTAACAAGTCACATAACGAGGACCCCATTCGTCATTCACTTCAAGAAAAAATGTTGCTTCCCTATTCATTTGAAGTGCAAGGTCCATTGAAACCAAAAAAAAAAAAAGTTCGAGGTCTCCTGTAACTTTAAGCCCAACATTGTTTAGCAAGTCTTCCACCTCATGAAGCCCTTAAATAAAGAAAAGCAATGCCATCTTGCATTTCTAAGATAAAGGAGCGTCGTCGATCAACATGACCACGTAACCTAATCGTAAGAAGAATTTGATAAAGTGCATACATGACGAAGCTATAATTGAAGTTCTGAATAACTGATTCCAATAAAAAAATACTGAATAACTGACCCTTAATTGTCTTGCAATTACCACAAAGAAGAAGAGTTGTACCAACAATAACTATAGCATTTTCAGAGTCATACACCACATGGTACTTGTCATGAATCTCAAAAACATATGTGCCAAGGTGTACCAGTACTTATATTTTGATGGAACACAAACAAATTGGTGTATCGCCCATAAAGAGTTACCCACTAGAATGAGAACTTGAAGTGAAAGGTCAACTGTAAAGGCTACGAGCATTCCAACCACATTGACAATATTGAAATGATCAAAACTCGTAAACATATGGCATGACAATCATAAGGAGATCCTGGTATAATAGATGAAGCTCTAAAATCAAAGGGTACATGAGCAGAGGAGGTTGATCGAGAATCTCAATTTGTAGGTCAATGCAAGCAAACCACAAACCTAGATTGGCTTCCTCTCGAGTTCAATCAATTGGAAATTCAATTGGCACATTTCAACTCTCGAGTACAATCAATTGGCAGCCTATATCCATTCTCGTCGATTCTGGCAATTCGCACGATATCAATAAACCTAGATTGGCTTCCTCTTTGCACCTCCCAATTCACTCAAATCCCTCATTTTCGGTGTTCATGGGTAACAGGGCAACAATTTATTATTTTGGATTATGTTCTACTACTCCCATCCTAATCCAATCCCAATTATTCACATGATTGCTACGATATTCCAAGCTATGGGGCTGAACTCGTTTTCGATTACGACTGGCTACGTTCCTAGGGACCTTTCCTCTCTGACCTCACCATTCCCTCGATGCAATTCTATCGTAATAGCTCCCTCATAATCCCCAATAGCGAGCACAACACACCGCAACTCACACGAGCCCATGATCACCACATCCATTTACTTCCCCAATCTAGGCTGGTTAAAGCGTTGATTATTTCAGAGATGCTTAAAAGATGTGATAACGTCGATTATTTCAGAGATGCTTAAAGATGGGGTTTACTAAACCAAGCACCAATCCTTTCTATTCACCTGTGATCTTGGTCAAGAAAAAAAGATGGTACATTGCGCTTTTGCATTGACAATCGGGCACTCAATGCAATCACGGTTCGTGATAGAATCCCAATTCCCACAGTGGACGAGCTTCTCAATGAGCTCTACACGCATTTATCTTCTCTAAACTTGATCTATGCTCCGGATATTTCCAAATCTGGCTCACAACTGAGGATACTTTCAAGACCGCATTTAGGACGATTGATGGACACTATGAGTTCTTAGTAATGCCCTTTGGGCTCTCTAATGCTCCCTCGACACTTTGAGCCACAATGAATGACTTATTCATACCCTATCTACGCTGGTTTGTCTTGGTCTTTTTTGATGATATCTTGATCTATAGTCTTGGCCGGGATTCACATTTGAAACACCTACGATTAGTTTTTCAATTACTACAAGATGACCAATATTTTGCAAAGCTATCTGAATATTCTTTTGGTGCAAGTCTGTGGAATATCTAGGGCGTGTGGTCTCTGCCAACGGGGTGGTTGCGGACCCTTCTAAACTAGAGGTCATTCACACTTGGCCGGAACCACAGAATGTGACTGAACTACGCGGGTTCTTGGGGCTAAGGTTGCAAGTGGTGCAGGGCAGGGCGGGGATCGTAATTACCGTTCCCATTCCCGTTCTCGTCCCCGCGGGGTGCGGGGCGGAGATTTATTCCCGCGAATTCCCCGCGAGGCGAGCTTTGCCGCCCCACCCCACGGGGATCCTCGCAGGGCGGGGAATCCCTGCGATGCCCCATCAATTTTGTCAAAAATATTTATTTTGATCTTCATTCATTGGTCATTTTGGCACTTAAGTACTACTTTCTCAATTTTTTTAAGAAACTATTTTTCTCAAATTGAAGGATTAATATGGATTTGTTTTATTGATTGAGTTACAAGTTATCATACTTAATTAAATATATAAGATTTCCAAATTTAGTATGACAAATATATTTCAATGACGTTCCAAATATAATTTTATATATCTTTATGATATAACATATATATATTATGGAATTAATTTAATGGTAAAAATAAATTTTAATGTTGGAGATCTTAAGTTTCATTTCATATATTACATATGTTTTAAGTAAAAAATTTATATAATTTTTTTTTTTGTAAAAACATGAAAAATGGAGAATTTTATGCAAGTGATGCGGGGCGGGGAATCCCCATGGGGCAAGAATAATTACCGTCCCCGCCTTGCCCCGCGTGGCGGGGAAAGATTTTGCCCCGTGCCCCGCCCCACGGGAAGCAAAAAGCGGGGATTCCTTGCCCCATCGAGGTGGGGCACCGCAGGGAACGGGGATTCTCCGCCCCACTTGCAACCCTACTTGGGGCTCACCAGCTATTACCGCCAATATGTTTTGCATTATGCAACCATTGCAGGGCCACTCACTGATCTCCTCAAATCTAATGCTTTTACATGGGATGCAAAACCAAATACGACTTTAACAAAACTAAAGATAGCTATGCTTGAACTACCAATCCTCCCAACAATCGGTCTTTTCTCGACCATTTGATGTTACTACAAACGCCTCGACCATTGTAGTTGGAGTTGTTCTTTCGCAAGACAAGCTCCCCAATGCCTTCTTCAGCAAGAAGTTTTGTCCGCGCCTTCGATCTTCCTCAACGTGCACCCCGTGAAATGTTTTCCATTACATAAGCTGTGAAGAAATTGCGTCAATATTTGCTTAGGAGGAAATTCAGGATATTCACTTATCAAAAAAGTTTGCAAAATTAATAAACTCAAACTATTCAAACACCGGATCAACACTGTTGGCTTACCAAGCTATTGGGCATTATAAGATTCTCTATACCCTTGGCCACGAAAATACCGTAGCAAATGCACTCTCAAGCAGCCGACCTCTCCTAATGCCCCGTCTTTCTTGGCCCATTCCACAGTCGCCTAGCCTTTCCTAGACCAGTTTCGGTTGTTGTATACCAACATTTCTGTGGTCAACAATTGCTTCGCAAACTACAAATTGATTCAAAAATGCACCAGATATTCTCTATCAAGAATGGCATTCTTTTCTATAAAGATAAATCTTTTGCATAATTTAAACTTCGCCCCGAGTTGTTATGGGAGTTTCATTCCTCACCCTTAGGCGGTCACTCGGGCTCCAAAGCCACCGCTACTCGCCTCGCATCCTCTTTCTATTGGCCAGGATTCTCGAAGGATGTCAAACATTTTGTGAGTTCATGCTCGGTATGCTTGCAACACAAGTATTCCACACAAAAACCATATGGTCAGCTTCAACCTATCCTAATTCCGAACAACGTTTGGGAAGACCTTACTATGGATTTCATCACAAATCTACCAAAGTCAACAGGGCAAAACATGTATTTGGGTAATAGTTGACAGACTTACCAAATTTGCACATTTCATTGGGCTACCTTCCAAGTTCTCTGTTGCGGATCTCGTATCGATCTACTCCATTGAGGTCTTTCGCCTCTACAGGATCCCTCACTCCATCATCTCAGACAGAAACAAGAACTTCATCTCCAAATTTTGGAGAGAATTATTTACCCACCTCGGCACCAAGCTCCACTACAGTACAGCTTACCACTCCGAAATGGAAGACCGAAAAGAGGTGCTCAACAGGTGCTTGGAGACTTATCTCCGTTGCTTTGTTAGCGATGAACCTCATCTTTGGTTTCGCTACCCACTCCTCGCTGAACATTGATACAACACCTCCACTCATACAGCCACGGGCATGACCCCTTTTAAGACTCTCTATGGTCGTCCCCACCATCCATTCCCTCATTCCTTGTCGGATCTGTCTCCGCTACTACTCTGGAAGTCCTACTCAAACAAAAAGACCAGATCTTAGCCACTCTAAAGGTCAATCTCTCTCGTGCGTAGGGATGCAAGTGGGGCGGGTTTGGGGCAGGGTATGCAATCCCCATCCCCACTTTTGGCGGAGCGGCGATTTCCCAATGGAAAAATATAGACCCCCATTGCCCGCCCATCGGGGATCCCCACCCCTACTACTATTTCACATAATATCTAAAAAAAGAAATCTAAATACATTATACATATCTATAATTGAAATCATAAGATCATATTATTGATAGTATGTATTATATGCGGATGGTTCTATTAATCAAAAGTTGGGATACCTGGACTCGGCACTTTATGCCGGAGTACCCATGTCGACACGATCCGACACGGATCCAGACATTGAATATGTGTCGACATGGCAGATCTGAGTACGGACGCGGCCAATCTGTGAGAGAGAGTTACAAATCTGGAGAGAAAGAGAGGTGCAGAATTAAGAGAGAAGTGGGACGTAATGATGAGGAAGAGTGATGCAACGATAGAGGGAAAGAGAGATGAAGATCTGAGATAGATTTAGCAATGACGGAGAGACCCGAGCAGCCGCCATGAGTTGTAGAGATGATATTTGTGAAAAGAATGAAACCCTAGCCCATAGAGAGAGAGGAGTTATTTTTGTTTTCAAAGTGGACCCACTTACTTTTACTACCCATCGAGGAGAGAGAGAGGAGTTATTTTTTATGGGCCCTCTTACTTTTAATTTCTAACCTATACACATGTGCACATATTTACAAAATTAATGTAATACAACCAAATATAAACAACTATATACTTATCTACACATGACCCATATTTAAACAGCTACTTCCACACATTACCCATATTATAAAAATTGATGTAATAAAATGAAATTATAAATTTAGTTTTACATACATAGTTGGTTAGATGGTTATATATGTATATATTTATATCTTTTGCCTTGTCCAAGTACCCGTGTCCAAATATTTAGACACTTACTAGCCAAGTCCACGTATCCTTTAACTCAAATAATTATATAACCCAGAATTAAGAAGCAAAAATGGGCGACGACTGGACTGAGGTGGGAAGACGGAACAAGCGCGGCGATAGGAGCAACGTCGGTCGGGAGCAATGGGGAACTGTGCCAGATCTCCAGCCGGTGCGCGGTTGCCGATGGAGGACCATTCGAATTGAGAAGAAATGGTTCAACATCTCTTTCCTTGCTCGCGGGGGGGGCATATATCCAGCAAGCTACATTCACGAGGCAGTTTGCACTAAAGCTGGATGCTAGGGAACTCGCGTGGGTGCAGCGTGTTATTGCTGAAGTTATTGGGAAGCAACAGTGGGTGCGAAGGAGTTTTAGAGGTGACTCAGGTCAATTGTTCGTTCAGACTCTCGAGAATCCTATTGGGATGCTCTTGCGTATATGGAGAGTAGGGAACAAGGGGTGGGAAACCATCTTGGTACTTGTTGATGATGGTAATGGATGGGGACGATGATGGTAATGGATGGGGACGCTTCCTCAACAGTCTGGTGGACGAAGGAGAAGATAGACCCGAGAGGAACATACATCACCTGCCGGTCGAGACCTATGTGAACTCCTGCTTCAGCAAGATGGGAGGAGGGATGAGGAACCGAATAGAATAAAATATTACACAACAGGCTCGATCAGAAAATTCGATGGACGGAGGTGGTGGGGAGGCAGGCCCCAGCTCGCGGACCTCGATTCGAACCAGAAGCAGGATTAAAGTGGACGGCGAGGACAACACAGCAGAGCAGTCAAAAGTTGTTGAAAGGTAACGCTGAATGGAGGGAATCCTAGTCTTACAATGATAGGGTCGGAGATATAGAGGGCCACATGTCTGTGTTCATCTTTAGGGTTGCAGGGTGTTGCAAATGGTCCCTTTTGGAGAATCGGCTGGAAAAAGGTCTCATAAGGAAGGTATCCTTAATCCCGGTGCGTGACGATAGAGCTATCCTCAAATGTGTCTCGAGTGCAGAGAGAGTCATGCTTCTAGGCAAAAATGGGGGACTATCGGAGGATCTAATCGCCAAGATTGTTCCCTGGAGTCCGGATCTACATTGGAGCAAATCTAAGTGGGGAGGCGTTAACTGTTGGATTTGGATTAGAGGTCTCCCTCTAAATCTATGGAACGAGGAGGAGCTACGATCTATCGGAGGGAGGTTCGGGGGCTTGCTGGAGATTGATAGAGGGACTTGGCAACGATCGAATATGGAGAGGGCAATCTTGAAAGTCAAGGGCAAGTGGAGAGGTTTCTTCCCAACAGAGATCAAGGTGCCATGTGGGTCGAGGCGAGCATGTCTCCGAGTAGGGCGTTGCAGGGAAGAAAACGGGAGACAAGAAGTGTTTACCGGCGTAGCCACAGACGGCAAAGGAACGGAAGTGCCTCATGCAGCGTGGTGGCAGGCCCCACGTGGAGAGAGAATAACCCTTGACACGCAAACGGTCAGTGTGGCAGGCACGAAAGAGGGAACGGCGGATACGGTGCAGTGGTTTGGAGATAGGGAGTGTCGAACTAGTGATGAGGAAGCAGAATCGATGCGTGGAAGTGTTGAAGTCGCCTCTAGGAATTGGACAGGTGGAAAGGAAGTTGCTTTTGCATTTAATGCAAAGGAGTGGTGGCCTAGGAATGTTGTCCAAACAGTGAAGCGAAAAGACGGCAAAGAGCCTATGGAGGTGGAGAGGTGGATAGCAGGACCCAGCTTGAGACATGCATTTAATGCGAAGAAGATGGGTGAGGACCTTGAGACAAGCGATGGGGTTAGATGTCCGTTATGCGAGGAAGGAGCTGAACGGCAAGGGGCGAGCCAGGACGCGTGTTACACAAGTCAGGATGGAGGTGGGCCCAGATGTCCAACGTGCGGAAAAGTTCGACCGCGGGCCACACGAGGATCAACCAGACGGATGCCCTTTCTGCATAAAGGAACCCAGGCCTCAAGAATAGCACCTGAATGAGCCGAGTCCGGCCCACGTTAATGTTGAGACGCCCGTATGAAGCCCAGCCCAGGAATGTATGCAAGGTCGCGAGGCGTTAGGCTTGGCCCCTAGTAGAGTCCACATGGCGGAGGGCCAAGGAAATTATTTGAAGGGGTCGAAGCATGCATTGACAGATTCGGCACGCCTAGGGGCGAAGTGCAACGTTGATGATAACCTGATGAGAGCAACTCCAGCAGAACCAATACGGGAGATCCCGACCGATTAGGGGGTCACATGCCTGATCGACCGCATGGAAGAACAGATGGCTAGCAATGCAAAATTATCTTGTGGTTTTCATCCCTAGTCCCCCGAGATTCAGGTCGGGGATCATTCGGTCGGCATGTCTAGAGGCGAATCCACAGAGGGTTTCACTAGGTAGTGCTAATAATTCTGATGACGAAGAGGTTCGTATAGATGGGCAAGGCGCAAGCAACGAACGGGCAGGCCAACAGGAGGAAGGAGAAGAGGCCGAAGGAACTCTAGGTGGAACCGAACCTCGGGATGACCTTAGAAGATAGTAGTGAGGCAAACTCGAAGGAGGGTACCCCTGCCGATGACATGGAAAATGATGATGAGGATGACTGGATTGAGGAACAGGTGAGCGAGACACAAGTGGGAGCCCGGCCAGAAGTTGCGGAAAGACCACTTGCAGATATCGTCTAGTCAGAAGTAGAATCTATTCTCCAACTCTTTGCGGCAAGGGCGAAGCTAGGCTTATCGCTGATGTGGTCATCTGAGGAGGAGCCTTTTGACCCTACGTCTAGTTCTACATTGGAAATTGTCCATATTCGAGACGATCCTCCAACCCATTTGATTCCGATGGCGAATGGAACAAGCTCTAGTGAGGATACACCCTTAAGTGCGTTCCTTTCTCAAAACGGTTTGCGCGTAAGGGAGAAAATGCGAAGGTCACATCAAGTGGGGGAAACAAGCGAGGCAGGGGGTTCAAAGGTGCTTCAAAAAGAATTGCAAAGGAATTTTACAGTGGATTATAGTACCCGGGATAAGAGCGCTTTTGGAGGTCCAAAATGAAGATACAAAGTTGGAATGTCAGAGGAATTGGGAATTCTAATAAAAGGATGCTAATTAAAGAGACAAAGAGACAAAGAGGAATTGGCAATTCTAATAAGTGGTGCGGGAGGTGAATCCAGATATTTTGGTCATCCAAGAGACAAAGAGAGCTGAGTTTGATAAGGCAGAGGTGGGAGGTATTTGGGGAGGGAGATTCAAAGAATGGGTATCTTTAGAGGCCGAAGGTACTAGAAGAGGGGTGACCGTTGTTTGGGATAGTAGAAGGGTGAAAGTGATAAGTAGCGTCGTCGGGACATTCTCTGTCTCGGTCCAAATTGAAGAGATAGGTGGACTCAAATGGTGGTTGTCAGGGGTGTACGGGCTGGCTACTCCAATAAGAAGAGAAAAATTCTGGGAGGAGTTGGGGGCTATGTATGGGTTGTGTGGGCCCTCATGGTGTATTACGGGTGATTTTAACATGGCAAGGTTCTCTTCGTAGAGGAGTAATAATGTAAGAGCCACGACAAGCATGAGGAAATTTGACCAGCATATTCGAGAGATGGAGCTTATTGACTTGCCTGCAATGGGAGGTACACGTGGTCAAACTTTAGGGCATCACCAATATGCAAGAGACTGGATAGATTTTTGTTTTCACTTGGGAGTGGGGGGAGCAATTTAGGAATGGTCGACAAGGCCTTGGTAAGCGTCTGACATCAGACCACTTCCCGGTGATTTTGGAGACTAGAGGGGTCAAATGGGGCTCCTCACCATTTAGATTTGAGAACGTGTGGCTCTCACACCCTCAATTTAATGATAGATGTAAGGTCTTGCGGAGGCGAACGATGAACAGAGGAGGGGCTGGGTATAGGTTGATGGGGAAGCTAGGAAGCATGCAGGGGAAGATGGAAATGTGGAATAAGGCGGTATTTGGTCAGACGGCTAAGAAAATTGAGGAAATCAAGGGTGTCATTAGAGGACTAGACGAAAAAGAGGGAACATTTGATTGGGATGAGCACATGACGAGCCGAAGGAAAGCGGCACAAAATGAGTTGGAGAGAGTTCTTTTCATTGAGAACCGCGTAGCTAGCCAAAAACTTATGGTTAAATGGGCAAAGGAGGGAGACCGTAATACCAATTTTTTTCATCGAATTCTAAGCGCAAGGAGGAGCAAAAACATGATTGAAAGACTCCAACTGTCCAATGTTCACAGAAGAGGTTGTTGTCATAGAGGATGCCTTGGTTGAATTTTTCGGAATTTGAATTCGTCTAATAGGGACATCGCATGGGAGATTGTTGGGATAAGCTGGGACCCGATCCGAGCAAACATGGCAAGAGACATCGAAAAAGAGTTCATGGAAGAGGAAATTTGGAGGGCAGTGTGCGATTGCGCGAAAGACAAGGCCCCGGGCTCGGATGGGTTCACATTCACGTTTGTTTAGAGTTGCTAGGGGATCGCTAAGCAAGACATCATAGCTTTTTTCGCAGAGTTCCACCGAAACGGAATTGTCAATGTTAAGATGAATGAAACATTCATATGTTTGATACCGAAAGGCGCCACGAGTGAGAAGATTGAGGATTTTAGAATCATAAGCCTCGTCACGTCAATGTATAAATTGTTAGCAAAAGTGTCGGCGTCATGGTTAAGAGACGTTTTACCGACGACCATAGCTAAGGAGCAAAACGCATTTTTGCTAGGGAGACAGATGTTGGACTTTGTTCTCATTGCGAGTGAGGTGATTGAGTATTGTCAAAAGGAGGGTTTGAGTGGTTATGTCACAAAACTTGACTTCTCCAAGGTGTATGACTGAGTCGATAGGGAGTTTTTAGATTATGTTTTGAGCATGAAAGGATTTGGGTCTAAATGGAGAAAATGGATTAAAGGATGCCTAAGCACCGTCAACTACTCGATCATGGTCAATGGCACACCACGAGGAAGATTCAGAGGTCAACGGGGCTTACATCAGGGAGACCCACTATCTCCTTTTTTATTTATCCTGGTGGCGGATGTTATGGGCCGAATGATTGATGTGGCAAAAGACACGGGAGCTGTGGTGGGCCTCAAGGTAGGACGGGCAAACACCCACGCTACCCATCTTCAGTTCGCTGATGATTCTCTACTGTTCATGGATGGATCCCCTGGAGTGGTGAGGAACATGATGTGGTTGGTGCACACTTTTTGTAAAATCTCTGGGTTGGCGTTGAACTTGGAGAAGTGTTGTTTGTTTGGTACTAATGCTCAGGAGCAGGAAGTCACTAGTATCGCGGCTAACACACAATGCCAGGTGGGATCTTGGCCCCTAAAATACCTGGGTATGCCTCTTGGAGGTTGTCCACTGAGTACCAATTTTTGGGAGCAGATTATAGAGAAAATAGCAAGGAGGTTGGACGAGTGGAAACGAGGATTCTTATCGAAGGGTGGGAGAGTTACTTGGATTAGTGTAACGACCCGAATAATCTAATCCTAGTCAATCTATCTTGTAGGACCATGACCTAGCGGCCAGTCCTACGTGGCATTCCAAGTCACAACTCGACGTCGGCACCGAGGTAATTATCAAATTAATTATTTCTATTTGTGTATGATGCCATGTAATATACTATACTTATCTAAATTAACCTACAAATGGTACTAGCTCTAACATTGGATGAGCGAGCTATAATATATATAGATGCGTGCACGCAAGAATTTAGGTGAGTCGATGTGCTAACGGGGGACTTGGGTGGACGTAAAACTTAGGCTTTTATTTGATAAATTATGCCTAAAATATTTTGTGAAATCAAAATACTCACCTAAGTCATGAAATTAAAATGAATTGCTTATCCTAGATATTAATCTAAGCTAAATGATATGTCAAGCTACTAATTATATGATTAAACCTAGGTTGGTTTATATGACCTTGGGAAAATTAACTAATTTAGTTCATAACATCAATTGTCTCAAGTTAAAAATGCAAGTCCTAAAGTCTTAATAAAAATCCCATGAGATCAAGTTTATGGAGGAATCTTAAGAAGACATGTTTTAATTAAAACTCACCTTAGATCCACATAGAGATGAGTAATAAGTGGGATGCTAAGTAAATCCTAGGATGAGTATAAACATCTAAAAGTCTATAAATTGAGGACTTAGTGAAGAGACCACTAATTACCTCTACATGTATTTTCTTGAGAGAACAAAGAGAGGAGACTAAGTGTTCTGGGATTTTAGAGGATTGGGAGGCTAAGGGAAGAAAATTGAAGCTAAGATTGAAGAAACTTCAGCCCTAGAAGAGTTCATGACCTAGGTACTTTCTTTTCTCTTTTTTTTTTTTGCTCTAAGTTATGGAAATTTGGGGTTTTTGGAGACCTAATTCCAATTCTGAATTTTTAGAGCTTCAATTATCTTTATAATGCAAGGATTTTGAGTATTAAACGGGGTGTTCAAAAGTACTTTTGTGGGATCAAGTCTTTGTTTTCAAACAAGCCATGTTTCTTGTTCAAATTTGGAGTTTTAGTGATAATGGATTGTTCTTTAAGTTGTGGAATGTTTAGATCACTCATATTCACTTCAAAAACAAGTATCTTGATTGAGTTTCAATTATGGATAGTAACTTCTTGGAATTGGATTATTGGTTTCTAATATTTGGGGTTTATATTGTTCAGAACAATGTATGTTTGATGAAATGTCACAATGAAGAGTTGCATTGTGTTAAGCGTTGGGGATTCATTGATTCTTATTTTTGAGTTATTTGGTTAATTTGAATGGATTATTAGGACCCTAATAGAGTTGAAAAATAGATGGAATTGTTGTCATGAGTTGGTGTCTTGAATTGAGTTGAATGGATGAATTGATGCCTTGAATTGAGCCAAAATTATAGCTAAAATTATAGATAGCATAAGTCTTTCACTTCTTCTCAGAATTGGCTGATTTTTTTATGAGTTATTCTTAGATATTTGAACAAGCTTCTCACCAAAAATCACGTTTTTTGGATGTGTGATTTGAGAGTTATGAATTTCCTAACACTGCTGGTCCGAAACTCTCTCAAGTTGAGTTGTTTTGGTATTTTGAACATAACTCTCTCATTTTTAATCGGATTTGATCGTACTTTACCATTTCGGAAAGCTAATACATAGAACGACAACTTGAGATCAGTATTTCTTAAGAATTTAGTCATCTTCTTTGTCGAAAATGGACTGAAATAAGTGCTAATCCATCAAGATATTCTTTTTACAAGTGTTTGGATGTCGAGACCTTTTCCGAGGGTCTCCATTAGTCCAATAATAACCAAAATCTCCAAAATAGCTTAAATTACTATAAATTAGGTTCCCTAAAATCTTCAAGTGATTCAGAGGTGTTTTGAATGGTTTTTCAAATGAGTTTTGAAATAGGTAAAACTTCGTTACTTAATGAGCTAGTTTTTGGACTGAAGGTGTTCCGGGCATCAAATGATGTCGAAATTGAACCAAAGTTTCCAGAATGTGTCATTATATCATATTAAAGGTGTCCACCGAGTTTCATCATTTTTCAATGTGTCTAACTTAGTTTTCAAGTCATGCTTCGAATAAGAGATCAATAATTACAAATAAGGACTTAAAGTTTTACTTAGAGTCTTATATTTGTTTTTTGTTCATATTGATGAGATTTTGTCACTCAATATCCTTGGTTTAAAGTAAATAGACTTCAATGAACCAACACCGAGAATTTTGGAAATTTCTATGAGTGTTTTAGCCGCATTTCAAGTTGCATAAAAATCAAGTTCTTGGAAATTATTTTAAGATCCCTAAGGGGGTGTTTTGCAAACCAATGCATTAAACCAACTTGAAATGATTTCCAATGTACTTTGATGATTCAATAACACTTAAAAACAATAGGAGAAAAATGCTTACAACCTTATCACACCAAGTTTGGATATTTTGGTCGAGTTAAGGGTTAAAAGGGCATTTAAAATGATTAAAAAAAGACCTCGTCGGGTTATTCCTTCGCATTAAGGCTTTGAATATGGTAAGAATGAGTGATTAACCCCGAGGATATAGCATAAACTTGTTTAAGACACGTTAAAGTTTTGATTTGGTCTAAGTTAAATAGAAAAGACATTGGGACAAATAGCGGATTGTTTTATAATGAACTGAGATAATCAAACTTAAATAAGCTCTAACACATATAAAATGAACTCTAATAGGTACCAGGGGCCTTGAGCGTCAGTGCCAAGTATCAGGAGTGTAGTACGAACGTGTGGGAGCCGCAATTATTTCGGATATTATTGCATTTTGAGGTAAGTAAACTAGTAAGAGCGTCATCATGATTTCTTTTAAACTTCTTATTGTTAATCTTTTGAAAAGCATGCCATACTTGTATTCCATTCTTGTTTCAAGTGGCTTAGGATATAGGTAATCCCCCAGTTGTGTTATCTCGCGGGTTAAGCATCCGGAGTCACCGTGGCTTCTTTCGAGGACTATATAAGGGATAAAGAATCCGACTTTGTTGTGGCTTACCTTGATAGTTTAAAAGGGGCTATTGGAAGTGACTCGAGGAGTCCACAATGCCTAAAAAGTCATGTCGGGGCAGTTGGAAGTGGCCTTTGGCCCACTATGTCGACTTCAAGCTATGTTTTGGTCTGATGACCCGTAGTTTGGATGGGATTACGCCTATCTATTTTGCTTCCTTGCCACTTGAATTTCATTGTTTTACTTGATTAGTCCGTCTATCATGCACTTTGTCATTTTATTTATATCTTTCTTTCAATACCCGCATGATTTAGAGACTATTGTCGTTTATTATTCAGAAATAATGTTGAATCTCTTTTGGCTTTACTCACTGGAATTGTCTCCATCACTGGTGACAATTGCAGGTCCCTCTAATAGCAAGGGTGAGGAGCCCAAGATCGGTGATTAGCTCTGAGTTTTCCTTAGAGCCGACTTTTCCTTTGTTGCTATCGTTGGTATTTTAGTTGTATATATTATATTATACTTGATGTTTTTATACACATTTGGGTATGGGTTTTGAGAGATACATGTATATAATGCTTATTTACATTGTCATTGCCTGAGATATACATGAGATCTATACTATGCAGGATTTCCACATCTAGGATTTGTCCCGAATTAAGTTTATTTTTTTTAGTTGCTTTAAATTACTTTCGTTGCGTAATGAATAATAAGACTTGTTAAACTAATTAGCAAACTTAATAAACAACCAATGGATGAATAATTCGGATAAGAGGCTGATTAGGCATGCGTTGACTCAGTGCGGGTTGACCGAGGGTCCACGTAAGCCTAGGCCGGGCGGGGCCCAGTTTGTAGGGACTGGGGCCGTCACAATTAGATCGGTTTTGGATGCTATCCCGACGTACTTCATGTCATTATATTGGATTCCGGAGAGAGTGGCGGTGAAAGTGAAGAAGATGATGCGCGAGTTCTTGTGGAAAATGATGAATTCAGACAAGTCTTGGGCTCTTGTAGCTTGGAAGCAGGTCAAACTACCGAAAGCTCTTGGGGGATGCGCATTGGGAATTTGGTGAAAAGGAATCGGGCTTTGGCAAGTAAATGTTGTGGCGGTTTCAGACGAAACCGGAGGCTAGATGGGGTGGAAGTCATCAAAAGCATTCATGGGGTGGATACGAATGAGTGGGACACGAAGTGTCGATCACTAGCGATGTACAAGGCCCCGTGGAAATTCATTTTTGATTGCAGGGAAGATTTCCAAAAAGGTTTAACAATCACAGTAGGGCGCGGAGATAGAATCAAGTTTTGGAAGGACAATTGGTGCGGAATTGGGAATTTGGGGCAGAGCTTCCCAGATTTATGTAATCTGTCTCGCAAGTCTAATATGACTGTGGCAGAGGCGGCATCAATAGAGGGGGGAGGAAATAATGGTACGTTATGGCAGTTGGGATTTTACAGAAGATGTAGAGGCGTGGAGATCTCGTCCTACACGACTTTATTACAAAGATTGGAAGGGCGGAGACCTACGAGGAGGAAGATTCTAGGCCTTGGAAGTGGGAGAGTCATGGCGAATTCACGCTGCAGTCGATGTTCTTTAACTTGTGCACGGATGACGGTCCCCGGATGGGACAATCGTACAAGACAATATGGAAGAGCATGACGGCAATAAAAGCGAAGGTATTCGCGTGAATGGCTTGGTCGGGGAGGATAAATACGATTGATATGATACAAAGAAGGTGCCCCTCCCACACGCTCATGCCTTCGATATGTGTTCTATGCAAACGCGCGAGCGAAACCATTGACCATTTTCTTATGACATGCACATTTTCTTCCCGGGTCTGGCAAACCTTGAACCTTGAGTTAGGTATGATGTGGACTTTCCCGAGCACTGTCAAGGAATGCGTTGAGAATTTGCCACCCCAAATTAGAGGACCGAAGCAACGTACGTTGTGGCAAGCAGGAGGTCTCCACATTGCATGGGCCTTATAGGGCGGAAAGGAACAATCGTATATTTCATGGGCGGGAGAGTACTTGGATGGATGTTTGAGAAAGTGCTAGACGAGGTGTGGCGTCAGTCTTGTTCGGAAACAAAGAGTTTCGGGGTCGTCCTTGGTCACAAATAGCAGGTCCGTGGAGTATGTTGTTGCTATGAAGGATTTATGGCTATGTGCTTCGATTCGCTGGTCTTACTCGGTAAGTTTTGTTTGGGGAGGTCGGCAAAATCATTGGTTTTCTAGGATTCCCTGATGTTTTTCTTATGGTTTTTGTGTTGTTTTGCTGGCCAATTTTGAGGGATGGTGCACTAACAAGGAACCCCATAGGGCCCTCGCTTTCTCGTTTCTTGTTTTGTTTGTACCGGTGCAGGGTGCGGGGTGGAGAGTGTCTGGGTGGGGTCATCTCTGATACGGCGTTTTTCCTGTGGGAGAGGAGACAACGTGCGAGGCTGAAGGTGAGGGCTAAATGGGTTCAAGGGCATCTGTTAGTCAAGGGACTCAAACGTTAAAAGTGAATGGTTTGATGCTCTGGACCTAATTTGTGATCGTTTGCCTAGGCAAATATGTTATTCGTGTATCAGATACTGCACTAACCTGTTTTTGGGAGAAAGATCCCTATCCCTCTTGCTCTCTTGGCTTAGGTGACAGGTTTGGTAAGGTTTTGTCTCAGTGTTAGCCTCGGAGCGGGAGTTTTCTCAAGCTTTGGGTTATTGACATGGAACTTTGTTTCGGTCCTGTTGGTTCGCTTACCTTGTGGTTTTGAACCTTTCCTGACTTCTCCTAGTTGAGTTTTGTACTCCAAGCATCTATGCTTGCGAGGAGAGCTAGTTGGCGGGAGTGATGACTCCAGGTTCTGGCTAGGGCCTATCGTTCGACACTGAGTGATTCTCCCTTGGGGAGGGGGGCGGCTATTCTTTAGTGCACATTCAGCTATATAGAATCAATTTTTTTGTACATAGTCCTGTGAATATGGAAGGCGCCTAAGAGGGTACACAGCCCCTCGAATGTAAACAATTTTCGATTTATATAACTTTCTGGAGCTAGTCTCCAATTCCCTCAAAAAAAAAAAAGGATTACATATCCGGCCTCTAGATATGTACCCGTCCTTTAACTCAGAGAATTGCATATCTGACCCCTAGATATGCACCCGTGTCGGATACCTATACCCGAGTCCAAGTAACCTAGATCAAAAGCATAGTTTCACAGTTGAATCTATACAGATATATTAAATAATATACTACATTATACATGAGTTCTATGTTATATTAATTTTTTCTTGATAAACTTAGTTACATTAATTAAAGATATATCATATATCAGATCTAAATAATACATTGCATTAAAATTCTATATCATAAAAAAACATCATTAATTATTATTATAAAAAAATCCATCGTTATTGTTTGTTTATATTAATTTAGCTATAAATTATAACATTATATTATTAAAAAAGTATCATATTTAATGTAGATTATAAAAATGTTATATTATAATATTTAGGGCTACATCTCGTAAAGTTTAAATTATTGTATTAGGCTTCTAATCAATGGCTAATTGATATGATCATTTGATTGTAACAATTTTATGTAGGTTTAGGCTTCATACATTAGTCATAATACAAAGTAAACAAAAGTAACAACATACTTATTGTGGGGATCCCCGTGGCAAATCCCCGTAGGGCGGGCGGGGAATCCCCACGGGGTAGGGAGGGGTAATATCGCCCCCGTCCCACCTCGCATGGTGAGGATGAAATTCTCCCCGCCCCCCGCCCTGTTGAGGCTAGTTGGCGAGGAATCCCCGCCCTGTTGGGATCCCGATAGGGAATGGGGATTCTCCATCGCACTTGCATCCCTACCCATGCGCAACAAAGAATGAAACATTTTGCAGATTTACACAGGCAAGAGAAGACATTTGAGATCGAAGACTTCATTTACCTCAAACTTCAACCATATTGACAGTCGTCTGTCCACCGCCTCTTCTCGTCGAAGCTGGCAACCCGTTTCGACTTGCCCTACAAAGTCCTCAGCCGCGTCGGCGTTGTCGCCTATGAACTGGAGCTCCCTCCAGGCTCTTGCATCTACTCAATTTTTCATGTGAGCCTGCTTCGTGGCCACAAAGGTGCCCCAACTCCTCCTTTGCGAGACCTCCTCGTCGATCTCTCTCCTCTTGCTAGGCCTCTAAAACCAAAACAAATATTAAGGAATCGACTTCTCCGCTTGAGTGCTGGTGACATTAGAGAAGTCCTCTTGGAGTGAGAGGGACTGGACTGATCTGAGGCCACTTGGGTTTCGTGTAGTTAACTCAACCAACTGGCCTCTGGAGTTAATCTTGAGGACAAGATTCCTCTTGGAGATCGTGGCATTGATATGCTTGCAAACGTGGACCATGACAACATACAAATTGGTGGGTCGTGTATCTCTAATGAAGCGGACTAGAACTCTATGGGCCGACCAACTACTATCGGGCCCAAACGAATTGCAAAGTGCCCAGCATGGCACAAGGATTATCATATGTATAGGGCCCAATTTAAATGTTGTTTGTGGCCCATTTTGTTTGATGTTTTAGTCCAATAATTAGTGGGAACAACCCTACTCTAGGGTTGTATTTAAGCAAACATCTTAGTTGGTAGAAATGAAGAAAAAAAAAGTTAATCTATTTCCCTATCGGTTATCGTCTTTTTCCTTCCTGTCTTTATTGTTTATGTTTAATCCTAACATTCACCCTAGATCAAGAAGAATAATTTAAACCATTATGATTATCCTTTACATATACGTAAAACATGGTGATCACTTGTTGGTAGAAATAAGTTTTGGCCAAATACAAATCTGCAATCGTGTTTTGATGCGCTAACTAACAAAAATAACCACAAATAATTGTCGTGCAAACATCATCATTACGAAAGCCTGAATCTCAAATTAGTTGGGGTCAGCTCCATGGATCAATCTCTTCCACTCAACTTAGTTTAATGTGGTTGATGGCGTGCTTTCAAAATCCTTCAAATCCTTGTTAATCAATCTATCTCATGTTATCTCAAGCCTACCACTATCTCATCATATTTCTTCAATTTTTATTGGGCCGAGTTTTCTATCTGGGGCATTTGCAAGTTGTATTTGAATGTGTCCAAACCACTGCAACCACCCTTCTTTAACTTTGGCATCAATTGGTGCTAATCTTACTTTTCGTTGAGTCTTCTTATTTCTTATTATTATTTTATCTTTAGAATTTTTCCAACACATACATTCACCGATGCTTCTATACTCATTTTATGTTATTTCTAGAAGTATTAAAAACATGTTATCTCAAAATTAGAGAAAACAATTCTAACGTAACATTAGTAGGGTATCTTATATAATCTAATGATTGTTGAATTCACATTTGCATGTAAAATATGTTAATAATCTTGACATCTAATTCTCCAATTTTTGGAACAAAAATAAAACATTGAGCGGTCTTTTTGTTTCTGCATGGTTGTATGTCATAGTTTGATGTCTTACTAGTCCTTTCAATGTGTTTGATCACTGTCAAGTGTCAACAATCTTATTGGATACTCATTGGTTTGGTATGGGGGTTATTTGGGTAAGAGGGCGGGAGTTTGAGCCTCATAGTGGGCAAGTTGTTGTTTCTTATCAAAAAACAAAAACAAAAACAAAAACAAAAACAAAAAAAAAAAAAATCCAACTGAATATCTCTGTAAGCTTCTCATCAAGTTTTCATGCAAAATTATAATTTCATACCGATTGAAACATATGAAAAAAAAAATAACAAAACTTTTCACTCTCATGCGACCAGTTCAAATACCATTATCTAAAGCAAAACTAAAAAATATCATGATTTTTTAAGAAGAAACTATATTGTTTTTTATTATTGACACATACTTGAATACTTCCATACGTATGACAAATCAAAAAATGCTAGGAGGACCAGAAGTATTCCAACAATGCTCTATAGAAGTGAATATTGGGCAGTATAGCAACAACAATTACATAAAATGAACATAGCAAAATTGAGGATGCTTAGGTGGATGTGTGGTAAAACTCGTAAAGATTGAATATGAAATACAAAAATTCAAAGAAAAGTAGGAGTAGCACCAATTGGCACAAAGATTAGGGAAAGGGGTTGCGGTAGTTTGGACAAATGCAAAGACATCCTACAAATGCCCCCCACTAAAAAATTTGACTCAATAGAAACTGAAGAAATTCGACGAGGTAGGGGTAGATCAAAGTTAACTTGAGACGCATTAATTAGGAGGGATTTAATTGGTTTGGAAAGGTCACAATCAATTGCACTAAATCGAGCAGAATGGAAGAGTTTGATCCATGTAGTCGACCCCAATTAATTTGGGACTGAGGCTATGTTTTTGTTGTTCTTATTGTGACCAAAAGTATTCCCTCGTGTAGCAACAAAAACTCATAAACGCTTCTACCTATACCAAAAGGCCCAAAAACTTTTGACAAACAACCTAGTTCCTTAACTGATTATATGAAGCATTTGAGAAAAAAATCAGAAGTAAAAGTTGGCCTGATTTTATTTGCTATCCAACCTGCTACCAAGGTTTGAAAAATCGACAAACTTCTCCGAACTTCGGTGGAAGTTTGTAGATAATGAAATGAGGAAGCGAAACTATGTGGCAATGTAAAACTTGCAAAGTCTCGCCTGAAACTTCGACATGTTTCACCAAACTTCGATCGACTTCAATGTTTTCCAACGAAACCATTAAAAAATAGACAAAAAAATGCTAGAATTTGAAGAAATCAACGAATTTTTTGGGGAAGTTATTGAAGCTACCCATAAATAAAATAAAATTTGAAAATTAACATTTTTCACATCAAGTAATAGATAAGGTCAAAATTTATCACATAAAGCAATATAAAAACAAATATTAATGTCGTGTGTGTTGCAAATTGAAACTGTAGAAATTCGACGAGGTAGGAGCAGACCAAAGTTAACATGGGATGCATTAATTATGAGGGATTTGAATGGTTTGAAAAGCTCACCATCAATTGCACTTAATCGAGCACAATGGAAAAGTTTGATCCATGTAGCCGACCCCAGTTAATTTAGGACTGAGGCTATGTTGTCGTTGTTGTTGTTGTGTGTTGCAAATTGAGTGTTTATTGCAAAATAACTATTTTAAACAATTGTATTTTGATTATTATGCATTATTGTTGTATGATTAAGTATATTTCTAACATCTTAAAGGAGAAATTTGAGTTTTCTAGCATTTAAAGTGACATTTCATAAACTTCCATATACCGGCGAATTTTTGTAAAACTTCCCTCGTTGAAGTTAACTTCCTCAAATTACTTCCTCGCACTGGTTAGTGAAACTGCTTAGGGGTTGCCTAGGCGCCTTGCAATCCTCGATTTAAATGTAGGATTTATCCTATTGAAACGCCATGTAAACTCATTTTTGAGTTTACAAACTCAAAAATTAGTTCACATGACGCTGGAATAGAAAAAACAATAAATTTGTTCAAATATTGCAAGGCGCCTAGGCAACGTAAAATGGGATAAGGTTGCTGTAATGACCTCGCCCTCCACGACAAAGTCGCTTGGCCTAAGATTCTCCTTAAACTTTCAAATGCTCAACAAGCCTAACAAATGCCTTAGTAAGCCTTCGTACCTACAAAGGCTGCAAATTACTATCATTTGTATCTAGAAAAATCGACGCATTTAAAATTTTAAAACAAAGCAGAAGCATTTCATATATAATCACTTTTCCCAAAAATATGAGTTACTAAATCACAATAAATTTGCACTCGTGTAGCTGACCCCAATTAATTTGGGACTGAGGCTATGTTGTCGTCGTCTAAACCGCAATCCATGTGTTATACATATGTGTTCATAAAATTGGAGAGAAGATGTTTATATTTCAGCTATAACGATTCGCAGAAATATGCAAAGAAGAGTTACATAAATTTGTTTTTACAATAGGGAGAAGAACTTCATATATGTTCTTCATTCTTTCTACTTTCATATATAATACTTGCCACATAAGACATATAGGCAACTTTTTACGCGAGACATAGTAGTAGCTTGTTACACAAGACATAGTAGCAACCAAGGTTTGAAACTTCGACTTCGCCTATAACTTCGCGCACTTAAAATTCGAAATTAATTCGAGGAAGTTAACTTCGATGATGGAAGTTTGACAAATATTCACCGATGTATGAAAGTTTATGGAATTTCACTTTAAATGCTAGAAAACTCAAGTTTCTTCGTAGAGATGCTAGAACTATATTTTATTCGAATTTAGGCGAAGTTTAAGTATATTTCTAGCATAGTCGAAGTTTCAGTCGAAGTTTGCTCAACTTCCATGAAACATAACAATTTTACTTCATGTTTTATTAACTTCCATCGATGTTTTTGAAGTTCGGTCGAAGTTAGCCGAAGTTGAGTCAAAGTTTTGCAATTTTTCTACTGCCTATGAACTTTGCTTCGCTCACTTCAAAATCGACAAACTTCGCCCGAACTTTGCCGAAGTTTGTCGATTTTTTAAACCTTGCATGCTACTACTACTTTAGCTCTCTCTAACCTATTCCATCACCAATATATCTCTTGATGTATGATTATAGTAGTTATCATGCAATGCGCTTATTTCTAAGTCCCTAGGGAAATATCAATAAGTACCTACCATACCTAATGCAGATATGAGATCAGGCCACCACTAGCACAAAACCCACCCCTAGTATATTAATTTGCAACAATCTACATAGTGTGTGGCTATTCCTTAAATAATTACCATGATTGTGAAAAATCATGGACAAGATTAGTGGCGATTCCACAACAATTGTGTTCGGGTCGCTAACCTTACCAGGAAAAAAAAAAAAACTCTTAGCCACTTTAGTCAAGCAGTTCTCCAACTACATAGCTTTGGACAAGTGAATATGTTGACTATCATGCCTCGTTAAAATTCTAGAGGGTGAGCACTAAACTTTGTATCTTTATATTAGGGATGCAAATGGGTAGGGGAATACCCATGGGTGATGGGGATTTACCCTAATGAGTATGGGTATGAGGATTTTAAATGGGGATGGATGTGAGGATGGGTACAAAATCTCATACCTACACGGATATGGGTATGGGTATGGGTAATAAAATATCCCCACGGAGATACCCACGTGTAATCCCCACGAGGGTACTTATCTACCCATGGGGATCCCTATGTATCAATTTATACAATATATGATATTTATTATTTATATATATACCATATGATATTTATATATAAATATTACATAGTTTTCACTCAGAAACGCTTATACATGTAACAAAAAATCTCTTAATGAGATTTATAATTTTAATTTATTTGGTTAATTAATAACTATATGTTTTGTTTTGAATTGTTTGCAACTATATTTATATTTTAAAATTTTAGGATCAAAAGTACTGAAAAAAGTTGATGACTTGGTAGTTTTAAGAGACAATGACTTTAAGGAATATTTTGAATTTGAACTTTTCGTTTTGCATATGCCAATGATTTTGTAAAAACTTATAAGTATTAGCACTTAGTAGTTGAAATTTGTATTGCATGATATGTTGTTTTTTTTATTTTTGTCGAAATTTCAACAATTGTGTTGTTATGCATGTATATTTGACACCATATAACAACAATAACAACATAGCCTCAGTTCCAACTTAATTGGGGTCGGCTACGTGGATCAGAATTTTCCATTGTGCTCGATTAAGTGCAAGTATATTTGACACCTTATTTGTTACAATTTTTTTTTGAGAATCCCCAATGGGGAATGGAATGGGGGAAAAAAAATTCCCCACGAGGATTCCCCATCCCCGCAAAAATCCCCATGAAAATTTCCAGGGGAATCCCCAATGGGAAATGAAATGGGTAAAACATTTTACCCATAAGGATTCCCCATACCCACGGGGATTTGATGGGTACAAGGATGAGTATGAGAATTCATCACCAGATAGATATGGGTATGGGTATGGGTATGGGTGATAAATGTTTTAGTGGGTACGGGGATGGGAATGAGGTTCTCATCCCCTACCCTACCCATTTGCATCCCTACTTTATATTATTAGTGATACGCTAGGTTACTGGGACTCAGGTACGGGTATCCGACACGGGTACATATTTAAAGGTCGGATCTGTAAATATCTGAGTGAAAGGATACGTGGACTCAGCTAGTAAGTGTCCAAATATTTGGACACAGGTACTTGGATAAGGCAAAAGATAAAAATAGATGCATATATAACCATCTAACCAACAATGTATTTAAAACTAAATTTATAATTTCATTTCATTACATTAATTTTTATAATATGGGTAATGTGTGAAAGTAGCTGTTTAAATATGGGTTGTGTAGACAAGTATAGAGTTGTTTATATTTGGTTGTATTACATTAATTTTGTAAATATGTGCACATGTTTATGTGTGTATGGGTTAGAAAGTAAAATTAAGCGGACCCATCCATAAATAATCCTCTCTCTCTTCTCTCTCTCTCTCTCTCTCTCCTCGATGGGAAGTAAGAGTATGTGGGTCCACTTTGAAAACAAAAAAACTCCTCTCTCTTTCTATGGGCTAGGGTTTCATTATTTTCACCAATATCATCTCTGCAACTCATGCCGGCAGCTCGGGTCTCTCAGTCATTGCTACATCTATCTCAGATCTTCATCTCTCTCCCTCCATCGCTGCATCACTCTTCCTCATCATTATGTATCCCTTCTCTCTCTCAGTCCTGCACCTCTCTTTCTTTCCAGATCTGTAACTCTCTCTCACAGATCCGCCGCGTCCGAACCTAGATCTGCCAAGTCGACACATATTCAGTGTTTGGATCCGTGTCGGATCGTGTCGACACGAGTACTCCGACATAAAGTGTCGAGTCCAGGTATCCCATGTGATAGGTAACACCCACCTAAAGATGGGTAGGGGGGTTCCTCACAATGGGAAAGGGGAAAGGAAATATAAATGATGGGGATGGAGGTGTGGAGAAAATAGATTCCTTACGTGGGATGGGGATAGGGATGGGGGAAGCCCTGCATGGGGAGTGGGGACCTCAATAGAGATTCTCGCATGGAAACCTTGTATTGTAGAATAATATGCATTATATAATAGAAAAATACTAAAAAGTTATCAAATTCAATAAACGGTATTTGACATGTTATTTTTTTGTATATTGATTGATTATATTCAAGTTCTTTTAAAAAAGGGTAATCTAATATGAGGATTCCCAAAAAAAAAAAAAAATATTCTCAGTGGGAAACTAAACACGGAAAGATATGTCCATGGCGATTACCCATTCCCGGCTTTACCCCGCAGGAATGGGGATGGGGATGATTTTCCATCCCTCATGTGGATGGGGATGGGGGCCCCTTCCTCGTACCACCCCATTGACATTCCGTACTCACCTCACAATTTAGTACACAGAACAGTTATTAGAGCTACTCTTACTCTGCGGCAATAACTTACTGGCAGATAAATGATAATCTAAATTCATGCTAAATGCGGAAATAAAAGGGTTAGGAGGCAGTTCTCCTTGACGAAATGAACACTTACCGAATGAATAAGCGTCCCTCTCTTGGTAAATGCCAACAACCTCTTTTCTCCCTCCTGGAGTTAAATAAGAGAATGTCTTTTTAAAAAAACAAAGAAAGCGTTGAAATGAAAGCAGCATAGAGTAACACAATTAATAAACAAATACTATACTGAAAGTTAGAGTACATGTGTAGGCATGAGAGAAGAACCTGTTGGATAAAATAATCTTTGAAATCAGCCCATGATCTATGAATCTCAACAACCACGTATCTGGTTGGGTCAGTTAATTATCAAAACAAAACAAAAAAAAAAACTGGAATCGCTTTTTTTTACACAAAGAAACATGCCAAATGATTGGAAAAAAAGAAACTATAAATCAGGGTAGAAAAATAGCCAATGGAAGATAGTATTAGATTACTAAAAGAGATATTGCTTAACACAACACCAGCAACAACGACATTGAGTGGGGGGTCAGCTACTTGGATCCAAATATTTCATTAAACTCGGTTCAATAGAGTATACTCAAGTAATATTGTAATACAGCTACAAGATGCTTAAATTAAGAAACCTAAATAATCAGTACACAAGGGGATGGATTGTAGTATGTAGGCTCAAATCATCCCAAATGAGTGAATCTGGTTGTTGGGCCAAGTCAATGATTTACGCTCCCAACCAATAAAATAAACATTCAAAAAGACCCATAAAGGCCAAAAAAGTGCAATCCAGTGGGTCAAAAAACTCCAATACAACAACAATAAAGCAAATTAGTTGGGGTCAGCCAAGTGGATCGAATGTTTCTGCTGAGCTCAAATGTAACAGTACAAAAAATGTCGAGCACTTGAGCTGTCAATTTGGGGTGGTTCAGTTACACCCCAAGATCTTAAAAAAGGTTAAACATGAAAAGCAAGCACAATACAAAAGCGTCAAATAGAATACAATACAAGTAGACAGTAGACTTATTAAAACAAAGAAATATAATAACACAATAAGATAAAAATACAATAACTTATTAAAAGAAATATAAATAATACTAAGGAGTTTTAGTAGGATACGGCCAGTAATCCAATCCTGCCCGCTTCAGTTTTGTGTCATCCACTAGAAACCCCAAAGGCTGGCAAAAGACAAAGTTAGATAATCATCTCTTTCTCAAAGTTTATTTAATAAAAATCATGAAATTAAAAACCCTATAGTCTTGAAGAGTCCAAACTCTAAAACATTTCAAGCATAGATATTATTACATTAGTTAGCACAAACCTCAATGAGATGCAGCCCAACAGCTGATGCGGCACAAGTTCTAGCTATGGTTCCTGTGTTACCAGGAATCTGCAAGGTAAGACATACTAACCACTAACACCAAAGAAAAATCTAAGGGGTAATAAAGCATCAAAAATAAATAATAAAATAAAAAACATTTATGCAAAGCCATAATCTCTATGTAGTAACAGTGGCATCGTACACATTTCAGAGTACAAATAAATACAAATTTAAAGGGATTCTCAAGCTTTTGTCACAATCAATGTTAAGAATAGTCCCACATCACAACTTATAACTAGACATGTTAATGGGCTCAGGTGCCCGCTCGGCCGGTGAACAACTAGCCGGGCTTTCAAAGAGAAGCTCGGCGAGACCCAAGCCTGGTTAGGCCGCTTTAAATTGGGTTGGGCATGGGCCGCTACATAAAACCTAAGCACGAGCCAGGCCTGGCTCGTATATAAACTAATAACTAATGTTTTAAACTAAATTATTATGTTGGTGAGTTTTGATCCTATCATAGGATCTAATGAATATTATGTTACCCGGACTCGGATACGGGTGTTGGGGACGAGTATGTGTCTAGGGGTCAGATTCGGCTACTCTTTAATTTTAGAGTCTCGGGGCCTCGGCTTAAAGTATTCATCTTCCACTTTGTTTGATTTATTATGTCATAGTTTTATATATTTTACAAAAGTGAAATAATAAAAATTGTTTTTCAATGTTATGCCAAAAACTTCCTGTTTTGTGCGTAGTATATGTGTTCGAATGTGTGTGGTTTTTTTTTGTTAAATGGGTCGATGTGAAAAGAGGGTTGCGTATCACCAAAAGAAAAAGGGTTGCGATTTTGCGATGAGAAAAAGAGAAAGAGAGAGTTGGGATGTCGCAAAAAAGAGAAGTTAAAAGGGCCGAAACAAATTGAAAGATCGAGAGACAGAGATCGAGATGGTAGAAGCGAAAGATGAAGGCGAATGGGCAAAATGGATCGATGTGAAAAGAGGGTTGCATATCACAAAAAGAAAATATGGCTGCGATTTTGAGATGAGAGAGAAAGAAAGAGTAGGGATGTCGCTAGAAGAACAAGTTTGAGGGGCCAAAAAATAAATGAAAAATCGAAAGACAAAGATCGAGATGGTAGAAGCAAAAATGAAGAAGGCGAATGGACTCAGTTGTTTCGATATTTGCCCTAGATTTCCTCCCTCCCCCTCTCTCTGTGTCTCTCGAAATCTCTAGCAGCACGTATGTAGTGATTGTTAGAGGATCGGACACTTACCCCATGTCGGTGTTCGTGTCGTGTCATATAGACACTCGACCCTAAAGAGGCGAGTCCAAGTAACACGGAATGAATACATTGCATGATAACTTACCATTTGAGTTATATCTCTTTTGTGTACAGTACAACATGATATAGAAAATGAATACATATAAATAAAAATGGTGTTGAAAAAAAGTATATAGAAATAAATATTGTGAAATATAATTAATTTATTTTTACATTTTTTTATTAAAAAAATATGTGTGGGCTTGTTGGGCACACATGGTAGAGTTTGATCCACGTAGCCAACCCCAACTATTAGGATTGAGGCTTTGTTGTTGTATGTGGGCTTGTTGGGTCAAGCTTGGGTTTATATTTTTTACATGGGTTGAGCTTGGGCCAATGTATAGGCCCTCATGTATGTAGTTGGTCGGGCCTGGCTAAGGTTGTAGGACTCGGGCCTGATTTCGGCCTATGAACAAGCCTACCTATAATCCTTTAAATATTGGCTTGAATACCCAGTCCTAATTGGGACTATTCTTAATAAGGTTTTTGAAAAATTTAGACAAAACCAACATGATATAAGAGTGTCGTTACGAATACCTTATACTTTCCTCTTTAATTCACAAGAAATACTGAGAAAGAAAAACACGAGAAACTCTCTCAAAAACTTAATTAATTGATTGGCAACTAACAAACCGCTCAAAAACGAGGTTACAACAACAACAACAACAACAACAACAACAACAAAGCCTCAATGTGTCCCACATGTTAGCTTCAATCTACCCATGCATCTCTTAGTTTCTTCAGTTTCTATTGAGTCGAGTTTTCTAGTAGGGCATTTGTAGGCCGTCTTTGGAGGTGTCCAAACCACTGCAATCGCCCTTCCCTAATCTTTGGGTCAATTGGTATTGCTCCTACTCTTCTTTGAATTTTTGTATTTCTTATTCTATCTTTAAAAGTTTAACCACACTTCCACTTAAGCATCCTCAATTCTACTACATTCATTTCATGTAGTTGTTGTTTCTTTATCACCAAAGAATCACTCATAAAGCATAGCAGGCCTACATGCAGCTCTATAAAATATGTCCTTTTACTTTGAGGCGATGTGAAGCACGCCCTCGCTCATTTTTCAGTACAACCGGGCTCTGATGCAACGCGTTGCTAGCTGGGAAAGACCCAATATTAATATTTGGGCCTAATGACAAAAATATCCTAACCTTTACATAGTATATCAATTATATCCTAACTTTTGGAATTAATCAATCATATCCTAACTCTTTCGATTTAGTTTTAATTCTATCTTCAACTAATTTGGCCCATTTTTTCTTTCATAATATGCGCCCACACATTATTCTCTTCAACTTTCTTGTAACACTCTTTAAAGATTTATTCATACATATGCATTAGAGTTCGGTATTCATGATAAATATTTATTCATGTGTATAAATTATAATACTAGTAGTTGTGTGTACATATGCTTACTCAATCACACACATAATCTAAGTACATAGTTCTTTTGCCAAATTAAACAACTATGGGTAACCTTCTAATAAGTTTTATATGCCATTTTTATATGTATATACACATAATTTTCAACTTACTATTGGTGATCTACGAATAACTAAATTTGAATTAGAGTATTAATGTATCAATGATTTAAAAATTTTATTATTTTTGTGAATCTTCATTGACTTAATCTAAACAGGGAGCTTACAAGATTTTCATGTAAATTGATCAATGTGGATGATCATGAAAAGAAAAGTTAGAAGATTAAGTTGAATTCAAAGAAAAAGTGCCCCAAATTAATTGAGGATTGAATTAAAACTAAATTGAAAAGGTTAAGATATAATTGATACAAGTTTTAAAAGTTAGGATATTTTTAATCATTAGGCCTTTATATTTATTTGATCTATTTCATAAAAAGCTACAAAAGTTTTGTGTTGGCATCAAATTATCGCAATTGTAACAACCCACGTAATTAACCTAGGAACAATGTTTAAAAAATCGACAAACTTCAGCGAAGTTTGTCGATTTTGAGGTGAGCGAAGTGAAGTTCATAGGCAGTAGAAAAATTGCAAAACTTTGACTAAACTTCGGCTAACTTCGACCGAACTTCGAAAACATCGATGGAAGTTAATAAAACATGAAATAAAATTGTCATGTTTCGTGGAAGTTGAGCAAACTTCGACTGAAAAATCGACCGAAATTTCGACTATGCTAGAAATATACTTAAACTTCGGCTAAATTCAAAAACATAGTTCTAGCATCTCTACGAAGAAACTTGAGTTTTATAGCATTTAAAGTGAAATTCCATAAACTTCCGTACACCGGCAAATTTTTGTCAAACTTCCATCGTCGAAGTTAACTTCCTCGAATTAATTCTGAGTTTTAAGTGAGCGAAGTCATAGGTGAAGTCGAAGTTTCAAACCTTGCCTAGGAAGATGTCAGGTGTCAGGTGTCAGGTGGTACAACCGGGTCAGGCATGGTCGATATTGCCAGTTAGACAGACGATACAGACGAGTCTAAGATTCATAACAAGGTGCGAAAACTGGCAATATTATTTAGGAAGCCGCTAAACAAACCCCATTTTTTTCTGAGATGACCGCATTACTTCGTTGTACCTGAGTTTTGAATTTTTTTTACCTAGTTTACCCCACTTTTTCTCAAAATCCCAAAAATACTCTTACTCACCCCCTCACCCTCACCCTCACCCTCACCCTCACCCTCACCCCAACACCCCTCAATCCTCTCCATTTCTTGATTTTAGCCATTGTAGAGCAATTGTACTAGGTCGCAAGTGTCGTAAGAGTGTTCTTTCATCGAAGTTCGGATCTAGTCTCTTTGTGCCTTAGAAGTGAATAAGCGTCGCATGCGGGTTTTGGTTGCACAAGGTCAAGACCTCTTTAGAGGTCTGAACTGACTCCCACCAAGACTTTGAAAAGTCTCAGTCACCTCCCACCAAGAAAGTGAAGAGGTCTCGGTCTCAGTGGGAGACGCAGGAGCCGATCAAGACCTTTATAAAGGTCTCGAAGAGAGTCAATCGAGACCGGTCCTGTGTGCCCAAGACGCGGGCAACAAAAAAGAACAAAAAAATTTCAGAACTCCTAAAAAAGTGGGTTTTGTTCGGAATCATTTGACATTATCGATTCCATTGACATTTTGTACACAAAATGCAATATTCAAGCCCCAAATTGAAGCCATAAACCCAACAACAACACAAAAAACCGACTCAAAAACACCAAAAAACCCCAAGAAAACCTAGAAATCGACACGAAAAGAGGTGGGGAATGTAATATCTACGCATGCTGTCGAATTGGTGTGGTTTCGCCTGGATTTCGTTGGGTTTGGGTCAAAGGTGAGAGTGCGAATCAAGAGTGGGGTTTGATTGAGTGACTAAGGTATGGGTGAGCAAAAACCCTTTTTATATGGAGGGCAATTGAATCATTTCACTATGGGGCATAAATGAATTTTGAAAATGGGGTCCCCTCAGCACAAATTGGGGTCTGTTTAGTCGCTTCCTATTTTTTATCTATGCTTGTTGGATGTCTATGCGTGTTATATAGGCTATACGTTATGTTGATTGCTTCAATTTAATTTATTTGGGGGTTTAGTAGCCTGTGTTTTACTGTTGCTTAGTTTAGGCCTTGGATGGGCCTAGAGTACATGTTAGGAAGACCAACGAGGCAAGCATAAGTGAACTTGAGAAGTGAGTCAAGTAGTGTTGGTTAGGCCTCGTAATATGCAATGGGAAGGCCATTTGGGCTTGAATGATTAGTTTAAGTGAGTGGAGTGTTAAAGTTACTCACAACCGTAGGCTAGACCTCAAGATGCGCGCAAGTGAGGCTCACAATGCAAACAGTGGTGTTAATCGAGGTGAGTGTGTCAGTCACTCGAGTCACAAGATAAACCTCGAGATACGTGAGGTGAGGGAGATGGGTTTGGAGAAAAGTAAGGAGAGATTGGTGGAGGAAGGAGAACGGAACTTGTGCTATTGCGCTCAAAGGGATCGAGATCTATAGATTTCGAGCCTTGGTGATCTTGCATGCTCAACATCGACGTAGAAAACACTACGTGAGTTTCTTATTTTAAACTCTAAATTTTTGTCCATTTTCGTTTGAACCCCATGGTGGGTGTTTATGAGGTTTGATAGGGGCAAGGATCAAAAAATCGACAAATTTCGCCGAATTTTAGGCAAAATTTGTCAATTTTAATATGAGCGAAACAAAACTCAAAGTGAGTTTCAAAAGTGCAAAAATTCGACGATGTTTTAGATAAACTTCGATTTTTTTGGTTTTTACTGTCACAAGTGAACAAAAACACAAAGAAACTACAAATTTTCGATCCATAAAATCGAAATAATTAGAAAAACCCTAAAAATCAGGGAATATTCATACTTACCTCTTGATTTGGTCTTGAATCGACTCCTCACAGACTTGTAGTGCTCCATCTGCATCATCTTTCCACATTGCTAGTCACCTCCCCTCAAAGGCTGAAAAGCACTTCACAGTTCACACCTTCACGGGACAAACAGGAACTCCAATCACTCTCCTTTTCTTCCCTTTCCATCTTGAACTCAACAATCATCCGACCCCTCTACTTTAAATCTCATTCTCTTCACTGTCCTCGGTGAAGGGCTGAAGGCTGAAAAACACTTTAACAGTTCAACTTGAGCAAAAGAAGGCTGAAAACAACACAAAAATTAGGTCACTGCAGTGCCTTAATTTTCGCCTCAACTTAAGACTTAAGTCTGTGAGGAGGAGGCTGAGGAGCCTAGGAGGCGAAGGGTCGGAGAAACGAAGAGGCAAAGGAAGGAGGAGGGCTCCTTTGAGATGAGGAGTGCATAGAGAAGGGAGGGGTTGAGGAGGTCGAGACTCGACGGACTCAACGACGCTACTGCAGCCTGTTGGAGGAGTCGAGAAGTTAGTGAAGACGAAGACGAAGACGAAGAGGAGCGTTAGAGGAGTGGAGGAGTTGGTGAAGACGAAGACGAAGAGGTCGAAGAGGACAGTGGGAGTGGTCTTGCATGACAACGTGAATGAAAGCATTGAAAGGCCTTTTAATTAGGGCAAATCTGGTGACGCACATTGGGACACACGTCAACTTCACTTTGTTAAGTAAGCCTTTGATATTTGCATAGAGATTCGTTTGCACAATTTTATAGTTGATGAATTAAGTCATGATCAAACAAACTTACAAACCAGTGTTTTTTTAAGTCTACCTAATGTTTGGGATATATGATTTGTGTATTGCTCAACAAAAAAAATCTGAAAATGAAACAAAAAAAAAAAAACCTTATAAAGTGTTATGTAAAAAAATAAATAAATAAATAAAAATAAAAAACAGTTTATAAACATAGACAAAATTATTTATTTGTACAATATACATACAAAGTACAAACATAAAAACCCGAAACAAACTTATTAGTATACATACAAACAAACGTATAAAGCATACATTGTAGTTTAAAAAAAATACATTTTACAAACATTAGTTTAAACTTATTAAAAAAAAAAATAACAATTTGTAAACTTATTCTAACCTAGTGTTTTTGTGATTTAATCATTTAAGTATATTATATACATACATACAAAGTTTTTTTTATATTAGTATGTAGTTGTTTTTTTCGTGGAAGTATATAGTTGTTTTCAAATATTAGTGTAATTTTTTTTGTCAAACCAAACAAACTTACTCATTGTTTCGTCCAAAAAAGAACATTTTTAGTTTTCCCACAATCTTTTTATATTCATGATATAATATTAATATATGCAGATACATTTTATTAAGGAATGCCTCCTCGAAAAATTGGGATATCGGTTGGAAATATGGAGATCCTATTAATGGTAATCGACAAAAAGCACGTTGTAAATTTTGCAAGAAAGAAATCAAATCAGGGGGAGTGTCAAGATTGAAAGAACATCTTGCAGGAGGTTTCAAAAATGTTAAAACTTGTCCAAATTGTCCACAGTTCGTTTGAGATGAAATGCAAATACATTTGCATGGAAAATTAGTGGACAAGGTTGAAAAGGAAAAAAAACACAAGGCATTTACTAATGCTTGTTTATCCTCCGGATTGCACCACAGATTATGAGAGAACACAACATAGAATAGCTGTAAAGAATTCTATGGAAGAGAGATGGGAAGCTGAACAACAATACAGATTTAACATGGCCTTTTAGATAATGAATATGATGAATTGCAGACCTACATTGCAGGCTTGAAGAAAAGTTGGTCACAATAAGGAGTCACAATAATGTGTGACGGTTGGACCGAACCGACGAGCAAGGTTTAAAAAATCGAAAAACTACGCCGAAGTTCAGGCGAAGTTTGTCGATTTTGAGGTGAGCGAAGCGAAGTTCAGAGGCAGTAGAAAAATTGCAAAAATTCGACTCAACTTCGGCTAACTTCGACCGAACTTCGAAAACATCGATGGAAGTTAATAAAACATGAAGTAAAATTGTTATGTTTCGTGGAAGTTGAGCAAACTTCGACTACAACTTCGACTGAAACTTCGCCTATGCTAGAAATATACTTAAAATTCGGAATATCCTCCGGTGACATGAGTTTTATGCATTATTGTTGTATGATTAAGTATAGTTCTAGCATCTCTATGAAAAAACTTGAGTTTTCTAGCATTGAAAATAAAATTCCATAAACTTTCGTACACCGACGAATTTTTGTCAAAGTTAACTTTTTCGAATTAATTCTGAATTTTAAGTGAGCGAAGTCATAAGCGAAGTCGAAGTTTCGAACCTTGCCGACGAGAATGTCAATAATTAACTTCATGGTCTATTGTGACGGAAAGACAATCTTTCACAACTCTGTTGATGTATCAGCTGCAACAAAGGACCATAAATTTATTTATAAATTGATAGTTGATGTTGTGAAGAAGGTTGGAAAAGAGTATGTTGCCCAAATTGTAACTGATAATAGATATGATTTCAAGAAAGCTGGTAAAAAAATGATGGAGAAATATAATCTATTTTGGACACCTTGTGCAGCAAACTGCATCAATTTTATGCTAAAGGATATTGGAAATCATAAAAGAGTCAAAAAGATTGTTGATCGGGACAGAAAAATTATGAATTACATTTACAATCATGGTTGGTTGTTGGCGTTCATGAGAGAAAAATGTGGGGGCGATATCATTAGACTTGGGATCACTCGGTTTGCCACCAATTATATTTCTCTAAAAAGTATTTTGGAGAAGAAACAAGGTCTAAGAGATATGTTTTCATCAAGAGAATGGGCGAGCTACCTCTATAGTAAAACTCCACAAGCGAAAGAAGTTGAAGAACTGGTTGCATCAACATCTTTCTGGGATAAAGCTCGAGGTATGGTAAACTCTCTTGATCCAATTGTCAAAGTATAGAGGATGGTGGTGAGAAGAAATTTACAATGGGAGCCTTGTACGAGGCAATAAGATTGATGAAATAGACAATTGAGGCAACCTCAAATAGGTCGCACAACTGGATTATAAAAATTGAGGAAGAAAAATGGACAAATCAATTGTGTCACCCACTTCATGAAGCTGGTATATTTGGCAATTGAATTCAATTGAATAATAGATTGTTGGTTGATTTATAGAAATGCGTTTAATTGATTCTCTTTTAAATTTTTGTAGCTTACTTTTTGAATCCAATGTATCAATATGAAGAAAATTCGAGCATCAACCCAAGGTTGCAACAAGCTTTAAATGAAGTGATAGGAAAATTAGAACCAGACCCAGAAATACAATAAGCTACATTGAATGAAGTAAGTTTTAAATAAGCTTAATTTTATTTTTTTAGTAATATATCTATCAACATTTAAAACTATGTACATGCTTATTTTTTGTAGTTGAAATATTTTCGCGAATCAATGGGGTCATTTGGATATCGAGCAGCTGAAAGTGGACGAAAAAATAAACACATCCAGGTAAATAAAAACATTAAGCATTGATATATTTCCACATTAGTTATTAATTGCACTTATGATTTTTATTGAATCCACATTTATTTTTGACTTGAGCAGCAGAGTGGTGGTATTTATATGGTAACTCGGCTCCAAACTTGAGGAATGTAGCCATCAAGATTTTATCACAAACAGCATCTTCTTCAGGTTGCGAGCGTAATTGGAGCACATTTGGCTTGATACATTCAAAAGAAAGGAATAGGCTGAGGTATGAAAGACTACAAAAGCTTGTCTTTGTGCACTACAATATGAGGCTACATGCAAAAAAATACCAAGGAAAAAATGGAGAATGTTTTATCGCATGAGCCAATTGATTCAACAGAAATATTTTCTGAAAAGGGGGAAGAAAATCCTTCACATGATTGGGTAAGAGAATCTGATCAACCTCTGATGGATGAACCAGGGGTTAGGCCAAACTCACATATTGCAATTGAAATGGGCGTTAGTGTTAATGAGTTTATGGAGAATGAGGTCACTAGGGGCCCAACTGGCTTATCTGTGCATTCGATCAATAACAACGATAATGATGTTCACATTTCAAACGGTGATAGTGATGACGAAAATGACTCCACACATTCAAGCAGTGATGAGTCTGATGACAATGAGGATAAGGATGACGATGATGATGGCGACGATGGTGGTGATGCTGACGGTGGTGGTGGTGGTGGTGGTGGTGGTGGTGGTGGAATGCACATTGATAATCAATATCCAGAAAAATATCATGACAAAGGGCAAATGAGTCGATTTAATCAAGTCACTCACGAAAATCAGGATCACAGATCGCGCAAATCATCACCAAAAGAAAAAATTATGAATCAGCGTCACAGACGTAAGCATGCATCTCAAGCAGATATAGAGATCGGTGATGTTGATTCTTTGATGAGTGCATTTAGTAGCGTTAGCGTTGAAGATAGCTTCTCAAGCAAAAGTAACTACTTCACAAGGTCAAGTTTGGACTATAGCAAGGCTAATGACTATCCACAATTTCCTCCCCAAGGTAAGATATAAAAAAATAGATTATTAATCATTACTTTGCTCATATTAACCACATATGTCGTTGATTTGTTATTTTTAATAGGTACATTTGGTCATAATGAAATTGCATGGCACGAACGCTCAAGGCATGCGGATTTTGATTCTTCAAGCTCATATCCGTCGACGATGAGTAATCCAGAGGCATCGGCATGCTTCTGTTTGAGTCCTTATGAGGATCCTATGTATCCGAGATTAGGAATATTAGTCAACATGGATTCTCGACAATATCAGTACCACATCGAGTCATATAAGAATTATTGTAACTATATGTCATGGTTTCAGTATTGTCTTAATCTCGGAGAGCAAGCCATTTCAAATAGTTCAAGTGGTGGGGGGGGTTATGAAGAACCTCGTCGTTCTATGTGGTATTAAAATGTATGCTTAATCAAATGTTCTTGACTCAAACATTTCATCTAATTTAAAGTACTTTCCTATTTTTGCAATGGATTGCAGTGAAATTATTATGAAACTATGATGTAAATATCTGTGTGAATTATAAAGAGAAGAAAAATTTTAGAACAATCTACCATAGACACGTGTAACGTATATGGATGAATAGTGTCAATAAAATAGGTTGAAATCACTAATTATAGATTTTTTGTTGTACAAATGTATAATTGTGCTTATTTTAGCATTCCATAAAATAAAATTATATATACATTTCATTTAAATAACAATTCTCTAAACTTCTCTAAATTGGTGAATTTTTACAAAAATTCTCCGAAGCGAATTTAACTTCTCCAAATTAATTATGATTTTCACAAGAGCAAATTATAAGGCGAAGTCGAAGTTTCGATCCTTGGATAGGGGTTAGATCAACCCTAAATCATGTGGAAACCCTTTGGTTGGAGCTCTACTTGGGTTGTTGAATGGGATTGAGGTGGTGGTCGTTTTTTTTTTTTTTTTTTTTGTAAGATAAAGATCTAGTTGTTTGGTATAGATTTGGGTTCATTGATGTTGTTGACAGGTTATGAGAGGTGTAAGACCCAATCTTGGACAATTTGGAACCTATTTCCAGTGGGAAGAGCCGAGGAAGTCCAAGAAGAGTCCGGGAAGAATGTGAGCTTTTGGCACTATGATTCACAGCAATGGCGCCACCCATTTGTTTAGGTGGCACCACTCATAACAAAAAGGGTGTGGTGGCGCCACCAGTGTAAAGTGGTGGCGCCACCAGTGTAAAGTGGTGGCGCCACCCCCATGAACAGTTTTGAGTAGCGGTCGGCACCATAACTCTCTCGTTTCCCGTTTTCAACATTCTATCTATCGACAAAAAAGGTAAAAGAGAGATATACTACTTAGGAGTAATGGGCCTCGAAAGTTGGGTTGTTATCTAAGTCAAAAGTGGATTGAAAGCTATGGGTTTAGCATAGTGACGACATTGTTGGCGCCACCCTCGAATGAACGTTCAAAACATGGATTCGGGCCAAGGGTCATAAACCTAAAGGTCAAGGCTTCATAAAATACCTACACAGTATTTTCAAGGCGGCGCCTAGGAGCCGCCTTAAGCGTTTAGGGAGATCACTCACACTAGGATTTGCACACGAGGTAAGTGGGATTGTCTTCGTTATCTTTTATGCTGCAATAACCTAGTATATTTAGCGTCATGTAGCTTATGGATTGGGAATGGGGGAATTATATTTGTGACTTGATGTTGAGTTTTCAATGGCATATCTAGGACTCAATACACTCAACCTTGAGGTTATCATACGTGCTGACACCGCATTTGGATTCCCTAACCGTACGTGGTTCAATGAGACTTTCAAGTTGTCCTTTCCGGTGATGGTACAATGTGAATCATGTTCGCCAAACCTTTAGGCCTTTCGTGGTTGTTTCCACCTAGCGCAGGTGAGAAGGGGGTTGTGGATGAACGTAAATGATGTTTGGCTTCAAAGAGAACCCTCCGGGCATTGACACTCCCAAGTAAGCAACACTAACACCGAGGTGTTGGTTGGTGGGCCTATCTTTGTCAGGAGTGTGTAAATTGGTCACTCGTTAAGTGGTGTTGCCATAGTGTATGTGCATTGACTGAATTGCATACAACTATCTTTTTTATATATTTCCTTGATGCTTTGCCTTAGATATTTATTGCTTCATGTAGTTATCTTGCATTGAGGGTATCATGTGGATACTTGATGGCTAGGGGAATACCTACTTTACTGAACCTGTTGAATGCTCACCAACTAACATTTTTCAGGCACCTCGTTGAGCACATTAGACCGCGAAAAAGGGAAGGCCTAGGCGTACAATACTTTCTCTTGATGTATATATTGTGCCACTGATATCTACATTTGTAATTTTGTAAACATTACATATTGTTAGAATTGATAATCTCTATATGCTCCAAAGCTATTTTATATGTATACTTTGTGGTCCTTTAGTAGATCACCTAGCTAGATTGGTGTGGACAAAGTTGTTTTCTGGTTTATTAGTAGTTACTACTATGTCTTGTGTAACAAGTTACCTCTATGTCTTGTGTAGCAAGTCTTATATATGAAAGTAGAGAATAAAGAACATGTATGAAGTTCTTCTCCCTTTTGCAAAAATGGATTTCCATAACTCCTCTGCAAATTTCTGCAAATCTTTATAGATGAAATATAAACATCTTCTCTGCAATTTTATGAACATGGTATCAGAGCTTTTAGGACCTTAAGGGCTTGTAGATGAAGAAATCAACAAGGGCTTCCCCTCCAAAAGATCAAACATAAAGAAATCTCATATTCTCAGTTCATATGGCTTCCAACAACATGTTAACTCTTTCACCTCCACTCTTCAAAAGAGAAAATTACCAAGTTTGGGTTGTCATGATGAAGGCTAACCTGAGAGGTATTGGTTTGTGGAAAGAGAAGCAAGTACCACCTTTGGGAGATAATCCAACACTCAACCAAATCAAGGCTCATGAAGAAGAAAAAGCTAAAACTCTACAAGCTTTGTCCTACATACATGCTGCGGCTTCACATTCCATCTTCTTAAGGATCATGACTTGTGAAATATCAAAAGAGGCTAAAGCAAAAACTCATGGAGATGTATATGGGAAGTGACAAAACTAGGCAAATGCAATTTATGAATTTGAAAAGGGAATTTGGAGTCTTGAGAATGAAAAAAAATGAGTCCTTCAAAGAATATGTTGATAGGCTCATTGAAATTGTCAACAAAATTCGTCTCCTTGGTGAAGATTTAACTGATCAAAGAGTTGTAGAGAAAGATTTGGTGAGTCTACCCGAAAGAGTTGAGTCCAAGATTTCATCTCTTGACGACTCAAAAGACTTAACCCAAATTTCTGAGTAAGCTTGTTCATGCCTTTCAAGCTCAAGAATAACGAAGATCAATGAAACAAGAACACAACAATGAAGAGGCCTTTCTTACAAAAGAAAAAAGAAAGCCTTTTTAAGGAGGAGAGAAGAAGCATGCTATGAACCTTGGAATAGGTTCTTCAAATAAGACTAGTCCATGACTAAGTCTTGTATAGAAAAGTCTGTGACTGCTTCTCCTTAAGAGTCTTAGACTAATTTTTTCACAACGTAATAGTTGTTTTCTTATGGCATAATAGTAGTCTTTTATAGACTTCTTTTTACAATAGAAAGAAACTAGAAAAGGAAACATGCTCTATAGAACTTTATAATTAACTACTTCCTAATAGATAGAAACTTTCTAATTAACCACTTCATAATTGATAGAAACATGCTAATAAAATAATATTCCTGATTTATTAACTAATAATTGCGGTTGGGCCAACGAGAGACCGTATCAAAGCAATATACTGAAAAGAAAGATAAGGAGAAGAGTGAAGGCCAAAGAAACAAAGGTGAGGGTCAGAGAAGATATCCTCCATGTCCTCATTGCAAGAAGAAGAATAGTTCGAAAAAAAAATTTGCTGGTTTAGGCCAAATGTGCAATGCCAATCATGCAAACAATTTGTCCATGTTGAGAAAGTATGCAAAAGCAAAAGGGAACAACAAGGGAAACAAGCACAACTTGCAGAAGATCAGCAACAACAACAACATATAGAAGAGCTATTTGTTGCTTCATGCTACGCAACATCTTGTTCTACTAATACTTGGCTCATTGACATTGGTTGTGCAAAGCACATGACACCGAACTCAAGCAAATTGAGAGAGCTTGATCACCCGAACAAGTTAAAGGTCAAGGTTGGCAATGGCAAATTCGTTGTTGTTAAAGGCAAAGGAAATGTTGTTGTTGAGACTACAACAGGTATCAAATACATAAGTGATGTTTTACTTGTGCCTGAAATTAAGCAAAGCTTGTTAAGTGTAGGACAAATGCTAGAGAAGAATTACTCTTTGCATTTTCAAAATATGTCCAGCATCATTGTTGATAATTCTGGTTTTGAACTAATGACTATCAAAATGAGAGACAAAAGCTTTCCTATTAGGTGGAAAGAGGCCAATTTGCATGCCTACACTAGTACGGCTGATGAGTCGGTGTTGTGGCACAAAAGATTTTGTCATTTTCATTATGCTGCTCTCAAACACTTGCATCACAAAAGCTTAGCTCAAGGTCTGCCCTCTATTTGGGTTGAACGAGATCGGTGTCAACTATGTCAATTTGGAAAGCAAAATAGATTGTCATTTCATGTCAATAAAGCTTTGAGAGCTTCATAAAAGTTGCATTTGATCCATAGTAATGTGTGTGGACCAATGATGACACCTTTGAACGCGAGCAGATATTTTATCTTGTTCATAAATGATTATACAAGAATGTGTTGGATTTACTTCATGAAGCAAAAGTTAGAGGTGGCTGATGTGTTTCTGAAATTCAAGACCATGATTGAGAATCAAGCAAATTGCAGCATCAAGGTGATAAGATCAGAAAATGGGACTAAATATACATTCGATAAGTTCAACATGTTTTGTGTTGAAGATGGAATTCAGTTCACCATCAACTAACAATCACTAACTCTCCTCAACGAAATGGAGAAAGTGAGAGGAAGAATAGAACTGGTATGGAGATGGCGAGATGTCTTTTGCTTGAAAAGAATATGCCGAAGAGTTTTTGGGCTGAAGCAGCAACACAGCAGTGTATCTACTAACAATCCTTCCTACTAAGGCATTGAAGGATAAAACACCATTTGAAGCTTGGCATGGTGTTAAACCAGCAATGGAGCACTTTTAAATTATTTGGGAGTGTGTGTTACACTCATGTTCCTGATGCAAATAGAGGCAAGTTAGACAACAAAGCTGATGTGGGAATCTTCTTGGGTCATTATAGAGTCTACAATTCGAAAACAAAGAAGATTGTGGATAGCAGAGATGTCAAATTTGACGAAACATCAGTTTAAGATTGGGAGAAAAATGAGTTAGAAACTAGAAATGCCAAACAAGTTGGGGTATCCTCACCCCAAGTTGCAGAAAACATAGAAGATAAAATTGGTGTCGACACTTTTAATGATTTTCCAGTGAAAGGAACAAGGCCACTTCGAGAAATCTATGAGAGGTGTGATGTAGCACTGCAAGAACCCAAATGTTACATTGAAGCTGCAAAAGAAAATAGGTGAAAAGTTGCAATGGAGGAGGAGCCACAAGTGATCAACAGGAATGACACATGGGAACTCGTGGATAGGCCTAAAAACCAAAAAGTTATTGGTGCATGCTAAGTGAGTTTACAGGATCAAACACAATCCTAATAGTTTTGTAAACAAACTTAAGGTCGGGTTAGTTGAGAAAGACTATTTTCAAGAGCATGGAATTGATTTTTCAGATACATAAGCTCTGATCGCAAGGCATGATATAATAAGGCTTCTAGTGTCCCTAGCAGCAAAAATGGGATGGAAAATTCATCAAGTTGATGTGAAGTCAGCTTTCCTAAATGGGATGCTAGAAGAAGAACATCTATATTGAGCAACTAGAAGAATTTCAAATTTCGGGTTGCGAAGAGAAAGTTTGCAAGCTTCACAAAGCTCTTTAAACAAGCACCAAGAGCTTGGTACAGCAGAATTGATGCCTACATGCTGCATCAAGGCTTCGAAAGATGTGAAAGTGAGGCTACTTTGTACGTGTTGAAGACTAAAAAGAAGTTCGGCTCATTGTCTCTCTTCAGGTTGAAGATTTGTTCTTTACGGGTTGTAACTCAAAGATGTTGAAGCACTTCGTTATGCAAATGCAGTGTCAATTCGAAATGTCAAATTTGAGAGAAACACAATATTTTTTGGGTATGGAGATCTATCAATGCGAAGCTGGAATTTTCAACTCACAACAAAAGTACGCTTTGGAGGTCTGAAGAAATTTCAGATGGAAAGATCCAAACTAGTGGGAACTCCATTAGTTGTGAATGAGAAGAAAGAATGAACTCAACAACAAGGTGGATGCTTCGTTTTATCAAAGTCTAATTGGGGGCTTGCTTTACTTATCTGCTACAAAGCTAGATTTAATGTTTTTCGGCAAGTCCACTATTAAGGTTTATGCAATCACTTAGTCAAGTTCATCTCAATGCAGCCAAGAGAGTTCTGAGATACATCAAAGGCACAATTGACTATGGCATATGGTTCCTCAAAAACGAAAACAATGAACTCCAAGGATATGCAGATAGTGATCGAGCAGGAAGTGTAGGTGATTCAAAAAGCACTTCAGGTTATGCCTTTTCATTTGGTATTGGAGCCTTTCATGGAATTCTAGAGAGCAAAATGCTGTGGCTCAATCCTCAGCAGAAGCTGAATACATTTCTGCAGCAGCAGCAAACCAAGCAATTTGGTTAAGGAGATTGTTGACAGAATTGGGGCAAAGTCTAATTGATGCTACTACAATTTGGCTTGACAAAAAGTCAGCCATTGCTATTGCAAAGAATCCAGTGCAACATGGAAGAACCAAGCATATAAATATAAAGTTTCATGCAATCAAAGAAGCTAAGAAGAATGGTGAAGTCAATCTTGTGCATTGCAGTTCAAAAAATCAAGTTGCAGACATATTAACAAAGGCTCTTCCAAAGGCAAAGTTTGAAGAGCTGAGATCGAAGCTTGGAGTATTGAAAAAAATTCTCGAGTGTTAGAAATGATCATTTTCTAAATACTCTAAACTTATTTTATATGTATGTTTTGTGGTCCATTAGTAGTTCACCTAGCTAGATAGGAATGGACAAAGTTGTTTTGAGGTTTATTAATAGTTACTCGTGGCACCTAGCGAAAAAAATATTTATTTATTTGTAGGTCCATGAATAATTTATTATTTATTTGAAGCTTCTTACCGAACAAATATTATCTATTAGTCACTCTAATATATATATACACACAAAGTATATGTTTATAGAATATTAATGGGCCTTTAGGTTCTATGTAACACTTATTGCCTTCGAGATTTGATGTGGTTTAGTATTCATATAAAAAAAAAAAACTTAATTGCAATCACCCCCTTTGACTGTCAAAAAATTACTTAAAAGTACACCTCTTGCCTAAGCGGTCTTATCCCAAAATGCCTAGGTAGCGAAATAAAAGGTTTCTTATAAACTAAGCATGTTATAAAATACATTTAAGCACATCACATTGCTCCTTTTTGGGTCCCCTCCCAAATGGCAAAATGTACTCTTCATTAATAACCATTAAGCTGAGTTTGCGTTTGATAGTTAAGGTTTGCTTCGAAACTACTTGTTTGAAGCGGTTCATAATGATAGCTTCTAAATAATGAGATCCTTTATTATGAACACAAGATCCCTATTTATAGATATAAGGGTAGATACAAAATAGGAAAGATAAAGTTTTCGTAACTACGTTGATTACCTAATGTTTATCTTAACTAATAGTTATCATATATATCAAATATATATATTCCTTAACACCCTCCCTCAAACTCGAGACAGGTTTGTCAAAACCCACATGAGTTTGCCAACTGAATCAGTAGGTGTGTAGGCATGGCTTGTTTCTTGAGCGACAATCCACGAAGCAGAATCAGATTTAGGATTTGTTATGGAGATGAAAGACGACCCAAGATAACGAAGCAGATACAGATGTCTTCATCGCAAAAGATATGCAACCCACGACATACTAGCAGAGGATCGATTGATGAGCAAATCTGGAGTGCACATGCACGTGGGCAGACCAGTTAGCAGATAATCATAGATCGAACAGATGAGCAGATGGTCTCGAGATGACCACAAAGGCAGACGTAACACAAGGCGCACGAGCAGATGACGGGCTTAATGGTCACATGGGTAGATGAGGCAGGCATGTGAGGAAATCATATGATTTCAAGTAATGCAAGGTGGAGATGAGTGCAAGGCTCGTCGATGCTCCATCATAGCAGCAACACACACAAACTGCAAACTTTTTGACAAAAAAAAAAAAAAAATCTAGATTCAATGCACTACGGAACAAGCGAGGATCTATTGCACACAATAGGTAAGACGCGCGGGTGGACGCGGGTGGAGGCGCACACACAAACGGCAGTCGGGCTTGTAGATCAATGACTACAAATGAGCAAGTGAGCACGGATGGAGATCACATGGATGGCAAGTGAGCAAAGTCAAAATGACACATGGTATTCAAGCTTGTGCGACACAGACGCGCGGACAGATGGGCTCGGATGGCATACACACACGAACGAGCAAAGTAGCGACACGGAGACGGGCACACATGCGAAGAGGACTTGGGAGAAAAGACGGACAAGCGGGTATGGGAACAACATAGTAGATGCTCACAGAATCAAGCACGAAGGCGTGATGGGTGTTGCAGTGACCTAGGATAAACGAAGAGGACATCGACGAGACAAAACAACAAAAAAAGAACAACTGAAACGAGCATTATCAACAGAAGCAAACACGACAAATCAGTCGTCGACTGTCAACGGAAGTCAACCAACATACAATTAGAGCTCTGGCTCTGATACATGATAGTTTCTAAATAATGAGATCATTTATCATGAACACAAGATCCCAATTTATAGATATAGGGGTAGATACAAAATAGGAAAGATAAAGTTTTCGTAACTACCCTAATATCCTAATGTCTATCTTAACTAATAGTTATCGTATATGTCAAATATCTATATTTCCTTAACACATAATATTAATGATGTTTCTTTCACTGCTTTTTTGATAAAAATGTTTCTTTCACTGCTTAAGAGTTGTTTGATGAAATGCTCACAACAAGAAGCACATATCCTGATGAATTCAACTAGGTAATGAATTGATGAAAACTTAAAATCAAACGCAAGAAGAGAGATGTACAACCTGATTTAATAGCATGCGAGATATATTTTTGAGATACATGGTGATATTCAAAAAAAAAATAAAGTACCTGTGGAGAAACAAGTACCACTTGAAGAGAACTCTTCTTGGAAGAGCCATTCCCTGCCTCGCCGGCATTGCGAACCAGAGATTCCAATTCACGCCCCTCGGTTGAAGCTGCAATGGAAGAATGAAAATCAGCTGAGCTCAGGAAATGAACAATCACAGCATCCCAGAGAGAGAGAACCTGAGAAGCGTTGACAGGAAAGAGAGAGTCGAGGAGGTATCTTCTTGAGTTCCGAAGAACGAAATGGAGGAACGCAAGGATGACCCCTGCATCGGAGACGATAAAGAGGCGATACGATCAGACTCAAGCTCAGAGTCTTCAGGCCAGTGGAGTCCATTTTACTCTTGAATGCAATTCGGTTCCTCCGCCATTTAAATAACAAAATTAAATTTCACCGAAAAATAAATAAATAAATAAAGAGAACTACTATTAGCACCACTATATATTTATCAGCCCCGTTTAATTTGATGTTATTTATAACCTCAATAAGTTAGCTCATGCTTTAAGTACCCCTCTTAATTGTTAGTCAACTCTCCATTGTAGCCCTAGTTTATATATGCCCCCTCTCTCCCCAAAGAAAGTCTTTTTTTCGTCTTTGTGATCTTCAACCTCCAACCCCTTGTTGCAAATATATTTTTTCCATCTTAACTCAATTTGTTCCATATGCATTCTAAAATTGATTCTTTGATCCTTAAAAATTAAGATTCAACACAAATAAATGATTATAACCATTCAAGAATATGAACCAAATCTCAACCAAATACTATAATTAAGATGTTGTATTTTATGGTGAATTGTTGAGTGTATGGACAAAAAGATGAGGAGTGTAGAGATTAGAAAGTAGAAGAAAAATGAGACGAGTCTATGATTTAGTTTAGGTGAGATATAGAAAGTGAAAATTAAGTAGAAGAAGAGAAGTTGAGTGTAGTGAGTGAGATATGAGTTGGATATGAGTTTAAGGTTTCATTTAGGGAGGGTTGTAGAGAGTGAAAAAAGTAAAGTTGAGGAAGGGTGTAGATAGTGGAAAGTAGAAAGGGAAAAATGAAATAAATTCATGATTTAGAGTGAGGTTATTGATGTAATTTTGCCTAAAGACATTTTAGTTTAAAAATGTTTTAAATTAAATAGAGAGGCTGATATAGGGTAGTGGAAGGAGGCCCCAAACCCATTTTCTATTTTTGAAAAATAGAGGAGGGTTGCGATAGGTTGACAGCCATCGTAAAACTTTTGTCACTTTTCATGAAATGGATCAACGTCAATTGCATTTAATCGAGCACAATAGAAAAGTTTGATCCATGTAGCCGACCCCAATTAAATTAGGACTGAGGCTATGTTGTTGTTGTTGTATTCTACTTTAAGATAATATTTAGCTCATTATTTATATGGATTGACTATTAGCCCCTCTCTGTAGGAGTGGACAGTAGTCTCTGTAAAACCGCCCAAATCGTCCAAATCGCATGGTCTGATCTGATTTTTTAAACTAGCGGTTTGAGACGATTTAAAAAACTTGAAAACTGCAATTTCGCAGTTTGGTGGTGGTTTTCATTTATAGAAAATCGTGGTTCACCAAACCGCAAAACCACCCTCAAACTTGAAATGAAATAGAATAAAGTTGAATTCTTTTCATGTTGTTTTAAGTTTTGAAATGAACTTAGACTCATAATTTTGATTGAGTTCATATGTTTCATTGTGTTTTTGGTGGATGCTCATATATGGACATATATTTTGTTAATGGACATGTATGAATTTGTATGGAATGTGTGACTTTTTTGTTGAAAATGTGTTGCACGAAAATCGCAAAACCAAACTGACCAAACCGCGATCGTTTTGGTTGCGGTTCCGAGGGTTCGCAGTTTGGTGGTGGTTTACAAAATTGTCAAACCGCGAACCCCCGTATTGGTGGCGATTCAATGGTTTTCACCATCAAACTGCGATTTGCCCACCCCTACCCCTCTGTCATATATCAGTCAACATTTAATTTAGGGTGCGACGACTAGCCCACTATACCTTATATCAGCCCCAATTTAATTTAAGGTCGACTATTTTCACACATCTATGTGCTTTCAGCACCATGAAATGAAATGAAAGAACAAAAATTTAGACCAAAAATCCCTTATTTGGATTGACATTTTTAACATTAATATAATCTACCATTCACACTAACTCCAACCCTAACTCTATCGCTCATGCTCCTTTCCTCCAAACTCTGGCATTTGAGCTTACAATGGAGCCGAAATGTGACGGCCCTAAATTCTGAGCTAAACTGGGCACCGCCACGTCGCCGAACACGTCATTAAGCCATGCTACGTCACCTGCGCACCTGTCTATGACGAACCGTGAACTATCCGTCTTGTAATCCGACTTAGTAAATTTCGTTGTTTTAAAAGATTAATATTCTATCGAAATATGCTAAGTTAAGAAGTTTTACAACTTAATTTGTTTATTTTAATTATTTTCAGGTTATTTTTAATAGCAGAAGTCTTAATAACATGCATATAATTAATGTAAACAAGTTATGCATTAATTAAAAACATATGGGGTGGAAACCCAACAAAAGAATATCATGTATATCAGTTAAGGTGACAAAAATATATAATAGGTGTCAATATACATTTATCAGGTGAAAAAAGTATCCCAAAATGATCCCAAAGAGTATGTATATGTAAATACAAACACCTACGAGTAAGCTAGTGGAGGCGCTCAAGATCATAGGTAGTCGTCAATTACCGCCTTCCCACGGCTCGTCGTAGGATCTGCAACTTGCCACCAACAAACAATGACAAGTTCCAATGAGTAAATCCTAGAGAAATTCAGTTAGTATTCACAAGAAATCCAAGAAAACTGCTACAATTCATGCATATAAAGTAAATGTATAGGAATGTAAAGCATGAATATAAGTCGTGAGATAATCAAGAATATGGAACGCGAGTGTGGTGTATAGCTGTCGAGCCCTGTGACGAAAATACTAAACCGAGAAGGCCCAGGAGGTGAGGAAATCCACACCTCATCTTCACGGTCGAAATGAGGAACTCTGTTGGTCGGAAGGTAGACTTCTGCCAAACGCCTCAAAGGAGAGGAAATTTGTGACGGATGTGAGCCTTGCATCAACTCGCTCTCAAGATCATCGACTCGCTGAAAGATATCTCACGCGTAGTCTAAAGTATGACCAACACCGTAGCAACAAATCGGATAATCATCAACGAGAGCGCCAGAAAGGGGTCACACCGTCCCTTCGATCATACACAGACACACGCAGGAATAAAGTAAATATGCAAGTTGAACTGGCGAAAAGTAATGGGAAATAAATAATTTACAAGAAAAATAAGTAAATTCTAAACTGATTTTCTCGTGGGTTTACTTACCTCAAACAATCGCAAATATCTCTCCAAAATGTCACGCTCATGCCTCGAGATACGCGCTCGATACATGACTATAGTCTCATAAGTCCCTGGTATCCAAATTATACCACTTTTGTTATTTTAGAGTCACATTAAGTAAATTTATAATGTGTGACAAAAAATTTGAGATTTTGTTTCAAAAAAGTTTAATTTCAGCACACTTTTCGAGTTATACTGGGGTGCCGATGTCCCTAAAAGTCCTCAAAAATTAATTTTTTATATTTTCCCATTTTATTATATTTTTCTTGATTTTTTCATTATTTTCTAGCTATTTTTCCTATTTTTTGATATTTATTTGATTTAAAAATGTATTTTATTTAATTTTTTAAAAATCTTTAATTAATTAAAATTAATTTGGGGTGGGTTGGGCCCGAACCGGGCTCGGTTTGGTTGGGCCCGGTTCGGCCCAACCAGGGCCACCCGGGTTCGGGCCAGCTCGGCCCTTCGGCTCGCTCCGCTGGGCTTGAGCATCCCGGCCCACATGAGCCTAGCCAGCAGGCCCAACCTGCTTTGCAAAGACGATTTTTTTATTATTATTTAAACACAACAACAACAACAATTACAACAACACCACCAACAACCTAACAACAACAACAACAACAACAACCACCCATCACCATTAAACTCTAAATCTCTCCACAAAAGTTAACAAAAATTGACACACTCACCTCGATTCAGAGATCTTCGCGAGCGTCGCTGAGTGGAGAGAGCACCACTAGAGATGTGCGACCGAGTTGAGAGAGTGATGGAGAGCTCGGTGGTGAGGAATTGGAAGTGGAGAAGAAAATGAAAATGAGAGAGGGAGAAGAAGAAGCTCGGGTAGAGAGAGGGAGTGAGTGAGGAGAGAGCGATTTTTTTTGTTTGATTTTGGAGAGGAGAGAGAAAAAGTGGGGAATGGGTTCAAGTATGGTGATTGGATAGGTGATGTGATGGGATGTGTGATGTGACAACTAAATTCCAGACTACCCCATACACCCGCGTTACGCACACACCGCGACATCGTACACTCTCGTCACTACACGTGCACAACGAGACCAAGCACAATTCTTAATTAGCGCGGAGCGAATTATTAAATAATAGTAAAATAATAAACACTCGCCACACAAAAATAGCATTTTTTACCTCGTTAGGCGTGCCCTAGACTTTTCCGCGACGTCCACGTGGGTCTGAGCTTAGAATCTTAATTTGTAATTTGTCAGTTAATCGGGATTAATTAAAGCGGGTCGTTACAATCTTCCCAATTAAGTCCCGAAATTCCAATTTAATTAAATCTTTACCTTGGAACAAGCGGGGGTATCGCTCTCGCATGGTAGACTCTTTCTCCCAAGTGAGGCCCTCGTTTTTATGATACTGCCATCGAACAAGTACAAGTGGTATTTCTTCCTTCTGAGAGTCTGTACCTTGCGATCCACTATCCCAATGGGGTGCTCCTCGTATGTCACATCCGGTGTGACCTCGATCCTCGGTCTCGGTCCTGATCTGGCTAGCCTCAACATAGAAATGTGAAAAACATCATGCACCCCTGCCAACTGGCTCGGCAATCTTAACTGATAAGCAACCTCCCCAACTCCTCGGACTATCTGAAACGGCCCGATGAATCTCGGTGCAAGCTTTCCCTTGATCCCAAATGTCAGGTGGTCCTTCAAGGGAGAAACCTTCAAGTAGTCTCAATCATCCACTTCATAACTCACTCCATCGCGGTACTTGTTCGCTTACTTCTTTTGTCTATCATGAGCAGCCTGTAACCTCTGACGAATCAGCTTAATTTTCTCTGTGTTATCTACAACAATCTCAGGCCCAACTGCAGCTACGTCCTTGGGATTTGCCCAGTAAGCTGGTGATCTGCATGGTCTCCCGTATAGCGCCTCGAATGGTGGCATCCCAATACTAGTCTGATAGCTATTGTTGTAGGCAAACTTACAAAGTGGCAAAAACTCCTCCCATGACCCTCCAAACTGTAGCATACAGTCTCTGAGCATGTCCTCAAGAATTTGAATAAGTCTCTCGATCGCCTGTCGATCATGGGATGAAAAGTCGTCTTTGAACTGCAATCTGGTACCATACTGCTCCTGCATGGCCTGCCAAAGTTGCGAAGTAAGTCGATTGTCTCTGTCTGACACTATAGATACTGGCACTCCGTGCAGTCTGATAATTTCTCTCTCGAAGAGCGTGCTCAGCTGTGGAAAGCTATATTTCATGGAGATTGGGATAAAATGTGTTGATTTCGTCAGTCGATCCACGACTACCCAAATGGCATCGTGCTTGCGCAAAGTCGTCGGCAACCCACTGACGAAGTCCATAGTGATGTGTTCCCATTTCCACTGTGGGATAGGTAGTGGCTGCAATAGTCCTCCAGGCCTCCTGTGCTCAGCCTTAACCTGCTGACACACCACACAACTCCTCACATACTGGCTGACATCAGCCTTCATCCATGGCCACCAAAATAACTGCCGCATCTCATGGTACATTTTGGTCCTGCCAGGATGCACTGCGTACCTGGATCTATGAGCCTCCTGAAGAATACCATCGCGTAACTCTGCCACTGCCGGAATCCACATTCTAACTCGGTGTCTCAAACATTCATCAATGGACTCGTGCCAATCTGGGTAATCTGGACTCTGTGCCATGTCCCTGAACCTCTGATACATCACATCAGCTCTCTGACACTCCAAAACGCGCGGAATAGATATTGTCAGTTCTCTCATCTGGTCCGCAAATATCGGCTCTGCAGTATCTGGGAACCTTTGACAAACTCATAGCTGCGACGCCTCCCTGGCAAACTATTGTCTCGCTGTCTGATCATCTCCTGCTAAGGGCATCTGCTACGACATTCGCCTTCCCAGGCTGATACTCGATGGCGAAGTCGTAGTCCTTCAGCAATTCCAACCACCGTCGCTGTCTCATATTCAGGTCTTTTGGGGTGAAAAGATACTTCAAACTCTTATGATCTGTATACAGTGCGAACCTCTCACCATAAATGTAGTGTCTCCACACCTTCAGCACAAATACAACCGCTGCAAGCTTCAGGTCGTGCACTGGATAGTTCCTCTCATGGGTCCTCAACTGACGCGATAAATAAGCTATCACTCTGTCTCCCTGCATCAGTACGCATCCCAATCCGGTGCCACATGCATCCGTATGAACAGTCAACTCCTTGCCCGGTTATGGCAACACTAACAACGGTGCAGAAGTCAACTTCTTCTTCAACTCTGTGAAGGCCGCCTCGTATTCACTGGACGAATGGAAAATCACATCCTTCTTGGTCAATCTAGTCATTAGCGCTACAATTTTGGAGAAGTCCTATACAAAACGTCGATAATATCCTGCCAATCCTAAAAACTCCTAATGTCTGTCACGCACTCTGGTGTAAGCCAGTCGATGATAGCGTGAATCTTACTCGGGTCTACTGAAATACCTCTGTCGCTGATCAAGTGTCCCAAGAACTTCACCTTAGAAAGCCAAAACTCGCACTTACTGAACTTGGCGTACAATCTGTGCTCCCTCAAAGTCTTCAACGTCTCTCTGAGATGCCTCTCGTGGTCCTCATAAGTCCTGGAGTAAATCAAGATGTCATCGATGAAGACTATCACAAATCGATCTAAAAACGACCTTAAGACTCGATGCATCAAATCCATAAACACAGCTAGCGCATTTGTCAACCCAAACGGCATGACAGTGAACTCAAATAACCCGTAACGTGTGCTGAACGCCATCTTAGGTACATCATCTTCTCTGATCCGAACTTGATGATATCCAGATCTCAGATCAATCTTGGAGAAGAATTGTTCATCGATCCTAGGAAAGGGATACCTATTCCTGACTGTCGCCTGATTCAAATTTCGGTAATCTATACACTTCCTCATGCTACCATCTTTCTTTCTCATAAATAAGACCGGTGCTCCCCAGGGTGACATACTCGGGTGTATGAAACCCTTCTTCGATAGATCCTCTAGCTGAGCCCTCAACTCCTCGTGCTCTAGCCGTGACATACGGTAAGGTCTGCTCGCTATAGGTCGTGTGCCTGACACTAACTCAATCATAAACTCTACCTGTCTGGGCGGGGGTAATCTAGGTAGATCCTCAGGAAAAACATCTGGGAACTCGCGTGCTACTGAGACATCCTCAAGTCTGGTCACTGGCCTCTCATCGGACTCTACTATCCTTGTGAGGATCTCCATCTCCTGAGTGGTCGCTAACCTACCTCTCGTGATCGGAAGTGATGTCGCGACTCCAGTAAAGGTGAAATCGGGAATCCCTGGTATCTAGAAAATGACGATTTTCCTTAAACAGTCTAATTGTTCGTGGTATGCCGCCAACCAATCCATGCCTAAGAGTATATCGAGCTCTAGGTACTCTAATACGCAGAGATCTATGGGTAACTGATGACCACCAACCTCAACTGGACAATCTCTACAAATCCGATTAGGATATATCTTATCCCCAGCGACCGTGCTGAGGATAAGGTAGGTGCTAACGCTCTCAGGTGTAAAACCCAACTCTCCTACCATCCGTCCCGAAATAAATGATAACGTACTACCAGAATCTATCAATGTATGCATAAGGCGACCAAAAATAATCAACGTACCCTCGACGAGCTGCAGATACGCATCACGGTCTGGTGCAACAACTGAGTGCACTTGCTCCCTCGCCTGCGCTGGCTGAGCTGCTAGTGGTGGTGCTGGCTCCCTGGTACACTAACTCTTGTAGTGCCCCTTCTGTCTACATCTGAAACATGTGACATTATGCCTATGTCCAGAGCCCTGACCCTGCTGTCCGCTAGCCCTATGGCCATGTCCCTGCCACTGTTGACTCTGTCTCTGCCTCTCGGACCTCGACTCGAGTCCTGCTCTCTGCGCCGCTGGATTGTCGTAACCTGCTATGGCTGCGCCGGTACAAATGGATGTGCGCTGATCGTCTAACCGTCATCATATCTACGCCTATGTCCCTTCTGATCTCTCTGATCGCGATTCCTCTTGCCTTTCCTGTCTGACCTCATTTGGCCTCTTTGACTGTCGTGATGCACTGGAGCGGGGACGGCGTCGTTCCACATAAAAAATGACTCGTGGGCCAACGCCCTCTCGTAAACTTCTTGTACAGTCCTGGCTCCTGTCGACACAATCGTGCCCCAATCTCTGGTCGGAGTCCTCGAATAAAGTAGTGGACCTGAAGTCGCTCGGTCCAGCTACGTCCATCGCAAAAGTAAGCATGTATTTGAATATCTCCATGTATTGTCCGGCCATCCTGCCTCAGCGTCAAGAACTCATCTCTCCGTCTCAGCTGAATCTCGATCGGGATATATTGATCATAGAAGAATTTCTTGAACTCTACCCAAGTACTCGGCTCTTCGTGGGCGGCTGTGTGGGTGGTCCACCATACTACAACACCTCCCCTGAGCATGAATCCAGAAATCCTAGCCCGTATGCTGTCATGAATCCTCAAAAGTCCATGAAGTTTCTCGTGTGAAAGGATTCATTTCCCAGCTACTTCTGAGTCTCCGCCTCCATGATAGTATCTTGGCTGAAAACGGACGAACTCCTTAATCAATTTCGCCTCAGCTGAAAAGAAGGTCTTGAATGTGATCTCCTGGGGTGGAATCAGTGTCGGTGCCACGGCCGGCGTAGTCAATGGTGTAGTGACTGCTGGCAGTATCTTGGTAGTAGTGGTCGTGAGTGGGGTCGCCTGAACAGTCGGGGCGACAACTGTCTGCTCTACAGTAGTGGCGGTGGCGAGTGTGGCAAGGGCCGGTGTGGCCATTGCCTGCGCTCGAAGCAATCGAAAAATCTCCTCGAGCTGCAAACTATGGAGTGCGACCGTATCGCGCAAGGTTTGATCCGAGTCGGCAGGTATCGAGCCGTTTGTCTGGCCCCCATCATCCGTATGAAGATCTGGTCGTCCATCCGTGTCAAATCTGCAAATCGCGAACTTGCCGCAAGTTAGCGCCGTAATACGTGTACATAAGTATTACAATCAATAGATACACATATAAGTCCTAGTACTATCTGATCACTTTGCTTCCCAACTAAGGTTCTAAGTTAGGATCTTCGGGTTTCCACATCTAATGTTTGTTGTTAAGTTTTATTCGGTTGCATTAAACTTTCCTCTAGGTTCGCCTGAACCTAGGCTCTGATACCAACTGTAACGGCCCCAAATTTTGAGGCAAACCGAGCACCGCCACGTCGCCGAACACGTCACTAAGCCATGCTACGTCACCTGCACACCTGTCTATGACGGTATGCGAACTATCCGTCTTGTAATTCGACTTAGTAAATTTTGTTGTTTTAAAAGATTAATATTCTATAAAAATATGCTAAGTTAAGAAGTTTTACAACTTAATTTGTTTATTTTAATTCTTTTCAGGTTATTTTTAATAGCGAAAGTCTTAATAACATGCATATAATTAATGTAAACAAGTTATGCATTAACTAACAACCTATGGGGTGGAAACTCAGCAAAAAGATACCATGTATATCAGTTAAAGCGACAAAAATGTATCATAGGTGTCAATATACATGTATTAGGTGAAAAAGTCTCCCAAAATGATCCCAAAGAGTATGTATATGTAAATACAAACACCTATGACTTAGCTAATGGAGGCATTCCAGATCAGAGGTAGTCACCAATCACCGCTTTCCCTCGGCTCGTCGTAGGATCTGTAACTTGCCACCAACAAACAATGACAAGTTCTAGTGAGTAAATCCCAGATAAATTCAGTTAGTATTCACAAGAAATCCAAGAAAACTGCTACAATTCATGCATATAAAGTAAATGAACAGGAATGTAAAGCATGAATATAAGTCGTGAGATAATCAAGAATATGGAACGCGAATGTGGTGTATAACTGTCGAGCCCTGAGACGAAAATACTAAACCGAAAAGGCCCTGGAGGTGAGGAAATCCACACCCTCTCTTCATGGTCGAAATGAGGAACTCTATTGTCGGAAGGTAGACTTCCGCCCAACGCCTCAAATGAGAGGAAATCTGTGATGGAGGTGAGCCTTGCGTCGACTCGCTCTCGAGATTATTGACTCGCTAAGAGATATCTCATGCGTAGTCTAAGGTATGACCAACATCGTAGCAACAATCGGATCATCATTAACGAGAGCGCCGGAAAGGGGTTACACTGTCCCTTCGACCATGCACAGACACACGCGGGAATAGAGTAAATACGCAAGTTGAACTGGCGAAAAGTAATGGGAAATAAATAATTTACAAGAAAAATAAATAAATTCTAAACTTACTTTCTCGTGGGTTTACTTACCTCAAACAATCGCAAATATCTCTCCAAAATGTCCCGCTCACGCATCGAGATACGCGCTCGATACCCGACTATAGTCTCCTAAGTCCATGGTATCCAAATTATACCACTTTTGTTATTTTATAGTCACATTAAGTGAATTTATAATGTGTGACAAAATATTTGAGATTTTGTTTCAAAAAGTTTAATTTCAACACATTTTTCGAGTTATACCGGGGTGCCGATGCCCCCAAAAAGTCCTCAAAAATTAATTTTTTTATATTTTCCCATTTTATTATATTTTTCTTGATTTTTCTGGATTTTTACGTAATTTTCTAGCTATTTTTCATATTTTTCTGATATTTATTTGATTTAAAAATGTATTTTATTTAATCTTTTTTAAATTTTTAATTAATTAAAATTATTTGGGGTGGGTAAGGCCCGAACCGGGCCTGGTTCGGTTGGGCCCGGTTCGGCCCAACCAGGGCCACCCGGGTTTGGGCCGGCTCGCTTTGGCCTGGGCAAAGCCCAACTTTGGGGGTAGGCATGCCCACTGGCTACCCCCTCATTTTTCCTCAAATCGTCTCGGCTTTGCAGAGACGATTTTTTTCTTTTTTTCTTTTTGTTTAAACATAACAACAACAACAATTACAACACCACCAACAACGTAACAACAACAACAACCACCCATCAACACCATCACCATTTAACTCTAAATTTCTCCACAAAAGTTAGCAAAAATTGACACACTCACCTCGATTCGAAGATCTTCGCGAGCGTCGCCGAGTGGAGAGAGCAGCGCGAGAGATGTGCGACCGAGTTGAGAGAGTGATGGAGTGCTTGGTGGTGAGGAGTTGGAAGTGGAGAAGAAAATGAAAATGAGAGGGGGAGAAGAAGAAGCTCGGGTAGAGAGAGGGAGTGACTGAGGAGAGAGAGATTTGTTTTTGTTTGATTTTGGAGAGGAGAGAGAAAAAATGGGGAATGGGTTGAAGAATGGTGATTGGATAGGTGATGTGATGAGATGTGTGATGTGACAACTAAATCTTAGACTATCCCATACACCCGCGTTACGCGCACACCGAGACGTCATACACTCTCGTCACTACACGCGCACAACGTGACCAAGCGCAATTCTTAATTAGTGCGGCGCGAATTATTAAATAATAGTAAAATAATAAACATTTGCCACACAAAAATAGCATTTTTTACCTGTTAGGCGTGCCCTAGACTTTTTCGCGACGTCCACGTGGGTCTGAGCTTAAGATCTTAATCTGTAATTTGTCAGTTAATCGAGATTAATTAAAGCGGGTTGTTACACGAAATGATGTTTTGAAGAAAGTTTGGATGACTTAGAGGTGTTTTTTTGTTGGGTTAAGATATACATTTATGTTGCAAATCCTTTTTCTTTTCATCACTTGTTCAAGTCATGTGTGATTGGGAAGCATGGAAAGCATCCTAGTATGATCCGACTGGAATGCAAGCTTTGATGTACATTTGTCATTAACTAGGTTCCTTGCTTATGGTCCTAGTTTGATCCAACCGGTAGCGACATCATACAATTCAATTTTGTTCGACCGGGACACTTGGAAAAATGTGAAATTCATCTTGAATTTGAATTTTTCTTGGGCATTTAACAAAATTTATATTTATTTTGCATTTTTAGGTTGAAGGTAACGCAACAATACCTTTAGTGGATTATTCCCAAACAAAACACGTGTTCCAGTCAATTCGATCAGAAAATAATAATGAGGTGTGATGGTGTCCTCTCCCGATTGGACAAGACTAGAGTGCAAACATGCAATTCTATTGTAATGACCCGAATCCCTATGGACCGAAGTCACCCGTTGCGGTCCGAACCATCGCCAAACCCCTCGAGATGACTTATCGAGTCGGACAATGATCAGGTAAGTCTTAACCTGCGGAATACAACATTACTATCTACAAATAGACAATTAAGGCAAATGAAAAATACGGAATAAAAGGTAATTTAAATTGTCTAACAATGTGCAGATAGAGAGTAAATATTCTTATACCACTTAACTCGAAGTGTTATGGGTACCAAAATATCTACCCAATAAAAATCTTATTTATATTACAACACTTTTGACACGTATCGAGCGTGTACAATAAATTTTCCACCTTTGTTCTACTTTTAATTTTTTAGTAGTGGTAAGTGGGATCGTCTCCACAGATATTTTGCAAAGTTCTTAAGAAAAAGGGTTTCTAAGGGTTTTATTATTATTTTTACTTTAATTTAATTAATTCAAATAAAACGGGAACCAAAATTACTAACTGAAACTATAATAATTAATCAAACTAATTAACTAACTTAATTAACACAAATCAAATTCACTAATATTAAAATCAATTCAAATCAATTCAATAGAAAACAATGTAAAATAAACATCCAAACAAATATCTAGGACAATGAAACATTAATTTGTTTTGTATCCAAACATATTACTTAAAATCATAGTCATAATCATACTTTGATCCTTTTACAAAGTATTTTTAAATCACTAAACCTAAATCATAAGTAAATAGATAGTCATTAGCAAACCACCAGTTCTCCGTATATCAATGGAAAAGCCACATTCTTATTTTATCAGATTAATCCATCGAAAGCTCAAAGAATGAATTAAGCAATAAAACAACATTAAGTTCCATGAAAACTTCGAACTACTAAGCCTAATACCTTCGAAAAGCCACTTCAATATTAAACTTAGATCTCAATCCACCTAGGACATCTAAACGGTAAAAGACATCTTTACACAATCCTAATTACTACTTCAAATTAGATATATAATCAAAATATCACAATACACATTTGCAACTATGCATGCAATACCAAGTTCATGATTGTAATTCACAAATAACAATCTATTAAATCAGTGAATTAAATAATACGATTGATTTAAAGCATTAAGCATAAAACACTCTCTTTTGTGACTACGTCACAAAATGGATCAAGTTCATGTTCGGACTTTGTTTAGATTAATAAACTACTCACTCATAGTCATAATAAAACATCACAATAAAATAAGTAAAAAACATGAATAAAAATACATTTTTATTGAATACTTGAATCTTCAAATCTTCTCCAAAAGCAATAAAAACAATAGGAATGACCTCCAAACTAATTAAAAAGTGTTAAACTATTAAAAAGACGACTTATTTTGAAGTCTATGGTTACTATACATAGTATTCTAAGTAATACATATCCCAAACTAATTCAAACTCCTCGTTGTAATCTAAAATTCTCGAAACCGATTCTAGCAATTTGTCACCGATTCCATTTAAAACGTGAATCATTAGCCAAATTAGTGCAAATGTATCTTGGGACTTCATCGATTTATCTGGTGATTTATGTACAAACTATGAATTGCTAGGAATTCGCCAACAATGATTTCAAGTTCACTCTTTATTCGCTAGTTATTCGTTTTACATTTTCTTCACTTAATTTAATTCATTCATTGTGACGGCCCCTTATCTAATTTAGGGCACCGCCTGGCCTAATCCCGTCATTAAGCCATACTCTCAACCACGTAGGACATAACAACTTATTAGTCAGCCTTTAGTCCTATTCTCCTCAATACATATGTCCATGATAAAACAACACACAACTCATATTATTATAAAATCTTCGAAGTAAATTTAGAATTTTAAATGATTATTAAAATAGCGGAAGTCTTAATGATTTAGCGAAAGCAATTAAATACAAATTTTAAGTGTGGAAAACTAGAAAAGCACGATTACATGTATATATATCAAAATGGAGATGACCAGTGTAATAAAGATGTGTCGGGTCGTAGAACTAGCGCTCAACGCAGACATATATACAACCCAAATGTATCTGAAAGACATAATATACGCAATACAGGTAAAACATAAAAAACCTACAAAATCAGGACTGGATACACGCCACAAGCTCAAAGGTAGTCGCCAACCTTCTCCTTATCGGGCCTGCTAGTCGTCCGCTCTGCACCCACCGTCATAAAAAAGACGGTAAGTATAGTAAAGTAAAAAGTAACATCTGGAGATTCTCATCCACATTTTCAAATATACAAAATGTATTAAAAAGAATAAAGATAGCGAAGAATTGCTGAAACTGAAATATGCCGGTAAATACCATAGCTAAACAAGTGAAACTGACATTAGGCTAAGTAATGATTATATAGGTCCGGTCGGTCGTGATGTGGCGGGCCCGCGCCATGAGGCCGCCGGGTGAGCTACTAGGCGGGTACCGCAGCCCTGCTGACGTCAACGCCACGTCAGCAGTCCTTGGTGTGCGTACGAGTCGTCGTATTCTCTATATCATTTGTTAAAATTTATAGTATTTTAGTTCGAATTAACATTTACAAGTGTAGCTTGTGTTTTACAGAGTTTTAAGTAGATAATCAATAATTTACAGCGAAAATTTTAAGGTAAACCTAAACATAGATTTTATTAACTTTCAAGTTTTATAGAGCATCGATCCTACTATGGAAAACCCAGAATACATTACACTATATATAAGGCGACAAAAGTAAATATATACAAGTACTGATGTTTAATAAGTATCCCATAAACCCCAAATAAATAATAAAATATAAAGATAAACACCTACGAGTACTGTGCCGAACAATAGGCGAGCTCATAGATAGTCGCCAAAAATCCCCTAACCCTTACGAGTAGAAAGATCTGCACTCGGCCATCATAACAAAATAGATGACAAGTCGAGTGAGTAAAATCCCAAAGAAATTCACTGAGCATTCATATGATAAAGTAAAGGAAACCCAATAAATACTGTTACATAAACATGTGGAATGTAAACATGCAACTGTAAATGGATCGTCGCATGCGTAAATAACGATAAAGCGCAAACGTGTGTGCTTATCCTGGTCAGGTTAGACCATACTTCGGATACCCTCACAGGATCCCTATAGTGGGCATACCCAATTGTCCCATCACGTGGTCCTCTCGATGGCCGACATAGACCCACGACGTACCGACACATGTACTGACAAAGTAGCTTGGATCATCATTCACCGATGACTCTTGATACACATGCTATGGTCTAACGTACCATAGACACACAACGGAATACCGGGCGGGAGTAAACTCAACTAATCATTTAAACAATGACACAGACATAGATAGCTGAAAGAAATAAGGGATAGAATCATGAATATGTTGAACAAGATAGAGTAAAATAGTAATGAAAGCAATTAAATACTCAAGCGACGTTCCATTGGGTTTTACAAACCTCATTACGCGCTCTGAAAGCCTGAAAATACCTCGATCCGACCCCTCATGCTCCCGACTATCGTACTATAGTCCACGAGTCCTCTGAGGTTAGTTATGCGTGTTTTAGATTAGTTATAGATGTATTAAGCTGAGTGTATAAGTCAAAAATCCTAAAACATCCCCTTAAGTTTGAGCAAAACTTCAATTTGATACTCAATATCGCAACGCAAATTAAGCCATGATATATTCAAAATCGTCGAAAATAAGTAATTTTTAGCTCTAGGTCTTAGCTTTCCAAAATGATAAGGTGTGCAAAGTTTCGATATAAAACGAAGGAGATATCAAAGATTTATAAAGACAATTCGAATTAGAATTAAAATCTGACCAACAAGTTTGTAAAAATCATTTCTTCAAATTTATAACTCTAAAACTCATAATTTTTTGTCACAAGATAGCTAACATATCCAACAACGACATAATAAAAGATGAGCTCATTCCAATAAGAATTGATAAAGTTATGCCTTGTCAAAATCCATTTTAAAAATCCCGTATTAGTATTTCAACAGCCTACTTGCGGAACATTTTGGAGCTAGAACAAGTTTGAATTTCAAAATTTCTCTAGACACGAAAGTTGTATATATCTGAGTAAGCTTTCCAATAGCATATGATCTGCCCCATTTGGAGTTTGTATGAGAGAGTAATGCTCAATTTACAGAGGTTATGTTAAGAGATTTGCTAAGAACTAACATACATATATCAAGAACTCAAGAAACCCCAAATTCTTGCCAAAACTAGTTTGAAACCATTATTAATCATAAAAATTAGTTTAAAACACTAATTTAGACAAGAAAATTAGTAGCTTAATCTTTAAAATTCATTTTTGCATAAAACCCCCAAAACTTGAGTTTTCATGTACACATTTTTGATAAATTTTAGCAAGTAAAGAGTGAGTTTTTGTACCTAGATGATGAACTCTTGTATTTAATCTTCCTATTTTGATTCCTCTAGTAGATGGCCTATATTCATCCTTGTTCTTGCTGAATTTTCCAGCACTCCATCCCAAGAACAAACTTTGTTATTGTTGCATGTAGAGATTTCCCACTAACTTAGCTATATATAGGTTATGTTAGAATTAATTGTGTTCATGTATCTCGAGGTCAATCTAATGGTCCTTGTTAACTCAAACTCTACTAACTTCCATCTCGTTGACACAAATTCCTAACTCAAATCTCCTATGATTCCATTCTAGTGCGAATCTCGAGGCATATCTATGACATCAGCTTTTCTATCCAACTATAGACACTTTTATACATATGTAGTCTATTTACGGTCTTAAATTAGTGTACTACAACTTCCCCTAGTATCTAGTGTTCGGCATCTCAGCACGCATCCCGAGGCATACCAATCCTTGATGTTCCCGATTATTATGACTTAGCTTAAAGTTGATAATTTATTTTATGCAATATTCACCCTTGATCTAGTCATTTTATTTAAGTTAGTATTATAAGACTTAGTGTACCCATACTACGCCTACCCGGTACCCACATCAACACTCTTTACGAGGCATTTACCCGTCATACAGTCTCACATGATATGGCAATATAAATACATATATGCAATGAGTTATGAAATAAATAATAATTAACATTGCAATTATGCAACCAACAGACACACATGACGATTTATGCCAATCAGGCGGTCCTAGCTTATCCGAGGCGTCCATGTGGGCTTAAGCTGGTGTCCGAGTCTGAAAAATAACCTAAATAACGATGTCAATAAATATTGGGCCGTCACATGTGAGCTACATCACTTTAGCCTTTAAGGCCGCTTAAAAAGGACGTGCATATTATCGTTCAGTTTGGTATTCATTTGCCAACAACCCAGGGACTCTAACCCCGTGTGTCGTGCCATAATAGTGGCGAGTGCCAACATCTCCAGGGACTCTAACCCTGTGTGCTGCTCATCTTAATATAGTTCAATAGACCCTAGACACTAGGACTACTTTACATTCACAATGAAGCATCATTAAGAACTACAAAGTAAAGTTATTGCATACAAAAGCACTATAAGTAAGAGTACACGTCAATATCCAATTCATCAACACAACTATCCTAATAGCATGCTATCCAACTCTTAAATCAATTCATAAATAACCAATAAGTACAATGGACAAGAATAGAGTCAATGAATAAATTCAAGGAACGATATCATGACTAAAACAACTCATTAAGCGAGTAGAATAAACCAAAATTCATGATATCAGATCACAAAGCACATACTAGTCGAAATAGACCATAGAACAAAGATATATTGGAAATGAAATGTAGAAAAGAACCTTAACATATTTACTTACATAACATGCAAAGTTCCTAGGCTAATCCGGCCTTGCGACACCTTTTAACACGTACCTCGAACTCTTGAAACTCTCCTTTTAAGTTCCTGAGGTTAATTAGAGTGCTTTAGGACTTGTACAAGTTATTAGAGTTGGTTTAAATGGTTGTACGTTTCAATTTTTAAAATCAGCCCCATTAATAATTTGGTTATGTCCAAATCCACTTTACTAAAATAGAGACAGTTTTGGTGCAACTTGTCAGTTGATTTCAATTACCAAAATGTTAAAATTATGTATTGTAGTATAAAGAGAAGTTTTTACAGCAATGTCTTAGCTTTCCAGAATTATAAGGTTTGCGCGATTTTGATAAGAATCGAAGGAGATATAAAATTTCTAACACAATGGCTCAAAATAGTTTTAGTTTTTGATCAACAATTTTGAAAAATTTATTTCTCCTAAATCATAGTTTGAAAACTCATGATTTTTTTTCTGAAGCCTACACACATATCCTAGAACATCATATGAAACATGAGCTCAATCCAATAAGAAATGAGGGAGTTATGCTCAAAACAACATGACATTAGAAAAACTGTAAACCCAAAAAATTCAGATTCATTATCAACGTTGCAGATGATTTTTAGACATGAAAACATTCGAATTTCAAAAATATGTCAGTAGGAAAAAGTTGCTCCTCTATGAATTATCATCCAAGTGCCACCAAAATGGGTTTATTTCGATTTAAAATGAGGAAGTTATGACTAAAATACAGAGACTACTTCATAACAATAACATGCATAATTTCCAATTTTACTTTACAACTTCAAAAATTCATAACTTTTTGATTTCAAATCCAAATTAAGAACTTCTTAATAGCTAGATTATCAGCTTGAAATGAAGAATCCAAATATATAAACCAATTTCAAAGACTCAAACATCTACCCTCTGAAAAATGATAGAAAACCAGAACTAATTTCAAACTTGAAACCTAAAATTAAGGATTTTGACAAAACTTTGAAAAGTAGTTGTGTAAATTGATTTACCTAATTGTAAGCTTCCTTAACCTTGATCATCTCCTTCCAATTCACCTGAATTTCCTACAAAGTTTGTTGATTTACTCACCAGAATCCTCTCACTCTTCTTGATTGAAATGCAAATGATTTGTATGAAAAATCCACTAGCCACCTTATATATTGGTGAAACCAATTTGTGACCATTGATCTTGATTTACACACTCATCTCTAGAAAAACCTAATGGCTTATACTCATCTTACAACCCACTAACTTACCCACTAACTTATTCTTCATAACACATACTTTAACTCAATTTGTCTTGTGATGATGTCCACCTGTATCTCGAGGTACATCAATGCCTATTGTTTTATTTTTCTAATTTAGGCCACATTTATGTAAATTGAACTGTAGGCACATTGAAATAACTATTTTAAGTCACATTAACTTAAATTAAGACTTACCACCTCACTCTCTACCCCGGTCCCACATCGGCACACGTCTCGAGGCACGTCCCCGCTCACGTCTCGACATCTATATACAAGTAGGAGTGACTTAATAAGTCCACAAATACATTACACTAAGAATATACCACACGAAATTAAAATATACCTCGGCCACATGACTCGGTCAGTGTACGTATCTCTATGCGGGTCCCACATCATGGGTCAATGATCTTAATTGAGGAATAAACTAGGATTAGAAATTTGGGTCGTGACATTCATTTTCTTCCATTTTTCATCCATTTATTCACATACCTAATTATAACCTGAAATCACAAAAACAAGAGAAAATCCAATGTAATATAGTCTTTTACATCCAAAATAACTGTAAGGGCCTATCTTACTAAGTCCTGACTTAGCATAACCTATTCCATTCAATTAACTAAATCTCAAAATAATTTTTAATTCAATCCTTAATAATGCTCTAAAACTAAATTTATATCCTCAATGAAACTTAATTCATGATTTGTTTTATTGGAGCAAATTAGGAAATCGTACGAATTGTTCTCCGTATTTTCTAAAAATTTTGGTTGCACCTTCCCTAAAAGTGGCATGCCGAAAAAATCACCTAATAGACAACATAATTGGGGATAAGCCTAGAAGGAATCACAACTACCCGCAGTTCAAAATATATATCAAATTTAAATCATCAGCACTAACTTCCAAGGTGAAATCTTTATTTACAACTATACAACTTTAAACTAAACTAATACTACTTAATGAACAAGATTAACGTCCATTGAAATCATAAAACATTTCCAAAACTTCCTAAAACTGATTTGTAAAGCTCTCATACTTATTCGAGAGTGATTCACGCCCTACACTCACCCCAAGGCTCAAAGTGATATATAATAACAATATACAACAAGAATTAACCTTTTAAATTGAGAAACAATTACTACAATAATCGAGTCTTGTCCATTCTTCCTTGACTTCACTAAAAAATTGACATCATCAAAAACAACTCGAATATGTCAAGTAAGTAAACTCCTATACTGCTCTGTACTCTTGCAAATGTTAGTCCGAATACATGGAGACATGTAATTGTATTTCCAAATAACAAGAAATATATATAACAACGTGAATCTCTCTCTTCCTGTTTCCTACCTATACTCAGACTTCGAATTCCAAATATAGTACATAGATAGTACATGGAGTTTATGAAATGCAAAGGCAATGTGTCGGAGTAGATTTTCGAGCCAAACGAGTCAGCTCAGTCTTTCGCATCTACTACTAAATTTAGGAAAATAGATGCTAAGTATGGATACTACTAGCTTAGGGAAATAACCAACCACACTCTAACCACATCCATTTCTATTAATGCATGGTCGTTAGAAAACTTGCATGCTTTGGTTCTTTTGTGTTCGAGTCTATCTGGTCAGGAAACCTAGCCCCGAGTCCCGTTCGTGAGCCGTAGCACTAACAAGCCATCGTCTCAAATGACATGAATGCATGACCAAGAATGATGCGAAATACAATGCAAACTAAATACAAATGCAGATACAAAAATAAATTCCATAAATTGTAAAGACTACTATAGGGTTTACTTACAACCAATCAACTTTTAGCTTAATTTTTGGGGTTCCCGGAGCATCAGATCACCTTGAAAATGGTTTCAATAGCTTCCCTGCACACCCAATTGTATTATGGGTCAAGCTTCAAGTGAAGCCAAATCACAAAACCCAATGAAAATCGCGGCCAAATTACGCTTGAGAATAGTTTCCAAAAATATCGTTTTATATAACTGTTGCAATTGGCTTTCAACTAGCCAATTTGGGGTAACTTTTTAACCTTGAAAAACTCAATATTTGTCTTGATGACCTGAAAAGAACTTGCAGTACTCATGTCCTACTTTCCATAGACTCTAAGAACACTCAAATCGGATCATCGATGGAGAAGTTGTGAATTTTTCAATATGGCATGTCAACTAGGCAAAATTTATTTATTTTGAACTAAAAGAATTCTCCAAATCAATATTTTTACAATTAAATCCTCAAAATTTGACAACAAATACCATAAAACCACTCGATACCAATATCAAAATATTTTCACAACCCGTGGAGTTAAATTGGATCAAAACCAATAATCAATTCATCCTGAAACCCAATGTAAATCAATATCAACTATAAAACATCTCCAAAATAATTATCAATTGAATCACATTAGTACAATTCATCAAAACCATAACCTACATCGGATGAACTTATTCCAAATTGGCGTATATCAATGCAATATACCAATTCACAATAATCCCAACTAATTTCTATCGAACCCTGTAAAAGAAATCAAGAAATCACGAGAATTCAAATTGAATTGAGAAAAATGCCTTGAATTGAGTATTTATCAAATCGCGGGCTGAATACATCGTTTCCACTGCAGAAACTTAGCTCGAAATGACCGTCTCGCGATGCTCTACAATTTTGCAAAGAGAAACTCGGTGAAAATTGGACGTTGGGAGATCGCAGAACGAGAATTCCAGTTTAAGGGATTTGATACGAACATTCTGTATAAATATTAGTAATGAAATGAGAATTTGATTTGTTTTTGTTATATATTTATACATAAACCCTCAGCTGCTTGTCATTAGCTTAATTTTTTTTATTTATTAATTTGTGAAATCCCTATTTTGACATGTTTTGATTTCTGACGCTCGTTTTCGATCCAGGTTTTTCACCAAATTGAATCAAATTCTCCACAAAACAATTCATCTTGATAAAATGTCCATAACACTGGTTTTAGTCATACCAAAATCTCAAAATCTTAAGTTTGTCCACGACTTACTAAACTTTTATGGACCAATTCTCATGCCATAATAAACCAAACTTACACAAATTTGGATTCAATCTCAAACTCGACCACCGCCAATCGACATAAAGCTCGAGATAAGGTCGTGCACCAACTTCGTTCTCATTTTACAAGACTACCGATCCCGACTTACACACAAATCAAAACAAAATCTTCACGTAAGGATTAACACTTGGTTAATTAGTTTTCAAGCAACGAATAATTTATTTTCACTCGTGCCTTTCAGACACACACTTGCAACCCCGAGTATGAAAAACTAAGGATACACCTCAATATACCCCGACTTAGTGACAAAATATCGTATAATATATACACTAAACACGCAACATACAAAAATTAAATATATCTTATGATCTCTGGTCCATAATGCGTAGCTCCCACCCCGGATACTTAAACTCCAAATAAAATATGAAATACTTAAGTTGTCGCCTAATCAAGTTTACAAAATTCTCGAATTTCACAATTCTTCCCAACTAATTAGAAACTTCATCATTGAATTAGAAACTTCATCATTGAATTTTAAACTTATAGGTTAACTAAGCCAAAAGAGATATGAGAAAATGATCCTTCATATACAACTCTTTTAATATAAACCTATACAAATCATTTCCGAGGTGGAACCGTTAAGTGGATCCAATCACTTTCATTGTAATCAACAACTTAGTGGTATATATCGTAAACACTTCAACTTTTCATTTCCAAATTCTTGGTTTAATGAAAAGTCATAACTTCCCTGCCAATCCTGGCATTTTGCGAGTTTTTGACGAGTTAAACGATCAACTTTATGGAATATCCAATAACTTTTCTTTTCTTCACTACTTATTTCATGCCTTGAATCTCATTCAAGCATCAATATTTAGCAAGATCTAGCCTATCTTGCTATTCAATTAAACCATTTTCATTTTTAACTAAATATTATTCCACAAACCATTGATAATTCTTTCCTTATCTACCAAACTCTGGTACACACATCCCAATTTACTTTCTCATCACTGATAATTTCTAATTAGAATAATTGGTCGATCAATTATTAGACTATCATTAGTCTAAATATTTACATAGTAATGCAAATAATATTTGAGCATAACATTAGATACTAAAGTAGAGTTGCATGTTTATCTGATCCATCACCATTTCAACATTTCTCAATAGAAACCTGGAATCACACAAGTCATCCCATGACTATTGATCTCTAATTACATATGTCATCTCATAACAAGTGATCTCGAATCTCAATCCGATCTAGAAAATGAAATCAGACACATCGTGCAGCTCTCACTCATTCTCTAAATGTCTACCACTCATTCCCTAAATGTCTACTCAAAAATATCATTTAAATTTGTGGATTAAAAAGCAATTAATAATTTAAACTTGTTAACCCATTCACTTAAAATTTTGTTTGTCTGGTTAGAAAATTAACGACTTTTCGAACTTTGTCAAACCATCATCTATTCATGAGTTCACCAAGAACCTCATCTTATTCACTTAACTGCCAATCTATATTGTCTTCTTCACTACTACTCCTATTTCCATATTACCAACTTACTTACATTGGTTTCTATGTTTATCCAATTACTCAAATTTCCATCATCTTGATCCTAATCACTTACTGTACGCCATACCTTTCTCATTACCTTAATAGAGACAGTTATCCTTCCCTTGAGTAGATATAAGCATTAAATAAGAGATATCAATGTATTTCATAATTATACTTTCATGGTATGACTTTTAACTTGTATCTCATACAAGTTTTAAATATGCTATCTCTCTTTACCATTGCTCAATACATGCTTTTAGCTTTACTCAATTACAGTGAAAGAATATTCAGTTCTTCAAACATATTAAGTCAGATACATTGTACTTTATTCAATATTTCCAAACCAAAGAACTTGTACTAACTAACTGAGCTGTAAGTCATGCTTCTCTTTTCATTTTCATTTGTATCTTCACCATCATATATGTATCTTACATCAACTCCGATTTGAAATAACATATTACTTCAAAACATTACCAACGATTGGTTACGGGGCGTAGCACTACATTTAAACCAATATACAACATATTCACTGATATCAGTTGCATACTACTTTGATTCAAAACTTTCTACATTTGGAGTTTGACTTCTAGTAAGACCTTTATGAAAATACAGTAGGTTTTATCAAACTTATAGTTCGACATTATAAGTCTTATCGGGACTTGCTGACCTGAAATTTTTTTCTTTCATACATATGTGAAAATTTATTGACTATTTATTTGCCTATACTTAAGCTTCCAATTGACTATATCGAAACTTTATAGACTCTTTTATTCTGACTGTCACCAATTCATTCGGTTATTCAAAGATAGGTGGGGTCCCTCACACTAGTCTTCTACGCTGTGAATTAATTGTGATTATAAAATGGAGTTACTTAGAGTTTTGGTCATGCACAACTACTTCAGTGCCTTACCTTGACTAAAGGAGTCTGTTCGTGTCACTTTCAACAGTTACAAGTCATTTCAACGTCTCATTTTATTTTTTACAAAGAGTCTATTCCATTCGGTGTTTGTCAATCTTGGCTATTCTCACATTTATCCCGTTCTTTATCCGTTTTAAAATTTACCACAAATTTTCTCAACACCTATGCCACTTACAACTTCTTAGTCTTGACTTACAAAGACAATTCTTTTCATCTCTTCTTTTTTCGAGAATTTAACTAAGGACGGTGCGATTTCTTATGATCATTTAATCAATTAAGTCTTCCTTAACTAATCATTGTTCGAAACAAAGAATTTTTTTATAAATCAAACAGTTCTAATGTTCGTTATTGCCTTAAGTTGTTTACATTAGTCAATTGTTTCCCAATTTTTTTTTCAAAAAGAAATTTGATACTTTTTAAGAGACTATAAGATATTAAAGTATCTTACTATTCATCAACTCATTTTTGATGATTTCACTTGTCTGTTGTTGGTCAACTGAAGAGATAGAGGAATTAGAATTTTCAATACTTTAATTAACTTAACGACTAATTAACCTATTAAAGGATGTTATTGTAATCATCTAAGTCTTATTAATAGAAATTCTCACTATATAGGAGTTCTTACTGACGTCCTATACATATCCCTTAATGATACTCAATCAGTACATCTATCTCTTCATTAGTTATATTTTAGGTTGTAGTGATAGACATCATAATTTAATTTGGTTAGAAGTGACTATTGGGTACTTTAAATTTCAAAACACAACTACTTATGTTTTATTTAATAGCTAATCCTAGCTATTTTCATACCATTTCCCCAATCTCAACTTCTAATGCGTTGATCTTATCACTACACCTTTCATTTTTAAATTAGAAACTTCGTTGATCTTTGTTTCATAATAACCTAATCTGGTGTTAACAAAGATTACCTCTAACTCGTGTATTTCCATTCGTTTTATCATTTATTTGTATGATTCAAAGAACCACTAAACTTCAATGTCGCTTATAATTAAGCAACTTAACTAATAAACAATAAAAAATAATCAACTCATTGATTGTTTTAACTCATGATTCTATTCCACTTTTCACTTTGATTTTGTTTTAGAAAGGATATAATACTTTACTTTGAAGTATTTTATTTTCGTAAAAATTGACTTAGACAACTTGACTAGTCATATCACAATCTCATTGTGATTTTTCAGTCAACTTGATTTGTTTAATCAATTTCCACTATCGAAACCACATGTCTCTTTTTTATTAGGACAATTTTTGGAAGCAACCCTCATTTGGTTATGAATAAAACTAATATTTTGTAGAATAGGTCTTACCGAGTTACTAACTCAACCAGTGTAACCTCTTTCTAAATTCCTAACTATTTATATTTTGTGCTTCCTAAAAGTCTCAATTTCATTTTCATATTTTCCAAATGATTCTCAATCGTTTGACACTTAATTTAAGTTCATTTTGGCACTTTCCTGAGTGTTTTATAATTTTAATGTTCGATACTTTCGATTTTCAAGAAATCCATGTTCAGTACTAACGTTCCTGAATCATTTAAGCTTCTTGCTTAACCAATTTTCTAGTCTATTTCACTTACCATTCACGCTCAATTTCATTTCATAAGTCTATTCTCTATTTAATTTTTTGTTCCTAATCTCACTCGTCATATCTCGCGAGTTAAATATCGAACAGATAGGGAGGATAAACTTTTTATCACATATCTGGCGAATATATAATAAATACCTACCAAATATATCACAATAATAAAATAATCCCAGCTCACAGTCACTTCCCAACTGATTTTGACCTCATTACTGAACCTTGTTCCTCAAGTCCATCACTTAATTAAGTTCATGTAACTTAACGCAATCCAAGAGCCTTAACCCAAACTTCCTGATCGACTCAATCATAAACTCAACATCATTATCATTTTTAACATTTCCTTAAGTGAGCTTAACCATAGCTTTGATACCAAGTTTATCAGTGATCGTCTCACTAAGTCCTAACTTAGCCTAATTTATCCTAATTAGGCACCTAATCCATTCAATTAATTTAACCTCAAAATAATTTTTAATTCGATCCTTAATAATGCTCAATAACTAAATTTATATCCTTAATGAAACTCAATTCATGATTTGTTTTATTGGAGCAAATTAGGAAATTATACAAATTGTTCTCTGTATTTTCTAAGAATTTCGAGAGCACTTCCCTTAAAAGTGGCATGCCAAAAAATAACTTAATAGATAGCATAATTTGGAAGAGGCCTAGAAGGACACACAACTTCTCGCAGTTCACAACATATATCAAATTTAAATCATCAATACTAATGTGAGGACCCCTTCTCAATTAGGGCACCGTCTGGCCTAATCCCACGTCACTAAGCCTTAATCTTGCCATGTAGTACTTAATAATAAATTAGTCAGCCTTTCTAGAACTTTTCTTTTCACCAATTAATAAATAAGAGTTAGTTAAAAGTTATTCAATTTAAAAACTTTAGAGTTTATTCAGCGGAAGTCTTAACAATTTAGCAGAAGCTTTTAACATAATTCCTAAGTATGTGAAAAACCAGGAAACAAAGATGACATGCATATATACATATATAACAAAAGGCGATAATATATCAAAATGAATCTGACCAGGGTAAAATCTCTCATCCTATATATACAACCCCAAAAGTATATAAAGATATATAAGCTATACAACAAAATAAAAAAAACCTTTAAAATCTGATGTAGCAGCACTCTACTAGCTCAAGGTAGTCACCGATCTTTTCCTTATCTGGTCTGCTACTCGATGGATCTGCACCCACCGTCATAAAAAAGAACGGTGAGTGCAGGAAAGTAGAAAGTAACACTGAGAGACATTTGTTTACATTCCCAAATATACAACAAGTATATGAAAGCATAATAATATCAACTATGCTAAAAAAGAATCATGCTATGAGATACTCCAGCTAAACAATATGAAACAAACACTTGACTAAGTAGTAATGAACTAGGGCCAGTCGGCTATGAGTTACATCACATCAATCTTTTTTCCAAGTTTAGGGCACAAGCAACATCATAGTGCCTTCACATCTTTACGAATACCCATAATTTCATAGATAAATACTCACAAGCGCCCCCTCCACAAGTGATGTATACTTGTCAACTATGACATCCGAGAATTTTATAAACTTGATTAGGCGGCTAATTAAGTATTTTTGAATTTAATTTGAGATTTAGGTATCTGAGGTGGGACCGATGTGCTACGGATAGAATATCATAAATTTAATATTATTTTTGGTGTGTCGTGTACCGATTTGATGTATTATACATTATTTCGACGCGAAATAGGGTCAAGTGGAGTGTATACGCTATGTCTGTGAGTTTCGAAGCGCGTTGGAGAATTTTCTCCAATTTGGGGTATTGTCTTGAGATATGTGTCGACAAGAGTTCCATAGAAGTTTAAATGTCGACTCGAACAGCTGTTTTGAGTTTCGCGAAAAATATTTACAAGTAAGTTTGAAAATTTAAATTTTGGACTTTAAATAGACTTAACAAGCCGACGTGGGCCCACACCTCTATTTCGGTGTAAGACTAGTTGTTTTGAAGTTTTGGAGCGATTTCGTAAATTCTCCAACTTTTGGTGAAATTGTGGTATTTTTTGGGGATTTGTTTGGACGTAAATTGAAATTATAATCACGAAATTAAATTAAATAATAAATAAATTAGTGGGCGCTTAGTAACACGTGGGGTCGAGGGTGATACGCGTGATATGTACAATAGTGTGCATGCTCGAGGTTGATCATTGGCGAGTGACGAACTTAAAGTCGCGAATATATAGGTGTATATATATTTATATATATAAATATATAAATCGATCCTATATTTTGAATTAAATAAAAGTATACCTTGAATTTGCCTCGAGATATGTGTAACGTGATTATTGAGGAAGTAAATAATGAATGATTTGGTGGCTATTAGTGAGGTGTATATGTCTCGATTTGCATGTTAGTCGGGATCAGAGGTAGTGTGAAATGAGACGAAGTTTGTGCGAGATCTTGTTACGAGTTTCGTATTAGTTGGTGGTGGTCGAGGTTGAGATCGAGTCTAAATTGGTGTAAGTTTGGCTAAGTATGTCAACAAAATTGGTCCATAAGGGTTTTGTATGTCATGGAAGAAGTTAATATTTTTGGGGTTTTGGTGTGGCCAAAACCAATGTTATGAGCGTTTTATGAAGATGGACTATTTCGTTGAGAGTTTGGCTCAATTTGGTGAAATATCGGATCCGAAAAGAGCGTCGGAAGTTAAAACACGATATGGGTTTTATGAAATTGATAAATAAAAAGGAATTAAGTTGCTAACAAGTAACTGAGGGTTTATATATAAATAAAAAAATCAAGATCGATTGTTTTCATTTTCATTTCACAGAACGTTTTATTCGTTCGTTGTTCCAAACCCTCTCCGCGGACATTTTCGCTCCGTGAGCTTCCGACGTTTGATTTTTGCCCGATTTCTTTTCGCAAAATTGTAGAGCATTGTGATACGGTCAATTCGAGTGAAATCCCCACTGTGGAAACGAGGTATTTGGCTCGAAATTTGGTAAATTCTTAATGCCGGACATTTTTCCTCAATTAATTTTGAATTCTCGCGATTTTTCGATTTCTTTCGCGGGGTTTCGATAGAAATTGATAGGAATTGTTGTTAATTGGTATATTGGATTGATTTGGATCAATTTGAAATAAATCCCACCGATGTGACTTTGGGTTTTGATGAAGTGAACTAATGCAATTCAGTTGATAACTATTTTGGAGATGTTTTAATTGTTGATATTGATTTATATTGGGTTTCTGGATGAATTAATTATTGATTTTAATACAATTTGACTCCACGGGCTGTGAAAATATTTTGGTATTGGTATCGAGTAGTTTCGTGGCGTTTATTGTCGAGTTTTGAAGATTTAATTACGAAAATATTGATTTGGAGAAGCTTTTCAGTTCAAAATAAATAAAGTTTGCCTAATTGACAGACCATACGAGAAAATTCATAACTTCTCCATTGGTCTTCCGATTTAAGTGTTCTTGGGGTCTATGAAAAGTAGGATATGAGTACTAAAAGTTTCTTTTTGGTCATTATGATAAATATTAAGGTTTTCAAGGATAAAAAGTTACCCCAAGTTGGCTAGTTAAAAGTTAGTTGAAATCGTTATATAAATTAATGTTTTTAGAAACTGTTCTCAAGCGCACTTTGATCGCAGTTTTCATTGGGTTTCGTGATATGGTTTCACTTGAAGCTTGACCCATATTATAATTGGGTATACAGGGAAGATATTGGAAGCATTTTCAAGGTGATCCGATGCTTCGGGAACCCCAAGAATTAAGCTTAAAGTTGAATTTTTGTAAGGTTAAGTAACTCTCATAGTAACCTTTACATTATATGATTATAATTTCGTATAAATTGCATTGATATTTGATATTGCTTTTTTGTTGTACATGCATACACGGGTTGAGAGGAGAAGGCAATTCGATTCTCCTTATAATGTCTGCCTGACTGTATTATAGGGTAGAACTATTTAGTGTCTACCTGACCGTGTGCACATGGTATATTAAGCTACCTAACTGTGTATTACGGGGTAGAACTTATTGTGTCTATCTGACTGTGTACAGGGTAGAACTATATTACGCTTGAGGGGCTAGAATCACTGATACTTTGCATCACGTGATTATCATTAGATCACGTTGAACCAGATTATACTTTGATAGATTAGAGGAACGAGACTCAATTTGTTATTCTCTCCGAGCATGAGTCCTTATTATTGTTTACTTACCACTTTAATAGAACGTTATCTGATTGTGGTCGGATAACAAAAATGGGATGGATTCACGGTTGTTAAAATCCTTGGATTATATTTCTTGTTTAATTTCTTGAATTACTATGTATTTGATTATTACACGTGTACTGGATAATGTGGGATTTAGTTATCTGACATTATAAAATTTATTTTAATTGGATAATGACACGTTTTAGCTGCGATAAGGGAAAGGGAAAGCTTTCCAACTGTATGTGACTTGCTTAGTTCTTTTCTCTATGTATGTATTGGTTTTTGAATATGTTATATTGTATAAATAGGTTTTTGGGGTTCGAGTGTGATTAGGATTTCCTTTGGAATGATGGAAATGGTTTTAGGACAAATGGTGATAATTCTTGAATTGATGTAATATTAGCTTAAGGTTTTTAGTATTTCAGATCAGGTTAGAATGAATATATAATTTTGTAAATGCAATTTATATTGTTATAAGGTGGATTGTAAGTCCTTCGACATTTCCGCCAAAGCTGAGCATGTATTGTTGAAGATTTTTAAAGGCCGATATTTCCGATGTAGGTTTAAAAATAGAGGAGGTGCTGTCGAAAAATTTTATGGAGTTTTGAGGATAATGTATTCAATCTAAATGAACTTTGAGGATTATTGAATTCATTTAAACATACTTTAAGGTTTAAGATTCAGTTTAGAATCCTTTGTGATTGATAATACTTTATAATTGATGATTACAATATTTTAATCTTAATTGCTTATTGATGAAGATGTTAAGGCTACTAGATTATCAAGGGATTAAGCTAATCTAGGCCGGTCGGATGTTCTAATTATGTGAGGTCTGACATCAACAACCCCGGGTCCCATACCTTGTGTTCTGAACAAGTTAGTGGTGAGATCTCGACAACCCCAAAAGTCAAGTGACCCTGTGCGTTGCGCACATCTCTATCATATCATGGTCCTAAATAAAAGAACTACTTTCATAACCCAAGAAAAGACATGGTGTGGGAATTTAATAAATGTAATTGCATACTAATGCACAAATGAAATTAGATTTGCAATATCATTAAACACCTACCTAATAGCATGCTATTTCATTTGACTAAATATATAAACAATGAAGAATAACATAGCACATGATTTGGAATCAATGAAACTATTTAACCAACAACCAATGCCACAATCAATAAACTCATGAAAATGAGTAAGAATCAACAAAGTCATGACATTTAGAGTACAATGGACAAATCAGCCCAAATGACTGGAAATGAATAACAAAACAGGAATGAAATGTAAATAAGTATTTTAATCAGTTTACTTACAATCCACGCAATCTCCTAGCTACTCTAGCCTCCCGACACCTCAAAACTCGTTCTCGAACCCTCGAGACTTTTTCCTAGGTTCCTGACATCATTTACGTGTTTTTGAGTGTGTTTAGACCTTTAACTAGGGTATTGGGATTATTTAAGGTGTTTAAGTTTAAGTTTGAAATTACGAATTTTGTTCTGCTAGAGCACTTAGCGCGCTGGGTGTTCTATCTAGCGCTCTAGTGACCTGATTATCGCACTACACACAGGTAGCGCGCTAGCTAGTTCATCTAGTGCGTTATGTGTAGGAAAACCTAGAATTTTTCACTTAGAACTCTGAGTTCTCTCCACATATGACCAACTACGAAATCTTGGGATATCTTTTCTAACCTACCACAGACCCAAAACAAGTACCAACAACATAAGAACATCTATATATCATATTTATCATGAATTCATCAAATTAAATTAAGTTACTAGTGTAAGTAAAATTACCTAGTTGATGAACATTACACCTAGCTTGATCACCACCTTCTCCAAATCCACAAGAATTCCTCCACAATTCTTGTTGATCTCCTCTGATTCTTCTTGTCTAACTTTGCTTAACTTCTGAGTTTTGAAATGAAATGAATTGCATGGGTTGATATATGGAATCTTATATATTAAGATAAGGTTGATTAATAGCCATTGATCTTTATGTACACACGTATCTCAAGACTAATCTAATGGCCTACACCTTGCCACAATTCCACTAACTCTCCACTAACTAACACCAATTGAAACTTAATTGGTCTCTTGATTTGTCAACACGCATCCCGAGAATCATTAAATGCCTATTATCTTATCTTATTAACTTAGGTTACATTTAATATAAAACCAACTATAGCCACATTAATACTATTATTTAAGCTATACCAAGCTTAAACCAACTTACCACATCACTCTCTACCCCAGTCCCACGTCGACACACATCTTGAGGCGTGTCCCCACTCACATCTCTACACATAAAAACAAGTAGGAGTGACTTAGAAGTCTACACATATATAATACAATAGGTATACATCACAACAAATCTAACATATACCTCGACTAACTCGCCTTGGCCAGTGCACGTATCTCGATACAGATCCCACATCTTGGGTCAATAATCCTAATTAAGAAAATAAACTAGGATTTAGAAATTTGGGCGTGATAAATCTTCCTGACTAATGGAAGTTTCGTCCTCGAAACTAAAATTAGTTTAAAGTTATATTTGACTCGAAAATGTACGAAAATCTATCTCGCATATAGTCTTCCCGCTCCCAGGTGAGTTTGGAGTCTCCATGGAACTGCACTTGACTAACACCTTCAGGATAGACTTGTCTATTAACTGTTGTACCTTTTGGTCTAGGATTTGTATTGGCTGCTCCTCATAAGATACATCCTTACTCAAGTCAATTTGTTTTAAGTTAACCGTCGATTTCACACTTGCCTTCGACTTAACTAGTCGAAGCATAGAAATATGGAAAATCGGATGAATCCTCGATATTCTGTAGAGGTAAATCAAGCTCATAAGCAACCTTCCCAACCCGTCTTTTGATCTAGAAAGGCCCGATAAATCTCAATGCTAACTTGCCTTTCAAATTAATTCTATGAAGACCTTTCCGAGGAGAAACCTTCAAATACACAAAGGCTCCCTCGGTATACGTGAGATCACTGCGATACGTGTATGTATACTTCTTCTACCTCTTTTGAGCCCCTTTAAGCCTCTGACAAATCAGTTGTACATTCTCAGTGTGATCAACAACAATTTCAGGCCCTATCAACTCCGGATCCTCTGGCTCAACCCAACATGATGGCGAGCGACATGATCTGCCATATAAAGCCTCAAATGGTGCCATTTTAATGCTAGCCTGATAACTGTTGTTGTATGCAAACTCACACAATAGTAGGTACTCCTCCCAAGATCTGCCAAACTCAAGTACACAAGCCCAAAGCATATCCTCGAGAATATGAATCAACTTCTCAGTTTGCCCATCAGTCTGAGGGTGAAAGGCTGTGCTAAACTGTAGGCACGTACCGTACTGCTCCTGCATACTTCGCCACATCCTGGATGTATACATAATATCTATGTCTGACATGATAGTCAATGGTACCCATGCAATCTGATAATCTCCATTTCGAACAATATGCTCAACTGATCAAATGTGCTGTGAGCTGCACTTGGTAAGAAATGTGCACATTTCGTCAATCTGTCCACAATCACTTAGATAAAATCATGTCAACGAGCATTCCTCGATAATCATTTAACAAAGTCTATGACTATGTCTTCCTATTTCCATCGTGGAATGAGAAGCGGGTATAATAATCCTTTAAGTCTACGATGGTTAGCCTTCACTTGCTGGCAAATCCCATTGTTCTTGATGAACTCCGATATGTCTACTTTCATCCTAGGCCACCAAAAATGTCTCATCATGTCATGGTACATCTTAGTCCTGCTTGGACGAACAGTGAACCGAGAACGGTGTGAATCCTAAAGAATCTCATTTCTTAGCTCTGCCACTAAATGTATCTATAATCTACCTTTGAATCCCAGACACTGATCCATCGTCTTTGTCTAGTTAGTACAATCAATACTTTGGGCTAACTCACTAAATCTCGGGTACAAAAATATCGACTCTTTGACCTTTTAACAATATTTGTATAGACATTTTCAGAAGCCTCATCTATGCACATATCATCACTAGAGTATCAGTAGGAATATATGACTGACTCATCATCATCGTTGCTTTGAGTAATCCATACTCATGTGTCATATAGCATTTAACAACCTCGACATCTCCAGTAGGTATCCTACTCAACGCATCAACAACTATGTTAGCTTTTCCTGGATGATACTCAGGAAAAAAGTCGTAGTCCTTCAGAAACTCCAACCATATGCGGTGTCTCATGTTCAACCCTTTCTTTGTGAAGAGGTATTTTAGACTCTTATGATCAGTGTAGAGTGTAAATTTCTCTCCATATAGATGATGTCTCTATATCTTCAAAGCAAATACTACTGCTGCCAACTCTAAGTCATGAGTGAGATAATTCTTCTCATGTATCTTCAGCTGTCTGGATGCATAAGCCACAGTGCCTCTATCTTGCATCAACACGCAACCTAGACCCATATGAGAAGCATATGTATATACCAGGAATCCCTGTACAGCCATTGGCAATATCAACACTGGTACGGTGGTCAACAATTTCTTCAGCTGAGTAAATGCCTCTTCGCATTCCTCAGACCAATCAAATATGACGTCCTTTTGGGTCAATCTGGTAATCGGTGAAGTGATCTTCGAGAAATCCTTCATGAATCTACGATAATATCCTACTAACCCTAGAAAACTTATGATCTCTATAACTAATGTCGGTGAAAGTCAATCCATAATAGCCTGAATCTTGGCTGGATCTATAGCAATACCTGCTGCTCCAACAACATTTTCCACAAATTTGACCTCTGATAGTCAAAATTAACACTTACTGAACTTGGCGTATAGTCGGTGCTCCCTCAAAGTCTGTGATGTCTTCCTGAGGTGCTACTCGTAATCCTCTCAAGTCCTCGAATATATCAATATACCATTGACGAAAACTGTCACGAAGCGATCAAGAAACGTTCTCATCACTCGATGCATCAAATCCATAAACATGGTAGGAGCGTTGGTCAAACCAAACGGCATGACTATAAACTTATAGTGTCCATATCTTGTGTTGAATACTGTATTAAACATATCAACATCCCTGATCCTAAGCTGATGATACCCTAATCTCAAGTCTATATTGGAGAAAAATTGCGCTCCTATCAACTGATCAAATAAATCGTCAATCCACGATAATGGATACTTGTTCCTGATTGTGACATTATTCAACTGTTTGTAGTCAATACACAACCTTAAAGTACCATCCTTCTTCATCACAAACAAGATAGGTGTTCCCCATGACGACATAGAAGGTGTAATGTATCCCTTCTGTCCCAAATCCTGAAGCTGACTCCTCAACTCCTCCAACTCTCTCAGAGCCCTGCAGTATGGTGGTATAGAAATAGGTCTGACGCTTGGTATCAATTTAATAATAAAATCTATTTTTCTCGATGGTGGTAAACCATGTAAGTCCTCCAGAAACACGTCTAGAAACTCGCACACAATCAAAATCTCCTCAAGATTGGGTCACTAACTCTCTGCTACTATGTATAACAATACCAAAGTCTTCATCTCTCTACTAGTCGCAAGTCGACCTCTAGTTCCCTCGGCTCTCGGTGTACTACCACTATATGTGAACATCGGACGCCCTGAGATTTCAAATATATCTTACTGAAACATACGATATGCCCGTGATACCCCGCTAGCCAATCCATCCTTAACAACGTGTCAAAATCTAAGAACTCGAGAACCCTGTGACCAATAATACTGGACTAAGGAGAATCTGATGACGATGTTATCTCACCACTGCACCAAGGTCGATGAGGAACTCTGTTGGTCGATAGTTTAAAACTCCCAACCATCTCCCTCAAAGAAAAAGAATTTTTATTGGAGGCAAGCCATCACGAATCACCCACTTTCAAATCATCAACTCGCGGAGAGACTCTCACGCGTAGTCTAAGGTATATCTCACACCGTATAAACAATCGGATCATCGTCGACGAGAGTGCCATAAACTAAATCGTATCGTCATGTAACCATATATAGACACACGCATGAGTGGAGTAGTTAGATAAGCTATAATTGGCATAAAACAATGATATAATGAAGTAAAATAGTAAATGAATGTTAAGTTCTTTTTTGGTGGGGTTTACTTACCTAAAAAAAATCACAAATTTCCCTATAAACATCTCGCTCACTCCTAGAGATGCGCACCTAACACCCAACTATAGTCTCATAAGTCCCTGGAGTCCGAATATACCATTTTAAGTGATTTAGAATCACATTAATTGATTTTTTTATTATGAGAGCAAAAATTAGAATTTTATTTTAATTTTTAGTTGTGAATCTTTTTCAATTTACATCGGAGTGCCAAATGCACGAAAAAGTGTCGAAACCCGATTTCCTACCTTTTTTCCAAACTAGTTGATTATATATACATATATAAAATTCTCGATTTCCTAAATACAATAAGTATGTACATATATGTATATATATATATTAATACATGTTATATATACAATATATATGTATATACGTATTGATTTTTTTTCAAGGGAAGGCCCAAACCCTTTGGGCTTGGGCTTTGCCCCTTCCACCCTATTGTGCGTTCTTTTTTCACGCACAAGGGCTTCTTCTTGTGCTTGAAACGCACAAGGTGCTGACCACCAACACCTCTGTCACACCCCCAATAGCATGACCCGAGTAGACTGGGGTGGGCAGCGAGTAACCTAGCAAATGACCGAGTTCCGGAGGACTCGGGTGGTTCCATGAGGTTTGGTCCCGGACAACATGCGGGACAACGCATAGGCGTGAAGGAGGTCACTCCTTGGCACGCGCCTGGGCACGGTGCCTAGGCGCAGACAAGGTTATGCCTTGGCACGAGCCTTGGCAAAGGCACCGGCAGACCTTGGCACGAGCCTTGGCATAGGCACGGGCAGACCTTGGCACATTCCTTGGGCAGAAGTTAGGTCGCGCCTTGGCACGAGCAAGGCCGAACCTAGGCACATTCCTTCGGCAGAAGTTAGGTCGCGCCTTGGCACGAGCAAGGCCGAACCTATGCAAGTTCCTTGGGCACGAGTAAGGTGATACCTAGGCGGGTCCTTTGGCACGAGCAAGGTCATGCCTTGGCACGAGCAAGGCCACGCCTTGGCATGAGCAAGGCCGCGCCTTGGCAAGGGCAAGGCATACCTTGGCGAGGGTTGACAAATCTTGACTTGGGCGTTGACCCAGGTCAAAGTACGCTTGGTCTCATTTCTTGTTGTTTCCTATTAGAGCTGAGGAAACGGCTTAACATCTACTATAAGGAGAGGTGGTCTCTCCTAGGGGCGACATGGGCACGGTAGCAAGGAAGACCCTCGAGCATGCCTCGGGCACCATGCCAAGGCAAGACCCTCGGACCCATGGTCCGGTCACCCCGAGCCGGTGGGACTCAACCGAGCCCCGGCTAGCACCCCGGTGCCTGGGCACGGCCAGACACCACCGAGCAGTTCTGTCCCTTAGAGAAACGTGGATCAAGACCCTTGAGGCGTGGATGGACCAAGTCAAGGCGGTTCCCAGCGGTTGGGTAACTACCTTGGTCATGGGCAGAGGCATGACCAAGGCACGCCCGAAAATGTCCCGAGCATGTAGCAATTGACCAAGCAGTGGAGGCAGTTATGGAACCAGGTGGCAGCAAGGGAACAAGGCAGTTGGGCAACTGCCTTGACCACTAAGGAAGTGGGGTTTTACTTAGTATACAAATCAATGTAATCAGGACAGGTGTCCTAGTCGGTTATGTAACTACTTACTAGCTGTTGTATAAAGCCAGGGGCTCTAGGCTTGGGGAAGCATAGAGTTCCAGAGTTGTATTCCCTTTGAGAGCATAGTAAAACGTTTCCTTGTTGCCATAACTTGTTGTTCATTCGATTTGTTTATTGGTAGTGCTGAACTAAGGTGGCCCTTAGGCACCACGGGTTGGGTTGAGCGAGAAAAATTTCCTTAGGGTAAACCCCTCACTTAACGGCCCCGTGACAATTGGTATCAGAGCCCCGTTTTGGAGACGATGGCGACCCGAGCACCGAGCGATCTAAGTGAGAGGGTAGCTCACTTAGAACACCTAATGGCAGCGATGTATGCCCCGGCAGAATCGGCGGAGTCTTCAACGACGTCACATTGCATTGAAGGCTTGAAGATGTTGGTGGCTTCTTTGGTGGCTAGGGGAGAGTCACAAGAAGCCTTGATAGCTATGTGGGAATCACGATTTGAGGAGCTTGTAGCGGATGTACGGTCAGTGGGAGAACTCATCACCGAAATCGCTACAACAATGGCTTTAGAGGTGAATCCACTAAAGCGAGCCGTCGGTGGAACCTCGGAGGTTGCAGTTGCGGCAAAGCATCGAACCAAGGTGCCAGAGCCAAAGAAATTCTCAGGCAAGCGGAGTGCGAAGGAGCTTGAGAATTTCCTTTGGGACATGGAGCAGTACTTTGCTACTGCTGGGACGGAGGAGAGCCTAAAGGTCATCCTGACCTCCATGTATCTAGAGGGTGATGCTAAGCTCTGGTGGAGAACCAGAGTAGATGATGATGCGGCTGCGGGTAGACCCAAGATCGTGGATTGGGAGGTGCTGAAGAGGGAATTGAAGGATCAATTCTTTCATACCAATGCGGCTTGGCAAGCGCGGGAGGCCTTGCGCAAGCTCGAGCAGACGGGATCGGTCAGAGACTATGTTAAGGAGTTTTCCTCTCTCTTGCTGGACATCAAAAATATGTCAGAGGAGGACAAGCTCTTTAATTTCACTACTGGATTGCAGTTATGGGCTCAATCCGAGTTAAGGAGGCAAGGGGTGAATGACTTGCCTGGTGCGATTGCGGCAACTGACAGTCTTGTGGATTTCAAGACTAGTTCTTCCACGAGCGAGGGGAAGACAATGAGAAGAAGCCGTTCAAGGATCACCACAAGAAGGGCGAGAAGAAGCCCTTCCCTCATAAGCAAGTGAACTCAAAGCCAGCCCAGAAGACAGACGCAAAGCCCTCATCAAGTTCCTCAGGTAAGGGATGTTTCATTTGCAATGGCACTCACAGGGCACGAGACTGCCCAAAAAAGGAGAGAATTTCGGCCCTAATCGCTGAAGATGATGGCCAGCCCCGAATGAACCCACTGCAATTGTTGAATGCCATTCAACAAGCCAAGACAAGTCCCTTGGAGGGACTGATGTACATGGATGCGGAGATGAATCAGAGACGAGTTTTGGCGATGGTGGATTCGGGAGCTACATACTCAATTGTGGCGGACCACATGGTGGAGAAGTTGGGACTGGACCTCGTTGAGAATTCCAGTCGAATGAAAGCCGTGAATTCGGAAGCAAAACGGATTCAAGGTATGGCATCTGATGTAAATCTTAAGGTTGGATCTTGGGAGGAAAGATCAACCTCATGGCGCTTCCCTTGGATGATTTTGATGTCATCCTAGGGAATGACTTTCTATTGTTGGGGAGCATTGCCTTGATGCCATTCTTGAGGGGAATGTTCGTGATGAACAAGTCCCATCCTTGCTTTGTTCCTGCGGCTAAATTGATTTCAGGGAAGGAAAGTGCAAAGCTGTCCCATCTTTCAGCTATTCAAGTGAAAGATGGACTGAGGAAGGGTGAACCGACATTCCTAGCGGCCTTGGTGGAGACTAAGGCATGAACGACAGCAAGAGTCCCTGATGCAGTTGCTGAGGTGCTGGAGTACTTCAGTGATGTGATACGGGCGGAGTTGCCGAAACAATTGCCCCCACAAAGAGTGATTGACCACGAGATTGAGCTAATCCCTGGCTCAAAACCCCCAGCACAAGCCCCTTACAGAATGGCTCCAAAGGAGTTGGAGGAGCTGAGGAAGCAGTTGCAGGAGTTGTTGGATGCTGGATTCATTCAGCCATCCAAGGCACCTTATAGAGCACCAGTCCTGTTCCAGAGGAAGCATGATGGGTCTCTCTAGATGTGCGTGGACTACAGGGCGCTGAACAAGCTAACAGTGAATAACAAGTACCCTATCTTGTTGGTGGCGGATTTGTTCGATCGGCTATCCGGCGCAGCCTACTTCACAAAGCTGGACTTGAAGTCGGGGTACTACCAAATCTGAATTACAGCTGGAGATGTCTCTAAGACGGCCATGGTGACTAGGTATGGATCATTCGAGTACTTAGTCATGCCATTTGGCTTGACGAATGCACCTGCTACATTCTGTAACTTAATGAACGATGTACTAAGGGAGTTCATCGATCGATTTGTTGTTGTTTACCTTGACGACATTGTAATTTGATCAAATAACCACCAAGATCATGTGGATCACTTACGGATGGTTCGACTACTTTGAGGCTAACCATATATTTGTAAAGAGGGAAAAATATGAGTTTGCTGCGCAAACGATCAGTTTCCTTGGTCATGTTGTAGGCCAGGGAAAATTACAGATGGACCCGGAGAAGGTGCGGGCGATTATGGAGTGGCCAAACCCCACGAAGGTCCCAGAGTTGCAGCCATTCCTGGTTTTGGCGAACTATTATCGGCGGTTCATGGAGGGCTACTCAAGGAGAGTGGCACCGCTGACAGATCTGTTGAAGAAAGATCGAGTTTGGGCATGGACGGATCGATGCAACCAATCTATGGCGGAGCTGAGGCAGGTCATTGCCTCTGAACCAGTATTGGGATTACCCAATTTTGACCTACCTTTCGAAGTGCACACAAACGCATCAGATAGAGCATTGGGGGCGGTACTTATCTAGGATGGACACCCCATTGCTTTCGAAAGTAGGAAGCTGAAGGAAGGGGAGCAGAGGTACCCGGCTCACGAGAAGGAATTGCTGGCGGTGATCCATGCTCTCTACCTTTGGAGGCATTATCTGCTGGGAACCAATTTTGTGGTGCGGACGGACAATGCGGCGATCACCTACTTAATGAGTCAGAAAAAGCTCAATCAGAAGCAGGCGAGGTCGCTGGATTTCCTAGTACAGTTCGATGTGCAGTTCGAACATAAGCCTGGAAGGCTTAACTCAGTCCCAGACGCTCTTAGCCGCAAGGTAGTGGCTGAGATGGTGGCAGCAGCAGTGAGGCTGGAAAATGAATTCCTGCCTCGTATCAAGGAGGAGACGAGCAAAGACATCTTAGAAGCTAGTAGCGAAAGGAGTCACTCGGAGGTTCTGGTGCGAAGATGGAGTCCTCTACGCTAAGGGAGGACGTCCATATGTTCCTAGTACTGGTGGACTAAGGAGACAACTTCTGAGAGATACACATGATGCTCGGTGGGCTGGGCATCCGGGCATGGAGCGTACCTATGCCCTCTTATCACGTTCGTTCTTCTGGCCTAAGATGGAGGAGGACGTGGATCAGTACGTGCGGACTTGTCTTGTGTGCCAACAAGACAAGACAGAGAGAAGGAAGACACCTTTCAGAGTATATCTATGGATTTCATCACTGGTCTTCCTAAAGTGCAGGGAATGACCAACGTGCTGGTGGTGGTGGACAGATTCTCGAAGTATGCTACGTTCATAGCTGCTCCGAAGAATTGTCATGCGGATCTGACTGCGGAGTTGTTCCTGAAGCATGTGGCTAAATATTGGGGGATACCGGAGGATATCATCAGTGATCGAGACGCTCGGTTCACTGGAAGATTTTGGGTAGCCTTGTTCAATTTATTGGGCTCGGAGTTGAAGTTTTACACAACAAACCATCTCCAAACGGATGGGCAGACGGAGAGGATCAATGCGTTGCTGAAGGACTACCTCAGACACTACATGAATGCAAGTCAGTCCAACTGGGTGGATTTACTTGATACGGCCCAATTCTGCTATAACCTTCACAAAAGCTCAGCTACGGAGCTGAGTCCTTTCGAGGTGGTGACAGGACAACAACAAGCTACTCCACATGAGGTAGCCAAGTCAAAGTCGATGGGGTCGAGCCCAGCAGCTTATATCTTTGCAAGAAGCAAGCAGGAGCTGAGGGAGGCAGCTCAAGACAGTTTGGCCAAAGCTATCCGGAGGATGAAGAAGTATGCTGACCAGCACTAGAGACCCTTGGAGTTCCAGGAAGGGGACCTAGTCTTGTTGAAGCTTACTCCTCAAATACTGAAGAAGTTCAACAAGAAGGAGACGCACAAGGGCCTGGTACAGCGATACGAATTACCATTTGAGGTGGTCAAGCGAGTTGGGAGGGTAGCTTATCGCCTAAAGCTACCAGAGAGGTTGAGGATACACCCTACATTCCATGTCAGTTATCTTAAACCTTTCCACTCAGATGAGGCAGATCCAGGGAGGAGCACAGCGAGGCGAGCTCCACCTTTGGTACGAAAGGAGTTTACAGGAGAGATCGAGCAAATTCTAAGCCACGAGACGCGTGGCCAAAACAAGAAGAATAGGCGAACTTTTTACTTGATCAAGTGGGTTGATGTTGAGGAACCTACTTGGGAGCGAGATACTACTCTATGGCAGTTTGAGAATGAGATAGCAGACTACCAGAGGCGGCGACAACCGAGCAGTTCGATGAGGGCATCGAACATTTCGGCGGGGGGATGTTTTCACACTCCCAATAGCATGACCCGAGTACTCGGGTGGCTCCATGAGGTTTGGTCGCGGACAACATGCGGGACATCGCATAGGCGTGAAGGAGGTCACGCCTTGGCACGCTCCTGGGCACGGTGCCTAGGCGCAGACGAGGTTATGCCTTGGCACGAGCCTTGGCACAGGCACGGTCATACCTTGGCACGAGCCTTGGCATAGGCACGGGCAGACCTTGGCACATTCCTTGGGCGTAAGTTAGGTCACGCCTTGGCACGAGCAAGGCCGAACCTAGGCACGTTCCTTGGGCAGAAGTTAGGTCGCGCCTTGGCACGAGCAAGGCCGAACCTATGCAAGTTCCTTGGGCACGAGTAAGGTGATACCTTGGCGGGTCCTTTGGCACGAGCAAGGTCATGCCTTGGCACGAGCAAGGCCACGCCTTGGCATGAGCAAGGCCGCGCCTTGGCACGGGCAAGGCATACCTTGGCAAGGGTTGACAATCTTGACTTGGGCGTTGACCCAGGTCAAAGTACGCTTGGTCTCATTTCTTGATGTTTCCTATTGGAGCTGAGGAAACGGCTTAACATCTACTATAAGGAGAGGTGGTCTCTCCTAGGGGCGACATGGGCACGGTAGCAAGGAAGACCCTCGAGCATGCCTCGGGCACCATGCCAAGGCAAGACCCTCGGACCCATGGTCCGGTCACCCCGAGCCGGTGGGACTCAACCGAGCCCCGGCTAGCACCCCGGTGCCTGAGCACGGCCAGGCACCACCGAGCAGTTCCTGTCCCTTAGAGAAACGTGGATCAAGACCCTTGAGGCGTGGATGGACCAAGTCAAGGCGGTTCCCAGCGGTTGGGTAACTACATTGGTCATGGGCAGAGGCATGACCAAGGCACGCCCGAAAATGTCCCGAGCATGTAGCAATTGACCAAGCAGTGGAGGCAGTTATGGAACCAGGTGGCGGCAAGGGAACAAGGCAGTTGGGCAACTGCCTTAACCACTAAGGATGTGGGGTTTTACTTAGTATACGAATCAATGTAATCAGGACAGGTGTCCTAGTCGGTTATGTAACTACTTACTAGCTGTTCTATAAAGCCAGGGGCTCTAGGCTTGGGGAAGCATAGAGTTCCAGAGTTGTATTCCCTTTGAGAGCATAGTAAAACGTTTCGTTGTTGCCATAGCTTGTTGTTCATTCGATTTGTTTATTGGTAGTGCTGAACTAAGGTGGCCCTTAGGCACCACGGGTTGGGTTGAGCGAGAAAAATTTCCTTAGGGTAAACCCCTCACTTAACGGCCCCGTGCAACCTCCATGGTGCAGGTTCGGCTAGCGGGAGCAGCGGCACGCCCTCGTCGATCGCGGCGCGCCTTCGCAAAAGCCCTAATCGACAACACCAATTTGCATCAATTTAATCCATCTACCCATGCATTCCATGAAAATTTGGTAAGAACACAAAGATTGCATTGAAATTCATTTTGTTTGTCAAATCCAAGAAATCCAGTGCTAATTTCTCATAATTTGGTTTCTAAAATCGGCGATAAAACCAAATTAGGACAAGGAAATTCATTTGATATCAACAACTCTTTGAGTTGGCATGTTTTTCATAACAAAAAATGATAGATACTTGTAAAATGTTAGGGCTTTTATGTACCTAAGCTTAATCTTGGCTTGAATTGGAGGCTTGGATACTTGAATCCCCCTTCTTGATGAACAAATTGATGCCTATTGAAAGCACTCCAGCCTTGCCCTTTCTTTGTTCTTTTCTATGTTTAGAATTTCTTTCAAGCTTGATGGTGCATGTTGGGAATGAACAAAAGGGCCAAGTCTCCTTTATATAGCTAAGGCTTAAATCAATTAGAGTTTTCCCCAATTCATGGTTAGACTTGTATATTATTATGAAAATCATAATAAGTTTTACCTAGCTTGGGAGAATTTTATTTGATACTCTCTACCAATAGCTTAGGTACCCATTTATATATTCAAGTCCAATTGGACTAACTTAGCTTAGGCAATCATTTATTAACTTCATGATATACCTACGCGTATTTCATTTTTTTTTTAATTTTACCATTGCCTAGCATATTTTGGTAGTGCACATCATAATATTGTCTATTATTCATGTTTAACTACCTTAAGTTAAACATTTGTGCTAATTAAGTCAAGAAAATTAGAATATCTTTAGGGACTTAATTACTTGTTTTCTCAACTTAGCTTATGGATCTCTTTAAAATTGAACCAAATTAAACTAGGTAAGTCTCGTATTCTCTTGTCCCCACGCTAGTGCACATCTAGATGCACTCATCGCTCTTGCAACTTAGGCAAAACGCGTTAAATTAAAACAACTTGTGCGATGCTAGTCTTTAAAATAATAATACATAGAAATAGCACGCAACACACAAAAATAACTGTTACCACTTGGTTTTCGCTCCCAAGTTCTTACTTGAGATTTACGCGTCAATGTTAATTATGGTTGGGTTATCCTACTTATTAGGGCATAATTTGGTTTAATTAATTGGGACAGTCACAATCTTCCTAACTAAAAGAAATTTTGTTTCGAAATTTAAACTTAAGAGGTTTGCCCAATTAGTTAGGGCGTGGCAGACCTACTTGCACACGAGGCATTTCTTATTTAACTCTAGCAATTAGTTAAACCTTAATTGCATGTCTCCTTAAAACTTAAACCCTTTAAGCCCTATAGAGTTTTAAACTTTCACTCAACTAGGATTTGGGTCCAATAATCTCGACTTCTCTTGGTTCTAACACATTCCCTTTTCTGCTTACCTATCAGTTTAGAATGCCAGTGTATGTGTCTGATTCTACTTGTGTGATCCTGCGCATTTTTGAGGCTCTATCTTAACTTAACTGTTAAGTATCCTCTAATATTATAGGAGACCTAAACCTGGTCTTAACTATAAAGCCTCCATATATTTTCAACCAATTCATGATTGGTAAATCTTATCTTAAGCGCTCACACAACAAATATCTTTCCTCCAATTGCTCGACTTCAATTGGGTGTCCTGGACATATACATTAACCCCTCGTATCTGAATATGGGTTAAAAGTATTATAATGAGACGTATGTGCGTGCCAAACTGACCCGAGAATAACTTCTGTGGCGATACCTTCACTTTTCTATTATCTATGCTGGCAACTCTGCAACCAAAAATCTCGGCCCATATCCTACCTAAGGAAAAGCTGTCAATCTCTAGACCATGATGGAACATACTATCAGACACCATATCGCTATCTTTTTGGATTTCCTATCACTTGTAAGATACCCAAAACTCCTCTGCAGTGCTACGCAAGTATGATTAACTATTGTACTACACTCTGAAACCCTATCTATTTCTCCTTACTTGAAGACGAACTTTAGATTCACGAGTATGACCGAAAACGCCAATCCTTATGTCTGACCTCTAGCACCGACTTCCCTAGTTGTGCTTATAAAAATCATGCTTAGATGTGTACAACAATTATGACCATAATGTTCCTGGAGTGTTTCATTACATATATAACCTCAAGTGAGATTAGTAATATATGCAGAGTTGAACTTGTTTGGATACTTAAACTTTGGTGATACAAACCCTGAGTCGACTCACTAGGCCACTATCAAGTGTCTGTCGTCGACTCCTACTTATACCTTAAATAGACACAAAATTGTGCCTTTCTTTAGGCATACAACTGCACCTAGACAGTAGAAAGAATACTCTGACAAGTTTATGACTACGATTGCATGAGTAACACCTCACTAGAACAATTTCGGTATTTAATAGAGGTTTTTAAACCCCTATTAAAGGGGGGTGTTATTAAATAACACCTAATTGATAGGAGTTTTAAAAAACCTCTATGTAATACATGTATTAAAAATTAAAACATAACACATTTTCACATGACATTTAATAACACTCTATTTAATAGAGGTTTTAAAACCTCTATTAAAGGCCAAAAATGTTTTAGTGCCTACTCATGTATAAGTCAAACATTGTCTCATCCTGCCTCTCTACAGTGCATCTTCAGCAAGGTCATACATCGCGTGTACCAAGACTTAAAAGGAGAGTAACCACTCATCCAATAGTGTTGACCCTTGCTTCCTTTGAATTTCTAAATAAGTCGTGCATGTCTAGATTCTCAATTTGTGGATCACACGCCTCTTTCTTTTTCTTAATGGATGCCAAACCTAATACTTATTGCAAATAATCTTGCTAACTCTAATCTTATCCCTTAACGTTTCTCCCCTGGATCTCTTGAGTTAAAACCCTACTCTCAATCCTTAATGTACACCTAGAGCCCTCAATTTATCGTCGGGATAATCAAATGTTTATTTTAGCGACAAGTCATAAATTATACACATTATTTAGTGCATTTTAGTATGTTTTATAACATAAAGTCTCGTAAATATGGTCCTAATAGCTTATATTTGTCTATTTCATGTTTTTATGGAGTATAATTGAAATCGTGTCGATAAATGGTGTAAAATGCATATATAATATTCCTATGTTGGATTTATCTCAAAAAACATGTTGTTCGGATCTCGAGGCAGTGAATCGAGGCCCGCAAGGTTGATGTGATGTGATGATGATGTGGCAGCACTGGGTTGGACATATGATGATGTGGCGATGAGCTATTGGTGGAGGGATGCGTTCTATGATGTGTTTGCATGGCCCATGCAAAGGTGGCATATGCAATGTTCCAATGTTGCAGAGTGTAAGATAGTTGATGTACATCCTTAAAGAAGTGTGTTCGATCTACCTCGAGATACATACTAAATAGTTGATGAAGATCAAGTAAATGAGGTTGATTGTGTCACCTATTGAAGTCACCATTTGTGTCAATCTATGGTGGTTTAGGAGCCACATGATTATCCTCGAGATGCGTGCTAATAAGGTTGATGAAGAGCAGAAAATAAAGAGTAAAAATGGGATATGCATTAGCCAGCAAGCCGTTGAGGAGTCCTTACCATCTAAGCTACTTAGCCATTTGAAATGAAAAGGCAAAGCATTTAAATACATCTCAATCAATACACTTGAGAAAATAAAAGAGAAAAAAAGACAAAATGTTTTGAGGAGGAATTGAACGCGGGACCTCTAGCACAAGCATGAGCATTCTACGATCCAGGCTGGTCGACTGACTTAGAAGGAATTCAATAGATATTATACATATCTCATCAGAAGTGACTGAAGTTAAAAGAAGAGATCAACTCAAACTTTATATCTATCAAGATATGAGGTATCTAGCCTATTCTAGCCTATCTAAACCACTTAAAAGGCCAAAAATAAAATTAGAAAAATAGTATAAATAAGACCATAGGCCTCCTAGCTCTCTCTCTCTCTCTCTCTCTCTCTCCCCCCAATTTCTTTTCTTTTTTAGTTTTAATGGAGTTTTTCATAGTTATTGTTAGCTAGTTCGTTTTCTAGACTAAGGAATTGCTACAACTTAGTTAATAATTACATTTGGTCTAGATTTTCATTATTCGCATTGATTACTTTAATTATTATCCGTATTAATTTAGTTTAATTCGCATTACATTCCTTAATTATTATCATTGTGTTTATTTAATTATTTATTGCTTTCTAAATAGTACAGTTAATTAGTAATTATTAAAACGTGACAAAAACCCTTTTTAAACTAAAGAAAGTTACACAATCCCTGTGGAGACGATCTCACTTACCGCTACTACAAATTTAAAGTATAATAAATAGGTGGATATTATTATTGCATGTTCGATACATGTCAATTTTTGGCGCTATTGCCAGGGATCGAGTTTAAATTTTCTTTAGTTTTTCTTTATTTTATATCTAAATCTAATGATGAATGAAAATTTTCTAATCGGTGTTTTAATGTGCAACAGGTTAAGCCTTGTAGCTTTTGTGGAGATTACTCTCATTTTATTGATGTTTATCCTAACTATCCGAATGATTATGAATTTTGGAGTTATGAGCTAAGTCCACTAGCTCCTCAACATTAAGAATTGCTTAAGGATACTTCACAATAGTGCGAGACTAAAAAAAAGAGGCTTAATGCTCGACTATTAGCGATGAAAGTACAAGGAGAGATAGATGAATTGCTCGGAGTTGAGACCTCGAGTGAAGCTTCATGTGAAGAGATAGTTGAGCCGACACTAGTAGATGATTACCTAAGCCACGAAAAAAGGAATCATAAGAGGAACTTGAACCAAATAACATATCAGATCTCTATGATTGCACAACTAACTAAGAAAAAACTGAAAAAGAAGTCAAAGTAGAACACATTCAAGAAAGGTCAGATGAACCATATGAAGAGATGAAAGAAAATCAACCTCTAGTGTTGACGAATCCACCTCTTATTTAACGTATACTTGTGGAATTCAAAACAAGGATGGAACAAAAAGGGCACTTGGAAATTTTATGTAGTGTTGACAACTATGTGTTAGACGGTCAAGATTATATGGATATTTATGGGTTAGAAGTCTAAGATGAACTATATCTGAAGGAGGGCATGCCTATTTCATTGCCCAAGGCTATGGTGAATCCGTTTGTTCATGATTACTCTCAAGTAGTGGGTGTTACGTGATCTTTCAGACTAAGTCTAGCCGATGACTTAAAATAAAGGCGCTTGTTGGGAGACAACCCCATCTTTATTTTTATTTATTTCCATGCATTTACATATTTTTAGTTTAGTTTAGTTTAGTTTAGTTTAATTTCCTTTATTTTAGTTATTCAACCATTTTAGCTAATCTCTAAATTCCATTTATTTGTTTTAAACAGTTTAAAGAAAGTACAATATGTTGGTATTAGGTTTGACTTTTAATTAAATTCTAATTAGTATGATTTGAGTTATTTTTTTAGGAAGTTGACTACTTATTAGGATTTTTGTGTTTTGAGACTTGGGTAGAATTTCAAATACTAACTTAACTTACTGCATTAGTGGCACGTCTTTAAGCAGAACCTAAAATACTAGATTCTATTTTTGCTATTTTGTTGATTTTGCCCTTAATTGTAAAATTTCGGGCTCGCAAAATTTGGTTGAAATTTTTTTTAACTTAACACCTTAATTTATTACTTTTTACTCTTAATGTGTTATGATCTTAACGTTTTTAAAGTGAAACTTCAAAAGTTTTTTCAAAATTTTTCAGAAAAAATACACCAGTGATTCATCAGCGATACCAAATAACAACAGGAATCACTGGATACATCGGCAGCAGTTTGCAAAATTCATAGCGTAAAAACGCTGTCGGTAATTTGTCAGCGATTCAGGTTTTATACTAAGAATCGCTGGACAAATCGGTAGACCATAGAGACCATTTTTCAGCGATTTAACTGGTGATTAGTCAGCAAATCTACTTAAATACCAATTCGTTGAGCATGAAACCGCGTGTTAAAGAACATATTTTTTTAATCGATTTTTGTCTAGATTCAACCTTCAAAAGCTTGATTTTAGTGTATTTAAGTGATTCCTATCACAATCTTGATCATTCAAAACCCAAAATATCGAGTTTGGGAATTTATAGCCAAGTTAGGGCTTGAACAAGGAATTAGAATTGGAGCTTTGTAGAAGAAATTAGGACTGCTAAAATGTCAATTTCTTGAGGGATTCACTCTCAAGGAGGTAATATTCGTTTCCTAAACTAGTTTACTTGAAAATTTCTCAATCTTCAACTAGGATATTAATGAATCTTTGAAATATTTGACAAGTTATTGATTTCAAAGTATTTTGTTGAAATTGATTTGATTTCTAAAAGTGTATGATTTTGTCAATTTTTGAAATAATTACTCAACCAAACTTATTTTTTTTTCAAGACTTTGATTTTTCCTACTATGATTTTCATGAATATTTTAGAGGTTTTTATAACTTTTGAAATATTACTGATTCTTGAATTATAAAATGTATGGAAATATCAATTAAAATGTTTTGATGATTTGATTTTATTGAATAAAAGTTAAAATCATTTTTACGAATGTTGGATTATGTTGATAAACTACTAGTGACTTTCGTTAAAAGTTGGAATTTTTCGGTTGTTATAGAATACAAACTATTCTTTGATGATTGTAAGATTGTTATGAATAAGTTTGTGGGTTTCTCATGATTGAGTTCCAATAATTTGATGAATGAATGACATGGTCTTATTTTCTTGACTATTTGAAAAGTTAAAGTTTGATTTCTTTACTCACATCACACATAATTTTGTTGCAAAATATATTACACCATTTAAATATCTAAGAAAATTATTTATTTTATTTAATAGATTAAGTTTATGGAGACTTTTGTTCATGTCTATCCTGGATTATTTATTATATTCTATATTCTATATCATATTATTATGTCATGTGTTACTTCTATATTTTTATGTGGTATTATTTTACTTTTGACGAGTTCTTAAACCTTGAGGACAAGGTTTGGGTTAAGTTTGGGGTATTTAAGGATGGATGGTATGATTTGCGAGAGATTAAGGTAATTTCATTACTTATTTATGGTTTGTGGTACGAAGGTTGTGTTACTCTATTCTATTCTTTTCTTATCTATCTAATTATTATTCATTGCATTTGCATAGCTTCATGCATTCATTTTGTTTAATGCATTACATTGTGTTTATCATGTGTTAAATTTTTCATTTTTAGGAATGTTTAGTGCATTCAGCTTCTATAGTGAAGAGAATGATAAAAAATTTATAGCGCTGAGACAGGCTGAAGGCGAGTCAGTGATAAGCTACAGGGACAGATATGGCTACCTAAGATAGTTTTCCGGGGACTTGGTTACAAGTAATGTCAATGATGCCTTCTACTTTGATGATGGGTTGAGATCGGACATTACACGATCAGTTGTGAGCACCGAAGCCATATCTCTTCAGGAGATATATGAACGGGCCCTCACTCATGAGACCTATAAGTTGGGTAGAGAGGAGGATGGACGTGTTGAGTTACCAGAGATAGGAGGTTATTATGATCAGAGAGGTTAGAGGGGTAAGAGATAAAGTAGAGAAGATAGACGGTCTCATAGGGCCAGAACACAAGGCACGTACATACATCCAGTGGCACATGCACCGCCACCAGCCCCTACACATGACACTTTTGGCAGATCTCCCTTAGCCATTCCTACCAGGCGGGCATTACCAACACCAGTAGCACCCCAACATCAGCATTACCAAGGTAGAGGTCAGGGTAGAGGTTGAGATTTTAGACAGGGATAAAGGCAGGCATAGGGATAGGTCCAGTATGATCAGGGAAAGAAATAGTAGTTTAGCCAGCATGAACCCCTTACATGTTGGAGATGGGGCACATGTCTAGAGAGTGCACACAGCCAGTAATAGCATATCCACAGCAAGGCAGAGAGGGAACCTACATGGTAGCACAACCAGATCTCGGGGCGACATGATATCTCATTTAGGGTATAGTTTCCATTTCTAATAGAGATGCTTATGTATGATTTGATTCTAGTTCTACTATTTTATTCATCGCTGATCGCATGGTAGATATCCTAGGGTTGACACTTGTTAGGCTTGAAGTACACTTGATTTTGTGTACAACAGCTGGGGAAAGGGTTTACCCTAATAGTTGTATCGAGGGATGTCCAGTCGAGATAGGTGGGGTAGAGTTACCTGCTAACTTCTGAGCCCTCGAGTTCTCAAAGTTCGACGCGATTTTAAGGATGGATTGGTTATCAGCATACCGCGCTTATATCGACTATTTTAGAGGTGTAGTAAGAGAGAATGGGCTGTAACCTATCCTCGATGCCCAACAGTTGATGTAACTTCTATCGTGAGAGAATCCACCACTCGATCTTCTCATGGTCTCGCTTTCTGACAAAGAACTCTTGTCTAAGCTTGATGAATTCCTTCACCAGTTTGGTGTCCCTCGATGGTCCTGTAGTCTCCAAAGACGTAGGTGCACGAGTGGGCATGTCCTCAGCTGTAGCTGCCTTCTATACAATCACTATCGGTAACTCTAGTGGACGTGGTGTTGTGTGGTTTACCTGTGGTTGTGGCACTGAAGGTGTGGGTGCTTGAGGTTCTAAGTAGTAGTGCCTGGTGCAGTCTTAGTCCCAATGGTTGGGGGTGTCACTGTAGTACTATGAGTGGCGGGGAGAGCTAGTGTGATAGCCACCATATGCTCCCTCATGAACGTGATGAAATCGGCTTGCTGCAGCCCTTGAGCCACTACACAATCAGACACCTTCTGATAATCATCCACTGAGGTAGTAGAAGGTTTGACTACCATTAGCTTTTGTGTCTCTGCCATTGTGTGTGTCTGTAGGTAGATAGCGAACACGAATCAGATACTACGTGGCGTAACTCGTATTTATGGACATATAGAATCTAACATGTGAATAAAATACCATCCAGCTCACTTTCACTCACTTCCCAACTAATAGTTTCTAGGCAAAGATCATCTGGTTTCCACATCTAAAATTTATGTTTTATTCAAGTTTAGTTGTGTACTTATCAAGAAATAGGCTTTGATACCAACTGTGATGGCCCCTTCCCTAATTTAGGGCACCACCCGGCCTAATCCCATAATTAAGCCCTTACCACAGTCTCGTAGGACTTAACTACCTATTTGTCAGCCTTTTTGTCTTATTCTCATTGTTAAACTTGTTTAGGATAAATAATACACATGTCACATTTCAATTTCTATTTCATTAGCAGAAGACTTAACAGATTACGCTGAAACATTATATTAAATCCTAATAGACTGTTCGGTTTACATGTAAAACAATCCCAAGATCTTGGGATTATTTTACATTGGGATTATAACATGGGTTTGGGTATTAGTCCCAATAGAGGGACTTGTTCGGTTGGGAGTATAGAGGGTGGGATTCAACATTACTGCATTTTGATGTCTAAGGTGGGTTTTTTATGAGGGTAATGACTCAAAATATGTGATTCTCATGTTTTGGGACTCAAAATATGTGATTCTCATGTTTTGGGTTTTTGGGTTTTGTTGATTCATGGTTGTTTTTATGATTGGATATGAAATTCGATATTTTTATCAATCCACCAACAACATCACTTGTAGAGACAGAGAAATAGATAAATATATATATATATATATATATATATATATATATATATATATATATATAAAGATATTACCTGGATAGAGGGATTGCACATAGAAGGAAGACGCGAGATGAGGAAGCACAACACAGGCACAATAGAGGCGGACGAGTTTCGGCACAAGCACAATTAGGGTTTTTCAGTGTTGGAGAGTCGAGAGAATGATGTATGAATCTGTGTTTTTGGGTGTTTATAATGAGGATATTTTGGTTATTTGAGAGTCACCAACATTGGGACAAAATAATACCGCTGAATTTATGGTTTTAAATTGTCCCAATCCTGTGGGTTAAAATAATCTTATGGACAATTTTATACTAGAAGCAAACACCATTATTATTTAGTACCACCACTTATCCCACCCTGTGAACCGAACATGCCATAAGTGTGTGGAAACTAAGAAACAATGATAACACGCATATATATAATAAAGTGGCGAATATAAACAATGTGATGGTCATCATAAGTTGGGAAACTAAACACTCGACCCAATATACAACCCCAAAATGTATAAAAAGATACAACTATATATTACACAAAATATTAAGACCTACTAAATGTCGATGCAGAAGTACGCCGCTAGCTAAGAAGTAGTCGCCAATCTTCTCCTTGCTAGGTCTGCTCATCGACGGCTCTACACCCACAGTCATAAAACGGATGGTGAGTACAAAAAGTAACAGTAATCCCCCTTGACATATTCATTCACATTTTCAAAACAAACTAAACAGTATTTAAAAGCATATGTTAAATAAAGAAAGTCTAGTACCAAACATATGCTAAGAAATACCACAATTAAGCAAGTGAAACTGATAAGAGGCTAAATAGTTATGATCTAGATCCGGTTAACCGTGACATACGTTAGTGAATCCTTTAAACCACTAAAGGACGTGTGTAGTATCGCACAGTCTAATATCACTAGGGACTCTAACCACAATGTCACCAAGGACTATATCCCTAGTTTGTCGACAATCCCCAGGGACTCTAACCCTGTGTGCTGCATCAAGTGGAGAGTGCCGACATCCCCAGGGACTCTAACCCCGTGTGTCGATCAACTCCAACATAATGCAATGGACTCTAGATTCTATAACTACTTTATAATTCCAAGAAATTGACTCGTTAAGGATTCCAAGGCTTGGCAATGCTACAAAGCTCAATTCCCAAAAAACACAATTCCATAAAGTCATTCATAACTCTTATTTCTTAATAGCATGCTATTTACACTATATTCACTATGAAACAGCAAGAAATGACATAAAGCACATGGATGGACTTCAAAGGAATCCAATTCATCATAATATCATAAAAATCGAGCTCAACAAGTGAGAAATAATAACTAAGTTCATGATATGAGAGTACAACGCTGGACATAGTCAATACAGACTACAATAAACAAACGTAAAGTGGATATAAGATGTAAATAAAACAATCAACGGGTATACTTACATCAAGCAATGTAAAGTCCTAGCTTTACCATCCATCCGACACTCCAAATCTCATATTCGAACCCTTGACACACTTCCCTAGGTTCCTGATAACATTTAACATATTTTTTAATATATTTGGACCTTTAACTAGGGTATTAGGCTTGTTTATAGTGTTTAAGCAAATTTAAAAAAATTGTAGATTTTTATGTTGTCATAACACCTAGCGCGCTAGGTGATTTGATTAGCGAGCTTGTTGCCTCATTAACGCGCTACCAAACTTTCTTTGGCGCTCTACCAAACTTTCTCTAGCGTGCTATCCGAAGTTAGCGCACCATCTGACCTACATAGCGCTATGTGCAGGAAAACCCAGAATTCTACAATCAGAATTATGAGTTTTCTCCACACATAGGCTACACCAATGCCTTAGGAACTCCCATACTCACCTCAAGAGCCCTAAAACATCAACCAACAACATAAAAACAACCATACATATCATCAAATTTATCAAAGCTAATGGTGTACGTAAATTACATAGTTGAAGTACAAATGCTTGACCTACACCTCCTACACCAAATTCTCCAAATTCTTGTTGATTTTCTTTGAACTCTCTTCTTCTCTAGCAAGTATCTTAGTTCTTAAGTCATTCAAAATGAAAAGAGTTTGATTTGCATGTGTAAATCTTAAGCTATATATATATATATATATGAAATGGATATGGTTGATTAATAGCCATTGATCTTATTACACACGTATCTTTAGACCCATCTAATGGTTTTCACATTGACACATTCCCCACTAACTCTCAACTAACTTAACCTAAGTAACACCAATATGTAACTCAATTGGTTTCTAGATGTGCCAATATGTATCTCGAGAAATATCACGTGGCTATTATTTTAAAATGTTAACTTAGGTACATTTAATTTAAAATCAACCATAGCCACATTATCTCAACTATATAAGCTACTAAGCATAAAATGAACTTACCACATCACTCTCTACCCCAGTCCCACGTCGGCATGCATCTCGAGGTATGTTCCCACTCACGTCTCAACACTTATACACAAGTAGGAGTGACTTAGTAGTATACACATATACAATACACTAAGCATATACCATAACAAATCTAACATATACATCAGACATCTCGCCACGATCAATACACGTATCAAAGTGTAGGTCATGCGTCACGGATCGGTAATCCTAATTATGAAAAATAAACGAGATTAGAAATTTGGGTCGTGACAAAATTATTCTCATTAACTATCAATTACTTATATGGACCGCATTTTATACCTTTTATATCTTGTTAGATGTGTCAAGGGAATATCCAATTAAAATGTACTTTAAGTTAATGTCTTATCTTAACTCACTAATTAAAGTTATAACATTTTTTAAAGGAATTAAACTCTAAATCAACTTATGAAGAAATTAATTAAGTACTATGAGTTTATATTATACTCAATGAACTTTTCTAAATAAGATGAAGTAATTTAGTTACTAATTAAGATAACTTACATTATTAGTAAGTTATGAGTACTTTTTACATTTTAATCAACTTTTTGTGTGGCTTAAGTTTGTTACCAAGTAGACATATGCACAATTAATTTGAGACACTAGTTTTAAGATATCCAAATTAATTTTCTAATTAAATTCCTAGTTTACATGCATATGCTTTGGCGGCATCTTTTTTTTTTCCTATTAGCTTACTAATAATTTGTATTCTCAATTTTATTGCATTGCCCATATATTATCAAAATTTATTTACTATACATTAAAACACAACTATTTTACTTAATAAAGGATGATAGTAAGTATCGAGCTAATTTAAAAATTATAAAGGTTTTTAGTACTTAGATCTTAACCAAAGATACAAACTTATTAAAAGGTTTTTTTTTGTAATCTTGCAAAATGCTATAGCTAATGAAATCTTAATTTCACTTCATGTTACACAACTTGATGAATGTCTTAAACAATAGTATCCCAATTATAATATTATCAAGACTAAGAACCTAAACTAGAATTAGAAATTAAGAGAGAAATAAAGTATAGAGAAGAAAGAGTAGCACTTGCCTCTTTAATTGCTTCGCTTAATATGCTCAACCTTTCCTAAATACAACTCCATTAATGGTAGTTTCCTCCTTCCTCTTTTCTTTCTTTATTTGATGAAGATGAGAACTAATTATGAGTTTAGAGAATTAGAGGTACTCTAGTTATATGGAGGGAGTTTCTTGTAAATGCTTAATGATTTGAAATTTGCATATATATTATTTCCCAATAAGGATACATGTTTAGTTAACTCATAAGTTTGCCATTTATATAATATATGGACACTTGTGGTTCATGAGCATCAATTTGAGACACTTGCAGAGCATTCTTTATTTGTTTAATATTTTAAGTCTACTTATGATTGATTTTCAACCACTTCATGAACCCATAGATATCAACAAACTTATCATAGGGTTGTCACTTTTTCTATCATTACTAGATGAATCTATGATCATATGAAAACCCACATTAAATGTAACATCTGAGAATTTTAGAAACTTAATTAGGCTGCTAATTAAGTATTCTCATATTTAATTAGGGATTTAGGTATATGAGGTTGGACCCACGTGTTACGTATCATAGATCATAAATTTTAATATTATTTTTATGTGATGTGTGCCTATTTGATATATTATACACTATTCCATAATTCGAAATAGGGTCAAGTGGAGTGTATACGCAGTGTTCGTGAATTTTGAAGCGCATTAGGAATATTTCTCAATTTTTGGTGAGATTTGGGTATTTTTCAGAATTTTATTTGGGTATAAAATAAATAGATAATCATGAAATTAAATAAAATAATAAATAAATTGGTGGGCGCCTAGTGACACACAGGGTCGAGGATGACACGCGTTGGATGTACCATACTGTGCATGTCCAAGGGTAGTCGTTTGCTTGCGTGGCGAATTTATAGCCACAAAAATATATAGGTGCATAGATATTTATATATATATAACAAATCCTATAGTTTGAATTAAATAAAAATATACATTGGATTCGCTTCGAGATACGCATAACGTGAGTGATGAGGAAGAGAATGGTGTAACAATCTATAGGTGAGGTGTATACACGCCTCGAGATGCGAGTTGTTCAATCTTGAGAAAAATTAAATAATTTGTATGAAGTTATAAAAACCATTTGATTTACCTTGAGATATGTGTTACATATCTCGAGGAGATCAATATAATTAATCACTAGTAAGTCAATCAAGAGGTGGTGATTGCCTTGTTGATAGTCATCAGATTGACCTCGAGATACATAGTACGTATTTTAAGAAAGATAATATACAAAAAATCATTAGATTTTCTTCGAGATTCGTGTGATGCAAATATTGAGGAAATCAAATATATATCTTGCAAACCAATGGAACACGCACCGCTTCATTAATTTTAGGTTTGAACTAAAGATTGACCTCGAGATACATAATACGTATCTCGAGGGAAATAAAAATAAATAATGAAAATTAAACCATTAGGAAATCAAATATATAGCTTCAACTCAACACCACTGTATCCTTTGTAATTCGAATCAGAAGAAGAAAAAAAATGAAAGAAAACAAGAGAATCCAAAGGGAAAGAAGAGATGGAAATGGAGAGAGAGTGAGACAGAGGGATCGAGACCGAGGTGAGTGTGTTTGTATGTGTGTGTTGTTTGTTATTGTTGGGTTGTTGTTGTAGGTTGGTGTGAGGTGTGTTAATGGAAGTTGGGAATGAGAGAGAGGCTCGGGTTTGATGAGGGAGACGAAAAGGGCCGGGGGCGGGGTTTGACTGAATCGGTTCAGTTCATGGTCAAACCACCCTAATAAAAAAAAGAGAAAAAAGTAAAAAAATGGAGAAAAATAAGGAAAATTCTGGAAAATAATATTTTAACCAAATAAATAAAAATGGGAGTCATATTATATTATTTAATCTCTTAGATTATTATGCATTTGATTATTACAGGTGTACTATATAGTGTGAGATTTACTTATCTAACAATATCGAATTTTTATAATTGGATAATGACAGGTTCTAGCGATGACAAGGGAAAGGGAAAGCTTTCCAACTATTGGTGGTTAGCTTTGTTCTTTTCTCTCTATGTATGTATTAGTTTTGAATATATTATATTATATAAATGGGTTTTTGGGTTCGAATATGATTTGGATTTTCTTTGGAATGGCTGGAACCTTTTTAGGATGAATTGAAATAATTTTGGAGTCAAAATAATGCTATTTTAAGAATTTTGATACTTTAAATCAAATTAGAATGAATATATAATTTAGTTGATGCAATATATTTTGTTATGGGTAGATTATGAGTCCTTCGGCATTTCCATCAAAGTTGAGCAGGTTTTGTTGAAGATTTTTGAAGGCTGGGATTTCCTATGTAGGCTTAGAAATAGAGGAGGTGCTATCAAAACTTTTTTACAAAATCTTGATAATTATTGAATTCATCTAAACGTACTTTGAGGTTTAAGTACTTTAGAATCGATTGGGTTAGTAAAATTTTATAATTAATGATTATAAGATCTTAATCTTAATTATTTATTGATGGAGAGGTTAAGGTTGATAGATTATCCAGGGGTTGAGGTAATTTAGGCTTGTCAGATGCTCTAATTAGGTGGGGTCTGACAATGTTGATATCAGAGCCTAGGTTTGGCTCAATTGATGATAAACTTTGGTTGGGAACCAAAGGGTGATTGAGCGCGATTAGTTGGGAACGGTTGTGAGTTGGGGTGTTTTTATTATTGTGTTATATTTGTGTTGTATGTATATACTATCACTAGATATGTGATAGAAAGTTTATTTTTTCTTGTTCGTTCGATACTGAACTCGTAAGATAGGACGAGTAAGACTAGAAACAGATCGATAATTAAAAGACATAATAGGCTTATGAAAAAGCTGACCGTAAATAGATATGAAATAGACTTGCGCAGTCTGAATTCACAAAGGTGTTGTAAGTAGTTCGGTACTAATATTACTGATGAAAGTATCAATTATGAAACCAATAGGAAATGGGTTAAAAGGAAAGTCTAAATGACTCATGTACATAAACATTGAACATGAATTTCTTGGAAATTGAAAGTATCAAATTATTGCAATTTTTAAACATTTAGGAAAACATTAAAATATACTTAAATTAAGTCTCAAGCGATTGAGAATCGTTTAGAAAACGTAATACGAAATTGGGACTTTTAGGAAGCACAAAATATAGATATCTTGAGTTTTAGAATAAGGTTAGTACTAGTTGCATGGTTAACTCGAGAAAACCTATTCTATAAAATATTGGTTTAATTCATAAACAATTGAGGGTTGCTCTCAAAATAGTTTCAACAAGGAAAAATGAGACATGAGTTCTCGAAAATGGAAATTGATTAGACAAACTGAATCTTGACTTGGAAATCACAATGAGATTGTGATTAGATCGGTCAAGTTGTCTAAGTCGGTTTCTAAGTAAATAAAGTACTTTGAAGTAAAGTATTGTCTCATTTTCGAAACAAAACGTCAAGTGAAAAATTGAATAGAACCATATTTTAAAATAATTAAATGACTTCTATATAGAAGTAATGAAAACTTTGATTGTTTATTACTCAAGTTACTTATCTATAAGTGACGTTGAGTATATTGGTTCCATGAATTGAATAAAGTACTGATAAAATGAATAGAAAAACACAAGTTAGAAGTAATCTTTGCTAACATCGAATTAGGTGTTGTTACAAAACAAAGATCAACAAAATTTCTAACTTGAAAATGAAAATTGTACTGATAAGATCAACGTGTTAGAAGTTAAGGTGTTGAGGAAGTGGTCTAATAATAGCTTGGATTAGCTATTAAATAAAAAAAGTAGTTGTGTTTAGAATTTCAAAATACCTAATACTGATTGAAAATCTGTAAGTGATTTATATAGGACGTTACTATGAGTTCTTATATTGCGAGAATTTCTATTTGTGGGATTTAAATGATTGAAATAACATTCGTTAAGAATTTGATTAGTCAGTAAGTTAATCAAGGTTTTGAAATTCAAATTCTTCTATCTCTTCAGTTGAATAATAATGGAAAGGATAATTCATCAAAAGTACTTTGATGAATAAAAAGATACAAATTTATCTTGCATAATCTCTTGAAAGGAACCAAATTTCATTTTAAGAAAAAGAAAAGTCGGGATATTTGAGACTAATGGAAATAATGCATAGCAATAAAAAATACAGTTTAACTGTTTGAGTCGTAAAGTTACTCAGTTTCGAATTAAAATTAGCTAGGGAAGACCTCGATTCATTAAATAATAATAAGAAGTCGCACCATACTTGGCTATAATTTTGAAAAGAGGAGATGTAAATTGCTTTTCTAAGTCAAGATTAAGGAGTTTTAAGTGGCCTAGTTGTTGAGTAAAAGTCGTGGTAAATTTATAAAGGGACAAAATTTGAGATCAATGTGAGAATAGCTAAGATTGACAAAAACTGAACTGAATAGACTCAATGTATAAAAGAAAATGAGATGTTGAGATGACTTACGACTGCTGGAAGTGACACGGATGGACTACTTTAGTCAAGGTAAGGCACTAGAGTAGTTGTGCATGACCAAAAGCCAAAGTAACTCCGTTTCATAATCACGATTCACTCACAACATAGAAGATCGGTGTAATGCATCCACTTATCTTTGAATAATTGAATGAATTGGCGATAGTCGGTGTAAAAGAGTCTAAATTTTCGTCGGAGTCAATTAAGGCTAAAGTATAGGCAACTAAATGGTCAATATATTCTCACATAGATATGAAGTGTAAATTTCAGGTGAACGAGTCCGAATCAAATTAATGATCTTACAAGGATTCAAACTCCAAATGTTGAAAATGTTGAACTAAAGTAGTGTACAACTAATATCAGTAAATATGTTGTACATTGGTTCAATTGTAATGCTACACCACCTGATTAGTTAGTGGTGAAGTTTAAAGCACTAGTTATTGTAAATTATAGATGAAAAAGAGATAACATATTTATAAACTTGTATGTTGGTGAAGATATAAATGAAATGAAGAGAAATGCGTGATTTACAGCTCAGTTCGTAAGCCTTATCTCTGTTAGGTTGGAAATATTGAATAAAGTACAGTGTATCTAACTTGATATATTTGAAGAATTGAATATTCTTCAATTGTAATTGTGTAGAAATGAAAAAGAGATAACATATTTATAAACTTGTATGAAATACAAGTTAAAAGTTATACTATGAGAGCATAATCATCGAATATGTTGATATCTCTATTTAGAAACATATGTCTACTTAAGTTACAGATAACTGTCTATATTTAAGCAATGAGAGAAGTTGGTGAACAATAACTGATTAAAATATGAGTTTGTGGGAGATTTCATTAAAGTGAAAGGAATGAGGTTCTTGATGAACTCATTGCTAGAGAATGATTTGAAGTTAGAAAAGTCGATAATTGTTTTACCAATCAAAGAAGAAGTTAAGTGAATTGGCTGATGAGTTGGAATTGGTAATTGCTTTCTACTCCACAATCTAAATAATATTATGAGTAGACATTTAGAGAATGAGTGAGAATTGCACGATGTGTCAAGTTTCTATTTTTTATCGGATTGAAATTCGAGATATCTTGTCATGGGGTGACAAATGTATTATAAGATCTATAGTCATGAAATAACTTGTGTAATTCCAGGTTTCTATTGGGGAATACTGGAATTGTGATAGATCGGATAGACACGCAACTCTACTTAATATCTAATGTTGTGCTCAAATATTATTTGCATCAATATGTAATTTGAGATTGATGATTTTCTAAGAATTAATTGGTTGAAAATTCAAATTAAAAGGGATGATTAGTGATGAGAAAGTAAACTGGAATGTGTATCCGAGTTTGGGTGGATATGGAAAGAATTATCAACGGTTTGTGAAATAGTATTCAGATTAGAATGAGAACTGTGTTATGAAAAGCAAGATAGGCTAAGTCTTGCTAAGTGTTGATATTTGAATTGGATTCTAGACATGAGATGAGAGATGAAGGTTATCGGATATTCCACAAAGTTGATTGTTTAACTCGTCAAATTGTCAGGATTGGCAAAATAACGGAGATAATTTTTTATTAAACCATTCTGTTAGAAAATGAAAAGTTAAATTGATTATGATATCTACTACCAAGTTGTTGAATACAACGAAAGTGATTGGATCCACTTAACGGTTCACCTTGGAAATGGTTGTACAGGTTTAGATTAAAAAAGTTATATGTAAAGGATAATTTTTTTCATATCTCTTTTGGTTCAGTAACCTGTAAGTTTAAATTTCGAGGATGAAAGTTTTGATTAGTTGGTAAGATTGTGACATCTGAGAGTTTTATAAACTTAATTGGGCGGCTAATTACGTATTTTCAGATTTAATTAGATATTTAGGTATCTGAGCTGGGACCTACGTGTTACGGACCAGAGATCACAAATTTTAATATTATTTTTGTGTGATGTATGTCTATTTGATGTATTATACACTATTTTGATGCAAAATAAGGTCAAGTGGAGTGTATACGCGGTGTTCTTGAGTTTCAGAACGTGTTGGGAATATTTCTCAATTTTTGGTGAGATTTAGGTATTTTTCGGAATTTAATTTGGGTATAAACTATAGAGATAATCATGAAATTAAATAAAATAATAAATAAATTGGTGGGCGCCTAGTGACACGCGAGGTCGAGGGTGACACGCGTGGGATGTACCATAGTGTGCACGCCCAAGGGTAGTCATTGGCGTGCGTGGCGAATTTATAGCCGCGAAACTACATAAGTGCATATATATTTATATATAGGTTATGTATATAAATATATAAAAACAAATCCTATAGTTTGAATTAAATGAAAGTATATATTAGATTCACCTCGAGATATGCGTAGCGTGAGTGTCGAGGAAGAGAATGGTGGAACGATATGTTGGTGAGGTGTATACATGCCTCGAGATGCGCACTGTCCAATCTCGAGAAAAATCAAGTGATTCGTATGAAGTTATAAAACCATTTGATCTATTTGGATATATTCGTTCCGTATCTCGAGGAGATCAATATAATTAATCGCCTGTAAGTCGGTCAAAAAGTGGTGATTATCTTGTTGATAGTCAGAATATTGACCTCGAGATATGTACTATGTATCTCGAGACAGATCGAAAGGAATATACACAAAAGAATAATTAGATTTTCCACGAGATTCGTGCGATGCAAATGTCGTGGAAAACAAATTTATATCTTTACAACCAAAAAACATACACCGCCTTATTTAGTTTTGAAATAAAGATTGACCTCGAAATACGTAGTATGTAACTTAAGGAAAGTCAAAATAAATAATAAAAGTTTAACCATTAGATTTTACTCGAGATTCATGTGATGTGAATCTCGATGAAATTAAATATATAGCTTCAACTCAGCACCATCGTATCCTTTGTAGTTCGAATCAGAAGAAGAAAAAAATTGACAGAGACAGAGAGAAATTCAAAGAGAATGAAGAGATGGAAATGGAGAGAGAGCAAAACAAAGGGATCGAGACCGAGGTGAGAGTGTGTGTGTTGTTTTTTGTTGTTGAGTTGTTGTTGAAGGTTATTGTGTGGTGTGTTAATGGAAGTTGGGAATGAGAGGGAGGCTCAGGTTCAAGGAGGGATATGACGCAAGGGGGTCGTCTCCCATGTCAAATTGATATTGGGGTTGGGCTTTCCCAACCTAGTTTAATTAAAAAAATGTTGAAATAAGGGCTGCTGGTTGAAGAAGAAATGGGGTTTGACTCGAACTAGACTGAACCGAACCGGACCGGTTCGGTTTAGGGGTCAAACCACCTTAATAAAAAAAGAGAAAAAATTTGAAAATGGAGCAAAATCTCAAAAAATAAGAAAAATTATGAAAAATAATATTTTGACCAAATAAATAGAAATGGGAGATTTTTATGAAAAGTGAGGATTTTAAAAAAAATCGAGGATTTATACTGCATTTTTTCCTCATAATGCGTGCTACGATACCCGAAAATGTGTGAAATCAGAAAAATTATTAAAAAAATCTAGTCAAGGGTAAATTTTGATTTCGAACAACAGTTTGTGGTCAAAATTGGGATCTAGACATCCAAGGAGTTAATTTGTAGGGATTTCGAGGTTTTCGGGTCGTGGAGGACAGATATATATATATAAATTGGAAAAACAATATATTTAAGCCTAGACAACGTAATTTTCGATGCCGAACAATAGTTTTGAGTCAAAAATGAAATTCGAACATCAGAGTATTTATTTTGAATTTATTTTATGGGATTCGAGACGTGATTGTGTAAATTAAACTACAACTAAATGGAAGAAAATTATGGATTTGTTATGGAAACTTAAAATTATGGACTAGTTTATCGACTCGGAGCGCAAGGGAGTTGCGATATCGAATTTTTAATGGTTGAGTAAATCCCATAGAAACTGTTACATTGTATGATTATAATTTCATATAAAGTGCGTTGATCCTTGATATTGCTTTTTGTCGTACATGCATACACGGACAGAGAGGATAAGGTCGATTTGAATATCTTTATATTGTCTACTTGACTGTATGTACAAGGTAGAACTATATAGTGTCTACCTGACTGTGTGCATAGGGTATATTAAGCTACCTGACTGTGTATGCAGGGTAGAACTAGATAGTGTCTACCTGACTGTGTACAGGGTAGAACTATATTATGCTTGAGGGGCTGGATTCACTGATACTTTGCATCACGTAATTATCATGAGATCACTTTGAATCAGATCATACTCATATAGTCTAAAGGAACAAAACTCGTTTAGTTATCCTCTCCGGGCATGAGTCATTATTATTGTTTACTTACCACTTTTGGAGAACGTTATCTGATTATGGTCGGATAACAAAAACGGGATGAATTCATGGTTGTATTTAAATTCTTTAGATTATATTATTTGTTCAATCTCTTAGATTATTATGCATTTGACTATTACAAGTGTATTGGATAGTGTGGGATTTACTTATATAACATTATCGAATTTTTATAATTGGATAATGACAGGTTCTAGAGTCGACAAGGGAAATGGAAAGCTTTCTAACTATTTATTATTGGCTTAGTTCTTTTCTCTTTTTATGTATTTATTGTTTTTGAATGTATTATATTGTATAAATTGGTTTTTGGGTTCGAGTATGATTAAGATTTTCTTTGGAATGGCTAGAACGGTTTTGGGATGAATTGAAATAATTTTGGAGTTAGGTAATACTAGTTTAAGAATTTTGATACTTTAAATTTAATTAGAATTAATATATAATTTAGTTAATGCAAATATCTTATTGTGGGTGGATTGTGAATCCTTCTGCATTTCCACCAAAGCTTAGCAGGTTTTGTTAAAGATTTTTGAAGGTCGGGATTTCCGGTGTAGGCTTAGAAATGAAGGAGGTGTTGTTGAAGATTTTTTGTGAAATTTTGAGGATTATTGAATTCATCTAAACGTACTTTGAGGTTAAGATTCGCTTTAGAATCGATTGTGGTTAATAAAATTTTATAATTGATGATTATAAGATTTGAATCTTAACTGTTTATTGATGGAGAGGTTAACGCTGCTAGATTATCAAGGGATTAAGGTAATCTAGGCCGGTCAGATGCTCTAATTAGGTAGGATCTAACATTAAATTAGATACAATAATTAGTCAATTCCTTGATTAGCTTACTTAGGAAAATCAAACTCGCTTATATATGCACATTTAATTAGTTAGGCCATATGAATTTATTTAGTCAATGAGGCTAGTTTTTCATTTAATATTTGATCTCATTAATTAACTTAGGTACTCATTTAATTTAATATAGTACCTAAGTCATAAACTAGTCAAAGCCCAATTCCATACATTGACCAACTCATTCGCACGTGCACGCACATATCGATGCAACTCTAGCACGTAAAATCAAAATTAAAATTATGAAAATTGTGCAGGCATGTATAAATAAGTAATACACGTAGCCATTCACTAAATAAGATATTTATGGCGGTTACAACCTTCCCAACTAATAAGAATTTGGCCTTCGAAAGTAATTTAAACTCGAGTGAATTCCCTACTAGAAATTTGAAGAAGAAAAGGGAACTGCTCTTAACCGATCCCGTCGAACTGAGGACTTAACAAAGTCGCTTTAGACAGTTCAACACTCAACATGAACCGTGAACTCACACAGAATCGCTTTAATTGGTTCGATTCCTTTATCCATCAAATCGTGGATCTCGACCACAACTTGACTTACAAATCCATCAAACTGTGCTTCTCGGCCACAGCTTGACTTCTTTATTAAGTTATTGACTTAGCCATGTTACTTTAGAATAGCATGAGAGTAGGTCCATCAACTGTAGCCAGCCATAGCTAGCTTTACTAGTTAAAACTACTTAATCATGAATTATGAACTTAACTAAGTTACCTTATACAACCAAATGTAATCGTGGAGCATTGACGATTGCAATCGAATGCTTCAAGTGATTAATCATAAGGTTTTAAATTTTATTTTTTGACTTTTATTACATGCATGATGCAAAAATAAATAAATTTCATACCTTCAGTACGGCAGTGCGTTGCATCTGGATATGGCTCTGTTACAACATGAGCTCTCTCTAGCCTGCGATGGTGCTCTAGCAAGTTGCGGACACTTGTCCCTAAAATGGCCTGACTTCCCGCACTTTAAACTTGCTCTGTATGGCCCTAGCCTTGGCGCAATCCTCTATCCCTGCCCCAGTCCATATCTCTGTGTATGTATTAGCCCACTAACTCTACCTCTATCACCACTCTTGATACGCTGCTGCTGAGACTGTAGTGCTGACCAAGTCCCCTGAGATGTTCGACTAGCATAGATCGATGCTGGAATGGGTGGAACAAACATTTTCTGAGCGGGTCGTGGAGCCGGAGCTACTGAACCAACACTTTGATCCCTACTGTCCTTTGAACCTTGATGGTTGTGTTTATTCCTTTTTTTGTCCAACCCTGATCAGTGCTTTAACTATGTCTTTTCCTGAATAATTTGGTCCTCCAAAAGATCTATATTAAGGTAGGTCTCTCTGGCCAAACTCCGCTCGTAGGTCCGCTGTAAAGTCTCTGGCTCGGTAGTGACTACCGTGCCTCTAATCTCTTGAAGTAGACCCTCAGCGAAAAAGTGTGTCAGGTCTACATTAGTGTCCACCATGCCACCGACATACTCCAGTAACTGTAAGACTGACCTATGTACTGCATCACTAACTCCCTAGTGTATTATCAAATTCTCAAAAACTCGACCTTCTTCAACTTCACGACCAAAGGCAGAAAGTACTTCTGACTAAACTGCCTCTTGAACTCATTCCAATCCTCGGGCTTACCCTAGGTCCACCATGCATCTTCCTCTTCGAATAATAATCCCGATGATATGGTAGCTGTCATGTGCTCTAGGGTGGCCAATATTCTATGGATTTTCTTGTGGCTTTTCACAAATCTCTCTATCGCCTTGAGGTCTATGCCTCCATAGAACTCTGCAGATTTATGCCTCTGTAACTCTCATGACTGTCTCGCCTCAATTGTCGCCCTAGTGCTTGTCTCGGTAGGCGTGGTTGGCGTAGTCTTTATCAGAATATGGGTGTAGGAGGCACTTTATGTGTCTATAACGATACTATCACAACTATCATGGGTCATGCCGGTATGATGGGAGCCACTGGAGTTACCTGTACAAAAGGCACACTCCCCTCAACATCAAAGAGCGTTGTTGATGTAGATAAAAACGGTACGGTCTGTGCCCTCAGTAGCTTGAGGATGTCCTCAAGCTGGCTACCATGTTATGAGACTAGCTGAGATCTCATCTAGCTTCCCCTATACATTAGAAGTGCCACTAATATCACTGGCTCCTGGCCGATCGACCATCACGATCTACAAAAGATAGCGAGTTCTCGATCAGTACATAACTATCGATAGTAGTAAAATACGATACATCAAATAACACATATAATTCAGATTTTTAATTTCCCCAACTCTCCTCACTTCCCAACTAAGACTCTAAGTCAGGATCATAGGGTTCCACTCTAAATTCCATTGGTGTCTTAACTTAATCTTTGGTTTGTGTCTTATCTTTGTTGAGGGTTAGTCAAAAGTTGACACCTAGCTCTTATCTAACCTGAAGGATCTGATACCAACTGTGATGGCCTGTGTTCCCAAAGATTGGGCCCCGCCCAACCTAGACCCACGTAGACCTTCGAGCCAGCTTTCACAAGGTCAACGCAGGCTTAGTAAGCCTCTAATTCCATTATTTTTTTTAAATTTCATGTTTTATTGTTGAGTTATTAAGTTATGCAAGTTTTAAATTAATTACAGTAGAAGTAAAATTAAAGCAATTATAATAACTCAAGAAAATAGAGTCGGGACGACCTAAGGCGTGGAACCCTGAAAATATATAGATAGCCATACATATCTGGTGACAAAGTATTAAGTGCAATAATTCATGAGTCTGGATCTCTCAACCCCAAAATACTCTAAGTGTTATCAAAACAATATATATACATAATACAAAAGACTAAAAGTGCGAGAAACCTACGAGTGAACAAGAGGAATGGCCATTCTGAAAGTCCTTAGAGAAATTCACTAATTACCAGTGCCTTGCCCTTACTCGTTTGTAAATCTGCACTTAAGTCATCAAGACGAGAATGGCGAGTCCAGTAAGGAAAAGCCAATAAGCTATAGATAGTATTTCATGAATAAATAAATCAATCTAAATATCATGCGAGAATTTAAAGACAGATAAGTAAATAAAAGTGCATGATAAATGGATTGGAAAGTAATAGCAGCGATAAAGAATGTCTAAGAAATAAAGGAAGACAACCAAGGGGTCCAAATCCATCGAGAGCAGGTGCCACTACTCGACTCCTTAGAATTGCGACTCTACAAGTCGATAATTCAGTTCAGAGTAGCGTGGGGGCATCAACGGTGCCCCGAATACCTCGCCCACTTCTACGACCTACAATCTAGTACCCGAAATAAGTCATGTTTATCCATCTAGCACCAAACCTAGAGTACCTTCCTGGCACACTTAGGTCTTATACACTCAAAATAAGGAATGAAAATTCAACGAATAAGCATGTCGAATATCAAGAAGCATAATAGATAATAAATTACTAAATATCCCCTATTTGGATTTACTTATCTCAAATCGATACAAAAATTTGCTCTCGCGACTCTAACATGCTACCAAACCAATCTCTGACACCCAAACTAGTGTGCTAAGTCCCTGGTGCCAATTTATATATGTTAAATTTGGTATGTTAGTGTCCTTAGATTAGGGTTTAAATTCCTAAACTCAAAACATTCCAATTGTGAAATCTCAATAATATAGTTCTTTTCTCAAGTTAAGAAACTAAGTCAAGTTAATTAAAAATTATTCTTACATAAGTATCGATTACTTATATTGACCACATTTTATACCTTTCTATATCTTGTTAGAAATGTCAAGGGAATGTCCAATTAAAAATGTGCAAGTTAATGCCTTATCTTAACTCTCTAATTAAAGTTATAACCTTTTTTAAAGGAATTAAACTCTAAATCAACTCATGAAGAAATTAATTAGGTACTATGAGTTTATATTGTACTCAATGAACTTCTCTAAATAAGATGAAGAAATTTAGTTACTAATTAGGATAATTTACACTATTAGTAACTTATGAGTAGTTTGTATATTTTAATTAACTTTTTTGTGGCTTAAGTTTGTCACCTAGTAGATATATGTACAATTAATTTGAGACACTAGTCTTAAGATATCCAAATTAATCTTCTAATTAAATTCCTAGTTTAGCCATGCATATACTTTGGTGGCATCTCTTTTTTTCCTATTAGCTTGCTAAAAATTTGTAATCTCAATTTTATTGCATTGCCAATATGTTATCAAAATTTACGTACTATACATTAAAACACAACTATTTTACTTAATAAAGAATGATAGCAACTACCTAGCTAACCCAAAGATTAAAAAGCTTTTTAGTACTTAGATCTTAACCAAAGATACAAACTTATTAAAAGATTTTTTTGTAATCTTGCAAAATTCTATAGCTAATGAAATTTTAATTTCACCTCATGTTACACAACTTGATGAATGTCTTAAACAATAGTATCCCAATTATAAGATGATCAAGATTAAGAACCTAAACTAGAATTAGAAATTAAGAAATAAATAGAGTATAGAGAAGGAGTAGCACTTGCCTCTTTTATTGCTTCCCTTAATGTGCTCAAGTTTTCCTAAATATAGCTTCATTAATGGTAGTTTCCTCTTTCCTCTTCTTTTTCTTTATTTGATGAAAATGAGAACTAATTATGAGTTTAGAGAATTAGAGGTACTCTAGTTATATGGAGGGAGTTTTTTTAAAATACTTAATGATTTGGACTTTGCATATAAATTATTTCTCCATTAGGATGCATGTTTAATTAACTCTTAAGTTTGCCATTTATATCATATATGGACACATGTGGTTCATTAACATTAATTTGAGACACTTGTTAGAGCATTGTTTATTTGTGTAATTTTTAAGTCTTCCTATGATTGATTTTCAACCACTTCATGTACCCATAGATATCTACAAACTTATCCTAGGATTGTCGCTTTTCTATCATTACTAGATGAATTTATGGTCATATGAAAATTCATATTAAATTAGGTACGTTAATTAGCAAATTCCTTGATTAACTTACTTAAGAAAATCAAACTAGCTTATATACACATTTAATTAATTAATTTATTGGGTCAATTAGGCTAGTTTTTCATTTAATGTTTGATCTCATTGATTAACTTAGGTACTCATTTAATTTAATATAGTACCTAAGTCATAAACTAGTCAAAGCCCTATTCCATACATCGACCTACTCATTCGCACGTGCGCACACATAGTGATGCAAATCTAGCGCGTAAATAAGTAATACAAATCACCATTCACTAATAAAATTGTGCATGCAAGTATAAATATGTAATACACGTTACCATTCACTAATAAAGTATTTTAGGTCGTTACAGTTAAGACCTACTGATGGGTCAATTGATTTTCTAGCAGCACTAGCATACGTATTTGATAAGGATTTGGTGCAGAGTTTGGAGGGTGGAGCGTCCATTGACACCACCTTAAGCTAGAGTAGATGATGCATATGACGATAATGACAGACACTCCTGAAGTCAATATAATAGGAATCTTTTAGACCTGGGGAGTTGAGAGTGACTTTGATACCATTCATACATTTTTTAACATTTGAGATATGTTGTTAATTATTTATTTTTTAATGTTTAGCTTGCTTTATTATAACTTGTGTTATTACATATGTTTGTGTGTTTTAATGTTTTCATGTTTCAGGCTTACTTTTAAATCTTGAGGATAAGGTTTTATTTAAGTTTGGAGGCATCGACACTACACTACACAATGGAAAGTGGTAAGACAGACTGAGAAATATGGATAAACACTGTAAGTATGATCGTTTAAATTTTAATTTGAAGCAATTAAGGAGGAAAGCATGGTAGTGTATAATTTTTTCATTTTTACTAACTATATGAATGTGTAAGTAGTATAGATTAGATTATATACAGTAATATGTAATGAATATGTAGTTCATGTGTGTTTATGCCTTTAATTATGGAGAGTAGATTACACTTGTTGATATGAAACTAAAGAGAATGTTTTAAATTTTGAAGAAAAGAAACAATTAAATGTAGCAAACAATGGTGTGATTTCATGATTAGAAACCTAGAGTTAGGGAAGACCTTGAACTTGAAACAAAATAAAAAAAAAAACTAGAACACTTCTTGTAGAAAAATTAGATCTTTAAGGATTTTATAATAAATGTAAATCTTACTTGCAAATACAAAGCAAATAAAGACTTAGTGCAAAGAGGGGAAGGAATAGGCATTGTATATTAGAAATTGGAGCTAACTTACTTGATTTAGTGAAGGTGAGAAGTGCAACTAAGAGTTTTAGAATAAAGAGAAAAATAAGAGAATCCGACTAGTTCTACAAGAAATGGAGCAGAGAACTTGATGGTTGGAAAAAGTGAGGAAGAATGAAGTCTACAGGAAAATGAGCAGGGACTGAAAAATAAGAAATGATGAGAAGAAAAGAAAAAATGAGAGAAAAAGAAAAATAAAGAAAAGAAGGCGGAAGTAAAATAAAACTATTCAAATAAAAGATTTAGCTCAATTACGAGTAGCTAATTGGGTCAAGTTTCCATTACAACTATGTAAAGCTCTATAGAATCTTGAAGTGCTATAGTCTACCAAAGATGAGTTTAAACTATGCTTATTTGTGAATTCTTTAGCTTAATGAGAAATCACGAGATTGTATACTTGTTACTTGAGTGTTGAAATGAAACAAACTTGTGAGTAGTCATGGTTTTTGGTTATGATCTACTTTTGTGTTTTGAACGTAAAGTTATATGTTGTTAAAGCTACATGTCTTAAAATTATAGGTTTTTGTAAAGAAAAACTCTTGAGTGGATTTTCAACTTGAGACTTAGTGAATTAAAGGATATTCCATGAATAATGTAAATTGAATGAGAACTAGTTATTAGGAGACTTAGTAGAACACACTTTTGCTCGGGATACGCAGAATTCTTAGTTAAGGGGTATTTGATAACTGATTATTTATATGTATATACAGGGTTAGTTTAGTTGTATATTTAGTATAAATATCCTCAAATTATCTCTAAATCATGGTATTATTGCATTTTTAGAGAATTAAGGTGTAAAGGAAGGAATTGAGGAAAAATGGGAAGAAATGGAGTAAAAACCCACAAAACACATTTGGCGCCATGGCTATAGGTGTTGACGTTGTGGGCATTCAAGGCACGGCGTGGGAAAGAAAGGCACCACATAGGAGAGAGGAAATATTGAAGAAAACTAACTCTAGATGTCTGGCGCAGTGGCGGCGCTGTCGAGCATAAGGGACAACGCCGATGAAGTAGGTGACAGCACCGAGACACTACGAAGCAAGGAAACATGCATGCAGTGTTGGCGCAATGGAGGCACAGTGGTGGTGCAGTGGGCTATAAGGCACGACGCTAGGCAGTAAGTGATAGCGCCAAATACACAGGAAATAGAAAATTAGAGTTTTAATTTAAGTTAGATTGTAAAGTATGATTTCTAATTGTTATTAAGAAGCATAAATAGGTATTAGGACGTGGTAAACATACTAACTATTAGCCACTATTAGAGTAAGTTAGTATAGGTTTACATTGACTTTGAGTATTAAGGGGTTTATGTGAAGAAAACATTGAAGACTTCAAGTTTGCAATTCATGTTTGGTTTCATTGATTAAATTCAAGGTAATATTTATATTCATCTCTGAGTCACAATGATTTCCATTATGAATTGTAATGTGTATGTTTCAATAAAACGTGAGTATTCTATTTATCTTAGGGATCAATGGATCATATGGTATGAATGCTATACTTTGAATATGTACGAAAAGTGATAATAAAAAGTGTAATGGTTACAATTTGTATTGATTATGAGCGTGATGCTTTAGACATCTTGATCAATGAGAATGTCCAATTTAAGATTTTAATGCTAATTGTTGAGAAATATATATGCGGGGAATTCGGGGCCTAAACATGAAGGGGACGCATCGAGTCGCGTCTTTGACGTGGGGCCAAAATGTGGCTATAGTGGCTTTATGTGGTTTTAAAATGTACATTGGATATGCCTCGTGATGCGTGTAGCGCGAGTATCGAGATTTGAAATGAAGCGGGTTGGTGCCTCAAGATGCGCGCTACTCTATTGTTGAGTTGTCTCGAGATTTGTGTTGCACGAATCTCGAGGATGCTTTGATTTGAAATTTAAAGAGAAAAGAAATAATATATATATATATATATATTATTTATATATAATGGGATAAGATAAGGATAAGAATGAAAAAATAAAGAGAGATCAGGAAAAATCGTGAGGAGAGAAAAAGAGAAAATGAGACAGAGGAAAAAATGGCGGAGAGGGAGAAATCGAGTGATTGGGAGGAGGAGATCGACGGAGGGACGACGACGACGCTCCCGACGCGACACCGGCGAGGAGAAAGGCAGTTGCGTCACATCAGCTCCGGCAAGATCGGCGTGGTCGCGGCAAGATCGGAGGCCGCGGGAGGTGAGCAGGGGCGGCCAGATCTGGCGCGAGCTAGCGCAGCTGGCCGGACAGCGGGACGACGGCCAGCGCAGAGGCGACAGCAACGCCGGTGAGCAAAGGCATGGACGGCGGCAGCCCGGATGACCAGCCGGGAAGAGCAGTGGGCGAGCAGTGGCTCGCGGGAGCTGCGGCCAGCAGCGCGGAGGCGGGCGGCGGCGCGGGCAGCACTCGGCAGCGACGCCGGCGAGACGGCAGCGACTCCGGCACGGCAGCTGGTCGGATCGGCTGCGATGGCGCGCGAGCGCGGCGACAGGACGCAACGCGGTGAGACGACTTGAAGGTCGGCAGCGGCGCGACGCGGAGGACGGCGGTTTTGGGCGGCGCCGGCGAGCGGCCGGCGGCGGAGCAGTAGCGACGCCGACGGTGCGGTGGCTCGGTGTCGACTAGTCGGATGCGCGGTTTCGACGAAATCGCGACGACGCGATGGAGGTGAATGTTTATTTCACCAAATTGTATTTGCATGATTTTACGAAAAATATGCCTAAAATGATATAAATTGACACCAGGGACTTATGAGGTATAGTCGGGTGTCGGGTGCGCAAATCGGCGGCGAGCGGGACGTCTTGATGGTGATATACGAATTTTGAGGTAAGTAAACCAGTTAGAAAATGTACGGTATTTCATTTGAGCTTGCATGTTTGATTGATGTTGAATCATGTCATTTTCTTGGAATTCTCACTCTTATGAGTGTGTCAGGGCAAGTGAGTCGTACTCGTGTCTCTCGATTGGAGTGGTTCTTGGCTCGCCACCGGGCCATGACCTCGAGTCACGATATTCGAATGAGATGTGCTTTATCCGGGCGCCGTTGATATCCCTCATTCGCGACATTTTAGGTACGGCGATGCCGCATCCGATGACCGAATCGCTGGCGCTTGCCGACGACTCACAGCGACCCCGACCTCGTGGCACCCGCATTCGGTGGTCTTAGACTACTTGGGCACCTCTCTTATTGTTTCTTGTGACACTCATTCTCGTTGTACGTTCATTGTTTTACAGTCTCATGATCATGCATTCCATACAAACTTTCGTTTATCTGCATGCCTTTTAGATTGTTTCATTTTATCTTGAATTACTTGTTTGATTCTACTTGGATTTTACTTACCGGGCTCGTCAATCTCGTGTTTGACTGAGTGCAGAGCCGCAGACGAGTAGCAGAGGGAAAGCTCCATAGCTAGGTGATTATTTTGTATATCTTTTATTTACTCTCCTCCGATGGTGATATATTTATGCTGGGTTCCACAATTAGGTTGCCTAACTCCTTGATATTATTGTTGAGTTATTAAATGTAGTAATTGCTTCCGCTAAATTTTTAAATCTTGAAAATAATTAATAACTCAACTTAAAATTTTGAAATTTCATGTAATAATGGATTGGAAGGCTGACTAGGCCTGCGTTGACCTTGCGAGACTGGCTCGGGGGTCCACGTGGGCTTAGGGACCGGCGGGGGCCCAATTTTATGGGAAATTGGGGTCATTAGTCATGGTATCAAAGCCGAAGTTTTAAATACTCGACTCTTAAAATTAAAACACAAAATCGACTAAGTTAGGAATGGTTGAACTTAGAGTGGAACCCTATGATCCCGACGAATCTTCGTTGGGAAGTGAGGAGAGTTGGAGAAATTAAAATTTGAACTATATGTGATATTTGATGTGTTGTATTATCGATAGATATACGATATTTACTCGTAGGTGTCGCGTGAGACGTGATGAATAAAATTGATAAAATGAGATAATTAAGGTTTTTAAGGTTTTCAATTCGAAACTTTGGTATTACAAAGGATATAATTTTCAATTGAAACTTAAAATGCCATGTAGGACTCAAACAAACTTGTGAATTGATTTTCAAGCCAATTAGAGGAATTCTGATCTTATTTAGGACTCAAAACAGTTCATTAAATTCATTTCAAGTTGTTTAGCTATTACTGAAATTGAGGATTTCCAATAGTATTGAGACTTGAAATGGAAGTTTGAGTCTCTTAGTGATTTTAATTTGGTAATATGGAGACAATTGAATAATTTTGAGTCTATGTTTTGGAATTTAGAGAGCTTTTGGAGTTTTAAAATGCTAGAACACCGATTGGATTGTGGAAAATGGAAAATACTAGAATGACAACAATACTTTAAGTGACACACCTGTTTCACTTAAATGAGGTCAGATGATGATCTCGTCTTTGCTTGATAATCCTTTACTAGGACTTTGAGATTGTGCTTGACAACAAAGAAAGAAAGTGTTTAGGAGTTATATCTCCATCTCCACTTGTGCACTTTGACGAGGTAACTCAGAAAGTCTCTAAGAAGAGAGATAGACATGTCTCTTACGATTTAAAAACTCTCTTGAAGAGCAATCGCAAACCCATGGTCAAGTTGAGTGGAGAGTTTGGTTTGGTCATTTGATCATATTGATCATATTGCCACAATGAGGTCATCATCACAATCATAATGTAATTATGCATTGGATAATAGTGCCTTGCTAGATAAACCTTTAACCCTAAATATTTGCTTCTTTCTTGTCTGAATTTTGGTGAAGTGACATGATAAAATGAGGGAAGTGTAAAATAAAAACAAAAATTTCTTAAGAGTGAGTTAATGCAGACTCTAAGGGAGCAAAGTGTTGAGATGACTTGAGAGCTAACGATTACATCATGTACGGACTCCTTAGCTTTGACGAAAGCTTTGGAGTAGTAGTGTTGAATCAGAAGCCCAAGTAACTCCACTTTAGTGACACTATGCATTTATAGTCTAAGGGTTGGTGAAGTCGACCACCACCTTTAGGAATTTGTAAATGAATTAAGTGTTACCTACAGAGAGTCAATCATTCTCGAGGTTAAAGGCAACCTAAGTATAAATCCTACGAGATTATAAATCTTAAGATTCTCACATATTTAGAATTGATGGAGATATGCCAAGAAAGCGTACTTAAGGAAATTCTCGTGCAAGTATTGCATGTTAAAAAGAACGAGCACCTTTGAATAGAGTGAAAAGGTAATGGGACTTTTGTAAAGTTGCTAAGACTAGCAATTCACCTATAAAAAAGGTGTGTTTAAAGTTGCTAAGAAAAGAGTAGCACTTGATTCTATATGGTATATTTGTGGTGTGGTAATATATTATATACGATAAGTTGTAAATATACGTCGATTCGAGGAATCGTAGCGATAGAAAATACGATGACATTTCGGCACCTAGTTCTATGCATGATCGTGGGCATGGGTTCGCAGTTATGAAAGTGCTGGAGGAGCCTACTCACTCAAAAGATTGTATCGCGCGACAAACAATCGCAGGAGATTAATGAACATAGAACATATAGCTTTAGAAGTTATCATATGACCATTGAAGCTTTTAAACCAGACATGAATGATACAACCTTAAAATACACAACATCGATAGATACTTGTTGATTAGGGAGGTTGGATAGTAAACTTAGTTGTTTATGAATCCAATGATTTGAAAATTAAAAAAAGGTGGAGCTTATGTTATTCACACTGATAGGTTGAGTTCTAGTTTGCACATTAGAATCTTCTCCGTCACGACAGTGGGATGAAGTGGATTTGAAGGAAATATGTCTATTCTAAATGGGCATTGCACACAACATATTGAGATGTACACATGAATACAAAGCATAGTATTAAATTACCTATATGAAGTTGTGAACTAAGATATCATTAATATAAGAGTTCGAGTAAAGTTTAAATTGATTTATTAGAATAGTTTAGTTTAGCATAAAACCAATTAAAAGTGAATCCCTTAGCAATAGTTCAAGTCAAATAGGTAATTAACAACTGGTGCAAAAACCTTTCCCTGAGGATGATATTCATGATAAACATAAGTTGATTGCACTATTACTACAAGCGAGTCGTTATACTTGTGGCATGCACACCACTCCCCACTTATACAATATTGATTTTGTGGTTATTGGAGTCGTTGTTGACATTGCAAGACCATTTCAAGGCCTAAGCGTACAAGTAATTTGGGAAGATTGCATGTATCATGGGTATATCAACTCATATTAACAGAATAAGCCCACAGTGGTTGTTTGTGTTGTAAAATAACTAGGACTAAAGCTAGGAAAGTAAACAAGCAAATAAATAGAAAGGAGAACAAGAGAATAGATGAGAGAAATGATAGAACTTTCATTCCAATATGGGTACCTCATTACATGGGTGTGACCCCTTTATATAAGCCCTTAGTAAGACCAAAGAGCACAAGTTACATTTCTATACGATTACATGAATAAATAAAATTAAGGCTAAGTAATTACATGAATTAAAGTGGATGTTACATCAAGTAAATAATTAGAATAATAAGAGGTAGGATATAGAGTTGTCAATACATACTATTTACAACACTCTACCTTGGAGGACAACTTGCTAAGAGAAAATGTCTCGTTAAAACCTTTACTAAGAAAAACCCTATGGGAGAAAAATCTAGCATAGGAAAAGAGTACATCGTTCTCATCAATGTTGATATGAAGTATGATATGGATAGGATTGCCTCTTGAAAAACCTTGCTAGAAAAACTCAGTCGGATAAAATCATAGCGAATGAGCAAATAGTACAATACACTAATCAATTCACTATGAAGTTTTAATATTGTTAGGATTTTCATATTAAAAACCTTTCCATGAAAACTCAGTGGGATAAAACCTTAGCTAAGGGAAAAAATACAATGCACTAATCAATAACTCATTTTGATTCTCCCCCATATATTCATATGAATGAAACATCTTCTATTCTTTCGCAATAAATTTATGTAAACTCGTTTTACTCTTTTGAGTAAAATAAACCCATATCACTTATAAGTAACTCAGAAATGACAAGAACTTAAGTTTAACACAATTCAATGTCTTCGAGTTGTTGAATAGTTGCATCTTGCAAATAAGTTTATTGAAATTGAAATATCTGGTCTTTTATACCTTAAGCGTTTTGTTGGTTGTTGTGCATTTTGTTGCACGGTGACATCATTTCCTATAAAGAAGTGCTAGAATGATAGCACCATGTCACACCATAAGACACATTGCCTCATAAGAGCCATCCATGTGCGCCTCAACATGCGGACATACACAAATCCTGATGCATAACATGCGGATAGAGGTTGTATGAAATGCTCTTGGGAGCCAATGTGTCTTGTGGTGTGACATTGTTGTTGTCATTATAGTATTTCTCTTTCGTATATGAAACTTTAATATTGGAACATATGATTTTGTCACTCTTTTATATTAGTAATTGCATCAAGTAATTGATTCATAACTTGTTGCTAATGAACGATCCTTCGAGTTTCAAGTTCATATTAATCTATACATGGATCATAATACAACAAACTTGATACGTTCCAAGCAATTTCACGTCATTCCTTTTGAATTGGCTTTATATATCTCCCCGTAATGGTGGAAAAATTGCTTAAAGAAAGTGACAATTAACTAAATATGCTGTAAATAAATCCCCAATTAAGGGCCCAAAGCATTTTATATTATAATTAATAGAGAGTTAAATCAATATAAGTCTCAAATCAATATGCCTTGAGATAATCACCAACTAATAAAAGAAATGTGGTTCCATATAGGATGTCCATGCGAATTTAAAATATTTTTGCATTATTGATGATTATGAGTGATAAAAAAATATGTTCAAATTGCAAATGTCATTAGATCATTTGATTTATGACGACATTCATTTTAATTTGCCTGATATATTCTAGAAGTTAAAGCTGAGAATTTTATTCTCTGATTAAAGGATAATCACATAATGAAATTCTATATTATTCTTATAAATTTCTCATGATGAATAAGACATTAACAATAAAATAGCTCTACCATATATTGCTTGAACATTAGCCTCCGTCAAATTCAAATTGGAGAAATATTCTCTTTTATATTATAATGTGCATGCATGTAGCACATAAGCAAGACATAAATTTCGCCATTATTTAACTCATGACTTGAACACATCTCAATGTGCTAATTTTATTAAACCATTTTCAATGATAAAAATCACGATTTTGCCTTTGATATAAAGGCACGGTAAAAATCACCAAAATATTTAGGCATATGACAACATATAATCAATATGACTTAATAGCCTTTTATACGTGACATAGCTTGTCACATTTAGAGCATGTCATTGTCAATAACTTTACCCTTTTATATTTCATGCGGTGCACCACTTTTATTCCACTTTCGGTGGAATTACTAATACAACCTTTACCATATCCTTTCCCCTTTTTCATATCCATAATTTTCTCATTTGGGACCATGCTTATTTTATAATGCAACATATGCTTCATAAAGCTAGACCAATTGGACATGAGTGATATTATATGTATAATATCTCATTATTTTACTCGGCTACCATGAGATAAGAAATCAATTAATAATATTCCTATTGATATACGCACTCAATATTTTGTTGCAATAATATATCGAGGTGTACCATATGGGTTTTTTTCATTGCCTCATCATTCACATTTCTACATAGCTTCAACCAAAAGGTAATTAAAGTTGCGGAATTATAATTCGTATTCTGCAGATATAAATATTGTAGCTTGAGACCCACCCACACCTTTCAAGCATTTTAGACCATCACCAATTTTGATTTTTATATTCATAGCTCCATAAGGTGAAAATATAATTATAAAGTGAAATATTCACTTTTCAAATCTCTATAGAGATATTAACGAACAAATATTAGTGTTATGTGCACAACCTTGCACGGATGTTTTATTCATATAATTTTAGCATCCAGTTGCTTAATTGACAAGTAATTTTTGTTAATGATATAACGACAACGAATTCAATCAAGTATAATATTCTAGAAAATAGAGATGACGTAAATAGTTTTCTCGTTTTTATGTAAATTAAAATTCATAATTATATGAATAAATGAATGTTCACGATTTGATTATTTTATACACAAAATATATACTATTTATATGAGTTGGTGGGACAACCACCAAGTTGGGTGGCGAGATGAAGTCACTTAATAACTATGCCTCCTCGAACAGGATAACCTGTCTCCCTTTCAATGTTTAGCTTTACCAGAGACAAGGCTTACCCATTATCGACTCAAACTTATAGTATTATTTGTATTAAAAAAATAAAGAATAGACCATAATTAATCGCTAGTAATCTTCATGAGAAAAAATATGTGTCACTTATTGATTTTTGATTTCTGATGTAGAAGATCGTACAAAGACGCAACTACAGAGCATACTTTCGCAATCAGCGTAACGTATATATAATATGTCGTCCATAAGTAATATATACTTGATATTTTATAAAATATTTAATAATACATGGTGTTGTTACCACTAGATGAACTTGTTCATAGACAACTTAGATCTAATACCCCATATCTTCAGGTTTCCAACCTATATACTATTAATATATTTAATTCAAAAATAATGTATGCATTGTGGATAATGCCTATAAAAAAGACACAAATATAAGTTTGCATACTATACAAGTTATGAAGAGCCTAGCTTTTTATGTGCATTAACTCCCTTACTAACAAATTGAATCAAAGTGCATTATTTTCTTACATGAGAAAGAGACAATTACGTCTGGTTACATGTGACACATTCTCGAGAAAGAGACCCCTGAAAAATCTTTACGTAGAATACTTGCTAGCATAGTGGGACAATGTTAGATAATGCGATTGCCAACTTAGCAGCTCAGTTCCCCTCACGATGTGTATGAATAATGTTAATTGACCAATTCCTCTCCATAAATTGACGGATTAAAGATACAAGATAGCGGTGGTGATTTATAGAGTTGCTATTGCCATTAAGAAGCTCTACAACACTTTTATTATCCATCTCAAGAATAACCTTTTGGAAGCCTATGTTTCATACTAGTTGGAGACCTTGAAGAGCACCCCACAGTTCGGATTCAAAACCAAATATGACCCAAAATTTATCGCGAATCCCCACATCCATTGGTCGTCTACATTCCAAAGAAATCCTCGAACGTCCATTTTTTGCTTCTCTTTATCAAAAGACCCATTGATATTCAGTTTCACCCAAAGTGTTGGTGGGTAGGACCACCGGATCAATTGTTTCGCACGGGGACCAATACTAGGCTTGAATGAGAGAAATAACTCATTGGCAGATTAAAAGGATTTCATTTTTGCCATAATTACATGGCATAGTTTAGCATTGGTAACATCTTTTCTCTAATAAGTATTCAATTGCGTCTGGATCAAAGTTGCTAACAAATCGTGGTGAAGAGGGACAACCATATAATTCCAAAGCATTGAACACAACAACCCAGATTATTAAGTAGCCACACCTGGAGGGGTTCGCTGTGCAATGCATCAAAACGGTGCTAGATTACGAAATTCCTCTACACCATATATACAAGTAGACACTCACGTAGAATGTGGTTGAGGCATTCAAGTCCTGCCCTACATAATTCACATCCCACAGAAGGGATCATGCGGCGATGGTTGCGGACCTCATTCATGAGAAGAGCATCATGAAGAGTAAGCCAAAGGAATGATCGAACTCTCTTTGAAACTATACATTTCCACACTAACTTCCAACCAAGCTCCATCAGCAACTGCATATGATGGGACAGTGATGCATAGGCTGAAGATGTAGTGAATCTACTCGAGTTGGAATAAGCTCAATACAACGAGTCCTCATTAAGACTACTCGGGTTGGGCAGTGGGATCGACGTGTTACGTAGCAGGGCCTTGTTAAGGAGGAATGACATAAATTTGACCAGGCCCAAAGCCCCAAGTCGGCAATATAATCGCTGAGGGTGTCATTCCAGTAGGATGTCGGGATCTGTCATGAGGCCATTTCAATTGATGAAGTGTGATTCAAAGTATTTGACCAAGTCACTTATGTTGTGAGTAGTTAATTGGTTAGAGAATAAATGTGGCTGTTGATTTAGTCTAACCTGTAGTGGGTAGTTGTTCCTATAGAATAGCTAGTAGTGATTGTGTTTATCCGATATTTACTCTATGTAATGTAGCTATTTATATGTGTTGTCACTCATCAATTAAATACACTCATTTGAAAAAGCTTATGTACGTTCAAGTATGTCATTGTCTTTTTATTTCTTCAACAAATTTGGTATCAGAGCATTGGCTATGATCCTTTGGGCAATTGCATGACACCTTGTCTTTTGAGTGTGAAAAAGTCAAATATAGAAGCTTTAATTGTCATCTCGTTTTTTGAAAAATTGAGAGACAAAGAGTCATTATTATGGCAGGAGTGGGGTTTTCTTCTTCACAACCATTTGCGGGTTTTCCTCTTCTCACTGGCGTTCTTTGCCCATCTTCAATGGAGAGAAATATGAGTTTTGGAGCATCAAAGTAAAAACTCTACTCATCTCAAAGGAGTTGTGGGATCTGGTGGAGTATGGGTTTGTTGATGTTCTAGATCCCACTGAAGAAGAAGAGGACAGATTGAAGAAAACAAGAAAGAAAGATGCTGAAGCATTGTTCATTCTTCAACAAGTTGTCCATGAGTCCATCTTCTCACGGATTGCAGCGGCAACAACGTCAAAGCAAGCGTGGTCTATTTTGCAGAGGGAGTTTCAAGGTGATTCAAAGGTCATCGCAGTGAGGTTGCAATCTCTAAGGCGTGACTTTGAAACCTTGTTGATGAAAAATGGCGAATATGTGGCTGATTTCTTGTCAAGGGCAATGGGAGTCGTCAGTCACATGCGTTCATACGGAGAGCAGATTTCCGATGCGACGATTGTTACAAAGCTACTGAGAAGCTTGACTCCAAAGTTTGACCATGTGGTTGCTGCCATTGAAGAATCTAAGGATCTAACGGTCCTTTCTGTTGATAATTTGCTTGGGTCTCTTCAAGCACATGAGTCAAGAATCAACCGATCACTTGAAAAGAATGAAGAGAAGGCCTTTCAAGTGAAAGAACCAGCCAACAAACATGGAGGAAATGACCATGCAACCAGCAGCAGAGGTCGAGGAAGAGGCGGATTTCGTGGCCGTAGTCGTGGCTATGGCAGAGGCAGAGGAAGGAATGCTGGTCAACGACAAAACAACGAGCAAGGAAACACAAAGAATGGTGTTCAATGTTACCACTGCAAGAAGTATGGGCACATCAAAGCTGACTGTTGGTACAAAGACCAACAAATCAATTTTGCAGCAGAACCTGAAGAAGAAAACAAGCTTTTCATGGCTTGTTTTGATGATGGCCGAGAGCAAGTGATCTATGGTTCATAGACAATGGTGTTCAAATCATATGACCTAAGACTCACGATCGATGTTCGAGGAGCTCGATGAAACTTAAAAATTAAGGTACAAATTAGGCAACAAGAAGGAAATGCAAGTTGAAGGAAGCGGCTCAGTAGGCGTTGACACTCTTCAAGCCAGAGTAAGAGTGTTGGACAATGTTCAATTTGTGCCTGATCTTGGGTACAATTTACTGAGCGTTGGACAGCTAATGCCGAGCGGTTACTCCATAGTGTTTGATGACAAAGCTTGTGTTATTACAAACAAGAAATCGGGGAAGGAGGTTCGCATTGGTATGGCTTCGAACAAGATGTTTCCCTTGGATGTCTCTAACATCCAAAATTTTGCTCTTGCTGCAAAAGTAGATGATGACTCCAAGCTTTGGCATTTACGATATGGGCATCTCAATGTCAAGGGCTTAAAACTGCTAAGTGACAAAGAAAGTAAATCTGAGACTTTTGAAAGGTTTCAAAAGTTCAAAGCCTTGGTGGAGAAGCAGAGCGGCTGCCATATCAAAACTCTTCGCACATATAGAGGAGGAGAGTTTGTATCGAAAGAATTCAATCAGTTTTGTGAAAAGAATGGCATCAAAAGGGAGTTGACAACTCCTTACACTCCCGAGCAAAATGGTGTTGCTGAGCGGAAGAATCGAACCATTGTAGAGATGGCACAAAGCATGTTGAAAGCAAGCGGCCTTTCAAATGAATTTTGGGCAGAAGCAGTGGCGACTTCTATCTACTTATTAAACATCTCCCCAACCAGAGCCGTCATGAATCAAACTCCATATGAAGCTTGGTGTGGAAGGATACCCTCTGTAAGTCATTTAAGAGTTTTTGGTTGTATTTACTATGCTTTGGTTAATTCTCAAGTTCGTCAAAAGCTTGATGAAAAATCTGAAAAATGTATTTTTGTTGGATATTGTAATCAATCCAAAGCATATAGATTGTATAACCCTCTTAGTGGGCAGATTGTAATTAGAAAGGATGTAATGTTTGATGAAAACACATGCTGGAAGTGGAGTGAAGACCAATTCCAACACAACATTCTTGCACCCGTCATTCTGAAATCTTTGCAAATGAAGAACATGAGCCAACTCTTTCAAGCTCGCCACTACTCCTTCAACAAGCACATCAACACCTAGCGAAACTCTTCTACCACTCTTGAAGAATCATCGATGAGACACCACCAAGGTATAGATCACTAACGACATTTATGCTTCTTGTCAATTTGCGCTCACTTGTTTCGAGATCCTATTAATTACGGAGGCGGTGAAAAGGAAGAGTGGAGAAAAGCAATGGAAGAGGAAATGAAAGCTATTGAGAAGAATGAGACATGGGAAATTACTGATTTGCCAGAAGGTAAAAATGCAATTGGCTTGAAATGGGTGTTCAAGACAAAGTTTGCAACTGATGGTAGCATATTGAAGCACAAAGCTCGGTTGGTGGCGAAGGGATATGCACAACAATATGGCATTGATTTTGAAGAAACTTTCTCTCCGGTGGCTCGATTTGAAACAGTGCGGCTTATCCTAGCATTGGCAAAGACAATTACAATGGATGGTGTATCGGTTCGATGTCAAGTCGCGTTCCTTAATGGTGAGTTACATGAGGAAGTCTATGTAGCACAACCCGAAGGTTTTGAAAAAGGCAATGAAACAAAAGTGTACAAGTTGAGAAAGGCTTTGTATGGCTTAAAGCAAGCGCCACGGGCTTGGTACATCAAGATTGATGGGTATCTTCAGAAAAATGGGTATACGAGGAGCGAGAATGAGCCTACCTTGTATGTCAAAAAGGAAGGTAAATCTGATTTCATCATTATCTACCTTTATGTTGATGATATCATCTACACTAGTTCATCTAGTTCTCTTTTGAATAAGTTTAAGTCTCAAATGATGCACGAGTTTGAGATGTCAGATATGGGCTTGTTGCACTATTTTCTTGGTCTTGAAGTTTCTCAAGTTGAAGATGGAGTTTTTCTTTCACAAAGGAAATATGCCAATGATCTTCTCAATAAATTTGGCATGTCAAATTGCAAGCCTGCAGCTACACCCATGAATTTAAATGAGAAATTGCAACTTCAAGATGGTGCGAAATGGCGATGCTAAGCTATTCGTAAGCTTGGTTGGAGGTTTGATTTACTTAACCAACACTCGACCGATATTGCATTTTCGGTTGGTGTTATTTCCAGTTTATGCAAGAACCTTCAAAGATTCATTTTGGGGCGACAAAACGGATCTTGCGCTATGTTCTTGGAACCATGGAGTATGGTATTTGGTACACTAAAGTTGTGAATTTTAGATTGTGTGGTTTCACCGACAAAGTGATTGGGCGAGTTCGTTGGATGACAGAAAAAATCATCTCGGCTAATGTTTTCACCCTTGGATCTCGGGGTGATCACTTGGAGCTCAAAGAAGCAAGCAACAAGTGGCATTATCAACCTCGGAAGCGAGAGTACGTGTCGGCTACTTCAAGAAATTGTCGTGGCTATTTGGTTAAGGAGAGTCTTGCCAGATCTTCGACAAGAACAAAATGGGCCAACAGAGATATTTTGTGACAACAAAGCAACTATTTCCATGACAAAGAATCCAACATTTCACAGCAGAACAAAACATATTGAGTTGCGTCATCATTTCATTCGTGATCTTGTTACAAAGGAGGAGATAACTTTAAAGTACTGCAGCACAGATGAGCAATTGGCAGACATACTTACAAAGGCTTTGTCCCTTGAAAAGTTCAGCTTCTTCAGAAATTTGCTTGGAGTGTCCAACTTTGAATCAAGGGGGACTGATGAAGTGTGATTCAAAGTATTTGACCAAGTCACTTATGTTGTGAGTAGTTAATTGGTTAGAGAATAAATGTGGCTGTTGATTTAGTCTAACCTGTAGTGGGTAGTTGTTCCTATAGAATAGCTAGTAGTGATTGTGTTTATCCGATATTTACTCTATGTAATGTAGCTATTTATATGTGTTGTCACTCATCAATTAAATACACTCATTTGAAAAAGCTTTTGTACGTTCAAGTGTGTCATTGTCTTTTTATTTCTTCAACATCAATCAGGGGTTTGTCTAGCATGTCCAACGGTCCAGCCAGAGTTAGATTCTTCGGCCATTGCCAATCGCCCAACGTAGGCCGGCGATCACTTCCTTCCACACCTTACAAATGCTTCTCCATGTATGTGAACATCTACCTGCCATAAGGTTCAAAGGAAGTGTATTAGTAGGAAATGAATACTTGGAACGTAGGAGTCTTACCCACAAAGAATCTGGATTGTCCAGCCTAGTTTCATCATGAATGCTTTGTTCATGTCGTGCATATTTCTGAATCCAAGCCCGATATTAGCCTTCGATAGGAAAAGGGTGTTCAACGCCACCAAACTTGGTTTTCTCATGTTTCTTGAGGATCCCCAAATAAAACCTCTACAAATCTTATCTATGTCTATGCAAATTCACTTCGAAAGAAGGGTAGTCTACATGGTGTAGAGAGGTATTTGTGGAGAGTGAGAGTGTGGATTTGTCCGCCAGAGAGATATGGGAAGGGTTCCAACTATATGCTCTATCATGGACCTTTTGTTTAAGATTAGCATAGGTACCTCGAACAACTCTGCAATAGAGTAGTGGGACACCAAGATAGAGACCCAAATCCTTTGTGATAGGGAAACTCTACTTCCCTGCAATCTAACCAACCAGAAGGGGTCGACATTTGGAGAGAAGAAAACCTGCGACTGCGTGAGAGTAATCTTATGTCCGAAGTGATCACAAAATGTATGGAGAATGGACGAGATCACCTCGGCCTGGGCCTCTGATGCTTCTGCATACAAAATGAGACCATCAACTAAAAACAAATGAGAGACGCGAATATCATAACCAAAAATCCGCGTGATCCATGACGCGTTAATTGTTAAAGGCATTAGAAATGGCATGTAAGAGTCTCTCCATGCAAATAACAAAGACGTAAGGCGAGACAAGATCGTCTTGTCATAAAAAGTGCATTATTTCAACTTATCATATACAAGTTAAGTTAGTAAAGGAAAGCAATAATCAAAAATAAATTTGGCGAAAGAGCTTCCAATCGAGAAGGCAAATTTAATGACTTGTATAAGACATGACATCTTTCTCATTAGTAGTACAAAAAGCAAATGAAAAGAAATAAAGTTAAATAAGACATGACCTCATTTCCACGCAACCTAGAACGTTTGAACATCTAAACTTTATGTACCCACAATACCTTGCTTTTGGTAAGTTATAGAGATCTATATAGGTAATAGGTGGAACCACCAAAAACATTCATTTTTTAATTCTTTTTTACACATTTTTTTTATCATTGGATGGTGTATGCTTCAAGGCTAGAATTCCATAATGAGCAGTATTTTTTTTCTTAAACACAATTAATTGAATTATAGGCGTACAAATTTTATAGCCATAAAAAATAATAAGTGTTGAAAAAATTAATTGCAGTGTTGAACAAAAAGGGGACAAAAGAAAAATATAGGTAGCAAAACATAAACGTAAAGTATATAGGGTATATATAGGATTTATAGAACAAAACAAATAGTGGATTTTCAATACATTTCTTACGAGGTTTTCTCTTTGAAATTTTTTTTAATATTCGAGAGATGTTCTTATGGAGCGTGATTGTGCTAATAACTTCTTGCAAATAACTAGGACTAAAGTTAGAAAACTAAACAAGCAAATAAATAGAAAAAAAAATAGAATAGAGGAGAGAAATGAGAGAACTTTCATTCTAATATGATGTACCTCATTACATGAGTGTGACCCCTTTATGTAACCCCTTGGTAAGACTAAAGGGCACAAGTTACATTTTCATACAATTACATGAATAAATAACATTAAAATCATTTTTGTTGTAAATTAAGTTGGAACTTGCTAAAAACTAGATAAGGAAAGTAGGAGACTTAGAACTTCTAGTACTATAAATTAACTACTACTACAAAAGAGAAGGGAAGAAATGAGAAGTTCTTCATTCAACTTGGTGTGTTTTTACAATGAGGTTGACACCTTTTATATAGGCCCTTTGGTGATGATGATAAATGTACTTAGACAATGTTTACAAATAACACATACATCACATGTCATACAACTCTTCACAAACAACATTGACAATACATGGAATATTGAGTGCATTGGATATGAATACAAGTAAGAGCAATGCTTGATATTACAACTCAATGAGAAAGCCATGCTTGACAATGTGGTCATCAAAAATCTTGGTCAATTATTCATCCATATCATAACACTCCCCCTTGGATTACAGTTGCTGAGAGAATGTGCCTCGTTAAAACTTCTACTAGGAAAAACTTTTTAGAAAAAAATATAATAAAAGAAAAAGAGTACATTGTTCTCATAAATTTTAAGATGAGTATAATATTGTTAGAATTGCCCCGTTAAAAATCTTGCCAAGAAAACTCAATGAGATAAAATCATAGCTAAGGGAAAAAGAGTACAATACACTAATCAATAACTCCTCATCATGTGAACATGGGTGAAACTTGTTATGTTTATTTACTTGCAATGTCCTTAAGTTTACGCAAGCCAATACCATATGTAAGCTTTTTAAATATCGTAGTTGGCAAGGCTTTTGTGAATAAATCAACAAGATTATCACTCGATCGAATTTGCTTGACATCAATTTCACCATTCTTCTGAAGCTCATGTGCATAAAAGAATTTTGGTGAAATATGTCTTATTCTGTCCTCTTTTATGAATCATTTACTTAATTGTGTGATACATGCTGCATTATCTTCATATAATATGGTTGAAGAATCTTTTATTGAAGGCAATCCACATGATTCTTGAATATGTTCAATCATGTTTCTCAACTATAAACATTCACGACTTGCTTCATGAATTGCTAGTACTTCAAAATGATTGGAAGAAGTAGCAACCATAATTTGCTTTATTGACTTCCATGATACAGCTGTATTACCACAGGTGAATACATATCCCATTTGAGAATGAGCCTTGTGGGGATCAGATAAAAATTTAGCATCATTATAACATTGGAGATTCAATTTTACTCCCCTCAAGTAAAATAAGCCCATGTCACTTGTTCCTTGAAGATATCAGAAAACATGTTTGACACCATTCCAATGTCTTCGAGTTGGTGAAAAGTTGTATCTTGCAAGTAGGTTGGCAGCAAAAGCAATGTCAGGTGTTGTACAATTTGCAAGATACATAAGTGCATCAATTACACTTAAATATGGCACCTCCTGACCAAGTAGCTCTTCATCACTTCCATAATGTCGAAATGGATCTTTATCCACTTCAAGTGATCTAATAACCATTGGAGAGCTCAATGGATATGCCTTGTCCATATAAAATCTTTTAAATATTTTTTCAATATAATTCGATTGATGGACAAGTACTCCACTTGGAAAATGTTCAATTTGCAAACCAAGATAGGGTCTTGTTTTTCCATGTTCTTTCATCTCAAATTCCTTTTTCAAGTATTCGGATGTTCTAACGATGTCGTCGTGGTTTTCCAATATATTTAAATCATCAACATATACAACAATAACCATGAATTCTGTTGATGATCTTTTAATAAAGACACATGTGCAAAGTAAATTATTTGCATATCATTCTTTAAGTAAATAATCACTAAGTTGTTTGTACGACATTCGTCCGGATTGTTTCAATCTGTACAAAGTCCTTTGTAATTTTATAGAATGCATGTTATGATGTTTTGATTTTATTTATTCGGATATTTCAAATCCTCAAAGGATTCTCATATATATCTCACTATCTAGTGATCCGTACAAATATGTTGTAACGACATCCATTAGATGCATATCAAGCCCTTAAGAAACCATAAGGCTTATCAAGAATCGAAATGTGATTGCATCTATAAGAAGAGATTATGTTTCATCATAATCAATACTAGGTCTTTGTGAGAAACCTTGAGCTACAAGTCTTGCTTTGTATCTTGTAATCTAATTTTTTTCGTTTCTCTTTCGTACAAATACCAATTAATATCCAACAGGATTTACACCGGCGTTTGAACAATCGGTCCAAAAACCTATCATTTTTTTAATGAGTCTAGCTTTGCTTGGATAACCTCTTGCCATTTTTGTCAATCAAGTCTTTTTCGACATTCGTCCACTGATCGTGGTTCTGGATCATCATCATTTTCACATATTTTAAATGACACATTAAAAGCGATTATATCATCGGGAACAATATTATTTTTATCCCAATTCTTACCAGAGTTTAAATAATTTATTGAGATCTCATTATTTTCATTTTTTCCCTCCTTTTATAGAGGCATTTGTTACTCGTCAGAATTAACTTGTTATGACAAATCCTTATCAAATGATTCTTGTGCTTTCTCAAGAGTATTTTGATTTGCATTTATTTTTACTCCTATTTTCCTATTTCGAGGAATTGTATCCTTTGAACCAACAGGTCTTTCACGATTTAACCGTTTCGTTGGTTCTTGTGCATTTTGTTGCATAGAGACATCAATTCTTGCAGGAGCATTTAGAACTCGAATATGTGATTTTGTCACTTATTTTGTGTCAGTAAATGCATCAGGTAATTGATTTGCAATTTGTTGCAAATAAATGATCTTTAGAACTTCAAGTTCACACTGATTTGTGCATGAATCATAATGTGATAAACTTAATTCATTCCAAGCAACTTTGCGCAATTCCTTTTGAATTGGCTTCATGTCTCTCCCTAATGGTGGGAAAATTGCTTCATCAAAGTGACAATCAGCAAAATGTGCAATAAATAAATCCCCTGTTAGGGGCTCAAGGTATCTTATAATGGATGATGAGTTAAATCCAACATAAATCCCAAGTTCTCGTTGTCGACCAATCTTAGTTCTATTGGGAGGTGGTATAGGAACATATACTGCACAACAAAAAAATTTCAAATGTGAAATATTTGGTTGTTGACCTAAAATGAGTTGCATGGGGGAATATTCATGGTATGCAGTAGGCCTATAAAGAATGATAAATGTTGCATGAAGGGCTGCATGTCCCCAAACTGAAGTTGGTAACTTAGTTCTCATGATTAAAGGCGTAGCAATTAATTGAATGCGTTTGATCAGAGATTCTGTCAATCCATTCTAGGTATGCACATGTGGAACATAATGTTCAATGGTAATTCCTATAGAAATGCAATAATCTTTAAATGCTTCATATTGAAATTCTCCAAAATTATCATGATTAGGTTGTCTGGGAATTGTGCTCTTAATCTAATGATTTGTGTTAAAAGTCTAGCAAATGCAACATTAAGGGTCGACAGCAAACAAACGTGTGACCAACTAGTTGACGCATCTATCAAAACCATGAAATATCTAAATAGTCCATAGTGAGAATGAATATGTCCATATATGTCTCCCTGAATGCGTTCTAAGAAAATCGGAGATTCCACAACAATTTCTTGGGAATGGTTTAACTATCAATTTACCTTGAGAACAACTAGCACAATTATAATCACCAGCTGAAATGTTTTATGACTCCTTAAAGGATGTCCTTACGAATTAACAATTATTCTTCACATCATTGATGATCATGGATGGCCAAGTCAGTCATGCAATAAAACGAATGTCTTTGGATCATTAATTTTCTTATTTAAGACGACATTCATCTCGACATGCTTTATATGAGTAAAATATAATTCAGAGGATAAAGCTGAGAATTTTTCTAACATTTCTTTTTTACCATTTGAAACTTGTGTGACAAACATAAATTTTATATTATTCTCATTCATGGTTTCAATGTGATATCCATTTTGTCGAATATCTTTAAAACTAAGTAAATTCCTTCCGAATTTTTTATAGTATAAGGCATTGTCAACATGAATTGTTGTTCCCCCAGGCAACATAATATTTGCTCTTCCAGAGCCATTAATCAAATTGGAGATGCCAGATATTGTTTGAACATTAGCATCAGCTAAGTTCAAATTGGGAAATATTCTTTCTTTGTAAGGATTGTGTGCGTTGTAGCACAATCAATAAGACATATATCACTGTTATTTGATTAATGATTTGATGATCCATCTATACAAATAATGTTTGACAAATTAGAAAAAGAGTTATATTTTATTCAAAATAAGAAACTAGTACATATAAACTAAAAAGCATAACAAAAACTAGTGCATATAATTATTGAAAAACATTACATATGATTATTAAAGATATCGAGATTAGTGTTTGGATCATCGTGAAAATTTGGGACATCCATATAATTAATGTCCGGCGAGCCATCTCCGACAGTGAAATTCGTCTCAATTGTTTTACCTTTTCTCCTTTAAGCAGGCTTGATAAAGATTAATAAAATGCTTAGGTGTGATGCATACATGAGCGTGATGGCCTTTCAGACCACTCGTATGGCATGGTTGGTTACGATTATGAGCATGCCCATTTTCAGCAATATTATTTCTCTTATTCTGAGTGGCATCATTTATATTCCATTTATTTTGGGAATTATCGCCATAGAATTTAGAATAGGGCTTGCCACGATTTTTGGGAATTGAGCCTTTCCCTTTTCCACGTCCGTGGTTTTTCTTTCCTTGACCGTTTTTATGGTCATTACAGGATACAACATTTACTTCATTAATTGAAGCGGAACCAGTTGGACGAGAGTTGTGATGACCCCTTCTCCAAATAAGGGCACTGCCCAGACTAATCCCTTAATTAAGCCCTAATCTCCCCTATAGGACCTAATAAAGAACTAGTCAGTCTTATTTAAACAATTAAATACCTACCAATTATGATACCACCTACAGTTAACAAACTAGTTCTACTGACTAACCTATGGTTGTCTATACATCAGAGTTAAGGTAAAAAAAAATTTATCTAACAAATTATTCAGCGGAAGTCTTATTTCGTTACTAGTGGACATTAGATCCTAAGGCCTAACCTATTGTGGAAAAACCAGGAAATAGTGATCACATGCATATATAAACAAAAGTGGTGATATATATAACATGTGTCTGGTCAGATGTTCCTATCACTCAACCCAAAAGTAAAAATATCATGTATATAGAAAATGTAATACAAAAGAATGCAAAACGTACAAAAATATGTCGTAGCAGTCCTTCACTGGCTCAGAGGTAGTCACCAATCTTCTCTTTGCCTGGTCTGCTACTCGGCTGATCTGCACCCACCGTCACAAACTAGACGGTGAGTACATGAAATTATTTAAGTAATACTGAGAGACATTGATCCACATTCCCAAATAGGCAACAAGTATCAAATGGCATAATTTAAATAGCAACTATGCTGAAAGAAACATCATGCAAATAGATACTTGAGTTAACCAAATATGAAACTGGCTCAAGGCTAAGTAGTAATGGATTAGGGTCGGTCGGTCGTGATCTTCATCACATCAGCTTGTCCACTACAATTTAAGCTCTACTCTATATCGTTTCATTACAAATTGAGCTCTATATCATAACAATTCAAAAGGTCGTACTTACGACTACGCGTTTTCTATTCCAAGTGACTTAGTCGTCACCGAAATGTGTACTTGCTAGCATACCCGAGTTTTAGAACTCGTCATGCTCACCCAAGTTATTCTTGCGCCAACAAACCCCAAGGTCCGGTTACCCCGTTCGAGCCACGTTACCCCGTGTGTCATGCAAGGTGGTGGAGAAATTCCCTAACATCCCAGAAAGTCTAGTGACCCCCCGTATGAAAGCTAAATTTCTATCATCAAATGACCCTAACCACAAGAACCACTTTCATTTTCAATAATGACTCGGTAATAGAATCCAAGAAATGTTACTGCATACTAATGCACAAAGGATTAGAGTCAAAACAAAGCAAACTAACCTAATAGCATGCTATATCACTGACCTTCATACACAAAAATCAACATGACAAAAGAGAGGAATTGGAATCAATGATATACACAACAGAGTATGCTATGAGCAACATCATCAAATGTGAACTGAACAAATCATAGCATATGGATGTAAAAGGCAATTTAGTTCGAATAACTGAGAATAAATAAATAAACGAAATGAAATGTAAATAAATGTCTCAATCAGTTTACTTACATACACACATCAATTCCTAAGCTATTCGGCTTTTCGTCGTGTCGATGTACGCACCCAATCCCCGTAATAGCTCCTTTATGGTCCTAACATTTGACAAGTTATCAATTTAGATTCACAATTCATTATTTAAAATTTCTAAATTGGTCGAAATCGAATTCGAGACCAATTTGCCAATTTCGCGCTTTTCAAGGTAAAAACTCCGTAAAAGTCGCGTCTGAAATTTCAAATCTTGTATCTTTCATAGAAATTTATGAATTTATATTTATTTTATCGAAATATAATTTTTCGGAGTTTTTCCTAATTTTTCTGGAATGTTCCTGAGTTTACCAGCATTTTATCTATTTTCTGGAATTTCTTTTATTAAACATTCTGAATAATTTAATTTAATAATTAAATATATATTATATTATTGGGGTAGGTCCGGGTCAACTTGACCTAGTCCAAGCGGACCCAGGTCGGTCTATCCCTATCCTCATCGGGTCAGGGTCGGCCCGGCCCACAGGGGCTCGGGTCGGCCCGACCTGACGCACATGGGGTAGCCCGACCTGTTTTTTTTTTTTTTTTTTTTCTTGAGGCGTTGGGGTTGGCTCCCAACCCCCACCCCAACTGGTTTTGATCGCATGGGAGACACCTCTGCCATCTCCCTCACACCTCACTCGGCCATGGAGGTCGAACCTCCATGGTCACTATTCCAACAACCACCGAACTCAACAACAACTACACCAAATCAACAACAACGAAAATCAACTCACCTTCCACTTCCTCGAGCTCGGTCTCTCTCTCTCTCTCTCTCTCTCTCTCTCTCTCTCTCTCTCTCATTTCTTTCTTTCCTCTCTTCTTTTTCTTCTCTTCGTTTTTTTCTTCTCTGTTGGTGTGCTTTTTTTTTGATTTGAGGAGATAATGAGATAAATATGGACTTTAGAGGTTTAGTTGACTTAATATAAATATGGGTTATGTATAATTTGGGTGGCTTGAATGTGAGCCACACATCTCAACCCACACACATATCTCGAGGCAGATCGAGTGGACTTGCTCACATCACTAGTCCCTTGTGTCACTCTCAAGTAACACAAATACTTGACACCCTTTCTTGAGATGTGTGTGTGTATCTAGATGTATATCTAGTGATGTATATTTTTTTTCTTTACTTAGGCCCATTAATCTATAAATAGATGTGGCTACATTTAAACCACTAACTTATATCATTTTTTAATGCAATAAAATTGAACTAGTTACACTTACCCCACGAGCTGCTACCTCATGCCCACGTCGGCACGCGACTCGAGGCGCGTCTCCGTTCGTCTCGGTATCTGCATACCCGTAAATGACTTAGTAGTCTACATATATACATTACACTAAGCATACAACACACAAATATAACATTTAACTCGGCCACCGTGCCTCGGTAGTGACACGTATCGCGTTGCGGGTCCCACGTCACGGGTCATTTTGTCCTGATTAACAAATTAAACGTGCAATAATTATTTGGGCCGTGACAATACTTCCCAATTAATAGGAAGTTCATCCTCGAACTTAAACTAAACGAATTTACAATTCCTGACTCGAAGAGGTACGAGAATCGGTCTCGTATATAGTCTTCCCGTTCCCAAGTGAGTTCTGAATCTCCATGAAACTGCCACTTGACTAATACTTTCGGGATAGACTTGTTTCTCAACTGCTGTACCCTTCGATCAAGGATCTGAATTGGTTGCTTTTCATATAGAAGCTCATTATTTTGTTCAACCACCATGAGACAAGAAATTAATTCCGAGTACTTTTTAAATTGACACACTCGACATTATTGTTGCAACAACAGATTCGAGACATGAAAAGTACTAAATGTTTTTTCCATCATTGCCTCATCGGATATATTTTCTCCACATAGCCTCAAACGAGAGGTAATATTAAACATCGTGGAGTTATACTCAATAACTGTTTTGAAATCTTGCAGCCTAAGATTCAACCAGTCGTTTTGAGCTTTTAGAAATAACATAATCTTTTGGTGATCATATCGCTCTTTAAAGCTTGACCACAAGGTGAGATGATCTTTTATAGTGAGATACTCACTTTTCAAACTTTCATGGAGATGATGGCGAAGGAATATTAGTGCTTTCGCACGGTCTTGCATTGATATTTCATTTCCTTCTATAATAATTTCTCCCAAATCTTTGGTTTGGAGATGTATCTCGGCATCTAGTTGCCATGGCAAATAATTATTGCCAGTGATATCGAGGGCAACAAATTCAAGTTTTCGAAGGTTTGCCATAGTCTGAAAATATGTCAATAAATTGGGTAAATAGTTTTTCTCTCTTTTATATAAAATAAATAATATACGATTAAATATATGTTCACAACTTAATTATTATTATACAAAAATGTACTACTTGTATGAGTTGGTGGGACAACCTTTAGGTTGGGAGGTGAGACGAAGTCTACTTAAAATCATGTCTCCTCAAACGGGGTAACCCATCTCCCTTTTCAATGATTAGCTTTACTGGGGACAAGACTTACCCACTATCAACCCAAACTCATAGCACTATTTGCAATATAAAAATCAAGAATAGAACATAACTAATCATTTGCAGTATAGCGAGAAAACTAGTTATGTCACATATTGACTTTTGATTTCTGATGTAGATGATCGTACAAGATGCAACTACAGAGCGTACTTTCGCAGTCGGTGACGTTATAATGCATAGTATATGAATAAAGTATGCATACATAAATGGTGCATGTAATAAAAAGAAACCGACCATGACAACATAGAAATAAATCGAACTTATTTAAATTAATAAAATGTATACCTTCTTAGCTTTGTTTCCTCAGCAAGCCTTCTTAAACTTCAAGATCTCCCCTTTGTGTAAGAGCAAACTTGTGCTGATAACGTGTTGTAAATTAAGTTGGAACTTGCTAAAAACTAGAAAATGAAACTAGGAGACTTAAAACTTCTACTACTACAAACTACTATTACAAAAGAGAAGAGAAGAAATGAGAGAGTTGGAATGAGAAGTTTTTCATTCAACTTGGTGAACACAATGAGGTTGACACCTTTTATATAGGTCATTTGGTGATGATGATAAATGTACTTGGACAATGTTTACAAATAACACATACATCACATTTCTTACAACTCTTCACAAGCAACATTGACAACACATGAAATAGTGAGTACATTGGATATGAATACAAGTAAGAGCAATTCTTTATATTACAACTCAATGAGAAAGCCATGCTTGATAATGTGGTCATTCAAAATCTTGGTCAATTGTTCATCCATATGATAACAATTTGAATAGTTGAAATAATACGAGGAGGAATATGAAAAGTTGTGGATCCATATTATTTACAAAAGTGAGAACACTTTTACGGTGGTTATTTTCCTAAATGAAAACAGAGACGTAATTAACCATCGCAGGGCACTTTCGTCACTTAAAAACTCCAACGCGAGCCCCAAGTCCCAAGAGACTATATTTCTACGCAACATTCACATTCCATTTCCCATACCTCTCACATCTTCCCTCATCAGTAATCGCCAAATCTCTCCAACGTCGACGACATGGCCGCAGCTTCACCTCACTCAGTCCTCCTCCAAAACCCCACCAATCTCACTTCCAAAACGTCAATCTTCACTTCCATCCCAACCCGCAACGCCCATCACTTCCCCCCAATTCGTTCCCCCAAACCCCTGTCCATCACCTCCTCAACCCAACTCCAAGATCGATCCGCCATCGCACCCTCAGCCCAATCCTCAGATCGAGTGTTCAACTTCGCTGCCGGCCCCGCGACCCTCCCTGAGATCGTGCTGAGGAAAGCCGAGTCGGAGCTCGTGAACTGGCGAGGATCTGGGATGAGCGTGATGGAGATGAGCCACAGAGGCAAGGAGTTTCGGTCCATTATCGAGAAAGCCGAGTCGGATCTTCAATCCCTCTTGAGCGTTTCGTCGGACTACGTAGTTTTGTTCCTACAAGGCGGCGCGACGACGCAGTTCGCCGCGATCCCTTTGAATCTGTGTGAGTCTGGTGATGATGAGGTTGATTATTTGGTTACTGGGTCGTGGAGTGATAAGGCTGTTAAGGAAGCGCAGAAATTTTGTAAACCTAATGTGATCTGGTCGGGGAAATCTGAGAAGTACACGAAAATCCCTGATTTTGATTCGTTGGAGCAGAATTCGAATGCCAAGTATTTGCATATTTGCGCGAATGAGACCATTCATGGTGTTGAATTTAAGAATTATCCGGTTCCGAAGAACAAAGCTGAGATTTTGGTGGCTGATATGTCATCTAATTTCTGTTCAAAGCCGGTGGATGTGTCGAAATTCGGGATCATTTACGCCGGGGCCCAGAAGAATGTTGGCCCGTCTGGGGTCACCATTGTGATTATTAGGAAGGATTTGATTGGGAAAGCTCAGGGGATTACGCCGCTGATGCTTGATTACAAGATTCATGCTGACAATGGTTCGCTCTACAACACTCCCCCTTGTTATGGGATTTATATGTGTGGATTGGTGTTTGAGGATCTGTTGAATCAGGGTGGTTTGGTGGAGGTGGAGAAAAAGAACATAAGGAAAGCTCAGATTCTATACGAAACAATCGATAAAAGTGGCGGGTTTTATAGGAGTCCGGTTGAGAAATCCGTGAGGTCGTTGATGAATGTTCCATTCACATTGGAGAAGTCTGAGCTTGAGGAGGAATTCATCAAGGAGGCAAGTAAAGAGAAGATGGTTCAGCTCAAAGGTCACCGATCGGTTGGCGGAATGCGGGCGTCGATATACAATGCAATGCCCTTGGCTGGAGTTGAGAAGTTGGTTGCCTTCATGAAGGATTTCCAAGCAAGGCATGGTTGAGATCAAGTCTGGGCAAATATCTCTTGAAACTCTCTTCTTGCGTTTCTTCCAAGTTTTGTTGCTAAATTTTGTTTGTTCGGTTGGTTTGTGTTTTCTTGCTTTCAATGGAGTACTCATGGTGCTACTTTCTTCTATTTGATGATTTGGTTGAATGATTGTGATGCATATCAAGTAATTCAGTGATCAATTTCGTTGGCTTTAGGAGGCTTGTTCGGCCTTGTTTATGTAATAGTTCCATTGTCTTGAAACCAAAATAAGCAATTCAGAATTCCAAATGGTTTTTATCTCATGCCATTTACTATTTTTTGTTTTCGGTGGTGAAACTTATTTCTTTTCATCCTCTTGTCCTCTATCCTTTTACTTGTTGTTTTCAAAAGTATGTCTTTGGCATTCAGTTTAGGAACTTCCCCACTGAAATTTTGGTGCTATATATTTCCCTGTTAGACAGGGGCGAATCCAGGATTTTTGGTAGCTCTGGGCTATAAATATTTTTTAATTTATTATTTTTATATATTATTATGTATACTTTAAATAAATTATACCACTATATATATATATATATATATATATATATATATATATATATATATATATATATATATATGCATCCATGACAAACATAAAATTAGCATGGTTATCGCGTAAATTAAGCCACAAACTATTAAGCAAAGAAAAAAAAACATTTGAACACAAACACTTGTAATAGATCAAATCGAAACCAAATCAATAGATAATGAGTTCAACCAAGTACCTTAAATTAAAAATTGTTGTCTACTTGTCACAAACATGACTCGATCAATGAAAAGTGTATCACCAATTTGCAAACACAAACAATATAGAATCAAATATAAATTATATTGGTGGGTAAAGAATAAAAGTAATACTTAAATAATAAATTATATAAAAATCAGAATATGAAGAAAAATAACTTATTTAAGTTGTGCCCTCCTTTGCTTTAAAGAATCGAATTCATCAATTACTTCATCTATATCGATATTTTGAGCGAATTCTCGTTCAATATGAATGATCATAGTATCTCAAAGAATTCTTCTTCCATTCTATTTCGTAAATCGGTCTTAATACGCTTCATAGCTGAAAATGCTCGCTCTGTTGATGCCGTGGATACAGTAGAGTCAAAATAAGACAAATCAATCTCTCAACCAAGTTGTAGTGATGCGACTTATTTGTTCGAATTAATATCTCCAATAACTCGAACTTGATGACAAATTAAAAACACTTGTGGTGAAGTACATCAACCTCATAATGCTCCAATTGACATCTCAAATGATGCATTTCTTGATCACTAAAATCAGCAGGATAGAACTTTCTTGCAAGAATACATATTTGATCAACATCAAATAATTTGAACTGATCATTTGGTTGTAAAGCACAACTCAACTTAAGGATTTCCAATGCATCATCATTGAATCTGTAATTCAACTCTTCCAATTGATAGTCAATCACGGAATTGAACATATCAAAGTGGTAATGATGCTCAACTGTGACGAGACTTTTTTGCTGACAAGAACGACCTGTGCCCTCATTGTACCAAACATTCATATCGGGTGTTTCGATTTCATACTCTATGCAAATTGAATTCACACACATCAAAAGGTGATCAAAGCTTTCATTTCGTAATTTTAGAAGAAGTACTTTTGTTGTGGCAATTGAATCTATTGCATTCAGAATATCTAGAGTTTTTTCTTGCAAGTTTCGGCAAAGCATATCTGTAATTCCCAAAATTCTATGCATTACATGCAACATGAATACGAAGTCAAAAGTTTCCATCATCATTAAAACACATTTTGCTTCACCACGAATATCATCGATAGATCCATCACTAACCATTTTTTAAGCACTTGCATCGTTGCCCAATACATATCAATTACACTTTGCAAATAGAATCAAAATGAGAGCTCCACCGTGTGTCTCCTGCTTCGTTGTAAACTTCCGATTTGATTAGCTCCTTTACCGCTTTCACGTTCACCACTAGCTACTTTACGTGCAATCTCTACACCTTGAAAGGCTTGCAACTCGAAGGCGTTTTTTGGAGAAGAACCTATAAGGTTAACAATAGAAGACAACTTTGAAAAGAGTAACCAAATCGACGGTTCCTTTTTAGAAGCTTGCAACTAATGCTAGTTGTAGTCGATGAGCAAAACAATGCACATAATATGCATATGGACAGTCTTTGAGAAATAAAGCTTGCAACCCATTCCATGCCCCACGCATGTTACTAGCACCATCATATCCTTGACCACGCAAGTCATCTATAAGTAAGTTATACCGAGCAAGAGAGTTACATACACTTTTCTTAAGTGTTGAAGCGGCGGTGTTTTCGACTTGGACAATATCGAAAAACGCTCTTTAATTGAGCCTTGACCATCCACGAATCTCAACACAATTGCCATTTCTTCTTTGCCTCCCATCCTTGGCTTCATCAACTAATAGACAAAACATTTTTATCTCCAATTTCTTCACGAATTTTTTTTCTCACCATGTTAGCCATAATATGCAAAATCTCTTTATGAATATTTGGTGAGGTGTACTTTGCATTCCCTGGAGCATTGTCGAGTATAACGTCCTCAATGTTAACATTTAATCTACCCATAAGCTTCAACATTTCTATGAGATTTCCTCGATTTTCTCAAGTTGAACCTTCACGATGACCTCTAACTGCGCATCCTTGTAAACTAAGCCATCGAACACCTCACTTGTAACCTTAAGCCGCAACCGATTTTTTCGAACATCCTCCGAAGTTTGTGCATTTATCACCCTGTCAATGTGTCGAGTAACATTCGACAAATTCTCAACAGATTGTACATAATTTCTATCTTTGCGAATTGATGCTTCCCATATGTATCAAGAATGGACAATTAACCCTTGAATAACTCTCTTCCAATTTTTAAGTCCTCCATTAGTTAATGTGCGGTGAGGTGTATTACCATTTTCAAAAAGGTAACACGGAAAACAAAATACCGCGTCCTTTGAAGGAGAATACTCCAACCATTGAAATTCTCCAAACCATTTTGGTTGAAAGCGACGATATTGATTTCCGAATAGAGTTCGTGGGTATTCTGGCAACCTAGGTTGATAAGGGCCCATCTTTATATATGTTCGTCTAATTTCATCTCTCACATTGAAGGAATATTGCCGTATTGGAGTACGCAAGCCCGGATCTCTTTCAAGAGAATTATAATCAATATAAACTTCTAAAGGTCTCGTTTCCTCACGAGATGAAGCCTCAACAACTGATGGAGAAAGATTGCCAACCTTAGATGCCTCCCCACTTGATTTAAAAAAGGAAAAAATTGTCTTCGTTCTTTTGTTACCATGACGCTCCATAGAGTTTAGTCCAAAGCTAGTATGCTATCCTTAAAAGAAAAAATGTATCCTTAAATATTAAAGTCATGAAAACTTTTTTTATTCTCCTAATTCAATCAATGTAAATAGTATATGATCAAAGATATAAAAAAACATGTGAAACATAAAAAACCAACAAGTTAAAAAAAATTAAGAACTAGCATACAGATCAAAGTTAAATTGAGCTAACTACACTTATACATTTATTTTATGTAACCAACCTAAGCTACCAACAAATAGCCCATACAAATGAAAATTGCTTATTTTAGCACTTTAGGCATGAACTAAGCATAATTACTAAACTTGCTTTCCCTGTCAGAATGCTAGACAACACAAAAGCTTATGTCTATGCCTGAGCAAGATTACACACATCAAGCACAACACACTTCAATTTATGAAGCATAACAAAACATTTTACACCATATACAATGGAGAGTAGTATCTACTAAATACAAAAAGTTTTCACCTAAATACAAGTATTCTGACTAAAGAATTTATCAAAAAAAAGTATTCTGACTAAAGAAGGAAAATACTAAAAATCTGATTAGAAGTTCATTGAGAGATTTTGTCAAGCACTTGGCTTACATAAAGTTAAACACTAAAAACAAACCAAAGTATGTAATTGCCCCAGCTGAATATATCCAATTAGATTCAAAAATCACACTAACCCAATCACATACACTGAAGCAAGAATTGATCTTTATCAGTGTAACAACAATCCAAACAAACCCCTAATTCAAGATCGACAACAAATCTCAAAACCACATCTCACCAATCAACCAAAAGTACCAAATTTACACAGAAAACCTTAAGAATCGAAAATGGCATCGACGAACAGACCTGATGGATTGGAGGGCGAGATCACTGCGGCAACGCCGCCGCCTCCTCCGCCGCTGTGAGGCTTCGAACTTTCGACTTGGCAAGCTTGTGATTCATGAAGATGAAGCAAAGCCCCGGCCCCTGCTTCGAAATCGAAGGGTACTGGTGAGTGGTTGTGCAGGGCAGCAGGGGCGTATGTTTCGGTTGTGGGCTTATGTGCCACAAACTAATTTTTTTTTTTTTTTGTTTTTTTTTTTTTTTTTTTTTGGGCTTTTTTGGGCCTTGCCCTGGGCTATAGCCCAGGGCAATCCCAACGTTGATACGCCCCTGCTGTTAGATATACCGAGGCTATGCTTGCCAACACTAGCTGATAATTTAACAGATAGCTGAAAAGTTAGGAGCTAGTAGCTGAAGCTGATAATATGGCTGATTAATTAAAATTGTTTAGGGAAAAAAGCTGATTAAGTAGGTGATTAATGTAAAATTACATCAAGACCCATTTGTATTAATTAATTTTTTTTATCAGATTGTATTAATTAAATGTTTATACATATATTATATATTGCTTAATAATAATGTAAATTATGCTTATACGTAATATATATTTTGTTGATGGTTACTATTTAATAATTTTTTGAAGAAAGGTATTATTTACTACTTAATATTGTATATAATATTTGGTCAAAAAAACTTCATATATAAATATATAAATATATTATTTATCATTACAAAAAAAAAATTGATAACAAACTAACTAGTGCATGTGTATTGATAATATTATGGTTATGGTTGGTAGAATTAGCTGATAATCTAGCCGATAATTTAATTAATAGCTGAAAAACTACTAGCTGATAGCTGAGAGTTGATAATTTAGTTGATCAATAAAAAATGTTTGGAAAAAAAATAGTTGATTATGTAGCGAATGAATGTTAAATGACTAGAAAGGACATGCTTATATTTAAATATTAAATACATTTGTTGTACCAACATATTATTTGTAATTGATACAGTACTATTTATGTCACTGATATAGGCATATTATTCATACTATATGAAATAGTTATGTTTGAAATAAATTATACAAACATGTAAATAGAAATACATAATATATGGTCGAAAACCCTTTAATTACAAGTAAAGCAAATTAATTATGTTGATACACCCCCTTTAACTTTTGTAATTAAGTGTATCAACATATTTGGTTGAAAGCACTTTTTTGTATTTATATACATTACGTATTTATCTTATTTTTTTAAGTAACACATATTTAAGATAAATGTGTTCTCTCTCTCTCAAAAAAAAGTAAGTATTATTTTTAAAAAAAGATAAGTACGTATTTTCTATTCATAAGAACGTAAATAAATATATATATATATAAACACACACATATGTAAGATAAATATGTTTTCTCTCTAAAAAAGGATAAGTATATATTATTTAAAAAAACAAAAAATGATAAGTATGTATTTTCTATTCATTAGAACGGAAACACACACACGCATATATATATTAGTTTCAAGACGTGCTACGCACGATTGACCCGCTCGCTTTTCTCGCGGGAATTAATTTCTAGTTAATCAACCAAAATTGAAAAGCACCACTACAATTAATAGAAAACGTGAAAAACAATAAGTAGAAGACGACTAACACTTGAAACTAATTGAACAACATGATCTTCTAAATCTTCTTTATTTTGTAAATTGTGGAAAAAACTTGCATATGGATTTTTCACAAGCATACTAATTAACCTTGCCGAAATTGTTTCTTACTTCTTATCAGAGCAATGCATTCGATTTTGTACTGATTAGTATCATAAAAGTACAGTTGCAAAAAAGAAGGATACTCCTTGTCAGGAAGTAAATTATTTATAAAATGATGAATTTGGCCCTGCACTCTAAATGTATATACACCCACATTACTATTGACATACTCTCTCTCGCACTTTACACCAAAAGATGTAAAACCAAAATTGGTGTTATAAGTACGGATGTACATCAAAAACTCACGTGTCTCTTCAGTGTTTGAAGTGAATAGGTCGAACATTTCTTCAGGGACAACATTAGGAACGAGGGTTACTTGACCGTTTAAACAACAGAAACTATAAGATTCATGAAAAACCTCTTCGCACTACAATTTCGACAAGAGTTTACAGATGGTAACACATCTACTGAACTTGCAACATGCTCAAAACCCATAGCGACATAACATGGTTTTGCATTCCGGTGACCTATACATAAAAAAGAAATAAATGCAACTTAATTTCTAAATTATTAATTAATATCATTCATTTTGCTTCATAGCATTTACCCTACTCAATATTTCATAGAATATTTTGTGAAGTTTCAAATCCATACTATGATCATTCAACTCTTTCTTTTCACTCCTTAGTTGTCTTTGGCGAGTCCGCTTCATTTCTTTTTCTTCCTCCATTGCAAATTTACGTTTCAAATTATCCACCTCCCTACGATTAGTATTTATTGCTTTTCTTACAGCGTATTCACTATTGTTGATAACTCCTAAGTTTTAACCATTGTAACTCGCTAATGCAAGGTAAAATGGTTATACTTAATGAATTTTTAGATGAGATTGTTAAACTACAATCCAATGAAACAAACATTAGAGTAGTAATTAAAAAAAATAATGTTAATTTAATATGCAACTAAATATAAAATTTAATTTAAATAATATGTATGAGTTTGAACAAACTATGTAATATAAAATCCAAACGTACATAATTTGAATACGTAAGAAGTAAAAATGCAATTCAAGAAGCATCATTTAGCAAAGAAAAAAAATAGAAAGAAAAAAAGGATCCATAGGAACGAAATATCAAAGCAAAAGACGTGACAAAATTGACTTCACAATTGTGGACACATATACTATAAACATTGTTAAACATTACATGAAATATACTGACGACATGAACCGCTCATCTAAATACTATCTTGTTTTGAAAAAAAAAAGAACTATAAATCAATATTTAGCTATGAGGTTAATGACTTTTGGCTCTTAGTCCTCCCTAGTCTTCCAATAGATTAGCACACAACTCGCAAATATCTTCTTTTGAAAAAAAATTATAACTATACAATAGACTTTTGATCAACTCGCAAATATGTCTTGTTAATTTTTATAGTGTTTAATTATTTGTTCTAGAAAATAAAAAAGAAACAGTAGCCTAAAATTTGAAAGATGACCAACTTTACAAATTGGACTTGTTTAATGAATAAAGTGGAAAACAAGAAGGAAAGATTAGAGAGTTATGCCAAAGCATCTCTAATTAGATGAATTAATATTGAGGCAAATGTCAAAGGAAAGGTTGGGGGTTGACTCATTTTGGAGTCAAGTATGTTGTATCTAATTAAGTTGGCTTCTTATCAAAACAAAAGATTATGGAGTTATTATTTATGAGTTAACTCAATCTAGAAGAAACTCTTTCAATTTTCTGATATTAAGTTATAACTACCGCCATCAAATGCAAGTAGTTTAAGCCACCCATTGGACGATTGAACTTCTTATGTGTAACTTTACCTTAGTTAGACCTTTAAAACTTAATTAGATCTTTAAAACTTAAATACATTAAAACGTAATTAGATCTTTAAAACTTCACCAAATGGAAGTAGTTCTATATAAAGAGCAAATTACAAGTTCAAGTTCATATTACCTATTAAAAAGGATTTATCACGAGTTTTTCGAAGTCGGATTACTAAGAAGAATTGCTTACGAACACATTTTCAAAATATAAATCGGGTGGAAAGATGGATGAGAACTCTAGGAATGGAAAAGTTTTAAAACTCTTGCAAATTATTGTAGTCCTACATTCCTCGAGTCCAAAATTGGCCGAGGTAAATCTCAGGATACCTCGAAAATAATCTAGGAAAAATAGAAAGAGGGATGACAATCGCCTCAATAAGGAGCTCTCTCATTATACTTCAATTGATGTTACAAATTATTCTTATTTTATTATTCCTTTATTCGCTTTATTGTCAAGACCTACTTTGAGGAAATTAACAGAAACATAAAACCACAGAAGAACGTGTCAGTCTTAATTGTAAAATTAAGATGGTAGACAAGCATAATTGTAAAACTAAGATGGTCCATCATTTCATCTTAATTATGAATTAAGATGGTATTTCTGCACATATGAAAATTAAATGATCGGTTGAAAACTGCAATCAAATAGTGTATGCATACGAGAGTGTCGAACATACATCATAATGTTTCATAATCGAGCAAATGCAATAGGCTTTGCTCCTCGATATCAAATTATAATATGATAAACCACAATTATTGAAAATATAATTTGGAGACAGTTTGTGTTTTTAGTTCAACTTCAGTTCCAAGTTATAATAGATTAGCATGTATTGTGGTTGTGACCTCTCAAAAGAATTCTGCACCATAAATTATGTATCACAAAGATTACTTCAAAGAGCTTGTTCAACAAGACATGAAAGACATAATTTAGTAGAAAAATTAAAAAATATCGACCGCAAGTTCGATATAGATAAAAAGACACAAGAATTTAATTGCTTACTTTCCATCTCCTACATGCTTTTATCGGAGGCTTTCATTTATCTCAAATGTGCAAAAAAACTTTACATTCATTTGTGTAGGAATTAATGAACCAAGAGATTAGTTCGTCACCAACAACACAACAAGTTCAACAAACAAATATTCAAATTACTTCATGTCCTTTTTTTTCAAGTATGCTAATATAAAAGATGCAATTTTTTAATTCCAACTTGTAAAAAGACAGACAAATCAAACATCTATATATTTCTTATATAAAGGAAGAAGATGAAGATTATTTTGGCATTTCAACAAACACCTAGTATTCAAGATCTTAAAGTCCAATTCAGTTTCGGCTTATTGTCTTCAATAAATCACTCACTACAAATAGTCAAACATATATGTATCCCATGAATTTTAGTAACCATACAATGAAAGAGGGGTTGATCATATTAGCTTCCAAGGTATTGTTTCAAAAACCATGAACCAAATTGAACCATATAGACCAGATGAAAGAGGGCTTTTTGTGTTAAATTTAACATTGAATCAAGGGTGGATTAGACCTAAATTTCTTTCGAAAACCATGAATCAAATTGAACCATATAGACCCGATGATTAACTCACCTTTGAATCGAACCTCTCCGAAAAAAAAAAAGAATTGGAGAAGAAAGGTGGATTAACTCACATTTGAATCGAAGAGCAAAGGAAAGCAACGAATGAGTCGATGAAGGAAAGTCGGGAATGAATAATTTGAAGAGGAAGGAAAGTCGTTGATCAGTTGAGTTGTTGATCGATTTGAAGAGGCAGTGTTCAAGACGTTGAAGAGGTAGCGTATATAGATAGATGTATATGATAGATATATAGTTGCTTTTATATATATGATAGATATATATGGGGAAAGAAGTAAATATGATAGATATATATGGGCAAAGAAGTAAATTTCATTACCACTAAAAATTTGTTATTCGTGCTTTTATTTATATGATATATACATATATATATATATATATATGTGTGTGTGTGTATGTGTACCTAATTTTCGGGATGACCTCATTGGTCGAAATACCAATTTTCCCCATTTAAGGGCACGATAGGAAACACAAGTTTTATTCGACCTTTTTTTAATAAATGCTACTCAAGGTAGCTTCTAAGATTCTAGATTATCATCTAGATTATTTTTGAAAAAAGCTTACCAAACACACATTATTTGTCAAAACAGCTTATAATCTAGCTTATAAGCTAGCTGATAAGCTAGTTTGTGCTTACCAAACAGAACCTATAAAAAACACCTAGATCTATGCAATATAAACATCTAATGCAAGACCTGTGTACTAATGTACACATTGTTTTCTGTTTTGCTAAATATCTTTTTGTGGCAGCATGTGTTATTTGCATACACAACAACCAAAGGGTAAAATTGGGTTAAATGCATCAATCTGACGTTTTAATTGTCGAATGCTAGTATGGATAGCATTTGAAATTTGCGATGATCATCTATCTTATTTTAGAATAAGTTTGTCAACCAAACACAACTATTTGTCAAAGTGGCTAATAAGTTAGTTTATGCATGCCGCCCGAATCTAATAGAGATATTTTTTGATGGTACTTTTGTTGTCCATAAGTGAGTCACCTACGGAGGTAGGCTCAGTTCACTGAGTTTCAAGGTGCAAGCGGTGTGATCAGTCACCCTACATAGAGATTAACTTAAGGTGACTTAGAAAGGGAGTTAAGTGGTAAGAATTATTAGATCATCGAGATATTTTTAATGATGTCGTCAGTAAATCTCGAAACCGTAAGAGATTGAGAATGAGATTGACAAGGGTGTATTCAATTGAGATTTTAATGGACTTTTAATTACTTTTAATAGCTAAAAAAGTTTAGGTGTATCCAATTACAACTTTTAGATAGTTTATAAAAGTAAGGTGTATTCAATGTGGACTTTTATAAACTTTTAAAAGTCTACAAAAGTTTTAGGTATTCAATTTAAACTTTTATAGAGTTTATAAAAGTAAGGTATATTTAATTTTTTGGTAACTTTTGTGGATTAGTTACAAATATCGACTTTTATAGACTTTTTTGTATAAAAATACATATAAAGAAATCTTCAATTTTCCTCTCCTCATCCTAGAAACTTTAGAGACTTCTAATTTTGTTGGTTCCCTTCTTCAATAAGGACTTTATTGATCAAAAAGGTCTTTTATAATTAATTGCTTTTATCAACTTCTCCAATCACGATGTCATTGCTCACCTATTATACTTTATGTTGATGAAAATGAAAATGATGTCATTATGAACAAGATCTTATTCTTGCATCTCTGTACATTTTTATAGGGCTTTTTTTTTGACAAAGTAGTTTCGATAGTTATTTATTATTAAGTGTATTATTATAATCTCAAAAAAGTGTAGTATTATTATTTTTAGAGAATCAAAAACATCGAAGGGTGAACTTCAGGAGGCAGTAAATGCCTTAGCACCAATAGGACCCCCTAAGTTTGATAAAGGTTTCGAGAAATTAGAAACGAAGGTGGAAAGTGCAGTTATTGAACTAACAATGGAATTACAGCCTTTACCAAAGCATATGAGATAAGCTTATTTAGGAGAAAATTCAACAAATCACTTGATCGTTTCAGCAGAGTTGACGAAGTTGGAAGAAGAAAAATTACTTCGAGTTTTGAAAGAGCATAAGTCAACCTTAGGATGGACAATCAAGGACCTAAAAGGAATAAGCCCAACAGTATGCATGCATAAGATGTTAGTGGAAGAAAATCATAAACAATCAATTGAAGCTCAGAGGCGGTTGAATCCAATAATGAAAGAAGTGTTAAAGAAAGAGATCTTGAAATGGTTGAATGCAGAAATCATCTAAACCATTTCAGACAATTCATGGATTTCACCAATACATGTGGTACCAAAGAAAGGAGGAATAACCATCATTCAAACTAAAAATGGGAAAACCTTGTCTACGAGAACAGTAACTGGCGAGAGATTTTGCATTAATTACAGAAAGTTAAATAAATCTACGAGATAAGATCACTTCTCGTTACCATTCATTGATCAAATATTAGACATACTAGCAGGATATGAATACTATTATTTCCTATATGGGTACTTAGGATATAATCAAATTGCATTAGCACCAAAAGATCAGGAGAAAACGATGTTTACTTGCCCTTATGGAACATTGGAATTCAAACGGATGCCATTTGAATTATGCAATGCGCCAGCAACATTTCAAAGATGTATAATGGCTATTTTATCTGATGCAGTCGAGGATATTATGGAGGTATTTATGGATGAATTTTCTGTATTTGGGGCTTCTTTCGATCTATGCTTGCGAAATTTGGCTTTGGTATTGAAAATATGTCAAGACACAAACTTGGTACTTAATTGGGAGAAGTGTCACTTTATTGTTCGAGAAGGAATAGTTTTAGGACATAGAGTGTATGCTCATGGATTGGAGGTTGATAAAGCAAAAATAGCGCCAATTGAGAAACTTCCTATACCAATATACATTAGATACATAAGGAGTTTTTTTAGGGCATGTAAGTTTCTACACAAGGTTTATTAATGATCTTTCAAAATCACTAAACCATTGCGCACATTGTTAGAAAAAGATGTTCCATTTGAAATGAGGCTGACATGCATACAAGCATTCGAGACCATGAAAGTAGCTTTGGTTTCGGCACCAATAGTGGCAGTACCAGATTGGGGTTCTATGTTATAAATAATGTGCGATGCAAGTGACTACGTGGTAAAAACAGTGTTAGGCTAACGGAGAGATGAAATGATATACTACACAAGTAGAACACTGGATCAAACACAAAAAATTATACTACTACAGAAAAAAACTATTGGCAGTGGTGTTCGCGTGTGACAAGTTTAAAGCCTACATAGTAGGGTCCAAAGTCACTATGTACACTAATCATGCAACAATTCCGTATCTTTTTACAAAGAAGGATGCCAAACCAAGGTTGATTATATGAGTGTTATTATTGCAAGAGTTTGACGTGGAAATCAAAAATAAGAAAAGAAATAAAAATTTGCTTGTAGACCATCTATCTAGGTTACTTCATAAAGAAGGTGATACTTGGAAGCCAGTAGCCGAAGTATTCGTGGATGAATCCTACATATGGAGTTTTTCAATTTAGACTCGGACTAAATGCGCTAAAAAGCGTCGAGCTAATGACGTTAAACTTAATGCCACTGGGAGGTAGCCCAGGGGTTTTTAAAATTTTCAGCAAGTGGTTAGTTATTTAGTTAAGTTAATTACAATTTAAACGTTATAGTTTTAACTTTCGAAAATTTTGTGTCAAATGTGCAGGAAAAATCATTTGCCGGGTGATAATTCATCTGAATGGATAAGCCTTACGAATTGTGCCAATAATCATGCAACATCAAGGAGTTACATTTTGGGTATTTTGTTATAATTATTTACTAATTTAAACTTGCATGTTTATTTATGCTTATATTTTGTGTTATTATATATGTTTGTGTATTTTAGTGTTTTCATGTTTCAGTCTAACTCTTAAACCTTGAGGACAAGGTTTGGTTTATGTTTAGGAGCATCGACACTACACTACATTACACTATGGGAAGTGGTAAGATAGGCTGAGAAATATGGATAAACACATCATGTATGATCGTTTAAATTTTAATTTGAAGTAGTTAAGGAAGAAAACATGGTAGTGTATAAATTTTTCATTTTTACTAACTATATGAATGTTTAAGTAGTATAGATTAGATTATACATAGTAAAATGTAATGAATTAGTAGTTCAATTGCATGTTCATACCTTTAATTGTGGATGAGTAGATTACAAGTATCTCGTTGATAAGAAACTCAAGAGAGTGTTGTTTAAATTTTGAAGAAAAAAATGAAATGCATCAAACAACGATGCAATTTCATGATTAGAAACTTAGAGTTAGGGAAGACCTTGAACTTGAAACAAAAGCAAGAAACTAGAACACTTCTTATGGAAAAAAGTTAGATCTCTAAGAATTTTATAATAAATGTGAATCTTAGTAACAAGAGTTTTAGATATAAGAGGAAAAATGAGAGAATCCCACAAGTTCTACAACAAATGAAGCAGAGAACTTGATGGTTGGAAATAGTAAGGAAAAACAAAGTCCATAGAAAAAGGAACATGGACTCTAAAATAAAAACGAAAAGAAGAAAAAAAAATGAAAAATGAAAAATAAAGAAAAGAAGACAAAAGTAATAAAACTCTTCAAATAAAAGATTTAGCTTGACTATGAGTAGCTAATTGAGTTAAGTTTCATTTCCAACTATGTTAAGTCCTATAGATTCTCGAAGTACTAAAGTGTACTAAAGATGAGTTTGATATATGCTTATTTATGAATCCTTGAGCTTAATGAGAAATCATGAGATTGCATACTTGCTACTTGAGTGTTGAGATGAAACAAACTTATGAGTAGTGATGGTTTTTGGTTGTGATCTACTTTAGTATTTTGAAAGTGAAGTTATATGTGTTGTTTAAGCTACATGTCTAAAAAAATATAAATTTTTGCAGAGAAAAAGTCATGAGTGAATTATTGACTTGAAACTAAGTGAATTAAATGATACTCCATGAACAATGTAAATTGAATGAGAACTAGTTAGTAAGAGGCTTAGTAGAATATAGTTTTACTCGGGATATGCAAAATCCTAAGTTTGGAGATATTTTATAAGTGATTATTTATACATATATATAGGGTTAGCTTAGTCATATGTTTAGTATAAATATTCGTAAATGAGCTCTAATTCATGGTGTTATTGCATTTTCAGGGAATTAAGGTGTAAAGGAAAGAAATGAGCAAAAACGAGAAGAAATAAAGTAAAAACCCATGAAAACATGGTTGGTGCTGTGGATGAGTAAGGCACATCGTAGGAAGGAAAGACATTGCGTGGGAGCAAAAGAAGTGAAGAAATCAACACTGGAGGTCCAGCACAGTGGCGGCGTTGTGGCACACAAAGAACGACGTCGGGACATGTAGTGACAACACCGAGGTACCAGGAGGTCAAAAGAAAAACCTGCATTAGTGGCGCAGTAGCGGCATTATGGCTTAACACATACTGTGCCGGGGCATTAGTGACAGCGCCAAATACGACAAAATAGAAAGTTGGAGTTTTATTTCGAGTTAAATTATTAAGTAAGGTTTCTAATTGTTATTAAAAAGTATAAATAGGTATTAAGACGTGGTAAACTCACCACATACCAACTATTAGCCACCATTAGAGTAATTTAGCATATGTTTTACTTTGAGTTTGAGTATTAATGAGTTTTATGTGGAGAAACATTGATGACTTTATTGTTACAATTCAAGTTCGGTTTCATTGGTTTAATTGAAGGTAATATTTATATTCATCTCTGATTTATCATGATTTCAATTATGAATTATGATATGTATGTTTCAATGAGGTGTGAGTAGTCTATTTATCTTAGGGATCAATGGATCCTATGATATGAATGGTATGCTATGAACATGAGTAGAAAGTGATTATAAAAAGTGCAATATTAGATTTTTGTATTGACTATTAGCGTAATGCTATAGACATATTGGCCACATGTTTGTTGATTTTGGGTATTAAAAGTTATCATGACATTGAAGTTCTTAAGCTGGATATGAATGGTAAAACCGTAAAATACACAATATCGAGCAATAGTTGTTGATTAATGAGGCATATAGTAAACTAAGTTGGTTATGAATCTAAAGATTTAGGAAATTAAAGCAATGTAGAGTTTACGTTATTCACACCGACAAGTGGAATTTTAGTTTGCACATTAGAATATTTTTCGTCACGACAATGGGTTTAAGTGGATTTGAAGGAAATATGTCTATTATAATTAGGCATTGCATACAACATATTAAGTTGTAAAAATGGTTGAAAAGCATAATATTATATTACCTAGGTGAAGTTGTGAACTAAGATATCCTTAATATAAGAGTTAAATTAAAGTTTAACATTGTTTTGTTAGATATATTAGTTTAGTATAAAACCATATAAAAAAGGAATTTCCTTAGCAATAGTTCAAAGTTAAATAGGTAATTAACTAGTGCAAAAACTTTCCCGAAGGACTATATCCGTAGTCAATGTAAGTTGATTACACTTTTACTACAAGCGAGTCATTATACTTGCGGAGCGTGTCACGCGACGCTGTTGGTTAACACACACGGCGCCAGGTAAGTGTACAGGGGGCACCGAGTCTACTGAGTGGAAAAAACACACATACAAGGTTGACGCTGTGACGACACTGTCACTTTATACAGAGAGCGTGGATCACTTACAGACAACATTAAAACATAAAAAAAAAAGTTTTGGAATTCTAGTTCTGTTGAAATTGTTAATTAGGGCTTCTAATTGTATTCTTAGGAGTCTTGAAAGTATAAATAGATATAAGAACGTGGTAAACATATAGTTTTTATCATAGTTTAAAGAGATTAGCACCCATCATCATAGATTAAGATAAATTAGCATAATTTTACATTATATTTGAGTATTGAGAAGAGTTTTGAAGGAGATAGATTGAAGACTCCAATTGTGGTGGTTCAATATTATTCTTTGATTTAATTAAAGTTAGTTGATTTAATCTTTGATTGCAATGAATACCATGTGTGTATTTTTGATGATAATGAGTGAGTAGTCTATTTATCTTATTTTTTGAAAGGAACTATTTATCTTATGGACCAATGGATCCTAAGGTATGAATACTATGCAAAAGGAGTTATGAATTGATTATAATATTTAGAAATGCAATGGTTTGAATTTGTTTTCATTCTATGCATAATGCTATGAACATCTTGGTCACATGTTTGTTGATTAGGTTTTTAGAAGTTACCATGGCCAATGGAGCTTTTTTGCCGGATATAAACAACACAACCTTAAAATATATAACATTGATAGATAGTCGTTGATTAAGGAGACATGGATAGTAAACTTAAATGATTATGAGTTTCCAGACTTAGAACTTAATGCTATATGACAATTACATTATTCAGACTGATAGGTGGAGTTTTAGTTTGCACGTTAGGATCTTTTCACTACGATAGTGGATTAAAGTGAATATTAAGGAAAACTGTCTATTCTAATTATGCATTGCACATACATAAGAATGATGAAAGAAGTGTGATATGGGAAACATAGTAATTCATTACATAGCTGAAGTTGTGAACTAAGAGTTTTCTCAATATAAAAATACAAGTTAATTTACATTGATTTCATAGAATAGAGTAATTTAGTTTAAATCAAAACAAAAAAATTTCTTAACAATATAATGAATGTAACTAAGTGCGTGTGTCCACATAAACCTTTCTGAGAGGAACGATATTCGTAATCAACCTTTATTGATCACATTATTACTACGATTGAACCGTTACACTTGCGGTTACAATCTGCAGGACATACATGCTTGCCTTTTTCCTTAATCTTTTTCGTGTCAGATACTACGAAATGAAGTTCAGAAACACCAACAGTAGATGGAGAAGCATCAATAGTATTTGACTCTTTCAATATAGTAGTAAGTGAAGTAGTAGAATTATTAGACTTTTTATCATTGTCAACTGAGTCATCATCACTCTAAGAAGCATTCAAAGACTTCTTCTTCTCCTCTACACTCATTACACTTAATGCCATTGAGTTTATTCTTAGTATCTATAATCTTATCATTAGTAAAAGGCTTATTTCTTCAAGGAATGTCTTCGAAACATCCCATGCTTGCTTAGCAGTAGTGCAATTTGCAATCAGTTTGAAGCGTTAGGCATCAACAACACTGAATATAGCATTGATTGTCTTATGATTGGCAACCTTCTCCTTCTTCTCAACGCCTATCCATAGAAATGATAGTTTTGGAACAACATTACCATTCGCATCTGGTTGTGTTAGAGCAACGTATTCTCTCTTTAATAATTCCTCAGCAATATCATCAATGGCAGAGACAAAGTGAACCATATGAACCTTCCATCAGGCACAGTTGGTTCCTTCCAGCAATGGCGGTCGAGTTATCGATCCACCTTCACGTCCTTCACTAGTTCATTTTTGTAACAACTCATCAATTATTCTTTTGGCGATAAGAACTCTCCAGAATCTCAATTTTCTACGCTTATAGAAATAACAAAGTGACAAAGGTATTGGAAACTAGATGAACTGAGGAGATTAATGAATCAGTGATGAACTTACAAGCACACATTAATACTAAAAAATAACTGATTTTGCAGTAAGATTTGAATGTGTTCCTTTGCCTAGGCTCAGCCTAAACAATCAATTAAACAAATTGGTAATGTGAACATCCACTATAATGATATCTCGTTCTTACAATACCCCCAAACTAAGGACTTTGCACGTCCCGAGTAAAGGTGAGAATGACAAAACACAAGTAAACTAGACTCCTAATATAGTCATGTACTAACTAAACTAATTCTATACCTGATTCAAAATTCATGGAGTTCATTTGGTTTACATAGTCGCTAAGTTAACAAGCCACTCAAGAAATTTTGGAGTTATGATATACCAAGATCCGCAATCCAAACATGAATACGATTACACTTTAAAGACATAGACTCGGTCAAGACAAAGGCCATCAACTACTTATGAGTTTTCTTGGTTTATATATTCAAGTAAAATTTATAATCTCACTTAATCTAGTTATAAGCACTCGAGCTAAATCTTTTTATTTGAGGAGTTTTTCATAGACTTTCGCCTTTATTCATTATATATATTCTCTATTTTCTTTTTCTCCATATTTGTTTCAAGTAATACGACCCTGCTCCATTTCCTGTGGAAACCGCTCTCACTTTTTCCCATCATAAGATTCCCTGCTCCATTTCCTATGGAACCTGTGAGACTCTCTATATTTTGTTTTAAGAAAACTCCTGTTAGCCCTTCTCACTTTCACTATGATTAAGCAAATTCTCCAATGTAGGTTAAAATATTATCACTTGCACAATTTTGACTGTCTGCCTCCTTTAGTATCTAGCACAAGACTTAACCCTCATACTGAGTCCCTAATCATGAAGTCGTAAAAATGTCGGGCTACAAGCTCGTGTGAGCGTTTCTCTTAGTTTTCCCTAAGTTTCAAGTAAAAAAAGTAGCTATAGTATACTCATCCATAACTAAAGCCATGAAATAAAATTTCGGGTGACTCTAAACAATAAAAATAATGAAAACAATACTAAATACATGCATGAAAGTGTATAAACTCCTAATGAAATAATAAAGAGAAGTATGAAGGGAAATGAAATGGAAGAAATGAGAGAATAAGAGTACAAACACCACCATTACCATCTGTCGACCGCATATAACTGTATATAATTGAAAAAATTCAAACGATCTCACCTGCGGTCTTTCGTAAAGAAATCCATCCAACTCAATCCACAAATCCAAAAGTACCCCCAAACTTATTCCAAACCTTGTCCTTAAGGTTCAAAACTAGTCAAAGAATCCATGCAACAAAAAAAAGAGTGGTGAAAAAGAATATGGATAAAGAAATAAGGAGATGATACAAAGGCATGCATAATAAAAGTCTCCAAAAACTAGTAAATGCGCAAAAATCTATCATGTCTAGGTGACTAAGGAAACTATGAAATAAAATCATCATTATAAGAGCAAGAACTAACAAGCATAGGAGTTAACTCAAATGATTCCTATCAAATCTTACAAGCCCGAAGTCTTTCAAGCAAGGGTGTAATCAACAAGATGATGGAATGAAGTCTAAGGTTTTGAGTCTACTCAAAGACCTGCCACTAATGTGGCGACTTAAGTTGGATATGTCCCAACCAAGTCTCAAAACACCTAAAAATCTAGTAATATATTAATTCCCTAAAAATGCTCAAATTATGCCAAAAAAATGTAATCCAAAGCCAAACCTAGCAAAACTCAGGGGGTGCTCCAGTGCCAATGGTGAAAATCAAACATTCAAACCAACTGCAAAAATCCAAGAAACCAAGTTAGGGCTTTATTAAAAAAACTGAAACTAAACTAAATGCAATAAGTAAAAGAAATAAAAATAAAGCTGGGCTGCCTCCCAACAAGCGGCTTTTTTTTTAAGTCTTTGGCTAGACTTGACATGATTTATCACGTGATGCCATCTTTTTCGAGATATCAACAATGAATGGTGCATCTATAGCTTTGGGCAATGCAACATGCACGCCCTCCTTCAGAATTGGGGGCTCATTCAGGACTACTAACATTACAGACTCTATCGCATCATGATCATCCAACACAAAGGTGTCGGTAGTGTAGAAAATCTGCGAACGCTCCTTTACTCACCCCTAGTAAGGTTTTACAAACATGCATGGGAGGGTGGTTCATTTTACCAACACCAGAGGTTGGTCTTCCTCGCTCTCTATCTGCGGCTCCTCCAGCCTTTCTGAAATGACTTCAATTTTCATATCATTTTCCTCATCTTCATCTAGTGCAATGATAATTTGTGGCTCAATTTGGAAGACTTCAAGTCCTTCCGTTGTTTCGCTCCAATAGTCCTCCACCTGTGTAACCTCATTCACCTTAACATTTTTCAATGTATCAACACTCACATTCTCCTTTAGGGTAAAAAATTGATTGTGTACTACACAACTCTTTCTCGTCAATCATATTTTGAAACATGGCATTCAATCGAATAAGTTAAGTTTCCAATTTCTGCAATTTTCACACGCGGAAATTGTTGAAGCTCTTAATGAAACCGTTGTTGATCATCTAATAATTGCTTCATCATATCTTCCAAGGAGGTGCTTTCTTGAAACTGTTGGTTCTCTTCATGACACTGTTGATGACTTTGTTGAAAAGTTATTTCTCTAAAGATCAAGTCATTCATCATGTCTTGTATAGACCTCTCTCCATGTTAAGGAATCTGTAGACTTGTCATTAGCTCAAAGAAGTCGGGTTGTGGCGATACATAGCCAGAATAGTGATGATTCTCGTACTTTGGATAGTAAGGACAATCATGAGTAAAATGAGAATAATCTTCACAAATATCACAAATCCCGACCTGTTGCATAAAAGAATGCATGTTAGAAAATTGATGTCCATTATGTGACATTATGTGAATAATGCGAGTCTTCAAATCGATCGTAATTGTGGGAGTAGGAAGCCATCGCGGAGTTGCCTGCATACATGTTAAGAACAAGGGCTAGATAGACAAATAAAAAAATAAAAGAGTACCAAAAAAAAAACCAATCCCCGGCAACGGCACCGAAAATTGATGCGTGCCGAATACATTAAAAAAATATATTACCTAGACCAACTATTTTATTGATAATGGTAAAGGGTCAATCCCACAGAGATTGATATCTTTCTAAGGTCAAAAAGAAAAGAAAATAAAAGAAAAGAGAAAAATGGCATTTTTGAGAAAATGAATAAAGTAACTAATCTAAGTAGCAATAAAATAAATAAAGCAATGGAAATTGTTTGAAAATCAATTAATGAAAATTACCTAGGTTAAGACATACAAGTTCGGTTCGATAAAAAATTGGATTTGGTCTTCAATTTATGTAAAATATGTAAATCAAAAGTATCCTAGTATAGCTATATACTCGGTAATGTACGCAGCTCCTCGCACTTCCTAATCTCGATAGCCAAGGTACAATAATGATTATTTCCCTAGCCAATCGTATAACCCTATACTCAAGTGCATTGGGTTTAACACGATGATCGCAATAGGTTTTGTGAAGGCACTACATCTAGACAACCGGATCACTAGTGTGTTAGATTTAGCCTAGATCCCTAAGGTATTCAACCGGTCCCAAAAGGGGCAAACCAATTGGTAAGGTCAATTGCCACTAGTGTAGTCTTATTGCATAAGGACGGATGCTTACGACTCACTGGCAAAAGAATAAGTGTTTAAATATGAACTTAACTCTAACTATTCAATCAATGCCAAAGAAAATAAAACACCAATGAAAATCAATGAAATTAAGATAGATAAATCTCACAAATCCATAGATGACCACAGTCGAACCTCCCTCGCAGTCTTGCTTAGGCCATGAATTTAGTGTCTTATGGAAGAACACAAAACAAAAGAACAGTAGTGAGAGAGGGAATGAGAGAGAGAATAGAATCGAAATCTCCTCAAAGCCAAGAGAGGGAGCTAATAAATAGAAGTTAAGCCCCTAATAATAAGTCATTAATTCGGTCCTCCTTCAATTTCTATGTGTCCGTCCCTCTCGATTGCTATATTTCTCTATCCACTTTCAATATATGTCTACATGTTATGTTTCTATAATAATATATTTCCTATCAAAACTAAAAACAAATTCTTCCTAACTTCTCTCCATAAATCATGCGATGCATGAATCATACACCAATGTATGCCTAACTGTTGGCACTTCATCATCTCACCATGTCACACTTCTCGAGGCCGATTCCATGGACATTCCATGCATGCATATCAATCTCCATACGCCTCGGCACACCGGATCACTCCTCTACTCATTAATGCACGTACGTTCTAAGTATGTGCCACTGTCCACCACGTCATCACACTTGTTCCTCACATGTTAGCCCTACCAAATCTGCCTCAGGATGTGTGCTAGCGCGATTTTTCATGTAGAACGGATCCGGGCATATGAATACTCGATTTTGCTTAATTTTTTACCTCGAATTCAACCGCACACTCTAATAAACCTAAAAAACAAATTAGGACAATTAGACTAATATTTTGGATACTTACCAATAAAAATATATAAATAACCTACATATAATTACATAATTTATGACTTATCACCACTATAATGAGCTCTCGTTCTTACAAAACTCATGTAATGAACGATGATCCACACAATGGTGACCTTTAGTATTTATAAAATTAGTCTATCTAACCTATCTAGGAATTCAATCTTAAATACTATACAACTCGAAAAATCTCCTCGATCTCTAATTGTGAATTCTGTTGGAATCATCCAACGTTCAACAACTAAGTCATGTATTCTTTCAAGAATCTTGACTTGTCGTTTCCTTAAAGTTCTTTAGTCCTTTTTGCACATTTCTCTCGGATTGGTTGTTGTAATCCATCTTGAAGTTCTCTCCTTGCAGGATCGAACTTCTTCACTGTTGTAGACTAATAGTGACAATTGCTCTATTGCAGTATCTAACTAATATTCTATTCCTACTTTGACTTTAGTTCTGTCTTCATTTTCGACTCTGACTTTGTCACTGTAATCTTTACATGAATTTTGCATTGTAATCTATCTCTAAGTTGTATCTACACTCGAACATTTTGCTGAGTTAGACTTCCATCTTCATTGTAACATTTACCTAACTAACTTAACTTCTATTTTGACAATATACTGCCAACAAGGATAGATAGACCCAATCACATTAAAATAGGGTATAATAGTATGCATGTTGTTTATACTTTGAATATGTTCTTTTTTATACTTTAAATGGGTGAAAACCATCTAAAATAAATTAAGAGAACTAATCTTTTACTTCTTAGGATACTATGGAACTATTAATTTCTTAAGTTAAAAAGTTATTAGACCTTTAAAAGTGATAAAATTAAATCGGTTTCAATTTGTGATATTTAAAGCATTTGATTAAATGAATCAATGAAATATATTTGAATTCATTAGGAACTCCTTTTTGACGATAAAGAGTCTTATAACTGTTTAAATTTGTGATATTCCAAATATATTAAATTAGTTTCAATTTGTACATGAATATTTCTAAGAGTCTTATAGTTGTTCTAATTGGGTGTTTCTAACATCTTAGAACTCACAACACTTTATGATTTAAATTATAGATTTGATGTAACAAAAACCCTTGTTTGATTATGCTACATGTTTTAGATGGAGTTTGAAACTAAATTAATACAAAATAGAAATATTACATGAGGTATGATAATCAATTTTGACTTGCTTCTTTTGTGAGTTAGTAAACTCTCAATTATTGAAGCTTGAACTATTTTAAAGTTGAGCTTTTTAAAGGTTAAGTTGCAATTTAAGTCTAGTTAGTTGTTGTTTTGGGGATTGTTTTAATTTTAGGATTCATATCTTGAAGAGTCATGCTTAAGGCTTATGGATTTATTCTATCACTACTTAAATGATCACATTTGTGGTATGACTGCTTTATCAATTCCTATTTGAACCAGTAGATTATTACATGCTTTGTGATTTTTTATACCCTAATATTTGAGGGGAAAATCTACTGAAATTTCCTTATAAATGTAAGAATAAGTTTTAGGTTAGTGGAAGGGTTTAATAGAGTTTTACAAGCCTAGAAATGTCTTAATATCCACCTTAAGTTGAATTGGAGATTAATGTTAAAAGAATTTATAAGTCAAAGACTTTAAATATAAAACATATAGATCAAGCATTTCTTTTTTTTCATGTCTTTGAGCCTTTATTTCTTTCATGTTTTTTGTTTTTGTGTTAAAAAGTCTTAATGTTGTTCTTTATTTTATTTTGTTATGTTTTATTTTTCTTTTTTTCAGGTAAATTTAAAGGGACCTTCACCAACAAAAGAAAATGATGAGTTCATTTCTTTAGGAAGGATTTTGTGCACTCTTGCTCCTTATTTTGGAATGATAGTCTTTAAAGATTAACGTTTTAGAAATATTGCAAGGATTGTATTAAGGATTTTTTGGACATTAATTAAGCAAAAATTATGTATTTATAGGTAACTCATATGTTTTGATTGAAAATTTTTACTTGTGTATGTTATGTTTTGTGTATTATAAATGACTTTCATGAATTATAAGTGTTTGTATTTTCTATTGTAAAGTCTAATTTGAAAAACAAAAATAAAAACATAATTCACTATTTGGGACTGAAAAAATGGTGTCTCAAATGCTCTAGTATTTTTAAATCATGACATTTTTTTTTCTTTTTTTTTGGGGGGGGGGGGGGTGGGGGGTTGTGTAAGCCTTAAAAAATAACTTGGTTGTTAAACTATTTTTTTGGGTCGGTTCACAAGAGACCCAAAAGGCTTATTTGCAATGGTAGATGAATTGTTTCAAAAGTAAATAAATATTTTTTAAAGGAACAAACTAATTAAGACAACATGGCAATACGTCCCAATAAGGTGTCTCAGAAGGTATTTGGGACGCATGCGCATGCCCCAAATAGCTTTTACGGCCCTTGCTTTGCAATGAACACATATCTGTCACATGTCCAACCCAAAAGACCTTTTGGATCTATTTGTGGTTTGTTAGGGCAGTCATTTAGCCACCTTAATAGCCCTATTTTTTGTAACGGGCATTGGGTTTGAGACAATGTTTTTCTGAGGAAATCCCAGAAATTCATCCCAACACCACCAAGCCAACCTCTAAGTGTGCGACCCAATAGGCTCATACAACGTTGGTAGTGTATCAAAACACATTTTGGTATACAAGTCATAAGCGGCCTCTAGCAAGACATTATGACTACCCAAGTTGTACGAATATCAAATCGATACAACCTAATCAATAATGTATATAACATCCTTTTATCACATGATATCCTTTTGATCAAACATAATGCATGGAATTGTCATCCAACATGTTCAATCGTACTAGTCTCGATCTCTAGGTAGACTGAAAACATCCAAGTGACATTGATCAATATCAATTCACTTAGACTAGGCCTTTTAACAGTCTAACACATCGAGGGATCCACTGGATATCTCTCTTTATATGAGAGGGACAAATTCTATCTTGATTACTTAACTTCATCACATTGCTCACACAGTAACCAATCATAACCTTTATAATCGTCCGGTTAAAGACAACGTTTGATTGTGTCAAATCACTGTGTTCCTAATGTTGAAGTCACTGGTAATCTCAAGTCAAAGGACTGAAAAATATACATATCATGAGAAACAACTATGACTTAATCCATGTGATGTTCTCATAGCGGGTCGGTCTAGTACTTTGTTCCATAACAAGTACTCGTGATCTTGATTCGTATCCCTATACGTATAATCATCATATGATCATCAATCAAGACTCACACTAGTTTTAATTCATTATAGTTCTCAGTATAATGATCGACTAGTGACATTTAAGATATTTCTATAAATACCCATGGATCTTATTATAATGTAAACATGCAAATTAATTATAATAAACGGCAAATGAAATCCTCTATTTTATTAACTAAAAATATTCATAAAGACAGTTAATGGATTGACCTAGGGCACATGCCCCAACACTCTCACCTCTAGAGATCAACTTTTAGTGGTTTTTCATATTAGGAATGAGGGTATTCATACGGGGAGTCTACATTGGAACTACTACACACAATTTTTCATATTTGGAGATTGTAGAGATGATGTCCGGCTAGACCAATCTTCGCCTAGGTCGAAGGGGAAACAATTGAGATTCTTGATTCATGGCATATACTAAGTAACATCTTTGATTTTTATTTAATTTAATTCAATTTCTCCTATTTCATTGTTGTTGCTTTTAAAGTATATGGTTTAGATCTAAGGTGTGTATGTGGCTAGTGCATGCTTTTAGGGTGATAACCTATAGTTATTTGGACAGATAGTATCCGTGTAATTGTACTTTTGGACCAATAAAGCGATGAACACTGACCCATTTGCCATAAAACCCTTTTAGTTCTTTAGTGTACAACAATTGAATCTAGGTTAAACCTGAAGCCGATGCAATTCGGTTATTTAGGATTAGTATTCCCACATATCCTTATTATTACGATTAATGTGTTAAACCCAATTGGCGGATGTCTAGGGTTATACATTAATTAGAGAAGTAGTTAGTGGTGGACGTCCTGACTATCAAGATTAGGGGAATTAGGAATTTTTGGCGGACGTCGATTTTCCATAGCTAATCTAGGAGAAATTGAATTTATAACTTTTTGGAATGATTAAGGACCATTAAATGCCATTGAATCTTGATTCTTGCTTATGGTACCGTAGACTTAGGTGATTTCTCTCATTGATATTATATTTTTTTTGTGAACTTTTCATTTTTGCTAGTTTAGTTAAATGCTTCCTTGAACGTTCTAAAGATCCCTCATTTTTAGTTAACTTAGAGTAAAACTCAAGTCTATTGGACTTGACCCCGTATTAACCACTACTACACCATTGTTGTTAGTAACTCCATTGCAGGTTATATTTGGCACGCACGACACGTGACCAGTGCTTATATAGACAATGTTTTGAAGAGGTTCAGTATCCAAGACTGTAAAAGTAGGTGGTTACTAATGCCTCATGGAATAAGTCTCAACAAGACTCAATGTCTGATAAGTCTCCAATTGTGCTACATTTTAGTGTGTATTTAATGTAATTTCAGAGGTTAAATCCCTAATTTATAGCAATAATCCTTCGTTTTTTGTTTTTATGACCGAGATAGGCAAATTGATGAAAAAGACTAAAATTGGGCCATTTTGGAGTGTATTTGGTGTTTTGCATTGAAAAGTATGCTTGCACGCACTTCGAGATAGCTTGGTGGGACCCACATTGGTCTATTTCAAGTGTTTGGTGGTTTGAAAGAAGTTTCATGGTGCATTAGTTAGAAAACCATTAAAGAAATAGGCTACGTATGAGTGTTTGTGCTGTGTACTTCAGCTGCCCATTGATCAGCCTCTAGACACGCAATGCCCATTATGATCATAGTTGATAAATTAGCCAGGTGACACACATGAGAACAAAGATTGTGACACATCGTATCAACAACCAAGAGATCGGGGCACGAGATACGAGCCAACACTGTCTGCCACCTCACTCGATTTCTCTCTTCTCTCCACTCCACCTTGCCTCAAGATTCATGCTGCACATTTCCCACATATTAGCTTCTTCTTCTCCATGCTCTCCACCACTCACACGCCGCTACATGTCCGCGAGCTAGCTCCAGTAACAACTGCATCCATATGATCTACCTCGAGATGCGTGAATGGTCTGAGGCGCACGAGTCATCCCATCCGCTTCTCTCTCCCCTCTCATGAGCGATGTGAAACGAGCACCCCCACGATCTGCCTCGAATTGTGTCCAATTCCATCCAGTAGCGATCTCGGCCATGGAATCCTACTTGGAGCATGTGCTATTATTGATCACCCAATGATCAAACTTATTAACAACCAATTCAATTCATCGGAATCAAGTTTATGATTTTTAGGGATTATGTGTCTTCTAACGACCAAAAAACACTATAAATAGAACCCTACTCTCCTCTATCGGTGTTACCATTCTATACTATTCTCCCCATTCCATATTTTCTCCTCTCTTCCTGTCCATCTTTTCTTTACCATTTTTTTATTTTTTTATTTTTATTTGTATTTTGTAATGGAGATTCATATGGTATTGATGGGTGATAAGTATACTTATATATAGGGTTAGTTTAGTCATATATTTAGTATAAATATCCTTAAATGAGCTCTAAGTCATGATGTTACTACATTTTCAAGAAATTAAGGTGTAAACGAATGAAATGAGCAAAAATGAGAAGAAACAGAGCAAAAACCTATGAAAACCTAGTTGGCAACGTGGCCTCATTTAGTGAAGCAGTGGGAAGGAAAGGTAGAGCGTGGGAAGGAAAGGCATGACATCGAAGAGATGAGAAAGTGAAGAAATTAACACTGGAGATTCGGTGCAGTGGTGACACTATGGCATACAAGGGATGGTGCCGAGACAGGGAGTGACAACGCCAAGGCTCCAAGTGGTCAAAAAAATACATGCAGTGGCGGCGCCATGGCTTAACACACATGGCCCGGAGGCATTAGTGAAAATGCCAAACACACCAAAAATAGAAAGTTGAGTTTTATTTCGAGTTAAATTGTATAGTAGGGCTTCTAATTGTTATTAGGGAGTATAAATAGGTATTACGACGTGGTAAACTTACCATATACCCACTATTTTCCACAATTATAGTAGTTCAATATAGGTTTACTTTGATTTTGAGTATTAAGGAGTATTGTGTGAAGAAAACAATGAAGACCTCACATTTAAAATTCAATTTTGGTTTCTGTAACGACCCGTATTTTTATTTCGTTAATTACTCACTAATAATGAGTCATTAGTGGTCGAAAACCCGACTAAGAGTTGCGTTTGATTGAAGTGCCCAAAAAAATAATTGTTTTTGATGTGCCTATTTTGTGATGTATAACCAAATTAATTTGATTTAAATGAAATTAAACAATATCTACGATTTGAACAAGTGGCTATGGTATAAATTTAAAATTAATTATATGTAAAAGGGCAATTACATAATTTGCTAATAAAATAAAAAAAAACTTAACAACGTAAAGAGGGGAGACCCCTCCCTCTCCACGTCCTCTTTGCGTCCCTCTTCCCATGTGCGGCGGCCGTCGAAGCAGAAGGCGTAGGTTCGGCGATGAGGAAAAGGAAAGGGAGTAAGGTTCACGATGCTTGCGGAGAAGAAAAGAGAAGAAGAATAAGAAAGAAAGAAAGAAAGAAAGAAAGAAAGAAATAAATAAATAAAGAAAGAAAGAAAGAAATGAAGAATGAAAGAGTTTACAATGTTGGAAAAGTGTTGAACTTTGCTTGGAGAGCCAAAATCATGGAGTTGAGACTCCATTGGAGGCTATGGTGATAGCCTTTAAGCATATCTTGAGTTCAAGTTTGTGGTTTTAAATTTCTATGAATCCATAGAGTTCTTGTTAAGTTGAGTTCATTTTTATAAGGTTTGGCTTTTGTCAATTTTGAAATGGTTTTGTTGTTGATTAACTTGTGTTAAACAAGCATGGTTCTAGTTTTTGTTTGCAATATTCCTTGATTTTTATGGATTCTTAGCTCTTGAGAAAAATTAAAGTGATTTGGAAAAATTTGGTATTAAGTTGAGTATAACTTTTTTTCTTGCCTATTAAGTGTTTGACGGAATGCTCAAAAGAGAGTTTTTTCTATTATTTTCATTGAGTTTGGAAAAGAAAATGTTCTCTTGGATGAAATCAATGAGTTGATAGGGAACTTGATAGGTTAATTGTTGAATTATAATTATAAGTGGAAGGGATTGTAAATCCTAAAGTTTGATTTAGTAATGTAGAGATTTTGGACATAGCTAGGAAGAAAGGCTAGATTGTTGAAATAATTCATTAAACGAATGCACTTTAAGTGCTTGATGTAATGCATGAAATGAGGCATGTCTTCACTTTGAAAATTTAAGAGTATAAATTTACATGGGTTTGTTAATGATTAAAGATACCAAATTCTTGGGTTCATGTTGTAAAGGTATAAGAATTTAAGGGGCAAAAGGAAGGAGAAATACTAGAAGTTAATGTTGTTTATTTATTCTACCTTCCATGTTCTTGATGAAATGCCTCAAAGAAGAAGTGTTTTATTTTTCTTAACTTTGAAAGGTAGAAATTGGTATCATAGCAAGTATTGGCTAGCTTGGTTGGATTGATTGCAATGAAGTTTACCTGATTAATTTCTATTTGGTTTGAGTAGAAGTCTAATAAGAATGGAGCCCTCACTGGTATCTCCTTATATATATAATTAAATTAATTTTATATTTTTGTCTAATTGAGAGATTATTCTCAAGTGTTCTTTATAGTTTGAGACTACGAATGGATGCGGTAAGGGAATCTTCAAGTGAAGTTCATGTTGTTAGGCTTGAAGCTAATTTGATCAAGATATTAAGCGTTTTCTTACTTAGTTCAATAAGATAAGTATAAAATATACTTAAATCAAAAGAGTGAAACTCATATAAGATTGTTTTAGTATGTTAAGGTCTTTATGTAATGACTTAAGTCTTTAAAGAAATTAATTGATGAATCGGTTCATTTGATTTACACACAAGACCTTTATTTTGCTAATGATCCCTAAAACAACTTTGATATACTGTGTACGATTGTAGATACACAAAGACTCAACTAGGCTATTCGAATCATTGATTTGACGTGACAATTTATGCGATTGTGTTGTAAGTAAACCAGTAAGAAATTCAATATTAATTCTTTTCCTTTGCTTATATATTTTGATGGAAATGATACATATAGTTGGACACTACTTGCATACCGAGTGACCTAGGATCTAATGTGGACGATTTGAGTCGTTGTTTACGTATGGGTTGATCATGGAGTCACACTCGTAGCTCTTAGATGAGACTGAATCCTCCGATTGAGCATTCTCCATGTGTCATGGCTCCTCAAAAGACTTTAAGGATTTCATTGCAGCTGAGCATTCGGTTGCAACTATGGATCCCTTTAAAATTTTCTCGTGATGTAGCTTAAGTGAGCCAACATTGCCGAAAAGATTAGGTGCAGTTAAAGCGGACTCGATCCCACCGAACTAGTATTTGACACTTACCTATAATCAAGTGGCTTGGAGCCCATGTGTAGAGTGTCAGACCACGTAGGCGCCTATACTTTGCTTCCAGGTCACTTGGTCTCTATCGTTGACCATTATAGTCTATTTATCATGCACTTTACTATTCTGTTTAGCTTCTTTTCTTTCCTGGATGTTTTATAAACTTGTTTATTTTTTAATTTGAATTACGGTTAAACTTCTTCTAGATTTACTCACTAGAATTTTCTCCACTTTAGGTGACAATTGCAGGCCTAATCTCCAAACTCGAGAACATTGATGTGTGGCATACGTAGGTGAATAGATATATCTATATTACATTTATTATATTTTTATAAATAGATATTTGGGTTGAAAGATACATGTACTTCCTCTCGTCATAATAATTTTTACATTATATCAGTTGTACGAGTTTTTCGCATACTAGCTTCCACACCTAGAACTTGTTGTGTGTTTAATTTATTTGTTATCGGGTTTTCACAACATTTAAATTCTGCCGCATATGGTTTCATATATATATATATATATATATTATACTCTATTGTGTGGACTATTAGTTAAAGAAGATCGGTTTGTGAGGCTGACTAGGCCTTCATTAACTCCAATCTGGTTTATCGAGGGTTAATGGAGGCCTAGTGTCGAGTAGTGCCCAGTTTTTAGGGTTGAGGCCATCACAGTTGGTATCAGAGACTAAGGCTTTTACTTTAGCTCTCGATAAGACTACACCTAGATTAGTTCACGAATACAGACTTGTAGAGTTAAGAATACCAATGAACTCAGTATGGAAACTCTATGATCCTAATTAAAAGCCTTAGTTGGGAAACGAGCGAAAGTGAGATTAGAGAAAAAAATAAGTTGAAAGAGTTATGATATTTTTTTGGACTATATGGTATCGATTAACATTGATATATATGTTTCTAATGCCTTCTTCATTCCTATAAATTGTATGGAACACATTGAGTGAATTGTACAAGTTAGGCAATATATTATCAAATCGGAGAAAATTTGATGGTATTAAAGATCAAAAATGATGATTAATTTTTGAATGGAAGCATTCCAAGTATACATATATACCTATGTACGGGAAAAAGTAACATATTTTCAACTAATAAAAGATAAAATTTGTTATGAGATAGAGTCGGAAGTAAGATTAGCAAATGATGTAAAGTTTGAGGATTTTCATGTTGTCAAATACTCATAAAAACTTGTGACGATAGTGAACCCTAAATTATGAGCTACTATTCTCCCAATTTAATGACTTTATTAGGCATGTAAATTTATGATAAACATTCAAGGACACCTAAACTACATGTAATTCTTAGTTCTAATGATGAAACTATACTTGTAAAAAAAATATTACACTCTAACGTAGAGATAGAACTCAAAAAAGTGATAGAATTAGGGATTTATGCAACCACAAACCTTATTGAAGGTAGGATGTGTAGCGATTAGTTCATACATACCTTGGTTGATGAATTAAAAGTTCTACTCTATTGGTCGTACATGGTATGTACATTAAGTAAGTTAGGATTGATCTTGATTTGAGCTAGCGCGTACAAGATGCGTATTGCGACAGTTGAATGATGTGAGCATAAACTAACTTAGTAAAATGAGGGATGCATAAAAAAGGCGAAGAATTGTGAGACAAGCAAGTTAATGCAGACTCTAAGAAAGCAGAGTGTTGAGATGACTTGAGAGCCAATGAAGAAAACATATACATACTCCTCTAGGTTTGATGAAAGCTCTAGAGTAGTAGTGCTGGAATAGAAGCCCAATTAACTCCACTTTGGTAACATTATTCACTTATAGTCCACCACCTTTGGGGCTTAAAAATGAATTAAGTGTTACAGGCAGAGGTAGAGTCCTCGGATTGTTGTAAAGGTTAGAGATAACCTAAGTATTAATCCTATGAGATTTTACATCTCGAGATTCTCACATATCTAAAATTGTTTCAGGTATGCCAGTAAACAAACTATAGGGAATTTCTGTGCAAGTAGGGCATGTTGTAAAAATGATATTAATAATGAAAGTGTGTAGAGTTGTTAAAACAAGAGTAACACACTTGACAAATCATGATAAAAAAGACAAGCACCTATAAATAAAGAGAATGAGTTGCTCAAAAGAGAACCTGAAGATAGATAGGGATAGGTTTCTTCAAGGTTTTGAAGGACACATATCATGCTTTTGCGCTAGGATTTTTTAATACTCCACGACAGTAATGTTATTAAACTTGAATATTAGAGTGTGTCTTATAATTGATGATAGTTTAAGGGTTGACTAACTAACAAATCTAAAGAAAAAAAATTGTGTTGTGGGAAAGTAAACTTAATGGAAATGTTTTGAAGCATGATTTGTCAGATACTTGGAGAATAAGCATGATTAGATTAAGAATGAACACAAAAAATACACCAAAAACTAAAATTGTTGTTCAAATAATAAAAAATGATCGTTGAATTTCACAGATTATGAAGATTATATAATTGAGAATGATTAGAGATAATCATATGCTAGTCGCATAAGTTTGCTTATTTTTTCCACTTTTTTTGTTAGACTCGAAGTACAACTAAGCAATTTATACATATGAAGCCGATATTGTAAGTCAGATAGTGTGCCAGTGTCCATTATTTTTTATTGTGATCCTTATATTTATTGCCAGGTTGTGGCAGGGTTCTCTTTTACTACCAGGTTGTGGTAGGGTTACTGAAATTGATGGGCACTAAAATACATCTTAGTACGACTTTTCAGTCTGATGTTTAGACTACATGGTTGATCCAAATTATAGAGGTTAGACTCATGTTTGTATTACAAATTCGGTAAAAAGTGAGGAAGATTGTTTACTTTTTTGCACGATATAAGTATGACTTTCGCGATTGAGCTAAAGTGGCGTGGCTTCATTTTAGAATCTATGAGGGAGGCCTTGTAATTCTGGTATGTAATGATGCTGAGTCATTGGAGCCATTAATTTTTTTTTTAAGAATCACACATAAGAGGCTAAGTAGATTAGACAATATATGGGTTGGTATTGATTAATGGATAGGTCATTGAGACTATCATAAGGGATTATCCAAGTTAAGATATAAGGACATCATAGATTCCAGTTGAAGAGAAACTTGCACTAAACCCAACTTAATATAGTCACAAGCATAACTTATTTCTAATTTCAATGACAAAATTTTCTTTAGCTGGGAAGACTGTAATGACTAGTATTTTTAATTCGTTAATTAATCGCTAATCATGAGTCATAAGTGGTTTAAAACCCTACTAAGAGTTGTGGTTGATCGATATGCGCAAAAAAATAATTAAGTTTTATGTGCCTTTTTTGCGATGTACAACCAAATTAATTCAATTTCTATGAAATTAAACTATTTCTTTGATTTGAATAAGTGGCTATGGTCTAATTTTAAACCAAATTATATGTAAAATGGCAATTAAGTAATTTGCTAATAAAATAAAAAACAAAAAAATATAACCAGATGAAACCTATTTTACTCGCACAACACATGGAGGGGGAGACCCCTACCTCTTCCCATCCTCTTCATATCCCTATTCCCATGTGTGGTCGTCATCGGAGCGGACAACGTAGCTTCAATGAGATGACACGGCTCCAGTGGGGTATGGTTCTAATGAGGGCACGACTCTTATGTCGACAAGTGATGTGGTGAACATGGGCAGCGATGAGGAAAAGGAAAGGGAGTGAGGTTTGCGAAACTCGCGAAGAAGAAAATAGATGAAGAAGAATAAGAAGAAGAAAAAGAAAAAAAGAAAAAGAAAAAGAAAGGGTTCACAATATTGAAAGAGTGTTCATCTTTGCGTGGAAAGCCAAAATCTTGGAGTTGGGACTCCATTAGAGGCTATGGTGAGACCCTTTAACAATATCTTGAGTTCAAGTTTGAGGTTCAAATTCTATGAATTCATATAGTTTTGTTAAGTTGAGCCATTCTTTTAAAGGTTTGGCTCTTGTCGATTTTGAAATGGTTTTGTTGTTGATTAACTTGTGTTAAACAAGCATGGCTCTAGTTTTTGTTTGCAATATAACTTGGTTTTTATGGATTCTTAGCTCTTGTGAACGATTCAAGTGATTTAGGAAAAATTTGTATAAAGTTTAGTAAAACTCTTTCTCTTGCCCATTAAGTGTTTGATGGAATGTCCAAAACAGAAAGTTTTTTATTTATTTTTAATGAATTTGGAAAATTAAATGTTGTATTGGATGAAATTAATGAGTTGATAAACAACTTGATGGGTTAATTGTTAAATTATAATTATAAGTGGAAGGGATTGTGGATCATAAAGTTTGATTTAGTGATGTAGATATTTTGGACATAAAACTAGGAAGAAAAGCTAGATTGTTGAAATAATTCATTGAATGAATGCACTTTAAGTGCTTGATGTAACGCATGAAAGGAGGCATGTCTTCACTTTTAAAATTTAAGAGTATAAATTTACATGAGTTTGTTAATGATTGAAGAGACCAAATACTTGGGTTCATGATGTAAAGGTATAAGAATTTAAGTGGCAAAAGGGAAGAAAAATACTAGAAGTTAATGTGGTTTATTTATTCTACATTCCATGCTCTTGATGAAATACCTCAAAGAAGAAGTGTTTTATTTTTCATAACTTTGAAAGGTAAAAATTGGTATTAGAGGAAGTATTGGCTAGCTTGGTTGGATTGATTGGAATGAAGTTTATCTAATTAAGTTCTATTTGGTTTTAGTTGAAGTCTAATACGAATATAGCCCTTACTGGTATTTCCTTATCTATATAATTAAATTTGTTTTATATTTTGTCTAAATGAGGGAATATTCTTAAGGGTTATTTTGATGTTTGAGACTATGAATGGATGCGTTAAGGCATTTTTCAAGTGAAATTCATGTTGTTAGGCTTGAAGCTAATTTGAGAAAGATATTAAGTGTTTTCCTACTTAGTTCAATTAGATAAGTAGAAGCTAAACTTAAATCAAAAGAGTGAAACTCATAAAAGATTGTTTTAGTATGTTAAGCTCTTTATGTAATGAATTAAGTCTTTAAAGGAATTAAAGGATGAATTAGTTCATTTGAGTTACACACAAGACTCTATTTAGCAAATGATCCCTAAAACAACTTTGCTATAGTGTGTATGATTGTAGATACGCAAAAAGGACTCGACTAGACTATTCGAGTCATCGATTTGACGTGCCGATTTATGCGGTTGTATTATAAGTAAACTAGTAGGAAAGTTAGTATTAATTCTTTTCCTTTCCTTGCATAATTAAATGGAAATGATACATATTGTTGGACTCTATTTCCCTACCGAGTTACCTAGGGTCTAAAGTGGTCGATTTGAGTTGTTGTTTACTTGTAGGTTGAGCATCTGAGTTGCGCTCATAGCTCCTAGACGAGACTGAATCCTCTAAGTGAGCATCCGCCATGTTTTGTGGCTCCTTACAAGAATTCAAGGATTTCATTACAATTGAGCATCCGATTACGACTTTGGCTCCCTTTGGAATTTTCTCATGCTTTGGCTCAAGTGAGCCGACAGTGCCAAACGGATTAGGTGCAGTTGAAGTGGACTTAGTCCCAACATACCAATATTTGACACTAACCAGTAGTTAACTGGCTTTGATTCCACTTGTAAAGTGTCCAAACCACTTAGGCACCTATCTTTTGTGTATATGTCACTTGGTCTCTATCGTTGACCATTGTAGTCTACTTATCATGCGCTTTACTATTTTGTGCAGCTTCTTTTCTTTTCTGCATGATTTATAACTTATTTATTGTTTAATCTGAATTACTGTTGAACTTATTATAGATTTACTCACTAGAATTTTCCCCGTTTTTGGTGACAATTGCAGGCCTAATTTCTGAGCTCGAAAACATTGATGTGTGGCATACATAGGTGAATAGATGTATTTATATTACATTTATTATATTTTTTGAATGGGTATTTAGGTTGAGAGATACATATACTTCCCCTTGTCACCATAAATTTGTACATTGTATCAGTTGTATAGGGTTTCCACATACTAGCTTTCACACATATAACTCGTTGTGTGTTTAATTTATGTGGTATCAGGATTTCACCATATTTAAATTTCGCTACATATGATTATATATATACTCTGTTGTGTAGACTATCATGTACTGAAGACCAATTTGTGAGCCTGGCTAGGCTTTTATTAACTCTGCACTGGTTTACTGGGGGTTAATGGAGGCCTAGTGCCGAACGGTGCCCCATTTTTAAGGTTTGAGCGCTCAAAATTTCATTAGATTAATTAAAGGTAATATATTTATATTCATCTCAGATTTGCAATGATTTCCATTATGAATTTTGAAATGTGTGTTTCAATGAAGGGTGAGTAGTTGATTTATCTTAGGGATTAATGGATCTTATGGTATGAATGCTATACTTTGAATATGAGTGGAAAGTTATTATAAAAGTGCAACAGTTAGAATTTTTATTGATTCCAAGCGTTACGCTTTAGACATAGTGGCCACAAGTTTAATGATATTAGGTTTTAGGAGTTATCATAACCATTGAAGCTTTTAATCTAGACATGAACCGGTACAACAGTAAAATACACAACATCGAGCGATAGTTGTTAATTAGAGGCACAGATAGTAAACTTAGTTGGTTATGAATCCAAAGACTTGGGACTCAAAGCAATGTGGAGGTTACACTATTCACACCAACAGGTGGAGTTCTAGTTGGCACAATAGAATCTTTTCTGTCACGGTAGTGGGTTGAAGTAGATTTGAAGGAAATTTGTCTATTCTAATTAGGCATTGCACTCAAGATATTTAAATTCTAAAAGTGGTTGAAAAGCATAGTATTAAGATACCAAGGTGAAGTTGTGAACTAAGATATCCTCAATATAAGAGTTACTATAAGTTAAAATTGATTTGTTAGATTAGTTTAGTTAGTATAAAACCAATTTAAAAAGGAATTCCTTAGCAATAGTTCAAAGTTAAATAGGTAATTAACTAGTGCAAAAACTTTTCCCTTAAAATGATATCCGTTGTCAACGTAAGTTGATTGCACATTACTACAAGCTAGCCGTTGTACTTGCAGCACGCATCAATAGGCTAAATTATAGTTTGGATTAAGGAGACCTCTAAGTGATTTATGAGATTCAATTCTTAAATTCCATATTTTTCATTTAAGTCTTGTATTTTCGATTGCATTATTGTTATGAGATTCTTTGTTACTGCTTGATTCTTAGAATTTTTGCTTATCTGATGTGTAAATGCATGTTCGCTCTAGTTAGGTTAGCATTCATTGCTAGTGATCCTATTGTCGCTCGTTAAGGGTGATCATGTTAGGTGGTGAGTGGTTCCATGTCCGTTGGTGATCGGTGTGGCCCTATGCAATTGGGATATGATATGGGTAGCAATGTATTGTAATTTCCACGTGATAGGTGGAAAGTTTGACACCACCCATGATAGGTGTTCTCATAGAGCGCTAATGCCACTAGTCTATTGAAAGCCTACGACATATCTGGTGGCTTTGCAAGTATAGTTAGCATGTGGTTGTGTCACATGTTCCTTCCACTAACATAAGGAGAATGACATGGCGTGAGTTACGATAAGCCTATCTATAAGACTTAATGAAAAATAACCTTTTCAAATCGACGACTAAATCAAACTTACAGTGGTCTATGTGTCTCCTTGATGTGGAATTATTATTTAATTTGCTAGTTTAATAGTATTTATGTTTATTTATTCTCGCATTTACTTTCCTAGTTATTAATTAGTTATTAGCATATATTAGTTTTCTTTTCAAAACCCCCTTTGATAACCTAGAATTAACCCTAGCCTCTGTGGGTTCGACCCCGTACTTGTCTCACTACATATCTAATTAGTGGGAAAATCGTGACTATTATTAGTGCCGTACAACGTGACTAATAATGAGCGAGAGCAGATGAATATGATTCCATGTGCATCAGCTATTGGATCCATCACGTATGCCATGTTATGCACTCGATCTGATGTATCATATGCTTTGAGCGCAACAAGTATCAGTCAGATCCCGGTGAGAGTCACTAGATAGTGGTAAAGAACATTCTTATGTACTTAAGAAGGACTAAAGAACAATTCTTGTTTTATGAAAACTTGGAAGACGAGCTTGTTATAAATGGTCACACGAACGCAAGTTTTCAAACTGACATATACGACTTCTTTCAAGACATGTGTCACTAAGTCCTTACTTAACCTAACAATCCTAATTAGGCACCTAAACCATTTTATTAACTGTACACCTCGAAATGATTTTGGTTTCAAGCCTTAATAATGCTTCAAACTTAATCTAAATCCTTCGTAAACCTTAGTTTTTTATTTATTTAATTGGAGAAAATTAGGAAATCATATGGATTATCCTTCGTATTTTGTAATATTCTCGCCAGCACCTCTTCTAAAAGTGGCTTGCCGAAAACTTCACCTAATAGACAACAGAGTTGGGGAGAGGCCTAGAAGGACTCACAACTCCCTGAAGGTGACAATATATATCAAATTTATATTTATAAACTAACTTAGAGTCACTGATACCTTATTTACAACTTTACAATCCTAAAATAAACCAAAACTGAAACGTAAACCTCTCAACTTGCTTTAAACTAATTTATGAGACTCTCATAAGAACTTCAACTGCGTTTCACGACCTACACTCAACCTAAGAACCCCAAAATAATATATATATATATAACATGATTATAACAAGAAAATTAAAACTTTAAGAGTATCACTAAGATTTTCGAGCTTTGTTGTTTTTCCTTGTCTTTATAGGGAAGCTGACATCATTAAAAATAACTCACATATATCAGGTAAGTAAACTCATACATTGCTATGTACTCCTACAAATGTTAGTCCGAATGCATTGAAACATGTAATTGCATGTCCAAATAACAACAAAATTATATAACGTGAAACCATTTCATTACTATTCAAGGTTCACAAATATGCCAACCAAAGAATGAACCTAAAACAGTAATAAAAGTCCAATACATGGTACCCCGGAGTCGACATTACCCGTGTTAGACGCTTGCAGTACATCTAGTCTAGAGTGGATCACATCACATTCTTACGAATGAAGCAGGGGAAACTCTATCTGGGTGCCATGTATGCATGGCTAATCAAGTATGCGAAATGTAATGCAAACTAAACACTAATGCAAGTATGAAGATAAATTTTCATAAAAAGTAAAGACCAGTGTAGGTTTTACTTACAGTCAAACCAATAAAAAGTTGGTTTCGGAGCCTCTCTTAGAATTCCTCAGCTTTCACGTATTTCCACATATCCTATTAAACCATAGAACTCATTATTTTATAGCTACAACTCTATTTAAATATGTTAGTGTTTTGGAAACCATAAGAACTGAGGAGATTAATGAATCAGTCATGAACTAATAAATATACATCAATACTAAACAAGAATTGATATCTGAGTAAGATTTGAATGTCTTCCTATGTGTAGGCTGAGCCTAAGCAATCAATTAATTAAATTAATAATGTGAACAACCACTATAACGATCTCTCGTTCTCACAACCACACAATGACGATCTTAAGTATTTATAGTTTCATTCTATCTACTCTATCCTAGAATTCAGTCCTAAATAAAATACAACTCGAAAATCCTCATCGGTCTCTAGTTGTAATTTCTGATGGAATCATCATACATTCAACAACTAAGTCTTCTATTCCTTCAAGAATTTTAACTCGTCATTTCCATAAAGTTCTTCAGTCCTTTATGCACCTTTATCTCAGGTTTTCTAGTTATAATCCATCTTGAAGTTCTCTCCTTGTAGTATCGAACTTCTTCACCGTTGTAGACAAATACTGACAATTGCTCTATTGTAGTATCCAACTCTTATTCAATTCATGCTTCGACTTCAGTTCTGTCCTCGTCTTCAACTCTAAACTAAATATTGTAATCTTCATTGGAATTTGCATTGTAGTATATCTCTGAGTTGTATCTACACTAAGACATCATGTTAAGTTAGACTTCCATATTCATTTTAGCATTTACGTAACAAACTTATCTTTTGTTTTGACAATATATTACCAACAATGATACATCGACCCAAACACAATAAACTAGGGTCTAACAATCCCCCTTTGACTTAGATTCGTTAAAAAAATAGTAATTAGCAAGATAAACAAATTTTTGAGGAACTTCATAAAATGTATTGTTACCGATGGATCAAAGTAACAACACACAAAAGTAAAACTCCAAAAAAATTAAGTCACTAGCCAATAAGTACATCCATGAAATACAATTTTTAAAACATAAAAGTTTATGTACTTACAATCACAAACTTCCAAAACAAACTTAACCTTGCTCTTGCTCACTCATCACTCCCCCTTTTTGACAAACTACATTAAAGAGATTATAGCTGAGTTGTAATTAGCCACCTCAATCGTCAAAGTTTGGCATTAGTAATATCAATCTCTTCTTATATCAACATCATCTATGTATGTTGTCGGATATCCAATGCAACCCAAGAAATAATCGAACAACGGCGAATGTGGTTTCATCACCACCAGAGAACTTTGTTCTTATCGTGGTTTATTCTAAGTAAGAGTAGAATCATCTTCATCAGCCTCTATTTGTGTCTTCGCAGCAGCTGAGTAGAAGAAGGCACAAGTACAATAACAACAGTTTCAAGAGCACTCTCTACTGGTCGGTAGTATTAACATCAACTAGAGTTGTTGGCTTGGCTAAAGTGGTAGGAATGGCTTGATTGACATTGAAATCCTCATGCTCAAGGTGAGTAGGACGATGGACAGAAATACTTGGTTCCGGTTTCAAAGCATCATTCACTAGAGCCTCAACAGTATGTACTATGGTTGTAGTAACTAAAGCCAGTAGAATGCCATCAAGTTTAGCAATAGTCAAGTCCTCAATTGGAGGAATCTTTGATATTGCAAGAGACTCATCCTATTCAGCAATATTCTCACAAGTAACCTCTCTTGGTGTTACAGCATCTTCACCATCAGTTCCTGTGATAGCCCCTTTTTCAAAACAAGGCACTGCCTGACCTAATCTTGTAATTAAGCCATAATCTCAGCCACGTAGGACTTAACTATGTATTAGTTAGTCTTTATGTCATATTCTCCTCGTTAAATGCATTCAGGATAAGTAACATACATGTCACATTATTATTGAATTTCAGAGTTACTTAAAACTTTTTACAATTAATAATACCTAGTAGAAGTCTTAACATTTGTGCGGAAGCAATTATTAAAAATCCTACGTGTAGAAACCTGGAAATAACATCACATGCTTGTAAACATCATAAGATCAGAAACAGTGTGATAGTCAAGTCTCAAGTCGAGGAACTATATGTTAACCCAATATATACATCAAAAGTCAAAACCTACAAGATGGGAAATAGAAAACCGTCAAATTCTCATAGATAGTCATTGATCTTATCCTTGCACGACTTGTTGCTTGACGGATCTACACCCACAGTCATTAAAAGGACGGTGAGTAAAATATGTAATAAAGTAATTCCTAAAGATTTTGATATCAATTTCCAAACGAAATCGACTGGTATTTAAAAGAATAAATATAGCAAAAAAGTGGTGAAACGGAGATATGTTACAAAATACTACAATTAAATAAAATGAAACTGACACATGCTATGTAGTAATGCTCGGTTGGCCGTGACCCTATCACATAGGCCTTTATTCTGCTACCTCTGGATGGAGATGTGCTCTACACCTCTATTGAAGGTCGGAGCTAAGTTCTACGCCTCTATAATTACTCATTTATATATTATTACCGACTACCCCGAGTCTCGTTGACCCACTTGACGCTCAAGTGTAGTGGTAAGTGCCGACAACCCCGATAGTCTAGTGACCCCGTGTGCTGCGCATCCCATATCGCGCAATGGATCCTAGATTCTATCATTACTTTATGATATCAAGAAAGACTCAAATCAAGGATATCAAGAAAAAGAAATATGCTTCAAAGCCAACAATCATAAAATACAAATCCATATACACTACAATTTTATTGCTCTAATCTTAATAGCATGTTATTTTCAATCACACTTTCATCATGAAATAACCAAAGACGGTTACAACTGAATACAAATGTGGTTGTAAGAGGGAAATAGTAATCAATGCAAATACATAAAAATAAAGTATGCAAAAAAAAATCAAATAAGGACATTACATACGTTATTGTAGTTTGGTCTAAGAGCTACATATGTCGAGCCACGCCTAGATGTAAAATCCATTAAGATAAAAGAGTTAGAGACTTATGCAAAACCGGAACCAGTGATCCCTCACTAGGCTTGCAACACTACTGTTCACTTTCGCACTAGACTTTATGCAAGTCTCACGTTACTTGCAAGGTGAGGCTTCCCCTCACTAGAATACCCAAGCTTCCACTCAGTGCGTCGAGTTCCCCTCGATGGAATTCAAGTCTCCCACTAGATGTTTTACAACTCGATAAAAGGAGTGAACATAACAGGTTTACTATACAAAGTAAACTGAATAACTGGTGTACATGACTCAATCACTTTGACAAATAAATAGACCAATGTAGATTATACAATCCTAACTATTAACAATAAGATTTGTCTAATCTTTATCTCTAAATAATCACATCTTTGTATGATAAAAATGTGGTGATGATTTTTCTGAGCCACAACTTCATCCTATTCATAATGTTCAGTTAGTCTTCAATCGATTGAGGTTAAGATCAAATCTTCAACTGTTTGATCGAGAAATCTTGTTGTAACCATTTCGAGCCACCACTTGCAATCACATATCTTAATCTAAATCTCCAATTGTTTCGGATCTGATTTTCAACATATGTGCCATGTGTTGTATTTTGAATAACTCATTTAATGATTACTTCGACCGTAACAAATAGTGACAAATCTAAACTATCGATATGATCACGACACTAATAATCTTCCCCTTTGTCATTATGTTGTCATAATCACTAAAATAAGTTTAGGAGCATAAATAATAATCATGAATTCGTTAACATTTTGCTCCATCAAAAAGAGTCACATAAGTCTTCAATAATATTTAGAGCTCTTCCAAGAATTTATGACAATAAAAAGATAATGATACTATTGATACAAACATGTAATAACAACATCCATGATGGTTACAACCGCTTCAAACATCCGGTTGTACCATAATATCACATCTCCAAATAGTCTTGAATAGAAACCCAGACAAAAATACTAGCAGAAATATCTTTAGCCAACAAATTTAAGAGAGTAAAAATAAAAAGTATCTTCATAAAAATGAAATGAACCACTTCCAAACTATCAAAACAATCAAATCTCCCCCTTTGTGATAACATAGGGACAAAAATATCTAGGAAGAACCATACCATTTACTGGTTTTATGAGGTGTATGAGCAATAAGCTTCAGAAACTCGAATATCCTTTGGAATAGATTATCAGGTAAGGCTCGAATTGTTGTCATCAGCTCCTTCTCTTGCTTTTACCTTAGACCCAAGAAGTCACGTACATCTAGCTCTGAGTCAGAATGAGCTCATAAAACTGGTAAGGACTGTGCAGGTACAGAATAAGTAGTTGCCTCAAATGTAGTCTGACTCTTTTTTTTTTTTTTCTTTTAAATTCTGGATGGGCCAGCTTTTGTACCACCAGTTGGAACCTGAATACCACTCTGTTGCAATAAATATAGTGGTGAAGTGGCTAACTAATTTGACATGGGAAAGTCATTAAAGTGCGAAGACTCTGCCTTCTTGTTCTTGATGGAGATGCTTCCCACTTTAGCCGAACACCACGAGTCCTGATTATCCTCTGGTATTTCTTAATAGTTGGGAAGATTAGTTAGTAGACAAGTTAAAAACAAATATTCATAGGTGGATCCAGGTTTGGTCCTCTACAACACCGCCCGAAAGATTATCTCACCAAGATCACGATATGCCTCTTGTCTTATTTCATACAAAGGAATCCCCATCTTGTTATCAAAAGTGTTTCCATTTCTAGTGGGCAGTAGGTTGTTGATAATATGAATATATAGTCTGAAATACAAGGTAGTTAAGTCATTAGTTTCCTTTTCTCCTTCTTTTATACCTACTCAGTCACCCTACTATGAGTAATGGTAGTGATCAAAGTAGACATTGTGTTTGACTTTCTAAATCTTTCAAGAAATCTAAATCCTTCATTGGTATAAGGACATTCTAGGAACTCATTGATAGCTCTAGGTAAGAACTCAATGAATTTACCTCGAACATATACTCATTGGAAATGAGGGGAGGTGATATCAAAACTGTCTAACTTCAGGTTGGCATAAAACTCATTGACCAGAATCACATTATATCTGGTTGGAAAGAAGAGAATCTTGAAGAGAAAACGGGACTTTAGAAAAGTTACCAAGTTCTCGGCTTCATAGTCATTTTTGTGAAGAAATGTCTCTACATGGAACTTCCTACCTTTGAGGCCCTCATATCTAGCTTCGGCCTCCTCATCAAGCATTCGGCGAGACATGCCTCTGTGATTGCCCAACTTCATTCTAGATTATTCTGCCTTAGTATCAAAATTTGGAATGTTGCTCCGTCGATCTAGTCCCTCAGAATCAGAACTAGTAATAAATCCTTCCTTAGTCTTACTTCGGTTGCAACCGGACTTGCTGGTTAACCAGTTGCAACTACAGTTGTAACTCTGGGCTTTTGGCCTTCTTCTTCAAACCTTTCTTTTTCAATTTCCTTTTCAAAGAAGATAATATAAAAACCTCATCATCACCATCATCATCTCCTTCTAAAACAGTAGGCTTTTCATGAATCACCCCCAAAGCATCAAGGGTTTCTTGATCTTAAGTATTTTGCTAATCAAGAGTTTTAGAGGCTTCATGCTCATATTTTGTTAGTTCTATTTTAGGAAGGCTTGCACTTTCTTGAACGGTCGTAATAGGAGCATAAGTGTCCATGGACTGATTAGAAGCCTCCTGCTCTATAGTATCCATGGGTTCCTCAGGAATCGGTTGCTCATGAGTATGTTCTTCAGGAGCAGATTCATCAGGAATATCATCAAAACCTCCTTCAATTGGCTCGATGGTGGTCCTTATAACACTTTTTTCTCCAGTCACCTATTAAATAACTGGCTTGGTGTTTTATAGCAATCGGGGATGAGACACTTGGTTGTATATTTCCTTTATCATGTTTTTTTCCAATTTCTTCTTCTGGTTGGGGTTGATCAGACACAGGGGTGACATGAACACTCTATTTAAACTGGTGATGCTAGAAGTTCATAGTTCTTAGGGTTTTCTGACTCTATTGATGATGAAAAAGGTGGGTTGCTTACCAATGTAGGCTTCTTCTTCAACAATGGTGAAATACCCTTTGATGAAAATTGAAATTTCTCTTGAATTGGAGATAGTGGCGGAAAATGCTAAGTGGCGTAGGATTTAGAATATTTATCAACTTTTTGAATGGTTTCTTCACTATCGGTTGAGCTGGTGCCTCAAATGTAGTCCCCTTTGTAGAGCTTCGAGTTCGAACCATGGTGTTAGGCTTGCTACAATTGCTCAGACAGAACTTGGAGACAAAGATCAAGTAAGAATATCATGGTAATCCGAAATCGATAAAAACGATATATTATAGCCTAAGGTTGAAGTCGATGAAGATGATCAAGTGAAATAACAATGATTTCAGTTTTGGTTACCTTGATGCTTATCTACCCCGTTTAAACTCTCACTAACCCCTAATTAATAGTATTAATGATAATTACAAATAAAAATAAAATAAAAAAACAAATCAAAACATAAATATTGCAACGGAAATATTACCGTTAATGTTCAACATGTCCAACATTACATAAATTAAAACACTTCTAATCTACACACATAAATCGTTACTCCTCCTTAAATTCATTTTTATTGCCAAAAAGTATTAAAAATTGAATGGGGAGATTGACGACTGTGAATTACAAAGGGTGAAAACATAACCCAATAGCTCCTCTTAAAAACTCAAACCTATAAGCATTAAGGGCTTTAGTAAATATATCTACCAATTTTTTTTCAGTGTGAACTTATTCAATAGATATTATCTTCATTTCCACTAGATCACGGATGAAGTGATATCTCAACTCAATGTGATTTGTTTTTGAATGTTGAATAGGATTTTTCGAGATGTCAATTGCATTTCGGTTTTCATAGAACACATCATGTGGTTGTAACTAAATGTTATAATCACTTAACATTTGTTTTATCCAAAGCAATTGTCTGCAACAACTCCCAAACGCAACGTACTCTACTTCAGTTGTTGAGAGTGAGATTGAATTTTGTTTCTTGCTGAACAAAGACAACAGGTTTGTTTCACTAAAAAAACAACCTCAAGAGGTACTCTTTTGATCATCAGTACTACCTGTCCAATCAACATCAATATAACCAGCTAAAAATATGTTAGAGTTAGATGAATAACATGTCCTAAGTTGGATGAGCCTGCCACATATCGAATAATCCGCTTGATTGCTGTCTAATGAGATTCATTCAGTGTAGCTTGGTATCATGAACACAATCCCACATTAGTAGCATGTAGGTTTGAACCTTCTTATTTGTCGTTGATTGGAGCCACTTATTGCTTTAACAAGATTCACATGTTATGTGGTGGATGCATTGGAAGAAGATCCTTTGACGAAACCTAGACCCCTGTAATCTCCATATCCTTTTCCTTGCTCGAGTAGATCATAAAGTTTGGCTTTTCCACTGATAATTCTCTCTGCATGTTCCAGCTTACTTTTGCATTCGATTAACTCCTTATTCATTTCTTCAATGAGGTGTTCAAGTGCTTGATTCCATGCAATAGCTTCTTCCCACTTCGTGATTTTTTCAGTATAATTCCTTTTCATTTCCACATGACTAAAGTGATTAGGTAAATAATATTCATGATCATCTTAGTAATTTACATCACTTTTTGGGTTTACAGTCATGTTCCTTGGTGTTGGTTGCAACTGTAGTCTAAACGGTTGCGGTTGCAACTACGTGCACGGCAGTAAAGGCAATATGATGATTCACATGATCTCTTTCATTTTTTTGACTCCGAGTCACTTCATGTGCTGGTCATTGATTTCTCGTTTCTTCTAGATGGACATTCTTCCTGGAAGTGGCCAATTCCTCTGTACTCTTTGCACGTGAGCTTGCTTTTATCTACTGTCTTTGTTTCGACTTCTTTATTTGTGGCATCCTTTTTTCCATTGACCTCACACCCTGAAGATTTTGAAACAATTTATTATACTTTTTGGTTGGTAAAGCAAGATCATCTTATTTTTATGAGCATCTTTCTTATGAGTAAAATATTGGGCAACAACTTTTAATGCCAACTCTCTGGAATTCTTTTGTTAGTTTATATGCATATCATAGGTAGTAAGTGATTTCACTAGTTCCTCAGACTTCACATATTTGAGACCTAGATTCTCTTGAATAGCAGCAACCTTCACATTGCATTTTGTAGGGAGGCTTCTGATTGCGTTTTGAACCAACTTCTTGTTGGAGTACTTTTTCTCCAATTATTGAGCTTGGTTGGCGATGTCTTTGAGTTTGGCTATATATTCATCCACTATTTCTTCTTCTCCCATCCTCAATGTTTTAAACTGAGAAACTAGCAGCACTATTTTAGACTCACAAACATCCCCGTTACCTTCTAAAAGGTTTTCGAGAATCTATTATGCCTCATTTGCTACTTTGCATGAGGTGATGAGCTTGAGGTGATCTTTGTTTACATCACCATAGATTGCATTCAATCCTTGGCGTTATTTGACATAAGCTTCTCCTCATAATTAGCTCAGTCATCAAGACTCTTTGGTACTCCATCAACTTCTAGTGGCTTTTATCCTTTCTCAATGGCCCTCCATTCCTTGATGTTGATGGACAAAATGTACCCTTCCATGCGAGTTTTCCAATATGTGTAATTTGCATTGGTTACTAATGGTGGCCTCGTATTTGAGACACCCTCAAGCTGGTCTGATTGATTTCTTGAGACACTTTGGTTAGTACGGGTAACACTTGTCGCTATAAACAAAGACTTCGCAGTGCCCTATCTGATACCAATTGAAATAACCAAAGGAGGTTAAACTGAATACAAAGGTGGTCGTAATAGGGAAACATTAATCAATGCAAACACTTAAAAATAAAGTAAGCAAGAAAATAAATCAAATCCAGACACTAGAAATGTTATCGCAGTTCAGTCCAAGACCTACATCCGGGGGCCACGCCTAGATGTAAAATCCACTAAGATAAAAGAGTTATAGATTTATGCAACATCCGAACCAGTGATACCTCACTAAGCTTGCAACACTACTCTTCACCTTCACATAAAAATTTACGCAAGTCTCTTGTTACTTGCAAAGTGAGGCTCCCCCTCACTAGAATACCCAAGCTTTCACTTGGTGCATTGAGCTCCTCTCGATGGAATACATGTCTTCCACTTGGTGTTTTACAACTCGATAAAAGGAATGAAAAAATAGGTTTACTACACAAAATAAACTGAATAACTGGTGTATAAAACTCAATCTCTTAGATAAATAAATAGACTAATGTATATTACCCAATCCTAACTATTAACCATAAGATATGTCTAATCTTCATATCTAAATAACCACATCTTTGCATGATAAAAACGTGCTGATGATTTCTCTGAATTGCAACTTCATCCTCTTCATAATCTTCAGTTATTCTTCAATCAGTTAAGGATAAAATCAAATCTTCAACTGTCTGATCTAGAAATCCTTTTGTAACTGCTTTGAGCCACTGGTTGCAACCACATATCTTTATCTAAATCTCCAACTACTTTGGATCTAATTTTGGGCACAAGTATCATTTGTTAGATTTCGAATAACTCATTTACTGCTAACATCGATCGTAACAACTATAGTGACAAATCTAAACTATCGATATGATCAGGACACTAACACATCAAAACCGTAGCAAATACATAGCACACGAGAGTGGAGTCAATGAATCCATAAGAAAATGATATTATGATAAAACACACATATAATGAGTAAAATATTAAACAAGTTCATGATTTCAGATTTGAAGGCATTTCATAGTCAAATAGATTGTAAAACAGAGCATAATTGAAATGAAATTTAAATCAAAACCTCGACAATATCACTTAAAAGGCACTCAATGTATTCCCTAGCTTAACTAGACTCCCGAAACTTTTTCATAGGCTCTTGGTATAAGTTAGTATGTATTAGAGTATGTTTAGGCCTTTAGTTTGGGTTTTAGGCTAGGCTAGATAGGTTAAGTGTGTTTTGAGAAAATTTAGTGAAAACACATAAAACTTCAAAAATTCATAACTTTTTGGTTTTAAATCCAAATTGGGAATACCAAAATAGCTGTATTATCAGCTCAAAACGAGGAATTTAAAAATACAACTGGTTTTTGAAATCAAACACATCATAAAACCATAATTTGACGAATTTAGTTTCATGACTAAAAAAAACATCAATTTTCTTTTACCAACAACCTTTAATTTCAAAAATCAAGGTTTAAGGACTTACTTGATGCTTCATTTAGCTCATAAAATCAGTGAAAAAGGTTTCCAAATTCATTTTAATTACAACCTCCAATTTCAAGACCCTATGATTACAAATGAAGGCATGCATTTTTATTAAACTCCAGAACACACATCACACTTTGATTGATCATAACTTTGTCAATTTAACTTTGAATTCCAAACTTCTTTATAGCAAAGTTAATTATATTTCGCAAGGAATCCAAATATGTAAAATAATTTCGAAAACGATATCATTTTCCCTTCGAAATCACATTAAAATTAGAATTGAAGTAACGCCTCTAATTTTACTAAAACTTTATGTAGATTAGCTTACCAAATGGTGTGGGCTCCCTAGCTTGATAATCACCTTTTGATTTACTAAAATTCTCCTTAATCAAACCTTGATCACAACTCCGGAGCTTTATTTCATTCTCTTGCTTAAGTTAAAATAAGTTTGCATGTTCATTTCATCCATTAACATATATATTAGATAAGATTGATTTGTAGCCATTGATCTTAATGTACACACATCTCGAGACTAATCTAATGACTTTTATTTTGATTCACATCTCATTAACTCTCCACTAACTCATCCTCAATAACACCAATACCAAACTCAATTTGCATTATGATGTGTCCATACATATCTTGAGGAACATCAATGGCTATTATTTTGTTATGCTAAATTAGGTTATATTTTTGTAAATCAAACTATAACCATATCAAAGTTAACTAATTAAGCCACATTAACTTAATGTTAGCTTACCATAACACTCTCTTCCCGGTCCCACGACTGCATGCATCTCGAGACACGTCCTTACTCACGTATCGACACCTATAAATAACAAGTAGAGGTAACTTAGTAGTCGACGCATATACGATACTATTGGGTTTCGGGGTTCATACGCAGTGAAAAAATCAAAATAATTTTTGAAAAACCCCCAACAAGACTGAAAATAAGTTCCATTGAACTAGATATAGAAAAAGTAAACCATACCTTAATCCATGATTACCTTATTTGATAAGCCAACACTTAAAATCAAGAGAACTCCAAATTTGTAAAAAATGAAAATCTTATTTCATTTTAGGTCAACACCTATTTATATGTGTAGATAAGCTATCACTTAAAATCCTATTTGTAATATGACTATTATATTTATGAAGTTTAAGCAAATTATACATATGCCTCTATTAATATGTTATCATATAACAAATTGTAAGGACATTTATGTCATGAATTTTACCATATAAAATTCATTACTCTGGACCAATTGAAATTGAACATAGCCATTCTTTGTGTGCGACCCAATAGGTTCTTGCAACGGTGGCAGTGAACCAAAATCATTTTGTTACACAAGTCATAAGCGGTCTCTAACTAGGATTTGGCTATTTAACATAAAACATAGAAAGTCACCTAACATATCGAGGGACATCCAAATGACATATATCTCTCTCCATACGTGAGGGACAAATTTAATCTTGATTACGCACCTTTACATGTGTGCGACCCAATAGGTTCATGTCATGTTAACAATGAACCAAAATCATTTTGGTACACAAATCATAAGCGGTCTCTAGTAAGGCATTATGACTACTTAAGTAGCATGAATATAAAAATCGATACAACCTAATGAATAGCATATATCATATCTTTTTTTGTACGAGATACTTTGATTGAAAATAATGCATGAAAAGTCACCCTTAATGTTCAATCATACTAGTCTCGATCTTTAAGTATGCTGAAAACACCCAAATGACATTGATCATATCAATTCACTTGGACTCATCCATTTAACAGTCTAACATATCAAGGGATCCACTGATATTTCTCTCCATACGAGAGGGAAAAATTATATCTTGATTACACACCTTCACATATTATTCACATGGTAATCAATCACAATCTTTATAATCGTTCGGTCAAAGACAGCGTTTGATTATGCCAAATTATCATGCTCCTAATATTGAAGTCTATGGTAATCTCAAGTTGAAGGACTAATGATATACCTATCATGAGTAACAATTATGACTTAATTCATATGGTGTTCTTATAGCGAGTCGATCCAATACCTTGTTCCGATACATGTACCCATGATCTCGATTCGTATCCTTATACCTTGATCATCACATGACAATCAATCAAGATTCACACTAGCCTTATTTCAATATAGTTCCCAATATAATGATCGATTAGGGACATTTATGATATTTCAACAAATACCCATGAATCTTACTATAAGGTAAACATTCAATCTCTTATAATAAAACAACAAAAGAAAACCTCCATTTTATTAACTAAAATTATAATATAAACAATTTTTTTTTATTGATCTAAGGCACATGCCCCAACATCTCCCATTTGCATTAAGCTCAATCATTTATGTATCTAGTACGTAATGGCTAACATGACCATCATGTTTTGCTTGTGGAAGAGCCTTCATCAAAGGATCTACAACATTGTCATTTGTAGGAACTCTGCAAATTTTTACCTCCCCTCTCAATGATCTCTCGAATGAGATGAAAACGTCTTAGTATATGTTTGGATCAGCGGTGTGATTTTCGTTCCTTGGCTATGCTATCACCTCGTTGTTACCACAATACAAGCAAACGAGGTTTGCTATACTCAGAACCACACCAAGTTTATATACGAACTTTTTGATCCAAACTGCCTCCTTAGCTGCATCAGACGGTGCAATATACTCAGCTTTTATTGTAGAATCTACCACGGTGTCTTGCTACAAAATTTTCCAGCATACTGCGCCTCCATTCAAAGTAAACAAATATCTAGACTACGATCTAAAGTCATATATATCAGTTTGAAAACTTGCGTCTGTCTAACCATTTACAACAAGCTCATCTTCTAAACTTTCATTGATCAAGAACACTTCTTTAGTCTTTCTCAAGTACTTAAGAATGTTCTTTGCTACTATCTAATGACTCTCACCAGGACCAAACTGATATCTACTTGTTGCGCTCAAATCATATGATACATCAGGTCGAGTGCATAACATGACATACATTATAGATCTAATAGCTTATGCATATGAAATCGTATTCATGCATTCTCGTTCATCGTTAGTCTTAGAACATTGGGTCTTGCTGAGGTTTATACCATGAGACATTGGCAACAACCATCATTTAGAGTCTTGCATACTGAATCTATTCAGTACCATATCAATATAAGCACTCTAAACTAGACCAATCAGCGATTTAAATCTATCCCTATAGATCTGAATCCCAAGGATGTAGGCTACATCTCCCAAGTCCTTCACTGAGAAACACTTCCCTAACCAAAACTTGGCACTCTGCAAAGTTGGGATGTCATTACAAATGAGTAATATATCATTAACATAGAATACCAAGAAAACGACCACGCTCCCATTGACCTTCTTGTATACACAAGGCTCATGATTGTTTATACTGAAACCAAATTCCTTAATTACTCCATCAAAATAAAGATTCCAACTCCGTGAAGCTTGTACACCTTAGAATTATTAGGATGAACAAACCCTTCAGGCTATATACACGTCCTCAAGTAACTTTCTATTTAGAAAATCTGTTTTGACATCCATTTGCCATATCTCATAGTCACAATATGTAGCTATAGCAATTAGAGTTCTAATGGATTTAAGCATGGCTATAGGAGAAAAAGTTTCATCATAATCAACATCTTAAGTCTGTCTGAAACCTTTTGCTACTAGTCGTGCTTTATATGTATGCACATTGCCATACATGTCAGTTTTCTTCTTAAAAACCTATTTACATATAATGGTCTTACCACCTTTAGGAAAATCAACCAGGTTCTAAACTTGGTTATCACACATGGATTGCATATCATAATTCATGGCACTAAGCCATTTATCTGCATTAGGGCTAGACACAGCCTCCTGATAAGTAGTAGGCTCATTTTGATCCACAAGCAGCACCTCACTACTATCACTAATAATAAATCCAAATCTCTTAGGCTGATGTTTTACCTTATAAAACATATGCGGGGCTTGTGATATTTGTGGTGGTTCAACTAGTTTAAGACTTTGTTGATCTCCCACCGACAGTTGAGTGTTTATTTGTGGTTCTTGAACTTCTTTAAGACTTACTTTATTCCCATTGTTATCTTTTGAAATAAACTCTTTTTCAATAAATACACCATTCCGAGTAACAAATACTTTGTTCTCATTGGGATTATAAAAGTAGTATCCTTAAGTTTCTATAGGATAACCAACAAATATATACTTCGTAGATTTAGCTGATAATTTTTCTAAGATTTATCATCATATGAAAATCTCACAGCCCCAAATCTTAAGTAAAAACAAACTAGGTCTTTTCCAAAATAACGTCTCATTTGGTGTTTTATCAACCGTTTTAGAAGGAGCACGATTCAGTGTAAACACAACATTTTCTATGGCATAGCTCCAAAAATAATAGGAAGATCTGCATGATTCATCAAATATCAAACATATCTAATAAAGTCTGATTTCTCCTCTCAGAAACACTATTCCATTATATAGTTGCTGGAGGAGTTAATTATGAGATAATCCCACAGTTTCTAAGATGATCATGAAACTCTCGGCTCAAATATTCACCATCTCTATTTGATCGAAGTTCTTTAATAGTTTTACCAAGTTTATTTTACACTTCATTCTAAATTTTTTGAAATATCTCAAAAGACTCACCTTTATGTTTCAAGAGATATATGTAACCATATCTGTTAAAATCATCGGTGAAAGTAGCGAAGTAGTGATAACGACCTCTAGCCATTGTGTTTATAGGGCCACATACATCACTATGTATTAGACCAAATAAATCACTTGGCCTTTCACTGTGTCCAGTAAAGGGACTCTTTCTCAACTTGCCTAGTAAACAAGATTCACATATTGTTGAGGAATGTGCCCTAAGCCAATTTTGTAAACGTTGTTTAACTATTATAAGTAGATGCATTTTTCTTTTATAATAGTACCCATGAATAATAATTATATTATTCTTAACATCCCTAGTCAGTTATTATTATGGGAACAATAATAAATTAACACTAGTATGAATCTTGATTGATAGTCAGGTGATGATTATGTGTATACGGATACGGATCAAAATCATGGGTATTTATTAGGAATAAATGCAGGACCGACTCGCTATGAGAAAGCTACATAGTAAATGTCATAAGTGCTTCTCATGATAGTTATATCATTTAGTCATTTGTCTTGAGATCACCAGAGACTCTAACATTAAGAGCACAATGATTTGACACAATTAAACATCATATTTAATCGGATGGTTATAAAAGTTATTATCGATTATTGTTCGACTAATGTGTTGATGTTGTGTAATCAAGATAGAATTTGTCCATCTCTTTTAGAGAGAGGTATGTATTGGGCCCCTCGATATGTTAGATTGATAAATGGCCATGTCTAGTGAATTGATTGGATCAATGTCAATTAAAAATTCCAGTCTACTCAGAGATCGAGACTAGTGGATTGAACTATAAGGGTGACATTCCATATCTTATGTTCAATCAAAGGGATATGATATACATTGTCTATTAGGTTGTATCAATTTATTGATCTTCATGCAACTTGGGTAGTCATAATGTCTTGCTAGAGGCCACTTATGATTTGTATGCCCAAAAGGATTTTTGTTCACTGCCAACGTTGTATAAACCTATTGGATCGCACACAAAGAACGAATTTGCGCAATTTAATATTGTTTGGGTTTATAAATTTTATTTGATAAAATTCATCTTGAAGATTCTCATTAAGTGTCGTAGTTTTACTAGGATTCAAAAATCTCTTAAATTTCTAGTGTGACTTGAAATTTTGTCTCGTATTAAATCCTATTTTGAATAGGACTCTACTTGGAATTATAGTATGACTATAATTCTTATTTGAGTTTTAGATAAATTACAACTCTTGTTGGATTAGTGCTATAGATTATCTATGACTCTATCTTTTTTAGAGTTGGATTTTATTTAAGATTCTATTTGGAGTGTGACTAGGAGATGGAGTTCTTTTACAACTTGACCTATTGTACTATAAATAAGAGTTATGGTAGAGATTTTCCTAGAGAGCTTTTGTGAGAACTTTTTCCTTAGAATTTTCGGGGCTAACACTTTGGATCGTGATTTTTTGTACGCGTGTGGAATTTTTATAGATGACGTTCGTCTCTGGCAACGTCTTGAAGGAATCGATCAATACCATATAAGGCAGACATGGAGTTGTTCTTGTTAAGGTATGGTTTTTCTCTATCGGTACATCTGTTTTATAGAATTAATATGCTCTTGGTTCGAGGATATTCAAAAAATTTTCGAAAAACTTCCGCTCCGCTTGATCCCCGAAACCCTACACATGTTTCATATGACTCAAAATCAAATGAATCTAAATTCCCATCTTTATGGAGTTTAGAAATGCATTTCTCATTTATATGGCCAATAAGATAATGCCAAAAGTAGGTTTGATTCAAATAATTTGACTTGAAACTCTTTGTATTTATGTTAAGAATAGGAGTATCTGTGGACCTTTTCATGTTTGGAATATAAAGACCATAATACAAATTAGCATTATTATAGAACACGTCTTTACAAGAAATGAAGCATTTATTATTTACAATGATGAAATTAAAACAATCCAAATCCAAACATGAAACTGAATTGATGTTTATGCTCAAGGCATGGACATATTAACAATTATTTTAAGCTAAAACAAGTCCACTAGGTAAAATTAACTCATACCATCCTATAACCAACGCAACAACCTTTGCTCCATTTCCAACTAGTAGGGTGAATTTTCTTTTCTTTAGCTTTCTACTTTTGGCGAGACCCTGCACATTAATACAAATATGAGATCCACATCCAGTATCCAATACCCATAAATCACTAGTAGACAAGTTTACTTCAATAACGTAAATATCTGAAGCAATAGTCGCACTATTCTTTTTTTTCTTTAGATCTTCAAGATAGAGCTTGTAATTCATGAACTAATGCTCAAGTGCATGACATGAATGAAAATTTTCTTCTTTTTCTTTTTCCTTATGGGATTGTGAAGTAGAAGCAGCCTTAGGCTTGACTTGTTCCACAGGCTTTGTAACAGTCACAATAGCCTTGGCACTTTAGCCTTGCCTTTAGCCTTCTTCTGCATGGCATTTCCTTTCTGAACTAGCAACACATTAACAATGGGTTTCTTGACATTCTACTCAATAGTTTTAAGCGTCAAATGCGACTTTCAGATAGACTTCTCTATGTTATTCATGTTATAGTTCATCACAAATCGTGAATAACTATTAGGCAATGAATTAAGGATAAATCCATAGCCAACTTTTGGCTTATAGGAAATTCAAGTCTGTCAAGATAATCAATATAACCCTTTATTTTTAGAACATGAGGACTAACTGATACACCCTCATCCATTTAGCAAGAATGAAGGTTCTTGACTATCTTAAGCCTTTCTTATCTAGCCTGCTGTTGGTACATTTCCTTCAGCATCTTAGCCATGTTGTAAGCTTCCATGTATTCCATGTCCTTCAGAAAATCAGGAACAATGGTTGCCAACATAATACAAGCAACATCAGTTGAGTCGATGACATGCTTAGTATGTTCATCCTTCACACCTCTTAAAGCATTGGCCGGTGGTTCCTCAGGAATGGGATCATCCAGGACATACAACTTGCGTTCATGCTTAAGAAGAATTCTAAAGTTTCTGAACCAGTTGATAAAGTTTGTCCCAAACAACTTATTTTTCTTAAGGATGGATCGGGATTAGTGTGACTTGAAGAGGCCACAGATCTACAATAAAGATTATGAAACTTTTAATTTTATTATAGAGTAATAGACTCCCACCAAATTAACAACCCTCCTTAAAAATCCTATGTTAATTTAAGGGACTAAAATCTATGTTTCACCTATTTCCAAAACAGCTAAGGCATGACACTTTGAATTAGGTTGTTTAGGTAGGTACCAATTACCAATTACATCATAACTTTAAGTTGTTTTTATTAGATTATGATATCTTACGTCTTAGCATGTTTTTATCTCATCTAGTGCCTAAAGCCCAAAACCGTTTTGATAGCTTTATCAAGTCTAATCATTTCAAACAATAGAGTATCGTTACTCAACTTGCCTCTCCAAGATAACACACAATACTCTGCGGAGGTAGAACCATATTAATGTGATCGAAGCCTTGAAAAGTGTTTGAGAATGGATGACACTTGACTTAAAACTTGGAAGAGGGATTTTCATTTGTTTTAGTGATCATAATTTAAACAAGATAAATATCAAATATGACAATGCATGTACAATCACTAAATAAGTTAGGAAATTTTACTAATATTGACTATTATATGAATTTTTATTTCTTAAACAATGAATTCTAATTTCAAAAATTAAAAATTGTCTAAAATTTCTCATTATTTTAGTCAATCCGATTGACCAAAACTGCCCCTTATTTTAATTCTAAAAAATATTAATTAAATTTTTTTTAATTAACTTAGGCCTACCTCTAACTTAGTATCTTATCCAAATCCAATTATAATTTAAGATACTTTGAATCCTTATCCAACACGAATTTGTTATATATCTCACCTATCTTATATGATTTGTAATTGTGATCCAATTACATGTTTATCTCCTATCTAATAGGAATATACTAATGGACAACCACAATGAGATATATGATCGAAAACCAATTTTGTTTCTTATCTATACAAAACGAGCAATTAAATCAAGAAACGATATATTAACCATGCATTCAACACCAGAATCATATTAAATTAATCATATTAACCTAATCATGATTTCTATTATGGAGACATTCATAATTATTGAACAAAACAAACTATGTACCAACACCAGAATAACATTAACCGAAACATGACTTCTACCATATGAACCTACAAAATTCGCAACGGTTAATAATTAAACATACCTTAATCACAATATTCTAAACATGAATTATATCATTAAATCAAATCATGCGTAAGTATCAATATACATGCATTAACAACTTGCTTTAAAACCAATTCTTGATAACAATTATCACAAAACCTATATGTACATCATATATACATTAATCTAGATCATGTTTTCACACATATATCATATGTACATAAGAGAAAACATGCAAATGTTAAATAGAATCAAAACTTGCTTTGACACCATTGTTGAGTTATAGGTTTCGTACATAGCGAAAAATTCAAAACAATTTTTGAAAATCACCGACAGGATCAAAAATAAGTTCCATTAAACAAGATTTACAAAAATAAGCTCCAAGATGATTAAGTGTGCGTCCTCTATCATAAATTCACTCACGAACGATAACCACAATTTAGAGTGCTAGCCCCAAGATAGATAGAAAACGTTTTTCTTTTCGGTCCCAAAATCTAGAGAACTTAAAATTTGCAAAAAACAAAAATCTTATTTTGTTTTAGGGATTCAACCTCTATTTATATAAGTAGATAAGCCCTCACTTAAAATCATATTCTTAATACAACAATTGTATTTAGCTAGTTTAAGCATATTATACATACGTTCCTATTAATATGTTATCATATAAAAAATAGTAAGGTCTTTTACGTCATGAATTTTATCATAAAAAATTCATTACTCTGGATCAATCGAAATTATGCAAAGCGATTCTTTTTGTGCGCCCTAATAGGATCATGAGATGTTGGCAGTGAACCAAAATTATTTTGGTAAACAAGTCATAAGCGGTCTCTAGCAAGGCATTATGACTACCCAAGTAGCATGAATATCAGAATTGATACAACCAAATGAATAACATATATCATATCCTTTTTTCGTGCGATATCATTTGATTAAACATAAGGCATGGAAAGTCACCTTGAATGTTCAATCGTACTAGTCTTGATCTTTAGGTAAACTAAAAACATCCAAATGACATTGATCATATCAATTCACTCGGACTTAACCATTTAACAGTCAAACATTTTGAGGGATCCACTGATATTTCTCTCTATATGGGAGGGATGCATTATTTCTTGATTACACATCTTCACATATTATTCACATGGTAACTAATCACAATCTTTATAATCGTCAGGTTAAAGAAAAACATTTGATCGTGTCAAATTGTCATTATTATAATATTGAAGTCTATGGTAATCTCAAGTCGAAGGACTAATGATATACCTATCATGAGTAACACCTATAACTTAATCCAAGTGGTGTTCTCATAGAGTGTCGGTCCAGTACCTTGTTCTAATAAAAAGTACACATGATCTTGATTCGTATCCATAAATGCATGATCATTACATGGCCATCAATCAAAATTCACACTAGCCTTAATTCATTATAGTTCCCAGTATAATGACGGACTAGGAACATTTAAGATATTTCAACAAATATCCATGGATCTTACTAAAAGGTAAACATGCAATCACTTATAACAATACAACAAATGAAAACCTCAATTTTATTAACTACAATTATAAGAGAAAAAATGTTTGTAGATTGACCTGGGGCACATGCCCAATAGATACACTTGGAAATCATAACACAAATATAAAATATACATTGGCCACGTGCCATAGTCTGTGTACGTATCACGATGTGGGTCCTACGTCACGAGTCAGTGATCCTGATTAGGGATTAAAATGCGACTAGAAACTTGGGCCATGAAAGTTCCATAATTCATTTTAAGGGACTCTAGAATACTTGTCCTAGCAGCAGCAATAGGAGTTACAGAACTTAGATAAAAGTTTAAACTAGTAAAGTTACCTTGATCAACTACAAATTCAACAACATGAAACTCAACAGGGGATCTAACTTCCTCTTTGTAGTCAAGAAGTGGAGTAACGAAACTTGCACCTTGTATTGAAGTTGGTGGCAGTCCATTCTGTGTTGCAACAGTAGGAAGATAATCTTCCCCTCTTGCAATTTCCTCACTTGAAGATTGCACTTCGATAGGACTGTGTCCTCACCATCAACATATTTCTCAGAATGTGAAACCTTAGTAATCTTTCGTTTCTTAATTCGTTTAGACTACTAGAGTGGATTTGTAGCTTGGGCAGGAACAAGTGCATCAGTAGTAGCCTTGATAGTAACAAGAGCTGGAGCAGCCGTAATAGTAGCAGATTAAGATCCTAAAGCTCTTACAATTGATGACTACTTTTGCAGGCACGAGAAGTCAAAATCAACAATCCTGTTGTTAAACTTCATTTGTTGATTCAATCTAACTTCCTCCATAAAATTTTCTAACTTGTTATCGGTCTGCTCAATGACTCAGTAACTTCCAAACAAATAAGTTAGGAAGCACGGTAGATAAAGCCTGTTCTGTTTCTTCCTTAAACGCACAACTGAGTCATAGATCTCCTTCCCAACATTGAGCTTCTTCCCCAACGCAACAACATCCAACAACAACACTCCCTCCTTAAAAAACACGAGTTTGGTGGGAAATAGCCACATCATTAGTTGTTAGGACCTTCTACAACATGTAAGGCTTGCATATGAGCATGGTTGCGGGAAGCCTAAAATCATTGTCAGAGGTCCACTTCTTAAGAACCCCTCCAGTCTAAAAAGAGACATCATCATCTAGCTTGAGTGTCAAACCCAACTTATCTACCAGTGTCTCCAATCAAGAAAGTCTAAGCATACAATTGATCAAAGCATGAATGAATGGAATATTGAAACCATGAACAAATACCTTGTCTGCAGAAGCATTTCCAAAATTTCCAAGAAGATTGGTGTAGAATTCCTTAATAATGGAGTCATTGTAGAGGCCTCCATAAGTCACCCACCTATAGATCCTAGTCTGAATTAGCAATCTCTCAAGTCAAGTTTCATGAATATGTGACACATTGATTGGTCGATCAAACCAGTACTTCCTCTTCATTATATCTTTAAATTTATCTGCGCACTTTAATGAACAGTAATGACTAAAAGCAAAGGGAGCAGGCAAATCAAAGTATTGAGAAATGAACACGATCTTCGTCTTGTCAGAGGCCTTACTAATAGGCTCAACTTCATCAAGAATCCACTCTAAAGAGTAAGAGGAAACCTTCACATCATATTTAACCTTATTCTTTCCCTTGACAGATCTGGCTTTCGTGGAAAAGTAGTATGTCCGATTGATTATCATCATCAGACAACCTCTAATTTCACTCGTGTACTATTTGCATCAATTGTAGGATGTGAGGGCGTACCAATGTAGAGTTTATTTGAAGGAGCATGATAGTAAATGCCTTTTGCCTCCAATGTCGAAAGATCAACAGTTGTAGTAGAGTCACTATGTGAAGTTATTGAAGAGCGTTGAGCCATTCTTGCAATTACTTGAAGAGAGAAAGATGAGAAAATGACAGAGAGGTGAGGAGTTTACAATGAGAGAGAAGAACTTGAATTGAGAAGGCCAAATTATGAAAATAAGGCATTATCACAAAATCAACAAAGACTAACTCAAATCGTAATAAAAATCCCCCTTAAATCCCCAACAATTAATTTGTTGTGTCTAATAGCACATAACTTACTCCCCCTCAACCAGTTCATAACGACTTGTTTTTAAAGCCGACTTAACAAGAGCGATACTTGTTGTCGGTAATTCCAAGTGGCAATTTTTTTGTCAAACACGAAAGCAGCTCACAAAAAAAATATTAAACACATAGATATCTATGTGAATGCACATAACTGTCAGGTTGCATTAAGAACCCTTGCTAGTGACAACATAAGCCAATGTCATGGCGCGACCTCTCAAAAGTTGTATTTCAAGAGCGTTTGTAAATATATTAGCTAACTACTTTTCAGTAGGAATATGCTGAATGCAAATTAATACACTTTCCAGTAGATCTCGATATAATGATGACGAATATCAATATGCTTCGGCCTAGAGTGTTGAACTGGGTTTTTTGAAATATTAATGGCACTCTTATTATCACACAAAACTGTTAACCGACATAAAACAATACCATAATATTTGAACATTTGATGCATCCATATTAACTGCGCGCAACAATTACCAGCAGCAATATATTCACTTTTAGCAGTAGATGGAGAAATGCAGTTCTGCTTCTTGCTATTCCAAACAACAAGATTATAACCCATGCGATAACATCAACCTATAGTAATTTTTTGATCATCAATACTTCCAACACAATCATCATCACTATACCTAATTAAGTCACTAGCACCTCCCATAGTAAACAGTATACCAAAGTCAATTGTTTCGTGCACATAGTACAAAATCCTTTTTACAACAACCAGTGAGACTCTTTTGGAAATGCGTGGTTGCAAGTGCAAACCCCAACACTGAAAGCAATATATGATTTACTTGTAGTAAGATATAATAAACTACTAATCATGCCTCTGTATAATGTAGGATTGACTGCAACACCTTTGTTATCCTTAGGAGTTTTCTTACTGGAGCTCATAGGTGTTCGAATAGACTTAGCGGCGTCCAATTCGAAATGGTTAACAAGAGATTTAGCATACTTATTATGAGATATGAATATGCTATCTTGAAACTATGTAATCTGCAAACCTAAGAAAGATGTAAGATCTCCAACCATGCTCATCTCATATTCTTTCTTCATTAAATCAACAAAATCTGAAGCTAGCTTTGCAGATGTAGTCCTGAAAACAATATCATCAACATAGATCTCCGCAAACACAAACTATTTATTATGCCTTTTAAGAAATACAGTCTTAAAAGTAAACCCTGTATTGTAACTTTCCTACACCAAATAGGTAGTCAACCTTTCATACCATGCTCGTGGTGCTTGCTTCAGTCCATAAAGTGCATTTTTCAGATTATAAACATCATTAAGTTTATCATGAACCTCAAATCCTTTAGGTTATGCAATTTAAATATCTTCTTGCAAATACCATTTAGGAAAACACTTTTAACATTATTTGCTGAAACTTGATTCCTTTGTACAAGCAATGGCTAGCAGTAGAAGAATAGATTCCATTCGTGCAACTGGAGCAAACATCTCATCAAAATCAATACCCTTAACATGTGTGTATCCCTATGCAACCATTTCAGCTTTGTTGCGAACAATAACACCATTCTCATCTATCATTTTGCAGAATATCCACTTGGTACCAATGATATAAACATTGGTCGGTCATGGAACAAGCTCCTACACATCCTTTCTAACAAACTCATTGAGTTCCTCTTGCATAGGATGAACCCAATATTCATCCATTAAAAGCTCCTTGAAATTTTTCGGCTCAATTTTATATGTAAAACATGCAAAACAAACCATATTCATATAATCAACAGGAGGAATAGCCCTATTTTGCACTGGATTATTAACTGAGCCAATAATTTACTTAATTAGATGATCTTTCACCATCCTTGACTGTGGAGCAGTAGATGTAGAACCAGGTTTTGTAGTAATAGGTGATTTTGGATAATCATCATCATTATCATTTTCATCATCAAATGGAGTAGTAATCTCTGAATTAGATGGTTTAGCAATAGGCTGAGTTATAAGTTGTGAGTTTATTGGTGGCGTCAACTCATTATCATCATCCTTTTGAAAGGACAATTGTTCTATTCATGCATAATCATCAACCATAACCTTAATAGATTTCATCACAGTCATAGTTCGCTTATTTTAGGCTCTATAAGAATATCTTAGAAAAACCTCAGCATTACTTTTGTAATCAAGCGTTCCTTAGTGATTGTATCATTCAATATGAAGCAGGTATTGCCAAAAACATGAAGTTGTTTAAGATATGGTTTTCTACCTTTCCAGATTTCATACAGAGTTTAAGTAGTCAGTGGCTTGACATAAACTCTTTTGATAATATAGGTAATAGTGTTTACTGCTTCCCCCTAAAGATTCATAGGCAGATTTTTTTCAGCTAGCATGACCATTGTCATCTCTTGAATTATGCGATTTTCCCCTTCAAAAACATAATTCTATTGTGGTGTCTTAGGAGCAGCAAATTTATGCATAATCATAAATTCAGCACAATAATCAGCAAATTGCTGATTTTTGAACTCTCTTCCATGATCACTGCAAATTCGACCAATGGATACATCGTCATCACTTTTCTCATTTAGAAGTTGAATAGTTAAATTTTTAACTCATCTAACTTTTCTACTTTATCATGCAGCAAACGAACTTAAGTGGATCTTAAGTAGTCATCAACAATGACAAAAAAATATTTCTTTCTCCCAAGACATTAAACTTTTACTGGACCAAAGAAGTCTATGTGTACTAATTCTAATACACTTGAGGTCAGTATGTCATTAAGGCCAACACGTGAAATTGAATTTTGTTAATCCCTTTAACATGGCTCAAAAATAGAATTAGGCTTAGAATATAGTTTAGGAATACCTCTTATAATATCATGAGATAGCAATTTTTGAAGTTGCTTGAAATTAAGATGACCTAGCCTTCTGTGCCAAAGCTCTATATTAATTAGAGAAACATAGTTGAATATAATTTGCGACTTGTGAGGCGATACAAAATGTTGAAGCAACATATAACAGTTGTGTGATGTTCAAATCCTATACATGATGCATTGTCTTTCTTCATTGATTATCTTATAATGATCTTTAGTGAAGTTGCAAATAGATCCTAATCACACAGCTGACTTATACTGATTGGGTTGGATTTCAACCTACCAACATGTAGAAATCCTCTGAGATTAGATAGTCTTACAACATTAAGATTTCACTTGACAATTTTTTCACCTAACGTAACATCACCTTCATTAAACGATTCAAAATTTTTAAGAAAGCTTTTATTCCCAGTCTTGTGTCTGGAACAACTACCATCCAAATTCCATAACTTGGTCGAAGTTGCTAAGAGTTGCAGATGCGCTATCATTACTTTATGAGATTTAAATCTCTAATCCTACTTAAATATTTCTTCTTCATAAGTGTAATCAGATATTTAAACATCTGATAGTATCATGGTCGAATATGTCCAACAATCCAATAATAATGACACATAGGGGAGGTCAGTTGTCAGTAATAATAGTCACTTTTTCCTTGCGGTTATAGCAACCTTCTGTAGCACAATCTTTTTTGCCTTTGTTGTTTCAACTTGAGCATAACTTAACTGACTCTTATTGATTATAGTTCCTTTGACAAAGATAGTAAGAGTATTAGCAGATCCCTTAGTATAGCCAAGACCGTGTTTAACTTGTGATGATTGACTAGTATGATACATTCTGTTTAATTTATCAAAACTAGAATGTAACTTTGCAGTAACAGCCTCAGAATTAAAAATAGCTTTCGTCAATATATTGATTTTTACCTCACCCTTTTATAACAATGCATGACAAGTCTTGTGTTCCCTTTCAAGAATTTTATAATCCAATTTGACAGAGAACAATTTCCTATTCAAGTCAGAATTTTAATCATAAAGAGATGTCCATTTAGCAAACAATAGATCATAAGAAGCTAGAAGATCCTTTGCAGAATCCTCATCATTGACAACAAAACATATATCTTTTGCCTTTTCCTTACTCTTTTTTCTTGTAAGATATTACAAAATCTTATTCAAAAACACCAATAATAGATGAAGAAGCATTAACAATATTACACTCTGTCAATATAATAGTGAGTGTAGTAGTAGAATCATTTGACTCTTTATCACTATTTTCTGAGTAATCATTACTCTAATAAGCATTCAAAGACTTATTTTTCTTTTAAGAAGGACATTCAATCTGAATATGTCCAACTCCTCCACATTCATGAAATTTATTTTCTTATCATGAGTAGAAGGCTTATTGATGTCATTACCCTTCTTGTAATTAGTTCTAGCAGAATTTCTCTCATAGTTTTTGAGGAATCTCAAGAACTTCTTTGCCATCATAACAAAATCATCTCTCAAAAAGTCATCAGAAATAGTAGTCTCAACATGATAAGCTTTCTTAGAAGAACAGGGTTTTTTGAATATATTCATCTCATATGTTTGCAGAGAACCCATTAATTCGTCAAAAGACATCTTCGTAATATCACAATACTTTTCGATTGTAGTAATATTTGAGTAAAATCATAAAGGAAGAGCATGAAGAGCACGTCATAATAACCGTTCGTCAGTATACTTTTCTCTAAGTAGAAAAGCTTGATTAACAATGTCTCGTAAACGACCAGTGAAATAGGCAATATTTTATTTCTTTTTCATCTCAAGATGATCAAGCATTGAACTTAATTGGTGTAGCTTGGAAATTTTGATAGAATTTGTACCTGCAAAGATTGCCTTCAGAACATCCCATGCTTGGTTAGCAGTAGTGCAATTTGAAACCAATTTGAAGCGATGAGCATTAACATCAGTAAAGATATAACTGATTGCCTTATGATGGGAAACCTTCTCCTTTTTCTTAGCGTCTGTTCATAAAGATGCATGTTTTGAAACAGCTTTACCATCCGTATCTGGTTGCGTTGGAGCATTGTATTCTTTCTCCAGCAATCCTTAAATAATTCGATTAATGGCAGAGACAAAATAAACAATCTGGATCTTCCAGTAGGCATAGTTGGTTCCTTCCAACAATGGTGGTTGAGTTATTGATCATCCTTCATGTCTTTTATCGGTTCGTGGTCATAACAACTCATCAATCGATCCCATGGCGATAAAACTATCCAAAATCTCATTTTTCTATATTTGTAAAAATAATAAAATGACAAGCTTTTATTATAATGTTAAAGTTTTTAAAACCAGAGGAACTAAGGAGATTAAAGAATCAGTGATGAACTAATAATCACACATTAATACTAAACAAGAATTGATATCGTAGTAAGACTTGAATGTCTTCCTCTCCGTAGGTTAGCCTAAGTAATCAATTAATCAAATTGATAATATGAAAAATCGATCTCTCGTTCTCACATAACTCAAGTAATGAACGATGATCCACACAAAGGCAATTTTGAGTATTTATAGGCTCAGTCCATCTACTATATCTAGGAATTTAATCCTAAATACAATTAAATTCAGAAAACCTCTTCAGTCTCCAATTGTAATTTCTGTAGGAATCATCCAATTTTCAACAGCTAAGTCTTCTATTCCTTTATGAATATTGACGCTTCATTTCTATAAGTTCTTCAGTCCTTAATGCACATTTCTCTCGGATTTTGTAGTTGAAATCCATCTCGAAGTTCTCTCCTTGCAGTTTCAAACTCCTTCACTATTGTAGACAAATACTGATAGTTGCTCTATTGCAATATCCAACACTTATTCAAATCTTGCTTCGACTTCAATTCAGTTATTGTCTTTTATCTAACCTAGATACTATAATCTTCACTAGAATTCGTGTTGTAGTATATCTTTGAGTTATATCTTTACTCAAACATCTTACTGAGTCATGCTTCCATCTTCATTGCAGCATTTACTAAACTAACTCATATTCTATTTTGAAAATATACCGCCAACAAGGATAGACTGCCCAAAACACAGTAAACTAGGGTCTAGCATAATATTTGAAACTCATATTTCGACTTACAACGTGACTCAAGTTTTCTAACAACTCTAACGATTATTTTCGAAATAACCAAAAGAGCCTTCACATCTTTTTTTAATGTTTTTGAACCTTTAAATAGGTTATTAACCATTTATTAGATTCCAAATAGGATCTTAACTACCTATTTAGTTTCAGAATCACTTATAACTCACAAATGGATTCCCAATTGGAGTTTTGTTGCCACATTAATTAGTCTATACCATGGTTATTCCAAATCTAGATTAGAAGCCTTCACCAAACTTACAAATGATGATCGACAATTAAAAATTAATGTATCAAAATCAAATTACTTACAACATCTCTAATTAAAACCATTAATTTAGTCCCAAATATTGTTCAATAAAACCAAGACAATCCATCGTATTCTCATAAGATCATCAAAACAAATTTAAAATCATAATTTCCACTTTACTACTATAGTGGATAGCCTATATTCAACATCAGTTTCCACTATATATATATCAATTATTTATGCTTTAAGTCTAACATATTTCCAAACTAAAGTATATAACAATCATCACATCGATTTATTTCAAAATAGTTTTCTTTCCAAACTTTCCTCCCCGAGTGCTATGGCATCAGTCGAGCCGAGGCTCGGCCTCACCTAGCACTCGGGTACTACCCTTGGGAGAGCCAAGGCAATCCCTAGATGTAACGGCCCAAATTTCCAATCTCGCTTTTATCTGTAATTAGTATCACCAACCCATGACGTGAGACCTGCACCGAGATACGCACACTGAGTGAGGTACATGGCTAAGGTATATATTAGTTTTGGGTGGTGTTTTGCCTAGTTATATGTGTAGACTAATTAAGTCAATTCTACTTGTTATGTATATGCGTCATAGTGAGTGTAGGGACACGCCTCGAGATGCAAGTCAACCTGGGATAGAGTACTCGGGGGATTAATGTGACAACTTGTTTGTCAACTAATGAAACTAAAATGCACTAACTATGTGTTAAGGTGTCTAAGTTAATTGACTTGATCAAATTAATGCTAGGCCTATGGTTTAATGTGAATCAAATAAACACCTAAGTTATAAAATAAAGCTACACCATAGATTGCACCTTGAAACTTGTGCAACAAACTGATCTTTGGCATCCAAGTGACTTAATGTGTGTTAGTTTGGACAAGTTAGCGGAAGTAGGAGTAGATGTGAGCCATGAGATCAACCTAGAAATGTGTAAAGCACACTAGATATGGGATTATGGTTTACACCATCCAAGAAGTATACAAAAGAGGTTTTCTTCTCAAATCACACATATAAACTCATGAACTACAAAAAAAATGCAGAGCAAGGGCTGCTGAAATTTGGGGTTATGAAAGGAGCAATTCACCATCAAATTGTTTTGCATGAGTTAGGAGCTAAGTTCAACACTCTAGGTAAGAATTACAACTTTTGTATACTTAAAGTTTATGTTTTTTGGGAATGAATGATAGGGTCTTGATTTCAGAAAAGATTGAGTACCTTTAAATTTGTGTGATCAAATTTTGAAGGCTTATTTCAGTTCTTAGGCTTAAATTTAAAAATTGAGGGCTTTTGACGAAATTTAGGTTGAATCCCATTTTGGTTTCGCATTATTTTCATAGGGAAAATGTTATGGTCTTTGAAAATGGTTTGAATATTCGGATTCCTCACGAAAAATTATTAATTTTTCCATAATGAAGTTTAGAATTTGGATTTGAAATGAAAAGTTATGAATAATCAAAGATATCATGGTATTTATGCCATTGCTTCTGATTTTTATTGAATTCTGATATCAAAGAGTTTCCAATTCCAAAATCTAACTTACTTTTTGAATTCCTTGCAAAACGTCTTTCAACCTAGTGTCAAGAATTTCTAGATTTGGTCTTGATTTTATAAAGTTACGGATTCTTATGCTTTCAAGTGTTCAAAAGGTGTTTGATGAAATGCATGCTTCAATCTTGTAATTTTTGAAGAAAGCATAGTAAATTATGAAGTGTCTCCCCTTGTTTGTATTTGGAGGATGTTAAGGACCCTTGGAGGAGGTGAGCGAGGGTCTGGGAATGAATGAGAAGGCCATTCCCATTACGGGAACCCAAAATTTTGGTTGCATATATTGTGGGTTTCCACAGATGTAGCGCGTAAGAGGACACACATAACGCGCTATCCAGGCACTGAAAACTTTTAAAAAAAAAATAAGTTTTAATAACATGGCTTGCAAGAACTAATTTTTGACACATCGATTTTCTGTTTCATGGGTTTTTTACTTAAATTGAAGGAATTAAGCAGATAATAGATTTTTCAATAAATTTTGACTTTTAAAGTGGATTTTGGTTTTAGAAGTTAATAAAAACTAAATTGACCCCAAACCAATTATATTTGAACTAATAGGACACTGAGAGTTCGGATGCTAGGTTTTGAGCGTTGGGAGGCCGGTTTAGGTAGGACACTATTGCGTGGAGTGTAACTAAACTTGCCAAGTTATTTTGATGCAATTCATTCTATTATTATAAATCATTTTTAATCTCTGTTGACTGTATTGCCTTTGAAATCAAATTCCATGCCTTTTTTGCTATTCTAATCACTTGGTGAAATTATCTATTCATGGTATTGTTGTTTTTCAATCTCATAGACTCTTTTCTTGTGCCTTATATTTTTCTTGTGGTTATATTTGGTAATTTAAGTCTCAATAACATGCTATTATTAGTGTGGTTGTTATCAAATAAATGTGGGGACTTGTATTATATCCCATTGTGATCTTAAGAAATTAGCCGAACCTTGACTTCCTAGCGTGAGCCTCTTTGGTAGTAATTAAAGTAGTCCTCATATCTAGGTCTCTTTACTCAATTAAGATATGTGCGACTCATGGGGTTAGAGTCCTTGGGATGTCGGTTCCTATTACTTGACATTATGCGGCACACGGGGTTAGATTCATTAGGGTAGTTGACACACTTGGGTTAGAGTCCTTAATGATATTGTGGATTTATAGGTTAATGTGACATAGCTCACGACTGACTGGACCTAGATCATTACTACTTATCCTAGTGTTAGTCTCAATTGTTTAGCTCTAGTATTTTCTAGCATATTGTATGATTCAATAATTTTTTGTTATTGATATGCTTTTAAATACCATTTGCTATATTTGGAAATTTGATGAATAAATTCAAGTTTTACTTAAAATTACACACTGTGCTCACCGTCTTGTTTGTGACGGTGGGTGCAGAGCCTTCGAGTAGCAGGCTAAGGAAAGAGAAAATCAACGACTATCTTTGAGCCCTTTGGCAATCTATCACTTCTGACCTTATAGTTTATTTTTGTACTTTGACTTAATATACACTTTATATCCTTTAGTTACATTTTGGGGTTGTATATTGGGTTGAGCATTTAGTTCCCCAACTTTTCATGACTATCACATTGTTTATATTCGCCACTCTATTATACATTTATGTAATCGTTGTTTCCTGGTTTCCATACTTAGGATTTATTATATTTCTTTTGCATAACTGTTAAGACTTCAACTAAACTTAATAAACTATAAAAAGTTTTAATTAACTCTGAAATTCAATAATAACATGACATTTGTATTACTTATCCTAAACGCATATAACGAGGAGAATAAGACAAAAGGATGACTAATATGTAGTTAAGTCCTACGTGGCTAAGATTAGGGATTAATTACGGGATTAGGTCGAGCGCTGCCCTAGATTAAAGAAGGGGTCATCATACTACATCACCCTAGGGATTGGCTAGTGCCAAAGCCTTTCGCTAAGCTTAGTAGGGATGTGCCTTGCTATATATGGCAAGCCCTGCCCTGTAGGGCATGCCCGCCCTTACAAGGCATGAAGAGCCCTGAGTCCCAATGGAAACAACTTATCATCATCAACTACCTTCTTCCTTCCAAGCAAAACCACAATAATAATAAAAACACATAACAGCTACATAGCAACCCCATCATCATCATCCCATCCCCTATAAATTCTCTTCTCCTAATCAAGCCCTATCACTCCATCAATTCGCACAAAACAACAATTCTAAAGCGAACAACTTAATCACATTAATAATTTATTAAAAAATCTAAAAATTTAAAGCTCACCTCTAATGGATTGATTTCCATCATTCTTCACCATGTTTACAACCATGAGGGACAGAGCAGAGCAAACAAGAAAAAGATAGAGAAAATAGCAAACTAAGATAGAGGTGAGGCTTGCGAGATAGGAGAGTCACTGAATAGGGCATCGAATAGAGGAAAAAGAAGAAGTAGTGTATAATAGAGACGATGAAGAGGGTCAAGATGGGAGAGACAACTATTGAGGCATTGGTGTGAATCGAAACCCCAATTCGATTCACATGGTTATTTAGTTTTAGTTAGGCAAATGTCCTAACGACCCTATATTTATCCACCCCTCTTCACACTTCTTCTGCCCCTATCGGTTATTTCACACTTTTTTTTAAGTTTTCTTTTAATGTTTCATGTTTATCTTCAATTTCTTGTCCAAATTAAACCTCGAAAAATACCCTAATTTTGTGAAAAAATAGAAAAAATACCTACGCTCTCCGAACAAGCGGACACCGCATCTCGACTTTAACTTAACCTTATTTCACGTTGAATAGAGTATATTACATTCACTTGGCACACGACACATAAAAATAATATTTGAACTTATGATCTCAGTGCGTAATGCATTGGTCCCACTTTGGATACTTAATTCCCAATTAAAATCGGAAATAACTTAATAAGTTAACTAATTAAGTTTATGAAATTCTTGGATTTCACAACTTCAATTTGCAATTTGGATATGTGTTTACTTTGAATGGAGGCGTTATGAGTTGGAAAAGTTTAAAGCAAGAGACTGTGGCAAATTCTATAGCAGAACTTGAGTACATTGCAACGTCTAATGCATCTAAGGAGGCATTTACGATCAAAAGGTTCATTTATGAACTAGATGTGGTTCCAAGTATTGGTCACCCCATTTGCTTGTATGATAACAACAATGGGGCAACAGCACAAGCCAGGTAAACGAGGTTACACCACAGATCAACATATACTCTGACGTTTTCATCTCATCAAAGAAATCATTGAGACAGAAAATGTGAACATTTGTAGGGTTCCTACAGAAGACAATGTTCCTATCCATTGGTGAAGGCTCTTCCAAAAGGAAAACATGATGGTCATGTTAAGATATTAGGTATTAAATGCATGAATGATTGGCCCTAGTGCAAGTGGGAGATGTTGGGGGCATCAACCCTAAGTCAATCTTATGAACAATGTTTATATTACTATTTTTGTTAATATAATAAAGGATTTCATTTGTGGTTCCTTATTATAGTTGGTTTGCATGTGTACATTATAATATGATCCATGAATGTTGACTGATACATATTAAATGTCCCTAGTCAGTCAATATACTGAGAACTATAATGAATTAAGACAATGATGAGTCTTGATAAATGGACATATGATGATCATGCGTATAAGGATACGAGTCAAGATCATAAGTACATGTTAGGGAACATTGTATTGGACCGAAACGTTTTGAGAACACCACATGGATTAAGTCATAGGTGTTACTTATTATGGGTATATCATTTAATCATCTGATTTGAGATTACAAAATACTTCAATAACAGGATTATAGTGATTTGACATAATCAAACATGGTATTTAATCAGACAATTATTAAGGTTGTGATTGGTTACTAAGTGAATAACGTGTGAAGATATGTAATTGAGATAAAATTGGTCCCTCTCGTTAAGAGAGAGGTATCATTACATCCCTCCATATGATAGACTAAAAATAGCCAAGTCCAAGTGATTTGATATGATCAATATCACTAGGATGTTTTCAATGTACCTAGAGATCGAGACTAGTACGATTGAAACATTATCGATGACTTTTTCGTTCCTTTTTTTAATCAAAAAACATCATACGACAAAAGGATATGATAAACACTATTAATTAGGTTGTATCAATCTTGATCTTTGTACAACTTGGGTAGTCATAATGACATGTTAGAGACAGCTTACGACTCGTTTACAAAGATGGTTTTGGTTTACTAAAATAAGTTGTAGGAACCTATTGAGTCGAACACAAAAAGTGGTTTTGCGGGATTTTAAATGACTCGAACAATGAATTTTATATAATTAAATTCTTAAATAAAATTCCTTATGATGTGTCATATTAATACCACTTTAAGTAGGAATATAATGGTAATTCACTAACCCTAATTTATACAAAGGTTTTATAAATATATGTGTTATGTGAATTTACTTGACAAGAGAAATTAAGGTTAGAATCTAATTATCATTTTTAGAAAACAAGTTAGGTTTCTCAGTCGTTCTATAGTTTTAGAGCGAACATAAAATTGTTTTTGTGTTTTTTCTTGAGCTAGCATTTAGAATCTCGACTGTTGTTCGGGTGTAGATTTTTTATAGAGGAAGTTCGGCTCAGCAGCGTCGAAAACATCAATCAACATAGAGAAGCAAACTAGCTATTGAGGTATAGATTAATTTTGTTAATAAGTTTAATGGAATTAGGATTAGATATTTTCGGGGTTTCAAAATAAATTTTTAGAATATCGGCTGCATTTTGAACCCCAAAATCCCAACACTCGCCCCTTCCTTACGTTTTTATATGTATTTTTATGTATATATATGTCAATCTAACCATATAGTACTTACGTGAATCTTAAATTACAATCTAAATCAAATTAGAAGTTCAAAACTTTCTAATTTCTATTATGTCCCCGTGTTTGACATTATCCTACATAGTACGTTCACACCCACTGCACTAGACATCTTTATATTTTCTATTCTTTTTCTTCTCAGTAGATTTGACATTGTACGTTCAATGTTCCCACGCCATACGTTTATTCTCACGGCGTCATCATAGCATCATTGTCTGATTCTTCACATTTTAATTTTTCTGCTTTACGCCATTTGTGTTGTTCTCACAGCGTCATTCCTCTAAGCTACGACATCACCTCTAAATTCGAGATTTTTCTTGGCTTATTCACCCAAATTTTTTCCTTTCTCATTTCTATCCTTTAGATATGAGAATATAAAAATAGCACAATTTAGTAGTCATTTTAATGTAATAAGATTGCTTATTCTACTAAAATACTATCTAAATATAACTCTAACTAAAAACTTATCATATACACCCAAACTTTGGATTTTGCACGTCCCAAACAAATTTGTTTTATATTAAGTTAGAAACTAACTACTATTTATTATTTTTCATAGCCTATACCAACTCCACCTATGTTGAACACTATGTTCATATTGAAAATGGGTAAGGGAGGTCTCAAACTCATTTTTCATACCTTAAATGTGGGGGAAGGAAGCCCCAAGCCCATTTTCCATTCTTGGAAAATGGAAGATGGTTGTGACAAGTTGACATTCAGCGTACAACTTTAGTCGCTTTTTATGAAATGGATCAAACATATAATTTGGGATTGAGGCTTTGTTGTTGTTGTTGTTGTATAGCCTACCTCAAATGATAAAATTCACGAGTACCCTTCAATTTTATTGGTTATCAAGCAAAAAATTCACTTAAGAATTTTCAAAGTTAGAATCTTATAGACAAGTAGCGCAAACGACAATATAACATTCTTTCAAAACTCAAAATTAGTTCAAAACCGAGACCATCACCTACTAACAAGTTTAGTTAAGCTCAACAACTTTTAATTTTAAAAACGTCAATATTTTTCTTATTGATCAAAAAGGATCTTGTAGGGTGCAAACAAAAATGTTGTGAATTATCAAATATAGCCTGTTGATTAGGAAAACTTTTTAAATCTTGAACTAAAAAAACTTATCCAAATCAATATTTTCGAAATTAAATCATCAAAATACGATATCCAACACCAACAAATTATTTGTTACCAATGAAAAAATATTTTTACAGCCTGTAAAGTCAATTTGGACAAAAACCAAGAATAAATTCATCCAAAATCCAAATGTAAATCATTTTCAAGTATAAATATAACTTTTAAATTGTTCTCAATTGTATTGTATCAACTCAATTCATTAAAACCCTAGCTTACACCGTGGGATGGTTTCTGAACTGACGCAAATCAATCTAATACATCAATTCACAACAATACATACTAATTCACATCAAAGCATCGTGGGAGAAATCGAATAATCGCGAGAATTCAAATTAAATTGAGGGAAATGTAATGAATTGAGAATTTCCTAAATATTGGGCCGAATCCCTCATTTACACAATGAAAACTGACACGTGTCGAGCGTGTACAATAAATCTTCCTCATATTTCATAGTTTCAATATGTTTATAGTAGTGGTGAGTAGGAATCATCTCCACAGGGATTTATCAAACTTCTCTAGGAAAAATGACTTTTCATAGTTTTCATTATTTTTTACTTTAATTTAATTAATAAATAAAAATAGTAAAAAAACTCACTAATTCAATGTATAAAATAATAATAATTAGCTAACTATACAAACTTAACTAACACAATCAAAATTCACTTATTATCAAATAAATTGAAAGATAAATAAATATTTTTAAAAATATCCAGAACAATGAAACGTCAATCTATTTTGCATCCAAATAACTTATTTCAATCTTATAGTTATGAGCATACTTTATAAAGTACCATAGATCGAGACTTGCACGATTGAAACATAAAAGGTGACTTTTTTGTGCCTTATGTTTAATCGAATGATATCATACGATAAAAGGATATGATGTACACTATTGATTAGGCTATATAGATTTTGACATTTATGCGACTTGGGTAATTATAATGCCTTGCTAGAGACTGTTTATGACTCGTGTACGAAAATGGTTTTAATTCACAGACAACATTGCATGAACCTATTAGGTCTAACATAAAGAATAGTTTTATGGGATTTAAAATGACTCGAACAATGATTTATATGGTAATATTTGTAACATAAAATTCCATATTATGTGTCATATTAATACCATTTTTAGTAGAGGTACAATGATAATTCATTAACCCTGCTTTATATAAGGGTTTTATAAATAAGCTTGTTAAGCGAATTCATATGACTGGAGAAATTAGGGTTATAATCTAAATTTTTTTTAGAAAGCGAGTGAGCTTTCTCTACCATTTATAGTTTTAAGGCGAACAAAAAAATGTGTTATCATTTTTTCCTTGGTAAGCATTTGGAATCTCGGCCTTTATTCTTGTGCGGATTTTTGACAGAGAAAGTTCGTGTCAGGCAGCGTCTGAAACATCGATCGACATAAGGAAGCAAACTAGCGATTGAGGTAAGGATTAATTTTGCTAATAAGTTTAATGGGATGTGGATAAAGTCTTTATGGGCTCTAGAAAATCAAATTTTAAAATATCTATTGCGTTATGAATCCAAAAAACCCAACACTCTGCCTTTCCTTATTTTTAATTATATCTCTGTATATCTAATAGTAAAGTACTTAAATGAATCCTAAATTACAATCTAAATCGAATTAGAAGTTCAAAACTTTCTAATTTCTATTATATCCCCGTGTTTGACGTTATCCTACTTTGTACGTTAAACCAATTACACAAGACATCTTTACATTTTCTATTCTTTTTATTCTCAGCAGATTTGACATTGTATGTTCAATGTTTCCACGCTATAAGTTCATTCTCACGGCGTCATCATAGCATCATTGTCTGATTTTTCATGTTGTCTTTTTCCTGCTTTACGCCGTTTATGTTGTTCTCACAACATCATTCCTCTAAGCTACGACATCACCTCTAAATTCGAGATTTTTCTTAGCATTTTCACTTAAATTTTTTGTTTTCTCTTTTCTATCCTTTAGATATGACAATATAAAAATATCGCAATTTAGTACTCATTTTTATATAATTAGACCGCTTATTCTACTAAAATACTATCTAAATATAACTCTAACTAATAACTTATCATATATACCTAAACTTAGGATTTTGCACGTCCCAAGCAAATTTGTTTTATATTAAGTTAGAAACTAACTACTATTTTTTATTTTTCATAGCCTATACCCTAAAATGACAAAATTCACGGGTACCCTTCAATTTTAAGGGTTATCAAGCCAAAAACTCACTTAAGAATTTTTAAAGATAGGATCTTACAGACAAGTAGCTCAAACGACAATATAACTCTCTTTCGAAAATCAAAATTAGTTCACAACCAAGACCATCAACTACTAACAAGTTCAGTTAAGCTCAACAATTTTTAACTTTAAAAACAATAATATTTTTCATATTGACCAAAAGGAATCTTGTAGTGTGCATTTCATGCTTTTCATAAACTCCAAGAATACTAAAATTATATCATAAAAAAAGGTGTTGTTGACTTTCAAATATAGCATGTTGATTAGGAAAACTTTTTTAATTTTGAACTAAAAAAATTATCCAAATCAATATTTTCGCAATTAAATCCTCAAAACATAATATCCAACACCAGCAAATTATTTGTTAAACCAATTTTAAAATATTTTCACATCCCGTGGAGTCAATTTGGACAAGAACCACTAATAAATTCACCCAAAATCCAAACATAAATAATTTTCAAGTTTAAAAATAACTTTTAAACTATACTCAATTGTATCGCATCAACTCAATTCACTAAAACCCTAGCTCACGCCGTGGGATTATTTTCAACTTTGCGCAAATCAATCCAATACATCAATTCACTACAATACATACAAATTCATATCAAAACATCGCGGGAGAAATTGAATAATCGTGAGAATTCGAATTAAATTGGGGGAAATGTAATGAATTGATAATTTACTAAATATTGGGCCGAATCCCTCATTTGCACATCAAAAATTGAAACGTGTCGAACGTGTACAATAATTTTTCCTCATATTAAATAATTTTAACATTTTGTAGTAGTGGTGAGTAGGAATCATCTCCACATGGATTTATCAAACTCCTTTAGGAAAAATGACTTTGAATGGATTTTTATTATTTTTTTACTTTAATTTAATTGATAAATAAAAATAGTAAAAAAACTCACTAATTCAATATATAAAATAATAATAATTAACTAACTATATAAAATTAACTAACACAATCCAAATTCACTTATTATCAAATAAATTCATTGATAAATAAATATTTAGAAAATAACCAGAACAATGAGACATCAATCTGTTTTGCATCCAAACAAGTTACTTCAATCTTATAGTAACGAGCATACTTTATAAAGTATCATAGATCGAGACTTGTACGATTGAAACATAAATGGTAACATTTTTATGCCTTATGTTTAATCAAAAGATATCCTACGACAAAAGGATCTGATGTAAACTATTGATTAGGTTGTATCTATTTTGACCTTAATGCAACTCGGGTAGTCATAATGTCTTGCTAGAGACCGTTTATGACTCGTTTAAAAAAATGGTTTTAGTTCACTAACAACATTCCATGGACCTATTGGGTCTAACATAACGAATAGTTTCGCGGGATATCAAATGACTCGAAAAATGAGTTATATGGTAAAATTCGTAACATAAAATTCCCTATTATATGTCATATTAATACCATTTTAAGTAGAGGTACAATGATGATTCACTAACCCTTACTTATACAAGGGTTTTATAAATAAACTTGTTAAGTGAATTCATATGACTTAAATGAATCCTAAATTTTAATATAAACTAAATTAGAGGTTCAAAATTTTCTAATTTCTATTATGTCCCCGTGTTTGACGTTATCCTACATTGTACGTTCAAACCCACTGCACTAGACATCTTTACATTTTCTATTCTTTTTCTTCTCAGCAGATTCAACATTGTACGTTCAATGTTCCCACGCCATATGTTCATTCTCACGACGTCATCATAGCATCATTGTCTGATTCTTCATGTTCTCTTTTTCTGCTTTACGCCGTTTGTGTTGTTCTCACATCGTCATTCCTCTAAGCTACGACTTCACCTCTAAATTCGAGATTTTTCTTAGCATTTTCACTTAATTTTTTTCTTTTCTCTTTTCTATCCTTTAGATATGACAATATAAATATACTGCAATTTAGTACTCATTTTTATATAATTAGACCGCTTATTCAACTAAAATACTATCTAAATATAATTTTAACTAATAACTTATCATATACACCCAAACTTAGGATTTTGCACGTCCCGGGAAAATTTGTTTTATATTAAGTTAGAAACTAACTACTATTTTTTATTTTTCATAGCCTATACCCTTAAATGACAAAATTCATGAGTACCTTTCAATTTTAATAGTTATAAAGCCAAAAACCCACTTAAGAATTTTTAAAGATAGGATCTTACAGAAAAGTAGCTCAAATGACAATATAACTCTCTTTCGAAACTTGAAATTAGTTCACAACCAAAACCATCAACTACTAACAAGTTTAGTTAAGCTAAACAATTTTTAACTTTAAAAATAGCAATATTTTTCATATTGACCAAAAGGAATCTTTTAGTGTGCATTTGATACTTTCCATACCCCAAGAATACTCAAATTATATCATAAACAAAAATGTTGTCAATTTTCAAATATAGCATGTTGATTAGGAAAACCTTTTTCATTTTGAACTAAAAAAATTGTCCAAATCAATATTTTTGCATTTAAATCCTCAAAACACAATATCCAACACCAGCAAATTATTTGTTACTAATTTCAAAATATTTTCACATCCTGTGGAGTCAATTTGGACAAGAACAAATAATAAATTCACCCTAAATCCAAAAGTAAATCATTTTCAAGTATAAAAATAACTTTTAAATTGTTCTCAATTGTATCGCATCAACTCAATTCACTAAAACCCTAGCTCAAGCTGTGGGATTATTTCCAAATTGGCGCAAATCAATCCAATTCATCAATTCACAACAATACATACAAATTCATATCAAAACATCGCGGGAGAAATAGAATAATCGTGAGAATTCGAATTAAATTGGGGATATGTAATGAATTGTTAATTTGCCAAATATTGGGCCGAATCCCTCATTTGCACAACAAAAATTGACATGTGTTGAATGTGCACAATAAATCTTGCTTATATTAAATAATTTCAATATTTTGTAGTAGTGGTGAGTAGGAATCATCTCCACATGGATTTATCAAACTTCTATAGGGAAAATGACATTTAATGGTTTTTATTATTTTTTTACTTTAATTTAATTGATAAATAAAAATAGTAAAAAAACTCACTAATTCAATATATGAAATAATAAGAATTAAGTAACTGTATAAAATTAACTAACACAATCAAAATTCACTTATTATCAAATAAATTTATTGATAAATAAATATTTAGAAAATAACCAGAACAATGAGACATTAATTTGTTTTGCATCCAAACAAGTTACTTCAATTTTATAGTTACTAGCATACTTTATAAAGTACTATAGATCGAGCCTTGTACAATTGAAACATAAATGGTAACATTTTTATGCCTTATGTTTAATCAAAATATATCGTACGACAAAAGAATATGATGTAAACTATTGATTAGGTTGTATCAATTTTGACCTCTATGCAACTCGGGTAGTTATAATGTCTTGCTAGAGACTGTTTATGCTCATTTACAAAAATGGTTTTAGTTCACTGACAACATTCCTTGAACCTATTGGGTCTAATATAAAGAATAGTTTTGCGGGATTTTAAATGACTCGAACAATGAGTTATATGGTAAACTTCGTAACATAAAATCCCCTATTATGTGTCATATTAATACCATTTTAAGTAGTGGTACAAAGATAATTCACTAACCCTGCTTTATACAAGGGTTTTATAAATAAGCTTGTTAAGTGAATTCATATACCTGGAGAAATTAGGGTTAGAATATAATTTTCCTTTTTTGAAAGCTAGTGAGGTTTCTTTGTTGTTTATAGTTTTAAAGAGAACAAAAAAATGTGTTTACATTTTTTCTTGGGTAAGCATTTGGAATCTCAACCTTCATTCGTATGTGGATTTTTGATAGAGGAAGTTCCTGACCGGTAGCGTCTGAAACATCTATCGAACAGGGAAGCAAACTAGTGATTAAGGTACGGATTAATTTTGCTAATAAGTTTAATGGGATTTGGATCAAATCTTTATGGGTAGAAAATCAAATTTTAAAATATCTATTGCGTTATGAATCCAAAAAACCCAACACTCAGCCCTTCCTTATTTTTTTATCTATAATTCATATATCTCTGTATATCAAACTGAAAAGTACTTATATGAATCCTAAATTACAATCTAAATAGAATTAGAAGTTCAAAACTTTCTAATTTCTATTTTGTCCCTGTGTTTAAAGTTATTCTACATTGTACGTTCAAACACACTGCACTAGACATTTTCACATTTTCTATTATTTTTCTTTTCAGCAGATTTGACATTGTACGTTCCATGTTCCCACGCCATACGTTCATTCTCACGGCTTCATCATAGCATCATTGTCTGATTCTTTACGTTGTCTTTTTCTGCTTTAGGCTGTTTGTGTTGTTCTCACAGAGTCATTCCTATAAGCTACGACATCACCTCTAAAATCAAGATTTTTCTTCGCTTTTTCACTCAAATTTTTTCTTTTCTCTTTTCTATCCTTTAGATATGAGAATACAAAAATACCACAATTTAATACTCATTTTTATATAATTAGACTTCTTATTCTACTAAAATATTATCTAAATATAAGTGTAACTAATAACTTATCATATAGTCCCAAACTTAGGATTTTGCACGTCTCGAGAAGATTTTTCTTTTATTAAGTTAGAAACTAATTACTATTTTTTATTTTACATAGCCTATACCCTCAACTGACAAAATTCACGAGTACACTTCAATTTTAATGGTTATAAAGCCAATAACTCACGTACGAATTTTCAAAGTTATGATCTTATAGAAAAGTAGCTTAAATGACAATATAACTCTCTTTCCAAACTCAAAATTAGTTCACAACCAAGACCATCAACTACTAACAAGTTTAGTTAAGCTCAAAAATTTTTAACTTTAAATACATCAATTTTTTTCATATTGACCAAAAAGAATCTTGTAGTGTGCATCTTATACTTTCCATAAACTCGAAGAATACTCAAATTATATCAGAAACAAAAAATGTTCTGAATTTTCAAATATAGCATGTTGATTAGGAAAACTTTTTTAATTTTGAACTAAAAAAACTTATCCAAATCCATATTTTCATAATTAAATCTTCTAGATAAGATATCCAAAACCAGCAAATTATTTGTTGCCAATTTCAAAATATTTCCACATCCTTTGGAGTTAATTTGGACAAAAACCAATAATAAATTCATCCAAAATCCAAACGTAAATCATTTTCAAGTTTAAAAATAACTTTTTAACTGTTGTCAATTGTATCACATCAACTCAATTCCCAAAAACCTTTGCTCACGCAATGGGATTATTTCCAAATTGGTGCAAATCAATCTAATACATCAATTCACAATAATACATACAAATTCACATCAAAACATCGCAGGAGAAATCGAATAATCGCGAGAATTCAAATTAAATTGAGGGAAATGTAATGAATTGAGAATTTACCAAATATTAGGCCGAATCCCTCATTTCCACAATAGAAACTCACACGTGTCGAACGTGTACAATAAATTTTCCTCCTATTTCATAGTTTCAATATTTTGTAGTAGTCGTGAGTGGGAATCATCTCCACATGAATTTATCAAACTTCACTAGGAAAAATGACTTTTAATGGTTTTTATTATTTTTTACTTTAATAGAATCGATGAATAAAAACAATAAAAAACTCACTAACTCAATATATAAAATAATAATAATTAACTAACTATAATAAATTAACTAACACAATCAAAATTCACTTATTATCAAATAAATTCATTGATAAATAAATATTTAAATATAACCAGAACAATAAAACATCAATCTGTTTTGCATCCAAACAAGTGACTTCAATCTTATAGTTACGAGCATACTTTATAAAAAACCATAGATCAAGACTTGTACAATTGTAATATAAAGGTTAACTTTTTATGCCTTATGTTTAATCAAAAGATATCGTACGACAAAAGGATATGATGTACACTATTGATTAGGTTGTATCTATTTTGACATTTATGCAATTTAGGTAGTTATAATATATTTCTATAGACCATTTATGACTCGTGTACAAAAATGGTTTTAGGTCACTGACAACATTGCATGAACCTATTAGGTCTAACATAAAGAATAATTTTGTGGGATTTTAAATGACTCGAACAATGAGTTATATAGTAAAATGTGTAACATAAAACTCCCTATTATGTGTCATGTTAATACCATTTTATAAAGGTACAATGATAATTCACTAACCTTGCTTTATAGAAGGGTTTTATAAATAGGTATGTTAAGTGAATTCACATGACGAGAGAAATTAGGGTTAAAATCTAATTTTTGTTTTTAGAAAGCGAGTGAGGTTTCTCTGTCGTTTATAGTTTTAAGGCCAACAAAAAAATGTGTTTGCATTTTTTCTTAGGATTAGAATTTGGAATCTCGGCCTTCATTCATGTGTGGATTTTGGATAGAGGAAGTTTGTGACCGGCAGCGTTTGAAACATTGATCAACATAGAGAAGCAAACTAGCGATTGAGGTATAGATTACTTTTGTTAATAAATTTAATGGAATTTGGATTAGATTTTTTGGGGTGTTAAAAAAATTTTAAAATATCCGTTGCGTTATGAACCTCAAAAACCCAACACTCAGCCTTCCCTTATTTTTTATCTGTATTTCTATGTATATCACTGTATATCTAACCCTAAAGTATTTACATTAATCTTAAATTACAATCTAACTCAAATTGGAATTTCAAAACTTTCTAATTTCTATTATATCCCAATTTTTGACGCTATCCTACATTTTACATTCTAACCCACTGCACCAGACATCTTCATATTTTTAATTTTTTTTTATCAGCAGATTTGATGTTGTACATTCAATGTTCCTACGATATACTTTCATTTTCACAGCGTCATCATAGCATCATTGTCTGATTCTTCATGTTGTCTTTTTTTGCTTTATGTCGTTTGTGTAGTTCTTATAGTGTCATTCCTCTAAGCTACAACATCACCTCTAAATTCAAGATTTTTCTTGACTTTTTCACTCAAATTTTTTCTTTTCTCTTTTCTATGTTTTAGATATGAGAATATAAAAATATTTCAATTTAGTACTCATTTCATATAATTAGACCGCTTATTCTAATAAAATACTATCTAAATATAACTCTAACTAATAACTTATCATATACACCCAAACTTAGGATTTTGCACATCCCGAGGAAATTTTTTTTATATTAAGTTAGAAACTAATTACTATTTTTATTTTTTATAGCCTTTACCCTCAAATGACAAGATTGGCGAGTACCCTTCAATTTTAATAGTTATCAAGCCAAAAGCTCATTGAAGAACTTTCAAAGTAAGGATCTTACGGACAAGTAGCTCAAACGACAATATAACTCTCTTTCGAAACTCAAAATTAGTTCACAACCAAGACCATTAACTACTAACAAGTTTAGTTAAGCTCAACAACTCTAACTTTAAAGCCTTAATAGTTTTCATATTGACCAAAAATAATCTTGTAGTGTGCACTTCATACTTTCCATAAACTCCAAGAATACTCAAATCATATCACAAATAAAAAATGCGAATTTTCAAATATAGCATGTTGATTAACTTTATTAATTTTGAACTAACAAAACTAATCCAAATCAATATTTTCGCAATTAAATCCTCAAAAAATGATATCCAACACCAGCAAATTCTTTGTTACCAGTTTCAAAATATTTCCATAGCCTGGGAGTCAATTTGGACAAAAACCTATAACAAATTAATCCAAAATCCAAATGTAAATCATTTTCAAGTATAAAAATAACTTTTAAACTGTTCTCAATTGTATCTCATCAACTCAATTCAATAAAACCCTAGCTCACACAGTGGGATTATTTTCAAATTGACGCAAATCAATCTAGTACATCAATTCACAATAATACATACTAATTCACATAAAAACATCGTGGTAGAAATCGAATAATCCCGAGAATTCGAATTAAATTGAGGGAAATGTAATGAATGTAGAATTTACCAAATATTAGGCCGAATCCCTCATTTCCACAACATAAACTGACATGTGTCGAGCGTGTACAACAAAATTTCCTCATATTTCATAGTTTCAAAAATTCGTGGTAGTGGTGAGTAGGAATCATCTCCACATAGATTTATTTAACTTTTCTAGGAAAAATGACTTTTAATGGTTTTTACTTTTTTTTTAACTTTAATTTAATTAATAAATAAAACTAGTAAAAAAAACTCACTAATTTAATATATAAAATAATAATAATTAACTAACCATACAAACATAACTAACACAATCAAAATTCGGTTATTATCAAATAAATTCAATGATATATAAATATTTTAAAAAACATCAATATGTTTTGCATCCAACAAGTTACTTTATGAAGTACCATAGATCGAGACTTGTACGATTGAAACATAAAGGATATCTTTTTATGCCTTATGTTTAATTAAAAGATATCGTAAGACAAAAGGATATGATTTACACTATTGATTAGGTTGTATCTATTTTGACCTTTATGCAACTTGGGTAGTTATAATGTATTTCTAGAGACCGTTTATGACTCGTCTACAAAAATGATTTTAGTTCACTAACAACATTGCATGAACCTATTGGGTCTAACCTAAAGAATAGTTTTGCAGGATTTTAAATGACTCGAACTATAACTTATATGTTAAAATTTGTAACATAAGATTCCCTATTATGTGTCGTATTAATACCATTTTAAGTAGAGGTACAACGATAATTCACTAACCCTACTTTATACAAAGGTTTTATAAATAGGCATGTTAAGTGAATTCACGTTAGAATCTAATTTCGTTTTTAGAAAATGAGTGAGGTTTCTCTGCGACTTAAAGTTTCAAGGCGAACAAAAAAATGTGTTTGCATTTTTTTGGGTTAGTATTTGGAGTCTCGGCCTTCATTCGTAAATGGATTTCCAATAGAGAAAGTTCGTATCCGGCAGCATCTGAAACATCGATCGACAGAGAGAAACAAACTAGCAATTGAGGTACGGATTACTTTTGTTAATAAATTTAATGGGATTTGGATTTGATCTTTTTGGGTCATTGGAAATAAGATTTTAAAATATCAGTTGCGTTATGAACCCTAAACCCAACACTCAGCTTTTCCTTATTTTTTATTTGTATTTCTATGTATATCTCTGTATATGTGACTTTAAAGTACTTATATGAATCCTAAATTACAATCTAAATCGAGTTAAATGTAAAAAAAATTCTAATTTCTATTATGTCTCCGTGTTTGAAGCAATCCTACATTGTACTTTCAATCCCACTACACCAGACATCTTCACATTTTCTATTTTTTTCTTCTCAATAGTTTTGACGTTGTACATTCAATGTTCCCACGCCATACGCTCATTCTCACAACGTCATCATATCATCATTGTCTGATTCTTCACGTTGTTTTTTCCGCTTTATGTCATTTGTGTTGTTCTCATAGTGTCATTCCTCTAGGTTACACCATCACCTCTAAATTGGATATTTTTCTTAGCTTTTTCACCCAAATTTTTTCCTTTCTCTTTTCTATCCTTTAGATATGGGAATCTAAAAATATCGCAATTTAGTACTCATTTTGATATAATTAGACCACTTATTGTACTAAAATACTATCTAAATATAACTCTAACTAATAACTTATCATATACACCCAAACTTTGAATTTTGCACGTCCTGAGCAAATTTGTTTTATATTAAGTTAGAAACTAACTACATTTTTTTGAGTACCCTTAAATTTTTATGGTTATCAAGCCAAAAACTAACTTAAGAATTTTCAAAGTTAGGATCTTACAGGCAAGTAACTTAAACTAGAATATAACTCTCTTTCAAAACTCAAAATTAGTTCACAACCAATACCATCAACTACTAACAAGTTTACTTAACGTCAACCACTTTTTAACTTTGAAAACCTCACTATTTTTCATATTGACTAAAAAGAATCTTGTAGAGCGCACTTCATTCTTTTCTTAAACTCCAAGAATACTCAAATCAGATCGCAAACTGAGAAGTTATAAATTTTCAAATATAGCATGTCGATTAGGCGAACTTTATTAATTTTGAACTAAATTTTTTTTTCCAAATCATTATTTACGCAATTAAATCCTCAAAACTCGATATCCAACACTATAAAATTATGCGATACAAATTTCAAAATATTTCCACAACCTGTGGAGTCAATTTGAACAAAAACCAATAATCAATTCATCCTAAATCCTAATATAAATAATTTTCAGGTATGAAAATTGTAACGACCATAAAAATTTAACACGTGCACCGTGGCATCTCAGGACCATGACCAGGACTCATTATGATGATGCATTCTCGGTCAACCCTCAAGAGTCGACATCGAGATTATGACCCGTAGCTCGAAATCACGGGGACACCATCGATAAGTTTAGGGCACGCCAATCAAGGTACACACATTTATTTTTATGTAACGTGTGTTAAATTAGTTGTATTATTGTTAATTCACATCGCACCAATTAATATTTTTGGTGGTCATAATGTGCGCGCGTAGTGACGAGAGGTAGGACGTTGTAGTGTACGCGTAACGCGGGTGTATGGGGTAGTCCAGGATTTAGTTGTCACATCACACATCTCATCACATCACCAATCAAATCATATCACCATTCCCACTTTTCTCTCTCTCACATAAATTTTTCTATCTTCCCCAAATCAAATGCACATTTCCACCCCTCTCTCCCTCTACCTGAACTTTCTCCTTTCCCTCTCATGTTCTTCATTCTCACCCCTCAGTCTAACTCACCTCTCCTCCACGGCCTTAAGATCTCGACCTCCTTTTGATGCGCGTCCATTTCGCAGTGGGACCTCCCTCATCGGTGACCTATTTGTTGATCGAGGTGAGTGGTTGTTTATGTTTCAAATTCTTGAAGAGATCGGGAGTTTTAATGTTTTTGTTGGGTTGATGTTGATGTTGTAGTGTTGTTGTTGTTGTTAGAAAAAAAAATTACGTTGAACGAACAGAGAACAAAAGCTCTCTCTTTGTTCAACAATGGAGGAGACGGGTAGGTGGGCCGGGTCGACCCGGGTGGACTGGGTCGGACCGTCCCGGACCCACCCCATTAAAAAAATAATAATTAAAATTAAATTAAATGAAACTGACTTTTATAAAAATAAATTACTTAAAATATATTAAAATAGATAAAAATTATGGAAAAATTCTGAAAATTCTCGAAAAATATGAAAAATTAGGGAAAACTAGAAAAATGAGTTCGAAGCTTTTTTTCGGGCATTTGGCACCCCGATATAATTCGAAAAAGGGTGCTAAAAATTAATTATTTTTTGAAAATGAAATTACAAATTATGATCCCGTAGTATAAATTCACTTAATGTGACTCTAAAATAGTTAAAATGGTATAAATGGACACCAGGGACTTAAGAGGCTATAGTCGGGTGTCGGGTGCGCATATCGAGGCGTGAGCGGGATGTTTTGAGGACGATTTGCAATTTCTCGAGGTAAGTAAAACCAGCTAAGAAATGCACAGTAGTTCATTTGAGCTTAGATTTTATTGATGTTGTACTGTGTCCCTTTCTTAGAATTCCAACCCACTTATGAGTGTCCGAGGGCCAAGTGAGTCATACGAGTGTCTCTAATTGGTGTGGTTACTGGCATGCAACGGGGGCCATGACCTCGAGTCACTTGAGTATTTGGTCGGAATGAGATGTGTTTTATGCGGGACATCGTTGATGTCCCTCATTCGCGACGGTCTAGGTACAGCAGGAGATGCCGCGTCCTAAGACCCGAGTCTGCTTGGCGTTGCCACGACACTATGACCCCAACCCTGTGGCATCCGCACTCGATGGTCCTGGACTACTTGGGCACCTCTCTGTTGTTTCCTTTGACACTCATTTCTTGTTGTACTTTCATTTTTACAGTCTTATTATCATGCATTCCATACAGCTTTCTTTCTATCCGCATGACTTTTAGACTGCTTCATTTATTTGAATTACTGTTTAGATCCTACTGGCTTTTACATACTGGACTCGGCATTCTTGTGTTTGACAGAGTGCAGATCCGCAGACGAGCAAGGGCAAGACTCTGACAATCAAGGATATACTCTGAGGATATCGGAGCGGCCCTCCTCCGCATATTTTTCTAGGTTTTCAATTTTTTGTGTTACTTATATATGTTGTTATCATACTTGGGATACTTATGTGGTTTGAGAGATACACACGACTGGTATATAACTTTTGCTTAGTTATAACACTTGAAACAAGATATACATGAATGTACATGTTTACAGGGTTCCATAATTAGGTTGTCCAACTCTTTTACAATTATTGTTGAGTTATTTAATGTATTAATTGCTTCCGCTAATTTGTAAACCTTGAAAAATACTAATAACTCAACTTAAAATTATGAATTCATTTATATTGATGGATTGAAAGGCTGACTAGGCCTGCGTTGACCTTGCGAGACTGGCTCGGGGTCCACGTGGGCTTAGGTTGGGCGGGGCCCAGTTTGTGAGAAACTGGGGTCGTCACAGTTGGTATCAGAGCTTAAGTTTTTACTTATAGCTCTTGATTAACCAACGACCAATATAAAACACAAATTAAAAATAGAGTTAGGACACTTTTGGAACTTAGAGTGGAACCCTATGATCCTGACTTAAAGTCTTAGTTGAGAAGTGAGGCGAGTTTGGGAAAATTAATATTTGGATCCTATATATGTTAATTGTTGTATTGTAACATACTATACCGGTAACTATACGCTGATTAGATACTCGCTTGCTATTGCAGAACGCAATGGCAGATCAGCCTGGTTTGAGTGATGATAGTGGAGCAGCAGGTCCTCGATTTGTGAGTATTGAGGTGGTACAGTCATTGACTCAGATAGTCAAATCTCAGGATCTGCGATTGGACGAGATCCTTAGGATACTCCGGGCACAGATCTAGCTACACCAGTACCATATTCGTCGATAGTGCCCACCATGCAGGAGAGGAGTGCGCCTACCGTACAGGCCACTCTAGCGGCTCTCGTCGCACTGACACTATCCATTATAGCTGATATAGTACCAGTTCAGACCGAGATGGTATTGCCTGCACCACCTACGCCGGTGGAGACCACACCGACTACGGCCGTAAAGATGAGCGCTGGGGTGACAGTTGAAGCGAGTCAGTCGCGAGTGTTCTAGAGACATAGACCAACTGAGTTCTACTTGGACACGAATCTCGAGGTGGCAGAGAAATTTAGGAAGAGCCACGAGAAGATACATGACATTCTAGCCACACCGAAGTATATGAGACCGAGTATATCGTCAGGGCTGATGTTTAGTGAGGTCGATGCATGGTGAGGCAGTATGGTGGCTACCCAGGGTAAGCCCAAAGATTAGGAATAATTTAGGAGGTGATTTAATCATAAGTATTTCCCGCCTTCAGTCCTGAAGTAGACAATAGCCTAGTTTTTTAGCATCCGACAGTACACTGGGGAGTCGGTGATGCATTATATGGGCAGGTATTTGCAGTTATTGGATTATGCCGGAGGGATAGCTAACACGGACGCCGATCAGGAACACTACTTCAAGGAGTATCTGTTGAGGGATATCGGAGGCACCGTGGTGACTACAGAGCTAGAGAGTTTACAGGCGGCATATGAGAGGAGCTTGGCCAGAGAGGCGTACCTAAGCACACACCTCGATGAGATCATTCCAACACTAGCACAGTTGGATTATAGGTCAGGTGGTGACAGAAAGACGAAGAGACATCGACCGTTCAGGTCGAGAGATGACAGATAACAGAGTATAGGATTCGTGGCGCCACCATCCCATCCAGCGCGCACAGCATCAGTACCATCTGTTTAGGCACGGAGTTACGCCAGTACACCACAACAGCCAGCACCGTCAGGGCCGCCATAACAATATCAGTGGACTGAGAGTAGAAGCGAGGCGATGGTCCAGGGCGAGGCACGGACATGGTCTCGGGACAGAGATATGATCCGGGACCAGGGATAGAGGTCCAATCAGGCACAGGGACAGGGACAGCGTATTCCACCAGGGCCAGGACCACATCGAGCATGTTTTGAGTGTGGACAGACAGGGCACTTCTTCAGTACATGTTCACTACTAGGCAGGGCTCAGCCACAACAGCGTAGAGAGCAAGTTCATGCCATTGCTGCGCCTGATCCAGCTGCCACTCGTAACCTTATCGAGGGTATGATTTACATTTGCAGTCAATTTATGCATACTATGATTGATTCGGGTTATACTGTATCTTTTATTTCGGGTCGTATGGTTGATGAGTAAGGATTGAAACCTATTAGGCTAGAGCGACCCTTGATCCTCAACACGGCTGCTGGGGATAAGATATACCCGAACTTACTATGTGTTGATTGCTCATTTAAGATAAAGGACCAGGAAATGCCCGCAGACTTAAGGGTATTAGAGTTCTTAGAGTTCGATGCCTTGTTGGGCATGGATTGGTTAGCCGCGAACCACGCACAACTTGAGTGTTTCAGCAAGGTGGTTACATTTTGGCTTCCAGATCGAGCAAAGTTTACCGATCTCCCATGCCAGAGTAGCCACGAGTTTAGATCTCGAGACATTTGCTAGTGTTTTGAGTACGACCGATAGAGTTGAGATGAAGATAGAGGAAGTGCCCATTGTATGCGAGTTTCTAGATGTTTTTGCCACTGAGCTCCCAAGATTACCACCATCAAGAGAGATCGACTTCATCATGGATTTGGTCCCAAGACAAAACCTATTTCTATTCCACCATACAGGATGGCTCCTAGGAATTAGAGGAGTTGAGGACCCAGCTAGATGAGTTATTAGAGTTGGGATTCATACATCCGAGCATGTCACCTTGGGGTGCATCAGTATTGTTTGTCAAAAAGAAAGACAACAGTTTGAGACTTTGCATTGCTATTGACAGCTCAACAGAGTCACAGTGAAGAACAAGTATCCACTCCCACGTATTGATGACTTGTTCGACCAGCTGACAGGGGCACACTGGTTCTCTAAGATTGATTTGAGATCGGGATACCACCGATTGAGGATTCGAGATGAGGATAGGGAGAAGACTGCATTCTGCACGAGATATGGGTACTACCAATTTACCGTCATGCCATTTGGGCTAACGAATGGCCCAGCGATGTTCATGGATCTAATCTATCGAGTATTGAGAGAGTACTTGGATAGATTCGTGATAATGTTCATCGACGACATTCTAATCTATTACAAGACTCGTGAGGATCACGAGGGACACCTACGGACAGTCTTACCAACTTTGAGGGAGCATAGACTGTACACTAAGTTCAGTAAGTGTGAGTTTTGGCTCACTAAAGTAGAATTTGTTGGACATATTTTCGGAGCTAGTGGAGTGTCAGTGGACCCCGCTAAGATTATAGAAGTGATCAATTGGCCTACACCGACATCAGTGACATACATTCGCAATTTTCTATGATAGGTGGGCTACTACAGACGGTTTCTTCAGGATTTTTCTGAAATCGTGGCGCCGATGACACAGTTCATGAAGAAAGAGGTCAAAATTTCAGTGGAATCATAGTTGTGAGCAAGCTTTCCAGACTCTGAAGGAATGATTAACGACTGCGCCAATTTTTGTGCTACCTGAATCAGGGAAGGGTTTAAGGTGAACACCGATGCTTCTAAGGTCGATTTGGGTTTTGTTTTAATGCAGGGCAGTAGAGTGATTGCCTACGCATCCCGACAGCTGAAGATTCACGAGAAGAACTACCCTACCCATGATTTGAAGTTAGCTCCAGTAGTCTTTCAATAGAAGATTTGGCGTCATTATCTCTGTGGAGAAAAGTTTGTGCTGTTTACTGACCACGAGAGTTTGAAGTACCTCTTTACTCAAAAGGAGTTGAATATGAGATAAAGGCATTGGCTAGAGTTCCTTAAAGATTATGGTTTCTCTTTGGAGTATCACCTAGGGAAGGCTAATGTCGTAGTAGACGCATTGAGCCAGAGAGGAGCAGATCCAGAGATAGTGACGTGCCATATGACACACGAACATGGGCTACTCGAAGCAGCAGAGTTGATGAATTCAGTTGATATACCGACCAGTACCAGAGTGTTGATTTGTGGGCAGATGAGGAATCAGATAGTGTTGATTCAGGGTGTAGTTGAGGGTCAGCAGGCAGATGAGCAGTCCCTAGAGATTTTTGGAGTTTGCTCAGAGTCTAGATCATCCAGATTGGAGTCAGTCGACAAAATCATGCCTGAGATTTAGAGGTCAACGATGGATTCCATCAGTGGCTAAGTTACGTGATGAGATACTTCAGGAGGCTCATCGTTCACATTTTACGATTCATCCGGGTTGGACCAAGATGTATGCAAATATGCGTCGTCTATTCTGATGGCCAAGGATAAAGACCGATGTTAGTGATTACGTTCGAGTGTATGAGATATGCCAGCGAGTTAAGGTTGTGCATCGGAGACCCGGAGGATTATTATAGCCACTTCCCATTCCTCAGTGGAAGTGGGAGCATATTACCATGGATTTTGTCAGTGGATTAACTCGATCTCAGCGCGGCCATGATAGCATTTGGTTGATTGTGGATAGGCTGACTAAGTCTGCGCACTTCTTACCAGTATTGACGACACACAAGGTGAATAAATTAGCTACGTTGTATGCACGAGAGATCGTCAAGTTACATGGAGTTCCATTATCTATCGTGTTAGATAGAGGATCACAGTTCACATCGCAGATTTGGCAGAGCCAGCAGGCACTGTTTGGCACCATATTAGATTTGAGTACGGCTTATCACCCACAAATAGACGGACAGTCGGAGCTGTTAATTCAGGTGTTATGTGTGTGTTGGAGGATGGTGGTTCTTGGGAAGAGTATCTTCATTTGTGTGAGTTTGCTTATAATAAAAGTTACCAAGCCAGTATTGATGAATTCAGATGATATACCGACCAGTACCAGAGTGTTGATTTGTGGGTAGATGAGGACTCAGACAGTGTCGATTCAGAGTGTAGTTGAGGGTCAGCAAGCAGATGAGCAGTACCAGAGATTTTTGGAGTTTACCCAGAGTCCAGATCATCCAGATTGGAGTCAGTTGACAAACTCATGCCTGAGATTTAGAGGTCGATTGTGGATTCCATCAGTGGCTGAGTTACATGATAAGATACTTCAAGAGGCTCATCGCTCACGTTTTACAGTTCATCCGGGTCAGACAAAGATGTACGTGGATATGCGTCGTCTATTCTGGTGGCCGGGGATGAAGACCGATGTTAGTGATTACGTTCGAGCGTGTGAGATATGCCAGCGAGTTAAGGCTGTGCATCGGAGATCCGGAGGATTATTATAGCCACTTCCCATTCCTCAGTGGAAGTGGGAGCATATTGCCATAGATTTCGTCAGTGGATTAACTCGATCTCAGCGCGGCCATGATAGCATCTAGGTGATTGTGGATAGGCTTACTAAGTCTGCGCACTTCTTACTAGTATCGACGACACAGGGTGGATAAGTTAGCTGCGTTGTATGCACGAGATATTGTCAGGTTACTCGGAGTTCCATTATCTATCGTGTCCGATGGAGGATCACAGTTCACATCGCAGATTTGGCAAAGCATGCAGGCACTGTTTTGCACCAGATTAGATTTGAGTACGATTTATCTCCATCAAACAAACGGGCAATCGGAGCGGTTAATTCAGGTGTTAGACGATATGCTTCGTATGTGTATGCTGAAGTATGGCGGTTCTTAGGAAGAGTATCTTCATCTGTGTGAGTTTGCTTATAATAACAGTTATTAGGCCAGTATTGGGATGGCACCGTTTGAGGCACTTTATGGTAGGCCATGCAGATCTCCATCGTGTTGGGCAGAGCCCGAGGATGTGGCAATTCTGGGGCCAGAGATTGTGGTAGAAAGCACAGAGAAGATACGACATATCAGATTACGTCTGAAGGGTACGCAAGAGAGACAACAAATATTACGACAAGTACCATGGTGAGGTAGTGTATGACAAGGGAACTTACGTGTACTTGAAAGTCTCACCTTTAAAGGGTCACAAGAGATTTGGAATCAAAGGAAAACTTGCGCCGAGATTCATTGGTCCTTTAAACGTCAAGAAGAGAGTCTACAAGGTTGCATATGAGTTAGAGTTACCGCCTCAGGTGACCGGGATCCACCCCGTTTTTCATATTTCGATGCTTCGGCTGGATAGGTCAAGAGGAGGCGTACGACCAGTGGTGGATCTGAGTCAGATAGATCTGAGGGAAGACATCACATACAAGGAGCAACCTATTCAGATTTTGGACCGTTAGGTGAAGAGACTGAGGAATAAGAACATCCCGTCAATCCTCGTTAAATGGCAACATCACGGGGACGAGGAGCTGACTTGGGAACTAGAGTCTTATATGTGCGAACACATTCCATATCTATTTTGAATCTGGTAAGTCTTAGTCCAAGCTATTTTAATTTCGAGGACGAAATTCTTATTAATTGGGAAGACTATAACGACCCTAAAATTTAACACGTGCCACGTGGCATCTCAGGACCGTGACCCACACTCGTTGTGATGATGCACACTCGGTCAACTCGAGAGTCGACACCGAGATTATGACTCGTAGCTCGAACTCACGGGGACACATCGATAAGTCTAGGAAAAGCCAATTGAGGTACAAACATTTATTTTTATGTGACGTGTGTTAAATTAGTTGTATTATTGTTAATTCACATCGCGCCAATCGATATTTTTGGTGGTCGTAATGTGCGCGCGTAGTGACGAGAGGGTACGACGTTGCAGTGTACACGTAACGCGGGTGTATGGGGTAGTCCGGGATTTAGTTGTCACATCCCACATCTCATCACATCACCAATCAAATCATATCACCATTCCAACTTTTCTCTCTCTCACATAAATTTTTCTATCTTCTCCAAATCAAATACACATTTCCACCCCTCTCTCCCTCTACCCGAACTCTCTCATTTCTCTCTCATGTTATTCATTCTCACTCCTCAGTCTCACTTACCTCTCCTACACGGCCTCAAGATCTCGTCCTCCTCTTGATGCGCTTCCATTTCGGCAGTGGGACCTCCCTCATCGGCGACCTATTTGTTGATCTAGGGGAGTGGTTGTTTATGTTTTAAATTCTTGAAGAGATCAGGAGTTTTAATGTTGTTATTGGGTTGATGTTGATGTTGTAGTGTTGTTGTTGTTGTTAGAAAAAAAAAATTGTTGAACGAACAGAAAGCAAAAGCTCTTTGTTTGTTCAATAATGGAGGAGACGGGTAGGTAGGCCGGGTCTACCCGGGTCCGCCTGGACCGGGTTGGGTCGACCCGGGTTCGGCTGGACCGATTCGGGTTGACCCGTACCCACCCCATTAATAAAATAATAATTAAAATTAAATTAAATTAAACTGATTTTTATAAAAATAAATTACAGAAAATAGATTAAAATATATAAAAATTATGGAAAAATTCTGAAAATTCTCGAAAAATATGAAAAATTAGGGAAAGCTAGAAAAATGAGTTCGAGGCTTTTTTCTGGCATTTGCACCCCGGTATGATTCGAAAATGGGGCTAAAAATAATTTTTTTTTGAAAATAAAATTATAAATTTATGATCCAATAGTATAAATTCACTTAATGTGACTCTAAAATAGTTAAAATGGTATAAATGGACACCAGGGACTTAGGAGGCTATAGTCGGGTGTCGGGTGCGCATATTGAAGCGTGAGCAGGACGTTTTGAGGATGATTTGCGATTTCTCGAGGTAAGTAAAACCAGCTAAGAAATGCACAGTAGTTCATTTGAGCTTATATTTTATTGATGTTGTACCGTGTCCCTTTCTTGGAATTCCAACCCACTTATGAGTGTCCGAGGGCCAAGTGAGTCATACGAGTGTCTCTGATTGGAGTGGTTACCGGCTTGAAACCGGGGCCATGACCTCGAGTTACTTGAGTATTTGATCGGAATGAGATGTGTTTTATCTGGGGCACTTTAGATATCCCTCATTCGCGACGGTCTAGGTACAGCAGGTGACGCCGCGTCCTAAGACCCGAGTCTGCTTGGCGTTGTCGCGACTCTATGACCCCGACCCTGTGGCACCTACACTCGGTGGTCTTGGACTACTTGGGCACCTCTCTATTGTTTCCTTTGACACTAATTTCTCGTTGTACTTTTATTTTTACAGTCTTATTATCAGGCATTCCATACAGCTTTATTTCTATCCGCATGGCTGTTTCATTTATTTGAATTATATTTTAGATTCTACGGACTTTTACTTACTGGACTCGGCATTCTTGTATTTGACCGAGTGCAGATCCACAACCGAGCAAGGGCAAGAAGCCGACACTCGGCGATCTCCTCTAAAGATATCGAAGCGGCCCTCCTCTGCCCATTTTTGTAGGTTTTCATTTTTTTTTGTATTACTTATATATGTTGTTATCATACTTGGGATACTTATGTGGGTTCAGAGATACACACGACTGGTATATCACTTTTGCTTAGTTATAACACTTGAAACAAGATATACATGAATGTACATGTTTACAGGGTTCCACAATTAGATTGTCCAACTCTTTTACACTTATTGTTGAGTTATTTAATGTCTTAATTGCTTTCGCTAATTTGTAAAACTTGAAAAACACTAATAACTCAACTTAAAATTATGAATTCATTTATAATGATGGATTGAAAGGCTGTCTAGGCCTGCGTTGACCTTGCGAGACTAGCTCGGGGGTCCACGTGGGCTTGGCTGGGCGGGGCCCAGTTTGTGGGAAACTGGGGCCGTCATAAAAATAATCTTTAAACTTTTCTCAATTGTATCGCATCAACTCAATTCACCAAAACTATTTGATCAAACCATCGAATTAATTCCAAATTGACACAAATCAAACTAAAATATCAATTCGCAACAATACATACCAATTCAAATTAAAACATGGTGGGAGAATCGAATAAGTGCGAGAACTTTAATTAATTTGAGGTGAATGTAATGAATTTAGAATTTACAAAATATCTGGCTGAATCCTTCTTTTCAACAACGAAAACTAACACATGTTAAGCGAGTACAATAAATTTTCCTTTATATTATAGTCTCTATATTATGTAGTAGTGGTGACAGAGAATCGTCTCCACATGGATTTATCAAACTTCTATAGGAAGAAAGACTTGTAATGGTTTTTATCATTTTTTTACTTTAATTTAATGAATTCATTAAAAGAATAATTAAATAATATTATAATAATTAACTAATTACACAAACTTAACTAACACAATCCAAATTCACTGTTCGTCAAATAAATTCAATGATAAATAAATATCTAAACAAATATCAAGAACAATGAAACATCAATATGTTTTGCATCTAAACGTGTTACTCCAATCTTACAATTATGAGCATACTTTAAAGAGTACCATAGATCGAGAATAGTACGATCAAAAAATTAAGGGTAACTTTTTCGTGCCTTATGTTTAGTCATAGGATATCGCACAACAAAAGGATATCACATACATTATTGATTAGGCTTTATCGATTTTGATATTTGTGCCACTTGGGTAGTCATAATGCCCTTTCTAGAGTCCGCTTATGACTTGTGTACGAAAATGGTTTTGGTTCACTGAAGACGTTGCATGAACCTATTGGGTCGAACACAAAGAATGATTTTGTTGGATTTTAAATGACTCAAACAATGAATTTTATATGGTAAAATTCGTAACATAAAATTCTTTATGATTAGTCATATTAATACCACTTTAAGTAGGGGTATAATGGTAGTTCACTAACTCAACTTTATACAAGATTTTTGTAAATATCCATGTTAAGTGAATTCACTTGACGAGAAAAATTAAGGTTAAAATCTAAATTTCATTTTCAAAAAATGAATTAGGTTTTTCGGTTGTTTATAGTTTGAGGGCGAACAAAAAATTGTTTTCGTATTTTTTCTTGGGCTAGCATTCCAAATCTCAGTTGTCGTTTGTGTATGGATTTTTAATAGAGTAAATTCGTCTTTAGAAACGTCTGAAACATAAATCAATATAAAGAAGCAAACTAGCGATTGAGGTATGAATTACTTTTGTTAATAAGTTTAATGGAATTTATATTAGATCTTTTTAGGGTGTTGAAAATAAAATATAAAATATTCGTTGCATTTTGAACCCCAAAAACCCAACACTCAGCCCTTCTTTACATTTTTATTTGTATCTCTATGTATATTTGTATATCTAACCCTAAAGTACTTATATGAATCATAAATTACAATCCTAATCGAATTAGATGTCTAAAACTTGCTACTTTCAATTATGTTCACGTGGTTGACGCTATCCCACGTTGTACGTTCAAACCCACTGCGCCAGACATCTTCACACTTTTTATTTTTTTTCTTCTTAAAAGATTTGATGTTATACGTTCAATGTTCCCATACCATACGCTCATTCTTATGGCATCATCAGAGCATTAATGTCTGATTCTTCACGTTTTCTTTTCCCGCTTCACATTATCTGTGTTGTTCTCACAGTGTCATTCCTCTATGCTACAACGTCATCTCTGAATTTGGGCTTTTTTTTACTTTTACTCCCAAGTTTGTTCTTTATTTATTTTCTATCCTTTAGATATGTGAATATAAAATTAGCACACTTTATTACTCATTTTGATATAATGAGAACGTTTATTCTAATAAATACTATCTAAATATAAGTCTAACTAATAACTTATCAAATACCACCAAAATTAGGATTTTGCATGTATCCAACAATATGATTTTATATTAAGTTATAAATAACTACTATTTTTATTTTTCATTTGCTATACCATCAAATGAAAAAAATTCATGAGTAACATTCAATTTCAATGGTTATCAAGCCAAATCTTACTTAAGAATTTTCAATGTTAGGGTCATAGAAACAAGTAGCTCAACTGAAAATATAACTCTATTTTGAAACTGAAAATTAGTTCACAACCAAAACAAAAACCTCCATATGTTTCATATTAACCAAAAAAAATCATGTAAAATGTACTTCATGCTTTGCATAAACTCCAAGAATACTCAAATCAAATCACAAATGGAGAAATTATTAAATTTTGAATATCGAATGTTGATTAGGTAAAATTTATTAACTTTGAACTAACAAAACTTATCAAAAACAATATGTTCGCAATTAAATCCTTAAAACTCGATATCCAACACCATGAACTTATTTGATACCAATTTCAAAATATTTCCACAGCCTGTGAAGTCAATTTGGATAAAATTCAATAGTCAATTCATCCAAAATCCAAATGTAAATCATTTTTAAGTATAAATATAACTTTTAAACTATTCTCAATTGTATAAATCAATCCAATTCATCAATTCAAAACAATATATATCAATTCACATCAAAACATCTCGAGAGAAATTTGTTAGAACCAAGTTTACTATGTTTAGGTCAATTTATCTTGTTGGAATTATATTGTCAAAATATGAGTTAAGTTAGTTAGGTAGATGCAGCAATCAAAATTGAAATCAGACTAAGCAAGATGTATGAGTGTGGATACAACTCAGAGAAAAACTACAATGTAAATTTCACTGAAGATTATAGTATGAAAGTCAGAGTCGAACACGAAAAAAGATTTGAACTCGAAGCAAGAATTGAGTACGAGTTAGATATTGAAATAGAGCAACTGTCAGTATTAGTCTATAATAGCGAAGAAGTTCGATACTGCAAGCAGAGAACTTTAAGATGGATTATAACTACAAAATCCGAAAGAAAGTTTCATAAAGGACTAATGAAATTTATGGAAACGACGAGTCAAGATTTTTGGAAGAATAGAAGACTTAGTTGTTGAACATTAAAAAATTCCAATAGAATTAACATTTGAAGACTGAGGTGGTTTTTTCGAGTTGTATTTTATTTAGGATTGAATTTCTAGATAGGATAGATAGTTTGAGTCTATAAATACTTAAGATCGCCATTATGGATCATAGTTCATTACTTGAGTTTTGTGAGAATGAGAGATCATTATAGTGGATGTACAAAATATCATTTTGAGTAATTGATTGTTTTCGTAGAGGAAGAAATTCAAGACTTACTGCGTTATCAATTCTTGTTTTATTTTGATGTATGTTTATTAGTTCATCACTGATTCATTAATCTCCGCCGTTCCTCTATTTTCCAAAACTTCATGAGTTGTATCAGAGCTTTGTCACTTTGTTAATTATTTTAATCAATCTAATTGACCAAAATTGCCCCTTATTTTAATTTCAAAAAATATTAATTAAAATGACTTTAAGTAACTTGGGCACATTTCTAACTTAATATTTTATTCTAATCCAATTAGAATTTAAGATACTTTGAATCCTTAACCAATACGAATTTGTTATGTATCTCACCTATCTTATAGGATTTGTAATTCTTATTCGATTATAATTTTATCTACTATTTAATAGAAATATACTAACAACAACCATAATGAGATATATGATTAAAACCAATTTCGATTCTTATTCAAACAAAATGAGCAATTGAATCAAGAAACAAAATGTTAATGATTCATTCAACACTAGAATCATATTAAATTAATCATATTAACCTAATCATGACTTTTATCATGGAGACATACATAATTATTGAACAAAAAATAAAATATATTTTCAACACCATAATCACATTAACCTAAACATGACTTCTATCATGAACACACAAAAATCGCATCGTTCAATATTAAAAACATATGTAAATCAAAATATTCAAAACATGACTACTATCATTGAATCAAATCATGTGTATGTATCAATATACATGAATTAACAACATGATTTAATACCAATTCTTGATAATAATTACGACAAATCATATATGTACATCCTATATATATTAATCAATATCATATTTTTCACACATATATCATATATACATTAGAGAAAATACACAAACATTTAATAGAACTAAGCCTACGGCTCTGATACCACTGTTGTGTTTTGGGGTTCATACGGAGCAAAAAATTCAGAACAATTTTTTGAAAAACCCAACAAGATCAAAAATAGGTTCCATTAAATTGATATACAAAATAAATCGTACCTTAATCTATGATTTCCTTCTCTGATTGTTCGATCTCCAAGACGTTCAAACGTGCTTCCTCTATAAAAAAACCACACATGAACTGTGATCACAATTTGGAGTGCTAGCCCCAAGAGAGATAGAAAACATTTTTCTTTCTCTCCCAAAATCTAGACAACCCGAAAAATAGCAAAAACGAAAATATTATTTCATTTTAGGGTTTCAACCTCTATTTATATCTGTAGATAAGCTTAATTAAAACACTTATTTGTAATACAACTATTGTATTTAGGCAATTCAAGCAAAATACACATGCTCATATTAATAAGTTATCATATAACAAATTGTAAGGGCTTTTATATCATTAATTTTATCATATAAAATTCATTACTTCGGACCAATTGAAATTGATAAAGCATTCTATGTGTGCGACCCGATAGGTTCATGTGACTTTGGTAGTGAACAAAATCGTTTTGATACACAAGTCATAAGCGATCCCTAGAAATGCATTTTGATTACCCAAGTAGCATGAATATCAAAATTGATACAACCTAAAGAATAACATATATCATATCCTTTTGTTGTGTGATATCCTTTGATTGAACATAAGTCATGGAAAATCACCCTTAATGTTCAATTGTACTAGTCTCGATCTTTATCTAGACTAAAAACATCCATGTGACATTGATCATATCAATTCACATGGACTTAGCCATTATTAGTCTATCATATCAAGGGATCCACTGATATCTCTCTCTATAAGAGAGGGACAAAGTCTATATTGATTACACACCTTCACATATTATTAACATGGTAATTAATAAATATTTTTATAATCATCCAATCAAAGAAAATGTTTAATTGTGTCTAATTTTCATGCTCCTTATATTGATGTCTATAAAAATCTTAAGTGGAAAGACTATATGATATACATATTATGAGTAACACCAATGACTTAATCCATGTGGTGTTCTCATAGCAGGTCGATCCAATACCTTATTCCGTGACAAGTACTCATGATCTCGATTCATATCCCTATATGTATGAGCATCATATGACCATGAATCAAGATTCACTCCAGTCTTAATTCATTATAGTTTCCAGTATAATGAATGGCTAGGACATTTAGGATATTTCAACAAATACCCATAGATCTTACTATAAGGTAAACATGCAATCACTTATAATAAAAAACAAATGAAAACCTCAATTTTATTAATTAGAATTATAAGATAAACAATGTTTGTAGATTGACCTAGGGCACATGCCCAAACAAACTTTACTAAAGATCAATGATAGATAATCAGTGAAGAAAGATAATGCATCATGTATAGGATCTGGATATTAGACATTGCTATATGCTGCTCCTATATTTTGTATTGCCTCGCAAGCTATAACTTATGTGCAACTTTATTTCTCTAACTAATGCTTAGCTTTGCAACATAAAGCTAGGTCAGCTTAATCTCAAGCAACTTCAGAAATTGCTCTCTCATGATGATGTAAGAGGCATTCTTAAACTGTCCTCTAAGTCTGATTCTATTTGTGAGCCATGTCGAATGGGTAAAAAACATTCTCCTTCACATGTTGGCCTTAATAAAATACTAGTATCACATGTGTTAGAATTACTACATATGAACTTGCATAGCCTAATGCAAGTTGAAAGTCTTGGGAGAAAGACTTATGTTTTTATCATTGTTGATGACTACTTAAGGTTTACTTGGATTCGTTTTCTGCATGATAAAGTAGAAACTTTAGATAAGTTTAAGAAGTTAAATATTTGACTTCTAAATAAGAAAAGAGATGCGATGTATCCATTAATCGACTTCACAGTGATCATGGAAGTGAGTTTGAGAATTGGCAATTTGCTGATTATTGTGCCAAATTTTGGATTAAGCATGAATTTGATGCTCCTAAGACACCACAACAGAATGGTGTTGTTGAAAGAAAAATTACACAATTTAGGAGATTACAAGGGTCATGCTAGCTGAGAAAAATTTGCCTAAGAATCTTTAGGGGAAGTGGTAAATACTGCTACCTATATTATCAACAGAGTTTATTTCAGGCCACTGACTACAAAAACTCCGTATAAAATTTGGAAAGGAATAAAACCATATCTCAAACATCTTCATGTTTTTGGCACCACCTTCATATTGAATTATAGAGATCACCTAGAAAGTTTGATTCCAAAATCATTGTTGAAACTTTTCTTGGATAATCTCAAAATAATAAGACTTATAGATTCTACAATAAGTGAACTGTGACTATGATGTAATCTATGAAGGTTATGGTTGATGATTGTGCAAGAACAAGACAATTGCCCTTTAAAAATAATGATGATGATGAGTTGCCAACACCAATTAGCTCAGCACCTATTACTTAGCCTAGTGCTAAACCATCTAATTCAGATATCACTACTCCATCTGATGATGAACATGAAGATGATTATGATGATGATTCAAAATCATCTGCTACTACAAAACTTGGTTATATTCTACATTAGTTGTTCCAAAGTTAAGGATGTTGAAATATCATCAATTGAGTAAATTATTGGTTCAGTTAATGATCCAGTGTAAACTAGAGATATTCCTCCTGTTGATTGTAAGAATGTGGCTCGTTTTGCATGTTTTACATCTCAGATTAAGCAAAAAAAAATTTTAAGAGGCTCTAATGGATAAATTTTAGGTAAATGATATTCAAGAGGAACTCAATGAATTTGTTAGACATGATATATGGGAGCTTGTTCCCCAACCTACTAATCTTAACATCATTAGTACAAAACGGATTTTACGCAACAAGACAAATGATAATGGTATTATTGTTTGCACTAAAACTAGATTGGTTGCACAAAGATATACACATGTTGAAGGTATTGAGTTTAATGAGACGTTTACTCTAGTTGCTAGATTGGAGTATATTCATCTACTATTAGCCATTGCTTGTAATAAAGGTTTCAAGTTACAACAAATGAATGTTAAATGTGCTTGCCTAAATGGGTATTTGCAAGAAGAAGTCTATGTTACACAACCTAAAGGATTTGAGAGATTCATGACAAACCTATTGATGTCTATTATCTTAAAAAGGTACTTTATGGTCTAAAGCAAGCACCACGAGCTTGGTATAAAAGGTTGACAACCTATTTGATATAGGAAGGTTATAATAGAGGGTCTATTGATAAAACTCTGTTTCTCAATAAAAAGAATAAACAGTTTGTGGTTGCATAGATTTACGTCGATGATATCATTTTCGGGGGCTACATCTACAAAGTTCACTTTAGAGTTTATTGATTTGATGAAGAAAGAATTAGAGATGAGCATAGTTGGAGATCTTACTTACTTCTTGGGTCTGTAGATTATTCGAACACTTGGGAGCTCTAGTGAGAAGATTCATAAGGATGACAAAAGAGTTTATGTCAATCATTCATTATACATGAGCATGATTAGTAGCATATTATATCTTAGTGCAAGCAGACCAAATATTGCTTTCAGTGTTGGTGTTTGTGCTCACTATCAAGCATGTCCAAAAGAATCTCATTTGGTTGATGTAAAAAGGATTTTGCACTATGTGCACATAACAACTTACTTTAGTATACTATTTACTAAGGGCGGTGCTAGTGACTTAATCAAGTATAGTGATGCTGATTAGGCTGGAAATATTAATGATCGAAAGAGTACTATAGGTGGATGTTACTACATGGGTTCTAATCTTGTTGCTTGGAATAGCAAGAAATGGAATTGCATTTCGTTATCTGCTGTTGAAGCCTAATATATTACCGCTAGTAGTTATTGTACGCAGTTACTATGGATGTAGCAAATGCTAAAAGATTATGGTATTGCTTTATCTCAGTTAATAGTTAAATGTGATAATAAGAGTGCCATTGATATTTTGGAAAATCCAGTTCAACACTTTAGAACAAAGCATACTGATATTCATCATCATTATATCAAGGATCTAGTGGATAGAAGGTTAATTTGTTTTCAGAATGTTCCTACTGAAAGAGAGTTAGCTAATATATGTACAAAGGCTCTTGAAATATAGTTTTTTGAGAGATTGTGCGTTGACTTTGGTGTTTGCTTTCACTAGCATTGGTTCTTATTGCAACCTAGCAGTTATGTGCATACACGCACATATTTGTGTGTTTGACATTTTGTTATGAGCTGCTTTCATGTTTGACCAAGAAACTATCACTTCGATTTCACTACAAGACGTGACGTTCCTATTAAGTCAGTTGTAAAAACTAGCCATTACACCTGGTTGAAGGGGAGTAAATAATGTTCTTTTAGACACAACATAATAATTGTTGGGGGATGTAACAAAGATTTCAGTTCTAAATTGGGATTATCTTTGCTGATTTTGTGCAATTATCTTATTCCCACAAATTAGTCTTCCAAATTCAATATCTTTTTTTGTCACTTTGATCTCATTTCCCTCTCTACCATATTTTTATCTTTCTTGCTTAGAGTTACTGCAAGAATGTTTTAATCTTCTTCGACCCCGCACGGTGACTCTACTACAATGTTTGATCTTTCAACTTTAGAGACAAGGGCATCTACCATCATACCCCATCCAATAAACTCTACATCGGAACATCGTTAGATCCTTGAATTACTATAGAGAGTACAAGGGTGAATTAAGGTGTTTTCAACAAGAAGGTCGTGATGATGATCACTCTAACTCCTTAAAGGGTTAAACCGAGGTTATCGACATTTCTAAGAAAGCCTAAACTATTGCCAAGGGCAACAAGAAGGTCGATGATGATGAAAATGTTTTCTCTAACTCCTTAAAGAGGATTATTGATGAAACAAGGAATTCTACAAAAATATTCTTCAGGTTATCGGACAAGAAAATCCTCTTCTACCAAATAAAGACCACTTTTCACTTGATGATATATGTGTTTAAGGAGAATAGTGCTTTGACAATGCTTTTAGACTTCCTTCTACCAAGTTATGGTCTTGCCTTAAGGAAGTATTTCAACGTTTGGAAGTAAATCTTTGACTTCGTGGTGCGCTCAGGGAAGAAATTAAACTGGCTATATCTATTGTGCTTCCTAACATCGCTATTTGGAAGATACTCTATCATTAAGCAAAGCAATGAAAAGTTGGAAAATATGGTGAAGGAGACTTGACTAAATAATTAAATGAAGTCTAACAACATAATTGGTGATATCAATTTCTCATGCCTATAAAAGAAGTTTTCAGCTTCTCCAATTGCTACTACTATCAATGCTACTATTAATGCTCCTATTTTGACCCCTGCTACAAAGCTAATACGGAAGTCTAGAAGAATTAGGAAATGAAAGATTTTTTTTGTTACTAAGTATGACGACACTAGTCTTATCAAAATGGAATCTTCAGGAGAGGAAATTGTAAAAGGGGAAAATTATATTCTTACAGTTGCAGGACAGACTAGGCTGCTACCTGTTTCACCACAAGGTGTGAGTTTATCTGCTCCACTTCCTAATAGATAAGAGAAAGTCACATCACTTGCTCAGTTTCAAAATATCAGAGATGATCAAGGTAATCTCACTAATTTGCACTTTGATCTAGGTGCTATTACTCCTTTTACTACTGTTGGGATGAGTACATTTGAGTCCCTCATGATGAATTATGGAAGTGATGGTGAAGAATCTTGTAACACCAAGGGAGGTTCTGTGTGAGAATGTTACTGAAGAGGTAGAGTCTCTAGCAACATCAAAGACTCCTCCTACTGAGGACTTGACTTTTGTTAACTTAGATGGAATTTTGCTCCCTTCGGTTACTACATCTACTAGACATACTATTGAGGCTCTAGTGAACGAATCACTGCAACTAGAGCCAAGTAAGTCAATCCATCCTCCTACTTACCTTCAGCATGAGGATTTTGATGTCAATTAAGCCATTCCTACTACTTCAGTTGAACAAACAACTTCGGTTGATGATACTCTTATCGAACCTGCCCCTTTTAATCCTACTACTGCTATTACTACGCACACAGAAGCTATCGAAGATGACTCTTCTCTAACTAAGGACAAACCTTTGCAACAACCAAGTTCTCCCGTGGTGATAAGACCACACCCGCCGCTATTAGATTATTTCTTTGATTGCATTGCCTATCTGACTATCTACAAAGATAGTGTAGTTGCATAGATGCGACCAATGCAAGAAGAGCTGGACATTACTAATGCCAAAATTCACCAATTGAATGGTGGATGGTTAGAACTCATCTGTAATCTCTTTTACATTGTGTAGTCATAAAAAGCGAGTGAGCAAGATAATCTAAGGTTAAGTTTTTGGGTTTTTTTTTAATTGTAACTACATGAACTTTATGTTTTAAAACTGTATTTCATGGTTGTACTTATTGACTGGTGATTATAATCTTTTTGGAGCTACGTCTTTTATGTGTTGTTACTTTAATCCATTTGTAATAGTACATTTGATGAAGTTCCCCAAAAATCTGGTTATCTTGCTAAGTTACTGCTTTAGACCAATCTACACCAAAGGGAGAGATTGTTAGAACTTAGTTTACTATGTTTGGGTCGGTCTATCCTTGTTGGCAGTATATTATCAAAATCAGAGTTAAGTTAGTTAGATAGATGCTACAATTAAAATGAAAACCCGACTAAGAAAGATGTTCGAGTGTAGATATAACTCGCAGAAAGACTATAATGCAAATTCCAATGAAGATTACAGTATCAAAGTAAGAGTCGAAGACGAAAATTGTCCTGAAGTCGAAATAGGAATTGAATATGAGTTGGATACTAAAATTGAGCAACCTTCAGTACTAGTCTACAATAAGGAAGAAGTTCGATACTGCAAGCAGAGAACTTCGAGATGGATTACAACCACAAAATACAAGAGAAAGGTGCATAAATGACTGAAGAAATTTATGAAAATGACAAGTCAAGATTCTTTAAGGAATAGGAAACTTAATTGTTGACCATTGGATGCCTCCAATAGAATTAAGAATTAGAGATTGAGGAGGTTTTTCAAGATATATTATATTTAGGACTAAATTCCTATATAGGGTATATTGACTGAGTCTATAAATATTCAAGTTCGAGATTGTGTGAATCATCATTCATTACTTAAGTTTTGTGAGAACTAGAGATCGCTATAGTGGTTGTACATAATATTAATTTTATTAATTGAATTCTTAGGCTGAGCCTACGCAGAGGAAGACATTCAAACCTTACTGCTTTATCAATTCTTGTTTAGTTTTGATGTGTATTTATTAGTTCATCAATAATTCGTTTCCTTTGGTTTCTAAAACCTTAACAAAATTGAATAGTCGTGAAAATTTGAATTAGATTGAGGGAAATGTAATGAATTGAAAATTTGCCAAATAAATCCAATGATAAATAAATATCTAAAAAACTATCCTTCTCTAGGAAAAAAGAATGAAACATCAATTTTAATAATTAACTAACTATGCAAACATAACTAACACAATCGAAATTCACTATTAATCAAATAAATCCAATGATTTGCATCCAAACATGTTACTTCAATCTTATAGTTATGATTATAATTTATAAAGTATCATATATCATTAAAATCTAATCATAAATAAGTAAAAATCCTTTAGCCAGTCATTTACTCTCCTTATACAGGTGGAAAAGGCACATTCTATGTTTATTGAGCTAACCCCTTTTAATACACAAAGAAATTAAGTTCACGCAATAAAATTGTATTACACTTTATAAAAACTTTGAGCTACTACATTTAATACCTTCCAAAACCCACTTCAATGACAAGTTAATAATTAAACTGGTTTTATAGTTTAATTTAGGTTAATTTTAGATATAAATGATGATAATACACTACATATTCTCTTGTTTTTGGGATTTCAAGATTTAATTTGGAAGATAAAGAAATGGAAGAAAAAGAGGAAGAAGAGCAAAATAGTCAAATAGAGAACAAAGCCAACGATTATTGTTTTATCTATGATTTGTATACTTAGATAAGAACAAGTAATTTGAGTTTATCTATGATTTGTATACTCATAGAAATTATAAATTGGACCTTAAGGCTTTGAAATTAACACTCTATCTGCTCTCAATTAGTCATTATTAGTTTAAAAAGTCTTTTCAATTAGGTTTTAGTTTATTGCCTTTAGAGACTCTTTGGAATTTCAAGACTTATTTAATAAAGCTATTTTACGTTAATGTCTTTCAATTATTTGTTTATTGCAATTTTTATTTTTAATATGTGTGAGTAATTTATTATTCTAAACAATACTCTGGACATGATTGCAAACAGTTCATTAATTTAGTCATAATGTAGAATTTATGTGCTTAATTACTTACACCGATCACGTCATTCACGATTTTAATAAGGTATTCTTGCGTATTACAACTAATAATTCTATGTATTGAGTGCATAGTAACCAATATGTTTCTTAGTATAGAGTATCTCAATCTATCTCTACGATTATTGTCAACAATTATAGAAGTTGTAACTAAGATTGATCTATAGGGAAACATTACCCGAGTGGATGTTCTAGGTGATTGTGTTCTAGGTTATTTAATGACTAGCATATTTCTTGTTTTTATTTAGTTTGGATTAGGTATGAATTTTATTTAGTGTAATGCTATCATATTTCTATTGTATTATGTTTTATCCAATAAGTAGATTTACAAAGGTAAGGATATTGGCTTATTTCCATTGAATATAGAAATGTCGATAGCTTGGTAAAGACTATCAAACTATTGTGATTATAATTTAATGATTAAGGATCATTATATAAATATGATGATTTTATTATGACTATGCTTTAATGAAAATGTTCAGATATAACGGTTTACATATCATTGTCTAAAATGTATTGTTTAGATAGTTAATTTATATTAATTATTTGAATGTTTGTTTGAATTACATTAGATTAGTTCACTGAATTTAAATTGTTTATTGTTCAATTATTTTAATTAATTGATTGTTTTGTTTTTAGATTGTAGTGTTTAATTCCTATTTTTAATAGATTAGTTAAATTAAAGAAAATTAAATCCAATAAAACTTTAGGGTAGCCTTAGTTGTAAAGAGGTTTACAAAATCTCTGTGGAGATGATATCCCATTTACCACTATTACAAGTAATAGGAAAATATGGGAAATTATTGTGCACGCTTGACACATGTCAATTTCTGGCGCCGTTGTTGGGGATTTTTAAAATAATCTGTTAGAAACCTTCTTTTTGAATGTCATATTATATGTTTGAAGACGAGGAAGAACTAACTGTTAAACAATCTCATAGGAATGTCACGGCTTATGAATATATGCGCATAACTTTTACAACATAATTTCTGGAATTCAAATTTAACTTGAATTTATAAATTCTTTACTGTGTTTCTATGCTGAAGATAAAGAAGATACTCAAAAGTTTATCAGGGAAGCATGTTGAAGCCTAATGATATAGAAATAGATTACGTTAACTTAAAATCTTTTCAATTTATATTAAAAGACTAAGCTTTCGATTGGTTATTTTAACTCCTTCAAAATTCCATAACCAATTTGTGGCGGCCCCTCGCACTGTGGCCACCTGGGTGAGTTGCTATGCCGGTCCTGCAGCCGTACCGACGTCATCACCATGTCAGCACTTCTCAATATTCGTGCTAATTCATTAATAAGTGATTATATCAATTCAATTATTCAATTATTAGTTAGCATTTCATTTGTCATATACATAGTTTCAAGTAAGCAGTAAATAATTTACAGTGGATGTCTTAAACAAAGCATAACCATCGAATTTTAATAACTTTCAAGACATATAGAGCATCAGTCCTACTATGTAAAACCCAAAATCAAGTACACTATATATCAGGCGAAACATATTGTAAAAAGTAAATATATACATGTACCGTGTCTATAAGGTCTCTCATAACTCCAAAAGTAAAACAATATATCAAAATGAATGCGTACTAGTAAGTCTTGAACTGTAGGCAATCAGAGATAGTTGCCTAAGATCTCCTTGCCCTTACTGGTACTAGGATTTGCACTCTGTGATCACAACAAACAGATGACGAGTCCAATGAGTAAGATCTCAAAAGAAACCACTAAGCATTCAATAATAGAGAGGTCGAGAATAATGTTAGATAAACATGCAGAAATAAACAAGCAACTGTAAGAAAATTGCATGCATAACAAAAACCAATAGAAACCAAATAATCGCGTCACGCATAGCAAACAAGACCATACTTCATCAATCCGGATCATCTCAGCGGCCCGTACCACACTAGCTCACATCCGGACTACTAGCGGATGATCGGTCCATATCACAACCTGCCGAACACAAGCATCAATGAGTTCAGCAGCTCTGGTTTCCATTCACTGAAGGCGCAAGTGACAGTGCTATGGTCTAGCGTACTAGAGCCCATACAACACAACACCTGAATAAACTCTGGCGGTGAACAAAACTATCGACCATTATACCAAATCAAAGCAATGATAGAAAACAGATAATGAACATAAAAGAATAAAAGATAGCACAATTAAAACCATTTAATACTCAAGATGTGTTTCTTAAGGGATTTACGCACCTCAAATCGCACTTCGAAGCGCCAAAAATACTTCGGTCCGGCCACGCTACCCTCCCAACTACTGCACCATAGCCCCTCGAGTCCTCTGATACCCATTTTCAGTGTTTTAGAGTGACTTAAGGTTTTGAAACTATGTTAAAAGTTTTATTTCCCAAAACAACCCCTTAAAGACTAAATAAAGTTTCAACTTGGAATCATATGTTGTAGCGTAAAGTAGACCATTATAAATTCTAAATCATCAAAGACATTTAACAAGAAATTTTTTTCTATGTCTTAGCTTTTTGAAAAGTTTTGGTTTGCAAAATTTCGATTCAAAACGAAAGAGATATCACACTTCTATATAAAAATAGCTCAAATTGGAATCAAATCCGACTAGCATTTTTGTAAAAATAAGTTCTCCTAATTTATAGTTGCGAAAATTGTAATTTTCGGTCTAATGGCAACCAACATACCTAAAAACAACATATTGAAAGATGAGCTCATTCTGATAAAAATTGAGAGAGTTATGCCTTTTCGAATTTCATTTTAAAATCTCATATTAGCATTTCAACGGCCTGCTTGCAGAGCATTTTCGAGCTAGAACAAGTTTGAATTTCAAAACTTCTCTAAGAACTAAGTTGTAGATCTATGAGTAAGCTTTCCAACTGCATATGATTTGCCCTTTTTGGAGTTTGTATGAGAGAGTTATGCCTAATTTACAAAGGTTAGGTCAAGAAATTTGCTAAGAATTAATCATGTATGCATCAAGAACTCATGAAAGCCTAATTCCTTGCCAAAACTAGTTTGAAACTATTATTGATCATCGGAATCAGTTTAAAAATCTAATTTAGACCAGAAAATAGTAGCTTAATCTTTGAAACTCATTTTTGCATAAAACCCTCAAACATGAGTTTCCATGTACACATTTTTGATGAATTTAAGCAAGTGAAGAGTGGGTTTTTGTATCTAGATGATAAACTCTTGGATTTGATCTTCCTAGCTTGATTCCTCTAGTATATTGCCTCCATTATTCCTTGTTTTTACTGAATTTTCAAGCACTCTAGCACAAGAACAAACTTTGTTATTGTTGCATGAAAAGATTTCCCACTAACTTATCTATATATAGGTTATGTTAGAATCAATTGTGTTCACATATATCGAGATCAATCTAATAGTCTTTGTTAACTCCTACTCACTAACTTCTATCTTGTTGACACTAATTCCCAACTCAAATATCCTATGATTCCATTCTAGTGCGAATCTCGAGGCAAATTTATGACATCAATTTTCCCCTCCAATTATAGGCATTTGTAATCAATTGATTCAATTAATTTAACCTAGGAACTTTATATATATGTAGGCTATTTAGGGTATTAAATTGGTGTATTAACACTTCTCCTAGTACACAATTACCCGACACTTAGTTCCCTGCATCTTGAAATGCATCCTAAGGCGCATCAATCCTTAATGTACCCGATTATTGTCTTAGCCTAAAGTTTGATTATCTTTTTTATGTCATATTCACCTTTGTTCTAGTCATTTTACTTAATTTGGTATTATAAGACTTAGTGCACCTGTACTACGCCTACCCGGTACCTACGTCGGCATGCTTTACAAAGTGTTTACCCGTCACACAATCTCAAATGGTATAGCAATATAAATACATACATGTGATGATTTCTGAAATACATAATAATTAACATCGCAATTATGCAACCAACAGACCAAAAATAACCATTTATGCCCAGTCCGCCGTGTACTTGCCTATTTGAGATGTCCACGTGGTCCTAAGCCAGCGCCCGAGTTTGAAATTAACAAAATAACGACATCAATAAATATTGGGCCGTTACACAATTGGTCAGAGATGCCACAAGTCTTTCTTGATCAATATGTCCCAGCAAGAAAAAATTGTTTGTATAGACAAGAAATTAGTAATGCTTGGATGGAGATTGGAGAAACTTTTACTAAGTTTTAGGATAGATATGAAAGATTGATTTGATTATGTCAAATGCATGGATTCACAGAAAATACTTTAATGCAATGTTTTAATGAATGATTAAATCACTTAGAAAAAAGATTCTTAGACACGGTATGTGGAGGGTCTTTGTTCGACACAACACCAACTTTAGCAAGAGAAGCTATAACTAAAATAGCTAAACAATTTAAGCAATATGGTGAGAAGAGTGAAATAATTAAAGAAAATCTTAGTGAAATGAATAAAATGACATATAAGACATAAAATGATAAGATAGATGAACTAAAAGCCATGGTTTAATTATTACTAAATGATAGATCAAGCAAGGTTATACCTTGTGTTTTTTATAATGAATTAAGTCATTCTAATGATGAATGCTCTTTAAGACAACAAACAAAAATAGAAGAAGCTAATGCTATAATGAACTAATATAATAGATTTGTTGATCTCACTTATAACTTTGATTGTTATACAAATTACTCACAGCAAAATTTAGGTAATCATATTAACAATCAAGATTATCAAAGATATAAAAAATCAAAATAATTCATAAAGAGAAAAATATCAAATAATTCAAACATTACAAAATGATATGACCGATTTGAAAAACAAATTAAGTCTGATAGCAACACAAATGAGTGAATTTGTAAATCAAAGGAAATTATCATCTCAATTTTATCATACATTATACAATAAAGCACCAGTAATAACATTGAGAAGGGGTAAGCATATGGATGAACCTAAAATGTCAGTCCAATTAGTTTCTAAGAAAGAAATAGAAGCAAAATTAAACAAAGAAATTGAAGTAACCAGTAATAAGATTCCCAACGAAAAGGGTGATGAGCCTGATAAAGACATACTAATTAATATAAAACCACCATTCCTCACTGTTTGGAAGATAATAAAAATGTTAAGAAATTGTAGGAAGAAAAACAAATCTATGATACATTAAAGAAAGTTGTAGTTAATATACTTCTATTTGAAGTCATTCAAAGTGAGCCTAAGTATCAAAAATTTATTAAAGACTTATGCACTAATAAGATTAAAGCTAATGAAAAGGTGAGTCTAGGGGAACAGGTGTCAACACTAATTCAAAAGAAATTACCTCCCAAATATGCTCACCCGGGAATGGTTTTTGTTTCGTGTACAATTAAAAATATAGGAATTTCTCAAGAATCGTGTGATATGGGAGCCTCCATAAATGTTATGCCTTTTTCTATTTACTTGCAAATAATGGGTGTACATTTAGAAGAAACGAGTATAGTGGTACAATTAGCAGATAGATCTACTATTAAACTGGTAGGTTTACTAGAAGATGTACTGGTCAGGGTTAATGATTTAGTTTTGCCAACAGATTTCTATGTTTTAGATATGAAAGAAGATAATTTCTCTAATAGAACTTATTTAATTTTAGGAAGGCCATTTTCGAAAACAACAAAAACAAATATTGATGTTTCAAATGGAACATTAATAATGGAAGTAGATGGTCATACTGTGAATTTTAATATAAATGACACAATAAAATACCCAATGGATGTCCATTCCTTATGCACAATAGATATGATACACCCATTAATAGACAAGTCTTTTAGAAAAGATAAAACATAAAAACTAGAATTAGAAATAGAAGATTTAGAAGAAGATGATCATAAATATGAGGAAACAAAAGAGATAATAAGTACTTTGGAATCATAATGAACTACCGAAACTTACTTATTACCTAGATTTATCTAGATCTCATTTAAAACTTTTACCTTATATAATTAAAGCCCCCGAATTAGATTTAAAAATTTTACCAGATCATTTGAAATATGTTTACCTAAGGGACTATAATAATTTACTCGTTATAATTTCTAATTAACGGACAAGTCTAGAAGAAGATAGATTAATAAATGTACTGAAAGATTTTAAAGGAGTAATAAGATGAACCCTAACTTATATTAAAGGAATAAGTCCCGCCACGTGTATGCATAAGATAAATCTAGAAACCGACAGAAAAGCTTTTCAACAAGATCAACGTAGACTAAACCTGCCTATAATGGACGTAGTAAAAATTGAAACACTAAAGTTATTGGATGCATGAATGATATTTCTAATAGCTGATAGTAATTGGGTAAGTCCAGTCTAAGTAGTTCCTAAAAAGATAGGAATTATATTAATACCAAACCAGCATGAAGAGTTAGTACCAACTAGAACCTAAAACGGTTGGACATTATTTATAGATTATAGGAAGTTGAATGCCAAAACTAGAAATGACTATTATTTACTCCCGTTTATATATCAAATGTTAGAATGATTAGCTAAAAAAACCCAGTCCTGATGTCTAGATTTTTATTCAGGATATCATCAAATACACGTAGCCCAGAAGATTAGGAAAAAATAACTTTTACTTGCCCTTTTAATACATTTGATTATAGACGTATGCCTTTTGGTTTATTTAATGCACCCGCAACTTTTCAAAAGTGTGTGGTTAATATCTTCTCTTATTATGTTGAAAATTTTATTGAAGTCTTCATGGATGATTTTATTATTTATGGTAATTCTTTTGATGAATGTTTAGTTAATTTAACTACAGTGCTTAAAAGATGCATAGAAAAGAATTTAGCATTAATTTATGAAAAATTCCATTTCATGTTAGATCAAGGAATTATATTATGACATATAGTGTCACATAAAGGAATAGAAGTAGATCCAACCAAAATACAAGTAATCAAAATGTTACCTTACCCTACTACGGTGAGAGAAATACATTCATTTCTTGGCTATACAGGATTCTATAAAAGATTTTCAAAAGATCTTTCTAAAATGACACAACCTTTACACAATTTTTTATAAAAAGACGTTCCTTTTGAGTTTACCAATGACTGCAAGATAGCATTGAATAAATTAAAGGATTCTTTAACGACCATACTTGTGATTAAATCACTAGATTGGTCAATACCTTTTGAAATAATGAGTGATGCTAGTAACTATGCAATTGGAGCTATTTTAAGTAAAAAAAAAAAGTAGGAAAAGAATCCAATGTTATATGTTATGCTTCTAGGACACTAGATCCTACCCAACATAACTATACCACTATTGAAAAAGAACATTTAGTGGTAGTGTTCGCCTTTGAAAAATTTAGACCTTATTTATTAGGAACAAGAGTGATAGTTTATTCTGATCATGCAGGATTGCGATACTTAATGGCAAAACAAGATTCTAAACCCAGGCTAATAGGATGGATATTACTTCTACAGGAATTCAACCTTACTATAAAAGACAAGAAATGAACCGAAAATCTAGTAGCAGATCATTTAACTAGGTTAAAAATTGGAGAACCACCTATACCATTAAGGGATGAAATTTCGGATGAAAATTTTTTATAGTATAAAGACTTTTGGCCCATGGTATGCTGATATAGTTTACTATCTTACCACTAATAAGTTATCACCTTATTTGACGAGAACTCAAAAGAATAAAATTAAGAAGGATTCTAAATATTATTTATGGGATGATCCCTATTTATGAAAATTTTGTATCGACCAAATAATTAGGAGATGTATATCACAGTCGGAAGTACAATCAATTAGATCTCATTGCCATACTTCTGCCTTTGGAGTACATTTTGGTCCACGTAGAACTGCTCGTAAAATTTAAGATTCCAAATTCTTTTGTCCCACTCTATTTCATGATTGTTTTCTTTATACAAAATCTTGTCAAAACTGCTAATGAACTGAAAACTTAGGATGCAGCAATCAAATGCCTTTACTTCCTATTCTTTTTTGTGAAGTGTTTGATGTATCGGGTATGGATTTCATGGGACCTTTTCCACCATTAAATGGTTATGTTTATATTTTACTGGTTATAGATTATGTGTCTAAGTGGGTAGAAACAAAAGCTACTAAAACTAATGATTAAAAAATAGTGGTTAATTTATGTAAATCAAAGATTTTATAGTTTTTGTAACACTTAGAGCACTTATTAGTAATAAAGGATCATATTTTTGTAATCGATTAGTTGCTAATCTACTTGCTAAGTACAACGTCACACATAGGACATCTTCAAATAGAGAAATTAAGTCAATACATATCACCCACAAACTAGTGAACAAGTTGATGTCCTATTGGGCAATAGAAGTATGTAACATGAGTTATAATGAAGCAAGAAACCAACATAAGTTGAGGCTTCAAAAATTAGAAGAACTTAAGAATGACACTTATGAAGATTCATCAATGTATAAAGAAAAACAAAAGCATTTCATGATAAGAAATTAGATCCTAAAATTTTTTAAGTAGGAGATAAAGTTCTACTCTTTTTTCAAGACATGAATTACTTCTCGAAAAACTCCATTCAAGATGGATAAGACCTTTCATGTTTATAAACTTATTGCCTGATGGTGTAGTAGAAATAGAAAGCTTCGAAATAGGAAAAATATTTAAAGTAAACGGTCATAGGTTAAAACCTTATTATGAAAATTTTGTTTAACATGATATGGAGATCATCAATCTCGTGCCTAAGAAACAAAGTCTGACGCATAATGAAAAGAAGTTCAATGTTTACATCAACGCAAGTGAAACCATTTATGATGAATCAATTCAACTCTGGATGTAGAAAAAATCGCGCAATAAAAAGAAGAAATCAAAGAAGCAATAACCTGAAGAGCCATAACCTGAAGTGCAACAACAAGCAGAGAAGTAACCGGTGGAAGAAGAATTTTTTGATGAGCAACTAAAGCTTCAAGATGTAGGATGTCTGATTGAAATTTACAATGATGATCCAGGGAAACTCTTCCACCATAAGTTGATCAATGAAGTCAATTTTCTTGGTTTTCTACTTGACACATGAGTTGATATGAATATTTTTTCGAAACATTGGTTTAGAAAGGCCAAGTTTATGATTGATTTTGTAACAACTTTGGTTGTCAAAAAACCAAATGGTGCTAAGATATTTCACTAGGAATGTCGATGAATGTACAAAGGCAAGTGGGATGGTTCAAGTATCACACCAACTTCTTGGCGTTAATGAAGATTGAAAGGATGACGTGATATTGATGGGAAGAACTTTTCTCAAGAAGTCCAAAACTATTCTCGATTTAGAAAAAAACATATAGTTATGCTTAAGATGGGAAATTATTATATGTGCCATTAGGATGGTTACGAGATGGACGATTACTTTAAAGACAACATTTTTGACGATGGCTATAAAAGGGAGAATTTCTACCATGAAGAGGACACCTACTACAAGTTTAGCGGACCTATTGAAGGACAATACGCGCATGATGATAATGATAAAGAAGCTGAAGATTGTCAAGAATAGTGAAGAATTAGTTTATGCTAAGTTTGACTCTCTCAAGCAGAACAATGAGTGATCTCATCTATCAAGTCAAGCGAGTGATTATAAATAATAATGCTCTGTGGGAGGCAACTCATACTTTACCTTTACTTTTAGTTTAGTATTGGGATTAGTTAATTGTTTTTACATTCTCTCAACTTTTGACTATTATAATAAGGATATTTTAAGAGTATAATTTCGGAATAATTTCATATAAAAGGGGTTGATCGAGCCAATGTCTTTCTATATTAGTAGATTTAGGATAGTTAGAATATTTATTTTCTCTCCCCTTATAACTTTCTTTAGGATTATTTCTAATAGAGAAGAATAACACTACAAAAAAATAGTGGTTTAGCAACTGAATAGAGATGTATTAGCAATGGAATACTAATGAAATTACAATCAGAAATGGAATAGCAACGAAATCAAATTCGTTGGAAAAAACGTCATTACTAATTATTTAGCAACAAAAATTAAATTTCGTTAATAAATAGAGACGAAACAGAGATGGAATAAGGATGGAAATAGTACACATAAAATGGGTTATGTATTGATATCTGTTGCAATTACGTTGCTAATAAGTAATGGAATAGCAACGAAAAACTTTGACGTCTGCAACGGACATCAACTTATTAACCCAGAAACCATTTCAATTTTATGATGCATCAGCAATGGAATACTTGCATTCCGCTGCTATTCCATTGCTAATCAATTTGTATGCCCATAATTATTTTGTTCATTGTTCCAGCAGGGTTCTCCTAAACACAAAACCTGCAGCAGGCCTTTCTTGAACGCCCTACACCCCCTATAATGACTCATAGGGGTGGTATAACATCCTCCAAAACTAAATTTCATACCATTCGTTCACACAAAATATTAAATATTATACCAAATATAACCCAAAAAGTAGAATTCAATCTCAATATGCACAAAACGTTGTTTGAAATTTGCTTACAAACCAAACAGTAGTACAAACTAACTAGAATATCTAACTCTCGTCACCTATGTGCTCCTCCCCATCCACCCAATTTTGGATGTTTTGATCATCATTGTCGTGCTACTATTTCGGTGAATGAGCCGGATCCATCTCAACCTGTTGGTGACGCTCTGGTGGTGGTGGTGGCGGCAGCGGCAATGGTGCCTGATAGGTGCTCCCTCCAAAGTCCATGCGCATTCACAACTGGCTCAGCTCGAAAGCCTCGAACTGCACGAGCCTCTGAATGGCTGCATCAAACACAGAAGGCTGCACCATTGGCTCCCAAGACGTGCTAGCACCGAATCTTCATATCCCTTCTTCCTCATGGCATGTGACCCGAGCCCATAGATAAGCCCTTTTAGGCGGTCCCCCGCCGCGTCGTAGTAGAGTTGCTCCTCATCTATCTCGGCTGGTCCAGTGTAGCCTAAGTGCGATCCTTACACCTCCTCACTAGCTCCGCCTGCACGAAAACAAAGTCGCCAAAGAAAAAAATGAAAACAAATCATTGAAAATAAATCATTGGAATATACCTAAACAAATAAAGAGAACAAAAAAGAGCAATCTACTATAGTACTTAAAAAATTCTATAGAAACCATGCATAAAAGCCTACTAAGCAAAAAGAATTAGATTGTGGTTTGTTCTAATGAAATTGAAAATTGAAGCATAAAAGGCGACATATGAAAGATTAAATTAAATTGCTTTTAAACTGAATTACTTCGACATTATTATATTTTCTTTGAAATGCAACTTCTCATATTCTTTCCAAGACCAAGAGAGATTTTGGCAATCACATATGCCATTATTATCTTTTTATTAAGAAGTTTTTGCCCAGTAAGTTATCTAAATTGCTCATTTTCTGTGGTGGTTTAGATTTAATCCTAGTAATTACTCATTAAGTTGTAGGTAGACTTAAGAGGGTACCTGATCAAACCATGAGTTAGTATTGACTTTTCTTTAGTTAACTTCATAAGCCTTACATATATTAGGGAGAATTGTATTCTATATGTAGTCAGGAAAGTTGAAAAGATATGAAAATAATGCAGTCCTAGTAGAATATACACTAATTCCATAATGCTTTAATAAGATACCACTTTAGTCTAGCATCTCAAGAGTATAATTAATCACCCTATGTTATCATACCACTTTGTTCTAGCATTACAAAAATCTAATTAATCACCCTATGTTATCATACCACTTTGGTCTAGCATTCCAAAAATCTAATTAAGCACCTTATATTATCATCAGTTCCTTCACATAGAAAAAACAAGCTTACAAGTATCTCACCCACAAGAGGAAATGTTTCAATTTAATTATTTTTTTTATGAAAACCGAAGTGCTTATTAAACATTGGAATCACATCGCGATTCACACATCCATAAAACAAATAAAAAGCAATTATAAATTTTATATTAGCAAGACACTTACATGAAGCTGCAGTGATCTGCTATCAATAAATGTCACCCCATCGTGATCTTTCGTATGGACATGAAGGAATACATCATTAGGAGTAACATCATCATCCTCATCCTTATCCAGAGCCTACATACAAAAGATCAAAGTTTACAAAATATTAATCATGACAAACTTATAAGTTTTTAGGAAACGTTAAATAACCATGACACTTACAAATATCTCTCTAAAGGTTCGAAAAGATTGTGAGCCACTGGTGTTCTTCGAAGGGCCTGTACAAGGGGTCATCCTTTTCACTCATTCTGTTCAGTGAAGCCTTCTCAAACCTTGCATTGAAATCTACACTCGCCCAATACGCATGATATCTCTCCCATGCCAAACTAGTCACAAAGTCCGACCTCATGCCAAGGGTGCAGAGCTCGTACATCTATGCGCTGTACCTAACACATGCCTTGGTATCATAGGCGGCTCTCACGATAGCCTTCTCAATCAATGGGTTTCATCAGAAGAATGGCTGAAAAAGATGAGCATTGTTAATTATGACTTTTTCAAAGAAATAATTAATTTAATCATTTATTCAATCGTTTAGTGTCATTTACTTACTTTCCATCACTCCCAATATGTATCCTTTTGATGATCGGGTACCGACTTCCAATAATACCCCTTAGTAATCATCCCCCATTTGAGGATCTTGGTCATCCTCCTAGCACAGACTTCCGAAGGATGTAAAACAAAGCAATTTTGCCTGTTCATTTTCAACTTGATGAAGTTAGTCAAATGTTTTTCTTGCTCTACTTCTAGTTAGGGTATGTATAATTAATTAGTCATTTGTAATGAAATAATAACTTACCTGACAAATTTAATATTAATGGGGAATATAACAATATAGGGCGTGCCTCATCCTCCCTCTTGAGGTGCTGCTGAAGGAGCTGGCAGAAGGGCGTGCTGCCGAGGAGGCTACGAGGGAGCTTCATTGCGCCTTCGACGCACTCGAGGCGAGGCTCCCATGGCCTCGTGGGACCCGCCAAATGGTGCGGGTGATGTAGTGGAAAATAGAGCAGATATAGTAGGCGATGAAGTTCCATGTCAGGACGAACTAGCAGAATTATCAGAATGCGACGATGGGTGTGATTTGATGATAATGGGCATGTTGGAGAAATAATGCGAATATGTGTTGTTGAAGTTGGCCTCATCAACGACAATGGTGAAATATTGTCGAAACCTCGGTAAGATGATCGTGCACCAGAAACGATGGGTCACGTCCAACCCTCTCGTAGTGATCCTCTATCTATTACTTACAAATGGGACTCGACCTCTCGATGGTCCTCTACCTTGCGCTACGGGAGCGCATCCTCCACCACTTCCTATCGGATGCTGATCGTTAAGGTCAGCATATATTTGAATCGTATCCGTCGTTCTACGTGCCATGCCTGCTAAAATATGTCATGTATAATCACAAGTAATCTGAGTTAAAAAAGGAATTGACGTAAACTTCCAAATAAAAGTAAATAAACATACGTCACTAACATCAAAATACAAGTAAATAAACATACGTCACTAGCTATTGACTGTTTCAAAATCAATTTCACTACTAGAATCTGACACCTGATCTTCCTCGTCATCGTCACTATCCTTTGGTACATTGATCGTAAGGGAACTCATTGGATTAACTTCTAATCTAATGTCATTTATCGGATCAGTGACGATGTACGTGGCTGGTTTGTCCTCTTAGAATGTTGTATCTGTCTAATGAATAATTTCATCATGAATAACGGTTCCCTCATCGGCAAACTTTGGCTGACAACAACAAATAGCTAACCAATCTTGTCGTTAATGCTTCATAGAAGGGTATGGAAGATAGAAGGCTTGACAAGCTCGCATTGCAAAAATGAAAGGCTTGACTTGTAATACCGTCGAGGTCGATGAACCTCAACCAACTTGAGTGAAAGGTAAGTCCTTAAACCCGCAGGCTGTGTGGGGTCAAACCATTCACATTCGTACAACACAGTGCACTTAAAGCCACTTTTTTCAATCTGGATAAACTTATAGTCTTCCGTAAAAATCGTAGGATACATCGGCGTAGTTGGAGTCTTTCACACAAACCTTGCTATTCCGTGTCGCTCTATTAGCACCATACACCATGGTGTGAAATTTGTATCCATTAATAACATATCTCGAGCATACGACACAAGATCGTATAGGACCGATTGCAAAATGACAAAGTGTCTCATATGTGATGTGTCATGCCTGCTTACAAACACACAATAGTTATGAGACAACGTTATGAGATAAAGAAAATCTTTCAAAATCACAAAATTTGACATTACATATGTTTGAAACCACTTTGCGAAATTCAGCTTGAGATTATAATCAACGTCCATCTCTTCCATGTCCGACATATGTACTTTGTGGATGAAGATGCTACATTTCATACTCGGACGTTAGAAGAAAAAAAATAGATCTATTAAAGTATGAGCATAATGAATTGAAATTTTAGAGTAACTTACGAGATGTATGGCGTGACTTCAGGACAATTGAGTAAGATGCTAGTGTGAGTAGCATCGTACTTTTGTTCCGTCAGGAATCTTTCTTTTTCGGTACTAACGTTACGTCCTGGGTGAGTAAAAACGAAAAAGTGGCTGACGAAATGAGGATTGGGATCAAAACCATCGTCGTCATTGCATTAACATCGATTGTGCAAGTTGGCAATGTGGTCTTCAAAATAATAAGAACAAAATGAGGTTGTTTCCTCTACCAAATATAAATTGCACATCGATCCTTCGACCTTCGTTTTGTTCCTCTCATTATTTTTCAAGTGACAGAGGTACCTAATGAATTCATGTTGATGATAAATAATTATTGGATTATTAATGTATGACATAATCGGTTAATTTGTAATTAAGAATGAGTAAATTACATCTCAAATGGGTACATCCAGCGAAATTGTAATGGGCCAGCAAGCCGACCCTCATGGGGTAAGTGGATTGGCAAGTGTTCCATTGAGTCGAAGAAAGACTTTTTAGGATGTACAACTAAACTCCTAATAGACTAAATAAGGACATTTTGTAACACATGCCTGTTATAAAATAGTACATTCAAAGTTGACCTAATACACAAGAAATATCAACGACAACATGAAATGTCCTAAAAGACGAAAAAGACAATACCTAAATTGTCCTAGTAGAAAACGAGGATATGAAGATCGCGTTGTTATAATGGAAGACCTTTCAGGATGATTGAAGAAATACCTAATAGAGTAAATAAGGAAAATCCAAAGTCAGTCCTTATTATAAAACAATAGGTTCATCACATAATTGTCCTAATAGATATGACTTGTAACAATAACCATAAATTACCTAATAGAGAAATAAGGGCAATTAAAAGATGTCCTTAAATTAAAATCTTTCCAAATTTGTGAAATAAGGATGTTCATAAATGTTGTAATTTGCACTTATGAATACATTTGCAAATGTCCTACTAATCTAATCTAGGACGTTTGCACGAGAACGACTTAGATCTCATCATTTGTGCTAGATTTTCTATGACATCAACATCTAGGATGTATGCTAAATTACTCTAAAATTGATAAGAGGACAATTTACATAATCCCTCAAAGACCTTTATTCTTTATGTGTAATTAATAAGAATACAGGAAAATTCACACAATAGTAATTATCAAAGAATTCGATTTTTTTAACAAAAAAAGCTAAGAGATATATCAAAAAAGTATAAAAAATATAACGGAAATGGAAAGTATTTTGGTTCTTTTTTATGTGTTGTCTTATGTGTATTTTAGTCTTTTCATATTAGGCCGATCATAGTTTAGATAGGAAATTTTAGAAGGGATAAAAATGCATATGTTTGTATACCTAATGGGTGATTTGTTATTTACCCTTTAAAAGAAGGTCGATGGGTGTCATTGTCATTGCAACTAGGTTTGGTGGCTTGACTTGGAGGGGCCCACAAAAGGGACGAAATCGTTTGGTGAGATGTTTACACTTCAATCTAATAAGTAGTGTCCCACCAGGGCGGGTAGGTATAACTTAGGAGTTGAAGCTAAAGTTGCAAGTGGGGCTAAGAATCCCAAAAATGTGGCGGCCTCCAGCCCCAAGGCCACTGGGTAAGCTGCTACGCAGGTGCCGCATTCCTGCTGACTTCTATAGCCACATCTACTCTCCTCAATGTGCGTGCTAGCCGCCATATTCTCTATATTATTTGTCAATTATTCAAGATATTCATTTAATTATTAGTATGCCTTGTGTTTTTCGGAGTTTGCAAGTAGGTAACCAATTAATTTATAGTGAAAGTCTTCAAGTAAATAAAAATGGATTTTCATTAACTTTAATGTTTTCTAGAGCATCAGTCCTACTGTGAAAAGTGAATATATACATGTACAGTGTCTATCAAGCCTCCCATAACCCAAAAAGTAACTAAATATCATAATGAACACATACTAGTAACTCACGGACTGTAAGCAATCAGAGATAGTCGCCTATGATCTCCTTGCCCTTACTGGTACTAGGATCTGCACTTAGTCATTACAACAAAACAGATGACGAGTCCAGTGAGTAAGATCCAAAAAGAAAACCACCGAGCATTTAATAATAGAGAATATGGAAACTAGCACGCACATCGAGGATCGTTGATATGGCAATAGACGTCAGGAAGGCTGCGGGACCTGCGTAACAGCTTATTCGGTGGCCTCGAGGTGCTAGGTCGCCATAGTTGGTATCAGAGCGAGATAGTCTTTAATTAAAACATTGATAAAAATACAAATGAGTTTTTTAATTATAATAAACCTACGAGGTGGAAACTCAACAAAAGGATATCGTGCAAATCAATAAGGCAATAAAAATGAACAGTCATGGTCAATATTTATGTAGCAAGTAACAAAGTCTCTCAAAAGTAGTATATATACAATCAAACACCTACAATATTAGCTGGAGGGGGCTCTTTAGATCAGGGGTAGTTGCTCAACACAATCTTCCTTCGGCTCGTCTTAAGATCTCAAATTGGTCACCAAAATAGTTACAAGTTACAGTGAGTAAATCCCAAGGAAATTCATTTAGTATTTACAAGAATCCCAAGTAAAGCTTTTACAATTCATGCAAATAAAATAAGTTGGAAAGTAAATGTGACGCTTACCTCCCCGAATTTAAGAATAAACTCATATTTAGGATATTTAAATAATTAAATATGATTTATGTATTAATATGCATATTTATGTGTGTTATTTATTAATAATGGAATAATTACTTGTGGAACAAGTAAGGGTAAATTAGTTAAAATCTATGTTGGATGGACGTAATTAGGGACATTAGATGATCCTAAGACTAATAGGCATCATATAAGATCAAGGGTTAGGAGTTGGCCTCTTAAACCCTTGGTACTGAGACACATAAATACAAAATTACAACCTAGTTATAATCCTTTTCAACACACAATAAGGAGGCTAAAATTAGAGTGCTAGAGAATTAAAATCATCTCCACTAGTTAGGAATCACTAAAACAAGGTAAATCTCACAACTCAAATTGTTAATCTTGAATGGAAATCATTGATAGTGGGTTTGTAATCTCGGATTTTGGTTTGCCTTAAGTTTTCAAAGTGAATTTACAAGGTTTTCACACTTCAACTTGTGTTCTGCATGGTTCTAATGATTATATGTATAGATTTGAAGTTCAAGTTGATATTTTGATTCAAATTGGCGATGATCACAGGATTTCATGTGGGATGATGTTTTAATACGAGGTTGTGGTGTTTTAAAATCAAGTTTTCAATGTTTGAATTGTATTTTCGGATTTGGAAACGTTTCGCGAAAAAACTTTGAATTCTTGGCGTGTTTTTGCACGAATTCATTTGAAATTGTATTTTGATTTATATGGGTTGATAAGACCTTTGGTTTTGGCTGTTTTGGATGTATTTGAATTCTTAAAGGGTCAGGAATTGGTCGGAGTTCATAGGTGCCATCTCGGCGCCGTGTACGGCGTCAACGGATGAAAATCTGGAGTCACTATGGTGTTGATGTTGTCCCGGTGCTGTGTGGGTAAACCCACGACGTCGCCACAACACCAGTCACCCTGGTTTTTACAGGTTCGTAAAAATGGCGTAACTTCTTCGTCTTAACTCCGTTTTTGACATTCCAAACACCATTGGAAAGCTTCTGGAAAGCTTAACAAGATGGAATTTATAAATCACTTAAAATAAGACTTTAAATATTTCAAAAACATGTTGGAAGTCACGAGTATAGTTTAACTTAGAAACTTACCTTGTGTGTATGTAATATAGATACTCGAGGAATGCCACCAAGGAATTTTCGAGGCAAAGGATTTAGTAAGAAAAACATTGATAAAGGTAAGTGGGGTTTGCTTTATCTTCAATCATTTCATTCAATTGGTTATGCTAGAATTCTTGATAGTGAATGATTCATATCTTGTTGGAATCAAGTTGAATATATCTTGTCTTTCCATTTAATTTTGTCCTTAGAGCTCTCTATTTATAAATGCTTGTGGAACTAGTATATTAGTAATGATAAACGCATGCTTAAACCTTGTGTTGGAGAGCCGATGACCACCAGTACTTTTGTGACAGCCCCAACTTCTGAACAGGGCACCGCTCGGCCTAATCCCGTAATCAAGCCTTAATCCTAACCACATAAGGCTTAATTACATATTAGTCAGCCTTTCGTCCCTATGTTTCTCAAAACACATGTTCAGATATTATTAGATTTCAGAGTTAATTAAAATTTTTTATCAGTTTAATGTTATTACATATTTTAAATGTTATGCAGAAGCTTTTATTATTCAAAATCCTAAGTGTGAAAAACCAGGAAAATACAGCATCACATGCACGTATATATGGAACTATACACTCAACCCGATGTTTAACCCTAAATGTACTGTAAAAATATAAACAATAATAATACAACGAAAGTCGAGTCATACAAAATGAGATAGGAGAATCGCCGAAATGCTCAGAGAAAGTCGCCAATCTTCTCCTTCCCCGGCGTGCTGCTGCTCGACATACCTACACCCACCGTCACAAATTAGACGGTGAGTATAGTAATATTTAAGTAATAACTATAGAATTCTATGCCATATTTCCAATATATAAGACAGGTATTTAAAAGCATTAAGTAGCTAAAGGATTTCTGAAATAAGTAATGCAAGTAAATACCACAATTAAGAATGTATAGACTGACACAGGCTAAGTCGAGATGATCTACTTCCGATTGTGGTGAGAACTATCACCTAACCTTTCCCACTAATATATGGAGCTACGCTCAACATATTCTACACCAATAGTGGAGAAATGTTCTACGTATACAAATCATCTATCTCATTCTTGCCGATCACCCCGAGTCCCACAACTCGTGTGCCGCGCAAGTATAGTGGTGAGTGTCGGAACCCTGGTAGACCTATGTCCTCATGAACCGCGCATCTCTCGTGCAATGGACACTTGATAATCCCTACTTTAGTTTTCAAAGATCAATAGTTTCAATTCTCTAGGATTTCAAAACTAGTTAGGCTACTAAGCTCAAAGGAATAGAATACAAGTCTAATCCAATCCAACTTACACCAATAGCATGCTTTTCATCAATTATCTATCAAACATGACATCAAGAGTACGAATTGGAAATAATGAAACATGTCACAAGGCATCATGTCACAATATTCAATCATGAATAGACATAAGAACAACATGATGTGAGATTACAAGTAGCAATGTCTTCAAATATACCATAAACCAATAAGAATGAATGAAATGAAATATAAAATTCTCACAGCTTTACTTACAATTCACAATACTTGTCTTAGCCTATCCGATCCCTCGACACTCCTAAATGCGTTTTCACACTCCCGAGATCTCCCTTTATTTCCCTAAAGTTGTTTGATAGTTTAGAGTGTGTTTGGACCCATTTATAGTGTTTAAACCATGCTTGGACTTTGCTGATTTTTGTACTAGCAAGGGCAATTAGCATGCTATTTTACACCTCTAGCACGCTAATCAAAAGTAGCGCGCTAGTTTTCAACATTAGCGCGCTACTTCACATATATAGCGCGCTAATTAACATTAGCGCGCTAGATTATTAACCTAGTGCTATGTGCAGCAGAACCCATAATTCTGCACTTAGAATTCTGGGTTTTTTCGACACATAGGCCTTGTTTTCGCCTTAGGGACCCTTATACACATTACAAGAGGTCCCTAACACCTATCCTAACAAAAAATAGCAACAAGAACATCAAATTCATGAAATCACAAGGTTAATGGAGTGGAGAAGTTACCTAGGTTGAAGAACTCCTTCTTATTCCCCAAAGCTTCAATGAGTTCCTCCTCTTCTTCACCAAAACACTCCAGAATTCACTCTTCTTTCTTTCCTCATTCAAAGCAAAGACTTTGATGAGGATAAGAAACCAAATGTGTTGACTAATGCTTCATTTGACTATATATATTGATATGTTTGAACCTTAGCCATTGATCATTGTGTGCACATGTATCTCGAGGCTCAACTAATAGACCACCTTGTTCCACTTGTCCCTCAAGTCACATTTGAGTGACTCCTCATGTTGACACATTGTCTCTTGATGGGTCAATACGTGTCTCGATGCACATCTAATGCTTATTGTTTTATTGCACTAACTTTATGCACTTAATGTTTATGTTTAAATGTGACCACATTAGCCACTTACAAAACCAACATAGATTTACATTTAACTCAAATTAATTAAGCTTAACCCATATGTCGTTACCTCGGTCCCACGTCGACACGCGACTCGAGGTACGTCCCCACTCGTCTCGATACCTATACACCCATATAAAATTGACTCAATAGTCTACACATCTACAATACACTAGGCATACATCACAACAAATATAAAATATACCTCGGCCCTTGCCTCGGTCAATGGACATATCACGGTGTGGGTCCCACGGTACAGATCGTTGATCCTGTTTAAGGAATTAAACACGGTTAGAGATTTTGGCCTGTTACAATTCTTCCCAACTAATAAAAATTTCGTCATCGAGATTTAAAATTCAAACTAGGAATCATACCTCACACGAATAGGTACGAAAACCTATCTCGCATGTAGTCTTCTCGTTCCCAAGTAAGTTCTGTATGATCGTGAAACTGCCACTTGACGAGTAATTTTAGGATAGACTTGCCTCTCAAGTTCTGTAATAATAGATCCAAAATTCGTATAGACTGCTCCCCATATGAAATATCCTCACTTAGAGATCTATCTGACTCAAGTCTACAGTCGAACGATCACCTGCTCTCGACTCAGCTAATCGAAGCATGGATATATGAAAGACTGGATGAATTCCTACCATCAGTGGAGGTAACCTAAGCTCATATGCAACCTTTCCGACTCGCTTCTTAATCTTGAAAGGTCCGATAAATATCGGTGCTAGTTTACCTTTCACTCCAAATCTCTGAAGACAAACCTTTAAATATACAAAAGATCCCTTAGTATATGTGAGATCACCGCGATATATGTTCCTATACTTTAGCTGTCTTTCCTGGGCTTCCTTGAGTTTCTAAAGAATCAGTCGTAGCTTCTCTAAGTGATCAATAACAATCTTAGGCCCCACGGTCTCCTGGTCCTCTAGCTCAGCCCAACATGATGATGAGCGACACGGTCTACCATATAAAGCCTCAAAAGGCGCCATCTTAATATTGGCCTGATAACTATTTTTATATTCAAACTCACACAACGGTAGGTATTCCTCCCGTTATCCACCTCAACATACATGAATTCTCCACCTCGACAGACGTGTCTGGCATTTGCATAAATTCTCCACCTCAACATACATGCGTGACGTTTGCATGGGTTGTCCACGTCGATATGCGTGCGTGTTATTTACATGGGTTGTCTACCTCGAGATACGCAGTGATGCGGGTTGTCCATCTCGATATGCACTTGTCATTTGCGTAGGTTTTACACCTCGATGTGCGATACTTGAGTTGAAGAAATAGCTCCTTTTCAAAAGAAGTCATTCATAGAGTTTAGTATTTTGTATAGATAGCTCCTTTTGAAAATGAGCTATTCATACAAGTGCCTTCCACCTCACCAACGATGCATGCCATATCATCATCAATAGCTCCTTTTGAAAAGGAGTTATACATTAGTTTTGGAATTTTAAAGTAAGCCCTACTATTTGGTGAATAAAAAAGTAAAGCCACATTATTTAATGAAAAACACATTTCTCACATACGCTTTAAAAAGGAAATCTCGGGTCAACGAGTTCCGATAAGGATTATGATGTCAAACTATAAGTTTAATAAAACTTAATATATCTTTACAGGGGGTCTTATGAGAAATCAAACTCCAAATGTTGAAAGTCTTGAACCAAAGTAATATACAACTAATATCAAAGAATATGTTATACATTGGTTCAAATATAGTGCTACACCGCGTGATTAGTCAGTAGTTAAGTTTAAAGCACTAGCTATTGTAAGTTGGAATTGATGAAAGATACATGTATGATGGTGAAGCTATTAATGAAAATGCAAATAGATGTGTGACTTACAGCTCAGTTAGTCAATATTATTCCTAGTGATTTGTAAAATATTAAATAGAGGATAGTATATCTGACTTGGTATGTTGAAAGAATTGAGTATTCTTCCACTGTATTGAGTAGAGGCAAAGAGAGATACCATGTTTATAACTTGTATGAAATACAAGTTAAAAGTTATAATATGAGAGTCTAATCATCAAATGTGTTGATATCTCTCTTTAGAAACGTGTATCTACTCAAATTAAGGATAATTGTCTCTATTCATTTAATGAAAGAAGTTTGGTGAATAGTAATGATCGAGATGTGAAATCTCAAAAATTTAGCAGTTAAATAAATGAAATGAGGTTCTTGGTGAACTCATGAATGGAAAATGATTTGATAAAGTTAGAAAATTCATTAATTTTCTAACTAGTCAAATGGAAAGTTAGGTGAATTGGCTAACGAGTTGGAATTGATAATTGATTTCTAGTCCACAATATAAATAATATTGTGAGTAGACATGTAGAGAGTGAGTGAGAGTTGCACGATGTATCAGGTTTCTTTTTCTGATAAGATTGAAATTGAGATCACTTATCATGGGATGACAAATGTAATTAGAGATCTATAGTCATAAGATGACTTGTGTAATTTCAGGTTTCTGTTGAGAAACGCTAGAGTGATGATGGATCAAATAGACACGCAAATCTACTTAGTATCTAATGTTGTGCTCAAATATTAATTGCATCACTTATATTTAGACTGACGAGAGTCTAAGAATTGGTCGATCGACAATTCTAATAAGGAATAATCAGTGATGAAAAAACAAATTAGTACGTGTACTAGAGTTGAGTGGATATGGAAAGAATTATCAACAGTTTGTGGAATAGTTGTTCAGTAAAAGAATGAGAATTGTTTTATTAAAAAGCAACATAGGTTAGGTATTGCTAAGTGTTGATGCTTGAATGAGATTCGAGACATAAAATATGAAGAAAAGTAAGTTTTATCGGATATTCCACAAATCTAATTGTTAACTTGTCCGAAGTGCACAAATTTCCAGGATTAGCAAAGCAATGGATAAGACTTTTTAATTAAACCAAGAATTTTGAAATGAAAATTTGAAATGTTTATGATCTCTACCACCGAGTTGTTGAATACAACGAAGGTGATCGTGTCCACTTAACAATTCACCTTGGAAATGGTTTTGAATTAAAAGAGTTATATGTAAAGATTCATTTTCTCATATCCCTTTTGGTTCACTAACATGTAAGTTCAAATTTCGAGGACGAGATTTTTAATTAGTTCAAAAGATTGTGACATCCGAGAATTTTATAAACTTGATTAGGCAATTAAATAAGTATTTTAGGAATTAATTAGGGATTTAAGTATCCGAAGTGGGACCCACACATTACGAATCGGAGATCATAAGTCTAAAATATTATTTTTGTGTATCGCGTGACTAGTGGGTGTATTGTACTTTTCTCAACGCGAAATAGAATTAACTTGAGGTATAGATGCGATGTCTGCGAGTATCAAAGCGCGTTGGGAATTTTCTTCAATATTAGATGAAATTGGATATTTTGCAAGGTTTAATTTGGGCTTAAAAATAAGAGATAAACACAAAATAAAAAGAAAAGTATGAAATGACCTTAGAGGGTAGTTAAGGGATTAGGTGATGGTAATGTTGGTAAGGGCAAATTAGTTAGCCACATCATTCCATTTTAACTAAGTGTGAAAATGATAAGGAGTTTTGGACTCCCCATTTCGATCAAACATTACACCCAAAACCCGCCATCACCAATCTTCATCTTCTTCCTTCAATTATGTGTTCTTTATCTCTCTCGTGAACTCTCGGTGCCCTCCCTGTTGATCGAACTCTCCATGCTCCTCCCACTTTCGGTTTTCTCTGTTTCCCATCACTCTCTATCTGTGGAGTCCCTCCCTCAATCTCGTTCTGACCTAGTGGTGTCCTCTCTCTCGCTCATCACTGGTTTGTTGTTATGCTGGTGGTTGTTGTTATGTCTTAGTGAAGGAGAAAAACTTGATTAAAAACAATTTGAGTGATTGAGGCAAGTGTGTAGTTCGATTATTTCATCAATTTTTGATCAAATTGAATGAATTCAATGCCGAGATTGATGATTCCATGAGAATTTGATATAATATAATAGTTTTGATGAATTAAAATAGTTTTGGGAGTGTTCTTATGTGATTTGAAGATGTTCTACAAAAAGAGTTGATGCTTTGACAATTTATAGTCCTATTTCTGGCTCATGTTGGGGTATCATTTTGAGGGAACTTATACATTGGTTTTTATGTCTATATATCAAATCAGGTCCCTTAAAATCAGCTTGTGGTTTCCAGGAAGTTTCGTGTATTAATTGGAGTCAAAATGATTGCATAAAAACTAGTTTTGTAGAACTAGTACTGCAGTCCCCTTTTTGGTCTACTTTGAGGTAATGATTCTGGCAATCAAATGAAGGTTTTTAAGCAAAATCTTTTATATGTTTTCATGTTTATATATCAAACTTAATCCCTGTAAACCAGATTTTGATTTGGAGAAGTTTTGATAGTGTTTTAAAGGCCGCAAAGGATGCTAAAAACTAGGACTGCAGTGTCATTATTTTTATTATTTTTAGTAGAAATGTTGGTGAATTGGTTTGAGACATCAAATAATGTCCAAATAACTTGCGAATAGGTTCATTTGAATCTTAGTATAACCTACTTTGATGATCAATAAAGATTGTGGCCATTGGAATTTGTTTGATCAATGAAAAACAAGGTAGAACATAGCATGTTGATATGGTCCAAAACTGTCCATTTATGACAGTCGCGACTTAGCAACTTTGGGTAATGATTTAAATGAGTATTTTTTTATCCAAATTAACCAAGGTTGGACTTTTTGAAATCCCTATATATATCCTACTTTGAGTAACACCGAAGCTCGGACTTTGGTACAACTTTTAAATTGGTGAAAAATAGTTGTGAAAATGGTAAAAACTAATGAACTAAATTAATTAGTTAATGAAATGAATTGATGATCAAATGGAGATGAATGAGATTGTTAGTGATATAAGGAGTTAACTTAATTGAGAGATCTAAAAAATGGAAATGAGCTCTAAAAAGAGGTGTTAGAGTTATTGAGTGGTTTGAACTCCGTTATGCGATTGAAAATGAGTTTTAATCTCATTGTAAGTTGTAATATGATTTTTTAATATTCAAGTGGAGTTGTAACTCTTAAAATGTGAATTTATGAATTGATTGGAATTGTTGAAGTATGTGAAAGCCGAGGAAACGTGTGAGGCTTCATAACCAACTTTGAGTTGGTTTGGTGGTAAATAAACTCTATAGTGATCTCTGCTATTTATGAAAATTATCTTTGTACCTGTAATTGTATCATAGTCTACATTGCATTTTATCATTCTTGGTCATGCATACGTAGAGTGAGTGATGGGGATAAGCTTGTTTCAGGGTCTGGTTTGATTGAAACTAGGTTTCAGTCATGCCTCTACGCCGTCTAGTGAAACTAGCGAAGTCTAAGCCGAAACGTTATCTCTATATTTCATGATCTCTTAATATTGTCTTAGTACTATTTTTAGAAGTCAACATCTGATTAAGTTAGGAGACAGTGACAGAGTGGATTGCATGTCATGTTGACGCATATATCTTATTGTTTATTTGGAGTTGCAATTACATGTCTCCATATATCAGACTAACAGTTACAGGAATATGGATCAATGTAGGAATTTACTTACCTGACATCTTCGAGTTGTTTTTAATGGTATCATATTTTATATGAAGAAAAGGGACGAATGGACAAGACTCGAAGATTGTGGTTATTATATTTATGTTAAAACTTTAATTTTCTACTTTTAAATGGTTTATATATTATTTTGGGACTCTTAGGGTAAGTGTAAGACGTGAAGTTATGTTGAATGGTTACAAGAGTCTCCTAAGTTAGTTTTAAGTGAATTGAGAGGTTTACATTTCAATTTTGATCTATTATGGGATTATAAAGTTGTAATTAAGTTTGCGGAGAATCTAAGTTAGTTTATAAGTTCAATTTTAATATAGATTATGAATTGCGTGGAGTTGTGAGTCCTTCGAGGCATTTCCCCATTCTGCTGTCTATTAGGTGAAAGTTTTTCGGTAGGCGACTTTTAAGGGATATGCTGCTGAGATTTTTATGAAATACGAATATTATTTCTGAATTTGCCCCAATTGAATAAATCATGAAATGTGCTTCATTGAGGATATAAATTTAGTTTGGAGCCTTATAAAGGATTGAAATAATTAATATTTTGAGGTCAAAGAATTAAGAATGGATTAGGCTGACTAGATTATTAGAGGATTAAGGTAATCTAGGCCGGTCAGTCGTCCTAATGACGAGGGTGCTGACAGGTAGATTATTTTATGTTATTTTTGCAGGTTAAGGCTTTCTAGATCATAGCCCGACCCGTTGGGTTATCTCGTGGGATATAGCGATTGTTTAGGCCGGGCAGCCCTGTTTATCGGAATTCGGGTCATCTTAGTAAATGCATTAAAATAAGTCGCAACGATAAGCAAAATCGAAACACGAGTGTAGACTATAGTTATCGGGCCTTGGGGTCGGATTTGAATAACTAAGAACTCACTGTCTACGAAGTATTCCCCCCCAACTCTTTACATTCGAATAAAGGAACTCTGTGAACGAAAGCCAGACTTCCATCCAACGCCTCATGAAAAAGAAAAATTGTGGTAGATGCAAGCCTCATGCCAACTCACTCTCCAACCTGCTGGACTTGGGGAAGAAAGCCATATGCGTATTCATTAAGATGGAAACAAGTCAAACTCCCCTCAGGTCACTAACTGCGGAGTGTGAAGTACCATCCTTACCCTTTCAACCATACACAAACACTCGCGAGAGCGGAGTAAAAGCACTAGCCTAACTGGTGTATAATTGAACTAAAAACGACAAGTAAATGCCATGAAACTAAAAGGAATTATAAAATTATTCTCTTGTAGGTTCACTTACCTCAATCATGTCGATACCTCGCTCAAGTATTGATCCTTACTCTCCTTACACGATCAACTCTTCCGAATTCCTTTAATCATTCAATTATCTTTAACTATTATCATTTCAAGACTTATTCGTATTTTATCCAAGTCATGTATGTATTACGAGGTCGGTCTGAATGTGAGCCTCCTTAAAAAAACAATTTTCAATTGTCACATGTTTATCAAGATAAAATTCCGATTTCAATATCTGTTATGGACCAAACACTGACTCTACGAGTGCCTCATCATTAGTTTTGGTTCATACATCATGAAAGCTCGATTACAAATGTCCGAGTTAGGTGCGTAACTCAAGGCGAAGTTTGTTCAAAACTTCGATCCGAAACATAATATAAGTCGTTAATTTATTTAGATTCCTTGCAAGTGTTTCAAGGCAATATCATAAAACACCGTTGATTCGCACGCATCTTGAGCAAATATCTTTTTTTACTTATTATTATTTGGTCAACACGTATCTCGAGGGAGTCGAGATGCATGTGAGTCGCTTGCTGCAAGTATAACAGCTCGCTTGTAGTAATAGTGTAACCATCTTACGTTCACTACGGATATTGTCATCATGAAAAGATGTATGCACTCACTACGTACTTAGCTACAATTACTCTATTGCTAGGGAAATCCTTTTAATTGGTTTTATAATTAAACTAAACTAATCTATACTAATAAATCAATGCAAATTACGTAAACTTTTATATTAAGACTATCGTAGTTCACAACTTCACCTAGATAATTAAATACTATGCTATGTTTTTCAACTAACTTCATCATCGTCATTATGTATGTATGCGATGCCAATTTAGAATAGACAGATTTCCTTTAAATCATCTTTAACCCACTGTCGTGATGGAAAATATTCTAATGTGCATACTAAAACTCCACCTATCGGTGTGAATAACGTAAGCTCCATATTAATTTAATGTCTCAAATCTTTAGATTTATAACCAATTAAATTTACTATTTGTGCCTACCTAATAACAACTATCGCTCGATGTTATATATTTTATGGTTGTACCATCCATATCCAGCTTAAAAGCTCTAATGACCATGATAAATTCTAAATTCTAATATCAACAAACAAGTGATCAAGATGTTCATAGCATTATGCTCATAATCAATACAAATTCTAACCATTGCACTTTTTATATTTATATTGTACTCATGTTCATAGTATATCATTCAAACCATTAAATCCATTGATCCTCAAGATTAATAGACTACTTACACTTCATTGAAACAAACATGCACATAGTGTTATTCATTGAAATCAGAGATATAAAAGAATTACTTCAATTAAATTAATAAACATAATATCAAAATCACCACACGTGAGTTTTCAATGTCTTCTCTTTATAATTGTCTTAATACTCAGGAATAAGTAAAACCTATGCTAAACTATGTTAATGGTGGTTAATCTCTTGTATGATATATTTTTACCACGTTTTCATATCTCTTTATACTTTCTAATCATGTTTCAACAATTAGAAACTATACTTTATGATTTGACACAAAATAAAACTCTGACTTCCTTTTTTTGTTCCCGGCACCGCCACTTTTGTGTGCTTTTCCTCTCTTTAGTGAACTTTGCATTATCCATCTTATCACTAATGTCGTCCCTTTAGTCTCCACGGTGTCGCCATAGCGCCAACCTATCTGTCTCATTTTTTTGCATTCTCTCCCACGTTGTGCGTAGGTCCTCCACGATGTGCCTTGTGCCCTCATAGCACCACACCTTTGAGAACGACGCTAACCACACTTTGGTGTGTTTTAGCTCCGTTTCTTCTCATTATTGCTCGTTTCCTTCCTTTATGCCATATTTACCTAAAAATACATAAACACTATTTACTAGAGCTTATTTAAGGATATTTATACTAAATATACCACTAAACTAACATTATTTATACGTCTAAATAATTACTTATAAAATACCTCCAAACTAAAGATTTTGTGCATCCCGAGTAAATGTGTATTTCACTAAGTCTCCTAACTAATCATATTACTCTAATTCTCATTCATTTTACATTGTACATGGAGCATCCTTTAATTCACTAAGTTTCAAATTAATAATCCACTCAAGATTTTTTCTTTGCAAAAACATATATTTTTCAAAATATGTAGCTTAAACAATAGATACAACTCACTTTCAAAACACCGAAGTAGATCACAACCAATACCATCACTATTTACAAGTTTGTTTCACCTCGACACTCAAGTAGCAAGTGGACAATCTCATGATTTCTCATTAAGCTCAGGAATTCACAAATAAGCATAGATCAAATTAATTTTGGTACACTTTAGCACTTCAAAAGTCTATAGGACTTAATATTGTTGGAAAGAAAACTTAACTAAATTAAGCTACTAGCACTCGAGTTAAATCTTTTATTTCAAGAGTTTTATTTTAACTTTCATCTTCATTTCTTTATTTTTTATCGCTAATTTCTTTGCTTCTTCTCCTTTCTTCTTATATATTTTTATTTCACGGTCAATGCTTCTTTTCCTATTGACACCGTTTTTCCTCACTTTTTTAACCATCAAGTTCTCTACTTCATCTTCTATAGAACTTATGGGACACTTTATTGTTTCTATTCTAAAACTCTTTTTAGCACTTCTCACTTTCACTAAATCAAGCAAGTTAACTCCAACTTTTCATTTAACATACCTATTTTTCCCCTCTTTGCACTAAGTCTTTATTTACTTTATATTATCAAGTAAGATTTACACTTATTATAGAATTCCTTAGAGATTTAACTTTTCCACAAGAAGTGTTCTAGTAATTTCTTGTTTTTTTCCAACTTCATGGTCTTCCCTAACTCTAGGCTTCAATTATGTAATCATACCGTTGTTGCTACATTTCATTATTTTCTTGAAAAATTTAAAAACTCTCTCTTATGTTTTATATCAACAAGACACTTGTATTTTACTTATCCTCAATTAAAGGCATGAACATGTAAATGAACTACGTATTCATTACATATTACTATATATAGCCTAATATATATTAACTAAACATTCAAATAGTAAGTAAATGAAACAAATAATACACTACCATGCTTCCTTTTTAACTGCTTCAAAAATAAAATTTAAACCATCATACCTGTAGTGTTTATCCTTATTTCAACCTTCTTAGCACTTCCCACAATGTAATGTACTGTTGATGCCCTCAAACTTAAACCAAACCTTGTCTTCAAGGTTTAGGAATAAGCATGAAATCATGAAAATTTTGAAACACACAAAAATAGATAATAACATAAAATATAATATCCATATAGCTCCTTTATACTTTATGAATCTTCCTCATTTATTTAGACTTTTCCTGCATATTTTAGCATAATTAATTCGAAAGTTAGAAACTTAAACATGTTAATTGTACTTACTAGAGTAACTAACTAACTAATTTAATGAAATTTAAATTACGATTGCAAATCGAGATACTCCAATTGCAAATCGAAGATTATAATGTCATTTTTGTTAAGATGCACTTTTTCTCCATCAACAAAAACTATGTTCTCTGCATCATCTTCCTCGTTGATAATCATTGTGATCTTTTTATTTCTTATGTAAAAGCTTGCATTGGCAGTGTTTAAGAATGGCCTCTAAGTATCATAGACACATTATAATCCATGTTGTGATCCATAACCTCAAAATCTGCGATGAATGTGAATCTACCCACTTTCACATACGCATTAAAGACTATTCCTATTGTTTGTATCAACTTGCTATCATCTACTTGCAAATTTGTCGTATCGAAACAACTGGTTTTCAAATCAGCATGCAACGTGTCCATCATTGGTATGACATTGACTGAGGTTCCCGTATCACATATGACATTTCTAAGCCGTGCCCATCGATGCATATTAGTATGCATATCTCTCCTAAATCTCTCCTTTTGATTGGTTGAAGTCTCGGGATGAACTTGAACTTTAGTTCCGGCTTCCTTGGAACTACCTTGATGATATTACCTTTTGGTGTTATTCAAAATGTCCTTCATCTTTTTGCTTAGCTTTCCATTATTTCTTCACCTTCTTGTTATTCTTCAAAGCATTGATTCTTTATTGCCTGAATATTCAAGTTCATCTTGCTCTACTTCCATTCCGTTCTCATGCATCTCTTCTTGTTTCCTCAAAGCCAAAGTGTTGAATTTTTTTGCTTGAACATCACTTGCTCTTGTCTTGGCTCATTTGTTGTCGTAGTGCTAATCATGTGAATAACACTTATGTTCTCCTTGGGATTGGTGATAGTGTTACTCAAAAATTGTCCTTCCTTCCTTAAGTTCAAGGCAATGGATAATTGTCTAATATGTCTCTCAAATTCTTGATGGATTGTGATCTCTAATCATACATCCTCTTCATGGCGTGTTTCTCTCCTTCCATCTCTTTCTCGTACTTTTTATGACGTTCCCTATTGCTCATGTCCATGGTTTGCAAGAGTTTCTCAATTGACTTAAATGAAGTCATCTCCTCGCTCTGCCCTAGCTTCCCCTTTTGGACTTGTTGATCAAAGCTTCGAGGTAACTTTAGTGCGTTATCAAGATTTCCATACGAGAAGTTCGGGTTGTTGTTGTATCTTTGATAAAATCTTTGAGGTGATATTCCTCTAGGTCTAAAGTTGTTTCCATGGCCTTGGTTGGTCATGAAATTCACTTCTTCATATTCCATTCTTTGTTGCATGTCCATTTGGTTAACTATCATGGCTTGGTGATTAATGGGTTGTTGCATCGCTTGCACTTCGGACCTTGACGTCCCATTTGAAGTTTTTCCATTTGATTACTCAATTTTGATAGATGTCCCATTATTGCAGCTTGCGAATCAATCTCATATACACCAGTTGGTTTCCTCATAGTGGAATGAATACTGATTGTAGAGTTATAAGACATAAGGTCTAGGAGATCCACAACTCTATCTTCATCCTTGGTTAGTAGAGAATGACCTGTTGCGGCATCTGCTAGTGTGCTCGTGTTGTGGTTTATCCCACATTAGAAAATCTAGAGTTGTGCCCATTTCACGTATCCATGTTTGGACATCTCCTCATCATCTCCATGAGTATTTCCTAAGCCTCGCCAAGAGACTCAGCATCTTCTTATTTGAATTTATTGATTTCCAACTTCTTTTCACTGACTTTCACTGGGGAAAGAACTTATCAAGAAATATTTCATTAATTTATGCCCATGAGGTCATACTCCCCGCGTTTAGTCATTGGAACCAAGATTTGGCCTTTATACCAAATGAGAATGGGAAAAGTCTCATCTTGATCACCTCTTTCGTAACTCTGGTAATGTCCATGATGTCGCACTTCTCTAAGAAATTATCTTCATGTGGAATTGAATTTTAATAGGCTAGCTCATTGAACAAGCTATTTTGCACCATGTTGATTAGAGACAGTCTCAGTATGAACTTACTGGTTTTGGCTGGAAGCCTTATCACTCCATTGTAAGTCTCTTGAACTTCTGTTTGAAGTATTCACGAAGACATCTCTATTCCTGCACTTTATCTTGCACTACCAGATCACCTTCAAGTTGGTTTATTGCTTGATCTTCAGCCATCTTGATTCCTTTCTTTTTTCCTTTGTTGGTTCTGTCAATCTCAGGGTCGTTTGACACTAAGTCCTTATCTCATTTACTATGCATGCACTAGTTATCCCTAAAAAGAAAACACAAAAGGCGGAGTGGTAAGAACTTGGCATATGAGTTTCTTCAAGAGGAGAAAGTCACGTGTTCGAGTCCTTGCATCAATAATGAAACCATTTCTTGGTGTTCTCTCCTGGTCAATAGGTTTGGTGGGACAGACTTGATCCCCTGGGATTAGTCGTACCTAAAGGGTGCCAACACCCTTGATTATAAAAAAAAAAAGGAAACACAAAAATATCTAGTGTAGAAAATCAAACTTGAAACTTAAACCTTTTTATTTTTTCTTTTTGTTTTTTATGAACTTGGAAATAAAACATGTAAAATAAAACATAGCAACTTCTCAAACTAACTAAGTCCAAGTCGCTACGTGTCCCCGACAACGGTGCCAAACACTTGATTCGCGTGCTGCAAGTCTAACAGCTCGCTTGTTGTAATAGTGTAACCAACTTACATTGACTATGGATATCGTCCTCAGGGAAAGGTGTATGCACTCACTACATACGTAGCTACAATTACTTTATTGCTAAGGACAACCTTCTAATTGGTTTTATAACTGTAACGGCCCAATACTTATTGATGTTGTTATTTACCTTATTTTCATACTTGGGCGCCAAGTCAGGCCCACGTAGATGCCCTAAATAGGCTAGAACATGCTTGACTGGGCTTAAATTGTTATTTGTGTCAGTTGGTTGCATAATTGCAATGTTAATTATTATTTATTTCATAACTCATTGAATGTGTATATTTATTTTGCCATACCGTGTGAGACAGTGTGACAGGTAATGCTTCATGAAGCGTGTCGACGCGAGTACGAGTAGGCGTAGTATGGGTACACTAAGTCTTATAATGCAAACTTAAATAAAATAACTAGAACAAGGTTAAATATTGCATAAAATAGATAATCAATCTTTAGGCTAAGTCAAAATAATATGGTACATCAAAGATTGACGCACCTCGAGATGCATGTCGGGACGCTCGGCACCGTGTGTTAGGTAGTCGGGGGTTAGCGAGATCACAAATATGTGAAGTATGAGACAAAGCACACTAACCATATATAATTATGTGCCTAGGTGAATTAATTTTATTTAAAGATAAAATAAAAACCTTTAGTTGGATAGGAATTAATTGAACCCTTGATCGACCTAGTGATGATCCTAAAATACATATAACAAGGCAAGATGAGTGGCTTTCATATGGGACAAGTGGTTTAATTTTGGGGAAAGTGGCATTGAGGGAGGACACATGTCTTGGTAATTAACTAATAGTAAATCAAAGATTTGGCTAATTAATCCACTTACTAATATAAGTATTTAAGGCATTTACTTAATGGAGGAGCTCAACATATACATTTAAACTGAAATATCAGAGGAATTAAGGAGGTTATTGGCTAGAACTTTCAAGGAGATCAAGGAAAGTCAAAGCTCAAATCAAAGTGTCATCAACCCTAGGTACATCTCTCTATTTTAAGGTTCAAATCAGTGCTGGGTTTTGGTCATTGTAGATGTTTGAGTCTTTGAAATTGATTTATATATTTGGATTCATCATTTCAAGCTAATAATCCAGCTATTATGAAGTTTTAAATCTAGTTTTGAAATAAAAAAGATATGAATTTTCGTAGTTGCAAGACCAAAAATTGAAATTTTGCATGTTGCATTATGAACCAGCCTAAGTAATTTGGTCATAACTTCCTCATTAAAAATCGAAATGGACCCAATTTGGTGGCATTTAAAAGATAACTAAACTAAAGGCATAACTCCCTGATTTGGGGAATAGCTTTGTCTTACTGAAAATTTTGTAATTCGAATGTTTTCATGTCTAAAAATGCTATACAAATAAGTGATTAAATGCATTACGAGAATTTTGAAACTAAACTAAAGGTATAACTCCCTAATTACTTATCAAAATGAATTGATCTTTTAGTATGTTGTTATTGGGTATGTTAGCTGCCTTATGACCAAAAACCTTGATTTTTGAAAATATAGATTCGGAGAAATAAATTTTCTAAGTCTGCTAGTCGGATTAGATTCCAATTTGAGCCTTTTTTTTGAATTGCAATATCTATTTCGTTTTGAATCAAAATTTCACAAACCAAACCTTTTAGGAAAGCTAAGATAGAGACCAAAAACTTTGTACCGAGGAAAGTTTTTGAGATTGGATGATTTTATGCCTAAAAATGCGTTGCAACACAAGACCGAAATTGAGACTTTATTTAGTCTTTAGGGGCTGATTTGCGAACATCAATTTAAAACCTATTCAACCAATATGAATGCACAATAAACACACTTAGTAGACTTTGGAGGACTGAGAGAACATAGCTTGGGTATCGGAGAGCTAGGCGGGATCGAATTCGGGAGTTCGGGGAAGTCATAGTATGTGTGTGAGGTTTGTAAAGCCCAATGGAACGTCACTTGAGTGTTTAGTTGCTTTTATTACTAATTTACTCTATCTTTTTTAGTGTTATTCATGATTCTATTCCTTATTTACTTCAGTTATCTATGTATGTGTCACTTTCTGAACGATTGGTTGAGTTTACTCCCACCGGGTATTTTTTTGTGTGTCTATGGCACTTTAGACCATTACATGTGTATCAGGAGTCCTCAGTGAATGATGACCCAAACTAATTTGTTGATACATGTGTCGGTGCATCGTCGATCTATGCTGGCCACTTAGAGAACCTAGTGATGGGACAGTTGTGTACGCCTACTTGTGGGATCCTGGGGAGGGAATCCAAAGTATGGTCTAGTTTGACTAGGACGGGCACACACATTTGCGCTTTACTCTTATTTACACATCCAATGATCCATTTACAGTTGCCTCTTTAGATTCCAAATGTTTATTTTTACTTTATCATATAAATGCTCCGTAAATTTCTTTGAATTTTACTCACTGCTCTCGTCATCTATTTTGTTGTGATGGCAAAGTTCAGATCTTTCTTCGAGTAAAGGTAAGGGGATTCTTGGTGACTATCTTTGAGCTTGCCCACTGTTTTACACACTACTCATAGGTGCTTGTATTTACATACTTTTTTATATATATTCTAGGTTTGTGGCAGACTTATGAAACATTTGTACTTGTATATATTTACTTTTGTCACTTTATATACAATGTACTCTATTTCGGGTTTTCCACATTAGGACTGATGCTCTACAAAACTTAAAAGTAAATGAAAATCCATGTTTATGTACTTTAAGACCTCTGCTGTAAATGTACTGGTTACAATAACATGCACATCGAGGAGCATCAATGTGGCGAGAAATGTCAGCAGGGCTATGGGACCTGCATATAAGCACGCTTGGAGACTTCGAGGTGCGGGAGCCATAGTTGGTATCATAGTGAGGTTAACAGAGCCTATAGGAGGAAGCGTAATTTATTTTTTAACCTGATACCAACAGTTGGTATCAAAGCCATGGTTCGAGGAAGCTCGGGAATTAATGAAAGGGCATAATACTTAATGAATAAAAACTTAAATGTAGAAACCTGATGTACTTGCCTTAGATCTCTAGTCGGGAAGTTATGTGAGGCAGGTAGAGTTAGGGTTCATATACTTGTTATATTTTTATCGTATATATCTTTTATACGCGTATATGTACCAAGGTTGATCTGACACACATTTATCGATATGAATCACAATCGAGAAACAACCCTCTACCCTTGCAAAGATTGGTTAGACTAATGATCCGGCTAGGGACATTACCACCGTTACTACACCGAGTGTTGAGGATCGACTCACGCCACTTGACGCTTAGTTGGCTGAGAATTCTACAATTGCTCAGGGCAACCCGCAACAGTCATCTTAGTAGTAGTAGCTACCACAATACCTACGATACCGACAGTTACTACTCGGGTAGTCATCACCCCGACGATACTGTAGACATTTTTTCAAGCCACCGCTACAATACTTCCCGAGACACTAGTCTTAGAGGGACCAAAGGGATGATTACGATCGTAGGGATGACTTTCAGTCATATCAGTACAAATAAGACGACCGACAGATTAACGAAGATCACATTGTGATACACACCTGCAGAACAACCTAAAAATCAAACACCATAGTACTGACATGATTGAGATCAGGTATGCCGTGATAGGGGTTAGATAAACTGAGATCAGGGTTATAGATTCGAGGACATACAGACGGGAAGTCAAAGATGCATCGATGTTTTTAATGTGGTTAGAATAGAAATCTTAGAGTTGGTTGCTAAAGGACATCGCAACCAGAGCCAAATCAGATCTAAGAGAGAGCTCACGTAGTAGGTCGGCGAGACGGGCAGATGACCAGACAACATGTCGAGGGTAGGATATCTGACGCATCTTGTCAATTATTTATTTAGATTTTTTGTGTACCTATTATGATTCCTAGCATGGTATATGAAGACTCAATGGTTGTGCTATAGACTAGGCCATAACACATGGCACGAGCGCCCTTAGTTAATTGCGACCTGAGCTATTTATCTTTGGTGCCCGTGTCAGTAGGATCTGGGTCCATGCCGACCACCACGAGGGCTATCAGGTGATAGACCAATGGAGGGAACTGAAGAAGCCAACTTAAAGGATCCCAACGTACTGTAGTATAGTCTAGTGGGGTTCGTGGTTAAGTTAACGACGTCAGTTGTTCCAGCCACAGTTTCATCTCTACGATAAAAAGAATGAAAAATCGAGGTTTATTGGGTCGTTAGTACCATAAAGGATTCCACGATTTGGGATCGTAGTCTACCCTAATTCCGAGATGAAATTTCTCCTAGTTGGGAAGAATTTTAATGACCTAATATTTATTGACGTCGTTATTTACATTATTTTCATACCCGAACGTCAGGTCAAGCCCAAGTGGATGCCCTGGACAAGCTAGACATGCCTGACAGGGCTTAAATCATTATTTGTGTCTGTTGCTTGCATAATTGCAATGTTAATTATTATTTATTTCTTAACTCGTCACATTTGTCTATTTATATTTTCATATTGTGTACGACTGTGTGACGGGTTATGCCTCGTACAACATGTTGGCACGGGTACTGTGTAGGCATAGTACGGGTACACTAAGTATAATAATGCTTAATTAAATAAAATGAGTAGAACACAAGTGATATTGCATAAAATAGATAATCAAACTTTAGGCAATGCCAAAATAATAGGGTACATCAAAGATTGGCGCGCTCGAGATGCGTGTCGGGATGCGTGGCACTAGGAGCTGGGTAGTCGGGGGTTTGTGGGATCACAAATATGTGAATTTTGTGACAAAACACACTAACCATATGTAATTATGTGCCTAGGTGAATTAATTTGATTTAAGAAAAAATAAATTCCTATAGTTTGATAGGAATTAATTGATTCCTTGATCAACCTAGTGATGATACTATAATACATATAACAAGGCAAGATGAGTGGCTTTCATGTGGGACAAGTGGTTTCATTTGGGGACAAGTGGCATTGAGGGATCAAAGATTTGGCTAATTAATCCACTTACTATTATAAGTATATATGGCCTTTACTTAATGGAGGAGCTCATCATATACATTTGAGCTGAAAAATGAAAGGAATTGAGGAGGGTCTTGGCTGGAAAATTAAGAGAGATCAAGGAAACTTGAAGCTCAAAACAAAGTGTCATCAACCTTACGTACACATATCTCTATTTCAAGTTTGAAACAATTCTGGGTTTTGGTCATTTTTAGATTGTAGATGTTTGAGTCTTTGAAATTGGTTTATATATTTACAATCCTCATTTAATGTTGCTAATCCAGCTATTATGAAGTTTGTAATTTGTTATTGAAATTAATAAGATATGGATTTTTGAAGTTGCAAAGCCAAAAATTGAAATTATGAATGTTGTATTATGAGCCAGCCTAAGTAATTTGGGCACAAATTCCTTATTTTAAATGGAAATGGACCCAAGTTGGTTGAATTTGAAAGCTAACTCAAAGGGAAATAATCTTGTCCTATTGAAAATGTTGTAATTCGAATGTTTTCATGTCCAAAAGTGCTCTACAAATAGGTGATTGAATGCATTACGAGATTTTTGAAACTAAATTCTTAGAAGAGCATAACTCCCTAATTACTTATCCAAATGTGATGATCTCTTAGTATATTGTTATTGTGTATGTTAGTTACCTTAAAACCAAAAATCACGATTTTTGAAACAATAGATTGGGAGAAATAAATTTTCTAAGTATGCATGTCGAATTAGGTTCTAATTTGAGTCGTTTTTGATAGAATTACGATATCTCTTTCGTTTACATTGAAATTTCGCAAACCAAACCTTTTTGGGAAGCTAAGATAGAGACCAAAAACTTTGTATCATAGAAAGTTTTTGAGATTTTGACAATTTCATGCCTAAAAATGCGTTGCAATGCAAAACAAAATTGAGACGTTATTTAGTCTTTAGGGGCTGATTTGGGAAGATCAATTTAAAACATATTCAACCAATTTGAATGCATACTAAATACATTTAATTGACTTCAGGGACTGAGAGAACTTTGCTTGGGTACTTGAAAGCTAGACGGGGTTAGATTTAGGAGTTCGGGAAGTCGCAGTGCGTCTGTAAAGTTTATAAAACCCAATGGCACTTCACTTGAGTATTTTGGTCTTTTCATTACTATTTTACTCTATCTTGTTCAGTGTATTCATGATTCTATTCCTTATTTACTTCAGTTATCTATGTATGTGTCAATGTTTGAATGGTTGGTTGAGTTTACTATCGTTGATATTATGTTGTATGTCTATGGCACGCTATACCATAACAAGTGTATCAGTAGTCCTCGGCAAACAAAGTCCCAACTAATTTGTCGATACATGTGTCGGTGCATCATGGGTTTCCGCCAACCACCGAGAGAACCAGGTGATAGGACAGTTGGGTTCATCCACTAGAGGGATGCTAGAAAGGAATTCGAAGTATGGTCCAGTCTAACTGAGATGGGCACACACGTTTGCACTTAAGTGTTATTTACGCATGCGATGATTCATTTATAGTTGCCTATTTACATTTTGCATGTTTATTTTACAATGTTTTTTGGATTTGCTTTACATTATTATATGAATTCTCAATGAATTTCCTTTGATTTTACTCACTGGACTCGTCATCTATTTTGTTATGATGGCTGAGTCAAGATCCTTCTACGAGTAAGGGTAATGGGGTTCTTAGCGACTATCTCTGAGCTCACCCACTATTCGACATACTACTCGTATGTATTTGTATTTACTTACTTTGTTATATATTTTGGGTTTATGGGAGACTTATGAAACATCTGTACTTGTATATATTTACTTTTGTCACCTTATATAAAGTGTACTCTTTTTTAGGTTTTTCCCAGTAGGACTGATGCTCTATAAAACTCAAAAGTTAATGAAATTCCATGTTTATGTACTTTAAGACTTCCTCTGTAAATTTACTGTTTACCTACTTTCAACTCCGAAAAACATAAGCCATACCTGTAACTTAATGTATATCTCAAATAATTGGAAAATAAAATAAAGAGTACGATGAATAGCATGCTTATAAAGGAGCATTGACATGGCGACAGACGTCAGTAGGGCTGCGGGACCTGTGTAGCAGCATACCCAACCGCCTCGAGGAGCGGGGCCACCACAATAACTATACTAAACTAATATATACTAACAAATCAACGCAAATTCTATAAAATCTTATATTAAGACTATCTTAGTTCACAACTTTACCTAGGTAATGAAATACTATGCTTTTCAACTCAGTTTATCGTTTTCATTATGTGTATGCATTGCCTAATTAGAATAGAAAGATTTCCTTCAAATCCACTTCAACCTACTATCGTGACGAAAAATATTCTTATGTGCAAACTAAAATTCCACCTATTAGTGTAAATAACGTAAACGTCACATTACTTTAATGTCCAAAATCTTTAGATTCATAACCAATTAAGTTTATTATATGTGCCTCCCTAATCAACAACTATCACTCGATGTTGTATATTATACGGTTGTATTGTCTATATCCAGCTTAAAAGCTTCAATGGCCATGATAACTTCTAAAACCTGATATCAACAAACACGTCATCAAGATGTTCATAGCATTACACTCGAATCAATATAAATTCTAATCATTACATATTTTATATTTCTATTCTACTCATGTACATAACATAGCATTCATACCGTAGGATCCATTAAACCAAAAGATTAATGGACTACTCACACTTCCTTGAAACAAACATACATAGTAGTATTCATTGAAATCAGAGATATAAAATAAATACTTCAATTAAATCAATAAATACAATACCTGAATCACTACACGTGAGTCTTCAATGTCTTCTCTCCACAATCATCTTAATACTCAAGAATAATTAAACCCTATGCTAAACTATGTTAATGGTGGCTAATCTCTTTTATGCTATATGTTTACCACGTTTTCTTATCTATTTATACTCCCTAATCATGTTTTCAAACAATTGGAAACCATACTTTACAATTTAACTCAAAATAAAACTCTAACTTTCTATTTTCTTCTGTCCTGACACTGTTACTTAACCCCCGACACCATGTGCGTATGGCCACGCGCGCTCTGTAACTTTTGTGTGCTTTACCTTTCTTTAGTTACCTCAGTGCTGTCCATCCTGTCACCAGCGCTGTCCCTTTAGTATCCATGGTGTCCCTACTGCGACAACCTATCTGTCTCATTTTATTCATTAGCTTTCTCTCCTATGTCGTGCCTAAGTCCTCCACACTGTGCCTTGTGCTCTTACAGTGCCACACCTATGAGCAACCGCGCCAACCACACTTTTGTGTGTTTTCGGTTCTTCACGTTTTTGCTTGTTTCCTTTCTTTATGCCTTATTTACCTAAAAATGCATAAACACCATCAGTTAGAGCTTATTTAAGGATATTTATACTAAATGTACTACTAAACTAACCCTATATATATGCCTAAATAATCACTTATCAGCATGTAAAAGTAAGCAGGCATGTTGGTGTGATTCTCCTTTTTTATTTTCTTAAATCATCTTAAGGTAGTCTGAGAATGCGTTCAATCGTAACATGCATCCTAAGGTAGGACGGCACACTTAATTTAATTTTAATTCAATTGTCTAAATCGTAGATAAAAATTCATCTCAAACATACGTGGACGTCGCAGATTAGTCTAGGCACATGCCAAGGTATATATTTCGTTATTTTTAGTGTGATTCTTGTCTATTGTTTGTGTTTTTAAATTTATAATGGCATTGCACTAATTCTTATCGATTTACCGCGTTTTTACTTGAGTGCGAGAGCGAGGATAATTGTCGAGATTTGTGTAGTGCAGTTCAAGAGTTAAATAATTATTTAAGGTAATAATGGCTTAGTGGATAAACAATCTAAATGAAAAGATCATAAGCTATGGCTATTTATATAACTTTTATCAAATCCTAGCCTAAGTCCTAACAACACCAAAAGGAATTGGCACACCAAGGGATTTGCTAACTTGCATGGGCATAGAATCTTTTAAGGTTTAGTCGAACAATGTACGTGCCAAGACCTGTCTCAGTGAGCTCTGACTTAGCCTAATTACCCTAATTAGGCACCTAAACCATACAATCAACTTTATGCCTTCAAACACTTTTCATTTCAATCTTTATTACGCTTCAATACAAAATTTATATCCTTAACCAACTTTAGTTATTTATATATTTAATTGGAGCAAATTAGGAAATCATACAGATTATTCTCCGTATTTTTAAAATTTTAGGCAGCATCTCCCATAAAGTGGAATGCCAAAAAACTCACCTAATAGACAACAGAATGAGGGAGAGGCCTAAAAAGACTCACAACTCCACGCAATTCACAATATATATCATATTCAAACTTTTTAAACTTATTTAGAGTCTTTGATACCTTTGTTACAACTTTACAATCCAAAAAAAAAACCAAAACTGAATCATAAACCTCTCAACTTACTTTGAACTAATTAAAGAGAATCTCAAAACCTGTTAATGGTGCTTCACGAGCTACACTCACCCCAAGAACCCCAAGACAATATATATAACATGATTACAACAATAAAATTAAAACTTTAAAAGCATCACCAAGATTTATAAGCTTTTCCTTTTTTCCTTGTCTTCACAGAGAACCTGACATAATTAAAAAAGACTCAAAGATGTCAGGTAAGTACACTCCTACATTACTCTGTACTCCAGCAAATGTTAGTCCGAATACATGCAGACATGTAATTGCAAATGTTACTCCTGCAAATGTTAGCCCAAATAAAAACAAACTTATATAACAACGTGAAACCCTTTTATTATTATTCAAGGTTCACAAACAGGTAGGCCAACCTAAAATGAACCTAAAACAGCAATAAAAGTCTAATGTATGATTCTCTAGAGTAAACATTACCTGCCTTAGATGCCTATAATACGTCTTGCCTGGAGTGGATCACATCACACTCTTACGACTGAAGTAGGGGCAACTCTATCTGAATGTCAAGTATGCATAACCAATCAAGAATGCGAAATCTAATGCAGATTAAACATAAATGCATGTACGAAGATAAATTATATAAAAAGTATAGACCACTGTAGGGTTTACTTACTATCAAACTAAATCTAAGTTGGTTGCGAAGCCATACACAATGCTCTCTAACTTTCATGTACTTCAACAAGCCTTAATAAACAACATATTCACATTTTATAGTAACAACTCTATTTGAATACTTTAAATTCATATTTAAGGTTATTACGGAGTTAAAACCATTTTTAAACTCATAACTGAGTTTAAGTCCCTTAACCAACAACAACAACTCTTTAAAAAAATATCTTAATACCTTTCATGCCTCTTTTCTATGTTTTTTTTAACTTCAATTAAGGTTCTAATCGATCCATTTAACTTGGAAACTACTACAAATCACCTATGTACTTCACATTAGGTCATAAATCACTCATTAGAGTTAAAATAGGTTTTAACCACCCATTTAGCTTAACAATAATCGACAACTCGCCTACGCTGTGACGACCCAAAACACAATAAATATGCCTTAAGGGAAAATTAGTAAATTATTAAACCCTAAACAAATGTAGCCCTAATATAAATTGGATTTAAAACCTTAATCCTTTTTTGTGTTTAAAACCCTAGATTTGAAGAGAAGGTGGAGGAGGAGACGACAACTACACAAATCTCAAAAATAGATAATCTCTAATCTACTCAAGTTGTTATTATTTGAGATTTTGGAGAGGATGGTACACAAAAAGGTGGGGAAAGAGGGGGTATTGTCGCCGCCACGAAAGAGGATGGCGGCGAGTCGCTACCATCGTGGGAGAAAGGCGGTAGCAACATCGCCGTCGTCGCCGCCTCTACCCATAGAGGCAGATGGGGGGAGAGTTGCTCCCCCCACCAGCGTCTCGAGGGGGGAGGACGCTGGGCAGAGCGTCGGTTTGACCCCTGGCCCACCTTAAATCAGGCCAAATCGACCCCTGGACTGAGCTAGGGGCTGGTTCGACCCTAGACCAGTCAACAGTGGCCAGACCGGCCCTGGACCAGTCGATATGGGCCAAAATGGCCCTTGATAATATAATAAGAATAGAAAAATATAATAAAACAAAATAATATATATGTATACATATATATTTATATATATAACAAATAAAAGCAAGTAATTGCTTTCCAACGGAGTGCTATCACGTCTTCCAGGTAGACTGATCGGGTCCCACCCCTCGACCTTCACATCGGGTGAACCTTCACGCGACACTATACAACCCTAATACATCTCATCAATAAATAGTTTAATTTAAGTTAATTAAATATTTCATTAATTGGTCATTGGGATCCACTAGTGTGAGTCCCGCGGGTCCCTCGTCGCTCGATGTGAAGTTCGAGGGGTGGGACCCGATCGGTCTCCCTCGAAGACGTGATAGCTTTCCGTTCGAAATTAATTACTTGCTTTTATTTGTATTATATATATATATATATATATATATATATATATATATATATATATATATATTTATATATTATTTTATTTTATTATATTTTATTATTCTTATTATATTATTAATTTATTGTGGTCAAGGGCCATTTGGATCCCTATTGACTAGTCCAGGGACTGGTCTGGCCTCTATTGACCGGTCTAAGACCGAACCACCCCCTGGCTCAATCCAGGGGTCGATTCGGCTCGGTCTAAGGTGGACCAAGGGTCAAACGCTCTGCCCAGCGTCCTCCCCCCTCGGGATGCTGGTGGGGGGAGCAATTTTCCCCCCTCCGCCTCTAACAGGGGTTGGCCACTCCAGGCAACCCCGTGGCGGAGCAAGAATGGAGGGGCGGGAGTAAGCCCCCCCTCCTTCGAATTCTTTTCTTTATATTGGGGGCCTCCTAGTGGAGGCCCCACTATGGGTAGAGGCGGCGACGGCGGCGATGTCGATGATGCCTTTCTTCGGCGATGGTAGCGACTCGCCGCCGTCCACTTCGGTGGCAACGACACTACCCCCTCTTTACCCTCCTTTTTGTGTACCCTCCTCTCCAAAATTTCAAATAACAAGAACTTGAGTAGATTAGAGATTAAATATTTTTGAGATCTGTGTAGTTGTCGTCTCCTCCTCCACCTTCTCTTCAAATCTGGGGTTTTGAACACAAAAGGGGGCTAGGGTTTTAAATCAAATTTATATTAGGGCTACATTTGTTTAGGGTTTGAGAATTTACTAATTTTCCCCTATGGCATATTTATTGGGTTTTTGGTCGTCACAACATCCCCAATTTTAAAGAACTTTCATCATCGAAAGTAAAAGTAAGGTAGAGTTGTAAATCGATGTATTTATTCAGAATGATTTCTTTTATGACCCATTTTTTTAACTGATGTTAATCAGCTCATGTGAAATTTGATTGTACCCTCGTGAAATAAAATCTTACTATTGCATTTAACTTTTCAATAGTAATATTTTTGTCCCACAAGTCGATACTCAAAAAGTCGACCTCACATGAGTACCAATATAATCATTATATCTTAGCTACATGTCATGTCATTGTATCATTACGCATTTCTGGGTATTCCTTTGTAATCCTCACTGTAGTCGCAACATGCACCCAAGTCATATAACTAGCACTTAGAAAAAACCATACTGAGATGTGATCTGGTGTCTATCTGTGTCGTAAAACATCTCAACCACCTAGCAACAAATACATACCACAAACGGGTAGTAGGAACAAGGATAGCTATCTGCTATGATATGAACACTAGCACACCATCTCTGTCACCATCTCGATTACACATATCCATGAACGACTTATCATGTCGTTGCGACTTATCTGTGAAGGCTAAAAATGTACATACATGATATTCCTTTCTGAAATTATACCTTAACATCATTGTCATTACACGTTTAGTGGGTTCATCATTCAAGTCAACTCTTGACCAACAATCCACCTCGTAACTCCTTCGTTGCATTTAATCGTTTACTTACGCATCAAGCTTCCACCTTTGGTAAGCTGTGGAGTCATTGTGGTCATCGCTATCCCTAAACAGCTTTCGATACTCATTTGTATGTGTTTTATTACATCATAATTTTTGTTTCATACTGAAAATCTCCTAGTATAATTACTCGAGTTTATGGAGACTTATCGTATCGTATCCTTATACTAATCAACTCTCATGATCCTAGGTGGTCGTTTTAAGTTATTTAGGCATAGTCAAAGTTCACAAATAGTGTACAAACATCTCTTATCATCCTCCCGAGCTAACTCTTAGCTCTTATAGTTCATTTAGAACTTCTCTCACTGAGAAATCAATGATGTTTTAAGTTCTAATGTCGATAACGTTCATGCCCCTTGATTCATCAAATATCCTACAGCATACATGCATTCATTCGAGATTTTGTATTAGAGCAAACTTATCACTTACTCATCTAGGTTGCTTTTAGAGTTTTCTTACACCATTCGGTTAGGCTTTTCACTTTGAAACTTACACTAATCTCTCAGGCTCCCAAGTGTTAGCAACACTTTGTCTAACAATTCGTAATTATGTCAAATTTAGAATATCTCATCTCCACATAGAGATACAGGTTTCGTAACTAGCTTAAGACATCTTCTCATCCTTCTTAATTATCGTATTGATCGTGTTACACAATATGAACTTTATTGGGACTCGATCCTAACTTAGGATCCCCAATTTTAAATTGTCAACCTATCATTGGTTGAATCTTTTATTCTTCCCAAACTGTCTGGTTTGGTAGTCCAAGTTCTTACAATAACATTTACTTTTATCGAGAAATTTTGGGTTACTTTGTACAAGCAATTATTTTGATTTCTCGTGATGTCACCATTTCGATTTGAAATTTTAAGTTCTTAAACAGGGTATTCCTTATAAATCCTCTTACTACGAAAAGCTATCGTAGTTTTCTCTTTTGGATTAATATTTTTTTTCATACTACGTATTAACCTATTTGTTTCCCCACAGGTTGGTTCTATATTAAGATTCTCAATTTTAAGAATCGATTCATCATTGACTTAGGTTAGATGACATTATTTACATTATTTATCCCTCAACATAATTTTCATTCAACTACCTTTACAATCATGTTAGGTTCCAATTTGCCTCAATAGTCATTAGTTCACGTGTCTATTACCGAATAATCATACCAACGATATTCTTTTAAGTGTGTATCCCTAATTTTAATGATTCACCTATCATCGGGTTTATTACAACAGCATTAACATTCATCCACACCCTTTAAACTGTACAAATTTTGAGTCATATAAAGCATTTTATTTTGAGGCATTCCTTAATTGAGAAATTAAGGTACAGTCACTGCGTACCGCACATTCATTTCCAAAATGATTTATATATCAATTTTTTTTGGTATCCCCAAATTCTATGAGTCAACTCACTACTAGTTGAATTAGAACAATTTATCTTTGAGTCGGCTGCCTTTAATTTACATCATCTAAATCTCGATTCTGGAGTTCTTGCAACATCCCCAAATTCTACTTCGCAACGCGATCTGCACGCACGTGGCAATTAGCCGAAAATAGTCTTTGACTCGGGATCCTTAATTTTAGTAATCTCACCTATCTTCGAGGATACTAGTTTGACATTTTAAATTCACTGAATTTTCTCATTGATTTATTTTGAGGTACTCTTTAACTTCTCATTTACTGGACAATACGCCATGTATTTATACTTCACATTAACTCTCATTTTATGATTCTTCAATCTTGATATTCAACCCACTGAATGCTGGTTTAGATTTAACTTTCTTCTACATATGGTCGATCAAAACTTGAGGAAGGTGACTCAATTTCCTTTATGTCAAATCTAAATCGAAACTTCTTCAAAGTCTTGAGTTTTCATCAAAAATCATAATCTCAAAATAGAGTCATTTTCACAAAAAATATAAAACTATCCTCGCGTTTCGGGAGACTGTAAACACCATTTTAAATCAATTTGGCCTATGCCAATTTAAAAAGAATAGATCATAACACCACACACATTTTTTTATATATGTTCATAGGATGATGGTTTATATACAAACTGTTACTTTGCATTTCATTAAGTCCAACTTCAAATTCAGTAAAAACTCTTTTGTATAACCAAATTAGGTTTGAACTATCTTAAATACAATCATTCAGAAAATCTCAACCACATTTGCAAAAATCATTTCAAGATACTTCATTTTATTTAAATAGCTTTCCGGCTTCTCACGACGAGTTGAAAACTCATAAATCGAGTTCACCCCATTTCAATGATACAAATCACTTAGCATAAAATCCGACCAAAATTATGATAATGTGTGTGTGTGTCTTTTTTTTGAAATGCATAGAAGTTTATTCATTCCATTTTAATTTTATTTAACACTAAGGAAAATGACTCATTTCCTTTTATACTTGGTTACGTTTTCAAAACTTGTAAAACAAGTAGAGTTCTTCCTTAAAACTTCATGAAAGTGTGATAACCCTCAACTTAGATCAATGCAAAAATTATGATCCAATATAGTCGAAAAATATTTTTTTTTAGGAAAATAGATTACATAAAATAACAAAAAAATCGATTATAGTATTGACCTTTTAGTCGAATTATAGACCAATTATCTGCATCATGAATCAAGAGTTGGATGTTTTAAAGTACATGTGTCCTCCCTATCTCGAATTAAGTTTTCAAGTTTAGCTTCGAAGCCAAACTATCTTAACTTGATTTATTTATGACCAAGACTCGTTGGCATCTTTCGAAGAATCAATAACTTCTTTTAAACATGTATTATGAATTTTAACCGTTTTATTAGTATTTCAAGAGTCAAAATTGCTTCCCTAAAGTGTGACCACATCACTACTCCTTTTTGCATATATATAGCGTGGCGTCTCACTGCCCTTTCATGTCTCATGATTCTAGTTTGACTATTTTATTTATCTACATTACTATTAAGTATAGGCACATTAAGTTATGTAATTTCCAATCCAAGCTTATTCGTTTTCACTATAGTTGTTGCAAATATCATTCGAAGCGCCTGTGGGCTCTCTCTCAAAGAGTTCGCTTCGATTTTCTTGCGCAGTTCATTGTCATTCCCTTCTCCTAGAACTTAAGTTCCTAGTCTTAAGAGAAGACAATTATCTATATATCTAGCGATATATTTATATATATACAAGGTAGCAAATACTCATCATAATAATTTTTTTGTCAAATTTCTTCTATCCCATCCCATCCTCGGATTTTGTCAGATGTGTATGTTAAGTTGACTTTGAACAAATGTCATATACTATTGATTCGTCTAACTCAAACGTGATCTTTATATCTTAAAAGACTCTAAAAAATTAGATTCCACTAATCGAATGTGTCCCAAGGTTCTACTCCATATGCTCTAATACCAACTGAAACGACCCTTCCGCGACTTAGGGTCAGGTCGTCCGCCCCAGACTGCCCCTTAGGCCCGATACTTGAATCAAGCCCAAATTACGGTCTGACAAGCCTAAACAAGCTATGGAATAACATATAGAAAATATGGAAAAAGAATGCAGAATTTGAATTTCAATAAATACCATAGGTCATCATATACCAAATCATGGAGTATCCCAAATTCAGCTAAGTAAATCAAGACCGTATAAAATTCTTATAACCTTCAAATGCTTATAAATGTATGCAACTAACTAAAAAAAGTGTCAACTACCTAATATATTTGTCTAGGTTGCAACCATTATTAATAGTTTTTCAAAATAAATATTAGATATAGCATACAATGATCACACTGCAACGAGTTATCACCTCTCCCTTTTCACCAATTTAGCGCCGACGTGGATACCTGAGATGTAAGTGGGGTGAGCTAAAGAATCAATGGAGCCCAATAAGAGAAGAACTGCGCTCATAAACATGCAAGTAATACCTATAAAGCAAAATAAAGCTAGCATGCATTTAAAATTAGGATAACATTGAAATATGTAGCATGGCATCAATTTCATATATCATAATCATAAAACATTTTAAGAAGATATATGGAGTTTCAAAGGTTGTAAAACATAAGAAAATGGTGGTCCCTAATATGGGTAGAGGCGGCGACGGCGGCGATGTCGCTGCCGCCTTTCTCCAGCGATGGTAGCGACTCGCCGTCGTCCTCTTCAGTGGCGGCGACACTACCCCCTCTTTCCCCTCCTTTTTGTGTACCCTCCTCTCCAAAATTTCAAATAACAAGAACTTGAGTAGATTAGAGAGTACATATTTTTTAGATCTGTGCAGTTTTCGAATCTTCCTCCACCTTCTCTTCAAATCTGGGGTTTTGAACACAAAAAAGGGTCAGGGTTTTAAATCCGATTTATATTAGGGCTACATTTGTTTAGGGTTTGAGAATTTACTAATTTGCCCCTAGAGCATATTTATTGGGTTTTGGGTTGTCATATAAGCATTTCAAATTTCAATTAGAAACCTTAATGAGTCTCAATTAGATTCAGTTTGTCACAACAATGCCAAACATTACACCATTTGATTATCAAACCATATATTTCATTAACTAAACAATGAATTCATCTCTATTGAAATTATAAAAACCATTTGGTGTTGCCTGATCACAATAATACAATTAAATTAATCTAGTGTTTAACCTTAATTGAGGTCATCAACATTCATCCATACAATCGACGCCTTATGGCTATCATTACTCAAACTCCTTATTTGCATCCCTTTTTATTCTCATTTTTAGAATATATATATGCTAGACTTAACATTGACTCAGACAATCAAACCCAAATTGACATGAATCTAGGTTGTCCTTGGTTTTTATTAACAACCACAACAATAACACCTATAATAGCAATAATAATACACAGACCACCTCACCGTCAACATCAACTCCTTATCGATCCTTATCCCAATTCGAGACACAATCCCAAATTAACAAACGATGACAATAACAAAAACAACCACAACAACAAAAACAACAGCAGTGATTGCATCTCCTCATCGTCATCACTCATCTCTAGCCCCTCCACAACAACAATGACTCGCGGCCCCTTTTCCCCCTTCATCATCATTTTCATCATCTCCTTTATCCCTTACCTCACTTCACCGAGGCAAACAAGAACAAAAATACTCCCACAAACATTAAAACCTATTGATTAATCAATTAAAATCAAAAATAAGAATAGAACTCACCTTTTCAAAAATTGTGTCAACTCTGCTCATCATCACCGCCACCAACGAATACCCACTACTTGTCTTCTCTTACCCTTCGTTCTTCATTGAATAACTCCAAAATAATGACACGTGTCGAACATGCACAATAATTTCATGTACTTTCCTATTATTTGTAGTAGTGGTAAATGAGAAATCGTCTCCACATTGATTTTTGAAATCTCTTAAGAATTAAGGCTACCCTAAAGTTTTACTAGATTTAAGTTGCTTTAATTTAACTAATCTAATTAAACAGGAATTAAACACTATTAATCTAAAAATAAAATAAACAATTAATTAAAGTAATTAAACTACAAACAATTTAAATTCAATAAACTAATATAACGCAATTTAAACAAATAATCAAATAAATTAATAAATTAATATAAATGAAATATCTAAATCTAAACAACCCCCCACTAAACAATGTAATATACTTGGATTGCATTCAAACACTAGAACATAACATTACTTCATAACATTGTTAAAATTATATCACATGGAATCTTGGAATCATTAAATCTTAATTCATAATAGGTTGATAGCCTTTAGCCAGCCACCGATTTTCATAAATTCAATGGAAAAGTCATATTCTTATCATTAGAAATCTATTTATTGGATCAAAGGAAAAATCATGTAAATATGATAGCGTTAACACTCAATGAAAATCATGCATAACCTAAATCAAATATAAATCAAAATATTATAATCAATAAACAACTTAGAACACAATGACCTACAACATCCACTTGGGAAAAAGCCCTATAGATTAATCATAGTTGCTACTTCTATAATTGCCGTCAATAATTATAGACATAGATTTAGATACTCTATATTAAGGAACTATTAGCCACTATGCACACAATACGAAGAATCATTATTTGTATTATGCAAAAACAACTTATTAAATCTGTGATTGACGCATACGAATTGATTTAAAGCATTAAGTTCAAGATTCCTTAATTATAACTACATAGTAATCTAAAGTATATACATGTCTAGGGTTTGTTTAGACTAACAAACTACTCACTCATGCTAAAAATAAACAATGCACTGATTTAATTGGAAGACATAATAAATACCACTTAAATAAATCAAAGCTCCAATGTAGCTTCACATATAAACTCAATAAAACTAAACTTATAAGTGCAAAAGGCTGAAAAGAAAAGAGTGGTTTTGAAGCCTTAAGGTCATATTTATAGTTTCCTAAGTATACATATCATAGACAAATACAAATTTCGTGTTCTTATCTAAAGAACTCATCATCGACCTCATCGATTTGTTGGCAATTCCACTTTGTACAAAAATCGCTGAGTTTAGATCCCTTTGCTCTACTGATTAGGTTGGCGATTTCTAGTGTATTTTTCAATAAGTTGTGGATTTGCTATCCAATCTCTGCAGCCTATTTGCGTGGCAATTTTCAGTATAAATTTAAATCGCTGTTGATTCGTTGGACTTCTTCTCCAATTGACGATTTTGTTTTTCTTCCTATTTTCTTTCATTTCTTTCTTTTCCTAATTAAATCCTTTTATCACAAAAATAAGAGAATGCCTAGTGTAATATCATCATTTATATCTAAAATCAATCTAAATTACACTATAAAACATCTCTAATTATTGACTTGTCAAATATACGCAAAGTAAGCACTTTGATGTCCCGAGCAAAGGAATACTCTAAATCATATTCTATCTTCATTTTTTATAAACTGATTTCAATCTAAGTCATCTTAACTTTAAATAATAGAGATTTTAAAATAGAAGTGATTTTCAAATGAAAACATATCACGAATAAGTAAATGAAAGATATGATAGAATAAAATGATTTAGAGAAAACAAACATTCTTTAATGATATCTTAACCATCCAATGTAATACCCTTTAGAACTTAAAGTTCAGAACCAAGGCCAGTACATAATATAAGTTTTCTCAATCTCCATTGACAAGCATCAAGCTTATGATGGCTCGTATAGAATCTCAAAACACAAAAACAACTAGATCAATCTTAATTTTAGAAAATACTTAATAATAGCACCACAATTAAAATCAATAGAAATTTTGCAAAGATAAGAATGAATACATTGTTTAAAACGTGTTAGGCAAAGAAATACTTCACTCAACTCAAGCTTCAAGCACTCAAGCTAAATCTTTTCTTTGAAGAGTTTAGGAACATCCATCTTTTTTATCTTTTATATTTTTTTCTACTCCATCCTAATTATTATTTTTTTTTGCTTTTGAGTCCCTACTCCATTTCCTATGGACATTCTCACCTTTTCCCACTATAGATTCCCAACACCATTTTCTATGGAATTTATAGAACTTTTTATACATTTGGAAACTCTTGCTAACATTTCTCACTATCCACTAAAGTTGAAGAAAGCATTCTAACTTATAGGAATTCATCAGTATATAACCCATTTCTTCTTTCAATCTTGGTATAATGGTATAATAGCTTATGTATATTATAAAAATACTTAATCAATAACTTTTGTGTAACAAGCTTCCTAGAAATATGTCTTGTTCATCTTGTACTATTGTTTTGATCTTCTACTAATTCTCATGACTGACACATGGTATTCAATCTAGTGTATACATGAACTAGTAAAGTTAATCAAAAGAGTATGAAAATTGATTCTTTCTATCATAGAATTCACTTGAATAATAAAAATATCACTTCCATTCAAAATCTATTATATATTCATTTTTATTATCATTCTTTCCCGAACTAAAAATAAAGTAAAATGATAATCATACTTGAGTTTGGAAGAAATTTTAAAAATCTCATCAACTCACTTGAATACCGGATCAAAAGTTTGAACTTTTTGGATTAATTCTGAACTTATCTTTTACCTTTCTTTTCATTCCTTTCTTTCTTTGCTATCATTGTCATACTTCACCTAAATATCTCCGAACTCATTCCAAACCTTGTCCTCAAAGTTTTAAAATTAAGTGGGGTTTCCAACAAAACAAATACCTTGTGAAGCATAAACAAATCTTATGTGTAGTAATAAAAATGTAAATAAATAGACAAATATTAAATTCAACAAATTTCAAATGAAGGAATGCAAAGGGAATATTTCATTCATAAGAAAAAAATTAATCAAGAGCAATACTTATAATCAATCATTCATTGCTTGCATATAAAAGAAAATAAATTACACAGGGTGGTGTTTAGAACTAAATCCATTATTATATTCATCATTTACATCCATTCTTGCAGAAGGTTGAGATACATAACTATCAGATGGGTTGTAAGTCCCAGTTGAAAATTGCAACAGCAAATATGGAATCTCGACGCTTATCCTCGAGTCTTGCAAATGATTATCATGTCTTCTCTCATACATAAAATGGTAACCTTATAAAGTCCTCTCGTTTGCTGCTATCATCTATTCATTCTTGTGAATTTTTGTTTAGCTACAAATAAGTGAAGAAAATATGGTCCGGAAAGAGCCTCCCATCCTAGGCTGTGATGAAGATGGTACTGAACTTGTATCAGCACTCAGTATGTTCACTCTAGCCATCAATCTTGTCTCTCTGTGCGTCTTCTCTTGTCTTCCTCCTATTTTTAGTTGTGTTGTGTTTCGCCTTGCTGCTTCTCTCGCATTTATCACATTGAATGATTCTCATTCATCCTCTGAGTCATTATATCCTACCACTTTCTTTATTCTTTGTACTATCGCATCATTTATTATCTTTCGGGCAATACATTGAATTCGGTATCGAAACCCATCTGCCTTTCCTACACAATTGAGTGATCGAAATTGGGAACTGTAGTCATTCATTCTTATTAGTCCACATTGCAAACTTCATTGAATCATGTATAATCTTCTCAACATTAATATAACCCTTCTTCATAACTATATGGTAAAGTAGTGCAGCTTAAGTGTTCTTCACTTCAAAGTGTTGCTTGGTTAGATAAAAACATGCATCTATGATATAAATCCAACTTTTCGTAATTTTTCTAAAATAGTTGGTTTCAATGAATTTCAGGTGTCCTTCGCTATCAAGCGTAAATCCCCTCCCCGAGGTATTTCTAATATGTTTTGGATTATCTCAAAGGGATAGGATTCCTTATCGACATATATAATATTCAGGTAATCCTCCTCCATTTTTTGTTTGTTAAGTGGTAGACTGAAAAATCTATTCAATCTCATAGGTGAAATATCAATCTTCTTCCCTTTTACTACTACTTTGTCCTATTTCTTACTAACATGCCTATTTGCATAACATTGTCATATAATTTCGGCACCTCCTGTTTCTTCTTTACCCGCATAGTCTCTCAGAAGACTTTTCTATCCTCTATCGCTAATGATGCTCATAATCTTATCCTCATACTTACATTCTGGATATTGAACCCTCTCTCTCAAAAATTATGACCCTCTTTTTATCATTGAAGTATCTCCTTTAAGCTTTTGGTCTCACAAGTAAAGAAATGTCATTACTAGATGACTGGAGTCTAGATTCTAAAAATATTCTTCCTCATCATATGACAATGGAGATTTTTCTCTAAGCTCAACCCTCTCAGGTCTAGGTTCTCTAATACTAACCCCAATAGGTATTCATTAGTTGTCCTGCATATTTTTTATTTGGTTTTGCTTGCACTACCCGCTTCCCTTTGTCTTGCTTACTACTCCTACCTCGTCCTCCCTCCTCCCGCCAAAGAATAACTCAACTATGATGAAATAGGTAAAAGGAAATCCTATAGTTGGAAATTCATACTATCAAGGTAAAGGAAGATTTTTTATGAAAAAGTCTTATCATAGAGTCTCAAAATAGTTGAAAATAGTACGTCTAAAATAGTTTTTTTGACATATTCTTATTATATATATTGGAAAATTTCGTAGAAACCCTCAAACTCATTTGACAACCCATATTCAAACTGAGAATTTGTATGTAAACATAATTTCAAAAAAAATTGCAATAGAAATTCAAATGCTACATTTGTTAAAAATATCATCAAAAATTGATTTTTTTCCAAACATCGAAATCAAAAGGATGCTAAAGTGTCGATTTATTACCTTCTTGAGAGTGAATCTCTCAAGTAATATGCTCTATTAGCTCCTTAGACTCCCTCTCTAAGTTTCAATTTAAAAACACACCTACCTAAGCCCTAACTTGGTTATATGAACTTGAATTCAAAATCTTTAGGGTTGGATTACTCGTAAACAAGGTGGGATACACTTAAATAAGCTATAATTCAAGCTTTGAAGTGTTAAATCTAGACAAGAATTGATTAATCAATCGAAAGGGTCTTAGGTGTGAATGGGGTTTATTATTGGTGATTTAGGGTGGTTCGATTTTTAAAAACACGGATTCGTGCTCAGCGAATCGGGATTTTAGTGAATTCGCTGACAAATTGCCAATAAAATTGCTTAAAATTGGTCTCGGTGGTCCAACGACTGGCTCAGCGAATCCTAGTATAAAACTTGAATCACTGACAAATTGTTAAGTCATTGTTTCACTTAAAAAAAACATGCAAACTGCTGGCAATTTACTCAGCAATTCTCAGTTTTATTTGTTATTGCTGGGAAATCGCTGACCAATTCCTGCTATTTTCCAATATATCAAATGTTTATCTAATTTATCACTCATATCAATCATGTATAATGTAGAATTGATCAATATTCAACACGAAATATTCTGAATGAAGTTTTGATTTGTAATTAGGAAATATTATACTGCTAAATAACTACTTTATTACTTAAAATAATTAAAGACAAATATAATTCAATTGAAAAAAAAACAACTCGATCATCCTCCTTCCAATTAGGAATATCCCCAAAAGAAAATTAAAAGGAGAAAGAAAATAAATAATCTAACTATCTCAAATCTAATAATACAGAAAGACATTTACTTGATAAAACCCCTTATATAAAATTATTATGGAATTATATTCCCAAAACATTTCCATTATAAGAGTGAAAAGTTGAGAGAATATAAAAACAATTAACTAATCCTAATACTAAAACTAAAAGTAAAGATAAAGTATGGGCTTCCTCCCATATGATGCTTTTTTTATAGTCATTGGACCGACTTAATAAATGAGATCACTCATCGTTCACCATGAGTGAGTCAAACTGACCATCATCTGGTTCTTCATCATTCTTAGCATTCTCAACTTCATTATCATTCTCTGCATCCGCATAACATCCTTCATGGTAATCATTACGATAGGAGTTCTCTCCTTCATAGCCATTGTTATAATTATCTTCATTGACGTTATTATACATCTCATAACCATCCTGAAGACACATATAATCATTTCCTATCCTAATCGTAACTATATGTTGTTCTATATCGAGAATAGCTCCAGCCTTCTTAAGAAACATTGGTCTCATTAATATCACGTCATCTTTTTCAATAAGTTGGTGAGATATTTGAATCATCCCACTTACACTAGCATATTCATTGACATTCCTAGTGGAAATATCTTATCACCATTTTCTTATTCACAACAAAAGGTGGTATAAAATCAATCTTCAACTTGGCCTTTCTGCACCATTGTTCCGGTAAGATATTTATATTAGCGCATGTGTCAAGTAGAACACCAGGGATACTAATGTGCTTGATCATTACTTGGAGGAAGAGTTTCCCTAAATCATCCTTGTAGATTTCAATCAAATGTCCTAAATCTTGAAGCTTTAATTGCTCATCAATAAATTCTTCTTCTGTTGGTTGCTTCCTTGCTTGCTGTTAGACTTCAAGTTGTGGCTTGTCAGGTTGCTGCTTTTTAGATTTCTTTTTCTTATTTTGTAGTTTCTTATACATCTTGAGTGTAATGGTTTCATTCTTAATGGTTTCACTCACGTTGATGCAAACATTTAACTTCGTTTCATTACTTTCCGAACTTTGATTTTCAGTTTCAAGATTGACGATCTCTATATTTTGTTCAACAAAATTTTCATAATAAGGTTTTAACCTATGACCATTTACTTTAAATATTTGTCCCGTTTCTAAGCTTTCTCTTTCTATTGTGCCATGAGGCAATAAATTTACAACCATATAACGTCATATCCATCTTGAATGGAGTTTTCTATAAAATAATTGAAGTCTTGAACAAAAGAGTAAAACTTTGTCTCCTATTTGAGAATTTTTAAGAACTAATTTCTTATCATGAAATGCTTTGGTTATATCCTTATAAATTGATGCATTTTCATAAGCGTCATTCCTAATTTCTTCTAATTTTTGAAGATTCAACTTATGTTGGGTTCCTGGTTCATTATAATTCATGTTACATGGCAATAGGCTTTATGCTCTAGTTCTACTAGTAAATGACATATTTTTTCAAATACCAACCTATAAAGTGTCATACCTATGGGGGTCTTAAATGATGTTTTATATGCCCATAACAAGTCTTCTAATCTAAGACTCCAATCCTTACGTGTCGGACAAACTATTTTTTTCATTATTAACTTAATTTCTTTATTTGAAGTTTCAACTTGTCCACTAGTATGTGGGTGATATGCAATAGATGTCATATGTGTGACGTTGCACTTAGCAAGTACATTAGCAACCAATTGATTACAAAAATGTGAACCTCTATCACTAATAAGTGCTCTAGGTGCTCTAAAAACTATAAAAATATTTTATCTAAGGAAACTAGCCACTATTTTCGAATCATTAGTTTTAGTAGTTTTTGTTTATATCCACTTAGACACATTATCTACAGTAAGTAAAATATAAACATAACCATTTGATGGTGGAAAAGGTCCCATGAAATCTATATTCCATACATCAAACACTTCACAAAAAAGAATAGGAAGTAATGACATTTGATTTCTATGTCATAAGTTTGATGTTTGTTGGCAATTTGGACAAGATTTTTTATAAAGAAAACAATCATGAAATAAAGTAGGCCAAAAGAATTCAAAATCTAAAATTTTACGAGCAATGTCATCCACATGCATAAGTATGGCAATGGGATATAATTGATTGTACTTCTGAATGTGGTACGCATCTCTTAATTATTTGGTCAGTGCAAATCTTTTATAAATAGGGATCATCCCATAAATAATGTTTAGAATCTTTTTTAATTTTATTCTTTTGAGCTCTCGTTAAGTAAGATGATAACTTATTGGCGATAAGATAATTAACTATGTGAGCATATCATGAGCCATCAATCTTTATACTATACAAATATTCATCCAAAAATTCATCCCTTAATGGTATAGGTGGTTCTCCATTTTCTAACATAAGTGATCTGCTACTAGATTTTCGGCTCCTTTCTTATCTTTTATACTAAGGTCGAATTCCTATAGAAGTAGTATACATCTTATTAGTCATGGTTTAGCATTTTCTTTTATTATCGCAATGCTGCATGATCTGAATAAACTATTACTTTTCTTCTTAATAAATACGGTCTAAATTTTTCTAAGGCAAACAATTCCGCTAAGAGTTCCTTTTTAGTAATAGTGTAATTTTGTTGGGTTGGATCTAGTGTCCTAGAAGCATAATATGTTACGTGAGATTCTTTTCCTACTTTTTGAGCTAAAACAGCTCCAACTGCATAGTTACTTACATCACACATTATTTCAAAGGGTAATGACCAATCTGGGGATTTAATCACAAGTGTGGTTGTTAAAGAATCCTTTAATTTATTAAATGCTATCTTGCAATCATCGGTAAATTCAAAAGGAATGTCTTTTTATAGAAATTTGCAAAGTGTTTGTGTAATTTTAGAAAAATCTTTAACAAATCTTCTATAAAATCCTGCATGGCCAAGAAATTAACATATTTTCCTCTCCGTAGTGGGTTAAGGTAATGTTTTGATTACTTGAATTTTCGTTTGAGCTACCTCTATTCCTTTATGTGGCACTATATGTCCCAATATAAGTGTTTGATCTACCATGAAATGACATTTCTCGTAATTTAATACTAAAATCTTTTATATGCATCTCTTAAGTACATTAGTTGAATTAACTAAACATTCATCAAAAGAATTACCGTAAATAGTAAAGTCATCCATGAAAACTTCAATAAAATTTTCCACATAATCAGAAAAATTACTAGCCATAGACCTTTGAAAAGTTGCAGGTGCATTACATTGACCAAAAGGCATACGTCTATAAGAAAATGTACCAAAGGGAAAGTAAAAGTTGTTTTTTCCTGATCTTCAAGTGCTACAAGTATTTGATGAAATCTTGAATAACCATCTAGATAGTAGTATTTGGTTTTTCCAGCTAGTCGTTCTAACATATGATCTATAAACGGGAGTAGATAATGGTATTTCTTAGTCGAGGCATTCGATTTCCTATAATAAATACATACCCTCCAACCATTTTGGATTCTAGTTGGTACTAATTCTCCATGCACATTTGTTATTTCTGTAATTCCTGTCTTTTTAGGATCTATTTCGACTGGACTTACCCAATTGCTATCAGCTATTAAAAATATCATTCGTGCATCTAATAGCTTTAATATTTCAGCTTTTACTACATCCATCATACGCAGATTTAATCTACGTTGAGGTTGTCTATAAGCTTTTGTGTCAGTTTTTAGGTTTATCATATGCATACACGGAGCTGGACTTATTCCTTTAATATCAGTTATGGTCCATCCAATTGCTCTTTGAAATTCTTTTAATATGTTTATTAATCTATTTTCTTCTAAACTTGTCAATTTATTATAAATTATTACTGGTAATTCATCATAGTCCTTTAAATTAACATATTTCAAATGATCTGGTAAAGTTTTTAGGTCTAATTCTGGGCCTTCAACTATTGAAGGTAAAAGGCTTGAATGAGATCTAGATAAATTGAGGTAATAAGTAAGTTTTGGTAGTTCATTGTGTGATTCCAAAGTACTTATTATATATTTTGTTTCCTCATCTCTATCATCATCTTCTTCTAAATCTTCTATTACCAACTCCAATTTATTTGTTTTATCTTTTCTAAAAGATTTTTTATTAATAGATCCATCATATCTATTGTGCATATGGAAGAAACATGCATTGGGTATTTCATTGCATCATATATATTAAAATTCACTATATCGTTATCTACTGATATTGTTAGTCTAATTTGAAACATCAATCTTTGCTTTTGCTATTTTCAAAAATGGTCTTCCTAAGATTAAAGAAGTCCTATTAGAGAAATTATCTTTTTTCATATCTAAAACATAGAAATCTATTGGGAAGACTAAACCATTCAACCTGGCTAGTACATCTTCTAGTAACCCTATAGGTTTAATAGTGGATCTATCTACTAATTGTACCACTATACAAGTTTCTTCTAAATGTACATTTGTCATTTGTAAGTAAATAGATAAAGGCATAACATTTATGGATGCTCCAAGATCACACAATGCTTTAGAAATTCCTATATTTTTAATCTTACATGGAACGAAAAACATTCCAGGATTAGAACAATAATGAGGCAATTTCTTTTGAATTAATGCTGATACGTGTTTTCATCGACTTACCTTTTTATTAGCCTTAATCTTATTAGTGCAAAAATCTTTTTTAAATTTCTGATACTTAAGTGCATTTTGAATGACTTTAAACAGATGTATATTAACTACTATTTTCTTAAATGTATCAGATATTTGTTGTTCTTCTTGCAATTTCTTAGCATTTCTATTATCTTTCAAACAATGAGGAAATTGTGGTTTTATATTAATTGGTTTGTCTTTATCAAGTTCATTACCCTTTTCGTTTGGAGTCGTATTACTTGTTACTTTAATTTTTTTCTATAATTCTACTTTTATTTATTTTCTAGATTAATTGATCAAGCATTTTATGTTCATCCATCTGCTTACCACTTTTTAATGTTATGGTTGGTTCTATTTCATATAAAAAAGGATAAGGTTGAGATGGTAATTTCTCTTGATTTACGAATTCACTCATTTGTGTTACCATGTGACTCAATTGGTTTTTTAACTTGGTCATATCATTTTGTATTGTGAATTATTTGATCTTTTTCTCTTTTTGAATTATTCGATGTTTTATACATTTGATAGCCCTGATTGTTAATATGATTACCTACACTTGGCTGTGAGTAATTTGTATAACTATTAAAGTTGTAAGTGGGATTAACAAACCTTTAATATTGGTTCGTTATAACATTAGCTTCTTCTATTTTTGTTTATTGTCTAAAAGGTTATTCATCATTAGAATGACTCAATTCGTTATAGTAAATACAAGGTTTTAATTTGCTTGATCTATCTTTTAGTAATAATTAAGCCATGGCTTTAGCTCGTCTATCTTATATGTGGTGTTTTATATATCATTCTATTCATTTTACTTAGATTTTTTTTTATTAATTCACTCTTATCACCATATTGCTTAGATTTTTTAGCCATTTTATTTATAGCTTCTCTTGCTAAAGTTGGTGTTTTGTCGAGGAAAGTCCCTCCACATATTGTCTCTAGGAATCTTTGTTCGAAGTGATTTCATCCTTCATAAAAATATTACAGTAAAGTTTTTTCTATAAATCAATGCATTGGACATAATGAAATCAATCTTTGTTACCTATCCCAAAATTCATCTAAAGTTTCTTCAATCTCCATCCTAACATTACTAGTTTTTTATCTATATAAACTATTTTGTCTTGCTTGGATGTATTCATCTAAAGTTTCTTCAATCTCTGACCAATTGGTTATGGAATTTTGAGAGAGGTAAAATAACCAATCTAAAGCTTAGCCTTTTAACACAGAAGGAAAAGCTTTTAATTTAATATAATCTATTTCTATATCGTTAGGTTTTAACGTGCTTACTTTTGGTGCAAACTCCCTAATAAACTTTTGGGCATCTTCATTATCTTCACTATATAAACATGGTAAAGAATTTATGAGTCCGAACTTCAATTCGATTTCTGAATGTAACGGCGCCAGAAATCGACATGTGTCGAGCATGGACAATAATTTCCCGTACTTTCTTATTATTTGTAGTAGTGGTAAATGGGATATTGTCTCCACAAGGAATTTTCAAATCTCTTAAGAATTAAGGCTACCCTAAAACTAACCTGGACTTAAGTTGCTTTAATTTAACTAATCTAATTAAATGGGAAATAAGCACTAATTAGTCTAAAAATAATAAAAACAATTAATTAAAATAATTAAACTATAAAAAATTTAAATTCAATAAACTAATCTAATGCAATATAAATAAATAATCAAATCAATCAATCGATTAATATAAATGAAATATCTAAACAAACATCTAAACAACCACCCCCCCTCTCAACTAAATAATGTAATATACTTATATTGCATTCAAACACTAGAACAAAACATTACTTCATAATATAATTAAATTTATATCACATGGAATCTTGAAATCATTAAATCCTAATTCATAATAGGTTGTTAGCCTTTAGCCAGCCACCAATTTTTCTAAATTCAATGGAAAAGCCATATTCTTATCATTGTAAATTTATCTTTTGAATAAAATGCAATATCATGGAAATATGATAGCATTAACACTCAATGAAAATCATGCATAATCTAAATCAAATATAAATAGAATATGCTAATTAATAAATAACTTAAAACATAATCACCTAAAACATCCACTCGGGAAAAGCCCTATAGATTAATCGTAGTTACTATTTCTATAATTGTCGTCGATAACTATAAACAAAGATTTAGATACCCTATATTAAGGAACATATTGGCCACTACGCACTTAATACAAAAGATCATTAGTTTTAATAAGCAAAAACAATTTATTAAATCCGTGATTGACGTGTATGAATAGATTTGAAGCATTAAGTTCATGATTCCTTAATTATAACTACATAGCAATCCAAAGTATATATATCTAGGGTTTGCTTAGACTAACAAACTACTCACCCATGCTAGAAATAAACAATGAAATAATATAGTTACAAGACATAACTAAATAAATAAATAACTCTTAAATAAATCAAAGCTCCAATCTAGCTTCAAATATAAACACAATAAAACTAAACTTACAAGTGCAAAAATCTGAAAAGAATAGAGGGGTCGGCTACACGGATCAAACTTTTCCATTGTGTTCGATTAAGTGCAATTGATGGTTTGTTTTCCAAACCATTCAAATCCTTCCTAATTAATGCATCCCATATTAACTTTTGCCTACCCCTACCTCGTCGAATTTCTACAGTTTCTATTGAGTCAAGTTTTCTAGTGGGGACATTTGTAGGTCGTCTTTGCAAGTGACTAAACCACCGGAACTGTCTTTCCCTAATCTTTGTATCAATTGATTTTACTCATAAATGTCTTTGAATTTCTATATTTTTTATTCTATTTTTAGTTATGGATGAACTAACTAGGCATATTCAAGATGATATACCTAACCTTTGAAATTTCTTAGTGATTCCACTTTATACATAAATCGTTGAGTTAATCACTGAGTTAAGCTCTCTGCGCTCCACCATTTCAGTTGGCGATTCAAGTGTATTTTTCAATTTGCTATGGATTCGTTGTCCAATCTCTGCTGTCGATTTAGGTGGCGATTTCAAGTATAAATTCAAATCGCTGCTGATTCGCTAAACTTCTTCTTTAGTGACTATTTTGCTTTTCTTCCTCTTTTTTCTTCCATTTCTTTATTTTCCTAATTAAATCCTGAAATCACAAAAGCAAGTGAATACCTAGTGTAATAGTATTATTTATATATAAAATCAACCGAAATTACACTATAAAACATGTCTAATTATTGACATGTCAGATAACACACCTCGACATTGGATTGAATCTAATGTTCTTCATCATTTCCTTACTTTCCGTGAGAGAGAGAAAGAGAGCTATCACCGTGAGATAGAAAAAAAGAGCTATCATCAAGAGAAAGAGAGAGAGAGAGAGAGAGAGAGAGAGAGAGAGAGAGAGAGAGAGAGAAAAAGAGAAAGAAAGAAAGAGAAACAATGAGTTAAGGATTAGGTTTGGTTGTGAGGGAAAATGGGGTGAAAATGAGAGGAGATCATTTTTTCATGGAAAGAAACTGAGTGAGAGAAAATCGAGAGTGCGATTTTAAAGTTGAGATATGATAGAGAAGAGAAAGATTGAGATGAAGTTCGAAATGGGTGATGAGACCCCTATTTCGTTTTCACATTTAAATGAAAAAAATGAGATAGGCATTTACCTATTTACTTTTACCTTGTAGTCATAACTTAACCATTCCACTCCTTTTTTTCATTTTTTGACACTTTTCTTTATTTTTCATGTTTGTCCTCAATTTTATACCCAAATTAATCATCAAAAAATACCCTATTTCGACAAAAATTAGGAAAAATACCTACGCTCTTCGAAACATGCGGATATCACATCTTGACTTCAACTTAACCTTATTTCATGTCAAATAGAGTATATTACATCCATTTCGGACAAGATCCATAAAAATAATATTTAATCTTAAGATCTCCGGTCCATAACGCGTAGGTCCCACTTTGAATAATTAAACTCCAAATAAAATTCAAAAATACTTAATAAGTTGCCTAATCAAGTTTATAAAATTCTTGAATTTCACAATTCTTCCCATTTAATTTAAGATTTCATCCTCAAAATTTAATTTTACAGGTTAACAGAACAAGAAAATATATGAAAAAAATCATTCACAAACGACTTTCGTTCCTAGGTTAATTCTGAATTTCCATGAGATTTTCATTTGATGAGAACAAATGAAATTTCATATACCTAGGAGAGAGTTTTTCTTTTAATCCAATCTCAGACCAACTTTTTTCAAAGTGCATCCATTAAATGGACTCAATCACTTTCGTTGTGTTTCACAACTCAACGGTAGAGATTATAAACATTTCATCTTTACATTTCCAAATCCTTTGTTTATTGAAAATTTATATTTGTTACATTGCCAATCTTGACAATTTGTGAATCTCTGACTATTTAATAGATCAACATTGTGGAATATTCGGTAAACCTTGTTTCATTTCTCATCTCATAACTTGAATCCCATTCAAGAATCAACACTCGGTAAGATCTACCATATCTTGCTTTTCATAACACAAATTTCATTCTTAACTGAATACTATTACACAAACAGTTGATAATTCTTTCCTTATCCACTAAACTCTAGTATACACATCCAGTTTGTTTTCTCATCCCTGGTCATTTCTCATTAGAATTACTGATCGATCAATTCTTAGACTATCATTAGTCTAAATATATAAAGTGATGCAAAGCACAACATTAAAGACTGAAGTAGAGTGGCATGTCTATATGATCTATCACTATTCTAACGTTTCTCGACAAACTTGGAATTATATAACTCATCTCATGACTATAGATCTTGAATTACATCTGTCATCCATGACAAAAGATCTCAAATTTCAATACGATTAGAAAATAAAACCTGACACATGGTGCAAACCTTACTCATTCTCTAAATGTATACTCACAATATAATTCAGGTTGTGGACTAGAAAGCAATTATCAATTCTGATTCGTTAATCAATTAACTTAACTTTCCATTAGACTAGTTTGAAAGTTAACAACTTTTCTAACTTCGTCAAATCATTCTTTATTCATGAGCTCACAAAGAACTTCATTTCTTTCATTTAACCACCAATCTCTTCCAGATTTCCTTCATCACAACTTCAGTATCTACCAATTCTCCAATTACTAAGACTTCACATCATCTCACATTTCAATCAGTTACTGCTCACCAGACTTTCTCATTACCTAAATATAGATAGTTATCATTTACTTAAGTATATATAAACTTTTAAACATAGATATCAACATATTCCAAGATTATACTCTCATAGTATAACTTTTAACTTATATCACATACAAGTTATAAATATAATATCTCTATTTTCCCCTACTCTATACATATCCTTGCTTTCCTCAAATTAACATAGAAGAATATTCAATTATTCAATCATATTAAGCCAAATACATTGCACTCAATTCAATATTTCCAACCAAAAGGTATAATACTAACTAACTCAATTGTATGTTGTGCATTTCGTTTTCATTTCATTTGTATCTTCACCATCATACATGTATCTTACATCAGCTTTAACTAAAATAACCTAGTGCTTCAAACTTCAACACTGACTGATCACGTGGTGTAGCTCAACATTTGGACCAATATACAATGTATTCATTCAAATTAGTTGTATACTACTTTGGTTCAAAACTTACAACATTTGGAGTTTGATTCCTTGTAAGATCCTTGTGAAAATAAATTAAGTTTCATTAAACTTATAGTTTGACATCGTGAGTTCTATCAGGACTCATTAACCTAAAATTTCCATTTTCATGCGTTTGTGAGAGTTTCTTAACCATTCTCTTGCCTATACTTCAGTTTTCAATTGACTTCAACATAACTTCATATAATCTTTTATTCCAACTATCATCAATTCATTCAATTATTTAAGGACAGGTTTTGTCACACCGGTCTTAGACACTTTGAATGAATCGCGATTATGATCCAGAGTTACTTAGACTTTTGGTCATGCGTAACTACTCCAGTGCCTTACCTTAACTAAAGGAGTTTGTTCGTGACACTTCCAGTAGTCACAAGTCACCTTTACGTCTCACTTTATTTTATACATAGAGTATATTCCATTTAGTTTTTGTCAATCTTAGCTATTCTCACATTTATTTCATTTATGGTCTCTTTATAGACTTATCACAACTTTGATCAACAATCATATAACTTTTAACTCCTTAATCTTGATTGACAATGGCAATTTCGCAACTCAAATAGTAGTAATGTTTGTTATTGCCTTAAATTGTTTCCATTAGTTTATTGTTTCTTGACTTTTCCTTTTCACAAAATAAATCGTTTTTTTTTCAAGAGACTATGTAAGATCTGAAAGTATTTTACTGTTTATCAATTCAATTTTTTATGATTTCACTTATCCATTGATGTTCAACCAAAGAGATAAAAAATAGAATTTTTGGTGCCTCAACCAACTTAACATTTAATCAGACTCTTAAAAAATGTTTTTTCAATCATTTAGGTCATATCAATGGAGATTCTCACTATATAGGAGTTTTTAGTGAATTACTATACAAATCACTTACGTTACTTCCATCGATACATCTATCTTTTCATTTATTTTATTGAAGGTCATAGTAATATGTATCAAAATTTTAATTTGATTAGAAGTGACTACTGGTATTTGAATTTTGAAACACAACCACTTGTGTTTTATTTAATAGATAATCATATTCATACCATTTTTCCAATACTTTAACTTCTAACATGTTGATCTATCACTACACTTTTCATTTTTAATTTAGAAATTTCATCTATCTTTGTATCGTAATAAAAATTAATCCGGTGTTAGCAAAGATCACTTCTAACTCAATTATTTTTATTTTTTGTTTTGTTTTGCAAAGAAGATAATATTTTGCTTCAAAGTATTTTATTTTAGTAAAGATCGACTAAGACAACTTTATTCGATCCAATCACATTACCATTGTGATTTTTGAGTCAAAATTTAATGTCTAATCAATTTCTATTTTTGAAATAACTTGTCTCCTTTTATTCTCATTAATACTGTTTCGTAAGCAACTCTCAATTGGTTATGAATTAAACTAACATTTTCTTGAGTTATTATTTCAAATAGTACTACCCTTATTCTAAAATTCAAGATATCCATATCTTAGGCTTTCCACAACTCTCAATTTCACTCCAAGTTTACCAAACGATTTTCAATCATTTAAGACTTAATTTAAGTCTATTCTAAAATTTATTTAAGCATTTTAAAATTGTTATAGCTTGATACTTTCAGTTTCAAAGAAATATATATTGAGGCATGTGCCTTAGGTCAATCTATAAACATTGTTTATCATATAATTTTAGTTAATAAATCAGAGGGTTTTGTTTCTTGTTTTATTATAAGTGATTGCATGTTTACCTTATAATAAGATCCATGATTATTTGTTGAAATATAATAAATGTTCCTAATCGGTCATTATACAGGGAACAATAATGAGTCAAGACTAGTGTGAATCTTGATTGATGGCCATGTGATTATCATGCATATAGGGTTATGAATCGAGATAATGAGTACTTGTTGGGAAAAAAAGTACTAGAACGACCCGCTATGAGAACACCACATGAATTAAGTCATATATGTTAGTCAAGATAGCTATATCATTTAGTCCTTCGACTTGAGATTATAAGAGACTTCAATGTTAAGAGCATGGTAATTTGACACAATCAAATATTTTCTTTAAGTGGATGATTATAAAGATTGTGATTAGTTACCACGTAAATAATATGTGAAGGTATGTAATCAAGATAGAATTTTCCCTCTCATATAGAGAGATATATCAGTGGATCCCTCGATATGTTAGACTGTTAAATGACCAAGTCTGAGTGAATTGATATAATCAATGTCACTTGGATTTTTTAGTCTACCTAAATATCTAGACTAGTATGATTGAACATTAAGAGTGACTTTCCATGGCTTATATTTAATCAAAGCATATAACACGATAAAAGGATATGATATATGTTATTCATTAGGTTGTATTGATTCTGATATTCATGCTACTTGGGTAGTCATAATGCCTTGCTAGAGACCGATTATGACTTGTGTACCAAAATGATTTTGGTTCATTACCGACGTCACATGAACCTATTTGATTGCACACAAAGAATGGTTTTGCGCAATTTCAATTGGTCTAGAGTAATGAATTTTATATGATAAAATTCATGACATAAGCTTCCTTACAATTTGTTATATGATAACTTATTAATAGGGTCATATGTATAATTTGCTTAAATTGTCAAAATACAATAGTTGTATTAAGAATATCTTTTTTAAGTAAGTTTATCTACACATATAAATATAGGTTGAAACCCTAAAGCGAAATAAGATTTTCATTTTTACTATTTTTGAGTTCTCTGGATTTTAGAAGAGAAATAAATTTTTTTTCAATCTCTCTAATGGCTAGCACTCCTAATTGTAGTCACTATTCGTGTTTGGATTTCTGATAGAGGAAACGCACTTGAACGTAATCACGAATTAAGGTATGATTTACTTTTATAAATCTAGTTTAATGAAACTTATTTTTGATCATGTTGGGGTTTTAAAAAAAAAATCAATTTTTCGATGCGTATGAACCCCGAAACCCAATAGTGATATAAGAGCCTTATGCTTGGTTCTATTGAAAGTTTGCATGTTCTCTCTGATGTATATATGATATATGTATGAAAACATGATCTTGATTAATGTATATATGATGTAGGTTATGTTATAATTGTTATCAAAAATTTGTTTTAAAACATCTTGTTAATTCATGTATTTGATACATACACATGATTTGATTCAATGATAGAATTTATGTTTAAAATATTTCAATTAACATATGTTTTAATATTGAACAATGCGAATTTTGGATGTTCACATGGAAGAAGTCATGTTTACGTTAATGTGGTTTTGGTGTTAGATACATATTTCGTTTTTGTTCAATAATTGTGTATGTCTTCTTGATAGAAATCATGATTATGTTAATATGATTAATTTTATATGATTCAAGTGTTGAATGCATGATTAATATTTCATTTCTTAATTCAATTGCTTGTTTTGTATTGATAAGAATCAAAATTGGTTTTGATCATATATCTCACTGTGGTTATCTGTTAGTATATTTCTATTTGATAGGAGATAAACTTCAAATCCTATACGAATTACAAATCATATAAGATAGGTGAGATATATAACAAATTCGTAGTTGAGAAGGTTCAAATTATCTTAAATCATCATTGGATTAGGATAAGATATTAAGTTAATTGTGGACCCGAATTAATTAAAAATATTTTAATTAATATTTTTAATTAAAATAAGGGGCAGTTTTGGTCAATTGGATTGACTAAAATAATGAGAAATTTTAAGTGCTTTTAATTTTTGAAACTGAAATTCGTTGTCTAGAAAAATCGAGGGCACTGCCCTTTCCGCTTACCGTTCAACAGGACCACCGCTAACTTTTCATAGCGCAAGGAGATTCAAATAATAGTCAATATTTGTAAAATTTCCTAACTTGTTTAGTTATATTACATGCATTATAATATAAGATATTTACCTTTTTAAAATTATGATCACTAAAACAAATAAAAAATCCCTATAGCAAATTTTAAGTCAAGTGTCATCCATTCTCAAACACTTGTTAAGGCTTCCATCACATCAATATAGGTCTACCTCCACAGAGTGTACTGTCAAATCTTGATTAGGCAAGTTGAGTAACGGTTACTCTATTGTTTGAAATGGTTAGACTTGATAAAGCTATCAAAACAGTTTTAGACTTTAGGCACTAGATGAGATAAAACATGTTAAGACATAAGATGTCATAATCTCATAAAAACAACTAAAAGTTACATATGATATAATTGGTAATAGGTACCTACCTAATTAACATAATTCAAAGTGTCATGCCTTAGCTGTCTTATAATTAGGTGAAACATGGATTTCAGTCCCTTAAATTAACATAGAGCTTTAGGAGGGTTGTTAATTTAGTGGGAGTCTATTCCTCTATACTAAAATGAACTTTTGCGTAATCTTTGTTGTAAATCTATGGCCTTTTCAAATCACACTAATCCTTTGTTACTGCGATCTATCCTTAAGAATGATAAGTTGTTTAGGACAAACTTTCTTGACTGGTATAAGAAATTTAGAATTTTTCTTTAGTAAAAACACAAGTTGTACGTTCAGGATGATCCTAATCCTGAGGAACCACTAGCCAATGCTTTAAGAGCCATAAAGGATGCACATACTAAACATGCCAACTACTCAACCAATATTGCATGCATTATGTAGACAACCATGGTTTCTGAACTTCAGAATGACATGGAACACATGGAAGCTTATGACATGGCTATGATACTGAAGGAAATGTTCAACAGTAGGCTAGGCAAGAAAGGTTTGAGATAGTGAAGAACCTTCATTCTTGCAAAATGGTTGATGGTGCATTAGTTAGTCTTCATGTTCTAAAAATAAAGGGCTATATTGACCATCTTGGCAAACTTAGATTTTCCATAAGCCAAGAGTTTGCTACGGATTTGATCCTGAATTTATTGCCTAATAGTTATTCACTATTTTCGGATGAGGAATAACATGAATAATGTGGAGAAGTTTATCTCAAATTTGCATTCGATGCTTAAAACTGATGAGCAGAATGTCAAGAAACACATTGCTAATGCGTTGATGGTTCAGAAAGGAAAGGCTTTGAAAACGAAGGCCAAAGACAAGGCAAAAGTTACTAAGGCTGGTGTGACTATCACAAAGCATGTGGAACAAGTCAAGCCCTAGGCTGCTTTTACTTCACAGTCCCAGAAGGAAAAGGAAAAAGAAGGAAATTGTCATTTATGCCATGCACCTGGGCATTGGTTCATAAATTGCAAGCTCTATCTTGAATATCTAAAGAAAAAAAAAAGAGTAGTGTGACTACTACTTGAGGTATTTACATTATTGAAGTTAAATTGTCTATTAATAATTCATAAGTATTGGATATCAGATGTGGATCTCACATTTGTATTAATGTGTAGGGTCTCACCAAAAGTAGAAAGCTAAAGAAAGGAGAAGTCATCCTACGAGTTGGAAAGGAAGCAAAGGTTGTTGTGTTGGCTATAGGATGCTATGAGTTAATTTTACCTAGTTTACTTGTTTTAGATTTAAATAATTATTATCATTTCTCTGCCTTGAGCGGATACACCATTTCAGTTTCATGTTTAGATTTGAATGGTTTTAATTTCATTATTGCGAATAATAAGTGCTCCATTTCTCGTAAAGGCGTTTTCTATGTGAATATTGATTTATGTGATGGTCCTTATATTTGAAACATAAAAAGGTCCACAGATACTCCTATTCTTCATGTAAATAAAAAGAGATTCAAGTCAAATGATTTGAGTCAAACCTACCTTTGGCATTGTCGTCCTGGCTACATAAATGAGAAACTCATTTCTAAACTCCATAAAGATGGGCTTTTAGATTCATTTGATTTTGAATCATATGAAACATGTGTATCTTGTTTACAAGGCAAGATGACAAAGAGTCCCTTTACTGGACACAATGAAAGGGCAAGTGATTAATTGGGTCTAATACATACTAATGTATGCAATCCTATAAACACAATAGCTTGAGGTGGTTATCAGTAATTCATCACTTTCACTAATGATTTCAGTAGATATATTTACGTATATCTTATGAAACATAAAGGTAAATCTTTTGAGATATTTCGAGCATTACAGAATGAAGTGCAAAATTAACTTGGTAAAAAAATTAAAATGCTTCGATCAGATCGAGGTGGTGAACGTTAGAGCCAAGAGTTTGATGATCATCTTAAAAACTATGGGATTGTCTCACAGTTAACTCCTCTAGCAACTATACAATGGAATAGTTTTTTTGAGTGAAGAAATTAGACTTTATTGGATATGATTCAATCTATGATGATTCATGCCAATCTTCCTATTTCCTTTTAGGGTTATCCCTTGGAAACTGCTACTTTTATACTGAATCATGTAACTTCTAAGGCGGTTGATAAAACATCATATAAGATGTGGTTTGGGAAAAGACCAAGTTTTTCTTTCCTTAAGATTTGGGGCTGTAAGGTCTTCGTACTACGACAAATCTCAAAAAAATAATCAACGTAATCTACCAAGTGTGTATTTGTTTGTTATCCTAAAGAAACTAGAGGATACTACTTTTAAAATCCCATTTTGAACAAGGTGTTTGTTGCTTGGAATAGTGTCTTTATGGAAAAAGAGTTTATTTCAAAAGACAACAATGGGAATAAAGTAGGTCTTGAAGAGGTTTAAGAACCACAAATAAACACTCAACTGCCAATAGGAGATGAACAAAGTCTTGAACTAGTTGAACCTCCAAAGGTATCACAAGGCCAACATAGGTCTAATAGGGTAAGACATCAGCATGAGAGATTTTTATTCCTTATTACAGATAATAGTGAGGTGTTGCTTATAGATAAAAATGAGCCTACTACTTAACAGGAGGTTGTGTCTAGTCTTGAGGCAAATAAATGGCTTAGTGCCATGAATTCTGAGATGCAATCCATGTACGACAACCAAGTTAGGAACCTGGTTGATTTACCTGAAAGTGCTAAGACCATTGGATTTAAATGGGTTTTCAAGAAGAAAACTGACATGGATGGCAATTTGCATACTTATAAAGCACGGTTAGTAGCAAAAGGTTTCAGACAGACTCAAGGTGTTGATTATGATGAGATTTTTTCTCCTGTAGCCATGCTTAAATCCATTTAGATTTTAATTGTCAAAGCCGCATATTATGACTATGAGATATGGCAAATGGATGTCAAAACAGTTTTCTAAATGGAAAGTTACTTGAGGACGTGTATTTGATACAGCTTGAAGGGTTTGTTCATCCTGAGAATTCTGGGAAGGTGTGCAATCTTCAAAGATCTATTTATGGATTAAAGCAAGCTTTTCTTGGAGTTGGAATCTTTGTTTTGATGAAGCGATTAAGGAATTTGGTTTCATTAAAAATGAAGATGAGCCTTGTGTATACAAGAAGGTCAGTGGGAGCGTGTTTATTTTCCTGGTACTAAATGTTAATGATATATTACTCATTTGAAATGACATCCCAACCATAAATAATGTCAAGTCTTAGTTAGGGAAGTGTTTCTCATTGAAGGACGTAAGAGACGCACCCTACATCCTTGGGATTAAGATCTATAGGGATAGATCCAAAAGGTCGATCGACCTAAGTCAGAGTATTTATATTGACAAGATGCTAAGTAGATTCAATATGTAAGATTCAAAAAGAGGGTCGTTGCCAATGTCTCACAGTATAAGTCTTAGCGAAACTTAAAGTCTGAAGACTAATGATGAGCGAGAGCATATGAATTTGGTTCTATATGCATCAACTATTAGATCTATTTTGTAAGCCTTGTTATGCACTCGACCTGATGTATCATATGCTTTGAGTGCAACAAGCAGATATCAGTCTGATCCCGGTGAGAGTCACTGGATCGCATTAAAAAACATTCTTAAGTACTTAAGAAAAACTAAAGAAGTGATCTTGGTCTATGGAAGTTTGGAAGATGAGCTTATTGTAAATGGTTACACATACGCAAGTTTTCATACTAAAAAAAATGACTTTAGATCGCAATTTGTATAAGTGTTTACTTTGAAAGGAAGCGCGGTGAGCTAGAAAATTTTGAAGCAAAAAATTATGGCAGATTCTAAAACAGAAGCTGAGTATATTGGAGCGTCTGATAAAGCTAAAGAGGCAGTTTGGATCAAAAAGTTCATTTCTAAACTTGATGTGGTTCCTGGTATAGCTAACCTCGTTAGCTTGTATTGTGACAACAATGGGGCGATAGTAAAGGCCAAGGAACCAAGATCACACTACTAATACAAACATATAATAAGATGTTTTTATCTTATTCAAGAAATCATTGAGAGGGGAAACATGAAGATTTGCAGAGTTCCTACAGAAGATAATGTTGTAGATCCTTTGACAAAGGCTCTTCTTCAAGTGAAACATCATGGTCATGTTAGGTCATTAAGTATTAGACACATGAATGATTAGCCCTAGTGCAAATGGGAGATGTTGGGGCATGTGCAATATATAAACATTGTTTATCTTATAATTTTAGTTAATAAAATAGATGTTTTTGTTTGTTGTTTTATTATAAGTGATTGCATGTTTACCTTATAATAAGATCGATGGGTATTTATTGAAATATCCTAAATGTCCCTAGATGATCATTATACTGAAAACTATAATGAGTCAAGACTAGTGTGAATCTAGATTTATGGTCATTTGATGAACATACGTATAGGGATACGAATCAAGATCATGTGTACTTGTTAGAGAACAAGATACTGGACCGACCCGCTATGAGAATACCACATGGATTAATTCATATGTGTTACTCTTGATAACTATATCATTTAGTCCTTCGACTTGAGATTGCCATAGACTTCAATGTTAGAGGCATGTTAATTTGACACAATCAAACATTGCCTTTAACCAAATGATTATAAATATTGTGATTGGTTACCATGTGAATAATATGTGAAGGTATGTAATCATGATAGATTTTTCCCTCTCATATAGAGAGATATATTAGTGTATCCCTCTATATATTAGACTATTAAATTGCCAATTCCAAGTGAATTGATATGATCAGTGTCACTTGGATGTTTTCAGTCTAACTGAAGATCGAGACTAGCACGATTGAACATTAAGGGTGACTTTCCATGCCTTATGTTTAATCAAAGCGTATCACACGACAAAGGATATGATATATGTTATTCATTAGGTTGTATCGATTCTGATATTCATGCTACTTGAGTAGTCCTAATGTCTTGCTAAAGTCCACTTATGACTTGTGTACCAAAATGATTTTGGTACATTGCCAATGTCGCATGAACTTATTGGGCCACACACAAAGAATGGGTTTGCACAATTTCAATTGATCCAGAGTAATGAATTTTATATGATAAAATTCATGACATAAAATCCCGTACAATTTGTTATATGAAAACTTATTAATAAGGGTGTATGTATAATTTGCTTGAATTGCCTAAATACAATAGTTGTATTATGAATAGGTTTTTTTAAGAAAGTTTCTCTACGCATATAAATATAGGTTGAAACCCTAAAACAAAATAAGGTTTTTGTTTTTACTACTTTTGAGTTCTCTTGATTTTAGGAGAGAAAGAAAAATGTTTTCAATCTCTCTCGGGGATAGTACTCCAAATTGTGGTCACCGTTCGTGTGTGGATTTTTGATAGAGAACGCACACTTAAACGTCTTGGAAATCGAATAATAAAATAAGGAAATCACAGATTAAGGTATAGTTTACTACTGTGGATCTAGTTTAATGGAACTTATTTTAGATCCTGTTAAATTTTCTTAAAAAATTGTTTTGAATTTTTCGCTACTTATGAACCCCAAAACCCAACATTCCATGTTCGGTAGTTACGTTCTTAAATCATCTAGAATTCTTACTTACCCAATTTCCTATTGGTTTTTATAACTGACTAGTTTTCTCTGTTATATTTGTACCAAACTACTTACAACAATCCATTCTGAGTTTAGACTTCTCAAGTCTATTTCACCTATTGTTCATGCTCAGTTTTCGTGTCATAAGTCTATTCTCACATTCAATTATCTGTTCCTAACCTTGCTCGTCATATCTCACGAGTTAAGTATCAATGAACAAGGAGAATAAACTTCATATCCCATATCTAGCGATAATATATAATTACATAACAAACATAACATAATAACAAATACCCCAGCTCACGGTCACTTCCCAACTAATCGCGTTAAATCACTTTTTCGCTTTCAACCAAAATTTATCTTCAAATTAAGCCAAACCTAAGCTCTTTGTCAAGTCACGTCTCACTATGCCCTGACTTAGCCAAATTATCCTAATTAGGCACCGTAACCATGCAATCAACGTCATGCCTCAAAATACATTTCATTTCAATCCTTATTATGCTCTAATACTAAATTTGTGTCCTCAACCAACCTTAGTTCGTGATTTATTTAATTAGGGCACATTAGGAAATCGTATGGGTTATTCTCAATATTTTTTAGAAATCTCAGCGGCACCTCCCTTAAAAGTGGCCTACCGAGAAACTCACCTAATAAATAGCATAAGTGGGGAGCGACCTAAAAGGACTCACAACTCCCTACAGTTCACAATGTAAATCATTCAAAATTTATAAACTTACTTAGAGTCTCTGATACCTTAGTTACAATTTTACAATCCCAAAATAAACCAAAACTGAAACATAAACCTTTCAACTTACTTTAAACTATTTTAGGAGACTCTCATAACATTTCAATGGTGTTTCACGACCTGCACTCACCCCAAAAACCACAAAACAATATATATAACATGATTATAACAATAAAATTAAAACTTTAAAAACATCACTAAGATCTTCAAGTTTTTCCTTTCTTACTTATCTTCATGGAGAACCTGACATAATCAAAACAACTCAAAGATTGTCAGGGAAGTAAGCTCCTACATTGCTTTGTACTCCTTCAAATATTAGTCTGAATGCATGGAGACATCTAATTGCATTTCCAAATAACAACCAAATAAAAAAAAATTATAACGACGTGAAACCCTTTTATTATTATTCTAGGTTCACAAACAGGTTGGCCGACCTAAAAATGAACCTAAAGCAGTAATAGTAGTCCAATGCATGTTGCCTAGAGTTGACATTACTCGCTTTAGACACTTGCAGTACGTATAGTCTGGAGTAGATCACACCACACTTTTACGACCAAAGCAAGGGAAACTCTGTCCGAATGCCATGTATGCATGACCAATCATGAATGCAAAATGCAATGCAGACTAAATATAAATGCAGGTACAAAGATAAATTCCATAAAAAATAAAGACCACAATAGGGTTTACTTACTATCAAACCAACTCCAAGTTGGTTGTAAAGCCTCACACAATGTTCCCCTGCTTTTACGTACTTAACAAGTGTTATTAAACCAAAATTCACATTTTAGAGTTACAACTCTATTTGAATACTTTAAATTGATATTTCAAGCTATTACGAAGTTAAAACCATTTTCATATTCATAACAGAGTTTAAGTCCATTAACCAACAACAATGAAAACTCTTTAAGAAATCTCCAAATACCCTTCACACCTTTTTTCCATGTTTTTTTAAACTTCCATTAAGGTTCTAATCGATCCATTTAACATGGAGACTATTACAAATCACCTATGTACTTCAAATTAGGTCATAAATAACTCATTAGACTTAAAATAGGTCTTAGCCACTTATTTAGCTTCATAATAATCTACAACTCGCCTTTGTATTCCAAATTTCAATCAGAAACCTTAATGAGTCTCAATTTGATTCAATTTGTCATAATAATGCCAACCATTAGACCCTAAACCATATATTTCATTAACTAAATAATGAAATTCATCTCTATAGAAATTACATAAACTATACGGTGTTGGCTAATCACAATGATACAACTTATTTAATCCATTAATTAACCTTAACCGAGGTCATCAACATTTAACTGTACAATCGACGCCTTATGGCTCTCATCACTCAAACTCATCATTTGCATCCTTTTTAGTCTCATTTTCAATATATATATAGTAGACTTGACATTGACTTGGACAATCAAAACCTAAGTTCGCATGAATTAGGGTTGTCCCTCGTTTTAATTAACAACCATAACAACAACACCTACAACACCAATAAAAATACACAAACCACCTCATCATTAACATAAACTCCTCATCACCCCTACTCCAAATTCGAGACACAACCCTAATTAACTACTATAATTTTAGTGGTTGCATATCCTCATCGTCATCACTCATCTCTAGCCCCTCCACAACAACAATGACCAACAGTACTACGGCCCCCCTTCCTCATCATCATTTTCATCATCTTCTCCATCCCTTCCCTCAATTCACCGAGGCAATCAATAACAAAAATATTTCCACAATCATTAAAACACACTAATTAATCAATTGAAGTCGAAAATAAGAATAGAACTCACCTTTTCAAAGATTGATTCACCTCTACTCATCTTCACCGCCACTAACGAATCCCCATTGCTCGTCTTCTCTTTCCCTTCGTTCTTCATTGATAAGCTCCTAAGATAACTCACTTCAATAGTTGATTGAACCCATTATTCTTCATCATTTCCTTATTGTCCGTGAGGGAGAACGAGAGTGATCACTGAGAGATATATATATATATATATATATAGAGAAATAGAGATTAAATTTGGGATTGAGGGAGACGAGGGTCGATAAGAGAGCAAGTGAGAATAGGTTCGATTATGAAGGAGAACGGGCTAAGAGTGAGAGGATATGATTTTTTCAGAAAAAGAAAACTGAGAGAGAGATAATTGAGAGAGAAATTTACGATCGAGAGATGATGGAGAAGAGAAAGATCGAGATGAAGTTTGAAATGGGGGGAAGAGACCCCTGTTTCATTTCCATATTTACTTATTTTCCCTTGCCCAATAATCGTAACTTAACCATCCCACTGCGTTTTTTGGTCTTTTGACATTTTCTTTATTTTCATGTTTATCCTCAATTTTATACCCAAATTAAACCCTGAAAAAAACTCAATTTCGAGAAAAATTGGAAAAAATACCCCACCCTATCCGAAACATGAGGACAACATGTCTCAACTTCAACTTAACAATTTTTCATGTCAAATAGAGTATATTACATCCACTTAGCACACGTCACACTAAAATAATATTTAAACTTATGATCTCTGCTCCATCACGTGTGAGGTCCTACCTCGAATAATTAAACTCCAAATAAAATATGAAAATACTTAATTAGTCGCCTAATCAAGTTTATGAAATTCTCAAATTTCACAGTACCTTGACTTAATAAAAGTTCATAAGGCTAGGCTAATTAATTGGATTGTTGTACAAACGTATAGTTGTGCCTATGGTATGTATTTTGGCTAAGTACGAAAAATAGACTTAAGCTAGTGATTTAAATATAGCCATTAGATAGGCCTAGTGATGCGTCATCTAAAGTCTAAGGTGACACACTAACGGGCACTTATGGTGTGGATGGGTCAAATTAGAGCCTTCGATGGACCTAGATATAGGTAAGTGGGTCTTGATGAGGGGCCTTGATCTAATATAAGTTATCGTATATTAACAGGGGTAAACCTTTTTGGTTCATTTTCATGCAAACTACAGAGTTCGAAACATTTATAGAGAGAAAAATGAGGAGTGGGTGGGGTGGGTTTCTAAAACCAAAGGGGTTTCTTCAACCATTGGGGGAAAATTAAAGCTAAAAGACACCCAATTTGCAAAACAAAGGCTAGGTATCAGTTTCTACAACCATTTCATTATGCATATTGATGGTTCGTGCAAGATATGCATCTCTACAATGAGGGTTTATTGCAAAAAGGAGTTTTAAAGGATTTAGTTGATGTTCTTCACTATTTTTCAACCAAATCGAAAATATTTAGCCAATGAATTTGCAAGAGATGGGTTTCGAGATACTTGTTTGGGTTAAGAGATACACATGACTTGTATATCAATTTTGTTTAATTATAACATTTGACACAAGATATACATGATTACACATATTTATAGGATTCCACATTTAGGAAGTCCGACTCTTTTACTTTATTGTGAGTTATTTAACGTATTAATTGCTTCCACTAACTTGTAAAACTTGAAAAATACAAATAACTCGACTTAAAATTATGAGTTTATTTATATGGATGGATCGAAAAGGTGACTAGGCTTGCGTTGACCTTGCGAGACTGGCTTTGGGGTCCAAGTGAGCTTAAGCCGGGCGGGGCCCAATTTGTGGGAAACTGGAGCCGTCACAAATACGACTCGATAAAGGACTAAGTTGAATATGATTTGCCTAACTAGTCCAATTAAGCATGATAGATATTAAAAGGATGAGATAATTGGATAAGTTAGGGCAATTTGAAAAGTATAAGTATGTGTTGCGAACCGTCATAGACAAGCGTGCAAGTGATGTGGCGTAACTTGGTGACGTGTTCGGGGACGTAGAGGTGCTCGATTTGCTTTGGAGTTTGGGGTCGTCACATGAGGCGGTCATTTACACCCTTAAACTCAATTTGGATCTCGAGACAGCTGTCAAAACCATCGCATCAAAGCATGGATCTCGAGGAAATAGGGCCGCTAAAGGCACCCCACCAATTCATGAAGGCACCCAACTTATTTGTAAAAATTCCGGCAAAAATGGAAAAGACCATTTTGCCCCTGTATATATATAATGGTTCAAACCCCACAAACCATTTTGACAAGGAGTTAGGGCACCCCACCAGCGAAGCTTGAACGGCAAAGCCACACCACATTGCGTTTGGCGAAGAGCTGATCGATTCTTGCTCGTCCGACAAATGAGGTAACAATGTTTGACAACCATATTCGGGTTTTTTAGAACTCGTTTAGTTGGGTATAACCGTGAAAATGATGATTTGTTTGTCAACGTAGGGTTTGGTAGTTTCTTCAAATCCGAACTTGTTTCCACTATATAATATAGGATTGTACTGCTACTGTGCAAGAGGAGGTTGAACTCACGGAAATTTTGCAAATTTTTTGTGTTTTATTTGCGGTTATCCGAAGTTTCGTGGATGTGCGCGATTGTATCGGCCTCGCAGACCGAGATTTATGGTGATATCTCGGTCATAGAGGACCGATAGGTGTACGTCGATCACGGATTGGTAAAACCGAGAGTACTCAGTAACTCTCGGTCGTTTGTGAGCGAGACTTAGAAGAATGTTTCGGATATGTAAAACCGAGAACCTTTTTTATTGGGTCTTTTCATGTTTGTCTTGTACATTTTGGTTGAATTTAAACGATCGCTTCTAAATGTTCGTCATCTACCAGATCTGTTTCGATGATAACATTCAAAATCTTTCTCGATGCAGATTTGTGACCACGATACTAAGAGTCTCCTACTTGTTACCATGAATCTTGCAATTCATCATCCTTTGGTAGAGTTCATTTGTCAAGAATTATTCAACAATGGCGTTGAGATTGACTGGAATCCTCCTCCAAGGCGGCATTCCCTCAACATTTTCACATATCATATCACCCATGTGTGGACACAAGATGATATTTGTCTTCTATTTGGCTTATGGTATTTATTGGGATGTCCCATTATCCGTGTGTATATTTATTTTTCGACTATGACGCGGTTCCTCGATTATGTGTATCTTTCTCCGGAATTTCTCTATTTTTCCCCCGCCTCATCACATTGCATTATCCGTTACCAAGGACCCAGCGACTAATCGTGCCCATGCCATCTTCACATCAAGCTCATGTTTTCTAGACGTGTCTAGCCATCCGCCCATGCCGCCGTGCTTTTGCTTTTGGTCTCTTATTATGTAAAGAAGTAGTTACTATTTGTTTTCACTTTGTTTACTTTTGTCTGTTGTAATTATTATATATTTTGCTTTTTGAAGTGGCTTTGCTTTTACTAAAGCAGATTCCTCATGACGCTTATGATGTATGACTACCTTTCCATTGCTTATGATTGTGTTCTTTGCGCTTTTAATCATCGAGTCTTTTTATTATCTCTCTAATGTTCCTTGGTATTTCATAATATCACCTAGTGACCACGATACTAAGTATCCTCATCTTTCCTTTAATATCCTCCCTATTCACCTATGCCTTCGACGAGCCATACCCGAAAAATTACAACATATAAGCGCATGGAACAGAACCCAACAAAAAATTTACGAAAAATAATGTTCAATTTCATCCATTTCGATGTCTCGGTCAAGCGTTCGTGAACTAGCCCATGTTTTCGGTCACCCATGACCGACAATTGTTCCTATATATCGGCGGTGTCCAACCGCGTCGATTGAAAGGTTTCGGTTGTGCACCACCGATATAGGTTGACCACTTCAATTCGCCTTGCCTCGTCAAGTCTCGGCGAGAGAACTAGAGTACTATCGGCCATGCGTAAATCGAGACACTTTGTGAGACTTTCCGTCCTTTGTGGCCGAGATCTGCGACTTCCCAAAATGTAGCTTCCTCTCGCCATGCTTTGCCGAGACAAGCTTAGCACGCCTCTCGGCTCGTGTGGCCGAGAACCGCGAATTCCCATTTTTTTAATTATTGAACAAACCACCACCACTCGTAAATCACAACTACTCTACCAAATGTAACTTAATTACACTAAATAAAGTGTGTCCGACGAACTTCAACCGAACCCTAACTTGGAGACGAAATCGGCTCACACCACGACCCTACGAACGCAAAAAGCCGTAAACCGAAGATGGTGGAGCGGGTGGTGGGGTGCAATAGTCTTGGAATCGAAATCGGCTCACGATCTCCGGAGTCAAGATCGTGAAGGTGGTGGAGGGGGTGGTGGGGTGCAAATGGGTTTTTTCGTGTTTGTGCGGGAGGGGTATTTTCGGGATTTCATGTGTAATTTTTGGGTGCCCTTGGAAATTTGTTTTGTGCCCTCAGTAACAGGGTGTCTTCGTGAATTGGTGGGGTGCCCTTAGCGGTCCTCCAAGGAAATCATAAAACAACCACCATCATGTCACTACACAAATCTGAAAGCAACCATCAGTCACGCACACTAAGTCCATTCCAAAATAGAATAGGCACACCGTATCATCTTCACGAACACCAAAACCGCCACTTACCGTGAAAAAAAGTTAGAAATTATCGGTGAGGGTGGAGGCGTTGGCGAGGCCAATAGCAAAGTAAATGGGAGTTCGTGAGTGTGTGGGATGCAAAGTGATAAGTGCGAGGGCCAAGAGGAGTAGAGACTGAGAGTGAAGACAATGGAGGCCGATAGGAGTGGGGTGAGTCCGAGAGCAATATGAGAGAGAGAGGCGCTAAGACCAAATGTTGGCGAGGGAGGTGGCTAAGAGCTTTAAAGAGAGTGAGGTCTATTTTAGTGGAGAAGAAGTGATGGAGAAGAAAACCCGAGATAAAAAATAGTGGATGAAAGAAAAGATCACAGGAAGAGAGAGGAGATTTTTTGTTTTCGATTTGTAGATGAGAGAGATAAAAAATTGGAGTGATATGATTGCAGTAGATGATGTGTTGTCAAGGTGTGGGTGGTTTTATTATATCTTCTTTTTCTTTTTCTTCCTTTTCTGAATTATGTGAGTGACGTGTCACACCAATATTGATCCATTATACTTCTTAAACTAATAAGTAATTGCATTGTATCACTCTTACTTTCGAGAAATTCTTTCCGTCACGAAAACATCGATAAAAACTAATTTAATCAAGCGACACGAATAATAAATAATGCGACAATTAAATCATGCCCAACAAAAAAGACTATAAATTACATTGCTAAGTGTGCCTTATAGTTTTTTACGGTGTCCATGTGGGTTAGAGCTTAGGGTCATAATCTGTAATTATCCTATTAATTCGGATTAATTAGAGCGGGTTGCTACAATATTCCCAACTAAAAGGAATTTTGTTTTGAAATTCAAACTTATGTTAAAACTTCACTTTGGAATAGCTGGGTGTATCGCTCTTGCTGGGTAGACTCTCTCCCAAGTGATGCCATCATCCTTATGATACTGACACCTAACGAGTATTAGTGGTATTTGCATTCTCTTAAGAGTCTTTACCCTATGATCAACAATCTCAATGGGGTGCTCCTCATAAGTCACATATGGCCTGACCTCAATCCTAGTTACATCAACCATCAACTTCGGTCCTCGTATGGCTAAATGTAGCATAGAAATAGGGAAAATGCTATGAACACTTCCTAGCTGACTCGGTAACCAAATCTTGTAGGCAACCTCCCCAACTCATTCCTTTGTCTAAAATGACTCAATACACCTCAGTGCTAACGTCCATTTGATACCATCGAGGTACTTATTCCCATATTACGTATGTCTATATTGAGCAGCCAGTAACCTCTAACGAATCAGCCTTAATTTCTCTTTGTGGTCTACAACAACCTCAAACCTTACGATAACGGCGTCCTCGGGCTCTACCATACGCCTCAAATGGTGGCATCCCAATACTATCCTGATAGTTGTTATTGTTGTACGCAAACTCACAATGTGGCAAGAGCTCCTCCTATGACTGTCAAAGTTGAAGCACACAAGCTCTAAGCATGTCCTTAAGTATCTGCATAAATCGTTATGACTGATCATCAATATGCAAGTAGTAAACCATTTTAAGCTGAAGTCTAGTCCCATATTACACTTTCATGGCTTTCCAAAGCTGCGAAGTAAGCTGCTTGTCTATGTATGACAATATACATACTGGCACTTTGTGTATTCAATAATATTTTTTTCGAAGAGCGTGCTCAGCTATGGAAAGGTATATCTCATGGAAATTAGGATAAAGTGCACTCATTTCGTCAGTCTTTCCACAAACACCCAAATAGCATCTCAATACTGACTTGATAGCTTTTGTTGTAGGCAGACTCATAAAGTGGCAAAAACTTCTCCCACGAACCTCAAAATTGTAGTGCATATGCACTAAGCATATCCTCAAGTATATGAATAAGTCTCTCTGACTGCCCGCTGGGCTATATATGGAAAACCGTATTGAGTTGAAGTTTACTACCATAATGCTCATGTATGATATGCCAAACTCCAAAGTAAGTCGACTATCTCTATTTGAAGCTATTGATACTTAAACCCAGTGTAGTCATATGATCTCTCTCTCAAAAATCGCGCTTAGTTGTGGAAAGGTATATCTCAAAGAAATTGGAATGTACTATGTTGATTTTGTCAATGTATCCATGATTACCTAAATAACATCATACTTCTGTGAAGTCTGCGGTAAACAGCTAAAGAAGCTCGTCTTGATGTTTTACCGCTTCCACTACGGGATATGTAGTGGTTGTAATAGTCCTCTAAGTCTCATGTGTTCAACCTTGGTTTTCCGACACACCTTACAACTCCTCACATACTTGATAACATCTACTTTCATCCCTGGACACCAAAATAATCGCTATATATCGAGGTACATCTTTGTTCTACATAGATGCATTGTGTGTCTTGATCTGTAAGCCTCTTGAAGACTACCATCACTGATCTTTTCCATTGGGAACAACCAAAGTTTCCTTAGGTAACTCAAACACAAACCAAAAGACTCCATCTAATCTGGGAAATCAGGACTTTGTGTCATGTCCCCAAACCTTTTATTCATCATATCAGCTCTCTAACACTCTAAAACTCATGGAATAGATATTGTTGGTACCCTCATATGTTTGCAAATATGTTCTTTTGTTGTTTTTGTAACCTTTGACAAACTCATGGCTATTTCCACCTCAAGTAAACCATAGTCAAAGGTCATTTGGCAAACCATAGCCTTGTTATCTACTCCTCTACAGCTAGAGGCATCTACTACGACATTTGTTTTCCCAGACAGATACTCAATCATAAAGTCGTACTCTAACCAATGTCATTATCTTATTTTAGATCCTTCTGGGTGAAATAATATTTCAAAATCTTATAATATTTATAGAATAAATCTTTCGTTGTATAAGTAATGTCTTCAAAAAATTGTTGCAAGCTCCAAGTCATGCACTGTGTAATTCCTCCCACGGGTCTTTAATTTTCAGGATAGGTAAGCTATCATGTTGTCTCCATACATCAGTACACATCCTAACCATATGCCACATGCATATATGCGAACTGTCAACTCTCTACTCGGCTTTCGTAATACTAACAAGGATGTAACAATTATTCTTTTCTTCAACTCAATAAAGGCATTCTCGCACTCACTTGACCAATTAAAGATCACATCTTTCTTGGTCAATGCGGTCATCGACAAAACAATCTTAGAGAAATCTTTAATTAAATGTTGATTATATCAAGCCAAAATAAAGAAAACTCCTTATTTTTATCATTGCCTACGGTGTCGGCCAATCAATGATCGTGTAAATCTTACTTAGATCGACTACAGTACCTTTTTCACTAATCATGTCCCAAAAGTTTCACCTTATATGACAAAAATCCACACTTACTAAACTTAGCGTAGAGTCGGTGTTTTCTCAAAGTCTTCAACATGTCTTTGAGGTGTTTCTTATGGTCCTTGCGAGTCTTGGAGTAGATAAAGATGTCTTTGATGAAGATTATCACGAATCGATCAAAAAATGGCCTAGGAACTCGTTACATCAAATTAATGAATATGGCCAGCGCGTTCGTCAATTCGAACAGAATGATTATGAACTCAAACAACCAATATTGTGTGTTGAAAGTTGTCTTAAGAATATTCTAATCTCTGATCATCGATTGATGGTAACTAGACCTTAGATCGATCTTAGAGAAAATTTGAGCTCCTAAAATTTGGTCAAATTTGAGCATCAGTTCCTAACTATAACTTGGTTTAACCTCTTATAATCAATGCATATTCTCGGGCTACTATCCTTTTTCTTAACAAATAGGATTTGTGCTTCCCTTAGTGATATAGTCGGGTGAATGAAACACTTGCTCGCTAGTTCATTTAGCCGAGCATTCAACTCATCATGCTTCCTTCGAGCAATCCGATATGGTTTGCTTGTTATAGGTTATGTACCTGGCACCAACATAATAATGAACTTTATGTCTCTTTGCGGAGGCAATCCAGCTAAATCACTAGGGAAAACATCGAGGAACTTTAGAACTACAAGAACTTCCTCAAGTTAGGCTACTAGACTATCCAATAACTCTACAACCCATGTGATATTTTTCATCTTATGAAATGTATCTAACCTACTTCTAATGATCGAAAGTGTTGATGCTAACCTTCTTGAAACATTCTAACTAGACGTGGTATATCGCTAACCAATTTGTGCATCGAAATGCATCGAACTTTAGATACTCTAAGACTTGGAGATGTGTGGGTAATTGATGACCACCTATCTCGATTTTGCAATCGCTACAGATCCTTTTAGGGTATATCTCATCCCAGCGGTCGTGTTGACAATAAGGTATGTACTAGTACTCTCTAGTGTCATCTGTAACTCCCCAATAATCTATCCTGAAACAAATGATAATGTACTACTAGAGTTTATCAATACATGCATGGAACGAATGCATATAAGTAAAATAACTTTGACGAGCTGTCTTGTGACATAGCGGTCCAACACGGCTACCGCGGGCACCTGCTCCCTAGCCTGCACTATCGAAGCTAGAACTGGTGGCATTGGATCACAGTATACTGGTTATTTTAGTACTCTTGATGTCCTCATTGAAAATAGGTAACATGTTGCCTCGGACCTAAGCCCTGATCCTTTCTCCTATCCCCTAAGCCTTACCTTGCCCATTGCCTATATGGCCCTAACCCATACATTGCTAACCATGGTCTCTGCGTCACTAGCTTTCAACCTGAGTCTATTTTGGCTATTATGCAGGTGGACCTACTGTAAATTGTAGTATAGGTGTTAGTACTAATGTATAAGCGCTAACCGCCTGCTGACTGATAAGTCCGTAAATGTTATATGTTTTAGTGTGAAATCAAAGAATTACCTAGACTTAATTAGGCGGCTAATTAAGTATTTTCGAATTTAAATTAGGATTTAAGTATCCAATGTGGGACCCATGCGTTATGGACTGGAGATTATAAGTTAAAATATTATTTTTTTGTGTCGTGTGCCAAATGAATGTAATATACTCTATTCGTCACAAAATCGAGTCAAGTTAAGGTAGAGACGCAATGTCCATGTGTATTGGAGCGCATTGAGAATTTTCTTAATTTTTGATGAGATTGGGGTATTTTCTAGGATTCTTAATTTAGGTGTACTTAAGGAGATAAATATGAAAAAAAAAGTAAGAAGACCAAAAAAGCAGATAGTATGCAAAGGGCAAGGAATAAGTATGAGGGGCAAAATGGTAATCTGCCTCTAAAACCCATTTGATCAAGCGTGAATCGAATATGGGTTTAGAACCAAAACCCTTCTCCCTTCCTCTTCGTCTCGACACCCTTACTCCCCTATCATTTTTCATATCAACTCTATGCCCTCTCGGTGATATTATTCCGTCCATAGACCTCTCCATCTCTCCCGTCTCTCTCTCGTTACACTCGGTCTCTCCCTTCTCTCTTGGTGTTCTCTAAACTGACTCTCTCGACCTCTCTCAATCCCAAGTTCTCCTCTTTCATTCTCCATGGTGGATAGGGAATAGGGTGAACAAGGAACAGTGACTTGTTGAATATATGGGAAATTGTAGGAAGGGGATGGTAACGATGATATTGATGTCATCGTAAGCGTTGATCGGTGAGATGGGGGAAGTGAATATAGTTCTGGCCGTTGTCATTGGGATTTATTGGTCTCTGTTTTGAGGGGATTTAAATTAAGGATGACAATGAAGCAAAGAAATATTGTTGTGATGATTGCTATTGTTGTTATGTTGATGTATTGTGGTCAGGGTGGTTGTTGACGTTGAAGAGCAGCATGGTTGTTGCTATAATTAAGGGACTAACGGAGGTCCTTGAGCATTACAAGTGCACTTCCTCATGCCGCCTGTGACATCCGAGAATTTCGTAAACTTGACTAGGATGCTAATTAAGCATTTTTTAATTTAATTTGGGATTTAAATATTCAAGGTGGGACCAACGCATTTCGGATCAGGGATCATATGTCTAAATATTATTTTTTTATGTCGCGTGATTAATTGTTGTATTGTACATTATTTCGACACGAAATAAGGTCAAGTTGAATTATATACACAATGTTTGTGAATTTCAGAGCGCTTTCGGAATATTTCTCAATTTTTGATGAAGTTGATATATATTTTAAGATTTTAATAGAGACTTGAAAATAGGAAATAATCATCAAATTAAATAGAATAATTAATAAATTGGTGGACGCCTAGTGACACAGGGGGTCGGGGGTGACATGCGTGGGATGTACAATAGTGTGCATGCCCGAGAATGTTCGTCGGCGCGCGTGGGAAATTTATAGCCACGTAAATACATAGTTATATATATTTATATGTATATATAGTTTATATATATAAATGAATCCTAAAGTTTAAATTAAATTAAAGTATACATTAGATGCGCCTCGAGATATACGTAGCATGAACATCGAGGAAGGGAATGAAATGGATGATTGGTGGTTTTGGAAAGGATGTCCATGCCTCGAGATACGTGCAACAACATCTCAAAAATCAAGTGGTACATGGATGTGAGTATGTGGTTAGTTATAAAAACACAAGATCTACCTCGAGATATGCGATCTGTATCTCGAGGAGATCAATCTAATTTATCTTTGTAAGTCAATTAGTGATGATGATTTTGTTAATAGCCACAAGATTAACATCGAGATATGCAACACGTTAATCGAAAAAAAAATAAAAATATAACATGAAACCATTAGATCTGGCTCAAGATTCGCGCGATGCAAATCTCGAGAAAATCTAATATATCTCCACATAACCAAATCGCCTCTACAAGTTTTCGATTCCCACAGTGAATTTAAAATCGACCGAGAGAGAGAGAGAGAGAGAGAGAGAGAGAGAGAGAGAGAGAGAGAGAGTGTGAGATGTAAACTAGGGAAAATGAGATTGAAGGTGAGTTTTATGGCTTTGGTTGTCGTTGCTTGTGTTGTTGAGGTTAGTTGTTGTCGTTCGTGTTGTTGTATGTTGTTGCCATTGATGTGGTTTTGTTGATGTAGAAAACGATGGAGAGGGAGGCTCGGTTCGAGTCGAGGAAGACGATGGGAGAGGAAGAAGATGGAGTTTGATCCCCCAAATTGGACCAAACTGGGTCCGGTTCAGGGGACAAACCCCAATTAAAAAAATGAAATTGCCAAAAATTCATAAAACAAATCCAAAAAATAAGTAAGAATTTAGAAAAATTATATTTTGGACAAATAAATAGAAATGGGAGATTTCTATGAAAATTGAGGAATTTAAAATTTTTTCGAAGATTTATACTGGGGTTTCCTCGTAATACGTGTTACGATACTAAAAAATAATTGAAATTCGGATAATTATTTAAAAACCTAGTCAAGGTATTTTTTTATTTCGAACCACAATTTGTAGTCAAAAATAAGATCCAAAATAACTCAAAAATTATTTGAAACTTAAGAAATTTGAATATGAAATTTATCCGAATTTCTCAATGGTTGTAGGTAACGTTGAAGATTCTAAAACCACTCGGAACGGAGCTTGGGGAATAGATTCAAAGTACATGTAAGTAGGGAAAATGATGTGTGAGGCTTCGCAACTAACTTTGAGTTGGTTTGGTGGTAAGTAATCCTTACAGTGATATTTACTATTTAAGGAATTTATCTTTGTACCTGCAATTATACCATAGTCTACATTGCATTTTATCATTCTTGGTCATTTATAGATAGAGTAAGTGAGGGGGATAAGCTTGTTTTGGAGTCTGGTTTAATTAAAACTAGGTTTCAGTCATGCCTTTACGTTGTCTAGTGAGACTAACGGAGTCTAATGCCGACGTGATATCTCTGCATTTCATGATCTATTAATATTGTCTTTGCACTATTTCGAAAGTCGACATCAGATCATAGTTAGGAAACAGCAACAGAGTAGATCGCACGTCATATTGACGCATATATCTTATTATTTATTTGGAAATGCAATTACATGTCTCCATGTATCAGACTAACAATTGTAGAAGATCAATGAAGAAATTTTCTTACCTTACGTTTCCGAGTTGTTTTTTATGATGCCATATTTTTTATGAAGAAAATGGACAAAAGGACAAGACTCGAAGTTTATGGTGACAATTTTTAAAATACTATAAAGTAAATTCTTGTTTTAAATTATTGATATATATTGTTTTGGGATTCCTATGGTGGGTGTAGGATGTAAAGTTTGGTTGAATGGTTATGAAAGTCTCCTAAGTTACTTTAAAATTCAGTTGAGAAGGTTTATGTTTTAGTTTTTGTCTATTAGGGATTGTAAAGTTGTAATTAAGGTATCGGAGATTCTTAAGTTAGGTTAATAATTTGAATTCGTTATATATAAGGAATTGTGGGGAGATGTGAGTCCTTCTAGGCCTCTCCCCACTTCTGCTATCTATTAGGTGGAAGATTTCTAGCAGACCACTTTTAGTGGAGGTGCTACCAAGATTTTTACAAAATACAGAGAGTAATCTGTATGATTTCCTAATTTGCTCCTATTCAACAAATCTTGAATTGAGTTTCATTGAGGATATAATTTATTTTTGGAGCCTTATTAAGGACTGAAATAATTATTATTTTGACGTGAAAGTTGAAATAATAGATTAGGCTAACTAGATTATCAAAGGATTAAGATAATTTAGATCGTGCAGTCATCTTAATGACGTGGAGGCTGACAATGTCTTACTAAGGCAGTATAGGGCATGCCCTGTAATACATGGCATGGCCCTACCGTTACCAAATTTTTGGGACAACTATGGACTGACCTAGGTAAGGCCCAGGGCAGTAACCCTAATTATTAGGCTTACACTGGATGCACTCGAGAAATTGGGAGGAAGAAAATGGAGAATTTAATGTGATAGATGATAATGATCGAATTAGGGGGAAAAGATGAATTGAATTGGTTTGATGAATAAAAAATTGAAAATCATTTTTATAAGCCTATGGATTATCATTGGTTGAATTCATAAATTTGAATGTCAAAGGCAAGATGCGAATTGTTTTCAAGTGAATGAGGGGTTGCGATTCTATTTCGAGCCCAATAAATGGTTTAAAACCCTAATTGAAAACTAAAATAGGAATTTGAGTATTGAGGTTCATAAAGCCTTGAATCCATGAAATTGGAAGTTAAGGTGAAGTTATTGAGTATTTTGGAATTGAAAACTTTAAACTAACTTGGAATTAGGTTGAACACTCATTTGGAAAGTTCAATTGAGCTCATTATCAAATAATTGAGCAATTCTTGTATAACGGATGGAAATCACTTGATAATCTTAGAATTTGCTTCAGCATACGATCTTGTCTTAGCAAATGTTAGTTTTAGGAAGAGGGAGTCGCATATAATTACTTTTAGTAGTGGTCATAACAAGAGTCAAATAAATTTTCTTTTAACAAGAAAAATAGATAGAAAAATATGTAGAGACTGCAAAGTAATACCTGGTGAAGCACTTACTACCCAACATAAGTTAGTAGTACTTGATATTAAGCTAACACGACAACATAATATGAATAAAAGAGTTAGCGACCCTAGAATAAAGTGGTGGAAACTAAAATATAGTAAACAAGTAAAGTTTAGAGAAAAACTACTAAAGGAAAATTTTCGGAATCTTGACTTAGATGCTAATACAATGTGGCTAGAAATGAGTAATTGCATAAAGAGAGTGAGATCAAACGTATCAGGTATATCTAAAGGCTTGGGACCACCAACAAAAGAAACATGGTGGTGGAACGAGGATGTCCAACGAGCAATTAAGACTAAAAGAGAGATGTATAGAAAAATACCTAAGTGTCAAGATGAAGATGTGTACAATCAATATAGAGAAGCTAGAAAACAAGCTAAAAAAGTAGTTAGTTAAGCTAAAACAAATTTCATGGAAGATCTATATACAAGGTTAGGTAATAGAGATGGAGAAAAATATATATATATAGGCTAGCCAAATTAAGAGATAAAAAGAAACAAGACCTAAGTCATGTAAGATGTATTAAGGACGAAAGTCAAAATGTTTTAACGCTCGAGGAGGATATTAAGGAGAGATGGAGAAGTTACTTCGATAGTTTATTTAATGATGGCCAAGTTGATACTATATTAGATGAAAACCCACACCAAGAAAGAAATGTAAACTATACACGTAGTATTAGAATTGTAGAAGTTAAAGAGGCATTGAAAATAATGAAAATAGGGAAAGCATGTGGCCCAGATGAAATACCCATAGAGGTTTGGAAATGCTTACGAGAAATAGGATTGACTTGGTTAACAAAACTTTTCAATAAAATTTTAAAATCAAAACGAATGCCAATGGATTAGAGAAGAAGCACGCTTGTGCCAATCTTCAAAAATAAAGGAGACATTCAAAGTTGCTTAAACTACCGGGGAATTAAACTTATGAGTCACATTATGAAACTTTGGGAGAGGATAATTGATAATAGGCTAAGGAGAGAAACAACAATATAAGAGAACCAATTTGGTTTCATGCTTGGGAGGTCAACTATGGAAGCGATTTTCCTTGTAAGACGATTGTTAGAAAAATATAGAGAAAAGAAAAAAGATCTTCATATCGTATTGGTAGATTTAGAAAAAGCATATGATAGGGTCCCTAGAGATGTTCTTCGGTGGGTTCTAGAAAGAAAAAGAGTGCATGCTAGATACATAGACACTATTAAGGATATGTATGATGGAGTAGTAACGAGTATAAATACATTTGGAGGAGCTACAAAAGAATTTTCCATTACGATAGGACTACATCAAGGATCAGCTTTAAGCCCATATCTATTAACTTTAGTTATGGATGAACTAACTAGACATATTCAAGAGGATATACCATGGTGTATGCTATTTGCATATGATATTGTCTTAGTGGATGAAACTAAAGATGGAGTGAATAGGAAATAAGAACTCTGGAGGAATACATTAGAATCTAAAGGCTTTAAGTTGAGTAGGACGAAAATTGAATACATGCACTGTGAGTTTAGAAACACTAGACATCGAGATGACGGAGTGATAAAATTAGGGAAAGTAGAAGTTCTTAAGGTAAACCACTTTTGATACCTAGGATCAATCATACAAAATGATGGTAACATTGAGAATGATGTCAGACATAGAATTCAAGTTGGATGGAAGAAATGGCGGAGTGCAACATGGGTGATTTGTGATCAAAATGTTCCTACTAAGTTAAAAGGAAAATTTTACAGGGCCGCAATTAGGCCAGCTATGCTCTATGGAAGTGAATGTTAGGTGGTAAAGCAACAACAATTAAATAAAATGAACGTAGCATAAATGAGGATGTTTAGGTGGATGTGTGGTAAAACTCGTAAAAATAGAATAAGAAATATAGAAATTCAAAGACAAGTAGGAGTAGCACCAATTGATACAAAGATTAGGGAATGACGGTTGCGGTGGTTTGGTCACCAAAGAAAGACGGCCTACAAATGCCCAACTAGAAAACTTGACTCAATAGAAACTGTAGAAATTCGACGAGATGGGGACAGACCAAAGTTAACATGGGATGCATTAATTAGAAAAGCTCACCATCAATTGCACTTAATCGAGCACAATGGAAAAGTTGATCCCCAATTAATCTGGGACTGATGTTATGTTGTTGTTGTTGTTGTTGTTGTTGTTGTTGTTGTTGTTGTTGTTGTTGTATTAAATGCAATGAGTTGTGATGCAATTAGGTGAATTGCAACTAGTTGGTGACCAAATAAGTTCAAGTGAAACTTATTAAGGGTTTTAATTAAGATTCGAAATAGGCAAAGCCTTTGATGTTGTAATTGAGTTTAAATTGGCTCATTAAGGTTCGTAATAAAAGCTTGAGAACCGAAATAGCTTAAACTTGTTCAATGGGTAAAAACCCCAATTAGGGAGACTTTGAAGGAGTTGTTAGAGTTGTTAAAGTAGTTTGAACTCCAAAATTAATGGAAACTAGATTTTAATTCTATTGTAACTCTAAATATTAGATTTTTATGATTTAATAGGATATGTGGAGGTATTTGGAAGCCGGGGACCGTTTTATGAGGTTTCACAACCAACTTTGAGTTGGATTGACTGTAAGAGTGATCTTTACTATTTATGGGATTAATCTTTATACCTGCATTTGTGTTTAGTCTGCATTGCATTTCGCATCATTCTTGGTCATGCATTCATGGCATACGGGCCACATTGTCATGTCCAATCTCGATGAGGTATCTCGCCTAGGTGAAAAAGACTAGGTGCGAGTAAAACTAGTCGAGACTAGATATCCCGTCTATGTGAAAAAGACTAGATGTGAGTAAATCTATAAGTGAGCAATGTTGATTCCGAATAGCATGAATTGGACTTTTATTACTGTTTTAGGTTCATTCTTAGGTCAACCAACATGTTTGTGAACCTTGAATAGTAATGAAAGGGTTTCACATTGTTATATATATTTGTTGTTATTTGAAAATGCAATTACATGTCTCAATGTATTTGGACTAACATTTATAGGAGTACAGACCAGTGTAGGAGTTTACTCACCTAACATCTTCAAGTTGTTTTCGATGATGTCAGGTTCTATATGAAGACAATGAGGAATGGAAAAGGCTCAAAGATCTTGGTCAATATTTCAAGTTTAAAGTTTAATTCTCTTTGTAAATTGCTCATATATATTGTTTTGGGTTTTTTAGGGTGAGTGTAGGGCATGAAACTTTGTTTTAAGGTTATGAGCGATTTTCTAATTGATTCTAAGTAAGCCTTAAAGTTATTTTGGTGTATATAGGGTTTGTGGAGCAACTTAATAAGCTTTTAGAATTGTAAAACTGAAAATAAGGTTATGAAGACTGGAAGTTATGTATAAAGTTTAAATTTGATATATATTGTGAATTGTAGAGAGTTGTAAGTCCTTCTAGGCCTCTCCCCATTCTGCTATTTATTAGGTGGATTTACTAGCAGGGCGCTTTTAAGGCAGGTGCTGCCGAAAATTTTATAAAATATGGAAGATAATCTTTATGATTTACTAATTTTCTCCTATTAAGTAAATCAAGAATTGAGTTTCATTGAGGATCCAAACTAGATTTGGAGCACTATAAGGACAAAAATGAAAAGTAATTCAAGTTTAAAGTTAATTAAATGGAATAGGTGTCTAATTAGAGGAATTAGGCTAAGTCAAGTCTTAGTGAGACGGGCCCTGACATTAGTGAGAATCTGGTATGTTTTACAAGACTTTATTTCCTATTTATAGCACTTATCATTTGTTTTTGGTATTTTCTAGGTCAAGATAGGAAATTTTGAGAAAATAAGAAAATACTTATCAAAAACTAAGTTAAATAGCCAAATTATGGCCCAACGATTCAAAGCGCCCTGACCTTGAACTAAAATCACCAAGAATCGGTGGAGTTCAAACTTGGAGAATTGTAGGAAACAGTAGATATGGTGTAGACCAACAATTGCAAATACCCTAGAGTGAAAATCAAGCAGAAACACTAAGAAAACACTCATAGATCTTCAGCGCCTTGGGAGTGAACGTACGGTGCTGGACATCGCTAGTGTAGATCTTGAACAGAAAGATAAGAAAAACAAAGCATAGCATCACCTCGCAAGAGATTCCCAATGCCTTTACAAAATGAACATACAACGTTGGCCTGATCACAAGAACATGATTGATTTTGCAATTGTGGAAGATTATGGAGGAGATTCACTTCTATCTTTCTATTAATATGAATAAAACTTGAGAGAAAACCTTATGGGACATCTAATTACATGAAATTGAGATTACGCATTGTTCTTATTTTCATTCAAGAGAGCACCAAGAGATCAAGGAGTTTTCTTTTGGTTTTCCTTTACTTGTAAGTTTGGTCTTTTTAATAGCTTCTTTGGTGTTATTTATTCTTTATTAAAAAAGGATTAGTGATTTTATGCCTATGAGTGACTAAGTTCATTTTATCTAGATCAAGGTGACTTGATTCATAAGATTTAAATTTCATGAGATTCGGTGCTTAATGCCTTGTTATTTTTGTTTAGAATCTTGTAATTTTAACTAGACAACTGTAAGAGATCCTTTGCTTGCATTAGGTTTTAGTGTTTTTTCTTTATCGTGGTGTAAGTGCACATGCACTTCAGTATTGATAGGAACAATATCTCATAATATTACCGCCACAAGGTGAGGGAGATCGCACTAGTGGTAACTAGGATCGTGGATTGTTCATTTTCTAAAAGTGGTAGGTGCTTTTAAAAATAGGTCGAGTAGCTAGCTATTGCCTAAGGTAGGTGCTCTCACAGATTTTATTGCTGATAGGTTGTTGAAAAATTTGTGGAGCTGTAAGGACCCTACAAAACATTTTACTTTTGTGTGATGATTTATATTATTTATCTAAATTTGATGCGCAAATTTGTTAATTTTATTGTCGATTTCACGAGAGAATTGCCTCGAGATGTGCGCGATATGGGTAAGCAGGTAAATAGAGATATCAATGAGACTTCAGTTAAATAGCCATTTGATGCAACTTGAACTATTTAATGACTTAGGCTTTAACAAATGGAAGTCAAAAGCCTAAGTTGAGTTAATAAAAATAAATGAATTGAGCTAATGTGGTCACCTTAGATTGATCTTGAGATGTGTACTTGAGAACTTCAATTAATCCAAGTCATTCAAGTATGTGTGTATGTGTGTGTATGTGTTGTGTGTTATTTGGGATATGAAGTGAAAAGATAAATGAGTGGTGGAGAGGTTTTGTAGTTGTTTTATTTGAGAAGAGAAAAAAAAAGTAGAGAAAGAAGAAGATAAGAAAGAAAGTGAGGGGAAGATCCATGGAGGACTCAATATGGCTTCCATTATCTAGGTAAGCTCCTCTTTTTTCTTTACATTTTAGGTGTAAATGGTTGTTTGTATGAGGAGCTCAAAATTCGTCAAATAGCAAATTGGTTAAATAACCCCAACTTTGATAAATGTTCTCCATTAATGCATTCTCATTACTTTAGTAGGTATAGTAGGGGATTTTATTATTGAAGCTTGTTGTTGAAAGTATAGAAAATGATTGTTTGAAAAAGAAAAAAATAAAATAAGTAAAATAAAAGAGGATGGGCATATGCGTTCACACACAGCAAGTGCGTGAACGCACAAAAAAGAGGAAGATGGCCAATGTGGCCAATATATATACACTTACTTACTTCAAAAAAAAATGATAATTGGCTAAATTTGAGAAAAGTAATCAAGTCGAGACTTGCTCAAGGTAATCTGACCTGAGATAGGGCCAATATGGTCCCAATTCAAAAAATATAAAATTTTAAAAATTGAGGTGAATGTAAAGAAAATGATATTGAATAAATAATTTTCGAAACAAAGACTCTAACACATCTAATTCAATTTAAATGGACACCAATGGCATAGGGAACTAGTGTCGGGTATCGGGTGCACGTTGCGAGTTGTGACTGGGTTGTTTCGGAGCTGCTTTGGTGACATTTCAAAGCATTAAAGCTAAGTAAACCAATTGGGGCCCTAACATGATTTCATTTGTGCATTTATTGGTTACTTCTCTTTGGTTGAGTTGTATCCCTTGTGAATCTAATCAATTGAATTGTTCCTTTTATATCAAAATATGATATCCTTGTTAATTTTTGGTTGTGCATTCCCTTGGATTTCGTAATGAGTTGCCTAGGGTCAAAGTAGGCGAAATGGTAGTTACGGGAGCAGTGGAATTGCTTTGTGATCTTTTCGTCCACCGTGACTACACAGACTGTTGGACTTGCCTAAGCCTACAGTTTAATATTGAGGAAAATCAAGCTGGTAGAAGTGGTTGCGGTCTTCTATAGTTGATGGACCCGATCTAAAATATAATTCAAGTGACTTAGCTAAATCCACTGACCATCTTGAAAGTTAAGTTGTGGTACTTTATCACACTTAATGGATTTAGAGCCCGTAGATGCCGTTGTTTTTGTGTACTCAGCACTCAATTATTCATTGATGTCTCTGTTAAATCTAAGATCATGCTTTATTCATAATTTAGTGGTAATTCTTGCATGATTATTCGATAAATCATTTATTTCACATTTGAAATACTGTTAAGACTCCTTAGGCTTCACTAACTGGAATTGTCTCCATTTTGGTGACAATTGCAGGTCCCTCCAGTAGCAAGAGCAAGGAGCCGAGACTTAGTGACTTCCAGTGAGCTTCCCTCAAAGCCGATTTCTACTTTTACTACTCATATGTATATTTTATGTAGATATGTATGTATCATTTTTGCTTAAAACTGGTTAATGGTTAGAGCGAACAATTGGATACATGCATATGCTATTTTCCTCATTTTTGTCACCTAAAATGCATGAGATCTATTTTGAAGGGTTTCCACATATAGGTTGTCACATCATCGTGTTAGATTAAATTATTGTCGCTTTAATTTTTTTTATTTTTGTTGTGCAATTCATTAAGACTTGTTAAACTTAAAAACAATTTTGATAAGTGACTAAACAGTAAATGCAATGATAAAAGAGGTTGACTAGGCTTGCTGGCCCCTTGGAGGTTAATCGGGGGTCCACGTATGTCTAGGCTAGGCGAAGCCCAATTTGTAGGGATAAGGGTCGTCATAGTTGGTATTAGAGCGCAAGGTTTCTATCTTAACTCTAGATAAGCCACAACCTAACAAAAATACAAACACGACTTCTAAAGTTAGAATACAAATGAACTTAGTGTGGAACCGTATGATCCTAACTTAGAACTTTAGTTGGGTAGTAAGGTCAGTTGGGAAAGTGAAAACTAGAATTATGTATGTTACTTGTTAATATGTATTATATATACCGGTAGCTACGGAAGCTAATCAAGACTTATAATCTACATTTGCAGATCACGATGGCTAATCAACTAGAGCCTAGTGATCAGAGCAGAGCCACAGGTCCTCGCTATGTCGACGCAACGGAGTTTTTGAATTGGAAATGGAGGATTGAGTCTCAAGACCATCCTTTAGATGAGATCTTGACTATTCTTAGAGAAATTATGACATTATTACTATCATCATCTAATCTCGTAGAGGCTCCAACTCATTATACAAGTGCGCCTGTGCCTCAAACCGCTCCTATAGTTTCTACAATTCACTCAACACCAGCTACCAATATGGATCCCATACTTCCAGCAATATTACTGCCAGCCCTAACAAACGTTATCTTTCAGATGACAGAAAAGGCTAAGTTAACTAGAGAATATGAGAAGTTCGGACCCAAGAGATTCCACGGCGAGTCGGACTTGATTAAGGCAGAGAGGTTCATCAAAAGTCATGAGAAGATACAAAGGCTTCTGAGGAACGATGATAGTAGGAAGCCCAGGTTAGTAGCATTTTCATTGCAGAGTGAAGCCGATACGTGGCGGACCAGTTTAATAGCTACACACGGAGAGCCTAAGACTTGGATTTACTTTAAGAAGTACTTTAATGATAAGTATTATCGGTCGTCGGTAAGGATCTCTAAGAAAATGGAGTTCGAGAACATCAAGCAGGCCCGAATGAGTTAGTCGTGTAGTACATGGGTAGATATCGGCACCTATTATAGTTTGCAGGAGGTATGGGAGATACTGACAGTAATCAGGTTCATTTCTTTTGCAATGGATTATTGTCGAGTATCGGAGGGAAAATTGTACTTACTAAGCCAGAGACTCTATAGAGAGCCTACGACCGCAGTCTCACAAGAGAGGCATACCTTCGTACTCGCCCCAATGAAAGTTACATCCTACAGGCCGAGTCACAGTTCGAGTAAAGATCAGGACGGGACAAAATCAATATCATGATATTTGCGAGAGTCAGGCACAGAGTTAATGGAACTGCCAGTGCAACCAACACTTACTGTAACAGTTCCACCTATTGATACGCCAAGTTCCATCAACCGACCACCTCTAACAATGCAACTGGTACATCAGCCGCCACCGCAAGGCCTCGAGAGCAAAAGTGAAGGTAATGGTAGTAGCGTGTGTTACCATTGTAGGCAGCCCGGACATTACAGAGACAGTTTTTGTAGTCGAGGGTTGCACAAGAGAACGTTGCTCAACAATGTTATAGGGGAGAGAGAGAGTTCTCGTTGTTACGGAGCCGGGACTAGTGGCGACGCGCGACTATACCCTAGGTAAGCTTTGGTTGAGACGTTGCAACTTTATTGCTATCAGTAAATCTGATAAGTCAGTATTTATAGGTATTTAATAGTTTATTTAAGTATATTTAATGTGAAAAGTCTCTAAAATATATATTTAATTATATTTATTGTTCGTTTTCAGGTGAAACGGAGTGCGCGGTTGAATTCGTGGCAGAAAAATACTCAAATTAGAGTATTTACTAGCAGTGATAGGACGACGAACAATTTGCATCGAGTTACGTATTGCGCGGTGGGTAGAAAAGCAGCCAGCAGACCAAGTAGACCGCCACATGTTACTCTACCATTGGATAACCCATCATTCTACCAGCCTTCTTTCAATCAATGTTCTCCACGTGGCGGGTCATCATACATAGCACGTCACAGTTGCATTTTGCTCCAATAAGAATCTGCCACGTCACTGCCTCCATTAGCTCTTCACCAATCCCGTGTTGCCACGTCATCGAGCACAAACGTACAGCAGCAAAACCAGTTTTCTCATTCTTCAGCTACCAATAGATGCTCCTCAGGATATGCAATGTGAGTTCGTCTCATGCAAAGGAGCGAGTTCGATCGAACCAAACAACCACTCCCCTCTTGTCACGTGTCACGATGCGGTTGGCCAAGCATTGTCACCAGCTCGTTTTGCACCAATTACGGGCTGCCAGGTGGCTGTTTTCAGCAAAACGAATCAGTTAGGCACTGCCATGTGTATGCAACACATTTTCACCCCAAAAACAGTCCCTAGATGCTCCTCGATACACGAGTCACCTCCCCAACCCCCAAAACTAGTTTCTCTCACCTCCCGGGACCAATTTTTAGTAGTTTTATATATTAAGAATTTAGGGTATTATTAAAACACCGACTATTATATTTTTAGTATCGACTTCTCTCGACAATTGCCTAGGTCGGTGGGGAAACAAGTCGGGATTATGGATTCATGGCATATTATGTGAGAACTTTTATTTTATTATTTAATTTATTTTAAATTCTCTTATTTCATTGTTGTTGATTTTAATGAATATGGTTTAGATCTAAGGCATGTATACGGCCGATGCATACTTTTAGGGGGACAATCTATAGTTATTTGGACCATTAGTATATGTGTAATTGTGCTTTTGGACTAATAAAGTGACAAACACTCACCCGTTTGCCGTAAAACCCTTTCCGTTCTTAAGTGTGCAACAATTGAATCTAGATTAAATCGGAAGCGGATGCGATCCGGTAATTTAGGATTAGTGTTCCCACAGACCCATATTACTGCGGTTAGTGTGTTAAACCCTATTGGAGGATGTCTAGGGTTATGCATTAATTAGAGAAGGCGGACGTCCTGGCTATCGAGATTAGGAGAATGAGGAATGTCTGGCGGATGTCGATTTTCTATAGCTAATCTATGAGAATTTAAATTAATAACTTTTTGGGAAAGATAGAAGACCATGATTGCCATTGAATCTTGATCCTGATATGTGGAACTGTAGACCTAGGTGTTACTTAGGTGTTCATTAATTATTTTCAAAGTTATTTTAGTTATTTTATTTATTTAGTTTAGTTAAATTAGTTAGTTAAGTTATTTATTTAAAAACCCCCGATTTTTCCTTTTCATTGTTTTTAACATTAGAAAGACCACCAATCTTTGTGGGATCGACCATTGGCCACTATTCTACAAAATAGTTGTTTTAGGAAATTTTATTTTATTGACGCGTTTGGCTCGCGTCAATGTTTGGCGTCGTTGCCGGGGATTGGTTTTCTTTCTTTGGAGTTTTTATTTATTTATTTATTATTATTATTATTATTATCATTTATTTTAATGAATTGGAGCACCCCGTGAGTTTTATTGGGTTTGACTTTGGATTACGTTTTTACCATAATTTGAGCATTTTTTTAGGAATTACCATGTTTATAGGATTTTATGTGTTTTGAGACTTGGTTGTGTTATACCCAACTTAAGTCGCCGCAATAGTGGCGGGTTTTTGAGTAGACCCAAAACACTAAACTTCATTCCATCATCTTATTGATTTCACCATTAGTTGAAAGACTTCGGGCTCGCAAGACTTGATTGGAATTTTTTTGAGTTAACTCCTATGTTTACTAGTTCTTGCTCTTGTTATGATTGTTCTTTCATAGTTTCCTTAGTCACCTAGATATGAGAGATTTTGCGTGTTCACTATTTTTAGAGACTTTTTGTTATGCATGCATTTGTATCAACTTCCAATTAATGTTCTTCTTTACCACTGTCATTTTCTTTTTGTTGGATAGATACCTTGACTTGTTTTGGACCTTGAGTACAAGGTTCGGAATAAGTTTAGGGGTGTTTTAGGGATTGTGGATTGAGTTTGGATGGATTCTTTGCGAAAGACCGCAGGTGAGATCGTTTATTTTCTTAATTTTATCCGGTTATATGCGGTTGTGGATGGTAATGGTGGTGTTTTATATCATTCCTCCATTTCTTTCATTTCTTGTCCCTTCATATTTCTCTCTCATTTCACTAGGATTTGATACACTTTCATGCATATATATATATATATATATATATACTATAGGTTTTTATATTTTTATAATATTTAGAGTCACCCGAGACTTTGTTCATGCCTTTGGTTGTGGATGCGTAATTTACAGTTGCCTTTTTAACTTGAAACTTAGGAAAAATTAGGAGAAACACTCAATCGAGTTCGTAGCTATACATTTTTATGATTTCATGATTAGGGACTTAGTATGATGGTTAAACTTTGTACTAGATAACGAAAATGAGTAGACGGTCAAATTTGTGCAAGTTATATTATTTTAACCCATATTATGGGGATTTGCTTGATTATAGTGAAAGTGAGAAGTACTAACAGGAGTTTTCTTAGTGTAGAGTGTCCTACAAGTTTCCATAGGAAATGGAGCAGGGAAACTTGTGGTAGGAAAAGTGTGAAAATCAGTCCATAGGAAATGGAGCAAGGACCGTATTAATTGAAAAAAGATTAGGAGAAAAAAATACAAAAAAAAATATATAATAAATAAAGGCAAAAGTTGTGAAACTCATAAAATAAAAGATTTAGTTCGAGTGCTTTCACTATATTAAGTGAGATTTAAACGTGTGTGTTTTAATGTATAGACCAAGAAAACTTATAAGTAGTTGGTGGTCTTTGTTTTGACCGAGTCTTTATCTTGAAAGTGGGATCTTAATTATGTTTGGGTTGCAAGTCTTGACATATCATAACTCTAAAATTTCTTGAGTTGCTTGTTAACTTGGTTGCTATGTAAATCAAAAGAACTTCATGAATTTTGAGTAAGGTGTAGGATTAGTGAGTCAGTGCATTATTATATTAAGAGTCTAGTTTAGTTTGTATTGTCATCTACACCTTTGCTCGGGACGTGCAAAGTCTTAATTTTGGAGGTATTTGATAAGTCAGTATTTATAGGTATTTAATAGTTTATTTTAGTATATTTAATGTGAAAAGTCTCTAAAGTATATATTTAATTTTATTTAATAGTCGTTTTTAGGTGAAACAGAGTGCGTGGTTGAATTCGTGGTGGAAAAATACTCAAAATGGAGTATTTACTTGCAGTGATCAGACACCGGACAATTTGCCTCGAGTTACGTGTTGCGCTGTGGGTAGAAAATGAGACAACAGACCAAGTAGACCGCCACATGTTACTCTACCATTGGACAACCACGTCATTCTACCAGCTTTCTTCCAACCAGCGTTCTCCATATGGCGGATCATCATACACAACACGTCACAGTTGCATTTTGCTCCAATGAGAATCTGCCACGTCACCGCCTTCATTAGCTCTTCACCAATCCCATGTTTCCACGTCAGCGAGCACAAACGCACAGCAACAAAACCAGTTTTCTCATGCTTCAAAAGCTAACAGATGCTCCTCAAGATACGCAATGTGAGTTCATCTCAGGCAAGGGAGCGAGATCGCTCGAACTAAACAACCAGCCCGTTTTGCACCAATTACGGACTGCCACGTGGCGATTTTCAGCAAAACAAACCAATTAGGCACTGCCATGTGTACGCAACCCATTTTCACCCCAAAAACAGTCCCTAGATGCACCTCGGCGCACAAGTCACCTCCCCAACCCCTAAAATTAATTTCTCTCACCTCCCAGGACTAATTTTTAGTAGTTTTATATATTAAGAATCTAGAGTATTTTTAAAAACACTGACTATTATATTTTTAGCATCGACTTCTCTCAACGATTGCCTAGGTCGGGGGGGAAACAAGTCTAGATTATGGATTCGTAGCATATTATGCGAGATCTTTTATTTTATTATTTAATTTAGTTTAAATTCTCTTAATTCATTGTTATTGATTCTAATGAATATGGTTTAGATCTAAGGTATGTATACGCCGATGCATGCTTTTAGGGGGACAACCTATAGTTATTTGGACCATTAGTATTCGTGTAATTGTGCTTTTAGACCAATAAAGTGACAAACACTCACCCGTTTGTCGTAAAACCCTTTCAGTTCTTGAGTGTGCAACAATTGAATTTAGGTTAAATCGGAAGCGGATGCGAATAGGAAGCGAATGCGATCCTGAAGTGGATGCGATCTGATTATTTAGGATTAGTGTTCCCACATACCCATATTACTGCGGTTAGTGTGTTAAACCCGATTTGCAGATGTCTAGGGTTATGCATTAATTAAAGAAGTAGTTAGTGGCGGACGTCCTGGCTATCGAGATTAGGGGAATGAGGAATGTCTGGCAGATGTCGATTTTCTATAGCTAATCTAGGAGGATTTAAATTAATAACTTTTTGAGAAAGATTGAAGAGCACGATTGCCATTGAATCTTGATCCTGATTTGTGGAACTGTAGAACTAGGTGTTACTTAGTTGTTCATTAATTGTTTTCAAAGTTATATTAGTTATGTTATTTATTTAGTTTAGTTAGATTAGTTAATTAAGTTATTTATTTTAAAACCCTCAATTTTTCCTTTTCGTTGTTTTTAACCTTAGAAAGACCACCAATCTATGTGGGATCGACCCTTTGCCACTATTCTACAAAATAGTTGGTTTAGGAAATTTTATTTTATTGTGTTCGGCGCGCGTTAAAATCGATAATATTTTTAGTACTTACGTGAGAGGAAATTTGGAGACAAGTGATCTTGCCTCTGCGACTATAGTGAACTGTTAGTTAAGTGACCTAGTCAAGCCCACAGTTCATACTGACAGTCAAGCGACCTACGAGTCCACAATACAAGACTGTTAGTCAATTGACTTGACAAAGTCCACAGTTCAGTTGTAAGTTAAGACGCTTAGTTAAGCGACCTTGGAATTTCGGGGTTCATGCTCTCAGTAAAGTGAATTTGTGATTCCACAATATGAAGTTGTACGTCTAGTGACTTGCCAAAATCTACAATTCATATTAAAAAGATAAAACTTTGAATCGAATGACCTAGTTAAGTCCACAACGCATATTGTCAGTTAAGTGGTTTTGTGATCCCATAGTATAACATTGTCAGTCAAGTGATTTAATTAAGTCTACGATTTACAGTAGGATTTGAACAATCGGTTAATGAGTTCTTAGAGAAACCACTGTTTCAAGTGATGAATCGAGCTGTTTGGGAAATTTCTTTGTGAGTTCACAACTTGACGTAGTTAATGAAAACTATTTTGAAATGACCATGAGCTACAGTTTAGAGAGATATTCGAGTCCACTTAATCATGTATGGACGAGTATGCGTGAGTAACGATAGAGGGACCAACTAGCTAGCCTCCCTTGCTTTGTGTTTCTAGTGAGAATTTGCCTGAGTTAAATATAATTTCGAGGAAAAGATTCTTATTAATTGGGAAGACTATAATGACCCAAAAAAAATATTTTTACATTTGTGTGATGATGTGAACAATTTATCTATATTTGCTGCGCAAATTTTGTAATTTTATTGCCGATTTCATGAGTGAATTGCCTCGAGATGTGCGCGATATGGGTAAGCAGGTAAATGGAGATATCAGTGAGACTTCAGTTAAATAGGCGTTTAGTGCAACTTGAACTATTTAATGACTTAGGATTAAATAAATTGATTTCAAGAGCCTAAGTTGACTTAATATAAATAAATAAATTGAGCTAATGTGGTCACCTTAAATTGATCTTGTGATATGTACTTGAGAACTTCAATTAATCCAAGTCTTTCAAGTGTGTGTTGTGTGTTATTTGGGATATAAAGTGAAGAGACAAATGAGTGGTGGAGAGGTTTTGTAGTTTTTTTATTTGAGAAGAGAAAAAAAGTAAAGAATGAAGAAAAGAAGAAAGAAAGAGAAGGGAATATCAATAGAGGACTCAAGTGTGGCTTCCATTATCTAGGTAAGCCCCTCTTTCTTCTTTACATTTTAGGTGTAGATGGTTGTTTGTATGAGGAGTTCAAAATTTTTCAAATATTAAATGGGTTATATAACCCCAGCTTTTATAGATGTCTTCCATTAATGCATTGTCATTGCTTTACTAATTATAGTTGGGGATTTGATTATTAAAGCTTGTTGTTGAAAGTATAGATAATGATTGTTTGTAAAGAAAAAAAGAAGAAAAAAATTAAATAAAATAAGGGGGCATGTACGTTTACGCACAGTAAGTGTGTGAACGCACAAAGAAGATGAAGATGGCCAGTGTGGCCATATATATATCCTTACTTGAAAAAAATGATAATAGGCTAAATTTGAGAAAAGTAATCGAGTCGAGACTTGCTCAACGAAGTCCGACCTTAGATGTGGCCAATGCGATGGCAATTCGAAAAATCACGAATTTTAGAAATTGAGGTAAATAGGAAAAAATGATACTAAATTTATTATTTTCATAATAAAGACTCTAAGACACCTAATTAAATTTAAATGGACACTAAGGGCATATTGTCGGGTATCTGGCGTATGTTGCATAGTGTGAGTAGGCCGTTTCATAGCCGCTTTGGTGACATTTTAAAGTGTTACAGGTAAGTAAACCTGTTGGGGCCTTAACATGATTTCATTTGTTCATTTATTGGTTAATTATCTCCAGTGGAGTTGTATCCCTTGTGAATCGAATCAATTAAATTGTTCCTTTTATATCCAATTACGATATCCTTGTTAGTTTTTGGTTGTGCATTCCTTTGGACTTTGTAATGAGTTGCCTATGGTCTAAATGGCCGAAATGGTAGGTATGGGTGCGGTGGAAATGCTTTTTGATATTTTCCTCCACCGTGACCACATGGACTATTGGACTTACCTAAGCTCATAGTTTAGGATTAAGGAAAGTCAAGCTGGTAGAAGTGGCTATGGTCTGCTATAGTTGATGGACCCGATCTAAACTGTCGGTCTAGTAACTTAGCTAAATCCACTTACCGTCTTTAAAGTAAAGTTGTGGTACTTTATCACACTTGATAGACTTGGAGCACTTAGATGCCTTTGTTTTGTGTACTCGGCACTCAATTATTTGTTGATATCTCCATTAAATTTGAAATCATGCTTTATTCATTATTTCGTGGTAATTCTTGCATGATTATTCGATTAACCATTTATTTGAAATTTAAAATATTCTTAAGACTCCTCTGGCTTTACTCATTGGGATTATCACCATTTTGGTGACAATTGTAGGTCCCTCTAGTAGCAAGGGCAAAGAGCCAATATTTGGTGACTTCCTCCGAGCTTCCTTCAAAGACGATTTCTACTTTTACTACTCGTAGGTATATTTTGTGAAAATGTATGTATCGTTTTTGTTTAAAACTGATTAATGGGTTGAGCGAACACTTGGATACATGCATATAATATTTTCCTCATTTTTCCCACCTAATATGCATGAGATCTACTTTGCAGGGTTTTCATACATAGGGTTGTCCCATCATTGTGTTAGATTAAATTATTGTTGCTTTAATTCTTTTATTTATGATGCGCAATTAATTAAGACTTGTTAAACTTAATAACATCTTTGATAAGCGACTAAACTGTAAAATGTATGGTAAAATAGGCTAACTAGGCTTACATTGGCCCTACGAGGGATGACGGTGGTCTACGTATGTCTAGGTAGGGCGGTTCTTAGTTTGTGGGAATTGGGGCCATCACAGGAGCACTCAAAGTTTTGCAACCTAGTTAGTATGTAGTTGTGTTGCACATTCCTTCCATTAACATGAGGAGAATAAGGTGATGGGCAGTGGGAATGAACTTAAACTTACGATGGTCGTGTCATCCCTTGATCTAGAGTTTTTAATTCATTGTTAATCGTTAATTTTCGAATTTTGTTTTGTTTCGTTTTCATTGGAAGTCTTCTTTTAATTAGTTTTAGTACTCTTGAAACCCTATTTTAGAACCTAACGATTGTTCTCAATCCCTGTGGATTCAACACTATTACCACTACTACAATTCCATTGTAGCCCAATATTTTGGTTTATTATTGGTGTGTTTCACAGCCCATCAGTTTTTAGAGTCATTACATGGGATTGGTGCTAAGCGATTTTTAAGTTTTTGTTGTTTGTTTCATGGTCTCATATCATTGTAGCTCATTATCTGCAGATTCTCCAGTCCCTTTTGATCAAAATATTAATCCGGCGTATAGGAGTAGGAACAAAAACAACAGACGAATAGGACAACAACAAGTAAAGTTGGAGAAATGAAAGAAACCAAAAAATTTTGATGGTACAAATCAGGGCTCATTCATAAGCTACCCTATTTCTACGAAATGAAATGAAAGAAACCAAGATTTTTTGGAGGAATAAAAGCAAGGACGTGAGTTAGAGCTTACATTCAGAGAAGCGAATCAACACTAAGTGGATCTTTGCCTTTGTGTATTAAATATCCCTCTGAAGTGGGAGCGTTCAAGCCCATATCAAGGCTCATTCATAATGTAACTACCCTTAAATTTAAATGTGCTATATGTCACGATTCAGGACCGTGAACTAGACCGTCGTGACTTGACGTACTTGTCGAAACCTCTGGAGTCGACACCGAGGTAAATCTTATTTTTCTGTGGTGTGCGTATTATTTATTTATACCCAAATGTGACTTTCTAATGTCCAAGTGTATGTTTATTTGTCATGCCAAATTTGCGAGTAAGGTATACGTAGGGCATTCGGTGATTCGAGACATGAGCAGGGACGTACATCGAGTTACGTGTCAACGTGAGACCAAGGTAGCGTCTTATGGGGTAAGTTTATTTGAACTAAATATAGTGGTATAGTATGCTTTAATGTGGGCATGTTGAATATACAATTAATAAGCCTAAGTTAGTGAAATAAATCAATGGCCATATGATGTGCATCGAGACAAGCATTATCAATCTAGAGACCAATTAAGTACATAATTGGAGTTACTTAAGCATGACTTGTAGGATAAGTGTGTGAAGGTGGACCAAAAGATAAGCCTCGAGATACGTGTTCATAAATGATCAAGGGCGATGGTTCAACCTTATCAAATTATCTATAAACACCAAAGTCAAACTTTTGATTACAAAGTTTTCATTCTCATCGATTCGGCAAGGAAGAAAAGCAAGAAGAGAGGCTACTGGAGTGATCTTAATGGAGGAGAGCAGCTTGTTGAAGGTTTAAGGGAAAAAGAAGATTAAGTTTATCAAGCTAGGTAACCACTCCTACTCCATTAACATAGCTTTGACAACTAGATGAATTCACGAATTTGGTGTTGTGGGGTGCTATTTTGTGTTGCGGTTGATGTTAGGTAGTGTCTATGAGGGTCCCCAAGGCATCAACATGGCCTATGTGTAGAGAAAACTCAGAATTCGAAATGCAAAATTCTGGGTTCAGCTGCACATAGCACGCTAGGTAGGCAATCTAGCATGCTAATATTGATTAGCGCGCTAGATATTCGAGGTAGCGCGTTAATGTTGAAATTAGCGTGCTAATGTCACAAATTAACGTGCTAATATTGATTAGTGTGTTAGATATTTGAGGTAACGCGCTAATTGCCCTGGCAGCACAAAGATATGAAATTTTCAAAAATCTCTAAAACACAATAATTCAGTCTAAAACATGTTATAGGTCCTCACGAACCTAAAGGGAGTTCTCGGGAGTTCGGGTGTTTGTTTTAGGGAGCGTGTCCGAACGGCGAGGGTAAGATAGCGTGGGTCCGAAGTAAGTAAGTAAACTAGTTAAGGGAATGCATAGTAATTCATATTTCGTATTTATTGTCTTCATTGATAAAGGCCTTTTCTTGGAATTCTATTCTTCATGCCTTAGTTGAGTGTTTATGGCCTAAGTGTGTCGAGAAGGTACTCTTGGGATTATAGCTAGTTAGGCAAACGTGAACACTGCCTGCAGGGGTGCAACTACCCAACCAAACGTGAATTCTCCTCAAGTATGTTGTGGATTGTTGTCGATTTAAGACCACTTAGTATGCCTCTTTTGATTCCTAGGCAGTCATTTTCGTCATGAATATATGTCAGTCTGTTTATCATGCACTTTCTTTCTTTTATTTGTCTGTAAATACCCGCATGATATTTGGACTATTTTTAAATGATTCGTGAATTACTGTTTATATCCTTCTGGTTATTACTTTCTACTTTATTGTACTCACCATCTAGTTCGTGATGGTGGGTGCAGATCGGACAGAGACGAGCAAGGGGAAATGACCGATGATTGGTGACTTCTTTTGAGGACTTTTGGAGCGGTTCCTTCATTTGCATAATAGTATGTTTTTCATTTTTGTTGTGATTATTGTATAATATTTTTTTATTACACTGGGACATTTTGGGATTGAGTGATATAGGATATGATGTATTATCATTTTGTATATTGTTGGTCACCAGATATGCATGATTATATGTTGGTTTCAGGGTTCCACACTTTAGGTTGTTCCACCTTTATTTAATGAGTTATTTAACTTTGTTTTAATTTTATTTCTGCTGCAAACTATTATGTAAAAAACATAACTTAATAACTCAACGTTAAAATACAAATTTAATGAGAATGCAACTATATGTGGCTGACTAAGCTTGCGTCTACTTTGCGAGGAATGACTCGGGGGTCTACATGGGTTTAGGCCGGGCAGGGCCCAGTTTTATGGGGAACTGGGGTCGTCACAGTTGGTATTAGAGCACGTTAAATATATGCAGCATAGGAAACGATTGGAACCTAGAGTGGAACCCTATGATCCTGACATAGAAACTTCGTTGGGAAGTGAGGAGAGTTGGGAAAAAGTAAAACTTGATCTTATATGTTATATTTGTTGTGTTGTAATATACTATATCGGTAACTATCCACTGATTCAGGGATTCGCTTCTATTGCAGATTGCGATGACGGATCAGATCGGACCTAGTGATGATAGTGGGGCTGTGGGTCCTCTATTTGCGAGCGTTGAGGAGTTTCGTACTCTGTTAGAGAGAATCGCATCTTAGGATCTGCGATTGGAGGAGATTTTGAGGATACTTAAAGCACCGACTACGGCTACACCGTCACCACCAGCTTCATCTTCATTGCCCGCTACTCAGGATATGGATACACCGATTGTAGCGACTACTTCAGTGGCTACTACAGTTATAGCAGTCGTATCGGATACTACTGTTGTACCTCCTGTACAAACTAAGAAAGTGCCTGCTACATCAGTAGAGATGGGCACTAAGGCGACTGTGGAGGCTATGCAATTTAAGAGTTTAAGAGGCATAATCCTATAGAGTTTTATGGTGGTACAGGTTTGGAAGCTGCAAAGAAGTTCCTGAAGAGCCATGAGAAGGTGCACAGTATCATCGCTACTGAGGAACACATGAGAGCCCTATTTCTTCATCGATGCTTCTAGGAGAGGCAGACGACTGGTGGACTACGATGGTTGGTACCAGAGGAGTACCCAAGGATTGGGCAGACTTCAAGAGGCGGTTCAATTTGAAGTATTTTCCTCCTACTGTACTGAGGGAGAAGAGGAATGAGTTTACCACCTTAAGACAGTATGCTGATGAGTCCATCATGAGTTACATGGGACGGTATCTACAGCTACTTACAAATGTCGGAGGTGTGGCAAATTCTGATATCGATCAAGTGTATTACATCACTAAGGGATTGCTACCTGAGATTCGAGGTGTCATTGTCTCCACTGAGCCAGATACATCGCAGAGGGCTTATGAGAGGACTTTAGCCAGGGAGGTTTATTTACGTACACATCTTGAGGAGGCTAGACCTACTCGACCGGAGACATAGTCAGACCCCCGATCTGATAGGGACAAGAAAAAGAAGAAGAACGGACTGGGCTTCAAAGATAGTAGAGCTTAGAGTGTTGGGTTCTTTATAGCATCAGCACGACCTGCTTAGACCACTCATGTTCCACCTGTACCTGTGTTGAGTTTTACTAGCCGACCACCATCTGATACGTATTGCAGCCCTAGAAACAGCATTCTGAGAGTAAGCATGTGGATAGAGGTAGAGGACAGACACAGAGGTCTGGATAGGCACAAACACAAAGACATAGACCTGTATAGGGACGTGGACAGGGTCAGACATATGGATGTCTTTTGGATCGAATGAGCAATGTACATGCTTCAAATGCAGTCAGATAAGTCATCTTCAGAGTTAATGTCCACAACTAGGTCGAGTGTAGAAGCAGCATCATCAGCAGCAGAAGGAAATAATCCATGTTGTTGTTGAGCCAGATCCGGGAGCTTCCCGTAATCTCAATGAGGGTATGATTTTGATTGTGGTACTTTGATGCATACCATGTTTGATTCTGGTTCGACAGTTTCATTTATTTCTGGGCGCATGGTAGATGCATTAAGGTTGAGACCCACTAGACTTAGTATAACCTTGATCCTTAGCACAGCTGTTGGGGATAAGATGTACCCGAACTTGTTGGGTGTCGACTGTTCGGTAGAGATAGAGGGTCATGATTTGCCTGCAGATTTGATAGTATTAGAGTTTCTTGAGTGCGATGCTTTACTTGTTATAGACTAGTTGGGTGCGTATCATGCTCATATTGATTGCTACGGCAAAACAGTTACGATTCCATTGTCAGATAGTGCGGAGATCAGTTTTCAGGGGACAGCTGCTTTACTTTCGATCACCAGATGAAGGATAGCCACTAGTAGTAAGACTGAGACGCTTGCGAGTGTCATGATTACTACAAAGATATTGGAGGTCAGTATTAGAGACGTGCCAGTAGTGTGCGAGTTCACTAATGTATTTCCAGAGGATCTAATAGAATTACCACCGCCGCGAGAGATAGACTTCATCATCGACTTATTTCATGGGGTTAAAACTATTTCTATAACGTCATATAGGATGGCTCCTCGAGAGTTGGAGGAATTGAGGACTCAGTTGGATGAGTTCTTGAAGTTAGGGTTCATTCACCCGAGTATGTCACCATGGGGCGCGCCAGTCTTATTTGTGAAGAAGAAAGATGGCAGCCTGAGCTTATGCATCGACTATAGGTAGCTGAATCGGGTGTCTGTGAAGAACAAGTATCCACTTCCTCGCATTGATGATTTGTTTGATTAGCTGATAGGAGCTCAGTGGTTTTCCAAGATTGATTTGCGATCAGGCTATCATCAGCTTAGAATTAAAGCTGAAGACAGGGAGAAGATTGCGTTCAGTATGAGATATGGCCATTATTAGTTTACAGTCATGCCGTTTGGGTTAACTAACGCCCCAACTATGTTTATGGATCTCATGCATAGAGTATTAAGGGTTTATCTGGATAGATTTATGATTGTATTTATTGATGATATACTCATCTATTCCAGGACTCATGGGGATCACGAGGAACATCTTCGGGCAGTTCTGCAGACTTTGAGGGAACACCGGTTATATGAAATGTTCAGTAAATGTGAGTTTTGGCTTCAAGAAATCAGATTTTTGGGACATGTAGTTGGATCCACCGGAGTATCTATGGATCCCGCTAAGATTAGAGTAGTGATCGATTGGCCTACACCGACTACAGTGACCAAAATACGCAGTTTTCTAGGAATGGCTGGTTATTATTGTCGTTTTGTGTAGGATTTTTCCCGAGTTACTACACCAATGACTCGATTGACTCAGAAGAACATGAAATTCGACTGAAATGAGAGTTGCGAGTAGGCATTTTGTACTTTGAAAGAGAAGCTGACGATTGCACTAGTGTAGGCATTGCCATTGTCAAAAAAAGATTTGGTTGTGTATACAGATGCTTCGAAGGTTAGTTTGGGTTGTGTATTGATGCAGGAGGGTAAAGTAATTGCATATGCATCTCGACAGCTTAAAATTCATAAGAAGAATTATCTGACTTATGATTTAGAGTTGACCGTCGTGGCGTTTGCATTGAAAATTTTACGACATTACTTGTATGGAGCGAGGTTCGCTTTGTTCACCGATCACAAAAGCTTGAAGTACATATTCTCTCATAAAGAATTGAATCTGAGACAGAGACGTTGGTTGGAGTTCCTGAAGGATTATGACTTTGCGCTTGAGTATCATCGAGGGAAGACCAACGTCATTGCTGATGCTTTGAGTAGGAAAGGGTTTAAAGTTGACGTAGTAGTATGTCATATGACTCACGAGTATGCGTTACTCGAGGCAGCCGAGGTGATGAGTTCAGATAATATATCGGCTACTACCAAGGCACATATTTGTGGTCAGATGAAGATGTAGACTGTTTCGATCCAGACTGTACTTGACGAACAACAGGCTGACGAGTTATACCAGCGATTCAGGGATATGGCTGAGAGTTCAAATCATCCATATTGGAGTCAATCAACAGATTCATGTTTGAGGTTTCGAGGACGACTGTGGATTCCATTAGTAGTTGAGATGCGCACTGAGATACTTCAGGTGGCTCACGTTCGCGATTTTCTGTTCATTCGGGTCAGACCAAGATGTACGCGGACATACGACGTCTCTTTTGGTGGCCAGGGATGAAAGTCGATGTTTCGGAGTTTATTCGAGCATGTGAGATATGCCAGCGTGTTAAGGCTGAGCATGGGAAACTTGGAAGTTTGCTGCAGCCATTTCCCATTCTGCAGTGGTAATTGGTGCACATTGCTATGGATTTTGTCAGTGATCTACCTCGATCTCCTCGCGGACATGACAGTATTTGGGTGATTGTGGACAGGTTGACGAAATCTACACATTTTATATCAGTTTCCACTACACACAGAGTTGATAGATTGAGCAGTCTCTACGAGCGAGAGATCGTCAGATTGCATGAAATACCGTTGTCATAGTATCAGACAAAGGACCGCAGTTTACTTCACTGTTGTGGCAGAGCATGCAAGCATAGTTTGGCACTAGGCTTAACATTAGTATGGCGTGCCATCTACAGACGGACAGTCTGAGAGGCTGATTCAGGTGTTAGAGGACATGCTTAGGATGTTTGTATTGGAGTATGGAGGATCTTTGGAATGGTACCTTCATTTGTAAGAGTTTGCTTATAACAACATTTTTTAGGCTAGTATCGAGATGGCACCATTCGAGGTGTTATATGGTAGGTCTTGTAGATCGCCATCGTGTTGGGCAGAGCCCGATGATGCAGTGACTGTTAGGCCAGAGATTGTTATGGATCACACTGAGAAAGTACGACGCGTTGCACCCATGAAGGGTGCACAAGAAAGACAGAAGAAGTACTACGACTAGTGCCACGACGAGTTGTAGTACGCCGAGGGAGACTATGTATATTTGAAAGTTTCACCTATAAAGGACAAACTGTTTGGAATCAAAGGAAAGTTTGCGCCTAGGTTTATTGGTCAATTTAGAGTTGCGAGGAGAGTCGGTAAAGTTGCTTATGAGTTGGAGTTACCGCCTCAGCTCGCGGAGTTCTTCCAGTGTTTCACATCTTTATGCTTTGACTTGACAAGTCGAAGGAAGGACGGCGACTGACGGTAGACTTGAGTCAAATTAACCTGAGAGATGGTATTATATATGAGGAGCAACCGATTCAGATTTTGGACCGAAAGGTGAAAGTATTGAGGGGCAAGGAAATACCTTCAATTCTCGTCAAATGGTAACATCACGAGGACGAGGAACTGACTTGGAGTTGGAGTCGTATATGCGCGAGCACTTTCCCTACCTATTTTGATTCTAGTAAGGTTTAATATTGGAGTCTCCTTTTAATTTAAATTTCGAGGATGAAATTCTAACAAGGTGGGAAGGCTCCCTTAAATTTAAACGTGGCACGTGTCATGTTTCGGGACTATTGACTGGACCATCGTGACTTAACGTAATTGTCGAAACCTCTGGAGTCGACACCGAGGTAAATTTGTTTTTTCTATGGTGTGTGTATTATTTATTTAAACCCAAATGTGACTTTCTAATGTCCAAGTGTATGTTTATTTGTCGTGCCAAATTTGCGAGTAAGGTATACGTGGGGCATTCGGTGAGTCGAGATATGAGCAGGGACGTACCTCGAGTTGTGTGTCGACGTGAGACCAAAATAGCGACTTATTGGGTAAGTTTAATTTGAACTAACTATAGTGGTATAGTATGCTTTAATGTGGGCATGTTGAATATTCAATTAATAAGCCTAAGTTAGTGAAATAAATCAATGGCTATATGATGTGCATCGAGACATGTATTATCAATCTAGAGACCAAATGAGTGCGTAATTAGAGTTACTTAAGCATGACTTGTGGGATAAGTGTGTGAAGGTGGTCCATAAGATAAGTCTCGAGATACGTGTGCACAAATGATCAAGGGACATTGTTCGACCTTATCAAATAATCTATAAACACCAAAGTCAAACTTTTGATCACAAAGTTTTCATTCTCATCGATTTGGCAAGGAAGAAGAGCAAGAAGAGAGGTTGCTGGAGTGATCTTGGTGGAGGAGAGGAGCTTGTTGAAGGTTTAAGGGAAGAAGAAGATCATGTTCATCAAGCTAGGTAACAACTCTCACTCCATTAACATAGCTTTGACAACTTGATGAATTCACAAATTTGATGGCGTGGGGTGCTATTTTGTGTTGTGGTTGATGTGAGGGACCTCTAGTAGTGTGTATGAGGGCACCCAAGGCATCAACATGGCCTATGTGTAAAGAAAACTTAGAATTCGAAATGCAAAATTCAGGTTCTGCTGCACATAACGCTCTAGGTAGGCAATCTAGCGTGCTAATATTGATTAGCACACTAGATATCAAGGTAGCGCTAATGTTGAAATTAGCGCGCTAATGTTGAAATTAGCGCGCTAATGTTGAAATTAGCGCGCTAATGTTGATTAGCGCACTAGATATTCCAGGTAGCACGTTAATGTTGAAATTAGCGCGCTAATGTCAGAATTAGTGATAAGACGGTATTTATAGGTTTTTAGTAGTTTATTTTAGTATATTTAATGTGAAAAGTTCCTAAGATATATATTTAATTATATTTATTGGTCATTTTCAGGTGAAACGGAGTGCGCAGTTGAATTTGTGGCCAAAAAATAATCAAAATGGAGTATTTACATGCATTAAACTATTTGCCTCGAGTTACATGCTGCACAGTGGGTAGAGTAGGAGACAACTGACACTCAGAAGCTTCCCATTGGTCAATTCTTCAAGAGCACATTATTCACAACCTGTCCTCTAACTAGAGCGTGACACATGGCGAACCTAAATGCAAATCACAACCGGTCTTCACCAATCTGGAGCCGCCACGTCAGCACACGCAGGAAAACGGACCAATCAGACACAGCCACATGGCGTCTCACTATCACCACATCACAGACAAACAATTTCGCCTCATTCAGCAGCTCTTTGATTCCTCGGGATACGCAGCGTGTGGTCTCCCAGATATTCGCCAATTTTGTGCGACTTTCACTCTGCCTCCAACGACCGCCACGTGTCAAGCCTTCACGTACACACAGCGTCATCAACAGTTCTCTCAACCAATACGAACCCGCCATGTGAGCGTGCGGCAGACTAAACGACCAATCGCGTTGCGACACCTGGACAGAACGTGATTTCAAGCCCAAAAACAGCCATACGATGCTCCTCGGCGCATGAGACACCTCCCCAACCCCTAAAATTAGTTTCTCTCACCACTCGGGACCAATTTTTAGTAATTTTATATATTAGGAACCTTAGGTATTATTGGAACACCGACTATTATATTTTTAGCATCGACTTCTCTCGACGATTGCCTAGGTCGGTGTGGAAACAAGTCGGGATTATGGATTCATGGCATATTATGTGAGATCTTTTATTTTATTATTTAATTTAATTTAATTTTCCTATTTCATTGTTATTGCTTTTAATGGATATGGTTTAGATCCAGGGTATGTATGTGGCTAGTGCATGCTTTTTGGGGGACAACCTATAGTTATTTGGACCATTAGTATCCGTGTAATTGTTCTTTTGGACTAATAAAGTGACGAACACTCACCCGTATGGCATAAAACCCTTTCGATTCTTAAGTGTGCAACAATTGAATCTAGGTTAAATCCCTGAAGTGGATACGATCCGGTTATTTATGATTAGTGTTCCCACATATCCATATTACTGCGGTTAGTTTGTTAAACCTGATTGGCGGATGTCTAGGGTTATGCATTAATTAGGGAAGTAGTTAGTGGCGGACGTCATGGCTATCGAGATTAGGGGAATGAGGAATTTTTGGCGGATGTCGATTTTCTATAGCTAATCTAGGAGAATTTAAATTAATAACCTTTTGGGAAAGATTGAAGACCATGATTGCCATTGAATCTTGATCCTGATTTATGGAACTATAGACCTAGGTGTTACTTAGGTGTTCATTAATTGTTTTGAAAGTTATTTTATTATTTTATTTATTTAGTTTAGTTAGATTAGTTAGTTAATTTATTTATTTAAGACCCCCGATTTTCTTTTTCATTGTTTTTGACCTAAGAAATACTACCACTCTCTGTAGGATCGCCTATTTGCCACTATTCTACAAAATAGTTGGTTTAGGAGTTTTATTTTATTGACGCGTTCGGCGCGCGTCAATTTTTGGCGCCGTTGCCGGGGATTGGTTTTCTTTCTTTGGTATTATTATTATTATTATTATTATTATTATTATTATTATTATTATTATTATTATTATTAAATTGGAGCACCTCGAGAGTTTTGTTAGGTTTGACTATGGATTATATTTTTTTAGCATAATGTGAGCATTTGTTTATAGCAATTAACATGTTTATAGGATTTTAGGTGTTTTAAGACTTGGTTGGGACATGTCCACCTTAAGTTGCCGCATTAATGGCGGGTTTTGGGTTTTTGTGTAGACCCAAAACCCTAGATTTCATTCCATCATCTTGTTGATTTCACCCTTAGTTGAAAGACTTCGGGCTTGCAAGATTTGATAGGAATCTTTTTTGTTTACTCATATGTTTACTAGTTCATGCTTTTGTTATGATTGTTCTTCTATAGTTTCCTTAATCACCTACACATGAGTGATTTTGTGCGTTCACTGATTTTTAGAGACTTTTTGTTATGCATGCATTTGTATCATCTTCTTATCCATGTTCTTTTTCACCACTGTCTTTTTTTTTGTTATATGGATGCCTTCACTTGTTTTGAACCTTGAGGACAAGGTTCGGAATAAGTTTGGGGGTGTTTTAGGGATTGTGGTTGGACTTTGGATGGATTCTTTGCGAAAGATCGCAGGTGAGATCGTTTATTTTTATTTATGCGGTTATATGCGGTTATCGGATGGTAATGGTGGTGTTTTATATCATTTCTTCCATTTATTTTATTTTTTGTTCTTTCATATTTCTCTCTCATTAAATTAGGATATGATACACTTTCATGCATGTATTTAGTATAGTTTTTTTATTGCATATAGAGTCACCCGAAACTTTGTTTCATGACTTTGGTTGTGGATGAGTAAATTACAGTTGCCTTTTTTACTTGAAACTTAGGGAAAACTAGGAGAAACACTCAATCGAGTTCGTAGCTCAGCATTTTTATGATTTCATGATTAGGGACTTAGTTGATGGTTGGACTTTGTACTAGATAACGAAATGTGCAGAAGGTCATACTTATGCAAGTGGTATTATTTTAACCCACATTAGGGGATTTGCTTGATTAATATCCATGTAATTGTGCTTCAGGATCAATAAAATGATGAACAATCACCCGTTTGCCATAAAACCCTTTCGATTCTTGAGTGTGCAACAATTAAATCTAGGTTAAATCGGAAGCGGATGCGATCCTGAAGAAGATGCGATCCGGAAGCGGATGCAATCCGGTTATTTAGGATTAGTGTTCCTACATATCCATATTACTGTGGGATCTACCATTTGCCACTATTCTACAAAATAATTGGAAGGCTTTGCACGAAGTCATATAATTCGGGTTGTGGCAATGCATTACTCCAATTTGGAGGGTTCCCATACTCAGAATGGCAAGGACAAACATCGGTAAGATGATAACAATCACTGCAAAAGCCACAAACCTCGACATGTTGCACATTAGATGGCTAATTAGAAGATTCATGTTTATAATTTGACGTACCTACGATGTTCATACTTTGATACTAGCAATTAACTAACTACAACGACAATAAAGAGAAAATAACTAATCTAGTTGCATGAAAGTAAGTAACGTAAAACATGCTATGTAAATTTCTAGGTTGGAAAAATCAATTTCAACTCAATATCAAGGATTTGATCAAGGATTCTACTAAGTATTGTTTGGTTTAATTCCAATAGACTAGTTATAGAGCCTCGGAGAGCACCTAACACTCCTCGATTTCCTATTATTGATAAAACCCTCTCTAACAAATGTATAATCTTAGGTAGAGCAACCAACGGATTTAGCACATTTGTCACATTAAGACTCGTGAAGCCACTAGCCCTAGACGACCAAGTCACGAAGTGCACTCAATTTAGCCTAGACCCTCTTATTATGCAAGATCAAAAAGGAGCGTACCAATCAAAATTAGGTGGCTCAATGATTTGGTACGTGTGTAAGAGTAAGAGGTCATGGGTTAGAATCGTAGTAGAGGTAAGTTGTTTCTTTGTTATAAAAAAAATCTCTATAGAAATTTTGAATGATGTTGTTCTTACTTCCAGTCATATTAGAGATTACAAAATATTTTTTATGTTTTTCTCAACAAATTTATTTTCATTTAATATTTTAATACTTAATTTTGCTCGCACGGATGCCGACTAGTTTTTTAGTTATGGTCGCTTGACCACTCAAATATGACTAACTATAAGCAAAGAGTTGAGCTAAGTGCATCCTGGTTGTTTCTCGTGGCACCCCGATGATATAGGCACCCAAGCAATTTTTCAGGGCACCCCTAAAGTTTTCCAAATTGCATTTTGCTTCAAACAAGAGCACCCCACCATCAAAACACCTAAAAAGAGTTCAAAATCTTGAAACCCCTAGCCCTTCTCTCATCTACATAGCCCATAATCCACCCATTCCCCTCAGTTTATATCTTGATTTTATTGTTTATGGCATTCCTCTTATTTGTTCAAGGTTTTGCTATTGAGGAAGAGGGTTCGTGGTGTGGATGGTCTCGATGAAGGCAGTGGAGTTTGTTGGTGTTATGGGTTCGATTTTCACACGAAGGTTAGTGTGTAATTTTCATGAATTGTTTATTCATTTTCATGGTTTTCGCCGCCCTTCATGTTGATGTACACATTTAAGGTTAATTTTCCATACCCGTAATGGTCGGTTACACTGGCTCGTGACTTGTGTTATCATCTCGTTCTTTCATTAACGAGACGATAAATGAAGTATTGGTCAAACCCCACTGAAATTTATTCCTAAGGGACCCCGAATCCAGGAGATCGTAGACAACCAAGATAAACCGTTTGGTCTCGGTTCAAAGATACCGAGATAATAAGCTTTATCTTGGTCCAGCCCAAACGAGTATAGCACACGGATATGATTGGGAGAGGGCACGAAGGTTAGTATCTGAGACCTCCTGCAGGGACTCATAGGTTAGTATCATAGACCTTTTTCCAACGTCTCAGTGTTATGTCCTTGAGAAAAATATGCATTTCTCGGTTTTGTAGTCCCAAAACTCAACATTATGTCAGTTTTCGTGGGTTTTTTGACATGATTCCAATGCACTGTTTTGGAATTTACTTAACGGATATGACCCAAAATAGGACAAGCATTTCCAGGTAACAAGGTTACGGTGAAGACTCAAGAGCTGAACGACTAATGGGTATTTCGGATACTCGTGGTGGGCGAAAACACAAAGAACCTCATATCGAAAGGAAAAAAACTATTGAGCAAAATGGTGCATGTGCACGCCCCCTCGCGGGAAATGATGTAGACGACGAGGCATCAAATGTTCAGGAGTACGACCTACACATTGGTCGTGTTGAGAGTGGAGACGCGACATCTGAATCATCTGATGTTGGGTTTTAGGGTTCATACGCAGCGGAAAATCCAAAACAATTTTTGAAAAACCCCAATAGAACTGAAAATAAGTTCCATTAAACTAGATCTATAATAGTAAATAATACCTTAATCTGTGATTTCCATATCTGATTATTCGATTTCCAAGACGTTCAAGTGTGCGTCCTCTATCAGAAATCCATACACGAACGGTGACCATAATTTGGAGTGCTAGCCTCAAGAAAGATAGAAAATATTTTTCTTTCTCTCCCAAAGTCTAGAGAACTCGAAAATAGCAAAAAAAATCATATATATTTTTAGGGTTTCACCCTCTATTTATATTTATAGATAAGCCCTCACTTAAAATCCTATTCGTAATACAACTATTTTGTTTAGGCAGTTTAAGCAAATTACACATGCGCCCCTTTTAATAAGTTATCATATAACAAATCGTAACGGATTTTATGTCATGAATTTCATCATATAAAATTCATTACTCTAGACCAATTGATATTGCGTAAAGTCATTCTTTGTGTGCGACCCAATAGGTTCATGTGACGTTCGCAGTGAACCAAAACAATTTAGGTACACAAGTCATAAGCTGTCTCTAACAAGGCATTATGACTACCCAAGTAGCATGAATATCAAAATTGATACAACCTAATGAACAACATATATCATATCTTTTCGTCGTGCGATATCCTTTAATTAAACATAAGGCATGAAAGGTCACCCTTAATGTTCAATCGTACTAGTCTCAATCTTTAGGTAAACTGAAAACATTCAAGTGACATTGATCATATCAATTCACATGGACTTGACCATTATTAGTATATCATATCGAGGGATCCACTAATATCTCTCTCCATATGAGAGTGACAAATTCTATCTGTATCGCACACCTTCACATATTATTCACATGGTAACCAATCACAATCTTTATAATCATTCAGTTAAAGACAACGTTTGATTATGCCAAATTACCATACTCCTAATATTGAAGTCTTTGGTAATCTCAAGTCGAATGACTAAATGATATACCTATCATAAGTAACACCTATAACTTAATCATAGCGGGTCGGTCCAGTACTTTGTTCCCTAACAAGTACTCATGATCTCGACTTGTATCCATATACACTTGATCATCACATGACCATCAATTAAGATTCACACTAGTCTTAATTCATTATAGTTCCTAGCATAATGACCGACTAGGGACATTTAGGATATTTCAACAAATACTCATGGATCTTTCTATAAGGTAAACATGCAATCACTTATAATAAAACAACAAATGAAAACCTCAATTTTATTAACTAACATTATAAGATAAACAATGATTGTAGATTGACCTAGGGCACATACCCCAACATCTGAGTCTAGTGATCAGGCCATATGTGGAAAAGAAAATAAAACTACCACTGCACAATGTCACGTGAGCGCGAGTAGTAGTAGTGGAACTGGTGGGAAAGTAGAAGAGCCTGAAAACGAGATCCACTCTTTTCCCTAGTGGTCCTATCGACCGCTTCTTGTTGAAGAGCTTCCAAAATCATATCGCGAAAGCGATTTAGAACAATGAGGTATGATATTTTTTGCAAACTCAGTTATGAAAATGTACTCTGACATTTTTTTCTTCTTGCACCATCGTCGATTGCTTAAGTGCATAAACCACGGGGCTCAATTAGTTTAGTGGGACTTATAGTCTTGCCACCCCGAAACTGAGGGCCTACAAAGGATCATTCAGAGGTCCTGGTTGATGCCACTCATAGGCTGCTCGTATTGGAAAGGCGACAAGGAGCTTATCTTTGCTTTTGTTGAGAGGTGGCAGCTAGAGACGAATACACTTCACTTACAGTTTGGTGAATTGCCTATCACCTTAGAGGATGTGAGTATTATGTTGAATATCCCGATGATTGGCAAGGTGGTAGCGGTAGAGAATTTTGCAAGGTACACCGAGGAGTTTCGCATGGAGGCGATTCACATAGTTTCCAAGTTGCTCGAGATTAGCATTTAAGATGCTGAGGAATAAGTTAACATCACTAGAGGTCTCATAGTGAGAAATTGTTGGTTAAATAGCATATGGTGCCCTAAAGCCAACTCGTCTACTTAGCCAAAGGTGGAATGCACTATACATGCATATTTGTTATACCTGCTATCCTGCACTCTTTTTGCAGATAAGATTGGGTCACGAGTCTTCATTGTTTTGCATAAGGCGTTTGAGAATTTGGATAAGGTGGGAACCTATGTATGGGGTGTAGCCGCTTTGGCTTATCTTTACCGTCACCTAGAGTCGATAACTAGAGTGGAAGTATCACATATTGCCGGGTTTCTGACTTTGCTTGAGGTACGAAATTCTTATTCTTTACTTGTTTTTAATGTTGATGTTTTACTTGTGTAATTCCACTACTTATTTGTTGTGAATTATGACTTTTCCTATTTAAGGATGGGTGTATGAGCACTTCAAACTCCAGCTCACCACCCTGAATGCAAAATACATCAACCACATTCAACCCCATGTTTCTAAGTGGATACAGAAACATAAGACAATTACAAACGTAGATAAGCTAGCTTCTATTCGAAGGACCTTGGATAGGTTTGATTTGCGTCTGCAACTTATCACATTTATTTCTAATTTATAACTTGTTCCCTTGGTTAGCTTAGGTGACTTGGGATCCATATCTTGAGATCAGACCCAATGGTATCATTCAGCCCTTGAGCTTCTACTATAGCACCTTGAAGTATATGGAGATTATGGGCCACACCATCCGGAGAGGTTCCTAAGACAGCTTGGCCATGTTCAAGGGATACCTAACCCTCCATATCGTCATCTTAAAGCAGTTCAAAACCCTTTTGCATTGAAATATTCAGTTAAGTACAGGTTCCAACCACAGAATTGGGAAATATTCAGTTAAGTACACCTTTAAAGTTGTAATGTTTTTTTATTGGGTGTTTCTGGTTTTAAATAGCGAAATAAACAATCCTTGAACACCATGTTGGCATGGATAGACTTGCCGGAGGGTACAACCAAAATGGAGGATGCAAGGAAAATGACGAATAATGTGGTGGACTATCTGACAAGTATGGGTCTTAGTACGGGTACCACCGCCACCGCCACAAACACCACCACAATGTCTCCAATTGCACGCACAAGAGATTTACAACATGACAGTGCCCTAAACGTACCCGTTTTACGTGCTTCACAGCCTCTGAAGACCAAACACATGCACGACAATACATACCATAGTTGCAAGTAGAAGAAAAGCAAGAGTTGAGTTTTGGGAAAACATAATAAATTGTTGTTAAGTTTTTAACCATTTGTGTTTGAGTACTAATTGCAAGTGCAAATAACTTGTTTTTGAATGTGTGAATTTGATATCACTGTGGTGTTTTTGCTTTGAAACCACTGAAATTGTTGTTTATGATATGATTGTGATGGGGTTTCATTGAAATTGTTGTTTATGATATGACTGTGATGGGGTTTCATTTAAATTATTGATATGGTAAATTAGAAATTAAGGTTTTTAGAAGGGTCTCGAGCTCACATTTCCGATATTGTACCCAAACATTTCACTCTTGCAGATTGGATAGGTATCCAACAGTCTCGATACCGCAGGATCGAAGTGTTATGTATATCGATTTTTAAATTGATCTCAGATGGAAAGGTTAACAACAGTAACAAACAATCTCAGACATGCCATTCCAGGAAACAACAAATTACTCTCGGCCATATAGTTACGAAATTGTACTGGACAGCGTCGGTCGTATACTTATGAACCTGGTTGTTGATGTCTCATTACCATTAAACCAAAATAACGCAGTACCTTAATTTATATCAGTGCACCTAACTTCTTCTTTGGACATCCCAACAGCTCTTAGGGCACCCATTAAAATTGGCGTGTACCATGTGTCGGTCACCGTGAAACCATGACCTATAGTCTGATGTCGGTAGGTCAAGCCTTGAATTTTCGTAGAGTTTTTGTCATGCAGGTCTGATGGTGTAATGGCTTTTTCACACTTACGTGACCGAGACAAGTTTGTTCACACTAAATAGAATAAAAGACAATGAAATTAGCTCGCAATCCGACAACTAATGAATTTTGTTCGCTGAATTTCATGCAAGAGTACAACCATAGATAAGACAAGTATTCTCGATATGAACAAGGTTGAATACAATGTGGATACAATTCCATGCAAGAATACCACTATACATAAGAAAAGTGTTTTCCAAATGAACAAGGTTGAACACAATGTAGATACAATTCCAATCATGCATTCCACCATAGAAAAGAAAAGTATTTTCCAAATAAAGAAGAATAAACACAAAAGGTTATAAGAATACTAATCGTATACAATGATCTAGAGTATTAGAAGAGTTCTAAAGAGTTTTTTCCAAGTTTTCACTTAGCTGAGGTTCACATAAGTCTATTACATCAGGCGTGGCTTGCTGAGAAACCAAAATCGGAGTGCGATGTTGGACACGCAATCCCGGACCCTACCTTTTAGCATACGTCTCTACGAAGGTGTTCCATAATGGAAAATCAGGAGGAAGAGATGCATCAACTTTGAACTTTGACCTATCAATTGCAAATATATAGAATAAGTAATTATCGTTCAAGCAATATTCAAGAAAAAACAAACAAATAAACAAACAAAACAAAACAAAAACAAACAAATAAACAAACAAAACAAAACAAACTTAAAGATGCCACATTCATTAAAACTATAGAAAACTTACCTTAACCTAATGAATTTTGTTGATATTTGTCACGCCAATGAAAACATGCTACCTAAAGGTTGGCGGCGGCGAATTACATGGAGTAAGGTAGGTCAAGCAATTGTCATTGGAGACATTCACTAACATGATACTAAATGTGGTTGCAATTAAAAGACCTATATCAAGAAGGGTCATCCACGTGTCCCACCCTACCTCCTCCACATCATTGCAATCCACACAATTCTTAATGGTTCCATATATAGCCATCTTCAATAATTTCACCCCATAGAACTCGATTATCATCCAATTCGCAAAGAAAACCTTATATGTTTGTCCTCTAACCATCTCCATCGGGGAAATTGACAATGACAACAATACAATGGAAACTACAATGACCATCACAAGCCACGTCGATGGCAGTCTCAACGAGTAGAACCCAATCCGGTTGAATGTTAGATGTGAACCCAACCTTAGACACACCTTTAGAAGCTCCATATGTTCAGTAGATTTTAGCAACAATTATGTAGCGGCCCAAATCCCTGAGGCCACCACGGGTGCCAATGCTGGCCCACTGCCCTGCCACGTCATGTGTCGTACGTGCCATTAACCTACACAATGAAACGACCCTCACCTGAAATAAGGTCGGGTCGCGCGGTCCAGACCATTACTCAAGCCCGATACCTGAACCAGGCCCAAATAACGGTCTGGCACACCTAATTCAACCTACAGAACAACATACTACAATATAGGACAATAAATGCAAAATTTAAATCAACACTAAAATTTATAAAATCGCCAAATCAGCGTAATAGGAATCCAACAGTCTGATCATCTCAATAAGTTTTGTCACGCCAATGAAAACATGCTACCTAAAGGTTAGCGGCGGCGAATTACATGGAGTAAGGTAGGTCAAGCAATTGTCATTGGAGACATTCACTAACATGATACTAAATGTGGTTGCAATTAAAAGACCTATATCAAGAAGGGTCATCCACGTGTCCCACCCTACCTCCTCCACATCATTGCAATCCACACAATTCTTAATGGTTCCATATATAGCCATCTTCAATAATTTCACCCCATAGAACTCGATTATCATCCAATTCGCAAAGAAAACCTTATATGTTTGTCCTCTAACCATCTCCATCGGGGAAATTGACAATGACAACAATACAATGGAAACTACAATGACCATCACAAGCCACGTCGATGGCAGTCTCAACGAGTAGAACCCAATCCGGTTGAATGTTAGATGTGAACCCAACCTTAGACACACCTTTAGAAGCTCCATATGTTCAGTAGATTTTAGCAACAATTATGTAGCGGCCCAAATCCCTGAGGCCACCACGGGTGCCAATGCTGGCCCACTGCCCTGCCACGTCATGTGTCGTACGTGCCATTAACCTACACAATGAAACGACCCTCACCTGAAATAAGGTCGGGTCGCGCGGTCCAGACCATTACTCAAGCCCGATACCTAAACCAGGCCCAAATAACGGTCTGGCACACCTAATTCAACCTACAGAACAACATACTACAATATAGGACAATAAATGCAAAATTTAAATCAACACTAAAATTTATAAAATCGCCAAATCAGCGTAATAGGAATCCAACAGTCTGATCATCTCAATAAGTTTTCCAAATCAACCTTAAGACTTCGATAATGGTCCGAAAAAAGATAAGGAGGGTTCAACTCTACCCCAAGTAAAACTACATAAAGTTACAACCCAATTTATTGTTCTGAAAATCAAACAAATATATATAAAATAATCATGCAAAATTCCCATAAAGCAAGGAGACTTCAAGCAATGGCCTTCCCCTTGCTGAGATTGTTCGCACTCGTAGAAGGACTTGTATTGTAAGTGGGGTGAGTTAAAGAACCAACGGAGTCCAATAAGAGAAGAACTATGCTCAAGTATTAAACATGCAAGTAATACCTATAAATCAAAATAAAACTAGCATGCATTTAAAATCAAGATACATTGAAATATGTAGCATGGCATCAATTTCATATAGAGTAAGCATATCATAATCATAGAGCAACTTGAACAGATATATGGAGTATAAAGGATTTTAAAAACATAAGAAATTCAACTTTTGCATGCAAAAGGGTTCCAAGAGATATACATAGAATGTAATCGATATAAATGCAAGTTCGTGGTCACATTTGTCATTACCTTCCCTTGTTGACCAATCATCATAATATAGTAAATATGCGTGGGTGATTGGATTCCACCGTGTGTCCACAACTCCTCAAGAGGCTCGGGTGACTTGGTTCCATCGTGCGTCCACGACTCCCCAATAGGCCCCTGCAGAAATGGCTAACTTGGTTCCACCGTATTACTACGACTCCCCAAGAGGCCCTTAAGCATGTAAGGTGACTTGGTTCCACCATATGAGTAAGGCTCCCCAAGAGGCCTTACATGAAGTCAACCAAGGTAGGTAACGACCCCATCCCAAGTCATTTTTGTTAAAATCATGAATTCCTAATTATACTAATAGCATGCCATATTTAATAAATGAGCGGAGCTCCCCACTTACCTCGACTCGCAGCGACACCTATAACAACTCCTAGTACGCTCGGGGTCCGATGCGAACTTTCACGCGACGTTATAAAATCATAATACATCACATCAATAAATACTTTCATTTAAGTTAATTAAATCTTTCATTAATTGGTCGTTGGGATCCACTAGTGTGGGTCCCACAGGTCCCCCTGTCCCCCAATGTGAAGGTCGAGGGGTGGGACACGATCGGTCTCCCTCGAATACGTGATAGCACTCCGTTCGAATGAATTACTTGCTTTTATTTGTTATATATATATATATATATATAAATATATATCCATGTATATATATATATATATATTATTTTTTTATTAGGGGCCTCCACTATGGGTAAAGGCAGCGACGGCGGCGATGTCTGGCGATAGCAGCGACTCGCCGCCGTCCTCTTCGGCGGCGGCGGCGACACTACCCCCTCTTTCCACTCCTCTTTGTGTACATTCTTCACCAAAACTTCAAACTAATAGAACTTAGAATAGAAATTACCTTTTTTTTAGATTTGTGCAGTTGTTGTCTCCTCCTCCACCTTCTCCTCGACTCTGGGGTTTTGAACACAAAAAAGGGGATTAGGGTTTTAAAATCAATTTATATTAAGGCTACATTGGTTTAAGGTTTGTGAATTTACTAATTTTCCCACAGGGCATGTTTATTTAGTTTTGGGTCGTCACAACATCCCCAATTTTAAAGAACTTTCATCCTCGAAAGTATAAATAGAGTTATACCTTATGGTTCGAAGAGAAAGGGAAAGTTCTCCATCATATAGTCCTGCTCCCAAGTCAACTCCTATTCTCCATGGAATTGCCATCGAACTTGCACCAACTGGATTTCTTTCTTCCATAGCTTATACACCTTCCTATCCAAAATTTGGATAAGCTGCTCGTCATAGGACATGTCTTCCCTCAAATTAACTTGCCCCCAATCAATCATCGGTGAATGTTTATTATGTGCCTTCCTCAACATAGAAACATGGAAGACATCATAGACTCTAGCTAGTTGTAGTAGTAACTCGAGGCGATATGCTACCGGGCCTATTCGTTTCTTAATTTCGAATGGCCCGATGAACCTGGGAGATAATTTTCCCTTCAATCCGAATCGGTAATGCCCTTTCATTAGTGTTGTTTTTAATAGCACAAATTCTACTTCACTGGACACAACCTCTCGATGGTCCTTATCAGCATACTTCTTCTGGCGGCTCTGGGCGGTCTCCGATCGTTGCCTAATTAGCTTTATCCTCTCAGTTTGGTCATGCACAAGTTCTGGACCGATCAAAATGGCATATCCGACCTTGGTCCAACAAACTGGAGATCTGTACGGTCTCCCATAAAGTGCCTCAAACGGTGTCATGCCAATACTCGCCTGAAAACTGTTGTTGAACGCAAACTCGCACAACGAAATATATTTCTCCCAATTCCCATAAAAATCCAGCATACAAGCTTTGAGCATATCCTCAAGTATATGAATCAATCTCTTGGTATGCCTATCTATCTATGGGTGAAAGGCCGTACTGAGATTGAGCTGAGTCCCCATCCGATGCTTAAACCCATTCCAAAACCTAAAGGTAAACCTCGGATCACGATCCAACATTATAGACACCGAGACTCCATATAATCTGACGATCTCGTCTACATATATGCTCCCCAACCTGTATGTTGAATACTCCATGGAAATAGGGACGAAGTGTGCTAGTCAAACGATCCACAACCACCCAACCGGCATCATGACCCTTCTGAGTCACCGGTAGCCCCGAGAAAAAATCCATAGCCATGTGTTCCCACTTCCACTGCGGAATAGGTAATGGTTGCAACAATCCCCCGGCTTCCGGTGGTCTGCCTTCACTTTCTGACAAATTTTACATTTCTGGATGTAGGTAGCGTTGTCCACCTTCATCCCCGACCACCAATACATCCTCCTCATGTCCTGATACATCTTATTAACCCCGGGATGAATGGTGAATTGAGGTCTGTGTGCCTCTCAGAGTAAGTCATTCCTTAACTGTATATGAGATGGTATCCACAATCTATCCTGAAATCTCAACGCTCCATCAACTGAAAGTCTCCAATCCAAATCATCACTGCTATCTGTAAGGGTCATGTATTTCTCGTACTCTGAATTGGCTCTTTGACAATCAACCACTCTATACACAGCTACTGGCTCGACTCTCATCTGCGCCTAACCTCTTGAAACATCTGAGCTGATCCCTACGCCATCTGTGGGTACTCCCTGAATGTTCATTACGGTCTCGGATTTTGTCTCTAGTCGTACACGGCTCAAAAGCATATGCGACTACATTAGCCTTCCCCGGGTGGTACTCGAATGTGAAGTCATAATCTTTCAAAAGTCCCAACCATCTCTTTTGTCGCATATTCAACTCGCTCTGTGTGAACAAGTACTTTAAACTTTTGTGGTCCGAGGAGACAATGAATTCCTCCCTATACAAGTAGTGCCTCCACAACTTCAAAGCAAACACAACTGCCGCCAACTCTAATTCATGCACTGGATAGTTCTTCTCGTGTAATTCCAATTGTCTGGGCGTGTAAGCAATTACTTTATTCTCTTGCATTAACACATTTCACAAACTAGTCCCTGGCGCATCGGTATACACTAACAACTCCCTGCCGGCCTCTGGTAGAATCAGAATCGGTGTGGTAGTCAAACGAGTCTTCAACAACTGAAATGCTTCCTCACATGAATCATCCCATTCATAAACCACGTCTTTCTTAGTCAAGTTGGTGAGGGGTGAAGCGATCGACGAGAAACCTTGCACGAATCGTCGATAGTACCCTGCTAAGCCTAGAAAACTCCGAATCTCTGATGAATTAGTTGGTTGTGGCCACCTAAGGATCGCCTCGATCTTCGCAGGATCAACTGATATCCCTTCCGTATTCACCACGTGCCCTAAAACCTTCACCTCTGAAACCCAAAACTAGCATTTTCTCAACTTAGCATAGAGTTTATGTTCCCTCAATGTCTGTAACACTTTCCTGAGGTGCTTCTTGTGAATCGACTCAGTCTTAGAATATATCATGATGTCATCAATGAACACAATAACGAATTGGTCAAGGAACGGCTTGAAAACACGATGCATCAAGTCCATGAACATTGTCGCGGCATTGGTGAGCCCAAATGGCATCACCGTGATCTGGAAGTGCCTATAGCGGGTGCTAAAAGCTGTCTTCGATATGTCCTTCTCCCGTATCCGCAACTGATGATATCCCGATCTCAGATCTATCTCAGAGAAGAGTTTTGATCCCCTCAACTGGTCAAACAAGTCTTCGATCCTGGGAAGCGGGTACTTGTTTCGGATAGTCACCATATTCAATTGTCGACAGTCAATACGCATCCTCAAATTGCTGTCCTTTTTTTTTACAAATAACACTGGTGCTCTCCACGGCGATACACTCGGTGTAATGAAGCCTTTCTGAGTTAACCCCTCTAACTAAGTCTTCAATTCCTTCAACTTGGTAGCCGCCATACGATAAGGTGTCTTGGAAACTGGTCTCGTGTCGGGTATGAGGTCAATCATAAATTCAATCTCCCGATGAGGAGGGACTCCCTGAAGATCAGAAGGAAAAACATCCGGAAAATCTTTAACCACTGGGATTTTCTCAATCAAAACTTTTTATACTTCCTCCCCCAAAGAAGTCAACCACGCAATGGTGTCTATCTCAGCCAAACTTGAGATCCTACTACGTGGGGTGGCGCTGGTTTGTGTACAACCTTTAAACTCAAATGGGGGATGCCCGGGATTTGGAAGACTACAGTTTTATGAAAATAATCTATCTTGGCATGATACGCCTCTAACCAGTCCATACCCAGTAATACATCAAACTCAAGACACTTTAAAACCCGTAAATCAATCATCATCGTGTGATTATCAATTTTAATTTTGCACCCCTCACATACCATATTAGGATAAATTTGTTCAATAGAAATTGTGCTGAGAATCAAGTAAGTGTGTGCTCTAACCGGTGTCAACCCCCAAAGCATGAACTACATTCCTTGATATAAGTGAAACAGTGGGACCAGAATCGAACAAGGTATGCATATCTCGGCCATTAATGGAAACCATACATGCGATTAGCTTACGTGAGGCCTCTCCATCCTGCCTAACAACTGCATCAACTCTCCCTCGAGAAATTGGAGCCGTGCTCCCCTCAAATGGTGGTGGGTTAGGGCATTTGCTCTGGATGTGTCCTGGAGTCCCACACCGGTAACAAATCAACTGTGGCCTCTGGTATGTCGGAGGTGGCTGAACAACACTCCCTGATGCGCTCGACTTTGGCCCGGTCGGTCCCCGACTCTTACTCCCACTCTGCTGAGACTATCGATGTGGACGCGGTGGCCTGAATGCCACGCTCTGCATAGCCGTATGAGTAGGGACAAGTGCATGTGCAGCAATCACAGAAGGAGTGTGTGTCGCCCTTGAAGCTGTACCTAACGTGCATGTCCACCAGAAAACCCTCCAAACTTTGGTTTCTTGAAATTGCCATCATGACTGTTCCGGTAACCCCCAAAGCTACGTTTACCATGACCATATTGATTAGATCCTGCCTGAAACTGCATCCCCCACGAAGTGATGCCTCACACTCAAGTGCTCGTTAGTGTGTCTTGTGATAAGTCTCAGATCTAGACGCTGCTACCATAGCACTAATATTCGGCCTCAGTCCATCAATAAATTTTCTCCTACGAATCCTGTCTGTCGGGACATACTCGTGTGAAAACTCTAGCAACTCGTTGAACTTCGATGCATACTCAACCACTGACATATCGCCCTGTACCAAGGCAAGGAACTCTCAAATATTCGCATCCTTCACTGGCTCTGGAAACCATTCTTTATAGAATAGACGCTTGAACTAGAGCCAATTCATATTAGTTCCCTGTGTCCTCTCTATAGTCATCCACCACTTGTGTGCCTTGTGTTCTAACAGAAACGTCACCAGCGGTACTATAGTCCATTCATCAATATTCAGAGTTCTCATCCTCTTCTCCATATTTAATATCCATGCCTCTACTTCAATAGGATCCTGCTCTCCATAAAAGTGTGGCACATGATATTTCATAAACATTTTCTGAATCTTGCCCCTCCGACATGCCTCTGGATCTTTGTTCACTACAGGTACGGTCGTTGCAGCTGCAGCCATAGCAGAATCAGCTTCTTCTTCCAATGGATGATCTTCATGTATAGGCACCAAGGGAGGATTAAGTCCATGCCTCTCAAGTGCTCGCTCTGTCGCCCAAGTGTTTCCTTGCTGCATCAACTCTAGTATATGTGCCATATTCCTTTTCTGTGATTACGCCATGTCCGCCAGCCTTTGGTCTTAAGCAGATTTCATGTCGTGAATGGCCTTCAGATACGTTTCGGCCATAACGGTCATGAGCTGCTCCATTTGAGCGCGCCAATTTCTCTCATCCCTATCCGATGTTTCCCTTAAGTTGTAGGAGTTTTCCCCTTGATTGTTCAAGATGCAGCTGTGGAGCAAACAAGAGCGAATTAGTCCTATATATCAAAAGAGTACGTAAAATATCTAAACGTGATAGATATTATAATACAAAGTAAATAACATTATTCAAGTGTTTTATTCAAGTTTATCAATCCATTCCCATCCTAAGATTGATCATTTATCCTCATTAATTCAACTTAAACCAATGTCCCATACCATTGGTTTGTTCAACTTATCATTGACCTCGAAATACAAAGGCTCTACAAACTTAGGTTCTTTTCTAACCTATTGTTTCCCTAAGTTCTAATCCTTATTCTCTGATACCAACTGAAACGACCCTCACGTGAAATAAAGTCGAGTCGTTCGGCTCAGACCATTACTTAAGCCCGATACCTGAACTAGGCCCAAATAACGGTCTGGCACGCCTAATTCAACCTGCGGAACAACACACTACCATATAGGACAATAAATGTGAAACTTAAATCAACACTAAAATTCTTGAAATCGCCAAATCAGCGTAATAGGAATCCAATAGTATGATCATCTCAATAAGTCTTCCAAATCAACCTTAAAACTTCCATAATGGTCCAAAAATAGATAAATAAGGTTCAACTCTACCCTAAGTAAAACTACCAAGAGTTACAACTCAATTTATTGTTTTGAAAATCAAACAAATATATATAAAAAATAATCATGCAACGTTCTCACAAAGCAAGGAGACTTCAAGCAATGGCCTTCCCCTTGCCAAGATCGTTCGCACTAGTAGAAGGACCTGTATTGTAAGTGGGGTGAGCAAAAGAACCAACGGAGCCCAATAAGAGAAGAACTACGCTCAAATATTAAACATGCAAGTAATACCTAAAAATCAAAATAAAACTAGCATGCATTTAAAATCAAAATACATTGAAATATGTAGTATGGCATCAATTTCATATAGAGTGAGCATATCATAATCATAGAGCAACTTGAACTTATATATGGAGTATCAAGAATTTTAAAAACATAAGAAATTCAACTTTTGCATGCAAAGGGGTTCCAAGAGATATACATAGAATGTAATAGATAAAAATGCAAGTTCGTGGTCACATTTGTCATTACATTCCCTTATTGACCAATCATCATAATATAGTAAATATGTGTAGATGACTTGATTCCACCGTGTGTCCACGGCTCCTCAAGAGGCCCGGGTGACTTGGTTCCATCGTGCATCCACGAATCCCCAAAAGGCCCTTGCAGTAATGGGTGACTTGGTTCCACCGTATTACTACAGCTCCCCAAGAGGCCCTTAAGTATGTAAGGTGACTTGGTTCCACCATATGAGTAAGGCTCCCGAAGAGGCCTTACATGAAGTCAACCAAGGTAGGTAACGACCCCATCCCAAGTCATTTTTGTTAAAATCATGAATTCCTAATTATACTAATAGCATGCCATATTTAAGAAATGAGCGGAGCTCCCCACTTACCTCGACTCGCAGTGACGCCTATAACAACTCCTGGTACGCTCGTTGAACCTTCACGCGACGCTATAAAATCTAATACATCACATCAATAAATACTTTCATTTAATTTAATTAAATCTTTCATTAATTGGTCATTGGGATCCACCAGAGTGGGTCCCGCGGGTCCCCCTGTCGCCCGATGTGAAGGTCGAGGGGTGGGACCGGATCGGTCTCCCTCGAAGATAGCGCTCCGTTCGAAAGTAATTACTTGCTTTTATTTATTATATATATATATATATATATATATATATTATTTGTTTTGTTGTTTTTTTTTATTGGGGGCCTCCACTGTGGGTAGAGGCGGCGACGGCGACAATGTCGCTGCCGTCGTTCTCCGACGATAGCAGCGACTCGCCGTCGTCCTCTTCGGATGCAGCGACACTGCCCCCTCTTTCCCCTCCTCTTTGTGTACATTCTTCACCAAGACTTCAAACCAATAGAACTTAGAATAGAGATTACCTCCTTTTGAGATTTGTGCAGTTGTTGTCTCCTCCTCCACCTTCTCCTCGACTCCGGGGTTTTGAACACAAAGAAGGGGGTTAGGGTTTTATATTAAGGCTAAATTGGTTTAAGTTTGTGAATTTACTAATTTGTCTCTAGGGCATGTTTATTTAGTTTTAGGTCGTCACACACAACTTCATTCAAAACCTAATACTATACCAACTTACATTACGAAAAGTTACAAGTTAGTTCATTTGGACTCAATTCACCTGTTAAGATCATTTTTAACAATCAAATTATAGTGGAAGACATATTAGACTTGATCAAGAAGTAAACAAATAAATTCAAGTTTTAGGAGCATTAACCTAACGTGGAAAACTCATAATATAAACATCATAATAAAAAAGATGGCAAAAATCCGCAAAATAAGCCAATATACAAGTCATGGGTAGCTCATAATGTATCCCGCACCCTAAAAGCAAATATATATATATATAAATACAAACGTACGAGAGAGGCTGTAGTTTGTCACAGGTTGTCCTCAAGCTTCCCCTTGTCTCGACTCGTACTGGGGTCTGCACTCAAGCCATCACAACAAAACAGATGGCGAGTCCAGAGTGAGTAATCCCAAGGAAATTCAATTAGCATTTATAGAGATAAGATATAGGAATTTGAATAAAGCTATTAAATAAACATGCGAAAAATTAAAACAGGTAACTAAGCTCATCGCAAGAATACATAATAAGCAAGCTCAACATGTGTGTCTACAACCTAAGTAAGACTAGCACCACACTCCAGACTCTCCCGCGAGCACTGCCAGCGGGTCACACTCCAACATGGCCAACCTTTGGGTCCTCTCGATGGTCGACGTGGTCCCACAGCGCACCGACACGTGCACCGAAAAGATCCTCGGTTCGAACCATTCACCGAGACTCAGAGTGACACGTGCTATGTTCTAGTGGACATATACACAGAATGGCCCGATGGGAGCGCACTGAACCAAACCGTCCATATAAACCTTACTAGAAAGGAATAACAAAATAACTAAATGGAAAGCAAATAACGAAATATATGAATAAATACTTGAGAGAATTTCAATTGGGTTACTACGTACCTCAAATTGCGCTCCAGTAATACAAAAGCAATCTCCATGCCTCCAAATGCATTCCCCAACACCCGTCAATCAAATTCAAGTAACTAATATTCATTAATTTATCAATTTTCCAAACTTTGGAATTTCCCAAATTCACATTAGAGTATCAAATCCATCATACGAATTCATATTATACTCGGTATCGATCCTCGGGATAGGCCCCCAATTGGCCGAATCGAAACCTAACTTAGTTTTTTTATTCCAAGCAAAGCAGCGCCATGAGAGTCACGGCGTCTAAGCGGTGCCCTTCCTACAGGGTGCTCCCTGAGGTTTTTTCAGAACCCCGGCTCCAACTTCGTGACCCGAATTCGATCCAATCCCTTATGGTTCACCAAAACTAACATAGGGTACATTCAAACAACGTTAAAACTTGTCTAAGATTCAAACCAAAACCCCGACAAATTCTGTGAAACCCCGATAAAACTCCACAACTTCAACTCCACCATCCACAAAATCCAATACCATGATAATTGCTCCCATCCATTTCAAAAATTAGAGAAAAAACTCCTAAACCAGCGAGCTAACTCGCATATCCAAAATCCACGTCAAAACCCAAAAATTCATACTCGAAACGTAAAGAACGATGAGGAAAACGTGAATCTCACCTTGGATCGTCGATTGCTCGTCATATGAACCTTCAAATTTTCACTTGAAACTCACCAAAATCACCCATATTTTCATCCAAAATGAGAGATGAGAGATAAAAGGTTGTGAAATGAGATATTTTTTTGGACTTTTATAGTCTTTTGTCATCTAATGTGTATCTAGATCCCAATGAACACTTGGATGGTTGAGATAAGGTCAAAAAGTCCATCAAGGTGACTTAAATTGGTGACTTTATCACTTAATCTTATCCTCCTTCAATCCCATACACTAAACCCCTGAGCATTCGGTACCCTCCTCCGCGCCGAGACGTGTATCGTTCAAGTACGCTTACGCCATTAAACGTCTAAACGGCGTTTTATATTAATTATTTAATGCATTTTATTCATTTATCATGTGTGCATTATTTTCCAACCTAGTGTACTATCATCCCCCTACCCGGTACCCACGTCTGCATGCTAATCGAGGCGAATACCCGTCACACTATCTCACATGAACAATAACAATATAAATACACACATTGCGATGCAATTCAACATAATTAAGCATAGACATCACAAATTAGGCAAACAACACACAAGACTAACTATTTACCTATCTCAAGCATGCCCGGTCCTAGCGACGGGGTCCACGAGATGCTGAGCTGTCGTCCATATCATCAAATATGTCATATTAACGGCGTAATTAAAACTGGGCCGTTGCAATTCTTCCTAGGAGAAGTTTCGTCCCGGAATTTAAAACACTTAAATAAACTCTTACCATCAAATAGCTGAGGGTAATGCGCCTGCATAGTAGACTCAAGCTCCAAGGTGAGTCTATCAGTTCTGTAATGATGCCAACGAACTAAAACCTTCGGGATCTCCCTGTTCCATAGAGTTTGTATCCTACGGTCCATGATCTCAACTGGTTGCAACTGGCTGCTCCTTGTAGGTTCCGTCAGGCCGAACCTCTACCTGTCTAACATCCACCATCGGTCTCGGTCCCGACCTAGCCAACCTTAACATAGATATATGAAATACTGGATGAACCCCAGCTAATTGTGGCGGTAACTCCAACCTGTACGCCACTCTACCGACACATGCCTTGACTCTGAAAGGTCCAATGAACCTTGGTGCCAGTTTCCCATTGATGCCAAACCTCTGATGACCCTTCCAGGGCGAAACCTTCAAGTACACCAAGTCACCCTCCTCGTAGCTCAGATCCTCGTGATACCTATCCGCATAGTTTTTCTGTCTATCTTGGGCCGCTTGAAGCCTCTGACGAATATTCCTAATATTTTAAATATAATCCACCACAACCTCAAGTCCTATAGCCGTTGTATCCTCTGATGCAGCCCAACATGTTGGTGACGTGCAGGGCCTACCATATAGTGCCTTGAACGGTGGCATCCCGATACGCGGCTAATAGTTGTTGTTGTAGGCAAACTCATACAAAGGCAGATAATCCACCCACGAACCACCAAACTGCAAAATATAAGCCTTTAGCATATCATCCAATATTTGAATCACTCGCTCTGACTGGTCGTCGTTCTGAAGATGATATGTCGTACTAAACTATAGTCTAGTGTTAAACTGAACCTGCATACTCTCCCAAAGCTTATATGTCAACTTAGGATCCCTGTCAAAAATAATGGAGAACGGTACATTGTGAAGTCTAATGATCTCTCTCTCGAAGATAACATTCAGCAGTGGGAAGGAATATCTCATGGAAATCAGAATGAAGTGTGGCAACTTCGTCAACCTGTCAATCATTACCTAAACTGCATTATGACGCCTCGTAGTCTGTGGAAGGCCACTGATGAAGTCCATGGTCCCACTTCCACTAAGGAATGGGCAGCAGCTATAGCAACTCAGCTGGTCTCATGTGCTTAACCTTCACCTGCTAGCAAATATGACAACTCTTGACATAGTTACCAACGTCAGTCTTCATCCCTGGCCACCAAAACAACCGTTGCAAATCATGATGCATCTAGGTCCGATCAAGATGAATAATATATCACGACCGGTGTGCATCCTCCAGTATGCTGTCCCTGAGCTCCGATACCACAAGTATCTACAATCTACCCATGTGTCTCAAGCACCCATCTGACGTTTCAGATCAATCTGTGCAACTCGGATCTTGAGCCAGTCTGCTGAACTGCTTACATAGCCCATCAACTCTCTAGTACTCAGCAACCCGTTTAAGAGATACCGTAGGAACTCTCATCTGACAACAAATATGTAGCTCATCAATAGCCTCTATCAAACACATCACCGACGCTACCTCAAGAAGTCCATACTCATATGTCATAGGTTGCAAGACTTTTTGGCTCTCAATGCCACTCCAACTCAAGGCATCAACTACCACATTCGTCTTCCTTAGATGGTACTCTATGGCGAAATCGTAATCCTTCAGTAACTCGAGCCATCTCCTTTGTCGCATGTTCAACTACCTATAGTGAACAAATATCTCAAGTTTTGGTGAAACAACATGAACCTTTCTCCATAGAGATAATGCCTCTAGGCCTTCAGTGCAAACACGACTGCTGCAAGCTCCAAGTCGTGCACTAGATAATTACCTTCGTGGGGTCTCAACCGTGGAGTTAAGTAAGCCACTAGGTGTCCATCCTACATCAAGACACAACCCAACCCAGTGCCTAAAGCATTGGTATAAACTGAGAAGCCTCTACCTGCCACTGGCAATACTAACACTGGCGTAGAAGTTAGCTTCCACTTCAGCTCCAAAAATGCTTCCACACACTCCTCGGACCAGTCAAATCTGACATCTTTCTTGGTCTATCTAGTCATCGGCGCTGCAATCAATGAAAAATCCTGCATAAACCACCGGTAATATCATGCATAACCTAAAAACTCTGAATATAAAAAATAGACTCAGGCGTCCTCTAGTCAATAATCACCTGAATCTTGTCACCATCTAATGATATGCCCTGATCAGTGATGTCATGTCCGAGGAACTTCACCTCACTCAGCCAAAATGCATACTTGCTGAACTTAGCATACAGCCTATGCTCTCTCAGTGTCGTCAAAACATCCCTGAGATGCCTCTCGTGCTCCTCATGAGTCTTGTTGTATATCAAGATGTCGTCGATGAACACGAAGACGTATCCATCAAGAAATTTTCTCAAAACCCTATGCATCAAATCCATGAAGATAGTCGGTGCATTAGTCAGTCCAAATGGCATGATTGTGAACTCGAACAAGCCGTATCTCGTGCTGAAATTGATCTTTTTAACGTCGCCTTCTCGAATCCTCAGCTGATGGTATCCTGACCGCAAATCAATCTTCGAGAAAAACTTGGCTCCTGCCAACTGGTCGAATAAGTCATCGATCCTGGCAAGTGGGTAATGGTTCTTGACTGTTACCTGATTCAATTTCCTGCAATCAAAACACCTCCTCATGGTACCGTCCTTTTTCTTCACAAAAAGGACTGGAGCTCCCCAAGGAGACATACTAGGGCGAATGAAACCTTTCTGTAGCAACTCCTCTAATTGGGTCATCAACTCCTCCTGCTCGAAATCAGACAACCTAAAAGGTCGGGTGTAAATAGGTCATGTCTCCAGTATCAACTCAATAATGAACTCAACTGCTCGGGGTTGTGGTAGTCCTGGAAAATCATTTGAAAATACATCCAAAAACTCACAAACTACTGGGACATCCTCAACCTTGATCACTGCCCTTGGCTATGACTCAACAATCGCAACAAACGCCTCCATCTCCTGAGTCGTCGCTAAACGGCCTCTAGTGATCGGTAAAGCTGTCGCAAATCTGGCGAATGATAACTCTGAAATCTCCTCGATATCAAATGTAACAGTCTTACTGAAGCAAACTATATGTGCGTGATATGCTGACAACCAATCCATGCCTGTAACGGCCCGAAAATTTGATTCGTGCCACGTGTAATTTTAGGGTCGTATGTGGGACTCACTTGCCGAAATGTGTATGCTCGAATCTCGAGTGGAGATGTTAATTGTTGAGAAACGTATACGCGGAGAATTCGGGGAGCCGAAACACGAACGGGGACGCGCTTCGAATCGCGTGCCAACGTGGGACCGAGATAGTCGCGTTATGTGGATTTATGTGTACATTAGATACGCCTCGTGATGCGTGTAGCGCGAGTATCAAAATTTTGAAAGTGAGGCGGGTTGGTGCCTCGAGATGCGCGCTGCTCGATTTTCGATGACACTTTTGATTTTAAAATCAAAAAGAAATGTATATATATATATAAAAGAATAGAGAGAATAAAAAAAAGAAAAGAAAGAGAGAGAGAGAGAGAAAAAACCAAAGTGAGAAAGAGATAAGAAAAGAGAGATCCGGAGAGGAGAGAAATGGAGCGGAGAGAGAGAGAAAGAGAGAGCCGGCGAGAGGGACGGCCGAGAGGTGGCGGATCGGCGAGATCGGAGCAGCCCAGCAGCGCGCACGGTGGGCGAGACGGCAGACGGCGGAGCGCTCCAGCGACCAGCGGCGGCGCGTCTCAGGCAGCCGGCAGCGCGGCGATCGGATCGCGCGACAGAGGTGGCGGACATATCGGCGCGCGACACCGGCCCGCGGACGGCGGTTGCGCGGCGGCGCGAGGAGGTCGCGACGCGGCTGCGAGGCCGAGGACGATGGCCGGCGGGGAGCAGAGGCCGACGCAGCAGCGAAGACGAGCAGCTGGTCGGCAGCGGCGTGACCGGATCCGCGACGACGACGGCCAGCGGCGGCCGATCGGCACCGGCGAGAGAGGCGGACCAGCAGGCGCGTGGCGGTGGCTGCGCGGCTGTGCGGCGGGGCTCACTGCGCGCTGCGCGGTGGAGATGAGGAGCAGCGGTGGTCGGCGCGCACGAGCAGCAGCGGCGGCGGGCGGCGGCAGGCGGTGGCCGGCGGCGGAGCTGAGCGGCAGCCGGCGAGGCAGCGGTGGCGCGACAAAGGACGACGTCGGCGTCAGCGCAGAACAAATGATGTCGACTCGCGCGGTGAACGACGCGATGGCGTTGTCGGACCGACGGAGGCGTGAATCGACGAATGTCGACGACGCGATTGAGGTGAGGTATATTCACCTAATTTTGTTTGCGACTTGCATGATTTAGTAACTGAAATGGTAAAAATGGACACCAGGGACTTAGGATGCTATAGTCAGGTGTCAGGTGCGCATATCGAGACGCAAGTGAGTGCGTTTTTTAGGTACGTAAGATTCCTTCTAAAAGTCATCGAGGGTTTACTTTTCTATCATTGAGTTCCTATTCGTGATTATTGGATGTTACGCCCCTATTCGTGATGTTATTGATTTCCGTGACACATTTGGGGTGGGGATCGAGACTTTTGCTATTCGTGTTGTACTTATGGCACACTAGGCTGTACGCGGGTAACCAGGTGAAAGGAAGTGAGTGTTTCAACTGAAAGGATCCTGTGCGCCCAAATCCGTAGGTTTCGGGGCTCGCGGTACTGTCGGCGGGGGCCGGGCCGTACAGTGAAAGGAAGTGGGGCACTCACTGAAAGGATCCTGGGGGTTTGTCGTACAGTTTAGTGTGACCGGAGGAGTACACGGTTTGTTTCTCATGTTATTTACTCATGTGATGATCTTAGCACAGTTGCCTGTTTAGTTCGCATGATTAATTGACATGTTTATTGATATCGTCTATATTTCTCATAAATGCTCGGTGTACTTTGTTGGAATCTTACTAACTGTACTCTCCATCCATACTTTTTGGTGATGGTCGAGTGCAGACCCTGCTAGTAGGGGCAAGGAGATTTTGGACGACTTTATCTCGATCGCTCATGGTCAAGGACCTACTAGTACGTGCGATTTTGATATTTTGCTTACTTTTGGGAAATGGGAGACTGATTAGCTACTGTACTTGTATATATTACTGTTTAATATTGTCGTCTATATACATAGTACTTTCTCCGGGTTTTCCACAATGAGAGTTGCTCTTATAAATAACGTTTTATATGAAAATGAATTTAATTGTTTTACTTGTTTCAAATTTAAGACTTCCGCTATTGTTTTAAATGGTTAAACTATCGAACTAACTGCTTAACGAATGGAGTTAACACGCATATCGAGCAGTCGTGATGTAGGAAATGGCGTCAGTGGCGCATGGGACCCAGTGGGTCAAGGATCAGACGGGACCGCTGGGCCGGCGCCTCCCCACGTGGCGACCTCGGGATTTGGGGCCGTTACAATGCCCATCCTCGCATCGAACTCCAGATACTCTAAAACTCATAAATCAACCGGTAACTAATGTCCCCTATCTCAACAATATAATCCTGACATATCCGGTTATGGTATATCTTATCCCCAACAGCCGCAATGAGGACTAGATGTGTGTCTAAAGTCTGTGCATGTTACTCTAACTATCCTACCATGCGTCCAACAATAAAAGACAAAGTACTACTAGAATCAAGCATGACATGTGTGGGTGTGCTACAAATGGATAACGTACCCTCGACAAGTTGTCTAGTCGCCTCATTGTCCGGCTACGCGACTACAGGAGCAACAGTATGAGCCATATCTTTGGCATGGTCTAACTGTGGTGGCGGCGGTGTTAGTTTAGTACAATCAGCCTGTAGATGCCCAACCTGACCACATCTATAGCATCGACGAGACTCATGTCTCCCAGCTGGTCTAGCGACACTCCCCCGACCCTAACCATTTTGGCTCCGTCCTTGTCCTCTTTGATTCATGTCCTGCCTATACTGTTGCTTGGGCTGCTCAGTAGGTGTAGAGGTGGTAGCATGCACCGCCTGATGATCATCATACCTAATCGACTCATCCCGTTGATCTTTGTCACCTTGACGGCCCTGATCTGGCCGTCTATCATCTCGAAGAGATCTCTGCCCTTGTCTCTATTTGCCCTGATGATCCCGTCGTCTCTTCAGTCTCTACTCTGACCAAGAACTCCGCGAAGACTGACTCTGATAAAACGTGGATGCGGGTCAACTGTCCCATGTATCTAATAAGTCTCGTGTGCCAGAGCCCTATCAGAGATCTCCAGTAGTGTACGAGCTTCACTAGATACAATAAAACTAGCAATCCTCTCATCCAGTCCTTTAGCAAAATAGTAGATTTGAAGCCGCTCTGTCTCAGCCACATCCATGGTGTACTGTAGTAAATATCTGTATCACTCTGTATACTGCAGCACATACATGTTATCCTGAACCAAGGCCAGAAAATGTTCCCTCAATCTGATCCGAACCTCCATCAAAATATACTCGTTCGTGAACAGATTATGGAACTCTGCCAAAGTAGTCAACTACGGATGTGTAGCCGTATATGTAGTCCACCAAACCGCGACGTCACCTCTTAAACAAAAACTTGACAGACGAGGTTGGTCCCTCTTCTCGGCCAGCTTATGTAGCCGCTCATGTGACAATAACCATTTCCTGGCTATCTCCGGGTCTCCTGCTTCGTAGAAGTAACCAGGCTAAAATTTAATGAAATTCTTCACCTTATTGGCCTCAGTTGACATCGTGCTGCTAGATGTTGATGTCACGATTGGCTGCTCTGTTGTAGCCAATGTGATAGTTGTGGTCTCAGCTAGTACCACCATTGGCCCAACTCTCTCTATCGGTGTCTCAGAAACCGCCGCCTGAACCGGGGTATGCGGTGTAGTAGGGGCTATATCTGCTTGTGAAATTGGTGCCGCTAGTGTGGTCGTATGAGCTAGCATCACTGCCGCCTAAGCTTGCATCATCTCCAAAATCTGCGTGAATCTGTTGTCCATACTCCGCGCTAGTGATTGTAACGTCAAGGTATCCCTGGCGTAGTCACTGGTATCTCCGACCTCAGGCTGAGTAGGAATCGGAGGCTATCCGTCCATTGGAATCTGCATTGAAGAATGTGCGTCAAATCAGCCTCCACATATATATACTTGCATCATATGTAATATAAATACAAATAGAAACATACCACGTATATAATCCTAATCACTACCCGCCTTACAATCATTTCCCAACTAAGGTTCTAGGGTAATTACTTCGGGTTTCCACATGTAAGGTTTTATTCATTAAGTTTTATGCTCTTATTAAATCCCTAGGTTACACAAACCTATGCTCTGATACCAAAATGTAGCTGCTCCAAATCTCCGAGGTCGTCACAAGTGCCAACACGGGCCCAATGCCTTGCCACGTCAGGCCAACTATGTACCACGTGCCATTAACCTACACAACTTCATTCAAAACCCAATATTTGACCAACTTACATCATGAAAAGTTACAAGTTAGTTCATTTGGACTCAATTCACCTGTTAAGATCATTTTTAATAATCAAATTATAGCGAAAGAGTTATTAGACTTGATCAAGCAGTAAATAAATAAATTCAAGTCTTAGGAGCATCAACCTAAAGTGGAAAACCCATAATATAAACATCATAATCAGAAATATGGCCAAAATTCTCAAAATAAGCCAATATACAAGTCATGGGTAGCTCACAATGCATCCCGTATCCCAAAAGTAAATATAAATATATACAGACGTACGAGAGAGGTTGTAGTCTGTCACAGGTAGTCCTCACGTTCCCCCTTGCGTCGACTCGTACTAGGGTTCGCACTCAAGCCATCACAACAAAACAGATTGCGAGTTTAAAGTGAGTAATCCCAAGGAAATTCAATAAGCATTTATAGAGATAAGATACAAGAATTTCAATAAACATGCGGAAAATTAAAATAGGTAACTGTGCTCATCGCATGAATACATAATAGGCATGGTCAACATCTGTGTCTGCAACCTAAGTCAGACTAGCACCATACTTCGGACTTTCCCTTGAGCACTGTCAGCGAGTCACATTCCAGCATGGCCAGCCTTCGAGTCTTCTCGATGGTCGGCGTGGTCCCACGGCGCACCGACACGTGCACCAAAAAGATCCTCAGGTTGAACTATTCACGAAGACTTTGGGTGACACGTGTTATGGTCTAGTAGACATACACACAGAATGGCCTGGTGGGAGTGCGCTCAGCCAAACCATCCGTATAAACCATATTAGAAAGGAAGAATGAAATAATTTAATGGAAAGCAAATAAGGAAATACATGAATTAATACTCGAGAGAATCTCAATTGGGTTACTACACACCTCAAACCGCGTTCCACTAATACACAAACGATCTTCACGCCTCCAAATGCGTGTCCCAACACCCGTCGATCAAACTTAAGTATTTAATATTCGTTAATTTATCAAATTTCTAAAACTTTGGAATTTCTCAAATTCACATTAGAGTATCAAATCCATCATATTAATTCATATTATATCTGGTATCGATACCCGGGATCGGCCCCCAATTGACCGAATCGAAACCTAAATTTTTTTAAAAATAATTTCCAAGCGAAACGGCGACGCAGGTGACACCGTGAAAGTCACGGCACCGCTCGCGGCGCCCTTCCTACATGGTATTCCCCGGGGTTTTTCTGGAGCACCGGCTCCAACTTCACGACTCGAATTCGATCCAATCCCTTATGGTTCACCAAAACTACCATAGGGTACATGCAAACCAAGTTAAAACTCGTCTGAAATTTAAACCAAAACCCAAATAAAACTCGGCGAAACCCCGATAAAACTCCACGACTTCAACACCACCAGCCACAACATCCAATACCATGATAATTGCTCCCATCCAACTCAAAAATTATAGCACAAACTTTCAAACTAACGAGCTAACTCGCATATCCAAAATCCACGTCAAAACCAAAAAATCCATACTCGAAACATAAAGAACGATGAGGAGAACGTGAATCTCATTCTGGATCGTTGATTGCTCGTAGTATGAACCTCCAGGTATTCACTTGAAATTCACCAAAATCCCCTAAATTTTCGTCTAAAATGAGAGAGGAGAGAAAAAAGGTGGTGAAATGAGATGTTTTTTGGACTTTTATAGTCTTTTTGTCATATAGTGTGTGTGTAAATCCCAAGGACCACTTGGATGGTCGAGATTAGGTCAAAAATTCCTTTTAATGTTACTTAGATTGGTGACTTTGTCACTTGATCTTATCATCCTTCAATCCCATACACTAAACCCCAAGGCGTCCGTGACGCGTATCTTTCGCGTGCACTCACGCCATTAAATGTCTAAACGACATTTTATATTAATTATTTAATGCATTTTATTCGTTTATCGTGTGTGCATTATTTTCCAACCTAATGTATTATCATTCTCCTACCTGGTACACGCGTCTACACACTAATTGAGGCGATACCCGTCATACTATCTCACATGAACAATAACAATATAAATACATGCATTGCGATGCAATTCAACATAATTAAGCATAAACATCGCAAATTAGGCAAACAGCACACAAAACTAACTATTTACCTATCTAAGGCGTGTCCGATCCTAGCGGCGAGGTCCACGAGATGCTGAGCTGACGTCCACATCATCAAATACATTATATTAATGGCATAATTAAAACTGGGCCATTACAAATTGGCTTTTGTTTCTTTCACGAACACGCAAACTCCTCGTGACCTGATACATATTCAAAGCCACTAGGAAGTCTTGCCATAGATGTATCATTTTCCTCAGGTTTCCTCTTGGGTGTTTTTTATTCCCTTTTTGGTCTACATACTGGACTAGTCAAGCGCCCCAGGAATGTTGATATTCGGTCTCCCTCTTGTCTTCACTTTTGCAGGTGGTGGAATCCTCGACATCAAGGAAGGATTACTTATCTCTCTCAAATATTGAATGATCTTGAGACGGGCGTCCTCATCAACACAACTTCCAAACTTATCATTGACTTTATAAATCTCTTCATTGAAGTTATAGTCAGACCGACCGACAGATTGCTCAAGCATCAAACTCAGCATATGCCAATGCGTGTGAATGTTTGTCAAGTGGTATAAGTGAACTAACCAAAAGATGTACATTAAGCTCTTGTGCAAAAGGAAGGTCGTATGTGGTGCGTATCTCACAACGACAAAAAATTGGTCGGTCCCTACATCATTTGCACGCTCAACCTCTTCACGAATCAACTTAAGTGTTGCTTGAGAGACATAACCTCGCAATCACCGATACAAATAGCCCATAAAATTGTGTTGCACCACATTCAAACTCCACTCAAATGATGTCTTAATCTTGTTGTGTTGGTTGTCTATCATGCCATCAGTGATAACTCATAGCGCCTCAAAGTTTGCTTGACCGCGACCAACGTGTTTCTTGAGAGTGGAATGCGCAGACTCAACTTTTTGCGTCGTGGTCTCTCCTAGGTAGATAATCTAATATGTCTGAGTGGATACAAATCACTCCTTGAACTCCTCAACCCAAGTGTTTTCCAAGTACTCGACTAACCTTTTTACATCGCCATAATCATATTTTTTTTCATTCAACCTACGGTTAAACGATGCCTCAGACTTCGCATACAACAATGTTGTCCACTTATCATTAAAGAAAATGAAGTCTTCATTTCTTGCGAACAACTTTTTAGTGTTGGTCAAGACATTTCTTGGATTGCATTGATAAGTTTTAAGTCTCTATCAATGACAACAAAAAATCGGTGTAGACAACCCATCTAATATATGCTTCAAAATCTCTAATGGTCGTATGTAGTTGTCATTAGTCTCCGACGACATGAAAGCAAACCCAACCGAGAAAGTCAACTCAGTCGAAGTCGGCCCAATAATCTCCAACAGTGGCATTCGGTACATATTGGTCTTGTATGTGCAGTCCATGATGAGCACCAAAGGGGAATACTACACCAAGTTGATGGAGTCAGGATGTGCCCATAATAAGTCTGTCTCAACATTCGTATCATTATCTTTCCTATGCTACGACAAGTAGTTATTTTTCTCTAATAAGTGCAATAGTTGTTGCATTTGCGCTCTTCTCCCCCTCCCAACTTCTCTGCCTCGCTGCCTTTACCGTGCATTATATATCGTTCGAAGTGTAGAAGCATTGTTTTTATCCCTTTGCATCAATATGTTGAGGACGTGTCGTGGCATCACATTACCCTTAGTCATCTTCCCCACTACAACCTTCTCATCTGAATTCAATTGTCCAGCATATGAGTGTCCTTCCGAGTACTTAGCAGTCTTGTGGTTGTGCCGCCCATATAGCACATTCAAATATCATAGAGAGTCCGACTCTTCCTTGATGTAAATAAGAAAAGAGCACTCACATTTTTAGGTACCACTATAAGTATCTTCTTTCACTTGGTGAAAAAATTGGAAATTTCAAGGTAGGGTGTGCGGGAATGTGAAGAGATTGGGTATACGGGTGAATCGGCTGAGTTGGGAGGGCAATTGGACATTTAATTATGAAATAAGTTTTTAATTCGAAATTGTTAGGTGCCCTGCTCACAGTTCGAGGTGCACATAGCGCGGCACTAAGCAAAACGTGTTTAAAAATACGATTTCTATACTGTATATTCTGTGACCAAGTGTGTTTTGAAAACATGTTTTGAAAACTTGGACTGCATTCACTTACAAAATAAAAATAAAAATAAAAATAAAAAAAGCACTTGGACTGCATACGCAATTCGAGGTGAATTCGTGGTTGAGGTCCCTGGTCATATCATCCTAGCAGAACTCACTCACTTTAAGCCTGCTAGCCCGAAACTGCAAAAATGGCTACTTGCCTCTCTCGTAGACTGCGAACAAGCTCTCCTTCGAAATTCTACTCTCATTTCTCTTCATCTTCTCTTCTCCCTCACCATCCCAACCCAATCCCCTCAAACTCTCATCTCACTCCCTCTAAATTCATCTCTTCAATTCCACAGGAATCATCATCATCAAACCCTAATCTCATCTTCATCGGATCTCACTCCTCCGCGCTGACTTCTTTTCTTCAACAACACAGAAACCCTGCTAGTACTACTACTACTACAATGTCAAATCCCAAATTCTTCTCAACTTCCACTCAATCAGGTCCGGATGATAAACCATCCAGCCAAGAAAAATCACACGAATTCAAGAACGAAGAGATCGTCGGTCCCACGGTGGAGCGTGATCTCTCCGCCCTCGCTAACGAGATGCGCGAAGTCCTCGAATCTCTGATGAAGACGATCTTCAATTTGAGCAAGGCCTTGGCGGTTCTGGGTCTGGTGCATCTTGGCTGCGGAGCTTGGATTTCGTACGCAGCGCAGTCGAGTCCTATCTCGGCGGTGTCGATCCAGAGCTTCGCGGCATTCGCTTTCCCGTTCTCGCTGGCGTTCCTGCTGCGGCGGCTGCTCAAGCCCATGACCTTCTTGAGGAAAATGGAGGAAAGAGGTCGGTTGCAGATTCTGACTTTAACTCTTCAGGTCACTAAGAGTTTGAATTTATTCTTAGTGCGTGTTCGTGGGGTTTCATTCACTTGTGTGTTGGGGATGATTGTTGGATTGCTCTTCAATGTGTTTTCCAAATGATGTTGTATTTGCTTTATTGATGTTGGAAAGATGCGGTTTTTGGTTCAAGCATCTCATAATGCTTAGGTTTCTGAATGTGAAATGTTAAGATATGTTAAGATTTGATGTTAAGATTTGAGATCATTCGGTAGTAACCGTTACTTATATAAATAGGTGGTTTGTACTCAAGAAAGATACACAATGAAGATTATCTCTCTTAGAAATTAACATGGTATCAGAGCTAGGTTATGGGTAGACTTTTGTTTTTACTCTCTTTCGATCGACTACCTCGAGTTCGTTACCCTCCTGGTCGCTCATTGTCGATTCTGCTCTGCCTATGTTTGTGCACGAGTCAATCCGTGTGCACCTTTATTTGTGTACATGTCCTGCCCGTACATGCTTTTATGCACCCCAATCAGCCTTGCACAAATCATTCCTTGTGTCCACATCAGCCCCTGCTTTCAGTTCACATCAGCCCCTGCCTATATGCATCTCGGCCTTTGTGGTCGTCGTGAGACCATCTGCTCATCCGTTCGATTTGAGATCATCTACAAACTACTCTGCCCGTGTGCATGTGCATTCCGGATTTGCTCATAAGTCGATCATTAGCATGTATATCGTGGGTTACGACATATCTATGTCTCTGCTCTGTGAGGTGTCGTTGATTAATTTCCTTCACAACGAACTCTAGATCTGTTTTTTTTTTTTCGGCATTTGTTCACTTGAATTTATTCTTGTGTTGCCACCTACGCTCCACTGATTTTTTTTTAGCAAATTCAAGTTGGTTTTGACAAACACATCTTGAGTTTGAGAGAGGGTGCTAAGATTTGATGTAAGATTTGAGATCATTCGGTTGTAACCAAAAGATATTGTGGTTTTAACCGTTACCTATATAAATAGGTGGTTTGTACTCAAGAAAGATACACAATGAAGATTATCTCTAAAATTTCATAACGAGATTGATTAAATAACAAGTTATACATAGTGAAGTTGTCCATGCTGCAAAAACTCGAAATTCTTAGAAATAAATTTGGGATTTAATTAGGCCTAAAATAGATTTGGGATTTAATTAGGCCTAATATGGTTGTTGCTTGACTTTGATTACTGAAGTTCAAATGCAAATATGTTATCCATTTTTTGGCCTCATCTTGCCTTGCTTTTAGTTGAAAGATAGAATGGTAGTAGTTCTTTTTTGATTTCTGATGAACATGCCACCGAAAAATGATACTTGGTTAGATATGTTAGCTCAAAAAGAAGACACTCGAAGCCCCCATAGGGTGTGGTGTTGTGGTAAAGAAAAGAGCACTTTAAGTGCATTTCCAATGGTAAATGTGGATTGGGATCAGCCACCTCATCAATGTGAGGAGGATGTCTATCTTACGTGACACTAATTTTCACTAGATAAAGTGAGACATTGTAACTCAAAAATAGTCTCCAATGGACAATGCGGATTGAAACTTTTTTTTTTTGGTTTTTATTATTTGTATATAGAATGAGACATTTGTTTTGCTTTTTTTATTTAATTTCTCTAACAAATAATGATGATGTGGTAGTGGAGTGAATGTTTACTACAATGTCTAGAAGTGGACATTAGGGTAGACACCCTTTACTTTGATTCCCTGCCACATCATGTAGGTATTCACAATCTATAGTCTCATTGGAGAGCTTTTTTGGGTTGAATGTTCACTGTGTCCTATGTAGATCCATTTTCACCTCAATCCATGACACCATTGGAGATGCTCTTAACTCTTGCTGAGGCAGATGTCATGAGTTCGATTCTTGGCAGAAACATTATATTTCCTTGGTTTATCCAAGGTTATGGGGTAAGGACACCGACTAACTCTCATGGGACTAGTCGAACCAAAGTAGAGAGGGACTTAAAAAGGTTCGATACCAATGGTTAAAAAAAATAAAAAATAAATAAAAATAAAAATAAAAAGACACTTGAAACAATCAACTCATAAATGAGGTTTGGGTGCGATAATTACAGATGGTGAGGGCTCAAAAAAGGGCAAAAAAATAAAAATAAAAATAAAAGCTGAGCGGGGAAGTGCAGATGGGTTGCTGATGTTAAACATGAAATGTCAGGTTCCCCTACCTGATTTTTGTGCATTCATGAGGCTCTTTGTCAACCAGATCGCAGTTTCTCTGGATGAAACTACTTCTTCTCCAAATGGTCTCAGTATACCAGCAAGTTCTTCGAGCTTGTCCTGTTGAAGAAGTTGTGCACATAGCTCGAGAAGAGATTCTAATGCATCTGCTCTCTGAAGAGAAGTTCTTATATTTTCCCAATGGGCTCGCAGTGCTTCACTGCTTTGAAGTGTAGCTATGTTACTCATTAGTGAATTGTTTTTAGTAACTCCATTTGTTTCGCCGTCATCATCTTTTCTCGTTTGCTGAGGAGAGCAAATGGTAACACTTCTAGGCTCTGCTTTAGCTGCAGATTGAGGTGTTAGTTTGGGAGCTGATGATGGCAGCTTTATGGGTGCACTTGATGGCCTTGTATCAGATTTTTCTGTTTCCTCCAAACAATTTGTAGAGGGTTTTAATCCGCTTTCATGGCTAACTGTTAGCACATGTGGGGAGTGCTTGGCCTCCATTGACCTGCACTCATAAGCATCAGGAAGCATTGGCGGTGAGGAGACAGCCTCTTTGTTGTTTCGGTCTGCAGCATCTGAGGATGTTTCATTCTCTTGGTGTAAGCTTGGGCTTTCACTCTCACTGTTAAGTTCTTCTCCATCCAAACTTGGTTTAGTACCATTGGTTGGTGCATCCTCTATGGTGAATCCCTTTGTCACGACACCAACCTCTTCCTCTTGTTGGGAATGTTGTTGGGAATAGCTTTGGTTGCTGTGTTGTTCGTCCTCTTCTTGGCGACTTGTTGATGTGCTCTCACAGGCGTTCTCTGTGTCTGTGCTTTCCATTCGTTGTATACAGACAGGTTTCACTCTCTTTTCTCTGATTTTAGAAGTTTTGACATTCGGGGTTCTAACAGCTGATGTTGAATCTACACTTCCTTCTTCTTGGTAACAAGTTGTAGGATCAACTCTGTCTTTCTCAAGTGTATCTGCATTATTTCTGGAGGGTGCTAACAAGTCACTGAGAGGAGAATTTTTAGGCGCAATGCCACTGAATCCTGCAGTCACCCCAGTGCAGTTCATCTTTTTTGTTGGTTCTTGTTTGGCCGCAGTTCTTTTTATCTCTTTTGCTGGTTCTTCTTTGATAGATCTGTATGAAGTGGAAATCTTGTAGCCATTTAGCTTCTCAGGTGAGTTGCTTGTAGGCTTGACAGGAAGAAAGACTGGAGGCAGATTGCGGCATTGAGCTAGATATGGTTCTAAATAAGGATTCCTCAGCAGCTCCGCAGCCTAATATGTAGATATAAGATTTACGAGTGTTAGCGGCTGTTGGAGTCGATACAACTGAGATTGAGAGAAAGAGAACTTACTGTTGGTCTGTGATCTGGGTTCTTTCTTAGCATGCTTTTGATCAGACGTTTGCTGCAGAAGCTCACCTAAATATCAGTTCACAGTGGTACTTGTATGTCTACTAAATTGTAATAGTAATGAAGATGGATTAGAAGTAAAAGGTTGGTGAAAAATGTACTGAAAGTAACAGTGCATGTGCTGACAATTATAAATTCAACATAGAATTGTGTAGAATTGTCAAAAGTTTGGAGGTAGAAACACTTACAAAGAAGAGGAATACACAGTAGGGAGTGGAGAGATGGAGGATCTATTAATCTTATGGATCAACCCAGATGTATCCTGTTTGATTCATTAACAGGTTGATTAATTTTTTTTCCTTGAAGGATATAACTAGAATTACACATTCTCTGCTGATAAAATAGTGAAGTTGGGAAAATGTGGCTCAGCTGATACTTACTGGAGCTCTGAATGCAGGTTGATGTGCGGCAATTTCAAACATGCAACAACCTGGTTAAAATTATTTGCGAGACCATTTATAGGAAACACGTATCAATTGCACATAAACACGTATCAATTGCCATAACTTGTGAACTGATGAGAAGCATGTAGAGTAATTTTCCCTTACCCAATGACCAAATATCTGATTTGTAGCCGTAAGGAATATCTGCAAGTAGTTCTGGACACATATAATTTGGGGTTCCCACAACCTAGTATAAGATATGCCAAGGATTAGTGTGATCCTCATTCTGAAAGGTTAGAAAAAGCTCTTAAAAGTTACGAGGTAAGTTTAAAGGTTGTTTCTTTGGTCAAGTACATCGGCAGTTAGTTACATGCTTAATTGTGGTTCCTTTGGATTGTGAAATTGTGTCATTCAGTTCATTAGGACCATCACACTTGACTTTGGAGCCTGCTTCTATTTGGTTCACTTGTGAAGAACCCAGGATCATTAAGATCATTGGACTGTTATAGCCTCAATTCCAAATTTTATGCCATTTAGATTTGACTTGTGACTCCTTTTGGGAGACTAAGCATATAGTTCTTCTAACAGCTACAACAACAAAGCTTCAATCCAAATTATCTTTCCTTTTAACCACGCAAGTAAAGGTAAGCACTATAGATTAGAATCGAACTTGATTTTAGGTATAATGAGAAGTGCTAGAATGACACCACCATGTCACACCACAAGACACATTGACTCACACGAACCATCCATGCGCGCCTCGAGATGCAGGTATACACAGATCTTGATGTATAACACGCGGGTCAAGGTCACATGGAAGGCTCTTGTGAGCCAATGTGTCTTGTGGTGTGACCTTGTTGTCATTCTAGTATTTTCCTTTATGTATTGGGTATTTCTAGATCAATATGAGCTAATGTGTTGGAATACTTTTGTATAATTTTATGTAGTAGTATCACTTCTTAGTTGGTTGGCGATACATACAAACGCTTAATCTATTTTAGCCCTCGTTATACATCAAGAAGGTTTGCTTAGATGTTGGACTCCAATATGCAAAGTTTCATTTGATCGCAGCAAGTAAGGTTCTTTGTTAAGGTTTTCCTTTTTCAACTTGTTAGACTTTGTCTGTTTAGTGGTTTATTTACGAAAGCATTACAAATTAATATTTTATATCTCCAGCTTTTCTTCTGTACTTAAAAACTTATTTTTTAAATCCAGAAGGTATCCTTTTGAAATGATTTTAGCTTATAGGATTAGGGTAATTTTAACTAATGAAACATGCTTCTTAGGCCTTGTTTGGTTAGGGATGAAGTTATCTTCCGAGATATAACTTACAGGGGAGTTGAGAACTAATCTTGTTTGATTGGCCAACTTGCTTGCAAGTCATCTCCCAACTTACACCCTAGGGCGTGAGATATCTCCCCACCACCCCCCTTGGGAGTTATCTCCTAGGAGTTGTTGACACAATTATCCCTCATTAATGACTTATTTATTACTCATATCTCTCTTGTTTGAAGGTTATTTATGACAATTCATTTTTTTTATTGTTTACAAATTTAAAACTTCCTTCCAAGTTTAAAGTTGAATCAAACATGAAAATATTAACTCCAAAGAGTTAACTCCAAGGAGATAACTCCTAACTAACACTGTAAGTTAGCAAATAACGAACCGAACGAGGCCTTAAAATGTGGACAGACGTGCTTCTTAAACATGCTTCATCTAAATGGTGCATGTGCACCGCCTCACAAAGTTAGGTGGCCTATTTAGGTTGTTATGAGTTAAATGTACACGATGGATTCTGTACCGTCTGGGGTTCTAGGATGGATTTAATAGTTGACTGCATCAAAAATCAGAAAAGAGAGCCATGAGGATGGAATTCTTGGTGCGGGTGTAAAATTAACTTTGCTAGGGTCAGCTCTGATTTCCATTTTATGTAGGTCAAAATACTTATTAAAGGTTCATACCGAAGAAGCTAGATTTTCTTTGTTGAGCAGTTTTGCTAGGCCAAAGTCACCTGAATTAGGTCGAACCCACAAGTTAGAATCAGTGCATTTCTACAAAAATGTATTTAGCACTTCTACTAAGCTAGAGTACTTTTCTTACCGAGTCGAATATCGTTTTCCTTAGTGAGAAATATGTTGGAGCACTGAAATCAAATAAATGAATCTTAGTTGGTATTATTACTAGTAGGTTAACTTGTATTTGTTATCAGTACAAAATTGCATACCTTTAGATCCCTATGAAGGACACGGTTGGAATGCAGGTAATCAACAGCTATCAACAACTGAGTTAACCATTTGCAGAGCTTCTGTAGCAAAAACATAGAAAATGAGTTAACTTGTCCTTGCAGAATGACAGAGTCAACTATTTTTCGATGCACTTTTTCCTTTACTTGCCTCTTCTGGAAGAAATTTTCCCTTTGTCTTCTTCAACATCTCAGCTCTGGTGATGCATGGAATTATATGTCAATATTTTCCAGTAAGATGTTGTGTACTTCTATTCTATTTATTTACATGCATTTGCAGAAAGCACTTACATGTCGCCCCCTTCGCAGTAACTTGTCACTATGCAAACAAAGCTATCCTATTCATACAAATGCCTAGGCTCAGAACAACATTCAAGAAGTTTTGTGTTGCATTCAAATTCTTAGTAGACCAAAATATTTATTCTTCAGGGTTACCTTTTCCACCCATGCATCTTTGTATTCCACGACATATAGATTGCTTAACTTTGCGATGAGCTCCATCTGCGATGAAAGTTACATTAAATACTGATGGGAAATCATAAAGTTAGATCATCTGATTAATCTCAACTTGTGGGTAGCTTCAATCTAGGTGCTTTTGTATCTTTTATCTTTTTTGATACTGTAGACCTGTGATGTCTAGAATTACTTCTCCTATTCTATAGGAGACACCCTACCTTATAACTTACAACATATATGTTTCGGAAAGTTTGAAAGTTTGAATTTGTGACCTTAACGAGGTAAAAGACAAACAATTAGTAAGTTCCAACTACTGCACCGAGGAAATGGTTGCTAATCTAGGTGTATTCATTGTTGCCATCAATAAGTAATGAAAAAATGTAATATTTTTAGTGCGAAAGTCCTAGTGAATAGAAACTTCATCTGATCTTGGAAGTTAATTATGGAGGAAGCACTTTCATTCAAAATTGTAGAATGTTAGTAGCCTTTTGCCCTTCATTGGTTTCATGTTTTGCATGAGTGAAAAGGAGAATGCTTGGTTGACAAACATTTGCTGCAAATTTGTTTGTTTTGATGTTTGCATTGATTTGTGTCCGCACAAATAACAGGGTAGGACACTTGCAACCGTCCACCAAATGTATGTCGCAAAAGTATATTCAATCGTTATCTATGTGTTTTCCTCTAAAAAAATCACTGTCTGTGAAAAAGGAAATGATATTCTTACGACACTTAAGGTCATGCACCAGTCGCCCACCTCTTTGCAAGATGTGCTATATGTTCGAGATATGTGGACGCTAAGGTTGAAAGTGGGGCAGGGTGGGGCGGGGTAGGGATTGAAGATACCGTCTCCATCCCCACGGGACACGGGGCAGGGTTTCATCCACGACGCAAATTCCCTGCAGGGAGAACTTTGCGCCCCCCCCAATCTCTCAAAAATATTAGTAAATACAAATAGATTCAACTTTAAACGCAAATAGAGATGCTTCATTTCATTCCAAACAACAAACACATAAATAAGAGCATCCTTATATATTTCCAAAAGTATAAATCATGTGGCATGTAGATACAAAACCCAAAAGTATAAACTATGTGGCATACAGATACAACATAACAAACTATGCTAACTAGCCAACATATTTTCATCTATATATATGTAACTACATGTATTGTATTATATTAATGAATCATGATAATTAATCAAAATTATTTAATTAAATGATTGGAAAATACATTAAATATTCAATTTTTTTGAATATGTTATGTATCGTGTATTAAGTAATCAGGTGTTGTATTATATTTAAATTCATAACTTATTATAATAAATTATTTAGTAAGGTAAATTTGGTTAGAATTATATATTTTGCAGCGGTGTACGCCATTTACTATGTTAATTGCAAAATATAAAATATGTATCTATCGTATTACATTATTTATAAAGTATATATTGTAATTTAGTCTTAATAAAAGTTTTAGTTAGATTAAATTAAATTTTATTTTGAAAATATTATCTCCATTTAGTTACAAATTATTATATAAAGAATCGAATGCATAAGATTTTATTTTGAAAATTAAGCATGACTGGTGCAGTGGTTCACTTGTTGGAGGGTTGAGTTGATTGTGAGGGGTTCAATTTATGTGAATTCACTTTTGGACAAATTTTTAACACTCTACAAAATTCAAGATCCCACGGGGATTCCCCGCGGGACGAGGATAAAGGGCACAGGGCGGGGAAACCTCGCAGGGCAAGAGTAATCCCCGTCCCCGCGCAGGGCGCGAAAAAATGCAAGGAATCTGCGTCCTCGCGAGGGACAGGGATTCCCGTGGGGACGTGGATTCCCCTCCCCACTTGCAACATCATACAACTTTCCAATGGTGTGACCTTTAAGTATGTAACCTGACTATGTGCTTGCATAGCATGTCTCCACCATGGCACTATTTAGATAAGTGGTTTCTAGAAAGCAATTAACAAGATTTAGGCTTCTAGTCATTTGTAGGGGTTATACCAATTTTAATTAGTTGGCTTTTTTTTTTTTTTTTTTTTTTTTTTTTTTTTTTTTGAAGGAACCTTATTTCGATGTTAAGCTATTAGACCTGATTATGGGCCGAGCTTGGGCTAGACTCGGGCCGAGCCCTATCGAGCTCGGGTCTATGAATCTTGGCCCAGCTCAGCCCATAACCTATATCCGGGCTTATAATATTAGCCCAAGCCCAGCTCATAGAGAAAACATAAAACTTAAGCCCGGTCCGAAAGCCCACATATATTTTTTTAATAAAAAATAATATCGCATAATTTTTGTTTGTATGTATTTTTTAACATTGCTGGTATGTGCATAGTATGTGCATGTAAGTATAATGAAATTTTAAAATAAAAATATTAATAAAATATTTTACTCATACCAAAAGAGTGAAAAAACGAATATACATATGATATTTCTTCTCTAAACATATAAAACAAAAAATATCAATGATTCAATAAAACCATTTTAAAATGAATTTCAGCTTATATCATGGCATAAAATACTTATATCTCAATATATTTATACAATTTTTATTGTAAACAAATTTATTATTTACTTATGCATAGATAAATTATAATATAGATAATATTATATAGCGACCTTAATATTTTATTTGAATATTATAAATTATTGATTGTCATTTTTTTATCTTAAACATATAAAACTATATATAGCTTATTCAAATATAAACTAAAAAATCGGATTGTAAATTGCAATATATATATATGGGTTACATTTTGAACTAATCTTAAATTACTCGTCAAAAACCCTTAAATTATATTTATATTTTATGTAAAAGTATAATATTAAAAGGTGATGCTGTAACAATATCTTTTGGAATTCATTAAGGCATATATTATTTTTTAAAACGACTAGCTAGACTTATGACCAAAAAAAAATAAAAATGACTAGCTATACCGTTAAATGTGAATGTTAAGATATTATTTCCAACTATTTTTAATATTACCTTTTTATCAGCTAATTATTCATTAAATTATTGTGGCGTCAATATTTTTACTAAAAATTAGTGAAGTGTTTTTTTAGCAGTAAGTTAGTAAAATGTTTATTTGACAAAAAAAAGTTAATAAAATGCTTTTATTTTAAATATGGGTAGGAAGATAGTGGTTTTAAAATTACCAAATATATAAGTTAAAGTAATTTACTTACACTTTTTTCAAAGGAGAAGATGTAGTGTGAATAGTAATGTTTTACAACTAGTGACTTTGAGGACTTAGGATTGGTCCCTGCAGGGAGTATATTTTTAACGCATATATAAACAGTACATTCGGGATGAACCCCGACCAATTAGGGGATTGAAGCTTTTTTATAGTTGTTGAACCTATTAATGTATAACAAATGTAATAAATACCAATGTATAACAAATGTATGAGAAGTATATAACAAATAGCATTCTCCTAAATTTTATTTTATTTTATTTCAATGGCATTGTCCCAAATTGAAATTAAAGCTAACCTCTTGATGGGCTGTACGCTTAAACTTTTCAGTCTGCTTGACCAAGTGGATTTTCTTCAATACGTACCTGACAATGAACCGGGAGTTGAAACCGATAGGACATACATTGGGCTAGTGGAAAATATAATGTAGATATGCTAGTGGAAAATAAAACATAGAAAATGCTACTAGCAGGGTATATATGATAGTAGCGGATCTTCTTCAAGACATACCTAACAATGAACAGAGAGTTGAAACTAATATGACATACATTAGCAAGTGGAAAATAAAATATAAAAAATGCTACTACTAATATGTACGTGATAGTTTATTATACCAAACACTTCTGAATTTGGTAAAGGATTTGATTTCAAGGTATCGAGTTCGAGTCTCGTAAATGAAAAAAATCAAATTATAAGGGCCACCTCTCATATGGGGTCCAACAACAATCGAGTGTAGATTAGTCGGTGAGGTTGGCGCTGTTGGGGCATGTGCCCTAGGTCAATCCATTAACTGTCTTTATAAATATTTTTAGTTAATAAAATAGAGGATTTCATTTACTGTTTATTATAATTAATTTGCATGTTTACATTATAATAAGACCCATGGGTATTTACAGAAATATCCTAAATGTCCCTAGTCGATCATTATATTGAGAACTATGATGAATTATGACTAGTGTGAGTCTTGATTGATGATCATATGATGATTATACGTATAGGGATACGAATCAAGATCACGAGTACTTGTTAGGGAACAAAGTACTGGACCGACTCGCTATGAGAACATCACATGAATTAAGTCATAGTTGTTTCTCATGATAGGTATATTTTTCAGTCCTCTGACTTGAGATTACCAGAGACTTCAACATTAGGAACACAGTGATTTGACACAATCAAACGTTGTCTTTAACCGGACGATTATAAAGGTTGTGATTGGTTACTGTGTGAGCAATGTGATGAAGTTGTGTAATCATGATAGAATTTGTCCCTCTCATATAAAGAGAGATATCCAAAGGATCCTCGATGTGTTAGACCGTTAAAAGGCCTAGTCTAAGTGCATTAATATTGATCAATGTCACTTGGATGTTTTCAGTCTACCTAGAGATCGAGACTAGTACGATTGAACATGTTGGATGACAATTCCATGCCTTATGTTTGATCAAAAAGGATATCGTGTGACAAAATGATGTTATATACATTATTGATTAGGTTGTATCGATTTGATATTCGTACAACTTGGGTAGTCATAATGTCTTGCTAGAGGCCGCTTATGACTTGTATACCAAAATGAGTTTTGGTACATTGCCAACGTTGTATGAGCCTATTGGGTCGCACACTAAGAATGGTTTTGCGAGATTTTAAGATGGTTCAGAAAAACGAATTTATATGATAAAATTCGTGACAGAAACGTCCTTGTGGTGTATTACACTTATACTTCTTTAAGTAGGGGTATATGTGTAATTTACTTAACCGTCTATATACAAGGGTTGTATAAATAGACGCTTTAAGTTAGAACACATATAGGAAAGATTAAGGGCCGAAACTCTATTTTTCGTTCAGAAACGAATTAGGGTTTTCTTGTACGCTCTGGATCGTTTTGGAGAGAAACAAAAAGGTTTGGTATTCACTCGAAGCTAGCACTTTGAATCTCGGTCGCCGTTCGTGTGTGGACTACTGGTAGAGGGCGTTCGTCGTTGGCAGCGCCTTAGAGATCGATCAACCTTCGAAAGGTATATTGCGACGAGGGTATGATTAAGTTTTCATGGTTTAAATGTTTTTAATGGAATTAGATTCGGATCCTGTTGGGGTTTTTGTCAAAATTGTTTTGTAATTTCCGCTACGTATGAACCCCAAAACCCAACAGGCGGTACACACCACCCGAGAAACTCTTAAAAAAAAAAAACTCTGAAAAGCAAATTTGATAGCCCGACCTGAAGTACAATAGGACCTACAGTGAATTTAGATTTTTTAGGTGTTTTTCAAAAAATAAGGTGGCTTTAGTTTTTAATTCACCAAATAATGGGGTTTACTTTAAAATTTTAAAATTGATGTATAACTCCTTTTGAAAATGAGCTATTTGTTCAACTCAAATATCGCACATCGAGGTGGAGAACCCATGCAAACAACACATGCATATCGAAATGGAAAACCCGCGTCACTCGCGTATCTCGAGGTAGACAACCTATGTAAACGACACGCACGCATATCAACGTGGACAACTCATGCAAACATCACGCACGTATGTTGAGGTGGAGAATTCATGCAAATGCCAGGCACGTCTATTGAGGTGGGCAACCCATGCAAACCATGCAAAGGTTACGTACGTATTTCGAGGTTGACAACTCATACAACCTTGCCTAATCCTTGCAAACCATGCAAAGGTCACGCACGTATTTTGAGGTTGACAACTTATAAAACCTTGCCTAATCCATGCAAACCATGCAAAGGTCACGCACGTATTTCGAGTTGGACACCCCATGTAACCTCGTAAAATCCAAGTAAATCATGCAAACGACTCGCACGTGTCTCGAGGTGGTAAAGCCAATGCAAACGTCACACACGTATCTCGTGGTTGACAACACATGGAAACGCTACGCACGTATGTCGAGGTGGGCGAGCCATGCATCTTCGTGCAAACTCATTCAAACGTCACACACATATCTCGAGGTGTGGACAACTCATGCAATCCATGCGAATGTGAAGCACATATTTCGAGGTAGACAACCCATGTAACCTCGTAAAATCCAATTAAGTAAATCATGCAAACGACTCGCACGTGTCTCGAGGTGGTAAAACCAATGCAAACGTCACACACGTATATCGTACGTGTCCACGTGGACATCCCACGTGTACCGGGAAACAAGAATAGCGCCTTTTCAAAAGGCGCTATTCTTGTATGTCTTTTCCACGTGGACATCCCACGTGGACACCCAATACTATTTACACGAATAGCGCATTCTCCAAATGCGCTATTCGTGTTATTTGTCCAACGTGAACCGGACACATGAATAGCGCATTTTGAAAAGGCGCTATTCATGTGTCCACGTAGGCTGAAAATGTTTTCTCCCCTAATAGCGTCTTTTCAAAAGGTGATATAGTCTATTTCTAGAATAAAAAAAACGCACACTTGTTTTGCTCATTTAAACTATTTTCTCCTGTACTTTTGCAATTTTTTCTATTTTAGGTACATCCACAATTTGTATTATCCTCTCTAGATAGCCAGATCTTGGCCACCCTAGTAATTCATTCTAGGGTAGTTTGTACTGCTTGTTCTTGGGAAATAAATTTAGTTGAAAACTCTCTATAATTAGTTTCAAATTCTCCATTTTTAAATTATAGTGTGTTGAGAGGTTGCTTGGAGGTAGTTAATTTTGTCACGGTGATGGCGGGTTGTCTAGGAGAAACTACTTGACATGCTTCGAGCTCGAGTTCATGGCCGGCTAGAGTTAGTTGGAAGTTAGAACTGCATATTAATAGTCAACCAACAGTCAAAAGGGCCTCTACAAACTCAAAAATATAGGCCTTAGTGGTTACTAATCAAAAAAAAAAAGCAAGATGTTTTCTTACATCAAGAGATGAATTTCATATTTTCACATTTTATTCAACTTTGAACTTATTGGGAACAAATTTGAAAAACAATAAAAATGAGGATTGACATAAATACTCATCAAACAATAAAATATGTAATAAAGATGTAATTAATGAAGAATAATTGTGTCAATTTCTCTCAAGGAGATAACTCCCTTAAGAAGATGGGAAAATTATCTCGTCATGTATAACTTAAAAGGAAGTTGGCATTACAAAGCAAACAAGATTAGTTGAAACTTCTCTAGAAGGCCAAAGAAAAAAAAAACATTATGCATTTTGCCAAAGGGAAGAGTAACACCACCGAAAGCGAAAAGGAAAAGTTGGTGAAAACTTGCACTAATTTTAGTTTTTGAAGGGATACTGAAGCTTGTAATTCAACTCAAAATCAACAATGTAAGAAATATAAGATTGAAAAAGTTTTGGAGCATCCGACTAACTCTTAATATAAGATTAGTCTAACTAAAATAATTAAGGAGTGGCTGAAAAAGATTGGGAGTCTTGGTACACCAAGGTTATCAAAAACAAAATGACCTAAACGAAGGAGAAATTAATGAGCTCACTTCTTTCTCTCGGACTTGTGGAGGACGAGAAACGCAACGCCAAAAGCTCCTCTCCCAATCTGCTCAATCACCTCATACTCTTCCATCTTTGATTTTGCGTCGTCGTTCTTAATCTCCATATTGTTCAACGCCTCTATAACAACAGCAAAACAATCGTCAATTTATATCCACTACCAGAGCATGTAGAATTATCGAGTCACACAACTCTTAATATAATTAATTAATTCCTCATTGATTTCACTCACAAGGAAATACCATAACGGAGCCTACGTACAAGCAAAAATCACACAACTGACATGAAGGAGAACACTGACTACAATATAGAAATTGATTACCTCAGCTAGCGTTTACTGGATCCAACTAGACAGGACTCATGAGGAAACCCGATAGAGAGAGATGGGGCTGAAATAAATGAATTAAGAGAGAGAGAGAAGAAAATTAATGGGAAAGCAAAGTGTGAAAAGCAAAAGAGAGGGTGACAGGTGTGCTGCTGCAGAGTGATGAGTAAAGAAAGAGGGGTTGGCTTGCGTTTACAGATTCCTTGATGATTGCAGCAAAAGCTGTGTGAGGGAAAACTATTCAAAAATATTGTTGCATTAAAAATACTTAATAGGGCCAGCATCATGCATTATTGGCAAAGAAAATAGTACTAAAGCTCTAACTAAACAGGGGTCATGAGCTCGATGTTTAGTATTTACTTTATATTCTCTTGATTTTTTTAAGTTATAGGGCCGAGTCTGGGGAGGAAGTTGAGGTAGGAAATCTCCATTACCCTCAGGGATCTGCCTCGATGGGGCAGCAATTCCTCACCAACTAACCTCTAAGAGGCTGAGGACGAGAGAAATTTCATCCCTACTATTGGGGCGGGACAGGGATGGTATTACCTTTCTCCACCATAAGGAATTCTCATGAAGATTCTCCACTTCACTCAGTGGGGATTCCCCTCGAGGATCCTAAATATTCTATGTGAGAATTACATCAAAATCAGTAAATCTTATATTTCTCTTTTTTGTATGGTAAATGCTTTACATAAAATTTAAAAACAAACTTATAATTGAGAAAAAAAAGCTTTTAATAATTTTGATTTTTGATCTATAATGTATTTGATCTTTTTTTAGATATTATGTGAAAAAGTTATAGGATTGGGGAATCTCCGTAGGGGTGGGGATTCTCGCTGGCCGGAGAATGAAAGTGAGAATTTATTCGGTGAAAAATTTCAAGTAGGAAATCTCCGTTCCGCTATAAGTGAGGATGGAGATTGTATTTGTCACCTCAAATCTGCCCCACCTGCATCTCTAGCTGGGTCAAACGTCTGACTAACTCTCATCAGATTAGTTGAACTATCGAAAAAAAAAAAAGGGCTCAAAAGAGGACAAACATCAATGATTAAAAAAAAAAAAAAAACTTAGAATAGGCTAAAAAAGAATGGAAAAAGTTATAATAGTATAACAATTGTTTGGTTAAAGTGGCAAAAGACTTAAAGGACTCGATTTCGTGATTTTTATTTATTTTTTGACAAAGAATCGATTTGGTGATTTTGAGTTTTATGAACCGAACAAAATTAGGTTAGGAGGCCACTCTGGGAGGATTAATGCGCACAATTGACGTTAGATATCACGCACAAAAAACCAATGAAGTACTTGAATCATGTATATTTTATGTGATTCGAGACACATCCCACATTGCACATTCGTATGGTTGATCCAAGTCAGAAATATTTAAGCGTCGTAGAGACGCGCTGGTTGAGACGTCACCATCTTTAACGGATATACCTCACCACACTTCTGATTTCTCAACGGCTTTGATTTCCTTCCCCTGTATTATTTTCTTGTCATTTAATGAGCCTAGTTCCCCATGCGTGTTTTTCCTACTTATTTATTTTATTGTATGGTACGTGTAGGTTTTTGTCTTTATTTTTATTTTTGGTTGTTGTATTGACAACTTTATTCTTTAAGCAAATTTAAGAGGGAACGAGAATCCTATGAGGTGAAAACTCTCTCTTTTCTCTAACCCGAGGTAACAATTCAAATATTTACAGTAAAGCAATTCAAATATATACATGAAAGTAGACTAAAAATATATACATGAAGCCAGACTAACTTTTCAAAATTACGTACACTTGGAGTTGGAAATGGTTTGATACACATTACGCGTACGCATCTCAAGGTACATCATAGGTGTTGTTACGTTAACTACAATTCGAGATGTGGAGCACAGATCCCTGCGAGGAGCACGACAATCGTTCAACTTTTCACTGGCCTGTAAGAAAGATCCTGGAGGTGGGGGCTCCGGGAGAGACACTCTGATACTTAAGTCAGAATAGAGAATAAGAAGGCTCTAGGATTAGAGAACTGTGTTTTGCATGTATCTTTGTGGAGAGCCGCCCTTTCTAATTTATAATCACTACAAAAATCTGTTGAAATAGAGTCGGAATTTAGCAACAGACTACAATATGATGTTGGTTAGCGACGGATTAGCGACGGAACGCCTCTAAGTTTATTTTGATTCCAATTCCATCGTTAAGCGTAGCTCAAAAACTTCCTTCGAAACATTATGTCGCTAATCTGTTGCTGACTTTCGCGCCTCAAATTCCATCCAAATACTCTGTCGCTAAATTTGGCGCAAAAACTTCCCCCTAAAAGTTCCGTCGCTAATCCGTTGCTAAGTGCGACAAAAAATGTTATGTTTTTGGGGTTCAAAATGCAGAGAAAATTTTAAATTTTTATTTCGAAAGCTCAACAGGATCAAGTCCGAATTCCATTGAATTGATTAACAAAAGTAAATCGTACCTCAAACGCTAGTTTGCTTCTTTATGTTGATCGATATTTAAGACACTGTCAGAGACGAACGTCCTCTATCAAAAATTCACACACAAATAGCAGCCGAGAATCCGAGTGCTAGCCTAAAAGAGAACACAAAAAATGAATTTTCTCACCCTAAAAACTCTAAAACGACTGAGAAACCTAACTCACTTTCTAAAAACGAAAAACTAGATTCCAACCTTAATTTCTCTCGTAATGTGAATTCAATTAACACGTATATTTATACAACCCTTGTATAAAGCTGGGTAAGTGAATTACTATTATAACCCTACTTAAAGTGGTATTAATATGACTTATCATAAGGAATTTTTATATTATGAATTTTATCATATAAAATTCATTGTTCCAAGTTATTTAAAATCCCGCAAAACCATTCTTTGTGTGTGACCCAATAGGTTCATGCAACATTAACAGTGAACCAAAATCATTTTGGTACACAAGTCATAAGCAGTCTCTAACAAGGCATTATGACTACCCAAGTTGCACGAAGATCAAAATCGATACAACCTAATCAATGTTGTATATCATATCATTTAATTAAATATAAGGCATATAAAAGTCACCCTTAATGTTCAATCGTACTAGTATTGATCTCTAGGTGAACTGAAAACATCCAAGTAGCATTAATCATATCAATTCACTTGAACTCAGTCATTTTTAGTCTAACGTATCGAGGGATCCACTAATATATCTCTCTCTAAACAAGAAGGATAAATTATATTTCTATTACACATATTCACACATTATTCTCATAGTTACCAATCACAACCTTTATAATCGTCCGGTTAAAGACAACGTTTGATTGTGTCGAATCACTATGATCTTAATGTTAGAGTCTCTAGTAATCTCAAATCATAGGACTAAATGATATATCTATTATGACTAACACTTATGACTTAATCCATGTGATGTTTTCATAGCGGGTCGGTCCAATATGTTGTTCCCTAACATATACTCTTGATCTTGATTCGTATCTTTATATGCATGATCATCACATGACCATCAACTAAGACTCGCACTAGTCTTAATTCATTATAATTCCTAGTATAATTGAAACCACACCTATGAGGGGGTTGAATTGGGTGTACCGAGAGGTTATTGCCTTTTTAAAATCTTTTAGTGAATAACGATGCTTAACACACACACACAATAAACATCAATGTAGTGCAATGGTGAAATAGGTAGGTGAGATGGAAATGAGAGACAAGATTTATAGTGGTTCGATCCAACCGATCTACATCTACTACATAACATCCTTATTAGGATTTTCAACCCCACTTATATTATCAACAAGTGTTACAACATAAGCTTACAAGCCCAAAATGCCTAATTACAAATTAAGTCTTCTCACCTAGCCTCAATAAGGTTTTTGCCTAGCCTCAACTAGGTATTCCCTTGACTCAGATCTTACTAAGTCTTACAATCAACAACTTACGATGATAATTGATAAATACAATGAAAATCGGCTTTACAAAGTAAAGCGACATTAAGTTCAATTACTTACAAGCCTCCAAGAGCCTAGCAACTCTTATGAATGCAAGTATAATTGTGAATAATATGATAATCAGGCCACTGATTTTATACCAATCTCAGTCAAGAAATCGATGAAACAAAATCAAGTGAAACAAGTGCGGTTTCAAAGCAAATGAACAATTGGTTTTGTAGAGAATCAAGATTAAGACCAAAAACTTGTTCAAATTAGTCCCGGGGCTTGGAAAATCAAGTTTAAGCACAAAGCCCAAAACAAATGTGTTCAAGAACACGATTAGGGATACAAATGAGTAGGGGAATACCCACGGGTGATGAGAATTTATCCTAACGGCTACGGGTATGAGGATTTTAAATGAGGATGAGGGCGAGGATGGGTACAAAATCTCATACCCACATGGGTATGAGTACAAGTATGGGTGATAAAATATATCCATGGGGATCCCCATGGGTAATCCCCACGGGATTATAAGTGTTATATAAGTGTTAACACTTAGTAGTTAAATTTTTTATTGAATGATATGTTGATTTTTTTATTTTTGTTGGAATTTCAACAATTGTGTTGTTATGTATGTATATTTGACACCTTATTTGTTACAATTTTATTTTGAGAATCCTCGCGGGGTTCCCCCGATCGGGAATGGAATGGGGAAAAAATTATTCTACGGGGATTTCTCATCCCCACAAAAATCCCCATAAAAATCCCCACGGGGATCCTCGATAGGGAATGAAATGGGTAAAATATTTTACCCATGAGGATTTCCCATACCCACGAAGATTTGATGGGTATGGAGATGGGTATGAGAATTCATCCCCAGATGGACATGGGTATTGCTATGGGTAACAAACTTTTTAGTGGGTATGGGTATGGGAATAAGGTCCCCATCCCCTACCCTACCCTACCCATTTGCATCCCTGAACATGATAAATGATTTTCACACAACAATTTAACTAAAAGATATAGTTTAAGCACAAATAGAGTAGAAAATCAAAGTTTGTCACAACCCAAAGTGAAAGTCACCAAAATTAATTCTGGAATGTGGGTTGTAAGCCTTAGTCCACCTCTATAGCACAAACTTTGAGATCAATTCAGTTGCCTACAAAACACAAAGTGATTGTACGAGCAAAACTTGTCAAATCGATGTACAAACTTGGATATTAAGGAGTGTTTGAGCTTGAGAGGATAATTGTATGTTCTAAGTCGTTTGTGAGTGTTCTTCAACCTTTTTGACTAATTTTGGCTGTTATGGGGATCCAAAGGTCCAAAATTATTCACATATTCAAATTAAAGGTGAAGATGGAAGATTTTTTAAAAAGCTATTAGGAGACTAGTTAGTGCACTAACTAGGATCATCATCACAATAACTGTATGTACTGCACTAATGGTCCTTATTAGTGTGCTAATCATCAGGGACCAAAGAATAAATATTCCCTGTTTTACATAGCGGCTCCCTAACTAATCTATGACTTTATTAAACCTTTGGAGACACATTAAACATGTTTGGTATGAGTCGTTGATCCCATTTGGACATCCCGAATGATTTCACAAGCCCCAAAAATTAAAAATTCTATTTTCATGAAACATGAAGGGGCTTTTTTGCAAATATTTTAATAACGATTCAAAAACCATCCAAACTAATATCAATGCATTCAAAATTAGTTCCAACAGTTTTAACACCTCAAATACATGCTAAAAAACGTGCTTGTACGATTTAAAAACATTTGCAACTCATAAGATTGAAATCTTTGAAATCTGAAACTTAAAGTTACTTGAAAACTTGAAATTCATGAAATGTCATGAATTTAATGCATTTGGCTTGTATACTTGAACTTATATACCTTACATAAGCCTCACATAAGTTGAACAAATAGTGGTAGTGGTTTTCTGATGCCTTTCCTTGTCCCGATACATTCTTGAGCTTTTCAATCTCATTTCTTCCAATTCCATTTGAACTTGTAAAGTTTAACTTCCTTTAAACTTGCAAATATTCGACAAACTTGTTAGCACTATTTCACATTATTTATTGACATCAAAAGTTTCGGGCGGAGTCTAAGTGATAGAATAATTAGTCCAACAATCAAATGTTGTCTTTTACCTCATGATAGATATATCATTTAGTCATTCGACTTGAGATTACCATAGACTTCAATATTAGGAGCATGGTAATTTGACACAATCAAATGTTGTCTTTAACCAGATGATTATAATGATTGTGATTCGTTACCATGTGAATAATATGTGAAACCGTGTAATAAAGATAAAATTTGTCACTCTCGTATAAAGAGGGATATCAGTGGATCTCTCGATATGGTAGACTGATAATGGCCAAGTCCATGTGAATTGATATGATCAATGTCACTTGGATGTTTTCAGTTTACCTAAAGATAGAGACTAATACGATTGAACATTAAGGGTGACTTTCTATGCCTTATGTTTAATCAAAGGATATCTCACGATAAAAGGATATGATATATGTTATTAATTAGGTTGTATCGATGCTGATATTCATGCTACTTGGGTAGTCATAATGCCTAGCTAGAGACCACTCATGACTTAAGTACTAAAATGGTTTAGGTTCATTGCTAACGTCGCTTGAATCTATTGGGTTGCACATAAAGAATGACTTTGCGCAATTTCAATTGGTCCAGAGTAATGAATTTTATATGATAAAATTCATAACATAAAAAGCACTTACAATTTGTTATATGATAACTTAGTAATAGGGGCGTATTTGTAATTTGTTTAAACTGTCAAAACACAATAGTTGTTTTACGAATATGATTTTAAGTGAGTGCTTTTCTACACATATAAATTGAAGTTAAAGCCCTAAAATGAAATAAGATTTTCGTTTTTGCTATTTTCGAGTTCTTTGAAATTTGGGAGAGAAAGAAAAACGTTTGCTCTCTCTTGGGGCTAGCACTCTAAATTGTGGTTACTGTTCGTGTGTGGATTTCGGATAGAGGACGCACGCTTGAACGTCTTAAAGATAAAACAATTAGAGAATGAAATCACGGATTAAGGTATGGTTTACTTTTGTAGATCTAGTTTAATGAAACTTATTTATTTACAATCCTATTGAGGTTTTTCAAAATTGCTTTGAATTTTTTGCTGCGTATGAATCCCAAAAACCCAATAGGGTCATACCATCCCATCGATCATAATAATGGTTCGTTAATCCTAGTCATTAGGGCATTATCTGATTTAATTAGTTCGAGCCATCACAATTTTTCCAACTAAAAGAAATTTCGTCCCAAAATTTAAATTTAAGGGTTTTAAATGTCTCCTCAAGACATTATCTTAAATCCTTTACCAGCCCTTAAATGGGTTAGAGTGACTTTAATGCGAAATCTTCCGCGACTGAATCACAAATGCGTGAGAAGTTTGGGACAACCTGTCCATGAGGGTTGGCATGAGGTCATTGTGAACCTCATGTATAACTACAGACTCTATCTAAGCTCACACTTTTGATTTATTCTCTATTCGAATAAGGTGACGATGAGGCCTCATCGACCTCTTGGATTGCGAACAAATCATGCTACTCTAGTGGAGTTACTCAGGCTGCTCATCCTACAAGACCACTTCAGTGCTCTAGCCGGAGCCAAAGGAGTTTGTACTTGTGTTCATGTTGTTATGAGTCATCTCAACATTATCTGCTTCTATAGAGTCAGCTAGAAACACATATGTCTCACATTTTCAAACACTCTTGGTCGTCGACTTAATGACCCTTCGTCCTTTATTTAACTCTTAATAAATATAGACGATCTTTAGTTAAGCTTGAGCGTAAGTCCTTAATTCCGTTTGATGGCCAATAAGGTCCAATTTTCCTTGAATTACATACTCAAGGTCGGTCGGGCTATCTCTTATTCGATTACACTAGAGAATAAGAACAAATTTAAATTGCAAGAGATCACTCTTTGTGGTGGTTCTTCGTTCTCCCGTTACACCTATCTTTCTATCTAGATGAATTCACCATTGTCTAACCTTCAACTCCATGTTCTCACATAGATATCTTATTCAAATATCTATCTGGCACATTTATACAAGTTAGGTCTTACCTAACAATGGCTGATGTCATACACATCTTGTACCTGCCAGCTTAGACCAAGGTTCTACCTAACTTGAGTATTCTATCCTTATAGGAAATTCAAGTTAATAGAACTTATGACTCATAACCCGCAGTATGCATGAGATAATCATTATACATCCTAGTCTTGGCGAGATCTTGAGGTATGTTAGTATTCTTGTTCTATAGATACTCTTGAACTCCAATTCCTGACTACCTTTCCATACTCGATACAATCATATACCTAGTGGCGCATTAAATTCTAAAAATCTCAACTTACAGAGGTTTTATACCTGACATCCGTTGACATAAACCATACATCCTACAACAAATATCAGGTTAGAATAACTTTATCTCTAACTATCGCACTGAGAATTAATGGTAGGTTGACCTTAACCAGTGTCAAGACCCTAATTATACTCTTGTACATCTATATATAAACATTGTAATAAGTTGAAGCTTTCTTGAGTATGCTTGGAACTACTAAGGATATAGGCTTTTTTTTGCATACTATTTGATCGTCTATCGAACTAGAACTCTAGTCCGTAATTGATATGGTTTTATGCCCCGAGCAGGGCAAGCATCTAGCCAACCATCTATATTCTTATTTCTCAAAATTTTCTAGTTGAGGTTATTTGGGGAAATGGCAGAATAGTAGCATACAATCCAAGTCATAGTGTGTCTCAACTTCTCGCGACATGACATTTCTGAATTTTAAGAATTATGGATTCTCTACTAATCTCCACTTCTAACTCGAATCACATAACTGATTCAATATTTAAATAATTGAATCATGTTATGCTACGCATCGTGCTCCGGTGCCTATCCGATCTACTTCCATTCAAGAATTAACAAGTCCTTATTAATACACTATTTTTATTGATTTTTTTTGAACCTGATAATCATTTGGCCCAATTTCTAATCGTCTACTCATCATGTCTTACACAATTTTTAAGGGTAAAGTAGGTCAAGAATTAATAAGTGAATGCATGGAACGAATGTAAATAACTATCGTAGCCTCGACCAGCTATTGCAAAGAATTCCATCTGACTCTGCTACCGCGTACATATGCTCCCTAGCCTGTACTGGTGGAGGCTGCAGCTATTTGCATTAACTTCCTGGTATACTCACTCTTGTTGTATCCCAATTGTCCATACTTAAAACAAGCGATGTGTAGTCTTTGGCCCTGGCCTAAACCCTGACCCTGAATATGCCTTTGCACCTATTAGACTACTATAATCTGTAGCGACCAAGTGGGTACAACTACGTGGGCGCTAATTGCCTGTCCATCATCGTGTCTATACTTCCGTCTCCTCTGACATAACTAGAGGCTGTCCCTCTTGCCTCTTTGGCCCTACCTGTAATCGGAGCAATCTCAATATCTCATCGAGCTGCATACTAAGGAAGGCGATCATGTCAAGTAAACTCTGATCTGAAAAAACTCTTTATGGGTCGCTTGTCTGACCCCATCAGTAGAAGTAGAAAGAATTGGTGGTCTATCCATCTTGAATCTTCAAGCGTGGATTTGGTCCAATCAGTGTCGCATACATTTATATATAAGTATTACAAGTAAAAATATACACGTACAAACCCTAGACTACCCGTTTCACTACACTTCCCAACTAAGGCTTTAAGTCAGGGTCATCGTATTTCCATATTCTAAGTTTGTTTGTTATGTTTTACTCGCTTTCATTAAATTTTCCCTAGACTCGCTTGAACCTAGGCTTTGATACCAACTGTAGCGGCCCCAAATCCTAAAGCAAACTGGGTCCCACCATGCCGCCAAACACATCACCAGGTCATGCTACGTCATTTGCATGCTTGTCCATGACGGCCCATGACAAGTAATTAACCTTCCAACTAGTCTAACTATTCCAATTATCTGGTATTTTATGAGAATTTGTTCTTAATTTGGTCTAGTTAGTCTATTCATTTATCTCACTTTATTTATTTGATAAGTTATTTAGTTGTTCCTTGATCTTTTCAACTAAATGCGCGAGTTACTGAGTGTAAGTTATCAATAATAGCGGAAGTCTTTCATTTTAGATAAAAAGAATAATAAATAACATAAATTTTACTTCATTAACAACCCTAAGTAGTGGAAAACCCATCAAAGGGATACCATGTATATATAAGGCGATAAAATGTATAATAGGATCAATATACATATACCAGTGTATCCAGCCTCCCAAAATATACTATAAAGCAGTAATCATAATGTATACAAACACCTACGAGATGAGCTAGCAGAGGCTCTGACTAATCAAATGAAGTTGCCAAATACGGCCCCCTGCTCATCGTAGGATCTGCACTCGGTCATCCATGCAAAAATTTGATGACGAGTCCAGTGAGTAAATCCTCAGAAGAAACGTGCGTCGCATTTATTTACTTTTTTATTTCATTATACCGCTGAATTATACCAGTTTGGGTTTATTTGACTACTCCACTCTCGCATGTATCTGTATATGGTCGACGAGACGATATGACCCCTCACCAGCTCCCTCGTGATTAGTAATTTGATTGTTGCTACGATTCCAATCATGGCCTAGGTTACGCATAAGAATTACTTTGCGAGTTGATGATTTGAAAGATGGTGTCATGAGGAGTTAACTCTGACATAGATCCCACTCCTTTGAGGCAGTTGTCCGAGAGTTTTAACTCTAACAAGTAGAGTTCCTAATTAACCTTATAGCAGTGGTGGGGAGTCACTTCGTCCCAAGAGCCTTTTCGATCTAGTGTTATTTGTCCTAGAGTTCAGCAGATATAGCCCACACTCGTGTCCGATATTTATTTGCTTTCTGAACGATTTATTTTCATGCTATTATCCCTTTTTAGTGCATTTCTTATTGACTAGTATGATTTGTAGCAATTTTATTTACATATTATTTAAATAAAACTTGCGTTTCTTCTAGGGATTTACTTACTGGACTCGTCATCAAATTTTTGCATGGATGACCGAGTGCAAATCCTACGATGAGCCGAGGGAAGGCGGTATTTGGCGACTTCATCTGATCATTGAGAGCCTCCACTAGCTCATCTCGTAGGTGTTTGTATATATTATGATTACTACTTTAGGGTATAATTTGGGCGACTAGATACATTGGTATATGTATATCAATCATATTGTACATTTTATCGCCTTATATATACATGGTATCCTTTTAATGGGTTTTCCACTACTTAGGGTTGTTAATGAAGTAAACCTTATGTTGTTTATTATTCGCTTTATCTAAAATGAAAGACTTTCGCTATTATTAATAACTTACACTCAATAACTCACACATTTAGATGAAAATACCAAGAAACAACTAAATAACTTATCAAATAAGTTAAGTAAGATAAAGGAATAGACTAACTACACCAAATTAAGAACAAATTTTCATGAAACACCGGATAATTGGATTAGTTAGACTAGCTAAAAGGGTAAGTACTTGTCGCGGGCCATTATGGGCAGGCGTGTAGCTGACATGGCATGACCTGCTGACGTATCTGGCAGCATGGTGGGACCCAGATTGCCTTGGGATTTTGTGTCGCCTTGCAAACGAGAAAAGAGCTCTTATGCTATGACCTTGCTCTTTCCTTTATCCTAAGCAACAATTGAGGTACCTTGAGGGGGAAAGTAGTGGGGTAAGGAAATATCCTACGAGCTCAGTAAAGTAGAAGCCTGTTTTACCCTCAATCATCCAAGTAACTGATAAGTGTTTATTTAGACATATATATGTTTAGTTTAGTAGAATATTTAGTATAAATATCCCAAAATGAGCAAAAATGAAAAGAAACAGAGCAAAAATCCACTTAAGAGTGGTTTGTGCTATTGCATGCAAGGGTGAGGCTGTGGGAGAACCAAAGACAGCGTGGAGGACCTAGGCACGGCGTGGGAGAGAAGATAAGTGAAGAAAACCAAAGCATAAGGCGTGGCACTATGACAAGCAAGGTTGGCACTGTGGAGTCGTTGGACGGCGCCATGGACTCTAGGTAGGGCACCGATGGCACTTAAATGAAGAATGGTAAATGAGGAGGATATAAAACATTAGCCACCATTAAAGTATTTTAGCGTAAATCTTACTTATTTTTGAGTACTAATACGATTTATGGAGCGAAAACATTGAAGACTCATGTGTGGTGATTCGAGTATTGTGTTATTAATATTATTTGAAGTATTTCAATTTATCTCTAATTTCAATGAATACCACTATGTGCATGTTTATTTCAATGATGTGTGTAGCATCCTCTATCCCGATTAGGGCGATACTCAGTTTGAAACCCTAATTAAGCCCTGGTAACCTAGTCAGACTTAATTAAAGCCAGCAGCTTCACCGTTTGTACCTGATAAACTCAACCTGTATATTGATATCGAATAAACAATACAAAATATACACCGCGAAAAAATTTAAGTTTTTTCGATATTTAAACAATATAAAGAAATACATAGTTTATCAAAACCCAAAACCTCATTTATAAATCTCTCAACCATGTTTATATACAACAAAATATATTAAACAATTTATATATGTACAAGAAGGTTCATTGCATCGTAGAGAAGATATAAAGACTCCTAAATCTTCTCCTTTCCCTTTGCAAAAGCTCTAGGTCGCAAACCCAAAATATTAGATTTAGGGTGAGCGCTCCAACTTGCTCAGTAGGAAAGGATTCACAAGGCCATTAACATTCCATATAATAATCAACAACATTATGCAATAACAATTTGCACCAATGTTAACAAATAAGAATATGGAAAGCATATAATTCAATAAATGACGGATGCATCTCAAATGTCAATGACTATTACACTATGATTCCCATTTTATTTATAAAATTGGGGTCGATTACCCACCGACGCCATTAATGTGATTGCTAGACCAACACAGTGGCTGATGTGTTGTCTAACCAATCCATTAATGCCCAATGGTTCTATATGAAACCCTTTAGTGAGTATGTAATCCACGCAACATATTTAACTGAGTAAGAAGTTATATATAGGTCGGGAAGGTAACCCATCTCCTATATAACCTGGTATCAGTTTCAGGAACTTACTCTCGTGAATCACAGTAAACACCATTTTCCATTTATTAAAACCATCACAGTGTACATAGTCCCCCATTCAGTTCATAAACTACATGAGCTATATATACTAGGAGAGGTAGGCAACATTGATAAATAAATGAATCCATGCTTACCTCGGTTTAGGTTTCGTATCCAAATTCCTAACTTTTCGGGCACTCAAGCTCTCCCGGGGATCCAACACCTATCACAAAACCATTTATGATTAATTTAGGTCCAATACCTTATATTTAGAACCCTAGTTTAGTTCCTAAGTCCTCCATAAATCTCAATCAAAATACAACAACATTGCTATTTTCTAGGGTTAGAGCGCGCTCCCTCAGTAGGTGGAGTGCACTCTAGCAGCTGAGTTCATCCTCACTGATGAAGGGAGCGCACTCCTCTGCTAGTTGGAGCACGCTCCACCCTATACTGTTTCGACAGTACACAGGGCAGCAGCCACTGTTCCATCCTCAAATCCATAAAACAATATCCAACACTTCCATAATTCGTCAGGGAGGACCTCTAGTGAGGTAACAAACCATTTCCTATCAACAAACAACATAATTCATAGAGTTTTCATCACCTACTATCAAATTAAACTTCAAAAACATGAAAACTAAACTTACCAAAGTGATGATCTCTGGATTTTCAGTTGATTAAGCTCCTTAATTCAAGTTGAATCAACTCCCTGAGTTATCTCTTAGGATTAGAAATCAAACCCCCATCTCTCTCACTCTCACTTTCACTTGATCGAATTATGGAGATAAGTATAAAGGGTTTTAGTTTAAATATATTGATTTTTGTCGAGATACGTATTACGCTATCTCGACGCTGATCGAATGAGTGATGTGCTAACTTGACACTCCTTAAGGTAACACACATGTTGACACCATCAACACTCACACTCATCTCGAGGCGATCGACGATCCATATAATTCAAAATAATCTTATAATTTCCAATATATATATTTATATATCAAATATATGAATATATATATCTCATGTATTTTCTTGCCAATAAATTCACCAGACATGCCTACAAATATTCTCGAGTGTGCATATTCATTTCATGACCTCCTCGTCGCACTTGGTGTACTGATTATTTATTGTTTATTTACGTATTTACCATTTATAAGCTTGTATATAAATTCTATATTATACTATAACCTATAACACTCATAAACAATCCAAACAAGCACAAACCATCATGCAAACACACACACGCTAATCGAGGTATGCTAAACTTAACCACGAGCATAACTCGAGTTAATAAGGATTTAGATCATCACTAATCACTAGCTTAAGGTAATAGGTCGTTATGATCTCCCCAATTTAAAGCGATTTCGTCCTCAAAATTAAAGTAAATGTAAAATTACCTGTAGTTTCAAAGAGAAATGGAAAGTGCTCCTTCATATATGATTCCTGCTCCCAGGTTAGTTCCTCATCTCAGTGAAATTGCCATTTCACTTTAACCAATGGAATCTCTTTAGTTTTCGGCCTCTAAATCTTATAATCAAGTATCTGAATAGGCTTCTCGTCATAAGATAAGTCTTCTCGAAGATCATATCCATTCCAATCAATCCTTAGAGTGAACTAAGTCTCCGTTTTGCGAAGCATAGATACATGGAAGACATTGTGAACTCCAGCTAGCTGAGGAGGTAACTCTAACCTGTAAGCAACAAGACCAATCCTTTCCTGTACTTTGAACGGCCTAATGTACCTTGGAGCTAGGTTACCTTGCAACCTAAACCTATACAATCCTTTTATATGTGAGACTTTCAATAGGACAAACTCGTCCTTTAAAACTCCAAAAACCTATGATGTTTATCGGTTTATCTCATATTTTTTAGTTGTGCCATAGTCAAATGCTAGTGAATCTGATGAATTCTCTATATGTAGTCCTGAATCAACTCCGGCCCCTATAAAACTGTATCTCCAACCTCTGCCCAACATACAGGTGGACAATAAGGCCGACCATAAAGTGCTTTAAAAGGAGCGATTCCAATGCTTGCCCGATAGCTATTATTATTAAAGAACTCACACAGAGGAATGTGTTTCTCCTAGTTACCACCAAACTCCAAGACACAAGCTCGAAGCATATCCTCTAGCACTAATATTAGCCACTTAGTCTATCTGTCAGTTTACGGATGGTATGTCGTACCAAGGTTAAGAACAGTTTCCAGCTATCTCTGCAATTCACTCCACAATCTGGACTTGAATCTCGGATCTCTATCAGAAGTAATAAACACTGGAACTCCATGAAATCTTAACGCCTTACATACATACACCTCACATAATCGATCAAAAGGATATTGCATGGAAATTGGTAAGAAATGCTCAGACTTTGTCAACCTGTCAACCACAACCTATACCGCATCGTGCTTATGCTGACTCAGAGGTAGAAAGAAAATAAAATCAATTGATATAAGTTCCCATTCCCACTCTAGAATAGGCATCAAATGCAATAACCCACCAATTTTCCTATGCTTAGCCTTAACTTGCTGACATATCTCATATCTATTTACAAACTCAATAATATCAGTCTTCATCCTAGGCCACCAATAAACATGCCTCATATCGTGATACATCTTAGTGTTACCTAGATGAATACAGTAAAAAGATTTATGATATTCTCATAGCAACTCCCGCCTCAATTGATCCTGAGTTGGAATCCACAATTTATCCCTGAACTGTAACATACCATCATCAGAAAATGACCAATCAGGATCATCTACACTAGCCGCTAACCTCTAGTGCACTATATAATCCTGATAAGCTTTCTGACAATCAACCACCAACTGAATCATCTCCAGTTCAGCTCGAATCTGAGCACAGAAGAACATATTAGTAGCTCTGGAACTAGCCCTCTCAATTGATGATGTGCCAGTTTAAATTTCATGAATAATTATCACTAATGCTTCCTCAAGAAGTCTAAACTGAGAAGCTCTGGCAGTAGCTACGTTCTCTCTATATGTTCTTCTCCTACTCAAGGCATAAACAACCATATTTACTTTGCCTAGATGGTACTCCAGAATGAAATCATAATCCTTGAGGAACTCAAGCCATCTATGCTGCCCCATATTCAATTCGCTCTGAGTAAATAAGTATTTCAAACTCTTATGATCTTAAAATACTGTAAACTTCTCATCGTACAAGTAGTGCCTCCAAATCTTCAATGCAAAACAACCACAAAACAACTACAACTAACTCAAGATCATGAATTGGATAGTTTCTTTCATGAATTTTTAGTTGCCTAGAAGCATAAGCTACAACCCTGCCTTTCTGCATCTGCACAAAACCCAAGCCTGAATGAGAAGTATCATAATAAATCACTAACTCCTTCCCCGATTCAGGTAATGTAAAAACAAACATCATAGTCAAACTATGCTTCAAATCTTTGAAGGCATCCTTGTACTCATCTTACAAAACAAAGTCAACATCTTTCTGTGTTAGCCAAGTCATTGGAAAAGTAATACGAGAGAACCTATCAACTAACCATCTGTAATAACCCGCTAACCCAAAAAAACTCCAAACCTTTGACACTGTGGTAGGAGTAGGCCAATCCTTGATTGCCTTAACCTTCACTGGATCAACAAATATTCCCTCAGCATTAACCACATGTTCAAGAAATTTGATTTCTAAAGAGCAGAACGCGCACATACTAACTTGGCATACAGCTGATTACCCTTCATAGTCTGCAATGCAACTTTGAAGTTGTGTGAATGCTCTTCCTCAATCTTCGAATAGATCAAAATATCATCGATAAATATAATGATAAACTAGTCACGAAAGGGTTTAAACACCCAATACATCAAATCCATGAACATAGCTGTAGCATTAGTAAGCCCAAATGGCATCACTATAAACTAGAAGTGCCTATAATGAGTATTGAAATATGTCTTTGAGATATCCTCAGTTGACAATAACCAGACCTCAAATCAATCTTCGAGAAATGTCTAACACCCTTCAATTGATAAAAAAAATCATCGATCCTAGGCAATGGGTATTTGTTCATGATAGTAACCCGATTAAGCTGTCTATAATCAATGCACAAACATAGAATTTCATCATTTTTCTTCATAAAAAGAGTTGGTGCTCCTCACGGTGACATACTAGGATGGATAAACCCCTTCTGTAGCAACTCCTCAGGCTAAGTCTGTAACTCACGTAATTCCTTCAGTGCCATACGGTACGAAGGAATAGATATATGTTTGGTACCAAGAATAAGATCAATGATAAAGTCAACAACAAATGGCGGTGGAAGCCTAGGCAAGTCAGATGGAAAGACTTTCAAAAATTCACAAACCACGGGTATCTCACCAACCTTAAGTTCCTGATCATGCCCTCTAAATGTGACCACACTTGCCATAACTTCTAAATCTCGTGGAGTAGCTTCCCTTCCACGAGTTACACGTCGTGAAGGATTATAACTTTTATAGACTATAATCTCAGAAAGTTTAGGGATCTGAGAAATTACCCTCTTATAGAAACAATCAATACTGGCATGATATACTGATAACCAATCCATCCTTAGTAGTGCATCATACTCCAGGAACTCCATTACCCTCAAATCAATTAGAAGTTCATTCTCCCCAATTTTGACTACATATCTCTCGCATATCAGATTAGGATAAACCTTCTCACTCACTGCTGTGCTCAGAATCAACAAAGTATGTGACGGCCACAAACTCCAAGAAAAGTCAGGTACCACCACATTACCGAACACGTCACCCAGCATGCCACATCACTGCATACTTGTCCTTAATGGCCCGTGATCTAACCTTCGGTTGTATTTTGTTTGCATTAACTTAGTATTTATCATGTATTTATGAATATTTACATTCAATTAACTAAGTTAAGTTGTTTATGATTTATGAAAACATTATAAGTTAAATATATTAGCGAAAGTCTTTAAAGCAAGCAAATATCATAAAAACAAAAAGTTTGCATTTGTAAACAACCTAGTTGTGTGGAAACCCGATATGAAATACCATGTATATCGAAAATCGATAAAACTATAAAAGGTGGTCATATACATGTATCGTGTACACAAGTCCTCCCAAAATCTCATAAAAGCAATAAATAAGTACATACAAGCACCTACGCAAAAAGCTGATGGGGCTCTCCTAGCTCAGAGGTAGTCGCCTAAGACCCCCATGCCTCGGCTTATCGTAGGATTTGCGATTTTTCATCAAAAACAATGATAAATTCTAGTGAGTAAATCCCAGAGAACGTTAGCTAATATTCACAAAATTCAATAAAACAACTACAATTCATACAATTTGAATAAGGAACATAAAATAAGGTAATCGCATGAAAATAAGTTACAGAGAAGTTGAAACTGGATATGAGTGTAGCGTGACAAAAAGCCCTGGTCAACATCTGAGAATCGTCTTAGCTAGACCGAGAGGAACCCATGACGATCATCTCACCAAACATCTCACGGTTGAATGAAAGGAACCCATAAACGGTAGAACCCTGTCCAAACATCTCTCGAGAGGGACCCATGACGGAGACTTGGGTCCCCGTTAAACATCTCTCAACCTAACGGGTCTCACGATAAATAGTCACCGCGTAGACTTGACATGGGCAACTACTCTAATAGCAGGAAGTAGCTAGCCCTGGGGTGTGAGTCTATGCCATGCTTGATCCCGTTGACAAAAACACATACACACATGGGAGTGGATGAACAGTAAGTGAATAGCAATAAATAACACAATGGAATAATTGAAATTTAAAATAAAGCAAGTGGTATAAATGAATTTTAACCAATTTTTTTGTGGGTTTACTCACCTCAAGCAAATCACAAATCACCTTCAAAACGTCCTACTCACGCCTCGAAATGCACACTCAATGCCCAACTATAGTCTTATAAGTCCCCAGTGTCCAGTTATACTACTTTAATTATTTCAAAGTCACATTAAGTGAGATTATAGTGTGGGACCACAAATTTGAAATTTTATCCCAAATAGTTTAGCTTTGGCACAGTTTTCGAGTTATACTGTGAGGCCAAATGCCTGAAAAAGCCTCGAAACTCATTTTCATATCTTTTTTCTAATTCTCCATATTTTTTTTATTTTTCTAGAATTCTTCTTAATTTTTTATCTATTCTTCATAATTTTTTGTAATTTATTTTCGTTTAAAATCATTTTTATTTAAATTTTTTAAATTAAAAATTTATTTTATTAATGGATTGGGCCCGAACTGGGCCCGATTCAGTTTGGTTTGGTTCGGCCCAATTTCCTAGACCAGGGTCGACCCGACCCGGTCCAACTAGACCCGGGTCGGTTCGACTCGGTCCACCCATGCCTAGATCGGCCCGACTCGGCTCACCTGGGGTAGCTTGGCCTGACCTGCTTGACTATCCCCTCCCTTTTCTAATTCGTTACAGAGACGAATTAGAAACCTTTTTTTGTTTCTTTTAAATTATTAACAACAACAATAATCTACCATCCCAACAACCTCACTATTAAAGCCCTCTACTTTTCCACAAAATCAACAACAAATTAACCACTTACCTCGGTCTAAGGAGGTCATCGGTGGGAGCCGCCAAGAGGGAAAACTTTACAAGAGAGGTGACAAGACCGTGGAGGTGTAAGGAGATCTTGGTGAGGGAAAGCGTGGTGATGGAGGAAAAGGGAGGGAGACGAAGAAAGAAGTCATTGGAGAGGGAGAGGGTGTATTGGGTTTTACTTGGAGAAAATAGAGAAATAGGAGAGAGTAAAGTGAGGGGTAGGTATGGGTGGTGTAATGTGATGTGACGAGTGATGTGATAATATTTAAACCCTTGACTACCCCATACACCAGAGTTACGCACACCCCGGCCACATCGTATACTCTCGTCACTACACGTGCACAACGCGGCCAAATGAAATTCTTAACTAGCGCGATGCGAATTAAATAATAATACAACAAATAACACGCATCACACAAAAATAACTATTTATACCTTGGTTGGCGTGCCCTAAACTTGTCAGCAGTGTCCACATGGGTCTAAGCTACGGGTCCTAATATGTAATTAATAAATTTATTAGGATTAAATAATACGGGGGGTTACAATCTTCCTAACTAAAAGGAATTTCATTCCGAAATTAAGACTTAAGTAAAAATATCACTTTGAAACAACTAGGGGTATCACTACCGCATAGTAGACTCACTCCTAAGTCACTCCTTTATTCTTATGATACTACCATCGAATTAGTACTAGCGATATTTCCTTCCTTTTGAGAGTCCATACCTTGCGATCCACTATCTCAATGAGGTGTTCCCCGTACGTCACATCTGGTCGAACCTCGATCCTAGCCATATCAAACATCAGTCTCGGTCCTTATGTTGCAAGTCGCAACATCGAAATATGAAAAACATTATGAACCCCTGCCAACCAGCTTGATAATCGCAACTGATAGGCGACCTCCCCAACTCTTTTCTCAATCTAAAATAGCCCAATAAATCTTGGTGCTAGTTTCCCCTTTATCCCAAATATTTGATGTCCCTTGTACGGGGAAACTTTCAAATATACCCAATTATCTACCTCATAGCTCAACCCATCGCGGTACTTATCCGCATATTTCTTTTGTCTGTTTTGGGCAGCGTACAACCGTTGATGAATTAGTCTCACCTTCTCTGTATGGTCCACAACAATCTCAAGCCCTACGGCTATTGTATCATTGGGCTTTGCTTAATAAGCCAGTGATCTACGCGGTTTACCGTACAACATCTCAAACTGTGGCATACTAATATTGGCCTGATAACTATTGTTGTAAGCAAACTCACAGAGTGGCAAGTACTCCTCCCAAGACCCACCAAACTGTAACACACAAGCTCTGAGCATATCCTCAAGTATCTATATAAATCTCTATGACTATCCGTTTGTCTGAGGATGAGATGCAGTCCTAAACTGTAACCTAGTTCCGAACTGTTTCTGCATAGCCTGCCATAATGATTATGTAAGATAACTATTTCGGTCTGAAACTATCGAAATCGGTACTCCATGGAGCCGTATAATTTCTCTCTCAAATAATGTGCTCAACAGTGTGAAGGTATATTACATAGAAACTGGTAGGAAATGAGCTGATTTCGTCAACCTATCCACGATCACCCATATCGCATCGTGTCTCTGGGAAGTCTGCAACAATCCACAAATGAAATCCATCGTAATGTGTTCCCATTCCTACCGAGGGATGGGCAGTAGCTGCAATAACCCTACACGACTCCTATGCTTAGCCTTAACCTGCTGGCACACCTCATAACCCCTAACATAAGCGCCAACGTCCGCCTTCATCCCCGACCACCAAAATAATCATCGCATATCGTGATACATCTTGGTCCTGCCGGGATGCACAATATACCGGAACCTGTGAGCCTTATGGAGTATCACATTGCATATCTCTGCCACTGCGAAAATCCAAAGCCTCCCTCGGTGCCTTAAATACTGATCCATAGACTCGTCCCAATTTGGATGATCGCTAATACGTACCATCTCGCTGAACCTCAAGTACATCTCGTTAACCCTCTGACACTCTAACACTCACGGAAGAGAAATAGATGGTACCCCAATATGTCCACAAATCTGTGAGTCCGCTATAGCAGGATCCTTTGTCAAACTCAATGCTGCCGCCGCCTCAAGTAAACCATACTCGTACATCATATGGCAGACAACTGTCTCAAAACCTGGTCCTCTCCTGCTTAGTGCATTTGCAACCACATTTGCCTTCCCAGGTTAATATTTAATGGAGAAACCGTAGTCCTTTCAACAACTCTAGCCAACGTTGATGCCTCATGTTCATATTTTTTTGAATGAATAAATATTTCAAACTCTTATGATCTGTAAAAAATGTGAACCTCTCACCATAGAGGTAATGTCTCCATACCGTTAGTGCAAATACGATAGCTGCAAGCTCCAAATCGTGCACTAGATAATTCCTCTCAATGGTCCTCAACTGTCAGGAAAGGCAAGCAATCAGGATGTCTCCCTGCATCAGTACACAACCCAGCCATTTATCATAAGCATCTATATGAACATTCAGTCCCTCGCTTGGCTCTGCCAATACTAGTAATGGTGCAGTGGTTATCCTCATCTTCAACTATGCAAAGGCGTACTTGCACTCCCTTGAGCAATCAAAAGGAACATCCTTCTTTGTCAATCTAGTCATCGGCGCGTCGATCTTCCAGAAGTCCTTCACAAATCGTCGGTAGTATCCTTCCAACCTAAGAAAACTCTAGATATCCGTGATTGTCTTTGGTGTCGACCAATCGATGACTACATGGATCATACTCGGGTCGACTGAAATACCTCTGTCACTGATCATATGTTCAAAGAACTTGACCTCTGACAGCCAAAACTCACACTTACTAAACTTAGCATACAATCTGTGTTCTCTCAATGTCTTCAATATCTGTTTGAGTTGTTTCTCATGACCCTCACGAGTCTTGTTGTAGATCAATATGTCATCAATGAAGTGTACGACGAATCTATCCAAGTACGACTTCAATAATCTATGCATCAAGTTCATGAACATGGCTGGTGCGTTCGTTTATCCGAACAACACCACTATAAACTCAAATAACTAATATCCGGTGCTAAATGCAGTTTTGGGTATGTCTCCATCTTGAATCTTGAGCTGATGATAACCCGATCTCAAGTCGATATTTGAGAAAAAATAAGCTCCGGTCAACTGGTCAAACAAATCGTCGATCATGGGCAAATGATAACGATTTCGTACTGTCACTTGGTTCAACTTCCTATAGTCAATGCACATACTCAAGCTACAATCCTTATTCTTAACAAATATGACTAGTGCTCCTCATGGCGACGTGCTCGGGTGTATAAATCCCTTCTTCTCTAAGTCCTCAAGTTGAGCCTTCAACTCATCTTGCTCCTTCCTTGCCATCCAGTACGGTCTGCTAGCTATCGGCTGTGTGCGTGACACTAACTTAACAACGAACTCAATCTTTCTATTGGGGGCAATCCTAGTAAATCCTCCGAAAAGGCATCGGGAAACTCACTAACAACTGGGACATTCTCAAGACTAACCTCTAGTGTCTCAGCTGACTCTTCTATCCCAACAAACACCTCAATTTCTAAGGTCGTAGCCAATTAACTCTAGTGGTTGATAATACACTTGCATCATTGGTGAAACTGAACTCTGGTATGTTGGGGATATGAAAAGTCACTATTTTACCGAAATAGTCCATATTGGCGTAATACACTGCTAGCCAATCCATCCCCAAAAGTGCATCAAACTCTAAGAACTTTAGAACACGTAGGTTAATAGGGAGATGGTGTCCCCAGATCTCTATCGTGCAACCCTTACAAATCATGTTAGGGTAAACCTTCTCCCCAACTTCCGTGCTAAGAATCAAGAGTGTGCTAACTCTAGTCGGTGTTAACTCTAACTCTCCTACCATGTGTCCAAAAATAAATGATATAGCGGAACCAGAGTCAATAAGTGTATACATAAAATGACCACAAATCAAAATCATACACTCGATGAGCTATCTGGTGGCATCGCGGTCTGGCTGTGATACCGTGTGTGCTCGCTCTTTAGCCTGAACTGGTGGTGCTGCAATCGGTGCTGCTGAAACTCTTGGACAATCCTTCTTAATGTGTCCAGGCTGTCTACATTTGAAACAAGTAACCTGTTTATGTCCTGACCCTTGACCCTGACCACTGTCTGACCTCTAGCCCTGACCCTGAACATACTGTCCTCGGTCCTTGCCTCTTTAGTCTGGAGTCGGTCTATGTCTCTACTGCTGTGTATAACCACCACCTGAAGCCGGTAACCGAAGTATTCGCGGATGAGCAATTATTTCAAACATACAAAGTCATGGCGTTACTTGATCTAGACTCGAACAAAAATGAGCAAAAAGGCGTCGGGCTAAGGACATTAAATACAACGCTACTGGAAAGCAGCCCAAGGGTTTTTAAATTCAGTTTTAATTTAGTTTTAGTTGTAAGTAAGAAGTAAAACAATCCAAATGTTTTAGTAGTATTTTTTTAACAGTGATGAATTTTTATGCAAATTTTGTAGGAAAAACTATTTGTCGGGTGATTTTTTATCAAAATGGAGAAGACTCAACATATTCAACATATTTACACAAGTATTAAGGAGTTAGAATGGTATTGGATTGGCAAAGCGAAGAAATATGAGCAAAATTTTTGAAACTTTTATCAAACAAGGCCGTCACGCAGTTATGACAACGTGTGTATTAATACACACCATCGTGACAGTGCTAAAAGGGAGGTAAGTGAAAAATAAGAATTTTTGTATAAGGCCAAGACTATGTATTCTCAACGCTGTGAGATTACACAGACGATGTCGAGATGGCGTCGAGATGGAAACGAAATATGCTATCTGGGGTATTGACACCGTGACCACAGATTCTTGGCGTCGTCTTTATAAATAGATGGTGTCGACCTCATGACAGTTTTTTTAAAACCTTGTTCAACTGATTTCAACACACTTCAAATCTATTCCAAACCCTATCAATCGAGCATAAACCCTTTAGAACCCTTGTTCGAGTGATTTTAAAAGAGATTTGAGTGTTCATAGTGATTAAAAGTGAAGAGTGACATTGCATTGTATTTTGCACAATTTGGAGAGCTATGGCATCGATTAGGAAAAGTGAACTAAGAGAACAATATGGTAGAAGTTTGTAAGCAAAGTTAGACGGCTTTGATTTAGAGACGTTTGGAGAAGTGTTCTACATGAGATAGTAGTCCGACATTGAGGTAAAATTTCAATTTCATTGATTATGTTTTCAATTTTGATATTAGAGATGTAATTGGATTGGATTGTGGAAATTTAAGGTTTTAGATAAGTATTTGAAGTTGTGTGTGTTCAGAGCATAATGTGGATTGGTGTAACTCCTTATTTATATTGTGGCGTATGAATGAACCTTATGAATGAAATTGTGATTTTTAGGTACTTTAAAGCCAGTCATTGTTGTTGTGTTGTTGCAAAGCTTTTGAAATAGCAAGAAAAAGGAAACAAGCTAGTCAAACTAGTGAAGCTAGTGAAGCTATGGTAATTATCATGAGGCCATCTACCTCGGGAGCTCAAAATGAATATGCTTCATGGCTATTCAAATCTAATTTTTATATTAGAAAGGAGACCAAAGAAACGTATGAGGTTATAGAGAATAAGGAGTTTATTTATGAAAGACGAATCAAACTCCCCGCCAAGTATGATGAGAGAGTCAACAATTTCATCAAGCAATGGGGATGAAAGCAATTCACACAAGACTATAGGAAGAATTAAGTTTATGAAGTGCATGAGATTGTGTATGAATTATATACCAATGTCAAGTTTACAAATATATAAGATCCAGTAAGGGTGAGAGGAGTAAATGTCCCATTTAATGAGGAATGCATAAATGGTATCTTTGAGTTAGACTACTTGAATAGGCGAGGAGACCTAAAAACTTTCCTAGTTTCTCTATATGAGAGACCCTATAACTTATACCCTTTTAGAACAATAGAAAGAGCAATAGTTGTCCCAAGACAAAAGGGGTTGATAATGGGAGCTGAGAATGTGCCAAAACACATTATTAAGAAGGGGAGTGTATGGAAAGTTTATACGATGTGATAATATTTCACGATTGCTTCATTATACCCCACTACTCAGTAGGGTGAGATAAATGAATTCTAGGCGACTTGTTTATATGAAATTACAAAGAATGGGAAGATCAATGTAGGGAAAATCATTTACAAGAATTTAAGGGAGTCAATCTTGACCGAGAGAGACAACAAATTGTTGTTTCCAATTCTCATAACCCAGATCTGCTTAAAAGCTAGAGTGAGATTTATCCAAAATGAAGAATTTGATATAGAAGCCCAAGTAGTAATTGATGAGGAGTTTATGTTGACCTTCAAATCACATAATGGATACAAGGACTCTTAAGATGAGATAGAAATAGCGAAGAGGGAGAGACTTGATGCAAGATGTTAGCCAAGGAAGCCGAGGATCAAGCAACAACAAAGGCTGCAGCAGTGGAGTTTGCCTATGAGTTAGAAAAATAAGAAAAATATGGAGAGGAGGAGGAGAACCATCAAGGTTTTGTTGAGGACTAAGAGTTTGTAGACCTTACAATTGGAGAGCAAGACTTGGATGGTCTTGAAGTTTTTCCACCACCACCTCCACCACCACATGCACTTATACAACCACTTGAGAATCTGACTCCACAACAACAAAGGTTATGGATAGTTGAAACGCAGAGACAATATAGGAAAGTTATGTTGAGATATGAGCAAGATAGGCAGAGAATGATGCAAGACAGACTGAATGGACAGATGAATTTTATGCTATTTGCATATCATAAGAGGGTGTAGCGAAATATATGAAAAATAGAGGCAGGAGACCTATAGACATGTCTATCAAATTTCCAAAGTCACCAAATTATGTGTTTAATCCTGAAGTGGTGCAAAATAGAAGAGTGGAGCGTCCTTTGACACCATCTTTTGTTGGAGCTAATGATGATGATGATGCTGACAATGCGCAAACCTAAAGTCTGAGTCTTAGAATTTCTCTATATCTTGGTAAGATGAGAGACATTAATATTGGTATTTTAATTTGGGATATTTGACACTTAAGTAGTTAGTTAAGCTTTACTTTTATACATTTTTATGTCCGTTATTAGGAAGTTATCATATTATATTATACATGTTTGTGTTGTTTAGTGTTTTTATATTTCAGGCTTATTTTTAATCCTTGAGAACAAGGTTTGGTATAATGTTTGGGGCATACACACTATGGGTAGTCGTAAGAAAGGAGGAATTAAGGATAAACATTGCATGTATGATCCTAAAATTTAATTTTTGAAGCAGTAAAAGATGAACAATGGTAGTGTATTTCATTTACTTATTATTTAAATGCATTACATACAACAACAACAATAACAACATAGCCTCAATCCCAAATTAACTGGGGTCGGCTACATGGATCAAAATTTTCCATTGTGCTCGATTAAGTGCAATTGATGGTGAGCTTTTCAAACCATTCAAATCCCTCATAATTAATGCATCCCATATTAACTTTGGTCTGCCCCTACCTCCTCGAATTTCTGCAGTTTCTATTGAGTCAAGTTTTCTAGTTGGGGCATTTGTAGGCCGTCTTTGCAAGTGACCAAACCACCGCAACCGCCCTTCCCTAATCTTTGTATCAATTGGTGCTACTCCTACTTATATTTGAATTTCTATATTTCTTATTCTATCTTTACGAGTTTTACCACACATCCACCTAATCATCCTCATTTCTGCTACGTTCATTTTATGTAATTGTTGTTTCTTTACCACCCAACATTCACTTCCATAGAGCATAGCTGGCCTAATTGAGGTCGTATAAAATTTTCCTTTTAAATGCATTACATAGTGATATATAAAAAAACATGTATATAGATAGTATAAATTAGGTTATATAAAGTAATATATAATGAATAAAATATCATTTACAAAGTTCATGCCTTTAATTGAGGATTAGTAAGAATAAAAGTATCTTGTTGATATGAACTCGGGTGAATGTTATTATTTTTAAGAAAATAAGAATTGTAGCAAACAACGGTATGATTTCATGATTAGAAATTAAACTTGAAACCAAAGCAAGAAAAATACTAGAACACTTCTTGTAAAAAAATTTAGATATCTAAAGAATTTTATGATAAGTATGAGTCTTACACTTATAAAGTGAAATAAAGACTTAATACTAAAAGGGTAAAAGACATGCATGGTATTTAATGAAAAGTTGAAATTAAAACTTGCTTAATAAAAGTGAAAGTGAGAAGTGATAACAAAAGTTTTTAAATAAAAAATACTGAGTCATACAAGTTCTTCTAGAAAATGAGCTGAAAACTTGATGTCTGAAAAAAGTGAGAAAAACAGAATCCAAAGGAAAAGGAGCAGGGACCGTACAACTAAAAATATATATAAAAAGAAAAGAGAAGATACATATATAAAGAAAGACGAAAGTCAAATAAAAAGATTTAGCTTAAATATAAGTAATGTAGTTGAGTTAAGTTTTCTTTCTTTCTATATGAAGTCCTGTGGATTCTTGAAGTATTGAAATCTACAAAATAGTATGATCCATATTTATTCGTGAATTTTTGAGCTTAATGAGAAATCATGAGGCTATACACTTGCTGCTTGAGTGTCGATGTAAAGTAAACTTGTAAGTAGTGATGGTATTGGTTGTGAACTACTTTTGAGTTTCAAAAGTAAATTATATTTGTTGTTAAAGCTACGTGTTTTAAAAGTATTAGTTTTTATGAAGAAAAACTCTTGAGTGGATTATTAATCTGACACTTATTTGAATTAAAGGATATTCCATGAATAATGTAAAATGAGTAAGATACTAGTAGTAGTAGTAGTAGTAGTAGTAGTAGTAGTAGTAGTAGTAGTAGTAATAGTAGTAGTAGTTGTTGTTGTGGTATGCATTCCAGGTATACTATACTTTTGCTCGGGATGTGCAAAGTCCTAAGTTTGGGGGTATTTGGTAAGTTGTTTATTATAATTATATATAGGGTTAATTTAGTTGCATAATAGGTCTAAATATCCTGAAATGAGCTTTAATTGATGGTATTTATATGTTTTCAGGTACACAAGGCATAAAAGACACAAAGAAAGAATTTCATGAAGAAAATAAAAAAGAAAGCTCAAAAATGGAGTTGACGTTGTAAGAATACAAAGTGACGCTGTGTAGTTTAACATGGATAGCGTGAAGACGTGGAAATCGGAAGAAGCAATGCAGTGATGGTGACACAGTCACGATGCTGTGGAACAGAATAAACCACGTCAATTCAATACACATGCGTCATCATGTGCACTAAGAATGAAAAATAAAGAGAAGACATGGCACTGTGGTGGGGCAGTCACTTAACATATGCGGCATGAATCAGTTACAGAGAGTGTCAAGACTAAAAGAAATATAAAGTTTTTTTTTTTTACTTTCGTTTCATTTGGGATTGTTATTTAGAGTTTCTAATTGTACTTTTAGTAGTCTAAGGAGTATAAATTGGAATTAGGATGTGGTAAACATATACAATACAACAAACCACCATTACTAATCACCACCATACTCTATCATATTTTTACAAGAGACCAACATAATTTACATTAGTTATGAGTTTTAGAGAGTTTTATTTGAGTATTGAGAAAAGATTTTGAAGGAGAAGACATTGAAGACTCAAATTGTGGTAATTCGGTATTGTTCTTTGATTTAATTAAAGTTTTATTTGATTTAATCTATGATTGCAATGAATACTTTGATTTATGTATTTTTGATTAAGATGAGTGAGTAGTTAATTTTTCTTAAGGATCAATGGATCTTATGGTATGAATATTATGCAAAGTTATGAATCAATTATAATGTTTTGAATGTCCAATGATTAGAATTTATGTTTTATTCTATACTTAATGCTATAAACATCTTAATCATATTTTTATTGATTAGGGGTATAGAAGTCACTACGATCTTGGAGCTTTTAAGCCAGATATAAACAACACAACAAGAAATTATATAACATTAATAAATAGTTTTTTATTACGAAGACATGGCTAGTAAACTTAATTTTTTATAAGTCTAAAGATTTGGTACTTAATGCTTTGTGAGACTTATGTTATTCACACCGATAGGAGGAGTTCTAGTTTGCATATTATGATCTTTTTCACCACAATAGTGGTTAAAGTAAATATTAAGGAAATCTATTTATTATAATTATGTATTGCACACACACGTAAGAAAGATGAAGGAAGTTAGACATGAGAATTAAGTATAATATTCATTACCTAGGTGAAGTTGTAAACTAAAAGTTATCTCAATATAAAAATACAACTTGATTTACATTGCTTTTATAGAATAGATTAGTTTTATTTTAAATCAAACAAAAAGAGATCTTTTTAACAATATAGTAAACTTGACTAAGTATTTGTTTCCATATACACCTTTCCTAAAGGAATGATATCCGTAATCAACCTTTGTTGATCACATTATTACTACAATTGAACCATTATACTTGCAGTCACGATCAGTAAGATCTCAGGAATTTTAGATAACTACGAGTTATTGGAGTTGTTTTGGGATGTTCACTACTTAAAATACTATAAATACTAGCCTAAGGTTACGAAATTAGTTGCCCTTGATTATGTAGATCAAAACTTCATTACTCTCGAAGCCATTGTCTATTATTTTCATATTTTCTTGCTTTTGGAGAAGATTTGAAGATTCAAGTATTTTAATTCAAAGGTATTTTCAATTATGTGTTTTATTTATATTATTACAATGTTATTTATGATTATGAGTGAGTAGTTTCTTTGATCTAAACAAAGTCCGAACGTGAACTAGATCCATTTTGTAATGTAATTATGATGAGATGAATATGTGCTTAATACTTTAAACCAATCATATTATTTGATTAACTGATTTAATAGGTTAATATCTATTGATTTTAATCATGATATTTGTATTTCATGCATAGTCTAGAATGTGTATTGTGCTATATAGTATCATTATCTATTTCAAGTAGTAACTATGATTGTTTGAAAAGCAAACACCGTTTAAATATCCTAGGTGAGTTTGAGATCTAAATATATTGTTGAAGTAGCTTTCTGAAGATGTTAGATTTAGTAGTTTAAAGTTCTCATAAATTTTAATGCGGTTCTATAGCTTGAAGTTTATGTCTTTATGTAAATAAAGGGGATAGCTCAATAAAATTAGAATGTGGCTTTTCCACCGATATAAGAGGAACAAACGGCTGGCTAAAGGTTATTCACTTACTTATGATTAGAGTTTAATGATTTATGATACTTTATAAGTATGCTCATGACTATTTGGATTGGATTTACAAGTTTAAAATGTAAAACGGGTTTTTGTTTCATTATTTTGGATATTTATTTAGATGTTATTTATGATTGAATTTAATCTATTTGATTGAATGTGAAATTGGATTGTGTTGGTTAATTAAGATAATATAGTTAGTTAAGTATTATTATAATATAGTTAGTTATTAATTAGTTTAATTAATATTTATTAATAAAATAATAATAATAATAATAATAATAATAATAATAATAATAATAATAATAATAATAAAAATCTTTAAAAGTCCTTTTTTCGAGAGAGGTTTGATAAATCCTTGTGGAGACGATTCCCACTTGCCATTACTACAAAAAAAAACTAAAGTATAATATAAAAAGAAAAATTATTGTACACGCCCGACACGTGTCAATTTTTGGCGTCGTCGCTAGGGATTTAAACATGATTTTTCAGTTGTTTTAGACGTTGTATGGTCTATCCAATTTGTCGGTCTAATTCCCACAGGATCTTTACATCTGTTTGATCCTGAGGTAGATAGGACATTTAATCATAATTTAAGACAACAACAAAAACAACGTAGAGGACACCAACCTACCACAATGGAAGCCAATGATAACTTTAATCTTAAAAATAATAATTATGATAATTGGAAAACTTACTTTTAGGCAAGCTAATCAAACTGTCGCTACTTATGAACAAATGTGTATTACCTATCCTGACGGTGTGACGACCCAAATTATGATGCAAATCGGGCACCGCCACTTTGCGGAACACGTCACCAGGGCATGCCACGTCACTTGCACACCTGACCATGACAGCCCACGAACTAACCATCTACTAATTCAACTTTGTCAGTTTTGATGTTTAAATGATTATTTTCTCGAAATATACTAAGTTATATAGAGTTTTACAACTTAATTTATTTGTTTTGATTCGTTTAAGTTATTTTAGCAGTGGAAGTCTTTATAGTATGCAAATAAATAATGTAAACAAATTTTGGATTAATTAACAAACCTATGTGGTGGAAACCCGACAAAAGGATACCATGCATATCAATAAAGGCGATAACAAGGTATAACAAGTGTCAATATACATGTATCTAGTAATAAGTCTCCCAAAGTGATCCAAAAAAGTATTACATACATAAATACAAACACCTACAATTGAAGGTACTGTAGCTCTTTAAATCCGGCTCGTCGTATGATCTGCAACTTGCCACTGAAAATAATGACAAGTTCTAGTGAGTAAATCCCAGAGAAATTAAGTTAGTATTTACAGGAAATCCAAGAAAATGGCTAAAATTCATGCAGGTAAAGTAAATAAACCAAAAATGTAAAGCATGAATATAAGTCGTTGAGATAAACAAGAATATGGAACGCGAATGTAGTGTATAGCTGTCAAGCCCTAGGATGCAGATTCTAAATCGAGAAAGCCCTGGTGGCGAGGTAATGCCTGCCTCCTCTTTACGATTGAAACGAGGAACTTTGTTGGTTGGAAGGTCAACTTCAGCCCAACGCCTCGAAGTAGAGGAATTATATGAAGGAGGCGAGCCTCATGTCAGCCCTATCTCAAGATCATCGACTAGTGAAGAGGAATCTCACGAGTAGTCTTAGGTATGACTAACACCGTAGCAACAATTGGATCATCATTTACAAGAGTGCCATAATGGGGTCATGTAGTCCATTCGACCATACACATACATGCGTGCAAAAATAGAGTAAGTATGCAAGCCAAACTAGCGAAAAGTAATAGTGAAATAAGTAAATTATAAGGGAAATAAGTAAATTATAAGTTGACTTTCTTGTACGTTTACTTACCTCAATCATGTTAATACCTTGTCTGAATACGGATCATCACTCCCATTCCGCAATCGACGCATCCAAATCCCTTAAATCATTCAATAATCTCTAATTATCATCATTTCAAAACTTATTCGTGTTTCATCAAAATCACAAATGCATAACGTGGTTTATCTCGTCTTGAGTCTCTTTTAGAATATTTTTGGACCATTACACATTTATCGAGACGAATCTCATTTCGGTCATTAGTGTATTTTGAGTCTTTACATGAATCTCAAAGATGCTTAGAGACACCATTGATCTGCTTGCACCTCGAGACAAATCCTTTTATATTTATATTTATATTTATTTATTTAATATTTTTTGATAAATTAGAACCCGAGAGAATCTCGAGATGCATGTAACAATCAATGCACATCTCAATGCAATTTTTTTCCTTTACGCGGATTGAAGATTACACCTTCGATGCATTATGTGGAGAGTTGAAGATCCATGAGCTTCAACTAAAGGATCGAGCTAGATTGGAAGCACTTGGTAGTGGTACCAAGAACTCTAAGAAGGAGATTGCCTTGAAGGCAAATAGCTCACCGGCTCCATTGGTTGAGATCATTGAGGATGAGAAATCTAATGATGAAAATGATATTGAGGAGGAAGTAGTTATGCTTTCAAGTAAGCTTAACATGGCAATGTACAAACGTGACAAGTACAAGAAGAAATTCAAGGGTGGAAACAAAGGAAGAAAATCAAGTGAGACTATTTACTTCGAGTGTAGCAAATCGAGCCACATCAAGATCGATTACAAGTCCAAGAAAATTGTGGACAAAAGGAAAGGCAAGAAGAGCTTCAAGACAACATGGGATGATTCATCTTCATCATGCTCCGACTCTGAGTCGGAAAATGAGAAGGCTATAATTTGTCTCATGGCACAAAGTGAAGTAAATTCCAATGTTTTAAGTTTTGATGATGTTGATGACTTAGATTATTTTCTTTGTCTTGATGAGCTTAGGAAATAGTTGGAAAAAAAGGTCAAAAAAGCTTGACCATAACAATTTGCGAGATTGAGTCACAAAATGAGATCATTTGTGATCTTCAAAGTGATTTGAGTGAAGTCCTAAAGGAAAGATATGCCTTAGTAAAGGAGGTAAAGGACTCGACAAATACGGTGATCAAGTTCACCAATGGTAGAAACATGTATGATATGATGCTGGGAGCAAAACGACATGCACTCAACAAAAGAGTCATAGGCTATGGAGAAAATCTATTGAGCTACAAAAAATTGTTATATTATGTTCATAGATGTTCTAAGTGCAATAGGTCTCGGGCACTTGGGTAATGTGTCTTATAAAATACTAACATGGGTTGACTAGCTTGGGTAGCTAAGGACACCTATGGTACTAACTTTGTTGGACTCAAAGGTTTTTAAGTACCGAAATCTAGTCCTTTTCAGATTGTGTAAGATGCGAAGAAGAGCACCACATAGTAATTGAATAGTAAGTGCTCAAAAGAAATGTCACATTTGGAGATGAAAATAAAGGAAATGTCATAGGCCTTGATACCGTAGGTAACAACTCTCTATCAATCTCAAATGTTTACCTTGTTGATGGTTTAAAATATAATTTGCTCAGCATTCGTCAATTATGCAACAAAAATTTTCATGTCAAGTTTGAATCATCAAAATGCATTTTTAAGAATGAGAAGCATGAAATCTTTTTCATTGTATATAGAGATAAGAATGTCTATGCTATTAACTTTGATGAGATGCATATGCAAAATGTTTCATGTTTGAGTGCTTAAAATGAATTGATGCTTGGTTGTGGCACCGTAGACTAGGACATTCTAGTATGGAAAGTTTGTCAAAATTGATCAAACATGATTTAGTTTAAGGTGTTCCTAAAGGCACATATCACTACAAGAACATGGTGGAATAGCATAAAAAAATAGTGACAGATAGAATCTGGCTAAACAACAACAAATCAGCAACAGCTATGCATCAGACAATTCGTTTGACTCGGTTAAACCAAGAGCAACTATTCAACGACATATTTGTAACAAAACATTGTGATAGATTGTATGTTATCACAGATTTGTCACTGATTTATCCCGCCATACTTTCCTGCCGAATTTGACAAACATAGAGATACGAGTAAATGTGGCTGTGACAGATCTGCTACAGATTAGCGACAGACATAGAATCTGTTCCTGATCTGTAGCAGCGTGAAAATAAAAAAAATAATGTGTCATCGTCCTCTTCCCTTCTCTGCGTAAACCACCCCCAAATCCTATTCACGACCATCTTCATCTTCACCGCCAACATCATCATCATCATCGCCATCACTATCGCCACTACCATCGTCGTTGTCATCCCGATCTATTTCATTACCGTCGTGGCTCTCCTCCTCCGCGACTCCGTTACCTCTCTCTTTCCCCTTCATACACTGCTCGCACAGCGACATCATTGGCCCGAGCTTCGCCCCGGTGGATTGGTACGAATGGCATAGTAGACTAGTGGAGTGCCTCGCCACCAGGAAGTTTGCGTAGTGGACCTTCAAATCATAGTCCCAACACAAGCTCGCTTGATCTGATTTTAGTACATCCTCGCCGAATCACTGTATAGCTCGCATTCCTTCATTGCTGATGATGATGATTCGCTGAAACACCAAACCCTAGCTAGGTTTGCGCCTTTTCTTCTTCTTCTTTGCGATTTTGAACTCTGTTGATTCCTTATGTATTGTTCTTCTACTACTGTAATTAGGAAATCTAAGTTTTGCCTTTAATATTTCAATGAAACCCTACCTAGGTTATGCTTCTAGCATTCGGGTCTCATTAAGCCACTGAATCTTCGTGTGGAAGCAGTGTATTAAGAAATTATTTTTCTTATTGTCACTTTATAGAGTAATTAGTTAGGAGTGAGTACTTGTTTTCTCACACTAACTATAATCTCATAGCACATTTTAGATTGTTTTATGCATCTTATATTGGTCTGATCATAAATGCAGGATCGAATGATTCATTGGAAAAGGTTTTATTATGTAAGTATGAGGTTGCTAGTTGCTTTAGTAGACAATAGTTGAAGGAATATTTAAAGTTTAATAGAAATAAAGAGGAGGCATAGGAAATGAAAAGAACTTTCTGTTATTGTCTTGTTTAGTGTGAACTACGATCATTATGTCAAAAGAAGTAATTCTGGAAGACATGGATTGAAGTTAGCAGAACTAAAATAGCCGCAGTTCACATATACAAAATGAAAGAACATCCTTGCATGAGTTGGTGATGAGTTCGTTCGAGCTATATATTGAAATTCCTTGCCACTTTAGTTATTTTGATGAAGAAAAATTATTATGTAATGACTGAAAATTATTTTATGGCAGCTCTAAATTGCTATTTCTTAAATTTCTTCTTTAAGAAAAATGTCTTCGAATTCTAGAGTCTTGACGGATATACTTTTGATTTTATGGGGAACATCATGCAGTAATTAAGTTTAACTTGACCAAATGTTTACTTGAGAAAAGCTTTAAAGTGGAGGCTACCGTACTAGTTTAATGCCATTGCTTAACAGTTTAATGCGTTATATTCTTTTTTTTTTCCTTTTAAATTAATAAATTTGTACATTGTTTAACTTATTGTTTGGTTGTGCATTTCAACAAAAAATGATATCTAATTGAGTTATAACTAATTCTTATATTGTTTATTAATTGTGATTGTCATTTAGTTGGTACGTAGCTATATTTGAAATCTCGAGACTATATATATTAGGAATTGATGAATATTTGGATTAATTTTAAAAATAAAGAAAACTATATTAATTTATTTACTTCATTAGTAAGAATTGATAAGATTTATCCACTGTTTGCCTGGAAAACTTAGGATTGAGATGTCTACTAACCGAGAATGGATGTATAGTCGTATCGAAAATGGATATACTCGACTAGAGTTCATTAACGGCGTGAACGAGGTTATAGCGTATGCTAAGACGCACTATAAGGACATTCGCCACTGAGGGGAAGATTCGATGTCCATGCAACCATACAAAGTGTCGTAATCGTTCATACTATGATCTTGACACCGTAGAATTTCAGATACTTTGTCTGGGATACGTTCCGGGATATCATTGTTGGTCGGAACACGGAGAAGAAGAATATACTCAAAATGTACATGATGAACCTAGCAATACGATGAGATATGATGACCACGGAGGGACACGTGCAGCTAATTATTGTACATCGTATCATGAGATGGTGCACGACTTGGCGGGTCTGAGTTTCAATTGGTGTCATGTGGAACGACCTCCAAATCCTTATTCACAAAACTTGTTTGATATGTTAGACGCAGCAAGTCAGTCGCTATGGCCAGGGTGCGAGAACATGACCAAATTGTCAGCAGTCGCGAGGCACCTAAAAATCAAATCAGAACATCATATATCTGAAAAGGCGTACGATGAAATTTTTCAATTTTGTAAAGATGCATTGTTGAGTAACAATTGTTTAGTCGATAGCTTTAGAACACGAAACAACTAATGCAAGGGATGGGGCTACCAGTCCAGCAAATTGATTGTTGCGAGTCCATGTGCATGATTTACTGGGTTGAGGATTCAGAGTTGACGACGTGTAAGTGTTGCGGTGAATCAAGGTATGAACAAATCAAATGTGAAGGATGGAGTGGCGTGCCGCGGGCTCAGAAAAATGTATTACTTCCCCCTAGCTGTGACGGCCCCATCTACAACTAAGGGCACCGCCCGACCTAATCCTTAATTAAGCCCTAATCTCCCCTATATGACCTAACAAGGAGCTAGTCAGCCTTAGTTCAACACCTAAACATCTACATCTACCAATTATGATACCACCTACAGTTAAATAGCTAGTTAATTTTTTTCTTCTAACAAGTTATTCAGCGGAAGTCATCGTTACTAGTGGACCTTCAATCCTACGGCCTAACCTATTGTGAAAAAACCAGGAAATAGAGATCACATGCATATATAAAAAAAAATGGTGATATACACAACATGTGTTTAGTCAGATGTTCCTATCACTCAACCCAAAAGTAAAAAGAACATGTACATTTAAATGTAATACAAAAGAATACAAAACGTACAAAAATATGTCGTAGCAGTCCTCCACCGGCTCAGAGGTAGTCACCAAGCTTCTCTTTGCCTGGTCTGCTACTCGGCTGATCTGCACCCACCGTCACAAACTAGACGGTGCTGCACCCACCGTCACAAACTAGATGGTGAGTACATGAAATTATTTAAGTAATACTAAGAGACATCGATCCACATTCCCAAATAGGCAACAAGTATAAAATGGCATACTTTAAATAGAAACTATGCTGAAAGAAACATCATGCAAAGAGATACTTGAGTTAACCAAATATGAAACTGACTCAAGGCTAAGTAGTAATGGATTAGGGTCGGTCGTCTGTGATCTTCATCACATCAGCCTTTCCACTACAATGTGAACTCTGCTCCATAGCATTTCATTAAAATTTGAGCTTTATATCATAATGTCAAAAGGACGTACTTACGATTACGCCTTTTCTATGCCAAGTGAATTAGTCGTCACCGGAATGTATACTTGCTAACATACCCGAGTTTTAAAACTCGTCATGTTCACCCAAGTTATTCTTGCACCAACAAACCCCGAGGTCCGGTTACCCCGTTCGAGGCACGTTACCCCGTGTGTCATGCATAGTAGTGGAGAAGCTCCCTAACATCCCGATATGTCTAGTGACCCCCGTATGAAAGCTGAATTTCTATCATCAAATGACCCTAACCACAAAAACCACCTTCATTTTCAAAAACGACACAACATTGGAATCCAAGAGATGTAATAGCATACTAATGCACAAAGGTTTTAAGTCAAAATAAACAACATATCCTAATAGCATGCTATATCACTGACTTCCACACACAACAGTCAACATGACAAAGTAAATGAATTGGAATCAATGATATACAAAACAGAGCATGCTATGAATAATGTCATAAAATGAGCACTTAACAAGTCATAGCATATGGATTTCAAAGGCAATTCAGTTCAAATAACTGAGAATAAATAAATAAAGGGAATGAAATGTAAATAAATGTCTCAATCAGTTTACTTACATACACACAACAATTCCTAAGCTATCCGGCTTCCGTCGCGTCGACGTACGCACCCAAACCCCGTAATAACTCCTTTTACGGTCCTAACATTTGGAAGTTTGCCAATTTAGATTCAAGTTTAATGATTTAACATTCTGAAATTGGTCGACATCGGTCAAAATTAAGTTCGAGACCAATTTGCCGATTTTTCATTTTTCGAGGTAAAACCCCGATATAACGCCTCGAAAAACTCCCGAATTCTTCACTTTTTATAGAAATATTGAAGTTTTATTGATTTGGGTCACAAATATATTTTTCCATATTTTTCTGGAATTTTCCTGAATTTTTTTTCATAATTTTATCTATTTTCTGGAATTTATTATATATAAAAATTTATTTAATTTAATTAAATAATTATATATATAATTATATATATATATATTTTGAGGTGGGTCCGAGTCAACCCGACCCGGTCCAACCAGATCCGGGTCGGTCTGACCCAATCCCCATCGGGTCAAGGCCGGCCCGACCAGACCCACATGGGTTTGGGTCGACCCGACCTGATTCCCATGGTCTTCTTCCTTGCAGAGCCGCTGGTTCTGCAAATTTTGTTTTTCCTTCTTTGAGGCGTTGGGAATTTGGCGTCCATCCCCAAACCATCAGAAGTTGATGGCAGGGGAGACACCCCTGTCATCTTCTTCCTCACGCCTTTCGGCCATGGAGGCCAAGCCTTCCATGGCCGAACATGGCGGCCAACAACGACAACCACAACAACAGCCGACAACACAACAACAACCGAAATCAACAACTCACCTTGCTTCGAGCTTGGTCGATCTCTTTCTCAATCTTTATTTCTTCTTCCTTCTCTTCCCGATCGTCTCTGCGTTTTCTTTCTCTCTGTTGTTTTGTTTTGTTTTTTTTTTTTTTGTGTGTTGAGGAGATAAGATCAATTGACCCATATATACATATATATATATTTAGGTGCTTGAATGTGAGCCACTCATTTTTTTTTTAAATTTGATTTAACTAATTACACTTACCCCACGAGCTGCTGCCTCGGGCCCACGTCGGCACGCAACACGAGGCGCGTCCCCGTTCATCTCGGTATCTGCATAGCCGTAAATGACTTAGTAGTCTACACATATACAATTCACTAGGCATACAACACAACAAATATAACATTTACCTCGGCCACCGTGCCGCGGTAGTGGCACGTATCTCGCTGCGGCTCCCACGTCACGGGTCATTTTGTCCTAATTAACGAATTAAACGCGCATTAATTATTGGGTCGTGACAATACTTCCCAACTAATAGGAAGTTCGTCCTCGAACTTAAACTAAACGAATATTAAAATATACCTGACTCGAAGAGGTACGGAAATCTGTCGCGCATATAGTCTTCCCGTTCCCAAGTGAGTTCTGAATCTCCATGAAACTGTCACTTGATTAAAACCTTCGAGATAGACTTGCTTCTTAACTTTTGTACCCTTCGGTCAAGAATCTGAACCGGTTGCTCTTCATATGAGATATCCTCACTTAAATCAATTTGACTCAAATCCACTGTCGGTCTCTCGCCTGCCTTAGACTTAGCTAGTCGAAGCATCGAAATATGAAACACCGGATGAATTCCCGACATCTGTGGAGGTAACTCTAACTCATAAGCAACCTTTCCAACCAGTTTCTTGATCTTGAAAGGCCCGATGAATCTCGGTGCTAATTTGCCTTTCAAACCAAATCGATAATGACCCTTACGAGGAGAAACCTTTAGATACACTAAAGCTCCCTCATCGTACGTGAGATCGCTGCGATACATGTCTACATACTTCTTTTGCCTCCCCTGGGCTCCCTTAAGCTTCTGGCGAATCTGTCTTACCTTTTATGTGTGATCGACAACAATTTCAGGCCCTAATAAATTCCGGTCTTCTGGCTCAGCCCAACAAGATGGTGAGCGACACGATCTGCCATATAACGCCTCAAATGGCGCCATTTCAATGCTCGCCTGATAATTGTTGTTGTATGCAAATTCACACAACGGTAAATATTCTTCCCACGATCCGCCAAACTCAAGTACATACGCCCTGAGCATATCTTCGAGAGTTTGAATCAACCTCTCAGTCTGCCCATCAGTCTGAGGGTGAAAGGCTGTGCTAAACTGTAAGCGTGTACCATATTGCCCCTGCATACTCCGCCACATCCTGGACGTATACATAGCATCTATGTCTGACGTAATAGTCAAAGGTACTTCATGCAGCCTTAATAATCTCTCTCTCGAACAATACACTCACCGGTCAAATGTGTAATGAGTTGCAACTGGTATGAAATGGGCAGATTTCGTCAATTAGTCCACAATCACCCAGATGGAATCATGTCGATGAACAGTCCTCGGCAGTCCTCGAACGAAATCCATGACTATGTCTTCCCATTTCCATCGTGGAATGGGAAGCGGCTGTAGTAATCCCCAAGGTCTACGATGCTCTGCCTTCACCTGTTGGCAGATCTCACAGTTCCTAATAAACTTTGATATGTCCGCTTTCATCACAGGCCACCAAAAATGTCTCTTCATATCATGGTACATTTTGGTCCTTCCTGGATGAACAGTGAACCGGGAACGATGTGAATCCTGAAGAATCTCATCTCTCAGCTCTGCCATTGCCGGTATCCACAATCTGCCAAGAAATCTGAGACACTGATATGCCGTCTCAGTCCAGTCAGTACACTCGGGACTCTGGGCTAACTCACTGAATCTCGGATATAGAATGTCAATTTTCTGCTCCTCTGACACTCTCTGAGTCGACACTGTATGAAGTCTAACTTGAGCACAAATCAGTACCTCCGTGTCATTAGCAATATCTGACTGACTTAGCCTCGCCGCCGCCTCGAGTAAACCATACTCGTGCGTCATATGACATCGAATAGTCGCAGCATCTCCGGTCGGAATCGTACTCAGCGCATCAGCAACGACATTTGCTTTTCCTGGATGATATTCCAGAGAAAAGTCATAGTCTTTCAGAAATTCTAACCATCTGCGTTGTCTAATGTTCAACTCTTTCTGTGTGAAGAGATATTTCAAACTCTTATGGTCAGTATAGAGTGTGAACTTCTCTCCATACGGATAATGTCTCCATATCTTCAGAGCAAACACTACCGCCGCCAACTCTAAGTCATGAGTTGGATAATTCTTCTCATGTATCTTCAACTGTCTTGATCCATAGGCCACTGTGCCTTTCTCTTGCATCAACACACAACCTAAACCCATATGAGAAGCATCTGTGTACACCATGAAACCATTTCCAGCCTCTGGCAATATCAACACTGGTGCGGTAGTCAACAATTTCTTCAGTTGAGCAAATGCTTCCTCGCATTCCTTTGACCACTGAAATTTCACGTCTTTCTGGGTCAACTTGGTCATTGGTGAAGCGATCTTCGAAAAATCCTTCACAAACCTTCGGTAATCGCCTGCTAACCCCAGAAAACTCATAATCTCAGTCACTGACGTCGGCGCTGGCCAATCCAAAATCTCCTGAATCTTTGATGGATCTACAGCAATACCTGTTGCTCCAACTACACGACCCAAAAATTTGACCTCAGACAACCAAAATTCACACTTACTGAATTTGGCATATAGTTTGTGCTCCCTCAAAGTCTGCAACGTCTCCCTGAGGTGCTGCTCGTGATCTTGTCGAGTCTTCGAGTACACCAATATATCATCAATAAACACGATCACAAAGCGGTCAAGATATGGTCTCATCACTCGATGCATCAAATCCATAAACATGGCAGGAGCATTAGTCAAACCAAACGGCATGACTGTGAACTGATAGTGTCCATACCTCGTACTAAACGTTGTTATGTATTTATCATCCTCCCTGATCCTAAGCTGATGATATCCTGATCGTAGATCTATCTTAGAGAAAAACTGCGCCCCTCTCAGCCTGATCGAATAAGTCGTCAATACGCGGTAATGGATACTTGTTCTTGATTGTGACCTTGTTCGGTTGTCGTAATCAATACACAGTCTCAAGGTAACGTCCTTCTTCTTCACAAATAGGACCGGTGCTCCCCATGGTGATATCGAAGGTGTGATGAATCCTTTCTCGCTCAATTCTTGCAACTGCTTTCTCAATTCTTCCAACTCTCGTGGAGCCATGTGGTATGGTGGTATGGATATCGGTTTCGTCCCTGGCACCAACTCAATAATGAAATCAATCTCCCTCGGTGGTGGTAATCCAGGTAAGTCTTCTGAAAACACGTCCGGAAACTCGAACACAATTGGAATCTCTGCTAGTTTCAGTTCATGACTCTCTGCAACGATATATACAGATACCAAAGTCTCCATCTCCCCACTAGTCGCAAGCCGACCTCGAGTGCCCTCGGCTCTCGGAGTATTACCGCCATACATAAATACTGGACGCCCTAGGATCTCAAATATCACTGCTTTCGTAAAACAGTCGATATGAGCATGATATGATGCTAGCCAATCCATCCCTAGCAACGCATCGAGTTCTAGAAATTCAAGCACTCTGAAATCTGCAGGTAACTCGACCCCATCGATCTCTACTGGGCATCTCTCCACCAGAGAATTAGGGTACACTCTATCTCTGGCTGCAGTACTCAAAATCAAATGGAATCTAATACTAACCGATTTCAACCCTAACATGCCGACCATGCGACCAGAAATGAAAGAAATGGTAGAACCCAAATCAAACAAGACATATGCTTGATGACCACAAATGAAAATCATACCCTCAATGAGTTTCCGTGTAGCGTCTGCGTCAGGCTGTGCAACCACATGTATGACCTCTCGACGCTGTGATGGAATCACTGTCGCTGGCTGTGGACACTCTCGACTGATATGTCCCACTTGACCACATCGATAACAAGTGACTGCTCTTGGCTGACCCTGCGCCCGATCCTGGGCCTATGCAGATGCCTGCCTCTGCTCTGATTTGGAACTATCTCGTCCTCGTCCTCTACCTCTACCTCTGCCTATACCACCGTGCTGCTGACGTGGAGCTGATGGTGCTGGTAAAGCTGGTAAAGTAGACGTAGCAGGAGCTGGCAATGCAGGTCTGACTGGTGATGGTACAGGAGGTCTACCCACAATCGTCTGCAAAGGTGTAGGAGATGCTACATAAGGCACAATTGCCCCCTGAACACCTCTATCTCGTCTCCTCGGTCCTTTGCCCTTATGTCTCCTCCGCTCATACTCTGCCATCTGATCAGGTGTCATCGCGGGTACTAAGGGCGTCCCGTCAGCCACTCGGCGCATATAATAAGTCTCGTGAGCAAGTGCACGCTCGAAAATCTCCCCCAATGTCCTGGCACCTGAACTGACCACATAAAACCTAATGTCAGGCCTCAGTCCATCGCCAAAATGATACACGTCATCTGCATCCTCCTTCACAAGATCTCCGGCAAACTGCCTCAGATAGCCGTATCTATCTCGGTACTTCATTACCGTCTCATCGGCTCCCTGTCTCAAATTCATAAATTCCTTCCTCAGCCTCTTCATCACCGGGGGTGGGAAGTACTGCCAATAGAACTTAGTCTTGAAGGCATCCCAAGACTCAAACTCTCCTTCGGTAGCGATCGTCGCACGCCACCACACATCGGCATATCGCTGTAAGGTGTACGACGAGATCTCCGCTCTGAGTCTCTCATCAATCTGCAAGACTCTATGTAACTTCTCCTGCGATAAGACCCACTTCTCAAAATCTCTCTGACCGTCGAAGTATACCGGTTTCAGTCTGATGAAATCTTTCACCAACTGAACTACCGCTATGGAACTAGCTAATGGGGGTGTGGAAGATGGTGTAGAAACTGTCTCTACTGTTGGAGCTGCTATCATCTGTGTTGCAGGTACGACCGGCACTACGGTCGGTACTGTAGTCGCAGTAGGACATGATGTCTGTGTTGGCTGTGCTGGTGGAGTAAGTCGGGAAGTCATCAATGTGATGAAATCCGCCAACTGCTGCCCCTGAGCAGCTACTCGATCTGAAAGCCTCTGAAAATCCTCCGCTGATGGTATCGAAGGCTGGCTACCGCTCGCACCGGCATTATCGCTATCGTGTGAATCCGCCATCTCCGACTGCAAATGGAGAACGAATGCGAATCAGCTACTACGTGGATAACGCATATATACACATAACAAAATTAACATGTATATAAACGATCAAATCCCCAACTCACTGTCACTCACTTCCAAACTAATAGTTTCTAGGCGAGGATCATCTGGTTTTCCACATCTAACTACGGTTTTCTAACTTCTACAGTTTTTTTAAATCTTTTAGTTGTTTCTAGCTGAACAAGGTAGGCCGTTCACTACATATTGTAGCTGTGGTATCATATTGTAGAAACTCCATATTCTACAATCTTAGAACCATGTTTTCTCAAAACCATGGCACTGATACAAACTGTGTTGGTATCATATAGCCTAAAACCATATAAGTAAGCCAAGCTTTATAAACCTAGGCTCTGATACCACCTATGGTGGTATCAAATGGCCTTAAACCATCGAGAGCTCTAAACCATGGCTCTGATACCACCTGTGACGACCCCATCTACAACTAAGGGCACCGCCCGACCTAATCCCTTAATTAAGCCCTAATCTCCACTATAGGACCTAACAAGGAACTAGTCAGCCTTAGTTTAACACCTAAACATCTACATCTACCAATTATGATACCACCTACAGTTAAGTAGGTAGTTAAATTTTTTTTTTCTAACAAGTTATTCAGCGGAAGTCATCGTTACTAGTGGACCTTCAATCTTACGGCCTAACCTATTGTGGAAAAACCATGAAATAGAGATCACATGCATATATAAACAAAAACGGTGATATACACAACATGTGTTTAGTCAGATGTTCCTATCACTCAACCCAAAAGTAAAAAGAACATGTACATATAAATGTAATACAAAAGAATACAAAACGTACAAAAATATGTCGTAGCAGTCCTCCACCGGCTCAGAGGTAGTCACCAAACTTCTCTTTGCACAAGTCGCCTACTCACTGATCCGCACCCACCGTTACAAACTAGACGGTGAGTACATAAAAATATTTAAGTAATACTGAGAGACATCGATCCACATTCCCAAATAGGCAACAAGTATCAAATGGCATAATTTAAATAGAAACTATGCTGAAAGAAACATCATGCAAAGAGATACTTGAGTTAACCAAATATGAAACTGACTCATGGCTAAGTAGTAATGGATTAGGGTCGGTCGGCTGTGAGCTTCATCACATTAGCCTTTCCAGTACAATGTGAGCTCTGCTCCATAGCATTTCATTAAAATTTGAGCTCTATATCATAATGTCAAAAGGACGTACTTACGATTACGCCTTTTCTATTCCAAGTGAATTAGTCGTCACCAGACTGTATACTTGCTAACATACCCGAGTTTTAAAACTCGTCATGTTCACCTAAGTTATTCTTGCGCCAACAAACCCCGAGGTCCGGTTACCCCGTTTGAGGCACGTTACCCCGTGTGTCATGCAAGGTAGTGGAGAAATTCCCTAACATCCCGGCAAGTCTAGTAACCCCCGTATGAAAGCTGAATTTCTATCATCAAATGACCCTAACCACAAGAACCACCTTCATTTTCAAAAATGACACAGCATTGGAATCCAAGAGATGTAATAGCATACTAACGCACAAAGGTTTTAAGTCAAAATAAACAACATATCCTAATAGCATGCTATATCACTGACTTCCACACACAACAATCAACATGACAAAGTATATGAATTGGAATCAATGATATACAAAACAGAGTATGCTATGAATAATATCATAAAATGAACACTGAACAAGTCATAGCATATGGATTTCAAAGGCAATTCAGTTCGAATAACTGAGAATAAATAAATAAAGGGAATGAAATGTAAATAAATGTCTAAATCAGTTTACTTACATACACACAGTAATTCCTAAGCTATCCGGCTTCAGTCGCGTCGATGTACGCACCCAAACCCCGTAATAGCTCCTTTTACGATCCTAACATTTGAAAGTTTGCCAATTTAGATTCAAGTTTAATGATTTAACATTCCGAAATTGGTCGACATCGGTCAAAATTAAGTTCAAGACCAATTTGCCGATTTCGCGTTTTCCGAGGTAAAACCCCGATATAACGCCTCGACTGACTCCCGAATTCTTCACTTTTTATAGAAATATTGACGTTTTATTGATTTGGGTCACAAATATATTTTTCCATATTTTTTCGAAATTTTCCTAATTTTTTTTTCATAATTTTATCTATTTTCTGGAATTTATTATATATAAAAATTTGTTTAATTTAATTAAATAATTAAATATATATATATATATATTTTTGAGGTGGGTCCGGGTCAACCCGACCCGGTCCAACCGGATCCGGGTCGGTCTGACCTGGTCCCGATCGGGTCAAGGTCGGCCCGACCCGACCCACATGGGTTCGTGTCGACCCGACCCGACTCCCATGGTCTTCTTCCTCGCAGAGCCGCTGGTTCTGCAAATTTTTTTTTTCCTTCTTTGAGGCGTTGGGACTTTGGTGTCCATCCCCAAACCATTAGAAGTTGATGGCAGGGGAGACACCCCCGCCATTTTCTTCCTCACGCCTTTCGGCCATGGAGGCCGAGCCTTCCATGGGAACATTGCGGCCAACAACGACAACCACAACAACAGCCGACAACACAACAACAACCGAAATCAACAACTCACCTTGCTTCGAGCTTGGTCGATCTCTTTCTCAGTCTTTCTTTCTTCTTCCTTCTGCTCCCGATCGTCTCTGCGTTTTCTTTCTCTCGGTTGTTTTATTTTATTTTTTTTTTGTTTTGTGTGTTGAGGAGATAAGATCAATTGACCCATATATATATATATATATATATATATATATATATATATATATATATATATATATATTAGGTGCTTGAATGGGAGTTGCTGCCTCGGGCCCACGTCGGCACGCAACACGAGGCGCGTCCCCGCTCGTCTCGGTATCTGCATAGCCGTAAATGACTTAGTAGTCTACACATATACAATTCACTAGGCGTACAACACAACAAATATAACATTTACCTCGGCCACCGTGCCGCGGTAGTGACACGTATCTCGCTACGGGTCCCACGTCACGGGTCATTTTGTCCAAATTAACGAATTAAACGCGCATTAATTATTGGGTCGTGACACTAGCACCTCGGTTGCAGCGTTTATTCATGTCTGAAGCGACTGCGAGGCACATGTACATGCGGTGGCATGGGGAACATGTTTCAGACGGCATCGTCATGCAACATTGTTCCAATTCTATTGCATGGAAGGATTTCAATGATGTGAACACCGAATTCAGCACCGAAATTCGTAATGTTCGTTTTTGGTTATGTAAGGATGGTTTCCAACAATTCAGCCAATCCAGAAAACAATACTCATCGTGGCATGTAATTCTAACTCCTTACAAATTACCCCTTCAATGTGCATGAAGAAGAAGTTCATGTTTTTAACAGTCATCGTGTCGGGCCCGACTAATCCTACAAATCGAATTGATGTATTCCTACAACCTTTGATAAAGGAGTTGCAAGATTTGTGGCATGAAGGAGTACTTACCTACGACATTTCCACCAAAACGAAATTCCAACTTCGAGCTGCACTTATGTGGACTGTCAGCGACTTCCCTGCTTATGGTATGTTGTCTAGTTGGAGCACACATGGAAAGAGAGCTCGTCCTTATTGTATGGATGACACGGATGCATTCCAATTAAAGCACAGTGGAAAAACTTCTTGGTTTGATTGCCATTGTCGCTTCCTACCGTGTAGCTCCACTTTAAGAAGTGACAAGATCGGCTTTAGGCGCGATACAACTTGTCAAAAAGGACCGCCGACAATTAAATCTTGGGAACAAATTTTGGCTGACATTGAAGCTTTGGGATTGGTGAAAGTAAGTGAAATCGAATCTGTTCAGGTGAACAATAAGATTGCCAAGTATTCAGGGTGTAGGAAACGAAGCATATTCTGGGACTTACCTTATTGGAAGACGAATCTCATTAGGCACAACTAGGATGTCATGCACATTGGAAATAATGTCTTCGACAACATTTTTAATACAATTATGAGTGGTCCTGGGAAGAGTAAGGATAATGCTAAGTCGAGACTAGATTTTAAAGATATTTGCAATCGACCTTCCCTCGAATATGACCTCGCGTCCAACTCAAATCCTAGAGCGTCTTATACACTCGATAAACGTAAGAAAAAAAGTCTTGTGTGATTTGATACGACAATTACGCTTTCCTGATGGATATGCTTCAAATATTGGTCTATGTGTGGACGCCAACAAATTGAGGATGTTTGGGTTGAAAAGTCATGACTGTCATGTGTTCATGTAGAGATTGATTCCTATTGCCTTTCGTGAACTACTAGAGGATAAAGTGTGGATTGCAATTAGCGAGTTAAGTTTGTTTTTTTTGAGACTTGACTGCTAGGAACCTTAACATGGCACAAATTGAGTTGTTGCACTCTAACATTCCCAAAATATTGAGTTGTTTTTTCGATATGTAATGGATACTTAGTTGAGGAATCAACTTCTTTTTGTTCTATCTACTTTGAGGATCATATCAGTCCTGCACACGAACGGATCCAACGAAATGATGCTGGTGGAGTAGGTCCGAGTGTTGCTAACAATGGTGCATTCTCAGTTTTCATTCATCCAGGACGACCATTGGGCAAAGCGAGGAAACGGTACCTCATGTCAGAGGAGTATGTTGCAGCTCATTAATATGTGTTACTAAATTTCCCTAAAATAGTTTCGTTTATAAGGTATTACAATTCAGGGTGATTTTTCCTCTGACATCTTCTCTGTGCAGTGTATAATCTCGTATCATTGTTTCGTAGCATATTCAAGTCTATCGTTCGTTTGCAAGAACCAAACATCACTGATCAAGCTATTGAGATCAAACTTGAGCAACAATTTGCAGCGTGGTTCTAGCAATATGTACGTAATAGTCTATATACACCTAATTCAAATCAGTTTATATTTAAACATCTCATTATGTAACATGCAATATATTAATATTGTAATATTACATATCAGGCTGAACAAAACGATGTGAGACGTGATTCGTCAAATTTCACAAGGACCAATGCGTTCATGCACGAGTTATCCTGCATACCTCGTTAATGGATATAAGTTTGACACGCTGTCATACGGTATAAACAAGACAACACAAAATAGTGGTGTATGCGTCAAAGGCGGGAACGATACTGACTATTAAGGTGTACTCCTAGACGTAATTTGAATTGATTACCATGATGGGTCACTCTGAACAATGTTGTTCAAATTTGATTGGTTTGATCCTACTCATAATGGTACACGACTTCATCGTAAATTGAGTTTGGTAGAAGTTCATAAAACCATCAGTTCAATAGGTACGAGCCCTTCATATTGGCGATGCAAGCACATCAAGTATATTATCTTCCTTACCCTTCTATCGGGAGAAGGGAACGAAGTGATTGGTTAGCTATATGTAAGCTTCAACCAAAGTTCGTAGATGAAACCAATGTCATTAGTTCAGATATGGCCATCTCGGATAATGCATTTCAAGCCGATCAAAATTATGATACCAACATCATGGAAGTATATGTAGATCCATTAGCGTCGACGATTATTGATCCGACATGTGAAATTGTGTCTGACAACGATGAATTTGAGACGAATGCAGATGATGAAGAAGATGAAAAGTTCACATGGTCGTCAGATAGTGGTAGCGAAGATGAGTTAGAGTGATTGGTGTGAGTTTTTATAGTACAATCTATCAATTTGCTTGGAATATGATGTTTTTGTTGGACTTCATATATCTCTATGAATGTTATATGTATCAATCAACTGAATTATTTGTTTATGTGATTGATATAGATACCATTATATATGGCGAGAGGTAAGGGGCGTGGTAATATGGAGGATGAGGACATGGAGGACATCAATGGACCCACGAAGGAGACTTGCACCATTTGACGGGGATCGTTGTCACACCGTGCTACACATTCCCATCCGGATGGTCGGTGCCCATTACATCCGACTCATTCGTACTCACCACATCACACCACTCCATCACGTCCGAGTTATTCCAACTTACATCACAACATTAAATCGTTGCCACATCACACCAGTCTATCGCATGTAGTTGGTCCATACATAACTTATACCTTTGGACCATCGTCATCACATTATACCTCATCATCGCCTCCTGGTCATCCATATCCACATCAACATGCCACACTATCACTAGCAGGAACTGTATACACACCTCGGCATGGTGCTAGTCCATCGACATCACATCACGACACACCATCTCCTCCAATTCATGTACTCCCAGCTTAGCAGGGTACCATTCCCTCTTCGACACCTCATTCCACACCATCACCTCCAAGACATGTATACCCACATGAGCATGGTATCAGGCCCTCCTCGTCACATCACGCCACACCATCACCTTCAGCTTATCATGCTCATTCTCCTGGAGTAGGCGACGTGCACACTTCTACATCTCGTAGACCCCCAGCACGACATAGGACTTCATCCACGAGGTCATCCACTAACTGGTTGTGCTCACCGATACCACTTGCGATTGAGGAGATCTCATACTTTTTCAGACCGCTGACTGCCCCTGCAGAAGGCGAAAACCCTCTTATTCATCTCATTGTTGAGCATGGCTTGTATGTTATTCTCCACAATATATACTTACTCCATAAAAATATTGCTTTCCTAGACTAACTTAAATGTTGAAATGGTAGGTTACACCCTTCTTCCGTGGTGGCAGGGAAGATGAGTTTAGTCTTCAAGAGTGGATATTTGGAAGAAGGATGGAAATGAGAATACGTTCCACAATCTCAACGAGATATATATTGGCTTAGGTGGAAGGTCAGTAACTTCACATCATCCATCGAGGTGAATTTATTTAAACTAGTTTTTGATTATAGAAATGAGAATGTGTCAATTACTTGTTCATTTGTAGGTGTTCTTCACTTGGGAGTTGCAAATGCCATTTGCGATATATGAAGCGTGGTGTCGGAAGGCAGCCATCTGGTACACTGGCAATATATATTTAATCGTGAAGAAGAGAATAGCACCTATTTATTTGACAAACGAGGTGTTTGAGCATTACAAAAGAAAATGAGCAACAGATGAAGCATTCAAGAAGAAGTCCGAGCAGATGAGCGCGAATAGAAAGTCCGAGGTGGGAGGGCCAGGCACTGATATTTCGTTGCATAGCGCTGGAACTATATCCGCGAGACAACATGGTGATATGTTGGTATGTATACATACATAAATAGTTTCGTATGTAGATGAGCGCAAATAGAAAGTATTAATCCTGGAACTCGCTTATAGGAGAAGAAGCTTAAACGTCATCCCACACGCAAGGAGATGTTTCGACACCTCCACATCCATGGCCATGACGGCCAAACTTTCGTCAATCAGAGATCTGCGATAATTTATGTAAGTAATACGAATTGCATATAACTAGTTTTCGAGACAACACATGTAGTACATCCATTTAAAAGAAAACAGTAGAGTTAACTATTAGTTTATTAATTTAATGCAGGTTGAACTCACTCGGAGATTGGAGGAGATGTCCACCCAGTCCCTCAGCACATCAATTGACGAGGATGCGATTTATCTTGAGGTGGTGCCAGAAGTCAAGGAACGTGTCGGTTATCATCGCATCATATCTTCGGTAGAAGCAAGCTCATCTGGAGGACCAGCGTATAGACCTCATGAGTTGGAAGAGCTCCAGTGGGACCACTAGAGGTTGCAAGAAATATTGCTGAAGGAGCGAATGGAATGACAAGACCAAATGCAGAGGGACAAGATGGAACGCCAAAAAGAAAATCAAGAGATGCAGGACTATTTAGCATGTATGGAGGCATTGTTGATGCAACACCTTGGAATTAGGCTCCAAGTGCCTCCGACACCGCGACCTCCACTATCACCAACTACAGAGCGTTTGGTCCTCAGAGTGATGACTAGCCTGGACATTTGACGACCGATAGATCACCTCCGAGTCTCCCGGCACCTTCTTAGTCTGCGCACCTGGATGACCACCAGCCTAGACATTGGACCAATCCATGTAGAGAGCTGCCTAAGGATAGACATCATCTTTTGGATGATCATGATGAGTTTATGTTGCAACTTATGCCACCTCCGCAATCACCGCCACGGCAAGAGTGATTTGATGTTCTATTTTTTATGGTGAATTTTTAATTACGAGTCAATGTATATCTTCTCAGTTTTTTCCTTCTAATGTAGTCGATGTGATTCTTCATTTGCAGGTATGTGCAGCGGTGACATTTGGTATTGGTGTTGCTTACAAAGAATGAGTTGGCAAGGCTTCTTTGTTTTTGTTAGGTAAGATATAATTACTTTACAACTCTCATGTTGAATTTTATGTTTCTTTATGTCTTAAATTTTTTGTCAATGGGGGTTGATTGATAGAGAATTTGGGTTTTAGGGAGACCAAATGATTGTATTAGATCCACTTGTCAACTGTCCTGCAAGTGCATTATCCCATCACCATGTGCTTGGGAGCTTTGATGATGCTCCTGCTATTCAAGATTTTACAATGAGGTTTTCCTTGACAACTTTGTTATATGCAAAAGCTAATTGTTTTCTTTTCTTGGTGTTAGATGTGGAGTATTAACGGTTGAAATTGAACACATTGATGTCGCCACAATAGAGAAGCTGGAGCAGAAAGGCATAATTTTCCAACCTAAAGCTTCTACTATTCGAATAATCCAGGTATTTATCTACTTAAATACACTCTACATCTTTCTTGTTGAAAGGTGTCCGTCCGCATATTTATTTTTAAATAATAATGCCACAATATGTTTTTTCATGCTAAGTATAATATCATATGCATCGTCTGTGTGACTGTGTCAAATTACCAACACTTCACTTGGTTCGTTATCTATCTCAGCCTCTTTGTATCATTATTTTTGCGGAAGAGGATTAGTTTAGTTGTCTTTGGGCATTGATCGCCTTAACATTTTGTTTGGCATTGAAAATTAATTACCTTTTCTTTTGTATTGTTCTCATCTTGTTGTCTTTGATCTCTCATAATAGAATATGATTGGATCAGGTCATTTAGAGAAGTTTTTTTTAGAATTGAAGTAGTAAAGTTGGAAAAGGATGGTGGAAGTAAAGTTTCTTTTAGGTAATTTTTTTTTTTAGAGTTAACATTTGTTGGTGTGAAAAGTTCTAACTAGCTAGTTTAGCTTACGAATCTAATCAAGAAACCGTAATCAGTTCAGATCAACTTTTTGTTATCAAGCTTGAACTCGAGACTTCAGATTAAAGAGCATTCGCATTCGAATGAAATGTTTATTTTTTGTTACATGATACATTGTTAAGGTGGGGTTGGGGATCAGCCTAACTTCATTGATTTTTAGCTTATTATAAGTATACGTATGTATGGATGAATCGATCAATGAATCTTGTAGTAGTTGGCTTGCCCTTTTATGGGAAAGAAAAATACAACCTTAAGTAGTGATTTGAGGATGCATGATGAGTGAGTGCAGATATATTTATGTTAAATAAAGCAAATCATTCTCTTAACATTTTATTAGAGTGAAAGACTTAGTTGAATGAAAACAAAAAGAAAGGTGTAGTGAAATACATATTCATCAAATCCCATGCCTAACTGGATGAAACAATAATGCATATTATTGGAAATGCAGTTCATAAATACCTGCATAAGGACTACAACATCCATAGGGTCATTGTTTTCACACAGTATCCTTGGAATGAAGCCATAGTTGTGAGGATAGATGACGGAGGAGTATAAGATTCATAAGTCCTATAATATGCTTTAGATTCTATATAGGCTATCTTAGAACAAGAGAAACTAAGTTAATTTATTTTGGTTACCTTTATGAGTCATGTAGCCTTGTCAAGTTCATTATGATCACACCCACTTATTTGTTGAAATGATGTAAAGTCTAGTTATTTTAACATGTTCCTATATTTGATACTACCTCTTCATTCCAGTGCCTATATTTGATATTTGTTGATATTTAAACATGTTCTTGTTTGTTGAAATGCATGGAATTTATACTACCTCTTCATTCCAGTGCCTATATTTGATATTTTTTTTACTTATTTTAACATGTTCCTTCATTCATGAATTTATTTTTTTATATTTCGTAATTGTTTTTCTTTTTTAGGTTCAACAGTAGAATGGGCTATCTGATGATGTAGGTTTCTTAGGGGTTCCTGTTTTCAAGGTTTGCATTATAATGTTTCATTTCAACAAATGGCAACGTTGATACAACTTGTACTTTAGCCCCATAAGAAAGTGGATAATCGCCTTTCTCGATGCATACAGAAGCTTATACTTTTTCGTCATCCCTATCATGAACTTTGAGATTGTCTACTCATTAGTCCAACACTCACAACACACTAATTGAACACGTGAATTTACATGCTGATGGATATCTAAGTTGGTGAAAATTTTAAAATTATATATGGAAGTAGACATGTAATAGAAGTGTCTCCATTTCAAGTGATAAAATTAATGCCACCTGATGAAGAGATACTAAAGCAATTAGATAATGCAAAGCATGAATCGAATCGAAACAACCTCAAAAAACTCAATTAGAATGAATTGGATTTGCATTAGCTAGTTTTCAATTTTCACTTGACTTTTCATATGGAAATTAGCAATTACTGTTTTAAAATTTAGTTCATAGTATGTTCATTGATTACTACAATAAATTAATAAATTCGTACATTGTTTAAATTATTGCTTAGCTGTGCATTTCAACTAAAAATGATATCTTATTGAGTTATAACTAATTCTTATATTGCTTACTAATGTAAGTTCTTAATAACATTACGATATATTCTTCCAATTTTTAGGTTGACTCTATACCAACAGTTATTGGAGTGACACGAGATCCTCTCATAGTTTTCTCCTCTAACTTGTTTGCTATTTTGGGTGATTCATTTATAATTGTTTATGTTTATCTTGTTATTGTTAGAATTTCCTCTGTCGAAAAATAACCTCATAAATTGGTGAACTGAAATCATGCATTGCTCTTATTTTATCTTTTCTTTGCTACTTCCAATTGTGACTAACCTGCATTTTGCCAATGTTTTTTTTGCTATGGATGCGGAAGTTTCTCAGAATTATTTGCAGTTATCCGTTATGAATTCTATCTTACTTACATTTTATGAAGTTAACAAACTATGATCTCTTTTGTTTAGATTCTTTGTTCACATTTGATTGGAGTTTTGTACTTTCATGTCTTATTGTGCTCCTCTTTAATAACTTTAACAAAAAAAACATTTTTGAGATGGGTTCCCTTTATATATAATTCATGTTTTGTCTGCATGAGCAACTTGGCAAAGCTATACTAATAACTAATTAGAAAGGAAGATGCTTTTTTGAATGATCATGTTATGTCAATCGACTTATTTGTTTCTATTATATGTTAGAGTGATATTTTTTTTTATATTTCAGGCTTAAGGTCGCTCTACACAGTTGTTTATGGAAGCATTTCTGAGTTGGAGTCTTTAAAGGTAAGTTATTTGATTATTTTGCAAGAGCTGGTCATTATCATCATTGTCTCCATGCTTATGCCTATTCTTATGCTTAATACACCACCAATCTTACCTCTTATTTTTTATATGATTTTGAGAAGGCTATCATCTACAATCCCAAATTAGCTAAGCTCGGCTACAAGGACAAAACTCTTTCTAGTAATTATAATGTTTTCCCACTAACTCATTTCATCCATCTTATCTTTCCAAAAATTCAAGTAACTAGTACTACTAGTAGTAGTGAATCAAGTTGTTCCGTCATACTACTTATATATTCAACTTTTGTTTTTCAAAATTACATCTTACACCACACACACCTTTTAAGTGAGTTTCTGTGAATTCACCTTACATAACCCATACATTTCTCTTTATTAATTGATTTCTCTCAATGCCCCCTCCTAGACTATGTCAACATTATGTATGTGTTTCTTATCATTACTCTAAAATACTTTTTACCAATTAGTTCAACAAGGTATTTATGTTGAGATTCAACTCTAATTTTTAAATAAGTAGCCTACATCTCAAGTTGCTTAAGAAGAGTATTTATAGTCTTCAATTTCACTAAAATTAGATGTGATGATATTTTAATTTGTGTTGGAATATTTTGGTTGCATGTCGAATAATGTTGATGTTCCTTTTAGTTTTCAGGATTTGGATGGGATACACTCTGCTAGCTAAAGAATTTGTATAGTGCCTATCTATGTACCGGTGAAAGAACGCTATCGGAGTATTTTGTACACATTGTATGTATGTAAATTTGTGTAGCCACCTCGTGTAGTTGTTTGTCGATTGTTGAATAATGTTGATCTACTACTATGTAGTATAGTACTAATTATGAAATGTTAAACTCATTCTTTTGAAGAAATTGTTTGTAAAATTTTGATAATATACATACATCTTTCCAATTGCTATAATATTGGTAGCTTTTAAATTGTTTTGGAAAATTTTACTGCACGTTTTTTTTACTATTTATTGTTTATAATTTTTTTTAAAAAAATTACTATTCAAAAATTAGCTACAGCTCAGCACTGTCGCTAATTTGTCACAAGGCGTCTTTGATGACTAGGCACCAGTCAGCGACAGACAATGTCTGTCGCTGAACAACAACAGACTTACGACAGACACGTCTGTGCTGACTGGACTTCAATCAGCAACAGACGTGTTATTCTTTTTTTCGTTCAAATGACGGATGTCCGTCAAATATGTCGAAACAAAGAAAAAGAATAACAAATATGTCGCTGAGGTGCACCAGCAACAAAGAATTTAGCAACAACCACTATCTGTCACTGATTTGTTGCCGGGTAGTTTAGCAACATAATCGTACCAATTCAGCATCAGATTAGTTTGTTGTTGAAGTGGTTCTTTCTTGTAGTGTATAAAAAAGACAAGGAGTGTGAACCTTGTATTCTTGACAAACAAGTCAGATTGTCATTCAATACAAAAGTAGCTAGTGATATAACTAGAGCCTTAAATTAATCCAAATGGATTTGTTCGGACCTACCCAAACACAAAGTCTAGGGTGTAAATCATATTGCTTTGTTATTGTTGATGATTTCACTAGATATACATGGGTGCAATTTCTAGCACATAAGCATGAGGTCTTCTAGGTATTTGCCAAATTTCATGCATTAGTTGAAAATGAGAAGGGTTAACAAAATTACTATGATTAGGAGTGATAGGGGTGGTGAGTTTGTCAATAGGAACTTAGAGGAGTTTTGTGCTAGACTAGAGTATACACTCTAATTATCCTCTCCTAGACACCACAACAAAATGGAGTGCTTGAAAAGAAAAATATAACTCTCCAAGAAATGTGTAGGATTATGCTTAATGAGTATAATATAGCTAAGCGCTTTTGGACCAAAGCCATTAACACGACATGATATGTTTTGAATAGGGTAAATGTACGAAAGCAAGTCAAAAGACTCCTTATGAACTATAAAAAGGTCGAAAGCCTAACATTAGTTACTTTAAGGTGTTCGGTTGCACTTGCTATATCTTAAATGATAAGGATCATTCGTACAAGTTTGACCCACAGTTAAATTTATACACTTTTCTAGGATACTCCATGCATAGTAAGGTATATAGAGTGTTCAATAGATCAACTAAGACCATAGAGGAGTCACTCCATGTTAAGTTTGATGAGATATACCTAAAGTGCAAATGTTACATACCTTGGAGAAAATGAGACTTGATGATGATGATGATGATGATGATGATGCCATTCAAGCTCAAGCATCCATTGGTAAAGAAGTATGAGTGAGAATGGAAAATAAACCTAGCGTACCTAAGAACTTAAGACTTCTTTTAGGACATCCTTCTCAACAAATCATAAGTGTCCCAAACAAAGGCATAACCATTAAATCTTCACTAAATCGGGATAAGGGGCATATTGTATTTGTATTAGAAATCGAGCCCACAAAGATAGATGATGTCTTAGATGATGAATTTTGGATCATGGCAATGCAAGAGGAACTAGGACATTTTCAAAGAAACAAAGTATGGACACTGGACCAAATGACCATACCATTATAGGCACCAAATGAGTCTTTAGAAATAAAAGAATGAAAAGGGTGAGGTAGTAAGAAACAAGGCTAGGTTGGTTGCATAAGGCTATAATAAAGAGGAAGGCATTGATTATCAAGAAGTCTTTACATCGGTAGCAAGACTAGAAGCAATTAGAATTTTGCTTACGTATGCTTGCTACAATGGGTTCTTACTATACCAAATGGACTTTAAAAGTGGCTTTTTGAATGGCTTCATCAATGAAGAGGTATATGTAGAACAAGCACTAGATTTTGAAGATCATGCTTATCCAAGTCATGTTTATCATCTTCGAAAGTCCTTGTATGGATTGAGACAAGCTCCTAGAGCTTGGTATGATAGGCTAAGTACATTTCTTCTTGAAAAGTGGTTTAAAAAAAGAACATCAGGTCCCACATTGTTCAATTTGATCAAAAAACATGATATGCTCTTGTTCAAATCTACGTTGATGATATCATATTTGGTTCATCTAATACGAGTTTATGTGATGAATTTTCATCTTTGATAACCAATAAGTTTGAAATGAGCATGATGAGTGAACTAACATACTTCTTGGGTTTACAAATTAAGCAATCCAAGCATGAGAGTTTCATTAATCAAGTGAAGTATGTGAGGGGCATGCTTAAAAAATTCAAATTTGACAATTTGAGTGCATGTGACACTCCTAGTAGTTCCACTGTCAAAATGGACAAATATCAATTAAGAAAGCACATAGATCTTAAGCTATATCATGGCATGATAAGTAGTCTTCTTTAGTTGACCACTATGAGATCCGATATTTCGTTACTTAAGTGGTACAAAAAACTTGAGATTTTGGTTCAAGAAAGCCAAAAGTTTTGAATATAGAAGCTTTGTTAATTCCAACTATGCGGGGAGTCTAGTAGATAAGAAGAACACTTCAAGATTTTTTCATTTGCTAGGAAATTCATGAACATCATGGTTTAGCAAAAAGTAAAATTTCATTGCTTTGTCCATCACCGAAGCTGAATATGTGGCTGCCAGAAGTTTTTGTGCTTAAGTATTGTACATGAAGCAACAACTTTACGGTTACCAAATCCAACTTGGTTGTGCTAAACTCTAATGTGATAGCACAAATGCAATCAACATATCGATAAATCTGGTGTTATACTACCGTACCAAACACATTGAGATTAGGCACCATATCCTTCGTGATCATGTGCAAAAATGGGATGTTAAACTGATTCATGTGTCCAGTGAGGACCAACTAGCCTATATTTTCACCAAGTCATTGCCTAGAGACCAATTTTTAAAGATTCAGTGAGAATTAGGCATGATTCGTGAATCCGACATTCTAAGTATAATTTAGCTCATTCTAACCTTTTTATATGTTGTTAGTGAGGTGTCCATGGAGTATGAGATGAATTTGAGTTGTTCTTCAAAAATCCAAATTTTTTTGACCAGAAATTCCATATAGCAATTAGCGCGCTAGGTCCTACTAGTTAATGCGATAGGTCTAATCTGAATAGCACGCTAGGTCATCTAAGTAGCGCACTAGGTCGAGCTATTAGCGCACTACCAAATCTGCATAACACGCTAGGTTATACATGTCTAGGATAGTTTTTTCTCTCATTAGCACGCTAACCCCCACACCTAGTGCATTAATACTGCTCGGGCTAGTACATTATAAACTCGCCAGATAAGAACGAACCCCCATTTTATCATCTCCGCTGCTTCTAATCGAGTGTCCTCATCCCCATTCGGTCTCCATTGGACTTTTAAGGGTTTTTAGGTAATACTCTCTCACTCTTTGTTCATTTTTTCCTTGATTACACGTTTGTCCCCGTTGGTAACCCTGGATACCCCTTTGTGCCTTAGATTTCATTTTTGTTCCTATATTCATGTCTACACAACGCACTCAACATGCCACTGCCCATACCACTATCAGGTCTTCTTCCTAACGTCCCTCCACTCATCATGTCATCGCTCCGTCATCCGGTAGTGATTCCGAGTCCTCCGACCCATCCTTAACAGCCTCCCAATCCACCACGCATCGTGAGACTAGTTCGTCTAGTTATCAAGTTAGCTACACGTCGGCCACAGTTCTGGCCAATCCTCCTTACAATGAAGGTCGCTCTAAGTCCAAGCACAATGGTGCTTCTGTTGGGGCATGTACTCTAAGTTAATCCACAAACGTTGTTTATCTTATAATTTTAGTTATTAAATTGAGGTTTTCATTTATTGTTTTATTATAAGTGATTGCATGTTTACCTTGTAGTAAGATCCATGGATATTTGTTAAAATATCCTAAATGTCCCTAGTCGATCATTAAACTGGGAACTATAATGAATTACGACTAGTGTGAATCTTGATTGATGGTCATGTGATGATGATGCATATAGGGATACGAATCGAGAACATGAGTACTTGTTAGGGAACAAGGTACTAGACCGACCCTCTATGAGAACACCACATGGATTAAGTCATAGGTGTTACTCATAAACGGTATATCATTTAGTCATTCGACTTGAGATTACCATAGACTTCAATATTAGGAGCATGGTAATTTGACACAATCAAACGTTGTTTTTAACCAAATGATTATAAAAATTGTGATTGGTTACCATCAGAATAATATGTGAAGGTGTGTAATTAAGATAGAATTTGTCCCTCTCATATAGAGAGAGATCAATGGACCCCTCGATATGTTAGACTATTGAATGGTCATGTCTAAGTGAATTGATAAGATTAATGTCACTTGGATGTTTTTAGTCTACCTCAATATATAGACTGGTACGATTGAACAAGAGTGACTTTTCGTGCATTATGTTTAATCAAAGGATATCTCACAACAAAAGGATATGATATATGTTATTCAATAGGTTGTATTGATTTTGATATTCATGCTACTTAAGTAGTCATAATGTCTTGCTAGAGATCGCTTATGACTTGTGTACGAAAATGGTTTTGGTTCATTGCCTACGTCGCATGAACCTATTGAGTTGCACATAAAGAATGACTTTACACAATTTCAATTGGTCCAGAGTAATGAATTTTATATGATAGAATTTATAACATAAAAGCCATTTCGATTTGTTATATGATAACTTATTAATAGGGACATATTATAATTTTCTTAAACTACCTAAATACAATAGTTTTATTATGAATAGATTTTTTAAGAGAGCTTATCTACACATATAAATAGAGGTGAAAACCTTAAAACGAATAAGATTTTTGTTTTTATTATTTTCGTGTTCTCTAGATTTTGGGAAAGAAAGAAAACCCGTTTTCATTCTCTATTGGAGCTAGCACTCTAAATTGTAGGCACCGTTCGTGTGTGGATTTCTGATAGATGAGCACACTTGAAAGTCTTGGAAATTGAACAATAGGAGAAGGAAATTATGGATTAATGTATGGTTTACTTTTGTAGATCTAGTTTAATGGAACTTATTTTCAATCCTGTTGAGGTTTTTTCAAAAAATATTTTGAATTTTTCGCTGCGTATGAACCACATAACCCAACAGTGGTATCATAGCCATAGGCTCGATTCTATTAAATGTTTACATGTTTTCTCTAATTTATATATGATATGTGTGAAAACATGATCTTGATTAATGTATATATGATGTACATATAGGTTCTGTGATAATTGTTACCAAGAATTAGTTTTAAAGCATGTTGTTCATTCATGTATATTGATACATACGCATAATTTGATTCAATGATAGAATTCATGTTTAGAATATTTCTATTAACATATATATTTTAATATTGAACAATGCGAATTTTCTATGTTCACATGGTAGAAGTTATGTTTAGGGTTAATGTGATTCTGGTGTTGAATACATAGTTCATTTTTGTTCAATAATTATGTATGTCTCCATGATAGAAATCATGATTATGTTAATATAATTAATTTATGTGATTCAGGAGTTGAATACATGGTTCGTTTTTGTTCAATAATTATGTATGTCTCCATGATCGAAATCATGATTAGGTTAATATAATTAATTTAATATGATTCTAGTGTTTAATGCATGATTAGTATTTCATTTCTTGAGTCAATTGCTCGTTTTGTATGGATAAGAATCAAAGTTGGTTTTTGATCATATATCTTATTGTAGTTATATGTTAGTATATTCTTATTAGATATGAGATAAACTTGTAATCGAATAAGAATTACAAATCTTATAAGATATGTGAGATATATAAAAAATTCATATCGGATTATAATAAGATATTAAGTTAGAGGTGGGTCTGAATTAATTTAAAACGTTTTAATTAATATTTTTCAGAATGAAAATAAGGGGCAGTTTTGGTCAATTGGATTGACTAAAATAATGAGAATTTTAAGCGATTTTCAATCTTCAGAACAAAAATTTGTTGTCTAAAAGAAAGGGGCGTTGCCCCTACACCCCCGTCCGCTGACTGGTCAGCAGGACTGCCGCTAACTGTTCGTAGCGCAAGAAAATTCGTATAATTGTCAATATTAGTAGAATTTCCTAACTTGTTTAGTGATTGTACATGCATTGTAATATATAATATTTACCTTGTTTGAATTATGATCACTAAAACAAATAAAAAATCCCTCTTCTAAATTTTAAGTCAAGTGTCGTCCATTCTCAAATACTTGTCAAAGCTTTGATCACATCAATATGGGTCTACCTCCATAGAGTGTATTGTGTTATCTTGGTGAGGCAAGTTGAGTAACGGTTACTATATTGTTTGAAATGGTTAGACTTGATAAAGCTATCAAAACGGTTTTGGGCTTTAGGCACAAGATGAGATAAAACATGCTAAGACATAAGATGTCATAATCTCATAAAAAACAACTAAAAGTTACATATGATGTAATTGATAAAAAGGTACCTACCTAAATAACCTAATACAAAGTATCATGCCTTAGCTGTCTTGGAATTAGGTGAAACATGGATTTTAGTCCCTTAAATTAATATAATATTTTTAGGAGGGTTGTTAATTTAGTGGGAGTTTATTCCTCTATACTAAAATGAACTTTTGCGTAATCTTTGTTGTAGATCTATGACTTCTTCAAATCACACTAATCCCTTATCACTATGATCCATCTTTGAGAAGGATAAGTTGTCTGGGATAAACTTTCTTTACTGATTCATAAATTTAAGAATCGTTCTTAAGCATGAACACAAGTTATATGTCCTGGATGATCTCATTCCTGAGGAACCACCAGCCAATGCTTTAAGAGCCATGAAGGATGCACATACTAAGCATGTCAATGACTCAACTAATGTTGCATGCATTACGTTGGCAAATATGGTTCCTGAAATTTAGAAGAACATGGAACACATGGAAGCTTACAACATGGCTACGATGATGAAGGAAATGTTCCAACTGCAAGCTAGGCAAGAAAGGTTAGAGAGAGTCAAGAACACCTTTATTCTTACAAAATGGTTGAAGGTGCGTCATTTAGTCCTCATGTTATGAAAGGAAGGGCTATATTAACCATTTTGATAGACTTGGATTTCCAATAAGCTAAGAGTTGGCTATCAATTTGATCCTTATTCGTTGCCTGATAGTTATTCATAATTTGTGATGATTTATAATATGAATAACATGGAGAATTATATCTTAGAGTTGCATTTAATGCTTAAAACTGCTGAGCAGAATGTCAAGAAACTCATTGCTAATTTGTTGATGGTTTAAAAAGGAAAAGCTATGAAGAAAAAGGCCAAAGGCAAGGCTAAAGTGGTTAAGGTTGTTGTGACTGTAACAAGCCTATGGAACAAGTCAAGCCTAAGGCTGCTTCTACTTCACAGTCCCAAAAGGAAAAGCAAAAATAAGGAAATTTTCATTTCTATCATGCATCTGGGCATTGGTTCAGAAATTGCAAGCTATATCTTGAAAATCTAAAGAAAAAAAAAAGTAGTGCGAAACTGCTTCAGGTATTTTCATTATTTAAATTAACTTGTCTACTAGTGATTCATGGGTATTGGATACTGGATGTGGATTTCATATTTGTACTAATGTGTAGGGTCTCACCAAAAGTAGAAAACTAAGGAAATGAGAAGTCATCCTATGAGAGCAAAGGTTGATGCATTGGCCGAAGGATGCTATAAGTTAATTTTACCTAGTCGACTTGTTTTAGTTTTAAATAATTGTTATTATGTCCCTATCTTGAGCACAAACATCATTTAAGTTTCATGTTTAGATTTGGATGGTTTTAATTTCATTATTATGAATAATAAATGCTTTATTTCTTGTAAAGACTTTTTCTAAGCGAATAATGATTTTTGTGATGGTCTTTATATTTTAAACATGAAAAGGTCCACCGATACTCCTATTCTTAACGTAAATACAAAGTGGTTCGAGTCAAATGATTCGAATCAAACCTACCTTTGGCATTGTCGTCTTGACCACATAAATGAGAAATGCATTTCTAAACTCCATAAATATGAACTTTTAGATTCATTCAATTTTGAATCATATGAAACAAGTGTATCTTATTTACTATGCAAGATGGCAAATAGTCTTTTTACTGGACACAGTAAAAGGGCAAGTAATTTATTTGGTCTAATATATACTGATGTATGTTGTCTTATAAGCACAATGGCTAAAGGTGGTTATCAGTACTTCATTACTTTCACTAATGATTTCATCAGATATAAGTACGTGGATCTCCTTAAACATAAAGGTGAATTTTTTGAGATGTTTCGAACATTTCAAAATGAAGTGCGAAATCAACTTGGTAAAACTATTAAAGCACTTCGATTAGATCGAGGTGGTAAACAATTGAGCCAAAAGTGTGATGATCATCTTAGAAACTGTGAGATTGACTCATAATTAACTCCTCCGATAACTCCACAATAGAATGGTGTTTCTGAGAGAATAAATCAGACTTTATTGGATATGGTTTGATCTATGATGAGTCATGCAGATCTTCCTATTTTCTTTTGGGGTTATGCCTTAGAAATTGATGCATTTACACTAAATCGTGTTCCTTTTAAAGCGGTTGATAAAACACAACATGAGATGTGGTTTGGAAAAAGACCAAGTTTGTCTTTCCTTAAGATTTGGGGCTGTGAGGTTTTCGTGCGACGAAAAATCTCTAAAAAATTATCAGCTAAATCTACCAAGTGTGTATTTGTTGGTTATCATAAAGAAATTAGAGGATACTACTTTTATAATCCCACTAAAAATAAAGTGTTTGTTGCTCGGAATGATGTCTTTATGGAAAAATAGTTTATTTCAAAAAACAACATTGAGAATAAAATAAGTCTTGAAAAAGTTCAAGAGCCACAAATAAACAATCAACCGCCAGTGGGAGATCAACAAAGTCTTGAATTAGATGAACCTCTACAGGTATCACAAGGCCCCCATAGGTCTGATAGGAAAAGACATCAGCCAGAGAGATTTGGTTTTCTTATTACTAATAATAGTGAGGTGTTGCTTATGGACCAAAATGAGCCTACTACTTATCAGGAGACTGTGTCTATCCCTGAGGCAGAAAAATGGCTTAGTGTCATGAATTGTGAGATGCAATCCATGTATGATAATCAAGTTTGGAGCCTGGTTGATTTACCTGAAGGTGGTAAGACCATTGGATGTAAATGGGTTCTCAAGAAGAAAATGATGGATAGCAATGTGCATACTTATAAAGCATAGCTAATAGCAAAATGTTTCAGACAGACTCAAGGTGTTGATTATGATGAAACTTTTTCTCATGTAGCCATGCTTAAATCCATTATAATTATAATTGTCAAAGCTGCATATTATGACTATGAGATATGAGAAATGGATGTCAAAACAACTTTTCTAAATGGAAAGTGAAGTTACATGAGAATGTGTATATGATACAATCTGAAGGGTTTGTTTATCATGAGAATTCTAGGAAGGTGTGCAAGCTTCAAAGATCTATTTATGGATTAAAGAAAGCTTCTTGGAGTTGGAATCTTCGTTTTGATATGGCAAATAAGGAATTTGGCTTCATTAAAAATGAAGATGAGCCTTTTGTATACAAGAAGGTCAGTGGGAGCCTGGTTGTTTTCCTGGTACTTTATGTTGATGATATATTACTCATTGAAAATGACATTCCAACCTTGCAGAGTGTCAAGTCTTGGTTAGAAAAGTGTTTCTCAATGAAGGACTTAGGAGATGCAGCCTACATCGTTGCAATTAAGATCTATAGGAATAGATAAAAAAGGCTGATCAGTCTAAGTCGAAGTGCTTATATAGACAAAGTGCTGAATAGGTTCAGTATGCAAGACTCTAAAAAGGGGTTGTTACCAATGTCTCATGGTATAAATGTGACGACACAAATACCAAATAAACATGCCCTATGGGCAAATTAGTAAATTCAAAAACCCTAAATCAATATAGCCCTAATATAAATTGATTTTAAAACCCTAATCCCCTTTTTGTGTTCAAAACCCCAGATTTGAAGAGAATGTAGAAAAGGAGACAACAACTACACAGACCTCAAAAATTGGTAATTTCTAATCTAAGTTCTCTTTGTTTGAGGTTTTGGTGAAGAGTGTACACAAAATGGAGGGGGTGGAGTAGCGTCGCCGTCGTCGAAGATGACGGCGGTGAGTCGCGACCACCGCTGGAGAAAGGCGGTAGCGGCATAACCGTCGTCGCCGTCGCCACTCATAGTGGGGCCTCCACTAGGAGGCCTCATGAGAGGAGAACACGAGAGACGGGGACGGTTCACTGTCGCCCCACCCCCCATCACAACAACCGCAGGGTTGGCCGGAGCGGCCAATCGCAACGCGCAGGCGCTGGTGCGAACCCGATTTAAGGACGGTGGGGGGAGCGTTGCTCCCCTAATGACCAGCACATAAGGGTCATTTGAACCCTAGTCAACTAGGGGCTGGTTCGGCCCCTAGACCGGGACCAGGGGCTGAACGGCCCCTGAACCAAAAAAAATATATATAATGAAATAAAATAATATATATACATATATATTTAGAACAAAATAAATCAAGTGAATGCTTTCGAACGGGACACTATCACGTCTTCGAGGGAGACCGATCGGGTCCAACCCCTCGACCCTCACATCGGGCGACGGGGGACCCGCGGGACCCACATTATCGTATCCCAACGACCAATTAATGAAAGATTTAATTAACTTAAATTAAAGTATTTAGTGATTAAGATGTATTATGGTTGTATAGTGTCGCGTGAAGGTTCTTATCGAATCCCGAGCGTACCAGGAGTTGTTATAGGCATTACTGCGAGTCGAGGTAAGTGGGGAGCTCCGCTCATTTATCAAATATCGCATGCTATTAGTATAATTAGGAATTCATGATTTTAACAAAAATGACTTAGGATGGGATCGTTACCTACCTGGGTTGACTTCATGTAAGGCCTCTTGGGGAGCCATACTCATATAGTAGAACCAAGTCACCTTATATGCTTAAGGGCCTCTTGGGGTGCCATAGTAATACGGTGGAACCGAGTCACCCATTTCTGCAAGGGCCTCTTAGGGAGTTATGGATGCATGATGGAACCAAGTCACTCGGGCCTCTTGAGGAGCCGTGGACACACGATGGAATCAAGTCACCCACGCATATTTATTATATTATGATGATTGGTCAACAAGGGAAGGTAATGAAAAATGTGACCACGAACTTGCATTTATATCTATTACATTATATGTGTATCTCTTGGAACCTCTTTACATGCAAAAGTTAAATTTCTTATGTTTTTACAATCCTTGATGCTCAATTTATCTGTTTAAGTTGTTTTATGATTATTATATACTTACTCTATATGAAATTGATGCCATACTACATATTTCAATGTATCCTGATTTTAAATGCATGTTAGCTTTATTTTGATTTATAGGTATTACTTGCATATTTAATATTTGAGTGTGGTTCTTCTCTTATTAGGCTCCGTTGGTTCTTTAGCTCACCCCACTTACAATACAGGTCCATCTACGAGTGCGATCGATCTTGGCAAGGGGAAGGCCATTGCTTGAAGTCTCCTTGCTTTGTGCGAATTTGCATAATTATTATATATATATATATATATATGTTTCATTTAAAGAACAATAAATTGGGTTGTAACTCTAGGTAGTTTTACTTAGGGTAGAGTTGAACCCTCTTTATCTATTTTCGGATCATTATTGAAGTTTTAAGGTTGATTTGGAAACTTATTGAGATGATCAGATTGTTGGATACCTATCAAGCTGATTTGAAGATTTCATGAATTTAAGTGTTTATTTCAATTCCGCATTTATTGTCCTATATGGTAGTATGTTGTTCCATAGGTTGAATAAAGCGTGCCAGACCGTCATTTTGGCCTGGTTCAAGTATCGGGCTTAAGTAGTGGTTTGGGCTGAGCAACCCTACCCTGTTTCAGGTGAGGGTCATTGTAGGTGGTATTAGACAATAGGGATTAGAACCTAGGGAAAAAATAGGTTAGAAAAGAACCTAAGTTTGTAGAGCCTTTGTATTTTGAAGGTCAAAGCTATGTTGAACCAACCAATGGTATAGGACATTGGTTTTAGTTGAATTAATGAGAATAAATGATTAATCTTAGGAAGGGAAGGGATTGATAAACTTGAATAAAACACTTGAATAATGTTATTTGCTTTGTATTATAATATATATCGCGTTTAGATATTTTACATACTCTCTTGGTATGTAGGACTAATTCGCTCTTGTTTGCTCCACAGCTGCATCATGAGCAATCAAGGTGGAAACTCCTATAATTTAAGGGAAACAGCGGATAGGGATGAGAGAAATTGGCGCGCTCAAATGGAGCAGCGCATGACTGTTATGGCCAAAATGTATCAGAAGGCCATTCACGACATGAGATCTACTCAAGGCCAAAGGTTGGCGGACATGGCTCAATTACAGGATAGGAATATGGCACGTATACTAGAGTTGATGCAGTAAGGAAACAGTGGGGTAGCAGATCGAGCACCTGAGAGGCATGGACCTAATCCTCCTTTGGCGCCTATACATGAAGATCATCTTATGGAAGAAGGGGCAAATTTTGTTGTGGCTGCAGCTGCAGCGGCCGTACCTATAGTCGATGGAGATCTAGAGGCGTGTCAAAGGGGCAAGATACAGAAAGAATTAATGAAATATGATGTGCTGCACTTTTATGGAGAGCAGGATCCCATTGAAGTAGAGGCATGGATATTAAATATGGAGAAGAGGATGAGAACTAAAAATATTGATGAATGGACCATAGTACCGCTGGTGACGTTTCTGTTAGAACACAAGGCACGCAAGTGGTGGATGACTATAGAGAGGACACGTGGAGCTAATATGAATTGGCTTCAGTTCAAGCGTTTATTTTATGAAGAATGGTTTCCAGAGCCAGTGAAGGATGCAAAAATTCTAGAGTTCCTTGCTTTAGTATAGGGCGATAAATCAGTAGCCGAGTATGCATCGAAGTTCAACGAGTTGCTAGAGTTTGCACATGAGTATGTCCTGATAGATAAGATTCGTATCAGGAGATTTATTGAAGGAGTGAGGCTGGATATTACTGTTATGGTAGCGGTGTCTGGATCAGAGACTTATCACTAGGCACACCAACGGGCACTTAAGTGTGAGGCATCACTTCGTGGGGGTTACATGCAATTTTAGGCAGGATCAAATCAGGATGGTTATAGTAAGCGTAGCTTTGAGGGTTACCAGAACAGGCAGAATGTCATTTTTAAGAAATCGAAGTTTGGAGGGTTTTCTGGTGGACATGCATGTTCAAGTACAGCTTCAAGGGCGACGCACACTCCCTCTGTCACTGCTACACATACACATGTCCCTACTCATACGGCTACGCAGAGCATGGCATTCAGGCCACCGCGTCCATATCGACAGTCTCAGTAGAGTGGAAGTAAGGGTCGAGGACCGATCGGGCCCAAGTCAAGCACATCAGCGAGTGTTGTTCAGCCACCTTCGACATACCAGCGGCCACAGTTGATTTGTTACTGGTATGGGACTCCAAGACGCATCTAGAGAAAATGCCCTAACCCGCCACCATTTGAGGGAAGCATGACCGCAATTTCTCGAGGAAGAGTTAATGCAGTTGTTGGGCAGGATGGAGAGGCCTCACGTCACCTAGATAAGGGTACGATTTCCATTAACGGAGAGATATGCATACCTTGTTTGATCCTGGTTCCACTGTTTCATTTATATCGGGGAATGTAGTTCATGCTTTGGGGTTGACACCGGTTAAAGCACACACTTACTTGATTCTGAGAACAGTTTCTACTGAACGAATTTATCCTAATATGATATGTGAGGGGTGCAAAATTAAAATTGGGGATCATACGATGACGTTTGATTTACAGGTTTAAGAGTGTCTTAAGTTTGATGTATTACTGGGCATGGAATGGTTAGCGATGTATCACGCCAAGATAGATTGTTTTCATAAAACTGTAGTCTTCCAAATCCCGGGCATCCCCCCGTTTGAGTTTAACACCGACCAGCGCCACCCCACGTAGTAGGGTCACAAGTTTGGCAGAGATATAGACCATTACGAGCTTGACTACTTTGGGGGAGGAAGGACAAGAAGTTTTGATGAGAAGATCCCAATGGTTAGAGATTTTCTAGATATTTTTCCTTCAGATCTACTGAAAGTCCTTCCTCATCGGGAGATTGACTTTATGATTAATATCATACCCGACGCGAGACCAGTTTCCAAGACACCTTACCGTATGGCGGCTACCGAGTTGAAGGAGTTAACACAGAAAGGCTTCATTACACCGAGTGTATCGCCATACGGAGCACCGGTGTTATATGTAATGAAAAAGGATGGCAGTTTGAGGATGTGTATTGTCTACCGGCAATTGAGCAGGATGACTATCTGAAACAAGTACTCGCTTCCCAGGATCGAAGACTTGTTTGACCAGTTGAGGGGTTCAAAATTCTTCTCTAAGATAGATTTGAGATCGGGCTATCATCAATTGCGAATACTAGATGAGGACATACCGAAGACCGCTTTTAGCACCCGCTATGGGCACTTTCAGTTCATGGTGATGCCATTTCGGCTCACCAATGCCCCGATAATGTTCATGGACTTGATGCATTGTGTCTTCAAGTCGTTCCTTGACCAATTCATGATTGTGTTCATCGATGACATCATGATATACTCCAAGACCGAGTCAGATCATAAAAAGCACCTCTGGAAAGTGTTGTAGACATTGAGGGAACACAAACTCTATGCTAGTTGAGCAAATGCGAGTTTTCGATTTCAGAGGTGAATTTTTTAGGGCACGTGGTGAATACGGAAGGGATATCAGTTGATCTTGCGAAGATCGAGGAGATCCTTAGGTGGCCACAACCCACTAATGCATCTGAGATTCGGAGTTTTCTAGGCTTAGCAGGGTAATATCGACGATTCGTGCAAGGTTTCTCGTCGATCGCTTCACCACTCACAAACTTGACTAAGAAAGACGTGGCCTATTAATGGGATGATTCTTGTAAAAAGGCCTTTCAGCAGTTGAAGAATCGTCTGACTACCGCACTGATTCTGATTCTACCAAGAGGCTGGCAGGGATTTGTCAATGTATATCGATGCACCAGGGACTAGTTTGGGAGGTGTATTAATACAAGACAAGAAAGTAATTGCTCACGCGTCCAAGCAGTTGAAATTACATGAGAAGAACTATCCAGTGCAAGACTTAGAGTTGGCGGCAGTTGTGTTTGCTTTGAAGTTGTGGAGGCACTACTTGTATACGGAGAAATTCACGGTCTACTCGGACCACAAAAGTTTGAAGTACGTATTCACACAGAGCGAGTTGAATATGAGATAAATGAGATGGTTGGAACTTTTGAAAGATTACAAATTCACACTCAAGTACCACCCGGGGAAGGCTAATGTAGTGGTAGATGCTCTGAGCCGTGTATGACTACAGACAGAGTCCGAGACTGTAATGAACATTCAGGGAGTTCCTACAGATGGCGTAGGGATTAGCTCAGATGTTTTAGGATGTCAAGCGCGAGTTCGGATGAGAGTAGAGCCAGTAGCTGTATATAGAGTGGTTAATTGTCAAAGAGCCAATTCAGAGTACGGGAAATATAGGACACTTGCAGATAGCAGTGATGATGTGGATTGGAGACTTTCAGTTAATGGAGCGTTGAGATTTCGGGATAGATTATGGATACCATCTCATATACAGTTGAGGGATGACTTACTCTGATAGGCGCACAGATCTCGATTCACCATTCATCATGGGGGTAGTAAGATGTATCAGGACATGAAAAGGATGTATTGGTGGTCGAGGATGAAGGTGGACATCGCCACCTACATCCAGAATTGTGAAATTTATCAGCAAGTGAAGGCAAACCACCTGAAGTCAGGGGATTGTTGCAACCATTACCTATTTCGCAGTGGAAGTGGGAACACATAGCTATGGATTTTTCTCGGGGCTACCCGCGACTCAAAAGGTCATGATGTCGTTTGGGTGGTCATGGATCGTTTGACTAAGTCAGCCCAATTCGTCCCTATTTCCATTGAGTATTCAACATACAGGTTGGAGGCGTATATGTAGACGAGATCGTCAGATTACATGGAGTCTCGGTGTCTATTATGTCGGATCGTGGTCTGAGGTTTACCTTTCAGTTTTGGAGTGGGTTTCAGCACCAGATAGTGACTCAATGCAGTCTCAATACGATCTTTTACCCACAAACAGATGGGCAGATCGAGAGATTGATTCAGATACTTAAGGATATGCTCAGGGCTTGTGTGTTGGACTTCTGTGGGAGTTTGGAGAAGTATATTATGTTGTGCGAGTTTGCATACAACAGAGTTTTCAGGCAAGTATTGGCATCGCACCATTCAAGGCACTTTCTGGAAGACCGTGTAGATCCTCAGTTTGTTGGACCGAGGTCGGAGATGTCGTTTTGATTGGCCCGAAACTTGTGCATGACCAAATCGAGAGGATAAAGTTGATTAGGCAACGATTGGAGACCGCCCAGAGCCGCCAGAAGAAGTATTCTGACAAGGACCATCGAGAGGTTGTGTTCAATGAAGGAGAATTTGTGCTATTAAAAGCGTCACCATTGAAAGGGCATTACCGATTCAGAATGAAGGGAAAGTTATCTCCCAAGTTCATCGGGCCATTCGAGATCAAGAAACGAATAGGCCTGGTAGCATATTGCCTCGAGTTACCACCACAGCTAACTGGAGTCTATGATGTCTTCAATGTTTCTATGTTGAGGAAGGCACATAATAAACATGCACCGATGATCGATTGGGGGCAAGTTGATTTGAGGGAAGACGTGTCCTACGACTAGCAGCCTATTCAAATTGTGGATAGGAAAGTGCATAAGCTATGGAAGAAATAAATCCCGTTGGTGCAAGTTCGGTGGCAATTCCTTGGAGAACAGGAGTTGACTTTGGAACATGAGGACTATATGATAGAGAACTTTCCATTTCTCTTCTAACCATAAGGTATAACTTTATATGTACTTTCGATGACAAAAGTTCTTTAGAATTGGGGATGTTACGACGATCCAAATACCAAATAAACATTCCCTTGGGTCAAATTAGTAAATACACAAACCCTAAATCAATGTAGCCCTAATATAAATAGATTTTAAAACCCTAACCCCTTTTTGTGTTCAAATTCCAAGATTTGAAGAGAAGGTAGAGGAGGAGACAAAAACTACACAGATCTCAAAAATAGGTAATTTCTAATTTAAGTTCTCTTTGTTTGAAGTTTTGGTGAAGAGCGTACACAAAATGGAGGGGAGGTGGAGTAGCATCGCTGCCGCCGAAGATGACGGCGGCAGTCACAGCCACCACTGGAGAAAGGCGCCAGCGGCATCACCGCCGCCGCCGCCGCCGCCACCCCCACTAAGAGGCCCCAAAAGAGGAGAACGAGAAAGGGGGCGGCTCATTGCCGCCCTCCCCCCCCCCATCACAGCCACCGAGGGGTTGGCCGGAACACCCAACCCCGATTTAAGGACAGTGGGGGGAGCGTTGCTCCCCGCCCTCCCTCCCCCCCCCAATGACTAGCACATAAGGGGTTGTTTGATCCCTGGTCAACTAGGGGCCCATTAGGCCCCTAGATCGGGACCATGGGCTGAACCGACCCCTAAACCAAATATATATATATATATAATGAACTAAAATAATATATACATATATATTTATAAAAAAAATAAAAGCAAGTGAATGCTTTCGAACGGGACGTTATCACGTCTTCGAGGGAGACTGATCGGGTCCCACCCTTCGACCCTCACATCGAGCAACGGGGGACCCGCGGGACCAACATTAGTGGATCCCAATGACCAATTAATGAAAGATTTAATTAACTTAAATCAAAGTATTTAGGGATTGAGATGTATTATGGTTGTATAGTGTCACGTGAAAGTTCGCATCGGATCCCGAGCGTACCATGAGTTGTTATAGGCATCGCTACGAGTCGAGGTAAGTGGGGAGCTCAGCTCATTCATAAAATATCGCATGCTATTAGTATAATTAGGAATTCATGATTTTAACAAAAATGACTTGGGATGAGGTCGTTACCTACCTTGGTTGACTTCATGTAAGGCCTTTTGGGGAGCCATGCTCATATGGTGGAACCAAGTCACCTTACATGCTTAAGGGCCTCTTGGGGCGCCGTAGTTATACGGTGGAATCAAGTCACCCATTTCTGGAAGGGCCTCTTGGGGAGTAGTGGATGCACGATGGAACCAAGCTACCCGAGCCTCTTGAGGAGTCGTGGACACATGGTGGAATCAAGTCACCCACGCATATTTATTATATTATGATGATTGGTCAACAAGGGAAAGTAATGACAAATGTGACCACGAACTTGCATTTATATCTATTACATTCTATGTGTATCTCTTGGAACCCCTTTGCATGCAAAAGTTGAATTTCTTATGTTTTTACAATCCTTGATACTCCATATATCTGTTTAAGTTGCTCTATGATTATGATATGCTTACTCTATATGAAATTAATGAAATGCTACATATTTCAATGTATCCTGATTTTAAATGCGTGCTAGCCTTATTTTGATATATAGGTATTACTTGCATGTTTAATATTTGAGCGTGGTTCTTCTCTTATTGGGCTCTTTTAGTTCTTTAGCTCACCCCACTTACAATACAGGTCCATCTACGAGTGCGATCGATCTTGGCAAGGGGAAGGCCATTGCTTTAAGTCTTCTTGCTTTGTGAGAATTTGCATGATTATTTTATATATATTTGTTTGATTTTCAAAACAATAAATTGGGTTGTAACTCTAGGTAGTTTTACTTAGGGTAGAGTTGAACTCTCATTTTCAATTTTCGGATCATTATGGAAGTTTTAAGGTTGATTTGGAAACTTGTTGAGATGATCACATTGTTGGATACCTATCACGCTGATTTGGCGATTTCATGAATTTTCGTGTTGATTTCAATTTCGCATTTATTATCCTATATGGTAGTATGTTGTTACGCATGTTGAATTAGGTGTGCCAGCCCATCATTTAGGCCTGGTTCAAGTATCGAGCTTGGGTAACAATTTGGGCCAAGCGTTCGGGTGACGGTCGTTTCAATAAATCTTAGCAAGACTCAATGTCCGAAGACTAATGATGAGTGCGAGCATATGAATACGAGTCCATATGCATTAGCTATAGGATCTATCATGTATGCCATGTTATGCACCCGACTTGATGTATCATATGCTTTGAGCACAACAAGCAGATATCAGTCTCATCCCGGTGAGAGTCACTGGATAGTGGTAAAGAACATTCTTAAGTACGTGAGAATGAATAAAGAAATGTTCTTGGTCTATGAAATCTTGGAAGACGACCTTGTTGTAAATGATTGATGCAAGTTTTCAAACTGATATAAATGACTTCATATTGCAGTCTGAATATGTGTTTACTTAGAATAAAGGCGTAGTGAGCTGGAAAAGTTCTTAGCAAGAAACTATGGCAGGTTCTACAACAGAAGCTGCGTATATCGCAGCGGTCGATGCAGCTAAGGAGGCAGTTTAGATTAAAAATTTCATATCTAAATTTGGTTGGTTTGGTTCTGAGTAATATCTAACCATATTTGCTTGTATTGTGACTACGACGGGGAGATAGAACAGGCCAAGGAACCAAGATCACACCACTGATCTAAACATATACTTAGACATTTTCATCTCATTCGAGAAATAATTGAGAGATGAGACCAGAAGATTTGTAGAGTTCCTACTGAAGACAATGTTGTTGATCCTTTGACGAAGGCTCTTCCGCAAGCGAAACATGATGGTAATATTAGGTCATTGGGTATTAGATACATAAATGATTAGCCCTAGTGCAAGTGTGTGATGTTGGGGCATGTGCCCTAGGTCAATTCACAAACATTATTTATCTTATAATTTTAGTTAATAAAATTGAGGTTTTCATTTGTTGTTTTATTATAAGTGATTGCATGTTTACCTTATTGTAAGATCTATGGGTATTTGGTGAAATATCTTAAATGTCCCTAGTCAGTCTTTATACTAGGAACTATAATGAATTTATACTAGTGTAAATCTTGATTAATGGTCATGTGTTGATCATGCGTATAGGGATACGAATCGAGATCTTAAATACTTGTTAGGGAACAAGGTACTATACCGACCCACTATCAGAACACCACATGGATTAAGTCATAGGTGTTACTCTTGATAGGTATTTCATTTAGTCCTTCAACTTAAGATTACAATAGGTTGTATCGATCAAAAGATATCGCGTAGCAAAGGGATATGAAATACACTATCTATTAGGTTATATTGATTTATTGATCTTCGTGTAACTTGGGTAGTCATAATGTCTTGCTAGAGGCGGCTTATGATTTGTGTGCCAAAAAAGAATTTTGGTTCACTACCAATGTTGTATGAACCTATTAGGTCGCACACAAAGAATGGATTTATGCGATTTAATATAGTCTGGCTGGATGAGTTTTATTTGATAAAATTCATTGTTGAAGATTCTCATTAAGTGTCCTAGTTTGACTAGGATTCAGAATTCTTCTACACTTTTAGTGTGACTAGAAATTTTGTCTCTTTGTAAATCCTCTTTTAAATAGGACTCTAATTGGAATTATAGTATGCCTATAATTCTTATTTGAGTTTTAGATAAATTACAACTCTTAGTGGCTTAGTAGTTGTCGATTATCTATGACTTTATCATTTTTAGAGTTGGACTTTATGTAAGACTTTATTTGGAGTGTGACTAAGAGATGGAGTTCTTTTACAATTCGACCTATTGTACTATAAATAAGACATAAAGGTCACAGTGGTGGTAGAGATTTTTCTATAGAGTTTTTATGAGAACTTTTGCCCTAGAATTTTGGGCGCTAGCACTCTAGATTGTGATCGTCTGTTTGTCTGAGGATTTCTGATAGAGGACGTTTGTCTTTGGCAATGTCTTCAAGAAATCTATCATCACCAAATAAGGCAGACATGGAATTGTTCTTTGTTAAGGTATGGTTTTTCTATATTGATACATCAGTTTAATGGAATTGATATAATCATGGTTCGGGGATATTCAAAAAAGTTTCGAAAACTTATGTTGCGCCTGATCCTCGAAACCTAATAGAAAAAGGCCCTACATGTTTCATGAAACCAAGATTCTCCATTTTAGGGATTTGTGAAATCATCTGGGCAGTTCAAACGGGTCCAACGACTCATATTAAACATGTTTAATGCATTCTCATAGCTTTAGTTGAGTCGTAGGTGTGTCAGGGAGTTGCTAACTTGAAACTATAAATTATTTAGTTTCTGGTCCTTGTTGATTAGCGTGCTAATGGCATTCACCTACAGTTAGCGTACTAATGATGTCACATAGCACGCTAACTAGTATCTTAACAGTGTTTTTAAAAGCTTACACCTTTTGCTTTATTTTGAATCAATGATTGATTTTGGGCCCTTGGGTCGAGATAACGGCCATAAGCTGTTAAATAAGCTTGGAAACCATTCGCAAACAGCTTAGAACATTCTATTATCCTCTCAAACTCAAAAACTCACTTGTGTCCAAGTTTTCACATCAAATAGTTTGGATTTTTGTGTTTGATCACTTGGAGTCTTTCGAGGCTATTGAATCATCTTCGAAGCTAGCGTTACTAAGGTGTTCAAAGGCTTGCAACCACTTTTCCAAAACTTATTTTAATCACTCTCATTTGGGATTGTAAGAAAGTTTGATTTCCTAGTTCTTTTGTGCTTAAACTACATCTTTTATTGGCTTTGTGTGTGAAAATTATTTGTCGCGTTCTTAAACACATTTGTCTTTGGTTTTGCACTTAAACTTTGTTTTCTAAACCCTAGGACTGATTTGAACAAGAGTTAGATCTTAAACTTGATTTTTATCAAACTACATGTTCATCAGATTTGAAATCGTTTTCATTCTCATCAAATTGATTCAATCGGTTCTGTGTTTGAGATTGGTGCAAATTCATAAATATATTTCTATATCTCATTCATATCCATACTTGCATGCATTAGAGTTTTAGGCTTTAGGTTGCTTGCTAGTAGTTTAGTTTATTGTCGTTTTACTTTGTAAAGTCGATTTTCATTATATTAATCTATTTTTTGTAAGTAGCTGATTGTAAGACTTAGTGGGACCTAAGTCAAGGGAAAACCTAGTTGAGGCTAGGCATAAACCCTAGTTGAGGCTAGATGCGAAGTCCTAATTTGTGATTAGGCATTCTAGGCTTGTAAGCTTAGGTTGTAACACTTATCATTAATATAAATGGGGATTTGAAAATCCTAACCGGGGAGGTTAGATAGTGGATGTAGATTGGTTGGATCGAACCATTATAAATCTTACGTCTTTTTTATATCTCTTCTACCTCATTCACCATTGCATTGCATCTGTAATTGTTGATTATGTGTGCATAGAGCATCATTTTCTATTGAAAGGTTTTAAAAGGCGATAATCTCTCGGTACACCCAATTCACCCCTCTTGGATGTGATTTCAGGAACTACGATAAATTGAGACTAGTGCGAGTCTTGATTGATGGTCATGTAATGATCATGCGTATAAGGATATGAATCAAGATCATGAGTACCTATTTGGGAACAAAGTACTGGACCGACCCGCTATGAGAACACCACTTGGATTAAGTCATAGATGTTACTTATGATAGGTTTATCATTTAGTCCTCTGACTTAAGATTATCAAAGACTTTAACATTAGGATCATAGTGATTTGATACAATCAAATGTTATCTTTAACCATACGATTATAATGGTTGTGATTGGTTACTATTTGAATAACATGTGAAGGTGTGCAATCGAGATAGAATTTGTCCCTCTCGTTTAGAAAGAGATATCAGTGGATCCCTCGATATGTTAGACAAAAAATGGTCAAGTCCAAGTGAATTGATATGATTAATATCACTTGGATGTTTTCAGTCTAATTAAAGATCAAGACTAGTACGATTGAACATTTTTGTGCCTTATATTTTTAATCAAATGATATCATACGACAAAAAGATATGATATACACTATTGATTAGATTGTATCAATTTTGATCTTCATGCAATTCTGGTAGTCATAATGCCTTGCTAGAGACTGCTTATGACTTGACCAAAATGGTTTTGGTTCATTGCCACCGTTGCATGAACCTATTGGATCGCACACAAACAATGATTTTGTGGAGTTTTAAATGACTCAGAACGATGAATTTTATATAAAATTAGTAATATAAAAAAGTCTTTATGATGTGTCATATTAATATACCACTTTAAGTAGGTTGTATCAATTTTGATATTTGTGCAACTTGGGTAGTTATAATGTCTTGCTATAGAATGCTAATGACTCATGTACCAAAATGGTTTTGGATCATTGCCAACATTGTATGAACCTATTGATTCACACTTAAAGAATGGTTTTGCAAGATTTTAAATGACTCAGAACAATGAATTTTATTTTATATGATAAAATTCATAATACAAAAAATTCCTTATGATGTGGTGTATTAATACCACTTTCAGTAGGGATACAATGGTATTTCACTTACCCGGCTTTATACAAGGGTTTCATCCTGTTGGTGTTTCAAAATTAAAATTAAAATTTTCGCTGCGTATTGAACCCCAAAATCCAACACATATTAGATATTGCAAATGAACTTCATGTATGTATTGACCATCATTAAAGTATTAGCTGGTTGTACACTCTAACGATGGCCTACAAATGCCCCACTAGAAAATTTTACTTAATGGAAACTAAAAAATTCGACGAAGTAGGGGTAGATTGAAGCTAATTTTTTAAAAATATTCCCAAAAATTACCGAATATGTTATAATCTCGTGGTCTTTGTAAATGAGAGGAGTTCTTATTTTGGATCAACAATAAGTACTTGACGAATATATTTAATTGGTAAACATGATGTCACCACGATTTTAGTTAGGATTTGAGAATAATTACTTGACGAATATGTTTCTTTAAGCCTTGAGGTATTTTTTATTGGATTGAGATATGGTCTTTGAGTGAAGCTAGAATCTAATTACTTGTTTGAAGAAAGGTTCAGAATTGTACCTTGTGCAATCGAAAGCCTTGTAGTAAAGAATGAGCTTTGTTCTTATTTTGAAACACCCATTTAGAAGTAGTACTTCTCATTTCGCTATGATATTTGACTATAATGATCCACAATATCCATATATTTCTCTCTTATGAGTATTATTTCTAGCAGTTATTTCCTAGGTAATCACCAATTTTTATATGATTTAATTTTTAATGCATTTAGGTTTTTTGTGTGATTTTTTGTTTCTTTTGCATCATGATGTTCCAAATTCAAAGATATTATCTTTCTATAGTTATCAGAGAAATCAAGAATCTGAAACAAAATTCTTATTCATTCAACTATATCAATACAACAGTAGATGCACCATATATAGTACATCATTCTTCCAATGTGTAACTTAAGTAACTAACACCTTAAATGACTAGCACCTACAACCTAAAATACACATTGACTTTTGACACTCACTAAATCATTTGTACATATTATAAAACATCATACTTGTACATCCCACCTCAAAATGGATTTAGGTGCCAATCACATAAACCCATCTTGGACAAAAGAGAAGTAAAAAGAGGACTAAGCAAAGATTTAATGAACAAATCAAGAAGTTGCAGTCGTGAAGGAATAGACTTCGAAAGAACAAATCCTTGCTTAAACTGACGATGCACCAAATGACAATCAATGTCCAAATGTTTCGTTCTTTCATGAAAAACATGATTAGCTGTGAGATGTAAAGTAGCCTAATTATCACACCAAAGAGGAATGGGCTGAGATATTGTAATGTGAAAATCATTGAGCAACTAAGAAAGCCATAAAATTTCATAAACAGTGGAAAACAAGCATCTATACTCGACCTCAACTGAAGATTTAGAAATTATAGGTTGTTTCTTAGTTTTAAATGAAACCAAAGCATCACCAAGAAAGACGCAGTAATAAGAAAGAGAACTCCTTGTGAAAGGGAAACACCTCAATCAGCATCACAGTAAGCAGTGAGGGACAAAGTATACTGAACAGGAAAAAAATAAACCTTTTGAAAGAGAGCCTTTGAGGTACTTAAGAACATGTAAAACATCTTGCTAATGTTGTTCAGTAGGATGTTCAACGAAATGACTTAATTGTTGAGTAGAATGAGTTATATCAGGTCTTGTAAAATCGAGATATAAAAATCTTCCTATTTATCTTTGAAACTTATCAGGTTCCAACAACAGAGGAGAATCATTGTCATCAAATCTACATTCCCTTGGCAAAGGTATAGCTACATATTTACAAGTAGACAGACCAGCATTAGTGAGAAGATCCAATATGTATTTACATTGATTAACATATAGACTCGATGATGACCGAGCCAACTCAAGACCCAGAAAATAATGGGCTTGACAAGGATCCTTAATGGTGAATTAGTGATGAAGAAATTCTTTAACTTTCTGAATTTCCAAAATGGAGGAGCATGTGAGCAAAACATCATCAACATAAACCAATAAGGCAAAAAAAAACATTATCCCTCTCCAAGGTAAAAAGGAAAGGATCATTCGAAGATTGGAGAAAACCATAAGAATGTAACTTGGAAGTAAACTCAATGTTCCACTGGCGAGAAGCCTACTTAAGTCCATAGAGAGATCTTTTAAGTTTGCATACTTGATTAGGAGAAGGTGAAGTATAGTCCTCGAGAGGATTCATATAACCATCATCAGATATGTAACCATGCAAGAATGTATTATTAACACCAAGTTATTGAAGGGACCAATCATTGGCAGCAACAAGAGCTAAAAAAAACCCTTACAGTGACATGCTTGGCTGCTAGTGAAAAATTGTCTATGAAATCTACAACTTCAGTTTGATTGTAACCCTTTGCAACAAGCTGTGCTTTACATTTATCAAGAGTACCATCATGATGAAGTTTTACTTTATAGACCTATTTGGATCCAATAGCTTTCTTCCTAAGAGGTAAAACAGTAAGATCCCATGTACTATTGTCTTCCAAAGCCTTCAATTCCTTTGACATAGCATCCACCTATCGAGGATCAGCTTTAGCCTCAGTAAAAATTGTAGGTTATATGATTAAAGCAATGGCATTCAAAAAGTTATGATAAGTGTCAGAGATGGCAGGTGAAATAATGAAAGGAAAGGTAGGTGGAACAGTGGACTGTGAATTAATCTATAAAAGGGAGTGAAAAGAGTGACGCCTGGTAAATGTATAAAAATCATTTAACCATCCTGGAGCTCTAGTAACACTCGTACTCTTTCGTGTAGCAATGGCATTAAGAATAACATTGGAATGAAGAAGAGCTACATCCTCAATAGAATCATAAATATCAACAATAATAGGAGCAACAGGAGCAATAAGAGAATGAACATGCAAAATAGAGTCATCAACATGCTCAACAGCAATAGGGAGAACTGAAAGAATCATTGGGTAAAGTAGGAGAGATCTTATAAGGATAGATATGCTCATGACAAATAACATCTCTTGATATAATTGTTGAATGAGTATCCAAATTGTAGACTCTGGAAGCCTTCTAACCAAGTGAGTATCCCAGGAAAATGGGTTTAATGGATCTTGAATCCAATTCGTCCTTATGAGGAAAAATATTAGATGTAAAACATAAGCAGCTAAAGGTCTTGAGAGTTGTATAATCAGGTGGCTTCCCAAATAAAAGATGAAATGAGATTTCCATTGAAGAATCTCATAAGGCAATCTGTTTAAAATGTAATTGGCTGTCAAAAGGGCATCTTCCCAAATTCTTTTTGACAATCTTGATTGGAAAATCAAGGCTCTAGTAATTTGAGAAAGGTGTCGAAGTTTGCTTTCAACAACTCCATTTTGTTGAGGTGAGTAAGTAGCTGATTTTTTTATGTGTAATCCCAAGCTTGGAAAACATAGAAGTAGATTTGATGGTACTCAATGGAAAATATTGTCTACACTGTTTGGATTAATGACATACATCACTAGGAACATCATGATGTTCAGGAACATGTCCTGAGATCAAAGGACTTAATTGTTTAGATACAACAATTAAAGGATGGCCAAGTCTATGATGTCATGAAAAGGTATGATTTGATATTATATTCTAACCTTTCAAGATTGTTTAATGTGTATCTTAAACCACTTTAAAACTCCAATTTGATAATGCGGCACTTAAATAATGAATTTAAACTTTAAAACTAGTAATTATTTTGATAATTATAAGTAATGAGGTGGTTTTAAAACTCATAATTAAGGTGTTACCTCTTCAAATTTTAAGTTAAAAACTTAACTGGGATACAAATTTAACAATCTACAAAGGTAATGATATAATAACATATCTCAAAGGTTAGGATATAATAACAAAAATTGCAAAAAGTTCAAATATTTTAACCAATTAAGCCTTTTTGTAAACGGTGGGAGCAGTTATCTTTTTTTTTCAAGTAGAGGGAGTGGTTATCGTAACTACTAAGTAGGGATTATCTTTTTCTTTAAATTAGATAGTTCCTATTTATTTGGGTTTGGTAATTAAATTACCATATTGCCCCGAAATTGAAGTATTTAATTTAGTACATAGGGATAGCATTGGAAGAATTTGTCAAAAAGGCTTCACGGTTAACCATTTAAGATTTGTTATTATAATAGTATATATATAGAAAGAGAGAGAGATAGGAAAATTCTACAATGGAGCCCAAATATATATTCATATCATGGAAACCCTCAAAACGTGTTGTGCATTAAATGTTTTATGCATTTATGAGTCATAAATTAACGTGTTGGATTAGAATCCAATAGTTGTAAATGAAGTTCCCATGGCATGAAAATTTTTGTGGTTCTATGGTAGTAGTACCTCCTATAGAAACCGAACTTTCTATTTTGTGCCCACTTCCCATATATATTGTATAACTTTATTTTTGATGAAAATGTATAATGTATAACTTATAGGGAAAATGCTAAAATAACATCCCAGGTGACACCCCTGTGACATGACGCGCGGGCCCCACATAAAAAGGAGTGTGCGCAAAATAATTCGTCGTGCATAACATGCGTGGTGTGTATCTTGAAGCACGCATGACGGCTCCCATAAATACAAGCATGCACGCCATGTTACATGGGTGTCACTTGAGGTATCATTTAGGATGTCATTGTTGCATTTTCTTACATAATTAGCTACAATTAGAATCAAATCATTACTAATTAAATCACTTACTAATTTGCGCACCAACTTGTGAGCCAACTTTGAGCCACCAAAGAATACATAACGATGAAGGTAACGTAACTATATCATATATTATTCCAGACTTCCAATTGATTTGAAATACAAGAACAAAATGAAATCAAAAGAAAGAAATACAAGAATAGAACATAATTTTGAATCATTCAACTGATGATTCCGTTATGGAAACACATCATACATAAAAGCCAACCAAAAGGTACAAAAATTAGGCATAAAAGATCATGATTCGCATTAACACTATACAGGCATTGGTGTTGACAGAAAAAAAAAACCCAAAACTATATTCTATCAATTGGTCGAAACAATTTTCAAAAGGAACAAAAAAAAGTCAAGCTATGTGCACCCTGCATAATGATCAGGGCACCCAGTGAAAATTTTATGAAAATAGGTTTTGGATGGAAATGTCAAAAGTGCCCTCTAAAACCCAACTATTGACACACAATCGAATTGATTCCCTTCTCGCGCACCCCACCTCGCTCAATCATCCGAATCTCGTCCTTTGCAATCAATTCGTCTTCTCGTGTGATCGTTTCTCGATTCAAGGGGGTTCTGGACATTGTAAATATGTTGCTACTGGATTTGTTTGGTTGTTGTATCAGTTGGTTGTTTCCTTTTGAAAGAGAAATAAAGTGGGTTTTTGTATTGTAGGGTTTGTAAGATTGGTCATTTTTAGATCACTGTTAGCTTGTAATGGGTGAAGATAAGGAGTGAGAGGCGGATGTAGAATAAGATAAGGTTTGTTTTCTCCAGATTTAAGTTTTTTTTTGCATTTTTCAAACTGTACTGGAGACGTGAAATGTTCGGTCACACGGGACCGAGACAATAAATACGGTCTCGGTTGTGCGTAGCCGAGACTGAAGGATCAGTTTCAGAGTACTACAACTGAAACAATGCAGTATCAATGTGACGTTAGATTAAATGGGTAGGTACCGAGACATGATGCGAAGTCTCGGACTTGTACAGCCGAGTATTTACAATGATTCTCGAACTGCAGTACTGAAACATTATTTTTTCACTGTTTATTCATTTATTTTATTTTGAAATCTTACGATACATATACCTTGTTGCAGGAAAGCCATCCACATCATCCATATCTCAATTCGAAGATTACACAAGTCTTTTTAGTCGTGAAGAACCATTTAGGTCTAGGAAGAGGCTATTGAATGGGTTCAAAACTTGGGACGGGAAAGAAAATTTGTATTCGTTACGAAGAAGTTAGATTCTAGAGGGATTGGTCATAGGGTAGGGTGAAGCTTGCTTGTGAAAGGTCCAGTAAGGTCTGGTACATATAGAGGTATTTCGCAAAGAATATGGAAATCCAAAGCCGCAAAATTTGAGAAAAAACACTAAATTTGAACATAGGATATGAAGGGGAGGATAAGACAAGGCCTCATAGTGGCATGAAGAAATGTGAGTGCCCTTTTCTTATTTACATCAATGAAAAGTTAGACTATTTATAGTATTTGCATATGCTATGTGGGCATCACAACCATGAGACCACGAAGTACTTAGAAGGGCTTTCATATGCCGATCGGTTGACTCAGGATGAGAATGTTGTAGTGGGATAAATGACTAAGGGGAACGTGATGCCAAAACAGATCCTAAACACATTGAAGCAAAGGGATAAAAATAATGTTTCCACTCTTTGTACGATTTACAATGCACGACAAAGACAAAGAGAACGTGAAGCCCGTGGGAGAACGCAAATGCAACAACTGTTGACTTGTTGGAGAAAAATAACTATTTGTCGTGGTATAGAAAGGATAATGATATGAATGTTGGACTGACATATTCTGGGTGCATCCTTACTCTATCAATTTGGTGCGGTGTTTTCCTTTGGTCCTTATCATGGAGTGCACATACAAGACCAATAGGTATTGCATGCCACTATTGGAGATTATTGGGGTGACTACAACTGAGGTCACTTTCTCGGTTGGGTTCACTTTTATGTCGTCGGAGAGTAAGGACAACAACTTATGGGCTTAAGAGATTTTGAAGCAAATATTGGAGGGTTAGTCTTCACCAGGTGTTTTTATCACTGATAGAGAGTTGGAACTTATCACTGCAATCCAACAAGTATTTCCCCAATCGTCTCACCTACTTTGCACGTGGCACATAAATCGAAATGTCTTAACCATCATCAAGAAAGTGTTTGCAAGAAATGAGGACTTCACACTTTTTAATGATAAGTGGACGGCATTGATGTATGCGAAGTCCGAGGCCTCGTTTGAACGTAGGTATAATGAGATACAACATGATTACGGAGATGTGAAAGGGTTGGTCGACTATTTGGAGAAGACTTGGGTTGGGGAGTTCAGGGAAAGATTTGTTTCTATTTGGAAAGATAAGATTATGCACTTTGGAGAGACTACGACGCAAAGAGTTGAGTCTGCGCATTCAACTCTTAAGAAACATGTTTGTCATTGTCAAGCAAACTTTGAGGCGTTTTAGGGTGTCATTGATAGCATTATAGAGAACCAACATAACAAGATAAAGGAATCGTTTGAGTGGAGTTCAAATGTGGTGCAACATGGCTTCATGGGCCCTTTGTATCGTCATTTGCGGGGTTATGTCTCCCAAGCAGTACTCAAGTTAATTCGTGAAGAATTTAAGCGTGTAGGGAATGTCTGGAGTGACCAATTTCTTTGTGGTTGTGACATACGCTTTACACATGGTTTTCCTTGTGCACATAAGCTTAATGTACATCTTTTGGTCGGTTCACCTATACCACTTGAGAACATATATAGTCATTGATAGAAGTTGAGTATGATACCTGAGTAGCCTGTGGGTCGGGTTGATTATAACTTCAATGATGAAATCTAGAGAGTCATTGATAAGTTCGGAGGTTGCGTTGATGAGGATGCCCATTTAAGGATCATTCAACAATTGAGAGAGATTAGTAACCTTTCATGCACATCGGTGATTCCACCTCCTGCTAAGGTGAAGACAAAAAGGAGACCAAACATCAAAAAAGGAAATAAGAAAACATTGAAGAGAAAGGCCGATGAAGACGATACATCTACAACAAGACTTCCTAGTGCTTTTGAATATGTGCCCGGTCACGAGGAGTTTGCTTGTTTGTGAAAGAAGCAAATGCCCTTTGTTGCCAAAATATACCAAACCCATGGAGCTTCAATGGGTGTGTCTAAGGTTGGGTTCATTTCTAGCATTTAATCGGAATGGGTTCCATATGTTGAGAGTACCTTAGATGTGGCTAGCGATGGTCATTGTGGCTTCCGGTGCATTGCCACTGGCCTCGGTCTACTCGATAGAGATGGTTGGAGGAGAATTAGAAGGCATTCTCCGTGAATTGAATGAAAAACAAGTTCTATGGTGTGAAGTTATTGGAGAAGACTATGGAACCATAAGGGATTTTATGGATTACAATGACGTTGAGGATGTTGGATTCGAAAAGTGGATGACTCTTCCCAATATGGTTATTTTGATTGCAACCACTTTTAATATCATGTTAGTGATTGTTTCATATGGCAATTGCTTGACATACCTTCCTTTGCGCAGCTCACCGCCTTCAACCTTTAGAGAGAGGGTTATTATTGGTGCCACAAAAGTCAACAACATTCATTGGGTTAGGGTAAGTTTCTTATAATCCCACTTAATTGATATTTCTTTTAATTGATATTTCTTTTTATTTTTCCCTTAACAGTTTTTAATGTTAAAAACTTATTTTCTACGTAATTTTGCAATTTATAGGTAAAGTTCAAAGATGATGCACCCCTTTCCTCCCATTTTCCCATTATGAAACACCTTCGTGGAGAGTGATGCTAAGGAGTGGGGTACAGGATTCTGCGTGCAAGAGCACACTCCAGTCATGCATTCTCAGCAAGGCACGAGTGACGTAATAGACTTAGGTGAACCTTAGAGTTTTAAACAACTTCGATACCAATTTTTTTGATTGACTTGTATACTTGTGAATCTTATTATATATACATGTTCATTTTGTATCTATCCATATAGGTAGTCACGGTCAAGACACATTGTGTTACGTTTTGGCCTTAGATTATGTGTTTTTTGCGGACAAATTCTTGTTTCGGTCATGAGTGACCAGAGACATAGACAACAATTTCGAGTTACTTGTGGGGTGCCGATACATTGATGGAAATGACGATCTTCAATTACCGACCAGGTCTATACGTGATTTTATTTATGGGGTGCCCTTATAGTTGATGGGGTGCCCTAATAATTTCTATTTCAGTCATGAGTTACCGAGACATAGACAACAGTCTCGATTACTTGTGACTGATACATTAATGGAAATTACGGTCTTCAACTACCGACTAGGTCTATACGTGAATTTGTTTATGGGGTGCCCTTATAGTTTATGGGGTGCCCTAATAATTCATGGGGTGCCCTGAGAGGATATTGGGTGCCTTGATAACCTTTGGGTTTCCATACGTCCAGGTGTCATGTTCATTGAAACGGTACACCTAGTCTCGGCCACTAGCTACCGTGCATGTATGGTTTTCTCTCGGTACAGGGTGATCGACAATATACATAGGATTGTGATACTACGTGGCCGATATGCTCAATTTTTTTAACATTAATAATTGGTTGGTCATGTATTGCCAAGACCATCACTAGCCTTCTCGGTCCTGCAGGTCCGAGTCGAAATGTTTGGTCTCGGACCTGGGGGACTAAGACCATTCCTGAACATAAATTTTCAAGTTATAATTGGGTAAACTTCAAACCAAATTATAGCCACGCACAACATAATAAACAATCATACACATCAAACCAATATCAACTAATGAGTTTAACGTACATTTGATGCACCCAAACAAGTTCAACAAATGAGTTCAACACATTAGCTAATGAGTTCAACACAAATTTTGAGTTCATAGAACTGAATTCTTGCTTTTCTTCCCCTTTCGGGACTGGTATGTGTTCCCGTGCATGCGCTTGGTCTTTGGCGGCTGTGATGCACTCAGATTAGATGTAGTAGGGGACGTCGTGGTGGTGTTCGTGTCGGCAGTGGTAGTGGTGTTGGTAGTGACAAGACCCATCCCCGTCAAAAACTCCACCACTTCATTCGCTATTCTCCGTGCAGCCTCCATTTTGGTCATCCCCTCCGGCAAGTCAATCCACGCCAGCACAGTGTCCAATGCTCGCTTGTTACGCTGTTGCGATAAGCACAAACAGAAAAAAATATATTAGAACACGAAATAAAATCAATTTTCAAAACTCGAAACCTGAACATAAGCTTAATAATTACCTTCATAAGTTCATAGTCCGTAACAGTGTCAGTCGCGCCTTCGGTGTAGGCTGGGTTCTCGGTGGCAGGATGTGAAACTCGTATAGACCAGGGTAGGTAATCTGGTGTGGCCATGAACTCAAACTGCATCTTCTCGCCACGGCTTTCATGGGAGAGTAAGTGGTCGCCACCTTTCCTAATTCTCCAGTTGGAAGCCCTACTTAACCGAATACTTTTTGTGCAGAACGTCATCGGGCAGCTTCGAGATGATGATAAGGAGGGTCTAGTGTGCTTTGGACATGGCCAAGTTGTCTTAGGAACCGCTCTGGGTGGTATGGCCCTACAATGTCCATGTACTTAATTGTGTCGGAATAGAAAGCCATCGGCTGAACGATGCCATCGGGTTTGACTTCCGCGTACGGATCCTAAGTGACCTGCAACAATCAATCTACGCATTATAATGAGTTCTTTCAAATGTAAGATTGAATAAGCACCAAACAACCACACACCTCACTAGGTCGCAACCTATCTAGTGTCTTCTGGATAGAAGCCAAGTTATCCACGTTCACAACAGTCTCGTGTTGCTATATCCACTGACAAACACGAGGTTGGATGTTGTCGATGTGTTTCGCGTTCGACGCGACAAGCTGAAATTTAAAGTGTTCTTACACCCATCCCTACGGAGCAAAAACAACAATCACAAGTAAGAGTTTTTCGTACACAATTCAACAACTACATTTGGAAATAGTAGACAAATGCGAATTAAGATCGTACCTAGAGCAAGGTCAAATACCATGCGATACGTGAAACCTCCACCCTGGTTGCCGACCCAAGGTGTCGGTAAAGGTACGCCAAGGCGGCTGCACCCAATGCATAGCTTCCAACCTCGTCCAAATTCTCTAAAAACTAGAGCAAGGCAATGGAGACGCCTGATCCACTCTTATCGGCAAAAAGAGTGCACAATAAAAGATACAACAAATATGCACGTGCAGTGCATTCCACATTCGGGTAAGTGCTAGGCTTCGCTTTGGGAAACCATCCACTCTTTAACCAGCACTTCCTAACCGTGAGCCCTCTTGTGATGTTCGCCTCTTCCTCTGCGTCTTCAACAGTAATCCCGAGGAGCTTGGAAACTAAATTGATCGCCTCTGTGCGAGACTCCTCGGTGTACCTCCCAAAGTTGTCCACTGCTACCACCTTACCGGTCATCGGGATATGCAAAAGAAGGTTCACGTCTTCCAAGGTAATGAACATTTCACCAAACTGCAGAAGAAATGTATTCGTCTCTGGCTGCCATCTCTCAACGAATGCTGAAATTAGCTCCTTATTGCCTTTCATATATGAGGAATATATGAATGGCATCAACCCGGACCTCTGAATGAGCCTCTGCAGCCCCTCGGTGTCGGGGTGGCAAGTCTGCAAGTCCCACTCCAGTAATTGAGCCCCGTAGTTAAGGCACTTAAGCAATGCGTGATGCTACAAAAATCAAACAAACGTCATAATAAATTGTCAAAACTTAGAAATATGTGTGGCATGCATAATTTTTTTAGTAGGAAATAAAACTTGGAAGAATAAATATACCTCATTGTTCCAAATCGACGCCGCAATATGATTTTTTAAGCTCTTCAGTAATGACCGGTCGATGGGACCACCAGGTAAAGGAGCGGACGGGTCATTTTCCCTCTCCTCTACATTCCCACCAGTTTCACTACTAGTACTTTCGGGAACGGGCCATTCAGCTGTGGTACTCCTATTTTCTTCATCAGTTGGGCCCTTCTCCCTAGACTCAGATGATTTAGATGTGGCCCCCTCACTCTCAACATCACCAATACGTAGGTTCTGCTCGTGGACTTGTGATGCCTCGTCTTATACAACATCTCCCCTAAGATCACCTGCATGTGCAACCTCCTTCTTTACATCCTGTTGTTTCTCTTTCCTATACGAGGTTGTTTGTGGCTTCCTCCCACTACGAGTATCCGAAGTACCCGCCGCTTGTTCCGTTCTCTTAGACTTCCCATAAACTCCTTCCCTAGAAACACCTGTCTTGCTCCGGGCCATATCTGTGAACCAATGAAATAAATAATGTATTAGAATCATGTAAAAAAACATAATAAAAATGATCTTAAACACTATTTCGGTCCAACAGGACCAAAACCTCACCCAACATCTTGGTGTCTTGCAACCGTGACCATGTGACTTGTCTCGGTTGTTGCCCACTGAGATGCTTCAACATGTCTCGATCTCTAACAACCGAGACAAGCCATACAAACCAAACCAACTACACTTGGTGGGGTGATAACGAAACACCATGTACTATTGCAGTTCCCTAGTCCGAGACTAAATGCCTTATCTCGATTGTACCATATCGACTGAATTTAGGGTCCTTAACTTCACAGTATCCTTTTGTTTTCAACAAGGCGTTCACTACTGTCTCGGCATGGATTGACCGAGACCATACAATAGGTCACTGACCTGTCTGTCCGACACTTACGAGTTTCCAAAAGAAACCCTACATTCATACAACAAGGTGAATGTCTATGTAAAACAACCAAATGAAATCCAAATTCATGGAAAATACATAATAACCTTCTTTTGATCCCCGAAACAGCAACACCACCTCTAGTGCCTTCTTCCATTTCCTTCACACAACGAAACCTCGTCCTCGGCTAAAAATCAACTCCACCAACACGAGGAAGCCACCAAACAACAGCTTCGACGTTCAAATCACAGGTAATGCGTTGATTGTTGCCTATGTAGAAGAAACAAGGGCTTGGGGGCAACACAATCGAATTTGGGATTTGATTTTTGGGGTGGGGTGCTCGTTTCTCAAAATAGGGGCTATTTGGTAAATGTCACGGGGTGCCCGGATAATCGGGGTGCCCTGATAAAGCAACGGGGTGCACATAGCCGCACTCAAAAAAAAGGAGAAAAAAGAAGCTCAAACAAACTATAATGAGTAAATCTAAATAAGAAGAAAACCGGAAGATGATGATTGGTTTTCTAACCTTCAAGTATTTGAAGCGATCTCACAACTTCGAATATTGTAGGACGTTTTTCGGGCACAACAGAAGTGCATCGAATGGCCAGATCTAAAGCACCCAACATTGCCTCTTGAGATGAACCAGAAATCCTTGGGCTTGGGACTTGAAGATGTCCATTAGTAGTAAGATGTTGACATAATCTTGAGATTCTAATAGTTCTTCTTGTAGGCATGTCACAAGATCTAGTAAGATGATTCCAAAGTTGTAAACATCCATCTGTTCTGTAGCCTTCTTATTAATATTCAAATTCTACAATCAAAATAGTTGTTTTATTGTTTTGATCAATCACCCTTCATAATCCTTGTTGTGTAAATAGGAAAGGAGGACCTCGAATCTTGAGACCACGACTGACACGCATCGTCCAAACCCTGACCGCTTTAGCAGGCAAGACCTGCAAAACAAAGTCCCCGGAGGTTGGTCTCCGGGGGAAGCACTCCAACACTCAAGTCTGATGAGTGGTCATGAAGGTTTTCTTGGCGAGATGGAAATTGTACGTACCTCATATCTTAACCAACCCCTCTATATATACTTGACATCAAATAATCTGTAAGGATGTGTAACCATCCTCGATTTGAGTTCATCTCCAACTAGAAGTATCCATTAAGATTGACATGTATCGCGTAATTTGAGTCCATCTCCAACTAGGAGTCTCAATCTCATTAGGATTGACATGTGTCACGCGATTTGAGTCAATCTTGATATGTGATTCCCATGTACTAGACAAGTCTTTGATAAATTCGGTTACTTATCTGTTAATCCACGAATTTTAGGCATCTCGATGTATGAGATATTCTATTCCATATCACTAGCCCCCCACTCTTTAGTAGTTGAATTCAATTTGCTAAGGAGTAGATTTGTTTATGGACTTGTTTTGAGTCTCAAACTTGTTTGTTATGTCCTTTTTTTAAAAGGAGCTAAATAAGGTCATTTAAAAAAAAAAAAAAAAAAAAAAAAAAAAAAACTGTTTTGAGTCTCTAGACTTGTATGACGTCCTTTTTTTAAAGGAGCTAAGTTTAAGTCCTTTTTCTTAAAAAAAAAAAGAACATGTTTTGAGTCTCTAGACTTGTATGCGATGTCTTTTTTTAAATGAGCTAAGTTAGGTCCTTTTATTAAAAAAAAAACCTGGTTTAAGTCTCTAGACTTGTATACCATGTCCTTTTTTTTAAAGGAGCTAAGTTAGGTCGACATGTTTTGAGTCTCTAGACTTGTATGCGATGTCCTTTTTTTTAAATGAGCTAAGTTAGGTCCTTTTATAAAAAAAAAAAAAAAAAAAAAAAAAAAAAAAAAACTGTTTTGAGTCTCTAGACTTGTATGCGATGTCATTTTTTTAAAGGAGCTAAGTTAGGTCCTTTAAAAAAAAAAAAAAAAAAAAAAAAAAAAAAAAAAAATAAAAACTTGTTTCGAGTCTCTAGACTTGTATGCAATGTCCTTTTTTTAAAGGAGCTAAGTTTGGTCCATTTATTAAAAAACATACATGTTTTAAGTCTCTAGACTTGTATACCATGTCTTTTTTTAAAGGAGCTAAGTTAGGTCCTTTTTAAAAAAAAAAAAAAAAAACCAGTTTTGAGTCTCTAAACTTGTATTCGATGTTTTTTTTTAAAGGAGCTAAGTTAGGTCCTTTTTTTAAAAAAAAGACATGTTTTGAGTCTCTAGACTTGTATGCGATGTCTTTTTTTAAGGAGCTAAGTTAGGTTCTTTTATTAAAAAAAGGACATGTTTTGAGTCTCTAGACTTGTATATCATTTCCTTTTTTTTAAAAGGAGCTAAGTTTGTTCCTTTTTAAAAAAAAAAAAAGACCTGTTTTGAGTCTCTAGACTTGTATTCCATGTCCTTTTTTTAAAGGAGCAAAGTTAAGTCCTTTTTTTATTAAAAAAGACATGTTTTGAGTCTCTAGACTTGTATGCGATGTTTTTTTAAAGGAGCTAAGTTAAGTCCTTTTATTAAAAAAAAAAAAACTTGTTTTGAATCTCTAGACTTGTATACCATGTCCTTTTTTAAAATGAGCTAAGTTAGGTCTTTTTTTTAAAAAAAAAAAAGGACATGTTTTGAGTCTCTAGACTTGTATGCGATGTCATTTTTTTAAAGGAGCTAAGTTAGGTCCTTTTTTTAAAACAAATTACCTATTTTGAGTCTCTAGACTTGTATGCGATGTCCTTTTTTTAAAGGAGCTAAGTTAGGTCCTTTTATTAAAAAAAAAAATACTTGTTTTGAGTCTCTAGACGTATACCATGTCATTTTTTAAAGGAGTTAAGTTAGGTCCTTTTTTTTAAAAAAAAAGACATGTTTTGAGTCTCTAGACTTGTATTTAATGTCCTTTTTTAAAGGAACTAAGTTAGGTCCTTTTTAAAAAAAAAAAAAAAAAAAAAAAAAAAAAAAAAAAAAACCTGTTTTGACTGCAAACTTTTTGGCTATATGTACTTCTCTCAACACATAATATGTTTCACTTGGCGCAAGACATTTCAATAATGGAATAGTGAAAAATCTTATATAAAGGCTTCCATCAATCATTGTGAACCAAGTAGCTTTGATTGCAAACTTTTTAGTTTCCTCGCTATTTTGCGGCAATTCACCAGTTTGCGGCAATTCACCAGTTTCGAAATAAACTTTTATTGGATCCATCCAGCTTTTTTCTACTTCCACTGTAGCTACCTACTTTACTATAATCCTTGGCTCCATCAAAATTTCATAATATATTGCTTATTTCCTATCGACCTCAAGTATTGCCATTTTATAGAGGTCGTCTGCTATCATGTTCTGACCCCTTGGGATATGGTGTACTAAGCACTCAACGAAATTGGCCATCAAAGCTTTTACGACTTCAAAATATCTTTTATTTTTGTTTCCTTCACATCATATAACCCATTGATCTGCATCACTACCAACTGTGAATCGCTAAAGAGATTTATTCTTTCGGCCCGGATGGACCATGCAAGCTCTAAGCCAGCAATTGTTGCTTCATACTCGGCCTCATTGTTGGTTGTTGGAAAATTCAACTTTAAAGCAGATTTTACAATAAAATCGCCCGAACTTTCATTGTATACTCCTACACCACTCCCTGATGCATTGGATGCTCCATCAATATGTACTTTCCAGTACTCTGGCATTGGTGAAGGCAACGACGAAAACTGGCTTTCATCATGTGGCGGATTTGTGCATTCTATAATGAAATCCGCTAAGGCTTGTGCCTTAATAGCAACTCTTGGCTTATAGGTGATATCAAACTCCCCAAGCTCAACTGCCCAATTAAGCATTCTTCCACTAGCATCCAAGGAATGAAGTGTCTTCCGCAGTGGTTGATTTGTGAATACCACTATTGGATGAGATTGAAAATAAGGTCTCAATTTTCTTGCCGCCACCACTAATGCATAGGCAAATTTTTCTGGTTGTGCATATCGAACTTATGCCCCTTGTAGTACCTTGCTGACATAGTATACAGGCTTTTGTATGTTTTCTTCTTCTTTTACTAGGATGGCACTCAGTGCTACACTGGAAACTACAAGATATAAACTTAAGGTCTCCCCTGCTATGAGTTTGGCTAATAAAGGTGGAGTAGCCAAATACCTTTTCAACTCGTCAAAAGATTTTTGGCAATCATCTCCTCATTGAAAAGTTATTGGTCTTTTCAGGATGTTAAAAAATGGGATACATTTATCCACTGAACGAGACAAAAATCTTCCTAGGGTCGCAATCCTCCCAGTAAGCCTTTGCACCTCCTTTATCTTCCGTGGTGGACTCATGTCCATCACTCCATTGATTTTTTATTGGTTTGCTTCAATTCCTCGCTTTGATATCATAAAACCAAGATATTTTCTTGAAGCCACTCCAAATGCACATTTGGTCGGATTTAACTTCAATTAATATCTCTTAAAGATATCAAATGCCTATTGTAAATCATGAACATGATCACTCGACTCCTTACTTTTCACTAGCATATCATCCACATAAACTTCCATATTTGCCCCAATCAAGGGTTTAAAAATCTGATTGACCAACCTTTGGTAAGTGGCTCCAACATTTTTCAATCCAAAAGGCATCATTTTATAATAATATAAACCATGTTCCGTGATGAATGAAACTTTTGGTCTGTCTGACTCCTCCATTCGTATTTGGTTGTAGCCGCTAAAAGCATCCATGAAACTTAATAACTCATGTCCTGCAATTGCATCTATTAGGATATTAATCCTTGGTAATGGAAAAAAATCCTTTGGGCATGTTTTGTTCAGATCAGTGAAGTCGATGCACATCCTCCATTTCTCGTTAGACTTTTTTACCATTACTAGATTAGCCAACCATTAGAGATACTGAATCTCCATTATGATCCCTGTTTTAAGCAACTTATCAACTTCTTCATTTACGACCTTTTATCATTCTTGGGCAAATGCCCTTTTCTTTTGCTTGACTTATTTCTTTGAATGGTCAACATTCAACTGATGCGTGATGACCTTAGGATCAATCCCTATCATATCATTTGGTGACCAGGCAAAAACGTCCTTATTCTTTTTAAGAAAAGCTACAACATTAGCCGCAATCTCAGCCTTTAATGAAGACCGAATGTATGCTACTTTCTCCTTATTCTTATCATCCAGATGTATGGGAATCAATTCCTCCATGGGTTCTGGTCGTTCCCGCTCTTTATCTTCTTTATCAAAAAAATCTACAGGTAAGACTTCTCCAACAACGCCACAGGATTTGATTGCAGTGAAGTAGCAACTTCGCGCTGTTTTTTGATCACCTTTAACTTCTCTTATACCATCTGCAGTAGGGAACTTCATCTTGAGATGATAGGTGGATGGTATGGCCTTGAACTTGTTAAGCGCCGACCGTCCCAAAATTATGTTGTATACAGAAAGAGGCTTGACCACCATAAAATCGACCATGTGCGTTACTTGCTTAGGAGCAGTCCCCATAGTCACCGATAGTAAAATGGAACCTTCAACTCTAACTTATGTCCCAGTAAATCCATACAATGGTGTAGTAGTCAAGGTCAATTGACTATCATTATATCTCATTTCTGTGAAAGCTTTGTGATATGAAATGTCCATAGAACTTCCATTATCAATTACTGACCTTATGACAGTGAAATTCCCTACCAAGACTTCTATGACCAATGGATCATCATGTGGATATTTGACACCCTCTAAATCTTTATATGTGAAAACTATCTTCTGGTCCATTCTAGCCTTTTTGGGTGGTATATCTACCACTAAAGCCTCTCAAGCATATGCCTTCCTTGAAGAAGATGAAATTCCTCCAATTGTTGGTCATCCAGATATCATGTTTATGACACCAACAATAACCCTATCTGTCTTTTCTCTATCGACCTCCTTTCTTTCCGGTCGATCATCCCTTCTCCCTGTTTTATTGTTGTTTTTCAAAAACTGATTACGGTGTCCTTTTCGAACTAAGAACTCGAGTTCTTCCTTCAACTGCCTACAGTCTTCAGTGTCATTGCCATGATCTTTATGGAAACGACAATACTGATTTTTATTCCTTTTAGCAGCATCGGCCCTCATGGGTTTTGGCCATTTGATAAAATGCTTTGACTCAATGGCAAGGAAAATTTGTCCTCTCGATGAAGTAAAAGGAGTATACTAATTGAACCGTGCAATAATAGTAGAGGTTGCGTTTGGCTTCGATTTTTTGTTGAAGTCACGCTCCTTATCGTCCTTCACTTCCCTTTTTCAATCTTCTATTTTCTCCTTTTCCAGTTGGATGACTTCCTCAACCACGATGTATTTTCCAGCCTTCCTTTGAATTTCAGCCATATTTGCGGTGGTTTTTTGCCAATGAGACCTTTAAATGCCCGTTTGTAGTCCCGTTAGTAAGGGCTACAACTGCTACTGATTGGTCCAAATTCGGGACTTTTAAGGCTTCTTTGGTAAATCGTCTTATATAATCTCTAAGAGATTCCCTACTACACTGTCGAACACTCATCAGAGTTGCAGAATTCTTTGCATGCATCTTTCCTCCAATGAACTGATTAACAAACCTTTTGCTCAACTGGCTGAAAGATCTTATTGAACTAGGGGAGAGTTGGCGATACCAATTTTGGGCAGGTCCCTTCAGAGTTTGAGGGAACGCCTTACACTTCACAGCATCACTCCATGTAAAAGAAGAACAACATCAAAATTTAGGACATGTTCAGAAGGATCTCCAGTTCCATCATATTTGTCTATGATTGGCATCTTAAACCATTTTGGTAAAGACTCATCCAAGATCTCCTGAACAAAAAGTGGCAGTCGGCCGTGTATATTATATGTCCGGTAGTATCTTTGTGCGGAATTGATTTTCCAAGTCGTTCCCAAATTCTTCGTTCAACATCCTTTTCAATTTTGTGTTCATGGTCAGGATTATGATGACCTAACTCCGAATCTCTAGTGACCTCCCTTCGGCTTTGATTGCGATTTAACCCACTTAAGATGTCAACTTGTCCTTGTAATCTGTTTACTAGTTCCTTTAGCCTGGCCAATTCATTTTTCGCCTGTTGGTCTCTGACCTGTTGCTTTCCTCATTCAATCCTTCATCTTTCTATTTCGTTCCTTAAATCAGCATCTCTCACGTTTGAAGCACTGTGTGCTGCATCAACATGTCTTGACGCTGCACGCCTTGACATGCCCTCTTCGTGGCCCCCATCTCATGGTGGAAGATGAGAACGATCTTGCCTTGAACGACCATTGGACGGGTTTTGTGTCCCTGCGTTTCGAGTTGTGACTGCCATGAGGCCCTCCTTTTAGCGTCAATATGTTATGTAAATAGGAAAGGAGTACCTTGAATATTGAGACCACGACAGACACGCATCATCCAAACCCTGGCCCCTTTCGCAGGCAAGACCTGCAAAACGAAGTCTCCGGAGTTTGGTCTCCTAGGGAAGCACTCCAACACTCAAGTCAAATGAGTAGTCAAGAAGGTTTTCTTGACAAGATGGAAGTTGTACGTACCTCATATTTTAACCAACCCCTCTATATATACTTGACATCAAATAATCTGTAAGGATGTGTAACCATCCTCGATTTGAGTTCATCTCCAACTAGAAGTCTCCATTAAGATTGACATGTATCGCGTGATTTGAGTCTATCTCCAACTAGGAGTCTCAATCTCATTAGGATTGACATGTGTCACGCGATTTGATTCAATCTTGATATGTGCTTCCCATAAACTAGATAAGTCTTTGATAAATTCGGTTACTTATCTGTTAATCCACGAATTTTGGGCATCTCGATGTATGAGATATTCTATTCCATATCAATCCTAATAATCAATCATCGTTCACCAATATCAGCAATAGATGAGCAGTTAATGATGCAAAATACATTTATTGGGGATGCGTGAAATAAGATATAATTCGACATTGGTTAAGAACGACTTTAAATTAAATAAGATTACTGTCAATATTCCCCTGATCTTTCAATTGGAATTTTTAAGTAAAATCCCACACTTGTACTAAATTGACAAAGCATGTTTGCGAGTGTTCAATAGAAGCATGTGTTCCTCAAGTTGCCCACAATTAACAATGACAAGTTCCTTGGGATGATGGAATTTCGGTGCGATTTGAGATGATTATTTCAAAATATAGACCGCGTTTTTGCTTGATTAATACATATGGAGATAATATTTATCAACCTAACACACCCATAGAAGTATTTTTCAAACTAACACATTTTCGGCCACGTCACTGCCACATCACCCGAACCACTGGGTGGTGTTTGCTTGCAAAACGTGACCTTGGGTCACGTTTTAGTTGTTTATTTTATATTTTTATATTTAACCGAAATCGTGACCCGAGGTCACGATTTCCATTTAAATGAAATCGTAACCGCGGGTCACGACTTAGGTATAGGATTTAACCCACCCACCCGTTGCCATCCTCTTTCACTTGCCATTTCCTTCTGTCTCACCGGCGTCCTCCTTCTCATCCGTCTCCCCGTCCGGCGCAACCAGGGTCCACTGTCCGTCGGCCTCCGTGGTCCGTATCCCGCCGGTCATTGCAATTTTGATGCGAGAACGCCTCTCGGTAGTGGCTGATTTCAATCACGCCAGTCGCTGGTCGCCTACCGCCGCCGCTGGTCGCCTCCCGTCGCCGTTGCTCACCTCCTGACGGCGCTGCTCCTTGCTTCCCTCCGGCGCTGCTCGCCTCCCGCTGGTCAGTCCTCGCCTCCCGCCAACGTGCTCGCCTCCCGCTGGTCAGTCCTTGCCTCCCGCCGTCGCTGCTCGCCTTCCCACCGGTCTCTTTTGTATTGGTAAAAATCTTCTTCCAATTGTGTTAATTGATGAATTAATTTCACAATGTGTTTTCTTTGGGGTCGTATGCTTGATATTTAGCATTAGAAGAGTATGCTAAATTGATGAATAAAAGTATGCTTTGGTATTGTGTTAGTATTTAATTTCCCTAAATTTATGTTTTATGTCTCAAAGTGAATAAAGTGTATAAACTTAGAAAATGTAGCAATACATGACACAGGTCAATAAGTTGAAATCATGCACTAATATATAAATTATATCTTCCACCGTAGTCAACTTAACTATCATTGCTTGATGAGTTAATAGGAACTTTTGCAGTCTCGTTGGTGTAATATTTATATAATGCTTTAATAAAGTAATTGAGACTTTGCGGTCTCGGGTTCGTTGGTGCAATATTTATATAATGCCTTGATGAATTAATTGAGACTTTTACGGTCAATTGTGTAATTTCTTATTTTAAATTATAAAGAAATGCATCGAATGGTTATCATGGTTTGGGCTCGTTTTGATAGACATTGTAGTTTGATTGACAAACATTGAATGGCTCCTTGTTCTATTGTTTGTATCAATTGTGTAATTTCTTATTTACTGCAAATTGATTGAGAGCTGCTTCCTTATTTGAATTAAATAAAGAACTTAAATAAAATAAAGTATTAATACTTCTTTGGAGCTTGTTAAGTTCATTTGTGCTAAGTGACTGTATTAATTATCATCACTTCTATTGATTAACAATTATATTCTACATATATAGATTCCATAATGGTTGATCGAATAGTAACTTTGGTGTGCTATATGAATGGTGTCATGGTTGGTGGACCATCTGGGATTTCGTACACGAAACTGCCTAATCGACATCTCAGATCGAAGTTGAGTTTAGGGTACGAGGAACTTGTGAGTTTTATTTGTAGTTCCTTGGAGATGGATAATGAAAAAATGATATTAAACATGACATATCGATATCCTGTGTACATTGGAATTGGAACGTACAACTATGTCCCTTTGCGAATAGTTGATGAATCAACTCTGAAAGATGCTTGGGAGATTGTGGCGGAATTTCCACCACCAAATTGTATGGAGCTATTTTTAGATTTAGTTCCAAGGCAATCATATACTAGTTCCAATTGTAATATAGTGGTAAGTGCAGAAGGACCTAGTACTCAACCAATATTTGAACATAATCATTGTGCATAGCCTTTGATGACTTCAAATCCCGACGTAGACGAGGATGCTCCTTCCTGTGATGATGTGAATATTGAGGAAGATGATGACTATTGTGGTAGTGATGGGGATACTAGTGAAGAGAGTAGCGATGATGATGTCGATGATGCAGGGGTTGATGCTCATCATGTTGATGATAGCATAATTCGATATACATTAAATCGAGTTGTGGTCGATGATGGCTCATTATCTTGTCCTCCAATCTCGAACGAAGTTGGAAACGATGATTTTTTCGATCAAGAGGCTGTTGGAATTGATGGTGCGCATGTGGGTGTAGGTGAATTTGTCGTACCTTCATCTGTATTTATGGAATTGAGTATTGAGGCAATGCAACCCATCCATGAGAATGCAATGATCCCTTCTAGGTCTTTATGGAATGATGCATCAGAATTTCATGTAGGCATGTGGTTCATTTCTAAAGTAGATATCCAACATGCCATGAAATTGTATAGCATTAAAGGACACAGGAAATTTGTGTTAACTCATTCAACACCCAATGTATGGATTGTCCGTTGTAAGAAACATTTAGATGGATGTGATTGGAGGTTGCGGTGTTTGAGAAGAAAAGCACATGGAATGTTTGAGATCAGTAAATATGCAGGTCCACATACATGTATCTATACAAAACTGTCAAAGGATCATGCTCATTTGGACTCCAGCGTTATATGTCGTGAAATAGAAAATGTGGTGAGAAGAGATCCGTCCATCTCAACTCCAGTTCTTCATCAAATTATCAAGGACAAATTCAGTTATGATGTTCATTACAAGAAAGTTCGGTTGGAGAAGAAGAAAGCAATTGCTAAAATCTTTGGAGATTGGGAAGAATCGTATAAAATGTTGCCGCGGTGGATGGACGCTCTTCAAGAAAGCAATGCAGGGACACGTGTCGATTGGAGGCATGGCGAGCCTAATGCCAACAATGAGGTTGTATTCAAATGGGTTTTTTGGGCATTTGCACCTTCTATTGCAGGCTTTAGACATTGCAGACCAATTATACAAATTGATGGCACATTCTTGTATGAAAAATACAAACAAAAACTCTTAATAGCCACTGTTGTTGATAGTAATAGTCATGTATTTCCCTTAGCATTTGCCATAGTTGATGAGGAAAGTCAAGACAACTGGGGATGGTTTATGGCTTGTTTGCGACATCATGTGACTGATCGAGATGGTATATGTGTCATTTCTGATCGACACCCTGGTATATTGTTGGCAATGAATAATCCTCAAAATGGATGGATCCATGAAAGAGCTCAACACAGATTTTGCCTTCGTCACATATGCAATAATTTCAACATGAGATTTGGGAGCAAAGAATTAAAGGATATGGTGTACTTAGCCGGTGCACAACATCAACCGCGGAAATTTAAGGCATACTTGAAAGAACTTCAACAAATTAATGTGGAATGTATTGTGTGGTTTAATGATATTGATCGAACACAATGGACCAACGCATACGACAAAAGATTTCGATACGGATGGATGACTACAAATCTAGCGGGTATTCATTGTGTCTATATGTTCTTACTATTATTTATTTAATGTGTTTGATTTATATTACGTTTATAAGCTAAACTTATATGGTTTTTTTTAACAAATGTAGAATGCTTTAACGGTGTCCTTAAAGGCGCACGATTTTACCCTGTCACCGCATTAGTGCAACTGACATATTATCGTGTCATGGCTTACTTTAACAAAAGACGTGACGAAATAGGTGCAGCCCTAGGAAGGGGCGAAAGGTACACAAAGTACGCACCTGATAAGTTGTCACATTAGGGAAAGGCGGCTGGAGGGCACAATGTTACATTAGTGAATCGTGAAAATGGCACATTTGAAGTCGTCACTGCAGCACGTGGCTATCATTTGAGAAAGGGTATAACAAGCAAGTGATGAAATTGGAGGCTCGTAGATGCACTTGTATGAAGTGGAAGTGTTTTGGCATTCCATGTTCCCATGTCCAAGTCGTTTGCGCCAGTGTTGCCATAGATCACTGTCAGTACATTGATTCATACTACAGATTGTCTGTGTACAGTCAATGTTATGCTATGAATTCCCAACCCATTCCTCACGAAGATTATTGGCCTAACGCTAGAGTTCCACACACGTTGCTACCTGATCCATCTCGAAAGCGAGTCAAAAGAGGTCGTCCTCAAACAAGACGTTTGCGAACTGGGATGGATTGGAGAGGCAATCAGAAACAACCACGTCATATGCAGCGAGAGAAGGAATGGAGAGAAACACCAACAACGTTGCGATGTAGTAAGTGTAAGCAGGATGGACACAATAGGCGCACTTGCTCTCGTCGTCAGCAAGAACAACCACCTAATGGTTCATAGTGAAATGCTCTTTCAAGTCTTATCTTTCGCATTCACTCATATTTTCCTTGTATTAGTTCACTTTCTTATGACTATGTGGTGCATGTACTTTGTTTCAATTAAACCATGTTTTCATATTATTCACACACTTTTGTTTTAATTTTATTGTTTCGTGAATGAAACGTATCGCTAATTGTATTGTTTCATCATTGGTTTTTTGTATTAATGACAACATTATGGTTGATTTGGGGTTCAAGCGCGATATGGATCCTGGACCAATAGATGATTCGGTGTTGACTCTGCAAGCTTTACATAGATCTACTCGCGTTTGGAATGGACCGGTAGTACTTCTTTTTGCCTGTTTGCATATTTTTATAGCTTCGTAGCTACATTTGAACTAATGTAACTTAAATCTCGTATTTACATAGGATCCTGGTATATTGACTATCAGGCGTAATTCAGCAGCATTACATCGATTGGTTTCACTAGATGAACAAATAGTTGGGTATCTTGAGGAAGCTGGGTTTTATGGGACGGCGCGAATAGGTTTCATAGCAATTGATTGGCATCTCATTACTGCACTTGTAGAGAGGTGGAGGCCAGAAACTCACACGTTTTATTTTCCAGTTGGCGGGATGACTATTACCCTACAAGATGTACAAATCATTTTAGGGTTACCTGTCGATGGATTACCAATCACTGGTCGTGTAGAGCAAGATTATGATGCCTTGTGTTTGACACAACTAGGCTTCCCATTCCCTGAAAACAACAAGACTGGAGGTCGGATCCAAATTCGCCAACTTTCAAAATGGTTTCCAAACCTTCCAAATAATGCTGGTGATGTGGAAGTGCAACGCTATGCAAGAGCGTACATCTTACAACTTCTTGGAGGAACTTCATTTGTAGACAAGTCTAACAATCTTGTTCACATCACGTATTTACAATTTTTGGAGGATTTTGAGGCGGCAGGACAATATAGTTGGGGTAGTGCAACTCTGGCTCACCTATATAGACAATTGTGTCTTGCCGCTGACATTGATGGAACAGAGATTGCAGGTCCGGTCATATTATTGCAATTATGGGCATGGGATAGGTTGCCTTTTCTTGCACCAATAATGGGAAACGTTCTTCGAAACGACATCATACCAAACGAAGATTTATTTCCACCTCCTCCATTTGGTCATAGGTAATTAGAATTTTTTAACATAGTCAATAAACTTGAGTATATTTATCTACATGTACATTCATGCATGCTTTGTGTTGTTTTTTACATTTCTATAGGTGGAGGCATGCCTTAGAGACCACAGGAACATCAATGCACGTGCTAACAAAATACTGAGAAATGGTTGACATGCAAACACTCGATGAAGTAAGAAATACACTTAATCAATTTTCCCAATACCCTTTTGTACAATGGTGAAATGTGAATTTTATTCATTTCAAGTTGTTTTTCATGACTTCAGGTAATTTGGGAACCGTATCCTGAGACAGTGATAAGGGACATGCCTGCGTATTATAGCAGTGATCGTGCTATTTGGCGAATGAGGGCACCTTTAGTTTTCTTCTGTGTTGTTGAAATGTATAATCCTGATAGAGTCATGCGACAATTCGGTTTGAAACAAAGGATACCACCTTTACATAGCACAAGCATGGAGCTACATAAGATTGACTTGAGAGGGAAAACAGATAAAGATTGGAGTGCAGAACATAGTGCTTATGTTTGCATGTGGGACGAACGTGCTTCCAATATTGCGAATGATGAATTATTGGAGGAGCCATTGGAATTTTACGACCCGTATATGCTATGGTATCGTCGCATTACACGACGATTCATGTCTCATCGTGGAGCTATTGTTGAGGCATTGGTAAGTACAAATTTTTTTTATTCAATCATGAAGTCTTTCAAATGGTTGTTTTGATTTTATTTTCGCATACAACTTCATAAATATTTTATATGTAGGCACATGGAATGACATCAATTCATCAGTTGACATTGGGTGATGATGTGTCTATTCTACGTATTAGAGATGTAGCTGCATCGACTTTGACTGCAATACATGCAGATTATCGCATCCATAATATGCCCACTTCATTTGAAGCTTCTCATCAATCTGCTCATGATGATACATGTTCGAGGCATGACACTCCAGTGTATACTACATCCATACCTCTCAACCAGTTCCAGACTTTATATACTCCATCAGTACCTCTCAACGAGTTAGAGACTCCACATACTCCATCAGTTCCTCCCAACATGGCATTCGAGGCTACGGAAGCCTTTCAATTTGATAGGACACCTACATCTTCACGTCATTTTAATGCAAGTCCAATAATGATGAATTTATTTGGGACTACAAGTACTCATGATGGTGGAATGCATGATATCGATGATATTCAACGAGAAGATGCTCAAAATCCTGCTGATGTGGGCCATTCGAATGTGTCATTAGCTTTAAATCGTAATGTGCGAGTCGTAAAGAGAACACGTTGTGGGACTGGAAGTCATTATTTGGGGTCAGACTAGGACTTTTTCTTAACTATAACAAGACATTTTTTTTGTTTATATTATTGCTTTGTAGTTGATCAACTTGCAAGTTCTTCATTTATAGCAATTCAAATTTTTCCCTTGACTAACATTAATTTCATGAATTTTGCAAATTGCTTGAGTTTTAAAGCTTTTGTTATAAAATATAAGGTCATAAACCTATTGTAACATCAAACTTTTTACTGGTTTGTCTTGACAACAAAATCAAAAATACGAATATACTAGTTGACTAATTTGAAACCTTTAGTTTTATTGAAAAAATTTATACAAACTCATAGATGCTAGAGATTCTACTAGTTTGCTCGATGAGGTATAATATGGTAGATTATACTTTGTCAATATCATTTTCAATCTCTTTCATAAAAATAAGTCAGCCTTACATAATGCTAGTTAACTACCAAAAGCATAAAGGAAAAAAAATTCACACATAAAAAAAAAAAAAAAAAAACAAACAAACAAACAAACAAAGAAAACGTGACTGCAGTCACGTTTTCCATCTGACGAACTACAATTTCGACGTGGCGGGTGATGTGGCAGTGACGTGGCGGAAAATGTGTTAGATTGGAAAATATTTATGTGGGTGTGTTAGGTTGATAAATATTGTCCCTATATGTATTAATCAAGCAAAAAATCCCATAGTAATGAGTATGGTGCAATAGCATAATATTAGACCCCTAGACCTAGTATGGTTATGGTCGATCAAGCTTAGAAGCAGGGACAACCAGTATGGAAGTCAATTACTAGTTTAAAAAAAAGTTAATTTAGTCAGAAATTTCTACTAATGCGTGTAATAGATGCTAATGTTAGTATTTCAAGGTTTGAACCTTCATGACAGAGAGAGTGATAAATGCTGATAAAGCTTAAGATTTTTATCATCAAACAGATTGTACAAAGACTGAGAGGTGTATAGTATACCTGGTGGAATATAACAGCTGGAATTGAACTCTGATGCAATTGTTGATTCAAATGCATGCTCACCAACAACTCGATCAAGTGCATAATGTGTGAGCTTCGTTACAAAATCTGAATCCAGAAGTATGTTTGCTGATTTCACGTTCCTATGAAGTAAGCATGGAACATAGCCCTTGTGAAGGTAGGCCAGACCTTGAGCAGCTCCTAGTGCGATTCGCAACCACGTATTCCATGGCAATTGAACTTCCAATCTGCGAACTGCATCTTGCAAAGTATCGTTTTGAGCAAATTCATAAATCAGGAAAATGGAGTCCTCTGAATAGCAAAAGCCCAGAACCTTAGCAATGTTTTTATGCTTTATCTTGGCCAATATCTTGATCTCAGCTTTCAAAGATTTTATAGACGAACTCCCGCTGTTCACCAGCTTCTTCACTGCAACAAATTCACCACTACTCAATCTCATAACTTTCACTCTGCCAAAAACTCCTTCATTACCAACGTCACTCTTTTCATTTACTACCATTATCAATCGCTTTCGGTTATTCGCAATGGATATAAAAGCATTAAGTTCCAACTACCTTGACCAGATTTCTGCTTAGACCACTTGTACACACTGAAGAATCCAAATGAAACCAAAACAAGTCCAATGGCAAAGGCCACTGATATCAGTGCACATGTCATTTGGCTGAGATCTTAGCTTGTTCTCCACACCCGAGCAAGAGCGAGGCAAACCCTGCCCACCTAGATCCGGGTTTCCTAGCAAGAAGGACGCAGGAAGGCCGGAGATAAGCGAAGCAGGAACCGCTCCAGAAAGCCTATTGAAAGAGACATTGAAAAGGGCGAGTTTGAGTTTTTGCAATTCGGGAGGGATCAAGCCGGTAAGGTTGTTGCGGGAAAGATCAAGGTAAGTAAGCACTGGTAGTTCAGCAAGAGAGTTGGGGATATTCCCACTTAGACTATTATCAGCTAAAGATACAGAAACCAACTTTCTGCATTGCTTAAACTCAGGAATACTGCCTGAAAAGGAATTGTGTGAAAGATCAAGAATGCTCATGGCGGGCGAGTCGCAGATGTTCTCAGGAAGCTCTCCATAAAAACTATTGAGAGAAGCTGAGAATCTGTACAGACTTTTAAGCAAATCCCCGACCAACTGGAAGTCTTCCAGTGAAGCTATTGTTGTCTATCTGAATTTGCTCTATTTGTTCCGCGACCCGTATAGAATCCGGTATTTCTCCGGAAAATCGATTGTTTTTTGCTCTAATGAGCTTAATTTTGGGTAGTGTCCATTGTTGAACTATATGTGAGTATTTAATTATTTTCGAAATGTGGTAATTAGTGGTGAACAGTCACCATTAAAATTAGTTATTTTCGTTTTTCAGAAATTCCAGAATAAGAATTTCAAGAAAAATCTTAAGAGAACCGCCAAGCCGTTAGCACCAAAGGGGAAGGATTACAAGAAAATTAAGGGAAGTTGCTGGGTTTGTGGAAAGCAGGGTCACAGGGCTCAAGATTGTCGCCACAAGAAAGATCAGAATTTTGATAATTCTGGTGTGAACAACCAAGCAAATGTTACTGACATGGAAATTGATGATACTGACTTTGATCTCACTGCGGTTGTTTCAGAAACTAATATGGTTTCTGATGCCAAAGGATGGTGGATCGATACTGGTGCAACAAGGCACATATGTAGTGACAAAACCTTATTTTCCGAGTTTCATCCTAAATTTGATAGTGAAGAGAAACTTTACATGGGAAACTCATCCTCCTCCAAGGTTGAAGGCAAAGGAACAGTGAAGATGAAGTTCACGTCTGGAAAAGTAATCACTTTACTTGATGTTCTTTATGTTCCTGATATTAGGAAAAATCTTGTATCGGCCCTTTACTTGAATAAGAAAGGGTTCAAACTTGTTTTCGAGTCTGACAAATTTGTATTGACTAAGGGTGGCATGTTCATAGGGAAGGGGTACCTTACTGAAGGTCTCTTCAAACTAAGCATTGTAATTGTTAATGGCACTGGTAATAAAATGATTGTTTCTGCGTATATGACTGTCTCTGCTTATATGATTGAATCATTTGATATATGGCATGCTAGACTAGGGCATGTAAATAACAGATTAATTCATAAAATGGTACATTTGAATATGTTACCAAAGTTTAAAATTGATTTAATACATAAATGTGAAGTTTGTGCTGAATCAAAGTTTGCTAGGCAAACATTTAAGTCTGTTCAAGAAAGATCAAGTGAATTATTAGATTTAATTCATAGTGATCTTTGTGACTTCAAATCAAATCCTACGAGAGGAGGAAAGAACTACTACATCACCTTTATTGATGATTGTAGTAAGTACTGTCACGTCTTTTTGATCAAGAATACAAGCGAGGCCTTTGATGTATTTAAAATATATAAGGCGAGGTTGAAAATCAACTTGACAAAAAGATAAAAGTACTAAGAACTGATCGAGGTGGAGAATATGATTCCATTGAATTTGCAGAATTTTGTAATACAAATGGAATTATTCATCAGACCACCGCGCCATATACACCTCAACAAAATGGTGTGGCGGAGAGGAAAAATAGAACTCTCAAGAATATGATTAATTATATGTTGAATGATTCTGGACTTCCCCAAAACTTGTGGGGTGAAGCACTACTGACTGCAAATCATATCTTGAATAGAGTTCCTTTTAAAAAATCTGATAATTCTCCATATGAGATTTGGAGAAAAAGAAAGCCCACTTACAAAACTTTAAAAGTGTGGGGTTGCTTAGCAAATGTTCAAATTCCTTTACCAAAAAGGACTAAATTAGGACCTAAAATCGTAGATTGTGTATTCATCGGTTTTGCTAAGAATAGTGCAGCATATAGATTCTTAGTAGTTTAATCACATATTTCAGATATCAGTGATAATACTATTATAGAATCTGCAGATGCTACATTTTTTGAGCATATATTTCCTTTCAAGGAAAAACAAAATGGTTCATCACGAAAAATGACGGCTGAAGAAAGTCTAGAAGAACCAACCACTTCAAGGGTTCAAGAACAAGAATTGGAACCTAGAAGGGGAAAAAGAATTAAGGTTCCAAAGAATTTTGGACTGATTTTATAAGTCTGTTAACGAAAATGAACCACAGACTTATAGGGTAGCTATGTCTTGCCTAAGCTCCTTTATGGATGGAAGCCATCAATAGTGAAGTTGAATCCATTTTACAAAATAATACATGGGAATTGGTTGATCTACCATCCGGAATCAAACCAATTGGATATAAATGGATATTCAAAAGAAAGCTTAAAGCTGACGGTACTATTGATAAATACAAGGCACGATTGGTTGCAAAAGGTTATAGACAAAAGGAAGGTGTAGATTACTTCGACACCTATTCTCCTGTTTCGAGAATAACTTCCATTAGAATGTTGATTGCCATAGATGCTTTATACAATATGGAAATACACCAAATGGATGTTAAAACAACATTTCTAAATGGAGAATTAGAAGAAGAAATCTATATGGACCAACCTGAAGGGTTCATAGTCAAAGGCCAAGAGAATAAAGTTTGTAGACTTGTTAAGTCATTATATGGACTCAAACAAGTTCCAAAACAATGGCATGAAAAATTTGATCATACTATGCTAGCAAATGGTTTCAAAATAAATGAATGTGACAAATGTGTGTACATTAAAGAAATGAAAAACTTTTGCGTCATAGTATGTTTATATGTTGATGACATGTTGATTATGAACACAAGTAGAGATGCTATAATGTCAACCAAAAAGATGTTGAATTCTAGTTTTGACATGAAAGACTTATGTCTAGCTGATGTAATACTAGGAATTCAAATCAAAAGGAATAACGAAGGTTATGTCCTCACACAATCTCATTATGTTGAGAAAATCTTAAAAAGATTCAATCAATTCGATTGTAAACCTGCTCCAACTCCTTTTGATGCTAATTGTCATCTTAAGAAAAATAACGGAGAAACAATTTCTCAATTGGAATATTCTCAAGTAATTGGAAGCTTGATGTACTTGATGAACTCTACTAGACCTGACATAGCTTATGCAGTAAGCAGGCTGAGTAGATACACAAGTAATCCTAATGATGCTCATTGGACATCATTAATAAGAGTTCTAAGGTATCTTAAATATACCTTAAATTATGGACTTTATTATACAAAATATCCACCTGTACTTGAAGGGTATAGTGATGCAAATTGGATTTCTGATAATACAGAAACCAAATCAACAAGTGGATATATATTCACATTAGGTGGAGCAATGATTTCTTGAAATCAACAAAACAAACGTGTATAGCACGTTCCACCATGGAATCTGAATTTATTGCTCTTGACAAGGCAAACAAGAAGTGAATGGCTAAGAAATTTCCTAGAAGATATTCCTTGCTGGCCAAAACCAGTCACAGCAATTTGCATACATTGTAATAGTATGGCAGCACAAGCAAGAGCTAAGAACAACATATATAATGGTAAGTCGAGACATATAAGGCGCCGACACAATACTATAAGACAGATTACTCACAAGTGGAGTAATTAGTATTGATTATGTTAAGTCTAAGGAAAACATTGCAGATCCTTTGACTAAAGGCTTACCAAGAGATCAAGTGAAGATATTATCGAGGGGAATTGGCTTAAAGCCTATAGAGTAAGTCAAGTCTAGCGGAAACCTAACCTAGCTGATTGGAGATCCCATGGTCTAGGTTCAATAGGCAAACTAGTTAGACTTGACTTAACAAACAGGACACACAATTACATGTTCCTATGATGAAGTAAGTGTGTTGATAAGAAGTTTAGGGTATGCAATAATGCATTTAATGATTAAAGATAAGTCACCTATATGATAGTAAATGTGGGTCGCATTTATGAGAATGAATAGGCTAAATTCTCTAAAGCTATCATGAACCCAGGATATGTTCAGGACCAAAATGAACAACAAAGAATAAAGTGCATCAGGAATCATGTCATAAGTGAGACATATTGTCTTAGTTTACTACAAAAAGTGAACAGTTCAAGATACATACATCACTGCGTCACGAAGTGAACTCGATATGATCTTACTAGGGTAAGTTCAAGTCTATACGACACTTTCCTGATTAATATGACATGATAATCTCTCTCAATTGTTTTTAAAATAATGGTTATTATTTAATATTTGTTTAAATTTTGTGTTTGTGATTTGGCAAAGTAAACTCGGTCATGGTTGCAGATGGATACAATACAAATGTGGGGTATTGTTGAACTATATGTGAGTTTGTATTGTATCCAATATTAGTCCCACATGGGAAAGAAACTTTTTGTTTCTTTCCTTATAAGAAATCTTTCACTTGAAAGTCTTAGTTAAGTGAATGTGGGGTTGGAGGCAAAGACCATGGGTATTCCCCATTGATTAATAAATATTAAATACTTGATATTTAATATGTCTTTGATTAGGCCTTGGGCCTTGGGGCCTTTGGGGCTAATGTTAAAATAACTTAGCCAATACACAACACAAAATTTTTACTTTTTACATTAAATTTAATTATTTTCGAAATGTGGTAATTAGTGGTGAACAGTCACCATTAAAATTAGTTATTTTCGTTTTTATTAAAAGGTGTGTAATTAGTGGTGAAAAGTCACCACTAATGACCTCATTTTGAACAGTTGTAATTGTTCAAAAGAGGTGTCTTTTGGTCTCATTTTGAACAGTTGTTATTGTTCAAAAGAGGTGTCTTTTGGTCTATAAATAGGGGTTGTAACCTCATTAGAATAAATAGAGAAAAATTTCGAAATTGAGGAAGTTTTTCTGGTTTTGAGAGAGAGATTTTAAAGGATCTTTTGGTTGGTGTGTAATCAAAGATCAATCCAGTTGTATCCTGGAGACGAACCTCTTGAAGCGTTCATACACCGAATTGGAGGAAATTTCGTCTAAGGACATTGCAATTTAGTGCAAGCCTCTGGTATGATTTAATTTAGTTCTTTGTAATGAATTCATGCATGATATAACAACAGTTCAATTATATGCATGCTTTTTGTATATTGTTCCAACATCCATAACCCATTTTGGAAATCTCCATGAAACCCATTATTCAGAACTTGGAAAGTCTCAAAATTCAAGCATTCCTCAAAAGATTCAGTTACAGATCCATTGAAGAAATTTGAGTGGAAATTGAGATTAAGAACTTGTTTTCCATTGCAGATACCAGTGGGAAATGGCCCAATAAGCTTGTTCTGTGAAACATCAAGAGAAGTCAAATTGTGAAGAGCCAAACCAAACACTCTTGGAATCTCACCAGTCAAATTGTTTGGAGGGAGTAGTACTTATTATAGAAGTTTGTCGTTGTTAAAAGAGTGTTATAGTGGTTTTGAATATGAATGAATTAATGTATTTCGGTCATTATTTCACTTTTATTATTGGATAGTGCTAGATGGACTCCATGAGCTGGACTCCCAACTTTTATTTATTTGTAAAACCTCCTATTTTCACCATCATGTGAGTCATCACCTAAAATCAGTTCACTACTCTTACAGCCTTTCTTTAACCAAAACGATTTTGAAAAAAAAAAAGTCCAACTCGTGAAGCCAATTGCTATCTCGAGCTAGCTTTTCTCGTCAAATCTCAGTGAAAGAAGGGTTGTCGTCGCGCTCTCTTTCTCTCTCGGCCAGATACCCTCCTCTCTCAGCCGAGAGATAGAGAGAGAGAGAGAGAGGTGGCTAGATTTGGCCAGATCTGGAGCGCCATAAACGATTTGTAGAGGTGGTTGTTGATTTGGGGTCGAGAGGTGGTCATTGATTTTGTTGATTTGATGAATATGAAGGGGTTAACCAGGGAGAATGTGTCCAGCCATATCCAGATCCAGAAGTAACGCCTCTTCTTGAAATAGAGAATCTCATCTGATGAAGAAAATTTGTACGAGTTTATGACGGAACCAATAAAAGTTTCAAGGAATATATAAGTGTGATGGCCCTAAACCTTCCTACTATCTTATTCGCCTTTAACTTAGTATTTATAAATGTTTACAATAAGTTAATTAAGTTAAGTTGTTCATGCCTTATTAAATTATTATAAATTATGTATCTTAGCGGAAGTATTTAAGCCATGCAACTGTTGTAAAAATAAAAAATTTGCATTTTATAAACAACCCTATATTGTGGAAACCCAGCATTAGATACCATGTATATCAAAAAGTGACAAAAATACAAAAGATGGTTGTATACATGTATTGGGTACACAAGTCTTGCCCAAAGATCCCATAAAAATAGTAAATAAGTATATACAAACACCTATGCAAAAAGCTGATGGGGATCTCTTAGCTCAGATGTAGTAACTTAAGACCTCCTTGCCTCAGCTCGTTTTAGGATCTACGATTTGTCACCAAAAACAATGACAAATCCTAGTGAGTAAATCCCATGGAACGTTAGCTAATATTCATGAAATCCAATCAAACGGCTACAATTCGTGCAATTTAAATAAGGAACAGAAAATAAGGAAATCGCATGAAAATAAGTCACAGAGAAGTCGAAACTGGACACGAGTGTAACGTGACAGAAAACCCTAGTCGACATCTGGGAATCGACTTAGATAAATCGAGAGGAACCTATAAACAGTAGAACCTTGTCCAAACATCTCTCGACATCCGGGAATCGACTGTAGTCTCCTAAGTCTCTGGTGTCCAATTATACCACTTTAATTATTTTAGAGTCACATTAAGTGAGTTTATAATGTGTGACCAAAAATTTGGAATTTTATTCCCAAAAAGTTTAGTTTTTGTGAGTTATGCCGAGGTGCGAAATGCCCGAAAAAGTCTCGAAGCTTTTTTCTTAGCTCTTTCTAACTTTTCATATTTTTCCTGATTTTTCTTGAATTTGCGTAATTTATATCTATTTTATACATTTTATTTTATTTAAAAATCATTTTTATTAAGTTTAAATTAATTTATAATTTAATTAATGGGTTGGGTCCGAACCGGGCCCGGTCTGGCCTAACCGCCTTGACCAGGGTCGGCACGAACACTGGCTTGGGGTAGCTAGGCCCAGCCCACTTAGCTACCCCCTCCCATCCCAATTCGTCTCTGAATTCGTCTCATCTAGAGACGTTATATTTTTTTAATTTTTTTTAATTTTTAATTTTTAAATTTATTTTATTTTTTGCAATTCAACAACAATAACAACTAAAACAACAACATTAGCAACAACCCAACAACAACACCAATACCAACACCAACGCTACTACCATTAAAACCATTTCCATGAAAATCCAAACTATTACACAAAATTTCATGAAGTTCAAGAGCAAAGAAAAATGAGAAAGCTTACCTAGGTTAAATCTTAAAGAACCCTTGTCACATTCCCCTTGCTTTGTCAATTCTTGAACCTCTCCTCTTACTCTCAACTTATCAAACTATTCACTTTTTTTTGTTAGGGAAAGAGAAAGAGAAAGAAGAGAAAACGTGAAGGTGAGAGAGGGAAAGTGGGTTTTGTTAGGAGATGAGAGAGAAATGTAGGAGAGAGAGAAAAGTGAGGTATGAGATTATATGATGGGTAGGTGTGATGTGACGAGTGATGTGACATATAAACATCTGACTACTCCATGCACCCGCGTTATGCGCACCCCGCGACTTCGTACACTCTCGTCACTACACGCGCACAATACGACCAAATGAAATTTTTAACTAGTGTGACGCAAATTAAATAATAATACAATAAATTAACACGCATCACACAAAAATAACTATTTATACCTTGGTTGGCGTGACCTAGACTTGTTGACGGTGTCTATGTGGGTCCAAGCTATGGATCCTAATCTGTAATTAATAAATTAATTAAGATTAAATAATGCGGGCCGTTACAATCTTCCCAACTAAAAGGAGTTTCGTCTCGAAATTCAAAATTAAGTAAAAACATTACCTCAAAACAGTTGAGGGTATCGCACCCGCATGGTAGACTTTAGCTCCCAAGTAAGTCTTTCGTTCTAATGATATTGCAACCAAACGAGTACTAGTGGTATTTCCTTCCTCTTGAGAGTCTATATCTTGCGGTCCACTATCTCAATGGGATGTTCCTCATACGTCGTATTTGGTCGAACCTCGATCCTAGTCATATCAACCATCGGTCTCGGTCCTGATCTGGTCAACCGTAACATCGAAATATGAAAAATATTATGAACCCCAACCAACCAGCTCGGTAATCTCAACTGATGGGTGACCTCCCCTACTCGTTTCTCAATCTGAAATGGCCCAATAAATCTTGGTGTCAGTTTTTCCTTAATCCCAAATCTTTAATGACCCTTCAATGGAGAAACCTTCAAATAGACTCAATCATCTACTTCGTAGCTCAACCCATCGCGGTACTTATCCACATATTTCTTCTGTCAGTGTTGGGCAGCCTCCAGCTGTTGACGAATCAGTCTCATTTTCTCTGTATAGTCTACAACAATCTCAGGCCCCACGACTGTTGTATCCTCGGGCCTCTGCCTAATAATTTGGTGATCTAAATGGTATCCCGTACATCGCCTCAAATGGTGGCATCCTAATACTGGCCTGATAACTGTTGTTGTAGACAAACTCACAGAGCGGCGAGTACTCCTCCCAAAACCCACCAAACAATAACATACATGCCCCGAGCATATCCTCGAGTATTTGTATCAATATCTCTGACTGTCTATCTGTCTGAGGATAGAATGCAGTGTTAAACTATAATCTAGTACCAAACTGCTCCTGCATAACCTGCCATAATGATGATGTAAGACAACTGTCCCAATCTGAAACAATCAAAATCGGAACTCCATGCGACAGTACAATCTATCTCTCGAATAATATGCTCAATTGTGTACGTGAAAGTATATTTCATAGAAACTAGTAGGAAATGAGCTGATTTCGTCAACCTGTCTACGATCACTCATATCACATCGTGTTTTTGGGAAGTCGGTGGCAATCTACAAATGAAATCCATCGTAATGTATTCCCATCTCCACTGAGGGATAAGCAGCAGCTGCAATAACCCTCCAGGCCAATTGTGCTTAGCCTTAACCTACTGGCACATCTTACAACCTCTAACATAGGTGTCGACGTCCGCCTTCATCCCTGGCCACCAAAATAACCGTTGCATATTGTGATACATCTTGGTCCTACCGTGATGCACTGTATACAGAGACATGTGAGCCTCCTGGAGTATCTCGTTGCGTATTTATGCACCTACCGGAATCCATAACCTCCATTTTGCCTCAAACATTGATCCACAGACTCACTTTAATCTGGATGATCAAGACTGTGTGCCATCTCACTAAGCCTCGAATACATCTCATCAGTCCTCCGACACTTTAACACTCGCGAAATAGAAACAAACGGTACCCTAATCTGTCCACAAATCTGTGTGTCCGCTATAGCTGGAACCTCGGTCAAACTCAATGCCGCTACTGCCTCAAGTAAACCATACCCGTGCATCATATGGCAGACAACTGTCTCAGAATCCGGTCATCTCCTGTTTAATGCATCCGCTATGACATTTGTCTTCCCAAACTGATATTCAATGTAGAAGTCGTAGTCCTTCAGCAACTCTAGCCAATGTCACTGTCTATAGCGGCCCCGCGTCCTAAAGCCCCCTGAGGTGTTGCGTGTTGTCCGCTCCTCACTCGATGGGCTAGCTACACGTGTTCGGCACCTGCCCATCAATCTCATATCTCGATGATCGTTTCCACGTGTGTGATATTAGTCTAGTTAATCTGTTATTCATATTTTCTTTAAGTCTTTCCTTAAGTTTATCTGTTTGTAGATTATTCAAGTCCTAGACGTGCTAGTGGTTTGTATTTTACAGAGTTGTAAGTAGATAAACAGTATTTTATAGCGGAAGTATTAAATTAAACATAAACATGTATTTTCATTACCTTTTAGGTTTTATAGAGCATCAACCCTACTGTGGAAAACTTGGAGTAGAGCACATTGTATATATAAGGCGACAAAACTAAATATATACAAGTACACACGTCTCACCATTCTCTCATAAACCCAAAATATAGTAATATATTAAAATAAACACCTACGAGTACTGTGCTGAGTAATGGGCGATCTCAGAGATAGTCGCCAAGAATCTCCTTACCCGTACTCATAGAATGATATGCACTCAGTCATCACAACAAAACAGATGACGAGTCCAGTAAGTAAAATCCCAAGAAAACTCACTAAGCATTCATATGATAAAGTAAACGAAATCTAATAAATAGTGTTAAATAAACATGCGGAATGTAAACATGCAAATGTAAATGGATCATTGTATGAGTAAATAACAATAAAGCATAAACGTTTGTGCCTGTTTCAGTTAGACTAGACCATAAGTCGGATATCATCCCCAGGATCCCACCAGTGGGTGCACCTAACTGGCCCATCGTCTGGTCCTCTCGGTGGTCAGCATAGACCCACGATGCACCGACACATGTACCGACAAAGTAGCTTGGGTCGTTATCCACCGAAGACTCCTGATATACATGTTATGGTCTAGCGTGCCCTACACATACAATGGAATACTCGGCGAGAGTAAACTCAACTAACTGTTCCAATAGTGACACAAAGACGGATAACTGAGGCAACAAGGAAATAAATCAAGAAACATACCGGACAAGATATAGTAGACAATAATGAAAGTAAGTAAATACTCAAGTGACGTTCACGTGGGTTTTACAAACATCGAACCGCACTCAAACCTCCCTGAACTCTTGTATCCGACCCGACAAGCTCCTCGACACCGAGCTACAGTCCCTAAGCCCCTGTCCAATTTTATAAGTTTAGGTTGATTATAAGTGTTTATATATGTATTAAGTTGGAAATCACTAAAACAACCCTTAATATTCAGGTTTCATCTATCATTAGCACGCCAGGTGTGATTAGAGCGCTAGGGAACCAGTTTAGCGCTGTACTATTCTTCGTTTTGAAAATAGTTGAAAGCTCTGACTGGTTAGCACGCTAGCCAGCCTGGTTAGCGCTTTAATTGCACTCTATGACAGAATTCTTATGTGGAGAATTTTGTCCTCCACATCCCAATTGGCTAACCTAACCTGGTTTACTCACTCTCCACACAATAGTGACTCGAAAACATCATTTAAATCGAATCAACAACATCAATTATCTCAAAATCATTCAATCCCATGCATTCACTAGTTTTTCCCAAATTCGCCAAAACCCCAATTCATTTAAAACCAGTTTATGATTCTCAATGGAAATGGTCATTATACATATAATTCATCAATATTTCATTAAAAACCAGGGATCTAACCCTCAATTTTGAATTTACATTAAGCACACCAATTTTGAGTCCATATGAATGGGTAAGAGATGAAGAAGATGATTACCTCAGTTTAATCACGTGAATTGCACTCCAAAAGCTTCAATTCCAACTTTGAATTCACTCATTCCTCTTAGATTATTCACATAATTGCATGTAGTTTGTTAGTGGAAAATGAGAAATTCCACTCATTTGCTTATATATGTTTGGCCTTGATCAAGTGTGCTATGTGTATCTCGAGGATTATCTTGTGGTCCTAAAACATGTTGACCACACACGATTAACACATTTATGTGACTTCATCTATCCTAGTTCCATTTAACTAAAATCATATATATGCCCATCTAGGGTTTACATTAATTTAATCAAACTATAAGCTTAATATTATGTGATTTAACTACATTTCCTTAAACTCATTTAGTTATATGGTTAGTATTTTTATTCACAAAGTTTGACTAATTTGTGATCCCACCAACCTTCAGCTACCCGGTACTTGGTGCCTCGCGTATCGAGACGCATTTCGAGGCATGTCAGCCTATTATTCTAATTTATCAGACTTAGCCTATGGTTACATTACCCATTTTATTTGATCAATTAGTCATCTTAACGTGAATTAGTAGAGTTTTCTAGTGTACCCGTAGTTCACATACCCGATACCCGTGTTAACACGCCTTACGAAGCCAATACCCGTCACACCAACTTGCCCGATAGCAACGTACACACATACGATGTTACAATAATATAATGTGTTTAAGCATCACACCTAAGCAACCATCATCCACAAATAACATATTTCCTTAATTCTTATGTCCGAGACAACCGAGTTGTCTACGTAATGCCCGAAATATGACTGTTAATCCCCGAGATTAACATTAATCCTAGTTTAATTAGTTTGGGCCATTACAATTTTTCCCAACTAAGAGAAGTTTTGTTTGAGGAATTTCTAATTCACCTCTGCACAGAATTGAAATAGTCACGGAACAACTGATGTCGCCAACTCATGCTCGAACCCCACTAGACCATACTTCAGTACGTTGGGATCCCACCAGTAGGCCTCTCTAATTGGCTCTACTAGCCCATCACCCAATCGGCCTCGCGGTGGTCGGCATGGACCTACGACCCATCGACACGTGCACCGAAGACAACCAACTCAGGTCGTAATTCACTGAGGACACTCCTGCCACGTGCTATGGTCTAGTGTATAGCACAACACTGAGTCTTCATATGCTTAGCTAGGTGTGATTAGAGCGTTAAGGAACCAATGTAGCGCGCTACTGTTCTTCATTTTGTAAAACAGTTAATAGCCCAGACTGGTTAGCTAGCTTGGTTAGCGGGCTAACTACGGTTTGTGACATAATTCTCAAGTCGAGAATTTTGTCCTCCATATCCCAATCTGCTAACCTAACCTAGTTTACTCACTCTCCACATAATAGTGACTCCAAAACATCAGTTAAATCAAATCAACAACATCATTTAGCTCAAAACCATTCAATCCTATGCATTCACTAGTTTTTCTCAAATTTACCAAAACCCCAGTTCATTCAAAACCAGTTTATAATTCTCAATGGAAATGGTCATTATACATATAATTCATCAATATTTCATCAAAAATCAGTGATCTAACCCTCAATTCTGAATTTACATCAAGCATACCAATTTTGAGTTCATATGAATGGGTAAGAGATGAAGAAGATGATTACCTCTGTTTAATCACTTGATTTGTACTCCAAAAGCTTCAATTCCAGCTTTGAATTCACTCATTCCTCTCAGATTATTCACAGAATTGCATATAGTTTGTTAGAGGAGAATGAGAAATTCCACTCACTTGCTTATATATGTTTGGCCTTGATCAAATGTGTTATGCATATCTCGAGGATTATCCTGTGGTCCTTAAACATGCTATCCACACAATGTTAACATACTTATATGACTTCATATATCCTAGTTCCACTTAACTAAGATCATCTAATGCCCATCTAGGGTCCACATTAATTTAATCAAACTATAGGCTTAATATCATGTGATTTAACTACATTTCCTTAGGCTCATTTAGTCATATGGTTAGTGTTTTTATTCACAAGGTTTGGCTAATTTATGATCCCACCAACCTTCGGCTACTCGGTACCCGGTGCCTCGCGTCTCGACACGCATTCCGAGGCACGCCATAGCCTATTGTTCTAATTTAATTGACTTAGCCTATGGTTATATTACCCATTTTATTTGATCAATTAGTAATCTTAACTTGATTTAGTCGAGTTTTCTAGCGTACCCGTAGTTCGCCTACTCGATACCCGCGTTACCACACCTTACGAAGCGAATACCCATCACACCAACTCGCCCAATAGCAACGTACACATATGTGATGTTACAATAATATAATGCATTAAAACATCACACCTAAGCAACCATCGTCCACAAAAAACATATTTCCTCGGTTCTCGTGTCCGAGTCAATCAAGTTGTCCACGTAACGTCCGAATTATGACCGTTAATCCCCGATATTAATGTTAATCATAGTTTAATTAGTTTGGGTCGTTACACTGTCTCATGTTCAAATCCTTCTGAATGAATAAATACTTTAAATTCTTATGATATGTAAACAATGTGAACCTCTTACTATAGAGGTAATGCCTCCATACTTTCAGTGCAAATACGACAGCTGCAAGCTCCAAGTCGTGCACTAGATAATTCCTTTCATAGGTCCTTAACTGTTGGGAAAGGTAGGTAATTACGTTGTCTCCCTGCATCAACACACAACCCAGCCCCGTGCCATAAACCTCAGTACCAATTGTCAATCCTTTGTCTGGCTCTGCAATACTAGTAACGGTGCGGTAGTCAGCCTCATTTTCAATTGTGCAAATGCGTCCTCGTACTCCTTTAACCAATCAAAATGTATGTCCTTTTTGGTCAATCTAGTTATCGACGCGACGATCTTCGAGTAGTCCTTTTACAAATCTTTAGTAGTATCCTGCTAACCCAAGGAAACTCCTGATATCTCTGACTGTCTTTTGTGTCGGCCAATCGATGACTGCATGAATCTTACTCGAGTCAACTGAAATACCTCTATCATTGATCACGTTTCCCAAGAACTTGACCTCTGGTAGACAAAACTAGCACTTACTGAACTTAGCATACAACTTGTGCTCTCTCAATGTCATAAGTGTATGTCTGAGAAATTTCTTTGATCGTCATGAGTCTTGCTATATATCAATATGTCATCAATGAAGACTATGACGAATATGTCCAAGTACGGCTTCAATACTTTGTGCATCAAGTCCATGAACATAGCTGGCATGTTCGTCAGTCCGAATAACATCACTGTAAACTCAAATAACCCACATCTGGTGCTGAATGCAATCTTGGGTATTTCTCCATCTCGAGTCCTAAGCTGATGATAACCTGATCTTAAGTTGATCTTAGAGAAGAAATGGACTCCAGCCAACTGGTCAAATAAATTGTCAATCATGGGCAAAGGGTAACGATTCCGTACTGTCTCTTGGTTCAACTTCCTATAATCAATACACATCCTCAAGTTACCATCCTTCTTCTTAACAAACATGACCTGTGATCCCCAAGGCAACATGCTCGGGTGTATAAACCCATTCTTCTCCAAGTCTTCCAGTCGAGTCTTCAACTCATCATGCTCCTTCCGTGCCATTTGGTACGGTCTGCTAGCTATCGGCTGTGTGTCTGACACTAACTCAATAACGAACTCAATCTCTCTGTGTGGGGGCAATCCTGGTAAATCCTCCGGAAAGACATCAGGAAACTTACTGACAACTGGGACATTCTCAAGTCTAACATTTGTTGTCTCCGCTGACTCTACTATCCCTACAAATACCTCCATCTTTAGGGTCATTGTTAATCTACCCTTAGCGGTCGGTAGTACACTCACATCACTGGTGAAACTAAACTCAGGTATGTCGAGGATATAAAAAGTCACTATTTTACGAAAACAGTCCACGTGGACATGATACGACGTTATCCAATCCATTCCCATAAGCGTATCGAACTCTAAGAACTCTAGAACGCGTAGGTCAATAGGGAGCTGGTGTGCGCAGGTGTGTGCTAACTCTAATCGATATTAACCTTAATTCTCCTACCATGTGTCTAAAAATAAATGATACGGTGGAACCATAATCAATAAGTGTATGCATAAAATGACTATAAATTGAAATTATACCCTTAACAAGCTATTTGGTAGCCTCGCGGTCTGGCTGTGCTACTGCGTGTGCCCACTCTCTAGCCTGAACTTGTGGTGGTGTAATCGGTGCTACTGAAACTCTCGGACAATCATTCTTAATGTGTTCAGGCTGTCTGCATTTGAAACAAGTAACATGTATGTGTCTTGACCCCTAACCCTGACCACTACCTAACCTTTAACTATGACCCTGACCCTAACCAAACTATCCCCGGTCCCTGCCTCCATGGTTCTGAGTCGGTCTATAACCTTGCTGATGTGTATAACCACCACCTGACGTATGTGATGGTCGCGCAGGTACTATAGCATGGGCATTGATAGTTTGGTGGTCATCATGTTTGGGCATCTGTCCTCGTCTATCTCTATTATCTATGACCCTCTTCCCCTTCCTGTCAGACCCGGTGTCGCGCTCAAACGACCCGATGGCAGCTTTGGTATAAGTATCGCAGCGCAGTAAAGAGAGAAGATATATCTCATGGTCTAAGGCCCTCTCATAGATCTCCTGCAATGTACGAGCTCCGCTTGATACTACTACACTTACTATCTCATCTCTGAGTCCCACTCCAAAATAGTGGACCTAATCACGATCAATAGAAGCCAAGTCCCCAACGAGCTGTACCTCTCCATTTATTGAATAACTGTGTGGGTACCATTCCTAAAACATAAAAACTACGTTCTCAAATGCAATTGTATCTCCCTCGGTATGTACTGGTTATAGAAGACATGTCTGAAACTAGCCCAAGTAGTCGGCTCTCTGTGGGTCTCGATATGAGCAGTCCACCAAACTCCAGCCTCTCCTTGGAGCATATATCCAAATATCCTGGCTTGAATGTTGTTGTGAATCCTCAGTACGTTTTGTGACTTCTCATGAGCGAGAACCCATCTCGCGGCTGCCTCTGGGTCTCCGCCTCTAGTAAAATATCCCGGCTGAAATCTCACAAACTTCTTTGTCAGCTTAGCCTGGGCTGATAAGGAGGTCTCAAAAATGATCTCTTGTGGGGTATGTGCCAGTGTCGCGGCAGGCATAAACGCTGGTGTGGTAACCCTTGTACGAGTCTCTAAAACTGTAGCCGGTGTGGTAGTCTCTGCCAATTGTAGTCACTGGCGTACTCTGTACAATCGGAGTGATTGCTATCTCAATGACGTTCGGTGTAATGATGGTGGTAAGCGTTGCGACAGCTGCCGTCTAGGCACGGAGCAAGGCCATCATCTGCTCGAACTGCTGATCGTGTGCCATGATCCAATCAAGTACACTCTAATTAGTCACAACAGGTGTGGTACCACTCGTCTATCCACTATCCTCTGCAGGTGGAGTCGGCTGTACATCTATGTCGTATATGCAATAGTGAAGATGTGTTCGTACTAGCCTCATATACGCGTATATATTATTACAATCAACATATATAACATATAAGCCATGGTATTATCCGCCTCATGTTCGCTTCCCAACTAAGGTTCTAAGTCAGGATCTTCGGGCTTCCACGTCTAAGTTTGTATTGTTAAGTTTTATTCGTTCTCTTAAACTTTCCCCAAGGTTCGCTTGAACCTAAGCTTTGATACCAACCGTGATGGCCCAAACTCCGAGGCAAATTGGGTACCACCACATCGCGAGACACGCCACCAAGCATGCCATATCACCGCACACTTATCCTTGACGACCCGCGACCTGAACCTTCATACGTATCTTATTCGCTTTTAACTTAGTATTTATGAATGTTTACAATAAGTTAACTAAGTTAAGTTGTTCACAACTTATTAAATTATTATAAGTTATGCATTTTAGCGGAAGTCTTTAAACCATGCAACAGTTGTAAAAATGAAAAGTTTGCATTTTATAAACAACCCTATAGTGTGGAAACCCGACATGAGATACTATGTATATCAAAAAGCGATAAAAAAATACAAAAGATGGTAATATACGCATATCGAGTACACATGTCCTCCCCAAATATCAAATAAAAATAATAAATAAGTATATATAAACACATACGCAAAAAGCTGATTGGGCTTTCTTAGCTCAGAGGTAGTTGCCTAAGACCCCTTGCGATTTGTCACAAAAAATAATGACAAATCCCAGTGAGTAAATCCCAGAGAATGTTAGCAAATATTCACGCAATCCAATAAAACGGCTATAATTCATGCAATTTAAAAAAGGAACAAAAAATAAGGTAATCGCATGAAAATAAGTCACAGAGAAGTCGAAACTAGATACGAGTTTAGCATGACAGAAAACCCCGGTCAACATCCAGGAATCGACTTAGCTAAACTAAGAGGAACCCGTGACGATCATCTCGCCAAACACCTCACGATCGAATGAAAGGAACCCATGAATGATAGAACCCCGTCCAAACATCTCTCAGGAGGAACCCATGAGGGAGTCTTAGGTCCCGGTCAAACATCTCTCAACCTAACGGGTTTCGCGAGAAATAGTCAACGCGTAGCTCCAACATAAGCAACTACTCGAACAGTGCGGGGTAGGTAGCCCCGGGGTGTGAGTCTATGTCATGCCCAACCCCGTCAACAAACACACGTACACACGTGGGAGCAAATGAATAGTAAGTGGATAGCAATAAATAGCACGATGGAATAATTGAAATTTAAAATAAAGCAAGTGCTATAAATGAGTTTTAACTAATTTTCTCGTGGGTTTACTTACTTGAAGTAATCGCCAATTCGCCCTCAAAACTTTCTGCTCACACCTCGAGATGTGCACCCGACAACCAATTATAGTCTCATAAGTCCTCGGCGTCCAATTATACCACTTTAATTATTTTAGAGTCACGTTAAGTGAGTTTATAATGTATGACCAAAAATTTAAAATTTTATTCTCTAAAAGTTTAGTTTTGGCACACTTTTTGAGTTACGCCGGGGTGCCAAACGCCCTAAAAAGCCTCAAAACTCTTTTTCTTAGCTGTTTCTAATTTTTCATATTTTTTTGGATTAAACTGGAATTTTCCATAATTTATATCTATTTTTATTTATTTTTTGTAATTTATTATTTAAAAATCATTTTTACTGAATTTTAAATTAATTTTAAATTTAATTAATGGGATGGGCCCGGTCCGGTCCAATCTCCTGGACCAGGGTTGGCCCGACCCGGTCCAACCAGACCCACCCGGGCCTAGGTTAGCTTGACACAGTGGGCTCGGGGTAGCCAGGCCCGGCCCACCTGGCTACACCCTCCTCTCCCAATTCGTCTCTGAATTCGTCTCCTCCAGAGATGTTATATATATATATATATATATATATATATATATATATATATATATATATATATATATATATATATATATATATATATATATACATATTGCAATACGACAACTAAAACAACAACAAGATTAGCAACAACCCAACAACAATAACACCAACACCAACAATACTACCATTAAACCCATTTCCATGAAAATCCAAACTATTACACAAAATTTCATGAAGTACAAGAGCAAAGGAAAATGAGAAATCTTACCTAGATTGAATTTTAAAGAACCCTCGTCACAGTCCCCTTGTTTTGTCAATTCTTGAACCCCTCCTTTTGCTCTCAACTTCTCAAACTGCTCACCATTTTCTTTTTGTTAGGGAAAGAGAGAGAAAAGAAAACGTGAAGGTGGGAGAGGGAGAGTGAGTTTTGTTAGGAGATGGGAGAGAAATATAGGAGAGAGAAAAGTGAGGTATGGGATGATGTGATGGTAAATGTGATGTGACCTATAAATCCTTGACTACCCCATGCATCCGCGTTAGGCGCACCCCGCGACGTCGTATACTCTCGTCACTACACGCGCACAACGCGACCAAATGAAGATTTTAACTAGTGCGACGCAAATTAAATAATAATACAACAAATTAACACGCATCACACAAAAATAACTATTTATACCTTGATTGGCGTGCCCTAGACTTGTCGACGGTATCCACGTAGGTCCGACCTACGGGTCATAATCTATAATTAATAAATTAATTAAGATTAAATAATGCAGGTTGTTACATTAAGAATACGAAATAACATTAGATCTTTAGTAAAAATCTTCTTAGCCATGCTAATAGAGCCTGTAAATTCGTAAGCATTCTTAAATGGAAGCAAGAATTGCAAAAAAATTTATTATCTTTTCAGTTGAACTTTGCTTCAATCTATCAATCTGTTCTTCACTATGTTAAAAAACAAGTCTTGACATTTTCCATTTGTTGATGACATTTTCCATTTGTTGATGTTGTGGATGATTGAAACTCTCATGTGTTTGGATGTGTTGATGTACTGTATGTACAACGCATGTCATTCAAGAATTTCACAGACAACAAGAGCTCTTGTTTCACTATGTGCTTATTTTCAGTCTCTTTTTTTCTTAGCAGTCTTGTTCAACCTTTCAGGATTCTGCCAATTCCTCACATCTGCCTATAGCTCGATAACGAGAAGCTACTCCCCGCCTTCATCGCCTGATTCACATCCTTCATTGTCGCCGACCTCTTTCTCCCTTCCACTCCAAATCCGACCAAACCTGACCGAGACTGGCCAAATCTTGCCACATCTCTCTTGGCCGAGAGAGGGCATCACCATCTTATATGTCCGAGAGAGATAGAGATAGCGACGACCACCCTCTCCTTCACCGAGATCCGGCGAGATAAGTTTGTCGGAGAGAAAAGTCGATTTCACAAGTTGACGCTTTGTTTTTTTTTTCAAAATTGTTTGGCTCAGTAAAGGCTGCAGCAGTGGGGCCCGCACAACATAACACAAGGCCCTTAAATTTCTAAAAATTATTAAGACATCCTTTGATGAGGTAAAAGGCAAAACCATCATTTGGTCCTTAAACTTTGTGTTTTATAAGCTTTTGGTTCCTAAACTTTTAGGTTCCTCTGCAAGGTTCGTCCACGGGGGTGAGTCAGGGCCTAAGATCAGGCCGAAAGGCGTAGTCGATGGACAATAGGTGAATATTCTTGTACTACCCCTTGTTGGTCCCGAGGGACGAAGGAGGCTAGGTTAGTCGAAAGATGGTTATCGGTTCAAGGACGCAAGGTGACCTTGCTTTTTCAAGGTAAGAAGGGGTAGAGAAAATGCCTCGAGCCAATGTCCGAGTACCAGGCGCTACGGTGCTGAAGTAACCCATGCCATACTTTTACTACACATTTGATCCTTGAACTTTCACAAAGATCTACATTTAGTCCTTCCATTATTTAAAGGGTTACATTCTGGCAATATGAGTAATAAAAGTGACGTGTGATTAGTCAAGAAGAGTAAAGTGGTTTATATTATTAACATCGACCAACAAATGTCGAAAAAAATTAATTTTCCCAAAAACATAAAAAACTCCAAGTTCAAGGACCAAAAGCATAAAACACTCAAAAGTTCAGGGACCAAATGTACACTAATAAAAGTTTAATGACTAAAAGCATAAAAGTCTCAAAGTTCAAGCACCAAAAAATATGTTTTGCCGAGGTAAAATGCTTGTCGTGCATCAACAATGCATGTGTGTGCGATCTTCGAGATACGCATGAATCGCAACTCGAGGTACATCCCACGTTATGATGTATGCTAGCTAGTGCCCTGAGATGAGATAACATACCAAGAATACTTGAGGCATATGAGATTTTAACAAATTAAATTTATTTATTAAGGTTCAAGAGTTAGCCAAGAAAAAGTAAATGAGCGTGAAAGTATAGGTTTGAACCTCACAAACTTACATCTAGCATTAAGTTTTATATTAAGTATTAATTTTCATATAAGGTATTTATAAAAATACCTTTCTTATTTTATAAATACCTTTCTTATTCAAAGCGAACGGGCTCGGGCCGGGCTTAAGCTAAAATCAAGCCTGCCCTATGTCGGGCGGACCTGGGAGGGACTAGCTGGCCTCTGGCCAAGCGAACAGGTCTATTGGCCTCTATGACTTCCCTAATTTACAGATCGACTTAAGATCACAAAATTCTTCTTTTTTCTCCCTTATCCCACTCTAAAGCTTCTCAAGTTTGAGAAATGTTCCCTTCGAACGTCTTCGCCACCGCAGAAATCACCAGACCCTACCCTATCCCCTCATGAATACCGCAACAATATATGCCAATTAAAGCTGCTAGGATCACAACCAGGGGTGCACACGGATTAGATCTAGTCCAATTAGGTTCAATCCGCAATCCAATTCAATTATTGCGGATTAAAAAATTACAGTCCGATCCTGTCCAAATAATTTATCAATCCAACTCAATCCAATTTGCACAATGCGGACCGGACTGGATCAAGTTCCACGGATTGACGTTTTTCTATCAAAAGTTTCATGAAATTAAACTTAATTAAATGAACCACAAAAATTTATACCACGCATACATCTCATGAATGAAAAATTTATAGCACACGTCTCACGAATCTATACCATATTTCCAACAAATCAAACCAAATTATAAAATTCAAAAAATGAACAATGATAGTAATCGAAAAACGATGAGAAGAAATTAAACACGGGGATCAACGCCTATATGAAAGATTGATTCGTAACTAAACAAAATATCACTTTTTGATGCGATTGCCATCGTTGATTGTGACTATTGAATGGATTTAGAAAAAAAAAAAAAAAAAAAAAAAAAAAAAAAAAAAAAAACTGGCTTCCTAGAAAGTGTGCTAAGATAAGAGAAAAAGGTCGCCAGAGCTCTTGAATGAAAAAGAGGGAAAAAGGATTCACAGAATCTCAAACAAGATGGGGGTGCAGTGCCGCAGGCGAGATGGGAGGAGGGGGACTGTTGGCTGTTAAAGTTAAGTAAGTTAAGTTTTAATTTAGAGTTGATAGTTGTAGTTGATGCTCTTCCAGATACTAAGTACATATAATCATATATAAGTATATGTGTTTATGTTATAAACGAATTGGATTAGACTAGATCCACAGTTTTTTATTGTAGGGTCCATAATCCGACCCAATCCATGCAGATTAGTGATTTTTCAATCTAATACAGTCTAAGGGGTCAAAAAATTAATCCAATGAGCGACAATTGGTTCAAGTTGGATTGGATTCGCAGATTATTGCAATCCGTGTGCATCCCTAATCACAACACCTGCATCATTTACACGTTAGACATGGCTTTTCAATATAATTTGACTATAAAGGATGTGATAGTCAGCAATTATCCAATCCAAACCAACATTTAGTAGTATGACGTCACAACTTATCCCCATTACATTTTCAAACCAATACTAAAACTGATGATACCGAACTCTTGGCTATAAATGATTAGACAAAAGAAAAGGCTAAACAAAAAATTTGCTAGGGAACCAAAACCCTTCAAATATTACTAGTAACTGATTGACAAAAAAGTTACATCAAAAACAGTATAAACTAGACATCAGTGGCTCAAATTTCTTTATAAAGGCAGACGATCCAAAAAATCCTACCATTTCAAATGACATTAATAACACCAATACAAACTATCCTGTTAGCAGTTCAATTTTAATATTACAATAGCCAAGGTATAAATAAAGTAGACACGAATCCTCGCCAAAATAGGAGGCCTTTCATGGTCAAACCCCACTTTCTTTTCAATTCTCATAATTACATCATTTTTATCCTCCCTTTTTAATGTAGACAGTGACGTTCTTTATGCACTAACCAATCTAAGAAATATCTCTTACGAACTGTATATCACCTTCTGTAGCTGTTGATGCTGCTTTAACTACGACGGCAATTGGAAGGCAATAACTAAAAGTCAAATGGATCAGCACAAAACAAGCCAAATACATGTCAATGGAAACAGTTAAACGACCATTCTACCCATGAATCAGTGTTTGAGGCTATTGAAATCTCCAACTCAGATCATTTTCTGGAGATTTTATCAGCTTTCCAAGTGCCCGCACAAGCTTTACGCTCCCCGCGCTTTCTTTTTGTCTTGGGAACATGAAACTCTGAATCCAGACAAAACTTAAGCACAGATTGCTCATGTGTCTGATTGATTTCCCGATTAGGAACAAACTCAGGATTAGGTGCAGAGGTGGGAAGCAGAACCATATCGTGTTCTTCTTTAACAGAGACTTGGGGCTTCTCTATTAACAAACTGCCAATCTTTTCAAATTGTTGTAGTTCTTTTTCAGCTGCCTGATTATGTATGAGAACATCATCTGCAAGCTGCACATGGAAGCCAGAAAAACCTCTTAATCAAGATCTGTTTCAATTCGTCCATAAAGAGAAGTAAAATGATCTTCAAATGAAAAAAGGAAGGAAAGAAAGAAAACAGCCCTCTAGCCTGAGATCAAAGAAACTATCAAACAAAAGATTTGTGATCTAGCTTTGAAGAGAAAGACAGAAGATTGTCAAGAATGTTAGAGGTCCATACTATGGAGAAAATTTCTTGAGTCAGTGAATCAAGAATATTGGCCAAGAAAGAAGAATTTTATCAGAAGTTATTGATGAGAAGTGCATTAAGCATTTTTTGATGAAATTTATTTATATAGAGAAGTGATTCGACCATTGAAGAATGATGAAAAGTGCACCATTGATCAAAGAGAATTGCTTCGTGGAGTTCTGGGAATTTGAATTACGGGGGAGTCTTACGGTTTCATTCCAATTCAAATTAATTAGCATATGATAGGGTCCCTAGAGATGTTCTTTGGTGGGTTCTAGAAAGAAAAAGAGTGCATGCTAGATACATAGACACTATTAAGGATATGTATGATGGAGTAGTAACGAGTATAAAGACATTTTGAGGAGCTACAAAAGAATTTCCCATTACGATAGGACTACATCAAGGATCGGCTTTAAGCCCATATCTATTTACTTTAGTTATAGATGAACTAACTAGACATATTCAAGAGGATATACCATGGTGTATGCTATTTGCAGATGATATTGTCTTAGTGGATGAAACTAAAGATGGAGTGAATAGGAAATTAGAACTCTGGAGGAATACATTAGAATCTAAAGGCTTTAAGTTGAGTAGGACGAAAACCGAATACATGCACTGTGAGTTTAGAAACACTAGACATCGAGATGACGGAGTGGTAAAATTAGGGGAAGTAGAAGTTCCTAAGGTAAACCACTTTAGATACCTAGGATCAATCATACAAAATGATGGTAACATTGAGAATGATGTCACACATAGAATTCAAGCTGGATGGAAGAAATGGCGGAGTGCAAGGGGTGATTTGTGATCGAAATGTTCCTACTAAGTTAAAAGGAAAATCTTATAGGACCGCAATTAGGCCAGCTATGTTCTATGGAAGTGAATGTTGGGCAGTAAAGCAACAACAATTACATAAAATAAACGTAGCAGAAATGATGATGCTTAGGTGGATGTGTGGTAAAACTCGTAAAGATAGAATAAGAAATATAGAAATTCAAAGACAAGTAGGAGTAGCATCAATTGATACAAAGATTAGGGAAGGGCGGTTGCGGTGGTTTGGTCACCAGCAAAGACGGCCTACAAATGCCCCAACTAGAAAACTTGACTCAATAGAAACTGTAGAAATTCGACGAGGTAGGGGCAGACCAAAGTTAACATGGGATGCATTAATTAGAAGGGATTTGAATGGTTTGAAAAGCTCACCATCAATTGCATTTAATCGAGCACAATGGAAAAGTTTGATCCATGTAGCCGACCCCAGTTAATTTGGGACTGAGGCTATGTTGTTGTTGTTGTTGTTGTTGTTGTTAGATTAAGTCAATCTGTTTTCTGTCTATGTTATCTTAAAATCAAGGATTTTTTTGGGTCGGATACAATCAAAGATTTAGTTTATTGGTACTTGTGTGTGCACAGAGCATTTTTTAAGTTGTGCCAGTTGTGTGTGCACTACGTGAGTGACGTGAGTCACGATGACAAAGTTTGTTTGGATTTAGTTAATTCGTACTTGTGTGTGCACGTAGGGTGATTTTTATGTTGTGTCAGTTGCTTGTCCACTACATGAGTCGTGATGACAGTTTATTCATAGTAGTATGAATCAATCAATATATATATATATATGCATAGAGAAATTACATATGGTCGTTCAATATGTAGTCTCACTTAGATAGTTTGACGTTCTCTTCTATTATGCATTAATTTAATTTTTCTAACATGGTACCAGAGCGTACACCGATTCTAAGGCATATTTAATTTTGGGTAGTAGCAAGATCGCACAAAAGGGCTGCGAAGAAAATTGGTGATGATGCGGAAGTAGATGAACTAAAGATATAACGGTGTCGCAAGAGGTAAGGGCATTGAATAACAAAATCAGACTTGGGGTGTGATTCCGGATGTGATTTTATTTCTTGAAAATAGAAAAAGAGATAGTTGAGAGCTTGTTAACTATAGAACTTAAATAGGAGATTGAAGAAGACACACTTGCATAACTACGAAAAAAGAAGGGTGATGCCTATTTCGTTAACAAGCTCTTGACTTATTTGATCGTTGTTATCTTGTCAAGTTGTTTTTAATTCTCTGGTGGGAGTCATGGGGCCTTTGAAGAAAGGAAAAGTATGTGCTCCTTGGGCCCTCAACTAAATTCAATTGGGCATGGACTCTGCTAATGTTATGCTCTCCATAGGATGTTGTATTCTAGCTTTGAAGATAAAGACTTGGTCATCAAGAATGTTAAGGAGCATACTATGGACAAAAAATGTTAAGTCAGTGAACTAAGAATGTTTGCCAAGGAAGAACTTTATCTGAAATTTTTTGAAGAGAAGTGCATCGAAAATGTTATTTATGGAGAGAAGTGCTCCAATAACAGAAGGATGATGAGAAGTGCATAATTGAGCGAAGAGAAGTGCTTCAAAGATTTAGGATGTGCCAAGAGTAGTGCTCTATAGAGTTTTAGAGATTTTCAATTAAGGGGGAGTGTTAGAGTTTAATTCAAATTCAAATTAACTAGCATATTTAGATTAATTACTCATTAACCTAATTTGATGTCATCACCTTTGTATTAAGTGGGCTAAAACCTAGGATTTAGTTAATTAGTACTTGTATGCACGTCGAGTAGCGTTTATGTTGTGTTAGTTGCGTGTGCATTACGTCGGTCATGATGACAGTTTACTTATAGTTGTATGAACCGGTTAATATATGCATAGAGAAAATATCTATGGTAGTTCAATAAGCACTCACTTTTGAATATTTTTATGTTCTTCCCTTTTTGTATGTATTAAATATAATTTTTTCAACAAAATATATTATATAATAATATAAAAAAGCAATGCAAAACAAGTTAAATAATTCCTGTAGCAAAGAAAGGCAAAACTATTTAACAGGAAAAAGCGCCAAAATTAAAGTAAATGAGTAACTTACATTTTGACCTGAATCTCCATTTTGTTGCTGGTTGTGTGACGCTTCAGCAGCAGACAATAGTCCCATTGTACTTTCAATAATATCAGGAAGAGAAACATCTTCATAACTAGAAACTGCACTATCCATCATCATATCTCCAATTTCATTTTCTGAAATATTTAAAGGTGGCGCAAACAATGATCCAAGGTACTTCTCATCTCCATTTGGAGGAGAGAGAGACATACTTCGAGTAGAGCTACTAGGCTGGTTATTCTGCACAATTAGGCTAAAATTTTCCATGGAAGAGAACTTTACAGTATTTACTGCAAGCAGCTTGTCCATATGAATTTTGAGTTTCTGAACCCTAGAATGCACCTTTTCAATCTTCCAAAGGATTTTCTCCAAGGCATCATCATCTCTAAATTGAAGCAACAAACATCCATCACTATACTCGAGCTGTTTGTGGTCGCTCTCATTGGCCTCAATCACTGTGAAAAATAAAAGAATATAAAGCTTTACCAAAACAAAACTAAAAGGCTAAAACTCAACTGTCTAACATAGTCATATCCTTTTGGTGACAATAATTCATATCTTTGGTTGAAAAAGCTTCATGCATCTAATTTACAACAACTAATGATAGTTTGATATAATGCTACAATCAACGGTACATGCGCAGTCACACAGAACATAGACTTTATCCAGCAGCATGAACGAAACAGAGCATATACAAGAGACCTCAAAAAACAGCGCAGAATAATCAAAACCACCTTACCTACAAGTACGTGTGTTAATTTGTGTTATGACACGTTAACCCGACTTGAACATAACGTGAAATTGGAAATAAGGCCTTGTTTGATTGCAAAATAAACATGGGAGCGGCTAAACGGACCACAGTTTTTGCTTAGAGGACCCCACCCTAGTGAAATTACCCAACTAGCTCTCCATATAAAAGGGTTTTTACTCACCCATACCCCAGTCACCCCTCTCTCAAATCAAATTCTTACCACCAACCCAAATCCGACGAAATTCGAGAAAAACTACATCGATTCGACGCCGTGAGTGCATTCCTTATCTCTTTTAGTGTCAATTATGATTTTTTTTTGGGGGGGAGGGGGTTTGTTGTTGGGTTTATGGCTTCAATTTGGAGCTTGAATCTTGCATTTTGAGTACAAAGTTTCGATGGAATAGAAAATAACAAACAATTCCGAGCAAAACCCGCAATTTTCTTTTTGTCATTTTCATGTATTTTTTAGGAGTTTAGAAATTTTTTGTTCATTCTTGTTGCCCACTGGCGTCAGACATTGGCCCGACACCTCTAAAGAGGTCTTGATTGGATCACTCCGTCAACCACTAGAGATCGAATTCTCTTCGCAATCTCGGTCGGAGTCGCCAGTTATGGACCCTGTGCGTCCAAACCCCGCGAGCGGCACTTCTTCACTTCTAGGACACAGCACGACCACATCCGACCTTGTTTAACGAAAAAAACACTCCTACAACACTTGGTGACCTAATACAAGTGCTCAACAATGACTAAAATAAAGAAATGGAGAAGATTGAGGGGTGTTAGGGTGAGGTTGAGGGTAATGGGGTGCGCAAGGGTATTTTTGAAATTTTGAGAAAAAAAGTGAGGTACGACGAAGTAAAAATTAAAAAATGGAGTCTTCTAAGCAAAAATTGAGGTATGTTTAGCCGCTCTCGTAAACTATCTATAGGAAAATAACATTTCTTAAGAAAGATTTATCAAGCAAATGTTCATAAGAAAATTTTACAATGTCAGTTTGATTGCACTTAAGAATATTTTCCCTCAAGTCACCAACAACAATTTTTGAAATGAAATGATAAAAATATAATATTTATAGATAAAAATATTCAAAGTATATTGATTTTCAAGTTAAAACTATAGAACTTAATAGAATGCCTTGATTACATAAAATTACAATTTTGTCCATATTGTTATTATTAATTTATTTTTGATAACCATGGATGTTCGAACCATTTTCAGCCTCTCCGTACTTTGATTCGACTAATCTCATAAGAGTTAGTTAGGCGCCCTAACCCCAAAACTCAAGAAAACTAAGTAAATATAATGAGCTACCAATAATCATGACGTCTGCCTCAGTCAGAGTTTTAGTGCTCTTTTCTTCGCCACTGCACCAGGCTACTTTGGGCAATTTCTTCCATATTATATAAATTGTGACTACCATGCCTATTTAGTAATTGTCAATTCACATGTTTATATAACACATCATTTTAATGCAACATTTGTATGCGAACCTTCAAAATTCAAAGGGGTAAATTTATATTTTTATAAATACAAGGAAAAATGTAATGTTATGCTTTTTTTTTTGAAAACTGATTTTATGCAATTAGAGACACTTTAGTAATTTTAATATTCTTAATATGGCAAAAATATTATTTTATGTAGTTATGGGCATTTTAGTAATTTAATTTTTAATATATGGGCAAAAAGTAATTATGTACAACTAAAGTATTTTTTGTAATTGTGCATGCGACATTCTTTTTGTTAAGGTTCTTATAAAAAATAGAGGCAGGTCACTATTGTAGTTGAATCTCGAGTCATTATGAATTATTCATAATCATTTTTCCAAGAGAAAATTCAATTTTCCCACCATAATAGGTGGTAAAATATTGAGGCGTGTGGTGGAAAATTAGCGATTGTGAGAAAATTTTCCGCGAGAAAATATCGTTCTATCAAATGCAAGAAAATGTCATTTTCCAATAGAAATCACCACTTCCTTGGACTATTTTCCTTTTCCATGCAATCAAATAGGGCCTAAGAACAACCCAACGGGTGTGGCGGAGTGGCAATAGAGCAAGTGCTAAGGCACTGACTCAAGCAGAGGTCTAGTGCTCGAGTCGTGGTATCCTTCATCATTTCCTTGAGTTGTATCCCGGGCTAAGGGGTTGGTGCGGCCGACTAGCCCCATGGGATTAGTCAAACCGAAGGTTTGGCTACCCATGGTTCGCAAGAAAATAAGAAAATTAAAAATAAGGACAAGTTAATAAATAATCTAATAAAAAAAAACCAACACATTTATTATGATGTTAATGACAATTTTTTTGTTTGTTTGTGAAGACATCTTTCTAATATGATTTCATTTTAATATTTCTTTCAACAAAGTGCCTTCATTCTTGTCAGTGGGGAACTTCATAATTTTTCGTACATTATGTTTTTAGACTCCACTAATTTGGGATTGAGGCTTTATATTTAATGGTGTTTAAATGATTATTTGGTAACGTTTGTATTTGTGATGTTAATTTAAATAAATGCATGTTAAATGGATTCTAAAAAGGTTATATGCATGTTATAAGTTTACAACACATTAAACAGATCAAAAGTAGGCCAAATCAAATTTTCTTCATAAATAGCATACCCTAAAACAACACGTTCAACATGTTAATTAAACAGGTCAGCTTTAAGTTTGCATATTAAGGCATGATTAATAAACGGGCGAGATTTGGATTTTTCATAAACGGATCAACAAGACCTGCTGACCCAAAATATATTAATCCAATGTATAACAGAATGTACAAATAAAAGATACAAAGCCGAGAAGACCTTCTAACATTAAATCCATTTCCTCCGGTTGTTGATCAGAGTTCATAAATAACAAAAGAACGAAAAGATAATAAATGATTGCAATTGTTGTATTGATGCATAAATCATAGAGCGGCAAGATGATAAAAGTAAAATAAGGAAACAATCACCCATTCGCATGACAATATGAAATTGTGTCAAACTAAATTTTTTTCTCCAACCCACTTCATCAGGATTAACGGCTTGTGGAAAGAATAAGTAATAACCAAACAACAGATTTCAGGTATACTGCCAAACCCTTTACTGGTGACAAGGGGAAGGGGCAAGAGGGGAAAACACTATAAGAGATTGTGAGAGGAAACTGACAATACTATAAAGACTGGAGAACAAACATATTTACAAGTAAACCAGGAAGCATGCCTACTATGTATTGTTGTCACCATAGCGAAAATTTAAATAATGAACAAGCCAAGTTGTCAAACTTATTTAATTTAGGCTGATTGACTTCTAAGTATCTACAAACAATCAATTCCTACCAACTCTGAGCACCTCATTTTAAATAAATACCCCTCTTTTTCATAAGACTGCTAAAATAGATCTAGCTGACAGGTACAACTAGAGCTACACCCCACAAGACTCCAGTAAATCGTCCAACAAGCAAAATAAGTTCAGATTTAATTGTGTAGAAACAACTACAAGCTCAGAAAGAGTTAACAAAGAAAATAACATCAATGTAGCAAGTCACCAACATTGGAAAAGGACTTGTATTCGCGTTGAGATTAATGCTAGAAAACCAGTTTGGCGACCGTACAAGGTTTCATCAAAGCCCATTCGGTAACTCTATTTATGGTTTAATTTTGTTTAAAGGGAACTTCAACTTTTCGTAGATGTATAATAACTCCTAATATAACAAACCAGAAGTTTAACTTGTTTACAAGAGTTTATACATCAACTTTATACTAGAGTCAGAGAATCTAGAGATGGTAAATACACTATCCAATGAGTGAACATTCTTACCTAACTCTGCCCTTGTCGTATCACTTTCTTTCAGTTTTTCTCTCGCCAACTACAAAAAGTCTCCTCACTTTTTTTCAATTTATTATTCTTATAAACTTAAACTTGAAAAAGCATAATGTAAAACCTCATAGCACATGACCAACAAAATGAACATTTTGATGAAGGTCTGGCTCAAACTGTAACGGTGTTTCTTAGTCAGTATATAAAATGATTTTTGATAGAGGGTATCAAACTTGAAATCCAAAGAAAGCTCCCATTGCTTCCCCTAAACACAATTCCTTGAGAACATCACACGGTAAAAAAATTTATTCTATGCTCAAGAAATTGTAAAAAAATGAGCCCTCATTGACTTGTGTTTCAAACGAAAAGCAATAAACCAAACCACTTATCCACTACAGTCGCATAAAATTGATCCCTCATTCTACACATTTTCGAAAACGGGGGCAATAACTTAACTTCACTAAATGAGAATTAGAATAATGAAACTTCAATCCGTCATATAAGGTTCAGATACCCTAATTTTCAAATAATATAATGGCACGACAAGTTATAAAGTAGACAAACTCATCAAAGCAATGATCAAATACTCTTTATGTTGTAACAAACGCAGCAGACACTATCAAACTTAACAATCTTTCGTTAAATCTAAAATATTTATATCCAACCACACCCAACATGGTACTAAATGCACCATGGATGCGCACACTTAAATCTTTATAGACCTAATTGAAATCGAATTCTAACACACAGTCTTCATCCTACTCAAAACATAAACAATACTAATCCTTATCCTAGAACAACCTAATCTTCTCTCAAAACAACTAAATCCTATCACGACTCAAACACTACAACAAGACAAACTTAAACATCAAAATCCTAATCAGATTAGGATATTATACACATGGAGTTTGAGCCAATTCTCACTTCAGTTGCAAGTTTGCCACGTACAATTCAAGTGGGTTTCATTGTGGATAAATTAGAGCCACTGAAGCAGCTATTAGATCATTAGATTAGCTAATGTGTCACCAATTGATCGTAATCAAATATCAATTCATGACTCGATATTATTTTTCACCAATTAGAGGGAATCGTAATTATATATTAAAACATCTAATGCCACAGTTTCTAATGAGGTATGCTTTTTTAATGCCTTTATGTATCACTTCAGAACAAAATAATTTGTTGTTGGCTGATGTATCCTCAAATGATGTATGGGAAGAGGTTGATTCTATGCATTCGGATAAACCACCAGGATTGGATGGCTTTAATATAGCTTTTTTCCAACATTATTGGGATGTTGTTGGTGAGGATAATGTTGCAGCATGTTTAAAAATTATTAATGATCGTTCACTGCCTATGGGGTTGAATGATATAGGTTTGGTTTTAACTCTAAAAAGCCATAACCTGAGGTTATGGGGGATCTTTGACCGATTGCTCTATGTAATGTGCTCTATAGGATTGAGAAGATGCTGGCGAATAGGCTAAAGATTGTGTTGCCAAGTATTATTTATGGGGCTAAAAGTACTTTTATCTCGAGATGTCTTATCACCGGCAATATTCTTATTGCTTTAAAGGTAATGCATTTTCTTAAGTGCAAACGACAAAGGAAGGACAAGATCGCTGCTTTAAAGCTTGATATGGCAAAGGATTATGACCGTATGGAGTGGGGTTTTCTTTTAAAAATGACGCTATGGGCTTTCATCGGTGATGGGTGGATCTTATAATGCTTTGTGTCTCTACAATTAGATAAATGATTCATGATGGTTCTCTTTTGGATAGAATTATTCCATCTCGAGGGCTACGCCAAGGTGATCCTTTATCACCTTATTTGTTTATTATTTGTGCTGAAGGATTGTTTGCTCTTATAAACAGGGAGAGGTGCAATAAGGGAGATTGCATGGATGTTGTATTAAACGGGGAACTCTAATGATTTCATATCTTTTCTTGGCAAATGACAGTGATATTGTCTTTAAGGCAACGGAATGGAAGACACAAGTGGTCATGGATTTGCTATCAAATTATGAGCAACCTTCAGGGCAAAAGGTGAACTATCATAAATCGGCCACTCAATTTAGTTCTAACACGTCTGATGCTCTGCGACAGAGGACTTTTCAAATGCTTTGTGTTAGAGATGCCAGTGGCAATGAGCAATATCTTGGTCTTCCTATGTAATGGGTCGAAGCAAGATTCATATTTTTTCCTATTTGAAAGAAAAGATTTGGAAGAGAATTCAGGGTGGAACAAGAAATTATAATCTCATGCCAGCAAAGAGCTTTGATTGAAGACAAGTGGCTCAAAGCATACCAAATTATACTATAAGGGTTTTCTTGCTTCCTTTGGAAAATTAAATTGACTTGGAGAGAGCATTACTGCTTATTGGTGGGGTTTGAAACAGGGTGATGATAAAAAAATATAAAAAAAAAAGAAGAAATCATCGGAGTTGTCGGTTTAAGCTTTGTTCTAGTAAGGATTATGGTGGTTTAGGACTTCGTCGAATACATGTTTTTAACCTACCACACCATGCAAAACAAGGTTGGCGGTTCTTGAATTCTCCATATGCTTTATTTTCTCGACTCTTTAATGCTTGCTACTTTCCAAATGACTCTTTTCGTAATTATGTGTTAGGTCATAGACCAAGTTATGCTTGGCGTAGCATTTTTAGGCACAAGGGATTGTACATGCAGACTTGGTGTAGCGGATAGGTGATGGGTCAACAACTAGAGTATTTAAGAATAGATATATTCTAGTTCCTAAAGCTTTGAATCATGCAATCTCAAATGTTCCATCTAAGGAACATAACAATATGCGGGTTTGTGATTTGATGTTGCAAAGACATCAAAAATGGGATGTTATTAAAATTTCAAACATTTTTAGTGCAAAGGTCTGAGGATGTTAATAATAGAGCCCGGCTAAGCGCACCCCACCGTTTACTTAGCGCATCCCAGCAAAAAAGTCAAACTTAAAAAAAGTTCAATTCTACTGCAAAATGACCTTTATGCCCCTCACTGTAATTAATGCACCCCACAACCCTTTTCCTCTCGTTTTGTGCACCCCACCATCAACCCTCCACAAACTCTCTTCTTGTGATTTGTAGGGCATCATCAAGTGGTTCGGCCTCATAGGTCCGAATCTCCAGTTGGAGAGTCGGTCAGAGCCCACTAAACCTCTAGTTGGAGAGTCGGTCAGAACACACCAAACCACTAGTTAGAGAGTTGGTCGGAACCCACCGAACCTTTAGGTCGGCAGTTGTCAACCGAATTCCACGAAAGAGGTTCGGTTTGACAACATCAAATCTAGAAGATAAGTTTTGACCACATGTCGCCGAATCTAAAATGGATGTCTCGACCAATGTTTTGGAGTTGGGTGCTTTGATGAAGGGGTATTTTGGTAAAAATGTTGGGGTGCCCTCATAAATTGAAATTCAAATTGGGGTGCACTCATAATCAGGGTGCACTAAGTAAAGAGCGGGTGCGCTTAGCTGGGCTATAATAATATTTGAAGGGTCCTCAGTTCTAGGAGGCTTCTGGATAGGTTAATTTGGAGTTGCAAGAAATGTAAGTCTTTCCCAGTGAGATCGGCGAATAGGAACTTCCACACTCAACACCAAGTGGTTGATCAAAATTTGTGGAGAGTGATTTGTCAAGCTCAAGCTCCCTTTAAAATGAAGAATGCATGGTGGAGAGCAATGCATGGTTTTTATAGTAACAAAATCTCAACCAATTCTAGGAAGAGTTGGTCTTGATATAATGTGTTTGTATGTGGGTTGGATATGAAAACATTTGAGCAGTTATTCATGCACTGTCCTCTTTCAAAAGAATGATGGCGACTGAGGGGTTTTCCTCATCAATTTAGTTCTCATCTTGCTTTGACCCTTTGATGGTTAATGCAATCCTAATCTCTTGCAGAAAAGATATGGTTTTGCTTTGTTGGGGAATTTAGAAAGCAAAGAATGATTTCGTTTGGAATAAACTTCATTGCTCAACTATTGACTAATGAGCTGATTAATATGTGTGATTCGGTGAGGTCATAATGGTGGTTGGCTAAGGTGGATGCCATGGTTCTTCTAGCGCGAATGTTGGATGAGTTGAGGAGGTGCAACAAGCAACATGGAGTAAACCACCTGCAGGTTTTGTAAAAGTCGAATGTGACGCTGCTCTCTTTGATGAAGAAAATAGCATTGGGTGGGCTTGTGTGGCACGTGATGATGAAGGGCGTTGGCTTGGGGGCTTCTCAAATGTGACAAACGACAAGTTAGAAATGGCGGCAATGGTGGCGATGGTCATTCGAAAGGCTCTCAATTGGGTGAAAAATAAAGGATACTTAACAACAATTCTAGAATCAAATATACAAATTGTTTTTAATGCCATTCATCGTGGTTCTTGTGATGATTCTGGAGTTGGAGGAATTGTTGATGACTGTCTATCAATCATAGAAGAGATTGATAATCTAAGTGTTTGTTTCGTTAAAAGGTTTGCGAATTAGTTAGCTCATAGCTTAGCTAGAGTTTCTATTTCTAAGTAAGAAGCTAATGACCGAGAATATATACTTTCTTAGTGTCTATTTGTAACTAGTTCTTAACATTGTTAAATGAAAGCCTTTTGACCTAAAAAAAAAAAAAAAAAAAAAAAAAAAAAAAAAACGTCACCAAACCATCAAGATAACTTCATTCATAAAGAGATTCCTATACATTATGCCAAATTCTCAGTCAGTTAAGCTAAACCAAAGCAAGTGCTTACAATGTTTCAAATGCTATGGGACTTATGCACAATGTAATGCTAACGTAATGTTTAAACTACTCATAAGGAAAGAATTCATACCTTGAATTCCACAATCATCATCCATTGAAGCACCATCAGGATCAAACCCGTTTTTCTCTGCAAGGTAGCACATTAGCCCAAACAAAAGACATGTAACCATATACCGAAGAAATTTTGCATAAGATAAATACCGTAATAGGAAAACAGGTTGTGGTGTGACATATATGATGGAATATCAACAGTTTCTTCAATTCTTTTTCTATTCCTTCTCCTCATGACCCGTTGTCGGTGGCCAATTCCAGGATAAGGAAGCAATTTCATGCCGCATTCATATGGGAATGTATCGGAATCAAAGTGCTTCCTTTGACCTATTGTGGCAAGTATTTTGTCATACTTCAATGACTGAGTACGAAGTTCCTTCATCTTAAGTTCTATCCATCTACAACGCCACATCAGAGGACGTACATATCTCCTCCAATGGGTCGTCAACTTTTTCTTCCTAGAAAGAAGAACCATAAAGAATTAAGTGCAAATGAAACTTTATAATAAGTTGGGGTGCAGAAGAAAATAAATATCTACCTTGAAGCATTTAAAATTGAGGCATGCCATTAACAATGATGTCGAGTATACCTTCGGAATAGTTTCAAAACCAAAAGCAATTCATAAACCATAATAGAAAAATAAGAAGAGAGGCAAATGTTGCTAAAAGAACAGCTAGGCATAACATCAACACCCGCAAACGGCTTTCGAAAAGACTACGAATAAGGAATTTAAATAGATACCCATCAAATGCGACTAGAAATCTTTATCCAAAAAAAAATGTGACTAGAAATTAACAAGTAGCAACTTAAGTTGTTCTAGCATCCTTTGGTCAATCATAGAGCCCAAAAGATTGGTCTCAGTTCTAATACTAGCTACATCAATTGTTTTTTGGAAAACACTCTCCTGAGGTCATTTATGAGTAGTGTCCTCACAACTTTGTTTGTAAGGCTACATACCTTCATATGGTCATTATAAGCCCACCAATCCAATTGTTCAACACACGTTAATTGGTCGATGCCTTCAAAAAATTGAATTCTTCTCAATTATTATTTTTTTTTCAAATTTTCATCATTATTGGAGTTGGATTATACAAATCATGTACAATAGATTCACCTCAACCTTAAAGAAATGTCATAAAAGTATAAAACTGGAGTGAGAATATGGCACCTAGCCTTCACGTACATTCTCCCACATTTTTCCTTCATCATAAAATTTTCTCTCGACATCTTTTTCTTCGATTATCAAGTAGCAGATTTTGTGTTATTCAGTAATCATAACCTAAGATGCAATGTGTCGTGAAGATTATGTCCCAATGATACCTCTTTGTAACACAATGAAATCTCAAACTAACTTTGGGTCGGAACCTCCAAGGATAAACAATAGTAGCCGGGTTGGCAGGGTAACGATGCATGGAAATAATACTTGACTCTATTCACATTTGAATGATTAAAAATTGTTATAAACCCTGTATCACATGTATAAAGAACTAACTTTGGGTCGGAACGTCCAAGGATAAACAATAGTAGCCGGGTTGGCAGGGTAACGATGCATGGAAATAATACTTGACTCTGTTCACATTTGAATGATTAAAAATTGTTATAAACCCTATATCACATGTATAAAGAACTAACATTTAATTATTTGTTGCTTCATGAAAACCCAACTCCTAGTATATGATGACTAAGGTGCCACCAAGGCTTCTAACTCAATAATAGTTAAAAAAGTGCAACAAAAAAATTTCTAAACAACAATTTCCCACTTTTATTCCATAAACTCAATTACCAAAAAAAAAAAAAAAAAAAAAAAAAACAATTTGAAATGTCAATGAATGAACCTTGCACTACGTTTAAAGCGATAATAAACAAGAAAGGATGCATACCTAAATCGGAATACACCATCGAAACCTTCAAAAACATTAGGATCCATCCCATCATCACCACAGAATCTTGACTCAACTTCGGCTTCACTCAACCTTGACCCATCTTCTGCATCGGAAACAGACTCGCCAAACGAGCTTGAACATTCAGTAGCCTCTGGGTCATTATCAGTTACCAACTTAACTTCACTTGCATCAGTCGTACAATGAACTACATCCACATCTATGCCTTGCACAATGGAGTCTTGAGCCACTACTGCTTCTGCATTAAATGTTGTGTCCTCACAATTGCTTGCACACCCAAAGTTCTTGTTACACGCATGAGTTGCCACTATTTCTGCACCAATTTCTTGTTTATTTTTAAGGTCTGGATCAGTTAACATTGAATAACCTACAGGTGCCATAATCTAGTATTTGGAGCCGCAACAAAAGCTGGTAGAAATATAATAAAAAGAACAAGAATGAATTGTGGATTGGACAAGCAGAACAAATAAAAATATCGGAAAGTGGATCTTCAAGAAAAAATACCCAACACCTCATGAATCAACAATGACAAACAAGAACACATAGTACCCATGCAACTTAGATCTTCAACGCAATAGTAAGGCATCGAAATGAACAAAAACAAAAACTCCAACACTACAAGAAAATCTAATGAACCAGCAAACATCAAACTCTCCATTCAATCATCAAATATTTTAACAACCTCCAAAAAATCAAAGAAACCTCTGTACACATGTAGAACCAAACAAGTCAAAAGTTATTGTTGAAGCGCACAAGAAAAACTCCAATCTTCATTGTTATACTAGTAATTGATAGTTTAAATATAACTAGACTAGTAATGTGCATCGAAATCTAACCGAACAAGTCAAAAGTTATACCCAAAGTGTTGGAATTTGGTCGTTCAGTGGAAAAAAAAACCCTACTCCACTCCGTTTGTAAGCAGTCGTTGCCCTCTGTCAGTCATGTCATGCTGCCTATCCCCCTCCACCTAAACCATAAACAACACTTTTAAAATTCCCTATTCTGATCAGTGAAACAGAGAGCAAGAACTTGACAGCGGTCAATCTCAACAAACTAATCAAAACCCTAGATGCGAAACAAAGGAAAAAGCCCTAAAATTGGATGCAAATCAATCAATCGATTAAACAAACAAACAAAAATTCATGAAAACCAGCAATCAGAGACGACATACCAAATAGAGATAGAGAGAGAGACCGCCAACAGAGACCCACCAAGGTTCGTTCTTTCATGAGAAAACCGAGTTGAGTTGTTGAAGAAACCAAATTGGGCAAAATCAGACTATTTAGAGTATAAGTTTGTGAGAAATCAGACTTTTTAGAGTGTAAGTTAGAGAGAGAGAGAGAGAGAGAGAGAGTACCGTTCGTCGTCGAGAAGGAAAGGAGTTGAGAAGAAAACTCGTGCGTGCGTGGAGAGAGACTGACGAGGGCGAGCGAGCGACGTCGTTCCGGGCAAGGTAGGTGTTACAATTGGAAAGCATTAGCGGCTAAACGGACTCATTTATTACTTAACGGAAATGGTACGTTCACCCACGTTGAACGAAAAAATTACAAATGTCCTGTAAAAAATAATATATAAATAAGTAAAATAAGTTAAGTTTTATTTTATTACAAAAGTAAGGTAAATCGTCTTTTGCAAATGTATTTTTAATGGTACAAAATTTATACATGTCGGGGTAAAAATACACGCATTCATGTATTGTGGAACAATCGACGTGGCGTCCACGTGGATTGGTACCTTACACGAATGGCGCATTCGGAGAATGCGCCATTCGTGTGTTATGAAACAATCCACGTGGCGTTCACGTGGATCGGTCCCTAACATGAATGGCGCATTCTGCGAATGCGCCATTCATGTTTTCTTAACACTCCACTTAGCGCCCACGTGGAGCCCACATGGGGGGCCGCGTGGAGTGTTCCACAATACACGAATGGCGCAGTCTCTGAATGCGCCATTCGTGTATTGTGCACCCGTGACCGTCCTCTTCCTCGAGAACGCAGGGAATATATTCCCTGCGTTCTCGAGGAAGACAGGCTAGGTGAGGAGGGTCTAGGTAGGGGGCAGTAGATGATTTGGGCTTATTTATGGCGGTTGTTGGTGGGGTGTTGTTGGTGGGTGCGGGAGAGAGCAACAGATAGAGCGACCGAGAGAGAGTTGGGTGCGGGAGAGATCAGCAAAGGGAGAGAGGATAGAGCAGCAGCAGAGACCGAGAGGAGAGAGGTGTTGGGGCATGTGCCCTAGGTCAATCCATTAACTGTCTTTATGAATACTTTTAGTTAATAAAATAGAGGATTTCATTTGTTGTTTATTATAATTAATTTTGCATGTTTACATTATTATAAGATCCATGGGTATTTACAGAAATATCATAAATGTCCATAGTCGATCATTATACTGGGAACTATAATGAATTAAGACTAGTGTGGGTCTTGATTGATTATCATATGATAATTATACATATAGGGATACGAATCAAGATCACGAGTACTTGTTAGGGAACAAAGTACTGGACCGACCATTAAGTCATAGTTGTTTCTCATGATAGGTATATTTTACAGTCATCTGACTTGAGATTACAAAAGACTTCAACATTAGGAACACGGTGATTTGACACAATCAAACGTTGTCTTTAACCGGGCGATTATAAAGATTGTGATTGGTTACTGTGTGAGCAATGTGATGAAGTTGTGTAATCGAGATAGAATTTTTCCCTCTTATACAAAGAGAGATATCCAGTGGGTCCCTCGATGTGTTAGACTGTTAAAAGACATAGTCTAAGTGAATTGATATTGATCAATGTCACTTGGATGTTTTCAGTCTACCGAGAGATCGAGACTAGTACGGACAATTCCATGCGTTATTTTTTTATCAAAAAGGATATCGTGTGACAAAAGGATGTTATATACACTATTGATAAGGTTGTATCGATTCGATATTCGTACAACTTGGGTAGTCATAATGTCTTGCTAGAGGCCGCTTATGACTTGTATACCAAAATGTGTTTTGGTACACTGCCAACGTTGTATGAGCCTATTGGGTCGCATACTAAGAATGGTTTTGCGAGATTTTAAGATGGTTCAGAAAAATGAATTTTGATAAAATTCATGACAGAAACGTCCTTGTGGTGTATTACACTTATACTTCTTAAGTAAGGGTATATGTGTAATTTACTTAATCGTCTATATACAAGGGTTGTATAAATAGACGCTTTAAGTTAGAACACATGAAAAAAAGATTAAGGGCCGAAACTCTATTTTCGTTCAAGAAATGAATTAGGGTTTTCTGGCACGCTCTGGATCGTTTTGGAGAGAAACAAAAGGTTTGGTATTCTCTCGAAGCTAGCACTTCGAATCTCGACCGCCGTTCGTGTGTGGACTGCTAGTTGAGGGCGTTCGTCGTTCGCAGCGCCTTAGAGATTGATCAACCTTCAGAAAGGTATATTTGCGACCGAGGTATGATTAAGTTTTCATGGTTTAAACGTTTTTAATGGAATTAGATTCGGATCCTGTTGGGGTTTTTGTCAAAATTGTTTTGTAATTTTCGCTGCGTATGAACCCCAAAACCCAACAGTGGTATCAGAGCCATCGAGTTCGATTCCATTAAATTCATTGCATGTTTTCTTCTGATATATTCATGATATATGATTGAAAGCATGTTAATAGTTGATGTATATGTGATATACATAAGTTTTCTGTGAGATTTATTATCATGTTTTGTGTATATGATACATATATTCGTGATTTAATTGAAATCAGTTTCGTACATGCTAGTAACCATGTTAGGTTAATTCAAATAATTTTAATGAATTGAATTTCGTGTTATGTGATCCATGACACCATTAGGTATAATCTTTATTTTTCGTGTATTGATGCATGGATGAAATCTTTGTAATTCAGTATGCATATTTAGGTTACATTGTTTTAAGTTTCTTAAATTGTATAAGTCTGAATATTAATTCAAAACTAATATGATTAGGTTCGATTGGGATAGTAGTTCATGATTCAATTACATGTTTGCGATTATTTGGATGAGGACCGAAATTGCAAATAATTATTTTTCAAAATTATTTATTTATCCCGTTATATCTATTCTGTTATGAAATTTCTATTTGATAAGAGATAGATAACAAATTAGATTAGGAGATATTAGCAAAATCGGTTTCGTTATCCCTATTGGATAGGAGATAAATATCGAGAATTTTGTTATTAGTGATATGCTAGGATTCAAATATCATAAGTCCTAATTGGATTGAGATAAGATGATTAGTTAGATGTGGGCCCGGGTTAATTAAAATGTTTTAATTGACTTAGTTTCAGATAAATTAAGGGGTTAATTTAGGATTATAAAATCAGCGAAAAATATGATTTTCTATAGCGAATTTTAATTTTCGGAATTGAAATTCATCTCCTAAAAAAATCGCGGCGCGCCCCTTTTGCCGTCAGTTGCCCGGTCAATGAGAACCACCGCCATTGACCGGCCAATGGACCGCCGTCTAACTAATCATAGCGCACGGAAATTCTTTTATTAGTGAACAGTATAAAAATTTACAAATTGTTTAGTGATTGAACAAATCAATAAAATATACGATATTTCATTGTTTACATAAAATCACTAAAACTGAATAAAATCCCTCTATTAAATTTTAAGTCTCGAGCCATCCATTTTAAACACTTGTCAAGGCCTCGATCACACTAATATAGTTTCAGCCATATAGCTGGGTGTATTGTGTTATCTTGGTAAGACAAGTTGGGTAAGAGTTACCTAAATGTTTAAAAATGGTCCGACTTAATAAAGCTATCAAAATAGTTTTGAGCTTTAGGCACATGATGAGATAAAAAACATGCTAAGACATAAGATGTCCCGTATATCATAAAAGTATTTAAAATTACATAAGATGTAATTGGTAACCATTACCTACCTAAATAATCTAGTTAGTGTTTCATGTCATAGTTTGTCATAGAATTAGGTAAAATATGGATTTTAGTCCCCTAAATAAACAAGTATGTTTTAGGAGGGTTGTTAATTTAGTGGGAGTCTATTCCTCTATACTAAAATAAACTTTGCATAATCTTTATCGTAGATCAATGGCCTCTTCAAGTAACAATAATCCCCTATCACTGCGATCCATCCTTGAGAAGAATAAGCTATCTGGGACTAACTTTCTTTACTGGTTCAGAAACTTGAAAATCGTTATCAAGCATGAACGCAAGTTGTATGTCCTGGATGCTCCAATCTCTGAGGACCCACCAGCCAATGCTACGAAAGTTGTGAGGATGCGCATAATAAGCATGTCAACGATTCTACTGATGTTGCATGTATTATGCTGGCAACTATGGTTCCTGAACTTCAAACTTCAGAAGGACATGGAACTAATGGAAGCCTACGACATGGGTACATGCTGCCTTGAAGGAAATGTTCCAACAGCAAGCTAGGCAAGAAAGGTTCGAGACAGTCAAGAACCTACATTCTTGCAAGATGACTGAGGGTGCGTCAGTTAGTCCTCATGTTCTTAAGATGAAGAGCTATGTTGACCAGCTTGATAGACTCGGATTTCGCAAAAGCCAAGAGTTGGCTACGGATTTGATCCTGAATTCATTACCGGAGAGTTACTCACAATTTGTGATGAACTACAATATGAATAATATGGAGAAATCAATTTCGAGTTGCATTTGATGCTCCAAAACTGCTGAACAAAATATCAAGAAACCTCTAGTAATGTGTTGATGGTCCAAAAGGGAAAGGGAATGAAGAAGAAAAAGGCAAAGGCAAGGCTAAAGTTGCCAAGGCTGCTGCTGCACTGTCGCAAAGCCTATGGAACAAGTCAAGCCCCAGCCTGTTCCTGCTTCAAAACACCCAAAAGAAAAGGAAGGAAATTGTCATTTCTGCCATGCACCTGGACATTGGTTCAAAAATTGCAAACTCTATCTGGAAGATTTAAAGAAGAAAAAGGGTAGAGCGACTACCACTTCAGGTATTTATGTTATTGAAATTAATTTATCTACTAGTGATTCCTGGGTATTAGATACCGGATGTGGATCTCACATTTGTATAAATGTGCAGGGACTCACCAGAAGTAGAAAGTTGAAGAAATGAGAAGTCATCCTCCGCGTAGGGAATGAAGCAAGAGTTGATGCCCTGGTACATTGGATCATATGACTTAGTCTTACCTAGTGGACTTATTTTAACTTTAAATAATTGTTATTTTGTGCTCACGCTTGAGCGAAAACATCATTTCTGTTTCATGTTTGGATATGGATGGTTTTGATTTTATTATTGCGAATAATAGATGTTCCATTTCTCGTAAAGGCATATTTTATGCAAATGTTGATTTGTGTGATGGTCTTTATATTCTAAGCATGAAAAGGTCCACTGATACTCTAGTCTTTAACATAAATACAAAGAGATTCAAGTCAAATGATATGAATCAAACATATATTTGACATTGTCGTCTCAGGCACATAAATGAGAAACGCATAACGAAGCTCCATAAAGATGGACTTCTAGATTCATTTGATTTAGAAACATATGAAACGTGCGTATCTTGTTTACTAGGCAAGATGACTAAAAGTCCCTTTACTGGACACAGTGAAAGGGCAAGTGATTTATTGGGTCTAATACATACTGATATATGTGGTCCTATAAGCACAATGGCTAGAGGAGGTTATCAGTACTTCATTACATTTACTGATGATTTCAACAGATTTGGTTATGTATATCTTATGAAACATAAAGTTTTGAATCATTTTCAAAATGAAGTGCAGAATCAACTTGGTAAAACTATCAAAACACTTCGATCAGATCGAGGTGGTGAATATTTGAGCCAAAAATTTGATGATCATCTTAGATTTTATGGGATTGTTTCCCAATTGACTCCACCAACAACTCCACAATGGAATGGAGTTTCTGAAAGGAGAAATCGAACCTTATTAGATATGGTTCGATCTATGATGAGTCATGCAGATCTTCCATTATCCTTTTGGGGTTATGCATTACAAACTGCAGCTTTCACTCTAAATCGAGTTCCTTCTAAAGCGGTAAAAACACCATATGAGATATGGTACGGAAAGAGACCTAGTTTGTCTTTCCTTAAGATTTGGGGTTGTGAGGCTTACGTAAAGCGACAAGTCTCAGAAAAACTAGCACCTAAATATGACAAATGTTTATTTGTGGGGTATCCTAAGGAAACAAAAGGATATTACTTTTATAATCCCGCTGAGAACAAAGTGTTTGTTGCTCGGTATGGTGCATTTATGGAAAAACAGTTTATTTCAAAAGACACTAGTGGGAGAGAAATAAATCTTGAAGAAGTTCAAGAATCACAGATAAACATTGAACCGCTACTGGAAGTTCAACAACGTTCTGAACCAGTTGAACCTCCAAAAGTGACACAAGGCCCACATAAATCTGATAGGGTAAGACATGAGCCAAGGTGATTCGGATTTCTCATTACTGATAGTCGTGATGTGTTGCTTATGGATCAAAATGAGCCCACCACTTATCAGGAGGCTATGTCTGGACCAGACTCAGATAAATGGCTAAGTGCCATGAACTCTGAGATGCAATCCATGTATGATAACCAAGTTTGGAACTTGGTTGATTTACCTGAAGGTGGTAAGACCATTGGATGTAAATGGGTTTTCAAGAAGAAAATTGACATGGATGGCAAAGTGCATACTTTTAAAGCAAGACTTGTAGCAAAAGGTTTCAGGCAGACTCAAGGTGTTGATTATGATGAAACTTTTTCGCCAGTAGCCATGCTTAAATCCATAAGAATTTTAATTGCCATTGCTACATATTATGACTATGAGATATGACAAATGGATGTAAAAACAACATTTCTTTATGGAAAGCTGATTGAGGACGTGTATATGACACAACCTGAAGGTTTTGTACATCTTGAGAATTCTAGGAAGGTATGCAAGCTTCAAAGATCCATTTATGGATTAAAGCAAGCTTTTCGGAGTTGGAATCTTCGTTTTGATGAAGCAATCAAGGATTTTGGTTTTATTAAGAACGAAGATGAGCCTTGTGTATACAAGAAGGTCAATAGGAGTGTAGTTGTTTTTCTGGTACTGTATGTTGATGATATATTACTCATTGGAAATTACATCCCAACATTGCAGAATGTCAAGTCTGGGTTAGGGAAGTGTTTCTCAATGAAAGACTTAGGAGATGCAGCCTATATCCTAGGGATAAAGATCTATAGGGATAGATCTAAGAGGCTAATCGGTCTAAGTCAGAGTGCTTACATAGACAAGGTGCTGAATAGGTTCAGTTTGCAAGACTCTAAAAAATGATTGTTGCCAATGTCTCATGGCATAAGTCTCAACAATATTCAATGTCCTAAGACAAATGATGAGCGAGACCGTATGAATAAGATTCCATATGCATCAGCTATTAGGTCTATCATGTATGCCATGCTATGCACTCGACCTGATGTATCATATGCTTTGAGCACTACAAGCAGATATCAGTCAGATCTTTGTGAGAGTCACTGGATTGCAGTAAAGAACATTCTTAAATACTTAAGAAGGACTAAGGAAGTGTTCTTAGTCTATGGAGGTTTTGAAAATGATATAGTTGTAAATGGTTACACAGATGCAAGTATTCAAACAGATATAAATGATTTTAGATCGTAGTCTGGATATGTGTTTACTTTGAATGGCGGTGTAGTAAGCTGGAAAGGTTCGAAGCGAGAGACTGACATATTCTACAACAAAAGCTGAGTATATTGCAATGTCTGATGCAGCTAAGGAGGCAGTTTGGATCAAAAAGTTCATTTCTGAACTAGGTGTGGTTCCGAGTATTGCTAACCCTGTTTGTTTGTATTGTGACAATAACGGGGCAATAGCATAGGCCAAGAACCTAGATCACACCACAGATCCAAACATATACTCAGGCGTTTTCATCTCATCAGAGAAATTATTGAGAGGGGAGACGTGAAGATTTGCGGAGTACCTACTGAAGACAACGTTGCGGATCCATTGACTAAAGCTCTTCCACAAGCAAAACATGATGGTCATGTTAGATCATTGGGCATTAGATGCATGTATGATTGGCCCTAGTGCAAGTGAGAGATGTTGGGGCATGTGCCATAGGTCAATCCATTAACAGTCTTTATGAATACTTTTAGTTAATAAAATAGACGATTTCATTTGCTGTTTATTATAATTAATTTGCATGTTTACATTATAATAAGATCCAAGGGTATTTACAAAATATCTTAAATGTCCCTAGTCGATCATTATACTGGGAACTATAATGAATTAAGACTAGTGTGAGTCTTGATTGATGATCATATGATGATTATACGTATAGGGATAAGAATCAAGATCACGAGTACTTGTTAGGGAACAAAGTACTGGACCGACCCGCTACGAGAACATCACATGGATTAAGTCATAGTTGTTTCTCATGATAGGTATATATTTTTCGGTCCTCTGACTTGAGATTACCAGAGACTTCAACATTAGGAACACAGTGATTTGACACAATCAAACGTTGTCTTTAACCGGACGATTATAAAGGTTGTGATTGGTTACTGTGTGAGCAATGTGATGAAGTTATGTAATCGAGATAGAATTTGTCCCTCTAATATAAAGAGAGATATCCAGTGGATCTCTTGATGTGTTAGACTGTTAAAAGGCCTAGTCAAAGTGAATTGATATTGATCAATGTCACTTGGATGTTTTCGGTCTACCTAGAGATCGAGACTAGTACGATTGAACATGTTGGATGACAATTCCATGCCTTACGTTTGATCAAAAGGATATCGTGTGACAAAATGATGTTATATACACTATTGATTAGGTTGTATCGATTTGATATTCGTACAACTTGGGTAGTTATAATGTCTTGCTAGAGGTCGCTTATGACTTGTATACCAAAATGTGTTTTGGTACACTGCCAACGTTGTATGAGCCTATTGGGTCGCACACTAAGAATGGTTTTGCGAGATTTAAAGATGGTTCAGATAAACAAATTTTATATGATAAAATTAATGACAGAAACGTCCTTGTGGTGTATTACACTTATACTTCTTTAAGAAGGGGTATATGTGTAATTTACTTAACCACTATATAGAAGGGTTGTATAAATATACGCTTTAAGTTAGAACACGCGTATAAGGAAAGATTAAGGGCCGAAACTCTATTTTCATTTCAGAAACGAATTAGGGTTTTCTGGTACGTTCTGGATCGTTTTGGAGAGAAACAAAAAGGTTTGGTATTCTCTCGAAGCTAGCACTTCGAATCTCGGCCGCCGTTCATGTTTTGACTGCTGGTAGAGGGCGTTCGTCGTTGGCAGCGCCTTAGAGATCGATCAACCTTCAGAAATGTATATTGCGACCGAGGTATGATTAAATTTTCATGGTTTAAACGTTTTTAATGGAATTAGATTCGGATCTTGTTGGGGTTTTTTTCAAAATTGTTTTGTAATTTCCGCTGCGTATGAACCCCAAAACCCAACAAGAGGAGCAGTCCGAACCGAGAGGAAGGAGGAGCAGTCCGAACCGAGAGGAAGGAAGAGGAGAGAGAGAGAGAGAGAGAGAGAGAGAGAGAGAGAGAGAGAGAGAGAGAGAGAGAGAGAGAGAGAGAGAGTAGGGTGACCGAGTTGGGGGATCGAGAGGAAGGAGGAGCGACAGAGTGAGAGAAGAGAGGGAGATCGAGAGTACCCGCAAGAGAGAGAGAGAGAGAGAGAGAGAGAGAGAGAGAGAGAGAGAGAGAGAGAGAGAGAGATAGTTGGGTAACGAGAGAGAGTGGGGGGGTTAGGTTGGGTTGTGGGGTGGGTCATTTTTTTTGGTGTGATAAAGTTGGTGAGTTGTGGGTTGGGTAGTGACAGAGTTGGGTCAGTTGAGTTGTGAGAGAGTTGGATTCGTTGGGATTTTATGTTGAGGTTTGTTGTGGTTGAACAGGTTGTTAAAACAGAAGATGATCAAATTTTTTTATTTTATTATTCAAGAATAGCATTGTAGTTAGTAATATTTATTTAAGTAAAAGGTAAATCTATTTTTTTTTTCAGAGAATATCGAATAGAAGATAAACATTAGTGGGTTTTTTTGTGGTAGAAAGTTGTTAAAAGGTTTGAATTTTTTTTACGTCATTTCATTGAAGTTAATAATATTTATATAAATAAACGCTAACTTTTTTGGTTTTTTCAGGGATTATCAAATTGAAAAGAAGAAAGAAAAGAGGGAAACAAGTAAGTACAAAATTTATTTATTTAAGTTTTATTATGTTTGATTTGGTGTTTTAGTTAAAAATATAAAATTTATGTGGAGTTTGTTTATTAAAAAAAATAATATGTGGAGTTTGTTTGTTAAAACGCAAAAATTTTATGCTGAGTTGATTTTTTTTACATATGCCCTAATTTGATTGTGATTTAAATATGAGTTATTAATTGATACGTCATGCAGACGAATGAGTATGCTTTGTAGTTGCGCTATTAAGGCGATCCTCTACATCATAAAGTTTATTTGCGATTTAAATCCTCAATTCGACGAACGAATGACGTTTGATATATATGCAATTTTTTTTACATAATCATTGTTAAATAAATTATGTAGGTCATGGAACATAGGAACATCCCATTTCTCATTTATGCGAACGATGAAATTGTAAATGGTAGGAATGACATTATGTACAACGCACCCCCATCAGCAGTGTTGATGTTTAAGTTTGGGACGAGTAGACAACAATTGATGGATCACGTGTGTAACACATTCAATATCTCATCTACGGAAACTATAGTAAGGATGACATATCGGCACGCGATAATCCTCCCCAAGGGTTCACAGTATTTTTTCCCCGTATTGCTGGAAGACGCGACGCACTTCGACTTGATGCGGGCGACAATGGCCAATCTACCATTAACTTCAAGGGTAGATATTTATTTAACATTTGAGCCAATCGACTATTTTCAAAATCATACAGTTCAATCGCAACTACTAGATGAAGATGTCAGCACGTCAGACACTAGATCGATGATGGAAAGATTGCATATGCAACCACCACATGGTGATGATGAACCCAACGACGACGATGACATTAATGATGCGGACGAGGATATGCGTCTCCCCGAGGATGCTGCACCATCTGTCGATTGGGAAAACCTAAATGTTGTGGCGGATGACCCAAGGTATGAACTTCCAGGGGTGGAAAACGTGCAAGATGATGAGCAGTTTGCTATCGATGAAGAGAATTTCATGGAGGAAGCAATCGATGATGAAGTTCACTAACCATTGCCGGTGTATAATGAAATTGATTGGGAGGTGGCTAACTCCACTGCGACCCAACATTCTCATCAACAGACTGGGGGGACATGTCTAATTTTGATTTGGAATTAGGGATGTGCTTTGACAACATAAAAGACTTACAACATGCCCTCAAAGTGTGGCATGTTAACATACATTGTCAATATCATGTGATGGAGTCGACTACAATTTTTTGGGCGATCAAGTGCAGAAGTGCGCAAGACGGGTGCATGTGGCGTCTTCGTGCTTGTTTTGCGAAAGAAAACACAATTATGGGAGATCACACAATTAGACGTGCCACACAACTATATAAATCCCGACGTAGAACGCGGTCATGCCCAACTCGATGCCAACATGCTTGTGCGAGAGATCCAAAGCATTGTCCAGATAGATCAAACAATAACTATCAAAGCATTAATACAAATAATTAAGGGAAAATACGGACACGAAGTAAATTACAAGCGAATGTGGGATGCCAAAAGGAAGGCATTAGCAAATGCATTTGGAGATTGAGATTAGTCATATGCTAGATTGCCAAGCTGGTTAGCGGCCGTGAAGATTAAGAGTCCGGGGACAGCAATTGAGTGGTCACATAGATAATGAGCTTCTGATGAGATAATGACTGAGTGTCCTCAATTTCGTCGTGTGTTTTTTGTATTCGAATCATCAATACAAGCTTTTAGGTTTTGCAGGCCTTTGCTTCAAATTGACACGACTTTCTTATATGACAAATATAGTGGTAAGCTACTGATTGTCATCTCTGTTGATGGTAATGGGCACATACTACCGATAGCATTTGCTGTTGCAGAAACCGAATCTACGGATTCGTGAAGATGGTTTTTGAGGATGTTGCGCAAACGCGTGATGGATAGAGATGGTATTTGCATTATTTCTTATCGTCACCCTGACATTCTGGAGGCGGTCAACACACCGACCAATGGTTTTTGTCCCCCAAAAGGATACCACCGTTATTGTCTGTGACACATGGTCAATAATTTAACACTCAATTCAAAAATGAGCCTTTGAAAAACATACTATCTCGAACAGCTGGTCAACATCAAGTTCAAAAATTTAATGCGTGCATGAAGCATTTTGCATACTTATCATTGTGAACCCCTCAATGTGTGCAATATGTCAATGTCATCCTAAAAGAACTATGGACTCAATCGCATGACGGAGGCATGCGGTACGGATGAATGAATTCTAATGATGTTGGTATGTATGACATGCAAATTTTGTTTTGCATTTAACGATTTAGTTTTCACCGAAGTAATATTGCTTACTGGAATTTATTTTTCAATTGTAGAGTGTTTTAACAGTGTATTAAAGGGGGCTCGATTTTTGCCAATAACAGCGATGACTCAAATGATTTACTATAGATTGGTGACATACCACGATCGACATAAACATGAAATTAATGAAGCAATCTCAAATGGGCAATCGTACACGAAGTATGTCACGGATAAACTCACAAATTATGAACAAGCTGTAAGGAGGCATCAAGTCAATTTAATAAATCGTGACATAGGTGAGTTTGAAGTGCTTACTGGATGACATGGAGATCGCATGCATAAAGGCAACAATACACAAGCCGTTATCCTAAAGGACCGCATGTGCAGTTGCAATAAATAGCAATCGTTTGGTTTCCCTTGCTCACACGTGTTATCTGCATGTTCCTTTATTCAAGTGAGCTACTCGCAATTTATTGAACCGTACTACCAGATAGATGTGTACGCGCAATGTTACTCCTTTAACTTCAAAGCTATTCCAAATGAGAAATATTGGCCGACTTTTGCGACGAAGATCATACCAGACCCAAGGTGCAGACGTGGCCGAGGGAGACCAAAGGGAACGCGAAGGCAAAACGAGATGGATCTTCCTAATGTTTCAAGAGCCTTGCGATGTGGCATATGTCATCAAGAAGGACATAAAAGAACATGTCCCAATAAAGATCGTGATCGAGTCCCTACTAGGAAGAACCGATGCGACATTTGTCGTGCAGAGGGACATAACAAAAAAAATTGTCCAGCCAAAGCTCAATCTTCCAATCAAAACCAATAGTCTATTTTGTATATTGTTTGTTCATGGCTTAAATATGTAATCAGATTATATTGAACTTTTTGAAGTATCAAGAGATTTAACGTCACGAAATGTTTAGGTATTCGTTATTGTTTGAACCTTTAATAATTATTTGTGGCGACTTTTCGAACAACATGACTAATTTTTAAAACTCCCAAAATTGTAGTTTGTACACAAATGGATCCAGGTCCATCAGATCCTTCACTATTACATCTCCAATCTACATACAGATCCTCGCGAGAGTGGACGGGTCAGGTAAATTTTTTAAGATGGATACATTCAATGTTCATGAATAAACGTATAATGTACATATATATGACAGCTTATTTTTAATTATAAGGTGTATGAAACATTGCGCGTGCGTCGACGACGGGCTGTCGTTGATCGAACGGTGGAGTATCATTCTCGAATGATCCCATATCTACGTTTCAGTGGGTTTTATGAGATTTCGTGCGTATCATTTTTCACCCTTGATTGGGCTTTGATTACTGCATTCGTTGAGAGATGGCGCCCAGAAACACATACATTTCACATGTAATGTGGCGAGTGCACTATTACACTCCAGGACGTACAGGTACAGCTTAGCTTACCTATCGAAGGTATGCCTGTGACGGGAACCACCGATACGAACTATGTTGATGTGTGTGAGAAGCTACTTGGTCGATTTCCTGTTGGAGATGACCTTCATGGAAATAAACTGAAAGTCGAATGGCTTGAACGTAATGTACCAGCTATACATGACGACAACGATGAGGAGTCGGTGCGACGGTATGTTCGATCGTACATTCTCCAACTAATCGGTGGTTGTCTATTCGCCGATAAGTCAAATCGATATGTACATTTGATGTTTCTACCGTTGCTCGAGGATTTTGACATAGCTGGACAATATAGTTGGGGGAGTGCCTGTTTGGCTTTTTTGTACAGGGAGTTGTGTCGCAGATCTCGCGCTGGTGCACATGAGGTTGCAGGGGCGTCAATTCTTGTACAACTGTGGGCATGAGATAGATTTCCATTCATAGCACCAAGGCGGCTGGGTGTTCCTACAGTTCAACCTCGAACAATGGATGGAGAAGAGATGCTTAATGACGTCCCTTTGGGACACATGTAATACAAATGTTATATCGTAATTTCTATAATATTAACTACATTTTCATTTTACTAATTTATAGTTTTCTATACAGATGGATCGATGCATTTTCGATTACTCAGAGTGCGACACACGTTTTATCAGCTTACCGTGATCCACTCGATTCGCAGAATGAGGATGACGTAGTGTGACAACCTTATGCTGAAGTCATCGGGTCTCTTCTCGAATACTGTACCGACGGTCACGGTAGTTGGCTATCGACGTGTCCCCTAATTTTTTTTCCACATAGTCGAGTGGCAACGACCAGAAAGAGTTTAGAGACAATTCAGAATGATACAGGTCGTGCCACCAAACTGTGATTATGACACCCGACTGCACCGTATCGAGATGCGAGGACGCGTTCAAGAAAATTGGATGGTTTTTCACGCAAAATATATACAGATGTGGGAAAGTCGTGGTGACAACATAGTCACAGCGGAACAAGAAGAAGGACACGATCAATAAGACTACATGACGTGGTATCGATAAGTTACTAGAAGATTCATTGGACACGACGGAGCTTTACATGAATATTCGGTAACCTTTAAACTATTATTATTCTTTCATCACGATTTACATCTTAAATTTTGGGTACTAACCTCCTGTTTTTATATAAGTGTAACTTGGTGCGTCGACTGCAGCGAGTGTTCATTGAGGATGGGTACGAGCAAGGTCTTGTTGCGCTTGATGAAGGTATCAAAATTTTAGATGAAGATGAAAGACAAATGTCTACTCTATGGAATAGTGGAATTGATGTCGAACAGGCCATAGATGAGGAGAATGAAGAAGAAGATGAAGAAAATGATCAGGACGAATCAAATAGAGAGGTGAGAAGAAGAAAAACATAAACACAGACTGTGGGTGGGAGCACTAGACGTCCTCGTCCACCACGTCCTTCTCGTCGGACATAGACTGCTGCTGAGAGTAGCATACGTTCTCCTACACCACGTTCATCTCGTCCGAGAGCGAGAAGAACAGAGACTATTGGTGACAGTAGCAAACGCTCATCCCCACCACGTCATCCTTCTCATGGGTACATTCCTACATTGTTCCCAATGCAACCAGAACCTCAAATGTTTGTACCTAACGAGCCGATCATGAATCTTCCTCCTTACCATTTTGATCCTTATGCACCCGGGCCGTCGTCTTCATATATGGACCATGGAATGCCTAGACATCCAATGTATACTTCATTGCCTCAATACATGCCGAGTCCATTTACTCCACCATGTTATAATTGCAATATGTCATATAGTGGAGATGACTCATTCATGAACATGTTAAGCATGCCGCCGCCGGCCAACCACATACAAGAAGTTAGTTTTTTGGGAAGGTTCAACCTCCGATTTTTGGAATCATTAGTACCAGAGGTGAGTCGAGTGAACCGGAGGAAGAACATCAATCGACTCAACAAAATTCAATGCAACATCAGCAATCTCGACAAACTCAACTGGATGTACAAACACAAGGTCCAACTAGACATAGAGTACGTCCAGTTTGCATCACGGAGCAACAACGTCAACGTAACCGTCGATAGACCTATATGATAAGTTTTTTTGATGGAATGAAATCATATTTTCAAAACTTCCTTATTGTTTTAATTTTAAATTCTAGACAAAGATATAACGTGGTTTTGGCCTTTACAGTTTTTCATCTACATATCTCTTCTTATGATCACGATTGTGTTTCATGGTTTGTAGTAGATATGCATGGGTTGCCCAATCGAGATACGTGCGTAACATTTGCATGGATTGTCGACCTCGAGATACGTGCGTGTTGTTTGCATGAGTTGTTCACCGCCAGATACGTGCATGTCGTTTGTATGGGTTGCCCCCTCGAGATACGTGCGTAATGTTTGCATGGATTGTCAACCTCAAGATACGTGCGTGTTGTTTGCATGGGTTGTCCACCGCTAGATACGCGCGTGTCGTTTGCATGGATTGTCCCCTCGAGATACGTGCGTAACGTTTGCATGGATTATCCACATCGAGATACGTGCGTATTGTTTGCATGGGTTGTCCACCGCCAAATACATACGTGTCATTTGCATGGGTTGTCCACCTCGAGACACGTGCGTGATGTTTACATGGTTTACTTCGATTGCACGAGATTACATGAGTTGGCTACCTCAAAATACGTGCATGACCTTTACACGGTTTGCATTGATTGGACGAGGTTGTATGAGTTATCCACCTCGAGATACGTGCGCGATGTTTGCATGGATTGCACGAGGTTGCATGAGTTGCACACCTTACGATACGTGTGTCACATTTGCATGAATTGCACGAGGTTGCATGTCGGCCACCTCGACATACGCGCGTGTCGTTTGCATGACTTCTCCACCGCGAGATACATGCGTGGCGTTTGCATGAGTTGTCTACGTCCATATATGTGCGTGTCCTTTACATCAGTTATCTACCTCGAGATATGTGCGTGATGCGGGTTGTCCATCTCGAGATACGTATGTGATGCGGCTTGTCCATCTCGATACGTACATGACGTTTGCATGGATTCACCGCTTCGAGTTGAACAAAATACTCATTTTGAGGAGTAAATAAGAGGTTTTGTATTTTGTATATATGGCTCATTTTCAAAAGGTGTCATTCATTCCACCTCATTAGTTGTATAGATGAATCATTTTCAAAAGGAGCCATTCATTCTACTTCATCATCACACATCAACGTATGGAGCCACATCATCATTAATGACTCCTTTTCAAAAGGAGACATACCTTAGTTTTGTAAATTAAAAGTAGCCAACCTTATTTCATGAATAAAAAGATATTCCAACCTTAGTTTATGAAAAACTCCCACGTTGAACACCAATCTGACATGGCAGCCGTGGGCTCACAAATTTCACTTTTTCTCACTCCACATCATAGTTTGTCAGAAAAATAAAAACAAAAATGAAAACTTAAAAACCAAAAACATAGCCATTCAGTCCTAGTCAGGCCCGACTGACCATTCGATGTAATAAAAAACTTTTGAGTCTTCCTTCAATTCTTAGGACGAAAGACCGAAAAATCGAGGGAGTAAAACACATAAGAGAAGCTTGACTCTTCTCCCCTCTCATGTTCTTCAAAAATTTAGGGCTTCCTCTTGGTACAATCAATTAATGAGTGTTTGAGGTAATCAATCAACACTATCAATGGGTTTGAGCATCACTAAATTATAACCATTCATCGTATAACTGATTTGTACAAATTGAAGGGGAGATTCTTAGTTTTTTGAGGTGTGGAGGACCACCATCTCCTTTTTAGAGTGGCAAGAAGACAACACAACAGCCGTGCAAGATTCTTTGCACAGTCACATAGGTAATCGCCCTTTTCATTCATATTATTTTTAAAGTCGTTGTGTTTATCATGGTTTGTGAGAAACCCCAACATGATCGAAAATAAGTTCCATTAAACTAGATCTACAAAAGTAAATCATAGCTTAATTCGTGATTTCCTTATCTGATTGTTCGGTTTCCAAGACATTCAAGTGTGTGTCCTCTATCAGAAATCCATACACGAACATTGACCACAATTTCGAGTGCTATCCCCAAGAGAGATTGAAAACGTTTTTTATTTTTCTCCCAAAAATCCAGAGAACTCAAAAATAGTAAAAATGAAAATCTTATTCGTTTTTAGAGTTTCAACCTCTATTTATACGTGTAGATAATCTCACTTATAAAACATATTCGTAATACAACTATTGTACTTAGGTAGTTTGAGCAAATTACGCATATGCCCATATTAATAAGTTATCAGATAACAAATCGCAAGTTTTTATGTCATGAATCTTATCATATAAAACTCATTACTCTGGACCAATTGAAATTGCTCACAGACATTCTTTGTGTGCGATCTAATAGGTTCATGCGATGTTGGCAATGAACCGAAACACTTTTGATACACAAGTCATAAGCGGTATTTAGCAAGACATTATGACTACCCACGTAGCACGAATATCAGAATCGATACAACTTAATGAATAACATATATCAAATCCTTTTGGCATGTGATATCATTTGATTAAACATACGGCATAGAATGTCATAATTAATGTTCAATCGTACGAGTCTCAATCTTTAGGTAAACTGAAAACATCCAAATGACATTGATCATATCAATTCACTTGGACTTGGCCATTTAATAGTCTAACATATCGAAGGATCCACTGATATCTCTCTATACAGAGGGATGAATTCTATCTTGATTACACGCCTTCATATATTATTCACATGGTAACCAATCACAATCTCTATAATCATCTAGTTAAAGACAATGTTTGATTGTGTCAAAATTACCATGCTCCTAATATTAAAGTCTATGGTAATCTTAAGTCGAATGACTAAATAATATACATATCATGAGTAACATCTTAATCCATGTGATGTTCTCATAGCAGGTAGGTCCAGTACTTTGTTCCCTAACAAGTACTCATGATATCGATTCATGTCCCTATATGCATGATCATGACTTGACCATCAATCAAGATTTACACTGGTTTTAATTCATTATAGTTTCCAATATAATGACCGACTAGGGACATTTATGATATTTCAACAAATACCCATGGATCTTATTATAAGTTAAATATGCAATCACTTATAATAAAACAACAAACCTTTATTTTATTAGCTAAATTTATAAGATAAACAATGTTTGTTGATTAACCTAGGACACATGCCCCAACATCTCCCACTTGCACTGGGGCCAATCATTCATGTATCTAATATCTAATGACCTAGCATGACCATCGCGTTTCACTTGTAGAAGAGCCTTCATTAAATGATCTACAATATTATCTTATGTAGGAACTCTTCAAGTCTCCACGTCTCCCCTCTCAATGATTTTTCGAAAGAGATGAAAATGTCTAAGTATATGTTTGGATCGATAGTGTGATATTGGTTCCTTTGCATGCGCTACCATCTTGTTGTTGTCACAAAACGAGCAAACGGGGTTAGCTATACTCGTAACTATACCAAGTTTATAGATGAAATTTTTGATCCGAAATACCTCCTTAGCTGCATCAGACGCTGCAATATACTAGTTTCTATTGTAGAATCCGCCACAGTTTCTTGCTTCGAACTTTTTCAGCTCGTTGTGCCTCCATTCAAAGTAAACACATATACAGACTGCAATCTGAAGTCATCTATATCAATTTGAAAACTTGCATCTGTGTAACCATTTACAACAAGCTCGTCTTCCAAACTTCTATAGACCAAGAACACTTATTTGGTCCTTCTTAAGTACTTAAGAATGTTCTTTACTGCTATCTAGTGACTCTTATCGGGATCAGACTGATATCTTGTTGTTGTGCTCAAAACACATGAAACATTAGGTCGAGTGCATAACATGACATGCATAATTGATCCAATAGTTGATGCATATGGAATTGTATTCATGTGTTCTCGCTCATCATTAGTCTTAGGACATTGAGTTTTACTGAGACTTATACAATGAGACATTAGCAACAACCCTCTTTTAGAATCTTGCATACTAAACCTATTCAGTACCTTGTCAATATAAGCACTCTGATTTAGATCAATCAACCTTTTAGATTTATCCCTAAAGATCTTAATCCTAAGGATGTAGCCTGCATCTCCTAAGTTTTCATTGAGAAACACTTCCCTAACCAAGACTTGACACTCTACAAGGTTGGGATGTCATTTTTAATGAGTAATATATCATCAACATACAGTACCATAAAACAATCACGCTCCCACTAACCTTCTTATATACATAAGACTAATTTTCGTTTTTAATGAAACCAAATTCCTTAATTGCTTCATCAAAATGAAGATTCCAACTCCGAGAAGGTTGCTTTAATCCATAAATGGATCTTTAAAGATTGCACACTTTCACGACTAGAATTTTTAATCCGAGTTTAATCCCTCGATCAGGATTAGTGACCCATGACGTAGAACTCGCAACGAGATACGTGCCATGACCGAAGCGATGTGGCCAAGGTATATGGTATATTTGTTGTGATGTATGCCTAGTGCATTGTATATATAGACTACTAAGTTACTCCTACCGGTGTTTAGGTATCAAGACGTGAGTGTGAACGAGCCTCGAGGTTCGTGCCAACGTGAGACCGGGGTAGAGAGTGATGTGGTGAGTGTAATTTAAGTTAATGTGGCTTATATAGTTAATTAGATGTGTTTATAGTTTGATTTACATTAAATGTACTAAAGTTAGCAAGTTAAAACAATAACCACTTGCTATTCTTCGAGATACGTATTGACATATCAAGAAACAAATTGAGTTATTAATGTGTGTCACCAATGATGAGTTAATGGAAGTTAGTGGAGGATGAGGTCAATGGAGAGCTCTTAGATCAGCCTAAAGATATTTTTACATATCAAGATCAATAACTAATAATCAACCTTATCTATATATATATATATATATATATATAAGATTGAATGGATAACTCATGCAAATCATTTACAATTTGAAACTTAAGAGAGAAAGAAGTGCTGGAGAGAAAGTTAAAGGAGATCACCAAGTTCATGAAGAAAACTTGGTGATTCGAAGGTGGTGAATCAAATTTAAGGTGGTGTATAACACGGTAAGTCAAAACCACACCATTAGCTTAGTTTAATTTGATGAATTTGATTATATAATTGAAGTATAAGTTGCAACTGTTGTTAAGGTGGATATGTTGGGTTTCTAGTGGGTGAGAACAGGGATCCAAAGGCTTTGGGGTTGGCCATGTGGAGAGAAAACTCAAAATTCAAAGTGTAGAATACTTGGTTTGAATTCTGAGTTTTCTTGCACATAGCGTGCTACTTGCATGTAGTGCGCTAGAGAACATGGGTATCACACTAAAGAGGTCACTAACGCGTAACACATGCCACCCAGTGCGCTAGGTGCTTTAATAGTGCAAACTTTACATTTTCTGAATTTAAACTTATACATTTTAAATAAATCTAATACCCTAATTAAAGGTCTAAACATACTTAAAAAACATATTTAATGATATTAGGAACCTAGGGAAGAGTCTCGAGGGTTCAGGTATGTGTTTTGAGGTGTCGAGAAGCCATATTAGCTAGGAAATTTGCATGGATTGTAAGTAAACTGATTGAGATATTTATTTACATTTCATTCCTTTTTTGTGGTTCATTTACAACCATTTAGACTGAATTAGCTATTGTAATCTAGATGCCATGACTTGTTTTCTATCTCATTTCATGAATTTGCTATCATGGCATTATTTGTTGATTAAATGGTTTCAGTGACTCTAAATCATGTGTTATGTAATTCTTGAGTGTTGAGATATTTAGTCAAATGAAATAACATGCTATTAGGTAGGTGTTTGATGGTATTGTAAGTCTTTTTCTTTTGTGCATTAGTTATACAATCACATTTTTGGATTCCTAAACTATGTCATTCCTTGAATTGTGAAAGCAGTTCTTGAGTCTAGGACCATGATATGATAGAGATGAGCGTGGCACACGAAGTCACTAGATTCTCGAAGATGTCAAAATCTCACCACTAGTTTGTGCAGCACACAGGGTATGGGACATAGGGTTGTTGACAAGTATACATCACATGTGAAGAGCACTTGTAAGTAATATTTATGTGATGGTCTTTTGTAATGATGTGAAGGCATCTAAAAGATTAATCACACCTAAATAGTGGAAAAAGGCCGACGTGATATAACTTACAGCCGAATGACTCTAGATCATTACTGCTTAGCCGTGTGTCAGTTTCATTTTGTTTAACTTATGTATCTTATAACATGATTTCTTTTTCAGCATAATTGCTATCATTATGCTTTCAGATACATGTCGTATATTTGGAAATGTGGATAAATGTTTTTCAGTTTTACTTTTCTACTTTCCTGTACTCACCGTCTTTTTTATGACGGTGGGTGCAGATCCATCGAGCAGCAGACCGGGCAAGGAGAAGATCGGCGACTACCTCTGAGCACTAGAGTGCTGCTACATCTGACTTTGTAGGTTGAGATTTTGTTGTACGACTTATATATGTCTTTTATATACTTTTGGGGTTGTATTTATGAGTTGAGAGATAATATCCTGACCAGACACATGGTGATATGTTATTATCGTAGTTGAGTTTTATATATACATGTGATCTTTATTTCCTGGTTTTTCCACACACTTAGGATTTAACTGTCAATTATACACCTGCCTTCGTCTTAGCTAGTCGAAGCATATAAATATGAAAAATTGGATGAATCTCCGACATATGTGGAGGTAACTCATGCTCATACACAAACTTCTCGATATATTTTTTGATTTTGAAATGCCTGATGAATCTTGGCGCTAACTTGCCTTTCAAACTAAATTTGTGAAGATCATTTCAAGGAGAAAACTATAAATACACAAAGGCTCCCTCGTTGTATGTGAGATCGCTGCGATACGTGTCTACATACTTCTTATGTCTCTCTTGGGCCCCTTTAAGCCTCAAGCAAATCTATCGTACCTTCTCTGTGTGATCAACAAAAATCTCAGGCCCCACAAACTCTCGGTCCTCTAGCTCAGCCTAATATGATGGCAAGCGATACGATTTGCCATATAAAGCCTCAAATAGCGTCATCTCAATGCTAGCTTGATAACTATCGTTGTATGCAAACTCACACAACGGTAGGTACTCCTCCAAAGATCCACCCAATTCAAGTACATAAGCCCCGAGCATATCATCGAGAACCTGAATCAACCTCCCAGTCTGCCTATCAGTCTAAGGGTGAAAAGGCTATGCTGAACTGTAGTAGGTACGTACCATACTATTCCTGCATACTTCGCCATATTTTGGATGTATACATAACATCTATGTCTGACGTGATAGTCAATGGTACCACGTGGAGCCTGTTAATCTCCTTCTCGAACAATATGCTCAACTGGTCAAATATGTAGTGAGCTACAACAGGTAAGAAATGGGTAGATTTTTTCAATTTGTCCAAAATCACCCAAATAGAATTGTGTCGTCTGGCAGTTCTTGTAAATCCCCTGACAAAGTCCATGGCTATGTCTTCTCACTTCCATCGTAGAATAGGAAGCGTGTAGTAATCCTCAAGGTCTACGATGCTCAGCCTTCACCTGTTGGCAAATCCTACTGTTCCTGATGAACTCTGATATGTCCACCTTCATCTCATGCCACCAAAATTTCTTCTCATGTCATGATACATCTTGGTCCTACCTGGATGAACGGTGAATTGGGAACGATGTGAATCCTAAAGAATCTCATCTCTTAGCTTTGCCACTGAAGGTATCCATAATCTGCCTTTGAATTTCAGACACTGATCCGCCCTCTCTGTCCAGTCAGTACAATCAATACTCTAGGCTAACTCATTGAATCTCGAGTACATGATGTCAGCTCTCTAACCCTCTGATACTCTATGTAGACACTGTTTGTAGCCTCATCTGTGCACTTATCATCACCCAAGTGTCTGTAGGAATATTTGACTGACTCATCATTGCCGCTACCTCGAGTAATCCATATTCATGCGTCATATGGGATCTAACAACCTCAACATCTCTAGTCAGTATTCTACTCAGGGCATTAGCAACTACGTTAGCTTTTCCTAGGTGATACTCCAAAGAAAAGTCGTAGTCCTTCAAAAACTCCAACCATTTGCGCTAATACTCCAAAGAAAAGTCGTAGTCCTTCAAGAACTCCAACCATTTGCACTATCTTATATTTCAACTATTTCTGTATGAAAAGATATTTCAGACTCTTATGATCAGTATAAAGTGTGAATCGTTCTCCATACATATGATGTCTCCATATCTTCAGAGGAAACACCACCTCTGCCAACTCTAAGTCATGAGTGAGATAATTCTTCACATGTATTTTCATATGTCTAGAGGCATAAGCCACTGTGCCTCTGTCCTGCATCAGTACACAACTTGAGCTTGTATGAGAAGCATCTTTGTATACAAGGAATCCCTGACCAGTCTCTAGCAAAATCAACACTGGTGCAGTGGTTAACAATCTCTTCAGCTGAGCAAATGCCTGCTCACATTCCTCAGACCAATCAAATTTGATGCATATGGGTCAATCTGGTAATCGGTGAAGTGATCTTTGAAAAACCTTTCACGAATCTACGATAATATCCCGCTAACCCCAAAAAACTTATGATCTCCGTGACTGAAGTCGGTGTTGGACAATCCATAATAGCTTGAATCTTGGCTGGATCTACAACAATACCTGATGCTCCAACAACATGCCCCAAAAACTTGACATCTGATAGCCAAAATTCATACTTGCTGAACTTGGCGTATAGTCGGTGCTTCTTCAAAGTCTACAATGTCTCCTTAAGGTACTGCTCGTGATCCTCTCGAGTCCTCGAGTATATCAATATATATATTCGATAAAGACTATCACAAAGTAGTCAAGAAATGATCTCATCACCCGATGCATCAAAACTATAAACATGGCAGGACCATTAGTTAACCCAAACATGACTGTAAAGTGATAATCTCCATGTAACGACCCGAAAATTTGACTTGGGCCACGTGTCAAGTCAAGGTCGTATGTGGGACCCACTCGTCGAAATACGTATATCCGAATCCAATTTGGGATGATAATGCTAACTATGCGAGGAATTCGGTGAGCCGAAACACAAACGGGGACGCGTCTCGAGTCGCGTGCCGATGAGGGATACGCCTCGTGATGCGTGTAGCGCGAGTATCGAGATGTTGAAATGAGGCGGGTTGGTGCCTCGAGATGCGCGCTACGCGGTTGTTGAGTTGCCTCGAGATTTGTGTTGCACGAATCTCGAGGGCACTTTTGATTTGAAATTAAAAGAGAAAGAGAAATATATATATATATATAGAAAAGATAAGGATAAGATTGAACAAAAAAAAAATCAGAAGGAGAGAGAGAGAGATCGTGAGAAGGAGAGGAAGAAGGAGACCACCGAGAGGGAGCTCCGGCCGGCGAGGTGCTCGCAGTCGATGAGCCGGCGGTGTCGCGGCTCGGAAGAGCGGCGACCGGCAGCAGCGGCAGGCGGTGATCGCGCAAGGCAGCAGGGTCGCGGCAGATTTGCAGCGCGGACAGACGAGCGGCGCCGGCAAGCGCGCTCGTCGGCGGCGCGGCAGCAGAGCCGGCAGCGACGCCGGCGAGCCGCAGCACCGACTCCGGCGCGACAGCGGGTCGGATCGGCAGCGACGAACCAGCGCGCGACGCGACGCGACGCGGAGGAACTCACTCGCGGCGGCGCGCCGGTGACGGCTGCCGGCGGGGCAACGGCTCCGACAGTGCGGTGGCGGGTTGTCCACCGGTCGGATGCGCGATTTCGACGAAATCGCGACGACGCGATGGAGGTGAGATTTATTTCACCAAATTTTGTTGGGATGTGCATGATTTTAATAAATTAGGCCTAAAATGTCTAAATGGACACCAGGGACTTAAGAGTCGGGTGTCGTGTGCGTAAATCGGGACGCGAGCGACGTTTTGAGGTTCGCGATTTCTCGAGGTAAGTAAACCAGTAGGGACTTATACAGTATTTCATGTCTTTCCATTGACTGTTGTTGTTTAGTGTTGATAGCTTTATTGTTGTTCACTGCTTTGTGATGATAGCTATCGTTAAATTGTTGTCGATTGAGGGGGTCCATTGGCAAGCGAGTCATGGTTACTATTTATCTGCGATATGAGCTCTTATCCGGACGCTGTAGATATCTCTCAATTGAGTGTACGTTGGGGGCACTTATCCGGGTCCGTAGATATCTCATAGTCGGCAGGGGTTAGGGTTGGGAGGCATGGGGCTCGCCCTAAACCCGAGTCTGCTGGGCTTTTGCCGCGACTCAACGACTTTTTGGTCGGGACTCCTTGTTATTTGGCATCACTCATCGATGTATTGTTTACAGTCTGTTATATTCATGCGTTCTTGATTCATTTCGTTCTATTTGCATGAATTCGACTGCTTTGGATATCGTGAACTGTTGTTTTGGATTTGGTGAAATGTTGTGTATATGTCCTACTGGATTTACTTACCTGGGCTCGTCATTTTTATTTTGACTGAGTGCAGAGCCGCAAACGCGTAGCAGAGGGAAGACTTCATAGCTAGGTGCATTTTTTTTGTATATTTTGTATTTACTCTCCTCTGACGATAATTACTGGGTTCCATAATTAGGTTGCCTAACTCCCTGATATTTTTGTTGAGTTATTTAATGTATTAGTTGCTTCCGCTAAATTTTTAAATCTTGAAAATATTAATAACTCAACTGTAAAATGTTAAATGTATTGAAAATGATGGATTGGAAGGCTGACTAGGCTCTCGTTGACCTTGCGAGAATTGGCTCGGAGGTCCACGTGAGCTTAGGCCGGGCGGGGCCCAATTTGCGGTAAAATTGGGGCCGTCACAGTTGGTATCAGAGCCTAGGTTCAGGCGAACCTAGGGGAAAGTTTAATGGGCGAAATAAGACACAAAACAAGCGGAAGTTAGGAATGGTTGAACTTAGAGTGGAACCCTATGATCCTGACTTGAGTCTTCGTTGGGAAGTGAGGAGAGTTGGAAAATGGAAAATGGTAGAACACCTAGCGGATATGAAAAATGGAAAATGGAAATGGAAAATGTTTTTGTCTCATATACGTTTCGAGGTGGGCTTGTACCCCTGGCGTATATGGGGACCATAGATGGTGTGAGTGGGGGAGTACATATGAAAGAACCCCGATTGGATTTAAGAGTGAAATTGGAAAAAAATGGATAATATATGGTATGTTATATACTATATACGATGTCGAAATGATTCGAGGAATCGTGACCATGGTAATGATAAATTAAATGGAATCAATTAGTGATTGATGTTTCATTGGCATACTTGATTTCATTTTTGGTAAATCAACAGTTTTTTCCAGTTGCTTACAACATTGTGGACAAATGGGTGATTATTGGGATTGCCTCGAGATTCGTGTTGCACGTATCTCGATGATACATTTGATTTCTTCTTGAGGAAAACACCCTGCACGTATTTCTAGAGGATCCGCTCGAAATAATTAATGAAATTGAAATGTGATACAGGAATCAAATCCGCAGTAAAGGTGTGTAAATTTGGTATAGTACTGCAGGACGCTTAAACTATATTTAAATGGTTTTGAGTTAAATTGGTTTCAATAGTCCTTGTTTTCATTTGAGCCGAGTTGGGGATCAATTACGAGCGACCAAATGATTTTTGTTCTAGTCAAAAGTTTTGATGGGATTCTTTGGTTATATGTTAAAACCCAAAGAAGGAAAAGGTTTAGGAGTTATATTTTCATCTGATATGAGGTCGTATGACATTGCCTTCATGCACGGATCAGATGTGACAATGTTGGTGATTGTGGCGTATTTGGGAATAGTGGAACTGCATGGATAAGTACTTGTGCCTTGGAAATGCGGGAGTTGTTTAAATTCAATTCAGCTTCGCGGATAGTGACTTAAGAATTAGTTATTTCAATGAATAAATTGAGGTAAATAGCTTGGTTGGTTTGATGAAGCCAATGGAAAATGAAACAATTCATTTTGCGTATAAATGAGAATTTTGGTATTATAAATGGTATGGTTTCAAATTGAAACTTAACATGCCAAGTAGGACTCTAACAAACTTGTGAATTGATTTTCAAGTTATTTAGAGGAATTTTGATCTTATTTAAGACTCAAAAGAGTTCATTAAATTCATTTCAAGTTGTTCGGTAAGTACTGAAATTGTTTGAGTCTCTAAATGGTGTTGAATTGATAAAGGAAATTGATGTTGTTGGATAATATAAAACGAATGAAACAATTAAGGTAAGGAACATTCGAATGTAAGGAATATTCGAGTAAGGAACGTCGAGTGCATAGACATGGACAAATGCGATCTAGTCATGTACGGGGGCAAGGACATGGACATGTTCCGCTTAGAGCGAGAATTTCAACATACCTGTATGGGCGTGTGGACAGCCAGGAACAGATTCGTGCTATTGCCACGTCAGGTCTGACTATTATCCATCGTACCTGATAGAGGGTACGAGTTGGGTTGAAATTCACTCGATGAGAGAGACTGATTTACATTCTCGCAGATATACAACGGATATGCGTATGTTAGTGACGGTGGATCGTGAAATTAAAAATGTTCGTTAGTATTCATTTGTATTCCAATATATGTTGCGAGGATGTTGCCCTGGCATATATTGATGAGAGGAGGACAGAGGGTGTGTTCTTTGCTTGGAGGTCGCGGAGGAGCCCAGCTCGTCGCGGAGGAGCCCAGCTTGTCGCGGAGGAGCCCAACCCTACAGAGTAAGATGGGGGTATGGCCTCGGGCGAGTATGGCCTTGGGCGGGTATGGCCTTGGGTCTTCATTAAAACACGATTGTCCTGTGAGATTTGTTTCAATTTCGAGGACGAAATTCTTAATTCATTGGGAAGACTGTAACGACCCGAAAATTTGACTTGGGCCACGTGTCAAGTCAAGGTCGTATGTGGGACCCACTCGTCGAAATACGTATATCCGAATCCAATTTGGGATGATAATGCTTACTATGCGAGGAATTCGGTGAGCCGAAACACAAACGGGGACGCGTCTCGAGTCGCGTGCCGACGAGGGATACGCCTCGTGATGCGTGTAGCGCGAGTATCGAGATGTTGAAATGAGGCGGGTTGGTGCCTCGAGATGCGTGCTACGCGGTTGTTGAGTTGCCTCGAGATTTGTGTTGCACGAATCTCGAGGGCACTTTTGATTTGAAATTAAAAGAGAAAGAGAAATATATATATATATATAGAAAAGATAAGGATAAGATTGAACAAAAAAAAAAAAAGATCAGAAGGAGAGAGAGAGAGAGAGAGATCGTGAGAAGGAGAGGAAGAAGGAGACCACCGAGAGGAGCTAATAAGGTCACTAACGCGCTAGACATGCCACCACTAACGCGCTGCTTGACATGCCACCTAGCGTGCTTGGTGCTCTGACAGTGCAAATTTTGCATTTTCCTAATTAAAACTTAAGACACTTTAAACAAGTCTAATACCATAAGTAAAGGTCTAAACATACTTAAAAACATGTTTAATGATATCATGAACCTAAAGAAGAGTCTCTAGGGTTTGGGTATGTGTTTTGAGGTGTCGGGAGGCCGGATCCGCTATAGTCATTTGGACTGAATTAGCTATTGTACTCTAGATACCATGACTTGTTTTCTATCTCATTTCATGAGTTTGTTATCATGACATTAGTTGTTGATTAAATTGTTTCATTGACTCTAAATCATGTGCTACGTCATTCTTGAGTATTGAGATATTTAATTAAATGAAATATCATGCGATTAGGTAGGTGTTTGATAATATCGTAAGTCCATTTCCTTTGTGCATTAGTTATGCAATCACATTTTTTGATTCCTAAACTGTGTCATTCCTTGAATAGTGAAAGCAGTTCTCGAGTCTAGGACCATGATATGATAAAGATGAGAGCGACACGTGGGGTCACTAGATTCTCAGGGATGTCGGGATCTCACCAGTTGCTTGTGCATTACACAGGGTATGGGACCGGGGGTTGTTGATAAGTATACATCACATGTGAGGGGCACTAGTAATATTTATGTAATGTGCTTTTGTAATGATGTGAAGGCATCTAAGAGATTGATTACGCCCTAAATAGTGAAAATAGGCCGACGTGATGTAACTCACAGCCGAACGACCCTAGATCATTACTGCTTAACTGTGTATTAGTTTGATTTTATTTTGCTGATGTATCTTATAACATGATTTCTTTTTCAGCATAGTTGCTATCATTATGCTTTTAGATACATGCTATATATTTGGAGATGTGGATAAATGTCTCTCAGTGTTACTTTCTACTTTCTTGTACTCACCATCCTTTTTATGATGGTAGATACAAACCTATCGAGTAGCAGACCGAGAAAGGACAAGATCACCGACTACCTTTGACTCACTGAAGTGCTTCTATATCTGACTTTGTAGGTTGAGATTTTATTGTATGACTTATATATGTCTTTTATATACTTTTAGGGTTATATTTATGGGTTGAGAGATAGTATCGTCACCAGACACATAATATGTTATTATCGCAGTTGAGTTTTATATATGCATGTGATTTTTATTTCCTGATTTTTTTCACACACTTAAGATTTATATTAATGGCTTTCACCAGTTTGTTAAGACTTGCGTTGAATAATCTTTAAATTGTATAAATTTTAATTAACTTTGAATTATAAATTGACGTAAATATAGTGAAATGCTTATTAGAAACGTTTGTAGGTGAGGAAATGAGTTTTGAAAAGGCTGAGTTATACGTTGTTAAGTCCTGCATGGCGAGTTTAGAGCTTAATGACAGGATTAGGCCGGGCAGTGCCCTTATTTAAGAAAGGGTTCGTCATAAACACTTTTCTAAAATTCTCAGGATGAACAAACCATTCAGTCTGTATCATATACACGTCCTCTAGTAACTTTCCATTTAGAAAAGCTATTTCGACTTCCATTTGCCATATCTCAAAGTAATAATATGCAGCTATGAAAATTAGAATTCTAATGGATATAAACGTGGCTTCAGAAGAAAAAGTCTCATCATAATCAACACCTTGAGTTTGTCTGAAACCTTTTGCTACTAGCCATGCTTTATAAGTATGCACATTACCATCCATGTCCTTTTTCTTATTGAGACCATTTACATCCAATGGTTTACCACCTTCACGTAAATCAACCAGGTTCCAAAGTTGGTCATCATACATGGATTGCATCTCAGAATTCATGACACTAAGCCATTAATCTGCCTCAAGGCTAGACACAACTTCTTGATAAGTAGTAGGCTCATTTTGATCCATAAGCAACACCTCACTACTATCAGTAATAAGAAAACCAAATCTCTCAAGTTAATGTATTACCTTATCAGACCTACACGGGCCTTGTGATACCTGTGGAGGTTCAAGTAGTTCAAGATTTTGTTAATTTTCCACTAGCAGTTGAGTGTTTATTTCTGGTTCTTGAACTTCTTCAAGACTTACTTTATTCCCATTGTTGTCTTTTGAAATAAACTTTTTTCCATAAAGACACCATCCCGAGCAACAAACACTTTGTTCCCAATGGGATTATAAAAGTAGTATCCTCTAGTTTCTTTAGGATAACCAACAAATACACACTTGGTAGATTTGGCTGATAACTTTTTTGAGATTTGTTGTCGTATAAAAACTAGGGATGCAAATGGGGAGGGTAGAGGATGGGGATCTCATCTCCATCCCCATCCCCACTTTAGACCCCATCCCCATCCCCATCCCCATCCCCATGTGGGGATGAATTTTCATTCCCATCCCCATCAAATCCCCTCGGGGATTTTTGAGGGGAAATATTTTTCCCATTAATTTTTCTTAAAAAAATTATAAAAAGTATAGGGCACATACATATGAATGATCATAATTGTTGAAAATTCCAACCAAAATAAAGTATAATATATCATGCATGAAAGTTCTAATTTCTAACTTCTATGTGTTAAGCCAACACTTGTAATTAAGTTTCGACTAAATCATTAACAATAATATGGACAAAAAAGTTCAAATTCATATTAATCCTTAAAGTAACTCCATATATATATATATATATCTTCAAATCACCAAGTCATCCTCAACTTCCTCATCATTGTTAGACGAGGAATATCAAAATGAAGCATTTGATTGACCTATTAAGAAAAAAAAGAAAAGATAAATAAGCATCTCATTAAAGTACAATATAAGTCAATCAAGTTTACTTTGAGAAGTTAATCCAAGTAGGTAAATTTTTTTGAAAACTAAGCAATTCGCAAAAAGAAATATAATATGCATACCTTCTCTCATTAACTCTGATCAAATCCAATCTCTAGAACACATCAATGCTTCTAACATATCAGGAGATAACCTATTACAATATGGAGTTAAAAATCTTCCACCTATACTAAATGCTGATTAAGAAGCAACGATAAAAACGGGTATGACCAAGATATCCCTTGCCATATTTGATACAATAGGGTACTTGTTTCCGTTTGTCTTCCACCATTCCAAAATATCAAAATCTCCAAGCATAGGATGAAATATCTCTTTAAAATATAAATCGAGTTTACTTTTAGTACATTCATCGAAACTTGAGGATTGAAGACATTGAGTGAACACATCATCAAATCGAACAATATTCATGTTGCTAACACCGACAGAAGATGCACAAGAAAGAGATGAAGAACTCACAATTATGTTCTCTTCTATACGGCTCACGTCTTGTTTGCTACGAACATTCTCTTCATACTCAGAAAATAAGAGGTAACAAATATTTTTCAATCTTTTCTTTTTTTTTTCCATCATCTTTATAAACGTCTAAGATCCTAAGTTTGTATCTAGGATCCAACAAAATGGCAACTCCCATCATCCCATGAATTACAAGCCAATACTTGTTCAATTTTTCCAACATCAGTTTAGCATGTTCCTAATAACCCCATTTGCATCTTCAATCCATCTATCTAAAGTCCACTCAATCTCAATAAGTTTAGGAAAAAAGGTGTTTGCAGTAGGGTACTTTCTTCTGCAAAAAAATTCAGTCACATTGTAAAATAAACGCAACCTCTCCCAAACATCTTTAGCTAACTCCCATTCTTCATGACTAGGCAAAGATTTGTAGAGAGTTTCACGTTGCTTAAGACGAGAGAATACCTCTTTATAGATCAAAGCCGTCTCAAGCATAAAAAAAGTCGAATTCCACCTTGTCTTACAATCAAGAGTTAGTGCTTTTGCATAACTTAATCCTAGTTGATGACAAGCTTCTTCAAATTTCTCCTCTCTCTTAGCAGATGCTCTTCAATATGAAACATTATCTCGAATTCTTTTCAAGTCCTACTTTCATCACTGACAACCTATCTTTCACAATCAAATTCAAAATATGAGCACAACAACGCATATAGAAAAACTCCCCTCTAAGAAGCAAAGTACCCCAATCAAACTTCTCCATAAAAAGATCAATGATAAATTCATTTGTAGTGCAATTATCAACTGTTAAAGTTGATAACTTTCTATCAATATTCCAATCCAAAAAGAAATTCATTAGCTCTTCACATAACACATCTGTCGTTTGTGGACATGTCACATATGCAAATCTATAGAAAAGAAAAATACCAAACCTATGATAAAAGTGCAAACTAAAAAATATATTTATCCTTAAAAAAAGACTAATCATTATAAGCATAGTAAAAAAGATACCTTAGTATTCGACTTTGTAGCTCCCAATTTGAGTCAATCCAATGTGCCGTAATTGCCATATATCCGCGTCTTTGATTTCGAGAAGTTGACATGTCCGTAGTGACTCCAAATCTACTATTGTTGGTGGAAAACAACTTAATTGTTTTATTCTTCTCAAACGCATAAACTTCAAGAATATCAGCTCTAAGGGTAGTTCTACTCATCATTGTAAATTGTGGTTAAAGACTTGCCACTAATCTCTTAAAGCCTATTTGTTCAACAATAGACAATGGATGCTCATGGAGCGTCACAAAATTTGCCATCTGTCTCCTTGATACTTCTTGTTTAAATTACTTGAATAATATTTGAGTTTTCCCTTCAGGTGTTTTCTCTACAACCGATTTTTCCTGAGAATTTCCTTTAGCATCATGAGTCATTCGAGAAAGACAATATTTCCAATGATCTCCAAGTGCGTAGTGCCATATCTTGGTTCTACACTCAATGACTTCTTACAGTAGTTACAAATGGCTTTTCTTTTTCTTGCTATCATTTCAGTTTTAAAGTGACCCCAAACCCAAGATTTCAACTTCCGCTTCTTTCCTATAACTAATGAATCTTCGGCTTCTCCATCGACTTCAATTGGTGTGGTACTTTATTGAATTGGTGTGGCAATAGAAAGGGGTGGAGGTGTCACTTCCACAACTGGTGTTAATTGAGCACTAGAACTTGATGGAGTAGTCATGTGACTCATCTCAATCTAAAATGAAGTAAAACAAAAGGGAAAAACTAGCAATTGATATGATATCTTTTGTACAAGAAAAAACTAATCAGTTAGTATAATAGGGAAAATGTTAAATAATGGATATATCTTCTTAATTATTACTCTATAATTAACAAATTATAATATTAAATGTGTGAAAAACTAGAGATGAGGGACATATATAAATAAGACTATATATAGTATAGTATTGTATATACACATTAATATAATAGGAAGACTATTAAATAATAGATATATCTTCTTAGTTCTTACTCTTTAATTAGTAAGTTAAAATATTAAATGTGCGAAAAACTAGAGAGGAGGAACATATACAAGCAATAATATATATAGTATAGTATTGTAATTGTATACACATTTAAAAAAAAAATGGTTGAGGCCCCCACCACAAATGTGGCTCTGTCCATAATATAAAGTCAAGAAGTTAGTTGGTGGCTTGGTGCATTGAAGCTTTTAACTAGAGGTATATTGAAGCTTCTAACAACACAACGTTTAAGGTGCATTAAACAAAACAAAAGGTTCGTTAAACCAAACAAGTCAAAACTTGAAAATGACTTGATAGGCACCTCAAAAGACTACAATGCTTTAACAATTTGACAGCATATCAAACCTTTTAGTCACATAAAGCTAGCATTTGTAGAAAGCTGTAGAATTAGAATCGATTCACATGCATTGCAGTTATTCAAGAAAAAAAGACAAAAAAGTGATTACATGAAAAGTATTCTCAAAAAATAAAGAAACAAACCCACATATTTATTATGCCTTACACAGCAAGAAAAAATCAAGTCATTCACTTAAGAAGAGACAAATAAATTTAAGAGGACCAGAGGCGTCCAGTGTGGGTTCCTCTTCCTTCCTATTGCTGCAAAACTCTCAAGAAAGAAGTAGTAAAACTTACCATAGAGCTTTAGCTCAAGGATGAAACCCCATCAAAGGGCTTCTCCAACATCTAACCAAGGCGTGAGCAATCGAAGAAGTAGTAAGACCTCCCATGGAGCTCGAGCTCGAGAACGTGATTGATTGGGATTTGAAGATGCTCTAGGGCATTGTGGATCGACTGAGAATGTGTTCGTGGAGCACATACTAATGGCAAGAACTAGAGCTAATTTGTGGAAAATAGAGACAAGAAATGTAGAGGAAAATGAGCACTTACCAGTAGATGAACAAAGTGGATTTTTCGAGCAAGGAGTCGGCCTCTTAAAACAAACTGTGGGAAGTGAAAATGGGAAGCCCTAGCAAAACAGTGTTGTGGTGGAGATCAAGAGTTTTTTTTTTTGAGTATTACTATATGCGGATATGCCTATATGGTATGTATTCTATAATTATGTTTAAGGGTAGATAAATACTTTTAATTTTTTTTTTGACTTTATTTATGTTAATTTATTTTTCAAGAATTGTTTTTTTTTTTGAAACATGGGGTACTTACTAGTTAGGACTTAAAAAAATATGAGGTACTTAATATTATTTTTTAATAAAAATATTTTTGATCAAATTTAACTTATTTTAGCAGAAAGTCAAAACTTTAATCACTGTTTTGCATTCAAACTTTAATGAACTATTTTGCTTTATTTTAGTGTAATTTATTATACAATAACTAATTAACAATTACTAGTAGGTTTTTTGTTTGGTAATCACTTTCATTAACTATTTTGCTATATTTTAGCGTAATAGTCTAAGATTTTGATGTCCTAAGGCCTAACTCATAAATCGTAAGTCTACAACATTAATATGTAAACATTAAATTACTTGTTCTATTTTCTCAATTTTTTTTATAAAAAATAAAATATTATTATTTGTACTTTTGGTGTGAATTTGAAATATTATCGATAAATATATATATTGATATTTTTAATGGTATACATGTCTAAATATCGTATGGTAATACTACTATGAATCTATCATATAGATTATAGAGTCATAGACTATGTAGATTTCGATATATGTGTGTGCATGTGCGTTTAATCTATAATATATACTATAAATTTGACATGTTGAGATTATATATAAGAAATATATATATATATATAATATAAGTATAGTTGAAAGCAAATCAAAGTTTCAAGTTTTCAACACACTCCCAATATATATATAGCATATTTTTATAATTTTTTTAGACAAGCATATTTTTATAATTAAATGTTAATAAATATGAGAGAATTTTAGTCTACTACTTTTTATATTTGATATTTACGATCATTAGAATTTGGTAATGTAATATTAAATATACATATGTATAAGTGTATTAGTATTTTTAAATGACATTTATACACGTAACATATATATATATATAGGTCTATTGCTAGCATACTATAGTCTATAGACATATTGTCATATGATATATAGATTTTAATATATGTGAAAGCGTGTGTACTATTTATTATTAATTTGACATAATAAATGATGGAATTATTTTAAAAAAATGTTAAATATCATTATTTTATAATTAAATGTTGACAATTATGATAAAACTTTATTGTACTGTTTCTCATGTTTGATATTTGACATCAATCACTAGATTTTGGTGATATAGTATTAAATATACATATGTTTATGCGTATATATATTTTTAAATGATACTTATACATGTAATATGCATACACAAACATTGACATATTCTATTTTATATATATGATATAAGATATATGATATATGATTTATATATATATTGTGTGTGTGTGGGCGCACGTACTAACTATATATTATAAATTTGACATGATCAGTGACAAGATTGTTTTTAAATAGCTATTGTTTATAAGTTTAAAAAATATATAATTAAATATTAACAAATATTATATTATAAATAGTCTAATCCATACCATGCAGTTGACTCACCTAATTTGAAAATTGAGAATATGAAATAAAGGGTTGAAGTTTTGTTGTGATTGTTGATCGATGTATAATTTTTCCCTCACAACTCTTAAGAGTTAAAGAAACATTAATACCAATAAGTTACAAATTCAAAAATGTATATAAAAATATAAACTATATATAAAGCCTATATCTAGGAGCAAAAAAAAAATCCCTTACGAGGATCCAACAAAATATGATTTTGTAGTTTTTTCTCATTTAAGTCTAAATTTGTAAAATATAAATATAGTTCCAACTTGCAAGTATTTTTTTTGTCACAAAGCTGCAATTTGCAAATAATTCAAAACAAAACATATAATTAACTAAACGAGTTAAAATTACAAAATGTTTGTATATCACTAATGTTTTGGGTGAAACACTGAAAACCTTGCAAATATATGGGTTCTCTAAGGGGATTACCTAAAGGTATCCGACGTATCCCCATTGGAAAATCCTCGCGGGGATTACCCATGAGGATCTATTGGTAAATCTCTGCGGGGATTACCAATGGGAATCCCTAATAGAAATACCCAATGGGATCCCCACGGGTAATCCCCAATGGGGATACCCATGGGGATCCCCAATGGGGATACTCGCGTGGATCCCCGCGGGAATTACCAATGGGGATTCCCTGCGGGGATCCCCGAGGGTGTATTTCTTTCCCCGTCCCCATACCCATACCCGCGCGAGTATGAGATTTTATCCTCATCCCCGCCTCCATCCCCATTTAAATTCCCCCTCCCTATCCCCATCGTTGGGAATCCCCTTCCCCCGCGGGGATACCCCACCTCGTTTGCATCCCTAACAAAAACCTTACAGCCCCAAATCATAAGGAAAGACAAACTTGTTCTTTTTCTGAACCACATCTCATATAGTGTGTTATCAACAACTTTAGAAGGAGCATGATTCAGTGTAAACGCAACAGTTTTTAAGGTATAGCCCCAAAAGGACATAGGAAGATCTGCATGACTCATTATAAATCAAGGCATATCCAATAAAGTATGATTTCTCATATCAGAAACAACATTCCATAGTGGAGTTGTTGGAGAAGTTAATTGTGAGATAATCCCACAGTTTTAAGATGATAATCAAACTCATGGTTCAAATACTCAATACCTCGATCTGATGAAAGTGCTTTAATAGTTTTGCCACGTTGATTTTGCAATTCATTCTGAAATGTTCGAAACATTTCAAAAGATTCACCTTTATGTTTCATGAGATACATGTAACCATATATGCTAATATCATCTGTGAAAGTAATAAAGTAGTGATAACCACCTCTAGCCACTTTGTTTATAGGACCGCATACATCCGTATGTATTAGACCTAATAAATCACTTGCCCTTTCACTGTGTCCAGTAAAGGGACTCTTTGTCATCTTGCTTAGTAAACAAGATACACATGTTTCATATGATTCAAAATCAAATGAATCTAAAAGTCCATCTTTATGGAGTTTAGAAATGTGTTTCTCATTTATTTGGCCAAGACAACAATGCTAAAGGTAGGTTTGACTCAAATTATTTGACTAGAATCTCTTTGTATTTACATTAAGAATATGAGTATCTGTGGACCTTTTCATGTTTAGAATATAAAGACCATCACACAAATCAACATTCACATAAAAAACGACTTTACGAGAAATTGAGCCTTTATTATTCGCAATAATGAAATTAAAACCATTCAAATCAAAACATGAAAATGAAATGATGTTTTTGCTCAAAGCAAGGACATAATAACAATTATTTAAACTAAAACAAGTCCACTGGGTAAAATTAACTCATAGTATTCTACAGCCAACGCAACAACCTTACTCCATTTCAAATTCGTAGGATCACTTCTCATTTATTTAGTTTTCCACTTTTGGTGAGACCTTGCACATTAATACAAATGAGAGATCCACATCCGGTATCCAATACTCAGGAATTACTAGTAGACAAGGTTAACTTCAATAACGTAAATACCTGAAGCAGTTGTCGCACTATTCTTCTTTTTCTTTAGATCTTCATGATAGAGCTTGTAATTTCTGAACCAATGCCCAAGTGCATGGAAAAAATGACAATTCCCTTCTTTTTCCTTTTCCTTTTGGGACTGTGAAGTAGAAGCAACATTAGACTTGACTCGTCCATAGGCTTTGTGACAGTTACAACAGCCTTGACAACTTTATGTGGTGGCCCCAAATTCCAGGCCGCCTTGCTGCCCGCCATGTCGCATCCCACGTCACCAAGCCTTGCTACGTCATGGCTCGCATATACTTGATGTCCCGCGACCTACCTGGCTACTTACACTTTTCCATTTAACCCTAACATAGCTAATTAATTTCCATATAAATCTTAATGATTTCATTTGCCAGTAAATCAATTTATCAAGTTATATTACAATTTTACAGTGGAAGTCTTAAATTAAGTAAGTTATGCAATATTTATTAATTCTAAGTAGTGGAAAACCCGTCAAAAGATACCATGTATATATCAAGGCGAGATAAGTATTACAAAAGTTCCATATACATGTAATCAGTGTTTTATGGTCCCCAAAACCCAACAAAAGTAAAATAAATACATACTGTAGTCACAAATGAGCTGCTCCACTATCTCAGAGGTAGTCGCCCAATACCTCCATGCCCTTACCCTTGCTCGTCGAAGGATCTGCACTCAGTCACCCAACAAATACAGTGACGAGTCCAATGAGTAAAATCCTAAGAGAAGTCCACACAATATTCAAGAAATAAAATTGATAAACTACGAGACATGCGAATATAACACCTGACAACAGTATGTCATATTCCCATGAATGTAGGCAACATACGACAAACAAAAACAGTAGCATGAACTAAATAACTAGCATGTACCAATTAAAACAGCTCAAAAATAAAACATGAATCAGCAAACATACGTATAATCATGAGAAAACCCTGACCGACACCAGCCAGTAATCGATAAAGCAAATAAGAACCACGTATATACTTATAGGCTTACAGGGACTAAGCCCCAACTTCAGTTACCGGATGAACCCTTCCAGACACTATTTCAAGTCAAAGGAACACCCTAAATCCATCCCAATAGTCGTAGATACATTCTACTTCCATTGACACGAGCACTAAACATAAGTAACTCGTGCAAGCGATTTAGCCACAACCAATATATATGTAAACCAAAATAGGAGTGAAAACCCATGTGTGCCAATCAACAGTCACACATGAAATGCGATATCAATAAATCAAAACCATGAATTCTATGAAGCATTCTCAAGGGTTTTACGCACCTCAATCCGCGCTCCGATTTCCCCGGATTCCCATATCCGACTCGACTAGCTCATCGATACCCGAGCTATGGTCCCCTAAGTTCCTGAAATCCAATTTTACATATTTAGTATGTTGTTAGCGCACTATGAGGTGGTGGCGAGCTATGGACATGACGTAGCGTGTTACTATTTTTCATCCTGAAGAACAATGGGAAACCCAGAACGATTAGCACGCTAACTGTTCTAGTTAGCGCTCTATGTGGCATTTAGGACATAATTCTCAAGTTGAGAATTATGTATTTCCCTTTCAATTTGGCTACCTTAACTGGTTTTACAAATTCTCTATATGCAATTAACACTAAAAAAACATCTAACACAACCTCAGAACCTCATTTTACACCAATTTGATCAACATTTATCAAAAATAGGTTCATTAGACAGAGGAGATGATGAAGAAGATGATTACCTAGGTTTAATCCTCCAATTTGATAATCTCCAACTCCAATTTCTAGCTCTCTTTCTCCTCTCTGTGATTTCTCAGCAAATTCTATTTAACATGTTTTGGTTGCACAGTTTGATCAATCTTTCATATATATATCAATGTGAGGTGTGTTTCTAACCCTTGATCCGCATGCATTTATGTAACCCGAGAATCATCCAAGGGTCATTCTTTTGCCACATTTCCCACTTACATTCCACTAACTCAAATCAAGTGACACCACATTGTTACTCCCTTGGTCTCTAGATATGTTAATGTGTATCTCCAAGCAAATCTTATGCTTTCCATTTAATTGACTAAACTATAGGCCTTTATTTATTTTAATTTGACCACACTAACTTAGGCCCATTATGCTAAATATGGTTAGTGTTTTATTTATAAAAAATAACCAACTTATGGTCCCACTAACCTTCGATTACCCGATACTCGGTGCCCCGCATCTCGACATGTATTTCGAGGCATACCATTTCCTCGGTTCTTGTGTTCGAGCTAACCGAGTTGTCCATGTAATGCCCAAATTACGACCGTTAATCCTCGAGATTAATGCTAATCCTAGTTTAATTAATTTGTGCCATTATAATTCTTCCCAACTAGGAGAATCTCGTCCTCGAAATTTGAATCTCGATTAAACTTTGATGTAACTATCCTATCCATGTTTGACAACTCCTCACACCTTGATTGTCCCTTCTACAGTCCCTTGAACACCCCACTACTCCAATATCAGGGAATGTAGTGTTACCCTGAGACATATGCACATGTCGCTGAGGTAGTCAAGATCAGCCACTCTTTTCCAACATCTTCGCAACCTATTCTCAGTTCGATCTTCGTGTTCAAGTTTCTCTAACACACCAATAATTGTGAACCTCTCATATCATGTATCCCTACATGATAGTCCTAACCAACCATCACATACCGTGACAATCTCATGCCATGCCCTAACCTATCCTTACTTACCATGGCAATCCTATGTCATGCCATGACCTATCCGTACTCACCATGAAAATCTCATGCCATTCTACGACCAATGACAATCCCATGTTATAACACAATAAGCTACCATTGTACCACTATCATCTACCATCGACCACTATGCATGCATAAACCTTAAACTATATTTATTAAGAATTTAAAATCATGTACCTTGAACCCGCTATTGGGACGTCTCCCCACCTGGCTAAGTCACCACATGCACCGGCTCTCGAGTCTGCACCGGTGTCACTACTGCTAGAATTGCTGATCTCCGTGAACAGTCCCTCCTGAACAGTCCCTCCTAACGTGACCTTCCTATCCACATCGCCTACATATGATCCTCCATCTTGGTTTTGCTCGCCGATTCCCTGACCACTGGCCCTGACCCTATGATCTCCAAGTCTCTACCTCCCTGGTCCTGAGTCTATCTTTACGGCGAAGCTGGTAATGTAGGTACATCATACGCTTTGACTGTCCGATCATCATCCCCAAGGCCTCGACCATACTTTCTGTCCTCTCCGTCGTCTCGATCACTTGGTCTCTTTCGCCCATAACTCTGTCTAGTCTGTTTCTCCGACTCAATAAATGAATGTTTGTTGTTCATCTGCTTCAGATGTGTCTCATAAGTAAGTGCTCTATCATACATCTCCTGCAGTGTCTGCGTTTTGGAGGAAACTATGGCGCTATCTATGTCCTCAATCAACCCTCGGACGAAGTATTAAATCTGCAGTCTCTTAGTGTCTGCGATGTCCGTGGCAACTGTATCAGATACTGATATATATCCATATACTGTAACACTGACCGACTACCCTATCTTAACGCTAGAAACTCCTCTCCCAGCCTCAACCTCACCTCCATGGGTATGTACTGATCGTAAAATAACTCTTTGAACTTTACCCATGTCGTCGGATCTGGGTGAATATCTATATACGCTGTCTACCACACAACATCATCCCCTCTTACCATATGCCCCGATATCCTGGTGTGTATGCTATCCAGGATCCGTAGTAGCTTATGCAACATCTGATGTGCAATCAACCACTTCCCAGCCGCCTCTAGGTATCTGCCTCCATGAAAGTATTCGGGATTGAATTTGATAAACTCCCTCATCAACTTAACCTCTATTGTCATTGAAGTCTCAAACATGTCGGTCTGTGCTGACATAGTAGTCTGCGTCTCGATCTGTGCTACTATCGATGTAGCAACCACTGTTGGAGGCTCCTGTACCACTACATGCGTCGGTATAGTCTGGATAGTCGATGGAACTGTCAAATCATTGTCGTCTCGCCGTGCTCGTACTCCAGCGGATGTGAGTTATGCAATCGTCGTATCTCGTGCACGCACGCATCATATCCATCAATAACTCGAACTGCCTATCATGAGCTGCGAATCGTGCGGCTGCTGACAAATCCAAACCCTCATATCTAGTCTGGTATCTTATTTGACCAACATCTATAGTAGGTGGAGTCGACTGGCCATCCATCGTGATCTACATCAAAAAGCGTGCGTTGGATCACCTTTCATATATGTGTATATAATATATACAATCGAAAACATAACACGTATATAAACCCTATCACTACCCCATCTCAAGTTGCTTCCCAACTAAGATTCTAAGTCAAGATCTTCGAGTTTCCACATCTAAGATTTGTTTGTTAACTTTTATTCTCTTTTCTTTAAATTTTTATCCTACGCCCTATCGACCTCGCTCTAACACCAACTGTGGCATTAATATATGGTTATATTATGCTTCATCCCCTTATGCACTATTGACCTTGCTCTTATACCAAACTGTGGCAGCCCCAAATTCCAGGCCTCCTTGCTGCCCGCCATGTCACATCCCACGTCACCAAGCCTTGCCACGTCATGGCCCTCTTATACTTGACGTCCCGGGACCTACCTGGCTACTTACAGTTTTCCATTTAACCCTATCTTAGCTAATTAATTTCCATATAAATATTAATGATTTCATTCACCAGTTAATCAATTTATCAAGGTATATTACAATTTTACAGCGGAAGTCTTAAATTAAGTAAGTTATGCAGTATTCAATAATTCTAAGTTGTGGAAAACCTGGCAAAAGATACCATGTATATATCAAGGCGAGATAAGTATAAAAAAAGTTCCATATACATGTAATCAGTGTTTTATGGTGCCCAAAACCCAATAAAAATAAAATAAATACATACTATAGTCACACACGAGCTAGCTCCACTATCTCAGAGGTAGTCGCCCAATACCTCCTTGCCCTTGCCCTTGCTCGTTGGAGGATCTACACTCACTCACCCAACAAATACAGTGACGAGTCCAGTGAGTAAAATCCCAAGAGAAGTCCATACAATATTCATGAAATAAAATTGATAAACTATGAGACATGCAAATATAACACCTGTCAATAATACGTCATTTTCCCATGAATGTAGGCAACATATGACAAACAAAAGAAGTAGCGTGAAATAAATATTAAGCATGTACCAATTAAAACAGCTTAGAAATAAAGCATTAATCAGCAAACACACGTATAATCTTAAGAAAACCCTGACCTACACCAGCCAGTAATCGATAAATCAAATAGGAACCATGTATATACTTACAGGCTTACAGTGACTAAACCCCAACTTCAGTTACGAGATGAACCCTTCCACACGCTATTTCAAGTCAAAGGAACACCCTAAATCCCTCCCGACAGTCGTAGATATATTCTACTACCATCGACATGAACACTAAACACAAGTAACTCATGCAATCGATTTAGCCATAACCAATATATACGCAAATCAAAATAGGAGTGAAAACCCATGTGTGCCCACCCGCAGTGACACATGAAATGCGATATCGATAAATCAAAACCATGAATTCTGTGAAGCATTCTCGAGGGTTTTACACACCTCAATCCGCACTCTGACTTCCCCGAATTCCCGTATCCGACCCGACTAGTTCCCCGATACCCGAGCTACGGTCCCCTAAGTCCCTAAAGTCTAATTTTACATATTTAGTATGTTTATAGGTGTTTGAGATATGTATTAAGTTAAAAATTCCAAAACAACCCTTTATATTCAGTTTATGTCGGTTGTTAGCGCGCTATGAGATTAGTGTAGCGCTCTATGTGGTGGTGGCGCTATGGACATGGCGTAACGCATTACTGTTCTTCATCCTGAAGAACAATGGGAAACCTAGAACGATTAACGCACTAATCGTTCCAAGTAGCGCGCTATGTGGCCTCTAGGACATAATTCTCAAGTTGAGAATTATGTATTTCCCCTTCAATTTGGCTACCTAAACTGGTTTTACACATACTCTATATGCAATTAACACTAAAACAACATCTAACACAACCTCAGAACCTCATTTTACACCAATTTGATCAACATTTATAAAAAACGGGTTCATTAGATAAAGGAGATGATGAAGAAGATGATTACCTAGGTTTGATCCTCCAATTTGATAATCTCCAACTCCAATTTCCAGCTCTCTTTCTCCTCTCTGTGATTTCTCAGCTCTCTTTCCCCTCTATGTGATTTCCCAACAAATTAAATTTAATATGTTTTGGTTGCATGGTTTAATCAATCTTTCATATATATATATATATATATATATATATATATATATATCAATGTGAGGTGTGTTTCTAACCCTTGATCCCCATGCATTTACGTATCCCGAAAATCATCCAAGGGTTTTTCTCTTGGCACATTTCCCACTTACACTCCACTAACTCAAACCAAGTTACACCACATTGTTACTCCCTTGGTCTCTAGATATGCTAATGTGTATCTCCAAGAAAATCCTATGCTTTCCATTTAATTGACTAAACTATAGGCCTTTATTTATTTTAATTTGACCACACTAACTTAGGCCAATTCTGCTAAATATGGTTAGTGTTTTATTTATAAAAAATAACCAACTTATGGTCCCACTAACCTTGGACTACCCAGTACCCGGTGCCCTGTGTCTCGACAAGTATTTCGAGGCACGCCATAGCCTATTGTTTTAATTTGAATTTACTTAGCCTATGGTTACATTACCCATCTTAATTGATTGACTATTCATCTTAACATGGATTGTCTAGTTTCCCAGCGTACCTGTAGTTCGCCTATTTACTACCTGCATTGGCATGCCTTTCGAGGCAAACACCCATCACACTAACTTGCTCGATAGCAACGTACACACATGCGGTTAAATATAATAATAATAAATTTGAACACCACATTTACACAACTACCATCCATAAATAACATATTTCCCCGATTCTCATGTTCGAGCCAACCGAGTTTTCCACGTAACGCCTGGATTACGATCGTTAACGTTAATCATAGTTTAAATAATTTGGGTTGTTACGCTTTAGCCTTGCCTTTGGCCTTCTTCTTCATAGCCTTTCCTTTCTGAACCATCAACACATTAGCAATAGGTTTCTTGACATTATGCTCAAAAATTTTAAGCATCAAATGTAACTCTGAGATAAATTTCTCCATATTATTCATGTTATAGTTCATCATAAATTGTGAATAACTATCAAGCAATGAATTCAGGATAAAACCTGTAGCCAACTCTTGGCTTATAGGAAATCCAAGTCTGTCAAGATGGTCAACATAGCCCTTCATTTTCAGAACATGAAGACTAACTGACGCACCCTCAACCATTTTGCAAGAATGAAGGTTCTCGACTGTCTCGAACCTTTCTTGTCTAGCATGCTATTGAAACATTTCCTTCAGTATCATAGCCATGTCGTAAGCTTCCATGTGTTCCATGTCTTTCTGAAGTTTAGGAACCATGGTTGCCAACATAATACATGCAACATCAGTTGAGTCGTTGACATGTGTAATATGTGGATCCTTTACGGCTCTTGAAGCATTGGCTAGTGATTCCTCAATAGGATCATCCTGAACATACAACTTGTGTTCATGCTTAAGAACAATTCTCATGTTTTTGAACTAGTCAAAAAAGTTTGTCTCAGATAACTTATCCTTCTCAAGGATGGATCGTTGTGACAAATGATTAATGCGATTTGAAGAGGCCATAGATCTACAACAAAGATTACAAAAAATTTCATTTTAGTATAGAGGAATAGACTCCCACTAAATTAACAACCATCCTAAAAACACTATATTAATTTAATGGACTAAAATCCATGTTTCACTTAATCCCAAGACAACTAAGGCATGACACTTTGAATTAGGTTATTTATGTAAGTATCTTTTTACCAATTACATTACATGTAACTTTTAGTTGTTTTATGAGATTATGAAATCTTATGTTTTAACATGTTTTATATCATCATGTGCCTAAAGCCCAAAACCGTTTTGATAGTTTTATCAAGTCTAACCATTTCAAACAATAGAGTAACCATTACTCAATTTGCCTCACCAAGATAACATGATACAATCTGCAGAGCCATACCCATATAGATGTGATCAAAGCCTCGACAAGTATTTGAGAATGGATGACACTTAACTTAAAATTTGGAAGAGCGATTTTTTATTTGTTTTAGTAATTATAAATCAAACAAGATAAATATCATATATTAGAATGCATGTACAATCACTAAAAAAGTTAGAAAATCTTACTAATATTAACTATTATACAAATTTTCTTGTGTTACGAACAGTTAGCGGCGGTCCCGCTAGCCGATCAGCGAGCGATGGTACAGAGGCAGTGCCCCTTTTTTGAAAACGAATTTTAGTTCCAAAAATTGAAAATCACCTAAAATTTCTCATTATTTCAATCAATCCAATTGACCAAAACATTTTGAAAAATATTAATTAAAACATTTTTAATTAACTTAGGCCCACCTCCAACTTAATATCTTATTCTAATCAAATTAAAATTAAAATACTTTGAATCCTTATCCAATACAAATTTGTTATATATCTCATCTATCTTATAAAATTTGTAATTCTTACTCGATTACAAGTTTATTTCTTATCTAATAGGAATATACTAACATATAACCACAATGAGGTATATGATCAAAACCAATTTTGATTCTTATTCATACAAAACAAGCAATTGAATCAATAAATGAAATATTAATCATGCATTCAACATCAGAATCATATTAAATTAATCATATTAACCTAATCATGATTTCTATCATGGAGACATACATAATTATTGAACAAAAATAAAATATGTATTCAACACCAAAATCACATTAACCTAAACATGAATTCTATCATGAACATACAAAATTCGCATCGTTCAATATTAAAAACATATGTTAATCGAAATATTCTAAACATGAATTATATCATTGAATTAAATCATGCATATATATCAAATATATGAATTAACAATATGCTTTAAAACCAATTCTTGATAACAATTATCACATAACCTATATGTACATCACATACACATTAATCAAGATTATGTTTTCACATATATATCATATATACATTAATCAAGATCATGTTTTCACACATATATCATATATACATCAGAGAAAACTTGCAAATGTTTAATAGAACCAAGCCTAAAACTGATATCACCGTTAGATTTAGGGTTCATACATAGTGAAAAATTCAAAGTAATTTTGAAAAACCCGACAGGATCGAAAATAAGTTACATTAAAGTAGATCTACAAAAGTAAATCATATCTTAATTCATAATTTCCTTCTCTGATTGTTCGATTTCCAAGACGTGCAAGTGCTCGTCCTCTATCGAAAATCCACACATGAATTGTGACTACAATTTGGAGTGCTAGCCCCAAGAGAGATTGAAAATACTTTTTCTTTCTCTCTAAAGTCCAGAGAAATCGGCAATAGCAAAACAAAAAATCTCGTTCATTTTTAGGGTTTCAACCTCTAGTATAATCTCACTTGTAAACCTTATTCGTAATACTAATATTGTATTTAGGCAGTTTAAGCAAATTATACATATGCCCCTATTAATAAGTTATCATATAACAAATCTTAAGGGATTTTATGTCTTGAATTGCGTAAATCCATATAAAATTAATTACTTTGGATCAATTGAAATTGCGGAAAGCCATTCTTTGTGTGCGACCCAATAGGTTGATGCGACGTTAGCAGTGAACCAAAACCATTTTGGTAAACAAGTCATAAGCGGTCTCTTGCAAGGCATTATGACTACCCAAGTAGCATGAATATCAGAATCGATACAACCTAATGAATAACATATATCACATCTTTTTGTCGTGCTATATCCTTTAATTAAACATATGACATGGAAAGTCACCCTTAATGTTCAATCGTACTAGTCTCAATCTTTAGGTAGACTGAAAACATCCAAATGACATTGATCATATCAATTTACCTAGACTTGGCCATTTAACAATCTTACATATTGAGGGATCCACTGATATCTCTCTATACGAGAGGGAGGGATTCTATCTTGATTGCACACCTTCACATATTATTCACATGGTAACCAATCACAATCTTTATAATCGTTCGATTAAAAACAACATTTGATTGTGTCAAATTACCATGCTCCTAATAATGAAGTCTATGATAATCACTAGTCGAAAGACTATATGATATATCTATCATGAGTAACACCTATGACTTAATCCATGTGGTGTTCTCATAGTGGGTTGGTTCAGTACCTTGTTCCCTAACAAGTACTCATGATCTCGATTCATATCCCTATGCACATGATCATCACATGACCATCGATCAAAATTTACACTAGCCTTAATTCATTATAGTTCCCGGTATAATGACCGACTATGAAAATTTAGGATATTTTAAAAAATACATATGCATCTTATTATAAATTAAACATGCAATCACTTATAATAAAAAAACAAACGAAAACCTCTATTTTATTAACTAAAATTATAAGATAAATAATGTTTGTAGATTGGCCTAGGGTACATGCCCCATCATGTTTGAGGTAATCAGTCAACATTATCGATTGGTTTGAGCATCACTAAGTTATATCCCTTCATCGTTATTAATGATTTGTACAAATTAAAGTGGATATTATTGGTTTTTTTGAGGTGTGGAGGACCACCATCTCCTTTTAAAAGTGGCAAGAAGACATCACAACAGCCTAGCAAGATTTCTTGCACAGTCACATAGGTCATCGCCTTTTTCATTCATATTATTTTTATTGTCCTTGTGTTTATCATGGTTTGTGAGAAAAAAAGGTATGCACGTGACTTGGTGGTTTAACAGAGGGCAAAAAATTTAGGGGTTCACCTGTATACTTAGCCACTCAGGTTGATTGGGCTAACTTGTTTTTTTTGAGTGATTTAGGGCTAAAAACTTAGGTTTTCACATGATGATGTTCCAAATTGCATGACTAAACTTAACTTCTAGTGCAATTGTGTGATGGCTTGAAATTCTGAGGCAAACTGGGCACATCCATGTCACTGTACATGACATTGGGTCCTGCCATATCACTTGCACTCCTTCCATAACGGCCCATGAACTAACCATATAATAATCCAATTTAGTCAATTTCAATGTTTAAATGATTATTTTGTCGAAATATACTATATTATAGAGTTTTACAACATAATTTGTTTATTTTGATTCATTTATGATTTAAATAGCGGAAGTCTTAATAGTATGCAAATAAGTAATGTAAACGAGTTTTGCATTGATTAATAAACCTATGGAGTGGAAACCCGACAAAAAGATACCATATATATCAATAAAGGTAACAAAAAGGTATCGTAAGTGTCAATATACATGTATCAGGTAATAAGTCTCCTAAAATGATCCAAAAAATGTTATATATATAAATACAAACACCTACAAAGTGAAGCTACAGTGGTTTTTTAGATCCGGCTTGTCATATGATTTGCAACTTGCCACCAGAAACAATGACAAGTTCTACTGATTAAATCCCAGAGAAACTGAGTCAGTACTCACAAGAAATCCAAATAAAGCGGCTATTATTCATGCAGGAAAGTAAATGAATGAAAATGTAAAGCATGAATATAAGTCAGTGAGATAATAAAAAAATGGAACTCGAGTATGGTGTATAAATGTCGAGCCCTGGGACTCAAATACTAAACCGAGAAGGCCCTGGTGGCGAGGAAATCCCCGCTTCCTCTTCACGGTCGAAACGTGGAACTCTGTTAGTCGAAAGGTAGACTTCCGCCCAACGCCTCGTAGGAGAGGAACTTTGTGATGGAGGCGAGCCTCATGTCAACGCACTCAGGAAATCATCGACCCGCGGAGAGAAATCTCATGCATAGTCTAATGTACGACCAACATCGTAGCAACAATCGAACCGTCATCTACGAGAGAGCCGAAATGAGTCATACCGTCTTTTCGATTATATATAAACACACGCGAGAATAGAGTAAATATGCAAGCCGAACTAACGAAAAGTAATAGTGAAATAAGTAAATCACGAAGGAAATAAGTAAATTCTAAGTTGACTTTCTCGTGGGTTTACTTACCTCGACTCTCGTGAAATGGTTCCGAAATGACCCTCTCGCACCTCGAACTACGTGCCTAACACCTGACTAGTTTCATAATTCTCTGGTATCCAATTTTATCATTTAAAAATATTTTAGTGTCACATTTAATAATTTAATAATATAAAACCAAAAATTAAAAATTTATTCCAAATTCTAGTCATGGCAAATTTTTCGAGTTACACTGAGGTGCCAAACGCCCGAAAAGTCTAAAAGTCCATTTTTTCAATTTTTCCTATTTTCTCTAATTTTTTTTTGATTTTTTCATAATTCTCTACCTATTTTCTTTATTTTTTCTAATTTATTTTATTTAAAATATTATTTAATTTAATTTTTAAATGTTTTATTTATTTATTTGGGGGGTAGGCCTAAACCGGGCCCGGTTTAGCCCCAACTTGGCAGCCTCAGATCTGGGCCTGCTCGGCTAGACCCGCCCGGGTTTGGGTCAGGTCGGCATGACCTAAGCTTGGGGTAGCCAAGCCCATCCCATTGGCTACCTCCCATTTTCTTCCTCAAATACGTATCTTTCCAGAGACGTCCCCCTTTCTCTTTTTTTTTTTATTTATATTTTTTCCAATAAACAACAATAATAACAATAAATCAACCAACAACTATATCAACAACACAACACAACATCATCAACACAACCACCATTAAAGCTATCAATTTCTTCAAAAACTCACAACAAAAACCACCATTACCTCGGAGTAGAAGATCGCCAGCGTGAGAGGTGGTGATGCCGAATTCGAGTGTTGTGGGTGGAGAGCTTGGTGAGGGTAAACCAATTTGATGATGAAGTAGAGTCGGAGAGGAAGATAGATAGATAGATAGATAAAAAGAGAGAGAGATAGTTTTGTTTGTAGATGAGAGAGAAAGTGATGTGATAGGTGATGTAAAGGGTGATGTGATGGGTGATGTGATATCTAAACCCCCATATACCCTCAACTACCCCATATACCCGTGTAACGCGCACATTGCATCATCCTATGCTCTCGTCACAACATACGCACAACACAACCAATCGAAATATAACACTAGTGTGACACGAATATTAACTAATAATAAAATAATTCATCACGCACCATACAAAAATAACCAAAATTTATCTCTTCAGGCGTGTCTTAGACTTTTCCATAGCATCCATGTAGGTCTGAGCTTAGGGTACCTATAATTAACCAATTAATCGAGATTAATTAAAACGGGTCGTTATAAGTTGGGCGTCAAAAGTTAGGGTTTCACTCTATGAAATTTAGGGTTGGACATTTACATGAGATCCTGCTTTTATGTGCATAAAGTTGATTAGGTTTTGCTGACAAACAAAGTTATTTCGTAACCAATTGACAAAGCCTAGTTTGGCTAAACCAAATGAAGTAGTTATGCTCATTACACCCCTCATTTTTATGTCAGGGCTCATTTTGCAAAACCCTGACTTAACCTAAATAAGCTCCTTCTTTCTTTGACAAATTGCAACTCTTAATAGTAGGATCCACAATTTAGACTTAGTGACATACAATTAGTCTTTCACAGCTGGATTTACATATAGGAATAAACTTGCATAATGCCTAATTATTGGAATGTGGAAGGTCCTTAATTACATTGCAACATTAAATTTATGTACTTGTTAAGAACCATTGGTTTTCGATTTCATTTAGGTAAGGTAATGGATCCTATAATTGATTTGAATGAGACAGCTAAAGAAGTGGAATAAGTGGTCGATTTAGAAGGAGATGATACATAACCAGTAGATGCTAGTTTAATAGTTGAGGAGTCGTAAGAAGTAGTTGGTAATGATGCACCCTATTAGACCCCTCGTCATTAGGGCATCTGACCGAACTAGATTATCCAAATCCTTCGATAATCTAGTAAGCCTCTAGAATATTTCATTAATTCCTTTCATAACATCGATTCCTTAAAATCCTCGAGATACATAATCATCCTCAAAGTTAAATTCAATGTCTTAGTTATCTTAAGATTCTTAATTAAAATAAAAATTTGACTGCATTTCCCCTATAAACTGGACTGCTAAAAATAAAAAACACGATAAACAGCTCTGGGAAAAGCCTAAAAGGACTCACATCTCCACAATAGTCCATAATATAATATCAGAATGAATCAAAATATCAAATTTGCATCAAGTCCACAAGTTTTCACCTTAAAACTCATTTATATTCTTGTCGGCTCCATAATCCATATTTATAATTTTAAACTTAAAACATTATTTAATCCTAAGAAACCACACCGATAGTATCATGATATACTTGGATTGTAATGCCATTACCACTGATACACAGCCTATCACTCATGCCCATAACTTAGAAAACATAATGTTATGTAAAATAATTTATTCAAAAAGAAATAGAAACTTAAACAACATTTCAGTAGCTTAATGAGCTCCTTTTATTCTTTGATAAACTTCACAACCTGAAATCACCAACAGAAAGTAAAACAATTTCAGATAAGTAAATCCTACACTGTCCAAATTACCTGTATAGCCAAATGCAAGATACTAAGAAACATAAATGCATTTCAACGAGTATCAATAGGTAAATATCAACGTGTAGTCGCATCTTTCTTGTTAACACGTCACTAGGTGTGATCAATACCTAAGTGAAACGAAAATAATACTAAAAGTAACTTCTAATGCACTATATGAGGATAATTGTCAAGCTGCGTTAACTCAACTCACATGAGCTATTTTAGTTTTCGGTAACTCTTTCTAGATCCCATAAGAAATATATTTGGTGAAGAGCCAACTATCGGAGTCTTAAGACTCGGACGCTTGACCTACATTACCATTGATGCATGAGTGCATGATCAACAAACATAATCCATAAACAAGGAGTTAATGCTCTATAATACGATAAATAATGATAAAATGATCACTGTAGGATTTACTTATAACCAACCAACTTCGAGCTAAATATTTGGGGTTCTTAGAGCGTCACATCACCTTGAAATAGGCTCCAATAGCTTCCCTATATAGCTAATTATAATAAGGGTCAAACTTCAAGTGAAACCAAATAATGAAACCCCATAAAAATAATAGCCAAAATATGCTCGATAACTGTTTTCAATAATAATAATAATTTATAACAACTTCAAAATAGTTATCAACTGAATCGCATCAATTCAATTCACCAAAACCCTAACCTACATCAATGGAATTTATTCCAAATTGGCGCAAACTAATCCAATATATCAATTCACAACAATTCCTACTAATTTGCATCAAAATCCCATGAAATAAATCGAAAAATTGTGAGAATTCAAATTGAATTGTGGAAAATGCCCTGAATGGAGAATTTGCCAAATTGAAAGCCGAATACCTTGTTTCCAGTGTGGAAACTTAGCTCGAATTGGCCTTCTCGTGATGCTATACTATTTTGCAGAGAGAAATCGAACAAAAATCAGACGTAGGGAGATCTGCGTGCAAGAGTAAGCATAGAAAGGATTAGGTTTCAACAAAACCAATTCGTTATGTTAAACAAATTGGTTTCAAATGAATCATTCCATTTTTTTTTATATAAAAACGCTTAACTGCTTGTCAGCAACTTAATTTTTTTTTATTTATTAATTACAGAAATCTCTTTTTTGACGTGTTTTGACTTTCGATGCTCATTTTGGATCCAATTTTTCACCAAATTGAGTCAAACTTTCTACAAAATAGTCCAACTCCATAATACATCCATAACACTGGTTTTGGCCACGCCAAAACTACAACAATCTTAACTTTATCTATGACACACCAAACTCTTATAGACCAATTTTCTTGCCATACTTAACCAAAGGTGCATCGATTTGGATGCAATCTCAACCTCGACCATTGCCAATTGACACAAAACTCAAGGCAAGATCTGGCACCAACTTTGTTTTAATTTTATAGTGCCACAGATCCTGACCTACACGTAAATCAATGCAAAATCCCTACGTGATAGTTGACACTTCATTTACCAAATTTTGAGCAACTAAGTATTTATTTTTACTCGTGCGCTTCAGACACGCACTTGCAAACCTGATTATGATAAATTGAGGACATACCTGAACACACTCGGACGTCGCGATGAAATACCATATAATACACACACTAGGCATTCACCAACGACAAATAACATCAACCTAGTGATTCCCCTTTTTCACCAATCCATGTCCTAATCTGCAACACATGTCATGATTACAACCTACTAATCTTGTAATTAAATTTAAATACTTGTTTTTTTAAATCAGGGATGTCACACACCTGCTGATGAATTGGAGATATTAGAGGTTCTAAATGCTCTTAAAGTTAGGATGAATTTTGACAGACCAGAAGATCTTAAAGCAACATTCCATTGCAAGAGGAACATCCAAAGTAGAACAACTTGAAACAACATCCTAAGGAGGACATTATTGAACCAATTAATGATGGAGCACAACTGAACAACCTCACAACTGAGGCAGCGAAAGACAAACCCACTGCCCCATCAATGAGGCACTTCAATAAGTTGGCAATCACCACCTGCATATGAAATTCTGATGAGCTTGCTGGATCGGTTAAAACACTTAAAGAAGACGTGGAGAAGATAAAGTTGATAGTGCAAACTTCTTTGGCCATGCAGAGGAAGGAAACAAAAGCCATGCTCTACAGTGCCATCAACTTACTTAAGCAGGATGTAACGACCCAAAATTTACTAATAGTAAATTAGTCCTTAATCAGTGTAACCGACCGATGACCTGACCTAAAAGAAGGTATACGGTTCTAATACTCGACATGAAGACCGATAAATATATTAATTTTGAGTGATGTATGCCTACTATGATGTATGTATGTACACTACACTCAGGAATATTTATTTAGTGTTGTATTTTGTAAGTTTGGCACGCGAATGGAGACACGCCTCTAGGTGCATGTCAGCGTGGGACCGAGACAGTGAGTGATGTGATAAGTCCTAATTTAGTTTAATATGATTAATATAACTAATCTAATGTGCCTATAGTTGAATTTATGTAAATGAGGCATAAGTTAAGAAAATAAAACACTAAGCATTGATATGCCTCAGGACGCTTGTTATCACCATCAATATGTAACTTAATGTGTGAATGGGTGTTAACATGACTAAGTTAGGGGATTGTAGGACCACAATATGAGTCATTATATTGTTCTAGTAATGGGTGTTTACACTAGATCTACACGACTATATAAACAAGTTAGTGGGATTTTCATGCAAAATCTATTAGCATTCCATGCAAAAGGAAAGAAGAGAGAGATTTGGAGTGAAAAATCAGCAAATTTGTGGGAAAATTTTGGTGAATTGAATGGTGGTTGATCAAATTAAAGAAGCTTTACAACTATGTAAGCTAATCTTCATTACCACTTAGTTAAATTCAACAAAAATTTGTAAGTTTTGGTTCATTTCTAGTTTTTCAGCAACTTTAATGGGCAAATGACTTTTTTCTTTCCAAATCTAATTCCATATTTGGATTCCTTGTGAAATTTCACTAATTCTACTATAAAAAGTTCTAGATTTGAATTTGTTTTCATTAAGTTATGAATTTTTGAAGTTCATGAAGTTGTAAAACAAAACTGAAAAGTCTACATGTTGTTGTTATGAAGCTTTGTAATTTAATAATAACTTCCTCATTTTAAATCAAAATGGACCCATTATGATGGAATTTAGAAGCTAACTCAAAGGGGAACCACTTTTGCCTACTGAAAGATTTTGAAATTCAAATGTTTTCATGTCTAAAAACCTTCTACAACTTCGGTGATGAATCTGCAATTTCGGGGTTCACAATTTTGCTAATATTGTTGTTTTAAGCATGACTCTCTCATTTCTTATTGGATTGAACTCATCTTTTAGTATGATGTTCTAAGATATGTTTTTAGGCTTTCGTAAAAAAAAGTCTTGAGTTTTAAAGCTATGATTTAGGAGAAATGAAATTTACAATGTTGTTGGTCAGAATCTAAAACCGTTTTGAGTCATTGTGGTAAAACTTCCATATCTCCTTCAATTCTTATTGAAATTATGCAAATCTTATAGTTTTGGAAAGCTAAGACATAACTGTAAAAACTTCTCTTTTTACTACAATACATAATTTTAACGTTTTGGTAATAGAAATCAACTCATAAACTGTTGCACTAATACTGTCTTTCTTTATTAAAGTAAATTTAAACATAAAAAGTATTAAGGGGGTTGATTATGAAATATTAGAATTTAAAACCACTTAACAAACCTAAAAAAAGTTCAATTAAATTTGTCAAGATACCTCAGAAGCTTAGAGAAGACTTATGTGGTGTGGAACATGAGTTTGAAGTGATCGAAAGCTGGTATAAGTTAGGAATTGTGTGCATTTAAAGTAAGAAAAATTGTTGAGGCAATTCTCTTCATTTCACTTCCATTTTTGAGTTGATATTCAATCATTTGGACTATTTTACTGTTGATCTTATATTCTTAATGCCATGCCTTGTGCATACTTTTGTGTCTATGATTTCTTTGGCTATAATCATCGTGTAATAACTTGTTGCATGATATTCCTTGTGTTGACTTCATTCTATGATTGGGTTCCTTTAGTGTTGTTGATCTCTGAGCTATTGAATTGTCTTCTAAATAGCATGCTATGATTTTTTTTTACTCTCTTATTGGCATATGTACACACCTATGTCAATATGTTTATTGTGTGACACTTGTTTGACAATCTACAACATGAACTCTTTGATAGGCATGACTTGAGGAGCCCACCTTTGTAGGTGCCCTTACTTTATGAGTTGAATGATAATTGAGGTTATAGTCCCTAGAGATGTTGACACTTTACACAGCTGATATCTTTCCATTTTACGAGATGCGTGACTCACGAGGTTAGAGTCCCTATGAATGTCTGCACTCCATATAGCTGATGCTATTAGCACGACATACGAGGTTAGAGTCCCAGAGGATGTTGGCTAACCACACCTAGATTTGCATGTTCATTTTTTCTATCATTCCCTGTAGAAGCTTGGCAACTATTTGCATACTTTCCTTTCAGCTTATTCTTATTCATAGCTATTATATGCTTTCAGTTATTATTCTTTGTATATTTTCGAAATGTGGATGAATAGCCTTCTGGTTTTACTTTCTACTTTACTATACTCACTATCCTTTTTATGAGGAGTGTAGATACTTCGAGTAGCAGATCAGGGAAGGAGAAGATCGACGACTACCTCTAAGCCCTCAACGAGTGGTTTACTTTACTGTTGTAGATTGTTATTTAGTGTATTAATTACCTATGCTTTTTTGTATGATTCAGGGTAGTGTATATTAAGATAAGAGACTCGACTTCCCAATGGATGCATGTATTACTTGGTTTGGTTTCATGAGATCGTCTATTTACCTAGTTTCTATAGTAGATGTTTTTATAATGCTCCCACTAATTTTATTAAGTCTTCCACTGATAATATTAAAATATTATAAAGTTTTAATTAACTCTAAAATTCACAACTAACGAGAAATGAATAATACTTATCATATGCACGTATAACGATGTGAATGAGACAAAGGCTGACTAGTACATTTTTTAAGTCCTATGTGGTGCAGATTAGGGCTTAATGATGGGGTTAGGCCGGGCGGTGTCTTGTTTGAGGAAATGGGCCATCATAGTTGGTATCAGAGCATAGGTTGTACGAATATTATGGTCAAAGAGGTTATGATACCAACACAATTGGTATTAGAGACTAGGTTTGTAGAGCCTAAGCAATGGAGTAAAGTTTATTCTATAAAGTGATACTAACAACACAATTGATATTAGGATCAATGTTCTCGTTAAGTACAAAATGAAACTTGAATAAAACATAAATCTTAGATGTGGAAACCAGACGATCCTTGCCTAGAAGCTATTAGTTTGAAAGCGAACGAAGTTGAGTTGGGGATTTCTATTATGTGCATATTATGTTTTGTATGTATATATACACGATATTTACGTAGTAGCTAATGTTGCGATCACTATCAACTTGAAGACTACGATGGCAAATCAGCGCGTGAGCGGAGATGGTAGCATCGGCAGTAGTCAGCACATGGCATCGGCTGAAAACTTTCAGAGCCTGTCTGATAGAGTTGCGGCACAGGGTTAGCAGATGGTTGATTTCATATCTTTTATGATGACACACATTTCTGCGCTTGTACAAGCCGCCACCCCCGCTACTATCTCGACTGTAGGGCTTTCGGCACCCGAATGTTTGAGTGCACTGACTACTACCAGTACTGGACCATAAGTAATTGAGCCACCTGAAGAACCGATAGTACCTACTTCACTAGAGATGCCTTTCACAAGAGTGCCAGTAGTGGCTCCTATTGAAGTCATACTCACTCCGACAAAGAATAAAAGAAAGAGAAATAGAGGCATGAGGCGAAATAGAATGAATGAGGGATCCAAGGGATCTGGATTGGCGATACCGACAACCATGACAGAGTAAATGAGGCATGTAACATATTTTAGAGGTGATCGAGTGGAACACAACATGCGCAACTGCCCATAGTCAGAGAATATGTCTTCCTTGCCAACTTTGGTAAGACATGCACTATCGCCTTTGCAGATCCGAAAAACACCAGGGGCTAAAGGCCGAGATGCATCAAAACTAGGGTAAAGCCTAATACAGAGCCATACTATGGTTACAGTATGGAGGAGGCAACCGACTTGTTTTAGATACTGTCAGATTGGACACATTAGTCGGCAGTTCCCACAGCTCGCGGATTACTTTTAACAAGGGACTGAGAGCAGAGGTGGAGGTAGTAGCATCGGTCTGCGCGGATAGAGGGAAAGTGGAGATCCATACATGTCACCATAGAAACAGTGATCAACGCACAGTCGGGAGATCTCGATAGTACCGAGTAGACCCCCAGCTTGTTACATATGTGGATAGGCCGGACATAAAGTTAGAAAGTGTCCACAACTCCTGAGCTGGGAACAGCCTGCGATGCAACCACATGCTAGAGAGAGAGCCCATGTAATGGCAGAGCAAAACCTAGAGGCGGCATGCGACCATATTGAGGGTAAGCTTCTATTTATTAATGCATTATGCGCGTACTATCATGCCTGAACCCAACAGTAGCTTGCACAAGATGATTTGTAGGAGAGTTGATGATTAAACGGTCGAGAGCGACCTAACATAATCCATGTTTCATGAGTTAGATTATTGAGATAATGGAAGTAGTGTTGCTTGATAAGCACACTTTAAAATTTTCAAAAGAAAATTATGCATAGTAAGATTTCTCCTGAGTACAATGACCAGAGTGTTGTATATTATGATAATGTGCATGTAGTAGTCGAGCATGGACTCGCCCAACGTAATATTTGAACCCAGGTTAAATGGTCAATGGATCTACCGCAGTAATGGAAAAGTACGGGCTTTAGTGCTAGTATCATTTGAAATTTTGGCAAGGGTAATTCTAATGAGAATGAAATTAAAATAAATTATCCTATATTCTTTAATGATGAAGAACTAAGAGTCAACTGGTGAGTGAATCCATTTTTAGGGATATGATTTAATTATGAGATTAAACATATGATTAAATCAAGTTTAATTTCGATGACGAAATTTCTATTAGTTGGGAAGATCGTAACTGCTCAAAATTTACTAATAGTAAAACAGTCCCTAATCAGGGTTACCGACCCATGACGTGACCCGATATCGGACACTGTCCCAATACTAGGCGTGAGGACAGAGAAATATATTACTTTTGAGTGATGGATGCCTATTGTGATGTATGTGTGTACACTATACCTATGGATATTTATTTAGTGTTGTATTTTGTAAGTTTGGCGCACAAGCCGAGACACGCCTCGAGATGCATGTCGGTGTGAGACCGAGGTAAAAAGTAATATGGTAGGTCAAAATTTAGTTAATTATGATTAATATAACTAATCTAATATGTCTATAGTTGAATGTACATAAATGTGGCCTAAGATAATAAATTAAAACAAGGAACATTGATATACCTCCGGATACGTGTTCTCAACATCATTATATAACTTGGTGTAAATATGTGTGTTATTATGGATAAGTTAGTGGATTGTATGACCAAGTTATAAGCTTTTACATTATCCTAGAGATGAGTGTGTAAATAAGATCAAGGGCCACCATTAGATCACACCACTATACATATAGTTGTAGTAGAAATTGCATGCAAATCATCTCATTTTGTACCAAGAGAGAGAGTGAGAGATCTGGAGAGAGAGTTTAGCAAATTTGTTAGGAAATTCTGGTGAATTGAAGGGTGGTTGATCAAATTAAAGAATCTGTACAACTAGGTAAGCCAATCTTCATTACCACTTTGTTAAATTCAACAAAAAATTGCAAGTTTTGGTTCAGTTATGATTTTTCAGCAATTTCAATAGGCAAATGAGTTTGTTTTCAAAATCTAATTTCATATTTAGATTCCTTGTGAACTTCCAATTCTATTATAAAGAAGTTCTGGATTTGGATTTGTTTTTAATTAAGTTATGAATTTTTAAAGTTCATGAAGTTGTTAAACAAAACTAGAAAGTTTGCATGTTGTTGTTATGAACTAGGCTCTGTAATATAATCATAACTTCCTCATTTTAAATCGAAAAGGACCAATTATAGTGGGATTTGAAAGCTAACTTAAAGGGGAACAACTTTTACCTACCGAAAGAACTTGAAATATGAATGTTTTCATGTCTAAAAGCTCACTGCAACTATAGTAACGAATCTGCAATTTCTAAGTTCACAATTTTGCTAATGTCCTGCAATTTTGAGTATAACTCACTCATTTCTTACTGGACTGAACTTATCTTTTAGTATAATGTAATAGGATATGATTTTATGCTTTAGTAAAAAAATCATGAGTTTTAAAGCTATGGTTTAGGAGAAATGAAATTTACAAAGTTGCAGGTCGGAATCTAAAACTGTTTTGAATCATTATGGTAAAACTTCCATATCTCCTTCGATTCTTATCGAAATTGAGTAAACCTTATAGTTCTGGAAAGCTAAGACATAACTCTAAAAATTCTCTTTGTACTACAATACATAATTTTATTTTTTTGATAATTGAAATAAAATCATAAGCTATTTTATCAAAACTGTCTTGATTTATTAAAGTAGATTTCAACATAAACAAAGTATTAAGGGGGCTGATTGTGAAACATTAGAATTTAAAACCACTTAACCAACCTAAAAAAAGTTAAATTATATTTTTTTAGGACACCTCGGGAGCTTAAAGATGACTTACGGGATGTGGAACGCGAGTTTGGAGTGATAAAGAGTCGGTATAGGCTAGGAATTGTGTGTATTTGTGGTAAGTAAATCTGTTGAGGCAATTTTCTTCATTTCATTTCCATTTTTGAGTTGATATACAATCATTTGGACTGTTTTACTGTTGATCTTATATTATTAATGTCATGCCTTGTGTATACTTTCGTGTCTATGATTTCTTTGGCTATAATCATCGTGTAATAACTTGTCACATGACATTCCTTGTCTTGACTTCCTTCTACAATTGAATTACTTTAATGTTTTCGATCATTAAGCTATTGAATTGTCTTCTAAATAACATGCAATGATTTTTTTTACTCTCTTATCGATGTATGTACACACTTATGTCAATATGTTTATTGTGTGACACTTGTTTGTTCAATCTACAACATGAACTCTTCGATAGGCATGACTTAAGGAGTCAACCTTTGTAGGTGCCCTTACTTTATGAGTTGCACGATACCTGGGGTTAGAGTCTCTAGAGATGTCAACACTCCACACATCTGATATATTTTCATTATATGAGATGCACGGCTCACGGGGTTAGAGTCCCTAGGGATGTCGACACTCCATACAGATGATGTTATTAGCATGACGCTTGGGGTTAGAGTCCTTGGAGATGTCAGGTGATGAAACCTAGATTTGCATGATTATTCTTTCTATCATTCCTTGTAGAAGCTTGGCAATTGTTTGCCTTCTTTCCATTCTGCTTATTCTTATTAATAGCTATTGTATGCTTTCAATTACCGTTCTTTGTATATTTTGTAAATGTGGATGAATTACCTTTAGGTTTTACTTTCTACTATACTCACTGTCCTTTTTATGACGGTGAGTGCAGATCTATCAAGTAGCAGACGAGTGAAGGAGAAGATCGACGACTACCTAAGGGCCCTCAGTGAGTGGTTTATGCTGCTTTTGTAGGTGATCATTTAATGTATTTATTACCGATGTCTTTTTATAGGATTTTAGGTTGTATATTGGGACGAGAGATTAGACTTCCCAACAAATACATGTATTACTTGGTTTGGTTTCATGTGATCGTCTATTTACCTGATTTTCATAATAGGTGTTTTTATAATACTTCCGCAAATTTTATTAAGTCTTCCGCTGATAATAATAAAATTATAAAAGTTTTAATTAATTTTCTGAAAATCATAACTAATGAGAAATGAATAATACTAATCTTGAACATGTGTAACGAGGTGAATGAGACAAAAGGTTGACTAATATGTTGTTAAGTCCTACATGGCGTGGATTAAAGCTTAATGAAGAGATTAGGCCGGGCAGTACCCCATTTGGGGAAACGGGTCGTCACATAGGACATTGGGGTCATGGTTGGCAACATGAGGGAATGTGTTCAACACTATGATTGGGAGTTGGAAGACAGGTTTGTGAAGGACTTGTTCCACAACTATCGAATAATGGATGTATCGACCAGTGTCCCTAAAAAGGTGATTAACTGTAACCAGAATGTTAATTAACTCGAGTTAGGCTCATGGTTAAGTCGACTTATATTGATTAGTTTGTATGTGTGGATTTGCATGTCGTTTGGTATTTGTATAGAATGTAATTGTAATTATGAAAATAATTGTATTAATTGGCCTATAATTGAATGATTGAAAAAATTTATGGGACGCCTAATACCATGTGTAGGTCAAAGGTGACACACATGGGTCGTGAGGTAGTGTGGACGCCCGAGTGTACTCGTTGGCGCGTGAATATATAGGCATATATATTGTATGTATAAATATATATGGAAAATAATTATTAAATTAGTTGGGGCTTAGTAACACGCGGGGTTGAGGGTGACACTTGTGGGATGTACAATAGTATGCATTCATGAGTGTACTAGTTGGCATGTGGTTAATTTATAGGCGCGGAAATATATAGTTATCTATATATGTATATATATTGTTTATATATAAATATATATAAAATTAAAGCTTATAGTTTAAATCAAATTAAATTTTAAATCTTGGATTTGTCTCGAGATATGTGTAACTTGTATTTCGAGGAGGTAAATAGTGGACGTTGTAGAAATTGGAGAGATTATCTATGCCTCGAGATTTGTGCAACCACATGTTAATAAGAATCAAAGTTGCATGTGCTATGCATGTGTTAAAGTTGGTGTCACTTTAAGGAGTGCCATTTTAATTCTCATCATTTGGATCAGCCTCAAGAATCGTTTGTGTAAATCTCAAGGAAAGTTTATATTTATCCCAAATATAACATTGCCTCATCGGTCGAAACAGGGCAAGAGAGAGAAAAAATTGAAATTGAGGCAGAGAGATCAAAACTGAGGGAGACAGAGGAGAGAATCTGATCAAAACCACAAGTATAACGGTTCAATTGTAGTAATAATGTGATCAACAAGGGTTGATTATAAATATCTTACTTTAGGAAAGGTGTATTTGGACACAGTTCACTTATTTGAGTTCACTAAATTGTTAAGAAGGACTCTTTTGTTTGGATTTAACTAAACTACTATATTCTATAAAACAATATAAATTAACTTGTGTTTTTGATGTTCGTGCCTCAAGCACAATAGCTCGCTTATAGTAGTAGTGTAACCAACTTACGCTGACTACAGATATCGTCCTCTGGACAAAAATATATGCACTCACTACGTACTTAACTAAAATTACTCTATCGCTAAGGAAATCATTTTAATTGGTTTTATATAAACTAAACTGATCTATACTAAAATGTCAAGGCAAATTACTTAAATTCTTATATTAAGACTATCTAAGTTCACAAATTCACCCAGGTAATAAATTACTATGCTTTTCAACTCACTTTATCATCTTTATTATATGTGTGCAATGCCTAATTAGAATAGACAGATTTACTTCAAATCGACTTTAATCCACTGTCGTGACGGAAAAGATTCTAATGTGCATACTAGAACTTCACCTATCGATGTGAATAACGTAAGCTCAACATTGCTTTAATGTTCCAAATCTTTAGATTCATAACCAATTAAGTTTACTATTCATGCCTCCATAATCAATAATTATCGCTCAATGTTGTGTATTTTACGATTATACCGTCCATATCTGGCTTAAAAGCTTAATTGGCCATGATAACTTCTAAAACCTAATATCAACAAACACGTGATCAAGATGTTCGTAGCATTACGCTCAGAATCAGTACAAATTCTAATCATTGCACTTTTTATATTTCTATTATATTCATTTTTATAGCATTACATTCATACCATAGGATCCATTGATCCCTAAGATTAATAGACTACTCACACTTCATTAAAACAAACATGCACATAGTGGTATTCATTGAAATCAAATATATAAAAGAATAACTTCAATTAAACCAATAAACACAATACCCAAATCACTACACGTCAGTCTTCAATGTCTTATTTCCACAAATCGTCTTAATACTCAAGAATAAGTAAACCTATGCTAAACTATGTTAATGGTGGGTGGTAATTTCTTGTATGCTTTATGTTTACCATGTTTTTTCTATCTATTTATAATCCCTAATCACGTTTCCAAATAATTAGAAACCTTATTTTACAATTTAACACGAAATAGAACTCTAATTTTCTATTTTCTTGTCTCGGCGCTGTGACTTAAGCCCCGACACTGTGTGTGTATTGCCACGACACAGCCAGTGCGCTACCACTTTTATGTGTTAATTCCTCTTTTAGCAGACTTGGCGCTGTCACTTTTGTCTCCGGTGCCGTCCCTTTAGTCTCCACGGCACCGCCACTGCGCCAACCTTCATGTCTTTTTTCTGCTCTTCCTTGCTCTTCCACGCTGTGCTTATGTGCCCCACAAAGCCTCACCTATATGCCACGGTGCCAACCACACTTTGATGTGTTTTAGCTACGTTTTTTCTCGTTTTCACTTTTTTCTTCCTTTATGCCTTGTTTACCTGAAAATACACAAACACCATCAATTATAGCTTATATAGGGATATTTATACTAAATATACTACTAAACTAACCTTATATATAAGTTTAAATAATCATTTATCTGTTCTAATATTGAGAAAAATTTTAGTTCACAACTTCATCTAGGTAATGAATAACTATGCTTTCCATATCTCACTTCTTTCATCTTACTCATGTGTCTGCAATGCTTAATTAGAATAGACAAATTTCCTTCATATTCACTTCAACCCATTGCCATGGTGGAAAAGATCCTAATGTGCAAACAAGAACTCCACTTATCGGTGTGAATAACGTAACTCTTACATAACATTAAGTTCCAAATCTCTAGACTCATAACCACTTAAGTTTACTATCTGTGTCTCCCTAATCAATAACTATCTATCGATGTTATATATCTTACGGTCGTATTGTTCATATCCAGCTTAAAAGCTCCAATGGCCAATGTAACTCCTAAAACCTCTAATCAACATACATGTGATCAAGATGTTCATAACATTACGTATAGAATCAATACAAATTTTAACCATTGCACTTTTAACATTATAATCCATTCATACTTTCTTTAGCATAATATTCATACCATAGGATCCATCGATCCCTAAGATAAATAACCTACTCACTCATCATTGAAATCAATACACAGATCATGGTATTCATTGCAATCAAAGATTAAATCAAATAATTTTTTTTAATCAAAGAACAATATCGAATAACCATAAGTGGAGTCTTCAATGTCTTCTCCTTAAAAACTCTTCTCAATACTAAAAAACAATGTTAAACTATGCTAATCTATGATAAAGTATGGTATTGGGTGATATTGGGTGGCTAATCTATGATGGTGGGTGAGTTTACCACTTTCTAATACCTATTTATACTTCTAAGACTCCTAAGAATACAATAAGAAACCCTAATTAACAATTCCAAATGAACTAGAATTTCAAAATCTCTATTTTTATTTCTTGGCGCTGTCTGTAAGTGATCCACGCTGTCTATGTAAATGCATAACGTTGCCATAGTTTCAACTTTGTATGTGTAATTTCTCCTCACATTAGACTTGGAGCCTTGTTAGTACTGACTCGGTGTCGTGTGTGTTACCCACAGCGCCGCCACTGCATCAAGTGCACTGTATCTCTTCTCTTTTCTCCATGCCTTCTTCACGTCTTGCCTACACCTTGTGCTCATTTCCCATGAGATCATTGGTCTTCTCCACAGCGTCAAGTGTGATTTTGTGCTTTTTCTCCTCATTTCATCATAAAATCATTTCTTTGTCTCTTTTATACCTTGTAAGCCTGAAAACACATAAATGCCATCAATTAGATCTCATTCTGAAATATTTAGTCCAATTATACAACTAAACTAGTCATATATAAGTCAAATTAAACACTTATCAAATACCCCTAAACTTAGTATTTTGCACGTCCCAAGCAAAAGTATATTCTACTTAGTACTCTTACTAGTACTTCTTATAATCCTTACTCATTTTACATAGTTCACGGAGTATCTTTTAATTCAAATAAGTTCAAGTTAATAGTCAACTCAAGAGTTTTTCTTCATAAAAACTAATAATTTCAAAATACGTAGCTTTAACAATACATATAATTCACTTTCAAAACTCAAAAGTAGTTCACGACCAAAACCATCACTACTTACAAGTTTATTTCATCTCAACACTCAAGTAGTGAGTGTACAATCTCATTATTTCTCATTAAGCTCAAAATTCACAAATAAGCATAGATCATACTATTTTTGTAGACTTTAGTACTTCAAGAGTCCATAGGACTTAATATAGTTTGTAGCATCCATTATCCTAATTAGGGCAGTACCCAACCTAAAACCTTAATTAAGCCCTATTACAACAACCTAACATTCCAACCTAATATTCACATCCTGTATATCTTGAAATATTGAATAATAATTTAAACAAAATGTAGTGGAATTAAAACTTTTTCGATTAAACACATGATATATGAAAACTGGAATAAACCTTGGTCATGAAACCATATCCAAACCTTGTTTATTATATAACAATAATTCAATACATGATATATATATAAAAGAGTACATTACATTAGAGGAAATCTCTAAACACCTAGATCTTCTTTTTTCCTTTCTCTTTAGTGCTAAAACGTGTACTTGAAATATTAAGGGGAATGAGTGCCCCATCTTGCTCAGTAAGTGACACTCATTTACCTATCAACTATCTACTAGTAATCCATGAATACATGAATAACAACATGATCCAATAATAGCTACGCAGGGTAACATAAATGATATAAACAACACATATCAAATGCAAATCATTCAGTATATCACAATTGTACTGTGACTTTTCTTTCTAGTTATTTTAAAAAATGAGAATTTTACTCTCCTTTACACAAAAATACAGTCTAAGGGGTTCTACACATGCCTTATGTAGAATCCCATAAAATGCATTAACTCCTAACTGAGATTCCAACTCTAAATGGATGGTGAATGGATAGGGTATCATAATTAGAACTAGAATTTACCCTTATTGGTGGTAGCTTCTTGTCCACCTTCCTCTGAGATTGGTACTTATCCACCTCACGTTAGTCATTGAAGGTTGGTACTTATCCACCAACTTCAATATCCATTTCAAATTACCATTTTATAAAAGGTAGGTACTTATCCACATTCCTTTGAGTTTGGTATTCATCTACCAACTCCACTACATTCAAGTTATTGTCCCCCTATCCTTTACAATTTTGAAGTTTGAGTTATAAAATGTTTAAACCACATGAGTCACAGTACAATGCCCCAAACCCAGTCCATAAGCTACATGAGCTAATATACTAATTACGTAGCATAATTGATAAAATAAATGAGTCCCACTAACCTGTATCGGCTTTCCTAACTTTTAACAACTTACACAACTCTCGGTATCCTTAAATATCTTCCTCTTAGTCAAACACCTGAAATAAACTAGTTGTTATCAATTTAGGTCGAACACCATATGTTGAGGACCCTAAAACCATTCCCTAAGCTTTTGAAAAAACATAAAAATTCAACATTTTTGCTATTTTTTAGGGTAGGAGCGCGCTCCCTCATTTAGTTGGGCGCGCTCCACAAACTAGGTTCTTCCCAGTTCTTGATGGAAGTATGTTTCTCTGCTATAAGGATCACGCTCTATCATCGAACATCCCAATAGAGAATAGGGCAACAGCCCCTGTTTGATCCTAACCCTTATAAAACTCATATAAAACCTCCTTAAATCATTGGGGAGGGCCTCAAACGAGGTCTTACACTAACAATAATCAATAACAACAACAATTATAGAAAATTTATTACCAATTCATGAATTCAACTTGAAAACCTAATTTAAACTTACAAATAATGATGATTACTAATTTACATTAATTCGACCCATCTTATTCACGTAGTGATCCTCTCCTAATCTCCTTCCTCAGATTGATAAAACCTTCAGCTGCTTCTTTCTTTTCGATCAAACAGTAGTGAAATATTGAGGTTTTTTATTTAAATATTGATTTTCTTCGATATTAACATCGCATGGATCTCGAGGCAGATCTGTTGGTTGAGTTCAGTTCATTTCATGTGTTGATCTTCTTCGAGATACGTGTTGTGTATCTTGAGGATGATCTTTATGGCTATGGTCAAACCCATCAATATCTAATCGCCTTATTCATGATCAAACATGTTGATCTCCGGGAGATACGTATTGCGTATCTCAAAGTAGATCTTTATGGCTATTAAAAAACCACCTCATTAACCACCTCATCCCACACATGCTTGCCACCTAGCTCACTTCTTGCACCACTTGATCCATCTAGAGATCATAAAATGTATCTCGAGGCATATCTAAAGCCTATGTTTTGGCATACATGCTTATGTATGCATCCCTTAATTTTCAAGGAGATGTGTTTACACACATCTCGAGGCATGATTAATTTGTCCATACATTGACGTCCCATGCCTTCTTGCACTATTCACCTCCTTGAGATCTACATACACGTATCTCCAGGTAATCCAAAGGTTTAAATAATTCAATTCAAACTATAGGTTATATATATTTATATATATCAACTATATATAAATATATATACTTATGTATTTTCTCATCCATATATTCATCGACCATACCAACAATCACCCTCAATTGTGCACATTGTTGTACATTCCACACGTGTCACCCTTGACCCCATATGTCACCAGATACCTACCAATTTATTAATTATTTTTTTTTCAATTATAGGCTTACATTAATTTACAACAATAGCCTATAGTATTTTTAATTCATAATCAAATCAACCAAACACAATACATTTACACAAACATACCCACACACTAATCGAAATACGTCGGACTTAACTACGAGACTAACTTGGGTTAATTAATGTTTGGATTACGGTTGGTCACTGACTTAGGGACACGGATCGTTTTATAGTAGGTCGAAAAACTTATCTTAACTAAGTTACTTGTTCTCGAGCTAAATATTTTCATTTGAAGAGTTTTAATATAACTTCCACATTTCTTTCTTTCTATATTTCTCTTTGTCTTCTTATATTTATTTAGTTGTACGTTCCTTGCTCCTTTTCCTTTGGTATATATTTTTCTCACATTTTCCAACCATCAAGTTCTCTGCTCCTTTTCCTATAGAACTTATGGGACTCTCTAATTTTTAATTAAGAACTTTTGTTAGCATTTCTCACTTTCACTTTATTAAGCAAGTTTTAACTTCAACTTTTTATTAAACATCATTCCTATCTCTTCTCCTTTTAGTATAAATTCTTTATTTACTTTATACTCAAGTAAAACTCATACTTATTATAGAATTCCTTAGAGATAAATTTCTCCACAAGAAGTGTTTTGGTATTTTTCTTTCTTTTGTTTCAAGTTCATGGTCTTCCCTAACTCTAAGTTTCTAATTATGAAATTATACTTTTGTTTGCTATATTTCTTATTTTCTTCAAATATTATAACACTCTATTGAGTTTCATAACAACAAGATACTTGTACTTTTACTCATCCTCAATTAAAGGCATAAACTTTGCAAATGATTTCATCTTGAACTGTTTCAAAAATAAAATTTTACGGTCATACCTACAGTGTTTATCTTTATTTAATCATTTCTTACCACTTCCCATAGTGTTAACTTAAACTAAACCTTATCCCCAAGGTTTAAAAATTAAGCCAGAAACATAAAAACACTAAACACAAAAACATGTATAATATAATTTAAGAACTGCAAAAAATGCATAAATATAAAATATAAATAACTATTAAAGTGCTAAAATATCCCAAATTTAAATATAATCAGCATTAAATGTCTCTCATCTCCCCAATCTCAGACTCTAGGACTTTGCATCATCATCATCAGCAGTTCTAGTATAGGATGGTGTCAAAGGACGCTCCACCCTTCTGTTCAGTACCACTTCAGGATCAAACATGTAGTTCGGTGTTGCTAAAAATGTGATAGACCTAGCGGTAGGTCTCAACCTTCTATCCCTCTTATATCTAGCTATGGCCCTTTGATGATCTACAAATAGCATAGGTTTCTCTATCCATTCGGTCGATCCTGAATCCTATTATGTCTTTCGTACTCATATCTCAACAAGGCTTCATGATACTGAGCCCTATCCTCTCTATATTGTGTTCTCATCTCAGCAATCCACAACCTCTGCTATCGTGGGTTTAAGTCCTCAAGTGGTGGTACTGGTGCCTATAATGGTGGAGGTGGTAGAAAAACTTTAGGACCATCCAAGTCTTGCTCACCTATTAATTGGTCTACGAACACATAGCCCTCAACAAATCCTTGCTAGTTATCCTTCTCCTCTTTATATCTTTCATTCCTCAACTCTTGGGCCAACTCTACTGCTTCGTTTGGTCTTCTGCTTCTTTTGCTAACGATTCAACATCAAGTTTATCCCTATTGACTCTCTCTCTCTCATCCTTAGGGTCATTGTATCAGTAAGTGATTTTAAAGTCAATATGAACTCCTCATCTATTGTTGCTTATGCTTCTATATCAAATTCTTCATCTTAGATCAATCTCACTCCAGTCTTCAAGCAAATTTGGGTTATGAGGATAAGAAACAACTTGTTGTATTTTTTAGTCCTGGTTGATTTTAGTCATGGTTGACTCCCTCAAGTTTTTGTAAATAATCTCCTCAACATTGATCATGCCCTTCTTTTACAATATTATATCAACAAACAGCCTTGGGTTGGTTTATCTCGCCCTACTGAGTAGTCAGGTACAACGAAGCAACTAAAAAATGTTACCACATTCGATATATTTTCCTTACACCCTTTTCTTAATGTGCTGTAGCACATTCTCAGCTCCCATTATCCAACCTTATTTTTCTGGGATGACTAATGCTCTCTCAATGGTCTTAAAAGGATATAGGTTATAAGGTCTCTCATATAAATCATCTGGGAAGGTATGTGGTTCTCTATTCAAGCTCAAATATTCTAACCTATAGATCTCTTTAATGTAACGCTCATTATATGGGACCATCATTCCCCTCACCTTAATTGGATCATATTTATTTGTAAACTTCACATTGGCATAAAATTCATAAACTATTTCACGCACTCCATAAACTGTATTCTTCCCATAATCTTGCGTGAAATGCTCCCAACCCCATTGCCTAATGAAGTTATTGACTCTCTTATCATATTTGGCTTATAGATTGATTCCTCACTCTCAAATGAATTCTTTATTTTCTATGGCTTCACACCTCTCCTTGGCATATTTAGTAATATAGAACTTTGACTTGAAAGGCCACATGACATCCTCATTTGGAGCTCTCAAGGATGATGCCTCTTTGTCATTCACCCTAACTACACTAACTTGATTTTTTTATGTAACAACCCAAATTTATGATAATGGGTTTGGTCTATAATTAAAGGTTAACGATCTATAATGTGGCTCAAGAGTAGGTACACGAACCCAACATTTGGCAAGAAGACCAAATAATAAATGTTATGGTGTAATGAATGCTTAATGCATTGTATATACTTATTAAGTCACTTCTACATGTATATAGACATTGAGACATGAGCGAAATGCGCCTTGAGATGGGTGCCCGCATGGCACTAGAGTATAGAGTGATGTGGTAGGTATAATTTAAGTTAATGTGGCTTATATAATTGAATTGATGTGATTATGGCTTGATTTAGATAAATATAACCTATGTTAGCAAAATAAAACATTAGTCATGGATATTCCTCAAGATACGTGTAGACACATAACAAGGCAAATTAAGTTATGAATGTGTGTTATCAAGGGTAAGTTGGTGCAGAGTTAGTAGATTTAAATCAAGATGTCAGCCATTAGATTAGCCTCGAGATGCATGTACACATTAAGAACAATGGCTATGGTTTAATCTTATCTACATATATATATATATTTGAATGCGAACAACATGCAAAACCCATTTCATTTGATCAAAATTAAAGAGAAATAGATATGGAGAATGAGATCAAAGAGTTGTAAGGAGATTTGGTAAAATTGAAGGGGATTGATCAAGTTTGTGAATTAAATCATTTTCAAAATTGGTAGAGAGATTTGGATTCCTCACGAAAAAACCAATAAATTTGCTATCAAGAAAATTTGAATTTCGACTTGAATTGACAAAGTTATGGGGTTTTGAAGTTGTAGGTGTTCTTGAATAATTTTTTTTAGCAAAAGCTATGAGTTTGGAGTTTTTCTAATTGATTTACTCCAACTTTGATAGTTTTTTATAAGTCCTAAAACACCCTAATTAATCTCAAAAAACTAGGGAGGAGTCTTGAGAGGTTGTTGGTGAGATACGAGGTGTCGGGAGGCCGGGTTAGCCTAGGGACTTTGCGTGGATTTTAAGTAAGCTGATTGAGATATTTCTCTCCATTTAGTTCATTGATGTTGCTTCATGTTTATAGTGATTGTATTTCTATGCTTGATGTATTCTTAGTAACATTAATTATGTGTCTTGTCTTGATATATGATTCTTGATAAGTTAGAACATGTGCTTAGAATTCATGAGTTATTTTAGGGTGTACACGCCACACGAGGTATAAGACTCGGGGATGTCGGTATACTGATTAGTTAGTGTCATGTATGTTCTATATGAGGTTGATGAAATGATTAAGCAGTGACTAATTAGGGTTATACTAAAGTATTATATGTGTTGACCTATTACATGAGGTCGATAACCCATGTCTCTACTAATAAGGATAGTACCTACGTGCACTATTGAAAAAATGACTACCCGAGGTCTATGTGAGCAAGAGGGTAATATATGGGCTAAAGGGTTAGAGACACAATTTAATGAATTTAGTTCATGCTTAATGGTTATATTAATGTCATATTGTTTAGCTGTAATGTTTGGTAATATGTTTGTGTTTCAATATTGTTGACGTGAAGTGAATATATATTGTAAGGTATATTTTTTGTTGTGTTTGGAAATGTGGATAAATGTCCCTCAGTGTAACTTTCTACTTTATTGTACTCAACGTCCTTTTTATGATGATGGGTGCGAATCCATTGAGTAGATACAAATCTATTGAGTAGAAGATCGGGCAAAGAGAAGACCGGTGACTACCTCTCAACCTTTAGAGCACTGTTATTTTTGACATTGTAGGTTGAGAATTTTGTTGTATGACTTATATATGTCTTTTGTATACTTTTGGAGTTGTATATATGGGTTGTGAAATAGTTACCCGACCAGGCACATGTCGATATATTGTTATCGCCATTTTATTCTATATATGCATGTGATCTTTGTGTCCTGTTTTTCAACATACTTAGGATTTATGTTAATAGCTTCTGCTAATTTGTTAAGACTTTTGCTAAATAATGCTTATTGTAGAAGGTAATTAGTGAGGATATAAGTTTGAAAAAGCTGACTAATACGTTGTTAAGTCTTTCGTGGCTAGATTAGGGCTCAATGACGAGATTAGGCCGGGCGGTGCCCTAGATTAAAGGAGGGGCCGTCACACTTGGTATCAGAGACAACTTTAAAAATAAGCAATCTATGAATTTCCATAAAATGAAAATTTTAGTTATGGAAACAAGATGATCCTTCCTTAGAAACTATTAGTTGGGAAGAAAGCGAATGTAAGTTGGGGATTATGTGTGCACGTGTTATATTTGATGTGTACGTATATATACACGTTATGATGCGTAGTAGTTGATAACGCGTTCACTATTAAATTGCAGATAGCGATTACTGATTCTAGCGATAGCAGGGATGTAGCTACTGGTGGTAGTCAACATTCTATTCCCTTTACATATGATTTTTAGAGGCTGTCTGACTGCAAATCAGCTCAGGGGCTGCAGTTGACCAATTTTATTACTATGATGACAGCTCATTTTACTACATGGACACATATATCGGTCCCTACTGCTACTACTAAGCCTACGCTTAGCTACCTATAATACAGACTCCACCTATTATGACATTATCAGCATGCAAGACAGTGGAGACAATACCATCTTCCATACCCACATCTTCTATAACATCAATCGAGTTTCAATTGGTGAAAGACTTCATCAAAATGAAGATGGTTTATTTTAATGGGTAGAGAAATTTTAAGAAGATAGAGAAGTGAGTGTTATCTCAAGAGAAGTTTCACAAGATCATGAAAATTAAGGATAGATTTTGGGTTGAGATCTCATCATATACATTGCGGAGAGACATCGATGTTTGGTGGCGCATGACTACAGCTACTGATGGACATTTTAAGACTTATGATGCGTTTAAGAAAAAGTTCTATCTGTAATACTTTCCTCCAGCAGTGATGAAGAGGTTGATAAAAGAATTTATGAACTTGAAATAGGAAGCCGATGAGTTAGTGATGTAGTAATGGGATAAATATGGTTATTTCAGGCAGTTTGCCAAAGATCTACTGAGAGATGACTCAGAGGATGTCTATCATTTCAGAGATGGATTGAGGCCTGACATCGGATATTATGTTATCAGTACCGGATCTAGGACACTTAGTGAGATATATCAGCGTGCTTACTCCTACGAGAAATATCATTTGGGTAAGATTGTTGACCAGACAGCGTGATGTCTGTGAGTGATGTTAGAGTCGAGTATTGATCTTGAGAGGAGGAAACGGGAAGGTAAAAGATAAAGGAGTTGGAGTGAAATATCTCAAACTGTAAGATCAACGACATCTACTATCTCTATAGAGCATAGTTTGCATGTACCTACTTTGCCAGCTCTAGTTAGGTTAACATTACCAGCACCTCAAGCATAACAGGTATCAGGCGGTAGAGGCTGAGATTCTTCGATACAGGGATAGACTCAGATTGCGTTCTCAAAGTAGAGGATACCTTCGACATGTTATTGATGTCGACAAATTGGACATATTATTCTTCAATGCCCACATCCGATGGGTTATCAGCAGGCGGTGTCACAACCACAGACCATAGAGAGAGCTCAGGCAGTGACATGATTAGACTCAGATGTGGTACACGATCGTAATAAGGGTAACTAAGTTTATTTACTTCTGCACTATGTGTGTGTATTGTTTGGTTTGTGCATGATATTAAATTGAATTGTTGATTTGCAAAAGAGTTGATCCTTGGATGGTCGAGGGTGATCCAACTTAGTTTGTAACTTATAAACTAAGAATTTGATAAATAGGAGTAGTGTTATCTGAATAAGAAACATCTAAAACTACTTAAAAAATTATGCTTAGCAGAACTTCTATTAATTACTATGACCAAAGTGTTGTATATAAGTGACGATATAGAGAAGTTTGCTTTGTGTGGACTTACTCGTTGAGATGTGTGAACCCAGGTCAAAGTGGTCAATGGATCCACTTGGGGTAGTTATGTAAGGCGGGTGTTAGGGCTAGTATTATTTAAAATTTTAGCTAAGATAATCACAATGAGATGAAGAAAGAAAAATTAGAAATAAGAATAGAGAATAAGTAAATTTTGGGGATGAAATTTCTATTAATAAGGAAGATTGTAACAGCCCAAATTTCTGATAATGGATTTGGTCTGTAACTAAAGGTCACTGACTCGTGATGTGGCTTAAGAGCGAGTACACAAACCTAACATTCGACACAAAGACCGAATAATAAATGTTACGATGTAATGAATGCTTAATGCATTGTATATACTTATTAAGTCATTTCTACGTGTATATAGACGTTGAAACGCGAACAAAAATGGACCTCAAGATGCATGCCGACATGGGACCGAAGTAGAGAGTGATGTGGTAGGTATAATTTAATTTAATGTGGCTTATATAGTTGAATTGATGTGACTATGGCTTGATTTAGATAAATATAACCTAAGTTAGGAAAATAAAACATTAGTCATGGATATTCCTTGAGATACGTGTGAACGCATCACAAGGAAAATTAAGTTATGAATGTGTGTTATCAAGGATGAGTTGGGGGAGAATTAGTGGACATAAATCAAGATGTGAGCCATTAGATTAACCTCAAGACGCATGTATACATTAAGATAAATGGCTATGGTTTAATCTTATCGACGTATGTGTATAAGATTGAATGAGATCAACATGTAAAACCCATTTCATTTGATCAAAATAAGAGAAAAGATCTGGAGAATGAGATCAAAGAGTTACGAGGAGATTTGGTGGAATTGAGAAGGATTGATCAAGATGGTGACATCCTACAACTTGGTAAGCTAGTGTACACTATTAATTTGTACAATTGGTTAAAAAAACTTAGAGTTTTATTTCAGTTCTAGTTTTTGCTTAACTTCAAAAGGTACATGAAATCATTTTTGAAATTGGTTGATATATTTGGATTCCTCGTGAAAAAATAATAAATTTTCTATCAAGAAAATTGGGATTTCGATTTGAATTGGCAAAGTTATGGGGTTTTGAAGTTGTAGGTGTTCTTTAAGGATTTTTTATAGCAAAAGCTATGAGTTAGGGATTTTTCTAATTGATTTACTCCAACTTTGATAGTTTGTATAAGTCTTAAAACACTCTAATTAACCTCATGAAACTAGGGAGGAGTCTCGAAAGGTCGTTGGTGAGATACAGGGTGTCAGGAAGCCGGGTTAGCCTAGGGACTTTGTCTCGATTAGAAGTAAGCCGATTGAGTTATTTCTCCCCATTTCGTTCATTGATGTTGATTCATGTTTATAGTGATTATATTGCTATGCTTGATGTATTCTTAGTAACACGAATTTTGTGTCTTGTCTTAATATATGATTGTTTATAAGTTAGAACATGTACTTAGAATTCATGAGTTGTTTTGGAGTGCACGCGACACACGAGGTATGGGACTCGGGGATGTCGGTTAACTGATTAATTAGTGTCACGTACCTACTATATGAGGTTGATGAAATGACTAAGTGGTGACCAATTAGGGTAATACTGAAGTACTATGTGTACTGACCTATTACATGAGGTCAGTAAGTCGTGTTTCACAACTAATAAGGATAGTACCTAAGTGCACTACTGAAAAAGAAACTACCCAAGGTCTATGTGGCCAAGAGGGTAATATCTGAGCTAAAGGGTTAGAGCCGCAATTTAATGAATTTAGTTCATGCTTAATGGTTCTATTAATGTCACATTGTTTAGCTATAAAGTTTGGTAATGTGTTTGTATTCCAATATTTTTGATGTGAAGTGAATATATGTATTGTTAGGTCTATTTTCTGTTGTGTTTGGAAATGTGGATAAATGTTTCTCATTGTTACTTTTTATTTTACTATACTCATCGTCCTTTTTATGACGGTGGGTGTAGATCCATCGAGTAGAAAAAAGGGTAAAGAGAAGATTTTTGACTACCTCTGAGCCTCTGGAGTACTGTTATTTCTGACATTGTAGGTTAAGATTTTGTTATATGACTTATATATGTCTGCAATATACATATATGGGTTATGAGATTGTTACCGACCAGACACATGTTGATATATTGTTATCGTCGTTTTATTATATATATGCATGCACATACTTTGGGACTGAGGCTATGTTGTTGTTGTTGTTGCATGCACATACTTTGGATTTGTGTTAATAGCTTCCACTAATTTGTTAAGACTTTTGCTGAATAGTGCTTATTAGAAAAGATAATTAATGAGGAGATGAGTTTGAAAAGACTGACTAATACATTTTTAAGTCCTTCGTGGCTAGATTAAGACTTAATGATGAGATTAGGCCGGGCGGTGCCCTAGATTAAGGGAGAGGTTGTCACAGTTTGCCTTCTTGTTTTTGCCATTATTTCAAAAACTTACACAACACAACAATTCAACAACGGGTCTTCAAATCACCTATAATGAAAATCTTCATTCACAAGGGTCATTCATAAGCCAAATAATTCAAAAGGACATATACTAATCCACTATAAGACATATTTATGCTTTAAATCCACGCAACTTCAAATTCTTATCCAAAAACCTAATTTCCATAATTCATGCAATTTCATATAGAAATTTAAAAAATTCATAGCGTAATCAACGAAATTGTAAATTTACCTCAATGCCGGACTACTTTCCGTTGTAGATTACTTCTCCAAGCATCTATCTATCAAAGCCCTCTCACTTTGCTCACTAACTATAACCCTATTACTCTCTTGATTATATTTACAAAATTAATGCCCTAACTCTCCTCCTTTGTGCAAATCCGGAATGTGACTCTTTTTTCACTCTTGATCACTAAGAACACTTTTTGCTCACTTAAAGTTGCTTAAACTATGGTTCTAGAGGGGTGAATGCTTAGTTGATGGTGTTTGGAATAAGGTTCAAGTGCCTAAATTTTGGGTTGAAAGGGTTTTAAAACCATTTCCTTGACGCCGAAGCCATCCCTTATAGGGCACAATGCTGCCACAACATGGACACGACGTCAAGCTCACTGTGTGCATTTTACGCTCATAGGTTGGCACCATCTTAGCGATGTATGTGTTAAACACATGGCGGAATCTAGTTTGTCTCAATAATTATTTATTTTTTCATTTAACTCCCTATTGGCATTCTATCCACTCTGTGTATTACTACACGAGGCGCCGTGACAACGTGAAATTCCCTATATATTTAAAATTATTTGGTGATTTACCTGACCTTTACCACTCTAACTCTTTGCTCGTTTCTGCTCTTTATTGAATATCTTAAGACTCCTCTATTCTGATGACATTCACCCGCCAAATGGTTCTTTTATTACATATTTAGCACAAAATTTGTAAAATTAGAAAAATACTTACTAAAACATTTAGATTGTTCTATCTAATAAAAAATAAATAACTAAAATTTAAAAACTGAAATTAAAAATGTTTGGGCTGCCTCCTATAGCTTTTTGTTTAACGTCTTTAGCTTGGTTTATGCACCACGGCTCTCAAATGATCACCGTGATGCACCATAGTTACTTCAATGATATATCCTCGTGAAGTTCCTTTTATCCTCTAATCATTTTCTAGCATGCTATCCTATCCTTCATAAACTTCGTGTAATTTAGCATGCCTTGCAATGTCTTTTCAAAAGGTATCATTTTTGTAATCTTCTAATAATTCACCGCAAAGATCCAAATTTTCTCACCATTCTATTGATCTTGCAATTCTTGTTGAAATGGTTTTGTTGATACAAAAAAAAATTGTCCCTTGCACAAACTTTGTATTGTGTGACCTTAAGTTTTCACTGCTTTCGTCTTTCATTATTATTTCAAACTTCTCTAGATCAACACCAATATCTTGTTGTATAATATCATCGATATGAATCGCCTCTCTATAATGGTCAAGCGAATTATATTGCTTTGAAGTATCAATAATGTTGCAATTCTTTTGATTTGGCTTCTATACTTCTTCATATGCTTCATGATTTGCTTCTTCGCTTAGTAACATCTCCTCAACTTGGTTCTCTTTAGACTCAACCACAACCACTTGTCTTGAATTTATTAATGTTGCAACTTTTTCTAAATTTTTTCCAAATTCAAGAAGCTTGATCATCTTTTTCCTTTACGTTAAATGATTGCGCATAAATCTCTAATCTTTCCTCATACTTCTTGAGATCATGCTCGCTTTGCTCAACCATCTTTCTTATTATTTGCTCAAACGATATAAAAGACAATTGTTCATCTATCTATTGGTCTTATCGTGGTTGCTTGTTGTCCTGAGAACTCCGTGATGGTTGATAGACATTTTGAATGTGAGGGCTGTAAAAGTTTTGATAATTATGCCATGACTTTTTTCTTGTATGTAGTTTGATCATATGTCTTGCGTGTCAAATATAACCCGTAATAAGTTACTAAATTCTTCTGGAATGTAGTAGATGTAAGAACGGGGTCGAATCCACAGGATTCACTCAAACTGAGTTCAACAAATAGAAAAGTGAATCTGAGGGTTTTTAAAAGAGTTTTATCTAAAAGTCTACTGAATAAGAAAGTAATTAATTAAAAATTCAGAATAATAAGAACATAACTAAGTCTAGGAATCCATAATCTAGCCTTATGTTGTTTTCATGTCTTGTATTATTAACTTTAAAAAATGGATTTTAAAATAGTTTTCCTTAGATAGGCTATAGGTGTTGCTGTCACCTACACCATAGTCTCCTATTCTCGATAGGTAGGGCAACCGCTCTTTAAATATTTCTCGTACTCCAGTGTACAAACTTGGGCAACCGCTCTTAAGATTTAGCACGTGAGCAGCATTAACAGTTCTGTGTGAACACCTACCCTTAGACAAACTTGGGCAACCGCTCTAAAGATTTAGCCTAGTTCTTGATATTACTCACCTAGAACAATAAGTGTGTCAGGTTTCTTGCTCTACGTGATTGTCAGTTCTCAACCCGGTTGGTATCACAGACTCAATCTGATTAATAGTAGGAAAATGGCTTTATGCCTAGAGATTTACAATGAATATACAAACTGTAAACTACTATTGAGACATCGTTAAAAATAGCAACACAAAGATAGAGAACTGAAACTACACACTACTATTATAGGAAATCTCAACAAAACATAGAAAACAACCTAATACTGGTTAGAGAGCTTCATCCCTGAACTAGGTATTAAAAAACCTAGCCAAACATGGCTACTCTACCTTGATATACTCCTAAATCACTTTGAGTACAATATATTTTCGTTCATCGAGTTCCCTCCTTTATATAGGTAAGTCTAGGTACAAGAATATGAAAGCTCACAAAATAAGAGCCTTTTTAAAAAATACAAAACTTTTACTCTGCAATTCTGGCGCCGTTAGTGGCGCCGGGTCACGACGTGGGGTCTTTATAGAAAGTCTTGGTCTTCAAGTCGTTGAAACTTCATTTTTTTTTGGAGTCTAGTGCCATGGGTGCTGCTGGTTGTGTTAAATCTGGCACTGTTTTCAATCCTGACGCGGTCTGTTAATCTTGCCTGATGCCTTGGTGGCGTTGCTGCTCCCTTTTGGCACCGCATTTGTTTCTGCATGGCATTAAGCCTGCTGCTGCTTTGACCATGAGTTGACTTCTTTCATGGAATTGTCTAATTCATGCACAAATACTCAAATACCCTTTCAAAGTAAACATATAGAGCCATAAAATATGACTTTGGACTTGATTTACATAGCAAAACACCTATGAAAAAGTACTTATTCAAGGACTCGTCGAATACCCCCAAACTTAAACCTTTGCACATCCCGAGCAAAGGGTTATTTGACAACAACGACTAAATACAATGCAACTAAATTGAGAGATGAGAATTCTAAGACTTTATACGTACAAATCTAAATAATGGAGTCCTTTCAATCCAAACTCGATTAATTTGTTTAATAAGAAACCTGAAATTTCGAAAGGCTGGTTCGATTGCTCAAACTTGGTTACCTCACAAGACAACACTTCTTCGAAACTTGAAGCATACCAAAACCTTAACCTTTAACTTACTCATAGGTTTTCTAGGTCTCTTCATCAAAATAGTAGATCCAAATCGATCTCTTTATTAGGCTAATTCTTTTAAACGGACTTTATCACCACTTTTCGCTTATTTGCATATTTCCACACCTTAAAGAGTCCATGTAGCTTATTTAAAGGTAGGCTATTATTTGGTTCATAGCATTGGAATAATTCACTTAAGCTAGTTACAAGTACTTGAGCTAAATCTTTATTTATAAGAGTTCATTTTTTATGAACTTTTGCCTTTTATTCAACTAGAGATCGTCACTTCCCCTTTACATGGTTTTTTTTATTGTACGATACCTTCTCCATTTCTTGTTGATACTGTCTTTTCATTGTTTTTCCAAACATTAAGCTCCCTGCTCCATTTCCTACAAAACTTGTGGGATTCTCTAATTTTTTTAAGAAATCTCATGTTAGCACTTCTCACTTTCGCAATCGTTAAGTTAGTTTTCCAACATAGAATCATCAAGCCCATATTTTTAGAGTAAGTAAGCCCAGCTCTTCCTCCTTCAAATGCTAAATCTTTAACAATTATACTACAAGTTGATTAGTCCTAGTTTTAGAATCTTTGAGATTTCAAATTTTCCCACAAAGTTAATTCGACCACCTACCTACTTTGGTCTCAAGTCATGGCTTATCCTTACCCCAAGTTCTTATTTATGTTTTCAAGTAGATGTAAAAACTCTTCTACTCTTTCTAGGTCTGAAGGTAAATAGTTTGGTCAAGTTTTTACTCCAAAAATTGAAAGCAAAGTTTCGCTCATAGGTAAGTGTGATGGCCCAGTTCCCCAAACTGGGTATCGCCTGGCCTAATCCTGTCATTAACGTATTAGTCAGTATTTTCCACTCATTCACTTCGTTACACCTGATCAACATAGGTATTATCCCTTAGTTGTTATTTATAATTTACAGAGTTAATTAAGAGATCATTATCATTACCTTAATTTTCAACATAAAACTTAATAAAATTAGCAGAAGCATTTATAAAATACCTACTATCAAAACTAGGTAAACAGACAATCATACAAAACCAACCAAAGTAATACATATAATAGTAGGAAAGTCTAATTTTTCCACCTAATATACAACCCAAAGTTATACAAAAAGACGTAAGTAATAGATACACAAAATGATCACCTATTAAAGTAGCTGGAACTATCCTCCAACAGCTCAAAACTAATCGTCGATCTTTTCCTTCCCTGGTCTGCTAGTCGAAGTATCTGCCCACCATCATTAAAAGGATGGTGAGTACAGTAAAATAGAAAGTTGCACTGAGAGACATTTATCCACATTTCCAAACATAACAGAAAATACACCTAACAATACTTATATTCACTTCACATCAACAATATTGAAACACAAACACATTACAAAACATTATAGCTAAACAATGTGACATTAATATAACCATTAAGCATGAAATAAATTCATTAAATTGTGTATCTAACCCTTTAGCTCAGATATTACCCTCTTTGCCACATAGACCTTGGGTAATCACTTATTCAGTAACGCGTGTAGGTGCTATTCTTATTAGTTATGAAACACGGCTTATCGACCTCATGTAATAGGTTAGCACACATAGTACTTCGGTATTAACGTAATTGGTCACCGCTTAATCATTTCATCAACTTCATATAGTAGGCACGAGACACTAACTAGTTAGCATATCGACATCCTTGAATCTCATACCTCGTATGCCGCGTACACCCCAAAACAACTCATGAGTTCTAAGCACATGTTCTAACTTATCAACAATCATATATCGAGACAAGTTACACAATTCATGCTACTAAGAATACATCAGGCATAGCAATACAATCACTATAAATATGAAGCAACATCAATGAATGAAATAGATAGAAATATCTCAATCAACTTACTTACGATCTACGCAAAGTTCCTAGGCTAACCCGGCCTCCCGACACCCTATATCTCGCAAACAACCTCTCGAGACTCTCCCCTAGTTTCCCGAGGTTAATTAGGGTGTTTTAGGACTCATACAAACTATCAAAGTTGGATTGAATAAACTAGAAAAAAATTCAAACTCATAGTTTTTGCTGAAAACAATCCTTCAAGTACACTTACAACTTCAGAACCTCATAAGTTTGTCAATTCAAATCGAAATGTGGATTTCCTTAATAGCGAATTTATTGCTTTTTCGCAAGGAATCCAAATCTCTCAATCAATTTCACAAATGATTTCATTTAGCCTCTAAAATTAAGAACAAAATCAGAACTGAAATAAAACTCAAAGTTTTTTTAATAAATTTCTACAAATTGATAGTATACACTAGCTTACCTAGTTGTAGATCACTTCAATCTTGATTAATCCCTCGCAAATTCACCAAAATCCTTCATTATCTTTGATCTCCTTCTTCAAATATTCTTATCTCTTATTTCGATCAAATGAAATGGGTTTTGCATGTCGATCTCATTCAATCTTATATATATATAGATAAGATTAAACCATAGCCATTGATTTTAATGTATATATGCATCTCGAGGCTAATCTAATGGCTCAGTTCTTAATTTCAAATCCACTGACTCTCCACTAACTCACTCTTGATCACCAATTAGAACTCAATTGGTCTTGTGATGTGTCTCCACATATCTCGAGGAATATCAATAAATAATATCTTATTTAACTAACTTAGGTTTCATTATTGTAAATCAAACTATAGCCACATCTAATTAGCTATTTAAGCCATAATAACTTAATCTAAACTTACCCCATCACTCTCGACCCTGATCCCATGCTGGCACGCATCTTGAGGCGTGTTCTCGCTCACGTCTCGACAACTATATACAAGTTGGAGTGGCTTAATAAGTCTACATATATATATACTACACTAGGAATGCACCACATCAAATCTAACATCTTTCTCAATCCTCACGCTGAGTATTAAGATATACCTACTCTTGGACACATCACGGGTTGGTAACCCTAATTAGAGACTAATTTATTATTAGTAAATTATGTTACAGTAAGACTCTATAAAATGGTAAATATACTGAACTACCTACAACATGCATGCATATTCGTTCTAATTTCTATGTGATGAAAAAAGTGGAAGATATGAAATGGGATGAGGAGGAGAGCTATCACCGCGATTCTACTGAAGTAGCAAGTAAATTGACAAAAAATATGTAGAGCTTTTACATGCAGGTCTTCAACCAATGATTCTCTACAACGGTCCACTTACCTAAACATCCCCAAACTTATTCCGAACTTTGTCCTCAAGGTTCAAAATAAGCGAGCATACCAGACATAAAAGAAATGGTGGAAAAAGATGAATAATATATATAGAATATAGTACAATATGTCATGCATGGTTAGGGAAATAAGGAAAAAAATTAAAACCGATTACTAAATATAAAATTGTTCATGGGCTGCCTCCCATTAGCATTTTTGTTTAACGTTGTTTGTTCGACGAGTTTACATCCCCTCTAGTCTGAACCCAGATCATTGACCTCAATTGTCGGTACGGATAATCGCTTGAAGACTTGTGCTTTGTCATGTACGATCTCATTTCGATCCTAGAAAAGTTTTTTCCTCTTTCCTACCTGGATGCTAATGTACCATAGCTGCACAACGATCAATGCTCTAGTTGTTGCTAAGAATGGTAATCCAAACAAAAGTGTTTCACACTGGCTATTACTTCCATTAACAACATAAAAGTCCATGAATACCACGAAGTCTCCAACGTGAACAGATACATTCTTAGCCATGTGACATTCAAGAATTTCATAAACTTGATTAGGAGGCTAATTAATTATTTTTTGGATTTTATTTAGAATTTAGGTATCCGAGATGGGACCTACGTATTATTGACCGACGATAATAAGGTAAAATGCTATTTTTTGATAATGAATGCGGTATTTTATCGCGACGTCGGAGTGTGTTGAGGGGTGTCCTCTATTTGTCATAATCGAGGTTTTAAATGCCTGTTGGAAGGGCACAAGCGAAATAAAAATGATTAGTTCCTCGAAAACTAGGGAATCAAGTGTCAAATATCACGTGGGGTTTTGCCTTAGTTTACTTGCAAGTTGGAATCAGTGGCATTGTAAGATGAGAATGAAGTTGGTGCAAGACCTTACCTCGTACTTTATGTCGGTTGGTAGTGGTCGAGGTTGAGATTGGGTCCAAATTGATGTATGTTTGATTTAGTATGGCAAGATAATTGGTCCGTAAGGGTTCAATATGTCATGGATAAAGTTAATATTTTTGGGGTTTTGGTGTGAATAAAACCAGTGTTATGGACTTTTATGAAGATAGACTGTTTTGTTAAGAGTTTGGTTTAATTTGGTGAAAAACGGGATTGAAAACTACCACTGAAAGTTAAAGCAAGTCAAAATAGGAGTTTCGACAACTAATAAATAAAAAGAAATCAATATATATATCTACCTATTATATAAAAGTATGAATAGCAAAAGATTCTTTCATTACTTGAATTTTCTTTTATATCCTTTCACATTGAAGTACATATTTCCTTGTCTTGCGAATTGTTTTTTTATCTGCCTACTTTTTTTTCTTTTAATGATGTGTCATAGTGATTAAGATGTTCAATTTGAATTGCTAATTAAAACATAGCTAGTAATGTTAGAGAATTAAATTACCAGACTAATCGCTAAGTTATTATACAATTACAATCTTAATTAGATTCGATAGTTAACATGAAAATAGCTAATCAATCTAATAAGGATATGGAAAATCGAAAGTAGGTAAATAATCAAAAAATAGGTGTATGTAACCTCTACATATAAACTACCGAAAAATTAAAATAGGTGTATGTAATCTCTATCTATGAACATTCGAGAAATTAAGAAATCGAAAATAGAAGTATCTGATAATATGCCACATGTTACATTCCCACCAAAATATAAAAAAACCTAAAAATTAGGCAAAAAGAATATGAAAATAGAAACTTCCAAACAAAAATGCCACAGATAGATAGCGTTTTCTTCCCTACATATGTGTTTGCTTCAAAAACTAATATATATTGATATACTATACTAAATAAAAAAGTAGTATACTTTTTAGAATATAAAAAAGTAGCACGCTTCAGAAATTGGCATATATATATAATGAAACGAAGTTTCATTTCAAAACAAACATAATCTTTTTTTTTTTTAATTTCGTTCCCTAACCCTTTCAATTTGATCTTTCGCTCCTCGAACTCCAGACGTCCATTTTCCCTCAGTTTCTTTCTACAAAACTTTAAAACATCGCGAGACGGTCAGTTTGAGCTATGTTTTTGCATTGGAAATAAGGTATTCGGCTTGCGATTCGGTAAATTTTCAATTCAGTGCTTTTTCCTTGATTCAATTTGAATTCTCGCGATTTGTTGATTTTTTCATGGGGTTTTTTATAAGAATTGGTAGGGATTGTTGAGAATTGATGTATTTGGTTGATTTGGATAAATTTGGAATAAGTTCCACTGGCGTGGGTTAGGGTTTTATGAATTATACTAATTCGATTCAGTTGATAACTATTTTGGAGATGTTTTTATAGTTGATATTGATTTACATTGGGTTTATGGATGAATTGATTATTGGTTTTAAACTAATTTAAATTAACGGGCTGTGAAAATATTTAAATGTTGGTATTAAGTGGTTTTGTCGTGTTTATTGTCAAGTTTTGGAGATTAAGTGTGAAAATATTAATTTGAAGAAGTTTTTTAGTTCAAAATAAATAAAGTTTGCCTAGTTGACATGCCATATTGCAAAATTTATAACTTCTCCATCGGTATCCGATTTGATTATTCTTGGAGTCTATAGAAACTAGGGCATGAGTATGACAAGTTCCTTTTAGGTCATCATGACAAATATTAAGGTTTTCAAGATTAAAAATTTACCCCAAGTTGGCTAGTTGAAAGCCAGTTGAAACAGTTATATAAATTAATATTTTTGAAAACTATTCTCAAGTGTACTTTGGCCGCCGTTTTCATTAAGTTTAGTGATTTGGTTTCACTTGAAGCTTGATCCATAATATAATTGGGTATACAGGGAAGCTACTGTAACCATTTTCAAGGTGATCTGATGCTCTGGGAACCCTGAAAATTAAGCTCAAAGTTCGTTTAGTTGTAAGTAAACCTTACAATGATATCTATTATTTATTGGAATATCTTTGTACTTGTAATTGCATCATAGTCTGCATTGCATTTCATCATTCTTGGTCATGCATGCAAGGAGAGAGTGGGGGAGATAAGGTTGTTTTGAAGTTTGGTTTGCTCGAAATTATATTTCAATCCTACCTCAAACACCAGCTAGTGAAACTAATTCTAGAGTCAAATGTTGAAAAGTTATCTCTGCATTTTATGATCTCTTAATACAATCTCTGTAGTATTTTTGGAAGTCAACATCTGATTATAGTTAGGAAAACATAGTTGATTGCATGTCATATTGATGAGTATATCTTATTGATTATTTGGAAATGCAATTACATTTCTCCATGTATTAGACTAAAAATTGCAGGAGTACAAGTAAGTGTAGATGATTACTTACCTAACATCTTTGAGTTATTTTTTATGGTGTTAGATTCTATATGAAGATAAGGGATGAATGGACAAGACTCAAATATTGTAGTGATTATTTTCAAAATTTAATGTAAATTCTTGTTTTAAATCGTTTATATATATATTGTTTTTGGACTCTTGGGTGTGTAAGACGCAAAGTTTAGTTAAATGGTTGCAAGAGTCCCCTAAGTTAGTTTAAAAATATGTTGAGAGGTTTATGTTTCAATTTTGGTCTATTTGAGATTGGAAATAATTATTATTTTGGGGTAAAAGTTGAAAAAATGGATTAGACTCGCTAGATTATAAGAGGATTAAGATAATCTAGGCTTCTCAGTTGTCCTAATGACGAGGGGCTGACAAAGTTAGTATCAGAGACAAGTTTGGATCAATTGAGGATAAACTTTAGTAGGAAACCAAATAGTGATTGAGCACAATTAGTTGGGAAGTGACTGTGAGTTAGGCGTTACTTTGTGATTTTATTATGTTTGTTATGTATTTAATATATTATCGCCAGATATGTGATAGGAAGTTTATTTTCTCTATCTGTTCTATATGTACTCGCTAGATATGAAGAGGAAGATTAGGGACATACAATTAAAGAGAGAATAGACTTATGAAATGAAACTTAGTGTGACTAAAAGTGAAATAGACTCAGGAAATCCAAATTCAAAAGGGTATTGTAAGTAGTTCAGTAAAAATATAACTAAGGAAATAATCAGTTATTAAACCAATAGGAAATTAGTTGAACAAGAAGTCTATATGAGTCAGGAACATAAGTATTAAACATGAATTTTTTGGAAATAAAAAATACCAAACTATTACAATTTTTAAACGCTCTGGAAAACGTTAAAATAGACTTCAATTAAGTCTCAAACGATTAAAAATCATTTGAAAAATGTAAAATGAAATTAAGACTTGTGGGAAACACAGATATGGATTATCTTGAGTTTTAGAATAAGGTTAGTACCAGTTGCACGGTTAACTAGGAAATACCTATTCTATGAGGTATTGGTTGAATTCATAACCAATAAAGAGTGCTTTCGAAATAGTCTCAATGAAAAGAAAAATGAGACAAGAGGTTTCGAAAATATAAATTGTTTAGAGAAATTATGTTTTGACTATAAAATCACAATGGCATTAGGATTGAATCAGTCAAAATGTCTAAGTCAGTTTCTATTAAAATACAATAATTTGAAGCAAAGTATTGTCTCCTTTCCAAAACAAAACAAAAAAGTAAAATTGGAATAGAACCATGGTTTGAAACAATCAAAAGACTTCTAAAACAAAGTATTGAAAAAATTTGATTGTTTATTTCTCAAGTTACTTAAATATGCGACATTAAGTATAGCAGTTCTATGAGGTGAATAAAAAAATGATAAAACAAAGACCGGTGAAGTTTATAACTTAAAAATGAATAGTGTAGTGATAAGATCGACGTGTTAGAAGTTGAGATTGGGGAAAATGTTATGAAAATGGCTAGGATTAGTTGTTAAATAAAACACAAGTAGTTGTTTTTTTAGACTCAAAGTACCCAATAGTCACTTTTAACGAAATTAAATCATAATGCCTATCACTACAGCCTAAAATATAATAAATGAAGAGATAGATGTATTGATTGAATATGAGTAAGTGATCTGTATAGGAATTCAGTTTAAACTCCTCCATCATGAGAATTTCCATTAATATGACTTAAAGGATTAAAATAACATACTTTAAGAGTTTGATTAGTCGTTAAGTTAATCAGAGTTTGGGAATTTAAATACTTTTATCTCTTTAGTTGAACAACCACAGAAATATGAATTTATCAAAAATTAAGTTGATGAAGTAAAATACTTTAATATCTTACACAATCACTTGAAAGTATCAAATTTTTTTTGAGAAAAAGAAAAGTCAGGAAATCTGAGACAAATGGAAACAACTTAAGGTGATAACAAACAATAGAACTGTTTGAGTCGCAAAATTTCTCTATTTCAAACAAAGAATAGCTAAATAAGAATTCAATTGACTAAATGATCATAAGAAGTCGAACCGTCCTTAGCTAAATTTTCGAAGAGAAAAAAGATATAAATTTCCATTTTAAGTTAAGACTAAGGAGTTGTTAGTGGTTTAAGTGTTGATCAAAAGTTGTGATAAGTTTGTAAAGGGGCTAAAAATAAGATAAATGGGAGAATAGCTAAGATTGATAAAAATGGAACTGAGTAGACTCTGTATCGTAATCACAATTCATTCACAGCGTAGAAGGTTGGTGTGAGGGCCCCACCTATCTTTGAATAATCAAATGAATTGTGACGTTCGGTATAAAAGAGTCTATGAAGTTTTGTCAGAGTCAATTGGAATCTTAAGTATAGGCAAATCAATGGTCAATAAATTCTCACATAAGTATGAAAAAGGGAAATCTCATGTTAATAATTCCTTATCAAATTATGATGTCGAACTTTAAGTTCGATGAAACTTAATATATCTTCACAAGGATCTTACAAGGAATCAAAATCTAAAAGTTGAAACTGTTGAACCAAATTAGTATACAACTATTATCAATGAATATGTTATATATTGCTTCAAATATAGTGCTACACCACATGATTAGTTAGTGGTGAAAGTTTTTAAGCACGATATTATTTTAAATTGGAGTTGATGTAAGATACCTTATGATGGTGAATATATAAATGAAATGAAAAGAGACGCACAACTTACAACTCAATTATTAAGTATTGTATGTATTGTTTGAAAATACTGAATAGAGGACAATATATCCAACTTGATATATTGGAAAAATTGAGTATTCTTCCATTATAAATTAAGTAGAGGCAAATAGAGATATCATATTTATAACTTGTATGAAACGCAAGTTAAAGTTTATACTGTAAGAGTATAATCATGAAATATGTCGATATCTCTATTTATAAACTTATATTTACTCAAGAAAATGATAATTGTCTCTATTAAGAGAATGAGAGAAGTTGGTGAATAGTAAGTACTTAAGACATGAGATTATATGAGATCTCATTAATTGAATGCAGTGAGGTTCTTGGTGAACTCATGGATAGAAAATGATTTGACGAAGTTAGAAAACTCGTTAATTTTTTAAGCAGACAAAGGAAAAGTTAAGTTAATTAGCTGTAGAGTTGGAATTGGTAATTGCTTTTTATTCCACAACCTAAATAATATTGTGAATAGACATTTAGAGAATGAGTAAGAGTTGCATGACGTGTTCAATTTCATTTTCTGATCGGATTGAAAAATTGAGATCTCTTGTTATGGGATGACAGATGTAATTAGAGTTCTATAGTCATGGGATGACTTATGTTATTCTAGGTTTCTGTTGAGAAATGTTGGAATGATGATGGATTAGACAAATACGCAACTCTACTTTGTATCTAATGTCATGCTCAAATATTATTTGCATCACTTATATTTAGACTGATGATAGTCTAAGAATTGATCGATCAATAATTATGGTAAAAGAAATGATGAGTGATAAGAAAGTAAACTAGGATGTGTACCAGAGTTTGGTGGTTAGGGAAAGAATTATCAATTGTTTGTGGAATTATTGTCCAGTTATGAATAAAGATGATTTTCTTGAAAAGAAAGATAGGTTAGATCTTGCTATGTATTGATACTTGAACGAGATTCAAGGCGTGAAATGTGAAGTAAAGTAAGGTTATCAGATATTCCGCAAAATTGATTGTTTAACTCATAGGAAATTCACAAATTACAAAGATTGGCAAAGAACGGAGAAAACTTTCATTAAACCAAGAATTTGGAAATGAAAATTTGAAATGGTTATGATCTCTACCACCGAGTTGTTGAATACAATGAAAGTGATTGGGTCCACTTAACGTTTCACATTGGAAATAGTTTTACAGGTTTAAGTTAAAAGTGTTGTATATGAAAGGTAATTTCCTCATAACTCTTTCGGTTCAATAATTTGTAAGTTTAAATTTCAAGGATGAGATTTTTTATTAGTTTGGAAGAATTGTGACATCTAAAAATCTCATAAACATGGTTAGGAGGCCAATTAAGTATTTTTTTGGATTTTATTTGAAATTTAGGTATCCGAGGTGGGACATACTCATTACAGACCAGAGATCATAAGGTGAAATGTTGTTTTTTCAATGATGAATGCTTATTGTGTGTATTATATAGTATTTTGTCGCGACATCGAAGTGTGTTGAGGTGTGTCCTCAATTTATCATAATCGGGGTTGTAAATGCGTGTCTGAAGGGCACAAGCGAAACAAAAATGATTAGTTCATCGAATATTAGTAAATCAAGTGTCAAATATCACGTGGTGATTAGTTCATCAAAATTAGTAAATCAAGTGTCAAATATCACATGCAAATTGGGATTGGTGGTAGTGTAAGATTAAAATGAAGTTAGTGCAAGACCTTAACTTCAGCTTTATGTCGGTTGGCAGTGGTTGAGGTTGAGACTGGGTGCAAATTGGTGTAAGTTTGGTTTAGTATGGCAAGAGAATTGATCCATAAGGGTTTAATATGTCGTGGACGAAATTAAAATTTTTGGGGTTTTGGTCAGTGTTATGGACGTTTTATGAAGATGGACTGTTTTGTCGATAATTTTGTTCAATTTGGTGAAAAATCGGATTGAAAACAAATTACGGAAGTTAAAGCACGTCAAAATAGGAATTTCATAAACCAATAAATAAAAAGAAATTAAGCTCCTAGCAAACAGCTAATGTTGTATATATATAGAAGAAAAACAAAACGAAACGAAGTTTCATTTCAAAACAAACATAACATTTTTTTTACCTTCGTTCCCCAACCATCTCAATTCGGTCTTTCACTTCGCAAACTCTTGATGTCCAATTTTCGCCTGATTTTTTCCTACAAAATAGTTGAGCATCACGAGACGGTCAGCTTGAGCCTAGTTTTTATAGTGGAAACAAGGTATTCAGCCATTAATTTGATAAATTTTTAACTCAAGGAATTTTCCACAATTTAATTTGAATTCGCATGATTTTTTGATTTATTGCATGAGGTTTTGATAGGAATTGATAGGGATTATTGAGAATTGATGTATTAGGTTGATTCATATCAATTTGGGTTACGTTCCATTGGCGTGGGTTGGGGTTTTTATGAATTGAACTAATGCGATTCAGTTGATAACTATTTTGGAGATATTTTATAGTTGATATTGATTTACATTACGTTTCTGGATGAAATAATTATTGATTTTAATCCAATTTGACTCCACGGGCTGCATAAATATTTTGATATTGGTATCGAGTGGTTTCGTGGTGTTTGTTGTCGAGTTTTGAAGATTTAATTGTGAAAATATTGTTTTGGAGAATTTTTTCTGTTCAAAATAAATATAATTTGCCTAATTGATAGGTCATATTGGAAAATTTATAACTTCTCTTTTGGTGATCTGATTTGAGTGTTCTTGGAGTATATAGAAAGTATGACATGAATACTACAAGTTTTTTTTAGGTCATCATGACAAATATAGAGGTTTTAAATGTTAAAAAGTTACCCCAAGTTGGCATGTTGAAAACCAGTTAAAATAATTATATAAATTAATATTTTTGGAAACTGTTCTCAAGCGTACTTTAACTACAATTATCATAAGGTTTAGTGATTTGGTTTCACTTAAAGCTTGGCCCATAATATAATTGGGTATTTAGGGAAACTATTTAACCACTTTCAAGGTGATCCGATGCTCCGAGAACCCTAAAAATTAAGCTCAAAGTTGGTTTGGTTGTAAGTAAACCCTACATTTATTTTTAATATTTATTGGAATATCTTTGTATTTGTAATTACATCATAGTCTGCATTGCATTTCATCATTCTTGGTCATGCATGCATGGAGATAGTGAGGGAGATAAGCTTGCTTTAAAGTCTGGTTTGCTTGAAATTAGATTTCAATCCTACCTCAAACGCCATCTAGTGAGACTAGTTCCAGAGTCAAACGTCGACAAGTTATCTCTGCATTTCATAATCTCTTAATAATGTCTATGTACTATTTTTGGAAGTCGATATCGATTATAGTTAGGAGACAGAGACATAATGGATTGCATGTCATGTTGATGAATATATCTTATTGATTATTTGGAAATGCAATTACATGTCTCCATTTATCAGACTAAAATTATAGGAGTACAAGTCAGTGTAGATGTTTACTTACCTGACATCTTCGAGTTGTTTTTGATGGTGTCAGATTCTTTATGAATATTGTAATGATTATTTTCAAAACTTGAAGTAAATTCTTATTTTGAGTTGTTTATATATATTGTTTTGGTTTCTTGGGGTATGTGTAAGACGTGAAGTTTTGTTGAATAGCTATGAGTTTTTCCTAAGTTAGTTTAAAATAAGTTGAGATGTTTATGTTCCAGTTTTGGTCTATTTGGGATTGCAAATAATTATTATTTTGAGGTCAAAGTTGAAAGAATGGATTAGGCTCACTATATTATTAGAGGATTAAGATAATCTAGGCCGGTCAGTTAACTAAATGACGAGGGGGCTGACAAAGTTAGTATTAGAGGTAGGTTTGGCTCAATTAAGGATAAATCTTGGTTGGAAATCAAAGAGTGATTGAGTGCGATTAGTTAGGAAGTGACTGTGAGTTAGGCATTACTTTGTGACTATATTATGTTTGTTATGTATTTATTATATTGTCACCAGATATGCGATAGGAAGTTTATTTTCTTTGTTTGTTCGATATTTAACTCACAAGATATGACGAGTAAGATTAAGAACATACAATTAAAGAGAGAATAGACTTACGAAATAAGACTTAGCATGATTAGAGGTGAGATAGACTCGAGAAGTCTACATTCATAAGGGTATTGTAAGTAGTTCGGTACAAATATAACTGAGGAAATAATCAGTTATTAAACCAATTGGAAATTGATTGACAATAAGTCTAGATGATTCAGGAACATAAGTATTGAACATGGATTTCTTGAAAATTGAAAACACCAAATTATTAGAATTTTTTAAATGCTTAGAAAAATGTTAAAATAGACTTAAATTAAGTCTCAAACAATAAAAAAATCGATTGGAAAACGTAAAATGAAATTGAGACTTGTAGGCAGCACAGGATATGGATTATATCGAGTTTTAGAATAAGGTTAGTATTGCACGTTTAACAAGGAAAGACCTATTTTATGAGGTATTGGTTGAATTCATAGCCAATTATGAGTTACTCTCGAAACAGTCTCAGTAAAAAGAAAAGGAGATAAAAGGTTTCGAAAAAAGAAATTGTTTAGAGAAATTAAGTTTTGACTTGAAAATCACAGTGGGATTGTGATTGAATTATTTAAATTGTCTAAGCCGGTTTCTATTAAAATAAAATACTTTGAAGCAAAGTATTGTCTCCTTTCCAAAACAAAACAAAAATCAAAATTGAAATAAAACCATGGTTTGAAACAATCAAATGACTTCTAAAAAAAGTAATGAAAAATTTTGATTGTTTATTTTTTAAGTCATTTAAATAAGCGACATTAAGTGTAGTGGTTCTATGAGGTGAATAAGGAAATGATAAAACAAAATCAGTGAAATTTCTAACTTAAAAATGAAAAGTGTAGTGATAAGATCAACATGTAAGAAGTTGAGATTGGGGAACCGAATCCCCACCAACAAGTAGACTCAAATAAAAATGCAAAAAAAAAAAAAAAAAAACAAAAGTTAAACTCAATTTTGAACCAAATCCCCAACAACGGAGCCAAAATCTGATCATGTGTTGTGCGTGTCAAATACAACCCATAATAGGTAACTAAATCCTACTGGAATGTAGTAGATGTAAGAATGAGGTAGAATCAATAAGATTTAGTCAAATTGAGTTCAACAAACACAAAAGTAAATTTATGGTTTTTGAAAGAGTTTTATCTAAAATTGTACTAAACAAGAAAGCAAATAATTGAAAATTCAGAATAATAAGAACATACCTAAGTCTAAGAATCCATAATCTAGCCTTAGTTGTTTCCATGTCTTGTATCATTGACTTTGAAATATGGGTTTTAGAATAGTTTTCACTGGATATGCTATACTTGTTGGGGTCACTAATACCCTATTCCCCCTATTCTCGATAGATAGGGCAACCGCTCTCTTAATACTTCTCTTACTCCATCATACAACCTTGGGCAACCGCTCTCAAGATTTAGCACGTAAGCAACATTAACAGTTTGTGGGAACACCTTCCCCTAGACAACCTTAGGCAACTGCTCTCAAGATTTAGCCTAGTTCTTGATGTTACTCACCTAGAACAACAAGTTTGTCAGGTTTCTTACTCAAGGTGATTGCCACTTCTCAACCTAGTTGGTATCACGGACTCAACCTGATTGATAGTAGGTCAATGGGTTTACACCTAGAGATTTGCAATGAATATACATACTCTAAACTACCATTGAGACATCGTTAAGAACAGCAACACAAAGAGAGAGAATTGAAACAAAACACTACTATTATAGGAAATCTTAACAAGACATGGAAAACAACCTACATCCCCGACCTAGGTATTAAAGAACCTAGCCAGACATGGCTACTCTACCTTGCTCTACTCCTAAATCACTATGAATACAATATATTTTAGTTCATAGAGGTCCCTCCTTTATATAAGTGACCCTTAGTACAAGAATAGGAAAGTCCAAGAAAAAAAACCTTTCTAAAGAAAAATAAAACTTATATTATGCGATTCTGGTGCCGTCAGTGATGGCGCCATTATGTATGCACGGTACCAGGTCATGGCATGGGGTCTTCATAAAAAGTCTTGGTCTTCAAGTCAATTGAGACTTATTTTTTGGAGTCTAGCACTGTGGGTGACGCCGCCTGTGTTAATTCTAGTGTCGTTAGCTCAATCTTAACGTCGTCTATTTATCTGGCCTGACGCCTTGGTGGAGTCGCTGCTCCTTGCTGGCGCCGCCTATGCTTCTGCATGGCGTCAAGCCTACTAACCATTAGTTCACTTCTTTCCCAGAATTTTCTAATTCACACACAAATACTCAAATACACTGTAAATGTCTAAAGTAAACATATAGAGCCATAAAACACGACTTATGACTTGATTTATATAGCAAAACACCCATGAAAAAATACTTATTTAAGGACTCATCATAGTTGCAATGCTCTTGACTTCCTACAAATCTTGTAAATCCATACGGATTATAAAATGGTTGTTTATATCCCATCCATGCCAAACCACTTGCGATTGGTTGTGCTTGGTATGTGATATTTACTCGAACAGCTTTACTTTGATAAACTAGCTTAGAGATTTTTTCTAGGATCTCACTATTTAATTCTTTAACATGATAATCATACACTCTTTACATCCCTGAGACACCAAAGACAAAAGAAAATAGATCAATCAACTTAAAACTAAAATTAAAAATCACCATAAATTAAAAACTCTTAACAACTTAGTAAACTAAACTAATCGTGGCCACCTATCCTCGGCAACGGCGCCAAAAAACTTGATTGTAACTGCAAGTACAACGGTTCAATTTTAGTAATAATGTGATCAACAAGGGTTGATTACGGATATCGTCATTTGGGAAAGGTGTATTTGGACACAATTCACTTAGTTGAGTTCACTAAATTGTTAATAAGGTCTCTTTTGTTTGAATTTCACTAAACTACTATATTATATAAAACAATGTAAATTATCTCATGTTCTAATATTGAGAAAACTCTTAGATCACAACTTTACCTAGGTAGGGAATCACTATGCTTTCCATATCTTACTTCCTTCATCTTACTCACGTGTGTGCAATGTTTAATTAGAATAGAAAAATTTCCTTCATATTCACTTCAACCCACAGTCGTGGTGGAAAAGATCCTAATGTGCAAACTAGAACTCCACCTATCGATGTGAATAACATAAGTCTCAAATAACATTAAGTTCCAGATCTTTAGACTCATAACTACTTAAGTTTTATATCCGTGCCTCCCTAATCAATAACTATCTATCGATGTTATATATCTTATGGTTGTATTGTTCATATCCAGCTTATAAGCTCCAATGGCCATAGTAACTCCTAAAACCTATAATCAACAAACTTGTGATCAAGATGTTCATAACATTACGTATAGAATCAATACAAATTCTAACCACTGCAATTTTTAACATATAATATATTTATACTTCCTTTAGCATAGCATTCATACCATAGGATCCATTGATCCCAATATAAATAAACTACTCACTCATCATTGAAATCAACACCCAATCATGTTATTCATTGCAATAAAAGATTAAATTAAATAACTTCGATTAAATCAAAGAATAATACCGAATAACCACAAGTGGAGCCTTCAATGTCTTCTCCTTCAAAACTTTTTTAAATACTAGAAAATAATGTTAAACTATGCTAATCTATGATAAATATGGTATTGGGTAATATTGGGTGGCTAATCTATAAAGGTGGGTGAGTTTACCACGTTCTATTACCCATTTATACTCCTAAAACTCCTAAGAATACAATTAAAAACTATAATTAACAATTCCAAACGAACTAGAACTCCAACACTTTCTATTTTTATTTCCTGGCATTGTTTGTAAGTGATCCATGTTGTATGTGTAAATGCATAGCGCCGTCACAACTTCGAATTTGTATGTGTAATTTCTTATCAAAGTAGGCTCAGCGCTCTGTGTACTGTATGTGTGTTACCCCACAGCACCGCCACTGCGTCAAGTGAACTACATCTCTTCTCTTATCTCCACGCCTTCTCCACGCCTTGTGCTCATTTCCCACGGCATCACTGGTCTTTACCATGGCGTCAAGTGTGATTTTGTGCTTTTTCTCCTCATTTCATCATGAAAGCACTCCTTTGTCTCTTTATACCTTGTAAGCTTGAAAAACATATAAACGCGATCAATTAGAGCTCATTCCGGGATATTTAATCCAATTATACAACAAAACTAGTTCTATATATAAGTATAATTAAACATTTATCATAATCAACAACATTCAATTTGAAGATCAAATCACCATGACAATGAGTTAGGATTGATTGGGTAAGATTTTATTTAAAGTTGTTGAAGTTCCTTGTCATTTGGGACTTAGGCGTTGTTGTTGTTGTTGTTGTTGTTGTTGTTGTTGTTGTTGTTGTTGAAGTTTCGTGTTGAGTTGATAATGGAAATCGTGAGAATACAAGATAATCATTGTTGCAATTGGTTGTTGATGGTCTAAGACCTCGTTTGAGGCCCTCTCTAATGTGTTGGGGAGACTTGGAAGTGATTTCTAGATTGAACAAGGGATGTTACCCTATTCAGGTTTAAAGTCGCTCGATGATGGAGCGCGCTCCCTATTATAAGGGAAACGCGCTTCCTCATAAAAGGATGATGAACAAAGTTGGTGGAGCGCTCCACCAATGTAAGGAGCGCGCTCCCCACTTAGAAAACAACAATGTTATTGAATTCCTTATAAGTTTCGACGAGGATTTAGGGACTTATTTAGGATTACTAAATATAGTATAATGGACCCAAATTGATGAGAATTGGTTCAATTTAGGTTCCTCATTGACGAGGAAAGATTTGAGGTGTTCCGAGGGCGATTTAGTCAAATAAACTCTAGGGGATCATAAACCGAGGTAAGTGGACTCATTTATTTTATCAATTATGCTACATAATTTGTATATTAGCTCACGTAGCTTATGGATTGGGTTTGGGGCACTGTATTATGACTCATGTTGTTCAACATTTTATGACTCAAACTTCAGAAGTCTAATCGAAAGGAGGTCAATAACTTAAATGTATTGAAGTTGGTGGATAAGTACCTAGCTTCAATGACTAACGTAAGAGTGGTAGATAAGTACCAATCTTACAAGCAGCGAATAGGTACCTACCTTTAATAAAATTGGAACTTGAATTCAATTCCAGTTCTAACTATGATACCCTGTACATATACTATCCAATTACAGTCGGAATCTCAGTTAGGCGTTAATGCATTCTATAGGATTTTACATTAGGCCTGTCTAGAACACTTTAGTTTGTGTTCTTGCTTAAATGATAGAAAGATTCTCATTTTTAATAATAATTGGAAAGAATGGTTAAAGTACAGTTTTGAGACACTGAATAACTTGCATATGATATGTATTGTTTATATTAATTTTGTTACCCTGAGTAGCTATTATTGGTACCGTTATTGATTTATTCATTGATTATTAGTAGATAGTTGATACGCGAATGAGTATTACTAATTGAGTAAGCTGGCATGCTACCCCTCTTAACATTACAGGTACTCGGCTTAGTACTAAAGATAAAGGGAAAGGAAAGATCTAGGTGTTTAGAGATCTCCTCTGATGTAGTGGAATCTTTTTGTATCTTGATAAGTCTTTACCTATGCACTTTTATGTAGGGTTTTTATCATGGAAATGGGATTTAAACCTTTATTTTATGCTCTTAAACACTTACTTTTGAGTTTTATAGGTCATTTGAAGGAATATGAGTGTTTCAGACAATTTCAGGGCAAAGTCAAGCTTAAATCAAAAAGGCAACCGAAGAAATGCAGGAAAATACACACGCGTCAAAAATACACACATAGTGCTGGATTTTGTACTGACAGCGTCACCTACGGCGCTGAGTTTAGAAATAGAAGCTTCAGACTGACTTGAAGACCAAGACTTTCTATATATTGCCATGCAGTGACCTGATGCCATTGCCATATAACAGTGGCACCACTGACAGCACCAAAATCACATAATATAAGTTTTGTATTTTTAAAAGGTTTTTATTTCCCACGCTTTCCTATTCTTGTACCCAGGCTCACCTATATAAATGAGGGCCCTCTATGAACAAAAACACATTGTATTTAGAGTAATTTAAGGAGCATAGCAAGGTAGGGTAGCCATGTCCAGCTAGGTTTTTTAATACCTAGGTCGTGGATGAAGCTCTGTAGCAAGTAGTAGGTTGTTTTATATGTTTTGTTGAGGTTTTCTATAATAATAGTGCTTTGTTTCAGTTCTTTATCCTTGTGTTGCTATTTTTAATGATGTCTCATTGGTAGTTTAGAGTTTGTATATTCATTGCAAGTCTCTAGGCGTAAACCCATTGACTTGCTATCAATTAGGTTGAGTATGTGATACCAACCGAGTTGAGAAGTGGCAATCACTTAGAGCAAGAAACCTGACACGCTTGTTGTTCTAGGTGAGTAACATTGAGAACTTGGTTAAATCTTGAGAGCGATTGCCTAAGGTTGTACGGTGGAGTAAGAGAAGTATTTATAAAGCGGTGGCCCTATCTATCAAGAATAGGGGACTAGGGTGCTGGTGACCCCAACACCTATAGCCTATCTAAGGAAACTGTTTCAAAACCCATCTTTCAAAGTTGATGATACAAGACATGGAAAAAAACATAGGGCTAGATTGTGGATTCCTAGACTTAGTTATGTTTTTATTTTCTGAATTTCAATTATTTACTTTCTTGCTTCAATAGATCATTAGGACAAAACTATTTCAATAGTCCCCAAAATTACTTTTCTATTCGTTAGATTTAGTTTTACTAAATCCTATGGATTGGACCCCGTATTTACCAGTATTACACCCAAGTGGAATTAGTAACCTTTTATGGGTTATATTTGACATGCACGACACATGATCATATCTTTACACTATTTGAATTACTTTTGTATGATATAATAGGGTTGGGGATTTTGTATTATAACCAACCTTTATTCTGAACTTATATATAATCTGTATATCTTGGGTTTTATCAATAAGTTATTAATTCCGCTGTGTTTTATTTTAATTATTATTCAATTATCGAGATATACAGGTGGTGTTTATTAGGTACTAAAGGATGGCTGTTGGTTCTAATTAGATTTAATTGGTATAACCAAGACTTAGTTAGAGTTTCAGGCTAGACATCTCCCTAATCAAGATAGGGGATGCTACAATGGACGATCGGGTAGGGAGGTTAGGAGAACATTGCCGATCATGGGTCCGTCTTAAAATGGGCATTCGCACAAATGACTATACATATGAGGATGAGGCACGACCAGCTGTATGCGCTTCCAAGCCTTGATGATGGTCCATCTGTAGTTGTGGCCACCATAGCCGAGACAACCAAAGAAGATCAGAAATAATTTCTATTATCCTCTACCTTCACCCTTGATGCTACAAAACTTTATATTCTACTTTGACTTAAGTTTTATTGATTTTTGTATGTTAAGACTTATTATATAGTTTTTTGGTACTTCTGGTCTACGTGGCTTAGGATATTATGGGATGTTGTTTTTTGTTTAATAATGCATGGTTTGCTGTGACTAACTATCTTTATGGTTTTCATATCATTTATTTGCACCTTGTTCGCAATTATCCCCAAAAATATGTTGTTCACTTTTAAACTTGTTGTGGGTGACTGTTAACATGTTTATCTTCATAGCTAAGCCTATGTTTCACAAGTTTAGTTATGTTATATGCGTGTTGGTATGTAGAACTACAAAACATAATATAACCGTGAGAGATCTATGATCCATTTTCCTTCGTGAAATGATCAAATTAAGGGAAACATTGTATTCTTTGTATAACACCAAATAATATACATAGCAGATAACAATTTCAATACAAACCATGAAGGGCTCATCAACACCTTAATCTTCCTTCTTAATGTACTTAATTGATGTTTCAGACTCCATTTCCACTCTACCTTCATTCCCATCACTAATACAAATTGTAAAAGTGAATGATGCCACCAAGTCCTAGAGATCACGCCCTTCTAATCTTTGGCTACCCATGTCAATGCTGGATGAATGTGTTCCTATTAAAGTAGAGTTGTTGGCCCTACCACAACTAGTGCAATGACCACTACTAAATTGCATTATGATAGGCTACTGAGTAATGGTCGGGCGGTGGATTTAGTCGCTCCGTAAGAAGTGACCATAACCTTTGTCACAAGTTGAAAAAGGTTGATCCTTGTCGAAGCCTTCCTTCTTTACGCGTCTCTTCAACATATAACCAATTCCGCACTTTGAGCAATGCTCTCTCGATGGGCAATAATTTTCAAAGTGCTTGTTGTTACCATAATTTCAACATTGTCCGTCATTCGGTAATGACATTGCTCTATTAAATTTGTACAACATGTTTAGCTGATTGAAAATTACCCTAAATTACATCATGAATAACTGGTTAATAACCATTTTAGCTGACAAATTTCTAATTCAAGCCAAAGCACTAAATGACATAACCCTAAACACCTAAAAACAATTCAATCAAACAAACCCTATATCCCAGCTACAAATTAAACCTTATACCAACACCACTCCACTTACGCCTTAAATTAACCAATTCGAGCAAATAAACCATTAAAAGAACATGTTGTTTACATACAACATAAAAAAAATCAAACGAAAAAAAATCTAAACGAACCTTACTATCAAAATAAAATACAAAAATCAAAACAAAAGTGATAAATAAAGGCAAAGAAGAAGGTGAAGAAGGTCAAACCATATGCGTCGAATATGGCTGTTAAAAGGGTAGCCTTTTCGTAACTTCTCCTGAATGGATTGGTGACTCTGAAAGTTTCACTAGAACCCTAGAATCAAAACAAATGATTAACTAAGCAATCCACTATATGGCACCGTCTTGCCTTTGTGTTGAATACGTTGCACAATCACTTGACTACTTCTTGAAAATGAAGGTGCTTTTGAAAAAACTTTTGGTTTGGTCGACTACTTTATTTTCATCCAAAAGGTGATTACTTATGTGACTATGCAAGGAAGCCTTAAGTTTTTGAAAATTAGATGGATATGACTTAGTGATGCTCAAACCAGTCGGTTGTGTTGACTGATTACCGCAAACACTCATTAATCGACTGTACCAAGAGGAAGCCCTAAATTTTTGAAGAACAAGGGAGGGGAGAAGAGCCGAGCTTCTCTTCTGTGCTATACTCCCTCGATTTTATGGTGTTTTGTCCCAAAACGGAGGGAAATTCAAAAGTTTTTGGTCACATCGAATTTTTAGTCGATTTGACCGATTGAAAAAGTACATTCAGTCGATCAGACCTAATGACCATTATTTTTGGTTTTTAAGTTTTTTTTTTTTTTTTTACAAACAAACTTTACTGCCTGAGAAAGAAAAAGTGAAAAATTGTGGCCCCTTTGACTGCCACATCAGCTCGGTGTCCAATGTAGGTGCTGAAAGTAGGTTAGCAAAGCATTTCCTATTGCTTAAATGACATTTTTTTTAGGAGTTTCAATTCTGCTCAAAGAGGAAATGATAAAGTTACCCTTCATATACAAGGTTTTATTTAATTCACCAAACCCCACCATCTTTTCTCCCTTGCCACTCTCACTTTCAAAAACCTTTAATCGACTCTCACACACTCGACTCTTTGCGGAGAAAAAACATGTGAATCAACACAAAATCCACTCGGTAAGTCCGTTCTCTCCTTATTTTCGCCTATTTGGTGGGTGATTTTGAGTTTCTTATGCATCATTCGACTGATGTTGTTGTTAGCTATTTTTTGGTTTTTAGGGCTTTTTAAATTATTGTTGATTTTACATTTTTTATGTGAAATGTAGAAATATTCATCAAAACGAAGCCACCCCGGTAATAAAGATGTGCTTTTATGATTTTTATTGGGTTTTTTCATCGCGGGAGAGCTTCCATTTTAGGTTATTGTCCCTGTGCTATGTACAGTAACATAAGATCAACTCTGATATGGGTACGTGTTGTTGTTGTTTTGAGTTGTTGTTGATTTCGACATTTTACTACATGTCACAACCCAAAAATGTTGATAGATATGGGCATGTGTTCCTCTGACACTCCCTATTCTTTGTCTAATTTTTTATTCTACCGTCGGTTCTTGACTAATTTTTGTTTGTTTTGGTTCTTATAGGTTACTACGTGCGACACAGCATGTACATCTGTGAAAGTTAAGAATTTTGTAAACTTGATTAGGAGACTAATTAAGTATTTTTGGATTTTATATGGAATTTAAGTATCCGAGGTGAGACATATGCATTATGGACCAGAGATCATAAGATATATTTTATTTTTGTGTATTGTCTGCTTAGTGTGTGTATTATATAGTATTTTGTCGTGAAGTCGGGATGTATTGAGGTGTATCCTCATTTTGTCATACTCAGGGTTGCAAGTGCGTATCTGAAGGGCACGAGTGAAAATAAATTATTAGTTGCTTAAAAAATTATTAATCAAGTGTTAATCCCCACATGAAGATTTTGCCTTAGTTTACGTGCAAGTCAGGATTGGTGGTAATGCAAAATGAGAACGAAGATGGTATAAGACTTTTCCACGAGTTTCATATCAGTTGGCAATGGTCGAGGTTGAAATTGAGTCCAAATTGGTGTAAATTTGGCTAAGTATGGCAAGAGAATTAGTCCGCATAATTTTGGTATGTCGTGGTCAAAGTAAAGATTTTAAGGTATTGACGAAACCAAAATCATTATTATGGACATCTTATAGAGTTGGACAGTTTTGTCGAGAGGTTTGCTCAATTTGGTGAAAAATCGGATTGAAAATGAGCATCGAAAGTTAAAGCACGTCAAAATAGAGATTTTGAGAATTAATAAATAAAAAGAAATTAAGCTGCTAACAAGCGGCTGAGGGTTTATATATAAATATATACAAAAAATGTAAAAAACATAACGTTTTTTTTTTTTTTTTCAATAGAACGAACACTTCGTCCGTTCCCTAAACCTCTTAATTAGGTCTCTCGATCCGCGACCTATCGATGTCCAATTTTTGTCCGATTGCTTTCCACCAAACTGTAGATCATCGCGGACCGTCAGTTCGAGCTAACTTTCCGCGGAGGAAACAAGATATTCTTTCCGCAATTTGGTAAATACTCGATTTATGGCATTTTCCTTAATTCATTTTGATTTCTCGCGATTTCTCATTTTCTTTTGAAGGGTTTTGATAGAAATTGGTGGGGATTGATGTGAATTGATATATTAGATTGATTTACGCCAATTTAGAATAAATTCCACCAACGTGGGTTAGGTTTTGATGAATTGAACTAATGTGATTCAGTCGATATCTATTTTGGAGATGTTTTATACTTGATATTGATTTAAAATGGGTTTTTGGATGAATCGATAATTGGTTTTGATCCAATTTAACCTCATAGGTTGTGGAAATGTTTTGATGTTGTTATCGAGTGGTTTCGTGGTGTTTGTTGTCGAGTTTTGAAGATTTAATTGCAAAAATATTAATTTGGAGACATTTTTTAGTTCAAAATAAATCAAGTTTATCTAGTTGACATGCCATATTGCAAAATTCATAACATCTCCATCGGCGGTCCAATTTGAGTGTTCTTGGAGTCTATGAAACTAGAACATGAGTACTACAAGTTCTTTTTGGTTCATTATGAAGAATATTGAGGTGTTTAAGGTGAAAAAGTTACCCCAAGTTGGCTAGTTGAAAGCTAGTTGAAATAGTTGTATAAATTAATATTTTTGGAAACTGTTCTCAAGCATACTTTGGCCGCAATTTTCATTGGGTTTCGTGATTTGGTTTCACTTGAAGCTTGACTAATAATATAATTGAGTATACAAAGAAGCTATTGGATCCATTTTGAAGGTGATCCAACGCTCCAAAACCCTAAAATTAAGCTTAAAGTTGGTTGGTTGTAAGTAAACCCTACAGTGATCTTTACTATTTAAGGAATTTATTTTTGTACCCATAATTGTATCATAGTATGCATTGCATTTTATCATTCTTAGTCATTCATACATAGAGTAAATGAGGGGGATAAGCTTGTTTCGGAGTCTGGTTTGATTGAAACTAGGTTTCAGTCATGCCTCTACTCCGTCCAGTAAGCCTAGCGGAGTCTAACTTTGAAAAGTTATCTCTGCATTTCATGATCTCTCAATACTGTCTCTGTGCTATTTCGGAAGTCAATGTCTGCTTATAGTTAGGAGTGTGACGACCCCAACCCTACAAATTGGTCATTGCCCGGCACTAGGTCTCCATTAACCCCCGCTAAACCAGTTTATAGTTATTAAAGGCCTAGTCAACCTTACAAATTGATCTTCAGTACCTAATAGTCCACACACCAGAGAGTATATATATATGAAATCATATGCAGCGAAACTTAAACGCGGGAAAAACTCAATAACAAATAAATTAAACACACGAGTTCTAAGTGTGGAAGCTAGAATGTGGAAACCTCGTACAACGAATACAACGTACAAATTATAGTGAAGAGGGAAAATACATGTATCTCTCAACCCAAATACCTATTTATAAAATATAATAAATGCAATATAGATACATCAAATGACTTACGTATGTCACACGTCAATGTTCTTGAGTTCAGAGATTATGCCTGGGATCGTCTCCGCGCAATTGTCACAAAAAGCGGAGACAATCCCAGTGAGTAAGTCCAGAAGAAATTCAACATTAATTCAAATTAAACAATAAATAAGTTTGTAATGGGATCTACAGTCGGCACTGTCGGCTCACTTGAGCCGTAGCTCGAGAAAATTCTAAAGGGAGCTACGGTCGCAACTGGATGCTCAGCCGTAATGGAATCCTTGAAGTTATGTGAGGAGCCACTACATATAGCATGCTCACTCAGAGGATTCACTCTCGTCTAGGAGCCAAAAGCGTGTCTCTGATGCTCAACCCATGAGTAAATAATGAATCAATTCGATCACTTTAGACCCTAGGTCACTCGGTAAGGTAGTAGAGTCTAACAATAGGTATCATTTCCATCAAAATATCTAAAGAAAGGAAAAGAATTAATATTGAATTTCTTACGAGTTTACATACAATACAATCGCACAAATCGCCATGTCAAATCGATCATTCAAAATGCCTAGTTGAGTCCTTGCGCATTTACATTCATTATGTGTACAACAAAGTCATTTAGACTGTCTTTAATTGTTTAAGTATCACTTGCTACATCAAAGTATTGTTCATTGGTTCATGAATCTACTAATTATAATTATCAAATAACATAGCTTACTTTCATGTGTTAGTAAAATAAGTTTATAGTTATTCATGTAGGCATTTGCGTTACAAACTCTTCTAAATTCATTTGACTCAACTAAATGATTTTTTAAAGGTTTGACATTATCAAACCACTACTTCTTACGTCCAACTTAGACTGCTCACGACTCCAAAATCAATGATTCCCACTTCTAATCAAAACCAACGATTTTTGAGTAAAATAAGAATGCGTAAAAGCAAAACAAGGAATATTATGTAAAACTTAATTTTTCAACTTAAAAGATTCAAGTTGACTCATCACAAAGAAAAGAGGACCAAACCGTTAAATAAAAGTCAAGTTCAACTTAAAACCCTCAATTCACCAATTTTTTGATAAAAATTCATAACTTGAACAAGTTAAGTTCATTTTTGAGAAAATTGAATTAAAATCTCTTTTATTTATTGACTTAGATCAAGACCAATCAGAATCGATTGGTTTTATCCATATTTCACAAATATAGATTAAGTCTATTTTAAAGAGACCACAACTCAAGTATTTTTATTTGCACCAACACCACTTAAAACAAAATACTTTGACTCAAAAGTCATGACAACAACTTGAAAATCATGAAATTCTACATCACTTGGTTCTTAGGATAAAAGTAGAATTAAATGACTTAAAATGCTTATTTAAACAAGTTATGCTTTCATTTGAACGTTTCCTCAAACATTTGGAGTTCATCTCCCTTTTAAAATCATTTGCAAAAACTTGTAGTTCTTGAAAAATAAGTTTAAATAATTAATAATGATCAAATCCTTTCCATGAGTTCAAATCAAAACATAGCAATATGCCAACGCATTGGCCATATTCATTCTATCAAAAATTCACCAATGCAAAACCCCTTTTTGAAATTAAATTAAACCAAGCATGTTTAAAAATAAAATTAAAGTTTCATGAGACTTTCTTTGAATCCTACAACTTATTCCTTAGCCAAATAATCCATAGAAATTTATTAGAAATCAAAGTCTACTATTAAAATCACAATTCTTGTTTGAAAACTTTTTTTATAAATGGTAGTCTCTCTTTTGTATTGTCACAAACACTTGGTGTGCAACAAGAAAGGCTTCCCCTAATTCAACCTACATTAGTCTCAAGTTAGTAAAATCACTTTGAGTTGTTCATAAACCATTTCCAAAGTAGACATGAACCACACCTTCTAATTAATCTACACAAAAACCAATAACAACTACTATAAATTTAAAGATTGAACTTGTATTTGGGTTTAAATATGGTATAGAACCTCACCATACTTTCAATGAAGTCCTCAACTCCAAATCTAGTTCATATTTAGTCCTTCAACTTCAACCATGGAGTATTGATTAACAAGGCATCAAATCCTTGAAATCTAAATGATTCTCTCCTCTCATCCTTGCGAGTTAGCACGCCGGAGTTGCGGCATCGCTGTCTGCCATCGAAGCCTCATCGAAACGACGCCGCCTAACTGAAGACATTGTTGCGACGACGTCTGTGAGCGCCGACGTGGCTACTGTCCACGCCGCCGTATTTAGCTGTTTGCACCGCCGTGCTGGAGCATCACTGTGGAGGTCATTCGCTGCTGTCGCCGCCGCCTTGGTGGCCATCCGAATCCCTCCACCTTGTGTCTGCCTCTCATTGCGTTGTGAGTGTGAGTGAAATGGGGTTAGAAACCCTCTTGTTGTTTGTGCGTTCTTATTGTATAAACCACTTTTTTGTTTGTGCGTTCTTGTTGTATTGTATTGTTGTTTTTTTCTTTTCTTATTTGAGAATCATCTCATCGCTCCATTTCTTTCTCGATTGAAGGAACACTTAGACTTATGGTTAATATCACTCACTTATGGCTAGATCTAATGGCATGTTCGCTTCATGGTCTTAGGGTGGATTAACTCAAGTGGACTCGCTAAGCCGGTGTTCGCTTCGTGGATTAACTAGTCTATGGGATTAGCTAATACTCGGCAGAGGTGACTAAAGTAAACCACCAATTTTGGTGGGACTAACTAATCCAAATGCTTGGCCATTACAGATTACCCAAATACCCCTTATCTCTACACACACTTCTTCTCTCCCAACTCAATTGACCAAGATGATAGACCGAAATAGAGAGAGAACATCATTCCCATCGACTAACCCTAGAAACAGAGAGAACATCATTGCAGAGTCTTCTTAGGTGGTTTTGCAGAGCCATTAAAGGAAGACACATGCATTCGGCCAAAACCACGAGAAGGTAAGCTTATGTATGTGTCGATTTAGATCGACTGTGTGTTTTGTGAAATGGTTATTTGTTGTTGTTGTTGGTTGGCTTCTTGGGTGGTTTTGTCGATGATTTATTGGTCTTCTTCTTCTTCTTCTTCTTCAGTTTGGTGTTTTGTGCCATGGTGTTTCTATTTGATTTGGAGGGGGATTTGTCGAGGTTACTACTTCTTCATTCGATGGTTCACTGTGTGTTTTTTTTGTTGAAATAGCATATTAATGTGATTGTAGTTTATGTCAAAATAGAGGAAGAACGTGTAATTGGAAAGTATTGATATAACAGAAAGTGTGGAGTTCCACTGCTATGAATAAGCTCTGATATAACATAGTATGGTCCATGCCTGTGCCAATTTTCCAAAATACACTTGCTTCTTGTTTTTGTTGTGGTCCATTCCTGAATTCGTCAAGACTTGTCACAATGTTGAATTGAATGACCACTTTTTCTTGGAATCAACTGACTTGTCGAGTGTTAGGATGAACACATGAAGAAGAAGAAGAACACAAACCCAGTCGCAGCGATGACGAAAACTTACCTCGAATAAAGAAGACGCCCAGACGCAGCGATGACGAAGATGCAAGTTAAATAGATGGGTATTTCAGTAAATATACTTATTAGAACCACATTTATTCTCAAGCTTAAACCTTCCAACCAAACAAGTCCAATAAAAGGGATTAAAACATAAATTCATGTGTTAGTCCCATTACAAACTAATCCAATAGTCTTTGGTCTTACTAATATTTGAAGCGAACAGGCCTTAAGGGTTGAGACTTGTCTTGGTCACTTCGTGACACCAAAATTGACACGCTTAGCACTCACAAATTTTGTTTAGACCTTAACTTAGCCAATTTTTGATAATTATTAACCTAACGCCTCCATCGTTGCATAAACTTAATAAAATTTTGTCAGACTATTTGAGATAGCATATAGTACACATGTCGGCACACCAACTCAAATAAAATTATTTTTTTTCTCAATTGATGTTCGAGCATGTCGACGAAACGCGACTCTTAGTCATATTTTTAACCGCTAAGGGTTCGTGATTAGCGATTAATCATCAACTTGAAAATATAGGTCATTACAAGGAAACATCGATAGAGTGGATTGCAAGTCATGTTGACGCATAAATCTTATTATTTATTTGGAAATTGCAATTAAATGTCTCCATGTATCAGACTAACAATTGCATGAGTATATATCATTGTAGAAATTTACTTACCTGACATCTTCAAGTTGTTTTGTATGATGTCAAATTCTATATGAAGATAAGGGGCGAATGGATAAGACTCAAATATTGTGGTGATTATATTCAATTTAAAGTACATTCTTGTTCTAATTGTTTATATATATTGTTTTAGGGTACTTGGGGTGAGTGTAGGACGTAAAATTTCATTAAATGGTTATGAGAGTCTCATAAGCTAGTTTAAAATATGTTGAAAGGTTTACGTTTCATTTTTAGTCTATTTGGGATAGTTAAATTGTGGTTAAGCTATCGGAGACTCTAGGTTAGTCAATAAATTTTATTTTGATATATATTATGAACTACGGGGAGTTGTGAGCCCTTCTAGGCATCTCCCCATTATGTTATCTATTAGGTAAAAGTTTTTCGACATGCCACTTTTAGGGAAGGTGCTGTCGAAATTTTTACAAAATACGAAAAATAATATGAATGATTTCCTAATTTGTTCCAATTAGACAAATCATGAATTAAGTTTCAATGATGATAAATCACAATTTGGAACATTATTAAGGTTGAGATAAATATTATTTTGAGGTCAAATTTTAAAGAATGGATTAAGCTGACTAGATTATTAGGGGATTAAGATAATCTAGGCCGGTCAGTCGTCTTAATGATGAGGGGGCTGACAAATTTTGTATCAGAGCCTAGGTTTTGCTCAATTAAGGATAAATCTTGGTTGGAGACCAAAGAGTGATTGAGCGCGATTAGTTGGAAAGCGAACGTGAGCTGGGTTATTTGAGTTATTGAGGTATGTGTATGTTGTATGTATGTGTTATCGCTAGCCATACCATAGAAATTTTATTCTCCTTATTTGTTCGATACTTAACTCGTAAGATACGATGGGTAAGATTAGAAACGGATAATTAAAAGAGAGAATGGACTTATCAAACAAAACTAAGCGTGATTGGATATGAAATAAACTTGTGAAGTTTGAATTCACAAAGGTGTTGTAAGTAGTTTGGTGCTAATATAAATGATGAAATTATCAATTATGAAACCAATTGGAAATTGGTAGGAAATGAAGTCCAAATGACTTAGGTACGTAAATACTTAACATTGATTCCTTTAAAATTGAAAGTATCAAACTATTACGATTTTGAAACGCTTAGGAAAATGTTAAAATAGTCTAAACAAGGAAAATGGAGACACATGGTTTTGATAGTAGAAATTTATTAGACAAATTGAATTATGACTGAATATCATAATGGGATTGTGATTGTATCAGTCAAGTTGTTTAAGTCGATTTCTATGAAAATAAAATACTTTTAAGTAAAGTATTATCTCTTTTTTGAAACAAAATATCAAGTGAAATGTGGAATGGAACCATGGTTTAAAACAATCAAACAACTTCTAAAAAGAAATATTGAAAACTTTGATTGCTTATTACTCAAGTTACTTATCTATAAGTGACGTTGAGTATAATGGGTCTATGAGTCGAATAAAGAACTGATAAAACAAATGGAAATACATGAATTAAGGTAGATGTTGTTATAGAGCAAAGATCAACAAAAACTTCTAACTTAAAAAAATGAAAGGTGTAGTGATAAGATCAATGTGTAAGAAGTTAAGGTATTGGGAAAGTGGTCTCATAATAGCTTGGATTAGCTTGTAAACATTAACACGAGTGATTGCGTTTTGAGATTCAAAGTACCCAATAGTCACTTCTAATCAAATTTAGTAATGATGCCTATCACTACAACCTAGAATAAAACCAATGAAGAGATAGATATAATGATTGAAAATCAGTAAGTGATTGGTATAGGACGTCAGTATGAGCTCCTATATTATGGGAATTTCCATTGATATAAAATAAAGGATTGAAATAGCATCCTTTAAGAATTTGATTAGTCATTAAGTTAAATCAGAGTTTAGAAATTCAAATTCTTATATCTCTTCAGTCGAATAATAATGGAAATATGAATTCATCAAAAGTAATTTGGTGAATAGTAAGATACAAAGTTATCTTACACAGTCTATTGAAAAGTACCCAATTTCTTTTTGAGAAAAATAAAAGTCGAAAAATATGAGACTCATGAAAATAAATTAAAGCAATGACAAATAGAATAACTATTTAAGTTGCAAAATTTCTCTGTTTCAAATAAATGATAGCTAAAGAAGACTTCATTTGATTAAATGATCATAAGAAGTCGTATTATCCTTAGCTAAGGTTTCGAAAAGAGAAGAAATATAAATTGTCTTTCTAAGTCAAGATTAAGGAATTGTAAGTGGTCTGGTTATGGAGCGAAAGTTGTGGTAAGTTTATAAAGGGACCAAGATTGAGATCAATTTGAGAATAGCTAAAATTGAGATCAATTTGAGAATAGCTAAAATTGATAAAAATCTAGCAAAATAGACTTTGTGTATAAAATAAGATGAGACGTAGAGATGACCTATGACTGATGGACTTGACACAAACGAACTCTTTTTGTCAAGGCCACACACTGGAGTAGTTATGCATGATCAAAAATCTGAGTAACTCTATTTCATAATCACGATTCATTCACAACCTAAAAACGTGGTGTGATGCATCCACTTGTCTTTGAATAACCAAATGAATTGATGATAGTCAGAATAAAAGAGTTTGTGAAGTTTCGCTGGAGTCAATTAGAAGCTTAAGTATAGGCAACTATATGGTTAAGAAATTCTCACATACGCATGAAAAAGTGAAATTTCATGTCAACGAGTCTCGATCCAATTAGGATGCCATACTATATGTTTGATAAAACCTATTATATCTTCATAAGGGTCTTACTAAGAAATTAAACACCAAATGTTGAAAGTTTAACCAAAGTAGTATACAAATAATATCAGTAAAAATGTTTTACATTGGTTTAATTGTAGTGCTACACCACCTAATTAGTCAGTGATGAAGTTTAAAGCACTAGTTATTGTAAATTGGAGTTGATGTAAGATACATGAATCACGGTCAAGATATAAATGAAATGAAAAGATATGTGCGACTTACAGCTCAATTAGTTAATATTATCCCTGGTAGTTGAAAATATCAAATAGAGGACAGTGTATTTGACTTAATTTGTTTGAAGAATTGAATATTCTTTTATAGTAAATTGATTAGAGTCAAATAGAGAGAGATATATTTATAACTTGCATAGGATACAAGTTAAAAAAAAAGTTATACTATGAGAGTATAATCATGAAATATGTCGATATCTCTATTTAAATACATATGTCTACTTAAATTAGGGATAATTGTCTCTATTCAGGTAATGAAAGTAGTTGGTGAATAGTAAGTGATTAAGACATGGGATTATGGGAGATCTCATTAATTGAATGGAATGAGGTTCTTGGTGAACTAATGGTTAGAGAATGATTTGATGAAGTTAGAAAATTCATTAACTTTCTAACTAGTCAAAGAGAAAGTTAAGTGAGTTAGCTGGCGAGTCAAAATTGATAATTACTTTCTAGTCCACAACGTAAATGATATTGTCAGTGGACATTTAAAAAATGAGTGAAAATGGCATAACGTGTCAGGTTTCATTTTCTGATCAAATTGTAATTCAAGATCTCTTGTCATGTGATGACAAATGTCATTTGAGATCAATAGTCATGGGATGACTTGTGTAATTTTAGGTTTCTGTTCAGAAACCCTGAAATGGTGATGGATCAGATAGACACGCAGCTCTACTTTGTATCTAATGTTGTGTTCAAGTATTATTTGCATCACTATGTAATTTTAGACTAATGATAGTCTAAGAATTGATCAGCCGACATTTCTAGTAAGGGATGATTAGTGATGAGAAAATAAATTGGGATGTGTACTAGAGTTTCGGTGGATATGCAAAGAATTATCAATGTTTATGGAATAATATTCAGATTAGAATGAGAATTATGTTATGAAAAGCAAGATAGGCTGGGTCTTATTATGTGTTAGTGCTTGAATGGGATTCAAGGCATGAAATATGAAGTGAATTAAGGTTATCGAATATTCCAAAAAGTTGATAGTTTAACTCGTCAGAAATTCACAAAAATGTGAGGATTCGCAAAGTAATGAATATAACTTTTCATTAAACCAAGTATTTGGAAATGAAAAGTTCAAATTTTTATGATCCGTACCACCGAGTTATTGAATACAACGAAAGTGATTGGGTTCACTTAACGGTTCACCTTAGAAATAGTTTTATAGGATTGGATTGAAAGAGAAGTGTATGAAAAATCATTTTCTTATATCTCTTTTGGTTCAGTAACCTGTAAGTTTAAATTTCGAGGACAAAATTTTTAATTAGTTGGGAAGATTATGAAATTCGAGAATTTTTTAAACTTGATTAGGCGACTAATTAAGTATTTTTGGATTTCATTTGGAGTTTAAGTATCCGATGTCGGACCTACGCATTATGGACCAGAGATCATAAGATATATTTTATTTTTGTGTGTTGTCTGCTTAGTGTGTGTATTATATGGTATTTTTTCACGAAGTCGGGATGTATTGAGGTGTATCCTTATTTTTCATACTCGGGGTTGCATCTGCATGTCGGAAGGGTACAAGTGAAATAAATTATTAGTTGCTCAAAAACTTATTAATTAAGCGTTAATTCCCACGTAAAGATTTTGCCACGATTTACGTGCAAGTTGGGATTGGTGGTAATGTAAAATAAGAATGAAGATGGTACAAGACTTTGCCTCTAGTTTTGTATTAGTTGGCGGTGGTCAAGGTTGAGATCGAGTCCAAATTAGTGCAAGTTTGGCTAAGTATGGCAAGAGAATTAGTCCGGATAATTTTGGTATGTCGTGGACAAAGTAAAGATTTTAAGGTATTGGCGAGATCAAAACCATTGTCATGGACAATTTATATAGTTGGACTGTTTTGTCGAGAGGTTAGCACAATTTGGTGAAAAATCACATTGAAAACGAGCGTTGAAAGTTAATGCACGTCAAAAATAGAGATTTCGAGAATTAATAAATACAAAATTAAGCTGCTGATATGCAACTGAGGGTTTATATATAAATGCATATAAAAATATAAAAATCAAAATGTTTGTTTTGATTTTCAACAGAACGAACATTTCGTTCGTTCCCTAAACCTCTAAGCTCGGTCTCTAGCTCTGCAACCTCCCGACGTCCAATTTTTGCTTGGTTTCTTTCCACAAAACTGTAGAGCGTCATGAGATGATCAGTTCGAGCCAAGTTTTTGGATGGGAAACGAGATATTTGGGCTTCAATTTGGTAAATACTCAATTTAGGAAATTTTCCTAGATTCAATTTGAATTCTCGCGATTTCTCGATTTCTTTTGCAAGGTTTTGATAGAAATTGGTAGGGATTGCTATGAATTGATACATTGGATTGATTCACGCCAATTTAGAATAAACTCCACCGATATGGGTTAAGTTTTGATGAATTGAACTAATGTAATTCAGTAGATAACTATTTTGGATATGTTTTTATAGTTGATATTGATTTACATTGGGTTTCTGGATGAATCGACAATTGGTTTTAATCCAATTTCATTCCACAAGTTGTGAAAATATTTTGATGTCGGTATCGAGTGGTTTCATGGTATTTGTTGTCGAGTTTTAAAGATTTAATTGCGAAAATAATGATTTGGAGACGTTTTTCAGTCAAAATAAATGAAGTTTGCCTAGTTGACATGCCATATTGCAAAATTAATAACTTCTCCATTGGTGATCCGATTTGAGTGTTCTTGGAGTCTATGAAAACTAGAACATGAGTACTACAGAGTCCTTTGAGGTCATCGTGACAAATATTGATGTTTTTAAGGTAAAGAAGTTACCCCAAGTTGGCTAGTTGAAAGCTAATTGAAATAGTTGTATAAATTAATATTTTTTGTAACCATTCTCAAGCATACTCTGGCCGCAGTTTTCATTGGGTTTCGTTATTTGGTTTCACTTAAATCTTGCCTCGTAATATGATTGGGTATGCAAGGAAGCTATTAGATCCATTTTCAAGATGATCCGACGCTCCAGGAACCCCGAAATTATGCTTAAAGTTGGTTGGTTGCATGTAAACCCTACAATGATCTTTACTATTTAAGGAATTTATTTTTGTACCTATAATTGTATCATATTCTGCATTACATTTTATCATTCTAGGTCATTCATACATAGAGTGGGTGAGGGGGATAAGCTTGTTTTAGAGTATGGTTTGATTGAAACTAGGTTTCAGTCTTGCCTCTACGTCGTCTAGTGAGACTAGAGAAGTCTAACGCCGACAAGTTATCTCAGCATTTTATGATCTCTTAATACTATATCTATACTAGTTTGGAAGTTAACATTTGATTATAGTTAAGAGACAACGATAGAGTGGATTGCATGTCATGTAGATGCATAAATCTTATTGTTTATTTTGAAATGCAATTATATGTCTCCATGTAGTAGACTAACAATTGCAAGAGTATAAATCAATATAGGAATTTACTTACCTGACATCTTCGAGTTGTTTTTGATGGTGTCAGATTCTATATGAAGACAAGTGACGAATAGACAAGACTTAGAAATTATGGTGATTATTTTCAATTTAAAGTACATTCTTGTTTTAAATTGTTTATATATATTGTTTTGGGATTTTTGGGGTAAGTTTAGGACGTCAAATTTCATTGAATGGTTATGAGAGTCTCCTAAGCTAGTTTAAAATATGTTGAAAGGTTTATGTTTTATTTTTGGTCTATTTGGGATAGTTAAGTTGTGATTAAGCTATCAAAGACTCTAGCTTAGTTAATAAATTTGATTTTGATATATATTATTAACTGTGGGGAGTTGTGAGTCCTTCTAGCCATCTCCCCATTCTGTTGTCTATTAGGTGAATATTTTTCGGCACGCCACTTTTGGGGAAGGTGTTGTCAAAATATTTACAAAATATGGAGAATGATATGAATGATTTCCCAATTCACTCCAATTAAACAAATCATGAATTGAGTTTTAGTGTGGATAAAACACAATTTGGAGCATTATTAAGGTTGAAATAAATATTATTTTGAGGTTAAAGTTGAGAGAATGGATTAAGCTGACAAGATTATCAGGGGATTAAGATAATCTAGGTCGGTCAGTCGTCTTAATGACAAGGGGACCGACAATATCTGCCAAGTCCTTCCCGGACTTAATAAAGAACTTTACACCGACTATGCCTTTAAAGAGTATAGTGGATATATTAACTTGGGCTCGGGAGAAAGCTAAGCAAAGTTGTTTTATATTGATTATTTTGAAGTTTGATGCTGGTGGAATTGGTAAAGGTAGGCAAGCTAGGTTGTCAATAGGTTGTGAGAGGTATGGGGCATTTGGAGTGAAAGTCACAAAGGCAAAAGAAATGTTAAAAGGAATGGAATATAAGAACAGCGAGGACAAGAAAAAGTGACAGGATCAAAAAAGTGTTGATGCTAATTTCAGATTAATGTGAAGTACAACTTGATGAGTTATGGCACGTCCGACTTGTGTGTGGGGTACACAACCATGGCTTCACTAATTCTTTGATTGGGCACTCTTATGTTGGGAGGCATACTGTAGCCGAGAAATACATTGTACAAAACATAAGCAAGACTAATGCCCAACATCAGGATAATTTAAGTAACATCAAGAATAAGTACAAGGATAATGTGACTGTTATAAAGACAATTTACAATGAAAAAGCTAAGTTGAGAAAGATTGAAGCTAGCAGGAAAAGCAAGATGCAACTTTTACTCTACCAGTTGGACGAGCATAAATATATTGAGCAACATGTTTTTTGACCAAGCACGTATAGCGCGAGGGATTGATTCTTTGCGCACCCCAACTCAGTGTAACTCCTTCATTGTTTTCCTCATGTATTGATCATGTATTTCACCTACAAAACAAAGCGATTCAAGTACCCGCTTCTTGAGATCGTTGGGGTTACCTCAACACACATGACCTTCCTAGTGGCACATGCTTTTCTAGGTGAGGAGACTAGGTCTGACTATGCATGGGCGTTTAGACAGTTGAAAACATTATTGGATGGGTGGCAACTCCCAAATGTTGTTTTAAAAGATATGGACTTGGGTTGGTTTCGACAATAGAAGATGAGCTCCCAATTGCTACCCACTTACTTTGTTCATGGCACGGGAATAGGAATCTTGTTGTGAAAACAATGGATATATTCTCTAAGGATGAGGACTATAACAATTGGTATGGGATGTTGATTAACTTGGTGCACTCCCAAACAGAGGCAACTTATAATGGTCAGCTTGCGAAACTAGAGGCGAAATATGATGGAGTCTCGAGTTTGTTGGACTATGTTAGGGACACGTGGTTGTGTTGAAAGGAGAAATTTGTGTATGCTTAGAGAAATAAGGTATTGCACTTTGGGAATGCGACTACTAATCAGGCTTATGATACCTATAATGTACTTAAGAAAGAGCTTGATTCATCATCTGGGCATTTTTTGGATGCTTTCAAGTTAGTACACAAAGTTCTTACCCACCAGCAACGTACTTTAGATTCATCATTCAATCAATCCATGCACCTAGTGTCACACGAGTATCAGCACCACATGTACAGTAACATCATAGGCTTTATGGCCTGATATGCATTGGATGTAAGCAGTAAGGAGGAAAAAATAGTTAGCGAGGGTGTTGGCCTTGATGTGACCATTTGTGGATGTGTTTTGTGGGCCACTTATGGCTTGTCATGTGTGCGTGAGATCTCTTTACATTTGCTTAACATTAGCCCTATCGCTCTTGACAAAGTCTACCCGCATTGGAAGAAATTGAACATGACCCCTATTGAGGCCTCATAGAATGGAGAATTTGACTACCTCTACGAAGAAATAGACGGAGTTGAGTCTAAGTACAAAAGCAGCGGTCCTAACATAAGAGCAAAGACTGCCTGGAAGTTAAAGGAAATCACTTGCCTTGCATCGACTATAATTTATGTACCAAAAGATGAAATTACAACAATAGGTCAACGGAAGAAGAGCAAGAAGAAGTTGAAGAGCAAGAAGCCCCAAGTTGACAAGTCCACCAAGAGAACTCCTTCTGGTTTCAAGTATGTAGAGGCCAAAGCAACACAAGAATTTGTGGCTCAAGCTTCTGCAACAAGTAAGCCAAGTAATCGAGCAAGCTAAGTATATCTAGCCAACCAAGTCAATCAACTGAGGGTGTTTCTTCTTCAAAACCTGGATGAGGAATGGGTTGGGGAAAATGAAGGGCAATCCTATACGCTGCACCTAGGCATTGCACGACCCAAAATCGGGTTGCCGATGGGTATGTTGATGAGATACCTCAAATGTGGTGCACATACTGTATCAACACTGTAGATGTTCTTTCCGATGGAAATTGTGGGTTTTGAGTGGTAACCGACGCTATTATATACAAAGGTGATGAAGGATGGACTCGAGTGTAGCTAGAATTGTTTAAAAAGATGGTAAGCAATGAGGCCCTTTACAGAACTATTTTTTTTTGGACACAGAGTATAAAATAATTAGATATGCCACTAATGTCTATGAGAGACCGCCCCGGGGACTTCTTGGCTTAGGTTACCATATATAGTGTTAGTTGTTGCGACCCGTTACGAAATAGTTTTTGCAGTGTTGGCAAAGCAAAGGTCCGGTCTTTGGTTCCCCATCAAAATGTCGGCCCCACCTGAGAGAAGACTACTCTGGTTGTGCTTCGCCAATAAAAATCATTTTGTTAGAGTAAGTTACTTCATATTATGTAAATTTCGTTTCACTTTTATAATGTTTATCATTGTCCAATACTAATTAGTAATTTTGTTATCCTTTGCAGCTTGTAATGAGAGATAGCGATCCTTTACCACCAACTAGGAGACAATGAGAGGTGTTTGCTGAGCCACAGAGTAGATAAAGGGAGATCGAACTCAAAATTCTACCACGAACACAATCAAATAGACCCGCAGATGTAGTTTCTCTTGATTAGGATGCAACATGCACCCATTTTTGATATGGTATGTGCAACGTTATATTTTTATATATACACAGGTGTACATGGGTGTATATGGGCATAGTAAACATGGTTATATTGTCATTTTTTGGGTTTACATTGTTTTTTGGATACATTAGTTAATTTTTTAGAATTATATTACATTGGTTGCAATTTTTCGGTAATGATTTGAACCCTTTTTTACATGAATCACACTATTTTGTGGAATGAAAATTGATATACCTTTATGTTCACAAATGTTTCTCATTTGCGAGATTTTGCTACTCTTGTTCTTTGATTGATATTCTTCACGAAATGTGTTATTCATGCATATTGGGTGATATTTGTTTGTTTGCCCATAGTGGCAAATTTTTTTGCAAGTAATTTGGGTCTTCAAAAATTCAGTCAATACCTTTTTAAATATTGTCGAACCCGATAAACCGATAGCAATATGTCTGTCTCGGAATAATGTAACTTAGAGCAAGTGCTCTATCTCAGACATATTGCACCATTATGTTATATGTACCCCATCTAATTGCCACATATACCCCATATTCACCGATCAAGATATGCCTACAAAATACTTTCGGTTATGTGCGGCTGACACTCAAAGGAAAGTATCGAAGTACATACCCCACCAATTTACTTCACATACCCCACACGTAAAATATTTGGATATTTGCAAATAACTGTCGGAGCACAATGTCTGTAAAATTACCAGATCTATCGTCTACCTTAATACATAATAAACTATATATTTCGTTAGGCTGACATATAATCCTTATATACCCCACTTATATACTTAGTGTACCCCACCCAATTGTGAATTGGAATTTTTAATATGTGTTAGATAACTTTCTTACTATATACTAGCATTATAATCTATCATAATCCATGATACAAGTATAGATTTCGGTTAAAAGGAACCATAATGTTGCAAATACCTAGCCAATTTATTGTTCATACCCTACTCAATTGTGACTTGGGATTTAAGGTAAACTGTCGGAGGACTATCCGCAATTATATTAGTAGTCTCATCTATCATAATCTGTAACATAAGTATTTATTTTGGAAAGAATCAATTGTTATTCTACATGTACCCCACCAATATACTACTCATATCCCACCCAATTGTGAAGTGAAATTTTAGTAAATTAACAGAGGACTATGTCCGCAAGTTTACTGGCAGTGTCATCTATTGTAATCCGTAATGTTTCTGAAGGTTTTGGTTACAATGCACTGTAATGCTACATGCACCTCACCAATATACTCAACATACCCATACATTCAGGTTCCTAATTTGATGGAACATCATAGTGAACGATTATAGCCGACACCTCTTTAAGCGTGACGCTAGAACATTTTTGATATTATAGCCTTTATGGTGGACACGAGAAGCCGAAACACTACCGTTGCTCTCGGACTTGCAAGTTCATCAGGCAGTAAAATACACCCAAACAAATTTGCAGAAAAAAAAAATGTGGCCACCAAGAACAGACAATTGGAAAATGCACAAAGGCATTTTGTTCACAAATAACACAATATAATCCAAAGTTAATAAACCACACAACAATTCAAAGTGAAGATGAGAAATTGTTTGAAGTGTCAAGTCATAAGAAATTTTAAAGTTTCAGTTTGCATCACTAAATGAACTACCAATGCTTGGAAATACCTAAGGCTTCACATCTGGTTGCTTTTCCTTCCGGTCATATTGCCGAATAGTCCCGGTGTATGTTGTTCCTCTCTCGTTTTGAGTGGCACATGCGGTGGTTTGGTATGTCTCTTCAGCATCCGAAAGGAATGCGATGACTCGATCTACCATTTCAAATGCATCAACCAGTGTAACACTATCCCTCGACATGAACTTGAATGACAATGCCACATCAAGATCCCAGCAGTTGTGCTGTTTGAATATATGTCAAATAAGTGTTAATATACGATCAACAAAATCATGAATATGATAGGGGACAAAAAATAAACAAAAAAAACTACATCGAAATTCTTACCAAAGAGTTCTCATCCTCTTGGACCGTTCCCCTTGCGTGTTCAGGATTCACCGCTAAAGGATGGCTAACACTATGAAACCATTCCATATAGTCGGGTGCTTCTTTAAATGGATCGTCCGTCTTCTCACCGCGTTGCTCAACTGATTCAAGATGTCCCTATAAATCCTCTGAAAATTGGGCCTCAAACAAGTACTTGAAGAAGTACGTATTTGCTAGGCTACACCTATTAGCGTTGATTGGTGGTAATATTCTCTCGAAATGCATTGAAAGTGTCACATTTGCCTCAGCACTCTGATGGGATTGTATGGTTCCAAGATATTTATATACCGCATGGGGCCAAAGTAGAAGGCAATATCGTGGACAAGCGGTGCACTCTTTAAAGTAGTATTCCAAATCACCTAGCAAAAATAAAAAGATTTGTCAATAACCATAAGGGTATAGGGTGAAGAAGCCAATTTCTTAATGCAATGTTATGGTTCTCACGTTATGTGATTTTAGCTTGTTGAGGCGGCGCTTGAAAAAGACAAGATGATCCAACGACAGCTTATTGTCTTTCTTGTAAAGCCTCAAATCCTTTTTTTTAACACCTAAAAGTGACAAGATAAACTTGCATAACACGAAGTTAGATCAACGCGAAGGCGGAGATGGTAGCACTAGTAGTGGTCAACACATGATATCGGCTGAGGATTTTTAGACACTGTCTGATATAGTCGCTGCTCAGGGATAGTAGAGCGATCAGCAGTTACAACAAATATATGTAACACCCCAAAAATTATAAATATCAAGATACGCATGTATATGCCTTAAGATACATATTACACTTATCAAATCACATATTATTTTGCTTTGTTATACTACATATGCATTTGGATGAATATTGAGTGATGCATTTTATCGATACATCATTTGCATCATTTGTTTGTTTGCATCTTATAATTAATCATAAAGAATAATTAGAATATCATGATATGCATAAAATAGTCCTTTCAATAAATATAATGATGTGTAAAAAGTAATTAGTTTAAGGGATGAAATAGTCATTTTAGTAAAAGGTGAGAAATAATAAAATAATATCAGGGGTAATAAGGTAATTATCATAAAGTAAATCAATTAGTAAATTAAATCTGCAGAAGATAAATTGGTCTTGTCATCAAGTAAAAAATAAGAAGATACTATAAGTTTTATCTTTATATTATGATTGACAGTGACACTTAACATCTTTAGGAAAACAACGAGAATTTTTCTTTATCTTTATCTTAACATTATGAATGACAATGACACTTCAACTTAATCTTTAAGTAAAGACTAAGAAGTTTTGTTTATCTTTATCTTAACATTATGATCGATAACGACCCTTAACAACTTATTTTTTTGTTATACTACAATTATGAATTAGTTATGAATAAAGATTTATTATCTTTATCAAGTCGTTGTGACTTATCATTATGACTTTTGTTTTATTAAGTTGCTCTCCCTTTAGAAATAGAAATGAGAATGTGATTCATTCTCACATTTTCAATTATTTTCTATCTCTTTCCATTAATGCGTTCTTTTAGAGAAAGTCGAAGAAATAGGTCGTAACCCTAATGGGAATGGTGATGTTGTCGAGGTAATCCTCTTTGTTATACATTATTAATTCAATGCATGTGCTTTTGCATCTTTGCATCTTTATTACTAATACTATGTTAATTACTTATATATGTTTATCCACATTTGTGATTCTTGCCGATGGGCATTTTGAAGTCCACCGGTGTAGTATTATTGATCCACCAATATGGTCAAGTGCTGATGAGCACTGTTGATACTATTATTTGACTTTGGTGTGGTTTAAGTCGACACGCATGGCTCCCTTGGTCCACCGGTATGGTTTATGCTTAGGGCATATTTAGGTCCGCCCTCGAGCGTGGTTTGATTTGATGCTTTTGTGATGTTTTATTATATGTGTTGCATTAATTGTGCCTAATTTGAGTATTATTGGGTGATTAGCTTATTAAATTAATAATTATAGGTATTTAGCTAAAAGGGTTCAACTATGAAAAAAGAAGTTTATACACAGTAAAAGTGTATTATTTTTGTTGTGTATATAATAAAATAGATATTTTGTTAGTCATATAACTATTGATTTTCATATTTATGAGTTATACTTGATTTCATGACGCCTGTAGGCCGTCCATCTCTAAATCAGGTGTGCATATCTTGAAATCAGGGTGTGACATATACAAGCGACCCCTAGCTCACAAGACTTACGAGTTGGGTTGAGCAGCAAATGGATCATAGCAGTTATGGCAGATCAGGGCTCAGATTTTGAGAGGAGACAGAAGGATAAGAGACAGAGGAAATGGGATGAGGAATCTCAGGGATTAGGATGAGTGACATCAACCACACCGACTATGCCTCACTCGTATGCACCCTCTTTGGCACTTCCTACCAAACTAGCATTTTCGCCACCACAAACTTAGTAGACTCAAGGCGGTAATGCCAAAACACAACGAGACAGGGGCAGAGGCCGGCACAGAGTCATACAACATTGACAACATTGAGAGGATTGTCGACATGCTACAAATGTGGTCAGGTGGGGACACATTATGCGTTATTATCCTCAATTAGTGAGAACTCCACGAGTAAGGCCGCAACCACAAGTTAGAGAGATCACATGTGGTAGCAGAGTCATATCTAGATGCAACTCGCGACCTTATCGAGGGTATACTTTTAATTTTTGTCGCATTCATGCACATATTATTAGATTTAAAGTCAACAGTTGCTTTGCACTAGTGGTGAGAGAGAGAGTTGATAGTGAAGCTGTCAAAAAAGATTTGACTTAGTCTGCAACTCATGAATCGTAACTAGAACTGGGAGTTTCATGTTAACCCGAAAGAGAACCTAAAGATATGCAGGGCCGAGGCCTCTTAAAGTTTTGAAGGACCCCTATCAGGCTTTAGGGCAAGGATATTTTGAATTCCACTATAATACCGTTAACGAGTTACTCATGGTAGAAATTGAAGATACATAGGGTCAAGGTTTCATTGATGGACACCTCTCACGTTCATAGTGTAGCTTAGAGATAGATAGGGCTGAGGTTTCATCGACGAACACCTATCAAGCTTTAGGCTAAAATCTCTTGAGACTTCACTTAAATGCTTGACCGAACGATGGTCAGATACTTGAAAATATGAATAATTTTTATTAATTTCGAAAATGATATTACTAATAGTTAGGAAGATTGTAACGACCCAAATCACTAATCGTGATTTGCTCTTAATTAAGGATCACCGACTTATGACGTAGCACATGTTGGCGAGTGTACACGGTGTGACACTCAGCACAGAGATCGAGATATATATTCTATTTTTAACTGATGGATAAGTAAAGTATGTATGTGTGTATATTATTACCAGTATCTGTGATGACCCATTTCTTAAATTAAGGCACCACCTTGTCTAATCCCGTCATTAAGCCTTAATCTCACCAAGTAGGACTTAACAAGGAATTATTCAGACTTTCCAAAATTTTTCTACTTACAAACTAATTATTCAAACAAGCATTTTTTATCATATGTCAATTAATAAATTTGAGTTAATTAAAATTTTACCAACTCAAAGTTTATTTAGCATAAGTCATAACAATTTAGCGGAAGCTTTTAAGATGATACCTAAGAATTGTAGAAAACCAAGAAGTAAAGATCACATGCATACATACATAATGAAATGGCGATGAAATATATCAATATGTATCTGGTCAGGGTAGTATCTCTCATCCCATCAATACAACCCCAAAAGTATAATAAGACATATATAAGTCATATAATAAAACCAAAAATCTATAAAATCCGGTGTAGCAGCACTCTACTGGCTCATAGGTAGTCATCAATCTTCTCTTTACGTGGTATGCTACTCGATGGATCTGCACCCACCGTCATAAAAAGGATGGTGAGTACAAGAAAGTAGAAAGTAACATTGAGAGACATTTGTTCACATTTCCAAATATACAACTATCTAGAAGCATAATAATAGCAACTATGCTGAAAAGAAATCATGCTAAAAAATACTACACTTAAACAATATGAAACAGACATTTGGCTAAGTAGTAATGATCTAAGGCTGGTCGGCTGGGATTCCTATCACCAATGCCTTTTTCCACTATATAAGGATGGAGGTGAGCTCTACATCTCTATGAAGGTTGGAGCTGAGCTCTACGCCTTTATAATCATTCCAACTACCAGTCACCAGCAATATATACTTGCCAACAATCCCGAGTCCTATACCCTATGATGTCACCTAAGTTAGTGGAGAGATCCCGATCACCCCGAAATTCCAGTGACCTCTATGTGTCGCAACACCTCTATCATATCATGGTCTTAGATACAAGAACTACTTTCATATTTCAAAAGATAATATGGTTTGAGAATCCAACAAAGCAATTGCATATCTAATGCACAATGGAAAATAAATTTACAACATTATGTAACACCTACCTAATAGCATTCTATTTCATTTGACCACATGTATTAACAATCAAAATTGAAATATTACATGATTTGGAGTCAATGAAACCATTTAACCAACAATCTATACCATCATAAAAAAACTCATGAAATGAGAAAGGAAACAAGCCATGATATATTGAGTACAATAGGTAAATCAGTCCAAATGACCAAAATTGAATAATAAAACATAAATGAAATGTAAATAAATATCTTAATTAGTTTCCTTACAATCTACGCAAATTTTCAAGCTATTCCAGCCTTCCAACACTCAAAACTCGTATCCGAACCCTCGAGACTCTTTCATAGGTTCCTGATATTATTTAACATGTTTCTGAGTGTGTTTGGACCTTTAATTATGGCATTGGACCTATTTATAGTATTTAAGTAAATTTAAAAAATTGTAGATTTTTATGTTGTCATAGCACCTATCGTGTTGGGTGACTTGATTAGCGCGCTAATGACCTTATTAGCCCACTACCATGTTTCTCTAGCAAGCTATACAAAGTTAGCGCTCTAGTTGATCGTACCTAACGTGTTATGTGCAGGAAAATCTAGAATTGTGTACTTTAAATTTTGGGTTTTCTCCACAAATAGGCCACCCCAACCCTTAGGTTCTATATCCTACACCTCTAGAGACCCAAGATATCAACAACAACATAAAAACAGTCGTACGTCATATAATTCATGAATTCCTCAAATTGAGCTAAGTTGCTAGTGTAAGTAAGTTACCTAGTTTGATGAACACCTAACTGGATCAACACTTATTAACACCAACTTTACAAACTATCTAAATCCTTGCTGATCTTTCTTCTCCAGCAAGCTTTCTTTAGTTTCTAAATTTATAATGAAATGAAATGTTTGGTTTACATGTGTTGATCAATCAAACTTATATATTAAGATAAGGTTTATTGTTAGCCATTGATCTTTATGTAAACACGTACTTGAGACTTATCTAATTGCCTACAACTTAACACATGTCCCACTAACTCTCAACTATCTCACGCTAGCTAACCCCAATTTTAAACTCAATTGGTCTTTTGATATGTCAATACATATCTCGAGAATCATCACATGGTTATTATTTTAAATTTCTAACTTAGGTTACATTTAATATGCAATCAACTATAGCCACATTATTTCAACTATATAAGCTACATTAAGCTTATAATGAACTTATCACATCTCTCTACCCCAATCCCATGTTGATATGCATCTCGAGGCACGTCCCTAGTCACGTCTCGACACTTAAACACAAGTATGAGTGACTTAGTAGTCTACACATATACAATACGCTAGGCATACACCATAATAAATCTAATATATACCTCGACTACCTTGTTTTGGTCATTGCACATATCTCGATGCGGGTCCTACGTTATGGGTCACTTATCTTGATTTAGAGATTAAACCCGGATTAGAAATTCGGGCCGTGACAATTCTTCCCAATTACCGAAAATTTTTTCCTTGAAATTAAACTTAAGTTAAAGTTATAACTGACTCGAAAAGGTACAGAAATCTATCTCGCATATAGTCTTCCCGCTCCCAAGTGAGCTCTCAGTCACCATGAAACTGCCACTTGACTTACACATTCGGGATAGAATTGCCACTCGATTGTTGTACCCTTCAATTTAAGATTTGTATTGGCTATTCCTCGTAAGATACGTCCTCATTCAGATCAATCTGGCTCACGTCAACTGTTCGTCTCACACATGTCTTCGACTTAGCTAGTCAAAGCATAAAAATAAGGAAGATTGGATGTACCCCTAACATCTATGGAGGTAAAATCTTGAAAGACCTAATGAATATCGGTGCTAACTTGCCTTTCAAACCAAATCTGTGAAGACCCTTCCGAGGAGAAACCTTCAGATATACAAAGGATCCCTCATCATACATGAGATTGCTGCGACACGTGTCTACATACTTCTTTTGCCTCTCCTGGCCCTTTAAGCCTCTAGCGAATCTGTCATACTTTCTCCGTGTGATCAACAATGATTTCAGGCCCCACTAACTCTCGGTCCTCTAGCTCAGCCCAACAAGATGGTGAGCAACACGGTCTGCCATATAAAGCTTGAATGGCACCATTTCAATGCTTGCCTTATAACTGTTGTTGTATGCAAACTCACACAATGGTAGGTACTCCTCCCAAGATTAGCCAAACTCAAGTACATAAGAACGGAGCATGTCCTCGAGTACCTTAATCAACCTCTCGGTCTACCTATTAGTCTGAGGGTGAAAGGCTGTGTTGAATAGTAAGCGCATACCATACTGCTCCTACATACTCTATCATATCTTGGATGTATAAATAACATCTCTGTCTGATGTGATAGTTAATGGTACCCCATGCAGCTGATAATTTCCCACTCGAATAGTATGATCAGCTGGTCAAATGTGTAGTGAGCTACAACTGGTAAGAAATGGGCAAATTTAGTTAATTTGTCCATAATCACCCAGATAGAATCGTGTCGACGGGCAGTCCTCGACAATCCCCTAACAAAATCCATGGCTATGTCTACCCACTTTCATCATGGAATGGGAAGCGATTGCAATAATCCTCCAGGCTTATGATGCTCAGCTTTCACCTGCTGGCAAATCCTATAGTTCCCGATGAACACCGATATGTCCGCTTTCATCCCAGGCCACCAAAAATGTCTCCTAATGTCATGGTACATCTTGATTCTGCCTGGATGAACACTGAGTTGGGAACGGTGTTAATCCTGAAGAATCTCGGCTCTGCTATTGTCGGTATCCATAATCTACCTCTAAATCTCATACACTAATCTATCGTCTCACTCGAGTCAGTACAATAAGTACTCTAAACTAACTCACTGAACCTCGGGCATAGAATGTCGAATCTCTGACTCTCTGACACTCTCTATATAGACATTGTCTGTAGCCTCATCTGTGCACAAATCATCACTTGGGTATCAATAGGAATATCTGATTGACTTATGATCACCGCTGCCTTAAGTAATCCATACTCATGCATCATATGTCATATAACAATCTCGACATTTCCAGTAGGTATCTTACTCAGTACATTAGCAACTGCGTTAGCATTTCCTGGGTGATACTCCAGAGAAAAATCATAGTCCTTGAAAAACTCTAACCATCTTCGTTGTCTCATATTCACCTTTTTTGTGTGAATAGGTATTTTAGACTCTTATGATCAGTGTGTAGTTGAACCTCTCTCCATATAGATGATGTATCCATATCTTTAGAGAAAATACCACCACTACCAACTCTAAGTCATGAATGGGATAATTCTTCTCATGTATTTTTAGTTGTCTGGATGGATAAGCCACCGTGCCTCAGTCCTGCATCAACACACAACCTAAACCCATATGAAATGCATATGTATATACCAAGAATTCATGTCCAGCCTCTGGTAATACCAACACTGGTGCAGTGGTCAACAACCTCTTTAGTTGAGCAAATGCCTCCTCGGACTCCTTAGACCAATCAAATATGGCATCCTTCTAGGTCAATCTAGTAATTGATGAAGCGATCTTCGAGAAATCCTTTACGAATCTACTTTAATGTCCTTCTAACCCTTGAAGACTCCTGATCTTCGTAATTGACGTCGGTGCTGGCCAATCCATAATAGCCTAATTCTTGGCTGGATCTATAGTAATACTTGCTACTCCAACATGTCCCAAAAACTTGACCTTTGACAGCCAAAATTCACACTTACTAAACTTGCCGTAGAGTATGTGCTCCCTCAAAGTCTTCAACATCTCCCTGAAGTTCTGCTCATGATCCTCTCAAGTCTTCGAATATATTAATATAACATTGATGAAAACTATTACGAAGCAGTCAAGAAACTATCTCATCACCCGATGCATCAAATCCATAAACATGGCAGGAGCATTAGTCAAACCAAATGGAATGATTGTAAACCGATAGTGTCTATATCTTGTGTTGAATGCTATCTTGGACATATCCTCATCCTTGATCCTAAGTTGATGACACCCTGATCTCAGGTCTACCTTGGAGAAAAAATGTGTTCCTCTAAACTGATCAAATAAATCATGAATCCGTGGTAATGGATAATTGTTTCTGATTGTGACCTTGTTCAACTGTCTATAATTGATACACAGCGTCGAAGTATTTTCCTTCTTTTTCGCAAATTGGACAAGTGCTCCTCACTGCGACTTAAAAGGTCTAATGAACCCCTTCTGTCCCAAATCCTGGAGTTGACTCCTCAACTCTTCAAACTCTCTCAGAGCCATGTGGTACGTTGGTATAAAAATAGATCCGGTACCTGGTACCAACTCAATAATAACACTACAAGAAAAAAATTAAATAGCAACAAACAAATCTGATGTTGAATTGGTACGGATCTGTTGCTAAGCGACTTTGTAACAGATCAACAACAGATCAAAGCTGTTGCTAAACTCGTTGTTGCAGATTGAAGTTAGCGACATATTTGGGTTCTGTTGCTGTTCAGCGACAGATTTATGACAAAATTCTATCGCTGAACAGCAACAGAAACATGTCTATCGCTAATCGTAGTACTGATCAGCAAAAATGAGAGTGCATTGCAAATCAAATGACAGACATGGTCATTGATTTTGCCCAATCAAGACAAGCTGGGAAATTGCTTGATCTGTTGCAAATCAGCGACAGACAGAGATCAGAATGACACGACAGTTTTGTTTGATTGTTCAAATCAGAATGCATGTTTTTGATCTGTCACTAATTTGGAATGGTAATTTTTTAAAAAATTACAGTTCACAGTAAATATTAAATTGGAATCCTACAGGGCAGTAAAATCTGGAAAAATACAATTTTTCCTGCTGCAATTAAAACAAAAATTGAGAAATTGTTTGTATATTATCAAAATTTGACAAACAATGTCTACAAAAGAATGAGATTAACATTTCATAATTAACTAGTAGTATACTATATAGTACTAGATGATCATTATTCAACAAAATACAAAATACTATACAAATTAAGATGGCTACACAAATTAATTTACATATATATATATATATATATATATATATATATATATATATATATACAATGTCAATCCCACACTCTTACCCAATTGTTTCACCGATAGAAGATAGGCACCATAGAAATTTTGGGGATAGGAGTGCGTGTCCCATCCAAATCCTGAAAATGAGAAGGAATAACTTGAGCAATATTTGAAACGCAATCAAAATAATTAAACACAAATGAAAAAATCCTAAAATTAAGCCTTGGTCATCGATCTCATACATAAAAGATCGCACACAGTGACACACAAAAATTTCCAACTCAAAAGGGACTGAATGAACTTCCATACATGACATTCCATGTTTTTTTTCAATTTTTTCCTCTTGTACATTCTTTCATGTGGTTCAAGTTCCAATATTAGATAACATTGAACATAGAATATTGTTACATGTCCATAAGTTTCGAACTTCAATTAATTTCATAACTAAAAAACCAACGAAATTCATTTATATAACCAATCCTCAATAACCAATATTTACTCCCTAAAGTGAATGCTAACTATAACAACATTCTCTTAGGGCAACATTCCCCTAAAAAGGAAGGACCGAAAATGAATAGCAATTGTAAGAAGGGCCATGGAACAAGACCTAAAAGAGGGTATACTAGACAAGAGTACCTAGAGAACCATGCGATTAACATAAATTTACGCATAACACTAATATTCGAAATGCAACCAAAATATTCAAACACAAATGAAAATCGCATCACATCCAATTAAAGTGAAATTGAATACAGTGTTGTTTCTGAGTACACACTATCTTTCACAGTCTTCATATCTCGATGTATAACATGACCAACACAACCACTCCAAAACACACACAACGAGTTAAGGATTTCTAATACAAAAAATAATAGCTTTTTTTGATATGCATCAACTTAGCATTTTTTGATGAGTTCAATAATAAGCTAAACCTATATAATTGCCAAAGCTTATTGAAGGCCTCACATGTTAAAATGCAAAGTCTAAGAAATTATGAATTAATTTAACACTAACTTTTACTAAGCTTGCACGTACTCTTTTGATTAAGTTAAGAACATCATGTAATGTAAAAAATTCGATAAAAAGATGACCAATTTGCCCATTTTTGCAATTAAACTCAAAAGATAAATTCATGGTGAAATAGCAAAGCCATATATATATGGCATTCTTAAATGCTCATGAGTTCAATGGATATTTTGTGAATAAAATAAAGGGCAGAAGGTTGCATACCAAAGGAATCTCTGAAACTTGCACCCCAATTGGTGATGTAAGTTTGCCTCCTTATGCAACACTCATATCAAATGTCACCGGTGCACATACCTACAAATAAAGTAATCACATCAACTACATTAGAAGGGAAAAAATGTGAAGATATACATTACTCGTAATTAACAGTTTACCATTAAAAAAGATAGGACATCCAATCACTCTTGTCATGGCGGTGGTCGCGGAGGCGGCATAACATGCTCCATAAACTCATCATGATCATCCAAAAGATGACGTTGATCCTCAGACATCCTTCTATGTGGAGAGGTTCAATGCCCAGGCCGGTGGTCATGCGGGTGCGCAGACTGAATCACATTTAAACAACATTGTTCGAAGCGACCCATCATGGTAATCAATTCGAATTACATCTCGGAGTACACCGTAATAATCGGTATCGTTCCCACCTTTGACGCATACACCACTATTTTTGGTTGTTTTGCTCGTACCGTATGAAAGTGTGTCAAACTTATATCCATTAACGAGGTATGCAGGATAACTCGTACATGAACGCATTGGTCCTTGAGAAATCTGACGAATCGCCTCTGGCACATCGTTTTGTTCAGCCTAATAGACGTAAAATTACGATATTAAAATCAACCAAGAAATGAGACGTATGCGTATATAAACTATTACGTACATATTGCAAGAACCAAGCTGCAAATTGTTGCTCAAGTTTGATCTCAATAACTTGATCGGTGATGTTCGGTTCTTGAAAACGAACGATTTTCTTGAAAATGCTACGAAAAATGATATGAGATTATACACTGCATAGAAAAAATGTCAGAGGAAAAATGACCCTTTCTTTTAATACCTTATGAACGGAACTACTTACGGGCAATTTAGTAACACATATTGATGAGCTGCAACATACTCATGTGACGTGAGGTATCGTTTCCTTGCTTTGCCCAACGGTCGCCCCGGATGAATGAAAATCGAGAATGCACCATTGTTAGCAACACTCGGACCTACTCCACCAGCATCATTTCGTTGGATTCTTTCGTGCGCAGTCCTGATATGATCCTCGAAGTAGAAGGAACAAAAAGAAGTTGATTCCTCAACTAAGTAAGCATTACATATCGACCCTTCAACTTTCGCCTTGTTTCTAACATTATTTTTCAAATGCTTGAGATACATATATGATGAGAGGAAACATTGGGACGTTATGTCCGTCAAATTAGGTAGCAATAACAAATATAAGATTGCATAAAAAATTTACCGTTCGAATGGATACATCCACCGGAACTGTACTGGTCCGGCGATATGGGCCTCGTATGCCAAGTGTATGGGAAGATGCTCCATTGAGTCAAAAAAACTCGGTGGGAATATTTGCTCCAACTTGCATAATATTTTGGGAATGTCAGAGTGCAACAGCTCGATTTGCGCCATATTAAGGTTCCTAGCGATCAAGTCTCAAAAAATAAACTTAACTCGCTAATTGCAATTCACACTTTATCCTCTAGTAGTTCAGGAAAGGCAATAGGAATCAATCTCTGCATGAACACACGGCAGTCATGACTCTTCAGCCCAAACATCTTCAATTTGTTGGAGTCCACACATCGACTAATATTTGAAGCATACCCATCAGGGAAGCGTAACTGTCGTACCCAATCACACAATACTTCTTTCTTACGTTTATTGAGTGTATAAGACGCTCTGGGATATGAATTGGATGCATGGTCATATTCGAGGAAAGGTCGGTTGCAAATATCTTTTACATCTAGTCTTGACTTGGCATTGTCCTTACTCTTCCTAGGGACACTCATAATTGTATTAAAAATGTTGTCGAAAACATTTTTTTCAATGTGCATGACATCCAAATTGTGCCTAATGAGATTCGTCTTCCAATATGGTAAGTCCCAAAATATGCTTCGTTTCCTCCACCATGAATACTTGGCAATCTCTTTGTTCACATGAACGGCTTCGATTTCAGTTACTTTCATCAGTCCCAAAGCTTCAATTTCAGCCATAATTTGTTCCCCCGATTTTAATTTCGATGGTCCTTTTCGACAAGTTGTATCGCGTCTGAATCCGTTCTTTTCACTTCTTAAGGTGGACCCACGCGGTAGGAACCGACGATGACAATCAAACCAAGAAGTTTTTCCACCATGTTTTAATTGGAATGCATCCGTGTCATCCATACAATAAGGACAAGCTCTATTTCCATGTGTGCTCCAAATGACAACATACCATAAGCGGGGTAGTCGCTAACGGTCCACATTAGTACAAAAGTTGGAAGTTGGTCTTGGTGGGAATGTCGTAGGTAAGTACTCCATCATGCCACAAATCTTGCAACTCTTTAATCAAAGGTTGTAGGAAGACGTCAATCGATTTGAAGGATTAGTCGGGCCGACGATGACCGTTAAGAACATGAACTCCTTCTTCATGCACATTGAGGGGGGTAGGTTGTAAGGAGTGAGAATTACAGGCCACGATGAGTATTGTTTTTCGGATTGGCCAAATGGTTGGAAACCATCCGTACATAAACCTAAACGAACATTACGAATTTCGGCGCTGAATTCGATGTTCACATCATTGAAATGTTTCCATGCAATAGAATCGGAACAATGTTGCATGAAGATGTCATCTGAAACGTGTTCCCCATGCCAACGCATATGCCTCGCAGTCGCTTCAGACGCGAATAAACGCTGCAATCGAGGTGCTAGGGGAAGTAATACATTTTTTTCCGACTCCGTGGCACGCCACTCCGTCCTTCACTTCTAGTTTGTTCATACCTTGATTCACCGCAAAACCTACACGTCGTCAACTCTGAATCCTCGCCCCAGTAAATCATGCACATGGACTTGCAACAATCAATTTGTTTGGACCGGTAGCCCCATCCCTTGCATTAGTCGTTTCGTGTCGTAAAAGCTATCGACTAAACAATTGTCACTCAAATGCATCTTTACAAAATTGAAGAATTTCATCGAACACCTTTTCAGAAATATGATGTTCTGCTTTGATTTTTAGGAGTCTCGCGACTGCCGACAATTTCGTCATGTTCTCGCACCCCTGCCATAACGGCTGACTTGCTGCGTCCAACATATCATACAAATTTTCCGCTTCAGGAGTTCGCCGTTGTTCCACATGGCACCAATTAAAACTCGGACCAGCCAAGTCGTGCACCATCTCATGATACGATGTACAATAATTGGCCGTCTGTGTCCCTTCGTGGTCATCAATTCTCATCGTATTGCTAGGTTCGTCAGGCACATTTTGAGTGTACATATAATCTTCTTCCCCGTGTTCCGACGAACATTGATATCCCGGAACAAAGCCCTGACGAAGAATATGAAGTTCTACTGTGTCAACATCATAGTATGAACGATTACGACACTTCGTATGGTTGCATGGACACCGAATTTTTCGTTAGTGGCGAATGTCCTGTAGTGCGTCTTCGCGTATGTGATGAACTAGTTCACGCCGTTTATGAACTTTCGTCGAGTAAAGCCATTTTCAATACGACTATACAACCATTCTCGATTTGTAGACATCTCGAACCTAAGTTTTTTTCAGCCGATAATTGAAAAAATCTTATCAACTCTTAAAAATAATAATATATATAAATCCTAAAAATTAACTACATATTCAGAAAATAATCCAAATTAATATTCATAAATTGGATTATATATAATCTTGAGATTTCTAATATAGATACGTACCTATAGTAAGTATCAAGTAAATGAAAATCATCAAAATTAATAAACAATATATAATTTAAATTAAAGCTTAAAGGGAAATACGATTAACTTTCTTCGATTCAGGTACTGTGTTTTCCCTACAAACATGCTATGTACAAACATTATAAAATTTTATTCCTCACCATCATGATTTGCCCAAGTTATTTTTCCATAATCTCCATATACTCTCGACATTACTTATCAATTCTTACTAATGAAGTATATAAATTAATATATTTTTCTTTATTTTACAAATAAATCTAATTATTCTTCAATTCAACAGATATAGACACTACATTGAGATTCCAAATATAAATACGTACCAACTAAATGACAATCACAATTAGTAAACATTATAAGAATATATATAAGTTATAACTCAATAAGATATCATTTTTTCCTGGAAATGCATGCACTGCCAAGCAGTAATTTATACAATGTACAGATTTACTAATTTACTGTATTATTATTCAATGAACATACTATATATGAACTACAGTTTACAATAGTAAATGATGATTGTCATATCACAAATCCATGGTGACAATATAAAATACATAAATGCAAATTCAATTCGTTGTACTTGTTGATTTATTGCTGTCTTGCGACAGATTGTTCGGTTGTTAATTTGTTGTTGTTTAGCGACGGATTGTTCTAACGTTGATTTGTTGTTGTTTAGCACGTTGATTTGATTGTTGTTGTTTAGCAACAGATGGTTGAGTTGTTGATTTGTTGCTGTTTAGCAACACAGTGTCACGTTGTCGCTATTTTCGAAGGCTAAGCATAAGATTTTGTTGATATATAAAAGGGAAAACATAAATTTCCTAATTTTAGTTGTCACATGAAAACAAAATTCAACCAAAATTTCAAAATAGAAGTTCAAGAAAATGCAAACCATGACTATGATTCGAAGGTCCTAACGCCTAGTCGAGAGGCAATCCACGAGTCGCAGAGGAGACCCAAAACTCTGTCAAGGAGGAGCCGAGGGCGACCAGTGGCTGCGGAGGAGCCGGGCCCGAGCAGCGGCGGCGGAGGAGCCGGGCCCAAGCAGCGGCGGCGGAGGATCGCGGAGGTGAGCAGGTGACGGGAGGCAAAAGAGCGGGGTCCGAGCAGCGGCGGCGGACGATCGCGGAGGCGACCAGCGTCGGCGGCACAGGGGGCCGCGGAGTGGGCGGATCACGGGGCCGCAAAGCCCTGTTGATGGCCAGCGGCGGCGGATCGAAATGTGAGGGCAGCGGCGGCGGATAAGAGGGACGAACTGCGGCGTTGGAGGAGAAGAACGCGCAGCGCGCGCGGCGGGAGGAGAGAATACCGCGCAGCGGCACGGCGCCGCCAACGATCTCGGCGAGGCGTGCGGCGAGTCGCGGTCGACGGGGGTTGCAGATGAACGACAGAGCCGGCGAGTCGCGCTCGACGTCGACGATGGCAGTGGACGACGACGGCGACGGTGGTGGCGAGTCTTGTGCGGCGGCGGGGATCTTCAACGGCGACGAGGGTTTTCAATTTGGGTTTGCAGGGTCGAGGAGGATATCCGCTGGTTGTTAAAACCATTTTGAGCTTAGAGACAGATTAGCGACAGACTTGTCTGTTGCTGACAGTCTGTTGTTGATCTATCGCTGATCAGCGACAGACATGGATCTGTCGCTGATCTGTAGCAGATCTGTCACAGATTTAGCTACAGATCAGCGACAAACTAGTGTATGTCGCTGATCTGTCGCAGATCTGTCACAAAAATTGGCAGGAAATTAATGGCGGGAGAAATCAGCGACAGATCGGTGACAAAATGCAATTTGTCACAATTGTTGTCACAAATATGTCACTGAATTGTTGTTTTTTGGTCAACCGAGTCAAACGGTCTATCTAATGCAGAATTGTTGTTGATTTGTTGTTGTTTAGCAACAGATTCGGTCTGTCACAATTTTTGGATGATATTCCTCATTATTCTTGTAGTGTAAATTCTATCGCTCTCAGTGGTGGTAATCCAGGTAAGTCCTCCAGAAACACGTCTAGAAACTCGCACGCAATCGGAATCTCCTCAAGTCTGGGTCTCTAACTCTCTGCTATTGTATACAAAGATATTAAAGCCTATATCTCTCCATTAGTCACAAGTCGACCTCTAGTGCCCTCGACTCTTGGTGTACTACCATTATATGTGAACATCAAACACCTTGGGATCTCAAATATCACTGTCTTACGAATACAGTCGATATGAGCGTGATATGCTGCTAGCCAGTCCATCCCTAACAACAAGTTGAAGTTTAAGAACTCAAGACCCTAAAGTCTGCAGGTAACTCTACCGTTCTCTACTGGATATTCGTCAACAAGATAATTAGGGTAAACCCTATCCCCAGCTACGGTACTCAAAATCAAATGCATGCTAACTCTAACCGGTGTCAACCTTATTATGCCTATCATGCGACCAGAAATAAAAGATAGTGTAAATCTCGACTCAAAAAATATAAATCTCTACCATATATGGAAATCGTCCCTTAATGAGTCCTTGTGTGGCATCAACATTAGGCTGTGCTACCATGTGTAATTTCTCGACCCTACAGTGGAATCACGGCTATTGGCTATGGAAAATCTCTAATCACATCCCCAACCTAACTACACCCGAAGAAAGTAATCGGCCTACACAGACTCTATGTCTGATCCTTGGCATGTGTCTATCTCTGTCCCTATCAAGAACCATCTCTACCTCTACCTATACCTCTGCCTCAACCTCTACCACCCTGCTGCTGCTGACGTGGTGCTGGTAGTGCTAAAAGAGTTGACAAAATGGTAAAAGCTGGCAATTCAAGTCTGACAAGTAATGGCAAAGGAGGTCTACCAACTTAGTATATAACATAGTAAAAGATGATATAAAAGGTGCAACTGTTATGACTGTCCCTGATCTCAGGGAACCTCTCTCAAATATCCTCTATCCCTTGCCCCTCTGTCTCCTCCTTTCAAACTCTGCAGTCAGATTAGGTGTCAATGTTGGTCTTAGCGGTGTCCCTACAGCAACTCTACCCAAGTAGTAGGTCTAGTGAGAAAGTGCACACTCGTAGATCTCACCCAAAGTCTTGACACCTGAATAGAATAAATAAAACCCAATATCTTGCCTCAGTCCATCTGCAAAGTGGTACACATCCTCAGAATTATCTCTCACTAGATCCCCAGCAAACTGCTTCAGATAGCCATATCTATCTTTGTAACTCATCACCGACTCATCAGCTCCCTGTCTCATTTTCATGAACTCCTTCCTCAACCTCTTCATCACTGCAGGTAAGAAGTACTTCTGATAAACTTCTTCTTAAAGGAATCCCAAGTCTCAAAATCTCCATTAGAAGCTATCATCACATGCTACAAAATATCAGCGTCTCTCTGCAGTGTATACGATGAAATCTCAGCTTAGAGTCTATTTTTTATTCTCAAGATTCTATGCAAGTTCTCCGGAGATAACACCCACTTCTTTATTTTCTCAAAGTCTCACTGACCATCAAAGTACACTGGCTTTAGTCTGATGAAATCCTTCACCAACCTTTATTGTCGAACTAGAAGATGTAGGTGTGAAAGATGGTGTATAAGCTATCTTTATGGCTGGTGCTGTCACTACCGATATAGTTTGTACTACCAGAATGACTGCCGTCGATAATGTGGGAGTAGTAGTAAGGGCCGGTGTTTGTGCTGGTGGAGAAAAACATGATGTCATCATGGCAATGAAATCTACTAATTGTTGTCCTGAGCAGCTACTCGATCAGATAGCCTCTAAAAATCATTAGCTGATGGAATATGAGGCTGGCTGCCACTAGCATCTGCATCCCTGCTATCACGTGAATTAGTTATCAGTGTTTGCAAGTTGATAGCGAACGCAAATCGACTATTATGTAGATAACGCATATATACATATAAAAACTAACATGTACATATAAAATATCCCCATCTCACTTTCACTCACTTCCCAACTAATGGTATCTAGGCAAGGATCATCTGGGTTTCCACAACTAAAGTTTGTGTTTTATTGAACTTTTTATTTGTTACTTATTAGAAAGGCTGGTCTCTGATACCAACTCTAACTTTGGTATCATAATGTAGAGTAAGTACATTCCACTACCTAAGCTTTATAAACTTAGGCTCTGATACCACCTGTGATGACCCCTTCTCAAATTAGGGCACCACCCGGCCTAATCCCATCATTAAGCCGTAATCTCACCACATAGGACTTAACAAGGAATTAGTCAGTCTTTCCAAAGTTTTTCTACTTAAAAATTAATTATTCAAACAAGCATTTTCTTATATTATGTCAATTAATAAATCAGAGTTAATTAGAATCTTATCAACTTAAAGTTTATTTAGCGGAAGTCTTAACAATTTAGCAAAAGCTTTTAAGATGATACCTATGAATTGTGGAAAACTAGGAAGTAAAGATCACATGCATACATATATAATGAAATGGCGATGAAATATATCAACATGTATCTGGTCAGGGTAACATCTCTCATCCCATAAATACAACCCCTAAAGTATAATAAGACATATATAAGTCTTACAATAAAACCAAAAGCCTACAAAATTCGGTGTAGCAACACTCTACTGGCTCAAAAGTAGCCTGCTCTGCTAGTTAATGGATCTGCACCTACCATCATAAAAAGGACGGTGAGTATAAGAAAGTAGAAAGTAACATTGAGAGACATTTTTCACATTTCCAAATATATAAGAAGTATCTAGAAGTATAATAATAGCAACTATGCTGAAAAGAAATCATGTTAAAATATAATATAGCTAAACAATATGAAACTGACACTCGGCCAAGTAGTAATGATTTAAGGCTGGTCAGCCGAGAGTCCATTCACCAATGTGTTTTCCACTATATAAGGATGGATCTGAGCTCTACATCTCTGTGAAGGTCGAAGTTGAGCTCTACGCATTTATAATCATCTCAAGTGCCAGTCACCTACAATGTATACTTACTAACAACCCCGAGTCCCATACCCCGTGATGTCACCCAATTTAATGGAGAGATCTCGATCACCCTGAAAATCTAGTGACCACCGTGTCTTACAATACCTCTATCATATCATGGTCCTAAATATAAGAACTACTTTCGTATTTTAAAAGATAACATGGTTTGAGAATCCAACAAAGCAATCGCATATCTAATGCACAATGAAAAATAGATTTACAACACTATGTAACACCTACCTAATAGCATGCTATTTCATTTGACCACATGTATTAACAATCAAAAATGACATAGCACACGACTTGGATTCAACGAAACAATTTAACCAAAAATCTATACCATGATAGCAAACTCATGAAATGATAGAGGAAACAAGTCATGGTATATATAGTACAATAGGCAAATCTGCCCAAATGATTGGAATTGAATAATAACACAGAAATGAAATGTAAATAAACATCTCAATTAGTTTACTTACAATCAACTCAAATTTCCTAGTTATTCCGGTTTCTCGACACCTTAAAACTCATATTCGAACCCCATAGACTCTTCCCTAGGTTCCTGGTATCATTTTACATGTTTTTTAGTATGTTTGGACCTTTAATTGGGGCATTAGACCTATTTATAGTGTTAAAGTAAATTTAAGAAATTGCCGATTTTTATGTTGTCATAGCATCAAGCGCAATGGGTGACTTGATTAGCGCGTCAGTGACCTCATTAGCGCGCTACCAAGTTTCTCTAGCACGCTATACAAAGTTAGAGCGCTAGTTGATCGTACCTAGTGCGCTATGTGTAGGAAAATCCAAAATTTTGCATTTTGAATTTTGGGTTTTCTCCACACATAGGCCACCCAACACCTTAGGTTCTCTATTCCACATCTCTAGAGACGTAAGACATTAACAACATAAAAACAGCCATACATCATATAATTTGTGAATTCCTCAAATTGAGCTTAGTTGCTAGGATAAGTGAATTACCTAGTTTGATGAACACCAAGCTTAATCAACACCTCCTAACACCAACTTCACCAAACTCTCCAAATCCTTGCTGATCTTTCTTCTCCAACAAGCTTTCCTTAGTTTCTAAGTTTTGTAATGAAATGAAATGTTCGGTTTGCATGTGTTGATCAATCAATCTTATATATTTAGATAAGGTTGATTGTTAACCATTGATCTTTATGTACACACGTATCACGAGACTTATCTAATGGCCTGAAACTTAACACATGTCCTACTAACTCTCCATTATCTCATGCTATGTAACACCAATTTTACACTCAATTGGTCTTTTGATGTGCCAATACGTATATCTAGAATCATCACATGGCTATTGTTTTAAATTTCTAACTTATGTTACATTTAATATACAATCAACGGTAGCCACATTATTTCAACTATATAAGCTACACTAAGCTTAGAATGAACTTACACATCACTCTCTACCCCGATCACACGTCGGCATGCATCTCGATGCATGTTCTCACTCATGTCTCCACACCTAAACACAAGTAGAAGTGACTTAGTAGTCTAAACATATACAATACACTAGGCACACACCACAACAAATTTAACATATGCCTTCGCTAACTTGCCTCGATCATTCCACGTATCTCGATGCGAGTCCCACGTCACGGGTCACTGATCCTCACTAAACGATTAATCCCAGATTAGAAATTTGGGCCATGATAGTATCATAATTAATATCGTGATTCTAACGTCAATTCTTGAAATAGTTGTTGCTTCTAAATGCGTCAGAACATGTAATGATTTTATGAAACTGTATTTCATATTGACTAAAGTTGGAAATTTGATTTGATTATACGATATTAATGTGCCTAAGTTCAACAAATATTTTAGTGACCATAAAAAGTGTAGGTTAAAAATATTCGAATATTAAGTATTTAGAATATAGCTATGAAATCGACACCAAAATTATCGTTGGTCTGACGCGAGTCTGACGCAACTAGTTGTGTTTAAATCGGACGTCGAACGATTTAAACACAGATTGATTTTTAGTTGTCAAGCACGCAAAACGAGGTGTGAGCACATAAACGAGGTGTGAGCACATATATTGAGGCCATCAAATCAATCAAATCAATGTGCTATATAAGTGTCAAAAGAGTGCATACATAATTACAAGTGTCTAACAAAGGCAACAAGTGTCATACTCACAATTAAATTAATTATACACCCTTGTTAGAAAACTTATTTAAATACACACCCAAACTTACTAAGCATTTACAATGAAACCCCCTATATATTTTTTGATGATTATGGGTATCCGCACCCTTCGGGTATGACTAATCCCATAAGATTAAGTCGGTCCCACCAAACCCATTGATCAGGATACACTACCAAAAAATGATATCATTGTTGATGCTAGGACTTGAACACGCCACCTCCTTCCATGTGAAGAAACCCCCATGTAGTACTTGCGCCACTTCACCACCTAAACCGGGTGGAAACCCCCTCCCCCCATATATAAGTATCATAAATTTAGATTTTATATCTCCAAGTAGACTAAACTTCATCTTATTCAATTTGAGACCAAATCTCCCATTAAAGCTTCAAATCAAGGACTTAAGATCGTTCATATATAGGAGAGCTCACAAATCATTGAACCTTAACAACAAGCTTAGGAGAAGCACATAAAAAGGCAAGTACTAGCTATTATCTTCTTCTCAATACTCTTTTAGTTATACATGATCCACTTCCCTATTTGGTTTTATGAGACATGCATGCTTATATACCTCCATTAATGCTCACTTGGGTGTTAATTCTTTATTGTCCTTTACATTGATCTAATTAAACTTCTATATATGTTTGTTCCATTTATGCTCCTAAATTTGTGTTGCCTATCTAAAATATTGGTTTAATTCATTATTGTTTAAGCTCCTTTTAATATAATTAGTGTAAGTTTGGCAACACAAACAATCAAGAAAGTAAAAGAAAAAGAAAGAAGGCAGATGGTATAAAATATGTGTTAATGGATTATTGAAATAAGAAAAAAGGTGAACCTCATGTGTGAACTTAATATTCTTTAGAGAGATTTGAAGAGGTTATGTAAAATCTCCATATCTTAGGAGAGGTGAAATTATTATAACATCTTCATCAAGGATTATTAAGTACCTAATACTCAAATTAAGAATATATGAGACATGAGGTAGCTTGGTACAACATTATAGAACACAAATGTAATATGTACATAAATAAAGTAATTGAGTAAGATAAATTAATTTGCGGTAGAATAAAATAATATTTGAGGTAGGGATTTGCCAAAATATTATGTAGAATGAAAATTATATGTATAAATGTAATTATAATTATTAAACACAGGTTAAGATATAAAATAATGGTAATTGTAGACATTCCACAATAATACCTTAATTTTGACAAGGTACTTAAATATGTGTATATGGAGTAAAGTAAAACGTATATAATTAGTTTGTAAAACACACTAAATTTAATATATATCGATACCAAAGATATAGGTAATAAGTGATGGGTGTCGTGTGCGCATTACAAGATGTGTGGTAGCCATTTTTAAAGTAATTATTGCATGAAATTGGGTTAGTAAACCTATAAAGCATTTATTTCTATTTCCTTTCATTCTTGTCAATTCCTTGAATTTTTTATTTATGAAGCTTTTAATATCACTGCATGTTTTTTCTTGGTAATTTTTATGAGTGCAATTGCGCAATCGACTTGATCCGAGGGGATAGGATCCAGTAGCGCTAATCTACCGAATACATTCTACGAGCGCTTTTGGGGAATGAGTCTTAATCAACACCAAGATAGATAGCACCAAATATCCTTGATGTACGAAATCTATCAGGCTCAGAAAGATAGATAAGGTTGAGGTTCTGCATTATAGGACACTTATCAGGCTTGGGCTCTGTGAGATTGATAGGGCTGATGTTCCATTGATGAACACTAATCAGGCTCAGATTTAAACATAAAGTTTAACTTAGAGATAGATAGGGTTGAGGTTCCCTCCATGGACACCTATCAGGCTCAAGTCTAAGACCTCTATAGCGTACAAACTTATGATCTTCTCCGCTGCAACTAGTTTCGTTTCTCGCACTCATTTACTTCTTCATTCAGTCAACAACTTCCTGGATGATTTACTTTTCTAGTACTTTCCCTTTATTATATGAATTATGCATTTAGTTACCTCTCTTTGGATATTCAAAATGTAAATAGATGTTCTCAGAATTTACTCATTGGGATTGACATTTTTGTTGACAGTTGCAAAGCCTTCCAGTAGTAGACCGGAGAAATAGAAGATTGGCAATTGCCTCTAAGCCCTCGATGAGCATTTTTTGCTGCTTTTATAGGTTATTGTGGTATTTACTTTATTTACATCTTTTATATACTTTTGGATTGTATATTCGGTTGAGAGACTTACTCCTCGACTCGATGCATGTACTCATTTTATTATAGCTACTTGATATACATGTGATATGTTATTTACCTGGTTTTCACAGTTATGTATTTAAATTAGATTACGTTGCCAATTTATAAGTCTTCCCCTAAATAACTAAAAATCTTTAATTAACTCTGAAAATTACAACTAATGAATTGGGATATACTTATCCTGAACATGAGTAATGAGACAAATGAGTAGTAGAGGATGACTAATCCATCGTTAAGTCCTACGTAGATGAAATTAGGGCTTAATGGCAGGATTAAGCCAGGCGGTGCCCTGATTTTAGTTTGGGGCCGCCACATGTGTTGGGTTTTGGGGTTCAAAACACAGCAAAAAATCTAAAATTTTATTTTCAAAACTCCAACAGGATCTAATCCGAATTCCATTAAAATGATTAACAAAAGTAAATCATACCATGATCGCTAGTTTGTTTCTTTATGTTGATCGATGTTTAAGACATTGCCTGAGACAAACGTTCTCTATCAAAAATCCACACATGAACGACGACCGAGAACTCGAGTGCTAGCCCGAAAGAGACATGAAAATAATTATTTGGTTCTCCCTAAAAACTCTAGAATAGTTGAGAAATCTTACTCATTTTCTAAAAATGAAATTAGATTCCAACACTAATTTCTCTCGTAATGTGAATTCACTTAACACGCTTATTTATACAACCCTATAAAGTTGGGTAAGTGAATTACCATTATACCCATACTTAAAGTGGTATTAATATGACACATCATAAGAACTTTTATTTTATGAATTTTATCATATAAAGTTTATTGTTAAAAGTCAATTAAAGTCTTGCAAAATCATTCTTTGTATGTGATCTAATAGGTTCATGCAATGTTGGCAGTGAACCAAAATCATTTTGGTACACGAGTCATAAGCAGTCTCTAACAAGGCATTATGACAACCTAAGTTGCATAAAGATCAAAATAGATACAACCTAATTAATAGTGTGTATCATATCCTTTTTTCATACGATATCCTTTGATTAAACATAAGGCATGAAAAAGTCACCCTTAATGTTCAATCGTACTAGTCTCGATCTCTAAGTAGGTAGAAAGCATCTAACTGACATTGATCATATCAATTCATTTGGACTTGGCTATTTTTAGTCTTACATATCGAGGGATCCACTGATATCTATCTCTAAACGAGAAGGAAAAATTTTATCTCGATTACACACCTTCACACATTATTCACATAGTAATCAATCACAACCTTTATAATCGTTCGGTTAAAGATAACGTTTGATTGTATCAAATCAGTATTATCCTAATGTTGAAGTCTCTGGTAATCTCAAGTCATAGGACTAAATGATACACCTATCATGAGTAACATCTATGACCTAATCCATGTGGTGTTCTCATATGGAGTCGATCTAGTCCCTTTTTTCCTAACAGGTACTCATGATCTTGATTCGTTTCTTTATACACATGATCATCACATGATTATCAATTAAGACTCACACTAGTTTTAATTCATTATAGTTCTTAGTATAATGACTGACTATGGACATTTAGGATGTTTCAAGAAACATTCACGAATCCTATTCTAATGTAAACATACAAACCAAATTTTAATAATGAACATCAAATGAAATCATCTATTTTATTAACTAAAATAATATTAGAAATAATGTTGATAAGACTGACTTGGGGCACAAGCCCCAACAAAATAGGCCTTCTCCCAAAGTTATTTTATTTGGTTTTCAGTGTCGGCAACCCGCTTTTAAGGGATATTCTAAAATATGGAAATTGTAATTGAATGATTTCCTAAACTGTTTCACATTTGGATATCAAAACCTTTAATATGAATTAAGGGTTGTCACTCGTCTTGAGGACTTTAGATAATTGAGATCGATAATAGATTTTTTTTTATCTTAAGTTAAGTGAGTAATGTCAAGGACTTAATGAAATGGGTCATAGTTTCACATTTCTCTTAGCGAGTACTAGCGGGATTGGGAATGTAACGGCCCAAAATTTACTAATAGTAATTTTTTCTTTAATTAGGGTTACCGACCCATGACCTGACCCGAGAGCGGGTACACAATCCTAATACTCGACGTGAGGACCGAGAAATATATTACTTTTGAGTGATGGATGCCTAGTGTAATGTATATGTTTACACTATACCTAAAAAATTATTTATTTAGTGTTGTATTTTACAAGTTTAGCGTGCAAGTGAAGGCACGCCTTGAGATGCATGTCAGTGTGGGACTGGGGGTAGAGAGTAATATGGTAGGTCATAGTTTAGTTAATTATGATTAATATAACTAATCTAATGTGCTTATAGTTGAATGTTTATAAATGTGGCCTAATATAAGAAAATAAAACAAGGAACATTGATGTCCCTCGAGATATGTGTTGTCATCGTCACTATATAATTTGGTGTAAATATGTGTGTTATCATGGATAAGTTAGTGGATTGTAGAACCAAGTTATATGTCATTAGATTGTCCTAGAGATGAGTGTGTAAATAGGATCAAGCGCCAGCATTAGAACACGCCACTATATATAGTTGTAGTGGAAATTGCATGTAAATTATCTCATTTTCTATGATTATTTTGCCTATCATTCCCTGTAGAAGTTGATGTTATTAGCACGACACACGAGGTTAAAGTACCCGGGGATGTCGGCGGACCAAACCTATATTTGCATGATTATTTTTCCTATCATTCCCTGTAGAAGCTTGGCAACTATTTGCATATTCCTTTCAGCTTATTCTTATTCGTAGCTATTATATGATTTCAGTTATTGTTCTTTGTATATTTTTGAAATGTTGATGAATAGCCTTCAAGATTTACTTTTTACTTTACTGTACTCACTGTCCTTTTTAAATTGGTGGATGTCAATACTTCTAGTAGTAGACCAGGGAAGGAGAAGATCGACGAATACCTTTGAGACCTAGGCGAGTGGTTTATGATACTTTTGTAGGTGATCATTTAGTGTACTTATTACCTATGCCTTTTGTATGATTTTGGGTAGTGTATATATTGGGATGAGAGACTAAACTTCCCAACAGATGCATGTATTACTTGGTTTGGTTTCATGTAATCGTCTATTTACCAGGTTTCCACAGTAGGTGTTTTTATAATGCTTCCTCTAATTTTATTAAGTCTTCTGCTGATAATATTTAAATGTTATAAAGTTTTAATAAACTCTGAAAATCATAACTAACGAGAAATGAATAATACTTATCTTGAGCACGTATAACAAGGTGAATGAGACAAATGTTGACTAATACATTGTTAAGTCCTACGTGGCGTGGATTAGGGCTTAATGAAGGGATTAGGTCGAGCAGTGCCGTGTTTGAGGAAATGGGCCATCACAGTTGGTATCAGAGCCTAGGTTCTACGAACATTATGGTCAAAAAGGTTATGATACCAACCCAAATGGTATCAGAGCCTAGGTTTGTAGAGCTTAGGCAATGGAGTGAAGTTTATTCTATAACGTGATACTAAAAACACAATTGATATTAGGATCTATGTTCTCATTAAGTACTAAATGAAACTTGAATAAAACATAAATCTTAGATGTGAAAACCAGACAGCCCTTGCCTAGAAACTATTAGTTTAGAAGCGAGCGAAGGTGAGTTGGGGATTTTTATTATGTTCATGTTATGTTTTGTATGTATATATACACGATATTTACGTAGTAGCTGATGTCGCAATCGCTATCAACTGGAAAACTATGATGGCAGATCAGCGCATAGGTGGAGATGGTAGCGGCCATAGTAGTCAGCACATGGTATCGACTGAATACTTTTAGAGGTTGGCTGATAGAGTTGTGACATAAGGTCAGCAGTTGGATGATTTCATATCTTTTATGACAGCACATATTTATGCGCTTACACAGGCCGCCACTACCTCTACTATCTCGACTACAGTGCTTTCGACACTTGAGCTTTCGAGTGCACTGGCTATTACCACCATTGCACCGCAAATACTTGAGCAACCTGAAGGACTGGTAGTACCTACTTCACTAAAGATGCCTTTCGCGGCAGTGCCAGCAGCGGCTCCTGTTGAAGCCATACCCACTTTGATAAAGAACAATAGGAGGAGAAAAAAAGGCAAGGGGTGAAATAGAATGAATGAAGGATCCAGGGGACTTGGATTGGCAATAACGACCACCATGACTGAGCAAATGATGCATACAGTATATTTTAGAGGTGATCAAGAGAGACGCATCGTACGCATGTGCCCACAGTCAGTGAATAGATGTTCCTTTCCAACTCTGGCAAGACATGCACTGTCGCCGTTGTACATTCAAGAGACACTAGGGGACAGAGGCCTAGATTTTTCAAAACCAGGGAAAAGTCCAATATAGAGCCAGACTATGGTTATACAATGGAGGAGGCAATCAACTTATTTTATATGTTATCAGATTGGACACATTAGTCGACAGTGTCCATAACTCGCGGATTACTTTCAGCAAGGGATTGAGAGTAGAGGTGGAGGTAGCACCATTAGTCCGCAAGGACGGAAGGAAAGCGGAGACCCATACGTGTCACCATAGAGACAAAGGTCGATGCACAGTCAGGAGATCTTGACAGTATTGTGTTGACCCCCGGCTCATTACAAATGTGGACAAGCTGGACATAAAGTCAAAAATTGTCCACAACTCTCGAGCTTAGAACAGAGTGTGATACAGTCACATTCTAGAGAGACTTAAAACCTTGAGGCAGCACGCGACCGTATTGAGGGTAAGCTTCTATATATTTCTACATTATGCACATACTGTCATGCCTTAACACAATAGTAGCTTGCACAAGATGATTTGCGGGAGAGTTGATGATTAAACAGTCGAGAGCAACCTAACATAATCTGTGTTTCATGAGTTGGATTATTGGGATAATGGAAGTAGATTTGCCTGATAAGCACACTCAAAACTTTTCAAAAGAGAATTATGCCTACTAAGATTTCTCTTGAGTACTATGACTAGAGTGTCGTATATTGTGATAATATGTATGTGGTAGCTGTGCATAGACTTGCCCACCGTAATATTATGTTAAATGGTCAATGGATCCACCTGCAGTAATTGAGAAGTACGGGCTTTAGAGCTAGTATCATTTGAAATTTTGGCTAAGGTAATTATAATGAAAATGAAATTGAAATAAATTAACCGATATTCTTTAAATGATGAAGAATTAAAAGTCGACAGGTGAGTGACTCCACTTTTAGGGATAGGATTGAATTATGAGGTTAAACATATGATTATGTCAATTTAATTTTGAGAACGAGATTGCGATTAGTTGGGAAGATTGTAACGGCTCAAAATTTACTAATAGTAAAATAGTCCCTAATCAGAGTTATCGACCCGTGTCGTGACCCGGGAGTGACTACACGATCCCAATACTCCGTGTAAGGATTGAGAAATATATTACTTTTAACCAATCGATGTCTAGTGTGATGTATGTGTGTACACTATACCTAGAAATATGTATTTATGGTTATATTTTGTAAATTTTGCACACTAGCAGAGACACGCCTCGATATGTGTCCCAACGTTAGACCGAGGTAGAGAGTAATATAGTAGGTCATAATTTAGTTAATTATCATTAGTATAACTAATCTAATGTGCCTATAGTTGAATGTATATAAATGTGGCCTAAGATAAGAAAATAAAACAAGGAACGTTGATATACCTCATGATGCATGTTGTCATTACTACTATATAACTTGGTGTAAATATGTGTATTATCATGGATAAGTTAGTGGATTGTAGGACCAAGTTATAAGTCATTAGATTGTCCTAGAGATAAGTGTGTAAATAAGATCAAGGGCCACCATTAGATTACACCACTATATATATAGTTGTAGTGGAAATTACATGTAAATCATTTCATTTAGTGTTGAGAGAGGGGAGAGAGATCTGGAGTGAAAGTTCAGCAAATTTGTTGGGAAATTATGGCGAATTGAAGGGTGGTTGATCAAATTAAAGAAGTTTCACAACTAGGTAAGCTAATCTACAACTACATTTTGTTAAATTCAACAAAGAATTATAAGTTTTGGTTCAATTCTAGTTTTTCAGCAATTTTAGTAGGCAAATGACTTTTTTTTCAAAATCTAATTCCATATTTGGGTTCCTTATGAAATTCCACTAATTCTACTATAAAGAAGTTCTGGATTTGATTTTTCATCAAGTTATGAATTTTTGAAGTTCATGAAGTTGTAAAACAAAACTAAAATTATGCATGTTGTTATTATGAACCAACTTCTGTAATTTGTTCATAACATCCTCATTTTAAGTTGAAATGGACCCATTATAGTGGAACTTGAAAGATAGCTCAAAGGGGAACAACTTTTGCCTATTGAAAGATTTTGAAATTCGAATGTTTTCATGTCTAAAAACCCTCTCCAAATGTTGTGATGAATCAGCAATTTATGGGTTCACAATTTTGTTAATGTCCTGTTGTTTTGAGCATAACTCCCTCATTTCTTATCGGGTTGAGGTCATCTATTAGTATAATGTTCTAGGATATGATTTTCGGCTTTAATAAAATAAATCATGACTTTTAAAGCTATAGTTTAGGATAAACGAAATTTACAAAGTTGTAATGGCCAAAATTTAATTAAACTAGGATTAGCGTTAATCTCAGTGATTAACGATCGTAATTCGGCGTTATGTGGACAACTCGGTTGGCTCGAACACGAGAACAGTAGAAATATGTTATTTATGGATTGTGGTTGTGTATATGTGGTGTTTAAAATTATTATTATTATATTGCACCACATGTGTTTATGTTGCTATCGTGTGATTTTGTGTTACGGATGTTTGTCTCGAAAGGTGTGTCAACGCGGCTGTTGGGTAGGCAAACTACGAGTATGCTACGAAACCCGACTAATCCATGTCAAGATGAATAGTAAATCAATTAAATGGGTAATGTGACCATAGGCTAAATTAATTCAAATTAAAACAATATGCCATAGCATGCCTCGAAATGTGTGTTAAGATGCGGGGCACCAGGTAGTGGGTAGTCGAAGGTTAGTGGGATCGTAAGTTGATTAATTTTGATAAATAAAGCACTAACCATATGGGTTAATAAGTCTAAATGTGAGGTACATAAATCAAATAAATAATAAGCCTATAGTTTGAACTAAATAAGGAGGACCAAAAAATGGACATCTAGATTATCATAATGAGGGAAATAAGGAAGGAAGTGTGTTATTGGAGTCATCAAGTGGTGTGGGACAGCATGAAATGAGACCACAAGATAATTCTCGGGATACGTACGCACATTTGATTCCAGCAAACATATATAAACCAAGTTAGTGGAATTTTTACTCAAACCACTTACAAATTCATGCAAATATCAGAGAAAATCACGATTTGGAGGAGAATTCAAGCTGGAATTCAACCACTTTGGAGGTCTATTTGAGGCTTCAAACTAATGTAATCATCTTCTCCATTATCTACACTTTCACTTGAACCTAATTTTATGAGATTTTGATCAATTTGATGCAAAATGGATGTTCTGAGGTTGTTTTAGATGTTGTTTGGTGTTAATTGGATATGGAGAGTGTGTTAGATAGGTTTACGTAGCCAAATTGGAGGGGAAATACAGAATACTCGACTTGAGAATTATGTCCGAGAGGCTAAGTAACGAGCTAATGGTTTTGGGTTTCCAACTATTTTTCTGGACGAAAATCAGTAGCACGCTACATCATTTCCATAACGCACTACACCATTCCCATAGCACGCTAACAACAAACAGAAACTGAACATAAAGGGTTGTTTTGGGATTTTTGGCTTAATACATTTCCCAAACACCTACAAACGTACTAAACATGTAAAATTGGACTTCAAGGACTTAGAGAACTGTAGCTCGGGTATCGAGGAGCTAGTCGGGTCAAATACGGGAGTCTGGGGAAGTCGAAGTGCGGATTGAGGTGCGTAAACCCATTGAGAATGTTTCACAGAATTTATGGTTTTGATTTATCGATATCACATTTCATGTGTGACTGCTAGTGGGCACACATGGGGCTTCTCTCTTATTTCAATTTGCGTATATATTGGTTGTGGCTAAATCGCTTGCATGGGTTATTTGTGTTTAGTGCTCGTGTCGACGTCAATAGGATATACTTTTGACTATCGAAAGGGATTTAGGGTGTTCCCTTTACTTGAAATAGCATTTGGAGGGGTTCATCTGGTAACCGTAGTTGGGGTTTAGTCACTGTAAGCTTGTAAGTATATACGGGGTTCCTACTCGATTTATTGATTACTAGCTAGTGTAGGTTAGGGTTTTCTCATGATTGTACATATGCTTACTGATTAATGCTTTATTTTTTAGCTTGTTTAGTTGATACATGTTTATTTATTTCACGATACTGCTTTTGCTTGTCGTATGTTGCCCACATTCATGGGAATATGACGTCCTATTGCCATGTGTTATATTCGCATGTCTCGTAGTTTGTCAGTTTTATTTCGTGAATATTGTGTGAACTTCTCTTGGGATTTTACTCAGTGGACTCATCATTGTATTTGTTAGGTGACCGAGTGCAGATCCCTCAATGAGCAAAGGCAAGGGCAATAAGGTATTGGGCGACTACATATGAATTGTAGAGCCAGCTCGTGTGTGACTACAGTATGTATGTATTTTACTTTTGTTGGGTTTTGGGGACCATAGAACACCGATTACATGTATATGGAACTTTCGTTATACTTATCTCACCTTGATATATACATGGTATCGGGTTTTCCACCACTTAGGATTGTTAAATATTGCATAAGTTACTCATTAAAAGACTTTCGCTACAAAATTATAATATAACTTGATAAATTGAGTAACTGGCTAACAGAATTATTAATATTTATTTAAAGGTTAGTTACCGTAACTAGGGTTAGCTAGAAAAGTGTAAGCAACTCGTTAGGTCGCGAGGCTTCGAGGAGAAGCAGGCCATGACGTGGCAAGACTAGTTGACGTGGGATGCAACTTAGCGAGTAGCAAGGCGCTCTGGAATTTGGGGCAGCCACATTTTGGTATCAGAGCAAGTTTAATGGTGCCTAGGGGGATGAGGCATAATTTAACTTAATACTAACGCCTTAGTTGGTGTTAGAGCGAGGTCGATAGGGCTTCGGAGAATAAAAGTCAACAAACAAATCTTAAATGTGAAAACCCGAAGATCCTGACTTAGAATCTTAGTTGGGAAGCAACTTGAGATGGGTAGTGATAAGGTTTATATACGTGTTATGTTTTTTATTGTATATATTATATACATGTATATGGAAGGTGATCCCGACGCACGCTTTTCGGTGCAGATCATGATGGATGGCCAGCCGACTCCACCTACTACAAATGTTGGACAAACGAGTGACCAGACTAGAGATGGGGGTTTAGATTCGATAGTAGCCGCACGATTCACATCTCATGATAGACAGTTTGAGCTATTAATGGATATGATGCGCGTACAGATAGCAGCGATTGCATTACTAACCGCAGCTTGGGTACAGAGCATGACCGAGAAAACAGTTGCTCCGACAATGGTTCCATCGACTATCCAGACTGTAATGACACATGTAGTGGTAAAGGAGCCTCCGACAGTGGTTGCTACACCGATAGTGGCACAAATAAAGATGCAAACTGCTACGCTTCAATGACGGCAGAGGTCAAGTTGATGATGGAGTTTATCAAGTTCGATCCTGGATACATTCATGGAGGTGGAGACCCAGAGGTAGCTGGTAAGTGGTTGATTGCACATCAGAGGTTACACAAGCTATTGCGGATCCCGGAGAGCATACAGGCCAGGATATCAGGGCATATGCTGAGAGGGGATGCTATTGTATAGTGGACGACGTATACATATACTCACCCAAAGCCGACGACATGAGCAAAGTTCAGAGAGTTATTTTACGATCAGTACATACCCTTGGAGATGAAATGAGGCTGAGAAAGGAGTTTATAGCGTTGAGACGGGGTAGCCGGTAAGTGTTACTATATATAGATAGATACCGGTACTTGATACAGTTTGCCACGTATGTCACAAGCACCGAGAGACTATAGATTTATTACTTCGTCCGAGGGCTGATTGAGGACATAGAGCGTCATAGTTTCCTTTGGAGCACAGACACCACAGGAGATGTATCATAGAGTGCTTTCCTATGAAACACATCTGATGCATTGGGCTTACAGGCATTTATCTACTGAGTCGGAAAGACAGACTGGACAGAGTTCTTGGTAGAAAAGACCGACTGATCGAGATGATAGAGAGGATAGAGGGTATGGTCGAGGTCGTAGGGATGATGATCGAGCAGCCAAAGCATATGTTGTACCTGCATTACCAGCGCCGCCGTAGAGACAGACTCAGGACTAGGGAGGCAGAGACTGGAGATCACAGGGTCAGGTTCAGTGGTTAGGGAGTCAGCGAGCAAGACCAAGATGGAGGATCATATGTTGGCGATGTGGACAGGAAGGTCACGTCAGGAGGGACTATTCACAGAGATCGACGACTCCTGCTGTGGTGACACTGGTGCAGACTCGAGTGCTGGTGCATGTGGTGACTGAGCCAGGCCGGGAGAAGCCCCAGTAGTGGGTTCAGGGTACGTGAATTTAAATTCTTAATAATTACAGTTTAAGGTTTATGCATGCATAGTAGTACGAGGGTAGATCATAGTGGTAAAATGGTAGCTTATTGTGTTATGACATGGGATTGTCATAGGTCGTAGCATGGCATGAGATTGTCATGGTGAGTACGGATAGGTCGTGGCATGACATGGGATTGTCATGGTGAGTAAGTATAGGTTATGGCATGGCATGGGATTGTCATGGTATGTGATGGTTGGTTAAGACTATCATGTTGGGATACATGATAGGAGGTTCACAGTTATTGGTGTCAGGTAACTGGGTTAGAGAAACTTGAACATGGAAATCAAACTGAGAGTAGGTCGTAGAGATGTTGGAAGAAAGTGACTAATTTAGACCACCTCGGCAACATGTGCCAATGTATCAGGGTAACACTACGATCCCTGCAATGGAGTAGTGGAGGTGTTCAAGGGACTGTAGAAAGGGACTATCAAGGTGTGAGGCGTGGTCACACGGGGATAGGATAGTTACACCAGAGTTTACTCGAGATTCAAATTTCAAGGACTAAGTTCTCCTAGTTGGGAAGAATTGTAAAGGCCTAAATTTAATTAAACTAGGATTAGCGTTAATTTTAGGGATTAACGATTGTAATTTGGGCGTTACGTTGACAATTCGGTTGGCTCGGATGACACGCGCCGAACGAGTCAATAAAGTAAAGTTCCTAAACCAACTATTTTGTAGAATAGTGGCAAATGGTCGATCCCACAGAGATTAGTAGTCTTTCTAATGTTAAAAACAATAAATAGAAAAAATCAAGGGTTTAAATAAATATTATTTAACTAACTAATCTAAATAAACTAAATAAATAAAATAACGAAAAATAACTTTTAATGGTCTCAAGAAAACACCTAAGTCTACAGTTCCACAAATCAGAAACAAGATTCAATGGCATATTATGGTCCTCAATCTTTCACTAAAATTATTAATTTAAATTCTCCTAGATTAGCTATAGAAAATTAACATTCGCCATAAATTTATAATTCCCCTAATCTCGATAGTCAGGACGTCTGCCATTAACTAATTCCCTAAGTAATACATAACCCTAGACATCTGCCAATCGGGTTTAACACACTAACCGCAATAATAAGGATCAGTGGGAATACTAATCCTAAATAATTGAATCGCGTTCGCTTCCGGTTTGACCTAGATTCAATTGTTGCACACTCAAGAACTGAAAGGTTTTTAGGCAAACGGGTGAGTGTTTGTCATTTTATTGGTCCAAAAGTACAATTACAGATACAATGGGTCCAAATAACTATAGATTGTCCACCTAAAAGCATGCATTGGCCATATATATACCCTAGATCTAAACCATATTCTTTAAAATCAACAACAATGAAATATGAGAGATTAAATTAAATTAAATTAAAATCATATATCTCACAAGTTATGCCATGAATCAAGAATCCTACTTGTTCCCCTCCGACCTAGGCAAAGATTGGTTTAGCCGAACATGGTCTTCACAATCACCAAGGAAGCAAAGATGTGTGCCGGCTCCCCAAAATAATAAAAGTCGATCCCTAAAGTAATACCTTCGTTCCTAATATGAAAAACCACTAAAAATTGCTCTCTAGAGGTGAGAGAAACTAATTTTGGGGGTTAGTCTCGTAACACGTGCGCCGAGGAGCATATATGGCTGATATTTGCTTAAAATGGGTTATGGACACTTGGCAGCATGTAATAGGTCCGCTTGATGAAGAAGCGCCACGTGGCAGCGCATGATAGGTCATGGAAGCTGCTGTGACGTGATGTGACCAACGAGGAGACGCCACGTGTCTCCTGGAAGGGAGTTAGTTCACTCGTGAATGCTCATGCGAAAATCTGAAGTGTGGTGTAGTGCGCATCCCAAGGCGGATCGATAGATGTTGTGCGTGAGAAGCTGCTGGTGAGCTGTACTGCTGACGACATGTAGACGAGTGAGTGGCAGGTTGGTACGAGTTGGACGAATAGAGTGCTGACAAGTGGCGAGCTGTGGCGAGTTGGACGAATGAGCGACTGTCAGCGGACTGGGAAATCGCAGACATTGTGCGTCATTCTAGGGACTGTAACAGCACGTAATTCGAAAAGATCCAACGCATGCTAAAGCGAGTCACTTAACTATGTCATTTGGTCTGTTGTCTCCTATTCTACCCACCGCGCAACACTTAACTCGAGGCAAACCGTCTGGCATCTGATCGCTGCATGTAAATATTCCATTTTGAGTATTTTTCGCCACGGACTCAACTGCGCACTCTGTTTCACCTGAAACAACCAATAAATATAATTAAATATATATTTTAGAGACTTTCTATATTAAATACATTAAAATAGATTACTAAATACCTATAAATACCAACTTATCATCGGACATAAGAACCGAGGAAATATGTTATTTATAGATGGTGGTTGTGTATATGTGGTGTTTAAAATTATTATTATTATATTGCACCGCATGTGTGTATGTTGCTATCGAGCGAGTTTGTGTGACGGGTGTTCGCCTCGAAAGGCGTGTCAGGTGTTGGGTAGGCGAACTACGGGTATGCTAGGAAAGCCGACTAATCCATGTCAAGATGAATAGTAAATCAATTAAATGGGTAATGTGACTATAGGCTAAGTAAATTTAAATTGAAACAATAGGCTATGGCGTGCCTCAAAATGCGTGTCGAGACGCGGGGCACCAGGTACCGGGTAGTCGAAGGTTAGTGGGACCATAAGTTGGTTAATTTTGATAAAAAAAAAGCACTAACCATATGGGTTAATAAGGCTAAATGTGAGGTACATAAATCAAATAAATAATAAGCCTATAGTTTGAACTAAATAAGGAGGACCATAAGATAGACATTTAGATGATCATAATGAGGGAAACAAGGAAGGGAGTGTGCTATTGGAGTCATCAAGTGGTGTGGGACATCATGAAATGAGACCACAAGATAGTCCTCGGGATACGTACGCACATTTGATTCCAACCAAACATATATAAACCAAGTTAGTTGAATTTTTACTCAAACCACTTACAAATTCATGCAAAGATCAGAGAAAACTGAGATTTGGAGGAGAATTCAAGCTGAAACTCAACCACTTTGAAGGTCAATTTTAGGATTCAAACCAAGTTAATCATCTTCTCCATCATCTACACTTTCATTTGAACCCAATTTTATGAGATTTTTATCAATTTGATGCAAAATGGTTGTTCTGAGGTTGTTTTAGATGTTGTTTGATGTTAATTGGATATGGAGAGTGTGTTAGATAGGTTTAGGTAGCCAAATTGGAGGGGAAATACAAGATTATATCCCAGAGGCTAGGTAGTGCGCTAATCGTTCTGGGTTTCCAACTGTTCTTCAGGACGAAGATCAGGAACGCGCTACATCATTTCCATAGCGCGATACCATTACATAACGTGCTACTCCATTCCCATAGCGCGCTAACAACAAACAGAAACTAAACATAAAAGGTTGTTTTGGGATTTTTGACTTAATACATATCCCCAACACCTACAAACATACTAAACATGTGAAATTGGACTTCAGGGACTTAGGGGACCGTAGCTCGGGTATCGAGGAGCTAGTCAGGTCAGATACGGGAGTCCGAGGAAGTAGAAGCGTGGATCGAGGTGCATAAGCCCATTGAGAATGCTTCATAGAATTCATGGTTTTGATTTATCGATATCGCATTTCATGTGTGACTGATGGTGAGCGCATATGGGGTTTCTCTCCTATTTCGATTTGTGTATATATTGGTTGTGGCTAAATCGCTTACACGGGTTACTTGCGTTAAGTGCTCGTGTCGACGGCAATAGAATATACTTACGACTATCGAGAGGAATTTAGGGTGTTCCCTTGACTTGAAATAGCGTCTGGAGGGATTCATCCGGTAATCGTAGTTGAGGTTTAGTCACTGTAAGCCTGTAAGTATATATGTGGTTCCTACTCGATTTATCGATTGCTGGCTGGTGTAGGTTAGGGTTTTCTCGTGATTATGCGTATGCTTACTGTTTAATGTTTTATTTCGGAGTTGGTTTAGTTGGTACATGTTGTTTATTTATTTCGTGCTACTGCTTTTGCTTGTCATATGTTGCCTACATTCATGGGAATATGGTATATTGTTTCCAGGTGTTATATTCGCATGTCTCGTAGTTTGTCAGTTTTATTTCGTGAATATTGTGTGGGTTTCTCTTGGAATTTTACTCACTGGACTCGTCACTGTATTTTATTGGGTGACCGAGTGCAGATCCTTCGACGAGCAAGGGCAAAGGCAAGGAGGTACTGGGCGACTACCTCTGAGATTGTAGAGCCAGCTCGTGTGTGACTACAGTATGTATGTATTTTATTTTTGTTGGGTTTTGGGATCATAGAACACTGATTACATGTATATGGGACTTTTGTTATATTTATCTCGCCTTGATATATACATGGTATCTTTTGCCTGGTTTTCCACCAATTAGGATTGTTAAATATCGCATAAGTTACTCATTAAAAAACTTATGCTATAAAATTATAATATAACTTGATAATTTGAGTAACTGGCTAACTTAATTACTAATATTTATGTAAAGGTTAGTTAGAGTAACTAGGGTTAGCTAGAAGAGTTTAAGCAACTCGTTAGGTCACGAGGCGTCAAGGAGAAGCGGGTCATGGCGTGGCAAGGCTAGTTGACGAATGATGCAACGTGGCGAGTAGCAAGGCAGTCTGGAATTTGGGGCAGCCACAAAGTTGCTAGTCAGAATCTAGAACTGTTTTGAGTCATTGTGGTAAAGTTTCCTTATCTCCTTTGATTCTTATCGAAATTGCGCAAACCTTATAGTTCTGGAAAGCTAAGACATAACTCTAAAAACTTCTCTTTGTACTACAATGCATAATTTTGACGTTTTGGTAATTGAAATCAACTCATAAGCTATTGCACCAAAACTGTCTTTATTTATTAAAATAGATTTCAACATAAACAAAGTATTAAGGGGGTTGATTGTGAATCATAGAATTTTAAACCACTTAACCAACCTAAAACAAGTTAAATTAAATTAATTTAGGACACCTTGGGAGCTTCAGAGGAATTACAGGATATGGAACGCGAGTTAGGAGTGATCGAGAGCCAGTATAGGCTAGGAATTACGTGCATTTGAGGTAAGTAAACCTGTCGACGCAATTCTTTTCATTTCATTTCCATTTTTATGTTGATATTCAGTCATTTAGACTGCTTTACTGTTGATCTTATATCCTTAATGTCATGCCTTGTGTATATTTTCGTGTCTATGATTTCTTTGGCTGTAATCATCGTGTAATAACTTGTGGCTTGGCATTCCTTGTCTTGACTTCGTTCTATGATTTGATTACTTTAATGTTGTTGATTACTAAGCTATTAAATTGACTTCTAAATAGCATGCTATGATTCGTTTTACTCTCTTATCGGTGTATGTACACACCTATGTCAATATATTTATTACATGACACTTGTTTGTACAATCTACATCATGAACTCTTCGATAGGTGTGACTTGAGGAGCCCGCCTTTGTAGGTGCCCTTAATTTCTGAGTTGCACGATACCTGGGGTTAGAGTCCCCGGAGATGTCGACACTCCACACAACTGATATATTTCCATTATACAATATGCGCAACTCACGGGGTTAGAGTCCCTAGGGATGTCGACACTTCACACGACTGATGTTATTAGCGTGACACATGGGGTGAAACTCCCTGGGGATGTCGAGTGACCAAACCTAGATTTGCTTGATCATTATGTCTATCATTCCTTGTAGAAGCTTGGCAACTATTTGCAAACTTTCCTTTCAACTTATTCTTATTCATAGCTATTGTATGCTTTCAGCTATCGCTCTTTGTATATTTTGGAAATGTGGATGAATTGCCTTTAGATTTTACTTTCTACTTTACTGTAGATTGGTGCAGATACTTCGAGTAGCAGACCAAGGAATGAGAAGGTCGACGACTATCTCTGAGCCATCGGCGAGTGGTTTATGCTAGTTTTGTAGGCAATCATTTAGTGTATTTATTACCTAAGTCTTTTTGTATGATTTTGGGTAGTATATTTGGACGAGAGACTATACTTCCCGACAGATGCATGTATTACTTGGTTTGGTTTCATGTGATCGCCTATTTACCTGACTTCTACTGTAGGTGTTTTTATAATGTTTCCGCTAATTTTATTAAGTCTTCCATTGATAATATTAAAATGTTATAAAATTTTAATTAACTCTAAAAATCACAACTAACGAGAAATGAATAATACTTATCTTGAGCATGTATAACGAGGTGAATGAGACAAAAGGTTGATTAATACGTTGTGTTTGAGGAAACAGGCCGGGGGTGTCGTGTTTGAGGAAACAGGCCGTCACGGGGAGCTATCATCAACAACAACAACAACATAGCCTCAGTCCCAAATTAACTGGGGTCGGCTACATGGATCAAACTTTTCCATTGTGCTCGATTAAGTGCAACTGATGGTGAGCTTTCCAAACCATTCAAATCCCTCCTAATTAATGCATCCCATGTTAACTTTGGTCCGCCCATACCTCGTCGAATTTCTATAGTTTCTATTGAGTCAAGTTTTCTAGTTGGGGCATTTGTAGGTCGTCTTTGCAGTGACCAAACCACCGCAACCGCCCTTCCCTAATCTTTGTATCAATTGGTGTTACTCCTACTTGTTTTTGAATTTCTATATTTCTTATTCTATCTTTACGAGTTTTACCACACATCCACCTAAGCATCCTCATTTCTCGCTACGTTCATTTTATGTAATTGTTGTTGCTTTCAACCGCCCAACATTCACTTCCATAGAGCATAGCTGGCCTAATTGCGGTCCTATAAAATTTTCCTTTTAACTTAGTAGGAACATTTCGCTCACAAATCACCCATGTTGCACTCCGCCATTTCTTCCATCCAGCTTGAATTCTATGTGTGACATCATTCTCAATGTTACCATCATTTTGTATGATTGATCCTAGATACCTAAAGTGGTTTACCTTAGGAACTTCTATTTCCCCTAATTTTACCACTCCGTCATCTCGATGTCTAGTGTTTCTAAACTCACAAAGGCATGTATTCGGTTTTCGTCCTACTCAACTTAAAGCCCTTAGATTCTAATGTATTCCTCCGTAGTTCTAATTTCCTATTCACTCCATCTTTAGTTTCATCCACTAAGACAATATCATCTCGCAAATAGCATACACCATGGTATATCCTCTTGAATATGTCTAGTTAGTTCATCTATAACTAAAGTAAATAGATATGGGCTTAGAGCCGATCCTTGATGTAGTCCTATCGTAATGGGAAATTCTTTTGTAGCTCCTCCAAATGTCTTTATACTCGTTGCTACTTCATCATACATATTCTTAATAGTGTCTATGTATCTAGGATGCACTCTTTTTCTTTCTAGAACCCACCAAAGAACATCTCTAGGGACCATATCATATGCTTTTTCTAAATCTACGAATACCATATGAAGATCTTTTTTCTTTTCTCTATATTTTTCTAACAATCGTCTTACAAGGAAAATCGCCTCCATAGTTCACCTCCTGGCATGAAACCAAATTGGTTCTCTCGATATTGTTGTTTCTCTCCTTAGCCTATTGTCAATTATCCTCTCCCAAAGTTTCATATTGTGACTCATAAGTTTAATTCCCCGATAGTTTGAGCAACTTTGAATGTCTCCTTTGTTTTTTAAGATTGGCACAAGCGTGCTTCTTCTCCAATCCATTGGCATCCGTTTTGATTTTAAAATTTTATTGAAAAGTTTTGTTAACCAAGTCAATCTAATTTCTCATAAGCATTTCCAAACCTCTATGGGTATTTCATCTGGGCCACATGCTTTCCTATTTTCATTCTTTTCAATGCCTCTTTAACTTCTACAATTCTAATATTGTGTGTATAGTTGACATTTCTTTCTTGGTGTGGGTTTTCATCTATTATGGTATCAACTTGACCATCATTAAATAAACTATCGAAGTAACTTCTCCATCTCTCCTTAATATCCTCATCGCGCGTTAAAACATTTTGATTTTCGTCCTTAATACATCTTACATGACTTAGGTCTTGTTTCTGTTTATCTCTTAGTTTGGCAAGCCTATATATATATTTTCGCCATCTCTATTACCTAACCTTGTATATAGATCTTCCATGAAATTTGTTTTAGCTTGACTAACTACTTTTTTAGCTTGCTTTCTAGCTTCTCTATATCGATTGTACACATCTTCATCTTGACACTTAGGTATTTTCCTATACATCTCTCTTTTAGTCTTAATTGCTCGTTGGACATCCTCATTCCACCACCATGTTTCCTTCTTTGGTGGTCCCAAGCCTTTAGATATACCTAATACGTTTGATCTCACTCTCCTTATGCAACTACTCACTTCTAGCCACATTGTATTAGCATCTAAGTCAAGATTCCAAATATTTTCCTTTAGTAGTTTTTCTCTAAACTCTACTTGTTTACTATGTTTTAGGTTCCACCACTTTATTCTAGGGTCGCTAACTCTTTTATTTATATTATGTCGTCGTGTTAGCTTAATATCAAGTACTACTAACTTATGTTGGGTAGTAAGTGCTTCGCCATGTATTACTTTGCGGTCTCTACATATTTTTCTATCTATTTTTCTTGTTAAAAGAAAATCTATTTGACTCTTGTTATGACCACTACTAAAAGTAATTATATGCGACTCCCTCTTCCTAAAACTAGTATTTGCTAAGAGAAGATCGTATGCTGAAGCAAATTCTAAGATTGATTCTCCTTCTTCATTTCTATTACCGTAACCAAAACCTCCATGAACTCTCTCAAACCTATTGTTACTTGCCCCGACATGCCCATTTAAATCTCCTCCAATAAAAACCTTTTCATCTAATGGTATACTTTGCATAAATCCATCCATATCGTCCCAAAACTTGCGTTTGATGCTCTCGCTTAATCCTACTTGTGGTGCATAGACGCTAAGTATGTTAATTTTTTCGTCTCCAATAATTAATTTAACTAGAATCAATCTATCCCTCATTCTTTTAACCTCTACGACCTTATCCTTATAATCATTATCCACCACAATTCCTACTCCATTGCATTTTCTATCTATACCGGTGTACCACAGCTTAAAACCCCGTGCTTCCTATTTCTCTACTTTTTTCTCTTACCCATTTTGTCTCTTGAGGCAAACAATATTGACTCTCCTTCTAATCATGGTATCTACTAGTTCTATTGACTTCCCGTAAGTGTTCCTATGTTCCATGTTCCTAAGCGAATTTTTTCTCCCCTTTGTATTTGTTTTCCTTTTCTACTTCTATTTTGTCTAAAAGATCTAGTGTCCGTATCTATGATTTTGTTTTTTTTTTCGTGTTTGTTTTGAACTAGCTTCTTTACCCACACCCGTCCTTTGTGTGGGAACCCTTGCTCATTTTTCTTCACATCCGGGCGACGATGTGAAGGGACTAGCTTCTTTACCCACACACGTCCTATGTGTGGGAACCTTTGCTCATTTTTCTTCACACCCAGGCGGCGATGTGAAACACACCCTTGCTCATTTCTCACTACACCCGGGCTCCGATGCAGCGCGTCGCTAAGAAAATATTTCTGGTGTCTTTTTTCCTTAAGTTTGCAATATGTAATGTTGCCAAGTATGCCTTCTCGATATAATAAGAAAATGGGTTCGAGAAAAAAATGGACCTGGTATGTTTTATTAACATTCGGGGTCTAGACAAAAAAAATATCCATTCCGAAAATGGGTACGGGCTCGAACACTAATTTTATTCATTATTAATGGGGATGTCCAGATCCGTTTTATTGCCACCCATAACATTTAATGCCTTCTACCAATAGCAACACACCGCGTGTATCTATTGTAATCGGTCATGCATGTCTATGTTGGGTTACAATAGCGGTATAGGATTTGTTACAGTTTGGGAGTGTGCTTTTAGTACATTATATCAATAGCAATGCGCCACATGTATGATGTAGATATATTTTTACATTTTTTCCCTCTCTGTTTTTATTATTTTTACATGTGGCATGTTTGTATTCGTAGAATGTTGTGGCGACCCCTTCTAAAATTATGGCAACGTCCGACCTGATCCCGTCATTAGCCCTAATCTCACCATATAGGACTTAACAAGGAATTAGTCAGCCTTTCAAAAACCATATTACTTACCCATTATTTTTCAATTAGAATTTTACCTATCCTATGTCAATTCATAAATAAGAGGTAATTAAAATTTTACTTACTTAAAAGTTTATTCAACAAAAGTCTTAACAAATTAGCGAAAGCTTTTAATGTGATACCTAGCAATTGTGGAAAAACCATGGAAATAAAGATCACATGCATGTATATATATAACAAACGGCGATAATATATCATTATGTGTCTGGTCAAGGTACTAGTCTATCAACCCATAATAAACAACCCCAAAAGTATATGAAATACATATAAAAGTAATACATCAAAATCAAAACCTACAAAATCTGGTGTAGCAGCACTCCACTGGCTCAGAGGTAGTCGCCGATTTTCTCTGTACCTGGTTTGCTACTCGATGGATCTGCACCCACCGTCATAAAAAGGACGGTGAGTACGGGAAAGAAAGTAACACTGAGAGACATTTTTCACATTCCCAAATATGCAACAAGTATCTAAAAGCATGATAATAGCAACTATGCTGAAAAAAGAACATGCAAAGAGATACTTTAGTTAAACAAAATGAAACTGACACACGGCTAAGTAGTAATGACCTAGGGTCGGTCAGCCGTGATCTTCATCACATCATCCTTTTCCAATATATGAGGATTGAGCTGAGCTCTACATCGATGTGAAGGTTTGAGCAATGCCTTTTGCTAATCTTTCGCTAGTGCCAGTCACCTACAATGTATACTTGCTAACATCCTCGGGTCTCATAACCTGTGTGTTGCACAAGTTATGCTTGTCAACAACCTCGAGACTCATTTCCCGTATACTGCGCAAGATAATGGAGAGATCTCGATCATCTTAGAAGTCTAGTGACCCTCGTATGTCCGCCGAACTTCTATCATAAAATAGTCATAGATACAAGAACTACTTTCATATTTCAAAGAATATCATGGTTTAAGAATTCAACAAAGCAATTACATATCTAATGCACAATGGAATTAGATTCACAACACTATGTAACACCTACCTAATAGCATGTTATTTCACTAACTATACGTATTAATAATCAAAGTGACATAGCACATTATTTGGAGTCAATGAAATCATTTAATCAACAATTTATACCAAGAAAGCAACCTCGTGAAATGAGAAAGGACAATAAGTCATAACATATGGAATACAATGGTAAATCAGTCCAAATGACTGGAAATGAATATATAAACAGGAATGAAATGTAAATAAATATTTGAATCAGTTTACTTACAATCCATACAATTTCCTATGCTATTCCGGCCTGCCGACACTTCAAAACTTATATTCAAACCCCCAATACCCTTCCCTAGGATCCTGATATCATATAACATGTTTTTTAATGTGTTTGGACCTTTACTTAGGGTATTAGACTTGTTTATGGTGTTTGAGGAATTTTTGAAAATTACAGATTTTTATGCTGCCATAGCACCTAGCGTGCTAAATACCCTGATTAGCGCATTAATGACCTTATTAGCGCGCTAGTTACCCTACCTAGCAAGTTATGTGCAGGAAAACCCAGAATTCTGCAATCAGAATTCTGAGTTTTCTCCCCACATACGCCACATCAATGCCTTAGGAACCCCCATACACAACTCCAGAGCTCCAAGACATCAACAACAACATAAAACAACCACATATATCATCAAATTCATGAATTCATTGAATTGAGCTAAGTCTATAGTGTAGTGAATTTACGTAGTTGATGTGAATCACCTAGTTAATCAGCTCCTACACCAAACTCTCCTAGTTGTTGGTCTTTTTCTTCCTCCACCAGCTTTGCTTCCAAGTTAGGAAATGAAATGAAGTTGGTTTGAGTTGTTTAAGTTTCTCTTAAGCTTATATATGAAATGGAAATGGTTGATTGATAACCATTAATCTCCATGTGCATACATATCTCGATGTCCATCTAGTAGTCCTACACTTGACACATTTCTCACTTACTCACCACCTTTCTCATGCTAAGTAACACCAATGAGTAACTCACTTGGTGTCTAGATGTGTTTGTACGTATCTCGATGAATATCAAGTGGCTATTATTTTATTTTACTATCTTAAGTACATTAACTTTTATTCAACCATAGACATATCAAAATCACTATTCAAACTACATAAAACCTAAATAAAACTTACCATATCACTCTCTACCTCGGTCTCACGTCGACATGTAACTCGAGGCGCGTCCCAACTCACGTCTCGACACCTATACATAAGTAGGAGTGACTTAGTAGTCTACACATATACAACACATTAGGCGTATACCATAACAAATATAACATATACCTCGGCCACATTGCCTCGGTCATGACACATATCTCGATTCGGGTTCCACGTCATGAGTCATTTGATATGATTAAGATATTAAACTAGGATTTAGAAATTTGGGCCGTGACAAATGCATTAAATGCAACCTCCCAACTTTAGTGAATCCTTTCTCATACGAACATTTGGTTGGTTCATTTTGTAAGGGGTTTTGATTTTTCCTGAGCTAGGTCTCGAGTTCTAGTCGGTACGGTTAGTGTTGGACTAATAAGTCAGTATTTATATATATTTAGTAGTTTATTTTAGTATATTTAAATATGGAAAGTCTCTAAAATATATATTAATTATATTTATTGGTCATTTTCAGGTGAAACGGAGTGCGCGGTTGAATTCGGGGCGGAAAAATACTCAAAATGAAGTATTTACATGTAGTGATCGGATGTCGGACAGTTTGTCTCGAGTTACGCGTTGCACGGTGGGTAGAATAGGAGACAACATATTTCAACCGATTAGAAGTTGCCATGTCAACGGATATCTTCTCTCGACCAATCACGTATCGCCACGTCAGCAGTCTCTATTTTCTCCTCCAATCAGGAACCGCCACATTAGCGCTTGCAGGAAAACGGACCAATCAAAAGCCGCCACGTGGTGTCTCACAACACACATCACACCACCATTTCTTCTCCTCGCACAGCTGCTCTTCGATTTTCTCGGGATGCGCGTCAGCACCGTTTCCCACATATTCACAGATTCTGTGCAATTTTCTTCTCCGCCTCCCGTGCGCCACGTGTCGGTCTCTCACTACACCAGCACGTCATCAGCAGTGGTCTTCTCCAATCAGACGACGCCACGTGGCGCGCGACAGCACTCTCGACCAATGCGGTCCAAACATGTGGCGGACACCAGTTTTTGAGCCAAAAACAACCATATGATGCTCCTCGGCGCACGAGTCATCTCCCCAACCCTCAAAATTAGTTTCTCTCACCTCCCGAGACCAATTTTCAGTAGTTTTATATATTAGGAACTTAGGTTTTATTATTTTTATCACCGACTATTATTGTTTTGTCATCGACTTTCTTCGACTATGATGTTCGGCTAATCAACTTCTTGCCTAAGTCGGGGGGAAACAATAGGGATTCATGATTCATGGCAAATACTATGTGAGATCTATGATTTTTATTTAATTTGATTTAATTTCTCTTATTTCATTGTTGTTGATTTTAAAGTATATGGTTTAGATCTAGGGTGTGTATGTGACCAGTGCATGCTTTTAGGTGGACAACCTATAGTTATTTGGACTATTAGTATCCGTGTAATTGTGTTTTTAGACCAATAAAGTAACAAACACTCACATGTTTGCCGTCAAACCCTTTTCGGTTCTTGAGTGTGCAACAATTGAATCTAGGTTAAATCGGAAGCGGATGCGATCCGGTTATTTAGGATTAGTGTTCCCACAGATCCATATTACTGTGGTTAGTGTGTTAAACCCGATTGGTGAATGTCTAGGGTTATACATTAATTAGGGAAGTAGTTAGTGGCGGACGTCCTGGCTATCGAGATTAGGGGAAAGAGGAATTTCTGGCAGATATCGATTTTCTATAGCTAATCTAGGGGAATATAAATTAATGACTTTTTGGGAAAGATTGAAGACAATGATTGTCATTGAATCTTGATCTTGATTTGTGGAACTGTAGACCTAAGTGTTACTTAGGTATTAATTAATTGTTTTCAAAATTAATTTAGTTATTTTATTTATTTAGTTTAGTTAAATTAGTTAGTTAAATTAATATTTATGTTAAAACCCCCGATTTTCCTTTTTTGTTGTTTTTAACCTAAGAAAGACTATCAATCTCTGTGGGATTGATCATTTGTCACTATTCTACAAAATAGTTGGTTTACGAAACTTTACTTTATTGACGCGTTCGACGCGCGTCATGGACGGACACCACGTGAAAATTAAAAAAAAAAAAAAAAAAGGAACGGCTGAATGAACCCCTTTTTTACTAAACAAACCCCGATTCGATTTTTCGAGTGCTTTCCATATTTTACCCTGAAGGAAATGACAGCTGCGCCCTTCATATAAAACCCACTAATTCAAAGCGAATCTCTCGCAACTCTCGGGACTGCCGCTCACCTCCGGTCAAACTATGACCAAAATTAGGATAGAAGCAGTCCAGATCGACGTGTTAACTTCATTTTGACTTCTTTTCCATTTAATTCGTTTAGGTTTGGGATTTTTCTCACTTCACCTCTTTGAGGTCGAGCATTTTCTTTTAGGCTTGTCAGTCCCCTTGGGACACCGTGCTGCTACCAGCTGCACGTTGGCCCCGGCTACCTTGAGATCTCCCGCTTGCTCCTTACATTTTTCTAGAACTAAACACGAAAAAAAAAAAAAATTTGTTAGATTACAGTGCAAAATTAAAACGTACACAATGACATTCACGAAGGAAAAATCGAAATTCAACTACTCTCGGTCACGAAAGACTGAGGAAGATAAATGTAATATCGATTAACAGAGGTCGAGAATGTAACTGGGCTCATGGTCACATAAAGCTGTGAACACATCAAGTGTCTCGGCTACTGAGACATTCGAATATGTCTTGCTACAGACCTTATCACGTGTCTTGGCCCTGTCACTCCGTGAACTACGACCCCCAACCAAAACCCTATGTCACCATAAACCTAAAACAAACTGGCCAAATGGACAAAAATACAATCAAAACACGCACAATTGCATGAGGAACAAAATCCACTAACTTAAATAGTAAAAGACCTTACCAAATTGATCGCGATCCGCCTTATAATGTGGTTGTTCTTCGTCACCCCCAGTGGCCCTAAAACTCTAGATCCCAATGCAATCCACTCAAGAAAACACAAACACTACAAATTCATTTAGCAAAAAGGGGCCAACAACGAGTGGAAAGAGAATGATTGAGGGTGAGGAACGTGAGGTTTGAACGTTATGAGATGAGGATATTTTGGGGATTATTGGAAAAAAGATGGGGTATGTAACGTATGTTTAATAACGAGGGCCGCTAAGGGCACCCCACCGTTTCATGAAGGCACCCTGTTAATGAGGGCACTAACCAATTTACTCGGGGCACCCAAAAATTGGACCCGAAATTCCCAAAATACCCCTCGTTAAAACTCTCGCACCCCACCCCCCCACCACCCCCACCAAATAACTCCTTGAGGAAGAACGAATTCGTTGAGGATCGGCCATTGCGAGGATTCCCGGAAATCGTGTGTTTTCGTCTGTCTCCGTGTTTCTCCTTCGTTGTAGGAGGTTTTTCCAATTTGTAGGCTCGGGGTGTTGGGCGATTTCGTCTCCAAATTAGGGCTCGGTTGAAGTTCGTCGTACACACACATTTGGCGGGAAATCGATCGTTTCAAGGTACGTTGATAATCTAATTAAGTTACATTTGGTAGAGTAGTTGTAATGTATGTGTGGCGGTGTGTTCAATGGTTCCATTATTGGAAAATCGCGGTTCTCGGTCACACAGGCCAGAGAGTGTGTTTACTGTCTCGGCCATCATAAGGTAAATTTTTGGCAACTCGTCGTCTCGGCCAGGCAGGCCGGAAGAGTTCACAGAGTCTCGGTTACGAATGGCCGAGATTACTTGTGTTATCTCGGTCGAGACATGACGAGAGCTACAATTAGTGTTAGGTAATGTTGTGTCGGTGGTGTACAACCGAGAATGTACTCCATCTCTCGGTTGTACAATGCCGAGAGGGTTAGAGTCGACTCGGTCGGCACAGGACGAGAGTAAGGCGAATTGAATTGGTTATGCCATGTCGGTGGTGTACAACCAAGAATGTTTCATTGCTCTCGGTTGTACATTGCCGAGATAGTTGACCCGTTTTCGGTCAGGAGTGAACGAGAATATGGTTTATTTCACGAACCTGCTTGACCGAGACATCAGAAAAGGATGATTTTGAACCTTTTTTTTAGTAATTTTTTTTGGTTCTGTTCCAGGCGCTTATATGTTGTACTGTTTTCGGGTATGGCTCGTTCGAAAGCACCGGTGACAAGGGAGGAGGCTGGTGTTGAGGTGTCGAGGGCCAACCGGGGGCGAGGCGGCCGGAGACCCCCGACAGCATCTTACCGGAAAGAGAAAGAGAAGGAGACGAAAATGTTAAGGGAAAGGCTAAAGTAGATGAAAATCGTGCAAGGTTAGAATTGCACGATGAGGGTTCGAACATCGACACTCGGCGACCTAAGGATGTTGTTGTTGCCCGAGGGGAAGAGGAGGGTCATGCATCGGAGTCTAGTAGCAGTGACTCATCAGCGGCGGGGAACACGACAGAAACTGATCGTAATGTGGGCGGGAGTAGTAGTGGTGGAGCTGGCCATAATGAAGGAGAGCCAGAAGTGTCTGTTGAAATGCGTGCTCCTTTCCCCGGTGGTCCTATAGACGGTGCGTTGTTGAAGAGCTTTAAGGATCATGTCGCATTAGCGATTTGGAACAATGAGGTAATTAAAATTTCATTGAACGGAGTAATTTAAAACTCAGGGTTTTCACAAATATGACGAGATGTGTTTTTTTTGTTGCAGGAGCGTCCGGTTCTCAAGTGTATCAATCACGGAGCTCAGATACATGAATGGGATTTACAGTCGTGCCACCCTGACACGGAGGGACTTCAGAGGATTATTCAACGTTCTGGGTTGAATTCGCTGATAGACTGTTCATACCGCAAGGCCAACAAGGAGGTTATCTATGCATTTGTGGAGCGGTGGCAGCCGGAGACGAACACATTTCACTTACCATTTGGTGAAATGTTTATCTCCTTAGAGGATGTGAGCTTCCTCCTGAAGATTCCCGTGATGGGCAAAGTCGTGGCAGTTGAGAACTTTGCGAGGTACACGGAGGAATCTCTATCGGACGCTATTAAGATGGTCTCGAAACTACTTGGGGTTAGCGGCGATGAGGCTGAGGAGGAGGTGAATATTAGCAAGGGGCTGACAGTGCGCAAATGTTGGTTGAAGAGTCGATGGTGCGCCAAAGCTGGTTCGAGACCCACAAATCATCCTCCTGTGGAATGCACAGCCCGAGCGTACCTGTTGTATCTTTTGTCTTGCACCCTATTTGCCGATAAGAGTGGGTCTCGGGTGTCTATCGCGCTGCTGAAGTTTCTTGAAGACTTGGACGACGTGGGAAAGTACGCATGGGGTGCAGCTGCGTTGGCTTACTTGTATCGACACTTGGGGTCTGCCACCAGAGTGCAAGTGTCTCAGATTGCTGGCTACCTCACATTGCTTGAAGTTCGTTATAAAATAGACTTACTTTGTTTTTGGTATAATTATTACGCCAACTTGCATTTGCGGACTAACTAACATTGTAAGTATTTGCAGGGATGGGTGTACGACCATTTCAAACTTGGTCTCGCCACACCCAATGCAAAATACATGGACTACGTGCAACCTCCTGTCTGCAGATGGATTCAAAAGCACGAGACGGTGCTGAATGTTGACAAGCTCGGATCCATTAGGAGAACGTTGGATAAGTTGCGCCCAAATGAGGTGAGATGGTTATCCAAATCATGTAATGAAATATGTTTTTGGTTTTTTGGTTACTAACAATGGTTGTTGCATTTTGATTAGGTCACTTGGGACCCATATGTGAATTACAGGGAAAATGGAGTTGTGCACGCGATGGCCTTTTACAGTGGGACGATTAAGTACATGGATGTGGTGGAGCCCTACCATCCGGAGAGGATTCTGAGACAGTTTGGCCACGTGCAATCTATACCAGATCCTCCGTACCGTCCATTGGAAGCACATCGAGGCCCATCTGCGAACAAATACTCGGTCAAGTATGGGTTCCAGCAAGACAATTGGGAGCGATGGAGGAACCATTTGTTGGCTCTCGAAGTTCGTGGTGACAAGGCAGAGTTCGAGTTTTTGGCTACACCGGACTACCTACCTTGGTTCCTCAAAGTGTCCCATCCCGTGATCACCAATCCGAGCCTTGAGGACCAGGACATGGTCGCCACAACCATCGCAGACAACGAGCTACTGGAGGTATTGAAATGGTTATATGTATTATGCATGCCCACATGCCATTTGTTTTCATCCCGATATGTTTTACATTAACACATTATTTTCATCGGCGTAATAGGCGTGCGTTGGACACGGCATTACGATGGATGGACCTCCCGCCGGAGTTGTGTACGCTTGAGTCTCATGAGGACAATGGCGAGTGATATCGTCAATTTCCTTTCGGGAGGAGTATAGGTCCCACCACCACGACTACCACACCGACGACCGCAACCGCACAACCGCCACATCTCGCCCCTACCGAAGCAGCCCGAGGCGGCCCAACATGGTAGCACTTCTACACACTCCACCCCGCCAATGCTCCGCCCGCCACGGTCGATGCTCGCCCTCCGAAGAGAATGCTTGGGAAGGAGTACCAAAGTAAGAATTTGAAGAAACCAAAGCAATGAGCAATGAGTGTTTGAGGCAACATAGAAATTTATTTTATTGTTTGGATACTTTGATGAATGTTTGATGAATATTTTATGACAGTTTGATACATTTGATGTGTGTTGGATGAATGTTTTATGACAGTTTGGTAGAGTAGTTGTATGTTGGATGATGTTTTATGACAGTTTGGAGATATGTTTTACATTACTTGTTGTTCTACATTTGTTATAGTTGATATTCAGGATGTTGGCTTCTATCTTGGTCATTTTGGTTTAGTTAACCCCGATATGTTTTTGGTCAGATCGTGTCTCGGTTGTTCAGGTCCGACACCTCTTTTGAATTGTCGGTTTCGACCAACCGAAACAAACGCTGGATTCTCGGTGTGGCCTGGCCGAGAATGTCTGTTGATCCTATATTTTCCAATGTGTCGGTTACTAATGGACGAAACTTATCTGAGATTATCGGTGAGTCATAACCGACATTGTGCCAGTACGTTCGGGCACTGGTCGACGAGCTATTCCTGTGCAGTTGTTGAACATGTCGACCAAATGCTCTCGGTGTGCTGCTAACGAGATGTGTGATAAACTCGCGGTAACTCATGGCCGAGAATCCCTGCATATGGTCGCGCATAGGTCGACGAGAGAGAGAAGTTTCGGCATTGCGCGGCCGATGCGTCACGTTTGTTCTTGGTGGACTATGGCCGAGACTATACCGTCGGTCACGGATAATCAGGTCCGACACGTCAATTTGCACCGAAACTTAACTCATTATAGATCCTCCGTAACATTCAAACATAGTTTACAAGAATCAAAATGTACAACAATACGACAATTTGCACCGAAACTTAACTCATTATATATCAATATAACATGCAAACTAACTTTACAAGAATCAAAATGTACAACAATACGACAATTTGCACCGAAACTTAACTCATTATATATCAATATAACATTCAAACTAAGTTTCCAAGAATCAAAATGTACAACCATCAACATAACTAGGTACAAGTTTTATACTACGGTGTACCTAAATCTACCACTGTGGTGGTGCCTTCATCAACAGCTGCAAGGGCGCAATATCTCGAATTACGAATCCATCTCGCCAACCTTTGGCACAATCCTCAACATACCGGTCTCACGATGGATATAAGGATGGCAACGGTGCATTCACACGCACTTCACCTGTCAAAGTGAACAGTATAACATAGAAGATATTGTCACAAACCCGATTAGGGGGGAAACATAACAATTCAAAAAAAAGCATAGAACTTACCCTAACCCAATGGATATTCCTGTCATTTATCATGGCAATAATAAGTCTGCTGTGCAACGACAACGGTGGAGCACTACGTAGAGGTAGAAATGTCGAGGCACTCACATGCGAGAGGTTTACAAGAATGACATTGAATGCAGTGGATACTAATTAACAATCCCATGTCTGGAAGTGTCAACCATTCTTTGAAAGATGCACAAACTTGATTATCTGGACAATGCACATCAATCTTGACAGTCTCGTAACTCGTGCCAAGCACTTCCCGCCAAAGGTATTCATACCCGATAATCTCATCATACATCATTCTACGAACAATCCTCCAACCGTCTACATCGGCAAGTCCAAGCCCAGAGGCAACACACCGATATCCACAATTTCCATCAGCTACCACATCGATAGTGCCCTCAACATGTGGCAACCAATCTGGTTCTATGCAATGAGCATAAGCCATGTTAGATGCACTTTGCGTGCGTCGACTGACACGACGCATTTTAGGAACAACTTTGCTTTTCTTCTTCCTCGAACTAGAGGCCTCTTTTGTGGAAAGCACGTACTCAAATTCGCTCGGCAATCTAGTCGTGGAAGAATCGTCATTATCGTGTTTTCTCTTCGATCCTGCCTTACCTCTGATTGAAGACCCTGGTGTCCTTCCCTTTGTCTTTATTTTCGCCGGTGGCACATCACCCGGTGTAGACGAATGTCGACTAATCTCCCTGAGCTGCTGAATAATCCTGAGGCGATCGTCCTCATCAGTGCAAGCATGAAACTTTTGCAACACCCGTTCAATCTCATCGTGCACGTTGTATCCAGACCGATCCATAGGATTCTCAGGTATCATACTCAACTTTCGCCAGTAAACATGAATGTCCTCAAGAGGGATGGGCGACCCAGCAAATTTATGATGGTTTAGCTCATGTGCACAAGGAAGGCCATGTGTGGTACGTATCTCGCAACCACAACGAGTGGAGTCGTGACCAACATCCTCTCCACGTGTCAATTCATCTCTAATTAGCTTAAGCGCCCGTTGAGAGACATAACCACGCAATCGTCGATATAACTCATCAATGTACTCATGTTGGACTACATTCAAACTTAGCTCAAACGATGCCTTGATGTTGTTGTGTTGAATTCTAAGGATGCCATCAACCACATTCCACAAAGTCTCAAAATTGGCATGACTGTTGCCAAGGTGTAGCTTCAGAGTGGAATGCGAAGACTCAACCATCTTGCGTTGTTGTTTCCCCAAAGTGCATAATTCTATTTGTCCATGCGGGGACAAATTTCTCCTTGTAGTTCTTTACCCATGTGTTGTCCAAGTACTCAGTAAGACCCTTGACATTCCCAAACTCACAACGCAAGTCATTCATCCTAACTTCGAATAAGGCCTCCGAGTTGGCATACATCACGCTCGTCCACCTATCCATGAAACGCGCAAAACCATCGTTATCCCCAAACATCTTCTTAGTCTTGGCCAATACTACTTTGTTGATGTGCCAAGAGCAAAGGAGGTGAGACGATGACGGAAATACTTCTTCAATGGCACTAATAAGAGCTAAGTCCCTATCGGTAACAAACACGTCAGGTTTAGGCCACCCATCCAATATGGATCTCATGTTCTCAAGTGCCCAAACATAATTCGCATGACTCTCTGATGATATGAATGCAAACCCAACGGAGAACGTCAAATGCGTAGAAGTGATGCCAACAACCTCCAACAAAGGCATTCGGTACCTATTTGTTTTGTACGTGCAATCCATCAAAATTACCGATGAGAAACACCTTAACAACTTTATTGAGTCAGGATGTGACCATAATAAATCGGTGACAACATTCGTATCGGGATGCTTCCTATGCCAGAACATCCACTTATTCTTCTCCAAGATGTGCAACATTTGTTGCATTTAAGTCCTCCCACCCGCATCCTCAATTCGAACTTTTTGTCTTGCATTATATATTGTCCGCATTGTCGATACGTTTCTAACATCTCTTTGCATAGGATGTCTCTTGGCTTCACATTTCCCTTTATCATCTGGCACCACAACCTCCTGTTCCCCCTTATCCAATCTTCCGGCAAATGAATGGCCGTCCAAGTTTTTTGCGGGGTCGTGATTGTGCCTCCCACATATGACAGTGACATACCACAAGGAGTCAGCATTTTCTTTTATGTTGATAAGGAAAGGGCATCCACATTTCTTCGTACCAGTTTGAGTCATCCCCTTTTCCTCTTCTTCTTCTTCATTTCTTGCTTTCAAAGAAATTTTGGCCGCTTTCCCCTTCCCTACTCTCTGAGACATTCCCCTATATGTTCCAGACCTCTCACACGCAAGTTTCACCCTTCCTTGCGCTTAATGCCTCCGGCATCGAGTGCTTTGTCACTAGCACAAACATGTTCTCCCGGCCTATCATTTGAAGCCATGAAATAGCCGCTTCTCTAGAGGGGAATGGCCTACAAGGTGTAAACGTGTCCTTGTAGTCTGGAAATAAGGTAGAAACCGGCATTACCTGCAATACAATCAGTGTAACATTATAATCAACCAAAATGTACAGCACAATCACCAAAAAACCCCAAAAAACAGGTTCTCGGTTGTACAGGTTCGACACTATAAGCAGAGTCTCGCTCACGTACAACCGAAAGTTCCTCAGTAGTCTCGGTCGTCCATACCGAGAATGCCACTATGTAGCGTTCACTGAATTCCGTGAACTACGTAGACATCTCGGTCCTTTCTGGCCGAGACGTTGCTCTACATCTCGGTCCTGTGAGGCCGAATCAATCGCGCACATCGATAGAAAATTTGATTAACCGCATAAAAAACACATTAAATTTCAAAAATTACCTCGAGTTCAACCTCCTATTGCACCATAGCAGTATAATCTTCCATTATATAGTGCAAACAAGTTCGGATTTGTCGAATTTACCAAACCCTACGTTGACAAACAAATCATCATTTTCACAGTTTTGATCAAATTAACAGTTCCATCAAAGCATCATATGGTTGTCAAACATTGTTACCTCGCTGTCGGATGATGTCAAGCCACAAGAATCGATAAACGCTCGCCAAACGCAATGTCGCTTTATGGTTCACGTGCTCAGATCTTGGTGGTGGGGTGCCCTTGTTTCTTTTTCAAAATGGTTTGTGGGGTTTGAATCAAATATATTAAGGGGCAAAATGGTCTTTTCCATTTTCGCTGGAATTTTTACAAAATACTTGGGTGCCTTCATGAAACGGTGGGGTGCCCTTAGCGGGCCTCTTAATAACCAAGATTTAAATTTGGGGAGTTTTTGCTTGATTGACACATTTGATGGAAATATATATCCCATTAACACACCCAAAGAAATATTTCCAAATCTAACACATTTCGTGCCATGTCACTGCCACGTCACTGCCAGGTAATTTTTTTTTTTTTTTGATTGAGGAAAACGTGACTTGTAGTCACGACTTGCTCCAGAAACAGGAGTGAAATTTTGTTTTTGTGTTGCATTTGAATTTTTTTTTTGTCTTGTACAGAGCATATCAGAAGTGAATTGTTTTTTTTTTGTCACAGAATAGAGCGAGATGTCACAGAATTCCCAGAGCGAAGGAATGAATGAGGATTGCTTATCTCACCAACTAATTCATCCCTGGGACTCTATTTCCTACTCACAACCTCAGTCACTCCAAGTGCCACTCACGCCTATACAAAATATTCGACTTGTTGTTAAAGCATAATCATTAGTGGGCTCACATTGATATATGTACTTCACTTAGAACAACAAATGTGAGCTCGTGACATGGGACAGGAAACAAAGAGATTAACTAAGCAACAAAGTATGCTTTCAATTTCAGTCCTATATTTGTCCCTAATAGGTGTGATTTTGCTATGTTTGTATTTGAGTTGTTGGTCACAAGTGGTGAAGTTGTTCAATAAATAGGAATCATGAATGGTTGGCCTATTATTGTTGATCTAAAATGTGTGAACATGTCAAAGAAGTACTACAAAGCATTATATAAACCAAAAAACATTATATAAACCAAAAAACATGATATAAATGAAGAACTTGGAAATTGAAGTGGAAGAACTACAAAGCATTATATAAACCAAAAAACATGTCATGTGAAAGTAAAAGAAGTCCTAGTCTGACCCCAAATAATGACTTCCAGTTCCACAACGTGTTCTCTTTACGACTCGCACATTACGATTTAAAGCTAATGGCACATTCGAATGGCCCACATCAGCAGGATTTTGAGCATCTTCTCGTTGAATATCATCGATATCACGCATTCCACCATCATGAGTACTTGTAGTCCCGAAAAAAATCATCCTTACTGGACTTGCATTAAAATGGCGCGAAGATGTAGGTGCCCTATCAAATGGAAAGGCTTCCGTAGCCTCGAATGCCATGTTGGGAGGAACTGATGGAGTATGTGGAGTGTCAAACTCGTTGAGAGGTACTGATGGAGTGTACAGAGTCTCGAACTGGTTGAGAGGTACTGATGGAGTATACACTGGAGTGTCATGCCTCGAACGTGTATCATAATGAGAAGATTGATGAAAAGCTTCAAATGATGTGGGCATATTATGCATGCGATAATCCGCATGTATTGCAGTCAAAGTCGATGCAGCTACATCTCTAATACGTGCAATAGACACATCATCACCTAATGTCAACTGATGAATTGATGTCATTCCATGTGCCTACATATTAAAAAATTATGAAGTTGTATGCGAAAGTAAAATCAAAACAACTATTTGAAAGACTTCATGACTAAAAGTTTCTATATATGTAGAATATAATTGTTAATCAATAGAATTGATGATAATTATAACACACACTTGGCACAAATATAAAAAGTTGGTCTTGAATAGTCCAAGCAATTGTACTAAAGGAGCAATCAACAATTGAAAGAAAGATATATAATTAGGCACCTTAGTATTTAAAAAAATTAATCATTACTTCATATGTACTATATATGTAGAAGAAGGTGATGGTCAAGTGTTCTAATAATTGACCAATGTACGTAGGAGAAACCATATATTATATTTGTCATTTTCATGCAGAACATTCATTTACAATTTTACATACCTTAGTCATTACTTAAACCAAATACTTAATTGACTGAAACATCATTGTTATATTAGTTATACTTGCAATAGTACCGTTTGCCTTAAATCATTTCATTTAGTATTGAATTCGATCCATAATACGTATGACATTACAAGGCCAATTGAAAACATATTAATACATGTTTTGCTCGACCATAAATGGACCTTATTTCTATACTAGCATGGATCGACTACAAGGATTAAACTCTTTCACTCAAAGAGTGACAACAACTAAGCCGATGCTGTATACTAGTAAAGGACGGCTACATGGATCATACTCTTTCACTCCCCAATGTACTTTCAAAATTGTTACCACCCGGGGTATCGATAACACATCCGCCTTATTCTCATATTAGTTCGAGTCAAACTACATCGATATCTAACTATGTTTGAAAAAAAAAATCATGATCAATAAAAAGCCTTGCACATATATGTATAACTGTAATTATATTAAACAAGTTCTACTGCAAATTAAGTTTCCTAGAGCTTCTCCCCAATATTGTTCTCAATGCAATAGATTTCAATAAAGCAACAACATTCTCCCCAATATATCATTACTTTCGATATCTAACTATGTTTGGAAAAAAAAAAGGTCAAGCTCAATAAATTTTTCAGTTATGATGTATATAAGTCATTATATATATATCGTATCATACAGAGAATTGCTTATTATCATTGTTCGTTAATTCACTATATTAATTTTTGAGACCCCAACGAAAATGCATTTTTTGAACTAATTTATCAATGAACACAATTGAAAACGATTTTTACCAATACAAACGAGACCGGTTGTGAATGCGAGTAGTGACAGCGGGAGGCAATGACCGACCAGCGGGAGGCGAGCAGCGCCGGATGGAAGGCTGCTCTGAGCGCCGGTAGTAGACGATTCGCGCCGGTGGGACAAGACCACCAACGTAGCCAGGAAGCGAGCAGCAGCGCCGCCGCAGAGAGCGAATAAGCGAGCGGCCATTGGGCGGCAATTGCGTGGGTCGGTTGTAAGCAGCGGCGGCGGCACGTCCGAAAGCCACCAAGAGTCACCTAAAGGTTAGAATGACCGGGGGGCGGCGGCGGCAACCGGCCAGCGGCGGCGGCAGGCGGGCAACGACGGGGGCAAGTCCGGCAGGCACAATGAGTCACCTCAAGCTTCCAACGACCGGCGGGTTACGGACCACGGAGGGCGGACGACCGATCTTCAAGTCGTCGGACGGGATATGGAGCCGGAGTCGGTCGTCGGAGATAAGAAATGTGACGACGGATTTGAAGGAGATGGCTGCTTGGGGTGCTTGGAGTGCTTGAGGGGGGTGGGGTTTGGGGTTTCCTGCTTCAAACATTTATGTTTGAAGCAGGAAACCAAGGTCACGGGTGTGACCTTGGGTCACATGGAAATCGTGACCTGAGGTCACGTTTTCCACCAGGTGAGTTGCTCTCCCGCTTATCTGGTAGTGACGTGGCAGTGACGTGGCACCAAATGTGTTAGATTTGAAAATATTTCTTTAGGTGTGTTAATGGGATATATATTTTCATCTAATGTGCTAATCAAGCAAAAAATCCTTAAATTTGGGGTATATTGGAGTAACGTGGTCTGTTCTCCACTCGCCTTGCTTGTCCAACACGTCCCAACTGGGCCAATTCCATAGAAACCAAAAAAACCATTGGCCGGCATCAACGCTCTCACGAGTCGCAACAAATTCAACAATGGTGAAAGCCTACACTCAAGAGCACGTCTATAAGCACCCATGGGAGCGAGTGACATCCGCTTCCTGGCGCAAATTTACCGACCCCGAAAACAAGCGCATCCTCTCCCACATCCTCGACGTTGACACCCTCAACCACCGCCTCGACCCCCTCTCCGGCAACCTCTACACCACCCGGGCCATCACCGTCCACGCCCCCGGCCCCTGGTTCCTCCGCCGCATCCTCGGACAGGACATCTGCCACTGCGTCGAGTCCGCCGTGGTCGACCCCCGCTCCCGTTCCATGCAGGTTACCACTCGCAACGTCAGCCTGGAGAGGTTCGTTGAGGTGGAGGAGCGGAGCTGGTACGAGCCGCACCGGGAGGAGCCGGAGAGGTGGACGGTTTGCCGCCAGGAGACCAGTATTAGGATCAAGCCGCTGTCGGCGCTTGCGTCGATGGCGGAGAAGGTGGAGCAGAGGTGCGCGGAGAGGTTTCTTCAGAATAGTGCCAAGGGGAGGGAGGTGATGGAGCGGATCTGTAAGTATCTTGAATCTGAGGCTAATGGGATTTCCTTGTAGAATTTAATTCATTTTATTTTGTGTTTTTGAGTTTTTTGAGCTTACTGCCCGGGAATTAGGGTTCAGTCCGTTTAGGTTTTGGGGATTAAATTTTGTGTGGTTCACCCCTGGATTCCTTTGTTTGTTGAAATAAAATAAAATTGGAGCTGCCATCCCTCTTAGTTGGTTTTTATAATGCAATTTGGTTTTTGTTGTTATGATTGTTTGAAGATTTTTTTTTTTTGTTTGATCCCTAGCTGTTTGTGATCTATGTGGCGGCGCTGAGGCTTTGTTGTTGTTGATCTAAGCTGTTTGATTAGATTGTTTTTGCCATGTGGGGGCATTATGCATAATATCTTCTTAGCATCGCAAAGTAAATTAAAAATAGCAATGGAAAATGTCTTTAATTGCTCGAGATCGAATATTGATAGGGAAAGGAATGGCATAATATGTGATTAGGGGCCTGAAATGTTGGTCACTTTGTTTTGGATGGTTGGGCAAGTTCCTGAAGAATCAGTTTATTGAATAACTTTGAATTGTTAAACATTATTGGGATAGGAAGGCATGCTTACGAGAACTCATAATAGCATTAGAGGATTTTGTATGGGTGTGTTGTCCAAATTGTGCACTTAATCGAGCACAATGGAAAAGTTTGATCCATGTAGCCGACCCCAGTTAATTTGGGACTGAGGCTATGTTGTTGTTGTTGTTGTTGTTGTTGTGTTGTCCAAATTGTGCTTGATGATGTTCTACTTACTTCCTTTGGTAGAGTTCTTGGGCTTTCTTATTGAATAAATCCGGCTTGATTCAAATGCTCTTTGTAAGTAATGCTAGGGTTACAAACGAGACCACTAGTATTAATGCAGAGCCATGAAGTCATTCAATCTAATTGTGCATTTTGAGGTGGTTCGAGGACAGTTTTAAGCATAATAGGCCAATTGTGATGATGCTTAGATGGTAGATGGATATAAGAGTAGGAAACCGCTTTGAGCTATCTGTGTGAGGGCATTGATTATTTCATTGAAGTGTTTGCTAAATGTTTTATAGTTTCTGTGTTGTATGTGATTGGATATGGATCACATTTGTCTCCTAAATTGATGCATACATGTAATAGGGTTAATATAATATAAAATAGAGTTATAATAGTATAAGTTTAGTATGGTAATTTTTATATAATTTGTTAGGGTTTAGTCACTATATAAGATGTAATCAGTTTTATGTAAAGACAAGCATGAAATACAACTCTCTTTGTCTCTTATCTTCTCTATTCCTCTCTAACCTTAATTCTCAATCTTCTCTATCTCATCTCTCTAATTCTCTTCTCTAAATCAATTCTTCCTCCTAATCTTCTTCTTCTTTCTCTTCAATCTGTTCTATCTGATTTATTTTATTAAACTCACGATCAACAACAGTGTAGTTGCATCATTGGTGCTTTCATTGAGAGGTTTTGCCATGACCACTATCAAATCTCAACCTGATGTGCGTCTTCTAAGGACGCAACAAGAGATGGTGGAAGTAATTGGTCGCTTTGATCATATTAATCAAGAACTCAAGAGTTTGTCTCTGCAATATCATGTCCCACTGTCTGCAACTTCTTCTCTACCAGCTTTCGCTCCGCAACCCACCATCAACTGCATTTCCATTTCTATCATCTAAACCCTCACCTCAACAACAACAATTTCCATTTGCACATGAACACAATCCTAAAAATCAGATTCCACCGTCCATCGCTCCATTCCAGCTCTCTCAGCTATCCAACCACCCTCAACCCTCTCCTGTATCCACTCCACCACTATTGCTTGGTTTTTCATTCCATAGGTCTCTTTTGCCTAACCCAAGCCCCATTGCTAGTGTCATGGCTATCCGCACGAGTTCAACAAGAGCGACATTAACGAAGCTTCGCGTGGCTATTTAAGAAGGTTCGCCAACCTGCGATAATCACTTTTGAGCATTCAATTGATGAGCAAGATAATTATTCACGAGATGAGGAAGAGAACAATACAGTCGGAGATCTTCCGACGGCCATGGTGCAACCAGTGATGTGGGGTATCTTATGAGGTAACATCATTTGTTGATTTGGGTGTTCAGACATCAAAATTATCAAATGCGTTTGTCACATTTCCTCAATTCAAGGTGGATCAATTAACAAGTATGTCATTGAATAGCATAGCAATAATTTCTCTAGATGAGTTGAAAGTTTTCCTAGCCGAATGGTATGCTGAAATAGAACCCAAACCACCTGATAGTTTGGTTTTTGAGGAGAAAATTGATCTTTCTTTTCTAAATTGGGTTTCCATTTTGTTGGTTAGAGAAAAATTGTATTTCAACCATAGGTTGACTGATTGTTGTGTGAAAGAAATTTTATTTATTTATTTATTTTTTGCAACAAAGATGTTTGATGATATGCTTCAAAGAAATCATATTCATGGGACTCCAATGCTTTGTGGTTGTCTGAATCTTAGTGATCTACAAGAAGCCCTCAAGGTGTTTAATGAAACTCCCAGACGAGTCTCGATATTTTGAAAATTGATGGTTTGTGACTATGATTTCAGTGCAACTATTATTAGTTGTTTTGGAAAATTTCAAGTCACTTTAATTGAGAATTTGCAGCCTAGTTTGTTCCCTCTGCTACAGTGGTTGGTTCTTAGTGTGAAAAAAAAGTGCAGGACACTAATGCTTGCTACTAAGAACAATTCTATTGGGAAGTCAATTGAAGTAGATCGCATTGTTCTTTGGTCTACTACAGGTTTTTCTTTGAAGTTCAAAGTTGATGGGCAGCAAGTACTTATTGAGTCCAATTTTTAACAGCATTGTTTCATGTGGCTTGCATTGTCTTGGGTGTCGTTCTTTTTATCCATACTGCATCATATAAATGAGGGCATGAATGATCACTGTTTTATTTTTTTGACAATGTGATCTACAATTTCCATACAAATGAAGAGCTTGACTTTCATGTAGATGGCATATTACTGTTGTGGAATATGGATGACCATGCATGTACACCAACATATTGTGTAGTCATGTAACTTGTATTTCTCACTTAATAGTACCTCTACTTGTCTATGTATTGTCATGTAACTTGTAATCCTCTCCGATGTACACCAACTCTTCCATGTATTGTCTATGTTGCTTGCGATGTGTTGTATGACTTGTGGTGTATGTATAACTTGTACACATTGTATAAGTACAATTATCATCATCACCAAATGGCCTATATAAAGGGTGCCAACCCCATTGTAATTCACACACCAAGTTGAATGAAAACTTCTCATTCCAACTATCTCATTTCTTCTCTTCTCCTTTGTAGTAGTAGTTTGTAGTAGTAGAAGTTCTTAGTCTTCTATTTTCCTTCTCTAGTTCTTAGTAAGTTCCAACTCAATTTACAACACGTTATCAGCACGAAGTTGCTCTACAAGAGGAGGTCTTGAAGATCAAGAAGCTTTTCAAAAATATAAAGCTAAGAAGGTATAATTTTTATTAATTTAAATAAGTTCAATTTATTTTCATGTTGTCATGGTTAATTTCTTTTTTGTTACATGCATATTTAATTATGTAAATGTACTTTATTCATACATTATGCATTGTAACGTCACCGACTACGAAAGTATGCTCTGTAGTCCGCGTCTTGTACGATCTTTTACATCGAAATCAAAAGTCAATGTGTGACATATAGTTTTGCTCTTAAAACTACAAACGATTAGTTATTGTTCTATTCTTGATTTCATAATACAAATAATGCTATAAGTTTGAGTTGATAGTGGGTAAGCTTTGTCCCCAGGTAAAGCTAAACATTGAAAGGGATACGGGTTATCCCGTTCGAGGAGGCATGATATATAAAGTAGACTATGTCTCGCCACCCAACCCGGATGTTGTCCCACCAACTCATACGAATAGTACATTTTGTTTATTAACGAATCAAGTTGTGAACATATATTTAATCATATGTTATGTTTTTACATAAAAAGAGAAAAACTATTATATATTAAATTTATTTTCAAAATATTATTCAACCATAGTTGAACTTGTTGCCTTATTATATTACCGACAAGAATTACTTGTCATGATAATTAGATACTACAATTTGTGAATGAAACATATATGCAAAATTGTGTGTTATACACAATCATTCGTCAATTTCTCTTTAGAGATTTGAAAAGTGAATATTTAATTTTATATATATTTTCACCTTATGGAGTTATATATATACATACCAAAAGGGTAATGCTTCAAAAGCTCAAAATGAGCGGCTGAGTCTCATGCTACAAAATTTAATCACTCAAATATTAATTATAATTCCACAATTTTAATTACCTTTATATTGAGGCTATGTGAAATATGACTGATGAGACAATAAAAATAAGGTCACGTGGCCCGCCTCGACTTATTGCTGCAACAAATATCGAGTGCGCATGTCAATCCAATAAATATTAAGGATTGATTTCTTGTCTCATGGTAGCTGAGTAAAATAATGAGATATTATAAATATAATATCGATCCTATCCAATTAGTTCAGCTTCAAATTAAGAAGCATATGTTGAATATAATGATCGTGATCGCAATAATAAATTTATGGACGTGGAAAAGGTGAAAATATCAGGTAAATGTCGTATTGACAATTCCACCAAAAATTGGAATAAAAGTGGTGCACCACTACAAAGGGCAAATAATTATTGACAATGAGCGCTCATAATTGTGACATTTTTTTGGTCATATATGAAATGCTATTTTGCCTAAATATTGTCATATATATACCCGAATATTTTGATGATCTTTACTATGCCTTCAAATCAAAGGCAAAATATTATGAATTTTGTCATTGAAAATGACTCGATAAAACAGGCACATCGAGATGTGTTTAAATCGTGACCTAAATATGGGCGATGAGTTTATGTCTTGTGTATCGTGTTACATGCATGTACATTATAATATAAAAGTGAATATTTCTCGAATTCGAACTTAGCGGAGGCTAATGTTCAGGCAATATCTGAGACAACAATTTTATTGTTAATGTCTTGTTCAGAAGAAGTCTACTCAGAATAATAGAAAAATTATTTATATGAATATGATTTAATATGAGTATAATATTATTGGCTTTAACTTTTGGAATATATAAGACACATTAAAACGAATGTCGTCATAAATCAAATGACATTCATTTTGTGGAAAGATCTATTTGATTATCCATAATCATCAATAATGCGAAAATATCGTAAATTCGCACGGACATCCTTTATCGAACTGATTTTTTTTATCAGCTGGAGATTATCTCAAGACAAATCAATAGGAGACGTATATTAATTTAACTCTCCATTAATTATAAGATGCATTGGATCCCTAATAGGGAAATTATTTATAGCAAATTTTGCTACTCTGATGAAGCAATTTTTCCACCATTAGGGGGAGATATAAGCCAATTCAAAAGGAATGACGTGAAATTGCTTGAAACACATCAAATTGCATTAAATTCGTTGTATTATGATCCATGTATAAATTAATATGAACTCAAAGTTCAAATGATCATTCAGTAGCAACAAGTTATGAATCAATTACTTGATGCAAGTACTATACACAAAAGAGTGATAATCATATGCTTCAGCATTAAATGGTTCATATAGAAAACAATGTCCATGTGCAACAAAATGCACAAGATGTCTCATCCATGTGAATATGAGGGGGATAATCAAAATGAGTTATTGGTTAGTGTATTGCACTCTTTTTCCCTTTGCTATGGTTTTATCCCACTGGGTTTTCTTTGCAAAGGTTTTTAATGAGGCGATTCTAACAATATTAAAACTCTTTATCTAGATTGATTAGTATATTGCACTCTTTTCCTTTCGCTATGGTTTTATCCCACTGAGTTTTCCTAGCAAGGTTTTTAATGAGGCAATCCTAACATTATTATGCTCCGTATAAAAAATTTATGAGAGCAATGTACTTTTTTCCTATACTAGATTTTTTCCCTACAGGGTTTTTCTAGTAAAGGTTTTAATGAGGCATATATATATTCTCTCAAAGTGTATCGATGTGTTGCACTCTTTTCCTTAGCTATGGTTTTATCTCACTGGGTTTTCATAGCAAGGTTTTTAATGAGGCAATCAACAATATTATACTACAAATCAAGATTGACGAGAACGTTGTACTCTTTTTCCTATACTAAATTTTTTTCCCACAGGGTTTTTCTAGTACAGGTTTTAACGAGGCACAATCTCTAAGCAAGTGTCATCCAAGGGGGAGTGTTGTGGAATATGGATGACCATGCATGTACACCAACATATTGTGTAGTCATGTAACTTGTATTTCTCACTTAATAGTACCTCCACTTGTCTATATTGTCATGTAACTTGTAATCCTCTCCAATGTACACCAACTCTTTCATGTATTGTCTATGTTGCTTGTGATGTGTTGTATGACTTGTGGTGTATGTATAACTTGTATACATTGTATAAGTACAATTATCATCATCACCAAATGGCCTATATAAAGGGTGCCAACCCCATTATAATTCACACACCAAGTTGAATGAAAACTTCTCATTCCAACTATCTCATTTATTCTCTTCTCCTTTGTAGTAGTAGTTTGTAGTAGTAGAAGTTCTTAGTCTTCTATTTTCCTTCTCTAGTTCTTAGCAAGTTCCAACTCAATTTACAACAATTACAACACTTATCTACTCTGACAATGGTTGTCTGATAGGAGTTTTGGTTCTCGAGGGCTTAAGCTAGCACAATTGGTAACTACACGGTACATGTTGATGAGAATGTTCATGCGGCTTGATAACTTTCCTTTGTGTGTTTTATGGAATATTCTCTAAGCTTTTTCGGTGCATCCTCGTGGTCTTCTTTTGTCATGGTTATGGTTTGCTATGCATGTTGATCACAAAGGCAAGAAGTTCATCTTTGCTAGGATAATGATGGCGTTGATCATGTGGCCTATGATACATGATGAGCATGGTTTCAAAAATCGACAAACTTCGCCGAAGTTCGGGCGAAGTTTGTCGATGTTGAGGTGAGCGAAGCGAAGTTCAAGGGCAGTTGAAAAATTGCAAAACTTCGACTCAACTTCGGTTAACTTCGACCGAACTTCGAAAACTTCGATGGAAGTTCATAAAACATGAATCATTATGTTTCGTGGAAGTTGAACAAACTTCGACTGAAACTTCGATAGAAACTTCGAAAACTTTTATGGAAGTTGATAAAACCATATTTATGCATTATTGTTGTATGATTAAGTATATTCCTAGCATCTTCATGAAGAAACTTGAGTTTTCTAACTTTAAAGTGAAATTCTGTAAACATCCGTACACCGACGAATTTTCGTCAAACTTATATCGTCGAAGTTAACTTCCTCGAATTAATTTCAAATTTTAAGTGAGCGAAGTCATAGGCGAAGTCGAAGTTTCGAACCTTGATGATGAGAGCTTTTGGTCTCATCCTAATACAACGGTGGACTTCCAACTCCACCTAATGCTCCCATGCCTTGTCATTATGCTCTTGTTTCCACCCTTGAACATTGTGGATTTATGGTGGTTTTTCTCACCCACTTTGATCAACCTTCTGCTAATGAGGACAATGGGGCAATGGGTGTTATTAAGAATGAAGGCTTGCCAATACATGACTCAATGCTATATGATAGGGTATTCATCACTACCAACATCACATGGGAACTCTTAGTCTTCTTCTCTATGATACACTACACTCAACATTTGAAGATGCAAGAATGCATCTATAAGTTAGTGGCGGAGGAGTTTATGCACACTCCCATATTTGTTGTGATGGCCCAACATCATCTTTTTGCAGCTCTACTGGTGCATCCTGTTTGGGGATTTATTTGGTGGTGTGATGGTTATCCAAACTAGGGATGCACACGGATTGCATTAATCCGCATATCCAGTCCAATCCGGATCAATTATCACTAATTGGATCAATTTTTTGACCCCTTGGATTGGATCAGGCTAAAAAATCACTAATCCGGTTGAACTGGATCGAATTGCGGATCGTACATTAAAAATCCGCGGATTCAATCCGACCCAATCCGTTTATCACATCAACACATATATATATATTTGATCATATGTACTATAGTATCTCAAATAGCATTAACATAAACTATCAAGTAGAAATTATAGTATCTTAAAGACTATGCTTATTTTTTAACTTTTTAATTACACTTCATACCTTTTTTTTGTAGGTTGTATGTTGCAACGTGCACCTTTTATGTGCTTTTGTTAAGATGTATGGTGCGAATTTGTGGATAACATATTTATTTATGCAGGAATTTGCATTTTTAAAGGTTATTGTGATGACAAGTTTGTGAAAAATATGCTATAAATAAATTTGTGGGATGTATGTTATAAATTTGTCATTCACAAGATGCATGATTTTTGTGATTCATATAATAAAGTTTAATTTTATGAATTTTTTTTATAGAAAAAGGTCAATCCGCGGAACTTGATCTAGTCGGGTCCGCATTTTGCAAGTTGGATTGAGTTGGATTGATGAATTATTTGGACTGGGCTGCACTGTAATTTTTCAATCCGCAATAATTGGATTGGATTGTGGATTAACCATAATTGGACTGGATCCAATCCTTGTGCACCCTAAATCCAAACAATGGCAACTTGGACACCTACTCTTGAGCCTTGATACTACCACAAGCACACTTGCAAGCTATTTTTTATTTGCTCAACCTTAAGTACAAGGTTATTTTTAAGGGGTCGGTAATGATGCATACATGTAATAGGGTTAATATAGTATAAAATAGAGTTGTAGTAGTAGTATAAGGTTAGTATGATAATTTTTATATAATTTGTTAGGGTTTAGTCACTATATAAGATGTAGTCAGTTTTATATAAAGGCAATCATGAAATACAATTCTTTTTGTATCTTGTCTTCTCTATTCCTCTCTAAACTTAATTCTCAATCTTCTCTATCTGTTTTCTTTAAATCAATTCTTCTTCTTAATCTTCTTTTTCTTACTCTCTCAATCTATTCTATCCAATTTCTTTAATTAAATTAACGATCAACTACACTAGTAGTTGCATTATAAATAATGTTTGTGAATTTGGGAATCCTATTTTGTGTTTTTCATTGTCTCATTCCATTGGTAGGTATTATTACTTGTATTGTAACATCGTGCACCAAAAATCAACCTCGAGCATTGGGTTAATTTCTCTCATGGTCATCCAACTTTATTAATTATAACGTTTTGGTCACAAAAGTTATCTTTGTAACACAAAAGTCACAAACCTCTTAAAAATCTTGCAACCGCGGTCACAAAAACTCATTTTCGGTCAATTTTTTTGCGAATATGCAACATGGCAATGATGTGGCGCCACATGACAATTAAGGATCAAAAAGACCATCACTCCAAATCAGACAATTTTTTTTTTTTAAATTTCATAATCCCAATCCTCAAAATCCTGAAACATGATTCACTGCAAAAAGAAAATTTATGAACTCAAAAAAAAAAAGACGAAATTTTTGCCTTGGTGCTAAAGTGCTAAACTCATCTCTACATCATCCTAAACATTATTTTCCTTTTCCACAGCAAATTAATTCAAAACAACACATCACTTACAACATCTCAAAAAGAAAAGAAAAATAAAAATTGCAATGCAATGTAAACAAGTATCAATAACACAAAAGGATCAATTAAGAATTGCATCGATATCATATAATTTCAAAACATCAAAGTGAAAGCATCCACATTAACATAAAGGTTTAAAGAGCTACGAGAGAGCTATTTGTAACATGAGTTCATTATAACCTATAAAACAACAAATGGAAACAAAAAACTCAAAAAGCTAGATAGAATCAGGTCAATGTTATTACATTATATTTAAAAAAAATGAAAGTTTTTTTAACACAAACATAAGTATTGCAGTCTTTTGGGTTAAGGGTTTCCGAAATTATTTTACAAAATTGAAAAAATTATTTAATTTAGAGTGGTCTTTTTTACCTTTAATTGTCACGTGGAGCCACGTTATTGCCACTTTGGCACATTCATTAAAAAATTGACCGAAAAAGGGTTTTGGTGACCGGGTTGCAAAATTTTTAAAAGGTTTGTGACTTTTGTATCACAAAGATAATTTTTGTGACTAAAATGCTATAATTCATAAAGTTGGGTGACCTGGAGGGAAACTAACCCTTGAGCATTCGTTAGGGAGGTTTTTGAGTGTGATCAATTTTGGATTTGGTGTAATCTGAAATTACTTGTCCTGCTATCCCATACACTTGATCGTTAGAAATTCATATCTGAGAAATGTGATCAATAGGTCTGACGGTCCATAGACTTAGGATGCAATAGTTTTTTTTTTGTAGTTATCAGGCTTTTTTTTTTTTGAAGAATAGTTATCAAGCTAATTTAATTTTTATACTGTCATACGAGAGAGAATTTACTCTAAATCGAGTAGAGTGGAAGAGTTTGATCCATGTAGCCGACTTCAATAGTCTATTTCTTGTATAAGAGAGAGAATACAAGAAGGTAATGGAGGACCAGCAATCCTCACTTACATAATTGTAATAATAGTAAAAAACCATGATAGCCCATAAACAACAATCGCATGATAAAAACAAAACCTGTTATAATACAGAAAAAATGACCAAGCAAAGCTGAAACAGACCATCTAGTTTTCAAAAATATAATGCCCAATTACACAATCCACTGCGAACTATAGAACTAGTCCTATTGAATGTGCTTGACATACTTCAAGAGTCTCTGATCTTGTCTGTAGAGTTTATTTTACCTCCTCAAAGATCTTAATATTTCTCTCGAGCTACAATCCCATAGAAGAGTTTGTCCATCCTGAGAATTGAAGCTCCAACCTATGCCACACTTAGCTTCATGCATTGAAAAAATGAACGGTCAAAAGTCTTGCTGCCCATTTTACAAATGTCAACAATTAGGTGCAATAGTCATGTTATGTATTCTTCATTTAGCTTCACAAGTGTGCAAACCGTCATGTGATAAATCCATCCAAAATCCTTAGCTTGGGGTGGGAAAATAGTTTTCCAATGCTCCATAAAAGCTTGATGAAACTAGAAATTGGGTTGGTCAATGATGGGATAAAACAAATATTTGCTTGTGAAGACACTCTATGGCTCTAAAGCCCATATTTACTCATTTTATGAACTCAACTGGGTGAAAATCGAAATTGCCTAAGAAGGTTAAGCAAAGCATCTTTTTCCTCTTGGACTCTATCTAGAATATGTAGCATGTTAAGGAAACTAAATATTATAGAATCTCATGTAGTAGTTAAAGAAATTAGAATCTCGTCTAATTAGGAGGTTCCTTTTGTGGACATGCACTTTCCTTTTGTATCCAAGACCTATGTGTATATATAGGTTATCTGTACACGAGAAACATACACAATAAACATTATTCTCTTTAGAAACCATCATAAATATTATGTTAAGGAAACTAAATATTATAGAATCTCGTGTAATTAGTAGTTAAAGAAATTAGAATCCCGTGTAATTAGTAGGTTTCTTTTGTGGACAAAAAAACATATACAATAAATATTACAATAAATCTATTTGAACTCATGAGTCCGGACTTATAGAGAGGTTTTTCAAGTTTTTACAAATATTTAAATGGTATCAAAAGAATTTTACTAGTGATTGTGTTTGCCTCATTAATTACTTGAGGATGACTTTGAAATAATTTTTTTTTGAGTCCGGACTCGTGAGTTCAAATAGGCTCTGTTTGGCAATACTAGCTGATAATCTAGCTGATAGCTGATAATCTAGCTGAAAGCTGATAATCTAACTGATAGCTGAAAAACTCGTAGCTGATAGCTGAAGGCTGATAATCTAGTTGATGAACTGAACTGTTTGGGAAAAAATAACTGATTGAGTAGCTGATCATAATTAAATGACATAAAAGGACATATTATTTGTTAATATTTTTTTAAAAATATATGTGTGCTCACATAAGTAATATATTTAATATTATATTACATGTATAAATATATTAATTAAAGACTAATATTTGACCAACAACCAATTTGGTCGAGTGATAAATGACTCATTCTCTTAAGCAAAGTCTCAAGTGAAATCTAGACTGAGATGGGTCGTCCCTCAAATATGGCTCAGTAGTGCTCGGACGTGAATTAATCGATATGATTGGTGTCGAACACCACTTGAAAACCAAAAAATATATATATACATTTGAGGTAGCATGTACAAATATATATACACTAAAGTTAAGTTTACACAAAATATTTGAGGAAAAAAAAAGTTAACACAAAATGGGCCCAAATACATAAAAAAAGCTCAATTAGTTTTAAAGCAACACAAAGTGTGCAAACTTTTAATGCAATGCAAAGTTTGCAAAACTCTTATTTCAGCGCAAAATAAAAGGGGTAAAAGTGGGACACAAATTTTGATCTGACGTTTTGGAAGTAAACGCTACTTCAACTAGCGTTTAAAGTTTTAGAGTTTCATCTAGCTTATTTTGAAAATAAGCTACTAACCCCTAACCTCAAAGATTATTATTGTTTCTCTTCTATTTCTTCTTTATATGAGCCTTCCTCGTATCGGGAGGCTAGTTTTCACTCTCTATGGCAACACGCAATGTTAGAAGAATTATGTGCATTAGAGAAGATTCATACTTAGGACTTGGTAGATCTTCCCTCCGGCAAGACTCCGATTGATTGCAAATGGATTTACAAGATAAAAACTCGCTCTGATGGCTCGTCTGGTTGCTAAAGGTTACACACAGGAGTACGACATTGACTATGAAGAGACATTTGCTCATGTGGCCTGCTTGACCTCTGTTCGAAGTTTGCTTTCACTTTCACTATTACACAGTTTGGTTTTCAGTCGAGTCCTCACAATTATGCCTTGTTTACTCGACGAACTGACAAAGGCATGGTTCTTCTCTTGCTTTATGTTGATGATATGATCATCACCGGGGATGACTCAACTGGGATATCTGACTTGCATCAATATCTCAAAAGTCACTTTGAGTCTTGAGCTATTTTCTCGGTCTTGAAGTTACTATTATTTCTTATGGATACTATCTTTCACACGCGAAATATGCCTCTTATTTGATCTTTTGATATGTGATTATTGATACTACTGTTGCATCCACTCCATTGGATAAAAGTTGTAACGACCCAAAAAATCTAACTCATGCCACATGTAATGTCTGAGTCGTATGTGGGATCCACTCGTCGTGATCCGTATGTCCAAATCTCGGGTGTAGACACCGAGGTATGCTATTTTGTGCGATGCTTGTATTAATTATTATACAAAAGAGTGAACAATTTACAATAATGAATTTCGAAAATGTGTAGGTAAGATCTTACCTCGAGTTTCGTGTCAGTTAGCAGTAGTCGAGGTTGAGATTGAGTTTAATTTGGTGTAAGCTTGGTTAAATATGGCAAGAGAATTGGTTTGTGAGAGTTGGGCATGTTATGCAAGAAGTTAAGATTTTTGGAGTTTTGATGTGACCAAAACCAGTATTTTAGACATTTTATGAAGATAGACTATTTTGTCGAGAGTTTGGTTCAATTTGGTGAAAAACGGGATCGAAAACAAGCATCGGAAGTCAAAACATGTCAAAATAGGAATTTCAGGAATTAATAAATAAAAAGAAATACGAGGGTTTATATATAAATATATATAAAACATGAAATGAAAATCAAAAACTCATTTGATTTGTTTCAATAGAACGTTCATTTCGAACGTTCCATAAACCCCTCGATTTGGGTTTTCACTCCCGGAGCTTTCGACATCTAATTTTTGCCCTATTTCTTTCCGCAAAATCGTAGAGGATCGCAAGACGATCAATTCGAGCTAAGTTTCCGCGGCATAAATGAGGTATTCAGCCCGTAATTTGGTAAATTCTTAATGCAGGGCATTTTCCTCAATTCAATTTGAATTATTGCAATTTTTCCATTTCTTTCGCGGGGTTTCGATAGAAGTTGGTATGAATTGTCGTTAATTGGTGGATTTGATTGATTTGCGTGAATTTGGGATAAATTTCACCGATGTGGGTTAGGGTTTTGATGATTTGAATTAATGCAATTCAATTGATAACTGTTTTGGAGATGTTTTTATACTTGATATTGGTTTATATTGGGTTTTCGGATGAATTGATTATTGATTTTGATACGATTTGACTCCACGAGCCGTGGAAATATTTTGATGTTGATATCAAGTGGTTTCGTAACATTTATTATTGAGTTTTGAGGATTTAATTGGGAAAATACTGATTTGGTGACATTTTCTAGTTGAAAATAAATAAAGTTTGTCAAGTTGACATGCTATATTAGAAAATTCGTAACTTCTCTATTTGTGATCCGATTTGAGTATTCTTGGAGTCTATGGAAAGTACGTCATGAGTACTACAAGTTCCTTCTTGGTTGTCATGACAAATTATGAGGTTTTCAGAGTTAAAATCATATCTCTAGTGGGCTAGTTGATAATACTTTGAAATTATTATAAAGTATTATTTTAAGAAACAACTCTCGAGCGTACTTTGGTCGCAGTATTTGTATGGTTTAAGAGTTCTAAACTAATGATATTGGACTTGAATTGATACTAAATGATATCAGGAAATCTAAGGAAGAGACACGGAAGTTTTCGAGAACACGTTTTGGTATGTTGGAAAGCCGGATAGGTTAGGAAGAAGCGTGGGGATCAAGGTAAGTAAACCTGCTAGGAAATTGTACAATAATTTCATTTTAAGCTATTGAATATTGTTGTTCATTGCTTTGATATCTATCCTTGGAAATTCCATTCTAATTGTAATTGAGTTGTCCGAGGGCAAGTGAGTCAACGGTGATCCTTGGAAGGAGTGGCTGGCTGAGGTAACATACCAGAGTCATGACTTCGGGATGCACTGCACTGGATACTGATTTTGACGGGGTGTAAGTTGTTAACGTGGTTGTTCCAAGAAGTCTCACTATCTCGTGGGTTTAGGACTTATGAGTGTACCAAATCCTAGAACCTGAGTCTTGATGTTTTGCCAAGACTCAACGACCTATTGGTCAGGACTACTTGCGTCTCTCTGTTTGCACACTTTGGACACTCATGTATCGATTGCTTTAAATTTATTTACAGTCTTTTATTTATTCATGTCTCCTTATATCTTTCTTTCTATCTGCATGAATATGAACTGATTTATTTATTTCGAAATGTTGTTAGTATCCTACTGGCGTTACTTACCTGGGCTCGTCAATCTTGCGTTTGACTGAGTGCAGATCCGCAATCGAGTAAGGGAAAGGGGCCAGTGCTAGGAGATTTATTGTGAGGACTTTGGAGCGGCTTTCCCTCTCACATTTTTGTGTAGGTTTTGTATTATTTATGTATAATTTTTTTACACATGGGATATATAGGTTTTGTGAGATATTTACATGGAGTATATACGGGGTTTCCACACTCTAGGCTGTCTTAACTGATTTGTGTAGAGTTGTTTAGATTTGTTTAAGTCGAAATCGCTTCTGCATAAACTTTGATAACTTACATATTTGATTAACTCACTAAAAATGTAATGATAAATGGTTAGGAAGGCTGATTAGGCTTGCGTTGACGTTGCGAGGATTGACTCGGGGTCCATGTAAGTCTAGGTCGGGCAGGGCCCAGTTTAGGTTGTGGAACTGGGGCCGTCACAGTTGGTATCAGAGCCTAGATTTAGAGACTTAGATGGTTGAGGGCAATATGATACCCACTCAGTTGGTATCAGAGCCGAAGTTTTAAATAGTCGACTCTTGATTTAAATCACAATCCATTAAGACACAAACCAGCGGAAGATAAGGAATGGTTGGAACTTAGAGTGGAACCTTGTGATCCTGACTTAAGTCTTAGTTGGGAAGTGAGGAGAGTTGGGAAATGAAAATTTGACTATATGAGCTATTTGATGTGTTGTATATTATTACTATCGATAGCTATATCATGATCGAGAAATCGCACTCTTTGCAGATTGCGATGGCCGATCAGCCCGAGATCAGTGATACTGGTCCGAGTGACGTTCATGAGAGGTTGGATGAGATGTCCCAGCTGGTCACCTCACATGGCCAGCAACTTCAGGAGATTCTCCGACTTTTGAGAGCACAGGCTACATCATCGCGTTCTACATCTGCACGTATGCAAAGACACAGTACTCGGGGCGGGAGTGCGCCGACAAGATCTGAGTCATTGATTACGACTCCTACAGCGTCGTCCAGACATGAGGGAGTACAGGTTCAGGCTGAGAGAGTACCATATACTCCTGATACACCGACATACGATATACCGAGCACGCCCACTGATGGGAGCACGCGAGCGACGGCTGAGGCGAGTCAGTCTCGTGAGTTTCATCAACATCATCGGAGAAGTTTCACGGGGGTACATGCACTTTACAAGAGACATATGAGAGGAGTTTGGCTAGTGAGAATTTTCTGAGCACGCGCACTGGTACAATAGTCGCAGCTCCACCACCAGCACAACCAGATGTCAGACCGGGTGGTGACGGGAGGAGGAAAAGACCTATACAGTGGATGTCGATAGATCGAGCTAAGAGTGTGGGGTCTTTTGCATCTGCACCTCATGTAGCGCGTATTGCGCCAATACCATATGCTCAAGTACGAAGTTATATCTCACACACACACACGCACGCCAAGCACGTCGGGTTCTCGGCGACAAAGCAGATCGAGGACTAAGGGCGATGGTAGTAGCGAGGCGAGAGACAAGTGATCGGGGCGAGTATGGACGGGGACAGATTGTGCCATCTGGATCAGGATCAAGATCTCAGCGTATGTGTTGGGAGTGTGGACAGCCAGGTCATTTCGCCAGTACGTGTCCACGATTGGGCAAAGGGCACCCACAGCAGAACCGGGAGCAGGTTCATGTTGTTGTCGCGCCATATCCGACTGCTACCCATAACCTGATAGAGGGTATGCTTTATATTTGCAGTCGTTTTATGTACACTATGTCATATTTTGGTGCTACGATATCTTTTATTTATGGTCGCTTAGTCGATGAGTTGGGTTTCAAACACATTAGACTAGAGAGACTAGCGGACAATCAAAGAGACTGATTCACATTCTCGCGAATATATTGAGGATGTGTGTGTTAGAGACGGTGGACCAGGTCAATGGTACTAGAATCGCCAAACATTCGTAATTAAACCACCAAGGCGTGTGTTCTAGTCTAGAGAGGTGAAAGAATGTTTCCAATATATGTTTCGTTGATGTTTCCCTGGCATATATTGGGGGGAGGACATAGATGGTGTGGGTAGTTGTGTCCCACACTACCTGGAGGTCTCGGAGGAGTCCAGGTCGTCTCGGAGGAGCCCAGCCCAGAGTAGGGTATGGCCTTAGGCCTTCACAAAAAATTTCTTTTTTCTACATTTGTGAATTGCTTCAATTTCGAGGATGAAATTCTAATTAGTTGGGAAGATAGTAACGACCCTAAAAATCTAACTCGTGCCACGTGCCATGTCAGAGTCGTATGTGGGATCCACTTGTCGTGCTCCGTATGTCCAAATCTCGGGTGTAGACACCAAGGTATGCTATTTTGCGTGATGCTTGTATTATTTATTATACAAAAAAGTGAACGATTTACAATAATGAATTTAGGAAATGTGTAGGTAAGATCTTACCTCGAGTTTCGTGTGAGTTAGCAGTAGTCGATGTTGAGATTAGGTTTAATTTGGTGTAAGCTTGGTTAAATATGGCAAGAGAATTGGTTTGTGACAGTTGAGTATGTTATGGACAAAGTTAAGATTTTAGGGGTTTTAGCTTGACCTAAACCAGTATTTTGGACATTTTATGAAGATGGACTATTTCGTTGAGAGTTTGGTTCAATTTAGTGGAAAACGGGATCGAAAACGAGCACCTGAAGTCAAAACACGTCAAAATAGGAATTTCGGGAATTAATAAATAAAAAGAAATATGAAGGTTTATATATAAATATATATAAAACATGAAATGAAAATCAAAAACTCATTTGATTTGTTTCAACAGAACGTTCATTTCGAAAGTTCTCTAAACCCCTCGATTTAGGGTTTTCGCTCGCGGAGCTTCCGACATCCAATTTTCGCCCCGTTTCTTTTTGCAAAATCTTATTGGATCGCAAGACGATCAATTCGAGCTAAGTTTCCGCGGCAGAAATGAAGTATTCAGCCCGTAATTTGGTAAATTTTTAATGCAGGGAATTTTCCTCAATTCAATTTGAATTATAGCGATTTTTCCATTTCTTTCGCGGGGTTTCGATAGAAATTGGTATGAATTGTCGTTAATTGGTGTATTGGATTGATTTGCGTTAATTTGGGATAAATTTCACCGACGCGGGTTAGGGTTTTGATGATTTGAATTAATGCAATTCAATTGATAACTGTTTTGGAGATGTTTTTATACTTGATATTGGTTTATATTGGGTTTTCGGATGAATTGATTATTGATTTTGATAAAATTTGACTCCACGAGCAGTGGAAATATTTTGGTGCTGGTATCAAGTGGTTTCGTGGCATTTATTATTGAGTTTTGAGGATTTAATTGCGAAAATATTGATTTGGAGACATTTTCTAGTTGAAAATAAATAAAGTTTGTCTAGTTGACATGCTATATTAGAAAATTCGTAACTTCTCCATTTGTGGTCCGATTTGAGTATTCTTGGAGTCTATGGAAAGTACGTCATGAGTACTACAAGTTCCTTCTTGGTTGTCATGAAAAATTATGAGTTTTTCCGAGTTAAAATCGTAACTCTAGTGGGCTAGTTGATAATACTTTGAAATTATTATAAAGTATTATTTTTAGAAATAGCTCTCGAGCGTACTTTGGTCGCAGTATTTGTATGGTTTAAGAGTTCTAAAACAAGGATATTGGACTTGAATTGATACTAAATGATATCAGGAAATCTAAGGTAGAGATACGGAGGTTCAAGAACGCGTTTTGGAGTGTTGAGAGGTCGGATAGGTTAGGAAGAAGCGTGTGGATCGAGGTAAGTAAACCAGCTAGGAAATTGTACAGTAGTTTTATTTTAAGCTATTGAATATTGTTGTTCATTTCTTTGATATCTATCTTTGGAAATTCCATTCTAATTGTAATTGAGTTGTCCGAGGGCAAGTGAGTCAACGGTGATCCTTGGAAGGAGTGGCTGGCTGAGGTAACATACCAGAGTCATGACCTCGGGATGCACTGCACTGGATACTGATTTTGAAGGGGTGCGAGTTCTTAGCGTGGTTGTTCCAGGAAGTCTCACTATCTCGTGGGTTTAGGACTTGACAGTGTACCAAGTCTTAGAACCTGAGTCTTGATGTTTTGCCAAGACTCAACGACCTATTGGTCAGGACTACTTGCGTCTCACTGTTTGCACACTTTGGACACTCATGTATCGATTGCTTTAAATTTATTTACAGTCTTTTATTTATTCATGCCTCCTTATATCTTTCTTTCTATCTGCATGAATATGGACTGATTTTTTTTTTTTGAAATGTTGTTAGTATCCTACTGGCGTTACTAACCAGGGCTCGTTAATTTGTGTTTAACTGAGTGCATATCTGCAATCGAGTAAGGGCAAGGGACCAGTGCTAGGAGATTTATTGTGAGGACTTTGAAGCGGCTTTCTCTCTCACATTGTTGTGTAGGTTTTGTATTATTTATGTATATTTTTTTACACATGGGATATATAGGTTTTGTGAGATATTTACATGTAGTATATACGGGGTTTCCACACTCTAGGTTGTCTTAACTGATTTGTGTAGAGTTGTTTAGATTTGTTTCAGTTAAAATCGCTTCCGCATAAACTTTGATAAATTACAAATTTGAATAACTCACTAAAAATGTAATGATAAATTGTTAGGGAGGCTGACTTGGCTTGCTTTGACGTCGCGAGGATTGACTCGGGGTCCACGTAAGTCTAGGCCAGACGGGGTCCAGTTTAGGTTGGGGAACTTGGGCCGTCACAAAAGTGTCATGATGCACTTCTTTTAGATCCTACCTTATGTCGCCAACTTGTGGGAAGTTTTGTTTATCTTACTATAAGTGGTCCAGACATTGCCTACGCTGTTCATAACGTTAGTCAGTTCATGTCGCCCCCCCGTACTGCTCACTTTATTGCTATTTTTCGCATCCTTCGATATGTGAAAGGCACTTCATGGTCTCCACTTCTCTGTAGACTTTCCATTAGTTTTATCTGGTTACTCGAATGCAGATTAGGCCGGTGATCCAACCGACCGATGATCTACTACTAGTTATTGTTTCTTCTTAGGAAACTCATTGATATCTTGGTGAAGCAAGAAACAAACAGTCATATCTCGCTCCAGCACAAAATCTGAGTATCGGGCCCTTGCTGATGCTACTTTTAAATTACTTTGCTTTGTTGGTTACTTAAAGATATGGAATTTACACATTCTTCTGCTACTATCTTGTATTGTGGCAATCAAAGTGCGATCCAAATTGCTCACAATGGTGTTTTTCATGAGCGAACAAAACACATTCAAAATGATTGTCACTTCGTTCGTCAACATCTAGTTCGAGGAACTCTTCAACTTTCTTCTGTTTCCTTCGCTAAAACTCATCTTTCGGGGTCGCTTTAATGTTTTAGTTGACAAACTCAAATTGATTTCTATAAATCCATTTTGAGTTTGAGGGAAGATGTTGTGATGGCCCCAAATCCATAACCTAAACTGGGCCCCACCCGGCCTAGACTTACGTGGACCCCGAGTCAATCTTCGCGACGTCAACGCAAGCCTAATCAGCCTTCCTAATAATTTATCATTACATTTTTAGTGAGTTATTCAAATTTGTAAGTTATCAAAGTTTATGCGTATGCGATTTCAACTTAAACAAATCTAAACAACTCTACACAAATTAGTCGGGACAACCTAGAGTGTGGAAACCCCGCAAACCATAGTCAACATGTGTACTAAACAGAGGAGGGATTATTCATACCATATACATGTCCTAATGTATCTCACAAAACCCATATACCCCATGTGATAAAAATCAATATACGTAAGTAATACAAAACCTACAAAAAAATGCGAGGGGAAAGGCCGCTCCAAAGTCCTCAAAGTAGATCTCCCAGTGCTAGCCCTTTTTCCTTACTCAATTGCGGATCTGTACTCACTCAAACACAAGAATGACGATCCCAGGTAAGTAACGCTAGTAGGATACTAAACAACATTTTGAAATAAATAAATCTCTCCATATTCATGCAGATAATAAGAAAGATATAAGGACGCATGAATAAATAAAAGACTAAATAAATTTAAAGCAATCGATACATGAGTGTCCAAATATGCAAAAAAAGAGGTGCAAGTAGTCCCAACTAATAAGTCGTTGAGTCTTGGCAAAACATCAAGACTCGGGTTCTAGGACTCGGTACACTCACAAGTCCTAAACCCACGAGATAGTGAGACTTCCTGGAATAGCCACGCTAATACCTCACACCACGTCAAAATCGGTAACCAGTGCAGTGCATCCCGAGGTCATGACGCTGGTATGTTACCTCAGCCCGCCACTCCTTCCAAGGACCACCGTTAACTCACTTGCCCTCGGACAACTCAATTAGAATGGAATTTCAAGGATAGATAACAAAGCAAGGAACAAAAATATTCAAATAGCTTAAAATGAAATAACTGTGCATTTCCTAGCCGGTTTACTTACCTCGATCCATACGCTTATTCCTAACTTATCCGGCTTCCCAACACTCCAAAACGCGTTCTCTAACCTCTGTATCTCTTCCTTAGATTTCCTGATATCATTTAGTATCAATTCAAGTCTAATATCCTTGGTTTAGAACTCTTAAACCATACAAATATTGCGACCAAAGTACGTTCGAGAGCTATTTCTAAAAATAATACTTTATAATAATTTCAAAGTATTATCAACTAGCCCACTAGAGTTACAGTTTTAACTCTGAAAACCTCATAATTTGTTATGGCGACCAAAAAAGAACTTGTAGTACTCATGACGTACTTTCCATAGACTCTAAGAATACTCATATCGGATCATAAACGGAGAAGTTACGAATTTTCTAATATGGCATGTCAACTTGACAAACTTTATTTATTTTCAACTAGAAAATGTCTCCAAATCAATATTTTTGCAATCAAATCCTCAAAACTTAATAATAAATGTCACGAAACCTCTCGATACCAACACCAAAATATTTCCACGGCCGATGGAGTCAAATATCAAGTATAAAAACATCTCCAAAACAATTATCAACTGAATTGCATTAATTCAAATCATCAAAACCCTAACCCACGTCGGTGAAATTTATCCCAAATTGACGCAAATCAATCCAATAAACCAATTAACGACACGTCATACCAATTTCCATCGAAACCCCGCGAAAAAAATTGAAAAATCGTGAGAATTCAAATTGAATTGAGGAAAAATGCATGACATTAAAAATTTACCAAATTACTAGCTGAATACCTCGTTTATGCCGCATAAACTTAGCTCGAATTGACCGTCTTGCGATCCTCTACGATTTTGCGGAAAGAAACCGGGCAAAAATTGGATGTCGGGAGCTCCTCGAGCGAAAACCTAAATTGAGGGGTTTAGGGAACGTTCGAATGAACGTTCTGTCAATTGAAACCAAATATATCTATATATATATATATATATATATATATATATATATATATATTTATTAATTCCCGAAAGTCCTATTTTGACGTGTTTTGACTTTCCGGTGCTCGTTTTCGATCCCGTTTTCCTCCAAATTGAACTAAACTCTCGACAAAATAGTCCATCTTCATAAAATATCCAAAATACTGGTTTTGGTCACGCCAAAACCCCAAAAATCTTAACTTCGTCCATGACATACCCAATTCTCCCAAACCAATTCTCTTGCCATATTTAACCAAGCTTACACCAAATTAAACCCAATCTCAACCTCGACTACTACAAACTGACACGAAGCTCAATGTAAGATCTTACCTACACACTACAAAAAATGGTAATTGAGCAACGTAATTAGATTCCGTTGCTAACTATAAATGGTTTGAGACGGAATTGAGACATAATTATTCAGATAGGGAATAGAGAGATATTAAAGACAAAAATATAGACGGAATAGAGACGAAATTAAATTCCATCTCAAAAAATGGCGCCAATTTTCCCACCAAAAGTTTAGTAGTTTATAACCGTCCATTACAACTCGAGATTCGTGCGTGATTCGATGCAGACGATTGAAAAATGGGAACGGAAGATTAAAATCACAAATCTCTCTCTTCCTCAAACTCTCTCTCCCTCGTCAAACCCCCGATCCCTTCCCTCCCAAACCCTAAAATTTCGAATCACCGTCAACTCTCTCTCTCATCTGATCTCTGCACCGTCAACTCTCTCTCTCCCAAACCATGAAATCTCTGCTCAATGTTCTCCGCCATCAACTCCTCTCTTCACGGTCTCATATGATCTCTGCACTATCGAGGCCAGTCACGGCTTCACGATTGATTTGGGTTTGAGTTGTTGTCTGCCTTTGCGATTGAGACGACGAGTTTTTGTGGTGTCTGTCAGAGGTCGTTCTGTCTATCGTCGCTACCTCTGAAGCCCTCGCCGTCATCTGAGCTGTTCATCGCGATCGTCTACTCTGTCCCTCGCTGTCGTACATTGGACACCCAGGTGAGATAATCCCTCCATTGACATACCTTTTTCAGATTTTCCCTTGTTTCTCAATAGTTTGTAAGATTTCGATGACTTTCTGTGGTTCAGTTGGTGAAAATTTGTTTATGTTTTAATGGGTATTCTGGTTTTCTTGTTTTTGGAGATTTCTTTGGATGCCCGGGTTAGATAATCCCTCCATTGAAATAGCCTTTTTTGATTTTTTCTTGTCTCTCACTAGTTTGTGAGATTTCAATGAGTTTGTGTGGTTCAGTTGGTTATAATATGTTGTTGCTTTGATAGGTACTTAACAGGTTCTAGTGAACATTTTTTTTATCGATTTAATATACATCAAGGCTTATGTTAACAAGCTTGTTCGATCCCCACAATTATAAGAATGTCGTATGAGGATTTTTTTTGGAAGTAGTTTGATGTGTATTCTAAGAGCTCCAAGTGGTTTATGCATCTATTCACGCAATGAGTTTGGATAGGAACAACGGAGAAATGTAGCCTCGAAACTAGAGAAAACATGGCTACTTTGAATAGTGCTGCGAAGTTAGGGTGCTCTTTAATTGGAACTTGGAGGGAAAAAATAAGTTAGGGAAAAAGTTTGGTTTATAACTTTATATGACTATGAATTTGTAACTATACTTTAAAATTTTAAAGTGGAACTTGTAAGTCTCTTTGACCTGATATTGCTTTACGTCATTGTTTTTTTTTTTGTCTTTGCACAATTCTCTTATCTTATCCAATATATGCTTGAAATTATATAAGTCCTCTTATTTGAAAATAATCTCTCACTCTTTCACGTTTTGTATATTAATGTTCGTAGTTCATCTAGTGGATGCGTTTTTACTCCATTAAGAGATCTCATTCGATTAGTTTTGTTTCTTTAATTTCTTGGTTTTGAGCAGTAGTAATATATTACAAATTTCTGGCTTTAGTCGTATGACTGTTGAAACCCTTGATATTGTGGATGTGAGCAAGCCTGATAAATCATCAATAAAATATGTTCTTGCATCTGCGTCTTTTGAAGAGTAGTATGCGTATGCATCTCATCAACTAATTAATATAAATTTGACTGAAAATCAATTGAGCAAAGTTGTTAAGCCTCTCTTTGTTTCTGATAAGCAGTTTTCCTTTTTGCTAATTCCATTAGTGGGAACTGAAATGCAGAATAATCCCTTTAGGCGAAAACCATAGCAATCATAACATAAAAGCGATCAAGCCAACCAAGTGGAGCTGAATGATTTGGTTTGTGGTCACATATGTATGAGGTTGAGGGTTCGAGTCTCTCAGTGTGCAAGTTTGAGGGGTATTAAGTTAATTAGTTTCTTATTTAAAAAAATACCTAGTAGAGATGAAACAACATTTTTATTGGAAATCAAATAGTATGCTAGAATGGATAAGCAGAAAATTAATGGTCGTTCTGCATCTTTAATAAATATGAGGACTCAAATTTGATGTTTTTACTAAAATTTTACCTTTTAAATTTGGACCTTGTAAACCAACTTTAAGAATGCATTTTTTGGTATAGTTTGAAATACTTTCCTTGTTGATGCCAAAAAGAATTTGTCAAGTAAAAAAAAAGGATTGAAGAGTCAAGATCATGACTCAAAACTGAACGAGGGGACATGTTTTTGCGCTCTTCAACCTCTTCTTCTTTCTTGCCTCTTGAACTCCTGCCCTAAATTTCATAATTTTTTTCAGAGCAATGAGTATCGTGTAAAACCTGTTCTACATGTGGTGCATTAGAAGCCAAATATTACATTGGGGCAGAAGTGACTGGTTACTTGAAATTCAGAACTTATTTTAGGTAGTCTACTTCAATGTGGAATTTATTAAAAAATTGAAATGGTAGAAAATTAAAATTATATGTGTAACTACATTTAAGTGTTATGGGAATGCATCTTTTATCAAGGTACCGTATGATAAAGACCCATATTGTGTCAAGTTAATAAGGAAGCATGTTTATGATCTTCAAACATATTCATATAGCGTGGTGGTCTAAAAATAATATTTATAATCCATACAATGATTGACTTACATGTGAGCAACAAGCCACCTAAAAATTTATTCTTAGCATGATTATATCTATGTTGGATATATCTGAATGATTATAATTTATAGAATCACAAGTCCTTTTTGTCTTCATGTTTGATTTTATGTCATTATAATTAAAAATATATAGTAGTAATGGTCTTTTTGGACACTTTATTTCTACTTTTAGAGTTTTATTTTTTTCCTTTTTCCTTGTGTATGAGATTGGTTCTTTTTCTAGCATTGTCATATTTATTTAGATTGGTAGCTCATTTCTTTCACATATTTGATTCTCAGGGTTCAAGTTTGATTGTGCAACAGCTGTCAGTGATCGACTTGCACTATTGGGAACTTTTTTCACTTCAATGTACTTGTTTGATAAATATAGTTTCTTAGAATTCTATATAAGATTGTATAACGAGGTTCTTGTCTATTGGGTTGTTGTGAAGCATTTGGACTGTTTGTATTGCAAGCCTCTCTAAGGGCCGCGCGGGCATTCCTTAAATCTTTATTTTTTTTCCTTGTTCATTTATGATTTTTTTTTGCAAGTAATTGCTTATACCTTTGATCTTTCTATGCAGGAAAACGTATATCGAAAGTAGAGTTCTTGAAATCACGTAAAGGAGTAGCAAAGCTTAAGGTACCCCTAAAACCTTGCACACATAATGGGTCAGGTTGCATTACCTTTAATCAATGTTCTTGAATTTGACCTTTAATAGTGGGTTAATCAAGTTATTGTATATGCATCCACACTAATTAACTTTCTTAGCATTGAAACATACAAGTGCATTGATTTACCTGATATCAGGCTAGTGAAACTCATTCTGACTTCTAAGGAAGTGATTTTGCAAGTTCCAGTATGCACTCAGCCTCTTTTGAGACAGAATGAAGCTATGCATTTACAAAACTTTTTCACTTGTTTGACACCCCTGCAATTCTCTCAATTACACTTTTATATTGTTGCATTAAACATGCATTGCCCTGAAAATGTCCCATTGTTTTCAAAAGAGCCTATATATAATTGTCTTATAGTTTTCTAAGGAATTGACAATGGTGTTTTTTTTATATCTTGTCAATCTTTGGAAAGTTAATTTTAGTGATACCAGCACTGAACGTTTTACCCTATGATGGATGTTGTTAGGATCAACCTATTTGCGCAATCTTGCTTTTCCATTTGGAGATATGGCTCTCTTTATAAGTAGTTTCTTTTAAAAGGAATGATATATGAAAAACGTAATGCTTATTTGTAACTATAGCCATGGGAGAGGGAGTTCAATTCTTCTTGTTTTAATGCTAAAAGCTTTATGTTATTCTCATTGCACCTATTACAATCCCCAGAATGTTGTTAATGCTTTGATCTTAATTGTCAAAAGACTAAAGCAAAGTCAATAGTGCGCGTGTTGTTTGTGCTTTGTTTCAGTGTTTGTAAGGACTTGTTGTCTTTGTTGACTTTGTTTGAATTGAACGAAAATTGGGTCTCCCTAAGGAACTTCATGTATTGACTATGATGTTGTATTTAATGTTTAATATGAGTTGAGTTTCTTTCTTGTTCCTTATTAGCTCTAGTACTCTCTACCTATATATGTCTTTAATTGGCAAAGGACCAAAGCAAAGTCAATAGTAAAGAAATTAAAAAATAGGTTCCTAGCCTCCTCAATTTCCAAAGAAGATTCTAGAAGTAAAAGCTTTAGAGTGAGTTATTACTTTCTATGTATAGTTATTATTACTTTCTATGTTTCTTCAAATCCTCAATTTCTCTCATTCGCTTCCAATCTACTATCAAGTTCAATAATCTCTCATTCGCCTGCTTTTTTCAGGTGCATTTTGGAGTTCCCCCCGCGAAGGCTACTCTGATTCCTCATTCTCCTTCAGTTTCGGTAGATTGGGCTAGACGTTCTCCAACATTCCATCCATTATTTCTCTTTTAAGGTACTTCCTTCATCTATCCATTCATTCATTCGAACCTGGAAGATATCTGTTTGAGGGCTTTGATTTGGCGGACTTCGATTAGAGAACTGGCGAGTTCTTGATTTCACTATAATGGCGAATTTTGATGAGACTAGTTCCATTTCACTTGGATTTATGAGGTTTGGTAGGACGTTGAATTGTTTTGGCATTGGTTTTGGTTTTGATGCAGATGAGTGTTAGGGAAGTGGCTAAGCTATACGGAAGCGAGAAATCCTTGCCCATAGTCGAAGCGCATCGTCCTTTGTCTGGATTGCATTCTATTGCTCTAAGTGTTTTGGAGAGGTAAGGTTTTGTGCTATATTTTCTTTGTGATTTACATTCTTTGATCTCTTCATGCCACATTTTTTCATGTATTTACTATTATATTTGGTTCAATTTTGTTTCACTGATCACATTTTATGAGCTTATCAGCTCTGTTTTGCAAAGTTTTTCAATTATTTCTCACAGTTTAGACGACTTTGTGAGTTATCTTCTATGATCATTCTTCGCAGTTGTTTTGTGATTCTGAAGCTTTTTTGGAGTGATATTTTGGGGGGTTTTTTTGTTGGGAAGTTAGGGATATGGAGTTGAAGAAAATTGGGGGAGATTTGCTCCAATCCCAATTAAATCAAAACCAACAACCTACCTCATCAGCCATGAAAACACTAACTAATAAGCACATAGTATTGTAATTAATATTCCCACTAAGTGAATTAATCCCATATGAAGCAGTGCACGTAGTACTACAATGATGATGAGGAATATTGTTAGCAGTAGTACTTGAAAATGTGAACCTTAACTTGTGTGTATATGCGTGTGTATAGATAAAACAACCAAAAGAGTAGGTATAGATGAATACTACCTTCAATTATATATTTTTTACTACTAGATAGGGTTCTAAAAACTAGGATTACTCTTTGAGTTGATCTGCCTATTTCACTTAAAACGTAAAGAGATTTGATCCTCTAACCTTAAGGAGGTACGAGTGAACAACTAATGGGTCCCAACGTAATGTTTGTTTTGGTTATTCCACTTAAAACGTCCTAAGATTTGAGTGTGTAAGTCTCTAACCTTAGGGAGGTAAGAGTGAACAACTAATGGGTCTCAATTAACAAAACATGCACCAAAGCAATGTTTGTTATATTGTTAGCTTTTTTTAATTAAATTTTTTTTGTACGATATTATGTTAAATGTTAGTTTGTTACAACAATACTATCCTTAATGCTTTGGTATATGTATGTACCTATTGGTCGTCATTGGTATATGTATTTGTTGAAAATGAAATACTGGGAGCTTTGATCTGATGTGGTATTTGTATGTCGCTTATAACTTATGAGTTATGATTTCTTGAACTCCTTGTTGCTTTTATTTTTATGACCAAGTATCCTACTTTGTTTGGTATCAGTCCTAGGAAGAGCTAGGTCTTAGGAAAGTAGAAATCAACAAAAGGAATTGAAGCCACAAACATACATGAAGTTAGACACATTTTTCCTGAGATTAGGAGTATTAAATTTAATCCACAAACAGACATGAAGTTAGAACTCAACAAATGTAAAGTTTGTTTTGTTTTATGTTATTTGTATCAAACCACCTTTATTCAATGCATACAAACAAAGCTTTTTGTTCATGTAGTTAGTGAGGTTCTTAGATTCCCCATTCTACTAAATTGTGTAAGTTGGATACACAAGTAGACATGTGCCGTCAGAAATTATTAAACTAGTTGACTAATTTAATTGCACAATTACAATAGGAATGTCGTTTACAAGTCAAGACTGGATGTACAACTGTCTCAACAACGGCTTCATTCGAATTGAATTCGCGGCGAGGGTTAAAGAATTCATAGCATTTGCTAAGCAACATTGTCCTACCTACCAAAGTAAAAGGAAGATTAGATGTCCGTGCAATTATAAGAAATGTCGACTTGTACCGTACCTGGATGTCGAAACGGTTGAATACCATATATGTAGGTACGGATTGGTTTCGGGATATCACTGTTGGTACGAACACGGTGAGAATGGAGATCAAGAGCTGCCAAACTTCTACCAATTTGATAACCATATTGATGATGCTGATGATGGAGGTTTTTATACGACAAATTACATGAGATGCTACACAACGTGGCAGGTCCAAGTTTTAATTGGAATTACGTGGAAGAATCACCAAACCCCCAAGCATGCCAACTATATGACATGATTAAGGCTAGTAGCGAACAATTGTGGTCGGGGTGCGAAACCATGACAAAGTTGTCCACAATGGCAAGATTACTTGCGATCAAGTCAGAACACCATATCTTTGAACGAGGGTATAATGAAATCATAAAATTCATGAAGGATTGTTTGCCAACTGACAATTCATTGGTTGAAGATTTTTATGCCACTAAAAGACTATTGCGAGGTCTAAGTCTTTCAGTTGAGAAAATAGATTGTTGTGAGGACCAATGTATGCTTTATTAGGGAGTGGACTCTGAATTGATATCATGTAAATTTTGTGGAAAATCACCCTACATTGCACAACGACGAGGTCGTGGAAGGAACACCAAAAAATGCCCTTGCAGAAAAATGTACTACTTCCCTTTAGGCCCTCGATTGCAACGATCGTATGCGTCTGAGTCAACGACAAAACATATGTGGTGGCATGGAGAGCATTCCTCGCCAGAAGATGTTATGCAACATTGTTCTGATTTGATTGCTTTGAGGCATTTTAATGATGTCAACAGAGACTTCGCCGCCGAGGTTCGGAATGTTCGTTTAGGGTTGTGCACTGATGGCTTTCAAGTTTTTGGGATTTCAGGAAAATCGTACTCTTCATGGCCCCATAATTTTGACTCCGTACAATTTTCCACCGTCGATGTGCATGAAATATGAGTTTATGTTCTTAACGGTTATCGTTCCTTGACCGAACAACCCAAAACGAAAAATCGACGTGTTCCTTCAGCCGCTTGTGAAAGAGTTGCAAGATTTATGGAAAAATGAGGTGATTACTTACGACGTTTCCACAAAGACGAATTTTCGTATGCGAGTGGCCCTTTTATGGACTTCAAGTGATTTCCCTGCGTATAACATGTTGTCCAGTTGGAGCACACACAGTAAGATGGCTTGTCCATATTGTATGGAGGATACAAATGCCTTTCAATTGCAAAGTGGTGGAAAGACATCGTGGTTCGACTGTCACCGTTGTTTCTTGTCGAAGAACTTACCATTCAGGAAAGACAAAAAAAATTTCTTAGAGGCAAAATGGTACTAAACGACGAACCGCTCGCTTTGCTATCTGGTGAAGAAATTTTGGCCGAAATCGAATCGTTGGGCTTGATGAAGGTGACAGAAATCGGAGCTGATTCTGTGAATGGGAAGATATCTAAGACTTCGGGATGGAGAAAAAGAAGCATTTTCTGGGACTTGCCGTATTAGAAGACAAACTTGATCCGACACAACTTACACATCATGCACATCGAGAAAAATGTTTTTGACAACATATTCAACACTATTATGAGTGTACCGGGCAAAAGTAAGGACAATGCAAAAGCGAGACAAGATATTTATGAATATTGTCACCGACCTTCTCTACACATTGATTCGACGACAAATATTTACATCCTTGGATGTTATGTTCTCGATACATCAAAAAAGCAAAAATTGTGAGAGTGGGTTGAAAAGTTGTGTTTTCCTAACAGTTATGTTTCGAATCTTAGTCGATGTGTGGATCCAAAGAAGTTGCGACTGTTCGGCATGAAGAGTCATGATTGTCATATTTTCATGCAACGCTTGATACCAATTGCATTAAGAAAACTCCTCTCAAACCCGATTTGGGTTGCAATTAGCGAGCTGAGCCTTTTTTATCCCTGATTGCGAAAAGTGTCAGTCTCAAAGATATGGAGGTTTTAGAGTCTGAAATACCTAAAATCATTTGCAAGTTGGAGAAAATATTCCCTCCAAGCTTCTTCGACTCTATGAACCACCTACCAATCCACTTGGCTTACGAGGCCCGTCTGGTCGGTCCAGTTCAATTTCGGTGGATGTATCCATTTGAGAGGTAATATCTTGAGTTCCTGAAATTGTTTTCCCATTCAATAAAGTTTTAAATTAACATTAACTAAACTTCGATAGGTACCTTAAACATTTGAAAAACAATGCTCGGAACAAAGCGAAGGTTGAGGGCTCGATGTGTAATGCTTATTTGGTCGAAAAAGTCACATCGTTTTGTTCTTACTACTTCGAAGATCACGTCTTTACATTGCACGACAAAGTGTGTAACGGCCCATTTTATTAAATTTACAGACGTGGACGTCAGCTCAGATCTATGTGGACGCCGCGGTAGGCTAGGACACACGTGGACCTAGGTACGTTGTTTAGTGTGTGTTGGATGCTTATTTGCGGTGCAATTTATTGAAATACATCACATGTGTGTATGTTGCATAATAATACGTGCGAGATTTTGTGAACTGTATTCGCCTCGATATGCGTGTCGACGCGGGTACCGGGTAGTTGACGGGATCGAATATTAGGCCGGGGAAACTAAAACACACAAATTACATAAAAGTGGCAAAGTAACTAATATGGAATGGGTATTAGGTGGCTAGTGACGAGGCGGTACGCGTAGATCGCGATTCGGACGCGAAACCGGGCGTCGAAACGCCCGAAAACACGGGCGAGTGTCCCAATTGTGTCACAATTTGGAGTCAAGCAACAAAGTCAACATCACTTATCCTTATATATACTTCATTACCACCTTTTCTCTCACCACCCTCACACACACACACCCCACGCACACACACACACCGATCAAGGTGGGAGGCCGAGAGAGAAGAAGAAGGAACCGGAGAGGAGAAGGAGGAGGAAGGAGAGAAGACAAGGTGGAGACGTCACGATCGAGGTGAGTTATAGTGGTTTTTGGTTGTGGGTTTCGGTGGTTGGTCGTGGTGGCCGAGACAGGGGTTCGGCCATGGAGGCCGAACCGAGTCGCGGTGGTGATGGCAGGGGTGTCTCCCCTTCCATCGATTCCACCGGGGTTGGGGTGGAGAGCAACCCCAACCCAAACAACAGAGGCAAATTTATATAAAAAAAAGAATTCAAAGATGAGGAAGATTTACACGAGCGCGCGCGTGCGTGCGTGTGCACCCCCCTCATGGGCCGGGCCCAGAACGGGGGTCGGGTCGGGTCCGACCCACTTAGGTCGACCCGACCCAAACCAAATTAAAAAAAAGGAAAAAAAAAGAAAGAAAAAAAAAAAAAAGGAAGAAAAGGGAAGAAAAATTGGGAAAAATTTCGAAAAATGATATTTCAATAAAATAAATAGAAATTTATGAACTTCTATGAGAAATAAAATATTTGGATATTCCGGACGCGACTTTCGCGGGTTTTTTGCCTCGAAAAGCGCGAAATGGGCAATTTGGCCTAAAATCTTAGAAATTGGTCGTAAATTGTCATAATAAATTGGAATTATTGATAAATGGACATAGGTGGACACGAGTGATCAAGGACCCAATGGACTCGGACTCGGGGATTGATTACGGGGTATTGGAGTGCGTTGTGAGGTTTGTAAAACCCAATTGAAAAACTCTGAGTATTTATTTCGTTTCATATTCCATTTATTTCCAGTATTCCTTGTGGTCTTTATGCATTCTAGACCATAGCATGTGTATCAGGAGTTATCGGTGGATAACGACCCGAGCTAATGAACTGCTACATGTGTCGGTGCGTCGTAGGTCTACGCCAGCCACCGAGAGGGACCTGGTGATAGCTAGTTGGGTGCGCCCACTAGTGGGATCCTGGAAGGGTATTCCGAAGTATGGTTTAGTCTGACTGGAACAGACACATACATTTGCACTTTATTGTTATCTATGCATGCGATGCTCTACTTACAGTTGTTTGTTTACATTCTGCATGTTTATTTAACAGTGTTTATTGACTTTCACTTGTTTATTTGAATGCTCGGAGGAGTTCCTTGGGATTTTACTGACTGGACTCATCATCAATTTTCTTCTGTGATGATTGACTGCAGATCCGAGTACAAGTAAGGGCAAGGGGATCTTAGACGACTACATCTGACTGCCTACCGTTGAGGATTACTCGTACGTGTGTTTTGTTTTGATATTTTGATTCTTTTTGGAACTGGGGAGTATTATGACCTTGTACATGCCTATACCTTATATGGTATAGTTGTCTACCTCGTACTTTTCAGGGTTTTTCCACAATAGGATTTGTTAAATTGAGTATTAATTTTTCTTGCATTTAAGTATGTCTTCCGCTGAATATGTTATTTATACGCTATACACACAAGTGGATATGAATTTCGAGACAGAAATAGGACGGGCAGGTGCCGTAAGTAGGGCCAACTGGCAAGGAGTACACGGAGACACATCGCCCCGGGGCGGCGAGGGCCGCCTTAAAGTGCAACGAAACGACGATGGTGGTATCGGGCCCACACCGCATTTTGTGGTCAATTTCTCAACTTTTACTTATCCTGGTCGACCCTTGGGCAAGTCAAAAGAGCGGTACTTAACAGAGGAGGAGTATAATGCCGCTCATTCGTACATATTGCTCAATTGTCCAGAGATCGCTCCTTACATCCAGTATGTCCGTCACTTTCATTCAATAATGCAGTACATTCATTATTCATCTTTTACCAAGACATGATATTTACATGTTCGTTTCTTGTAGGATCTTTATCGATGAAATCACTCAAGCAATGGGGGAGTCGGAAGTCGATACTAGCCTATAGCGCAACTTCCCCATTTGGTTTCAAACATATGTAATGTTATTACGATTGTAGGTTATCATTTCGTTTATTTCTTTCATAAATAATGTGTCTTAAAATTCTAAATTTTCATGAATAGGCTCTGAATTCCATCATAGATGAGATGCTTGTTGATCTTTCGATTGGTCCTTGTCGATCTTGTAATGTGTACCCTGGTTACCTAGTGAATGGGTATAAGTTCCACTCTGCAACATATGACGTTAATAGATCGACGAAGAACAACAATGTTTTGGTGAAGGGTTCTAACTACGCCGATGTTTCCCACGACTACTATGGAGTATTAAAAGAGGTTGTAGAGATTGAATATACTGGCCTCAAGCGTGTGGTGTTGTTTAAGCGTGAATGGTATGACCCTCCACCGAATCATGGTGTGAGGACTCACGCAACACTTAATTTGGCAGAGGTTCATCGAAGTCGACGATATAACAACTACGAGCCATTTGTCCTTGCAATTCAAACCACTCAAGTGTACTACCTTTCGTACCCTTCTTTGAGGAACGAGCGACAAAAATGGCTAGCAGTTTGTTGCTGTCAACCAAAATTCGCAGACGAGGAAACGAGCGAAGACGATAATGACCAAGGCTCGGCAGAGATTGCATTCCAAGATGGTGAACCCACCACGTGCGTAGTCGACGATGCAATTTAGGATTTCAACAATCTGGATGATCCAAATGGGACCCGCGTCATTGTTGAAGCGGGTCCAAGTCAAGAAGACAATGACTTCATTGTCGATAGTGGAGATGATTCAGAAGAATAATCATCAACTTCTAGTCATGAGAATGAATTTGAAACGGATGACAACGAGTAATGTATGTCTATGTTATGTCAATGTTTGATCGACGTTACGTGAACTTTCTAAACCTTTCTTCACGATTGTTTATGATTGGTGTATTTTTAGGTTTTATGGCTTGCAATGATTAGCTCCCACTTCGAGGTCGCACATTACCTCAGGCCGGTCGAGGGATAGCTTTAGGGGGTCCTCGTCCAGTCGGAAGAGGTGCAGCACAGACCCCAGGAACCGATATACCGACTGGACCTCATGGACCGGCCACACGAGGGGGTCGAGGAGGTCGAGGTCGTGGGTCGGTTCTTGTCCTATCAATTCCGACTTCTCGTTCACTCGATCATAAGTTACAGTCAGTGTCACATTCGCCTTCCATACCGTCCTCGTCGCATGTACCATCGACATCGTCGTCTGGAACCATACCAAATGGCCCATTGCAGTCACCATCGGCGACATCGAGACATGACACTCCTGTACCGACGATGCCTGCGCCTCCAGCCACCGCATCACCAACAGCATCCCCATCCTATGACGGCAGAGCAGGCTTGCAGGTTACAGGCGCTCCGTGAGCACCTCAAAGGACAAGGACCGAGCCCCCTCGGGTGCATAGGATCCCGATCACACTGATTGCGAATAATACGTAAGTTTGTATTTGATTAATTAACATCTTTCTAATTATCCATGTAAACTATTAAATAAGTTTTTAAGATGTTATGCATTTTAATGAAACACAGGGAATTGCATCTTTCTCATTCTTGTGCACGGAGGGTGACAAAAGTTTTCAAGAGATTGATGATTCCAGAAGGGTATTGTTGGATGTCGGTACCGAATCATCATAAGGACCACTACTGGCGCCAATGGCAGGTACGCAAGACTAATAAATGTCTTAGGATTTATACGAGTCTTCCAATGTCTAGTAACAATTGCACTCGCCATTTTATAGGTATGTTTTAGATGTGATAACACGATTAACGAGGATCTCATTCGTGCGGCGTACGACACGCATGCAGACACCAGGTACACTGCATTGATGCATAAGTTAAAGAAGAATCGTGTGCAGCCAAACTTTGTTACAGATGAGGCGTAGAAGAGATACTTGGAGTACTGGGAGAGCGAGGACTTTCTTGCCAGGTCTAGGCAGCTGTCTATGAATAGGAACACTGAGGTCGAAGGACCTGGACTGGACCCTCGAAGCACGGTGGTGGCTCGGTGTCTTTTGTGACTACCAATGAAAGATTGGTAAGTGTTTTTTACTCATGTTTATTTTTTTTCATTTCTACACTTGTTCACTATGCTTGTGTTTGCTTTTAATCTTGTTTTTTTTTTTAATTTCTTACACATTGATGCTAGTTTAACTCATTTGCATTGTACAAATTTCATTCACTTCAGTTCATTTCACTTCTATGCAATTGATTTGTGCTTGGCGAATATAAGTGCGCCGACCTACTAGTAATTGACATATTTAACATTTTTATAACTTTTGTATGCAGACTAATACATCTGAGACGCCACCTATCGTGATTGAATTGTATTTGCATCTCCACACCGTAAATCACGACGGGGTGACATTCATCGATACTAGATCGGAGCGGTTCTATGTAAGTATAGAAATATGAGCTAAATAGTAGTAAGTTTACTTAAAAGCATATCATTTAAGTTGTTTATTGTTGATCCATGCGCAGCTAAGCTCCGGAGAGAGACGTCGGAGGCGACCCAGTTACACCGACCAAATTCCGGTGGTGGATGATGAGGCGGTGTACTACAATGTGGCGGGTGAGTGTCCCAGGGGACGTGTCTACAGTCTCGGGTCGTTAGGGAGAAAGAAGATAATATATGCAGATCCTGGTGCTAGTACATCCCGGATGCCGAAGATGGTGCCACGCTCAGAGTTTGATAGTGTTGCCGAGCAATTACGACAGGTCGTGGCGTTTATGTAGAGGCAATTCGGGATGACCATGGACGGAGCATGCCTATCTCAGCCACAGCCACCACCACCACCACCACCACCACCACCTCATGAGCAGCAGCAGCCGCAAACAAATCCCACTGATCCACCACAGCAATAGGACAATGTTGATCGGGAGATGCAAGATTGGCTTACGAGAGATGAGCAACTTGGGGATAATTATGTATTTTTTATGGTAGTTTGCATAACTTTTGAGATGGTAATTTTGCTTTTGTGGATATCTTTTATAGTTATTTATAGAACTTAGATATCTTTTATAGTTGTTTATAGAACTTTTAGATTGATAGCTCTTTTTGTGCATATTTAGAGGATTGGTGGTTTTTTGTGGTTGTTGTAGAACAATAGGATTGGTGGTTTTTGTGGATACTTAGGTATTTGAAACATTTATTATACTTGCCAAGCTTTCGTGGATATATAAATCTTTTTTAATGTCGAATTGTACATATTTTTTCCTCATTTGAATCTTTGTTGTTGATATATATTGTTGATGTATGTATGTCAAATTCTGATTTTTTGGGGGATGTTAGCACCCTCAAGAGTTGTTGGAGAGGGTGCAGGCGATGGAGCAGGTCCCGTTGTTGTATTTTCAGGTTTAGAGGTTTTGGAGAACCAATTGGATTCTTTTTAGTAATGAAAAAAAAGGCGTACAAACGAAATTGAGACGGATTAGCAACGGAATTCATAGATTCCATTGCTATTCCGTCTCTAATTGGCGAGGAAATAGCTGCGACAAACTGGGCAATACTAAATTTAGACACGGAATAGAGACGAATCAGCAACGACATTCATACATTCCGTTTCTGATCCGTTGCTGATTAGCAACGGATAAAAAACGGAATGCATGAATTTTGTGTTTGATCTGTTTAATGTGACAATCACGAAAATACAACTAGAACCATTCAGTTTGGGAGAAAGTCCATTTCTGTTCCGTTGTTGTTCCGTTTCTAAACGCGTCTCTAATCCATCTCTAATCAGCAACAGAATACATTTCCGTTGCTGACTAAATTAGCGTCGATAGTTTTAGAGACGGAATCGATTTCGTCTCTGTTCCGTTGCAGAATATAATTAGAGACGGAATTTATGCTAATCAGCAACGGAAATTTTCGTTTCTGATCAGCTTTTTTTTGTAGTGACACATTTTCGAAATTAATTATTTTAAATTGTTCAATCTTTTGTATAATAAATAATACAAGCATCACACAAAAATAACATACCTCGGTGTCTACACTCGAAATTTGGACATACGGATCACGACGAGTGGATCCCACATACGACCCTGACATGACACGTGGCATGAGTTATATTTTAGGGTCGTTTCAGATGTTAAGAAAACTAAATATTATAGAATCCCGTGTGATTAGTAGTTAAGGAAATTAGAATCTCATGTAATTAGTAGGTTCCTTTTGTGGACATACGCTTTCCTTTTGTATCCAAGACCTATGTGTAAATATAGGTTACCTGTACGTACACAGGAAACATACACAATAAACATTATTCTCTTTAGAAACTATCATAGTATTTTCAGCATATAAACTACGCAAATACTTTGATTCCATATGAGTTCAACATGTTCGTAAATAGAAAAAAACTAGTGATGAGATGTAAATAGACTGAGAGAGCCAAGGGACCAAAAATCTCTTATTGGAGAGAAGATGAGATGTAAATCCTCTCTAGACAGCAATGGGAAGGAGCTATTTTTGCTCCTCTCTCATAAGGACTCTAGAAAACTATCAGTCCAATGTGGGGCAAAAAGAAGCATTAGGGTGGTATAGGGTACGAGGAGATTATAATGATTGGTAATAGATGGAGAGACTGCTGCAAAGTAAGAGTTCCTTAATGGAGTCCCTTTTCCTAGGACTGTAAGGGGAATTCTTGAAGCTATTTTCTGTCCCTTCCATTCTTGGGTTGGCCATACATATGGGTTCTACAGGATCTGCTGCACATTGCAATTTAATGCAATTACAACATTTATGACTGGTAGATTAATGGGGTGTGCATCTAGAGGTGCGTGTCACCATTTATCTAATGGTTATAAATTGATTGCAACTGCAGCAGTCACATTACAACTCTCTGATATCTTCATAACCTCTCGTCTTGACATCCTTGTTCTTCATGGTCGAATCGTTAGTTGTAGAAGTTCCGACTCCTGAGTGTGGGAGTCTCGATCAGCATTTTCACTCGATGAGGGGATGATAGTCTTACAGCAAAGCACTTTCAAACAGATAAGGGTGACAAAAGCCGATATTTGTGGCAGGAGTGTCGATGGTGATGCATGTGATAGGTGTCTTGAAGCTGACAGTGATGACAGTGTCGACAAATTTTATGAAATAGAAGTTTTGACATCTTGGTCGAGCTCATTTTTGAGGAATAGGGTTTTCAATCCCGGGAAAATCCTTATCATAGTGGCGACTGCAGAATATTTCATCATAGGCATGGACATCGGTTGTTACTTCAAGGAGTTGAATGATATTAGATCTGATACGTTCTACCGGCTTGCAGGGAAATTCATGTGTATGCTCTAGGAGGTACATATGATTATAGGAAAAGATGAATGATCCTAATGATCAGTAGTGAGTTACCTTCAATTTTGTGGTTTACTCTGGCTTGATGCTTTACGAAATATGGCGCTACAGTTGTGGTTTGCTTTTTTAATTTTATAGGAAATTGTTATTTGCTATAGCTGCTGTTATTAGCTTTAGATTGAAGTTATATGAATCAAAGAGGAATGATTGCACAGAAATATGGCCAGGGTCGTCTCATTGTTAGTCTTTTCTTATGACCCTTAGCATATGCTATGTGTATTAGCACTTCCTTGCTTTGTGTTTAAAGTATGCCGTATACGTACTAGTTTTGGTGGGCACGGAAGGAATGTGCTTGACAACCAATATGTTTGTGGATTTTAGCCTCTGCATGGCTTTTATTTTGTGCCACCATGTTGTTCATGATTTGCAAAGTGATGATGCTGGCGTCTGCATATAACCGGTGAGGCAGGTTAACGATATTGTGATAGTGTTGACTCGCGTAGCAGAGATAATGGAAGAGTCTCACATTAATAGATCTTGAAAGTTCATTTTGATAATCCATCAACACTTGGCTTTTATTTTTGTGTCGAAGGTTTTGACAGTGTCCTTGCTTAGTAGGCAACGGCTTAGTGGTGTCAAACGTTTAAAATTTGTAATTTGCAGTTTTCATAAGAGATGAGGCGATATCTGAAGGCTAAAAATTTGTGATTTTGGGTGTCACCTCATGCCCAACGTTAGAGGTGAAAATTTGTGTCATGACACGATAACCTCATGCGAACATGACACGGAATTAATCTTATATGTCTTGAGTTTGAAACTTCACGAACCAAGAGCTTTACCTCTTAATAGGCCGATCCAACTCGAGCCCGGAGTAGTCCGTTAAGTCCGGATACCAAGTGATCTAAACAAAAAAAAAAAAAGAACATTTGGACTAAACTAATTTAGGTATTTCAAAAAAGTTCGCAACCGAGATGTCGAGACCTGTTAATTATTGGGGAGATGGACTTTGTGAAAAGATATATCGGGTTGATTTTTTTGTTTGGTCATCAATGGTACTATAACACATTGTAAGATCTCTTGGTCGGGTGATAATGAATTGTTTGCCTTTCCCATAAGAGTTTTTGAGGATAAGGTGCAAGATGGGTTCACGCCATTTGAGATTTTAGATTCAAATTCAAATGGAGGACTTGTCACTCTCTAACCTGGTAATGTACAGGAGCGTTTTATGGGTGCCGAATCTTCATTTTTTCAGAAGTATCTGCAATGGTCAATAAATCCAAACATAATGCGCACGATTTGCTCACCACCACTACCGACACTGCTACCAACAAGACTCGGCTCGATTGAATGCAATTGATGGTGTTATTACATGATTAGCTCAACAAAATTCACTAATATTGAAGCACGATACTGACTGTAATAAGAAACAACAGTTTCCTGAATTCTATTGGTTGATCTTAAAAAAAAAAAAAAAAAAAGCAGGGTTTATTGAACCGACAGGCACCTGCCCAGATATGACTGACTACATGAATGATGAAACTATAAATTCAGTTTGATCAAGTAATAAGGTTGTAAGGATAAAAATGGGAAAAAAAATCCAAAAACAGCTGCAATCCAATAGTCATCCTCGCCCAGCTTCAGTTTTCGTGGTATTTCCCTTTCTTTATAACTTGAAAGTTACAATTTACAAATAATGTTTGCTCACTCCATATCTAAATTTCTATACAAATTAAGTAGCATTTAGATCACAATCACAGCATTTATCCCCGAAAAACTAAAATTGTTTTCCATGTCTTAGCGATACCGATGGAATAACTTGACAAGGGAATCCAAGAAAACAGAAAAAAAGGATTCAGTTATTAAAGTTTTCTAGCCTTCCCTGGCATAAATAGTTTACAAATTTTGAACAATATGAAGCGTTAGTTTCATAATTGATCACTAAAACCTCTACTGCTCTTACAAGCTCTACACAAACTAATTTGAACAGCTTACCTGAGCTCAGCAACTGCAAATTCTTATTGGCCCAATTTGAAGGAGTAAAACCCTTGAAATGAGCAATTATGTATCATTCAGACCATACAGGTCCCTCTCAAACTGTTATGAAGACAGAGGCCAGAGCCACATACCCACACCACATCAACCATCCAATTATGTTCCCAATGCCAAAACTGTTCGCATGAAATAATGGCATAGCAACAGCGTTTTCAGCCATTTGAACATCTGCATTACTGCACCAATAAGCGAACTTCCCACATAAGGGTGGAAAAACAAGATAATATAGAATCACAATACAGAAGGACAGGAAATAACCAACACCATATTTTATGATGTAAAGGATTGGAATACCTATGTATTATGACTAGTGGGAAAATAAACTAAAAATTTCGGAACTTCTTCATCCTTTGAAAATACAAAAAAGAATTAATTCAGAGTCATGTACGCGCAAATTCATTGGGGGAAGTTGAATCTATGAATACCAGTTGTTTAATAAAACCTTTCAGTTGCAAAGCATATTGTCCTTCTGTAAAGCAATTTCTTAAGCAACTACACTAATTTCTTTCATTTTATAATAATCCAATCAAATTTATAGTCCTTATTGACTTCGACTAATTTCTTTTCCCCAGTTTGTGAGTACCATCTCTAATCTTCTCTACTTTTAACACTGACACTTTTGCAATTCGTTTCCAATGTCCTCATCTCCGCCCCAATCATGACTTTGCCTTAGTATCTACTATGCAGTAATTTACAGCTGCTATGGCAGTAATTAATCAAATTAAATCAGGCTAGTTAAGAATAAGAATGTCAAAAATGGAGGTGAAATGAGAGTCAAGATTGATTAAACTTCAATTTAAACCTCATTATGGTCCAATAGGATAGTAGACGTTTTAGATTGGTAGGAGCAACACTAAAAAGATTAAATTCAAGATAGAGATTGGATCCAATCCAACAAGGTCTAATTCGTTCTCCCTCGTTCAGGAAAAAAAAAGGAAACAAACACTTGCCTCGACAATGCATCAAGTATACTATATAATATGTATTCAGTGTCCTATGAAGATTAAGAGAACTATAACATACAACAGAAACTAGGTCCACAATGATCTGTGGAACTGAATGCTGTGCAACAAACAAACATATCATGTCAAAAAAGTTAAAAAAGTTGAGGTAAAAAATGTTGCAAAACATTGAAAGATTAATTTCCCAACGGAGAAATACAGCAAAGGGAGGAGTATCACCAATAAAATGCGAGAATGGATCAGGTATCTAAAAGTATAAATTTTGCCGCTTGCATAGGATTACGCAAAGATGAATAAGGTCTACCGTCTACTATGAAAATCATGTGAGATAGAAATAGGCTGGCCTATGATGCAATAACCTGAAATTGATACAACTCAGGCGCAACAGGTTTGAAAGAGCAAAAGATGGAAAAGACAGAAATGCAACGCGCTGGAAAGTTGAAACTTGATCTCAAATGGAAGTTGCTTTACAGATCAAGTAAGCTTAGGGTAGGCTGATAGGCTCTGACTCTACTTCGTATCATTGAGCTGCCACAATATATAGGGAAATTCTAACTGTATACAACGACGCAAATAACAATCTAGTGTAGCTCTGTTACATGATATCGCATCATTACAAAGAAAATATCAAAATAGATTTTCCATACTCTGTAATCACTCTCTGCTCCTCACTATTACCCTTCACGTAAATGCAAGTGTATGCACGACCAACTTACTGACTACATCAGTCATTCTGTTAAGAACTTCCAACATCCAGATAGAAAGTCCTCAGTTCCATCTAGCAAGGTCCTAGTAGATGCCCTAGGCGGTCCTCTATTTCCTAATAGCATAAATTAGCACTGATCTTGATGTGCGGTCAACTATGACAGAGTTGAGGACAACGTTCTATATTGTAAGGACCAGCCAAAATGATGATGATATAAACGTAACATCATGATATATAACATTTAAATGCTATTAACAGTTAAATATTGCATAAAGTAACAATGGAAAATTTCTTTATGCCAAAATATTATTTTTTCTTTTGCAAATGCCTAAAGAAGATTAAGAGATTACCTAGAGTGCTTGAACAGACAAAATGATAAAACCAGTACCGATCATAAACAGATTTTCGTGCTGTAATGCCCCATGTGTAAGAGTAGATCCTCCTGCCTGCAAGGAGAGATTCACCAAAAAATGAGGAAAGAAAATTTTGTAGCCCCAAAAGCTTTTGACATTGACACACAACAATATGGATATGACATGATTGTTTCGAGTGAATTATCATACTTGATCATTTAATTTTATAGACCATAGATGTCAGATTACAAGCCCGCATACAAGAAAATTCCAAGAATTAGAACTTCAAAAGCATGTACACCAGAAGTGAAAATTAGGTATCACTGTAATGTTTATGCAGCATGTCCTCTTTTACTCTGTCAATAGTGAGGGAAACAAGTCTTTGACGTGCATATTATTTCTTCATACAGTAGCCAATAATATGGTAAGTATAGTAGACTGAGAACCATTATCACATCTAACTGTGAAATAACTTCCTGGTTCGCTTGTTTCACTGATAAATCATGTGCAGCTACACTCGGTCAACCAGAGAAGAAGGTGGAAAGGGGATGTGGGTTGAGGGAGCATCCCCATCAATTCGACTAGAAGCCTTTATTCTGCTTCTTATAGTATTTGAGAAGTCTTGCACGACTTTGTCTTTAATCGGGCTACTTGCTTCAGAAAGTTCAGCAAGTTTTGTAGACTGTAAAAGAGCCACACAGATGGAAAATGCTTGTAGAGATGAGATTGAAGTACTGAAGTTCACTGTGCAAATTCCCCCATTAAAAGTACCCAATGTGAAAGCAGGTTTTTTCTCTTGTGCTGCCCCTCTCTGCAAAAAAAAAATATGGGAGAAAAATCAAAGTAGGAAACATAACCACAGAACAGATGGAGTGCAAACATATACGGTACCGCCAGAAAATATTTTTCTTTCCATTTTTTTTGGAAAAGACATGAAAACTGTACATTATTATCTAATTAAAAGCAGCTAAAAATGAAAATAAGTATCATCTTGTCAATCAAATAGCAAAATCACTACCTCAAAGAAAAGAACAAAATGATCTGGACTTGAAAAATTGTAGGACGAACTAAAACCTTTGCTATCCTGGTCCTTGCAAGCAAGAATTCTTAAATTGCAACCCAAGTCCCAGCCTCCACAATCACATGAACCACCTGATCTCCATCGGTTAATTAGAGGTGAAGGTACTCCTTTGCATGGAAACCCATGGTTACCACTTGGCAGTATGACTTTAGTACTAGAAAGACTTTGGCTTCTTATACAAGGCTCATACTGGAGGCCTTCCCTCGAGTTGAATGAATTCCTCTCCTTCAGAAAGCACTCAGGAAACTCCATCTCTACAATGCTTCCAACTTTAGCGCAACACCATCCTTCACTACTTAAATTTCTAGAGATGTGTTTTGGGACCTTAACTACAATGGCTGCAAGCTCATCGTGCAGTTCGAGATCTTGGATGTTTTTAACAGTTGGTTTTTGCTCAACAGCATGCAAAACAAACTCTCTTAATATGAATGGATCCTTGGAGTCATGTTCAGCAGATTCAAGTCCCTGAGAACCAGAAACCTTCATTTGGCCAACGATTTTAGGTCCAAAGTCCTGGTGTTTGCCTTTGCCGCCTCGATTTATAATCCCTCCGCTTTTCTTTTTGTGAAAGGAGTAGGAAGTGAAAACCCAGCTACAATCGTAATTCCCAGATATATCTGTTTTCTTCATTTTAGCAGTAAGAATGTTTTTGTTATTGTCAACTGCAAACGCTAAAGACTGAACCCCATCCTTTACTGTGACCGTCAGAAGAGCTTGCACCATCTGAAGCTTCACAGCTACACGCGAGACATCTGCCCCGATCTTGGAGCTTGTGAAATGCAAATCTCTTTTGACAGGAGTATCTAATACTTCTTCAGATGATTTCCGGGTGTCACAAACAAGGGTCGACTCATCTTCCATGGACTCAATTGAATGATGGCGGTTAACAACCCTGGGCTTAAATATTGGATCGAGCAATCTTTTCAAAGGGCTGGAACTGCCTCTATGAGCTTTAAATTTTTCCCGATTAAAATTATCCATACAAGATACATCTAATTCTGCAGGACCAGGCTTGACAGGAAAATCAGTTGAATTCAAATGCCGCACAGCTGATACCTCTTGAGAACTTAAACATCTTTTAATCTGACCAGAAGTAAAGGTGGACGGGCAAGGAGACAAACATCTGCCTTTTGAGGCTGCTGTTTTCTGATCCAGCTGATTGTATGGCCTAGAAGTAGAATTACTCTCTTCTGATATTCCTCCTGAACCAGTTTTCAATTCTGATGCACCAAGTAGAATGTTTGTCATCCGAGAATCAGTGGAACTATACGATTTGATATCTGACACCTTCCTGTTTTCAAAACTGCGTAATGGTGGACATGAATGAGGAATATCAGAATACACATTTGTACACTGAACTTCCTTATTAGCATAAGATCTCCCTGAAAAGCTCGGGCGATTTGCTTCAAGAGGTCTCTGATTACCTCTGGTGCACTCAAATTGTGTGGAAATACTTGAAACCTGATTTTTTTCAATATTTTTGGGCAGAAGAAGAACAATGGTTTTCTGTTTGCCAGCACAGTGTTGGTCAGGAAGCCTGTATTCACAATAATGCTCTTTCATGTTTGTAGACCCTTTCTTGACCTTCCCCTCTGGACAATTGGAAGCACCGTAATTCCCTAACTTTGACGATGACATGCCCAAATTATTACTAGAAGACAAGGAAATGGGGCTTTTTCCATGGACTTGCTTTTGACTATGCTTCCAATTTTCAAGGCGCCCCCAATCAAGGACCCCAAAGTTCAAAGCCTTCTCTTGCAAGTTTTCTCCTCTCTCTACACGCTGAAGATAAACTGGCAAATTTGACATAAATTTCACAAGCTCAGATTCTTTCCTTGTCTTATATTCAATTCGTTCTTCTTGGTGAGGCGATCTAAAAGGAACCGATATCTCATTATCATATTTGGTTTTACCTATTTCATCAAGCAAACAAGCATAAGATTGACTAGCAGACCTTTCCAATTTTGGTTTATTTGGAAGCTTCAAACTTTGGCTTCCTTGGGATAGCGTGATGTTCTCCATACACCTTTAGAGATTGATCATTCATCAAACTCATTCAGGGATGATAAAGGTGTTCCATAACCTCCACATGCTCCATGTTATAAATGTTCGTAAACAATATCTTTCATTGCACGGCATCATATAACTTCTCAAATAACGAATTCAATGATTGCCCCCCTTCCTTGTCAGCCTTCAACTCTCATGAGCTTCAAGTTTTCCATTCATTGAAGAAAAATAGTCACGTTGGCATGTGATAAGTCCTAACTCCACCATTTAATAAGAAGAATGGATCTGCAAACAATTGAATCAAATGGATTGAATAAATGTGTTATCACAAGATCGTCAAAACAAAAAATTTGAAGAGTATTAGTATATGCTACAAGATGCAAAAGAAGTGGATGAAGATAAGAGTAAGAAATATGTGCAATCGTCTTATAATGCAGGCTAAACAATGGCAAAATTAAAGAATTCCACCGTTCTTCCTTTTTTTTAATCAATGTGCATGGGTTGGCGCCTACAGAATTACAGACAATATGAAGATATATATGAGTTGAATCACTCGAAAAAGCATCACCCATGCAAATGATTTATGGCATCATGAATACTATCTCGCAATTACAACATTATCTCGATCTACGTGTTAGGATCTCTAATAATATATAACACCACAAACACAACGCATACAGAGTTAAATAAAATAGAATCTAACCACATAGGAACTTTGAATACCCATGCCTTGGAGAGTATTAGAGAGGGAATATACGGTTTTCCATTGTCTAGTGTATTGTTGTATTTTTGGCTCTCACTGGGAACCAGTGACGAAGTTCCTTAGTCATGCAAGTGCAAGAAAATCTCGAAATGAAATTCTAGTTTTTCGGAAACGGAACTGTAGATCCGCGAACAATCCAATACATTGATACAGAATAAATTTGAAAGAATTTGGCAAGTGCATTTTTAATCATTGTACATGAAAAATTTATAGAAATTTAACAACTCAAGGAATCAATTGCAGTAGCGTTAACCTACTCAAGATCTAGTGCAATTCTCATTACCAATTCAACCACCCACAGAAATTCAGTCCTTCCCAAAAATAAAAATAAAAAAAACTTTTGGAGTAAAAAGAGAACCATAATAAAACCTTGAAACACATAAAAGTTAATACTCAAAAAGATGACGAGAGTGATGAGATCGAGGCCATTACAACAAGGATCGGAAGAGGTGGATCTGGCAGAGAGTGCCACAAATGAGGACGCTGAAAGACCAAAACTGGAAGCAAAGAAATGGTGAAGGAGGAGTGAGAGACAAACAACAGCTAGGTAACGCGGAGGGAGGTGGGCGGCTTGGTTTGTTGGATGCTTTGTTGAGGATGATGAAGATGATGATGCGTGCGCTCTTTGTCGTGTCCTGTTGCCTCTCTCTCTCTCTCAAGTCGACCGACTGCTTTCTTTCGCTATCGCTTTTTTTAAGAGTCTGGCTATGTGCACCCCGTATAATAATCATGACACTCATCAAAAAATTTGTAAAAATTAATTTTGGAAAGAAATGTCAAAAATGCCCTCTCAAACCCAATAATTTACTCACGATCGAGAATTTTTCCTTCCCGCACACCCCACCTTCAATCCAATTTTTTCACGAGTGCAATCGATTCATAACCGTGCACATACGTGGAGTTGAATGAACTCAGTTGACCTATTTCGGAGGAAAAAATAATGTCGATTTGTATTGTAGGGTTTGTTAAATTATGTATATTTGCATCACTGTTAATATGTAATGGGTGAAGAAAATGAGTGAGAGGTGGACGTAGAACAAAGTAAAGTTTTTCTTGATTTTTTGTATTTTTCATTTTTCAAATTGTACAGGGGACGTGAAGTGATTAGCCACACATGACCGAGACACTACATAAAGTCTCAATTGTATCTAGCCGACACTCTTGCACGAATCTCGGACTAAAATAATCGAAACCATATGTATGTACTTTGTGATACTAGTCACGGTCATTGGGTACCGAGACTTGAGGAATAGTTTCAGACATATGCAACCGAGACTGTATGTTATTTCTCGAACTTATGAGACCGAGATAATCGAGGTGCTTTGAGAAATAAATGGGGTGTCTTGATCAGGTAGGCTGCTCATTTTTGAAGGAGTGAATTTGAAAAACTTAATCGGGTGCCTTGAGAAATTGACTAAGTGCTCTGATCAAGAAACAGCCAGGTGCCCATAGCGGCACGCTATTTTAATGAGGTTTGAGCCTATATGGTCCATTAAACGGCTAAAAGGAGCGCGGTGGGGTGTCACATCATTCCAGGCCTACTTGACCGAGTTGTTGAAAAATGAGGACTTCAGTGGTGGGACCTAATTCCCATTATACGTATCTGAACGCACGCACCACTTTAATGTTTATGAGAGTAGATTTGCTACAGTAGGTAAAGTTACCTATAGCAACTCGCTGTGAGTGCGCTGTTGTTAGCGAAAAATCTTTGGTTATTTGATACAAATAAAAATTTAGTTATACTTTTACTCTCTCTAGCTTTAATTTTTTTACACATGGGAGATAGTATTGGTAAATTGTATAAACTTCATACTCCCGAGTCCCGATTGTAGCAATTATACTTGCATACAGAGGTGCGATATACTCCTACAAAAAAAGGTGTGATATATGATTTCTTTTTCTTTTTTGTCATATGTTATATATTAATTGAAAAGGTTTAGGTTAATACAAGAGAAAAGAAAAATCACTTTGGCATATAACTTTATTCATATTCTTTTCGAATCAGTAACTACAGAGAAAATATATATTATTTGTGATGGAGGGGCTAAGTGGGGCACCCTTACGCCCCTACCGCACTCATGCCATGCCAAAAAAGGAGTATTAAACGACCCCACTTTTTGTTGATCTTACCCTATTCCTCAAGCATATCCCAACATAGAATTTCAATTGCTAAACGTACCCCACTTTTTTTTTTCGAAATCCTTGAAATACCCTTATCTCAAAACATTCAAACCTGTGAGAATGAACCACTGAGTGTATTGTATAGAGTGGGTTCAGTATATACATGTATGTGTGTCACGTGTTGTGGGTGTTGTATTGTAATCCAAGGGTGGGTTCACAATGTTGTAACTGAACAACTGTGATGTATTGTGTATTGATATATAAAGTGAATAACAGAGCATAAGAGATCTCGATTTTGGAGACTCTCACATAATTTCTTGCTCTACAAGTTTTCCTCTTCATTAAGGTTTGTGAGTGAAGATGAGAGAGTTTACATGGTATCATAGCTTTTTTTTGCTAACGCCGTTAACGATTTTAGTACAAGATCTTCGCTCGTCTTTTTGTGAACAAGAATGGCTGAGACAACGAGCTGTGATGGGAAAGAGGTCAGATCTGCATCACCAGAGGATAGATCTACCCTTTCGTTTGATGAATCTCCACCACATCGAGCCAAATCTACGATGGAAGAAGTTAGATCTATGCTCCACAATCATGAAATTGTTCATCATGGGACTGGATATGGTCCTTCAATGGGTAAATCTTCTTCACAGACACAAAATATTGCTCCATTTGGTAGTTCTTTAAATCAAATGGTTCCAATGAAACTTGATCGTACTAATTTTGTGTTCTGGAAGTTGATGATGTTACCATTGTTTCGTGGTTGCAAATTGGATGGATATATTCTTGGAACTGTGCCAAGACCACCAGTAACATTAGCTGAGTCAGGTCTCCCAAACCCAGAGTATGTAACTTGGTATGAGAAGGATCAGGTATGTTTGGGTTGGCTTATTAGTTCGTTAGACAAAAGAGTTGCTTCTTGTGCTATGGGTGTGTTTTCTGCATATGATGCTTGGCATGCGATTGAAGAGTATTGTGGTTCACATTGTCGAGCGATGTCTCGTTATTACAAACGCCAGATTCAGTCATGCAAGAAATGATCTCTGCCTATGTTTGAGTATCTGTTGAAAATGAAGGATCTTGCTGATAATCTTGCTATGGCTGGATCTCAGATGTCTAGTGATGAATTGATATCTAATGTGTTGTTGGGACTTGAGTCGGAGTACTTACCCATTGTTACCCTTCTTCAAGATAAGACCGATTTACGCTGGTCGACCTTACAAACATCTTTGTTAGGGTTTGAAGCTACACTTAGTCACACGCAAGGTTCTATGGGTATCAATTCCTTGACTATTCATGATGATTATCCTTCAGCTCATTCCGCAGAAGTGAACGCTGGAGTTGGTGGCGGTCAAGGAACTGGCCAGTTTGTGCATTATGGTACTAGGGGATCTGGGGCTCGTGGTCGAAGAGGCCGTACCAAAGGTCGTGGAGGTTTTAAGTTTTCGAACAATAGTAAACCGACATGCCAGATATGTAGTAAAGTGGGTCACTCAGCGGCCGTCTACTAGGTGATTTTCGGTTTATGGGGTCTTAGGCTGGGCAGCCATAGAGGCTCAGTCCTCGTCCTATACTCCTTCGATGATGAGACATCCTTCTCCTCCTCAGTTTCCTCCATCATAGCAACAATCCTTCTACACTGCTACTGAACAGGGGTCTGATGGGTCCTGGTACGCTGATAGTGGGGCCACATCTCACATCACAGCTGATCAATCTCAACTAGCACATTACATGCCTTATTCAGGTAATCAGTCCTTGGTAGTTGGTAATAGTCAAAAGTTACATATTTATGGTTTGGGTACTGCTCAGTTACCGTCTGATTGCTCGAGTCTATCATTCCACAACACATTGTGTGTCCCACAGATTAGGAAGAACCTTCTGAGTGTGTCTCAGTTGACCAGTGAAAATGATGTTCTAATCGAATTTCATGCTGATAAATGTTTTGTGAAGGATTCCAGCACTAAGGCTGTGCTACTTCATGGAACACTTTGAAATGGTTTGTACCAATTTTTTAGTTTTCCACAGTCTGTTTCATCTCATTCTGATTTGGTTACTACTAATAAAGTTCCTCCAGAGTTGTGTCCTTCAAGGTTGGGGCATCTTGCATTTCAAACGTTGCAGAAGGTGTTACAATTGTAACACATACCGTCCTCATCAAGGTTTACTTGTTCCAGTTGTCATCTGGATAAGAGTCAAGCATTACCGTTTCAAGTGTCATTGAGTCAGTCCACTTTTATTCTTGATTTGATTCATACTGATCTATGGGGTCCTGAACCATTTAAGTCTGCACATGGGTATAACTATTATGTACATTTCATGGATGATTGTACGAGGTTTACCTGGATTTATCCGTTGAAGTTGAAATCAGATGCATTGGGTGTTTTTGTTCATTTTAAAAAGTATGTTGAAAATCAGTTTTCTACCACTATCAAACGTGTTCAATCTGATTGGGGTGGTGAATATCGATCATTTAAGTCGTTTCTGGATTCTTGTGGAATTGGTTTTCAGCATTCGTGTCCTCATGTTCATGAACAAAATGGTCGGGCTGAGCGTAAGCATCGTCACATTGTTGAGATGAGCTTCACGTTATTGGCTCAATGTCATTTTCCACTTACCTTTTGGTGGGAAGCTTGTGAAACTTCTATTTTTTTGATAAACAAACTTCCAACTAAAGTGTTAAAAGGTTTTTCTCTTTATGAAAAACTCTACAATAAGCCTCCTGATTACGCTTTACTTCGTGTTTTTGGGTGTGCTTGTTTTCCATTTCTTCGGCCATACAACTCTCATAATATCAATTCAGATCGGACAAATGCATTTTCTTGGGATACAACTCTTCCCATAAAGGGGTATAAATGTCTTCATAAATCTGGTCGTATTTACATCACTCATCATGCGTTGTTTCATGAGTCAGAGTTTCCATACACTGAGTTGTTCCCTTCGTCACCTCCGACGTCTAATCCACCTTCTTATGGGATAACTGTGTCTCTTCCCATGTCCACTAGGGTTGATGTCTCCTCTTCTTCCCCATGTGTTCCATCTGAGTCTCCTGGAGCTACTGAGAGTCTTGCTGAGTTATACAGTCCTAATCAGGTGTCTTCCGTACAGTCTAAGGATGGAGTTACTCCGTCTTTGTCTACTTCCTCTGCCACTGCTAGGTCTTCTCCTTCTACCTCTACTGGGACTGTTCCTATATCCGTGGGACCACACAATACTCACCCTATGATCACTTGAGCTAAGAATGACATTGTTATGAAAAAGGCTTTTGTTGCTACTACTTCAGTAGCTGATCAGAAGATTCATAAATCTGCCGAGGAAGCCCTCAATGACCCTTAGTGGAGAGAGGCAATGGTTACTGAGTATGATGCTCTTATTCGGACTGGCACTTGGTATTTAGTCCCTGCATCAGTTAACCAAAATGTGGTCAATAATAAGTGGATATTTTCTCTTAAGAAGATTTCTGATGGCTCAATAAATCGGTATAAATCTCTATTAGTGGTTAAAGGCTTTAAACAATTGCCAGGTATCGATTTTGATAAGACATTTAGTCCAGTGGTCAAGGCTTCTACCATTTAAGTCATTCTCTCATTGGCAGCCAATCTTGGTTGGTCTGTTCGTCAACTGGATATAAATAATGCTTTTTTGAATGGGACTTTGGTGGAATAAGTGTATACAAACCAACCTCTTGGCTTTGTTGATTCTAAGAATCCTTCTTATGTCCGTCAGCTCCATAAAGCACTATATGGACTACGACAAGCCCCGAGAGCTTGGTTTGATAAACTTCGCTCCACTTTTGTTTCGTGGGGATTTCAGAATTCCAAAGCTGATAATTCGCTGTTTGTTTTCAAAACTCCGTCATTAGTTTTATATGTTTTGGTGTATGTTGATGATATCATCGTCACCAGCTCTAATGTTAATTCAATTAAGTCTTTCATTTCTCGGTTGAATGAGTGTTTTGCTTTGAAAGATATCAGTGATTTGAGTATGTTTTTGGGTATGGAAGCCAAGAGAGATGCCTCTGGACTACTTCTCACACAGTCAACCTATATTAAACAACTTCTTCTGAAAAGTGGTATGCTTCAGGCTAAACTAAATGACACGCCTGCATCAGTTGGTAAGCCACTGTTTTCTGATACATCTCCTATTTTTGCTGTTTCGACTTTGTATCGTAGTCTTTGGGGTGGTCTTCAATATTTAGTGAATACTCGTCCCGACATTGCCTTCATTGCTAACCGACTCACTCAATTTCAGAAGTGTCATACCGTCACTCATTGGCAGGCACTTAAGCGAGTTCTTCGCTATCTGAAGGGAACTATTGAGTGGGGCTTATGGTTTCGACCAGGTTCATCATTACTCATCATTGGTTTTTCTGACGCCGACTGGGCTGCTTCTCCAGATGATCGAAGATCGGTTTCGGATGTTGCAGTCTTTTTGGGCAGTAATCTGATTTCGTGGCAGTCTAAAAAGCAACATGTGGTTGCTCGTTTTAGCACCGAAGCAGAATATCGAGCATTGGCTCAGGCCGCAGCGGAGATTTCTTGGCTTCAGTCACTTCTTATGGAGTTGCATATTTTAGTGCCAGCCTCCCCGGTCATATGGTGTGATAATGTTGGTGCCTAAGGCTTGGCTCGCAATCTGGTATATCATGCTCGGATGAAGCATATTGAGTTGGATTTGCACTTTGTTCGTGATAAGATTCTTGCTGGGCAACTCTCGGTGTTACATGTTCCAAATCATGATCAGGTGGCTATTTGTTTCACCAATGCGTTTGCAGTGTCTCACTTTTCTTACTTGAGGAGCAAACTCAGTTTAGCTGCGCTTCCCCTTCGTTTGAGGGGGATGTAAGAATAAACCACTGAGTGTATTGTATATAGTGGGTTCATTATATACATGTATGTGAGTCAAGCGATGTGGGTATTGTATTGTAATCCAATTGTAACAGAATGACTGTGATGTAGTGTGTATTGATATATAAAGTGAATAACAGAGCACAAGAGATCTCGATTTTGGAGACTCTCACACAATTTCTTGCTCTACAAGTTTTCCTCTTCATTAGGGTTTGTGAGTGAAGATGAGAGAGTTTACAAAACCTCATATCCCTCACCCTCACCTCGCCCTCACCCCACCACCCCTCAATCCTCTCCAATTCTCAGTTTTGACCATTATAGAGCACTTGTGTGGCGACCCTATGCCCCGAGGCCACCGGGTGAGCTGGTGAGTTGCTATGCGGGTCTTGCAACCCTTCCGACGTTAGTTGTCACGTCAACACTCCTCGATGTGCGTGGTAGTCATCATATTCTCTAGATTATTTGCCAATTATTCAATATATTCATTAAGTTAAAAGTATGGATTGTGTTTTACAGAGTTTCAAATAGGTAACCATTAATTTACAGTGGAAGTCTTAACATATCATAATCATAGATTTTTAATAACTTTCAAGTCATATAGAGCATCAGTTCTACTATGAAAAACCCGAAATCAAGTACACTGTATATCAGGCGACAATATACTATGAAAATTAAATATATACATGTACCGTGTCTATCAAGTCTCCCATAACCCAAAAAGTAAAAAAAAATATCAAAATGAACATGTACTATTAAGTCTTGGACTTAGGCAATCAGAGATAGTCGCCTAAGACCTCCTTGCCCTTACTGGTACTAAGACTTGCACTTAGTCATCACAACAAAACAGATGACGAGTCCAATGAGTAAGATCTTAAAAGAAAACCACCGAGCATTCAATAATAGAGAAACCAATAATAAAGTTAAATAAACATGCAGAAATATATAAACAGTCAACTGTAAGATAATCACATCCATAACTAACACCAATAGAAACCAAATAATTGTGTCGCGTAGCAAACTAAACCATACTTCGTCAATCTGAATGATCTCAACAGCCCGTACCACACTGGCTCATATCCGGACTACTAGCGGAGGATCGGTCTGGATCACAACCCGCCGAACACATGCACTGGTGAAGTCAGCAACTCGGGTTGCCAATCATTGAGGGCGCAAGTGACACGTGCTATGGTCTAGCATACTGAATCCCGTACAACATAACATCCAAATAAACCCTGGAAACGAACAAAACTATCGACCAATATACCAAATCAAAGCAGTGATAGAATATGGATAATGAACAGTAAAGAATACAAGATAGCACAATTGAAACAATTAAATACTTAATATTTGTTTCTTAAGGGATTTACGCACCTCAAATCACACTCCGAGCCCCAAAACACCCCGGTCTACCTCGCTACACTCTCAACTACCGTACCATAGCCCCCGAGTCCCCTGGGATCTATTTCTAGTGTTTTAAAGTGACTTAAGGTGTTTAAATTAGATTTAGAGTTCTATTTCTCTAAATAGCCCCTTAAAAACTAAATAAAGTCTCAACTTTCAATTTAGGATCATACGTTGCAGCGCAAATCAGAACATTATAAATTCCAAATCATGAAAGACACTTAGCAGGAAAGTTTTTGCTCTGTCTTAGATTTCTAAAAAGATTTGGTTTGTAAAATTCCAATTTAAAACGAAAGAGATATCGAACTTTTAATAAGACAACTCGAATTAGAATCAAAATCTGACCAGCAAGTTTGTAAAAATCATTTCTTCAAATTTATAGCTCCAAAACTCATAATTTTTTAGGCCCGCTATGGGCACCCCACCAATTCATGAAGGCACCCATATTTTTTTCTCATTCTCCCATCTAAAATGTAAATGACTATTTTGCCCCTTCATATATACTCACTCAAACCCCACAAACCATTTTCAAAGCAAAACTGGGGCACCCCACCACCTTGGATCATAAGTGAAACCTAAAGCCACAATTGTGTTTGCCGAGCGTGTATCGATTCTTGCGTCTTGACATCATCCGACAGCGAGGTAACAATGTTTGACAACCATATGAAGCTTTGAAGGAACTATTTTTTGGATTAAAAACTGTAAAATTGATGATTTGGTTTGTCAACGTAGGGTTTGCTAAATTCGACCAATCCGAACTTGTTTGTACTATAAAATGGAAGATTGTACTGCAATGGTGCAAGAGGAGGTAGAACAAGAGGTAATTGTTGAAATTTAATGTGTTTTATTTGCGGTTTCTCAAATTTTCATACGTTTTTTCACGGGTGCGATTGATTCGGCCTCGCAGGACCGAGAGTCATTAGAAGTTCTCGGCGGGACATTTTCGAGAGTGCTTGGAATGTGTCGGTTTTTTGATTCCGTGAATTCCCATAAGGTGTCGGCTCTGAATGACCGAGACACTACATGTTCCAAAAAATTGCTATGTAATCTAAACCAGAATTAAGAAAAAAATGACGCGACACCGACAATAGCACCAACACTTCAGAAAGGACCAAATTGTACACCGAAAAACATCATGTTTCATCATCCAACATACTATCCAACATTCCACAAGTGGGCCTAGTTCCTCAAACTAAGAAAAATAACAAGTTTCATGCAACATTCATCAAATTATCCAACATATTATCCAACATTCATCAAATTTTTCCTCAAATAGTCAATGCGACATGATCCTTAAAGCTCTTCGACAAAGCACCGTCTAAAGGACCACCGGGGAAAGGAGCACGCATTTCTACACGCCCTTGTGACTCTCCTTCATTATGGCCACCTCCACCACTAGTACTCCCACCCACATTACGATCAGTTTCCGTGGTGTTCGCCGCCGCTGATGAGTCACTACTACTAGACTCCAATGCATGGGCCTCCTCTTCGCCTCGGGTAACAACAAGATATTTTCGTCGCCGCGTGTCGATGTTGGAACCCTCATCGTGCAATTGTAAATTCCTTGCACGATTTCCATCAATCTTAGCCTTTCCCTTAACATCTACATTCTCCTTCTCTTTCTCTTTCCGATAAGATGCAGTCGGGGGTCTCCGGCCGCCTCGCCCACGGTTACCCCTCGACACCTCAACACCAACCTCCTCCCTAGTCACTGGGGTTTTCGAGCGAGCCATACCTGAAAACACTACAACATGTAAGTGCCTGGAGCAGAAACAAAAGTACAATTCAAAAAAAATGAACAAAATCTACCATTTCTATAGTCTCGGTCAAGCAGGTTAGAGCAAAACCTTAAAATATCGGTGACGCATAACCGAGAAAGGAATAAAAGTCTCGGTAATGGACAACCGAGAGAAATGCTACGTTCTCGGTTGTACATCACCGACAGGACATAAACTATACACTTCGACTTACTCTCGTGATGTGGTGACCGAGACGACAATAAAAGTCTTGGTAATGGACAAGCGAGAGATATTCTACAATCGCGGTTGTACATCACCGACAGGACATAAACTATACACTAATGGTTACTCTCGTGAAGTGGTGACCGAGATAACACAATTACTCTCGGTCATTAGTTGCCGAGACTGTGTAAACTATTCAGGCATGTCTGGCCGAGAACCACGAGTTCCCAAAAATTTCCCCTCAGTCTCGGCCATGCTTGGCGAGAGTGTAAATAAAATCTCTGGCCTGTGTGGTCGAGAACCACGACTTTCCAATAAATGAACTATTGAATGCACCGCCACACAAACATAACAACTACTCTACAAAATGGAACTTAATTAGACTATCAACGTACCTTCAAACGATCGATTTCACGACTTGAGTGTGTGAACGAAGAACTTGAACCGAGCCCTAATGTGGAGATGAAATTGACCAATACCCAGAGCCTTCAAACTCGAAAAACGTCCTACAACAGAGGAGAGAGACGGAGAGGAACGAAGACAAATGACTCTCGGGATTGCTTGCTCGTTCGTTCAAGAGAGTATTGGTTGCTTCAAGAGGACGGTGGTGGGGTGGTGGGGTGCCTCTGTTTTGAACGAGGGGTATTTTGGGGATTTCGGGCCTCAATTTTGGGTGCCCTTGGTAAATGACTTTGTGCCCTCAACAACTGGGTGCCTTAATGAATTGGTGGGGTGCCCATAGCGGCCCTCTAATTTTTTGTCACAAAACAGGCAACATACCCAACAATAACATACTGAAAGATGAGCTCATTTCGATAATAATTGAGAGACTTATGCATTGTCAAAGTTCATTTTAAAAATCCCTTATCAGCATTTAAATTGCCTGATTGCAAAGCATTTTTTAGCTAGAAGGAGTTTGAATTTCAAAATTTCTGTAAGACGAAGGTGTAGATCTCTGAGTAAGCTTTCCAACGGCTTATGATCCTACCCATTTGGAGTTCGTATGAGAGAGTTATGCTCAATTTACAGAAGTTAGATCAAGAAATTTAACATGCACGCACCAAGAAACTTCGAGAACACAATCCATTTGAAAAATTAGTTTCAAATCCGTAACATAATAAACTCTCCATTCATAAAGAGACTAAAAAAACTAGTGAGCAAACTTAAAAATTCATTTTTTAATCAAAACCCAAATTTTGAAGCTCATTTTCATGAAAATGGGATGGAGAATATGATCACCTTGGTTTTGATCTTCCTAGCTTAATTCCTCTAGTAGATGACCTCCATTCCTCCTAGTTCTTGCTGAATTATCCACCTCTCGAACCTAAGAACAAACTTTGTTATTGTTGCTTGAAAAGATTTCTCACTAGCTTAGCTACATATAGGTTATGTTAGAATCAATTGTGTTCATGTATCTTGAGGTCGATCTAATGGTCCTTGTTAACTCCTACTCCACTAACTTCTATCTTGTTGACACCAATTCCCAACTCAAATCTCCTAAGATTCCATTCTAGTGTGAATCTCAAGGTAAATCTATGATCAATTTTTCCATCCAACTATAGGCATTTGTAATCAATTGATTCAATTAATTTAACTTAGGCACTTTTATACATATGTAGGCTATTTAGGGCCTTTAAATTGATGTACTACCCACTACAAGAAAAATGATATTTAGAAATAGAATTAGCAACTGAATTAAGTTTCGTTGCTAAGAAAAAGTGGTTAGAGACGAAATTGAGACGGACTAATTCAGAGACGGAATAGAGAGAGATCGAGAGATGGAAATAGAGTCGAATTAAATTCCGTCTCTAAATAATGGCGCCAACATTCCTACCAAAATTTTTTTTTTTTATAACCGTTCATCAAATCTCGAGATTCGTGCGTGCTTCGATCTAGGCCCCCCCAAAACTTGTTGATCGACCAAAACAATTCCCAAATCTCTTTCTCTCAACTCTTTTTCTCTCTGCTGGTGCTCTGGTCTCTCTCTTTCACCGCTAACCGCTCGTTTCATGACTCTCTCGCTTTCTCCGGTCATCGGTCACCGCTCTCTGCTCTCACCGGCCACCGCTCTCTCATCGCCATCTCCGCTCACCGCTCTCTCGCTCTCTCTATCTCTCTCTCTCTCTCCGCTTCTCTCTCTCTCTCGCTTCTTCAGTGCTCACCGCTCCGCTCACCTCTCTCTCGCTCGTCGAGGATGTTCTCTCCTCTCTCACCGCTCGCGACCGACGTTTCCGGCTCTCTCTCTCTCTCACCGCTCTCTCTCGCCGAAATCTCTCTCCCAAACCCTAAATCTCTGCCGTCGCTGCGATTGCGGCTGTGACGAGGTCGTCGGCTCTGCCGTCACCGGCTGCCGGAGATTGGAGCCTCCGAAGCCCTAAGCCGTCGCCGACCTACACCCCACCCTGCCGTCGCCGAACTAGTCAAGGTAACACCCTAAGTCGTTAGTCTTTTTTTTTGTTTTTTTATTTTTGAATGGGTGTTACAATTTGGATTGAATGATAGGTTTATTCGTTCAGATTTTGATACTATATAGGATTGATTGAGAAAACAAAAATGATAAAACTCAATTTGGATTGAATGATAGGTTTATCGGTTCGATTTTGATACTATGTAGGAATATGATCGATTGAAGAAACAAAAACCATTTTTTGTTCATTGGGTTTCTATGTGATTACCTTTTTTTTTTTTTTTTTTTTTTTTTTTTTTTTTTTTTTATGAAGATTGGTCTTACATTATTAAATTGGTTTGATTTGATTTGAAATGTAGATTGTTTAGCGGAGTTTGTTTGCAAATCGTGCACAATTTTAGATGTCATGCTTTGGAGATAGGTTCTAAAATTGTTTAGGGAGTTTTGGTTGCCATTAAGCAACAGGCATTCATCGGTTTTCGAGCCGCCAATACCGTAAGCGGCCGCAATGTGTTTTTAGTTCATTTTCGCGTGTTTTTTATTCTCATAATTCATTTATCTTGACAATTCAGGAAGGAGTTTGGAGGCACGTATCAGAGGTGATGACTGTGGGGGCGATTTGCACAACCACATGAGGTCAAAGGAGTTTCATCAACGAAATATTTATAAAAAAAGGAAAATAGAGTAAAAAAGAACGAAACGAAAATATAAAAATGCATGATAGGGAAATATGATTAAAAAGGGGGTTGCTCTTATGCCTTTCAATTCTCAGTTTTTTGTATCTTAGCTTGAAGAGAAGATAAATTTTTGTTTCCCCTTGTGAGTAGGATACCTTATTTGTGAGTCTCTGACTGATTGCTTTGTCTTTAAACTTTTATAATAAAGACACTTAATGCCACTGGTATCCTGGAATCTGTGTGGTCTATCATTCATGAGTAGAACTTTCAATTTCACTTACTTTTTTATGTGCTGGTGGTCCTCAATTTCAATCTCTGAATTGCCGATGCCATTATTTGTCCATCAAGAAATCATATATTCTAGATTTCAATTTCTTGAAGTACCTGAACTTTCTCAGTTTATCTACTTTTCTGTTGTTTAGCTATATTTGAATAACATAAGGATGGTAGTGATAGGCTGACATACTTTTTAATATATGCATTCGCTAGACAATTGTTGGAGCCCTTCAGCTATGAATTAAGATATACGCGGGCACATCACAATGCGTTAAAAAATCAACTTCAGAAATCAATATTTGTATTTGTTGGAACATGCGATCTGATTGAGCATTTATTCTATGCTTATGAGGTTATATGTTTCCTGAAATGCATATATTTTTTTTTGTCTGTGTGTTCTCGAAATTTAATTTTAGTGCAACAATGGGCACATAGCATGCTATTTCTGCTGCGCCAAGGACGTTGAATTGTTTTGGTTTTGGGTTTTGGTTTTGATGCAGAGTAGCGTTAGGGAAGTGGCTAAGCTATACGGAAGCGAGAAATCCTTCGTAGTCGAAGTGCAACGTGTTTTGTCTGGATTGCGTTATAATGCTCTTATTGCTCTGGAGAGCTAAGGTTTTGTGCTATATTGTATTTTTTAATTTACATTCTTTGATATTGTTATGCCACATTTTTTCATGTATTTCCTACTATATTTGATTCACTTGTGTGTATATGCATGTGTGTAGATAAAGCTACCAATAGAGTAGGTATAGATGAATAGTACCTATAGATTGTATATTTTCTACTACTAGGTAGGGTTCAAAAAACTATGATTACTCTTTGAGTTAATGTTGCTATTTCACATAAAATGTCAAGAGAATTGAACAAACCTCTAACCTTAAGGAGGTACGAGTGAACAAGTACTAGGAGCTTTGATACTATGTGGTATTTGTATGCCGCTTATAACTTATGATTTATGATTTTTTTTGAACTCCTTGTTGCTTTTATTTTTACGACCAAGTATCATACTTTGTTTGGTATCAGTCATGTACCGAGCTAGGTCTTAAGAAAGTTTTTCCAACCACATTTATTCAATGCATAAAAGCAAAGCTTTTTGTTCATGTAGTTAGGTAGGTTCTCAGATTCCCCCTTCTAATAAATTGTGTTAATTGGACACACAAGTAGCCATGTACCGTCAGAAATTATGAAACTAGTTGACAAATTTAATTGCACAATTACAATATGAATGTCTTCTACAAGTCGAGACTGGATGTACAACCGTCTCGACAACGGCTTCGTTCGAATTGAATTCGCGGCGAAGGTTAAAGAATTCATAGCATTTGCTAAGCAACATTGTCCTACATACCAAAGTGAAATCAAGATTAGATGTCCGTGCAATTATAAGAAATGTCGACTTGTACCGTACCTGGACGTCGAAACGGTTGAGTACCACATATGTAGGTATGGATTTGTTTCGGGATATCACTGTTGGTACGAACATGGTGAGAACGGAGATGAAGGCCCGCAAAACTTCTACCAAATGGATAACCATATTGATGATGCTGATGTGGGAGGTTTGTTCCGATAACTTACCGCGAGATGCTACACAACGTGGCAGTCCAAGTTTCAATTGGAATCACGTGGAAGAATCACCAAACCCCCAAGCACGCCAACTATATGACATGATAGAGGCTAGTAGCGAACAATTATGGTCGGGTTGCGAAACCATGACAACATTGTCCGCAATGGCAAGATTACTTGTGATCAAGTCAGAACATCATATATCTGAACGAGGGTATAATGAAATCATAAAATTCATGAAGGATTGTTTGCCAAATGACAATTCATTGGTTGAAAATTTTTATGCCACTAAAAGACTAATGCGAGGTCTAGGTCTACCTGTTGAGAAAATAGATTGTTGTGAGGACCAATGTATGATTTATTGGGGAGTGGACTTTGAGTTGACATCATGTAAATTGTATGGGAAATCACGCTACATTGCACAGCGACGAGGTCGTGGCCGAACACCAAAAAACGCCCTTGCAAAAAAATGTACTACTTCCCTTTGGGCCCTCGATTGCAACGATTGTATGCGTCTGAGTCAACGACAAAACATATGCGATGGCATGGAGAACATTCCTCGCCAGAAGATGTTATGCAACATTGTTCTGATTCGATAGCTTGGAGACATTTTAATGATGTCAACAGAGACTTTACCGCCGAGGTTCGGAATGTTCGTTTAGGATTGTGCACTGATGGTTTTCAGGTATTTGGGATTTCAGGAAAATCGTACTCTTCATGGCCCGTAGTTTTGATTATGTACAATCTTCCACCGTTGATGTGCATGAAATCTGAGTTTATGTTCTTAACGGTTATCGTTCCTGGACCGACCAACCCAAAATAGAAAATCGATGTGTTCCTTCAGCCGCTTGTGAAAGAGTTGCAAGATTTATGGAACAATGGGGTGATTACTTACGACGTGTCCACAAAGACAAATTCTCTTATGCGAGTGGCCCTTTTATGGACTGTTAGTGATTTCCCGCGTATAGCATGTTGTCCGGTTGGAGCACACACGGTAAGATGGCTTGTCCATATTGTATGGAGGATACAAATGCATTTCAATTGCGAAATGGTGGAAAGACATCGTGGTTCGACTGTCACCGTCGTTTCTTGCCGAAGGCATCACAATTCAGGAAAGACAAAAAAAAATTTCTTAGAGGCAAAATGGTCTTAAATGACGAACCGCCCGCTTTGCGTTCTGGTGAAGGAATTTTGGCATAAATTGAATCGTTAGGCTTGATGAAGCTGACAGAAATCGGAGCTGATTCTGTGAATGGGCGGATAGCTAAGAATTCGGGATGGAGACAAAAACATTTTCTGGGACTTACCATATTGGAAGACAAACTTGATTCGCCACAACTTAGATGTCATGCACATCGAGAAAAATGTTTTTGACAACATATTCAACACTATTATGTGTGTACCAGGCAAGAGTAAGGACAATGCGAAAGCGAGACAAGATATTCGTGAATATTTTTACCGACCTTCTCTACACATTGATTCGGCGACAAATACTTACATCCTTGGATGCTATGCTCTTGATACATCAAAAAAACAAAAATTGTACGAGTGGGTTGAAAAGTTGTGTTTTCCTGATGGTTATGCTTCGAATCTTGGTCGATGTGGATCCAAAGAAATTGCGAATGTTCGGCATGAAGAGTCATGATTGTCATATTTTCATGCAACGGTTGATACCAATTGCATTCAGAGAACTCCTCCCAAACCCGGTTTGGGTTGCAATTAGCGAACTAAGCCTTTTTTTTCGATCCCTAATCATAAAAGTGTCGGTCTCAAAGATATGGAGGTCTTAGAGTCTGAAATACCAAGAATCATTTGCAAGTTGGAGAAAATATTCCCTCCAAGCTTCTTCGACTCTATGGAACACCTACCAATCCACTTGGCCTACGAGGCCTGTCTGGCCGGTCCCGTTCAATTTCGATGGATGTATCCATTTGAGAGGTAATATCTTGAGCCCTTGAAATTATTTTCCTATTCAATAAGTTTTAAATCAACATTTCCTATACTTTGATAGGTACCTTAAACATTTGAAAAACAATGTTCGGAACAAAGCGAAGGTAGAGGGCTCGATGTGTAATGCTTATTTGGTCGAAGAAGTCACATCGTTTTGTTCTTACTACTTCGAAGATCACGTCTTTATGTTGCATGACAAAGTGCAACGAAACGACGATGGCGGTGTCGGGCCCACACCGCATTTTGTGGGCAATTTCTCAATTTTCACTTATCCTGGTCGACCCATGGGCAAGTCAAAGGAGCGGTACTTAAAAGAGCAGGAGTATAATGCCGCTCATTCGTACATACTGCTCAATTGTCCAGAGATCGCTCCTTACATCCAGTATGTCCGTCACTTTCATTCAATAATGCAGTACATTCATTATTCATCTTTTACTAAGACAAGATATTTACATGATCGTTTCTTCTAGGATCTTCATCGATGAAATCACTCAAGCAATGGGGGAGTCGGAAGTCGATACTAGTCTAGAGCACAACTTTCCCATATGGTTTCAAACATATGTAAAGTTATTACTATTGTAGGTTATCGTTTCATAAATTTCTTTCATAAGTAATGTGTCTTATTACATTTCTAATTTTTTGTAAATAGGCTCGGAATTCTATCATAGACGAGACGATCGTTGATCTTTCGGTTGGTCCTAGTCGATCTTGTACTGTCTACCCTGGTTACCTAGTGAATGGGTATAAGTTCCACTCCGCAACATATGACGTTAATAGATCGACGCAGAGCAGCGGTGTTTTGGTGAAGGGTTCTAACTACGCCGATGTTTCCCATAACTATTATGGAGTACCGCAAGAGGTTGTAGAGATTGAATATACTACGGCCTCAGCGTGTGGTCTTGTTTAAGTGTGAATGGTATGACCCTACACCGAATCATGGTGTGAGGACTCACCCAACACTTCAATTGGTAGAGGTTCATCGAAGTCGACGATATAACAACTACGAGCCATTTGTCCTTGCAATGCAAGCCACTCAAGTGTACTACCTTTCGTACCACTTTCTTTGAGGAACGAACGACAAGAATGGCTAGCAGTTGTTGTTGTCAACCAAAATTCGCTGACGAGGAAACGAGCAAAGACGATAATGACCAAGGCTCGGCAGAGATTGCATTCCAAGATGGCCTACCCACCACTGGATGATCCAAATGGGACTCGAGTCATTGTTGAAGCGGGTCCAAGTGAAGAAGACAATGACTTCATTATTGATAGTGGAGATGATTCAGAATCATCAACTTCTAGTCATGAGAGTGAATTTGAAACGGATGATAGCGAGTAATGTATGTCTATGTTATGTCAACGTTTGATCGATGTTACGTGAATTTTATATACCTTTCTTACAATTGTTTAAGATTGGAAGATATCAACGGTAACCTCTTTTATATGAAACATATCATTGTTTTAAGTGCTTTAATGTTTTCGATAAAAACACCTATTTCCAAACAAGGAGTATTTAGGCTTTAGTTGATTGTCATGGCTGTCAAATTTTGCTTTCGTTGAACGACAATCTCTGCTTTCACGTTCTTTAGGCTTTTTTTGGAACAAAAAGATAGTCTCATTTTTTTGTGTACATAAATAGTTTTACTTTAGGGAGTGCGTGCAAAGAAATAGATACCAATCAAGAAACATATACCACCCCCCACAGCCCACACCAATTTGCTTGATATAAGCAAGCAGAGCCAATAACTGTGACCATGGACCACTTGGAGAGATGCATGAACCCCCACCATTGCCCTCCTCTTGTTTCCAGAGCAACAACATCCTCCGACTTCCGTAAAGATAAAAAAGATAACCCCGAGACATGCCCTTGAATTCTGCATGCTTGGATTGAGGAAAGAAAACATTGTTTAAAGTTGCACCATTTTTTGCTCTCTTCTTGTCACCATTTATTTGTTTCTCCTGCAATGGTTGTCCTCTTATGGGTAGAGGCTTATTAAGTTAGAGAAATGGAGAGCGTTGATGATATTGGTTTTTGAAGGACATATATGAGATGAAACATCACTTTCTAGGCTGTCTGATTCACCAGGGCACACATCTGCTTATAGTTTCTTTGATCTGCTTGGTTAGTGAAAGTTTGTTGCAAGGCTTGTATGTTGTGTATGTACATGTATTACTATCTTTTTTATCTTCATTAGTTGTGTTAGAGTGTTTGATTCTTATGAGAATTTGAAGATGACCCTCTTATTTACTTACATCTATTTGATCTTAAGTCTCATGTGGCTTTAATTTCACCAAGTATTCAAGTTTAGACTTTTAAGTCTTCTTTTCTACGTAGTTAAGAGATGTCAAGTTGATCTGATATTTGAAAAGGATGGCCTTCTTTTGCTGCATTTAAATCATGAAATGCTATCTCTCATAAAGCTTATCTTTTGTACTTTGACATTTTTTTCAATCTTGTCCTTTTCTAAATTCTCATTGAGAATGGTGTTCCCATTTCATAAAATATTTATACGACTAACAAGTTGGACACGAGACACGATATAGAAAATGAGAATATATTAAGACAAAATTCAAAACCAACACTAACAATAAGTATAGTCAAATTTATACCCAGTTGAGCATCTTTGGAATTTCATTGGCCATTCACTTATTACACCTAACAACAATTTATGCTTCTTCGTAAGAGAAGTTACATTTGATTCTTGTATGTATGCTGATACATATATAATTATTGCAAAGCAAGAATAAGTACTAATTCTCCATAGTGAACTGATCATTGGTAGGTAAAAATTAAATTGTGGATGGAACCCAAGGTCTTACACTTCATTTTGTGCATTTTCTTGCCTGTGATTCTCATATTGTTGATCGCTACAATAACTTGTGCTATTTCTCATATTCATTGACGTTATACATCAAAACAAATACTCATCAACATTAGCGTTTGATGGTATGTGTGGATTGAGAGGAATGGAAGAATCTTTGAGGACAACGCTTCACCAATGGAAAAGATGTGGGATTGCATCAAATCCAAATACCATGTAGCTATGTGGTTGGTGACATCCAAAAAGTTTGATTTTTCCATAAATGAGTGGCACAGAATTGAAAGACAATTGTTGGATGAGGGTGGCCTAATATCGTGGGATTGGGAGGCTATGGAGAGACTAGTTGTACATGTATTCTTAAGTTTGGTAATGAGTGAATTATCTAAAATGCCAAGGAAAGTTAGAGTTCCCACTCCAAAGTTATAATCCACCGTCTTTCTTCTCATGTAGTTGATGTGGGCTACCTCCAACATCGCCCTCAAGTCCATCTCGCTAACCAGCTTGTCTTTCCAAATTTGAGCCTCTTTTTGCTTTTGTAACTGTAAAGCCTTTTTAATAGTACAAAAAATTGTTTCTGATAAATATTTATATCGTACATTGTCGTTCAACTTCAATACTAGTTTATTGTTCATGCATTTTCAAACAACCATATGATTCTTGAGTTGATTCTCTAAATATTGGCCGATGTACATGCTTTTTGTATGTATGCTGATACATATATAATTATTGCAAAGCAAGAATAAGTACTAATTCTCCATAGTGAACTGATGTGTTAGTCTTACATGTTTATTGATTATTAATATTGCTCTTAGTCAGGACGTCATTGTTGGTTTCCTTCGTTTGAAATATACCTTCCTTAAGATTGTTGGAAACTTTTGACATGTGCTTTCTTTGGTTGTAAGTTCTAATTTATTTGTTAGAAGTCACAATTATTGGGGGAAGTGTGTTGGTTTTTAGTCTATGCTTTCGCTTTCAAGTATCGTTATCGCGAATGGCAAGCTTGATATTGTCATGTTGAGATTCACTTGTCAAACTATGAAGTTTTATGTGGTTGTATGGTGAACTGCAAGTTTCCCATTCACAATCAAATGTTATGTTTGATGTTTTTTTTTTCTTAATTTCAGGCTATTGGACATTGAATAAACAGTTCATTACTTTTATTGGTATGCATTTGGTCTCTAAACTTTTATTGGTATTTTGTTAGGTTTCATGGCGGGCAGTGATCACCCACTTCGAGGGCGCACATTACCTCAGGGCAGTCGAGGGATACCTTTAGGGGGACATCGTCCAGTCGTAAGAGGTGCAGCACAGACCTCTGGAACCGAAATACCGTCTGGGCCTCATGGTCAGGCCACACGAGGGGGTCAAAGAGGTCGTGGCGGTCGAGGTCGTGGGTCGATTCCTGTATTATCGATTTCGACTTCTCGTTCACTCGAGCATGAGTTACATTCAGCATCACCTTCGCCTTCCATACCGTCCGCATCGCCTGTACCATCAACATCGTCATCTAGAACTATACCAAATTGCCCGTTGCAGTCACCATCGCCGACATCGAGACATGACACTCCTGTACCGATGAGGCCTGCACCTCCAGCCATCGCATCACCAGCAGCATCCCCATCTTATGACGGCAGAGCAGGCTTGCAGGTGACAGGCCCTCCGCGAGCACCTCAGAGGACAGGGATCGAGCCCCCTCGCGTGCAGCGGATCCCGATCACACTGATTGCCAATAATACGTAAGTTTGTATTTGATTCATATATGTACTTCTAATTATCGATGTAAATTATTAAAAAAGTTTTTAAGATGTTATGCATTTTCATGAAACACAGGGAGTTGCATCATTCTCATTCTTGTGCACAGAGGATGACAAAAGTTTTCAAAAGATGGATGATTCCGTAAGGGTATTGTTGGAAGTCGCATCAAATCATCATAAAGACCACTACTACGGCGCCAATGGAAGGTACGCAGGACTAATAAATGTCTTAGGATTTATACTAGTTTTTCAATGTCTCGTAACAATTGCATTCGCCATTTTATAGGTATATTTTAGATGAGATGACGCGATTCATGAGGATCTCATTCGTGCGGCGTACGACACGCATGCAGGCACAAGGTACACCGCATTGATGCACAAGTTAAAGAAGAATCGTGTTCAGCTAAACTTTGTTACAGATGAGGCATGGAGAAGATACTTGGAGTACTGGGAGAGCGAGGACTTTCTTGCCAGGTCTAGGCAAGCGTCAACGAATAGGAACACTGAGGTCGAAGGACCCTCGAAGCACGGTGGTGGTTCGGTGTCTTTTGTGACTACCAATGAAAGATTGGTAAGTGTTTTTTACACTCTAGTTTATTTTTTACATTTATACACTTGTTCACTATGCAATTGATTTGTGTTTGGCGAATATGAGTTCGCCGACCTACTACTAATTGACATATTTAACATTTTTATAACCGGTCCCGTGCGAGACTAATACATCCGAGACGCCACCTACCGTGAATGAATTATATTTGCATCTCCACACCGTAAATCACGACGGGTGACATTCATCGATACTAGATCAGAGCAGTTCTATGTAAGTATAGAAGTGAAATGTTAAATAGTATTAAGTTTACTTTAAAGCATATCATTTAAGTTGTTTATTGTTGATCCATGTAGGATAAGCTCCAGAGGAGACGTCTGGAACTGACCCAGTCTACACCGGACCAGCCGGTAGATGATGAGGCGGTGTACCTCAATGTGGCGGGTGAGTGTCCCAAAGGACGTGTCTACGGTCTCGGGTCTTTAGGGAGAAAGAAGATGAGATATGCAGATCCTGGTGCTAGCACATCCCAGATGCCGGAGATGGTGCCACGTGCAGAGTTCGATATCGTTGCCGAGCAATTACGAAAGGTTATGGCGTTTATGCATCAGCAATTCGGGATGACCATGGACGGAGCAGGCCTATCTCAGCCACAGCCACCACCACCACCACCTCATGACCAGCAACAGCCGCCGCAAATAGATCCCGCCGATCCACCACAACAACAGGACAATATTTAGCGAGAGATGCAAGATTGGCTTACGAGAGATGAGCAGCTTGGTAATACTTAGGTATTTTTCTTGTTGTTTGTGTAACTTTTGAGATTATACTTTTGCTTTTGTAGATAACTTTTGTAGTTGTTCACATGACTTTTAGATTGATACTTCTTTTTGTGCATATTTAGAGGATTGGAAGTGATAATCCCAAATCCATTAGTGCATATATCTCATTGTAAAGCTGCACCCGACTTGATATATGGTTGTGTTCCCCCTCTTTTGCTATCCCTTTTGAGTTTGGACTTTGGAGAGGAACATTGGTGTAGAAACTAGATTATGCTTTATCTTACTTTTATACTCTGTAAAGGACATAATATGTTTTTTAGTTTTGTAAATTATAAATTTTCAAACAGAAAAATGTACCCAACTAGTAAAATATGTTTGTGAGTTAAATGTTTTGGCAAGAGGAAATGATATTCGCGTCATCTTTTGCTCCATAAACTGCAAAAAGGCAAAAGGGGTTTTGTAACCTTGCCTTATGTATTCCTTTAGTTTTTGTGCTGTACGATTTTCACTCTTGTCCCATATGAATGAACAAAGCTAGAAGTTCAGAACAATTGTGAAACTAATGATGACATTTTATTATCATGTACTGCTTCAAGTTTTTCAGAAGGTTATGATGATTGAAGGAAGCGAATGTTAACTGAGTAGATATGTACATGATCTATTTACTTATCTATGATGTTGAATTTCATGTAAAAGTGCTGTCCTGGCACTGTTGATATAGATTGTATAAGGCCTTTTTGGTGGAGCTTGTAATTTGGCTTTGATTTCAGTTTCATGAAGTAGAATGGAAAAGTAAATCTGTAAGCTAAGACATTGGATAAAACAATTAACAAAAAAGAAATGGCGTTGTCTTGAGATAATCTTTCCATTCTTTTTGTTTGTGTCATGGAAAGCATTTTCTTATGTTTTCTATTGGGTCAGCGCCCATGCATATACAAAGAAGAGTTCTAAAGAATTCTTGAAACCATGTGACATACACTTCGCGTTTATTGGACGAATTCTCTATTTTATGGAATATAGTACCAGAGTAGTTTATGTTATTGTTACTTTTAGATTGATACTTCTTTTGTGCATATTTAGAGGATTGGAAGTTTTATTTTGGTGGTTGTTGAACAATAGGATTGGTGGTTTTTGTGCATACTTAGAAATTTGGAACATTTATTAAACTTGACAAGCTTTCGTGGATATATAAATCTTTTTCAATGTCGAATTGTACATTTTTTTCTCTCATTTGAATATTTGTTGTTGATATATATTGTCAATGTATGTATGTCAAATTCTACTTTTTTGGGGGATGTTAGCACCCCCAAGGAGTTGTTGGAGGGGGTGCAGGCGATGGAGTAGGTCCTATGGTTGTATTTTCAGGTTTAGAGGTTATGGAGAACCAATTCGATTGAGCTTAGGTTTGAAAACTAAACAATGCGGAATTGAGACGGATTAGCAACGTAATTCAGAGATTCCGTTGCTATTTCGTCTCTAATTTCCGAGGAAATAGTCGAGCCCAACTGGGCAAAACTAAACTTTGATACTAAATAGCAACGGATCAGAGACGGAATTCATGAATTAATAACAGATTAGAGACGAAATTATTGCATTCCGTCAACGTTCATATGCTAATCAGAGACGGATCAGAGACGGAATTATTATATTTCGTCTCTGATCCGTTGCTAATCAGAGACGGATCAGAGGCGGAATACAAAATTCCATATCTGACCCGTTGCTAATCAGAGACGGATCAGAGACGGATTACAATAATTCTGTCTCTGATCCGTCTCTGATTAGCAACGGATCAGAGACGAAATGCAATTACAATTGTACCATTTAGAAGAATTTGCAATTCTGTTCCGTCTCTATTCCGTTTCTAAATTCCGTCTCTAATCCGTCTCTAATCAACAACGGAAACATATTTTCGTTGCTGACTGAATCAGCAACGACGATTTTAGAAACGAAACAGATTCCGTCTCTGTTCCGTTGCAGAATTGAATTAGAGACGGAATTTATGCTAATCAGATACGGAAATTTATGTTTCTGATCTGCTGTTTTTTTGTAGTGTACCACTTCCCCTAGTACCCAATTACCCGACATCCAGTGCCCCGCATCTTGGCATGCATCCCGAGGCACGCCAATCCTTGATGTACCTGATTTAATTGACTTAGCCTAAAGATTGATTATTATATTTTATGCCATATTCACCATTGTTCTAGTCATTTTATTTAAGTTAGCATTATAAGAGTTAGTGTACCCATACTATGCCTAATCGGTACCCGCATCGACACACTTTACGAGTGTTTACCTATCACACACGCTTACACGGTATGGCAATATAAATACACACATGCGATGAGTTATGAAATACATAATAAGTAACATCCCATTTATACAACCAACAGACAAAAATAATGATTTATGCCCAGTCAGGAGTGTCCTAGCCTATTCGAGGCGTCCACGTGGGCCTGAGCTAGTGCCCGAGTCTAAAATTAAACAAAATAATGAAGTCAATAAATATTGTGCCATTACACTTGTATGTGGTGAAGTGACGGCCTCAGACCCTACAACTGGGCCTCGTCCGACACTGACTAATGTGGACCCCTGGTCAACCTCTGCGGAACCAATGTAAGCCTAGTCAGCCTCTTAAACAAATTATTCATCATTTGGTTACTTATTAGAGTCGTTATTTAGTTACGTAAGTCTTAAATCACAAATTTAGCAGTAGAATAATAAATTAAATAAAGCAACTTAAATAAGTAGAATAATGTCGGGACAATCCTATAAAGAATATCCATACACATGTATTAGATGTGTCTCACAACCCAATAACCTAAGTGTTTACCAAAAACAACAAGTATACATCGTAAGTACATACAAAATATTAAAATAGTTTACAACGTAAGAGAGAGGAAACTGACACATCTCGAGTGTGTACAATAAGTTACCCACTTTTTATTATATTTATAGATTTGTAGTAGTGGCAAGTGAGATCATCTCCACAAGGATTTTGTAAACTCTTAAGATATTTTAAGGGGTTTTGTCACTAAATAATTGTAATGTTCTAAATTCTATTCAAGTGTCCCGACATCGAGGCTATTTTAGGAAATATGTATGATAATTATGAAATGGGTGATTACATGTGTGTATTATATAATACTAGTTGACTTAGGGGCGAAACTTAGCCTTAGTGAAGGAGAACAAGCTTAAATGACTTGTTAGATAGTTAAATAAAACATAATGACAAAAATTGTAAATATACATGTGGGTACTTTTGTAAAACAAAAGGAATGATGGATCTAAGGTGGACTTCAGGATCATTCTAGTGCTTAAACCCATCAATATGAGATGTAGGGTTGTGATTGGTTAACGTAACTTTAATTGTATTAACTAAGTATTTAAACCAAATTAGGGCTTAAAACCACTTTTAGTTTTAAAACACTACGTAGAGGAATTGAGGAGGAAACCAAGAACACTTGCTTAGTAGATTTGGTGGAGGAGAGGAAACCCTCATCAAGATCTCACAAGTTAGGTAAGTAAACTTATCTCATCTTCTCTAATTTCTCTATTTGATTCGCATATTTGATTTTGGACTGAAATCATGATTTTCTATTGATTTTTTTGCGATGGAAGATGAACCCTAGGATTTAACTTTGATTTGGGACATCTCCATCTCCTCTTTTTAGATATTCAATTCAAATTGCAAGATCTATGTGTTAATGGTGGGATTGAGTTTGGAATATGTTCTTTGATTAAATTGGTTTGATCTTTTGGTTTCAAACAAGGTGTAAATGACTGTTTTGATCAGATTTGGACCCTTGGGGGTCGGCGTATGTCGTTAGGAGACTTTTACTTTGGATTCGAATATGAAAATCTCGATTTCATGCCCAGCCCCTCGCCAGTGCCTCGCCTATAAGTGGTATGTCACTGGCCACAGTGCTGCCTGGGTGATTATTGAAGTCGACCTAGCGATTCCCAAGCATCGTGTCATGTAACGTATGCCCTGTGGGTAAACCTACGATGCTGGGACGATGCTGGACAATTTTTCAAAATAAACTGGACGTTCTGTTTTCTAAACTAACCATGTTTTAATCAAGATATAATGTCGGGAAAAAGGTCAGGGCAGTGGTAACTAACCCCGAAAACCTGTATCGTCGCGATAGCGTGACATTATTCGAAAGAGCTTTTACATCATTTTCAAGATATTAATACAAATTTGAGTATATTTACCTCAAACAAACATATTTATAACACGAACATGAACTTATACCAATGTAGACACGAGGAGAACTCAAATAGGAACTTCTTAGCCAGGATTGGATAGTATAGCAGCGTTTCGAGGTAAGTGGGGTGATAAGTCGTTAATATTAATATATTTAGGTGCTTATTTTATATGTTTTAAGATCTCAATGTCTATTATTATTAATGAATCCTATTTTATTTATATTTTTAGTGTTTCAATGGTACTTTAGTGAAATAAAGATAATTTGAGGTCTTTTGAAGTGTTCTTGGTGTTTGGCATTGAAAAGCAAGTGTACAAGCACTTCAAGACAACTTGGTGGGTCCCACATTGGTTCGTGTCGATGCTATGGTGGTTTAGAAGAAGTTTGGTAGAGCATTGTTGACAACAGACTGAAAAATGACTAAGCATAAGTCATTCCTGCAGTGTGAACAACAACCATCTGATTAGCCTCGAGACACGCACTACACAGTTGATGAAGAGATGAGGAGCAGTCGAGTGATGCAGCCATGAGACACACTATTATCACAATGCTCCAACAGCAATTGGATATGCCTCGAGATTCTCACGCATATCAGAACATATGAGAAATAAGGTTTTGATTTTGCCTCGGGATACGAGTTGCACCGTCTCCCACATCTTCACTGTCTTTCCCATAAGTTTTCTTTTCACTCAAAAAGCTTTGATCTTCTTCGAGATTCCCATCCGCACAATCTCCCATAAGTTCGGTGATTCATGAAATGTCTTTCTTTCCATCAATAGCCTCTGGTTTTCCTTGAGATACATATCTTGCCAACTCCAAAATTGACGCACGACTTCTCTAAACACGTTTCTCCCTTGCACTAGCTGCCAGTGTTGCCTCCTGGTTCATCGGCCATGTCTAAATCAGTTTTCACAACCAATAAGAGCTTGCCACGTCAGTATACGCCAGCATAACAACCAATCGATGCTTGCTACATGTTCGAGACCCAAACAACAAACTCACCACAACAATCAAATCTTCCTAGTGGATGAGACGCCAATAAACCCACGATTTTCAATTTCACTCTCTCTCTCTTTCTCTCTCTTTTTCAGAGACCAAAATTAAAGGTTATATATATAGACTTTTGGGTTTAGTTTAAGATCTTCTCCTCTCTCGACCAATCTACCTCTCTTTTCTTTTATTATTTTTAATGGAGTTTGTCAAGACAATGTTCGACTAAGCAATCTTGGCCTAGGTTGAAGGTGAAGCAAATCCAGATTCATTGTTTATAGTGATGTCATGTAACCTCTATTTATTTATAATTTATTTTATTTTAACTTGTTCTATTTTATTTGTTGTTGATTTCATGATTATGGTGCAAACTTAGGGTATGCATGTGGCCAGTGCATGCTTTTAGGTGGAAGATCTATAGTTAATTGAGACTTTTGTATCCGTAACTTTATGATTGGACTAATACAAGTAACAATCATTCACCCGTTTACTGTCAAGACATTTCAGTTTTTGAGTGTGCGAAATATAAATCTAGGTTAAATCGGAAGTGGACGCGATCCGATTATCTAGGATTAGTATTCTCATGAAACTTTATGCGGTTAATACATTAAAACTGATTGGCGGATGTCTAGGTCGTGTGTTAATTAGAGAAGTTGTTAGTGGCAAACTTCCTATCTATCGAGAATAGGGGAATTAGGGATTTCTAGCGGATGTCGATTCTCTATAGCTAATTTAGGAGGAATTGAATTAATAATCTTTTGGAAAGATTGAGGACCATTACATGTTATTGAACTATGATTTGGATTTGGATTTGTTGAACCGTAGACCTAGGTATTCTCTCATATTGAATTAATTTTTGCGAACTTTGATTTCTCAGTAGTTTTGATTAGTTAATTAATTATTTTCTTAAAAATCTATAAAACCCCAAAAAATCTCCCTTTTTAGTTAACTCAAAGTAAAACCTAAGTTATGTGGATTCGACCCCGTATTTACCACTACTACACCCTTGTGAAATTGGTAAGTTATATTTGGCACGAACGACACATGAAGAAATTTTGGCGCCATTGTCGGTGACCTAGTCCTTTATTTTGAGTATATTTTAGTTTCCTTTTCGTTTTCTTAGTTTTATGATCCCTAGACTCACTCAGTCAAAATTGACTAGTTCATTGTTGCCTTTCAATCTTGAACTTGAGAGAACATTCCAAAGGTTGAATAGAGAACCATAGCTTAGGCAACAACAAGGCCAAAATCCTCTAGACATGGCACAAGCTGATAATCGCCAAGTCACTATTGGGCACACGAATCAAGACCTTCAAGTTCTTTTGGCACAACAACCTCTCTACATCAATTATCTAGATAATGTCGATGTATTTGAGTTGGGGTCTTAGTTTATCCATCTCCTACCTTCATTTCATGGAAGAGAGAATGAGGACCTAATCACTTTTTCGAAAGAATTTCAAACTGGCTGCAAGAACATGAAACCCTCTACAGCGGATGAGGACATGATTAAGCTTTGGTTTTTTCCATTTTGTCTTAAAGACAAAGCCAAGGAATGGTTAATCTATCTTTCACTTGGTTATATTAACTCCTGGAATGAGATGACGAATGAGTTTTTAAAAGAGTATTTTCCAGAGGGTAGAGTTGCTCATCTTGTCAAGGACATATGTGGCATCAAAATGAAAGTGGGGGAATCATTTCGTGGATATTGGGATTGCTTTAAGTGATTAATTACCATTTGACCGCAACATGGCCAGACTGAGAATGCCATAGTCCGCTTCTTCTATGTTGGCATGATGCCCATAGAGAGACGCATGATTGAGTACATGCGTGGAGGTCAAATTCGAGATAAGACACCAGCTTAGATGAAACAGTTATACGAGGACATTGCATAACAATCACGCCTTTATAGAGATCTTAACGATACTGCGTACCGAAGTCTCGCTGTAGGAGCAGTTTCAGTTCTACTGACTATAAAACTGACCAACTAACCCCAATGATAGATCGTCTCCTCACCTCTGGTAAAGTGCAAGTCCAAGCTTGTGGTTTCTGTGTAGCCACAAATCACGCAACAGATGAATGTCCTACTCTCTTTTAGGGCAATCAACAAGGCTAATCCCATGGCTAATCAATTCCAAAGACCACCTAGAGCCTTATTATATAGGTAACACCTATAATCATCTAACAATGAGGAACAACCCGAATTTCAGTTACTGACCTCAAAATCAGAACTACCAGACCTTTGTCCCCAGAGGTCAACCATTGCCTACACCTTCCAATAACTCTTCACTTGAAGATATGATGAAAGCTCTTATGGCTCAGCAGAGCCAATTCATTAGAGATATTTCTCAATATAAGCTAACATTGATAACTCCATCCATGGTACCAATGCAACGATCCACAACCTTGAAATTCAAGTGGGCTAAATAGCACAACAATTGGGACGTCTTGAAGATTAATGGAAGTTACCATCATAACCAATCCCAAATCTAAGGGCTCATGTGAATACTATATCATTGAGGAACAAGATTGTGGTGAAAGAGCCCAAGGCTTAAAAAGAAGATGGTACCTCATCAAAAGGATGGTGACACGAGATAAAATTTAGGCCTCCTTTCCCACAAAGGCTATATCCGGAGAAGTACAAGCATTTGGAACAAATCGAGAAGGTGGTGGATACCCCTCAAGATCAACCTAAAGCTCAAGAATTTAAGACTCAAGAACATGAAGAAGAGCGGAAAGTTGAAGTGTCATCTGAAGTGCTAAAACTCGAGGAGATAAATAATTATCCGCCTCAAGAGATAATACTTCCACCTCCATTTCCATAACAGTTAGTGAAGGTCAAAGTGGTAGAGGATGAGAATGAGATCTTAGAAATGTTTCGAAAGGTAGACATCAAAATTAAGTTACTAGATGTGATTAAATAGGTGCCTCATTATGCTAAACTGCTGAATTAGTTCTGCAAGTATAAGGGAAAGTTTGTAGGAATAAAAAATGAAAGTTTAAGGGAATATGTCTCAAATATGATTCAAAATAAGATTCCTCCTAAATGTCAAGACCCTGGTATTTTTGCTATTCCATACAAAATAGGTAATATTGTTATTGAGAGTGCCATGTGTGATTTAGGTGCATCTATGTAACAACCCAAAATTTACTAATAGTAAATTAGTCCTTAATTAGGGTTACTGATCCGTGACGTGTCGAAGAGCGGATACGCAATCTTAATATTCAGCGAGAGGAGCGAGAAATATGTTAGAATTGATGCGGTGTATTCCTAGTGTAATGTATATGTGTAGACTTATTAAGTTACTTCAACTAGTATACAGATATCGAGACGTGAGCGGAGAAGTGCCTCGAAATGTGTGTCAGTGTGGGACCGAGGTAGTGAGTGATATGGTAAAATTGATTTAAGTTTAATATACCTTATTTTGTTGAATTGAAGTGGCTATAATCTGATTTACATTAAATGAAACATAAGTTAGCTTAGTAAAAGAATAGTAATTTGATGTTCCTCGAGATACGTGTGGACATATCACAAGACTAATTGAGTATGAATTTATGTTACTAGGGATGAATTAATGGAGAGTTAATGGAGTTTAAATTAAGTTATGAGTCATTAAATTAGTCTCGAGATACGTGTATACATAAAGATCAATGACTAGAAATTAACATTATATATGAGATGAACATGCAAATGGTTTCATTTTAATAACCTAGAAGTTTAGGAAAGCTTGAGAAGAAGATTGGAGAAGAAGATCAGCAAGTTTATGTGGAGAAATTCTAGGGTGTTTGAAGGAGACAATCAAGCTAGAGGTGTTCTACAACTACGTAAGCTAATTTACACATAGTTTTGATAAAATTAGAGGTGATTAATCAGTTTTGGTTTTTGTGGGAATTTAGAGGTTGAGTGAGATTAATTTCAAAATTGGTTTACATACTTGTGAAAAACCATTAAATTTGCTATAATAAAGTTTGGAATTTGGAGTTAAATTAACCAAGTTATGATTAATCAGAGTGTAAGGTGTGGTCTTGAGTTTTATAAAAAATGCATGCATGTTTTGATGGTTTAATAAATATATGTGAAGTGTATGGTGATGTAGTTGCTAAGGAAGTTCACTAGCGCGCTAGGCGCTCTAGACAACACATTGACTTCATTTTCCTACCTTAAACTCAAACACATTAAACAAGATTAATACCTTAACTGAGGGTCTAAACACATTCTAAAATATATCAAATGATACCAGGAGCCTAGGGAACAGTTGCGGAGGTTCCGTTACGAGTTTTAAGGTGTCGAGAGATCAGATTAGAATAGGAGCTTGGCGTGCTGTGTAAGTAAACTGATTGAGATATATATTTACATTTCTTTCCATTATGCTTCTCGTTTACAGTCATTTTAACTGATGTGCTATTATACTGTAGATGCCATAACTTTGTTGTCCTCTCTCATTTCATGAGTTTGTTATCATGGCATTGGTCGGTGTTTAATTGGTATTCATTGACTCTTAATCAGGTGCTATGTCATTCTTAGTTGTTCAGGGTCTTAATAGAAAAACATGCTATTAGGTGAATGATTCGCGGTGTTGTAAATCACATTCCTTTGTGTTCATTTGACCTATTACATTATGAATTCCTTTATTGTGTCATTTCTTGAGTTTGAAAGTAGTTCTTATATCTAGGACCATTATAGAGATATGCCACGTCACACAGGGTCACTAGATTTTCAGGGATGTCGGGATCTCACCACTGGCTTGTGCAGCACACGGGACTCGGGGTTTTCGACAAGTATTTATATATATATATATATATATATATATCTAAAAGGGCATTGTAATGATGTCAAAGCATCTAAGAAATTGATTACGCCCTAAACAATGGAAAAAAGTTGATGTGATTTAATTTCATAGTCAACCAACCCTAGATCATTACCGTTTAGCCGAGTGTCAGTTTCATGATGATTAACTGAAGTATCTTATATCATGATTCTTATTTTAGCTTTGTTTGCTATTAGTATGCTTTCATATACTTGTTGTATATTTAAAAATGTTGATAAATATCTCTTAGTGTTACTTTCTACATTACTGTACTCACCGTCTTTTTCACGATGATGGGTACAGATACTTCGAGTACCAGATCAGGGAAGGAGAAGATTGACGATTAATTTTTAAGCTAATGGAGGATATTTCCTACTACTTTTGTAGGTGATCATTTTGTGTATCTATTACTTATGTCTTTTTGTATAACTTTGGGCTGTATATTGGGTTGAGATATTAGACTTCCCTACTATTTCATGTATTACTTTGGTTGGCTGATATGATTGTCTGTTTACTTGGTTTCCACAGTAGGTGTTTTATAAATGCTTCCTTTAATTTTGTTAAGTCTTACGCTAATAATTAAGGTAATGTTAATAACTTCTTAATTAACTCTGACAATATTGAAATGAATAGTAACTATTTTGGTCGTGTGTAACGATGTGAATGAGATGAAAAGGTTGACTAATAGATTGTTAAGTCATACGTGGTATGTATTAGGGCATAATGAATGGATTAGGCCGAGCGGTACTCAGTTTGGGGAGTCGGGCCGTCACAATCTATTAATGTCATAACTATCTCCTTATATAAATTATTGCATGTAGGTCCACTTTGTCTTAGAGGATGTCTTGATAAAGGTTCAGGAATTGGTCTTTCCTGCTGACTTTTATATGATAGACATGGGAGGACGAACCTTTCCATTGCTTACCTCCTATTTCGTTAAGTCGACCTTTTCTTCGGATTGCTCGAACCAAAGTCGACGTCTTTAAGGGTAGTTTGTCTATGGAGTTTGATGGTGAGATTGTTAAATTTTATATTTTTGACACCATGAAACCTCCTACTAATATATCTTGCTTGCTTGCGACTCATGTTTCTAACCCTTTATTGCGGGATGAGATTAGGTTAGATAAACAGGACGGTCGTCAAGTGCCGAAAGCTAATGAGATTCTTCACCTACGATTATGAAACCAGGGATTACTTACTCTCCCCATGGATTTGTGCGGATAAGAACCTCTCGTGACCAAATCGAGTGGGACAATATCACTTAGGATGTGCATTTTTGAGTCGAGCCAAATATTGTAAACAAAGGCACTATTGGGAGGCAACCTAAATCTCGATTTATTTTACTTTATTTCTTTGTTTTAGTACTCTTATTACTATGCATGAACTCGCATCATTTCATTATTTCTATATCTATCATGTTCTTTTACCCTCATATTTGTTTTTATGTTTGAACCTCTTGACTTGTTTTGAACCTTAAGGATAAGGTTCAGAATAAGTTTGAGGGTGTTTTGGGGATTGTGGATTGTACTGGATGGATCTTTTTGCTAAAGACTGCAGGTATGATAGTTAAATTTTGTCAATTATGCGGTCGAAGGATGGTAATGGTGGTGTTATTTCTCCCATTTTCTTATCTTTCCATTTCTATTTCCTTTCCGTTCATACTTCTACCTTCCATTTCACTAGTATATGATACATTTTCATGAATGTATTTAGTATAGTTTATATTATTATTATAGTTGTTTAGAGTCACCCGAAACTTTATTTCATGCCTTTGGTTGTGAATGAGTAAATTATGGTTGCTTTTTTAACTTGAAACTTATGAAAAATTAGGGGAAACACTCACTCTGGCCCGTAGCCCGACATTTTTATGATTTCATCTTAGAGACTTAGTATGAGGGTTAAGCCTTATGCTATATACCAAATGGGGCAGACAGTCAGAACTGTGCAAGTGGAAATAGTCAGATTTCTAGGGTGTTAGAACGAGAGTGTAACCCATTTGAGGCTGAATTCCTATAACTAAACCACTTTTGGAGAAATAATTTAATCCATTTTTGAATGAAACCCTTAGCCTTAAGCCTACCTAAAGTAATTTTCCTAGTTAACCCATTTTGAGCCAACTCAACATTTAATTCATTCATACCTAATGTTAAACCCATAACCATAGCATAATATAATTATTTACCTAGTTGGAAGTTAATATTAGATTTAAAATCCTTAAAAAAAGACATGAAGAAAAGAAGAAAAGAAGAAAAGATTAAAGAGAAAAAAATGTTTATATACCCAAAATAAGAGGAAATTAATTATGATGAAAAAATTCAACTCATGATTAGAGAGTCCCACCTAAAGGGTATCCGTCGGAAATAGAGCAGGGAGCCCAATGGTTGGAAAAAGGTGAGGACTGCACATATTAACTTAAAAATGAAGTTAAGTGCAGTATATCTACTATCATATTTTCTGAAAAATCTTTTGACAGTCTAAGTTTTAGTTTTCCAATGCTTTGCATTACCTTTATATCATTTCATTGGTATTGTACCCTAGCCATGTTACAACCTACTTAAAGTTCTATTGATCCTCATTGGTGTTAAGTCTACAACAGTGGAGAGTGCGGTTGCATTTTTTGCCTATGTTACATTCTAAGCATTGATGAGCTATTTTTACAGAAATTGTAAACTTACGTGCTTGAGTTATAGACCGAGAAAACTCGTGAGTAGTTGATAGCCTTTTTTTTGACCTAGTCTGTCTTTAAAGTGTGATCTTAATTGTGTTTGGATTGCGGTTCTTGACATATCATATCATAGCTCCGAAACTTCTTGAGTAAATTGTTGACTTGGTGACAATATAAACCAAATGTACTCCATGAATTTAGATTCGGGAATAGGATTAGTTAAGTTAGTTCATAACTATATTAGGAGTTTTGTTTACTTTTGTTTCATCATATAGACATTTGCTCGGGCAAAGTCCTATGTTTGGGGGTATTCGATAAGTCGTTAATATTAATATATTTAGGTGTTTATTTTATATGTTTTAAGATCTCAATGACTATTATTATTAATAAAATTCTCTTTTATTTATATTTCCAATAGTAATTTGGTGAAATAAAGATAATTCGAGGTCTTTTGAAGTGTTATTGGTATTTGGTATTGAAAAGTGAGCATACACATTGTCACGACCCAAATAACTAATACACTACTTCGTTAATCAGGACAAAATGACCCATGACGTGGGACCCGCAGCGAGATACGTGTCACAACCGAGGCACGGTGGCCGAGGTAAAAATTATATTTGTTGTGTTGTTTGACTAGTATATTGTACATGTGTAGACTACTAAGTCATTTACGGGTATGCAGATACCGAGATGAGCGGGGGACGTGCCTCGAGTCGCGTGTCGACGTGGGACTGAGGTAGCGGCATATGGGGTACGCTTAATGTATTTGAGTTAAATAAAAAAAATGAAATGAAAAAAATGAGTGGCTAGCATTAATCTTATATATATATAGATATAAATATATATATATGGATAATGTGGGGTTTTATCCACACTTCACAAAAAAAAAAGAAAAAGAAAACAGTGACGAACAGTGAAGAAAACCGAGAGGAAGGAGAGAAAGAAGAAGAGACCGGGAGAGAGAGAGAGATCGAAAACTCGACGCCGAGAACGCTAGGTGAGTTGAGTTGCTTTGGCGTTGTTGTTGATTGTCGTTGTTGTGTTGGTCGGCCATGGTGGTGGCGCGGCTTCGTTGAGGATGGAGATGACTGTAAGGTCATCTCCCTCCCAAGGGTGGTCTGGGGTTTGGGCCGAACCCAACCCCATCGAATCAAAGAAAAAAAAATCCAGCCGAGGGATCAGATAGACTAGGACAAGCGTGTGACTTGTAAGTACAACTGTGAGAATTTTATATTTCATTTCATTCATCCTTATTGATTTATTGGTCTATTGGTAGACATTACTACTTGTCATCCCACATCATGTTGTTCTTGTATCTATTCATGGATGAATATTGTGACATGATGCCTTGTGAATTATTTCATTGCCTCTAATTCCTACATTTGATGTCGTTCTTGAATACAATTGATGAAAAGCATGCTAATGGACTACTTTGAATTTAAATAGACTTGTATTCGATTTCTTTTGGGCTTTGTAGCCAAACTTGTCTTGGTAACCTAGAATTTTGGAATTATTTGTCTTTGAAATTAAAGTTGGGATTATCTAGTGTCCATTGCATGAGAGATGCGCGGTTCACGGGGACATGGGTCTACCGGGGTTCCGACACTCTCCACTACATTTGCGCGACACACGAGTTATTGGGCTCGGGGTGGTCGGCAAGCATGAGATTGATGTTCTAAAGCGTAGAGCGCAGCTCCGCTATTTATGTTAGATATGTTAAGCGCAGCTCCATATCGTAGTGGGAAAAGGTAAGTGATAGGTCTCACCGCCGACCGGACGTAGATCATCTCGACTTAGCCTGTGTCTGTCTCTATATCTTTAACTGTGGTATTTACTTGCATTACTTGTTTTAGCAATTTATTTCGCTCATTTATCCTTTTAAATACCATTCGTTTCTTTTGGAAATGTGACATAAAATTCTCCAGTTAGTACTTAAATATCACTATATTCACCGTCTAGTTTGTGACGGTGGGTGTAGGTCCGTCGAGCAGTAGCAGACTGGTGAAGGAGAAGATTGGCGACTTCCTCAGAGCAGTACGGCGACTCTCCTCGCTCATTTTGTAAATCTCACTTTTGTTGTATTATTATTCCTTATGTCATTTTGGGTTGTACAGTGGGTTGAGTGAATAGTTTCATATCTATACATGCATGCGATGCTGTCTTTTCCTGGTTTTCCACATTTAGGGGATTTTTGGAGAATTAATGCTTCCGCTTAATATTTGAGTTATCAATGCTTCCACTTAATAGTTGAATTATCATGGCTTTACCTGTCAATGTGATAATATAACAATACATGGAGATTTGGAGGATATAGGGATGAAAGGCTGACTAATACGTATTGAAGTATTAGATCATGTGGATTAAGGCTTGAGTACAAGATTAGGCCGGGCGGTGCCCTGTTTAAAAGTAGGGGCCGTCTCAGTTGGTATCAGAGCCCGATTTGGCGAACTATATGGCTTAAGGCAATGTGATACCAACACAGTTGGTATCAGAGACATAGGTTTAGAGACCAAAATGCATAAAATACAAACCTTAGTTGTGGAAACCAGATACTCATTGCCTAGACACCATTAGTTGGGAAGGTAGTGACAGTGAGATGGGGGATTTCGTCTATGTACTTGTTAATTTCTATATGTATATATATATATGTATGCGCTATGTCACATAGAAACTTATGCGCTTTCGCTGTCCATTGCAGACCCCGATGACTGATACACGCGAGGGGAGGAGATGCAGAGCCTAGCCACAATTCGCCTCCTACTATAGCGGAGGATTTACAGCGACTGTCTGATCGGGTGACAGCTCAGGGCCAGCAGTTGACTGATTTCATCGCGATGATGACCGCACGTTTTTCTGCACCGACATCGACATCAACTCCTACGACTGCTACACCGATCGTCCGAGTCGCCAAAGATTTCTCTATCGCGCTTTAACGGTCGGTCTTGGTCGATAGCGTGACCGCACCAATGGTGGAGACAATTGACGCAGTACCGTTTCCCACGCCCGCATATTCCAGCACGTCAGTGGAAGTTCAGCTAGTGAAGGACTGCATCAGACTCAAACCAGCGTATTTTGATTGAGTCAGGGATTTTCAGAAGATTGAGAAATGATCATGTCTCAGGAGAAGCTTCATCGGGTCCTGAGGATTGAGGATAGACTTCGGGCAGAGATCTCAACATATACACTCGAGCGAGATGCTGACGTGTGGTGGCGTATGACAGTAGCCACTCACGGAGAGTTCGAGACATGGGATGCTTTTAAGCAGAAGTTCTATCAGTAGTATTTTTCGTCTTCAATCATGAAGCGATTGAGACGAGAGTTCATGGATTTGAGACAGGGGCCAGAGGAGACTGTGATGCACTACATGGATCGATATGATTAATCGCGCCAGTTTGCTGGGGATTTAGTGAGAGATGAGTCTGATGATGTATATCACTTTGGTGATGGACTCAGGCCCGATATCGGATATTACGTCGTCAGTTCAGGCATGAGGACACTCACCGAGATCTATGAGCGAGCCCTAGCTCATGAGACATATTATCTAGGCAGAGTTGCTGATGGCAGAGCACCGGGTCCATTTTTGTCTGCAGAGCAGGCCTTAGAGTATGAGAGGAGGAGACAAGGGGTAAGGGAGCAAAAGGATGGAACCGAGGATCTCAGGGTTCGAGGCCAGCTACACCCCCACTGGCTGTGCCTCCTGTATCATCCATTGCTTCAGCACAAAGCACTGTGAGTAGACTTCCCTTGCCACCTCTCATCAGATAAGACTTACCAGCTCCTATAGTTCCTGCACTTCCCGCCCCACCGGCTTTACGACACCAGCTGCAGGGTGGCAAATGTCGACGCAGAGGCAGAGGCTGAGATACGAGACAGAGACCGGAACAGGTGCAGAGACAGGGTCAGTATCAGGCACAGGGCCAGTCTCAGACTCAGGGTCAGCGCAGACAATTGACATGTTACAAATGTGGACAGGTCGGACACATCGTGAGAGAGTGCCCGTATCCTGCAGCAGTGTACACACAACAGGTTTGAGAGGAGGTCCACATGGTAGCCCAGCCAGACGCAGACGCTACAAGAGGTCTTATCGAGGGTACGGTTTCTCACGATTTATATGTTTTATTTGATTCTGGCTCTACCGTATCGTTTATTGTTGGTCGCATGATAGACATCCTAGGGTTGAAACCAGTTAGGCTTAGCGTACATTTGATCTTGAGTACTGCAGCCGGGGATAGAGTTTACCCTCATAGTATTGTTGAGAAATGTCTCGTCCCGTTAAATGGCGTAGAGCTACCTGCTGATTTTAGAGTCCTCGACTGTTTGGAGTTCGACGCAATTTTAGGAATGGACTGGTTAGCTGCATACCACGCTTATATCGACTATTTCAACAAGACAGTGATATTTGAGATCTCAGGGCATCCGCCATTCATTTATAAAGGTAGTGCAGCTAGGACTGTAGGTACGAGAGGTCGACCTGCGACTAATGAGGAGATGGAAGCGTTGATTTCGCTGTACACTGTACCAGAGAGTCAGGGACCTAGGGTGGAAGATATGCCGATTGTGAGTGGGTTTCCTGATGTGTTTCCGGAGGATTTACCTGGTTTAGCGCCGCCATGAGAGATCGATTTCATTATTGAGTTGATACCAGGTACGAAACCGATTTCTATACCACCATAACGGATGGCACCACGAGAGCTAGAAGAGTTGAAGACTCAGCTCCAGGATTTTTTACATAAGGGATTCATCACACCTTCCATTTCGTCATGGGGAGCACATGTCCTTTTTGTGAAGAAAAATGATGGTACGTTGAGACTTTGTATCGACTATCGACAATTGAACAAAGTCACAATTAGGGACAAATATCCACTCCCGATGATAGATGATTTATTTGATCAGCTGATGGAGCACAATTTTTCTCCAAGATAGACCTGCGATCAGGGTATCATCAGCTTAGGATCAGGGACGAGGATAGGTCCATTACAGCTTTCAACACCAGATATGGACATTTTTAGTTCACAGTCATGCTGTTTGGGCTGACCAATGTTCCAGCATTGTTTATGGATCTGATGCATCGTGTTTTCAGATCGTTTCTTAACCGCTTCGTGATAGTTTTCATCGATGATATCCTAGTATACTCGAAGACGAGGGAGGATCACGAACAGCACCTCAGAGAGACGTTGCAGACTTTGAGGGAGCATAGACTGTACGCCAAATTCAGTAAATGTGAATTCAGGTTGTCAGAGGTCAAATTTTTGGGGCATGTTGTGGGAGCAGCAGGGATATCAGTGGATCCAGCCAAGATTCAGGCGATTATGGATTGGCCAGCACCGACTTCGATGGATCGAGATCGAAGCTTTCGGGTTTAGGCTTTGGGTATTATCGCCGATTCGTGAAGGATTTTTCAAAAATCGCTTCACTAATTACTAAATCGACTCAGAAATATGTGAGATTTCATTGGTCTGAGGAATGTGAGGAGGCATTCGCTCAGCTGAAGAGGTTATTGACTACTGCACCAGTATTAGTGTTACCAGAGGTTGGAAAAGGATTCTTCGTCTATACTGATGTTTCTCATAGAGGTCTGGGATGTGTGTTGATGCAGGGTACCGGTACAGTAGCATACGCATCCAGATAGTTGAAGGTACATGAGAAGAATTATCCGACGCATGACTTAGAGCTAGCAGCAATAGTGTTTGCGTGTTTGCGTTGAAGATATGAAGACGCTATCTGTATGGAGAGACATTTACACTCTTTACTGATCATAAGAGTTTGAAGTATCTCTTCACACAGAAGGATCTGAATATGCGACCGCGTAGATGGTTATAATTTCTGAAAGATTACGACTTTTCCTTGGAATATCATCCGGGAAAAGCGAATGTAGTCGCTGATGCGCTGAGTAGGATACCTACCGGAGATGCGGAGGTTCCTACTGACACTCGAGTTGAGATTTGCACACAGATGAGAGTACAGACCGTATCTACACAGAGAGTGTCAGAGGGTCAGAGGACCGACAGGTTGTACTCCAGGTTTAGTGAGTTAGCACAGAGTGCAGATTGTGTTGATTAGACGGAGACGTCTGACCAGTGTTTGCGCTTCAGGGGCAGATTGTGGATCTCGTCAATACCAGAGCTGAGAGATGAAATTCTTCAGGATTCACATCGTTCTCGATTCACTGTTCATCAAGGAAGGACCAAAATGTACCATGATATGAAGAGACATTTTTGGTGGCCTGGGATGAAAGCGGACGTATCAGAGTTTATCCGTAACTATGGGATCTGTCAGCAAGTGAAGGCTGAACATCGCAGACCTGAAGGGTTGCTACGGCCACTTCCCATTCCATGGTGGAAGTGGGAAGACATTGCAATGGACTTTGTGAGAGGATTACCGAGAACCGCCTGGAGACATGATTCCATCTAGGTTATTGTTGATCGACTGACAAAGTCTGCTCATTTTCTACCAGTGGCAGCGCATTATACATTTGATCAGTTGAGTATATTGTTTGAGCGGGAGATTATTAGACTGCATGGGGTACCAGTGACTATTACGTCAGATAGAGATGCTATGTATACATCCAGGATGTAGCGGAGTATGCGGGAGCAATACGGTACGCGCGTACAGCTTAGTACGACTTTCCATCATCAGACTGACGGGCAATCTGAGAGATTAATACAGGTTCTCGAGGATATGTTACGGGCGTGCGTCTTGGAGTTTGGCGGATCATGGGAGGAGTACCTACCGTTATGTGAGTTTGCATATAACAACAGTTATCAGGCCAGTATAGAGATGGCGCCTTTTGAGGCTTTGTATGGTAGACCGTGTCGCTCGCCATCGTGTTGGGCTGAGCAAGAGGACCGGGAGACCGTGGGGCCTGAGATTGTTGTCGATCATACGGAGAAGGTAAGACTGATTCGTCAGAGACTCAAGGGAGCCCAGGATCGATAGAAGAAGTATGCGGACATATATCGCAGCGATCTCACGTACGATGAGGGAGCTTTAGTATATCTAAAGGTTTCTCCTCATAAGGGTCATCATCGATTTGGTTTGAAAGGAAAATTAGCACCGAGATTCATCGGGCCTTTCACGATTAAGAGACGGGTTGGAAAGGTTGTATATGAGCTAGAATTACCTCCACAGATGTCGAGAATTCATTCGGTGTTTCATATTTCGATGCTTCGAATAGCCAAGTCAAGGGTAGGCGAGAGACCGACAGTGGACTTGAGACAGATTGATTTGAGTGAAGATATCTCATATGAAGAGCAACCAATTCAGATTCTTAACCGAAGGGTACAGCAGTTAAGAAGCAAGTCTATCCCGAAGGTGTTAGTCAAGTGGCGATTTCATGGATATTCAGAACTCACTTGGGAACGAGAAGACTATATGCGAGACAAATTTTCGTACCTCTTCGAGTCAGGTAAATTTTAAAATTCGTTTAGTTTAAGTTCGAGGACGAACTTCCTATTAGTTGGGAAGTATTGTCACGACCCAAATAACTAATACACGTTTACTTCATTAATCAAGACAAAATGACCCGTGACGTGGGACCCTCAGCGAGATATGTGTCACTACCGAGGCACGGTGGCCGAGGTAAATATTATATTTGTTGTGTCGTTTGACTAATGTATTGTACATGTGTAGACTACTAGGTCATTTACGGGTATGCAGATATCGAGACGAACGAGGAATGTGCCTCGAGTCGCGTGTCGACGTGGGACCGAGGTAGCGACATATGGGGTACGCTTAATGTATTTGAATTACATAAAAAAATGAAATGAAAAAATGAGTGGCTAGCATTAATCTTATATATATAGATATAAATATATATATATGGATAATGTGGGGTTTTATCCACACTTCACAAAAAAAAGAGAAAGAAAACAGTGGCGAACAGAGAAGAAAAACGAGATGAAGGAGAGAAAGAAGAAGAGACCGGGAGAGAGAGAGACCGACAACTCGACGCCGAGAAAGTAAGGTGAGTTGAGTTGCTTTGGCGTTGTTGTTGATTATCGTTGTTGTGTTGGTCGGCCATGGTGGTGGCGCGGCTTCGTTGAGGAAGGAGATGTATGTGAGGTCATCTCCCTCCCAAGGGTGGTTTGGGGTTGGGGCCGAACCCAACCCCAGCGAATCAAAGAAAAAAAAAATTCTAGCCGAACCAGGGATTATGTCCCTGGTTCGTTGGAGAAGATGCACACGGGCGCTGTGCGCGAGCGCGTGTGCATCACCCATATGGGCCACGCTCGGCCCATGGGCCAAGCCCAGGGCCCAAGCCAAGGTCGGGTCCGACCCGGTTAAGTCGACCCGACCCAAATAAAAAAAAAAAAAGAAAAAAAAAAAAAAAAAAAAAATAGAGATAATAGAGAAAAATATGGAAAAAATTCAGGAAAATTCCAGAAAAATAGGGAAAAATATATTTGTGACCCAAATCAATAGAAATTCGAGATTTTCATAAGAAGTGAAGAATTCAAACGTCGGTCGAGACGTTATACGGTGGTTTTACCTCGAAAAATGTGAAATGGGCCGAATGGACGAAAATAAATAAACAAAGTGTTTAGAAATTTGTCTCAATTTCGATTTGGCCTAAATTGAGACATTATTGAATGTTATGGAACTACGGGAGAACTCAGGCATTTGGGCACGCACTTCGATTTGTCGAGGGATCAGATAGACTAGGACAAGTGTGTGACTTGTAAGTACAACTGTGAGAATTTTATATTTCATTTCATTCATCCTTATTGATTTATTGGTCTATTGGTAGACATTACTACTTGTCATCTCACATCATGTTAATCTTGTATCTATTCATGGATGAATATTGTGACATGATGCCTTGTGAATTATTTCATTGCCTCTAATTCCTACACTTGATGTCGTTCTTGAATACAATTGATGAAAAACATTCTAATGGACTACTTTGAATTTAAATAGACTTGTATTCGATTTCTTTTGGGCTTTGTAGCCAAACTTGTCTTGGTAACCTAGAATTTTGGAATTATTTGTCTTTGAAATTAAAGTTGGGATTATCTAGTGTCCATTGCACGAAAGATGCGCGGTTCATGGGGACATGGGTTCCGGCACTCACCACTACACTTGCGCGACACACGAGTTATGGGGCTCGGGGTGGTCGGCAAGCATGAGATTGATGTTCTAAAGCGTAGAGCGCAACTCCGCTATTTATGTGAGATATGTTGAGCGCAGCTCCATATCGTAGTGGGAAAAAGTAGGTGATAGGTCTCACCGCCGACCGGACGTAGATCATCTCGACTTAGCCTGTGTCTGTCTCTATATCTTTAACTGTGGTATTTACTTGCATTACTTGTTTTAGCAATTTATTTCGCTCATTTATGCTTTTAAATACCATTCGTTTCTTTTGAAAATGTGACATGAAATTCTCCAGTTAGTACTTAAATATCACTATACTCACCGTCTAGTTTGTGACGGTGGGTGTAGGTCCGTCGAGCGGTAGCAGACCGGGGAAGGAGAAGATCGACGACTTCCTCTGAGCAGTTCGGCGACTCTCCTCACTCATTTTGTACGTCTCGACTTTTGTTGTATTATTATTCCTTATGTCATTTTAAGTTGTACAGTGGGTTGAGTGAATAATTTCATATCTATACATGCATGTGATGCTGTGTTTTCCTGGTTTTCCACACTCAGGGGATTTTTGGAGAATTAATGCTTCCGCTTAATATTTTAATTACCAATGCTTCTGCTTAATAGTTGAATTATCATGGCTTTACCTGTCAATGTGATAATATAACAATACATGGAGATTTGGAGGATATAGGGACTAAAGGCTGACTAATACGTATTGAAGTCTTAGATCATGTGGATTAAGGCTTGAGTACGGGATTAGTCCGGGCGGTGCCTTGTTTAGAAGTAGGGGTCGTCTCTCATACACTTCGAGACAACTTGGTGGGACCCACATTGGTTCGTGTAGATGCTATGGTGGTTTAGAAAAAGTTTGGTGGAACATTAGTAGATGAAAGCCTAAAAAATGACTAAGTATAAGTCATTCCTGCAGTGTGAACAACAACCATCTGATTAGCCTCGAGACATGCACTACATAATTGATGAACAGATGAGGAACAGTCAAGTGACGCAGCCAGGAGACACACTATTATCACATCGCTCCAGTAGAAATTAGATACGTCTTGAGATTCGCACACAGATCAAAACACGAGAAATAAGGTTTTGATTTTGCCTCATGATACGAGCTGCACCGTCTCCCACATATTCCCTTTCTCTGCCACGAATTTTTTTTTCACCCAAGAAGCTTTGATCTTCCTTTAGATTCCCATCAGTACAAGCTCCTACAAGTTTGCCAATTCTCGATATGTCTTTCTTTCCATCAGTAGCCTCTCATTTTCCTCGAGATGCTCCCAGATTGACGCATGACTTCTCCAAATGCTTTTCTCCCTTGCACCAGCTGCCACGTGTTGCCTCCTGGTTCCTCGGCCATGTCCACACCAGCGTTTATAGTTACTAAGAACTTGCCACATCAGCATAACAACCAATCGATGCTTGCAACATGTCTGAGACCCAAACAACAAACTCACCGCAGCCATCAGATCTTCCTAGGTGGATGAGACACCAATAAACCTACGATTTCCAATTTCTCTCTCTTCTAGAAACCAAAATTAAGGGTTATATATATAATTTAGGGTTTAGTTTAAAATATTCTCCTATTTCGACTAATCAACCTTTCTTTTCTTTTAATGTTTTTAATGGAGTTGTTCAAGACTATGTCCAGCTAAGCAATCTTGGTGTAGGTCAGAGGTAAAATAAGTCTAGATTCATGGTTTATAGCGATGTCATGTAAGATCTATTTATTTATAATTTATTTTATTTTAATTCTTTCTATTTTATTTGTTGTTGATTTCATGATTATGGTGCAAACTTAGGTTATGTATGTGGCCAATAGATGCTTTTAGGTGGAAGACCTATAGTTAATCGGGACTTTCGTATATGTAATTGTACGATTGGACTGATACAAGTAACAATTACTCACATGTTTGCCATCAAAACCTTTCGGTTCTTGAGTGTGCGACAAATAAATCTATGTTAAATCAAAAACGAACTCGATCCAATTATCTAGGATTAGTATTCCTACATAACTTTATGTTGTTAATATATTAAACCTGATTTGTGGATGTCTAGGGTTTTATGTTAATTAGAGAAGTAGTTAGTGACAAACGTCTTATTTATCGAGATTAGTGGAATTAGAGATTTCTGGTGGATGCCGATTTCCTATAGCTAATCTAGGAGGAATTAAATTAATAAGCTTTTGTAAAGATTGAGGACCACACCATATAATTGAACTATGATTTGGATTTGTGGAACTGTAGACCTAGGTATTTTCTTAAATTGAATTAATTTTTGCAAACTTTAATTTCTAAGTACTTTTGATTAGTTAATTAATTGATTTCTTAAAAATCAATAAAACCCCAATAATTTTCCTTTTTAGTTTACTCAGAGTAAAACCTAAGTCTTATACATTTGACCCTGTATATTCCACTACTACACCCTTGTGGGATTGGTAACTCGAGTACGGGTTATATTTGACACGAACGACATGTGAACAATTTGCTTTATCTTCAATCATGCCTTGCTATAGTTATGCTAGAATTCATGATAGTGAATGATTGATATCTTGTTGGAATCAAGTTGAATATATCTTGTCTTCTCGTTTCATCTTGTTCTTTGAGCTCTCTATTTATTAATGTCAGTGGAACTATTGTGTTTGGAATGAATAATTGTAATGGTATCTCGAACTGGAGAGCCTGCGACCATCGATCATCTCCCTCCGCTATGCTTGAAAACTAATATGTGGAGGTCGAGTCATATTGGATACTATAGAAGCTAGTTAGTTGTTTAGACACCAATCTGTTGAAGCCGGATTATTTTTTACACCGTTGAAGCCAGTTGGTAGTAAAGACTCACACTTTTACTGGTTTCCACTTCATTGACTCTATGGAATTCATGTTATCATTGTTATCTTGTTGAACATCTTGTTTGGGTTTTGTTTCATTATGTCTTGCTTTATATTGTATGCTTGCTTATATTATCCTTTCATGCTCAGAATGATAGAATTGATGAATAACCTTCTTTATGCTAGTTATTACACATTAGGTATTACTTGGATGATTGAGGGTAAATAGGGCTTCTGCTTTCCTGAGCCCGTTGAAATATTGATCCTCCCATTATTTTTCCCTCTCTAGGTACCTCAACTGCTACTCAAGGTAAAGGAAAGAGCAAGGTCATAGCGTATAAGATCTTTTCTTGATTGCAAGGTTGTTCTATTTATATTTTATTGATTTGAGATATTATGTAATAAATAGGGGATTTTACCATGGGTAAACTTTGTGAAACCCAGAGGTTAGTTGTTGAACTTTGTAAGACTTTCGACCTTATTTCCACACCTAATAGATTTAGAAGACTTTTATTCTGCACTATTTATATGGCTTAGTAGTCTTTGGTAAATTATCTTGTATTATTTTCGCAGGTTAAGGTTTACTAGATCATTGCTAGACTCGTTGGGTTATCTCAAGGGTTTTGGTGATAGGAATTGGGGTCGTCACAGTTGGTATCAAAGAGTAGGTATAATGAAACTAGAAATAAAGTGGGTAATGAATACAGTTACTATCTAGTCTAGGCATTAGTACCTAGAAAAGATCATAGTTGATATCCTAACCTTAGGTAATGGAGCCTAGAGGGAAAAGTGTAGTCTAATCCTAAAACTGGGAATAAGACTCAGTTTAAAGGTCACAAATAGTATCTAACTTAAGTCACCTTAAGGATTAGTAAGTTGTTGAAGTTAGAAAAGGTTGGTCATTGTTAAGTAATGAAATCATTTGTGAAGGCTTATGGTTTAGATTGTCTTAATGTACACGTGTGACAAAACTTAAGGTGGGAATGGAAATTAAAAATGAACAAGTATATGTTATGATGCTATTTGCTAATGTATATAATATCTATATTTTTAGATATGTTGTTCATTCATTTTGTCTCTAATGTAAAGTTGTGAAACTAACTTCTTTGAACTGCTCTTACTCCATAATGAGTACTCAAGGTGGAAGTTCCTATGGTTTGAGGAGCGTCAAGGGTGCATAGGGGACTAACGGTGAATAGGGCATGCTCAGATGGAACGGTAGATGGCAGAAATGACCGAGAATCATCATAAGACACTTGAGGATATGTCTGCATCAAATGAGCGCAGGATGAATGAGATGATGGATGCTATTAGGGGATGAAGAACACCAGTGGCACCTCAACAGATGCCACCGCTGCCACAACCACAGGTAGTTTCACAGGTGCAACCACTAGTTACGGGAGATGTTTTAGGGGTCATTAGAGGTTGGAAATGAGAAAGGTGATGTGGCTCAGTCAGTAGTCGAGGTAGATAAGAATCCCATAGCACAAGCAGTGTTACCACCAGCGTTACTAGCATATGCAGAACCCTAAGGATGTTTAAGATTCAAAAGGAGTTTATGAAGTAAAATATACCACGTTTCTATGAGGACAGAGAGGTGAACGAGGCTGAGCATTGGATCATGTGTATGGAGAAAATGCAAGAAGTTTTGAAGATCGATAGTTCCACTACAGTTTTCTTTGGTCCATATCTCTTGGAATATAAGGCTTATAAGTGGTGGGAATCAGTGAAGAGGACCGCATGAACGGTTGACACTTGTTCAAGGTTCAAGACTTTGTATTATGTGTGGTATTTCTCAACGGTGGTTAGAGATATTAAGAGGTGCCAGTTTTTGAACTTAGTGCAGGGAGGCAGACTGGTACGAGAATATGAATTAAAATATAATGAGTTGTCAGATTTTTCTCCAAACTATGTGGCTACCATGGAGGTGAGGGTGACTAGATTCATTGACGGACTAGATGCACACATTAGGACACACGTGGCACCCTCTATGCCGAAGACTTATGCGAAGGCAGTTGCTAGTGCATTGCATTGCGAGGCGGCATAGGTCAGCAGGTATAGGGAGGTTATGCCACCACCACGAGCGATGAGTAGGGATGACTACTAGGGAGTCTGTAGGAGCAGGTTTGGGGACCATTATCAAATGGGTTACCTTAACAGAAGCAATAACAGAGGACATTCTGGCAGTTTCACACATTCCAGTGCCGCACAGTTTAGTAGGGACTACTCATACCCTGCTCCTTTGACTACATATGGCTCGGGGTATAAACCGCCACTTCCACCATGACGATCGGAGAATACTCAGAGTAAGGGATCGTCATGGTCAAGGCCAAGCAACGGCAGCATCATCTACGACATTTTAGAGACCTAAGGGTGTGTGTTTTAGACGTGGCAGGTTGGGCACTTCAAGGCAGAGTGTCCTAATAAAAAGATAACAGACAAAGCATGGTCTACAGCTAGCGTTGTTCATCTAGTCAGGGAGGAATACATGCTATTGCAGAACCTGATGCGTGGCCACTCGATAATTGGTGGCAGGTATAGTTTACATTTGTGATAGAGGCATGCATACCTTGTTTGATTTCGGTTCCACTGTTTCATTTTTGTCTGGTAAGATGGTTGATGAACTAGGACTAAAATTGGTTATAGCTAGTACAGTCTTGATCTTGAGTACGACCGCTAGTGAGAAAATATATCCTAACATGGTGTAAGGGATGTTTAATTAAAATTGGGAATCAAATTTTATCACATGATTTAGTGATCTTAGAGTACTTAAAGTACGATACCCTATTAAGGATGGATTGGTTAGCATCTTACCATGCCAGTATCGACTATTTTCATAAGACTGTTACCTTTTAGATTCCAGATATACCACCATTTAGACATAAAGGTCGCGCACCTAGCTAAATTGCCACTCGTAGGAAGGTACTAACTGTTAGTAAGTTGAAAAATCTTACGAGTTTGACAACCATGGAGGACGATGGTCATGAAGTCAGACTTGACCAAATTTCGATTGTTAGACAATTCTCGGAAGTCTTTCCCTCAAACTTGCCTGAAGTCCCTCCACCCCGGGATGTTGACTTTATTATTGACCTTATTCCTGGTACAAAATATATTTTCATACCATCCTATAGAATGGCACCTAAAAAGTTAGCCGAGTTGAAGACTCAACTGGAGGAATTATTGGAAAAGGGTTTTATTCACTTAAATTTGTCGCCTTGGGGAGCTCCGATGTTTTTTGTGAAGAAGAAAGGAAATAGTTTGCGAATGTGCATTGACTATTGATAGTTGAATCGGGTGACCATTAGGAACAAATATCCCCTCCCTAGGATCGATAGCCTATTCGACCAGTTGCGGGGAGAGAGGTTCTTTTCGAAGATAGATTTGAGGTCGGGGTATCACCAGTTGAGGATACGGGAGGAAGACATTAAGAAGACTGCTTTCAGGACGCGATATGGACATTATAAGTTCACATTGATGACGTTTGGACTTACCAATGCACCTGCATTTGTCATGGATGTCATGCACAAAGTCTTTAGGCTTTATCTTGATAAGCTCATCATTGTCTTCATCGACGAAATCATGATTTATTCCAAGACTAAAGAAGAGCACGAGAGACATCTCAGAGTGAACTTGCAAACTTAAAAAATTCACCGGTTGTATGTCGAGTTCAGCAAGTGCGAGTTTTGGGTCACGGAGATACAATTTCTAGGTCATGTGGTAAATGTGGATGAAATTTCTGTAGATCTAGCTAAAGTTGATGTCATTATGAAATGGCCGCAACCCACCACGGTGACATATATTAGAAGTTTTCTAGGATTGGCAGGTTACTATCGAAGGTTTGTAAAGGAATTCTTGACGATTGCAGCACTAATAACTAGGCTAACTCAGGAAAATGTCAATTTTGAGTGGACATAAGAATGCAAGAGTGCTTTCAAGGAATTGCGAGACAGACTAACTTCAACACCTATATTTGTACTTGCAAGGAATTGGTTCTTTATATTGATGCTTTAAAGATCGGTTTGGGATGTGTCTTGACGCAGGAAGGAAGGGTGATTGCCTATAGTTTGAGATAGTTGAAAATATATGAGAAGAACTACCCAACTCATGATTTGGAGTTAGCAGTAGTTGTGTTTGCTTTGAAGTTGTGGAGGTATTACTTGTATGGAAAGAAGTTCAATGTGTTGTTCTCAGATCACAATAGTTTGAAGTACTTGTTGACACATAGCAAGTTGAACATGCGACAAAGATGTTGGCTCGAGTTCTTGAAAGACTTTGACTTCACATTTCAGTATTATCCTAGAAAGGCATACATTGTGGAAGATCTTTGAGTCGTGTAAGGAAATGGAGGATGTGGATATGATGACGACCAATGTGTACAGATTACTCGAGGAGGTCACAGTGATGTGCATACATAAATTACATATGAGAGAGTCTGATGTTTCAGGTTCCTCGGTACGAGTTGAGACAAGAACAAAGCTAGAGGCTATTTCCAGAGTTATAAAGTGTCAGAGAGTTGATGCAGAGTATGGAAAGTACAGATCACGAGTTGACAGTGAGGAAATTCCAGATTGGAAGCTTTCGGCAGATGGAGCATCGAGATTCAAGGATAGGCTATAGATATCATCACATCACAGATGCAAGAGGATTTATTTTGGGAAGCTCATCGATCATGCTATACTATTCATCTAGGGAGCACCAACATGTACTATAAGATGAAACAAATGCACAGTTGGTCGGGGATGAAGATGGATATTGCTAAGTATATCCATGAATGTGTGACTTGTAAGCAAGTGAAATCGAATCATCAAAAGCCCGAAGGGATGTTGCAACCCCTACATATTCCAGAGTAGAAGTGAGAACATATAGCCATGGATTTTGTGACCGATTTGCCGATGACAAGGAAGAAGCACGATGCGGTTTGGGTGATTGTAGACCGTTTGACTAAGTTTGTGTACTTAGGAGATATAGTGGACAAGCTTAGCTAGAAATATATTGATGAGATCTTGAGGCTATATGGTGTCCCGGTGTCTATTATTTCGGATCGAGATCCACGGTTTACTTCCAAGTTTTAGAAGGGTTTACAGACCCAGATGGGAAGCAGGCTCAATCTTACCACTACATTTCATCATTAGTCAGATGGCCAAATAGAGACTTATCCAGATTTTGAAGGATATGCTTATGGCTTGTGCGTTGGATTTCTCTGGATATTAGGAGAACTATTTACCATTATGCGAGTTTCCTTACAATAACAATTTTCAAGCAAGCCTTAGTATGTCACCATTCGAGGCACTTTATGGAAGACCTTACAGGTCTCCTATATGTTGGGCAGAGGTTGGTAAAGTGGTGTTGATAGGGCTTGAGATTGTGAAGGATCACACAGAGATGATTAATAAGATTAGGCAACGACTACAAACCGCAAGAGATAGACATAGGAAGTATGCTGATATGGAGCATACGAATGTTGACATAAAAAAAAACGATTACGTGTTGCTTAAAGTTTCACCGATGAAAGGACATTACAAATTCGGGCTGAAAGGGAAGCTCGCTCCTAGGTACATCGAACCATTTGAAGTGAACGAACAAATTGGTCTGATTGCCTTCTAGTTAGTTTTGCCACCTCAACTAGCAAGATCGCAAGACGTGTTTCATGTATCTATGTTGCGGAATAAGCCGACTAAGCATATGCCATCTATCGATTGGAATCAGGTTGATTTGAGGGAAGACATGTCGTAGGATGAACATCCAATTTAGATTCTTGACAAGGTCCAAAAGCTCGCAACAAAAAGATCTCACTAGTTAAGGTGCGGTGACAGTGCCATGGAGATGAGGAGCTAAATTGGGAATGAGAGGATTATATGGGGGAGCACTTTCCAGATCTCTTTGAATCTTGAGGTATGACTTACTTTTTGTTCCGTGGATGAAACTGTTGGGTTTTTGGGGTTCATACGTAGTGGTGAAATTCTAAACAATTTTTGAAAAATCCCAACAAGATAGTAAATAAGTTCCATTAAACAAGATCTATAAAAGTAAATCATACCTTATTTCATGATTTCCTTATCTAATCGTTCGATTTTCAAGACATTCAAGTGCTCGTCCTCTATCAAAAATCCACACATGACCGGTGACCACTACTTGGAGTGCTAGCTCTAAGAGAGATAAAAAAACATTTTTCTTCTCTCTCCCAAAAATCTAGAGAACTCGAAATTTGCAAAGATGAAAATCTTATTTCATTTTATGGTTTTGCCCTTTATTTATATGTGTAGATAAGCCGTTACTTAAAATCCTATTCGTAATACTATTGTATTTAGGCAGTTTAAGCAAATTACACATACGCCCCTTTTAATAAGTTATCATATAACGAATTGTAAGGGCTTTTATGTCATGAATTTCATCATATAAAATTCATTACTATAGACCAATTAAAATTGCGCAAAGTCATTCTTTGTGTGCAACCAAATAGGTTCATACGACGTTGACAGTGAACCAAAACCATTTTGGTACACAAGTCATAAGCGGTATCTAATAAGGCATTATGACTAACAAAGTAGCATGAATATCAAAATCGATAAACCTAATAAATAACATATATCATATCTTTTTGTCGTGCGATATCCTTTGACTATACATAAGGCATGAAAAGTCACCTTTAATGTTCAATCGTACTACTCTCGATCTTAGGTTAAACTGAAGACATCCAAGTGACATTGATCATATCAATTCACATGGACTTGGCCATTATCAGTCTATCTCATCGAGGGATCCACTGATATCTCTCTATACGAAAGTGACAAATTCTATCTTAATTACACCTTCACATATTATTCACATGATAACCAATCACAATCTTTATAATCGTTTGGTTAAAGACAATGTTTGATTGTGTCAAATTACCATGTTCCTAATATTGAAGTCTATGGTAATCTCAAATCGAATGACTAAATGATATAACTATCATGAGTAACACCTATGACTTAATCCATGTGGTGTTCTCATAGCGGGTCGGTCCAGTACCTTGTTCCCTAACAAGTACTAATGATCTCGATTCATATCCTTATATGCATGATCATCACATGACCATCAATCAAGATTCACACTAGTCTTAATTCATTATAGTTTCGAGTATAATGATCGACTAAGGACATTTATGATATTTCAACAAATACTCATAGATCTTACTATAAGCTAAACATGCAATCGCTTATAAAATGAAAACCACAATTTTATTAATTAAAATTATAAGATAAATAATATTTGTAGATTGACCTAGGACACATGCCCCAATATCTCCCACTTGTACTAGGGTCAATCATTCATGTACTAATACCTAATGACCTAACATGACCATCATGTTTCACTCGTGGAAGAGCCTTCATTAAAGGATCTGCAAAATTGTCTTTTGTAGGAACTCTGCAAATCTAAACGTCTCCCCTCTCAATGATTTCTCGAATGAGATGAATATGTCTAAGTATATGTTAGGATCAGTGGCATGATCTTGGTTCCTTTGCCTGTGTGATCGCCTCGTTGTTGTCACAATACAAGCAAATGAGGTTAGCTATACTAGGAACCACACCAAGTTTAAAAATGAACTTTTTGATCCAAACTGCTTCCTTAGCTGGATCGGACGCTGCCATATACTCAGCTTCTGTTGTAGAATCTGCCACGGTTTCTTACTTCAAACTTTTCCAACTCATTGCGCCTCCATTCAAAGTAAACATATATCCAAACTGCGATCTGAAGTTATCTATATCAGTTTGAAAACTTGCATCTTTGTAATAATTTACAACAAGCTCGTCTTCCTAACTTCCATTGACCAAGAACACTTATTTAGTCCTCAAGTAATTAAAATGTTCTTTACTTCTATCCAGTGACTCTCATCGGGATCAGACCGATATTTGTTTGTTTTGCTTAAAGCATATGATACATCAGGTCGGGTGCATAAGATGACATACATGATAGATTCAATAGCTGATGCATATGAAATCGTATTCATGCACTCTCTCTCATCATTAGTTTTTGGACATTAAGTCTTGCTTGGACGTTAAGTCTCCTATACCATGAGACATTAACAAAGACCATCTTTTAGAGTCTTGCATACTAAACCTATTCAATACCTTGTCTATGTAAGCACTCTGACTTAGACTGATCAACCTTATAGATCTATCCATATATATCTTAATCCCAATGATGTAGGCTGCATCTCTAAAGTCCTTCATTGAGAAACATTTCCCTAACCAAGACTTGTCACTTTACAAGGTTAGGATGTCATTTCCAATGAGTAATTTATCATTAACATACAATACCAGGAATATAACCATGCTCCCACTGATCTTCTTGTATACATAAGGCTTATCTTCATTTTTAACAAAACCAAATTCCTTAATTGCTTCATCAAAATGAAGATTCCAACTTCGAGAAGCTTTAACCCATAAATGAATATTTGAAGCTTGCACACCTTCCTAGAATTCTCAGGATAAATAAACCCTTCAGTCTGTATCATATGCAAGTCCTCAAGTAACTTTCCATTTAGGAAAGTTGTTTTGACATCCATTTTCCATGTCTCATAGTCATAATATGCGGTTATGGCAATTAGAATTCTAATGGATTTAAGCATGACTACAGGAGAAAAAGTCTCATTATAATCAACACTTTGAGTTTGTCTGAAACCTTTTGCTACTAGTCGTGCTTTATAAGTATGCACATTGCCATCCTTGTCAGTTTTTTTCTTGAAAACCCATTTACATCCAATGGTCTTATCACTTTCAGGTAAATCAACCACGTTCCAAACTTGGTTATCATACATGGATTACATCTCATAATTCATAGCACTAAGCTATTTATCTGCCTCAGGGCTAGACACAACCTCCTGATAAGTAGTAGGTTCATTTTGATCCATAAGCAACACCTCACTACTATCAGTAATAAGAAATCCAAATCTCTCAAGCTGATGTCTTACCCTATCAGTCCTATGTAGGTCTTTTGATACTTGTGAAGGTTCAACTATTTCAAGACTTCGTCGATCCCCCACTAGCGGTCGAGTGTTTATTTGTGGTTCTTGAACTTCTTCAAGACTTACTTTATTCCCATTGTTGTCTTTTGAAATAAACTCTTTTTCAATAAAGACACCATTCTGAGCCACAAACACTTTGTTCTCCGTGGGATTATAAAAGTAGTATCCTCTAGTTTCTTTAGGATAACTAACAAATACACACTTGGTAGATTTGGCTGATAATTTTCTTAAGATTTTTCATCGTACAAAAACCTCATAGCCCTAAATCTTAAGGGAAGACAAACTTGGTCTTCCCAAACCACATCTCATGTGGTGTTTTATCAACCGCTTTAACACGAACATGATTTAGTGTAAACGCAACAGTTTCTAAGGCATAAGCCCAAAAGGAAATAGGAAGATCTGCATGACTCATCATAGATCGAACCATATCCAATAAAGTTCGATTTCTCATCTCAAAAACACCATATCATTGTGGAGTTGCTATGGGAGTTAACTGTGAGACAATCCCACAGTTTCTAAGATGATCATCAAACTCTTGGCTCAAATCTTCACCACCTTGATCTGATCGAAGTGCTTTAATAGTTTTACCAAGTTGATTTGCATTTCATTCTGAAATATTCGAAACATCTCAAAAGATTCACCTTTATATTTCATGAGATACATGTAACCATATATGTTAGAATCATTAGTGAATGTAATAAATTACTGATAACTATATTTAGCCATTGTATTTATTGGACCGCATGCATCGGTATGTATTATCACTTGCCCTTTCATTGTGTCCAGTAAAGGGGGTATTTGTCATCTTGCATAGTAAACAAAATACACATGTTTCATATGATTCAAAATCAAATGAATCTAAAAGTCCATCTTTATGGAGTTTATAAATGTGTTTCTAATTTATGTGGCCAAGGCGGTAATGCCAAAGGTGCATTTGATTCAAATAATTTGACTTGAACCTCTTTGTATTTACGTTAAGAATATGAGTAACTGTGGACCTTTCTATGTTAACAATATAAAGACCATCACACAAATCAGTATTCGCATAGAAAACGTCTTTACAAGAAATGAAGCATTTATTAGTCGCAATAATGAGATTAAAACCATCCAAATCCAAACATGAAATTGAAATAGTGTTTCTGCTCAAGGCAGGGACATAATAACAATTACTTAAAACTAAAACAAGTCCACTAAGTAAAATTAACTCATAGCATCCTACAGCAAACGCAACAACCTTTGCTCCATTTCCAACTCGTAGGATGACTTCTCATTTCTTTAGCTTTCAACTTTTGATGAGACCCTGCACATTAATACAAATGTGAAATCCACACTCGGTATCCAATACCCAGGAATCACTAGTAGACAAGTTAACTTCAATAACATAAATACCTGAAGCAATAGTCGCACTACTTTTTTTTCTTTAGATTTTCAAGATAGAGCTTGCAATTTCTGAACCAATGCCCATGTGCATGGCAGAACTGACAATTTCTTTTTTTCCTTTTCTTTCTGGGACTATGAAGTAGAGGCAGCATGAGGCTTGACTTGTTCTATAGACTTTGTGACAGTTACAACAACCTTGACAACTTTAGCCTCGCCTTTGCCCTTTTTCTTCAGAACCTTTCCTTTCTGAACCATCAACACATTAGCAATGGGTTTCTTGACATTCTGCTCAGCAATTTTAAGCATCAAATGCAAATCTGAGATAGATTTCTCCATGTTATTCATGTTATAGTTCATCATAAATTGTGAATAACTATCAGGCAATGAACTCGGTATCAAATCCGTAGCCAACTCTTGGGTTATCGGAAATCTAAGTGTGTAAAGATGGTCAATATAACCCTTCATTTTCAGAACATGAGGACTAACTGATGCACCCTCAACTATTTTGCAAGAATGAAGGTTCTTGACTGTCTCAAACCTTTTTTGCCTAGCTTGCTGTTGGAACATTTCCTTCAGCATCGTAGCCATGTCATAAGCTTCCATGTGTTCCATGTCCTTCTAAAGTTCAGGAACCATGGTTGTCAACATAATGCATGCAACATCAATTGAATCATTGACATGCTTACTTTGTGCATCTTTCACGGCTCTTAAAGCATTGGCTGGTGGTTCCTCAGGAACAAGATTATCGAGGACATACAACTTGCCTTCATGTTTAAGAGAAATTCTCAAGTTTCTGAACCAGTCAAGAAAGTTTGTACCGAATAACTTATCCTTCTCAAGGATGGATTGCAGTGACAAGGGATTAGTGGATTTGAAGAGGCCATATATCTACAACAAAGATTATGCAAAAGTTCATTTTAGTACAGAGGACTAGACTCCCAATAAATTAACAACCCTCCTGAAAACACTATATTAATTTAAGGGACTAAAATTCATGTTTCACCTAATTCCAAGACAGTTAGGGCATGACACTTTGAATTAGGTTCTTTAGGTAGGTACCAATTACCAATTACATCATATGTAACTTTTAGTAGTTTTTATGAGATTATGACATCTTATGTCTTAGCATGTTTTGAACAATGGAAAAGCTTGATCCATGTAGCCGACCCCAGTTAATTTGGGACTGATGTTATGTTGTTGTTGTTGTTGTTGTTGTTGTTGTTGTTGTTGTTGTTGATATCTTAGCATGTTTTATCTCATCTAGTGCCTAAAATTTCTCATTATTTTAGTCAATCCAATCAACCAAAATTGCCCCTTATTTTAATTTCGAAAAATATTAATTAAAACGTTTTTAATTAACTCGGGCCCACCTTTAACTAGTACCTTTCCTAATCTAACTAGAATTTAAGATAATTTGAATTCTAATCCAAATAGAATTTAAGATACTTTGAATCCTTATCCAATTAGAATTTGTTATATATCTCATATGTCTTATAGGATTTGTAATTCTTATCCGATTACAAGTTTATCTCCGATCTAATAGGAATATACTAATGGATAACCACAATGAGATATATGATCAAAATCAATTTCGAAATATTAATCATGCATTTAACACCATAATCATATTAAATTAATCATATTGACCTAATCATGATTTTTATCATGGAAACATACATAATTATTGAACAAAAATGAAATATGTATTCAACATTAGAATCACATTAACCTAAACATGAATTCTACCATGAACATACAAAATTTGCATCGTTCAATATTAAAAACATATGTTAATCAAAATATTCAAAACATGAATACTATCAATGAATCAAATCATGCGTATATATGAATATACATGAATTAACAACATGTTTTAAACCAATTCTTGATAACAAATATCACATAACCTATATGTACTTCATACATATACATAAATCAAGATCATGTTTCACACATATATCATATATACATTAGATAAAACATGTAAACGTTTAATAAAATTGAACTTAAGGCTCTGATACCATTGTTAGGTTTTTGAGGTTCATACGCAGCGGAAAAATTCAAAACAATTTTTGAAAAACCCCAATACGATCATAAGTAAGTTCTATTAAACTAGATCTACGAAAGTAGATCATACCTTATTTTGTTATTTCCTTCTCTGATCGTTCGATTTTCAAGACATTCAAGTGCCCGTCCTCTATCAGAAATCCATATACGAATGGTGACCACAATTTGGAGTACTAGCCCAAGAGAGATAGAAAACATTTTTCTTCTTTTTCCCAAAAATCCAGAGAACTCGAAATTTGTAAAAATAAAAATCTTATTTCATTTTAGGGTTTCACCCTTTATATGTGTAGATAAGCCCTAACTTAAAATCTTTTTTGTAATACAACAATTGTATTTAAGCAATTTAAGCAAATTACACATACGCCTCTATTAACAAGTTAGCATATAACAAATTGTAAGCGCTTTTATGTCAAGAACTTTATCATATAAAAATCATTACTCTGGACCAATTAAAATTACACAAAGCCATTCTTTGTTTGCGAGCAAATAGGTTCATGCGACGTTGGCAGTGAACCAAAACTATTTTGGTACCCAAGTTATAAGTGGTCTCTAGCAAGACATTATGACTACCCAAGTAGCATGAATATCAAAATCGATACAACCTAATGAATAACATATATCATATCATTTTGTCGTGCGATATCCTTTGACTAAACATAAGTCATGGAAAGTTAACCTTAATGTTCAATAGTACTACTATTGATCTTTAGGTAAACTGAAAACATCTAAGTGACATTGATCATATCAGTTCACATGGATTTTGTATATTATTAATCTATCATATCGAGAGATCCACTGATATCTCTCTTTACGAGAGTGACAAATTCTATCTTAATTACACACCTTCACATATTATTCACATGGTAACCAATCACAATCTTCACAATCGTCTGGTTAAAGACAATGTTTGTTGGTCAAATCACCATGCTCCTAATATTGAAGTATATAGTAATCTTAAGTCGAATGACTAAATGATATACCTATCATGAGTAACACCTATAACTTCATCCATGTGGTGTTCTAATAGCGGGTCGATTCAGTACCTTGTTCACTAACAAATACTAATGATCTCGATTCGTATCCATATACGCATGATCATCACATCAAGATTCGCACTAATTCATTATAGTTCCTAGTATAATGATCGACTATGAACATTTAATATATTTGAACAAATACCCATGGATCTTACTATAAGGTAAACATGCAATCACTTATAATAAAACAACAAATGAAAACCTCAATTTTATTAACTAAAATCATAAGATAAACAATGTTTATAGATTGACCTATGGCACGTGCCCAACAAAAACTTCCTAAAATTGGGAATATTCTAACGCCCCTAAATTCTATTCCAGTAAATTGTCCCAAAATCGAGGTTATTTTCAGAAATATGCATAATATTTTTGAAATGGAATGATTACTTGTGTGTATTATATAATACTAGTTGACTTAGGTCCAAAACTTAGCCTAAGTGAAGGAGAACAAACTTAAATGACTTGTTAAATGGTTAAATAAATCATAATGACAAAAATTGTAAATATACATGAGAGTACTTTTGTAAAACAAAAGGAATGATGGATCTGAGGTGGACTCTAGGATCATCCTAGTGCTTAAATCCATTAAGATGAGATGTAGGGTTGTGATTGGTCAACATAACCTTAATTGTGTTAACTAAGTATTTAAACCAAATTAGGGCTTAAGGCCACTTTTGGTTTGAAAACACTACGTAGATGAATTGAGGAGGAAATCAAGAATTTCCTTAGTAGATTTGATGGAGGAAAGGAAACCCTCATCAAGATTTCACAAGCTAGGTAAATAAGCTTATCACATCTTCTCTAATTTCTCTATTTGACTCGCACATTCGATTTTGGATTGAGATTATGGTTTTTACTTAATGTTTTGAGATAGATGATGAACCATAGGCTTTAACTTTGATATGAGACATCCCCATCCCCTCTTTTTATATATTCAATTGGAATTGCAAGATTTATGTGTTAATGGTAGGTTTGAGTTTGGAATATGTTATTTGATGAAATTGGATTGATCTTATATTTTCAAACTAATTGTAAATGACTATTTTGATCGGATTTGGGCCCTTGGGGGTCGGCATGTGTCGTTGGGAAACATGTAGTTTGGGTTTATATCTTAAAATCTCGAATTCATGCCCAGCAGCCGCGCCAGCTCCTTGCCTACAGACGGTACATGCTAACCACGACACTGCTTGGGTGATTGTTGAAGTCGACTTAGCGATTTCCCAATGTCGTGTCGTGTAACGTACGGTATCGGTAAATTGTTAAAGTTAAATTATAGGTTTTGATTTGAGATCAGCGATTTCACCCAAGCACGGCTAGAAAACTTTTCAAAATAAATCGAACGTTATGTTTTTAGAATTAATCATGTTTTAATCAAGATATAATGCCGAGACAAGGGTCGGGGATGTGGTAACTAACCTCGAAATCTTTTTTCACCACGGCAGCGTGACATTATTTGAAAGGGATTTTACATCCTTTTAGGATATTAATACGAATTTGAGTATATTTACCTCAAATAAACATATTTATATCACAAATGTAAACCTATACCAATGTAGACACGAGGAGAACCCAGATAGAAACTTTTAGCTAGGATTTGATAAGATAGCAGCGCTGCGAGGTAAGTCGGGTTTGCTTTATGTTCAATCGTGTCATGCTATTAGTTATGCTAGAACTCATGATAGTGAAGATTGATATCTTGTTGGAATCGAGCTAAATATATCTTGTATTTATGTTTCATCTTGGCCTTTGAGCTCTCTATTTATGATGCCTATGGAATTGTTGTGCTTAGAATGAATAATTGTAATGGTATCTCAGCCTGGAGAGCATGCGCCCACCAGTCATCTCCTATCGCTACGCTTGAACACCAATCTATTAAGGCTAGGTCATATTGGATACTATTGAAGCCAATTAGTTGTTTAGACAGTAATATGTTGAAGCCGGGTCATTTATGACATTGTTGAAGCCAGTCGGTGATCACGACTCACACTTTTATTGGTTTCCACTTCGCTGAATTTATGACATTCATGTTATCATTGTTATCTTGTTGACTATCTTGTTGGGGTTTTGTTTAATTATGTCTTGCATTATATAGTATGCTTTCTTATATTATCCTTTCATGCCCAGAATGATAGTAGGAATTGATGAATAACCTTGTTCATGCTAGTTATTACGCATTATGTATTATTTGGATGATTGAGGGTACAATAGTTTTTCATGTTTTTCATGAAAAACTTGTAGTAGTGGTAAATGAGATATCGTCTCCACAGAGATTTTCGAAATCTTAAAGGAAAGTAAATTTTTATTGTTTTTATCAACTTAGTTAATCAAATTAAACGGGAATTAAAATACTAAATAACTTAACAATTACTACTACTAACTTAAATAACCAAACTAACTATATTAGTCTAAATAAATCGAATTTAAACTAAACTAAACAATATTCAAATGCAATTCAATATAAATATACAAACATTTAAACAAATCCCCACTAAACAATATAATATATTTGGATTACTTTCAAACACTAGAATATAATAATCACTTCATACTATAGTTATAATTATAAAACATAAACCTCATTTCATAATAGGTTGATAGCCTTTAGCCAGTCAGCAATTTTCCTTAATTCAATGGAAATGCCACATTTTTATCATTCTAAATCTACCTATTGGATAAAACGCAACATTACAGAAATACGATAGCATTACGTTCAATGAAAATCATGCCTAATCTAAGCCAATATTACTAAAGCCGCATAATAAACAACTTAGAACACAATCACCTAAGACATTCACTCAGGAAATACCCTATAGATTAATCCTAGTTACTACTTCTATAATTGTTGTTAATAACTATAGACACAGATTCACAATCTTAATACCACATAACACATTTGCAACTATGCATGCAATACTAATCTACTTTAGTTGTAATACGCAAAAACAACTGGCTAATTCTGTGATTGACGTGTAAGTACATGATTCATTAATTATAACTATCTAGTAATCCAAAATATACTACATTATCTATGGTTTGTTTAGAACAATATACTACTCACTCATGCTGGAAACAAACAAAGCATAAACATAATTAAAAGACATAATGAATGAATAAACACCTTAATATAAATCAAAGCTCTAAAGTATCTTCAAACGTAGGCAATAAAACTAATAAGCAAAAAGAAAAGGGTTAAGTGTAAAAGGAGAGAGTTATTTCAAACCTATCTGGCCTTTTTTATAATCTCCCTACATATATATATCATAGATAAACTCAAATACTTCATACTAATCTAAAAAACTCATAACTAATTTCAGCGATTTCTCAGCGATTCCTAACTTATACACAAATCGCTGAGCGAATCACTGAGTTTAGCTCTCAGAGCTCTACCGATTATGCTGGCAATTTATAGTTCATTCTTCAACTTGCTATGGATTCACTGGCTTTCTTCTGCTACTGATTCACATAGTGATTCCTAGTATTATTCAAAATCGTTGGCTAATCTCTGGTTCATTTTTCTAGTAGACTGTTTTGCTTTTCTTTCTTTTTTTCCCATTTTTTTCATTTTCCTAATTAAAACCTGAAATCATAAATATAAGATAATACCTAGTGTAATATCATCATTTATACTAAAAATCAACCTAAATTACTCTATAAAATGTGTCTTATAATTGAGTTGTCATATAACCCCAAACTCAACACTTTGTTGTCCTGAGCAAATGAATACTCTCAATCATAATCTCTTTTCATTCTTTATAATCTAATTTCAATCTAAATCATCTTAACTTTAAATACTAGAAATTTTAAAATAGAAATGATTTTCAAAAGAAAAGATATTACCCACTAGTAAATGAGATTTTTGATAGAATAGAATAATTTAGTCAAATCGAAACATCCTTTAATCATAACTGAATCACCTAATATATCACTTCTTGAGAATTTAAAGTTCATTGTCAAGGTTAGTGCACAACATAGGTGTTCTCAGTCTCCACGACAGGTATCAAGTTTATGACAACTAATATAGAATCTTCAAACACAAAAACCACAAGATTAGTTTCAATTTTAGAAAATACTGTTATAATAGTACCAGAATCAAAATCAATAGGAATTTTTCCAAGATACCAATGAATATGTCATGTAGAACATGTTAGATTAAAAAAATACTACATTCAATTCTAATTTCAAGTACTCGAGTTAAATCTTTTTATTTGAAGAGTTTTAAGAACATCCATATTTTCTTTTTATTTCTCATAACTTTTTTCTACTCCATTCTAATTATTTCTTTTTACTTTTGCTTTTGAGTCGCTGCTTCATTTCCTTTGGACATTCTCATCTTTTTCCCACTATAGATTCCCTGCTCCATTTCCTTTGGAATCTATATGATTATCTATATATTTATTTTATAAACTCTTGTTAACACTTCTAACAATCCATTTAAATTGAAGAAAATATTCTTTTTAACTTTTATAAATTCATCGGTTTCTAACCCATTTCCTCTTTCAGTTGTGACATAATAGCTTTATATATATATACTATAAAAATACTTAATCAATAACTTTTGTATCATAAGATTCACAAAAATCTATCTTGTTCATCTTGCACTATTGTTTCGATCTTCTATCCATTATCATGACTAACACAATGCATTCATTTAGTGTTCATCAAGTAGCAAAGTTAACCAAAAGGGTGTAAAATCAATTCCTTCTACCATAAAATTAACTTGGATAATAAAAATAATACTTCCATTCAAAATCTATTAAATATATTCATTTTTTTCCTAACTAAAAATAATGATAAATAGAATTCATACTAACTTGTTTTCGGAAGAAATTTGAAAATTTTTATCAACTAACTTGATTATCGGATTAAAAATAATTCTAAACTTTTCTTTTACCTTTCTTTCCTTTCATTACCATCAATCCCATACTTCACCAAAAATACCCCAAAACTCATTCTAAACCTTGTCCTCAAGGTTTAAAAGTGAAGTCCAATTTTTAACATAACAAACATACCACGTGAAGTATAAAAGAATTGATACAATATAAATAAATGTGACAAATCACGAAATTAAGTTAATTATAATAAGATAGAGTGCATAAAAATTGAATGAACAAACATCACCATTATATAACAAGTAAAATAATTATCATACCCAAGCATTGAATATAATGTAAATATAGTATATCATCATAAACATAATGTATATAACCATGAAATACAAATTAGAGAACCACTATCAGAATTACATAGAGGAATCTCACAACATTGCTCAGACAGAAAAAATAAATTGAAAAAGGAAATCAATGTCGGCATTCGGAAGTTGCATCATCATCGTCCTCTGTTAGATCAATCCTTTGGAACTGGGAGCTCACATTGGGGTCGTAGATGTGGTATTCCTAACCTAGCAATGTCAAAACATTAAGATTACTACTAAGTAGTAAAATCATCTGTGTAAATGGTACAAGAACCAATGTGCCACCTTGATGTCTGCTTCTTCTTGACATTGTATGCTCCATTCTGTGGATGCTCCTTTCTAAGGCTCTCTGGTTCTCAAATACCAGATCTTGACTGTGGAGAGTGGTCATTTGATTACGCAAAATCGCACCCATGAAAGCCAACTCCGACTCATCTATTTATAGCCCGTTATAGTCCCTAGCAGGTTGCTTTATGTTCGGATCATTTTGAGCTTCCGACATCTCCTTCGAGATTCTCCTCGTGTCGTCTCTGATTTTCCTTCTCTGCTCGATTTCTCTTCTCACTATCTCAACTCTCTCTTACACATCCTCTTTGTCTACATAACCATTTACTCTACCATATCTCTCTATTAACTCAACAATGATTGTCTTCTCCGGTAAAACATTTAACTTGAGGTATACCATGTTTACTTGGTCCATCCTACAAATGCCATAATCATCAAGGGAAAAAGTAGTATGTCGTACTTTTTGATGGTGATGGCATTCCTAATGGATTCATAAATGATTTTGCCAACATCTAAGTATCTTAGCCCCATGACGATATAGTAAAGTACGACGGCCTTGTAATTCACAATTTCATAGTATTGCAGGCTCGGTTGTAAGCTGGTGTTGATGAAATAACACTAAGCTTTAGTGGACTTCCTAAAAAAATTTTGGTTATGTGCTTGGGATACCCTTCCATGTTAAAAATAAATCCATGTCCATGGATTGCCTCTAAACTTCCCCTTATCGTCTTGGTAGGGAAATGATACTTAATTCCATATTTGGGTTTGGGGTACTCGTCATTTTGTTTTTTGTGAAAATTCGATAATTCAAAATATCAATTTATTCTTACAGCAGAGTAATCCACTTTCCTCCCTCTAACTCGGGACTCAATATTACTTTTACTTCCATATGCATTATCGTAAAATTCTCACACTAAAGCTTCACAACCCCATTCATTAGGGACATCCTCTAGATCTAGGTGATTGTAATCTCAAGTTAGTAATCCTTAGTTTCTTGTCTCTATGATATCTAGGATCCTAGGCTTATACTTTAATTCATTTTTCACATTAAATCCCCTCTCTGAGATCAACTTCCTATCCTTAATTAAATCACTCCTAAATTTTTCGTAGGCCTTCTCGTTGTCAAAAATTTTCCTCCTTAATTCATAGTTTTTCTCCCCCATCAGTATCTCTTGATCAACTTCCTCTACTTCCTCCTCATCCACATAATCACCCTCATTGTAATAACTAAATGAAGAAGGTGAAGTAGGTTCTCTATGCGGTCTAATTCTAGGTGTGTTGGAAGATATGGGTGTGGGTTGGATTTGTGAAACTTTGGACTTTGTTTTTTATTTCACTAATAACTTTCCTTTCCCCTTCTCTTCTCGTGAAGCGCTACTCTTTCCACCTTCGACCATTTGGAATATCGTAGGTGAAAGAAAGAACCTGTAAAATCATTTGGGACCAAATTTCGTCGAAAACGTATTTGATAAAGTTCGAAATCATCAGGAAAAGCTTTTTGAAATTAAGATTTTTAAATTCATATGAAAGTTGTTGATAAAATAGCATTGGGAAAAAATAACTTTGTAAGCAATTCAAATCAACCGATAAATAGTCACAAAAAACCCCCAAACTCATTTGAAACTTAGTCTTAAATTAGTTTGTGTATATAATTCAATCTACTCACTATATATGAAAAATAGTTCAAAAATTCGATAGTGATAAACGAATCATCATAGTACTCCCTTACTAGTATTATAATAAAAAACATTCGATATAAAACTATTTTAAGGTAAAATTTTTGAAATTAAGTTCCTATCATAACAATCAATCCAAAACCAACAAAAAACCAAAAAATTAATCCATAATAGGTTATGGTTTTAGTTGATTACCTTCTTGAAAGTGATTCATTTAAGTATTGAACCCCAAATCACTTCTCTAGACTCTCCCAAGCTCCTATTCAAACTCCCTTACTCAAGCCCTAGGTGGCTTTATACTCTCAAATCTCACCACGTTTTTGTGTTGAATGTGTGAGGATTGAGGTGGGAATCACTTGAGTACACTGAAGTTAAGCTTTGGAGGGTTGAATCTAGGAAAAAATTGGTCTTTTTATAGAAAATGTACAAATGTTTGTGAGTGGGAATGGTTTAAATGTGGCGATTTGTGGTTCTATTTTTTAAAAATCGAATTCGTTCCCAGCAAATCAGTGTTTAACTGGATTCACTGAGGAATCACTGATGGGATCGCTGAAAATGAGCCTCAGTGACTCAACGATTTGTTCAGCGATTTCTAGTTATAAACATGATTCAGTGAGAAATCGCTGACTTTGAATTTACACTGAAGATTCTGCAAACAGCTGCCGATTTACCTAGCGATTTCTAGTACAAACTGGAATCGCTTGAAAATCACTAGTTTAATTTTATTATTTTTCCATTTAAATCAATTTTCCCAATTAATTATCACACATATATATTAATAAAAGTAGAAATATTCAGAATTTTAGAATTTTATTAAGATATGTATAAAATAATTTATTTTATTGCCATAAATAACTAATTAACATAAACCAAATGCATTAAATAATATAGTATGGAAATAAATTGACTCATTTACATGAAACTATTCCGGAATTGAATTCCTAAAATATCCCCATTATAAGAGTCAAAATTTGAGAGAATATAAAAATGACTAACTAATCATAATACTAAAATAGAAAATAAAGATAGAGTATGAACTACCACCCATAAAGCGCTCTTGTTTACTATTGTTGGTTTGACTGAACCACGCAGTTCTAGGTTGGTTCTATGAACTTAAGTTTAGGATTATCCACTCTTGTTTCATTCCAGAAAGTGATTGCTCGGCCATGCACTCGAAAAGTAATTGTCTTGTTCAAAGTATCCATGACAGCTTGCAAAGTGGCTAGGAAAGGTCGTCCTAAGATTAATGGAGGATCTTCATTAGTAAAATGTGGTATAACAAAAAGTCTCTAGGAATGATATAATTGTCAATCTGAACTGGTACATTAGTAACCACACCTATTGGTTTTACTGAATACTCGTTTGGTAAGGCAATGTTTTTTGGAAACAAGTACATCCAATTCTAATTGAGTGTGAATAAAAATGAATTGGCATGTAGTTTTCCCTAGAACCCGTATTACATATAGCTTTAGAGTACCAAGCCCATTTGACCATTATGTTTATGTATATATCTCCTGGAATATCCAGCTTGACAAATTTTGGATTCTTCTTTTTCTTTTTCTTTTTCTTTGTAGATTTAAATTTCTCTATGTTGTTATTCTGAACATTGTTTGATTGTTTAACCTTCTATTCTTAGGTTATTGTCTGTTGATTAGCAGTTTCTTCATCTTTCTTGTTCGTGGTTTTTGCATTTCCATTTCCATCGTTACTACATTAATAGCATATATTTTAGCTTCATGATGATTTAATTATGAAAATTCATTATTTTCAGTTTGTTCATTATCAAATTTATCATATTTTCCATAGATATCTTCATCATTCAAATAAAAAGTAACAATTTTATTTTCAAACTCCATAGACATTGTTCCTTCAAAGATATTATCACGGCCCAAATCTCTAACCCCCGTTTTAATTCCTTAATCAGGATCACCGACCCTTGACGTGGGACCTACACTGTGATACGTGCACCGACCGAGGCACGTGGCCGAGGTATATTGTATTTTTATATTGATGCATGTCTAGTGTTATGTATTGTGTAGACTTACTAAGTTGGTTCGTACAGTTGTAGGCGTCGAGACGAGAGCGAGGACACGCCTCGAGTAGCGTGCGAGTCGGGGAACCAGTAGTTTTATATAAAACCCTTTATGAAATAAGGAATTACTTATAAGCCTATGGTTGTGTTTGTTAATGTAAATCAAATTAAATGCCTATAGTTGAGTAAATTAAATGGAAAGCATAAGATTGGTCTAGAGATACACATTGGCACATCTAGGAACTAGGTGAGTAATGAAATGGTGTCACTTGAGGTTGAGTTAGTGGGAGTTAGTGGGAGTTAGTGTCAAGAGGTGGACCATTAGATGTTCCTCGGGATACATAAATCCATGGAGATCAAGGGCTAAGAAGGAACATCGCCTTAATATATAATATTAGCGATCAAACAACATGCAAACCAAATCACTCATTTATTTTTGCTGAAAAAGAAGAAGGAATTTTTGGAGAGGAGTGAATCATCAAGGTGTTGAAGGAATCCATGGGAGTTGGTGAGAAATTCTCAAGCTAGGGTGCTACATCAACTAGGTACACATCCTTTTAGTTGAAATTAGAACGAGTTCTGGTTTTAGGCTAATTTCAGATGGTAGATGATTGAGTATTTGCAATTGATTTATATATTTAGATTCCTCATTTAAATCTGATAATTCAGCTATATTGAAGTTCTTAATTTGGTTTTGAAATCATAAAGATATGAATTTTTGAAGTTGCAACACCAAAATTATAATTCTGCATGTAGTATTAGGAATCAACCTGGGTAATTTGGTCATAATCCGCCCATTTTAGATCCAAATTGATCCAAACCAGTGGCATTTTAAAGCTTATTTAGAGGGGAATAACTTTTTTTAACTGAAGGTATTCTGATTCAAATGTTCTTATATCGAAACATGCTCTACAAATAGGTACTGGAATTCAAAAGGAAAGTTTTGAAACTAAATTTGTTAAGGGCATAACTCCCTAACTACTTATCAAAATAAGCTGATCTTTTAGTATGTTTTATTTGGGTATGTTTTCTGCCTTGGGAGCAAAAATTAAAGTTTTAAGAACTATATATTAGGAGAAATTGATTTTCTAAATCCGCTGGTCGGATTAAGTTCCAATTAGACCTATGTTTAGTAAAATCATGACATCTCTTTCATTTTACATCAAAATTTTGAAAACTAAACATTTCCGGAAAGCTAAGAGAGAGACCAATAATAATTGTACTGATTGAGGATTTCTATATTTGGACCATTTCATGCCTAAAAGTACATTAAAATGTAGGACTGAAATTGAAACTTAATTTAGTCTTTAGGGGCTGATTTAGGAAGATTGATTTAAAGTCTATTGAACCAATTTGAATACACAATAAACACCACTAAATTGAGCTTAAACCCAATATATTTAAACTAATGAGACATCAAACTCAGGAACCTAGGAAAAGGGTACGGGAGAGCGAATACAAGATTTGGTATATCGGGAGGCCAGTAAAGCTAGGACTTTACTTTGTTGTTGTGAATATACCCAATGACAACTTTACTTGGTATTTCATTTCTATTAATTGTTGTCCTTGCATAGTCCTTTTGACTATTTTGCCTTTGTATTCTTATATCATGTGTTCTTTGTGTCTATGCTCACTTGATGAGTCTAGTTTGCATGATATCCATTCATTTGATTTGATTCATTGATTCTATCCAATGCTATGTATATTCTTGTTGTTTTAAATGTGAATTAAATGATAAATAGTATGCTATTAGGCTAGTGAATATCTTATAAATGTTTAAGAGGACTTGTATTCCTTATTTGTTTAGGTGTGTAGATGTGCCTATGCCTTGACAATCCATACTTGGTATTTCTTGAAATTTAAAAAGTAGTTTTCGCATTTAGGTCTCATACTCGATCAAGGTGTGCACGACTCACGGGGTTAGAGTCCCTGGGGATGTCGGCACATGTTACCTGACACTGTATGACACTGGGGGTTAGAGTCCCTGAGGTGGTCTACACACCGGGGTTAGAGTCCTTGGTAACACTTGGGTTAGAGTCCCTTGTGCTATATAATTATTGAGTCGGAGTGACATGTTCCACTGCCGATCAGACCTAAATCACCACTACTTAGCCTAGTGTCAATATCACTTGTTTAACTCTGGTATTTACTCGCATATGGTTTATTTTCTAGTTTTCCCATTTATATGCTTTTAAATACCTTTTGAATATTTGGAAATGCAAATTAAACTTGTCATCGAGGATTACTGTTCTATTCTTGTACTCACCGTCATTTTTATGACGGTGAGTGCAGAGCCTTCTACCAGCAGGCCGAGCAAGGAGAAGATCGATTATTATCCCTGAGCCCGCGGCGCGTCACTGCATCGATTGTAGGTCTTCTTTTGGTATTTTGATTGTATATGTTATATATGTCTTTTAGATACTATTTGGGGTTGTATGTTGGGTTGAGCGTTAGTTTCCCCTACTTGACTTAGACTATTTTACTGTTTCACTGCATTTTGAGGACTTTATATATGTGATGTCATTTCCTGGTTTTCCACACTTAGGATTTTATAAATGGCTTCCGCATAAGTTACTAATTGCTTTCTGCATAATCAATAAGACTTCCACTAATTAATTAATTTAATAAAAAGTTTTAATTAATTCTAAATTTTATAAACTGGTAGGACTAGTGTATTACTTATCCTGAACACGAGAAAAGAGGCGTCTAGGTTGTAAAGGCTGACTAATACATAGTTAAGTCCTGTGTAGATATGATTAGGGCTTAATTACGGAATTAGGTCGGGCGGTACCCTAAATTAGGAGAGGGGTCGTTACAGATATCTAGTTTCTTTTTAACCATTTTAAGGAATAGTTTTCGTAAAAGTATAGATGGGGACTTAGCTGATATTGAGTCTCTTATTTCCATGACATAGAAGTCAGCAAGAAATATTAGTTCATTAACTTTGATGAAAACATCTTCTAGTAAACCATAGTGTTTAACAACGGTTTTGTCAGCTAAAATAAGATTAATAGATGTATTGGTCAGTGAACCTATTTGCATTGATTCATATAACTTGAGTGACATAACATTTATTGATGCTCGTATATCACACATAGGAAAATCTATTAAAGAAGTTCCTATTGTGAGAGGTATTCCAAACATCCCCGGGTCGGAACATTTCTCAGGTATTTTTCAATTAAAGTAGACAATTTTTTCCTAAGTTTTCTTTAGATTCTTCTTAAAATTTATCTTTGATTCAGAGAATTCTTTTAAAACTTCATTGTAATTAGGAAATCGCATGATTGATTCCATCAATGATTCATTTATTTCTATCATCCTAAATGATTCAAGAATGTCTTCATTGATTTCTTCCTCTATAGCGTTAGCTAATCGTTGTGGAACAGTAGAATAGGAACACACATCTTCATTCAGATTGTTAGAAATCTTATCATTATCATCCTTATCAATTAACTTAGACTTTTGTACAGACATTTCATATGCTTCAACTCTGGCTAAATACCATGGGTATAGCCTTCCAGTAAAGGTGTAAGTTTCAATTGTTCAGCCATCCATTGTTTAGTACGAAAGACTTTAGCCATCATTTCTTTTTCTTTTTTTCAATAGTCTATTGAATCTTCTTTTTATTACTTTGTCTAGGTTTCTTACCAATTATAGTTTTGTCTTTCTAATCACTGAATATAACATTAACTTGTGCTTGATTAGTAGGAGCAACATTAGTCTGAGTAAGTGTTTTAGCTTGACTTCTCTGTTGAGTACTTAACATATTTATTTGCAAATTAATTTCACTTAACTAATTTTTTAGTTTATTAATGGTAGTGTCAGTCTTAATTTGATTTTGAGAAATCAGTGTAAAATTTTGATGACTTTGACTCATAAAGTTGTGCAATAATTGCTCTAAATTTGAATTCATAGGTTAATTGTTTTGTTGAGGTTGTTGATTAGGTGCATGTTGTATCTGAGCTTTTGGTCTATAAGTGTTATAATTTTGATTTTGTGGACCATAGCTAAGATTTGGATTTGGTCTTCTAGGATAATAAGATTTATTGCCATATTGATTTCTTGGAGGACCAAAAAATAAATTCATCATTGCATTGACCTCTTAAGTGTTTTCTTCTTGTAGAGTAGGACACGCATCTGTAAGATGTGTAACCTCATTACAGAATCTGCAAGCCTTAACTTGATTAGATTTTTCATTAACTAACAACTTAACCATTTTAGATAATTTATTAATTTTATCGTTAGTTGCATTATTTTGCTTACTATCCACTTCTTAGAGTTTCTTTCTTGAGGATTCAACTTTTTCACCATATTGTTTAGAATGTTTTGTCGTTTTAGTAATTGCTTCGTTCCCTAAAATAGGTGTTGTTTCAAATAAAGATCCACCACATACTGTGTCTAGTAGTCTTTATTCAAAGTGACTGAGTCATTCAAAAAAATATTCTAATAAAGCTTTTTGAGTGTATCCATGTTGTGGATATGAAGAAATTAGTCTTTGAAATTTATCCCAAAATTCATTAAAGTTTTAATCATCTTTCATCTTAGCAACTGTAATTTTCTTTCTATAGGAATTAATTTTTCTAGTAGGCATAATTCATCTAGGAAAGCTTCCCGTATTTCACTATTAACTTATAGTCGTAAATGAGATATTGTCTCCACGGGGATTTTCGAAATCTCAAAGGAAAGTAACTTTTTTATTGTTTTTATTAACTTAGTTAAACTAATTAAACGAGAATTAAAATACTAAATAACTTAAGAATTATGATTACGAACTTAAATAACAAGCTAATTATATTAATCTAAACAAATCAAATTGAAACTAAATTAAACAATATTCAAATGCAATTCAATATAAACAAATAAATGTCTAAACAAACCTCTGCTAAATAATATAATATATTTGAATTACTTTCAAATACTAGAATATAATATCACTTCATACTACAGTTATAATTATAAATCATATGAAATCTTGGAATCATTAAACCTTATTTCATAATAGGTTGATAGCCTTTAGGCAGCCACCGATCCTTAATTCAATGGAAATGCCACATTCTTATCATTATATATCTACCAATTGGATAAAACGTAACACCATAGAAGTACGATATCATTAAGTTCAATGAAAATCATGCCTAATCTAAGCCAATATTACTGAAGCCGCATAATAAACAACTTAGAACATAATCACGTAAGACATCTAGTCGAAAAATGCCATATAGATTAATCCTAGTTATCACTTCTATAATTGTTATCAATAACTATAGACATAGATTCAAAATCTTAATACCACATAACACATTTGCAACTATGCATGCAATACTAGTCTCCTTTAGTTGTAATACACAAAAACAACTTGTTAATTATGTGATTCACGTGTATGAATAGATTTAAAGCATTAAATACATGATTCCTTAATTATAACTATCTAGTAATCCAAAATATGCTACATTATCTAGGGTTTGTTTAGAATAACGGACTACTCACTCATGCTGGAAATAAACAATACATAAACATAATTAAAAAACAATGAATGAATAAACACCTTAATATAAATCAAAGCTCCAAAGTATCTTCAAACATAGACAATAAAACTAATAAGCAAAAGGAAAAAAGGGTTAATAGCAAAAGGAGAAAGTTATTTTGAAGCCCTCTGGCATTTTTTTGTAATGTCCCTACGTATACATATCACAGATAAAGATAAAACTTCATACTAATCTAAATAACTTGAAACCGACTTCAGCGATTTCTCAGCGATTCCTAACTTATACATAAATCGCTAAGCAATTCACTGAGTTTAGCTCTCAGTGCTCCACCGATTCAGCAGGTGATTTATAGTTCATCCTCCAATTTGTTCTAGATTCATTGGCCTTCTTCTCCTGATGATTCACAAGGCGATTCTTAGTGTTATTCTAAATGGCTGGCTAATCGCTGGTTCATTTTTTAGTTGATTGTTTTGCTTTTCTTTCTTTTTTATTCCATTTCTTCATTTTCCTAATTAAAATCAGAAATCATAGAAATAAGAGAATACCTAGTGTAATATTATTATTTATACTAAAACCAACCTAAATTACACTATAAAATATGTTTAATTATTGACTTGTCAGCCCGACTCACTAGGTTATCTTGAGGGGTCTAGTGATGGTTTAAGCTGGGCGGCCATAGTAATAGGAATTGGGGTCATCGCAACAATTAACTACTAATTAATGAATTGTAAGTATTATAATTAAAAAGTAATCAATTAACTAAACTCAATTAAACCAAAGCAATTAATTAACTTAACTATTAATTCAAACTAATCAAATCTAAACAAATCTAAACAAACTTAATCAAACCTAAACCAAAGGTTGTGGAACCTAAACCAAATTGCGTCCAAACCAAAGATAACATTAACATAGTCATAGTCTAGTAACATGTCTTAATAATTTTATTAAACCATTATTATAAGTGAGGTATAGTAATTCTATCAAACAATCTAGTTTTCCTTTTATCCATGTTAGACTCATGCGACTCATATCCATATTTTAATTTTATTATCACTAGCCTTTCAAATGCTCAAAGTAACTAACAATAAATAAAACTGCATTAAGTTCTATGAAAACAATTACTACTAAGCAATAACTAACATAAATATGTCGTAGCTACTCGACTTAGAACTTAATTCACCTAATACTTCCCGAATAGGTTAAAGACCTATTGATTATCCTAGTTGCTAATTATATTAAATTCTTAACACTAATTTGATTTTAATTATTTATTAGATTTAGATCATATCTAGGGCTGGCCAGATACCCCGCTTACTCGACCCGACTTACCCGATGGGTAATGGATCATGTATATGAGGTTGGCGATGTATATGTCAAGTAATTACCCGCATTACACTTCAAACACGGGTCAGATAATAGGTAATAGATTTTTGGGCTATTCCGACTCGACCCGCATGAAATACAACACAAACAAAAAAGGTGGGGGTCGTGATTAGGGTTTATCACGACTAAAATTCCTAATCCTAGTTTATTTTCTAATTAGGATCTTTGACTCATGATGTGGGACTCGCATCGAGATACGTGCATTGACCAAGGCATGTGGCTGAGGTATATTTTAGTTTTGTTGTGGTGTATTCCTAGTGTAATCTATATGTGTAGACTACCAATTCATCTCTACTTGTCGTTTATAGACATCGAGACGTGAGTAAGGATATGCCTCGAGAAGCATGCCATCGTGGGACTGGGGTAGCGAGTGATGTGGTAAGTCTTAATTTAAGTTAGTGTGGCCTAAATAGCTAATTTGATGTGGCTATAGTTGAATTGATATTAATGTACCTTAAGTTAGATAAATAAAATAATAGCCATTAATGTTCCTCGAGATACATGTGGACAACATCCTAAGACCAATTGAGTTAATGTATGTTAGTAGAATTGAGTTAGTGGATAAATAGTGGGTTGTAGAATACATTTTTAGCCATAAGATTTATCTAGAGATGAATGTATACATAGAGATCAATAGTTTAAATTTCACCTCATATATATAAAGGAATGATTGAGATTACATGCAAATCATTTGCATTTGAAATCAAAATAGAGGGAAAGATCCGGAGAGAGAGATTAGTGAATTGTGAAGAAATTCTGGTGAATTGGAGGTAGAGAACAAGGATTAGGAGGATCTACAACTAGGTAAGCTAGTCTACACTTTTAATTTGTGCAATTCAAATAAAAATTGTAGGTTTTGGTTCAGTTCTGATTTTTTTTAAAATATCAATCGGCAATGAGCTTGTTTTCAAAATCTAATTCCATATTTGGATTCCTTGTGAAAGTCCACTAATTCTACTATAAAAAGTTTTGGATTTGGATTTGTTTTCATAAAGTTATGAATTTCAGAAGTTATAAGACCAAATTTAAAATTTTGCATGTTGTATTATGAACCAGCCTCTGTAATTTGATCATAACATCCTCATTTTAAATCGAAATGGACCCATTCCAGTGAAATTTGAAAGCTAACTCAAAGGGGAACAACTTTTGCTTCTGAATTATTTTGAAATTTGAATATTTTCATGTCTTAAAACCTGTTGCAACTCTGATAATGAATTCAAAATTTTTGGATTCACAGTTTTGATAATGTCATGCTGTTTTGAGCATAACTCCCTCATTTCGTGTTGGACTGAGCTCACCTTTTAGTATGATGTTCTAGAATATGTTAGTAAGATTTAGTAAAAAATCATAAGTTTCAAAGCTATGGTTTAGGAGAAATGAGATTTTCAAAGTTGTTGGTCGAAATCCAAATCTATTTTGAGCCATTGTGGTAAATTTTCATATCTCCTTCGATTCTTATTGAAATTGCGCAAACCTTATAGTTCTAGAAAGCTAAGACATAGCTTTAAAAACTTCTCTTTGTTCTATAATACATAATTTTAATGTTTTGGTAATTGAAATCAACTCACAAATTGTTGTACTAATATTGTCTTTTTTATATAACGTAGATTTGGATATAAACAACTTATTAATGGGGCTGATTTGAAAATTTTGAATTTACGAACATTTAAACCAACTCTAATAGCTTGTACAAGCCCTAAAGCACCATAATTAAGCTCAGGAACTTATAGGAGAGTTTTAGGAGCTCGGGTATATGTTTTGGGGTGTCGGGAGGCTGTTAAGCTAGCAAATTTGCATGACTTGTAAGTAAAGATGTAATTCTCCATTTTGTTTCCTTTTGTGCATTTTATGTACAGTCATTTAGACTGACATACTTATTGTACTCTTGATGCCATGCTTTGTTGTTCTATCTCATATCATGAGTTTGTTTTCATGGGATTATTGATGTTTGAATGGTTTTCATTAATTCTAAATTGTGTCCTATGTCATTCTTGGTTGTTAAGGAATTTAATCAAGTAAGTAGCATGTTATTAAGTAGATGCTTTATGGTATTGTTAATCTATTTCCTTTGTGCTTTAGCTGAGTAAACCAAGTCTTGACATCCTAAGCTGAGTCATTTCTTGATTTACGAAAGTAGTTCTTGCATATAGGACCTCTATATGATAAAGATGGGCAGCACACGGGGTCACTGGATTTCGAAGATGACACCATTTTACCACTAGTTTGCGCGGCAGACAAGGTATGAGATCCGGGGTGGTCGACAAGTATATATATATATGTATATTTGGCATTAATGAGAAAGTTTACACTTTTAGATAGTGGAACAAGGCTGATGTGATGTAACTTACGGCCTACTAGCCTTATATCATTATTGCTTAGCGTAGTGTTAGTTTCAAGTTGTTTAATTGAAGTATCTTATAGCATGTTCCTCTTTCTGCTTTAGTTGCTAGTTGTTATGCTTTCAGATACTTGTTGTATATTTGAAAATGTGGATAAATGTCTCTCAGTGTTACTTTCTACAATACTGTATTCACCGTAATTTTTACGACGGTGGGTGCAGATCCATCGAGTAGCAGACTAGGCAAGTAGAAGATCGGTGACTACCTCTGAGCCACTAAAGTGGTGCTACCACTGACTTCATAGGGCTTCAAATTTTGTTGTATGGCTTATATATGTCTTTTATATAATTTTGGGGTTGTATATTTGGGCTGATAGATAGTTTCCCAACTAGACATATGTTTGATATAAGCTTTGTGATATATATGCATGTGATATTTGTTTCTTGGTTTTCATATATTTAGGAATTATATTTATGGCTTCTGCTAATTTATTAAGACTTCTGCTGAATAATAAATAAAGTTAAGTTTTAAAATTTTAATTAACTCTGAATTACTATTAAATATGAGAATAGTGAAATGCTTATTTAAAATGTAAGTAATGAGGAAAAAAGATTGGAAAAGCTGACTAATACGTTGTTAAGTCTTACGTGGTCGAGATTAAGGCTTAATGATGGGATTAGATTGGGCAGTGCCCTAGTTGAAGGAATGGGTTATCACAGTTGGTATCAGAGCTAATGTTTTAAATAAGCAACACACAAACTTTAATAAAATACAAATTTTAGGTGTAGGGACCAGATGATCTTTTCTTATAAACCATTAGTTGGAAAATGAGTAAAAGTGAGATGCGGATTTCTTACATGTACATGTTAATTTATATATAAAGATGTGTTATCTACGTAGTAGTTGATTCACATTTGCTATCAACTTGTAGACATCGATGGTTGATCCAAACGACAGCAGGGATGTGGGTGCCTATAGCAATCAGCCTCCTACTTTTGTAGATAATTTTCAAAGGCTGTATGATTGGGTATCGGCTTAGGGACTGCAGTTGACCGACTTCTTCGCCATGACGACAGCTCATTTTACTCTACCAGCACAAACACCGGCCGTCACTACTACTACTACTAGCCTCATATTACCGATGTCATAGCTTCCTCCTACGACACTAGTAGCTCTGGTGATACAGACTATTCCGGTAGTGACAATACCGGCAGTAGAGACAGTTGAGACAATATCGTCTCTCACTCTTACATCTTCTAGCTCGTCAGCTGAGGTTCGGTTAGTGAAGGAATTTATAAGCCTAAAGCCAATTTATTTTAATGGACAGAGAGACTTTGAGAAGGTAGAGAAGTGGGTATTGTCTCAGAGAAACTGCATAAGATTTAGAGGATGGAGGACAATCTTGGGTGGAGATCTCATCGTACACACTACAAAGAGATGAGGATGTTTGGTGGCATACGATGATAGAGACTGATGGAGATTTTAAGTCTTGGGATGTATTTAAGAAGAAGTTTTATCAGCAATACTTCCCACCTGTAGTGATGAATAGGTTGAGGAAGGAGTTCATGAACTTGAGACAGGGAGCTGATGAATTAGTGATGAGCTACAGAGATAGATATTGATATCTGAGATAGTTTGCTAGAGATCTAGTGAGAGATGAATATGAGGATGTATATAACTTCGAAGATGTACTTAGGCTAAATATTGGGTACTATATGGTTAGTTTTGGTAACGGGACATTGAAAGGAGGAGACAAAAGGGCAAGGGAAATAGGAGATGGGAGAGAGGTTTTCAGGGATCAAGGGCAGCCATATGGGCTATGCCCTATGCATCTTATCCCACCCTAGTTTAGAGTATAGTTGGGAGACCTCCCTTGCCACCTCTAGTAAGGCAAGCATTACCGGCTCCTATTCTATCAGCTCTTCAAGCACCACCCGTCACGCAGTAGCAACAGGGTGGTAGAGGCCGAGGTAGAGTTAGAGGCTAAGATGGTTCCTGACAAAAATCGAGATAGTCATAGAGACAAGCCCAAGATCAGGCATAGGAACGTAGGCCGATCACTTGCTACATGTGTAATCAGGTTGGCCACTTGGCGAGAGATTGTCTGTAGTCGGTAGCATTCTACCCACAGCAGAGCCATGAGGGAGTTCATATGGTAGCTCATGCAGATGTTGACGCTACACAAGGTTTTATTGCGGGTACAGTTTCAATTTGCAGTAGAGATTTATACGACTTATTTGGTTCAGGTTCTACTGTATCTTTTATTGATGGTTGCACGATAGGCATCCTAGGGTTGACATTGGTTAGGGTTAGAATACATTTGATATTTAGTTTTGCAACTGGGGATAGGGTTTACCCTAATAGTCTAGTCGAAGGATGTCTAGTAGAGATAGACAGGGTAGTGTCACCTGTAGACTTTAGGGTTCTCAACTTTTTAGACTTCTACGCATTGTTAGGGACGGACTGGCTAGTAGCGTATCACGTTCATATATATTTTTTCAGTAAGACAATGATATTGAGATCCCAATGCGTCCAATTTTTACATATATAGGTAGTATACCGTGAGCCAATGGCGTGAGTGGTCGACTTGCGACTAGTAGAGAAATGGAGACTCCGGTAGCGTTATATACAATATCAGAGAGTTAAGGACCCATACTTGAGAACATTCAGGTCATGTGTAAGTTTCTAGACATGTTTCTTGAAGACTTACATAGTTTATCACCACTGATAGAGATAGAATTCATCATTGATTTGGCACCAAGCACCGTCCTATTTCTATACCGTCGTACCTTATGGCTCATAGATAGTTGGAGAAGTTGAGGAGTCAATTCTAGGATTTGGGACGGGAAGGGATCCATCACCTCTTCCATGTCGCTATGGGGAGCACGGATGGTACTTTAAGAGTGTGTATCGATTACAAACAGTTGAACAAGGTCATAGTTAGGAACAAATATCTACTACCATGGATTGACTATTTGTTTGATTAGCTGAGAGGAGCACAAGTTTTCTCCAAGATAGCCCTGCGATCAGGGTATCATTAGCTGAGGATTAGGGATGAGGATAGGTCCAAGAAAATGTTCAATACGAGATATGAACATTATCAGTTTATAGTCATGTCGTTCGGGCTGACCAATGCCCTTGCCATGTTTATGAATTTGATGCATCAGGTGATGAGACCGTTTCTTGACTGTATTATGATAGTTTTCATTGATGATATATAGATATGCTCGAGGACTTGAGAGGATCACGAGCAGCACCTTAGGGAGATGTTGCAGACTTTAAGGGAGCACATACTCTGTGTCAAGTTCAGCAAGTGTGAATTTTGGCTTTCAGATGTCAAGTTCTTAGGTCATGTTGTTGGGGCGCAGGGATTGCAATGGATCCGGCCAAATTCAATCTATCATGGATTGGCCGGCACCGATGTCAGTCACTGAGATCATGAGTTGTTTAGGGTTAGAGGGGTAGTACCACAGGTTCGTGAAGGACTTCTCAAATATCGCTTCACCGATTAGCAAATTGACTTAGAATGATGTTGTATTTGATTGGTCTGAGGAATGTGTGTAGGCATTTGCTCAGCTAAAGAGGTTGTTAACCACCACAATAGTATTTGTGTTCCTAGAGGCTAGACAGGGAGTTTTAGTGTATACAGATGCTTCTCATACAAGTCTAGGTTGTGTATTGATGCAGGACAAAGGTACAATAGCTTATACCTCCAAACAACTGAAGATACATGAGATGAACTATCCCACTCATGATTTGGAGTTGGCAGCGGTGGTGTTTGCATTGAAGATATGGAGACATCACCTGTATAAAGAGAGATTCACACTCTACATTGATCACAATAGTTTGAAATATCTCTCCACACATATGTGTTAGAGTTCCTGAAGGACTACAACTTTTCTCTGGAGTACAATCCAGGAAAAGCTAACGTAGTTGCAAACGCGTTGAGTAGGACACCAATTAGAGATGCTGAGATTGTCAGATACCATATGATGCATGAGTATGGATTACTCGAAGCAGCGACGATGAAGAGTTAGTCAGAGGTTTCTATAGACACTCAGGTGATGATTTATATACAGATGAGGCTACGAGATAGTGTCTACACAGATAGTGCCAGAGGGTCAGAGAGTCGACATTTTGTACCTGAGGTTCAGTGAGCTAGCCCAGAGTACTGATTATACAATTAGACTTAGACGATAGATAAGTGTCTGAGATTTAGATGCAGATTGTGGATACCATCAGAGGCATAATTGAGAGATGAGATTCTTCAAGATTTTCACCATTCATGGTTCACTGTTCATCCTAGCAGGACCAAAATGTATCATGATATGAGAAGGCACTTTCGGTGGCCTAGAATGAAGGCGAACGTATATGAGTTCATTAGGAACTGTCAAATTTTCCACCAGATGAAGGCTGAGCATCATAGACCTAGAGGTTACTACATCCGCTTCCCATTCCACAATGGAAGTAGGAAGACATTTCCATAAACTTTTTCAAGGGATTGCCTAGGATTGCTAGATGACACAATTGTATTTAGGTGATTGTGGACAGATTGACGAAACCTGTCCATTTCTTACCAATCGCAACTCAATACACATTTAACCAGTTGAGTGTATTGTTTGAGAGAGAGAATATCAGGCTACATGAGGTACCTTTGACTATCATGTCAGATAGAGAAGCTATGTATACGTCAAGGATACGACAGAGTATGTAGGAGCAGTATGGTACGTGCCTACAATTCAACACATCTTTTCAACCTCAGACTAATGGGCAGAATGAGAGGTTGATTCAAGTTCTCGAAGATATGCTCCAGGCTTGTATATTGGAGTTTGGAAGATCTTAGGAGGAATACCTACCGTGGTGTAAGTTTGCACACAACAATAGTTATTAGGCTATGTAGCATCCCCTAAGTTGATTAGGGCAATAGCTAGCTTGAAACCTTAATTTAAGCCCTGATACACTAGTCGGACTCAATTAGAGTAACAGTACAGCCGTCCTTCATACCTGATAATCATAATACAATATATTGCATATCAAATAATGATTTGAAAATGTAGCAGAATTAAAGCTTTTTAAATAATATTAATGATATAAAATCTAGTTGTAAAACCATATCCCAACCCTGTTTATAACAAAATAGCAATTTAATGTAATATACAAACAGTAGGGAAAACAATTCACCGTAGAGAAGACTATAAACTCCTAATATTCTATATTCTTGAGTTGAAGCGTATGCGTTAACATGAAATGTTCATTTGGGAATGAGCGCTCCAACTTGCTCACTATGTGATGCTTGTAAACCGATCAACTATCATTTAATATCAATGATTCAATAAATAACAATATAAATCCAAAACATATCTATTCAGGTATTGAAAATGATACAAACAATAAAGATAGGAATGCAAGTTCAAAGGTCAACTACAACCGTACTCGTGACTTGTAAATTTGACTTTAACTACGACATCACACTCTCAGTCACTCGGGAATACAATCACAGAACCCGCATGTTGGGCGACAAGGGATTCTGTTGGTTAATTCAAGCTTGACTAAGCTACTAACCCCAAATAGACAATGAACGACTAAGGTAAAACTCCGAACTATTGAGGATGTAAGGGCAGAATCCATTTATAGGCTAACATTTTCCCTTTATTAGGACAAAGGGCGAAATTCATTTTTTGGCTGACCTTCACATACCTCAGTCCCGATTCGCCTTATCGACACTTTTGAGGATTTTCACATTTAAAGCAGTCAAGTCATAGTACGTTGCCCTAATCCCAGTCCATAATGCTATAGGAACTAAATATATTGATTTACGATGCACTATTCTTTTTTTCACTTCGATCAAAACCTAAATTAAACTAATTGTCATTAATTTGGGTCTAATATTCATTAATTAGAACCCTTGTCTTAATCAAACCCGAAACTAATTTGCTACTTTTTAGGTCAATCAGCTCATTCCACATTTTTCGAGTTAAAAACCCTATTACAAAGTCTCGCATGAATCCCGAATTCTTATTTTCTCATAGAAATCCACAAATTCTATCTATTTGACCCAAAAAAAAAATATTTTTCTAATTTTATTCTATTTTTCAACAATTTATCTCTTTTTTTATTTTGGAAATGGTTTGGGCTTGAACCAGGCCGAATCGGGTCCGGCTCAATCGAGCTAAACCAGTCCGGTTCAAGGACCCATCCCTTTCCTTCTTCCTTGTTCAGCCCATATTTCAACAGACCAAACTTTTTTTAAATCGATTAGGGTTGGATCAAACCTAACCCTGATTGACGTTAGGGCAAGGGAGATGACCCCCTGCCATCTCCTTCCTCGGACGAACTGCTTAACAGTTCTTTCGAGTCTCCCTTCCCCTCTCTCCATCAAAACCTCCATTAACAACAAGCAACAACATCAACGATCCGACAACCTAACACAAAAACCTCAACACACATTCGTCGTCTTCCTCATCAATCTCTCTGTCACTCGGTTCTCTCGGTTTGCTTCCTTCCTCGTTTGAATTCTTAATTTTGTTTCTCTCTGTTCGAAATCGAAACAACGGAGGAGGTGGTGTTTGCGTTTGAGAATTAATATAAGATTTCCTTGAGATTCGTATCGCATGAATCTTGAGGTAGATCTAATGGTTTATTTCTTATTTTGATCTTTCTCAAGAAACGTGTTACATATCTCGAGGCTGATCTTGTGGCTATTTCCAAACCAACAAAAACCTTCATCATCTCATGACTGACTATTTGTTGATAAAATACAACTTTTATCGATATTTGTTTGCACGAATCTCCTGGCCGATCCAAGGAAACAAGAATTAAGTGACACTTTCATATCACATGCCTATTAATTCTTCTTGAGATGGAGTTGCACGCATCTCGATGCATCAACAAACACTTCAACATACAATGATCAACACCATTCACCTCTTCGAGATCCGTGCAACACTTATCTCAAGGCATAACAATGCTAACCACCCACCATACACACACTATTCATCACCTCGACTCAAGTTTAACACAAATCTCGAGGTGAATCCAATGCATAATTTAATTTGATTCAAACTTTATGATTCATTTATATACATTTATATATATAACTATATATAAATATATATATAACTTTGTATTTTCGTGCCTATAAATTCACCTCACGTGCCAATGACCACCCTCGGGCGTGCACACCATTATGTATCTCGCATGTGTCACCCTCGGCCTTGCATGTCGCTAGGCACCCACCAATTATTAATTATTTCTTTATTTTCAATATAGTTTTATAGATACAATTTATGTATAAAATATATAAATACGCCTATATTAACATGCCTATGATTTCGTCGGGCACACCAACGAGTTCACTCAAGCGTGCACGCTACCCCACGACTCGTGCGTGTCGCCCTTGACCCACATACGGTATTAGACGCCCATAATTTGTCAATTATTCAATTATAGGTCAATAAATCCAATTATTTCCATAATTAATAATATAAACCATATAAACACCAAACAACATGCAAATCCATGCACACGCTAATCGAGATAAGCCAGGCTTAACTAAGAGCCTAACCTGGGTTAATTAGAAATCGAATTAATGCTAGTCATATACTTAAGATAACGTGTCATTATAGGCTAGCATTGAGATGGATCAAGTTGAGGCTTTATGTGGCAGATCGTGTTGCTCATCATCGTGTTGGGCTGAGCTAAAGGACTGAGAGCTAATGGGGTCTGAAATTATTGTTGATCCCACAGATATGGTACGACAGATTTGTCAAAGGCTTAAAGGAGCCCAAGAGAGGCAAAAGAAGTATGTAGACACGTATCGCAACGATCTCACATACACCGAATGAGCCTTTATGTATCGCAACGATCTCACGTACACCGAGGGAGCCTTTATGTATTTGAAGGTTTTTCTTTGGAAGGGTCTTCACAATTTTAAGTTGAAAGGCAAGTTAGCAACGAGATTCATTGTGCATTTCAATATCAAGAGACGGGTCGGGAAAGTGTCGTATGAACTTGAGTTACCTTCATAGATTTCAAGGATTCATCTAGACTTTCATATTTTTATGATTCGGCTAGCTTAGTCGAAGGCAGGCGTACGACCGATGGTTGAATTGAGCCAAATTGATCCAAGCGAGGATATTTCATATGAGGAGTAGCCAATATAGATACTAGATTGAAAGGTACAACTGTTAAAAGGCAAGTCTAGCCCAAAGGTGTTAGTCAAGTGGCGGTTCCATGTTGGCTCGGAACTCACTTAGGAGAGGAAAGATTATATGCGAGATAAGTTTCCGAACAATTTTGAGTTAGGAATAACCTTAACTTGGGTTTTGATTTCAAGGATGAAATTTCCATTAGTTGAGAAGATCTGCCCAAATTCCTAATCCTAGTTTATTTCCTAATCAGGATCATCGACCCGTGATGTGGGAATCGTATCGAGATACGTGCACTGACTAAAGCGCGTGGCCAAGGTATATTTTAGTTTTGTTGTGGTGCATTCCTAGTGTAATGTATATATGCAGACTACTAAGTCATCTCTACTTATCGTTTATAGACGTCGAGACGTGAGTAGGGACACGCCTCGAGATACGTGCTGACATAGGACCGAGATAAAGAGTGATGTCGTAAGTCCTAATTTTAGTAAGTGTAGCTTAAATAGCTAAATTGACGTGGCTATAGTTGAATTGATATTAATGAATCCTAAGGTAGAAAAATAAAACAATAGCCATTTATGTTCCTCGAGATATGTATGTACAACATCACAAAACCAATATAGTTAATATGTGTAATGGAGGATATATGAGAGAAATCAAGTAGAAGAAGAGAGAAGGAATTTTAGCAAATATCAATCTTATTCAATATTATATATCATGAAATTTAATCTAAACACCTATATATAGTATCAAGGTCCTAAAACTCCTAATATAATTAAGAAATTGAATTCCCACTGACTTTCTAAAATTACATTAAATAAAGTGACAAAAACAATTAAAACTTATAATTCTAATAACATTAAACTTCCATTAAAATAGAAACTTCTAATCCTAATCTAAATAGAAACTAAACTTATAATCTTACAAGGACTCAAATAAAGAAACTCATAATCTAAATCAATCATGGATAAGCTTCACATGCTTTACATCAATTCTCTCCAGCTTGAAAAAGCTCAACTCTGATGAGTTAACGGTAAGGTACTCTTCAAATGATTAAGATCCAGACGTATGAACTTATCCTCAGAAATCCACTAAGCATCAGAAGTTGGACGACTCCTCCAAGTCACCAAATATCGACGATATCCACCATCAGAGGAATACACTATTTGATCATCTAATATGTTAGCAATACGCTAAAAAGATGCCAAAGTAGGTGGAGGGCGCGACTCTAAAGCTGTAGAAGATGAACATGTAGGAACAGAAACTTGCAAAGGAGGCTCAAAAGTACCTCTATAAGGATATAAGTCCTCAACATTGAAAACTGGATTAATATGCATATCCGATAGTAAGTCAAGCCCATAGGTATTTGGTCCAAGTTTTTGAAGCATAGGAAATGGGCTTAAGGCACAGGTATGTAGTTTCTTAAATAAATATGGAGGGTATCACTAAGGAAGAATGCATACCATTACGTAATTACTTTCATTAAATTTGACATTCCTACGATGCACATCGACATCAATTTTATAATATTCATTTGAAATTGCAAGCTTTCGTCAAATGTCAGCATGAAAGCCATGTAAGTGTTGGGCGAAAGACTTAGTAAAAAAAGCAGTACGACAATCTGGTGGTAATGGAATAAGATCCACAAGCTGACGAGGCCGATAACCAAGGACAACTTCAAAATGGGATAATCCAGTAGATCAGTTAACTGAGCTATTATAAGTAAATCTTATAGTCGGTAACAATAAATCCCAATTACCCGGTTTCTCACCCACAAAACACCTAAGCAATGAACCTAAACTACGGTTAACCACTTCAGTCTGACCATCAGTTTGGGGATGAAAGGCAAAAGAAAACTTTAGGTTAGTACCAAAAAGTTTTCGTAATGTCTTCTAAAAATAACTCACAAGCTTTACATCCCTATCCGACACTATTGAGGTAGGCAACCCATGAATCCTTACAATTTCCTTAAAGAACAACTTAGCAACATGAGAGGCATCAATAGATTTGCTAGAAGGAATATGATGTGCCATTTTGGAAAACCTATCAGTAAGAAACAAAATAGAATCATGACCACCGGCTGTTTTAGGCAATCCAAAGACAAAGTCCATACTAAGATCTAGCCAAGGTGTACGAGGAATAGGCAAAGGAGTATATAACCAAGTATTTTATTTACGAGGCTTAGTCACCTGACAAGTACGACATTGAGAAAGAATCCTAGTAACATCCTTTTTCAAAGAAGGCCAATAAAATTTATCCTCAACGAGAGCTTTAGACTTATCTCTACCAAAGTGATTAGTAAGACCACTAGCATGTAATTCCCAAACTAAAAACTCATGAAATGATGTACGGGAATACACAGGTGACTACCACGAAATAAGAAACCATTACGGATAAGAAAATCACTGTTAGATTGATGATTTCCATCCAAAATATCATGGTAAATATGACCAAAAACATGACAAGTAGGATACTCATCTTTAATCATATCAAAGCCAACAACACTTGCACGAAGTGACTAAAGGACACCAATAACATGAATAAAGGCATCTGTAGAATTATTATTAACTCCAGTACGATAATGAAGGATAAAAGTATACTCCTGAAGGAATATAACCTATTTAGCATGTTGTGCACTCAAGTTTCTTTGAGAATTAATATATTTCAAAGACTCATGATTAGAATAAAGAACAAACTCCCGAGTTAATAAATAATATCTCCAATAACGAAGGAACTGAACAATAGCATAGAACTCTTTGTCATAGATAGAATAACGTTGTTTTGATTCATTGAGTTTCTTGCTGAAATATGAAACAGGATTACCTTTTTTACTCAATACTCCACCTATACCTATGCTAGGCGCATCACAAGGCACCTTAAAGACTTAGAAAAGTCAGGATGACATATCACAGGAGCCTCAGTCATTTCGCACTTTATTTTTTCAAAGAATTTTTGGGCACTAGAAGTTGATTTGAGCTTACCTTTCTTCATACAATCAATCAGGGGAGTTGTAATGAAACTAAAACCACGGACAAAACGTTTAAAAAAACATTGCTAAACAATGAAAATTATGGACATCAGACAAGCTAGTGAGGGTAGGACAATCATGAATAGCTTTTACCTTTGCAGGATCAGCTGAAATACCATCATAAGACATAATAAATTTTAAGAAAATGACACTAAAGTGAAGGAAAGAACACTTAGGGAGGTTGTAATAAATCTTTTCTACCCTAAGAACATTAAATACCTGAGAAAGATGACTCGAATGTTTATCCTTAGACTGACTATACATGAAAATGTCATCAAAATAGACAACCAAGAATTTTCCAATAAAAGGACGCAAAATATGAGTCGTAACCCTCACAAAGTTACTAGGCGTATTAGACAACCCAAATGGCATCACCATTCACTCATAAAGACCATTTAGAGTTTTGGAGGCAGTCTTCCACTCATCACTCAATCAAATACGTAACTGATGATATCCACTATGCAAATCAATCTTAGAAAACCACTTAGCACCAACTAACAAATCTAACATGTCATCAAGACGGGAATGGGGAAATGATAATTGACAATTATCTTATTAATGGCTCGACTATTAACACACATACGCCAAGAACCATCCTTTTTAGGAGTCAACATGGTGGGGACCGCACATGAACTCAAACTATCTAATGAAACCTTTCACCAATAAGTCATTGACTTGCCTAGAATGTTCAACACGCTCTTTGGAGTTCATTCTATAATATGGAAGGTTAGGTAATTGTGAACCTGGAGTGAGGTCGATTGCATGCTGAATGCCTAGCAGATGAGGTAGCTCATCAGGAAGTTTATCAGGGACGACATCCTGAAACTCCTCTAGCAAATGCTAACATCTAGGGGTAACTCATGTGCAGGCTTAGACACATTATGGACAACTTAACGACTAACTAATACAAACACAAAACAAGATGACACGCTATTTTTCTCAAACTCGCCATGGGTCTAAATATTCAATTATTTAATGATGAAAGCTCAAGAGGGAGGTTTAGAAGGCTGAGATACTAGCTGAGGTTTGTGCTTACTATTTACAGGCTTCGCAGGAAGTAACTTAATGGATTTTCCTTTATATTTGAAAACATAGGTGTTTTCTTTATCATGGTGGGTGACATCAAGATCATACAACCAAGGATGCCCTAACAAAACATGTGCAACATCCTTAAATAGAATATCGCACCAAACGTGATCATTAAAATAACCTAATGTAAGTGGCAACAAACATTTTTCAATCATTGGTAGTGAAGTCTTGTTGACCCAAACAACCCTATAAGGTTGGGGATGTAGTTCATGCTTTAGTTTCATCCTAGAAACACCTGAAGTAGACACGACATTCATAGAACTCCTACCATCAATTACAATTTTGCATACTTTATCTCCACATTTAATCTTTGTGAAGAAAATGCTTGTATGCTTCCACTCGTCAGTGTGGACGGGAGAAGAAAAAATGCATCTCATAACATTCAAAGGCTCATTTGAATGATCCAAATCATCCTCAAGCTCATCACTTGAGTCCGGATTATGTAAGGGGTTAATGAGTTGCTCATCATCCCCAACATCATGCCTTCAAAATCTTGGTCAATGACAAGAGTGCGGTTAGGACAATGAGTAGCAATAAGACCTTTTCGGTGACATTTGAAACACTCAATATCAGAAGTTGTGAACGAGTACTAGTATATGGAGACTCACCAACTTTGACACCATTACACTTCCCACTTAATTTGTACTAAAACATGAATGGACACCACTAGTAGGATGAGCACTGACATATGATTTACTTTGGACAGACTTAACTGGGAAGACTCACAGGCATGAGAAGTTATACGTCTCTAAATAGGGAACTTAAACAACTTCTCAATCTATATAGCCTTAATATACATCCTCTAAGGTCGCAGGAGAATCTAGTTTAACCTCACATTTTATTTTAGTTTTGAGACCACCAACAAATTTGGTAACCAACACCCAATCTGCATCTTTTACTTTGTATTGTAATAAAAGATCTTCAAATTTATCCATGTATTCAGAGCCTGTTAAGGAATATTGGCGAAGGTTATTCCATTAGTCTAGTAACTCCTTCTTATGGTATAAAGGTAAGTATTTTGCCCTTAGCTTTTGCTTCATTTTAGCCCATAAATGAATAGGTTCCTCTCCTAGACGCTCTAAATGAGACTCGACACCTTGCCAATAATGCTTAGCTCAACCCTGGAGTTTCATTTTAGCAAAACGAACTCGTTAGGCATCTCTCATACCAATCAAAGTAATCCTCAAGGTCAACTAACCAATCTAAGAAAGTATTAAGGTCGGACTTAACATCAAAGATAGGGGCATCAATCTTAACTTTCTTGGTAATATCATAGTGATCATGATGATATTGCCTAAACATTAGGTTTGGTTGATGAGGTTGCCTATCGTTCCGTCTAATTGCGGGTCTAGGAACGAATTGGTGATCCTCATAGTCATCTTCATACATTTGTAATCCTCAAGGACTTGAAAATTGTTGTCGTGTTGAAAATTTCTCTGAAGGATACCTTTGAGTGAACCATATGGTCAATTGGAGTAGGCAAAATGCCAATGGCATCACTAGGAAGGACATGAGATTGACTCACAGATGGATGTTGACTTACTTTTGGGTTACTAGGGTTATTACTAGTTTCACCAATAGTTTATTTTCCTATAAAAGTATTTATTTGGGCAATAACAGCTCTAAGTTCAACTTGAGAATCATCTAACTGACCCTCAATTTCTTCCTTGTACAATCGATATAGAGAAGCTAGAAAACAAGCTAAAAAAGTAGTTAGTCAAGCTAAAACAAATTTCATGGAAGATCTATATACAAGGTTAGGTAATAGAGATGGCGAAAAATATATATATAGGCTAGCCAAACTAAGCGATAAACAGAAACAAGACCTAAGTCATGTAAGATGTATTAAGGACGAAAATCAAAATGTTTTAACGCGCGAGGAGGATATTAAGGAGAGATGGAGAAGTTACTTCGATAGTTTATTTAATGATGGTCAAGTTGATACCATAATAGATGAAAACCCACACCAAGAAAGAAATGTCAACTATACACGCAATATTAGAATTGTAGAAGTTAAAGAGGCATTGAAAAGAATGAAAATAGGGAAAGCATGTGGCCCAGATGAAATACCCATAGAGGTTTGGAAATGCTTAGGAGAAATTGGATTGACTTGGTTAACAAAACTTTTCAATAAAATTTTAAAATCAAAACGGATGCCAATGGATTGGAGAAGAAGCACGCTTGTGCCAATCTTCAAAAACAAAGGAGACATTCAAAGTTGCTCAAACTATCGGGGAATTAAACTTATGAGTCACACTATGAAACTTTGGGAGAGGATAATTGACAATAGGCTAAGGAGAGAAACAACAATATCAGAGAACCAATTTGGTTTCATGCCTGGGAGGTCAACTATGGAGGCGATTTTCCTTGTAAGACGATTGTTAGAAAAATATAGAGAAAAGAAAAAGATCTTCATATGGTATTCGTAGATTTAGAAAAAGCATATGATAGGGTCCCTAGAGATGTTCTTTGGTGGGTTCTAGAAAGAAAAAGAGTGCATGCTAGATACATAGACATTATTAAGGATATGTATGATGGAGTAGTAACGAGTATAAAGACATTTGGAGGAGCTACAAAAGAATTTCTCATTACGATAGGACTACATCAAGGATCGGCTCTAAGCCCATATCTATTTACTTTAGTTATAGATGAACTAACTAGACATATTCAAGAGGATATACCATGGTGTATGCTATTTGCAGATGATATTGTCTTAGTGGATGAAACTAAAGATGGAGTGAATAGGAAATTAGAACTCGGAGGAATACATTAGAATCTAAAGGCTTTAAGTTGAGTAGAACGAAAACCGAATACATGCACTTGTGAGTTTAGAAACACTAGACATCGAGATGACGGAGTGGTAAAATTAGGGGAAATAGAAGTTCCTAAGGTAAACCACTTTAGGTATCTAGGATCAATCATACAAAATGATGGTAACATTGAGAATGATGTCACACATAGAATTCAAGCTGGATGGAAGAAATGGCGAGTGCAACAGGGGTGATTTGTGATCGAAATGTTCCTACTAAGTTAAAAGGAAAATTTTATAGGACCGCAATTAGGCCAGCTATGCTCTATGGAAGTGAATGTTGGGCGGTAAAGCAACAACAATTACATAAAATGAACGTAGCGAAATGAGGATGCTTAGGTGGATGTGTGGTAAAACTAGTAAAGATAGAATAAGAAATATAGAAATTCAAAAACAAGTAGGAGTAGCACCAATTGATACAAAGATTCGGGAAGGGCGGTTGCGGTGGTTTGGTCACCCGCAAAGACGACCTACAAATGCCCCAACTAGAAAACTTGACTCAATAGAAACCGTAGAAATTCGACGAGGTAGGGGGACCAAAGTTAACATGGGATGCATTAATTAGGAGGGTTTTGAATGGTTTGGAAAGCTCACCATCAGTTGCACTTAATCGAGCACAATGGAAAAGTTTGATCCATGTAGCCGACCCCAGTTAATTTGGGACTGAGGCTATGTTGTTGTTGTTGTATTTATATGTATCAACCCATAAATTCTTTTGGGCTTTAGAAGTAGCACATGTAGTCATAGTGAAAGGCTTGAATTTGAAAAAGTATTTTTTTGTGCTAATATATAATTGAATGCAAAATATAATGAACGTATAAAATCAAACTATGTGGATGCAAGAAGGATAATGCACAAAAATGATGATGCAAAGATAATGGTTATGCTAATTAATGAAAGTAGGCTATGGGAAAGGATTGGTTTGCTGGTTCAAGAAAGTAATATGAACTGGGTTGAAGCTTTGACATGGCCACCAAAGATGCAAAAATTTAGTTTCAAAGTGAAGAAATCATACCTTACTAGGTGACTTGTTAAGCAAGCAAGTTAGGTGTGGTTGTACCAAAAATTTATGTGAAACAGTAGCAAAACAGCACATTGTAGCAGTAGCAAATAACACTAAGTCTACACAAAAAACAACAAAACTGTAAGACAATAACAGTAGCAGCGCAAAACTACAACATTGAAATAGCATCACCAACAATGCATCAATCAGTAATGCAATGGAAAAACAAGCAAGACAATGAGCAAGACAGTTTGCAGGCAGCAAAAAACATCAGAACATTTAAGAATTTTGCAAACTCAGAGCAAGATTCTTAGAGAGAAAAAACGAAAGAAATGGAAGAATGCAAGAACCTCTGGCTCAAGAAAGAAAGAAGGAATGAAACGAAGGGAAGAAAAAGCACTAGAACCTAGGCTCTGATACCAAATTAATGGAGGATTAGAGGACAGAAATCAAGTAGAAGAAAGAGAAAGAATTTTAGCAAATATCAATCATATTCTATGTTTTATATCTTAAATTTAATCTAAACACCTATATATAGGACGAAGGTCTTAAAAGTCCTAATACAATTAGAAATTTGAAGTCTTATAGACTTTCTAAAATTACTTTAAATACAACAACAACACACATAGCCTACGTCCCAAATTAATTGGAGTCGGCTACATGGATCAAACTTTTCCATTGTGTTCGATTAAGTGCAATTAATGGTGACCTTTCTAAACCATTCAAATCCCTCCTAATTAATGCATCCCATGTTAACTTTGGTCTATCCCTACCTCATCGAATTTCTACAGTTTCTATTGAGTCAAGTTTTCTAGCGGGGGCCTTTGTAGGCCGTCTTTGCAAGTGACCAAACCACTGCAACCGCCCTTCCCTAATCTTTGTATCAATTAAAAAATTAAAACTTACTAATTCTAAAATTACATTAAATAAAGTGAAAAAAATAATTAAAACTTCCTAATTCTAATAACTTAAAACTTCTAATAAAATAGAAACTTCTAATCCTAACCAATATAGAAACTAAACTTCTAATCTTACAAGGACTCCAACAAAGAAACTCCTAATCTAAATCAATCTTGGATAAGCTTCACATGTCCAACATCAATATGTGTTTGTAGATGTGAGTTAGTGGATAGATAGTGGGTTGTAGAATACATTTTAAGCCATAAGATTTACCTAGAGATGGATGTATATATAGAGATCAATAGTTTAAATTTCACCTTATCTATATATAAAGAAATGAATGAGATTACATGCAAATCATTTGCATTTGAAACCAAAAGAGGAAAGAAAGATTTGGAGAGAGAGAAAGAGATAAGTGAATTGTGAAGAAATTCTAGATAATTTGAGGTGGAGATCAAGGATTAGGAGGATCTACAACTAAGTAAGCTAATCTACACTTTTAATTTATGCAATTCAAACAAAAATTGTAAGTTTTGATCCAGTTCTAATTTTTCAACAATTTCAATAGGCGAATAACTTTATTTTCATAATCTAATTCCATATTTGAATTCCTTATAAAATTCCACTAATTCTATTATAAAGAAGTTCTGAATTTGGATCTGCTTTCATAATGTTATGAATATTTGAAATTGTAAGACCAAATTTGAAATTATGTATGGTGTATTATGAACCTGACTTTGTAATTTGGTCATAACTTCCTTATTTTAAATTGAAATGGACCCATTCTGGGGGCATTCAAAAGCTAACTCAAAGGGAAACAACTTTTTCCTACTGAATTATTTTGAAATTCAAATGTTTTCATGTCTTAAAATCCCTTGCAACTTTGATAATGAATTTGAAATTCCTGGGTTCACAGTTTTGCTAATGTCATGTTATTTTGAGCATAACTCCGCCATTTCTTATTGGATTGAGTTTATCTTTTATTATGTTGTTATAAGATATATTAGTAAGCTTAAGTAAAACAATCATGAGTTTTGAAGCTATGGTTTAGGAGAAATGAAATTTTCAAAATTGCTGGTAGAAATCCAAAACTGTTTTGAGCCATAGTGGTAAATTTTCATCTCCTTCGATTCTTATCGAAATGACACATGTCAACCGTGCACAATAAATTCTCATGTTTTACTATTAACTTGAAGTAATGATAAATGAGATATCGTCGGCACATGGATTTTTCAAATCTCTTAAGAATTTAATATATCCTAAAGTTTTATCAAATTTAACTTGTTTTAATTTAATTATTTTAATTAAATGGGAAAATAAATACTAAACAATATAAAAATTAAACTAAACAATCAATTAAAATAACTAAACTTTAAACAACTTAAACTAAATAAACTAATTTAATATACTAAATCTAATAAATAAATAATTGATAAATCAACTTAAATAAAATATCTAACAATCATCCAAACAAACCACCACTAAACATCATAATATACTCAGATTGTTTTCAAACTCCAAAACATAACATCACTTCATAATATAGCTGTAATTATTTTATATGGAATCTTAGAATCATTAAATCCTAATTTATAATAGGTTGATAGCCTTTAGCCAGCCACTGATTTTCCTAAATTCAATGGAAATGTCACATTCTTATCATTGTAGGTCACCCATTGGATAAAACGCAACACTATAGAAATACGATAGCATTAAGTTCAATGAAAATCATGCCTAGTATAAGCCAATATTGTCGAAGCCGTATAATAAACAATTTATAACACAATTACCTAGAACATCCACTCAGGAAATGCCCTATAGATTAATCCTAATTATTATTTCTATAATTGTTGTTAATAACTATAAACATAGAATTGAATACTCTATATTAAGGAACATATTGGACACTATGCACTCAACATAAAGAACTACTAGTTGTAATACGCAAAAACAACTTGTTTTATCCATGATTGACGTGTATGAATCGATTTAAAGCATTAAGTACATGATTCCTTAATTATAACTACATAACAATCCAAAATAAATTACATGCTTAAGGTTTTTTTTAGTTTAATTGACTACTCACACATGTTGGAATTAAACAATACTAATATGTGATTAAACGACATAATTAAATAAATAAATACCTTTAAATCAATGCTCTAATGTTGCTTCACATAAAGAACTTAATAAAAGAGAAAATAATAGTTAAAAAAAGAGTTAGAGAGAGTTATTTCGAAGCTTTATGGTCCTATAAATAGTTTCATTAGGAACACATAACCTATATAAATACAAATTCCTCATATCAATCTAAAAAAATCCAACACTGACCTCAACGATTTTTTAGCTATTCCTAACTTAAACACAAATCACTGAGCAAATCACTAAGTTTAGCTTTCAATGTTCCACCGATTCAGCTGTCGATTTATAATTCATTCTCTAATTAGCTGTGGATTCACTGGCCTTCTTCTGCTACCGATTTATAAGATGATTCCTAGTGTTATTCCAAATCACTGGCTAATTGCTGGTGCAGTTTTTCAGTTTATTGTTTTGCTTTTCTTTCTCTTTTCTTCCATTTTTTCATTTTCTTACTTAAAACCTGAAATCACAAAACAAGAGAATACCTAGTGTATTATTATCAGTTATATAAAAAAATTAACCTAAATTACACTATAAAATGTATCTAATTATCGACTTGTCAAATACCCCCAAACTCAACACTTTGATGTCCCGAGCAAAGGAATACTCTCAATCATATTATTTTTTCATTCTTTATATATTGATTTCAATCTAATTCATCTTAACTTTAAGTAATAGATATTTTAAAATAGAAGTGATTTTCAAAAGGAAATATACTACTCACAATTAAATGAAAGTGATGATAGAATATAATGATTTAGTCAAATCAAATTATCCCTTAATGATAACTTAACCACTTAATGTAACACTCTTTAGAACTTGAAGTTCGTAACCAAGGTTAATGCATAATATAAGTTTTCACAATCTCCACTGGCAAACATCAAGCTTATGATAACTAGAATATAATCTTAAAACACAAAAACCATTAGATTAGTTTCAATTTTAGAAATACTTCATAATAGTACCACAATAAAAATCAATAGGAATTTTGTCAAGATATCAATGAATGTATCATTTAAAACATGTTAGATTAAGAAATACTTCATTCAACTATAGCTTCAAGTACTCTAGTTAAATCTTTTCTTTTGAAGAGTTTATGAAAATCCATTTTTTTCGTCTCTCATTTTTTCTACTCCATTCTAATTGTTTATTTTTAACATATTTCTTTTACTTTTGCTTTTGAGTCTCTGCTCCATTTCCTTTTGACATTCTCACTTTTTTCCACTATAGATTCTCTGCTCCATTTCTTTTGGAATCTATAGGACCCTCTAAATATTTATTTTTATAAACTCTTGTTAAAAACTTTTCACTATCCACTAAAGTTGAAGAATGTATTCTTTCTAACTTATAAAAATTATTCGGTTTCTAACCTATTTTTTCTTTCAATTATGGTATAATAGATTTATATATATATACTAAAAAAATAATCAACCAATAGTTTTGAATTATAAGATTCTTAGAAATCTATATTGTTCATCTTGCACTATTGTTTCGATTTTCTACCTATTATCATGACTAACAGAACGTATCCAATTTAGTGTTCACATCAAGTGACAAAGTTAATTAAAACATATATAAAATTAATTCCTTCTATCATAAAATTCACTAGGGTAGCAAAATATCACTTCAATTCAAGATCTATTATATATTCATTATCATTCTTTTCTTAACAAAAAATTAAAAAAAATGAAATTCATACTTGATTTCGAAAGAAATATGAAAAATTTTATCAACTTACTTTAATATTAGCTTTAAAAATAATTCTGAACTTTACTTGTACATTTCTTTCCTTTCATTACCTTCATGTTATACTTCACTTAAAATACCCCGAACTCATTCTAAACCTTGTCCTCAAGGTTTAAAATTAAGTTGGGTTTCCAACATAACAAACATACTTCCTGAAGCACAAACAGTTTGATATATGTAGTTAAAATATAAATAAATATGCAAATATACAAGTCAATAGTTTCAAATGAATGGAATGTAAAAGGCAACATAAGCTAACATTAACAAAAATTCCACCAAGAGTAATACATTGTATTTCAGTCATTCAATGCATACAAGAGAAAAAACATTACACACGGCGATATACAGAAGTGAGTTCATTATCAGCTTCATCATTTTCAACCATATTTATAAAAGGTTGAGAAACATAGCTATCAGCTAGGTTGTAAGTCCCAGTTAGAAATTGAAAATGTAGATATTGGATGTCAATTCTCCTCCTCAGATCGTGCAAATGACTATCATGTCTTCTCTCAAACATAGAGTAGTAGCGATGTAGAGTCCTCTCGTTTACCGCTATGATTTGTTCATTGCGACGTATCGTCGTCAAACTACACATTAATGAAGAAAATATAGTTCAAAATAAGTCCTTTTCTACGAGGTTGTGATGAAGATGGTGTCGAACTCGTAGGATATTCAGTATGTTCACTCCAGCCATTAAGCTTGTCATTCTTTGTGTGTCTTCTCTCGTTTTCCTTCTATTTTCAATGGTGCTTCGCTTCCTATCTTCCCTCACATTTATTGCATTAAATGCTTCTCATTCATCCTCTGTATCCTACCACCTTATTCATTTGTTGTACTCTCGCATCATTTATGGTCCTATCGAGTAATACATTAAATTCAATTTCAAAACCCACCCCGACTTTCCTACATAACTCAATGATCAAAATTGGGAATGGTAATCCTTCATTTTTCATAGTCTGCATGGCAAACTTCATAGAATCATGTATAGTTTTTCCAACATCGATATAACCTTTTTCATCACTATATGGTTCAATAAAGTAGCTCTACACTTCGAAGTGTTGCTTGGTTAGGTAAAAGCTTGCTTCTATTATTTAACTCCAACTCTTTGTAATATTCATAAAATAGGTGGTTTCACTTAATTTTGGGTGGGTTTCACTATCAAGCACAAACCCCTTCCCCAAAGGTATCTCTAATGCATTTTGGATTTTTTTAAATGGGTAGGATTCCTTATCTTCATACTTGAAATTCGAGTAATCCTCTTCTGTTCTATTTTTGGTTTGTGGAAGACCGAAAAATTTAATTCAACCTCATAGGTGAAATATCGATTCTCTTCCCTTTGATGACCACTTTGTCCCATTCCCTACTAACATGTTCTTTAGCATAAATTTGTCATACAATATCTGAACATCCATTTTCTTCTATTCCCATATAGTCTCGCAAAAGTTGATCCCATCCCCTATATCTAATGATGCTCATAATTTTATCTTTATACTTACTCACATTTTGAATATTGAACCCTCTCTCTGGAATGATGACTCTCTTTTTATCATTGCAATTCCTCAATTTAGCTCTAGGTCTCACAAATAAAGAAGGGTCTTAAGGTATCAAGTGACTAGGGTCTGGGTTCTCAAAATATTTTTCCTCATCATACGAAAATGGAGATTGTTCTCTAAGTTCAGCCCTCCTAGGTTCTTTAATGCTAATCCTGGTAGGTATTATATTCTTTAGATAGCCTGCATACTCCTCTTTTTTTGGGTTGCACTACACATTTTCCTTTGTCTTGGTTACTACCTCTATCTCTTCCACTACCTCGTCCCACCATAAGATAGCTCAACTATGATGAAATAGGTAAAGTGAAATTTTATCATTGAGATTCCATAATAACAAGGAAAGGAAAACAATTTATGTAAAGGTTTTAGTGTAAAATTCGAAGGAGTTGAAAGTGATTTGTATGAAATATATGTATCGACATATCCATTTTGTAAGTATGTATATATTGGAAAATTTTGTAGAAACCCACAAACTCATTTGAAAACCCATATTCGAATTGAAAGTGTTCATAAAAAACATTTCCAAAAATAATTTGTGATAAAAACCCTAAAGGTACATAAGTATGAAAATTTATCAAAAATTGATTTTTATTCCAAGGTATTGAAATAAAAATGGTTGTAGGGTATTGATTTATTACCTTCTTGAGAGTGAATCTCTCAAGTAAAATGATTTACTAGTTCCTTAGATCTCCTTCTTAATCTTATTTTATCATGAAATGCTTTAATTTTATCTTTAAAAATAAGATTAAGAAGAATTCGACCTTACTATAAAAGACACAACTTACGTTGGTTACCCACTTCTTTATAATTCATGTTGCATGTTTTTATCACCTAATAGGATTTATGTTCTAGTTCGACTGGTAAATGATTTGCTTTCCGAAATGCTAAATTATAAGATGTCATGCCTATGAGTGTCTTGAATGCTATTATATATGGAAATAATGCGTCTTCTAGTCTGAAACTCCAATCCTGACATGTTGGACTAATTGTTTTTTTCTAGTATTAGCTTGTCCACTAGTTTGTGGGTGATATGCAGTAGATGTCCTATGTGTGATGTTGTACTTAGCAAGTAGATTAACAACTAGTCGATTATAAAAATGTGAACCTCTATCAGTTATAATTGCTCTAGGTGTTCCAAAATTTGTAAAGATTTTTTTATCTAAGGAAATCAATGACTATTTTTCAACCATTAATCCCTGGTAGCTTTTGCTTCTACGCACTTCGACACATAATCTACAACAAGTAAGATATAAACATAGCCATTTGATGGTGGAAAAGTCCCATGAAATCTATGCTCCATACATCAAACATTTCACAAAATAGGATATGAGTTAAAGGCATTTGATTTTTACATCCTAAGTTTCCAGTTCATTGGAAATTTGGAAAAGACTTTATATAAATGCGACAACCATGAAATAAAGTATGCCAAAAGAATCCTGAATCCAAGATTTTACAGGCAGTTCTACATGGGCCGAAATGACACATGCATAAGTATGACAATGAGCTATAATTGATTATACTTCTGAGTGTGGTGTGCATCTCCTAATTATTTGGTCAGTGCAAAACTTCCATATATAGGGTTCATCCCATGAATATTGTTTAGAATCCTTCTTAATCTTATTTTTTTGGGTTCTCGTTAAGTAAGGTGTTAACCTATTAGTGGTAAGATAATTAATTATATCGGCATACCAAGGGTCTTTAGTATACATATTATATAAATATTCATCTAGAAATTCATCCTTTAATGGTATAAGTGGTTCTCCATTCTGTAACCTACTTAAGTGGTCTGCTATTAGATTTTTCGCTCCTTTCTTATCTTTTATAGTAAGGTCGAATTCTTGAAGGAGTAATATCCATCTTATTAGTCTAGGTTTTGCATCTTGTTGTGTCTTTAAATATCGCAAATCTGCGTGATCTAAATAAACTATTACTTTTTTCGTAATAGATATGGTCTAAATTTTTTTAAGGAAAACACTACCGCTAAGAGTTTTTTTCAGTTGTGGTATAACTCTATTGGGCTATATCTAGTGTCTCAGATGCATAATATATAACATGGTATTCTTTCCCTACTTTTTTACCTAAAACAGCTTCGACTACATAGTTACTCGCATCACACATGATTTCAAAGGCTAATGACCAATTTGGTGATTTAATCACATGTGTAGTTGTTAAATAATATATTAGTTTATAAAATGCTATCTTGCACTCATTAGTAAATTCAAAAGGAACGTCTTTTTGTAAAAGTTTGCATAATGGTTGTGTAATTTTAGATAGATCTTTTACAAATCTTCTATAGAATCCTTCATGTCCAAGAAATAAAGTATCTCTCTTACCGTGGTGGGGTAAAGTAATGTTTTGATTACTTGGATTTTTGCAGAGTCTACCGCTATTCCTTTATGTTACACTATATGTCCTAATATTAATCTTTGGTCTACCATGAAATGATATTTTTCATAATTTAGCACTAAATTCTTTTATATGCATCTTTTAGTACTTTAGTTAAATTAACTAAGTATTCATCAAAAGAATAATAAACTGTGAAATCATCCATAAAAGATTTAATGAAATTTTTCACATAATTAGAGAAATACTAACCATACATCTTTGAAACATTGTAGGTGCTTTACATAAACCAAAAGGTATACGTCTATAAGTAAACATACTTAAACAGGTAATGGGTTTTTTCCTAATCTTCTGGGGCTACAAGTATTTGGAAAAAATCCTGAATAACCATCTAGGCAACAGTAATGGGTTTTTCCAACTAATCTTTTTAACATCTGATCTATAAACACGAGTGGGTAGTGATCTTTTCAGGTTGAGGCATTCAGCTTTCTATAATCTATATATATCCTCCAACCATTTTGGATTCTAGTTGGTACTAATTCTCCATATTCATTTGTTATTAATGTAATTCCTGTCTTTTTAGGGACTACTTAGACTGGGCTTACCTAATTGCTATCGCCTAATAGAAATATCATTCATGCATCTAATAGTTTTAATATTTCAATTTTTACTACACCCATCATAAGTGGATTTAATCTAAGTTGAGGTTGTCAAGAAGCTTTGGTATCAGTTTCTAGGTTTATCCTATACATTTACGTAGCTGCAATTATTCCTTTGATATCTGCTATGGTCCATCCTATTACTCCTTTAAATTCTTTCAATAAATTTATCAGCTTATTTTCTTCTAGATTAGTTAATTTGTTAGAAATTAATACTAGAAATTTATCACCATCTCCTAAATAGACATATTTCAAATGGTCTAGTAAAGTTTCTAGATAAAATTTAGGTGCTTTAACTATAGAGGGTAGAAGTTTTAAATGAGATCTAGATAAGTCTAGGTAATAAGTAAGTTCTGGTAGTTCATTATCTGATTTTAGAATACTTATTATATCATTTGCTTATTCATCTCTATCCTCATATTCTTCTAAATCTTTAATTGCCAGTTCTAGTTTATCTAGTTTATATTTTCTTAAGTATTTGTCTATTAATGGATCTATCATATCTATTGTGCACATGGAAGAAACATCCATCGGGTGTTTCATTGCATCATATATATTAAAATTTACCGCATCATCGTCTTCTTGCATTATTAATGTTCCATTTGACACATTAATTTTTGTTGTTGTTGTTTTCAAAAATGGTCTCCTCAGGATTAGAGAAGTTCTATTAGAGAAGTTATCTTCTTCCATATCTAAGATAGAAATATGTTGGGAAGACTAAATCATTAACTTTAACTAGCACATCTTCGAATAACCCTACTAGTTTAACAATAAATCTATTAGCTAGTTGTACGACTATACCAGTTTCTTATAGATGTACGTCTGTCATTTGTAAATATATAGATAAAAGCATAATATTTATGGAGGCTCCCAGATCACACAATGCCTTAGAAATTCCTATGTTCTCAATTGTACATGGAACAAAAAACATTCCAAGGTTAGACTATTTATGAGGTAACTTCTTTTAGATTAATGCTGATACGTGTTCTCCTAGACTCACTTTTTCATTAGCCTTAATCTTATTAGTGCATATATCTTTTTTAAATTTCTTATACTTAGGTACATTTTGAATGACTTCAAATAAAGGTATATTAACTACAACTTTCTTTAATGTATCATATATCAATTTTTCTTCATGCAGTTTCTTAGCATTTTTGTTATCTTCCACACGATAACGAAATGGTGGTTCTATATTAATTGGTTTATCTTCATTAGGTTTATTACCTTTTTCGTTGGGAGTTTTGTTACTTGTTACCTCAATTTCTTTTTCTAATTATGTTTCTATTTCTTTTCTAGGAACTAATTGGTCTGAAATTTTAGGTTCATCCATCTTCTTTCCACTTCTTAATGTTATAGCTATTGCTTTTTCATATATAGTAGGATAAGGTTGAGATGGTAATTTCCCTTGATTTACAAATTCACTCATCTATGTTGTCATTTGACTTAATTGGTTTTTCAATTTAGTCATATATATTTTGTAATGTTTGAATTATTCGATATTGTTCTCTTTTGAAATTATTTGATGTTTTATACCTTTGATAACCCTAGTTGTTGATATGATTACCTACATTTGGTTGTGGGTAATTTGCATAACTATTAAAGTTAATTAGGATCAACGAACCCATCATATTGGTTCATTATAGCATTACCTTCTTCTATTTTGGTTTTTTGTTTCGAAGGATATTCATCATTAGAATGACTTAATTCATTACTAGATTTTACTGGGCTTAATCTATCTTTTAGTAATAATTCAACCATGATTTTTAGCTTGTCTACATGTCTTATTCATGTCACTTATATTTTCTTTGGATGGTTCACTCTTCTTACCATATTGATTTGATTGCTTAGCCATTATATTTATAGCTTCTCTTGCTAAAGTTGGTGTTTTATCAAGTAAAGACCCTCCACACATACTATTTAAGAATATTCGTTCTAAGTATAGGCAATACAAAAAACCCATTAATCACCAAGCCATGATGGTTAATCAAATGAATATGCAACAAGGAATGGAGTATGAGGAAATCAACTTCATGAACAACCAAGGCTATGGAAATAACTTCAGGCCAAGAGGAATGACTCCTTAAAGATTTGATCAAGGTTATAAAAACAACAACCCAAGTTCTCAATTGGAAATCTTGATAATGCACTATAGCTACTTTCAGGCTTCGATCAACAAGTCCAACAAGGGAAGCTAAGGTAAAGCGAAAAAATTACTTCATTAAAGTCAATTGAGAAACTCTTGCACATTATGGACTTGAGCAACAAAGAATGCCATGAGAAGCATGAGAAAGAGATAGAAAATGTGAAGCAAGGTATGATGAGAATGGACGATGAGAAATCACAATCCATTAAGAGCCTTGAGAGACAGATTGGTCAGTTAGCCATTTCCTTGAACTCAATGAAAGAATGATAATTTTTGAGTAACAATATCACAAATCCCAAGGAGAATGTTAGTGTTAATCACATGATGAGCACTACGACAACGAATGAGCCAAGACAAGAGCAAGTGATGTACAAGCCCGAAAAAACTTAACAATTTGGCTATGTGAAAGGATGAAGTGATGCATGAGAATGGAACGGAAGTGAGGCAAGATAAACTTGAATGATTCAAGCAATAAAGGATCAATGCCTTGAGAAATCATAAGAAGGGAAGAAATAATGCAGAGCTAAACAAAAAAATGAAGGGCCTTTTTAAGAAGCACAAAAAGGAAATAGGATCAAAGTGGTTCTAAGGAAACTAAAACCAAAGTTCAAGATAATACCGAGACTTCAACCAATCAAGTGGAGAGATACTGGAGACATATGCATACCAATAAGCATTGATGGGCACTGATTTAGAAATGTCTTATGTTATATGGGAGCATTAGTTAATGTCATGCCATTAATGAACATATTACACACCGATTTGAAGATCAATTGTCTCGATACAACAAATTTGCAAGTAGTTAATGGCAACTTAGTACCAACCATCGTGAGAGTCTTGAATGTGCACGTGAAAGTGGGTGGATTCACATTCATCATGGATTTTGAGGTTATGGATCACAATATGAATGATGATGTGTCTATGATAGTTGGGCAGCCATTCTTGAACACTACCAATGTTGCATTATACACAAGGAAGAAATAAACTACAATGAGTATCGAGGAGGATGATGATGGCGAGAATATTGTCTTTTTTGATGGGCAAGAAGTACATTCAGATGGGAACAATATTATTATCTCTGATCTACAAATGGAGTATCTCGATTTAGACTTGAATTAAACGAGCAAAAAGGCGATTGGCTAATGACATTAAACTAAGCGCTACTGGGAGGCAGCCCATGGGTTTTTAAATTTCAGTCAAGTAGTTATTTAGTTTAGTTAAGGACAATTCAAATGTTTTAGTTTTCTAACTTTTAAAATATTTTGCTAAATGAAAGGGACATACCATTTGTCCGGTGAAGATTTATCAGAATGGAAATTTTTCTCGGCAAACTCAATAAAGAGCGTAAAAGAACGAAGAAGTTAAAACAACAAATATAAGGTACATGGGCAAACCACGGGTAAGTTTTTATGGAGTTTTTATATATATACATGGATTTCATGCAGTCATGATACCACGTGTTGTAATACACAAATTCAGAAAAGTGCAAAATTAGAATTAATGAAAAATATATACAAAAAACATGGATAGACAGGTCGACGTAGTGTATGTTAACACAAGGTGCCATGGGTTACTAGGAACGACTCCAGTAAGACGCCAAGCTATGCAAAAAAACCCTCACATAATATTCGACATCGTTACGGCTCTGTCATGGCGTCATGCCCTATAAGGGACGGTGCCAATGTCGATGAAAGGGGTTTTAAACCCAATTTCACTATGTCTTGCACACTTGAAACCAATTCCATTCTCCACCAACCAAGCATATATCCCTCTAGAACCTAAGATTGATCATTTTTAAGTGAGGAAAAAGAGTTCCTAGTGATTTAGAGTGAAAAGAGAGAGCGCATTATGGATTTGCACAAATAGGAGAGCTAGGGCATTGATTTTGGGATTTGATTCAAGAGAGCATTTAAGTTTTAGTTTTTGAGCAAAGTGAGAGGGCTTGTATTGATAGAGGCTTGAATGAGTATTCTACATCGGAAAATAGTCCAACATTGAGGTAAATTTACATTTTCACTAGTTATGCTTTAAAGTATTGAGAAATTTTGATGAAATTGCATGAATTGTGGATATGACGTTGTTGGATTGAAATTTCAATTTGTAAATGTAGGGCATTAATGTGAATTATAGAGACCTAGTATATGTTTTTTGAATTATTTGGCATGTGAATAATCCTTGTGCTATAAAATTTTGATTTTAGGTGATTTGAAGACCTATGTTGTTAGTTGTTGAGTTGTGTGAATTTTGAGAAAATTGCCAAGAACAAGGAGGCAAACAAATCAAGTGAGCAAAGTTAGAGCAAATGATTTTGAGGCATCATCCTCAAGAAATCCCAATGACAAGGAACCTAGGCCATTTTAGTCGAAGTACTTTATTAGTAGAGAGGCCAAAGATATATATGAGGTTATTGAGCATAAGGAGTGAATTTGCGAAAGAGGAATTAATTAGCCAGCCAAGTATGATAAACGAGTAAACAACTTTATTAGGCAACAAGGTTGTGAGCAATTCACTCTAGACTATTGAGAGAACAAAGTTAAAGGAGTAAGTGAAATTATGTACAAATTTTACGCCAATGCTAAATTTAGTATGAAGAATGATCCAGTGAAGGTGAGAGGGGTGTTTGTCCCCTTTAATGTGCGTGAAGTTAATAGCATCTATGGATTAGAACAATTGAGTATGGTTAGAGCTGACCAAAGTTTTTCGGATAATCTATATGAGAAACCCTATAACGTATATTGTTTTAAAGCAATAGAGCAATCATCGGTTATCCGAGGACAACAAGGATGGATGATGGGAGCTAAGAATGTGCCGAAGGACATTAAAAAGGGGAGCATGAGGAAATTCTACAGATTGTCACAACACATTCTTGTTGCCTCATTATACCCGACCACTTAGCAGGGCGAGATCAATAAGCCAATGACGGCTTGTTTGTTTGAGATTACAAAGAATGGGGAAATCAACGTCGGTAAGATCATCTACAAGAACCTCAAGAAATCCATAATGTCAGAAAGAGACAACAAACTGTTGTTTCCAATTTTGATTACTCAGTTATGCTTGAAGGTCGGAGTGCGATTGCTTCAGGATGAAGAATTTGATATTGAGGCCCAACTGACCATAGATGAGGAGTTTTTGCTCACATTAAAATCACCAACTGGTTACCAAGACTCTAAGTAGGAGAGGGAGAGAGTCGAGGGCAAGAGACTTGAGGCCAATTACCAAGATGATCATGTAGCAGTAGCAGCAACAACAACGAAGTTAGCCCAAGAGCTAGAAGACGAAGGATATGGAGAGGAAGAGGAAGAGGAGCACCAATAGGGATTCGTTGAGGGCTACGAGTTTTTCGAACCACTTATAGGAGGGTAGGACTTGGATGGTCCTGAGGTTTTTCCACCACCTTCTCCACCACAGCCATTAGTACCACTACCAAAGGACTTAACTCCACGAATGCAGAGGTTATGGATTGCAGATATGATGAGACAGTATCGAGATGATATGGCTCAATATCGTGAAGCTTTGATGAGATATGAGCAAGACCGACTGAACGGACATCAGAACTTCATGTACAGATCATCAGAGGGACGTAGCTAGATATGAGAGGAGCAGACGGATAAGACCGACTGATAGGTCTTTCGACTTTTTAGCAGCATCGAACTATATGTTTAGTCTATATGTAGTGTAGAGCAGAAGGGTGGAGCGTCCTTTGACATAATCCTATGCTGGAGATGATGATGATGATGCGCAGTCTTGATGTCAGAGTCTTAAGATTTCTTTAGACCTCGGGGAAATGAGAGATACATTGATACTAATTAAATTTCATTTGGGATATTTTTATCACTTATTTTGTTCTTTAAATTTTATGTTTAATTTAGTATATATCTTGTATTATTATATGTTTGTGTTTTAGTGTTTTCATGTTTCAAACATATTTTTAAACCTTTAGGATAAGGTTTGGCTAATGTTTGGGGGCATTAACATTGCATTATAGGAAGTGGTAATAAAGGATGAAATAAGGATAAAAACTGCAAGTATGATCGTTAAGATTTTATTTTTGAAGCAATTAAAGAGGAAAGCATGGTAGTGTATTTCTATTTCACTTACAATTTGAATGTGTTTAGGTAGTGTAGATTATGCTACATATAGTAATATGTAATGAATAAGTAATTCATTTGCATGCTCATGCCTTCAATTGAGGATGAGTAAGATACAAGTGTCTTGTTGATATGAGACTCAAGAAAGTGTTGTAGTTTTTGAAGAAAATATGAAATATAGCAACAACGATATAATTTCATGATTAGAAACCTAGAGTTAGAGAAGAATGTGACCTTGAAATAAAAGCAAGGAGAATACTAGAACCTTTCTTGTGAAAAAATTTAGATCTCTAAGGAATTCTATTATAAGTGTGAATCTTACTTAATAGTAAAAAACAAATAAAGTCTTAGTGCTAATAGGGGAAGAAATAGGCATGTTTAATGAAAAAGTTGGAGTTAACTTGCTTGATGAAGTGAAAGTGAGAAGTGATTACGAGAGTTTAAAAAAAAAAAGAAAAATAAAAGAGAGAGTCCCACAAGTATCCATAGGATAAGAAGCAGAGATCGAGCAATTATAAAAAATATAAGAAGAAGAAAAGAAATGAGAGATGAAAATAAATAAATAAAGGTGGAAGTTAGAATGAAACTCTTCAAATAAGATATTTTGCTCGAGTAGTAGCTTTATTGAGTTAAGTTTTCTTTCCAACTATTTAATGTCCTATAGACTCTTGAAGTGCTAAAGTCTACAAAAATTAGTTTGATCTATGGTTATTGAGAAACCATTAGATTGTACATTTACTACTTGAGTGTCAAGGTGAAACAAACTTGGTGGAAGTGATGGTTTTGGTTGTGATCTACTCTTGAGTTTTGAAAGTGAATTGTATGTGTTGTTAATGCTATATATTTTGAAAATATAAGTTTTTGCAAATAAAAACTCTTGAGTTGATTATTAACTTGAATTTATTTTCATCAAAGGATACTCCATGAAAAGTATAAAATGAATATGAACTTAAGTAATAAGAGTAATTAGAATATTTAGTAAAATAACTTTTGCTCGAGACGTGCTAAATCCTAAGTCTGAGGGTATTTGATAAATGATTATTTAGACTTATATTTAGTATTAGTTTAGTAGTATATGTAGTATAAATATCCCGAAATGAGCTTCAATTGATGGTATTTATCTATTTTCAGTTATATAAGGCATAAAGGATATCAACGAGGGAATTCGTTAGAAAACTGAGCTAAAATATACAAAAGAGAGGTCGAAGTCATGGGAAGGGAGGTGCATAGTATAGGAGATGAAGGCACAACGTGGGAGACCAAACCAAAAAGGAAAAAGTGGACATGATGCCTAGCGTAGTGGCGGTGCTATGGACGACAAAGGATGGCACCAGGGAAGCCTGAGCGAGGCGCCAAGCCTACTGAAGAAGGAAAAAATGCACAAAGTGGCTAAAGCTATCACGTCATTGTAGGTTTGTACACACAAGGCCAGACATCTTATAGATAGCGCCGAGACTGAATAAAATAGAAAGTTAGAATTCTATTTCATGGAAATTTCCTAGTAAGGTTTTTAATTATTTTTAAATGTGTCTTATGAGTATAAATAGATATTAGAACATGGTAAACTCACCAATTACCACCCATTAGCAACCAATGTCATTAATTAGCATATGTTTACTTTAATCTTGAGTATTAAAGTCGTTTTTGGAAAAGAAGACATTGAAGACTAACATGTGGGGATTCGGTATTATTTTTATTGATTTAATTAAAGTTATTTAATTATATATCAAATTTCAATGAATACCATATGTGCATGATTATTTTAATGTTGTGTAACGGCCTAGAATTTACTAATAGTAAATTAGTCCCTAATCAGGGTTACCGACCCATGACATGGCCGAAAGTGGGTACACAGTCCTAATACTCGGTGTGAGGATCGAGAAGTATGTTAGATTTGGTGTGGTGTATTCTTAGTGTAATGTATATGTGTAGACTCATTAAGTCACTCCTACTAGTATATAGATGTCGAGATGTGAGCGGGACGTGCCTCGAGATGCATGCCGGTCTAGGACCGGGGTAGTGAGTGATGTGGTAAGTTAAGTTAATGTGGCTTAGTTAGCTAGTGGAATGTATCTATAGTTTGATTTAAATTAAATGAAGCTTAAGTTAGAAAAATGAAACATTAGCCTTTGATATTCGTAGTGTTACATGTGAACACATCACAAGACAAGTTAAGTTATGAATGTGTGTTATTATAGGTGAGTTAGCGGAGAGTTAGTGGATTGTAAATCATGATGTGAGCCATTAGATTAGCCTCGAGCTAGGTGTACACATTAAGATCAATGGCTATAAATCAATCTTATCTATTATATACCTAAAGGATGAGATAACCAAGCAAGTCATTCTCGTTTTATACTTAAAGAAGAAGGAATTCTGGAGAAAAAGATCAACAAGTGTATTGATGAATTTCAGTGAGTGAGGAGGTGATTAAGCAAGGCAAGGAGGATCATCAACTAGGTAACTTAGTTTTCAATTTTAATTTTTATAATTTGATGGCTTGATGATTATAAATGAAGTGTATGGTTGTTGTTATTGTTTAGAGAATGAATTGGGTCCCTGGTGGTGGAGGACGGTGATCCAAGGCGAAAGAGAGGGCAAATTCACGAGTGGAAACCCATAATTCTATTTTAGAATTATGGGTTCCAAGGCAACTAACGCGCTAGGTAAGTTCAGTAGCGCGCTGCTTACAGGTGGCGCACTACCCAGCTCTTTTAGCGCACTATGCACCAATAGCGCGCTACATGCAGTAAATAGCGTGCTTCTAATCCTGAACAACGGAATTTCTGCACTTTAAATTTAACACTTATGCTAAGCCTAATAATTTATTTAATGGTTTAAGAGTCTTGGAAGTTCGGGTATGCGATTTGAGGTGTCGGGGGGGCAGATTAGCTTAGGAACTTGAAGTGGTTTGTAAGTAAATCTGAGATATCTATTTATATTTCATTTCCAATTTGTGAATTCATTTATAGTCATTTGGACTGATGTGCCTATTGTACTCTTGCTGCCATGACTTTGTTGTTCTTTCACATTTCATGAGTTTGTTATCATGGCATTTGTTCATTTTTAAGTAGTATTCATTGACTCTTTATCAAGTGCTATGTCATTCTTGGTTGTTAACAGTGTTAATCAAATATAACAGCATGTTCTTAGGTGAATGATTTGTGGTGTTATAAATCTAATTCCCTTTGTGCATTCGTTATGTAAATACATTGTTCAATTCTTAAATCCTGATATTTCTTGCATTATGAAAGTAGTTCTTGTATCTAGGACCATTATATGATAGAGATGGGTACGACACACAGGGTCACTAGATTTTCGGGGATGTCGAGACCTCACCATTAGCTTGTACGGCATATGGGGCATGGGATCCGGGGTTGTCGAAAAGTATATATATATGAAACAAAATGGGCATTTTGAGTATACCTATGCCCAAATTAATGGAACTTAGTTGATCTGATGTAATTTATAGTCAATCGGCCTTATATCATTATTGCTTATCCGAGTGTCAATTTCATGTTGTTTTACTGGGTTATCTTATAGAATGATTCTTTTTCAGCTTTAATTGCTATTATTATACTTTCATATATTTGTTGTATATTTAAAAATGTGGATAAATATCTTTTAGTGTTACTTTCTACATTACTGTACTTACCGTCCTTTTTATGAAAGTGGGTGCAGATACTTAGAGTAGTAGACTAGTGCAGGAGAAGATCGATGATTAGTTTTGAGATGTCGACGGATAGTTCTTGCTACTTTTATAGGTGATGATTTTATGTACTTATTACTTTTGTCTTTATGCATAACTTTGGGTTGTATATTGAGTTGAGAGACTAGACTTCCCTACTATTTCATGTATTATTTTGGTTAGTTTATATGATCGTATGTTTACCTAATTTCCATGGTTGGTGTTTTTATAAATGCTTCCGCTAATTTCATTAAGTCTTAAGCTAAAAATTAACTTAATAATAATGATCTAATAATTTACTCTGAAATTCATAACTAACTAGAAATGAATAATGCTTATGTTGAACACGTGTAACGAGGTGAGTGATATGAGAAGGATGACTAATACATTGTTAAGTCCTACGTGGCATGGGTTAGGGCTTAATGACAGGATTAAGCCGGGCGGTATCCAGTTTGGGGAGTCGAGCCGTCATATGATGTGTGAGTAGTTCATTATTACTAGGGATCAATAGATCCTATTGTATGAATGTAATGCTATAAACATGAATAGATTATAAAGATAAAAAATGCAATCATTAGAATTTGTATTGATTCTAAACGTAATGTTGCGAACATCTTGATCATGTGTTGGTTAATATTAGGTTTTAGAAGTTATCTGGCCATTGAATATTTTAAGTAGGATATAGAAAGTACAATCGTAAAATATATAACATCGATAGATAGTTGTTTATTAGGGAGGCACGGATTGTAAACTTAATTGGTTATGAATCTAAGGATTTGCTACCTTAAAGAAATGTGGAGCTTACATTATTCACACCGATGTGGAGCTTACATTATTCACACCGACAGTGGGTTGAAGTGGATTTGAAGGAAATTTGTCTATTCTAATTAGGTATTGCACATACATACTAAAGATGAGAAAGTGAGTTGAAAAGCATAGTATTTCATTACCTAAGTGAAGTTGTGAACTAAGATATTCTTAATATAAGAGTTTAAAAGGAATTTACATTGATTTGTTAGATTAGTTTAGTTATAAAAACAAATTAAAAAGGATTTCATTAGTAATATAGTAATTTCGACTAGGTAACATTGAGTAAATACACATTTCCCTGAGGACGATATTCGTAACCAACGTAAGTTGGTCACATTATTACTACAATCGACTTGTTATACTTGCGGCCACGATCAGTGGTCGATAAATATATATATGTGTGTGTGTGTGTGTGTGTGTGTGTGTGTGTGTGTGATGGGCATTAGTGAGAAAATCAACACCTTTAAATAGTGGAACAAGGCTGATTTTTTGTAACTCACGGGTGACCGGCCCTAGATAATTACTACTTATCCTAGTGCCAGTTTCATGTTGTTTAACTGATGTATCTAATAGCATGATCCTCTTTCTGCTTTAGTTGGTAGTTGTTATGCTTTTAGATACTTATTGTATATTTGGAAATGTGGATAAGTGTCTCTCAATATTACTTTCCACATTACCGTACTCACCATCCTTTTTATGACGTTGGATGCATATCCATCTAGTAGCAAACCTGGCAAGGAGAAGATCAGTGACTACCTTAGAGCCACTTGAGTGTTGCTACCTCTGACTTTGTAGGACTTCTGATTTTGTTGTATGACTTATATATGTCTTTTATATACTTTTGGGGTTGTATATTTGGGTTGAGAGATTGTTTCCCAACTAAACAAATGTTTGATATATTGATATCATCGTTTTGTTATGTATATGCATGTGATCGTTGTTTCCTGGTTTCCACATATTTAGAATTTATATTAATAGTTTCCGCTAATTTTTAAGATTTCCGCTGAATAATAAATAAGATTAAGTTATAAAATGTTAATTAACTCTGAAATACTATTAAATATGAGAATAGTGAAATGCTTATTTAACATATAACTAATGAGTAAAAAAAATTGGAAAGGCTGACTATTACATTTTCAAGTCCTACGTGATCGAGATTAGGGCTTAATGATGGAATTAGGCCAAATGGTGCCCCAGTTTAAGGAAGGGGTCGTCACTGGGTTAGTGTTGTTCATAAAAGGAAAAAAAAAACATCTCTATTTCTACCTTGTCTCCCCCATCGCTCCATCGCTTTCCCTCGTTCTCGCCTCAACCTCGCCTCTAAAATTATCGCTTTGACCTTTTAATTTTCATTTGATATCTCTTAGCATGTATCCTCTCCTCTATTCCCTCCCTCCCTCTCCTTCTCTCTCTCTCTCTCTAATTCGTAGTACAACTGCATGACATTGGCACTAATAAGGTACGCATTTTTCACTATTTTGTTGATATGTTTGTTATATTTGTTGTTCTTGTTTAAGGCTTCCCCCAACTGTAGCTGCGATTTCGCCGCTACTGCTTAGTAATGGCACGCCCGATATGTTTTCTAGTATAAATGCATTTTTGGGAAGTGATGTTGGCGAGGTAAGTTTGAATATTTTATTAGGTGGAGCTGTTTTCATTACTTGTTTTGTTTTGTGTTGCGTGTTTGATTAACACACGACTCGGCCAAACAATTTCTAGCGAGTTTGGTTCTCCATTGATGCTTTATGGTGATCACTACATGATATGTTCCTTGTTGTGGGTTGTTTGTTTTTTGGTGTTTACTACATGCTTGTTATAAGTTGTTTATTTGGTTGTTTAGTAAGTTATACTTGGCCGAACAATTTGACAATCAATTCCTTATTATGCAATCAATGTCTTTATTGTTCTTATAAACTTTAAATACCAAATGGCATTGATAATATTTGAATCGGTTAAAATGCTTATGTGATTTGTGATTTGTTTGATTAGGTTAATGTTCTTATAAGCATCCAACAGTCTATTCAATTTTTTAACTCAACTTTAGAGTTTTCATCAGTGAGGATGTTTTACTTGTCTTTGGTACCATTCATATTTATGTTATTTTATATCAATGCACAAATCTAGTGTCTAGTACTCTACTCCCATAAGCATTAATTTTATGTTGCACCTCACTTAGTACTTCATGATTTTAGTTGAAACTAGTTACATTACATGATTTAAGCTATATAGATATAATACTTTCAACAAATTTTCGCAATCTTAATTTTTGTTGTTAATAATCTCATTTGAGCCAGTTGTGCATTTTATGTGTTTGATCGAAATCTTACTAGAACTTGGGCGTTGATTGTTCTGTCTTTTTTATGCATTGATTTGATATGGGTTTCGGTACAATCTATTCTCTTCTTGATAGATGCCAATTTATTTGAGTGTTTAAGCTATGTTAATTTTTGAATATTGCCATATTGTTGTTATCAATATCCAGGTATTGTTGTTGTAATGACTGAGAATCGCTCTTACTAACCACCAGCGAGATGAACTTCAACATTCTCTTTCTCTATGTATTTCTAGATATCGGTAATTTGATATGCGCTTTACTACATATGGAAGTTAGGTTTGATGGTAGGGTGGGGAGTCATTATTACCATTTGTGATGTATCCATAGAGAATAAAATGCCTTAATAAGTATTGATTACTTTTCAAAATAAAACAAAGTGAAATGTGGAACATAACCATGGTATAAAACAATCAAGTGACATTTAAGAAAAAGTATTGAGTGTTTTTTATTGTTTATTACTCAAGTTGCTTAATCATAAGCGACGTTGAGTATAATGGTTCTATGAGTCGATCAAAGTACTGATAAAATGAATGAAAATACTTGAATTATGATTGATCTTTGTTGATAGTGTGTTATGTGTGGATCAGATACAAAAATCAACAAAGCCTTTAACATAAAAATGAAGGCCATAGTGATAGGATAAAATTATTAGAAGTTAAGATATTAGGGAAAATGTATGGCAATAGTTTGGACTAGTTATTAAACGAAAACATAAGTGTTTGTGTTGTAAAATTGTGAGTACCCAATAATTACTTCCATCCAAATTAAAGTTATGATGTCTATCATCATAACTTAAAGTATAACAAATGAAAAGATAAATGTACTAATTGAGTATCAGTTAATGATTTTTATTGGAAGTTGGTATGAACTTCTATATTGTGAGAATTTTCATTGATATGCCTTGAAGGATTGAAATAACATCCTTAAGAGTTTGATTGTTTGGTAAGTTGATCAAAAGTTTAGAAATTCTAATTCTTCTATCTCTTTAGTTGAACAAAACTGAAAAAGTGAAATGATCAAAAGTAAAGTGATAAAAAGTAAGATTCTTTGACATCTTACATTGTCTCTTGAAAAGTACCGAAATTCTTTCTAAAAGAAAGAAGAGTCGTGAAAACCTAAGACTAACTAAAAAGAATTAAGGCAATAACAAACCTTTAGTATGTTTAAATTATGCATATCTTTGTTTGGAATAAAAAGTAGCCAAGGAAGACTTCAATTGATTGAATGATCATAGGAAGTCATATTATCATTAGCTATATTTTTGAAAAAAAATATATAAATTTTGTTTGAGAGTTAAAATTAAGAAGTTGTAAAGTGTCCAAGTGTTGATCAAAGTTGTGATAAGTTGTAAAGGGGACCAAGAATGAAATAAATGTGAGAATATCTAAGATTGACAAAACGAAATGGAATAGACTTTATGTAACAAAAAAATGAATAAGATGTAGAGATGATTTGTGACAGCTTGAAGTGACACAAACGGACTCCTTTAGTTAAGTTAAGGCACTGGAGTAGTTGTGTATAACCAAAAGTCTAAGTAACTTCGTATCATAATCAGGATTCATTAACAACGTATAAGACCGGTGTGACGACACTAGTCTTTGAATAATCATTTGAATTGGTGATAATCAGTATAAAAAAGTTTAAAATATTTCGTTGAAGTCGATTGGAAGCTTAAGTATAGACAAATGAATAGTCAAGAAATTCTCACATTAGTATGAAAATGTGAGTTTCAGGTCAATCAATCCATATGAGACTTAAGACATGAAACTATGAGTTTAATGGAATTTAATATATCTTACAAGGAATCAAACTCTGAAATTCAAAAGTATTGAACCAAAGTATTATACAACTAGTTTTAAAGAATATATTGTATATAGGTTCAAAATTAGTGCTACACCATGTGATTAATCAATGGTGAAGTTTTTAAGCACTATGTTATTTTAAATTGGAGTTGAAGTAAGACAATTGTATGGACGGTGAAGATACATATGAAAATGATAAGAGATGCATGACTTATAGCTTAGTTTGTTAGTATTATCCCTGTTGGCTGGAAATACTGAATATAACATAGTGTATCAGGCTTAAAATATTTAAATAATTTAATATTATTTTATTGTAATTTTGAGAAAAGCTAGAAGTATGTTTTAAGTAGTGGCAAAAAAAGATAATATATTTATGAACTTGTATGAGATGCAAGTTAAAAATAATACTATTAAGAGTATAATAAAGGAATTTGTCAATATATTTGTTTACAAGTGTATATATACTCAAGTTAAAGGAAATAAATTATCTATATTCAGATGTAGGAAGTAGTTTGGTGAACAGTCAGTGACTAAGACGTGAGATGATGTAAAATCTCAGTAATTGGAGAAATGATAGAAACCAATGTAATTAAATTGGTAATGTGGAAACCAAAGTAGTTAAGAAGGCAATCTGAAATATATTGATAGTTAAATGAAAGAAATGAGGTTTTTTGTGAAGTCATGGATAGAGAATGATTTGACAAGGTTAGAAAAGTTGTTAATTCTCTAACTAGTCAATTGAAAAGTTAAGTTAATTGGCTTAAGAGTCAGAATTGATAATTGCTTTCTAATCCATAACACAAATGATATTGTGAGCAAACATTTAAAGAATAAGTGAGAGTTGCATGATGTGTCAGGATTCATTTTTTGATTGGATTGAAATTTGAGATCTCTTTTCATGAGATGATTGATGTAATGTAACGACCCGCTTTAATCAATCCCGATTAACTGGCAAATTACATATTAAGATCCTAAACTCAGACCCACGTGGACGTCGTGGAAAAAAATCTATGACACGCCTAATGGGTGAAATATGTTATTTTTGTGTGTAAGTGTTTATTTATTTTACTATTATTTAATAGTTAGCGCCGCATAAATTGAAAATTTCATTTGGTCGCGTTGTGCGCGTGTAGTGACGAGAGTGTACGAAGTCGCGGTGTGCGCGTAACGCGGGTGTACGGGGTAGTATGGGATTGAGTTGCCACATCACACATCTCATCACATCACACATCACCTTACCATACCTAAACTCATCATTCATTTTGTCTCTTTCTCCAAAAAATAAAAATGAAAATAAAAAATGTTTTTCTTTAAAACGGAAAGAGAAGAGAGAGACAGAGAGTGAGAGAGAGACAGCCAAGAGAGAGAGAAAGAGAGGTGGAGGGAGCTCCGGCGAAGAGCACCAGCGGCGTCGGCTTCTGGCAGACTCCAAAGAATGCGCGCGCAGACGGCGGAGCCCACCAAATGACGAGGGAACGAGATGAGAGAGGGAGAGAGAGGTTGCTGAGAAAGAGAGATAGCAGCGACGGCGGCGGAAGATCGAGGGCGGCAGCGACGGACGACGAGCAACGGCGGTGGCGCGAACGGCGGAACGAGCAGCGCGCGCGCTCCCAAGCGGCGCGACGCAACTCCAACAACGGTGCCGCGAGGCGGCAACGAACGCGCGGCGCGGCGTTAGCAGACGGCAGCAGCGACGCCGAACAGACGGCAGCGGCGCAGCGAGAGCGAGCGGCGGCGCGACGCGACGGTGCGGCGAGGCTGCATGCAGCAGGTGGTGGTGAACGACGTGGAGCAGCGGTGCGGTGGCGCGTTGCTGGAACAATCGATCCCCCGGTATGGTTCGAAAAGTGCGCCAAGAATTAAACCTTTGGAATAAAAATTTTACAAATTTTGGTCTCACACTATAAATTCATTTAATGCGACTTTAAAATAACAAAAAAATTGTATAATTTGACACCAGTGACTTAGGCTACCATAGTCGGGTGTTGGGTACGTATCTCGAGGCGAGTGCGGGACATTTCGAAGGCAATTGCAATTGCTTGAGGTAAGTAAACCCACGAGAAAATTAGTTAAAATTCTTTTATGACACTTACTTTATTTCGCATTTCAGTTATTCCATTGTGCTTTCTATTGTTGTTCATGTACTGTTCATCCACTCCCACGTGTGTATGTGTGTTTGTCGACGGGGTCGAGCATGGCACGGACTCACACCCCGGGGCTAGCTACCCCGCGCTGTTCGAGTAATTGGCCATGTTAGGGCTACGCGGTGACTATTCTCCGCGAGACCCGTAGGTTGAGAAATGTTTGACGAAAACCTAATTCTACGTCATGGGTTCCTCTCGAGAGATGTTTGGATGAGGTTTCTCCCGTTCAATGGTTCCTCTCATTCGATCGTGAGATGTTTGGCGAGGTTGTCGTCATGGGTTCCTCTCGGTTTAGCTAAGACGATTCCCGGATGTCGACCAGGGTTCTCCGTCACGCTACACTCGTGTCCAAATTCGACTTCTCAACGACTTATTTTCATGCGATTACTTTATTCTTGTTCCTTATTTAAATTGCATGAATTGTAGTTGTTTTATTGGATTTCGTGAATATTAGCTAACGTTCTCTGGGATTTACTCACCTGGGATTTGTCATTATTTTTTGTGACAAATCGCAGATCCTACGACAAGCCGGGGCAAGGGTCTGAGTTAGGAGAGCCCCATCAGCTTTTTGCGTAGGTGTTTATATGTATTTTTACTGCTTTTATGAAATTTTTGGGAGGACATGTATACATGATACGTGTATATGCTCATCTTTTGTACTTTTGTCGCTCTTTGATATACATGGTATCTAATGCCGGGTTTTCACACTATAGGGTTATTTATAAAATGCAAACTTTTCATTTCTACGATATTTGCATGCTTCAAAGACTTCCGCTTTGATGTAACTTAACTTAGTCAATTTAATGTAAATATTCATAAAAACATCCATAATACTAAGTTAAGGCGAATAAGATACGTACAAAGGTTTAGGTCGCGGGGAGTTAAAGACAAGGGTGCGGTGACGTGGCATGCTTGGTGACGTGTATGGCGACGTGGCGGTACCCGGTTTGCCTCGGAGTTTGGGGCCGTCACAGTTGGTATCAGAGCCTAGGTTCAGACGAACCTAGGGGAAAATGTAATACAACCGAATAAAACTTAACGAAAAACATTAGATGTGGAAACCCGAAGATCCTGACTTAGAACTTTAGTTGGGAAGCGAACATGGGACGGGTAGTACCAAGACTTATGCGTTATGTATTTTTATTTGTAATAGTATATATGCGTATACGAGGCTGATACAGACCTTCGCTATCGTATGATACGACATGGACGGACAGTCGACTCCACCTTCGGAGGATGGTGGACAGACGAGTGGTATTACACCTATCGCGACTGATAAGAGTGTACTTGATCGGATCGCGGCACACGATCGACAGTTCGAGAAGATGATGGCCTTAATCCGTGCTCAGACTGCGGCTATTGCGACACTTACCACCGCCATCACACCGAGGGTCACCGAGACGGCAGCCGCGCCGATTGTTCAGGGTACGCCTGCCACTGCAGTTATGGTAGAGACTACCACACCGACTACAGTTTTAGAGACTCGTCCTGAGGCTATCACACCGACATCTACACACGCAGTGACACTGACGCAGGAGATCACATTCGAGACTTCCCTGTCAGCTGAGGCTAAGCTGACAAAGGAGTTTGTGAGATTTCAGTCGGGATATTTCACTGGAGGCGGAGACCTAGAGGCAGCTGCGAGATGGCTTCTTGCACATGAGAAATTACATAATCTTCCGAGGATTCACGACAATATCCACGCCAAGATATCCGGATATATGCTCCGATGAGAGGCCGGAGTTTGGTGGACCGCTCATACCGAGACTCATGGAGAGCCGACTACTTGGGCCGATTTCAGACATGTCTTTTATGACCAGTATATACCGAGGGAGATACAGTTGCGTATGAGACATGAGTTTTTGTGTCTTAGGCAGGGTAATCGCACAGTGGTCTAATATATGGAGAAGGTTTACCCTAACATGATTTGTGAGGGTTGCACGATAGAGATCTCCGGACACCAATTCCCTATCGACCTACGCGTTCTAGAGTTCTTAAAGTTCGATGCATTTTTGGGCATGGACTGGCTAGCGTCATATCACGCCCAGGTGGATTGTTTCCTTAAGATAGTGACTTTTCAGATTCCCAACATACCAGAGTTCAGTTTCACGGGTGATGCGAGTATACTATCGACCACTAGGGGTAGATTGGCTACGACCTTAGAGATGGAAGTATTTGCAGGGATAGTAGAGTCAACCGAGACCCCAGAGGCTAGACTTGAGGATGTCCCAGTTTTCAATGAGTTTCCCGATGTCTTTCCGAAGGATCTACCAGGATTGCCCCCACACAGAGAGATTGAGTTCGTTATTGAGCTAGTGTCAGACACACAGCCGATAGCTAGCAGACCGTACCGGATGGCACGGAAGGAGTAGGAGGAGTTGAAGACTCAACTGGAAGACTTAGAGAATAAGTGGTTTATACACCCGAGCACATCACCATGGGGAGCACCGGTCCCGTTCGTTAAGAAGAAGGATAGTAGCTTGAGGATGTTCATTGACTATAGGAAGTTGAACCAGGTGACAGTACGAAATCGTTACCCCTTGCCAAGGATCGATGATTTGTTTAACCAGTTGGCTGGAGCCCGTGTCTTCTCTAAGATCGTCTTGAGATCGGGTTATCATCAGCTCAGGATTCGAGATAAAGACATACCTAAGACTGCATTCAGCACCAGATATGGGTTATTTGACTTTATAGTGATGTCGTTCGCACTAACGAATGCACCGGCCATGTTCATGGACTTGATGCACAAAGTGTTGAAGTCGTGATTGGATAAATTCGTCATAGTCTTCATTGACGACATATTGATCTACAGCAAGACTCGCGAAGATCACGGGCAACATCTCAGGCAGATATTGATGACGTTGAGAGAGCACAAACTGTATGCTAAGTTCAGTAAGTGCGAGTTTTGGCTGTCAGAAGTCAAGTTCTTGGGACACGTGATTAGCGACAGAGGTATATCAGTGGACCCGAGTAAAATTCATGTCGTCATCGACTGGCCGATACATGAGAGAGTGACAAATATCAGGAGCTTCCTAGGGTTAGCAGGATACTATCGGCGATTTGTGAAGGATTTCTCGAAGATCGCCGCGCCGATGACTAATTTGACAAAGAACGATGTACCTTTTGATTGGTCAAAGGAGTGCGAGGACGCATTTACACAGTTGAAGATGAGACTTACTACTGCATCATTACTAGTGTTGCCAGAGCCAGGCAAGGGATTGACAGTTCATACTGATGCTTGCGGCACGAGGCTAGGTTGTGTACTGATGCAGGGAGACAGCGTAATCGCCTACCTATCCCGACAGTTGAGGACCCATGAGAGGAATTATCCAGTACACGATTTGGAGCTTGCAGCAGTCGTATTTGCGCTAAAGGTATGGAGACATTACCTCTACGGTGAGAGGTTCACATTGTTTACAGATCATGAGAGTTTGAAATATTTATTCACTCAGAAGGATCTGAACATGAGACAGCGACGTTTGCTAGAGTTGTTGAAGGACTACGACTTCTCCATCGAATATCAGCCTGGGAAGGCAAATGTCGTAGCAGATGCATTGAGCAGGAGAAGACCAGATTCTGAGACAGTTGTCTGCCATATGATGCACGAGTATAGTTTACTTGAGGCGGCGGCAACACTGAGTTTGACAGAGGTTCCTGCTACTGCGGACGCACAAATTCGTGGACAGATTGGTGTACCGTCTATTTCTATTACGCGAGTGTTGGAGTATCAAAGGACTAACGAGATGTACTTGAGATTCAGTGAGATGGCTCGCAGTCCCGATCACCCAGATTGGAGCGAGTCTGTGGATCAGTGTTTGAGGCACCGATGGAGGTTATGGATTCCAGCAGTGGCAGAGATACGCGATGGGATACTCCAGGAGGCTCACAGGTCCCGGTATACAGTGCATCCTAGCAGGACCAAAATGTATCACGATATGCGACGATTATTTTGGTGGCCAGGGATGAAGGCAGATGTTGGCGCCTATGTTAGGGGTTGTGAGGTGTGCCAGCAGGTTAAGGCTGAGCACAGGAGGCCTGGACGGTTATTGCAGCCGCTGCCCATCCCTCAGTGGAAATGGAAACACATTACGATGGATTTCGTTTGTGGATTTCCGCATACTTTACGAAAACACGATGCGATATGGGTGATCGTGGACAGGTTGACGAAGTAAGCTCATTTCCTACCAGTTTCTATGAAGTATAATTTCACACAGCTGAGCATATTATTCGAAAGAGAGATTGTACAACTGCACTGAGTACCAATTTTGATTGTTTCAGACCAAGACAATCGTCTTACATCAGCATTGTGGCAAGCTATGCAGGAGCAGTTTGGTACTAAATTACAATTTAGCACTGCATTTCATCCTCAGACAAACGGACAGTCAGAGATATTAATACAGATACTCGAGGATATGCTCAGGGCATGTGCGTTGCAGTTTGGTGGGTCTTGGGATGAGTACTTGCCACTCTGTGAATTTGCTTACAACAACAGCTATCAAGCCAGTATTGGGATGCCACCATTTGAAGCTCTGTACGGTAGACCGTGTAGATCACCGACTGGTTGGGCAGAGCCCGAGGATACAGCAGCTGTGGGGCCTGAGATTGTTGTGGACCATACAGAGAAGGTGAGACTGATTCGTCAACGGTTGTTGGTTGCCCAAACAGACAGAAGAAGTATGCGTATAGGTACCGCGATGGGCTGAGCTACGAGGTAGATGATTGGGTCTACTTGAAAGTTTCTCCGTTGAAAGGTCATCAGAGATTTGGGATCAAAGGGAAACTAGCACCAAGATTTATTGGGCCATTTCAAATTGAGAAACGAGTTGGGAAGGTCGCTTATCAGTTGAGATTGCCAAGTCGATTGGCAGGGGTTCATAATGTTTTTCATATTTCGATGTTACGGTTGGCTAGATCAGGACCGAGACCGATTGTTGATATGACTAGAATCGAGGTTCGACCAGATGTGACATACGAAGAACACCCTATTGAGATAGTGGATCGCAAAGTACAGACTCTTAGAAGAAAAGAAATACCACTTGTACGCGTTCGATGGCAGTATCATAAAAACGAGGGCCTCATTGGGGAGAGAGTCTACCTTGCGAGAGCAATACCCCCACTTGTTCTAAGGTAAAGATTTCATTAAATCTGAATTTCGGGACGAAATTCCTTTTAGTTGGGAAGATTGTAACGACACGCTTTAATCAATCCCGATTAACTGGCAAATTACAGATTAAGATCCTAAGCTCAGACCCACGTGGACGTCGTGGAAAAAAATTTGACACACCTAATGGGTGAAATATGTTATTTTTGTGTGAGTGTTTATTTATTTTACTATTATTTAATAGTTCGCACTGCGTTAATTGAGAATTTCGCTTGGTCGCGTTGCGTGCGTGTAGTGACGAGAGTGTACAACGTCGCGGTGTGCGCGTAACGCGAGTGTACGGGGTAGTATGGGATTGAGTTGTCACATCACACATCTCATCAGATCACAGATCACCTCACCATACCTAAGCTCATCATTCATTTTGTCTCTTTCTCCAAAATAAAATAAAAATAAAAAAATAAAAAAAATAAAAATAAAAATTTCTTTAAAACGGACTGAGAAGAGATAGAAAGAGAGTGAGAGAGAGACATCCGAGAGAGAGAGAGAGGGAGAGAGAGGTGTAGGGAGCTCCGACGAGGAGCACCAGCGCGCGGCAGAGACTCAAAGAATGGCGCGGACGGCGGAGCCACCAACGACGAACGATGGTTGCGCAGCGGCGAGGGAAGAGAGGAGAGAGGGAGAGAGGGAGAGAGGGCGAGAGAGGTCGCCGAGAAAGGGAGAGAGCAGCGGCAGCGTGAAGATCGAGGCGCGACGACGACGACGAGCAACGGCGGCCGCGCGGACGGCGAGCAAACGAGCAGCGGCAAGCGCCTCCAAAGGCGTGACGCAACTCTAACAATGCCGGTGCCGGCGAGGCGGCAACGAACGCCGCGCGAGCGGCAACGACACCGACCGCGCGGCAATAGCGTTTGCAGCGGCGCACGACAACAAGAAGACGGCCATGGGCGCAGCGAGGGCGAGCAGCAGCGGCCTGCGCGGCAGCGAGGGGCTGCAGCAGCGGTGGTGGTGAACGACGTGGAGCAGCGGCGCGGTGGCGCGTTGCCGGAACAATCGATCCCCCGGTATGGTTCGAAAAGTGCGCCAAGAATTAAACCTTTGGAATAAAAATTTTACAAATTTTGGTCTCACACTATAAATTCATTTAATGAGACTCTAAAATAATAAAAAAAATTGTATAATTTGACACCAGGGACTTAGGCTACCATAGTCGGGTGTCGGGTATGTATCTCGAGGCGAGTGCGAGACGTTTTGAAGGGAATTGCGATTGCTTGAGGTAAGTAAACCCTCGAAAAAATTAGTTAAAATTTTTTTATGACACTTACTTTATTTCGCATTTCAATTATTCCATTGTGTTTTCTATTGCTGTTCATTTACTGTTCATCCACTCCCACGTGTGTATGTGTGTTTGTCGACAGGGTCGGACATGGCACGGACTCACACCCCGAGGCTAGCTACCCCGCGTTGTTCGAGTAATTGGCCATGTTAGGGCTACACGGTGACTATTCTCCGCGAGACCCGTAGGTTGAGAGATGTTTGACGAAGACCTAAGTCTACTTCATGGGTTCCTCTCGAGAGATGTTTGGATGAGGTTTCTCCCGTTCAATGGTTCCTCTCATTCGACCGTGAGATGTTTGGCGAGGTTGTCGTCATAGGTTCCTCTCGGTTTAGCTAAGACGATTCCCGGATGTCGGCCAGGGTTCTCTGTCACGCTACACTCGTGTCCAAATTCGACTTCACAACGACTTATTTTCATGCGATTACTTTATTCTTGTTTCTTATTTAAATTGCATGAATAGTAGTCGTTTTATTGGATTTCGTGAATATTAGCTAACGTTCTCTGGGATTTACTCACCTGGGATTTGTCATTATTTTTTGTGACAAATCGCAGATCCTACGACGAGCCGGTGCAAAGGGGTCTTAGGCGACTACCTCTGAATTAGGAAAGCCCCATCAGCTTTTTGCGTAGGTGTTTATATGTATTTTTACTGCTTTTATGAAAACTTAAGTCAGAATCATAGGGTTCCACTCTAAGTTCAACAATTCCTAACTTCCGCTGGTTTATGTCTTAATGAATTGTAATTTCCTTCACGAGTCGAATATTTACAACTGCAGGCTCTGATACCAACTGTGACGGCCCCAATTTTTCACAAATTGGGCCCCGCCCGGCCTAAGCCCTCGTGGACCCCCGAGCCAGTCTCGCAAGGTCAACGAGAGCCTAGTCAGCCTTCTAATCCATCATTTATGAGTAAATTAAAAGTTTTAAGTTGAGTTAATAATATTATTTCAAGATTTAAAAATTTAGCGGAAGCAACTAATACATTAAATAACTCAACAAAAAGATCGGGGAGTTAGGCAACCTAATTGTGGAACCCAGTAAATATCATCAGAGGAGAGTAAATACAAAATATACAAAAATTCACCTAGCTATGAAGCCTTCCCTCTGCTACTCGTATGCGGCTCTGCACTCAGTCAAATATAAGAATGACGAGCCCAGGTAAGTAAAACCAGTATGACATATACACAACATTTCACAATATCCAAAGCAGTTGAATTCATGCAAATAGTACGAAATGAATAAAGAACGCATGAATATACAAGACTGTAAAAAATCCATCAATGAGTAAGGCCAAATAACAAGGAGTCCTGACCAAAAGGTCGTTGAGTCGCGAAAAAATCCCAACAGACTCGGGTTTAGGACGAGCCCCATGCCTCCCAGCCCTAACCCTTTCGACTATAAGATATCTACGGCCCGGATAAGTGCCCCCAACGTACACTCAATTGGGAGATATCGACGGCGTCCGGATACGAGCTCATATCGCAGATAAACAGTAACCGTGACTCACTTGCCATTGGACCCACTCGATCGACAACAATTTCAACGATAGCTATCATCACAAAGCAGTTAACAACAATAAAGCTATCACATAACAGTAACAACAGCAGCCAATGGAGAGAAATGAAATACTGTATAAATCCCTAGCTGGTTTACTTACCTCGAGAAATCGCGAACCTCAAAACATCTCGCTCGCGTCTCGATTTGCGCACCCGACTCCTAAGTCCCTGGTGTCCATTTAGACATTTTAGGCTTATTTTACTTAACTCGTTCAAATCACAACTTAATCAGGTGAAATAAACATCACCTCCATCGCGTCGTCGCGATTTCGTCGAAATCGTGCATCCGACCGGTCGACAACGCGCCATCGCGTCGTTCATCGCGTCGCAGCCATGCCGCCGAACACCGGCCGCCGCCACCGCTGGTGAGTTCCTCCGCGTCGCATCACGCCGCGTCGCCGCTGGTTCGTCGCTTCCGATCCGACCATTGCCGCGCCGGAGTCGCCGCTGCCTCATCGGCGTCATCGCTTGAGCACCGCTGCTCACTCCCGCTCGTCCGTCCGCGCTGCTAATCGGCCGCGTCACATCTTTGCACCGCTCCACCGCTGGTCGGCCGCGCGTCTCGCCGTCGTCTTTGGAGAGTCGCCAAATCGCAATGCCACCATCCATTTGGAGCGTTATCCGCCGCCGGCCTCGCGCCGCGTTGCTCGCATCGCCATCCGCGGCTTCGACTCCACCGCGCTGCGACGGCTCGCCTGGCCGAACTTCGCGCCGCCGTCGTGGCGAGCCGGGAGCCGCCGTCCGATCGTCCCTTTCCCCCATCACTTCCTCTCTCTCTCCTCACGATTTTTCTCTCCTTATGATCTTATCCTTTTCTTTCTCTTATATATATATATATATAACATTTTCTTTTTATTTCCCTTTTGATTTCAAATCAAAATTGTCCTCGAGATTCGTGCAACACAAATCTCGAGGCACCAACCCGCCTCATTTTAAAATCTCGATACTCGCGCTACACGCATCACGAGGCGTATCCCACGTCGGCACGCGACTCGAGGCGCGTCCCCCGTTCGTGTTTCGGCTTCCCGAATTCTCCGCGACTCGAGGCATTTCCACTCGAGATTCGGACATACGTATTTCGACAAGTGGATCCCACAAACGACCCTGACCTGACACGTGGCACAAGTCAAATTTTTCGGGTCGTTACAGTCTTCCCAACGAATTAGAATTTCGTCCTCGAAATTGAAGCAAGTCTCACAGGACAATGGTGTTTTATGAATGAAGACCCAAGGCCATACCCGCCCAAGGCCATACTCGCCAAAGGCCATACCCTCATCTTACTCTGTAGGGTTGGGCTCCTCCGCGACAAGCTGGGCTCCTCCGAGACCTCCAAGCAAAGAACACACCATCTGTCTCCTCCCATCAATATATGTCAGGGCAAAATTCTCGCAACATATATTGAAATACAAATGAATACAAATGAACATTTTAATTTCGTGATCCACTGTCGCTAACATACGTATATCTGCTGTATGCTCGCGAGAATGTAAATCAGTCTCTCTCATCGAGTGAGTTTCAACCCAACTCGTACCCACTATCGGGTTACGGTGGATAGTAGTCGGACCTGACGTGGCAATAGCATGAATATGTTTATGGCTCTGCTGTACCTGGCTGTCCATACGCCCATACAGGTACGTTGAAATCCCAATCCAAATGGAACATGTCAATGTCCTTGTCCCTGTACATGACTAGATCGTTGTTTTTGTCAGTGCACTCGACTGGATCTCTGACCCTGTCTCTAGCTATTGCTAAGGATCTGACGGTGCTAGCTGCTGTACTACACTAGCGTAACTCTGCGCTGGTCCATCTAACACTGGCGCCATACACACCGCACCTGGTGGAAACGCAATACGCTCTGAGGTTGATCTCTTTGCCACGACCGTCTAACCCTCATTTTTCTCTGATCATCTCCAGACCCTCGCACTGAATGTGACAATGCCGAGAATGCGACTGGTACTCCGATGTGTGTGCTCCCACGCTCTCACTCACCATAACATCTATTGCACCCCAGAGCGTCCACATCGACGCCACCGTAGTGCGTAACCAGACACCGGCCTCGCCGAACCACGAAGCTGATAAGATGCTTGACCTCGTATGATCTGGTGTGGCCAAGACGTCATGAATCTTTGCTGCTCCGCGATCCGTACCACAGTGAAACTTTTTCGGGTGATGTCGCTGAACTCGCGAGACTGCCTCGCCTTAGCCGGCACTCTGACACTCGTATCAGTCAGCGCACTTAGCATCTACACAAGTAGTCTCATGTGTAGGAAGTACTATCTCGGCTTGAACATGTGTCTCCTCGACCACTGCAGGTCTGACTAGCGCTGCTGACGACGACGGTGTAACATGTGCTCTTAACAATCGAAGAATCTCCTGCAGTTGCTGGTCGCGCGATGTATGCAGCTCATCAGCGCTCGCAAACCGCAAATCTGCAGCCTCACGATCGTTCATAAACCCGGTCCGAAACGTCGTCGCATTTTCCATAGCCACAAATCCTTGATATCGTATATATATTACAACACAACAAATATACCATATCGTATACTTTTTTTTTTATACAACATGCACTACTTGCACGAAAATTTCTTTTCGATACAAAGGTGGTGGTCGATTTCACCAACCCCGAGACGATAAATGCATTGTGTCACTAAAGTGGAGTTACTTGGGCTTCGATCCAACACTACTACTCCAAAGCTTTCGTCAAAGCTAAGGAGTCCGTACATGATGTAATTGTTAGCTCTCAAGTCATCTCAACACTCTGCTCCCTTAGAGTGCTCTTCGGTCTGACCCGACCCGACCCGCAGTCGTCTTCCCCACTCCCTAGCACTCGTGCTCGTGCTCTGGATTTTTGTTTTTTTTTTTTTTTTTTTTTTTTTTTTTTTTTTTTTTTTTTTTTTAGCGCCGGGGTCGGGCTTCCATCCCCAACCCTAGATGGGGTTCGTATGCGGGAGACCACTCCCCTGCCTTCCTCGAGCTCGGACGAACTGCCATGGCGTCGTCCGAGTTCACCAGCCACCCGAACCCAACAACAACCCACACATCAACAACAACAAACAACACAACAACAAGGGGATTTCACTCACCTTGCTCAAGCTTGATCCCTCTCTCTCTCTCCCCGGGTCTCTTCTTCTTTCTCTCCTTCTCCTTCGCTGTTTTCTTTGTCTGGCTCGTTTTTTTCCTCTTCGCCAATGTTTTCTTTCACTTTTTTTTTTGAATGTGTGGATAAAAACAACACCTTATCCACATATATATATATATTTTATTTATTTATGATTTCTTGAGATCCGTGCGGAGCAAAACTCGAGGCACATCAAAAACATATTTTTTTAATGTTTTCCTTATAAATTGAGCGGCGTGCATCTCGAGGCACCAACCCGCCTCATTTCACAAATCTCGATACTCGCGCCACTCACATCACGAGGCGTATCCAATCTATACGATTTTAACGTGACCACATTAAAACCACATAAATCCACTATAGCCACATTAAGCCACTATCTCGGTCCCACGTCGGTACGTGACTCGAGGCGCGTCCCCGTTCGTGTTTCGGCTCACCGCATTCCCCGCATATACTTTTCTCAACAATTAGCATTATAATCTCAAATTGGATATTACACATTACCTCGGAGTCTCCACCCGAGATTCGGACATACGCATTTCGACGAGTGGATCCCACGACGACCCTGACCTGACACGTGGCACAAGTCAAATTTTCGGGCCGTTACAACCAAAAATCAAAATACGTTAAAATATGGATTTCAAGAATTAATAAATAAAAAGAAATTAAGCTGTTGATAAGCAGTTGAAGGTTTATATATATATAAACAAATTAAAATTTCATTTTAAATGTTCAACAGAACATTGAAGTTCTTTCAATCCCTAAACTTCTCCACAGACATTTCCGTACGCGGATCTCCCTACGCCCGATTTTTGTTTAGTTTCTCTCTATAACACTATAGAGCATCGTGAGACGGTCAGACCCCCTTATCTTTAGGGCATCTGATCAACCTAGATTATCTTAAAAACCTTTGATAATCTAGTCAACCTATAAACTTTCTAAATATTTCTTTACTTGACAACAATTTTCTAAGATCCTCAAGATAAATGGTCATCCTGAAATGTAAATTCTAAGTCTTTGTCTTTTTAACTGCATCGAATTAGGAAATCCTTCAATTCGATAATTTGATTTCTTAAAGAAATTTCTGCAGAGTCTTACCTGTAAATAAGGTTGTTGAAAATTCAAAAACCTAATTAACAATAGTGGGAGAAGGCCTAGAAGGACTCACATCTTCACCAATATCCATAATAGTTTATATATCATAATCTATACATCCGAACAATCCACTCAAACAACTCTATTGATCCTTAAACATTCCATGAAACCATCTGACCTTAAATTCAAGTTTGTATTCGTCATTATAGTACAATTATCATCATATACTCCTTCGCAAAATCTTAAAATCGAAAATCGGCCTAACTTATAACCCAAAGCCCAAAACACGATAATAATCAAATTGTTATATAAAGAAAAAGAAAGAACGTAAAGAAATCACGAGAATACTAAACCTCGCTCTTTCATTTCTTTAGACCTATTAATTGAACCTGTAACTACCTAATAATAAAAAATTTATAATGTCAGATAAGTAAATCCTACACTATCCAGTACACATGTAATAACTAAATGCATCACAATAAAAAATTTAAGCAAAACAATAATATTAAAAGAATTGTAAATATACAAGGATGCAATCCATCCTGTTTATGTTCCTTAACTACAATCAGATGTCGACTTTTGAAAATAGTACGAGAACAGTAATAAGGAATCGTGAGTTTGAAAGGAATCCCTTGAGAAGTCGCGCCCTTGACTGTTAATAGAGTATGATTGTGGCCAGCACATTTTCACGAATCCTCCTAAACAAGTGTCTACAATGATCAATGACTTCAGCCATAGAGAACCATGGTGTTCACCCTACCATACATGTATGCATGACCGACAAATAATGCAATGGTAAATAGTGCATGCAATTATATTAAAAAATATTCATACAACGTAAAGGTTAATATGGGATTTACTTACAAACAACCAACTTTGAACTTAATTTTTAGGGTTTCGAGGGCGTCTGATCACCTTGAAAGTGGTTCCAATAGCTTTCCTACATACCCAATTATGCAGGAGGTTAACCTTTAAGAGAAACCAAATAATGAAACCCAACACAAACTTTGGTCAAAGTATGCTCGATAACTGTTTCCAAAAATAATTATTTTTAACAACTTTAACTAGCTTTCAATTTGCTAACTTTGGGTAACTTTTTAACCTTGAAAACCTCAATATTCTTCATGATAACCAAAAAGGAACTTGTAGAGCTCACTTTATACTTTCCATATATTCCAAGAACACTTAAATTTGATTGCAAAAGGAGAAGTTATGAATTCCCCAATATGGCATGTTGAATAGACGAATTTTATTTATTTTGAACTAATGAAACCTCTCCAAATCAATGCTTTTGCACTTAAATTCTTAAAACTCAACATCAGACACTGAGAAATTAGATCAAACTGAATTTAAAATATTTCCATAACCTGAGGAGTCAATTTAGGCAAAACTAATTATCCAATTCGTCTATAAACCTTACTATAAAATATCTTCAAAAATAGTTATCAACTAAATTGCATCAATTCAATTCACCAAGAACCTAACCTAGTCAGTGGAATTTATCTGAAATTGATGCAAATCAATCTAATATACCAATTAACAACAATCCCTATAAATTTCTATCAAAACCTCGCGAAAGAAATAAAAAAATCACGAGAATTCAAATTGAATTGTAAAAAGATGCCATGAATCGAGAATTTATCAAATTATGGGCTGAATATCTCGTTTTCACCGGGGTAACTTGGCTCGAACTAACCGTCTCGGGATGCTCTAAAGTGTTACGGAGAAAAATCGAACAAAAATCTGGCAAAGGGATATCCGCGTGCAAAAATTCCTACGGAGAAGTTTAGTTATCAAAAGTACTTAAACGTTATGTTGAACATTTGAAATGAAATTTTGATTTGATTTTTTTATATATAAACCCTCAGCTGCTTGTTAGCAGCTTAATTTTTTATTTATTAATTCCCATAATCCATATTTTGACGTGTTTTGACTTTAGGTGGTTGTTTTTTATCCGATTTTTCACCAAATTTAGCTAATCTTTCGACGAAACAGTCCAACTCCATAAAACATCCATAACACTGGTTTTGGTCATACCAAAACCATAAAAATATTAACTTTGTCCACGACAGACTAAAATCTTTTAGACCAATTCTCTTGCTATATTTAACCAAAGTTGTACCAATCTGGACCTATTCTCAACATCAACCACCGCTAACTGACATGAAACTCAAGGCAAGGTCTTGCATTAACTTCATTATCATTTCATACTACTACTCATCTTGATTTGCATGCAAACCGAGGCAAAATCCACAACGTGATACTTGACACTTAATTTATGAGTTTTTGAGCAACTAATAATTTATTTTCACGTATGCTCTTCAGGCACACAGTTGCAACCCTGATTATGTGAAATTGAGGATATACCTCAATACAGTCCAACGTCACGATAAAATACCATATAATACACACATGCGGCATTCACCAATGAAAAAACATTAACCTAGTGAGTCATTTTTCACTGATCTAAGTTATAATCCACAAAACGTGTTGTAATTAAGATTTACTAACCTTGTAATTAAACCTAAATACTAGTTTATGGAAATCAGAGATTTAACAATTGTTAGGGATGGCTTCAAATAAAGATGATGTTGGAAATCATGGAGGTCCCACACTTACAAATCCACCAACAAAGCCTACTAAAAGGAAATCATCTTTAGTATATGATCATTTTAAGGCATCTCCCTGACAATCTCGATATGGCTGCATGTAACTATTGTGGGAATGAATATGCATGCAAGGTGAAAGTGCATGGAACAACGAACTTGCATTATCATATGAAAAGATGTAAGAAACATCCCCATAAAATTGAATAGAGAAATAGGCAATTTATACATAATTTCCAAACTGAAGAAGGTGACGGCAAAAAAAACATGACTACCAATTTAGTTTGTGCTTCATATTATAAGCATAATGTTAGAAAGAAGATTTGTGAGATGATCATCATTGAATAATTACCATTTAGGTTTGTAGGGCAACCTTCTTTACAAGTAGTTCTTACAGTTTTCAAACCTAAATTCAAACCTCCATCAAGAAAGACGATTGAAAGAGATTGCACGGTGTTGTATAATACCGAAAAGAAAAAGTTGAAGATTATTTTTAAGAAATCTACCCAACGATTATGCCTTACTACGGATACAAGAAGTAGCTTGCCAAAAATCAATTATATGGCACTCACATTGCACTTTATTGATAGTGAATAAACACTGTACAAGAAGATCATAAACTTTTTTAAAGTTGTAAGCCATAAAGGGGAGGATTCAGGGAAAGCTATTGAAAAGTGTCTGCTTGATTAGGGCATAGATCAGGTTTACATAATTACAGTTGATAATGCTTATTCTAATGATGGAGTTGTCTCATACTTGAGAGGGAAAATTAAGAATTGGGATAAATTGTTATTTGATGGTGATTACTTGCATGAAATATGTTTTGCCCACATTCTTGACCTCGTTGTGAAAGACGGAATGAAAGAGCTAAAGGTGGCTATTATTAGGATTCAACATGCATCCATAGGTCTTCCCTAGCACATTTGGAAAAGCTTCAGCAATATGTGGCATATAGAAAACTTGGTATCAAAGCCCTTTTATGTCTTGATGGCATTAGGTAGAACTCAACTTACTTGATGTTGGAGTCAGCTAATAAGTATCGTAAATATTTCGAGAGGCTAGCAGGGGAGGATGATAGTGGATTGAAAGTTGAGTTAATAACGAAATACAATGGGGTTCCTACTTCATATGATTGGGCAAATGCTAATGTGTTTTTGAAATTCCTCACAATTTTCTATGAAATCACAGTTAAAATGTTTGGTTCCTTATAGGCTATTTCATGTCACGCCCCAATTTTGGGATACGCATACACGATTTCGAGATAGAAGAGCAACAGGCACCACAGAAACGAGTATAATAAAATAAATAAGAAAATCGGTAGTTGTTTGACAACAAAATATCTATTTTATTGTATGTGGGATAAAAATAATAATTTTTTACTATGTATAAACTTCTCTTTTCAAGTCTCTCGTGATTGAAGCCCTTTAGCTAAATACAAGAAATTATTAATTTAAAGAGCCAACCGCCCAATAATACTCTAATTACACATTATTAATGCAACACATATAACAACATATCAAACAGGCATAAAAATAAAATGACGCCTGACGGCGGACTTCAATATGCATGAAGCATAAACCACACCGATGGTCCTTTGGAGCCATGCGCGTAGGCTCAAACCACACCAAAGTCAAATAGCAATATCAAAGGTGCTCGTCGGCACTTGACCATATTAGTGGACCGATAAAACCACACCGGTGGACCTTTAAATGCATGTCGGCAAAAATCACACATGTGGATAAGTATAAGTAATTTGCATAATAATAGTAATAAAGATGCAAAGATGTAAATGCATACGCATCAAATTAATAATGGATAACAGTAGAGGATTACCTCGACAAGAATTACCATCCCCTATGAGGGCTATATATATGTTTTAGACTTTCTCTAAAAGAACGTATTAATGGGGAGCGTTGAAAACTAAAAGAAAATGTGAAAATGAATTGCATTATAATTTTTCTTTATAGAGAGAGCAACATAATAAAAAAAATGTCACAATGACAAGATACAACAACAACAACAACAACATAGCCTCAGTCCCAAATTAATTGGGGTCGGCTACATGGATCAAACTTTTTCATTGTGCTCGATTAAGTGCAATAGATGGTGAGCTTTCCAAACCATTCAAGTCCCTCCTAATTAATGCATCCCATGTTAACTTTGGTCCACCCCTACCTCGTCGAATTTCTACAGTTTCTATTGAGTCAAGTTTTCTAGTTGGGGAATTTGTAGGCCGTCTTTGCAGGTGACCAAACCACCGCAACCGCCCTTCCCTAATCTTTGTATCAATTGGTGCTACTCCTACTTATCTTTGAATTTCTATATTTCTATTCTATCTTTACGAGTTTTACCACACATCCACCTAAGCATCCTCATTTATGCTTTGTTCATTTTGTGTAATTGTTGTTGCTTTACCGCCCAACATTCACTTCCATAGAGCATAGCTGACCTAATTGCGATCCTATAAAATTATCCTTATAACTTAATAGGAACATTTCGATCATAAATCACCCATGTTGCACTCCGCCATTTCTTCCATCCAGCTTGAATTCTATGTGTGGCATCATTCTTAATATTACCATCATTTTGTATGATTGATCCTAGATATCTAAAATGGTTCACCTTAGAAACCTCTACTTCCCCTAATTTTACCACTCCATCATCTCGATATCTAGTGTTTCTAAACTCACTGTACATATATTCAGTTTTCGTCCTACTCAACTTAAAGCCTTTAGATTCTAATGTATACCTTCAGAGTTTTAATTTCCTATTCACTCCATCTTTTGTTTCATCCACTAAGACAATATCATCTGCAAATAGCATACACCATGGTATATCCTCTTTAATATGTCTAGTTAGTTCATCTATAACTAAAGTAAATAGATATGGGCTTAAAGCCGATCCTCGGTGTAGTCCTATCGTAATGAGAAATTCTTTTGTTGCTCCTCCAAATGTCTTTATACTCGTTACTACTCCATCATACATATCTTTAATAGTGTCTATATATCTAGCATGCACTCCTTTTCTTTCTAGAACCCACTAAAAAATATCTCTAGGGACCTTATCATATGTTTTTTTCTAAATCTACGAATACTGTATGAAGATCTTTTTTCTTTTCTCTATATTTTTCTAACAATCGTCTTACATGAAAAATTGCCTCCATAGTTAACCTCCCAAGCATGAAGCTAAATTGGTTCTCTGATATTGTTGTTTCTCTCCTTAGCCTATTGTCAATTATCCTCACCCAAAGTTTTATAGTGTAACTCATAACTAATTCATAGTGACAAGATAATGAATCTTTATTTATAACTAATTCATAATTGAAGTATAATAAAAAGATAAGTTGTTAAGGGTCATTGTCGATCATAATGTTAAGATAAAGATAAACAAAACTTCTTATTCTTTACTTAAAGAATAAGTTGAAGTGTCATTATCAATCGTAATGTCAAGATAAAGATAAAGGAAACTTCTCATTCATTTCTTAAAGATGTTAAGTGTCATTGTCAATCATAATGTAAAGATATAATTTATAGAAGCTTCTTATTCTTGACTTGATGACAAGACCGACTTATCTTCCGCATATTTAACTTACTGATTTACTTACTTTATGATAAATACCTTATTACCCTTAGTATTATTTTATTATTTTTCACCTTTTACAAAAATTACTATTTCGTCCCTTAAGCTAATTACTTTTAACTTATCACCATATTTATTGAAATGACTATTTTATCCCTATCATGATATATTAATTATTCTTTATGATTAATCATGAGATGCAAACCAGTAAATGATGCAAATGATGGATCAACAAAATGCATCACTTAATATTCATCCAAATGCATTAATGTAGTATAATAAAGTAAAATAATGTGTGACTTGATAAGTGTAATATGTATATCGAGGAATATACATGCGTATCTCGATATTCATAATTTTGGGGTTTTATAATCTCCTCCCCTTTGAGCAATTTTGTCATTGAAATTGAAAACTTCTTGGATCGTATATATACATATATTATCGTAGTTTTCTTCTTCTTTTTTTCCTTTAATAAGGTATATCATGCTTATGAATATTACAATATAGACATGAAACACATTCAACATATTTTATATTTTTAATGTTGATCTATTTGTTTGGTTGGTCAATTGGGCTTCAATAGTATATTTTAATGTGTTCGTTTACAACCTAATTTATTTAGGGTAAGTGCATAAGATTGTAGTTTGTTAATGTTTTGATTTTAATTCAAAAAAACGTAGGATAATCAAGGCAAGAACCTCATTCTTATTCATTGAGTTACCACGTCCCATACTATTTTAACTCGACAATAAGAGCAACATTCAAGTCAATATTATCTAACCCATATAGCATTATTACTCAACGTCTCTTCCTCTAATGTACTCCTAGCCTTTTGTAAATTCAGATGTCCCATCCTGCGTGACTTTACCAGTACTATCCATACACTAGATTCATAGTGTTTTTCAAACAAAGGTTACAGTCCATCCTAGTTAAGATTCTCAGCTCCACACATCATGCTTAATTAGCACTCATCCTTGCTAAATATCTGGATATTTAATCACCTTAAAATAAAGGATTTTCTATCAATGATGGTCATTTCGAGTCAGCTATTATATATATATATATATTATAGTTTTCAATAGCATCCTTTATACATTTCTTTCTAAATATTAAAGTTGCTTAACTTGGTTTATAGGATTAAGAATTTAAAATGTCCCTTGATTAAGGCATTAATCATATTTTTACAACTTTAAGTCCACTTACCTTAATTAATATACGTCTAAAGCCATTAGTAGTTCTAGCTAATAAACTTTAATCTATCGTCTTGGTCTTTTATTGTATGTATTTGGTAGCTAGCTTATTCTCATGTCTTGGTGAAACAATAATGATTCTAAAAAAGTATAAGTTATGAACCTAAATATTTTAAAAGTATCATAGTTTACTAAAAAGATTATATTAATTTTTTCCTCACTTTTTTAGGTAATAACTAGTTGTAGAGGTTGTGGTCAATGAGGATAATCATTGATATTGTCATGATCCATCTCAATAGGTTCTAACTTAGCCTAATTACCCTAATTAGGCACCTAAACCTCATATTCAACTTTGCACCTCAAAATGCATTTCATTTTAATCCTTATAATGCCCAAACTAATTTTTATCCTCAATAAAACTCAATTCATGATTTGTTTAATTGGAGCAAATTAAGAAATCATATCATTATTTTATAAATATCTTGGCATCACCTCCCCTAAAAATGGCTTGCCGAAAACCTTTCAGCTAATAGATAATAGAATTGGGGAGAAACATAGAAGGATTCACAACTCCCCGAAGTTCATAATATTTATCAAATTAAAACTTTAAATACTCAAAGTCTCTAATACCTTAGTTACAACTTTATAATCCCAAAATACACCGAAACTGAATTATAAACCTCTCGACTTACTTCAAACTAATTTAAGAGATTCTCATAATCTATTCAAGAGTATTTCACAACCTAGACTCACCCTAAATCCCAAAACAATATATATTAAATGATTACAACAAGAAAATTAAACTTTAAACTTGAAAGTAATCACCAAAGATCTTCGAGTCTTGTTTGTTCTTTCTTTTCTTCACGGTGAACCTGACATCACCAAAAAAAACTCGAAGATGTTAGATAAGTAAATTCCTACATTGCTCTGTACTCCTGTAAATGTTAGTCTGAATACATGGAGACATGTAATAGCATTTCTAAACAATAACAAATTTAAATAAGAACATGGATCCTTCACCTCCTATTCTAAGCTCATAACAAGCGTGCCCACTCACGATGAACTTAAAGCACTCCTATAAGTTCAATGCATGCTACCCCGGAGTAGACATTACCCGCCTTAGAAGCCTGCAGTACGTCTAATCTAGAGTAGAGAACCTCAAACTCTTATGACCGAAGCAGGGGCAACTCTATCTGAATGTCATGTATGTATGACCAAGAATTATGAAAAATGTAATGCAGACTAAATAGAAATGCAGTAGAAAGACAAAATTTCATAAATTGTAAAGACCACTGTATGGTTTACTTATAATCAACCAACTTTGAGCTAAATTCTCAAGGTTCTCGGAGCATCGGATCACTTTGAAAATGGTTTCAATAGTTTCCCAACATGCTCAGTCATATTATGGATCAAGCTTCAACTGAAGCCAAATCACAAAACCTAATGAAAACTAGGCCAAAGTACGCTTGAGAACAGTTTCAAAAAAATTTAAATTTATATGACTATTTCAATTGGCTTTCAACTAGCCAACTTGGGTAACTTTTTAACCTTCGAAACCTTAATATTTGTCATGATAACCTAGAAGTATCTTGTAGTACTCATATCCAACTTTCCATAGACTCAAAGAACACTCAAATCGGATCAGTGATGGAGAAGTTATGAATTTTCCAATATAGCCTATTCGTTAGGCAAACTTTATTAATCTTTGAACTAACAAAACATCTCCAAATCAATATTTCTGCAATTATATCATCAAAAATAGACACAAAACACCTGAAAATCGCTAAATACCACTTTAAAAATATCTTCACAGCCCGTGGAGTCAATTTGAAAAAAACCAATAATCTAGTTCGTCCAGAATCCCAATATAAATAAGTTTTAACTATAAAAATAGCTTCAAATAGTTATCAACTAAGTCGCATCAATTCGATTCACCAAAATCGTAACCCATGTCTGTTGGATTTATTCCAAATTGATCCAAATCAACCTAATACATCAATTCTCAACAATCCCTACCAATTCCTATTAAAACCTTACGAAGGAAATCGAAAAATCACGAGAATCCAAATTGAACTATGAAAAATGCTCTGAATTGAGAATTTACCAAATTTCGAGCCGAATACCTCATCTCAGCCGTGAAAACTTAGCTTGAACTGTCTGTCTCGCGATGCTCTACTGTTTTGCATAAAGAAATATGGCAAAAATCGGATATCAGGAGATCACCGAGCGAAGACCGAGTTGAGAGGGGTTAGGGATCGAAAATAAAATACATTATGCTAAATTCTAAATGATATTTCGTTTCTTTTTCCATTTTTTTCTTTATATATCTATTCCTTTAGCTAATTGTCTGCAACTTAATTTATTTTTATTATTAATTTTTAAAATCTCTATTTTGACGTGTTTTGACTTTCGGTGCTCGTTTTGGATTCGATTTTTCACCAATCGAGCCAACTTTTCTAAAAAATAGTCTCACTCCATAGAATGTCCATAACATTGGTTTTGGTCATGTCAAAACTCCAAAAATCTTAACTTTGTCCAAGACATACCAAAGTCTATTGGACCAATTTTATTGCCATTTTTAGCCAAACTTACACAAATTTGGACTCAATCTCAACCTCAACTACCACCAACTGATATAAAAATCGAGGCAAGGTCTTACACCAACTTCATTCTCATTTTACATTGCCGCCAATCCTAACTTGCATGTAAATCAATGCAAAGTCCTCGTGTGATACTTAAAACTCGTTTACTAGTTTTCGACCAACCAATAATTTTTATTGCACTTGTTCCCTTTAGACACATACTTACAACCCCAATTATGACAAATTGAGGATACACCTATAAACACCCCGACTTTGCGACAAAATACCATATAATACACACATTAGGCATTTATCATCGAAAAATAACATTTTACCTTATGATCTCCAATCTGTAATGAGTGAGTCCCACCTCGAATACCTAAATTTGAATTTAAATCCAAAAATACTTAATTAGTCATTTAATCGAGTTTATGAAATTCTTGGATTTTACAATTCCACCCAACTAATTAAAAATTTCGTCTTCAAAATTTAAACTTACAAGTTACTGAACCAAAAGAGATATGAGAATATGATCCTTCACCTACAACTTTTTTATCCAAACTTTTAAAAATTATTTCCAATGTGAAACCGTTAAGTGGACAAAATTACCTTCAATGTAATCAACAACGCAGTGGTAGATATCGTAAAATTTCAACTTTTCATTTCCAACTTCTTTGTTTAATGAAAAGTCATAATAAATTCTTTGCCAATCCTTGCATTATGTGAATTTCTGACAACTTAAATGATCAACTTCGTAGAATATCCAATAACCTTACTTTCCTTCACTACTCATTTCATGCCTTGAATCCCATTCAAGCATAAATACATTGCACGATCTAGCCTATCTTGCTCTTCAATTAAACCATTTTTATTTTTTACTAAATATTATTCTACAAATCATTGATAATTCTTTCCATATCCTCCAAACTCTAGTATACACATCCTAGTTTGCTTTCTCATCACTGATCATTTCTAATTAGAATCATTGGCTGATCAATTCTTAGACTATCATCAGTCTAAACATTTATATAGTAACGCAAATAATATTTGAGCACGACATTAGATACTAAAGAAAAGTTGCACATCGATATGGTCCATCACCATTCCAGCATTTCTCAACAGAAACTTAGAATTATACAAGTCATCCCATGACTATAGATCTCTAATTACATATCTCATCCCATGACAAGAGATCTTGAATTTCAATCTGATCAGAAAAAAGAAGCATGACACATCATGCAACTCTATCTCATTCTCTAAATGTCTACTCACAATATCATTTAGATTTGTGGATTAGAAAACAATTACTAATTCTAACTCGTCAACCAATATACATAACTTTACCTTTGACTGATTAGGAAGTTTAGAACTTTTCTAACCTCATCAAATAATTCTCTATTATGAGTTCACCAGGAGCCTCATTTCATTCACTTATATGTCATTCTCTTTCAAATGATCTTTTTCACTATTCCGGGTTTTCAAATTTTTTTCAATTTATGAGAGATTATATCGTCTCACGATTAAATCACTTACTATTCATCAGACTTCTTTCGTTACATGAATAGAGACAATTATCATTTACTTGAGTAGATATACGTTTCTAAACAAAGATTAACATATTTATTGATTATACACTCATAGTATAACTTTTAACTTGTATCTCATACAAGTTCATAAATATGTTATCTTTTTTCATCTCTACTTAATACAATTTTTGGCTGTCCTTAAATACAATAGAAGAATATTAAATTCTTCAAAACACATTAAGCCAGATACACTGTAGTCTATTCAATATTTCCAACTAATAGGGATAATACTAGCAGACTGAGCTGTAAGTTGTACATTTCTTTTCATTTAATTTGTATCTTCACTATCATTCAGGTGTCTTACATCAATTCGAATTTATAATAACTAGTGCTTTAAACTTTACCACTCACTAGTCACATGGTATAGCACTACATTTAAACCAATATACAACATATTTATTGATATTAGCTATATATTACTTTGGTTCAACATTTTTAACTTTTGTATTTAGACTCCTAGTAAGATCCTTGTGAAGATATAATAAATTCCATTAAACTTATATTCTGACATCCTAAGTCTTATCGGGACTCGTCAACTTGAAATTTCAATTTTTTATACTTATGTGAGAATGTTTTGACCATTTATTTGCCTGTACTTAAGCTTCCAATTGACTCCAACAAAACTTTATAGAGTCATTTTATCGAACATCACAATTTGTTTGATTATTCAAAAATGGGGGGACGACACATCGATCTTTTATGCTGTGAATGAATAGTGATTATGAAATAGAAGACTTTTGATCATGCACAACTACTCTAGTTCCTTACTTTGACTAAAGAAGTCCGTTCGTGTCACTTCCAGCAATCACAAGTCATCTCTACGTCTCATTTTAGTTTATACATAGAGTCTATTTCATTTAGTTTTTGTCGATCTTAGCTATTATCACATTAATCTCAATTTTGAACCCCTTTTTAAATTTATCATGACTTTCGCTCAAAGCCTACATCATTTACAGATTCTTAGTCTTGACGGACCAAGGCAATTCTTATCTCTTCTCTTTTCAAAAAAACTTACCTAAGGATGATAGGACTTTTATGATGGTTCCAATCGACTGAAGTCTTCCTCAACTAATCTTTATTCAAAACAGTGAAGTTTTGCGAACCAAACAGTTCTACTTTTTGTTATTGCCTTCGTTGTTTCCATTAGTTTCAAGACTATCTTGACTTTTCTTTCTCTCAAAAAGAAACTCGGTACTTTTCAAGAGACTACGTAAGATAGCAAAACATCTTACTGATTAACAATTCATTTTTTAATGAATTCACTTGCTTATTGTTGTTCAACTCAACAGGCAAAAAAATTTGAATTTTCATCACCTCAAACAACTTAATGATTAGTAAAAAATTTAAACGATGTTATTTCAATACTTAAGATCTTGTCAATGGAAATTCTTATTATATAGAAGTTCTTACTTACCGACTATAAAAGTCACTTAATGATTCTCTATCAATACACCTATCATTTGTTATATTTTAAGGTCATAGTGATAGGCATCAAAATTTTAATTTGGTTAACAGTGACTATTGGGTACTTTGAGTTTCAAAACACAACCCTTTATGTTCTATTTGGCAAAGAAGACAATATTTTGCTTCAAAGTATTTTACTTCATAGAAACTGAGTTAGACAACTTAGTTGGACTTATCACAATCTCAATGTGATTTCCAAGTCAAGATTCAATTTTTCCAATCAATTTCTATTTTCAAAAACTACATGTCTCCTTTTTTAATTTTACATTTTCTAACGAATTTCAATTGTTTGAGACTTAATTTAAGTTCATTTTGGCACTAACCTGAGCATTTTATAATTGTAATATTTTGATACTTTCGATTTCCAAGAAATCCATGTTCAGTACTTATGATCTTGAATCATATTGATTTCTTGCTCAACCAATTACCTATTGGTTTTATAACTGATAACTTTTCTCAGTTATATTGGTACAGAGCTACTTAAAAAACCTTTTGTGAATTCAAACATCATAAGCCTTTTTCACATTCATTTACGCTTAGTTATCATTTCACAAATCTATTCTCTATTTTATTATATGTTCTAACTTTACTCATCGATTTGCATGAGTTAATTATCGAACAAACAAGGAAAATAAACTTCCTATCGCATATCTGGCGATAATACATAAATATAACACAACAACCAAAACATCCCAGATCACAGTCGCTTTCCAACTAATCGCGCTTAATAACTTTTTGGTTTCCAACCAAAGTTTTTCTCAATCGAGCCAAACCTAGGCTCTGATACCAACTCTATCAAGATTCGTCTCAATAGGTCCTGACTTAACATAATTACCCTAATTAGGCACCTAAACCTCACATTCAACGTTGCACCTCAAAATACATTTCATTTTAATCCTTATAATGCCTCAAAACTAATTTTTATCCTCAATAAAACTCAATTCATGATTTGTTTAATTGGAGCAAATTAGGAAATCATATGCTTATTTTAGAAAAAAATTGGCAACACCTCCCCTAAAAATGGCTTGCCGAAAACCTTTCACCTAATAGACCGCAGAATAGTGGAAAGGCATCGAAGGACTCACAACTCCCTGAAGTTCATAATATATATATCAAATTCAAGCTTTAAATACTAAGAGCCTCCGATACCTTAGTTATAACTTTATAATCCTAAAATAAACGAAACGGAATCATAAACCTCTCAACTTGCTTCAAACTAATTTAAGAGACTCTCATAACCTATTTAAGAGTATTTCATGACCTACACTCATCCCAAAGCCCAAAACAATATATATATTTAAATTGATTACAACAAGAAAATTAAACTTTAAACTTGAAAGTAATCACTAAAGATCTTTAAGTCTTGTTTGTTCTTTCCTGTCTTCACGGTGAACCTGACATTATAAAAAACAACTCAAAGATATCAGGTAAGTAAATTCCTACATCGCGTTGTACTCCTGCAAATGTTTGTCCAAATACACGAAGAAATGTAACTGCATTTCCAAATAATAACAAATTTAAATAACAACGTGGATCCCTCATCTCCTATTCAAAGCTCATAACAAGGAGGCCCACATACGATGAACCTAGAACATTCCTATGAGTTCAATGCATGCTACCCTAGAGTCGACATTACCCGCTTTAGGTGCCTGGAGTACGTTTAGTCTAGAGTGGAGCACCTCACACACTTATGACCAAATCATGGGCAACTCTATTTGGATGCCATGTATGCAAGAACAAGAATGATGACCTAAAAAGAACTTGTAGTACTCATATCCTACTTTCCATAGACTCCAAGAACACTCAAATTCAGATTACTAACGAGAAGTTATGAATTTTCCAATACAGCTTGCTTATTAGACAAACTTTATTACTTTTTGAACTAACAAAACTTCTCCAAATCAATATTTTTGCAATTATTTCATAAAACTTGACACCTAACACTAAGAAATTACTCAATACCACATTAAAAATATTTTCATAGCTCGTGGAGTCAGTAAGATAAAAACTAATAATCTCGTCTAGAATCCCAACATAAATAAATTTTAACTATAAAAACAGCTTCAAAACAGTTATCAACTGCATCAATTCAATTCACCAAAACCCTAACCCACATTGGTGAAATTTATTCCAAATTGATCACAATCAACCTAATACATCAATTCTCAACAATCCCTAATAATTCCTATCAAAACCATGTGAAGGAAATAAAAAAACCAAGAGATTTAAAATTGAATTGTGGAAAATGCCATGAATTGAGAATTTTCTTAATTTTGAGCTGAATACCATGTCTACGCTGCAAAAACTTAGCTCGAACTAACCGTTTCACGATGCTCTAAAGTTTTACAGAAGAAAATAGGGCAAAAATCGAACATCGGGAGATCGCGAAGTGAAAGAGCGAGTTGAGAGTGGTTAGGGATCGAAAAGAAAATACATTATGCTGAATTTTTCCTTTTTTCTTTATATATACCCTCAACTGCTTGTCAGCGGCTTAATTTATTTTTATTTCTTAATTTCTAAAATCTTTAGTTTAACGTGTTTTGACTTTCTGTGCTCGTTTTATATCCGATTTTTCACCAAATTGAGCCAACCTCTCGACAAAATAGTCCAACTCCATACAATGTCCATAACACTAGTTTTTGTCACGCCTAAACTCCAAAAATATTAACTTTGTCCACGATATACCAAAGCCTACAAGAAAAATTCTATTGCCATACTTAGCCTAACTTACACCAATATGGACTGAATCTCAACCTCAACCACTACCAACTGTTACGAAACTTGAGGCAAGGTCTTGCACTAACTTCGTTTTCATTTTGCACTGCCACCGATCCCAACTTGCATGTAAACCGAGGCAAAGTCCCCATGTGATACTTAACACTTGTTTACTAGTTTTTAAGCGACCAATATTTTTTATTGCACTTATGCCCTTTATACACACGCTTACATCCCCGATTATGACAAATTGATGATACACGTCAACATACACCAAATTGCGACAAAATACAATATAATACACACACTAGACACTCATCATTGAAAAATTTACATTTTACCATATGATCTCTAGACCGTAATGCATGGGTCCCACCACGGATGCCTAAACTCCAATTAAAATTCGAAAATACTTAATTAGTTGATCAAGTTTATGAAATTCTTGAATTTTACAACTCTTCCCCACTAATTAAAAATTTCATCCTCAAAATTTAAACTTACAGGTTACTGAACAAAAGAGATATGAGAATATGATCCTTTATATACAAGTATTTTGATCCAAACTTGTAAAAACCATTTCGAAGGTGAAACCGTTAAGTGGACCAAATCACCTTCATTGTAATCAACAACTTAGTGATAAAGATCATAAACATTTAAACTTTTCATTTCCAACTTCTTTGTTTAATGAAAAGTCATAACAAATTCTCTGCCTATCTTGGCATTACGTGAATTTCTGACGAGTTAAATGATCAACATTATTGAATATCCAATAACCTTATTTTTCTTCACTACACAGTTCATGCTTGAATCCCATTCAAGCATCAATACATTACATGAACTAGCCTATCTTGCTTTTCAATTAAACCATTTTCATTTTAACTAAATATTATTCCACAAACCTTTGATAATTTTTTCCCTATCCACCAAACTTTAATATACAAATCTTAGTTTGCTTTCTCATCACTGATCATTTCTAATTAGAATCATTGGTCGCTCACATCTTTGAATATCATCATTCTAAATATTTATATAGTAATGTAAATAATATTTGAGCACGACATTAGATACTAAAGAAGAGTTGTATGTCTATATGATCCATTACCATTCCAGCGTTTCTCAATAGAAACTTGAAATTACACAAGTCATCCTGTAACTATAGATCTCTAATTACATATGTCATCCCATGACAAGAGATCTCGAATCTCAATCCGGTCAAAAAAGTAAGCATGACACATTTTGCAACTCTAACTCATTCTCTAAATGCCTACTCTCAATATCATTTAGATTTGTGGATTAGAAAGCAATTACCAATTCTAACTCGTTAGCCAATTCACATAACTTTATCTTTGACTGATTAGAAAATTAAGAACTTTTCTAACCTCGTCAAATCATTCTTTATTTATGAGTTCACCAAGAACCCCATTTCATTCACTTATCTGTCAATCTCTTTCAGATTATCGTTCTCACTATTTCAGGTTTTTAAATTTCTTCAATTTGTGAGGCTTCATATCGTCTCACGTTTCAATCACTTACTTTTCATCAGACTTTGTTCGTTACATGAATAGAGACAACTAACCTTAACTTGAGTAAATATAGGTTTCTAAACAAAGATCAACATATTTATTGATTATACTCTCCTAGTATAACTTTTAACTTGTATCTCATACAAGTTTATATATATGTAATTTTTTTTCAACTCTACTAAATGTAATTTCTAGCTTTTCTTCATTACAATAGAATAATATTAAATTCTTCAAAACACATAAAGCCAGATACACTATACTCTTTTCGATATTTCCAACCAATATTGATAATATTAGCTTACTGAGCTGTAAGTTGTACGTCTCTTTTCATTTAATTTGTATCTTCACCATCATTCATGTATCTTAAATCAACTCGAATTTACAATAACTAGTGTTTTAAACTTCACCATTGACTAGTCACGTGGTATAGCACTATATTTGAATCAATATACAACATATTCACTAATTTCAATTGTGTACTACTTTGAATCAACATTTTTTTAACTTTTGGAGTTTGACTCCTAGTATGATCCTCATGAAAATATATTAATTTCCATCGAACTTATCATTTGACATCTTAAGTCTTATCGAGACTCGTCAACCTAAAATTTCCATTTTTCATACATATGTAAGAATGTATTGACCATTTATTTGCCTATACTTAAGTTTTCAATTGACTCCAATAAAACTTCATAGACTCTTTTATACCGAACCTCACAATTTGTTTGATTATTCAAATAGAGGTGGACGTCACACCGATCTTCTATGATGTGAATGAATAGTGATTATGAAACGAAGTTACTTAGACTTTTGGTCATGCACAAGTACTCTAGTGCCTTACCTTGACTAAAGGAGTCTATTCGTGTTACTTCCAGCAATCGCAAGTCATTTTCACGCCCCATTTTATTTTATACACGCAGTATATTTCGTTCAGTTTTTATCGATCTTAGCTATTATCACATTAATATCATTTTTAACCCTATTTTAAATTTATCTTGACTTTCGCTCAATGCCTACATCACTTACAGCTTCTTAGTTTTGACTAATAAAGGCAATTCTTATCTCTTCTCTGTTCAAAAAATTAGCTAAAGATGATATGACTTTTATGATGATTCCTATCAAATGAAGTCTTCCTCAACTAATCTTTGTTTAAAATAGTAAAGTTTTGCAAACCAAACAGTTCTACTCTTTGTTATTGCCTTTGTTGTTTCCATTAGTCTTAGATATTCTTGACTTTTCATTCTCTCAAAAAGAAATTCAATAATTTTCAAATGTCTATGTAAAATAACAAAATATCTTACTAATTATCAATTCACTTTTTGATAAATTTACTTGTTCGTTGTTGTTCAACTAAAGAGACAAAAATTTGAATTTCCATTACCTCAAACAACTTAACGATTAATCAAACTTTTAAAGGATGTTATTTCAATCCTTTAGATCTTATCAATGAAAATTCTCGTATATAGAAGTTCTTACTGACTTAGTATAAAACTCACTTATTGATTCTCAATCAGTACATCTATCATTTGTTATATTTAATGTCATTGTGATAAGCATCAAAATTTTAATTTGGTTAATAGCGACTATTGGGTACTTTGACTTTCAAAACACAACCATTTGTGTTTTATTTAGCAATGAGGACAATATTTTGCTTCAAAGTGTTTATTATTATTCAAGCATTTATCAATGTCTTTTATTTATTTTATTGCAATGTTATTTATGATTATAAGTGAGTAGTTAATTAATCCAAACAAAGTCCGAAAGTGAACAAGATCTGTTTTGCGATGTAGTTATGATGAGATGATTATGTGCTTAATGCTTTAAGCCAATTTTATTTTTCGATTCACTTCTTTAATAGGTTATTATCTATTGATTTTAATCACGATCTTTGTATTGCATACATAGTCTAGAATGTGAATTGTGATATTTGGATTCATTATCTATTTAAAGTAGTAACCAAGATTGTTTGAAAGAAAAACATCGTTTAGATATATGTGGTGAATTTGAGATCTAGATCTAATATTGAAGTGGTTTTCCGAAGGTGTTAGATTTAGTAGTTCAAAGTTTTCATAAAGTGTAATGTGACTTTGTTGCGTGAAGTTAATGTCTTTGTGTGTTCAAAGGGGTTAGCTCAATAAAATTAGAACGTGGCTTTTCCACTTGTATAAGGAGAACAAATGGTTGGCTAAAGGCTATTTACTTACTTATGATTAGAGTTTAATGATCTATGATACTCTATAAAGTATGCTCATAACTATATTGTAGAAGTAATATGTTTGGAATGCAAAACGGATTTATGTTTCATTCTTTTGGATGTTTGTTTAGATATTTATTTATTATAAAATTAAATCTATTTGATCGATTGTGAATTTGGATTGTGTTTGTTAAGATATTATAGTTATTTAATTATTATTATATTATAGGTAATTACTAGTTAGTTTAATTACTATTTTTAATTAATTAATTAAATTAAGGTCAAAATAATAAAAACATTTAATAGTCATTTTTCCTAGAGAAGTTTGATAAATCCTTGTGGAGACGATTCTCACTTACCTTTACTACAAAATATTTAAAGTATAATATAGAGGGGAAATTATTGTACACGTTTGACACGTGTCAATGGACTTCAAAGTAAATATTTAAAAGTTAGATTTTCTTCAGCTTGAAAAATGGCTTAAAAATAAATAGAAATTTCTAATATTCTCGATGTTGATTCCGTGAAGTCCAAATACTTGAAACCAAGGTTCTCAAGTGATAAAATCTCATTTACAAGTCCTAAAACCCAATTTGCAACTTTAAGTAAAATTTCAAGTGCTTATTTGTAAATATTGAATTCTTAGTTGAATAGTGATTAGAAAACCAAGTTAGACACACTGAAAAATCATGAAACTCGGTGTACACCTTCACTATTATTTCAATAACACATTTGAATATTTATGTCCAACTCCGACATCATTTGATGCTCGGAGTACCTTAAAGTAAAAATCAGCCTATTAACTAAGTACATTTTGCCTATTTCATGATCCATTTGGAAAACCAGTCAAAAAACTTCGAAAAATTACAAAACTAATCGAAAAGCTTTCTTATGATATAATTATATGATATGGAAAGTTCGTTCCAATTTTGGCATTGTTTGATGCATTAAATATGCTTAAACCCATTTAAACTCAATTAGAAACTCGCTTTTTCTATTTCAAAATTATATTTGAAAACCATTCAACGTATGTCAGAATCACTTTAAAATTTTGGTGAGTTAAATCTATAGTATATTTATGTTCTCTGTAAAATTTGGTAGTTTATGGACAAGTGGAGACCTTAAAAAAAGGTTCTAAAAGTTCGCCAAAACCCACCCAAAAAATTCCTACACATCATCAAATGGGATATCCTCCTCAAAGCAACAACAACAATATCCACAATAACATCAATTTGCAATCCATAACATTTTTTAATCATGCGTTTACAAAACAAAAACTCATTTTGTTCAAGAACACTAAAAAACTTCAACTGATCATAACTTTGTGATTTCAATACCAAAAAAGAAATCCAATGCATTTAGGCCAATTGAAATTTCATGAGGGATTCAAAAATGAAATTAAAATTTTAAAATAAGGACCACTTCATACCAAAATTTAAGAAAAATCAGAGTCATTAACACAAACAATATGCAATCTTTGATTGATCATAACTCAAGTAATACACCTCTTATTTTCAAACTTCTTTATTGCAAATTTAGTAATTTTTTGCAAGGAATACAAATACGTAAACCAATTTCAAAGAATCCAACATATACTATCTAAATCAGTGAAAAATCAAAACGGTATTAAAACCCAAATTGTCGAAAACTTCAAATTTTCAGAATCTAACCTTGAAGAACTCAATTGACACTTCAATTTACTCATATAAACTGTGGAGAAAAGTTTCAAATTCATTTTATACAAAAGTCCTATGATTCTATATCCAAACTCATCAATTTGAAGCATAAGAAGTTAGATTTCTTGCATAGGGTTGTTGATTTCCTAGCACTTGAATCCCTCTCCTAGATGGTGAAATTGGTATATTCTTAGTTTGAAATCTCAGCAAACCCCTTTCTTTTCTCTCTTAAATGTGCTGAATTTCTTTTTCCTTTTCATGCACAAAACACTAAGTCTCTTATATATAACCTTTTTTGTTTATATAGGAGCTTTTAGAAGGACCTAGCGTCATTTTTTCTAACCCATCTTTAGGTCCAACTAGCATATAAAATTAATTGAGACATGAAAGCCTTATGGTTCCATGAATTTTCCACTAGATCCTACTTCGTTTGGTTACTAGGTGAATCCATGGACTAATTTTATGGTCCGCATACGAGTCTTTATTAGTGTCCCCATTTAGGTTTATTATACCAATTTAACTAGGCAAGCCTTACAAGATTCATAGAATCAATAACTATTTCATATTAGCTTTTTTTAGGCTCATCACATTCTTAGATGTCTAGATAGAACCTAAGTAATATAGCTAACTTTTGGACCCATGTCTTGATTTTTTTATCTACCCAATCGTCATGCGCGCACACATCCACTCAATACTGCTCTAACTCACAAATTCTGATACAAAGTATTTAAAATTGTGCATGCCAATATAGAAAGGTATAGTACATGCATCAAACACAAGTAAAATTATTTAATTATTACCTCGGTGTCGAAGCCCGAAAACTGAATGAGTACACCACGTAGGATTAACTGCTAGGCCATGTTAAGGTCCTGAAAATGACACATGGAATGAGTTAGAGTTTTGGGGTCGTTACATAATTCATTTTACTACCATTAGTATATGATTTCATTGATTCCCAATAGAATAGAAATAGTTATTACAATGATTCTTAGTTTACAAAGCAAAATTTTTATAATTTTGGTGTTTTTTAATTCAAAGATTTTTATATGCAATTGGTTTAAAATTAAGTTTCAAATGAGTTTTGGGGTGTGTTTTTCTTAGAAAGAATTGAATTTATCGCAAGATTGTTTTATGTTATTAAAGTTTTGAAAAACACATTATAAGTTTATATTGAGTACAAACTTCGATGTTGATTCTTTTATTTAAGTTTTCGATTAATTTTCAAACTAGCTTTTTAAATGAACTTCTCCTTGATTAAGTAGGTTTTTTAATTCCACTGAACTTTTTTCGATAATTTGTTTTGAATGATTTACATGTTTAAAATTCTATTTGGTCTTGTGATTATTTGACTTGAAAAAATGGTCGAAAGTGGAAGAGGTAGAAGTTCAAGGAAGGAGAAACGAAAGACAGCGATAGTAGATATACCCAAAACTAAATTCAAAGTTCCACTTACACTAAATAGGCCAACGAGAATTTCAATTAATTACCCTAGAGTTAGACCAAAACGAAATCCTAGTCTGCCAATAGAATATAGTGATGATACGAAAGGAGACCAAGTTAAGGAGAATCCACATGTTAATTATAATGTGAATAATTTAGTTAATGCTAAAGTTCTTGCTATAATAATGAGCGATATTAGGAAAAATAGAAAAGCAATCCCGGAGAGGAGATTCAATGTAAAGAATGAATTGAAGTACGAGCCTAGGATTTTTTTTTTTGGTAAAAGAGCCTAAGATTTTGAACATAATAAGGGAAAGGACATGGGGATTATAATCATCATGATTATGCGGATATTCCTAGGGAGATGGGTTATAAAATTTTGGTTTGAGAATTTTATGCTAATGGTATGGAAGTGAGAATAAAACTGTATCCATGGTTAGAAGAAGACCCGTCAGCCCCTCGTCATTATGGCATCCTATCAGCTTAGATTTGAAACCACACCCAAGAGGGGGGGTGAATTGGGCGTATCAAGAAGTTATCGCCTTTTTAAAAATTTCAATTTGTAACAATCATATATGCTCATGCAAGCACAAATATGAATGCAATGTGAAGATGAAGGGGTAGAGGAGATGGAGATGGACACGCAATTTATAGTGGTTCGATCCAACCGATCTACATCCACTACCTAACCTCCCCGGTTAGGATTTTCAAATCCCTACTTAAATTACGATTAAGTGTTACAACCTAAGCATACACGCTTAGAATGCCTAATTACAAATTAGGACTTCCCAACCTAGCCGCAGCTAGGATTTGTGCCTAGCCTCAACTTGGTCTTCCTTTTGACTTAGATCCCACTAAGTCTTACAACAAAGTTTATCAATCCAAATAAATATTTACTTTACAAAGCAAAGTGGTAATAAGTTCAATTCTTACAAGCCTTCCTAGAAATGAAACACTCCAATGCATGCAAGAGTGAACTCGACCAAGATATATATTTGAAAAGTTAAATGAATACTCAAATCTTAGTCAAGAAATAGAAAAAATAACATCGATTAAGCTCGCTCAGTTTCCAATCAAATGAACAAGTGGTTTTGTCCGAAAATTAAGATTAAGCACAACAACTTGTTCAAATAAGTCCTAGGTTTTGTAAAACAAGTTTGAGCACAAGAAACCCTAGGCTTGTATGTATGAGAACACACTAAATGATTTCCAACCAATACTCTACTCAACAACTATAGATTAAGCACAAATAGAGTAGGAAATCAAGAAATCTTACAACCTCAAGAGTGTAATCCAAAAATGGGTTTGGAGTGTGAGTTATAAGCTTAAGAAAACTTCTTTGATGTCTCTGAAATCGCTGAGACAACGACTTCAAGATTATCCAAGTGAATGCAATTGAAAAATCAAGCACAATGTGAGTAGAAACTTGGATTTTGAGAGTATGAGAAGTAGTAGTTGTGTTCTTGGTGTTCTTGTTATTTTGATTTGGTTCTCTAGTGTTTTAGAGGGGCTTGAGACCGTTATACCTTATCAAGGGTCGAGATTTTCCCCCAAAATTCAAATTAAAGGTGGAGATGATGTCTGCCAAAATTTATGTTAGATGTCATATAGCGTGCTATGCTTTTTGTGTAGCATGCTATGTGCATGTCTAGCGCACTATCCAGAGAGTGTAGCGCGTTATGGGTTACAGGGGCCTGAAAATAGTCTCGGTTCTATTTAGCTCAATTGACGCCCCAACCTACATGCGACTCTTCTCAACCTTTGAAAACACTACACGTTTAATAAGGTTTATTACACGTGTTTGGACAACCCGGATTATTTCACAAACTCCGAAAATTGAATTTCCCTATTTCATGAAACATATAGGGGCTTTTCTATAAATATTTTTGATAAACACTTAAAAACCATCCAAATGACTTTCGGTGCATTAAAAAATATATTGAAAGGTTTATACACCTTAAATACATGCTGTAAAACATGTTTGCATGATTTAAAACATTTTGAAACTTACGGATTTGTAAATCATAGATTTCATGACTTTAAGTGCTTGAAAATCTGAAAGTGCTTGAAAATTTGAAATTCATGATATGCATGATTCTAATGCATTTGACTTGTAAGAATGAAATTTATATACCTTACATGAGTTTTACAATTGACGAGTTTGACGTTCAGGTCCTTGTGTCCTTGTCTTGAGCTTGTCCGACTTCATTTCACTTGCTTGACTTGAACTTTGAGCAAAGCTTCAACTTTCACTTTACTTGAACTTTGAGCAAAAAAGCTTCAACTTTCACTTTGTTTGTTGCTCATTCCTATCATACTTTAATGTTTTGAAACACTTACGCTCAATGTTAGAATACTTTCACTCTGTTTGTTGCCATCAAGATTTCGGTTGGGGTATAAGTGACAAACACTTGGTCTAACAAGATTATCCCTAACCTTTGATAATCTAATTACCCTATAAAATTTCTAAATATTTCTTTACTTGACATCGATTTTCTAAAATCTATGAGATAAATGGTCATCCTCAAAATTAAATTTTAAGTCTTTGTTTTCTTAATTGCATCAAATTAGGAAATCCTTTAATTTGAAATTTCGATTTCTTAAAGAAATTTCGCTAGAGCCTCCCCTGTAAATAAGGTTATCAAAAATTGAAAAACCTAATAAACAATAGTGGGAGAAGGCCTAAAAGGACTCACATCTTCATTAATATCTATATCAGTTGTCATTTCAAAATTTATATATCATAACAATCCACTCAAACAAATCCATTAATTGTTAAATCATTTCATGAAACCATCTACCACAAATTCAAGTTTGTATTTGTCATTATATTACCATTACCTTCATAAATTCCTTTGCGAAATCTTAAAATGTAAAATCGACCTAACTCATATCCCAAAGCCCAAAACACAATAATAATAAAATTGTTATACAAAGAGAAAGAAAGAACGTATAGAAATCACCAGAATACTAAAGATCGCTCTTTTATTTCTTCATATCTATTTGACTTAATTCTTATATTTAAGAATATTTACATGTAGTATCAGAGCCTACTAGATCAATAGAGTTTTCCACGAATTGTTTGTATGTTTTATCTTATGATCTAGTTTGATGTCGAATTGGTCATGAAAAAGTTAGAGATCAATCAACTTTGATGAACTAATTTGCTGTCAAATTTAAATCTTAATGAAAAAACCAAAAGTAGGTTTCTGCCACTTGCCATCTTAGTTTATCGATCTTTATAGATCACCTCCATTGTCGTTTAGTTGGCCGTTTGTGGGTACATTCACCGTCAAGTTGACCCTTGTTTAATTTGTTTACTGTTGAAGTATAGTTTATGGGTTGATTGATAAGATTATTCTTCTGTTAAATAAATTGATAAATAAAACAACTCTAACACTACTATGAATTTTATCATGCATGATTTTATGTGATGATGCTTCAATTTCTATAATTACATGAATTCACTAGAACATAAAAGACCTTTTGTAACGGCTTTTAACCGTGATAAAAGGCTTTCGTAACGATTTTTAACCGTCACGAGGTCTGTCATATTATGAGACGTTACGAATGCTCAAAGCCTTTCATGATAGTTTTCCACCGTCATTATATGTAAACTTGGTACCAGGTTTTTTGACTCTGAATAACAAAGGGCTTTCAATTTATTTATTTTTAATAAAACCGTTTTCCTACAGCATATAACCTTTTTTACAACATAAAACTACCACTAATCATAATTAACACACTGATAACTAATTAGGAAATATGTAATTACACAAGAATCAAGTACAGATCCTAGTTTTTCAAGAAATCATCATTTAAATGACAATCAAGATTGATGTTGGTAATCGACCAACTTACATGTATAAGAACTACATATATACATCGAAACAACACCGCAGCTGATCAATTAATCTTTGAAACTTTGCCCCGCCTTCAACTTCACCCTTGCTTTGCCATCTTTCCTTAAGCCTGAATACCTTTATGTTGTCTCAAACGCTAGTACATATCCTAGTTTTTCCAAAATTCTCACGCACTGTTGTCTGCAAGTCTCAAGAACCAAGTGAGGTTCGGTAGAAGAAAATAAGAGACTGCAGTAGATGTAGGCGTACATGCGTACATGAATAACAGGATAGAACCAAGTAAGGTTCTAGTGTTGTGTTCAAATACTATATATACTACTAGGAGACACTTTTTTCTTGATAGAAATTTTAGTGGTCAATCCTCACATTTTTTTTGCTGTAGAGGTCATATTTACTGGTCAATAACAGATGTCACAACTTTAAATTAGGACCCTTTTTAGGACTGAAAACAGAACTTTTAGTACTATGAAGCAATTAATTAAAGGGTTAGACTTAATTACTAGAACACTTTTAGCCACTCGAGCATTTCCTTATCTTCCTCATTCATGAGATACTCATATAAGCTCCATATTGATGCATAGCTTCAAAGAGTATAGACGTAACAAAAGTAAACAAAAATCACACTTTCCATAGTAGAAATTCTGGAGTTCTTTATGGAATATCTATCAAATAAAATATCTCAAATATTTCAAACTCAGACCCTATATGTCGCAGCATACTGCGACTCAAGGTGAAGATATTATTCGAAGCTCAAAGTGTCACATGGTGCACTGCTGCAACCACATGCATGTTCCCAAAACAACAGCAGGTAACTAACTAGTCCAGCCAAGACTACATGAATAGTTGCAGGTGTTCATAACTCGCACTTTGATACGTCATTTGTTGATCCATCGTGATCAATGATACATCAACTTTTCTCCACTGGCTAAGAAGGAATTAGACATCAATATTTTGGATCAATAAAAACTACTAAACTTGGCAGTTGCACCGAGAAACACCAAGCGTCAACAAACTATCATTGGCATGATTCAGATAACTATATATCTAAGCAACATCTATTAAATAGATAATAAACTAGAGCACATGTTAGAGAAGCATACCCTTAATTTCTTTTCCCTTCCAAATCAATACAATTAAATAAAAGAATCACAAAAACAACTAAGTAATAAAGTATATTCCAGTATCAAGGCTTTATAGGCAAAAGGCTGTTAACAGAATAATTGAGATCAATGTTAAAAGAGCAAAAACAACATCACAAACTCGAAATGAGCGATCGAGGTTTAATATTATCAGTGTTATTTCATTTCTATCACCCTTTGACTTTGGCGCATCTCATAGAAAATATATATATGATAAAATGAGAAGCAAAAGTCATTTAATCCAGTTTTTTGGAAAGAACATTCAATATAATATATGATCGAAAGTTATGCAAATAGAGAGCCCACTGTCAATATTTCTAAAATAAGAAATCATCAAGAAGATCCTCACCAGGATGAACTTGCCTGAACCATCAAATGAGAAGCATACTGGCTGAAATTATGAGAAATTAGCTTTTGCAAGAAGTCGCAGCTTGTTTAGGTTTTTGTACCTTTTGATGGAATAACATCTGCTTTTCTTTATGGCGAAGACGAACGTTCTCCCCTTGAGACTAATAAGAAGATAAAAAGAAAAGGTAAAGGGGATATCAACCCTTTTTAGCTTGCTTATATAAATGGAAACAACAATCGATGCCCATACCATTAAGAAGAAAAAAAAAGGAAATGAAGATAAAAATGAAGTATATGTTAACAAAATAAAGATCAAGAAGAGTCTTATACAAGAAAAGAATAAGCCGCATTCTTCCTCTATGCTTTAAATAGTGATCCACCTTCTTCTCATGTTCAATCTTTAAATTTCCGACACTCTACAAACAATCAAACTCACTATGAAAATCAATGAAGTCTGCAAAATATATTGGTCTAAAAATATCCAAAACTCAATGAACAAAAACAAAACCTAAAAAGTTAATATTAGTGAACAAAGTACCTTAACTTCATCATATAGTTTTTCAAAGCATAGAGCTTCTCCACAGTTGAACAATGGTTGTTATGCTCCACTGTTCCCAATCATCACATCATTCATTCTTTTTTTTTTGGTAAATACATCATTCATTCTTCGCATGTACAAGACAATGAATTAAAGCTCCTCCCACAATCATAGACCTTATTCAAGAAAAAATCAAACACACCCATCAACCCAAAAAACTAAAAAAAAAAATCACTCATTTTTAAAGACAAATGAAAAAAAAATTTGTTCCAGAGCTTGAGCTATGCAGTCCATTTAGGTAAGCATGCTCACATATAGGTTGAACATTCATATACCTGATAAATAACCTGAAAGGACAGATGGCTCAAGTCACCTCCTCTATAAGAAAAATTGGAGTAAAAATCCTACCATTAAGATTAGACACGCGCCCATTCATAATTGTTTCTCTAGGGCCTAGTGGATTTCATCTACATAAAAGCCCCAAAACCAAAAAATTACAGTCTTCCTACCAATTTCATCCAACACACTCGCATTTTCATCCATGCCATGGAATTGCTATTTACAATTATTTACAACCAACGCCTTGCAACACCGAAATCAGAATCGGCGTGCACCTAGTTTCAAGTAGCACGCTAGCACATCCATGGATATATAATCTTAAAAGATAGAGAATGCATTAACCAATATCGTCAACATCGAAACATATCAAAACTATCATTCTAATTGTCAAATTCTCATCTACCGATTTAAAGATTTAAACATTTCCATTTTCTACCGACAACACGACAAACAATTGAGCTTCTTTTCACCAAAATTCGTCGAAAAATCACGACACAGGGGGCAAACCCTAGCTAGTTTCACCAATTGCAGAAACCAGTATTTTACAACAAAGAGAGTAGGAAATTAACTACTTTCCAATAATTAGGGCATAGTTTGTGTAACGGCCCCAAAACCCGAGGTCGCCACGTGGGGAGGCGCCGGCCCAGCGGTCCCGTCTGATCCTTGACCCACTGGGTCCCACGCGCCACTTACGCCATTTCCTACATCACGACTGCTCGATATGCGTGTTAACTCCCTTCGTTAAGCAGTTAGTTCGATAGTTTAACCATTTAAAACAACAGCGGAAGTCTTAAATTTGAAACAAGTAAAACAATTAAATTCATTTTCATATAAAACGTTATTTATAAGAGCAACTCCTATTGTGGAAAACCCGGGGAAAGTACTTTGTACATATGCGACAATACTAAACAGTAATATATACAAGTACAATATCTATTCAGTCTCCCATTTCCCAAAAGTAAACAAAATATCAAAATTCGCACGTACTAGTAGGTCCTTGACCGCAGACAGTCAGATAAAGTCGTCCAAAATCTCCTTGCCCCTACTAGCAGGGTCTGCACTCGACCATCACCAAAGAGTATGATGGAGAGTACAGTTAGTAAGATTCCAACAAAGTACACCGAGCATTTATAAGAGAAATAAACAGATATCAATAAACATGTCAATTAATCATGCGAACTAAACAGCAACTGTGCTAAGATCATCGCATGAATAAATAACATGAGAAACAAAACGTGTACTCCTCCCGGTCACACTAAACTGTACGACAAACCCCAGATCCTTTCGGTGAGTGCCCCACTTCCTTTCACTGTACGGCCCAAATTTCGGCGACAGTACCCGCAGTGCCCGAAACCACCCCGCACCGGCACCGCACAGATCCTTTCGCTTGAAGCACCCACTTCCTTTCACCCGATTACCCGCGTACATGCCTAGTGTGCCATAAGTACAACACGAATAGCAAAAGTCTCGATCCCCAACCCAAATGTGTCACGAAATCAATAACAAGGAATAATAGGGGCAACATCCAACAATCACGAATAGGAAATCAATGATAGAAAAGTAAACCCTCGATGACTTTCGTAGAAGGAATCTTACGTACACAATAAATATGAATCAACGATAGAAAAGTAAACCCTCGGACATTCGAAGGAATCTTACGTACACCGAGCATTTATAAGAGAAATAAACAGATATCAATAACCATGTCAATTACTCATGTGAAACTAAACAGATAACCGTACTAAGATCATCACATGAATAAATAACATGAGAAACAAACGTGTACTCCTCCCGGTCACACTAAACCGTACGACAAACCCCCAGATCCTTTCAATGAGTGCCCCACTTCCTTTCACCTGCACGGCCCAAATTTCGGCGACAGGTACCCGCAGGCCCCGAAACCACCCCGAACTGGCACCGCACAGGATCCTTTCAGTTGAAGCACCCACTTCCTTTCACCTGATTACCCGCGTACAGCCTAGTGTGCCATAAGTACAACACGAATAGCAAAAGTCTCGATCCCCACCCCAAATGTGTCACGAAAATCAATAATCAGCACGAATAGGGGCATAACATCCAATAATCACGAATAGGAACTCAATGATAGAAAAGTAAACCCTCGATGACTTTTAGAAGGAATCTTACGTACCTCAAAAACGCACTCACTTGCGTCTCGATATGCGCACCTGACACCCGACTATAGCATCCTAAGTCCCTGGTGTCCATTCGTACATTTAGCTACTAAATCATGCAAATCACAATTTAAAATTAGGTGAAATACACCTCACCTCAATCGCGTCGTCGACATTCGTCGATTCACGCCTCCGATCGGTCCGACAACGCCATCGCGTCGTTCACCGCGCTGTTGCCGCTGCCGAGCCGACATCGCTGCCGCGTCGACGCCGGCGTCGTCACTGTCGCGCCACCGCTGCCCTCGCCGGCGCTGCCAGCTCCGCCGCCGGCCACCGCCTGCTCCGCCGCCGGCCGCCCTGCTGCTCGTGCGCGCCGACCGCCGCTGCTCCTCATCTCCACCGCGCAGTCGCGCAGTGAGCCCCGCCGCACAGCCGCGCAGCCACCGCCACGCGTCTGCTGGTCCGCCTTCTCGCCGGTGCCGATCGGCCGCCGCTGGCCGTCGTCGTCGCGGATCCGGTCACGCCGCTGCCGACCAGCTGCTCGTCTTCGCTGCTGCGTCGACCTCTGCTCCCCGCCGGCCATCGTCCTCGGCCTCGCAGGCCGCGTCGCGACCTCCCTGTGCCGCCGCGCAACCGCCGTCCCGCGGGCCGGTGTCGCCGCGCCACTGCGTCGCGCCGCGCCGATCTGTCCGCCACCTCTGTCCGCGCCGATCGCCGTGCTACCGGCTGCTGAGACGCGCCGCCGCTGGTCGCTGGAGCGCTCCGTCGTCCGCCGTCTCCGCCCACCGCGCCGCTGCTGGGCTGCTCCGATCTCGCCGATCCGCCACCTCTCGGCCGTCCCTCTCGCCGGCTCTCTCTTTCTCTCTCTCTCCGCTCCATTTCTCTCCTCTCCAGATCTCTCTTTTCTTCTCTCTTTCTCACTGGTTTTTCTCTCTCTCTCTCTTACTTTTCTTTTCCTTTCTCTCTCTTCTTTTATATATATTTATATATATACATTTCTTTTTGGTTTCAAATTCCAAAGTGTTATCGAGATTCGAGCAACACGAATCTCGAGGCAAACTCAATAATTTCACATCTTTGTTCACCGCCTCTATGCTACCAAAATTGTCTCGAGTCCGGCAAATTTACGTATTTCGAGACACATTCAAAAACATATTAATTTTTATGTTTTCCTTAAAAATATCTCGAGCGAGCAAAGTGCATCTCGAGGCACCAACTCGCCTCATTTCTAAAATTTTGATACTCGCGCTATACGCATCACGATGCGTATCCACCGTATATGATTTTAACGTGGCCACATTAAAACCACATAAATGCACTATAGCCACATATCTCGGTCCCACGTCGGCACGCGATTCGAGGTGCGTCCGTTCGTGTTTCGGCTCATCGAATTTTCCGCGTATACGTTTTTTCAACAATTAGCATCTCCACTCGAGATTCGAGCATACGCATTTCGGCAAGTGGGTCCCACATACGACCCTAAAATTACACGTGGCACGAGTCGAATTTTCGGGCCGTTACAGTTTGTACAAAACAAACATCAAGAACTATTGATTTTGATTGAAACTAGACCTCACCGCGGCAGTCGAATCCAACCATTTGCTAACCATTTCAGCTCAAACGCCTCCCTACGGAATCCGCGGGATCGGAGAAGACGAGCTAAGACACAGAGAAATTAAAAGCCAAGGGTATCATACCTGAATCAATACAGATCTTTCGTGTGTCCTTCCGCGAATCGCCACAAAGCTAGGGCATCGTCTGAGATCTGTTGAGGTCGCGCGAGATTAGGCGAGGTTGTGCGAGAAATGCGAGAGAGATTTGGTGAGGTTGAATCGAAGATCGAGAGATCTGATGAGGTTGTGCAAGAGATATGATCTCGAGAGAGAGAGCGCGAGATTAGGATTTCGAGAGTGAGAGAGTCGAAGTGTGAAGGGGTTTTTTTTGGGTTATTTATATAATCATTATAATGAAGGTAACCGTTATCTATTTCTATCTTTTAGTGACAAATTTTTCAAACCGTCATTAATGGTTCTGTTATTGAAGCACATAAATGTTGTAGTGATTATAAGTGAATGCTAGATACACATGATCTGTCAAGTGGTTCTTGACTCATTTGTGAATTTTCATGTTGTGTGTCAAGGATAACTTTCTAATGATGTGTATATGAATTTTATGCTAATCCACATATTGATACCACCGATAATGTGAGTATTAATGATTTTGCTGATTATCATATTAATGTTGTTTCTCTTGTTGACGAAGAAATTTCTCCTGACTTTAAAATAGCTTATGAATCTTTAAAAAATGAATTTTTAAATCATCCTTTTAAACCTATATTCTGTAAACTTATCTCTTTTAAAAATCAAGCAATTTTTCGAGAAAAGTATTTTGAATATGTTAAAACTAATCAAGTGAATATTCCATTTTTTGACTGGATATCTCAAAAATGTCCATCTCTTTCTCTTCAAATAAATACCATTTGGGAAGGTACTTCCGGGAAAAAATATAAACAAACGCATCCCCCTTTAGCTCCCATTAAAATATCTGACGATATTAAAGCTACTCCATTTAAAACTTTTAAGCCTGACACAGGAGTTGCTATGTCAAAAGATATTTTGCATATCATAGAGCAAAATAATTTTACAAATCTATATTTATCAACTTTATCTACAGCTGTAATAGCTCAAGCTCAATCTAATATGCCTAGTGCTGGTACAGCATCTCCGCAAATAAAGAAGGCTTTTCATCCTTCTTCTTCTGCTTCAGTTCCTTTAACTTCGTTTGCAAAACAAAATAAAGCTTCAAATGAATTTATGGAAATTTTAACGAAGCAATTAGCTCAGTTAAATATTTCTACAACTCCTTCGAGTTCTTCTCCTCAACCTCAACCTATATCCACGCCAATGGATAAAGGTAAAGGTCCTCTGATTGCTAATTTAGATCAAATTGATCCACTTGCTGTCTCTATTGAAGCGGATGATTCTACTCATTCTGTTTCTCAATCTAGTAGCTCCTCTGATCAGTCTCATCATTTTTCTGTCAATCGTATTGAAAGAAATCAATTTAAGACTAGATTTCCGAATCAAAAACAATATTATTCACGACCATCTCCTGCTGATATGGTTCTTGAAGAAAAAGTTCCAAAAAATCAAAAATATGACGGCTCAACCCTTTATGATTGGAATATTGATGGTTTATCCGAATATCATGTGTTAGATGTCATTCTTCGAATGCAAACATATGCAAAAGCTTGCGATATGCATCAGCATCCCGAAGAACAAATTGCAAATGCGCAATAACTTCGGTTTTTCCGATTACGCTATATATGGTTGGTGGCATTATGTTCTTTCACCGCAATCTCGTAAAAATATCCTCAATCGCTTGAGAAAGACCCTCAACATAATGTTCTCTTGATGATTTTGGAAGACCAAAATCAAATGCTATTGATACGCTCATGGCAAATCTTGTGTGGCATTTTGTTGGCACATTGGAATATTTGAATGAAAAAATCACTGATCAATTACAAAATTTACGATGTCGCACTTTAGTGATTATCGCTGGTACAAAGATATATTCTTTTCGAAATTATATCTGTTGACTGAACAACATGATACAAATTTCTGGAAAGAAAGATTTGTTGCTGGATTACCATCTTTCTTCTCTGCCAAAGTCAAAGAATATATTAAAGATCAAAATAATGGGTCAATGAACTGGACTGAATTATCATATGGTGATGTCTGTCAATATGTTCAAAAATGTGATATTTCTATTTGTAATGATATGCGTATGAAACGCCAATTACAGAAAGAAAAGAGCTCATTAAAACGTGATCTTGGTAATTTCTGTATTGACTTCGGTCATGATTTTGATTTTACCCCTTTAGCTAAAACTAGGTTTAAGCGTACAAAAGGATTTTCATATGCTAAACCAAGATCTAAACAATCTAAATCGTATAGTAAATCTTATAAAAAATCCAAACCTTCTTTTAAAAGGAAAAATGTCTGTTTTACTTGTGGTAAACCTGGACATTATGCGAATAAATGTCATATGAAAGATTTTAAACGAAAAATTCAAAATATTAATGTTAAGCAGGATTCAGACTCTGATTCCTCTTCTGCTTCTGATGTTTGTCATTGTACAAACAACATTCCAAATACATCTTCTTCTAGTACAGAGATCAATGTGTTAACTGCTCAAGAAGAATTAATTCTTTCTATTGGTGAGCAAATAACTGATTCATCTCTGAAATATAAATATTTTACTGAATTAGTTTCATCCTCTGCAACTAATCCGGATCATGTTTCTGAATTTCCAATGCTTGAGAAAAAACAACAAAAATTTAAGAAACAATTAAATATAGATCCTACGAAATATACATTTACGAGTCCGATGAAGGTTGTGAATCAAAAACCTCATCAACCTACAATTCAGTCTCTTCAATCTGAGATTAATCAGTTGAAATCTGAAATTAGTACATTAACAACTCGAGTTTCTACTCTTGAAACTTTTGATAATGTATCTATTTCGGAATTTGAAAATAATAATATTTTCGTTGAAACTGTAACTCGTGTTACTCATCAACGCTGGTTTGTTCAAATCACATTTGCTATTAAAGATTTTCATTATAAATGTACTGCACTAATTGATTCAGGTGCTGATTTAAATTGTATTCGTGAAGGTCTGGTACCTCTACGCTACTGTGAATTAACCGATTATCATATATCAGTTGCCAATGGTAAACAAACACAAATCAAACATAAAATTTCCATGGCACACATTTGTCATCAATCTGTATGTATTCCGACTTCTTTTATAATTATAAAAGGTATGAATCATGATATGTTGTTAGGAACGCCATTTCTTCAACATATTCAACCTTTCAATGTTTCATCTCAAGGAATTTCTACCAAATTAATGAATAAAGAAATTTTCTTTTCGTTTATTCACCCTCCTGTTGCTCACTATTTAAATCAAATTATTAATCAAATTGATTTCAAACAAAATCATATATCGTTTTTACGAAATGAAATTCATCTTCTTAAAACTGATCAATGTCTACAATCGTCTGTATTTAAAAGTAAATTAGATCAATTTACTTTGCATCTACAAGAACAATGTTGTTCTGATATTCCTTCTGCATTTTGGGAACGTAAACGTCATATCGTTTCTCTTCCTTATATTCCTGAATTTGATGAATCTAAAATTCCTACGAAAGCAAATCCATCTCAAATGAATTCTCGATTAAGAGATCTTTGTCAAAATGAAATTAAAGATCTACTTAAAAAGAAATTAATTACTGCATCTCAATCTCCTTGGAGTTGCACAGCATTCTATGTTGAAAATGCTCCTGAACTTGAACGAGGTGTTCCTCGCCTTGTTATCAATTATAAACCCTTGAATATGGTTTTAAAAACAATTCGTTATCCTTTGCCAAATAAGAATGATCTTATTAAAGCAACAACGCAAGCTGTTGTCTTTTCCAAATTTGATCTCAAATCTGGATTTTGGCAAATACAAGTTCATCCATCTGACAGATATAAAACTGCATTTAATACTCCATTTGGTTTAAAGAATGCTCCATCAGAATTTCAAAAAATTATGAATGATATTTTCAATCCATATCATGAATATATTTTAGTATATATTGATGATATCTTGGTCTTTTCCTCCTCTATTGATCTACATTGGAAACATTTACATACTTTCCAATCGCTGATCATAAAAAATGGCTCTCTGTTATCTCAAAAGAAATTGCATCTCTTTCAACTTGATGTTACCTTTTTAGGTTTCAAAATTTCTCATCAAACGATTACTCCGGCTAACAGAGTACTCAATTTTGCTGATAAATTTCCTGACAAGTTAATTGATAAAAATCAATTACAGCGATTTCTTGGTTGTCTTAATTATCTTTCGGATTTCTATCAGAATGCTGTTGTTGATAGAAAACCTTTGCAAGCTTTGTTAAAATCTGATTCCAAATTCATTTGGACTCCTGATCATACCAAAGCTATTCAATTAATTAAACAAAAGGTGAAAACCTTACCATGTCTTCATTCCGCACACCACTATTTTAAAATTATTCAATCTGATGCTTTCTTATATTGGTTTTCGCGGAATTCTCCTTCAAAACTTCTCGAAGGATGAGCAACTTGTTTGCTTTACTTCTAAACTTTGGAATAAAACCCAATCTGAGTATTCCACTGTCAAAAAAGAAGTTTTAGCAATTGTACTTTGTGTTCAAAAATTTCAATCTGACATTTTAAATCAAAAATTTTTAATACGTGTTGATTGCAAATCTGCAAAAGAAGTTCTTTTGAAAGATGTAAAGAATTTGGTTTCAAAACAAATATTTGCTCGTTGGCAAGCAATTCTAAGTATATTTGACTTTGATATTGAATATATTAAAGGTTCTGACAATTCTTTACCTGATTTCTTATCTCGTGAATTTCTTACTTCGAAATTTATTAATTGTTTACAGATCATGGATAAAGGCAAATCGAAAGCGACGAATCGCTTCAAACCTTTATCTGAGCCTGAATCTCGATCTGAATATTTGTTAACCCATCGTCATCTCCTTCTCATTCTTGATACCCAATATTTGAATAAACCACTTGCCACCCAAGTCACTTTATTCATGCCTCCTGGCCTTCATTATATTCCTTCTCGTCCTCATACCAATCTAAACCTTTATGAATCTATCCTTGAGCATACGAAGTCCGTACAATTTGAGCATTTTATAAGAGAAAATTCGACTGAAATCTCTTACTCTAAATGTAGAATTCTAAAGGTATTATCTTTTTCTGAATGGTGTTCGTTAACTAAATCATTAACACATAGTCCATTTCAATATCAACAAATGACTATTGCTAATGATAAACCTCGTCCGTATTTCTCACATATAAAGACTATATGGATGTCATTAAATATTTTATTTTACCAAGACCTGCATTACTCGACATTCATGGTATTTGACATTTATGAAGTCACTCAAATTTCCTCTACCATCTTGGTTTATATGTGATCGGTGGACAAAGTTCGACCATCTACTTCGATATTTTCCCAAAGACCAATACTGCAAGCATATGAACAATCTAAGTTACCTTTGTTACAATTCATGCACCTAGGTATTCAATCCCATGGATACTCAAATGGCGTATGCCACTCATGAAGTAACAAAAACAATCTCGATCTTTTACTTATTTAGCTCAAGATATTTCCCGCAAATGGTGGGATAAATTCAATCAGTGTTTTTAACACACAACCAACTGCACCTTCTCAACTCAGTGAGTTCCCATCACTGTCATCAAGTTTTAAAGATATGGTTACCAAACCAAAACCACAAGTTGAATCTGCCACGGCTTCATCAGCACTAAATCCCGATGTTACTCAAGCTATATTTGATCAATTAAAACAAATGCATGATATGCATAAATCTTTGCATGATATGCAAAAGGCTATGAATGATCGTCTTGATCACATCGAATCTACCTCCTCCAAGCATTCAGTATCAGATGATAATATATATGTTCTTTCTGATACAGAATTATGACGGCTATTTCAATATTGATGAATCTACCCTGAATTCGGAATTTACGGCTCATATTTTGATACCTGGTATACAACAACCTTTGATTGATACCATTTATCCCTAACTTTTTCCCAATGGCGTTGAAATTGTTTGGCAAGCTCATTCGCCAAGATGTTATTTACATATTTTTCCCTGCAATGTGAATTTCTTATGGACTACAGAAGAAATTCAACTCCTTACCACACTGTGGTATCTTTTGGGAAAACCCATGATTCGTATCTATGTTCATTATCCAACAATTTTGAACTTCCCTGACTATGTTCATGAATCTCTTTGGGAATTTCTTAATTCCTATCCCATTCTGGCTTTATTGTATCCGGTACTTCGAATCATGTATCCTACCCATGCCATTGTCTAATGTTCAAGCTCATGCTCCCTGGACGTGTCCAGCATTCTGGCCCAAGCCGCACATCTTTTCAAGTACAGACTTCCTAGCATTATTGCTACTAGCTTTAATGACTAGCCTATGCCCGAATATGCCATCGAATATGCCATCTTTTGTCAAAGCAATCAAGTGCTACAGTGTAGCTTTTGCTTTTTCGAAAGGTCACGTACTGTACATTACTTTTACTTTTTCGAAAAGTCAAGCACTATTTATAAAGTGCTACAGTCTTGTCTTTTCCTATTTGTCTTTTAGTTTAAAGAGTCAAGCATGATACAGTGCTTTGTCTTTTGCTTTTGCGAAAGGTCACTTGACCTTTGCTTTTTCGAAGGGTCGTTTGTATCGTTTGTAAGGATTGCCTTTCCATCGGCAATGCGTCTATAAATAGCGTTTAGTTTGCAGTTGAAGGATATTCAGAGTTAGAGCGTTCTAAGAAGTTTTCTTGTTTAATGCTCTTGTACTTTGACTCACCTATATATCAAAATCAATTCTATAAATTTTATTATCTTTCTGCGACATCATCTACTCTCCTATTTGTTGAACCTCGGTTCAATATTGTTTGTATTCCCAATTTCCGCTTCCATTTCGTCTTCGGGCGAAAAATTGGTATCAGAGCCAATTCGGCTCCTCATCTTAAGGACGTTGCTACGCCTATCTCTGTAAGTATTCGCTATCAGTTCATGTATACTTTTTATTGCTTTGCCATCAGTTTCATTTGTGTCTTATTTCATTTTATCTCTGTTGATTTGTTTGATATCGCTCGAGATTAAGTTTTTCTTAATCATTCGTGGTTTTGCATCGGTGGTTTTTGATCGCTTTCCTAGTCGCGTTGTAAGTCTCGCAGAAGGGCGTAAGTCGAGCAGTGATTCGTTGACCAAGTGTGAAAAACCTATTTTCAAAACTATGAGTAATTTTCGTAAAAAATTATCACGAGCACTATCATCTAAATCATCTAAGATAAAAGTAGAAATAGGATCATCTTCTGAATCTTTTGGCACTGCATCTAAAAGTTTACCTAAACAGATAGATAAACTTGATTTGAAAAATATTTCTGAAATCACATATTCTAAAATTGACCAATCTCTTCGTAATTGGAATCTTCCTCATATACCACCTACCTCTGTTTATAATAAAGGATCTTTTGCTAAATCTCATGAGTTTATTGTCAAGTTAGAAGAAAATACTTTACCAATCTACTCAGAAGGTCAAGAAATTTATCTCATATCTCCTGAGAAAATGCAGAAATATCGTGAATCTTTTACATTTTGTCATGTTGGTCTTGTCCAAGTTGCCATTAAGCCACTAGTTTCACTAGGACTTGATAATTCTGTGTTAGTCTCTGTACGAGATAAACGACACAACAAATTTATTGACTCTCTTCTTGGCTTAATTGATGGAAGTTTGTCTGAAGGACCAATTTATTTCAATTGTTTTCCTAATTTCACATTTAATATGCATGATGATATAGCACATGAAGCTAATGTTCTCAGCATATATACCAAAGGATTTGATATGAAAGGCATCATTTCTAATGTTGCTGTTGTCTATCGTGTATTTTACAAATTAATGAAATCGATTGTTCCTGATGTTGCTTATACAAGTTTACAGACTGGAACTTCTACTCTTTTCTTAACCAATGTTAAAAACAATACAGTTGATCGAACTCAATTAATCAAATGGAAAGATGTATCTATTCCCCAACAATGGACAATTAAAGATACAAATCAAGAAGAATCTCAAAAGAGACAAACGTCTCAACAAATTAATCAAATTATTACTCATGATGATGGTAATGTTGATATTATCTTTGCTCCTCGAGCATCTACATCAACATCTACTTCAACCAGTTTCTCATCAAAAGCTAAATCTTATGTTGAACCTAGTTCAACTGCTGAACCAAGTTCATCAAATATTTCGGATGCAACAACTCCTCCGCCTCCTCAAGTTGTAGGTGTTGCTTATCCTGTTTATGCTAATCCACATATTGATACCACTGATAATGTGAGTATTAATGATTTTGCTGATTATCATATTAATGTTGTTTCTCTTGTTGACGAAGAAATTTCTCCCCGACTTTAAAATAGCTTATGAATCTTTAAAAAATGAATTTTTAAATCATCCTTTTAAACCTATATTCTCAGTAAACTTATCTCTTTTAAAAATCAAGCAATTTTTCGAGAAAAGTATTTTGAATATGTTAAAACTAATCAAGTGAATATTCCATTTTTCGACCGGATATCTCAAAAATGTCCATCTCTTTCTCTTCAAATAAATACCATTCTGGGAAGGTACTTCCGGAAAAAATATAAACAAACGCATCCCCCTTTAGCTCCCATTAAAATATCTCGACGATATTAAAGCTACTCCATTTAAAACTTTTAAGCCCGACACAGAGTTGCTATGTCAAAAGATATTTTGCATATCATAGAGCAAAATAATTTTACAAATCTATATTTATCAACTTTATCTACAATGTAATAGCTCAAGCTCAATCTAATATGCCTAGTGTCTAGGTACAAAGATCTCCGCAAATAAAAGGCTTTTCATCCTTCTTCTTCTGCTTCAGTTCCTTTAACTTCGTTTGCAAAACAAAATAAAGCTTCAAATGAATTTATGGAAATTTTAACGAAGCAATTAGCTCAGTTAAATATTTCTACAACTCCTTCGAGTTCTTCTCCTCAACCTCAACCTATATCCACGCCAATGGATAAAGGTAAAGGTCCTCCGATTGCTAATTTAGATCAAATTGATCCACTTGTCGTCTCTATTGAAGCGATGATTCTACTCATTCTCGTTTCTCAATCTAAGTAGCTCCTCTCGATCGGGCCTCATCATTTTTCCTCATCAATCGTATTGAAAGAAATCAATTTAAGACTAGATTTCCGAATCAAAAACAATATTATTCACGACCATCTCCCATGATATGGTTCTTGAAGAAAAAGTTCCAAAAATCAAAAATATGACTACTCAACCCTTTATGATTGGAATATTGATGGTTTATCTCAATATCATGTGTTAGATGTCATTCTTCAATGCAAACATATGCAAAAGCTTGCGATATGCATCAAGATCCCAAGAACAAATTGCAAATCGCAATAACTTCCGGTTTTTCCTGATACAGCTTATATGGTTGGTGGCATTATGTTCTTTCACGCCGCAATCTCGTAAAAATATCCTCGAATCTGCTGAGAAAGACCCTCAACATAATGTTCTCTCGATGATTTTGGAAGACCAAAATCAAATGCTATTGATACGCTACGGCAAATCTTGTGTGGCATTTTGTTGGCACATTGGAATATTTGAATGAAAAAATCACTGATCAATTACAAAATTTACGATGTCGCACTTTAGTGATTATCATTGTACAAAGATATATTCTTTTCGAAATTATATCTCGATCGAACAACATGATACAAATTTCTCGAAAGAAAGATTTGTTGGCTTGGATTACCATCTTTCTTCTCTCGCTAAAAGTCAAAGAATATATTAAAGATCAAAATAATGGGTCAATGAACTGGACTGAATTATCATATGGTGATGTCTGTCAATATGTTCAAAAATGTGATATTTCTATTTGTAATGATATGCGTATGAAACGCCAATTACAGAAAGAAAAGAGCTCATTAAAACGTGATCTTGGTAATTTCTGTATTGACTTCGGTCATGATTTTGATTTTACCCCTTTAGCTAAAACTAGGTTTAAGCGTACAAAAGGATTTTCATATGCTAAACCAAGATCTAAACAATCTAAATCGTATAGTAAATCTTATAAAAAATCCAAACCTTCTTTTTAAAAGGAAAAATGTTTGTTTTACTTGTGGTAAACCCGACATTATGCGAATAAATGTCATATGAAAGATTTTAAACGAAAAATTCAAAATATTAATGTTAAGCAGATTCGACTCGATTCCTCTTCTGCTTCTGATGTTTGTCATTGTACAAACAACATTCCAAATACATCTTCTTCTAGTACAGAGATCAATGTGTTAACTGCTCAAGAAGAATTAATTCTTTCTATTGGTGAGCAAATAACTGATTCATCTATGAAATATAAATATTTTACTGAATTAGTTTCATCCTCTGCAACTAATCCGGATCATGTTTCTGAATTTCCAATGCTTGAGAAAAAGCAACAAAAATTTAAGAAACAATTAAATATAGATCCTATGAAATATACATTTACGAAGTCTCCATGAAGGTCAGAATCAAAACCTCATCAACCTACAATTCAAATCTTCCTTCAATCTGAGATTAATCGCTTGAAATCAAATTAGTACATTAACAACTCGAGTTTCTACTCTTGAAACTTTTGATAATGTATCTATTTCTAATTTGAAAATAATACTATTTTCGTTGAAACCGTAACCTCGTGTTACTCATCAACGCTGGTTTGTTCAAATCACATTTGCTATTAAAGATTTTCATTATAAATGTACCGCACTAATTGATTCAAAGCTTTGATTTAAATTGTATTCGTAAGGTCCGTACCTCTACGCTATCATGAATTAACCGATTATCATATATCAAATACCAATGGTAAACAAACACAAATCAAACATAAAATTTCCATGGCACACATTTGTCATCAATCTGTATGTATTCCGACTTCTTTTATAATTATAAAAGGTATGAATCATGATATGTTGTTAGGAACGCCATTTCTTCAACATATTCAACCTTTCAATGTTTCATCTCAAGGAATTTCTACCAAATTAATGAATAAAGAAATTTTCTTTTCGTTTATTCACCCTCCTGTTGCTCACTATTTAAATCAAATTATTAATCAAATTGATTTCAAACAAAATCATATATCGTTTTTACGAAATGAAATTCATCTTCTTAAAACTGATCAATGTCTACAATCGTCTGTATTTAAAAGTAAATTAGATCAATTTACTTTGCATCTACAAGAACAATGTTGTTCTGATATTCCTTCTGCATTTTGGGAACGTAAACGTCATATCGTTTCTCTTCCTTATATTCCTGAATTTGATGAATCTAAAATTCCTACGAAAGCAAATCCATCTCAAATGAATTCTCGATTAAGAGATCTTTGTCAAAATGAAATTAAAGATCTACTTAAAAAGAAATTAATTACTGCATCTCAATCTCCTTGGAGTTGCACAGCATTCTATGTTGAAAATGCTCCTGAACTTGAACGAGGTGTTCCTCGCCTTGTTATCAATTATAAACCCTTGAATATGGTTTTAAAAACAATTCGTTATCCTTTGCCAAATAAGAATGATCTTATTAAAGCAACAACGCAAGCTGTTGTCTTTTCCAAATTTGATCTCAAATCTGGATTTTGGCAAATACAAGTTCATCCATCTGACAGATATAAAACTGCATTTAATACTCCATTTGGTCAATATCAATGGAATGTTATGCCTTTTGGTTTAAAGAATGCTCCATCAGAATTTCAAAAAATTATGAATGATATTTTCAATCCATATCATGAATATATTTTAGTATATATTGATGATATCTTGGTCTTTTCCTCCTCTATTGATCTACATTGGAAACATTTACATACTTTCCAATCGCTGATCATAAAAAATGGCCTTGTGCTATCTCAAAAGAAATTGCATCTCTTTCAACTTGATGTTACCTTTTTAGGTTTCAAAATTTCTCATCAAACGATTACTTCTTAAGTAATTAGTACTCAATTTTGTCATTGATAAATTTCCTGACAAGTTAATTGATAAAAATCAATTACAAATGATTTCTTGTTGTCTTAATTATCTTTCGGATTTCTATCAGAATGCTGTTGTTGATAGAAAACCTTTGCAAGCTTTGTTAAAATCTGATTCCAAATTCATTTGGACTCCTGATCATACCAAAGCTATTCAATTAATTAAACAAAAGGTGAAAACCTTACCATGTCTTCATCTGGCACAGCCTCACTATTTTAAAATTATTCAATCTGATGCTTCTTATATTGGTTTTGGCGGAATTCTCCTTCAAAACCCCCCCGGGAAGGATGAGCAACTTGTTTGCTTTACTTCTAAACTTTGGAATAAAACCCAATCTGAGTATTCCACTCTCAAAAAAGAAGTTTTAGCAATTGTACTTTGTGTTCAAAAATTTCAATCTGACATTTTAAATCAAAAATTTTTAATACGTGTTGATTGCAAATCTGCAAAAGAAGTTCTTTTGAAAGATGTAAAGAATTTGGTTTCAAAACAAATATTTGCTCGTTGGCAAGCAATTCTAAGTATATTTGACTTTGATATTGAATATATTAAAGGTTCTGACAATTCTTTACCCGATTTCTTATCTCGTGAATTTCTTACTTCTAAATTTATTAATTGTTTACAGATCATGGATAAAGGCAAATCGAAAGCGACGAATCGCTTCAAACCTTTATCTGAGCCTGAATCTCGATCTGAATATTTGTTAACCCATCGTCATCTCCTTCTCATTCTTGATACCCAATATTTGAATAAACCACTTGCCACCCAAGTCACTTTATTCATGCCTCCTGGCCTTCATTATATTCCTTCTCGTCCTCATACCAATCTAAACCTTTATGAATCTATCCTTGAGCATACGAAGTCCGTACAATTTGAGCATTTTATAAGAGAAAATTCGACTGAAATCTCTTACTCTAAATGTAGAATTCTAAAGGTATTATCTTTTTCTGAATGGTGTTCGTTAACTAAATCATTAACACATAGTCCATTTCAATATCAACAAATGACTATTGCTAATGATAAACCTGCTGTATTTCTCACATATAAAGACTATATGGATGCTTGGCGAAATATTTTATTTTACCAAGACCCTGCTACTCGACATTCATGGTATTTGACATTTATGAAGTCACTCAAATTTCCTCTACCATCTTGGTTTATATGTGACTGGTGGACAAAGTTCGGACCATCTACGGATATTTTCCCAGCACCAATACTGCAAGCATATGAACAATCTAAGTTACCTTTGTTACAATTCATGCACCGGTATTCAATCCCATGGATACTCAAATGGCAGTATGCCACTCATGAAGTAACAAAAAACAATCTCGGATCTTTTACTTATTTAGCTCAAGATATTTCCTGCAAATGGTGGGATAAATTCAATTGTGTTTTTAACACACAACCAACTGCACCTTCTCAACTCAGTGAGTTCCCATCACTGTCATCAAGTTTTAAAGATATGGTTACCAAACCAAAACCACAAGTTGAATCTGCCACGGCTTCATCAGCACTAAATCCCGATGTTACTCAAGCTATATTTGATCAATTAAAACAAATGCATGATATGCATAAATCTTTGCATGATATGCAAAAGGCTATGAATGATCGTCTTGATCACATTGAATCTACCTCCTCCAAGCATTCAGTATCAGATGATAATATATATGTTCTTTCTGATACAGAATTATGACGGGCTATTTCAATATTGATGAATCTACCCTGAATTCGGAATTTACGGCTCATATTTTGATACCTGGTATACAACAACCTTTGATTGATACCATTTATCCCTAACTTTTTCCCAATGGCGTTGAAATTGTTTGGCAAGCTCATTCGCCAAGATGTTATTTACATATTTTTCCCTGCAATGTGAATTTCTTATGGACTACAGAAGAAATTCAACTCCTTACCACACTGTGGTATCTTTTGGGAAAACCCATGATTCGTATCTATGTTCATTATCCAACAATTTTGAACTTCCCTGACTATGTTCATGAATCTCTTTGGGAATTTCTTAATTCCTATCCCATTCGGTTTTATTGTATCTGGTACTCTCGAATCATGTATCCTACCCATGCCATTGTCTAATGTTCAAGCTCATGCTCCCCGGACGTGTCCAAAGATTCTCGCCTGCCGCACATCTTTTCAAGTACGTACTTCCTAGCATTATTGCTACTAGCTTTAATGACTAGCCTATGCCCGAATATGCCATCGAATATGCCATCTTTTGTCAAAGCAATCAAGTGCTACAACAGTAGCTTTTGCTTTTTCGAAAGTGTCACGTATCGTACATTACTTTTACTTTTTCGAAAAGTCAAGCACTATTTATAAAGTGCTACGCCTTGTCTTTTCCTATTTGTCTTTTAGTTTAAAGAGTCAAGCATGATACAGTGCTTTGTCTTTTGCTTTTTGCGAAAGGTCACTTGACCTTTGCTTTTTCAAAGGGTCGTTTGTAAGGATTGCCTTTCCATCTAATGCGTCTATAAATAGCGTTTAGTTTGCGCTGAAGGATATTCGTAGTTAGAGCGTTCTAAGAAGTTTTCTTGTTTAATGCTCTTGTACTTTGACTCACCTATATATCAAAATCAATTCTATAAATTTTATTATCTTTCTCGCGACATCATCTACTCTCCTATTTGTTGAACCTCGCTTCAATATTGTTTGTATTCCCACTTTCCGCTTCCATTTCGTCTTCTAAGCGAAAAATTGGTATCGTAGCCAATTCGGCTCCTCATCTTAAGGACGTTGCTACGCCTATCTCTCGTAAGTATTCGCTATCGCTCATGTATACTTTTTATTGCTTTGCCATCGCTTTCATTCGTGTCTTATTTCATTTTATCTCTCATTGATTTGTTTGATATCGCTCGAGATTAAGTTTTTCTTAATCATTCGTGGTTTTGCATCGGTGGTTTTTGATCGCTTTCCTAGTCGCGTTGTAAGTCTCGCAGAAGGCGTAAGTCGAGCAAAGTGATTCGTCGACCAAGTGTGAAAAACCTATTTTCAAAACTATGAGTAATTTTCGTAAAAAATTATCACGAGCACTATCATCTAAATCATCTAAGATAAAAGTAGAAATAGGATCATCTTCTCAATCTTTTGCACCGCATCTAAAAGTTTACCTAAACAGATAGATAAACTTGATTTGAAAAATATTTCGAAATCACATATTCTAAAATTGACCAATCTCTTCGTAATTGGAATCTTCCTCATATACCACCTACCTCTTTTATAATAAAGGATCTTTTGCTAAATCTCATGACTTTATTGTCAAGTTAGAAGAAAATACTTTACCAATCTACTCGTAAGGTCAAGAAATTTATCTCATATCTCCCGAGAAAATGCGTAAATATCGTGAATCTTTTACATTTTGTCATGTTGGTCTTGTCCAAGTTGCCATTAAGCCACTAGTTTCACTAGGACTTGATAATTCTCGTGTTAGTCTCTCGTACGAGATAAACGACACAACAAATTTATTGACAATTTATTTCAATTGTTTTCCTAATTTCACATTTAATATGCATGATGATATAGCACATGAAGCTAATGTTCTCAGCATATATACCAAAGGATTTGATATGAAAGGCATCATTTCTAATGTTGCTGTTGTCTATCGTGTATTTTACAAATTAATGAAATCGATTGTTCCTGATGTTGCTTATACAAGTTTACAGACTGGAACTTCTACTCTTTTCTTAACCAATGTTAAAAACAATACAGTTGATCGAACTCAATTAATCAAATGGAAAGATGTATCTATTCCCCAACAGTGGACAATTAAAGATACAAATCAAGAAGAATCTCAAAAGAGACAAACGTCTCAACAAATTAATCAAATTATTACTCATGATGATGGTAATGTTGATATTATCTTTGCTCCTCGAGCATCTACATCAACATCTACTTCAACCAGTTTCTCATCAAAAGCTAAATCTTATGTTGAACCTAGTTCAACTGCTGAACCAAGTTCATCAAATATTTCGGATGCAACAACTCCTCCGCCTCCTCAAGTTGTAGGTGTTGCTTATCCTGTTTATGCTAATCCACATATTGATACCACTGATAATGTGAGTATTAATGATTTTGCTGATTATCATATTAATGTTGTTTCTCTTGTTGACGAAGAAATTTCTCCTGACTTTAAAATAGCTTATGAATCTTTAAAAAATGAATTTTTAAATCATCCTTTTAAACCTATATTCTGTAAACTTATCTCTTTTAAAAATCAAGCAATTTTTCGAGAAAAGTATTTTGAATATGTTAAAACTAATCAAGTGAATATTCCATTTTTTGACTGGATATCTCAAAAATGTCCATCTCTTTCTCTTCAAATAAATACCATTTGGGAAGGTACTTCCGGGAAAAAATATAAACAAACGCATCCCCCTTTAGCTCCCATTAAAATATCCGACGATATTAAAGCTACTCCATTTAAAACTTTTAAGCCCGACACAGAGTTGCTATGTCAAAAGATATTTTGCATATAAATCACAACACTGTTATTGTGACTGATGACCGCCCCTATCAATGACCCACGCGTACACACACCTCGCAACAATCTTGTACGCACATCTTAGTCGACAATTCTACTTGTCAAAGACATGTTATTAATTTGCATGTGTTGTGTATGTGGCTTGATGTTCACGCTGGTGAGAACGATAAAAAAGTGTGTAGGTGGTGATGAATTGGTACTGATGAATGGCCAAATTACTTAGTTAATAATTTTCTTAATAATAAACGCATTTATGTAACTGTTTTGAAAAAACTTTTAATAAGGAAAAACATTACTTATTTGTCATATGCAAGCATCATGTCATTTGTCACCCCATATAATTAATAATATTTTGAATAATATAGTAAGGAATGAAACGTCTGTTAAGTTTCTTAAAATGATTTAAAATATCATTAATTTATACCTTTAGTTAAAATGCTATGTGTATGCCTTCACATCCTTAATGTTATCTAATATGAATGGACTAATATTGTTATTGTTTATTTTTTGGAGTGTGGGCTAATGTTTTATGTCACTTGCATATAATTTTAATGTAAGTAAGTTGTATGGTTTCATGATATATAACTTGATTTTATTTCTCAAGCTAATTAATTATTATCATATTAAGCTATTATGTGAAGTTATTTAAATTAATCAGTGTGATATAATTTGATTGTCACTAAATTATTTTTATGAGTTAATGTCACCAAAGTGACCTGACTATACGTATGCAATCAAATAAATAAATACATACAATTGGATTAAAAAAAACGATTAATAAAGAAGCAATCAAGCAAATTAACGTTGTTTGTTTTAAATTAATTACTTTCATATTATGATTAAATTTACTTATGCACTCGTTTTTTTTCTTGATATTATACAAATAATATGCAATACACATTACTAAAATATTATGGCTGACCTAAAATTAAGTTTGCAACATTTTAGTAATGTATAATGAACTGGCATTTACAAATGCGATAGTAAAAAGAAAATGTATTATTGTTAATATTATAGATATAACTTGTTGCTTATATTATGAAGTTGCGTTAATCATCAAAGTGGTCCAACTACGTAGTTTAAACATCAAAATTATAGAGTTTTGATACACATTTTCTTATCATTTTATGATAACTATTAGAAATTGATTTAGCCCAAAGGTGAATCATATTTTTTTAATAATCTATTATTAACATGATTTAATATATATTAGTTTGCTAATGATAATTAAGAACGATGAAGGATACCCAAAGGTACCTCGTCCTCTTGATTTGTTGAATGATTACTAAAACATTATGGTTAGCTTGGAGGTACACCATCTTTTTAGTAATATATGAACTAATATTTTATGATATATATATATATAATAATTACTAAATATTATGGTTGACCCAAAGGTACACCACATTTTGGCAATGTATGTAAATTTTATGACAAGTTAAAAATGGAATAGATACCCAAAGGTACCATATATTTTTAATTTTTTACTTACTTATAGAATAAAGTAAAATGTGTTTTTACCAAAAGGAAAAGCACAATATTACCAGACTTATGAATGATTCATATAGGCATACATGGACAATTTGACACTCCATTGAACTCTATCTGGTGAATATTGTGAAAGATAAGATTAAATAACTAAACAGTGTCCTATTCCATTTGCTAAACTCCTTGAACGACATGGTATTTATGCTTAATTCATAGTGCTGGTATACGCCTCAGCATAATGATGTAGTTGAACAACATAACTAAACAATTGATGGAAGAAATTAGGGGTATGTTAAGTAATTCTATATTGCCTAAATTATTGTCGATGGAGACCCTGAAGAATGTTGTCTTTTAACAAAAGCGTTTATAGCAAGTCAATTCCTAAAACTCCTTTTGAGTTCTAGACTAAAAGGAAACCTACCTTAAGACATCTACACATTTCGGGTTATCCAACAAATTAAGAATAAAACTTGTAATCCACAAGAAAGTACATTAGAATATCGAACGATCAATTACTATTTTATTGGCTACTTTATAAAATCTAAAGGCTATAGAATTTACTATCCTAGCCATTTTATATAAAATATTAAAATTGAAAATGCTAGATTCATCAAGAATGGTGAAATTAGTGGGAGTGATGTATCATATTACCTATAACTTTTAATGAAGTAGTAGTTGCTGCTAATAGTGATTCTCATAACAAAAATCTCGAATAGTGAGTAGATATGTTATTAATTCTTGATGTTTTATGTTATGATTATATGAATCTAATTATAATATAGGGACATATATTTTAAGACTTAGTTTCTTATGATGAAGTCATCAAGGTGATGAATTTCTAAAATGGATTGATGTCATGAAAGATGAGTTAAAATCAATAGTGCAAAATAAAGTCTAGAATCTCATTGAATTACATAAGAATTTTAAACCTATAAATGAATTTTCAAGATTAATAGTGATTGTAAAGGCAATATCAAACGATATAAAGCTATACTTGTAGCTAAAGATTGTCTTAAAAATAAAGCATTGATCATACGGAGATATTCTCCGATTATGTATCTAAGAAGAACACTTTCATAATCATAAAAATATTGGTTAGTTATTTGATTAAGAATTACGTCAAATTAATGTAAAGATTGCTTTTTTGAGTAGGAGTTTAGATGAAGTCTATATGAATCAATCTAAAGAAATTTATAGAAGGAATCGAACACTAAGTCTGCAAACTTAAGAAGTCAATATATGGATTAAAACAAGCTCCCAGTTAGTGGTATATTAAGTTAATGATACCATAACATCCTTACGACTTAAATTTTTTTTGTCAATCGATGCATATATCTTAAGGTCAGTGGGATCCAGTTCATATTTTGATACTTTGATGATATTTTTCTTGATAAGAGTGATCTCAGTATGCTCTGTGAGATCAAAGAGTTTCTCTTTCATAACTTTGAAATAAAACGATATACCAGACCAAATTTCAGTTTTACCGTTGGCGTGTTGGGATGTTACCAAAGTAACCTTTGCACGGCCCAATTGTGAGCTGCAAAGAAGGTATTACGGTATTTATAGTGGGGCAAAAGATAACATGCTCACTTATAGAAAGTCTAATAACTTTAAGGATATTGGTTATTCAGACATGGACTTTATTGGTTCTCTTCACAATAGAAAGTCTACTTTTTGGCATATTTTTTTTCACTGATGGAGAAATCTCCTTAAGAGCTAAACAGACAATCATGAGTACTTCTACTATGAAATCTAGCTAAGTTTGTAGTTTTAAACTACAAATCAAGGATTATGTTAAGGAACTTCATTTAAGGACTTGATACTATTAACTTCATTTTCAAGTCATTACAATTTAATATGATAATTTCGTAGTTATATTTTTCTCCAAAAATGTCTGGTTTTAAACTGGTACAAAATTATGGAGTAAAATACTTTGCAGTTAAAGAAATTAAATAGAAAAAGTGTCAATTAGACATATTAGCACAAATCTTATGGTTACAAATCCCCTAACGAAAGGATTGCTACCGAAGTCATTAAGAACATGTCGACATAATGGGCCTTAATTGTTATTCCTAATTATTTTAATTTGGGATTCGATTATGCTTATGTTTATGTTTACGAGATCTTATTTATTGTGCTAATTCTACTAATATATGCGCACACTTATGTTAATGATGATTCTAACCGAATTTAGTCATTGACACGGACATTATGTTTTATGAATCATTTACAATAAATTAGTATTGGTCGTGGTACATGGAAGAGAATATGTCTTATTTTGATGTATAACCGCTATGACTCTCATTGCTAATTTATTTTATAATGATTTAATGATGTCAAACATATATGCGTGCTAACATACAAATTATGTAATGTTTGGTCGTAATGTGGGTCAAGTGGGAGAATATAAGACCGTAATGTGTCTCATAATACTTTTAATTTATGTAATGAATACATTATGTAACGTATAGACCTAAAAACTCGTGAGCTCTCATTACCGTTACCAATTTGATGGAAATTGGTATTAACGTGGGAAGCTTAAAGGTTCTCCCTCAAGCCTATAAAAGGACACTTGAACCATCAAACAATGTGTTGAATGCGTCGAGGCTCATAAAGGCCATATGATCTTTGGGTTTTACGAGTCTATCTAATCGCTTTCGCAGGTAATTTTTTTATTTGATATAATTCTTATATTTAAGAATGTTTACAAACTCAGGTTGGACTTAGGCAGGGCTATTTTTTAAGGCTTTGTGCAAGGCATTTTAGGCTCGGTTTTCAGATGTATTGGGCGCAAGCCTGGCCAACCCATTCTGTGCCAAGCTTGGGCACTGAATCTAAATATATGAGGATTACTTCAAAACGACATCATCTTTTAAAGTAAATTGAGATTTATTACATTTTCAAAGTACGTCATAAGCTCTACAACAACAACATAGCCTCAGTCCCAAATTAATTGGGGTCGGCTACATGGATCAAACTTTTCCATTGTGCTCGATTAAGTGCAATTGATGGTGAGTTTTTCAAACCATTCAAATCCCTCATAATTAATGCATCTCATATCAAAATACATCATAAGCTCTACATGGTTTAAACATCAGAACTTATGTTGTGACAACTAAAGCTCGAAGAGCATGTTGGAGCCCGCTTCCGCGCTCACAAGAAGACAATCTATTGATACCAAATCTGAAAAAAATTGTGACAACTAAAGCTCGAAGAGGACGTTCAATATTGTTGAGTATAACATAAAGGTATAGAAAATAATTAAGGTATAATACTTTTCAATAATAATAATAATAATAATAATATATACATAGACATGCAAACAATATATATCATTCGTACATGAAGAAAAAGGAATATCATTAAATCAAAATATAAAAGAGAACTTGGGAGTATTCTATTTTACATTAGAGATGCAACAATAATTAAGAATTGCTAGTTTGAACTTAACTTTTTTTTTTCTTGAGAAAAAGTTTGTCTTAACTTTAATAGCTATCCACATAAATTAAAACAAATAAACTATGACCTTGGAGGGGGCATAAAATTAGAAAAGAAAAACGAAAAAAAAGGAATAAAATTAACAAATAAAAGAAATCGATGCAACCGAATAAAAAATTTGGGATCGAAAATATAAAAGGTAATTTTGGAATTTCAAGTCACGAACGAAAGCTGAAGGATTCACGCTTCTTATATTACTTAAATATATAAATAAGCTACCCACCTGACATTCATGCTGGGTCTGGGCCTAGAATACAAGCCCAGGCCCATCATAAAAAAATTCGGGTTTTAACTAGCCCGAGATATGTCGGATTTATCATTTATGTTTGATAGCAAAAAAAAAAAGAAAAAAATCATAAAAAATTGTCTACTTTTTTTATGTAACCGTTTTTTCCACTGTTTGATAACTTTGTAATCGCACCGAGAAAAAAAAAAACTACATCCCCCTATTTTTCTCATTTATTTTCTCATCTTTTAGCGTGGAAAATTAAAAATCTCTTCATCTCTCTCACGAACTGATCATTTATTCCACCCAAACAAACTTGGCATCTGCTACTCTTTCGCGGATACACACTCTTTCTTTCTCTCTCTCGTCTCCGGCTGTCACCAACATCATCGTCGAGCCGCCCGACATCGACGATGATTTAGATGTGCACACGCATTGAACCATAAAAGAAAATTCTTTCTCATGCAATCAAACAACTATGAGAAAATTTTCTTTATAAAATCCTCTCGAAAAGATTTGCTAAAAAAAAAGTTTTTTTCTCATTGAAGATTTTTTTTGCTATCAAACACACCCTTACATAAGATTTTTTAAATGCAAGCCCAATCAATGTTGGGCAAACCTAGGCGGACGCGATGGGTACTCGACCCAATTATTAGGTTTACTTTAGGTAGGCATGTTCATGGATCTAGGGGCCTGCCCGACACGTGCATGAACAATTTAGCTGTGTTTGTGCATCCTTGTTAAAGAAAACCCCAACCTCACTTAAGTTTGGTTCTTAGGCCACCTTATAAAATCCAAGCTTCGTTCGGGTCCGATTCAAATAGAAACTAATAACTAATTAAAAATAAATAATGTTGCTGGTTAGACTTGATCCTATCATTGGATGTAATGAGTACATTGCATGTTAACTTACCATTTGAGCTACTTCTTACTTTGTACAACATTATATATAAAGTAAATACATAGAAATATAATAGGGTGTTGAAAAAGTACACGAGAATAAATATTACGAATTAAATAAATAATTTGAATTTTTTATATTCTTTGATAAAAAATATGTGGACTTGTTAGGTCGAGCTCAGGTTTTATATGTTTTATATAGTTTGGGTTTTGACCAATGTATAAGCCCGTATATAGGTTGGGCTTATGCTTTGATTCTTAGGCCTGAATCCAATCGGGTCGACACTTAAATAGATTTAACTCTTGCAAAAAAAAAAAAAAGCATTAACAAATGATCCATTGGTCCGAATGGTTCTTCACTCATGTCCTTTAAATTCCAGTCTTACAAATAGAGACTCAAGTGGGGAAGGTTCTTTATCTATTGGGGATCGACCTAAAGCCAACTTGAAGTATTCAATTTTGTCCGGATAATAGGTTGTCATGAAAAAAAATAAGAGGGTCGCTAAGGGCACCCCACCTTTTAATGAAGGCACCCAGTTAATGTGGGTACAAACCAATTTACCTGGGGCACCCAAAAATTAGACCCGAAATACCCAAAATACCCCTCGTGCAAAAAAACTCTCGCACCCCACGACCCCCACCACCACCTTCACCGAAATCTTGTGGAAGAATCCATTTCTTTTGAACCGACCTGTGAGAGGAATCCCCGAAATCGTGTTTCCCGTGTCTCCCCTTGTGTTTCTCCTTCGTTGTACGAGTTTTTTGCAGTTCGTAGGGTCGGGGTGTGAGCCGATTTCGTCTCCAAGTTAGGGCTCGGTTAAAGATCGTCGAACACATATTTTGCGCGAAATCGATTGTTTGAAGGTACGTTTTTAGTATACTTAAGTTACATTTGGTAGAGTAGTTGTAATGTGTGTGTGGCGGTTTGTTGAATGGTTAAAAAATGGGAATTCGCGGTTCTCGGCCACACAGGCCAGAGACCGTGCTAACTGTCTCGGTCAAGCATGGCCGATACATAAGCTAAATTTTTGGGAACTCGAAGTCTCGGCCACAAAGGCCTGAAGAGTTCACAGTGGCTCGGTTACGCATGGCCGAGAGTACTCTAGTTCTCTTGGCCGAGACATGACAAGAGCTAGAATTAGTGCTAGGTAATGTGGTGTCGGTGGTGTACAACCGAGAATTTGCTCCTACTCTCTGGTTGTACATCGGCGAGAGTGTTAGAGTGTTAGAGTAGGCTCGGTCGTGATTGGACGAGAGCAAGGCGAATTGAAATGGTCAACCCATCTCGGTGGTGCACAACCGAGACCTTTCTATTGGACTCGGTTGTACACTGTCGATATATTGGAGGCATTGTCGGTCATGGGTGACCGAAAATATGGGTTGTTTCACAAACCTGCTTGACCGAGACATCAGAAATGGATGAATTTGAACATTTTTTTTTTGTAAATTTTTTTTGGGTTCTGTTCCATGCGCTTATATGTTGTAATTTTTTCAGGTATGGCTCGTCCGAAGGTACCGGTGACTAGGGAGGAGGCTGGTGTTGAGGTGTCGAGGCCTAACCGGGGGCGAGGTGGCCGGAGACCCCCGACAGCATCGTACCGGAAAGAGAAAGAGAAGGAGAATGAGGATGTTAAGGGCAAGGCGAAGGTAGATGGTACTCGTGGAATGTTACATTTGCACGATGAGGGTTCGACCCTCGATGCTGGGCGACCTGAGGATCTTGTTGTTGCCCGAGGGGAAGAGGAGGGGCATGCATCGGAGTCTAGTAGCAGTGACTCTTCAGAGGCGGGGAACACGACAAACATATCGTAATGTGGGCGGGAGTAGTAGTGGTGGAGCTGGCCATAATGAAGGAGAGCCAAAAGTGGCCCGTTGAAGCGCGTGCTCCATTCCCCGGTGGTCCTATAGACGGGGCGTTGTTGAAGAGCTTCAAGGATCATGTGGCGTTATCGATTTGGAGCAATGAGGTAATTTCGATTTCATTGAACGGAGTAACTTAATACTCATGGTTTTAACATACTGACGAGATGTATTTATTTGTTGCAGGAGCGTCCCGTTCTCAAGTGTATCAATCACGGAGCTCAGATACAAGAATGGGATTTACAGTCGTGCCACCCGGACACGGCGGGACTTCAAGAGGATTATTCAACGTTCCGAGTTGAATACGCGATAGACTGCTCATACCGCAAGGCCAACAAGGAGGTGATCTCTGCATTTGTGGAGCGGTGGCAGCCGGAGACGAACACATTTCACCTTCCTTTTGGTGAAATGTCTATCTCATTAGAGGATGTCAGCTTCCTCCTGAAGATTCCTGTGACGGGCAAAGTTGTGGCAGTGGAGAACTTTACGAGGTACACGGAGGAATCTCGCTCGGACGCGATTAAGATGGTATCGAACCTACTTGGGGTTAGCGTCGAGGAGGCTGAGGAGGAGGTGAATATTAGCAAGGGGCTCATAGTGCGCAAATGTTGGCTGAAGAGTCGACGGTGCCCCAAAGCTGGTTCGAGACCCATAAATTATCCTCCTGTGGAATGCACCGCCCGAGCGTACCTGCTGTACCTGTTGTCATGCACTCTATTTGCCGATAAGAGTGGGTCTCGGGTGTCGATCGCGCCGCTGAAGCTTTCTTAGGACTTGGACGACGTAGGAAACTACGCATGGGGTGCGCGCTGCGTTGGCCTACTTGTATCGACACTGGGGTCCGCCACGAGAGTGCAAGTGTCTCGTATTGCGGCTACCTCACATTGCTTGAGGTTTGTTATAAAATAGACTTAATTTTCTTTTTGTATTTCAATTAGGCCAACTTGCAATTGTGGACTAACTAACATTGTATGTATTTGCAGGGGATGAGTGTACGACCATTTCAAACTTGGTCCGCCACACCCAATGCGAAGTACATGGACTACGTGCAACCTCGTGTCTGCGATGGATTCAAAAGTATGAGACGGTGGCGAATGTAGACAAACTCGGGGCCATTAGGAGAACCTTGGATAGGTTGCGCCCAAGTGAGGTGAGATGGTTATCCATATCCTCTGATGGTTGATGTTTTAGTAATTATTTTTTGCTAACAATGGTTGTTGCATTTTGATTAGGTCACTTGGGACCCATATGTGAATTTAAGGGAAAATGGAGTTGTGCAAGCGATGGTTTTTTATAGTGGGAGATCAAGTACATGGATGTGGTGGAGCTCTACCACCTGGACAGGATTCTGAGACAGTTTGGGCATGTGCAATCTATACCAGATCCTCCGTACCGTCCATTGGAAGCACACCGAGGCCCATCTCGCGAACAAGTACTCCGTCAAGTATGGGTTCCAAAGCAAGACAATTGGTAGCGATGGAGGAACCATTTGTTGGCTCCGAAGTTCGGGGCGACAAGGCGAAATTTGAGTTTTTGGCTACACCGTACTACTACCCGCCTTGGTTCCTCAAAGTGTCTCATCCCGTTATCACCAATCCGAGCATCGAGGACCATGACATGGTCGCCACAACCATCGCAGATAACGAGCTACTTGAGGTATTTAAGTGGTTATATAGTTGTATTTTGCATGTCTTATTCATCCCGATCTGTTTTACACTAACACTAACTCGATTATTTCATCGTAATAATAGGCGTGCGTTGGACGCGGCGTTGCGATGGATGGACCTCCCGCCGGAGTAGTGTGTAGATCGAGTCTGCGAGGACAATGGCGAGTGACATCGTCAATTTTCTTTCGGGGAGGAGTATATGTCCCACCACCACGAGTACGACTCCGACGACCACAACCGGCACAACCGCCACATCCGGCCCTACCGAAGCAGGCCCGAGGCAGTCCCAGCATGGTAGCACTTCCACACACTCCACCCCGGCCACAGCTCAGCCCGTCACGGTCGATGCTCGCCCTCCGAAGAGAATGCTTGGGAAGGAGTATCAAAGGAAGAATTTGAAGAAACCAAAGCAATGACCGTTTTGCGGAGGCATAGACATTTTTATGACATTTTTATGTCCCAGCATGGGGAACATAGACATTCTTTGAGTTTTATGATGTTTGCGGCGACATTTTTATGACAGTTTCTAATGTGTTATGACAGTTTGTAATGTTTCATGAGTACTTGTTGCCTATTGACTACATGTGTTATGATGATATGAATGCAAACCCAACGGAGAACGTCGAGTGCGTAGAAGTGATGCCAACAATCTCCAACAAAGGCATTCGGTACCTATTTGTCTTGTACGTGCAATCCATCAAAATTACCGATGAGAAACACCTTATCAACTTTATTGAGTCGGGATGTGACCAAAATAAGTCGGTGACAACATTCGTAACGGGATGCTTCCTATGCCATGACATCCACTTATTCTTCTCTAATATGTGCAACATTTGTTGCATTTGACTCCTCCCACCCGCATCCTCATTTCGGACTTTTTGTCTTGCATTATATATTGTCCTCATTGTCGATACGTTTCTAAGATCTCTTTGCTTCAACGTATTTATGATGTCTCTTGGCTTCACATTCCCCTTTGTCATTTGCACCACAACTTCCTGCTCCCCCTTATCCAATCTTCCGGCAAATGAATGGCCGTCCAAGTTTTTTGCGGGCTCGTGATTGTGCCTCCCACATATAACAATGACATACCACAAGGAGTCAGCATTTTCCTTTACGTTGATAAGGAAAGGGCATCCACATTTCTTCGTACCAGTTTGACTCCTCGCCTTTTCCTCTTCTTCATCATTTCTTGATTTCAAAGAAATTTTGGTCGCTTTCCCCTTCCCTACTCTCTGAGACATTCCCCTATATGTCCCAGACCTCTCACAGGCAAGTTTCACCATTCTCCTCGCGCTTAATGCCCCGGCATCGAGTGCTTTGTCACTAGTACAAACATGTTCTCACGGCCTATCATTTGAAGCCATGAAACAGTACCCGCTTCTCTAGAGGGGGAATGACCTACAAGGTGTAAACATGTCCTCAGTAGTCCGGAAATAGGGTAGAAACCGGCATTACCTACAATACAAACAAGTGTAACATTATAATCAACCAAAATGTACAAAGACAATCACAACAAAACCCAAAAAACAGTTCTCGGTTGTACAAGTCCGATACTTTCTTCGTAGTCTCGCTCACGTACGACCGAGAGTTACCGAGTACTCTCGGTTGTACCATTCCGTGACCTACGTACACCTCTCGGTTCTCTCTACGACCAGAGTCTACGAGACATCACCAAACATCTCGGTCTGCGCGAGGCCGATACAATCGCGCACATCGACGAAACTTCGGATAACCGCAAAAAAAAAAACACAATAAATTTGCAAAATTACCTCAAGTTCGACCTCCTCTTGCACCGTAGCAAGACAATCCTCCATTATATAGTGGAAACAAGTTCGGATTTGAGGAAATTACCAAACCCTACGTTGACAACAAATCATCATTTTCACGAGCTTTTCACAACTAAACAGTTCTAAAAAACCATCATATGGTTGTCAAACATTGTTACCTCGCTGTCGGATGATGTCAATCCGCAAGAATCGATAAACGCTCGACAAACGCAATGTGACTTTGTGGTTCAACCTTGTGGTGGGTGCCCTTTTTCTTTGTCAAAATGATTTGTGGGGTTTGAATCATTATATATACAGGGGCAAAATGGTCTTTTCCAGTTTTGCTGGAATTTTTACAAAAAATTTGGGTGCCTTCATTAAAAGGTGGGGTGCCCTTAGCGGCCCTAAAAAATAAAGACGGGTATTGTCTTGAAATAAATTTCTCCGTCGACATGTTTCTCATTCTGTGTTGATCGGTTGGTATATATAATGATAGGGTTCGGCGGGTGGGATTTTTCGTGCGGAGGGGGGGGGACTTACAGTTCACGGAATTCATTCATTTAGGGAAGATAGATTGATTAACTCGGAAAAATCTCTTTCTGAACGAATTGATTGGCGAATCAGGAAAAGAGTTTGCTTGATTGGAGAAGGAATTCACAAGGTTTCTCGTTTCGATTGATTTAGGGTTTATCTGTGATAGTTGCATAGAAGAAGTTGAGCATGGCAGATCCGGATCCAGTTGAGGATCGCACATTTAGGGTCAGTTTCAGCGCTGATGGTGCCGCGAAGTTGAGAGAGTGCGTGAGGGGCAAACTCAAGGAGTTCATGGGAGATTACACAGATGACACTCTCGTGGTATGGTTATTGTTGCAAATCTGTTGGAATCATATATAAGCATAGTTGACGTCTATGTGCGTGTTTTTCTGCATTGCTATGGTTTAATGTATCGTGTTCTGGAACTGGAAGCATTTGTTGTCGTCGTGTTGTCTTTCTGTGCTAGGTTAGGGCGAGGGTTCTGGTTATGTGATTGTGTGTGTTCTGTGCGCAATGTCGAAAGTTGGTTCTACTAAAATATATATATATATATTTATATTTATATTTTTTTATTTTTCTAGTGCACAAGATATACTCTACTACCAATAGGATTTTGTTCTGATTTCCACGGCTTCCTTCTTCCATGTAGCTCTAGCAACTGGACTTCAATAGTTAAGGCCTTGGTTTGGTTTTATTGGTTTTGTTTGCCCTCGATTAGCAGGCAAGGGGCCTTAGTTCATCATTTCATTTTGTCTCATTTTACGCGTACAAGTACATAATATTTAGAATGTTCACAGTCTGTAACATTGTTTGAGCATTCATATAATTCGATATGATAGGATTAGAAAATTTAATCCTGTTTGGCTCTCATTTGAGATTTTGGTTTTAGTATTCAAATAGTTATTGAAGGTGAAAAGTATGACATAGCACATTTCGTTTGCAAAATTTTTTGGAACAATGTTTTAATCTTTGTCCACAAATGATTGTTTACAAAAATAGCGAGTAGTTGTTTTTTGAGTTTTCTTTCTGGATTGTATTCTTACTTTTTGATTTTCAACCAAACATAACCTTGACTTTGATGGTAGCTAGATAATTGTCTTTTTGTTTTTTCGTTGGATAAAAAAGTAATCAAATATGAAAGTGGCATTCATCAATATAAGTTGTACTTGGGATTTCGAGGATGCATATGCAAAAATGTCTTCTTATTTTGTAGAAGGGAAGGGTTTGGAAGAATCGATAAAAAAGTTATTTGAATAACATTTGGAACTAATGTGCATTATATTCATTGACTTGATCTTGATTTGCGAAGTTAATTACTTTAATTTGTTATTTCTTTCTTCAATATTTTGGATTGGATTATGTAAGGCGACTAGAAAAACCTATTACATTCATATCAGGGTGAACTTTGTTATTGTCATCGAGTTGAATATTATTGATGTTGTCAACCTCAACCCTAAAAAATCTAGCGAGGGCCTTGAACCTTGCTTTGATCATGCGTCATGGCCTAACAACAGTCTTTAAATAAGTATGCAATTTTAGTGGAGAGAAAAAAGCAATTGCTCATTAGACTAGCAAGAGCTTTGAATCTTTTTTTTTTTTTTTTTTAATCATATGATATTATTTAACAACAACAAAGCCCCAATCCTAAATTACTTGGGTCGGCTATATGGATCAAACTCTTCGACTCTGCAAGATTCAACGCCATTGATAGCGTTCTTCCAAAATATCTTACATTTTGTTTTTTGATAAGAAAGAAACCAACTTATCTTTCTCCCATTAGGACTCGAACCTTCACCCTATTACAATAATACCACATACCATACCATTGGGCCATCCAATTGGTTGGTAATATCTTATCTTAGATTTTCTTAATCAACATAAAGTTATCTTATGCCTACCCTTATGCCGTTGAATTGGGCCACCCATCAGTTTCTATTATGTAAGTTTTCTAATTGGGGCATTTGCAAATCTCTTTTAGATTTGTCCAAACCATTGCAATTGCCTTTCCCTAATATTTGCATCGATTGATAGTACTTTCCTTTGAATCTCCGTATTTCTATTATATCTTTTTTATGAGTTTTACCACAAATACACAAAAGCATCATCATTTTCTCTACACTTCCATAGAGCATAGTTAGCCTAATTGCAGTTTTATAAAATTTTCCTTTCTGCTTAACAAGAAAATGTCGATCACATATCACACCTTTTGCACTCCTCAACTTCTTCCATCTAGTTTGAATTCTTTGTTTAATGTCATCCATAATATGATCATCTTGTGGTATTATTGGTCCTAGATATCCAAAATGGTTCACCTTTGGAACTTCTACTTCCCATAATTTCACTACTCCATTATCTTCATCTAATTTGTACATTTACAATACATGTATTAGGTCTAAGTCCTACTCAACTTAAAGCTCGTGGTTTTTAATGCATTCCTTCAAAGCTCTAAAACAATATGATCTGTCAATAACATAAGCCATAGTATATCCACTTGTATATGCCTAGTAAATATATCCATAACTAATATAAGTGATATGGGCTTAAGGCCGGGCCTTAATGTAGTCCTATTGTAATGAGAAACTATTTTGTAGTTCCTCTATATGCTTTTATACTTGTTACCACTCCTTCGTACCAACTTTAATAGTGTCTATGTACTCAAAAAGAAGTCCTTTTCTTCCTAAACCTACAAAAAAACTTTTCTAGGAACCCTATCATATGCTTTTTCCAATTTTACAAATATCGTATGAAAGATTTGTTTGATCCATTTAATAAAGAGTGACAAAAGTACTATGCTCGCTGACAACCTGTCGCTACCCTCCTCCTTATCAGGATTTGTGACCCCTTCTCCTTTATTCAAACTTGGGACTGACTATGCAGAGCATAAATGTTTTACACAGATGGAGTTTCATGATATTATTGGAATTTTGAATTTTGAACTATAAGTAAAGAACTCAATAATGCTGGGGAGAAGTAGTTGTTCTTCTTATTGTTGCCATATTTTCAATATCTTCAATTACTATTACAAAAATGGTTCAAAGAAATATTTCGTAGCGTCATCAAGATAGGATGGCCTAACCTAATAAAGCCTTGAATGTGGATATAGTCCCCTGTACATTGAGAATGGGTTTCGCCTCTTTCAAATTCAATGATTGGGACTAACTTGTCTAAAAATTCTTGGTTGGAAATGCTCTTGAATACCATATTTAGTGAAAGTTAGGAATTTCTTAATCCTTTCGTCAATGGGATCAATTGCTCTTGAACAACACTACAACTATATTGTTCAAGGACTAAATTTAATTCTAGATTAGCAAAACTGACATTTGACGAAAGTAAATATATTCTATTGTACTCGTTGAAGGCTATTGATTACTAAATCAGGGAAATGTTCACATGAATATCCATTACTAGCTTTATGGGAAGTAAGCTAAAGTTGAGATGAATGGATGAGAGAGAGTGAAGTTTGTAACCCCGTTAAGGTATTGTTACATTGCAATGGTGGCCAAAAGCGAAGACATTGATCTTTTTAGTTTCTAGTGCTAGATGACTTATTTCTTTGAGAGTGATTGAAAGACTTTCATGGCCTTGCATTGATTTTTTTTCCTTTAGTTTCATGAACTTTAAATATTACATTTTTTGTTTCTTCAGTTTGTTCCCCCCTCCCCTCTCCAAAAAAAATAGTTATCGTCGAAATCTAAAGAAAAGAAATAACAGTGAGTCTCAAGTAGTTTTTTTATTTTTTATTTTTATTTTTTAATTTTTTATGTGGTAAAACCCAACCACTAGCACAAACATCACAAGAAAAAGAACATATATAGGAATATGGTCGGTGAAATGCATAAGGAGTTGTAACCATTTGTCCATACTCGTATAATCATATTATGGTGCGTTCGGTAGTCCAGACTACGTGATTATGGATGGAATAGCAGGTAACCTTGTGTTTGAGGTATTTGTGCAAATATGTATAATCTGTGTAAGGCCAGGGCGACTGTTTACCAAAAACACAGGTCTCCGCAAAGTCGTAAGACTATGTATGGAGGATGACGCCTGCCCAATGTCGGAAGGTCAAGGAAGTTGGTAAGCTGATAACATGTTAGGATCGAAACTTCGATTTCACCTTATAATTCGCTCTCTTGATAATTGAAATTAATTCAAAGAAGTTTAATTCGACGTAGAGAATTTTGGTAAATGTGACTGCCTCAATTTTCGAGGCAAATCGGGCACCGCCTCGTCGTCAGACATGTCACCAAGCCATGCCACGTCACTTGCACACCTATCCATGACGGCCCGCGAACTAACCATCTTATAATCCGACTTAGTCAATTTCGTTGTTTAAAAGATTATTTTGTCGAAATATACGAAGTCAAAGATTTTTACAACTTAATTTGTTTATTTTGATTCTTTTTAGGTTATTTTTAATAGCGAAAGTCTTAATATTATACAATAAATAATGTAAACAAGTTTTGCAATAATTAACAACCTATGGGGTGGAAACCCAGCAAAAGGATACCATGTATATCAGTGAAGGCGACAAAAATGTATAATAAGTGTCAATATACATGTATCAGGTGAAAAAAAGTCTCCCAAAATGATCCCAAAAAGTATATATATATATGTAAATACAAACACCTACGAGTAAGCTAGTGGAGGCGCTCCGAATCAGAGGTAGTCGCCAAGCACCGCCTTCCCCCGGCTCGTCGTAGGATCCGCAACTTGCCACAAAAACAATGACAAGTTCCTGTGAGTAAATCTCAGAGAAATTCAGTTAGTATTCACAAGAAATCTAAGAAAACGGTTACAATTCATGCATTTAAAGTAAATGAACGGGAATGTAAAACATGAATATAAGTTGTGAGATAATCAAGAATTTGGAACGCGAGTGTGGCGAATAGCTGTCGAGCCTTGGGATGTAAATACTAAACCAAGAAGGCCCTGGAGGCGAGAAAATCCACGCCCCCTACTCACGGTCAAAATGAGGAACTCTGTTGATCGGAAGGTAAAACTTCCGCCCAACGCCTAAAGGAGAGGAAATCTGTGACGGAGGCGAGCCTCACGTCAACTCACTCTAGAGATCATCGATTCGCGGAGAGAAATCTCACGCGTAGTCTAAGGTATGACCAACACCGTAGCAACAATCAGATCGTCATCAACGAGAGAGTCGGAAATGGGTCATATCGTCCCTTCGACCATACACAGACACACGCGAGAATAGAGTAAACATGCAAGCTGAACTGGCGAAAAAGTAATGTGAAATAAATAATTTATAAGGAAAATAAGTAAATTCTAAGCTAACTTTCTTGTGGGTTTACTTACCTCAAGCAATCGTAAATATCTCTCCGAAATGTCCCGCTCACGCCTCGAGATGCGCGCCCGACACCCGACTATAGTCTCCTAAGTCCTTGGTGTCCAATTATACCACTTTAATTATTTTAGAGTTATATTAAGTGCGTTTATAATGTAGGACCAAAAATTTGAAATTTTATTCCAAAAAAGTTTAGTTTCGGCACACTTTTCGGGTTATACCGGGGTGCTGACGCCCAAAAACTCCTTGAAAATTACTTTTCTATCTTTTTCTCATTTTTTATATTTTTCCCGATTTTTCTGAATTTTTGCAAATTTTCTACTATTTTTTTTATCCATTTTATGTAATTTTTTGTAATTTATTTTGATTAAAAATCAAATTTATTTAATTTTTTGTAATTTTTAACTAATTTATTTTAATTTAGAGTGGGTTGGGGCCGCCGGTCCGGTCGACGGACTCTGCTCGGGCTTGGTAAATGGCTGCTTGCACACTTCAGGCTTAAACTACGCCGCCTCACTGTTGCTCACCCTTCCCTCAAAATCATCTCTCCAGAGACAATTATATATATATAAACAACAACAACAACAACACGAACAATACACCATCACCATTAAAGCCTAAAATTACTTCAAAAACTCAACCACAACGACCGTTACTCACGTCTGGTCCTAGGAAAGTCGCCAACGGATGCCGCCGAGAGGGGAGAACACCGCGAGAGAGGTGAGAGACCGAGTTAAGGTTGTAAAAGAGCTTGGTGAGGGTGAGATTAGTAGAGATGGGGAGGTTTTGTTGGAGAAGTAAAAGAAAATGAAGGAAGGAGAGAGCTCGGGTAGAGGGGGAGAGAGTGAGGAGAGACTTTTTTTTTATTTAAATGAGAGAAGAGAGAGAAAGTGAGGTATGGGTGAGTAGAGTGATTTGATTGTGATGTGATGTGATGTTTGATGTGACAATTAAATCCCTTGACTACCCCATACACCGCGTTACGCGCAAAACCACGACATGCGCACAACGCGACTAAAGTGTAATTTTCAACTAGCGCGATGCAAATTGTTAAATAATAATAAAATAAATAAACACGCGCCACACAAAAATAACAAATTTACCTTGTTAGGCATGCCCTGACTATTCTGCGACGTCTACGTGGGTCTGAGCGTAGGGTCCTAATCTGTAATTTGTCAGTTAATCGAGATTAATTAAAGAGAGCCGTTACAATCTTCCCAACTAAAAAAGAATTTCGTCCCGAAATCCAAATTTAATTTAAATCTTTATCTTGGAACAAGTGGGGGTATCGCTCCCGCGCGGTAGACTCTCTTTCCAAAGTGAGGCCTTCGTTCTTATGGTACTGCCATCGAATGAGTACAAGTGGTATTTCCTTCCTTCTGAGAGTCTGTACCTTGCGATCCACTATCTTAATGGGGTGCTCCTCGTATGTCACATCCGGTCTGACCTTGATTCTAGTCATATCAACCATCGGTCTCGGTCCCCGATCTCGGCCAACCTCGGATAGAAATGTGAAAAAAATCATGAACCCCCGCCAACTGGTTCGGCAACCCTAACGATAGACGACCTCCCCAATTCGTCGGACTATTTGAAACGGCCCGATGAATCTCGGTGCAAGTTTCCTCTAGATCCCAAATCTCTAGTGACTCTTCAAGGGAGAAACCTTCAAGTAGACCCAGTCATCCACCTCATAACTCAGCCCATCGCGATACTTATTCGCGTACTTCTTCTCGCATATCTTGAGCAACCCGTAACTTATGACGAATCGGCCCGACTTTCTCTCGTGTGATCTACAATAATCTCAGCCCAACTAGCGGCTATGTCCTCTCGGCTCGCCCAACAAGTCCGGTGATCTGCAGGGTCTCCCGTATAGCGCCTCAAATGGTGGCATACCAATACGGCTCGATAGCCGTTGTTGTAAGCAAACTCACAAAGTGGCAAAAACTCTTCCTATGACCCTCCAAACCGAAGCACACAAGCTCTCCGAGCATGTCCTCAAGTATCTCGAATAAGTCTCTCGATTGCCCGTCGGTCTCGCGGATGAAAAGCCGGTGAATCGTAATTTGGTACCATATCGCTCTGCATGGCCCGCCAAAGCTGCGAAAAGCCGATCGTCTCTGTCTCGCATTATAGATATTGGAACTCCGTGCAATCTAATAATTTCTCGCTCGAAGAGCGTGCTCACACGTGGAAAGCTATACTTCATGGAAATTGGAATAAAGTGCGCTGATTTCATCAGTCGATCCTCGACTACCCAAATAGCGTCATGCTTGCGCAAGGTCGTTGACAACCCACTAACGAAGTCCATAGTGATTCACTGTGGAATAGGTAGTGGCCGCAATAGTCCTCCAGGGCCTCCCGTGTTCAGCCTTAACTCTGTGCCGACACACCTCACAACTCAATAACATACTTGGTGACATCTCGCTTCATCCCCGACCACCAAAATAACCGTCGCATATCATGGTACATTTTGGTTCTGCCGGGATGCACTATGTACTTGGATCTGTAAGCCTCCTGAAGAATAGCATCGCGTAACTCTGCCACTGCCAGGATCCACAATCTACCTCGATGTCTCAAACACTCATCAAACACTGAAGAATAGCTCACGTAAATCTGGGTAATTTGGACCGTGCCATGTCCCTGAATCTCTGATACATCACATCGGCTCTCTGACACTCCAAACGCGCGGGATAGATACTGTCGGTACTCTCATATGTCTGCGAATATGTGCCTCTGCGATATCTGAATCTCTCGATAAACTCACCATTGCTTTGCGACCCTCGAGTAAACCAAACTCGTGGGTCATCCGGCAAACCATTGTCTCACTGTCTGTCCTCTCCTGTGAGGGCATCTCGCTACGACATTCGCCTTCCCAGTGATACTCGATGGTGATGGCGAAGTCGTAGTCCTTCAACAACTCCAACCACCGTCGTTGTCTCATATTCGGATCCTTTTAAGTGAAAAGGTACTTCAAACTCTTATGATCTATATATAGTATGAACCTCTCACCATAAAGGTAGTGTTTCCACACCTTCAGTGCAAATACGACCGTGCAAGCTCCACTTCGTGCATTGGATAGTTCCTCTCACGGGTCCTCAATTGACGCGACAAATAAGCTATCGCTCTATCTCCTTGCATCGACGCATCCCAATCCGGTGCCACAAGCATCCGTGTGAACAATCAACTCCTTGCCCCTACTGTGGCAACACTAATAACGGTGCGAAGTCAACTTCTTCTTCAACTCGTGAAGGTTGTTTCGCACTCACCGGACCAATCGAAAACCACATCCTTCTTGGTCAATCTAGTCATCTAAGCCGTGATCTTGGAGAAATCCTATACAAAGCGTCGATAATATCCCGCCAATCCCGAAAAGCTCTCCGATGTCCGTCATTCACTCTGGTGTAGGCCGATCGATGATAGCGTGAATCTTATTTGGGTTCACTGATCACATGTCCCAAGAATTTCACCTCAAAAAGCCAAAACTCGCACTTAGTGAACTTGGTGTACAATCTGTGCTCTCTCAAGGTCCTCAACGTCTCTCTGAGACGCCTCTCGTGGTCCTCACGAGTCTTGGAGTAAATCAAGATGTCATCGATGAAGACTATCACGAATCGATCCAAAAAGGCCTCAAGACTTGATGCATCAAATCCATAAGTACAAATAAACGCGTTTGTCAACCCAAACGGCATGAAAGTGAACTCAAATAACCCGTAATGCGTGCTAAACGCCGTTTTGGGTATATCCTCCTCTCGATCCGCAACCGATGATATCCTAATCTCGGATCAATTTTGGAGAAGAACGTGCTCCGCCAACCGGTCGAATAGGTCATCGATCCTGGGCAAGGGATATCTATTCCTGACTGTCACCGAATTCAACTTTCGGTAGTCTATGCACATCCTCATGCTACCGTCATTTTTCCTCACAAATAGTTACGAGTGCTCCCCGGGTGACATACGGTAATGTCTCGCTCGCTATAGGTCTGCGTGCCGACACTAACTCGATCATAAACTCTACCTGTCCGGTCGGGGTAATCTAGGTAAATCCTCGGGTAAAACATCCGAAAACTCGCGTACTCTTGGGACATCCTCAAGTCTAGCCACCGGTATCTCGTCGGACTCTACTATCCCCGCGAGGGTCTCCATTTCCTGGGTGGTCGCTAACCTACCTCTCGTGATCAAAAGTGATGTCGCGATCGCGGTAAAGGTGAACTCGGGAATCCCTGGTCTCTGAAGGTAACGGTCTTCCTAAAAAGTCCAACCGAGCGTGGTACGCCGCCAACCAATTCATGCCTAAGAGTATATCGAACTCTAGGTACTCTAATATTCGAAGATCTATGGGTAACTGATGACCACCAATCTCGACTGGACAATCTCTACAAATCCGGTTAGGATATATCTTATCCCAGTGGCCGTGCTGAGGATAAGGTGGGTGCTAATGCTCTGAGGTGTCAAACCCAACTCTTCTACCATCCGTCCCAAAATAAATGACAATGTACTACCATAATCAATCAATGTATGCATAGGGCGACCAAAAATAATCAACGTACCCTCAACGAGCCGTCGAGACGCGCCACGGCCCGGTGCGACAACCTGCGTGCACTGCGCTCCTTCACCCGCACCGCCCGAGTTGCTAGTGGTGGCGTTGGCTCCCTGGTACACTCACTCTTGTAGTGCCCATTCTGTCTACATCTGAAACATGTGACATTCTGCCTATGTCTGGAGCCCTGACCTTGTTTGTCCACTGGCCTTATGGCCTTGTCCCCGCCATTGCTGATGCTCGTCTCGGCCCCTCTTGCTCTAACCCTGAATCTGTTTTTGCTTCTTTGCTAGAGATTGCCATAACTCGCCGTGGCTCGCCGGTACTACTACATGAGTGCCGATCGTCGACCGTCATCATGTCTCGCGCCTCTGTCCCCTCTCGATCTCTATAATCGCGGTTCCTCTTGCCTTTCCTGTCCGACCTCCCCGGCCTCTCGTGGATCGTCGTGATGCACTTTGGAGTGGGGACGACGTCGCTCTTCATAAAAAATGACTCGTGGGCCAACGCTTTCTCATAAACGTCATGTACAGTCCTGGCCCCTGTTGATACAATCACGCCCCGAATCTCTGGTCGGAGTCCTCGAATAAAGTAGTGGACTTGAAGTCGCTCGGTCCCATTCTACGTCTATTGCAAAATTAAGCAAGTATTTGAATCTCTCCATGTCTTGCATCACCGTCCGCTACCCCGCCTCGGTGTCAAGAACTCCTCTCGCAGCCTAAGCCGAACCTTAATCGGGATATACCGGTCATAGAAAACCTTATTGAACTCGCCCAGTGCTTGGCTCCATACTCAAAGATCTCCTCCGAGCATGAATCTGGAAATCTTAGCCCGTATGCTTTGTCGTGAATCCTCAAAAGTCCGTGAAGTTTCTCGTGCGAAAAGACCCACTTCCCGCCTACCTCGAGTCTCCGCCTCCATAGTAGTAGCTTGGTCGAAAACGAACGAGCTCCTTAATCGCTTTGCCTCACTGATAAGTAGGTCTCGAATGTGATCTCTGGGGCGGAATCGGGGTCGGTGCCACGATCGGCGTAGTTGGTGGTGCGATGATTGCTTTGGTCGTATCTCGATAGTAGTGGTCGTGAGCGGGGTCGTCGAGTAGTCGGGGCAACAACCGTTTGCTTTACGATAGAGGCGGCGACGAGTGTGGCGGGGCCGGTGTGGCGCCGCACTGCGCTCGGAGCAATCAAAGAATCTCCTCGAGCCGCAAACTATGAAGTGCGATCGTGTTGCGCAAAGTCCGATCCGAATCAACGGGTGTCGAGCCGCTTGTCCGCCCCCATCATCCGTATGAGGAACCGATCGTCCATCAATGTCGAATCCGCAAATCGCGAATGTGCCGCAAGTCGTCGTCGTCGTACTACGCGTATATAAATATTACAATCAATATATACACATAAGTCCTAGCACTACCCGCTCATTTTGCTTTCCAACTAAAGTTCTAAGTCGGGATCTTCGGGTTTCCACATCTAATATTTATTGTTAAGTTTTAATCGGTTGTATTAAACTTTCCCCTAGGTTCGCTTTGAACCTAGGCTCGATACCAATTGTGACGGCCTCAATTTCGAGGCAAATCGGGCATCGCCATATCGTCGACACGTCACCAAGCCATGCCACGTCACTTGCACACTGTCCATGACGGCTCGTGAACTAACCATCTTATAATCCGATTTAGTCAATTTCGTTGTTTAAAAAATTATTTTGTCGAAATATACCAAGTCAAAGAGTTTTACAACTTAATTTGTTTATTTTGATTCTTGTTAGGTTATTTTTAATAGCGGAAGTGTTAATATTATACAATAAATAATGTAAACGGGTTTTGCAATAATTAACAACCTATGTGGTGAAAACCCTAAGCAAAAGGATACCATGTATATCGGTGAAGGCGACAAAAGGTATAATAAGTGTCAATATACATGTATCAGGTGAAAAAAAGTCTCCCAAAATGATCCCAAAAAATATATATATGTAAATACAAACACCTACGAGTAAGCTAGTGGAGGCGCTCCGATCAGAGGTAGTTGCCAAGCACGGCCTTCCCCCGGCTCGTCGTAGGATCCGCAACTTGCCACAAAAACAATGACAAGTTCCTGTGAGTAAATCTCAGAGAAATTCAGTTAGTATTCACAAGAAATCTAAGAAAACGGTTACAATTCATGCATTTGAAGTAAATGAACGGGAATGTAAAGCATGAATATAAGTTGTGAGATAATCAAGAATTTGGAACGCGAGTGTGGTGAATAACTGTCGAGCGAGCCGGGACGTAAATACTAAACCGAGAAGGCCCTGGAGGCGAGGAAATCCACGCCCCCTCCTCACGGTCGAAATGAGGAACTCGTTGATCGGAAGGTAAACTTTCGCCCAATGCCTCAAGGAGAAGAAATGCGACGGAGGCGAGCCTCACGTCAACTCACTCTAGAGATCATCGACTCGCGGAGAGAAATCTCACGCGTAGTCTAAGGTATGACCAATACCGAAGCGACAATCGATCGTCATCAACGAGAGAGTCGGAAATGGGTCATATCGTCCCTTCGACCATACACAGACACACGCGAGAATAGAGTAAACATGCAAGCTAAACTGGCGAAAAAGTAATGTGAAATAAATAATTTATAAAGAAAATAAGTAAATTTTAATCGACTTTCTCGTGGGTTTACTTACCTCAAGCAATCGTAAATATCTCTCCGAAATGTCCCGCTCACGCCTCGAGATGCGCGCCCGACACCCGACTATAGTCTCCTAAGTCCTTGGTGTCCAATTATACCACTTTAATTATTTTAGAGTTATATTAAGTGCGTTCATAATGTAGGACAAAAAATTTGAAATTTTATTACAAAAAGTTTAGTTTCGACACACTTTTCGGGTTATTCTGAGGTGCAAACGTCCAAAAACTCCTCGAAAATTACTTTTCTATCTTTTTCTCATTTTTTATATTTTTCCTGATTTTTTTGGATTTTTTCCAAATTTTCTACTATTTTTTATCCATTTTATGTAATTTATTTTGATTTAAAATCATTTTGATTTAATTTTTTTGTAATTTTTAACTAATTTATTTTAATTTAGGGTGGGTCGGGCCCGTACCGGGCCCTGTTTGGCCCAACCAGGCCGCCCGGGTCCGGTTCGGGCCGGCTCTGCCCGACCCGCCTGGGTTCGGGTCGGGTCGGCCATACTGTTCCTGGGCCTGGGCAGCCAGGCCTTGCCCGCCTGGCTGCCCACCCCTTCCCTCAAAATTGTCTCTTTCGTCTCTCCAGGGACCAATTTTTTTATTTTTTTATTTTTATTTTTTATATATAAACAACAACAACACCAACAATACACCATCACCATTAAAGGCTAAAATTACTTCAAAAACTCAACCACAAACACCATTACGCATCTCGGTCTAGGAAAGTCGCCAACGGATGCCGCCGAGAGGGGAGAACACCGCGAGAGAGGTGAGAAACCAAGGTAAGGTTGTAAAAGAGCTTGGTGAGGGTGAGATTAATGGAGATGGGGAGGTTTTGTTGGAGAAGAAAAAGAAAATGAAGGAGGGAGAGAGAGCTCGGGTAGAGTGGGAGAGAGTGAGGAGAGACTTTTTTTTTTTATTTAAATGAGAGAAGAGAGAGAAAGTGAGGTATGGGTGAGTAGAGTGATTTGATTGTGATGTGATATGATGTTTGATGTGACAATTAAATCCCTTGACTACCCCATACACCCGCGTTACGTGCACACCACGACGTCGTACACTTTCGTCACTACATACGCACAACCCGACAAAGTGTAATTTTTAACTAGCTCGATGCAAATTATTAAATAATAATAAAATAAATAAACACGCGCCACACAAAAATAATAAATTTACCTTGTTAGGCTTGCCCTAGACTTTTCTGCGACGTCTACGTAGGTCCAAGCTTAGGTTCCTAATCTGTAATTTGTTAGTTAATCGAGATTAATTAAAGTGGGCCGTTACAATAAAAAAGTTCGCTTATTTAGAGAAGTTTAAGAATTTTTTATTTAAATGGTTAATAAACTAAAATTCATTTTGAGGGATGTCAAAACAAGCATGATTATGCATCTATACCTTAATAATTCACAATTTAATGGTTTTAAGTCAACTTTATTGACACTATTCATGCATATCGTGTATGGTGGATCACATTTTAGGGATAATCTAACTTGATTCTTGTCACTAATGTGAGGTAAGTACAAACCTTCACTGCCATACCCACTTATTTGATTTTTTGTCTGAAAAATTTACGATTTCTCCTTGTTTTTAACTATTTATATCAATTTGTATCAAAGTTGTTGATTTTTAATATAAACTTCAGTGAAATTTTTTAGTTTTTAAACTACCTGTGAACTTCGTTTCGATCCCTTCAACCTCGATAAACTTCGCCTAAAATTCGGCTAATTTTATCAAATTTTCATTTCTTGATGACAAGGGACCCGATGACTGAAGCCCTGGTGAACGACATATATTTTAGTCGGTTGTGTGCATTTTCTTGGCGTTCGACATCGCTAAAGTCCTCTCGCACAATAAAACATTAACGACCCCTTAGGTCCCTCAAATTAAGCCGGTGAAGTGGTTATTGAAAAGTCTAACAACTATAGAATGTCTTTTTCTCGAAACCCACTCGTTCTCTCTCTCTTGTTGTTTCATCGACAAATTTCACCTTATATCTATGAGCAACCCCAATAGAAGAAGACCTCTCGGCTACAGAACGCACTGTTAGTGTTGAACACAATTGCATTCATGTCGCTCACTGCATGAAGATGGACTAGGGATGCAAGTGGGGCGGGGAATCCCTGCAACGGGGATGGGTACGGGGAATTTAAATGGGGATGGAGACGGGGATGGGGAAAAAATCGCATACCGCGTGGGTACGGGTATGGGGATGGGTAAAAAAATATATATCTCCGCGGGTATTCCCATTGGAGGAGATCCACGGGGATCCTCATATATTAATTTTATATATGCACACATGCATACCATATGGTATATTATATATAGGTATATATTGTATGTATATATATTAATATTCCATGGTTTCTACCTTAAAACAACAGTGATACACATAACAAACACACTCTTATTAATGAGATTTATAATTTTAACTTATTTAGTTAAATAAATAAATTATTTTAATTACCAAACTACATTAATTATGTATTTTGTTTTGAGTTATTTGCAACCATATTTACATTTTACAAATTTAGAATCAAATAAAAAAACTGCAAAACCTTATTGTACAAATCACCTATATTAACTATATGCCTATGCTAGGAATAGTCACATGTATATTATGTGTATAAATACTATTTAAAAAATACCAATATGCATATACAATGTATGTGTCTTTGACACCTTACTTTTTATAATTCTTTTTTGAAAAAAATTAAGTGGGGAGAAATATTTCCCCGCGGCTAATCCCCGCGGTGTTCCCCAATGGAGAGTTAAAATGGGGGAAAAAAATTCCCCATGAGGATTCTCCATCCCCTAGGGATTAGATGGGTACGAGGACGGGGATGAAAATTTTTCCCTGCATGGGGATGGGGGGATCAATTCTTAAGCAGGGATGGGGCTGGAGATGGGGGTCCCCATTCCCTACCCTCCCCATTTGCATTCCTAAGATGGACTTAATATCATGAGAGCATGAGAAGGAACATCATTACTATGAAGTGGCTAAAAGTATGTAGCGGACCATAGTAGTGGAAATTATCTAGTGGTTCTCTCTCTAAAAACATAGAAAGGAGTTTGGCGCACCTATATATGACAAAACACGGCCAAGCCATAACAAATGAGAAGATATCCAACTCTGTTTGATTCCACCATAATTACTCTGCTAGCTATCTACTATAGCTAGCTCTTATAGGTATTTGAATAATTCGCAACTGAATAAATTGATTTGAGTGAAAGTCATAAGGGGCATATACAAGTTCCTAGTAATTGAGATTATGGAATCCTAGTGCCCAAGTATGTGAAAGCCCTAAAAAATTCAACTCCTTCCGTTTGGAGTTTAATTTGGATCCAAATAGAAATGATTCATGCCGCAATTATAAGTCCTTAGATGAGATTGGACTGAACCGCTTGTTAAAAAATATCTGTTTGCTTCTCCCTAATGATAATTTATGCCAATGATAGATTCATCAACAGTGACACAAGATATTTTCACTTGTGAGTAACATAATTAACATGCCTAAGCCCTCTTCTTTCTTCCCAAGAGGATTGAGACTGGTACTGAGATTTGAAGAGACTGCACCCTTCACAAATTGTTGACCTTTTCATGCAAATTCTTTCTGACTGTGTTATTTTCAGTCCCTTTTTTCTTGACTTGCACAATGCTGTTTTCCTTTGGAATTCCCATAATCATCTTCCATAGAAAGTTATTTGGTTGGCTTTAAGCTTTGAGGAAATCAACTTGATTTTTAATTATTCAACTGAACCCCCTCTCCCTCTCTCGAGCTTTGTTGAGTTTAGTTTTGTTTGGTTCATTATTTGATATTGCGTTAAATTAGTTTGGTTTATTCTGAATTTGTGAAAATTGCAAGCCAATTTTATGTTGGTTTTGGCATTAATAGAGCCAACTTGACCATGCATGCTCTTAATTTTCATGAGTTCGATTGATGACTAATTTTGTCTTCACCTTGCTGGGTGTGGAGTTTGACGTTCTATTTAAATGGTTTTTCTTGATATGAATTGGATGGCATTAGTAGATTTCTCACTGTAAAGTAATTTTATGCATGTGTAATTTATTCATCAGCCGTATGTTTGTTTTCTATGTATTTACATGTTTCAACATTGGCTATTTGCAGGAATATGTAGTTGTACTACTTAGGAATGGCAGACGAAAAGAGGAGGCAAAAAATGAGCTTAATGTATTCCTTGGGGATGACACAGATTCTTTTGTCTCTTGGTACTTAAAATCTTCTGCTGTGTTCTTGATTTTCAATGTAGCTGCATGAATGGTCATCACCATTGTTTATGTCTTCTTGATGCAGGTTGTGGAGCCATCTTTCGTCAAGTCTAGATTTATATGTTCAGCATACAGAACCTTACTTACAAGAAGCAACAAAGAGGAATGGCTTGGTAGAACATCAGGCTACACAAAATGACTCATATCGAGGAGATTCTAATTTTGAAAGAGAGAAATTCCTTAAGGAGTCTAAAAGCCGGCGAAATAGAGAATGGAAGGGACTTGTTAGGGATGTTGCAGAACCTCAGCCTCTTCGAAGCTCAGAGGTGGAAAATTTTTATTTTGAAGAAAAAATTCGTCAGAAAACTAGTCGTGTTAAGAGATCTCACTCTCCTCAATCACCCACTCGAAAGAAAAGGAGTTACCAAGATGACAAACAACTCCGAAAAGTTAGTAATTTATACTGTTATTTCCATTTGATTCATTTGAAGATATTGCTTAAGAGTTTCCAGTACCACTTACCGGAATTTAAACATTCCTTACATATGTGAATTGTGAATGCTTGTGTTATATATTTATTTGCTAGAAGTGACAAATCATAATGTACTTCCTGTGGTTTGCACTTAATCACGTAGGCAAAAAATCAATTATTAAGGGTGTTTGTGTTCTCAATACCTCATATGGATATAACTGGAAATAAATCTTCACCAACGGTTGGTTGACACAACTGGAAGCGAGTTGTTGTCCCTTAACTAGTGACTCGAGTTCGAGTCCTAGGAATGGAAACACCAACGTTGGAGGCTCCCTCCACCTATACGGTGCGCTACTCGACGCGAACCCTGAGTAGTCGGATAGTCTAGATACCGAGTGGTTTAGACAAAAAAAAAAAAAAAACTGGGAAGAAATTCTAACAAACTAAGTGTGAGATACAACTAGTGTTGAAACAAAGCGAGGGAATACAAATACATATACCTTTTTAGGTTTACTTGATTAAAATTATTGGTTACCTTTTTTGTTTGTTTATGCTTGATTTATTGTAGTTGCATGATTTTGTAAGCTATTTGTACAAGAAAACTTTTGTTTGATTGTGTTAGGAAATGATGCCGTATTGATTCATGAGCATATTTCAGTTTCCTTGTTTTGTTGAAAGGCGTTAAAAATGTTTCTTATAGAAGTTAAAATTAGATGATTAATGTTCAATTGTTCTTTTGAAGTGTTATGTGATGCACGCACTTATAAGATTAAAAGGGAAGGGCATTACCAAAGCTGAATAATATGCAACAGATTCTTCTACATTTCGAAATATGATCTGTGTTGACCGTGCTTTATAATTAGAGAAGGGTGAGATCTATGAATGGAAGGAAAACTGGAAAGGATAATGAGGAAGAAATATATCGTTGGTTAAATAATCTAGAACAAATTGGTAGAATTTTTTAATGCATGGCGAGTTTAGTTGAAATGCACATATATGCATGTGTTAATCGATAGTTATTATTTATTAGCATAATGCATGAAAACTTGTTTTAATTTCTCTTACCAAAATACTAGTATGCCACATGTATCAAAAAGCCAAAATGTCATAAATTGCTTTTTGAAATATAGCTTGTCCTTGGGATAAGCAAATTATAGTTATAGATTGATAGAGTACAAGTTGTGGATTCGCTAGGAGTTAAATTCCAAATGTGGGATCTAGTGATTTATGATAACATTTTTCATTTGTTATTTGTTGAGCATGGAAACACTAGAATTTTTAGTGTCCACTAGAGTTGTACGTTGATTAGATCGTATAAATTAAATAATATTTGGATAAGTTCTCTACTTTTGAACTCATGGAATATTTACATTGATTAGGAGGGGATATTCGTTAAAATTGAGTGAGTCATGCATTTCTATTGCCTAGAGTAGAATCATCACCCGGACAATGAGTGCCATGTTAACAAGACAACAAGGACATTGGATATATGCCTGAAAATTTATATTTGAAACTTAAATTGCTTTAGCATAAGTTGAGGGTTTGAAAATCTGTCAAACTATAAGGATGGGGTGATGTGATTTTAGTCTTATTATTGGATACTTAGTGGTAGGATGAATAATTCGTCCTTAAGTAGATTGTTTAAAATTCAAAGTTAAATGTGAATATCTGCTAAATGAAAAGGAGGAGAGGACATTAATGGAACTTCCAGGAAAACAAAAGACTAGTAGAGAAGAACTAGAAAAGATGTTGCAAATAATTGGTGACCAAAATTTTCACTTGGCATTCTAGATTCATTAAACTTGATTGTGCATACTGATGTACTTATGAGACTCCCTTTGATTTATCCACTCCACTACTAAATTTGAAGTTTACCACGCGATTCCCTAGCATGTTCCCATCATGTCCTTAAAATGGGTGTTCACAATAATTTGAATTGGCTTCCATGGAAGGCCAATGAAGTTCTTTGTGTTAACAAAGGCGAGACTATTCTTACTAGTTCATACTTCATATAGCTTGAGAAAAGAAGCAAAGCTGACATCAAAACGTGCACATTTCGTTTGAGTAGAGGACCGTGAACTGCCAATCTACGACTGCGATCTAAAAACCCCAAAGACAATATTCGAGTGTCAATCTCACAGGGAACAATTGCACAAAATACTTGACTAGAATAGGGGTATTATCTAAATCAAACAACTAAAAATAAACAAATAAAAGAATATTCAAGACTCAATTACACCTATTAAATCTCTGCGAAGCGAACCTATTAAACTCATAAAAATGTGTTCAACTCTTTTTATAGGCCAGGTTTCCTAATATACGATCTCGCCTCCTTGTCGAGACTAGCGAGAATCCTAATGTGACACTTGGACACCACCTGTCGGTACAAAGTAGCGTAAATTTGACAAAGCATCTAGTTCCAAACTCTAATGATCTCTTAAAACCTTAGGTAACCTGTTGATTCAACTTAGAGAGTTAAGTTCTAATTTTCAGTTCAAGTTTGACTGCCCCACTTTCATGATGCATCTATCTTACCCTAGTTCATTAATTACATGGCCAGCGCAACTAAAACAAGTTCACAATACTAGAAATAAACCAAAAGTTGAACTAAAAGTGGATCAAACATGGCACAAACACAAATCAATCAATAGATTCATCAAATCTTAAAAATAAAACTAAGACAAAGTTCACGAAATGCTAAAACCCGACGCTCTATTGGCCCTGCTATTGTGACACATCTGAATCCAGCAGTTGTACAACCTTTTAATTGCTCAACATTCTACACCTAATCTAAACTAAGAAAAGAACAAGAAAAACTAACCAAAAAGGGTCTTGGACCTCGCCATTACGTAAGTGTGGGCACCAAAAGTCACTAACCAAGAAATTCCCTAGGCTGCCAAACACAAATCTACGAACTAGAATCTGCAGAAAGTATGAAACCCCCAGTATTTATAAAGTTTACGGCCTCAAAAATCCCATGCAAAAACCCTAATTCCCTTGCCAAATCTTCTTCCCGATTGCCAATTGAGTAACTTCCTCTTTAATCTGATTCGATATGTGCCTCGAGGAAGATCTATGGCCGTCTTCTCTCCATTCGCCCATGAATGCGCACTTAGAAAACAATCTAACCGTTCCAATTGTTGTGTCGCTAACTTGTTCCTAGTGGCACTGTGTGTGCGTCATTTTCGTCGCATAATGTTTCTCCTCCACTTGAGGAAAATCTCTACCTAACATTGCTAATATGTTTTTGGGTCGCGCTATAGGCACCTTACGTTTTATGTAGGGCAAGCCAGTTAAAAAAATAGTGTCATTTCCTATTATACCCTCTTAGAAAATTACACATTTGCCCCCACAAAGGATTGATTTCCTCCCTTGTATCTTGCAACGGTGCACCCCACCTTTGTCAAACAACAAGATCGTCACCCTACCTCGTCGGTCGGCCCACCCTCCCTCGCCGGTGTATCTTGCAACCGTGTACCTTAGTTTCGCCTATTCGACTGTTTTTAGGGTGAATGACACAAAAAACATTCATTGAAAGTGGATACGCAACACGAAGATGTAGTTTTTCATCATTTTTGTGGTTTTTTCTTGCATATGGGTGGGGAAGTTGTGAACACTCGGTTTACAAGTATGTTGAATCAAACTTCCAACAAAGGAAGTAAACACAAATCTTCCAATGTGGGAAGACAACCTAAACCTTCCAACAAGGGAAGACAACAACTATCTATGAAAAAAAGCCTAGTGAGAAGTACAAACCCCATAAATGCAAATCCACTCACATTCTTTGAGAAGTGATTGTTGCTAAAAGTAAATATGATGACCGCAATGGGGATGAAACTAATCATCTCATCATATCTGAATAGGTATGAAGTTTATTTAATAAAAATGAAATAAAAGGCTATTTGAACCATCGCCGATCAAAAGCAAAGATTGGTGGTGGTTCAAAAGGTAGAAACACAAGGGATAACCATAAAAAAATAATTAGGGTTTGGAGAGTCGCCTCTTGAAACAACTAACCTGAAAGGGTTCTAAACTTTGGTAGAAACACAAGGCTATTTGATTCAATTAATCATGATCAACATAGCCCATAACTTAAATGTTGAGATTTCTATGGAAACTTAATGCTCGATATGATTAAAACTCATTCAAACATCCAGTTCGTTAATGTATATTATTGATTGAAAAGCATAAATGTAAACAAAATGCTTGAATTTAATACAACAACAACAAGCCTCAGTCACAAATTAATTGAGGTCGGCAACATGGATCAAACTCTTTCATTTTCCTCGATTCCAGTGCAATTGATGGTGAGCTTTCCAAACCATTAAAAAATTCTTGAATCTAATCATCGAACGATAAAAACTAGAAACCTTTCCCATCATCCATTCACAAATTAAAGCAATAATCTATTAGAATATATATATATATATATATAGGTAATTTTACAATGGAGCCCAAATATATAATCATGTGATGAGAACTATGTGTTTTCACCATTGGATTACCATGGAATCTTAATCCAATGGTAAATGATATTTCACATTTAATGTGTTTTGCATTAAATGCGCAACAAATGCTATATATTTGGGCTCCATTGTATATATTTCAATCGAAGAGAAATCTAAGATTCCATTGTTCGTCTTCTGGATCTTATCTCTGATATTGTGTTCTTAGAATCTTGAAATTTGTTAGACTTGCAGTACTAAATGTGTTTATTAGCTTCACCCATCCAAAAAATTAATGCTAACTATCAAATTTTGTGCTCGGACTTATGTAAAACAATAGAGCATGAATTTAGTTATTTTTTTCGTCGTAATGAAAGAAAAATTAATAATTTTGATTCGATTGGTCGAATCACCAATCTGACTGGATTTGATTCATTTTACTCCAATTTGGGTTCTACATCAGCCCTCTTTACCCTAACTTTTTTGTGTTCTACAATTGGAAAAATACTCAAAGTTCATGCTAGAATTGACAAAATTGAAAGTTCGTGTAATTTCTGCAAAATACATAAAATTTAGGCAAATTTATGCTTTTTTGATAGTGAACTCTAAATTCTATATAAAGTTCTAGCCTTAATTTCAACATCACCCAACATGGTGCGTGAGCTACTAAGAGTGCACACTCTTACACTCGTGGAGCCAATCTAATTGGATCCTTTTTAAAACCTTTATATTGTGATCCATATCTAACTCTGATTCACAATCATCCTTTTAAAAATCTTCTTTTAATTTTTGTCTTTAGATCAAATCAATATTACAACCAATGTTATTGAAGGCGAGAGACGCACTTAAGGTGATGGTTGCCTAAAATGCTTGAGGCGCAAGGTACAAGGCGCAAGGCGAGGGTCCGAGTGAAGCCAATTGTACTTACTTATTGATATATAATAGAAACAAAGTATGCATATATTTTAAATAATATTGCATCTTATCAAAGTTATGAACTGCTAAAAATTTGTAGGAGAAAAAGAAGACCAACAAAAATGAAAAATCAAAGTATCAAACATTATGTAAAAGTAAAAGTAAAAGAATATTATTATAGGAAATAAAATCATGACAATAGCATGTCATTGTGATTAGTAATTTTCTTTCCTCGTTCTTCCTTTTTTTCTTTGCGATTGAAGCTTTGTTTCTTTTTTCCTTACGCAAACTTTCCTTCTTTTATGGATTTTGAAATCCTCACCCTTTTTTCCTTCTTCATTATGCAAACTTTCCATCTTCTCTTTAAATAGCTTTTTATGGAAATTGTTTATTCAACTTTCTCCCTCTCTTTTTTATTTTTTATTTTCTTTCTTTTAAATTTTTATCCAATAAGGTAAACCCATGGATTCTAGAACTGAATTAACATAAAAATCAAGCAAAAAAGCGAATGAAAGTGATTTATTGGGTCAGGCGTGCGCTTCGGTGCGCCTTGTTGAAGTCTCATCGCCTTAGTGTCGTTGAGGCGCCTTGCTTCATTGAGGCGCGTGCCTCATTGCACCTCAATAACACTGCTTACAGCTCAAACTCTATAATTAAATAGACTAAAACACTGAAACCTTAATTAGATTTATAAATTACATATATGGAGGTTAAGCCAATGTTTTCAATGCGGTGAGGTGGTGTTAGGCGGTTTAGCCCCGCCTGGTGCATAGGCGACGCCTTGGCGGGCGACGTAATATTTACTTAGACCTTCCTAAGAAATAATTTAATTTCTTTAGAGACCACTCAATGGTAAGTGTCATACTTTCTCACCTACACATTCTCATCACCATATTTTCAACTCTACTCTTTTCCACACATTTTGAAGGAAAAAAATATTTTCAAAAAAAATAAATATATAATATTTTCAATTAAAAAATAATTTTTTAATAATTATTTTCATGCCCATCGCTTGCCTTATTAAGGGCTAGGCGGTGGAAACCTCCAAACGCCTAGAAAACGCTGGTTTGAGCCAAATCCTAACGATGTCTTCATCTTGCCGAGAATACCTTCAAATAGTTACGACTATAATCACCTTTAATGATCACAATCTCTCATTTAATCATCCAATCTTTTGCATACTGATATCTAATTGTGTCTGGGTTTTCAATCTATCAATTTGTGGTTCAACCTGCATCCGCATAATATTGATACATTGCAAATCTCTCAACATTTGCAGATCTGTCAACATTTCCAACTATCTAATCAAAATAATCAATCAACTGTAGCAAAAAAACACTCTCATCCAATCTAAAGTACCAATCAAACAAATAGTGGATCAACTGACTAAATATTCAATTTGAAAGGAAACTCCACCTTAAAGGCTCAAACATGCATTTTGAAGGATCAAATCATTATAACTTCCTTGTGAAAAAAATCATTATAACTTGAGTTCGTATGAGCCCTATCCATATCATTTGAGCAACTCAACAATCAATTATATCGAACCCCGGTTGAGCAAGTCAACAACCAATTATACTGAATCCCAGTTGAGCAAGTCAATAATTAGCTCTACTCACTGCATAAGTCTTATCGGCATGATCTCAACACACACTTAACACACAAAAAAATAATAATCTCAAATCTGACTAGGAATCGCTTCAATGTAGAAGAATCTCTATTTAGATATTGATTGGGCGCATAATACAACTATTACTTAAACAAAGGAATCCTATGAGCCTTGCTTATTTTTCCTTTCAAATAGTTTTTGGTTAATTTGACTATCGCAAAGCCTGGTCTGATACTTATTTGTTAGAAGTCACACACCTGAAATAGAGTCAATCCAACCCATTTGTTAGAACTTACACATCAGAAGTAAAATTAATCCGACCACAAGCTTGCTTTAATATTATTATATTACTAGTCTGACCAACGAGTCACATTGATACCAATTTGTTAGAGCATACACATAAGTAAAATCAAATTCAACCCACAAGCATTAAAATTCAATCAATTAAGAAATAAAAATCTTTGATTCAAGTCTTACATTTCTCACCCCGACATGGTGCTTAAGACACCAAGTTCGCATACTCAGACCACACCCCTAAGTCTTTCCATTGGGTTCCTTTTTGCTGACCCCAAATTCTAATCTATAGTTTACAATCTTTATCTCCTATTTAAATGAGAATATTTATAATTCTTATTCCCAAAAACTCAAATCATATTATGACACAAACTTTATAATAATTATAGAATCCTAACGACTAAGTCTATAATCCTAACATTTTGATTAGGATATTACTTCTATGGAGTTTGAGTTTATAATCCAAACAACTTAGTCACGAGCAAAACTAGAAATCAGGTTGGTTTGGCCACCACATATATTATTTTCTACACTTGGTTTTTACCACCTTAAACACAATAAGAAAAATCAATGAAAGCGAAATTAAATTGCATGCGCCTTTAGTGCATTGGGTAAACGCATTTTGGTCGTAGGCACATTGGGGAACCATGACATAATGTTTTCTTCTTTTCCTTGCATGTGATTTAATTCTCATTCAATGTTGCGTACAAGGTTCAAAACTTCGACTTTGCCTTATGATTCGCCCACTTAATATCGGGATTAATTCGACTATTTGAGGAAGTTAATTTCGACGCGGGAAGTCTTACAAAAATTTGCCGGTTTACGGAAGTTTATGAAATTTCACTTTAAATGCTAGAAAACTCAAATATTTCCTTAAAGATGTTAGAAGTATACTTAATCATACAATAGTAATGCATAATAATCATAGTACGATTGTTTAAAAGAGTTATTTTGCAATAAACACGCAATTCGTAATACACGTGACATTAATATTTGTTTTTATATTGCTTTATATGATAAATTTTGACCGTATTTGCTAGTTGATGTGAAAAGAAGTTAATTTTCAAATTTTATTTTATTCAGGGGTAAATTCGGTAACTTCCCTAAAAACTTCATTGATTTCTTCGAGTTCTTGCATTTTTTCTCTTTTTTAATGGTTTCAATGAAAACCATCGAAGTCAATCGAAGTTTAGTGAAACATGTTGAAGTTTCAGGCGAGATTTTGCAAGTTTGACATCGCCACGTAGTTTTTGCTTCCCCATTTTCATTATCAGCAAACTCCGACTGAAGTTTGCCGAAGTTTGTCGATTTTTCAAACCTTGATTGTGTATTAAAAAATTAGTCCCCATGATTTTTGAAACCTAATCTTTAAATTAATCTTTGTTGTCATGTTTAAACAAAAAGGTATTCATTCATTGATAATTTGGAAAAGTAAATGTCCAACTGGTGATGGTGATATTTGAATTGTCTGCCTGTATTTACTGAAACACTTTAGTATGGGATCATGAATAAAGTTGAATGCGTTATTGTTCTGCTGGTCAACGTTGATAATTTGGTATCTTCACTGCGGTTTTCCCCATATATTAAATTTATGAGCTATAGTTTCTCTAGGTATCACCAGTAAGCATCATCTGGATTGTTGGCTAGAACTATGGTTTTGCATCTATGGTCTTTCTAGTTTGTTGTATTACTTGTAAGAAATTGATGTTATTAAGAAAGGCATTAGGCCTAGGTGACTCAGAAGGTGTTAACTTTTTATGATGCTTTATATTGTTCTGCTCAGAAAAGATGTCTTTAGCTTTTTGTGACTTGGGTTTCGTAATGTGAAATTGTGAACTACTCTTGGTAATTTCTTGCTCTCTTGTGTTCTTGTTTTTTTGAATAAGTAAAATTTACGGAAATCATTCAAGTATTTATGTGTTGACATTAAAAGTATCCCAAAGCTGCTGATGTGATTAAATTCAATTAATCTCTGGACCATGTTGAACTCTTCGTTGGTTGGCTTTAGAGATTAGCCTTGTCATTGAGGTCATAACACCAAAGTAACTTGATGGCGCCATTAATGGTCTTATCCCTAGTCCTGAAAGTCATGGTAAAAAAATGTTGAGCTTAATAATTTGGAGTCTTGCATCGCTCAGTTGTGGCGTTAATAATTTGAAATCATTCAAGTATTTATGTGTTGACATTAAAAGTATCCCAAAGCTGCTGATGTGATTAAATTCAATCAATCTCTGGACCATGTTGAACTCTTCATTGGTTGGCTTTAGAGATTAGCCTTGTCATTGAGGTCATAACACCAAAGTAACTTGATGGCGCCATTAATGGTCTTATCCCTAGTCCTGAAAGTCATGGTAAAAAAATGTTGAGCTTAATAATTTGGAATCTTGCATCGCTCAGTTGTGGCGTTAATAATTTGAAATCATTCAAGTATTTATGTGTTGACATTAAAAGTATCCCAAAGCTGCTGATGTGATTAAATTCAATCAATCTCTGGACCATGTTGAACTCTTCATTGGTTGGCTTTAGAGATTAGCCTTGTCATTGAGGTCATAACACCAAAGTAACTTGATGGCGCCATTAATGGTCTTATCCCTAGTCCTGAAAGTCATGGTAAAAAAATGTTGAGCTTAATAATTTGGAATCTTTCATCGCTCAGTTGTGGCGTTCTAACTTTGGGATGGTATTGTCTAAACATCTTGCATCCACAAGTCCATATCAAAGTTCGAAACTTCGATTTCGCCCTAAACTTCGCTTACTCAAAATTCGGAAGTAATTCAGGGAAGTTTAATTCGACGAGGGGAAATTTTGCAAAATTTCGTCGGTACACGAAAGTCCACGAAATTTCATAATCAATGCTTATAAATTCAAATCTATTTGAAAGGATATTAAAAATACACTTAACCATACAATTATTATGCATAAGATTAACTATAATTACTTTAAATAGTTGTTTTGCAACATAACATCATTTTCAAATCATTACACTAATTATTGTTTTTATATTGCTATATTGGATAAAGTTATATTTTTTTTTGTTATGTAGAGGGGAATAAAATTTATTAACAAGTTTTACTTTTTTTGATGAAAATAAATTTTATTTTATTTTATGTTTGTTGCAGGTGGGATAGTCTAGGAGCTGAGATTTTCCCAATTAAGTTTATTACCTTATAATTATAAATTTATAATTAATAATTTTATTTAACGTTAGTTTGATAAAAGAATTGTTAAAAGTAACTTAAATAAAAAGGAAATATATATATTTTTTTATAATGGAAAAAAATTGTATACACACAAATATGAATTTATAAGGTAATAAAAAAGTAAATCTTTGTTTTTTTTTTTTTTGAAAAAACGTAAGTCTTTTGTTAATTTTTAAATATAAACACACTAATCAGGATTCACGTGTTTAGAAGAATTGCACACTAGTTCTTTATATGCACATCTCAAATCTCGATCTGCATTTTGCACATCTCAATGTAAAATATGATGATACATAGATATGGTGTGCAGATATGTGTAGTTAATGAAGTGAGTAGATGATGGAGGCCCAACAACTAGACAGTAGAACAACTTCGTTCGTGTCGTTCTCACTTAACCCAACTCTTTGCCAAAAAAAGAACAAACGTGAATGTCATTGATCTCTGCCTTCGCGAAGAAGTGCCCTTGCTCGCCTCACTCGTTTAACTCCGCTCTGCCATCTACGAAGCTTGTCATCGTCCCTAACTCAACTCCTCTCTGTAGTCTGATTTCTCTTTTTACTTTTTCAAATCTCAACTCTCTGCTCACGAGAATCTCTCATTCACTAATTTAAGGCACACTCTAAGGCACACTCCCTTGCTTATGTGATGCAACCTATCGCTGTCTTTCAGCGATGAATCATCCAACATAGTCCTAGTTAGTTACGTTTTAACTATTTTTGATGTTTTAGGTTTCTTTATGGTGAATACAGTAACTTCGTCGAAACTTCCTCAAATTTCTCGAAGTTTTACAAATTTGGACACTGTTGAGGGCATTTCCATCAAAGTTTGCCGAATTGTGTCGAGTTTATAGGCGAATTCTCACATTTTTTCCTTTGTGAGCAAGTTTCGCTTTGCCTCCTCTTTGATCGACAAAATTCGCTCGAAGTTCGACGAATTTTGTCGATTTTTTAAACCTTGATCCATATACATCATTAAATAAGAACAAACGTCAAAAATCCCAATTCGCCTATGACTTCTGTCTCTTGAAATTAGGAATTAATTAATGTAGATAATTTTTCAAAAATCGCACGTTAAAGAAAAGTATAGATAACCGCATCTAAAACCTGAACATGCAAATTATGTCAATGCATTATCTTTTTTTGATAGCCGAGGGTATCCGAGCCACCGCCGCTTACACTAGATTGATGGTGGACCCGACTAGTCCCTCGGGGGGTCCTTAGTTGCCCCACCCTAGGAACCCAAGGAAGAAATCGGAGGGAGAAAGTGGAGGCAAGTAATTGAACCCCTCATCTTTGGTGTGTTGAGCCCAATTCTTACCATCCCACCAACTCCCCTGTGGGCTTATGTAAGCGCATTATTAAGAAGGCATTTTTATAATGTTTTATATGTTTTACGTTGTTGTTTAGGTGTAAAGAAAAATGAGCAAAGGTTCCTACATATAGGATGTGTGTGGGTAAAGAAGTTAGTCCCTTGACTCCCTTCACATCGTCGTTTGGATGTGAAGAAAAATAAGCAAGGGCTCCCACACAGAGGACGAGTGTGGGTAAAGAAGCTAGTTCAAAACAAACACGAAAACGAAAAGAGAATCATAGATAACGAGATGATAGGCCCCCAATATACTTGAAGTACTCAAGGAAGCATAGAAAGACTGGTAAGACACGTGGCGCGACCACAGTGGGGACCAGACAACAAGAAATTTGTGAGGGGTGATTGTAATTAGTGAGAGGAGTAAGTATAAATAGGAGTTATGAGAATAAGAGAGGCATGTTTTGTATGAACAATGAGTTCTGGGAGTGGTAGGCAGCTCGAAGTGCCTACCCTCCTTTGTATTCCTCTTTTTTCCTATTGAATTGAAACTCATCTCCATGATTGACTACTTTGGGCATTGGATATCGGCTGCGGGTGTGCACGTCGACCCTGCCAAGATTGAAGCCATGCAGCGTTGGCCCTCTCCATCCAATTTGAAGTAGTTACGAGGTTTTTTGGGCCTCACCGGCTATTACCGTCGCTTTGTCTCCAACTACGGCTCCATTGCGTGGCCCCTCACGTAACAGTTAAAGGACGCTTTTGGGTGGACGGATGATGCCGATAAAGCATTCCAACTCCTTAAAAAGGCCATGATAAGTGTGCCAGTTCTTACTCTCCCGGATTTCTCTCAACCTTTTGTGCTGGAATCCGACGCCTCCGGCAAGGGACTAGGGGCAGTTCTAATGCAACATGGGTGGCCAATTGCGTACTTTAGCCAAGTCTTGTCCCCTCGCAATCAATTGAAGCCGGTCTATGAGCGAGAGTTGATGGCTGTGGTTTTGGCGGTCCAAAAATGGAGGCATTACTTGTTGGGGCGACACTTTAAAATCCACATGGACCAACGCAGCCTGAAGTACTTTTTTGAGCAGCGGATAGTGCAACCGGAGTACCAAAAATGGGTAGTGAAGTTACTCGGTTATGACTTTGACATTCAGTTCAAGCCAGGGGTGACCAACAAGGCTGTCGATGCACTTTCTCGCTTTCCTCCCTCGGAGATGACTTTGAGCTCACTGGTAATGCACCGCCTCCTTGAGTTCCAAGATATTCAGCAAGCTGTTACAAATGACCCTCACTTGTCTCAAATAGTCTCGGCTTTAGAGTCTGGTTCTTCCGCTTGGCCGAACTACTCCCTCCATCACGGCTTGTTGTTGTTCAAGACGAAACTAGTTCTCCCAAAAGGTTCACCATTACTGCAGCGTATCCTCTTCGAGCATCATGATGGGGCATTAGGGGGCCATTCCGGGTTCTTGCGGACCTTCATGAGGATTGAACGTGAACTGTATTGGGTAGGCATGAGACAAGACATCAAGAAGTACGTGGCGGAATGTTCGGTTTGCGAACGCCACAAATACCAGCCCCTCTCGCCAGCCGGTCTTCTTCAACCCCTGCTGATTCCTCAACAAGTGTGGGAAGATGTATCGATGGATTTCATCAAGGGCCTTCCTAAATCCAATGGGCTCTCCGGCATTTTTGTTGTGGTCGATCGGCTGACGAAGTATGGTCATTTTATCGCCCTTGCCCATCCCTTCACTGCCAAATCAATAGCCGTCGTATTCATTCGGGAGATTGAACGCCTCCATGGGTTTCCACGCTCCATTGTGTCCGACCGAGATAAGGTGTTTGTGAGCTCCTTTTGGTCCGAACTCTTCAAGTTGCAGGGCACCCGGCTGCATCATAGCACAACATACCACCCACAAACGGGTGGCCAAACGAAGGTGGTAAATCGCTGCTTAGAAACCTATTTGCGTTGCTTTGCCTCGGAGAAGCCCAAGCAGTGGAGTGGGTGGTTAGCTTGGGCGGAATTCTGGTATAATACGACATTCCATGCTTTGACAAAGATGACTCCTTTCAAAGCTGTGTATGGTCGAGACCCTCCTCCCATCATTCGGTTTGGGGCTTATGCTACTGCCGTTGCTGATTTGGAAGACCAGTTACGCCTCCGCGACGCTGTTCTGGGTGAGCTGAAGTTCCACCTTGCCCATGCTCAATCAAAGATGAAATCAGCAGCTGATGGGGACCGCCGTGACATCGAGTTTCAGGTGGGAGACCGGGTCTATTTGAAGTTGCGCCCCTATCGCCAATAGTCCTTAGCACGGCGGGTGAATGAAAAGTTGTCTCCTCGCTTCTTTGGCCCTTTTCCGGTGATCGAAAAGATGGGTGTCGTTGCTTACAAACTTCAGTTGCCGGATTCCTCTTCTCTTCACCCCGTTTTTCATGTTTCACAACTGCGTAAAGCAGTGGGGGCTGCGGACCGGGTACAACCCCTCCCTGCCACTCTCTCGGCTGACTTGTTATGGGTAGTCGAATTGGCTGCGGTTCTGGGTGGTCGTCGCACCGGAGCTGCTCGGGAAGTGCTTGTGCAGTGGAAGGACCTCCCTATGTTTGAGGCTACGTAGGAGCCCATAGAGATGATCAAGAAGCAGTTTCCCTCCTTCCCACTTGAGGACAATGTGGGTTCTTGTGGGGTAGGTATCGATAGGCCCCCAAGATACTTGAAGTACTCAAGGAAGCATAGAAAGGTTGGAAAGACATGTGGCGCGACCACAGTGGGGACCAGACAACAAGAAAGTTGTGAGGGGTGATTGTAATTAGTGAGAGGAGTAAGTATAAATAGGAGTTATGAGAATAAGAGAGGCATGTTTTGTATGAACAATGAGTTCTTGGAGTGCTAGGCAGCTCAAAGTGAATACCCTCCTTTGTATTCCTCTTTTTTCCTATTGAATTGAAACTCTTCTCCAGGGTTTCATTTTGGTTTCTGGTTCTTCACTTCATTGGATCTTATCACGAGATTAGATCTTTTAGACAAAATAGAAATAGAAAAGGAAAACAAGCACAAAAGGGGGAAAAACTCGTTTAGCAACATGGAACATAAGAATACTTACATGGAAGTCAATAGAATTAGTAGATACTATGATTAGAAGGAGAGTCAATATTGCTTGCCTTCAAGAGACAAAATGGGTAGGAGAAAAGAGTAGAGAAATAAAAAATACAAGGTTTAAATTGTGGTACATTGGTATAGATAGAAAATGCAATGGAGTAGGAATTCTTGTGGATAATGATTATAAGGATAAGGTCGTAGAGGTTAAGAGAATGAAAGATAGATTGATTCTAGTTAAATTAATTATTGGAGAGGAAAAGATTAAGATATCTATGCTCCACAAGTAGGATTAAATGAGAGTATCAAACTCAAATTTTGGGACGATATGGATGGATTTATAAAAGGCATACCACCATTAGATGAAAATGTTTTTATTGGAGGAGATTTAAATGGGCATGTGGGGGAAAGTAATGATGAGTTCCAGAGAGTTAATGGAGGTTTTGGTTACGGTAATAAAAATGTAGAAGGAGAATCAATTTTAGAATTTGCTTCAGTATACGATTTTGTCTTAGTAAATACTAGTTTTAAGAAAAGGGAGTCACACATGATTACTTTTAGTAGTGGTCATAACAAGAGTCAAATATATTTTCTTTTAACAAGAAAAATAGATAGAAAAATATGTAGAGACTGCAAAGTAATACCTGGTGAAGCGCTTACTACCCAACATAAGTTAGTAGTACTAGTACTTGGTATTAAGCTAAAACGACGACTTAATAGGAATAAAAGAGACAAGGACCCTAGAATAAAGTGGTGGAAGCTAAAAAATAGTAAACACGTAGAGTTTAGAGAAAAACTACTAAAAGAAAATGTTTGGAATCTTGATTTATATGCTAATACAATGTGGCTAAAAGTGAGTAGTTGCATAAAGAGACTAGCATCAAACGTGTTAGGTATATCTAAAGGCTTGGGACCACCAAAGAAGGAAACACAGTGGTGGAACGAGGATGTCCAAAGAGCAATTAAGACTAAAAGAGAGATGTATAGAAAAATACCTAAGTGTCAAGATGAAGTGCGTACAATCAATATAGAGAAGCTAGAAAACAAACTAAAAAAGTAGTTGGCCTAGCTAAAACAAATTTCATGGAAGATCTATATACAAGGTTAGGTAATAGAAATGGCGAAAAATATATTTGTAGGCTAGCTAAATTAAGAGATAAAAAGAAACAAGACTTAAGTTATGTATTAAGGACGAAAATCAAAATGTTTTAACTCGCGAAGATGATATTAAGGAGAGATGGAGAAGTTACTTCGATAGTTTATTTAATGATTGCCAAGTTGATATCAGTAGATGAAAACCCACACCAAGAAAGAAATGTAAACTATACACACAATATTAGAATTCCAGAAGTTGAAGAGGCATTGAAAAAGATGAAAATAGGGAAATCATGTGCCCATATGAACTACCCATAAAGGTTTACAAATGCTTAGGAGAAATGGGGTTGACTTGGCTAACAAAAATTTTCAACAAGATTTTAAAATCAAAACGGATGCCAAAGGATTGGAGAAGAAGTACGTTTGTACCAATCTTCAAAAACAAAGGAGACATTCAAAGTTGTTCAAATTACCGTGGAATTAAACTTACGAGTCATACTATGAAACTTTGGGAGAGGATAATTGAAAATAGGCTAAGAAGAGAAACAATAAATATCAAATAATCAATTTGGCTTCATGCCTAGGAGGTCAGCCATGGAGGCGATTTTCCTTGTAAGAAGATTGTTGGAAAAATATAGAGAAAAGAAAAAAAATCTTCATATGGTATTTGTAGATTTAGAAAAAGCATACGATAGGGTTCTTAGAGATGTTTTTTGGTGGGTTCTTAGAGATGTTTTCTTGAAAGAAAAGTAGTGCATGCTAGATACATAGACGCTATTAGGAATATGTATGAGAGAGTAGTAACGAGTATAAAGACATTTGGAGGAACTACAAAAGAATTTTCCATTACGATAGGACCACATTAACGATCGACTTTAAGCCCATATCTCTTTACTTTAGTTATGGATGAACTAACTAGGCATATTCAAGAGGATATACCATGGTGTATGTTATTTGTAGGTGATATTGTCTTATTGGACGAAACAAAAGATGGAGTGAATAGGAATTTAGAACTTTGGAGGAATACATTGAAATCTAAAAGGCTTTAAGTTGAAAAGGACGAAGACCGAATACATGCACTGTGAGTTTAGAAATACTAGACATCGAGATGATGGAGTGGTAAAATTAGGAGAAGTTGAAGTTCTTAAGGTTAACCCTTTTAGATACCTATGATCAGTCATACAAAATGGTGAGAATATTGAGATTGATGTCACACATAGAATCCAAGCTGGATGGAAGAAATGACAGAGTGCAACATGAGTGATTTGTGATCGAAATGTTCCTACTAAGTTAAAAAGAAAATTTTATAGGACTGTAATTAGGCTAGCTATGACTATATGGAAGTGAATGTTGAGCTGTAAAGCAACAACAATTACATAAAATGAACGTAGCAGAAATGAGGATGCTTAAGTGGATGTGTGGTAAAACTCGTAAAGATGGAATAAGAAATATAGAAATTAAAAGACAAGTAAAAGTAGTACCAATTGACACAAAGATTAGGAAAGGACGATTGCGGTGGTTTGGTCACCTACAATGACGGCCTACAAATGCCCCCACTAGAAAACTTGACTCAATAGAAATTGAAGAAATTCGGTGAGGTAGGGGTAGTCCAAAGTTAACTTGAGACGCATTAATTAGGAGGGATTTGAATGGTTTGAAAAGTTCACCATATGTTGCGATGAATAACCGCAGAATACCCAAGATCGCAGTCACATGAATACACCCAAAGATTAACAAATCACAGAGAAAATATGAACACAAGAATTTACGTGGAAAACCTCAAAGTCAGGGAAAAAATCACGAGTAAGAAACAAGGCAATCCATTATCAATAGTTCAATATACAAAGGAAAAACCTCTTCTATCTAAACCCCAAATAGATGCCCCAACAAGATTTGATCTCACAGTTAAGGGTGGGCAAACCGCTGTTTGGTGGTGAAAACCTTCAAACCGCCACCAAACCAGGGGTTCACGGTTTGCTAGTTTTACAGTCCACCACCAAACTGCGAAACCTTAAAACTGCAACCAAACCGACCGCAGTTTGTCTGGTTTGGTCGGTTTGGTTTCACGGTTTTATCTATTTCACTTTCAAAGCTCTTCTAACAATCTTAACAATCTGGCTTTCGAAAAAAAAATAAAAAATCTTAACAATCTCATCTTTTAGATACAACAACATAGTCTCTATCCCATCTCAGATCCAACAATACCTTTGCAATCAAGAAAATCATACCAAATCAAACTAAAATCATCTCAAATTCCACTAAAATAAAACCCAACGCAATTTGAAAGGACCTCAGAACAACAACTTATTCAGTAAAACCAAAAACACCAAATCCATAATAGAAAAACCAATCTTTTACAAATACAACTTTTTCACAGAAAACTTAAAAACACCCCAAGAAACCTACACCCACGAGAACAAATTGCTCGCATGGAGAAGTAAGAGCAAACGACAGGAGCAAGAGAGATGAGAAGACCGGGAGATGCGATGGCAGATGACAGGCGAAGCACAGAGGCGAGGTCGTGTAGCAACAAGAGGCAAAGTGCTTGGAGACAAGAAAGGGAGAGAGGAGGGCGAAGCAACTAGCGGAGAGGGTGACTGGTGAATGCGCAAGTGTGAGGAGGTAGGCACAAAGGAACGACGCTAACATATTTTGGTAAATAGGGTTAGGGTTTGGAGTGTAAACTAATTGAAATTCCTATTGTATCCTTACATCGGTTGGTTTGGTGAACTGCGGTTTTTGGAAAAGGAAAACTACGCACCAAACTAAGGGTTGCGTTTTTAGATTTTCTAAACCGCTCCCAAACCGCAACATCAAAAAACCAGACCAGACCAGACCAAGGCGGTTTGGGCAGTTTTGCAGAGACCACTGCCCACCCCTACTCACAGTGTCACGTACCCGCTCGCAGGCACACACAATCTCTCGGCTCTCAAACAACTCACGCAACATTATGCCCTCTCCCCATGACCGCATACACATATTTATAGGTGTTACATGCTTGTACACATAAACAACACAAAACACATTAATGTAGTTTGTATCCAATTACTAATTAATCCCATGTGTAATCACTGTATATGCATGAATCCATGTAAGAAACTATTTTGAGTCCAACTCAAATTACAAGTTTGAGCCACTTAATTCAACACCATCAATTGCACTTAGAGCACAATGGAAGAGTTTGATCCATGTAGTCGACCCCAATTAATTTGGGACTGAGGCTATGTTGTTGTTGTTGTTGTTGTTATGTGCAAGGCTGATTTTTAGTCTTGCATTGTCTAAAATGTTTTTAGTCTTGACGAGTATTGTTTAAAAAATCTAGAATTCAATATTTACTATGATAATAAGTTGTTTTCATCGAAATAAGGTGCTACAGGTTCAAGAGTTCCAGATCAACTATTTGTACTTTGTTTGACTTGTTTCACATTTTTGATGATTTAAATTTGTTTAAATGATGTGTTTTTGAGAATATTTTTCTTGTGGATATTCTTTTTCTAAATATTTTTGGTCAAGAAAATTGTTCGTATTACTGGATTTGTTGCGTTAGGTTGGTTTTGTATGCCTACCAATGTTTTCAAGGCGACGAGGCAATGTTAGGCGGTTTAGCCCCGCCTAGTCTGGGTGGCGCCTAAGCAGGCAAAAAAAAATTTACTTAGACTTCCCTAAGACATAATGTAATTTATTTAGAGACTCCTCAACATTACGTGACATATTTTTTCACCTACACATTCTCATCAACATGTTTTCACCTCTAAACTTTTCCACACATTTTGAAATAAAAAAATATTTTCAAACAAATAAAATAATAAAAAAGTTTTGAAAATTATTGAGACCTCCCTGAAAAGGTTTAAAAATATTTTCAGGCCCACCGTCTGCCTAATTAAGGACTAGAAGGTGCGCACCACTATACGTCTAAGGCGCGCCGTAGCCATCTCCTTAGAAACACCGATGCCTGCTATTTCTTCCTTTCAAGGATTTGCCTAAGGCTTCAATTACCTAAATCTAAGAATAAATTGGGGAAAGCTTAATCCAATGTAGTGGAATTTTAAAATTTATGGAGAAGTATAAATAACATAATCTATGTAGTTGTAAGATCCAAGTTTTGTCAAGGCACTTAAAATGCATGCTATCAATAATATTTTTGTCCTTTTTCTTTTATATATGAAATTTCTTGATTAATTGTAATGGTTGTGATCGCTTTGGGTATTACTTGTTTTTTTAGCAATTATTTTTAATTCATTGTTCATACTTAGACCTTGATTTCTAGATTTTGCATTGTTTAAAAAGTTTTAATTTTTTTGAAGTATCATCTGATAACATTGATTCTAGTGTAATATACTTGTTACAAGTTAGCATTTGAGAACTGTAAATTATCTCTATTGACCCTATGTTTTGATACCGTCGTAAATTTTGTTTATCCATGATTCTTATATAGGCATTTGAAGTCTTACAAAAAAACTGGTGTTTTAAGAACTAGTTTTGGGAAGTTCGGAGAAGTATGGAGAAAATTTGTTATTTAACATCAATGAACTGCACTATGCATTTGCTGACTCATTTATGCCTTTCTAGCAGAGAGAATTAGCATCTCATCCAATTGTTAGTGCACCTCGCCGTCTACTTCAATTTGCTGTTCGGGATGCTGTGGGGACTTTGAGGCCATCAAGTTCAAAAATGGAGCCTGCATTAAAGCGACTTAGATCTGTGGTTTCTACAGCTACAGAATATCCATCCCATAATGATCAGTATCATGGGATGAGATCCTCTGGAAGACTGCCAAGTGCCGTGGCTATCGCTGTCAGGGCCGCTGCTGAAGCTGCTGAAGATGTAAGTAAGAATAGATCTTCTGGAAACGTGTTTGATAGACTGGGTCATACTACAGATGCATCGGAGATGACTAATCAGTCACTAGGATTCCAAACAAATGATGTGGAAATTGGAGAAGTTGAAGAGTATGATCAAATGGCAGGAGAGTCCTGCAACTTTGTCCCAAGAAATGAATATGGGACTGGCAGACAACTGTCGGGGAAGATCCCAATGGCTGATGAGAATGACTTTAAGTCATATGATTATGGTTCTGATAATGATGGATATGACAACAATGTCATAAATCACAGGGGCGTTGATAATTCTCTGGCTGACCCATCTCGTGGAAATAAGGATGAGGATACTCTAATGGTGCAGTACAGTGTAGCTCATAATACAGATGAACTGGTGAAGAGAGCACGAGTAAAAGATCAGAAATCGCCTCCTGCTACTGGCAATCGGAAGATAGTAAACATATCTGTGAATGTTAACACATGGAAACCACCAGTACATTACCAGGGATCAGAACATATTAGAGAAAAAGAGAATATGATTGTTAATAAGGGGAAGGAGGCAGCTGCAAGCAAGCCACTTAACTTGGTAAAGGAGAGCAATCATATGGTTTTGCCTACGAAAGAGAGTGTAAGAGACTTATCTTTGCAGTGATTAAATTTGTTCATTTTCTTTTGGAATCTAATTAAGGGTCACTAGAGGCTTGATTTTTTACCATTACAGTTTTTCTTATTCTCCATTTTATTAACTGAATGTCTTGGTTTACTTGTGTTGGACAGGAGAAATTAAGTATGATTGTACAGAAAGAGCCTTCAAAGACTGCATCATCTGTCGCTGTCACTGGTAAGCGAACCTGCTTAACTATGCAGAGTGTGCACAAACTGAAAATGGCATAATCTAAGATAGCTGTTGTAACTATTCTGTTTAATGTCATAGGCTGCTTAAGTTGGACTTATGGTTGTGTTTTTCTCTGTCTTGCAGTTAGATCTTTAGTTCTTTTAGGGTTTAATATTGTCTTCCTCTGATTTTTTGCAGGATCTGTTTTTACTAGCCGTCCTTTAGAGGATGCTGACTCTAGGACAATCTTTGTTAGCAATGTAAGTATAAGGTGACTTCACTTTGGGAATACCAAAACTGCTAACAGTTAAGGGACTAACCGTTGCCATTATGTAACTGCAGGTTCATTTTGCTGCCACCAAGGACACCCTCTCTCGGCATGTCAACAAGTTCGGAGATGTATTAAAAGTGACAATAGTGACTGATGCAGCTACCGGGCAGCCAAAAGGGTGAGGAATCAGAAATATACTGTAGTTTACTTTGAAGATTTTCTTACATATTTGTTTAAACCTCTCTCCTACTCAGGTCGGCCTATGTTGAGTTCACGCACAAAGAAGCTGCGGAACATGCACTATCTTTGGATGGCACATCCTTCATGTCACGTATACTTAAGGTATGAATAAAAGCATATCATGAGTGAATTTGTTGTAAATATTTATGGATTCATCAGTGTGCTTGGTGCAAGGTGGCATTACCGTACCAAATGCTATAATCAATAATGAAATGTGGTTTCTACACAGGTCGTCAAGAAAAGTGCAGCATATCAAGAAGCTTCTAATATGGTCTGCTGGCCTCGTCTAGCCCGTGCTTCTCCTTATACTGGTCGGTTTGTAAGAGGTAATTTCCTGAGAAGCTTTCCTGGTGCATTTAGAAGTCGCCAGCCCATTAAGGCAGGAGCTCGAAGTTTACAGTGGAAAAGAGATGCTCAGACCGCTCCAACGACTGAAAACACTGTAAATGTTCAGTTGGGAGCTGTAGGTGCATCATCCATCAGCGCTGTTCCTTCTCCTACTGCCCGAAGTCTTACATATGTCCGGAAAGAGTCTAAACCTGATGGAGATGCAGGTACTGCTTAACAACCCGAATTCGTGCGTTGTTGTTCCTGCAATGATGCAATTTACTGTATATAACTCATGAACATTTGGTGGTACTAAAGAGCATTTAGTCGTGGAAACATGGTTTCTTTTTCCCCCTTTTTGATCTATGACATTAATTCGTAATGTTTTATAGACAATCTCAAGGAAATTGCGGGGTTGGTCAATGGCAAAAGGGAATAGGTTTCGATGTTGAGGGTGCGAAGATCTTTTATGTTAGTTCTTTAGGTTTTTTTCTTATTGAATTCAATGAAGTATATATTGTTTTCAGGGGGAATGAAGGTTTAGGGGACTTGGGGATTATGGGCATTGTAGGTCTGCTCTGCTGCCATATTGGTTTTATTTCCTTGTTCCCATTTCGTGGTCTGGCCCCGACATCTTCTACTCGTTTGGTGAGAGTGCTCATCTTCATCATGCAGCGTGGTAGGATATTTTTCAGAGGGAAATTTGTTTGGATTGTTATAAATTAAGTTGTAAGTCAACTAGAACTTGTAGAATTAAAGTACGAGAAACATGAACGAAAGACTACAAGAACAAGTAGAGAAGAGGTGACGAGAGAGGAGAGCTAGAGATGAGAATGTAGAGATTTCATTCAATCTTTGGTGTGTCTATTACAATAAAGTTGACACCCTTTATATATGTCATTTGGCGACGATGAAAAATGTACTTATACAATGTGTACAAGTTATACATACACCACAAGTAGGGGTGGGCAAACCGCGGTTTGGTGTTTAAAACTATCGAATTGCCACTAAACCATGAGTTCGCGGTTTGGTCGTTTTGCATATCACCACCAAGCTGCGGACTTTCAAAATCGCAACTAAATCGACGCAGTTTGTTCGGATTAGCTTTGCGGTTTTCTTGAGATACATTTTCAACAAAAAAAAAATCACACATTATTTACAAGTCCATCAACAAAATATATGTCCATACATGACTATCCATTAAAAATACAATGAAACACATGAATTCAATCAAAATTATTAGTCTAAGTTCATCTCAAAAGTTAAAACAATATGAAAATGCTTCAACTTTATTCTAATTCATTCTAAGTTTGAGGGTGGTTTTTGTGGTTTGGTAAACTGTGGTTTTTTGTAAATGAAAATCACCATCAAATCGCGAAATTGTGGTTTTCGAGTTTTTTAAATCACTCTCAAAACGCATGTTTAAAAAAAAATCAAACCAGACCATGCGATTTGGACAGTTTGGGCGGTTTTGTGGAAGCCAATGCCTACCCTTAACCACAAGTCATACAACAATCACAAGCAACATTAACAATATAGGGAAGAGTTAATGTACATTGAAAGGTTTCTAAGTAACATAATAGGACATGGACAAGTGAGGGTATCATTAGTGAGAAATACAAGTTACATAACTACACAATATGTTGGTGTGCATGCATGATCATCTATACTTCATAACACTCTCCCTTAGATGACACTTGTTGAGAGAATATGTTAGGGAATGTGCCATATGTTAATCTACAAATATTGTTTATCTTATAATTTTAGTTAATAAAATAGAGATTTTCGTTTGCTGTTTTGTTATAAGCGATTGCAAGTTTACCTTATAATAAGATCCATGAACATTTGTTGAAATATCATAAATGTCTCTAGTCGGTCATTATATTGGAAATTATAATGAATTAAGACTAGTGTGAATCTTGATTGATGGTCATGTGATAATCATGTGTATATGGATACAAATCGAGATCATAAGTGCTTGTTAGGGAACAAGATACCGGATCGACCAGCTATGAGAACACCACATGAATTAAGTCATATGTGGTACTTATGATAGGTATATAATTTAGTCATTCGACTTGAAATTACTATAGACTTCAATATTAGGAGCATGATAGTTTGACACAATCAAACGTTGTATTTAACCGGACGATTATAGAAATTGTGATTGGTTACCATGTGAATAATATGTGAAGGTGTGTAATCAATATATAATTTCTCTCGTATAGAGAGAGATATCAGTGGATCATTCGATATGATAAACTGATAATGATCAAGCTAATGTGAATTGATATGATCAATGTCACTTGAATGTTTTCAGTCTACCTAAAGATCGAGACTAATAAGATTGAACATTAAAAGTGACTTTCAATGCTTTATGTTTAATCAAAGGATATCACACGACAAAAGGATATGATATATATTATTCATCAAGTTGTATCGAGTTTGATATTCATGCTATTAGGGTAGTCATAATGCCTTGCTAGAGACCACTTATGACTTGTGTATCAAAATGATTTTGGTTCACTGCCAACGTCGCATGAACCTATTAGGTTACACACAAAGAATGACTATGTGAAATTTCAATTGGTTTAGAGTAATAAATTTTATATGATAAAATTTATTACATAAATGCCCTTACGATTTGTTATATGATAACTTGTTAATAAAAGCATTTGTGTAATTTGCTTGAATTGACTAAATATAATAGTTGTATTACGAATAAGTTTTTTTAAAGTGAGCTTATCTACACATATAAATGGAGATTGAAACCATTTTGCTATTTTCGAGTTCTTTGGATTTTGGGTGAGAGAAACGTTTTCTATCTCTCTTGGGGCTAACACTCCAAATTGTGGTCACCGTTCGTGTGTGGATTTCTGATAAAGGACGTGCACTTGAACGTCTTGGAAATCGAACAATCAGAGAAGAAAATCACGGATTAAGTTATGGTTTACTTTTGTAAATCTAATTTAATGGAACTTATTTTCGATCTTGTTGGGGGGTTCTTTGAAAATTGTTTGGAATTTTTCGCTGGGTATGAACCCAAAAACCCAACAGAATATGCATCCTTAAAACTTCTACTAGAAAAAACCTTGTAGAAAATGATCTAGCAAAAGAAAAAGAGTGAACTATTCTCATCTATTTTGACGAGTAAAGTATTGTTAGAATTGCCTCATTAAAAACTTTGCTTGAAAAACCCTGTAGGATAAAACAATGGCTAAGGAAAAGAGCGGAACACAATAATACACTTTGATAGCATATATATATCTCATTAAAACCTCTACTAGAAAAAAACATATGGGAAAAAAATCTAGTATAGGAAAAAAAGTACATTAATTGCTCTCATAAATTTTTTTATGGAGTATAATAATGTTATGATTGCCTCATTAATACCTAGCTAGGAAAACCCAGTGAGATAAATTCACAGCTTAGGGAAAAAGAGCGCAATACACTAATCAACAACTCCTATTGATTCTCCCCCTCATGTTGACATGAGTGGAACATCTTATTGTTTTGCAACAAATTTTTGCAAACCCGAATTTTCATTTTTGATCAAAATAGATTATATTATGGACAACTATTCTACTTGGAAAATACTTGATTCTCAAATCAAGGCTAAATCTTATTTTTTTTCAAGATCTTTCATATTGAGTTCCTTTTTTAGGTATTCGAATAATATACCGATGTTGTCGTGATTTCTCACAATATTTGAGTCGTCGACATATGATGATATTACAATAAGACATGAATAATATAGATTACTTACATATCATTTTTAAAGGAAAAAATCAATGAGGTTTTGGTGCATACGTTCATCTGACTAAATTGTTTAAGTCTAACTGGCTTTATAGCGCCACAAATTTTGTAGGCTATTAGTCCAACAACTTCTCATTTCCTTAACGAGTTTAGCTCGGTTTGGATAACCACTTTTGATAATTATGTCTTTTATGACATTTAACCACATACTTTTTATGATATTGAATCATCATTTTCAAATGATACATTGAATTCTTACCAAAGAATTCTTATATTAGGAGTATTTTATTTATTTATACTCATAACCTCTTTTTCAAAGGTTTATATTATTTGAACCAACTAGTCTTTTACACCTTATGCATTTTGTTGGTTCTTGTGCATTTTACTGCACACATGTGCATCATTTCATACATGAACCTTCAATAGTGGAACATATGAGGTTGTCACATTTTTTATATTAGTGATTGCATCAAGTAATTGATTCATAACTTGTTGCTGATGAATGATCATTTGAACCTCAAGTTCATATCATAATGCAACATTTTTGATGCGTTTCAAGCAATTTCTCACCATTCTTTTTTAATCGACTTTATATATCTCCCCCTAATGGTGGAAAAATTGTTTTATCAAAGCGATAATCAACAAAACTTGTTGTAAACAAATCCCTATTAGGTGTTCAAGACATTATACAATTGTTCGAAATCGACGTAAATCAAAAGTGTTCTTTGTAAAACTCATTTTAGTTTTTTAAAGCATATGAAATAAAACATAAACTTTATAATTGAAAAACTGAAATGTGAGATATTTCGTTTTTTGTCTAAAATGAGTTATAAATAATTTTGAATGAAATAAAAATGTTGTGTAAATGTCTCAAAACTAAAATCAGTACCTCAATTTTTTATTTTTTATTTTTTATTTTTTAAATCAATTAAATGCCAGCCAATGCATAAGTTAAAAATATAAAAATATGTATGCATTTACTTGGCCGAAACATAAATTGAAAATATTTACTATAAAATTGAATATATCCAAAGGTATTCATAAATAAATTATAAGCAAAAAATGGTATTTTTCACAAAATATTTACTTTGGAAGATTTAACCAATAATTTACCTTGAGACTAGCAACACAACTGTAATTTCCAGTTGATATAATCTTTTGGTTCCGCAATTGATGTCCACGCATATTTTCAATATTATTCTCGTAATTGATGATCATGAATGATCAAATTGATAGTTTTCGTCTTATAAATGTCATTAGATTATATGACGACATTTATTTCAATATGCCTTATTCAAGTAAAATCTAGAAGATAAAGCCGAGATTTAAATTCTCAGATCAAACAAAATCATGCTGAGTAACTGCTGGATAAGGCATTGACAACATTATAGTTGTACCATATATTGCATGAACATTAGCCTTTGTTAAGTTTAAATTCGAGAAATACTATCTATTTTATATTATATTGTGTACATAATACAATAAGCAAGATATGCAATATTCGCCTTTATTTAGCTCTTGAATTGAAGTGTCTATTTTATTCAACTATTTTCAATAATAAAATTCATAATTTTTCCTTGATTTTGAAGCCATGGTAAAAGATAAAAAATATTTGAGTATAATGTATATGACAATATTTATGCAACATAGCCTTTTGTACGTGACGAAAAATGTCACAATTACGAGCGCTCATTGTCAATACTAATTTGCCATTTCTAATGGTGTACCACTTTCATTGCAACTTTTAATGGAACTGTCTATACAATCATTACCAGATCTTTTCACCCTTTCCACGTCCATAAATCTGTTATTGCGACAATGGTCATCATACGTACGCAACATACACTTCTTAATTTGAAGTTAAACCAATTGGACAGAAGTGATATTATATTTATAATATCTCATTATTTTACTTAGCTACCATGAGACAAGAAATCAATCCATAATGTTTATTAGATTGACGTATGCGCTCGATATTTGTTGCAGTAATAAATCGAGGCGGGCTACATGACCTTCTATTATTGTCGCATCAGTCATATTTCCACATAGCCTCAACATAGAGGTAATTAAAATTGTGGAGTTATAATTAATATTCGACTGATTAAATTTTGTAGCTTGAGATCCAGCTGATCATTTTGAGCGTTTTAGCGCATTACCATTTTCGGTATTTATATACATATAGCTCCATAAGGTGAAAATATATCATAAAGTGAATTGTCCACTTCTCAAATCTTTATTGAGAAATTGGCGAATGAATTGTGCTTAACACACAGACTTGCATAGGTGCTTTATTCATAAATTGTAGTATCTAATTGTCATGACAAGTAATTCTTGTCGGTAATATAATACGGTAACAAATTCAACTATGGTTGAAAAATATTTTGAAAATAAATGTAATATAAAATACTTTTCTCCATTTTTATGTAAAAAACAAAACATAAATATATGTTCACAACTTGATTCATTAATAAACAAAATGTATTATTCGTATGAGTTGGTAGGACAACCACTAGGTTGGGTGGTGAAACAAAGTGTACTTAATACCATGCCTCCTCAAACGGGATAACCCGTCTAGCTTCCTTTCAATGTTTAGTTTTTACCGTGGACAAGACTTACCCAATATAAATTCATAGTACTATTTGCTTTATAAAATCAAGAATAGATCACAACTGATCATTTATAGTATAGAGAAAAAAATAATAATTTGTGTCACATTGACTTTTGATTTCTAATGTTGAAGATTATCCAAGACGCAACTACAGAGCATACTTTCGCATTCGATGACGTTACAATGCATAGTGTATGAATAAAGTACATATACATAAATAATGGATGTAACAAAAAGGAAATTAACCATGATAACATAGAAATAAACTGAACTTATTTAAATTAACAAAAGTTATACCTTCATAGCTTTGTTTCCTTGAAAAACTTCTTGATTTTCAAGACCACTTGTAGAGCAACTTTGTGTTGATAACGTGTTGTAAACTAAGTTGTAAGCCAACTAGAACTTGTAGAACTAAAATATGAGAAACATGAACTAAAAAATACAAGAACTAGTAGAGAAGGGGAGACAAGAGAGAAGAGAGCTAGAGATGAGAATGTAGAGATTTAATTCAATCTTTGGTGTGTCTATTACAATAAGGTTGACACCCTTTATATAGGCCATTTGGTGATGATGATAAATGTACTTATATAATGTGTATAAGTTATACATACACCACAAGTCATACAACACATCACAAACAACATTGACAATACATGGAAGAGTTGATGTATATTGAAAGATTTCCAAGTAACATGACAATACATGGACAATACAAGTTACATGACTACACAATATGTTGGTGTGCATGCGTGATCATCCATACTTCACAACATGGATGACATACTTTTGATGAATACATTTGAATATATAGTTTGTTAGTTCTTATTGAACCTTCCCCAAGGAAACCGCTAGAGTAACCCACTTTTGGCACCAAGATTGGGCATCGATCCACTTTGTGCCCATGCAATACACCTTGAGATATGCACATTCGCGCGTTGAGGTGTATCGCATAGGCACCGAGTGGGTCGGTGCCCAATATCGATGCCCAAAGTGGGTTACCCGAGCCTTTTCTGTTTCCCTAATGCTAGCTTGAAGTCATTTGCTACAAAGTTGTTGGGGACCTGCGGTCTATTGGACAAATGAATATGCGCATGCATCTCAATGTATGTGTGACGACCCCAATTCCACAACCCAAACTGAGCCCCGCCCAGCCTAGACTTACGTGGACCCCGAGTCAATCCTCGCGACGTCAACGTAAGCCTAGTCTGCCTTCCTAACCATTTTTTTATTACAAGGCAGCAGAATTTAACATTTATAGTGAGTTATTCAAATTTGTAAGTTATCAAAGGTTATGCGGAAGCAATTTCAACTTAAACAAATCTAAACAAATCAGTCAGGACATCCTAAAGTGTGGAAACCTCGCATAACACAGTCAACATGTATAATAAATAGAGGAGAGAGAAATAATATCATATACATGTCCTACAGTATCTCACAAAACCCATACACCCCATGTGATAAAAATAATATACATAAGTAATACAAAACCTACAAAAGTATGAGTGGGAAAGCCGCTCCAAAGTCCTCATCATAGATCTCACAGTACTGGTCCCTTTCCCTTACTCGACTACGGATCTGCACTCAATCAAACACAAGAATGACGAGCACAGGTAAGTAACGCCAGTAGGATACTAAACAACATTTCAAAAATAAATAAATTAGTCTATATTCATGTAGATAGAAAGAAAGGTATAAGGACACATTAATAAATAAAAGGCAATAAATAAATCAAAAGCAATCGATACATGAGTGTCCAGGGATGCAAACAGAGAGGTGCAAGTAGTCCCGACTAGGGGTGGCAATTCGTGTCGGCGAGTAGTAAACGTGTCATGTCATAAACAGGTCATGACTCATATAATACAAACCCATTACATGACATGTTTATTAATCGTGTTAATCGTTTTCGTGTCTATGTGGGTCGTGTTAAACATGTCGTGTATTCGTGTCACCCATTTATTAAATATTGTATTTAAAATTTTTATTTTATTTATACTTTTATAATTTGGTTACTACTTTTTAAAATATATCTAAATGATTAAATTCGAACAAACATACTAAAATAGCCAATAAAATATAATGTGGTTGTATATAGTCGCTAATTTTACTTTACTTTTTCATTCAAGTCTTTATTACTCTTAATAATAAAGCAAAAATGACTCGTAATAATAACATAAACAAAATTATAAGAATCATCTAAAAAAATATCTAAATTTTACTTTGGTGAAAAGTTTTATTTTTTTTAATAAATAATTATTAATAAAATCTAAAACATAAATAATATATTAAAAGTAAAATGAATATTTCCTCTCAAATATAAAATAAAATATGATAAAAGATGTCTATAAATAAAATAAATAAATCATGCTATTAACATGCATTCAAATGGGTGAATTTTGTACCAATCTATTTATTATACCATATTTATTATTTATACATTATTCTTTAATCGTGTTAAGCGTGTCATAAACGAGTTAAGCATGTTGACATGTTAATGACTCGTTTATTAACCGTGTATAAACGTGTTAACATGTTTATGACCCAGACTCACTTAAGCCAAACCCACGACATGTTTATTACGTGTCGTGTCGTGTCGTATTAATCATTTCATGACCCAAATTGCCAGCCCTAGTCCCGACTAACAGGTCATTGAGTCTTGGCAAACCATCAAGACTCGGGTTCTAGGACTTGGTACCCTCACTAGCCTTAAACCCACGAGATAGTGAGACTTCTTGGGACAACTATGCTAAGAACTCACACCCCGTCAAGAATCAATATCCAGTGCAGTGCATCCCGAGGTCATGACTCTGGTATGTTACCTCAGCCAGCCACTCCTTCCAAGGATCGCCGTTGACTCACTTGCCCTTGGACAACTCAATCAGAATGAAATTCCAAGGATAGATAACAAAGCAATGAACAACAAAATTCAATAGCTTAAAATGAAATACTGTGCATTTTCTAGCTGGTTTACTTACAACCAAACCAACCTAACGTTGGTTCGAAGCCTTACACAATATTCCCCCGACTTTCACGCGCTTCAACAAGTCCTATTAAATCACAAATTCACATTTTAAGAGTTATAACTCTATTTGATCAATCAATCAACAACATTCATTTTATTAACTAATTAATTTAGTTCATTAGTTTTGACCATTTACACGACTATTTTTCATCAATTTAAAAGTTGTACCAAGGTCCGAGCTTAAGTGCTACTCAAAGTAGGATATATATAGGGATTTCAAAAGTCCAGCCTGTTGAGTTTTGTGGTTCATACGCAACGGAAATTACAAAATAATTTTGACAAAAACCCCAACAGGATCCGAATCTAATTCCATTAAAACGTTTAAACCATGAAAACTTAATCATACCTCAGTCACAATATACCTTTCTGAAGGTTGATCGATCTCTAAGGCGCTGCCAACGACGAACGCCCTCTACCAGTAGTCCACACACGAACGACGGCCGAGATTCGAAGTGCTAGCTTCGCGAGAATACCAAACCTTTTTGTTTCTCTCCAAAACGATCCAGAGCATACCAGAAAACCTTAATTCTTTTCTGAAACGAAAATAGAGTTTCGGCCCTTAATCTTTCATACGTGTGTTCTAACTTAAAGCGTCTCTTTATACAACCCTTGTATATAAACGGTTAAGTAAATTACACATATACCCCTACTTAAAGAAGTATAAGTGTAATACACCACAAGGACGTTTCTGTCATGAATTTTATCATATAAAATTCATTTTTCTGAACCATCTTAAAATCTCGCAAAACCATTCTTAGTGTGCGACCCAATAGGCTCATACAACGTTGGCAGTGTACCAAAACACATTTTGGTACACAAGTCATAAGCGGCCTCTAGCAAGACATTATGACTACCCAAGTTGTACGAATATCAAATCGATACAACCTAATCAATAGTGTATATAACATCCTTTTGTCACACGATATCCTTTTGATCAAACATAAGACATGGAATTGTCATCCAACATGTTCAATCGTACTAGTCTCGATCTTTAAGTAGACTGAAAACATCCAAGTGACATTGATCAATATCAATTCACTTAGACTAGGCCTTTTAACAGTCTAACACATCGAGGGATCCACTGGATATCTCTCTTTATATGAGGGACAAATCCTATCTCGATTACACAACTTCATCACATTGCTCACACAATAACCAATCACAACCTTTATAATCGTCCGGTTAAAGACAACATTTGATTGTGTCAAATCACTGTGTTCCTAATGTTGAAGTCTCTGGTAATCTCAAGTCAGAGGACTGAAAAATATACCTATCATGAGAAACAACTATGACTTAATCCATGTGATGTTCTCATAGCGGTCGATCCCAAGACTTTGTTCTCTAACAAGTACTCGTGATCCCGATTCGTATCCCTATACGTATAATCATCATATGATCATCAATCAAGACTCACACTAGTCTTAATTCATTATAGTTCCCAAGATAATGATCGACTTGGGACATTTAGGATATTTCTGTAAATACCCATGGATCTTATTATAATGTAAACATGCAAATTAATTATAATAAACAACAAATGAAATCCTCTATTTTATTAACTAAAAGTATTCATAAAGACAATTAATGGATTGACCTAGGGCACATGCCCCAACACAACCTTAGTTAATTTGGATAGTAAATACCCATTTAAATCATTACCTAAAGTTGCTAAGTCGCAACTTGTCATAAGTGAACAGTTTTGGACCATATAAACATGCTATGTTCTACCTTGTTTTTCGTTGATTAAACAAATTCCAATGGCCACAATCTTTATTGATCATCAAAATAAGTTATACTAAGATTCAAACGAACCTATTTGCAAGTCAATTGGACCCCATTCGATGTCTCAAATCAATTAACCAACATGCCTGCTCAAAACAGTAAAAAATAATAGTGCAGTCCCATGTTTCAAGCCTCCTTTTCTGCCTCCAAAACCTTTCAAAACCAACTCGAAAATCAAATATGATTTGCAGGGGTTAAGTTTGATATATAGACATGCAAACCCGTAAAAGATTTCGCTCAAAAACATTTGTTTGATTACCCGGATCATTACCTCAAAGTTGCCCAAAAATTGGACTGCAGTACTAGTTCTGCAATACTAATTTTTATGCCACCAATTCGACTTCAATAGACCTACGAAACCATCTCAAAACCTCAAGCTGATTCTAAGGGACCTAATTTGATATATAAACATCAAAACCAAAATGTAAGTTCGATAAAAATTAAACGTTTAATACCTCAAAACCATATCCCAACATGACATGAAAATAAGACTACAAAACATCAACAACAACACTCATCAATTAAACACCACCATAACCACAATATGACACCTTGAATGATCACAAAATCTCACCCAAGATAAATGAAAAAAATCTAAAATTTCAGTGCCATCGTCCTAGAAAAATCTCGACGAAAATGCGTAAAATTCACTTCAAAACGTCAAGAATCGAATGACTAACCGAGATCTCACCTTAATTCACGTTATCAGTCGATCCCTTGGCGTAAATGACCACTTGAAATCCATGAAACCCATATATTTTCGTTTTTGTTGAGAGAGAAGAGAGAAAAAAAGTGACGAAACACCCATTTTTTTGACTTTTATACTCCAAATGTCATCTTGACCATTCTACCAATCCCAATACACATCTTGTGGCTCAAAATCATTCCATCCAACTACTTTTGTGACTTACTTTTGTGACTTCTTGTTGACTTGGTCTTTGGTCTTATCCTTTTGAACAACTTAATTGGTCTTTCACAGGCGTAAATGCGCCCGGTCGGTACACGATTCACATCGCCGTGCCTCGATACAAATTTCGTCGATTGAAATACGTTCTCATTCTAATTATTATTCATATTTCGTTTTTCATTTTGTTAGTTTTTTATTAAAATTATCCCCTCCGGATGTCCGTATTTCGCAATCCGTTCACTTGGTACTCGGTTTACGTACGTTTTCCCTTGGCAACCCCGATCCGAAACTCCAACATGTACATGTAAACGTACTCACACATTTGGACAATTAGTTTCACATTCGGGTAATAAATACATAATACAAACACCAAACAAAAATAACATACCTCGATGTCGACGCTCGAAAATTGGACATGCCTATCACGGCAGCTGAGTCTCACATACGACCCTGAAATGACACATGAAACGAGTTAGATTTTAGGGTCGTTACAGTATGATTCAAATGGTCTTAACAACTATGTAACAAATGTAAGCACCAAATGGGTACACATCTTGATGTGTGATTCAAACAGTCTCGACAACTAGATAATAAATATATGCACCTAATGGATGCATCCAATCTGATATGACCAATGCACCAAAAAAGTAAATAATGCAAAGAAGTAAACAAAAATCAATGCGCCAAACCACAACACCAAGGTCTTGTTTACACAGTTCGGACATTCCGCCCTACGTCAGCGGGGTCACGCCAAGGTGTAAGATTCACTAAGAAAAGTAGCATACATTTTTACACAAAGTCCCTAACTAGTGATCTCTCACCGAACTTTGATACACTCCCTACTTCCCTTACAATGAATCTACACTATTACCCAAGATCCCCTTGGTACTCGAGATCCCTTCGGCTTACAAGCCAAGTCCCCTTGATAGGTTTGTAAAAAGAAAAAATAAAGAGATCGAACTAGTGTTCGTTTCTCTCAAGATTGACTTTTGATCTCCGAAGAAGGGACGATTTGCGATTTTTGATTACACAACTTATGAAGAAAACACAATATAAGATTTTAGAAACTTTCTATATCGCGTCTTCAATTAATGAGTTGGCATATCTCCCCTTTCCTTACAATCTTCATTTTGTGAAAGGAAAGATTGTCAAATCTTATGGATTGACAACCAAAGTCAGCACTGGTTATAGTGAGAATATATATACTTGAAGATATCCCAACTGTATATTTTGTCCGTTTGAGAATTTTTTCACATATGTCAAATATCATGCATATCTGTCAAATATTTCGGTTATGCTTATAGATGTATGTCTGTAGGTACAGAATTAGAAGCATCTCCAATGGTAATATAGATTTAGACCGTGGATTGGTGCCACATCATGAATGTAGAGAGGATGTATATCTTATGTGGCACTAGATAGACATTCATCTTCCAAAATGGTCTTCAATGGACAAATGGATTTAGACCATAGATTGATGAGTTGACACTTTTTATTTTCAATTTTCGTAATATTAATAAAGGCTTGAAAAACATAAAAAACTTTAAATGTGTTCATTTGTCTGACGTGGCTGAAGTAGACATTGTGGTAAACACCATCCACTTTGATTTCATGCCATATAGAATGAACATTTATTAATCCATGGTCCCATTGGAAAACATTTTTTTGGTTGGATGTGGATTGTATTATAGGTGGATCCATTTCCACCTCAATCCATAGTACCATTAGAGATGCTCTAGCAAACATAGTTCTGCATATTATTTAACTTACAATTTATAGTTGATCACATAATATCCACCTACTAACTATATCAAGGGTGTTCAAATAAATGACAATCTCAAATCTTACCTTAACACAAAAATTTTTCCTACTTTAATTTCACTTATACTGTTGTAATGGAGACCATGTAATTATAGATAACAAAAACTGAAGCACGTACATACCTTACCTTTAGCAGCAAAAAGACGCTTCTCACTGTTGCAGAAAAAATAAGACTTTTTTTTCGAGGTTTGCAGAAAAAAACGAGACTTCATATTTCCCCATTAGGCTACTTTGCTAAGCAGTCTAATGCTACTGCCCCAGTTGTGCTTGCTACATGAAACTCATCTAGTTCTTACCATTTTAGTTCACTCACGGTAAAGCCTCAACGGACTGCTATTTGTTTTTTTTTTTTTTTTTTTGGATTTAAACACATGTATACACATAAATATACAAGTAGTTTTATTATATACGTAATAACTACTTGATAGTTATTTTATTTGCATGCAAATAAATATGAGAAAGTTTCTTCTTACATTCTAATCTTGTTCAAATAAGAAACCAACGTAAATTTCTCTCTTGAGAGACTGCATTAATTGGTTGGTACTTAGGCTGTGAAATTGGGACGATTTTTCCTTTTTTGGTGATTTCATCCTCTTACTAGTGATAAGCAAGATTCGCTTCCACTTCCGCTTCCGGGTATGTGTTCTCGTTTTGTCTATTTAATCATTAGTTTTCTACATTAATATCAAAGAAAATGTCTATTTAATCATTAGTTTTCTACATTGATATTAGAGCAACATATGCTTGTTTTTGATCCTGGGTTTCTACGTAAATCAATTCAATTTTTGTTTGCCGATTTTATTTTTCCGTAAAGCTTAATTTTCATTTTCGGATCAAATTCTCTCTTTGTGGCTATGAATTTGGAGAGTATTAGGATTTGTAGAGAAATATTTTCTCACTTATTAATTGTGTGCCGTGATCTTGTTGGTGTATGATGCCGTGAATTGTTTGGTCATTCTTCGGGTAAAAAATGATGCTTATCCTCTTTTTGAGGCAAATTGATGTTTATCTTATTGGGTATATAAGTTACGATATTTCTTTTAAGAAAAGAATTGCGATCTCGTGGATGTAGAGAATTGATTTCTTTTGGATGCATACAAATTAAGCATCAACAGTTTTTTTTTTTTTTTTTTTTTTTTTTTTTCCTAGTAAAGTATCAATCTGATATTACCATGTTTTGTGCACAACACCCACAGACAACCACTGATCCACAATTATACTTAATGAGTATTCTTTTAAAAAAATGAAGAATTGATTATGTGATCTATATATAATAATTATTATTAATGTTAATGAATAGGAATGAGGAGGTTTTCCTTCGAAAGGTCATATTCACCTTTTGAAAACTCGGATATGCATCTTTCCTTTCTCGGTTTTTTTTTTTTTTTTTTAGATTTTATTTAATCGAAATAAATGCCGATATATCATTGGAAGTCCATATTAGAAATCTTAATTTGATACATAGTTGAAGTAATCTTAATATTTTCATCTTAATTTGACACGTACACATAGACACGGGCGATAAAAATCACGTGTTGTATGTAATAACAGTTCAAGATACGTGCACGTGTCATTAGTTTTGTAATCAAGACATTAACATTAACATTCATTAGGAGACGCAGAGTGCATTAGTTATGAAGACGCAATTGGCATCTAAAAACATTATTCTTGAGTTGTATATTCTCATTTTTAGCTAATTTGGGACACATTCATTAAGAGGGGTTTAAATGATTTGTGTTAAGATCATGATTAGTAGAATTTGTGGGTATCTTGTATATGGTTACACGGTTGTAACTTCTTATTTGCTCTTATCTTTTAGGTGTATATAAATACATGTAACCTTGTACTTAAATGATTAATTCGTTCAATAAAACTCTAGTTATTTAGAAACTCTCGTGATATTAGAGCCTTAGCTTCTGTCTCTGTTTCTACCCGTGTCATGTTCGTCGAGAAGTTGATCTCGTCATCCATCCGTCTTGGCACTTTGTTTCTGCAAAGCCCACTACTTTGTCGAGAGGTCGATCCTGTCGTTAGCCAAGCACAATGCACGCGCGCGTGTACCCACACATCTAGCTGTCCGTGCAGCCTCCCTATTGGTGAGTTGTGCATTCAGTGCGTTTGTACTATCGTTCCTACTCGGTTCAGATCAGCCCTTGCTATTCAGTTCAAATTAGCCCTTGCTGCTAAGTTCAGATCAGCCCTACTATTTGGTTCAAGTCAACATATGCTTGCTCGATTCAGATCAGCCCTTTTTGCTCAGTTCCGATCAGCCCCTCTTCTCATTAGCGTGCCACTGTTTGTTGCTGAAAGATTGCATCAATGGAGGAGAAAAATGAAGTATCCCGACCAATCTCAACAATTCTTGTTGATTGAAACTATACTTTATCAGCGTAACAAATCAAGAGCTTGTTGATTGGTCGACGTAACGACCCGATAAATACTAATCCTAATTGTTCGCCTTGTAGGGCAATAACTTGGCAGCCAGTCCTGCATGGCGCACTCGGTCAGAACTCATACGTCGACATTGAAGTAAAATAAATGTTACCTCTTGTTTATCTCTTGTTTATTTCCTAGTCTTTTAGGTGAAAGCTTTCCTAGTCGCGTCGTATGTCTAGCAGAGGAAGCGTAAGTCTAGCAGTAAGTCGTTGACCAAGTTACCTCTATAAGACCCGGGACCTAAACATGAGTGATTTAGTGAAGAAAATGAAAAGTGTTATTTCCTTCAAAAATCCAACTGTAAAATTTGAGTCACCCTCCTCTTCAGAAAACCAACCGATTCATACACAAAAATCAATGAAAATGCCATCTAAAATAGATTTACGAAATATTAGTGAAATCTCTTATACAAATATAGAACAATCACTGCAAAATTGGGACATGCCAGTTATAGATCCAAAACAAATATATACTTAAGGTTCGTTTTCTAAACATCAAGATTTTATTATTAAATTAGAAGAAGATACTAAATCAATAGATGATGAAGGTCAAGAAATTCTTCTCATACCTCCAGATAAGGTTAGTCGTTACAAAGAAATAGATAAATATTTACATATTGGTCTAATCCAGGTTGCTATTAAGCCTCTAACCACATTAGGTCTCAACACTTCTGTTTTAGCCTCTGTACAAGATAAACGACATTTAGACTTCAATGATTCTTTGCTAGGAATAATTGAAGGAAGTCTAGCAGAAGGACCAATCTTCTTAAATTATTTTCCCGACTTTACATTAAGTCTTCACGATCAGTTCGCTCATGAAGCGACAACATTAAGTCTATATACACAATGATTCAGAATGAAAGGAATATGTTCAAATGTAGCAGTTGTCTATCGAATTTATTATAAAGTAATGTATACAATAATCCCAGCAGTCGCTTATACTAATTTACAAAAAGGAACGTCAACCTTATTCCTTGCTAACATACAAAATAAACTGATTACTCGCAAACAATTAAATTGGAATGAGATTAATATTCCTAAAACATGGATGATACAAGATAAGAATAAAGAAGAGAATCCCAAAAATAATACATCTGATAAAATTCATACTATTATAACTCATGATGATGGTCTCGTTGAAATAAATTTTTCCTCTAGAAAGTCTTGTTCTGCCATTCCGTTAATGAGCATATACCTCAACCAGCTAGAATATCTACTTCTGGGCTACCTACACATGTAGGATATCCAGTAACACCTTCTTAAGATACTGTTAGTATCAATGATTTTGCAGATTATCAAATTCATATGATAAATAATTTAGCTGACGAATTTGAAATTGATTATGCCCTTTTAAAAGATCAATTTCTTAAGCATCCTTTAACTCCAATTTTTTGTAAAATTTGTCCTACTGACCAACAGGCTATCATATGTGAAAAACACTTTGCATATATAAAGAAACTCAAACAAAATATTCCATTTTTTGCCTATTTAGCCCAATCTTGTCAAAAAATAAACAAAATTAATACTATTTGGGAAGGATCAAATGGCGAAAAATATGTCAATGAAAATCTTTCAAAGAAAATCGCAATTGGAAGACTTGATTCAAAATCCTTTTGAGAAAACACATATTGATATCGATTATATAAGAGTGAAAATACTTACTATTGATTCTGGTTGTAATTCTGGCGTAGTTGTGGTTCTGGATCTATGACCAACGTGGCTCTGATACCAGTTTGGCGGGAATATATACTGACGTTGGAAGCGGGCACGCACTCTGAAATGAGCACTGGGAGAGCATGGGTTTCTTGGATAGAATTGAAAGGGATCAATGATGATGAATAAAGACAACAAAGAGAAGAAGACTATTATTGAACATAGCAAAAGATTACAGGCTTGAACAACCCTTAGATAGCTTACAAACTCAAACTCAAACGCAACTCAAACTGAAACTCAAAACTAAACTTCTAATGCCATACTTCGTTGTAGAAGGAGACATTTATACAAACGTAAAGACACATGACAACAAAGACCAAAAAGCCAACCTATAACTAAAGGCATGGCTCAAAATAAAAGACGCACTATCGTGGAAAGATTATTCAACATCGTACACATAATAAAAAGCAAAAGTGGATGCATTATCTAAAGAGGATTCTAAATATAATTCAACTAGACTTGACAAGATACAAAGTAGAGTCCTACTAGCCCGAGGCGTGAAGGATCATCTACAAAACTCAAAACCACTTTACATATGTCGATACTGGATGGAGAAATGCTGAATTATTGCACGGAAAAGGAGGTGACTGGCAGACAGCTAGAATCCGTAAAAGTGAAGATAACTTGATAAGATTCGATGCTTTCAAAAGTAAATTGATAGCTGGAAATGTGCTACAGTAGTGCAATTATTAGTGGAGACTTTATGATTGAGGGAGACAAAAATAGGCCTGGAGGCATGGGCCTGAAATGATAAGCATGCATAAGCCTGGAGGCATGGACCAGAAATGATGAGTGGCATGGGCCTGATTTTTTTTTTTTTTTTATAATGAAAAAGATCTCAAAGGAATGGATCTGAGACTCTTCCAAAGCCCAAAATGGACGTAAGGGGGGAACATCAGAATAACTGGATAATCAATGTACACTTGGATTATGGGAGAACCCATGATAATCCATAGTGCGATGAGCAAATTATCTTCTACATCGGACCGATGAATGGCATGAGCTGCAAAGATGATAATTTGATTTTTCTGTAGAACGACATCAGGTTGAATACCAAACGGATATAACTCAGTAACCAAATGTTCAAGCAATGGATGATTAATTCCGGGATTCATGATAGAAGTGTAGAATGACGTCATTAGAGTTCGATGAAATCAGGGGCTGCAGACGTGGCTTCGCCTTCAGAATTTGTCCTGGATGTAGCAGAATAAAGATCTTCAATTTTCTTGAGTTTAGCTTCCATTTTGTCTTCAATTCATTTTTCCATTTGCTGAAGTTGTTGAAGGATGGTTGTGGCAATATCAGGAGCTAATGGAGAAACCGTAGACGGAGAAGCATTTGCAAATTCAACTGTAGGAACTGTAGGTTTGACGAGGCTTGCTTTTTTATATGTTTTGGATAGTGAGGGTAGATGAAATACAAATTCAGATGGAGTTATAGGTTTAACTGTTGCCATCATTGGGGTGAATGAATTTTCTTTGATGGATTCAATATCGAACTTATCCCACCACTTAACATGAATTTCTTGGGTGAGATATGTGAGAAAGTTATTATTGGCTTGGTTAATTTTATGGGTGCCATATGTCCATTTGAGAATCCAAGGGATATAATGTTTACGGATAAATTGAAAAAATGATAATCTTTCTTTCTCATATAGAGTTTGGACTTTATAAGGTAGGATACCTTCGACGGGTCCAAATTTAACCCACCATTCGGCCATGAACCAGGTTGGAAGGTTGACTCTTAAGGACTTTTTGAAAGTTATGTACCATGAATGTCCTGAAGATGGATCTTTATAGAACATGATAATTTCCATGCATCAATATAATCTTTATAATTTACAAGCATTGGCGGGTGAGATGGTAGGAGCGTCATTGATTGATAGGAATATGGACATTGTTGAACAACGTCTTGATGAGTCCACTCATTAATAGTGATGACCTTTTGAATTTTTAATTTTTAATAGGCGACTTCAGAGGAATCTGGTTTTTTGAAGTGTTCAATAATAACAGATTGAGTTCGTGTAAGGATAGCTTCATAAAACTTGATCGAAACTTGAGGGCGATTTGGAATAAAATGATAAGATGGAGGCATAAGGATCTTAACTTGATTGTCAAAAGAGTGATCGAGTAAATCATTTTCAATAAGGGTAACAAGATGACGATTACTAAAACGATAGAGGGATTTATTATCATCGTTGGCTCTATTATAGACATTGAAAAGATGAGAGAATTTATTGGTAGAAGATTGATAGGTAAGAAGAGATTTACCTTTATCAGCCATGATTTGTACATAATGAATTTGAGGGGTTACAAGGAATTCTCGAGATAAGAAATCTGACAGAGAATTATTTTCTCTTTTTATATATTCGATATCAAAATAAAAAATACTTAAAATTGCTTGCCAACGAGCAAATATTTGTTTTGAAACATGATTTTTAACGTCTTTCAAAAGTATTTATTTAGCAGATTTGCAATCGACTCGAATTAAAAATATTTGATTTAAAACATCAGATTGGAATTCTTGAACACATAAAACAATTGCTAAAACTTTTTTTTTGATAGTAGCATAATTCTGTTGGGTTTTAGTCCATTATTTTGAGGTATAACAAATTAATTGTTCTTTTCCTGTAGGAGGTGTTTGTAAGAGGATACCACCATATCCTAAGTTAGGCATCTGTTTGAATAATCTTTGGATAGGCTGGATTTGATAAATGAAGGCATGGTAATGCTTTCACTTTTGTCTTGATGCGTTGGACAGCTTTAGTATAGGCAGGTGTCCACTGGAATTTGGCATCTTTTTTGAGGAGTTCTTGGAGAAGTTTCCTATCTAAGGCGGCGAGGTTATAAAAGTCAGTCAAGTAATTTAAACAACCAAGAAAACGTTGTAATTGTTTTTTGTCGGTAAGTTGATCAGGAAATTTATCTGCGAATTCTATAACACGGTTGATATGAGTAATAGTTTTATTAGCAATTTTAAAACCTAAAAAAGTTATTGTTGTTTGGAAAAGTTTAATCTTCCTTTATGATAAAATAAACCATTAGTGATGATAATATATTGAAACGTGTATAAATGTTTCCAATGTTGATCAATGGATTTAGAAAATACTAAAATATCGTCTATATAGACAAGAATATATTCATGATATGGGTGAAAGATTTCATTCATTACCTTTTGGAATTCAGAAGGAGCATTTTTTAACCCAAATGGCATAACATTCCATTGATATTGACCAAATGGGGTATTAAACGCGGTCTTATATCTATCTTCTTGCTTAATCTGAATTTGCCACAATCCAGATTTAAGGTCAAATTTTGAAAAATAACTACATTCGAAATTCGCTTTATCAAGTCATTCTTGTTCGGTAATGGGTATCGTATTGTTTTTAATACTTTATTTAATGGTTTATAATTAATTACTAGACGAGGTGCTCATCGTTCTAGTTCGGCTGCATTTTCAACATAAAAGGCTGTACAACTCCAAGGTGATCTGGATCGTGTAATCAAGCCCTTTTATAAAAGCTCTTTTATCTCTTGATCACAAAGTGTTAATAATCATTCATTCATTTGTGAAGGATTTGCTTTGGTAGGAATACGTTCTTCATGAAAATCTTCGACATAAGGTAAGGTAACTTGATGTCTTTTTCTATCCCAAAATGCAGATGGAATTTCAAAGCAACATTTCTTAACTAGGTTTTCTTGAAAAGTAAGTAATTTAGTTTGGAAAGTAGGGGTGGTAAGTATCTGGTATGTCTTTAAGTGTTTAATTTCAGCTGTCAGAAATTCAATATGCATTTGTTTATGGTCAATTTGATTTATAAGCTGATTTAAATATCGTGTTTTTGGGACTTGAATAAAAGGAAAAATTAAGTCTTTATTATTAAAGGTAGTTGTTATTCCTGACGTGGTAACATAAAATGGTTGGATTTTTGTAAGAATGGAGTTCCTAATAATATATCATGCTGAAGGTCTTTTACTATGATGAATGATGTTGGTATACAAATATTATTCTTGCATATATGGGCCAATGGAATTTTGAATTTGATAATGGATTTGTTTCCCTCTGCGGTAGAGATTTTACTATTTGTGCTGTCACAATAATGAAGAGGTATTAGCCCTTCACGAATACAATTTAAGTCAGCACCTGAATCTATTAAAGCAGTGCCAGTATATTTAAAATCTTTAAGTTTTAAAGTAATAGGAGTAATCCATCTTTGATGACTATATTGGGCAAGTGATTATATAAAAATATTAATGTCATAAAAAGAGAAATTCTCAGAATTGATAGTTTCGTTTTCTAGCTTTGTCAGTCGGTCTTTTAAGGCTCTCATTTCTAGCTTTAATTGATTTACCTCATGTTGTAAGGACTGAATGGTTAATGTTGGGATGTTGTTTTTCATTGACTTCTTGTAATATAGTCTGCATAGAATAAGAGTTACCGTCTAATGCAATTTGTTTTTGGAATTTAGTTTTTGATAATTTTGGAGGTTCTAAATCTTCATCATTAGTATGTAATATTTTGGTAAAATATTTATATTTTAGAGTCGGATCTGTTATTTGCTCACCTATTTCAAGGATTAATTCTTCATGTGCTGTTAATACATTTACTTCCATATCAGATGATGTATCAGTAGCTGTATTGTGGAAGTTATCGGCACAGTGACAAGTGTCTGATGAACTATTATGGATGTCATTAATTTTCTTTTTTTTTTGATTTTTTAAATGACATTTATTAGCATAATGACCAGGTTTTCTGCAATTATAACACGTGTTTGTTTTATGTTTAGGAGGTTTGCGATTCTTTTGTTTATATTTGCATTTTGAATGTTTATAATAGGAATCATGGTTAATAGGTCGCTGAACTCTATGGAATTTTCGTCGTCATGACGCTAGATAAGATGTATTACTTTTCTTTGTATCATGGCCAAATTGATAACAAAAATCTCCTAAAGCTTGATATTTGGATTTATTTTCTTTATCTAATTGTTTTTTAAGTTTCATATCATTGCATAATGCTAGACCAGTTAATTGGATGGTCTGAATTAAATCACCAAAGGTAAACGTGTTATAGTTTAGAGATCCACCACTTTTTTCACGGAGAAGAATTTTGACCTTTTCAGCGAAATAGGGAAGGAGACCAGCGATAAAGCGTTCTTTCTAGAAGGAGGCATCATTGGTTGTTAAGGTATAAAAGTTAGATAAGAAGGTATCTTTATACCACCGAAAATCATTTAGGGTTCGACATCGAAGGCTTTGTAGTTGATCTCTAGTTTTTTCATCCATTGTGGAGAGAGTTCCAAGAAAATGCCATATGATATTTGTTGTTAACCATACAACAACATTCCGTTGTTGTTGTCCCTGGGCATCTAAAACGGGATTGCCTTGTTCGTCTTTAATGACAGAGGAAATAATGTAGACTCGTTGTTGGGCAGATAAAGAGTAATGCCACCAACCATGAAGTTGACCAGTGAAACCACAGGTGATGGCACCGGCTATGTTAATTTCTGGATGATCATGCATTTTGCATGCTTTAGAATATACTAACATATGTTGGATAACCTCAAGTATTTTATATTCGAATAATCCGTCAATATTCCATTCATACATTGAATCGCCATCAAATTTAATTCGTTTAACGTTATTTTCTTCGAGGATTAAATCTGCTGGAGAAGGTCGAGAATAGTATTGCTTAGTCTTTTGAGCATAAGCTGGATGTTTCTTTGGTCGATAAATTCGTTGAATTTCTATATTTGATTGCGGATCAGATTGGTCAGAATGGAAATCAAGATGATTAATTGCTAATTAGGATTGACCTGAAATAATTGATTGGGTATTTTCTTGAGATGATATAGAGTGAGTATCATCATTATCTAATGTTGCAATTAATGGAGATTTATCTTTTTTAGGAATTTTTGATGAGTCAAGCTCTAAGCTTTCTATTTGGGAGGCAATTTTGTGAAGTAACTCATTTGAATATCTTGGTTTCAAAGTAGGCATGGAGGTTATCGTAGATTGTGGAAATGGTTTTGTTAAAATTGGCTTAGTTGGAACTGGTGTTTTACTAGTAGATCCTATTATTTTGGAATGGTTAGACAAAGTTGATAAATAAACATTAGTAAAATTATTTTGTCCTATAAGATGATTTATTTCATTTTTGGTAATAGGTTTTTTGTCTTCAAAAATGCGTTTCAAAGGTATGGCCTTAATATGGTCTTTTATTTTAATGGGAGCTAATGGGGGATGAGATTGGACACGGGCGATAAAAATCACGTGTTGTATGTAATCACAGTTCAAGATACGTGCACGTGTCATTAGTTTTGTAATCAAGACATTAACATTAACATTCATTAGGAGACGCAGAGTGCATTAGTTATGAAGACGCAATAGGCATCTAAAAAAATTATTCTTGAGTTGTATATTCTCATTTTTAGCTAATTTGGGACACATTCATTAAGAGGGGTTTAAATGATTTTTGTTAAGATCATGATTAGTAGAATTTGTGGGTATCTTGGATATGGTTACACGGTTGTAACTTCTTATTTGTTCTTATCTTTTAGGTGTATATAAATACATGTAACCTTGTACTCAATTATTAATTCATTCAATAAAACTCTAGTTATTTAGAAACTCTCATGATATTAGAGCCTTAGGTTCTGTCTGTGTTTCTACCCGTGTCGTGTTCGTCGAGAAGTCGATCTCGTCATCCATCCGTCTTGGCACTTTGTTTCTACAAAGCCCACTACTTTGTCGAGAGGTCGATCTTGTCATTAGCCAAGCACAATACACGCGCGCGTGTACCCACGCATCTAGCTGTCCGTGCAGCCTCCCTATTGGTGAGTTGTGCATTCAGTGCGTTTGTACTATCGTTCCTACTCGGTTCAGATCAGCCCTTGCTATTCAGTTCAAATTAGCCCTTGCTGTTAAGTGCAGATCAACCCTATTATTTGGTTCAAGTCAACATATGCTTGCTTGATTCAGATTAGCCCTTTCTGCTCAGTTCCGATCAGCCCCTCTTCTCATTAGCGTGTCACTGTTTGTTGCTGAAAGATTGCATCAATGGAGGAGAAAAATGAAGTATCCTGACCAATCTCAACAATTCTTGTTGATTGAAACTATACTTTATGGGTGCAACAAATCAAGAGCTTCTTTATTGGTCGATGTAACGACCTGAAAAATACTAATCCTACTTGTTCGCCTTGTAGGACTATGACCTGACAGCCAGTCTTGCATGACGCATTCGGTCAGAACTCATACGTCGACATTGGCGTAAAATAAATGTTTTATTTTTTTATGACACCTGTATTATACTTATCTAGATATGCACACGCAATTTCATTATTTTTAGCGCCGAGTTGCGAATAAGCGATTTCCTTGAGATGTGTGCACGCGAGGGCGAATGGGTCATATATTGGGAGATTGAGTGTAACGACCCATTACCTTAAGCTGGTAATTAGTGTTAACCCGAATCCTAATTAACTTGAGTTAAACTCGTGGTTAAGTTCGACATACCTCGGTTAGCGTGTGCGTGGGTTTGTGTGATGATTGGTGTTAGTATGGTATGTTTGGTGAATTTATAGATTGTAGTAAAAAAAGGAGAATTTATATACAAACCTATAATTTGAAAATAAACAATTAAATAATAAATTGCTGGTACACTAAGTGCAACGAGGGGACAGTGAAATGAATGTGCATACCCGAGAATACTTGTAGGCGTTTCCGGTGAATTTATTGGTGAGAAAACACATGAGATATATATATATATATATATATATATATATTATATATAATTGATATATAAATATATTATTAAAAGTATGATTTTGAGTTGAATTAAATGGATCATTGGATCGTATCGAGATGAGCGTAAGTGATGATGATGTTAAGATGTGTACCACTTTAGGATGTGTCACTTTAACACATTATTCACTTGATCAGCCTCGAGATAGTGCTATGCGCATCTGGAGAAAAATTATATATATCCTCACTGTTTCATGGATCAATCGTGAGAGGGATAAATCAAGCTGCTGAGGGTTTGATTTCAAGGGTTGATCAGGAGTGACTTTCCAAGTGAATAAAATATATCAAACTACTGGAAATCCAGAGATCATCATTGCGGTAGGTTTAGTTTTGCTGTTTTTGAGTTGAATTCATAGTGGATGATGATTTCTCTGTGAATTTTTGTTGTTGATTATTGGAAATGAGTTTATACCTTACTAGAGGTCCTCCCTGATTTGTTGGGGGATTGTTTGATGTTGTTGTGATTTGGTAATGGAACAGGGGCTGCTGTCATGTTCACTATCGAGACAGTAAAGGGTGGAGCACGCTCCCTATATCAGAGGAGTTCGCTCCTTTCATAAAGTATGATGAACCTAATAGGTGGAGCGTACCACACCAAGTGAGGAAGCACGCTCCCACCTCAGAAAATATCAACTGTGTTGTGTTTTGATTAGAATCTCCTGAGGTCTTAGGGACTGACTTAGGGGTTCTAAATATAGGATATTATACCTATATTAACCATAAATAGTTTGTGATAGGTTTTGGAACATCGGGAAAGCTTGAGTGACCCGGAAAGTTAGGAAATTTGGAAAAAAAACCTAAACAGAGGTAAGTACGAATTCACTTATTTTTAATTATTATATGGAATGTTGATGGCTTTGTGAATCTTTACTTACTAAGCAAGTTGGAGTGCTCACCCCAAATTTAACATTTCAAGTTCTCAGCCTAGCGTTTCAACAAAGGGAAAAGAGAAGATATATGAGTTTTACTATCTTCTATATCATGTAATGAGTCTCCCTATATATATATATAAACCGTTTGAGTTATTTTATTGTAAATGAACAGGGTTAGGAGGTTTTATAATCGAGTTTTGGATTTTGATAAGCTATGTAGTTATGTATATCATTTTGATTATCGAGAAATTTCTTAATTTTTCGCTATATATATTTTGAATATTTAATTTGATATCGATATACAAGTTGAGTTTATTAGGTACAAAAAGAGAGGCTGTTGGCTCTATTTAAGTTTGGCTGGGTTATCGGGGCTTAATTAGGGTTTCAGGTCACGTATTGTCCTAATCGGGATAGAGGATGCTACAGCTTGGTATCAAAGCCAATGTTATTGGCTGTGTTATAGCTTGACGTCAGAGCTTAGGTTATTAGCTCAGTTGCAGTTCAATGTTAAAGCTAAGCTTATCAGTTAGAAATAAAGAAATAATTCTAATATAGTTTGATATCATAATCTATGTGAGATGGTAAACCTAAGTTGTGGACTCTGATACACTTTAGTACCAGAACATAAGTTTATTAACTATGAGAATCGTCTCGAGTTATGAATAAGCTTAGGGTGCGATAAACGATTTTATCGTGTTTTGGGAGGAAACATAAAAAATGAAAACATTATTATACGTTATTTGTTGTACTTATTGTTAGCTATTGTATAAATATAATTTCCTTGCCTCTCTAAATGTTACCTTAATGGTCTTATCTCTCCTTTGATTTTTGAATCTAATGGCAGATTAAGGAGAATGTTCGCGGAGGCATGGACCTCAGGGTAACCGAGAAAGTGATGATCAATGGAAATCTAGAATGGAGCAACAAATGAGAGAGCTCATGGAGTCTCAAGCAAGGCTTATGGCAAATTTGATGGTTCAGATGGGACCACCAGTACAACAACCTTAGGCACAGCCTGTAACCAGTCCCGAGGTCAGCAAAGCTAAGGGAGGAGCTGAGATAGTAGCAATTTCTGCTCGACTAGTTCTAGCACATATTCAGGTGCTAAAGATAGATGTTGCGGTGCAAGCTGACTTTGAGAAAGTTGCATTTCTTAGAACCAGAAATGAGTTTATGAAATATGACATTATGAGGTTCAACAACACTATGGAGGAAGGGATAGCTAAGACCTGGATATTGGGAATGGAGCAACGATTTATTGCTATGGATGTTGAGGACCAGTTTAAGGTAAAACTGGTCAACTTCTTATTGATATAATCTACTCGGCAGTGGTGGAATTCCCTAGAGAGAGGGGGAGACTGTCACCACTTGGCCACAGTTTAGGAGTATATTTTACAGGCAGTACTTCCCAAAATCAGTCAGGAATAGGAAGAAGACTAAGTTTATGCAACTGAAATAAGAAGCCATGTCTGTACGGGAATACGAGCAGAGGATCACAGAGTTGAGCGAGTTCGCTCTTGAGATGGTGGAGTTAGAGGAGAATAAGATAGATATGTTTCTTGGCAGGCTGAATTATAAGATTCATGTTGTTGTTTCCTCTCATCCTCACACTCTTTATGCATTTATTTTCGAGATTGCTATGGAAGTGGAAGTAGCCATATTAGCTAAACCCTTCTGAGCAATATCTATGCCACTACCCGTACCATAGTTCCCTGGGAGTTAGAGAACCCTAGAATTTGTTTATTTTTGTCCATCGAAGAGATAAATGAGTGCAGCTAGAGTAGCTACACAAATAGGGTTTATAGGGATAACATTTGTCAGTGCATCGGTTGCACTTGTTTCTTAGTAGGGTTGCAAATGGGGGCAGGGCGGGGCGGGGATCATAATTACCGTCCTCGTCCCCTAGGGTGCGGGGCGGGGATTTAATCCCACAAATTCCCCGCGGGAAGAACTTTGTTGCCACACGCCCTACCCCGCGAGGATCCTTACGGGGCGGGGAATCCCCACGGTGCCCCATCAATTTTGTAAAAAATATCTATTTTGATCTTCATTCATTGGTCATTTTGGCACTTAAGTACTACTTTCTCAAGTTTTTTAAGGAACTATTTTTCTTAAATTGAAGGATTAATGTGGATTTGTTTTGTTGATTGAGTTACAAGTTATCAAACTTAATTAAATATATAAGATTTCCAAATCTAATATGATAAATATATTTCAATGATGTTCCAAATATAATTTTATGTATCTTTATGATATAACATACATATATATATTATGGAATTAATTTAATGGTAAAAATAAATTTTATTGTTGGAGATCTTGAGTTTCATTCCATATATTACACATGTTGTAAGTAAAAAAATTATATAATTTCTTTTTTGTAAAAACATGAAAAATGGAGAATTCTATGCAAGGGATGCGGGGCGGGAATCCACGCGGGGCGAGAAAAATTACCGTCCTCGCTTGGCCCGCGTGGCGAGGCAAGATTTTGCCCCGTGCCCTGCCCCGTAGGGAGCAAAAAGAGGGGATTCCTTGCCCTATCGGGGCGGGGCAGCGTGGGGAACAAGGATTCCCTGCCCTACTTGTAACCCTATTTCTTAGGTTTTGGTAGCCAAACCACCATTGCCATCACCTCAGTCTTGAGGTAAGGGCAAAAGTAAGACACGATTATCATAGAAACCAAGTGGATCTGAGTAGTTTCCACAGGCTAGTGGGTTTTCTCAAAAAGCTTCTGCGATATGTTATTGGTGTGGACACGCAGGGCATATTCAGAGTGATTCTTCTATGCTACCGACCACATCGGTAGGCAATACATCATAGCTAACATGAGGAAAGACTTATGCAGTGGCTGAGGCAGATGCAGAGGCTACGAGGAGGCTTATGAAAGGTATTTTAAACATTTGTGGTTGAGATATGCATGTATTGATTGATGCTGGTTCTACAATTCCTTTTATTGCTGGTGCAATGATAGATGAGTTTAAATTAAAACTTGTTAGAGCCAGTAAGTTGTTGATTTTGAGCACAGAAGTGAGTGAGAAGGTATATCCTAACCTGATTTGCGAGGGATGTGTAGTAAAAATTGGGGAGAATGAAATTCCAATTGATCTGAGAGTAATGGAGTTCCTGGAGCATGATGCACTTCTAGGGATGGATTGGTTAGCAGCATACCATGCCTGTATTGATTGTTTTCATAAGAGGGTAATCTTTCAGATCCCTAACATTTCTAAAATTATAGTCTATAAGGGCTATAGTCCTTCATGACTTGCAACTCGTGGAAGGTAAGCTACTCCTCGAGATTTAGAGGTTATGGCAGGGGTTGTTACATTTGGAGAGTCTAGTTAAGAACTTAAGGTTAGTGAGATACCCGTGGTTTGTGAATTTTTATAAGTTTTTCCATTTGACTTGACTAGACTTCCACCATCACGTGTCATTGACTTCATCATTGATCTTATTCTTGGCACTAAACCTATATTTATTCCTCCATAGCGTATGACATCAAAGGAATTAAAAGAGTTACATACTCAACTTAAGGAGTTGTTATAGAAAGGATTTATCGATCCTAGTATGTCACCGTGGGGAGTACCAGTTCTTTTTATGAAGAAGAAAGACATAACCTTACGTATGTGCATTGATTATAAACAGATTAATCGGGTGACTATCAGGAACAAATATCCATTGCCCAAGATCGATGATTTGTTTGATCAGTTGAATGGTGCCACATAATTCTTGAAGATTAATTTGAGGTCTGGTTATCATTAGCTGAGGATCACGGATGAGGATATTTCGAAGATGACTTTCAGTACTTAATATGGGCACTTTAAGTTTACATTGATGCCATTTGGACTCACTAATGCTCCTACTATATTCATGGATTTGATGCATATGGTGTTTAAACCCTATCTTGACCAGTTCATCATCATTTTTATCGATGATATTTTGATCTATTCGAAGACTTAGGAAGATCATTCACACCACCTAAGAGTTACATTGCATACTCCAAAGGATAATTGGTTGTATGCCAAGTTTAGTAAGTGTAAATTTTGGTCTTAAGAGGTTAAATTTTTTGGACATGTTGTTAACGCTGAGGATATATCTGTTGACTAGGTAAAGGTTGAGGCAATCGATGATTGACCTACTTCTATCAGAATATCAGGGGTTCAGAGTTTTCTGTGGTTAGCTGGTTATTACAGGTGATTCATTGATGATTTCTCTCGTATTGCTCGCCAATGATTAGCTAACACATAAAGATGTTAAATTTGATTGATCTTATGAGTGCAAGATTGCCTTCAAATAATTGAAAAGTAGTTTGACTACGACACTTGTTCTTACATTACTTAAATCGAGGAAATAGTTAGTGATTTATATTGATGCTTCTCATTTAGTCTTAGGTTGTGTGTTGATGCAGGAAGGCATGGTTGTAGCTTATGCTTCAAAGAATCTTAAGATTCATGAAAGAAATTATTTAGTTCATGATCTTAAATTAGCACAGCAGTTGTGTTTACCTCGAAGATTTAGAGGTTTTACTTGTACAGTGAGAGAAATATACGGTATTTTCAAATCATAAAAGTCTAAAATACTTGTTTACTCAGTGTGAATTGAATATAAGACAACAAAGATGGTTTGAGTTCCTCAAGGATTATGATTTCACTTTAGAGTACCACCCAAGCAAGGTAAATGTGGTCGCTATGCCTTGAGTAGGAGAAGAACATACAAATGAAATGTAACTACTGCTAGAGCTTCTTAGTTTAGACTTCAAGAGGAAGCGTCTATTTTGATGATTCGTGAAAGTCCAGCTGGCACATCATCAACTAAGAGAGCTAGTTCTAAAACTAACTAATCTATTATTTTGTGCTCAGATTCAGACTAAATCGGAGATGATTCAGTAGGTGATTGATTGTTAGAAAGCTGATCAGGATTATGTAGCCCGTTAGAGGTTAGTGACTAATGTGGATCATCCTGATTGGTCAGCTTCTGGTGATGGTGCATTACAGTTTAGAGATAGATTTTGAATTCCAACTTAAAATCAATTGAAGCAAGAGTTGCTACAGAATCTCATAAATCTTTTTACTCTATTCATCTAGGTAACACTAAGATGTATCATGATATGAGGCTTATTTATTAGTGGCATGGGATGAAGACTGATATTGTTGAGTTTGTAAAGTGATGTGAGATATGTCAGCAAGTTAAGGCTGAGAATAGGAAACCTGGAGGGTTATTGCATTCTCTGCCGATTCCTAAGTGGAAATGGGAATATATCGATGGATTTTGTTTCCAGTTTACCTCTGAGTCAGCGTAAGCATGATGTAGTGTAGGTTATAGTTTACAGGTTGATGAAGTATGCGCATTTCTTATCAGTTTCCATACGAGATCTTCTTGATCGATTATGTGAGGTGTACATACATGAGGTGTTGAGATTCCATGGAGTTCCAGTGTCGATTACTTCGGATAGAAATAAGAGATTCACGTCTAGACTAAGGAGTGAATTATAAAGACAATTGGAACTATTCTTAATCTCAGTATGGCATGCCATCCTCATGGACCGATGGACAGATGAGTGATTGATTTTGGTGTTAGAGGATATGCTTCGAACTTATGTCTTGGATTTTGGTGGAAATTAGGAGAAATACATTCCTTTGTGTGAGTTCTCTTATAATAATAACTATCATTGGAATGAATCATTTTGAAATTATGTATGGTTGGCCTTGTCGTTCACTTACGTGTTGGGTAGAGGTTGGAGATATAATTTTGTTAGGGACTAGAGTTGATTAAGGACTACCTAGTGAGAATTCAACAGATTTGCCAATGTTTGACTACATCACAACTAAGACAAAGAGATACGCTTATAAACATCATAGGTTTTTGAGTTTTCAAAGGATGATTTCGTTTTGTTGAAAGTCTCACCTATGAAAGGGTTGTATAGGTTTGAATTGCAGGGTAAGCTAGCTCCAATGTATTTTGGACCGTTCAGAGTGCAAGAAATAGTTGGTCCCATTATTTACATGTTAGAGTTACCTCCTTAACTAGCTGATGTTCATAATGTCTTCCACGTGTCTATGCTTTAAAAAATAGAGACTCAGTTCACTCTAATGATTGATTGAAATGAATTTGATCTTCAAGAAGACTTATCTTACATGACAAGCTCATATTCTGATTCTTGATCGTAAAATTTAGAGGCTTAGAACCAAAGAGATTCCTTTGGTTAAGGTGAAATGGCAATTTCATCGAGATGAGGAACTAACTTGGGAGCGTGAATCTTATATGAGGGAGCTGTTTCCGTTTCTCTTCGAAACTAAATGTAATTTTATGATTACTTTAATTTTAAGGACGAAATTGCTTTAAATTGGGATGACTGTAACGACCTGTTCCTTTAAGCTGGTGATTAGAGTTAACCCGAATCCTAATTAACCTGAGTTAAACTCGTGGTTAAGTCTAGCCTACCTCGATTAGCATGTGCGTGGGTTTATGTGATGATTGATGTTTGTATGGTATGTTTGGTGAATTTATAGTTTTGAGATTAATCAAAAATTTATGTACAAGCCTATAATTGGAAAATAAACAATTAAATAATAAATTGCCTGTACATTAAGTGCGACGAGAACATGAAATGAATGTGCATACTCGAGAATACTCTTAGGCTTGTCTAATGATTTTATTGGTGAGAAAATACACAAAATAAATATATATATATATATTTATATATAATTGATATATAAATATATATAATTAAAACTATAAGTTTGAGTTGAATTATATGGATAGTTGATATGCCTCGAGATGAGCGTAAGTGGTGATGGTGTTAAGATGTGTGTCACTTTAGGATGTGTCACTTTAACACATTATTTACTTGATTAGCCTCGAAATAGAGCGATGAATATCTAGAGGAAAATCCATATATATAAATCAAAAACTATAAACTTATCCTCACTGTTTCATGGATCGATCGATCGATCGAGAGAGAGAGAAAGAGAGAGAGAGAGAGAGAAAAAGAGAGGGTTTGAGGGTTTAATTTCGAAGGTTGATCAAGAGTGATTTTTCAAGTAAATAAGAGAGATCAAACTATAGGAAATATAGAGAATTATCATTGTGGTAAGTTTGTTTTTGATGTTTTGAGTTGAGTTCATAGTGGATGATGATTTCTCTGTGAATCGTTGTTGTTGATTACTGAAAATAGGTGTATACCTCACTAGAGGTCCTCCCTGATGTTTTGCGGGGTGTTTGATGTTGTTGTTGTGATTTGGTAATGGAACAAGGGCTGCTGTCCTGTTCACTGTGTAGACAGTGAAGGTTGAGCGCACTCCCTTCATAAAGTATGATGAACCCAATTGGTGGAGCGCGCCCCACCAAGTGAAGGAACGTGCTCCCACCTTAGAAAATAGCAATTGTGTTGTGTTTTAATTAGAATTTCCTGAGGTCTTAGGGATGAATTTAGGGGTTCTAAACATAGGGTATTAAACTTATATTAATCATAAATGGTTTGTGATAGGTTTCAGAACACCAAGAAAACTTGAGGGACTCGGAAAGTTAAGAAATTTGAAAACGAAACCTAAATCGATGTAAGTACGGATTCACTTATTTATCAATGTTATTTGGTTACGATAGTATATATAGTTCATATAGTTTATGGACTGAACTGGGGACTATGTACACCGTAATGTGTTTATTTAAATGGAAAACGGTGTCTGATGTGGTTGGCAAGAAGTAAATCCTGGAATTGAGAATAGGTTATATAGGATATAGGTTTGATTCCTGACCTCTATGTTAAATCCTAATTAGCTAAACATGTTGCATGGATTACATATTCACTAGAAGGTTTGGGGTAGAACCATTGAATATTAATGGATTGCTAAATAGCACATCGACCAAGGGGTTGGTCTAGCAATCACATTAATAGTATCAGTGGGTAATTGACCCTAAATTTACAAATGAAATGGGAATCACAGTGTAATAGTCATTGATAGTTTGACTTACATCCGTTATTTATTAGATTATATGCTTTTCATAATCCTGTTAGTTATCTTTGGTGCATATTGTTGTTGCATATTACTCTTGATTATTATATGAAATGTTGATGGCTTTGTGAATCCTTACTTATTGAGCAAGTTGAGCGCATATCCCAAATTTAACATTTCAGGTTCTCAGCCTAGCGCTTCAATGAAAGGAAAAGAGAAAAATTAGGAGTTTTACTATTTTCTCTATAATATAATGAGCCTCCCTATGTATATATATACATTGTTTGAGTTATTTTGTTGTAAATGAACATGGTTGTGAGATTTTATAATCGAGTTTTGGGTTTTGATTAACTCCGCAGTTATGTATATAATTTTGATTATCGAAAAATGTTTTAATTTTATGTTGTGTATATTTTGGATTCTTAATTCGATATCGATATATACGTTTAGTTTATCTAGTACAAAAGGAGAGGCTGCTGGCTCTATTTAAATCTGGCTGTGTAACCAGGGCTTAATTAGGGTTTCAGGCTGAGTATCACCCTAATTGGGATAGGGGATGCTACACTGAGGCTTGCCAAAACTTTAGTGATATTTCTAATTCCTATTAAGAAGGCTAAGTTTGAAAATTATTTTATTCACTTGGACTAACCTAAGTCAATTTAATGTGCTTGATGTAGGACTAAGTTAAAAATGTAGAGACAATTGAATTAAATGACCAAGTATAAGCCTATACACTTAAAATTGGCCTAACTCAAATTGGTTATAGTAATCTAGATCAAGAAGCTAACTAAATAAATTCAAGAATATAAGTTAGCTAATTAAGATCAATGTGGTTTTAATAACCAAAGTTCACTTATAAACTAAATACATGAGCTAGGTATAGTAGAAAATTCTTTTAACAATGGATATGCATAGAGATACTCATAGTGAAAAAATCAGATGAGATTAATGGTAATCTAAGGCATGCATGTCTTATATGATGAGATCCCTAGATTTACCTAGAGATCAAGTAAAATGTGAGATACGAGGTGTATCTAGTGGTTGGGATTTAAAGATAAGACTATAAAAAGAAACTCTTGTTCTCTACACATGTATGTGAAGCAAAAAGGGAAGAAAATCTAACACTATCTTTGAAGAGAATGAGATCCATAAGGGTTGGGAATTTGTGAGATTAAAGGTGATCAAGAGGGAGGGCTACGACCACTACAAGCTAGAGCTGCAAGAAAACTTCAAAGTATCAAGCTAGGTATAGCAAAAATCTATTCTTCTCATTCTAATGCTTATGAATGTTTGATGGATTCAGCCAACATGGGAATCAAAATAATCTTAACTATGAGTTAATTCAATTAAGGGTCCTTCCACAAAAAATTACAAAAGTTCCTACAACTCTATGACTTTTGGTTCAGTTTGGGTGTTCATGGTCTCAAATTAAGGTTTTTGATGTCGTACAAGTATGAAGCTGGATTTCGATGAAATTTGAAAATTGAATGCTAGGTTTTTACTCCCTTAATCATGGTTTTTACTTTTGTTTTACTTTTTGATCAGAGTTGCTATGGGTTTGGTGTTTATGTTCATGAATAGTACATGTTTGATGAAATGCTAAAATTATAGCTGAAATACTAGATAACATAAATCCTTCATTTCTTCTCAGAATTGGCTGATTTTTCTATGTTATTCTTAGATTCTTGGATGAGTTTCTCACCGAAAATCACGTTCTTTTGGATGCGTGGTTTGATAGTTTTGAATTTTCTAACACTACTGGTATGAAATCTCTCAAATTGATTGATTTTGGTATTTTAAGCATAACTCTCTCAATTTTTTTTGGATTTGAGCGTACTTTATTATTCAGGAAATCTTATACATAGAACAACTTAAAATCAATATTTCTTAAAAATCGAGTCATCATCTTTGTCGAATATGGACTAAAAGTTAGTAAATGTCCATAGAGATGTTCCTTTTGTAAGTGTTTGGATGTTGGGACATCTTCCGAGGGTCTCCACTAGTTCAAGAATATCCAAAATCTTTAGAATAGCTTGAAATATTGTAAGTTAGGTTCCTCAAGATTTTCAAGTCGTTATGAGGTGTTTTGAATGGTATTTCAAATGAGTTTTGAAATAGGCGAAATTTACTTACTTAATGAGTTGATTTTTGACTTAAGGTGTTATTGAATCAAATCTTCAGAACGTGTTATTGGATCATAGTTAAGGTGTCTTGCGAGTCTCGTGATCTTCCGGTGTGTCTGTGACGACCCTCACTTGACTTAGGGTCGGGTCGCTTGGCCTAGACCACCTCCCAGGCCCAATTGCCGAATCGGGCCTAAGCAAGCGGTCTGGCTCGCCTAAAACAACCTACTGAATATCAAACTAGTGCATATGGATAAATAATTGCAAAATTTAAATAAAGGGAAATCCATATGACATACTAAAAAACTATCATTGGGTTTTCAAATCCTTACAACAACTTAAGTCATTCAAATACTACCAAGTAGTTCAAATTAAGGAGACTAAGGTTCATTCTACCCAGAATACATATTTTATTACCATTCATGTTTAATAGTTTCAAAAACAATTACATAGAATAATATAATGCAAGGCTCACATAAAAAGAGAAGGTTCCACTCTATCACCTCTCTCGTCTCGATCTAGTGCCGATGTGTAAGGTCCTGAGATGTAAGTGGGGTGAGCTAAAAAGGACAACAGTGTTCGGTAATGCGGAAAACCTGCTCAACCATCAAATACACAAGTAATACTTAATAAAAACTCAAGGCTAGCATAAATTGAAATTGAATAAAGAAGCATTTAAAAAAAGACATAACATGAATTTATAAAGCATTAATAAACCATGTCAATAGGATTGATAAATCATATTAAAGTCAACACTCATCATTATGCATAGGGTTCACAAAAGAGAGACACTATAGAAAGTAATAATAATATAAAGTTGTGGTCTCATTCAATGCATACTAGTTATTGGCGAGAATCTGGTGACCGGTTCATCTACCCTCGAGGTGATGGTAACAACTAGACAACATACATGCCTTATGTGCCCTCTCGTTAGTCCCATCAAATCAATATTAGGTTCATCTAAAGGCGTCGCCGATGCACGTCCCTTCACATAAAAGTACAAGAGAAGACAACTCCAACTCATGTCCCTAAGTGACACTTATGAATTCAATTCGACAAGTAAAGCCCTTGGTGGCAAACTCCACAAACATCCTGGGGCGTAAAATAGTAAAGCCCTCAGCGGCACCACAAATGTCATAGGGCATTAGATATGATTACTTGCTAATAATGCCCTCGGTGGGGACTCCACAAAAATTCTGGGGCAATGAATATCATAAGAGGGAAAAACTAATGCATTCACAATCCATAAATACATAGATCCAAGCCAATAACATGATGCAACTCATTTCCCAAGTCTCTAGTTAAAAATGTATGTCCTAACATAACTAATATCTAACCATATTTCATAATTGAGCAAGCTCCCTATTTACCTCGACTCGTCGCGAATCCTATTTTCGATCCTCGCTATCTCATCAACGACAAGTCATATATTAATTTTAATTTCTTTTAAGATTTACTTTGGGGTCCACTAGTGTGGGTCCCGTGGGTTTCCCGTCGCCCGGTGCGAGGGTCGAGAGGTGGAACTCGGCCGGTCTCCCTCGAGAATGCGGTAGTGCGCTCCGTTTGAAGACAAAGATTTGTTTTTTTGTTTTTATTCTATATAATATTTTTATTATATCTAATATTTTTATTATATATTTTTTTATTTTTTATTTTTTTACTTTAGTTATTTTAAATTAAAGGTCAAGGGGCTGATTTGGCCCCTATTGATCAATCCAGGTCTGAACCGACCCTTGGTTAAGTCCAGGGGCTGAATTGGCCCTGGTTGGGGCTGCCCATGGTCGAATCCCCTGGTTTGAGGACCATGGGTCGATTTGACCCTGGTGACGCTGGTGAGGGGAGGTTCCTTCTCCCTGCCACTGTTGGGTGGCGGTAGTCCACCGCCCTCCCTCAGACGAAAGCGTCAGTTCGCCGCTGTCTCTTTTGACGGCGTTGCGATGGCGCTGCCCCTTTCTTGGGGGTTTTCAACCTCATAAAGACATTCAATTCAAATTCTCCAGCATTATTGAAGCCAAACCAAGCTTGTAAATCAACTTGAACAAGAAAATGAGTATGTATAATGAGTTTACTTTCAAAGGGGACTTTGTTGACTTTGAAGCATAACACCTACAATGAAATCACCAACAAGCTCTCCTCTATCATTATCTTCAAATTTAGGGTTTTGAACAAAAAAAAGGGCTAGGGTTTATAATAAGATATATATATATATATATATATCAGGAAAAATTAGTCTAGAGTTTCTATAGTTACCAAATTGCCCTAGGGCGTGTGTTTAGGTTTTCGGTCGTCACAGTGTCTAACTCAGTTTTCAAGTCATGATTTGAATAAAAGATCGATATTTACAAATAAGGACTTAAAGTTTTACTTAGAGTCTCAAATTTGGTTCTTGATCATATTAATGAGATTTTATCACTCAACAACCTTGGTTTAAAGTTAATAGACTTCATTGAACCAACACCAAGAATTTCAAAAAAAACTTTTAGTGTTTTAACTGCATTTCAAGTTGCAGAAAAACCAAATTTTTGGAAATTATTTTAAGGTCCATAAGGGACTATTTTGCAAACCAATGCATCAAACCAACTTGAAATAATTCTCAATGGGCTTTGATGATTGAATAACACTAAGAATAATAGGGAAAATATATAAAACCTTGTAACGCCAAGTTTGGGCATTTTGACCGAGTTAAGTGTCAAAAAGGTATTTAAAATGAATAAAAGAGGTCTCTTCAGGTTATCTGTTTGCATCAAGCCTTCGTATATGGTAAGAAAAAGCGACTAGGGACCCGAGGACTTAGTATAAACCTGTTTAAGACACATTGAAGTCGAGATTGGGTCTAAGTTAAATAGAAAAAATATTGAGGCAAATAGTGGTCTATTTTACAATGAACTAAGATAGTCAAGCTTAAATAAGCTCTAAAACATACCAAATGAACTTTAATAGGTACTTGGGGTCTAGAGCATCAGTTCCAGATATTGGGAGTGTAGTATGGACGTGTGAGAATCGCGTTTAGCTTGAATATTGTTGCATTTTGAGGTAAGTAAACCAGTAAGAGCGTCAACCCAATTTCTTTTCAATTCCTTAATGTTTATTCCTTGAAATGGATATCGTACTTGTATTCCACTTTGACCAAGTGGCCTAGGGTCTAGGTAGTCCATAAGTTGTGTTATCTCGCGGGTTAAACATCTGAATTCACAGTGGCTTCTCACTGAGAACTATGCAAGGGATAAAACACCCAACGTCGCTATGCCTTACATTGATAGTTTAAAAGGTGCTATTGGAAGTGACTCAAAGAGTCTGCTGTAACGACCTGAATAATCTAATCCCAATTGTATGCTTTGTAGGACTGTGACCTGGTAGTTAGTCCTATGTGGCGCATTCGGTCAACACTCGGGCGTTGACATCGAGGTAATAATTAAATAATATTACTTGTGTTTGATGTCATGTATTATATCTACCTAATCATATAAGTGTGCACAACTTATATAGGCTCGATCGTGAACTTTACAAGTGAGACGGTAACCTTGAGATGCATGCATGCGCGGATGGTGGGAGGATCGAGACTTAGAGGCTAATTCGTAACTTAGGCTTTATTCAAATTTAATTATATACCTCAGTTGCTTAGGGAAAATATTTATTATGGAACTAACCAAGTCTAAGTAAAATTGAATTGATATGGCTACATAAATTGTAGCCCTAAGTTAGACTACTAGGCTAAATGAATTTTACTAGCCTACATGATTGTTGGAATTAATTATATTGATCTAGCTTAGACCATTTAATTTAAAGGCTTATGGGTCCATTAAGGAGACTTGAGTAGAGACCATAAAGTTTGTGCATTGGATATGCCTAGTAATCTACCCATAATGGGAATCTATAGGCAAAGTAGTGGAAATCCTTGGTATGCATATTTTTAAAGATTACAACCTTAGATGTGCCTAGAATCAAATGAAAATGCATGATGAGATGTTGGTTTAAAGTTGGTTTTCTTTAACATAGAGACTATATAAGTGGGACTTAATTTTTTTGTTCATATAATTCGTCTCATGAACACAAAAAATCCAACACATAGAGAGGAATGAAAAATCAACTTCGCTGGAGAAACTGGAGAGCTAGAAAGGGTTTAAAGTCAAGAAGGGAGAGATTCGAGGCTAAATCACTTTAATAAATCAATGAACCTAGGTAATTTCTATCTTTTCTTCTTTTAGTATGCTTAATGATGAGGTAAATTGGGTTTCTCTAGTTCAAAGTCATGCTGAATTATCTAATTACAGTGTTGATCTCTAAGTCAAATTGAGGTCATAAAGTTTAAAAGGTTTACAAAAAATCATAATTCTGGATTTTAAATCAAAGTTTGCAAATATTCATGCTTTGGGTTCAAAATTGGGGTTTTTAATGTCATACAAGTATGAGGTTGGATTTCCATGAAATTTAAAGGTTGAATACAAGATTTCTCTTCCCCTAATCATGATTTCAACTTGGTTTTTATCTCCGATCAGAGTTGCTATAGGTTTGGTGTTTATGTTGTTCATAAATAGCACATGTTTGATGAGATGCCAAAATTATAGCTCAAATACTAGATAGCATATGTTATTTTCTACGTGTTATTTTTAGATGTTTGGTTGAGCTTCTCACCAAAAATCATGTTTTTTGGAAGCGTGGTTTGAGAGTTATGAATCTTCTAACGCTGTTGGTCTAAAACTCTCTCAAATTGAGTTGTTTTGGCATTTTAAGCATAACTCTCTCAATTTTAATTGAATTTGAGCGTACTTTATCATTTTGGAAAGCTAATTCACAGAACAACATCTTAAAATTAGTATTTTGCAAAATTTAAGTCATCGTCTTTGTAGAAAATAGACTAAAAGTTAGTGCATGTCCGTAAAGATATTCCTTTTGTAAGTGTTTTGATGCCGAGACCTCTTCCAAGGGTCTTCACTAGTCCAAAAATAACCAAAATCTCCAGAATAGCTTGAAATACTGTAAGGTAGGTCCTTGAGAGTTTCAAGTGATTCTGAAGTGTGTTGAATGGCTTTCCAAATGGATTTTGAAATAGGAAAAATTTACTTACTTAATGAGCTGATTTTTTACTTAAGGTGTTCCGAGCATCAAATGATGTTGCAATTGAACCAAAATATTTAAAACATATTATAGGATCATAATTAAGGTGTCCATCGAGTCTCCTAATCTTCTGGTATGTCTAACTTAGTTTTCAAGTCATGCTTCAAATAAAAGATCGATATTTACAAATATGGACTTAAAGTTTTACTTAGAGTCTCAAATTTGATTTTTGATCATATTAATGAGATTTTATCACTCAAAACCTTGGTTTATAGTTAATAGAATTCAATGTACCAATACTGAGAGTTTTAAGAATTTTTTATGAATGTTTTAGCCATATTTCAAGATGCATAAAAACTAAGTTTTTGGAAATTACTTTAAGGTCGCTAAGGCAATGTTTTGCAAACCAATGCATTAAACCAACTTGAAATAATTTCCAATGGACTTTGACGATTCAATAACACTTAAAAACAATAGGGAAAAATGTCTACAACCTTGTAACACCAAGTTTGGGCATTTTAACCGAGTTAAGTGTCAAAAAGGTATTTAAAATGAATAAAAGAGGCTTCTCGAGGTTATTCCTTTGCATCAAGCCTTCGTATATGGTAAGAATAAGTGACTAGGGACCTCGGAGGTTTATCATAAACCTGTTTATGACATATTAAAGTTGAGACTTGGTCTAAGTTAAATAAAAAAGACATTGTGGCAAATAACGGACTATTTAACAAAGAACTGAGATAGTCAAACTTAAATAAGCTCTAACACACACCGAATAAACTTTATAGGTACTAGGGGCCTAGAGCGTTAGTGCCAGGTATCGAGAGTGTAGTATGAACATGTGGGAGCTGTGTTTATTTTGGATATTATTGCTATTTGAGTTAAGTAAACTAGTAAGAGCATCAACATGATTCTTTTCAATTTCTTATTGTTTATTTCTTGCAAAACATGTAATTCTTGTATTCATTCCTTGTTCAAGTGGCCTAAGGTCCAGGTGATCCACCAGTAGTGACTTTTTACGGGTTAAGCATTCGGTATTACCCTGGCTTCTCGTGAGAGCTATGCAAGGGATAAAACATCCAGGGTAATTGTGGCTTACTTTGATAGTTAAGGGGTTGTTGGAGGTGACTCGATAAGTCCGCAGTGCCTAGAAAGTCATGTCAAGGTAGTTGGAAGTGGTCTTGGGCCCTATGTGTTGACTTCAAGCTGTGTTATGGTCTAATGACTTGCAGTTTGGACCAGATTACCTATTCGCTTATCTATTTACTTTCTTGCCACTTGATTTTCACTGGTTACTTGATCAGTCTTTTTATTATTCACTTTGTCATTTTATTTATAGCTTTCTTTAAATATTCGCATGATTCTAATACTATTATAATTTATTATTCAGAAATACTGTTGAATCATTTCTTGCTTTACTCACTGGAATTTTCTCTGTTGTTGGTGACAATTGCAGGTCCTTCGAGCAATAAGGGTAATGAGCCTGTACTTGGTGATTACCTTTGAGCTACCCTCAGAGCCATGTCCATTACTCTTACTTCGTAGGTTCTTTTGTCATTTTGTTGTATATATATGACAATGTATTCATGATTTTTCAATGCTTTTGGGTACTCGGGGGTGTGAGATGCACTTGATGATACATGTATATGCATATTGTCACTTTATCACCAGTTATATTCATGATATCACACTGTTTGCATGATTTCCACATATAGGATTTCCTCACTTCAATTCTATATATCAATAATGTTATTTAAATTATTTTAAATTGCTTCCGCTCTTATAATTGACATTAAGGTTATCTTCATGAACTTTATCACTATAATAAGGAAAATAAAGACAATTAACTTGAAATAAGAGGCTGAGTAGGCGTGCGTTGACTTGGCGGAGGTTAACCGGGGATCCACGTAGGCTTATTGGTAAGCAGGGCCCAATTTACATCCGCAGTGCCTAGAAAGTCATGTCAGGGCAGTTGGAAGTGGCATTGGGCTCGCTGTATCGACTTCAACCTGTGCTTTGGTCTGATGACCTGCAGCTTGTAAAATATTACCAATTTTCTTATCTATTTTTCTTCCTTGCCACTTGACTTTCATTGATTCACTTAATTGTTTATTATGCATTTTGTCATTTTATTAGTCAACAACAACATCAACAACAACAACAACAACAACAACAACAACATAGCCTCAGTCCCAAATAACCTGGGGTCGGCTACATGGATCAAACTTTTCCATTGTGCTTAATTAAGTGCATTGTCATTTTATTAGTCGCTTTCTTTAAATATCCGCATGATTCGGAGACTATTGTAATTTATTATTTAGAAATACAGTTGAATCTTTTCTGGCTTTACTTATTGGAATTGTCTCCATCACTGGTGAAGATTGCAGGTTCTTCTAGTACCAAGGGTGAGGAGCCCGAGATCGGTGACTACCTCTGAGTTTCCCTCAGACTGCTCTTCCTTTGTTACTATCTCATGTATTTTGATTGTATCAATTTATACAATACTTAATTTTTTTATACATATTTTGGTATGAGTTTTGAGGGATACACTTGAGATACGTGTATATGATGCTTATTACATTGTTGTCACTTGAGATATACATGAGATCTATACTATGCAGGATTTTCACATCTAAGACTCGTCTTGAATTTATTTTTTAAGTTGCTTTAAATTACTTTTCGTTGCGTAATGAACATTTAGACTTGTTAAAATAATTGACGAACCTAATAAGAAACCAATGGATGAATAATTCGGATAAGAGGCTGACTAGGTGTGCGTTTACTTGGTTGGGGTTGATTGATGGTCCACGTAAGCATAGGCCGGATAGGGCCCAGTTTGTGGGGATTGAGGCCATCACGGTTGCAAGCTACGACGAATAGTAACATGGGACATCCTCAAGCCAGAACAAAGTGAAAAAGAATATAACAACAATTGTTTTGACTGTTGAGTTTTGGGGTTCATACGCAGTGGAAAATCCGAAACAATTTTTAAAAACCCCAACAGGATAAAAAATAAGTTCCATTAAAATAGATCTACAAAAGTAAACCATACCTTAATTCATAATTTCCTTCTCTGATTGTTTGATCTCCAAGAAGTTCAAGCGCGCGCCCTCTGTTGGAAATCCACAAACGAACAGTGACCACAATTTGGAATGCTAGCCCCAAGCGAGATAGAAAACATTTTTCTTTCTCTCCCAAAATTCAGAAAACTTTAAATTTGCAAAAATGAAAATCTTATATCGTTTTAGGGTTTCAACCTCTATTTATATGTGTAGATAAGCTTACTTAATAACCTATTCGTAATACAACTATTGTATTTAGGCAATTCAAGCAAATTACACATATGCCCTTATTAATAAGTTATCATATAACTAATCGAAATGGCTTTTTTGTCATAAATTTCATCATCTAAAATTCATTACTCAAGATCAATTTGAAATTGCGCCAAAGCCATTCTTTATGTGCGACCTAATAGGCTCACGCGACGTTAGCAGTGAACCAAAATCATTTTGGTACACAAGTCATAAACGGTCTCTAGCAAGGCATTATGACTTCCCTAGTAGCATGAATATCAAAATCGATACAACCTAATGAATAACATATATCATATCATTTTGTAGTGCGATATCCTTTGATTAAACATAAAGCATGGAAAGTCACCCTTAATGTTTAATCGTACTAGTCTCGATCTTTAGGTAGAATGAAAACATCCAAGTGACATTGATCATATAAATTCACATGGACTTGACCATTATCAGTCTATCATATCGAAGGATCCACTGATATCTCTTTCAGAGGGACAAATTCTATCTTGATTACACACCTTCACATATAATTCACATGGTAACCAATTACAATTTTTCTAATCTTCCGGTTAAAGATAATGTTTGATTGTGTCAAATTACTATGCTCATATATTGAAGCCTATAGTAATCTCATTAAAAGACTAAATGATATAGCTATCATGAGTAACACCTAGACTTAATCCATGTGGTGTTCTCATTGCGAGTCAAGTACCATGTTCCTTAACAAGTACTCATGATATCGATTCGTATCCCTATATGCATGATCATCACATCACCATCAATCAAGATTCACACTAGTCTTAATTCATTATAGTTTTCAGTATAATGACCGATTAGGGACATTTAAGATATTTCAACAAATACCCCTGGATCTTATTATATGGTAAACATGCAATCACTTATCATAAAACAACAAACGAAAATCTCTATTTTATTAACTAAAATTATAAGATAAACAATGTTTGTAGATTGACTTAGGATACATTCCCCAACATCTCGCGCTTGCACTAGGGCCAATCATTCATGTATGTAATACCTAATGACTTAACATGACCATCATGTTTTGCTTGTGGAAGAGCCTTCGTTAAAGGATATGCAAAAATGTCTTCCATAGGAACTCTGCAAATCTTCACATCTCCCTTCTCAATGATTTCTCGAATGAGATGAAAACGTCTAAGTGTACGTTTGGATCAGTAGTGTGATCTTAGTTCCTTGGCCTGTGCTATCGCCTCGTTGTTTTCACAAAATAAGCAAATGAGGTTAGATATACTAGGAACCACACCATGTTTAGAGATGAACTTTTTAATCCAAACCGCTTCCTTAGCCGCATCATACGCTGCAATATACTCAGCTTCAGTTGTAGAACTCGCCTCAGTTTCTTGCTTCGAAATTTTCCAAATCTCTGCGCCTCTATTAAAAGTAATCACATATCCAGATTGTGATATGAAGTCATCTATATCGGTTTAAAAACTTGCATTTATGTAAACATTTACAAGAAGCTTGTCTTCCAAACTTCCATAGACCAAGAACATTTCTTTAGTCCTTCTCAAGTGCTTAAGAATGTTCTTTACTGCTATCCAATGACTCTCACTGGGATCAGACCGATATCCGCTTGTTGCGCTCAAAGCATATGATATATCAGGTCGAGTGCATAACAAGGCATACATGATAAATCTAATAGTTGATGCTTATGGAATCGTACTCATGCACTCTCACTCATCATTAGAATTTGGACATTGAGTCTTGCTGAGACTTATACCATGAGACATTGGCAACGACCCTTTTTTATAGTCTTGCATACTAAAACTATTCAATACCTTGTCAATATAAGCAATCTGATTTAGACGGATCAGCCTCTTAAATCTATCCCTATAGATCTTAATCCTAAGGATGTAGGCTGCATCTACTAAGTTCTTTATTGAGAAACACTTCCCTAACCAAGTCTTGACACTTTGCAAGGTTAGGATGTCATTTCTAATGAGTAATATATCATCAACGTACAATACCTGGAAAACAAATAAACTCCCTCTGACCTTCTCGTATACACAAGGCTCATCTTCGTTTTTAATGAAACCAAATTCCTTAATTGCTTTATCAAAACAAAGATTCCAACTCCATGAAGCTTGCTTTAATCCATAAATAGATCTCGAAAGCTAGCACACCTTCTTAGAAGTCCCAGGATGAACAAACCCTTCAAGCTGTATCATATACACGTCTTCAAGTAAATTTTCATTTAGAAAAGCTGTTTTGATATCCATTTGCCATATCTCATAGTCATAATATGCTGTTTTGGCAATTATAATTCTAATGAATTTAAGCATGGCTACAGGAGAAAAAATCTCATCATAATCAACACCTTGATTATGTCTGAAACTTTTTTTGCTACTAACCGTGCTTTATAAGTATGCACATTGCCATTCATGTCATTTTCTTCTTGAAAACGCATTAACATCCAATGGTCTTACCACCTTTAGGTAAATCAACTAGGTTCCAAACTTGATTATCATACCTGGATTGCATCTCAAAATTAATGGCACCCATTCCATTCCATTGTGGAGTTCCTGGAAGAGTTAACTGTGAGACAATCCCACAATTTCTAAGATGATCATCAAACTCTTGGCTCAAATATTCACCACCTCGATCTTATCAAAGTGCTTTAATGGTTTTACCAAGTTGATTTTGTACTTAATTCTGAAATTCTCGAAACATCTTAAAAGATTCACCTTTATGTTTCATGAGATACACGTAACCAAATCTGCTGAAATCATCAGCGCAAGTAATAAAGTAATGATAACCACCTCTAGCCATTGTATTTATAGGACCGCATACATCTGTATGTATTAGACCCAGTAAACCACTTGCTCTTTCATTGTGTTTAGTAAAGGGACTCTTTATCATCTTGCCTAGTAAATAAGATACACATATTTCATATGATTCAAAACTAAATGAATCTAAAAGCCTATCTTTATGGAGTTTAGAAACGCATTTCTCATTTATGTGGCCAAAATGAAAATGCCAAAAGTAGGTTTGATTTAAATCATTTGACTTGAATCTCTTTGTATTAACGTTAAGAATAAGAGTATATGTGGACTTTTTCATGTTTAGAATATAATGACCATCACAAAAATCATTATTTGCATTGAAAACATCTTTACGAGAAATATAGCATTTATTATTCGCAATAATGAAATTAAAACCATCCGAATCCAAACATGAAACTGAAATGATGTTTCCGCTCAAGGCAGGGACATAATAACAATTATTTAAAACTAAAACAAGTCCACAAGGTAAAATTAACTCATAACATCTTACTGCCAACGCAACAACCTTTGCTCCATTTCCAACTCGTAGGATGACTTCTCTTTTCTTTAGCTTTCTACTTTTAGTGAGACCCTGCACATTAATACAAATGTCAGATCCACATCCGATATCCAATACCTAGGAATTAATATTAGACAAGTTAACTTCAATAATGTAAATACTTGAAGCAATAGTCGCACTACTCTTTTTTTTCTTTAGATCTTCAAGATAGAGCTTGCAATTTCTTAATCGTGCCTGGTAGAAATGACAATTTCCTTATTTTTCCTTTTCCTTCTGGGATTGTGAAGTAGAAGTAGCCTTAGGCTTGACTTGTTCCACAGCTTTGTGATAGTCACAAAAGCCATGTCAACTTTAGCCTTGCCTTTACCCTTTTTCTTTAATGCATTTCCTGTATGACTCATCAACATATTAGTATTGGGTTTCTTGACATTCTGCTCAATAGTTTTAAGAATCAAATGCAACTATGGGATATAATTCTCCATGTTATTCATGTTGTAGTTCATCACGAATTGTAAATAACTATCATGCATTAAATTAATGATCAAATCCATAGCCAACTCTAGGCTTATGTAAAATCCAAGTTTGTCAAGATGGTCAATGTAACCCTTCATTTTTAGAACATGAGGACTAATTGATGCACCCTTAGCCATTTTGGAAGAATGAAGGTTCTTTATTCTCTTGAACCTTTCTTGCATAGCCTGCTATTGGAACATTTCCTTTAGCATCGTAGCCATCTCGTAAGCTTCCATGTGTTCCATGTCATTCTGAAGTTCAAGAACCATGGTTGCCAACATAATGCATGCGACTTCAATATGCTTAGTATGTGCATCCTTCATGGCTCTTAAAGCATTGGTTGGTGGTTCCTCAGGAATATGATCTCCTAGGACATACAACTTTTGTTTATGCTTAAGAAAAATTCTTAAGTTTCAGAACCAATCAAGAAAGTTTGTCCCAGACAACTTATCCTTCTTAAGGATAGATCGCAGTGATAAGGGATTAGTGTGATTTAAAGAGGCCATAGATCTACAACAAATATTATACAAAAGTTCATTTTAGTATAGAGGAATAGACTCCCACTAAATTAACAACCCTCTTAAAAATGCTATGTTAATTTAAGGGACTAAAATCCATATTTCACCTAATTCTAAGACAGCTAAGGCATGACACTTAGAATTAAGTTATTTAGGTAGGTACCAATTACCAATTACATCATATGTAACTTTAAGTTGTTCTTACGAGATTATGACATCTTATGTCTTAGCATGTTTTATCATATTTAGTGCATAAAGCCCAAAACCTTTTTGATAGCTTTATCAAGTCTAAGCATTTCAAACAATAGAGTAACCGTTAATCAACTTGCCTTTCCATGATAACACAATACACTCTGCGGAGGCAGACCCATATTTATATGATCGAAGCCTTAACAAGTGTTTGAGAATGGATGACACTTGACTTAAAATTTAAATGAGGGATTTTTATTTATTTTAGTGATTATAATTTAAATGAGGTATATGTTAATGCATGTGTCCTAGGTCAATCTACAAACATTGTTTATCTTATAATTTTAGTTAATAAAATAAAGGTTTTATTTGCTGTTTTATTATAAGTGATTGCATGTTTACCTTATAGTAAGATCCATGGGTATTTGTTGAAATATCATAAATGTCCCTAATCAGTCATTATACTGGGAACTATAATGAATTAAGACTAGTGTGAATCTTGAGTGATCGTCATATGATGATCATGCGTATAGGGATACGAATCAAAATCATGAGTACTTGTTAGGGAAAAAGGTACTTGACCGACCCGCTATGAGAATACCACATAGATTAAGTCATATGTGTTACTCATGATAGGTATATCATTTAGTTATTCGACTTGAGATTACCATAGACTTCAATATTATGAGTATGATAATTTGACACAATCAAATGTTGTCTTTAACCGAACAATTATAAGGATTGTGATGGGTTACCGTGTGAATAATATGTGAAGGTGTGTAATCAAGATAGAATTTGTCACTTTCGTATAGAGAGAGATATCAGTGGATCCCTCGATAAGATAGACTGATAATGGCCAAGTCCACGTGAATTGATATGATCAATGTCACTTGGATGTTTTTCAGTTTACCTAAAGATCGAGACTAGTACGATTGAACATTAAGGGTGACTTTCCATGCCTTATGTTTATTCAAAGGATATCGCACGATGAAAGGATATGATTTACGTTATTCATTAGGTTGTATTGATTTTGATATTCATGCTACTTGGGTAGTCATAATGCCTTGCTAGAGACCGCTTATGACTTGTGTACAAAATAGTTTTTGGTTCACTGCCAATGTCGCATGAACATATTGGGTCGCACACAAAGAATGACTTTGCACAATTTTAATTGGTCTAGAGTAATGAATTTTATATGATAAAATCTATGACATAAAAGCCCTTACAATTTTTATATGATAACATATTAATTGGGGCGTATGTGTAATTTGCTTAAACTGCCTAAATACAATTGTTGTATTACGAATAAGATTTTAAGTAAGGGCTTATTTACACATATAAATAAAGGGTGAAACTTAAAAAACGAAATAAGATTTCCATTTTAAAACTTTCGAGTTCACTGGATTTAGGGAGAGAAAGAAAAATCGTTTTCAATCACTCTTGGTGCTAGCACTCTAAATTGTGGTCACCGTTTGTGAGTGGATTTTTGATAGAGGATGCGCACTTGAACCTCTTGGAAATCGAACAATAAAAAAGGAAATCACGGAATAAGGTATGATTTACTTTCGTAGATTTAATTTAATGGAACTTATTTTCAATCCTATTGGGGTTTTTCAAAATTTGTTTTGAATTTTTCGCTGCGTATGAACCCCAAAAACCCAACAGTATATATCATATATTACAATGTATGTACAATCACAAAAAAATTTAGGAAATCTTACTAACACTGACTATTATACGAATTTCCTTGCGCTACGAACAGTTAGCGGCGGCCCCGTTGACCAGCCAGCGGCTCGCCCTTTTTTTTTTCGACATTAAATTCCGGTTTTGAAAATTAAAAATCACCTAAAATTTCTCATTGTTTTAGCCAATCCAATTGACTAAAATTGCTCCTTATTTTAACTAAGAAAATATTAATTAAAACGTTTTTTAATTGAATTGGACCTACCTCCAACTTAATATCTTATTCTAATCAGATTAGAATTTAAGATACTTTGAATCCTTATCCAAATAGATTTTTTTATATATCTCATCTATCTTATAGGATTTGAAATTCTTATATGATTACAAGTTTATCTCATATCTAATAGAAATATACTAACAGATAACCATAATGAGATATATGATCAAAATTAATTTTCATTCTTATTCATACAAAACAATCAATTGAATCAAGAAACAAAATATTAATCATGAATTCTACACCAGAATCATATTAAATTAATCATATTAACTTAATCATAATTTCTATCATGGAGACATACATAATCATTAAACAAATTCGAACAATGTATTCATCACCAAAATCATACTAACCTAAACATAACTTCTACCATGTGAACATGCAAAATTCACATCGTTAAATATTGAAACATATGTTAATCGAAATACTCTAAACATGAATTCTATCATTGAATCAAATCAAGCCTATGTATCAAATACATAAATTAACAACATGCTGTAAAACCAGTTCTTGATAACAATTATCACAGAACATATATGTAGATCATTTATACATTAATCAAGACCATTTTTTCACACATATATCATATATACATCAGAGAAAATGTGCAAAAATTTAATAGAACCGAGCCTAATGCTTTGGTACCACTATTGTGTTTTGGGGTTCATATGCAGCGAAAAATTAGAAACAATTTTGAGAAACCCCAATAGGATCAAAAATAAGTTCTATTAAACTAGATCTACTAAAGTAAAAATATACCTTAATTTGTGATTTCCTTATCTGATTGTTCGATATCCAAGAAGCTCATGCGCGCGTTCTCTATCAAAAATCTACATACAAACAGTGACCACAATTTGGAGTGCTAGCCCCAAGAGAGATAGAAAACGTTTTCTTTCTTTTCCAAAATCTAGAGAGCTCAAAATTTGCAAAAACGAAAATCTTGTATCGTTTTAGAGTTTCAGCCTTTATTTATATGTGTAGATAAGCTTACTTAACAAACCTATTCATAATATAACTATTGTATTTAGGCAATGTTGGGTTTTGGGGTTTATACACAACAAAAAATTCAAAATAATTTTTGAAAAACGCCAATAGGATAAAAAATAAGTTCTATTAAACAAGAATTACAAATGTAAATCATACCTTATTACGTGATTTCCTTATCTGATTGTTCAATTTTTAAGACGTTCAAATGTGCGCCCTTTATCAGAACTTTACATACGAACAGTGACCACAATTTGAAGTGTGGGCCCTAAGAGATATAGAAAATGTATTTTTTCTCTCCAAGAATTTAGAGAACTCAAAATTTGCTAAAACAAAAATCTTATTTGGTTTTTTGGGTTTAACCTCTAATTATACGTGCGGATAAACCCTTCCTTAAAATTTTATTCGTAATATAACTATTGTATTTAGGCAGTTTAAGCAAATTACACATGCGCCCTTATTAATAAGTTATCATATAACAAATCATAAGGGCTTTTATTTCATGAATTTTATCATATAAAATTCATTACTTTGGACCAATTGAAATTGCACAAAGCCATTCTTTGTGTGCAACCCAATAGGTTAATGCAACGTTGGCAGTGAACCAAAACCATTTTGGTATACAAGTCATAAGCGGTCTCTAGAAAGACATTATGATTACCCAAGTAGCATGAATATCAAATCAATACAACTTAATGAATAACGTATATCATATCCTTTTGTCGTACGATATCCTTTAATTAAACATAAGGCATAGAAAGTCACCCTTAATATTCAATTGTACTAGTCTTGATCTCTAGGAAGGCTAAAAATATCCAAGTGACATTGATCATATCAATTCACATGGACTTGGCCATTATTAGTCAATCATATCGATCGATCCACTAATATCTCTCTCTATACAAGAGGGACAAATTCTATCTTGATTACACAATTTCAAATAGTATTCACTTGTTAACCAATCATAATCTTTATAATCGTCAAGGTAAAGATAGCATTTGATTGTGTTAAATTACCATGCTCCTAATATTGAAGTCTATGGTAATCTCAAGTAGAATGACTAAAGGATATAGCTATCATAAGTAACACCTATGACTTAACCCATATGGTGTTCTCATGACGGGTCGGTCTAGTACCTTGTTCCCTAACAAGTACTGATGATCTCAGTTTGTATCCCTATACACATTATCATCACATGACCATCAATCAAGATTCACACTAGTCTTAATTCATTATAATTCCTAGTATAATGATCGACTAGGGACATTTAGGATATTTCAACAAATACCCATGGATCTTACTATAAGGTAAACATGCGATCACTTATAATAAAACTGCAAATGAAAACCTCAATTTTATTTACTAAAATTATAAGATAAATAATTTTTGTAGATTGACCTAGGGCACATGCACGAACATCTCCCACTTGCACTAGGGCCAATCATTTATGTATCTAATAAAAAATGATTCAACATGAACATCATCTTTCGCTTGTGGAAGAGCCTTCGTCAAAGGATCTACAACATTGTCTACTTTAGTAACTCTGCAAATTTTTACGTCACCTCTTTTAATGATTTCTCAAATGAGATATAAATGTCTAAGTATATATTTGGATCGACGGTGTGATCTTGGTTCCTTGGCCTATGCTATCGCCTCATTTTTGTTATAATACAAGCAAACGGGTTTACCTATGCTCGGAACCACGCAAAGTTCAAATATGAACTTTTTGATCCAAACTACCTCATTAGCTGCATCGGACGCTGCAATATACTCAGTTTCAGTTGTAGAATCTGCCATAATGCCTTGATTCTATTTTTTCCAGCTCACTGCACCTCCATTCAAAGTAAACACATATCTAGAATGCAATCTGAAGTCATCTATATCAGTTTGAAAACTTGCATCCGTGTAAACATTTACAACAAGCACATCTTCCAAACTTCCATAGATCAATAACACTTCTTTAGTCCTTCCCAAGTACTTAAGAATGTTCTTTACTGCTATCCACTGATTCTCACAGGATCAGACTGATATATACTTGTAGTGCTTAAAGCCTATGATACATCAAATAGAGTGCATAACATGGCATACATAATAGATCCAATACCTGATGTATATGGAATCATATTCATGCATTCTCACCATCATTTTTTTTAGGACAATGAGTCTTGCTGAGATTTATACCATGAGACATTGACAACAACCCTTTTTTAGAGTCTTGCATACTAAACCTATTCAGTACCTTGTCAATATTAGTAATTTGACTTAGACCGATCAATCTTTTAGATCTATCCTTATAGATCTTAATCCCAAGGATGTAGGCTGCATCTCTTAAGTCCTTCATTGAGAAACATTTCCCAAACCAAGACTTCTGCAAGGTTGGGATGTCATTTCCAATGAGTAATACATCATCAACATACAGTACTAGAAAAATAACCATGCTCCCACTAACCTTCTTGTATACACAAGGCTCATCTTCATTTTTAATGAAACCAAATTCCTTAATTGCTTCATCAAAACGAAGATCCCAACTCTGAGAAGCTTGCTTTAATCCATAAATAGATCTTTGAAGCTTGCACACCTTTCTAAAATTCTCAAGACGAACGAACCCTTCAGGCTATATCATATACACGTCCTCAAGTAGCTTTCCTTTAAGAAAAGTTGTTTTGACATTCATTTGCCATATCTCTAGTATAATATTTCGCTATGGCAATTGGAATTCTAATGGATTTCAGCATAGGTACAGGAGAAAAAGTCTCATCATAATCAACACCTGAAGTCTGTTTGAAACCTTTCGCTACTAGCCGTGCTTTATAAGTATGCATATTGCCATCCATGTCAGTTTTCTTCTTGATAACCCATTTACATCCAATGGTCTTACCACCTTCAGGTAAATCAACCAGGTTCCAAACTTGGTTATCATACATGGATTGCATCTCAGAATTCATGGCACTAAGCCATTTATCCGCCTCAAAGCTAGACACAGCCTCTTGATAAGTAGTAGGCACATTTTGATCTATAAGCAACACCTAACTAATATCAGTAATAAGAAATCAAAATCTCTTAAGCTGATGTCTTACCCTATCAGACCTACGTATGCCTTGTGATAACTATGGAGGTTCAACTAGTTTAAGACTTTGTTGATCTCCCACTAGCATTTGAGTGTTTTTTTGTGGTTCTTAGACCTGATAATTGGGCGGGCTTGGAGCGAGCTTGGGTCGGGCCTAGGTGGGTTTTTTTTGAAAGTCTTGTCCAAGCCTATCCAAGCTTGCTTCTAAGTATTGTGGGCCCAAGCCTGCCTTAGCTCGTCACGGGCCGGGCTTGGGCTGGGCCTAAATAGGCCTTTTAAAAAAAGTGAACCATAACTTTTTATGGTAAGAAAAAATACACTTTCTTTAGTTATTTTAATAAATGAAATGTAAGATTGATTGATAATGTATAAATTATAAATTATTAATTTTTAAAGTATTAACAAATTTTTTTTGAAAATTGATTAGTGAACTAAAACATATTATAATAAATTATATCTATGCAATTAGATGACAAGAACAGTGGATTAACACATTGGTTAACACTTTAGTGTAACATTTGAGCAACTTGGGTTAAAACCCTTACTTCCTCATTTTTTAAAGATATATATACATATTTCTAGATTTTGGATACAAGTCTATACGGGTGGGCTGAGGCAGACTTAGGTTGATAAGGGCAAACCCAAGCCCGACCCACAAAATAGCAGGCCTTTATTGGGTTGGGCTGGGTAGGGCCCTATTGAGGTTTTCAAGGCCCAAGCCCGACCCATGTTGATCGAGTTCAAGCTGGGTTGCACGGGGTACCGGCCCAGTGATCATGTCTAGTGGTTCTTGAACTTATTCTGGACTTACTTTATTCCCATTGTCGTCTTTTGAAATAATTTTTTTTTCCATAATGACACAATTCCGAGCAACAAACACTTTGTTCTCAGTGGGATTATAAAAGTAGTATCCTCTAGTTTTTTTAGGATAACCAATAAATACACACTTAGATGATTTGGCTTATAATCTTTTTGAGATTTGTCGTCAAACAAAAACCTCACAGCCCCAAATCTTAAGGAAAGACAAACTTGTTCCTTTCCTAAACTACATCTCATATGATGTTTTATCAACCGCTTTAGAAGGAAGATATTTCATTGTAAATGTAGAAGTTTCAAAGGCATAGCCCTAAAAAGAATTAGGAAGATCTGCATGACTCATCATAGATCGAACCATATCCAATAAAGTTCAATTTCTTCTCTCAAAAACACCATTCCATTGTGGAGTTGCTGGAGGAGTTAACTGTGAGACAATCCCACAATTTATAAGATGATCATCAAACTCTTGGCTCAAATATTCACTACCTTGATCTGATCGAAGTGCTTTAATAGTTTCAACAAGTTGATTTTGCACTTCATTCTGAAATGTTTGAAACATCTTAAAAGATTCACCTTTATGTTTCATGAGATACATGTAACTATATCTGTTGAAATCATCGGTGACAGTAATGAAGTACTGATAACCACCTCTAGCCATTATGTTTATAAGACATCATACATCAGTATAGATTAGACCCAATAAATTACTTGCCCTTTCAATGTGTCCATTACAGGGACTTTTTGTCATTGATGCATATCATAGTTCTGATTGTTTTAAGTAGGATTTGCTTAAAAATATAGGAAAATAAATAATGATTGGAGACTTATTTAGTGCATTTTTTGTGTACCAGGTTCGAAGGACAATGCAATGGAGCGAAATCGGGTGGAGCGAGACTGGAGAGCAAAGGAAGAGAAAAACAAAAGAAGAAAAAAAATTAAGCACCTGGTTTTGGACTTGATGCTATGGCACCTAATGCAGCGCCCCAACCTTATTCTTACTATTTTTAGTGCCCCAACACCACCTTGGCGCAACAGCGCCAGGTCCAGGATACTGGCACTAGACTTAGGCGCCGTGACGCCCACCACAATGCCCATATGGCACCAGTCGAGCAACATCTTCACAACGTGGCGCTGAGCCTGGCGCCGCAGCGCCCACCTGAGCACTGCTATTAATCAGGGCTCTTTATGGACTTTTTAGGTTTTTTGCCTATTTTGTTGGACTAAAACACCCATAGACTATATATAGGGGTGTGATGGATAGAATGAGGAACTTTTGCTTTGGAGAAAGCTTGAAGAACACATTTTAGGAAGAAAGTATTGGATCAAACTTAGTGATTCATCTTGGATTTCTTGGTATTGATTTGATTTTTTTTCTTTCATCATATTTAGTGTTGTCTTTTTCCTTCTAATGGGGTACTACTCTGGTCCCGGTGATCGATGGATCCCAGGTTGCTCTTTTTTAATTCTAATGTCATTCATGATGTTATCTTCAATTTCTGGTGTGGATTTGTGTTTGTTTGATCTTAATGCTATGCTTGCCTTGATCAAGTAGGTATATAAATTAGGGATTGAACTCACCCATAACCTTGAGGTTTTTAACCCAAAAATAATGAACACAACCTTTGAACAAACGACACGTCGACCGAAGGCTATTCACGAGGGAGGTCTTAAAATTTGGAGTATAATGCGACATTGCACTTACACTACTCATGTCGACCGGTGGAGTTCGAATGCAATGCTAGAATCCCCATCATCGAGACCTCGGGAGGGAGTGAAAATTCATGAAAACTCGCCTATTACACTTGAATTAGGGATTGCACTATAAGAATTGGATGAAAAGAATGCAACCTAGGTGAAATCAACTCCCTTGGGTTATTTCTCTATTGTTAAAACACATTTTAATTCCTTGCAATTAGATAAATTAATTTAGTGCTTAAATTTCCTTTACAAAATCAAACTTAAAGTTGTCTAACTCTATTTCTTAATTAGATTACAAATTAGCACTAAACCGTCCTTGTGGATTCGATATACTCGATACCAACACTAGTTGGTGCCACTATTACTTACACAATTGCTGTACACTTGCGGCTAGTGTAAAGTTTTTGGCGCCGTTACCGGGGACGGTAGCTAGTTTTATTTTGATTAGGATAGTTTGTTTAGGATTTTATTTTCATTAATTTTAGTTATTTTTATTTAATTTGAATAATCATCTACACTTGATCTTGTTTGTTCTTTGAGTTTCAAGCCTTAAATTTGAATTCAAAGGGCGAGGAATAAAAGAATTCAAAAAAAGTGATGGAAGTTGACCGAACATCGCAAATTGGTAGAATGTTTGAAGGAAATTGGACTATGGATGTTACGACACAACTTGCAAATCTAACAACTCAAGTTGAAAAGTGTCAAGCAAATACATGGAGTCAACCTTCATTAGGGCAACTTAAAAGAATGTTGGGATGCTATGGAGGGCAGTTATATGGTGGAATGGAGCAAGTCCAATTTATGAATCAAGGCTATAATTTTCAACCTAATGTGAATTCTCAAGATTCATATCATCAAGGGGTTCATAATTACCCAAACCTCTCCTATGCAAGTCAAAATAATGTGAGAGATCATCAAGCCTTCAGTTAATCTCAACAACGGCAACAAAATGATGATGACGCTACGTTAAAGTCAATCAAATCACTAATTGGGAGCATAAGTTCTACTAATATAAAACGACATGAGAAAAATGAGAAGGAGATTAATATTTTCAAGTAAACTCTAAAGAGCATGGAAGATGAAAAGAATCAGATCATCAATAATCTAGAGTTGCAGATAGAATAATTGACTACTACGTTCAATTATCGTCTAGATGAGCCTTTTCTTAATGATACATTAGTGAGTCCAAGGGATACCACAAATGCCAAAGAATCATGATCAATGTCATGTAGTAATAGCCGAGGTTACGAAGAAATAACTTGAGCCACAAGTAGTATCCAAACTGAGAAGAAGAAAGAGAAGTTTGATGAAGTCAAGACAATGCCTGCGGTAGAAACATCTGGTTCCGCACTTCAAACATAGCTTCCAAAGAAAGTGGAGGATTCAGGAAGTTATCACCTTTCATGTTCTATTGGCCCATTACAATATGAGAAGGCTTTATGTGACTTGGAGGCGGGCATAAATCTGATCCCCCTAGTTATGCTTGAGAAGTTAGGAATCACTGAGTTAAGGATAGCTGAGTTTAGTGTGCATTTTACCGATGGTTCGATGTTTAAACCAAGGGGTATAGCGGAAGATGTACTTGTCAATATTGATCAATTCATGTTCCCTTGTGATTTCGTGGTGTTGGATTTTGAAAAGGGAGAAACTTTGGAGGGCCGCTAAGGGCACCCCACCATTTCATGAAGGCACCCAAGGATTTTGTAAATTTCCCAGCTAAAATGGAAATGACCATTTTGCCCCTTAATATATATTGACTCAAACCCCACAAACCATTTTGAAATTGAAACTGGGGCACCCCACCACCACTATTTTCTTCACAAGTGAACTATAAAGCCACATTGCGTTTGCCGAGCGTATCGATTGTTGCGGCTTGACATCATCCGACAACGAGGTAACAAAGTTTGCCAACCTAATGATGCTTTGTAGGAACTGTAATTTCGGTCAAAAACTGAAAAAATTGATGGTTTGATTTGTCAACGTAGGGCTTGGTAAATTCGAGGAATTCGAGTTTGTTTGCACTATAAAATGGAAGATTGTACTGCATTGGTGCAAGGGGAGGTAGAACAAGAGGTAATTTTTGAAATTTAATGTGTTATATATGCGGTTTCTCAAATTTTAAGTCGATTTTTGCACGGGCGCGAATGTCTCGGCCACGCAGGACCGAGAGTTGTAGAAACGTCTCGGTCCACATCAACCGAGACTTCGTCGTAGTTCACGTCATGCTGTGAACCTAACGAAGGCATAATCTAGGTATGGATTGACCGAGACAATGATGTAGGTCTCGGTTGGACATAACCGACACTATGCATATATTCGCGGATCTGAACAACCGAAAACGTGGTTTTTGGGGTTTTTTGATGAATTAACTGTGCATTTCGGTTGATCATAATGTTACAATGTTTGTATTGCAGGTAATGCCGATCACTACTTTATTTCAAGACTACAAGGAGACGTTTACACCTTGTAGGCCATTCCCCTCTAGAGAAGCAGCAATTTCATGACTTCAAATGATAGGCCGGGAGAACATGTTTGTTTTAGTGACGAAGCACTCTGATGCCGGGGGCATTAAGGGTAGAGGAAGGGTGAAACTTGCGTGCGAGAGGTCTGAAACTTATAGGGGAATGTCTCAAAGAGTTGGGAAGGGGAAAGCGGCTGCCTCGCCCTCGGTTAGCCCTCGACACCTCAACACCAACCTCCTCCCTTGTCACCGGTGCTTTCGAACGAGTCATACCTGAAAACACTACAACATTTAAGCACCTGGAACAGAACCAAAAGTACATTTCTAGAAAAAAAGTTCAAAATCAACCATTTATGTTGTCTAGGTCAAGCAGGTTCGAAACATTCGACATAATTTCGTTCACTCCTTACCGAAAGTGGAAACACACTCTCGGCAATGTACAACCGAGAGAAATGCAACGTTCTCGGTTGTACACCACCGACATTGAATAACCTATTCAATTCACCTTACTCTCGTCATGTGCATACCGCGTTGACTCTAACCGTCTCGGCAATGTACAACCGACAGATAGAGTACATTCTCGGTTGTACACCGCCGACACAACATTAACTAACACTAACTGTTACTCTCGTGATGTCTCGACCGAGATATGACAATTAAGCTCGGCCATTCGTCACCGAGACCGTTTGAACTCTTCCGGCCTGCTTGGCCGAGAACGATGAGTTCCCAAATATTTACCATCTGTATCGGCCATGCTTGGCCGAGACAGTAAAAACACTCTCTGGCCTGTGTGGCCGAGAACCACGAATTTCCAATAATGGAACCATTCAATACACCGTCACACAAACATTACAACTACTCTACCAAATGTGACTTAATTAGACTATCAACGTACCTTCAAACGATCGAAAACGCGCATTGAGTGTGTGTACGACGAACTTCAGCCCTAATTTGGAGATTTGCTCAAGAGTGGTGGGGGTGGTGGTGGGGTGCCTCTGCTTTTGCACGAGGGGTATTTTCGGTATTTCGAGCCTAATTTTTGGGTGCCCTTGGTAAATTGATTTGTGCCCTCAATACTTGGGTGCCTTCATGAAATGGTGGGGTGCCCTTAGTGGCCCTCAAACTTTGCCACTGATACTTGGAAGACCATTTTTGTTGACTGCTCGAGCTCTCATTGATGTTGAAAGTAGAGAAATTACGTTGACAGTGGGGTCAGAGAGTAGTGTGTTGAGTGCTCGTGATGACTTCCAACGTACAACGATTTCACAACCATGCCCTACAATCAAAGAGATCAATACTATCTTCTCGGGTAAAGAAATGAAAGAAAATGAACTTGAATATAAATAATTGCAAGAGAAGCTGAGTCATAAAGCTAATGAGTTGGGCTCCAGAGTTGAGCAAATTAGCACCATTTTTGCTCCTAAGATAGAAGTGCAAGAAAACTCATTCGTTCAAGAACAAGTTCAAGAGAATTCCATGAAGGACTCGCCTACAATTTTGCCTACAAGTCATGCATTTGAAAAGCCTATACGTTGCTATAAATCAGAGAAAGAGCATGATTTGTTTTAGAATGGACATTTGGTCCTCCTCTCTAAGCGCAAATTGAAGACTTTGCAAGTGGGTTTGAGACTGAAATGGAAGGGAGTTGCGAAAATACGACAAATTGACAAGCAAGGACAGGTGGAAATCCAAAATAGCAAGAGCCTTGTGTTGATGGTGTCTCTGCAGAACATGAAGTGGTTTCATGGTCCACTTGAGAGGACTGACACTTTAGTTACTCTCTCTTGACCTTCACAAGCGTCTAGCTGAGGACGAGAAAACTAAGCGCTACTGGGAGGCAGCCCATAGTTCTTTTGTTTATATTTTAATTCTAGTTTTGTCGCATTTGCTTGAATTAAAAAAACGAATTAGTTTGATTATGTGGTTAATACTTGTTTTAATGCTATTTCAGGTCTAATATCAATTGTCGGGTGAGTTTTCATCTAATTGGTAGACCATAGGTGACCATAAAGACCAAAGAAATGTGGATGAGATCCAAGTTTGGGGGAGTACCAAAGGAAGGATGGCACTATGGAAAGAAACTTAAAAGGCATCAATACCAGTCGGGGGAGTATTTGCTTTCAAAACTTTTTATTTTGTTTTATTTCTCTAATGTTGTGATTGTTGTGAATGATTATATTTTGATGTATGTTCTTATCCACGTTTTTGCTCATGATTTGCTTTATTGAGGGCAATAAACATCTTAAGTTTGGAGGTGTATAACGCCTATTTTTATTTTTTGAGAGATTGGGTAGTGGAAGCGTCAGGTATTTTTCAAGCATGTGCATGTTAGTTAGAGAATTCCTTTGGTTCTTTCCTTATGTGGTCAGCAATTTATGATATATTTTTGATTAAACCAATAAGATGAAATACCCGGGGAAGAGTAAAGGGCGCATGTGCTTAAATGTTTAACTTAGCTAGATTAAAGATTCTCCGAAGATTCCTGGTGTAGGGAAGGACTTATGCCAATGCAAAAAAAGGATAAACTAAAAGTAGGAGGGCTTTAATGAGAATTTGGGAATTCTAGAACATATTCTACATCTATTCGAGGCGATAAACTTAAAGGATTGAGGAAAAGAGTTAGGCATTGTTTGAATGTTTTACCCAAGATCTTATATCTCCTTCCTTAACATGAGATCACTAGTTATCCAATTGAGCCTTGTTATCATGATTTTTTTGCACCCGTCACTGTCCCGAGCTAAAAAGCCTTAGACCACCTAAAAGTTAGATTGATGAGCAAACCTTATCCATGATAAAAGAGCTTGTAAATTGTGAGTGAATGATGAAATCAACCAAAAAAAGGGGAATGTCGAAAGAAAATCAATAAATCCACCAAATTAAGTCCAAAGAAAAAAAAATGGACTGGTGTGATAAAAAAATAGTTATGAGTGAACTTTTAAGTGAATGTGAAAGTTTGAATTTTTGAGAGTTTATTCTTCTTGAGTGCTCTATGTATGTAAGGAAAGGGTTTGCGAAATCTATCTAACTTTGTTTGAGCTTAACTATATGTTTTTAGATAAACCAAGGTGTGGCCCCATTACAACCTACTAAAGACCTAAGGATTCTTGATCATTTAAGTTTGATGATAGTGGAAAGCGGAGCGAAAAATAAGCTTATGGAATCTCTTGGAAGTTGATCCTTTAAATGAAGAATCATTGAGGTTTCAAATTTTTTGTAGACTTTCTTAAGTAGTGGCGGCTAGAGTTTCAAAATTGCACTTGGGTTGTTGAAAGTGAATTCTTGTGAAAGTTGGGTTGAAAGGCTGTGTTTGTGGGTAATTGAAAAGCCTTGGGTTAAGTCAATATTTGGTTTGAATTTGAGATTGGAAATGTTGACAAATAAGAATAACAAAATTTGAAAATAAATTGTGTTTGCATATACTTAATGTTTTCAAACTGTGGATGGATGCCTTTCTTGCTTAGGTTATTGGTCTAAAATAAATTGCATCTATTGGTATGTAATTCTTTCCTACGGACTAGGAAAATCTCAAGTTTGGGGGTGTGATGCGTAACATAGTTTTGATTATTTTAAGTAGGACTTGCTTATTTAATGCATTTTGTACTAGGTTCGAATGACAAAGCAATGGAGCAAAATTGGGTGGAGCGAGGCTAGAGAGCAAAGGAAAAGAAAATCAAAAGAAGAAAAGAAATGAAGCTCCTGGTTCTGGCACCGCAACACCCCCTTGGTGCTATTGCGCCCACCACAGCGCCCCACTTGGCGCTGTGGCACCCAATAAAGCGCCCCAACCTTCCTTCTGCTGTTTTTGGCACCCAAGCGCCACCCTGGTGCCACAACACCAGGTCCAGGACACTAGCGCCACCCTTGGCGGTATGACGCCAGACTTGGGCGCGGTGGCACCTATCACAACACCCATATAGTGCTAGTCGAGCAACATCTTTAGAACACGACGCTAAGCCCAGCGCGAGAGCGTCTAACTCAGTGCCACCGTTAGTTAGGGCTCTTTTTGGACTTTTTTAGGGTTTCGTGCCCATTTTGTTGTACCAAAATACCCCTAGACTATATATAGGGGTGTGATGGATAGAATGAGGAACTTTTGATTTGGAGAAAACTTGAAGAACACATTTGGGGGAAAATAGTATTATATCAAACTTAGTGATTTAACTTGGACTTCTAGGTATTGATTTGATTTTTTTTATTTTCATTATGTTTAACGTTGTCTCTTTCCCTCTAATGGGGTAATACTCTTGTCCCAGGGATCGATGGATCCCAGGTTGCTCTTTTTTTAATTCCAATGTGATTCATGATGTTATCTTCAATTTATGGTGTGGATTTGTGTTTGCTTGAACTTAATCTATGCTTGCCTAGATCAAGTAGGCATGGTTTTTAACCCGAAAATAGTGAACACAACCCTCGAACATACAATACGTCAATCGACGGCCGTTAATGAGGGAGGCCTTAGAATTTAGAGTCTAATGCTGCGTTGCACTTACGCTACTCACGCCGACTGGTGGAGTCCAAGTGCAATGGTAGAATCCCCATCGCTGAGGCCTCGGGGTGGAGTGGAAACTCATGAAAACTTGCCTATCACTTGATTACAACTTAGCAATAATGAATTAAAACCATCTTAATTCAAACATGAAAACAAGATACACATGAAATGATGTTTTTATGGAGTTTAGAAACGTTTATTTATGCTAGGGACATAATCACTACAAAAAAATCTATGTAGTAAATTAGAAACAACATTCGCATAGAAATCATCTTTACGAGAAATGGAATAGAAAATGGGAATATCTTAATTCAAACATGAAACTGAAATGATGTTTCGTTTAAAGACATGGATTAGCAATAGAAAGGGAATAGCGGAATATTAGCAACGAAAAGACAATTAGAGACGGATTAGCAACAAAATTAATTTCATTTGTAAAATCATAATTGCTAATGGAAATTATTTTTTGTCTCTAAATAGAGACGAATTAGAGACAGATTAGAGATGAAAATAACACCGTTGCTATTCCGTTGTTAATTAGCAACAAAATAGCAACATAATTCAAGTGTTTCGTTGCTATTCCGTTTCTAAGTAGCAACGGAATAGCAACGAAATTCAAGGTTTCCGTTGCTAATTAACAACGGAATTGCAATGGCCTTCAAGTTTTCCGTTGCTAATTAGAAACGGAATAGCAACGGAACGCAAGTCATAAACCCATAACATATGCTTGATGTCCGTTGCTATTCCGTTACTATTCCATTTGTATGCGCTGAATTCTTTTTTCATTGCATTTTGTTACAACACGGTTCTTCTAAACAACAAAACCTGTAGATGGCCTTCTCCAACGCCCTGCACCCCCTTCAACGACTCCTTGGGGGTGCTATAACATCATTCAAAATCAAATTTCATACCATTCATTTACACAAAATATCAAATATTATATACTAAATTAAACCTAAATTAAAAAAATTCTATCTCAATATGCACAAAAAGTTGTTTGAATTTTATTTACAAACTGAAAAATTGTTTTTACAAACTAAAATGCCTAAATTTCTTCACTAAGGTGCTCCTCATCCAGCCAATCATGGTTGTCTACATCATCATCGTCGTGCTGCTGCTGTGGTGAACGAGCCACATCAATCCCAACCTGCTGATGATACTACTGAGGTGGTGGCGGCGGCGGTGGTGGCGGTGTTGCCTGAAAGGTGCTTGCTCCGAAGTCCATGCACATTCCCAATTGGCTCTACTCGAAATCCTCGAACTGTGCATGCCTTTGAACAACTGCATCAAGCTCTGAACACCGCACCATCGACTACCGGGACATACTGGCACCGGGATCTTCATATCTCTTCTTCCTCTTGGCAAGTGACCCAAGCCCATAAACACGACCCTTTGAGCACTCTCCTACCGCAACGTAGTAGAGTTGCTTCTCATCAATCTGCCGGTCCGGTGTAGCCTAAGTGTGCTCCTCATGCCTCCTCACGAGTTCTGCCTGCACGAAAACAAAGTCGTCAAAGAAAAAAAATGAAAATAAATCATTGAGAAAATGAAAAAAAATAAATAGCCCAAAATCATTTATAATTCTTAAAAAATAGCAAAAGTCAATGTAAGAAAAGAAGCAACTAATAGATAATTAAGAAGCAAGTAATTACTGGATATCTTCCCTTCAATCATGTGCACACTAAGATATTTGAAATTTGGAATGCCAAAAAGGACTTACAAGGGTTTTTCTCTTATTAGGGTGGACAGTGAGAATGCAAATGGAAGAAGGTTTGGAGAGCTTTCAACATTTGAAGATCATTATGAAGTGAAGAGGTTTGAAAACATTTTTAATGCACGAGAGGGTGTGATATGGAAAAATGTAGTAGATAGCTTCATTTAATAGAGTACATGAAAATGATTCTCATTAGAAGTTATGGCAATTGAATAATTTACATGCATATATAAATCTCATTATAGGACCCTCATATATAAGCAAAGAGATGAGCTTCTCATAAGTAGTACTCTAAGCTAATGTTGCACCTATAAATATGATATAAGTAGAAGAGATAGAACACAAGCCTCTGTAGAAGAAAGGATTTGCATGAAAAAGCGTTAAACTAAGCTTAAGTTGGTCGTGTTTGTTTAATACAATGAAAAAAATAAAGATTAAGTATCTTATGCGACAAACCCATTTGTTTACTATAATCTAATGTTTACAAATCTGTTGTTTTAATCCTATGCGATAAAAGCATACAATCAAACACACATATTTAGCTATGAATGAGATTTTCTTGATCCCCACTTAATGTTGATGATTTTGTTAAAGTATTCTTCACTTTGCTCTAATCCTAGGAAACAAAAGCACTATGTCAAGATACCTTAAATATTTTTCAAAAAAAATCACCAAGAACATGCATGGTCCATAAAGCCGAGATAGGAACACCAGGCAAGAACATGGTCCATAACAAAATTCATGTAAAAAAAGAAGCAAGTAATTAATAGCTAATTAAGAAGCAAGTATAATCATAACATTTATTTATAAGCAATTATAAATTTTATATTAACAAGACACTTACACGAAACTGTTCTGATATCTTATTAATGAATGTCACTCCATCATGATCTTTCGTATGAACATGAATTAAGACATCATTAGGAGTAACCTCATCATTTTCATCCCTAACCAGAGCCTACACATACACACAAAAGATAAAAGTTTACAACATATTAACTCGTGACAAACTTATAAGCTTTAAGGAAATGTCAAATAACAATGACACTTACTAATACATCTTCATAAGTCTGAAAAGACCGTGTGCCACCAGTGTGCTTCGAAGGGCCTGTACTAGGGCCGCCCTTTTCGTTTTTTCTGTTCTGTGAAGCCTTCTCAGACCTAGCCTTGAAATCCGCGGATGCCCAATACTCACGATATCTATTCCATGCCTCATTAGTGACAAAGTCCTGCCTCACGCCAAGGGTGCGGAGCTCGTGCATCAACGTGCCATACCTAACACATGCTTTGAATCATATGCAGCTCTCACGATTGCCTCATCAATCGATGGGTCCCATCAGAAGTATGGCTAAAAAAATTGAATATAGTTAATTATTAATTTTTCATACAAATAATATATTTAATACTGTATTCAATCATTTAGTGTCATTTACTTACTTTCCATCTCTCGCAATATATATCCTTTTGATGATCGGGTAGTGACTTCCAACAGTACCCCTCAGTAATCATCCTCCGCTTAAAGATTTTGGTCATCCTCCGAGCACAAACTTCTGAAGGATGTAAAACCCAATGATTTTCCCTATTCATTTTCAACTTGATGAAGTTAGTCAAATGTTCTTCTTGCTCTACTTCTAATTAGGGTACATATAATTAATTAGTCATTTGTAATGGAATTATAGCTTACCCGACAAACTCAATAATAATGGGAAATCTAACAATATGGGGCGTGGCTCCTCCTCCGTCTTGAGGTGATGCCGAGGGAGCTGGCGGAAGGGGGGCTGCTGAGGAGGCCGTAGGGGAGCTCCATTATGCCTTAGAGGCTCTTGATCAGGGGCTTCCACGACTTTGTGGGACCCGTCAAATAGTGCGGGTGATGCAGTGGAAGGTGGAGCAGATATAGTAGGTGATGGAGTGCCATGTTGGGACAAACTACCAGAATGATTAGAATGTGACGATGGGGTGTGAATGGATGATGACGGGCCCGTCGGTGAAATCGTAGGAGAATGTGTCGTCAAAATCGGCCTCGTCGACGATGATGGTGAAATAATGTCGAGACCTCGGTCGGACGACCGTGTACTTGAAACGATGGGTCCCGTCTGACCCCCTCGTAATGATCCTTTATCTCCTAATGTAGCTCGACCCCTTCTGGATGGGCCTCGACTTCTCGATGGTCCTCTACCTCGCGCTGCGGGAGCGCGTCCTCCACCACATCCTATCGAATGCTGACCGTCAAGGTTAGTGTCTGTTGAAATCCTGTCTGGAGGTCTCCGTGTCATGCCTGCTAAAATATGTCATGTACAATCGTAAATAATCTGAGTTAAAAAGGAAATGGACGTAAACGTCTAAACACAAGTAAATAAACATACGTCAGTCGCTATTGTCTGTTTCAAATTCACTTTCACTACTAGAATCCGACACCTGATCTTCGTCGTCATCGTCACTATCCTCTGGTACACTGGTCATGTTGGAACTCGTTGGATTCATTATCAATCCAATATCATTTGTCAGGTCAGTGACAACATACATGGTTGGTTCGTCCGCTTGGAATACCGTATCTGTCAAACAAACAATGTCATCTTCGACAACAGTTCCCTCATCGGCGAACTTTGGCTGACAACAACAAATAGCTAACCACTATTTTCGTTCATCTTAATAGCAAGGTATGTAAGATAGAAGACCTGACAAGCTTGCATTTCCAAAACGAAAGGCTCATATTTGCTATACCGTCGAGTTCGATGAACCTCGACCAACTTAAATGAAGGGTGAGTCCTTACCCTCGCAGGCTTTGTGGGGTCAAACCATTCACATTTGAACAACACAATGCTCTTAAAGCCACTGTATTCAATCTGGATAACCTCTTGTAGTCTTTCGTAGAAATCGTGGGACACATCAGCGTAGTTGGAGCCTTTCACACAAACCCTGCTGTTCTGTGTCATTCTATTAGCACCATACACAATGGTGTGAAATTTATATCCATTAACAACATATCCCGGGTATACGACACAAGATCGTATAGGACCAATTGCAAGATGATGAAGTGTATCATCTGTGATGTTGTTCCGTGCCTGCTTACAAACATACAACGATTATATGACAATGTTATGAGATAAAAGAAAAGCTTTCACGATAACATAATTTAACATTACATATGTTTGAAACCGCTTAGCAAAATTTTGCTCGAGATTATAATCGACGTCCATCTCTTCCCCGTCCGACATATGTAATTCGTCGATGAAGATGCTACGTTTCATACTCGTTCGTTAGAAGAAAAAAATACCAGATATGTTAAAGTAAGAGCATAATCAAGAAATTGACTTGTTAGAGTGACTTATGAGATGTATGGCGCGACTTCAGGACAATCGAGTAAGATGTGTTCCGTCAGGAATCTTTCTTTTTCGGTACCAATGGTACGTCTTGGGTGAGTAAAAATGGAGAAGTCACTGACAAAATGAGATTTGGGACTGATACCATCATCACCATTGCGTTGACCTCGATTATGCAAGGTGGTAATGTGGTCTTCGAAATAATAAGAACAAAACGAGGTTTTTCCTCCACTAAATATGCATTGCACATCGATCCTTCAACCTTCGCTTTATTTCGCACATTATTTTTTAAGTGCTTAAGGTACCTAAGGAATTCATGTTGATCATTAACAATAGTTTGAGTATTAACGAACTACATAATCGGTCAATTTGTAATTAAGAATGAGCAAAATTACCTCTCATACGGGTACATCTAGCAAAATTGTACTAAGCCAGCAAGCCGACCCTCATAAGGCAAGTGGATTGGCAAGTGTTCCATTGAGTCGAAGAAACTTGGAGGAAATATTTTTTCCAGTTTACAAATTATTAGAGGTATTTCAGACTCTAAATGAGCCATATCCTGGACGATTACACTTTTAGCCGTCAGTGATCGAAAAAATAGACTAAGCTTGCTAATGGCGACCCAAACAACATCTAGAAGAAGTTCCCAAAATGCAATCGGAATTAGTATATGCATGAAAACATGGCAATCGCGACTCTTCATTCCAAACAATCTTTGGCCCTTTTGGTCTACGCAACGCTCAAAATAAGAAGCATATCCGTCGGGAAAATGCAAAGATCGGATCTACTCGCATAATTTTTGTTTCTTAGGGTTATCAAGAGCGTAGCATGCTAGCGGATACTTTTTTGACACTTCATCCATATGTAGAGAAGGTCGGTGACAAAGTTCCCGAACATCTTGTCTTGACTTCACATTATCCTTAGTCTTTCCAGGCACATTCATAATAGTGTTGAATATGTTGTCGAACACATTTTTTTCTATGTGCATTACATCCAAGTTGTGTCTGATCAAGTTTGTCTTCCAATATGGCAAGTCCCAGAAGATGCTCCATTTCCTTCATCCCGAACCCTTAGCAATCTCTGCATTTTTCGCATCAACGTCGATTTTCGTCACTTTCATTAATCCAAAGGCCTCGATTTCCATCAAAATGTCTTCGCTAGATCGTATCGGTAGAGGTTGGTCATTTATTACTATTTTCCCTATCAGAAACCTTTTTTCATCTTTCCTAAGAATAGAGTTTTGAGGCAAAAATCGACGATGACAGTCGAACCATGAAGTTTTCCTACTGTGGAGAAGTTGAAATGCTTCCGTATCGTCCATACAGTATGGACAAGCCATTTTGTCATGTGTGCTCCAACCTGACAACATGTTATATGCGGGAAAGTTGCTTATTGTCCACAATAGAGTTGCTCGCATCTGGGAATTCAATTTTGTTGAAACATCGTACGTCATTAAACCATTGTGCCATAAATCTTGTAGCTCTCTCACGAGCTGTTGCAAGAATACATCTATTTTCTGGCTAGGGTTGGTCGGTCTGGGAACAATAATCATCAAGAACATAAATTATTCTTTCATGCACATCGACCGTGGAAGGTTGTATGGAGTCAAAATCACGGGCCACAAAGAGTAAGGCCTCCCATTTAACCCAAATGGTTGCAAACCATCCGAGCAGAGCCCCAAACAAACATTTCGAATCTCTGTGCTGAACTCTTTATTCACTTTGTTAAAAAGACACCATGCCATCGAATCCGAACAATGTTGCATAACATCGCTTGGGGACACGTGTTCCCCTTGCCAACGCATATGTCTAGTTGTTAATTTGGAAGCAAACAAACATTGCAATCGAGGGCTTAAGGGAAGTAATACATTTTTTTTGCAAGGCCTTGTTTTTGTGTTCCTACCGCGACTACGTCGTTGTGTTATGTACCGAGAATGCCCACAGATTTTGCACGATGTTAAGTCAGAGTCATCTCCTCAATAAATCATACACTGATTTTCACAACAATCTATCTTCTCGATAGGTAGACCCAATCCTCGCATAAGTCATTTGTTGGGTAAAAACTATCGACTAATGTGTTGTTGTTAGGCAACGCTTCCTTGATGAATTGCATGAACTCATCGTAACAACGTTCAGAGACGTGGTGCGCCAATTTTAGAGAAAACAATCTAGCCATAGCAGACAATTTCATCATGTTCGCACAACCAGGCCACAATTGCTCGTTACTAGCATCAATCACGTCGTATAATTGTTGTGCTTGGGGGTTGGGCTCCTCTTCCATGTGATTCTAGTTAAAACTAGGCCCCGTCGCATTATGTATCATCTCTTGTTAAGTCGACAATGGTTTACTATAATTGATGTCGATTTCGTCTTCGTATTTGTTTTCGAAATCGTAGAAAGTGGATGTCGTATCCTGACCTTCTTTCTCATCGTGTTCGTACCAACAATAGTATCCAGGAACGAACCCGTACGTACATATGTGGTACTCAACAGTTTGAACATCTAAGTAGGGTAGAAGTCGGCATTTATTGCGATTACATGGGCACCTAATCCTACCTTCATTGTGATAATTGGTACAATTTGCCTTCGCAAATTCTATGAATTCCTTTACCCTTACAACAAACTCCCTTCGAATAAACCCGTTATCGAGGCGATTGTACATCCATTCTCTATTCACTATCGACATTCCTTACAAAATACGATGACTTAATTAAATGCAAATGTTGAAGATTCAATTTTTGTAATTGTAGGACTAATCAATGCCTTAAAATATATTTATAAAATGTTTGTGTAAGGTTTATTGCAATGCCTTTAGCTAGACCACGAATATATGTTACTTCTACAAAAATCTCGACAGAGTTTCCCTTATAACATAGAATACCAAAAAAATCGGAACCTAGTAAACATCATTGGGAGAGTGCCTAAAGGTCTCACATCTCCCTAACGATTCATAATATCATGTAAACATGAATAAAAAGGCTTAGGAGTGCACATTATAATTATACGAGAAACCACAAACAAAAAATGGCGCAACCAATTGACTTAGGAGTGACGCTAAATTTGTAGGTACTAGATTCTAATTGGAATAATAAAATAAATATATAGCTAAACATTGATCCTTACAATAACTCAATTAATTTGGACTTTTATTGAATAAATCATACTTATTAGGAAACATGAACATCATAGTAATATTAGTGAAGACATAAAAAAAATAAGAACAAATAACCACATAGCCCAATTAAGTTTTTCGATAGGAACACATATATAGCCCAACTAATTAAATTTATGTATATATCTCTTAAAGTGTCTATAGATTTTATTTAGTTCAATATCCATCCTCCAAAGTGTTGTTTGAGCTTTATTTATTTTTGAGGTTAGGGCTTAGGTTTTTAATTGTTAGATTATCCAAGTGTCTATAGATTTTATTTAGTTCAATATTCATCCACCAAAGTGAGTTTGATAGAATCAGTGGTAAGACAAAGGGTATAGTTGTTGTTCAATGAAAAACATTTTAGATTTTTTTAAGTGGGTTTGGGATTATATTTATGTAATTGAAATTCAAGCGTTATGGGTTGTTAATCCAAGTTTTCTAGATTTGCTTTCTATTGTTCTATTGGGATTAAAGGACTATTAATCTAATCTAATCTCTCTAATTTATCTGTCACTCCCACTGTGTTATTTTTTTAGAATCAATGGTAGGTTACCAGATTATAAAAAAACGCTCAAATTGGTGGGTTATGAATGTTTAGGGCTTTTCAGGACAAATTGTTTGTTGGGTGTCAAGAAGTTATACTTATTAAGTGACACGTAACACATAAAAATATATATGTGAAAAATGTAGGAATGGTTAAAGTTTGTACCTGATAGGAGAATTCGGAAGAAAAGGAGCGGGGTTTCAGTCCAACTAAGATGTTGAATAGGTCACTCCCAATTACGAATAATTTCAAAAAGTCAGGATGATCGCCTTCACTACCTAAAAAAACCAAAATCGAGTTTAAGAATCAGACGAAAACAAACCATAGAAACATGCAAATGAAAAGAGAATTCTAAGGATGATTGTAAGATAGTGGTGCTAGCTTGTATATATTTTGCAACATGGGATTAAACATCTCTAAACTTCCTTGAACTCCTTAAATTATTTTAACTTTTCAAACTATAAACTAAGTTATATATGTAAATCAATTTTTACAAGTTCATAAATTTAGAAAGGCAAAAATAAAAAGATTTTAAAGTTTCATAAACTTTCCTTTCCTCTTTGAGACCTCCATACATAACAATCTATTCAACAAACCACAAAACTCCTTTAAAGCACAAATCTAAACACACCAAGAAAACCCAACAAAAACTAACTTTGTTAAACATTGTTGAACAAACCCATCTCTCAAAGTCCCTCATAAATCAATAAAAAACATTATATCAATCAAGTTTTGATTCAATGTTGTGAATAACGTGTTTATATAGCAAATATGGGCTTTATAAATTCATAAAGTGTTCAACAATGTTACCCTTAATTCTTCATAAATCAATCTAATAAAATGACAAAAATAAACATTACAAGAAAATCTGCTCAAAACAATCTAAAAGAATGACAAAGGGATACACTAAAAGGAAATTAAATCCGTTACAATGGGTGTTTAAACCTACTAATAAAACCAACATTGGGCAAAAGAACATAGATTTTTTTTCTTACCCTTAAACCATTTAGGTTAGGATTCAATAAGAACGCCAAACATAGATCTCATTTTCTTTGTATTCCAATTCCATTAACTATTGTTGCTCTATTGTCATTACTACAACCAGTTTTTACAGCTCTAGTCTAAGAAAATACACATACATACATAACATGTGAAGAAAGTAAACTATTCTAGTTTCTAGGAAAACTAAAACAATGAAAATATAAATGAAGAAGAGAAAAAAAAGGAAGTATTAGGAATACCATGGCGGATAAAACTTCCCCAAACAAGAAGAATCGTGCTAGACCTGAAGATAGGAAATTTGCCGCAAAGTTTGCGACTGTAGCTTGGAGAGACGAGAGAGCTTTCAGGCTTTCAACATGGCAAAGCCACATAATCAAATTGAAGAATACCACCGAAGCATATTTCGCAATCTGCAATTATCGACATCAACGTTGTTAGATGCGAGAAAAGAACTAATGCATCCAATATGTTGATGCAAACAACCTTGCCAATTGAATGATTAGCATAATTTAATGCCAAAAATCTCTACTTTATCTGATAAATCTCTTGATTGCAAACAATAGATCATTACTTAGGTTACATCCATCGAGCAGAGTAGAAGAGTTTGATCCATGTAGCCTACCCCGACTAATTTGGGATTGAAAACTAGTTAGCTAAGATAACAAGATCAATGCATATTCATATAACAAAAAGAAAAAATGTGAAATCTAGAAACAAAGTCCAAATTCCAAATATATCAATAGGTATAAAACACGAGAACAAATTCGAAGTTCCAAAATCCAATTCTCAAACCATAATAATCTCCAACCAAAGCAAAATCACAGAGATGCATTGAACAACCGACTAGATATTAGGGTTGCGTACTTGTATAGCAAGTTCTCAATCACTTACTGTTCTTCACCATTTCATAATTCAAGATAATCAGTGACGAACACAACTTTAACATCTAAAAACACAAACACAGTCCGCCGAATCCACCATTTCAAGCAAATCAAACAAAGCATCTAAAATCGAATTTCCATTACACGAAAATTGATTGAAGAACTGAAAATATGTATTTAACCTAATCGAGTCACCGATATTAACATAACTGAGTGAAAAACGAGAAATTGAACAATCAAGAACATGAAGGACCAAATCAATTTCAAACGAAATGAAGTCCAAATCGCAAATCACATAATAGATATTTATCCTATTGGATAAAAACGTGATGAAATAGAGCGAAAGAATACGAGTGAGAGAGAGAGATAGAGAAAGAACCGTAGCGACAATGACGAGGGATGAGGCTCTTGGGCTGTTGCTTGTCTACTCTGTTGTTGTTGACAATGCAGAAGTAGAGAACATTGATGACAGGGTGGGTTTGGGTACCGAAGAAGTGGTGGCTATTGATGTAGTAGATGAGGATGCAGAGGGAAAGGTAAATGATGAGGATGAGGAAGGCTTGGTGGACGATGGAGGTGGATGCAAATTGGGACTTGGGGATGGAGGGGTGGCGGTGGTCGATGCCATGGCGGGGACATTCCCAGCAAAGGTAAAGCCCTACAATGTGACGGTGTTGAAGGTGATTAGAGGGAGAGTCTAGGGGAGGGAGAGTCTGGGGGTGGGAGAATATGGGGATGAGAGGTTGGGGTTCTCTTTCTTGGGCTACTAATTAGATAGGAGGAGGAGGAGATTGTTACCTGAGAGATGGCTGATTTTGGGTTGCAGGTGTCGCTGTGCACGATGGGGAGCTATTCGAGCAAGGGAGTCAACGCTGTGGGCGGTGGTGTCATCTCCTCCATCGACGCCTCTAGCTTGGAGTTGATTCGTTGAAGCGTTGTGGCAGTGAGGAGTTGAAAGGGAGTAATTACTTTGAGAGGGTTTTTTTCTCACATTCCAGTTTAGCAACGGAATACCAACGGATAACATTTAGCAACAGATTAGCAAGGGATTTCGTTGCTAATCTGTTGGTAATCCGTTGCAAACGATAATTTGCAACGGATTACTAACGGATTAGCGACGTATTAAGTAAATTTCATTGCTAATCCATATGTAATTAAGAATTAGTAACTAATCCGTTGCAAACACACAATTTGAATTGATTAGCAAGGGAATTTTAAGCGAAAAATTTTCGCGGGTTTTTTACCAACGGAATTTATTTCCGTTGCTAAATTTCATTGCTAATCCTTTGGAAATCCATTTCTAAATGGTCAAACATTTTCCTTCCCATATTCCGTCCTTATTCCATTGCTAATTAGCAACGAAAACTTATTCCGTTGCTAATTCCATTTCTAATTTACAATTTTTTTGAAGTGTAATAGGCAGTTTTAAACGGAGAATGAAAGAATTGAACAACTAAAAATTGTTCTATCTATGTGTGCCTTTGCTTGGTTAAGCACTTAGTCAACACTCAAGTGTTTAGAAAGATTAAACTGAAATGAAATGACATTTGTTGTACTGAAAAGGAAAAAAATATATGAAGTTATTAATTTTATTCTTACTAGAATATGGTTGTTTAGTTGAGAAAGTCTCAGTCATGCCAACTAGTTTCTGGAGCTGAAAGGGGTGACAATCAGTAATGGATTCCGCCGTACGACAACAAAGCCTAAATCTTAAATCAAATGTCATCGATTTAATGTAATTGATAGTGTATTTTCAAAAATTTTAAGTCTGTAATACTACTTCCAAATTGTCAAATATGAATGTATTTATTGTGTTTGAATTTATTTACAAGCATATTTGAATTTAGTGGCCACCCTTTTCTAATTTTTGCATAAACTAGTGTTACTTGAAACTTTTCATGGTACTTATCCATCTTTACGAGTTTTACCATATATCTATCCATCTAAATATCTTTATTTTCACTGAAGCATTTTTACTTTTATCTTGTTATAAGAAATGACTTGTATTACTAACAAAGTTTTACAGTGACAAAAGCCGCGAGAATGTTAAAAAAAAGACAATATTAAGGGGAGCCCAACCAACAAAAAACAATATAATGAACCAAGTAAAGCATATTTTTCTAATGGGTTCAGTTATAAGCATACAATATACCAAATATGAGAGCCATGATTTCACATTTCAATCTGAATGCAAGCAACAATACATGACTTACTCAGTCCAAAAAAACAACAAAAAAAACAAAACAATACATGACTTGAGATGCAAAATTAAAACAGATTTAGTTTTCATAATTTTTATTGATTAAATCATACTTGTTAGGAAACATGAACATCATAGTAATATTAGTGAAGACATAAAAAATAAGAAAAAATAACCACATAGCCCAACTAATTTTTTCGATAGGAACACATATAGCCCAACTAATTAAATTTATGTATATATCTCTTAAAGTTTCTATGTTATTAATCCAATTAAGTTGACAGTATTAGAATACTTTGTTCATTCCTAAAAAAGTTGTCAAGATCAAAAGAGAATTTGGTGACTTGAACACATAAGGTGCCATGTACCTATAAAACGTTCTCATCCCATTTATGTTCTTATTTGCTACTTCAACTCCTTCTTTGCCCCAATAATGTCATACCATTAGTTTCACATATTCTACAAAAATTTTGGCAAATTTTCCCCTATAACATAGACTACCAAAAAATTTCACAACCTAATAAACAACAGCGGGAGAGTGCCTAGAAGGTCTCACATCTTCCCAACATTTCACAATATCATGTAAACATGAATTGAAAGGTTAAATCCAAGACATTAACATTTCAAGAAATTCATAAAATGATTGAAATCTTTCTTGAAATCACAATGTCTAATCGAAATGAATGCATTGAACAATTACAAAACTTACCTAAATTTCCCCTACTATAGAGAATCTCGGAGAAAATGAGCGGGGTTTCAGTCCAACTAAGATGTTGAATAGGGCACTCCCAATTACAAAAGATTTCGAAGAGTAGGGATGATCACTTTCACTACCTAGAAAATAGCAAAACCAAGTTTAAGAATCAAATGAAAATAAATCATAGAAACATGCAAATGAAAAGAGAATTCTACGGACGATTGTAAGATAGTGGTGCTAGCTGGCTCCTATATGGTTAACAACTTGGGATGAAACATCTCTAAACTTCCTCGAACTCAATAGACAATTCATTGAATCAATAAAACCCAAAAGTTCCAAAAACAAAAGTTCTAAAAGCAAGAACAAATTGAAAAGTTGAAAACATAACTTAACCAACCATCAAATCATTAAATACCCAAAAGACCCAATTACAAAGTCATTAGAGAATTTTTCAAAGTTGAGCATGTTAGAGTTTGATAAATGTAACCCTCAAATAATGCTTTCTTTGTGAATTCATCAATATGTAGTAAGTTGAGAACCTAAATTAGCAATTCAATGAATATTGTTGATTCTCATTAGTGACATAAAGGAAAGATAAACTTCTTAAATTATAAGGATGGGAAGATACGAATAATAATAACAATGATAACACTTGGCTTTGCCATTCAATTATCATCTATGTGGAATCAAACAAAACTAACCAATCAACCTTAAAATTCACTTCCACACCATATTCCAATAACACATACATGCATTAATTCAAACACGTGATCTGCAAATGGTTTTTTCTCTATTTAGATAGACTAAACCTCTCAATTTTACATAATAAATATGAAGAACATGAGAATGAACTAATAGTGAATAGTGGTTAGTGAACATTAAAAGAGTAAAAGAGATAAATCAAACAAAGAAGAATGAATAGTAAAGAAAACCAAAGCTCAAATTATAAATAAATAATATAGTCATGACTTCTAAGTCGATCTACTAAACATATTTTTTTTGATAAGAAAGTAATCACAACTTGCCATTTGTGAGGTTTAATGTTTGAACTATAAACCTCTTACCCAAATAACTAGGTACGAAACCAGTGAGCCAACTACTTGATTGGTGATCTACCAAACATATGTAAATATGCTCTTATGACTATAAATTGATTTAATACTAAGCCAAAACGATCAACTAGAGACCAACTAGTGCAAAACTTATACGTGCATGGAACATCACATGTTAAAAGTGCTTGGAACATCACATGGGTTAAAAGGCAAGCTTTTTAGGAATATTATCGCAAATGTTATGATCTAACATTAGTGTAAAGAAAAATACGGGCACCCACAATACGAGTGAACTCACGTTAGTGAAAATCCGATTTCATTGTGATTTTTGTTAAAGGAGGGGTTAGGTTTGAATTTAGGCGCGAGAGGGGGAATTAGTGGGTTGCGAGTTTCAGTGGCTAACTGAGGCAACTCAAAATTAAGGTGAGCTCAACACCTAAACCACATTGCCAATACAAACCCAACAATGAGATTTTGGTGGGAGGCGAGAAATGGAGCTAAGAGTAGGCGTCGACGGCGCATTTGGTCAAATTTTGCCCAAACGAAAAAGTTGAGGAAGTGAGAGAGAGAGGCTTAAGGTGGGCTTACCTGCTGGTGGGGGAGAGGCTAAATGGAGCTAAGAGTAGAGTGTCGACCTAGAGGAGTGCTAGAAAGAGAAAGCTCTGTTAGAGAGAGAGCGTGTTAGGGAGAGAAAAAGAGAGCTAGAGAGAGGGAGTTCACTGTTAGAGAGAAATAGAGCGTGCTAGGGAGAGAGAGAGACCTAAAGGGAAAGTGAGAGATATCTCACTGTTCAAAAGAGAGAGAGGAACGAACTGTTAGAGATAGAGCGTCTTTTACAGAGAGAAGAGATAAAGAAAAGGTACGTACTAGGTGATGACGACAATGACTTCGACGGGGAGTGGGCTGAGGATGAGGCCGTCGATGGTGGAGACGAAGACGACGTCAATGATGGCTTCGTCGATGGGTTCGGCGTAGTGGCAAACGAGGGGGCGGTGAGGAAAAAGGGGGAGCAGTTAGTTAGGTTTTGTGTTTGTGTGTGTGTATTTGGGATTAAATGTGTTTTTTTTGTTAGGGCATGTGCCCTAGGTCAATCTACAAACATTGTTTATCTTATAATTTTAGTTAATAAAATAGATGTTTTATTTGTTGTTTTATTATAAGTGATTGCATGTTTACCTTATAGTAAGATCCATGAATATTTGTTGAAATATCCTAAATGTCCATAGTCGGTCATTATATTGGGAACTATAATGAATTAAGACTAGTGTGAATCTTGATTGATGGTCATGTGATGATCATGCGTATAAGGATACAAATCAAGATCATGAGTACTTATTATGGAATAAGAAACTGAACCAACCCGCTATGAGAACACCACATAGATTAAGTCATAGGTGTTACTCATGATAGGTATATCATTTAGTCCTTCGACTTGAGATTACCATAAACTTCAATATTAGGAGCATGATAATTTGACACAATCAAATGTTGTCTTTAACCGAAAAATTATAAAAATTGTAATTGGTTACCGTGCGAATAATATGTGAAGATGTGTAATCAAGATAGAATTTATCGCTCTCGTATAGAGAGAGATATCACTGGATCCTTCGATAAGATAGACTGATAATGGCAAAGTCCATGTGAATCGATATGATCAATATCACTTGGACATTTTTTAGTTTACCTAAAGATCGAGACTAGTACGATTGAACATTAAGGGTGAGTTTTCATGTCTTACGTTTATTCAAAGGATATCGCACGTCAAAAGGATATAATATACATTATCAATTAGGTTGTATCGATGTTGATATTCATGCTTTTTGGGTAGTCATAATGCCTTGTTAGAGACCGCTTATGACTTGTGTACCAAAATGGTTTTTGGTTCACTGTCAATGTCTCATGAACCTATTGGGTCGCACACAAAGAACGACTTTGCAAAATTTCAATTGGTCCAGAGTAATAAATTTTATATGATAAAATTCATGACATAAAAGCCCTTACGATTTGTTATATGATAACTTATTAATAGGGGCGTATGTGTAATTTGCTTAAACTGCGTAAATACAATAGTTGTATTATGAATATGATTTTAAGTGAAGACTTATCTACACATAAATAAAGGGTGGATCTCTAAAAAACGCAATAAAATCTTGTTTTACAATTTCTCAAGTTCTCTGGATTTAGGGAGAGAAAGAAAAATCATTTTTCAATCTCTCATGGGGGCTAGCACTCCAAATTGTGGTCACCATTCGTGTGTGGATTTTTGATAGAGGACGCGCACTTGAACGTCCTGAAAATTGAACAATCAAAAGAAAATCACGGAATAAGGTATGATTTACTTTCATAGATTTAGTTTAATGGAACTTATTTTCGATCCTGTTGGGATTTTTCAAAATTTGTTTTGATTTGTTTGCTGCGTATGAACCCCAAAAATCCAACAGTGGTATCAGAGCATTAGGCTCGGTTCTATTAAACGTTTGCATGTTTTCAATGATGTATATATGATATATGTGTGAAAACATGATCTTGATTAATGTATATATGATATACATATAGATTCTGTGGTAATTGTTATCAAGAATTGGTTTTAAAGCATGTTGTCAATTTATGTATATTGATACATCGCATGATATGATTCAATGATATTATTCATGTTTAGAATATTTCGATAAACATATATTTTATATTGAGCTATGTGAATTTTGTATGTTCATAATAGACTTAGGTTAATATGATTCTGATCTTGAACACATATTTCGTTTTGTTCAATAATTATGTATGTCTCCGTGATAGAGATCATGATTAAGTTAATATGATTAATCTAATACGATTCTGATGTTGAATGCATGATTAGTATCTTGAAATTGATTTTGACCATATATCTCATTGTAGTAATCCGTTAGTATATTCCTATAAGATAGGAGATAGACTTGTAATTGGATTAGAATTACAAATCCTATAAGATAGGTGAGATATAAAACAAATCCTAATTGGATTAGGATTCAAAGTATCTTAAATTCTAATTGGATTAGGATAATATATTAAGTTAATGGTGGACCTGAGATAATTAAAAATGTCTTAATTAATATTTTCAGAATTAAAATAAGGGGCATTTTTGGTTGATTTGATTGACTAAAATTATGAGAAATTTTAGGCGATTTTCAATTTTCGCAATTGAAATTTGTTGTCTTAAAAAGAAAAAAGGGGGCGCTGTCCCCTATACCCCCGTCCGCCGTTAACTGTTTGTAACATCCAAAAATCGTACAATAGTCAATATTTGTATGATTTCCTAACTTTTTAGTGATTATTCACGCATTGAAATATATGATATTTATCTTATTTAATTATGATCATTAAAACAAACAAAAATCCCTATTTCAAATTTTAAGTCAAGTGCCATCCATTCTTAAACAATTGTCAAGGCTTCGATCACATCAATATGGGTCTGCCTTCGCAGAGTGTATTGTGTTATCTTATTGAGGTAAGTTGAGTAACGGTTACTCTATTGTTTGAAATGGTTAGACTTGATAAAGCTATCAAAACAGTTTTGGGCTTTAGGCACTAGATGAGATAAAACATGCTAAGACATAAGATGTCATAATCTCATAAAATAACTAAAAGTTACATATGATGTAATTGGTAATTGTTACCTACCTAAATAACCTAATTCGAAGTGTCATGCCTTAGCTATCTTGGAATTATGTGAAACATGGATTTTAGTCCCTTAAATTAACATAGTATTTTTAAGGAGGGTTGTTAATTTAGTGGGAGTTTATTCCTCTATACTAAAATGAACTTTTGCATAATCTTTGTTGTAGATCTATGGCCTCTTCAAATCACACTAATCCCTTGTCACTGCGATCCATCCTCAAGAAGGATAAGTTGTTTGGGATAAACTTTCTTGACTGGTTTAGAAACTTGAGAATTGTTCTTAAGCATGAACGCAAGTTGTTTGTCCTGGATGATCCTATTCCTGAGGAACCACCAGCCAATGCTTTAAGAGCCGTGAAGGATGCACATACTAAGCATGTTAATGACTCAACTGATGTTGCATGCATTATGTTAGCAACCATGGTTCATGAACTTCAGAAGGACATGAAACACATGGAAGCTTAGGACATGGCTATGACGCTGAAGGAAATGTTCTAACAGCAAGCTAGGCAAGAAATGTTCGAGACAATCAAGAACCTTTATTCTTGTAAAATGGCTGAGGGTGCGTTAGTTAGTCCTCATGTTCTGAGAATGAAGGGCTATATTGACCATCTTGACAGACTTGGACTCCCCATAAGCCAAGAGTTGGCTACAGATTTGATCCTAAATTCATTGCTTGATAATTATTCATAATTTGTGATGACATATAACATGAATAACATGGAGAAGTCTATCTTAGAGTTGCATTTGATGCTTAAAACTGCTGAGCATAATGTCAAGAAACCCATTGCTAATGTGTTGATGGTTCAAAAAGGAAAGGATTTGAAGAAAAAGGGCAAAGACAAGGCTAAAGTTACCAAGGCTGTTGTGACTGTCACAAAGCCTATGGAACAAGTCAAACCCCATGCTGCTTCTACTTCACAGTCCCAGAAGGAAAAGGAAAAAGAAGGAAATCGCCATTTCTTCCATGCATCTGGACATTGGTTCAAAAATCGCAAGCTCTATCTTGAAGATCTAAAGAAAAAGAAGAGTAGTGCAACTACTGCTTCAAGTATTTACGTTATTGAAGTCAACTTGTCTACTAGTAATTCCTGGGTTTTGGATACCGGATGTGGATATTACATTTGTATTAATGTGCGGGGTATCACCAAAAGTAGAAAGTTTGAAGAAAAGAGAAGTCATCCTACGAGTTGGAAATGGAGCAAAAATTGCTGCGTTGGCTGTAGGATGCTATAAGTTAATTTTACATAGTGGACTTATTTTAGTTTTAAATAATTGTTATTATGTCCTTGCCTTGAGCAGAAACATCATTTCGATTTCATGTTTGGATTTGGATGGTTTTAATTTCATTATTGCGAATAATAAATGCTCCATTTCTCGTAAAGACATTTTCTATGCGAATGCTGATTTGTGTGATGGTTTTTATATTCTAAACATGAAAAGGTCCACATATACTCCCATTCTTAACGTAAATACAAAGAGATTCAAGTCAAATGATTTGAATCAAACCTACTTTTGGCATTGTCGCCATGGCCACATTAATGAGAAACACATTTCTAAACTCCATAAAGATGGACTTTTAGATTCATTTGATTTTGAATCATATGAAACATATGTATCTTATTTATTAGGCAAGATGACAAAGAGTCCCTTTACAAGACATAGTGAAAAGGCAAGTGATTTATTAGGTCTAATACATACGATGTATGCAGTCCTATAAACACAATGGCTAGAGGTGGTTATCAGTACTTCATAACATTCACTGATGATTTCACTAGATATGGTTACGTATATCTCATGAAACATAAAGGTAAATCTTTTGAGATGTTTTGAACATTTTAGAACGAAGTGCAAAATTAACTTGGTAAAACTATTAAAGCACTTCGATCAGATCAAGGTGGTGAATATTTGAGCCAAGAGTTTGATGATCGTCTTAGAAACTGTGGGATTGTCTCATAGTTAGCTCCCCCTAGCAACTCCACAATGGAATGGTGTTTCTGAGAGAAGAAATCAGACTTTATTGGATATGGTTCGATCTATGATGAGTCATGTAGATCTTTCTATTTCCTTTTGGGGTTATGCCTTAGAAACTGTTGCGTTTACACTAAATCGTGTTCCTTCTAAAGCGATTGATAAAACACCACATGAGATGTGGTTTGGGAAAAAACCAAGTTTGTCTTTCTTTAAGATTTGGGGCTGTGAGGTTTTCGTACAACGACAAATCTCAAAAAAATTATCAGCCAAATCTACCTAGTGTGTATTTGTTGGTTATTTTAAAGAAACTAAAGGATACTACTTTTATAATCCCGATGAGAACAAAATGTTTGTTGCTCGGAATGGTGTGTTTATAGAAAAAAAGTTTATTTCAAAAGACAACAGTGGGAATAAAGTATGTCTTGAAGAAATTCAAGAACCACAAATAAACACTCAACCACCAATGGGAGATCAACTAAGTCTTAAACTAATTGATCCTCCACAGGTATCACAAGGCCCTCGTAGGTCTGATAGGGTAAGACATCAGCCTGAAAGATTTGGATTTCTTATTACTGATAGTAGTGCACTACAAAAAATAGTAAATTAGAGACAGAATTAGCAACGAAATCTAATTTCGTTGCTAACTAGAAATGATCAGAGACGAAATTGAGACGGAAGTAGTCAGAGACAGAATAGAGACAGATTACAAACGAAAATAGAGACGTAAATAAAATCCGTTTCTAACAAAGTGGCACCAATTTTCCTGCCAAACGTTTAGTCGTTTATGACCGCCCATCACGTCTCGAGATTCGTGCATGAATCGATGCATCACTCAAACCCTCTCTCTCCTCAAACTCTCTCTTTTCTTTCCTCAAACCCTCTCCTCGAACTCTCTCTCTCATCATCCTCGAACTCTCTCTCTTTTTCTCCTCGAACTCTCTATCCCTTGCCTCCCAAACCCTAAAATCACGAATCACTCATTTTCGAACTCCTCTCTTCACCGGCGCCGTCAACTCCTCTCTTCACCGGCGCCATCAACTCTCTCTTTCTTCGTCAATCGAAGGGGCTGAGATTCGCGCATCAGGTCTGGGTAAGCGATTGAAATATGGTTTTGGTTTTGGAAGAATCGATGGGTGCTTGAAGAGGGGTTTTGGTTTTAGGCAGTCACGACTATGTGGGTTTTGGGGGTTTTGTGCTCATCGTCCGGCTCCGCTTGGTTCCCCGAAGACATTCACGAGCGGGATTGGTACTATCCGTTGTTCCTCGGATCGCACACGGCGAGGAGTCGCGTCAAGGTTAAAGCGAATTTAAAGCCGATGAGGCTGAAGTTGCCTCCTCTGCCTGCTCGCGGAGCTCACCAGGCGCCGTCGGCGGCGTCAGGACGTAATTTTGTTGCGTCTAAAGTAGAGGAAGTGAAGATGGTGAAGGAGGTTTTGTTGTTGAAATCAAGTTATTCGCCGTCGTCGTCGTCGACGACAATAACGATTATTGCATGTGGATTGGGAGGTTTTGCGGTTCTTTATTTGGTTAGTTGTGGTTTGGATTTGAGGTTTTCAGTTTTAGATCATCGAATTTGTGTGCATTTGGTTTAACTAATCCGAGGCGGTTATGTTTTGTGTTTATGGTTGTAGTTAAGTGTATCTTGTGTGTTGTCAGTATCAATGACAATGTTTCATCACTGAAGAAGTGTGTGTAATTGTTGGTTCATCATCATTGGTGGCCTTGCATACATCATCTTGTGCAGAATTCCTTTCATCAATTTAATTTTGCTTGATATCTTGTTTTGTTAGAATAGCTTCATATTCATTACTGGTCCTGCCCTTGTTAGCTTTAGCTTTCGGGTCAACGAGTGAACTAACAATTGTTACGAATCTATTTATGGGCTAATCTGTCAAGTTTCAAATGATACACATTTCTCTTTTTCTTTGTAGATCTCTATTCTGTCTGCTGAGAGTTTTGCTATTGTTTAGGTGCTTCTTGAAATTGCGTCAATTGGTCCGAATTGACTTATGCAAGGTAATTTCATAAGTTATGTTTGTCGATTAGGTGATGGGCGCGTATGGATACATCATTGAGCACATACTTGATGGTTGACATTATACTTGACCAATCGGTCCTCTCAAAGCAATGAATGAGATAAATGCGAGTAAGCGTTGTGCATGGAGGTGATCTTGTTTGCATTTATTTTTTTATTCCTTATCCAATTATTTAATACTTGAGGAGGCTTCATAGTTTATTCTGAATCCTAGTGCGATGCACCTGATCTTTACTTGAAATGCATGAATCTTGTGTTGAGAGAAGAGAAGGCAGTGCAGGGGACCGAGGGGTGGAAGTTTCGCAAGATAATGACCCTTATCTTGAGTGGAGATTCTTCAATTCCTTGAAGAGACCGAATCGGTAAGCACTTTTGATGGGGTGATGCACTTTTTTTAGTGGCTTAATTCTCCTTATTCTTAATTAATCCATTTACGTAAGTAATTAAAGGTCTCAATTTCAAGTCCAACGAATTGAGTTGCTCCTACTTAAGGAAGTTTTATATTTTAGTGGACCGATTCCAACTCTAAGCCTTAGTTAGTCTTGTCGACAAGAGAAGTTTGCTTTAAAAAAAAATTATTGAAGCATTAAGGCTCGTTCGGTCAAACAAAAAAAGTTGTCATTTTTATAAAAGTACTAATCACCTCTCTACTTACTCTATAATTAAAAAACTTCATAGTTCTAAATTGCTGAAATTGTGAACGGGTATTAGTTATGCAATAAGCTAAACCTAGCTAGTTATAATATATATACTCCTATTGCAGTTTTACTATACAATGACATATATAGATGCTTGAATGTTAATTACATGATCATCAATGGCCTTCATATGTGTGTAATTGTTGGTTCATCATCGTAGCTGCCAAATATTGTTGTTGCTGATGTTATAGTAGTTGTTGTTGTTATTGTTGTTGTTGATGGAATGGATGTTCCCCATATGCCCTTCAGCTCCTAATTCTTCTTAATCTTATGATTGATGATTGATGAACATTTAGATAAATACTGTCAATATGGTTTTTTGACCTTGTAAAGAGTAGGAAAAAGGGTTGTCAAAGAAGTGTAGTTTACTGGTCTCTAACTGATGAATGATGAACTGCAAAGCAAATGTATGTCCAAAAACCAGTTTGTCTCTAACTGATCATCTTATTAGGAAAACAAGGGGGTTCAAAGTGTAGAAGATTAATGTTGTTTAGGTTTTATAGATCAGATTGGTCAAGAGTAAGGGAGAGAGAGAGGGTATAGAGAAAATCACAAAAATTTTGTTTTCTTCATTTCTCTTTCTTTTATCTATGCTGGTACTAATGGAAGAAGAATGAAAGACCTTGAAAGATCTTGAAAATAATAAACAAAGCTTCATTTTCTCTCATTCTTTTTGTTTTTTTGTCTTCTTCTTTACTGCATCTCTGATTCTGCGCTATTTTCTTTTTGCTCGTTTTATCTCTTTATGGCACCCCTCATTTTCAGTAGGCTTTAGTTCAAAATGTGCATATTTGCATTTTATCATTATCATCTTTTAACCTATTGTGACAAGTGCATGCATAAATGGATTTTTATCTTTGAATACAAAAAGACAAACCACCCATCATGTAAAAGACTGTTGGACAAGTACTAGGATGGATTGATTCAATGCAGGGAAAGCCACTTTAATTAATTTGATATGATTTTACAAATCATTTTAGATCTACAATCTTTTTTTGTGCTAATACACAATGACATTGCCTCATAAGAATGCAACATCAAAACTTGAACATCAAAAAAAAAAGAATTCACATGATTTTGAATGCAACGGTCACACTCACACAGTCACGCACAATGAATAAGTGCATATAAGCTCCTAGAAGCTTTTATCACATATTTTAATGCTAGAGTTGTCAGGTAATAAAGGATTGGATTAGTTTTTATAGCTAGTGGCCCTAATGTCCAACGGGATTGGTCATTGTGTATTTCAATGTCATTGCATTTTTAATTAGTATAATTATTATGCTCTAAAGATTTTATATTGTTTGTTAGAAGAGAAAAAAGATTTTAGATTGTTAGCTCATTTTTTTTCACATATTTGATTTTCGGGGTTCAAGTTTTTGTTGTGCGGAATTTGTCGGTGATTGCCTTGCACTATCGCTAACTTCTTCAATTCAAGGTACTTGTTCGATAAATATAGTTTCTTAGAATTATATATCGAGATTGTATAACAAGGTTCTTGTCCATATGGTTGTTGTGAATCATTTGGATCGTTTCTCTTTGCAATGCCTCTCTAAGGGTCGCGCGGGCATTCCTTAAATCTTTATTTCTTTTTCCTTGTGCATTTATGATTTTTTTTGTAAGTAATTACTTATACCTTTGATATTTCTATGCAGGAAGACGTATATCGAAAGTAGAGTTCTTGAAATCACGAAAATGAGCAGTAAAGCTTAAAGTACCCCTACTTAAGAAAACAAATTTAATGCTACTATTATATTGTTACCATTATGTGTGTTTGTGTGTTTTTCTTTTCTTTTCAATTTTGGTAGTGAATTAATGTAAAAGACAACGAAGACCATCAATTCATGGTAACAATAGTGAAAAAGAAGACTTAAAATAATGTGAATAGATGTAATCTAAGCTATAACTAATTTGAATGTTTTTGAGGGCTCGTAGATGTGCGTAGGAGAGAATTGTTTCAACTTGTGTAAATTGTGAAGTATGTGGTAGCCGCCATTGTTTGATCTTATAATTAAACTAGTTGATCCATGCTAACTAATGACTTCATTTTCAAATCATTTAGATCCTAACTAATTAATGCGTCCCAAGTTAACTAAATCAAGGGTAATGGAAGATTTTGATCCATGTGGTTGACGCCAACAAATTTGATTAATGGATGTCCTCATATTTAACATTTTTATAACATTTGTGTGCAGACTGATACATTCGAGATGCCACCTACCGTGAATGAATTGTATTTGCATCTCCGCACTGTAAATCACGACAGGGTGACATTCATCGATACTAGATCGGAGCGGTTCTATGTAAGTATAGAATTACGAGCTAAATAGTAGTAACTTTACTAACAAGCATATCATTTTAATTGCTTATTGTTGATCCATGCAGGCTAAGCTCCAAAGGAGACGTCAGGAGCGACCAGACTACACCGACTCAAACCAGCGGTGGATGATGAGCGGTGTACTACAAGGTGGCGGGTGAGTGTCCCAAAGGACGTGTCTACGATCTCGGGTCGTTGGGGAGAAAGAAGAGAAGATACGCAGATCCTGATACTAGCACATCCCAGTGCTAGCACAACGAGGATGGGCAACTTTATGATACTTATGTATTTTTATGGTTGTTGTAGAACAATGAGAATTGTAGTTTTTTTGTGGATACTTAGGTATCTTAGAAATTTATTATACTTGACTACGTTTCGTGAATATATAAATCTTTTTTAATATCGAATTGTATGTTTTTTCTCATTTGATATTTGTTGTTGATATATATTGTCGATTAGTGTATGTATGTGAAATTTTGCTTTTTTGGGGATGTTAGCACCCCCAGGAGTTGTTGGAGGGTGCGGCGATGGAGCAGGTCCTGTTGTTATTTTCAATTTTAGAAGTTTCGGAGAATCAATTTGATTCTTGTGAATATTTTTTAAAAAATTTGGGCATAAAAACGGAATAGAGACGGATTAGCAACGAAATTTATAAATCCTGTTGCTAATCCGTCTCTAATTTGTGAAGAAATAGAATGAAAAAGGGTAAACAGAGTTTAGAAATGGAATAGAGACGGATTAGCAACATAACTCGTAAAGTCCGTTGCTAATCCGTCTCTAATTTGCAACGAATTAGCAACGGAATGCAAGCAAAACCATTCACTTTGGAAGAATGTCCATTTCTGTTCCGTCTCTGTTCCGTTTCTAAATCCGTCTCAAATTCGTCTCTAATCCGTCTCTAATCAGCAACGGAAACACATTTTCGTTGACTAAATTAGCGACAACAATTTTAGAGACGGATCTATTCCGTCTCTGTTTCGTTGCAGAATTTCATTAGAGACATAATTTATGCTAATCAGCAACGAAAATCTTCGTTTTTGATCGGCTGTTTTTTTGTAGTGGTGAGGTATTACTTATGGATTAAAATGAACCTACTACTTATCGGAGAGGCTATTTCTAGCCTGCGACAAATAAATGGCTTAGTGCCATGAATTCTATGATGTAATCCATGTATGATAACCAAGTTTGGAACTTGGTTGATTTACCTGAAGGTGGTAAGACCATTGGATGTAAATGGGTTTTCAAGAAGAAAACTGACATAGATGGCAATGTGCATACTTATAAAGCACGGCTAGTAGCAAAAAGCTTCAAATAGACTCAAGGTGTTAATTATGATTAAACTTTTTCTCCAATAGCCATGCTTAAATTCATTAGAATTTCAATTGCCACAACCGCATATTATGACTATGAGATATGGAAAATGGATGTCAAAACAACTTTTCTAAATGGAAAGTTACTTGAGGACATGTATATGATACAGCCTGAAGGGTTTGTTCATCCTAAGACTTCTAGGAAGGTGTGCAAGCTTCAAAAATCTATTTATGGATTAAAGCAAGCTTCTCGGAGTTGGAATCTTCATTTTGATGAAGCAATTAAGGAATTTGGTTTCATTAAAAATGAAGATAAGCTTTGTGTATACAAGAAGGTCAATGGGAGCGTGGTTGTTTTCCTGGTGCTGTATGTTGATGATATATTACTCATTGGAAATGACATCCCAACCTTGTAGAGTGTCAAGTCTTCGTTAGGGAAGTGTTTCTCAACGAAGGACTCAGGTGATGCAGCCTACATCCTTGGGATTAAGATCTATAGGGATAGATCTAAAAGGCTGATCGGTCTAAGTCAAAGTGCTTATATTGATAAGGTACTGAATAGGTTCAATATGCAAGACTCTAAAACAGGGTAATTACCAATGTCTCATGGTATAAATCTCAGCAAGACTCAATGTCCTAAGACTAATGATGAGCGAGAGCGCATGAATACGATTCCATATGCAACAACTATTGGATCTATCATGTATTCCATGTTATGCACTCGACCTAATGTATCATATGCTTTAAGCGCAACTAGCAGATATCAGTCCGATCCCGATGAGAGTCGTTGGATAGCAGTAAAGAACATTCTTAAGTACTTGAGAAGGACTAAAGAAGTGTTCTTAGTCTATGGAAGTTTGGAAGACGAGTTTGTTGTAAGTGGTTACACAGATGCAAGTTTTCAAACTGATATAGATGACTTTAGATCGCAGTCTGGATATGTGTTTACTTTGAATGGAGGCGCAATGAGCTGGAAAATTTCGAAGCAAGAAACTGTCGCAGATTCTACAACAGAAGCTGAATATATTGCAGCGTCCGATGCAGCTAAGGAGGCAGTTTGGATAAAAAAGTTCATATCAGAACTTGGTGTGGTTCCAAGTATAGCTAACCCCATTTGCTTGTATTGTGACAACAACAGGGCAATAGCACAGGCCAAGGAACCAAGATCACACCACCGATCCAAACATATACTTCGACGTTTTCATCTCATTCAAGAAATCATTGAGAGGTGAGACGTAAAGATTTGTAGAGTTCCTTCAGAAGACAATGTTGCAGATCCTTTGACAAAGACTCTTCCACAAGCGAAACATGATGGTCATATTAGGTCATTAGGTATTAGATACATGAATGATTGGCCCTGGTGCAAGTGGGAGATGTTAGGGCATGTGCCCTAGGTCGATCTACAAACATTGTTTATCTTATAATTTTAGTTAATAAAATAGAGGTCTTATTTGTTGTTTTATTATAAGTGATTGCATGTTTACCTTATAGTAAGATCCACGAGTATTTGTTGAAATATCCTAAATGTCCCTAGTCGATCATTATACTGGGAACTATAATGAATTAAGACTAGGGTGAATCTTGATTAATGGTCATGTGATGATCATGCGTATAAGGATACGAATCAAGATCATGAGTACTTATTATGGAATAAGATACTGGACCGACCTGCTATGAGAACACCACATGGATTAAGTCATAGGTGTTACTCATGATAGATATATCATTTAGTCCTTCAACTTGAGATTATCATAAACTTCAATATTATGAGCATGATAATTTGACACAATCAAATGTTATCTTTTACCGGAAAATTATAAAGATTGTGATTGGTTATCGTGTGAATAATATGTGAAGGTGTGTAATCAAGATAGAATTTGTCGCTCTCGTATAGAGAAAATATCAGTGGATCCCTCAATAAGATAGACTGATAATGGCCAAGTCCATGTGAATTTATATGATCAATGTCACTTGGATGTTTTTCGGTTTACCTAAAGATCGATACTAGTACGATTGAACATTAAGGGTGACTTTCCATGTCTTATGTTTAATCAAAGGATATCGCGCGACAAAAGGATATGATATACGTTATTAATTAGGTTGTATCGATGTTGATATTTATGCTACTTGGGTAGTAGTCATAATGCCTCGCTAGAGACCGCTTATGACTTGTGTACCAAAATAGTTTTTGGTTCACTGCCAACGTCGCATGAACCTATTGGGTCGCACATAAAGATGGCTTTGCACAATTTAAATTGGTCCAAAGTAATAAATTTTATATGATAAAACTCATGACATAAAAGCCCTTACGATTTGTTATATGATAACTTATTAATAGGGGCTATGTGTACTTTGCTTAAACTGAGTAAATACAATAGTTGTATTTGTTGGCTTTTGGGGTTCATACGCAGCGGAAATTACAAAACAATTTTGACAAAAACCCCAACAGGATCCGAATCTAATTCCATTAAAAACGTTTAAAACATGAAAACTTAATCATACCTCGGTCGCAATATACCTTTCTGAAGATTGATCGATCTCTAAGGCGCTGCAAACGACGAACGCCCTCTACCAGCAGTCCACACACGAACGGCGGCCGAGATTCGAAGTGCTAGCTTCGAGAGAATACCAAACCTTTTGTTTCTCTCCAAAAAGATCCATAGCGTACCAGAAAACCCTAATTCGTTTCTTATACGAAAATAGAGTTTCGGCCCTTAATATTTCCTATATGTGTTCTAACTTAAAGCGTCTATTTATACAACCCTTGTATATAGACGGTTAAGTAAATTACTCATATACCCCTACTTAAAGAAGTATAAGTGTAATACACCACAAGGACGTTTACATCACGAATTTTATCATATAAAATTCGTTTTTCTGAACCATCTTAAAATCTCGCAAAACCATTCTTAGTGTGCGACCCAATAGGCTCAAACAACGTTGGCAGTGTACCAAAACTCATTTTGGTATACAAGTCATAAGCGGCCTCTAGCAAGACATTATGACTACCCAAGTTGTACGAATATCAAATCAATACAACCTAATCAATAATGTATATAACATCCTTTTGTCACACGAAATCCTTTTTTATCAAACATAAGGCATGGAATTGTAATCCAACATGTTCAATCGTACTAGTCTCGATCTCTAGGTAGACTGAAAACATCCAAGTGACATTGATCAATATTAATGCACTTAGACTAGGCCTTTTAACGATCTAACACATCGAGGGATCCACTTTGGATATCTCTTTTTATATGAGAGGGATAAATTCTATCTTGATTACACAACTTCATCACATTGCTCACACAGTAACCAATCACAACCTTTATAATCGTCCGGTTAAAGACAACGTTTGATTGTGTCAAATCATTGTGTTCCTAATGTTGAAGTCTCTGGTAATCTCAAGTCAGATGACTGAAAAATATACTTATCATGAGAAACAACTATGACTTAATCCTTGTGATGTTCTCATAGCGGGTCGGTCCAGTACTTTGTTCCCTAACAAGTACTCGTGATCTTGATTCGTATCCCTATACGTATAATCATCATATGATCATCAATCAAGACTCACACTAGTCTTAATTCATCATAGTTCCCAGATAATGATCGACTAGGGACATTTATGATATTTTTGTAAATACCCATGGATCGTATTATAATGTAAACATGCAAATTAATTATAATAAACAAAGAAATGAAATCCTCTATTTTATTAACTAAAAGTATTCATAAAGACAGTTAATGGATTGACCTAGGGCACATGCCCCAACATCTCTCACTTGCACTAGGGCCAATCATAAATGCATCTAATGCCTAATGATCTAACATGACCATCATGTTTTGCTTGTGGAAGAGCTTTTGTCAATGGATCTGCAACGTTGTCTTCAGTAGGTACTCTGCAAATCTTCACGTCTCCCCTCTCAATAATTTCTCTGATGAGATGAAAACGCCTGAGTATATGTTTGGATCTATGGTGTGATCTAGGTTCCTTGGCCTGTGCTATTGCCCCGTTATTGTCACAATACAAACAAAAAGGGTTAGCAATACTTGGAACAACACCTAGTTCGAAATGAAATTTTTGATCCAAATCGCCTCCTTTCTTTGCATCGGACACCGCAATATACTCGAACTTCATTGTAGAATCTCGCCACGATCTCTTACTTAGAACTTTTCCACTTCTACCGCACCCTCATTCAAAGTAAACACATATCCAGATCGCGATCTAAAATCATCTATATCGGTTTGAAAACTTGCATCTGTGCCATTTACAACTAGATCATTTTCAAAACCTCCATAGACCATGAACAGTTCCTTAGTCCTTCTTAAGTATTTAAGAATGTTCTTTCTTGCTATCCAAGTGACTCTCACCAGGATCGAGTGATATCTCGCTTGTAGTGCTCAAAGCATATGATACATCGGTCGAGTGCATAGCATGGCATACATGATAGATCCAATAGCCGATGCATATGGAATCTTATTCAAACGGTCTCGCTCATCATTTGTCGTAGGACATTGAATCTTCTTGAGACTTATGCCATGAGACATTGGCAACAATCCTCTTTTAGAGTCTTGCAAAGTGAACCTATTTAACACCTTGTCTATGTAAGCACTCGACTTAGGCCAGATTAGCCTCTTAGGTCTATCCCTATAGATCCTTATCCCTAGGATATAGGCTGCATCTCCTAAGTCTTTCATTGAGAAACACTTCCCTAACTAAGACTTGACATTCTGCAATGTTGGGATGTCATTTCCAATGAGTAATATATCATCAACATACAGTACCAGAAAAACTACACTCCCACTGACCTTCTTGTATACACAAGGCTCATCTTCGTTCTTAATAAAACCAAAATCCTTGATTGCTTCATCAAAATGAAGATTCCAACTCCGAGAAGCTTGCTTTAATCCATAAATGGATCTTTGAAGCTTGCATACCTTCATAGAATTCTCAGGATGTACAAAACCTTCAGGTTGTGTCATATACACGTCCTAAAGCAGCTTTCCATTAAGAAATGTTGTTTTTACATCCATTTGCCATATCTCATAGTCATAATATGCAGCAATGGCAATTAAAATTCTTATGGATTTAAGCATGGCTACTGGCGAAAAAGTTTCATCATAATCAACACCTTGAGTCTGCCTGAAACCTTTTGCTACAAGTCTTGCTTTAAAAGTATGCACTTTGCCATCCATGTCAGTTTTCTTCTTGAAAACCCATTTACATCCATTGGTCTTACCACCTTCAGGTAAATCAACCAAGTTCCAAACTTGGTTATCATACATGGATTGCATCTCGAGTTCATGGCACTTAGCCATTTATCCGAGTCCGGGTCCAGACATAGCCTCCCGATAAGTGGTGGGCTCATTTTGATCCATAAGAAACACATCACGACTATCGGTAATGAGAAATCCGAATCTTTCGGCTCATGTCTTACCCTACCGATTTACGTGGGCCTTGTGTCACTTGTGGAGGTTCAACTGGTTCGTTGAAAGTTGTTGAACTTCCAGAAGCGGTTCAATGTTTATCTGTGATTCTTGAACTTCTTCAAGATTTATTTCTCTCTCACTAGTGTCTTTTGAAATAAATTGTTTTTCCATAAAGGCACCATACCGAGCAATAAACACTTTGTTCTCACGATTATAAAAGTAATATCCTTTTGTTTCCTTAGGATACCCCACAAATAAACACTTGTCAGATTTAAGTGCTAGTTTTTCTGAGACTTGTCGTTTTACGTAAGCCTCACAACCCCAAATCTTAAGGAAAGACAAACTAGGTCTCTTTCCGTACCATATCTCATATGGTGTTTTATCAACCGCTTTAGAAGGAACTCGATTTAGAGTGAAAGCTGCAGTTTGTAATGTATAACCCCAAAAGGATAATGGAAGATCTGCATGACTCATCATAGATCGAACCATATCTAATAAGGTTCGATTTCTCATTTCAGAAACTCCATTCCATTGTGGAGTTGCTGGTGGAGTCAATTGAGAGACAATCCCACAATTTCTAAGATGATCATCAAATTCTTGGCTCAAATATTCACCACCTCGATTTGATCGAAGTTTTTTGATAGTTTTACCAAGTTGATTCTGCACTTCATTTTGAAACGTTCGAAACATCTCAAATGACTCAGCTTTATGTTTCATAAGATATACATAACCATATCTGCTGAAATCATCAGTAAATGTAATGAAGTACTGATAACCTCATCTAGCCATTGTGTTTATAGGACCGCATACATTAGTATGTATTAAACCCAATAAATTACTTGCCCTTTCACTGTGTCCAAAGAAAGGGACTTTTAGTCATCTTGCCTAGTAAACAAGATACACACGTTTCATATGTTTCTAAATCAAATGAATCTAGAAGTCCATCTTTATGGAGCTTCGTTATGCGTTTCTCATTTATGTGCCCGAGACGACAATACCAAAGATAGGTTTGATTCAAATCATTTGACTTGAATCTCTTTGTATTTATGTTAAAGACTGGAGTTTCAGTGGACCTTTTCATGCTTAGAATATAAAGACCATCACACAAATCAACATTTGCATAAAATATGCCTTTACGAGAAATGGAACATCTATTATTCGCAATAATAAAATCAAAACCATCCATATCCAAACACGAAACAGAAATGATGTTTTACTCAAGCGAGCACAAAATAACAATTATTTAAAGTTAAAATAAGTCCACTAGGTAAGACTAAGTCATATGATCCAACGGCCAGGGCATCAACTCTTGCTCCATTCCCTACGCGGAGGATGACTTCTCCTTTCTTCAACTTTCTACTTCTGGTGAGTCCCTGCACATTTATACAAATGTGAGATCCACATCCGGTATCTAATACCCAGGAATCACTAGTAGATAAATTAATTTCAATAACATAAATACCTGTAGTGGTAGTCGCACTACCCTTTTTCTTCTTTAGATCTTCCATATAGAGTTTGCAATTTCTGAACCAATGTCCAGGTGCATGGCAGAAATGACAATTTCCTTCCTTTTCTTTTGGGTGTTTTGAAGCAGGAACAGGCTGGTGCTTGACTTGTTCCACAGGCTTTGCGACAGTGCAAAGCAGCAATGCCACCTTGGCAACTTTAGCCTTGCCTTTGCCTTTCTTATTCATTCCCTTTCCCTTTTGGACCATAAACACATTACTAGAGGGTTTCTTGATATTTTGTTCAGCGAGTTTTGAGCATCAAATGCAACTCACGAAATTGATTTCTCCATATTATTCATATTGTAGTTCATCACAAATTGTGAGTAACTCACAGTAATGAATTCAGGATCAAATCCGTAGCCAACTCTTGGCTTATGGGAAATCTGAGTCTATCAAGCAGTCAACATAGCCCTTCATCTTAAGAACATGAGGACTAACGACGCACTCTCGGTCATCTTGCAAGAATGTAGGTTCTTGACTGTCTCGAACCTTTCTTGCCTAGCTTGCTATTGGAACATTTCCTTCGACATTACATGACCATGTCGTAGGCTTCCATTAGTTACATGTCCTTCGAAGTTCGGGAACCATAGTTGCCGACATAATACATGCAACATCCGTAGAATCGTTGACATGCTTATTATGCGCATCCTTCATAGCTTTCGTAGCATTGGCTGGTGGGTCCTCAGGGATTGGAGCATCCAGGACATACAACTTGCGTTCATGTTTGAGAACGATTCTCAAGTTTCGAACTAGTCAAGAAAGTTAGTCCCGATAGCTTATCCTTCTCAAGGATAGATCGCGATGACGAGGGGATTATTGTTACTTGAAGAGGCCATTGATCTACAATAAAGATTATGCAAAGTTTATTTTAGTATAGAGGAATAGGCTCCCACTAAATTAACAACCCTCCTAAAACATACTTTGTTTATTTAGGGGACTAAAATCCATATTTCACCTAATTCTATGACAAATATGACATGAAACACGAAACTAGATTATTTAGGTAGGTAATGATTACCAATTACATCTTATGTAATTTTAAATACTAGATACGGGACATCTTATGTCTTAGCATGTTTTTTATCTCATCATGTGCCTAAAGCTCAAAACTATTTTGATAGCTTTATTAAGTCGGACCATTTTTAAACATTTAGGTAACTCTTACCCAACTTGTCTTACCAAGATAACATAATACACCCAGCTATGGCTGAAACTATATTAGTGTGATCGATGCCTTGACAAGTGTTTAAAATGGATGGCTCGAGACTTAAAAATTAATAGAGGGATTTTTATTCAGTTTTAGTGATTTTATGTAAACAATGAAATATCATATATTTTATTGAATTGTTCAATCACTAAACAATTTGGAATTTTTTTAACATGTTCACTAATAAAAGAATTTTCGTGCGCTAGGATTAGTTAAACAGCGGGTCCATTGTGGCCGGTCAATGGACGAAACGAAAAGGGCGCGCTTTTTTTTTTTTTTTTTTTTTTTTAGAAGACGAATTTCAATTCCGAAAATTAAAATTCTCTATAGAAAATCATATTTTTCGCTGATTTTATTATCCTAAATTTACCCCTTAATTTATCCAAAATTAAGTCAATTAAAATATTTTTTAATTAACCCGGGCCCACATCTAACTAATCATCTTATCCTAATCCAATTATGACTTAAGATATTTGAATCCTAGCATAACACAAATAACAAGATTCTCGATATGTATCTCCTATCCAATAGGGATAACGAAACCGATTTGCTTATATCTCTTAATCTAATTTGTTATCTATCTTTATCAAATATAAACTTCATAACATAATAGATATAACAAGATAAATAAATAATTTCGAAAATTAATTATTTATTTTGGATTTAAGATATTTGAATCCTAGTATATCACCAATAACAAGATTCTTGATATTTATTTCCTATCCAATAGGGATAACGAAACCGATTTTGCTTATATCTCATAATCTAATTTGTTATCTATCTTTATCAAATAGAAACTTCATAACAGAATAGATATAACAAGATAAATAAATAATTTCGAAAATTAATTATTTATAAATAAATAATTTCGAAAATTATTTATTTATAAATAATTAATTTCGAAAATTAATTATTTGCAATTTCGGTCCTCATCCAAATAATCACAAACATGTAATTGAATAATGAACTACTATCCCAATAGAACCTAATGGTGTCATGGATCACAGAACATGAAACTCAATTCATTAAAATTATTCGAATTAACCTAACATGGTTACTAGCATGTACGAAACTAATTTCAATTGAATCACGAATATATGTATCATATACACAAAACATGATAATAAATCTAACAGAAAACTTATGTATATCACATATACATCAACTATTAACATGCTTTCAATCATATATCATGTATATATCAGAAGAAAACATGCAATGAATTTAATGGAATCGAACTCGAAGGCTCTGATACCACTGTTAGGTTTTGGGGTTCATACGCAGCGAAGATTACAAAATTTTTTTGACAAAAACCTCAACAGGATCTGAATCTAATTCCATTAAAAACGTTTAAAACATGAAAACTTAATCATACCTCGGTCGCAATATACCTTTCTGAAGATTGATCGATCTCTAAGGCGCCGCTTAACGACGAACGCCTCTACCAAGATCCACACGAACGGCGGCGAGATTCGAAGTGCTAGCTTTGAGAGAATACCAAACCTTTTATTTCTCTCCAAAACGATCTAGAGCGTACCAGAAAACCCTAATTCGTTTCTTATACGAAAATAGAGTTTCGGCCCTTAATCTTTCCTATATGTGTTCTAACTTAAAGTGTCTATTTATACAACCCTTGTATATAGACGGTTAAGTAAATTACACATATACCCCTACTTAAAGAAGTATAAGTGTAATACACCACAAGGACGTTTCTGTCACGAATTTTATCATATAAAATTCATTTTTCTGAACCATCTTAAAATCTCGCAAAACCATTCTTAGTGTGCGACCCAATAGGCTCATACAACGTTGGCAGTGTACCAAAACTCATTTTGGTATACAAGTCATAAGCGGCCTCTAGCAAGACATTATGACTACCCAAGTTGTACGAATATCAAATCAATACAACCTAATCAATAATGTATATAACATCCTTTTGTCACACGGAATCCTTTTTGATCAAACATAAGGCATGGAATTGTCATCTAACATGTTCAATCGTACTAGTCTCGATCTCTAGGTAGACTGAAAACATACAAGTGACATTGATCAATATTAATGCACTTAGACTAGGCCTTTTAATAGTCTAACACATCGAGGGATCCATTGGATATCTCTCTTTATATGAGAGGGACAAATTCTATCTTGATTACACAACTTCATCACATTGCTCACACAGTAACCAATCACAACCTTTATAATCGTCCGGTTAAAGACAACGTTTGATTGTGTCAAATCATTGTGTTCCGAATGTTGAAGTCTCTGGTAATCTCAAGTCAGATGACTGAAAAATATATCTATCATGAGAAACAACTATGACTTAATCCATGTGATGTTCTCATAGCGGGTCGGTCCAGTACTTTGTTCCCTAACAAGTACTCGTGATCTTGATTCGTATCCCTATACGTATAATCATCATATAATCATCAATCAAGACTCACACTAGTCTTAATTCATCATAGTTCCCAGTATAATGATCGACTATGGACATTTATGATATTTTTGTAAATACCCATGGATCTTATTATAATGTAAACATGCAAATTAATTATAATAAACAGCAAATGAAATCCTCTATTTTATTAACTAAAAGTATTCATAAAGACAGTTAAAGGATTGACCTAGGGCACATGCCCCAATAGTATTTCGAATAAGATTTTAAGTGGGGGCTTATCTACACATATAAATAAAGGATGGATCCCTAAAAAACGCAATAAGATTTCGTTTTGCAATTTTTCGAGTTCTCTAGATTTAGTGAGAGAAAGAAAAATCGTTCTCTCTTGGGGCTAGCACTCCAAATTGGTGTCTTCGCTCGTGTGTGGATTTCTGATAGAAGACGCGCACATGAACTTCTTGTAAATCGAACAATCAAAAGGAAATCACGGAATAAGGTATGATTTACTTTCGTAGATTTAGTTTAATGGAACTTATTTTTGATCCTATCGGGGTTTTTCAAAATTTGTTTTGAATATTCCGCTGCGTGTGAACCCCAAAAACCCTACATTTTTATCTCCCTTTTCAATTTAGCAACATAATACCAACGGGTAACATTTAACAACGGATTTGTAACGAAATTCTTGCTAATCCGTTTTTAATTTGTTGCAAATTATATTTTGCAACGGTTTCGCTACGGATTAGCAACAGATTAAGCAAATTATGTTGCTAATCAGTTGGTAATTTATAGATCGTTGCTAATATGTTGCAAATACTAAATTGCAACGAACTAGCAAGGGAGTTTTAGGTGGCAAATTTTCGCAGGTTATTTTACCAACGAAATTTATTTTCGTTGCTAAATTTTGTTGCTAATTCGTTGGTAATCAGTTTCTAATTGGTTAAAAAGTTTTCTTCCCATATTTCGTTGCTATTCATTGCTAATTAGCAACGGACACTTATTCCGTTGTTAATTCCGTTGCTAAATTACTATTTTTTGTACTGAATAACAATTATTTAAAACTAAAACAAGTCCACAAGATAAAATTAACTCATAACATCCTGCAACCAATGTAGCAACCTTGGCTCCATTTCCAACTCATAAGATGACTTCTCCTTTCTTTAGCTTTCTACTTTTGGTGAGCCCCTACACATGAATACAAATGTGAGATCCATATCCGATATCCAGTACCCAAGAATCACTAGTAGATAAGTTAGCTTCAATAACATAATTACCTGAAGCTATAGTTGAACTACTCTTTTTTTCTTTAGATCTTCAAGTTAGAGCTTACAATTTCTGAACCAATGCTCATGTGCATGACAGAAATGACAATTTCCTTCTTTTTCTTTTTCCTTTTGGGAGTAGAAGCAGCCTTAGGCTTGACTTGTTCAACAGGCTTTGTGACAGTCACAACAGCCTTGACAAATTTAGCCTTCCCTTTGCCCTTTTTTTTCAAAGCATTTCCTTTCTTAACCATCAACAAATTAGAAATGAGTTTCTTGACTTTCTACTCAGCAATTTTAAGCATTAAATGCAACTCTAAAATATAGTTCTCCATGTTATTCATGTTATAGTTCATCACAAATTGTGAATAACTACCTTGCAATGAATTCAAGATCAAATCGGTAGCCAAATCTTGGCCTATAGGAAATCCAAGTTTGTCAAGATGGTCAATATAGCCCTTTATTTTTTGAACATGAGGACTAATGACGCACCCCCTCAGCCATTTTGCAAGAATGAAAGTTCTTGACTGTCTGGAACTTTTCTTGTTTAACCTGCTGTTGGAACATTTCCTTCAGCATCATAGCCATGTCGTAAGCTTATAGTGTTCCATGTCCTTCTGAAGTTCAGGAACCATGGTTGCCAACATAATGCATGCAACATTTGTTGAGTCATTGACATGCTTAGTATATGCATCCTTCACGGCTCTTAAAGAATTGGCTGGTGGTTCCTCAAAAATAAGATAATCCAGGACATGCAACTTGCTTTCATGCTTAAGAACAATTCTCAAGGTTTTGAACCACTCAAGAAAATTTGTTCCAGATAACTTATCCTTCTCAAGGATGGACCGCAGTGATAAGGGATTAATGTGATTTGAAGTGGCCATAGATCTACAACAAATATTATGCAAAAGTTCATTTTAGTATAGAAGAATAGATTCACACTAAATGAACAACCCTCTTAAAAAAGCTATGTTAATTTAAGGGACTAATATTCATGTTTCACCTAATTTTAAAACAACTAAGGCATGACACTTTGAATTAGGTTATTTAGGTAGGTACCAATAATCAATTACTTCACGTGTAACTTTTAGTTGTTCTTATGACATTTTGACATCTTATGTCTTAGCATGTCTTATTTCATCTAGTGTATAAAGCCCAAAATCCTTTTGATAACTTTATTAAGTGTAACCATTTCAAACAATTGAGTAACTGTTACTCAACTTGCATCACCAAGATAACACAATACACTCTACGGAGGTAGACCCATATCGATGTGATTGAAGCCTTCACAAGTGTTTGAGAATGGATGACACTTGACTTAAAATTCGGAAGACGGGTTTTTATTTATTTTATTGATCATAATTTAAACGAGGAAAATACATATGTTACAATGTATGTACAATTACTAAACAAGTTAGGAAATTTACTAATATTGACTATTATATGAATTTCCTTGCGCTACGAACAATTAGCGGTGGTCCCACTGGCCAGTCAGTGGGCCACCGCCATTTTTCTCTAGACAAAAAATTTCAGTTCCGAAAATTGTAAATCGCTTAAAGTTTCTCATTGTTTTAGCCGATCCAATTGACCAAAATGGCCCCTTATTTTAATTCAAAAAATATTAATTAAAACGTTTTTAATTAAATTGGACCCACCTCTAACTTAATATCTTATCCAAATCCAATTAGAATATAAGATACTTTGAATCCTAATCCAATTAGAATTTGTTATATATCTCATCTATCTTATAGGATTTGTAATTCTTATTCGATTACAAGTTTATCTCCTATCTAATAGGAATATACTAACATATAACCACAATGAGATTCATGATAAAAAACAATTTCTATTCTTATTGATACAAAATAAACAATTGAATCAAGAAACAAAATATTAATCATGCATTCAACACCAGAATCATATCAAATTAATCATATTAACCTAATCATGGTTTCTATCATAGACACATACATAATCATTGAATAAAATCGAATACTGTATTCAACACCAAAATCACATTAACCTAAACGTGACTTCTACCATGTGAACAACCAAAATTCTCATCATTTAATATTAAAACATACGTTAATCAAAATATTCTAAACATGAATTCTATCATTGAATCAAATACATTAATTAATAACATACTGTAAAACAAATTCTTTATAACAATTATCATGGAACCTATATGTACATCATGTATACATTAATCTAGATCATGTTTTCACACATATATCATATATACATAAAAGAAAACATGCAAGGGTTTAATAGAACTAAGCTCAATGCTCTGATACCACTATTGGGTTTTGGGTTTTATACACAGTGGAAAACTCGAAACAATTTTTCAAAACCCTAATATGATAAAAAATAAGTTCCATTAAACTAGATCTACAAAAGTAAACCATACCTTAATTCGTGATTTCTTTCTCTGATCGTTTGATATCCAAGACGTTTAAGTGCGCATCCTCTATCGAAAATCCACACATGAACAGTGACCAAAATTTGGAGTGCTAGCCCCAAAAGAGATAGAAAACGTTTTTCTTTCTCTCCCAAAAATTAAGAGAACTCGAAATTCGCAAAAATGAAAATCTTTTATCATTTTAGGGTTTTAACCTCTATTTATATGTGTAGATAAGCTTACTTAAAAAACCTATTCGGGTTTCAACCTCTATTTATGTGTAGATAAACTTACTTAAAAAACCTATTCATAATTCAACAATTGTATTTAGCTAATATTGGGTTTTGGGGTTCATACGCAGATAAACCCTCACTTAAAATCTTATTCATAATGCAACTATTGTATTTAGACAGTTTAAATAACTAACACATATGCCCTTATTAATTAATTATCATATAACAAATCGTAAAGGCTTTTGTTTCATGAATCTTATCATATAAAATTCATTACTCAGGACCAATTGATATTACGGAAAGTCATTCTTTGTGTGTGACCCAATAGGTTCATGCGACGTTGGCAGTGAATCAGAACCATTTTGGTACACAAGTCATAAGCGGTCTCTAGCAAGGCATTATGACTATCCACATAGCATGAATATCAAAATCGATACAACCTAATGAATAACGTAAATCATATCCTTTCGTCGTGCGATATCCTTTGATTAAACATAAAGCATGGAAAGTCACCCTCAATGTTCAATCGTACTAGTCTTGGTCTTTAGGTAGATTGAAAACATCCAAGTGACATTGATCATATCAATTCACTTGGACTTGGCCATTTAACAGTCTAACATATCGAATGATCCACTAATATCTCTCTCTATACGAGAAGGACAAATTGTATCTTGATTTTACACCTTCACATATTATTCACATGATAACTAATAACAATCTTTATAATCATCCGATTAAAAACAACATTTGATTGTGTCAAATTACCATGCTCATAATATTGAAGTCTATGGTAATCTCAAGTCGAAGGACTAAATAATATAGCTATAATGAGTAAGACCTATGACTTAATCCATGTTGTGTTCTCATGGCGGGTCGGTCTAGTATCTTGTTCCCTAATATGTACTCATGATCTCGATTCATATCCTTATACACATGATCTTCACATGACCCTCCATCAAGACTCACACTAGTTTTAATTCATTATAGTTCCCAATATAATGACCGACTAGGGACATTTTGGATATTTCAACAAATACCCATGGATCTTACTATAAGGTAAACATGCAATCACTTATAATAAAACAACAAATGAAAATCTCAATTTTATTAACTAAAATTATAAGATAAACAATGTTTGTAGATTGTCCTAGGGCACATGCCCCAACATGCAATTCAAGTAAATTACACATACGCCCCTAATAATATGTTATCATATAACAAATCATAAGAGCTTTTTTTTCATGAATTTTATCATATAAGATTTATTACTCTGGACCAATTGAAATTGCACAAAGTCATTCTTTGTGTGCGACCCAATAGGTTCATGCGACGTTGGCAGTGAACCATAACCATTTTGGTACATAATTCATAAGTGGTCTCTAGCAAGGCATTATGACTACCCAAATAACATGAATATCAAAATCGATACAACCTAATGAATAACGTAAACCATATCTTTTGTCGTGCAATATCCTTTGATTAAACATAAGGCATGGAAAGTCACCCTTAATGTTCATTCGTACTAGTCTCGATCTTTAGGTAGACTAAAAACATCCAAGTGACATTAATCATATCAATTCACATGGACTTGGCCATTATCAGTCTATCATATCGAGGGATCCACTGATATCTCTCTCTATACGAGAGAGACAAATTATATCTTGATTACACACCTTCACATATTATTCACTTGATAACTAATCACAATCTTTATAATCGTCCGGTTAAAGACAACATTTGATTGTGTCAAATTATCATGCTCATAATATTGAAGTCTATAGTAATGTCAAGTCTAAGGACTAAATGATATAACTATAATGAGTAACACCTATGACTTAATCCATGTGGTGATCTCATAGCGGGTCGGTCCAGTACGTTGTTCCCTAAAAAATACTCATGATCTCGATTCATATCCCTATACATATGATCATCACATAACCATCAATCAAAATTCACACTAGTTTTAATTCATTATAGTTCCTAGTATAATGACCCGACTAGGGACATTTTGGATATTTCAACAAATACCCATGGATTTTTTATAAGGTAAACATGCAATCACTTATAATAAAACAACAAACGAAAACCTCTATTTTAATAACTAAAAATATAAGATAAACATTGTTTGTAGATTGACCTCGGGTACATTCCCCAACATTGACCATGTTAAAGATCAGGACATTAAAAATCATAAGATCGTACCTGGTTTTGTAATACTACTGCTCCCTCTATTCACCTTCTGTTTGTTGAGTTTAATACCGTTAAAGAAATTTGAGATTTTTTGTTTATTTGATACAAAGTTTCTGGTTTGTACATTATTACCAGTTGTTCACTAATCTCAATATATAATTTGAAGCAAGAACTCGGTCAGTTAATAAATTATTTTCTAGCCCTCATTCAGGCAATCTGGAATCAGTTGCAACAAGTTTAAATCACTCTATCAGGATCATCTTCATCTCATCCAAGTTCTCATGGCATTTCATACTGAGTAGGAGTCAATTTAGCATCTTTTTTACATCATGATCCCTTACATTCTCTTGATGCAGCGGTCAAAGAAATCTTATTTGGAGAAACTAGGCTTGGTTTGGTTAAACCTTCTTCTTCCTCATAAGTTGCTTTCGCTCTTTCTCCATCACGTTTGAAGTTTGGATCCTCATTTTGTAGGAATCGCAAAAGCACGGGTCATATGTTTGCTAATTGTCATATTATTGAATGTAAATATTGTCATAAACACGGTCATATAGTGCCAAATTGTCCAACTCGTCAACCTTGGCCTAAGGGTGCCACAAAGTCTACATTTAAAATCGAGTCCTCTATCATTTCAGATGCCGACCCTAACTAATTTGAAATTGAGTTCTTGCAAACAAATAAATAACTTTGAGATTCAGTTATTTTAGTTTAATATCAAGTTCTAACATTAATGAATTGTCTTTCCGTGAGCGTAGAGAGCGGGCTCGTTCATGCGTGCGTAGCACGCTATTAAAACTAGTATATATATATTTGGATACATATAGATGTCTATTTCCTTATCTTTAATCGATTCATATAAAGATTCACGTGTGCCGATTTCTTATTTCACTCCGTGTACCGAAAATTGTTTATGATTAAGCACAAATTTTGATCGTTTTTTTAGGAGTTCCGTTAGTTCAATTATAGAATATGGTTGTGCATATATGCACATACATTATACCATGTTATATACTATTATTGAGTTCTTAAATGCAATATAAATCAGTGCATATGAGCCGTACATGATCTATACTGTGCATTAATTTTTTTTTTTTTTAAAATAATGATTTCTTAAACACATGAGTCGACTTGCTTATTAGTATTCTTCCCTAATTATACATTGCGAATAAAGGGAAATTAAATCTTATTTTTTGCATGACTTAAATACGGATGGTATGCATGCATGAATTTTTACGTACTAGGTTCATGGTTACACATGTACTGTTAATTTTCCAAGAAATGATCAATTCGGTTGATGCATGACATGTGTTGTCTAAGGTATGCACGTGCTATGTGTATATGTATGATCTTTTTTTTTTCTTTTTTTCATGCAGATGTTAATTGAATATGTAAATGATTATCAATATATAACATTTATGTATTTGTGGTTCTATGGTATATATTCTTAATGATGAAATTTGTATAATTTGATATACTAATATTAATTATACACATAAATATGGACGATGATTGTGACGTTTAATTCTGCACTTTTGACTATGTACTATATGAATAATTATGAATTATCTATTTGAAATTGTGGCAAACTAAATGTGGTATATATGTTTGGCATTAATTGATATGCGTGTACGTCTTTTCATCGACAAAAAGATGGCCTACAGGGACGTAAATATTTGTCTGATCATTCCAAATAAATGTATGATGAAAAGGGAATAGATATGCAGTTAATTGTTCCACTCCATAGCAAAATGGAGTAGCTTAAAGAAGAAATATATAGAACTCTTCTTGAAATGATTAGGTCTATGATGGCTTAAGCCAATTTACCAATCACCTACGGATGATGCATGCTTTGTTAACTGCCATGCACTTATATTCTCAATCGAGTACCCTCCAACTTAGTGGCTTCCACTCGGCCTTATGAATTATGGACCAAAAGAAAATCGGATTTATGTAATATGAGACCTTGGGGTTGTAGTGCCTATGTTCATGATTTATGTTATCAACATGACAAATTAGGTCCATGGGAAAAATATTATATTTATTAGATACTCTAAACATTCAAAAGGTTATGTATTCATTGGTGAACAGTCGAGTGGGAGTATGACTGAATTTCAGTCTTAATGCTACTTTTATGGAAAATGATTATCCAACGCAAGGTGAGATAAGTTGATTTTTATCTCTCCGTGAGATATAAGATCAAGATGATTATATTTTGATGAATTGTTTACTTCATATGTCTGAACTAACGCCAATAGTATCTCATCCAAGTGGGAGCAAGACATAAGATGAATTTGTTTCAACTGATTTTCCAAGTAGTGGCACATAAGGTTTCATCGTGCAATTATTTCTTATGATTTTATGATGATTGATGAATACCACTGTGTGTATGTAAAAAAAAAAAGAATTTGTGATTCTTTCACTTTATGTGGATGACATAATATTGACTATGTATTAATGCCTATCAAAGTTTCGTGCTTTGTTTTATGATGATTGATGTATACACACATATTTATGTTATGTACATATAATAAAAAAGGTATGTTGGACAACAGATTTGCCTTCTCACATAGGCAATTGTTTATATGACTTAATGGTGCATATAAATGAGATTGGTTTTAGATTTTTTTGGTATAAATTTGGAGAGCTCGAGCTTAAAACGAAATAATCGTCTTGATAGTGAATCAAGATAATGAGGTCATTCGTGTCTGAAAGGTGAAACCTCCCACTAGTTCACCTTAGTTGTCTTTTATATGTCATGTGTAATTAAGTCTCATGGTTATAATTTGAGAATTCAAAGTACAGTTATGGTCTCAAGTTAGATATTGAGTATATGTGAACTATTACCTGTAATATTTGTTTGTGACATACTTTCCACAGTAAAAGGAGAATAATATTGTAGCATGTGTTTCATCCCACATGTGCATTTAGTGACCAAGAAAATGTAACATAAGTTTTGAGTCCGCTATACGCACCCCACCTTTTCATAAGGGCACCCAAATTTTCTGAGCACCCCAAATTTAAATTTCAATTTATGATGGCACCCTAAATTTTTTACCAAAATATCCCTTCGTCCAAATCGAAGCAGCCAACTCCAAAAATTTGATCGAGATATCTATTTTCGATTCAGTGACATGTGGCTGAGTCTTATCTTTTATGTTCGGTGCTTTCCAATCGAACCTCTTTCGTGGAATATGGTTGACAACTCCCGACTGAAAGGTTCAGTGTGTTCCGACCGACTCTCCAATTAAAGGTTCGGCGGGCTTTAATCGACTTTCCAATTAGAGGTTCGGTCGGCTCTGACTGACTCTTCAACGAGATTCAAATGTGCAAGGCCGAGCCACTTGATGATGCCTTACAAATCATAAGAAGAGAGTGTATGGAGGGATGATTATGGGGTGCACAAAAAGAAAGGAAAAGGGTGGCATGGTGCACTAATCGCAGTGAGTGACACAAGGGTCATTTTGTGGTAGAATTGATATTTTTTTTTCGCTAAGGTGCCCTAAGTAAACGGTGGGGTGCGTATAGATGGGCTTTAAGTTTTTGATATATACTTCCAAGTTGTGTAAGATATTGAGATTATGGGATCTCAACTAAGTACCCTTATGAATTTTTGACTAATCTTGAAGTTTTATCTCAATGTTAGTTATTTTGGAATATTACTGATGATTATGAATCATTCAATCTAACGGGACATATCCGAATAACAGTTTATTTAAAATGTAAAAAGATAAGGAGAAAAGGAGTTTTTTATTTTTTGCAAATCTATCTCGGTGGTAAAAGACTTTCACTTTTGACACCCACCTCAAAAGATTTGCACTTACAATCCCTATTACTGGTCAACTCACACTTTTTTGCCACACAAAAAACTACTAGGACAAGCATAATAACTGAAGGCAAGTTTTTTAAACGTGCATTTAGAAGACAAGTTTCCACAACACGCCTTTAGAAGGAACATGTTGCCTCTTAACATTGACTTACTTTAACCGAAAGCACGTTTTGAAAATGCGCTTTTGCACGTTTTCAAAACATGCATTTAATTCATCTTTTCGATGTTGACCTGTCAAAGGGATTATAAATGTAAATATTTTAAGGTAGGTGTCAAAAGTGTAGATCTTTTGCCACCAAGAGATAGATATGCAAAAAATTCGAGAAAAGGAAGATAATCAAAGTGTCTCATTTGCTTGAGTTGCATCCACTGGTCGACTAATTATATTTATTTGTTAAATATATTGTGTGTACTTGAGAATATGAATTAAAAATATACAAAGAGATCGATCTTAAGATATTCAAATGTGACTGATGCATCTAGATTGTTGCATAGTTACTATACTTATAGTTTTAGTTGCTTTATATACCTATCAGTTGTATAGCAAAAAACTCTCATATGTATGTTGGTCGAATGACCTATTTAATAGTATGAATTTGTTTTGTAGAGATAAGAGATGTTTTTCTCTATAGATGAAACTTATGAGAAATTAAACTCACTATGCAAGTGGGTCGGAGATGTTGGATTTAATACACAAGTACACACATAAGTGTTTAACTAATGAGAAATTAAACTCTTTATGTGTGAGTGGGAGATGTTGGATTTAAATACGTGTATGCACATAAATATATAAGATGTTTTAGTAACTACCTTGGTAGTTATTTGTGTGTAAATAAATATGGGAAGATAGTTTGTTCTTATCTTCTAATCTTGTTAATTCCAAATAAAAAAAACCAACTTAAGTTTCTCTCTTGAGTGTCTTGGCAAATTGGTTGGTACTTATGCCATGAAATTGAGATGATTTTTCTTTTTGGTGATTTCATCCCTGGACCATTGATCAAGCAAGATCCGCTTCCGAGTTTGGGTTCTCGATTTGTCTATTTAATCATTAGTTTTCTACAGTTTTTTATGTATCCTTTGTAAGACCATTATGAGTCTCAAACTTATTTCTTAATTTACGTAAACTATGAATTACCTAAAGTCTCTTGAACTTCCATTACCATTACCAATTTGATTGAAATTGATATTAATGTGGGAAGCTTAAAGGTTCTCCCTCAAGCCTATAAAAGGGCACTTGTACCATCAAAGTTAATTTGTGTCGAATGTGTCAAAGCTCATGATGGCAATATAATTTTTGGGTTTTACGAGTTTATCTAATTGCTTCCGCAGGTAATTCTCTATTTGATCTAATTCTTGTTTAAGATTTTTCTCTCGATCCAAAGGCTCCATATTACTGCCAGTATTACGAGATAGTCAATGTGCTTCCTTCTCTTTTCTAGCCTTTCCTAAATATGTTTGCATGAGTAGGGTCATCAGTAAGAAATGTCAAAATAAATAAATAAATTGATTTACATGCAAAGATCGGTCTGAAGGATCTAAGTCCCAATCTCTTATCTTCCAAACTTGGTGAAACCAAACTTGCCCAAGGATATTGAGAAGCACATTTTTTGCATCATAAAACCTTGCAGGAAGTTCGATATGATCAAGCCAATGTGAGAAGGATAAAAAGAGTGATGGAAGTTTTCACCAAAGAAAAAAAGAATGATGGAAGAGCAATGTGTTATATGGAATTGGCTTAGATACGTACGTGTAGAAGTGGAACTTAACATAATAGAATGTTTAAATTAATTTCAATAAAAATGTAGCAATTGTAGAGAAAATTATTTGTTCGCTCACTGTAAAACAACCAAAAAAAAAAAGAGGGCCGCTAAGGGCACCCCACCATTTAATGAAGGCACCCAAAGTTTTTGTAAAAATTTCAAAAAAAGTGGAAAATACTATTTTGCCCTTGTATATATAGTGATTCAAACCTCACAAATCATTTTGACAAAGAAAAAAGGCACCCCACCACAAGGTTGAACCACAAATCCACACCGCGTTTGTCGACTTTTTATCGATTCTTGCGGATTGACATCATCCGACAACGAGTAAACAATGTTTGACAACCATATGATAGTTTATTAGAACTGTTTAGTTGTGGAAAACAAAGAAAATGATGATTTGTTTGTCAACGTAGGGTTTGGTAATTTCTTCAAATCCGAAGTTGTTTCCACTATATAATGGAGGATTGTAATGCTTCGGTGCCGGATGAAGTCGTCCTTGAGGTAATTTTGCATTTTTTGTGTTTTTTATGCGGTTGGGAGAAGTTTTTGTCGGGTGCGCGATTGTATCGGCCTCGCAGACCGAGATGTATGGTGATGTCTCGGTCCCAAAGGACCGAGAGGTGTACTTAGGTCACGGTATGGTACGCCGGTGTACAACCGAGAGTATGAGCACATTCTCGATTGTACACCACCGACACCACATTACCTACCACTAATTGTAGCTCTCGTCATGTCTCGCCGAGAGAACTAGAGTACTTTCGGCCATGCGTAACGCGACATCACCGTGAACTCTTCCGGCCTTTGTGGCCGAGACTTCGAGTTCCCAAAATCGTAGCTTCTGTCTCGGCCATGCGAGGCGAGGCCGTGTAGCACGCCTCTCGGCTGTGTGTGGCCGAGAACCGCGAATTCTCATTTCTTTAACTATTCAACCGAACCCTAACTTGGAGACGAAATCGGCTCACACCACGACCCTACGAACCTCAAAAAAAGCCGTAAACCAAAGGAGAAACACAAGGCGAGACACGGAAAACACGATTTTGGAGATTCCTCTCACCGGTCGATTCAAACTAAATGGGTTCTTGCACAACAGCTCGGTGAAGGTGGTGGGGTGCTCGGGGTTCGGTGAAGGTGGTGGTGGGGGGGTGGTCGGGTGCTCGGGGTTCGGTGATGGTGGTGGCGGTGGTGGTGGCGGTAGTGGTGGTAGTGGTGGTGGGGTGTAAGGGTTTTTTGCACTAGGGGTATTTTTGGTATTTTGGGTTTAATTTTCGGGTGCCCTGTAAATCAATTTGTGCCCACATTAACTGGGTGCCTTCATTAATAGGTGGGGTGCCCTTAGCGGCCCTCAAAAAAAACTGGTACAAAATAAGTAAGAGGGTAGGTTCAAAGAAGTGGAATGTATGCGTTTACTTACATAAACCACTAGTGAGTTATCACAAATGATGGCCGACCGAACTACATTTATGAAACTTAGAAGCTTTTGCTAAATTTAAAAACTCTTAAAGTGTGGTTACCCTATTGTTAATGTAATATAAATTGTATTAATTAAGGCAAATTAAAATTAATGGGATGCTCTTATTTATAGAGCTTAACAAAGCATAAATAAAGAAAGTAACTACGACACGAATATAATAATACTTAAATATTTAAATCACATAAATATAGAAACTTTATATAATTGCCTAATATCCTAATCAAACTCAAAGTAGCGACAACGAGACCATTTTGAGTTTGATGAGTATAGGATGTTATGTATGAGGCCCGCTAAGGGCACCCCACCATTTAATGAGGGCACCCGAGTTAATGTGGGCACAAATTGATTTACAGGGCACCCAAAAATTAAACCCAAAATACCGAAAATGCCCCTCGTGCAAAAAACCCTCTCACCCACCCTCGTGCAAACCCTTGGGCACCCCACCACCCCCACCACCGTCCTCTTGCTTGACTTTCTCCATTTTCTCGTGAACGAACCACCTAGCAATCCCGAATCTAAGTTGTATTCGTTCCTCTATGTCTCTCTCCTCTCGTTGTAGGACGTTTTTCGAGTTTGAAGACTCGAGTTTTGGTCGATTTCATATCCAAATTAGGGTTCGGTTCAAGTTTTTCGTTCACACATCGATAGTGTTGAAATCGATCATTTGAATGTGCGTTGGTAGTCTAATTAAGTTGCATTTGATAGAGTAGTTGTTATGTTTGTGTGGCGGTGCATTCAATGGTTCATTTATTGGGCGTTCGTGGTTCTCGGCCACACAGGCCAGAGATTTTGTTTACAGTCTCGGCCACGCAGGCCAGAGATTTTGTTTACAGTCTCGGCCAAGCATGACCGAGAATGTAGAATAGCTCTCGGTTGTCCATAACCGAGACTTTTATTGTCGTCTCGGTCACCACTTCACGAGAGTAAGTCGAAGTGTATAGTTTGTCTGTCGGTGATGTCCAACCGAGAATGTAGAATAGCTCTCGGTTGTCCATTACCGAGACTGATTCGCTTCTCGGTGGATGGTGACCGAGAAGTGTGCATAACTCTCGGTCTGCGAGGCCGAATCAATCGCGTCCGTGAAAAAACATCTCGAAAATTTGAGAAACCCTACCTTGACAAAAAACAGCTTCCTTCAAACCATCATATGGTTATCAAACATTGTTACCTCATTTGTCGGATGATGACAATCCGCAATAATCGATCAACGCTCGCCAAATGCAATGTGGCTTTGGGGTTCAACCTTGTGGTGGGGTGCCTTTTTTCTTTGTCAAAATGATTTGTAGGGTTTGAATCACTATATATACAAGGGCAAAATAGTCTTTTCCACTTTTGCGAATTTTTTACAAAAACTTTGGGTGCCTTCATTAAATGGTGGGGTGCCCTTAGCGGCCCTCTTATGTATTGAGGGTATAATGTTTTAATATATAGGTGTAGGCTGTGGGTCAGATAGGGAGTTAGTTAAACAACAATTGTATGTAACAGGGGATCATATTTTTTCCTCCTATATAATACACAAACACAAATTGTATTAGGGTTGCGATTGAGGCAGGGCAGGGCGGGGCGGGCATCATAATTACCGTTCCCGCGAGGCGCGGGGTGGGGATTTATTCTCGAAAATTCCCCGTGTCGCCCCGCGCCTCACCCCACTGGGATCCTTGCGGGGCGGGGAATTCCCACGGTGCCACATCAATTTTGTAAAAAATATCTATATTTATCTTCATTCCTTGGCCATTAAGTACTATTTTTTCGATTTTTTTAAGAAATTATTTTTCTCAAATTGAAGGATTAATGTAGATTTGTTTTGTTGATTGAGTCACAAGTTATCATACTTAATTAAATATATAAGATTTCCAAAACTTGTTTGGCAAATATATTTCAATGATGTTCTAAATATAATTTATATATCTTTATGATATAACACACACACACATATATATATATATATATATATATATATATATATATTATAATTAATTTAATGGTAAAAATAAATTTCATTGTTGGAGATCTTGAGTTTCATTTCATATATTACATATGTTTTAAGTAAAAAAGTTATATAATTTTTTTTGTAAAAACATAAAAAATGGGGAATTTTATGCAAGGGATGCGGGGCGGGAAATCCCCGCAGGGCGAAAACAATTACCGTCCCCTCCTTGCCTCGCCACGTGGGGCAAGATTTTGCCCCGTGCCCCGCCCCACCCCGCGGAGAGCAAAAAACGGGGAATCCTTGCCCCACCGGGGCGGGGCATCGTGGGAACAGGGATTCTCCGCCCCACTTGCAACCCTAGATTGTATAGTTGAGTTTTGGGAATAAAGTTTGATCACACATATTGTGTGTCCTTGGAGAAACCTTGAACAGAGTTTGCAAATTGAAATGAATGTGGGCAGCAGACGCCAGGACATGCAGAACTGCAATATATATAACAGCAAACATACAAGACATAGGCATGACAAACTGAACTGTAATACAACATTGAACATGCAAGACACAAGCATGACAAGCAGAACTGCTATACATCAACAAACATGTAGAATAAGCAAAATTGTAACGCGACGGCAAATAGGCAGACCGTGCGGACGGACAGGCAGAGACGTCGTGACAGGATGCACGGGCAGAGGCGTCATGCAGGCAGAGTCACACAAGCAGGCAAATAGGCAAAACATGCATAGTGGAACGAACAGGCAGACAAATTAGCAGCCGGCTCGAAGTAGAATCGAGATTTGCTTCAATATGATGTGCGTGGACTGATGCGTCACGTTCACGCAGACAAATGCACTCAAATAAATTTTCTTAATGACCCACCACTTTGTTCTCCGTAATTTAACAAAAGTTTAAGAGGAGTTTACAAGTGGTGTTGCAAAACTTTTGATTCTGAGTGGAAACCATAGCTAGCCCAAAACCAAAAATTAGAGGCCCACGAAAAAGGTACTGGAGGGAGCAAAGGGACGCACGAGTGATGTACGTTCAGGCTGAAGCAGGCAGAGGCGGGGGGAGCTGTGCACGAATGCTCACAAACGGGCAGACGTGTAAGAACGCACGGGCTGGTGTGCGTGGATACAAGGGCGAATTCAGGATTTTTGATAGCCTGGGCTATAATTTTTTTTGGGCCTTGCCCTGGGGCGTGGTACGCCCTGGTCGCAAGTGCGGGCTTAAAAGCCTTAAATACTAATTTTTTTTTTTTTTAATTTTGAGCTTTTTTGGGCCTTGCCCTGGGCTACGACCCGAGAGCAAGGCCCACTGATACGCCCTGCGTGGATAGGACGCACACGAGACGTTCACGTAGACTCACGCAAAAGGACGTGTTTGCGGTCAGAGCTGGACGACTGCTAGGCAATCAGACAGATTAAATAGGACAGTAAAGGAAGGAAAGAGATTAAGAAAAAACAAGCATCAACAGGAGCAAACTCCACCAATGGATGGTCCACTCGAAAGTGAATAGACCCAAAAGTAGGGTTTTGCTAGCTCTGATACCGTTGTTAATGTAATTATTGAAATTGTATTAATTAAGGCAAATTATGGTAAATTGAATACAATGAGACGTTGTTATTTATAGAGCATAACAAAGCATAAATAAGCTTTGCAAAAAAAAAAAAAAACATAAATAAGGAAGGAACTAGAACACGAATATAATATATAATACTTAAATATCAAAATCACGTAAAGATAACAACATTATATAGTTGCCTACCACCTATCAAAGAAACAATCACAAACAAAGTTTGTTTGAAGACTTTTGTCACCTAAGAGGAAGACAAAAAGGAGTTCTTGGATAAAAGAGGTATCCTTTTCTTTTGGTGTTTAGAAGTATCCTTTTCTTCAAGGAAAGAAATGATGGGCGCTGTCTCTTCGCTCCTTACTTTTTTAAGGGACACGCAATTTATTTTACCCTAAGATATATATTATAATATTTTTTTATTTTATCACTTCGCAATCATGCAACAAAGAGGCACTTAATTGGAAGTCAAGTCCACCAAATGAGATCATTCCTGATAACATGGTTCTAAACCTAGTCACTCCATAAATAAATGTTAGTAATGGGAGAAATTGCATTGTTGATTCTCATGCATTGAACTGACTTTGGTGAAATATCTTATCAAAAGATAAATCTACTTGGACTAATGAGTCAAGACTCATACGGGATTTTTAAGATTTTTACTAATATTTAAGGGGTGTCAAAATTTTTTTACTAGTAATTGTGTTTGCTTAATTAATTGGTTAAGGATGACTTTGAAATTAAATTTTTTTTTTTGAGTCCGGACTAACGAGTCTCAATAGCACTACCTTTCATTAAAATATAGTAAATTTGTTTATGTTACAATGATACTCCCTCCTTCCACAATATAGATTACATTTTTCATTGGACACAAGAATTAAGGGGATAATTAACTCGCCATTAAGATTTTATAACAAGATTAAATTACCTTTCCATAAATTACTTCATTTATTATAGGCATGTCCAAATTGGTTAAAATATCCTAACTTTTCAAAACTTTTGTTATTATATTATAACATTTTAAGATTTGTTATCATATCCTAACCTTTATTGATTGTTTAATTTGTATGTGACAACCTGCCTAATTTAAAGATTATTTAATTATTTAATTTCAGACTAGGACCTAGCTCACACCCACGTGGACGTTGCAGATTAGTCTAGGGCACGTCTACCGAAGTAAAATTGTTTATATTATATTTGTGTGATGCTTGTTTATTATGGTTGTTTTAATTTGAATTATAGCATTACACCATGTTTACCGTTGATTATCGTGTTTTGCGTGAGTTACTAGTGCAGTGAATATCGCCTCGAGATGTGTGCATTGCGGGTATAGTAACGAAATGGCTTAGACGAACTTATTAATGGTAAAACAATAATAATATAAGCTAAGTAATCTTAACAAGCCTGAAAAATAAATTAAAATGTGAATAGGCCAAGAATGGACCCGACATGCCTAGTAATATGCGACGGTGCTAGATAAGTGAGTAGGCAAGACTTAGTCTAAGCATGATATGTAAATTGACCAATAACGCATAGACTAAGTTATTTAAGTCATTAATGTGCCTAAGATGTGTAGTCAGGCTAAATAAGAGAATTTTGGCCTAAGTAAGAATTATTAAAAAACCCTATATCGACTTATTAACTTTATATATGTGTGATACAACAACATGGCTGGAGTTAATATGAGCCCTTGATGAACCTCGAGATACGTGTGCGGGGACTTGATTAGGTGAATTAGTATAAAAAGGAGACTTAGCCCATTTTATTGCTCCTGGACATGTAAAGTAGAACATTCTACTCAAGAGACAAGGAGGGCTAGATTTGACCTATTGGAGGAGCTCTGTAGCAATTGGGAGCTAAGAAATCTAGTTAAAAACTAAGGTCACCCGAACCCTCACATCTTCTTCATTTTTGCTATAATGGTGTCTTGAAGTGCAACCGAAATTGGGGGATTGTTGTAAAATGAATTTTAAGGGGTTTGAATTGAAGTCTTCTACTATTTTTGAACCCAAATTATAATTTACAAGACTAATTTGTTGATGCATTAGACCCATTCTATGTTTTTGGGGTTTTTGGTGATGGAATATATGTTGATGATGATGAGGATTTGATGAAGTATAGTTAATTTGTTGTTGTTGTTGGTTGTTGATGTTTTGATGATGTTGTTATTGATGAAGAAAAAAGAAAGAAAAAAAAGGAAAAACAAAGAAACATGATTGCAAATTTGTCTCTACCGAGGAGAATAAAGGGTCTCGCACGCACGCGCTGTGCGTACGTGTAAGGCCTGTGTTGGGCTAGCCTAAGCCCGGCCCAGTTGGGCTGAATTGGGCCCAGCCAAACTGGACCCGGTTAAAGTGGGTCAAAGCCCTATTAAATAATTAAAAATTAATTTAATTTAAAATTAAATACAAAATGAATAAAATAAATTATAAAAAATCATAGAAAAATGAATAAAAATTACAAAAAAATTCAAAAAAATCATAGAAAATGAGAAATTGGAGAAAGGTATAAAATTGGGTTTTGAGACTTTTTCGGGTGTTTGGTACCCTGTTGTAACCCGAAAAAAGTGTTACAACTAAAAATAAGATTAAAATTCTAATTTTTGTTCTTATAATATAAAAACCAATTATTGTGATTATAAATTATTTAAAATTGGTATGTAGGATACTCGGGGCCCCGGGAAGCTTACGAGACTGACGGACGGGCATTCCAGGGTACGAGCGAGCGGCTACGACCGGGTGCATTTTGGTAAATAAACCCCACCAGAAGAACATGTAGCATTTGTTTTTACTGTTTTATTTCATTATACCATTGAATTATGCCAGTTTGGGTTTGTTTGACTACTCCACTCCCACGTGTGTCTGTATATGGTCGACGGTCTGGTATGACCCCTCACCGGCTCCCTTGTGATTAGCTATTCGATTGTTGCTACGATTCTGGTTATGCCCTAGGCTACGCGTGAGGATTACATCATGAGCCGATGATTTGAGAAATGGTGTTCTGAGGAGTTAACTCCGACACAGATTCCTCTCCTTTGAGGCAGTTAGTTGAGAGTTGTAAACTCCTAACCAATAGAGTTCCTCATTAACCTTGGAGTGGTGGCGGGGAGTCACTCTGTCACCACAGTCTCCTCAGTCTAGTGTTATTAGTCCCTAAGTTTGGCAAAAATATGCCACACTTACGTTTGACATTTATTGCTTTCTTAGCGACTTATCTTAATGCTATTATCCCTTTTCAGTGCATTTCTTATTGACTAGCGTGGTTTGTAGCCGTTTTATTTACAATGTTATTAAATGCAACTTGCGTTTCTTTTAGAGATTTACTCACTGGACTCGTTATCAAATTTTGGCATGGATGACCGAGTGCAGATCTTATGACGAGCCGAGGGAAGGCCATACTTGGTGACTTCATCTGATCATTGAGAGCCTCCGCTAGCCCATATTGTAGGTGTTTGTATTTATTATGTTACTGCTTTTGAGTATATTTTGGGAGACTTGATACACTGATACATGTATATTAATCCGATTGTACATTTTGTTGCCTTATATACATGGTATCATTTTGATGGGGTTTCCATTACTTAGGGTTTGTTAATGAAGTAAAATTTATGTTATTTATTATTCGCTTTATCTAAAATGAAAGACTTCTCTGTTATTTATTATTCGCTTTATCTAAAATGAAAGACTTCCGCTATTATTGATAACTTACACTAAATAACTCACACATTTAGTCGAAAAGACCAAGGACAACTAAATAACTTATCAAATAAGTCAAGTATGATAAAGGAATAGACTAACCAAACCAAATTAAGAACATATTTTCATAAAACACCGAGTAATTGGAATAGTTAGGCTAATTGAAAAAGTTAAGTACTTGTCTCAAGGCCGTCAGGGATAGGCGTGCAGATGACGTGGCATGACATGGTGACGCGTTCGGTGGCATGGCGCGCCCCGATTGCCTTGGGATTTAGGGCCACCACATTGTATCCTAAACCACTTTTGAACTCCAAATTTGATGATGTGACACTTAAAATACAATAATTACGCACGTGTAGTGCACTCCACTCTAAGGTACGTACGAGATTGAAAATATTGGTGGACTTGGGTGGGCAAAAATGACTCACAGTTAAAGTAATCGCACCATGAGACCCCTCGTGTAGTTAAAATCTTCCTCTGCCTCGTTAATACTAACTCGAAGCAAATTAGAAACAATCTTGATCACCTCCATGCGAGACTCGTTTATGTAGCATTCTCGACCGCCACCACCTTGCCAATAACAGGGATGTTTAGAAGAATGTTGACTTCCTCGAGCGTGATGGACATTTCACTAAAAGGTAAGTGAAACGTATTAGTCTCTGGCTGTCACCGCTCCACAAAAGCTGAGATCACCTCCTTATTTCCCTTCCTATAGGAGTAGTCTATGAATGGAGCCAACCCAGACCTTTGAATGATTATCTGTAGTACATAGGTGTTGGGGTGGCAAGACTGCAAATCCCACTCAGCTATTTGAGCCCCATGGTTTATACACTTAAGCAACGGTCGATCCTGCAAAAAAAAACTCATTCATAAATATATTATCGTATATGAATAGCAAGAATTATTTGATTGAAAAATCAAATGAAACTTAACGAAGAGAACATACTTCACCATCCTAAATTGATGCCGCAACATGATCCCTAAAACTCTTCAATAGAAATCGATCAAGAGGACCGCTGGGGAATGGAGCAGATGGGGAATGTTTGGGCTCCACAACATTTCGATCGGCACCGCCACTCTGACCAATACCACAGCTTGCTTGTTGTTGGGATGTGGTGGTTTCTTCTAATTCTGCCTCGCTAGTACTCCTACTCCTACGGAGAAATGAGATGCCACTTCTCGACATCATCCCCTGAAGATTAAAGTCCACGTACACCATGAATCTGAGTAAATTGTTACTTCTCCTTCTGATAAGATGTAGTCTATGCCCTCCTCTTGACATGGTCAGCAGGAGCAGAAGGACTAGAAAACACCGGCGCCTCAGACCAACATTGTCTCTTGTCCGCTCACCATCGGCTTCCTGCCTTGAAACAACAGATTTCCCTCGATCCATATCTGATAAGAAAAGAAATTGTAAGCACATTTGATTGGAATTCAAAAAAAAACTTAAAAAACCAAAAAAATGCAATGTCCCATTTACACAGATTCGAGACCTAAGGTCCAATCTTAGTAACACATAATCGATACATATGTTTAAGTCTCGATATCACACCACCGAGATGTATTTCAAGGTCTCAGCTTATACTCTCATAGAATATACCAATATTAATTAAATTAGGAAGTCTCGGTAGTATTACACCGAGACCACATAAGGTAGTCTCCTTGTCGACTAATCGAGACCTAATTAAAGGTGTTGTTCTAGTTCATCCGTGACAAGCTCATTATTCTCGACGATGCATTGCTGAGACTAATGAGCTTGTCACGACCCTATGTGGCTAAGGAATGCGGGTTTCCAACAAACCCTATTTATTGCAACATTTTCATGGCAAACAACAAAGAAAATGAATCTTATGAACATAAAATTCAACTAAACCACAAACGTATCTTAGTTTGCCTCTTAATTCCACACAAACCCTAAATCCAAACTCGTCCTACAAACCATAGACCTCCGAGCACTTCCACTAGCCAAATAAAGACCCACACAACTCGACAAATGCAAATAAGGGGGGAGAGAACAACGAAAATGGGAAGATTCAGTTGATATCAGTTCTAAATCATAATGAAAATGATATCAAAATAAGGTGTAAATGAGGATTCAAACCTCTTTTGATTGAAATCGATGGGGTGCTTAACAGTTAGGTTTCAAGGGTATTTTCGTCAAATTTAGGAGTTCCTTGACAAATTCAATGGGTGCCTTTCTAAATGAGTTGCCCTGAGTAATGATTGGGGTGCACATAGTGCGACCTTTTTTTAAATGATCAACCACTTTGTTTTCCATATTTTTACAAAAGTGAAAGAGGAGTTTACAAGGGTGTTGCAAAGCTTTTGATTATGAGTTTCTGCCCTAGCCCAAAACCAACAATTAGTGGCCCATGAAGAAGGTACTGTAAAGGGATGCACGAGTGATGTACGTTCTGGCTAAAGCAAGCAGAGGCAGAGCTGCACGCAAACACGAACAAACACGCAAACAAGTAAAAACTCACAGGCTGGTGTGCCTGGATAGGATGCACACGAGACATTTACGTAGTTTCACGTAAAAGGACATGTTTGCAGTGACGAACTAAGCACAAACATATTAAACGGGACAATAAAGGAAGGAGAGAAATTAATAAGAAACAAGCATCATACATAAACAAACTCTACAAATCGGTCGTCCACTCAAAAGTGAATAGACCCTGAATTGGGGTTTTGGCTCTGATACCCTTTTAATGTAATTGAAATTGTATTAATTAAGGTAAATTAGGGTAAATCAAATACAATGAGATGTTTGTATTTATAGAGCTTAACAAAGCATAAATAAGGAAAGTAACTACGACACAAATATAGTAATACCTGAATACCGAAATTACATAAATATAACAACTTTATATAGTTGCCCACCACCTATCAAAGGAACACTCACAAAGAAAGTTTGTTTGAAGATTTGTTGTCACCGAAAGAGGAAGAAAGAAAGGTGCTCTTGGATTAAAGAGTTATCCTTTTTTTTTCAAGGAAAGAAATCATGGGTGTTGTCTCTTGGCCTCCTTCTTTTTTCAAGGGACACACAATTTATTTTGCTCTCAGATATATATATATTATAAGCTTTTTATTTTATCACTTAGCAATCATGCAACAAAGAGACACTTAATTCGAATTGAAGTCCACCAAACAAGATCATTCCTAACAACATGGTTCTAAACCTAGTCACTCCAATCGCCACAAATAAAAGTTAGTAATGGGGGAAATTACACTGTTGATATTTCTCATGCATCGAATTGATTTTGATGAAATATCTTATTAAAATATAACAAATTTGCTTTTGTTGCAATGATACTCCTTCTGTTCAACAATATATGTTACAATTTTTCTTGGGCACAAATTGCACGAGAATTAAGGTTATAATTAATTCACCATTAAGATTTTATAACAAGACTAAATTACCCTCCCATAAATGACTTCATTTATTATAGGCATGAGCCAAATTGGTTAAAATATTATAACATTTCACAAATTGTTTAATTTTCTAAACCACTTTTGAACTCTAAATTTGATGATGTAAAACTTAAAGTAATGAATTTAAATCATAAAATTAATAATTGTTTTGATAACTATATGCGATTAAGTAACTTTTTAAATTCATATTAAGGCGTCACCTCATCAAATTTTAAGTTAAAAATTGTTTTGGAATACATATTAAACAATTTAGAAAGGTTAAAATATAATAACAAATCTCAAATGGTTATATATGATATAATAACAAAAATGTGAAAAGTTTAGGATATTTTAACAAATTAAGCCTATTAGACATCTGTAAAAAAAATGATTCATGTTGTCATTAACTAAATAGAATGTGGTTAGAATTAAAAATGAAGCATTTAATGCTTCCTTAAGTTCTTAATATTAGACATATTGTGGAATAAAAAAGTGCCAAAAATGTGACACATATTTGGAATGGAGGAGTAAGTTTTATGACTTATGGGTTACAATTGATAAAATTCAATGACCACTAGTGTAATTGACTCGAGAATAATATAATCGATAGAATGTTTTCGAAAGTAACCAGAAAGTGTTAGAATATTTTATTTGTTTAACTTAATTTTTGGTCTAAGTCACTCGGTATTTAAAGCCTAATGAACTTCGACTTATTAAGGCCAGAGCTAGCCGAGTAGGCCACTAATTGGCAACCGAGCTTTCTCTCAAGGATTAGTTAATGTACATAATAACTACTCCCCATAATTGTTAGTGAACTTCCTGATGTACCCCTACTATTTGTTTGACCATTAAGCAAAATCCTCTCATTACACCCCTATATTTATATCTCTCCCCTGCATCACCCTCTTCTTGTCGTCCCGTGGCCCTACATCATTTACGTTCAACCACAAAAATGAGGTAGCAGCTAGATTGGATTTGTTGTCAGCTTCGACAATGGATAACTCAAACAACATCTCCTTTGATCTGCTACCAAACATGGCTCTTCCTCCATCCTCGATTCGTTGCCCTATCTAGTAGTGGATTGAAGGGCAGTCATCAGTCTTTCAAAACCAGAGACGTTGAGAACCTAAATATCATTACCTATGGGTGTCGAGAAGCTAGAGAATCTAAAATGAACTTTTGGAGGTTCTGTTTGAACGCATATGATCTGACGAATTACTTGTTGCATTGCATCATGGTTACCTTTTTAGTATTGTTATATTTTCATTGGTTTAATAATAATTTATTGATGAAATGTTAAAAGGAATTGTTAGAATATATGATTCAAATTTATTAAAAGTTTAGTGTTAATTTGTTTAATAGAGTTGTAAATCTAGTCATTATCGTTGCTAGTGTTTGCTTTGAGTAAGTTGTATGTGTGTGTATGTCAACTGCAAACATCATGTAAGTGTGCAGTAATAGGTAGTTAAAGTTAGAATGATGTTGGGACATGTGTTAAGTTTTGAACTTGTTAACTGCCAAGAAGTAGAGTAATGGGTGAGTTAAATGTTAATGGATGTGTAGTGGAATAGGTTAGTTAAATGTTGGTGGATGAATGGGTCATGGTCATGGTGTTTATAAGTATATACATGATCAATTGAAAGATACCATAGTGTATAACGTTGATTTAAATGAAAATTTTGTAAAACTCTGTTCACTGCTCATTTAGTTTTTCAATTTCGTTTCTCCATTTTTATTTTACCAACATTGGTATTAAAGCTTCTTGATTCTTAAAGGTCTGTAAGCGCCTCAAAATGGTCTCCACCGCAACATCATCATCTCTTCAACAAGTAACCTTTGATAGTGAAAATTATGAATCAGTTTCGTAACCAAACCACGACCTACTCTCAACCCGAAAAACTAAAAACAAAATACATAACAAAAACAATAAACAATAACAAAGGAAGTAAAAAAATCACCAACAAATTTTTACACTTGTTTTTTTTTCTTACTTCTGTAATGGATACCTGACATTATAAAAAACAACTCGAGGATGTCAGACAAGTAAATTCCTACATTGATATGTATTTATGCAAATGTTAGTCTGATACATGGAGACGTCTTATTGCATTTCCAAATAAGCCAACAACATATATAATAACGTGAATACCTCCATTTATGTTCGAATTTCACAAATTGACTGCATAATCTAAATGTAAACTCAAAACATTATTAAGAGTTTAATGCATGCTTCCCAGAATCGACATCACCTGCCTTAGATTCATGTATATACGTCTAGTCTAAAGGGGATCCCATCTAACTCATTGACCGAGGCAGGGTAACTCTATTTGTTTGACCTGTATACATGATCAACAACAATGCGAAATGCAATGCAGACTAAAATCCTAAATGCTAGTTCAAAGATAAATCAATAAATAGTTAAGGTCATTGTAAGGTTTACTTTCAACCAATCAATTTCAACCTTAATTTTTGGGGTTCCCAAAGCGTTAGATCACCATGAAAGTAACTTCAATAGCTTCCTTACATACTCAATTACAGTACGGTCAAGCTTAAAGTGAAACCAAATAATTAAACCTCATGAAAATTATGGCCAAAGTACGCTTGAGAACTATTTTCAAAAATAATAGTTTACAATAGTTTCAACTAACTTTGAACTAGCTAACTTGGGGTAGATTTTCAACATTGAAAACATCAATGTTTGTCATATTAACCAAAAAAGAACTTGTAGAGCTCACTTCATACTTTCCATAGACTCCTAGAACACATAAATTAGATCATAAATGAAGAAGTTATGAATTTTCCAATATAACCTGTTGTTTAGGCAAACATAATTAATTTTGAACCAACTAAACTTCTCCAAATCAATATTTTCGCAATTAAAGACTCGAAGGTGGACATCTAACACAGAAATCACTCGATACCAATTTCAAAAATTTTCATAGCATGTGTGGTCAATTTGGACAAAAGCCAATAATCAATTTATCTTGATACCCAATGTAAATCAATTTATACTATAAAATATATTCAAAATAGTTATCAACTAAATCACATCAACTCAATTCACTGAAACCCTAACACATGCTGATTAGATTTATTCCAAATAAGTGTAAATCAGCTTAATACATCGATTTACAACAATTTTGACCAATTCTCATTAAAACCTCGCGAGAGAAATAAAAAAAAATCATGAGAATTCAAACTGAATTGGGGGAAATATCGAGAATTGATAATTTACCAAATTTTGGGTTGAGTCCCTTATTTCCACTATGGAAAATTGGCTCAAACTGACCGTCTCATGTCGCTTAACTATTTTATGGAGAAAAATTGGACAAAAATCAGACATAGGGAGATTGCGGAGCGAAAGAGCGATTTAAGAGGGTTAGGAATGAAACATTATTTTTGTTCTCTATTTAAAGAAATGAATGTTTTGATTTTGATTTTAATTATATATATAGAAACCCTCAACTGCCTACTTGAGTATCTTGATTTCTTTTTATTTATTAATTCTCGAAATCCCTATTTTGATGTGTTTTGACTTTTAGTGATAATTTTAGATCTTGGTTTTCACCAAATTGAACCAAACTCTCGACATAACAATCCAACTCCATAAATAGTCCATAACACTGATTTTTGTCACACCAAACCAAAAATATCTTAACTTTTTCCATAACATACCGAACTCTTACTGACCAATTCTCTTTCCATACTTAACCAAACTTGTACCAATTTAGACCCAATATCAACCTCGACCACCGCCAACCAATACGCAACTCGAGCTAACGTCTCGCACCAACTTTGTTCTCATTTTACACAACCACCAATCTCAACTTGCATGCAAACCAAAGCAAAAGCCTCACGTGATAGTTTACACTTGATTTAAAAGTTTTTGAGCAACTAATATATTTTTTTTTCACTTGTGCCCTTTAGACACGCTATTTGATAAGTCGCCAATTATGCTATATTTTAGTGTGATATCACTATGAATTTTGAGAATTTTGCCTCCATTTATACTCCTAAAACTTTGTTTTTATGCTTTCAGGGTAATGCAGGTTGGACACAAATGAGTGATTTTTCACAAAAATCCTGTCAAACAGCTGAATAAATGCCCAACGCCTTTTTGCGTGAAGAATTTGCCAAGGGTTCGCTGGATGAAACCTGACTATATCGTATGAAACTCACTGAAAATGTAGTGGATGAAGACTTGTGAAGACCCAAGAGGAAACCGTTAATTCCATGAAGAATTTGAGTGCCTTCGTTGCACCTTGACATTAACGTACGACGTTGGCGCGGTGCTACGCTCGTATCAAGATAAAATAAAACAAAAAATAGAGTGTTGTAGCGCATCCTTAACGATTCCCAGCGCATTGGAGTTTTGAACGTATGTTGCTAGATAAAATTGAAGATTGGCATTTTCCAATTCTGTCGTTGTACAAGATTCAGGATTAGATTTTCTCTCATCAAACTTCTACTATAAATAGGAAGCCCCAGAACAACTTAAGAAAGACTTTTTGGCTTGAGGAACTTTTGTTTTTAAAGAACATATTGATTTTATTTTCTGCAGAGAGTGAGTGGAAGACAACTCTAATATTGCTAATTCTTTATAAGTTTTTAACTTCGATTTAAAGATTCGCATTATTTCCTATTATTTGAATAAATAGCAATATTGATTTTATGTCAATAAGTGGCTCCATACCAAGGTATTTGAGTTCTAGGGATTTTAGGATTCAGAAGGTTTTTGTGCTTTCAATTCTAATATTGTTCAATTTTGATTTTCATATTCTTGATTGTATTGTTGTTATGAGGTTTTTGGCTACTCCTTTGAACCTTAATTTTTTCCCATGTCATTGTTTAAGTGTACGTGCACTCCAACTTTGGTAAAAAACTATTGCCCGTGATCCTAATGCTACTCGATAAGAGGGATCTTATTAGTTGGCAAATGAGGCCTTGTTTGTTGGCAATCAATATGCCTTTGTGTCGTTGAGATATGAGAAGGGTAGTAGCATATTATAGTTTTCACGCGATAGGTGGAAAAATTTGACGCTAGTTACTACTCATAATAGGTGTTCTCATAGAGTGTAATGCTACTAGTCCGTTGAAAATTTGCGGAGTACTCAGGATTTTGTGGGTCTAGTTAGTATGCAGTTGTGTCGTACGTTTGACATGAGGAGAACGAGGTGACGAGAGTCACTATCAGCTTATCTTTGAAAATTGGTACCAAAACGATCTTTTAAAAATCGATGAATGAATCTGATCCCTTGAATTTCAACTCCCACTTTTGTCTAGAGCTTACCATTTATTGATTTTTGTTTTCTAAGCAATTAAGTTTTGTTTTCTTTGCATTTAATTCTTAGTGCAATTGAGTTTTTGCCCCCATTTTTCCCAAGGCCTAAAAATGACCATCCCAATCCCAGTTGACTCAACCCCACTTAACAGTACTACAAATCAATAGTAGCTTGGTATTTGAGACTATTATTACTATCGTTCGGTGTGACACCACACTTACAACCCTGATTATGACAAAAATTGAGGACACACTTTAACACAATCTAACTTCAAAACAAAATATCATAAATAAACACATTAGGCATTCACCAACAAAAAATAACATTGACTTAATGCTTTTCCTTTTCTCATAGATCTGAGTCCTAATCCACAACACATGTCGTTATTAAGACTCATTAATCTCATAACTAGATCTTAATACATGTTTATTGAGATTAGGAATTTCATAATTTTCTCAACGAATTTAAATTTTATCCTCGAAATTTAATTAAAGGAAAGATATTGTGGTTCAATATTAATAAGAAAGTAAATCTTAATTGGCAGAATCACTTGTGAGAAAACTTTTCTTATTCACATTATCTAATTTTTACAAGTAGAGATCCTAAGAAACTTAATTCTTGATCTCTTATTCCTTGATCGGGTGAAAAGTTACAATAGTTTTCCTATCATTCCTGTAAATTTTGAATTTCTGACGAATCATATATTTAATATTATGGAACACCACTACAAACTTTCTTTACTTTTCATCTCATGCCTTTGAATTCCATTTAATAAACAATACCTATCAAGATCTATCCTATCTTACTTTTTATGAAACATTACTCATCTTTATCGAGATTATTATTTCTTAACTAGTTAATAATTCCTTACCTATCCATCAAACTTTGGTACACATGTCCAAATTTATTTCTCCATCACCAATGATCTTTTCCTTGTAATTGACGGCCAATCAATTCTTAAACTATCATCAGTCTAAAGATATAAAGTGATGTAAATAATATCTGAGCACAACATTTAATACTAAAGTAGAATCGCATGTCTATCTGATCCATCACCATTACAACATTTCTCAACAAAAACATCGAATTATATAAGACATCTTATGGTCAAAGATCTTGAATCTCATATGTAATCCCATGACTAGAGATCTCAAATTTTCATCCAATCAGAAAATGAAACCTGACACATTCTATAGCTCAGACTCATTGTCTAAATGTCTACTCACAATATCATTTAAGTTGTGGATTAGAAAGAAATCAATAACTCTGACTCGTCAATCAATTCAATTATTTTAATAAATTATTAACTCGTACTCGTCAGTCAATTCAATTATTTTTGCTGTTTGTTGGACATTTTTTTTGGTAGCTGTAATAATATTTTCCCTTAAGAATAAGTTTTCAATGATCCTTCCATAATACTTCCCTCTTTTCAAGAAATCCGTTTGTTCATCAAATTTCAGAGATGTAAAGTTTGGATCAACTGAAAACTATTTTTTATTTGATTAGTTACAAAGATAACAACTTCTCTAACCATTTTCAAATCATATCTACTTATGATGTTTTCAGAGAACTCATTTTTTTTCATTAGCTAATAACATATATTTCAATTTGCCTTTTTGGTTTCTCTGATTTTATTATTACTTTTACATTACATGAATCCATACTATCTCATGTGTCAATCATTTATCATTCTCCAAACATTTATCATTACATGAATATAGACATTTTATTTTTCTTACTTGAGTAGATATACATCTAAATAGAGATATCAACATTTTCTTAGTCATACTCTTATCGTATTACTTTACTTGTATCTCATATAAGTTTGTAAATATATTATCTTTTTTTCATTTCTACTCAATGAATATTTTTGGCTTTTAACAAAACTATTATAGAAGAATAATCGATTCTTCAAATGTATTATGCCAGATATATTATCATCTATTAAATAATTCAAATTTAAATAGATATTATAGTCCAACAAAGTTTTAAGTTATATATATATATAAATGGCACGCGCTATGCGCGTGAGGCGTAAACAATAAATGTACGAAGAAACATTTGTGGAAGTTAATATTAAAATATTATCTTAATGATCTGTATAATTTATTGAATTTATATTTAGAGAGAAAAATGTGTGTCAAAATTACCTTTCAATAAAAGTGCTCAAAATATTTAGTTGGGTCTAAAAAATTTTTTAGGTGAAATTAGATATTTGCAGTGCTCATGAATTTAGAGTATCTGATGACATACATACAAATATTTATCGTGATAAGTATTTAGACAATATTATAAATATCAATTTCATTAATTCAATTTTACAAAATTAATTTAAACATGATCCTGATCCATAACATGCATCAACATATCCCATTTTCAAAAAAGCGTTTTAAATTAGTTTGACAATGAAAAAGAAAGAAAAAAAAATTGATAAACATATTATATGTATAACACCATCCAACAAAAAAATGAAACAATAAAGCACAAAGTGAATGATCATTGTTCGATTAACCTTGAATTCATACATTTTTTTTAAACTAAAAAAAGAAATTCTCTAAACCTTCTTAGTACCTTCTACAAAATGCGAGCATGGAAGCCTATGCATCCGTGATGTTGATTCGTCAATTGCCATACTATCAATTGCCATACTCGACAACACCGCCGTGATGGTCACCAATAGTAAGCGACCCAACGACATGACTTCTCTGTTCCCAAATTAATTGAAAATGGAGATTTGAATTTGCTAATTCTTAATGGAAAGTGGGAGTTTTATTTAAAAAAAAAAAATGGAAAGAGGGAGAATATGCTAACGTAGGCGTTGAGTTGGTTTGATTCTCAAAACGTGGGGAGAGATGTTTGCAATAAACATAGGTAATCGAATGGTTTGCAAAGATTTAAACCACTTTGAGGTTGTGCTAATCTCACCGTATAGAAAGCGTGAAGTTTCCAAAAAAATGCCCCATCAATTAATCTTAAATTACATGACTTACCTTTTTTAACTCTTTTCAAATGTTTTTGAATATAAGGGGTATTCGTGGCATGTGTGAGAGACATGAGAGAAACGATAAGAGAAGATGAGAAAAATTGGGAGGGAAGAGTGCGAGAGTAAGACACGTGTGAAAGAACGGTTTCTTTTTTAGAGTACGTTGCGCATAAGAAAATCGAAAGCACCTATTAAATTGAAGTAAGTGATTAAATTACCACATTACCCGAATCTTGAATATTTTTGACTCAACTACATAGGGGCATACTTGGGAGATTTTGGCAAAAAGGCTTCACGGTTAACCGTTTTGGGATTGCTATTATAATAGTATAGATATATATATATATATATATATATATATATATATCTTTTCATTTTAACTAATATTTTCAGTATCTTAAATAAGAATCTTTCATATACTCCAAACTTGAAATAACTAGTGCTTCTAAACTTCAACATTTTTTAAGCACATGATGTAACACTATACTTTTGAACCAATATATACCACGTATTCTTTAGAATCTTGTATAATTATCCAGTTCAAAATTTCAATCATTGAAATATTGACTTATTCTTGACAGGTGTTTTCAAGACATATCAAGTTTTATAAACCTTATTGCTTGATATCTTAAGTCCTATCATGACTCATTACTTTGAAATTTTCATTTCCATAACCATGCAAGAATTCCTAAACAATTTATTTTCTTATACTTCAGCTTGCGATCGACTTAAATGAAATGTTACAGACTGTTTTATATAAATCACCATCGGTTCATTCTAATATTCAAAGACAGGTGGGCGCCACACTTGTCTTCTACATTGTGAATGAATCGTGAAAATGATACAGAGTTGCTTTGTGTTTTGGTCATGCACAAGTACATGGATGCCTTACCTTAACAAAAGGAGTCTATTCGTGTTGTTTCCAGTAGTTACAAGTCATCTATATGTTTCATTTCCATATACAAATTAAGTCTTCTTAGTTCCATTTTGTTGATCTTGAGCTATTCTCACATTTAACTCACTATTGGTCCCTTTACACACATACCAAGGCTTTGCTTTGTATTTAAAACATTTATGACTTTTTCAATTTAACTTACAAAGACAACTTCAATCTTTTTACTTTTGGAATATTTAGCTAAGGAAATATGACTTCTATAATCTTTTGTGAAATTCGAGAATTTCATAAACTTTATTAGTAGACTAATAAAAGATTTTTAGATTTTAATTGGAATTTAGTTATCCAAGGTGGGACCTACATGATATGGATCAAAGATCATGAGTTAAATTTTATTTTTGTGTGCCGTATGAATAATTGGTGTAATATACTCTATTCGACGCGAAATAGAGTCAAGTTGGTCGAGACATGGTGTCCATGTGTTTTGAAGCGCGTTGGTATTTTTGCCAATTTTTGGTGAAATTGAGGTATTTTTTTAGGTTTAATTTGGTTTGAAATTAAGAGATAAACATGAGAAATTAAAGAAAAATGTGAAATGACCAAAATGAGCATTGGAGGAGTGAATAAATGGATATGATTTTGAGGTATTTTGATAATCGAATAAATAATTTGGCTCAAATGTGAAAATGATAAGGGGTTTTGACACTTCCCATTTCGATGAAACATTTACCCAAAACCCCCTATCACCAATTGTCATCTTCTACATCTCGATTGCTCTCTTTGTGATCTCTCACACTCTCTTAGCTCTCCCTCTCTTACTAATATCTCTTCCCTCATGGTGTTCTCCTTCTCTGCCCTCCTCTCTCGGTAGTATCTCCTCTCCATCTCTCAACTCGTCGTTCTCTCCTTATTGATCTCGCCTTTCTCATGGAAAGTAGTAAAAGGTAGAGACTGGGAAAATTGAACCTCAATTAAGATGAGCTTATGAATTAAAAATTTATAGTTTATTCAGTAAATTGGATGTCTCAGTAAATGAGGGGAGGGGTGAGGAGTTTGTGGAAACGATGAAGCTATTTCTTGTTGGGTTGTTGGTTCGATTGAGGGGAAAAGAAAGGGTGGTTTTTGTTATGTGTATTGTTGTTGATTAAGTTGTTATAGGCGTTTGGAATTAGATCAGGAGCAAAGAAGATGAAGAACAAGAAAAAATACATTTGCGTTGCAACTGCAAGTATGTAACAACAACAACTCTTTTTAAGGTGGCCTAAGTAGGTCCCTGGGTAGTGCTAGTGCATTCCCCAGGGCGTTCCTACCATGGAAAGGCAAGGCTTTGCCATAACAGGGCTCCCCTAGCCGTGTAAGGCAGGGTCGTACCTTGCCAAACCTAGAGAAGGCCTTGGTTTTGCCCAAGACAATCCTTGGGATAACTCAGGGACTGGCCTGGGTCTCCCCAAAGCAATACACCAAGTGCTAGTAGAGGTTGAGCCTCAGCCCGACCAATGCGATAGCACTCGGGGACCAAAAAGAAAAGGAAATTTCAGTTGTGGCTATTTTGGTGCTAAGGTGAGTTGTTATGGTTTTTATCGATAAATCAAACATGAAGATCATATTTTTTAGGTAGAATTGATGGAATTAAATGGATTTGGATGTTTTACACCACTTAGAATCAGTTTTATGTGGTTTGGGACTATTTTGCATTGATTTAATTAAATTTCACAAAATCAATGCATTAATATTAAGTCTTGCAATCTTGTTCTTATGTGATGTTGAGCATGATTCAGAATAGTAAAACAAAGGTTTTTAAGCGAGTTTTTTGTATGGAATTTCATGTTTATGTGTCAAAGTTGGTCCATGTGAGTCATACTTATATTTAAAGGAAGTTTTGTAGGTCGATTGGGCTCATTAAGGGTCTTAATTATGGTTTGAAATAGGCAAAACCTATAATGTGATAATTGAGTTTAAATAAACTCATTAAGGATTCCTAATGAAGTTCTGAAAGAGGCATATCTTATGATATGTTAATTGAGTTATAAAATCTAATTGTGAATGATTAGGTTGTTGTAGTTGTTATTTGATTTGGAACCCAACAAAGGATTTATAACCTATTTATAGGTTAAACACATGGAAAAGAGGTGTGAAGGGTGTGTAGAAATTTTTAAAAAATTGTCCAAGTTTAAAGGTGTTTTGAACTCTGTTATGAATTAGAAATGGAATTTAAAGTATTAAGATAGAGTTTTAACTCTAAAATGTGAATTTTATGGTTTAATATGACTTACGAAAGTACGTGAAAGTTGGGGAACACACGAGTGATGCTTCATTATCAATTTTAAGTTGGTTGTACTATAACTTAACCCTATAGTGGTATTTACTATTTATGGAATTTATCTTTGTACTTGCATTTATGTTTAGTCTGCATTGCATTTCGCATCATTCTTGGTCACACATTCATATCATTCCGGATGATGGCCTGTCAGACTACGGTTCACGAGTGGGATACGGAGCTAGGCTTCGTAACCTGATAAACTAGAACACGAATGACCCAAGGCACGCAAGTTTTTTGGGGAGCGTGAACTAGACTTTTATTACTTGTTTTAGGTTCATAATTAGATCGGCCAACTGTTTTTTGAACTTTGAATAGTAATAAAAGGGTTTCACATTGTTATATTAATTTGTTGTTAGTTGGAAATGCAATTACATGTCTCCATGTATTCGAACTAACATTTACAGGAGTACAGAGCAGTGTAGGAGTTTACTTACTTGCCATATTCAAGTTGCTTTTAATGATGTCAGGTTCTCTATATAGACTAGAAAGAACGAACAAAACTCAAAGACTTTTGGTTATTTCTTTCAAGTTTATAGCATAATTGTCTTGTTGTAATCACATATATATTGTTTAGGTCTTTGCGTTAGTTTAAGACATAAAAAACTCTCAAATAGGTTGTGAGAGTCTCCTGAGTTAGTTTAAAATAAGTTGAGAGGTTTATATTTTAATTTTTGTCTATTTTGGGATTGTAAAGCTTTAAATAAGGTATCGGAGAACATAAGTTAGTTTAAATGATTTAAATTGATATATTATGAACTACAAGGAGTTGTGAGTCCTTCTAGGCTTCTCTCCATTTTGCTATGTATTAGGTGGATTTTTTGGCAGACCAGTTTTAGGGAAGGTGCTGCGAACATTTTTATGAAATACAAAGAATAATCCGTATGATTTCCTAATTTGCTCCAATTAAACAAGTCATGTACTGAGTTTGATTAAGGATATAAATAAAGTTTTAGAGCATTATTAAGGATTTAAATAAAAATCATTTTAAAGTTGAAGTTAATTGAATGGATTAGATGTCTAATTAGGGGAATTAGGCTAAGTTAAGACTTACTGAGACGGGCCTTAACATCTTTCGATAAATTGAAGTCTTCCTTAGCTAATCTTTATTCGAAATAGAGAAATTTATAACTTAAATGGTCTTACTGTTTGTTATTAACTTAAGTCATTTATTGTTAGTCTCTGATTTCTTTACTTTCTTTTTTTTATTAAAAACAATTTAGCTACTTTTTAAGAGATTATGTAAGACAACTAAGGTGATGTTTTGAAACTCTATTTTAACCTCTTATTAGTTTTAAGTCTTATTTAAGAAGAGCTTGATTAAAATAATTGTATCCACTTATTGTGAACAAGTCTTTTGGTGAAATAGAGGAAAAAGCTCTGATACAAAAAGTTAGATTTCTTAACTTTTTTAATAACTTATAAAACTCTTAAGCGCGTAGAGGTTAGACTCGACGATTAATTTCAAATAATCCAAATCACCCAAGTCATTCATTTTTACTGCTCTCATCTCTGTCACGCAATGCCATATCTTCTACAATCATTAACTAATCATAAACTTCTACCAATTCTGGACTCATCTCTCAATTCAAATTCAACAAAACCCCTATCCCAATTCTTGCAAACTTGGAGCCCCTTTTTTCTAGTTCAAAGTTTCCTTAAAGCCCATGTGATGATTAGTTAGAGTGTTAGAAAACTCGACATCATCATCTTGCTCATCTCGTTGATGGTCTTTTTGTACCCTTCTTGAACTAATTTATCAACTTGCCTCCATCTTTCCCTAATATTTGTTAACTCCTTACAATGATAATGCCCATTTATTTTGTGAATTAGAGACTTGGGTTCAAAAAAATAAACATTGCATGAATTACGATTTTCTAAAGTTGCCATCAAACACTTGCCAATTGCCATCACTATGATGTGTTTGAGGAAATGACTAAGATAAAGGAAAAGACCAAACAAGTGGGGAATATTTTTATATCTTTGACTACTTTCTCTTTTAAACAAACGACATAAGCATCCCTTTAATAAGAATGAAATAAGAATTTGTCAAACTGCTTATCAAACACTATATTTTTAAATAAGAGATTTTGTATCATTATTACCAAACACTATGTAAAATATAAGCTCTCATTTAATAAGGTCTTATATCAATAGTCTTAATAAATAAGCACAAAAATTTTAAGAGGTAAAGTTACCAAACACCACCTAAGTATCTTACTATTCATAGCTTCACTTTTAATGATTTCACATATCTACTACTATTAAATCGAAGTAATACAAGAGTTAGAATTTGCAGTCTCTTAATCAACTTGATAGTTAACCAAACTCTTAAAGGATATTATTTCAATCCTTTAGGTTATATTAATTTCTTGAATTACAGAAGTTCATGTTGACTTTTAGTCACTTACTGATACCGAAATCAGTGCATATATCTTTTCATTTATTCTATTATAAGTCGTAGTGATAAGTATCATAATCTCAATATTGTTAGAAATTACTATTAGGTATTTGGAACTTCATAGCACGATCACTTGTGTTTTATTTAATAATTCATCACAGCTATTATCATACCATTTTACCAATATCTTAACTTCCTAACATGTCAATAGTATCACTACGCCTTTTATTTCTAAGTTTGAGATTTCTTCAATCTATGTATCTTAACAACGGATGACATAGTGTCAATAAAGATCAGTCATAACTTCATTATTTTTGTTTTATTTATAGAACCTTAATAATATTCAAACTTCACTTAAGACTAAGCAAGTTGAAAAAGAAACAATTAAAATATACAATACTTCTCTCTGGAAGTTACTTAATCGTTTTCAACTATAGTTCTATTTCTATTTACGTAAACACTTTGCCTTTTTTACTCATATGAAAACTATTTTTGAAAGCAACTCTTAACTGATTATTAAATTAACCAAATTTTCATAAAACAAGTTTTCTTAAGTTACTTGTTAAACTAGTATTAATCTCGTTCTACAAATTCAAGATATTCACATCTTATGCTTCTAAAAAATTCTCAATTCCATTTTATAGTTATCAAACGATTCTCAATCGTTTGAGTGTTCGTCCTTGGTTTGTATGAAATTTTCCTAAGCATTTTTATATTGTAATAGTTCTATATTATCAACTTCAAATAATCCTATGTGCAGTGCTTAAATTCATGAACTCTTTATATCTCATTTCTACTAATTACCCATTGGTTTTGTAAGCTAATTTTAATTCATACCTTACTCAAATATCGAACTACTTTACAATAATCGTTCATGAATTTGGACTTCCTATATCTATTACACTTCGAATTATGCTCAATTATCGTATAATAAGTCTATTCTCTATTTAACTCTCCGTTCTTAACCTCACTCATTGTATCTCATGAGTTCAACATTGAACATATAAGGAGAATAAACTGCTTACTGCATATTTGGTGATAATTCAATAATACATATCAACTATAACACAATACCAAAGTATTTTTCAGTTCCTGGTTACTTCCTATGTAATCTCGACCTCAATTACGAAACCTTGTTCCTCAATTCTTTCAGTTTCAAAATCATCCCTTAGGTTTTTCAACCTAAGTTAATCCATAGAGCCTTAACCCAACTTCCAAATTAACTCAATCCTCAATATTGTTTCTTAAGTTTCCTTAATTGAGCTAAACCGTACCTTTAATACCAACTCTGTTAGGAACCATTTCATTAAGTCCCTGACAATAACTTGTTAACTTAATCTCCTAGATAGATTCATTAATGATATCAATTATTTAAAGTCCTCGAGATACTGACAGTCTACAAGTCATATTCAAGGTCTAAGCCTCTAATTAGGGAGCAATTTAGGAAGCCATTATATTAAGATTTTCACATTTTATAAAAATTTATGTAGAGCCTCCCCTAAAAGTTGGCTATCGACACTAAAAACGAGATAAAACACCTTTGGGAAAAGGCCTATAGTAGGACTCACATCTTCATAACACTTCATAATATAATATCAAAATGAATTAAAAGATCAAATTTATATCTAGTTCTCAAATTTCAACCTAAAAACTCATTTACAGTAATATCAACTCCACAATTCATATTTACATCAAATGAACTATAAACCTTTTTAAAATTCTTACATAAAGTTTCCCTATTAGTTTAAAACCAAACCACGACCTATTATCAACTTGAGAATCCAAAACACAATTCTTAACAAAAACAATATATAATAATAAAAGAAGTCAAAGAAAATCACTAACAAATTTCTATGCTTGTTCTTTTCTCACTTTCGCATTGGATACCTTAGATGATAAAAAATAACTCTATGGTGGCCCCAAATCCGAGGCAACCTTGGGCACCACCATGTCATATCACACGTCACCAAGCCCTGCTATGTTATGGCCTACTTACCTATTATGCCCCACGACCTGACTGGTAGCTTACACATTTCCAGTTGACACTAGCTTAGCCAATTATTCTTCATATAATTTCTAGTGAATTAGTTTAGCTAGTTAGTTAATATATCATATCTTATTATCATTTTACAACATAAGTCTTTAATTGTGAATATATTATGCAATTTAACAGTCCTACATAGTTGAAGACCCGACAAAAGGATACCATGTATATAACAAAGGCGGAATAGGTACATCAATAGATCCATATACATGTATTAAGTGTTCTACAGTCCCTAAAACCTAACAAGACTTAAATATATACATACTGTAATAAAAAATGAGCTGATGTCGGTACGTCAGAGGTTGTCGCCCAATAATTCCTTACACTTGCCATTGCTTGTCGAAGAATCTGCACTTAGTCACCCAACAAATACAGTGACGAGTCCAGTGAGTAAAGTCCTAAGAGAAGTCCACATAAAATTCATGAATAAACTAATAGAACTACAAGACATGTAAGTAATACATCTAGTAATAGAAAGTCATACTCACATGAATGTAGTCGGCATTTGGCATGCAAAAACAACAATGAGTAATATAACAACACATATAAATAAAAGTAGGCTCGAAAGTAAAGCAGTAGTAAATAAACAACCGAATAAAACGAGAAAACCCAGACCTAAACTAGTTGGTACATCGATAAAAGAGGATCGAACCATGTGTATACTCACAGGCTTATGGTGACTATACACCAACTACGCTTAACGAGTGAACCCCTTCCAGATACTATTTCAAGTAAAAGGAACACCATAAATCTCTCTAGATGGTCGTAGACACATTCTACTACCATTAACACAAATGATAAAACGAGCAACCCATGCAAGTGATTTAGCCACAACCAAAATATACGCAGCTGAAATTAAAGTGAAAACCCATTTGTGCGCACTAGCAGTCACACATGTAATCTGATATTGATAAGACCACACCATGAAATCTGTGAAGCTTTCAAATGGGTTTTACACACCTAAAATACGTACTCCGACTTCCCTAGACTCCCGAATCCGACCCTGGCTAGCTCTCCGATACCCGAGCTAGGACCCCCTTAGTCCCCTGAAGTCAATTACGTGTTTAAGATTTATTATAAGTGTTTTAGGTTGATTAGAATTGATTTCCAAAACCCACATTTGAAATGTGAAATTTTAGTGTTTTCAGGGGTCCTGACACCGTGCCTGATGCCCCAGTGTCATACATTAACAGGCACGGTGCCGGAATGACGTCAAGCTCGGGCAGAGCTACTGTATTATGACAATTTGGGGCTTTTGATGAGGTTTCCGACTCTGGATCTTGGCAAGCCTCACACGGAATGATCTTGGGTTGAAACCCTCATCCAAATCAACAATAATAGAATACATACATCATTTATAATATTTAATTTCATCAATTCAAAAAATCATTCATTCATTCCTAATTTTGACAAAGAACATCATTTTCATGTATAAGAGGTGAACAAAATAATAACCTTGATGCTTAATCCCTCAATTCGATGTCAAACATTGAATTCTCAGCTCATCAAACCATTAAATGTTGCTGTCCATAACCCTAATCTTCTAGTTTTGCATGTAGAAGTTGGTGGTTTTATGGGAAAATCCATTGAGAGTTAGTTTATATAGTTAAAATGTCATCTAATGTGCTACTCATACCTTGAGGATATCATTTGGTTCTGTTTTGAGCTGTCCAACACAACATTATGACTTCAATGTGACATAAATCAGTGACACATCTTGCCTAGTTTTTTTTAATCTAGAATCATCTTGAATCCAATCAAGGGTCCTTAATTTTTAATCTAATTATAGTCCATCTATTTATTTGATCAATTGAATTAATTTAGCACATTAATACATATAATTGGTGTTCTTAGACACACTTATTGATAAATTAGTAGTCCCACCAATCCCCAACTACCTGGCACCCAATGCCATGAACCCTGACATACATCTCGAGGCACGTCATATTTTAATTTATTAATTAACTAACTTCAGTTATGATTCAATTATCTACTATGTACTATAGTTAGCTTAGTTTAGCATCCCTAGTTAACTCCTACATGATACCCGCGTTGACACGTTTTCCAACATAACTACCTGCCACATCGACTCACCTGAAATTAACATATACACATTCAACGCAATATAATAATATAATGATTTTAAACACCGCACATAAACAACCATCATCCATAAATATTATATTCCCTTGATTCTCTTGTCCGATTCAACCGAGTTATCTGCATAAGGCCGGAATTACGGCCGTCAATCCCCAAAATTAATGCTGATCCTAGTTTAATTAATTTGGGCCATTATAAATTTTCCCGACTAGGAGAAATTTCGTCCTCAAAATTTTGATATCAAGGAAACTCTGGTTCACCTATTCAATCCCTGTGTGACCACGCCTCACACATTGATAGTACTACTCTACTATCTCTCGAACACTTAATTACTCTCATACCCATTATAGGGGACATAGCATTGCACTGATACATAGGCACATGCCACTGAGATGATCATGATTCGTCATGCTCCTCGACACCTTTGCAAACTACTCTCTGCCTGATACCATGCCCAAGTTATCTTAACCTAGGTACCTGTCACCAGGTAACCTTAAACCTCTCCTATCATGTATCACTACATAATAGACATAACAAACCACAACCTACCATGACACACCATGCATGCATGAAATTTAATTGAAATTATTCATAATTTTAAATTACGTACCCTGAACCCGCTATTGGGACGTCTCTTGGCCTGGCTAAGTTACGGTATGCACCGGCTCATGAGTCTGCACAAGTTTCACTGCTGCATGAATCGCCTATCTTTATGGACATTCCATCCTAATATAACCTTCATGCCCACATTGCCAACATGTGGTCCTCTATCCTAGTCCTGCTTGCTAACTCCTTGATCTCTGAGTCTGTCTCTACAGGTGCGCTGGTAGTGCTGGCACAACATATGCTCTGGCTATCCAATCATTGTCCCTACGGCTTCAATCGTACTTTTTGTCCTCTTAGTCATCTTGTTCTTTTTATTTTTTCTACCTAGAACTCTTTCCAGTGTGTCTATTAGCCTCGGTAGAAGAATGCCTATCATCCATCTGCAGAAGATGTGTCTCATGTATGAGTGCTCTATTATACATTTCCTGTACTGTTTGGGCTTCGATGGAAATAATGGCGCAAGCAATGTCCTCAATTAACCCTCAGAAACAATGGCTCTACAGTTTCTTGAACACCCTACTACTCACGTACTCATTACAAATGACATATTTTTACATCGATACATAGGTGGGTAACACTGAGATGATCATGATCCATCATGCTCCTCGATACCTCTGTAACCTACTCTTAGACTGATAGCGTACACAAGTTACCGTAACCTAGTTACCTATCAGCATGTAACCCTAAAACTCTCCTATCATGTATCAAAACATAATAGACATAACAAATTATAACCTACTAAGACACGCAAAGCATGGATGAACTTTAACTACAATTATTCAAAATTTTAATTTACGTATCCTAAACCCATTACTAGGATGTCTCTTAGCCTGACTCAATCACTATATGCACTGACTCTTAAGTTTGCACCAGTGTCACTCCTGTTGGAATCGTCGATCTTCATGGATAGTCCCTCCTGATATGACCCCATGCCCACATCGCCAACATGTGGTCCTCAGTCGTGGTCCTGTCTACTAACTCCCTGATCCCTAAGTCTATCTCTTTGGTGGCGCTAGTAGGGCTCACAAAGCATAAGCTATAACTGTCTGATCATCATCCCTACGCCCTCGACCATATTATTTATCCTCTATGTCATCTTGATCACTCTGTCTCTTCTGCCCAAAACTCTATCCGGTCTATCTCTCAGCCTTGGCGAAAGAACACCTGTCACTCCTATACTGAAGATGTGTCTCATTTGTGAGTGTTCTATAAAAAACTTCCTGTAATGTCTAGAATAATTATGCTAGCAATGTCTTCAATCAACCCTCAGACGAAGTTATACATCTGTAGTCTTTTAGTGCCTGCGACTTCAGTGGCAAACTGTAATAAATACCACTATATCTCCATTTTATTTTAAACTATCCAGCTACCCTGTCTTAGAGACATAAACTCCTCTCTCAGCCTCAGTTGGAACTCGATTAGGATGTATTGATCATAGAAAATCTATTGAAACTCAGCCCATATGGTCGCATTTGGATGAGTGTTTATGTACGTTGTCCACCACACGACAACATCTCCTCTGAGCATATGCCCTGATATCTAGGCTTGTATGCTCTCGTGAACTTGCAATAGCGTGTATAGTCTCTGATGTGCAATCAACCATTTCCCGGCTGCCTCTGTGTCTCGCCTTCAGGAAACTTAGCCCATGTGGTTGGATCTGGATGAACTTCTTCATCAACTTCACTTCCACTGTCATCAAAGTCTCAAATGCGTCTGCTGTGCTAGTGAAGCCATTAATGTCTCAGTCGTAGCTATCGCTGTCTCAGTCTGTACTATTGTCAGTGCGGCAACCACTACTAGAGTTTCCTGTACCACTGCATGCATCGATACATTATGAATAGTCAGTGTAACTATCATCGGAGCAACTGTCATCGACGCAACTGTCATCTCAGTCATCTTAAGTAACCAAGCGGTGATGAGTGATGCAAGTGCTGCTGTCTGTGTGCACATCATATTCATCAATAGCTCAAACTACCTATCGTGTACTGCAAATCGCTCGGCTACTGCCATATCGAAACCCTTATCTATGGTCTGATCGCTCGTTTGACCAACATTAGTAGGAGGTGGAGTCGACTGGGCATCCATCAAGATTTGCATCGAGAAGTGTGCTTCAGATCACCTTTTGTATATGTGTATATAATATATACAATAAAAAATATAACACGCATATAAGTCTTATTGCTACCAGACTCACATTTACTTCCCAACTAGGATTATAAGCCACGATCTTCAGGTTTCCATATTTAAGGTTTGTTTGTTTGCATTTTATCCTATTTATTTAAATTATTTTCAAGGCTCCATCAAAGCTCTCTGATACAAAACCGTTGGAACCCAAATCCCGAAGCAACCCTGGGCACCGCCATGTCGCATCACACGTCACCTAGCGATGCCACGTCATGGCCTGCTAACCTATGACTATTCACACGTCATTCGTGCCAAATATAATTCGTACTTGAGTTACCAATCCCACAAGGGAGTAGTAGAGGTTGATATGGGGTCAAATCCACAAGATTACATTTTACTTTGAATTAACTAGAAAGGGAAATTCGGGGGGTTTTTAGAAATTTTAAGAAAACATTAATTAATTTAAATTACCTAGAAATTAAAGTTTGCAAAAGCGAATTCAATGAAAGAGAATACCTAGGTCTATGGTACAAATCCAAATCAAGGTTCAATAGCATATCATGGTCCTCAATCTTTCCAAAAGATTATTAATTCAATTCATCCTATATAAGCTATAGGAAATCGACATCCGCTAGAAATCGCTAATTCTTATAGTCTCAATAGTTAGGACGTTCGCCACTAACTACTTTCTAATCAACACATAACCCTAGACATCCGCCAATAAGGTATAATGCATTAACCACATAAAAGTCCGTAGGAATACTAATCCTGAACAATAGGATCGCGTCCACTTCCAATTTAACCTAGATTTATTTATCGCACACTCAAGAACTGAAAGGTTTTGACGGAAGACGGATGAGCGATACTCATTTGTATTAGTCAAATTGTACAATGACGGATATGATTATCTTCATTAACTATAGGTCTTCCACCTAAAAGCATGCATTGGCCACATACATATCCTAAGTTTGCACCATAATCATGAAAACAACAAAAAAATAGAAAGAATTGAAATAAATTAAATAAATTAAATTATAAATAAAAAGAAGTCATATAACATGCTATCAACTAAGATTGTGGACTTGCTTTGCCATCAACCTAAGAAAAGAGTGCTAAGCCAGACATCGTCTTAAATAACTCCATTAAATTCTAAAAGAATAAACTAGAAAACAAAAGAGAAAAGAGAGAATTTGTGTCTGTGTAATATGTTTAATTAAAACCCTAAAGTCTATTTATATAAATTCCTTCAATTTGGTCTCTAAAAGAGAAAGAAAATATAATTCGTGGGTTATTTGTTGTCTTCTGCGCCTAGGTTGATCCAACGACTGCTGTGGCTTTGCTGCTTGGATCTCAGACACGTGTTAGGCGATGATTGGCTGAAGGCTGCTGGTTTAGCTAAAGTGGTGTGCTCGAATTGGTTATGAAGCTGTTGTGAACGTAGTTGAGCGAATAGGAAAATGACGCGTAGTAGGTGCGGATGCATATGAGGCGAACAAGGCTCGTGCAAAAATTTAGGAATTTATGTGGGCACACATCTCGAGGTAAAGTGAAGACCTTTGTTTGCTTCTTATCTGATTCAATCTGGCATGCGAATCTCGAGGCATGATGAATGGATGCTGAAGTGCTCTAACACAAACGTGTCCTTTTTTTGCGTTACTCGGTTGCTCCGTTCTCTTGTAATCCATTATGTAGTGCACGTGTCGAGGTAGATTAAAGGGTAGTGGAACACATTATAGGAATGACTTATACTTAGTCATTTTTGAAGGCTTTCCTCAACTAATGCGTCACCAAACTTGTTCTAAACCATAATATCATCAACACGGACTAATGTGGGTCCTACCAAGCTATCTTGAAGTACTTGTAAGCTTACTTTTCAATGCCAAATACCAATAACACTTCAAAAGATCTGATTTATATCATTTTCCTCAAATTTCCTTTGAACCAATGAAAATATAAATAAGAGAGATTTAATTAATAATAATAAGCATTGAGATATAAATACACAAAGTAAACACCTAAAAAATAATACTATTACCGACTTATCAAATACCACCAAACTTCGGACTTTGCACATCCCGAGCAAAGGTGTAAATGACAAAATAAAAGTAATCTGAACTCCTAATATAATTAAGAACCAAACTTAACTAATCATATACTCGATTCCGAACTCATAGAGTTTCTTTGGTTTAAATAGTCGCCAAGTCAACAATCCATTCAATAAATTTTAGAGTTTTGATATGTCTAGAACCGCAATCTGAACACCATTAAAATCACACTTTAAAGACCTAGACTCGGTCAAGATAAATGCGATCAACTACCCACGAGTTTTCTTGGTCTATACACTCAAGCACACAAGTTTACAATCTTTGTAAGATAGTGCATCAACGCTAAAAAAATACTATAGGTAAGAAATGCAACCACACTCTCCACTATTGTAGACTTAGCATGAATAAAGATCAATATGACTTTAAGCAAGTTGTAATAAGCCTAGGGTATTGTACCGAGGAAATGATATAAAGGTAATGCAAAACAATAGAAAACTAAAACTTAGATTGTCAAAATATATTCAGAGAACATGAAGGTGGCTTATACTGCACTTAACTTCATTTCTCTTTTAATATGTGCAATCCTCACCTTTTTCCAACCACACGACTCCCTACTCCATTTCTTGTGGATACCATTTCAGGTGGGACTCTCTAATCATGACTTGACTTTTTCATATCAATTAACTTCCCCTTATTTTGGGTATATAAAATAATTTTCCCTCTAAGTTTTTTTCTCCTATTAATTTCATGTCTCTTTTTAATTGTTTCAAATCTAAGATTAGCTTCCAACTAGGTAAAGGATTATATAAGGCTATGGCTATGAGTTTAATATCATGTAAGAAAGAATTAAAGGTTGAGTTGGCTCAAAATGGGTTACTTAGGGAAATTACAGTAGGTAGGCTTAAGGCTAAGGGTTTTCATTCAAAAATGGCCTAAATCATTTCCCCAAAAGTGGTTTAGTCATAGGAATTCAGCTTGAAGTGAGTTACATCCTCGTTCTAGCACCCTAGAAATCTAACTTTTTTCTACTTGTAAAATTTTGACCATATGCTCCCTTTGGTATCTAGCACAAGGCTTAACCCTCATACTAAGTCTCATATGAAATCATAAAAATGCTGGGCTACGGGCTAGAGTGAGTGTTTCTCTTAATTTCTCCTCAGTTTCAAGTCAAAAAGGAAACCATAGCTCACTCATCCACAACTAAAGGCATGAAGCAAAGTCTCATGTGACTCAAAATAATAATAATAATAATGATAATAATAATAATAATAATAATGAAAAGAAAAAGAAATGGAAAGACAAGAAAATGAGAGAAATAAAACCACCATTACCATCTTTCAACCGCATAATTGAAAAAGGTTATGATCATACCTGTGATTTTTGGCAAAAACATCTATCCAACACAGTCCACAATCCTTGAAATACCTCCAAATTTATTCCGAACCTTGTCCCTAAGGTTCAAAACAAGTCAAAAGGTGCACACCTAAAAATAAAAAAAAGTGTGTAATAACATAATAGAGACTGAATTAAGGAAATGATACGAGTCATGCATAGTTATAAGAATACTAAAACAAATAAACAAAGTAAAAAAAACCAAAATTTGGTTTGCCTCCCAATAGAGCCTTTGTTTACATTTTTTGCCTCGACTTAGAAATGCACATCCTAAGTGATGTTGTCCCACTCAATTAGGTCACGAGTGGTTCTCTTCCGCACAACTCCATTGGGAGAGTAAGTAACCCTTGATTTTATAAACGTGGGTGAAGGAATCTAATTAACATTTGACACTTGACAACTGCCCTGCTTTTCAAACGTAATCTCATCCTGCAATAAAGAGTTAGAAATATGCATCGCAAACAAGCAATATATATTAGTAGAAGGTTTCATGGTGTAAAAAAATACTAAATTTAAAAATATCGCCATCAAACTCCATAGAAAAACTACCCTGAAAGACGTTGACTTTGGTTCGAGAAGTCTAAAGAAAAGGTCGACCTAACAAAATGGGAGGTACGCAATGGAAAAGTTTGTCCCCCATGTTTATTATATAAAAGTCTTCAGGAAAGACCAATTCCAGAACCTTTATCAAGACATTCTCTGAGACCCATACAAGATGTACAATCGACCTATATACAAGGTGGATAACAACTTGTGTGTCCAAAAGTGGACCTTCATGCAATCTTTATATAAGGAGAGAGACATGACATTAATAGATGCAATTAAATGACACATGGTACTCTAAATGACAATATTACCTATTTTGCATGGAATAACAAGCATACCTGGGTCTTAACACTTAGGATGAATCTTGTTTTGAATCACTGGAGAGACACACTCCTCCAAACTTACATTTTTCGTACCTTCAAACTTGCCCTTATTCGTGCAGAACTCTTTTAGCAGTTTAGCATAACGAGGCACATGTTTAATCGCATCCATTAACATAATGTTGATGTCCACCTTTTAAAACATTTCAAAGATCGCATTCTTGTCCCCTACCTTTTTTACCTTCACTAACTGTTATGGAAATAGAGATGGAAATATTATCTTTTGAGTAGGATCATTCTTCATTTCATTAGGCTTTATAACTTTTGATGAGACTTCAGCTTTTTTCTCTTGCTTTTGCTCTTAAGTCATGAATTCTTGAGCTTCAAGTTGAGCTTTAGGGGTATCCACCACCTTCTCAGTTCGTTCCAAGTGCTTGTACTTCTCTGGCTAAAGCCTTTATGGGAAAAGAAGCCTAATTTTTATCTTATGCTGCCATTCTTTTAATGAGGTATCATTTCCTTTGGAAGCGTTGGACTCATTCATCACGATCCCGCTCCTCAATGATATAACATTCACTTGAGCTATTTGATTTGGGATTGGTTGTGATAGCAACTTCCTTTGATCTTCAAGTCTCCCTAATCTCAACGTGATCTAACTTATCTGAATTTTGAGATTACGAACTATCGCACTGGTATAATTGATGGATTTATAAGTGTTAGCCTTTAATTAGTAAGATCTCTTGAAAACTGGCACTATTAAGCCACAAGAGCTTTCATCATATCTTTAAGTGAAGAGGAGTTATTGAAGGGTTCAAGCAACGGTAGACCTCTGGGGACAAAGGTCTGGTAGTTTTGATTTTAAGGCCCGTAACTAAAGTTCAGGTTGTTCCTCGCCGTTGCATGATTATAGGTGTCCCTAAATAGGGCTTGAGGCAGTCCCTGGAATTGATTACCCATGGCATTGGCTTGTTATTGTCATTAAAGACTGTAGGACGTTCATCAGTTTCGTGAGTAGTGGCTGCACAGAAGCCACAAGCCTAGACTTGCACTTTACCAGAGGTGAGGTGATGCTCCATCATGAAGGTTAGTTGGTCAATTTTACTGTCATAAGAATTTGAAACTGCTCCTGTATTGAGAATTTTGTACGTAGTATCATCAAGATCTCCATAAAGGCGTGACTATTATGTGATGTCCTCCTATAATAACCTTATCTAGGCCGATGTATTATCTTAAATGTGATGTCCACATGCGTTATCAATTATTCATTTCTCTACAAGCATCATGCTAACATAGAAGATATAGATTATGGCCTTCTTAGTTTGGCCATGCCGTGAATAGCTAGTTATCAATCACTTAAAGTGATCCCAATATGCACCAAATGACTCCCTCGCTTTAATTTTAATGCTGCATATGTCCTTGATGAGCTGAGCAACTCTATCCTTAGGGAAATACTCTTTTAAAAACTCAGTTGTCATCTCATTCTAAGAATTAATGCAACCAGGCGGAAGATAGAAAAACCATTCCCTGGCTTTGTCTTTAAGACAAAATGGAAAAGACCTAAGTTTTACCGTGTCCTTATTCGCTATAGAGGGTTTCATGGACTTGTAGTTAGTTTGAAACTCATTCAAAAAAGTAATTGGGTCCTCATTTACGCTACGATGGAAGGAAGGTAGGAGAAGGATAAACCTAGACCTCAACTCAAATTCTCTAGTATTCTCCGCATAGTTAATGCAGAGGGGTTGTTGTGCCTAAAGAGTTTGAAGGTCGTGATTGGCGTGCCCCATAGTGACTTAGCAATTTCCAGCTTGAGCCATGTCTAGAAGCTTTTAGCCTTGTTATTGCCTAAGTTGGGGTTTTCTATTCAACCTATGGAATGTTCTCTCTGGTTCAGGATCAAAAGGCAACAAAGAACCAGTCGATTTTGACTGAGTGAGTCTAGTGATCATAAAACTAAGAAAAAGGAAAAAGAAACTAACCTCAAAATAAAGGACTAAGTCCCCGTCAACGGCGCCGAAATTTGTTCACGTGCCGTTCATGCCAAATATAACCCATACTTGAGTTACTATTCCCACAAAGGTGTAGTATTGTTAAATACGGGGTCAAATCCACATAACTTAGGTGTTAAAAATGTAACTAAAAAGGGAAATTCGGGGGTTTTTAGAAATTTTAATAAAACAATTAATTTATTAAAGCTACTTAGAAACTAAATTTTGCAAAAGTGAATTCAATGAGAGAGAATTCCTGTGTATACGGTTCCACAAATCCAAATTAAGGTTCAATTGCATATCATGGTCTTTAATCTTTCCAAAAGATTATTAATTCAATTCCTGTTAGATTAGCTATAGAAAATCGACATTCTCCAGAAATCCCTAATTCCCCTAATCTCGATAGTTAGGACGTCCGCCACTTACTATTTCTCTAATCCAGACATAACCCTAGACATTCGCCAATAAAGTTTAATGCATTAACCACATAAAGGACACTAGGAATATTAATCTTAAATAACCGAATCGCGTTCGCTTCAAACTTAGCCTAGATTTATTTGTTGAACACTTAAGAATCGAAAGGTTTTGATGGAAAACGGGTGAGTGATCGTCACTTGTATTAGTCCAATCACATAATTACGGATGCGATTATCTCAATTTACTATAGGTCTTCTACCTAAAAGCATGCATTGGCTACTTACATACCTTAAGTTTGCACCATAATCATGAAAATAACAACAAATAAAATAGAATGAATTGAAATAAATTAAAGTATAAATAAAAGATCTTACATAACATGCTATCAACAATGATTATGGACTTGCTTCGCCTCTAACCTAGGAAAAGAGTGCTTAGGCGAACATCATCTTGAATAACTCCATTACATTCTATAAGAATTAACTAGAAAAAAATAGGAAAGAAAGAATTCTTTTGTGTGTAGTTTATTTAATTAAAACCCTGAAGTCTATTTATATAAATTCCTTCAATTAGGTCTCTAGAAAAGAGAAAATAAAATTCGTTGGTTATTTGTTGTCTCGTGCACCTAGATTGATCCAACAGTTGCTATGCCTTTACTGCTGGATCTCGAACACTTGTCAGGTGATGATTGGCTGAAGTGTCACGGCCTGAATTCCAAATCCAAGTTATTATCTTAATTAGGATCTTCGACTTATAATGTAGGACCCGCATCGAGATACGTGCACTGACTGAGGCATGTGGCCTAGGTATGTGTTAGTTTCGTGTGATGTATTCCTAGTGTAATGTATATGTGTACACTTACTAAGTCACTCCAACTTGTGTATAGATTTTGAGACGTGAGCGGGGATGCGTCTCGAGATGCATGCTAGTGTGGCACTAGGGTAGAAAATGATGTGGTAAGTCCTAACTTTGCTTAAGTTATTTAAAAACTGCTAATTCAATGTGCCTATAGTTCAATTTACACTAATTTGACAAAAGTTAGAAATATAAAATAATGGTCATTGATATTCCTAGAGATACGTGTGAAAACATCACAAGACCAATTGAGTTATAATGTGTGTTACCAAAGATGAGTTAGTGGATGGTTAGTGGAGTTTAGATCCTTTAGTAAGCCATAAAATTAGCCTAGAGATGGGTGTACACATATAGATCAAAGGCTCAAATTAAACCTTATCGATATATATAGGATTGATGGGGATCTTCATCTCAAATCGTTTCATTTTATGCATGAGAAGAGAAGAGATATTTGTATAGGAAGATAAGTGGATGTGCGGAGAAATTCTGGTGGACTTTTGAAGAGTTGATCAAGTTAGCGAGGTTATGCTACTTGGTATGTTGATCTACACCTTTATGTTTGTGGAGATTTATGATTTAATGATTATATATGAAGTGTAAGGTGTTCTTATTGATATGGAGGATGTATAGGGACTCTAGTGGAGGATAACAGAGGTCCCAAGCGATAGAGATGGCCATTTGGAGGAGGAAGCTTAAAAATTCGAAGTGCATAATTTCTAAATTTCTTGCTCATAGTGTGCTAAGTGTGTTTGCTAGCGCGCTACCTGCGTGTAGCGCGTTAATAAATATGAGTAGCGCGCTAGATATAGTACCTAACGCGCTAGGTGCTCTGGACAACAAAGTTTCTGCAAATTGATGAAGACTTTAAAAACTTCTAACTTAGCCTAAATCCATATAAAACCATCTAAACATATTCTAAAACATATTTAATGATACCATGAACCTAGTCCAGGTAAGCGTTTTGAGGTGTTGGGAGATGGTTAAGTTAGAAAATTTGCGTGAATTGTAAGTAAATCTATTGAGGTTCTTTTCCACATTTAATTTCCATTATATATTGTTGTTCAATAGTTTGATTTTACTAACTGTATGCTATGCAATATGGTATCATTAATTTTAGTTAATTTCACTCACCAAGTGAGTTGTTTGATCATGATATCGTTCCTTGAAATGACTCATTGCCTCTACTCTTTTCCATTGTACTTGTTGGCGGATTATGAATTGAATTATGAATTGAATAGCATGCTACTAAGATAGTTGTATTGATGAATTGGATATGGACTTGTATTCTTACTTATAGTACTTTTGAAAGCAATAACTTTACTCTATAGCTCTTAATGAGGCTTCGTTGTGAATGTAAATTAGTCCTAATGTCTAAGGCCCATTGCACTATATTGAGATGAGCGACACATGAGGTTAGAGTCGCCGAGGTTGTTTGCACTCGCCACTATAGCGCGACATACGGGGTTAGAGTCAATGAGGTTGTCAGTATAAGGCACACAAGGTCAGAGTTCCTGGGTTGTTTGCAAACGGATACTAGACCGTGCAATCAAATACACACATCTTTTTTAAGTGGTTTTAATGGCTTAAATGATGTAGATCACGACCGACTGGACCTAGTTCATCACTACTTAGCCTGGTGTCAGTTTCACTTATTTAGCTTTGGTATTTACTAGCATATTTTAGTTTATGCAATTCTTTGATTTCTTTATGCTTTCAAATACCTTTTGTATATTTGGAGATGTGTATGAGAATCCCTAGATGTTACTTTCTACTTTATAGCAGTCACCGTCCTTTTTATGATGGGTGGTGCACATCCGATGACTAGCAGGCCTACCAAGGAGAATATTGGTGACTACCTCTGAGCCTGTGGCGTGCAACAAATATTGACTTTGTAGACTTTTGTTCTTTTGCTTTATTACGTACCTTATGTCTTTCTGATACATTTATGTTGTATATATGTCTGGGTTGAGTGTTAGTTCCCCGACATGACACATGTTTATTACACTGATTATCACATTTTGATATATATATATATATATATATATATATACAAGTGATCGTGCTTTCCTGGTTTTCCACACTTAGGATTTGTATTTAATTCCTTCTGCTAAATCATTAAGAATCATGTTATTGTAATAATTGTTCAAGAGTTTAATAGTTTAATTTACTCTAAATTTTTTATAACATTAAGAATTGTGTGTTGTTTTATCATGGACATGATTATTAAAGAAGGGCTAAATGCCGACTAATTTGTTATTAAGTCTTACGTGGTTGATATTTGGGCTTAATGACGAGATAGACCGGGTAGTGCCCTAATTTAGAGAATGAGATTTCGCAGTTGGCTTCAGAGCAAAAGTTCTCGATAAACACAAACTTTTGCTATGGAAACCAGACGACGCCTAGAAACAATTAGTAGAGAAATAAGTGAAAGTGAGTTGGAGAATTGTTATATTTCTATGTTAGTTGAAATATGTGTAGTATGTATATACAATATATTTGTAGTAGTTGATTCACGCTCATTGTCAATTTGCAGACATCGATTGCCAATGCAAGTGAGGGTGGAGAAATCGGAGCTAGCGGAAGGTACTCTCCTATTCCTTCTGCTAATGACTATCAAAGGTTGTCTGACCGTGTTGCAGATCAGGATCAATAATTAGCCGACTTTATCTCCTTTATGACGGTGTGCATAACTGCACTTATACCGGTCATACCCACCAATATACCCTTTACTATGATAGTACCCTCGACGACTACTGAGATTTGGGCTGCACCGACTACCACTATCGCAGAGCCACGAATATTTGTTCCACTAGTAGCATAGCCTCTGGCAGAGTCTATAGTACCTTGTCCTCCCAAGCTATTGATAGTGACGGTTCTAGTTTAGGATACACCCATTCCCATACCGACAACTTCTAAGACCGATGGCTTATCGAGGGACGCCAAGCTGGTGAAGGAGTTCATTAGGCTTATGCCAGTTTTCTTTGATGGGAAAGAGATCATCAGAAGATTGAAGGGTGGGTCCTATCAAAGGAAAAACTAAATTTGTTGCTAAGTATCAGGATGGATTGCATCCCAACTTTTCTCAATATACCTTGGAGAAGGGTGCTGATATTTGCTGGAGGACAACAGTGGCCAGTAGGGGTAGTTTTGCGTCATGGGATGATTTCAAGAAGGAGTTCTCTAAGCATTATTTTCCAGCATCAATTGTGAAGAGGATGAAAAAGAATTTTATGACACTGAGATACGCTGAGGGATAGTCAATGGTGAGTTATATAGACATATACAACTACCTCAGGTAGTTTAGTGGAGATTTGGTTGAGAGTAATGCTGATGATGCTTTCTACTTTGGCGATGGACTGACACCTGACATTGCACATCATGTGGTCAGTATTGGAGCTAGATTTATCCAAGAGATATATGAGCTCTCTCTCTCTCATGAGATATATGAGTTGGGTAGACAGGAGGAGGGACCTGTACAGATAGCTTATCAAGGAGCAAATGTTAAAAAAATGAGATAGAGAGGTAATGAACAAAGGAGATATGATAAGAGATTCTAGAGGGGCGGGGTGCCTGCTCCCTATATTCAAGCAGTGCCCTATGTACCACCTCCTGCACATATTTAGGATGGACAGGGCAAACTTCCCTTACCACTTTCCACCAGACATGCATTACCAGCACTACCGGCACAACGACAACAACAACAGTAGGGAGGCAAAGGCAGAGGCAGAGGCAGAGGCTGAGATAGATATAGACAGGGACAAAGACAGTACGTGGTGCAGCGCAAGATACTATGATCACGGACAGATGCATCAAATCGGCCAGCGTATACTGATTATTTATTATAGATGTGGTTAGGTGGGGATGCATAGCTAGAGACTGTTCACAGTTAGCAGCAGCCTATCCACGGCAGGGCTAAGAGGGATCTCACATGGTAGTTGTTGTACGTGCAACAAGTATAACAACTCGCTTATAGCAATAGTGTGACCAACTTAGGTTGACTACGTACTTAGCTAAAATTACTCTATTACTAACGAAATCCTTTTAATTGGTTTTATAATTAAACTAAACTAACCTATACTAACAAATCAATACAAATTATTTAAACACTTATATTAAGACTATCTTAGTTCACAACTTCATCTAGATAATAAGATACTATGCTTTTCAACTCATTTTATCATCTTTATTATGTGTGTGCAATGCCTAATCAGAATAGAAATATGTTCTTCAAATCTACTTTAACCCACTGTCATGACGGAAAAATTCTAATGCGCAAACTAGAACTCTACCTATTGGTGTGATAATGTAAGCTCCGTATTGTTTTAATGTTCCAAATCTTTATATTTATAACCAATTAAGTTTACTATCCATGCCTCCCTTATCAACAACAATCGCTCGATGTTGTGTATTTTACGTCTGTACCATCCATATCCGGCTTAAAAGCTTCAATGGCCATGAAAACTTCTAAAACCTAATGCCAAAATACATGTGATCATAATGTTCATAGCATTATGCTTAGAATCAATACAAATTCTAACCATTGCACTCTATTAATGTTTAGAGCATTGCATTCATACCATATGATCCATTGATCCCTAAGATTAATAGACTACTTACACATCATTAAAACAAACATGCACATAGTGCTATTCATTGCAATTAGAGATATAATAAAATAAATTCAATTAAATCAATAAACACAATACCCGAATCACCACAAATGAGTCTTCAATGTCTTCTCTCCAAAAATTGTCTTAATACTTAAGAATAAAGTAAACCTATGCTAAACTATATTAATGGAGGCTAATATCTTATATCTTATATGTTTACCATGTCTTCCTATCTATTTATACTCCCTAATCACATTTCCAAACAATTAGAAACCATACTTAACAATTTAACACAAAATAGAACTCTACTTTTTATTTTTTTCTCTCTTCGGCGTTGTCACTTAAGTCCCGACGATGTGTGTGCATTCCCACAATGTCGCCATTGCATCGGTCAATCAGTGTGCATTTCCACTCTTCAATGGCCTCGGCGCTATCCCTTTAGATCCCATGTGCCGTCCCTAGACCTCCACAACGCCGCCACTTTGCCAAGCTTCCTGGTCACTTTTCTCTACTTCCTTGCTCTCCCAAACCGTGCATTGATGTCCCACGCTGTGCCTTGATGTTACACAACGCCAACCTATGTTGTCATGACATCAAACCTCCTTAAGTATATTTTTGCTCTATTTCTCCTCTAATTTGCTCATTTCCTTCCTTTATGCATTATATAACCGAAAATACATAAACACAATCAATTACAGCTCATTTGGCGATATTTATACTAAATACAATACTAAACTAACCCAATATATAAGTTTAAATAATCACTTATCAAATACCCTTAAACTTAGGACTTTGCACGTCCCGAGCAAAAGTGTATTTTACTAATTCTCCTAACTACTCCTAATACCTAGTCCGCATTCATTTTATATTGTTCATGAAGTATCCTTTAATTCACTAAGTTTCAAGTTAATAATCCACTTAAGAGTTTTTCTTTTCAAAAACTGATATTATCAAGATATGTAGCTTTAACAACACATACAACTTACTTTCGAAATACCAAAGTAGATCACAACTAAAACCATCACCACTCACAAGTTTGTTTCACCTCGACACTCAAGTAGCAAGTGTACAATTTCATGATTTCTCATTAAACTTAGGAATTCACAAATAAGCATAGATTAAACTAGTTTTGGTAGACTTTAGCACTTCAAGAGTCAATAAGACTTAAAATAGTTGGAAAGAAAACTTAACTCAATAAAGTTACTAGCACTCGAGCTAAATTTTTTATTTGAAGAGTTTTATTTTAACTTCCGCCTTCTTTTCTTTATTTTTATCTCACTTTTCTTTTTTTTTCACTTTTTTTATTTTTTTTAATTCTCATGGTCCCTGCTCCTTTTCCTATAGACTTTATTTTTCCTAATGTTTTCCAACCTTCAAGTTATCTGCTCCATTTCCTATAGAACTTGTGTGACACTCTATTGTTTTTATTTCTATACCTCTTGTTAGCATTTCTCACTTTCACTTTATCAAACAAGTTAACTCTAAATTTTAATTAAAAATGCCTATTTTTTCTCCTCTTTGCACTAAGCTTTATTTGCTTTTGATTATCAAGTAAGATTCACACTTATTAAAGAACTCCTTAGAGATCTAACTTTTTCCACAAGATGTGTTCTAGTAATTTCTTCCGTTTGTTTGAAGTTCATGGTCTTCCCTAACTCAGGTTTCTAATCATAAAATCATACCGTTATTGCTACATTTCATATTTTCTTCAAAAATTAAAAAACACTATCTTGAGTTTCATATCAATAAGATACTTGTATTTTACTCATCTTTAATTAAAGGCATGAACATGCAAATGGACTACTTAAGGACACTTTGGGACTATTTTTTGATTATAGACAGTTGAAGAAGGTTACAGTTAGGAACACGTATCCATTACCGCGGATTGACAATTTAGTTGATCAGCTGAGATGAGAGCAGTTTTTCTCCAAGATAGACCAAAGATCATTGTATCATTAGCTTAGGATCAGGGATGAGGATAGGTCCAAGACATCATTCAACACAAGCTAGAAACACTTTCAGTTTACGGTCATGTCATTCAGGCTGACCAATGCCCCCATCATGTTCATAAATTTGATGCACGGATTTTGAGACCATTTTTAACCACTTCGTGATTGTTTTTAACGATGACATCCTGATCTATTCGAGGACTTGAGAGGATCACGATTAGCACCTCAGGGAAATGTTACAAACATTGAGGGAGCATAAACTTTATGTTAAGTTCAGTAAGTGTGAATTTTTGCTTTAAGAGATCAAATATTTTGGGTACGTAGTTGGGGCAGCAGGGATTGCACTAGATCCAGCTAAGATTTAGACTCTCAGGGATTGTCCATCACCTATATTAGTTACTGAGATTAGGATTTTTCTAGGTCTGCTAGGGTATTACCACAAATTCATGAAGGATTTCTCAAAAATCACTTCACCGATTACCAGGTTGACACAAAAGGATGTCGTGTTTGATTGGTCTGAGGTGAGCGAGCAAGCATTTACTTAGCTAAATAGATTGTTGACTATCGCGCCAGTATTGGTGTTACCAGAGGGTGGAAATGGTTTCTTTGTTTATGCATATGCTTTTCAAAAAGGTTTAGCTTGCGCGTTGATGCAAGATAAAGGTACGATGGCATATGCTTCTAGACATTTGAAGATTCGTGAGAAGAACTATCCTACACATGATTTGGAGTTGGCAGTGGTGCTATTTGTATTGAAGATATGGAGACACTATCTGTATGGGGAGAGATTCACACTCTTTACTAATTATAAGAGTCTGAAGTGTCTCTTAACACAAAAGAGCTGAACATGAGACATTACAGATGGCTAGAGTTTCTGAAGGACTATAAGTTTTCTTTAGAGTGTCACTCAGGAAAATCTAATGTAGTTGCAGATGCGTTGAGTAGGATGACTATGGATGTTGAGATTGTTAGATGTCATATGACACATGAGTATGGATTACTCAAGGCAGTAGCGATGGCGAGTCAATCAAAGGTTCCTACCGACACTCGGGTGATGATGTATGCATAGATGAGATTTCAGACATTGTCTACATAGAGAGTGTTTTAGGGTTAGAAGACCGATATTTTATACTCGAGGTTCACCGAGTTAGTACAGAGTGATGATTATGCTGATTGGACAGACGACATATCAGTGTCTGAGATTTAAAGGCAGATTGTGGTTATCATCACTGGTAGAGCCTAAACATGAGATACTTCAGGATTCACAACATTCCCAGTTCACTGTTCATCTAGGCAGGACCAAAATGTAACATGATATAGGGAGATGTTTCTGGTGGCATGGGATGGACTCGAACATGCATGAGTTTATCAGGAACAGTGGAACTTGCCAGCAAGTGAAAACTAAACATTGTAGACCTAGAGGTTTATTACAGTCGGTTCCCATTCTGTGATGGAAGTGGGAAAACATTGCCATGGATTTTGTTAGAGGACTGCCAAGGATTGTCAGGAGACATGATTCGATTTGGGTGATTATGGAGAGATTGACAAAGTTTGCTCACTTGCTACCAGTCGTAACTTACTACACATTTGACCAGTTGAGCATATCGTTTGAGAGAGAGAGAGAGATCATCATGCTACATGGGGTATCGTTGAAGATCATATTCGACAAAGATGTTATGTATACATCTAGGATGTAGTAGAGTATGCAGGAGCAATATGGTACGAGCCTACAGTTCACCACAACATTTCACTATTACATTGATGGGCAACTGGGGGGTGATTTAGATTCTCGAGGATATGCTTCGGGCTTATGTATTGGAGTTTGACGAATCTTGGGAGTAGTACTTACTATTGTATGAGTTTGCATGCAACAATAGTTATCAGGCCATCATTGAGATGGCGCCATTTGAGGCTTTGTATAGCAGACCATGTCGTTCGCCATTGTATTGGCCTGACCTAGAGGACCGGGAGTTAGTAGGACCTAAGATTGTTGTTGATCACACTAAGATATTGAGGCAGATCTATCAAAGACTTAAGGGTGCCAAAGAAATGCTGAAGAAATATGCAAACACATATCGTAGCAATCTCACGTACACTGAGGGAGCCTTAGTTTATTTAAAAGTTTCCTCGCGAAAGGGTCTTCACCGATTTGGGTTGAAAGGCAAATTAACACCGAGGTTCATCGTGCCTTTCAAGATTAAGGAACTGGTCATGAAAGCTACGTATGAGCTTGAGTTGCCTCCATAGATGTTAGGGATACATTCGGTTTTTCATATCTATATGCTTCAACTAGCTAAGTCGAAGGCAGGTGTACGACCGCTAGCTGATTTGAGTCAGATTGAATTGAGTGAGGATGTTTCATATGAGGAGCAACCAGTACAAATCCTAGACAAAAAGGTACAATAGTTAAGAGGCAAGTCTTTCACGAAGGTGCTAGTCAAGTGGTAGTTCAATGATGACTCGGAACTCACTTGGGAGCGGGAAGACTATATGCGATATTCATTTCTGTAAGTTTTTTAATCAGGTATAATCCTAACTTGAATTCTAATTTTGAGGATGAAATTCTCATTAGTTGGGAAGATATTTCAGGGCCTGAATTTTCAATCCTAGTTATTACCTTAATTAGGATCACCGACCAATGACGTGAGACCCGCATCGAGATATGTGCACTGATCGAGGCTTGTGGCCTAGGTATATGTTAGTTTTGCGCATTATATTCCTAGTGTAATGTATATGTTTAGACTTATTAAGTCACTCCTACTAGTATATTAATGTCGAGACGTGAGCAGTGATGCGCCTCAAGATGTGTGTTGGAGTGGGACCGGGGTAGAGAGTGATGTGGTAGATAAAACAATGGTCATTGATGTTCCTTGAGATACTTGTGGACATGTCACAAGACCAATTAAGTTATAATATGTGTTACCAAATATGAGTAAGTGGATGGTTAGTGGATTTTAGATAATTTGGTAAGCCATATGATTGGCCTAGAGATGGGTGAACACATATAGATCAAAGGCTCAAATCCAACCTTATCTATATATATGGGATTGATGGGGATCTTCATCTCAAATCATTTCATTTTATGCGTGAGAAGAACAGAGAAATTTAGAGAGGAAGCATAGTGGAAGTGTAGAGAAATGCTGGTGGATTTTTGAGGAGTTGATTAAGTTAGAGGTGTTGTACTACTTGGTAAGTTGATCTACAACTTTAATTTTTATAAAAAATTATAATTTGATGATTATATATGAACTGTAAGCTGTTCTTATTGGTATGGTGGATGTATTGGGTCTCTGGTGAATGAGAACCAAGGTCCAAGGCAATGGAGATGGCCATTTGGAAGAGGAATCGCTCAGCTTAATATACAACCCAAAATGTGTAGAAGAGACATAAAGTAAATAATACATCAAAAGAAGAGACCTACAAAAGTGGGGAGTAGAAAATCATTAAATGCTTAAAGGTAGTCACCGATCTTCTTTTTACTTGGCTTGCTGCTCGACGGATTTGCACCCACCGCCATAAAAAAAATGATGAGTACAATGTAATAAAGTAACTCTTGAGATTTTTATGTAGGTTTCCAAACGTAATCAATTGGTATTTAAAAACATAAATATAGCAAAGAAATGCTGAAAAGGAAATATATTAGGAAATGCCATGGTTAAACAATATGAGACTAACACAGGCTAAGTATTATTGATCTAGGTCTGGTCGGACGTGAGTCTTATCACTAGGCCTTTATTCCACTATCTTAGGGTGGAACTGTGCTCTACACCTCCATCGAAGGTCTAAGCTGAGCTCTACGACTCCATGATCATCCATATCCCACTCCTCAGAGGCGGAGCTGAGCTCTACACGTAAATAGATCATCTAAATATATGTACTTGCCGCGTACCTCGGGTCCCATACCCCTTGTGACACACAAGTGTAGTGGTGAGTGCTGACAACCCCGATAGTCCAGTGATCCCGTGTGTTGCGTATCTCATAATTGTGCAATAAATTCTACCACCGCTATATGATTTCAAGGAAGATTAGCATTATAGATTCCAAGACAAGGAAATATGCTTCAAAGTCAACATTTAAAGAATACAAGTCTATATTTATACTCCAATCTCATTACTCTAATCCTAATAGCATGCTATTCTCGATCACATTTATCATCAAAACAACATGAAAGCCATAGAACACGAGAATAGAGTCAATGATTTCCATAAGCAAATGATATCATGATAAAAAACAACTGTATAATGAGTAGAATATGAAACGAATACATGATATCAGAATACAAGGCATTTCATATTCAAATAGACTTTAAAACATAACATAATTGGAATGAAATGTAAAATAAGAACCTCAACAAGATTACTTACGAGTCATGCAATGTATTCCTAGCTTAACCGGCCTCCCAACACCCCAAAATGCGTACCCAAACTCCCGAGACCCTTCCCTAGGTTCTTTGTATATTTAGTACGTATTGGAGTGTTTTTAGATCCTTAGTTTGGGTTTTAGGCTAAGCTAGATAGGTTAAGTGTGTTTTGAAAAAATGCAAATTTTTAGTGCTTTCAGAGTACCAAACGCACCAGGTAACTTATCCAGTGCGCTAATAGGGTCCTATTAGCGAGCTATGAGTTTTATCTAGTGCGCTAAAACTGATTAGCACGCTAGAGAATTTCTCTAGCGCGCTAGGAGTGTTGGAACTCAGAATTCTGCAACCGAAAATCTAAGTTTTCCTTCAGGAATGGCCTCCTCCAAAGCCCCAGAACCCCGTTCCCCGCCACCAGGGATTCGTAACATCCTCCTCAATCAAATATATACCAAGAACTTTAAATAATTCAGCATTCTAATAAAACTTTGTAGATTTGAACATTCATCTCGTTGAAAAATTCAAGAACACTTAAAAACTTCAAAAATTCATAACTTTTTTATTTTAAATCCAAATTGGGAACTTCTTAATAACCGGATTATTAGCTGGAAACAAGGAATTCAAATATGTAAATAAATTTTGGAAATGATATCATTTACCCTCTGAAACTTCAAAAAAACCAATACGCGATTCACGCCCAATTTTGTCAAAAACTCTTAATTTTGAAATTCAAGCTTAGGAACTGAAATTTAGCTTCAATATTAACCAAACCAACGTTAAGAAAACTTAATTTTTACTTATTTATCGAAACCCCATGATTTCATTATTGAATTTTCCAAATTCACATAAATCACTTCAAAAAAAACTTGAAAGTAGTTACCTAAGACTTGGATTATAAAGGTTGTTCTTGACGATGCATCTCTTACTAATTTTTTAGCTTCATGGACCTTAGATCTCAGAATTCCAGCAACAACACTTCATCTTTGAATTTTTCTTAATGAATATATGATTTGCATGTTCATCATAAGCACTTGTTTATATATGTAGGTAAGATAGATTTTTGGCCATTGATCTTAATGTACACACTCATCTAAAGACTAATCAAATGGGTTTCATTTTGTTTCAATTCCACTAACTCTCCATTAACGCACCTTTGCTCACACCAAACCATTCTCTATTGGTATCTTGATGTGTCTTTACGTATCTCAAGGAACATCATATAGCTATTATTTTATTTTATTAACTTATGTTACATTTCTTATAAATTAACTATAGCCACATCAAATTTAATTAATTAAGCCACATTAATACATCTAATTAAATAAATGACTCACCATACCACTCTTTACTGGATCCCACGTCTGCACACCTCTCAAAGCGTACCCCCGTTCACGTATTGACACCTATAAATAACAAGTAGAAGTGACTTAGTAGTTTACACAAGTAAGACATAATAGAAAATCATCACGCAAATCTAACATATACCTCAGCCACGTGCCTCAGTCAGTACGTGTATCACGATGTGGGTCTTACATCACGGGTTGGCGATCCTGTTAAAGGATTAAAAACGCGATTAGCAATTTTGGGCCATGAAAAATCTTCCCAACTAATGGAAATTTCTTCCACGAAATTAAAATTCAAGTTAAATCTATACCTGAATTGAAAAGGTACGGGAATTTGTCCATCATATAGTCTTTCCGCTCCTAGGTAAGTTCCACGTCATCATGAAACTGCCACTGGACAAGTACTTTTGGGATATACTTGTTCCTCAACTGCTATGCCCATGATCTAGGTCTTGAATAGGTTGCTCCTTATAAGAAAGTCTTCACTCTAGTCGATCTGACTCAAGTCAACTGTCGGTCATACTCCTTTCCTTGACTTAGCAAGTTGTAGCATCGATATATGGAAAACCAGTTGAATCCCTGACATCTATTGAGGCAGATCAAGCTCCTATACAACTTTCTTGACTCGTTTCTTAATCCTGAAAGGCGAGATGAATCTCGCTGCAAGGTTGCCTTTCACCCCGAATTTCTAAAATCGAGGAAAAACCCTCAAACAAATAATGGCTTCCTCGGTGTATGTTAGATCACCGCTATACTTGTCAGCATACTTTTTCTATCTTTCTTGGGCACTCTTGTGTCTCTGACGGATCAATTTGACCTTCTACGTGTATTCAACAAAAAATTTAGGCCTACAATCTCCCGATCCTCTAGCTTAGCCCGACATGATGGTGAGTGACACGGTCTGCCATATAAAGCAACAAATGGCGCCATCTCAATATTGGCCTGATAACTATTGTTATAAGCAAACTTACCCAACGATAGGTACTCCTCCCAAGATCCGCCAAACTCTAGTACACAAGCTCGGAGCATGTCCTCGAGGATTTGAATCAATCTCTCAGTCTGCCTGTCAGTTTGAGGATGAAGAGTTGTACTGAATTGTAGGCGCGTACCATTCTGCCCCTACATACTTCGCTACATCTTGGACGTATACATAGCATCTCTATCTGACATGACTGTCAATGGTACCCCATACGGCCTAATAATCTCTTTCTTAAATTGTAAACTCAACTAATCGAAGGTTTAATGTTCTACTACTGGCAGGAAATAAGCAGACTTCGTCAATCTGTCAACTATCACCCATATTGATTCATGTTTCCTAGTAGTCCTCTATAAAATTCCATAGAAATGTCTTCCTAATTTCATCGTGGAATGGGAAGGGCTGTAGCCTCTAAGTTTGGGATGCTCAACTTTTACTAGTTGACAGATCCCACAATTCATGATGAACTCAAACACACCCGCCTACATCCCCAACCACCAAAAATCTCTTTCCATGTTATGGTACATTTTGGTCCTGCCTGGATGAATGGTGAATCGGGAACAATGTAACTCCTGAAGAATCTCATCTCTCAGCTCGGCAACAGATGGTGTCCACTTTCTGCCTCTATATCTTAGACATTGATCTGACGTCTTTGTCTAGTCAACATAATCTGTACTTTGTGCTAACTCACTAAACCTCAGGTACAACCTTTCGGTCCTCTGACCCTTTGACCCTCTTTATATAGACACTGTATGTACTCTCATCTGTGCACAAATCTTAACCCGAGTATCTGTAGGAATCTATGACTGACATGTAATCTCTGCTTCATCGATTAATCCATACTCATCCGTCATATGACATTTGATAACCTCAACATCTCTAACCGGTATCATTCTCAACGCATGTATGACTACATTGACGTTTCCTGGGTGATACTCTAAGGAAAAGTCATAGTCATCAGAAACTCTAACCATTTGCGTTGTCTCATATTCAGCCCCTTCTGTGTAAAGAGATACTTAAGACTCTTGTGATCAGTAAAGAGTGAATTTCTCTCTATACAGATGATATCTCCACACCTTTAGCACAAACACAATCGCTGCCAACTCCAAATTGTGCGTGGGATGGTTCTTCTTATATATTTTTAATTGTTTAGAAGCGTATGCAACAACTCCTCTGCCCTACAAAAGTACTCAGCCTAAACCCCTATGAGAATCATCTGTAAATACTAGAAATCCTTGTCCAGCCTCTAGCAATACCAATATTGGCGCAGTAGTCAACAATCTCTTCAACTCATCAAATGCCTGCTCGCAAGCCTTTGTCCACTAAAAAGTGACGTTCTTTTATGTAAATCTGGTGATTAGTGAACCAATTTTTGAGAAATCCTTCACAAATTGGTGGTAGTATTATGTTAAGCCCGAAAAGCTCTCGATCTCTATCACTCACGTCAGTGTTGGCCAATCCATGATAGCTTAAATCTTGGCTAGATCCACTGCAATCCCTGCTGCTCCAACAACGTGCCCCATAAACTTGACCTCTAAAAGCCAAAATTCACACTTGTTGAACTTGGCGTAGAGTCCGTGCTCCCTCAAAGTCTGCAATGTCTCCCTAAAGTACTGCTCGTGATCCTCTCTAGTCCTCAAATATATCAGTACATCATTGATGAAGACTATCACGAAGCGGTGAAGAAACTGTCTAAAAACCCAATGCATCAAATCCATGAATATTGCGGGGGCATTGGTCAGCCCAAATAGCATGACTATGAACTGATAATGTCCATATCTCATGCTGAAAGCTGTCTTGTACCTATCCTCCTCCCTGATCATGAGTTAATGATACCTTGATCGCTGATCTATCTCGAAGAAATATTGTGCTCCTCTTAGCTAATCAAATAAATCATCGATCATCGGTAGCGGATATTTGTTCTTAAATATGACCTTGTTCAACTATCTATAGTCGATACACAGTCTCAAAGTACCATTACTCTTCTTCACAAAAAGGATGGGTACTCCCCATGACGACATAGAGGGTGTGATGAATCCTTTATGTCCCAAGTTCTAAAGTTAAGTCTTCAACTCCTCTAACTTTCACGGAGCCATACTATACAAAAGTATAGAAATAGGATTGGTGCTTAGTAGTAACTCAATGATGACGTCATCCTCTCTTAGTCGCAGTAACAAGGTAAATCTGCTGGAAAAACGTTTGAAAACTTGAAACAATCGAATTTTGAAAAAGATACTCAATGATGAAGTATATGACATCAGAGGCAAATAATCGTAAATGTAATAAATACACTCTTGAATTCTGAATCCAAACATGAAAACGTCTTTACGAGAAATGGAGCATTTATTATTCACAATAATGAAATTAAAACCATATGAGCCCAAACATGAAATCGAAATGATGTTTTTGCTCAAGGCAGGGACATAATAATAATTATTTAAAAACAAAACAAGTCCACTAGGTAAAATTAACTCGTAGCATCCTATAGCCAATGCAACAACCTTTGCTCCATTTCCAACTCGTAGGATGACTTCTCATTTCTTTAGCTTTCTCCTTTTGGTGAAACCCTACATATAAATATAAATGTGAGATCTACATCCGGTATCCAATACCCTGGAATCAATAGTAGATAAGTTAATTTCAATAACGTAAACACCTGAAGCAGTAGTCACACTACCTATCTTTTTCTTTTGATTTTTAAGATAAAGCTTGCAATTTTTTAACCAATGCCTAGGTGCATGGCAGAAATGACAATTTCCTTCCTTTTTTTTCTTTTTGGGACTACGAAGTAGAAGCAACATGAGGCTTGAATTGTTTCATAGGCTTTGTGACAGTTACAACAGCCTTGACAACTTTAGCCTTGCCTTTGCCCTTTTTCTTCAGGCCCTTTCATTTCTTAACCATCAACACATTAGCAATGGTTTTTTAACATTCTGCTCAACAGTTTTAAGCATTAAATGCAACTTTGAGATAGACTTTTCCATATTATTCATGTTATAGTTCATCACGAATTGTGAATAACTATTATGCAATGAATTCAGGATCAAATCTGTAGCCAACTCTTGGCTTATGGGAAATCCAAGTATGTCAAGATAGTCAATATAGCCCTTTATTTTCAGAACGTGAGGACTAATTAACGCACCCTCCACCATTTTTTAATAATGAAGGTTCTTGTCTGTCTTAAACCTTTCTTGCCTGGCTTGCTGTTAGAACATTTCCTTCAACATCGTAGCCATGTCGTAAGCTTCCATATGTTCCATGCATTTTTAAAGTTCAGGAACCATGGTTGCCAACATAATGCATGCAACATCAATTGAGTCATTGACATGCTTAGTATGTGCATCATTTATAACTCTTAAAGCATTGACTTGTGGCTCCTCATGAATATGATTATCCGGGACATACAACTTGCGTTCATGCTTAAGATTAATTCTCAAGTTTCTGAACCAGTCAAGAAAGTTTGTCCCGGACAACTTATCCTTCTCAAGGATGGATCGGAGTGACAAGGGATTAGTGTGATTTGAAGAGGCCATATATCTACAATAAAGATTAAGAAAAAGTTCATTTTAGTATAGATGAATAGACTCACACTAAATTAACAACCCTTCTTAAAAATGTATATTAATTTAAGGGACTAAAATCCATGTTTCACCTAATTCGAAGACATCTAAGGCATGACATTTTGAATTAGGTTATTTAGGTAGGTATCAATTACCAATTACATCATATGTAACTTTTAGTTATTTTTATAAGATTATGACATCTTATATCTTAGCATGTTTTATCTCATCTAGTGCCTAATGCCCAAAACAATTTTGATAGCTTTATTAAGTCTAACCATTTCAAACAATACAGTAACTGTTACTCAACTTGCCTCACCAAGAAAACAAAATACACTATTTGGAGCTAGAACCATATTGGTGCGATCGAAGCCTTGACAAGTATTTGAGGATGGATGACACATGACTTAAAATTTGGAAGAAGGATTTTTATTTGTTTTAGTGATCATGATTAAACAAGATTAATATTATATATTACAATGCATGAACAATCACTAAACAAGTTAGAAAATTTAACTAATATTGACTATTATACGAATTTCCTTGCGCTACGAATAGTTAACGGTGGTCCTGCTAGCCTTATATTAGACAATGATTTTCAATTCCAAAAATTGAAAATCGCCTATAACTTTTTAATATTTTAGTCAATCAAATTAACCAAAACTACCCCTTATTTTAATTCTGAAAATATCAATGAAAACATTTTCTGTTAACTCGGGCCCACCTTTAACTTAATTTCTTATCCTAATCCAATTAGAATTTAAGATACTTTGAATCCTTATCCAATTAGAATTTGTTATATATCTCACCTATCTTATAGAATTTGTAATTTTTTTTCGATTACAATTTTTTCTCGTATCTAATAGGAATACACTAAGGATAACCGCAATGAGATATATGATCAAACCAATTTTGAAATATTAATTATGCATTCAACACCAGAATCATATTAAATTAATCAAATTAACCTAATCTTGATTTCTATCATGGAGACATACATAATTATTGAACAAAAAATGAAATATGTATTCAACACTAGAATCACATTAACCTAAAAATTAATTCTACCCTGAACATACAAAGTTTGCATTGTTCAATATTAAAAAACATATGTTAATCGAAATATTCAAAACATGAATACTATCATTGAATCAAGTCATGCGCATGTATCAATATACATGAATTAACAACATGCTTTAAACCCTATTCTTGATAACAATTATCACATAAGCTATATGTACATCATACATGTACATAAATCAAGATTATGTTTTCACACATATATCATATCTACATTAGAGAAAACGTGCAAATGTTTAATAGAACCGAGCTTATGGATCTGATACGACAATTGGGTTTTTGGGGTTCATTCGTAGCGAAAAATTCAAAACGATTTTTGAAAAACCCCAACATGATTGAAAATAGGTTCCATTAAACTAGATCTAAAAAGTAAGCCATACCTTAATCCATATTTTTCTTTTGTGATTGTTTAATTTCCAAGATTTTCAAGCGTGCGTCCTCTATCACAAATCCACACATGAATGGTGACTACAATTTGGATTGCTTGCCCTAAGAAAGATTGAAAATTTTTTCTTTCTCTCCCAAAATCCAAAGAACTCGAAATTAGCGAAAAAGAAAATCTTATTTCGTTGTAGGGTTTCACCTTTTATCTATATGTGTAGATAAACCCTCAATTAAAATTGTATTCATAATACAACTATTGTATTTAGGTAGTTTAAGCAAATTACACAAACGCCCCTATTAATAAGTTATCATATAGCAAATCTTAGGGGCTTTATTGAATGAATTTTATCATATAAAATTCATTACTCTGGGCCAATTTAAATTGTGCAAACCCATTCTTTGTGTGCAACCCATTAGGTTCATGCGACGTTGGCAATGAGCCAAAACCATTTTGGTACAAAAGTCATAAGCGGTCTCTAGCAAGGCATTATAACTACCCAAGTAGCATGGATATCAAAATTGATACAACCTAATGAATAACATATATCAAATCCTTTTGTCGTGCGATATCTTTTGAATAAACATAAGGCATGAAAAGTTACCCTTAATGTTCAATCATACTAGTCTCAATCTTTAGGTAAACTAAAAACATCTAAATGACATTGAACATATAAATTCACATGGACTTGACCATTATCAGTCTATCATATCAAGGGATCCATTGATATCTCTCTATCTATGAAAGTGACAAATTCTATCTTAATTACACACCTTCAAATATTATTCACATGGTAATCAATCACAATCTTTATAATCGTCTAGTTAAATACAACGTTTGATTGTGTCAAATTACCATGCTCCTAATATTGAAGTGTATAATAGTCTCAAGTCGAAGGACTAAATGATATACCTATCATGAGTAACACCTATGACTTAATCCATATAGTGTTCTCATAGTGGGTCAGTCTAGTACCTTGATCTCTAACAAGTACTCGTGATCTCGATTCGTATCCCTATACGCATGATCATCACAGGACCATCAATCAAGATTCTCACTAGTCTTAATTCATTATAGTTCCCAATAGAATGATCGACTAGGGACATTTAGGATATTTTAACAAATACTTATGGATCTTACTATAAGGCAAACATGCAATCGCTTATAATAAAAAAACAAATGAAAACCTTAATTTTATTAACTAAGATTATAAGATAAATAATATTTGTAGATTGACCAGGGCACATGCCCCAAGAAAACCTCCCATCCCTTATGGTATTATAAAATTGTAATTCTATACAAACATATAAGACAATAGAAGATTCATTAATTAAAAGAGAATATCAAAATTTCTAAAGCTTCTCTGTCTTATAGTTGTAGCGCTCATCAGTATTTTGAAAATGTTAATTGGGGTGAGCGCTCCAACTTGCTCAGTAACTAAGGATTCATAAAGCCATCAACATTCCATATAATAATAAGTTATATGCTATAACGATATGCACCAAAGATAACTAAAATGATTATGAAAAGTCTATAATCCAATAAATAATGGATGCAAGTCAAACCGTCAATGACTATTACACTATGATTCCCATTTAATTTGTAAATCTAGGGTCGATTACCCAATGACACCATTAATGCGATTTCTATACCAACACATTGGCCGATGTGCTGTCTAGCCAATCCATTAATGTTTAATAGTTCTATCACAAACCCTCTAGCCAATCCATTAATGTTTAATAGTTCTATCATTTAATAAATACAAACCCCCCATCTAGTGAATATTTGTGGTTAATATAGGCCTAATACCATATATTTAGAACCCCTATGTTAGTCCCCAAAACTTCTAGAAACTCTAACTAAAAAATAACATAGTTGATGTTTTCTGGGACGTGAGCGCGCTTCCTCACTTGGTGGGGCACGTTCCACCAACTGGTTTCATCCTAAATGATGAAGGGAGAGTGCTTCACCCTGTAATGTCTTGACAATGAACATGGCAGCAGCCACCATCCAATGCAGCAAACCATCAAAACATCATCAAACACTCCCCTTATACATCAGGGAGGACCTCTAGTGAGGTATCAACATATTCCCAATCATTAATAACAACTATAAATAGAGAATTCATCATCTACCTTCAAACCGAACTTGAAACTCAAAACCTAACGTACCAACATGATGATATCTAATCTACACTGGTTTGATCTTCTCAAGTCATATTGGAAACCACCCTAAATTCAATCTCTCAGAACCCAAAACCCAACCTACCAACATGATGATCTCTGATCTACAGTGGTTTGATCTTCTCAGGTCATATTAGAAACGACGCTGAATTCAATCTCTCAAAACCCAAAACCCACAACAGTTGCTTTGATATCTTTTCTCTCTCTTTCTCTCTCTCTCCCTCGATGGATCGAATGAAATAATAATGATAAGTTTAAAGCTTTGGGATTTATATATAGATTTTCCTCGAGATACGTATCACGTTATTTCAAGTCTTAACAGCATCACCACTTACGCTCATCTCGAGGAAATCCAAGGATTCGTATAATTTAAACTAAAATTATAGTTTAATTATATATATTTATATATCAATTATATATAAATATATATACTTTATGTATTTTCTCACTAATAAATTCACCTGATATGCCTAAAAGTATTCTCAGGTGTACATATTCATTTCGTGACCCCCTCATCGCACTTGGTGTACCGATAACTTATTATTTAATTATTTATTATTCGAATAAAGGCTTGTATATAAACTATATTTTTATACTACAACCTACAAATTCACTAAACATTCCAAACAAACACAAATCCATACACACGCTAATCGAGGTATGTCGGACTTAACCACGAGCCTAACTCGGGTTAATTAGGATTCAGATTAACAATAATCACCAGCTTAAGGCAATGGGTCATGAAGTTTATAGTTGTTTTGTTATATATATGCAAGAGATCTTTGTTTCTTGGTTTTCCACATATTTAGACTTATGTCAATGGTTTCTGCTAATTTGTTAATACCTCCACTAAATTAGGTTAAGTTATAAAAATTTTAATTAACTCTGAAAAATTGATTGACAAGATAGCGATAGGTTGCTTATTTTAAAGTTAACTAGTTTGAAGAAAAGTTTGAAAAAGCTGACTAATACGTTGTTAAGTCTTACGTGGTAGAGATTAAGGCTTAATGACAGGATTAGGCCAGGCGATGAACTAATTTGAGAAGAGGTTGTCACATGGAAAAAGTTTGTTGATGAGTGTTTGAGACACTGGGGTAGATTGTAGTTTCAAGTAGTAGAAGATTTGCGAGATGGTATTCTTCGAAAGGCTTATAGGTCCAAGTACACAGTTCATCCTAATCGAAACAAGATGTACCAGGATATGAGGCACTTGTTTTGTTTGCCAGGGATGAAGGCGGAAGTTAGCCAATATGTGAGAAGATGTAAGGTGTGTCATGAGGTTAAGTCTGAGCACATGCGACCTAATGGACTATTGCAGCTGCTATTGATCCCTTTATGGAAGTGGGAACACATTACCATGGACTTCGTTAGTGGGTTAACAAAGACTCTACGAAATCATAATGCCATTTAGGTTGTCATGGATAGACTAATGAAATCAGTGCACTTTATCCCAGTATCCATGGGAGATATACCATTCCATAGCTGAGCACACTTTTTGATTGAGAAATATTAGATTACATGGGATACCAGTATCAATAGTATCCGAGAGAGACAATCGGCTTATGTCATAGTTATAGCAGGTTATGTAGGAGTAATATGGAACTCAACTTCAGTTCGGCATAGCTTATCATCCATAGATTGACAAGCTGTTAGAGCGGACTATTCAGATACTTGAAAACATGCTTAGATCTTGTGTGCAGGAGGAGTATTTACCCTTTTGTAAGTTTGCCTACAATAATAGCTTTCATACCAATATTGGGATGCCACTTTTTAAGGCATTGTATAAGAGATAATGTAAATCAGAAGCTTGCTAAGCAGAGCCCGATGACATAATGACTATTGGGCCTGAGGTTGTTGTAGAACACACAGAAAAAGTAAGACTGATTTATTGGAAATTACAAGTTGTTCATAATATGTAGGTAAAGTACGTGAATAAGTACTGCGATAGGACTGGGCTATGAAGTAGATGACTTAGTTCACTTGAAAGTTTCTCCTTTGCAGGGTTACCAAAGATTTGGGATCATAGGGAAACTTGCACCAAGGTTTATTGGGCCATATCAGTTTGTCAGGTGAGTTAGGGAGGTTGCTTATCAATTGAGGTTGTCGAGTCAGCTGGCAAGGGTTCACGATGTATTCCATATATATATGCTGAGGCCAGCGAGATCGGGGCCAAGGCATGTAGTTGATATGACGAGGATTGAGGTACAACTATGTGCGACTATTGAGGAGCACCCCAATTAGGTAATAAACCATAGGGTATTGACTCTTAGGATGAAGCAAATATTGTTGGTTCTCGTTCGATGGCAGTATCACCAATACGAGGGACTTACTTGGGAGAGAGCCGACCATACCCGAGAAATATCCCCAACTTTTTCGAGGTTAGTTCTTTAAGCTCAAGTTAAGATTTCGGGATGAAAACACTTTTAGTCGGGAAGATTTGTAATGGCCCACCTAATTTAAAAATAAATTAATTGTATAATTTCAAACTATGACCCAACTCATACCCACATGGACATTACTAATTATTCTAGGGCACACCTGTCAAGATATAATTTATGGTTATTTTTGTGTAGTGCTTGTTACATTGTGTGTATTTTTAAATTATAAATAGCATTACATGATTTGATTCAAGTTTTACCGAGTTATGCACAAGTTACGAGTACGGCAGGCAGCTCCTCTAGATATGTGGACCACATGTACGAGGTTTTGTATCCCCAAATAAGAAAGTTTATCTTAGCTGAAAATCTTTAATGAATAATATCAATCTTCTAAGCTAAAGTAAGGAAATAATTTAAATTTTTCCTGAGTACAAAAATGAACCCAAAATGGGTCTTGGTGCAACGCGAATGCTCAAGCGTTGGGTAAATTGAATTAGGATGACCTTGCACGTAATGCGATCTCCCTAATTAATCATAAGCCAAGGTGATTAATTTGTTCCAATATGCCTATGATGTTTTATTTCTTAGGGCATGTGCCCTTGGTGAATCTACAAACATTGTTTATCTTATAATTTTAGTCAATAAAATTGAGGTTTTCGTTTGCAGTTTTATAATAAGTAATTGCATATTTACCTTATAGTAAGATCTATAAGTACTTTTTGAAATATCCTAAATTTACCTAGTCGATCATTATACTGGGAACTCTAAAGAATTAAGGGTAGTATGAATCTTGATTGATGGTCATGTGATGATCATGCTATAGGGATACAAATCGAGATCAGAAGTACTTGTTATGGGAACAAGGTACTGGACCGACCCACTATAAGTACAGCACATGGATTAAGCCATATGTGTTACTCATGATAGGTATATCATTAGTCATTCGACTTGAGATTACCATAGACTTCAATATTACGAGCATAGTAATTTGACAAAATAAAATGTTGTCTTTAATCGGATGACTATAATGATTGTGATTGGTTACCATGTAACTGATTAGTGAGGTGTGTAATTAAGATATAATTTGTCCCTCTAGTATAGAGAGAGATAACAGTGGATCCCTCGATATGTTAGTCTGTTAAATGACCAAGTCCAATTGAATTGATAAGAAAAATGTCATTTCGATTTTTTTAGCCTACCTAAAGATCGAGACTAGCACGATTGAACATTAAGGGTGACTTTCCATACCTAATGGTTAATCAAAGGATATCGCACAACAAAAGGATATGATATATTTTATTCATTAGGTTGTATAGATTTTAATATTCATGCTACTTGGGTAGTCATAATGCCTTCCTAGAGACCGCTTATGACTTGTATACCAAAATGGTTTTTGGTTCATTGCCAACGTCGCATGAACCTATTGGGTCACACATAAAGAATGGATTTGTGCAATTTCAATTGGTCTAGAGTAATAAATTTTAGATAATAAATTTCATAACATAAAATCCCTTACAATTTGTTATATGATAACTTATTAATAGGGGCGTATATGTAATTTGCTTAAACTGCCTAAATACAGTAGTTGTATTGCGAATATGATTTTAAGTGAGGGCTTATCTACACACATAAATAAAGGTTGAAACCCTAAAATGAAAGACAATTTTTGTTTTTACTATTTTTGAATTCTCTAGATTTTGGTAGAGAAAGAAAAACCGTTTTCAATCTCTCTTGAGGCTTGCACATCAAATTGTGGTCATTGTTCGTGTGTGGATTTCTAATAGAGGACGTGCACTTGATCGTCTTGGAAATCGACCAATCAAAGATGGAAATCACGAATTAAAATATGGTTTACTTTTGTAGATTTAGTTTAATGAAACGTATTTTCGATTCTATTGGGGATTTTCAAAATTGTTTTAAATTTTTCGTTGCATATGAACCCCAAAAGCCCAACATAATTTTTGTTAAGTTAATAAATATAGCCTTAAGTTGGGGTTTATAAATTAAACCACATATATACCTATAGATGCATAATTTAGAGTATTAATATGACACAAATATTGGACATGGAGGGTGTGATAGTTTAAATTTTGAACCTTGACGTGCTTTGAGATGAACAATTGGTGAATTGATGGATGGCTAGTATATAAAGCTATGAGCATATAAAAGGGGACTTAGCCTTATTTACATTCTAACATGCAAATCGAAGTAACCCTGAGTTTTTCTTTTTAAGAGAAGATAACATCCCTAGAGAAACTGGAATTTGGAGATATAAGAGGCAAATCATGGAAGATTTATAAGGCAAATAAATCAATTTGAAGGGACCAACACTTTTGGGAAGAATCCTCCCTTTTACTTCAAAAACTCATGAAAATGAAAGCTCAAAATAAAGACTTTGCTTTCAAAACAAATTTCAAATTGTCACTATTTGTGTAATAAAAATCCAAGAATTTCGATTCCGATTTCCAAGAAGAAGGTTTTCCTAATTCATTTTTTCTATTAATATAGATGTTCTTGGAAATGCAAGTTGATTGAGTCTAATTGGACATATAAATTGTCGTTGTCAGTTGTTTTATTTGTTTTTGAATATCCCCCGCAAGTTGAGAATTGGGTCGATGGTGATGGAGAAGGACAGAGATCGCACTAGGGGTCAGGATGATTAGAATTCTCTAGTTAAGAATTCTAATCCCCGAGACAGGTAGCGCACTAATAGGGGATAATAGCACGCTACCCAACCTGGGCGGGGCTAAGTCTTGAATCCCGAGTAATGTGCTAATGAGTTTTATTAGCGTGCTTCCTAGACTAGATCTAGTGCGCTAATGAATTCATTAGCACGCTACGTAGCAGTCAGCTAGCGCGCTAATGGCCCTCATTAGTGCACTAACTGTTGCTCTGGGCAATTTTTGACACTAGATTAACAAAGGGATTAACTTTAAATCTAATTCCTAAAACATCTTTCAACACTTCAAAATGACTTGAAATTCAATATGCGGGATACTTGGGGTCTAGGGAAGCTTAGGGGACCATTAAACATGTATTTTAGGGTACGAGCAAGCGACGAGGATTAAGCTTTCATTACTTTTGTTTAAGTAAACCCACTAGAAAATCACTTATCATTTATTTTCATTCTTATTGATCTATATCACTGCTTTCTGATGTTTTGGTCTGGTTAGGCTTGCTAGACTGTTCCATTCTTGCATATGACAGTGTATGGTCGACGCGACAATGTGACCACAATTATGTTACTCCTGTTGATGATGATTCAGGTGTTTTCATGTAGAGTGGATCATACCTTAGACAATGCGGGAAACGTTTCTCCGTAATTTAATGATTTTGAAAGTGGATTCACGAGAGGCTTGCCTCCATCACAGAGTTCCTCTCCTTCGAGGAGTCTGGCTGGGAATTTGATTCCCGACCAATAACGATCCTCAATGACCTTAGAGAGGTGATGAGGACTACCTCGTCGCCAGAGTCTATTCGGTTTAGTACCTTTCGGCAGACATATACAACACCCACATCCGATATATATGTCTATCTATAAGACTTATCTTCATGCTATTTAACTTCTTACTTTTCCTTATTCTCCTTGCATGAAATGTAGCTGCTTTGTTTAAATTTCTTATTGAATGCTAACTGAATTTTTGTGGAATTTACTTATTGGAACTTGTATCTTTTGTGTCAAGTTACAAATCCTACGACGAGCCAAGCCAGGGCTGTGTTTGGTGACTTCATCTGACTTCTAAGAGCCCCCTCTAGCTGAAATTATAGGGGTTTGTACTTATTATATTACTGCATTTTGTGTATTTAGGAAGACTTCTCGATATACATTGTATTCTTTTTGTAAGGTTTTTCACTGCTTATCTTTGTTTATCATGCATAAGTTATTTATTTTAATTAATCCCAAGCTAAATTGAAGACTTTCGCTATGATAAACAACTTAAACGATAATGACACACATACACAAGTCTTAAAATGCTAGAACATAGTCTAAAATCACAGGAAAATACCAATATGACTCGACAAAATACTAATTGAATATTTGCTTAACTGGTCTAATTAAACATAAATTACACATGAATGCTAGAGAAACTAGATAAGTTAAGGCAAACTTGAGAAGGTTAAGTATATTATGCGGGCCGTCATAGATAGGTATGCAGTGACGTGGCATGGATTAGTGACATGTTCGGTGACGTAGTGGTGCCTAGTTTGCATTGGAGTTTAGGGCCGTCATAGGTTCACCGTTATTGAGAAGTATAAATTTATTTGTGAGGAGAGATTAACCTACTGGCTAAGTATGATAAGAGAGTGAACAATTTCGTAAGGTCGAGAGAGTGGCAAATGATGTCTCAAGACTATAGGGCTAGGAACATAAGGGGAAAAAATGAGTTTGTGAGAGAGTTTTATGTGAATGGATGGCTTATAGATGAAGGGGAACCCATTTGGGTTAGGGGAGTGAAAGCGCATTATGATAAGAGAGCGATAAATGATCTCTATAACATATTATTCTTAAACATGATTGATGGAGAGAACCAAGCATACCCTAGAGTTAGTTATGATCACCTCTACCTAGCCTACCCCGCAACAGAGGTTGAAAGGCCTTAGTAGTGGAAAGATGCCAAGGTTGGAAGAAATAAGCCAAAAATATGCCTTTGTTTATCCGAAGGGGGAGTGTAAGGAAAGTCGACAAGATGTGACATTTCTTTATGACTGCATCTCTTCACCCGACTTTAAAGCAAGGAGAGATTAATAAGCCACGATCAGCTTGTTTGTATGAGATTACGAGAAAGGGTAAGATAAATGTGGGAGAACTGATTCACGAGGTTTTGAGAGAGGCGATAATGACAGGTGGAAATAATCTATTAATTTTCCCATTATTGATTACGAGATTGTGTTTTAGACAACAATGAGAATAAATAATGAGGATTTTGATTTGGATGCCCAAGACACATTTGATATTAAGTTCATGAAGACCCTTATCAAACCAACATGGTATGCTTATTTTAAAGATGAGAGAGTAGCAACATGTAGAGAATGAGGATATCCAGAGGGCAACAACTAAGGTAGCTGGAGAGCTTAAGGCATAAGGTTTTGTTGATGCTGAGCAACATGAGACAATATAGGAACAATACCAGCAATGGTGAATTGAGGGTGATGAGTTTGTAGACCCACAGATTGAATAAGAAGATTCGATTGGTCCTGAACTTTTCCCATCGCCACCACCACCATGGCTACCAATGCCACCGCTAGAGGATTTAACACCGCATTAGTAAAGATCATGGATTGGTGAAATGAAGAGGCAATATAGATAGGATAGAGCACAATATATGGTAGGAAATGCGAGTTTTGAACAAGATAGACAAAAAATGATCAAAGATAGACTAGATAGATAGAGGATTTTTATGTTATTTGGACATTATCTCAGAGATATAGCAAGATAACTGAGGAGCAGACGCTTAAAACCTATTGATCGTGACCGCAAGTATAATGATTTAATTGTAGCAATAGTGTGATCAACAAAGTTCAATTACGGATATCGTTCCTCTAGGAAAAATGTATATGGACACAATTACTTAGTCAAGTTTACTATACTATTAAGAAAGTCTCTTTTTGTTTGATTTAAACTAAAACTAATCTATTCTATGAAAACCATATAAATCAAGTTGTATTCTTATATTAAGAAAACTCTTTGTTCACAACATCACTTAGGTAATGAATATTATGCTTCCCATATATAACTTCTTTCATTTTTCTTATCTGTGTGCAATCCATAATTAGAATAGACATATTTCTTTAATATTCACTTCAACCCACTATCGTCGTAAAAAATCCTAATATGCAAACTATAACTCTTTCTATCAGTGTGAATAATGTATGTTTCAAAAAGTATTAAGTACCAAAAATTTAGACTCATAAACAATTAACTTTAATATCGATGTCTCCCTAATTAACAACTATCTATTGATGTTATATATTTTACGGTTGTGTTGTTCATATCTGGCTTAAAAGCTCCAAGGCCATGGTAACTTCTAAATCCCCTAATCAATAAACATGTGATTAAGATATTCATAGAATTAAGCATAGAATCAAACACAACTTCTATCATTGCACATCTAAAATATTTTAATCAATTCATAACTTTTCATAGTATTTATACCATAAGATCCATTGATCCCTAAGATAAATAGACTACTCACTCATCATTGAAATCAATATCATATAATTCATAAACATCATTAAAATTGGAGATTAAACTAAATAATACCTTTAACTAAATCAATGAAATAAACATTGAATTTCAAATAGGAGTCTTCAATGCCTTCTCCTTCAAACGCTCTTCTTAATACTCAAATAAAATTCTCTAAAACTCAAAACTAATGCGAACTATGGTGGTCTCTTGTAAACGTATGATGGTAAATGCTAATGTATGGTGGTGGGTGAGTTTACCATGGCTTAATACCTATTTATACTACTAAACCTGCTAAAAGTACAATTAGAAACTCTAAATAATAATTCCAAACAAAATAGAAGTCCAGATATTTCTATTTTTTTAGTCTTGACGCAGTTTGTAACTGATCCACTTCATCTATGTTATGTGACTATGCCACCACATTGTCGTGTCTTATCTCTATTTTTCCTTCATGGGATAGTTGACACTGCCTTTGTGCTGACTTTGGCGATGCCTATGTTGAGCCACGGAACCTTCAGTGCCCCAACTTCATTGCACTTCTCCATGTTTTCCATTCATTCCCCATGGCATTATCCATGTACACGAATGATGTCACTTGGTCTTCTCACAGCGTTAACTCTATTTTTGTGCTTTTTCTTCTTTTTCCTTCATGGAATCTTTCATTTGTCTCTTATATGCCTTGTGGACATGAAAATACAAAAATATTATCAATTAGATCTCATTCCTGGATATTTAGAACAATTATGCCACTAAACTAGTCCTATTTATAAGTCTAATTAAGTACTTATAAAATACCTCCAAACTTTAGATTTTGCACGTCCCAAGCAAAAGTGTATTCTACTAAGAATGCATACTAATATTATTTATATTATCTTACTCATTTTATATCGTTCGTGAACCTTTATTTCAAATAAGTTACTAATCCACTCAAGATTTTTTCTTCATAAAACTAATATTTTAAAACACGTAACTTTAACAACAAATATAATTCACTTTCGAAACTCAAAAGTAGTTCACGATCAACACCATCACTACTTACGAGTTTACTTTACCTCGACACTCAAACAACAAGTGTACAATCTCATGATTTCACATTAAGCTCAAGAATCCACAAATAAATATAGATCATACTATTTTTCTAGACTTTAATATTTCAAGAGTCCATTTGACTTTATATAGTTGGAAGGAAAACTCAACTCAACTAAGTTACTTGTACTCGAGCGAATTCTTTTTATTTGAATTCCGCCTTTCTTTCTTTTTATATATCTTTCTTTTATTTTTTCTTTATATTTTTTTAGTTATACGTTCCCTGCTCCGTTTCTCTTGGATTATGCTTTTCTCACTTTTTCCAGCCATCAAGTTCTATCCTCCTTTTCCTATAAAACTTGTGGGACTCTCTATTTGTTTTATATAACACTCTTGTTAGCACTTCTCACTTTCACTTTTATTAAGCAATTTTTAATTTCAACTTTTCATTAAACTTCATGCTTGTCTCTTCCCCTTTTAGTACTAAGTCTTTATTTACTTTATACTCAAGTAAGATTCATACTTATTATAAAATTATTCAGAGATCTAACTTTTTCCACAAGAAGTGTTATGATATTCTTCTTGCTTTGGTTTCAACTTCATGTTCTTTCCTAACTCTAGGTTTTTAATCATGAAATTATACCGTTATTTGCTACAATTCTTATTTTTTTCGAAAATAATAATAATTTACTGAGTTTCATAACAACAAGACACTTGTATTCTTAGTAATCCTCAATCATAGGCATGAACTTTGCAAATGATATTTTATTCATTAATATACTACTATATATTACCTAACTTATACTACCTATATGCATGTTTTTTTATATATCACTACATATGCAATGAATAATATGTAATGCAATTAAATAATAAGAAAATGAAATAAACAACCATTCTTCCTCTTTAACTACTTCAAAAATAAAATTTTACGATCATACTTGTAGTGTTTATCATTCATTAATCCTTTCTTACCACTATCCATAGTGTTGATGCCTCAAAACTTAAACCAAACCTTGTTCTCAAGGTTTAAAAATAAGCCTAAAATATAAAAACAATAAACAACACAAACATATTTAATATAATATGGTAAATGCATGATAATAAACATAAAAACGCATAAAAATAATGCTTCAATAACTACTAAAGTGTTAAATATTCAAAAATGAAATATCAGAATTAATGTATCTCTCATCTGCCCATGATCTAGAGAAATCATAAAACTCCAACTCTAGGATTTTGCATCGTTAGAATAATCATCATCATCAGCTCCAGCAAAAGATGGTTTCATAATGACGCTCCACTATTTTGGTCAGCACCACTTCAAGATCAAATACGTAGTTCGGTGCCTGTGAAAATCAGATAGACATGTCAGTAGGTCTTCTGCCTCTACTCCTATGATATCTCGCTGCATTCCTCTGATGATATATAAATAACATAAAATTCCTCTACCCATTCAGTCTGTCTTGCATCATTCTCTACCTATCTTGCTCATATCTCAAAAAAACTTGCCTATATTTTGGTTTGTCCTCTTTATGTTGCCTTCTCATTTCAACTATTCACAACCTCTATTGTTGTGGAGTCAATTCCTTTAGTGGTAGTGGAAGTGGTGGTGAAAAAACTTCAAGACCATCCAAGTTGTTCTCTCTAATCACAGGGTCTACAAACTCGTAGCCCTTATCAAATTCTTGCTGATTATCCTCCTCCTCTCTATATATCCTTCATTCCTCATCTCTGATAAGTGATTATTTAGACTTATATAGGACTAGTTTAGTAGTATATTTGGTATAAATATCCCGAAATGAGCTCTAATTGACGGTATTAATGTATTTTTAGGTATACAAGCTATAAATGATATAAAGGATTGATTTCATGATGAAACTAGGATAAAATGCACAAAACCATGTTTGATGTTGTGGTTAAGAGGTTTGACGTTGTGGGAAGAGTGTACACAGCGTAGGCAAGACGTTAAGAAGGTGTGAAGTGAGGAAAAGTGGATAGAAGTAGAAACGTAGTGGCGGTGCCGTGGTGTAGTACATATGACGCCAGGGATGACTAAGCAGGGCACCAAGCCCACTGAGAAGGGAAAATGCACACAAAGAGGTCAAAGCTGTGGCGGCACCATGGCTATACAAAGACAATGTCGGATCACTTATGGACAGTGCTGAGATGTAGAAAATAGAAATTTTAGAATTCTAGTTCATTTAAAATTGTCTATTAAGTTTTCTAATTGTATTCTAAAGTGTCCAAGGGATATAAATAGGTAAGAGAATGTGGTAAACACACCAATTTACCAATTATCATTAAGAGCAACCAATTAACATAGTTTAGCCTAGTTTTACATTGTGCTTGAGTATTAAGAAGAGTTTTAGAGAAGAAGACATTGAAGACTCCACCTGTGGATATTCAGTATTGTTTTCTTGATTTAATTGAAGTTTTTTAATTCAATCTTTGATTGCAATGAATACCAAGATGTGTATGTTTATTTCAATGATGAGTGAGTAGTTTATTAATCTTAGGGATTAATGGATCATATGGTATGAATGTTATGCTAAAGTAGTTATGAATGAATTATAAAGATAAAAAGTGCAATGCTTAAAATTTGTATTGATTCTACACGTAATGCTATAAGCATCTTGATCACGTGTTTGTTGATTAGAGGTTTTAAGAGTTATCATAGCCATTGGAGCTTTTAAGACGAATATGAATGATACAATCTTAAAATATATAACATCGATAAATAGTTATTGATTTGGGAGACATGGATAGTATACTTAAGTGATTATGAATCTAAGGATTTGGAACTTAAAGTAATGTTGAACTTTTTTTTATTCACACCAATAAGTGGAGTTTTAGTTTGCACATTAGAATTTTTTCCGCCACGACAGTTGGTTAAAGTAGATTTGAAGGAAATCTATCTATTCTAATTAAGCATTGCATGCACATAATAAAGATGAAGGAAATACGTTGAAAAACATAGTTATTCATTACCTAGGTGAAGTTTTGAACTAAGATCTTCTTAATATAAGAGTATAATTATTTACATTATTTTGTTAGAATAGAATAGTTTAGTTAAAAACCAATTAAAAAAGGATTTTCTTAGCAATAGGTAAATCTGTCTAAGTGAGTAGTGTGCAATATACATTTTCCTGAGGACGATATTCGTAATCAACATTAGTTGATCACATTATCACTTCAATTGAGCCATTATACTTGCATCCACGATCAATCTCTTTAACAAACCCCGCTACTGTTGCTTTTACAAGTGCTTGATCCTCAGCTACTTTGGCTAACATTTCAACATCAAGTCTATGAAATCCAAGAATTTCATAAACTTGATAAGGTGACTAATTAAGTATTTTTGGATTTTATTTGGAAATTATATATCCGAAGTGGGACACACACATTACGACATTATGAACCGAAGATCATAAGATAAAATGTTATTTTTTCGTTGATGAATGCATAGCGTGTGTGTCTATGTGTGTATTATATAGTATTTCATCGTGAAGTATGTGTGTTGAGGTGTATCCTTAATTTTGTTGGAGCATGTGCCCTAGGTCAATCTATAAACGTTGTTTATCTTATAATTTTAGTTAATAAAATAGATATTTTTATTTGTTGCTTTACTATAAATTATTTCATGTTTACCTTATAATAAGATAAATGGGTATTTGTTGAAATATCCTAAATGTCCCTAGTCGATAATTATACTAGGAATCTTAATGAGTTAAGACTAGTGTGAATCTTGATTGATGATCATGTGATGATCATGCGTATAAGGATACGAATCGAGATCATGAGTACTTGTTAGAGAATAAGATACTGGACCGACCCGCTATGAGAACACCACAAGGATTAATTTATAGGTGTTACTCATCATAGGTATATCATTTAGTCTTTCGACTTGAGATTACCATAGACTTCAATATTAGGAGCATGGTAATTTGACACAATCAAACGTTGTCTTTAACTGGACGATTATGAAGATTGTGATTGGTTACCATGTAAATAATATGTGAAGGTGTGTAATCAATATATAATTTTTCTCTCTCATATATAGATAGATATCAATGGATCCCTCGATGTCTTAGATAGTTAAATGGGCAAGTCCAAATGAAATGATATGATCAATGTCACTCGGATGTTTTTAGTCTACCTAAAGATTGAGACTAGTACGATTGAACATTAAGGGTGACTTTCCATGCCTTATGTTTAATCAAAGGATAACGCATGACAAAAGGATACGATATATATTATTCATTAGGTTCTATCGATTTTAATATTCATGCTACTTGGGAAGTCATAATGCTTTGCTAGAGACCGCTTATAACTTATGTACCAAAATGGTTTTTGGTTCACTTCCAACGTCGCATGAACCTACTAGGTCGCACACAAACAATGGCATATAATAACTTATTAATAGGGGCATATGTGTAATTTGGTTATGCTGCCTAAATACAATAGTTGTATTAAGAATATGATTTTAAGTGAGGGCTTATCTACACATATAAATAGAGGTTGAAACCCTAAAATGAAATAAGATTTTTGTTTTTGTTATTTTCAAGTCTTTGGAGTTTGGGAGAGAAAGGAAAAACGTTTTCAATCTCTCTTAGGGTTAGCACTACAAATTGTGGTCACCGTTTATATGTAGATTTCCGATAAAGGACATGCATTTGAACATCTTGGAAATTGAACAATCACAGAAGGAAATCAAGGATTAAGGTATTATTTACTTTTGTAGATTTAATTTAATGGAACTTATTTTTGATTCTATTAAGGTTTTTCAAAAATTGTTTTGAATTTTTGGGTGCGCATGAACACCAAAACCCAAGAAATTTGTCATAATTAGGTTTGTAAATGTGTGTTCGAATGGTACAAGTGAAACAAAATTTATTAGTTTCTCGAAAAATAGTAAATCAAGTATGAATATCACGTAGGGATTTTGCCTTGTTTTACATACAACTTGGGATCGATGGCAGTGTGAAATGAGAATGAAGTTGGTGCAAATCCTTGCCTCGAGTTTTGTATTAGTTGGTGGTGGTTGAGGTTTAAATTAGATCTCGATTGGTGAATGTTTGGCTAAGTATGACAACAAAGTTGGTTCGGATGATTTTGAGATGTTGTGGACAAAGTTAAGGTATTTTGGGTTTTGGCGTAACCAAAACTAGTGCTATGGACATTTTATTAAGACTGTTTTGTCTAGAGGTTTGCTCAATTTGGTGAAAAATCAGATCCAAAACGAGCATCGGAAGTTAAAGCACGTCAAAATAGGGATTTTAGAAATTAATATATGAAAAGATATTAAGCTGCTGACAAGAAGCTGAGAATTTATATATAAATATAAAAAATCAAATGTAATTAAGTTTTATTTTAAATCTTCAATATAATGTATTGAACATTCTATCCTTAACCCTCTCGACTCGAGTTTTCATCCGCGATCTCCTGACGTTCGATTTTCACTTAGTTTCTTTTTGCAAAATAGTAGAACATCAAGAGACAGTCAGTCAGAGCTAAGTTTTGCATGGCGGCGATGAGGTATTCGGCTCGAAATTTGGTAAATTCTTAATACATAGCATTTTCCCTCAATTCGATTTGAATTCTTGCCATTTCTCGATTTCTTTCGCTAGATTTTAATAGAAACTTGTTAGTTTCTTGTTGTGAATTGATATATTGGATTGATTTGCATCAATTTGCAATAAATTTCAACGATGTAAGTTAGGGCTTTGACAAATTAAATTAATGAAATTCAGTTTATAACTCTTTAAAAGATGTTTTTGTAGTTAAAATTGATTTACATTAGGATTATGGACAAATTAGTTTATTTGTTTTTGTCTGAATCAACTCCACAGGGTATGAAAATATTTTGATTGTAGTATTGAGTGATTTCTTGGTGTTTGGTGTCGAGTCTTAAGGATTTAATTGTGAAAATATTGATTTGCAAAGGTTTTTCAGTTCAAAATAAATAAAGTTTGTCTAGTTGACAGACCATATTGGAAACTTCATAACTTCTCCGTCGATGATTCGATTTGAGTGTTCTTAAAGTCTATGGAAAGTAGAACATGAGTACTACAAGCTCTTTTTAATTCATCATGATAAATATTGAGGTTTTCAAGGTTAAAAAGTTACCCCAAGTTGGCTAGTTGAAAGCCAATTGAAACAGTTATATAAATTAATATTTTTGGAAACTGTTCTCGAATGTACATTGGCCATAGTTTTCGTTTGGTAATGTGATTTGTTTTTCACTTGAAGCTTGACCGATAATGTAATTCGATATGCAAGAAAGCTATTAGAACCATTTTCAGGGTGATCCGACAATCCAAGAACCCCGAAAATTAAGCTAAAAATTGGTTAATTGAAAGTAAACTTTACAATGACTCTAGCATTGATATGGTTTATCTATTTTCATGAATTGCATTCATTATTGTCATGCATGCGCGGGAGAGGGAGATAAGCTTGTTTTGGAGTTTAATTTACTTGAAATTAGATTTTAATCATATTTCAAACACCGACTAGTAAGACTAGTTCCAGAGTAAAATGCTTACAAGTTATCTCTGCATTTCATATGCTCTTAATATTGTTTCCGTACTATTTTTGGAAGTCAACGTCTGATTATAGTTAGGAAATAGAGAAAAAATTGATTGCAAAGTTGTATATTTATTTTTTAATTCCTTTGCTTTATGTTTATTCTATATTATCCTGTTGTTATTACCAAGTATATTAGACAGTGTAAAGTTTACTTATCTAGCATCATTATTTGTTGTAATGGTGATAGGTTCATCTTGCACTAATAAGGAAAAGTAGAAGCTGGAAGATTTTTGGTGATTCACTTTAAAGCTTACTTTTTTTGTGTGTGACTTGATTTTGTGTATTTAATCTATATTTTTGGGTTAGGGTGATATAAGGACATTCTTTTAATTAGTTTACAGTACATTACGAGGTTTATATTTTAATTTTGGTTTATTTGGGATTGTAAAGTTGTAATTAAGCTATTGGAGACTCTAAGTTAGTTTATAAATTTGAATTTGGAATATATTGTGAACTACGGGGAGTTGTAAGTCATTTTAGGCCTCTCCCCAATTCTATTATTTATTAGGTGAAAGTTATTTCGGTAGGCTACTTTTAAGGTAGGTGCTACCGAAATTTTTACAAATCACGGAGAATGATCCGTATGATTTCCTAATTTGCTCCAATTAAAACAATCTTGAATTAACTTTCATTGAGGATATAAATTTTGTAGCATCCCCTACCCCAATTAGGGTGATACCTGACCCGAAACCCCAACAAGCCCTGTCAAAATAGCCAGACTTAACTAGAGTCAGGAACCTTACCTTCCAACCTAATAATCACATCCTGTATTGACACGAGTCGAGCGTGTACAATAGTTTCTTATATTTTTTTATTATTTGTAGCAGTGGTAAATGAGGTATCTTCTCCATAGGGATTATTAAAATCTCAAATGAAAGTATTTTTTTCTTGTTTTTATTAACTTAGTTAATCTAATTAAACAGGAATTAATATACTAAATAATAAAAATCTATAAATACTAACTTTATTAATAAACTTAACTAATTTAATCTAAACAATTCAATGCAAACTAAATTAAACAATACTCTAAAGCAATATAATTCTAATATCTTAAACAAACATCTAGATAAACCCCCGCTAAATAATGTAATATACTTGGATTGCTTTCAAACACTAGAACATAACATCACTTTATACTATAGTTATAACCATAATAGATAGAATCTTGGAATCATTAAATCCTAATTCATAATAGGTTGATAGACTTTAGCCAGCCACCGATTTTCCTAAATTTAATGGAAATGCCACATTCTTTGACAAGTCAATATTTAGACACATTTTATAGTGTAATTTAGGTTGATTTTAGGAATAAATGATTATATTACACTAGGTATTCTCTTATTTTTGTGATTTTAGGTTTTAAGTAGGAAAATGAAGAAATAAAGGAAAAGAAAAAGAAAAGAAAAAGAAAAGAAAACAGTCAACTGAAAAAATACACCAGCAATTAGCCAACGATTTGGAATAACACTAGGAATCGCCATATAAATCAGCAGTAAAAGAAGGCCAATGAATCCACCGTGAATTAGAGAATGAACTATAAACTGGCAGCTGAATCGGTGGAGCATTGAGAGCTAAACTCAGTGATTTTCTCACCGCTTTGTATATAAATTAGGAATCCCTGAGAAATTGCTGAGGTCGGTTACGAGTTTTTTATATTAGTATAGAGAATTTGAGTTTATATATGATATGTATACGTAGGGAGACTATAAAAAAGGCTAAAGAGCTTTGAAATGACTATTTCTTCTTCTCTCATTTTGATTTCTTTTTGCTCTAGGTTAGTTTTATTGTCTATGTTTGAAGATACTTCAGAGCTTTGATTTAAATTAAGGTATTTATCCATTCATTCTATCTTTTAATTATACTTATGCAATGTTTATTTCCAACATGAGTGAGTAGTCTATCAATCTAAAAAAATCCCAAACAATGTAATATATTTTGGATTGCTAGATAGTTATAACTAAGGAATCATGTGATTAATACTTTAAATATATTCATACACGTCAATTATGGAATTAACATGTTGTTTTTGCATATTATAACTAAAGAAAATTAGTATTGCATGCATAGTTGCAAATATGTTATATGGTATCAATATTCTAATATATGTCTGTAGTTGTTGACAACAATTATAGAAGTAGTAACTAGGATTAATCTAGAGGGCATTTCCTGAGTGGATGTTCTAGGTGATTGTGTTATAAGGTGTTTATTATACGGTTTCAGTAATATTGGCTTATATTAGGCATGATGTTCATTGAACTTAATGTGATCGTATTTCTATTACGTTGCGTTTTATCGAATGTAGATTTACAATAATAAGAAAGTGGTTTTTTCATTAAATTAAGGAAAATCAGTAGCTGGCTAAAGGCTATCAACCTATTATAAAATGGTGTTTAATGATTGCAAGATTCCATGTTTTATAATTATAACTATAGTATGAATTGATATTATGTTCTAGTGTTCAAAAGTAATCCAAATATATTATATTGTTTAGTGAGGATTTGTTTAGATGTTTGTTTATTTATATTGAATTGCATTTGAATATTGTTTGATTTAGTTTGAATTTACATTGTTTAGATTAATTTAGTTAGTTGGGTTATTTAAGTTAGTAATCATAGTAATTAGTTATTTAATATTTAATTCTCATTTAACTAGATTAATCTAATTATAAAAATAAAAAAAAAGTTACTTTCCTTTGAGATTTCAAAAATCCCTGTGGAGATGATATCATATTTACCACTACTACAAGTGAATAGTAAAACATGAAAAATTATTGGGCACACTCGACACGTGTCAATTTTTGGTGCCATTTGCAAAACTTTTAAGATAATTTTAAAGGATTATAAACATTATAGGGTCTACGGACTTCATTGTGTTAATTCAACATGATCTTTACATCCGTTTGATCCCGAAATTGATAGAACTTTTAATCGGAGCTTAAGACAACAACTTAGGGAAAATTTAGTCAATAGGATGGAAGACAACAATAATGGTATTAATGAAAATGTAATTAATAATTATAATTATAATAGATTTCAAAGAAAAATTTCTTCTTCTCCATAACATGGATATACTCAAAAAGCTTTATTAGAATATCTTATGAAAAACTCAATCAGTTTGAACAAAGATTACTAGACACAGTATGTGTTGCATCTTTATTTGAAACAACACTTACTTTAGCGAAAGAAACAATTACTAAAATGGCAAAACAATCTAAACAATTTAGTGAAAAGGTTGAATCTATATGACAGAAACTCTATGAAGTGGATAGTGTAAAAGATAATGCAACTAATGATATGATTGATGAGTTATCTAAAATGGTTAAACTGTTAGTTAATTATAGATCTAATCGAGTTAAGGCTTGCGGATTCTGTAATGAGGTTATACATCATACGAATGCGTGTCTTACTCTACAGGAAGAAAATACTGAAGAGGTTAATGCAATGATGAATCAATTTTTTGGTCCCCAAGAAATCAATATACTAATAATACTTATTATACTAGAATATCAAATCCAAATCTTAGGTACGATCCTCAAATTCATTATTATAACACTTATAGAAAAAAAGCTCTGATACAACTTGCACCTAATCAGCAGACTCAACAAAACACTTAATCTATAAATCTAAATTTAAAGCAAATACTCCATAACTTTATGAGTCAAAGTCATCAAAACTTTACACATATTTCTTAAAATAAAATTAAGATTGATACTGACATAAATATATTGGAAAATTAGTTATGTCAAATGAATTTGCAAATAAATAGGTTAAATACTCAATAGTATAGTCAAACTAAAGCACCTACTCAGACCAATATTGCTCATACTAATCAAGCACAAGTTTATGCTATATTCAATGATAAGAAAGACACAACTATAATTGGTAAGCACCTAAAGAAAATAATAAAACGAAGGTTCTAAAGACTATTGAAGAAAAAGAATAAGAAATGATGGCTAATATCATTCCTACTAGGGAATGGACGGCTGAACAATTGAACATTTACCTTTTCTAGGAAGGTTGTGCCCATGGTATTTAGCCAGAGTTGAAGCATATGAAAAATCTTTACAAATTCTAAATTAATTGATAAGGATAAACATGATAAGATTTCTGATAATTTGAATGAAGACGTGTGTTCATATTCTACCATTCCAGAATGATTAGCTGATGCTAGGGAGGAATAAATCAATGAAGTCATTCTTGAGTCACTTAGGAAAATAGAAATCAATGAACCATTGACGAAATCAATTATGCAATTTTCTAATTATAAAGAAGTTTTGAAAGAATTCTCTGATTTAAAAAAACAAATTTTAAGAAGAATCGAAAGAAAACTTACAACAAAAAGTGTATGCTTTAATTAAAAAGAAAATACGTGAAAAATGTTCAAACCCGGGGATATTTGGAATTCCTATCACAATAGGAACTTCTTTAATAGATTTTGCAACGTGTAATCTCAGAGCGTTAATAAACGTTATGTCATTTAAGTTATATGATTCAATGAAAATCAGTTCATTGACCAATACACCTATTAACCTTACTTTAGCTTAAAATCCCAATATTAAACCTTATAGTTTACTAGATTATGTTTTAGTCAAAGTTAATGACTTAATATTTTTCGATTACTTCTATGTCATAAAAATGGGAGACTCAATATCAGTTAAGTTCCCATCTATACTTTTAGGAAGACCATTCCTTAAAACAGCTACAACGAAACTAGATATTTTTGAAGGAACAATGTCCATGGAGTTTGAAAATAATATCATCACTTTTCGTTTGAATGATCAATATATCTATGGAAACTCTAATGAATTGGATAATGAACAAACTAAATATAATGAATTTTTTGAGTTATATCATCATGAAGCTGAAATATATGCTATTAATACAGTAACAATGGAAGATGAAAATGCTAAGACCATGAACAAGCAAGGTGAATATACTTCTAATCAACAGATAATCACCCAAGAATTGAGGGTTAAGCAATCAAAAAATGTTGAGAAAAATAACGTGGAGGAAATTAAAACTATGAAATATAAGAAGATGAAAAAGAAAAATCCAATAATTGTCAAGCTCGATGATCCATGGATATCTATACATAAACATAAAGGTCAAATGGGCTTGGTACTTTAAAGCTACATATGATACGGGTTCTAGGGCAAACTACATGCCAATTCAATTTTCCTTCATACTCAATTAGAATTGGATGTACTTGCCTCCAAAAAAGTTGCCATACCAAATGGGTATTTAGTAAAATCGATAGGTGCGGTTACTAATGTGCTAGTACAAATTGACAAGAATATCATTCCCACAGACTTTTAGGTTATGCCACACTTTATCTACGAAGACCCTCCATTAATCTCAGGACGACCTTTCTTAGCCACTTTGCAAGCTATCATGGATACTCTGAATAGGACAATTAATTTTCGAGTGCATGGCCGAGCAATCACTTTTTGGAATGACACATGAGTGGATAATCTTAGAACTACGTGGTTCAGTCGAGCCAATGACAGTAAATATAAGCGCTTTATGGGAGGCAACCCATATATACTCTATCTTTATTTTTCGTTTTAATATTAGGATTAGTTAGTTATTTTTATATTCTCTCAACTTTGGACTCTAATAATGGGGATATTTTAGGAATTCAATTATGGAATAGTTTCATGTAAGGGGGTTGATCCAGCCAATTTATTTCCATTCTTTATTATTTTATGCATTAGTTTATGTTAAATAGTTATTTATGGCAATAAAATATATTACTTAATACATATCTTAGTTAAATGTTGGAATTTTGAATCTTTCTACGTTTATTGAATAAATATGTGATAATAAAAAAAGGAAAATTGATTTAATTGGAAAAAATATTAAAAATAGGCTGGCGATTTCCCAGCAATTCCAGTTTGAATTGGAAATCGCTAAGAAAATTAACATCAGTTTGCAGAATTTTCAGTGTAAATTCAAAGTCAGCGATTTCTCACCAAATCACGTTTACAACTAGAAATTGTTGGACAAATTGATGAGTCACTAAGGCTCATTTTTAGCGGTTTCATCAGCAATTTCATTAGAGATTTTTCAGCGAATCCAGTTAAACCCTAATTCACTCAAAGCAAATTTGAATTTTTAAAAATAGAAACCTAAGTCACTACATTTAAACCATTCACATTCACAAACCATTGCAACATTTCAATTAAAAGACTAATTTTCACCTAGATTCAACTTTCCAAAGCTTCATTTTAGTGTATTTAAGTGATTCCCACCTCAATCTTCACACATTTAACCAAAAAATGTGGTGAGTTTTGAGAGTATAGAGTCACGTAAGGCTTGAACAAGGGAGTTCAAGTAGGAGCATGGGAAAGTTATAGAGAAGTAATCTTGAGTTCAATACTTGAAAGAATCACTTTCAAGAAGGTAATCAACTAAAACCCTAACAACTTATGGATTGAATTTTTGGTTTTTAGTTGGTTTTTGATTGATTATTAGGATAGGAACTCAATTCTAAAATTTTTATTTTAAAATTGTCTCAATATCAAATACTTTCTATTATAATACTAGTTTGACAGTGAAGTGATAATTCATTTATTACTATCAAATTTTCGAACTATTTTTCATATATGGCAAGTAGATTGAATTTTTTTACGCAAACTAATTTGATATTAAGTTTCAAATGAGCTTGGGGTTTTTTGTGAATATTCATCGATTGATTTGAATTACATACAAAACTTATTTTCCCAATGCTATTTTATCAACAACTTTCATGTATATTTAAAAATCTCAATTTCAAAATGCTTTTCCCAATGATTTATTATTCTTCATAGATAAGTTGAACTTTATCGAATACTTACAATATTCCAAATGGCCAGACATGGTAAAGGTAGAAATTCACGAGAAGATAAGGGGAAGGGAAAGCTAGTAGAAAAACCAAAAACAAATTCCAAAGCTTTCCAAATCTAACCTACATCCATATCTTTCAACATATCTAGGATTAGATCGAAAAGATAACCTACTCCGCCTTCTTTATTTAGTTACAACACTGAGGATGATTATGTGGATGAGAAGAAAGTAGAGGAAGTTGAACTAGAGATATCGATGGGGGAGAAAAACTATGAACTGAAGAAAGAAAATTTTGTCAATGAAAAGGCCTACGAAAAATTTAGCAATGATGTACTTAAAGATAGGAAGTTGATCCCAAAAAGGAGATTTAATTTGAAGAATGAATTGAAGTATAGGCTTAAGATCCTAGATATCATAGAGACAAGAAATTGGGGTTTATTGACTAGGGATTACAAGCACCCGCCCTAGAGGATGTTCCAAGTGAACAGGGTTGTAAAGCTTTAGTGAGAGAATTTTACACCAATGCATATGGAAGTAAAAGTAAGACTGAGTCCCAAGTTAGAGGGAGAACAGTGGACTACTCCGTTGTAAAAATAAACTAGTATTTTGGATTACCAAATTCTCACCAAAAGAAATGATGAGCACCTCAAACTCGAGTATGTAATTAAGTACCATTTCCCCACTGAGACATTAAGGGGAGGTTTAGAGGCAATCCATGGAGATGGATTTATTTTTGATATGGAAGGGTATCCCAAATACATAACCACAAAATGTTTTTGGAAGAACACTAAATTTTGGTGTTATTTCATTACCACCAACATACAATCAAACCTGTAATACTACAAAATAGTGAATTACAAGGCCACCCTACTTTACCACATTGTTATGGGGTTATGATACTTGGATGTTGGTAAAATTATTTATGAATCTTTTAAGGGTGCCATCACTACCACGAAAAATGATGGAGTACCTTTCCCCTTAATGATTACGACATTTTGTAGGATGGGCCAAGTGAATATGACAGGCCTCGATATGGATGTTTTGTCGGAGAAGACCATCACTAATGAGGTTATAGAGAGATATGGCAGAATGAATGGTTATGAAGACATAGAGGATGAGAGAGAGCTGAGATAGCAAGAAAAGAAACCGAGGAGAGAAGGAAAATCAGAGACGACACAAGGAGAATCTTCAAAAAGATGTCGGAATCTCGAAATGATTCGAATGTGTAGCAACCTACTAGGGATTATGAATGATTATACATGGAAGAATCAAAGTTGACTTTCATAAGTGCAATCTTACACAATCAGATGACCACTCTCCATAATCAAGATCTGGTATTCGAGAACAAAAAAGCTTTAGCAAAGAGCATCCACAAAATATAGCGTAAGATGACCAAGAGAACATATGTCATGAAGGCACATCGGTTCCTATACCGTATACATATATGAGATTACCACTTAGTAGTAATCTTGATGTCCCAACATTACCAGATCAAATATAATAGCTATACGACCCCCGCTATGAGCTACTAGTCCCAAAGGACTGATCTACTTGGGGATGATGGTGATGCGACTTCTAGACGTTGACATTGATTTCCTTCTTCTATTTATTTTCTCTTTCTCTTAGTGATGTTGTGAGAATTCCTCTATGTAATTTTGGTAGTGGTGATATACTTTGAATTTCATAATGATACATTATGTTAATAGTGATATACTTTGTGATATATTATATTTAACGCTTGGGTATGATATTTAATTCACTTGTTATATAATAGTGGAATTTATTCATCAAATTTTTATGCACTCTGTCTTATTATGATTTTCAATTTACTTAATTTCTCGATTGTCAAATTTATTTTATTTTATAAAGTCCTTTGTACTTCACGTGATATTTGTTATGATGAGAACCGAAATTCATTTTTAAACCTTGAGGAAAAAGGTCAGAATGAGTTTGGTAGTATTTTTGGTGAAGTTTAAAATTGAAGGTAATGGAAAGAAAGAAAGGTAGAAGAAAAGTTCAAAATTACTTTTAATCCAATATTCAAGTAAGTTGATGAAAATTTTTCAAATTTCTTCCGAAATCAAATAAGTATGAATTTCATTTTTCTTTTAGTTAGGAAAAGAATGAAAATGAATATGTACTAGATCTTGAATTGAAGTGATATTTTATTACCCAAGTGAATTTTATGATAAAAGGAATCAAAATATTTTTAAACCCTTTTTTATTAATTTTGCTACTTGATGTGAACACTAAATTGAGTGCCTTGTGTTTGTATGATAATGGGTAGAAGATTGGAACAATAGTGCAAGATAACAAGACGAATTTCTATGAATCTTATGATACAAAAGCCATTGACTAAATATTTTTATAGTATATATAAAAAGCTATTATGCCACAATTGAAATAAGAAATGGGTTAAAAACCGATATATTTCTATAAGTTAGAAAGAAAACATTCTTTAACTTTAGTGAATAGTGAGAAATGTTAACAAGTGTTTATAAAATAAATATATAGAGGGTCCTATAGATTCTAAAGGAAATGGAGCAAGGACTCAAAAGCAAAAGTAAAAGAAATAATTAAAATGGAGTAGAAAAAAATAATGAGAGACAAAAAAAGGATGGATGTTCTTAAACTTTTCAAATAAAAAATTTAATTTGAGTAATTGAAACTAGGGTTGAATGAAGTATTTCTTAATATAACACGTTTTAAATGACATATTCATTGGTATCTTGACAAAATTCCTATTGATTTTGATTGTGGTACTATTATAAAGAATTTTTTTAGAAGCCACAATTAATCTAGTGGTTTTTATGTTTCGAGATTCTATATTAGTTATCGTTAGCTTGATGCTTGTTGGTAGAGGTTAATAAAACTTATGTTGTGCACTAGCTTTGGCAATGAACTTTAAATTCTAAAGAAGTACTATATTAGGTGGTTGAGTTATTATTAATGGATATTTTGATTGGACTATATAATTCTATTCTATCATAAAATTTCAATTATTTGTAGGTAATATATATTTCCATTTGAAAATCACTTTTATTTTAAAAGTTATATTATTTAAAATTAAAATGAATTAGATTGAAATCAACATATAAGAATTAATAGAGAATATGATTTAGAGTATTCCTTTGCTCGGGACAGCAAAGTACTGAGTTTAGGGGTATTTGACAATTCAGTAATTAGATACACTTTATAGTGTAATTTAGGTTGATTTAATGCATAAATGATGCTATTACACTAGGTATTCTCTTGTTTTTGTGATTTGAAGTTTTAAATAGGAAAATGAAGAAATTAAAAAAAAAAAAAAAAAAAAAAAAGTCAACTAGAAAAATACACAAGCGATTAGCCAGTGATCTGGAATAACACTCAGAATCGTCATATAAATCAGCAGCAAAAGAAGAGCAGCGAATTCATAATGTATTGGAGAATGAATTATAAATCGCCAGCTAAATCAGTGGAGCGCTAAGAGCTAACCTTAGTGAAGTTCTCAGCGATTTGTGTATAAGTTAGGAATTGCTGAGGTCGGTTACAGATTTTTTAGATTAGTATAAAGAATTTGAGTTTATCTATGATATGTATTTGTATGGAAACTATAAAAAGGTGAGAGGCCTTTGAAATAACTTTCTCTTCTTCTCTCCTTTTGCTTTCTTTTTGCTCTAGGTTAGTTTTATTGTCTATGTTTAAAGATACTTTGGAGCTTTGATTTAAATTAAGGTATTTATTCATTCATTATGTCTTTTAATTATATTTATGCATTGTTTATTTCTAGCATGAATAAGTAGTCTACCAATCTAAACAAACCCTAGACAATGTAGTATGTTTTGAATTGCTAGATAGTTATAATTAAGAAATCATGTGCTTAATGCTTTAAATCTATTCATACACATCAATCACGGAATTAACAATTTTTTTTTTGCGTATTACAATTAAAGGAGATCAGTATTGCGAGCATAGTTGCAAATGTGTTATGCGGTATTAAGATTATGAATCTACTTCTATAGTTATTAACAACAATTATAGAATTAGAAACTAGGATTAATCTATATGGCATTTTCTGAGTGGATGTTCTAGGTGATTGTGTTCTAAGTAGCTTATTATGCGGCTTCGGTAATATTGTCTTAGATTAGGCATGATATTCATTGAACTTAATGCTATCCTATTTCTATGGTGATGTGTTTTATCTAAATGGGATAAGAATGTGGCATTTCTATTGAATTAAGGAAAATCAGAGGCTGGCTAACGACTATCAACTCATTGTGAAATGAGGTTTAATGATTACAAGATTCCATGTTTTATAATTATAGCTGTAATATTAATTGATATTATGTTCTAGTGTTAAAAATTAATCCAAATATATTATATTGTTTAGTAGGAGTTTGTTTAAATGTTTGTTTAGTTATATTGAATTGCATTTGAATATTGTTTAATTTAGTTTGAATTTGCATTATTTAGATTAATTTAGTTAGTTTGGTTATTTAAGTTAGTAATCATAGCTATTAGTTATTTAATATTTTAATTTTCGTTAACTAGATTAATTAAATTATAAAAATAAAAAAAAGTTACTTTCCTTTGAGATTTCGAAAATTCCCTTGGAGAAGATATCTCGTATACCATTACTACAAGTTAATAGTAAAATACAAAAAATTATTGTGCACGCTCGACAAGTGTCAACCCTAAACTCGAATATGACATTAAGTACCACTACCACACCGAGACAATTAGAGGACGTTTAAAGACAATCCATGGAGATGGATTTGTTTTTGATACGGAGGGATACCCTAAGCACATAACCACCATTAATTTAAGGAAAACCACTAAAGTGTGGCGTTATTTCATCAATGCCAGCTTACAGCCGAGCCTCCAGTATTAAGAGATAGTGAACTACAAATCCGCCCTACTTTACCACATCGCGGGATTATGATATTTGGATGTTGGCAAGATTATTTATGAATCAATTAAGAGTCTCATCACCACTAAGAAGAATGATAGACTACCTTTCCCTTTGATTATTATGGCCTTTTGTAGGGAGGATCAAGTGAACATGGTAGGGTTTGACGTAGATTTTTTACCGGAGAAGACCATTGCTGATGAGGTTATAGAGTGATATGGAAGAGTGAATGGTTATGAAGACATAGAAAATGTGAGAGAAAGGGTTCAAATAGCAATAAGAGAAACTAAGCAGAGAAGAAGAATAAGAGATGACACAAGGAGAATTCCAGAGGATGTGTCGAAAACTAGAAATGATTCGAATGTGGAGTACCCTGCTAGGGATTATGACGGACTATACATGGAAAAGTTGGAGGTTGCTTTCATGGGTGCAATTTTGCGCAATCAGATGACCACTCTTTGTAATCAAGAAATGGTGTTCAAGAACCAAAGAGCCTTATCAAGAAGCATCTACAAGATGGAGTGTACAATGTCTAGGAGAAACAGATATAGAGGAGCCACAAAGGTTCATGTACCGTCTACATAGATGAGATTACCACTTAGCAGTAATCTTAATGATCTAACACTGCCAGCCAAGAATACCACCTATACGACCCCGCTGTGAGTTATTAGTCCCAAAGGATTGATCTGGTGGAGGACAATGATGACGTGAATTCTGGACGATGAAATTGATTTTCTTATTATATTTATTATCCCTCTCTAAGTGATATTGTTTGAGCACTTCTATTTAATTCTTGTAGTAATGATATACTTTGTGCTTAATGGTAATACTTTGTGTTTAAGGTGGTAATATATTTTGTGATAGATTTTATTCAGTGTTTTGGTGTGAAATTTAATATATTTAATATATAATTGTGATGATTATTCATATAATCTTTATGCACTCTGTCTTATCAAAATTCTAAATTTAGTTTTTTCGTATATTGAATGTCAAATTTATGATTATTTCAGTTCTTTTATACTTCACATGGTACGTTTGTTATGTTAGAAACCGGATATCATTTTAAAAACCTTGAGAACAAGGTTTAGAATGAGTTTGAGAGTATTTTATGTGAAGTATGACAATAATGGCAATGAAAGCAAATGAAAAGATAAGAAAGGCGGAATAAAAGTTCAGAATTAATCTAAAAAAGTTCAAAATTTTGATCCGATATTCAAGTAAGTTGACGAAGCTTTTTAAATTTCTTCCAAATTCAAGTAAGTATGAATTTCGTTTTACTTTATTTTTAGTAAGAATGATAAGGGAAAATAGAATAGATTTTTGAATAGAAGTGATATTTTTTCTACCTAAATAAATGTTACGATAGAAGGAATCAATTTTTATACCCTTTTTATTAACTTTACTAGTTGATGTGTACACTAAATTGAATACCTTATGTTATTTATGATAATGAGAAGAAGATCGAAACAATAGTGCAAGATGAACAAGATATATTTCTAAGAGTCATGTGATACAAAAGTTATTGAATAAGTATTTTTATAGTATATATGTAGAAAGCTATTATGCCACAATTGAAAGAAGAAATGGGTTAGAAAGTGATGAACTTTTTGTAAGTTAGAAAGAATACTTTCTTTAATGGAAAGTGAGAAGAGTTAACAAATGTTTACAAATATAAGTATATATAGAGAATCCTATAGATTCTAATAGAAATGGAGCAGGGAATCTATAGTGGAAAAAATGTGAGAATGTCCAAAGGAAATGGAGTAAGGACTCAAAATCAAAAGCAAAAAAATATGTTAAAAAAATAATAAGAATGAAGTAGAAAAGAAAATGAGAGATGAGAAATATGGATGTTCATAAACTCTTAAAAAAAGTTAAGTACTTGAAGCTAAAGTTGAATGAAGTATTTCTTAAACTAATATGTTTTAAATGATATATTCATCAGTATCTAAATCAAATTCCTATTGATTTTGATTGTGGTACTATTACAATCAATCGTAAAATGAAGAAATGGAAGAAAAAAGAAAGAAGAGCATCAAGCTTATGATAACTAATATAGAATCTCAAAACACAAAAACCAGTAGATTAATCTGAGCTTTAGAAAATACTTTATAATAGTACCGCAATCAAAATCAATAGGAATTTTGCCAAGATACCAACGAATATGTTATCTAAAACATGTTATATTAAGAAATCTTCATTTAACCCTAGTTTCAAGTACTCGAGTTAAATCTTTTTATTTGAAGAGTTTAAGAACATCCATTTTTTTTCATCTCTCATATTTTTTTCTACTCCATTCTAATTATTTATTTTTTAACATATTTCTTTTACTTTTGCTTTTGAGTCCCTGCTCCATTTCCTTTGGACATTCTCACCTTTTCTCACTATAGATTCTCAGCTCCATTTCCTCAGGAATCTGTAGAATTCTCTATATATTTATTTTATTAACTCTTGTTAACACTTCTTACTGTTCATTAAAGTTAAACAAAGTATTATTTCTAACTTATAGAAATTCATCAATTTCTAACCCATTTCTTCTTTCAAATGTGGCATAGTAACTTTTTATATACATACTACAATAATATTTAATCAATAGCTTTTGTATAGTAAGATTTATACAAATCTATATTTTTTATCGTGTACTATTGTTTCGATCTTCTACCTATTATCATGACCAACACATGGCATTCAATTTAATGTTCACATCAAGTAGTAAAGTTAATAAAAAGGGTTTAAAAATATTTTGATTCCTTCTATCATAAAATTCACTTGGATAGTAAAATAACACTTCCATTCAAGATCTGTTATATATCAATTTTCATTCTTTTCCTAACTAAAAGAAAAATGAAATTCATACTTACTTAATTTTGGAAGAAATTTGAAAATTTTTCGTTAACTTACTTGAATATCGGAGTAAAAGTAATTCTTAACTTTTCTTCTACCTTTCTTTCATTTCATTACCATCAATTTCATATTCCACCTAAAATACCCTCAAACTCATTATAAACCTCATCCTCAAGGTTTAAAAATGAATTATGGTTCTCATCATAACAAACATACTACCGAAAGTACAAAGGAATTGATAAAACAAAAAAAATATGACAATCTAGAAATTAAGTAACTTTAAAATCATAATAAGATAGAGTGCATAAAAATTTAATGAAAAAACTTCATCATTATATAACAAGTGAATTAAATATCATACCTAAGCATTGAATAGAATATATCACAAAGTATATCAGCATTTAAATAATGTATCATTACGAAATTCAAAGTATATCGCTACTACCAAAATTATAAAGAGGAATTCTCACAACATCACCTAGAGATAGAGAAAATAAACGAAAAGAAGGAAATCAATGTCGGTGTCCTGGGAAGTCGCATCATCATCATCCTCTCTTTGGATTAATCCCTTGGGACCGATATCTCAAAGTGGGGTCGTATAGGTGGTACTCTGATCTGGTAATATCGGGACATCAAGATTACTTCTAAGTGATAATCTCATATATGTAGATGATACATGAACCGATGTGCTTTCATGACGTTTGTTTCTCCCGAACATCGTACGCTCCATTATGTGGATGCTCCTTTCTAAAGCTTTCTAGTTCTCAAATATTAGATCTTGATTATGGAGAGTAGTCATCTTATTGCGCAAGATTGCACTCATGAAAGATAACTCCAATTTTTTCATGTATAATCCTAACCCAATGACAATATGGTAAAGTAGGGCGGCCTTGTAATTCACTATTTTAGATTATTGCAAGTTTGGCTATATGTTTGGCGTTGATGAAATAACACCAACCTTTAATGGTTTTCCTAAAAGATTTTGTGGCTATATGTTTGGGATACCCCTCCATATCAAAAATAAATCCATCTCTATGGATTGCCTCTAAACCTCCCTTATTGTCCCAGTGGGGAAAAGATACTTAATTCTATACTCGGGTTTAGGGTACTTATCATTTTATTTTTGGTGAAATTTGGTAATCCAAAATAACGATTTATTCTTGCAGCGGAATAGTTCACTATTCTCCCTCTAACTCAAGACTCAATCTTACTTTCACTTCCATATGCAATAAACCCTAGTTTGTTGTCTCTATGATATCTAGGATCATAGGCATATACTTCAATTCATTCTTCAAAATAAATCTCCTCTCTGGGATTAACTTCCTATCCTTGATTATGTCATTCCTAAATCTTTCGTGGGCTTTTCCATTAACAAAATTTAATTTCCTCAGTTTATAGTTTTGCTCCCCCATCGGTATCTCTAGTTCAACTTCCTATACGTTCTCATCCTCCACTTAATCATCCTCAGTGTTATAACTAAATGAAGAAGGTGGAATAGGTTTTCTTTGCTGTCTAATCCTAGGTGTGTTGAAAGATATGAATGTGGGTTGGATTTGAGAAACTTTGGATTTTGTTTTTGATTTTTATACTAGCTTTCCCTTTCCCTTCTCTTCTCTTGAATTTCTACCTTTACTGCCTCTGGCCATTTGGAATATTATACGTAAAAGAATTAACCTGTAAAATCATTTTGAACCAAATTTATCAGAAAAGTATTCGATAAAGTTCAACTTATCTAATGAGAATAAGAAATTATCGGGAAAAGCATTTTGAAATTGAGATTTTGAAATATATATGAAATTTGTTGATAAAATAGCATTGGGAAAAAAAATTTGTATGTAATTCAAATCAATCGATGAATATTTACAAAAAAAGCCCCAAACTCATTTGAAACTTAAACAAATTAGTTTGCATAAAAAAATCAATCTTCTCGCCATATATGAAAATAGTTAAAAAAATTCGATAAAAATAAACGAATCATCACTTCATTCTCATACTAGTATTATAATAGAAAGTATTCGATAATAAAACCGTTTTAACATAAAAATTTTAAAATTGATTTCCCATCCTAATAATCAATCAAATACCAATGAAAACAAAAAAATTAATTCATAAGAGGTTAGGGTTTTAGTTGATTCCCTTCTTGAAAGTGATTGTTTCAAGTATTTAACTCAAGATTGCTTCTCTAAAACTCTCCCAAGCGCCTTTTTGAAATCCCTTGTTCAAGGCCTAACTAGCGCTATAAAAGCTCACCACATTTTTGGGTTGAATGTGTAAAGATTGAGGTGGGAATCACTTAAATACACTAAAATTAAGCTTTGGAAGGTTGAATCTAGGCAAGAATTAGTCTCTTGAATGAAAGTTTGAAATGGTTTGTGAGTGTGAATGGTTTTAATGTGGCAACTTGGAGTTTTTGTTTTAGAAAACTTGAATTTGTTATCAGCGAATCAGAGTTTAAGTGGATTCGCTGAGGAATCGCTAGAAATAAGCCTTACTGACTCGATAATTCTTCCAGCGATTTCTTGTCGTAAAAGTGATTCGGTAAGAAATTGCTGACTTCGAATTTATACTAAAAATTCTTCAAATTGCTGCCGATTTTCTCAATGGTTTCTAGGGCAAACTAGAATCGCTGATAAATCTCCTGCTTATTTTTACTATTTTTTTAATTAAATTGATTTTCCCTTTTTGTTATCATATATTTAGTCAATAAAGGTAGAAATATTCAATATTCCAGAATTTGTCTAAGATATGTATTAAATAAATTATTTTATTACCATAAATAACTAATTAACATAAAACTAATGCATAAAATAATAAAGTACAAAAATAAATTTTCTTGATCAACCCCTAACATGAAACTATACCTGAATTGAATTACTAAAATATCCCCATTATAAGAGTAAAAAGTAGAGAGAATATAAAAACAACTAACTAATCTTAATACTAAAATAGAAAATAAAAATAGAGTATGGGCTGCCTCCCAAAAAGCACTTTCGTTTACAGTAATTAGCTCGACTGAACCACGCAGTTCTAGGCTGGTTCTATGAACTTATTCTTTGGATTATCTACTTTTTTGGCATTTCAGAAAGCGATTGCTTGGCCATACACTCTAAAAGTAATTGTCTTGTTTAGAGTATCCATTACAGCTTGTGAGGTGGCTAAGAAAGGTCGTCCTAATATTAATGGAAGATCTCCGTTGATAAAGTGTGTTATAACCAAAAAAGTCTGTAGGAATACTATACTTGTCAATTTGGACTGGTACATCAGTAACCACACCTATCGATTTTATTGAAAACCCATTTGATAGGGCAACTTTTTCGAAGGCAAGATTCTGATTGAGTATGTAGGAAAAAATGATATGGCATATAGTTTACCCTAGAACCCATATCAGATATAGCTTTAAAGTACCAAGCTCATTTGACCTTTTGTTTATGTACATATCTCCCAGATCATTGAGGTTGACAATTGTTGTATTATTCTTTTTCTTATTCTTATTTTTCGTAGGTGTAAGTTCCTCAATGTCATTATTCTCAACATTGTTTGATTGTTTAACCATCTATTCTTATGTTTTTGTCTGTTGATTTTAAGTATCTTCACCTTGCTTGTTCTTGGTATTAGCATTTCCTTATTCCATTGTTACTTCATTAATAGCATATATTTCAGCTTCATGATAATTTAATTCTAAAAATTCATTATCCCTAGTGTGTTTATTATCAAATTCATTAGAGTTTCCATAAATATCTTCATCATTGAAATGAAAAGTAACCATTTTATTTTCAAACTCAATGAACATTGTTACTTTAAAGATATCTAGTTTCGTTTTAAAATTTTTAAGGAATGGTTTTCCTAAAAATATAGATGAGGACTTAGCAGATATTTAGTTTCCCATTTCCTTAACATATAATTCAAAGAGAAATATTAAGTCATTAACTTTGACTAAAACATCTTCTCGTACACCATATGGTTTAATAATGGTATTGTCAGCTAAAGTAAGGTTAATAGGTGTATTGATCAATGAACCAATTTTCATTTACTCATATATCTGGAGTGCATAACGTTTATTAACACTTCGAGATCACACATTGCAAAATCTATTAAAAAAGTTCCTATTGTGATAGTAATTCTAAACATCCCTGGGTCGGAACATTTCTTAGATGTTTCTTTTTAATTTAAGAAAACATTATTTGTCTTAAGTTTTCTTTAGAATCTTCTAAAGATTTATCTTTTGATTCAGAGAATTTTTCAAAACTTTATCATAATTAGAAAATTACGTAATTGATTCCATCAATGGTTCATTGATTTCTATTTTCCTAAATGATTCAAGAATATCTTCATTGATTCTTCCTCCCTAGCATCAACTAGTCGTTGTTGGACGGTAGAATATGAACATACATCTTTATTCAAATTATCAAAAATCTTATCATGTTTATATTTATCAATTAATTCAGACTTTTTAAAGATTTTTCATATGCTTTAACTCTAGCGAAATACCATGGGTACAACCTTTCAAGAAAATGTGTATCTTTCAATTGTTCAGCCATCCATTCTCTAGTAGGAATGACACTAGCCATCATTTTTTCTTCTTCTTCTTCTACAATAGTCTTTTGAACCTTTTTTTTATTACTTTGCTTAGGTGTCTTACCAATTATAGTTATGCCTTTCTTATCACTGAATACAACATTAACTCGTGCTTTATTAATAGGAGCAACATTGGTCTGAGTAGGTGCTTTAGCTAGACAACTCTATTGAATACTTAACCTATTTATTTGCACATTCATTTGACTTAACTGGTTTTTCAATTCATTAATGGTAGTATTAGTCTTAATTTGATTTTGAGAAATTTGTTTAAAGTTTTGATGACTTTGACTCATAAAGTTATGCAGTATTTGCTCTAAAATTGGATTCATAGATTGAGTAATTTGGTGAGGCTGTTGATTAGGTGCAAGTTGTATCTGAGCTTTTGGTCTATAAGTGTTATAATTATGATTTTGAGGATTGTAGCTAAGATTTGGATTCAGACTTCTAAGATAATAAGTATTATTAGTATATTGATTTCTTGGGGGACTAGAAAAGTGATTCATCATTGCATTAACCTCTTCAATATTTTCTTCTTATAGAGTAGGAAATGCATCTGTAGGATGTGTAACCTCATTAAAGAATCCGCAAGAGTTTAACCATCTTAGATAACTCATCAATTTTATCGTCACTTGCATTATTTTTCTAACTATTCACTTCATAGATTTTCTTTCTTGAGGATTCAACCTTTTCACCAAATTTTTAGATTGTTTTGCTATTTTAGTAGTTGTTTCTTTCATTTGTTAGTGTATGTGCCTTAGGCCAATTCTGTAAACGTTGCTTAAATATCATAAGTAAATGCATGTTTCTTTTATAATAATATTATTCTAAATGTCCCTAGTCAGTTATTATTGTGGGAACAATAATAAATTAAGACTAGTATGAGTCTTGATTGATAATCATGTGATGTTTATGCGTATATGGATACGGATCAAGATAATGTGTATCTGTTGGGAAAAATAATAAATTAAGACTAGTATGAGTCTTGATTGATAATCATGTGATGTTTATGCGTATATGGATACGGATCAAGATAATAGGTATCTATTGGGAACAGATGTTGGACTGACCCGCTATGAAAACACTGCATGGTCAATGTCATAAGTGATTCTCATGAGAGTTATATCATTTAGTCCTTTGACTTGAGATCGCCAGAGACTCCTATACTAGGAGCACAATGATTTGATACAATCAACCATTTTTTATAACCGGATGATTATAAAGATTGTTATTGGTCATTGTTCGACTAATGTGTGGATGTTGTGTGATCAAGATGAAATTTGTCCCTATCTTTTAGTAAGAGATATCTATTGGGCCCCTTGATATGTTAGACTGATAAATGGCCATGTCTAGTGAATTGATTGGATCAATGTCACTTGACAATTTAAGTCTACCCGGATATTGAGACTAGTAGATTGAACTATAAGGGGACATTCAATGTCTTATGTTCAATCAAAAGTTATCGCGTGACAAAGGGATATGATATACACTGTCTATTAGGTTGTATCGATTTATTGATCATCATGCTACTTGGGTAGTCATAATGCCTTGCTAGAGACCGCCTATGACTTGTGTACTAAAATGATTTTGGTTCACTGCCAATGTTGTATGAACTTATTGGGTCGCACACAAAGAACGGATTTGCGCGATTTAATATTGTCTGGGTTAATGAATTTTATTTGATTAAATTCATTTTGAAGATTCAAATTAAATGTCATAGTTTGACTAGGATTCAAGATTCTCATACATTTCTCATGTGACTAGTAATGTTGTCTCTTAGTAAATCCTATTTTGAATAGGACTCCAATTGGAATTATAGTATGACTTTAATTCTTATTTAAGTTTTAGATAAATTAAAACTTTTGTTGGATTAGTAATTGTAGATTATCTATGACTCTATCCTTTTTAGAGTTGGACTTTATCTAGGACTCTATTTCGAGTGTGACTAGGAGATGGAGTTCTTTTACAACTCGACCTAGTGTATTATGGTCACAGTTGTGAAGTGATTTTTCTCTCGAGAGAATTTTGGAGATAGATTTTTCCTAGAGAATTTTTGTGAGAATTTTTGCCCTAGGATTTTTGGGTCTAGGACTCCGGATCGTGATCGTCCGTTCTTGTGTGGATTTCTGATAGGGGACGTTCGTCTCTCGCAGCATCTTAAAGGAATTGATCAACACTAAACAAGGCAGACATGGAGTTATTCTTGCTAAGGTATGATTTTTTTATTGGCACATCAATTTAATGGAATCAATTGGATCTTGGTTCGGGGATGTTCAAAAAGGTCTCGAAAACTTCCACTGCGCATGATCCCCGAAACCCAACAGTGGTATCAGAGTCAGTAGGCATGATTTAGTTAAGTTGTAATGTGCCCTTATTTTTTATATACATAATATATATAAGTGAATCATGATATTTTATATATTGTTGCATCATTGCGTTTAATAGAATTAATTTATATGCAAAAGTGTGAAAGCACCGTCATGCACATACATGCACAAAACGGGTGCGTATCAAATTTGGCGAATAAGATCTCACTATTTGTGTACATAGATATGTGTAATTTAATATGTTGGTGGTTGTATGGGATATGAAAGCCATGATATTGATAAAAAAAGATTAAAAAGATTTTGGCTACGATGGGATTCGATCCCTAGCCATTCAACTCTTTTTGGAATGCTTTAGCCATCCTAGCTAGCAATTCAACTTGTAACAAAATTAAAAAATTAAATTAAAAGGCAAATCTATTTGTAATAGGATTAACAAATAGAATAAAAGGAGGACTTTTGTTCATAGTAGGATTCGATCCCTAGTCTTCCAACCCGTTAGAATGCCTTAACCATCCTAGCAAGCAAACCGATTTGTCATAGGATTACAAATCAAAATTAAAGTACAAACTTGATTGTAATAAGATTACAAAATACAATAAAGTTTTGTTGAGAGCATGATTCGATCCGTTCCGTCATCCACCGACTCATTGGAATGACTTAGCCATCTAGGCTATCCATTCCAAGTTGTAATAGGATTACAACTATATTTATATTAATTGAATTACATACATTAATTGAAAGAAGTATTAATTGATTAATTACCATTAATTAAATGGGGTAATTGTTCATTAATTGGATTGAATTAATTTAATTGGAAGATGTTGTAATTGAATTAATATCAATTTAAATTAGTGAGGCTATTATTAATATTAATTAAAATATTTAATTAAAGGGGGTTTTAATTAAATAGAGTCCAATAAAAAAATTATATTGAGATATATTTAATTAATGAGATTAATGAAAATATAATCTTTCATGCACTTGAAAAATTTTAAGTATTTAATTTCCTTGATTTGTTTTATGATACCTTGTTGATATATGAAGATGTTTATTCTTTTTTTATTTTAATGATCTTTATTCTATGCATATTGGGTATATAAATGATATTCCATAATTAATTAGATGCTAGAATTAGTCATTATAAAACACTACATGGATTATAAAACTTGATAAAAATCCCTTGATTAGAATTTTAAGTTAATGCCACCCATTTTAAACACTTGTCAAGGCCTTGATCACATCAATATGGGTCTGCCTTCGCAGGGTGTATTCTGTTATCTTGGTGAGGCAAGCTGGGTAATGGTTACCTGGATGTTTTAAATTGGTTTGACTTAATAAAGCTATCAAAACGGTTTAGGGCTTTAGGCATAGATGAGACGTAACCTGTTGTGACATATGATGTCTACGTCTCATAAAGAACCTAAGAGTTGCATATGATGCAATTGGTAATGGTTACCTAACTTAATACTTGATTTTGAGTGTCATGCCTTAGTTGTCTCAAAATTAAGTGAAATATGGATCTTAGACCACTAAATTAATATTTACGAGGGCTATTGATTTAGTGGGAGTTTAATTACTCACTAATAAATCATTCTCCATAATCTTCTAAGTGTAGATGTTAAACTCCTAGTAACACTAATTCATAGCAACAGCGATCAATCCTTGAGAATGATAAAATAATTTCTAAGACTAATTTCCCTATTTTGATTTGAAAATTGATAAATTTTATCAACCATATAAACTAGGATGTATGTCTTAGATTAATGGTTCCTTTTAAACTACCATCTATTAGTACAAGGATTATATGTCATGTTAGCAAATATAAAATCGGACTTTAGGAAAGATTCGGGTCGTGAAAACTAATGACATGACAGTGACACTGAAGGAAATGTTCCAACAGTAAGTCATACGAGAAGGGCATAAGATTGTAAAATTCCTATATTCTTGTAAAATGGTTGAGAACCGATTAATATGTCTTTATGTTTGGAATATGAAAGAACTATATTAATTATCTTAAAAGGCTTGAATCTTCATATGCCAAAAGTTGGCAGTAGATTTGATCTATAATTCATCAAAATAGTTTTAAACTACATAATTTGAAAGACATGAAAAACACTGTTTATAGTTGCATATGATGTTTAACATTGTAAGACAAAATAATAAAAAGGGCCTTAGATATATATTTGATGGTTCCTAACATAAAGGAATTTAATAAAGAAAGATAAAGGGAAGGTAAAATCTATAAAAGGTGCTTGTGTCGGACACAGAAACCTTAGTTGTGAGCTAGACTTTGCCAAGTTCTAAAGAAAGCCTTAAAGAACGGATTTCGTTTTTCATAGAATGAAATTGTTCATTTTATAATGAATTACAAATCCTATCAGGAAGACATAATTTTGAATTGTTACAAACATTTCAAAATGAGTATAAAAAAATCACTTGGCAAACTATCAACATACATTGATGAGATCAAGGTTGATAATATTTGAGCTAAGAGTTTAAGTGACCATCTTTGAAATTGTGGGATTGTTTTGCAATTAACTCCACTAGGAACGTCATTTGAGAAACGATGTTTTAAGAGGAGAAATCGAACTATATAGGATATATTTTGATTTATGATGTGTCACACATAATTTCCTATGATGTCTTATTGAGGCTATACATTAGAAACCAAGGCACTCGCACTAACCTTATTTTCATTAAAGTGGTTGATAAAACTCCATATATGATATGGAATAAGAAGACCTAGTTTTTCTTTTCTTGAGATTTGAGGTGGCGAGACTTGCGTAAGATGTTAAGTCACATAAAGTATGATGCCTAAGTCTTTTGTGTCTAATTGTGGTTGAACAATATGATACTAATTTATACAATTGAGAACAAATTGTTTGTTGCTCAAAATCATGTCTTTTTAAATAAAGAGTTTATTTTTAAAGACACTACTGGGAATAAAAAAAATCTTGAAATGTTCAAGAGCCAGAAATCAGAACCGAACCCCTTTAGGAAGATCAGCAAAGTTTAGAACTAGTTGAGTATGCACAAGTAACATATATCTCTTGAAAATCTAGAATAATTAGAAATTGGCCAGAGAAATTTGGAATTTCTTATTATTGATAGTTGTGATGTATTTTTGATACTGGATCAGAATGAATCACTACTTATCAAGAGACATGTCTTATCTAGATTGAACGAAGGAACTAAGTGTTATTAACTTTGAATTTTAATTCATGTATGTTAACCAAGTTTGGAACTTGAATTATTTACCTGAAGATGGTATGGCCATTGGATGTAAACGAGTTAAAGTGACATGAAAAAGAAAAGATGCATACTTAAAAGCACGGCTTATCGAAATTTCCAATCTAAATCAAGGTGTTGATTATGATAAGATTTTCACTGGTAGCTAAGCTCAAGTTCTAGAATTCTATTGTCATTACTTCATAGTTTGACTAGAAGATATGACAAACGAATGTCAAGAATAGCATTGCTCGATGCTCCTTAAAGATGAGTATGATACAACTTAAGGGTTTTTTTATTATTTTGAGAATTTGAGAAAGGTATGCAAGCTTAAAGGATCCATTTATGGATTATAGTAAGCTTATCAGAGTCGGGATCTTGTTTTGATGAAATAATTAATGAATTACATTCATTGAATCAAAGATAAATTATCTTTCTGAATCTGTATGTTAATGATATATTATTCATTGGAAACGACGTCTTAACCTTGCGGAATGTCAAGTCTTGGTTAAGGAAGGTTTCTCAATGAGATTCTTAGCTAATTAGGCTTATATCCTTGTGATATAGATCTATGGAGATAGATCTAAGAGGCTAATTGCTTTAAATAAGAGTGCTTATATAGATAAATAACTTAAAAGGTTTCGGTGTACGAGATTCTTAAAAGAATTCGTACTTATGTCTTATAACATAACTCTCTGCAAGACTCAAAGTTTTAAGACAAATGATGAGCAGGACAATGTGAATATGATTTCTTACGCATTAGCTATGAGAATCATCACATATGTTATACTTCGCATTCAACTCGATATGTCATATGCTTTGGGCAAAACATACATATATCTCATAAATTTTGGTGAGGGTCATTGGATATTTATTAATAACATTCTTAAATACTTCAGAAGCACTTACGAGATGTTATTAGATTTGTAGAGGTTTGAAAGATATGAGTCTTGTAAATGGTTACACGATGCAAACTTTCAAATTAACATAAAATATTAATGATCGCAATATGGATATGTGTTAACTTCATAGGAATGAGTTGGAAATGTTCTAAACTCACTCTAACAAGTCCTATAACATAAACTAAGTTTTTAGCGACATTTGATGCAGCCAAAGAAAATGTTTAGAACGTAAGGTTCATGTTTGAATAAGGTATGGTTCCAAGTGTTGGAAATAATGTTGGCTTTTATTGTAAAACCAATGGACAAATTTAGGTTATGGAACCTAAATCACACTATAAATCTAAACAATCACTTGAGCAGTTTTGTCTTATAAAAGAGAGAACGTAAAGATTTGCATAACATCAATAACAAATAACGTAGCAGATACATAAACAAACTTCTTCCACTTAGAATGCATTATGGTTACTCAGTATTTGATATGTGTAGGATTGGACATAATGCAAGTGGGAGACGTTGGGGTATGTGCCATTGGCCAATTCTGTAAACGTTGTTTAACTATTATAAGTAGATGCATGTTTCTTTTATAATAGTATCCATAGATAATTATTGTATTATTCTAAATGTCCCTAGTAAGTTATTATTGTGGGAATAATAATAACTGACTAGTATGAGTCTTGATTGATAATCATGTGATGTTTATGCGTATATGGATACGGTTCAAGATAATGGGTATCTATTGGGAATAGATGCTGGACTGACCCGCTATGAGAACACTGCATGGTCAATGTCTTAAGTGATTTTCATGAAAGTTATATCATTTAATCCTTTGACTTGAGATCACTAGAGACTCCAATATTAGGAGCACAATGATTTGATACAATCAATCGTTGTCTTTAATCGGATGATTATAAAGATTGTGATTGGTCCTTGTTCGACTAATATGTAGATGTTGTGTGATCAAGATGGAATTTGTCCCTGTCTTTTAGAGAGAGATATCTATTGGGCCCCTCGATATGTTAGACTGATAAATGGCCCTGTCTAATGAATTGATTGGATTAATGTCACTTGAAAATCTCAGTCTACTCGGAGATCAAGACTAGTAGATTGAACTGTAAGTGTGACATTCCATGTCTTATGTTCAATCAAAAGATATCGCGTGACAAAGGGATATGATATACACTGTCTATTAGGTTGTACCGATTTATTGATCATCATGCTACTTAGGTATTCATAATGCCTTGCTAGAGACCGTTTATGACTTGTGTACCAAAATGGTTTTGGTTCACTACCAACGTTGTATGAACCTATTGGGTCGCACGCAAAGAACAGGTTTGCGCGATTTAATATTGTCTGGGTTAATGAATTTTATTTGATAAAATTCATTTTGAAGATTCTCATTAAATGTCATAGTTTGACTAGGATTCGAGATTCTCATACATTTCTAGTGTGACTAGAAATTTTGTCTCTTAGTAAATCCTATCTTAAATAGGAATCCAATTGGAATTATAGTATGACTTTAATTCATATTTGAGTTTTAGATAAATTAAAGCTCTCGTGGGATTTGTAATTTTAGATTATCTCTGACTCTATCATTTTTAGAGTTGGACTTTATCTAGGACTCTATTTTGAGTGTGACTAGGAGATGGAGTTCTTTCTAAACTCGACCTAGTGTATTATAAATAAGACATTAGGGTCACTGTTGTGAAGTGATTTTTCTCGAGAGAGAATTCTAGAGATAGATTTTTCCTAGAGAATTTTTGTGAAGGATTTTTGGGGCTAGCACTTGATCGTCCGTTCATGTGTGGATTTCTGATAGAGGACGTTCGTCTCTCGCAGCGTCTTAAAGGAATCGATCAACACCAAACAAGGCAGACATGGAGTTATTCTTGTTAAGGTATGATTTTTTTTATTGGCTCATCAATTTAATGGAATCAATTGGATCTTGGTTCGGGGATGTTCGAAAAGGTTTTGAAAACTTTCGCTGCACATGATCCCCAAAACCCAACATCATTAAAGTAGTTGTTATTTCAAATAAGGATCCACCACATAATGTGTCTAGTAAACTTTGTTCAAAGTTATTAAGTCCTTCATAAAAATATTCTAATAAAGCTTTTTTAGTATATTCATGTTGTGGACAAGAAGAAATTAGTCTTTGAAATCTATCCCTAAATTCATTAAAGTTTTCATCATCTTTCATCTTAGCAATTGTTATTTGCTTTCTATAAGAACTAATTTATCTTGTTGGCATATATTCATCTAGGAAAGCTTCTAACATTTAAGTCCATATAGTTATCGAATCTTGTGAAAGATAGAATAACCAATCTTGTGCTTGATCTTTCAATGCGAAAGGAAAAGCCTTAAGTTTGACTTCTTCTAAAGCTCCTTCTTTCGGTTTCATCCCATTAAGTTTATGTTAATACTCCCTTATGAATTTCTTTGGGTCTTCATTATCTTTAGCGTGGAAGTTAGGTAAGGCACTAATAAATCTTGTTATATGTTCAAATTCAAGAAATCCATAAGGGTATGCTATACATATAGGCTCATATGCTATAACATTTTGATTTGCTTGCCTAAAAGCGAGTTCTCTATTATTATTGATAACTATATTATCATTATTATAATTAATGACATTATCATTAATATTATTATCGTTGTCTTCCGTCCTATTGACTAAATTCTCCCTAAGTTGTTTTCATCTTAAACTCCGATTAAAAGTTCTATAAATTTCATGATCAAATGATGTAAAGATCCTATTGAATTAACATGATGAAGTTTGTAGACCATATAAGGTCTATAATCCTTAAAATTATCTAAACATCTCCGGCAACGGCGCTAAAAACTGACACGTATTGAGCGTGCACAATAATTTTTCGTGTTTTACTATTAACTTTTAGTAGTGGTAAATGAGATATTGTCTCCACAATGATTTTCAAAATATCAAAAGAAAGTAATTTTTTTTCTTGTTTGTATTAATTTATTTAATCTAGTTAAATGGGAATTAAAATATTAAATAGCTAATAACTATGATTACTAACTTAAATAACCAAACTAACTAAATTAATCTAAACAATGCAAATTCAAATTAAATTAAACAATATTTAAATGCATTTCAATATAAATAAACAGATATCTAAACAAACCCCCACTAAACAATATAATATATTCGGATTACTTTCAAACACTAGAAAATAATATCAATTCATACTATAGTTATAAGTATAAAACATGGAATCTTGGAATTTTGGAATCATTAAACCCCTTTTCATAATATGTTGATAGCCTTTAGCCAACCACTGATTTTCCTTAATTCAATGAGAATGTCATATTCTTATCATTGTAAAATAGAAATACAATAGCATTAAGTTCAACGAAAACCATGCCTAATCTAAGCCAATATTACCGATGATGCATAATAAACAACTTAGAACATCCACTCGAAAAATGCCATATAGATTAATCCTAGTTACTACTTCTATAATTGTTGTTAATAAATATAGGCATAGATTCAGAATCTTAATACCACATAAAACATTTGCAACTATGCTTGCAATACTAATCTTCTTTAGTTGTAATACGCAAAAAACTTGTTAATTCCGTGATTGACATGTATAAATAGATTTAAAGCATTAAGCACATGAATCATTAATTTTAACTATCTAGCAATCCAAAATATACTACATTGTCTCATATTTGTTTAGATTGATAGACTACACACACACGCTGGAAATAAATAATGCATAAATATAATTAAAAGATATAATGAATGAATAAATACCTTATTATAAATCAAAGCTCCAAAGTATCTTCAAACATAGACAATAAAACTAACCTAGAGCAAAAGGAAATCAAAATAAGAGAAGAAAAAAGATTTATTTTGAAACTCTCTGGCCTAATTTTATAGTCTACCTATGTATACGTATCATAGATAAACTCAAGTTCTTCATACCAATCTAAAAAACTCGTAACTAACCTCAACAATTTCTAACTTATACACTAATCATTGAGTAAAATATTGAGTTTAGCTCTCAGTGCTCCACCGATTCAACTGGCGATTTATAGTTCATTCTCCGATTCACTGTGAATTCGCTAGCCTTCTTCTGCTACTAATTTTTATGGTGATTCCTTGTGTTCCAAATCATTGGCTAATCGCTGATGTATTTTTCTAGTTGACCGTTTTGCTTTTTGTCTATTTTCTTTCATTTCTTCATTTTTCTAATTAAAACCTGAAATCATAAAAACAAGAGAATACCTAGTGATATATCATCATTTATGCCTAAAATTAACCTAAATTACACTATAAAAGTATCTAATTATTGACTTGTCAAGGGTACTCATTATTTTGTTTTTAGTGAAAATTCAGTGAACTAAAATACCAATTTATTCTTGCAGTGGAATAATCCACTGTCCTCCCTCAAAATTAGGACTCAATCTTACTCTCGCTTTCATATACATTGGCGTAAAACTCTCTCACTAAGATATCGCAACCCTATCACTTGGAACATCCTCTAAGTCTAAGTAGTTATAATCCATAGTAAATAATCCCCAGTTCCTAGCCTTAATGATATCTAGGGTCCTAGACATATACTTTAATTCGTTATTCATATTAAAGACCCTCTCCGGTAAGAACTTCCTATCCTTCACTATATAATTCCTAAGTTCTTCATAGGCCTTCTCATTAACAAAGTTCTCCTACCTAAAAATATAATTGCTCCCCCTCATCGGTATCTCTTGTTTGACTTCCACTATGTCCTCCTCCTCTTCCACATAATCATCCTCAATATTGAAACTAAATGAAGAAGGTGGAGAAGGTTCTCTTTGTGGTCTAATCCTAGGTGTGTTAAAAAAGATCGATGTCGGTTGGATTTGAGAAACTTTGGGTTTTGTTTTTATCTTTTCTACTAACTTTCCCATCATTTTCTCATCTCTTGAACTTCTACCCTTTCCACCTTCGACTATTTAGATTAGTATAAGTAAAAGAATGGACCTATAAAATCATTTAAAACCAAATTTGTAGAAAAAGTGTCTGGTAAAATTCAGCTTATCTATCGAGAAAGAGAAATTCATCGAACAAATCATTTATAAATTGAGAGTTTGAAATTTATATGAAAGTTATCGATAAAACTTAATTGAGAAAAAACAAACTTCATATGCAATTCAAATCAGTTGATAAATATTCACAAAACCCTAAAACTCATTTGAAACCTAGTCTCAAATTAGCTTGCATATAAAATTCGATCTACTTGCCATATACGAAAAATTGTTCAAAAATTCGATAGTAATAAACAAATCTACGCATCAATCCTATACTAATATTGTAATAGAAATCATTCGACATCAAAACTATTTTAGAGTAAATATTTTGAAATTGAGCTCATAATATATTAATAATCCAAAATTTATGAAAAACCAAATATTTAATCCATAAAAGGTTTGGGTTTTTTTATAGATTACCATCTTGAAAGTGATTCTTTCAAGTATGAAACTCAAAACTCTTATCTAGAACACTCCTCCAAGCTTCAATTCAAACTCCCTTGCTTAAGCTCTAGGTAGCTCTACACTCTCAAAACTCACTAAACTTTGGGTTGAATGTGCGAGGATTGACGTGGAATCACATAAATACACTAAAATTAAGCTTTGGAAGGTTGAATATAGTCGAAATTTGGTCTCTTAATCGAAAGGTTGCAATGATTTGTGAGTGTGAAGGTTTTAAATGTGGAAATTTTTGGTTTTCATTTTTAAAAAACTCGAATTCGTTCTCAACGAATCAGGGTTTAAGTTGATTCATTTAGAAATCGCTAACAAAATCGTTAAAAATGTGCCGCAGTGGCCGAGCGATTTGTCTAGCAAATTCTAGTTATAAGCTCGAATTGGTGAGGAATTGTTGACTCAAAATTACACTGAAAACTCTGCATACTGCTATCGATTTTCTCAGTGATTTCCAATACAAACTGGAATTATTGAGAAATCGCCAGCCTATTTTTACGGTTTTTCCAATTACATTGACTTTCCCATTTGATTATCACATATATATTCAATAATATTCAAAATTTTCAGAATTTAACTATGATATGTATTAAATAATATATTTCATTATCATAAATAGCTAATTAACGTAAAACTAATGCATAATACAATATGATACGAAAATAAATTGGCTTGATCAACCTGCTTACATGAAACTATTCCAAAATTAAATTCCTAAAATATCCCCATTATAAGAGTCAAAAGTTGAGAGAATATAAAAATAACTAACTAATCTTAATATTAAAATTGGAAATAAAAATAGAGTATAGGCTGCCTCCCATAAAGCGCCTTTGTTTACTATCTTTGGCTCGATTGAACCACGCAATTTTAAACGGGTTATGTAAACTTTAGTGTAGAATTATCCACTCTTGCGCCATTCCAAAAAGTGATTGCTCTGCCATGCACTCGAAAAGTAATTGTCATATTCAGAGTATCCATGACAGCTTACGATGTAGCTAAAAAAGGTTGTCCTAAAATTAATGGAGAATATTCATTGATGAAGTTAGGCATAACCTAAAAGTCTGTGGGAATAATGTACTTATTGATTTGAACTGGTACATTAGTAACAACACCTATTTGTTTTACTGAATAACCATTTGGTGGAGAAACTTTTTTGGAAACAAGTACATTCAATTCGAGTTGAGTGTGAAGAAAAAAATGAATTGGCATATAGTTTGCTCTAGAACCCGTATCACAAATAGCTTTAAAATACCAAGCCCATTTGACCTTTATGTTTAAATATATATCTCTTAGATCATCGAGCTTGACACTTGTTGAATTCTTTTTTTTCTTCTTCTTATTCTTCGTAGATTTAAATTCCTCCATATTATTATGCTCAACATTGTTCAGTTGCTTAACCCTCCATTCTCATGTTATTGTTTTTTGATTTGAAGTATCTCAACTTGCTTATCCTTGTTACCGCGTTAATAGCATATACTTCAACTTCATGATGTTTAATTCTAAAGATTCATTATCATTAGTTTGTTCATTATCAAATTCATCAGGATTTGCATAGATATCTTCATCATTAAAACATAAAGTGACAATCTTGTTTTCAAATTCTATAAACAATATTCCTTCAAGAATATCTAACTTTGTTTTAGTTGTTTTAAGAAATGGTCTGCCTAAAAGTATAGGTGGGGACTTAGATAATATTGAGTCTCTTATTTCCATGACAAAGACGTCAGCTGAAAATACTAAGTCATTTACTTTTACTAAAATATCTTTTAGTAAACTATAAGGTTAATAACGTGTTGTCAGTTGAAGTAAGAATAATAGGTGTGTTAGTCAATAAACGTATTTTCAATTACTCGTATAGTTTAAGTGACAAAATATTTATCGACGCTCCAAGATCACACATAGTAAAATCTTTAAAAGAAGTCCCTATTGTGATAGAAATTCAAAACATTCCTAGATCGAAACGTTTCTTAGGTATTTTCTTTTTAGTTAAAGTAGACAGTTTTTGTCCTAAGTTTTCTTCAGATTATTTTAAGAATTTATCATTTAATTCAGAGAATTCTTTCAAAACTTCATCAAAATTAGAAAATTGCATAATCCATTCCATCAATGGCTTGTCGATTTCTTTTTTCCTAGACACTTCAAAAATGTCTTCATTATTTTCTTATGCCCTAGCATTGGCTAATCGTTGTGGAATGGTAGAATATTAAAACATACCTTCATTCAAATTATATGAAATCTTATCATTTTTATCTTTACCAATTAATGCAGACCTTTGTAAAGATTTTTCATATGCTTCAACTCTAGCTAAATACCATGGATATAGCTTTTCAGGAAAATGTGTATATTTTAATTGTTCAGCCATCCATTCTTTAGTAGGAGTGACATTAGCCATCATTTTTTTTTCTTCTTCTTCAATAGTCATATGAACCTTGTTTTTATTATTATGTTTACGTGTTTTCCTAGTCATAGGTGTGTCTTTCTCATCATTTAATAAAGAATTAACTTGTGCTTAATTAGTAGGAGTAACATTGTCTTGAGTAGGTGCTTTAGCTTCACTACTCTATTGTGTACTTAACCTATTTATTTGTAAATTCATTCGACTTAACTGATTTTTCAATTCATTAATAGTAGTATCAGTCTTAATCTAATTTAGAGTACCCTATGTAAAGTTTTGATGATTTTGACTCATAAAGTTATGCAAAATTCGCTCTAAATTTTGATTCATAGGTTGAGTATTTTGTTGAGGTTGCTTATTAGGTGCAAGTTGTATCTGAGCACTTAGTCTATAAGTATTATAATTCTGATTTTGAGTACCATAAACAAGATTTGGATTTGGTATTCCAGGATAATAAAAATTATTACTATATTGATTTCTTGGGGGACCAGAAAATTGATTAATCATTACATTAACCTCTTCAGTATTTTCTTCATGTAGAGTAGGACATGCATCCGTAGGATGTGTAACCTCATTACAGAATCCATAAGCCTTAACTTGATTAGATCTATCATTAATTAACAGCTTAACCATCTTAGATTGTTCATCAATCTTATCACCAGATGCATTATTTCTTTAATTAAACACTTCATAAAGTTTCTTTCCTGAGGATCCAACCTTTTCACCATATTGCTTGGATTGTTTTATCATTTTATTAATTGCTTCTTTCGCTAAAGTGTATGTTATCTCAAATAAGGATCCACCACATATTGTGTCTAATAACCTTTATTCAAAGTGATTGAGTCCATCATAAAAATATTCTAGTAAAGCTCTTTGAGTATATCCATGTTGTGGACAAGAAGAAATTAGTCTTTGGAATCTATCCCAAAATTCATTAAAATTTTCATTGTCTTTCATCGTTGCAACTATGATTTGCTTTTTATAGGAACTAGTTTTTTTAGTAGGCATATATTCATCTAGGAATGCTTCTAACATTTGATTCTATTAAGTTATTGAATCTTGTGGGATATAGAAAAACCAATCTTGTGTTTGATCTTTTAATGCAAAAGGGAAAGCCTTATGCTTGAGTTGTTCTATAATACCTTCTTTCGGTTTCATCCCATTAATTTTATGTTGATACTCCTTTATGAATTTATGTGGTTCTTCATTGTCTTTCCCAAAGAATTTAGGTAACACACTAATAAATCCATATCTAAGTTCAAATTTTGGAAATCCATCGAGGTATGCTATGCACATAGGCTCATATGCAGTAATATTTTGATTTGCTTGTCTAAAAGTAAGTTCTCTATATTGTTATTAATATAGATAACTATGTTATCATTATTATTATTATTAATGACATTTTCATTAACATCACTATTGTTGTCTTCCATCCTATTAGCTAAATTTTTCCTAAGCTGTTGTCTTAAACTCCGATTAAAAGTTCTATCTATTTCAGGATCAAATAGATGTAAAGATCCTATTGAATTAACATGACAAAGTGTGTAGACCATACAACGTCTAAAATCTTTAGAAATTATTTAAAAATCCTCACAACATCTCCACATGGATTTTTCAAATCTTAAAGGAAAGTATTTTTTATTGTATTTATTAACTTAAGTTAATCTAATCAAATGGGAATTAAAATGCTAAATAGCTAAAATCTACAAATACTAACTTAACTAATCAAATTAACTAATTTAATGTAAACAATTCAATGTAAACTAAATTAAACAATACTCAAAAGCAATATAATTCAAATATCTTAAACAAACATCTAAACAAACCCCACTAAACAATGTAATATACTTGGATTGCTTTCAAAAACTAGAATGTAACATCACTTCATACTATAGTTATAATCATAACATATGGAATCTTGAAATCATTAAACCCTAATTCATAATAGATTGATAGCCTTTAGCCAGCCACTAATTTTTTTTAAATTCAATGAAAATGCCACATTCTTATCATTGTAAATCTACATATTGGATAAAAAGCAACACTGTAGAAATACGATAACATTACACTCAAGGAAAATCATGCTCAATCTAAGCCAATATTAACCAAAGTCGCTTCATAAACAACTTAGAACACAATCACCGAGAACATCCACTCGGGAAATTCCCTATAGATTAATCCTAGTTACTACATCTTTAATTGTTGTCAGAAACTATCGATAAAGAATCAAAATCAAAATATCACATAACACATTTGCAACTATGCATGCAATATTAATCTTCTTTAGCTGTAAAACGCAAATTAACTTGGTAAATCCATGATTGACGTGTATGAAAAGATTTAAAGCATTAAGTTCATGGTTCCTTAACTATAACTATCTAGCAATCCAAAGTATATACATGTCTAGGGTTTGTTTAGATTGATAGAATACTCACTCATGCTGGAAATAAAACAATGCAAATATATAATTATAAAACATATTGAATAAATAAATACCTTAAAATAAATCAAAGCTCCAATGTATATATCTTCAAACATCAACTAGAAATATAGAATAGACAATTGAAATAATGTAGAGCAAAAAGAAGAGAGTTATTTCGAAGCTCTCTTGCCTTCATATAATCTCCCTACGTATACGTATCCCAGATAAAATCAAATTCTTCATATTAATCTAAGAAACCCGTAACCGACCTTATCAATTTGTTAGCGATTCCTAAGTTGTACACAAATCGCTGATTCAATAATTGGAAATGGCTCTAAGTGCTCCATCGATTTACCTGATGATTTCTAGTTCATTCTCTAATTCACTGTGGATTCACTAACACTTTCCTGCTGCCGATTTAGGCAGCGATTCCTAGTGTAATTACAAATCGATAGCTAATCGCTGGACTTCTTTTTCAATTGACCGTTTTGCTTTTCTTTCTCTTCTTTTTCCATTTCTTCATTTTCTATTTAAATCCTTAGATCACAAAAACAAGAGAATACCAAGTGTAATATCATATATAATCAACCTAAATTACATAATAGAATGTATCTAATTATGGACTTGTCATGTATATCTTGAAATATCGAATAATAACTAAGAACAAAACGCAGCAGAATTATATCTCAACCCTGTTTAATATAAAACGATAATTTATTACAATATATATACAAAAGAGTACATTATATTGGAGGAAATCTCTAAGCACCTAGATCTTTCCTTTTTCTCTCTTTAGCGCTAAATAGTGTACCTAAAATCTTAAGGCGGAATGAGCGCTCCATCTTGCTATTAAGTAACATTCATTTACCTATCAACTATCTACTAGTAATAAATGAATAAATAAATACTGACATGATCCAATAATAGCTACTGAGGGTAACAGAAATGATAAAAACAATACATATCAGATGCAAGTCATTCAGTATATCGCAACTATACCTTGATTCTTCTTTCCAATTATTTTTCAAAATGAGAATCTTCCTCTCCTTTAAGCAAGAACACAACCTAAAGGGTTCTACACCAGCCTAATGTAAAATCTCATAGAGTGGATTAAATCTTAATCGAGATTCCAACTCTAAATGGATAGTGTATGGACAGGGTATCATAATTAGTATTGGAATTAAATCCCAGTTACCCTTATTAGAGGTAGTACTTATTCACTTTCCTCTGAGATTGGTACTTATCCACCGCTCTCACGTTAGTCATTGAAGGTTAGTACTTATTGGCCAACTTCAATATCCATTTCAAATTACCATTTTATTAGAGGTATGTACTTATCCACCTTCCTCTGAGTTCGACACTTATCTACAAACTCCACTACGTTAAAGTTATTATTTTCCCTATCCATTACACTTTCGAAGTTTGAGTTATAACATGTTTAAACTACTTGAGTCACAGTACAATGACCCAAACCCAGTCCATAAGCTACATGAGCTAATATATTAATTATGTAGCATAATTAATAAAATCAATGAGTCCTACTTACCTGTATCGGTTTCTTAACTTTAACCGACTTACATAACTTGTGGTATCCTTAAATCTCTTCCTCTCTGTCAAACACCTAAAATAAACTAGTTGTTATCAGTTTAGGTTGAATACCTTATGTTTAGAACCCTTAAACTAATCCTTAAACCCTTATAAGATTCCAATTAAGTCTCAACAAAATCGTTGCTTTCTTGGGATGGAGCACGCTCCCTTATTCGGTGGGGCGCGCTCTACAAACTTAGCTCCTCCAAATTCTTTATGGGAGCACGCTTCCCTGTTATAGGATCGCGCTCCATCATCGAGCATCCCAATAGGGAACAGGGTGGCAGCTAGCCCTGTTAAATCCAAAATCCTTATAAAACTCAAATAAACCTCCCTAAATCATCGAGAAGGGCCTCAAATGAGGTCTTACACTAACTACAATCAATAACAACAACAATTAAAAGAAATTCATCGCTAATTCATGAATTCAACTTGAAAGCCAAATTTAAGCTTACCCACAGTGATGATCACTGATTTATAGTAATTTGATCCATCTTATTCACTTGGTGATCCTCTCCTAATCTCTTTCCTCAGATTGACAAAACCATCAGCTACTTCTCATTTTTTTCAATCAAACAAAAGTGAAATGTTGATGTTTTTGGTTTATATATTGATTCTCCTTCAGATTTGCATCCCATAGATCTCAAGGCAGATATGTTGGTTCATTTCATTCCATTTAATGTTTTGATCATCCTTGATATACGTGTTACGTATCTCAAAGATGATCTTCACGGTTATTATCAAACCTAACAACTCCTAATTACCTGATTCATGATCAAACATATTAATCTCCTTGAGATACATAATGTGTATCTCGAGGTAGATCTTCATGGCTATTAACAAACCACATCATTAGCTACCTCATCCTACACATGTTTCCCACCTAGCTCACTCTGTGCACCACTTAATCTATCTGGAGATCATAAAACGTATGTCAAGGCATATCTAATGCCTATATTTTGCCATACATGTTTATGTATGCACCACTTGCGTTTCATACATCTGGAGGCATGACTAATCCATCAATACATCAACATTTCATGCCTCCTTGCACTATTCACTTTCTTGAGATCCATGCACATGTATCTCGAGGCAATCTAAGGGTTTAAATAATTCAATTCAAACTATAAGTTATATATATTTATATATATCAACTATATATAAATATATATAACTATATATTTTCTCACCCATAAGTACCAACAAGCACCTTCAAGCGTGCACACTGTTATATATTCCACGCATGTCACCCTTGACCCAATGTGTCACTAGATAATCACATAATTTATTAATTATTTATCTTACAACTACAGTCTTATATTAATTTACAACAATAGCCTCTAGTATTTTTAATTCATAATCAAATCAACCAATCACAATACATTCACACAAACATACCCACATACTAATGAAAATATGTCGTGCTTAACTACAAGCCTAACTCGGGTTAATTAATGTTTGAATTACGGTTGATCACCTACTTAGGGACACAGGTCGTTACAAATTTAGCTTGTAGCCTTATTAAGGATTGAAATGAACATTATTTTGAGGTCAAAGTTACAAGAATGGATTAGGCTTGCTAGATTATCAAGGGACTTAGTTAATTTAGGCCAGTCAATCATGTTAATTACTGCTTAGGCTTCTCTATCAAATTCTCAATCTTAGATAAATTTCACTCTAGCCTTCAAACATATCTGGGTTGTGAGGATTGGAAACAACAATTTGTTGTCTCTCTCAGTTAAGATAGACTCCCTCAAATTATTGTAAATGATTTCCCTTACATTGATCTTCCCATTCTTTGTAATCTCAAATAAACAAGGCGCGTTGGGTTTGTTTATCTCACCCTGCTGAGTAGTAAAGTATAATAAAGTAGTCATAACACATTTCCATACTCTATAAAATTTCTGTACACTCTCCTTCTTAATATGTTTTGGCACATTTTTAGCTCTCATTATCCATCCCCTTTGTCCTGGGACAACTAATTCTTTCTCTATAGCTCTTGTGGGTTATATGTTGTAGTGTGTCTCATATAAAAGTAATGGGTAAGTCTTTAGGTCTCCATTCCTATTCAAGTAATCCAACCCATAAAAATATTTTATTGCCTTTGCATTAAATGTCACCAATACTCCTTTCACCCATACTTATATCCTTTCTTTGTAACTTGGCATTGGCATAGATTCATACACAATCTCACGCACTCCACAAAGTTCGTTCTTCCTATAGTCTTACGTGAGTTACTCCCATCCCCAATTCATAATGAAATTATTCACTCTATCATCGTACTTGGATATGGGGTATATTCCTCTTTCACAGATAAACTCCTTATTCTTTATAGCTTCATACCTCTCCTTAGCCTCCTTACTAATAAATTTCTTTGATTAAAATGGCCTCAAGGCATTATCATCCCTAGCCCCGAAAGTAGATTCCTCATGATAATTAACCTTGGCTTCACTAACTTTTTTGCTTGTTCTTGCCATTTCAAAACCTTTGCAACAAGTCAACAACAATGACAGGCTTCAAATCACCTAAAAATCAAAATTTCATTCACAAGGGTCATTCACACGACATAATATTCATAAGGACTTACACTAATCCACAATAATCCACATTATGCTCTAAATCCATACATAATCCTCGAAAACTCACCAAAAATCCAAATTTCAATAATTCATTCAAATTTATCTCAAAATCAAAAATTCAAAGCTAAAATCCAATAAAACTTAAATTTTACCTCAATGTTGGACTACTTTTTGGTGTAGAATACTTTTCCAAGCTTGACTCAATCTAAGCCCTCTCACTTTACTCACAACAATCTACCTTATTGCACTCTTTTGTAACTAATCAAAAATTCGATGACCTAACTCTCCAAATTTGTGCAAAACCACAATGTAGCTTTACCTTTCACTCTCAATCACTAAGAACACTCAAATCTCTCTCAAAATCACTCCAACAATGGTTCTAGATGGGTTTATGCTATGTTGGTAAGGTTTGGAATAGGTTTGAAGTGTGTTAAAATCGGTTAAACAAGGTTTTTCAAACCCTGTCTCGAGATTGACGCCGCTAGTTATAACCTATGGCATCGTGATAGTCTAGTCACTACGTCACCACCCTTGAGACTCAGTCTCTGCTTCCATCTTTACGTCATTTATATTATCTCACAGCGTCGAGAGTGTATCGGCTTGTCCTTAAAAAATGTAACTTTTTTGCACTTACCTCTATGATGGCGCTGTCATGGCGTTGTGTATTAACACACACGGTGTCATGACTGCGCGACTACCTTGTTTGATAAAATTTTAAAAAGTTTCACTCGTGTTTCATAGCTTTGCCTATCTAATATCACTCTAACTCCTTATAATTGTGTGAATATGCTGAATCTATTGAGATTTCTCCATTCTAATGAAAAATCACTTGGCAAATGATTCTTCCAACAAAATTTGCACAAACATTCGTCAAAGTTAGAAAAATACTACTAAAGTATTTGGATTGCTACACTTATTACTTAAAAGTAAAAACTAAGTTAAAACTTAATTTAACAACCTTTGGGCTGCCTCAACGTATTGCCACATTTAATGTCCTTAGCCTAACTTATGCATCATGACTCTCAAATGATCACCGTGATGCACCAAGGTTACTTCAATGATGTATCCTCCTGAAGTTCCTCATATCCTTTAATCTTTTTCGGGCATGCTACCCTATCCTTCATAATCTTTGTAAAATTCGGCACAACTTCCCATGTCTTATCAAAAGGGATAATCTTTGTAATCTTCTCATATGTCTCTACAAAAATCCCAATTTTCTCACTATTCAATTGATCTCGCAATTCTTGTTGAAATGGTTTCATTGATACAACAAAATAATTTGTCCCTTACATAAACTTGATACTGTATGATCTTAAGTTTTCACTGCTTTCATCTTTCATTATTATTTCAAACTTCTCTAAATCAACACCACTATCATGTTTCATAATATCCTTGATATCAATTTACTCTCTAACATAGTCAAGTGAACCATATTTCTCTGAAGTATCAGTAATGTTGTAGTCCTCTTGATTCAACTTCTCTACTTCTTCATATGCTTCATGACATATTTCTACAGTTAGTAACATCTCCTTAACTTGGTTCTCCTTAGACTCAACCACAACCCCTTGTATTAAATTTATGAATGTTACAATTTCTTCTAAGTTTTTTTCCAATTTCAAGAACGCTTGATCATCTTCTTCCTCCTTTATATTGAATGATTGTGCAGAAATCTGTAATCTTTCCTCATACTTATTGAGATCACGCTCGCTCTACTAAACCATTTTTCTTACTATTTACTCTAAAAATGTAAGATGCAACCGTTCATCCATCTCTTGATCTTCTCGTGACTGTTAGTTGTCCCGAGAACTTTGTAATGGTTGATAAACATTTTAAATGTGAGGGTTACAATATGGTTGTTTATGTAGTTGCAATGCTCTTAACTTCCCATAAATCTTGTAAATCCATACGGGTTACAATATGGTTGTTTATATTTCATCCATGCTTAACCACTCGCAATTGGTTGTGCTTGGTATGTTGTATAATCTCAAACAACTTTACTTTGATAAACCAACCTAGCGAGTTTTCAATGATTTCACTGTTTGATTCCTTAATACGGTAACTATACATTCTTTACATCTCTTAAACACCAAAGACAAAAGAAATGGCGAGTGGCTACCTAAGCGAACTAAATGGCGAGTGCAATATGGTCAATCAAATTTAAGCTAAAAATAAAAATACAGAAAATTAAAAATCTCAACAACTAAGCGAACTAAACTAATTGTGGCTACCTATCACCAGAAATGGCGTCAAAGAGTTAATCATGACCGCAAGTATAAAGGTTCAATTGTAGTAATAGTGTGATCAATAAAGGTTCATTACGAATATCATTCCTCTAGGAAAGGTGTATATGGATACAATTACTCAGTCGAGTTTATTGTATTGTTAAGAAGGTCTCTTTTTGTTTAATTTAAACTAAAACTAATCTAGTCTATGAAAATAATGTATTCTTATATTGAGAAAACTCTTAGTTCACAACTTCACCTAGGTAATGAATATTATGTTTCCCATATCTAACTTTCTTCATCATTCTTATGTATATGCAATGCATAATTAGAATAGACAAATTTTCTTAATATTCACTTCAACCTACTATCATGGTGAAAAGATCTTAATATGCAAACTAGAATTCCATCTATCGGTGTGAATAAAGTAAGTCTCACAAAGCATTAAGTACAAAATATTTAAACTCATAAACAATTAAGTTTACTATCATGGTAAAAAAGATCCTAATATGCAAACTAGAACTCCAACTATCTATCGATGTTATATATTTTACAGTTGTGTTGTTCATATCCGACTTAAAAGCTCTAAGGCCATGGTAACTTCTAAAACCTTTAATCAATAAACATCAAGATGTTCATAGCATTAAGCATAGAATCAAACATAAATTATAATCATTTCACATCTAAAACATTATAATCAATTCGTAACTTTACATAGTATTCATAATATAGGATCAATCGATCCCTAAGATAAATAGACTACTTACTCATCATTGAAATCAATATCATACAATTTATAAACATAATTGAAATTAGAGATTAAACTAAATAATACCTTTAATTAAATCAATGAAACAAAGATTGAATTTCAAATATGAGTCTTCAATGTCTTCTCCTTCAAAAGCTCTTCTTAATACTCAAAATAAAACTCTCTCAAACTCAAAACTAATGTAAACTATGGTGGTCTATTGTAAAAGTATGATGGTATATGCTGATGTATGGTGGTGGGTGAGTTTACCACATCCTACTACCTATTTATACTCATAAACCTACTAAAAGTATGTGATGACCCCAGTTCCCATAAACTGGGTCCCGTCTGACCTACACCTATGTAGACCCCGGTCACAGGGTCAACGCATGCCAAGTCAACTTCTCTTTTTTTATTAAGTATTATCTGATCGCTTATTAGAGTTATCATTTATATGCAGCGGAAGCAATTATCATTAAAGTAATTTAAAACAACTAAGTAATTAATTTTAAAGTTGCAACAAGCCTAAATGTGGAAATCTTGCAAAAGTGATCTCATGTATATCATGTGATAATAAAAAGAAAATCATATACATGTATCTAGTGTACCTCTCTAAATCCCAAATAAACCCTGCTTTACAAAATCATGAGAATAGTAAATAAGCATTGGATATTCCCTACTCTAAGGGTAGCTAGATAAGGAAGGATGTCTAAGTGGTCCAAATCCATCAAGTTGCAAGCCCACGGTCGCAAACTTAACTTCTTAGAACTATGGACTAAGTCTGCAAGTTCAGAATGGAAAGTAGTCCACAGGGGTGTAAACGGTAGACTCAAACACCGCACCCGTGACTACACTCAAAGATCCAAAAAACACTGAGGTGTAAACGATATCAAGTCGAGCACCGCACCCATGAGTATCTTCCTAACACACTTAGATCCCGAGACACTCGCATAACAAGAATAAAAATTCAAACAGGGTTTAATTCAAGAATGTATCACAAGGAAAAGATAATGAATTCAAATTGATCATCCTACTTGTTTTCTTACAAAGAAATAACTCAAATAAGTGAAATGAATTACTATGAAAGCCCTTGCTTGTTTACTTACTCAAAATGCAATAAAAGTTGCATTACAACAACTACCACATGCCCTACAAAACTCTTTCGATACCTACCACTTGTCTCTTAAATCCCTGGTATCATTTAGAGTTTTCATTTTATGTGTGTTACAGCTCATTGAGTTACATACACAATCATTGTGTCTCATATGGTTCAATTTGTAGTTGACTTGACTATTTATAACTTAAACACTTTATTGTGCTCTTGGTATTAGCTACTATGGTTTTTATTGTGTGAGCAATGTAATTTAATATATTGATACTTAACAATCCCATAAATAGTCTCACAAATCATTCCAAGTCAATTTGGTGTCCAATGGTTCATTTTTATTATTTCAAGTCCTCAACAAGTACTTAGCTCGGCTAAAAGTACTCGGGCTTGCTTAACATTGTTCAACACACTTTATTTATTATTTTTATATTCTGTTAAATTAACTAGGATCATTAAAACTCATTTCAAGTTAGTGTACAACACTAGTTTGCAAAACAACCCTTTATGGGCCTTTAAATAAATATTCAAAAGTTAGTTTTCCTTCAACTTGAAAAATAGCTTAAAACACAGTAGAAGTTTTTAAAATTCTCGAGGTTGGTTATGTAAAGTCTATTAACTTAAAACCAATGTTTTTGAGTGATAAAATTTCATTAATATTATCAAAAACCAAATTTGAGACTCTGAGTAAAACTTTAAGTCCTTATTTGTAAGTATTGATCTCTTATTCGAAACATGACTTGAAAACTGAGTTACACATGCTGAAAAAATTCTTGAAACTTGATGGACACATTTACTATTATTCAATAACATGTTATGGAAGTTTTGGTTTAATTCTGACATCATTAGATGCCCTGAACACCTTAAGAAAGAATTAGCTCATTAAGTAAGTAAATTTCGTCTATTTCAAAACCCATTTGGAAAACTATTTGAAACACCTTGGAATAACTTGAAACTCTTGGAGAGCCTTATTTATAGTATTTTAAGTATTCTAAAGGTTTTGATCATTTTTGGACTAGTGGAGACCCCCGGAAGAGGTCTTGACATTCAAACACTTAAAAAAGAATATTATTACGGATAAACCTGATTTTTTAGTCCATTTTAGACAGATAAAAGGATTTAATTTTTGTAAACTTATAGTTCTAGGTGTTAGCTCTCTATCTTAGCTTTCCAAAAATATAAAGAACATAAAAAATGGACTCAAAACAAGAAAGTTACTATTATTTTACTAAGACTATGCGCAGCGCGCTGCCCATGCAGGATAATGCGTAGACTTGGAAAAATTTTAGTTCGTCCTCCATTTTTCTTGTTTTCCCATGAAACATAGTAAAACCCTTTAAGGCACTTTAAAACATGGGAATCTAGGCCTAATACCTTCATCAACATCAAAGTAAATCATTAACAAATATCAATTTGACATTGGTATCAAAAAGACATTCAAAAACCCTAAAACTTCAAGAACTTTAACATCATTTTTATGAACTCAATTATATTTAATCTTGTCCAGCATTCAGGTATGCTATAAATCATGATTTAAGAGTGCAAAAGCATGAATTTTTAAGATCTTTCAACAATAACTCATCTTTATATATTTATATGCACAAAAACTCCAAATTTGAGTCAAAAAGCTAGCTTGAGTCAAAACCAGGCATAACAAGAAAGTGCTCAAATTGAAATTCAACAACCAAGTTTGAGTCAAAAAGCTAGCTTGAACTTCAGAATTGAACATTATTTTTAGTGCAGAATAAATCTAAAATCCCATAATCTCAAAGTTTTTACAAAGAAATCTCAATTTGTCGAATTTAGAACAATGAAAAGAAAGTAAATGTGCATACCTTAGTTGCTCTCTTGTTCTTGCTTATTTTTCTTTCTATTAAGCCTTCAAGCCTCCATGGACAACGCTTCATGTACAAATCTTTCTTCTATTCTATGTTCAATGTTCTCATTTTTTTATATTGTAGAGAAAAACCCCTTTTATAGCTCATGTCTTTTATTTTCCATCAATTGATCACTTTGGATGTTGGATCTATAGACGAATCCAAGGTTATTTATTCTTTCTCAACACTTGCCTTGATGCCTACTAATTTATCATAGATTTCCTCATAGTTACTAAAATATTTTTGTTCATCATGGGCTTATAAAATAATCCTATATATAGGCTTTATGATGACATTTTTCATAACTTAGGCTTAAGTCTCAATAATACTTGACTTAGGTTATTTTTATTAGCTTAAGAGATTAAATCTAGCTTACGATCATGATATATTTCATGCCTTAAAAGTCATGAGTTAACATAACTTATTAAGTTTTATTTAATCTTATAAATAAATTTGAAGTCTAGTAAAGATACTGACTTATCACATATACCCACGTGTCGCATGCATCTCGAAGAGTCTCGCTCGTAAAATCGAAGAAATAAAATAAATAACTCATGTATTTTAAATAGATAGATAATAAAAGTAATCAAACAAAAGTAAAATATTTTGGGTCGTTACAAAGTATAATTAGGAACCATAAATAACAATTCCAAACGAAATAGAAGTCTAAAACTTCCTATTTTTCTAGTCTTGACGTTGTCTATAAGTGATCCGCGTCATCTGTGTTATGTGACTGTGCCACCACAGCATCATGTCTCCTCTGTAGTTTTCCTTCTCAGGATATTTGACGTTGCATGTGTATTGACTTGTCACCGACTATGTTGAGCTAGGACGCCGTTAATGCGCCAACTTCACTATATTGTTCCACGTTGTCCATTCATTCCCCACAGTGCCGTCCATGTATACATATGGCATCACTTGGTCTTCTCGACTCTATTTTTGTGCTTTTTCTTCTCTTTCCTTCATGGAATCCTTCCTTTGACTTTTATATGCCTTGTGGACCTGAAAACACATAAATACTATCAATTAGAGCTTATTCCAAGATATTTAGACCAATTATGAAACTAAAATAGTCCTATATATAAGTTTAATTAAGTATTTATCACCTACTTAAATGTCTGTCAGATTCCCATAAGCATCGAACTACATGTTTGATCAAGAACTTGTGTTGAATATAAGAGTGGAACATCCTCTGACACCATCTTTACATGAGTTGGAAATGCCAATGATGATGTGAAGTCCTAGAGTCAAGTCTTATAATTTCTTTAATCCCCTATGAAAGACGAGACGATATATTTTGATGTTTTTTAGGATACATTTGGGATACAAGAGTTTTTTTGGACCACTTTTTATGATATTTTTGGTTTATGTTAGTTGTTGTAATATTTTTATCATGCATTCACTTATATTATAATGTTATCATTATGTTTTATGTTTTAGTGGTTTTTTAAATTTCAGGCTTATTTTTAAATCTTAAGGACAAGGTTTGATTTAAGTTACGGAGATTCCAAGCACTACGGAATGTGGTTAGCATGGATGGTATAAACAAAACAATGCAAGTATGATTGTATTGTATAAATTTTTGTTTCGAAAACGGTTAAGAAAAAAGCATGGTAGTGTATTTCTTATCCTTTCATTCAAGATTTCACCATGACATGATGGTATAATTGCATGCATGCATATATAAGATTGATTAGGTTATATATAGTAGTAAATACATGAATAAATGAGTATATAGAATACCCAATTACAAGTTCAGGCCTTTTAATTGTGGATGAGTACAAATACAATTATCTTGTTAATTTAAAACTTAAAGGTCTTTTTGAAGAATGAGACTAGTAATTTGGAACTTAATGATTTCATGATTAGAAACTTAGAGTTAGAGAAAAGCATGTGCTAGAAACCAAAGCAAGAAGAAAACTGGAACATTACTTGTTGAAAAGTTAATTCTCTAAAGAATTCTATAACAAGTGTGTATCTTACTTAAGTATAACATGATAAGACTTAATACTGAAAGGGGAAGAGATATACATTTTTTTATTATATGAGCCAAAAGCTTATTATCTTACATAAAGTTATTCCTAGTTAAACAATTTGAGTCAATTAGATAAAGTGTTTCTTTGGTAACTATTATTAAACCTTAAAACCAATAAACTAGGCATTACCTAGTTGGAAAATAGACTTACTTAATGATAGTGAAAGTGAGTAGTGCTAACAAAAGTAAGATCTTGAAAATAAGAGGTAATGAGAAATAAATCCCACAAAAGTGGTATCTAAAGGAAATGGAGAAGGCAACCATGTGGTTGGAAAAGAGAAAGGTATGAAAAAAAAAAGAAAATAAAAAGGTTGAAGTTTATATAACTCCACAAATGATAGATTTAGCTCGAGTGCGAGTAACTAAGTTAAGTAAAGTTTCCTTTCCAAACATTTGAATACATTAAATATATCATATTTATCGGCATCATACACAAGATTAAAAGAACTTTAGAAATGAAGTCATACGGACTCTTGAAGTAATAAATCTATAAAAATGAATAGTATGGTGTATTCTTGTTCATGAATTCTTGAGCTTAATTATAAATCATAAGATTGTAAACTCATTGCTTGAGTGTCAAGGTTAGGTAAACTTGTAAGTAGTTGATAGTTTTAGTTGTGAACTAATTTTAAGTTTCTAAAGTGAGTTATACCGTTGTTTCAGCTGCTTGTTTATAACATCTTAACTTTGAAATTCTTAACTGGATTTTTGACTTGATGACCATTGAAATTGAAAGGTACTCATAAATTTTGTAATTTGAGGGTATAAGCAATGAAAAATAAAAATAATAATTAGTTTATAACTTTGTAAAATACACTTTTGCTTGGGACTTGACAAGTACTATGTTTGGGGGTATTTGATAAGTTATTAGTTAGACTTATATTAAGATAGTATTTTAATGAATGGTCTAATTATCCTAAAATGAGTACTGAATTGTGGTATATATTCATTCTCAAGTCTAAAGTTAAGAAAAGAGATAAAGGAAGATATCTAAGTGAGAAAGTGGAGAAAAACACAAAGATTAGATGTTGTGTATGAGAATTTTGAAGTTGTGTCAAGTAAGTGGATTACGTTAGACAACATCAAGTGAAGTTGCGGGAATGACTGTGCGGCGTCAGAATAATCAACTGAAAATACTAGGGATCGTCATGTCTGTTGTGAAGAAACAATAGAAAGTGTGAAGATGTCTAGCGCCATGGGTTTGAACATACAACATAGTACATCGTCAACCATGAGGACAGAATAGTAAGTAGTTGGACTTCTAATTCTATTTGAGTTGTAATTTATGATTCATATAAGTACGTTTTTTTAGTGTTATAAATACATAGATATACATAGTCATATAGAGAGAAATTTTGAGGAAAGTTATGAGTGCATAGAAGAGAGTTTTTAAAAAGCTTTTGAAGGAGAATATATTGAAGACTCCAATTTTGGCTATTCATTGTTGTCTTTTTTATTCAATTGAAGGCATTTCTTTGATTTAATTACTGAATACAATGAACATGATAAATTATGTGTTTTGATGTTTATTATGGAGTAGTTTACTTTATCTTAGGAATCAATGGATCATATGGTATGATAACTATGCGAAGTATGAGTGATTCGTAATGTTATAGTTGTGCAATGATTAGAATTTGTGTTTGTTTCTAAACTTAATGTTTTAAACATCTTGATCAAATGTTTATTGATTAGGAGAGTTAGGAATAACCATGATTGTGTAGCTTTTAAAATCGTATAAACACAACTGTAAGAGATGCAACACATCGATAGATAGTTATTGATTAGGGAGGCATGGATAGTAAATTTAGTGTTTATGAATCAAAAGATTTGATACTCAACGCTTTGTGAAACTTACACTATTCTCACCGATAGGTGGAATTATAGAGAAACATTAGGATCTTTTTCACCATAACACTAGGTTGAAGTGAATTAAAAGGAAATCTGTTTATTCTAATTATGCATTACACACATATATGTTTAAGATGAAAGGAAGTTTGATGTAATGAAAGCATAGATTATCATTACCTTGGTGAAGTTGTGAAGTAAGAGCTTCTCTCTAATAAGAATACAACTAAATTTATATTGCTTCGATAAATAGAGTAGTTTATTTAAAATAATCATAAAAAGAACCTTCTTAAGAATTTGATAGACTTAACTGAGTAATTGTGTCCATATACACCTTTCCATGAGGACGATATTTGTAATCAACATTTGTTGATCACAATATTTCTACAATCATACAATTATACTTGCAGTCTCGATTAGGTATCAATAAATATGATATATTCAATGCATTCAATTGTTAGAAAGGAAACTTTACTTAACTTAATTACTTGCACTCGAGCTAAATCTTTTATTTGAGGAGTTATATATACTTCCACTTTTTATTTTCTTTTTTCTTACCTCCCTTTTTTCCAACCACACAGTTCCTTGCTCCATTTCATGTAGATACCGCTTTTTGTGAGATTTGTTCTCTTATTACCTCTTATTTTTTAGGTTTTACTTCTGTTAGCATTTCTCACTTTCACTATCATTAAGCAAGTCTATTTCCAACTAGCTAAAGCTTAGTTAATTGGTTTTTAAGTTTAATAATAGATACCAAAGAAATTTCATATCTTATTGGCTCAAATTGTTTTACTAAGGAATAACTTTAGATAGGATAATAGGCTTTTGGCTCATATAACAAAAAAATGCTAATCTATTCCCCTTTCAGAATTTTGTCTTATTATATTATACTCAAGTAAGATACACACTTGTTATAGAATTTTTTTAGAGATCTAACTTTTTTCACAAGTAATGTTTTGATTTTCTCCTTAGCACATTGTCTTCTTTAACTCCAAGTTTCTAATCATGAAATCATAAAAGTGTCACACTACAAGTTTTATTTTTTTTTTCAAAAATTCTTCTTAATTTTCAAATTAACAAAATAACCTTATTTGTACTCATCCACAATTGGGTATTCAATATACTCATTTATTATTTTATTACTATATATAACCTAATCTATCCTATGTATGCATGCATGCAAATATAGCATCATGTTATAGTGAAAATATTGAATGAAGGATAAGAATTGGAATGAAAATGATAAGAACACTTTCATGATTTTCTTTTAACCGCTTTCAAAACATAAAATTTTAAACAATCATACCTGCCTCATTTTGGTTATACCATCCATAATAACATATTCAATAGTGCTATTATGCCCCCAAACTTAAATCAAACTTTGTCCTCAAGGTATAAAAATATGCCTGACACTAAAGCACAAAACATAATGATAACATTGTAATATAAGTGAATGCATGACATAAAATCATAATAACTAACATAATAAACCATAATATAACAGAAAATGGTTTTAAAAAACTACTATTTATCCTAAATATATCCAAAAATATATCAAAATGTATCCTTTCATTTAACATATGGGTCTAAAGAAATCCTAAGACATGACTCTAGGACTGCGCACCATCATCATCATCAACATATTCAGCTCTTGCAAAAGATGATGTCAAATGACGTTCCACTCTTCGGTTCTACACCTCTTATGGATCAAACGTGTAGTTCAGTGCTTCTAAGAACCTGATAGACGTGTCAGTAGGTCTCAAATCTCTATTCGTTTGATATCTTGCTACATCTCGATAATAATACACATATAACATAAAATTGCAATGTCCATTCAGTCTATCTTGGGTCATTCTCTGTCTATCATGCTCAAATATTGCCATTACTACCCTATACAACGTTATATTGCCTTTTCATTTCAGTAAACCATTCCCTTGGTTGTCATGGTGTCAAATCCTCTAGTTGTAGCAATAGTGGCTGTGATAGTGGTGGTGGAAAAACTTCAGGACCAGTTAAATCCTGCTATACAATCAGTGGGTCTACAAAGGTGTAGCTCTCAGTAAACCCTTGTTGGTTCTGCTCCTGAGTTTTATCCTCTTCTTCATCAACAAAGCCTTCAGCTCTCTGCTCTACAATAACCTCAGCTGCTACTCTTTGTGTCTCCTTATTCTCCACTTGTTGTCGCTCTCTTATCCTTGGAGTCAATATACCCTGTAGGTGTCCTAAGGGTCTTCATGAACTTAATATCCAATGTGTTTTAGGCAACAACAACAACAACAACAACAACAACATAGCCTCAGTCCCAAATTAATTGGGGTCGGCTACATGGATCAAACTTTTTCATTGTGCTTGATTAAGTGCGATTGATGGTGAGCTTTCCAAACCATTCAAATCCTTACTAATTAATGCATCCCATCTTAACTTTGGTTTACCCCTACTTCGTCGAATTTCTACAGTTTCGAATTTGTTGGACGCCTTTGCAAGTGACTAAACCACTGCAACCGCCCTTCCCTAATTTTTGTATCAGTTGGTGCTACTCCTACTTGTCTTTGAATTTCTATATTTCTTATTCTATCTTTACAAGTTTTACCACACATCCACCTAAGCATCCTCATTTTTGCTGCATTCATTTTATGTAATTGTTGTTGCTTTACCGCCCAACATTCACTTCCATAGAGCATAGCTGGCCTAATTGCGGTCCTATAAAATTTCCCTTTTAACTTAGTAGGAACATTTCGATCACAATAACCTTTGTTGCACTCCGCCATTTCTTCCATCCAGCTTGCATTCTGTGTGAAATCATTCTCAATATTACCATCATTTTGTATGATTGATCCTAGGTATCTAAAGTGGTTCACCTTAGGAACTTCTACTTCCCTTAATTTTACCACTCCATCATCTCGATGTCTAGTGTTTCTAAACTCACAGTGCATGTATTCAGTTTGCGTCATACTCAACTTAAAGCCTTTAAATTCTAATGTTTTCCTCCAGAGTTCTAATTTCCTATTCACTCCATCTTTTGTTTCATCCACTAAGACAATATCATCTGCAAGTAGCATACACCATGGTATATCCTCTTGAATATGCCTAGTTAGTTCATCCATAACTAAAGTAAATAGATATTGGCTTAAAGTCGATCCTCGATGTAGTCTTATCGTAATAGAAAATTCTTTTGTAGCTCTTCCAAATGTTTTTATACTCGTTACTACTCCATCATACATATCTTTAATAGTGTCTACAGTCTTGTTCACAATGGGTTTTAAAAACTCAATCCCAGAAATGACGTTGTTTGTGTGAACAAATGGCATCATATGGCGTCGTTCACAGCGAGATTGTAGTATTTGACGATCTGACGATGTTGTGTATGTAACACAGATTGTAGCATCCCCTATCCCGATTAGAGCAATACTCGGACTAAAAACCTATTAGGCCCTGATTACCCAACCAGACTAAACTAGAGCCAGCAACCTCTCCTCTTACTCTTGATACACACCACTATCTATCAAATATTGATGTAAAACAAATATTGAATTGAACATAATTTAAATAATTATTTCGATAATAAAATACGATATACAGTACCAAATCAAACCGGAATAAACCTCGGTTCTACAAAATCTCTCATCCTTTGTGATATTACAAAACTGTAATTAAATACAAATATATATAAGACAAGGGAAGATTCATTATATCGAAGAGAAAATCAAGACTCCTAAATCTTCTCTATCTCGTAGTCATAACGCCCGTAGTTTTCCCGAAATGTCAATTGTAAGTAAGGATTCACAAAGCTTTCAACATTCCATATAATAATCAAGAATGATATGCAGTATTAATATGCACCATAAATAGCTAACAAGATTATGAACAACATATAATCCAATAAATAATGGATGCAAGTCAAACCGTCAATGACTATTACACTATGATTTACATGTTTTTGGTAAAACTATGGTCAATTACCCACTGACCCCATTAATGCGATTGCTAGACCAACATATTGGTTGTTGTGCTATCTAACCAATCCATTAATGTCCAATGGTTCTATTTGAAACCTTCTAGTGAATATGTAACCCACGCAACCTATCTAACTAAGTAGGAGTTATATATAAGCCGGGAGATCAAACCCGCAACCTATATAACTTGGTCTCAGTTCAAGGAGTTACTCTCATGGATCACATTATACACCATTTTTCGTTTATTAAAACACCACAGTGTATATAGTCCCCCATTTTGGTCCCTAAACTATATCAACTATATATTCTAACATATCCAGACAACGTTGATAAATAAGCGAATCCATACTTACATTGGTATAAGTCTCTGTAGGGGTGCACACAGATTGCAATAATCCGCAGATCCAATCCAACTCGAATCAATTATCACTAATTGGATTAACTTTTTTGATCCCTTAGACTAGATTGGATTGAAAAATCATTAATCCACATGGATTAGACCGGATTACAAATCCTACAATAAAAAATCCCGGATCCAATCTGATCCAATTCGTTTATAACATAAACACATATACTTATATATGATTATATGTATTTAGTATCTTGAAGAACATCAATCACAACTATCAACTCTAAATTAAAACCTTGACTTACTTAACCCCAATAGTTGACAATCCCCTCCCCCATCTCATCCTTGACACTGCTCCCTTATCTTGTCTGTGAGTCTGTCAACCCTTTCTCCCTCCTCTTCATTCAAGAGCTCCGTCGACCCTTTTCTCCAATCTTAGCACACTATCTAGGGCTCCGATCTTTTTTCAAATCCACTCAATAGTCACAATCAATGACCACGATCACATCAAAAAGTGTTATTTTTTTTAGTTACGAATCAATCTTTCATATCTGCCTTGATCCTCATGTTTAATTTCTTCTCATTTTTTGGACAATATTGTTGTTTTCTTTTTGAGTTTCATAATTTGGTTTGATTTGTTGGAAATATGGCATAGATTTGTGACATGTATGTTATAAATTTATTGTTCATGAGATTTATGTATGGTGAAAATCTTTGTTGTTCATTCAACTAAGTTTAATTTCATGAACCTTTCGATAGAAAAATATCAATCCGTGGAACTTGATCCAGTCCGGTCTGCATCATGCAAATTGGATTGAGTTGGATTGATGAATTATTTGGACTAGACTGGAATGTAATTTCTCAATCCGCAATAATTGGATTGCAAATTGATCCTAATTGGACTGGATCCAATATGCGTGCACCCTTAAGTCTCTATTTCCAAAATCCCTAAGTTTTTGGGTTACTCACACTTTCTCGGTTATACAACGCCTATTACAAATCATTTGTGATCAATATAGGTCTAATACCATATATTTAGACCCCTAAATGCGTCCTTAAGACCTCAAGAAATTCTAACTTAACCATAGCTCAGTTGTTGTTTTCTGGGGTAGGAGTGCTCTCATTCACTTGATGGAGCACACTCCACAAACTGGGTTCATCCCAACTGATGAAGCGAGCACGCTCCTCTGCTAAGTGGAGCGTGCTCCACCCTGCACTGCCTCGATAGTGAACAGGGCAGCAGCCAATGTTCCATTACCAAATCTCTAAAACAACCTCAAATACTCTCCCAAATCATAAAGGAGGACCTCTACTAAGGTAATAACCAATTTCCAATGATTAAACAACAACAAAAATAGAGAATTCATCACTAAAACATTGAATTCAACTTGAAACTCAAAACTTAACTTACCAATGTGATGATCTCTGCTCTAAAGTTGTTTGATCTCCTCAACCCACGTTGAATTCACTCATGGATTGATCCCCTAAAGATCAAACCCTCAGCTGCTTAGTTATCTTCACCCACTTGATTGATCGAATGAACTAAGGATAATTTTGATGATTTTGGATTTATATATATGGATTTTCCTTGAGATACGCATCACGCCATCTCAAGGCTGATCAAGTGATTGATGTGTTAAAATGACACTCCCTAAAGTGACATAAATTTTAACACCATTAACACTTACGCTCATCTCGAGGTAATCCAACGATCCATATAATTCAACCCAAACTTATAGTTTAAATATATATATATATATATTTATATATCAAATAATTATAAATATATATACTTCGTGTATTTTTTTGCTAATAAATTCATTAGACAGGCCTACAAGTATTCTCAGGTATGCACATTCATTTCATAACCCCCTTGTCGCACTTGGTGTACCGGTTATATATTGTTTAATTACTTATTTTCCAATTATAGGTTTGTATTAATTTCCTATTAATCTCATAACCTATAAAATTCATTAAGCATTCCAAACAAACACCAATCATCACACAAACACACGCACACACTAATTGAGGTAAGCCAAACTTAACCACAACTCTAGGTTCGGTTAATTAGGATTTCGATTAACGGTAATCACAAGCTTAAGGTAGCAGGTCGTTATAGTCTTCCTAATTTAATGCAATCTCGTCCTCGATATTAAAGTAAATGTAAAATTACCTTTAGTCTTGAGGAGAAATGGAAACTGCTCTTCATATAAGAATCCCCCTCCCAGGTTAGTTCCTCATCTCCATGAAATTGTCATTTTACCTTAAGGAAAGGAATCTCTTTGGTTTTCACCCTCTGAATATTATGATCAAGTATTTAAATCGACTGCTCATCATATGATAAGTCTTCCCGAAGATCAAGTTCATTCCAATCAATCCTTGGAGTGAACTAAGTCTTCATTTTACGAAACATTGACATGTGGAAGACATTATGAACTCCAGCTAACTGTGGTGGCAACTCTAACCTATAAGCAACAAGATCAATCCTTTCTTGCACTCTTAACAGCCTAATGGAACTTGGAACTAGCTTACCTTACAACCCAAATCTATGCAATTTTTTCATAGGTGAGACTTTCAACAAAATGAGATCGCGTTTTGAAGACTCCAACAACCTATAATGTTTATCGGTGTATCTCTTCTATCGTAATTGTGTTATAGTTAAACGCTGGTGAATCTGCTTAATTCTTTTTATGTAGTTATGAATTAACTTTGGATCCAACAAAACTGTATCTCAACCTTTGCCTAAACACACTGGTGAAGGACAAGGTTGACCATATAAAGCTTTAAAAAGAGCATTCCAATACTAGCCTGACTACTATTATTACAAAAGAACTCACACAGAGGAATGTATTGCTTTCAGTCACCACCAAAATCCAAGACACGCGCTTGAAGCATATCTTCTAGCACAAAATCAACAGCTCAAGCCGTTCATCAGTCTGCGGATGATATATCGTACTGATGTAAGAATAGTTCTCAGTTGTCTCTACAATTCACTCTATAGTCTGGACATGAATCTCGGATCTCTATCCGATATAATCAACATAGGAACTCCTTGAAATCTCAACACCTCACGTACGTACACCTCACATAATTGGTCAAGAGTATCTCGCATGGAAACTAGCAAGAAATGCGCAGACTTTTTCAACATGTTAACTACGACCCAAATTACATTATACTTATACTGACTCAAAAGTAGAGCGGAAACAAAATCCATTAATATATGTTCCCATTTCCACTTAGGAATAGGTAGTGAATGCAATAACCATTCAGGTTTCCTGTGCTCAGCCTTAACTTATTGAAATGTCTCACATCTCTTTATAAACTCAGCAATATCAATCTTCATCCCAGGCCAACAGTAAATACGCTTCATTTCGTTATACATCTTATTTTTACCTGGATGAATATAGTTAATAGATCTATGATATTTTAATAGCAACTCTTACCTCAACTAATATTGAGCTAGAATCCACAATCTATCCCTAAACTGTAATACACCATTATCAGAAACTAACCAATCAGGATGATCTACCCTAGTCCCAATCTCTAATGCACTATATAATCCTAATTAGCTTCCAGACAACTAATCAGTCACTAATCATCTCCTGTTCGCTTGAATTTGAGCTCAGAAGAACAAATTAGCAGCTCTAGAACTAACTCTCTCAGTTGATGATGTGTTAGCTAAACTTACATGAATCATCATTATAGATGCTTCATCAAGAAGTCTAAATTGAATAAGCTCCAGTAGTATCTACATTCTCTCCATTTTTCTGAGTTGTAATTGCATACTAACATTCTGTTAACATTTTTCTGTGTAATTTTAAATTACCCAGGCTCCAATTGACTTGTACCATTACTTCTTATCCCATATTGATTGACGATGAAATAAAGCATATAATTTTTTAAGGAAAACACCTCAACGTCATATTTAGCCTGATAATATCAATACTAAAGAACTCACATAGTAAAAGATTTCTTCTAGTAACTGATATCTTCCAAGTCATAAGTTTAGAAACTATATTCTCTGGAACTAAGATTAGTTGCAGATATATTATGTTAAGACTGAGAAAGGCCCCTCCCAGCTATTATACATTTCTTCCCCACTCGAAGGCGTACTTTCGGTTCCTCATCAAAATAATAATCATGGTTCTCCATAAACTCTCAACTCTTCCTACACACATATATCTCGCTTACTCTTCCACAAGAATTAAACTACGATACTCGCAAGAAATTTACATACTATATCAGTCCTACAATTATAACATCAATTACCTTAAATTATCATCACAACTTAGGTTAATCCATCATAAATTTTGGAGCATGAAATTTATTCATAAAAGAAGAATAATATAACCCTTTAGGTCAATAATACTCAATTTTCACCTACTAATATATCTCATGTTTCTTTATTAAATTGACACTGTCGATTTATTCAATCCAGGTCACTAACAATTCATTCTTGCCATACTTTTTGACTTGAGTTCCAAAAACTTTCTTTACACGCTCAATATTTTGATATGAGATTGTCCATACAAAATACCAATAACTTGTAGTCAAACCTTGACCTACTAGCTAATCTCAATCAATTTCTCCAATAATACATCACTCAATCAACCATTATTAGCTCATCTCCTACCTAAGCTCCAAAGAACAGATTTGTAGTTACCAATCTAGAGAACTCAGCTAATGATTGAAACCACACCCAAGAGGGGGGTAAATTGGGTTTATCAAGAAGTTATCGCCTTTTTAAAATAATTCAACAATAAAGATGATATATGCTCATTCAAACGCAAGTATGAATGTAATGCAAGATGAAGGAGATAGAAGAGATGGAAAGAGACACGCGATTTATAGTGGTTTGATCCAATGATCTACATCCAATACCTAACCTCCCTGGTTAGGATTTTTAAACCCCCACTTATATTGCTAATAAATGTTACAACCTAAGCGTACAAGCCTAGAATGCCTAATCACCAATTAGGACTTCCTACCTAGCCGCAACTAGGGTTTATGCCTAGCCTCAACTAGGTCTTCCCTTCGACTTAGATCCCACTAAGTCTTACAATTAGCCACTTACAAGGAATAGATGAAAATAATCAAATTCAATTTACAAAGTAAAACGACACCAAATTCAAATACAAGCAAGCCTCCTAGAGCCTAACAACTCTAATGAATGAAAGTATGAGAAAAAATGAGGAATGCAAGTATGTCACTGATTTTGTGCAAATCTCAAATATGAAATCGTTTCAAACGAATCGATTAAAACAAATCCGGTTTCAAATCCAAAGAATAAAAAGTTTGATAAAAATCAAGTTTAAGTGCAAACTCTAGTCCAAACTAGTCCTAGGTTTAGTAAATCAAGCTTAAGTGTAAAACCCAAGAAAAATGTGTTCAAGAACACAACAAATGATTTTCGCAATTCAAGCACACAAAAATATGAAATTTAAGCACAAGAAAAGCTAGGAAATCGGACTTTCTTACAACCCCGAGAGAGTGATTTGAAAATCAGTTGTGGAGTGGATGTTGTAAGCTTTAGAATGCCTTAATAACACTGGTTTTAAGAGTGATTCAGTTGTCTCGAAAGATTACAAGTGATAGCACACAAAAATCAGTTCTTTTTTGAAAGCTATGAGCACTCTTTGGTTTTCTTGCTTGACAAGACAATGAAATGTTCTTGGTTGTTTGAGAATGTTCTACATTCCTTTTAATAATTTTTTACCGTTCTAGAGATCTAAGGGCTCAGATTTGATCATCTATTCAAATTAAAATGTGATTTTCAATTTTATAAAAAAGCTATCAGAAAAGCAATTAGCGCGCTAATATTTGTACCTAGCGCACTACTACTCTAAGCTAGCGCGCTAATGCTGAACATTAGCGCGCTAACTCTGCAATTAGCACGCTAATATAACTATTAGTGCGCTAATTGTTAGGGGCCTTAAAATAAATATTTTTGGCCCTAGAGTTAGCTACCCCTTATCGTATCCGGGGACCCTACCAAACCTCTTATAACATGTTATACATGTTTGTTAAGGGTCATAGAACCTGTTTAGGTGGTCCGAATGTTTTCACAAATCCCGAAAATGGAAAATCCCAATTTCATGACTTACATAGGGGCTTTTCTGCAAATACACAAATTTTCTTTTCAAAAACCTTTCAAAACAAGTTTTTCATTTCGGAAAACTTCCACAATGGTTTTTAAAGTATGATGTGAATATAAAACCATAGTTTCAAATAGTTTGAGCTTATAAGACTGATTCAAGTGGTGAGTTTCATTTAAAACTCCAAATGATCACTTGAAATTTGAAAAGCGATTTGAAAAACATGATATGTATGAACTATTGCATTAGGCTTGCGTAAATGAACCTGTGTACCTTACATCAATGTTACAACATGTAATATGATATTTCGTCTTCGTTTCCTTGTGTGGACCGAATCTTGAACTTGTATGGCTTGAACACTTGAGATGTGATATTCTCCACAAACTTTGACTAATTGAAACACACTTGATAAACTTATTAGTATAATTTCACTTTGTTTGTTTCCATCAAAATCCAGGGTGGAGTAAAAGTGACTAACCACTTAGTCCAACAATCTCCCTCTTTTTTATGATAACAAACAATGTGAACTTGACAATCAAAAATGGAATTCAGTGTATTCATATCCATAGTGCTATCTCAAACAACCTCAAGTTCAACACACACATTTCTCCCCCTTTTGATAACATCAAAAAGTGGGGCCAAGCTCCCCCTCACAACAAGCATAACCGAAAATGAGCCACGAATATAACAACAACACAGTGGGTGGAAGACTCACCCTTACTACATGCATATTACGAGACATAAATAGGTATATCAATGAAAGTCATTCACATGCAACCAATATAGGGCAGTGGAAAAAAGCATAATAGTAACTCAGAGATATGTAAAAAAAATTAATGATATTAAATGTTGAAAATGAACATTAACATAGTTGTGGCCTAAACAGCTAAGTCTACAACATAGAAAATGTACATTAAAACACGGAGGACTAACACAGATGAGCCTAGTGCTCCCCTTAACTATGATATGCCTAGATAATCCTCCTAATGAGACGATGTCCGATGCACAGAACCGGAGGCAGGGTCATCTCGCGCTGGCCTGCCAGGCAGTAGATGGCCCTCTATGCGACGAAGTCGATCACCCTGATGCTCAAGGCGGGTGTCGATGGCTATGACGGTCTGAGTCATGTACTCATGCATTTAACCCAATTGCGCAGAGAGGTATGCCGTCAATGGAGACATCTCGAGAGGAGGGGCAACGCCATAAAATGTTGGATAGTGTTGAGGCCGTTGCTGCTGCTGCGACTCCTACTGCAGAGGTAGTGGAGCCGCAAAGTCTTGGTGAACCTCATCATCACAATCATCACCATGAGGGAACATAAATTTGTAGTCCAGGTATTCTCTCTCATGATAAGCAACTAGAGGATCGGTGGGAAGTGGAGACTCGTATCCCGCGTAGTACTGACCATCTGGGATATCTTCTTCTCGAATCCATCTTTGCGCGTGACGGATATATCGGTACTTCATAGCCTTCAGAGTGGCCATGTGAATGGTGTCATAGGTAGAGAGTGGACGACCGCCTAAACTGATATCCACGTGGGCTGACTCCAAATAAGAAGTGATGTTGTGGGCGTATGGAAGATGACGACCGGAGCTACACGTGCTAGTCATGTAGCCAATGATAAGGTGGGGAAAACTTAGAGGAATCTCACGAAGTAGGTGCCCAAGGACAAACATGTCAAGTAAAGTGACGTAGTTCTTACTACCACCACATGGAAGAATAACCTTGTGCAAAACTCTTTGAAGTAGATGAGGCACAAGCTTGAAGTCAGTGTCAGTGACTCCAGATGGATACACAGTGAGTTCCCTGTCAGACCCTGTGAAAGAGTTTAACACCTCAAGCCAATTAAACGGTCAACTAAGAAACTTACTCCCAAAGGTAGTGGTGGGAGGGTGCAAAGGAAGGTCGAACCGTTGAGCGAGGCTCTCTGGTGTAATCTCGATAGACCGACCACCGACAGATGACTGAATGACGAAGTTATTCGCTGTGGCGAGATTGTAATAAAAGACTAAAACTAATGGTGGATTATAGTAATCCTTATACTAACAAAAGGTAGCCCACCCCAATTTGGAGAGGACCTCTCGTATTAGGAGATGAGCCTTGTCGAATAACGTGAGATCGACAACAGCGAGCTTAAGGATTTGGGGATCTGTAAGCCGCGGGCTGACCAATACCAAAATGGACTTAGTCTCGTGTAGGATTTGGACCGACCCTCTTTTTGAAGGGCATTAGCCGTGACGGTTGCCGAGGTGTCACTACGGTGACTAGAAGACCTAGTCTCACGGCGGGATAACGATTGGGAGGCAGTGAGGGATAGTGCTGATGAATGGGCAGGCTCGAACTCGCTACTAAACGATGAAGACTCGACAACATAATGCGTGGGGGGATGACGGGAGGACGACGCAAGTGCGGTACGGGTAGCGGGACGGGTAGTGGAATGGGCAGAGGTTCGACGGGTCGACATATGTATAAACTCAAAGATGGAGATAACAATGGTGGTTCAATCTTAGGGCTAGGAAGTAAAAACACCCATAATTACAAAGAAAGTAATGGAATTTACCTAGGAATCGTGGGAGAGTCATTGGAGATGATGAAGACCCAAGAGGAAAGGAGTGGTGTGTGAAAAATAAGAATTTAGGGTCAAAACAGTGATATACTGGACCTGGTCGAACGACATTAGCACGTTAATGATAGAATTAGCTCGCTAACGATGTCGATATGTGATTTGGGCCAAGGATGATTAGCGCGTTAGATCCTTCAATTAGCGCGCTAATCAGAGACAATTAACGTGTTAATTATCTGGCCTAGCACATTAATTGCTCTCTGGAATTTGAAATTAAATTTTTTGAGTTTTTGACGGACAACTTCGATTCACCTCATACTTCATGGACACTTCACTAACAACATATAAAAAGGATTGGAACAACTAAAACAAGTATAGAAGGTCATATTCATGAAAAAATGCCTAGTTTACGCTGAATCTTAAAAAAATGTCTCTAGGCAATGGCTTGGTGAAGATATCAGCTAGTTGGTCCTCTGTGGGCATGTGGATTAGTTTAACATCACCTTTTTGGACGTGATCGCGAAGGAAATGGTGCCTAATATCAATGTGCTTGGTGCGGGAGTGTAACACCCAATTTTTCGTTGTGTTGATTGCACTTGTGTTATCATAATAAGTTTCAGCACAACCAACTTGGATTTGGTAATCCTTAAGTTGTTGTTTCATGTACAAGACTTGAGTACAACAACTTCCAGCAACATACTAGGCTTCGACCGTAGAAAAAGCAATGGAATTTTACTTTTTGCTAAACCATGATATAAGTGAATTTCCTAGCAAATGACAAAACCTGGAAGTACTTTTCCTATCCACTAGACTCCCCGCATAGTCAGAATCAACAAAGCTTTGGAGTTCAAAACTTTTGGTTTTGTTGAACCACAATCCCAAATCTTGTGTCCCACTGAGATAACGAAATATACGCTTGACACATTTCAAGTTAGATTCCTTAGGTTCGGATTGAAATTTAGCACATAAACACACACTAAACATAATATCGGGCCTACTAGTGGTCAAGTATAGGAGACTACCAATCATGCCACGGTAAAGTTTAGGATCTATGGATTTTCCTAGTTGGACTTTGTCCATTTTGACGGTGGAGCTACTACGAGTGTCACATGCTTTCAAATTTTCAAATTTGAATTTCTTTAGCATGTCCCTCACGTACTTTGCTTGGTTTATGAAAATACCATGTTTGGATTGCTTAATTTGCAAGCCTAGGAAGTATGTTAGTTCACCCATCATGCTCATTTCAAATTCATTGGTCGTCAATGATGAGAATTCATCATATAAGCGTGTATTGGATGACCCAAAAATAATATCATCAACGTAAATTTGAACAAGTAGCATGTCATGTTTTTGAATCAAAATGAACAAAGTAGGATCTAGCGTTCCTTTCTTGAACCCTCTATCAAGTAGAAATACACTAAGTCGGTCATACCAAGTTTGAGGAGCTTGTCTAAATCCATACAAGGCCTTTCGAAGACGATAGACATAACTTGGATGATCATGATCTTCAAAACCCAGTGGTTGTTTTACATATACCTCTTCATTGACGAAGCCATTTAAGAATGCACTTTTAACGTCCATTTGGTATAGTAGAAACACATTGTAGCAAGCATAAGCAAGCAACATCTGAATTGCTTCTACTCTTGCTACTGGTGCAAAGGCTTCCTTAAAGTCAATTCCTTCCTCTTGATTATAGCCTTGTGCAACCAACCTAGCCTTGTTCCTTACGATCTCACCCTTCTCATTCTTTTTTTTTTCTATAGACTCATTTGGTGCCTATGATAGTATGGTCTTTAGGTCTAGGTACTAATGTCCATACCTTATTCCTAATAAAATGACCTAGTTCCTCTTACATAGCCATGATCTAAAACTCATCACCTAAGGCATCATCAATCTTGGTGGGCTTAGTTTGTGATACAAAAGCTATGTGTCCCTCATCTTTGTGCAATGATGACCTAGTGGTTATTCTTTTATTTGGATCACCTATAATTTGTTGGGAGGAATATCTTATAAGAAGTCTTGAGTTCTTAGGTACACTAGGTTCAGGTTCCACTCTCACCTCAACCTCTTGACTATTGGATGTTTGGCCTAGGGTGACATCATCATCATCATCATCATCAATCCTCAATTTTTCCATGGTATGCATCATTTTCACTTTGAAATCTACTTCATAAAATTTAACATGAATAGACTCCTCTATGGTTTTGATTGATCTATTGAACACCCTATATGCTTTGCTATGCATGGAGTAGCCTACAAAAGGGCACACATTTGACTTTGGGTCAAATTTTTCCAAATGATCCTTATCATTTAGAACAAAGCAAGTGCAACCGAACACCTTGAAGTAACTTATGTTGGGCTTTCGGCCTTTCCATAGTTGATAAGGAGTCTTTTTCACTTGCTTTTGGATATTTACCCTATTGAGAACATAGCACGCTGTGTTAATGGCTTCAACCTAAAAGTGCTTAGCTATGTTGTACTCATTTAGCATGGTCATGCACATCTCTTGGAGGATCCTATTCTTTCTTTCTACAACTCCATTTTGTTATGGTGTCCTAGGAGAAGATAGTTGGTTTGTGTATCCTTGTTTAGCTCAAAACTTCTCTAAGATCCTATTGACAAACTTACCAGCCGATCACTCCTAATTATGGTAATTTTATACCCCTTCTCATTGTCAACCAAAGCACAAAATTTCACAAACACATCAAACACTTCATGCTTATGATCTAGAAAATAAACCCTTGTATACCTAGTAAAATCATCAACAATGACAAAGCAATATGATTTAACCCATAGACTTTGTGTTTGGGTGGATTCAAACAAGTCTATATGGATAAGTTCCAATGCTCTAGTCACATCACTTGTTACTTTCGTCTTAAATGACGATTTCACTTGCTTACCAAGGATACAAGGTTCACATTCCTTAACTTTGTTATAAATGCATTTAGGTAGACCTTTAACAAGATCATGCTTGGTCAATTTGGACAAGTTGTCCATGCTAGAATATCCTAGTCTACGGTGCTACAACCATGCATCACATTCACTTTGAGCACTCAAACATGAAATATTTTGCATATGCATCTCATCAAAGTTAATGGCATAAACATTCTTATCTCTATATGCAATAAATAGAGTTTCTTGCTTCTCATTCCTAACAATGCATTTTGATGATTCAAACATGACATGAAATCATTTGTCACACAATTTACTAATGCTAAGCAACTTATGTTTCAAACCATCAACAATATAAACATTAGAAATGGAAAGTAAATCATTACCAATGGTTCCAAAGCCTATAACCTTTCCTTTGTTGTTGTCCCCAAATGTGACTTTTCCACCATCATACCGCTTTAATTCAATGAATTGATATGCATCTCCAGTCATGTGTCTTGAGCACCCACTATCCAAGTACTATGAGGTGCTCTTCCTCGCATCCTACACAGTGGGAAAAACACTAGATTTTGGTACCCAAACACCTTTGGGTCCGAGAAAGTTAGTATCATAAACATTCTTAACTACAAATGCTAGTCTACCCATTTTAGCCTTTTGTAAGGAACATTTCCCAACCGCATGAGACCTATTGCATTTTGGGCATCTACGGGCATCATCTAGCAATTTCTCGTAACTCAAAAAGTTTGCTCCATAGCCTATGCCTCTCTTATTGAGTGCATGTCGTTGTGCTCCCAATATCATGTTAAACATCTCTCTACCATTAGTGAACTTGTGCACCGTGCTAGTCAAGTCCTCTACTTCCTTGACTAAAGTGTCTCTCTCCTTTAGGACTTCATTCAAGTCGCTTTGGAGATCATTAATGGTCTCATTTTGTGACTCAATCTCACAAATTGTTATGGTCAAGCTCTTTTTGAGTTGTTTGGTCTTTTTGACCTCCTTTTCCAACTCTTTCCTAAGCTCATCTACATTAGAAACATCATCCAAATCATCAACATCATCAAAATTGAAATCGTTGGAGTTTGCCTCACTATGCCATGAGACAAAGTATTGCTTTCTCACTTTTCGATTCGGATTCGAAACTTGATGAAGATGAATCATCCATGTCGCCTTGAAGCTCTTCTTGCATTTCTTCTTGCCCAAAACCTTCTTGGACTTGCATTTCGCCTTGATGTGGCTCGGTTTGCCACACCCGAAGCATATGGTCTCACTTGACTTTCCTCCCTTGTTTCCACTCTTATACTTCTTCTTGTACTTGTCTCGCTTGTACATAGCCTTATTGAGCTTTCTTAAGAGCATGGCTACTTCCTCCTCAGGATCATTTGTAATCACTAGATTACTCATCTTCAATGATCTCAACAAATGGAGATGGTGGGCTATTTGCCTTCAAAGCAATCTCTTTTCTTGAACTCTTAGTACGCCCACTCAACGCTTCCAATCTAGCTCGATATTTTAGTTCAAATTCATGGACCGTTAGCTCTCCACACAAGGCATAAAAAATGTACTCTCCAAGGTTTTGCGCCGATTAGATAGCATACTTCTTGGCATCCCAATCCTTAGGCAATCCTCTAACGAATTTGTACACCAAAGTCTCTTGATCATAGTTCTTTCCAAGATTTTTGATCTCATTCAAGAGCTTAGGGAACCGAGTGATGGCGATGTCTATGTCTTCATCGGAGCGAACTTGGAAAGTCTCATAGTGCTCCTCAAGGATTCTCAACTTTTTTCTTCTTAACTTGAATTGTGCCTTAGTAGTGTACCTCAAGCTTATCCCATACTTCCTTGGCCGTTTGACAAGCACTAACTCAGTTAATTCGTTCTCACTTAGCGCGTAAAACAAATGATTCATGGCTTGATCATTTAAGAGCTCAATCTTGGTCTCCTCAGCGGTGTATTCTCTCACGGGCTTGTTCGCTGGAGTGTACCCATTCTCTATTGAGTCCCACAAAAGTCTACTTTGCGCCCTAACGTAGAACTTCATCCTTACTTTCCAATGAGCATAGTTGGTTCCATCAAAATACGGAGGCCTACTCGAGGAGTTGCCTTCCCTAAGGCGAGCCGGATCTAAATTTTGCATCCTTGCACAAAAACACTCAAAGATACGTTAGTAACACTTTGAGCAATAACCCGCTCTGATACCAATTGAAACCACACCCAAGAGGGGGTGAATTAGGTGTATCAGAAGTTATCGTCTTTTTAAAATAATTCAACAATAAAGATGCTATATGCTTACTCAAATACAAGTATGAATGCAATGCAAGATGAAGGAGAAAGAATAGATGGAAAGAGAAGTGATTTATAGTGGTTTGATCCAATGATCTACATCCACTACCTAACCTCCCCGGTTAGGATTTTCAAACCCCACTTATATTGCCAATAAGTGTTACAACCTAAGCGTACAAGCCTAGAATGCCTAATCATCAATTAGGACTTCTTACCTAGCCGCAACTAGGGTTTATGCCTAGCCTCAACTAGGTCTTCCCTTCGACTTAAATCCCATTAAGTCTTACCATCAGCCACTTACAAGGAATAAATGAAAATAATCAAATTCACTTTACAAAGTAAAGTGACACCAAATTCAAATACAAGCAAGCCTCCTAGAGTCTAACCACTCTAATGCGTGCAAGTATGAAAACAAATGAGAAATGCAAGTATATCCCTGATTTTGTGCAAATCTCAAATATGAAACCGATTCAAACAAATTGATTAAAACAAATCCGGTTTCAAATCCAAAGAGCAAGAAGTTTGATAAAAATCAAGTTTAAGTTCAAATTCTTGTCCAAACCAGTCCTAGGATTTAGTAAATCAATTTTAAGTGTAAAACCCAAGACAAATGTGTTCAAGAACACAACAAATGATTTCCACAAGTCATGCACACAAAATTATGAAATTTAAGCACAAGAAAAGCTAGGAAATCGAACTTTCTTACAACCCCGAGAGAGTGATTTGAAAATCAGTTATGGAGTGGATGTTGTAAGCTTTAGAACGCTTCAATAACGCTGGTTTCGAGAGTGATTCAAATGCCTCGAAAGATTACAAGTGATAGCACACAAAAATCCAAGCTTCTTCATTAAAAACTATGAGTACTCTTTCGTTTTCTTGTTTAACAAGACAATGAAATGTTATTGGTGGTTTGAGAATGTTCTACATTCCTTTTTAAGAATTTTTGACCGTTCTAGAGATCCAAGGGCTCGTATTTGATCATCTATTCAAATTAAGGTGTGATTTTCAGCTTTATAAAAAAACTGTCAGAGTGGCAATTAGCGCGCTAATATTTGGACCTAGCACGCTAATACTCTAAGCTAGCACGCTAATGCTAAAAATTAGTGCGCTAACTCTGCAATTAGCACGCTAATATAACTATTTGCACACTAACTGTCAGGGGCTTCAAAATAAATATTTTTAGCCCTATAGTTAGCGACCTCTTATCATATCCGGGACCCTACCAAACCTCTTATAACATGTTATACATGTTTGTTAAGGGTCATATAACCTTTTTTCGGTGGTCTAAATGTTTTCGTAAATCTTGAAAATGGAAAATCTCGGTTTCATGACTTACATAGGGGCTTTTCTGCAAATACACAGTTTTTCTTTTCAAAAACCTTTCAAAATAAGTTTTTCATTTCCAAAAACTTCCACAATGGTTTTTAAAGTACGATGTGAATATAAAAACATGGTTTCACATAGTTTGAGCTTGTAAGACCGATTCAAGTGGTGAATTTCATTTAAAACTCCAAATGATCTTTTGAAATTTGAAAAGTAATTTGAAAAACATGATATGCATGAACTAATGCATTAGGCTTCCGTAAATGAACCTGTGTACCTTACATCAATGTTACAACATGTAATATGATCTTTCGTCTTCGTTACCTCGTGTGGACCGAATCTTGAACTTGTATGGCTAGAACACTTAAGATGTAATATTTCATAAACTTTGACTAACAGAAACACACTTGATAAACTTATTAGTATACTTTCACTTTGTTTGTTTCCATCAAAATCCCAGGTGGAGTAAAAGTGACTAAACACTTAGTCCAACAATGATGTGCCTGCGCAGAACTTCAATTGTTCATCATTACATATCGCACTTAAGAGATATTATTGAGCAGCTTTTATCGTAACTACATCCACTGTCTTTTTACTTTTTCAAGGCATTGTTGACACAATCACCTTAATGAGAGATGTTTCATAGTGAATTCCTAACATTTAGAAAATTCAAGGTATTAATCTTACTTTCCATTTCTGTCACTCTGACAGTTACACTTTTCAGACTTTCATAGTTTGAGATTCTCAGCTTTAATCTTAAACCAATCCATTGGTTTAATACTTCCAAGTAGTCTTTTAATGATTCTTCTAAGATTCTCAATGATCTCTATGAATGATTAAAAGACACTCAACAAACCTTTCCTCTTTTTTGCAAGCAATGCCTTTCTATATTTGGTGCAATTACCAAAATAGTTATCTCGAGATTATCAATCCCCAATAGTTCTTCTCACAATTCTGAAACTATATTTTTTTTATATAAGTATAAGATGCAATTTTGTTTTATTGTGTTAGCACACATTCTTACCTGAATAAAAATTCTTAAGATGAACCTCTAACTTCTTCTATAGTTTAAGTATAATCAAGCAAAAAATTTAGTCAATCTATACTTCAACTTTCCTCCAAGGCATCCTTGTATTTGATTTCAATTTATAACAATCCACATACTTGAGTTAACTGAATAAATTATACAGCGATACTAAAAATCCTTGGATCAATCATTTGTTATATTCAATTATTTCAAGATTACTTTTCTCTTTTGGCTTTTTTGTTGAATATATGACAATTTCAAATTGTCTCAATCCCAGTCAAACCCCTTGATTTATTGTTAATATTCAACACTCATATAAGTAATTTACTATTAAGACTTAGTTCTGGCACTTGCAAAATCTGGCATAAACCAATTTACCATCACAATTTATAATTATTTACGGTAATATTTGTGCATCCTCTAAGTCTTCAAAGATTCCATGTTATTATTGATAATACAATAATAACTTGATTAAAACTAGGTTTCTAAACTTGACACCCTTCATTCATGAACATAGAATAAGTTCCGGTAAGTTTTAATGGTTTCTATCATCCACTTAAAGTGATTCAGCAATTGCCGGAAATCATCTTTATATATATCCTTAATTTTGATTATACCATTGTGATAACCATATCTCAACTAACTCTTGAGAACAATTGATTTCACCTCATTATCAGAATGAGTTGTCAATCCTGGGCAATGAATATTCATTCCCACTACCATATATTATTTTTTGGGTTCCTCAAATCCTCAGATACATTGACCACTCATTCTCCAAAATTTAGACTATACCAGTATAAAACATCAGACTATGATATCTTGCCAACTCACAACTATGCTATGGATTAAACTATCTTTAAACTTTCTCTATTTAAATTCTCAATTACACCTTTCATTACCCAACAAATTGCTTGTCATTCCAATATGGATTTACACCGTAACTGGAATTTCTACTTCATAACAACTTATGAAGTATAAATACATTAGTGGTTTTTTAACCTCAATTAGGCTTTTATCATTAACCATTAATTTATTTACTGAATAACTTCCATTATTGCTCAACTAGTCTCAATACTAGTATTAAATCATATCTCAAAGGGATCCACCATCCTCGAGTTCCCCCCAAAGTCATTCAGTATTCCATTGCTTCATAATTTATATTATCCTAATACACGTCTCAAGGTCTAGATCTAATAGATACTTATTCACTAACTATTATTTATCCAATAATATCACCAAGAACAAGGATCTTTAAGAATAGTTAATAGTAGAAGAGTTTAATTTCATCTTTATAAATTGTCCTTATGTCTTTCTTTTTCAATTTTCTCGAGGTGAAGATTCTCTTGAACTTTTACCTTCAAAACTTTCTCACATCATAAGAAATTGATGGGCTCCAACCATCTTATCATTATTTAGGAAAGACATGACTCTTATATCTACCACTTAGATATATATAGAACAAAAAATAACATATCTCAATCTTTTGTCTTTTGGTTACCTCACAAAATCACGATAAAAATCATTTATTATATCTAAAGCTTCTTCATAACTCAAAACAACTCTCAGAGTTAGTAAACTTAGGTTATGGTACCAAGGTATCTCAAAGCCTATAAACTTAAACATTGATACCAAATTGTATTTGAGCTATCACTTGTTTCAAAGTATTATGAAATAGACTCTAATACCACACTATATCACCTTAAGCTTTGGAGTAGTCTCTGACCAATCTCCAATATCAAACTATATCAGAGTTATCAAATGTAACAAAACCCTTAACCATAGGCTATGATACCAAGCTATAGCATCCCTAATCCCAATTAGGGTGATACTCGACCTAAAAACCTAATTAAGCCCCAATTACCAAGTTAGACTTAACTAGAGCCAGCCACTCCTCTTACACCTGATACACACCACTGTATATCGAATATCGACGTAAAATAAATATTAAAGGCAACTGTAATTAAAAAACTTTTTTGATAATTAAATACAATATACAATACCAAATCAAACTAGAATAAACCTTGATTATACAGAATCTCCCATCCCTTGTGATATTACAAAACTGTAATTCAGTACAAATATATATAAGACAAAGGAAGATTCATTACATCGAAGAGAATATCAAGACTACTAAATCTTCTCTATCCCGTAGTCGTAGCGCCTGTTGTTTTCTTAAAATGTTAATTGGGGTGAGCGCTCCAACTTGCTCAGTAAGTAAGGATTCGCAAAGGCATCAACATCTTATATAATAATCAAGAATGATATGCACTATAGGTAGCTAATGAGATTATGAACAACATATAATCCAATAACTAACTAATGCAAGTTAAATCGTCAATGACTATTACACTGTGATTCCCATTTTATTTGTAAAACTAGGGTTGACTACCCACTGACCCCATTAGTGTGATTGCTAGACTAACACATTGGCTAATGTGTTGTCTAACCAATCAATTAATGTCCAATGGTTCTATCTAAAACCCTCTAGTAAATATGTAACCCATGCAACCATCTAACTTAGTAGGTGTTACATATAGGTCGCAAGATCGAACCCGCAACCTATATAACATGGTCTCGGTTCCAGTAGCAACTCTCGTGGATCACATTAGACACCGTTTTTCATTTATTAAAACATCACAGTGTACATAGTCCCCTATTTAAGTCTGTAAACTATATGAACTATATATACTAACATATCCAAGAAACATTAATAAATAAGCGAATCCATACTTTAAGTCTCCGTTTCCAAACTTCCTATGTTTCTGGGTTTCTCACGCTTTCTCGATGATCCAACACCTATCACAAACCATTTTTATCAATATGGATCTAATACCCTATATTTAGACACCCTAAGTTATTCCCTATGACCTCAAGAAATCCTAACTAAATTATAGCACAGTTGTTGTTTTCTTGGTTGGAGCGTGCTCCCTCACTTGATGGAGCGCGCTCCACCAACCGAGATCATGCCAACTGATGAAGGGAACGCGCTCCTCTGCTACATGGAGCGCGCTCCTCTGCTAGGTTGAGCGCTCCACCCTGCACTGCCTCGACAGTGAACAAGGTGGCAGCCATTGTTCCATTACCAAATCTCTGAAATAGCCTCAAATACTTTCCCAAATCATCAGTAATAACCCATTTCCAATGATCAAGCAACTACAAAAATAGAGAATTCATCACCAAAATGTGGAACTCAATTTGAAACTCAAAACTTAACTTACCAACGTGATGATATTTGCTCTAAAGTTGTTTAATCTCCTCAACCCACATTGAATTCACTTGTGGATTGATCCCCTCCAGATCAAACCCTCAACTATTTAGTTCCCCTCACCCTCTCGATTGATCAAAAGAACTGAGGATAAGTTTGATGGTTTTGGATTGATATATTAGATTTTCTTCGAGATACACATCGCGCCATCTCGAGGGTAATCAAGTGATTGATGTGTTAAAATGACACTCCCTAAAGTGACATAAATTTTAACACCATTAACACTTACGCTCATTGCGATACAATCCAACGATCCATATAATTCAACCCAAACTTATAGTTTAAATATATGTTTATATATCAAATATATATAAATATATATACACTTCATGTATTTTTTCACCAATAAATTCACCGGACATGCCTATAAGTATTCTCGGGTGTGCACATTCATTTCCAATTATAGGTTTGTATTAAATTTCTATTAATCCCATAACCTATAAAATTCATTAAACATTTTAAACAAACACTAACCATCACACAAACACACGCATATGGTAATCGTGGTACGTCGGACCAAACCACGAGCATAAATAGGATTAATTAGGATTATGATTAACACTAATCACCAGCTTAAGGTAACAGGTCGTTATGCAAATGGCGTCAGACATCGTCAGTGTCACTATGCCGATGTTTTCATACTTACTTTTACGTTGTCTTGAAGTCATACCCTAAAGACCAACAGCGTGACACAACGTCACTGTTTTTAAAAAATTATAGTATTTACTCAGATCTCCCTATTAAACTGTGTGGCAATGTTCAGTTTGCACTAACGACGTCACCTCGGTATTACTTATAGTGAATGTAAAATTTTTAAAATATTTGCACATCTTACCACCGGTTTACCTTTCTTATACCACTATGACTTTTCATATTCCTTCTTACTGGTATGAAAATGCTTATTTGCTTCACTATTTTAATCATTTTCCTAGTAATTTGGTATTATTATGATACACAAAGACAAAATCACAAATTAGCATAAAAACTACTAACCGACGGGATTGTTTTCTAAATAAATCTCAAAACTAAAAATTGAACTTAAAATACTGATTCTAAAAACCTATGAGCTCCCTCACAGTAGCACTATTTTTAACGTTCTTAGCCCTACGCCTTTTCTCTCATTTAGTCTTACCCTAAATCAAGTAACTTCATTGCCAAATATGAGATAATTATGTCTCTATGGACTTCTTGACCCTCCATAAAAACAATCTTCTTATTATCATCATTATCATTAATGCTCATAGTAATCATTATTTTTCGTTTATTAATGATGGCATTGGCAGTGTTCAAAAATGGTCGTGCAAATATCATCGACACATCATCTTTCAAAATATTTAGCATAACGTCAAAATCTGGAATAAACGTGAATCTTCTTACTTTAACGTGCACACTTAATATAAATCCTATTGTTGGCACCGTTGTATCATCCACAACTTACAAGTTTGCTTCTTTTAAACTGTATATTTTCAAATGTGCATCTACCATGAAACTAACTGACATCTGTTGGTTTTAATCACGATTTTTGTATTGCACGCATAGTCTAGATTGTGTATTATGATATTTGGTTTCATAATCTATTTGAAGAAGTAACTAGAATTGTTTAAAAGACGAACGTCATTTAAATGTTCTAGGTGATTTGAGATCTAAATCTAATGTTGAAGTGGCTTTCCAAAAATGTTAGATTCAGTTGTTTGAAGTTCTCATAAAGTTTAATGCAGTTTTATTGCATGAAGTTAATGTCTTTGTGTATTCAAACGGGTTAGCTCAATAGAAGTAAAACGTGGCTTTTGCACCGGTATAAGGAGAACAAATGACTGGCTAAAAGCTGTTTACTTACTTATGATTAGAGTTTAATTATCTATCTTACTTTATAAAGTAAGTTCAAAACTATAAGGATTGGAGTTACATGTTTGGAATGCAAAACAAGTTTATGTTTCATTGTTCTGGATTTTTGTTTATATATTTATTTATTATTGAACTGCATCTATTAGATTGAACGTGAATTTGGATTGTGTCAGTTAAGATGATATAGTTAGTTAAGTATTATTATATTATAGTTAACTATTAGTTAGTTTAATTATTGTTTTTAATTAAAATAAGTAAAAGTAAGAAATTATAAAAACATTTAAAAGTCTTTTTTTCTATAGAAGTTTGATAAATCCCTGTGGAGACAATTCCCACTTATCACTACTACAAAATATTTAAAGTATAATATAAAAGGAAAAATTATTGTACATGCTCGACAAGTGTCACTGACCAATCTGTCTTTCCAAATTCTTGATGGAATGGTTCTTCTCATCAGCCATTCACTTTAGAGTTTGCTTTACACTTTCCATTTCTTTTTCATTCCTCTCATGGCCTTCTCTATTGTTGATATCTATAGCCTACAAGAATCTCTCAATTGACTTCAATGAAGTCATATATTCACTCTGCCATAGCTTCCCTTGCTGGACTTGTTGATCAAAACTTTGAGGTGACTTCAATACATTATCTGGGTTTCCATATGTAACGTTTGTGTTGGCATACTCAGGATAGTATCTATGAGGAGCCATTTCTCTCTGTCTGAAATTATTTTCATAATCCTGATTGTTCATGTAATTAATAGCCTCAAACTTCATTCCTTGTTATGGCATGTCCAATGGATTAGCATATAGGTGATTGTTCATGTAATCTGAATCCTAATTAGCCCAATTTAGGCTTGTGGCTAAACCTAGCTTATCTCAATTAGCATATAGGTGTGATGGCATGATGGTATGGTGTTTGTTTGGTGTGGAAAATTATTAAATGGATAATATGCTATTGATGAAAATTAATATAGGGTCTATAATTGGGAAATAGATAATAAATTTTTTGGTGCACCTAATGACACTTATGAGTCATGTGTGTGCTCATGTGGGATGTGAGAGTAGTGTGCTTGCTCGGGTGTACTCGTTGGCGCGAGTGCCGAGTTGATAGGCACCAAAATTCATAGGTGTATATATATATTTATATATTGTTAGACCTTAGCTTATTGCATTTGGGTCGGTCTATCCCTATTTGTAGTATATTTTCAAAATATGAGTTATTTTAGTTAAGTAGATACTGCAATCAAGATGGTAAACCTGAGTAAGCAAGATGTTTGAGAGTAAATATAACTCAGAGAAAGACTATAATGCAAATACCAATGAAAATTACAGTATCAAAGTCAGAGTCGAAGACGAATATAGATTTGAAGTCGAAACAAGAATTGAATACAAGTTGGATACTGAAACAGAGTAACTATCAGTAGTAGTCTACAATAATAAAGAAGTTTGATACAATAAGCAAAGAACTTCGAAATGGATTACAAATAGAAAATCTGAGAGAAAAGTGCTTGAAGGACTAAAGAACTTTATGGAAACGACGAGTCAAGATTCTTGAAAGAATAGAAGACTTAATTGTTGAGCACTGGATGATTCCAATAAAAATTAAAATTGGAGACCGGGAGGTTTTTTGAGTTGTATTATATTTATGACTGAATTCCTGGATAGAGTAGATAGATTGAGTCTATAAATAATCAAGATCATCATTGTGTGGATCAACACTTTTTTTAATTGCATTTTGTGAGAACGAGAGATCATTATAGTGATTGTACATATTTTAAATATGATTAATTATTTGTTTAGGCTGAGCCTACACAGAGGAAGACATTTGAGTCTTACTGTGATATTAATTATGTATTTAGTTATGATGTGTCTTTATTAGTTCATCACTACTTCGTTAATCTCCTCAGTTCCTCTAGTTTCCAAAATTTTAACAGTCATATCAGAGCTTTGTTACTTCGTTATTTCTATTAGGGTAGAAGAGTGAGATTCTTAAGAGTTTTACCGCCAAGGAATTGATTGATGAGTTGTTACGACAACGAACTAGTGAAGGACGTGAAGGTGGATCGATAACTCGACCGTCACTATTGTAAGGATCGTACTATGCCTATTTGAAGGTTTAGATGGTTCACTTGTCTCTACCATTGATGAAGTTGTATGAGAATGGCTTGAAAGAGAGTACAATGCTCTAACGCAACCAAATATGGATGGAAAAGTTGTTCCAAAACTTACATCTCTATAGGTAGATGCCGAGAAAAAGGAGAATGTTGCTAATCATCAGGCAATCAATTCTATATTCAGTGTTGTTAATGTTGAACACTTCAAACTGATTGCAAATTGAACACTATAAAGCAATCTTTGGATGTTTTGAAGAAATTCTTTGAAGGTACGAATTATGTGAAAATATTTCCTTTTTCAATGGTCGTCTACGAGATATTGCTAATCAAGCCTTTCAACTTGGAGAAAAGTATATTGACGAGCAGTTAGTACGATGTGCTCTTCGTGCTCTCCATTTGTGATTCGACTATAAGATTACTACAATCGAAGAGTGTCATGATATTATTAAGATGTCTCTTGATGAACTAATAGGGTCTCTGCAAACATTTGAGATGAATATGTTTAACAAACTGAGTTTTTCAAAAAATGCTTATCATGTTAAGACATCTACTTCTGATGATTCTATGGGAGATGAGTTTGCTATGATGGCAAAGAAGTTCTCAAAATTTCTCTAAAATTATACGAGAAATTCTACAGGAAAAAATTATAAGAAGAGTAATGATAGCAATAAGCCTTCTACTGACGATAAGAAGATATATGCTAAGAATAAACTGAAAGGCATTAAGTGTCATGGGTATGGAGGAGTTAGACATATTCAGATTGAATGTACTACTTACAAAAAAGAAGAAGTATTTAAATGCTTATTTGAGTGATGATGGCTCTGATGACAATGATAAAAAGTCAAATGATTCTGCTACTGCAATCACTATTGTATTAAGAGAGCCAAACTATATTGTTGCTTCTCCATCAATTGTTTGTGTTTCTGAACTTGATTCCATAAAATCTAATATGGAAAAGTAAAGAAAAGGCCAAGGAAATATGTGATGATATAAATGATAAGGATTCTGCAAATGATCTTAAATCTACTTATGATTTACTGTTCACTGAATAGACATCTCTTTATGATCAAAATTTTAATTTGAAAATGAAGTTCTTCTCTATCAAATTGGAGTTTAAGACTCTTGAAAGAAAACACATGAATTGTCATGCATTGTTGAAAGACAATGAGATTGAAATCTCTATACTGAAGAAAGCTCAATTTGATTATGAGGCTGTTACTGCAAAGTTTCATTCTAGTTCTCAAAATTTAAATAGAATGCTGCAAACTAGTAAAACTTTGCAAGTTAAGCATGGTCTTGGCTATATTGAGGGATCTCAAAATGCTCCTACTGTATTTAGCAAAGGCACTATAATTAATGAAGGTCAATTGACAAGCCAATAATTAGACATGTTTTATAATGTAATTTGGGATGATTTTAGATATAAATGATGTTACACCAGGTATTCTCTTGTTTTTGTGATTTCAGGATTTAATTAGGAAAAATGAAGAAAATGAAGAAAGTCAAAATAGTAAACTAGAAAAAAGGTCTAACTCTTTCCCAGCGATATGAAAATATGTAGGAATCGTTGCCTAAATTGGAAGCATATAAGAGCTAGCGATTTCCCAGCGAATTGGGATTTACAAATGAATCGCCAACTGAATCGGTGGAGTAGAAAGAGATATTTCCAATAATTAACTTAGCGATTTGTGAACAATATAGGATTCACTGACAAATCACTGAGGTCGGCGACGAGTTTTTTAGATTATTATGAAGAATTATAGTTTATCTAGGATTTATATAGCTTAGGAACTATAAATAGGACCTTAGGGCTTCGAAATTAGCACTCTCTCCTAGCCTTCTTTTCTCTTAACAAGTTTGTGAGAGTCGTAAGTTAGTTTTTTATTGAGTTTATGTTTGAAGCAATATTCAAGCTTCGTTTATTTCAATAAGTGGTATTTATTTAATTATGTCTTTCAATTATATTATTGCGGTACTTATTTCCAGCATGAGTGAGTAGTTTATTAATCTAAACAAATCATAGAAATGTATATACTTTGGATTCCTATATAGTTATAATTAAGGAATCTTGTACTAAATGCTTTAAATCTATTAATTAACATCAATCACTATTTTAATAAGTTGTTTTTTCGTATTAAAACTAATGAGGATTGATATTGTATCATAGTTGCAAATATGTATTGTTATATATGATTTTTTGAATCAATGTCTATAATTATTGACAACAATTACATAATTAGTAACTAGGATTAATCTATAGGGCCAAATTGCTCGAGTGGATGTTCTAGGTAATGGTGTTCTAAGTTATTTATTGATTAGCATATTCTGATTAATATTTGGTTTAGATTAGGCATGATTTTCATTGAATGTTAATGATACCGTATTTCTATTTTAATAAGTATTATCTAATAGGTAGATTTACAATGATAAGGATATGGCTATTTTTCATTGAATATAGAAAAATTGATGTTTTGCTAAAGGCTATCAACCTACTATGAATTATGATTTAATGATTCCAAGATTCCATGTGATATAACTAAAACTAGGTTACGAGGTAATGTTATATTCTAGTGTTTGAATGCAATCAAAGTATACTACATTGTTTGGTGGAGGTTTGTTTAGATGTTTGTTTAGGTATTTAAATTATATTGAATTTTAATTTTGTTTTAATTAAGTATGCATTGAATTGTTTAAACAAGTTTAGTTAGTTTGATTAATTAAGTTAGTAATCATAGTTTTTAGTTATTTAGTATTTTAATTCATGTTTAATTAGATTAACTAAATTAAGAAAAACAAGAAAAAAAATACTTTCCTTACAAGTTTGTAAAATCCCTATGGGGAAGATATCCCACTTATCGCTACTACAAATAATAGGAAAATATGGGAAATTATTGTGCACTCTCGACATGTGTCATCAATCAAGGAAGACTCGAGTTGATACAGCAAAGGCAAAAAAAATTCTGCCACATAAGGTTTTTTAAGAGCAAAGAAAAAGGTGACTATTGTTACTGACAACAAATCCCTCCTACATGTCATTATTGTGGGATCATTGGTCATATTCGACCAAGATGTTATTGGATGTTCAGAGATTTGAATACACTTCAGAAGAAGAAAACATCTAAGAAGGTTTAGAGAGTCAAGCCTCAGAAGGCAATGATGGTGCATTTACAACTCTCATCAATTACTACTGAGTTGTGGTATTTAGATAGTGGTTGTTCCAGACATATGACTGGTAACAAAAACTTTCTTAAGAACTATGAATCATTTAAGGAAGCCACTGTTACATTTGGTGACAAAGAAAAGGCAAGGTTGTTGGCAAAGGAACTCTTAATGTTGTGGGACTGCCTAATCATAAAGGAGTTCTACATGTTGATGGGTTGAAATCCAATCTGATTAGCATAAGTCAGCTGTGTGATCAAGAATTGTTTGTTAACTTTACTAAAGATCGTTGTCAGATAATCAATGAAGAAAGATAATGCATCATGTATGGGATCCGAACATCATACAATTGCTATATGTTGCTTCAACATTCCATATCGCCTCACAAGCTATAAGTTATGTGCAACTCAGTTACTCTATCTAATATAGAACTTTGGCATAGAAGGCTAATGCATATTAATTTCAAGCAACTTTAGAAATTACTCTCTCATGATGTTGTAAGAGGTATTCCTAAACAAACCTCTAAGGCTAATTCTACTTGTGATCCATGTCAAAGGGGTAAACAACTCGCTTTTTCACATGCTGGCCTCAATGACATACTGACATCGCCTGTGTTGGAATTACTGCACATGGACTTGTTTGGCCCCAATGCAAGTTGAGAGTCTAGGGAGAAAGAAGTATGTTTTTGTTATTATAGATGACTACTCAAGGTTTACTTGGATTCGTTTGATGCATGATAAAGCATAAACGTTTAATCAGTTTAAGAAGTTATTTGTTCGACTTCTGAATGGAAAAGGAATGAGGATGTATCCATTGATCGACTACTAAGTGATCATGGATGTGAGTTTGAGAATCGGCAATCTGCTGATTATTATGCTAAATTTGGAATTAAGCATGAATTTGCTGTTCTTAAGATACCACAACAGAATGGTGTTGTTGAAAGGAAAAATCGCACAATTCAGGAGATGACTAGGGTCATGCTAGTTGAGAAAAATTTGCTTAAGAATCTTTGGGGGAAGCATTAAATACTGCTACCTACATTATCAATAGAGTTTATTTTAGGCCACTGACTACAAAGACTATGTGAAATCTAGAAAGGCAAAAAACCTTCTCTCAAACAACTTCGTGTTTTCGGCAATACCTGCTTTTATTTTGAATGATAGAGATCACTTGAGAAATTTTAATTTGAAAAGAAATGTTGGATTTTTTCTATAATATTCTTTGAATAGTAAAGCTTATATATTGTATAATAAGCGAACTATGACTATGATGGAATCTATCAAGGTTATGGTTGATAATTATGCTAGAACAGAACAATTGTCCTCTCAACATGATGATGATGAGCTTCCATCACCAATTATCTTAGCACCTATTACTCAGCCTACTCCAAAAATATATGATTCAGATATCACTACTCCATATGATGATGAAGATGATAATGATGATTATCTAAAATCATTTACTATAGAACCTGGTTCTACTTCTACATCTGCTGTTTTACAATCAAGGATGCAAAAAATCATATAATTAAGCAAGTTATTGGCTAAGTTAATGATCCAGTTCAAACTATAGATATTCCTTCTATTGACTACAAGAACATGTCATGTTTTGCTTATTTTACATCTCAAACTGGGTGAATGTTATGCAAGAGGAACTAAATGAGTTTCTTAGATAGGATGTGTAGGATCTTGTTCCATGACCTACTAATGTTAATATCATTGGTACTAAGTGGATATTCTGCAATAAGATAGATGAGAATGGTATTATTTTTTGCAACAAAGCCAGAGTGGTTGCACAAGGATATACACATGTTAAAGGTATTGGTTTTGATGAGTCATTTGCTCTAATTGCACGATTAGAATCTATTCGTCTACTGTTAGCCATTGCTTGTACCAGAGGTTTGAAGTTATAGCAAATGTATGTTAAAAGTGCTTTCCTAAATGGCTATTTGCAAGAAAAAGATTATGTTGCACAACCTAAAGGATGTGAGGTTCATGATAAACCTAATGATGTCTATCAACTGAAAAAAAGGCACTTTATGGTCTAAAGCAAGCACCACGAGCTTGGTATGAAAAGTTGACTACATATTTGCTGCATAAGGGGTATAATAGAGGGTCTACTAATAAGACTATGTTTCTAAGAAAATAGAATAACTAGTTTGTGGTTGCACAAATTTATGTCGATGATATTGTTTTTGGGGCTACATCTGTAAAGATAGCTTTAGAATTTGTTGATTTGATGAAGAACGAATTTGAGATGAGCATGGTTGGAGATCTTACTCACTTCTTGGGTCTGCAGATTATGCAGTCTCAAGATAGTATATTAATTTCTCAAAATAAATATGCTAAATCTCTTGTTAAGCATTTTGGATTAGACATTACTAAGTCTATCCGAACACCAATAAGCTCTAGTGAGAATATTCATAAGGATGACAAAGGTGTTGATGTCAATCCTACATTATATAAAGGCATGATTGGTAGCTTATTATATCTTACTACAAGCAGACTAGATATTCCTTTCAGTGTTGGTATTTATGCTCGCTATCTGGCATGTCCAAAAGTGTCTCATTTGGTTGTTGTGAAAAAGGATTATATGCTATGTGCACGAAACAACTGACTTTGGTATACTATTTACTAAAGGTGGTGCCATTGACTTAATCGGGTATAATAATGCTAATTGGGCTTGAAATATTGATGATCAAAAGAGTACTACTGGTGGTCTAATCTTGTTGTTTGGAATAATAAGAAATAGAACTGCATTTCACTATTTATTGCTAAAGCCGATTATATTACTGCAGGCAGTTATTGTACGTAGTTAATATGGATGCAGCAAATGCTCAAAGATTATGGTATTGCGTTATCTTAGTTAACAGTTTACTATGATAATAATAGTGTCATTGATATTTTGAAGAATCCAGTTCAACACTCTAGGATGAAGCATATTGATATTCGTCATCATTATATCAGGTATCTAGTGGAAAGAGGTTTAATTAGTATTCAGTATGTTACTATAGAAAGGCAGCTAGCTGATATAATTACAAAGGCTCTTTATACATAGACTTTTAAGAGATTGTGCCATGACTTTAGTGTTTACACTCACTAGCATGGGTTCTTACTACAATCTAACAATTATGTGCATACACGTAGATACTTATATTTTTGACATTTTATTGTGAGTTGTTTTCGTGTTTCACCAAGAAAATGCCACTTGGATCTCACTACAAGACATGTCTCTCCCTATAAGTTATTTGTAATAAACTATCCATTACACCTGGTGATGGGGAGTAAATTTTGTTCTGTTAAATACAACAAATTAAATCTTGGGGGGTTTAAGGGAGTGTTAATTCTAAATTGGGTTTATCCTTGCTTATTTTGTGTGATTATCTTGTTCCCACAAATTCGTCTTCTCAATTTAAACTATTCTCTCTCGCTATGACTTCCCATCCTTCTCTGCCATTTTCATATCTTTCTTACTTTGAGGTACTGTAAAAATGTCTCACTTATCTTCTTCAACCTCTTACAGTGATTCTGCTGCAGCGGTTGATCTTTCGACGATAGAGACGAAGGGTATGTTGGGGCATGTGCTCTAGGTCAATCTACAAACATTGTTTATCTTATAATTTTAGTCATTTTGAGGTTTTCATTTGTTATTTTATTATAAGTGATTGCATGTTTACCTTATAGTAAGATCCATGGGTATTTGTTGATATATCATAATTGATTTTAGTCGGTCATTATACTAGGAACTCTAATGACTTAAGACTAGTGTGAATCTTGATGGATGGTCATGTGATGATTATGCTTATAGGGATACGAATCAAGATTATGAGTACTTGTTAGGGAATAAGGTACTGGACCGACCCGTTATGAGAACACCACATGATTAAGTAATAGGTGTTACTCATGATAGCTATATCATTTAGCTCTTCGACATGAAATTATTATAGACTTCAATATTATGATCATGGTAATTTGACACAGTCAAACGTTGTCTTTAACCGTACTATTATAAAGATTGTGATTGGTTGCTCTGTGAATAATATTTGAAGGTGTGTAATCAAGATAGAATTTATCTCTCTCATATAGAGAGAGATATCAGTGGATACATTGATATGTAAGACATTTAAATTTTCATGTCTAAGTGAATTGATATGATCAATGTCGTTTGGTTGTTTTCAATTGACCTAAAGATCGAGAATAGTATGATTAAACATTAATGGTGATTTTTCATGCCTTATATTTAATCAAAGGATATCGCACGACTAAAGGATATGATATATGTTATTCATTAGGTTGTATCGATTTTGATATTCATGCTACTTGGGTAGTCATAATGTCTTGCTAGAGACCACTTATGACTTGTGTACCAAAATGGCGTTAGTTCACTGCCAACGTTGCATGAACCAATTGGGTCACACACAAAGAATGACTTTGCGCAATTTCAATTGGTCCAAAGTAATGAATTTTATATGATAAAGTTCATGAAATAAAAGCACTTATGATTTGTTATATGATAAAAATAGGGGCACCTGTGTAATTGCTTAAACTGCTTAAATACAATACTTGTATTACGAATAAGATTTTAAGTGAGGGCTTATCTACACATATAAATAGAGTTTGAAACCCTTAAACAATATAGGATTTTCATTTTTTACTATTTTTGAGTTTTCTAGATTTTGGGAGAGAAAGAAAATCGTTTTCAATCTCTCTTGGGGTTAGCACTCCAAATTAAGGTCACCGTTCGTATGTGGATTTTCGATAGAGGAAGAGCGCTTGAACGTCTTGCAGATCACTCAATCAGAGAAGGAAATCATGGATTAAGGTATAGTTTACTTTTATAGATCTAGTTTAATAGAACTTATTTTCGATCCTGTAAGGTTTTTCAAAAATTGTTTTTGAATTTTTCGCTTCGTATGAACCCCCAAAAACCCAACAATGGTATCAGAGCCATGGGCTTGGTTATATTAAATATTTGCATGTTTTCTATTATATTTATATGAGATATATGTGAATAACATGATCTTGATTAATGTATATATGATGTACATATAGGTTCCGTGATAATTGTTATCAAGAAAGTTTTTAAAACATTTTGTTAATTCATGTATATTAATACATACGCATGATTTGGTTCAATAATAGTATTCATGTTTAGAAGATTTTGATTAATATATGTTTTTAAATATTGAACGATGCGAATTTTATATGTTCATGCTAAAATTCATGTTTAGGTTATTGTGATTCTGGTGTTGAATACATATTCATTTTTGTTCAATAATTATGTATGTCTCCATGATAGAAATCATGATTAGGTTAATATGATTCTCCTGTTGAATGCATGATTAATATTTCGTTTCTAAATTCAATTGCTTATTTTATATGAATAAGAATCGATATTGATTTTGATCATATATTTCATTGTAGTTATTTGTTAGTATATTCTATTAGACATGAGATAAACTTTTAATCAGATAAGAATTACAAATCCTATAAGATAGGTGAGATATATAACAAATTCGTATTGGATAAGGATTCAAAGTATCTTAATTCTAATTGGATTAAGATAAGATATTAAGTTAGAGGTGGGCCCGAGTTAATTAAAAATGTTTAAATTAATATTTTTTGGAATTAAAATAAGGGGCGGTTTTGGTCAATTGGATTGACTAAAATAATGAGAAATTTTAGGCGATTTTCAATTTTGAAACTAGAATTTTTTGTATAAAAAAACGAGGGTGATACCCCCTATACCCCTGTCCACTGACCGGTCAGCGGGACTGCCGCTAACTGTTCATAGTGTAAGAAAATTCGTATAGTAGTCAATATAAGTAAAATTTCTTAACTTTTATTAATTTTACATGCATTGTAATTTATGATATTTATCTCGTTTAAATCATGATCACTAAAACAAATAAAAACCTATCTTCCAAATTTTAAGTCAAGTGACATCCATTCTCAAACACTTATCAAGGCTTCGATCACATCAATATGGGTCTACCTCCGCAGAGTGTATTGTGTTATCTTGGTGAGGCAAGTTGAGTAACGGTTACTCTATTGTTTGAAATGGTTATACTTGATAAAGCTATCAAAATAATTTTTGGCTATAGGCACAAGATGAGATAGAACATGTTAAGACATAAGATATCATAATCTCATAAAAACAACTAAAAGTTACATATGATGTAATTAGTAATTGGTACCTGCCTAAATAGCTGTCTTGGAATTAAGTGAAACATGGATTTTAGTCCCTTAAATTAACATAATATTTTTAAGAGGGTTGTTAATTTAGTGGGAGTCTATTCCTCTATACTAAAATGAACTTTTGCATAATCTTTTATGTAGATCAATGACCTCTTCAAATCACACTAATCTTTTGCCACTACGATCCATCCTTGAGAGGGATAGGTTGACTGGGACAAACTTTCTTAACTGGTTCAGAAACTTGAGAATTGTTCTTAAGCATGAACGCCAGTTGTATGTCATGGATGATCTCAATCATGAGGAACCATTAGCCAATGCTTTAAGAGTTGTGAAGGATGCACATACTAAGCATATCAAAAACTTAACTAATGTTGCATGCATTATGTTGGCATCTATGAACTTCAGAATGACATGGAACACATGTACGCTTACAATATGGCTATGATGCTGAAGGAAATATTTCAAAAGCAGGCTAGGCAAGAAAGGTTCGAGACAGTCGAGAACCTTCATTATTACAAAATGACTGAGGGTGCGTCATTTAGTCCTCATGTTCTGAAAATGAAGGGGTATATTGACCATCTTGAAAGATTTAGATTTCCCATAAGACAAGAGTTAGTTACGGATTTGATCCTGAATTTATTGCCTGATAGGTATTCATAATTCATGATGAACTATAACATGAATAACATGGAGAAATCTATCTTAGAGTTGTATTTGATGCTTAAAACTGCTAAGCAGAATGTCAAGAACCCCATTGCTAATGTGTTGATGGTTCAGAAAGGAAAGGCTTTGAAGAAAAAGGCCAAAGGCAAGGCTAAAGTTACTAAGGCTGTTGTGACTATCACAAAGCTTGTGGAACAAGTCAAGCCTAAGGCTACTTCTACTTAACAGTCCCAGATGGAAAAGGAAAAAGAAGGAAATTGTCATTTCTGCCATGCACCTGGGCATTGGTTTAGAAATAGCAAGCTTTATCTTGAAGATATAAAGAAAAAGAAGAGTAATACGACTATAGCTTCAGGTATTTACGTTATTGAAGTTGTCTACTAGTGATTCCTACGTATTGGATACTGGATGTGGATCTCACATTTGTATTAATATGCAAGGTCTCACCAAAAGTAGAAAGCTAAAGAAAGGAAAAGTCATCCTACGAGTTGGAAATGGAGCAAAGGTTGTTGTATTGGTTGTAGGATGCTATGAGTTAATTTTAACTAGTGGACTTGTTTTAGTTTTAAATAATTGTTATTATGTCCCTGCCTTGAGCAGAAACATCATTTCACTTTCACTTTTGGATTTGGATGGTTTTAATTTCATTATTGCGAATAATACAAGCTCCATTTCTCGTAAAGAGGTTTTCTATGTGAATGTTAATTTGTGTGATGGTCTTTATATTCTAAACATGAAAAGGTCCTCATATACTCCTAATTTGCACATAAATACATAGATATTCAAGTCAAGTGATTTATATCAAACCTTCCTTTGGCATTGTCGTCTTGGCCACATAAATGAGAAACCCATTTCTAAACTCCATAAAGATGGAATTTTATATTTATTTTATTTTGAATCATATGAAACATGTGTATCTTGTTTACTAGGCAAGATGACAAAGAGTTCATTTACTGGACAGAGTAAAAGGGCAAGTAATTTATTGGGTCTAATACATACTGATGTACGCGGTCCGATAAAACATAATGGCTAGAGGTGGTTATCAATACTTCATTACTTTCACTTATGATTTCAGCAGATATGGTTATGTGTATCTCATAAATCATAAAGATGAATCTTTTGAGATGTTTCTAACATTTCGGAATGAAGTCCATAATCAACTGTGTAAAACTATTGAAGCACTTCGATCAGATCGAGGTGGTGAATATTTGAGCCAAGAGTTTGATGATCATCTTATAAACTATGGGATTGTCTCACAATTATCCTCCAGCAACTCCATAATGGAATGGTGTTTCCGGGAGGATAAATTGAGATTTATTGGATATGGTTCGATCTGTGATGAGTCATGCAGATCTTCATATTATTTTTTGGGGTTATGCCTTAGAAACTATTGTGTTTACACTGAATCGTGTTTCTTCTAAAGCGGTTGATAAAACACAATATGAGATGCGGTTTAGGAAAAGACCAAGTTTGTCTTTCTTTAACATTTGGGGTTGTGAGGTATTCGTACGACAACAAATCTCAAAAAAATTATCAGCCAAATCTACCAAGTGTATATTTTTTGGTTATCCTAAAGAAACTAGAGGATTCTACTTTTATCATCCCACTAAGAACAAAGTGTTTGTTGCTCGGAATGGTGTCTTTATGGAAAAAGATTTTATTTCAAAAGACAACAATGTGAATAAAGTAAGTCTTGAAGAAGTCCAAGAACCTCAAATAAACACTCAACCGTTAGTGGGAGATCAACAAAGTCGTAAACTAGTTGAACATCCATAACTATCACAAGGCCCACGTAGGTCTGATAGGGTAAGACATCAACTTGAGAGGTTTGGATTTCTTATTATTGATGGTAGTTGTTGCTTAAGGATCAAAATGTACCTACTACTTATCAGAAGGTTGTGTTTAGCCTTGAGGCAGATAAATGGCTTAGTGGCATGAATTTTGAGTTGCAATCAATGCATGATAGCCACTACAAGGAAAATGAAATTTAGAAACGGAATTAGAAAGGGAATTAAGTTCCGTTGCTAAAAAAATAAGTTAGAGACGGAATTGAGACGGACTAATTTAGAGACGGAATTGAGACGAATCAGAGACGGAAATAGAGACGGAATTAAATTCCGTCTCTAAAAAATGGCGCCAACATTCCCACCAAAAATTTTGACTCTTATGACCGTTCATCAAATCTCGGGATTTGTGTATGCTTGGATCAAGGCCCCCCCTCCTCCTCTTCCCCCCCCCCCCCCGACCAAAAACATAAAAAACCCCAAATCCTTCTCGTCCAAAATCCCCCAAAAAACCCCTAAATCCGATCGTCTCGTTCGATCGTCTCGTCCCCTCCCCAAAAATCCCCAAATCCCGTTCGATCGTCCCGTCCAAAATCCCCAAATCGGTCTCGTTTTTGCTCTCAACTCTCGTCTCTCCGTCTTGTCGTGCTGGTCTCTCTGGTCTCGCCGTCTCTCTGGTCTCTCCGTCTCGTCGCGCTAGTCTCCGTCATCGGCTCTCAACTCTCTCTCTCTCGTCTCTTCATCTCTTGCTCGGTCACGGCTCTTCGTTTTCTCATTGGTAAGAGTTTGCTTCGTTTTTACATGACTTTTGGCAACGATGCTTACTCTCTCATGAATCTTGTATGATTGGCCGGTACCCTACCTTGGATAAGTGCAGTGAATTTGCATCCGTTAAGTATTCTGGGGCTATTCATGGAGTTCGTATAGTGTGTAACTATGCTTATGTGTCACCTCTCAACAACTATATGAATGTAAACAATGGATCTCATTTTCATTTTTTAAGAATCTTTTATATTTCTATAAAACAAAGCTCGAGATATGAGTCATACATTTTTGCCGAAGTTCCCGATACCTAACGCCTCTTTCTTGGTTTCTATATTTTTGACATTTGAATTTGTTATATTTGGTTCATATATGCGGTAATTAGCTTGCATTTATACGTACTGCCCTTATTGATCATATCATCTTCAATTCTCTTTGCTAACAATGAATATGGACATGCGGTGTGGTTGGGTGACGCCACCGTAGGTGTATCCCATTGTTCATAGATCGGCCTGGTGTACTTGATTTTCACAAATGGCCGGGTTAATGAAACTTGAGATTTGGTGTTAAGTTTAGTGATGCATTCTGTCTCGTCCCCGACCTCACCTCTTCGGTTTTATATATATTCATTGTTGTTGGTTTATACAATAAGATTTTTTTTTCTAAAAAAACTAATTGAATTTGCATGATGGGGCTTACCGTCCTAATTTATTGTTGCGCATCATTCGTTGATCCTATGATCATGATTATAAACCGATTAGGTGCCTTTTACGATATAACCATCAAATTAGGATGGCTACTTGAACGAAATTTATTATACCCCTAATTAGAAGTCAACTTCCACTAGCTTGCACTTGCAAATAGCTTTTTTACTTCCCTACAATTATATATAGAATTATGAATTCATGAATACTTAATTCACATTGGTTGGTTGTGATATGATGTCTGCTTTCTTGAATTTGTTCCTTGTTTAGTTACTTGATCTTTGTATTCTTTCTAATCTCATTGCCCTTTTGACTCCCTCACCGACCCTTACTAGAAAAAACTCAATGAGTTGACATTTAGAACTGTATTTGAGTTGCATATTCTCTATTTTGATTTAGTGTTTTCGACTCATCTAGCCGACCCGAAACTTCACTTCAAGTGTCAATATGCTCGAGTTGGGAAGCTATCTTGGAAGGCCTTTTGGGATTCCTTAAGAGTCCCATTGTCTTTCTTTTCTTGTTTGAATACATCACTCCATTATACTACTATCTTAACTTGAAAAATCAGAAATGTCACTGAGTTCAAGTGGAAGCAAATAACTTTGATTTCAATTTTGGGATCAAATTGAGTCAAAATTGGTGGCTTCTCTAGGGTGTCTAAGCTATCAAACTTGAAGTGGATATTATAATATCATCATTGATAATGACCCTTTTTTCAAATTCTGCAAGTTATTAATTGTTTTATTTTTCTTCGCAACCGATTTAGACAAAACTTTTTATTCTATATTAAGAGTGCACATATTCTCTAGTTTGTCAGATTTGGAAGTAATTCTTTTATTTGGTTGATTGTATTGCTTTGGTGCTTATATCCAAACAAGGAAGCAATTGTTGGTGAAAGTAAAACTTGTTTGATTACACAAAGGAAATGATATAGTATAGGAATAAACTAATTGTGCATGATTAGCTATAGAGATTTGTCGACCTTTTCATGATAAATGAGTAACTAAATAAAGAGGTAAACATGTTAGTGCCATGGTTTGGTAATTTTATGTGTAGTAATAAATTAATAATGTTTTTTCATAGTGCACTATGTAAGATTTGCTTTTTGTTTATTCTTGGAGGTATTTTAAATTTTTGTTGTTATGTTGATGCAGTTGGCAGGTAGTTGTTATGATGTCGATGTTGAAAAGGTAGAACTACCTTATTGTCTATGACCTGTTAAGGAACAAACTCTTGATCGTGTGACAAATTTAAAGAGTTCAGTTCTTTTAATTGTTGATTGCTTCTGCAGGTTTTATTTTAACTGTTCTTGAGTGATTTGATTTGTTACGTGGTTGATTGTGCAGTGAATGAGTGCACTGCGTCCTGAATCTTTTTGATTTTCGATCTTGAATCTCCGTCTCTTTCATTGCTCTCTGCTCTCTGGTCGCTCTGTGCTTACCGCTCCGCTCTCTGCTCGTCAAGGTAACAATCAAAAAAAATATTTTTAACACCCGAATTCTCTTGAAATTGTATCTGCTCACATTTTCCTCCGGATTGGCTTTCATGTGCATTTGTTGGTGTTCTTCACTTGATCTATTAAGTTAATGTTGTGCATTTTGTTTGGTTTAGAAGTTTTTGTTCTGCTCTTCTCTTCCATGCTTAGTGTTTTGTGGTTATGCTTGTTCTATTTTTAGGTTTATTAATATTTAATATATCATTTCAACATTTTACTTGAGCAATTCAAGATTTCTATTGATTTTGTATTTGGTAGGTATTTCATGTTTATTTTATCGGTAAAGCATGTCATGATCAACATTATAATACATTAGAATCATGTATTGAGGTAATTACTTGGTCGTTTGATGTTATAGTTGTTAGTAATTTCATATTCATGCACTTGCTAGGGATGATTTATTAGTTAGGTGTTGTTGGTTACGATTGAATAGTACCTATAATTATATAATTTCTACTACTAGTTAGGATTCGAAACACTAGGATTACTCTTTTAGTTAATGTTGCTATTTCACAAAATTTCTAGAGAATTGAATAAACCTATAACCTTAATATGTTGTCTATGTTATGTCAACGTCCAAAAGCTATCACAATGTAGTCCCATTGGAGAAGGCCCAAATTGGCTATTAATATTTAATATGTTGCTTGATCTTTTATAGGTCTAATCTTTTTTCCATCAATTAGAGATTAAACATTATGATATATAGACATGCATACTTTTGACGATATATTTCTTAATTTCCTTTTATCAGCATGGATCCTGTGTTATTAATTCCCATCATTTAGAGTTAATTACTTATTTTTTTATGCCTTTCTTCTCTAAAATTTTATTGGTATTTTGTTAGGTTTCATGGCGGGAGGTGATCATCCCCCACGTCGAGGGATACCATTAGGAGGACATCGTCCAGTCGGAAGAGGTGCAGCACCGACCTCTGGATGTGAAATACCAACTGGGCGTCATGATCAGGCCACACGAGGGGGCCATAGAGGTCGTGGCGGTCGAGGTCGTGGGTCGATTCCTGCATTATAGATTCCGACTTCTCGTTCTCTCGAGCACGATCCAGCCTCAGCGTCACCTTCGCCTTCCATACCGTCGGCGTCGTCTGTACCATCATCCTCGTCATCAAGGACTATACCAAATTCGCAGTTCCAGTCACCATCGCCGACATCGAGACATGACACTCCTTTACCCACGAGGCCTGCACCCCCAGCCACCGCATCACCGGCAGCATCCCCACAATACGACGGAAGAGCAGGGTTGCAGGTGACAGGCCCTCCGCGGGCACCTCAGAGGACAGGGATGGAGCCCCCTCGCGTGCAGCGGATCCCGATCACACTAATTGCCAATGATACGTAAGTTTGTATTTGATTCATATATGTACTTTTAAATATGGATGTAAATTATTAAAGAAGTAGTTAAGATGTTATGCATTTTCATGAAACACAGGGAGTTGCATCCTTCTCATTTTTGTGCACGAAGGTGACAAAAGTTTTCAAAAGATGGATGATTCCGTAAGGGTATTGTTGGAAGTCGATGCGAATCATCATAAAGACCAATACGGCGCCAATGGAAGGTAAACAGGACTACTAAATGTCTTATGATTTATACTATTTTTTCAATGTCTCGTAACAATTGTAATCGCCATTTTGTAGGTATTTTTTAGATGGGATGATGCGATTCCCGAGGATCTCATTTGTGCGGCGTACGACACGCTTGCAGCAGCACAAGGTACACCGCATTGATGCACAAGTTAAAAAGAATCGTGTGCGACCGGTTTATGTTACGAGATGAGGCATGGAGAAGATACTTGGAGTACTTGGGAGAGCGAGGACTTCCTTGCCAGGTCTAGGCAAGCGACAGCGAATAATAGGAACACTGAGGTCGAAGGACCTGGGACTGGACCCTCGAAGCACGGTGGTGGTTCGGTGTCTTTTGTGACTACCCATGAAAGATTGGTAAGTTTTTTTTACGCTCTTGTTTATTTTTTACATTTATACACTTGTTCACTATGCTGAATTTATGACTGGTCCTGTACGCAGACTGATTCATCCGAGACGCCACCTACCGTGAATGAATTGTATTTGCATCTCCACACCGTAAATCACGACGGGATGACATTCATCGATACTAGATCAGAGCGGTTCTATGTAAGTATAGAAATGAAATGTTAAATAGTATTAAGTTTACTTTAAAGCATATCATGTATGTTGTTTGTTGTTGATACCTGCAGGATAGGCTCCAGAGGAGACGTCAGGAGCTGACCCAGGCTACACCGGACCAATCGGTGGATGATGAGGCGGTGTACCTCAATGTGGCGGGTGAGTGTCCCAAAGGACGTGTCTACGGTCTCGGGTCTTTAGGGAGAAAGAAGAGGAGATATGCAGATCCTGGTGCTAGCACGTCCCAGATGCCGGATATGGTGCCGCGTGCAGAGTTCAATGTCGTTGCCGAGCAATTACGAAAGGTTATGGAGTTTATGCATCAGCATCTCGGGATGAACATGGACGGAGCGAGCCTATCTCAAAGCAACAACCACCACCACCACCACCACCACCATGACCAAAGAATGCCGCCGAAAATAGATCCCGTCGATCCACCACAACAAGGGGACAATGTTGAGCGAGAGACGCAAGAGTGGCTTACGAGAGATGAGCAGCTTGGTGATACATAGGTATTTTTCTTGTTGTTTGTGTAAATTTTGAGATTATACTTTTGCTTTTGTAGATACTTCTTTATGTTTCATTGGATAGTTGTTCAGAATTTTAAAAATTCCATTTACTTCTTACCTTACTGCAGATGTTACATTTGCTTGGCGTGGAGATGTTTGCGAAGGTGTAGCCGAAAGTTCGATTTTCAGCTCATGAAAAGCCCCTAACGAATACTTGTACATATATGCATATGTGAGGCCTGAGAGCCAATGCACTTTACAAGTTCATCTGTTGCATGTTGTGTGTACTCCTGGTCATATCTTTATCTTGTTTTTTGAAGAGAATTTCCTTATCTTATATATATTAATAGGAATTTAGTTACAAAAAGATAGGCTATTGTGGACAAGGTGTTCACACTCCTTTGGCTACACAAAACAAATTTCTGAAAAATACAAAGCCAAGCTGTAAGTTAACGTTAATTTAAAACTATTGTCAATTCCAACAAGAGAAAATGTTCAATAATTGATTAGAATTTTGAAACAGATTGTACCTACATATGTTCCGATCTCAGTTCTTTCATTGAATACGGCATCAAAGTATCAGGATAGACTGCTCTTAGCAGTGGGTAAAGGATCTGGTTCATTGGAAATATGGATTTGTGACGCAACTTGTTGCGACTTTTAAGTCGCCGCTCATATGAAGTACACACCAAGTTTGTAAGTTAACGTTAATTTAAAACTATTTTGTGTTGCACATTGATGGACATGATTCTTGTGAATTTATTTCGGGTGACAGTTTAGTTTGGGCTTTTGATGGATGTTGTTTGTACAATTTACTGACCAGGTATTTTCGATCTTTCTGTTCTTCGTTTAGATATGCTATACGGATATAATTCACTCTCTTTTGACATAGTTTTTAGGTAGGTTAACTTTTCCTTCACGGTACGACAAAGTAATTCATTATGTGGTGGATTATGCATGACAAGTCGCTCCATGAAATGTTAATCCCTTCTAACTCTCTCTGGGTGCTCAAGTTCTAGTGATGTATGATGTAATGTTTCTTTGACTCCCTTCCCGAACATTTTATTTTCTCTTATCGGTAAAATGATGCGTGAAACATTTTTGTACAGCTTCCGAGATGCATTTGATTCATGCTTTGACTCGGCAACTTCCTTTGGAAACACAGCTTCTTGCCATGGTATGATTTCTCGTCTTTTATATAATTTTATTTTTAGTCGATTTGTGTCTGGTATTTGCGCTATCTATCATGGGATGGATGTGAGCAAAGCACTTAATTTGAGTCTTGTTATGTAACTGAATACTACCATCTTATAGATAATCCCATGTTGTTTCTTATGTCTTGTTATCTTTTTTATCGATTTGGTGACAGGCATACCCTCAAGAAAGGGTTGGAGTGTTTGTCCGATGTGGTAAAGGTGGCCCCCTTCCTGTAGTTGAGTATAGTGAGTTGGATGCAACTATGTCCACTGCAATCAATCAAGAAACTGGACGTCTCCGTTATTGCTGGAGTAATGTATAGCTTTTTGCTATTCTTTTATGGTACCACAATTTTTTTTTCTTTTTAATTCATGTTTTGTTCCTTACTAATGTTTGATTTTCCGTACTTTTAACGTGAATACTGTTCCATTGCCAAGCTTTTGAATATGACTTGTTGTAATTGCTTGGTGTTCATCTAATGTGATTATTTCAAACAGATTATGGCTTTACAACACGCTTCATTTACATGAAATGTTGTTTTTTGACACTTGTCTTTTTTAGTTGTAGTTGATACTAATGTTTGAACTTCTAAATTTCATGATGAATTTTCAGTTTGAATATTTCCTATTTCCACCATCCTCCATCCATATATGAGTGCCCTAGGTGTCTGAAAAAGCCAGGCAATTTATTGGTTTTCTACCCATGTTCCTACCAAATAGCTGTTTTTGGAAATACATATAAAGTGATTAATGGCGTTAGGAATTTCTGATAAATATATGCTCTCATGAGAACAAAGATAGAGAGATTGGGTGGTCAGTGAGCACGTCTGTGCTAAATTTCTCTTTTTAAGCTTGGCATGCTCATTTTTGTTCATCTTTTCTGTTGAAGTGATGAAACTCATCATTATACCAGAATTGTTTCTTCTTCTAAAACTTTTTTTTTAAATTAAGCATGGGATTTCTATTTTTTATAATTAAAAGAATTATGTTTCTTCGTCCTTGTTTTCTAATGTGTACGTTTCAGGTATGCTTGCACATGTTCACGCTGGATTTCTGAATCAAGTGGCAAATGGCCTGGAGGAGGATAGCATGTTCGTATTATCCCTTTTGTCTAATTTTGATTGACAGAGTCATTGAGTGGGCATAAGCTTGTTCTTCCATATTTTATGATTTAAAACTTATTTCTCAAATTACTTATATGAATATTTTAAATTCAAAGATCCTAATGAAGGACAAGAACAAGTTGCACAGCTTTATTTAATTCAAAGATCCGAGGGTTATGTTTACAATTGTTTTCGAAGAACTTTTTGATTGTAGAGCATACTTTTCATTTAGAACTCCATATAGTATCTCATTTAGTTCCTTTATGAATGGCGGGTAATATTTGTGGTTGATGCAAGTGGGAGCATGGCATTAAATCGAATGCGAGAATGCAAAAGGTGCAAGACTTCTTGGTTGCTTGCTTGAGAGTTATACAAGTAGAGATCGGGTGATTTTTAGATATTTCTCCGATGATTAATGGTTTTGACTTGAACATTTAGTTTCATATAGATGTCATTTTTTGTACTTGGTTTGCTTGATAATTCCTTTAACCTTCTTACGGCGACTCATGCGACTTCGGGAATTCACTAGTTTAGCATGCATTAGAAGACCAATTAACTATTGGATTTGTAAAAATAAAATAAAATAAAAACTATTGGATGAATAAGGCAATGACTTGGGACAGTAACTTGATCAAGTTCTCCATCAGGAACAACCATTCCCATGATCACTATATGATAAATTAAAGATGCGTCAATTAAGCTGAAACTAGTTATCACGTCTTTTATGCGTTGCTTTAAAATAAATAAATGATATGAAGAAATTACGAAAGGAAAAAAATGATTTGCAATCAATTTCGTTTCCCCATCATTATTACATGCACAAATTGTGTTAGTTGGACACACAAGTAGCCATGTACCGTCGGAAATTATAGTAAAATATACTATTTTCTTTTGCACTGTAAATGGAGATAGTTTTTTTGCAGTTTCGTGTTTTTTTCATGAGTTTGATCTATTTTGCAATATTTGCAGAGCGTGGCCCTATCAGTAGGTGACTGGTTCTTCGATCGAGTGGGAGTTAGTGCCATTGATTGCCCATATCCCTGTGACAATACCTGCCATAATCTAGTTTCCAAGTGAGAGATGAGGAATTTAAAGCATATCATGTAACTTTTATAGTTGTTTACATAACTTTTAGATTGATAATTCTTTTTGTGCATATTTAGAGGATTGTAAGTTTTTTTTTGTGGTTGTTGAACAATAGGATTGGTGGTTTTTGTGAATACTTAGAAATTTGGAGCATTTGTTATACTAGACAATTTTTCGTGGATATATAAATCTTTTTCAAATTTTGAATTTTACATTTTTTTGTCTCTCATTTGAATATTTGTTGATATATATTGTCGATGTATGAATGTCAAATTTTGCTTTTTTGTGGGATGTTAGCACCCCCAAGGAGTTGTTGGAGGGTGCGAGATGGAGTAGGTCCTATGGTTGTAATTTCAAGTTATAGGTTGGAGAACCAATTGGATTATGTTTATGTTTGAAAATTAAACAAAAAGGAAAATTAGAGACGGATTAGCAACGGAATTCAGACATTCCGTTGCTATTCCGTCTCTAATTTTCCAGGAATATATGCATGAATCAGCAACGGAATCAGAGACGGAATTCATTATTTCCATCTCTGATTCCGTTTCTGATTAGCAACGGAATCAGAGACGGAATGCAAAAATTTCGTCTCTGATTCCGTTTCTGATTAGAAACGGAATCAGAGACGGAATTCATGAATTTATTATTTCCTTCTCTGATTCCGTTTCTGATTAGAAACGGAATCAGAGACGGAATGCAACTACAAATGTACCATTTTGAAAAAAAATCCATTTCTGTTCCGTCTCTGTTCCGTTTCTAATTTTCGTCTCTAAATCCGTCTCTAATCAGACACGAAATTTATTCCGTCTCTAATCCGTCTCTAATCAGAAACAGAATCAAATTTCAGTTTCTGATTGAATCAGCGACGACGATTTTAGAGACTGTTCCGTTTCAGATTTCAATTAGAGACGGAATTTATGCAAATCAGAGACGGAAATTTCCGTTTCTGATTTGTTGTTTTTTTGTAGTGAGCCAAGTTTGGAACCTGGTTGATTTACTTGAAGGTGGTAAGACCATTAAATGTAAATGGGTTTTCAAAAAGAAAACTGACATGGATGGCAATGTGCATACTTATAAAGCACGGCTAGTATCAAAAAGTTTTAGGGAGACTCAAGGTGTTGATTTTGATGAGTCTTTTTTGCCTGTAGCCATGCTTAAATCCATTAGAGTTCTAATTTTAATAGCTACATATTATGAATTTGAGATATATCAAATGGATGTCAAAACAACTTTTCTAAATGGAAAGTTAATTTCGAACGTGTATATAATACAGCCAGAAGGTTTTGTTCATCCTAACAATTCTAGGAATGTATGCAAGCTTCAAAGATTTATTTATGGATTAAAGCAAGCTTCTCGGAGTTGGAATCTTAGTTTTGATGAAGCAATTAAGGAATGTGGTTTCGTTAAAAATGAAGATGAGCCTTATGTATACGAGAAGGTCAGTGGGAGCGTGGTTGTTTTCTTGGTACTATATGTTGATGATATATTACTCATTGGAAATGACATCCCAACCTTCCAGAGTGTCAAGTCTTGATTAAGGAAGTGTTTCTTAATGAAAGACTTAGAAGATGCAACATACATCCTTGGGATTAAGATCTATAGGGATAAATTTAAAACGTTGATCGATCTAAGTCAGAGTGCTTATAATAACAAGGCATTGAATAGGTTTAGTATGCAAGACTCTAAAAGGGGGTTGTTGCCAATTTCTCATGGCATAAGTCTTAGTAAGACTCAATGTGCGAAGATTAATGATGAGCAAGAGCGCATGAATACGATTCCATATGCATCAGCTATTGGATCTATCATGTATGTCATGTTATACACCTGACCTAATGTATCATATGCTTTAAGCGCAACAAACAGATATCAGTCTGATCCCTGTGAGAGTCACTGGATAGTAGTAAAGAACATTCTTAAGTACTTGAGAAGGACTAAAGAAGTGTTATTGGTCTATGGAAGTTTGGAAGACAAGCTTGTTGTAAATGGTTATACAGATGCAAGTTTCCAAACTGATAAAGATGACTTCAGATTGTAGTCTAGATATGTGTTGACTTTGAATGGAGACGTAGTGAGCTGGAAAAGTCTGAAACAAGAAACTATGGTAGATTCTATAACATAAGCTCAATATATGGCAGTGTCTGATGCAGCTAAGGAGGCAGTTTGGATCAAAAAGTTCATCCCTGAACTTGGTGTTGATTCGAGTATAGCTAACCTCGTTTGTTTGTATTGTAACAACAATGAGGCGATAGCATGGGCCAAGGAGCCAAGATCTCTCCACCGATCCAAACATATACTTAGACATTTTCATCTTATTCGAGAAGTCATTGAGAAGGGAAACATGAAGATTTGCAGAGTTCCTATAAAAGACAATGTTGCAGATCCTTTGACGAAGGCTCTTCCACAAGTGAAGCATGAGGGTCATGTTAGGTCATTAGGTATTAGATACATGATTGATTGGCCCTACTGCAAGTGGGAGATGTTAGGGCATGTGGCCTAGATCAATCTACAAAAATTGTTTACCTTATAATTTTAGTTAAAATTGAGGTTTTCATTTGTTGTTTTATTATAAGTGATTGCATGTTTACCTTATAGTAAGATCCATGGGTATTTGTTGAAATATCATAAATGTTTTTAATCGGTCATTATACTGGGAACTATAATTAATTAGGACTAGTGTGAATCTTGATAAATGGTCATGTAATGATCGTGCGTATAGGGACACGAATCGTAAGGTGCTGGACCGACCTGCTATGAGAACACTACATGGTTTAAGTCATAGGTGTTACTCATGATAATTATATCATTTAGTCATTCGATTTGATATTACCATTGACTTCAATATTATGAGCATGGTAATTTGACACAATCAAATGTTGTCTTTAACCAGACGATTATAAAGATTATGATTGGTTACCATGTGAATAATACATGAAGGTGTGCAATCAAGATAGAATTTGTTCCTCGCATATAGAGAGAGATATCAGCGGATCCCTCAATATGTTAAACTGTTAAATGACCATGTCTAAATGAATTGATATGATCAATGTTATTTGGATGTTTCAGTTTACCTAAAGATGGAGACTAGTACGATTGAACATTAAGGGTGGTTTTCCATGCCTTATGTTTAATAAAAGGATATCGCATGAGAAAAGGATATGATATATGTTGTTCATTAGGTTATATCGATTTTGGTATTCATGGTACTTAGGTAGTCATAATTCCTTACTAGATGACGTTTATAACTTGTGTATCAAAATGGTTTAGGTTCACTGCCAACGTCGCATGAACCCTTTAGGTTGCTCACAAAAATGGCTTTGCCCAATTTCAATTGGTCTAGGGTAATGAATTTTATATAATAAAATTCATGATGTAAAAGCCCTTATGATTTGTTATATTTTAACTTATTAATAAAGGCGTATGTGTAATTTGCTTAAACTGCCTGAATACAATAGTTATATTATGAATAGGGTTTTAAGTGAGGGCTTATCTACACATATAAATAGAGATTGAAACCCTAAAATGATATAAGATTTTCATTTTTTACTATTTTTAAGTTCTCTAGATTTATGGAGAGAAAGAAAAAAAATTTCAATCTCTCTTAGGGCTAGCACTATAAATTGTGGTCATTGTTCGTGCGTGGATTTTCGATAGAGGATGCGCACTTAAACGTCTTCAAGATCGGTCAATCAGAGAAGAAAATCATGGATTAAGGTATGTTTCACTTTTATAAATCTAGTTTAATAGCACTTATTTTCGATCCTGTTGGGGATTTTCAAAAGTTGTTTTTAAATTTTTCTCTGCATATGAACCCCAAAAACCTAATAAGGCATATACTATCATCCTCCTTCAAATAAAATATACATTGGTACACTGTCAGATCCTCGTATCGCTGCAGAGAGCACAAGGGTTAAATCGAGGGCTATCCGACGATGATAATCTACTGAACAATCTCGGTATTCTAAGAAAGCTAGAACTGCTGCCAAAGGAAAGAAGAAAGTTGATGATGATGAAGTTTCCTCTGATTTATTGGAGAGGATTCTTAATGAAGATGAGGTTGTCAATAAAGCCTCTGACCAGACACATATCATTTTCATCTCACAATACTTTGTTGTACCTGCTCCATCTGCCTTTGGGCATTTTCGATCCCTGGAATGTGCGGAGAAATTCAAAGAAACGGTGAAAAGAAACTACTAGTATGATCAACTGATCAATGTGTCGCATTTTCATGAAACTAGCTTAGTCACTTTGCTGGTTCAAACTGGAATCTATGGTTTGGTAAATCATTAAGGCTTCTACAACGACTCCATTATCAAATAAAGCTATAGAAATCTTCCTGACAACTTTGGGGATGCTACTGCGGACAAGGTATTTGTTCATGGGTACAATATTCCATTCAGTTCCGCATCAATCAACTACATGCTGATACTTTTTGGATTGGATACGACTGCTGACAAGTTGGGTCTGATGCTCGAGATTGATGATGATGACTCTATGCTGACCAAAGGGATACTTTAAAAATGGCCCTCCAATGATGCTTTTGGGCTTCCTTCTACCAAGCTAACTTGTAAGGCCTACATGCTATGGAAGGTCTTGACTATAAGTGTAGTGGCTACTTCTCACCAGACCCACGTGTTTAAAGAGATAGTGCTACTGCTATATGCTCTTGCCTTGGGGAAGAAGTTCAACATTGGGAAAAAGATCTATGACTCTGTGGTGCACTCAGGGAAGAAACATAACAAGCTGTATCTACTGTGCTTCCTAACTTTATTGTTTGGAAGATACTCTTTCATTGAGTAGAAAAATGACAAGTTGGAAAAGGTGGTGAAGGAGGTTAAACTGACTCATCAAATGAAGTATAACAATAGAATTAATGATATTGACTTCTCATGCTGACAGAATAAGTCATTAGTTGCTTCAACCCCTGCTATTGTAAATCCTACAATCGATGCTTGTGTTCAAACCCTATCACAAAGCCTATCCGAAAGTCAAACAGGATCTTGAAATAAAAGATTGTTGCACTTACTAACAATGAGGACACCAATTTTATCAAAGTGCAATCTTTGAGAGAGGAAATCGCAAGAGGGGAAGAATCTATTCCTACTGCAGCAGGATAGACTGGACTGCGACCTGATGCAAGTTTATCTACTCCATTTCTCAATCGACTAGAGAAAGTAACCTCGCCTGCAGAGCTTCGTAATACTGGAGATAATCAAGGTAACTTTACTGAGTTACACTTTGATTTAAGTATTATTACTCATGTTACTACTAATGGGACAAGTACAATTAAGTCCCTAATGATGAATTATAGAACAGATGGTGAAGATGTTGTAACTCCAAGTGAGGTTCCTCGTGCTAATATGTTTGCACAGGAAGAGTCTCTAAATACATTAGAGTTTACTCCTATTGAGAAATCGACTGTTGTTAACTTTAAGGGCATTTAGCTACCTTCGGTTATTGGAACATTGAACATATTGTTGAGGCTCTAGTGAACAAAGATTTACAACCTGAGCCAAGTATGTCAGTCCATCCTCTTACTCACCTTGAGTATGAGAATATTAAACTCAAGCAATCCATTCCTATGACTTCAACCGAGCTAATACCTACGGTTGATGTTAGTCTACACATGCACCTTCTGCTCATACTGTTGTTGCCATGACATAACCAAAGGCTATTGAAGGCAACTCTGCACTGACTCAAGATGAACCTCTGCAAGCTCCAAGTTCTCCAGTGCTCAAGATGAACCTCTGCAACCTCTACACAAATGCAACCATAAGAAGAAGTGGACATTGTTGATGTCAAACTTCGCCTATAAAGGTGGCTAGTTAGAACACATTTGTAATCTCTTTAATGTTGTATAGACAAAAAGGGGGAGTAAGGAAGAAAGAGACTGTATGGTTAAGCTATTTTTTTGTTTTGTAAGTACATAAACTTCATGTTTAAAACTGCATTTCATGGTTGTACTTATTGGTTGGTGACTATAATCTTTTTTAGGTTACGACTTTTGTGTGTTGTTATTTTAATCCATCGATAACAGTGCATTTTACGAAATTCCTCAAAAATTTAGTTATCTTGCTAAGTTATTGTTTTTTACCAATCTACGCTAAAGGGGGAGATTGTTAGACCATAGCTTACTACGTTTGGGTTGTTCTATCCTTGTTGGCAGTATATTGTCAAAATAAGAGTTAAGTTAGTTAGGTATATGATGTAATCAAAATGATAAACCTGACTAAGCAAGATGTTCGAGAGTAGATACAACTCATAGAAAGACTACAATATCAATTCCAGTGAAGATTACATTATCAAAGTCAGAGTCGAACACGAAGACAGATCTGAAGTCGAAATAGGAATTGAATGCAAGTTGAATACTAAAACAGAGTAACTATCATTATTAGTCTACGATAGTGAAGAAGTTCGATACTGTAAGCAGATAACTTCGAGATGGATTACAAATACAAAATTTGATAGAAAGGTACATAAAGGACTGAAGAATTTCATGGAAATGACGATTCAAGATTCTTGAAGGAATATAAGATATAGTTGTTGAACATTGGATGATTCCAATAGAAATTACAATTAGAGACAGATGAGGTTTTTCATATTGTATTATACTTACGATTGCATTCCTAGAAAGGGTAGATAAACTGAGTCTAAAAATACTCAAGATCGCCATTATGTGGATCATTTTTTACATAATTTTTTGAGAACGATATATTATTATAGTGGTTGTACACATTATAAATTTGATTAATTGATTGTTAAGGCTAAGCCTACACAGAGGAAGACATTCAAGTCTTATTGCGATATCAATTATGTGTTTAGTTTGATATGTGTTTATTGGTTCATCATTGATTCGTTAATCTCCTCAGTTCCTTTGGTTTCCAAAACTTTAACATATATATAGCTTATATATAAATATATACAAAATATAAAACCTATGATTTAGAACAAATTAATGTGGATCGTTGATGAACCTCAAGATCCGCGTATGCATGGTGGTCTATGTCATTTTAGTGAATGGTGTCACTTTATTTTCATCTTCGTCATATCAGGCTTGAGATTCGTGTGATGCAAATCTTGAGGAGAATCCATATATATAAATTAAAACAGTTGAGTTTATCATCACTATTTGTTCGATTGATCGAGTAAGGAAGAAAAAATAGGTAGGGGATCAGAGGATCAAAGAAAGAAAAAGGGAAAGATCAACAGCAATGGATATGGTGATCCAGTGGTTAGTTATCAAGTTTTGTTTCTTTATGGATTTTCAATGAATTCTAATGATAATTGTTGTTATTGATGGTTGTTGTTGGCATAAGTCCTTATTAGAGGCCTTCCCTGACAATTTTGGAAAGTTTATATGTGTTTTGGAATGAGTTGGTGATCGCACAGGGGTTGCTGACCATTTCTGTTTAAGGACACACGATGGTGGAGTGCACTCCATTAAAGTCAGGGCGCGCTCCCACCATAAAAAACAACAAAAATGTTGAATCTTTTTATGGGTTTCTCATTTGGTTTAAAAATTGGTTTAAGGGTATTAAACATAATGTATTGACCCTAAATTGATAACAATTGGTTTTTGGGATCTTGATCGATGGGGGAGTAGTTTGGAGAATTTCGAGTGTTGGATAAGGTGGGATAAAGCTAGAAAACTTGACACAGGTAAGTGGGACTCGTATTCTTATCAAATATGCAACATAATTAGTATATTTAGTTCATATATCATATTGGAATGGGAATAGGGCAATGTACCGTGACTTAACTGTATTTGTTTTTAAATGTGAAAATCCTCGGACATGTTTGATAAGGTGGAATGACAAAGGGATATGAGGTTAGCCTAGGAATGGATTCTGCCCTTAGTCCTAATAAAAGGAAAATTTTAGCCTGGAAATGGGTTGTGCCCTTTCATCCTCAGTAGGCCAAGGTTTTACCTTAGTTGTTCATTGTTCGGTTAGAGTTGGTATCGTAGTTACACTTGAATACACCGACAGAATCACATGATGCCCAACATGTAGATTCTATAGAACATATTATAGGGTAAGTTGGGAGTATAGCTCCTAATTTATAAAGAGTTGGTAGCTCAATTACATCTAATACACCAACATAATCCCATGTTGTTCAACATATGGATTATGTGGACATATTCTTGGGTAAGGTGAAAGTATGACTTTAAAATGAAAATGAAAATTCAAGTCATGAGTATTGTTGCAATTTACCTTTGAACTTGCATTTCATTATCTATTGTTTATATCATCTTTAATGCCTAAATAAGTATCTGTTGGATTCATATTATGATGCATTAATTCATTGATATTTTTTGATATTTAATATGTTTACGAGCATCACTTACTGAGCAAGTTGGAGTTCTCATTCCCAAAATTTTTACATTTTAGGTTAACGACATGCGCTTCAACTCAAAAATGAAGAAGATAAAGAGTTTATAGTCTTTTATACGGTATATTAATTTCCATATTGCTGTATATATTATATTGAATTATGGTTTTGTGATAAACGGGGTTCGGATATGGTTCTATTACTGAGGTTTATGCCGATTTTTTTATATCTTGTGTTTATAGAAAAGGTTTTAAATTCCACTGCGTTTTTTAATTATTATTTGATTATCAAAATATACATGTTGCGTTTATTAGGTATTGAGAAGAGGTTGCTGGCTCTAGTTATGTTTAGCTGGTGTATCGAGGCTTAATTAAGGATTCAGATCGGGTATCGCCCTAATCAGGATAGAGGATGCTACATTAACTTCCATTGCTAGGTGATTAATAGGTTGTTGAATTGCCTGCACTTACTGACTAGATTGCCCCATCTGTAGCTTTGCCTTTTGACTGCTCAAATTAGATAACTTTGTCATGATTATTATTTGTGAATCAAGCTCAAAAACTCCTGCTGACTTTCAAGCTATGAAACGACTCCCTTTGTATAGTCCCGTAACATGAGATCCATAAGCTTTAATGCTTCATCTTCACCTTTAGTTAGTAGAGTACCACCAGATGCAACATCAACTAATGTCTTTGCATTTGGATTCATCCCGTAGTAGGATATCTGGAATTGCGCCCGTTTAACATTTTCATATCCTTGACATCTTTTTAACATCTCTTTAAATCTCTCTCAAACCTCACCAAGAGACTCAGTATCATCTTACTTAAATTGATTAATTTCCAGCTTCATTCCACTCACTTTCATATAGGGAAAAACTTGTCTAAGAATATTTCAATGATATCAACCCATGAAGTCATACTTCTAGGATTTAATCCCCTGAACCAGGATTTGGCTTTTCCATCTAATGAGAATGGAAAAAGTATAATCCTAATGATATCTTTCGCAACTCTGGTAATGTGAACAATATCACACTTTTCCAAAAGATTCTCCACATGTGCAATTGGATATTTAATTGACAACTCATGAAATAAGCTATTCTGCACCATGTTTATCAGAGGCAATTTAAACTCAAATTCAGTAGTGTCGGATGGAAGCCTCATTAGTCTATTGTATGTCTCTTATACTTCCAGTTTGAAGTAGTCTTGAAGGCATCTTTGTCTTACCTCCTTGTTTTGCACTACTAGATCACATTCAGGTTGATTGTTCCCTCAGCCCCGATTTTAGTTTTAGTTCCTCAGTTGATTCCCTGCCATCTTAGCCTCTTTCTTTTTCTTTCCTTTTTGTTGCTTTTGCAAATTTTGTCAATTTCAAGATCGTAAAGTACTAGGTCCTTATCTTCGTGACTAGGCATGCATTATCGAATTCGTGCAAAAGAAAACAGAAAAAAAAAAAAAAAAAAAAAAAAAAAAAAGACTAAGTGTAGATAGTCAAACTTGAAACTTAAACTTAATTAAGAACTAATGGAAATTTACTTAATTACAATATTTACAACTAGGTAAACTAAACTAAATGTGCTACCTATCTCCGGCCACGGCGCCAAAAACTTGATCGCGAATGCAAGTAGAACGGTATGATTGCAGCAATAGTGTGATCAATAAAGGTTGATTGCAGATATCATCCTTAGGGAAAGGTTTATATGGACACAATTACTCAGTTAATTTTACTAAATTGTTAAGAAGGTTCTTTTTATGATTATTTTAAACTACATTACTCTATTTATCAAAGCAATATAAATTTGGTTGTATTCTTATTAGAGAGGAACTCTTAGTTCACAACTTCATCTGGGTAATGTTAAACTATGTTTTCATAACATCGAACTTCTTTTCATCTTAAACATATATGTGTGCAACACATAACTATGATAAATAGATTTCCTTTTAAGTCACTTCAACCCACTATCGTGATGAAAAAGATCTTAATGTTCCACTAAAATTCTACCTATCAGTGTGAATGGTGTATGTTTCACAAAGCGTTAAGTATTAAATCGTTAGATTCATAAACACTTAAGTTACTATCCATGCCTCGCTGTGATGCCCCTATTCCCTAATATGGTAACTTGTCTCATTGTGGAGGTTAATTTGGTAGATATGCATGGTATGCGTGTACTGGTGTGAATAAAGTGTCTATTATATACTATCTAGTTGACTTAGGTGGGAATATGGGCCTAATTAAATGAAAATAAGCTTAAATGACTTGTGAAATAAATTAAATAAAGAAAAAAGGTAATTTTGGTTAATAACACATTAAGGATGGATTAAATGTGGACCTTAGGATTATCCTAGAACTTAAAGAGACTAAGATGAGATGTGTGGTTTGAACTTGGTAAACCAAACCCTAAACCCATTAACTTACTATTTAAACCACAATTATGGCTTCTAGCCACTTTTGCTTTGAATTAACTATGGAGAGGATTTGAAGAGAAAACGTAGAAGGCTAGTGTTGTGGATTGGTGGAGGAGATTGACTAACATCAAATCTACTATGGCTAAGTAATAATTTTCCCTCATCTTCTCTAATTTCATCACTTTATTTGGTTTCTCATATGGTTTTAGGGTAGGAGATGAGTTTGTGCTTCTTGGTTGTGATTTGGGTAATCTCTACCTCGCCTATTTGGATTTACAAATGTCTTTATGGTTTCAAAAGTGGTGTTTAAATACTATTTTGGTCGGATTTAAACTATTAGGGGTCGACATGAGTTGTCGGAGGTGACGAATTTGGGGTTATGTTCAGGAAATTCTAAATTTGCACCTAGCGCCACGCCATCGACTTATTTACAGACGGTATGGTGCTGGCCACGGCGCTGCTTGGAGAATTTTGGAATTCGATCCAGCGATTCCTAACGTCGTGGCGTGTAATGTATGGCGCTGGCAAATTGTTGGGACCCATTTCAGATTTTATTGACTCAGAGCTAGCAATCTCGCCCAACGCCCTGTGAGTAAACCCATGACGCTAAGAGGGCACTGGACATTTTTCCAGAATTAAATTAGATGTCGTATTTTTTAAAAATTTTCAAGTTTTATAGAATTATATCGCTGGGACATGGGTCGGGGTAGTGGTAACTAACCCCAAAAACCTTTGTCGGTGCAACGTTGCCATGTTTTATATCATTTTCAAGATATTAATGTGAATTGAGTAAACCTACCTCAAAGAAAACATATTAATAATACATACATAAACCTATGCCAATGTAGACACGAGGAGAACCAAATAGGAACTTATAAATCGGGATTAGATAGGATAGCAACTTTTAGGTAAGTGGGGTTTGCTTTATTATTCAATCATGTCTTAATATTAGTTATGTTAAAACTCATGTATCAAATCTTGATATTCATTGGAATCTATCTGTACACTCTTATTGATCTCACTTTTTTATATCGTTTGGATTCTCTTAAAATGAATGCATGTCTAACTGGTATACTAATATTGATGAATGCATGCTTACTCCTTGAGTTGGAGGGTCGACGGCCACTGGTACCTTCTTTCATGGTTGTTATGATATCTTGATATGTATAAATGTTCATATTTCATAAGTGTTGCTTTGATGTGTCATGATAGTTCGGGGTTTCCCTTTGATGAGTCATGTAGGTGTTCGGGTACAAGTGTAGCTTAATGTCCTTCATAGCAGTTCAGGGTTATCCCATGATGAGCTACGTAGATTTTTGGGTCCACAATGGTTGAAATATATAGTTTCCACTCCTCGTGATTCTATGGCATTCATGTATCATTGCAAACTTGTTAGATTATCATTATTGGGCACTGTTTATTCTATCTTGCATTTTATGGTACTTATGCTTATGTACTTGTTTTTGCCCAAGATGATAATAGGTTTCTTAAAATCTGTTTGTTGCATAGTTGTTATTGCAAAAGATATTACTTGGATGATTGAGGGTAAAGCAAGCTTCTACTTTACTGAGCCCATTCGATCTTTTGCTCACCCCACTATTTCCCCCTCCCCAGATACCTCAGCTGCAGCTCTAAATAGAAGAAAAGGGAAAGTCGTTGAGTAGAAGATCTCATTCCTATGCGTTAGTTTGAGTAATATTTATCTAATCAGTTTTTAGATATTTTATGTAATAAACAGGGGATTTTATATGGGTAGATGTTTAAACCCATAGAATTTAGTTTTAGTTTATGTTGTACTTATTTGTAAGACTTCTACAATAATTTCGCAACTTGTTAGACTTTAAAGGCTTTTTATTTTCGCACATATTAGCCTTAGTTTACTTTTGTAGAATGTCTTGATTTATTTTCCGCAGGTGAAGGCTGACTAGATCATCGCTCGACTCGTTGATTATCTCAAGGGGTTCGGCGATGGTTTAGGCCGGGTGGTCTAAGCCTACTATGGTTTGGGTCATCACACTGTCTAATCAATAACCATCCATCAATATGTTTCATTTCTTACGGTTGTGTTTTTCATATCCGGTTTTAAAAGCTTTACGATCATGGTTACTCCTAACTCCCTTAATCAATAAATATGTGAGCAAGATGTTTATAGCATTAAGTTCATAAACAAACACAAATTCTAACCATTGCACAACTATAACATTACAAATTACTCATACTTCGCATAATTATCATACCATATAATCCATTGATCTCTAAGATAAAGTAAACCACTCCATAGTAGACATCAAAAACACACAATTCATCATATTCATTGTATTCAGTAATTAAATCAAAGCAATACTTTCAATTGAATCAAAGAAAAAAACTATGAATAGCCAAAATTGGAGTCTTCAATGTATTCTCCTTCAAAAGCTCTCTAAAACCCTCCTCTATGCTCTTACAACTTTCCTCGCATTTTTTCTCTATATTTTTATATATTTCTATGTATATCTAACTCTAAAACAACTTAAAGTACTTATATGAATCCTAAATTCCAATCCTAATCAAATTAGAGTCCAAGACTTTCTACTTTCTATTATGTCCCCGTGCTTGAAGTTGTCCCACGTTGTACATTCAAACCCACGGCGCTAAACATCTTCACTCTTTTTATTTTTTTTCTTCTCAGTAGACTTGACATCATATATTGTTCATTCCCACAATGTACATTCATTCTCACATCGTTATCAAAGCGTCAATGTCTGATTCTTCACATTGTTTATTCTTGATTCACACCGCCTATGTTAATCTTTCAATGTCATTCCCTTATGCCACGACGTTACTTCTGAGTTTAGGTTTTTTCTTGGCGTTTTCCCTAGGATTTCTTCATTTATCTCTTTTCTATCCTTTAGACCTAAGAATGGAGAAATACCATAATTTAGTACTCATTTCGGGATAGCTAGACTTTTTATTCGACCAAAATACTACTCAAATACAAGCCTATCTAGCTAATAACTTATTAATGATGCACAACGTAGCGGGGCCGAACTTCTACTAGACGCATATGGAAGAGTAGTCAAATCTTGAAGCACAAGAAATTTACAATATGGTCGACGTAGGAAATGAGCAATTGTGGGTGGGGTGCAAGAAAATGATTAAGTTGTTCGCGATTACAAATATCTTCCTTTTGAATTTAATTTATGACTTTATATCATTTTCTTCAGTATTTAATTAGGCGTGACGATTTGTCGAGCTCCTACGTCTTGGAGAGGCGCCGCGAGTAGGGGTACGCAGTCTCAGACCACCGACAAAGTTCAAGAGCAGGCTTCATATATGAAACATCTTCAAGATCGATCTAAGCCTTCCCCTCCCTATTTCTTTTACTTCGATTAAGTCTCCCCCTACCACTCGTTCGATAGTATTAGCGCCTTCGACTCGCCATGGGCCAGTGCCTTCAGAGCCCTTTGCTCGCCTTTAAACTTCACATCCTCTACAGCTTCAAGCTCAGGAGCAGGGTTATCCACGTCGAGTCTGACACCTAGTTCACATCGATGGTCAGTCTATATCCGCTCGATCATCGCCTTACAGCCGCCTTTGCTCTGGCAGACAAAGATTGAGTTCATCATCCCCTTCTTTGAGGATTCATTTTGGCTCGACACCTACCTAGTAGCACACCACACCTTCGACTATAGTCATCATCCTTTGCCTAGTTGACCATCTCTCTCTCTCTCTCTCTCTCTCTCTCTCTCTCTCTCTCTCTCTCTCTCTCCTCATATTCATACGTCTACTTCACCTTCACCACACGCCATGCCTTCACCTTTAATACCTACACCACAGACCATTGGGTTGCCCGCACTATCTTATGAGGATATGGATATGGGCAATGATTTTACAGCTGAGCCATCGGGGGTCCAAATGGCAAGTTAATAAGGCCCATATTTAGATCAAGGATAAGAAGCAAGTGTTTGTTTGTTAAAACAAAATTCATTTTAAGGCTTCCATCGAGTATACTTATGTGATGAATGATCAACAGGTTGCATCCGTTTAATGTTGGCACTCAATATATCAACACCTGTTTTAAGAGAGCCATCCATTCAAACGAACGATGTTGGAAGATAGTCCCACATTACCATATAAACATCTATCGAGATGATTGGAGTGTGAGTGTTAGAGACTCGTTATTTTTTAAAAACTATTTGCAAGTTTTGCATTATCGTTAATATTTTCATCACTACGTTTGTACAGATTATTCACATAGGATCCCTTGATTACAACATAAACCTACTGCGTTTTTTGTCAGAAAGCATCGATAAGATATGCAGGGTGGATGAACGTACAGCCGCGACATCCAGAGAGACCGAGTTTCCTTACATAGGAGGAGTGGGAAGGATAGCCTAAATTTTGGGACTCACAATGAGAGATTGATAAGTATCATCAATATTACTAACTTATATGCTTTATATGCCATTACGAATTTCTTTACTAGCATTTGTAACTTATCTTTATTAGACAATAATGCAAGCGCTCTTATTCCCATCAATGTCTTGTTCTTACATGTCCATACAACTGGTCATGACGAACTACTTTTGTTGATGAGTGGTCTTGTTTTTTCATATGAGTTAATAATCTATCATTTTTTTCTAATTTACTTATTCAACTCTCTTATATAGTTATATAATTTTGAATTCTCATTGCTTTTTACAGGAAGAGTTCTAAAGGAGGATGGAGGTGATAACGCGGACATCTCTAGACGAGCTGATTGATGAGGATGCCTTATACTACGAGTTGGTTGGCAGAGAGAAGTGGCTTGTCTACGGCCTTGGGTCGCAGGCGGCGCGACCCAACGATGGAGGAGCCAACTCATCCACTCAGTTTACGAAGGTTACGAGGTTGAATAATTAGTTATCCACGTTTCGTACTCAATAGCAGGTATATAAGTCAATGTAGAAGAAGCACAAGGATACTATAACTTGCCTCATAGAGTTTTTGAGTCGACCCAGCACGGAGTGGCTTTCCTTGGTGATCTGGGGGCCAGCACTTCTTAGGCCCCACCTCCTCATGTCGAGGCCCTTAGCAGCATCTTCTGAATGTGAGCATTACGCAGATGTAACAGCCAGAAAATATGTTATTTTTATTGATGACGTATAATACCTAATTATAACATATGCACGAGTTTCTTTAAAATTTATCGATTTCACGAGTGAGATGTGTTCTCGAAGAGCTTGTGTGCTGGGTAAATAGGATAAGTTGACAACAACGAGACCTAAATTAATTCATAGCTTATCGTGAATATTATAGTTAAATGTAACTATGCGACTCTATTAATTATCAACTTAAGTCAAGCCACCAAATTTGAATACTATGTAAGCTAGAATGGAGAATTTATGGACACTGGATATGTCTAGAGATTTACATGGAGATTTTAAGTCAAGGTCAATCCTATGGTAGAGATAAAAAAACCTAACCATAAATAACAACCCTTATTCTCAATATGAATAATGAGAGCTAGAAAATAAGGAGAAAGCTAAGGCTTGTTGGAAATCTAGGATCTAGGGCCAATCCTAGTGGAAATTGAAGCTAAGATAGGGAAACAATACCAAGGATTGATCAATCCAAACCCTAGGTATGACTTTTATTTCTCTTTTTAGATCAATTTGGCTCTTTGATGAATATTATGGACTTTCAAAAATGAATTCATTTGAGAGCATTGATTTACGAACGCATGAATTAAAGTTTCACAATAGTTTTGTGTTCTTGATTTCAAATTTTAGGGATTTATTGAGCTTTCAACCATAATGCATGTAAAGCTTGTTTTGATTGATCAATTTATACATGAAATTCGTGGTTTGGATGTTTTTTTGTTTGCCCAAAGTGATATTTTGATTGATTTGTAAGGTTTGGGCATCATTTAGGACTGGAGGAATAAGTTTAGAGTGATTAGGGAGTGCAGAATTGCGTTTCTGTAGCTCTGCCCGACCTCGGACCGCGCTCCACTAAAATGTGGAGCGCACTCTATGTTTTAGGTAGCCTCGAGATTATTTTGAGTGACTTTCGTAAAATGGTCATTACTCACTCATTTTAACTCGAATTTTAATGTTCCACATATCGTTGAAAATTTTAGAGAAAGAACAACAACTTAGGATCATTATATTTTAAAAATAAAGTCATTTATTTTGTCAAAAATAGGCCGAAATATAGGGTTTATTCACGGAGATAACATTTTTGTACCTTTTTGGGCATGTTTTGTTTAAGGACTGTTCGAGGACGTTTCACTTATCGGATTTAGCTTAATTTTTCCAGATCAAGATTTCTATATGTATTTTCATTGCCTGCCAATTTTCACGCCATTTCGAGTTGCCTGGCACAATTTTCAAGACACGAGTTTATTTAAGGACTTATTGACCTCAAACAAGTCCACCTATGAATTGATTTTCACAACTTGATTTCAAACCATCTAATTGATTTCCAAATGAGTTTTTGATGCTGGATTTCACTCGATGATAGTATTAGAATTAAGACTCGGGTCTTTTTTAGGTCATTTCCAGTTATGTTTGAGCCGTTTTGACTCATTTTGTGAACTAAAATATATAAAAAAAGGTTGCTATGAACCAATGTAAGGCTGAGATTATATTAATAGATGTAAACCAAGTTAAATGGACTGTAACACACATAGATCCAAATGGATATCAAGAACCTAGTCACATAATGTCGGGTGTCGAGGATCGGTTGGAGGCATATGGGAGCCGCGAAAGTTTGAATTTCACGTAGGTTTGAGGTAAGTAAACCAACAGGGGCCTCAATACTAATTCTCATCAATTGTTTGGTTATCATACTTGGTAATCCTTTCTATGTGAACTTTCTTGTCATGTTATCGCCGATGTTGATGCTTTCTTTGTGATTCTCATTCCATATCTTGGAGATATGCTTTCTTTGTGAATTAATTATCTATGAGTTATCTGTGTGATTCATTGTTGATCTTTGTGACTTACGTTTTGAAATGCATGCATTATTTGTGAATCTAAATCCAATTTATTGTCTATGATAAACTGTGTGGTTCATATTGATTATCTTCGTGATGTACTCCTGTATCGAGCAGATTAGAAACTAGTGGTTGAATGGTAGTCACAAGTGCAGTACATGTGTTATGTGTCATATGTACCACCGTGACTACACGTATTGTAGATTATACTAAGTCAAAAGTTTAGGATTGGAAAGTTAACCTGGTAGAGGTGACAATAAATTTTGTCGCCGAATAATTAGCGACGAAGAAATCAGGGTTTAGCGACGAAAAAAAATATGTTGCTAAACCAATTAATTTTTGTAGTGATATTAATATGACATTGAGCCTACATTAATCTCGAGGTTGTGGATTTAATATTCTTTGATTGATTTATATATTTATATATATATATATATATATATAGATAGGACGAGTGAGTTAAATATATATATATATATACATGCGCGCTCGCGTAGGAGAGGGAGGAGTATATGGCAAGCTAGCTTGAAGTAAGTGCCAAGTTGGTTATTGAAAAATACTAATGACATACCTATCACCACACCCAAATAAAAAATCCTCACGTACCTACAAACCAGAAAAAAGTTTGTACAAAAAGATTGAAAACAAAAGGAGAAAGAAACAAGTTGTTAAAGGCTAAAACATCGAGAGGTTTATTTTTGTAATTAGATCAAGTTTATGAAAATACAACTATTCCTCTCTCTATCTAACGCCGTTAAAGAGCCATTCTGTTTGTGGGTCCCCTTCTTTCGCTTTTATATACAAAACTGTACCACCGCCGGTTTCCATTTCAACACGTGTGAATCAGAATTCTGTTAACCGCGCCTCCTCCTCCTCTCTCCCACATACGGACGACTGCGACCTTAACGTTGACAGTGACGGAGAACCAGGAACAGACGCACACTTCTTCGCCTGAAAATACTCCAGTATGCACACTCGCCCTCTCGCCGTTACTTTCTCCGTTAACTCCCTCTCCCCCTCCGCCGGCGCCAGAAAAGGCGGCCGTGACACCTCCATCAACATATCCCACCTCAACCCCCTAAAAAAATCATGCTGCCTAATCTCCGCCGCACCAACCCCGTACCCCAACCTCTTCTCGGGGTCCTTCTCCAACAGCCGTTCGATCAAATCGATCAGAGCCGTCCGTTTCCCTAAAAACTCCGGAGTTTTTGTCAACACATTCCGAAACGTTTCCTTCCTGTTGTTCCCTCGAAAAGGAGTTCTCCCGTACATCATCTCGTACATGAGAATCCCGAAAGCCCACCAATCAACGGCGAACTCGTGTCCGTCCCCGCGTACCACCTCGGGTGCCACGTACTCCTCCGTACCTACGAACGAGTTCGACCGCTCCACCGTGGAAAAACTCGGCTTCCTCCTGCTCACAGGCGACACACGTGCCGATTTGACCTTCTTTAATTGTAACAACAGATCCCCGCCGGCGTCGGACAGCGCGAACATGATGCGCGTCAGGTTGCGGCGGTGTCGAGGCCTTGCCTCCAAGACCGGAGACTCTGGCGAGGAAGAAGCCTGAGTTGTGGTGGTCCGGCGGGAGAGTTGGCGGGAGAGGTCGAAGTCGGTGAGGCAGACGTGGCCGGATTGTTGAATTAGGATGTTCTCTGGCTTGAGGTCGCGGTAGACAATGCCCATTTGGTGGAGGTGGTGGAGGGCGCAGAGGATCTCGGCGGCGTAGAAGCGGATGACGGCGGGGGAGAAGACGCGGTCAGTCTGGCGGTGGCGGAGGACGTTGAGGTCGCCGCCTGAGCAGTAGGGGACGGCCCAGGCGAGGAAGTCAGCCGTGTCCACGGTGGCGAGGAGAGTGGGGAGGAAAGGGTGATGGAGGCGGGAGAGCACGGCGATCTCCCACATAGCGCGGCTGTCCGCCTCGTATTTGGTCTGAAATGAAGATTTGTCAACCACTTTGAGGGCGAAGAGAGAGCGAGGTGATGCTGGATCCGAGACCAAGAATACCGTCCCCATCGCTCCCTTTCCAAGGACTCTGATCGTTTGGAGCTTGTCCAGGTCGAGATCAGGCATCGTTGATGGTAGTGCTGTTGGTGCCTCCATCTCTGGTCTCTGGCGCCGCGAGCGCAAGAGAAGGAGAGGGAGGAGGGAAAGGGAGAATAAAGGGGAGCGCCTTTGAGGTTAAGCTTATATGGAATGGACAATGGAGCATCTATACAGGAAAATACCACATTAACAACTAAAGGCACAACAAAACGACCACCTACAGTGACAACCGTGTTATGTGCCTCGAGATACTTAGCTAGTAAATTCAATACGAATCCAACGATTCTTGTAGTTTTCTTTCAGTTTTCTTATGCGTTTCTATTGTCTTCTAGAGGACCTATATATATATATATATATATATATATATATATATATATATATATATATATATATATATATGTGGTATATATCTTTGTTCGAACATTTGCACGATCGATGAGGGAATGCCACGTGGAATGGTTCTTTTTTGTTTGTTTGACACGTGTATAAAAGACAGACAATTGTTGACTTGGTCGTAGAAGATTGGGGCTCATTGCCAACAGTTAAGGTTTGTTGTTTATGGTTGTTTTTAGAAAAGGAAATTGATAAGAAGTGAGGTGGAGCCGACCTGTTCAAGCAAAATCTGATCAATCATAACATGGACTTAATTGTAATTTATGATGAATGGTGAGGATTTAAAGGAGAGGACATGATTAGGAGTAACATGGGGTGATTGGAATTGGTTCGAGGCAGGTGTTCTAATATGCTTGTTTTGGGGTAGTAGGTTTGAGTATTTCAGTTGAGTTTGTTGATTAAAAGGAGGGGTTGCAACCAAATGGCTAGAATGAAACGGCAAAGTTACGCGAAAAGTCATAAAGGTTTTTTTAGTGGTTCCTGCGAATCTCCATATGCAGACACAAAGATTTCGATGCATAAGCACTACTTCTGTTGGTCAATGTTTCATGAAATTTGACTTATTCATTGTCATTTTAATATTTTTGGAGTTGCAACTGTACATGTGGCAAGACTTATAAAGATGACGTCACATGTGTACGTGAGATCGATAAAAAAGAAAAAGAAGAGCGAATATGATCATCGATTCATTATATATTATTAATGCAATTTGAGAGGTAATATAGTAATATTAACATTTAATTAAAAAACTTTTCAAATTTCGGGTGTTATCGTTAAACAACTTTAATATATGACATGAGCGAGTATACAAGTATTTATTGTGTTATTTACCAGACTCGAAGCGTGTTCTCTTTTATGAATAAGTACTTTACCTCGGCCACCACGTACATAACTGCTTTATTTACATTGATTCTCGGAGGACATTGTAAAAACTTTATTTATGCATTATAAATAAAGTAAATTTCATTATGATCTGCATCCTCTTTATTTATTTATTTTTGTTAAACGAATCCTCTTTATATTTCTACTACAATATGACTTTTATCAAAATTAGAGAGGAATCACGTGCAACGCAATACTAGAGATGGATCAGACACATTTGTTTTTAAAATTTTGATTTTTTTTTTCCAATCAAGAATAATTTATGTTCATGATATAAATCTCTTGAAGAAATTAAATCACGAAGATGGTGTGCTGCAAGGTTAGGATACGAGGGAAGTAGTAGGACGGCCTCATATAATAAGTGGTGGGGGGTGGATGTCGGTTAAATGGGTCACATGTAGGCCCCCTACCTTTTGGAGCGGAACTTTTTAGCCTTGGCGTCCCACTAATATTTGAAAGTTAATGGGGAGCAGTAATTTGACAAAAAAAAGGGGAGCAGTACGCTCACTTTTATCATAAAGAGTCCTATTATTTGTACACCCTAAAGTGGTTTTAGCAACCCCTACTAATAAGTTCAAGAAGCGGTTAAACCGACCTCAATTTATGCTTAAAGGGCCTCATTAATTCAACGTACCTCATTTTTTAAATTTCTTTTACTAAACGGACACTTTTTTTTCGAGATTCCCAAAATACCCTTATCTTCAACAAACAAACAATCACTCCTCCAACCCGTTTCCAACGTTCATTCCCCAAATCGAAACTTTCAGAAAAAACCCTAAAAACACATTTTCTTCATCTTTCACGGTCACTGTTTCACTGAGTTCGTAGGAGGTTCTATTTGAGTCGAACCTCGACGGATCCGCCGTCTGTGTACTGAAATTTGAAGATATAGTCTGGTGGAATTTGTGTAGTAATTTGGTGGAGTGTAAGTAAGATTATGGTTTAAAAAAATTGGAACCTTTACAGGAATACCAGTCCTTGTTAATCGATATTTCCAGTAGTATCACAAACTTGTAACTCCAACAGCTACCTTTACATGGAACACTCGGATAAACCTTGAGTAGCGAGATCGAAGTATAGTAATACAACACGTTAAAATGCCTATATAGTTGGAAAATTATATAGTAGGAACAAAAATTACCATACGGCTATGTGCAAACCACATTTTACTATGTGCAAACCATTGAATTTTTTTTGATTGTATTTGCAATATACCCTAAATGAAATGACTTCCTTACCCCTCGCCATTCTCACAATACCTTTCCTGCCATTTTCTTGCCATCGTTGTGCACCCCACATTGATCGAACATTGACTTCGACGATCCCCTCCGACAACCGGCGACGACGACCAGCGAAGCAAACGTTGAGATTTCAGAGCATTGTAAGTTTTCATCGTCATAGTTGATGTTGGTATATGGTGTATTAGGTTGTTTTCGTAATGGAGTTGATAGTGTTTGAACAATTTTTTGTATTTTGATAGGGATTTGTTTGTTTGGTTGGTGCTGGCGATTTACCATAAGTAATGGAGGTTGGACGTGAAGAAGAAGTGAATTTCAAACATGAAGGAGAGGTAATTGTTAAGTGATTAGCCGATTTTTTGAAATTTTGAAACACGGTTTTCGCCTTTTGTTCGGCCACGCAGCGCCGGGCAAAGGCCGTCTGTTCGATCAGGTACTTGTCGTACGATAATAGAAGAGTTTGGAAAGGTTGGTTCGGTAAGTGTCAACCAATCAAAAAGATAGTACTCGGTCTATACCAACCGAGCTTATTAGTTTTTTTTTCATGTACAACCGAACATATGGACTTTATTCGGTCGGATGTGACCGATCGACGTAAATTGTGAAATTTTTTGAATTTTGTTGTTTTCCTTGTTTGAGCATATAATTTAATACAGTGATTTGTTATTTGACAGGGAAATTTAGATTTTACTACCTATTTTGACTACACCGACGACTTCACAACATACATGAAATTTGGAAATATGGTTCAGTCGGTTAAATGGGTTCAAAGTCATGGATATCATAAAGGATTCATTATTATCACGAAAGGGTCTGATTTAAGGGTGAAGATAGGTGCGAGAGGCCGGGTAGTTATAGAGGTGATGTCCAAAGAGTTGGAAAATTGAAAGCTAGTAGAGATGCGAACATTATGAAGGAAATAATTGTGTTTGATGAACAAGGGGAGGTTTTGAAAGGGACAACAAGGCCCAAATGTGGGACCAAAAAATGTGGTGCAATAAATATCAAGGAACACAAAGATCGGTTATGGCGTGTGACAGTGGTGTGTGAGCGTCATAACCACGACATAGGCTCTCATATGGAGGGTCACTCATACGCAGGTCGATTACAACCTGAAGAACGTGATGTGGTGATACAAATGATGGATGGAAATGTGAAGTCTCGAGAGATTTTGGACACAATAAAGAAGAGGGGCAGAGAACATGAAAGTACTAATTCATCAACTATGCGTACGATATATAATGCAAGGCAAAAAATCAGGTTTGATGAGGCTGGCGGGAGATCACAAATGCAACAACTCATGCATTTGCTTGACACAAAAGATTATATCTTGTGGTATAGGAAACTGGAGGGAACGGATGTGGTGACAGACTTGTTTTGGCCTCATCCGGACTCCATCAAGTTACTAAGATGTTTCCCATGGGTGTTGCTATTCGATTGCACGTACAAGACCAATAAATATCGGATGCCTTTGCTAGAGATCGTTGGTCTGACATCGACTGGGTTATCGTTTGTCGTTGGTTTTGCATTTATGTCATCAGAGAAGAAAGACAACTATATTTGGGCGTTGAAGAATGTTAATGACCTTATGGATGGATGGTCGAAACCACATGTGATACTTACTGATAGAGAGTTGGGATTGATGGCGGCAATTGAAATGGTATTTCCCATGTCGACTCATCTTCTATGTACTTGGCATATTAATAAGGGTGTGGCAGCGAAGGGAAAAAATATTTTAAACTAAACGAAGATGTGACGGCCCCAAATTCCCAATGCATTTGGGTACGCCGACCTAGACCCGTGCGGGTCCCGAGTCGGTTTCTCAATGAACCGGACGAGCCTAGTCGACCTCAACTTATCAAAATTTTAAGGTTTTTAAGGTTTATGAAAGAGTTATTACGGTTATAATACAACGGAAGCAAAAATCATATTCTAATCAAATAATGGGAAATAACTCAATCAAGGGAAATTAGGAATCTATATAAATGTGGAAACCCCCAAGACAAATCATATCCAAGTCAACAAAATGAAATTATGGAAATCACCTCAAACCTAGTTCCCCTTCCCAAAACAACCATATACATATATACATAAACGTCATACAAAAAGGATAGGTACGAGCCTACATCTCGGTACCTCACGTCCAAATTTGCTCACAAAAAGTCTCCTAGACACGGTCCCTTGCCCCTCGCTCTCCGTCTTATCTGCACCCACCGTCACAAACTAGACGGTGAGCAAGCGAGAGAAATTGAAAGTAAAGCCGAAGAATATAACAAGAATTCATGAAACGACAAACAAGACAGTCTAAATATCATGCGGTGCTTGAAATGCGGGAATATAAATAAGCAAGAATGCATGATAGACAGATGGAAATGATAGCAATCGAAACATGCGTGTTCTACGAGTCAAGAGAGGCAATAAGTAGTCCATATTCCACAACAATACCACAACAATCCACAACCATCCACAACAATCCAAGTACATGGTATCACACAATCACTAGGGGTGGTCAAACACTCGTGCGCTCGAGTGCCCGCGTTTTATCCCTTCTAGTGCGGCCGCATGTACCTTCGAGACGTACTTATGCCAAGAACACACATACAAGAACATAGAATGGAATGCCAACGATGGGATAATAACGAACACAAGAAAAGTGAAAATGAATCACATGATATCTTCTTAGTGCTTACTAACGTACAAATGCTTTTTAAGGCAAGTGTACTTACCTCGAGATTATCGTAATCCACGTAAAACTCCCGCGACTCCTAACGCGTATCCTCAAGTTTCCCGTTACGACAAGGTCGGAAACTCGTGTTATTAGGTCGAGTCATTCACTAACACTTAGGTTTAAACTTATCATTATTTCCAATGTTTTGAATGGCTCGGACGGTCATACATTTTAATAAATAAAAGAAGACACTCTCTCTCGGGTTTTGAAGACAAACTACGTATTCGTTTCATCGCGAGTCATAGGCTCGGCTCAGTCGTATGCGGGTCACGTCATGGTCTCGCGGACCGGCAACATGATCACGACGTCATAGCCATTCATCGCCACGCGACGTTTGAATAGCAACTATATATTTTTTCGACTCGACGATGGCATCACACGAACTAATTCCAAAAGCCTTACGTACGTTTGTTTCGGACTTAGCCGAGGATTGCTAGACGTCAACTAATATTAAGTGAGACCTCGACAACCTTTATCGATCGTGGTTCGACCGGTAGGACCCGCCGGCGATGGTGGTTTCCGGCGAGCCTCCAACGTACACATCACATGAAATATCGATTCCTTTGCACCTATAAAACTGTTTTTGGCCACTTTTAGGGTTGTGGGACCCACATACGAGTTTTGGTGGGGTCCCCGACACGTTCCGGTCCCGGTGGTCCGGCGGTGGCGCCGCCAATGAGGGCCTTTTCCGGCGAGAGGGTCAACACCTAGCAAAAACCGAGTTGAGAGTGTTACCTCCGGTTGGCGGCCTCCTCCGCGTCCCTGGTCCGGGCCACCGGCGAGAGCGAGGCGGCGGTGAGCCGAGGAGAGAGAGAGGCCGTGAGTGAGAGAGGTTTGAAGCCGAGAGGAGGTGGGAGTGTGGTTTGAAGACCGAGATGAGTGGGAGAGAGTTGACCGAGAGGGATGTGTGAGAGTGATTGAAACCGTGAGTGAGTGAGAAGAAAGATCGGGAGGAGAGAGAGAGAGTGATGAGAGTGTGACGTGAATGAGTGGGAGTGTGAGGTGTGAGTGATGGGAGTGGGTGGGGTGGTTGGTTTTTTTGTTTGAAATTGAAACCAATATGGTGAGGTGTGTCCTAGGTGTACCTTACCCACCCACAAGTCCCCAACCTTAACCCCAGGGTTCCCGGACTCACCTTACCTCATCGACCCGTATTTTTCTCCGTCACGTGCACACTTTTACCGTATTTCCTCCCCGGTTACCTAGGCGAGAACTCACGCATAAACAAAAAGGAAATCGCTCGAGTGGCTCGTGACACGCATTTAATCCATAATGCTATTACACATATAAAAAAAATCGTAAAATTACCTCGGTGTCGACTCCCCGAGGTTCGAAATACCGTCCCGTATCGCGTGGCGGGTCACGATCCCGACACGTGTCACATAAGTCGTGTTAGAAATCGAGAGATGTTATAGTCTCCCCACTTATTAGAATTTCGACCCCGAAATTTACTAATAAGTAAACTAAACTTCGACTCACCTAATCAAATAGATAGGGGAAGTGCTCTCGCATGTATGACTCTAGTTCCCAAGTTAACTCCTCGTCCCCGTGGAATTGCCATTTCACGAGAACGGAAGGGATTTCCTTGTTCCTCAATATCTTGACTTTACGGTCGACAATTTGAATTGGCTGTTCCTCGTACGTGGCATCGTCTTGCAATTCGATCTGACTCAGGTCCACGGTAGGTCGTCGCCCTCCGCCTGACTTATCTAGTCGAAGCATGGAAATGTGAAATACTGGGTGAACACCGACGAGCGCTGGCGGTAACTCTAACCGGTAAGCAAGCTTACCGACCCTCTTCACAACTTTGAAGGGACCGATAAATCTAGGAGCAAGCTTCCCTTTGATTCCGAATCGTTTGTGACCCTTCAGAGGCGAGACTTTCGGGTATACATAGTCCCCCACGTCGTATTGAAGCTCATCGTGATATGGATCATAGTATTTCTTTTGCCGCTCTTGAGCCTCTTAAGCCTCTGACGGATCTGCCGTACCTTCTCAGTGTGATCAACAACAGTCTCAGGACCAACGGTCACAACATCCTCTGGCTCAGCCCAGCAAGAAGGTGATCTACAAGGCCTGCCATAGAGCGCCTCAAACGGTGCCATACCGATACTTGCCTGATAACTGTTGTTGTAAGCAAACTCGCACAAATGAAGATACTCTTCCCACGACCCGCCGTATTCCAAAACACACATCCTGAGCATGTCTTCCAACACCTGTATCAACCTCTCGGACTGTCCGTATGTCTCGTGGATGGAACGCCGTACTCAACTCTAGTCAGTGCCGAACCGAGCTGCATGCTCGCCACAATAACGAAGTAAATAAGCGCTCCTCGATCGACACGATTGACAACGGAACTCCGTGTAGTCCGACAATCTCACGCTCGTAAAGAATGCTCGGTCTGTCAACTCGGTGTGTAGTGGATACGGGTATGAAATGAGCGAGATTTCGTCAATCGATCCACAATTACCCGATGATATCATGGCCACGAGGAGATCGGGGCAAGCCACCGACAAAATCCATAGCAATGTGCTCCCACTTCCATTGAGGAATAGGTAGGGGCGCAGCAATCCTCCAGCCGTCGATGCTCGGCTTTCACACGCGGCATATCTCGCACGCTCTAATGAATTCGACACATTAGATTTCATCCCCGGCCACCAAAAGAGACGTCGCATGTCGGCATACATCTTGGTTCGACCGGATGCACGAGAAAATCGAGAACGGTGAGCCTCCCGGAGTATCTCGGTGCGTAAGTCGGCCCGCCAATGGAATCCACGATCGCCACGATACCTCAAACAAGAGTCGTCGACCGACTCCAATCTGGATGTTCGAACTGTCGGCCATCTTGCTTGAATTGTTGGTACGACTCATCGCCTTCTTGTCCTCGAGAACGATCGATGAGTGAAACGGTCTGCAACCTCATCTGACCACAAATCTGTATCCTGGTAGTCCCCGGTACGTCCGCCGAACTCCTCAACTCGGCTGCCTCAAGAAGACCATACTCGTGAGTCATCTGACATACGACCACCTCAGCATCAGATCCCCTACGGCTCAAAGCATCAGCAACCACGTTAGCTTTCCCCGGATGATACTCTAACGAGAAATCATAGTCCTTCAAGAACTCTAGCCAACGTCTCTGTCTCAGGTTCAGTTCTCTCTGAGTGAATAAGTACTTCAAGCTCTTGTGGTCTCGTGAATAACTCGAAACGTACGCCATACAAGTGGTGCCTCCATATTTTTAATGCGAACACTATTGCGACCAACTCTAAGTCGTGTGTCGGGTAGTTCCTCTCGTGCACTTTCAATTGTCGAGATGCATAGGCGATAACTTTGCCCTCTTGCATCAATACACAACCCAAGCCAACCTTCGACGCGTCGGTGTACACCACTAAGTCTTTCCCGATCTCGGGCAACGCTAACACAGCGCGGTAGTCAATTTCTCGCTTCAAAGTGTTGAATGCATGTTCACACTCCTCATCCCAATCAAACTTTGCATTCTTCTTAGTCAATTTTGTCATCGGAGCGAAGAATCTTGGAGAAGTCTTGCACAAATCGGCGATAGTATCCCGCCAATCCCGTAAAACCGCGAATTTGCGTAACGGTAGTCGGCGTAGGCCACTCAATCACCGCTCTAACCTTCTCTCGGGTCAACAACACCGGTAGCTCCAACAACATGCCCAAGAAATCGGACTTCCGACAACCAAAACTCGCACTTGAACTTGGCAACGATCGATGATCTCTTAAAGTCTGCAACACTGTTCGTAGATGCCCTCGTGCTCCTCACGAGTCCCGGAATAGATGAGGATGTCGTCTATGAACACAATCACGAACCGATCAAGGTATTCCCTCATCACACGATGCATGAGATCCATGAACATTGCCGGTGCATTAGTCAAACCGAACGGCATGATCGAAACCGAAAATGACCGTATCTCGTCTTTGACGCCGTCTTTTCTCGATCTTCATCCCTAATCCCGAGTGGTGATAGCCTGATCGCGAGATCTATTTTCGAGAACCATTGCGCTCACAATCAACTGATCAAACAAATCATCAATGCGCGGCAACGGATATTTGTTCTTCACTGTAATTCGGTTCAGCTGACGATAATCTATGCATAGCCTCAAACTTCCATCCTTCTTCTTCACAAATAGAACTGGTGCTCCCCAAGGCGACATACTCGGACTGATGAAGCCCAGCTCTAACAAGTCATCTAGCTGACTCCTTAGGATGAGTAAGTAGGTAACCCTCTCGAGCTAAACTCCGCTCGTATGCAATCTGTAAAGTCTCCGGCTGTGTAGTGACTACAGAACCACCGATCGTAAGTAATAGACCCTCAGTGAAATAATACACTCGGTCAGTCTCGGTGTCGGCCGATCCTCCAGCATAAGGCAACAATGATGAGAATCTACCCATATACTCCATAACTGACTCATTAGCGCCCTGCCTCAACGCCATGAACTCGTTCCTCTTTGCTCGAAGTACAGTCGGTGGAAAGTATTTACGATTAAGCCGGGTCTTGAAGTCGATCCAGGTCTCTCGGAACACCCCGTAGTAATGATCGTCGTCCACCAATCATCTCGCTCTCTCATGTAACATCGACGAAGAGATAGTCGCTCGCATGTGGTCCTCCGTGGCGATGGTCGAGTGAATCTTCTCATGATTCTTCGAAACAACTCTGCTTTGCCTTAACATCTGTGCCGCCATAAAACTTCATGGGATCATGTCTCTTAAATTCCCTCCACTGCTTCGCCTCGGCAGTGGCTCCCGGACTCTTCGATGGAGTCGTAACTGGAGTGACCTCTGCATTAGTTACTGGCGCAGCTGGTGCCTCTGTCGCTCGAGCTATCACTCACTAAAGGATGTGCCTCTCGCTCTCGTTACGCGTGTCGGCGCAACAACGGCTCCCTCGTGCGCTCTAACGCAGAGTCGGAGCCGTGGATGCCGCAGCAATCGGGGTCTCGCCCCTCGAGTAGTAGTATGTGGCAATGGTGTAGTCGGAGTCGATGGTGTAGCGGTAGGCTGGTACGAGTGTCCTCAACAGTCGTAACGTTTCCTGTAGCTGCGAATCTGCGTCGCAACTCTCTCGAGTCAAGGCATGCACATCGTCCGCACCGGCATATCGTGTGCCGGATGTCTTTGCTATCGTCGCCACGACCGGTCGATCCGTCATCGTCGTCTCGAATCAAGAAAACGAACTTCTCGAATCAGTCCTATAGCTACCGTATACTACAATAATATACATAGCAATCATAATATGTATTAAAATAATTTGACTCGCCCAATTACTTCCCCGACTAAGTTTCTACGGGATCCTAGGGTTTCCACTTTTCGGTTTGACCGTTCCTAACTTCCGCTGGTTTCAATGGCTTGTGTTTTATGAATTTTCAACATGAGTCAGGTCTATATAACCAAACCTGTAGGCTTTGATACCAACTGTGACGGCCCCAAATTCCCAATGCATTTGGGTACGCCCGGCCTAGACCCGTGCAGGTCCCGAGTCAGTTTCTCAGCGAACTGGACGAGCCTAGTCAGCCTCAACTTATCAAAATTTTAAGGTTTTTAAGGTTTATGAAAGAGTTATTACAGTTATAATACAGCGGAAGCAAAAATCATATTCTAATCAAATAATGGGAAATAACTCAATCAAGGGAAATTAGGAATCTATATAAATGTGGAAACCCCCAAGACAGTCATATCCAAGTCAACAAAATGAAATTATGGAAATCACCTCAAACCTAGTTCCCGGTTCCAAAACAACCATATACATATATACATAAACGTCATACAAAAAGGATAGGTACGAGCCTACATCTCGGTACCTCACGTCCAGTGCTCACAAAAAGTCTCCTAGACACGGTCCCTTGCCCCTACTTGCTCTCCGTCTTATCTGCACCCACCGTCACAAACTAGACGGTGAGCAACTGAGAGAAATTGAAAGAAAGCCAGAAGAATATAACGAATTCATGAAACGACAAACAAGACAGTCTAAATATCATGCGGATGCTTGAAATGCAGGGAATATAAATAAGCAAGAATGCATGATAGACAGACTGGAAATGATAGCAATCGAAACATGCGTGTTCTACGAGTCAAGAGAGGCAATAAGTAGTCCATATTCCACAACAATACCACAACAATCCACAACCATCCACAACAATCCAGTACATGGTATCACACAATCACTAGGGGTGGTCAAACACTCGTGCGCTCGAGTGCCCGCGTTTTATCCCTTCTAGTGCAGGCCGCATGTACCTTCGAGACGTACTTATGCCAAGAACACACATACAAGAACATAGAATGGAATGCCAACGATGGGATAATAACGAACACAAGAAAAGTGAAAATGAATCACATGATATCTTCTTAGCTGGCTTACTAACGTACAAATGCTTTTTAAGGCAAGTGTACTTACCTGAGATTATCGTAATCCACGTAAAACTCCCGCGACTCCTAACGCGTATCCTCAAGTTTCCCGTTACCTGACAAGGTCGGAAACTCGTGTTATTAGGTCGAGTCATTCACTAACACTTAGGTTTAAACTTATCATTATTTCCAATGTTTTGAATGGCTCGGACGGTCATACATTTTAATAAATAAAAGAAGACACTCTCTCTCGGGTTTTGAAGACAAACTACGTATTCGTTTCATCGCGAGTCATAGGCTCGGCTCAGTCGTATGCGGGTCACGTCATGGTCTCGCGGACCGGCAACATGATCACGACGTCATAGCCATTCATCGCCACGCGACGTTTGAATAGCAACTATATATTTTTTCGACTCGACGATGGCATCACACGAACTAATTCCAAAAGCCTTACGTACGTTTGTTTCGGACTTAGCCGAGGATTGCTAGACGTCAACTAATATTAAGTGAGACCTCGACAACCTTTACGATCGTGGTTCGACCGGTAGGACCGCCGGCGATGGTGGTTTCCGGCGAGCCTCCAACGTACACATCACATGAAATATCGATTCCTTTGCACCTATAAAACTGTTTTTGGCCACTTTTAGGGTTGTGGGACCCACATACGAGTTTTGGTGGGGTCCCCGACACGTTCCGGTCCTGGTGGTCCGGCGGTGGCGCCGCCAAATGAGGGCCTTTTCCGGCGAGAGGGTCAACACCTAGCAAAAACCGAGTTGAGAGTGTTACCTCGGTTGGCGGCCTCCTCCGGCGTCCTCGGTCCTGGCCACGCGAGAGCGAGCGCGGCGGTGAGCCGAGGAGAGAGAGGCCGTGAGTGAGAGAGGTTTGAAGCCGAGAGGAGGTGGGAGTGTGGTTTGAAGACCGAGATGAGTGGGAGAGAGTTGACCGAGAGGGGATGTGTGAGAGTGATTGAAACCGTGAGTGAGTGAGAAGAAAGATCGGGAGGAGAGAGAGAGAGATGAGAGAGTGTGACGTGAATGAGTGGGAGTGTGAGGTGTGAGTGATGGGAGTGGGTGGGGTGGTTGGTTTTTTTGTTTGAAATTGAAACCAATATGGTGAGGTGTGTCCTAGGTGTACCTTACCCACCCACAAGTCCCCAACCTTAACCCCCGGGTTCCCGACTCACCTTACCTCATCGACCGTATTTTTCTCCGTCACGTGCACACTTTTACCGTATTTCCTCCCAGGTTACCTAGGCGAGAACTCACGCATAAACAAAAAGGAAATCGCTCGAGTGGCTCGTGACACGCATTTAATCCATAATGCTATTACACATATAAAAAAATCGTAAAATTACCTCGGTGTCGACTCCCAGGTTCGAAATACCGTCCGAGATCGCGTGGCGGGTCACGATCCCGACACGTGTCACATAAGTCGTGTTAGAAATCGAGAGATGTTACGAAGACTTCAACATTTTCCTGACTCGATGGAATGCTTTGATGAACGCCACTTCCGAAGATTTGTTTAACATGAGGATGTCTAATTTGGCCGCCGATTAAGCTTGTCTACAAGGATTGCTTGATTATTTGATGGACACATGGGTTAGGGAATACAAAAAAAAGTTTGTTAAAGCATGGACATACCATACAATGTACATTGGACATTTTACGACCGAGAGAGTTGAAAGTGCACATAATGCCCTTAAAAAACATCTTGGAGACTCTCTAAGGAATTTCGAGGACTTGTGGCGAGCTACTAATAGTTTGGTTGAAGGGCAACATAATCCTATCAAGGCGTCTTTTAAGACAAGTCTGAACGTCGTTCAACACGGGTTTGGTCATCCATTGTACCGTATGTTGCGAGACTTTGTTTCGCAATATGCATTAGACAAAATTCGCACTGAGGTCGAACATGCCGAAAATATCGGTACCGATCCAATAAGATATGGTTGTGTTTTGCGCATGACCTACGGTCTTCCATGTGCCCATGAAATCTCAAGCCATCAATTAGAGGGTTCGCCAATACTACTTAAAGATGTTCACCTATATTGGCAAAAGTTGAGCATGAATCTCGAGCAAGCCGTGAATTGAACAAAATACAATTGTAAGGAGGAAATTCAAAGGCATTAAGAGGTTTGCAAGCGTTGATAACGAGGACTCGCGAATGAAGATTGTGCAACAACTCCGTGAGATTAGTTGTCCCTTATCTTCGTAATTGATGGTGCCAAATGAGAAAATTAAGACAAGGGGAAGAAATACATCAAAACAAGCACGAAATGCATCACAACCATCCATGAAGAAAAAAGGTGATTACGTCTGACGAGAATGATGCATCCACTAAAAGAAATTCATCCCACCACGCGTATGTCCTCCAGCCTGATTTGATACTGCTTAAGCTTACGCTGCAAGTGCTTGCAAAGGTACATAGAACTCATAACTGTATACAAAATGTTACTAAGGAAACTTATCGCTGTGTCATCCCTAAATGATATATTGATTATATTCAGAGGGTTGATGATGTTAGGGGATATGAAAATTGTGGTTACCGCGTTGTCGCAGCAGGTTTGGGACGTATTGAAGACGGTGTATGGATATAAATTCGGAATGATCTTTACTGGGACCTTCACGACCACAAAGATCTTTAGCGCTCAATCTTCGGGAGTGATCACTTTGATAAGATTTTCCTGTCCATCCAATGGTATGACGAGACCAAGGATGCTCATTTGGACAAGTGGATGTGTATGCCTGAAATGGGTATCGTGATTGCTACAGCATATAATGTCATAGTAGTGTCTCTATCACCATCAGGCAGTATGACATTTCTTCCACTTAGGGACGCACCACCACGGAATATGGCTGACCGGGTTGTCATTGGGAGTACACATGTCAATGGAAATCATTTTATGAGGGTAACTTTATTCCCTTCTATACTAGTATCCGAGTTTATTTGTTGTTTACTGATTTTTTGTTAATTCGTACAGCTATTGTTCAAGCCAAATGCTCCTTTTCCTCAATTATACCCGGGGTGGGATAAAAATATACTACAAGCGACATTACCATGGGTCGAGAATATGAGTTGGGAAAGCCAACCTTCACGTGTACATTCCCTAGACAAACCTCCTATTATCGTCGACTTGGGTACACCTTGAGATTACCTTTTTCCCAAATGGCACTGGTTTTTTGTATATCATATTATAGGCTGTATAATCATGTATGGAAGAGACTTTATAATCATGTAAAGAATATGTAATCCGTCGTATCAGACACTCTCATTTTTTGTACATCCGATGCATGACGTATAGTTGTAAATGTCACTAGTTGGTGTATCATAGTTCAAGTAATGAAATACATATTTGTTATTATGTTTGATTTATTTATTCCATTTACATTTTCTTTTGTTTGGTTGACCCAATATGGGTAAACAACCAAAGCTCGGATACCAGAGGCCGAGCAAACCGTGTATATTTAAGCAACATTTTCAGTCGGTACCTGCCAACCGTGTTCCATTTATTAGCTCGGTACACAATAACTGATGGGAAAAGGTTTAATCGGTCACTGTAAACCGAACAAAATAAAAAATTAGTCATGTACTGTGAAATTGTTTAAAAATGTTCAACAACTCTCATTTCCTAGCCTTCTTTCCCTTTTGTTGCGAAGGTGAGGGAGTCGATGCAATTAGCTTCTGTTTGGAAGAAGAAGCACCTTCAACTGGCGTGCTATTGGGTTGGGAGGGAGTAAGAGAACCAAACATCGTCAGGAGCTTCAACGCCTCTTCTGCCATCTTCGCCGCAGCTGCCTTATCGGATTCACGAGGCGGCAAGGCCTTTCAAGCCTTTATGACATCGACAGCCTATCGAACGCGCTATAAAAACAATGGAACAAGATTCATTTCAAGTAAAAATTATGCATTATGAGATTTATAAGCTCATACGTACTTAACTTCTAACAACAAATGAACAACTCACATCATAGATGTTGAATTTTTCGTTGCCGACTGTGCTCCTATGTGGATTTTCAATGAATGGGTGGGAGATGTCATTGAACCAGGCCATGTAATCATCAGTTGTATCCCATGGAATTGTTGCGTGTGGTCCCCTCGATTTGGTCGCCAATAAGTGATCTTGCCAAGACTCCCAATTCTCGAGTTGGAAACTGTACTTGACGACGTAACTTTAGGCCACCTTCCTTCTCTGGGCTCGAATAAGAATGTAAGTTTTCTTAAGGATTCCTTGCACGTGACCCATTTGCCGCAAGAATTTATTCGGGTTGTATGACTCAACTATCCCAAAATATTTGACCGTTCCCTTATAGAAGGCTGACTTAGCAACATCCTCGTCTGAACGTATAGTCGAGTACGGGTCCCACGTAACCTACAAAACACATTAGCTAGCAATATCAGAAAGCAATAGAAAACTATACCTGCTCAGTCAGTGGCTGTCGAACTAAACCACTTAGCTCGGTCAGGGCTAACCGAGCTAGTGGTGTTCACTCAGTACCCACCAACCGAACAGAACAAATCACCATGCAACCTAAAAAAAGAGAATTCCAATATTATACGAAAGTAAATCACACGTGAGGGAGACAACACAAATCATGTTCGAACGACATTTATCCAGGTCTCGGCATATCCTTTGGCCATGTTCAGTATTAAGGCCTTGCTCCACCTTCGCATCCTACCTAGATACACGCGGTAGGGTGTCCACATACCAATGGTTCCGCCGTGCTTCATGAAGGTGCATATCGAAATGCTCGTACACCCAACCCTGCAAAGCATTTTCAAAAACAAATTTTGTTAAATTGAAGTTGCCAAATCTCAAAGGATTTTTAAAAAAATATACTAAACAAACCTCGAGCAATGTCATATACCCTGCGATCTGGCATACTTTGACCATAGTCACCGATCCAAGTTGCTGATACAAGTAAGCCAAAGCCGCAGCCCCCCAAGCATATGTATGAATCTCATCCAACTTCTCCACGAGCTTGAGAAGGTTAACAGGGACCAACGTCGAGGTCTTGTCAACAAAAATGTGCATCCTAACAAGTACCATAGGTATGCTCTGGCCGTGCACTGAACCTTGGGCGTTGCCATCTTATTCTGTTTCCCTTTTAAAGATGACGTTGGTTTACGTCCACATTTGCCTTTGAGCCAAGCTTTGTTAACTTTCAAGTCCTTGATCAGTTGTTGGTCGGCTTCCTTCTCCGGCACGTTGAGAGCCGAACTCACCAACTCCACCGCTTCAGACCGGGAGATGGTGTGACACTCAACAACTTTCCCGATCACGGGAATATTCAACAACATCCGCACGTCCTCGAGTGTGATCGACATTTCACCGAACGGGAGGTGAAATGTGTTGGTCTCCGTCTGCCACCTTTCCACAAATGTAGATATAAGCGTCTTGTGTGCCTGCTTGTAGGAGCAATTCAATAGTGCACTCAACTCAGACGCTTCAACATTATTCCTTAGTCGGCTGGGGTTAGGGTGACACTTGTCTAAATCCCACTGTGACAACTGGAGGCTGTGATTCAGACATCTAAGCAATGGGCGCTCCTGAAACGACAAAAAAAATTGATCAAAATTATGTCCTTGTTAACCAAGTGTTTTCAACTTGTTCTCGTAAATATACCTTTTTATTCCATATGGCGGCAGCGACGTGATTGTTGAAGCTCGTCAATAACTCCTGATTAATTGGCACATTAGGAAAGGTTTTAGACATGTCGTCGGCCGCCACTTTATCGGATGGTCCTGACTTAGCTTTACCACGGGCCTTAGCACTAGGCCTCACTTCCACCACTTTTTCTTTGGAATCTTGTCCCTCTTCACCTTCACCTCCTTCATTATTTCCCTTAGTTGCACTTCCTTCATCATCTTCTTCGGTGGAACCATCTTCACTTCCACATCCACTCCCACTACCACTATCACTGCCACTTCCACTTCCACTTCCACTTCCACTTCCACTTGTTCCTTGACTTCCACTTCCTTTTTCATCTCCTTCTCCACCTTCTCCATCTTCTCCGTCACAATCTCTGTTCTCATGACCTTCTCCATCTTCTCCCCTATCTAATTCAGTTGCATCAGAAGAAGATGGTTCCAGTGCATTTGCTTGGCTCATATGAATTGCCAATTGTTGGCCTAGAAAATCCATTGAGTCACCTTTGCATGCTCTTTCTTTTAACTCACAACTAGTTTGACTTGCCCCCGCACCCCTTCGCAGCTCTTTTTCTTTCCTATAAGAAGCCATTTGAGCTCTCCTCCCAACTTGCTCACCCATCTTACCTGTGTTCTCTTTCTCTTGTTAACTTTCTTTGGGCGCCTTTGTCGTCTTTTTATGTGCCATACCTATTAAAGTAACACATATATTACCCAAACATTAATACTTAATCATTGTATGACATTCCTAAAAAAATACACTGTTCGGTCGATATTGATTGAGCTAAACTCACCCGTTCGGCTTGATATGACCGAGCTATAATGTGCAGCTCGGTTAAAGGTAACAGAACAAACAACTTTCACTCGGTAACATAAGACCGAGTGAAGAACCTAGGACAATCTATTTTACAAAAAAACCAGTGTTGTTCGGTCAATTACAACCGAATAACCAATTTATATAATAAACAATGTTGTTCGGTTATAATAGACCGAGTGCAAAAAACACAATTCGGTCATTCAAAACCGAGAAAAACAAATCCTATACCACAAGTATAGTTCGGTAACCCGAATCAACTAAACCAATATTGTTCGGTCACGGGAAACCGAACAGTGCAAATTAATTCGGTCCTGTGTTACCGAGCTACTAAAAATCATCAAATATAAAAAAATCGTCCAACAAGTTCTATCGAAAACAGTTACACGCACATACACGACAAGGAAAATTGAAGATAAAAATAGATTTCCATAATAAACGCACAAAAAAACAATCGTATTCGACCTAGTTTCGCAAATCAAATCAATAACCTAATTGAAATTCGACCATACACCCCAACAAACACATAAGAATACAAATTTCAACGAAAACCAAACAAAATTATACCTTAAGTGAACCGTATTCGACCTAGCTTCACTGTGACGTAAACCAACAAGAACAAAAACACCTCTACCACCGCCTGGAACAAAACCAACTCCACCACCACTTGGAACGGAGACCGAGGGGTAGAGGGGAGAACGAAGAGTGAATATAGACTGAGTGGATGCTTCACCAAGTCGATTCGATCAATGACTTAAGGTTCTCTTATTCTTCTTCACAGGGAAAACAAACTCTTCTTCAGAGAATTCAAATGTCGTGGGGTGCAAACAGTAGGGGCATTTTGGGAAAGAAGATTTTTTTGGGGGTGCCCAGATCCAAACGTGGTTTGCATAAATCCTTTGGTTTGCACGAAGTAAAATGTGGGGCGCACATAGCCGGGCTGTAAAAATTAATGTGGTTTATAATTTATAAGGGTATAGTTTTAATTAAATTTATAGGTGTCATGTAGTCTTAGATTAAGTAATTAATTAATATAACTTGGGGGTTAAAGTAGTGTGACATGGTGATTTAAATGAAAGAGCTATGATGCAACTTGGTGTTTGTTAAGTAAAACGGATGGACCTATATATATGACACCTCATCACTTGATTCCTTGATCCAATGGCTCACACTCTCCCACATGCACTATTTCTCTACTACTCAATCTCACTTACCACTTTTACCTCATGTTACTCACTATTTTTATCTCTCAAGCATCTCCCTCCCCACTACGCGACTCTCATCTTTCCCCCTTACAGTGCTCTCGCATCTCCCACTATCCTATCAGCATCACCTCATCACTCGGTCTCCCTCCCGCACTACCACTTCTCACGACTTCCCCAATTCGGTTGCCCTTGGCTCCGACGGCATGGTCTCCATCGCCGGTAACTTCCCTTGACCGAGTTAGGTGGGAGCTTTAGTGATTTTGATGTTTGGTGTTGTTGTTAAGTTATAGAAAAGAATTTAAACCATGAGCATTTGTTTTCTTGATTGAAAAAAAAGAAGAGAAATAAGGGTTTCCGAAGGTGCTATCGAGCTCTATTAATGGTGGCAAAGTTGCTACCATTAACAACAACAACGATGCCATTAAGGGCGGCAAGGTTGCTGCCCTCCATATAAAAAAACATATATATATATGGTAATATATGGTATAATATTCTTTTGAAAGTATAAATAAAATTATATAATCAAATACTAATCAATTAATTTGAGAAAAGTAATCGAGTCGAGACTTGCTCAACATAGTCCGATCAGAGATGTGGCCAATGTGGTCACAACTTGAAAAATCTCTATTTTTAGAAACTTGAGGTAAATGGGAAGAAAATGAAACTTAATAAATTATTTTCGAAATAAGGACTCTAACACACTTAATTGAATGTAAATTGACACCAAAGGCATAGAGAACTAGTTGGGTATCGAGGGCACGTAGCAGGGTGTGAGTGAATCATTTTGAAGCCACTTTGGTGGCATTTCAAAGTGTTATAGGTAAGTAAACTAGTTGGGGCCTTACACTTGATTTCATTTGGTCATTTATTAGTTAATATTTCGTTGCGGTCAGTTATCTTTGTGAATTCAATGCAATTGGTCATTCATGCTATTCTTTTGTAAATGGATATTCTTTTATATTGTTGTCCTTGTGATATCTTTATATATGAGTTGTCTTTTTTTATCTGAATTAGGCTATCCTTGTTAAATCATTGGTTATGCATTTTTTGGATTTCGTGATGAGTGGCCAAGGGTCTAAGTGGGCGAAATGGTGGTTACGGGGGCGGTAGAAATGCTTTGTGATCTTTTCCACCCCCGTGACTACATAGATGGTTGGACTTACCTAAGTCACAATTTATGATTGGGGAGTCAAGCTGGTAGAAGTGGCTGTGGTCTGCTACAGTTGATAGACCCGATCTAAACTATCACTCAAGTGACTTAGCTAAGTCCATCGACCATCTTGAAAGTCAAGTGGTAGTAGTTTATCGCTCATGATGGACTTGGAGCGCTTAGATGTTTTTTGCTTTATGTACTTGGCACTCAATTATTCGTTGATATCTCTGTTAAATTGAAAATCATGCTTTATACTTTATTTCGTAGTAAATTCTTGAATGATTATACGACTAACCATTTATTTGACATTTGAAATACTGTTAAGACTTCTCTGGCTTTACTTACTGAACTTGTCTCCATTTTTGTGAAAATTGTAGGTCCCTCTAGTAGCAAGGCTAAAGAGCCGAGACTTAGTGACTTCCTCTGAGATTCTCTTAGTGACGGCTTCTAATTTTGGTACTCGTAGGTACATTTTCTGTAGATGTGTATGTACCGCTTTGGTTTAAAACTGGCTAATGAGTTGAGTGAACACTTGGATAAATGTATATGTTATTCCCCTCATTTTTGTCACCAGATATGCATGAGATCTACTTTGCAGGGTTTCAACACATAGGGTTGTCCGAACATCATGATATTTTTAATTTATTATCACTTTAATTCTTTTATTTTTCGCCGTGCAATTCATTAAGACTTGTTAAACTGAATAACAATTCTAATAAGCGACTAAACTGTAAATGAAATGGTAAAAGAGGCTGACTAAGTTTGCGTTGGCCCTAAGGTTGACTAGGAGTCTACGTGTGTCTAGGTCGGGTGGGGCCTAGTTTTTAGGGACTGGAGTCATCACAATTGGTACCAAAGTGTAAGGTTTCTACCTTAACTCAAGATAAGTCACAACCTAACTAAAATGCAAATAAGACTTATAAATTTAGAATACCAATGAACTTAGTGTGGAACCCTATGACAGTGACTTAGAATCTTAGTCAAGAAGTGAGGTGAGTTGGGAAAAAATTAAAACTAGAATTATACATGTTACTTGTTTATATGTATTATATATATCTCGGTAGATACGGAAGCTGATCAAGACTCGTAATCTACATTTGCAGATTGCGATGTCCGATAAACCAAAGCTTGGTGATCATAGTGGAGCTACATGTCCTCGCTATGTCGACACGACAGAGTTTCAAATTTGGAAATGGAGGATTGAGTCTCAAGATTGTAATTTAAATAAGATATTGACCATTCTTAAAGGATTGACAACATTATTACCATCATCGTCTACCCATAGCAACTCCGACTTAGGATATGAGTGTGCCTAAGCTTCAAGCTGCTCCTATAATTTCTACCATTCACTCGACACCAGCTATCGATGTGGTTCTCGTACTTCCAACGATAGTAGCGCCAGCCCCGACAGACGTTTTAACGACCCAAAAAGATTAAGCACCCATCACAGGGGTAATATAGTAAATTTGCAAAAAACTCTACACTATAGGTCCTAGTAAATTAATCACATTATGAATCTAGCCCCTTTTGTTCACACATGAAAATTTTGAGAGAGAAAAGGGGAAGAGACTTTTGTTTGGGGAATCGTAGTGGGTGTGATGCTATAAATCTAAGGAGACCTCCATTGAAGGTAAACTCCCTCTATACCCTCACTCTCTATACCCTTTCTTTTCTTGTCTAAACGAATCACAAGTTTGCGTTTGCTTCAATAATGGTGGAAAACATATTTTTTCTTCTTTTGATTTTAAATTACTGAAAATTTAGATGAGAACCCTAAGGGGGCGATGTCGTTGAATTAGGGCAGCGGACCCACCACCGCCACCAAGGGGAGGAGGGGCCTCCACTAGGACCCCCATGTGAGCACGAGAATGGGGTCATTTTAACCCCTAGCTACCCCCAACCAAGGACCTGGTGGCCCCTAGACCGATTAACAGGGTCTATTTTGGCCCTTGGACCTAAATAATAAAAAATATAAAATATAATATTAAAAATAAAAATAAGCTAAATCATTAGATATATATGATATATGATATATAATAGAAATAAATAGAATAAAATAATTAGAAACAATACTAGTGGACTTTGGGGCGCATTACCGCACCTCGACGAGGATTCCCGACGACGTAAAACCCGCAGGACCTATACTAGTGGACCAAAAGAAAATTGCTAATAAATTGGAAATTGAGTAACTTTGAAATAAGAATCGTGAATTAATGCGAATGAGTCTTGAATTGTCTAGATTCGCGAAATGGTTCATATAGAACCACGTGCACGTAAGGACCGGGAGTGATATCACGGTGAGTCGAGGTAAGTGGGGAGTTTCGCTCAAGTATCAAATATGACATGTTATTAGATAATTAAGATTCAAGATTTGAACTCAAGACTTAGGAATGGGTTGCATTATGCTATTGACTTTATTTTAGTTATCTAAGGGTTGTATATGTGTTGCACCAAAAATTGAGATTACCTCTTCTTAGACAAGGGAATGAAATTACCTACTTCTGGGTAAGGAGATGGATGACTCTCCTGGGTAAGGAGTTAGGATTACTCCCCTTGGCTAAGGAGATGTGGTTAAATTACTAAGAACATGAGCGGTAGTAAACTTCTCATGAAAACCCTAAGTGATCTTGGTGCACATATCTTCTAAGGCTTGGACGAACTTACTGTTGGTTTGATCAGACCATTGAAAGGACGCAACGTCCATTGTGTTCACTAGCGATCTTCATCACATTGAGAGTAGGGGAATCGGTCACCGGAATCAAGTCAATAACTAGTATGCATTGAATGGAACAACGACTTATAAGTATTATTATTCTTTTATGGTATATCTCTTATGGGCCCTTTTGCATGAAGGCTTTGATTTTGTTTATGATTTTCAAACCTCTTACTATTATGGTTTAATGCAGCTTGGAACTTGTTTTAAATGAATAGAATGGATGTTTGCACTTAATTATAGATATGAATCTTATTTCCATGCTTTCTACTAAAGGCTTGGTGATTTGATTTCAACTCCATGTTAGATCATGAATTATTATTAAGTAATACTTGTTTGTTTGATGTTTAAGCAGGGTTTTCCTCTTATTGAGCTTTGTTTCCCCTTTTAGCTTTCCTTAATTACTCTGTAGGTACACCCACATCTGCTTTAAACCATGGAAAGGGAAAAGAGATTGCTTGATGTTTTTCCTTGCATTGAGAACCTTGCGTGATTCTATTATCTAGTCATTTGTTTTAAGAACACATGAATTCGGGATGTAATTTAATACTTATTGGGTAGTTTTAACCATTCCTTGTCTTAATTAGAACTTATGAAAGCTTTTTAGGATATCGTGAATCGAATAGACTATTGGAAACCCATTTCATGGATTTTACTGTAATAGCATTATAGATATTTTATTTCCTTGATTCCGCAATTATTATCCATTTGTATAGCTATTTTCCTTCCGCAGGCTTGTTTAGGCGAGCCAAGCTATTGCTCGAGGCCGGCTCAGGTACTTAGGTTTGGATAATGGTTTGGGCCGGGCGACCAGACCCTAGGTCAAGGGAGGGTCATCACAATTGGTATAAGAGGATAGGGATTAGAACCTAGGGAAATGTTAGGTTTGCGAGACATAAGTATGAAAAGCCTTTAATTTTAAGGGTCAAGTTTAAGTCGAACAACTCAATGGTATGGGACATTGGGTCAAGTCGACTTAATGTGCACAAACGGCCAATATTATGATGGGAAGGGATTGAAAACATGAAATAAAACATTGGTACAATGTTATTTGCTTTGTGTTGTAATATTTATAACGTTTATATATTCTTGCCTACTTTCCTATTTTGTAGGAATAAGTCATATTCGTTGCTCCACAGTGCACCATGAGCAACCACGAGGGGACTTCCTACAATTGAGGGAAACTCAAGAAATAGAAGAAAGGCAATGGCGCAGTCAGATGGAACAGCGCATATCTACTATGACAGACACACCAAAAGCCCATTCAGGACTTGACCTCTGTATTAGACCAGAGGTTGGCTGAGCTAGCCCAATCTCTAGAAAGAAACATGGCACGCATTTAGAAATTATTGCATCATCAGGAGAGTACTAGACTAGTCGAACAGGCACTCATGGGATCGAGGCTTAATCCTCCACTAGCAACCTTACGCGAGGACCATCATGTGGATGAGGGAGCTGATTCAATCACTGCTGCAGCTATAGCAACCATACTTGTAGTCAACGAAGATAATGAAGCATGCCAAAGAGGCAAAATACAAAGAGAATTCATGAAGTATAATGTACCACATTTTTACGGATAGCCAGATCCGATTGAGGCAGAGGCATAGATTCTAAACATGGATAAGAGGAATAAGACTTTAGGCATTGATGAGAGGACTTTGGTGCCATTAGTGACCTTCCTGTTAGAGCACAAAGCACACAAATAGTGATTATCCATTGAGAAGACTAAGGGACCAAAGATGAGTTGGCTGCAGTTCAAGCGCTTATTATATGATTAGTGTTTCCCCAAAACCATCAAGGCATATAAGATCAGGGAGTTTCTTGCCTTGGTACAAGGCAACATAACTATGACCGAATACTCATCAAGGTTTGATGAGCTGGTCGAGTTCGCATATGAGTATGTTCCATCCGAGGCGACTCGTAGGAGATGATTCATCGATGGGTTGATAAGAGACATATGCGCTATGGTGGTAGCATCGGATCGGAGACCTATCAGCAGGCTTATCCTCAGGTACTTGAGTGCGAGTTAGCGTTTCGTAAGAATGATATGCAGTTTCAGGGAAGGCTTGATCGATATAGTCAATGCAATCACAATTTCGACACTTCTCACCAAAGTAATGGAGGAAATCCCCAAAAGCACAGATTTTGAGGATCATAGGGTGACCATGCACCCTCTAGTGTAATTTCGGGGACCACCACACATTCATGTGTCCCCGCACCTTCGACTACTAATAGTGTGACATTTAGGTCGCCACGTATCACAACAGCCACAGTAAAGTGATGACAGATGGCCGAGGCCGAGTGCATCCGCGAGTGTTACGCGGCCACCTCCAAATTACCATAAGTCGCATATAATATGTTCTCAGTATAGGGATGCGGAATATTATAAGAGCAGATGCCTCAAATCACCACCATCTGAGAGGAGTATACCTCCAATTACCCGATGAGGAGTCCATGTAGTAGCCGAGCATGACCAGGAGACACCGCAACAGGTAGTTGCAGGTAAGAGCTCCTATTTCGGTGACAAAACCAACATGCATTACTTAATTTGAGATCTATCATTTTACTGTTATTGAAGAACTAAAATTTGGTACGTTAAGCTTTTTGGGACATCGTGAATTGAATATACTATTGGGAAACCCATTTCATGGATTTTACTATAATAGCTTTATGGATATTTTATTTCCTTTATTATGTATTTATTATCCATTTGTATAGCTATTGTCCTTCCGCAGGTTTGTTTAGGCAAGCCAAGCCATTGCTCGGGCCCGATTAAAGTACTTGGGTGTGGGTAATGGTTTGGGCTAGGTGACCCGACCCTAGTTCGAGGGAGGGTCATCACAGACGTTATCTTACACTCCCTCCGGTCATTTATATAAGCCGTTTAAGGTATCACTATTAGGAGTTTTAAATAATTGCTTCCGCATAACTTTTAAGACTTCTACTGAATAACTTTAGCTATTCTAAATTATAAAAACTTTAAATTAACTCAGAAATTCAATAATAATGTGACATGTGTATTACTTATCCTGAATACGTTTAACGAGGAGAAACATGACAAAAGGCGGACTAATATGTTGTTAAGTCCTGCGTGACTGAGATTAGGTCTAAATTATGGGATTAGGCCAGGCAAAGCTCTGTTTAGAAGAAGGGGAAGGGGTTGTTACAGTTACAATAAGATTTACTTAACCTTGCAAACGCAATACAGAATTTTCCTTGCGCTCCGAGTCGATAAGCTAGTCCACACGGGGTTTCAATTATGGTCTTACAATTAATTTATAAGCCCGGTAAGACTGTACAACAATTTCACAATTTTTCCAATTAGTTGCAGTTTAATTGAAAATCACATTTTATAAGCTTAAATATAATTTTTTTAAAATTTATTATTTTTATTTGGTCCTACCTCGACCTGAAAACCTTGAAATCCCCCCGAATCTTATCTTTAGATGCCCTAATCCAAATCTTGACTCCAAATTATGGTTCAAATCAAAAATTAAGTTAGACTAGGCTTTAAAATAATTTTCACAATTTTAGGCATTTTCGGGTATCATAACACGTATTACGAAGAAAAACTTCGATATAAATCCTCGAGAAAATCCCAAAATCCTCATTTTCATAGAAATCCAAAATTTCAATTGGCTTTTCCAAAAAATATGATTTTTTTTTATTTTTCTATAATTTTTCTATTTTCTAGCAAATTTCTCATTTTCTTATATTTTTAATAGGCTTTAAACCCCCTGAACCAGGCCGATCCGGTTCAGCTGAACCGGACCCAGTTAAGTCCGTCTAGGGATTAAACCCCTTCCATCATCTTCCTCAAGTTGCTCTGCAACTCAACAACAACTTTTTTTTTTAATTTTTCAATTGGAGTTGGGTTAAGCCCAACCCCGAATCACGTTTGGGTAGGGGAGACGATTCCTCTGCCATCATCCTCCCCGAATGAACCAAACCTTCATCAACAACACAACGCCAACAACAACAACGAAACCCAACACAATAAAGGCAACTTCAAATGATCAACAACAACCCACAACACAACAACAACTCACCTCGGTCTCAATCCCTGTGTCTCTCTCGGTCTCTCTTTCTCCAAATTCTTGATCTTTTTGTGTGTTGAAACTAAAATGGGTGAGGCGTTTCTCTTTGGTTTGGAGATTAATATTAAATTTTCTCTAGATTTGCATCGTATGTATCTTGAGGCAGATCTAATGATTTATTTTCATTAATTTGATCATTCTCGAGATAAGTGCTGCGTTTCTCGAGGTCTGTCAGACCCTACGTAATTAGGGTATATGACCGACCTAGATTACCTTAATCCCTTAATAATCTAGCAGCCTTCACATCTCCATCAATAAACAATTAAGATTAAGATCATATAATAATCAATTATAAAATTTTATTAACCATAGAGGATTCTAAAGTGAACCTTAAACCTCTAAATTTGTTTAGATGAATTAATTAATCCTCAAAATTTTGTAAATTTTTTTGATAGCACATCTTCTGTTTTTAAGCCTATATCAGAATACTAAGCCTTCAAAATTCTTCAACAAAACCTGCTCAGCTTTGTGGAAATGCCAAATGACTCACAATCCACCCATAACCATTTATAATGCATTAACAAAACTATATATTTATTCTAACCTGATCTGAAGTATTAAAAACCTTAAACTAACATTACTTTAACTCAAAAATTATTTTAATTCAACCCAAAACCATTCCAGCTATTCGAAAGGAAATCCAAATTAGACTTGAACCTAAAACTCATTTATACAATATAATATATTTGAAAATAATACATACATAGAGACAAAAGAACTAAGCAAGTCACAAACAGTCGGAAAGCTTTCCCTTTCCCTTGTCGCCGCTAGAACCTATCATTATCCAATTATAGAAATTTAATAATATCAGATAAGTAAATTCAACACTATTTAGTACACCTATAATAATCTAATGCATTGTATTCCAAGAATTTAAACGAACAATAATTTCGTAAAGAATCATAACTATACAAGTATGCAATCCATCCCGTTTCTGTTGACCGACCATGATTAGATGACGTCTTCCAAAAGTGGCGAGTAAATAGTAATAAAGACTTGTGAGTTTGAGAAGAGCCCCTTTAGAAGCCGTGCCCTCAACTATCCGTGGAGTTTGATCCTGGCCAGCATCATAAAAATAACCGATCCTAAACAAGTGTCTACAATGATCAGTGGCTCCAGTCGCAGAGTATTTCGGTGTTCATCCTACTACACCTATAGACAATGAACACAATGGGACCCCGAAAGGGCTCATTCCTTTCGTGTCCGTGAATGCATGATCAATAAATATTCAATGATAAACTGTGCATGCAATTATATTCGAGAAATACTCATACAATGTAAAGGTTACCATGGGAGTTACTTAACCTTAAAAATGCGATATCGCAACTCCCTTGCACTTTGAATCAGTAAACTAGTCCACATGTGGCTCCAATTATAGTCCTACAATTCATTTATAAGCTCAATAAGTTTCCATAATAATTCTACAATTTTTTTCCAATTCGTTGCAGTTCAATTGACTCAATCGCGTTTCGAAAACCCTAAAACACTTCCAAAATAAATTCTACGATGCTCGGATTTCATTTTTGACTCACAATTATTGTTCGGAATCAAAAATGATGTTTTCTAGGCTTAAATATAATTTTTCAAATTTATTGTATTTTATTTGGTCCTCATCGACCCAAAAACTTCTGAATCTCTCCAAATCAACTTCTCGAATGTCCGGATCTCAATTTTGACTCCAAATTGTGATTCAGAACTGAAGATTAACCTAGACTAAGCTTAAAAATAATTTTTAAAATTTTGAATATTTTTGGTCTCGTAACACGCTTTACGAGGCAAAATCCCCTGCATAAATCCTCGAGAACATAAAAAAATCCTTATTTCTTATAAAAATCCATAATTTCTATTTAATTAGTCCAAATAATTTTTTTTATTTTTTTATTTTTTTTTGGAATTTTTTTCCAAATATCTAGGGTTTTTTTCCTATTTTCTTTTGAATTGGTGGTTGACCACTGAACCGGACCGGTCCGATTCAAGTGAACGGACCGGCTCGGTCCGGTCTGGGTCAAACACCATCTTCTTCCTCTAGTAATTAGTTTCAACAGTTCCTTTTTTTAATTCAATTTCATTGGGGTTGGGCTCTCAACCCCAACCCAGAGTTGGGTCTCGACATGGGAGACCTTCCCCTCCCATCATCTTCCTCGGACGAACTGCCATGGCAGTGTATCAGAGCTTGACACCCCAACTTCACAACACACCATAACGACAGCCAACGTAATAGCAACCCACACAACTCACCTTGGTCTCTATCTCCATCTTTCTCCTCTCGATCTACATCTTTCTCCTCTCGATCTCCCCTTCCTCCTCTTCTCAATCGATTTTTTTTACAATCGATTTTGTGCTCTCCGTTGATCTCTCTGTTTATTTAAGTTGAATAAATATAAATTTCCTCGAGATTCACATTGAATTAATATTGAGGCAAAACTAAAAGTTTACATTCATTATATATTTCGATCTTCCTCGAGATAAGTACTACGTATCTCGAGGTCAATCTTTGTCTCAAACCAAAATTAAATGAGGCAGTGTTGATTTGAAGATTTATGTTACAATTTCTTCGAGACTCACATCACATGAATATCAAAGCAAATCTAATTATTTACTTATTTTATATATTTTAATATTCCTCGAGATACGTGTTTCATATGTCGAGGTCGATCAAGTGGCTATCAACAAGATAATCACCACCATTTGATCGACTTGCTGATGATTAATTATTTTGATCTCCTCGAGATACGTAACAGATATTTCGAGGTAGATCTTATGATTTAATAACACCATACAAATCACTTGATTTTCCTTGAGATTGGAAAACACTCATCTCGAGGCGTGTATACACCTCACCAATAGTACGTTCTACCATTCTCTTTCTCAACACTCACGCTACGTGTATCTTTAGGCGAATCCAATGTATTCCTTTATTTCAATTAAACTATTGGATTGATTTAGATATATAAACTATCTTATATATATAAATACATATATACCTATGTATTTTCGCAGCTATAAATTTGTCATGCGCACCAACAACCACCTTCGTGCGTGCACACTATTGTACATCCCACGCATGTCACCCTCGATCCCGCATGTCACTAAGAGCCCACCAATTTATTTATTATTTTATTTAATTTTATAATTATCTCTTATTTTTAACTCCAAATTAAATTCCAGAAATACCCCAAAATTATCAAAAATTGGAAAAATTCTCCAACGCGCTCTGGAACTCACAAACTCAGCGTATACACTTTACTTAACCCTATTTCGCGTCGAAATAATGTTAAGTACATCAAATAGGCACACGACACACAAAAATAATATTAAAATTTATGATCTCCGATCTGTAACACGTGATTCCCACCTCGGATACCTAAATCCCAAATTAAATACAAAAATACTTAATTAGCTGCCTAATCAAGTTTATAAAATTATCGGATGTCACAAGATCGATCTTAGTAGCTATTAACAAACCCATCACCACTGACCGATTTAATCAAAATCAATTGTATTGGTTTTCTCGTGATACGTATCGTGTATCTCGAGGTAGATCAAATGGTTTTATAATTAACCACTCAATCACATTCATGCACCACTTGATTTTTCTTGAGATGAAATGACACATATCTCGAGGAATGGACAATTCTTCTCCAACAACAACGTTCAACCATTTTCTTTCTCGATGCTCACGCTACGCATATCTCGAGGCAAATCCAATGTTTACTTTTTAATGTAATTTAAACTATAGGATTCATTTATACATTTATATATAAACAATAATATATATATTAACATATACACACCTATGTATTTTTCGCGGTTATAAATGCGCCACGCGCACCAACGACCATCCTCGAGCACACTATTTTACATCCCACGCGTGTCACCCTCGACATCGCGTGTCACTAGGAACCCACCAATTTATTAATTATTTTATTTAATTTCGTGATAATCTCATCAATTTATGTTCAAATTAAATTTTGAAAAATACCTTAATTTTGACAAAAATTGTGAAATATTCCTAACGCACTTCGAAACTTATAGATACCGCCTATACACTTCAACTTGACTTTATTTCGTGTTGAAATAGTGTATAACATATCAAATAGGCACACGACATACAAAAATAATATTAAATTTATGATATCTGATCCGTAACGTATGGGTCCCACCTCGGATACCTAAATCCCAAATTAAATCTAAAAATACTTGATTAGCCTTCTAATCAAGTTTATAAAATTCTCGAATGTCACGTCGGCATCGCCATAATGTGAGAATGTTGTTAACCCGAGCTTCCTACTATTATCGATCCTTAGAAGCCTCTTTACTTTCTCATGACTTTTGATGAATCTTTCTGCCTCAATCAAGTCTGAATCGCCATGGAATCTCTTGGGTTCGAGCTTCTCATACTCCCTTGTTAACTTAGCCTCTGATGTCATCTACTCCCTCGGATCATTTATATAAGTCCTTCTAGCAAATATTTCTTGTTCAAAATTGTAAGTCGTTTTCAAAATTCAAGAGTGTATTTATTGCATTTTCACCTAATTTACCCTTATGCAATTCAAACATTTAAGATTCTTTGCCACTAAGAGAGGTTGACTTATACAATTTAAGAGTATAGAAATAGGCCTGGTGCCTAGTAGTAACTCAATGATGAAGTCAGCCTCTCTTAGTGGTAGTAACTCAATGATTCTTTGCTAAATGACATTTATGTAAATTATACTCGTAATTAAAGTTGTCCTAACTCTTGTGTGGTCTTTATATTCTAAACATTAAAAGGTCCACAGATACTCTTATTCTTAACATAAATACAAAGAGATTTAAGTCAAATGATTTGAGTCAAACTTATCTTTGGCATCGTCGTTTTAGCCACATAAATGAGAAAAGCATTTCTAAACTCCATAAAGATGGACTTTTAGATTCATTTGATTTTGAATTATATGAAACATGTGTATCTTGTTTACTAGGTAAGATGAAAAAGAGTCCCTTTAGGGGATATAATGAAAGGGAAAGTGATTTATTAGGTCTAATACATACTGATCTATGTGGTCCTATAAACACAATGGCTAGAGGTGGTTATCAGTACTTCATTACATTCACTGATTATTTCAGTAGATATGGTTATGTGTATCTCATGAAACATAAAGGTTAATATTTTGAGATGTTTCGAACATTTCAAAATGAAAAGCAAAATCAATTTGGAAAAACTATTAAAGCACTTCGATTAGGTCAAGGTGGTGAATATTTTAGTTAAAAGTTTGATGATCATCTTAGAAACTGTAGGATTGTCTCACAGTTAACTCTCCTAGCAACTCCATAATGGAATGGTGTTTATGAGAAGACAAATCAAAATTTATTAGATATGGTTCGATCTATGATGAATCATGCATATCTTCCTATTTCCTTTTGGGGTTATGTCTTAAAAACTACTGCATTTACACTGAATCGTGTTCATTCTAAAGTGGTTGATAAAACACCACATGAGATGTGGTTTGGGAAAAGATCAAGTTTTTCTTTCCTTAAGATTTAGGGCTGTAAAGTTTTTGTATGACGACAAATTTTTTAAAAAATTATCAGCCAAATCTACCAAGTGTGTATTTGTTGGTTACCCTAAAGAAACTAGAGGATACTACTTTTATAATCCTACTAAGAACAAAGTGTTTGTTGCTCGAAATGATGCATTTATGGAAAAAAAGTTTATTTTAAAAGACAACAATGGGAATTAAGTAAGTCTTGAAGAAGTTCAAGAACCACAAATTAACACTCAACCGCCAGTGGGATATCAACAAAGTCTTGAACTAGTTGAACCCCCACAAGTATCACAAGGCCCGCGTAGGTCTGATAAGGTAAGACATCAGCCTGAGAGAATTGAATTTCTTATTACCGATAGTAGTGAGGTATTGCTTATGAATCAAAATGAATCTACTACATATCAAGAGGCTTTGTCTAGCCTTGAGGCAGATAAATGGCTTAGTGCCATGAATTCTGAGATGCGATCCATGTATAATAACCAAGTTTGGAACCTGATTGATTTACTTGAAGGTGATATGACCATTGGATGTAAAATGGGTTTTCTTATAAAGCACGATTAGTAGCATAAGCTTTCAAACAGACTCAAGGTGTTGATTATGATGAGGCTTTTTCTCCTGTAGCAATGCTTAAATTCATTAGAATTCTAATTGCCATAGCCGCATATTATGACTATGAGATCTGGCAAATGGATGTCAAAATAGCTTTTCTAAATGGAAAGTTACTTGAGAATGTGTATATGATACAACCTAAATTGTTCATCCTGAGAATTCTAGGAAAGTGTGCAAGCTTCAAAAATACATTAATGGATTAAAGCAAGCTTCTCGGAGTTGGAATCTTCATTTTGATGAAGAAATTAAGGAATTTGGTTTCATTAAAAATGAAAATGAGCCTTGTGTATACAAGAAGATCAGTGGGAGCGTGGTTGTTTTCCCGGTACTGTATGTTGATGATAAATTACTCATTGAAAATGACATACCAACCTTTGCAGAGTGTCAAGTCTTGGTTAAGGAAGTGTTTCTCGATGAAGGACTTAGGAGATGCAGCCTACATCTTTGGGATTAAATCTTTGGGATTAAGATCTATAGGGATAGATCTAAAGGGCTAATCGGTCTAAGTCAAAGTGCTTACATAGACAAGGTAACGAATAGATTCAGTATGCAAGAATCTAAAAGAGGGTCGTTGCCAATGTCTCATAGTATAAGTCTCAGCAAGACTCAATGTCCAAAGACTAATGATGAGCTAGAGCACATGAATACGATTCCATATGCATAAGCTATTGGATCTATCATGTATGTCATGTTATGCACTCGACCTGATGTATTATATGCTTTTAGCGCAACAAGTAGATATCAGTTTGATCTCGGTGAGAGTCACTGGATAACAATAAAGAACATTATGAAGTACTTGAGAAGGATTAAAGAAGTGTTCTTAGTCTATGGAAGTTTGGAATACGAGCTTTTATAAATGGTTACACAGATGCAAGTTTTCAAACTGATATAGATGACTTCAGATCACAGTGTAGATATGTGTTTTCTTTGAATGTAGGCGCAGTGAGCTGGAAAAGTTCAAAGCAAGAAACTGTGGCGGATTCTACAATAGAAGCTGAGTATATTGTAGCATCCGATGCAGCTAAAGAGGCAGTTTGGATAAAAAAATTTATCTATGAACTTGGTGCAGTTCCTAGTATAGCTAGCCTCGTTTACTTTTATTGTGACAACAACGGGGCAATAGCACAAGCTAAGGAACCAAGATCACACCATCGATCCAAACATATACTTTGACGTTTTCATCTCATTCAAGAAATCATTGAGAGGGGAGACATGAAGATTTGCAGAGTTCCTATAGAAGACATTGTTGCAGATCCTTTGACGAAGGCTCTTCTCCAAATGAAACATAATGGTCATCTTAGGTCATTAGGTATTAAATACATGAATGATCAGCCTTAATGCAAGTGGGAGATGTTGTGGTATGTGCCTTAGGTCAATTAACAAACAATGTTATCTTATAATTTTAGTTAATAAAATTGAGGTTTTCATTTATTGTTTTATTATAAGTGATTGCATGTTTACCTTATAGTAAGATCCATAGGTATTTGTTGAAATATCCTAAATGTCCCTAGTCGATCATTATACTGGAACTATAATGAATTAAGACTAGTGTAAACCTCGATTGATGGTCCTATAATGATCACGCATATAAGGATACGAATCGAGATCATGAGTACTTATTAGGGAACAAGGTATTAGACTGACCCGCTATGAGAACACCACATGGATTAAGTCATAGGTGTTACTTAATATATGTATATCATTAAGTCCATCGACTTGAAACTACCAAAGACTTAAATATTAGGAGCATGGTAATTTGATATAATCAAATGTTGTCTTTAACCGAATGATTATAATGATTGTGATTGGTTACCATGTGAATAATATGTGAAGGTGTGTAATTAAAATAGAATTTGTCACTCTCATATGGAGAGATATATCAGTGGATCTCTCGATATGATAGACTGAAAATGGCTAAGTCCATGTGAATTGACATGTTCAATGTCACTGAGATGTTTTCAGTTTACCTAAAGATCGAGACTAGTACGATTGAACATTAAGGGTGACTTTCCATGCCTTATTTTTAGTCAAAGGATATCGCACAACAAAAGGATATGATATATGTTATTTATTAGGTTGTTTCGATTTTGATATTCATGCTACTTGAATAGTCATACTGCCCTTCTAGAGATCGCTTATGACTTGTGTACCAAAATAGATTTGGTTCATTGTCAACGTCGCATGAACCTATTGGGTCGCACAGAAAGAATGACATTGCGCAATTTCAATTGGTCCAGAGTAATGAATCTTATATGATAAAATTCATGAGATAAAAGCCCTTAAGATTTATTATATGATAACTTATTAATAGGGGCATATATGTAATTTGTTAAAACTGCATAAATACAATAATTGTGTTACGAATATGATTTTAAGTGAAGACTTATCTTCACATATAAATAAAGGGTGAAACCTTAAAACAAAATAAGATTTTCATTTTTGCAAATTTCGAGTTCTCTGGATTTTGGGAGAGAAAGAAAAACATTTTCAATCTCTCTAGGGGCTAGCAATCCAAATTGTGGTCACCATTCGTGTGTGGGTTTCCGATAGAGGACGCGCTTGAACGTCTTGGAGATCGAACAATCATAGAAAAAACATGGATTAAGGTATGGTTTACTTTTTATATCTAGTTTAATAAAACCTATTTTCGATCTTCTCGGGGTTTTTCAAAAATTGTTTTGAATTTTTCATTGCGTATGAACCCCAAGAACCCAACAGGTTTTGTATAACCGAGGTTTATTCGAGTTCGGTTTGGTTTTGTATATCGTGTATAATATCATGAAAACTTTTAATTGCTATTGTATTTACTATATGTTTGTCGTTAATATTCGATATATAATTATATTTATCAGGAGATTGAAGTAGAGGCTACTAGCCCTAGTTAAGTCTGGCTAGGTTATTAAGGTTTAATTAGGGTTTCAAGCAGAGTATCGCCTTAATCGGGATAGGGATACTACAATTTCGTATTATAGCTAGGTTCATAGCTTAAGGTGACTAACTCTGATACAGTTTGGCATTAGAGTCTACTTAACAATATAACCTTATCATTTGGAAACAAGTTATAGCTCGGATACAGTTTGGTATCAAAGCTTAAGGTTATTGGCTCTGATATACCTTGGTACCATAACCTAATTTACTAACTCTGAGAGTTGTCTCAAGTTATGAAGAAGCTTAGGACGTAATAAATAGTTTTATCCTGATTTTGGAGGGTAACCAAAAGATTAAAGATTGAAATACGTTATTTTTTGTGCTTTATTATATCTACGCGATAGGTATAAGAGTTATATGTTTCCTGAATGATAATAAGATGGTTCATGTCTATCAATTTCTTATGATATGAGAAAGTGTTAAAGGTAAAAGTCCAAGATAATCTTAACCTTGAGGAGATAAAAAAGGAAAGACATAAGAAAAACTTACAAAAATGAAATTAAACTCTTCTCTTATTAACTGTTTTTAAGGTTCTTTATTCTTGCTGATATTATTAGACAAATAATAGTCAATGAAGAAGTATATATTGGATCTAGATCTTGAAATGTGTATTAGAAGAATGGAATTTATGAAGCAATGAAATACTGAATGACTTTAGGTGGAACTTAAAGATGGTAGACCACTTTGAGATGTGATTTAATATTAGTATTGAAACTAGTTGATAAATAATGGAAGTTATTGAGCAAATTGTGAAAGATGAAGTTGAGAATTGAAAAACCAAGAAAGTTTGAAAATAGTTCAATCCAGAACATGCAGTGAGTTAGTAAGATATCCTAGTATCATGTTTTAGACTAGTATAGTCTAAATTAGGAAGAATGAGTTATCAATGAATATGAGAAGTTAAAGAATAATGTACGGTAGTGTGAATGAATATTCATTGCAGGATTGACAACTCATTATGATAATAAGGTGAAATTAGTTGTTCTCAAGAGTTAGTTGAGATCTGGTTGTCACCATGGTATGAGTAGAGTTAAGAATACATATAAAGAAGATTTCAGGCGATTGGTAAATCATTTGAAGTATATGATGGAAACCATTCGAACTTACTAGAAATCAAGCTATGTTCATGAATAAATGGTGTCGAGTTTAGAAACCCTATTTTAGTCAAGTTGTTATCGTGTTATCGATAACTAGATGGAGTATTTGAATACTTAGACGATGCATGAACATTACTATAAATAGTTATAAATCATGATGATAAATTGGTTCATGCCGGATTTTGCAAGTGCAAGTATAAAGTTTCAAAGATAAATTACTTGTATACGTGTTGAACACTAATTGCAAATCGATGAATTTGACTGAGATTGACACTGTTTGGGATTGTCCTATATTCAACAAAAAGGCAAATGAGTAAAGTAATCTTGAAATAATTAAATAATAAAAATGATTAATCCAGGGATCTTTAGTATCGTTGTGTAATTTATTCGGTTAATTCAAGTATAAGGATTGTTATAAGTTAAAATTAGATACAAGGATGCCTTGGAGGAAAGTTGAAGTATAGTTTGACTATAATGTTTGCTTGATGATACCTAAATTATGGAAGAAGTTAGAGGTTCATCCTAAGACTTCTTATTCAGGTAAGAATTTGTGTTGACACAATAAAGCAAAATTGTAGCTTATACTTATCTATATATGTAGTTCAAGACATTTGAGAAGAACTATTAGGGATTGATAATCTCAAGATAATTATTTTGGTAATCGTACAAAATATGGAAGGGCATCACTTGTAAAACAAAAGGATTTTAGAGTATTCGAACGATGAGAGTTTGAAATACAGATATATTCAAGAGGAAAGGTTTGTTAAGAGTCTTTTAATAATTCTTAAGATTCAAGAATCTTTGAAGAATCATTAAAAGACAACTTTGAGGTATAAAAACTAGTGGATTGGTGTAAGCAATGAGTTTCAAATTGTGAAAGTTTGAAAAATGTAATTATCAGAGTGACATAAATGGAAAGTGAGATTGATACCTTGGATTTCTTCAATGTTAGTAATTCACTCTAAAACATCACTCATTAAAGGTGATTATGTTGACAATGCCTTGAATAGGAAAATGCTTGATGGCCCAAATTCATTAAACTAGGATTAGCGTTAATCTTGGGGTTAACGGTCATAATTCGGGAGTTACGTGGACAACTTGGTTGGCTCTAATGCGAGAACCGAGGAAATATGTTATTTACGGAATGGTGGTTGTGTAAATGTGGTGTTTAAATTTATTATTATTATATTGCACTACATGTGTGTATGTTGATATCGGGCGAGGTTGTGTAACGGATGTTCACATCAAAAGGCGTGTCGACGCGGGTGTCGAGTAGGTGAACTACGGATACACTAGGAAACTTGACAAATTCACATAAGAGTGACTAGTTAATCAATTTAATATAGGTAATGTAACCATAGGCTAAGATTGTTTCAATTAAAATAATAGGCTATGATGTACCTTTAAATGCGTGCCGAGATGTGGGGCACTGAGTGCCGGGTAGTTGATAGTTAGTGGGACCACAAGTTGATAATTTTTTGTCACTAAAAACACTAATCAAGGCCTAAGCTAAGGTGAATTAATGTAATAAATCAAGGCCTATAGTTGAGTAAATTAAATGGAAAGCATAGGATTGGTCTAGAGATACACATTGGCACATCTAGGAACTAGGTGAGTAATGAAATGGTGTCACCATTTGATATTCCTCGGGATACATAAATCCTTGGAGATCAAGGGCTAGGAAGGAACATCACCTTAATATATAACATTAGTGATCAAACAACATGCAAACCAAATCACTCATTCATTTTTGCTGGAGAAGAAGAAGGAATTGCTGGAGAGGGGTGAATCATCAAGGTGTTGAAGAAATCCATGGGAGTTGGTGAGAAACTCTCAAGGTAGGGTGCTACATCAACTAGGTACACATCTTTTTAGTTGAAATTAGAACAAGTTATGGTTTTAGGCTTATTTTAGAGGGTAGATGATTGAGTATTTGCAATTGATTTATATATTTGAATTCCTCATTTCAAGCTGATAATTCAACTATATTGAAGTCCTTAATTTTGTTTTGAAATCATAAAGATATGAATTTTTGAAGTTGTAACACCGAAACTAGAATTTTGCATGTTGTATTAAGAATCAACCTGAGTAATTTGGTCATAAATTGCTTGTTTTTTATCCAAACCGGTGGCATTTGAAAGCTTATTTAAAGAGGAATAACTTTGCTTAATTGAAGGTATTTTGATTCAAATGTTTTTATGTCCAAACATGCTCTACAAGTAAGTGTTGGAATTCAAAAGGAAAGTTTTGAAACTAAATTTTTTAAGGGCATAAATCTCCAACTACTTATCCAAATGAGCTGATCTTTTAGTTTCTTGTATTTGGGTATGTTTGATGCCTTGTGACCAAAGATTACATTTTTAAGAAATATAGATTGGGAGAAATAGATTTTCTAAGTACGCTGGTTGGATTAGATTCCAATTAGACCTATGTTTAGTAAAATCATGATATCTCTTTCATTAAATCGAAATTTTGCAAACTAAACCTTTCTGAAAAGCTAAGAGAGAGACCAAAAATAATTGTACTGATGGAGGATTTCGATATTTGGACCATTTCATGCCTAAAAGTGCGATAAAATGTAGGACTGAAATTGAGACTTAATTTAGTATTTAGGGGCTGATTTAGGAAGATTGATTTAAAGTCTATTGAACCGATTTGAATAAACAATAAACACACTTAATTGACTTCAGGGACTTAGGGGACCATAGCTTAGTGTCGTGGAGCTTGTCGGGTCGGATACGAGAGTCCGGAGAAGTTGGAGCGCGGATCGAGGTGTGTAAACCCATTGGAACGCTTCACAGAATTCATGTTTTGGGTTTTATCAATATCACGTTTCATGTGTGACTGTTGGAGGGCACACATGGGTTTTCACTCCTATTCGGTTTGCGTATATATGGGTTGTGGCAAAACTGCTTGCGCGAGTTACTTGTGACAGTGCTCGTGTTGATGGCAGTAGAATATATCTATGACCGTCGGGAGGGATTAGGGTGGTCTTAATGTGTAATAGCATCGGGAAAGGACCATGCCATTTACTGAAGTTGGGTTTTAGTCACTGTAAGCCTATAAGTGTATACGTGGTTCCTATTTCATTTATCGATTACTGGCTAGTGTAGGTCAAGGTTTTCTCATGATTAGACGGATTTTTACGGATTATTGCTTCATTTCCAAGCTTATTTAATTGGTACATGCTGCTTATCTATTTAACGCTATTGCTTTTGCTTGTCGTATGTTGCCTACATTCATGAGAATATAACATACAATTGATAGGAGTTATATTCGCATGTCTCGTAGTTTATCACTTTTATTTCATGAATATTATGTGGAATTCTCTTGGGACTTTACTCACTGGAATCGTCACTATATTTGTTAAGTGACTGAGTGCAGATCCTTCGACGAGCAAGGGCAAGGGCAAGGAGGTACTGGGCGACTACCTCTGAGATTGCAGAGCCAGCTCGTGTGTGACTACAGTATGTATTGATTTTACTTTTGTTGGGTTTTGGGGACTGCAGAACACTGATTACATGTATATGAAACTTTTCTTATACTTATTTCGCCTTGATATATACATGGTATCTTTTGCCGGGTTTTCCACTACTTAGGATTGTTAAATACTACATAAGTTACTCATTAAAAGACTTCCGCTGTAAAATTATCATATAACCTGCTAAATTGAGTAACCGACTAACTAAATTATTAATACTTGTGTAAAGGTTAGTTAGCATAACTAGTGTTAGGTGGAAGAGTGTAAGCAACAAGTTAGGTCACGAGGCATCAAGGATAAGCGGGCCATGACGTGGCACGGCTTGGTATCGTGGGATGCGACTGGAGAGATCTCAAGGCGGCCTTAAATTTGGGGCCGCCACAACAATGGACGTGGTTACGATAAAAGCAGCTCAGTAATACCTCTTCAGTGTGATGTATAATAGTAATCCATTGAAGTCCTGCACAGGCACATCGTTCGCTGATTTGTCTAGATTGGTAATTACAAGTCTGTTCTGTAGAGCTCATATTGGAGCTGAGCTAATGATGATTGATTGAGTCGTGGGTTATTAGAGAAATTGATTGAGATTATCTAGTAGGTTGAGGGTTGACTACTAGTTATTAGTATTTTACATGGATAATCTCATTTTAGAACATCGAGCATGTAAAGACAGTTCTTGGAACTCGAATAAAAAAGTAAGGCAAGAATGTTACGAGAATCTCATGGAAGTCTTTAAAATATTCATTCAGGCGAAAAGGATGGTGAGTATAGGCAAGTAGAAAGTAACAGTAAGAGACATTTATCCACATTTCCAAATATACAAGAAGTATCTAGAAGCATAACAATAACAACTATGCTGAAAAAGAATCATGCTATAAAATACGTTAGTTAAACAAGATGAAACTGACACTCGACTAAGCAGTAATGATCTAGGTTTGGTCAGCCGTAAGTTACATCACGTCAGCCTTATTCTAGTATTAAGGGCGTAACCAGTCTCATGAATGCCTTCACATCCTCCTAAATGCTCATTACATAAATAAATACTCACAAGTGCCCCTCACATGTGATGTTTACTTGTCAACAACCTCGGATCCCATAACGCGTGCGTTACACAAGCTAGTAGTGAGATCTAGGCAACCCATGAAATCTTGTGCCTGTGTGTCACGCTCATCTCTATCATATCATGGTCCTAGATATAAACACTACTTTTATAATTCAAGAAATGACACGGTTTAATAATCCTACAATATAATTGCTTAAGTAAAATACGAAGGATTTAGGTTCACAATACACAAGTTTTCTGCCTAATAGCATGCTATCTAACTTGATAAAAGTCCTCAACAACCAAGAAAGACATAACACATGATTTAGAATCAATAAAACCATTCAAACACCAAGCATGCCATGAAAACAAACTAATAATATGAGATAGGCAACAAAGTCATGGAATCGAGAGTACAATAGACACATTAGTTCAAATGGCTGTAAAAAATGCACAAATAGGAAATGAAATGGAAAGAAATATCTCAATGAGTTTAATTACAATCCACGCAAAGTTCTGAGGCTAATTCGGTCTTCCGACCCTCGTATCTAGCTAACAACCTCTCAAGACTATTCCCTAGATTCCCGAGGTTAATTAGGGTGTTTTAGGACTTATACAAACTATCAAAGTTGGATTAAATCAATTAGAAAAACCCCTAACTCATAGCTTTTGCTAAAAAATCCACCAAGAACATCTACAACTTCAAAATGCCATAACTTTGTCAATTCAAATCGAAATCCAGATTTTATTGATAGAACATTTATTGGTTTTTCCCGAGGAATCGAGATTTATAAACTTTTTCAAAATTGATTTAATTTAACTTTTAAAATTATGCAAAAACCAGAATTAAAGTAAAACTATAATTTTTTAACAAACTTTTACAAATGATAGTGTATACTAACTTACTTTGTTGTAGAACATCACTAACTTGATCAATCCCTCTCAAATTCACCAAAATCTCCTCATAATATATGGTTTTCCTTCTCCAGATCTCCTTCTCTCTTGTTTTGATCGAATGAAATGTATTTGCATGTTAATATCATCTTATCTTATATATTAGGTAAGATTGATTTATAGTCGTTGATCTTAATGTTTACACCCATCTCGAGGCTAATCTAATGGCTTACAACATGATTTACAAACCACTAACTCACCCTTGAAAACACTAGTCTTAACTAATTGGTCTTGTGATGTGTCCACACGTATCCCAAGGAACATCAATGACTAATGTTTTATCTTGCTAACTTAGGTTTCATTTATACGAATTAAACTATAGCCAAATCAAATTTAACTATTTAAGCCACAAAAATCTTAAATTAAATTTACCACATCATTCTTCTACCCCTTCCCACGATAGCACATATCTCGAGGCGCTTCCCCGCTTACGTCTCGACGTCTATAACTAGCAAGTAGAGATGCGATAGTAGTCTACACATACACAATACACTTGGCATACATCACAAAAACTCTAACATATTCCTCGACCAGACGCTTTGATCAATGCACGTATCTCGATGCAGATCCCACATCATGGGTCAATGATCCTGATTAAGGAATTAACCAAAGATTAGGAATATGGGTCATGACACTCCAATCTGGGAAATTGTTACCCTATGCCATGTCTCTAAACCATTGACACATCGTATCGACCCTTTGACACTCTAAAACCAACAGAATCGACACTTTCGTTACTCTCATCTATCCGCAAATATGCACCTCTACTATCTCTAAGACCTCTAACAAATTCATGGTAGCTGTCGCCTCAAGTATACCATATCGATGAGTCATTTGGCAGACCACTGCCTCTTTGTCTAGTAATTTCTTGCTAAGGGCGTTTGCTACAACATTCACCTTCTTAGGCTGGTACAGAATCGCAAAGTTGTAGTCCTTAAGCAACTTCAACCACCGTCAATGTCTCATATTCATATCGTTCTATGTGAGGAGATACTTCAAACTCTTATGTTCTGTGTAAAGGGTGAATCTCTTACCAAAGAGATAATGTCTCTAAGACTTTAATGCAAAAATAATCGATGCAAGCTCTGTATCGTGCACTGGATAGTTTTTTTTATAGGTCATTAACTAACGTGACAAATACTCTATCACTCTATCTCTCTACATCATACGCATCTCAATCCTGTGCCACAAACATCTGTTTGAACTTTCAACTATCTGTCCGGCTCTAGCAACACTTACAACGGTGCAAAAGTCAACGTTATCTTCATGAAGCACGAATAATATCTTGTGAGTCGGAAGAAGCTTCTAATGTTTGTCACTCATCTCGGTGTAGGCCAATGAATGATGAAGTGAATCTAACTCGGGTCCATTGATATTCCTTCGTCATTGATCACGTGGCCTAAAAACTTCATCTTCAAAATTCAAAACTCACACTTACTAAACTTGGCAATAACCGATGCACTCTCAGAGTCTTCAGCGTGTCTTTGAGATGTCTCTCATGGTCCTCACCTGTCTTAGAATAAATCAAGATGTTGTCTATGAAAACTCTAAAGAATCGATCCAAAAACTTCCTCATAACTCGGTGCATTAAATCGAAAAACACGGGCGACACATTTGTTAGTTAAAAACATCATAATCATTAACTCAAACAACCTGCGATGCGTGCTAAACACCGTCTTAGGTATGTCCTCTTCCCTGATACTCAATAGGTGGTACCCTGACCTAATATCAATCTTGGAGAAGAACTGTGCTCCGTCTTACTGATCGAATAAATTGTTGATCCTAGGCAATGTGTATCGGTTCCTGATCATCACCTGATTGAGTCTCCTATAGTCGATGCACATCATCATGCTGTTGTCCTTCTTCTTCACTAATAGGGTTAGTGCTCCCCAGGGTGACATACTCGAGTGTATGAAATCATTCTTCGACAAATCCTCTAGCTGAGCCTTCATGTCCTCATGCTTTGATCGTGACATATGGTAGGGCCTGCTCGATATCGATTGGGTGCTTGGTACTAACTTAATCATGAACTCCACCTATATTTGGGGCAATCTAGGCAAGTCCTCAAGAAAATTTTGGGAAACACACATACTAATGGGACGTCCTCAAGCATAACCACTGATCGTACATCTGGCTCTACTATCCCTATTAAGGTCTCCATCTCTTGGGTGACCCCTAATCTACCCCTAATAATCGGGAGTAAAGTCGCGACTCCTATGAATGTGAACTTAAGAATCCTTAGGATCTGAAAAGTGATAGTCTTACGGAAGCAATCCAACTAGGCATGGTAAGCCGCCAACCAATCCATGCCTAAGAGTATTTGAAACTCAAGATAATTTAATACTCAAAAATATATGGGTGATGACCATTAACCTCGATTGGACAATCTTCACAAACTCGATTAGGGTATATTTTATCCCCTGCATGGTGCTAAGGATAAGGTAGGTGCTAACGCACCTTGGTGTCAAACTCGACTCTCCTACTATCGGCCCCAAAATAAATGACAATGTAGACCCAGAATCAATCAATGAATTAATGTTATGACCAAAAATATGTAACGTACCCTCGACTACCTATCGCGAGGCATTGCGGAACGGCTCAACTACCTCATGTATTTGCTCCCTGGCCTGCACTAGCAGAGCTGCAAGTGGTGGTACTGAATCCTAGGTACACTGACTATTATAGTGCCTTCTCTGACTATCTCCAAACCATATTATGGGTTGCTTGCTCCAAGAGCCCATACTCAGCTGTCCCTTGGCCCTCTGGCCTTGACCTCATCCATTGCTCCTCTGACCTTGGCTTTGTGGCACGTGCCGAGCATGTACAATAAGTCTATTGTATATCCTTATTATTTGTAGTAATGGTAAGTGGAATCGTTTCCACATGAATTTTGCAAACTTCCTAAGAAGAAAGGGTTTTCCTAGGGTTTTTATTATTTTACTTTAACTTAATTAAAATGAGAATTAAAATTATCTAATCAAACTAAAAAAATTAAAGAAACTAATTAAACTAATTAAACTAACACAATTCAAATTCACTAATACAAAATATTCTAAATTCGATTCAAATCAAATCAATAAAAAGCAAATATATAAGCAAATATCTAGAACAATGAAACATAAACCATTTTGAATGCGTACAAATAAATTAAATTATAGTTATAATCATACTATCATCATATTGTGAAGTATTCTTGAATCATTAAACCTAAATCATAAGCAATATTGCAAGCCTTTATCAAGCCACTAGTTTTCCATTTATAAATAAAAAATCCATATTATAATCTTATCACCATTAGTTCTTTGAAAGCTCAAAGATAACTAATAGAAACAAAACATCATTACACTCTATCAAAACTTCTTACTTGTAAGCCAATATTATCGGAATTAGCCATATAAATATCAAACTTAGAACATAAATCACTTAAGACATCTAAATGGTAAAATACCTTTTAAATTAATCCTAGTTATTACTTTTTATTAGATGTAGAACCTAAATATTAAAATACACATTGGCCACTATGCATTCAACATAACGTTTCTTGATTGTAATACACAAAAACAAATCTATTGAAACCGTAAATTGATGTATATGATTAAGTTTATCATTAAGCATACATTCTTCTTTATTATGACTACATTGCAAAACAATTTAAGTTCACGTTCGAACTTTGTTTAGATTGATAAACTACTCGCTCATATTTTAAATAAACACTGCAATAAAATAAATAAAAGACATTTATGAAAATACTTATTAAATACATGAATCTCCAAAAAGAGTTCAAAAGCAAGAAAAATAAACTAAACTAAACTCAAAATTGAAAATAGTCTAAAACTAATCAAGGGCACTCAATTTTGATTCCCTCGAGTCATATATATAGTATCTAATAGTGTACATATCCCACTCAAACTCAAATTCCTTGTTGTAATAAATAACTCTCATGGCCGACATTAGCGAAGCATAATCGAATCCTCCTTCCAGCTAAATTGTTGGGAAAATCGGTGGAATAATGACTCTATGGTTCAGCGATTTGTGTAGCGAGTCCAACTTTATTTTTGATTTGCTGATGAATCGCTGGACTTCTCTGCTTTCGATTTATGTAGCAAATCCTAGTGTATTTATTAAATCGTTGTGGAATCGCTGGCTATTTTCTTCGATTGACTGAATTCTTTACTTTTCTTCCCTTTTTCTTTCATTTCTTTATATAACCTGAAATCACAAAACACGAGAAAACCAAGTGTAATGTAGCCTTTCACATCTAAAATCGTCATAAAATATACTATAAAACATCGTCTAAATATTGACTTATCAAATACTCCCAAACTCAGCCATTTAATGTCCCGAGCAAACGAATACTATCAATTATTCCTTAATCTGATTTCATAATTATTTTTTCTTTTCTTAAACATAAGTGATCATTAAATCGAAACATATTACCCTCATATGAATATAAATTTTGGTAGAATATAAGGATTTAAATAACAACCCCCTTAAATTACAACTCAACCCTCGTTATGCAATACACCTCAAAACTTAAAGTTCAATCAATACCAAAGCCAGGCCACTATATAGGCTTTCTTAATCTCTATTGATAAGCATCAAGCTTACGATAACTAATATAGAATCTCAAGATACAAAAATCACTAAATGAATCTCAATTTCAAACAAAATTTAAAATTACCACCACAATCAAAGTGGATATGAATTTTTTAAGACACTAATAAATGTCATTATCATATTCAATTGTTGGAATGTTGAAAATTAAAAAGAGGTTTTTCACTCAACTTAGATATAAGCACTCGAGCTAAATCTTTTATTTTAAGAGTTTTTATCATAAACATTCTTCTATTTTTTGTATCTTTTTTTTTCTCTCCCATATTTATTTTCTTTTTCATTCCTACAGTTTCCTACTTCATTTCCTTTGGATACTATTATTATTTTTATAGGAACTCTTTCTCACATTTTTCCCACCACTAGATTCTCTGCTTCATTTCCTTTGGAATTTGCAAGTCTCTCTATTTTTTTCACTTAAAAAATTTTGTTAGCACTTCTCACTTTCACTATAGTTAAGGAAATATTCTTTCTAACTAAGTAAAGTCTTATTGGGTAATTTCCTATTTCTTCCCTTAATTATGGCATAAGTTCTTTTCATTATAATATATATATATATATACATATAATACTTGACCAATAATCTTTGTATAAAAAGATTTTTAGATATCTGTCTTATTTATCTTGATCTTTTCTTTCGATCTTCTACCCATTTTACATGTCTAACACAAAGCAATCAATCTCTCTAAACTCTTCTAGTGCAAACGCAATCTAGGTAAGTCAATCAATAGGGTATAACCATTTATTCCACTTTATCATAAGATTTTTATTTTCGTTGGAAATAAAAATATTACTTATATTTAAATCCAAATTATATTCAATTCATAATTTACTAACTAAATAAAATAAAATAAAGAAATATTACCTATTTCTTCATCAAATATTTGAAAATTTTCGGTCAACTTTGAATAAATTATATCTCTTGAATATTCCATACTTCGCTTCTTTATACTTCACTTTACCTAAATACCGAAAAACTCATTCCGAATTTTTTCCTCAAGGTTTAAAAATTAAGTCAGGTTTCCAACAAAACAAATATACCTCGTGAAGCGTAAATGAACTATATAAAATAATTTACTTTTAAAATATATAAAATTGACAAACAAAGAATTCATACATAATAGGAGAAATGTAATGGAATATATATTGTATTTCTGATTAATAACCAAAACAAGATTCACATTCTCTCACTCAAGCAAACATTAGAAAGACTACAAATTATGACGTCTAGATGTAAATTCATTATTACCATAAGCAACTCCTTTTTCATCCCTATATTCAGTGGGTTGTGAAACATAGCTATCACTAGAGATTTCAGATCAAAAGAAACTTGCATTGAGGTTTATTGCACCATATCAGATAGTCAGGTGAGTTGGGGAGGTTGCTTATCAATTGAGGTTGTTGAGTGACTTGGCTGGGGTTTACGATCTTGTCCACATATTTATGTTGAGGTTAGCGAGATAAGAGTCGAGACCTATGGTTGATGTGACGAGGATTGAGGCACGACCAAATGCGACTTACGAGGAGCACCCCGTTGAGATTGTAGATCGTAGGGTCCAGACTCTCATGACAAAGCAAATACCATTAGTTCTCGTCTGTTGGCAGTATCATAGGGACGAGGTTCTCACCTAAGAGAGTGAATATACCATGCGCGAGAAATATCCCAGGCTTTTCCACGATTAATATATAAGTTTAAGTTTGGATTTCGAGATGAAATCCCTTTTTGTTGGGAAGATTGTGACGGCCTGCCTAATTAAATAATGATTTAATTATTTAATCTCATACTAGGATCCAACTCAAACCCACGTGGACGTCGTGAATTAGTCTAGGGCATGCATGCCAAGGTATAATTTATAATTATTTTTATGTTATTCTTGTTCCATGACATGTGTCGAGCGTGTTCAATAAGTTTCCCTCCTATATTATACTTTTAAATTTGTAGTAGTGGTAAGTGGGTTCATTTCCATAGGGATTTTGCAAATTCTTAAAGAAAAAATGTTTTATTATTTTTATTATTTTTAGTTTAATTTACTTAATTTAATTAAAAATGGGAATCAAAATCACCAATTCAAACTATATTAATCTACTAAACTAATTAAACTAACTTAATAAACACAAACTAAATTCACTAAATTCAAATCAATTCAATTCAATAGAAAAAAAATATAAAATAAACATCCAAACAAACATCCAGAATAATGAAACAGTAATCCATTTTGCATCCATTCATATTACTCAAATCATAGTCATAATCATTCTTTAATCTCTTTGTAAAGTATTCTAGATCATTAAACCTAAATCATAAGTAAATAGGTAACCCTTAGCAAGCCACCAGTTCTCCTTATATCAATAGAAAAGTCACATTTTAATTTTATTAAATTAATCCTTCGAAACTCAAAGAAATTAACTTTAGGCAATAAAACTGCATTACGTTCCATGAAAGCTTCGAACTATTAAATCTAATACCTTCTGAAAGCCACTTCAATATTAAAATTAGATTTCAATCCACCTAGGATATCTAAACTGTAAAAGACCTTTTAAACAATCCTAGTTGCTACTTTAAACTAGATATAGAATCAAAATATCACAATACACATTGGCCACTATGCATTCAATACCTAGATTCATGATTGCAATTCACAAATAACAATCTATTAAATCAGTGAATTAAAGAATACGATTAGCTTCAAGCGTTAAGCACAAAATCATCTCATCATGACTACATCACAAAATGAATCAAGTTCATGTTAGGACTTTATTTAGATTAATAAACTACTCACTCATATTCATAATAAACATCATAATAAAAGACATAATTAAAAATGCATTATTATTGAATACTTGAATCTTCAGTTCTTCTCCAAAAGCAATAATAATAATAAATAATGGCCTCAAACTAATTAAAAGTAGTTAAACAATCAAAAGAAAACTTATTTCGTAATCTATGGTTCATATATATAGTATTATATGTAATACTAATCCCAAACTAACTTCAAGTCCTCGTTGCGATCTGAAATTCTCGAAATTAACTCTAGCGATTCGTCACCAATTCAACTTATAACGCAAATAACTGTTTAAATCCTTGAAGAAATGCTTCTTTGCTTCACTGATTTGTTTGGCAATTTACATGTAAAACCTGAATCGCTGCAAAATCGGTAGCGGTAGTTTCAAGTTTTCTCCTAATTCCCTGGTGAATCACTGTGCAATAATTACACTTGGTTAAATCCTTCATTTTCTTCTTTCTTAATCCATTTCTTCAAATATTCTAATTATTACCTAAAATAACTAAAATAAGAGAAAACCTAGTGTAATATAGCCATTTACATCCAAAATTACTCTAAAATACACTATAAAACACTGTTGAATTATTGACTTATCAAATACCTCCAAACTCAGCAGTTCGTTGTCCCAAGCAAAGGAATACTATCAATTATATTATGTTTTCTTCCATCATTCTGATTTCCTAATACTTACTCTTTTCTTAATGAGAAATGATCATTAAATAGAAACATATTGCCCTTATAAAAATAAAAATTATGATAGAATAGAAAGGTTTAAAGAACAACCCCTTATTTAACAACTCAACCTTCTAGTTATGTATTACACTTTGGAATTCAAAGTTCAATCAATTATCAAGGCTAAATCTCTATATACGTTTTCATAATCTCCACTGACAAGTATCAAGCTTATGATGACTAATAAAGAATCTCAAGATACAAAAATCACTAAATTTTTCTTATTTTCAAATAATATTTAAAACGCCACCATAATCAAAGACGATAGAGATTTTTCATCACCAATAATTATCAGAATCATGTTAAATTTGTTGGAATGTTGGAATAAGAAAATACTTCACTTAACTTAACTATATGCACTCGAGGAAAATCTTTTATTTGGAGAGTTTTTCACAAACGTCCTTCCATTTTTTTCTATATCTCTTTTTTCTTCTTTCTTCTATAATTATTATATTTTTCTTCTTTATATTCCTACAGTTCCCTACTCCATTTCCTCTGTATTATGTAATTCTTTTGATATGAATTCTTCCTCACTTTTTCCTACCACTATATTCCCTGCTCCATTTCATTTAGAATCTATAAGACTCTTTTTTTATTTCAAAACTCTTGTTAGCTCTTCTCACTTTCACTATAGTTAAGGAAGTATTCTTTCCAACTAAGTAATGTTTATTGGTTAATTTCCTATTTCTTCCCTTAATTGTGGCATAATTTCCTATTGGAAGTATACTTAACCAATAATCTTTATATAACAAGATTCTTCGAAATCTATCTTTTTTATCTTGGACTTTCATTTCGATCTTCTACCGATTATAATGTCTAACACAAAGCAATCAATCCCCTTTAAACTCCTCTAGTTTATACATAATCTAGATTAAGTCAAATAGGGTATAACAATTCTTTTGTATCATAAAATTACAATTTTTCATGGGTAATAAAGATATTATTTCTATTTATATCTAAATTATACTCAATTCATATTTTCATAACTGAATAAAATAAAATGAAGAGATACTACCTGTATATTCAAAAATCTAAAAAATTTCAGTCAACTTTGGACGATAAATAGATTCTAGATTCTACCATTTGAGTCTTTCATACTTGACTTCTTTATACTTTAATTTACCTAAAAACTCCTAAACTCATTCCAACCCTTGTGCTCAAAGTAAAAAAATTAAGTCAAGTTTCCAACAAAACAAATATGCCTTGTGAATCATAAAAGAACTAAATATAAAATAAACTGTTTTCTAAAATAAACAATTAAATATCTTATAATAGCAAAGTGTAATAGAGTAAACAAGGTTCACATTTTACTCATACAATAAATCATTAGAAAGATTACAAGTTACTTTGTGCAGTAGTAAATTCATCATCAATATCTTTAGGTCCACCTTCATTCCTTGTTGCAGTAGTTTGCAAAGTGTAGCTATCAGCAGGGTTATACACTCCCTAAGGGAATCTCAGTTGCAATGAAATAATATCAATGCTCCTCTTTGGACATTGCAAATGTTCGACAAACTTTCTTTCTGTCATGGAATGGTGATGTGCCAAAGTTCTTTCATTCTCTTCTTTCACCCCCTCATTGTCGAAATTTATTTCTTGATACGCATGAAACCTAAAAACAAGGATCAGGAAAATTCTTTTCTTTTAGCTTGTACTAGAGATATTGAACTGCCTTCTGTCCCTAGAACATTCACTTAAGCCATCAAACTTGATGTTCGTCTCGCATCTTCTTTTGTTATGTTATGAGTTATTGTTCTATTACTTCTGTCCTGTACTCTAGATCTTCTCATTTCCTTGAGCTCCATTTATTCTTCTGAATCATTATAACTTTCGACTACTCTAATCCTTTTGACCATAGCATCGGTAATGGTCCTCTAGGGTAATACATCAAATTCAACTTTGTTGAAACCCACTTTGGCTTTCATGTAGAGCTTAGTAATCAAAATTGGTAATGGTAGACCGTCGTGTTTCATGGTCTTTATTGCTTGTCTTATTGCGTCATGGATTGCATATCCAACGTCAATCTATCCCCAATTCGTAATAATGTGATAAAATAAAATGGCTCTATGGTTCTTTACTTCAAAGTGTTGTGAAGTGGGGTATAAGCAAGCATCTATAATGTAGCTCCAACATTTAGTGATTTTCCTAAAGTTGGTGGTTTCAATAAATTTAGGGTAACTTTCGCTATTGAGAGCAAATCCTCGTCCCGTAATTACCTCTAAGGCTTCTTAAATCATCACAAAAGGGGTAAGATTCCTAATGGATGTAGATGATATTTGAGTAATCGATATTAGTCTAATTCTAGCATCGGGAGTCTGTAATGTTTGTTTAGTGCGGTGGGTGAGATTTTGATCTTTTTCCCTTGAACTATTACTTCATTAGGATTATCACTGACATATCCATTCACGTAGGATTGGCGAACTAAACATTCTTTTTACAATTTTCCTTCATAGTCCCTAAGAATGTTCTCTCATTTCCTTTATCTTAAGATGCTCACAATTCTGTCTCCGTTCTTGTGCACATGTTGAATTTGCAATCCTCATTTGGGTATGATAACTCTTTTCGCATACCTAAAGTATCTATTTTGTGCTTTAGAACTAAAAAATTTCATGGGATCACAAGGGACTTATGTGCTCAAGTCAAAGTGGTTAAAGTCCTCGTCATTGTTAGGTGGGATGTTGTTCTCAACTCAGCCCTCCCGGGTCTTGACTCTCTAACACTAATCCATGTGGGTTGGATGGACATTGGTTGACCAGCATAATTCTTTTCGGGTTTTTCTATCAAAATCCTTTTTCTTTTTCTTATGCACTACTCCTACCTTATCCTCTACCTCTTCCCGCTATAATGAATAAATCAACTACAATGAATCGGTAAATCAAAATCATGTATTTGATATTAAAATGGATTGAAGGCGAGTTGCTTATAGGAAATCAAATTGTTATTTAGAAATATGATACAATCTTTGTAAAAAGGTAAAATATGCAAAATTTATTTAAAAATCATGAAAGTCGAATATATGAGATCAAATCTATCAAAACAATGTTTTTCAAAAAATTTTGAAATACCTCCCATTTTTTTAAAAGTAAATTTTAAACTTATTGCAAATACTTGTATTTTAAATTAATAAAAATCCCAAAAATTTTAAAATATTCAATTTGTAACCAATGATCACTACCCTCGCAATATCTAATCTGTTAGAATCAATGAACTCATTCATTCACGGTACCAAAAAGAATTCCAACAAAATTTTTTGAAATCAATTGAAAACTTTTTGCAAAAATCCTTCAAACCAAAGATTCATGAAAATAAAGAGCTAGGGTTCATCGTGATTACCTTCTTGAGAGTGAATCCATTGAGATAAGTTCTCTTGAACTTCTCTAGATTGGTTTTTTGAGCTTCAAGTTGAAATCCCTTAAACCCTTGTTCGGCTATACTCTCCCAAATTCAGATTTTTTTTCGGTTAAATAAAATTAAAATGAGATATGAATTACTTAATATCAGCATCCGTACCACGAACTAGCAAATCGACCAGCCCGAACTGACTCTCGAGGTGTTCGATAACACGATATACCTAAAAAAAACGTTTCGAGCTCACCTTCCTTTATTGTTATTCCAGTTTAAAAAACCATTTTCAGAGTTAATTTTTTGAAAAACGTTATACTGTATTTACATGATCAGTTGCATGTCGCACTCGTGGTGTGTGAAGCAAGTGAGCATGCAAAGTGATCAGGGAACCTAAAGTGGAAGCATCAATTATAATATATAGTAATCCATAAATGCAGATTCGAGGAACAAACTCGCAAATACAAATCAAATACAAGTTTAATTAACGGATACATACGAAAACCAATTCAACTAATATATTACCTAAAGTGTGGGTAAGGTCACTCGTCTACGGCGTCAACCACTCTAGTGCCTTGCTCTTTTGATAACCATTGCAATTCTAAGTGATTCAACAATGAATCTAGGTTCCAAAGCCCATAGTAAGTGAACAAATAGGTTTTATAAAAGTGCAGTGCATAATGAATAATTGAATAAAATATAATAACAAGAATGAAAGTAAACATGTTGCAATCCTATTTTTCATATGGTCAGGGAGATTCCCATGAACCTACAAGGTGCAAGACCTAGCTCGTATGTCATTGGCATGGTGGCAACCATCACTTACGATTCGGGGATATACGTTGACGGGATGTGATGCCATGAGCATTACTGATATACTATAACTTTGCCCAGGATGATCAAGGTCGTAGAAGGTGCACATAATGGTATACATAATAATACTACGCTATCGGACCCATCTGAGAGTCGGAGTCGGCCCCTAAAGGCCCAAATGACTATATGTATGGCCAATGGATAGTCATGGATGCAATGCAACAGTGCAACAATTATATGATGCATACAGAAAGTTTATAAATTCATATTTTTCACTTACTACTTATTTTGCACTCCGACATCCCAACCTCGTTTGGCGTCGTCAACTCCTAACATAATTATTTTATAACAACTTCGATTAGCTTTCAACTAGCTAATTTGGGTAACTTTTTAACCTTGAAAACCTTGATATTTTTCATATTCACCAAAAAAGAGCTTGTAGAGCTCACTTCATACTTTCCATAGACTCCAAGAAAACTTAATCGGATCATAAACGAGAAAGTTATGAATTTTCCAATATAACCTGTTGAATAGGCAAACTTTAAAAAATTTAGAATTAACTAAACTTATCTAAATCAATATTTTGCAATATATCGTCAAAACTCAAAACCAAACACCAAGAAATTACTCAATATCACATTCAAAATATTTCCACAGCTAGTGGAGTCAATTTGGACAAAAACCAATAATCAAATTTGTCCAAAATCCTAATGTCAATCCATTTTAACTACAAAATATCTTTAAAATAGTTATCAATTAAATTGCATCAATTAAAACCCACATCGGTGGGAATTATTCCAAACTGGCGCACATCAACTCAATACATCAGTTCTCAATAATACCTACCAATTCCTATCAAAACCCTACGATAGAAATTGAACAATGGCAAGAATTCAAATTGAATTATAAAAAATGCCCTGAATTGAGAATTTACCAGATTGTGGGCCGAATACATTATTTCGGCTAAGGAAACTTAGCCAGATCTTAACGTCTCGTGACGCTCCATTGTTTTGCTGAAATATACCAAGCGAAAATCAGACGTATGGAGCTTCACGAGCGAAAAAAGGATTTGAGTGGTTAGGGATTTAACAAACAAATGTTTCTATAGAAACGTTTCAATGATTTGATTTTTCTATATTCTTTTATATATATTTATATATGAACCCTCAGATGCTTGTCAGCAGCTTGATTTTTTTATTTATTAATTCTTGAAATCCCTATTTTGACGTGTTTTGACTTTAGGTGCTTGTTGTGCATCCGATTTTCACAAAATTATGCTAGACTCTCAACAAAATATTCTAACTCAATAAAACGTCCATAATACTAGTTTTGATAAAATCAAAATCCCAAAAATCTTAACTTTGTCCACGACACAACAAACATTTATGGATCAATTTTCTTGTCATACTTAGCCAAAATTGCATCAATTTGGACCCAATCTCAACCACAACTACTGTTAGCTAACACGTAATTCGAGGCAAAGTCTTATATCAATTTCGTTTTCATTTTACATTACCACCAATCCAATTTAGATTATTAGCTTATATATATATATATATTTATTTTTTTGAGTTATGTATTTTTACGATATAAAATCAACGAAAAATAAATTCAGCCTCGCCTAGCCAAGTATTTAGCCGCAGGTCAGTCATAACTATGCTACCCATGTAGTCATTAGACATCTCGTGTTTCGCCACTTGTATTATATAACATTATTTTGTTATTTAACTAATACACACACCCAAATATAAAAAGAAATAATTAAGTTCTATAGTCCACTATGTCGAGCACGATCGCGCCACTCAGTTGAACCGGGTCCGGGACCTCTGATCTGGTCAAATCGGGTTGGGTCCTATTTGATTTGATGACGGTTGTCACAATCTTCTCAACTTAAGAAATTTCGTCCACAAAATTTAAATTATACCTGATAACAACTTTGAAAAGTACTATTGTACGTAAGCCTCGCGCTCCCATGTGAAATCCTGGTTGTTGAGAAACTACCATTGGACTTTCACTACGGCATGTCCTTCTGTCTGAGCCTTTGAATCCTCTGGTCAATGATCTCTAATGGTCGCTCCTTATACATTGCGTCAGGTCTAATATCTAAACGATCTATATCCATAATATTGCAAGTTGTGCCCTCGCATCTTCTTGACAAGTAAATAATTAGCATGTTATGTAGTTTATTTTATGATGATTTTATATATGAAAGACAATATTACATGAGGTTTTCTCTTATTTTTGATATTTTAGGTAATAAATGGAGAATATGAAGAAATGAAGAAATTAATCAAGAGGAAGAAATATATGCAGAATTTTCATTGAGGAAATAAAGAAAAATTGGAAATGAACCAGCGATTCCTGGAGACATTGAATCGCTGGCTAAATCGATGAACTCAAGAATAGACCAGTAAGCTCAAAATTCTGGATTTAATCAGCGATTCCTGACTCACATAAATCGTTGTGAATCGTTGAGCTAGATCTTATGAATTTTGGATAACTACGAGTTTTTTGAGTTTTTTTAGGATGTTTACTACTTTCAATACTATAAATAAGAACCCGAGGTTTCGAAATCAATTGCCCTTGATCATACTTTGAAGCCCTAGAAGTCTGGGTTGTTCTTGGAGCCATAGTCTACTTAGTTTACATACATTGTTTATTATTTCATTGCTTTTGTAAATTCATGATTAATTATGGGGTATTTTTAATTATGACTTTTATTTATATTATTGCAATGATATTTATGCTTATGAGTTGTAGTTATGATGAGATGAATATGTATTTAATGCTTTAAAATTAATTGTATTCTTTGATTCATTGATTTAATAGGTTAATATCTATTGATCTTTATCATTGATCTAGGTACTGCATGCATAGTTGCAAATATGTATGTGATATATGGTTTCATTATCTAATTAAAGTAGTAACTAGGATTATTTGAAAGACAAAGACAATTTAAATATCCTAGGTGAATTTGAGATCTAAATCTAGTGTTAAAGCAGTTTTCCAAATATGTTAGATTTAGTAGTTTAAAGTTCTCATAAAATTTAATGTGGTTCTATTGCGTGAAGTTAATGTCTTTGTGTGAATAAAGGGGTTAGCTCAATAGAATTAGAACGTGGCTTTTCCACCAGAATAAGGAGAATAAATGGCTGGCTAAATGTTGTTTACTTAGTTATGATTAGAGTTTAATGACTTTTCTTACTTTTTAAAGTATGTTCATGACTACATATGGATTGGATTTACATGTTTGGAATGCAAAATGAATTTACGTTTTATTATTCTAGATATTTTCTTAGGTATTTATTTATTAGTAAATTTAATATATTTGATTGATTATGAATCTGGATTGTGTTAGTTAATTAGGATAATATATTTAGTTAAGTGTTATTATATTATAATTAGTTATTAGTTAGTTTAATTATTATTATTAAGAAAGTAAAAATAAAAATAATAAAAACCTTTAAACGTCTTTTTTCCTAGATATATTTGATAAAACCTTTAAAAGTCTATCACTATAAAATAATTTAAGTATAATATAAAAGGGAAAATTATTGTACACGCTCGACGCATATCAACTTTTTAGCGTTGTTGCCCGGGATTCAAACTCAATTTCTTAAGAATTTTAGACGTTGTATGATCTATCCACTACACCGCTCTAATTCCACAAGATCCTTAAATTCATTTGATACTAAGGTAGATAAGATATTTAATCATAATTTAAGACAACAACAACGTAGAGGACACCAGCCTACCACAATGGAAGTCAATAATAACTTTAATCTAAATGATAATAATAATGATAAAAAAAAGAACTTACTTTTAGACAAGCTAATGAAAGTGTTATTGCTTATGAACCAATGTGTATTGCCTATCCCGAGGGATTTCCCGAATTCGAACTTAGACTGGATTTATTAGTGCTCTACCTAACTTCTATGATAAGGATAATGAAGACCTACAATAATTTATAAGGGAATATCAATAATGTCAATGGGATGAAACATAAAGACTACACGCTAGAACAAGTCAAACTTAAAGCTTTTCCTTTTGTATTGAAAGATCATGCACAAGATTGGTTGGTTTGTCTTTCTTAAGATTCGATAACCACATGGGCTCAAATGTTAGAAGCTTTCGTAGATCAATATATGCCTGCAAGAAAAACTAGTACTTATAGAAGGCAAATCAAATTCGTGAAAATGAAAGACGATGAAAAATTTATTGAATTTAGAGATTGATTTCAAAGATCAAATTCGTCTTGTCCATAACATGGATACACTCAAATAATTTGATTAGAATACTTCTATGAAGGACTAAACCATTTTTAACAATGACTATTACATATCGTAAGTGGTGGATCATTATTTGATGTTACACCAACTCTAGCAAAAGAAGCTATCAACAATATGGCTAAACAATCTATACAATATGGTGAAAAGATCAATACATCAAGAAAGAAATTTTATGTGGTTAATAATAAAACAAGTATAAATTTGACAAAAAAGTTGAAGAATTATCTAACGTGGCCAATCTACTATTAAACAATAGATCAAATAAAGTTAAACCATGTAGATTTTGTAATGAAATTACCCATCATATGGATGTCTGTCCTACTTTACAAGAAGACAACAATGAAGAAGTCGACGTGGTTATGAACCACTATTCTGGTCCACCTAGAAACCAATATAATAATAACAATTGTTACACCGAAAAACCAAATTCAAATCTTGGCTACAGTCCAAAAAATAAAAAATATACCACTTTTAGACCGAGAGCACCAACACCACCTACGACAAAGCAACAACCTCAAAAAATTATTCAACCTACGCAACCAAATCTAGAATAAATATTACACAACTTTATAACTCTAAGTCACTAAAACTTTACGCAAATTTATCAAAATCAAATTAAAATTGACACGTCCAATAACGAGCTGAAAAATCAATTAAGTTGAATGATTGTACAAATCAACAAATTAAGTAATCAAACTAAAGCATTTACTCAACCTACGAACACTATTAATCAAGCACAAGTTAACTCTTTATTTTGTGAAACGAAAAAGAAACGAATACGTAACAAAGACACCAAAAAGAGATAAAAATAAACTAAAATACATAAGACAATAGAATAAGAAGAAAAATAGATGATAGTAAATATCATTCCCACTAGGGAATGGATGATCGACTCATTAAAATGTACACCTTTTTTTCGAAAGGCTATACTTATCGAATTTACCCAAAGTAGAAGCCTACAAAAAATATGTACAAAATTCTAAATTAATTAACCAAGACAAAGTAAACGATAATTATAAATTAAATGAAGAAATGCATTCTAATTATACCGTTCCACAATGATTAGCAAATGCTAGGGAGGAAGAACCTAAAGAAGACATATCAGAAAAATTAGGAAATTAGAAATTAATGAAAACTTAGAACAAAAATTTCTTCTTTGATAAGAATGCTTGAGAAATGTTCTGACCTAGGAATATTTTTTCGTACCCATTACAATGGGAAATTCTTCTATTGAATTTGCTATTTGTGATCTCGGGGCATCAATTAATGTTATGTCACTAAAACTTTATAAATAATTGAAAATATGATCATTAATTAATACGCCTATTAACGTTAATTTAGCAAAAAACACCATTATTAAACCATATGGATTATTAGAAAACATCTTACCATATGTACATGGTTTAGTATTTTTAGTTGATTTTTATGTCATGGAAATGGGAGATTCTACATCACCCAATCCTTTGACTATACTATTAGGTACACTTTTCTAAAGACTACTAGAACTAAGTTAGATATTTCTGAAGGAACAATGTATATGGAATTCGCTGATAAGATTGTCAAATTCAAGATTAATAATAAACTTAACTATGACCCGACATTGATTGTTGGAGATAGTAGACTCGAACGAACTGCATAGCAATTTGTCCAAGGAAGAAGACGATATGGGAGCCATCTCCCTTCCCCAAGAATGCTATGGGGTTGGGTTAAACCCAACCCAAACAAAGAAAACAAATATATGCTTTCGATTTATAGGCAAGGGAGATGAGCAAGAAGAAAGGGGTTAGGCTCCTGAACCATGCAGCTTGGCTCGATTTAGCCAAACCCAGTTCGGCCCGGTTCAAGCCCAAACCCTTTCCAAAATTAAAAAAAAAACAAAAGAATAAAAAAGCTTGAAATTTGGGAAAAATTCTAGAAAAATAAAGAAAAATCTTGAAAAATAATATTTTGACCAAATAAATAGAAATTGATGAATTTCTATGAAAATGAACAATTCGGGATTCGTGTGAGTCTTTATAATAAGGTTTTACCTGAAAAAACGTGAAATGATCGTATTGACCTAAAATTTGATAAATTAGTTCTCGATTCGATTAGGACGGGTTTAGAGGTTCTAATTAATGAGTATTGGACCCAAATTAATGAAAATTGATGTAATTTAGGTTTTTGATCAGCGCAAAAGGTTTATAGATTTCGACTGTTGAATAAGCTCGTATAAAGTTAGGAAAGTTTGGCATAGGTAACTAGGACTCATATTCTTATCAATTATGCTTCGTAAATTAGTATATTTAGTTCATATAACATTATGGACTGAGAATGGGGCAACATACTGTGAATTGAATGTTTTAAATGTGAAAATGATCGAAAGTGTACGACAAGGCTAATCGGGACTGAGGTTGGAAAGGTATGCCTACAAATGGATTCCGCCCTTTCATTCTCAGTAAGCTAGATTTTTACCTTGGTTGACATTTTCTAGTTAGATTTGGGAGCTCGATCAAGCTTTAATAAGCCAACAGAATCACATGTTGCACAGAGTGCGGATTTTATGGTTGTATTCTCGAGTGAAGCGAGTGTAAGACTATCTTTAAACTCATATTTACAAGTCATGAGTACAATTCCAATTAACATTTGAACTTATATTCCATTATTTATTCTTATATCATTTTTAATGTTGGAATATGTATATTTTAGATGCATATTGTTATTCATAAATTCTTTAATCGTAGTTGATAATTGATGTGTTTACGAGGATCACTTACTTAGAAAGTTGGAGCGCTCATTCCTCGACTAACATTTCAAGTTATTGACGTGCGCTTCGACTAAAGAACGGAGAAGATTAGGAGTTTTCAGTCTTCTCTACGGTGAATTGATTTCCATTTGTTTTATTTATTGTATTGAATTATTGTTTTGTAATAACCAAGGTTGTGATATGGTTTTAATACTGAGATTTATGTCGATTTTAGTATATGGTTTATATTATCAAAAAAAGTTTTAATTTTGCTGCATTTTCAATTATTTATTCGATATACGATATATTGTATTGTGATTATCGGTATGAAGGACAGTTGTACTGTTACTCTAATTGAGTTCGACTGGTGTACTGGGGCTTAATCAGGGTTTCAGGTCAGACATTCCCTTAATCAGGTTAGGGGATACTATAGTTGATATCAGAGCCTAGCCTTTAGAGCTTGGTCTCACTATTTTGAGATTTATGGGAATCAAGGAATAGCTCTGATACTTTTTAGTATTATAACCTAAATTCATTACCTATAATCTAAATTGAAGTCTAGGTTCACTGACTTGGAGATTGGTTCTCAAGTTATTAATAACATATGACTTAATAAATGGTTTTATCGATGTTTTATGAAAGATAAAAGACTGAGTAATGTTTTGTATTGTGTTGTATTATATCTATGCGATAGGTATAACTGTAATGTCTTTCCTATACATTATATGATGAGAAAGTATTGAGGATTTGGGTTTGTTGAAACCTATATCTTAATGATATATGGAAAAAGGAAAGACATAAGAAAACGTATGACAATAAAAAGTAAATTTTGCTCTTATTGGATAGTCTCTAATAGTCTTTATTCTCACTTATATTGTTGGATTATTGATAGTCAGTGAAGAAGGGTCTATCAAACCTAGACTTTGAGACAAATTTTAATAGAATGGACCTTAAGAAGTTAATAAAACATGGAATGATTTCCAGTGAAGCTCAAAGGTGATAATTCCCTTTGAGTGAATTATATAGAAGTAGTAAAACTAGTTAAACAAGATTAAAGGGCATTCAATGAGGAAATTAGTGGTAAAGGATGTTAAGAACCTAGTTGAGATTAAATAACCCCTAATTATTTGTACTTCATAAGTTTTTATGAAGTATAAGATTCCAAATATGGTACTAGTCCATAAGAGAATAATGAGAAGAAGCTTATCAGTATTGTTGTGGTGTAGCCGCACATACTGAAGATAAAGTTCAAATAAGAAAATTTTATTAGTGTTGTTATGGTTTAACACACTCACTAATAAAATGATAAAAGGAAAAAGGTGACATTCTAGTGGATCCGCACGTATAAAAAAGACAAATAAACTTTAGTAAATGCAAATGGAGAATTGGATGACTTGATTAAAATTAAAAGTTGATAATTTACTTTGAGATGTTCCCTGCTACTAGAGTTGATACTAATTAAGTTAAAAGCAGAGGATATATATAGGAAAGTCATTCAATTAATGGAAATGGTACGAGTGGTTATTGATAGTACCTATGATAGATAAAAGACCACTAAATAACGTATACTTCATAAGTGTTTTATGAAGCATAATATTATCAAATTGATGTGTAGATCAATGCTTGGATATTAGAAAATGAATTTAATTACGAAATTACATTAGAAGTGAAGATTCATATCGAGAGATGAGAGTTGAAAGATTATAGGGAATTTGCGTTGTTAGTCAACTCTATATTTTCTGTTGGACTACTATAACTTTTGTGGTAGTTTCATATGAAAAGTTAAAGTTGAGAATGTGTATAATCTGGGTTAGAACATGGTCGTAAGCTAGTGAGATGTTCTAGTATGATCTTATAAACTAAAATAGTTTAAATTGGGGAGAATGAGTTGCCAATGAGTCTAAGGATTTGAGAACTCAAATAATACTTTATGATACTGGAAATGAATAGGTAAGCAGAATATCAAGAAGTTGGTATTAACTGCTACTTTTAAACAAGAATTGAGTAAAATTCAAATTTTCTACGAGTTGTGAATCGTTGAGCTAAATCTCATGAATTTTGGATAACTATTAGTTGTTTGAGTTGATTTATAATATTTGCTACTTTGAATACTATAAATAATAACCCTATATTTTGAAATCAATTGCCTTTAATCGTACTTTGAAGCCCTAGAAGCCTTGGTTGTTCTTTGAGCCGTAGTCTAATTAGTTTACATACATTGTCTATTATTTCATTGCTTTTGAAACTTCAAGTATTTTTATTAGAGGTATATTCAATTATGTCTTTTATTTATATTATTGCAATACTATTTATGATTAGGAGTGATTAGTTTGTTTGATCTAAACAAAGTCCGAACATGAACTACATCTGTTTTGCAATGTAGTTATAATGAGATGAATATGTGCTTAATGCTTTAAACTTAAGCATATTCTTTGATTCAGTGATTTAATAAGTTAATATCTATTGATCTTAACCATGGATCTAGGTATTGCAAGCATAGTTGCAAATATGTATGTGATATATGGCTCATTATCTAATTAAAGTAGTAACTAGGATTATTTGAAAGGCAAACACTATTTAAATATCGTAGGTGAATTTGAAATCTAAATCTAGTGTTAAAGTGGCTTTCCAAAGATGTTACATTTAGTAGTTCGAAGTTCTCATAAAGTTTAATGTGGTTCTATTACGTGAAGTTAATGTCTTTGTGTGAATAAAGGGGTTCGCTCAATAGAATTAGAACTTGACTTTTCCACCGGTATAAGGAAAATAAATGGCTGGCTAAAGGCTGTTTACTTACTTATGATTAGAGTTTAATGATTTTTCTTACTTTGTAAAGTATGCTCATGACTATATATGGATTGGGTTTACATGTTCGAAATGCAAAATGGGTTTATGTTTCATTGTTCTCGATATTTGCTTATATATTTATATATTATTGAATTTAATATATTTGTTTTTTTATGAATCTGGATTGTGTTAGTTAATTAGGATAATATATTTATTATTATTAAAATATAAATATAAATAATAAAAACATTTACATTTTTTTCTAGAGAGATTTGATAAATGCTTGTGGAGACAATTCCCACTTGCCATTACTACAAAATAATTTAAGTATAATATAAAAGGGGATATAATTGTACATTTCCGACACATGTCAATTTTTGGAGTTGTTGCCGGGGATTTAAACACAGTTTCATAGGAGTTTTAGACTTTGTATGGTCTATCCAATTCACCGCTCTAATTCCACAGGATCCGTACATCCGTTTGATACTAAAGTAGATAAGATATTTAATCGTAATTTAAGACAACAACAACGTAGAGGACACCAACCTACCACAATAGAAAGAAATAATAACTTTAATCTTAATAATAATAATAATAATAATAATAATAATAATAACAATATTAATAATAATAATAATAACAATAATAATAATGATAATAGAGAACTTACTTTTAGGCAAGCTAATCAAAATGTCATTGCTTATGAACCAATGTGTATTGCCTATCTAGATGGATTTTCTGAATTTGAGCTTAGATATAGATTTATTAGTGTTTTACCTAACTTCTATGGTAAGAAAAATGAAGACCCACAAAAATTTATAAGGGAATATCAACAAAGTCAATATGATAAAACCTAAAGACTACAAGTTAGAACAAGTCAAACTTAAAGCTTTTTTTTTATTGAAAGATCATGCACAAGATTGGTTATTTTATCTTCTTCAAGATTCGATAACCACAAGGGCTCAAATGTTAGAAAATTTCCTAGATCAATATATGCCTACAAGAAAAACTAGTACTTGCAGAAGATAAATCACAATCGTGAAAATTAAAGATGATGAGAATTTTAATTAATTTTCGGATAAATTTCAGAGATTAATCTCTTCTTGTCCACAACATGGATACACTCAAAAAGCTTTATTAGAATACTTCTATGAATGACTAAGTAATTTGAACAATGACTATTACATACCGTATGTGGTGGATCATTATTTGATGTTACACCAACTCTAGCAAAAGAAACTATTAACAAGATGGCTAAACAATCTAAACAAGATGGCGAAAAGACCGATACATCAAGAAATGAACTTTATGAGCTTAATAATAAAACAAGTAGTAAATTTGACAAAATTATTTGAAGAATTATCTAACGTGGTCAAGCTACTATTAAACGATTGATCAAATCAAGTTAAACCATATAGATTTTGTAATGAAGTTACCCATCCTATGGATGTCTGTCCTACTTTAATAGAAGACAACAATGAAGAAGTCGACGTGCTTATGAATCAGTATTCTGGTCCACCTAGAAACCAATACAATAATAACAATTACTACGTCGAAAATCAAATTCAAGTCTTAGATACGGTCCAAAAAATCAGAACTGTACCACTTTTAAACTAAGAGCACCAACACCACCTACAATAATGCAAAAACCTCAACTAATTATTCAACCTATGCAACCAAATCTATAACAAGTATTACACAACTTTATGACTCTAAGTCACCAAAACTTTACGCAAATTTCTCAAAATCAAATTAAAACTGACACGTCCATTAACAAGCTCAAAAATCAATTAAGTCAAATTACTCTACAAATTAACAAATCAAGTAATCAAACTAAAGCAACTACTCAACCTATGAACACTACTAATCAAGCACAAGTTAACGTTCTATTTTGTGAAAACAAAAAAGAAATGAATACACAACAAAAGACACCAAAAAAGATAAAAGAAAACTAGAATACCTAAGACAATATAACAAGAAGAAGAGGAGATGATGGTAAATGTCATTCCCACTAGGGAATGGATGGTCGAACAATTAAAATGTTTAATAACGTAAATACTTAAAGCAGTAGTCCCACTACTCTTCTTTTTCTTTAGATCTTCAAGATAGAGCTTGCAATTTCTGAATCAATGTCTAAGTGCATGGCAGAAATGAAAATTTACTTCTTTTTCCTTTTCCTTCTAGGACTATGAAGTAGAATCAGCCTTAGGCTTGACTTATTCCATAGGCTTTGTGACAGTCCCAACAGCCTTGGCAACTTTAGCCTTGTTTTTGCCCTTCTTATTCAAATCCTTTCCTTTCTGAACCATCAACACATTAACAGAAGGTTTCTTGACATTCTGCTCACTAGTCTTAAGCATCAAATTTAACTCTGAGATAGATTTCTCCATATTATTCATGTTATAGTTCATCAAAAATTGTGAATAAATATCAGGGAATGAATTCAAGATCAAATCCGTAGCCCACTCTTGGCTTATGGGAAATCGAAGTCTTTTCAAGATGGTCAATATAGCCCTTCATTTTCATAACATGAGGACTAACTAACGTGCCCTCAACCATAGTGCAAGAATGAAGGTTCTTGACTGTCTCCAACCTTTCTTGCCTAGCGTGATGCTGGAACATTTCCTTCAACATCGTAGCCATGTCATAAGCTTCCATGTGTTTCATGTCCTTCTGATGTTCAGGAATTATGGTTGCCAACATAATGCATGCAACATCAATTGCGTCTTTGACATGCTTAGTACGTGCATCCTTCACGACTCTTAAAGCATTAGCTGGTGGTTCCTCAGGAATAGAATCATCTAGGACTTACAACTTATGTTCATGCTTAAGAACAATTCTTAAGTTTCTGAACCAGTCAAGAAAGTTTATCTTAGACAACCTATCCTTCTTAAGGATGGATTGCAGTGACAAGGGATTAATGTGATTTGAAGAGATCATAGATCTATAACAAAGATTACGCAAAAGTTCATTTTAGACTCCCACTAAATAAACAACCCCCCTAAAGACGTTATGTTAATTTAAGGGACTAAAATCCATGTTTCACTTAATTCCAAGATAGCTAAAGCATGACATTTTGAATTAGGTTATTTAGATAGGTACCTATTACCAATTACATCATATGTAACTTTTAGTTATTTTTATGAGATTATAACATCTTAAGTCTTAGTATGTTTTATCTCATCTTGTGCCTAAAGCTTAAAATCGTTTTGATAGCTTTATCAAGTCTAACCATTTTAAATAATAGTGCAATTGTTACTCAACTTGCCTCACCAAGATAACAAAACACACTCTGCAGAGGCAGACCCATATTGATGTGATCTAAGTGTTGACAAGTGTTTGAGAATAGATTACACTTGACTTAAAATTTGGAATATGTATTTTTATTTGTTTTAGTGATCATAATTTAAACGAGATAAATATCATATATTACAATGCATGTACAATCACCAAATAAGTTAGTAAATTTTACTAATATTGACTATTATACTAATTCCTTGCGCTACGAACAATTAGCGACGGTCTCATTAAAGGTTGTTTACTTACTAGGTGAATTTAAGATCTAAATCTAGTGTTGAAGTGGCTTTCCGAAGATGTTAGATTTAGTAGTTCAAAATTCACATAACGTTTAATGCGGTTCTATTACGTGAAGTTAATGTCTTTGTGTAAATATAGGTGTTAACTCGACAAAATTAGAATGTGACTTTTCCTTCGGTATAAGGGGAACAAATGGCTAGCTAAAGGCTGTTTACTTATAATTAGAGTTTAGTGATTTATCCTACTTTATAAAGTATGTTCATGACTATAAGTGGATTGGAGTTACATGTTTGGAATGCAAAATGGGTTTGTGTTTCATTCTTCTAAATATTTGTTTAGATATTTATTTATTGCTGAATTTAGTCTATTTGATTGATTGTGAAATAAGATTGTGTTATTTAATTAAGATAATATAGTTAATTAAGTATTATTATATTATAGTTAGTTATTAGTTAGTTTAATTATTATTATTATTAAAATAAAAATAATAATAATAAAAACTTTTAAAGTCCTTTTTCCAAGAGAGGTTTGACAAATCCCTATGGAGACGATTCCCACCTACTACTGCTACAAAAAATTAAAGTATAGTATAAAAAGAGAAATTATTGTACACACCCGACTCGTATCAACTTTTGACGTCATTGCCTGGGATTTATATACAATTTCTTAGGAGTTTTAAATGTTTTATGGTCTATCCAATTCGTTGTTCTAATTTCATAGGATCCTAACATCCGTTTGATCCTATGGTAGATAGCACATTTAATGTCATGCTTTAGCTATCTTGGAATTAAGTGAAACATGGATGTTAATAATAATAATAATAATAATAATAATAATAATAATAATAATAATAATAATAATAATAATAATAATAATAATAATAATAATAATAGTAATAATAATAATAATAATAACAATAATGATAATAGAGAACTTTTTTAGTAAAGGTAATTAAAATGTCACTTCTTATGAACCAATGTATATTGCCTATCCTGAGGGATTCCACGAATTTGAACTTAGATCTAGATTCATTAGTGCTCTACCTAACTTCTACGATAACGACAATGAAGACCCACAAGAATTTATAAGGAAATATCAACATAAAGTCAATGGGATGAAACCTAAAGACTGTACGTTAGAACAAGTCAAACTTAAAGCTTTTCTTGTTGTATTGAAAGATCAAGCATAAGATTGGTTGTTTTTCCTTCGTCAAGATTCGATGAACACATGGGCTCAAATGTTAGAAGCTTTCCTAGATCAATATGTACCTGTAAGAAAAATTACTACTTATAGAAGACAAATCACAGTCGTCAAAATGAGTGACGATGAAAACGTTAACGAATTTTTGGTTAGATTTCAAAGATTAATTTCATCTTGTCCACAACATGGAAACACTCAAAGAGCCTTATTAGAATACTTCTATGAAGGATTAAATCATTTTGAACAAAGACTATTAGATATTGTATGTGGTGGATCATTATTCGATGTTACACTAACTCTAGCAAAAGAAGCTATTAATAAGATGGCTAAATAATCTAAACAATATAGTGAAAAGACCAATACATCAAGAAAGAAACTTTTTGATGTTAATAATAAAACAAGTAATAAATTCGATGAAAAAGTTGAAGAATTATCTAACATGGTTAAACTACATTTAGACGATAGATCAAATCAAGTTAAACCATATGAATTTTGTAATGAAACTACACATCATACTAACGCGTGTCCTACTTTACAAGAAGATAACAATGAAGAACTCAGCGCATTTATGAGTCAATATTCTGGTTCGCCTAAAGAGCAGTATAATAATAACAATTATTCCAATGAAAAACCAAATTCAAATCTTAGCTAAAGTCTAGAAAATCAAAACTATACCACTTTTAGATCGAGAGCACCAACACAACCCACAAAAATGCAACAACCTTAGCAAAATATTCAACATACGTAACTAAATTTAAAACAAATATTACACAACTTTATGAACAAAATTCATCAAAACTTTATGCAAATTTCTCAACATCAAATTAAATCTGATACATCTATTAACGAACTAAAAAATCAATTAAGTTAAATGACTCTACAAATCAACGTGCTAAGCGATTAAACAAAATCAACTATTCAAACTAAGAACATTACTACTTAAGCACAAGTCAACGCTTTATTTTGTGAAAAAAAAAGAAATGAATAATTAAAAAGAGGTAAAAGACAACTAAAATACCTAAGAAAATAAAACGAGAAGAAGAGAATATGATGACAAATGTCGTTCCTATTAGGGAATGGATGGCCGAGCAAATTAAATATACACCATTTCCCAAAAGACTATACTCATGATATTTAGCCAAATAGAAACCAACAAAAAAATCTTTACAGATTTCAAAATTAATTAACCAAGAGAAAGTAAACGATATTTATAAGTTAAATGAAGATATGCATTCTAGTTCTACCTTTCCACAACAATTAGCAAATGCTAGGGACGAAGAACCTAAAGAAGACATATCTGAACCATTTAAGAAATTAGAAACTAATGAAAACTTACAATAAAAGATTTCACCTTTAAAATTAATATCTGAGAAATGTTCCGACTAAGGAATGTTTGACGTACCAATCACAACAGGAAATTTTCTATTGAATTTGGTAAGTGTTATCTCAGAGCATCAATTAATGTTATGTCACTTAAACTGTATAAATCATTGAAAATATGATCGTTATCTACTACGTCTATTAATCTTAGTTTAGCAAATACCACTACTAATCCGCATAGATTATTAGAAGACATCCTAGTAAAAGTACATTATTTAGTTATTCTAGCTGATTTTTATGTCATGGAAATGGGAGATTCAACATTACCCAATCCTTTGCCTATACTATTAGGTAAACCTTTTCTAAAGATAGTTAGAACAAAGTTAGATATTTTCGAAAGAACAATGTCTAAGTAATATGAAGATAAGATCGTCAAATTCAATATTAATAATGAACATAACTATGTCACTTACAAAGAATATGACGAATTATTCGATAATGAAATATATGATAATGAATTTTTAGACTTAAACTATTATGAGAGTTTTAACGCTAAAATTTAAGCAATTAATGCAGTAACAATGGAAATTGATAAAGGGATTTTAAAGAAATAGTCAATTGAAGAAACTTCAAAAGAAAAGAAAGTAACTTAAGAATGGAGAGTTAAGGAACCAAAGAAATGGAGAAATCATTAACATGTCGGAAGTTTCAAGAACCAAGTACAATAAGAAAAAGAAAAAAGCCGGACTTGAATCCTATAAAGCTTAATAATCCTAGAGGCATACACTTGCACATTAAAATCAAATGGACTCAGTACTTCAAAGTTTAGTATGATACAAACTATAATGCAAGTCTCGTGCCTATATGTTTCTTTATACACACTCAATTAAAGTTGAATTCACTTGTATCTGAACACTTCTCTTTACTGGATGGAACTTTAATTCAACCAATAGGAGTGGTCACAAATGTGCCAGTTCAAGTGGATAACAACATCGTACCCTACGAACTTCTTGGAAATACCACACTTTTATCAATAAAGATCCACCTATAATTTTACAGCGACCTTTCTTAGCCATTACTCATGCTTTTATGGATGTTCTGAACAAAACAATTACTCTAACAATTAATGGTCGAGCACTCACTTTCTGGAATAACATAAGAGTGGAAAACCCTAAATTTAAGTTTAGAGATCCAAACTAATTCTGAAAAAATTAAGCCGAACACTCAATTTCATGTTTATTTATTTTTATTAGAAATTTAGTTTAGTTTAGTATGTTTTTTATTCTCTCACTTTTTGACTCTTATATTGGTAGTATTTTTGAAGTTTAATCTCTAAGGTGATTCCAGTTGAGGGGGAGTGACCGAGTTGTTTTTTCCTATATGCCATTTATTCAAGTCGTATTATATACAAGCTTATATGTTTGTTTATTTATTTAATAAAAGTATTTATTTATTTATATCCCTCTGATAAGTGATTATTTATACATATATATACAGTTAGTTTAGTCGTATATTTAGTATAAATATCCTCAACCAAGCTTTAAATAATGATATTATTGCATTTTCAAGGAATTAAGGTGTAAAAGAAGGAATTGAGGAAAAAGAGGAAGATACGGAGTAAAAACCCACAAAAACGTACTTGGCGTTTTAGCTATAGGTGTTGACGCTGTAGGCATACAAGGTATGGCGTGGGAAGGAAAGGCACGACGTGGGAGAGAACAAAAAAGTGAAGAAAACTAACTCTGGAGGTCCAGCACAGTGGCGGCGCCAAGCAAGCTAAGGACAGCGCCGAGACACCAGAAGCTCAAAACTAAGGAATGCACTAGCGATGCAGTGCGCTAAAAGTCATGGTACCGGGACAGTAAGTGACAGCTTCAAACACATAGGAAATAGAAAGTAGAGTTTTAATTCAAGTTAAATTGTAAAGTAGAGTTTCTAATTGTTATTAAGGAGTATAAATAGGTATTATGACGTGGTAAACTCAATACATACCAACTGGCCCCCATTAGAGTAATTTAGTATAGGTTTTACGTTGAGTTTGATTATTAAGGAGTTTATGTGGAGAAAACATTGAAAACTTTACATTTGCAATTCAAGTTTGGTTTCGTTGATTAAATTCAAAGTAATATTTATATTCATCTCTTATTTGCAATGATTTTCATTATGAATTGTGATGTGTGTTTCAATGAAGTGTAAGTAGTCTATTTATCTTAGGAATCAATGGATCATATGGAATGAATGTTATGCTTTGAATACGAATAAAAAGTGCAATGGTTATAATTTGTATTGATTATGAGCATACACTATAAAAAATAGAAAATTAAAAACGAAAAATTTTCGTTGCTGATCAGCATAAATTCCGTCTCTAATCAAGTTTTGCAACGGAATATATTTCGTCTCTAAAATCGTCGCTGATAATTATTTAGAGATGGAAATAAGGTTTCGTTGCTGATTTCAGACGGATCAAAGACGGATTAGAGACGGATTTATAGACATACTAGAAATGGATCAGAGACGGACATTCCTCCAAGGTGATTGTTTTGGCTTGCAGTTCGTCTCTAATTCATTTCTGATCAGAGAAGTATCAGAGACGGATTAGAGATGGACATTAAATTTCTCTCGCTTTATGGGTTAAATGTTAATGCTAATCCGTTTCAAATTAGAGATAGATTAGCAACGAAATTCATCGAAAATCATGAATTCTCTTGTTAATCCATCTTTAACTTGCGACGGATTAGCAATGGAATTTGTTTCTGTTGCATTCCTCTGCTAATCCGTCTCTAATTTACTACGAATTAGCAATGAAATTCATGAATTTTGTTGCTAATTTGTCTCTATTTCGTTGTTACAACTAGTTTACCAAGTTTCTGAGTAAAATTTTGATGTTATTCCGTCGCAAATTAGAGATGTATTATAAACGAGATTCAAGAATTTCGTTGTTAATCCTTCTCTATTCTAATTCTACATCAATTTTTTGTTTAAATAAAACACTGAAATCAAAATGGTTCTCCAAACTTCAAAACCTGAAAACAGCAATAATAGGACATGCTCAATCGCCTGCACCCCCTCTAACAACTCCTTGGAGGTACTAACATCCCCCCAAAAAAGCAGAATTTCACATACACAGGATAATTAACAATATATATCAGCAACAAAGATTCAAATGAGAAAAAAAACGTACAATTTGAAAATCAAAAAAGATATACATATCCACAAAAATTAGTCAAGCACAAATATGTATAAAAGATACATAAGTATCCACAAAAGAACTACCAATCCAAAAGTTATACAACAACCATAAAAATACCTAAGTATTATAAAGCTGCTCATCCCTTGCAACTCGATCCTCTAAATATCCACAAAAGAACTACCAATCTAAAAGTTCTACAAACAACCATAAAAGATATTTAAGTATCCTCAAACCAATTATCTTCTACAACCCACTCCTCTAAATATCCACAAAAAAAAAACTATCAATTCAAAAGTTATGCAAACAACCATTAAAGATACCTAAGTATTCCCAAGCTACTCACCCCCGTAACCCAGTCTTGTATCTCCAAATCAACATTGTCCTGCTGCTGTGGTGGATCAGCGGGATCTATCTGTGCCTGCTGCTACTCTTGAGGTGGCGGTGATGGTGGCTGAAATAGGCCTGCTCAGTCCATGGTCATCCCGAACTGCATCTGCATAAATGCCACGACCTGTCTTATTTGCTCGGCAACATTATCGAACTCCACACGTGACACTATTGGTGGCACCTAGGACTTGCTAGCACCATGATCTGTATATCTTCTATTATTTCTCCCTAGTGACCCGAGACCTTAGACACGACCTTTGGGACAATCACCCACCACATTGTGGTACGCAGCCAAATCATCCACCGGCTGGTCTGGTGTAGCCTGTGTCAGCTCCTGATGTCTGCTCACGAACTAAGCCTGCACGGATCAACAATAAACAACTAAAACGATATGTTTTTAAGTAAATTTACTACAACTTAGCTCGTATTTCTATACTTACGTAGAACCACTCTGATCTAGTATCGATGAATGTTACCCCAACGTCTTTTACGATATGGACATGCAAATAAAAGTCACTCACGATAAGAGTCCTCTCTGAAGTAAGGGTCTGCACACCAAAGTTATGAAAATGTTAAATATGATATCAAATTAAAGCTTGATTATTAATCATATTTTATTGTAAAAAACACTTACCAATCTTTTATTGGTTGTCACAAAAGACACTGGACCACCACCATGCTTCGAGACTCCAGTCCAAGGTCCTTCCACCACAGTGTTCCTATTCAAAGACGCCTACCTAGAACTGGAAAGAAAGTCTTCGTTCTCGTAGTACTCCAAGTATCTCCTTCATGCCTCATCTATAACAAAGTCTGGCTGAACAGGATTCTTCTTCAACTTATGTATCAATGAGGTATACCTGATGCCTGCATGTTTGTCATATGTCGCGCGAATGAGATCCTCATGAATTGCGTCATCCCATAGAAAATATACATGTAAAATGGCAAGTGCAATTTGTTATGAGAAGGAAAAACTTGTATAACAATAAATTCTAAGACATTTTTTGTTCCTACGTACCTACCATTTGCGCCAGTAGTGGTCTTTATGATGATCTGGTACTGACTTCCAGTAATACCCTTCTAGAATCATCCACCACTTGAAAACTTTTGTCATCCTCCATGCACAATTACGAGAAGGATGTAATTCCCTGTATATCATTAAAATGCAAAAATAAAAACAAAGTTAATCATTTATACGGATAATTAGAAATAAGTTAATTATTCAAATTCAAAGTTACGTATTATCCGCAATCACTGTGAATTAGATCCTATGCAAGTGAGGGGGGTCGGCCCCTCTCCTTTGAGACACTCACAAAATGCCTGCAACCTGCAAGCCTGCTCTGCCCTCGCGGGATGCTGCTGGTGATGCAGTGGCTGGAGGCATAGGCATCATCGTCGCAGGAATGCCACGTCTCAACGATGCCACCGATGGTGACTGTGAAGGGCGGTTTGGTATGGTTTCAGAAGACAATGTCGACGGTACATACGATGTCATTGGTACAGGCGACGCAGACAGTATGGAAGGCGAAGATGACGCCAAATGTAACTCATGATCGAGTGAATGAGAACCAAAATTGATAGGACGAGAATTATCCCACGACCTCGACTGCCACTACCTCCTCGACCCTCATGTGTGGCCAGTCCATGAGGGTCGTCAGTATATCGATTCTTGTGGTATGTGCTGCACCTCCTCAGACTAGACGAGGACGCCCTGAAGGTATCCCTCGACCGCCCCGAGGTACTGTGCGACCTCGCGGTGGGGGCTGATCATCACTGCGAGCAATGAAACCTAAAAAACACCAATCATAAACAATCGTAAATAAAAGTTTAGAAATGTAACATAACGTCAATCAAACATTGACATCAAATAGACATACGTTACTCGCTGCCATCCATTTCAAATTTACTATCATGACTAGAAGTTGATGTTTCTTCTTCCACGTCTTCCCCACTATTGACAATGAAGTCATTGTCTTCTTGACTTGGACAAGCTTCGATAATGACGCGGGTCCCATTTGGATCACCTAGGAAATTGAAATCCTGAATTGCATTGTCGACAACGAACGTAGTGGGTTCAACATCTTGGAATGCATTCTCCGCCGAGCCTTGGTCATTATCGTGTTTGTTTGATGCCTCGTCGGCAGATTTTGGTTGACAACAACAAATTGCTAGCCATTCTTGCCACTCGTTCCTCAAAGAAGGGTACGAAAGGTAGTACACCTGAGTTGGCTTGCATTGCAAGGACAAATGGCTCGTAGTTGTTATATCGTCGACTTCGGTGAACCTCTATTAATTTAAGTGATGGGTGAGTCCTGACACCATGATTCGGTGTAGAGTAAAATCATTCACACTTAAACAACACCACGTGCTTGAGGCTAATATATTCAATCTATACAACATTTTTTATGTTGGGGCATGTGCCCTAGGTCACTCTAAAAACATTGTTTATCTTATAATTTTAGTTAATAAAATTGAGAATTTCATTTGTTGTGTTATTATAAGTGATTGCATGTTTACATTATAGTACGAGCTATGGGCATTTGTTAAAATATCATAAATGTCATTGGTCGATCGTTTTACTGAGAACTATAATGAATTAAGGCTAGTGTGAATCTTGATTGATGGTCATGTGATGATGATGCGTATAGGGATACGAGTCGAGATCATGAGTATTTGTTAGGGAATAAGGTACTAGACCGACTCGCTATGAGAACACCACATGGATTAAGTCGTAGGTGTTACTCATGATAGTTATATTATTTAGTCATTCGACTTGAGATTACTATAGACTTCAATATTATGAGCATGGTAATTTGACACAATCAAACGTTGTCCTTAACCAGACGATCATAAAGATTAAGATTGGTTACTATGTGAATAATACGTGAAGGTGTGTAATTAAGATAGAATTTGTCACTCTTGTATACAGAGAGATATCAATGGATCACTCGATATGATAGACTGATAATGGCCAAGTCCATGTTAAATAATATAATCAATGTCACTTGGATATTTTCAGTTTACCTAAAGATCGAGACTAGTACGATTGAACATTAAGGGTGATTTTTCATGCCTTATGTTTAGTCAAAAGATATCGCATGACAAAATGATATGATATATGTTATTTATTAGGTTGTATCGATTTTGATATTCATGGTACTTGAGTAGTCATAATGCCTTGGTATAGACCGCTTATGACTTTGTACCAAAATAGTTTTGATTCACTGCCAACGTCATATGAACCTATTGAGTAGCATACAAAGAATGACTTTGCGTAATTTCAATTGGCCCAAAGTAATGAATTTTATATGATAAAATTAATGACATAAAAGCTCTTACGATTTGTTATGTGATAACTTATTAATAGGGGCGTATGTGTAATTTGTTTAAACTGCCTAAATACAATTATTGTATTATGAATATGATTTTAAGTAAGGACTTATCTACACATATAAATAAAGGGTGAAACATCAAAATAAAATAAGATTTTAGTTTTCGCAATTTTCGAGTTCTCTAGATTTTGGGAGATAAATAAAAACGTTTTCAATCTCTCTTTGGGCTAGCACTCCAAACTGTGGTCACCATTCGTGTGTGAATTTCTGATAGAAGACGCGTGCTTGAACGTCCTAGAAATTGAACAATCACTGAAGAAAACACGGATTAAGGTATAGTTTACTTTTTAGATCTAGTTTAATAAAACCTATTTTCGATCTTGTTGGGGTTTTTTTTTCAAAAATTGTTCCTAATTTTTTGCTGCGTATGAACCCTTAAAACCTAACAGTAGTATTAGAGCCATAGGCTCAATTGTATTAAGCGTTTGCATGTTTTCTCTTATGTATATATGATATATGTGTGAAAATATGATATTGATTTATGTATATTTATGATATACATATAAGTTATGTGATAATTGTTATCAAGAATTGATTTTAAAGCATGTTGTTAATTCATGTATATTGATACATATGCATGATTTGATTCAATGATAATATTCATGTTTTGAATATTTCAATTAACGTATGTTTTTAATATTGAACAATGCGAATTTTGTATGTTCATAGTTGAAGTCATGTTTAGGTTAATATGATTTTAGTGTTGAATACATATTTCGTTTTTTGTTCAATAATTATGTATGTCTCCATGATAGAAATCATGATTAGGTTAATATGATTAATTTAATATAATTATGGTGTTGAATGCATGATTAATATTTCAAAATTGATTTTGATCATATATCACATTGTGGTAATCCTTAGTGTATTCCTATTAGATAGGAGATAAAGTTGTAATAGAATAAGAATTACAAATCATATAAAATAGGTGAGATATATAACAAATTCTAATTGGATAAAAATTCAAAGTATCATAAATTATAATTGGATTAGGATAAGATATTAAGTTAAAGGTGGCTCGAGTTAATTAAAAATGTTTTAATGAATATTTTTGAAATTAAAATAAGGGGTAGTTTTGGTTAATTGGATCGACTAAAATATTGAAAAATTTTAGGTGATTTTCATTGTCTAAGGCCAACGGGACTACCGTTAACTGTTCGTAGCGTAAGGAAATTCGTATAACAATCAATATATATAGATATATATTTTCTTAACTTGTTTAGTGATTGTTCATGCATTGTAATATATGATATTTATCTTGTTTAATTGCGATCACTAAAACAAATACAAATCTCTCTTCCAAATTTTAAGTAAAGTGTTATCCATTCTCAAACACTTGTTAAGGCTTCAATCACATCAGTATAGGTCTGCCTCCGAAAACTGTATTATGTTATCTTGGTGAGGCAAGTTGAGTAACAGTTACTCTATTATTTGAAATGGTTAGACTTAATAACGCTATCAAAACGATTTTGGGCTTTAGACGCTAGATGAGATAAAACATGTTAAGACATAAGATGTCATAGTCTCATAAAAACAACTTAACGTTACATATGATGTAATTGGTAAATTGGTACCTACCTACATAACCTAATTCAAAGTGTCATGCCTTAGCTATCTTCAAATTAGGTGAAACATGGATTTCAGCCTCTTAATAACATGAAATTTTTAAGGAGGGTTGTTAATTTGGTGGGAGTCTATTCCTCTATACTAAAATGCACTTTTGCATAATCATTGTTGTAGATCTACGCCTTTCAAATCACATTAATCTTTTGTCACTGCGATCCATCCTCGAGAATGATAAGTTGTCCGGGACAAAATTTCTTGACTGGTTCATAAACTTAAGAATTGTTTTTAAACATTAACGCAAGTTGTATGTCCTGGATAACTGTATTCGTGAGGAACCACTAGCCAATGCTTTAAGAGCCATGAAGGATGCACATACTAAGCATGTCAACGACTCAACTGATGTTGCATGCATTATGCTGGCAACCATGGTTCTTGAACTTCAGAAGGACATGGAACACATGGAAGTTTACGACATGACTAAGATGCTGAAGGAAATGTTTCAACAACAAGCTAAGCAAGAAAGGTTTGAGACAGTCAAGAACCTTCATTCTTGTAAAATGGTTGAGGGTGCGTTAGTCAATCCTTATGTTCTAAAAATGAAATGCAATACTGACCATCTTGACATACTTAGATTTCCCATAAGGCAAGGGTTAGCTACGGATTTGATCTTGAATTCATTGTCTGATAGTTATTGACAATTTGTGATGAACTATAACATGAATAATATGGTGAAGTCTATCTTAGAGTTGCATTTGATGCTTAAAATTGTTGAACAGAATGTCAAAAAACTCATTGCTAATATGTTGATGGTTCAGAAAGGAAATGCTCAGAAGAAAAAGGCCAAAGGCAAAACTAAAGTTGTCAAAACTATTGTGACTGTCACAAAGCCTATGGAACAAGTCAAGCCTCATCCTGCTTTTGCTTCACAGTCCTAGAATGAAAAAGAAAATGAAGGAAATTGTCATTTCTGCCATGCACCTGGACATTGATTTAAAAATTGCAAGTTATATCTTGAAGATCCAAGGAAAAAAAAGATTAGTGCAACTACTGCTTCAGGTATTTGCGTTATTGAAATTAACCTACTTACTAGTAATTCCTAGGTATTGGATACCGGATGTGGATTTCACATTTGTATTAATATGCAGGGTATCACTAAAAGTAGAAAACTAAAGAAAAGAGAAGTTATCCTAAGAGTTGAAAATGAAGCAAAGGTTGATGCGTTTACCGTAGGATGCTGAGTTAATTTTACTTAGTGGAGTTGTTTTAGTTTTAAATAATTGTTATGTACCTACCTTAAGCAAAAACATCATTTCAGTTTCATGTTTGTATTTGGATGGTTTTAATTTCATTATTGCGAATAATAAATGTTTCATTTCTCGTAAAGACATTTTCTATGTGAATGCTGATTTGTGTCATGGTCTTTATATGCTAAACATGAAAAAATCCACAGAGACTCATATTCTTAACATAAATACAAAGAGGTTTAAGTCAAATGATTTGAATCAAACGTATCTTTAGTATCATCGCCGTAGCCACATAAATGAGACACATTTCTAAACTCCATAAAAATGGATTTTTATATTCATTTGATTTTGAATCATATGAAACATGAGTATTTTGTTTACTAGGCAAGATGAAAAAGAGTCTCTTTACTGAATACAGTGAAAGGGCAAGTGATTTATTGTGTCTAATACATACTGATGTAAGCGATCCTATAAACACAGTAGCTAAAGGTGGTTATCAATAGTTCATTACATTTACTAATGATTCAGCAGATATGGTTACGTGTATCTCATGAAACATAAAGGTGAATCTTTTGAAATGGTTTAAACATTTCAGAATGAAGCGCAAAATCAACTTGATAAAACTATTAAAGCACTTCGATCAGATCGAGGTGGTGAATATTTGAGCCGAGAGTTTGATAATCATCTTAGAAACTATGGGATAGTCTCACATTTACCTCTCCCAGCAACTCCACAATGGAATGATGTTTCTAAGAAGAGAAATCGAACTTTATTAGAATAGTTTGATCTATGATGGGTCATGCAGATCTTCCTATTTTCTTTTGGTATTATGTCTTAGAAACTGCTATGTTTTCATTAAATCATGTTCATTATAAAGCGATTGATAAAACACCACATTAGATAAGGTTTGGGAAAAGATCAAGTTTGTATTTCTTTAAGATTTGGAGCTGTGAGGTTTTCGTACGACGACAAATCTCAAAAAAATTATTAGCCAAATCTACCAAGTGTGTATTTGTTGGTTATCTTAAAGAAACTAGAGGATACTACTTTTATAAACCCACAGAGAACAAAATGTTTGTTGCTCTGAATGGTATCTTTATGGAAAACGAGTTTATTTCAAAAGACAACAATGGAAACAAAGTAAGTCTTGAAGAAGTTGAAGAACTACAAATAAACACTCAATCGCCAGTGAGAGATCAACAAAGTCTTGAACTAGTTGAACCTCCATAGGTATCACAAGGCCTGCGTGGGTCTGATAGAGTAAGACACATGTCTGAGAGATTTGAATTTCTAATTACTAATAGTAGTGAGGTATTGCTTATGGATAAAATGAACATACTACTTATCAAGAGGTTGTATCTAGCCTTAAGGCAGATAAATTGCTTAGTGCCATAAATTTTGAGATGCAATCTATGTATGATAACCAAGTTTAAAACCTGGTTGATTTACCTGAAAGTGGTAAGACCATTGGATGTAAATGGGTTTTCAAGAAAAAAATTGAGATGGATGGCAATGTGCATACTTGTAAAGCACGGCTAGTAGCAAGAAGGTTTAGACATACTCAAGGTGTTGATTATGATGAGATTTTTTTCTCTTTTAGCCATGCTTAAATCTATTAGAATTCTAATTGTCATAGTCGCATATTATGACTATGAGATATGACAAATTAATGTCAAAATAGCTTTTCTAAATGCAAAGTTACTTGATGACGTGTATATGATACAACATGAAGGATTTATTCATCCTGAGAATTCTAGGAAGGTGTGTAAGCTTCAAAGATCCATTTATAGAATAAAGCAAGTTTATCGGAGTTTGAATCTTCATTTTGATGAAACAATTAAGGAATATGGTTTCATTAAAAATGAATATGAGCCTTGTGTATACAAGAAGGTCAGCGGGAGCGTGGTGGTTTTTCTGGTATTATATGTTGATGATATAATACTCATTCTGAATGACATCCTTGCAGAGTGTCAAGTCTTGGTTAGGGAAGTGTTTCTCAATAAAGGATTTAGGATGTGTAGCCTACATCCTTGGGACTAAGATCTATAGGGATAGATCTAAAAAGCTGATCGGTCTAAGGCAGAGTGCTTACATAAACGAGGTTTTGAATAAGTTTAGTATACAAGACTCTAAAAGAGGGTCGTTGCTAATGTCTCATAGTATAAATCTCAGCAAGACTCAATGTCCAAAGATTAATGATGAGCGAGAGCGCATGAATACGATTCCATATGAATCAAATATTGGATCTATCATGTATGTCATGTTATGCACCCGACCTGATGTATCATATGCTTTAAACGCAACATGCAGATATCAGTTTGATCACAGTGAGAATCAATGAATAGTAGTAAAGAATATTTTTAAGTACTTGAGAATGACTAAAGAAGTGTTATTGGTCTATGGAAGTTTGGAAGACGAGCTTGTTGTAAATAGTTACACAGATACAAGTTTTCAAACTAATATAGATTACTTTAGCTTACAGTCTGGGTATGTATTTACTTTGAATGGAGGCGCAATGACTAGAAAAGTTCGAAGCAAAAAACCGTGGCAGATTCTACAATAAAAGATGACTATGTTGCAGCGTCCGATGCAGCTAAAGAAGCAGTTTAGATCAAAAAGTTCATCTTTGAGCTTTGCTTGGTTCCTAGTATAACTAACCCCATTTGCTTGTATTATGACAACAACGGGGCGATAGCACAGGCCAAGGAACCAAGATCACACCATCGATCCAAACATATGCTTAGAAGTTTTCATCTCATTCGAGAAATCATAGAAATGGGAGATGTGAAGATTTGCAGAGTTCCTTCAAAAGAAAATGTTACAGATCCTTTGACGAAAGCTTTTCCAAAAACGAAACATGATGGTCATGTTAGGTAATTATGTATTAGATACATGAATGATTGGCCTTAGTGCAAGTGGAAGATGTTGGGAAATGTGTCATAAGTCAATCTACAAATATTATTTATCTTATAATTTTAATTAATAAAATTAAGGTTTTCATTTACTGTTTTATTATAAGTAATTGCATGTTTACCTTATAGTAAGATCCATTGGTATTTATTGAAATATCTTAAACGTCCCTAGTCAATCATTATACTGGGAACTATAATGAATTAAGACTAGAGTGAATCTTGATTGATAGTCATGTGATGATCATGCGTATAGAGATACGAATCGAGATCATGAGTACTTGTTAGAGAACAAGGTACTAGACCGACTAGCTATGAGAACGCCACATGAATTAAGTCATAAGTGTTACTCATGATAGGTATATCAATTAGTCATTCGACTTGAGATTACCATAGATTTCAATATTATGAGCATGGTAATTTGACAAAATTAAGCGTTGTTTTTAACCAGACGATTATAAAAATTGTGATTAGTTATTATGTGAACAATATGTGAATGTGTGTAATTAAGATAAAATTTGTCACTCTCATATAGAGAAAAATATCAATGGATCCCTCGATATGATAGACCGATAATAGCCAAGTCCATTTGAATTGATATAATAAATGTCACTTCGATGTTTTCAGTTTACCTAAAGATCGAAACTAGTACGATTGAACATTACGGGTGACTTTCCACGTCTTATGTTTAGTCAAAAGATATCGCACGATTAAAGGATATGATATATGTTATTTATTAGGTTATATCGATTTTGATATTCATGTTACTTGGGTGATCATAATGCGTTGCTAGAGAACGCTTATGAATTTGTACCAAAATGGTTTTAGTTCATTGCCAACGTCGCATGAATCTATTGAATCGCGCGGAAAGAATGGCTTTGCAATTTCAATTGGTCTAGAGTAATAAATTTTATATGATAAAATTAATGACATAAAAGCTCTTACGATTTGCAATACGATAACTTATTAATATGGGCGTATGTGTAATTTGCTTAAACTACATAAATACAATATTGTGTTATGAATATGATTTTAAATTAAAGTTTATTTACACATAAATAAGTGATGAAACTCTAAAACGAAATAAGTTTTTCGTTTTCGCAAATTTCGAGTTCTCATGATTTTGATAAAGAATGAAAAACGTTTTCAATCTCTCTTGGGGCTAGCACTCCAAATTGTGGTCATCATTCGTGTGAGGATTTCGATAGAGGACGCGTGCTTGAACGTCTTAGAGATCGAACAATCATAGAAGAAAAACACGGATTAAGATATGGTTTACTTTTTAAATCTAGTTTAATGGAACTTATTTTCGATCGTGTTGGGTTTTTTTTTAAATCGTTTTGGATTTTCCGCTGCGTATGAACCTCAAAAATCCAATATTTTAGTTGTCCATAGTAGTCGTGGGAAACATCGGCTAAGTTAGAGCCATTCGCCAAGACACCACTATTCTACATCGATCTATTAGCGTCGTATGTTTCAGTGTGGAACTTATACTCATTCACTGGTTAACCGGGGTACACATTACAAGATCGACTAGGACCAACCGAAAGATCAACAAGAGTCTCATCTATGATGAAATTCTGGGCCTATTCCTAAAAACTTAGAAAGTGAAGAAACTATATTTATGAAAAAAAAAAAAAAAAAAACGAAGCGATAAACTACAATCGTACTAATATTACATATGTTTGAAACCAAATAGAGAAGTTGCACTCCATACTAGTATCGACGTCCGAATCCCCCATTCCTTTAGTGATTTCATCGATAAAAATCCTAAAAGAAACGAAAATGTAAATATCATTTCTTGAAAAAAGATAAATCATGAATGTACCAAACTTTTAAATGAGAGAGCGACATACTGGATGTAAGGGGCGATCTCTGGACAATTGAGTAGTACGTAGGAATGAGCGGCATTATATGCTTGCTCTGTTAGGTACCGCTCCTTTGACTTACCTAAGGGTCGTCTAGGATAAGCAAAAATTGAGAAGTTGCCCACAAAATGTGGTGTGGATCCCACACCACCATCGTCAAATATGTGATCTTCGAAATAGTAACAACAAAACGATATGACTTCTTCGACTAGATAAGGATTACACATCGAGCACTCAACTTTCACTTTGTTCCTAACGTTGTTCTTCAAATGTTTAAGGTACCTATCGAAGTTTAGTTGATGTTAATTTAAAACTTAGTCAGATGGAAAAACAACTTTAGGAACTCGAGATATTACATCTTAAATGGATACATCCATCAAAATTGAACTAGACCAGCAAGATGGGCCTTGTACGCCAAGTGGATTTGATGGTCTTCCATAAAGTCGACGAGGGAATATTTTCTGCAACTTCTTCAGATCTACACATCGCCAAAAATTTGAAGCATAACCGTCAAGAAAACACAACTTTTCAACCTACACAATTTTTGCTTTTTAAAGTTATTAAGAGCATATCATCCAAGGACGCAAGTATTTGTCACTGGATTAATGTGTAAAGAAGGCCGGTGACAATATTCACAAATATTTTGCCTCGATTTCGCATTGTCCTTACTTTTACTCGGTACATTCATAACAGTGTTGAATATGTTGTTAAAAACATTTTTCTCAATGTGCATGACTTCCCAGTTATGTCTGATCAAGTTTGTCTTTTAATACGCCAAGTCCCATAAAATGTTTCATTTTCTCCATCCGAAAGTTTTAGTTATCCTCCTATTCAACGAATTAGCTCCGATTTCTGTCACCTTCATTAAGTTCAACCATTCAATTTCTGCCAAAATTTCTTCACCAATTAGCAAAGCAAGCGATTCATCATTTAATATGGGTTTACCTCTAAGAAAACTTTTTTCGTCTTTCCTGAATGGTGAGTTTTTCGACAAGACTTTTTTTGTCTTTCCTGAATGGTGAGTTCTTCGATAAGAAATGATGTTGACAGTCGAACTGCGATGTCTTTCCACCACTTCGCAATTGAAAGACATTTGTATCCTCCATACAATATGGACAAGTCATCTTACTGTGTGTGCTCCAACCGAACAACATGCTATACGTAAGGAAATCACTTACATTCAATAAAAGGGCAACTGGCATCAGGATATTCATCTTTATGGAAACGTCGTAAGTAATCACCCCATTGTTCAATGAATCTTGCAACTCTTTCACAAGTGACTTAAGGAACACGTCGATTTATTTTTTGGGTTGGTTGGTCCAGGAACAATAACCGTCAAGAACATTAACTCAGATTTCATGCACGTTGATGATGGAAGGTTGTATGAAATCAGAATTACAGGCCACGAAGAAAACTCTTTCACAAGTGACTGAAGGAACACGTCGATTTATTTTTTGGGTTGGTTGGTCGAGGAACGATAACAGTCAAGAACATAAACTCAAATTTCATGCACATTGATGATGGAAGGTTGTACGAAGTCAGAATTACGAGCCACGAATAGTACGATCTACCTAAAATCCCAAAAATTTGAAAGTCATCAATGCATAACCCTAAACGAACATTCTGAACCTCGGCATCAAAGTCCTTGTTAAGCCAAATCAAAATGCCTCAATTCAATCAAATTAAAATAGTGTTGCATAACATCTTCTAGCAATCTTCGTGTTGCTGCATATGTTTTGTCGTTGACTCAGACGTATACAAGCATTGCAATTGAGGGCCTAAATGGAAGTAGTACAATTTTTTGCAAGGTCATTTTTTGTGTTCCTTCCACGACCTCGTCGTTGTGCAATGTAGCTTGATTTCCCACAAAATTTGCATGTTGTCAATTCAGAGTCCGCCCCCCAATACATCATACATTGGTCCTCAAAAGAATCTATTTTCTCAACTGAAAGGCCTAGACTCTTTTGGTGACGTAAAAAATTTCAACCAAATAATTGTCAGTTGGCAAACAGTCCTTCATGAATTGTATGATTTCATTGTACCCTCGCTCAGAGATGTGGTGTTCTAATTTGATCGCAAGCAACCTCGCCATTGCAGACAACTCTGTCATGGTTTTGCATCTCGGCCACAATTGTTCACTACTAGCCTCAATCATGTCATATAGTTGGCGTGCTAAGGAATTTGGTGACTTTTCCACATGATTCCAATTAATACTTGGACTTGCAATGTTGTGTAACATCTCGTAGTAAGTTTTCGTCTCAAAACCTCCCACATCAACATCATCAATATGGTTCTCGAATTCGTAGATGTTTAGCGGCTCTTCACCTGCATTCTCACCTTGTTCGTACAAACGGTGATACACCGGAACAAATTCGTACCTAAATATATGGTACTCAATCGTGCCGACGTCCAGGTGCAGTACAAGTCAACATTTATTATAATTACATGGACATCTAATCTTCCTTTCACTTTGGTAGGTGGGACAATATTGTTTGGCAAATGCTATGAATTCTTTAACCATCGCCACGAACTCAATTCGAACAAAGTCGTTGTCAAGACGATTGTACATCCAGTCTCGACTTGTAGACGACATTCCTACTGTAATTGTACAATTTAATTAGTCAACAAATTTAATAATTTTGTATCTACCAATCGAAATTTCACAACTCACAAGAAGCCATAACATGATACATGTTGGAGGAATAACTCTTAATCAGTCTTAGTCTTCAATTGTTACATTTAATAACCATTAGCTCCTTTTAATCTAATAACACATGCATTTACATCAATGTTTTAGTGAACAGGCAGTGCTACAATGGGATGGGTTCAACCTAGTTGATTCGATCTCAGAGAGTCAAGAGTGGAGAGAATTATCTCCATGACAAGGTCAACGCTTTTTCCCTACTACACTCGCAAGAGGGTTTTTTTTTCATCTTTATTTAGAAAAACTCATCGTTTCTCACCATTTTTACTCTAGTTTTTGGGTATGAATAAATAAAGTCTCGGTCCACATTAAATTATGTGAAACACATGAATTAATGTGCATCTGACAATGAATAAGGACTTTACGTCTAACACTACCTCTTGAAATATCAGATAATCAACTTGGCTTATACTCGAACACAAATTTGTGGGAATTTAATTGAGGGGCCTAAATTATTTAGCACCAAGAGAGTGGCACTTCAAAGAGATTAAACACATATCCAATGCAAAGGGTGAATGCAGTGAGTTGTACCTGTATTTATGCCAAGTTAACAACTTGGCATGGTTCGCTACAAAGAAGAAAACAAATTGGCGCCATAACTTGTTTAGCCTATCTGACTAGTAAGTTAAAAGGTCGTTTTCCTATTTGGTTCCTAACAGTGCAGGGTATATTAACAAGGCTAATATCTTATTTCTTTTTTTTTTTCTCATTTATGCATTGACCTTAGTGAATTTATAATATAAGTTGGTTTCCGTAGAGCAAATTAAATAGAAAGGAAGGGCAAAAGCAAGTATATATAACACCTTCATTTTTCAACTCCACTATTACATATCAACCCCTAATGAAAATTTAATATTTAATTTGCACATTTTTTAAATGCAAATACAACCCCAAAATCTTAATTTCAAATTAGTTGAAATCGGCTTTACGACTCCAACGATTTCATTTAGCTCGATTAGATGGAAAAAGAAAACTCTATAGTTAAACACCAGATGCGATATTGTTTGGTGTAATAACATGCTTCCAAGAAAGTTCGAAACGCGTAAAAATTCAACGTTGGGATGAGAATGCAAGTCACCAATACTCTTAAGCAAAGTTACAAAGGTACACTACTCAGGAATGAAGATCGAACCCATGTGCCTCTTATTAATGTCTTGCTCATTCAAGAATGCTTTGAATATGTGAAGGAGCGTGCCCTTTTATCTACGTCGTTGAGATGTCAAATTCTTGTTAGTTGCCAATGAAAAGACTAGTGGTTTAACAAAGGTATCATTCCCTATAAAATATTTGGTTTCCCTCTAATTTCAACTACACTTGTGATTCAGCTTGTTCTTCATATGATAGGATTTAATGGAATCAAAGGTTTTAAGCTTGGAGAGTCAGATCTTTCATGGGCTATCAAGGCCTAAGAACATGGACAAATGGATCCTTTTTTTATCTTTTCTGCTTCAAGCATGGAAAGATGTACTTGAAACGAAAAAGAAAATGTTGAGCGCTGTCCTGTCTAAAGCACCAGAGCATTTGTTGGATTGTTGTAGGTCTCGAAACTGTGCTTTAAATGAGAACTGGTAAATGGGAGAACTTACTTTTAGTATATGGAACTAGAATCTCCACTGAGTACTGCAGCATAGATAAAATATGCTTGTGGACACGTTATGGTTTTGATAACTGATGTGTAAAGTGTACTTTTGCTTCCTTTAAGAATTAAGAGACTATCTGTGTTGAGGACATTTTAGGATTAAAAAAACGTTATAATAAAGATGTTAGAGTTAACCTAGAGTTAAAATTCTGTTTCTATTGGAAGTTAAGTTTGATTACAAGTCTCGAATATTAGAATTTAAGTATGTTTAAGACTTTGAGATATTTAGGATACTATTATGTGGTTGACTATCAATAGTCTGCTAGGTCCAATTTGTAAGTTAACTAAGATTATTGAGCTAACAAATCATTCAAACATGTTTCTATAATAGTTTGTAGCAAAACAACAACATTGACAATGCTAATTATGGTTGCATTCTTACTAAATAATTCACCTCTAAAATTAATAAAATGTCTCTATTAACAACCAAACACTTTGACTTGCTGTTAAAGTATATAAGCTAATAGAATAAGATCACGTAACCCCCAAGAAGGTAAACATATGAATTGGCAGTCGAAATCATCATCAATTTATCAAAATTTAACACAACTAAATTGAGCTCACCTCAATCAATCAACGCCTCCACTGGTTAGTCTCCACGTTCACAACCGTGATGAAGAGAGCTCGAAACTGAAAGAGAAATGGGAGGGCAGGGAGTCGACTGCCAGAAAGAACATTACAACCCCAAAGTGAAAAGGATATTTTAGCCTTGATAAACAAAATAAGAACAAAGCACAATAGAAAATCTTACGAAATGAACTTGGACTAAAAAAAACCCCAAATAAGAGTGTCTTAGCGACAAACAAATAGGGGATATCTTACCCTTGATAAAACCAAATGATTCCAAAATAAGAACACTACAACAAAATAGGAAAAAGGCAAAGATAGAAGCAATGTCAAACTTACCAATGTCTACTGCATATTACTCAGCAAAATCTAAGGATCTTTAGCCCTAATTTTCATTGTCTAACACAATAAGGAACTCTCCAAGAAACATTTTGGACTAAAACCGAGAAAAGACGAGAAGGAAGCGAAAATTTTCCCTATTCTACAAAGAACATGTAACAAAAACCAAAACCTAGAAATGAATCGCCAACGCAATAAACCATCAACAACATTTACAAACACAATTAAACTTTCTCTAAATGAAATTTAAGTGCTCTTAGATTGCTCAATCTGACTATCAAAGTGACGAGGAAAACAAAAATTGAGCTCTTTATGCACCTGTTGGTGAAGGTAAGAAGGTGGCTTTAGCATTGAAATTTTTTACTTTTTATTTTCTTTTTTTGGGGGTGTCGATTTGCTGGATTTCGTAGACATTGTTGCGCTTTACAGTATAGTAATCATGGCATCTCAACCAAAGATTAAGCTAAAGGCATCTCTGAATTAGGTGTAAAGTCATCCTAAGTGGCGATTATGGTGGTGATCAGGATAACATATAGTATAATGAGGAACAGAAAAGAAACAAAACTTGTTCAATAAACCAAGCCATAATTAGTTAAACCATATGTGCAACATTGGCAAGCCAATTTCAGAGATCTCACGAAGAATTACGCCATTCTTTCTAGTCTAAAACAACTGACATTAATGCATTCAAACAAGTTACCTAGTTAGTTCTAAATAAAACAATAAAATTCCTAACAAGTAGAGCAAGAGAGAATGTTTTTGGAGGTAGTATTAATCGTTTTTCGTAGCGGGCGTTTTATTTTGTAGAATATATACAAAGTTTAAGAGCTTTGGGTTGATAAGAAATGCAGGGAACAGAGAGACAACTTTAGGCAAAAGGGATTGTTAGCTACTTACAATGCTTTCTAATCTGATGATTTGGCAGTGGCGTCCCTGAGTTGCTTGAGTAGCTTATGTTCTCTTGGATAGACACTTGTTTCTAAAATGTACTATCGACATTAAGTAACAAAAGAATAACCAATCACAACTATATATATATATAGATGTTAGTACGCGAACTTAATTATCTACACAACACATAACACAATCAATTAAAATTAACAAATCAACAGAGAGACATAAGATTTTAAGATCAACGCAACCGTAATTAAATTAGCAACAAAGCTGAAACAATTGCCGATCCAATCGACGAGCGAGCCTCAACTGTATTGCATAAACCACAAATATTCGACAAAAATTGACAGTCAGAACAACACCAACAAGAACAAGAGCAAACCATGATTGGTCATCACCTGAGTGATCGTTAGAACGATTGGTCAGAACAGAGCAAGGAGAAGTAGTGTGTTCCGAAGACGATGAAGAGGGTTGAGGTGTTGGTGTAAATCAAAACCCCCAACCTTCAAATCATCAACAATCCCAACCCAATCAAACTCTGGACGTCAAAACCAATACCCCCGCTCAAATGCTTCGTTTCCTCTCTCAGAATCCCTATTGGATCGTCAAATCTAAGCCACTATGAACCGATCGGCTGATTTCGAGATACAAGTGATCGGGAGTTTCCTGAGTTACCAAAAAAAATGTTGAAAATGTAAATGACAAGGTTGGCCTGAACCAGATGCTCTTGAAAGGAACCTCTCCCAATGTCTAAGACTACAACAAGAGGACCACTCTGCACCTCACCGCCAGCGAGGGCCACGCTTCCATCGTCGAGCTTCTGCTTCACTAAAACGCCGATGTTAATCTCCAGGACCGATAGCAGAGGACTGTAAGTCTATGTTGAATCAATGGACCTAGATATGATAGTGATCTTCGCTTTAATTTCGAAGCTTTTTTCGCGATTTAAGTTGAGAAGAATTGTGTGAACAAGGTTTATGCAATTCACTTACTGAATCATCATTGGTAAATTTCTGGGTTTCTGCTCCCTCCACCAATCTCTCTTTTGACATCATCGATGACCCTAAAATAATTGCGAAGGCTCCGGCAGCTGTTGCAGAAATAAGTTTAGCAACGGAATTAAATTCGGTCTCTATCTCGTCTCTATTTTGTCTCTATTTCATGTCTTACTGATCAAACGGTCTACCACCATAATCCGCCTACATTATGTTTCTAATTAGCAATTGAATTTTATTCTGTTGCTATTTCACTTCTAATTCGCTGTTTTTTTTTGTAGTGCTAATGTTTTAGACATTATGGCCACATGTTTAATGAACTTAGGCTTTAGAAGTTATCATGGCCATTTGAAGCTTTTAATCTAGACATGAACGGTACAACCGTAAAATACACAACATCGAGAGATGGTTGTTGATTAAGGAGGTGCGAAAAGTAAATTTAGTTGATTATGAATCCAATGATTTGGGACTTAAAGCAATGTGAAGTTTACCTTATTCACACCAATAGGTGGAGTTCTAGCTTGCATATTAGAATCTTCTCCGTCAGATAGTGGGTTGAAGTGGATTTGAAGGAAATCTGTCTATTCTAATTAGGCGTTGCACACAACATATGAAGATGTTAAAATAACTACAAATCAATGGATTTAATTAACTAGGTGAAGTTGTGAGCTAAGATATCCTTAATATAAAAGTTCAAGTAAAGTTTAACTTGATTTTTTAGACATTTACTTTAGTATAAAACCAATTAAAAGTGAATTCTTTACCAATAGTTCAAGTTAAACATGCAATTAACAATTAGTGTAAAAACATTTCCCTGAGGACGATATTTATGATCAACGTAAGTTAATTGCACAATAACTACAAACTAGCGGTTATACTTGCGACACACACATCAATTTTTGGCGCTGTTGTTGAGTAGGTAGCCATTAGTAATACTTAGTTAGTTTGAAAAGTTGCTAAGTTTTATTTCAGTATTTTACTTTTCAGTTAATAAAAACAAAAAGAAAAAAAGGGCTTAAGTTTCAAGTTTAAGTTTTTGCACTTGATTTCTTTGTGTTTTCTTTTTAGGGATACTTAGTGCATGTGTAGCAAGGGAGAGAATGACCTAATGTCGTACGACTAGAATATGGATATAACCAATAAAGGAAAAAAAATGAAAGGAGTCAAGATGGTTGAGGAGCAAGTCAGAAACCAACAATTGGGCCATGGGAATAACTAACCTGCAGGTGATCTAGTAGGGCAAGGTAGAGTTCGAGGACATAGATGCCTTCATGACTACTTCAAGCTAGAAGTTTAGGAGACTTACAAATGAGTGATGAGACTTCCAGCCAACACCACTAAGTTTGAACTGAGACTGTCTCTGATAAACATGGTGCAAAATATTATGTTCAAGGAGCTATCCAATGAAAGTCCAGTTGCACATGCTGAGAATTTCTTTGAGAAATGTAACATCGTGCACATCACCAAAGTTACGAAATAGGTGATCAGGATGCGACTTTTCCCAATCTCATTAGGTGGAAAGCCAAATCATGATTCCAAGGGCTGAATGTAGGGAATATAACCTCATGGGCAGAAATCAATGAAAGATTTCTAGACAAGTTCTTTCCCCGGTGAAGGTCAGTGAAAAGAAACTTGAAATTAATCAGTTCAAGCAAGAAGACACTGAGTCTCTTGGCAAGGCTTAGGAAAGATTCAAAGATATGGTGAGGAGATGTCCGAGACACAGATATGTGAAATGGGCACAACTCCATATTTTCTACTATGGGATGAACCACAACACGATAACGCTAGTATATGCCACATTAGGATGCTCTCTATTTACCAAAGATGAGGATGGGGCATTGGATCTTCTTAATCTTATGTCTCAGAATTCTACCACCGTTACTCGTTCCACAATAAGGAAAACAGTAGGCATTTACGAGATTGACTCGTAAGCTGCAATTATGGCACAATTATCGAATCTGAGTAGTCAAATGGCACAAATTCAAATGGGACACCAAGGTCCACAAGTATCACAATAACCTATTAATAACCAAGGAATGGTGGTTAACCAAATGGATATACATTAGGGAATGGAGCACAAAGACATCAACTTCATGAACAACCAAGGCTACAGGAACAACTTTAAGCTGAAAGAAATGGCTCCCCAAAGGTTTTATCAATGATACAACTAGAACCTGATTTTCTCTCATGGCAATCTTGATAATGCACCGAAGTTACCTCAAGGCTTCAAACAACAAGTCCAACAGAGGAAGCTGGGGCAGAGTGAAGAGATGACTTCATTGAATTCAATTGAGAAGTATTTGCAAGTCATGTATATGAGAAATAAAGAGTGTCATTAGAAGCACAAGAAAGAGATGGAAGGAGTGAAGTAAGCTATAAAAATAATGGATGATGAGAGATCACAATCCATCAAGAATCAGGAGAGACAAATTGGTCAGCTTACCAGTGCTTAACAATATTAGCAATCAGATGGCAAATGCACATGCAGTCCAATTAAGGAGTGGCAAAAAAATAATGATCATATGCGACCAAGAGACATAATTGATGACATAAGGAAGCAAATCAACGAACAACAACTAGGATATGCAGAACACTTGGATTATGAAACCAGTACCCAAATAGTAGCAGAAGAACCGAATCAACTCAAAGGAAAATAAGGAGAGATAGGCAGAAAAAAGATGTGGTACCAGGGAGAGTCACATTTCTCGATAATCAACCACTAATAAATCCACCCTTACCATATCGTCAACGGTTCAAGAAACAAAAAGATCAGGGACTATTTAAGATATTTGTAGAAATGTTTAAAAAACTGCACATAAACATCCCATCGCAGATGCATTGGAATATATGTCGAACTACACAAAATTTTCATAGGACATAATGGCAAAAAATGTGCGACTAGAAGATTATGAAATAGTGAATTTGACTGAGGAGTGCAGTGCAATCCTACAAAGGAAGATACCACCAAAGTTGAAGGATCTAGGAAGTTTTTTCATTCCATGCACGATAGGAGTGCACTTGTTCGATAAGGTCCTATGTGATTTGGGAGCAAGTTTAAATTTGATGCTCTTATCAGTTTTTAAGAAATTAGGATAGGGAGAAGTAAAGTCAACCAATATGACTTTGTAATTGGCAAATCGATCAGTGACATATCCAAAAGGAGTGATTAAGGATGTGTTGGTGAAAGTGGACAAATTCATTTTTCCCGTGGATTTTGTAGTATTGGATATGGAAGAGATTCGGAGGTACCATTAATTTTAGGGAGACCCTTCCTAGCAACTGCACGAGCATTGATAAACGTTCAAGAATGAGAGTTAAGGTTACAAGTTAATGACGAGGAAGTCATGTCCAATATCTACAAAACCTTTAAATTTGTGAGTGAGGGATAACACTGCAAGAGTATCAAAGTTAAAGATGTAATTTCTGATTGTGTTACTGAGATTGCTTAAAAGTATACGCCAGATTATCCACTAGAGCAATGTCTAGTCTAGAGCATAGCAGCAAGTTCTACAGTGAAGGGTGAACCTCTGGAAGCAGTAAATGTTTTAGCTCTAATAAGACCCCCAATGTTTCATAAAGGCTTCGATGGAATTAAAGCCTTTACCAAAGCATCTAAGATACGAGTATTTAGGAGAAAATTCAACATATCCCGTTATCGTTTCAACAACATTGATGGAGTTGGAAGAAAAAAATTACTTCTCGTTTTGAGAGAGCACAAGTCAGCTTTGGGATAGACAATTATGGACTTAAAAGGGACAAGCCCCATGATGTGCATGCATAAGATCTTAATGAAAGAAAATCATAAATAATTAATTGAGGCTCAAAGGCGGTTGAATCCAATAATTAAAGAAGTGGTCAAGAAAAAGATCTTGAATAGTTGAATGCCGAAATTATCTATGCCATTTCTAATAGTTCATGGGTTTCACCAATATATGTGCTACCAAAAAAAGGAGGAATGACTATTATTCAAACTGAAAATTGGGAAACCTTGTCCACAAAAACTGTAACTGGCTGGAGAGTTTGCATTGATTACAGAAAGTTAAATAAAGATACGAGAAATGATAACTTTCTATTACCATTCATTGATCAAATGTTGGATAGACTGGTAGGGTATGAATACTATTATTTTTTAGATGGGTATTTGAGATAAAATAAAATTGCCATAGCACCAGAAGATTAGGAGAAAATAGCGTTTAGTTGCCTTATGGAACATCTGCATTTAGACCAATGCCATTTGGATTATGCAATGCGCCAGCAACATTTCAAAAATGTACGATCCCTATTTTCTCTTATATGGTCGAGGATATTATGGAGGTATTTATGGATGACTTTTCTATATTTGGGGCTTTTTTCGATCTATGCTTGCAAAATTTGCCTTTAGTAATGAAAATATATTAAGACACAAATTAACTGAGTGAAGTGTCATTTCGTGGTTCAAGAAAGAATTGTTTTGGGACATAGAGTGTCTGCTCATGGATTGGAAGTTGATAGAGCAAAGATAACACCAATTGAGAAACTTCCTAAACCAAGAAACATTATAGACATAAGGAGGTTTTTAGGGTATGCGGGTTTCTACAAAAGTTTTATTAAGGATTTTTCAAAAATCACTAAACCATTATGCAAATTGTTGGAAAAAGATATTCCATTTGAAATTAGCCCGACATGCATACAAGCATTTGAGACCTTGAAAGTAGCTTTGATTTCAGCACCAATAGTGGTAGTACCAAATTGGGATTCTAAGTTTGAAATATTGTGCGATGTTAGTGATCACACAATAAGAGCAGTGTTAGGCCAATGGACAGATGAAATATTTAGAGTTATATACTGCGCAAGTAGAACACTGGATCAAACACAACAAAACTATACTACCACAGAAAAGGAGCTATGAGTAGTGGTGTTTGCATGTGACAAGTTTAGAGCCTATATAGTAAGATCCAAAGTCATTGTGTATACCGATCATGCAGCAATCCGCTATCTTTTTGCAAAGAAGGATATCAAACCAAGGTTGATTAAATAGGTGTTATTATTTTAAGAGTTTGACTTGGAAATCAAAGATAAAAAAAGAAGTGAAAATTTGGTTATAGACCATCTATCTAAGTTACTGCATAAAGAAGGTGATACATGGAAACCGGTAGTCGAAGTATTTGTGGATGAGCAATTATTTCAAATGTCCAATCAACAAATGGAACCTCTCAATTTAGACTTGATCTAAACGAGCTAAAAAGGCATTGAGCTAATGACGTAAAAACTAAGCGTTACTAGGAGGTAGCTCGATGGTTTTTTAAATTTTCAACATTTAGTTAGTTATTTAGCTAAGTTAATTACAATTTAAACAATTTAGCTCTAACTTTCAAAAATTTTGTGTCCAATGTGCAGGAACGACCATTTATTGGGTGATAATTTATCAGAATAGATAAGCTTTAGGAATTGTGCGAATAGCCATGCAACATCAAGAAGTTACATTTGGGATAGTTTGTTAGATTAATTGAGTTAGTAACATTTGCGTGTTTATTTTATGCCTATATATTATATTATTATTTTTATATGTTATGTGTTTTAGTGTTTTCATGTTTCAGGCTTACTTTTAAACCTTAAGGACATGGTCTGGTTTAAGTTTGGGGGCATCGACACTACACTACACTATGTGAAGTAGTAAGATAGGCTGAAAAATAAGGAAAAACACAACACTTGTGATCGTTTAAATTTTAATTCGAAGCAGTTAAGGAGGAGGACATCATGGTAATGTATAATTTTTTTCATTTTTATTTACTATATGAATGTTTAAGTGGTATAGCTTAGGTTATATATATAGTAATTAGTAATGAATCGGTAGTTCATTTGCATGTTCATGCCTTTAATTGTTGATGGGTAGATTACAAAGTATCTTGTTGATATGAAACTCAAGATAATGTTTTAAATGTTTGTAGAAGAAACGATGAAATGTAGTAAACAATGATGTGATTTCATGATTAGAAACTTAGAGTTAGGGAAAACCTTAAACTTGAAACGAAAGCAAGAAACAATAACATTTCTTGTGGAAAAAGTTAGATCTCTAAGGATTTTATAATATGTGTGAATCTTACTTAATAATAAAAAGCAGAGAAATACTTAGTGCAAAGAGGGGAAGAAATAGGCATTGTACATGAAAAGTTGGGGTTAACTTACTTGATTTAGTGAAAGTTAGAAGTGCTAAATGAGTTTTAGAAATAAAGAAAAAATGAGAGAAGCCGACAAGTTCTACAGGAAAGGGAGCAAAGAACTGGTGGTTGGAAAAAAGTGATGAAAAATAAACTCCATAGGAAAAGGAGCAAGGACTGTTAAATAAAAAAAAAATGAAAAGAAGAAGAAAAGAAATGAGAGAGAAAAAATTAAAAAAAAAGGCGGAAGTAGAATAAAACTTTTTAAATAAAAGATTTAGCTCAAGTACGAGTAGCTAGTTGAGTTAAGTTTTCATTCCAACTATGTTAAGTCTTATAGACTCTTGAAGTGCTAAAGTCTACCAAAAATGAGTTTGATCTATGCTTATTTGTTAATTCATGACCTTATTAGAAATCATGAAATTGTATACTTGCTCTTGAGTGTTGAAAGGAAACAAACTTGTGAGTAGTGATGGTTTTTTGCTGTGATCTACTTAGTGTTTTAAAAGTGAAGTTATATATGTTGTTAAAGCTACATGTCTTACAAATATAAGTTTTTGAAAAAAAAAAAAAACTCTTGAGCGGATTATTAACTTAAAACTTAGTAAATTAAAAGATACTCCATGAACAATGTAAATTGAATGAGAACAATTTATTAGAAGACTTAGTATAATACACATTTGCTCGGGACGCATAAAATCCTAAGTTTATGGGTATTTGATAAGTGATTATTTATACGTATATAAAGGGTTAGTTTAGTCATATATTTAGTATAAATATCCTCAAATGAGCTCTAAATCATGATATTATATCATTTTAAGGGAATTAAGGCGTAAAGAAAGAAATAGAGGAAAAACATGAAGAAACGAAGTAAGAACACATAAAAGCAAACTTAGCGTTGTGGCTATAGGTTTTGATGTTGTGGGCATATAAGGCACGACAAGGGAAGGAAATGCATGGCATGGGAAAGAAGAAAAAGTGAAGAAAATCAATGTAGGAGGTTCGGTGCAGTGGCAGCATTGTGAAGCATAAGGGATGACGTCAAGCAAGCTAGGGATAGTGTCAAGACACTACGAGGTCAAAAATGAGGAAAGCATTAGCAAGCCAGAGTGTAACGGCCCAATCGCCCCTTAGGCCTCATGGTACCGTCAAGACTATCCAGAAACTGCCCATAGGACCTCGTGGATATTTCCCCCCTCCCACACCCCCCTGGGATTCGAACCTGCGCCCCTAGGGTACAAGTACGCAGATTCTTGAGGGTGTGTACCAATTGAGCTAGTTCTGGGCCGTTACAAAAAGAGGCACCTTATTTTGGGGCACACGGTTACAACGCCCGAGACCCCCGAGTGTATGTAACAGACCAATTAACAAATCACACCATACACCCCCTCACCTCCCCAGCTCGAACTCGCGCACTCGAGGGGTAAATACGTGAGCCCATCGAACTCAGTACCAACCGAGCCGAGGTAGCTCAATTGGTACACACCCTCAAGAACCCGAGTACTTGTGTCCCTAGGGGCTCGGGTTCGAGTTGTGGGAGGGGGAATGGCCGGTTTCTGCCAAAATGCAGCGACGTGGTCGCCTTCCGCCTTAGCGGGCCTTCGGGCGAGCGGGCCATTACAAAAAGAGGCACCTTTGATCAGCCCAGCTTGGTACACGGCTCCATGAGCCCACGTCGTACCCTCGACAACGCGGGTTCGAGTCGTGGGAGGTGAGGGGACTATTCACGAGGTCCTTCGGCAGCGGTTCGAATAGTCCAGGGGTTCGCGGGTCCGTCCAGGGGGCGGGCGTATGCCCCAAATAAAGGTGCCTCTCTGACTCGGGCACACAACTCGATGAGCACGAGTACTTGTGTCCCTGGGGCTCGGGTTCGAGTTGTGGGAGGGGGAATGGCCCGGTTTCTGCCAAAATGCAGCGACGTGGTCGAGCTTCCGCCTTAGCGGGCCTTCGGGCGAGCGGGCCGTTACTCGGCCCCGGTTGGTACACGGCTCGATGAGCCCACGCTGTTATCCTCGACGGCGCGGGTTCGAACCGTGGGGGTGAGGGATGTGTGACGAGGTCCTTCGGGCGCTTTCTCACACTGGGGTCTCGACGGTCCTTCGGGCGGGTCGTGTGCCCAACATAAAGGTGCCTCTTTTTGTAACGACCTGAATCGCCCATGGGCATCGTAGTCAGTCAAGACTATCCGAAGCGCCCATGGGACCTCGTGGATATTTCCCCCCACTCCCCCACAGGATTCGAACCGCGCTTCTGAGGTACAAGTACGCGTTTCTCGAGGGTGTGTACCACCGAGCCAACTTGGCGCAGCGTGGTACACACCCTCAAGGAAACGCGTACTTGTACCTTGTGGGCGCTGGTTCGAATCCTGTGGGGGGTGTGGGAGGGGGAAATATCCACGAGGTCCCATGGGCGCTTCTGGATAGTCTTGACGGCACCATGAGGCCTATGGGCGGGCTCGGCCGTTGACGAGGCTCCATAGTGGGCTAGGGGCGCGATGTCGGGGTAGTAACTAACAGCGCCAAACATGCAGGAAATAGAAAGTAGAGTTGTAATTCGAGTTAAATTGTAAAGTTGGGCTTTTAATTGTTATTAAGGAGTATAAATAGGTATTAGGACGTGGTAAACTCAACACGTACAAACTATTCACCACCATTAGAGTAATTTAGCATAGATTTTACATTGAGTTTGAGTATTAAAGAGTTTATGTGAAGAAAATATTGAAAACTTTGCATTTGCAATTCAAGTTTGGTTTCATTGATTAAATTTAAGGTAATATTTATATTCATCTCTAATTTGCAACATGTTTCAATGAAGTGAGAGTAGTATATTTATTTTAGGAATCAATGGATCCTATGATATGAATGGTATGCTTTGAATATGAATAAAAAGTGCAATGGTTAGAATTTGTATTTATTATGAGCATAAAGCTTTAAATATACTGGCCACATGTTTAATGAACTTAGGCTTTAGAATTTATCATGGCCATTGACGCTTTCAATCCAGACATGAACGGTATAATCGTAAAATACACAACATCGAGAGATAGTTGTTGATTAGGGTGGCGCAAATAGTAAACTTAGTTGGTTATGAATCCAATGATTTAGGACCTAAATCAATGTGGAGCTTACGTTATTCACACTGATAGGTGGAGTTTAGCTTGCACATTAGAATCTTCTCCATCACGACAGTGGGTTGAAGTGGATTTGAAGGAAATATGTCTATTCTAATTAGGCATTGCACACAACATATGAAGATGTAAAAATAACTACAAAGCATAGTATTAAATTACCTAAGTGAAGTTGTGAGCTAAAATATCTTTAATATAAAAGTTCATGTAAAGTTTAAATTGATTTGTTAGATAGTTTAGTTTAGTTTAGTTCAAGTTAAATAAGTAATTAACAACTGCAAAAACCATTCTTTGAGAACGATATCCGTGATCAACGTAAGCTGATTGCACTATTACTACAAGCGAGCGGTTATACTTGTAGCACACACATCACCCACTTTAACTTTTAGATTTTTAGTCAATTTTACCTTGATATTATTTTTTATGAATTATAAATAAGTTAATTACATGATGACTTGAAAAAATAGTAAAATAGGCATGGCAATTCCCAGCGTTTCCGAATAACACTAGGAATCGTTGGCTATATCGATATGCGTTAAGATAAAATAAAATCACAACTAAATTTGGAGTTTGGCAATTCTCATCGATTCCACTTATACAAGAATAGCTGGCTAAATCGACAGGTCATATCATTTTCCAGCAACTTAATTATTTTTGATACATCCACCGATTCCCAGCGATACCACTTAAACATGATTCGTTGGGCATGATTTTTGGTTTTAAAAACCAAAAACCCTAAATCGCCACACACTTTAAACCTTCCACATTTGCAAATCCATTGCACCTCTTCACCGAAATTCAAATTTCTTGCCTAGATTCAACCATTTTGTAACGTCCTAAATTAATCGAACTAGGATTAGCATTAATCTCGAGGATTAACAACCGTAATTTGGGTCTTACATGGATAACTCGGTTGACTCGGACATGAGAATCGAGAGAATATATTATTTATAGATAATGGTTGTTTATGTGCGATGTTTAAAAATCTTTATTTATTGTATTGCATCGCATATGTGTATGTTGCTATCGGGCAAGTTAGTGTGACGGGTAGTTTCATTAGGAAGCGTGTCGGTGCGGGTATCGGGTAGTAGTTACCCGAGGATGTCAAACTAAGCTAACTATAGTACGTAGTGGATAATTGAACCATAGCCAAAGTTAGTTAATAAAATAAAATAAAATATGGTGCACCTCGAGATGCGTGTCGCGGTGTAGGGCACTGAGTGCTGAGTAGTCAGAGATTGGTAGCATCACTAATTTATCAATAAAAGTGTCTAAGAACACCAATCATATGTATTGATATGCCTAAGTTAATTAAATTGATCAAAGATAAATAAAGTCCTATAGTTTGGATGGATTAATCTAGGACTCTAGATCTTCATCTAGATGATCCTAGATGATGATTCTTGGGCTAGATATGTACAAATGTGTATGTCACTGGAGTGTGTGACTTAGTTAATGAGATCCCTTGATTTTCCTAGAGATGGATGTACACATTTAGATCAAGGGCCAAAATAAAAGAACACATAGTATAAAATGGGGACTTAGTGGGTTTTGTTTCAAAACCAACCTCAAAATACATGCAAAACCTATGAATTCCAACAACATTAGAGAGAAATGGAAGCTCGAAATTGTGATTACGAAGATCAAATCCAATAGTTTATCAACGAGGTAATTAATCCCTCCATTCTCTTCAAGCTTATACTCCATTAAAATGGTCAAATGAAGCTTAAACTTGGTGATTTATTGCCGAAACGAATTTGAACTGGTAATTCATTTTTCTTAGGCATTTCTATATGTTTTTCTATTCATTTAGACAACCCAAATATGTCTTTAAAACTGATTTTCATAAAAATAGTGTTCTTGAGGAAAATTGGTCAATGCATGCTTTAAATCTTAAAATTAATGCAAAATATTGTATGATTGTTGTTGCTGGCTTTTTTCGGTGGTTTGAGATTCCCCTACGAAGAGAGGATAGGGTCGACGGCTTGGGTGAAGGCCACGGGGAAGAAATCAAAGGATTTTTGAAATAAAAAATTTGGTTTTCGACTTTGCTAGCACGCTAATAGCTTTTCTTAGCGCACTAACTACCTTGTAGAGAATTCAAGAAAAATGTGCTTTAATAACGTAGCTAGCAAACACCTACTTTTGACATAGCGATTTTTTGTTTTAGAGGTTTTCATGCTATTTTGAGGAATTTAGCCGAAAATATAAGAATTTAATAACTTTTTAGATTTAGATTGAATTTGTTCTTAAGACTTAAATACACTAATATAATCTACAACCATTATAATTTACCCATATAGAACACATGGGGCTAAGGGGACCGTAGCTTGGTTACTGTGAGCTAGTCGGGGTCGAATTCGAGAGTCAAGGGAAGTCAAAGCGTGTATTTGAGATGCGTAAACCCAGTAGAGAACTTCAAAGAATTCATGGCGTGTTTTATTGCTATCAAATTTCATGCGTGACTGCTGGTTGGCACACATTGGTTGTTTTACTCTTATTTCGGTCGTGTTATATTAGTTGTGGCTAAATCACTTGCACAGTTTGCTTGTTTTTAGTGCTCGTTTTGACAGACAACAGTCAATATATATACGACCGTCGTGAGGGATGTAAGGTGTTCCCTTGACTTCAAATAGCGTCTGGAAGGGGTTCACCTATTAACCGTCGTTGGGTTTAGTCACTGTAAGTCTGTGAGTAATACATGGTTCATGTCCTATTTTAACGATTTACCGCCTGGTTTAGGTCGGGGGTTTTCTCATATTATTCAGTTGTTGATTTACTATTGCTTTACTTATGAGCCTACTTAATTTGTATGTTTTGTTACAATACTCGCTATTGTTTTTACATGTTGTATGCTGCCTACATTCATGTGAGTACGACTTTCAGTTGCCAAATGTATTACTTAAATATCTTGTAGTTTTATCAGTTTTATTCATGAATATTGTGTGGACTTCTCTTGGGATTTTACTCAGTGGACTCGTCATTGTATTTGTTGGATGATTAAGTGCAAATCCTTTGACGAGCAAGGGCAAGGCGGTACTGGGCGACTACCTATCTGAGTTACTGACAAGGTTTAAAAAATCGACAAACTTCGACGAAGTTTGGGCGAGGTTTGTTGAGTTTGAGGTGAGCGAAGCGAAGTTCATAGGCAGTAGAAATATTGTAAAAATTCGACTCAACTTCGGCTAACTTCGACCGAACTTCGAAAAACATCGATGGAAGTTAATAAAACATGATGTAAAATTGTTATGTTTCATGGAAGTTGAGCAAACTTTGACTGAAACTTCGACTGGAACTTCAACTATGCAAGAAATATACTTAAACTTCGGCTAAATTCGAATAAAACATAGTTCTAGCATCTCTTCGAAGAACTTGAGTTTTCTAGCATTTAAAGTGAAATTCCATAAACTTCCTTACACCAGCAAATTTTTGTCAAACTTCCATCGTCGAAGTTAACTTCTTCAAATTAATTCTGAATTTTAAGTGAGCGAAGTCATAGGCAAAGTCGAAGTTTCAAATCTTAGTTACTGACGTCAACTCGTGTTTGACTACAATATGTATATATTTATATTTTATTAGGTATTGGGGATTGTAGAACACTGAATATATGTATATGGATTTCTTGCAATACTTGTTTCGCCTTCGTTATATACACGGTATCCTTTTGTCGGGTTTTCCACTACTTAGGATTGTTAAATATGCATAAAATACTTACATATTTGAAGACTTCCGTTGTAAAAGTTATTGTAACTTCATAAAATAACGAACTGTCTAAGTAAACTTATTAATCATTAATTGAAGAATAAATGGATAAGCTAGAGATTATTAGAAAAAGTGTAAGCAACCAGTTAGGTCGCGCGGTGTCTTGAATAAGCAGGCCACTACATGGCAAGGATTAGTGACGTGTTCAGCAATGTGGCAGTGCTCATTTTGCCTTGAGATTTGGGGCCGCCATAATTCAATCTTAATCCCATAGTATTTGAGTGAATCCTACCTCAACCTAGTCTCATTTAAACCAAAAATTTCAATTTTGGTGGCTTTGAGCCAAACTAGGGTTTTAAGAATTCTCGACTTAGACCTTGAAGGGACGGTCTAGAGGAGTTCAAGAGTTTCAATCTTGAGAGATTCACTCTCAAGCAGGTAATTACGTCAACCCTAGCTCTTTGCTTTAGCAAATTTTTTATTCGGGGATTTTCGCAAATTTCTCAATATTTTCAAAATTATTTTGTTGGAATTTATTCAATTGCATTGCATAAATGATTTCATTGATTATAATACCATAAGAATAGTGATCACATCGATCATTGATTTACAAATTCAACAATATTCAGGATTTCTACTATAATTACACATATTTTCAAATGGTTTACAAATACAAGTTTGAAATGAGTTTGGGGGGTTTGTTTATGATTTTATTTCAATTTAAGTTGCTATGATTATGAAAAGACTACAATTTTTCACCGAATTGCTTTATAATATTTAAAAAACCAATTTTTAAAGTTTACATTTTACTTATCATTTCGATGCAATTATATTTTACATTTACAACAAATTTCAAACTAGCTTTCCAAATACTTTTCTCCCTTTAAATCAAAGTCTTGAATTATTTCGAACTATTTTCGACTTTCTATCATCTACAAGTTTATTTAGTTTTTGAACTTGTGAGTTTTGAAATCTGAAACAATGGCCAGAGGAGGAAAAGGTAGAAGTTCTCGAGAGAAGGGAAACACATAAATTGTAGAAAAGCCAAACAAAAATCCAAAGCTCCACCTAAACCTGTTAGGCTAACATGGATTTCATTGAATAACCCCTGAACTAGAGCACCTAGAGAACCTTCTCCACCCTTAATTTTTGAATATGATCTGGAGGGAGAGGAAGAGATGGAGGAAACACCCACCATTTCTTTCCATGCCCATAACCTTATAAATGCTAAAGCCATTGTTATGATAGAGAGTGACATTAGTAAGATTAAAAAAAGTATACCTGAAAGGTGTTTCAATATTAAAAATGAAATTAAATACATGCCTAGAATCTTAAACATAATTAAGGAATGAAATTGGGGATTATTGACTAGGGATTACAACGCCAATAATGACATGAAGTCCTCAGTTGAAATGGGGTGTGCAATTTTGATTAGAGAGTTCTATGATAACCGACGGCACGGAGATGAGAATAAAATAGTAGCCATAGTCTGAGGTAGACCTTTGGATTACTCTCTAAAAAGAATAAATCGGTATTATGGTTTACCGAAATTTCATTTGAGGCAACATAATGAGTACCCTAAACCTTAATACATATATAGACATGGATTTCCCCACGAGACCATTAGGAAAGGTTTAAAACCTATTCTGGAAAATGGTTTCCATTTTAACTCAAACGCATACCCAAAGCACTTACAAGCCAAAACTTTTGGGAAAACAACCAAAGCAAGGAACTTTTTCTTAAACGCGAGCCTACTGCATAGGTTATAACACTACGACATAGTAAACTATAGGGTGAATCTCCTATTCCACATAGTCCAAGGGATCGGGTACATTGACGTTGGCCGAATAATCTATGAATCGATTAGGAACGCCATGACCACCAAGAAAACAAAGCATCTACGGATCAAAGCGACGCAGGACCAGGAGGACACATGGCGGGGGAGCTAACATTCACGTTCCATCACTCTAGCTAAGGATGCCCAACCAGAGAGTCTTTACTAACGATAACCCGATGGAGGGAGTAGACTGCACCCTCCATGACCCTGAGGTGAGCTACCAGTCCCAACTACCTGATCGTGGGGATGATGGTGACAATGCAACTTTTGGACAACCATTTAGAGATTTTTTTCTTCTCTGTGTAATCTTTTCCTGAGTGTTCTTCATGTGAGTTCTATGTTTGTAGTACTTTGATTAATGTGGTATATGTTCACACCTTAATACATCTGCTTTAGTATGATTTCACACTTTGATATAATGAGATGGTTTGATCTGTTAAATGCAATCCAATTCATTTCAATGATGTTTGGATATGTTTAAAATTGTATTTACTTATTCAATTCTTTCTTATGTTAGTTAATATTTAATTTATTTGTTTATGTTTCACGAGGTATTTTATTTTTGTTGGAAGATCTGACTTAATTTTTAAACTTTGAGGACAATATCTGGAATGAGTTTGGAGGTATTAGGTGAAGTGAAGTATGAAGACGCAAAGTATGGAAGAAAAGAGAAGTAGAATCTAGTTCAACATTGTGAATTTTTAAAAATTTTCACAATATAGGTAATACTTTCCCATTTCATTTTACTTTATTTAGTTAGGAATATGATTATAATATGAATTGAAATGTTATATTTTTATTACCCATGAAAATAAAAATTTAATGATGAAAATGAATTTTGATACCATATTTGACTTCATCTAGATTGTGTATACATTGGAGGAGTTGAGAGGGGATTGATTGCTTTGTGTTAGACATTATAATGGGTAGAAGATCGAAACGATAGTACAAAATAAACAAGACATATACCTAAGAATCTTGTTATACAAAGATTATTGATCAAGTTTATATATATATATATATATATATATATATATGTATTGAAAAGAGCTTATGCCACAATTGAGGGGAAAAATATGAAATAGCAAAACAACTTTACTTGGTTGGAAAGAGTACTTCCTTGACTATGGTGAAAGTGAGAAGAGCTAACGAGAGTTTTAAAATGAAAAAATAGAAAGACTTCAGATTCCAAAGGAAGTGGAGCAGGGAACCATAGGAATACAATATAAAGAAAAAATGAATATATATATATATATATAATTTAAAAATAAAGAAAGAGAGATATAAGAAAACGAAGGAAGTTTAAGAAAACTTTTCAAATAAAAGATTTAACTCGAGTGCTTATAGCTATATTAAGTGAAGTATGTCTTTTTATTCCAACAAATGAATATGAAATGATGATTATTGATGAATAAAAGTTCCTATCGACTTTGATTATGGTGATATTTTAAGTATTATTTGAAAAATGAGATTGATTTGGTGATTTTTATATCTTTAGTTTTTATATTAGTTATCGTAAGCTTAATGCTTATTAGTGGAGATTGAGAAAACCTATACGGTACCTTGACCTTGGTGATTGGTTTAACTTTGAATTTTGAGGTGTATTGCATAATTATGAGGTTGAAATGTCAATAAAAGAGTTATTCTTTAGTTATTTCTATTCTATCATGATTCTTAATTTTATGAACGTAATATGTTTATATTTTAAGATCATTTTTGTTTAAGTATTAGAGTATATAATTATTAAATCAAAATGAGGGAAGAAAGAGAATTTGATTGAGAATTTTCATTTGCTCGGGACGGTAAAATGTTGAGTTTGGGGATATTTGACAAGTTAATAATTAGACATGTTTTATGTACATTTTAGGATGATTTTAGATGTAAAAGACTATATTACACGGGATTTTCTCTTGTTTTTGGTATTTCAGGTAATAAATGGAGAATATAAAGAAATAAATGAAAAAAAGGAAGATTGTGAACCAATTAATCAAGTGGAAGAAGTATATAAAGAATTATCACCAAGGAACCAAAGGAGAACTGGACTTTTGTATCGACGATTCTCAGCGATTCCTGGACACACTAAATGGCTGGCCAAATCGAGAGAGATAAGAAAGGACCAGTGACCCCAATTCTTTGGATTTACCCAGCGATTCTTACCACACTAAAATCGTTTTGATTCAATAGGTAAGAGTTCGTAAATTTTAGATAACTACAAATTATTTGTGTTGTTTTGGGATGTTTACTAATTAGAATACTATAAATACTAGCATAACGTTATGAAATTAGTTGCCCTTGAGTACATAGATCTAAATCCCATTGCTCTTGGAGCTATTGTCTATTATTTTCATATTTTTTTGCTTTTGGAGAAGATTTGAAGATTCAAGTATTTTAATAGAGGTTTTTTCAATTATATCTTTTATTTATATTATTGTAATGTTATTTATGATCATGAATGAGTAGTTTGTTTGATCTAAACAAAGTCCGAACACGACCTAGATCCGTTTTGCATTGTAGTTATGATGAGATGAATATGTGCTTAATGTTTTAACCGATTGTATTCTTTGACTCGCTGATTTAATAGGTTAATATCTATTGATTTTAATCATGGATTTGAGTATTATATGCATAGTCTAGAATGTGTATGTGATATTTGGTTCCATTATCTATTTGAAGTTGTAACTAGGATTGTTTGAAATACAAACACCATTTAAATTTCCTAGGTGAATTTGAGATCTACATCTAGTGTTGAAGTGGCTTTCTAAAGATGTTAGATTTAGTAGTTCAAAGTTCTCATAAAATTTAATACGGTTTCATTGCGTGAAGTTAATGTCTCTACGTAAATAAAGGGGTTAGCTCAATAGAATTAGAACGTGGCTTTTCCACGGGTATAAAGGGAACAAATGGCTGGCTAAAGGCTGTTTACTTACTTATGATTAGAGTTTAATGATTTATCTTACTTTATAATATGTTCATGACTATATATGGGTTGGAGTTACATATTTGGAATGCAAAACGTGTTTACGTTTCATTGTTTCAGATATTTGTTTAGGTGTTTATTTATTATTGAATTTAATCTATTTGATTGATTGTGAAATTGGATTGTGTTAGTTAATTAAGATAATATAGTTAGTTAAGTATTATTATATTATAGTTAGCTATTAGTTAGTTTAATTATTTTTATTATTAAAATAAAAATAAAAAAATAAAAACCTTTAAAAATCTTTTTTCCTGAAGAGGTTTGATAAATCCCTGTGGAGACGATTCCCACTTACCATTGTTACAAAATAATTGAAGTATTATATAAAAGGGGAGATTATAGTACACGCCCGACACGTGTCATACAGTATCAGCCACTTCTACCCAACAAGATGGTGTCCTACACATTCTGCCATATAACGCCTCCAACGGTGACATATCAATGCTCGATAGATAACTGTTATTATAAAAAAAAGTCACATATGAAGATACTCCTCCTAATGATCCCTAAACTCAGTACACAAGCTTGAAACATATCCTCCAGTACTTGGATCAGCTGCTCGGACTGTCCATCGGTCTGTGGGTCAAAAGCAGTGCTAAGATGAATATGAGTGCCTAAGTGATCCTGCAAACTCTACTACAAGACAAACGTATTCTGAAGATCCCTATTTGACACTATAGTCATTGTGCTCAATGCAACCTAACAATCTCTAGCTCATATAACCTACTAAAGCTCGGAAATGAGGCAGATAGTCAAATGGGTTAGAAGTGAGCCGACTTTGTCATTCTATCAATGATAACCTAACCAGTATCATGTCCTTTCGGAGTGTTAGGCAATCTTATGACCATATCCATCGTGATGTACTCCCACTTCTACAGAGGAATGGGTAACTGCAGGAGCAAACCACCAAGTCGTCGATACTCTGCCTTTACTTATTGGCAAATATCACACCTTCTGATGTATCTGGCGATATCAGTCTTCATGTCGGGCCACCAATACAAATGCTTTTCGAAAAATATTCAGTAGAGTGAAAGAAGTTTGTGAATAATTAAATCCTTCATATTAAGAATTTGCACAATTTGCCTCGAAAGTGCGTCCTGATAACCTTTTTGACAATTATAACAATCCAATGATATCAAAACACAAGTTTCCCCTCTAGTCAAACTTATAATGAACCTAACCAAGGTGACACACTCAAATAATCGTAATTCATCAACTCTTTTTAAAGTAGATTGAAGTTAATTGACTAGTTTATTCATTCTCTTTTTGTGTACTAAAACAAAAATAGGACTTCAACGTTGCATACTAGTTCGTGATTTCTGTCTCGCGCGAGAATTATCAGCATCGTTGTCCAAACAGCATCATTCCTAAGTCAACGTTTGTGCCATTTGAATACATCCATTATACGAAGATTGTTATGTTCCTTGTCCTCAACCATCAATAATGTTTCCTTGACTAACAGTGTACGAACGTTAATTAATATAACGTCGATCACCAAGATCAACTCCAATAAGTTTGGACCAAAATTGAAACCCACGAATTTGACGACAACTCTCATCACTATGCAAGATACACATTTCCCTATTATGTGGACTTCATGGTCCCATCACGCCTCGGCATACCCAACTCCATTCGTAGGTATCAGTGAAAATAAAATCACAGATTCTTCACTTATCACACTCAACCCATGAAGTGAACATCATGGAACATAATAGACTTTACAAGTCTAAAACTTTCTTTTCCCCTTCCAATGCCGAATTCTGTAAAGGGGTTTAACCAGTTTCATTTTTTTTATATGCCTTAATTTTTATAATTTGGCCCTTTCAATAGTTATCTCTACTTATTCACTTCTAAAACAATACTTCGTTTTACATTCGCTATTTGCACTTTACACAATGACAGCCGTATGATATAATGATCAAAACTCCGTCATCGTTGAGCACCCATCTAATGTTGTCGTAAATAACCACCAATTAATGTTGTTATGATCCAAAACCAAACTAACGTTCATCAAGTTTTAATTTTTTTTGTCATTTCGTTGTTCATATGACTCAAAGACTACTAAGTATTATAGTCATCTTATGAAGAGAATAATACCAACCAATTACAGGCTTCCCATACCAAATCAACTCATCCAGAGTTAAATCAAATAGTTTTTACATAGTTCTCTATTCCATTTTGGAATAAATTCTAACATTCACCCCATTCCCACCAGTCTGACTTAAATACTCTGTCAGACAACTATAAAACTCCATGGCACACCTTCATACCTTAAATTCACAAGTGTCTTACATAAGGACGTCTTTATTCCTTCAAACGCACCAAAATTCTCAGTATTCAGGGTTGTAGTATGACGAGACCTCATGTTAAATTACAAAGATTATTGTTAAGGATTTTAAATTCCTTAACTTCCCTTTTATCTCACATCACAAATACATATTTCAAGAACTTTTTCCATAGGTCTAGGAGATTCTCGCTCCTATTTGTTCAATTGGATCCTATAACTTTCTCCAAGATTTCCATCTTAAATATTTAAAGGATCACTATTCCTTTGAAATTATTTCGAACCCCTCTTACTTACCTTGGCGAGGTAATCACTCTACGCACTGTAAATTCATTCCTTTTCACCTTCATGGATGTATGCGTCACACCACCCCTTTCAGACTTGAGGGTGAATCCGTGCATCAAATTGGAGTCTCTTAAACTACTGATTCGACGCAACTACTACATGGATTGATCAGGGCCAAGAAGTTTGTTTCACGTTATCTTTGGTTGTTCGAGTCATCTTGACACTTCTTCATCAATCTAGAGTTATTCTACCTTACCTATACTTTAGTGGTTCATCCAATCGCCATTCATGAATCTTGTAACCATCAATCGCTAACTCTTTTAAATAGGTTGATGGAAATTTTTCAACAGTGCCTCATTATGAGGTCAAAATTTTTACATGTTAATTCTCGAAAGTGATCTAGTCTATGCTACTCGCAATCTCTAGAGAAGGCATGTTCTCGACTATATGTCATAACACGTTTCACTTCAATGGCAACAAATCTAAAATCATCGTAACCTACCATTAAACTTTGCACGTCTCATTACGAACTATACCCTATCACTTGCTCTAATTTCTCCTACACAATATTTGAAGTCTGTAATGGAAACAAAACCAACTAGGTATGCCAACTGTATCATACAAAATATAGGTGTATGACATGTTATGAACTTTTTCTATTACTTCTTCCATCCGTCTTATACCAACCCTAAGTTGGTACTCGATTCATTAACCAATACAAGTCTGGTAATTCTCTAGTCGTATTGGCATTCTAACTAGTATTACCTTTCTTTAGGTTACTATTCATGCTAAATTCCCAACTATTAGACTCACACCAATATCACACTTCCTTACATGAACAATTCCAATTTAAGTCATCTGAAACACATCGAAAATTTCATTGGGAATTGCCACGCCCTCATTTCTAAGTACTTAAACGTTAACATCTCACGAAGGTTTCCATTTACCCTTACACATGTTTTAGTAATGCCATGAAAACTAAATAATGTTTGCACTTTCTTAGTAAATTCCAAGTAACCTGGTTTATCTTAGCCGCAACATCACAAACACTATAAGTTCGTGAATCAACTTTTCCTTACTTTCTATAACTAAGTAAATATATAAGATTTTCCTAGTTACCTTTAAGTCTTCCAATCGTAATGCTTGCATAAGATATGCGCATTAGTGTCAACCCTATCTTACTTTCATTACTATCACGTAAATCGAGTATTAGAACGTAGATACATAGCTTTAGTATGCATAACATAAGTTACACATCTTTCCTCTAACGAGAATTTAAGTTACCATCATATTTTTTTCTACCTCCTCGATTCAATTTCTTGTCATGACATACTCAATCGTAACTGATATAATAACGTTACCCAATCTAGATCTTCACATGATTCAATTTCTCACCATAACATTTTTGTCTTCCTCTGTCATTCGCCTAATTGCATTTCGATATTCCTAAAAATCCTCGAAACTGGCGTCACGCATTTCTGACTACTTAAGAGATTTTCAGGTATCTCTCATAACATTCCTTATAAACAATAACTGTGGATGTCACAATTTAAATTATTAATTCTTAGATATTTAGAATTTTATTCTACAGTAACTAACAATTTCCATAATTACTAAACTTATCCATTCGACTCGAATCATTCGAGTCCTATCACTTCTACATTCCAATAGACCTTACTAGAGTGATAAATTCTTGCGCCATACATGATACTCATTCCTGCTTGCTTAGCTTCTCCAGAATCTATGTATTACCACTAGTCTCAACTCGATCCACAAACTCACATCAATATGAGGTGGTTAAGAATCAAGCTTTAGAGTCGACATATTTAACGATAGTATATATAATACACACAAACATATCATGATACATTAACATAGAAATCAACCATATTTTTCCAAAAAATTAGCTTCCCAACTTAATCCTCGACTCATAGTCCCACTTTTCTAAGTTCTCGTGGATCACGTTATTAAACCGATTCAATTTTCTTTCAGTCCTAGGTTTTTTGGTAACCTAGGCTCTAATAATAAAGTCTTCGGCACCCATAGCTCGAACCAGTCGCTCGACCCTTTCGAACCATCTCTCGAGGTGTTCGTTCCCATCATCGCCCAAAACACGTTTGAAACCCACTTTCCCTTATTATTATTCGAGTTTAAAAAAATCATTTTCTGAGTTAATTTTTCGTAAAACATTAAATTGTATTGACAGGCTCAGTTGTTTGTCACACACATAGTGTTTAAAGCAAGTGAACATACAAAGCGATCAGGGAACCTAAAGTGGAAGCATCAATTATAATATACAGTAATCCATAAAAGTAGAGTCGAGGAACTAACTCTTAAATTCAAATCAAATACAAGTCTGATTAATGGATACAAACTAAAACCAATTCAACCAATATATTACCTACAATATAGATAAGGGCACTCATCTATAACTACTCCAGTGTCTTGCCCTTTTCATAACCTCTATAAGTCTAACTGATTCAACAACGAATTTGATTTTTGAAGCCCCCAGTAAGTTAACAGATAGGTTTTATAAAAGTTTAGTGCATAATAAATAATTGAAGGAAATATAATAACAAGAATTAAAGTAAACATGATGCAATCCTATTTCTGAAAAGGTCAGGGTGATTCCCATGAATCCCCAAGGTGCAAGACCTAACCCGTATGTCATCGGCATGGCGGTAACCCGCACATACGATCTGGGGATATCATTTCATGTGATATGAGGCCCTGAGTACTACTGATAGACCCTAATTCCACCTAGGATGATCAAGGTCATAGGAGGTGCACATAATAATACTACGCCATCAGACCTGTCTGAAAGTCAAAGTCTACCCCTAAAGGTCCAAATGACTATAAGTATGGCTAATGGATAATCATGGACGCAATGCAATAGTGCAATATATGATGCGTATTGAAAGTTTATAAATTCATATTGTTCACGTACTACTCATTTCGCACTTCGATTTCCCGACCCTGTGTATGTCTCCTCATGATTTGCACTGAGTCCACGTCCACATCGTCAACTCCTAACATAATTTCTTTTATAACAACTTTAATTAGCTTTCAACTAGCTAATTTGAGGTAACTTTTTAACCTTGAAAACCACAATATTTTTCATATTGACCAAAAAGGAACTTGTAGAGCTCACTTCATATTTTCCATACTCTCCAACAACACTTAAATCAAATCACAAATAGAGAAGTTATGAATTTTCCAATATGGCCTGTTGATTAGGCAAACTTTAACAATTTAAAACTAACAAAACTTCTCCAAATCAATATTTTCGCAATTATATCATCAAAACTAAGCACCAAACACCAGGAAATCACTCAATACCATATTCTAAATATTTTCATAGCTTGTGGAGTCGATTTGGACAAAAACCAATAATCCAGTTTGTCCTGAGTCCTAATGCAAATCAATTTTATCTGCAAAACATTTTTGAAGAAGTTATCAACTGAATTACATCAATTCACTTCACAAAACCCTAACCCATATTAGTGGGATTTATTTCAAATTGGCACACATCAACCCAATACATTAATTCTCAACAATCCTTACCAATTCCTATCAAAACTCCATGAAAGAAATCGAAAAATCGTGAGAATTCAAATTGAAATGTGGAAATGCCCTGAGTTGAGAATTTATCAAATTGCAGTCCGAATACCTCATTTCTACCATGGAAACTTGGCTTGAACTTATCGTCCCGTGATGCTCTATTGTTTTTCTGAAAGAAACCGGGCGAAAATCGGATGTATGTAGCTCCACAAGTGAAAGAAGGATTTGAGGGATTAGGGATTTAACAAAACAAATGTTTTTGTTGACACACTTAAAATGATTTGATTTTTCATTATTCTTTAATATATATTTATATATAAACCCTCATATGCTCGCTAGCAACTTAATTTCTTTTTATTTATTAGTTCTCGAAATTCCTATTTTCGTGTGTTTTGACATTCGGTGCTCATTTTGCATATGATTTTTCACAAAATTAAGCCAAACTCTCGACAAAATAGGCTAACTTCATAAAACGTCAATAATAATAGTTTCGGTCAAACCAAAACCTAAAAAATCTTAACTTTGTCCATGACCCCCCAAACATTTATAGATCAATTTTATTACTATACTTAGTCATACTTGGACCAATTTGGACACAATATTAACCTCAACCATTCCCAACTAACACGCAACTCAAAGTAAAGACTTGTACCAACTTTGTTCTCATTTTATGTTACCACCAATCCAAGTTAAATTATTAGTTATATATTATTTAAGTTACGTATTTTGCTATATAAAATCAACAAAAATCAAAAAAATAAATCAGCCTCGCCTAGCCTAGTATTTAGCCAAGTGTCGGTCCTAACCATGCTACCCATATAGTAGTCGCACACCTCGAGTGTCGCCACATGTATTATATTAATTATCTTATTATTTAAATAATACAAGCACCCAAACATAAAAGAAATAATTAAGTTATACGGTCCACTATGTCAGCACGACCACGCAACTCGATCGAACTAGTTATGGGGCTTCTGATCTGGTAGATCAGGTCCGGGGCCTCCGATCCGATCGAATCTAGTTGAGTTCGGTCTAATTTGGTGATGGGTTGTCACACTTAAATACACTAATATTGAACTTTGGAAGGTTGAATCTAGGAAAGAAGTCGATTGTGTGGATGAAAGGGTGCAACGGTTTGTATTTGTGAAGTGGGTTTGTGTTTGGCAATTTGGGATTTTATTTTCAAAAATCCAAATCGTGCTCACTGATTCGGGTTTAAGTCAAATTGCTAGTGAATCGCTTCTCAAATTGGTAGGAATGAGGCTCAGTATCTCATTGATCTGACTAGCTATTTACATTATCAGGTCGAATCGCTGGGGATTCGCTAGATTCAAATTTTCACTAAAATTTTTGGTTACTAGCATCGATTTAGCCAGCTATGCACAATGTTATTTCAAATTGCTCAGGAATTATTGGGCTTATTTTTGTGTTTTCCCAATTTGTTTCATAATTAACATATATAACATTCTTAAAATAAATATAAAGGTAGAATTGACTAAAAATGTTTGATCAGGATATGTAACTAACTAATGATTTTATTAAATAAATAAATAAACAAGTGAATAATGCAAACTTGCATAAAGGCCATAAATATCATCCCCCCTCTTATTGAAGTCGCTTTGGAACTTGAGTTCCGAAAAGAATTCCATAAGAGAGTCAAAAGTAGAGAGAATAAAAAAATATACTAATGATAAGTTTCCTAATATAAACTGAAATAACTAAAGAAATAAGGAATATGGATGGCCTCCCATAATGCGATGTTGTTTATTGTTGTTGGCTCTACTAATGGAGGAATCAATATTTGTGGACTGTGAGTGAATCAATCTTCAATTTAAGTGAGTTCTCTATGAGAATATCTTCTTTAGTGCCTGAAAAACAACCCTCATTATTGCTCTCATCATCGTCACTGAATGGCTCTCCTTCAATATGATTGCAAAGTTCTTTACCATATTGGAATGTCATTTTGTCATTACCCATCTTAAGTGTAACTATGCGATCACGTATGTCGATGATGGCTCTGGCAATTGATAAAAATGGTATTCCCAATAATAACACATCATTTTAGGTAGTTGTAGGCATGACTAAGGAATTTGTAGTGAAATTGAACCGTTCCACTCATACTGACACATTCTTTAATATACCTAATGGGACTGTAAAAGTACCACTTGGATTGTATACCTTAATAGGAGGCTTGTTATGAATCTGCAAGTTTGTTAGAAGAAATCAGTGTGCAGGCATAAGATTTATATCGGCTCTCGTATAAAGTTGGACTCCATAAAAGGACATATCATTAACACGTATGTTGAGGAAGATTAGCCCTGGATCTTCTTTAAAGATTTTTGAAAGATCACTATTTTCATTATATTCCTCGTAATCTAGGCTGTCCTTGTCACACTCGAATGGATCTTTGGTAAGTCACTGTACCTTTTTGTGATTTCTTATTATTCATTGTTTTTGGTGTAGTAACTATCCAAAGCTTTATTGTTTCATTAGAGTTTATGGTTACAATATTCTCCTCCACAGTGTTCAAGTCATTTGATAAGTAGTCAACTGCATCTAAGTTAATGACCTCCATATCCAGTGAGACAAAGTTTTCATGATAAGGTTTTAATCTATGACCATTAAATTTAAAGATTCTCCCTGTTTCTCTACTTTCTATTTCAATAGCACCACGAGAGAATATGTTTGTAATTACAAAAGGTCCCATCCATGGTGAACAAAGCTTTCCAAAAAATACTTTAAGATGTGAACGAAAGAGTAACACTTTTTGTCCTACTTTGAAATTCTTAATATTTGATTTATTATCATGAAATGTTTTAATTTTATCTTTATAAATAGAAGCACTTTCATATGCATCATTTCTCAATTCTTCTAATTTTTTGATATTTAGTTTGTGTTGTTTTCCTACATTATCCTAATTCATATTACAAGTCTAAATTGCCCAGTATGCTTTATGTTCTAATTCTACTGATAAATGACTTGATTTTTCGAAAACTAACTTCTAAGGTGGCATATCTATAAGTGTCTTAAATGCAGTTCTATATGCCTATAGTGCATTTTCTAAACGAAGACTCCAGTCTTTACATGTTGGACATACTGTCTTTTCTAAAATTGATTTAATTTCTCTGTTTGAGGTTTCACCTTATCCATTAGTTCGAGGGTGATATGCGGTGGACATTCCATGTGTAACATTATATCTGTGAAGTAGAGTAGCAACAATTCTATTGCAAAAGTGTGAACCTTTATCGCCAATTAATGCTCCAAGAGCTCCAAAATAGTAATAATCTTTGATTTTAGGAAATTTATTACTATTTTAGAATCATTAGATTTAGTGGCTATAGCTTCTACCCACTTGGGCACATAATCTACGGCTAGTAAAATGTAAATATTTCCATTAGATGGTGGAAAAGGTCCCATAAATTCTATTATCTAAACGTTAAATACTTCGCAAAAAAGTATAGGATATAAGGGCATTTGGTTCCTACGTCCTAAATTTATGGTTCTTTGACAATTTGGACAACCTTGTTATAAACATAACAATCGTGGAATAAAGTTGCCCAAAAGAATCATGATTCTAATATTTTTCGGGTTGTACAATGTGGACCAAAATGTCCTTTACAAGAATAAGTATAGCATTGAGCCATGATGGATTGTATTTTTATTTCTGCTTGTGGAATACATCTTTGAATGTTTTGTTGGAACAAAATTTCCATAGGTAAGGCTCATCCCATAAATAATGTTTGGAATCGTGTATTATCTTATTCTCTTATGCTCTTGTTAGATGGGGTGGTAGCCTATTAGTAGTGAGATAATTTACTATATCGACCTACCATGGGCTCTTGATTGTTATTTTGTACAAGTATTCATATGGAAATTCTTCTTTTAATGATATTGGGGGTTCTCCATTTTTTAGTCTTTTAATGCTACTAAGTTTTCGGCACTTTTCTTGTCTTTTATAATAAGATCGAATTCTTGTAATAATAAGATCCATCTTATTAATTTTGGTTTAGCATTTTTTTTCCATCAAATATCTTAATGCAACATGATCTGAGTAAACTATTACTTTTGTTCCTAGTAAATATGGTCTAAATTTTTCTAATGCAAACACAACCGTTATGAGTTCTTTTTCTATAATGGTATAGTTTAGTTAGGTGGGATCCATAGTTCTTGATGCGTAATATATGAAATGAGAATTCTTTAATATTTTTTGACCTAAAACAGCTCCTACTGCATAATTGCTTGCATCACAAATAATTTCGAAAAGTTGTGACCAATCTAGTAATATTATTACAGGTATGGTGATCAAGGCTTCTTTTAATTTATTTAAAGTTGTCTCGCATCCAGTTGTGAACTCAAAGGCGACATCGTTTTGCAAGAGTTTGCATAAAGGTTATTTTGGAAAAGTTTTTTCACAAAACGCCTATAGAATCCTGCATGACCAAGAAAATTTGCTCCCCTCACAGTAGTGGGGTAAGGAAATGTCTTTATAACTTGTATTTTAGCGAGATCTACTTCTATTCCTTTTGCTGACACTATGTGTCCTAGTATAAGTCTTTGGTTTACCATAAAATAACGTTTTTCATAATTCAATACTAGATTCTTTTCCATGCATTTTTTTAGTACTTAAGTTAAATGAAGTAAGCATTCATCGAAAGAATTACCTTATATGGTAAAATCATCCATGAAAACTTCAATAAAATGCTCTATGTAGTTTGAAAAAATAATAACTGTACACTTGGAATATAGCGAGTGTGTTACATAAACTAAAAGACATACGTCTATAAGCATATGTACAAAAAAAGGCAAGTGAAAGTAGTTTTTTCTTGATCTTCTGGAGCTACAGGAATTCGATGAAAACCTGAGTATCCATCTAAAGAATAGTAATGGGTTCTTCCAGCTAGTCTTTCTAACATTTGATCTATAAAAGGGAGTAGATAATGAACTTTTCTAGTTGCAACGTTTAGCTTCCTATAATCTATACACACTCTCCAACCATTTTGGATTCTAGTTGGTACTATTCTCCATGTTCATTTGTTCTAATCGTGATCCCTGTCTTTTTAGGAACTACTTGTATCGAACTAACCCAATTGCTATTTGCTATTAGAAATATCATTCATGAATCTAGTAATTTTAATATTTCATTCCTTACTACTTCCATTATTTGGGAATTCCATCTACGTTGAGCTTGTCTAAAGGGTTTTGTATATGTTTTGAGATTAATTCTATGCATACATGTGGCTGGACTTATTCCTTTAATATCAACAATTGTCCATCCTATTGTATTCTTGAATTCTTTGAAAATATTTATTCGTTTCGCTTATTCTAAATTTAATAATTTATTAGATATTATAACTAGTAAAACATTGTTATTTTCTAAATTTGCAAATTTAAAATGATTTGGCGGGACTTTTAAGCCTAATTCTGGAGCTTTTAGTATACATGGTAAGAGTTTCGAATGGGTTACAGGTAAATCCATATAGTAAGAGAGTTCAAAGAGTTCATTATAAGATTCTAAGGCATTGATTATCTCCTTGTCTCTTCATCTATATCATCTTCATTATTTAAGTCATCTATCACTTTTTCAAGCTTGTCTGATTTATTGTTTCTAAAAGATTTGTCTATTAAAGGATCTAACATATCTACGGTGCATACGGATGAAACATCTAAATGATATCTCATAACGTCGTAGATATTAAATTTTACCATTTCATTATTTACTTCCATTGTCAGAGTTCCATTAGAAACATCTATTTTGGCTTTTGTCATTTTTAAGAACATGCGTCCTATGATAAGAGAGGTTTTATTAGAGAATTGGTCTTCTTTCATGTCTATGACATAAAAATCGGCTAGAAAAACTAAATCATTAACCCTAACCAATACATCCTCTAATAATACTACAAGTTGACGGTAGATCTATCTGCTGATTGTACTACTATACCAATTTCTTTTAAGGGTCCATTTATCATTTGCAAATATATTGAAAAATAAATAATGTTGATTGAGGCGCCTATATCACATATGCTTCAGATATCCCTATATTTTCTATTTTGCATGAAACAAAAAACATTCCAGGTTCAAAACATTTAGGGGGTGATTTCTTTTGGATCAGTGCTAACAAATGTTCTCCTAGGCTTACTTTTCATATTTTATTAGTGCATAAGTATTTTATAAATTTTTGATATTTGGGTATGTTTTAAATGACTTCGAATAGAGTTATGTTTACTACCACTTTCATTAAAGTGTCTGGGATTTCTTTTTCTTTTTTTAATTTCTTAGCGTTCTTATTATTTTCTAAACGATGGGGAAATGATGGTCTTACTATACTTGGTTTATTTTTATCGAAATCATGTTTGCCTTCTTTTAAAATTTTCTTATCTTTGATTTCAATTTTCTTTTTCTACTTGCGCTTCTAAGTCTTTTTAGGGAACTAGTTGTTCTGGCATCTTTGGGTCTTCTATTTGTTTACCACTTCTCAAAGTTATCGTTTTTGCATACGAACTAGGGTAAGGTTGATATGGTAATTTTCCTTGGTTAACCCATGGACTCATTTGCATTGCCATTTGACTTAATTGATTTTTCAATTCAATTATATCACCTTGCAAGGCTTGGATTTTTTGATCTTCTTTATTTGAATTCCCTAATGCAATGGTTCGATCGGTTATTGCGGGTGTTCTATATCTTTGATAATTGTGATTGTCTATACCATTACCTATGTTGCTAGAAATGTAATTAAGTTGAATAGGCTTATCATAATGATTCATCACGGTGTTAGCCTTTTTAGTTTTGTTTTGTTGCACCAGCGAACATTCATCATATAGATTATTAGTCTCATTACAAAAAGCACAAGTTTTACTTTGAATCGATCTATCTCCTAATAATAATGCAACCATACTTATTAATTCATCAAATTTATCATCAGATGTCTTAGTTGTGTTTTTATTAGTTTCACAAGAATGGTTTTTCATAAATTTATTTTTCTCACAATATTGCTTTGATTTTTTAGCCATTCCGTTAATAACGTCTTTTGCTAATGTTGGTGTTATGTCGAATAAAGATCCCCCACATACAGTGTCTAGGAGTTTTTGTTCTAAGTTATTTAGTTCTTCGTAGAAATATTCTAATAATGTTTTTTCTGTAAATCCCTGTTGTGGACATAATGATATCAATCTTTGGTATATATCCCAAAACTCACTAAGAGTCTCTTCGGTTTCCATCCTAGCATTACTAATTCATTTTCTATCTGAACTAATTTTACATGTTGGAATGTATTAATCTAAAAAGGCTTTTAACATTTCGAACCATATGGTTATGGAACTTTGAGGAATGTAGAATGGCCAATCTTGAGCTTGACTTCTCAAAGAAGAAAGGAAAGCCTTTAGCTTAATATATTCTAACTCTATGTTTTTGGATTTCATCACACTTACTATATGTGTGTATTTTCTAATAAATTGTTGAGGATCTTCATTACCTTCACTTTGAAAGTGAGGTAAAGAATTGATAAATACGGGTTTTAACTCAAAATCGAGAAAAACCACAGGAAACGCAATATACATAGGTTTGTAAGCAGTGATATTTTTATTGGCTTGTCTAAAGGTAAGTTATTGCTCGATGTTTGCTATATTAGATAACATACAACAAGAAACATTCTTAAGGAATTATTTTAAAATCCCGGGCAATGACGCCAAAAATCGACAAGTGTGGAGTGTGTACAATAAGTTTTTTACCCATATTATACTTTTAAATTTGTAATAGTGATAAGTGAGATCATCTCCATAGGGATTTTGCAAATTCCTAAAGTAAAGGGGTTTTATTATTTTTATTATTTTTACTTTAATTTAATTAATTTAATTAAAACAGGAATCAAAATCACTAATTCAAATTATATTAATATACTAAACTAATTAAACTAACTTAATTAACACAAATTAAATTCACTAAATTCAAATCAATTCAATTCAATGGAAAACAATATAAAATAAACATCTAAACAAAAAATTTAGAACAATGAAACAATAATCCGTCTTGCTTCCAAACATATTAATCAAATCATAGTCTTAATCATACGTTAATCTCTTTGTAAAGTAATCTTAATCATTAAACCTAAATCATAAGTAAGTAAATAGCCCTTAGCAAGCTATCAATTCTCGTTATATCAATGGAAAAGCCACATTCTAATTTTATTGCATTTGTCCTTTCAAAACAGATATTAACTTTAGGCAATAAAAACACATTACATTCCATGAAAACTTCAAACTACTAAATCTAATACCTTCAGAAAGCCACTTCAGTATTAAACTTAGATTTCAATCCACCTAGGACATCTAGACGATAAAAGACCTTTTAAAAAATCCTAGTTATTACTTTAAACTAGATATAGAATCAAAATACTGCAATACACATTGGCCACTATGCATGCAATACCTAGATTCATTATTGCAATCCGCAAATAACAATCTAATAAATCAATGAATCAAAGAATATGATTGGTTTAAAGCATTATGCATAATATCATCTCTTCATGACTACATCACAAAATGAGTCAAGTTCATGTTTAGGTTTTGTTTAGATTAATAAACTACTCACTCATATTCATAATAAACATCACAGTAAAAGACATAATTAAAAATACATTATTGTTGAATACTTAAATCTTCAAATCTTCTCCAAAAGAAATAATAACAATAAAGAATGGCCTCTAAACTAATTAAAAACTGTGAAACTATCAAAAGGCGACTTATTTCGTAGTCTATAGTTCATATATATAGTGTATATATAATACATATCCCTAACTAACTCAAAATCCTCATTGTAATCCAAAATTCTAAAAATCGACTCCGATGATTCATCACCGATTCCACTTATAATGCAAATTGCTGGTTAAATCCTTGAAAAAGTGCCTACGTGCTCTATTGATTTGTCTGGCGATTTACATGTAAAACATGAATCGCTGATAAGATTGCCAATAGTGATTTCAAGTTCTCTCCTAATTCATTGGTGAATCGCTGTGCAATAATTTCACTTGGTTAATTCCTTCATTTTCTTCTCTTTTTCATTCATTTCTTCAAATGTTCTAATTATTACCCGAAATAAAAAATGAGAGAAAACTCAGTGTAATTATAGCCTTTTACATAAAAAATTACCCTAAAATACACTATAAAACACTGTCTAATCGTTGACTGATCATTAAATTGTAAGTATTTTAAATTACAAGTAGCCTTACACAATTCAATTCATGTTTTACCTCATTTTGCATGAGTGAGTGTGTCGGGTAGCGCCTCGAGATGCGTGAAACACGGGTACATAGGGTTGGTAACATTAAATAAGAGGTTTAACTTAGTTGAACGATTGATATCAATTCCTTAAGATAAGGTTAAAAATCGAATTTAAATTCCTTAAGCTAAGTTGAAAAATTAAATTTAAATGTGCCTTAGTACTAAAAGAACTTAAAAAAGGCCACGACGCCCATCAAGATGTGCACCGAGGCCGAGTTACCGAGTAGGTAAGGTTACTCTACCTATGGAGCTTAATATATTATTAAGTTGTGGACTAAGCTAATTAATCGATTTAATGTGCCTATGATAGAAACATTTGCCTAAGTTATGAAAAATATAAGCTAAGGTTGAATCAATTAAATGGGACCATCAATTAGCCTTGTGATGGATCATCTAGAGGCTATCTCAACACACTAAATGGACACTAGTTGTCTAGATGGTTTAAATCTAACCTTAGATAAGTCTAGAGATAGGAGAGTGGATCAATATTGGTGGCTATGATCTGAAACTAGGCTTGTATATAAATGAGATTTAGCAAATTATTTAGTCTTCACATTCAATGAGAAGCAATCTTGAAGAAATTGAAGGAATGGCTAGATCTCAAGATTCAAAGGGTTATTCATCAAATTGGGGAGAATTTAAGCTTTCGAGGGCAAGTCCATAGCAATAAAAGGCTAGGTAATCATCTTTACTCCCATTTCTCTTATTAAAAATCATGGATTTGAAAGTGCTATGTTCGTGAATTGAGGGTTTTTGCCAAAGAACGAATTTCAAATGGTCTTGTTGAAGTTTTTCACTGTTGTTAAACTCAAAATGATTAATGGAATACTTAGAAATTCTGATTTCAAGATGTTTCGGTTTTCTTGGTAGAAATGCATATGAATGATGTCAATTTGGTGATATAATTGTTGTTGTTGGCTGTTGTTTTAGTATATGAAGGTCCCCTACGAATCGAAGATGGGGTCAACAGTGATTGAGAGGGCTAAGAGTCACGCTTGGAGCCAGGAAGATCAGAATTCCCAAGTTAAGAATTTTGGTCCTTAACCTAGGTAGCCCGCTAATACAACATATTAGCGCGCTTCCTAACTTGGGCAAGACCAAGCCCTGAAGCGTAGGTAGTGCGCAACAGACCTCATTAGCGCGCTAACTGCAGTTCAAACCAATTTAACAATATTTGTTCTATTTTGGGCTGAAACTAAACTAGGACCATAATACCTATCAAAACACCTCAGAATGACTTCAAAATTGGTATGTAGGATACTTGAGAGTCGAGACTAAGAGAAGCTTAGGGAACTATCGAAATGAGATTCCAGGATACAAGCGAGCCGTGAGGACCGAGTTTTCATCGCATTTCGATAAGTAAACCCATTAAAAAATCACTTAGTATCCCTTTTCATTTCTTATTAAATTATACTGTTGTTTTATGCTAATTTTCATCGATTAGGCTTGCTATACCACTTCATTCTCGTTTGTGTTAGTGTATGGTCGACGGGATTATATGACCACGATTTTAGCATTTTCGTGGATGGTGATTTGAGTGTTATGCGGTGTTGGTCATACTTTAGACTACACGTGAGACTTTTCTCCAAGAATTAATGACTTTGAGAGTGGGTTGACGTGAGGCTTGTCTATATCACAGAGCTCCTCTCCTTTGAGGCAATTGGCCGAAAATCTAATTCCCGACCAATAGAGATCTTCCATGACCTTGGAGCAGTGTCGGGGACTACCTTGTCACCAGATACTCCTCAGTCTAGTACTTCTCGTCCCAGAGCTCGGCAGACATATACTACATATGCGTCTGACTCATTTTTTATCTATGCGACTTATTTTCATGCTATTTACTTTTCTGTCTATCCTTATTATTCTTGCATTAAATGTAGCTGTTTTATTTGTATTCTTTATTGAACTAACTGAATTTCTTAGAGATTTACTCATTGAAAATAATATTTTTTTTAGCAAGTTGCTGATCTTACGTCGAGGCAGGGGAAGGCTGTGTTTAGGGATCTCATTTGATCTTAGAGATCTCCTCCAGTAGCTATTGTAGGTGTTTGTATTTATTATAGTATTATCTTTTGGGATGTATTGGGAGACTATTGTACTAAATACATGTATATTGACTCATTTTGAACTTTCGTTGCCTTTGATATACATGGTATCCTTTTGTTGGATTTTCCAATACTTAGGGTTTATTAAATTGCAAAACATGTTACTTTACTCAATTGCATGCTAAACATAAAGAATTTCACTATGATAAACAACTTAAACCCTAATAACTCCCATATACAAGTTGTAGAATGCTAAGACTTAGTCTATAAACCATGAAAATACTGATATAACTTGACAATTGACCGAGTAAGCTATAAATTGCATAACTGGTCGAATTGAATGTGATTTCTCATATAATACCAGAATAATTGGATAATTTAGAGCAATAGAAAGCAGTAGTTAAGTATATGTCGCGAACTGTCATAGACAGGTGTGCAGGTGATATGGCATTACCTGGTGACGTGCCTGATTGCGTGGCGATGCGTAGTTTGCCTTGGAATTTAGGTCATCACAACTATTTAGTATGAGGTTGATGTAGGGGTTTCAAACATAGATAAGTTGTAACGGCCCAAAATCTACTACTAGCAATTTAGTCCCAAATCAGGGTTACCGACCGTGACATGACCCGACCGTAGGTACACTATCCCAATATTCAACGTGAGGACCAAGAAATATATTACTTTTGAATGATGGATGCCTAGTGTAATGTATATGTGTACACTATATACGGATGTTTTATTGATTTTGAATAGTTTGTTAATTCGACGTGCGAGAGGAGACGCACCTCGAGATGCATGCTGGCATGGAACTGGGGTAAAGAGTGATGTGGTAAGTATTAATAGAAGTTAGTATGGCTTAAATAGGTAATTTGATGTGGCTATAGTTGAATTGATATTGATGTAACTTAAGTTAGAAAAATATAATAATAACGATTGATGTACCTCGAGATACGTACGGAGGTCAACACTAGGCAACTTATGTTCACATGTGTGTCATCAAAGATGAAAAAGTGAATGGATAATGGATTGCGGGATCACATTATAAGCCATTAGATTAAGCTAGAGATGAGTGTACACATGTTGATCAAGGGCTACAAATTTGCCTCACGTGGATATATAAATGATTGAATAGGTTTTCATGCAAATAACATTCATTTTTTATCTAAAGAGAATTATTTTAAGGCATATCCACCATATGTGATGAAAATTCAAAGAACTGGGAAGGTGATGGTCAAGCTAAGAAAGTCATACCACTAGGTATACCAATCTCCATAACTATTTAACAGTTTTGGTAAAAATTGTAGGTTTTTGTTCACTTTTGGTTTTTCTGCTATTACAGTGGGCAGATAAATTTTTGTTTTCAAATTCTAATCTCATATTTGGATTCCTTGTGAAATTCTACTAATTCTATTATGAAGAAATTCTAGATTTGGATTTATTTTCATAAAGTTATGAATTTTTGAAGTTGTAAGACCAAAATTTAAATTCTGCAAGTTGTATTAAGAACCAGCCTTTGTAATTTGGTCATAACTTCCTTATTTTAAATTGAAATGGACCCATTCTGATGGCATATGAAAGTTAACTTATAGGGGAAAAACTTTTGCCCATTGAATAGTTTTGAAATTCGAATGTTTTCATGTCTTAAAATCTCTTGCAACTTTAATGATGAATCTGGAATTTCAGGGTTCACAGTTTTGTAAATGTCAAGTTATTTTTAGCATAACTCTCTCATTTCTTCTTGGATTGAGTTCATCTTTTAGTATGATGTTCTAGGATATATTTGTAAGCTTTAGTAAAAAAATTGAGTTTTCAAGCTATTATTTAGGAGAAATGAATTTTTAAAAGTTGTTGGTCGAAAACTAAAATTGTTTTGAGCCATTGTGGTAGAAGTTTCATATCTCTTTCAATTCTTATCAAAATTCCAAAAACCTTATAGTTCTAGAAAGCTAAGATATAGCTCTAAAATCTTATATCGGTACTTTAATACATAATTTTGACGTTTTAGTAGTTTAAATCAACTCACAAGTTGTTGCACCAAAATTGACTTTATTTTAGTAAAGTAGATTTGGACATAACCAAATTATTAATGGGGCTGATTTTAAAAATTAGAATGGACAACCATTTAAACAAACTTTAATATCATGTACAGGTCCTAAAGCACCCTAATTGACCTCAGGAACTTAGAGGAGAGTTTCGGGAGTTCGAGTACGCGTTGTGGGGTGTCAAGAGGCCGGATTAGCCTAGGAACATTACGTGATATGTAAGTAAACTTGTTGAGGCTATTCTCTCCATTTCATTCCATTAATAAGTTGATATTCAGTCATTTGACTATTTTCCTATTGGTTTTATATTCCTAATGTCATGCCTTATATATGTTTTCGTATCTATGGTTTCTTTAGCTATAATCATTATGTAATGATTCATTGCATTGAATTCCTTATTTTGAATTCATTTTATGATTGGTGTTATTGATTTTTGAGCTATCAAATTGTCCTTGAAATAGCATGCTATGGTTTGTTTGACTCTCTTATTGGTGTATGTACACACCTATGTTATTTTATTTGTTGTATGATATTTGTTTGTACATTCTACAACATGAACATTTTGATAGGCATAACTTGAAGACCCCACCTTTGTACGTGCTTTAACCTTATGAGTTGCACGATACCTGGGGTTAAAGTCCCTAGAGTTATCGATCGATACTCTACAAAGCTGATATAGTTCCTGTAACGGCCCTAAATTTCTAACTATATGAGACGAGAGTTCATGGACTTGAGACAGGGGCCAGAGGAGCTTGTGATGCAATACATGGACCGATACGATTATCTGCGCCAGTTTGCTGGGGACTTGGTGAGAGATGAGTCCGAGGATGTGTATCACTTCGGTGATGGACTCAGACCCGATATTGGGTATTACATCATCAGTTCAGGCGCGAGGACACTCACCGAGATCTATGAGTGAGCCCTAGCTCATGAGACATATTATTTGGGCAGAGTTGCTGATGGCAGAGCACCGGGTATAGTTTTGTCTGCAGATGAGGCCTTAGAGTATGAGAAGAGGTGACAAAGGGGTAAGGGAGCAAGGAGATGGAACCGAGGATCTCAGGGCTCGGGGACAGCTACACACCCACTAGCTGTGCCTCATGTATCATCCATTGCTCTAGCACAGAGCGTAGTGAGTAGACTTCCCTTGCCACCTCCCATCAGACCAGCCTTACCAACTCCTGTTGTTCCTGCACTTCCCGCCCCACAGCTTCACAAAGGCGACGGCCGCGGGTTGCGAGAGGTTGAGCGGCCGAGATACGAGACAGAGACCAAAACAGGTGCAGAGACAAGGTCAGTATCAGGCAAAGGGCCAGTCTCAAACTCAGGGTCAGCGCAGACAGTTGACATGCTACAGATGTAGACAGGTCGGACACATCGTGAGAGAGTGCCCTCATCCTGCAGCAGTGTACACACAGCAGGCTCAAGAGGAGGTTCACATGGTAGCCCAGCCAGACACCGACGCTACACGAGGTCTCATTGAGGGTACGATTTCTATTTACGATCGAGACTAATATGTTTTATTTGATTCTTGATCTATCGTATCTTTTATTGTTGTTTGCATGATAGATATCCCAGGGTTGAAACCTGTTAGGCTTAGCGTACATTTGATCTTGAGTACGACAGCCGGGGATAGAGTTTACCCTCATAGTATTGTTGAGAAATGTCTTGTCGAGATAGACGGAGTAGAGCTACCTGCTGATTTTAGAGTCCTTGAATGTTAGGAGTTCGACGCGATTTAAGGGATGGACTGGTTAGCTGCGTACCATGCTCATATCGACTGTTTCAGAAAGACAGTGATATTTGATATCCCAGGGCGTCCGCCATTCATTTATAAAGGTAGTGCAGCGAGGACTGTAGGTACGAGAGGTCGACCTGCAGCTAGTGAGGAAATGAAAGCGTTGATTTCATTATACACTGTACCTAAGAGTCAGAGACCTAGGTAGGAAGATATACCAATTGTCAGAGAGTTTCCTGATGTTTTTCCCGAGGATTTACATGGTTTACCGCCGCCGCGAGAGATCGATTTTATTATCGAGTTGGTACCAAGTATGAAACCGATTTCCATACCACCATACCGGATGACACCACGAGAGCTAGAAGAGTTGAAGACTCAACTTTAGGATTTGGTACAGAAGGGATTCATCACACCTTCTATGTCGCCATAGGGAGCACCCGTCCTTTTTGTAAAGAAAAATGATGGTACGTTGAGACTTTGTATCGACTATCGATAGTTGAACAAAGTCACAATTAGGAACAAATATCCACTCCCGATGATAGATGATTTATTTGATCAGCTGAGAGGAGCACAATTTTTCTCCAAGATAGACCTACGATCAGGGTATCATCAGCCTAGGATCAGGGACGAGGATAGGTCCATTACAGCTTTCAGCACGAGATATGGATATTTTCAGTTCACAGTCATGCCGTTTGGGCTGACCAATGCTCCAGCAGTGTTTATGGATCTGATGCATCATGTTTTCAGACTGTTTCTTGATCAATTCGTGATAGTCTTTATCGATGATATACTGGTATACTCGAAGACGAGGGAGGATCAAGAACAGCACCTCAAAGAGACGTTGCAGACTTTGAGGGAGCATAGACTATACGCCAAATTCAGTAAATGTGAATTCTGGCTGTCAAAGGTCAAATTTCTCGGGCATGTTGTCGGAGCAGCGGGAAAATCAGTAGATCCAGCTAAGATTCAGGCGATTATCGATTGGCCAGCACTGACTTCAGTGACTGAGATCAGAAGTTTTCTGGGTTTGGCGAGGTATTATTGCCGATTCCTAAAGGATTTTTTGAAAATCGCTTCACCGATTACTAAATTGACTCAAAAGATGTGAGATTTCATTGGTCTGAGGAATGTGAGGCATTCGCTCAGTTGAAGAGGCTATTGACTACTGCACTAGTATTAGTGTTACCAAAGGTTGGACAGGGATTCTCCGTCTCTACTGATGCCTCTCATAGAGGTTTGGGATGTGTGTTGATGCAGGGTACTGGTACAGTAGCATATGCATCCAGACAGTTGAAGGTATATGAGAAGAATTATCCTACGCATGACTTAGAGCTGGCAGCAGTAGTGTTTGCGTTGAAGATATGGAGACACTATCTATATGGAGAGACATTTACACTCTTTATTGATTATAAGAGTTTGAAGTATCTCTTCACACAAAAGTATATGAATATGCGTCAGCGCAGATGGTTAGAGTTTCTGAAAGATTACGACTTTTCCTTGGAATATCATCCGGGAAAGTGAATGTAGTCGCTGATGCGCTGAGTATGATACCTGTTGGAGATGCGGAGGTTCCTACTGAAACTCGAGTTGAGATTTGCGCGCAGATGAGAGTACAGACCGTATCAACACCGAGAGTGGCAGAGGGTCAGAGGACCGACAGGTTGTACTCCAAGTTTAGTTAGTTAGCGCAGAGTGCAGATTGTGTTGATTGGACGGAGACGTCTGACCAGTGCTTGCGATTCAGGGGAGACTGTGGATACCGTCAATACCAGAGCTAAGAGAGTAGATTCTTCAGGAGTCACACCGTTCTCGATTCACTATTCATCCAAGTAGGACAAAGATGTACCACAACATGAAGAGGCATTTTTGGTGGTCTAGGATGAAAGCGGATGTGTCAACGTTTAGTAGGAACTGTGGGATCTGTCAGCAAGTGAAGGCTGAACATCGCAGACCTGGAGGATTGCTACAGCCTCTTCCCATCCCACGGTGGAAGTGGGAAGACATTGTTATGGATTTTGTGAGAGGATTACCGAGAACCGCCCGGAGACATGATTCCATCTGGGTGATCGTTGATAGATTGACAAAGTCTGCTCATTTTCTACCAGTGGCCGCACATTATACGTTTGATCAGTCGAGTATATTGTTTGAGCGGGAGATTATTATACTGCATGGGCGGTCAGTGACTATTACGTCAGACAGAGATGTTATGTATACGCCGAGGATGTGGCAGAGTATGTAGGAGCAGTATGGTACGTGCCTACAGTTTAGTACGGCTTTTCATCTTCAGACTAACGGGCATACTGAGAGATTGATACAGGTTCTCGAGGATATGTTACGGGCGTGCGTCTTGGAGTTTGGTGGATCATGGGAGGAGTACTTACCATTATGTGAGTTTGCATATAACAAAAATTATCAGGCCAGTATTGAGATGCACCTTTTGAGGCTTTGTATGGTAGACCGTGTCGCTCGACATCGTGTTGGGCTGAGCCAAAAGGACAGGGAGACCGTGGTGCCTGAGATTGTTTTCGATCACTCGGAGAAGGTACGACTGATTCATCAGAGACTCAAGGGAGCCCAAGATCGATAGAAAAAATATGCGGACAAATATCGTGGTGATCTCACGTATACCGAGGGAGCTCTTTTCTATTTAAAGGTTTCCCCTCGGAAGGGTCTTCAGAGGTTTGAAGTGAAAGGTAAACTTGCACCAAGATTTACCAGACCTTTCATAATTAAGAAACGGGTCGGAAAGGTTGCGTATGAGCTTGAACTACCTCCACAGATGTCAGGAGTTCATCCAGTTTTTCTTATATCCATGCTTCGATTAGCTGAGTCGAGAGCAGGTTATCGTCCGACTGTAGATTTGAGCTAGATAGACTTGACTGAAGATACGTTATACGAAGAGCAGCCTGTTCAGATCCTAGATCGAAGGGTACAACATTTGAGGAACAATTCTATCCCAAAAGTACTTGTCAAGTGGCAATTTCACGATGATACATAACTCACTTGGGAAAGGGAAGACTACATGCGATATAGGTTTCCATACCTCTTCGAGTAAGGTATGCATGTTGGTTCAATTTTTAAATTTCGAGGACGAAATTTTCATTAGTTGGGAAGAGTTGTAACGGCCCAAAATTTCTAACTGTGTTTATGTCTTTAAATAGGCTCTACGACCCGTACTGTGGGACCCATACAGTGATATGTCCATTTAAAGAGGCAAGGGTCGAGGTACATTTTATATTTGTGTGTTGTATGCCTAGTGTACTGTATATGTGTAGACAATTAAGTCATTTACGGGTATGCAGGTATCGAGACGAGCGGGGACGCGCCTCAAGTCGCATGTCGACATGGGACCGAGGTAGCGGCATATTAGGGGTAAGTTTAATTTAGTTAAAGAAAATGTGAATTTTTGGGTAATGTGTGGTTGCAATGCGGCCACATAGAATTTAATGAACAAATGGGCCTATAGTTTGGAAAAAAAAATTATGAGGCATTGGATGTGCATTGAGACACGCATTCACCCATCACGAGGCAAGTGTGTTAAGGTTTTGAGTCACTCACAAGTGACTTGGGGGACAAGTGTGGTGTTGAAGACTACAAGATGTGCCTCGACATACGTGTGTGGGTTGAGATGTGTAGCTCATAAACACACCAACCCCAAATCATATAAATGAGTCAAGGTAACCCCAAAGTCCAAACTTATCATTATCTCTCAAACCTAAACCGATGTGAAGAAAAAAAAAAACGAACGAACAGAGAGGAAGAAACCCGGGGAGGAAGAGAAAGGAGAGAGGAGAGAGAGAGAGAGAGAGAGACCGAGACCGAAGTGAAATGCAAGGTAAGTTAACGTACTTCGTTGTTGTTGTCATGGTGTTGTTGTTGAATTCGGTTGTTGTTGTTGGTTTCGAGTTGGCGAACTCGACGAACTGAACTCGGACGAACTGCCATGGCAGTTCGTCCGAGATCGAGGAAGGCAGAGGAGTAGTCTCCCTCGCATTTGAGACCCAACATGGGGTTGGGGATGGAAGCCCAACCCCAGTGAAGAAAATAAAAAAAAAAAAATGAATTCGTGAGGTTGAAGACGATGGGTGAACCGGGCCGGTTCGGGTCGGGTGAGCCGAACCCGACCCAAGGAAAAAAAGAAAAAAAAAAAGATGAGAGCTAGGTTGGGTGAACCGGGTCGGTTCGAAACCGGTTCGGCCCGGTTCAACCCAAAGACATAATAATAAAAAAAACAAAAATATAAAAGAAATGTAGGAAAATTGGGAAAAATTCCAGAAAAATTAGGAAAATTTCAAAAGAATTATATTTCGACAAAATAGATAGAAAATAATGAATTTCTAGGAAAAATAAAATATTTGGAATTTCGGACGAGCAATTGTCGGGGGTTTAACATCAAAAAATGTGAAATGGGTCGATTGGCCGAAAATAAAAATAAAATTGTTAGAAATTTGTCTCGACATCGATTTAGCCTAAAGTGCTACATTATTAAATGATAGGGCACTAAAGGGGAGAACTCAGGCGCTTGAGCACGCATTTCGAATTGTCGAGGGATCGGCTATACTAGGACAAGAGTGTGAATTGTAAGTACAACCGTGAGAATTTTATCTTTCATTTCATTCATCTTTGTTGATTTATTGGTCTCTTGGTAGACATTACTACTTGAACTCGCACATCATGTTGTTCTTGTATCTATTCATGGATGAATATTGTGACAAGATGCCTTGTGAATTGTTTCGTTGCCTCTGATTCCTACACTTGATGTCATTCTTGAACAAAATTGATAAAAAGCATGCTAATGGAATAATGTGGATGTAAGTAGACTTGTATTCGATTTCCTTTGGGCTTTGTAGCCTAACTTATCTTGGTATCCTAGAATTTTGTAATTATTTGTCTTTGAAATTAAAGTAGGGATTATCTAGTGTCCATTGCGCGAGAGATGCGCCGTTCATGGGGACATGGGTCTACCGGGGTTTTGGCACTCACCACTACACTTGCGTGACACACGAGGTATGGGACTCGAGGTGGTCGGTAAGCATGAGATTGATGTTGTAAACTATAGAGCGCAGCTCCGCTATTTATGTGAGATATGTTGAGCGCAGCTCCATATAGTAGTGGGAAAGGTTAGGTGATAGGTTTCACCGCCGACCGGACATAGATCATCTTGACTTAGCATGTGTCTGTCTCTACATCTTTAACTATGGTATTTACTTGCATTTCTTGTTTCAACACTTTATTTCGCTACTTTATGTTTTTAAATATCATTCGTTTATTTGGAAATGTGGCATAGAATTCTCCAGTTGGTACTTAAATATCACTATACTCACTGTCTAGTTTGTGACGGTGGGTGTAGGTCCGTCGAGCAGCAGCAAACTAGGGAAGGAGAAGATCAGCGACTTCCTCTGAGCAGATCGGCAACTCTCCTCGCTCATTTTGTATGTCTCGACTTTTGTTGTATTATTATTGTTTATGTCATTTTGGGTTATACATTGGGTTGAGTGAATAGTGTCCTATATATACATGCATGTGATGTTGTATTTGCTTGGTTTTCCACGCTTAGGAGTTTTGACTTATCATGGCTTCCGCATAATCTTTAAACTACATGAAAATGATAATATAGATCAATACACGAATTCATAGAAAGTTACGGATGAAAGGCTGACTAATACGTAATTAAGTCTTATGTGATTTGGATTAAGGCTTGATTACGGGATTAGGCCGGGTGGTGCCTTGTTTAGTAGCTGGGGCCGTCACAGTTCCATTTTATGAGATGTGCTGCTCATGGGGTTAGAGCCCCTAGGGTGTCCGTATTCCTTACATCTGATATTATTAGTGCGGCACACGGGGTTAGAGTCTCTGGGGATTTCAGCTGACCTAAACCTAGATTTGCATGTTCAATCTGTTTTTATTTATTATAGAAGCTTGGCAACTTTTTGCGTTACTTTCCTTTCAAATTGTCTTTCTTCATAGCTATTGTATGCATTTATTTACCTTTCTTTGTATATCTTGGGAATATGTATGAATAGCCTACCGTATTACAATCCATTTTATGGTAGTGAGTGCAGATAATTAAAGTGGCAGACCAGGGAAGGAGAGGATCAACGATTAGCTTTGAGCCGTCGATGAGTAGTTCTTGCTACTTTTTTAGGTGATCATTTTGTGCATTCATTACTTACGTCATTTTATGTAATTTTAGGTTGTATATTGGGTTGAGAGACTAGACTTCCCTACTGATGCATGTATTACTTTGTTGGTTTCATGTGATCATATATTTACCTAGTTTCCACAATATGTGTTTTTATAAATGCTTCCGCGAATTTTATTAAGTCTTCCGCTGATAGGATTAAAAAGTTTTAATTAACTCTGAAAATTATGATTACGAGAAATGTATAATACCTTTATAGAACATGTAGAAAGATGTGAAAGAGACAAAAGGCTGACTAATACGTTGTTAAGTCATGTGTGGATTGATTAGGGCTTAATGATGGGATTAGGCCGGGCGGTACCTGGTTCGGGGAACCGAGCCGTCACATAAGCACTAGGTTGTAATTTAGTATGGCTTTTAAGCTTGGCATTTAGACTTTGTTATTGATCATATATTCAAATATTATGCTCGGGTTTGATTCACAATTTCAGCAACGTATATGGAACATCATGTGGCACCCTATTCCCAAAATGAGGTACCGCTAGCCTAATCCTGTCATTAAGCCTTAATTAATGCCACCTAAGACTTAACGAAGTATTAGTCAGCCTTTTGTCTCATACAACTCATTATACGTGTTCAGGATAATTATTATTCCTTACTCATTAGTCGTGATTTTTAGAGTTAATTAAAACTTTTTTATCACTTTAATATTATCAACGGAAGACTTAATAAAATTTACGGAAGCATTACAAAAATACTTACTATGGAAACCACGCAAATAGACGATTACATGGAACCAAATAGAGAAATACATGCATCAGTCAATGAGTATAGTCTCAACTTAATATACAACCTAAAATTATATAGAAAGACGTAAGTAATAAATAAATAAAATGATCACCTACAAAAGTAGCATAAACCACTCGTGGAGGCCTTAGATGTAGTTGTCGATCTTCTCCTACCCTGGTCTGCTACTCGAAATATATGCCCCTACCGTCTCAAACTAGAAGGTGAGTACAGTAAGTAAAATTAAATCCTAAAGTCATTTATTCACATTTCCAAAATATACAAAGAACAGTAACTGAAAGCATACAATAGATATGAAAAAGAAATACTGAAAAGTATGCAAGCAGTCACTAAGTTACTAGAAAGAAATGACAGACATAAGAATTATGCAAATATAGGTTTGGTTAGCCGACATCCCCAAAGAATCTAACCCCATGTGTTGCGCTAATAACATCAGCTGTATGGAGTGCTGACATCCCCAGGGAATCTAACCTCGTGAGCTGCGCAACCCATGATTCAAGTAAGACTTCAACTTTGTGGAGTGTCGACATCTCCAGGGAATCTAACCTCGGGTATCATGAAACTCATAAAGTCAGGGTACCTACAAAGGTAGCTACCCTAGTCATGCCTATCGAGGAGTTCAAGTTATAAATTATACAGACAAAGGAATCTAATTACAAAACGAAGTCAAAACAAGGAATGCTATGTGACAAGTCATTACACGATGATTATCGCTAAAGAAATTAGAGACGAGAAAGTATATATAAGGCATGGCATTACGAATATAAAATCAGCAGTAAAACAGTCCAAATGATTGAATATCAACTCAATAATGGAAATGAAATGGAGAGAGGTGCCTTAACAGGTTTACTTACCTCAAATGCACGTAATACCTAGCCTACACTGGCTCTCGACCACTCCAAACTCACGTTCCATACTCTGTAAGTTCTCTCCAAGCTCCTGAGGTGCCCTAACAAATTTAATTTAACTTGTGTTGGTTTGGTTAAGTAGTTTTAAATTCTAATTTCTCACAATCAGCCCCCTTAATACTTTATTTTTATGTTGAAGCCTATTTTATTAAATAAAGACAGTTTTAGCGCAACAACTTGTAAGTTGATTTCAATTATCAAAATGTTAAAATTATGCATTGTAGCCTGAAAGAAGTTTTTATAACTATGTCTTAGCTTTCCAGGACTATAAAGTTTACGCAATTTCAATAAGAAACGAGGGAGTTATAAAAAATCTACAACAATGACTCAAAACAGTTTTATATTCTGACAAACAACTTTGAAAAATTCATTTCTCCTAAATCATAATTTCAAAAATCATGATTTTATTAATAAAGCCTATAAACATATCATAGAACGTCATACTAATAGTTGAGCTCAAACCAATAAGAACTGTGGGAATTATGCTCAAAATAGCAGGACATTATCAAAACTCTGAACCAAGAAATTTCATATTCATCACCAAAGTTGAGGATTTTTAGACATGAAAACATTCGAATTTCAAAATATTTCAGTGGAAACAAGTTGTTCCCCTTTCCGTTAGCTTTCAAATGTCATCAGAATGAGTCCATTCAGATTTAAAATGAAGAAGTTATTACCAAATTACAGAGACTGAATTATAACAACAACATGCAAAATTTCCAATTTTTGTTTTACAACTGCATGAATTTCAAAAATTCCTAACTTTTTTATTTCAAAATCAAATTAGGAACTTCTTAATAGCTGGATTCCTAGCTCGAAATGAGGAATTTGAAAATGCTATTAATTTTTGAAATAAAAACCGTATATAACTAAATTTTAGAAAATCAGTTTCATATGATTGAAAACCCAATTTCGAGCAAACTTTGAAATTTTTAACTTCAATACTTAAGACTCCATCTATACTTTGATTTTGATCAAACTTAGCTTAAAAACCTTCTCAAACCAGTTTTGAACAAAAGCCCTTCGATTACTCATTCAATTGCTTCAAAGTCAAATTAAAGATGATGGGACTTATTACCTAGTGTGCGTAGTTGTTCCTAGGACTTGAATCTCCAATTTTAGTTGATGAATTATCCTCCAACTTGATGAATTTGCTATCATAAACCACAATTTTCATCAGCACTTAAGCTATAAATCTTTATTTCAAAGTTATGTTTCTTATATGTTAAGATTAAGCACTAAGTTATGTTTATATAGTTTTTAATTTTCATCAAGAACACACATACATCTTAATGCCCATCAATGGCTTCCATTTGCTCCTACCAATTCCACTAAATCTTATCTAGTAACACACATTCCTACTTAAATTTAATGAGACTCCCTTCTAGTGCGAATCTCAAAGAAATCATGTGGTTCATCAATTTTTCATCTAATTATAGGCATTTGTAATCAATTGATTCAATTAACTTAACTTAGGTGATTTTATATATATTGTTAATGAAATTAGTCACATAATCGACACATTTATGGTCCCACTAACTCCTGACTATCTGACATCCAGTGCCCCAACCTCTACATGCATTTCGAGGCATATGCAAGTGTGTAATATTTTTAGTTAAACTTTAAGCATTGTAATTGATTTATATTAAATCATATGCTAATATGTTGTATATTTGATTCATTGATTTAATAGCCAAACTTAAACTCACCATATAGTTCTCTACCTCGGTCCCACGCTAGCATGCATATCAAGGCATGTCTCCACTCTCATGTCGAATTAACGAATGAGCAAACCAATTAAACATTTAGGTATAGTGTACACACATACATCACACTAGGCATTCATCACTCAAAAATAATATATTTCTCAGTTTCGTGCCAAATGTTGAACTGCATACCCGCTCTCGAGCCACGTCTTGGGTTGGCGACCCTGATTTGGGACTAACTTATTATTAGTTAATTTTGGGTCATCACAATCTTCCCAACTCATAGAAATTTCATCCACGAAATTAATTCTAACTTGATCATTATTTTCTTACAATTTTAGAAATCTCCATTCTCATTATAATTACCCTAGCAAAAAGTTTAAACGATACTAGCCTCAAAACCCATTTTTCTCAACTACCACAAGTGGATCCACTAACCACTTCAACTTGGGTTCATATCATCATGGTAGGAGAGTCTTAAACTCAGCGACCACATATATATCATCACCACATACAACATTTTGGTCGTAGTACTCAAGAGAAATCTTGTTAGGCATAAATTTTCTTAGGAAGTTTTGATTGTGCTTGTCAGGCATCACTAATTTTATTATCTCATTATCAATTTCAATTCTTGTAACACGGACTAAGTTGGCTCAACCTCAACAGTCCAATCATCAACTCTCCTGCAAAGTCAACTTATGCAAGTTACTATCGAGTTTAAATCAAATAGTACGTGCGTAATGCATAAATAATAAAAGCTTACCCTCGATATGGTTGTGCGCCGCTTCTGGGTCTGGCTCTACCGCTACATACGTGAGCTCTCTCTTTGGCCTCATCTGCAATAAGCAATGGTCCACTCGGTGCTATCAAAGCTACTTGACTTTCTGCCTCTATGGTAGCACGTACGGATCTCCGTTAGCCTCTATCTTCGTGGACTAAAGATGATAAATCTCACAATGTTCATTGTCTTATCATTTCTTTCTCTGCCCAACATTTCTATCACGTGGGGGAAATGGCTCTCTCTTATATCTCATGTAAGGATCAGGCTTCAGTGCTGACAACGTGGTGTGAGTTGTATGGCCTTAATTCCATCACCAACGTAGAAATTAAGCATCGTCAGCATTATCCTCGATAATATCTCCAGCAAAGTATCGTAAGAATTAATACCAATCTCGATAACTCATCATCGTTTCTCTTTCAACCCATTGTAGATTCATGAATTTCTTATTCATCTTATTGTTTTATGTTGGAGCTAGCCAAGTATGCTCGTTCCATAATAAGGAGTTCAATCAACTGCTAACCATGAGCAATGTCTATATCAGTCTCTTATCGTATGTGTCTATAATAATGAGGTGCCTACTACTGCTAGTGCAACCATCTTCGCCTCCTGGCTGATCTCTCATCATACTCCATAAGTCGATCGCAATCGAGAATCTGCTTCTACGTGTATATCGTGTATATACATATAAAACATAAGAGGTACATATACAATCCCTAACTCACATTCGTTCAATTCCCAACTAATAGTTTCTAGATAAAGATTGTATGGTTTTCACATCTAAAGTTTATGTTTTATTTAAGTTTTGTTTCATACTTATCGAGAACATAAATAATAATATCAACTATGATGTTAGTATCACATTATAAAATTAACTATACTCCATTACCCATGCTCTACAAACAGGGTACCGCTCAGCCTAACCCCATCATTAAGTCCAAATCTACACCACGAAGGACTTAACAATGTATTAGACAACCTTTTGCCTCATACACTTTGTTATATTTGTTCATTATAAGTATTATTCATTACTCATTAGTTGTAATTTTCATAGTTAATCAATTCTTTTTATCATTTAAATATTATCAGCGGAAGACTTAAGAAAATTTATGGAAGCATTACAAAAACACCTACTATGGAAACCAAGCAAATAGATGATCACATGAAACTAAACAGAGAAATACATGCATCGGTCAGGAGTCTAGTCCCTCAACTAAATATATAACCTAAAATTATATAGAAAGATAAATACACAAAATGATCACCTACAAAAGTAGCATAAACAACTCGCCGAGGGCTCAGAGGTAGTCGTCAATCTTCTCCTTCCCTAGTCTGCTACTTGAAATATTTGCACCTACCATCACAAACTAGACGGTGAGTACAATAAGTAAAAGTAAATCCTAAAGCCACTTATCCACATTTCGAAAATATATAAAGAACGGTAATTGAAAGCATACAATAGCTATGAAGAAAGAAAAACTGATAGGAAAGTATACAAGCAGTCACCAAGCTACTGATAAGAAATGAGTATTACTTATCATGAACACATATAACGAGGTGAATAAGACAAAAGGCTTACTAGTACGTTGTTAAGTCCTATATGGCATGGATTATGGCTTAATGACGAGCTTAGGCTGGATGGTGCCTTGTTTTGAGAAACAGGTCGTCACACATCATCAAACATGGTGCGTGATTATAAATACCCTTAGTTGTTGAGCAAAAATGAAATGACTCAGATTGGAACTCTCAATGAGAGACAAGGAAATCTTGGTTGGTGGGACCAAGGTGACAATATTCTGGCATTGGAATACTCAAACTACTTACAAATCGCACAAGCGAGACAAACAGATTAGACAACGGCAAGAACGACACCAAATAAGTAGACGAGTTTTATGCGAGATCTCATGAACGAGTTATGTTTAGGTGCCCTCTTTGTTTTATTTATGGACATACCTTCCTTCGTAGTTTCAAGGACAAAACTTTCTAATATTGGGAATATTGTAACGCCTCATATTTCTATATTTAGAAATTAATCATAATATCGAGGGTATTTAGGTAAATATGCATGATACATATGTATTGGTGTGTTATTGACATGTATTATGTGCTATTAGCTGACTTAGGTGAATAATTAGGCCTAAGTTAGTGAAATAAACCTAAGTGACAAGAATAAATGAGCTAAATAACACATAATGACATTTTAGTAAATAAAATGACAAACTAAAATGGTGGATTAAATGACAACCATTAAGATTTTTCTTAGAACTAAAGAATAATGAAATGAGATGGAGGGTGTGGATTGGTTAGCCAAACCCTAATCTCATAAGCTTATTATATAAACCACATTAAAGGATCGTAGCCACTTTGACTTGAACATAAAAAAGATAGAGTTAGAGGAAGAAACCCTAGAAGGATAGTGTGGTGGATTGGTGGTAGAGAGGAACCACCATCAAACCTACAGCAACTAGGTAACAATCTTGTTTCCTCTTCCCTACACTTTCAATACTTTATTGTTTCACTTAATTTTGAAGGAAAACATGATTGTAATGGAGTTTTAGGCAAGGAGACAGACCCTGATGGTTTGGTTGGTGATTTAGGTCATCTCTACCCCACTTGTTTGGTTTTATTTAAATGATTTAGCAAATCTATGTTTTCATGGTACATTTATGGTTTTAATCGTTAATGCAATTAATGAAAGTATTTATGTGGTTTGAACGATGTATTTACTACTATTTTTAATGGATTTGGACCTCGGAGGTCAGAGTGGTGTTGTAGGGAAGAGATTTAGGGTTTTCATTGTAACCCCTACATCCCCAAATTTAAGAATAAACTCATATTTAGGATAATTAAATAATTAAATATGACTTTGTGTGTTAATATGCCTATTTATGTATATTATTTATTACTAATAAAATAATTACTTGTGGAACAAGTAATGGTAAATTGATAAAAATCCAAGTGGAATCGACGTAATTAAGGACGTTAGATAGTCCTTGGTCTAATAGGCATTAGATAAGATCAAGAGTTAGGAGTTGGTCACTTAAACCCTACGTTTTGAGCCACGTAAATATAAATTACAACCTATTTATAATCCTTTACATCACACATAATGTGGAGGCTAGGGTTCGAGTGCTAAAAAACAAAAATCATCTCCACAAGTTGGGAATCACTAAAACAAAGTAAATCTCACAACCCAAATTGTAAATCTTGAATGGAAATCATTGATATTGAATGTGCAATCTCAGATTTTAGGTTGCCCTAAGTTTTCAAAGTGAATTTACAAGGTTTTCACACTTCAACTTGTGCTCTTCATGGTTCCAATGATTATATGCATGGATTTGGAGTTCAAATTGATGTTTGATTCAAGTTGGTGATGAAGACATGAATTCTAGTGGGATGTTAATTAAAATCTAAATTTATGGTGTTTTGAAATCATGTTTTTGACATTTGAATCAGATTTTTCGGATTTGGAAAGGTTTCGCTATAAAAATTTGAATTATTGGCATGTTTTTGAACAAAATATGTTTGAAAAGGTTTTGATTGATTTGGTTTGATAAAATCCTCAATTTTGGACTATTTTTTGTGTATTTGAAGTCCGAAAGGGGTCGGGAATAGGTCGGAGTTTGAGAAGAAGAAAATCAAAAAAAATTTGGCTTTCCCGACGTTGACACCGTCCTGGTGTCGTGCCTACACATACACTGCACCGTGAGTGTAAACCACGCAACATTAATGGGACAAAAATCTGGAGTCACAATGTCGTTGATGTTGTCCCAGCGCTGCCCTGACGCTTGTGTGGGTAAACCCACGCCACCGCCATAGCTTTAGTCACCCTAATCTTCATTGGTTCGTGAAAGTGTCATACTTTCTTTGTTTTAACTTTGTTTTCGACGTTCCAAACACCGTTGGAAAGCTTGTGGAAAGATTAACAACATGGAATTGATAAATCACTTAAAAATAAGACTTTAGCTAACTCAAAAATGTATTGGAAGTCACGAGTATAGTTTGGTGTAGAAACTTACCTAGCCTATATATAAAATAGATACTCGAGGAACGCTACTAAGGACTTCTCGAGGCTAAAGATTTAGTAAGGAAAGCAACTTTAGAGGTAAGTGGGGTTTGCTTTATCTTCAATCATATCATGCTATTAGTTATACTAGAATTCATAATAGTGAATGGTTGATATCTTGTTGGAATCAAGTTGAATATATCTTGTCTTTCCATTTCATCTTATCTTTTGAGCTCTCTACTTATAAATGCATATGGAACTAATGTGCTTGGAGTGAATATTTGTAATGGTATATCAAAATGGAGAGCTGGCGGCCACCAGTCCTCTTCATCTGCTATGCTTTCATACCAATCTATTTAGGTCGGGTCGTATTGGATACTGTTGAAAACAGTTGGTTGTTTTGACACCAATTTGTTGTAGCTGGGTCATTTATGATATTGTTGAAGCCAGTTGGTTGTCATATCACACACTTTGTATTTGGTTTCCACTTTGTTGACTCTATGGCATTCATGTTATCTTTGTTATCTTGTTGACTATCTTGTTAGAGCTTTTGTTTCATTATGTCTTGCATTATATAATATGCTTGTTTATGTAATTCTTTCATGCCCGAAATGATAGTAGGAATTGATGAATATACTTGTTCATGCTAGTTATAATGCATTAGGTATTACTTGGATGATTAAGGGTAAAGCAGGCTTCTGTTTTACTGAGCCCGTTGAAATATTGTTCACCCCACTATTTTCCCCTCTAGGTACCTCAGTTGTTGTTCAGGATAAAGGAAAGGGCAAGGTCATAGGGTAGAGCTCTTTTCTTGTTTGCAAGGTTGTTTTATTTATATTTTATTGATTTTGAGATATTATGTAACAAACAAGGGGTTTTACCATGGGTAGACTTTGTGAAACCCATAGGTTAGTTGGTAAACTTTTGTAAGACTTTCAATTTTATTTATGCGCCTAATAGACTAGAAAACTTTTATTCCTCACTATTTATATGTCTTAGTAGTCTTTGGAAGATTATTTTGTGTTATTTTCTTAGGTTTAGGCTTACTAGATCATCACCTGACTTGCTGGGTTATCTCGAAGGATTTGGCGATAGTTTAGGTCGGTCGGCCCTGGTTATAGGAATTGGGGTCGTCGTAGTTGGTATCGGAGCTTTATGTAGTAGAACCTAAAGGGACAGTGTATAGTGTTATGGAAATTGTGATACCAACATCACAGTTGGTATTAGAGAATAGGCTAAACGAACATAGAAACAAAGTGGGTAATGACAACAGTTAGTATCCAGTTTAGGCATTTGTACCTAGGATAGATCATAGTTGATATCCTAATCATAGGTAATAGAGCCTAGAGGGAAAAATGTAGTCCAATCCTAAAATTAGGAATATGACTCAGTTGAAAAGTCACAAATAGTATCTAATTTAAGTCACCTTAAGGATTAGTAAGTTGTTGAACTTAGAAAAGGTTGGTCATTATTAAGTAATGGAATCATTTGCGAAGGCTTATGGTTTGCATTGACTTAATATGTACACGTGACCAAACTTAAAGTGGGAATGGGATTTAAAATGAATAAGTATATGTTATGATGCTATTTGCTTATGTATATAATATATATCATTAGATATATCATTCATTCATCTTGTATCCAATGTAAAGTTTTGAAACTAACCTCTTTGAAATGCTCACAGTGCATAATGGGTACTCAAAGTGAAAGTTCATATGGCTTGAGGAGCGCCAATGGAGCAGAGGGGACTGATGATGAACAACAACGTGCTCAGATGGAGCGTCACATGGCCGAAATGATTGAGAATCATTGCAAGACACTTGAGGATATGTCTGCAGCACATGACAAATGTATGATGAAGTTGATGGATGCCATTAAAGGACAGAGAGTCAAAAGGTTTGTGGATGGTATAGACAAGCATATCAGGGCTAGTGTGGCTACATACATGCCAGAGACTTATGCATGAGCAGTGGCGAGTGCACGACATTGCGAGGCTGCATACTCACTAGATCGAGAGAGAGAGCGTGAGTGAGAGAGAGAGAGAGAGAGAGAGCATGCTCCCACCACGGTCAATGTCCAAGGGAAACTATTGAGGTTCTGGTAAGAATAGATTTGGAGGCAGTTTTCAAGGGAAACCCTCATAAGAAGAACAAGACAAGAATTTATTCAGGTAGCTTCACACATACCAATGCAGCACTGAGGGCACCACACACTCCTACAGGAACTACTCATACCCTTACACCCACAACTTCATATGGTATGAGGAATAGACCATCAGCATCGACACCCCAGCAAAGCTAAGGCAAATGGCTAGCAAGTTTAAAGGAAGGAAATTCAGGAGCACCGTCATGTATGACATTTTAGAGATCTAGAGGACTATGTTTTTCCTGCAAATAGCCAGAACATCATAAGGCACAATGCCTTAATAAGCTAGAGGTTCCGATAGCTTATGTAGCCCAACCAGTTAAGGGAGGAGTGCATGCTATTGCAGAACCCAATGTGAGGGCCACTCGATAATTGATGGTAGGTACAATTTACATTTGTGATAGGGGCATGCATACCTTGTTTGATTCTGGTTCTATTATTTCATTTTTATCCAGTAAGATTGTTGATAAGCTAGGACTAAAACCAGTTAGAGCTAGTACATTTTTTATCTCGAGTACGATCGCTAGTGAGAAAGAATATCCTAACATGGTGTGCGAGGGGTGTATAATTAAAATTGGGAATCACATTTTATCATATGATTTGTGAGTCTTAGAGTACTTATAGTAATATGCCTTGTTAGGGATGGATTGGTTATCAACTTAACATGACAGTATCGACTATTTTTGCAAAGCCGTTACCTTTCGAATTCTTGGTATACCACCATTCATATATAGAGGTCATACACCTAGCCAATTTGCCATCCGTGGGAAGGTAGTAACTGTTAATGAGTTGGAAACTTTCATGAGTTTGACAACCATGAATGATGATGGTCATGAAGTCAAACTTGGCAAAATTATGTTGGTTAGAGAATTCCAGGAAGTCTTTCCCTCATACTTGCCTGGAGTCCCTCCACCCTAGGATATTAACTTTGTTATTGACTTTATGCCTATTACGAAACCTATTTCTATACCGCCATATAGGATGGCACCCAAGGATTTGAAGACTTAGCTGGATGAATTGTTAGAGAAAGGTTTTATTCACCCAAGCATGTCGCCTTGAGGAGCACTGGTATTGTTTGTGAAGAAGAAAGATGATAGTTTGCAGATGTGCATTGACTATCTACAATTGAATTGGGTGACCATTAGGAATAAATATCCACTCCCCAGGATTGACTATTCATTTGACCAATTATGGTGATCAAAGTTCTTTTCGAAGATAGATTTGAGGTCAGGATATCATCAGTTAAGAAAATGGGAGGAAGACATTAAGAAAACTATTTTTAGGATAAGATATGGACATTATGAGTTCACAGTGATGTTGTTTGGACTTGCCAATGCACTTGCAGTGTTCATGGATCTCGTGCACAGAGTCTTCAGACCTTACCTTGATAAGTCCATCATTGTCTTCATTGAGGACATCATGATTTACTCCAAGACTCAAGAATAACATGAGAAACACCTAAAAGTGACTTTGTAAACTTTGAAAGATCAACAATTTTTTGCCAAGTTTAGCAGGTGTGAATTTTGGGTCTTGAAAGTACAATTTATCGATCACGTGGTAAATGCGAAAGGGATTTTTGTAGATCCGACTAAAGTTGTTGTCATCACGAAATGGTCGCAACCCACCATAGTGAAAAAGATAATAAGTTTTCTGGGATTAGTAGGTTGCTACCAAAGGTTCGTAAAGGACTTCTCAAATATTGTAGCACCAATGAAAAGGCTAACTCAGAAAAATGTGAAGTTTGAGCGGACGGAAGAATGTAAGTGTGCTTTCAAGGAATTGCGGACAGGCCGACTTCGGAACCTATATCAGTGCTTCTAAAAGTGGGAAAGGAATTGGTTATTTATACTGATGCTTCAAAGATCAGTTTGGGATGTGTCTTGATGCAAGGAGGAAGAGTGATCGCCTATGCTTCGACATAGTTGAAGATACATGAGAAGAACTACCCAACTTATGATTTGGAGTTAACAACGGTTATGTTTAATCTGAAGCTGTGGAGACATTACTTGTATGGCGAGAGGTTCATAGTGTTCTCAGTTCATAAGAGTTTGAAGTACTTATTTACAAGGAGTGAGTTTGAACATGCAACAAAGATGTTGGCTCGAGTTATTGAAAGACTTCGACTTCACACTTCAGCACCATCCTGGAAAGAAGAATGTTGTGGCAGATGCTTTGAGTCGTGTGAGGAAGAAAATAGAAGATACGGGTATGATGATGACTAAGGAATATAGATTATTTGAGGAGGTCTCAGTGATGTGCATACTGAGTTACCTATGGGAAAGTCCAATGTTTCAGGTTCCTCGATACGAGTTGAGATGAGAGTAGAGCTAGAGGCTATTTCTAGAGTTATAGACTATCAGAGAGTTGATTCAGAGTATGGCGAGTACGAATCACAGGCTGACAGTGAGGAAATTCTAGGTTGGAAGCTTTTGGTAGATGGAGCATTGAGATTCAAGGATAGGCTATAACATGCACAGTTGCGAGAGGATTTACTTTGGGAAGCTCATCGATCACGCTATAATATTCATCCAGGGAGCACCAAGATGTACTGTGACATGAAATAAATGAACTGGTGGCTGGGGATGAAGGCAAATATTGCTAAGTATATCTAAGAAGTAAAAACATATCATCAGAAGCCCCGGAGGGATGTTGCAACCCTTATATATTCCAAAGTGGAAGTGGGAACATATAGTCATGGATTTTATGACTAGTCTGCCAATGACAAGGAAGAAGCATGATGCGGTTTGGGTAATTTTTTATCGTGTGACTAAGTCTGCGCACTTCATTCTAATTTCCATTGGAGATCTAGTGGATAAACTGAGCAGGAAATATCTTGGTGAGATCTTGATGCTACATGGTGTCCCGATGTCTATTGTTTCGGATCAAGATCTATATATGGTTTACTTCCGAGTTTTGGAAGGGTTTACAGATCCAGATGGGAACCAGGCTTAATCTCAATACTGTATTTCATCCTCAATCAGATGGCCAGACTGAGAGACTTATCCAAATTATGGAGGATATGATCAGGGCTTATGTGTTGGGTTTCTTTGGGAGTCGAGATGACTACTTAACGTTACGCAAGTTTGCCTATAACAATAATTTTCAAGCAAGATTTGGTATGGCACCATTCGAGGCACTTTATGGAAGACCTTGCAGGTCTACGATATGTTGGGCAAGGGTTGGTGACACGGTGTTAATAGGCCCAGAGATTGTGCAGGATAACACCGAGAGGATTAAGTAGATTGGCTGAATATGTTGATAAGGGTCATCGGGAGGTTGACATCAAGAAGAAAGACTATGTGTTGCTTAAGGTTTCACTGATGAAGGGACATTACAGATTTTGGCTGAATGGGAAGCTTGCTCTTAGGTATATCACACCCTTTGAAATGACCGAACAAATTGGTCTGGTTGCCTACAGGCTAGCTTTGCCACATCAACTAGCGAGAGTTCAAGACGTGTTTCATGTGTCCATATTGCAGAAGACGCCAACTAAGCATACGCCATCTATTGATTGGAGTCAATGGACTTGAGGAAAAGACATGTCGTACGACGAGTAGCCAATTCAGATTCTTAACAGGAATGTTCAAAAGCTTTGCAACAAGGACATCCCACTAGTAAGGTACGGTGGCACTTCCATGGAGATGAGGAGCTAGTTTGGAAATGAGAGGATTATATGGCAAAGCACTTCCAAGATCTCTTCGAATCTTAAGGTACATCTTACTTTTAGTTTCGATGACAAAACTTCCTAAAATTGGGAATATTGTGACACCTACGTCCCTGAATTTATGAATAAACTCATATTTAGGATAATTAAATAATATAATATGACTTTGTGTGTTAATATGCCTATTTGTGTATATTATTTATTAATAATATAATAATTACTTGTGGAACGAGTAAGGGTAAATTGGTAAAAATCGATGTTGGATGGACGTAATTAGGGATGTTGGATAGTCCTAGGACTAATAGGCATCATATAAGATCAATGGTTGGGAGTTGGTCACTTAACCCTAGGCCTTGAGACACATAAATACAAATTACAATTTAGTTATAATCCTTTTCAACACACACAACGTGGAGGCTAGGTTTAGAGTACTAGAGAATAAAAATCGTCTCTACGAGTTGAGAATCACTAAAACAGGTAAATCTCACAACCAAAATTGTAAATATTGAATGGAAATCAATGATAGTGAGTGTGTAACCTCGGATTTTGGGTTGCAGTAAGTTTTTAAAGTAAATTTACAAGGTTTACATACTTCAACTTGTGTTCTCATGGTTCCAATGATTATATGTATGGATTTGGAGTTCAAATTAATGATTGATTCAAATTGGTGATGAGCACATGATTTCTAGTGGGATATTGATTTTAATCCAAGGTTGTAGTGTTTTGAAATCATGTTTTTGATGTTTGAATCGTATTTTCATAATTGGAAAGGTTTCACGGCAAAACTTTGAATTCTTGGCGTGTTTTTGAACAAAATTTGTTTGAAAAGGTTTTGATTGATATGGGTTGATAAAACCCTTGATTTTTGGACTATTTTTGTTGTATTCAAAGTCCCAAAGGGGTTGAGAATTGTTCGGAGTTTGGGAAGAAGATAACCAAAAAATTTTAGGCTTCCCCGATGTTGACGTTGTCCCGGCGCCATGCTTACGCATTGTTGGGTTTTTAGGGTTCATACGCAGCTATAAATTCAAAACAATTTTTGAAAAACTCTAACAGGACCGAAAATAAGTTCCATTAAACTAGATCTACGAAAAGTAAATCATACTTTAATTCGTGATTTATTTCTTTGATTGTTCGATTTCTACGACATTCAAGTGCGCGTCATTTATCAGAAATCCATGCACAAACGTTGACCACGATTTGGAATGCTAGCCCCAAGATAGATTGAAAATGTTTTTCTTTCTCTTCCAAAATCCAGAGAACTGGAGATTTACAAAAATGAAAATTTTATATCGTTTTAGGGTCTCAACCTCAAATTTATATGTGTAGATAAGACCTTGCTTAAAATCCTATACTTAATACAACTATTGTATTTGGGTAGTTTAAGCAAATTACACATATGCCCGTATTAATAATTTATCATATAACGAATTATAAGGGCTTTTATGTCATGAATCTTATCATATAAAATTCTTTATTCTGGACTAATTAAAATTGCGCAAAGCCATTCTTTGTGTACGACCCAATAGGTTCATGCGACGTTGGAAATGAACCAAAATCATTTTGTTACACAAGTCATTAGCGGTATCTAGCAAGACATTATGATTACCCAAGTAGCATGAATATCATATTCAATACAACTTAATGAATATCATAAATCATATCATTTTATCGTGCAATATCCTTTGATTAATCATCAAGCAAGGAAAGTCACCCTTAATGTTCAATCGTACTAGTCTTGATTTTCAAGTAGACTATAAACATCCAAATGACATTGATTATATCAATTCACTTGGTCTTGGCCATTTAACAATCTAACATATCAAGGGATCCACTGATATCTCTCTATACGAGAGGGACAAATTCTATCTTGATTACACACCTTCACATATTATTCACATGGTAACCAATTCAATCTTTATAATCGTCCGGTTAAAGACAACATTTTATTGTGTCAAATTACCATGCTCCTAATATTGAAGTCTATGTTAATCTCAAGTCGAAAGACTAATGATATACTTTTCATGAGTAACATCTATGACTTAATCCATGTGGTGTTCTCATAGTAGGTCAGTCCAGTACCTTATTCACATAACATGTACTCATAATTTCGATTCGTATCCCTATATGCATGATCATCACATGACCATCAATCAAGATTCACACTAGCCTTAATTCATTATAGTTCCTATTATAATTATCGACTAGGAACATTAAGGATATTTCAACAAATACCCATAGATCTTACTATAAGGTAAACATGCAATCACTTATAATAATATAGCAAATGAAAACCTCAATTTTATTAACTAAAATTATAAGATAAACAATGTTTATAGATTGACCTAGGGCACATCCCCCAACACACATGAAAAACGTCGTATGTGTAAATCACACGACGTCAACGTGACGAAAATTTAGGTTCACAGTGGTGTTGACGTTATCCCAGCACTGTCTCGGCACCGTGGGTTGTCACCTTGATTTTCACCGGTTCATAAAAGTGGAGTAACGTTTTTGTTTTAACTTTGTTTTAACTCAGTTTTTTACGTTCCAAACACCCTTGGAAAGCTTGTGGAAAGCATAACAACATGGAATTGATAAATTACTTAAACTAAAACTTTAACTAACAAAAAAACATATTAGAATTCACGAGTATAGTTTTGTATAGAAACTAAAGCGTGTATATAATATAGATACTCGAGGAATGCCACCAAAAACTTCTCGATGCTAAAGATTTGGTTAGGAAAGCAGCATTAGAGGTAAGTAGGGTTTGCTTTATCTTTGATAATGCCATACTATTAGTTATGCTAGAATTCATGATAGTGAATGGTTGATATCTTGTTGTAATCAAGTTGAATATATCTTGCCTTTCCATTACATCTTGTCCTTTGAGCTCTCTACTTATAAATGCATGTGGAATTAATGTACTTGAAATGAATATTTGTAATGTTATCTCGAACTGGAGAGTCGATGGCTACTGGTCACCTTCCTCCGCTATGCTTTAACACCAATCTATTAAGTTCGAGTCCTATTGGATACTATTAAAGCCAGTTGGTTGTTTTGACACCAATCTGTTGAAGTCGAGTCATTTATGATACTGTTGAAGCCAGTTGGTTATCATATCGCACACTTTGTATTTAGTTTCCACTTTGTTGACTCTATGGCATTCATGTTATCATTTTTATCTTGTTGACTATCTTTTTCGGGCTTTTGTTTCATTATGTCTTGCATTATAAAGTATGCTTATTTATGTAATTCTTTTATGCTCAGAATGATAGTAGGAATTGATTAATATCCTTGTTCATGCTAGTTATCACGCGATAGGTATTACTTGGATAATTGAGGGTAAAACAGCTTCAGCTTTACTGAGCCAGTCGAAATATTGCTCTCCCTACTATTTTCCCCCTCCAAGTACCTCGGCTATTGTTTAAGACAAAGGAAAGGGCAAGGTCGTAGCTTATAGCTATTTTCTTGTTTGTAAGGTTGTTTTATTTTCATTTTATTGATTTTGAGATATTATGTAATAAACAAGGGATTTTACCATGGGAAGACTTTGTGAAACCCATAGGTTAGTTGGTAAACTTTTGTAAGACTTTCTACTTTATTTTCGCACCTAATAGACTAGAAAACTTTTATTTTGCACTATTTACGTCTTAGTAGTCTTTGGAAGATTTTCGTGTGTTATTTTCGCAGGTTAAGGCTTACTAGATCATCGCCCGACTCGCTGGGTTATCTCAAGGGGTTTGGCGATGGTTTAGGCCAGGCAGCTTGGTTGTAGGAATTGGGGTCGTCACATTCACACTGGAAAACTCAATCACTCAGCATCGTTCAGCGCCTCGCTTCCTGGTGGTACGACGATAGACGTTGCATTGATTGGGGACATTTTCATCCCAATGATTTTTTGCATCATGGCCTATAACGTACGGAGCCGGAAGGCACAAGAACAAAATAATTTTGACATTTTGAGAGTGTTCCAGCCATTCCAAGCCTTTTAAGGACACTAAGGTCGCTGGCCGATAAATATAGTTTTATTTATCTTTTAAGGTCTTCAATCAAATGGTCGTGGCTTCTTCATTTTAACTTCGATTTTGACATTATTTATACTATTGGAAAGCTAAAAGAGAGTTGTACAATAAGAAATCAACAAATCTTGATTGTCAAATAAGTTTTAGTTTTAAATTTTGGTTTGAAGATTTAGGATTCAAGAATGAAACGAATAACTTATCTTAATCAAAGTCAATAAGTTGTGTCAATCTATACTAATGTAGACACTCGGGGATAATACATTAGACTTGTCAAAAAGAAAGGATTTGGAATAGCATAATAGCGCTTGAGGTAAGTAGGGTTGCTTTATTATCAATCATGCATGTTATTAGTTAATAGGTTCACAATAGCAATTGTTTATTCTTGCTTGGAATCAATCTTGATGATATGCACTTATTGTTTTATATCTTGTCCCTTTTGAGCTTTCTATTTTACGAATGCAGGTGGAACTGATATGGTTGAATGATGAATGCATCCTTATACTATTCGGACTTAAGGGTCGGTGGCCACCGATACCTTCCTCCATGATTATTATGACTCCACGTTACTGGCTCACATACTGTAGCGGTGGGATGATCTTTATGTTTGTATGTCACTGGGCTCACATATAGTGGTGATTGGACTCTTGGGTTATTTATGTCAAGTTTCCACTTCTCTTATCTATGTGACATTCATGGTCTTCGTATATGCTTGTTGAATGTTATCATGTCAGGGAAATGTTTATTTTATCTAGCATGAAATGATATGCTTGGTTATTATAACTTGGAATGCCCAAACTGATAATATGTTTCATAAAGTATCTTTATTTCATGCTAGTTATACATTAGATATTACTTGGATGATTGATGATAAAATGGTTAACCGCTTTACTAAGCCCATTGATTTTATTGCTCACCCACATTTCTTCCTTTCAAGTACTTCAATTGTTGTCTAGGATAAAGGAAAGGGCAAGGCAATAATGTAGAACTTTTTATCTTGTATTTCAAGGTTGAAATACTTTTATGTATTTTGTTTTAATCCTGTTATGTATTAAAAAAAGGTTTCACATGGGTAGTTGTATTTTGTGCACATACACTATTGTTTAATTTGTTTGTTAGACTTCTACTTTATTTCCACAACTTATTTAAACATTTGAATGTTTTTATTTGCGGACTTTTATATGCCTTAAAATGTCTATGTGTAGAATTTCTTGATATGTTTTCGCAGGTTAAAGCTTACTAGATCATCGCTCGATTCATTAAGTCAACTCGAGGGGTTTGGCAATGGTTCGAGCTTCGAGTTGGATGACTCAGGTCTGTGGCGACTCGGATCGTCACAAGGCATCTAGTGAAATCAAAGGATTCACACTTTTATTAAAATTTGCTCTTAGGATAATTTAGCTTGTAGTTAATTTTGTCTTCTATAAAGTTTGTTGCGTTGCATTTTGAGTCCTTAGTTCAAATTAGGAGTCTAGTTTGCATTAGTTTTTTAGAGTCTTATTGAATATTTTTTGCTCATTTACGCCCGAGCACTATTTGGCTCCATAAAAGAGGCAACCCTCCTCAATTTGTTTTTTTCATTCACGTACGAGGCTCATGAAACTCGATACCTCACTTAACGAGAATCGAGTCCTTTGCCACTCGAACCAACCTTATTGATGAAATCTTCATTTTATTGTAGCATTTTTGTTCTCAATGACAAACATCAAAATCTGTTGCTAATTAAACTAACGACGAGCTTTTTTTGCAATGGTCATATCCATCGCTAATCGTTTTAAAGACAAAAAAAATATTTTTTAGCGATGAATTTTTTTGTCACTAAAGTAGTCAAGCACAACATGTTGTTAGGTGCGTACATAACCCTATCTATGTCTATGTAACCACCACCATCAATCGATATAATAATGCGCACACAGAGTATATAACCTATATACATCACTTTCCATTCCAATTATAAAGGTAGACTAGGTCATTTCATCCACGTCCACTACATGATTTTTTATTGAAAATTCCTTTGCAGTAGAACCTTGCTACTATAACCTACAAACTTAACCCAAAAATAAGACCAATCTCTATGCACGCCATTTATTTCGGAACACACATCCTTAGGTGCGTCGCATAGCGTGTAGACAGGGCTTGTTTTTTAGTTAAGTTTGTGGTCACAAAAACATTTTCTTTTAACATTTACTTTGACAATAAAATCTACGTTTTAATGCACCAATTAAGACAAAATCGTCACTAGCTGTCAATTAGCTTTGGACATTAATTAATGGAGATGTGTTAGCACATATCTTCACGCAAAACTCAAGGACATATGTTATTTGCTATCACGTATGTCTTGTACTTGCATTTTGAGTTAACCCTCAGTTGGGATACTCAATCTTGATATTCAACCCATCGATAAACTAGTTTACATTTATCTTTCTTTCGTACAAGATCAATTAAAACTTGAGGAAACGTGATTCTACTATCAAGAAGTAAATTTTGAATCGAGACTTTTTCAAAGTCTTTTGTTTTCATCAAAAACCATTTTTTTCAAAATCGAGTTAAACTTAATTTCATAAGAAAAATCTAAGTCCATCCTCAGGTTTTGAGCGACTGTAAATGACTTTTCAAATCAATTTGGTCGATACGATTTAAAGAGTAAATCATAACCACACGAATGCTTTTTTATTTCTACCATAAGATAATAACTTAGGACCAAACATATACTTTGCATTTTCATTTAGTAAAAAAACCTTCAAATTCATTAAAACACTTTCAGACAACCTAAATTGGGTCTAAACTTTCATAAGGCCAATCATTCAAGAAATACCAACCGTGTTTGTCAAATCAAAATAAAACTCATTTTGTAGAAATCAAAGTGAATTTACGATGACAAATCTTTGAAATACACAGAAGTCTATTTACTTCATTTTTTAAAACACCAAGAAAAATAAGTCGTTTCCTTTTACACTTGATTATGCTTTCAAATCTTGTAAGACAAATAGAGTTTTTCCTTGAAAATCGATAAACATCATTTCGAAATACCCCGAAAATCATGGTCCAATATAGTAAAAAAACTCATTTTTTTGAGAAAACTAGATCACGTGTAACAATAAAAGTCAAATCATAGTAATGACCTTTGATATGGTCAAATCATAAACAAAATGGTGTGAGAAAAATTGAAAAGCATCCTACATGAGTAAGTGAAAAGTTTGCAAGGACAACCAAATGTCGAGGATATCAACAAGTGGTGAGATGCATGAACAATTAAGGTTGATGTCTTAACAAGTAACAAAAGTATAAGTAGTTTATATACAATGAAATGTTCGCCTAAGCATAAGGTAAATCTGAGTTGTGTAGAGGGGATTTACACCAGCTATGTTTGACTAAGTACTATTTTTGAATGAATTCATATACATCGTAGTATACTTAATGAATAAAAGGACAAGGACGCCAAACGTAGAACATGAAAGTTAAACCACAATTGATTTCTTTGTGAGAGAAGTTCTAAAAAAACTATAAGAACTAAGAGTTAGCTTAGAAGGACGATAAGAGACACTTGTGCAATAAATATGAACATTGACTACGCCAAAAGAATTTAAAACAATCACCTAGGATCGCGATAGTAGATTGGTATGAGGACGCGAATCAACAAGTCTCTAGAAATTCGAGTGATTACGATAGGAGACCTTGGTATGAAAAAAATATCACGTAATAAAGTGCATACAAATGAATATTGAAATCTACTTAGCGATAACGACGTTGATGATTGTTCCACAGCTTACCAAGAGTGGAAGCTTGTTGTATAAGTAAATGATTAAATGTGACAAAGAAGTTACAAGGTGGACAATCGGTCAAGAGTTGACTCAAATCATGAACCTTCATACATAAACATCGACAAAAGTATGTTGATAATAATGTTAAGATGTTATTCTCTACAGGAATACTGTGTCTGCCCATTTGTAGCCTCCACAGATAAGTCGCAAGGACATGATAAGTCATTCATTAAAACGTGTAATTGAGATGGTGACAGAGATGGTGTGCTATTGTTCATACTATAGCAGATAGTTATCCTTGTTCCTATTACTAGTTGGCGGTATGAGTTTTTTGCCAGATAGACAGAGATATTTTTCGACACAGATAGGCACTAGATTATATCTCAATATGATTCTATCTACTTGCTGGTTGGAAGACTTGGGTGTACATTGCGACATTGGTGGACATTATAAAGGAATACCCAAAAACGCGTGAAGATATAAATACTTGGTAGGTAGCTAAGGTATAATGACTCTATTAGGACTTATACGAGATATACCTTATGAATTTCGGCATGTAGGACAAAAATGATACTATCGAGAAGTTAGAGTAAAAAGTAAGATGTTATTTCACATGGGGTACAAACAAATTTCGCAGGTGCGAATTTGCATCATTTAAAAAAATGGGTCATAAAAGAAATCGTTGTGAATAAACACATTGGGCTACAGATGTACTTTACTTTTACTTTCGAGGACGAAAGTTATTTAAAATTGAGGATGTTGTGATGACCCAAAACTCAAATGCCCACCCCAAAGGCAATTTGGTAATCATACAAAATCTAGACTAATTGATCTTAGTATATAAATCTTATTATAAGCCTTGGCCCCTTTTTTGTTCAAAACCCAAATTTGAAGATAAGGATAGAGGAGAGCTTTGTTGGTGATTTCATGGTAGGTGTTGCGCTCAGAAGTCAACAAAGTCCTATTTGATCGTAAACTCATTATCCATACTCCCTCCTTTTCTTGTTCAAGGTGATTTATAAGCTTGGTTTGGTTTCATTATTGGTGGAGAATTTTAATTGGTGTTCCAAAAGTCTATTAGGGATGGAAACTTCATAGTAGTGAGAGATTTAATTTAACTTCAAGGATATTTGGAAGAATTAGAGATGCCGACATAGGAAGTTGACCACAAAAAGGAGGAGCGGTGGTCCGCCGCTGCAGGAAAGAGAGGAAAACTGTAGCATCCCCTAACCTGATTAGGGCAATACCCGGCATGAAACCCTAATTAAGACTAGATTACCCTTACCAGACTTAACTAGAGCCAGCAGCCTTACCACCTTCACCTGATAAGCACTACTGCATATCGATTATCGACATAAAACAATTAATATACGCAGTGAAAATTTAAAACATTTTCGATAATCAAAATAAGATATACACTATTTAAAAACAAACGGAATAAACTTAGGTATATAATCACCCATCCCATGTGATATTACAAAACTGTACTTCAATACAAATATATAAGACCAAAAAAGTCATTACATCAAAGAGAAGTTCAAGACTCCTATAACTTTTCCATCTCGTAGTTGTGGCACTCGTCGGATCTACCTGTAATGTTAATTGCGATGAGCGCTCCAACTTGTTCAATAAGTAGGGATTCACACTAATCATCAACATTCGATAAGATATTCAAGGATATCATGCAATAACAACATGCACCATAATATCTAACAAGAATATGAAAATCATATAAACCAATATATAACGGATGCAAAGGAAAGGTCTTGGACTTGTACACTGTGATCCCCATTTTATTTTGTAAAACTAGGATCGATTACCCATAGGCGCCATTAATACGAGTGCTAAACCAACACACCACTCTTATGTGATGTTTAGCCAAACGATTAATGCCCAATAGTTCTATCCTAAACCTTATAATGAATATGTAACCCACGCAACCTATAAAGTGAGTAGGTGTTACTTATAGACTGGGATATCAACCCCAAGTACTATACAACCTAGTCTCAACCCTGAGGAGTTACACTCGTGGATCACATTAGACATCGTTTTCTATTCATTAGAAAAACCATCACAGTGTACATAGTCCCCCCCATTTCAATCTAACAACTACATGAGCTATATATACTAAATAGTCAGGCAATATTGATAAATAAGCGAATCCATACTTTCCGGTCATCTCAATATTCCTAGGTGTTCCTCAACCTACCAACAATCATTTGGGATCAATATAGGTTCGTTATACTACATTTAGAACCCCTAGACCATTCCCTAAGTCCCCCGAAAATAATATGTAAAACTCAGCTCAGTTACTAGTTTCTGGGGTCTGGTAGCGCGCTACCTGACATGGATAGCGTGTTATCCATAAGTCAATCATCTTCCCCAGTACACGTAACGCACTATGACTAGTGTCTAGCGCGCTATGCGCACCAAACCTGCAATAGCAGCATACCTCTGCTGATCCAAATCGATCCAAAACACCTCCAAACTCAACAATTACTCCCAAATCACCAGGGAGGACCTCTAATGAGTTTATAAACCGTTTATAATCAACAACAACCTCAATTCAACAATTTTCGATCATCACCACCGAATTGAACTTCAACAAAGTTGAAAACCGAACTTACTAAAGTGATGATCACTAGCTTCTAATCCGTTTAATGTCCTCGACTTGATTGAATTCGGATTCCGAAACGATCTCCCTTGAATCGAAATCAAACCTCCCGAGCCATCGATTGATAGATATGAATTGGATAAGAATGAATCTTTGTTTTTATATATGGATTTCTTTGAGATACACATCGCGTTATCTCGAGACCGATCGCGTGGTTGATGCGTTAAAGTGACACTCCTTAAAGTGACACGAACTTTGACACATCTTGTACTTAGGCTTCGTTCGAGACGATAATCCATATATCTTCAATATTCTTTTATTTTCCAATATAAATATTTATATATTTAAAAACATATAAATATAGATATATCACGTATTATTCACCAATAAATTCACCGGACATGCCTACAAGTGTCCTTGAGCGTGCACATTCGTTCCACGACTCCCTCGTCACACTTAGTGTCCCGGTAAACCATAGTTTATTGGGTATTTTTCGTTTTATAGGCTTGTGTATAATTTCCATATTATATGACAACCTATATATAAATTGAATTAACAATTCAAATAAACACTATACATCATGCAAACGCATGCACACGCTAATCGAGGTACGCCAAACTTAACCACGGGCCTAACCCGGGTCAATTAAGATTTGGATTAGTACTAATCACCAGTTTAAGGTAAGGAATCGTTACAGTCTCCCCAATTTAAAGCAATTTCGTCCTCGAAATTAAAGTAATCTGAAATTACCTGCAGTTTCGAAGAGAAATGGGAACTATTTCTCATACTTTCGCTCTCAAGTTAGTTCCTTATTTTTTTGTGAAATCCCCATTTCACTTTAACCAAAGAAATTTCTTTGGTTCTCGCTTTTTCATCTTACGATCAAGTAATACATTTGACTGCTTTTCGTAAGATAAGTCTTTCCCGAAGATCATATTCATTCCAATCAATCCTTGTAGTGAAATAAATATCCATTTTATGAAACATTGACACGTGGTAGACGTTTTAAACATCCGACTAACTGAGGAGGCAACTTTAACCTGTAAGTACCAAGATTAATTTGTTCCTGTACTTTAAACGATTCAATACACCTTGAAGCTAGTTTACCTCATAGTCCAAACTTGTACCACTCCTTTCTTAGGTGAGACTTTCAACAGAACATATTTGTCCTTTGAAAACTTCAACCACCTATGATATTTATCGAAGTATCTCTTCTGTTTTAATTGGGTTGTAGTTAAACACTGGCTAATAAGTTACCTTTCCTCTATGTAGTTCTAAATTAATTCTGCTTCCAATAAACTTGCATCTCAACTCCTATTCAGACACTCCGGTGAATGACATGGTTGACCATACAAAGTTTCAAATGAGCATTCCATTCTAGCTTGACAACTATTTTTACAAATGAATTCACACAGAGAAATATATCTCTTCCAGTTATTATTAAACTTCAAGACTCAAGCTTAAACTCTATCCTCTAGCACCAAACTTTATTACTTCGGTTACCCATCTGTCTACAGATAGTATACCATACTGAGGTTAAGAACAATTCACCAGCTGTCACAATAATTCACTCCATCCTCTGACCATGAATCTCGGATCTCTATCCGAAATAGTTGACACTGAAGCACCTTGAAATCTAATACCTAATGTGTGTATATTTTGCATAAACAGTCAAAAGGATTTCAAATATAAACTGGCAAGAAATACGTAGACTCCGTCATTCTATTAACTACAATTCATACAATATTGTGCTTATGCGAACTCAGAGATAAACTGGAAACAAAATCCACCGATCTATGTTCCCATTTCCATTCAGGAGTAGGCAGCGAATACAATAAACCTCCGAGTTTCTTATGCTCAGCACTCACTTGGTGACATATCTCATATCTTTTTATTATTCCCACAGCATCATTTTTCATCCTGGATTAACAATAAATAAAGGCACCTCATGATATGATATTCCTTATTGCTATCTAGATGAACGCAGTAAAGAGATCTATGAGATTTTCGTAGCACTTCCTACCTCGCCTGATCCTGAACTGGAACCATAATCTATCCCTGAATTGTAACGCAACATTAATAAACACTGACCAATCAGGATAATCTACATTAGTTGTTAACCTCTAAAGCTCTATATAATCCTGATTAGTTTTCTGACAACCAATCACCATTGAATCTTCTCCAATTCAGTTTGAATATGAACTCAAAAGATCATATTAGTAGCTCCAAAATTAGCTATCTCAGTTGATGACGTGTCAACTAAACTTACACAAATCATCATCACCATCATTTCCTTATGAAGTCTAAACTGAGAAGCTCTATTAATAGCTACATTTTCTTCATATACCTGAGTTGAAATTGTATACTGACATTCTGATAACACCTTTCTATGTAGTTTTAAATTACTCAGGCTCTAACAAATTTGTATCATTACTTCTCGTCCCACACCGTTTAATGACAAAGTAGAGCATACAAATTTTTAAGGTGAATACCTCAATTCTATATATAGCTTGTTCAAATTAACACCAGAGAACTCACATTAAATATCTCTTCCAGTAATTCATACTTTCCAAGTCACAAGCTCGAAAACTATATTCTCTAGAAACCATGGTCAGCTTCAGATATATTGTGTTAAGATTGAGAAAGGTCCCTCCCAGCTATTATACATCTCTTCCCCCACAAGAAGCAGATTTTCGGTTCCTTATCGAAATTATAATATTGGTTCTCAACAACTCTCAACTCTTCCACACACATACATCTTGCTTACTTTTCCACGAGGATTTAAACCATAGTACTGGAAAGAAATTTCCAAACTCTGTCAGTTTTACATTAAATCAATAACCTTCAGTTGTCACCACAACTTAGGTTAATTCATCACGAATTTCCGAGCATGAAATATTATTCATATAAGCAAGAACAATATAACCCTCCAAGTAAAAATTATTTAGCTTCTACTTGTTGATATATCTCATATTTCTTTATAAAACCGACACCGTCAATTTTTTTTTATTTCAGGTCACCAACTATTCATTTTCATCACAATGAATTTTGGACTTCACCTGAATAAATGTATTAAATAAGTCAATGAGATTCTCACAACATTCTTGCCTCACTCTTTGTTTCAAGTTCTAAGAACTTTTTTTACATGCTCAATTTCTTGATCTGAGATCATCATTTCCAACATCAATAATTAGTAGTCATCCTTGACCTACTTGATAATCTCAATCAATTTCCTTCAATAATACATCACTCATTTAAATCGTTATTAGCTCAACTCCAATCTGAGCTCCAAAGAACAGACTTATAGTTAATGATCCAGATAGCTCAGTTGATGATGTGCCTGCGCAGAACTTCCATTTGGTCATCAGTAAATATCTCACCTACGAGATATTATTGAGCAACTTTTATTGTAACTATAGCCTCTGTCCTTTTCTTTTCAATGCATTGTCAACACAATCACCTTGATGAGTGATGTTTCAGAGTGAATTCCTAATACTTAGGAAAGTTTTAAGGTAGCTTTCTTACCTTATATTTCTATCACTCTGACAATTTTCATTTTTTCAAACTTCCATAGTTTGAAATTGTTACTTACTCTTGCACCAGTCCACTGGTATCATAATCTCAAAAATGATTAAAAGATCCTCAACAGCCTTTCTTCTTAATTTACAAGTGATGCCTTTCCATATTTGGTACAACTACCAAATTAGTCATCCTGAGATTATTAGTCTCTAATAGTTCTTTTCCCAAATCTGGAAGTATTTATATATAGCCGAAAATGTGAGTTACAATTTTACTTTATTGTGTCACCCACCCATTCTTACCTAGATCAGAAGTCTTAGGATGAACCTCTAACTTCTTTCGCAATTTAGGTTTTGTTAAGCAAACATTGTAATCAAACTATACTTTCACCTTCCTCCAAGGCGTCCTTGTATTCAATTTTAACCTATAACTATCACATACTTGAGTTAACTGAATAAATCACACAACGATATCACAGATCCCCGGATCAATCGTTTGTAATATTCAATTATTTCAAGTTTACTTTCCTCTTTGTCCATTGTGCTGAATATAGGACAACCTTATATTATCTCAATCACAGTTAAATCCCTTGGTTTACTAATAATATTCAACACTCTTACCATTTATTATCTTTTGAAACTTAGTACTAGCATTTGCAAAACATCTGGTCTAAACCAACTTACCGTTACTAATTCCAATTTTGTACGGTAATTGCTCGTGCATTCTCTAAGTCTTCAAATATTCCATGTTATTATTGATAACACAATAACAACTTCATTACGATATGGTTTTCCTTCACTTGACACCCTTAATTTGTGAAAATAGCATGAGTTCCAATAAGTTCTAGTAGTTTCCACCATCCACTTAAAATAATCCAGCACCCACTTGCAATCATCTTGTAAAGATATATATCCTTAGCTCTAATCATTTCACTGTGAAAATCAAATCTCAACTACCTCTTGAGAACCGTTGATTTCACTTATTTTCAGAAGGAATTGTCAATTCTGAGTAATGAATATTCATTTCGACTACTACACATTAATCCTTGGATTCCCCAAATCCTCAGATTCACTGACCACTCATTCTCCCTAATTTAGACTATACCACTCTAATAGATCAGACTAAGATATCTTACCAACTCACTGTTATATTCTGGATTTAACTGTCTTTTATTAATAAACCACTTGTTATTCCTATATGGATTCACACCATGACTGAAATATCAATTTCCTAACAACTTATGAAATATAAGTGTATTACTGGTTTCCTAACCTCCATTAGGCTTTTATCATTTACCACTAATTTGTTTTCTAGATAACTTTCATTACTTCCATACTAGTCTCAATACTAGTATTAAATCACCTCTCAAAGTGGTCCACCATCTTTGAGTTTCATCAAAAGTGATTCAGTATTTCATTATTTTATGATTTCCATTCTACTAATACACAACTTAAGATCTTGATCCAATCGAAACTTCTTCACAAACTATTATTTGTCTAATAATATCAGTAACAAGAAAGACCACTAAAGATGTTACTTAGAGAAGAGTTTTATTTCATCTTTGTAACTTTTCTTATGTCTTTCCTTTTTGTCTATCCCCAAAGTTAAGACTCTCCGGAGCTCTTACCTCCAACACCTTCTTATATAATGAGAAATAAATGGACTTCAACCATCTTATTATTGTTCAGAAAAGACATAATTCTTATATCAACCACGTAGATAAAGTATACACAACAAATAACATATCTCAGTATTTTATCTTATGGTTACCCCCCAAAATCACGATAAAAACCATTGATCAAACCCTAAGCTTATTCATAAGTCGAGACCACTCTTCAAGTTGATAAAATTAGGTTTCGTTATAAGGTAATCAGAGTACCTTAAACTTTTAAAGTAGGCTAACATTCACTTCGAACACCATCCAAAAGTGAATGTATGGTCAGAGCTTTGTCCATGATACCCAACTGTATCAATGTTACCATTTTATCCCTAAAAGTGATAAACCATAAACTCTGGCACCATATTGTATCAGAGTTATTCCTTGATTCTAATAAATCATTATTCTGAGATTTATAAACCATGGCTAACCAAGGCTTTAAAACCTATGGCTCTAATACCAAACTTTATCAGAGCTAATAACCTTAAGCTCTGAGGTATGATCTAACTTTACCTAACATAGACTCTGATACCAAACTGTAGCATCCCCTAATTTGATTAGGGCAATACCTGTCGGAAACCATAATTAAGCCCAGATTACCCTAACCAGATTTAACTAGAGCCAGCAGCCTTACCACCTTCACCTGATAAACACTACTGTATATCAACTATCGAAATAAAACAATTAATATATGCAGTGAAAATTTAAAACATTTTCGATAATCAAAATAAGATATATAGTATTTAAAAACAAACCGAAATAAACTTCGATTATATAATCACCCATCCCATGTGATATTACAAAATTGTAATTCAATACAAATATATAAGACCAGAGAAAGTCATTACATCGCAGAGAAGTTTAAGACTCCTATAACTTCTCCATCCCGTAGTTGTAGCACTCGTTGGATCTAGTTGTGATGTTAATTGGGGTGAGCGCTTTAACTTGCTCAGTAAATAAGGATTCACACTAATCATCAACATTCCATATAATATTCAAGGATATCATGCAATAACAACATGCGTCAATGATATCTAACAAAAATATGGAAATCTTATAAACCAATATATAATGGATGCAAAGCAAAGGTCTTGGACTTGTACACTGTGATTCCCATTTCATTTGTAAAACTAGGGTCGATTACCCACCGGCGCCATTAATACGAGTGCTAAACCAACACACCGCTCTTATGTGATGTTTAGCCAAACGATTAATGCCTAATGGTTCTATCATAAACCCTCTAGTGAATATGTAACCCACACAACCTATAAACTGAGTAGGAGTTACGTATAGACCGGGAGATCAACCCCAAGTACTATACAACCTGGTCTCAACCATGAAAAGTTACACTCGTAGATCACATTAGACACCATTTTCTGTTCATTAGAAAAACCATCACAGTGTACATAATCCCCCTATTTCAATCTAATAACTACATGAGCTATATATTCTAAATAGCCAGGCAATATTGATAAATAAGAGAATCCATACTTACCTCGGTCTTAGTCTTTGTTTCTCAAACTCTCTAACACTACAAAAAAACAGCAAATCAGAAACGGAATTTTCCGTCTCTGATTTGCATAAATTCCGTCTCTAATCCTAATCTGCAACTGAACAGAGACGGAATAAATTCCGTCTCTGATTTGGTCGACGCTGATTCAATCAGCAACGAAATTGTGATTCCGTTTCTGATTAGACACGGATTAGAGACGGATTAGAGACGGAACAGAAATAGAAATTTTTCTAAATAGTACAATTGTTCATGCATTCCGTCTCTGATCCGTGGCTAATCAGAGACGGAACAGAGACGGAAATCATGCATTCCGTCTCTGATCTGTTGCTAATCAGAAACGGAATCAGAGACGGAATACTGATTTCCATCTCTGATTCCGTCTCTGATTCATCAATTCCGTTTTTTTTTAGTTTTCACACCTAAGCTTAATCCAATTGGTTCTCCATAACCTCTAAACTTGAAAAAACAACCATAGGACCTGCTCCATCGCCTGCACCCCCTCCAACAACTCCTTGGGGGTGCTAACATCCCCAAAAAAAACAAAATTTGACATACATACACAAATCAACAATATATATCAACAACAAATATTCAATTGAGAAAAAACATAAAATTCGATATTAAAAAGGATTTATATATACACAAATCAACAATATATATCAACAACAAATTTTGAGTATAACATTTGTCCTCATCAACTGATCATTGTGTTGGGGAATTCCCCATCGCATAAATATACACACATACATCAGCGACTAGTCGATAACTTTGAAAATGAAAGAATTATGCATATGATTACGTGTTTTCACGAAGTAGATCCCTTTGATTCTTGCATCTCCAACTCATGCTCCGCTACCATGATACAAGAATCAGCTTCAAGTGAAGAAGAGGTTCCTTTGTTGTCTTTCAAGATAATCCTCTAGTTGAAGTTTGCATGGCGATCATTGTGCAATCGCACATCGACGTAATTCCTACCTGATCGATATCATGGCGCGATGGGGATAAGTATTTTGCTATCTTGTTATGAATAATGTCGATCCATCTTGCAACTCGGTCACACTCTACATCAATAACAACAGCAAATAAAATGAGTTTTATAGTGAAAGTGAGATTGAATAATTATGCTCAGTCTTTGAGTTTTATAGTGAAAGTGAGATTTTTAGCAATTTAAAAAAAATCAGAACTGTAAAAGCAAATGCTGCAAATACCCAATCGAGAGCACGTAAAAATGACCAAGATCAAGAAACATTGCCTCAAAGACTCGCAATCACACAAATAGACTTTTGTGTTAAGACAATCAACTGCTACAATGTCTCATTAATTCCATTAATTGCAAGGGGAAGAGTGAATCCTATGAACGTTTGCAGACAATCAAGGAAGACAACATATTCATCTACTGGACTGGGAAATAAGATTCAACTTCTAGGTGCATGTTTCAGACGATCAGATTTGCAGTTAAGCTAAAAATCCATCAAATAAAGTCACAACTCCTTCACTGCAGTTAAGCTAAAAATCCAGCAAGATCAATATGTTACAACTCTAAAACCAGTGTGATCCAAATATCCAAATACATAAATCCCATAACAAAAATCAAGCACGAATACCAAATACACAAATCCCACAAAATCACATGGATTTGATATATTAAGGATCATATATAGGTCAAAGGAAAGTATGGCCAATGGCCTAATAAGAGAAGGATGTCCTAACCATGAGCATCAATACCATTGAGAAATACCAAATTACATTTTCACATAGGTCCAATAAACCAAATTAGTACACTACAATGATTAGACATGGAAATAGCAGGACTATTTTAAAAATACCTGTACAACGAACCTTCAAGAGATCGTTTTTAAACATACATGATAATCTATTTCAAGTAGATAAGCAACCAAGCCCCGATAGTGATCAAAATGAGCTTGTGGAGCAATAGTCAAAAAGATCAGCCAGTAAAATCACTAAAATGTAAAATGCAACAGTTATCCGGCAACTATTTTTCTTGTCATTAACATCTTATCACAGCTTTTTAAGATAAGAAAATTTTCTTCAAAAAACAAGATAAAGATAAAATCGAGAGTACACAACATGCAACCAAAACACATAGGGAAGAGAAATGAGGTGAAAATTGCCCAAAACACATAGGGAAATGGTAATTCAAATTGCCCAAAACACATAGGGAAGAGAAATGAGGTGAAGAAGCTGAATAACCCAAATTCATGAAATGGTGAAAATTGAATATCCCAAATTAGTTGAGGTTGGCTACAAGAATCAAAATCATTCATTATGCTCAACTTTGTGCAATAGTTGAAGTGCTTCCAAGTCCTTACATCCCCCTAATCAATACGCCTATCTAATTTATCCAGTTTCTATTGAGTCGAGTTTTAATCTGCATTACTAAGACTTCAGAAGCAAGTCCAAAAAAGAGTCCTCAAGAGCACTTTTACCTTAAGATTTCGAACTTGATGAGGGCATCCAAGAGGAATAAAGACTCGCTTCTCCAAGTTGTTGCACAAAAGTCCAAGGTTCAATTCCTATTAGCAAATAACCAACATATACAAGTAAGAAACAAAGCAAAGGAAAGAAGAGTTTTCCCTAAAATCTTAGAACATAAAGAATGAACAAAGAAAGGAAAGCTAGAAACTAGACAAGGAATCAAATGGAAAATAAATACAATCCGAGATGCCATGATCGCTTCCCAGTAGCCACGTGATGCACATTCTCGTGTTGAAAAGTCACAATGGCAATCAAGACAAAGAACCACCATCAAAAGCATTCCTTGTTTTGCTTGATGCATTGTCTAGGTCCCTTGATATCTCCTCACCAAACTCCTTCCAAAAGCCTTTTGTTTGTATTGAATAATAGGCATTACCTGGTTACGAAATTGGCTCTTTCCATCTGATCATGTGAAATTGTCACTTCGATGGTCTCCGAGATTTAGCGCACCGTTCAATAGCACGCAGAAGCAACCAACCAATTATGAAGTAACCTTCATCTCGAATGTAAAGAAGGGCACCCGAAATAACACCCGCAACCAATTGAAGATTAATCATATATGCTTGTATCATTCAACAATGCACGAGACTAATAAAACTATGTGAAGAGAAAATGTACAAACACAACAAGACTTGTACACATAGATGTGCAAGCAACTCAATCAAGATACAAGTGTCATAGCCAAGAGAAGTCCTCCGATCCGGTGACAATGCGAGACGTAAAATGTACCGTCTCGTCCACGAGAGGCGAAAACATTCTATGAATTGAGACTTGTCTGCTTTCTGAATTCCACCCTCCACCATTGTGGCAAGATGAACTTGCTTGATTACAACTACTCTTTAAAATACCAAGATTGAAGAAAAACACAATTCTTTGAACAATAGTCCTCACTATCTGAAATGAATCAATGAATAGAATAAGTGAAACAAATCTATGCAAACAACCAAGAAACCAAGTCAAAGAGACTCTAAAAATAGGCATAATTTGCTTAAGTAGGAAGAATCAACTGTTTTTGTTGAGACAAAAACTGAAAATCTTAGATTTCTAAAATTAGGATTGATAATAAACTAGAGTACTCTAAATATATACAATTACCACAATATAAACATAAACATTACAGTGCTGAAAATAGATTTTACTCAAGAAGGGACTTACAGAACAACTAATGCACAATAACTATTCATTAATGTTTCTCAATCAAACATTTTTTTCAATAAAGGATTGAAAGAAAGCAAAATCATCAAATTAAGAATGTATAATGATCTCTCTCTCTCTCTCTCTCTCTCTCTCTCTCTCTCTCTTTTTTATAACTAATTGAACAGTCATTTAGCCCCTTTTACAGCATACAAACATGGCACACACTTGTGACACCACAGCCAAGGATTAATTAAATCTTCCAAATAGTTAGGTCCGCTACAAGTATCACCACCAAAGACTCAACAATTTAAGTAGCAGCCAAATGCAGACAATGAAAGAGTTGCTTTCGTTCAATTTTCGGCGATTTTCAATCCTTCAAAACTCTCAAATCACTACAAACTAACCACACCAAATCCTACTTATCCCCATTAACTTCCAAAACAGAACGAAAAGATTGAACAGCAAAATTTCAACAAAAAAACCCTAAAAACAGTTTCAGTGAGTGAGGTACCTGAAGTATGCCCAGAATATCCGCCAATTGGCCATTCGTCGCCATGATCGAGGCGAAGTAAGCTACAACAACAATTGAATGAATCAATCAAAATCGACAACAATCGCGAAGAGATCAACAAAAACAATCAAGTTTTCTGAACGATTGAGATTACCGGCTCCGCATTGGAGCACGATCTTGAGAAGCTCATCCCGACCGCCCGCATCGCCATCGCTCGGTGGATGAAAAGAGGATTTACAAAAAACCCTAATAAACCGATTAATCTCGACTCTGTGTTGATGGAGAGAACACTTTGATGGCGAACGAGATGGTTGGTTGGTTGATGGATAGCGCGCTATCGATAAGTCAATCATCTTCCCCAGTACGCGTAACGCGCTATGGCCAATGTCGAGCGCGCTGTGCACATCAAACCTACAACAGCAGCATACCTCTACTGATCCAAATCGATCTAAAACACCTCCAAACTCAACAATTACACTCCCAAATCACCAGGAAGGACCTCTAAACCATTTATAATTAACAACAACCTCAATTCAACAAGTTTTGATCATCACCACCGAATTGAACTTCAACAAACTTGAAAACCAAACTTACCAAAGTGATGATCACTAGCTTCTTGTCCATTTAAGCTCCTCAACTTGATTGAGTTCGGCTTCCGGAACGATCTCCTTTCGATCTGAATCAAAATCGAACCTCCCGAACCCTCAATTGATCGAAATGAATTGGATAAGAATGAATTTTTGTTTTTATATATGGATTTTCCTTGAGATGTGCATCGCGCTATCTCAAGACCGATCGCATGGTTGATGCGTTAAAGCGACATTCCTTAAAGTGACACGAACTTTGACACATCTTGTACTTACGCTTCGTTCGAGACGATTCGAAAATCCATATAGTTTCAATATTCTTTTATTTTCCAATATATATTTATATATTTAAAAACATATAAATATAGATATATCGCGTATTATTCACCAATAAACTCACCGGACATGCCTACAAGTGTCCTTGAGCATGCACATTCGTCCCACGACTCCCTCGTCACGCTTAGTGTCCCGGTAAATCATAGTTTATTGGGTATTTTCTATTTTATAGGCTTGTGTATAATTTCCATATTATACGACAACCTATATATAAATTAAATTAACAATTCAAACAAACACTATACATCATGCAAATGCACGCACGCGCTAATCGAGGTATGCCTAACTTAACCACGAACCTAACCCCAGTTAATTAAGATTTGTATTAGTACTAATTACCAATTTAAGGTAACGGGATCGTTACAAAGGGCCTCCACTAAGAGGTCCTCCTAAAACCCCCCAACCAACTCTCAGGGTTCATGCCCTACAGGGTGGGGGAGGGAATGAGCGTTTGCTCCCCCTGTACACACATTCCTCCAAGGGGACTTACGCCCCTGGCCCCCTTCATTTAATAATAATAATAATAATAATAATAATAATATATAATGAAATAAATAAAAGTGAACAAAGGACTTCGAGCTTTTGGCCCCCGACCATTATGAGGTGGCTCAACCTGCGTCCTCGGGCGAGAGATTAGGCAAGTCCCACCCCTCGACCCTCGCACTGGATGATGGAGGACTCGCAGGACCCACACTAGTGGACCCTGAAATATATCTAAAAATAAATTAGAATTAATGTATTACTTGTCGTTGATGTGAATGTGTCTTAACTTGTTTAGATTCGCAAGGCGATTCGAATTGGACCCCGAGCGCGCGAGGATCAAAAATAGGATTCGCAACGAGTCAATGTAAGTAGGGAGATTACTCAATTATCAAATATGGCATGATATTAGATATGTTAGGACATACATTTTTAACTAGAGAGTTGTGAAATGGGTTGCGTCATGTTATTGGCTTGGATCTATGTATCTATGGAATATGAACGCATTTGTTTTCCCCTCCTATGATATTCAGTGCCCCGGGGTGTTTATGGAGTCCCCACCTAGGGCATTATTAGCAAGTAATCATATCTAATTCTCGAAGATGTTTGTGGTGCCACCGAGGGCTTTACTATTTTGCCACCGAGGGATTTACTTGTCTAATTAAGTTCATAAGTGTATCAATTAGGGATATGAGTTGGAATTGCCTTCTCTTGTACTTTTGCGATAGAGGGACGTGCATCGGTGAAGGCTTTGGATGAACCTACTATTGATTTGATGGGACTAACGAGAGGGCACATAGGCATGTGTGTTGTCTAGTGGTTGCCATCACCCTAAAGGTAGATGAATCGGTCACTGGATTCTTGCCAATAACTAGTATGCATTGAATGAAACCACGACTTTATATTATTACTATATTTTATGGTATCTCTCTTTTGTGAACCATATGCATGATTATGAGTTTTGACTTGAATATGCTTTATCAATCTTGTTGACGTGGTCCATTAATGCTTTTATAAATTCATGTGATGTCTTGTTTTAAATGCTTCATTATTCAATTTCAATTCATGCTAGCCTTGCATGCTTATTAATTTTTACTAGCATATTTGATGGTTGAGTGGGTTTTCCGCATTACTGAACTATGTTGTCCCTTTAGCTCAGCCAACTTACATATTAGGCACGGACATTGTCTCAAAATACTATGAATCTATATTTATTTTCTTATATATAATTTTAAAAAAAAAAACCAAATATAAAATATATGAAGAATGATGTAATAAAGTTGTTATTGTGTACAAAAATAAAAAGAACAAAAACAAAAAAATGAAAATAATGTACTTAGGCTATTAATTAGGATACTAATATTAATTAGGCAAACATTAATCTGAAAGCTATGCAAAGTTGACAAGTGTGAACATGTACATAGTTTTCATATCTATATATATATATAGATTTGTTGCATTTATTGCTCACCAATTGTACTATTCTCTTTCCATCTAATTGTTCACTACTCCATATATTTTCAGGAGAAGTGCTAGAATGACAATTACATCGCTAGATACATTGGCTCACAAGAGTAATCCATGCGTACTACAGATGCAGACATATATAAATCACAATGCATAACACGTGGGTTGACGCTGCATGAAAGCTCTTATGAGCCAATGTGTATTGTGGTGTGATGTAGTGTTTTCATTATAGTACTTTTCATATTTCGGTAACAAATTAAGTATTACGTACCAAGCCTCTTGTTAGAAAAAAAACATGGAAAATATGGAAAATGTTACCTAGCCGAATCTCAGACATAGTTTAACAACCCTCATACAGACCTCTCTGATTTCATCTTATCATTTTTGTCTATATATGGAGGCCAAACGAAATGATGTCATAAACAAATTTAACACATGTCAGCCTAACGAAGGAAATAATTTAATGGTCGTGTCACTAACTCGTGTGTCGAGAGACTCGAACTCGATTCTTTTAAGGTTATGTTATTGCTAACGCTTATCATTGGTCTCAATTTTAAGCCAGGTTGAAGTAAATTGAGAATATGAGGGCTACATATGACCTATGTCAGGTCGAAGGTTCCCCCAACCTTGATTTTTTTTTCAGAAAATGATATTATTCATTCCAATGGTTAACATGCCTTCTTGAAACTTATGCACAGATTTAAGAGTCATAAATGTAGCTTTCATATTCACTATTAGATCTAAACCCAATGGTGAAAATTTTAAATCACCATCCATAGTAATTTAAAAAAGTCACCATTGTAGAATTTCCTTATATATATATATATATATATATATATATATATATATATATATATATATATATAGATCACACACTAAATCCCTACCCTATTTAAAGCCATGAACTAATATTCTTGAGTCGTGTCGAACTAATACTCTTGAGTCGTGTCGTGTCCATAAATTTTGATTCGTATAACATGATTTTTGAATGTGTAACCCAACGCGTAAGGACCCTATTATGGTAATCGAGAGGAGTGTCCTTCAATGTGCTTCGAGATGCGCATCCATACGAATGTAGACGAAAAATCAAATGACACACTCTTATGCGTATCCTACTTGGATGTCCTATTCAAGTTACTCTAGCTAGCATTTTCCAAGGTGTAATAGTAGCATTCCAAACTCCACCTATGTAGAATATTATTTGCCTGTTTGCTTGGAGGAGTAGCTTAGCTACACCTTGGCTTAAGGATAAGACTCATGTTTGTTTCACATCTTAGCTAACACTTGGTGCTACCTAAACACTTATTCCCATGCTTACCAAAAGACACCCCCCCTCATCTTTAGGTAAGCCCAACTTAATTGAGCAAAAAATACAACTTTACCCTCACCCCTATTGCCCCATCTTCATCTTCATTGCAGCAGGCCTTATCTTCATGGGTTCTTTGTTGCCCCATCTTCTCCATCTCTATCTCCATCGCATCGCCCCATCTTCAGTACCGTAGCAGGCCCTGTCTTCTTGAAGCAAACATGTTGCCATTAATGGGTCTCTCAGGAGCTCCTATATTACCATCTTCTTCTTCATTCTATTCTTTCTTTTCTTCTAGCGACTTTTGTTAGGGAAGTATTTTGAGAGTTGAAATTGGTGATTTGGTTGATATAGAGGGTTTTGAGGAGTTCCAAATGGGATATGGCATGAGATTTTGAGGACGTTTTAGTGGACTTGGGATGAGATTTTGAGGATTTCGAGCAGTTTCTTCGCATTTATGAGGAGGCCATTTGATTAACAGCTTCCCGTTCTTCCAAATTGGATAAGTCTTGTTGACACCAGCCAGATTTATGACCCTTCTTCCTGGACAGACGCAGCTAGGTGAGCCTTCTTCTTGGCTACCTCCTTTGACAGCCCATTGGCAAATCCATCAAAGAGAGCCTTGAATAAGGCATTCATTGTTTTTTGGGGTGAAGCATCGAAATATGGTGAGGGGCATATTAGTCAAATAATATATTTTACCCAATGCAATGGTTTTAGCCTCCGAACTACAGACTTGCTTACTTGTAACTTGGTTTAGATAAGTCTGTATGAAAGGCTTAACCACATCCCGAACCAAACAGGCTATATATGCGCTACATAGCCAGTCACAAGTCCGGATAAAGGAGAAGGACTCTGACGCTCATTTTTCATACAAAAAAATGAGCAAGGGAGGTCCCAAACCCATTTCTCATACTCAAAGAATGGGGGGAGGCCTCAAGCTCATTTTTCATTCTTGAAAAATGAAGGAGGGTTGCAATAAGTTGACATCCAACGTAAAACTTTTGTCACTCTTCATGAAATTGATCAAACACATTAATGTTGATGCGTTCTTGCACTTAATCGAGCACAATAGAAGAGTTGATCCATGTAGCCAACCCTAATTAATTAATTAATTAATTTGGAACTGTGACTATGTTATTGTTGTTGTTGTTTGTAATAGTAGCATCCCAACAAGAAAAAATTGAAAAAAAACTCGACAATATCTAAGAAAAAAAATCAAAAGCTGTTGTCAGTATATAGTACGATGAAGATCACAGACTAAATCCCTCCCCCTATTTAAACTCATGAACTAATACTCTTGAGTCGTGTCGTGTCCATATATTCTGATGTGTATCACATGATTTTTGATTGTGTAACCCAACCCCGTAAGGACCCTATATTAGAGTAATTGAGAGGAGTGTCCTTCAATATGTTTCGAGATGCGCGTCCGCATGAATGAATGTCAGCGAAAAATCAAAGGACATGTACTTGTATGCGAATACTATACCTTGATGTCCTATCCGCGGGTTACTCTAGCATTTTCCACTATGTAATCGTAGCATTCCAAAAGGTAAAAAATTTAATAAACTCAAACAATATCCAAGAAAAAAAAAACAAAAGTTGTTGTTTGTGTATAGCACGATGAAGATCACACACTAAATCCCTCTCATATTTACAGTCGTGAACTAATACTCTCAGTCGCGTCCACATTTTTTACGTGTATCACATGATTTTTGAATGTGTAACTCAACTAGTAAGAACAATGCATATTAGGTTAATCGAGAGGAGTGTCTTTCTTTGTGCTTCGAAATGCGCGCCCGCACGAATATCGGTGAAAAATCAAAACACACTCTATTGTGCTTATCCTACATACTTAATTGGATGTCCTATTCCGGTAACTCTAGCATTTTTCACGGGTGTAATCGTAGCATTCCAAAAAAAAAAATTCAATAATATTCAAGAAAAAAAATTAAAAGCTATGAAGATCACACACTAAATCCCTCCCCTATTTAAAGCCATGAACTAATACTCTAGAGTCGTGTTGTTTTCACATATTTTGAGGTGCATCACATGATTATTGAACCTAGGTGTCCTATGTTCCCAAAAAATCAAAAGACACGCTCCTGTGCGTTGTAACTCTAGCATGGATGTCCTACCCCCCTAATTCTAGCATTTTCCACCGTGTAATCGTAGCATTTCAAAAAAAAAAAAAAAAAAAAACTCAACAATATCCAAGGAAAAAAAAATAAAAAGCTGTTGTCCTTTAATAGCAAGATGAGTTCAAATTCATTAACAGCTACAATTAACGGATTGCTGATCCATTGGAGCCCAAGAAATGGCGGATCTCTCTTTCCGATTCTACTTGTTATTATTTGAATCTCGCTCACCCTTCAAAATTAAATCACTCTCTTTCCTCCCTCCTCATTAACATTGCTTCTAAGCAACAACACATCGCCCTCCACTCCACTAACTCCAGAAAACGACGTAAATCCGTGACCTCTCCTCTCCCGTCTTTACACGCACAATTCTTTACTCCCAAACCCCCAAAATTCTATCTTCCCTTTTTTTTTTTATCAAATTTCATTTCTGTTGATCTTTCAGAGTCTCAATCGTCCAATTCTGACCCATCTCGGGTACGGCTTGATTTTTTCTGTCATTACCATTTATATATCATCCCAAATACAGCATAATTGTCAATTAATCCTCAATAATGGAGTGCCCAATTCATTAACTTCTCTTCTCTACAAATAGAGCACACCATCATCGAAAAAAAAAAAAAATCAAAAAAATCAAAACATGGAGTGCTCTCCTTTGATTCTTGTACTTCTATCATCTGTTCTGTTCTTTAGCTCCGTCTCTGGGAAGGAATGCACAAACACTCCTACTCAGCTATCCAAGACTGAGCGATATGAACTTCTGTCTTCTAACAACGAGACGTGGAAGGCCGAAGTGCAGTCTCATTACCTTCACTTGACTCCGACCGATGATTCGGCTTGGGCGGATTTGTTCCCCAGAAAAATCCTGAAAGAGGATAAGGAGTTGGACTGGGCTTTGATGTATAAGAGGATCAAGAACCCTGACATAAGTGATGGAAAGGGGGATAAGAGTTTCTTGAAGGAGATGTCTCTTCATGATGTGAGGTTGGACCCTGATACAATTCAGGGTAAGGGTCAGCAGACCAATTTGGAGTACTTGTTGCTCTTGGATGTCGATAGCTTGGTCTGGAGTTTCCGAAAGACAGCCGGGTTGAAGCCTGTGGGGAATCCCTACGGCGGATGGGAGAGGCCTGCGTGCGAGCTGCGCGGGCATTTTGTTGGTTTGTTCACTTCTTCATCTTTTTGTTCTTAGTCTGGTTAAGGTTTCGATTTTGTTGTGAACTCCAGCTGTTTTTTCATTAATTCAGTTCGACTTAATCGCTTAAATTTATTAGAAGGTACTATATACTATATTGTATGTGCTATTTGCGTTATTATTAGAGAGAGTAAGTACTGCAGATAGAACTAGTGTGCAGGACTAAAAATTTGATCAATATGGTAATATCATGTACTCTCTCCCAAAATAGATTTTGCGATTTTCATAGTTACGTTTTCCTTTCATGGATGAGTCCATGAGTAATCGAGTGTAGCATTATTACTCAGTGGGGACGGACAACTGTGACTTAACAAACTAATATGGCTCGAGAAATAACTCCTACCAGTTTAGTTCAATTGCACATGGCCAGTTGTTTTTCTTTTTAGGTTGAATTGAATTAGTGTGTAGATGAGCATTTAAGAACTCTCAGTTGCTAATAGTAGAAATGGAACTGGAGTACTTTCAAACTTCTGTATTATCTGCTTAATTATGTTTTAGTTTACTGAAACAAAGATGAATGATTTTCTTCTTTCTTTTGTAGTAACTGTTTTGCATATGCTGAAGCTTTACATAGATTTACTGCCTATGTAGCAACTGTGACATCCGATATTTTTTGACGAAGGAGCACATGGTATTATATGCCACCTTTTTAATTCTTTATAATAATTTTATTTGGATAAATTTTGTTATACTGTCTTAGTGCTGTTATGTGTTTAAACTTTTCTAATGGAGGTTTAAAAATCTTTATATCTTTATTTTCTTCTGGACATGTTTACTAAGTCACATAGTACGTGACTATTATTTTTTTTTCCTGATGCATTTAAAGGTCATTATCTAAGTGCAACAGCGAAAACATGGGCTAGCACTCACAACCAAACTCTGTATGAGAAAATGAATGCTGTGTTGTCTGTGCTTAAAGAATGCCAAGATACGATTGGTACTGGGTACCTATCCGCTTTTCCTTCAGAAGAGTTTGACAGATTTGAAGCTATTCAAGCCGTATGGGCACCATATTATACCATTCACAAGGTACAATCTAATGTTAAGATTTTTTAATTGTAAATTCAATTATTCAGTATAATTCTATTAATATTTTTACATAATAAGCTTGGTTTTCTTGTTCTTTTCTTTTGCCTTTCTTATTTTTATGATAAGAAACCTGAGTTCTTGTATTTGATAGATCTTGGCAGGATTACTAGATCAATATTCATATGCTGGAAATTCTGAAGCCTTGAAAATGGGGATCTGGATGGCTGAGTACTTTGGTAACCGCGTGCAGAATGTCATACAGAAACACACTATTGAAAGGCATTGGACATCGCTCAATGAAGAAACTGGTGGAATGAATGATGTCCTTTACAGAATGTACAGCATAACGGTAAAACTGATACATTCAATTCATTCAACTTCGCAACTCATCCTTTATTATCTCATTATTCACAATGTTAAATTCAACTTTGCACCACATCTAGTTGTTGTTGTTGTTTTTTTTTTTTTTTTTTTTTTCTGCTGTAAATTATGTTGTCTCATGTAAATTATTGGTGCTTTCTTTATATGGGCACCGGTAGTTATGATCACTCTTTGAAGTCTCTATACAATGTCCGCCTGAACATAAGGAATAATACTTGCTTGAAATTGTTTAGTTGTGTTTATTATTATTGTTCCACTGTGTGTGAAAAATTATGTACCTAGAGTGGGTGAAACCTCTACTACAAAATACACCATTTCTCATTTGTTTGTTATAATGTTTGTAATTTACTTCTGTATGTAGTTTTCTGGACAAAAAGTTGGCTACAAAATTTACAGCAATTTCATGAAACATGTTTCTCCTGCAAGATTATCAAATCTTCACATCAGAGCTTGAATTTTTATTTTTGAACTGTGCAGGGAAATAAGAGGCATTTAGTATTGGCACACCTTTTTGATAAACCATGCTTTTTGGGTGCACTTGCCTTAAAGGTATAATTTAATTTTTAGTAACAGTACTGTTTATATTAGATCATCATCTTCCCATGTAGTGCAATAAGTGTGATAAAGTAAAAGCAGATCTCTCTCTTATTCTCTTCAAATTTGTGTGTAAATAACTTTTCTTAAACTTCCTTCCAAGCAGGTTGATTTAAAGAACTATGAAATTCAATTCATAATTTTGTGGGCTCTTATATTAATCTTTTCTCTTGCCTTTCCCTTGCTTTGTTACTTAAGATTTTTGAGATCTTGAAAATTGATTCACACTCTTGGTAAACAAATGCTACAATTTTATGTTAGGTTGTGGATTGAACCAAATTTTTAGTTGGCAAAATGCCAATAAATGAGAAAGTTAAAGAAAGGACTGTTGAAATTTTATTCTCCTACAACTCTTTATTTGAAATCCATTGGTCTTAGAGAGGCAAATGGTATTTTCGACCACCTTTGCATTTTTAGATTTTAGTAATGGACTAATGGGGGAGAATGTTGTTCCACCATAAAAATGGCCTAGTCAATTTTTCATTTATGCATAGTTCTTTTCTTGTTGTTCCACCATAAAAGTGGGGGAGAAATCATGCTTTTACAACATTACTGCACAAAAAACTTTATTTTGCTTGCAGGATGATGACCTTTCAGGATTTCATAGCAATACACACATACCAATTGTTATTGGCTCTCAAATGCGATATGAAGTTACTGGTGATCCTCTATACAAGGTAAATGTCTTGTATATTATGAGCTGAAAAAGGTTGATTGTAGTGTTTTATTTCTTGTCGTTGGTCTGATAACTTTGTATCCAGGGTAATTGATTCTCTTTTTTTTTCTTTTTTCTTTTTTTTTTTTCAATTTTTGTAAATGTTAGTAGCATCTTCCTTTTCTTTTTTTTTTCGTTGTCTTCAATCTTGCACTAAAGTCGCATACATCTCCTTCCATTGTAAGATTGCTATATGTATAAAAATTATTGGTGCCACTTACTCCTTTATACACAGGAGATTGGAATGTACTTCATGGATGTTGTCAATTCATCTCACAGCTATGCATCAGGAGGAACATCAGTTCATGAGTTTTGGTAATGACACCAGATAACCTTGCATTTAATATTTCATTTACTGTTGTCAGCTAAATCGATGCTTCCTAGCTGTTAAATATGCTTTGCGACCAGATTCTATTGTGGTAAGCAATGGTATGCTAATAGGTTGATCTCTTCCTCGAACTTTCCTGTTTTAGGTCTGATCCAAAACGTCTAGCAACTACCCTCCTGTCAGAAAATGAAGAATCTTGTACGACATATAACATGCTAAAGGTTTGTCCATTTTTCTTACACTTCTTATTGTAAAAATGCATGGCATCAAACCAAGATCCGAGATTTATTCGTGTAAAATATTCTTTTATAGTCCTTTGATTATTTATATTTTTGGAAAGTTTGACTTCAGGAATATTGCGTGATCAGGCATTATTTCCGCTAAGATTCATCATATTCTATGAAACAAATAGGAAAGCTAGGTTATATGTTCCTGAATCGGAGCACTTTATTTGAGATGTAAATTGTTTTTATCGAGACATTATGTGTTCAGCACATAAGAATTTGTTCTGAGTTTTGTAACGTAGACTTGTCGGCCCTTTTATATGTTTGAAAGACACCCTATAGAACAAATGAGGAAAGCTAGGTTCTTACATTCAATACCGTAAATAATTTTTTGTTTTTATTATTACCAAAGCAGTAATGTAGTTGTTTGCGCTTAATGCCTTAAGCCAGGCAGAGATGCCACCATTTATGTATCTGTAAAGTTGATTCCTGTATTGTCCTTGCGGTCAGTAAAGAGAGACAATGCCAATTAGCAAGCTAAACACTGTCCAGTTCATCAAATTAGTGTTTTCGTATGACATGTTTATAAAGTCTGGGCAAAAAAGCACAAGTGTTTTTAACATATCTGTCCATGTTCGGTGGGTCAATTTTTGGAGTCTTGGAGTATTAAAGATAATTTCGAATTTTTTTTTATGAAAAAGTCTTATCATTTGATGCCCTGATCTAAATATGGATGTGAATGATGATGTCTTGACAAACAAAACTAGAGTTTGATTCAAGAATTTGTGTGCTTTTCATGTAGGTTTCACGACATCTATTCAGGTGGACCAAAGAAATTGTGTACGCTGATTATTATGAGCGTGCCCTGACAAATGGTGTGCTAGGCATACAGAGAGGTCAGGAGCCTGGAATCATGATCTACATGCTACCTCTGGCCCCTGGAAGTTCCAAGGCTCGAACCTTTCATGGGTGGGGATCTCAGTTTAACGATTTTTGGTGCTGTTATGGAACAGGTTTGGTTCCAGCTCCTATCTTTACTTTTTTATGATCTATTAGTACCAATGATGGTGTCTTTCTTTAATGTATTTCCATTTTATTTTAGTACCAACTTCAGATTTAGCATTGCTGTTCTTTGTCCTCCTTTGAGTTATTGTTCTTATTTATAGATCATTAGTGGTTGCATTACCTGAAGTCTTGAAGATGCCTCTCTGAAACATAAGTAGCCTCTAAATGTGATAATTTCAGTTTTTTTAAATCCATATGTAGGAATTGAATCATTCTCAAAGTTAGGAGATTCCATATACTTTGAAGAGGAAGGCAGCTCTCCAGGACTATATGTCATACAATATGTGTCGAGCACTGTCAACTGGTCCTCCGCAAAGATTGCAGTAACTCAAAAAGTAGATCCCGTTGTTTCTTGGGATCCTAACCTGAGAGTGACATTGTCAATTTCTGCAAATAAGGTTTGCTGCTTCTTCCTTTTCCCGGTTTTAGTCATAATTAGTAATTTCTCAGATATGTATATATATATATTGGCATTTGTGTTTTGTCTAATTTGCTATATGCTTTCATTTCTCATGCATATATGGATCTTTCCTTTAATTTTAAGCTTGAGTAATCTTCCTTATTTAATTTCGTGATTAGGAACCTGCTGAGTCATCAACGTTGAACTTGCGGATACCATCATGGGCATATTCAATGGGCGCAAAAGTGATGTTAAACGTTAAAAGTTTGCTTGCACCACTCCCAGGTGAGTTTTTTGCTATATGTGATAACTAACATTTTGGTTGGTAGATATATTTTGATATGCTTAACTAGCGAACTGTTTTGTTCTGTGAGCAGGGAACTTCCTATCAGTTAGTAGACAATGGAAGAATGATGATAAACTGACCATTGAGCTGCCTATGTGTCTCAGGACCGAGCCCATAAAAGGTAGTTCACAATATATATATTCTCTGCATTCTATTTAGCATCTATCTAAACGCAGAATATATATTTAAGTTACGTTTCATTTAAAATGAAAATTGCAGATGATCGGTCTGAATATGCCCCTATTCAAGCAATTCTATATGGTCCATATCTCCTTGCTGGTTTGAGCAACGGCGATTGGGAGATCAAAACCAGCAGTGCAAGCTCTCCCTCAGAATGGTTAACTGCAGTTCCAGAAGATTATAATTCTTACCTAGTCTCTCTTTCCCAAGAAACAGATAATGGAACCTTCACGATAATTAATGCTGATCAAATAATAATAATGGACAAATTGCCATCACCTGGAACAGAATCGTCTGTTCACGCCACCTTTAGGCTCATTTACAAGGATGTAAAGTCACCTCAATCCTCATTACGTGAAGATGTCATCGGGAAGTCTGTCATGTTAGAGCCATTTAGCCTTCCCGGGATGCTAGTGGCGGAGGAGAAGGGGTCAGAAGGGAACCTAATTGTGCAGACGGGTGGTGAGGACAAAGGATCATCTATGTTCCGTGTCGTTGCTGGATTAGATGGGAAGGCGGACACCATTTCTTTAGAGTCAGAAAGTATGAAGGGCCGCTACATCTGCACGATTTCCAACCACAATGGCATTCTGGATGTGAAGATGAAGACCCAATCTGACGGTGATGATTTCCACCACGCAGCGAGCTTTGCATGGAGCGAAGGTATTAGCAAGTATCATCCCATCAGTTTTGTGGCAAATGGAGCAAATAGGAAATTTTTGCTAGTGCCGTTACTGAGTATCAGGGACGAAAGCTATACCGTTTACTTCAACATTACAAAATGAACTTCCGAGCAATGTATGGTTCTGCTCCCTTAAATAAACCTATATATGTGGCTTTTGATGTAGTATTTTCCTTTTATGATCTTTTTTTTTTTTTTTTTTTTTTTTTTTTTTTTTTTTTTTTTTTTTCATTTGTAGTTCTTGATGGGCAAGTATAGTAGGTTTTCAAGGGTATGTAAACATAGCTAGATATTAATACAATCAGTGGCGGATTCATAAGATTTATTAAGGGGGGCGAAATTTAACTTAGAGCTATTCTTAGGCTTCATTGGATACTCATAGAACCCATATAATATGCGCCAGGCTTAGATTTCAAAAATATTATAGACCGGACCCTTGAGCTTGATCTTTTGAAAAGCATGCCCAAATTTACATTTTTCGACCCAAGTCTCTCCCAGCTGGAATTTATAAGATATTTTATTGATATTGTAAAATAAATGTGAGTATGTGGAGAAATTGAGGTATGAGTAGATAACTAGCTCAAATGGATAAGGATGCATAGATTGCACATTCGGAGGTTTTGCTTGATTAATACATATGGGGATAATATTTATCAACCTAACACACCCACATGAATAATTTCTAAACTAACACATTTTCGGCCACGTCACTGCCACATCACCCGAACCGCTGGGTGGTGTTTGGATGCAAAACGTGACCCTGGGTCACGTTTTAGTTGTTTTTTTTTTATATATTTGACGGAAATCGTGACCGCGGGCCACGACTTACGTATAGGATTTAACCCACCCACCCGTTGCCATCCTCCTTCACTTCCCATCTTGTTTTGTCTCACCGGCGACCGCCTCCGCATCCATCTCCCCGTCCGGCGCAACCAGGGTCCGCCGTCCGTCGGCCTCCGTGGTCCGTATCCCGCCGGTCGTTGCAACTTTGACGCGAGGACGCCTCTCCGTGTGACTGATTTCAGTCACAGGGGGTCGCTGATCGCTCCGCCGCGCGCATTGCTCGCCTCTCGTCGCGCGAATCGCCTCTCTATTGGCTGCTGCTTGCCTCTCCACCGGCTCGAATCGCCTCTATGCGCTAGCTGCTTGCTGCTCCCTCCGTGGTCACTCCTCACCTCCGCTAAATCATTGCTGCTGCTTTCGCCTTCACAATCGGTCTCTTTTGTATTGGTAAAAATCTTCTTCCAATTGTGTTAATTGATGAATTAATTCCGCAATGTGTTTTCTTTGGGGTCGTATGCTTGATATTCAACATTAGAAGAGTATGGTAAGTTGACGAATAAAAGTATGCTTTGGTATTGTGTTAGTATTTAATTTCGCAATGTGTTTTCAATAAGTTGAAATCATGCACTAATATATAAATTATATCATCCACCGTAGTCAACTTAACTGTCATTGCTTGATGAAGTAATAGGAACTTTTGCAGTATCGTTGGAGTAATATTTATATAATGCTTTAATATTTATATAATGCTTAAATATTTATATAATATTTATATAATGCATCAAATGGTTATCATGGTTTGGGGTCGTTTTGATAGACATTGTAGTTTGATTGACAAACATTGAATGGCTCCTTGTTCTATTGTTTGCATCAATTGTGTAATTTCTTATTTACTGCAAATTGATTGATAGCTGCTTCCTTATTTGTACTAAATAAATAACTTAAATAAAATAAAGTATTAATACACGATGGAGCTTGTTAAGTTTATTTGTGTTAAGTGAGTGTATTAATTATCATCACTTCTATTGATTAACAATTATATTCTACACATATAGATTCCATAATGGTTGATCAAAGAGTAACTTTGGTGTGCTATATGAATAGTGTCATGGTTGATAGACCATCTGGGATTTCGTACACGAAACCGCCTATTCGACATCTCAGATCGAAATTGAGTTTAGGTTACGAGGAACTTGTGAGTTTTATCTGTAATTCCTTGGAGATAGACACTGAAAAAATGATATTAAACATGACATATCGATATTCTGTGTACATTGATACTGGAACGTTCAACTATGTCCCTTTGCGAATAGTTGATTAATCAACTCTGAAAGATGCTTGGGAGATTGTGGCAGAATTTCCACCACCAAATTGTATGGAGCTATTTTTAGATTTAGTTCCAAGGCAATCATATACTAGTTCCAATTGTAATATAGTGGTAAGTGGAGAAGGACCTAGTACTCAACCAATATTTGAAGATAATCATTGTGCATCACCTTTGATGACTTCAAATCTCGACGTAGACGAGGATGCTCGTTCCTGTGATGATGTGAATACCGAGGAAGATGATGACTATTGTGGTAGTGATGGGGATACTAGTAAAGAGAGTAGCGATGATGATGTCGATGATGCGGGGGTTGATGCTCATCATGTTGATGATGGCATAATTTGATATACATTAAATCGAGTCATAGCCGATGATGGCTCATTATCTTGTCCTCCAATCTCGAACGAAGTTGGAAACGATGATTTTTTCGATCAAGAGGTTGCTGGAATTGATGGTGCGCATGTGGGTGTAGGTGAATTTGTCGTACCTTCATCTATATTTATGGAATTGAGTATTGAGGCAATGTAACCCATCCATGAGAATGCAATGATCCCTTCTAGGTCTTTATGGAATGAGGCATCAGAATTTCATGTAGGCATGCGGTTCCTTTCTAAAGTAGATATCCAACATGCCGTGAAATTGTATAGCATTAAAGGACACATGCAATTTGTGGTAACTCATTCAACACCCAATGTATGGATTGTCCGTTGTAAGAAACATTTAGATGGATGTGATTGTAGGTTGCGGTGTTCGAGAAGAAAAGCACATGGAATGTTTGAGATCAGTAAATATGCAGGACCACATACATGTATCTATGCAAAACTGTCAAAGGATCATGCTCGTTTGGACTCCACCATTATATGCCGTGAAATAAAAGATGTGGTGAGAAGAGATCCGTCCATCTCAGTTCCAGTTCTTCATCAGATTATCAAGGACAAATTCAGTTATGATGTTCATTACAAGAAATTTTGGTTGGGGAAGAAGAAAGCAATTGCTAAAATCTTTGGAGATTGAGAAGAATCATATAAAATGTTGCCGCGGTGGATGGCCGCTCTTCAAGAAAGCAATCAAGGGACACGTGTGGAATGGAGGCATGGCGAGCCTAATGCCAACAATGAGGTTGTATTCAAATGGGTTTTTTGGGCATTTGAACATTCTATTGCAGGCTTTAGACATTGCAGACCAATTATACAAATCGATGGCACATTCTTGTATGGAAAATACAAACAAAAACTCTTAATAGCCACTGTTGTTGATAATAATAGTCATGTATTTCCCGTAGCATTTGCCGTTGTTGATGAGGAAAGTCAAGACATCTGAGGATGGTTTATGGCTTGTTTGCAACATCATGTGACTGATAGAGATGATATATGTTTCATTTCTGATCGACACCCTGGTATATTGTTGGCAATGAATAATCCTCAAAATGGATGGACCCATGAAAGAGCTCAACGCTGATTTATCCTTCGTCACATATGCAGTAATTTCAACATGAGATTTGGGAGCAAAGAATTAAAGGATATGGTGTATTTAGCCGGTGCACAACATCAACCGCCCAAATTTAAGGCATACATGAAAGAACTTCAACAAAGTAATGCGGAATGTATTGCGTGGTTTAATGATCTTGATCGAACACAATGGACCAACGCATACGACAAATGATTTCGATACGGATGGATGACTACAAATCTTGCGGGTATTCATTGTGTCTATATGTTCTTACTATTATTTATCTAATGTGTTTGATTTATATTACGTTTATAAGCTAATACTTATATGGTTTTTTTTTAACAAATGTAGAATGTTTTAACGGTGTCATTAAAGGCGCACGATTTTACCTTGTCACCGCATTAGTGCAACTGACATTTTATCGTGTCATGGCTTACTTTAACAAAAGACGTGACGAAATAGGTGCAGCCCTAGGAAGGGGCGAAAGGTACACAAAGTACGCACTTGAAAAGTTGTCACATTGGGGAAAGGCGGCTGGAGGGCACAATGTTACATTAGTGAATCGTGAAAATGGCACATTTAAAGTCATCACCGCATCACGTGGCTATCATTTGAGAAAAGGTTCTAACAAGCAAGTGGTGAAATTGGAGGCTCGTAGATGCACTTGTATGAAGTGGCAGTGTTTTGGCATTCCATATTCCCATGCCCAAGCCGTTTGCGCCAGTGTTGCCATAAATCACTGTCAGTACATTGAGTCATACTACAGATTGTCTGTGTACAGTCAATGTTATGCTACGAATTTCCAACCCATTCCTCATGAAGATTATTGGCCTAACGCTAGAGTTTCACACACCTTGTTGCTTGATCCATCTCGAAAGCGAGTCAAAAGAGGTCGTCCTCAAACAAGATGTTTGCGAACTGAGATGGATTGGAGAGGCAATCAGAAACAACCACGTCATATGCAGCGAGAGAAGGAATGGAGAGAAACACCAACAACGTTGCGATATAGTAAGTGTAAGCGGGATGGACACAATAGGCGCACTTGCTCTCGTCATCAGCAAGAACAACCACCTGATGGTTCATAGTGAAAGGCTCTTTCAAGTCTTATCTTTCGCATTCACTCATATTTTCCTTGTATTAGTTCACTTTCTTATGACTATGTGGTGCATGTACTTTGTTTCAATTAAACAATGTTTTCATATTATTCACACATTTTTGCTCTAATTTTATTATTTCTTGAATGAAATGCATCGCTAATTGTATTGTTTCATCATTGGTTTTTTGTATTAATGACAACATTATAGTTGATTTGGGGTTCAAGCGCGATATGGATCCTGAACCTATATATGATTCGGTGTTGACTCTGCAAGCTCTACATAGATCTACTCGCGTTTGGAATGGACCGGTAGTACTTCTATTTGCCTGTTTGCATATTTTTATAGCTTCGTAGCTACATGTGAACTAATGTAACTTAACTCTCGTATTTCCATAGGATCCTGGTATATTGACTATCAGACGTAATTCATCAGCATTACATTGATTGGTCCCACTAGATGAACGAATAGATGGGTATCTTGAGGAAGCTGGGTTTTATGGGACGGCGCGAATAGGTTTCATAGCAATTGATTGACATCTCATTACTGCACTTGTAGAGAGGTGGAGGCCGAAACTCACACGTTTCATTTTCCAGTTGGCGAGATGACTATTACCCTACAAGATGTACAAATCATTTTAGGGTTACCTGTCGATGGATTACCAATCACTGGTCGTGTAGAGCAAGATTATGATGCCTTGTGTTTGACACAACTAGGCTTCCTATTCCCTGAAAACAACAAGACTGGGGGTCGGATCCAAATTCGCCAACTTTCAAGATGGTTTCCAAACCTTCCAAATAATGCTGGTGATGTGGAAGTGCAACGCTATGCAAGAGCGTACATCTTACAACTTCTTGGAGGAACTTTATTTGCAGATAAGTCTAACAATCTTGTTCATATCACGTATTTACAATTTTTAGAGGATTTTGAGGCGGCAGGACAATACAGTTGGGGTGGTGCAACTCTGGCTCACCTATATAGACAATTGTGTCTTGCCGCTGACATTGATGGAGCAGAGATTGCAGGTTCGGTCATATTATTGCAATTATGGGCATGGGATAGGTTGCCTTTTCTTGCACCAATAATGGGAAACTTTATTCGAAACGACATCATACCAAACGAAGATTTATTTCCACCTCCTCCATTTGGTCATAGGTAATTAGAATTTTTTAACATAGTCAATAAACTTGAGTACATTTATCTACATGTACATTCATGGATGCTTTATGTTGTTTTTTACATTTCTATAGGTGGAGACATGCCTTAGAGACCACAGGAACATCAATGCACGAGCTAACGAAATACAGAGAAATGATTGACATGCAAACACCCGATGAAGTAAGAAATACACTTAATCAATTTTTCCAAATACCCTTTTGTACAATGGTGAAATGTGAATTTTATTCATTTCAAATTGTTTTTCATGACTACAAGTAATTTGGGAACCGTATCCTGAGACAGTGATAAGGGACCTCCCTGCGTATTGTAGCAGTGGTCGTGCTATTTGGCGAACGAGGACACCTTTACTTTTCTTCTGTGTTGTTGAAATGTATAATCCTGATAGAGTCATGCGACAATTCGGTTTGAAACAAAGGATACCACCTTTACATAGCACAAGCATGAAGTTACATAAGATTGACTTGAGAGGAAAACATATAAAAATTGGAGTGCAGAACATGGTGCTTATGTCTGCATGTGGAACGAACGTTCTTCCAATATTGCGAATGATGAATTATTGGAGGAGCCATTGGAATTTTACGACCCGTATATGCTATGGTATCGTTGCATTACACGACGATTCATGTCTCATCGTGGAGCTATTGTTGAGGCATTGGTACGTACAATTTTTTTTATTCAATCATAAAGTCTTTCAAATAGTTGTTTTGATTTTATTTTCGCATACAACTTCATAAATATTTTATATGTAGGCACATGGAATGACATCAATTCATCAGTTGACATTGGGTGATGATGCATTTATTCTACGTATTAGAGATGTAGCAACATTGACTTTGACTGCAATACATGCAGATTATCGCATCCATAATATGCCCACTTCATTTGAAGCTTCTCATCAATCTTCTCATGATGATACATGTTCGAGGCATGACACTCCTGTGTACTCCATCCATACCTCTCAACCAGATTCGAGACTCTATATACTCCATCGATGCGTCTCAACGAGTTAGAGACTCCACATACTCCATCAGTTCCACCCAACATGACATTCGAGGCTACAGAAGCCTTTCAATTTGATAGGACACCTACATCTTCACGTCATTTTAATGCAAGTCCAATAATGATGAATTTATTTGGGACAACAAGTACTCATGATGGTGGAATGCATGATATCGATGAAATTCAACGAGAAGATGCTCAAAATCCTGCTGAGGTGGTCCATTCAAATGTGTCATTACCTTTAAATCGTAATGTGCGAGTCGTAAAGAGAACACGTTGTGGGACTGGAAGTCATTATTTGGGGTCAGACTAAGACTTTTTCTTAACTATAACAAGATATTTTTTTGTTTATATTATTGCTTTGTAGTTGATCAACTTGCAAGTTCTTCATTTATAGCAATTCAAAATTTTCCCTTTACTAACATTAATTTCAAGAATTTTTTAAATTGCTTGAGTTTTAAAGCATTCGTTGTAAAATATAAGGTCATAAATCTATTGTAACTTCAAACTTTTTACTAGTTTGTATTGACAACAAAATCAAAAATACGAATATACTAGTTGACTAATTTTAAAACTTTAGTTTTATTGAAAAAATTTATACAAACTCATAGATGCTAGAGATTCTACTAGTTTGCTCGATGAGGTATAATATGGTAGATTTTTTTTTGACAACTTCTACAACAATGTTGCACCGCGAGGCAATCAAACAACGGATTGATTAGCAAGCTTAGCATGCAGCTCGATATTCAATGGGATCTAATGTATTAACATCATGATAAAAAAGACCTTGCTTGCGTAACCCCAATAGAACCTCTTGACAGGACACACACTTATAAGTGTCCCTCCGATGTGCCTCGAGATGGGCATGCATGTCAGCAAAAATCAAGGGACACGCAAAAGTTGGTGTTTTTTCCATCAATGCTAAGTTTTTTTTTTATATATATAGCTAGGCATATAATTATAAAAGTTTGGCTAAAATCCTAAAAAAATGGCATGTTCTATAGGGCATGTGTGCGTCTTAATATGCATGTCCCTTTTTTCTTTTTCTTTTTTTTTTTCACTTTGCCAGAAATACGAATGTACCTAGAATAGTACAGTCAATCTACACCTCTGTTGTAGAATTAAATTTACACAGAAAAAAAAAACAATGGAAACGTGACTTGTAGTCACGTTTTGCATCAGACGAAGTACAATTTCGACGTGGCGGGTGATGTGGCAGTGACGTGGCGAAAAATGTGTTAGATTGGAAAATATTTATGTGGGTGTGTTAGGTTGATAAATATTATCCCTATATGTATTAATCAAGCAAAAAACCCTTGCACATTCTAATAGATCTCGATTATCATCCAAAGAACACAGATCTTTAGGTACATCTATGCATTAGATTAATGTGATGTGTGGGCCTCATTATCTCAGTTAGTTAGGGGCATTGGTGAGCTGAGAACACGTTGGGTGTATGACCTATAAGAATGTCTTTTTCCTTTTTTTTTTTTCAAAAAGAGGGCCGCTATGGGCACCCCACCAATTCATGAAGGCACCCTCTTGTTGAGGGCACAAAGTAATTTACCAATGGCACCCAAAAATTGAGGCCCGAAATCCCCAAAATACCCCTCATTCAAAATAGAGGCACCCCACCACCCCACCACCGTGCTCTTGAACCCACTATTTTTGCTCGATCCATTGCAAGCAACATACGAACCCCGAATTTGTCTTCGTTCCTCTCCATCTCTCTCATCTCTCTCGGTTGTTCTGCGTGTCGGCTCACCGATTTGTTGGATTTCGTCTCCACATTAGGGCTCGGGTTTAGGTTTTCGTTCTCGCACTCAAGTCGTGAAATCGATCGATTGAAGGTACGTTGATAGTCTAATTAAGTTGCATTTGGTAGAGTATTTGTTATGTTTTTTGTAGCGGTGCATTCAATGGTTCGTTCATTGCAAACTCGTGGTTCTCGGCCACACAGCCCAGAAATAATTTGTACAGTCTCGGCCAAGCATGGCCGAGACATAGGGGAAATGTTTTGGAACTCGTGGTTCTCGGCTAGACAGGCAAGAATAGTTTATACAGTCTCGGCAAAGAATGGCCGAGACTAATTGTGTTATCTCGGTCACGCATCACAAAAATTCTAATTGTGTTATTGTTTTAGGTAGCGTAACACTGTGATTGCTCTCGGTCACCACATCACGGGAGTAATTCGAAGTGTATAGTTGATGTCATGTCGGTGATGTACAACCGAGAATGTAGTAGTTTTCTCGGTTGTCCATTACCGAGACTTATGATGCTACGCGTCACCGATATTCTAATTGTTTTCTCAAACCTGCTTGACCGAGACTATAGAAATGGAAGATATTGTTCTTATTTTTTTGAATTGTACTTATGTTTCTGCTCCAGGCGCTTACATGTTGTAGTCTTATCAGGTATGGCTCATCCGAAAACCCCGGTGACTAGGGAGGAGGTTGGATGGACGCGACATTAAGATGGATGGACTCGCCGCCGGAGTTGTGTACGTTAGAGTCTGCGAGGAAAATGGCGAGTGACGTCGTCAATTTCCTTTCGGGGAGGAGTTTCGGTCCCACCACCACCACTACCACTCCCACCACCGCAACCAGCACAACCGACACATCAGCCCCTACCCAAGCAGGCCCTAGGCAGTCCCAGCACGATAGCACTTCTACATATTCCACCCCGGCTAATGCTCCACCCGCAATGGTGGATGCTCGCCCCCAGAAGAGAATGCGTGGCAAAGAATACCAAAGAAAGAATTTGAAGAAGCCAAAACAATGAGGGAACTAGTATTGGATTCAGCTGCATTAACTGTTTTAGTTATTCTTGGATGATGGAACTTTTCATGTTTTTGTTTTTGTTGGATTGAGGAACTCGTGGAATGTTGTGTTTTTCATGTTTATATTGTTGAATGGTGGATTATGGAACTTGTTGTTTTTTCATTTAATATTTGACTATTTCGAAAGTTTTGGTGCTATTGTTGGTATTGAGTTATGTTTTCATTAATTCTCGTTTACATATATGTTCATTTTTGGATCAGGAAAAGAGTCTCGGTTCTTCAGGGCCGAAACTGTGAGGAAATTATCGGAACCGCACAACCGACAAATTCCAATACCTCTCGGACATGTCCCTCCGAGAGCTTCCAATGAGCATCGTTGACTTCTAACCAAGAGTTATGTAGACCTCGAAATTAGGTAATGTCTCGGTTAGATGCGAACAAAAATATCCATCACAGATCGGTTGTGGTCTAACGAAAATAATGCTACAATATCGGTTCCAGCATACCGTGAGGAGACCTAATTGCATGAATTATAATATTCTCGGTATGTGGTTACCGACACCATGGTGAAATTCTCGGCTCTTTCATGCCGTGACCAAGTAGACTCAGAAAGGTATCGACCATAACTCACCGCAAGTAGGCTAATAAACTCGAAAGTGTCTCGGTCATTCATGAACGAAACTAAACGTTTAGTTTCGGTTTGGTGGAACCGAGAATGGTCTAGTCGGGTCGTGCACGGGTCAACGAGTCGTTTCTGTAAAGTGACAGATTACATAACGAAACACTTCTCTCAGTATTGTCATACCGAGAAGTTACGATAGTTTTCGGTTGGTAAATGCCGAAACTTATACGTGGGTGACGGACGGGCTTTGCCGAGAGATAATTTTTGCACAATTAGAAACCATAACATATCAATAAAACCAATTTACATTGTCACAGTAAAAAACATTTACAACAATTACCTTTGATTCATGTTTAAAACTACGGAGAATCTAAATCTACCACGGAAAGCGTGTCTTCTTCAGAAGTTACAACTAGCACGATTTCTCGAATTACGAATCCATCACGCCAACCTTTAGCGCACTCCTCAACATACATTTCCCACGATGGATATAATGATGGCAGCGGTGCATTCACAATCAACTTCACCTGTCAAATTCAAAGTAGAACAAAAAATTTATTATCATATGATCAGAAGGTGAAAAAAAAAACAATTCACTAAAATTGTACAAACTTACCCTAACCTAATGGATATTCTTTTCATTAATCATGACAATGATAAGTCGACTATGTAACGATGACGGTGGAACACTACGTAGAGGAAGAAATGTCGAGCAACTACCATGCAAGAGGTTTACTAGAATGACATTAAAGGCCGTTGATATTAACAATCCCATGTCTGGAAGTGTCAACCATTCTTCAAAAGAGGCACCAACATGATTATCTGGACAATGCATAGCCGTCTTGACATTCTCGTAACTCGTTCCAAGCACTTCGCGCCAAAGGTTTTCATACTTGATTATCTCATCAAACATCCTTCTACGTACTATCTTCCAACCATCGACATCGGGAAGTCCTAGCCCGGAGGAAACACACCGATATCCACAAATTACCATCGCCAAGCACATCAATAGTGCTCTCAACATATGGCAACCAATCCGGTTCTATGCAATGAGAATAACCAATCTTAGCTGCACGGGTCTGTCGACATGTACGACGTATTTTAGGCCCCATTTTAATTTTCTTTTTTCTCAAACTAGAAGCCTCTTCTGTCGATAGTACGTACTCAAATCCACTAGGCAATCTTGTCGTCGAAGTATCGTCTTCATCGTGTTTCCTCTTTGATCCTATCTTCTTTCCTCTATTCAACAAACTTCCAATTGAAGACCCCGGCGTCTTTCCCTTTATCTTTATTTTTGTAAGTGGCACAACTCCCGGTGTAGATGAAGGTCGACTAATCTCCCTAAGCTGCTGAATAATCCTGATGCGATCGTCCTCATCAGTGCAAGCATGAAACTTTTGCAACACTCTTTCAATCTCATCGTTCACATTGTACCCAGACCGATCCACATGATTCTCTGGTATCATACTCAACTTTCGCCAATACACATGAATGTCCTCGAGAGGGATGGGAGAACCAGCAAATTTATGAAAGTTTAGCTTGTGTGCGCAAGGAAGACCATGCGTGGTACGTATCTCACAACCACAACGAGTAGAGTCGTGTCCAACATCCTCTCCACGTTCCAATTCATCTCTAATTAACTTAAGCGCCCTTTGAGAGACATAACCAAGCAATCGGCGATAAAACCCATCAAAATATTCATGTTGCACCACATTCATATTGAGCTCAAATGAGGCCTTGATGTTGTTATGTTGGATCCTAAGAAGACCATCAACCACTCTCCACTAAAGTCTCAAAATTTGCCTGACTGTTGCTAAGATGTAGCTTCAGAGTGGAATGCGCAGACTCAACCCTCTGTGTCGTTGTTTCCCCAAAGTGCATAATTCGATTCGTCCATACCGGTACAAATTTCTCCTTGTATATCTTCACCCATGTGTTATCCAAGTAATCAGTAAGACCCTTCACATGAGCGAACTCACAACGCAAGTCATTCATCCTAAGTTCTAATAAGGCATCCGACTTAGCATACAACACACTCGTCCACCTATCCATGAAACGAGCGAATCCTTCGTTATCCCCAAACATCTTCTTAGTCTTGGCCAATACTACTTTGTTGATGTGCCAAGAGCAAAGAAGGTGAGACAATGATGGAAATACTTCTTCGATGGCACTAATAAGGCCTAACTCCCGATCCGTAACAAACACGTCAGGTTTAGGCCACCCATCCAATATGGATCTCAAGTTCTCAAGTGCCCAAACATAATTTGCATGAGTCTCCGATAATATGAAAGCAAACCCAACGGAGAACGTCAAATGCGTTGAAGTGATGCCAACAATATCCAATAACAACATTCGATACCTATTTGTTTTGTAAGTGCAATCCATCAAAATTAAAGATGAGAAACACCTTAGCAACTTGATTGAATCAGGATGTGACCAAAATAAATCAGTGACGATATTCGTATCGTGATGCTTCTTATGCCACGACATCCACTTATTATTCTCTAATATGTGCAATAGTTGTTGCATTTGAGTCCTCCTACCTGCATCCTCAATTCGGAATTTTTTTCGTGCATTATATATTGTCCGCATTGTCGATACGTTTTTAACATCTCTTTGCTTCAACGTATTGAGAATATCTCTTGGCTTCACATTGCCTTTAGTCATCTGCACCACAACCACCTGCTCACCCTTATCCAATCTTCCTGCAAATGAGTGGCCGTCCAAGTTTTTGGTGGGGTCGTGATTGTGCCTCCTATATATGACAGTGACATACCACAAAGAATCAACATTTTCCTTGATGTTAATAAGGAAAGGGCATCCACATTTCTTTGTACCTGTTTGAGTCCTCCCCATTTCCTCTTCTTCTTCAGTTCCTGGTTTCAAAGCATTTTTTGCCGCTTTACCGTTCCCTACTCTTTGTGACATTCCCCTATATGTACCGGACCTCTCACATGCAAGTTTGACCCTTCCCCTGCGCTTAATCCTCCGGCATAAGAGTGCTTCGTTACTAACACAAACCTGTTCTCACGACCAATCATTTGAAGCCATGAAATAGCCGATTCTCTAGATGGGAATGGCCTACAAGGAGTAAACGCATCCTTGTAGTCTGGAAATAAAGTTGAAACCAGCATTACCTGCAATACATACATTGTAACATTACGACTCAACCAAAATGCACAGTAAATTCACCAAAAAACCCAAAAAACCAATTTTTCGATTGTACAGGTCCGAGACTATAAGCAAAGTTTCTTTCATTGACAACCGAGACCTATGAAACAATCTCGGTCGTTTTATACTTGAGACTATGGTTTCGTCACATCATGACCGTGAACTACAAATAAGTTTCGGTGGATGTCGACCAAGACTTATCAATAAGTCTTGGTCCTGCGAGGCCGAAACAATCGCGCCCGTGAAAAATTGACTGAAAATATGAGAAACCAGAAAAAAAAAACACAATAAATTTCAACAAATACCTCTTCTTGTACCTCCTCTTGCACCATTGCAGTACATTCGTCCATTTTATAGTGGAAACAAGTTCGGAATGGTCGAATTTACCAAACCCTACATCGACAAACAAAATCATCAATTTCACTGTTTTGATCAGAAAAATAGTTCGTTCGAAGCTTCATATGGTTGTAAAACAGTGTTACCTCGCTATCGGATGATGTGAAGACGCAAGAATCGATACACGTGCGGCAAACAAAATTGTGGCTTTAGGTTTCACTTGGGAACCAATGTAGTGGGGTGCCCCAAAATTGGTTTGAAATGTGAGGTTGGAGTGAGTTTATATGAAGGGGCAATAGAGTCATTTACATCAAAGTGTAATTTAGAGGGTAGAATAACAAAAAAAGGGTTCCTTCATGAATTGGTGGGGTGCCCATAGAGGCCCTCTTCAAAAATTATAGAGCGCCGTTATGTGCACCCCGCCAATTTACAAAGGCACCTATTTTTTTGGGTATTCTCTCCTTTAAATTTTGCTTTGATGTAAAAGATAATATTGCCCCTTCATATAAACCGTCAACAATCCCACAACACATTTTTGAGCAAAATTTGGGGCACCACACTTTGTTTGTCTCTCATCTCTAACCTAAACCTACGTTGTTTTTTGGCGAGCATTTATCGATTATTGTGCTTTCACATCATCCGATAGCCAGGTAGCACTCGATTACAACCATATAAAGATTCAAATAAACTATTTTTGCGTTGGAAATAGTGCATTGATGATTTGGTTTTTCATTGTAGGGATTCAAAGATTCGACCCTTTCGAAGTTGTTTTCAGCGTATAATGGATGAATGTATTACAATGGTGGAAGATGAGGTGCATGAAGAGGTATTTGTTGCTATTTTTGTGTATTTTTCTATTTTTTCTCATGTGTTTGTTAGGTCACAATTGTTTCGGCCTCGTAGGACTGAGACTTGCACAATAACCTCGATATGTGGGAGCGGAGACTAATCGAGCCATCTCGGTCGAGTCGTGACCAAGACATGTTGAAAAGTCTCTGATATCTTGTACCGAGAATTTTCTATACATATCGATTGCCAGTGACCGATACTTAGTGTTAAGTCGCGGACCTGTACTACCAAAAATGTGGTTTTGGGTTTTTTTCTTGAGAATCTGCTAAGTATTAGTGTTAAGTACTTATGGTTCAATGTTTGTGTTGCAGGTAACTTCGGTTTCGACGTTATTTCCAGAGTACAAGGATGCTTTCACTCCTTGTAGGCCATTCCCATATAGAGAATCGGCTATTTCATGGCTTCAAATAATTGGTCGTGCGAACAAGTTTGTGTTAGTAGCGAAACACTCTGATGTCAGAGGGATTAAGCATAGGGGAAGGGTAAAACTTGCATGCGAGAGGTCTGGTACATTTAGGGGAATGTCACAAAGAGTAGGGAAAACGAAAGCTGCAAAACTTGCTTTGATGCCAAGAACTGAAGAGGAGGAGGAAAGTACAAGGACTCAAACTGTTACAAAGAAATGTGGGTGCCATTTCCTTATTAACACCAAGAAAAAAATGGATTCTTTGTGGTACGTCAATGTCGTGTGTGGGAGGCACAATCACGACCCCGCCTAAAACTTGGAAGTCCACTCATGGCAGGAAGATTGGATATGGGTGAGCAGGTGGTTGTTGTGAAGGTGACTAAGGGGAATGTGAAGCCAAAAGATATCCTCAACACGTTGAAGCAAAGGGATGTAAATAATGTTTCGACTATGCGGACAATATACAATGCACGACAAAAATATCAAATTGAGGATGCGGGTGGGAGGACTCAAATGCGACAACTATTGCACATATTGGAGAAGAATAAGTGGATGTTGTGGCATAGGAAGCATCCCGAGACAAATGTTGTCACTGACTTATTTTGGTCACATCCCGATTCAATCAAGTTGCTACGGTGTTTCCCGTCGGTTCTTCTGATGGATTGCACATACAAAACTAATAGGTATCGGATGCCGTTATTGGAAATTGTTGGCATCACTTCGACGCATTTGACGTTCTCGGTTGGGTTTGCTTTCATATCATCGAAGAGTAATTCAAATTATGTTTGGGCACTTGAGAACTTGAGATCCATATTGGACGGGTGGCCTAAACTTGACGTTATTGTTACGGATCAGGAGTTAGGCCTTATTAGTGCCATCGAATAAGTATTTCCATCATCGTCTCACATTCTTTACTCTTGGCACATCAACAAAGTAGTATTGGCCAAGACTAAGAAGTTGTTTGGGGATAACGAAGGCTTCGCTCATTCCATGGATAAGTGGACGAGCGTGTTGTATGCTAAGTCGGAGGCACCTTTTGAACTTAAGATGAATGACTTACGTTGTGAGTTCGGAATTGTGAAGGGTCTTATTGATTACTTGGATAACATATGGGTGAAGATGTACAAGGAAAAATTTGTACCGACATGGATAGATCGAATTATGCACTTTGGGGAAACAACGACACAGAGGGTTGAGTCGGCACATTCTACTTTGAAGCTACATCTTGGCAACAGTCAAACAAATTTTAAGACTTTGTGGAGTGTGGTTGACAGTCTTCTTAGGATCCAATATAACAACATCAATGCATCATTTGAGCTCAATTTGAATGTGGTACAACATGAATATATTGATGGTTTGTATTGCCGGTTGCGTAGATATGTCTCTCAAAGGGCGTTTAAGTTAATTAGAGATGAATTGGAACGTGGAGAGGATGTTGGACATGAATCTACTCATTGTGGTTGTAAGATACGTATCACGTATGGTCTTCCTTGTGCACGCGAAATAAACTTCCATAAATTTGCTGGTTTGCCCATCCTACTCGAGGACATTCATGTATACTGGCGAAAGTTAAGTATATTACCAGAGAATCATATGGATCGGGCCAGGTACAATGTGAATGATGAGATTGAAAGAGTGTTGCAAAAGTTTCATGTTTGCACTGACGAGGACGATCGCATTAGGATTATTCAATAGCTTAAATAGATTAGTCAACCTTCATCTACACCGAGAGTTGTCCCACCTACAAAAATAAAGACAAATGGAAGGACACCAGGGTCTATAGTTGAAAGTTTGCTGAACAACGAAAAGAAGAAAGGATCAAAGAGAAAACACGATGAAGAAGATACTTCGACGACAAGATTGCCTAACGGGTTTAAGTACGTACTATCGAAAGAAGAGGCATCTAGTTCGAGAAAGAAGCAAAGTAAAGTGGGGCCTACAATACATCGGACATGTCGGGAGACCCAAGGTATATCTAAGATTGGTTGTTCTCATTGCATACAACTAGATTGGTTGCCATACATTGAGAGCGCTATTGATGTGATGGGTGATGGTAATTGTAGATATCGGTGTGTTGCCTCCGGGCTTAGACTCCTCGATGTTGATGGTTGGAGGTTAGTATGTAGAATGATGTTTGATGAGATAATGAGGTATGAAACTCTTTGGCGGGAAGTGCTTGGAACGAGTTACGAGAATATGAAGACTGTCGTGCATTGTCCGGATGATCGGGTTAGGGCCTCTTTTGAGGAATGGTTGCAATTTTCAGACATGGGCCTCTTAATATCAGCTGCCTTTAATGTTATTCTAGTAAACATCTCGCATGATAGTTTCTCGACATTCATTCCTCTATGTAATGTCTCACCATCATCGTTAGATAGTCTGCTTATCATTGGCATGATTAATGATAGGAACATCCATTGGATCAGGGTAAGTTCGTAGTTTATTTGCGAATTGTGTTTTGACATCTTATAATTATTTGATAATGATTTCTTGTTGTACTATGTATTTGACAGGTCAAGTTGACTGTGAATGCACCACTGCCATCATTATATCCGTCGTGGGAAAGGTATTATGAGAAGTGCGCTAAAGGTTGGCGTGATGGATTCATAATTCAAGAAATCATGTCGGTTGTAACTTCTCAAGAAGGCATGACATATGTAGTATATTTAGCTTCACCGTAGCTACATTCGAATTTCCGTTCAATAGTCGTGTTTGATCTTTTAAGTAAGTTGATCATATTTTTAGTTTTTTTCCTAAAATCTTGGTTTGTACTATTTTTCTATTACACCACGAACTTTTGTTCTTTAAGTTTGAATGTGTATACTTGCCGTACCAAGGTTTTTTGAGTTACATAAATATGTATCAGAGTGAAATGTTCTTCAAGTTTTGATGTGTATGCTTCTTGGTTACCTAATGTGGATGTGTATTCTTCAAATTTGACCAATATGTAGTCAAAAATTTAATAATTCTCTAAAAAAATTAAGTCTCGGCCAAGCAGGTCCGTGACTCACGTATAAGTCTCGGGATGGTATGACCGACAATTGATAAATGGTCTCGGTATGTCATCTCCGAGAAGTGTGTTTCAATATGTAATCTGATGTTATTCATATATGACTCGTTGCCCCTCGCCCGACTCAACTACCTAACTATCGGTACCATCCATGCGAGATTAAACGTGTAGTCTTGGTATAACATAACCGAGACAATGTCATGTAAAATTTTACCAACGTTCACGGTGAACAGCTACCGCGTTTACTGTCGTTGTCACAGTGGGACGTGGTCGAGAATATATGAATAATGTTGGTATGGCCTTACCGAGACTGTTCTATTGTGTGACCTACTTATTTGTCTCGGTTATGGATGTCCGTGACACATAATATTTATTACGGTAGGACAGGTCTGAGACTTAGCTATAGGTTTCGAACCTGTGGTACCGAGACATGACAAAAAAAATAGCAAACAAACCGACAACAAAAATAGTGTACTCAGTTCAATCTGTCCATTCACTAACAGCAAACAAATCCATAACAAATCCACAACAAATCCATTAACAATAAACAAAAATAGTTAACAAATACATCTAAAGAATTCTTGGTTTCAAATCCTTTCACAATAACAACTAACCGAGCCACAACATAAACAATGTACTAAGTTTGAAAACATTAAAAACAGTTTACAAACAAGAACAACAAACCAATCCATTACAAAAGGAGTTCATTACTTTTGGGAGGGCTTGGAAAACTTTTTTTTTCTTGAATAACTTCTGCTGATATTCATTGCCATGCATGCGTTTGGGATGAGGAGCATCGGCCTAAGGAACATCACTTGACCTTGAATGCACCGTTGCCGCGCTGTCGTGTTGGGATTCCTTTGAAGGACCAGACGCGGCATACGTGGTAGTAGACGTGGTGGTCGCCGTGGTAGTAGCGTTGGTGGTAGTCGTAGTGAAAATCCTCCCCGAAAAGAAGTTCACGACCTCGCTCGCCATTTTCTTCGCGGACTCAATGGTACATAAATCAATCCACTTCAACGGAACATCCAACGCACGTCGGTTCCGCTATTCAAGAATAACATTCATAAGTATGTTATTTTAAGCAAAAATAGTAGGAAATGAAATGAAACAACAAACAAACAACCATACCTCAAACACCTCATTATTGGCGATGGTAGAGGCGACCGCCGTTTCGTCCTCGTGTGACAGGTTCTCGATAATCGGGTGTAAAATATGTAGGAACCAACGAAGGTACTCTGATGTGGCCATGAACTCGAATTGAGCCTTCTCACCTTGGACCTCAGGGGCTAATAGATGGTTACGCCACCTCTCCCAGTGCTCCAGTTGGAACCCGTACTTGACGAAGTACTTAAGGGCGGACGGGCCTCGAGATGCCTCGAGAGGGCAATACGGAGGGGCTGGTACACCTTGCACATGACCGAGCTGTCTCATGAACATTTCGGGATGGTATGGCTCCACGATATCCATATACCTCAAGGTCCCATCGTAGAACGCAATTGGATGAACCATACAATCCGACCTGATTTCAACGTACGGGTCATACGTCACCTACACAAGTTAACGTGTATAAGTAACAAATAAGGCAACAAAGGGAGTGTGTGAAAGAAATTAATGAAGGAGAAACACCTCATTTGGCCCTAATCTGTCCAACTTATGCCGAATTGACGCCAACTTGTCCTCATAATCGACAGTCTCGTGTTTTTGGATTCACCTCGAAACATGGGGTTGCACATGGTCCATGTACTTGGCGTTTGGTACGGCAAACCTAAGTTTGAAGTGTTCATACACCCATCCCTGGGCAAAAAAAAAGAAAATATTAGTATCGATAGCATAATAAGTAATAAAACAAAATTTATAGGCGGTTGAATTAACAACAATTACCTCAAGCAAAGTGAGGTATCCGACAATCTGTGACACTTCAAATCTAGTGGCCGACCAAAGCTGACGGTACAAGTACGCCAACGCAGCAGTGCCTCATGCGTAGTTGCCAACATCGTCTAAATTCTCTAAAAGCTTGAGCAATGTGATAGTTACACGTAATCCACTCTTGTCGGTAAAGAGATTGCACGATAAGAGGTACAAAATAAATGCTCATGCGGTGCATTGCACGGGAGGGTAATGAAGCGGCTTCGACATCCCGGTCGGGGACCACTGAGTCTTCAACTAAGCCTTTCGAATAGTGAGGCCACTTGTGTTGTTGACCTCCTCCTCCACCTCCTCAATTGTAACACCAAGATACTTGGAAACTAGCTCAATAGCTTCCTTACGAGAGTCTTCGGTGTATCTTGAGAAATTATCCACCACAATGACCTTGCCGGTCACCGAAATCTTCAATAACATGCTGACGTCCTCCAAAGTGATTGACATTTCACCAAATGGCATGTGAAATGTATTTGTCTCCGGCTGCCACCGTTCGACAAAAGTAGAAATCAACTTTTTGTTGCCCTTCTGGTACGAGCAATCAATGAGCGAGGCCAACCCGGACTGGTGGATAATCCTTTGAAGACCCTCGGCGTTAGGGTGACATGATTGCAAATCCCACTCTTGGATTTAAGCCTCGTGGTTGATGCATGTAACGACCCTAAAAATCTAACTCGTGCCACGTGCCTTTTTAGGGCCGTATGTGGGACCCGCTCATCGTGATCCAGATTTAATCGACGCGAAATAAGGTCAAGTTAAGGTTTAGATGCCGTATTCCTGTGTTTCGGAGTACAATGATATTTTCGTCAATTTTTGGCAAAAATGGGATATTTTTCGGGGTTTAATTCAGACACAAAAATCGAGGCAATAAGTATGAAAAAAGGAGATCGGATTATAAGAGAGAGGAGAGAGGAGAGAGAGAGAAAATGAAAGAAAGAGAGAGGAGAAGAGAAAGAGAGAGGAGAGAAAGAGAGAGGAGAGAGAGAGAGAGAGAGAGAGAGAGAGAGAGAACGAGACCGAAGAGGAGAGAGAGAGAAAGAAAGATGGCAAAGAGAGGGGAGCGGCTCGGAGGAGAGCGGCTCCAGCAGAGACAGGAGTCCAGCCAAGCGAGCAGTCGCGGCGGCGGATGACGCGACGGCGAGGACGGCCAGCAGCAGCGGCGGACCGGGAAGTGGCGCGGTTGTGGGGGATTACGACGAGCGGCGCAGCAGCAGTGAGCAACGGAGGACGCCAGCGAGGAAGGGCGGTGTCTCAGCGGCTCCAGCAGCGACAGCGGTACGCCTCCAACAGCGCGCCGGCGAGAAGAAGTGACGCCGGCGAGGAGGAGCGGCAGTGGTGCGGTGAACGACGTGGAGCAACGGCGCGGTGGCGCGTTGTTGGATCGATCGATCTCTGACGAGACTATAGTCGGGTATCGAGCGCGTATCTCGAGGCATGAGCGGGACATTTTGAAGAGATATTTGCGATTGTTTGAGGTAAGCAAACATACGAGAAAGTCAGTTTAGAATTTACTTATTTTTATTGTAAATTATTTAGTTCACATTACTTTTCGCCAGTTCAACTTGCATGTTTACTCTATTCCCGCGTGTGTCTGTGTATGGTCGAAGGGACGTTGTGACCCCTTTCCGGCTCTCTCATTGATGATGATTCGATTGTTGCTACGATGTTGGTCATACCTTAGACTACGCGTGAGATTCCTCTCAGCGAGTTGATGATCTCGAGAGCGAGTTGATGTGAGGCTCACCTCCGTCACATATTTCCTCTCCTTTGAGGCGTTGGGCGGAAGTCTACCTTCCGAACAACAGAGTTCCTCATTTCGACCGTGAAGAGGGGGTGTGGATTTCCTCACCTCCAGGACCTTCTCAGTTTAGTATTTACGTCCCAGGGCTCGACAGCTATACATCACACCCGCGTTCCATATTCATGATTATCTCACGACTTATATTCATGTTTTACATTCCTGTTCATTCACTTTATATGAATGAATTGTATCCGTTTTCTTGGATTTCTTGTGAATACTAAGTGAATTTCTCTGGGATTTACTCACTGGAACTTGTCATTGTTTGTTGGTGGCAAGTTGCAGATCATACGACGAGTCGGGGGAAGGCGGTGATTGGCGACAACCTCTGATCTGGAGCGCCTCCACTAGCTTACTCGTAGGTGTTTGTATTTATATATACATACTTTTTGGGATCAGTTAGGGATACTTTTTCACCTGATACATGTATATTGACACGTATTATACATTTTTGTCGCCTTAACTGATATACATGGTATCCTTTTGCTGGGTTTCCACCCCATAGGTTGTTAATTAATTCATAACTTGTTTACATTAATTATATGCATGTTATTAAGACTTCCGCTATTAAAAATAACCTGAAAAGGATTAAAATAAACAAATTAAGTTGTAAAACTTCTTAACTTAGCATATTTCGATAGAATATTAATCTTTTAAAACAACGAAATTCACTAAGTCGGATTACAAGACGGATAGTTCACGGGCCGTCATAGACAGGTGTGCAGGTGAAGTATCATGGCTTGGTGACGTGTCCGGCGACGTGGCGGTGCCCGGTTTGCCTCGGAATTTGGGGTCGTCACATTTTGTATCAGAGCCTAGGTTCAGGTGAACCTAGGGGAAAGTTTAATACATCCGAATAAAACTTAACAACGAACATTAAATATGGAAACCCGAAGATCCTAACTTATAACTTTAGTTGGGAAGCAAAGTGAGCGGGTAGTACTAGGACTTATATGTGTATATATTGATTGTAATACTTATGTATACATATTACGACGTTGATTTGCGGCACGTTCGCGATTTGTAGATTCGACATGGATGGACGACCAGTTCTTCATACGAATGATGGGGGCCAAACGAGTGGCTCGACACCTGCCGACTTAGATCAGACCTTGCGCGACACGGTCGCACTCCATAGTTTGCAGCTCGAGGAGATTCTTCGATTGCTTCGAGCGCAGGCACCGGCCACACCGACCCTTGCCGCACTCGCCGCCGCCACTACTATAGAGCGACAGTTTTCGCTCCGACTGTTCAGGCGACCCCGCTCACGACCACTACTACCGAGATACTGCCAGCAGTCACTACACCATTGACTACGCCGGCCGTGGCACCGACACTGATTCCACCCCAGGAGATCACATTCGAGACCTCCTTATCAGCTAAGGTGAAGTTGATTAAGGAGTTCGTTCGTTTTCAGCCATGCTACTATTATGGAGACGAAAACCCATAGGTAGCTAGGAATTGCGTCATTTCACACGAGAAACTTCACGGACTTTTGAGGATTCACGACAGCATACGGGCTAGGATTTCTGGATTCATGCTCAGGTGAGATGCTGCAGTATGGTGGACCGCCCACACAGTCGCCCACGGAGAGCTACGTACTTAGGAAGAGTTCAAGAAATTGTTCTATGATCAATATATCCCGATCGAGATTCAACTGAGATTGAGGGAGGAGTTCTTGACGCAGAGGCAGGGTAGCCGGACGGTGTCGCAATACATGGAGAGATTCAAATACCTGCTTACTTTTGCGATGAACGTAGCTGGGACCGAGCGACTTCAGGTCCACTACTTTATTCGAGGACTCCGACCAGAGATTGGGGGCGCGATTGCGTCGACATGAGCCAGGATTGTACAAGAAGTTTACGAGAGGGCGTTGGCCCACGAGTCATTTCTGATGTGGAATGACGCCGTCCCCGCTCCAGTGCATCACGACAGCCATAGAGGCCAGGGGAGGTTTGACAGGAAAGGCAAGAGGAATTGCGACCAGAGAGATCAGAGGGGACAAAGGCGCAGATATGATGACGGTCAGACGATCAGCGAACATGCAGTTGTACCGGTACAGCCACAACAGGTTATGGTAGTCCAACAGCCGCAAAGACGGGAGTCAGCAGTGGCAAGGACAGGGCCATAGGGCTAGCGGACAGTAGGGTCAGGGCTCTGGACATAAGCAGAATGTCACGTGTTTCAGATGTAGACAGGAGGGGCACTACAAAAGTGAATATACCAGGGAGCCAGCACCACCACTAGCAGCTCAGCTAGTGCAGGTGAGGGAGCAGGTGCACGCAGTTGTCGCACCAAACCGTGACGCGTCTCGGCAGCTCGTCGAGGGTACGTTGATTATTTTGATCGCCCTATGCATACATTGATAGATTCTGGTAGTACTTTATCATTTATTTCGGGACGGATGGTATGAGGGTTGGGTTTGACTCCTGAGAGCGTTAGCACCCACGTTATCCTCAGCACGGCCGCTGGGGATAAGATATATCCTAATTGAATTTGTAGAGATTGTCCAGTCGAGGTTGGTGGTCATCAGTTACCGATAGATCTTCGAGTATTACAGTACCTAGAGTTTGATATACTCTTAGGCATGTATTGTTTGGCGGCATACCACGCACAGTTGGACTATTTTAGGAAAATCGTCATTTTCCAAATACCAAGGATTCTTGAATTCACCTTTACCGGAGTCTTAAGGCCATTTTTAGATCGATTCGTGATAGTCTTCATCGATGACATCTTGATTTACTTCAGGACTCATGAGGACCACGAGAGGCATTTCAGAGAGATCTTCAAGACTTCGAGGAAGCACAAATTATACGCCAAGTTCAATAAGTGCGAGTTTTGACTTTCTGAGGTGAAATTCCTGGGACACGTGATCAGTGACCGAGGGATTTCAGTGGACCCAAGTAAGATTCACGCTATCATCGACTGACCTACACCAGAGTGCGTGACAGACATTAGGAGCGTTTTAGGATTGGCAGGATATTATCGACGCTTTGTACAGGACTTCTCCAAAATTGCAACGTCGATGACTAAATTGACCAAGAAGGATGTGATTTTCCATTGGTCCAGTGAATGTGAGGCAGCCTTCACAGAGTTGAAGAAGAAATTGACTTTCGATCGTTGTTAGTATTGCCAGAGCCGGGCAAGGAGTTGACAGTTCATACGGATGTTTGTGGCACCGGATTGGGATGCGTACTGATGCAGGGAGACAGAGTGATAGCTTATTTATCGCGTCAGTTGAGGACCCATGAGAGGAATTATCTAGTGCACGACCTGGAGCTTGCAGCGGTCGTATTTGCACTAAAGGTGTGGAGACACTACCTTTATGGTGACAGGTTCACATTGTATACAAATCATAAGAGTTTGAAGTATTTTTTCACCCAAAAGGACCGAATATGAGACAACGACGGTGGTTGGAATTGCTGAAGGACTACGACTTCGCCATCGAGTATGAGCCTGGGAAGGCGAATGTTGTAGCAGATGCCTTTAGAAGGAGAGGACCAGACAGTGAGACAGTAGTTTGCAAGATGGCCCACGAGTTTGGTTTACTCGAGGCGGTAGCAGCTATGAGTTTGTCAGAGGTTCCAGATGTTGCAGAGGCACATATTTGCGGACAGATGAGGGTACCGACAATATCTATTCCCCGTGTTTTGGAGTGTCAGAGAGCTGATGTGATGTATCGAAGGTTCAGGGACATGGCACAGAGTCCAGATTACCCAGATTGGCGCGAGTCCGTTGATGAGTGTTTGAGACACCGAGGTAGATTGTGGATTCCGGCAGTGCCAGAGTTACGCGATGGTATTCTTCAGGAGGCTCACAGATCCAGGTACACAGTGCATCCCGGTAGGACCAAAATGTACCATGATATGCGACAGTTATTTTGGTGGCCAGGGATGAAGGCAGATGTCAGCTAGTATGTGAGGAGTCGTGAGGTGTGTCAGAAGGTTAAGGCTGAGCACAAGAAGCCTGGAGGACTATTGCAGCCACTAACTATTCCAAAGTGGAAATGGGAACACATCACTATGGACTTCGTTAGTGGGTTGTCGACGAATTTGCGCAAGCACGATGCCATTTGGGTAGTCGTGGATCGACTGACGAAATCATCACATTTTATGTCAATCTCCATGAAATATAGCTTTCCACTGCTGAGCACGCTATTCGAGCGAGAAATTATCAGACAGCACGGAGTGCCGATATCTATAGTGTCAGACAGAGATAGTCGACTTACTTCGCAGCTTTGGCAGGCCATGCAGGAGTAGTATGGTACCGGATTTCAGTTCAGCACGGCTTTTCATCCGCAGACTGACGGGCAGTCTAGAGACTTATTCAATTTCTTGAGGACATGCTCAGAGCACGTGTGCTATAGTTTGGAGGGTCATGGGAAGAGTTTTTGCCACTTTGTGAGTTTGCCTACAACAATAGCTATCAGGCTAGTATTGAGATGCCACCATTCGAGGCGCTATACGGGAGACCAAGTAGATCACCAGCTTGCTGGGCAGAGCCCGAGGACGTAGTTATCGTTGGGCCTGAGATTGTTGTAGATCACACAGAGAAAATTAGGCTGATTCGTCGAGGTTACAGTCGCTCAGGGATAGACAAAAGAAGTACGCGAACAAGTACCGCGATGGTCTGAGTTATGAAGTGGATGATTGGGTCTACATGAAGGTTTCTGCCTTGAAGGGCCACCAAAGATTTGGGATCAAGGAAAAGCTTGCACCGAGATTCATCGGGTCGTTTCAGATAGTCCGACGAGGTAGAAAGGTTGCTTATCAGTTGAGATTGTCGAGCTGGTTGGCAGGGGTGCATGATGTTTTCACATTTCTATGTTGAGGCTAGCCAGATCAGGACCGAGACCGATGGTTGATATGACTAGGATCGAGGTCAGACCGGATGTGACATACGAGGAACACCCAATTGAGATAGTGGATCGCAAGGTACAGACTCTCGTAAGGAAAGAAATACCACTTGTACTCGTTCGATGGCGGTATCATAAAAACGGGGGCCACACTAGGGAGAGAGAGTCTACCGTACGAGAGCGATACCCCCACTTGTTCTAAGATAAAGCTTTAATTAAATTTGAATTTCGAGGACGAAATTTTCTTTTAGTTGGGAAGACTCTGACGGCCCTAAAAATCTAACTCGTGCCACGTGCCTTTTATGTCACTCGTCGTGATCCAGATTTAATCGATGCGAAATAGGGTCAAGTTAAGGTTTAGACGCGGTATTCCCGTGTTTCGCAGTACAATGGTATTTTTGTCAATTTTTGGCAAAAATGGGATATTCTCGGACACAAAAATCGAGGTAATAAGTATGAAAAAAATGCGATCGGATTATAAGAGAGATGAGAGAGGAGAGAGAGAGAAAAAGAAAGAAAGAGAGAGGAGAAGAGAGAGAGATGAGAGAAAGAAAGAGGTGAGAGAGAGAGAGAGAGAGAGCGAGACGACGAAGAGGAGAGAGAGAGAGAGACGGCAGAGAGAGGGGAGCGGCTCGGAGGAGCGCGGCTCCAGCAGAGACGGAGTCCCGCCAGCGAGCGATCGCGGCGGCGGATGACGCGACGCGCGGACGGCCAACAGCAGCGGGCGGATCGGGAGGTCCCGTGGCTGTGAGGGATTACGACGAACGGCGGTGCATCAGTGAGCAACGGAGGACGCCGGCGAGGAGAGCGGTGTCTCGGTGGCGGCGGCGCGGCTCCCAACAGCGCACGACGCGGCGGCGGCTCCAGCGCCAGCGGCGCCGGCGAGGAGGAGTGGCAGCGGCGCGGTGAACGACGTGGAGCAAAGGCGCGGTGGAGCGTTGCTGGACCGATCGATCCCCGACGAGACTATAGTCGGGTATCGAGCGCGTATCTCGAGGCATGAGCGGGACATTTTGGAGAGATATTTGCGATTGTTTGAGGTAAGTAAACCTACGAGAAAGTCAGTTTAGAATTTACTTATTTTTATTGTAAATTATTTAGTTCACATTACTTTTCGCCAGTTCAACTTGCATGTTTACTCTATTCTCGCGTGTGTCTGTGTATGGTCGAAGGAACAGTGTGACCCATTTCCAGCTCTCTCGTTGATGATGATCTGGTTGTTGCTACGGTGTTGGTCATACCTTAGACTACGCGTGAGATTTCTCTCAGCGAGTCGATGATCTCGAGAGCGAGTTGATGTGAGGCTCACCTCCGTTACAGATTTCCTCTCCTTTGGGGCGTTGGGCGGAAGTCTACCTTCCGACCAACAGAGTTCCTCATTTCGACCGTGAAAAGGGGGTGTGGATTTCCTCACGTCCATGTCACGGCCCAATAATTAATACACGTTTAATTCGTTATGCTGGACAAAATGACCCGTGACGTGGGACCCGCAGCGCGATACGTGTCACTACCGAGGCACGGTGGCCGAGGTAAATGTTATATTTGTGTGTTGTATGCCTATTGTATTGTATTTATGTAGACTACTAAGTCATTTACGGGTATGCAAATATCGAGACGAGCGGGGATGCACCTCGAGTCGCTTGCCAACGTGGGCTCGAGGTAGCAGCTCGTGGGGTAAGCGTAACTAGTTAAATTACATTTATAAAAATGAAAAAAATGAAATGAGATAAATATATATATATATCAATGGGCTAAAGTAAAAATAAATAAATATATCACTAGATCTATATCTAGCTACACACACACACATCTCTATAAAGGGTGTCCAATATTGGTGTCACTTGAAAGTGACACAAGGGACAAGTGGTGTGAGCAAGTCCACCCGATGTGCCTCGAGATACGTGTGTGGGTTGAGATGTGTGGCTCACATTTAAGCTACCCAAATTATATATATGTATATATATATAACTTTGGTCAAATGAAACAACAAAGTCCAACCTTATCTTATCTCATTCTATCTCTCCAAACCAAAAAAAACGCGCAGAGAACAGAGAAGAGAAATCGGAAAGAGAAAGAAGGAGAGAAGGAGAAGAAAGAGATCGAGAGATAGAGAGACCGAGACTGAGCTCTACGTTGACTCAAGGTGAGTTAATTTCGCGTTGTTGTTGGCCGCCTTGGAGGTTCGAGCATGGAAGGCTCGGCCTCCATGGACGAGAGGCGTGATGAAGAAGATGGTAGGGGTGTCAGAAGATGGGAGTCGGGTTGGGTCGACCCGAACCCATATGGGTCGGGTCGGGCCGACCCTGACTCGAGGAGGACCGGGTCAGACCGACCCGGGTCCGCTTGTACCGGTCGGGTTGACTCGAACCCGCCCCAATAAAAAAATAATATATATATATATATATTTAACTATTTAATTAAATTAAACTGATTTTTAATATAATAAATTCCAGAAAATAGATAAAATTATGGAAAAATTTCAAAAAATTATATTTCGACAAAATAAATAGAAATTGATAAATTTCTATGAAAAATACAAGATTTTAAATTTCGGACGCGACTTTTACGGGGTATTTACCTCGAAAAGCGTGAAATTAGCAAATTGGTCTCGAATTCGATTTCAACCAATTTAGGAATTTTATATAATGAATCGTGAATCTAAAATGATAACTCGTCAAATGTTAGGACGGTAAAGTAGCTATTACGGGGTATTGGGTGCGTACATCAACGCGACGAGAAGTCGGATAGCTTAGGACTTGTGTTGTATGTAAGTAAACTGATTTGAGACATTTATTTACATTTCATTCCATTTATTTATTTATTCTCAGTTATTCAAACTGAATTGCCTTTGAAATCCATATGCTATGACTTGTTCAGTTCTTATTTTGTGATGTTGTTCATAGCATACTATGTAGTGTATATCATTGATTCCAATTCCTATACTTTGTCATGTTGATTGTTGTGTTTGTCATTGTTCGGTGATATAGCATGCTATTAGGATAGTTTGTTTATTTTGACTCTAATCCTTTGTGTATTAGTATGCAATTACATCTCTTGGCTTTCATTTCCGAGTCATTATTGAAAATGAAAGTGGTTCTTGTGGTTAGGGTCATTTGATGATAGAAATTCAGCTTTCATACGGGGTCACTAGACTTTCCAAGATGTCCAGAGGATTTCTCCACTACCTTGCATGACACACGGGGTAACGTGCCTCGAACGGGGTAACCAGACCTCGGGGTTTGTTGGCTCAAGAATAACTTGGGTGAACATGACGAGTTTTAAAACTCGGGTATGTTAGCAAATATACATTCCGGTGACGACTAATTCACTTGGAATAGAAAAAGCGTAATCGTAAGTACGACCTTTTGAAATTATGATATAGAGCTCAATTTGTAATGAAATGATATAGAGCGAGCTCAAATTGTAGTGGACAGTGATGTGATGAAGATCACAAATTGACCAGACCCTAATCCATTACTACTTAGCCTTGAGTCGGTTTCATATTTGGTTAACTCAATGATTTATTTGCATGATGTTTCTTTCAGCATCGTTGCTATTTAAATTATGCCATTTGATACTTGTTGCCTGTTTGGGAATGTGGATCAATGTCTCTCAGTATTACTTAAATAGTTTCATGTACTCACCGTCTAGTTTGTGACAGTGGGTGCAGATCAGCCGAGTAGCAGACCAGGCAAAGAGAAGCTTGGTGACTACCTCTGAGCCGGTGGAGGACTGCTACGACATATTTTTGTACGTTTTGTATTATTTTGTATTACATTTTTATGTACATGATATGTTTACTTTTGGGTTGAGTGATAGGAATATAGGATCAGACACATGTTATATATATCACCACGTTTGTTTCTATATGCATGTGATCACTATTTCCTGGTTTTTCCATAATAGGTTAGGCCTTAGGATCTAATGTCCACTAGTAATGACATAAGACTTCCGCTGAATAACTTGTTAGAAAAAAAATTAACTGAACTCTGATTTATAGACAACCATAGGCTTGTCAGTAGAACTAGTTTATTAACTGTATGTGGTATCATAATTGGTAGGTTTTTAGGTGTTTAAAGAAGGCTGACTAGTTCCTTATTAGGTCTTATATGAGAGATTAGGGCTTAATGAGGGATTAGGCCTGGCGGTGACCTTATTTGTAGTTGGGGCCGTTACAGGTGGTATCAGAGCCAAGGTTTATACAGCTTGGCTTACTTATATGGTTTCAGGCTATATGATACCAACACAATTAGTATCAATGCCATGGTTTTGAGAAAACACGGCTCTAAGATTGAAGAATATGGTGTTTCTATAATATGATACCACAACTACAATATTTAGTGAATGACCTACCTTGTTCAGCTAGAAACAATTAAAAGATTTTAAAAAAAAAACTTAAGAAGTTAGAAAACCTTAGTTAGATGTGGAAAACCAGATGATCCTCGCCTAGAAACTATTAGTTGGGAAGTGAGTGACAGTGCGTTTGGGATTTGATTTATTTATATATACATGTTACTTTTGTTATGTGTATATATGCGTTATCCACGTAGTAACTGATTCGCGTTCGTTCTCCATTTGCAGTCGGAGATGGCTGATTCACGCGATAGCGGTGATGCCGGCGGCGGCCCAACCTTCGATACCATCAGCGGAGGATTTCCAGAGGCTTTCAGATCGAGTAGCTGCTCAGGGACAACAGTTGGCTGATTTCATTGCATTGATGAGTTCCCGATTTGCTCCACTAGCACAGCCAGCACAGACGTCAGGTCCTACTGCGACTACAGTACCGACCGTAGTGCCGGTCGTACCTACAACACCAATGATAGCAGCTCCAGCAGTAGAGACAGTGTCTACACCATCTTACACACCCCAATCAGCTAGTTCGACAGCGGTAGTTTAGCTGGTGAAAGATTTCATTAGACTGAAACCGGTATACTTCGACGGTGAGAGAGATTTTGCAAAGATCGAGAAGTGGGTCCTGTCGCAAGAGAAGTTACATAGAGTCTTGCAGATTGAGGATAGACTCAGAGCTGAGATATCGTCGTACACATTGCAGCGAGATGCCGATGTGTGGTGGCGTGCGACGATAGCTGCTGAGGGCGAGTTTGAGTCTTGGGATGCCTTCAAGACTAAGTTCTATCAGCAGTACTTCCCACCTGCGGTGATGAAGCGGTTGGGGAAGGAGTTCATGAACTTGAGACAGGGAGCCGACGAGTCGGTGATGAACTATCGAGACAAATACGGCTACTTGAGACAATTTGCCGGAGATCTTGTAAAGGAGGATGCTGATGATGTATATCATTTTGGCGATGGACTGAGGCCGGATATTGGTTTTTACGTTGTCAGTTCGGTACCAGGACACTGGGAGAGATTTTTGAGCTTGCGCTTGCTCACGAGACTTATTATATGAGCCGAGTGGCTGACGGGACACCCTTAGTACCCACGATGACACCTGATCAGATGGCGGAGTATGAGCGGAGGAGACAGAAGGGCAAAGGACCAAGGAGATGGGATAGAGGTGTTCAGGGGGCGATTGTGCCTTATGTAACATCTCCTACACCTTTGCAGACTATCGTGGGTAGACCTCCCGTACCACCACCAGTCAGACCTGCACTGCCAGCTCTGCTACATCTACTTTACCAGCTTTACCAGCACCACCAACTCCACGTCAACAGCACGGTGGTAGAGGCAGAGGTAGAGGTATATGACGAGGACGAGATAGTTCCAGACCAGGGCAGAGACAGGCATCGACACAGGCCCAGGATCGAACGCAGGGTCAGCTTAGAGCAGTCACTTGTTATCGATGTGGTCAGGTGGGACATATCAGCCAAGAGTGTCCGCAGCCAGTGACTGTGATTCCACCACAGCGTCGAGAGGTCGTCCATACGATTGCACAGCCTGACGCAGACGCTACACGGAAACTCATTGAGGGTATGGTTTCCATTTGTGGTCGACAGTCTTATGTGTTATTTGATTCGGGTTCTACAGTTTCTTTCATTTCTGGTCGCATGGTCAGCATGTTAGGGTTGAAACCGGTTAGTGTCGGAGTCCATTTGATTTTGAGTACTGTAGCCGAAGATAGAGTGCACCCTAATTTTATGGTGGAGAAATTTCCAGTAGAGATTGACGGGGTAGAGTTACCTGCAGACTTCAGGGTGCTAGAATTCCTGGAATTCGATGCGTTGCTAGGAATGGATTGGCTAGCATCATATCATGCTCATATCGACTATTTTGCGAAAACAGTGAGATTTGAGATTCCAGGGAGTCCAATGTTCGTGTATAGCGGTAGTACACCCAGAGCCGAGGGCACTCGAGGTCGGCTTGCGACTAGTGGGGAAATTGAGACTTTGGTATCGGTATATATCGTTGCAGAGAGTCATGGACCTAAACTTGAAGAGATTTCGGTTGTGTGCGAGTTTCCGGACGTGTTTCTGGAAGACTTACCTGGATTACCACCACCAAGGGAGATAGATTTCATTATCGAGTTGGTGTCAGGTACGAAACCGATATCCATACCACCATATCGCATGGCTCCACGGGAATTGGAAGAATTAAGGAAACAGTTGCAAGAATTGAGCGAGAAGGGATTCATCACACCTTCGATATCACCATGGGGAGCACCGGTCCTGTTTGTGAAGAAGAAGGACGGTACTTTGAGACTGTGTATTGATTACAAACAATTGAATAAGGTGAAAGTCAAAAAAAGTATCCATTACCGCGTATTGACGACTTATTCGATCAGTTGAGAGGAGCACAATTTTTCTCCAAGATAGATCTACGATCATGATATCATCAGTTGAGGGTCAGGGAGGATGATAGATACATAACAGCGTTTAGTACGAGGTATGGACATTATCAGTTCACGGTCATGTCGTTTGGTTTGACTAATGCTCCTGCCATGTTTATGGATTTGATGCATTGAGTGATGAGACCATATCTTGACCGCTTTGTGATCGTATTTATTGATGATATATTAATGTACTCAAAGACTCGAGAAGATCACGAGCAACACCTCAGGGAAACGTTGCAGACTTTGAGGGAGCACAGATTGTATGTCAAATTCAGTAAGTGTGAATTTTGGTTGTCTTAGGTTAAATTTTAGGGTCATGTTACTGGAGCAGTAGGTAACTCTGTAGATCCAACAAAGATTCAGGCGATTTTGGATTGGCCAGCGTCGACGTCAGTGACTGAGATTAGGAGTTTTCTGGGGTTAGCAGGCTATTACTGAAGGTTCGTGAAATATTTTTCGAAGATCGCTTCACCAATGACCAAGTTGACCCGTAAAGACGTTAAGTTTTATTGGTCTGAGGAATGCGAGGAGACATTTGCTCAACTGAAGAAATTGTTGACTACCGCACCAGTGCTGATATTGTCAGAGGCTGGAAAAGGTTTCATGGTGTACACAGATGCTTCTCATATGGGTTTAGGTTGTGTGTTGATGCAAGATAAAGGCACAGTGGCCTATGCATCAAAACAGTTGAAGATACATGAGAAGAATTATCCAACTCATTTCTTAGAGTAGGCGGCGGTAGTGTTTGCTCTGAAGATATGGAGAAATTATCTGTATGGAGAGAAGTTCACACTCTATACTGACCATAAGAGTTTGAAATATCTCTTCGCACAAAAAGAGCTGAATATGAGACAACGCAGATGGTTAGAATTTCTGAAAGACTATACTTTTCTCTGGAATATCATCCAGGAAAAGCAAATGTCGTTGCTGATGCGCTGAGTAGGATTCCGACTGGAGATGTTGAGACTATTCGATGTCATATGACGCACAAGTATGGTTTACTCGAAGCGGCGGCGAGGCTGAGTCAGTCAGATATTGCTAATGACACGGAGGTACTGATTTGTGCTCAGGTGAGACTTCAGACAGTGTTGACACAGAGAGTGTCAGAGGATCAGAAAACTGACATTCTATATCCGAGATTCAGTGAGTTAGCCCAGAGTCCCGAGTGTACCGACTGGACTGAGACGATAGATCGGTGTCTCATATTTCGAGGCAGATTGTAGATACCAGCAGTGGCAGAGCTGAGAGAAGAGATTCTTCAGGATTCACATCGTTCCCGGTTCACTGTTCATCCATGAAGGACCAAAATGTACCATGATATGAAGAGACATTTTTCGTGGCCTGGGATGAAAGCGGACATATTAGAGTTTATCAAGAACTGTGGGATCTGCCACCAGGTGAAGGCAGAGCATCGTAGACCTGGAGGATTACTATAGCCGCTTCCCATTCCACGATGGAAGTGGGAAGACATAGCCATGGATTTCGTTCGAGGACTGCCGAGGACTGTTCATCGACATGATTCTATCTGGGTGATTGTGGACAGATTGACGAAATCTACCCCTTTCATACCGGTTGCAGCTCATTACACATTTGACCAGCTGAATGTATTGTTCGAGAGAGAGATTATCAGGCTGCATGAAGTACCTTTGACAATTACGTCAGACAAAGATGCTATGTATACGTCCAGGATGTGGCTGAGTATGCAGGAGCAGTATGGTACACGCTTACAGTTTAGCACAACCTTCACCCTCAGACTATGGGCATACTGAAAGGTTGATTCAAACTCTCGAATATATGCTCAGGGCGTGTGTACTTGAGTTTGGCGGATCGTGGGAAGAGTATTTACCGTTGTGTGAATTTGCATACAAAAACAGTTATCAGACGAGCATTGAAACGGAGCCATTTGAGGCATTATATGGCAGACCGTGTCGCTCACCATCTTGTTGGGCTGAGCCAGAAGACCGAAATTTATTAAGGCCTGAAATTGTTGTCGATCACAAAAAAAAAGGTAAGACAGATTCGCCAGAAGCTTAAGGGAGCCCAAGAGAGGCAAAAGAAGTATGCAGACATGTATCGCAACAATCTCACGTACGATGAGGGAGCTTTAGTGTATATAAAGGTTTCTCCTCATAAGGGTCATCATCGATTTGGTTTGAAAGGCAAATTAGCACCGAGATTCATCGGGCCTTTCATGATCAAGAAATGGGTTGGAAAGGTTGCATATGAGTTAGAGTTACCTCCACAGATGTCAGGAATTCATCCGGTTTTTCATATTTCGATGCTTCGACTAGCTAAGTCAAAGACAGGCGAGAGACCGATAGTGGATTTTAGTCAGATTGATTTGAGGGAAGATATCTCATATGAAGAGCAACCAATTCCGATTCTTGACCGAAGGGTACAGCAGTTAAGAAGCAAGTCTATCCTGAAGGTGTTAGTCAAGTGGCAATTTCATGGAGATTCAGAACTCACTTGGGAACGGGAAGACTATATGCGAGATAGATTTCCTTACCTCTTCGAGTCAGGTATATTTGTAAATTCGTTTAGTATAAGTTCGAGGACGAACTTCCTATTAGTTGGGAATAGAAAAGGTGTAATCGTAAGTACGACCTTTTGAAATTATGATATAGAGCTCAATTTGTAATGAAATGATATAGAGCAGAGCTCAAATTGTAGTGGACAGGCTGATGTGATGAAGATCACAGCCGACCGACCCTAATCCATTACTACTTAGCCTTGAGTCAGTTTCATATTTGGTTTACTCAAGTATCTCTTTGCATGATGTTTCTTTCAGCATCGTAACTATTTAAATTATGCCATTTGATACTTGTTGCCTGTTTGGGAATGTGGAACAATGTCTCACAGTATTACTTAAATAATTTCATGTACTCACCGTCTAGTTTGTGACAGTGGGTGCAGATCAGCCGAGTAGCAGACTAGGCAAAGAGAAGCTTGGTGACTACCTCTGAGCCGGTGGAGGACTGCTACGACATATTTTTGTACGTTTTGTATTCTTTTGTATTACATTTTTATGTACATGATATGTTTACTTTTGGGTTGAGTGATAGGAATATAGGATCAGACACATGTTATATATATCACCACGTTTGTTTCTATATGCATGTGATCACTATTTCCTGGTTTTTCCACAATAGGTTAGGCCTTAGGATCTAATGTCCACTAGTAATGACATAAGACTTCCGCTGAATAACTTGTTAGAAAAAAAATTTTAACTGAACTCTGATTTATAGACAACCATAGGTTAGTCAGTAGAACTAGTTTATTAACTGTATGTGGTATCATAATTGGTAGGTTTTTAGGTGTTTAAAGAAGGTTGACTAGTTCCTTGTTAGGTCTTATATGGGAGATTAGGGCTTAATGAGGGATTAGGCCGAGCGGTGCCCTTATTTGTAGTTGGGCCGTCACAGTCCAGGACCTTCCCGGTTTAGTAGTTACGTCCCAGGGCTCGACAGCTATACACCACACCCGTGTTCCATATTCTTGATTATCTCATGACTTATATTCATGCTTTACATTCTTGTTCATTCACTTTATATGCATGAATTGTAGTCGTTTTCTTGGATTTCTTGTAAATACTAACTGAATTTCTCTGGGATTTACTCACTGGAACTTGTCATTGTTTGTTGGTGGCAAGTTGCAGATCCTACGATGAGCCGGGGGAAGGCGGTGATTGGCGACTACCTCTGATCTGGAGCGCCTCCACTAGCTTACTCGTAGGTGTTTGTATTTATATATACATACTTTTTGGGATCATTTAGGGAGACTTTTTCACCTGATACATGTATATTGACACGTATTATACATTTTTGTCGCCTTAACTGATATACATGGTATCATTTTGTTGGGTTTCCACCCCATAGGTTGTTAATTAATTCATAACTTGTTTACATTAATTATATGCATTTTATTAAGACTTCCACTATTAAAAACAACCTGAAAAGAATTAAAATAAACAAATTAAGTTGCAAAACTTCTTAACTTAGCATATTTCGATAGAATATTAATCTTTTAAAACAACGAAATTTACTAAGTCGGATTACAAGACAGATAATTCGCGGGCCGTCATAAACAGGTGTGCAGGTGACGTAGCATGGCTTGGTGATGTGTGCGCCGACGTGGCGGTGCCCGGTTTGCCTCGGAATTTGGGGCCGTCACAATGCATTTCAGTTGTAGGCTATGCTGCAAAACAAATGAAAGTTACAGAAATATATATAGCTAAGTTTACAGCCTATGAATCTCAAGGTAAGTCACAACTTATCATGTTAGCACAAAATTAAGTATATTAAACACATTTCACAACACATGGGATCCTCTTAGTTGCACTATGTTAGAAACTAAGTATTTTTCTTATCTCAGAATATAAATGCATAATGTTTTTTTTATTATTATAACTAGTCAAACATGACATTTTTGACAGAAAAGAAAAAAATATAACAACAGATGAAAGATTTAGGACCAAAAGTATACTTCTAAACTTACTTCTGAGGAAGCCTACAAACTTAAAACTAACATGTGAAACTTCCATGATCTAGAGGCAATATGGAAACTTATATTCCTAGTCTTATTCTTCGACTCTTAACTCTAAATGACTTCCTATCATATATCTAAAATCATTCCCTTTTTCTTGGTTATCAAAACAAAACTATTCTATGACTTTTTTGTAATTTTAATTTTGAATTTAGTTCATTTATATTTGAAGCCTAAACACAAAACACTTGATTAATGAGGTGCCAAATTAGTTACACCTTTTCATTGCAATTCAATGTGAATGCATGATGACTTGAAAAAAATGTGAATGAAAAATAATTTAAAAAAAAAAAACTTGAAGATAAAAACAAAACTACCAATATTTGATCTATACTAACCATGTGAAATAGTTCAATGTGAATTACAACGTCATAAGAATCCTATGATCATAACTTTTCTCCATGAAAAGTAAAGCTTAGTAATGTCTATAAATCATGTATATGTTTTTCTAAATAGTGAAGGAGATGTCAAAAATATTTGCTAAAGATAAAATTCTGATAAGCATATTATAATTTGCTATTAGATCATGCTTAACAATCTCTAAATTATTCTATGTTCTCTTCCTCTATTATTATTCATTACAATTAATAGTTAGTACTTCACTCATAGATAAAACATCAAATATTTTCATTGCATATGCCTTTACCATCTTTTGAGTCCAACTGGGCTACCGTACAAACAACCAAAAACTCAGGATCTACGTACTATATTGTCCCAAATCGCAGCCGCAATGTGATGTTTGAAGCTCAACAATAGACTCCAGTCCATTGGCCCACCGGGTAAAAGAGCAGATGGGTCTTCTTCTTACTCTTCTTCATTTGTTGTGGGTCGGATGCCACACCCACCTCGACTCCCTCGCCCACCTCGGTCTCCTCGAGTGCCTCGTATGGCTCATGTCCGTCGGTTGTCTAAAGCACTGCTACTACCACCCACATGATCTTGACAAAATAAACATAAAATCATAATTGTCAAAAATGGACAAATATATAATTACCAAGTAAACACTAAGTAACTAATTCAACAATTGCAGATAACTTAAAACAAACCTTATTCGCTTTCTTCATTCCCAAGTGAGTCCTCCGAAGATTAGGAAGCTTCACCCTAACTTCCACCGTGAGCAATATGTGAACCCTCATCTTCTAGTACACCCTTCCGAGCACGTGTACTCGTCGCTAGTGCATTAACCTTTGTTTCAATCTTTTGTTTCTCCTTCTGGTAAGATGCAGTCTGGGGTCGCCGACCACCATGACCACGGGCACCTCCTAACGGCTCACTATCAGTCTCCTCCCTGGTCACGACTGCTTTGGAACGAGCCATATCTGAAGGGAAAATGAAAAATAATCAATTTCCAATAAATAGGAATTAAATAATGCGTGAAAAGTATGTATCGGTTGAACAGGTCTGAGAACTAATATTATGTCTCGGTACCATGACAACGAGACATATTTCAAACTCTCGGTTGCCAGCAAATGAAACAACATGTAAAGGTCACAGTTAAATAACACCGAGACACATATAATTAAGATTCCACATTAAGTCTCGGTAAGTTATGACCGAGAATATGTCGAATTGTCTCAGTTCTGTGTAACCGAGACAATTATGTTTAGTCTCAGTGGGTATACACCGAGACTTATTGTATGCTTTGTTAACTAACTTATGGGACATTCTCAACTATTAGTGGCCGATAATGTCCTATACTTTACTGCCCTGTATGGCCGGAAAGCACAAGTTTCCAGATTCGAAACCCGTGAATGAAGAACAAACAATTCGAAGACACAAAATCAACTAAAACAAACTCATTTGCAGCCAAGTCGACTAAGAACGTACCCTGTGTCATTTAAATTGACTCTCGCAAGCTTGAATCGAAACAACCGAACCCTAAGTTTGACGATTCCTCCAAAAAACGAAGCCGAACCCAAACACCAATACCACACCGCTCCACAAAGATTGAGAACAAAGACGATTCGACGACAAGTAAGAACAAAGATTGAGGACATAGATTGAGGACAGAGATTGAGAACATAGATTCAAGGTTCAAAGGAAGGGGAAGAAGAGGATCGAACGTGAGGTTTAAATTAGTTAGGTGGGGTGTACATTTCGGGTAGGGGTATTTCAAGAATTTTACCTCATTTTTTTGGGTGCCTTGAGTAAACCATTTTGTGCCCTTAATAACGGTGTGCCTTTGTAAAGTGGTTGGGTGCTTGTAGCGTCCCTCAAATCTTATTAGCCAAATAAAGTGAGTACAAGATGGCCTATATAAATTGGCATACAGTCGGTCCATAACACTGAGCAACTTGAATTCAGAGCTCGTTTAGCTAATTGATGAGCTACCATTGTAGTGTTATACATGGTGGAAAATTGTACTACTCACAGGGGTGTATTTAATTGAGATTTTAATAGATTTTTGGTTACTTTTATAAGTGGACGACTTTTATGAAGTTTGTAGATTTTCGTAGACTTTTAATGACTTTGATAAACTTTTATGTAAACTTCATTTTGATGACTTTTATTAACATTTAAGATTTTTAGTGACTTTTGTGAACTTTTTAAACATGATTTTGATTGATACTAGTAAATTTTTGTGATTTTTATATTGAAACAATATTTTGCACTTTATTATAAGAAATAGATGAATACTTATATTTCTTTTTCTTAAGAACTATTACTGATTTTTAAAAAAGTATTTTGTATTTTAATAAAAAAAATCATATATACATATTAATGAATTACTATCAAGATAGTAACATAACAAATAAGTAAATAAATATCAACAAAACAAATATGTAAATGATTCATCTTTTAGTGGCAAAAAAGAATCAAATAAGATCATTGTGTAAAAATTTTGCACTTTTTTTGACTTACATAAAAAAACTTATATTTTTTCCTTAAGAATGATAATTTAAATTTCTTAAAAAGCACTTCTTGCATTTGAAAAATAAAATATACGATTATCTTCTCCAAAAATAATAATATTACACTTTTTGATATTATAATTATACACTTAATAAACGAAACTTTTTCGTAAAAAAATCTTATAAAAAATGTACAATGACGCAAGAACGAGATCTTATTAATAACGACATCATTTTCATTTTCATCAACATACACATTAGAGTATAACGAGTGAGCAATGAAATCCATTAGTTGTGGAGTGGTTAGAGAAGTTGATAAAAACAATTAATAAGAAAATACATTGTGAACAATGAAGTCCTTATTGAATAAATGAACCAACAAAGATTAAAAGTCTCTAAAAGTTTCTGGGTTGTGGTGATGAGAAGTTGAAGATTTATTTATGTGTATTTTTATACAAAAAGTCTATAAAAGTCGAGATTTGTAACCAAACCACAAAAGTCACCAAAAAATTAAATACACCTTACTTTTATAAACTCAATAAAAGTTTAAATTGAATACCTCAAAACTTTTATAGATTTTTAAAAAGTCTATAAAAGTTCACATTGAATACACCTTACTTTTATAAACTATCTCAAAGTTTTAATTGAATACACCTAAACTTTTTTAGTAATTAAAAGTAATCAAAAGTTCGTTAAAATCTCAATTGAATACACCCATGTCAGTCTATCAGCGCTTCCCCGAATATTTGATGGGAGTAGATCATAGTCACTTACATGGGCATTCCCTTCTATGAGTTTAAGAGCATTCAGAGAGTCCATAAAGATCGCATGGTGGCCTTCCTCAATCAATATGGTTGATAATGGATGTCTGATTGCCAATAGCTCTGCCCAATCTGAGTCAGGGGTATATTCACCAATACGACAACTGACCATACTAATTAATCCATGCCGTGTCCTAACAAACCATCCTAATCCTGTCTTACCACTTACTAGATCCCGTGCTGCATCAGTACAAAATATGTCACCATGAAAAAAGTGTCGCTGCTTTTGGATTGTGACTTAGATTATAGTTGGTTCTGATACTCATTACTTTGCTCCATTCCAAACATCTCTCTGAAGAGATTTTTACTGTTGTCTCAATTGGGGTCTCCTCATCTTGGAATACCTTCTTATTTCTTCTCTTCCAGAGTTGCCACAAACCAATGGTTAGCCATGACCATAGTTCATCTTCTACTGCTCCTGCTTCCAATATATTGAGGATAGATTGCCAAATTATCTCCCCTTATTAGAGAGGGGTTCAGCTCAAGTGGGCGTGCCTTCCAAAAGCTGGATGCATGGGGACAAGAGAAAAGCATATGGATGAGGGTTTCGATATCCGTTGTGCACATCAGACATAGAGGTTCTTTCGTCATTTTCTTATTGACGCGAAAGACATTTGTAGGGATTAAATTGTGAAGACATTTCCAAATAAAGAACCCGATCTTCGGTGGACAAGGCAATTTCCATAACCTTTTCCACCCTTTACATTCCTCGGCCTTATCCGTCGTATGCCTCGATTATGTACTACTCGGTTGCTTCATTTCCTCCAATTCACATGCCAATCTGTAGCCTGACTTCACTGTATAAGTCCCTAACCTTGTGAAATGCCAGATCAATCGATTTTGGTTTGGTTGTTGTCTAAGGGGAAAAGCTCTTTAATAAGGTGGTGATTCCAATTCATTGTCGTCTGATCGATCAAATTACTCAAGTATGGTGGGCAGCCTTCACGGATGATGCATGGCTTAAAGGTTGAAAGTCATGGTAACCATGGTTCACCATGAATGGTTATCAATCTTCCATCACCGATTCACCACTGCATACCTTTGAGTAAGAGTTCACAGCCCAATAAGAGACTTCGCCAACCCGAAGACACTCTTCGACAAGGTTAAGAGATCTCTTCCAATGAAGTATTTGGCCTGTAAGTATCTATGCAAGAGGCAATTGGGATTTTCCACTAACCTCCAAAATTGTTTCGCTAGCAAGGCGACATTCCTGCGTTTAAGATCTCTGAACCCAATGCTTCCCTTCCCTTTCCATCTTGCCAATCTATCCCAAGGATACAAGTCTTTTTCTTGGCCTTGAGCATCATTATGCCACCAGTAATGAGCTAGGCTTGTATGGAGCTTCTTGCAAAATGATTTGTTAATTTTGAAGCATGACTTTTGGTAGATGGGAGCAGCTAGTGCCACCGAGTTTATGAGGATTGATCTTCCCGCTTGAGATAGGAGTCATTCCATCCATCCCACGATTCTTCCTTAGATTGCATCTCCTATAGAGTCACTTAGAACTTTCTTTGATCCTCAAAAATCAATTAGAGACCCCAAGTACTTTCCAAGCAAGGTTGCTTCTTGTACTCGGAGAATGGAACATATCAGTTGTCGCAAGCGATGGCAGACTGGTTTGCCAAAGACAATTTGGCTTTTTGATTAGTTAATGCGCTGTCCGGATTAACGACAATACATAGTCAGGACCTTATTCAAAGTACATGCCTCTTGGGCTGATGCTTTGCCAAAAAGAAGGGTGTCATCTGCAAAAAAATGTAGCCCATAAATGGACCCACGCTGGTTATAGTGATTTAAAAGGGATGAGAGTCCTTCCGAGACAATCAAGAACAACAGGGGGGATAATGGGTCCTTTTGGCGAAGAGCTCGCGATGGCTTGATTGTCTGAGAAAGATTCCCATTAATCAAAACATTATAAGTAAACGTAGATATACAAGTACAAATCCAATGGCACAATATGGAAGAAAATCCCATATGCTTCATGATGCCAATCAAAAAATCTCATTCCACTCGATCATAGGTTTTGCTCTTGTCAATTTCAATAGCCATGGAGTTGCCATTAAAATGCTCATTCTTGATAGAATTAAATGCCTCATGAGCTATCAAAATATTATCTATAATTTTTCTATCTGCAATGAAAGCACCCCTGATGCTCGCTGATGATATAGTGTATGATCCTATTCATCCTTCGGACAAGAATTTTGGAAATAATCTTATAGGAGACATTGCATAGGCTAATAGGACACAGTTCATGGATAGATTGTGTGTTTGGGCATTTAGGTATGAGTGTAATAAGGGTTTGGTTGAGGGAGGGGTTAAGGCTGTTTGAGTTGAAGAATTATATAAAAGTGTGCACAATAGGTCCCTTGACATTCTCCCATAAAGTTTGATAAAACCTTGATGAAAATCCATTAGGGCCAGGGCACTTGGTCGGATGGATAGAAAACACTACATTTCTTATTTTCTCCTCCGATACTAGCGTGATCAGTAAAGAGCTTTCTTCATGGTGGATTCGTTAAGGTATAAGGTTAAGGATGTCCAATGCTGGCCGTGTAGCATCAGTTTTATATAAGACTTGGAAATGTTCTTCCACCAACCTCATCAAGTCATGTTGATTCGTGAGCCAACTCCTTTGCTCATTCTGAAGTTGAAGGATTCGATTTGATCAACGCTTTTGTTTGACTTTGGCATGCAAAATAGCTTATATTTTTATCTCTTCCATTAAGCCACTCTACTCGGGATCTCACCATCCAATAGTCCTCCTCTGCTTTGACTGCCTGACTCAATTGGAACTCAATCTGCCGAATTGTATCCCAGTTAGGATTGGCCTCGTCATACAATCTATTGATATTCTCTTCCAACTATTTAATTCTTTTCTCGAAATTTGCTAAGGGATGGTTAATGCGCCATTTGAGTATATCACTTTGGGCAGTGTTAGGTGGACTCTTTTGAGTCCAGACTTTAATTTTTATATATTTGTAAATCACCCTTCTATTTTCACCTATATTAATCAAACACCCATGGAATAGTTAGGTCTAAATGTGGAAGGGTACATGTAAATCTTTGTTGGAAACAGTTGCACATTGAAGGAGCAAGGTTCGAAATCTCTTGTTGGCATCAAAACTCTTCGTCTTTCACAACTGAAAATCTCACCTATTTCCCATGGAAACAACTTGTTGGAACATGATTAATCGCTTTTTCCTCACCTCACTCACCTCACATCGTCGATCTTCATCACTTCACCTCTTCACGGTTTGTTGCCTTTCCCGATCTCACCTCGTCACGACGACCACCATCTTTATCACCGTCAGTCAGTCTTGACAATGCAATGCTCGTCGACGGTTTGTAGTCCATTGCTATTTGTTGTTGTTGGTTGTTGCTATTGTGTTGAGGTAAGTTGATTAAAATTAAGGGTTTTTGTTGTTGTTTGATCGTTGGTTTTGTTGTGATTGTGATTTCAAATGTTGCTTTGAAGTTTTTTGAATGACTTTCAGCCTATGTGTTGATTAGGGTGTGTTGATCGATTAGGCTGTTTATATTTGTTGGAATCCCTGATTGCATTTCAGTTTCTTATTCGTAATATCCTACCCTCCCTTTATTTTTATTTTAACATTTAGCCTATGTGTTGATTAGGCTGTGCTTGTTGGATTTTTTTGCTATCTGATGCAGTTTTGATCCCAAAATAAAAATGGTGAGATAGGGGCAAGAATGTATGTTCTTGTATTGAATTAGGCTTGCCCCATTTTGTATAGCTCACATAATTTTTGCTTTCTTTTTGTAACTATGTACATAATTATTTTATTATATACTATATATGAGTATCTCTTCCAATTTCTGAAAAAAAAAACTTTTAGCAAAAGCTTAGTATCTTTGATGTCAATTTTACAACAAGACACAAGCACCACACTTTTCCTGTGATTTTGATGTTTATTTACCTAGCCTTATGTTTATGCTTGAGTTTGTAGATTGTTGTGCCATATTAAGATTAGCAATTTAGGCGAAAATTCATTCAAGACACTGGCTGTATTTTGAAGACCTCCCTTTTTCATTATTTTTTTGGATAAACCTCATTTTTTTCATTATCTGCATTAACACCTGCTGGTCTTGATATATCGAATTATTAAAAATGTATTAAGACAAACCTGTTGATGGAGCTTAAAAATTTACGCTGTGGTTCTGCAAGTGTTCAAGTTTGTCTTTCTTTTTTATTGAATGAAAAAAAAAAAAAAAGAATGTATGCCTGCAGCCTTTTGGTTTGTTTAAGATTTGAAAGAAGAATATCATGCTCACTGCAAGTGGCTTAATTTGTTGATAGAGCTTCCTGAAGGGTTTTACTTGTTTAAATGTGTAGTCTTAATCTCACTTCTTCAACACCAACATAGAAATGGCTTATTCATGGTTCGTGTCCTAATTGATAAATCATAACTCAATAAAGGTTATAGATAAGCTTGGTCATATAAGTCAAGATGTTCTAACTTTTCATTATCAAATGAACATCACATTTAAGTTTAGTTAAAGTTGCTTTGCTCTGATCATATTCAACTGGGCACACCCTTTACAGAGTAGTACTCACTTCAAAAGGCACATATAAAGTGAAGAGCAATGAAAAAAAAGGGCAGAATCTTTGTGTACAAGTGCAATAATAATCTCATCCAACTTTATTATCTGTATGAGAACATATTACGAGGGATGAGTTGGTGAAGTTCTCATATATATATATATATTCAAAGTAGCATCCGTAGATGCAAAAATAAGGGAAGAGTGATTTCGGTGGTTTGAACACATCCAATAATAACCGCCAACGCCCCAGTTAGAAAATTAGACAAAGTAGAAATTGATGGAATTCAAAGGTATATGCGAGGACCTAATTAACTTGGGATCTATTAATTATAAAGGATTATGAAAGCACCTTATCAACTACATTAAATTGAGCTAATTAAGTGGAAGTAAAATTTTATAAAAAAAATGAGTGGAAGGTAAGATAATGACTCGTGAATACTAGAACCTATATTTGGCAACATTAAGGGCAGGTAGAATCTTTAAGAGTTGGTTTTGAAAGAGGTAGAAAAGTAAACTTTCATATTGAACTCCAATTTATCTAGATTAAGAAAAGTAAGATTCATTTAAGTTCTTTGTTGACTTAAAACTGGTTTGGGAGGAGAAATGAAATATCCAAAATGGTTACATTGCTAAGAAGGGAAGCCAAATTCTTAGTGATTGAGACAAAATGCTTTTAAAAAAATTTGTGAAGTCTCTCCAGTTGTTATCTCTTTCAATGGAGATTCTCTAATTCTCTATATATTGATTGCTTTACTCTATGTGGTTTAGGAACATGGGAATGCCTGTATTATTATTGCAGTGTGGTTTGAACTTTGGAGTTGTTGGGGGTATTGCTTTTAGGTGAACTAGTTACATAGCATTATTAAAGTTGATGTATTGGTGTTGATGTATATATATATAGATGTGCATGTAAAACCCTTTCTCACAAAAGAACTAAACAATAGGGTACATCATTTAGGCAAGCCTTGTCAGCCCACTAGACGCAAAATGACTAAAGGAAAAATTATGTTTCATCGTCTACTTCAGCATCAATAAACCATATATTAAACTTGCTTTTTCATTCAAACTACAAAATAGGCTATATAAGGCCTCAAAAACTCTTTGAAAACTAAAAAGAAAATCACAAAAACATGAACTAAATTGCACTGGACGCGGTATTGTCAGAAATGACAATTACTTCTTTTGTAGGGAGGGTCTTTTTCATCTCTTTCGCAGCATCGCGAAAAATGTCATAACAAGCAAAGAGTGGTTCATCATCCAAGATAACTGCCATAAGAGCTTCTTCATCAACCGCTGAGAGAATTCGCTTCATTAGCTCCTTCACCTCGACACGGAGGGTGTCAAACTTGTCTTCCATTTTGGTGAAAATCGTCTTCATGCATTTCGGAGACGAAGTGGAATGCGAACATCCGCCCTTGACATACTTAGTGGGAGTACTTCCAGACGTCTTACTTAATTGAAAGAGTCTCAGCTTACTTAGCTATGCCTTACTTAGCTATTGAAAAAATTCACTGCCTAGGCTTCCTTTATATAGGGGATTGTCATTCATCCTCACATAATGGGCCCACTCTGCCTAATAAATGAAAAGTATACATCCCGTTTCATCTTCACACGACACCCAGTTTGCCTAATAAATGTGATTAATCCCCATTCATCTTCACACATCCCTCTTTTACTAAAAAATGGAAACAATACAATTCATCTTCACACAGCTGCCTAATAAATGTTTCAAACATTTCCGCGGCCCAATGTCCCTTCACATCTATATCCTAGGAATCTTGCCCATCACATCTTGTTTGCTGAGCCTCATTATGAGAAAGCTCATTTCATCTGCTAACCAGTCAATTTCATCTGCTAACCAGTCAATTTCCTGTCGATTGATTCCCTTGATCTGATGGAGAACTTCTTTGATCAAGTTCTTCGTGACGGAGGAACCCTGAACTGTAGACCCAATATGGTGAGAAGCACTGGGAAACTGAGTTACAGAGCTTGAAAAACTGCTATCAGAAACAAAGATGAACAAACATTGAAAAATGTAAAAAGATTCTCCGATTTAAGACAACATTGTTTATCAATAACTAACACCAAAATGAACAGTCAAAGATTTACTGGAAACCAGTATTGTATATTTGAAAGAATAAAAGAACTAATACAACTATCCATCATATAAAAATGATCAACCAAAATTTTTTTTTATAAAAGATGAACAGTCAAAGATGGCACTTCTGAGAATTGGTGCCATCCCTTTGTTCAAGCATATAACACCAAGAGAGGTGAGGCCAACTATATCTTACAGTCACTTCTAACCAGGTCTGTGCAGCGGACCAAGTTATCAGTTTAGGGGCCACTACTTGTCCACAAACAATTTAATTTTTTTTTCAGTTGTGCTATAATCCACCATATTATGGGTCTGCAAATCACCAAATATCATATCTATGAAGTTGCGTCGGGGGAGGGAAGGGTGAGAGATGTATAGGTATAGCTGCTATATAAATATATGAAAAAAAAATGAAAGAAATGTTGTAACTGAACCTATACCATTTTAAAGGGCAGTTTTAAATTTTCTTTGCTCTGATCAAAAGATGGATGTTAAGTTCATCACCTTCTGCCGGTATTATGAGCAAAGAAAGAAGCGATGTCCGAGTGATCAACTTGTAATCGGCGGAGCCAATTATCAGCTGCTCGTTATAGTGAGCTTGCTTGTTGGTGTTCATGAAGTTCATTAGCGACCCACATGGGGCCTTTAAACTTGTAGGATGCAAGTCCAAACACCGATAACTGAAGCTTCAGGGAAGAATCAACCGATCCATTGAGCTTCCCAAGTTTTGGAGCATAGACCTGTGGCTGAAAATGGCTTAAACTTGCGACAAGAAGCAAAAACCACATCTAAACATTGAAGCACCTATTTACCTCCTAAAAAAGAAAAAGAACACTGAAACAGCTGAGTTGGTGTTGATGAGGAAGAAGAAAATTTACTTTGGTGAGTTGTAGACAAAGAATGGAACGTTAGAAAGCAAGTTTCCAAGTCCCGCAGAGTTGGACCCATAGGTATTCTATATATTGGGTACCTAAATTAAAGTCCAATATACGAGATTGTATAAATAAGTAATGTTGCAAAACAAGTGCAATTTTAATCCATCTATTATGGCATGAACAAGATAACATTTTTATTGTACTCGATTTAGAAGAGCTCACCATGCCACATAAACCCAACTAGAAGGTAGTATATCACAGCTGTTATATGTGTTTAAGTCAGGGCATCAAGATAAAAGAGACGAAATCTATTAAAAACAGAGGGAAAAAGTTAAAGACAAAACGAGATGCGACAGAAATTATTCAAAGCATATTAGGTGAATGAATATACATGCCTTGTTTATCAATGGCTCCCGGAAGTGAGGGACTTCCCTTTCCAAAAATTCGTATACCAAAGCCAGTAAGTTAGAAACCTCCGCATCATCATCATCTTTCAGTGATAGTCTATTCAAGTCAACTTGGCTCCTTGAGTTCGTCTGAATGTTCTTTGGCTGCCCAAAAATAATCAAATATATTGGATAAGGCCTTCTAACCTAAATTAGCTTAAAAACTTCTTGATGAAGAACAGTTGTACTCGAGACACAAGATAAAGGAATAGAGGGAAGTAGCGAACAAAGGATATTAAAAACAAAAGAAAATTCACATTTGTGAACAATGATTAAAATAAGATATTAAAACATGCATCAAATGCACTAATCACCAACAAAAGTGCATAAGTAAATATTATATGTTACCTAATAAAAGACAAGATTCAACTTTCCAATTGAAAATTTGACAACGATCAAAATATTTAATTTGCAAAATCGAAATATATAAAGTTATAATAAGAAATGTTATTAATCTCGAGTTAATAAGAATATATGGTAAGGACCACACAGAATAAAAAAAGAGTTGTATGACTTAATATGTGTAATTGAGTAAGCATTTCAAGGATGCCTTATATAACTAGAGAAAAAATCACTAATGGATTTACGTAATGAAGGAATACAACTATCTACTAAAGTAAGATAAATAAAGAGATTGAGATCATATCCTGGGGATCCATTTTGTAATTCTACAAGGACTCGTCTGTATTAGGAAGATGATGTTGCCAAACCAATTGCTTTGGTACTATAGCTCATTCTTCTTTTAAAAATAAAAAACTCAAGTAATGTTGGTTTGGGAGTACAACTATGAACTAAGTATTGCTTATTTCTTTGAACAAAGACAAACAATCTCTAAACTCATGTGACATATTTTGTTCACTCAGTAACTAATTATTAGATCATGGATTTAAAGTAAAATCCTATTGAACAAGGTATGGAATTATGCTATTCATGAGATTTTGATGAAGTTCTCAAAGACACAGTCTTTGAAAAAAAATTTCCATTTCTTTTAAATTGTATTGAATAGGAAATACTTAAAAAAAAGGAAAAAAATATGTTGTCCAGCATAATGACAGTACAAAAATCCTATAAATGAATCTAAAGCAGTCGACTTCCACAGCCACGAAAGCAGCTTTTATGGTTATCCATGCAGATCATTTGCAAGCAAGGTTTTCTTGTCACTCTCTTTTATTCTCTAGATCTATAATCTAATGTTGTTAACCAAAAAAAAGGTAGAGAAGGAGATAACAAAAACATTCAAAGAAAATGGCAAGAGGATAGAACACATTGAGCATGCATGAGCCCAATACTCATCCAATTGTAATTGTCATACACTTGAAGAGAATAAATTAGATAAATTCATGAAGAATAGGTAGAAAAAGTTCAGCATTCACTATACTTAGATTAAGGCAAAAACCATAAAGGGAATACTGGATCATAATTAGTATACAAGAGCAAGATAAGAGCAAGGGTTGTTCGGTTGTGAAAAAAGTATATTTCGCCCAATCTTAGGTGATGGCGATTATATCTCACAGTTTTTTGACGCTTGTTTTGTTCAGATAGAGTTGTTGATATGAGGACCCAAGAGAAAGGTCTGCTAAAGGATTGGCAATACTCAAATTTAAAGGGAATAACAATTATAAAATAAAGCATGTTATCAGCAACAGTTATAAAAACCCAGACAACGAATGCATCAAAGTATAACTCATTTCATTTCCAATTTACAATTAAGAAATCTGACAAATTTAATATCAGGGACATTGCAGTTGCCATTATAAACCGTATATTGTATATTACCAAAGAATTTCTTCCTCATTCACATGATGTATGCTAATAGAAGTGTGTGTCTATATATACGTATGTATGTGTATATATATATTTCATACAAATAAGAGAAGGACCTTAGAAAGTTTAAACAAAAAAAACTTAAATTTGAAGAACAAGAGTCGATGAGAGCAACGAATTGAGGGTTGGAGTACTCACCTCAACAAACCCTAGAGTCGATGAGAAGTCGATAGAATGGTTTTGAGTTTTAATTAGCGATTTTGAGGGCGATTGAGGACTCACAAAATACTTATAGCGGAGATTGAAAGGATTTCCTCTTGACTCTGACGATCACGGGCTTAGGGTTCGAAGGATCGGCGTTGTAGGGAATTGACGATGGCTGAAGAACGATGAACATCAGTGTTCCAGTTAACAATGGCTGTTGTGAAGAGAGGGAACTATGGCCAGGATTTTGAGAAATTGAACAGTGTGGGAGGCGATGGAGGCTGGGGCAAAAATGAGAGAGATGTCTTTATTTCGTCTCTATTCCGAGGCAATGGAGGCGATGGAGGCTGGGGCAAAACGTATGGCCCATTCCGTCTCCATTTTAATCAATGATTCTCATCAACTCATGCATCTCGAGGCATGATGGGCTGCTAAAAAATACCCGAGTTTGTGAAGTTTTGGCGAGGAATTTGGCGCCAGTTTTTTAGCAACGCACTTTAAATTCCGTCTCTATTTTGTCTCTATTCCGTCTCTATAGAGGTGGCAAAAAAATGGGTCTGGACGGCTACGGGTCCGAATAGGACTGGCAAAAGTTGTCCAGACCCGTTTGTCCGATTTTGTCCAGACCCGCTATAAACGGGTTCAGGCAATATTTTTGTAAAAAACATACGGGTCTGGATAATTTTTGTGTCCGTTTAAAAATACGGGACCGTGTCCAGACAACAATTTCAAAAAAAGGGGTACCCGTTTAGCGATTAATTTGGACTATTGAGATGATCTCACTTTTTTGAAACTTTTGTGATGTGGGCATATCATTTTAAAACTTAGACAATAATGATTGAGGTTTTTTTTTTAAATAATTGATAAATAAAATATTGAATCATATTTAAAAATAAAAAACCGGACAAAACGGGAGCCGTATGTTTTACAAAAATACGGGTCTGGAAAAAAAAGTGCATGTTTTAAAAACGGGAACGGATCCGGACACTAATTTTAATCATTATAAGGGGAGGTATCCAGTCCCGTTTATGTCCGTTCCCTTTTTTTTGCCAGCCCTAGGTCTGAACACCCCCCTTAATAACAATTAAAAATAGTGTCCGAACCCGTACCCGTTTTTTAAACTGACACTTTTTTGTGTTCGGACCCGTATGTTTTTAAGAAATACAAGACCCGTTTTTTATCCGGACTCGTTTTTTCAATTTTACACGACTCTATAATTTGAGAGAATAAATTAATGGGTACCTTTGAGGGTGAGGGAGGTCGCGAACAAGATAAGGGAGGTCGTGGGTGGTCGGGGACGAGACGAGGGAGGACGTGGGAGGCCGGGGATGAGATGGGGGAGGTCGCGGCCGAGATGGGGGAACGTATGAGATGGAGACGTGAACAAGATAGGGGAGACTTTGGGAGAGGACAACATATGTTAGGATTAAAGTGAGTTAACATTTTTGTTTTAAATTGACGATGCTCCTCGAGATAGTACATTAGATATCATTAATTTCTCAAACTTAAAGTTGAAGCCCATGAAATGCTTTAGATTTCACCTATGTCATTGAAGCCCATAAAAGCCTATGCAAGTATGCAACCTCGATAACTCAAATTAAAATGTATGTAATGTGTTTTCTCAAAAATAAATCTAGTAATGTTTAGTGTTTTAGAAAATAAATTACACTATAAAACATATATTTACATTTGTGGACATTCAATGATGCATATCACAATGTTTTGAAAATTCAAGACATTATTATTATTATTATTATTATTGTTGTTATTATTATTATTATTATTAGGTATATCTAAAGTTTAGAAAAAAACTACTAAAGGAAAATATTTGGAATCTTGACTTAGATGCTAATACAATGTGGCTAGAAGTGAGTAGTTGCATAAGGAGAATGTGATCAAACGTATTAGGTATATCTAAAGGCTTGTGACCACCAAAGAAGGAAACATGGTGGTGGAATGAGGATGTCCAACGAGCAATTAAGACTAAAAGAGAGATGTATAGGAAAATACCTAAGTGTCAAGATGAAGATGTGTACAATCAATATAGAGAAGCTAGAAAACAAGCAAAAAAAAGTAGTTAGTCAAGCTAAAACAAATTTCATGGAAGATCTATATACAAGGTTAGGTAATAGAGATGGCGAAAAATATATATATATAGGCTAGCCAAATTAAGAGATAAAAAGAAACAAGACCTAAGTCATGTAAGATGTATTAAGGACGAAAATCAAAATGTTTTAACGCGCGAGGATGATATTAAGGAGAGATGGAGAAGTTACTTCGATAGTTTATTTAATGATGGTCAAGTTGATACCATAATAGATGAAAACCCACACCAAGAAAGAAATGTCAACTATACACGCAATATTAGAATTGTAGAAGTTAAAGAGGCATTGAAAAGAATGAAAATAGGGAAAGCATGTGGCCCAGATGAAATACCCATAGAGGTTTGGAAATGTTTAGGAGAAATTGGATTGACTTGGTTAACAAAACTTTTCAATAAAATTTTAAAATCAAAACGGATGCCAATGGATTGGAGAAGAAGCACGCTTGTGCCAATCTTCAAAAACAAAGGAGACATTCAAAGTTGCTCAAACTATCGGGGAATTAAACTTATGAGTCACACTATGAAACTTTGGGAGAAGATAATTAACAATAGGCTAAGGAGAGAAACAACAATATCAGAGAACCAATTTGGTTTCATGCCTGGGAGGTCAACTATGGAGGCGATTTTCCTTGTAAGACGATTGTTAGAAAAATATTATGAAAAGAAAAAAGATCTTCATATGGTATTCGTAGATTTAGAAAAAACATATGATAGGGTCCCTAGAGATGTTCTTTGGTGGGTTCTAGAAAGAAAAAGAGTGCATGCTAGATACATAGACACTATTAAGGATATGTATGATGGAGTAATAACGAGTATAAAAACATTTGGAGGAGCTACAAAAGAATTTCCTATTACGATAGGACTACATCAAGGATCGGCTTTAAGCCCATATCTATTTACTTTAGTTATAGATGAACTAACTAGACATATTCAAGAGGATATACCATGGTGTATGCTATTTGCAGATGATATTGTCTTAGTGGATGAAACTAAAGATGGAGTGAATAAGAAATTAGAACTCTGGAGGAATACATTAGAATCTAAAGGCTTTAAGTTGAGTAGGACGAAAACCGAATACATGCACTGTGAGTTTAGAAACACTAGACATCGAGATGACGGAGTGGTAAAATTAGGGGAAGTAGAAGTTCCTAAGGTAAACCACTTTAGGTACCTAGGATCAATCATACAAAATGATGGTAACATTGAGAATGATGTCACACATAGAATTCAAGTTTGGATGGAAGAAATGGCGGAGTGCAACAGGGGTGATTTGTGATCGAAATGTTCCTACTAAGTTAAAAGGAAAATTTTATAGGACCGCAATTAGGCCAGCTATGCTCTATGGAAGTGAATGTTGGGCGGTAAAGCAACAACAATTACATAAAATGAACGTAGCAGAAATGAGGATGCTTAGGTGGATGTGTGGTAAAACTCATAAAGATAGAATAAGAAATATAGAAATTCAAAGACAAATAGGAGTAGCACCAATTGATACAAAGATTAGGGAAGGGCGGTTGAGGTGGTTTGGTCACCTGCAAAGACGACCTACAAATGCCCCAACTAGAAAACTTGACTCAATAGAAACTGTAGAAATTCGACGAGGTAGGGGCAGACCAAAGTTAACATGGGATGCATTAATTAGGAGGGATTTGAATGGTTTGGAAAGCTCACCATCAGTTGCACTTAATCGAGCACAATGGAAAAGTTTGATCCATGTAGCCGACCCCAGTTAATTTGGGACTGAGGCTATGTTGTTGTTGTTGTTGTATTATTATTATTATTATTATTATTATTATTATTATTATTATTATTATTATTATTATTATTATTATTATTATTATTATTATTATTATTATTATTATTAGTCGATCCCAATTTATTTGGGACTGAGGCTATGTTGTTGTTTTCTGTTGTAAGCTACTTCTGTAAGGGGTTCAATCAATAGAAAATATAATTGATCTTTTTTCTTGATTCTTGTGGTTGATTAATCATTGGCAAAAAATGTCTTTTTTTACTTTTTTCAAAAAAAAAAAATAGAATGTCTTGTCCAATACTACTTCCAAACCTCCAAGTTCTTTAAGATGCAATAAAAAAGAATAATTAAACTTTTGTTGCTATATTGAATGTTTTTGTACTGTATTTTCAATTTTTTTGTAGTGTAATATATTATTATTATTATTATTACTATTAGTGATATTATAATTAATAATATTATTATTAATATTATTAATATTATTAATATTATTAATCTTATTAATATATAATTAATAATATTAATATTAATATTATTATTATTATATCATAGGATCCGGATGAAGGTGGAAAGACTAGTAGCGTAGACGAATACCTCATCTTGGTCATCTCCGTGCTCGCACAATAATCAATTATGATGTTCATCTTATATTCATTCCTCGAAGATCGACATTAGTGATATTGATAGCATATTTTTCAAATTCGGGTCTGCACATACTTAGCACGTACATCAAGAAATGTTTTGGAGAAGCCAAGGATGCGCCCTCAAGAGTCGAGAGTACTTCTATATGACCCACCATGCCTCTAGGCGAGATCTACGCTCGTTTGAGTCCTCAATAGGCACGACTTAGGCAAACCTTGACAAAGCTTTCGGCACAACAATGCTGAGGCCTAGCCACGCCTTAAGCCCTCCCCATATACGCCTTGATCACCTTAATTCAATCGAATAAATCTACTTGGACTCATGAGTCCGGACTCATAGAGAGGTTTTTAAAATTTTTGTAAATATTTAAGGGGTATTAAATGAATTTTACAAGTGATTATGGTTGCTTCATTAATTGCTCGAGGATGTATTTGAAATAAAAAAAAAGTTTTGAGTCCGGACTCATTAGTCCAAATAATACTACCCAATTCAATATCATTTCCATGTATGCACGAATCTCGAGGAAAAATTAATCACTTCTCTACGTATGTATGGGTCTTGAAAATTAAAGAACATGTACGCACGAATCTAGAGAATTAATGAATCTGGAGAATTAAAAAGTATGTAAGTACCGATCTCGAGAATTATAGGATCTCGAAAATTAAAGAGCATTTATGTATAGATATTGACAAATATAGAAAGATAAATAATTAAAGTGGAGAGACATAATTAAAGAGAGAGAAAAAGATAATAATGAGAGAAAGAAAGAGATAAAGAGAGGGAGCATTAATGCTATACGTAGAGAGAGAGAGTATGTCACCCTATCTTATTTAATGCTTTGTGTGAATGTCAGATTTTGTAGGTAGAAGACTATTTTATCCTTCATTATTTAATGTGACCCACTCTTCATTTTAAATTATTTTGAGGCCCTCGAGAATGTTAAAAATTATGAAAAACTCATTTGAATCTGGACTTTTTGGGTCCAAAAAGCTTTTTTCTATCACTTTTAGTCTTTCCTAATAAAGTGTAGAGGTCAAAACATTGCATTGTTTAGTGGGTGTGCTGCCATACCTCCTCTATGTAATCCCTGCAGTCTCAAATGCGGCCCAACAATGATCATATCAAAATGTGTTTCAGTTGTGTCTCCTTCCAATATGGCTTTAAGAGCAAAGCTAAATGATCTGATCCGCTTGCTGGCTAGTGGGAGAGACTAGCTTCAGGAAATCGGTGGAGCCATGATAGTGAACACAACGTTCAATCCAACCTTGCCATCACATGATTACTCCCAGTTCGTCAGTTGGACCATGTAAACTTGGGCCCTGTAAACCCCAGGTCAATCAAATTAGCATTATTAATAAACTCCTGAAATGCTTAATTGTTGGATGCACACCAAGGCTTGCCTCCACTCTTTTCATTCTAGTGGGTTATAAAGTTAAAGTCTCCTAGTAACATTATTGGATCTGGAATTTGTTGGAGTGGTTGTGCAAGAATTGGAATTTGTTTGACACGTATGTTTGGCATTGATGTTGGGGTTACTCAACAAGAAAGTAACCCCTTCAACTCGAGAGACAGATGAATAAAATCCATTAAGCCACGAACAATGCACCAAATCAATCACACTACAAAGAACACAAGATTTAACGTGGAAAACCCTCCAAATCAGAGGAAAAAAAAACCACGGGCCAAACTCCGAATAAATCCACTATATGAATAAAGAGTACAAGAATCTCAATTGAGGAAAATACAATATAACTCCTTCAAAGAACTTAAATGGTCACACCAAGATCTTGAAGAACTCCACCCTCAAATTGTACCCTTTCTTGATCACCAAGAAACCACCAAAGACTTCGCCGCGAGTCTTCAGATTTAAGATCTTGATGTATCTTCAATGTAGAGAAAATTGTTGTTGCATTCACTTCCTTGAACGCACAATGTAGAAGAGAGAAGAAAATTACCAAAAAACACAAAAGCTGGCTGATTAGAAGAAATCCCCCAATTCGTTAATTCACTCCAATTTTCTTTCCTATTTTTTTTCTCTCCAAGATTTCTATTCCACAACCAATTCGTTGTTTTATGTGTTGGACTTTTCCATTTTGTGTGGGGCCCACACAAAAACCAACAATCTCCCCCTCCAACACATGGGGAGATCTCAATCATATTTGATGCTCAATAACAACTCAGCCCCACCAACTTGGTGCAGGGATCGATGCTTCTCACGAGTCACCACCTTCGTCAACATATCACCGGATTCTTATCGGTGCGAATCTTCTTCGACTCATCTCATGATCATTCACAACTTCTCGAATCCAATGGTATCGGATATCAATGTGCTTAGTGCGGCAATGATAAGTAGCATTCTTGCTCAAATCTAGAGCACTCGACTATCACAGCTTCACTTTGCATACCCATCTTCTTGCTTCAACCCCAACTCTTGAAGGAATCTCTTCAACCAAAGCATTTCTTTGCTTGCTTCAAGATTATAGCAATATATTCTCGCCTCTGTCGTGGACAAAGCAACACACTTTTGCAATTTTGATCGCCAAGATACAAACTCCCCCTGCAAAAGTGAACACATACCCCGAAGTAGATTTTCTCGCCATTAAGGTCACATGCCATATCCGAATCAGTATATCCCTCCAAAGTAGGTTTCGAGCCCCCAAAACATAAAGACATCTTCGAAGTACCTCTCAAATATCTCAAAATCCATTTCACTGTTTCCCAATGAACTTTTCCAGGATTTGAGAGAAATCTGCTGACCACACCAACTGCGTGAGCAATATCTGGTCGGGTGCAAACCATCGCATACATCAAACTCCCAACTGCAGAGGAGTAAGGAATATCTGACATCTCCGCTATATCTATAGAAGTAGAGGGACATGATTTCTTACTAAGTGTGAAGTGATTAGCAAGAGGTGTGCTAACTGGCTTAGCATTGTTCATATTGAATCTGCTCAAGACCTGCTCAACATACTTTTCCTGTGACACCCATAACTTTTTGGATCTCCTGTCACGAATAATCTGCATGCCAAGAATCTGTTTTGCCGGCCCCAGGTCTTTCATATCAAAAGAACTAGATAATTCTTTCTTCAAGTTTCCAATCAAGGAAACATCATGCCCCACTATCAACATATCATCAACATAGAGCAACAAGATCACAAGCTTCCCATCTCGAAAATTTCTTGAAGTAGACACAATGATCTCGCATACTGTTCTAGTGTACTCTTGACCCATCATGAAAGAGTCAAATTTCTTATACCATCGCCTTGGAGCTTGTTTCACCATACAAGCTCTTCTTCAACTTGCAAACCAAATGTGTTTTTCCCTGTTACTTCAAATCCTTCAAAGTTGATCCATATAAATCTCTTCCTCCAAATCACCATGGAGGAATGCAGTCTTCACATCTAACTGCTCAAGCTCAAGATCCAAGCTAGCAGTCAGACCCAAAATCACTCGAATAAAACTCATCTTCACAACAGGGGAAAAAATCTCATCAAAGTCAATTCCTTTCTTCTGATTGAACCTCTTCACTACCAAACGAGCTTTATATTTTACTAGCTTATCTCCATCTCTGCCTTCAACTTGTACACCCATTTATTCTTCAAAGGTTTTCTACCTTTTGGAAGTTCCACCACTCATAAGTATTGTTCTTCTTCAAAGAACTCATCTCCTCCCCGCATTGCTTTCATCCATTGAGCTTTGTCTTTGTGAATCGAACTCCCCGGAAGCTCTCTGGCTCCCCCTCTTCTGTAATTGTAACATAATTAGAACTGGGGTACCTAGTAGAAGGAAGCAACCCTCTCTCAAACCTTCTAAGTGAAGGTTCAACTAAAGCTGTTGGTGGAGGAGTTTGCTCCCCGCTCAAAGATCATCAACCGGTTCTGCACATCAACCCCATGTTCTTCAAATGAGTCTCCCTCATGTGTGGCTTCAGTAATGGAAGAAGACTCAAATCCAGAAACATCATCATCATCAACTATGATTTTCTTTGATGTCTTCAAATCTGCTATGGTCTCATATTCATGAAAGGCCACATCCCCGGACTTGACAATCTTTTTCTTCTCTGGATCCCATAACCTATAACCAAACTCGCATCTCCAAATCCCAAGAGGATACACGGAACAATTCTATCATCAAGTTTCGTCTCTCTCCTCCTTAGGCACATGCATAAATGCCTTGCATCCAAACACCTTCAAGTGAGAGTAAGTAACATCTTTCCCAGGACCAAACTCTCTCTCGGAACATCAAACTCCAATGGTGCTGAAGGAGAGCGATTCATCAAGTAGCAAGCAGTACTGAGAGCCTCACCCCAAAACGACTTGGGCAACTTAGCCATTTTTAACATACATCTGACTTTATCAAGGATGGTTCTGTTTGTTCTTTCAGCAACACCATTATGTTGAGGAGTACCCGAAACAGTCTTCTCATGTCTGATTCCATGTTCTGAGCAATAATTCTCGAACTCCTTTGAAGTGTTTTCTCCCCCGTTATCACTACGAAGGCACTTCAAAGATACGCCTTTTTCTCGTTCCACCATCATATGAAACTTCTTGAGGTACTCAAGAACCTGACATTTTGTTCTCAACACAAACACCCAAACCTTCCGTGAAGCATCATCAATAAAAGTAACAAAGTATCTGCCACCTCCCATAGTTTCCACATCAATGGGACCACAAACATCGAGTATACTAACTCAAGTAAATTTCTTTTTCTTTCAATGATGAAGAAAAATAAACTTTATGTTGCTTACCGAATAAGCAATCATCACAAGGGTTCAAATATTTACCTTTGGCAAAGGGAATGTGAGACTTCTTTGCCAACACCGCAACCCTTTCTCACTCAAGTGACCTAGCCGCCTATGCCACGGATCCGGTGAAGAATCATCTTCAATTGCGTTCGAGTCACCTCCGACGGTGCTTCAATTGAGTCTTGTAAAGTGTATAGCTCAATTTTCCTCTAGCAACAACAATTGAGCCTTTGGTGAGTTTCCACTCCTTGCCCCCAAAGATGTTGTAGTAACCATCTAGGTCCAAAGCATGAGTAGAAATCAAATTCGAAGGATCCGGAACATGTCGCACATCTTTCGAATTACACGTGCAACCCATATTTGTCTGCACAAAGACATCTCCAATGCCAACTATATCTCGCAAAGCGTTGTTCCCCATCTTTGCCTTACCAAAATTCCTGCTCGATAAACATAGAAGAAATCCTTCATCGGAGTAGCATGGAAAGATGTTTGCGGAATCAACAACCCATTCACTATCTCGTATTAGTGACATGACCTTGATCTTCAACTAAAGAAAGCACAACCAAGTCTTCAATTGCATCCGATATAGCAGTAGTATTATTCGATCATTCGCTTTATTTTGATTTTTCTCATCATTCTCGTTATCTTTTCCACACTCTACAATTTTTCTTTATGTGTCCTTCCTTGCCACAATGATAACAAGAGAATTTTCCTTTTCCTTGAGACTTGCCTCTAGATTTACTCCGCCCCCTCGGACCTCTAAACTGACTTCTGCCTCTATGTTCTGTAGTAGTGACAAGAGCTTGTGAAGTTTCAATGCCTTTATCCTTTCTCCTAGTCTCCTCGTCAAAGAGACTATCCCGCACTATGGATGAAGATAAGACACCGCCTGGAGCAGAATTACTTAGAGACACCACCAAGGTTTCCCAGCTTTCTAGCAACGAGCTCAAGAGTAAAAGTGCTTGTAACTCATCCTCAAGCACAATCTTCATAGCACTTAATTGATTGATCAATGCTTCGAAATCATTCAAGTGCTCTATCATCGACCCATCTTTGTACTTCATATTAACAAGCCTTCTAATTATAGAAGCCTTGTTCTCGAGCCCCTTCCTCTCACACATATTCTCGCAATTTTCTCCACAACTCTTGCGCATCAACCTCTTTGCTTGACATGGTGATAAATACCGAGATCGATCCACTTTCGAATAGTCCCAGCAGCTTTTTCTGCAACTTCCTCCAATTAACATCGATATTTTCTCGACTTGTTTTGTCCAAATTCAATTGGATCAAATAAATCCTTGCAATAAAGATGATCTTCCATCATCTGTTGCCAAATTGAATAATTTGTAGCCGTCAACTTGACCATATTGCTTGATTTATCATCATCATCCACCATCTTGATTCCCACAAAGATTCCCTGAACACGAACTAACCGCGGCTTTGATACCACTTGTTGGGGTTACTCAACAAGAAAGTAACCCCTTCAACTCGAGAGACAGATGAATAAAATCCACTAAGCCACGAACAATGCACCAAATCAATCACACCACAAAGAACACTAGATTTAACGTGGAAAACCCTCCAAATCAGAGGGAAAAAAGACCACGGGCCAAACTCCGAATAAATCCACTATATGAATAAAGAGTACAAGAATCTCAATTGAGGAAAATACAATATAACTCCTTCAAAGAACTTAAATGGTCACACCAAGATCTTGAAGAACTCCACCCTCAAATTGTACCCTTTCTTGATCACCAAGAAACCACCAAAGACTTCGCATGCGAGTCTTCGATTTAAGATCTTGATGTATCTTCAATGTAGAGAAAATTGTTGTTGCATTCACCGCCTTGAACGCACAATGTAGAAGAGAGAAGAAAATTACCAAAAAACACAAAAGTTTGGTGATTAGAAGAAATCCCCCAATTCGTTAATTCACTCCAATTTTCTTTCCTATTTTTTTCTCTCCAAGATTCCTATTCCACAACCAATTCGTTGTTTTATGTGTTGGACTTTTCCATTTTGTGTGGGGCCCACACAAAAACCAACAATCTCCCCTCCAACACATGGGGAGATCTCAATCATATTTGATGCTCAATAACAACTCAAATTTCCCCACCAACTTGTGCAGGATCGATGCTTCTCACGAGTCACCACCTTCGTCGACATATCACCGGATTCTTATCGGTGCGAATCTTCTTCGACTCATCTCATGATCATTCACAACTTCTCGAATCCAATGGTATCGGATATCAATGTGCTTAGTGCGGCAATGATAAGTAGCATTCTTGCTCAAATCTAGAGCACTCGACTATCACAGAGTTCACTGCATACCCATCTTCTTGCTTCAACCCCAACTCTTGAAGGAATCTCTTCAACCAAAGCATTTCTTTGCTTGCTTCAGTTATAGCAATATATTCTGCCTCTGTCGTGGACAAAGCAACACACTTTTGCAATTTTGATTTGCCAAGATACAGCTCCCCTACAAAAGTGAACACATACCCCGAAGTAGATTTTCGCCATTAAGGTCACATGCCATATCTCGAATCGTATATCCCTCCAAAGTAGGTTTCGAGCCCCCAAAACATAAAGACATCTTCGAAGTACCTCTCAAATATCTCAAAATCCATTTCACTTTGCTTCCCAATGAACTTTTCCAGGATTTGAGAGAAATCTGTTGACCACACCAATGCGTGATCAATATCTCGGTCGGGTGCAAACCATCGCATACATCAAACTCCCAACTGCAGAGGAGTAAGGAATATCGACATCTCCGCTATATCTATAGAAGTAGAGGGACATGATTTCTTACTAAGTGTGAAGTGATTAGCAAGAGGTGTGCTAACCGGCTTAGCATTGTTCATATTGAATCTACTCAAGACACTGCTCAACATACTTTTCTGTGACACCCATAACTTTTTGGATCTCCTGTCACGAATAATCTGCATGCCAAGAATCTGTTTTGCCGGCCCCAAGTCTTTCATATCAAAAGAACTAGATAATTCTTTCTTCAAGTTTCCAATCAAGGAAACATCATGCCCCACTATCAACATATCATCAACATAGAGCAACAAGATCACAAGCTTCCCATCTGAAAATTTCTTGAAGTAGACACAATGATCTGCATCTGTTCTAGTGTACTCTTGACCCATCATGAAAGAGTCAAATTTCTTATACCACTGCCTTGGAGCTTGTTTCAGTCCATACAAGCTCTTCTTCAACTTGCAAACCAAATGTGTTTTTCCTGTTACTTCAAATCCTTCAAGTTGATCCATATAAATCTCTTCCTCCAAATCACCATGGAGGAATGCAGTCTTCACATCTAACTGCTCAAGCTCAAGATCCAAGCTAGCAGTCAGACCCAAAATCACTCGAATAAAACTCATCTTCACAACAGGGGAAAAAATCTCATCAAAGTCAATTCCTTTCTTCTGATTGAACCTCTTCACTACCAAACGAGCTTTATATTTTACTAGCTTATCTCCATCTGTCTTCAACTTGTACACCCATTTATTCTTCAAAGGTTTTCTACCTTTTGGAAGTTCCACCAGCTCATAAGTATTGTTCTTCTTCAAAGAACTCATCTCCTCCTGCATTGCTTTCATCCATTGAGCTTTGTCTTTGTGAATCTGAACTCCCTGGAAGCTCTCTGGCTCCCCCTCTTCTGTAATTGTAACATAATTAGAACTGGGGTACCTAGTAGAAGGAAGCAACCCTCTCTCAAACCTTCTAAGTGAAGGTTCAACTAAAGCTGTTGGTGGAGGAGTTTGCTCCCCCTGCTCAGCATCATCAACTGGTTCTGGCACATCAACCCCATGTTCTTCAAATGAGTCTCCCTCATGTGTGGCTTCAGTAATGGAAGAAGACTCAAATCCAGAAACATCATCATCATCAACTATGATTTTCTTTGATGTCTTCAAATCTGCTATGGTCTCATATTCATGAAAGGCCACATCCCTGGACTTGACAATCTTTTTCTTCTCTGGATCCCATAACCTATAACCAAACTCTGCATCTCCAAATCCCAAGAGGATACACGGAACAATTCTATCATCAAGTTTCTGTCTCTGCTCCTTAGGCACATGCATAAATGCCTTGCATCCAAACACCTTCAAGTGAGAGTAAGTAACATCTTTCCCAGACCAAACTCTCTCTGGAACATCAAACTCCAATGGTGCTGAAGGAGAGCGATTCATCAAGTAGCAAGCGATCGAGAGCCTCACCCCAAAACGACTTGGGCAACTTAGCCATTTTTAACATACATCTGACTTTATCAAGGATGGTTCTGTTTGTTCTTTCAGCAACACCATTATGTTGAGGAGTACCCGGAACAGTCTTCTCATGTCTGATTCCATGTTCTGAGCAATAATTCTCGAACTCCTTTGAAGTGTTTTCTCCCCCGTTATCACTACGAAGGCACTTCAAAGATACGCCTTTTTCTCGTTCCACCATCATATGAAACTTCTTGAGGTACTCAAGAACCTGACATTTTGTTCTCAACACAAACACCCAAACCTTCCGTGAAGCATCATCAATAAAAGTAACAAAGTATCTGCCACCTCCCATAGTTTCCACATCAATGGGACCACAAACATCAGAGTATACTAACTCAAGTAAATTTCTTTTTCTTTCAAATGATGAAGAAAAATAAACTTTATGTTGCTTACCGAATAAGCAATCATCACAAGGGTTCAAATATTTACCTTTGGCAAAGGGAATGTGAGACTTCTTTGCCAACACCTGCAACCCTTTCTCACTCAAGTGACCTAGCCGCCTATGCCACAGATCTGGTGAAGAATCATCTTCAATTGCGTTCAGGTCACCTCTGACGGTCTTCAATTGAGTCTTGTAAAGTGTATAGCTCAATTTTCCTCTAGCAACAACAATTGAGCCTTTGGTGAGTTTCCACTCCTTGCCCCCAAAGATGTTGTAGTAACCATCTAGGTCCAAAGCATGAGTAGAAATCAAATTCAGAAGCAGATCCGGAACATGTCGCACATCTTTCGAATTACAGTGCAACCCATATTTGTGTGCACAAAGACATCTCCAATGCCAACTATATCTCGCAAAACTTTGTTCCCCATCTTTGCCTTACCAAAATTCCCCGCTGATAAACATAGAAGAAATCCTTCCTCGGAGTAGCATGGAAAGATGTTTGCGAATCAACAACCCATTCACTATCTCGTATTAGTGACATGACCTTGATCTTCACTAAAGAAAGCACAACCAAGTCTTCAATTGCATCGATATAGCAAATTAGTATTATTCGATCATTCGCTTTATTTTAATTTTTCTCATCATTCTCATTATCTTTTCCACACTCTACAATTTTTCTTTATGTGTCCTTCCTTGCCACAATGATAACAAAGAAGTTTTCCTTTTCCTTGAGACTTGCCTCTAGATTTACTCCGCCCCCTCGGACCTCTAAACTGACTTCTGCCTCTATGTTCTTTAGTAGTGACAAGAGCTTGTGAAGTTTCAATGCCTTTATCCTTTCTCCTAGTCTCCTCGTCAAAGAGACTATCCCGCACTATGGATGAAGACAAGACACCGCCTGGAGCAGAATTACTTAGAGACACCACCAAGGTTTCCCAGCTTTCTAGCAACGAGCTCAAGAGTAAAAGTGCTTGTAACTCATCCTCAAGCACAATCTTCATAGCACTTAATTGATTGATCAATGCTTCGAAATCATTCAAGTGCTCTATCATCGACCGCCCATCTTTGTACTTCATATTAACAAGCCTTCTAATTATAGAAGCCTTGTTCCGAGCCCCCTTCCTCTCACACATATTCTGCAATTTTCTCCACAACTCCCCGTGCATCAACCTCTTTCTTGACATGGTGATAAATACCGAGATCGATCCACTTTCGAATAGTCCCAGCGAGCTTTTCGGTTGCAACTTCCTCCAATTAACATCGATATTTTCTCGACTTGTTTTGTCCAAATTCAATTGGATCAAATAAATCCTTGCAATAAAGATGATCTTCCATCATCTCGTTGCCAAATTGAATAATTTGTAGCCGTCAACTTGACCATATTGCTTGATTTATCATCATCATCCACCATCTTGATTCCCACAAAGATTCCCTAACACGAACTAACCGCGGCTTTGATACCACTTGTTGGGGTTACTCAACAAGAAAGTAACCCCTTCAACTCGAGAGACATGAATAAAATCCACTAAGCCACGAACAATGCACCAAATCAATCACACCACAAAGAACACTAGATTTAACATGGAAAACCCTCCAAATCGAGAGGAAAAAGACCACGGGCCAAACTCCGAATAAATCCACTATATGAATAAAAGTACAAGAATCTCAATTGAGGAAAATACAATATAACTCCTTCAAAGAACTTAAATGGTCACACCAAGATCTTGAAGAACTCCACCCTCAAATTGTACCCTTTCTTGATCACCAAGAAACCACCAAAGACTTCGCCGCGAGTCTTGATTTAAGATCTTGATGTATCTTCAATGTAGAGAAAATTGTTGTTGCATTCACCGCCTCGAACGCACAATGTAGAAGAGAGAAGAAAATTACCAAAAAACACAAAAGCTGGCTGATTAGAAGAAATCCCCCAATTCGTTAATTCACTCCAATTTTCTTTCCTATTTTTTTTCTCTCCAAGATTCCTATTCCACAACCAATTCGTTGCTTTATGTGTTGGACTTTTCCATTTTGTGTGGGGCCCACACAAAAACCAACAATTGAATGAAGATAGACTCCTATTATTCTCCACGCAAACTTCCTTTTTTTCCCGGATCAAAAATTCCATGAAAAAATCCCATAGACAACTACTTTGACAACCGTGACATCATTCCACAACACTGCAAGGCCACCTGCATGTCCTCTTGGATCCACAGCTAATGCACAATTAAATCCCGATTTTGTTCTAATTTCTTCAATTTTCTTGCTTGAATTCTTGATATCAAGAAGGAATACCACCTTGGGGGAATGAAGTCTAACTAGCTTCTTGAGTATTCCAAACGTCAGGGTATTTGATAGTTCCAGCACAACATCATGGATCGGTGTGGGGCCTGTTAAGTGGCTACCACTACCTGTTCAATCGGGGGAAGGGGAGATGGGCCTTAGTTTGTGCCTTCATGGTTGGTTGTCCATAATAGGTTAAAGGCTAAGGATGAGGGGTTAATGTTATCTATTGAGGGTACCAAGGGTGGTGAAATTGTGAGGTCAGATTGTTTAAGTTTGGTAGCTGGAATGCGGTTGTTGGAAAATAATGATGTGGGGGGTTTTGGGTTTTCTGGCCTTGGCCTTGACTCTTGTAGATTTACAGTTGGTTTTCTTAACATGAGCTGATGAATTATTGGGCCAAGGTTAAAGAGGTCTGTAGTCAGGGGACTTTCTTGGTTGGGGAATGGATGAAAATGGTTTGGACGTTCAACAAGAGAAACCGCAGGGTTAGGCAATGGGCTTGGGTGGTTAGTCCAATGGAAGTTAAGGTGGGCTTAGGCAATGGATTTGGGTTAGGAGGTCCATGTGGGTTGAGAAGAATCTCTCTAAATGACATCAACAATAGTGACATCATATTCCAGATGCACTTTAATGTCATTCTAGATATGGTAAGTCAGGCCTGAAGGGAGGTGAGGGGAAGTCTATTGTGATTGGACATGCACCGCATCATTAGCCTCAAGAACCATCGAGCTTAGTACATGCACGTGGGGGTACGAGTGCAACTCTACTGCCATTGACTCTGAGGCATCACCTCGACGTTGCTCCGGGATACTTTTTATTGCTATGCCATCAGTTTCATTCGTGTTTTTATTTCATTTTATCTCTGTTGATTTGTTTGATATCGCTCGAGATTAAGTTTTTCGTAATCATTCGTGGTTTTGCATCGGTGGTTTTTGATCAGAAAGAACATACGGCCACCAACCATATAATTGTCCAGTAAAACCTGAAGTAATGGCTAAGACAATTTGTTCCTCAGGATGATCATGCATATTGCAAGCTTTTGCATAAGTTTGCATTTTGAGAATGACATCCAAAACATGATATTCAGATAAACCATCAATATTCCAATCATAGAGAGTAGATCCATCAAATTTATGATTCTTTGGAACTTTTTCTTCAATAACCATATCAGCAGGAGATGGTCTTGTATAATATTATTTTTGTAATGGAAATCTATTCTTAAATCTTTTTCTTTCAATACGATTGACAGAAAAATGATCAGAAGATAAATTGGAAGATTGAGAAACAGAAAGAGTCACAGAAGCAGAATCATCTGACTTAGTAGATTCATTCTGAACTTGATCAAGATTAGCAATAAGAGGACCTTTATCCTTTGTTTTGGATATAGGTTGAGATGAAGATAAACTAGAGGGAGTATTCGAAATATTTAGCTGCGCTAATTGCTTAGTTAATATTTCCAAAAATTCATTTGAAACTTTATTTTGTTTTATAATATGAGAAACATCTTTTGATGTAGCAACACCAAGATCAGGGATAAAAGCTTTAAACGGAGTAGCTTTAATATCTTCCTTTATTTGAATTGGTGCTAAAGGGACATGTAATGGAACTTCAACATTAACGCGCATGAACTTCCTTTGTTCAATTCCAGTTGTAGTGAAACCAGAGTCTGAATCAACAACGGTCCCAATTCTTTCTCCAATTTGTTCAACGGCCTCTAGGTCACAAAATTGTAATGGAATTTTGTAGATTTGAAACAAGAATGACTTAGTGGAGAAAGTATCCGACTTCAACTAAATCTTCTCATGCCATTGGGTGGTGGCAAATAGAATTTTTTCAAATAGCCATGGGCCATGGGTTATGACATATTCCCATTGGGTTTCATCTGGAAGGAAATTTGGAATATATTAGCCTCTACTTCAAGAAACTCCGTGCCATTCGTCTGATTCCAAGCTTTAAGTAATGCATCCTTTACACATTTTTGTTGAATTTCTTGTACGTGAGGAGATGACCAATAAGACTGAGTTTACACTTCCTGATCACTGCCGATTGGTCCTTGAGTTGGATCATAAGAGGTTTTGCTTCTCGTTCATTGAGCTTGAAACCAGCCAAATCTCGAGCGATAGTCTGTTCCGGCCTAAAATTTTTAAATGTATTTTAATCCTTAAACATGATCACCGACCCATTATGTGAGACCCACATCGCGATGTGCACACTGACCGAGGCACATGGCCGAGGTATAAGTTACATTTGCGTAATGATTTCCTAGTGTACCGTACATGTGTAGACTACTAAGTCACCTCTACTTGTTATTTATAGGTGTTGATACGTAAGCCGGGATACGTCTCGAGATGCATGCAGTCGTGGGACCGGGTAGAGACTGACATGGCGAGTCATTTATTTAATTGGATAAATTAATGTGACTTAATTAGTTAAATATTATGTGGCTATAGTTTATTTATATAAATGTAACCTAAGTTAACATAATAAAAACAATAACTATTGATGTTCCTTGAGATACGTATGGACACATCAAGAGACCAATAGAGTATGAGTTGATGTTAGCAAGGGTGAGTTAGTGAAAAGTTAGTGGATTTGCAATAAGAGGTCAACCATTAGATTAGCCTTGAGATAGGAGTATACATTAAGATCAAGGGCTATAATTAAACCTTACCTACATATATAAATAAGTGTTTGTAATGGCCATGCAAATCATCTAGATCTAAATCCATTAAGAGAGAAACTTTGAGATTTAATTTGGTGGATTTCTCTACAGATTTGTGGGAAGGGGATCAAATTCATCATCAAATTGAAGAAATCAAGTTAGGAATCAAGTAACAACTTAGGTAATGAAGTTCATCACCTCTACATGCTTTAATTTTATGAGCATAGGGTCTTGAATTAGGAAGTTGTAATCAAAATGATTTTGGAAACATTTTTCACTAATTTTATGATTTAAATGAGACATCAAGTGAGTCCTTGAACCTTGATTTTTGAAATTAAAGATTTTTGGTAAAATTGAAAATGTAAGTTCAGTTCTGGTTTTTGGGAAATTTTAGAGGGTAATTGATATCATTTCCAAAATTGGTTTACATATTTGAATTCCTCGTTTCAAGATGATAATCTAGCTATTAAGAAGTTCTTGATTTGGATTCAAAACAAAAAAGTTATGAATTTTTGAATTTTTATGTGTTCTTCACTAAATTTTCTCAAATACATGTTTAACTTGATGAAATCTACAAAAGGGATCAAATGGCTTTTGTTTGATTATGTTGTTGTAGTCATTTTAAGGTTTATTTTGATCAAATTAAGGTAATCTTTGAGTTTCCAAGCTTGCATTTCAAAATTAGAGGTTTTTGACTTAGATTTAAATCCCGTATTGGTTTTTACACTGTTTTTAGAAGGTAAACATTATGTTCTTTGAAAACAGTTTACGTATTTGGATTCCTTGCGAAAAACCATTAAATTTGCTATAAAGAAGTTTGAAATTCATAGTTGAATCGGTAAAGTTATGATCTATCAAAAATCTTGTGTTATTTGTGTCAATGAATCTAGTTTTTCCTAAATTCTGATATAAAGAAGTTTTTATTCTTTAAATCTGATTTTGATCATAAAATCTTTGCAAAATTTCGTTTGGCTAAGTATTTTGGATTTTCATATTTGGTTTTAATTTGATCAAGTTATGTCGATTTGAAGTTATGCCGATTAAAACTTAAACCACTTAACTTAGTCTAAAACCTTATCTAATGGCCTAAACCCACTTTAAAACATACTAAATGATACTAGGAGCCTAGGGAAGAGTCTCGAGAGTTTGGGTACGCGTTTTGGGGGTGTTGGAGGCCTTTAAGCTAAGGAATACATTGCGTGACTTATAAGTAATCTTGTTGAGGTTCTTATTTACATTTCATTCCAATTATGCTATATTTTACAGTCTATTTGTAACGACCCTAAATTTCTAACTCATGACACGTGTCATCACATGACTCTAATGGGGACTTGTAATGGCGTGGCGTACTTGGTCAACTTTCGAGAGTCGACACCGAGGTATTTTATATTCTCATGATGCGTGTATTACTTATCTATACCCAAAGTATACAAATTCAAACTGATTTATCTTGATATATAGGAGTTGAGACGCGAGCGAAAACACGTCTCGAGATGCGTGCAAGCATAGAAATTGGGTAGCTGAGTTAGGTAAGGACCTAGTCTAACCATGGAGTTTAATTATTTATAAGCACTTGACTAAGTTGCTTAGAATCAAATATTAAGGTTATTATATCAAATTCAGCCTAAGTTGAAAATTTAAATAAGTGTGCATATATATACATACCAATAAATATAAGATGTACATACCTTATTAAGCTACGTACACATATACTTAACTAGTGGAAATGAAGGCCATGCACAGCCCAACTAAAGACCTTTAATGATCTTAGAATCTTATGTAAGGGAAAGATAAAGGAATGATCTAATAGTCATAACTTAAAAGATAAGAGTATAAAATACCCCTTAGCTGAATTTCGTTTCTTGCTCTAAACATTCCAAGTCTAAAAAGAGAAGAGAAAATAAGAAAGCTAGCCAAGCTTGTTGTTAAGTGATAAAATCGGAAAGGAATTTATGGCATTCAAGGGCTATTGGGGGCTAAGAAATAAAACTAGAACAAGGAAATAACCTAGGTAAGCATTTCTTTCTCTTGTTGCCTAGGTTATTGAGTTTAAATTGGGACTTTTGTTGTATTTAATGAAATTCTGAGTTGATTTTGTATTTCCTCTCTATACAAGGTTACTCCACACTGATTTTCAAGGATTTATTTGGCTTGCCAAATATTTTTGAAATTTTTAGTTTTGAGTTTAGATTTGTGTCCTTGATCGTGCAAGTTTTCATCTTTGCTTTGATGATGAATGAATATTAAATTATGATGGATTGTTGTTGTTTTTGATGTTGTTGAGGATGATGTACCTTGTTGTGATAGTTTTTGGAGATGGAGATGACCTAGGTGGGATTTGAGGTCAAAAACCCCAAATCATGACTGCAGAAATGAAGTCTGTAACGCGTCTAGCGCACTATCCTTCCTGGATAGTGCGCTATTCATTATGCAGACTGGACAGATTGACCTGTTTTCGTAAAATGACCATAACTTTCCATTTTAAGTTGGGTTTTGATGCTCCGCATATCGTTGGAAAGCTAAGTTAAAGAGGAAAAACCTAAGATTATAAGATCTCAAAAATAAATTCATTTAATTTGTCAAAAATGAAAGTTAGAGTTAATATGTGGGAATTGTCTTTTTGTAACTTTTTGAGCTGGTTTTGGGTATTCAAAATTTTGAAGCCTTTCACTCATCAAATTTAGCTCATTTTTCTAGATTTATGTTTTCATTATAAAGAAGTTGCCCATCGATTTTCACGCCTTTCTAACTTGTCTAACCAGGTTTTCCAACTAAGTTTTTGAACCATGTTTCTATTGAACTTAAAATGAGCTGATTTTCGAACATTGTCACTCCGAGGGTCAAATGACCTCAGAACCCAACCTAAATGTCGAGATCATAGTTTTATATCATGCAATAAGTGCCTGACAATTTTCATGACATTTGGAGCTTTCTAACCCACATTTCTAAATGCCTATTGATTTGACTAAGTTATGTTTTCAAACAAGTCTATATTGGACTGAATTTTTGTAAATGGAGTATCAAACCACATGAATGATTTCTAAATAAGTTTAATTGTTATTTTACTCTTATAAACATCGGAGTTGGAACTCGAGACCTTTCGAGATCGATTCCGGGTATATTTAAGTCCACTTTTAATAAGTAAAAGTTGAGAATAATGGAAACTAAATTACAATAAGGACTTGTATTAACATAGAACTTGTGTTTGAATAAGTCCATGAGAATGAGACTTAAAAGCCATTCAATCAAGTTTTGTGTTGAGCATTTTATCGCTAAATCAAATATAATAATGACGGATAAGTGACACAAGTCCTTTCCGGGTTGTTCAAGGATATACTTAAGCTAACAAGAATCATTTTAAGACTCCACTACTTAGGATAAAATACTAGAAAATCAATTGTAGAATAATGTGAATGCATAGATAGGAAATGAATGAACAAGACTCTAACACACTTAAGACTTATCTAAAATGGATGTCAAGGACTTAGTGAGCTAGAGTAGGACATCGGGGGATTAGTTTGGGGACGTGTTGGAGCCGAGAGAGAGAGTGTATTAGCATGGATCCGAGGTAAGTAAACCAGTAAGAGCGTCAACATGATTTCTTTTCAACTTTTTATTGCTAATCTCTTGAAAAGCATGCCATATGTGTATTCCATTATTGTTTCAAGTGGCCTAGGGTTTAAGTAATCCAGTAGTTGTGTTATCTCGCGGGTTAAGCATCCGGAGTCACTGTGGCTTCTCATGAATGACTATATAAGGGATAAAGCAGCTGGTGTCATTTTGGCTTACCTTGGCAGTTTAAAAGGGGTTATTGGAAGTGACTCGAGGAGTCTGCAGTGCCTTAAGAGTCTTGTCAGGGCAGTTGGAAATGGCTTTAGGCCCACTATAACAACACATTTTATTAACGCCATTATATATTTCGTAATTTAAAAGATGGACGCAAGCTTAGATCCACGTGGACGCCGCGGGTAGGTTAGGACACACGTCCACCTAGGTACATTAGTTAATTGTGTGTTGTATTACTTATTTGCGATGCATTTTATGAATTTATTTGCTAATACATTGCATGTGTGTATGTTGTATGGTTATATCATGCGAGGTTGTTTAATGGGTAGTCACCTCAAAATACGTGTCAACGCGGGTATTGGAGAGGCAAATTATGGGTACACTAGAAAAATCGACAAATTCATGATAAGATGACTAAGTAATCAAATAAAATGGGTAATGTAACCATGGGCTAAGTCAATTAAGTTAGAACAATATGCTATAATGTGCTTCGCAATGCGTGTCAGGACGCGAAGCACCGGCTACCGGGTAGCCGAAGGTTAGTGGAACCATAAGTTGGTTAATTTTGGTCAATAGAAACACTAACCATATGTTAATTAGGCTTAATGTAATGTCAATAAATCAAATAATGATAAGCCTATAGTTTGAACTAAATAGTGTGGACCCTTGATGGGCATCTAAATGATCCTAATGAGTGAATTTAGGATAGTGACTGGGCTATTGGAGTCATTAAGTTATGTGTGACAACTTGAATATATATCATAAGATGATCCTTGAGATACGCATAATACACTTGATCAAGACCAAAACATATATATAGTAAGTTACTGGAATTTTGGTGAAACCGCTAAGTACAATCTCATGCAAATATGAGAAATCCGAGTGTAAAAGGAGATTCAAAGCTGTAATTCAACACTTTGGAGATCAAATGTAAGGATTAAACTGAGGTAATCTTCATCTTCATCTTCTACATTTTCAAATGAACCCAATTTGGAGTGTTTTTAGTGCAATTTGAATTCGAGTGTTGGATTCCTGGTTTTTTATGAAAACTTGATTAATTATATGTTTGGTGACCATTTCTATTGAGGATTTATCACTGGTTTTGCATGAATTAGTGTTTTTGATGAATTTGAAAAAACTAGTGAATGTGTGGGATTTGAGGATTCTGATCTAAATTGATGTTCTGAGATGGTTTTAATTGATGTTTTGGAGTCACCATTATGTAGAGAGTGTGTAAACTAAGTTAGGTTAGCTAATAGGGATAGGAAGGACAAAATTCTCGACTAGAGAATTCTGTCGCAAAGGTCAGTTAGCGCGATAACTAAGCTTGTTAGAGCGCTAACCAGCCTGGACTCTCAACTATTTTTCAAAATGAAGAACAATAGTGCCCAAGATTGATTCCCTAGCGCGCTAACTCCACCTAGCGAGCTAGGTAGACCCATTAACATGCTAATGATAGATGAAACCTGAATATTAAGGGTTTTTTTTAATGATTTCCAACTCAATACATTTCTAAACATTAGTAAACAAACTAAACTCATATAATTGGACTTCAGGGACTTAGTGGACTATAGCTCGGTGTCGAGGAGCTTGTCGGGTCGATACAGGAGTCTGGGGAGGTTGGAGAGTGGTTTGAGGTTTGTAAAACCCAATTGAAGAACTTTGAGTATTTGATTATGTTTTTAAATTCCATTTTCTTTATCAATTCCTATTGGTTTTACAGTTCCATTTTGTTACTTGGACGTGGGTTGAGTTTACTTCCCTGAATTCTCTGTTGTATGTTCATGATGCGTTAGATTGTAGCGCGTGTAACCTGACCCTCGGTGAGTGGAAACCCTAGCTTGCCCTTGGTGCACGTGTCGATGAATCAACTTATTCGGCCAGCACTGCGAGGGACCAGCATTGGGCCAGTTGGGTGCATCCACTGGTGGGATCCTGGTGACCCAAAGTATAGTCTAGTCCATCTAGAGCGAACACACACATTCGTTTAGCTTATATGTTAATTATTCATATGATGAGCCAATTACAGTTGTCTGTCTTTATATTTCACATGTTTAGTTAACAATATTTCTTGTGTTTCCTCACTTTATTATGCGAATGCTTAGAGGGGTTCCTTGGAATTTTACTTACTGGACTCGTCATTTGTCTTTTTCTGATGATTGAGTGCAGATCCTAGTACCAGTAGGGGCAAGAGGATCCTAGGCGACTACATTTGATTGCTCACCGCTGAGGACCAACTAGTATGTGCTTATTTTGATATTTGTATTATTTTAGGTATTGGGAGACTGGTTAACACCATACATGTATATATACACTATTTTATGGTATTGTCGGCTATATACAGAGTACTTTCCCAGGTTTTTTACAGTAGGAAATGCTCTTATTAATAATGCTTATCATTTTAATTTAATTCTTTATTTGTGTCAATGGAGACTTCCCTTGATTATTGTTAACTTGTAAACTACAAACCACTAGCATGGCTAGGACTCGAATATAAATTTAAATAGTTGAACTTAAGAAAATCTAAACATATAAGGAAATAACTCAAGAAAGTATGGAAAATCAACTAACCACATTGATAGCACACATGTGGACATGATTATCGAGATATGAGGTGGACAGCCAGGTGCCGGACACGTGTAGCTGGGCCTACTCGGTGAGGAGTGCACGGAGAGATGACACCCCGGTGTGATCTTAAGGCGCGGGGCTGCCATAGTTGGTATCAGATCGAGAGGTCTAGGAACTTGGGAAATTTAAATAAAAGAGTATAAAACTTAATAAATAAACTTTAGATGTGGAAACCCGATGATATTGCCTTAAAACTTTAGTTGGGAAGTGATGTGAGGTGGGTAGAGTTAGAGGTTATATACTGTTAAATTTTGTTATAAATATGATAAATGTATATACTGAGGCAGATCTAGAGCACGCTTCTCAATGCAGATCGAGGATGGACAGTCAATTACACCTCATGAGATTGGACTGACTAGCGATGTAGCTAGGGATCCCCCTGGTACAGCGAGTATAGAAGATCGACTCTCCGCCAGGAGACTCAGATGGCTGAGGTAATACAGTTACTACGGGATCAAACTGTTACATTGACGGCAGTTGCTATGGTAGTCACAGCACCCCGAGACCCAGTAGTAGTTACAACACCCATAGAGACAACCATCGCCTCGATTATTCCCCATAAACTAGTTGAGATAGTAGCTGCGGAGACATATGTAGAGAGTTACAATAGTTGTTGTTCCACTGGAGACACCGACTCTTACGCCTCCACCTCCGACTACGGAGCAGTTGACCACTACCACTGCTACTGCTACTACATCAGGATTTGTCTTGGCCCCAGAGGCTAAGCTTTTGAGAGAGTTTTTAAAGTTTCAGCTAGGCTTGTTCTATGGAGGCGGTGACCCCTAAGGTTGCAAGGAAGTGGATTGTGTCCCATCAGCATTTCCATAAGTTGATGAGTAACGATGAAAGTGTTCAGACGTAATTTTCGAGAGCAGACTTAAGAGACCACGCAACAGTTTAGTGGACCACATATCAGGATACCCACCCAGAGCTGATGGCATGGGCTGAGTTCAGAGAGTTGTTCTTTGACCAGTATATACCATGGAGGTGAGGTTGAGATTGAGGGAGGAGTCTCTGACCTTGAGTCAAGGTAACCGGACAATGATGCAATATATGGAGCTATTTCGGTACATACTTCAGGTTTCTATTTATGTAGCGGGGACAGAGCGATTATAAATATACTATTTAACTTGAAGAGTTGATGATATGATTGCTATGGTAATGGTATCATCTAGGGCACCTACTCTACAAGATATATTTGACCGAACTTTGGCACACGAGGCCTAATTGATGCAAAGGGATGGCAGACGTACGATTGGAACTAAGGTACAGACTAGGCAGAGTTCTCGACCGAATCGGAGGCTGAATAGATAGAGGGATCATCTGGATAGAGGTCAGAGGTATGATAGACAGGATAAGGATCGCAGGGATGATCACCGGGATAATCAGTTCCAGTACGAGGAGAGACTGCCGGCATGCCATCGCACCAGCACTTGTCGATAAGTGTAGGACGCAGCTGTAAGTGCATTGTCAGGGTAGAGATCAGGGGGAATGACATGGGTCAGAGAGTCCGAGATTTGGTGACAACCGAGTTAATAGGCAGGATAGACACAAATGTCATAGGTGTGGTCAGCAGAGACACTTGAGGGTAGACTACAAAGCACCACCATCGCCACTCAAGAGCCAGAGTAGGCCAGAGAGAGGGCCCATGCGGTAGCACAGCCGAATGACAGAGCGACCAGACAGCTCGTTGAGGGTATGTTACATATTTATGGTAGACCTATTCATGCTATGTTTGATTCGTATAGTACTTTATCATTTATTACAGGGCGGATTGTCGGAGAGTTATGATTAATTACGCAGACACTAGAAAAACACATTGTTCTCAATATAGCCGTTGGGGACAAGATATACCCTAACCAGATATGCAGAGATGTGATGATAGAGGTTAAGAGACATCAGTTACCAGCAGATTTTCTAGTATTAGAGTACCTAGAGTTTGACGCTCTTCTCGGGATTGGTTGTTTGTCACCCTACCATGCACATATAGATTGTTTTGGTAAGAGAGTTTAGTTTCGCATTATTGGGATACAATAGTTCTCACTAATTGTATTCGCGACTGACTTACCTATCACTGGGGGTCAATTAGCTACGACATAGGAGATGGAGGCGTTTGCAGCGATAGTTGAGTCAGATAATGGGACCAAGGTCATGATTGAGGATATTTCGGTAGGTAGAGACTTCATTGATGTATTTCCAGATGATTTACCAGGATTGCCATCACAACGGGTGATTGAGTTTATCATTAAGCTGATACCAGGGACTCAGCTGATCGGCAACAAACTTTACAGGATGCCACCATCAGAGCAGGACGAATTTAGGCGACAGCTAATGATTTATTGGAGAAGGGTTTCATCCACTATAGTATGTCACCTTGGGGAGCTCCAATGTTGTTTGTGAAGAAGAAGGATGGCTCGATGAGGATGTGCATAGATTACAGGAAGCTGAATCAGGTGACAATTAAGAACCATTACCATTTCTTAGGATAGACAATATGTTCGACCAGTTGGCGGGTGCCACATTTTTCTCGAAGATTTATCATCAGTTGAGGATTCGAGAGGAGGACATCTAGAAGATCACTTTTAGCACGAGATACGAGTTGTTTGAATTCATAGTCATGCCATTCAAGCTGACTAATGCCCCACGATCTTTATGAATTTGACGTACAGGGTTTTGAGACCATATTTGGACATATTTGTTATAGTCTTCATCGACAACATATTGATATACAATAGGACTCGTGAGGATCACGAAAGACATCTTAGAGCAGTTTTGACGACATTAAAAGAGCACATGTTATATGACAAGTTCAGTACGTGTGACTTTTGGCTAAGAGTAGTGAGATTTTTGGTACACGTCATCAGCGATCAAGGTATCTCTGTAGATTTAGAGAAGATTTAGGCTATCATTAATTTGAGGATGCCGGAGTCAGTCGCCGATATTCAAAACTTTCTAGGACTGGTATGATACTACTGGCGATTTGTACTGGACTTTTCCTCGATTGTAGCACCGATGACGAGATAGACCAAAAAGGATGTTAGATTTGATTGATCAGAGGAGTGTGAGCAGGTTTTTTATGAGCTGAGAGGTGATTGACTTTCGCACCAGTGTTGACATTACTAGAGCTAGGCAAGACATTGCTAGTTTACACAAATGCGCCAGACATTGGTCTTGGATTCATGTTCATGTAGGAAGGTAGACTAGTTGCGTAGCTTTCCAGATAGTTGAGACCCTATGAGGGGAATTACCCAGTGCACGACTTGGAGCTTCCAGCATTCGTCTTTACACTGAAGGCCTGTAGGCATTATCTCTACGGAGAGAGGTTCATGATGTACACAGATCACGAAAGTCTTGGTTATATCTTCACTCAAAGAGTTCTCAACATGCGTCAAAGGATATGGCTTGAGTTGCTGAAAGACTACGACTTTACTATTAAGTATCATATTGGGAAAGCGAACGTCGTAGTTGACACATTGAGCAGGAGTGGGATTGACAGTCATACCGTTTTGCGACGTGTGACATACGAGCGAAGCTCATTGCAGGCGACATCTGTTATGTGCATGACAAAGGTATCAACTACGGCTGAGCAGCACATTTGTTGTCAGATGTGAGTTTCGACTGTATCTATTGAGCAGGTTGCCAAGTGTCAGAGGGCTGATGGGCTCTATGAGCGGTTTAGTGGTCTAGCTCGGGATCCAGAGTGTACTGATTGGGCAGAGATGACAGATCCGTGTTTGAAACACTAAAGGAGGTTGTGGATACCTACAGATCAAAAGATACGGGACGTAATTTTGGAGGATGCACACCGGTATCGCTACACAGTTCATCCTGGTCGGACCAAAATGTATCATGACTTAAGGCGATTGTTTTGATGGCCAGGGATGAAGGCTGATGTGGGAGACTCTGGGAGGCTATGTAGGAGCTGTTTGGCACGAGGTTGCAGTTTAGTACAACTTATCATCCTTAGACAGAAGGACAGTCAAAGTGGCTGATACAGATTCTAGAGGATATGCTCAGGGCTTGTATATTACAGTTTGAGGGTTCGTGTAATGATTATCTACTTTTGTGCGAGTTTGCATACAACAATAGCTATCAAGAAAGTATCGGGATGCCACCGTTTAAAGCACTGTATATGAGGCCCTATAGATCACTTGTGTGTTGGGTATAGCCGGAAGATACAATGACTGTCGGGCCTGAGATAGTTGGTGATCTGATAGAGAAGATCAGTCAGATTCGTTAAAGACTACGAGCTGCACATGACAGACGTAATAAATATGCAGATAGGTATCATGAAGGTCTGAGCTATGAGGAGGGCGACATGGTATACTTGAAGGTTTCCCTTTGGAAGGGTCAGTAGAGAATTGAGATTAAGGGGAAACTGGCATCGAGATTTATTGGAACATTCAGAGTCACAACATGGGTTGGAAGTGTCACGTATCGGTTACAGTTACCTACTGAGTTAGCTGGGGTTCAACCGACATTTCACATTTCTATGTTAAGATTGACAAGGTCAGGACCGAGACCAATTGTTGACTTGGGACAGATTAAGGTTCAGCCTGACACGACATATGAGGAGCGACCGATAGCGATTCTTGACTGCAGGGTTCAGGTGCTCAAGAATAGGGAGTACTCTAAGGTTCTAGTTCATTGCCAGCATCACAGGAAAGAGGGACTCACCTGGGAGCTCGAGTTGACTATGCGAGAGCGTTACCCTCAGCTATTTCACGGTACGACATTTAGTTTAATATTTAAATTTCAGAATGAAATTTCCCTTAGTTAGGAAGAAGTGTAACTGCCCATTTTATTAATGCCATTATTTATTTCGTAATTTCAGAGATGGACGCCAGCTCAGATCCACGTGGATGCCGTGGGTAGGCTAGGACACTCGTTGACCTAGGTACATTAGTTAATTGTGTGTTGTATTGCTTATTTGTGATGCATTTTATGAATTTATTTCCTAATACATCACATGTGTGTATGTTGTATGGTTATATCGTGCGGGGTTGTGTGACGAGTAGTTGCCTCAAAATGCGTTTCAATGCAGGTATCGAAGAGGCGAATTACTAGTACACTAAAAAACTCGACAAATTCATGATAAGATGACTAAGTAATTAAATAAAATGGGTAATGTAACCATAGGCTAAGTCAATTGAGTTAGAACAATAGGCTATAGTGTGCCTCACAATGCGTGTCAAGACACGAGGCACCGGGTACCGGGTAGCCGAAGGTTATTGGAACTATAAGTTGGTTAATTTTGGTCAATAGAAACACTAACCATATGTTAATTAGGCTTAATGTAATGTTAATAAATCAAATAATGATAAGCCTATAGTTTGAACTAAATAATGTGGACCCTTAATGTGCATTTAGATGATCCTAATGAATGAATCTAGGATAGTGAGTGGGCTATTGTAGTCATTAAGTTATGTGTGACAGCATGAATAGATACCGTAAGATGATCCTCGAGATACGCATAACACACATGATCAAAACCAAAACATATATACATATAGTAAATTAGTGGAATTTTGGTGAAACAACTAAGTACAATTTCATGCAAATCTGAGAAATTTGAGTTTAAGAGGAGATTCAAAGTTGTAATTCAACACTTCGAAGATCAAATCTGAGGATTAAACTGTGGTAATTCTCATCTTCATCTTCTACACTTTCAAATGAACCCAATTCGAAGTGTTTTTGGTGCAATTCGAATTTAAGGGTTAGATCCTTGTTTTTTGATGAAAACTTGATGAATTATATGTGTTTTGACCATTTCTATTGAGGATTTATCACTGGTTTGGCATGAATTGGGGTTTTCGCTGAATTCAGAAAAACTAGTAAATGTGTGGGATTTGAGAATTTGGATCTAAATTGATGTTCAGAGATGGTTTCAATTGATGTTTTGGAGTCACCATTGTGTGTAGAGTGTGTAAACTAGGTTAGGTTAGCTAATCGGGATGAGAAGGACATAATTCTCGACTTGTGAATTCTATCACAGAGGGCAATTAGCGCGCTAACTAGGCTGGTTAGCGCGCTAACCAATCTAGGCTCTCAATTGTTTTTCAAAATGAAGAACAATAGCGCCCAATATCGATTCCCTAGCGCGATAACTCCACTTAGCGCGCTAGGTAGACCCCTTAGCGCTCTAATGACAGATGAAACCTGAATATTAATGGTTGTTTTAATGATTTCCAAATTAATACATTTCTAAACATTTGTAAACAACCTAAACTCATAAAATTGGACTTCAGGAACTTAGTGGACCGTAGCTCGGTGTCGAGGAGCATGTCTGGTTGGATACGGGTGTCCGGGGAGGTCAGAGAGCATTTAGAGGTTTTTAAAACCCAATTAACTAACTCTAAGTATTTGATTATGTTTTTAAATTTCATTTTTTTAATCGATTCCTGCTGGTTTTATTGTTCCATTTTGTTACTTGGACGTGGGTTGAGTTTACTTCCCCGAATTCTCTGTTGTGTGTTCATGATGCGTTAGATTATAGCACGTGTGACCCGACCCTCGTTGAATGGAAACCCGAGCTTGCCCTTGGTGCACGTGTCGGTGACTCAGCGGATTTGGCCAGCATCGCGAAGGGCCAACATTCGGCTAGTTAGGTGTATCAAGTGGTGGGATATTGGAGACCCGAAGTATAGTCTAGTCCATCTGGAGCGAACACACATTTTTTTTGCTTATATGTTAATTATTCATGCGATGACCCAATTACAATGGCCTATCTTTACATTCCGCATGTTTACTTAACAATATTTCTTGCATTTCCTCACTTTATTATGTGAATGCTCAAAGGGGTTCTTTGGGATTTTACTTACTGGACTCGTCATCTGTCTTTTTGTGATGATTAAGTGTAGATCCTAGTATAAGTAGGGGAAAAGGGATCCTCGGTGACTACATCTGATTGCCCGCCGTCGAGGACCTACTAGTACGTGCTTATTTATATATTTTGTATTATTTTGGGTATTGGGAGACTGGATTAAACTGTACATGTATATAAATAATGTTTTATGGTATTGTCGCCTATATATAGAGTATTTTCTTGGGTTTTCCACAGTAGGGCATGCTCTTATGAATAATGCTTATCATGCCAATTTATTACTTTATTTACGTTAATGAAGACTTTCGTTGATTATTGTTAACTTGTAAACTACAAACCATTAGCATGCTTAGGACTCGAATAAACTTTAAATAGTTGAACTTAAGAAACTCTAAACACATAAGGAAATAACTCAAGAAAGTATAGATAACCAACTAACCAAATTGATAGAACACACGTGGACACAATAATCGGGTCATAAAGTGGACGAGCAGGTGTCGAACATGTGTAGCTGAGCCCATCTGATGAGGAGTGCACAGAGAGACGATACCCTAGGGCGGCCTTGGGGCACGGGGCCGCCACACTCGCTGAGTCGACTTCAAGCTGCGCTTTAGTCCGATGACTCGCAGTTTGGATGAGATTACCTTTTTGCCTATATATTTTGCTTCCTTGCCACTAGACTTTCATTGCTTTACTTGATTAGTCTATTTTATCATGCACTTTACTATTTATTTACAACTTTCTTTAAATACCCGCATGATTTAGAAACTATTTTCATTTATTATTCAGAAATACTATTGAATCTCTTATGCCTTTACTCACTGGAATTGTCTCCGTCACTGGGGACAATTGCGGGTCCATCTAGTAGCAAGGGTGAGGAGCCCATGATCGGTGACTACCTCTGAGTTTTCCTCAGAGCTGGCTCTTCCTTTGTTACTATTGTAGGTATTTTAATTGCATCTATTATATTATACTTGATGTTTTTATACACATATGTGAATGAATTTTGAGAGATACACTTGAGATACATTTACATAATGCTTATTTACATTGTCGTCACCTGATATACACATGAGATCTATACCATGCAGGATTTCCACATCAAGGACTTGTCTCGAACTCGTTTTATTATTTTAGTTGCTTTAAATTACTTTCCACTACTAAGACTTGTTAAACAATTAGCAAACTTAATAAGCAACCAATGGATGAATAATTTTAATAAGAGGCTGACTAGGCGTGCGTTGACTCAACGGGGTTTGACTTAGGGTCCACGTAAGCTTAGGCTGGGCGGGGCTCAGTTTGTAGGGACTAGGGCAGTCACATTATTTGACTATGAAATGCCTTGTCTTCTAATATCATGAATTTGTTTTATATTCTACTCATCATATGGGCGTTTTATCATGATATCATTTTCTTATAGAAATCATTGATTCTATTCTCGTGTTCTTTGTCCTTCTTGCTGTTTTGATGAAAGTGTGATCGAGAATAGCCTGCTATTAGGATTAGAGTAATGAGATTGGAGTATATATATATGGGCTTTGTATTCTTTGAATGTTGGCTGTAAAGCATATTGCCTTGTCATATAATCCTTAATGCGAGTTTTCCTTGAAATTATAAATTAGTGGTAGAATTTAGGGTCCATTGCACGATTATGAGATGCGCGACACACGATGTCACTGGACTATTGGGGATGTCGGCACTTACCACTACACTTGCGCATCACACGTGGTATGGTACCCAGAGTAGGCGGCAAGTATATATATACAGATGGTTTATTTACACTAGAGCTCAGCTCTGCTTTTGAGGATTGGGATATGGATAATTATGGAGTCGTAGAGCTGAGCTCCAACCTTCGATAGAGGTGTAGAGCACAAATCCTCCCTGAGATAGTAGAATAAAGGCTTAGTGATAGGACTCACGGCCGATCGGAACTAGATCATTACTACTTAGCTTGTGTTAGTCTCATATTTTTTAACTATGGTATTTCCTTGCATATTTCATTTTCAGCACTTTTTCATTATATTTATGTTTTTAAATACGAGTTGCTTATGTTTGGAAATGTACATGAGAATCTCCAAAATTACTTTATTACTTATTGTACTCACTGTCCTTTTTATGACGGTAGGTGCAGATCCGTTAAGTAGCAGGTCGGGCAAGGAGAAGATCGGCGACTATCTTTGAGCTTTCGACGATTCTTGTACTTCCTATCTTGTAGGTGTCGACTTTTGATGTATTATCTACTTTATTATTTCTACACATTTTAGGTTGTATATTGGGTTGTTAGGTTTAGGTGTTCACACGCAGCAAAAAACTCAAAACGATTTTGAAAAACCCCGACAGGATCGAAAATAAGTTCCATTAAACTAGATCTAATATAAACTGTGATCTTCTTGTTTGATTGATCTGTTTCCAAGATGTTCAAGTGTGTGTCCTCTATCAGAAATCCAGACATGAACGGTGACCACAATTTGGAGTGCTAGCCCTAAAAGAGATTGAAAATGTTTTTCTTTCTCTCTGAAAATCCTGAGAACTCAAAATTTGCAAAAATTAAAATCTTATTTCGTTTTAGGGTTTCAACCTTTATTTATATGTGTAGATAAGCCCTCACTTAAAATCCTATTCGTAATACAACTATTGTATTTAGGAAATTTAAGCAATTTACACGTACGCCCCTATTAATAAGTTATCATATAATAAACCATAAAGGCTTTCATGTCATGAAATTTACCATATAAAATTCATTACTCTGAACCAATTGAAATTGTGCAAAGCCATTATTTGTGTGAGACCCAATAGGTTCATGCGACATTAGCGTTGCACCAAAATTATTTTGGTACACAAATCATAAGCGGTCTCTAACAAGGCATTATGACTACCCAAGTAGCATGAATATCAAAATCGATACAACCTAATGAATAACATATATATATATATATATATATATATATATCTTTTTGTCGTGCGATATCCTTTGATTAAATAAAAGGCATGGAAATTCATCCTTAATGTTCAATCGTACTAGTTTCGATCTTTAGGTAAACTGAAAACATCTAAGTGACATTGATCATATCAAGTGACATGGACTTGGCTATTATCCGTCTATTATATCGAAGAATCCACTGATATCTCTCTCCATACGAGAGTGACAAATTCTATCTTGATTACACACCTTCACATTTTATTCACATGGTAACTAATCACAATCTTTATAATCGTCCGGTTAAAGACAAAGTTTGATTGTGTAAAATTACAATGCTCCTAATATTTAAGTCTATGGTAATCTCTAGTCGAAGGACTAAATGATATATCTATCATGAGTAACACTTATGATTTAATCCATGTGGTGTTCTCATAACGGGTCAGTCCAGTACCTTGTTCCATGATAAGTACTCGTGATCTCGATTTGTATCCCTATAAGCATGATCATCACATGACCATCAATCAAGACTCACACTACTCTTAATTCATTATAGTTACTAGTATAAAGACTAACTAGGGACATTTAGGATTTTTCAACAAATACCCAAGTATTTTACTATAAGGTAAACATCTAATCAGTTATAATAAAACAACAAATGAAAACCTCTATTTTATTAACTAAAATTATAAGATAAACAATGTTTATTGATTTACCTATGACACATTCCCCAACATCTCCTACTTGCACTAGGGACAATCATTTATGTATCTAATACCTAATTAACTAATATGACAATCATGTTTCATTTGTGGAAGAGCCTTTATCAAAAAATCTGCATTATCGTCTTCTGTAGGAACTATGAAAATCTTGACATCTCCCATCTCTATGATTTCTCTAACGAGATGAAACCGTCTAAGTATATCTTTGGATTGGTGATGTGATCTTGGTTCTTTGACCTATGCTATCACCCCATTGTTATCACAATACAAGCAAACATGGTTAGCTGTACTCGGAACCACACTAAGTTCACAGATGAACTCTTTGATCCAAACTGCCTCCTTAGCTGCATCGAACGCTGCAATATACTCAGCTTCTGTTGTAGAACCTGCCACAATGTCTTACTTCAAACTTTTCCAGCTCACTACACCTCCAATCAAAGTAAACACATATCTAGACTGCGATCTGAAGTCATCTTTATCAGTTTGAAAAACTTGCATCTGTGTAACCATTTACAACAAGCTCGTCTTCTGAGCTTCCATATACCAAAATCGCTTCTTTAGTCCATCTCAAGTTTTTAAGAATGTTCTTTACTACTATCCAATGACTATCACCGCGATCAGACTGATATCTGCTTGTTATGCTTAAAGCATATGATACATCAGGTCGGGTGCATAACATGTCATACATGATTGATCCAATAACTGATGCATATGGAATCGTATTCATGTGCTCTCGCTCATCATTAGTCTTCGAACATTGAGTCTTACTTAGACTTATACCCTGAGACATTGACAACGACCTTATTTTAGAGTCTTGCATACTGAACTTATTCAGTACCATGTTAATATAAGCACTCTAACTTAGATCGATCATCCTTTTAGATCTATCTCTATAGATCTTAATCTCAAAGATGTAAGCGTCATCTCCTAAGTCCTTCATTGAGAAACACTTCCCTAGCCAAGACTTGACACTCTGTAAGGTTGGGATGTCATTTTCAATGAGTAATATATTATCAACATATAGTACCGAGAAAACAACCACGCTCCTATTGACCTTCTTGTATATATAAGGCTCATCTTCATTTTTAATAAAAGCAAATTCCGTAATTGCTTCATCAAAATGAAGATTCTAACTCTGAGACACTTGCTTTAATCCATAAGTAGATCTTTGAAGCTTGTACACCTTCTTAGAATTCTCAGGATGAATAAACCCTTCAGGCTGTATCATATATACGTCCTCAAGTAACTTTCCATTTAGAAAATCTGTTTTGACATTCATTTGCCATATCTCATAGTCATAATATGCGGCTATAGAAATTAGAATTCTAATGGATTTAAGCATGGCTATAGGAGAAAAAGTCTCATCATAATCAACACCTTAAGTCTGCCTAAAAGCTTTTGCTATTAGTTGTGCTATATAAGTATGCAAATTTCCATCCATGTCAGTTTTCTTCTTGAAAATCCATTTACATCCAAAGGTCTTACTACCTTTAGGGAAATCAACCAGGTTCCAAACTTAGTTATCATACATAGATTGCATATCAAAATACATGGCACTAAGCCATTTATCTGCCTCAAGGCTAAACACAGCCTCCTGATAAGTAATAGGCTCATTTTGATCCATAAGCAACACCTCACTACTATTAGTAATTAGATATCCAAATCTCTCAGGCCGATCTCTTACCCTATCAGACCTACGTGGGATGGCTGATAGTTGTGGAGGTTCAGCTAGTTCAAGACTTTGTTGATCTCCCATTGGCGGTTGAGTGTTTATTTGTGGTTCTTGAACTTCTTCAAGACTTACTTATTCTCATTGTTGTTTTTGAACTAAAATATTTTTCCATAAAGACACCATTCAGAGCAATAAACACTTTGTTCCCAGTGAGATTATAAAAGTAGCCTCCTCTAGTTTCTTTAGGATAACCAAAAAATACACACTTGGTAGATTTGGCTGATAATTTTTGTAAGATTTGTCGTCATACGAAAACCTCACAGCCTCAAATCTTAAGGAAAGACAAACTTGGTTTTTTCCTAAACCACATCTCATATGGTGTTTATCAACCGCTATAGAAGGAACACGATTCAGTGTAAACGTAACAGTCTCTAAGGGATAACCCCAAAAGGATATAGGAAAAAGATCTGCATGAATCATCATAGATCGAACCATATCCAATAATGTCTGATTTCTCCTCTCAAAAACACCATTCCATTGTGGAGTTGCTAGATGAGTTAACTTTAAGACAATCCCATAGTTTCTAAGATGATCGTCAAACTCTTGGCTCAAATATTCATCACCTCGATCTGATCGAAGTTTTTTAATAGTTTTACCAAGTTGATTTTACACTTCATTCTAAAATGTTTGAAACATCTCATAAGATTTACCGTTTATGTTTCATGAGATACACATAACCATATCTGCTGAAATCATGAGTGAAAGTAAATAACCAGCTCTAGCCATTGTATTTATAGGACCGCATACATCAGTATGTATTAGACCCAATAAATCACTTGCCTTTTCACTGTGTCCAGTAAAAAGACTTTATGTCATCTTTTCTAGTAAATAAGATATAAATGTTTCATATGATTCAAAACCAAAAGAATATAAAAGTCCATCTTTATGGAGTTTAGAAATGCATTTATCATTTATGTGCCCAAGACGACAATGCCATAGGTAGGTTTGACTCAAATTGTTTCACTTAAATTTCTTTGTATTTACGTTAAGAATTAGAGTATATGTGGACATTTTCATGTTTAGAATATGAAGACCATCACACAAATCAGCATTCACATAGAAAATGTCTTTACAAGAAATGAAATATTTATTATTCGCAATACTGAAATTAAAACCACCAAACCCAAACATGAAATTGAAATGATGTTTCTGCTCAAAACATGGACATAACAATAATTATTTAAATTTAAAATAAGTCCACTAGGTAAAATGAACTCATAGCATCCTATAGCCAACGCAGCAACCTTCGCTCCATTTCCAACTCGTAGGATGACTTCTTATTTCTTTAGTTTTCTACTTTTAGTCAGACCCTGCACATTAATACAAATGTGAGATCCACATCCGGTATCCAATACCTAGGAATCACTAATAGATAAGTTAACTTCAATAACATAAATACCTGAAGCAGTAGTCGCTTTAATTTTTTTTTTCTTTAGATTTTCAAGATAGAGCTTGCAATTTCTAAACCAATGCCCAAGTGCATTGCATAAATGACAATCTCCTACTTTTTCCTTTTCCTTGTGGACTGTGAAGTAGAAGCAGCCTTAGGCTTGACTTGTTCCACAGGCTTTGTGATAATCACAACAGCCTTGACAACTTTAGCCATGCATTTGGCCTTCTTTTTCATAGCCTTTCCTTTCTGAACCATCAACACATTAGGAATGGGTTTCTCAACATTCTGCTCAGTATTTTTAAGCATCAAATGCAACTCTGAGATAGACTTTTCCATGTTACTTCATGTTATAGTTATAAAAAATTATGAAAAACTATCGGGCAATAAATTCAGGATCAAATCCGTAGCCAACTATTGTCTTATCGAAAATCTAAGTCTGTCAAGATGGTCAATATATCCCTTCATTTTCAGAACATGAGGACTAACTAACTCACCTTCAACCATTTTGCAGGAATGAAGGTTCTTGACTGTCTCGAACCTTTCTTGCCCAGCTTGCTGTTGGATTATTTTCTTCAGCATCGTAGCCATGTCGAAAGCTTCCATGTTTTCCATGTCCTTCTATAGTTTAGGAACCATGGTTTCCAATATAATGCATGCAACATCAGTTGAGTTGTTGACATGCTTAGTATGTGCATCCTTCATGGCTATTAAAGCATTGGCTGGTGGTTCCTTATGAATAGGGTCATCCAGGACATACAACTTGCGTTCATGCCTAAGAACAATTCTCGGGTTTCTGAATTAGTCAAGAAAGTTTATCCCAGACAACTTATCCTTCTCAAAGATGGATCGCAGTGACAAGGGGTTAGTGTGATTTGAATATGTCATAGATCTACAACAAAGATTATGCAAAAGTTCATTTTAGTATAGAGGGATAAACTCCCAATAATTAACAACCCTCCTAAAAACGCTATGTTAATTTAAGGGACTAAAATATATGTTTCACCTAATGCCAAGACAGCTAAGGCATGAAACTTGAAATTAGTTTATTTAGGTAAGTACCAATTACCAATTACATCATATGTAACTTTTAGTTATTTTTATGCGATTATGATATCTTATGTCTTAGCATGTTTTATCTCATCTAGTGCCTAAAGCCCAAAATCGTTTTGATAACTTTATCAAGTCTAACAATTTCAAACAATAGAGTAACTGTTACTCAACTTGCCTCACCAAGATAACACAATACACTCTGTGGAGGTAGACTCATATTGATGTGATCGAAGCCTTGACAAATGTTTGTGAATGGATGACACTTGACTTAAAATTTGGAAGAGGGGTTTTTTTATTTGTTTTAGTGATCAGGTAAATATCATATATTATTATGCATGTACAATCACTAAAAAAGTTAGGAAATTTTACTAATACGGACTATTATACAAATTTCTTTATGCTACTAACAGTTAGCAGCGGTCCCGCTGATCGGTCAGAGGGCGGTAGTATAATAGGCAGCGCCCCCATTTTTTTAATTCTAGTTCCAAAAGTTGAAAATTGCCTAAAATTTTTTATAATCGATCCAATTGACCAAAACTGTCCCTTATTTTAATTCTGAAAATATTAATTAAAACGTTTTTAATTAACTCAGGCACACCTCTAACTTAATATTTTATCTTAATCCAATTAGGATTTAAAATACCTTGAATCCTTATCCAATACGAATCTATTATATATCTGACCTATCTTATAGGATCGCAATTGTTATCCGATTACAATTTTATCTCCTATCTAATAGGAATGTACTAACATATAACCACAATGAAATATATGATCAAAAACCAATTTTGATTCCTATTCATACAAAACAAGTAATTGAATTCAAATATCACACATTCAACACCATGATCAAATTTAATCATATTAGCCTAATCATGATTTTTATTATGGAGACATACATTATTATTGAAAAAAAAACGAAATATATATTCAACATCAAAATCACATTAACCTAAACATGACTTCTACCATGAACATACAAAATCCGCATTATTCAATAATAAAAATATAGGTTAATCGAAATATTCTAAACATGAATTCTATCATTGAATCAAATCATACGTATGTATCAAATACATGAATTAAAAATATTCTTTAAAATCAATTCTTGTAATAATTATCACGTAACCTTTGTGTATATCATGTATACATTAATCAAGATCATATTTTCACACATATATTATATATACATCAGAGAAAACATGCAAACGTTTAATAGAACTGAGCCTATGGATCTGATACGACTGTTGGGTTTTGGGGTTCATATGCAGTGAAAAATTTAAAACAATTTTAAAAAACCCCAATAGGATCAAAAATAAGTTCCATTAAACTAGATCTACAAAAGTAAATCATACCTTAATCTGTGATTCCTTTATCTCATTATTCAATTTCCAAGATGTTTAAGTGTGTGTCCTTTATCAGAAATCCACACACGAACGGTAACCACAATTTGGAGTGTTAGCTCCAATAGAGATTGAAAATATTTTTCTTTCTCTCCCAAAATCTAGAGAACTTGAAATTCATGAAAACAAAAATCGTATTTCGTTTTAGGGTTTCAACCTCTATTTATATGTGTAGATAAGCCTTCACTTAAAATCTTATTCGTAATACAACTAATATTTTACGCAGTTTATGCAAGTTATACATACGCCCGTATTAATAAGTTATTCATATAACAAATCGTAAAGGCTTTCATGTCATGAATTTTATATGATAAAATTCATTACTCTGGACCAATTGAAATTGCATAAAGTCATTCTTTATGAGCGACCTAATAGGTTCATGCGACGTTGGCAATTAACCAAAACTATTTTGGTACATAAATCATAAGCGGTCTCTAGCAAAGCATTATGACTACCTAAGTAGCATGAATATCAGAATTGATACAACCTAATGAATAACATAAATCATATCCTTTTGTCGTGTGATATCCCTTGATTAAACATAAGGCATGAAAAAACACCCTTAATGTTCAATCGTACTAGTCTCGATCTTTAGGTAAGCTGAAAACATCCAAGTGACATTGATCATATCAATTCACATGAACTTGGCCATTATTAGTCTATCATATCGATGGATCTACTGATATCTATCTATACGAGAGTGACAAATTCTATCTTGATTACACACCTTCATATATTATTCACATGGTAACCAATCACAATCCTTATAATCGTCCAGTTAAAGAAAACGTTTGATTTTGGTAAATTGTCATGCTCCTAATATTGAAGTCTATAGTAATCTCAAGTCGAAGGACTAAATGATATACCTATCATGAGTAACACCTATGACTTAATTCATGTGGTGTTCTCATAGCAGGTCAGTCCAGTACCTTGTTCCCTAACAAGTACTCATGATCTCGATTCGTATCCCTATACGCATGATCATCACATAACCATCAATCAAGATTCACACTAGTCTTAATTCATTCTAGTTTGTAGTATAAAGACTGACTAGGGACATTTATGATATTTCAATAAATACCCATGGATCTTACTATAAGGTAAACATCCAATCACTTTTAATAAAACATCAAATGAAAACCTTTATTTTATTGACTAAAATTATAAGTTCAACAATGTTTATAGATTGACCTAGGGCACATTCACCAACATGGGTTGAGCGGCTAGTTCCCTAACTTGACACTTGACTATCACACTATATATCATCCCTTTGATATTTATATACAAGGGATGTTGTTTCATAGTTTCCACACTTTGGTTTTTTAATAATTACTTCTATATAAGTGTTAAGACTTATGCTAGAATTTCTTTTAACTGTAAAAGTTCTATATAACTCTGACATTCAATAATAATGTGACAAGTGTATTACTTATCCTAAACTTCTTTAACAAGGTGAATAGGACAAAAAAGCTAACTAATACATAGTTATGTCTTACGTGGTTGAGATTAAGGCTTAATTATAGGATTAGGTCAGGTGGTGCCCTATTTAGAAGAAGGGACCATCATAGTTGGTATCAGAGAAAATTTCTCGTTAAGTACACAACTAAACTTGAATAAAATACAAACCTTAGATATGGAAGCCAAATGATATTTGCCTAGAAACTATTAGTTGGGAAGTGAGCAAAAGTGGGCTAGGATTTACATTATGTACATGTTAATTGCTAAAATGAATTCAAATATGCGCTATCCCACGTAGTAGCTGATTCATGTCCGCTTTCTACCTTTAGACTCTGATGGCTGATACGCGAGGGGGAGGAGATGCGGAGACTAGCGACGGTCAGCCTCTTACTATTGCTGAGGATCTTCAGGGGCTATGTAACCAAGTGACAGCTCAGGACCAACAGTTGACCAATTTCATCACTATGATGACAGCCCGATTTGCAACTACTACATCCACTCTACTAGCTCTAAATCTTCCTAATTCGACCCCAGCAGCACCGATAGTGCATACTATTCTAGTCATGACAGCACCAGTAGTAGAGACAGCTGATGTAGTACCGTCCCCCATGCCAACATCTTCCAGCTCATTAGTTTAAGTCCATCTTGTGAAAGACTTCATCAGACTCAAGCCAACCTACTTCTACGGAGTAAGGAAATTTAAGAAGATCGAGAAGTAGGTACTATATCAGGAGAAGCTTCATAGGATACTGAAGATCAAGGTTAGATTTCGAGTAAGGATCTCATCGTACACTCTCGAGATAAACGCTGATGTTTGGTGGCGTATGATAGTAGCTGCTCATAGAGATTTTGTGACATGGGAGACTTTCAAGCAAAAGTTCTATCAGCAGTACTTCCCGCCTGCAATGATGAAGATGTTAAGGAAGGAATTCATGGACCTGAGATAGGGAGTAGAGAAGTCTGTGATGTAGTATATGGACCTATATGATTATCTAAGGCGGTTAGACGGGGACTTAGTGAGAAATGGTTTAGATGGTGTGTACCATTTCGGTGACGGATTGATACCAGACATCGGTTTTCATGTAGTTAGTACAGGGGCCAGGACACTCATTGAGATTTATGAGCGAGCTCTATCACATGAGACATACTACTTATGTAGAGTCGTAGATGGGACAACATCGGGTCTAGTTTTACCGACATAGCATGTTATAAAGTATGAGAGGAAGAGATAAAGGAGCAAGGGGTCGAGGAGATGGAGCCTAGTTTTTGTCGGCATAGCAGACTACAGAGTATGAGAGGAGGAGATAAAGGGGTAAGGGATCGAGGAGATGGAGCAGAGGTTTTCAGGGATCAGGAACAACCATACATTACCCACCGGTCGTGCCTATACATCATACCCTACTCCACCACAAAGCGCGATAGGGAGACCTCCCATGCAACCTTCAGTCAGACAAGTGTTGCCAGCTCCCGTTGTTCTTGCACTTCTCGCACCACAGGCCTCACAAGCACGAGAAGAGGCTCATATAGTAGCCCAGCCAGACACCAATGCCTCACGAGTTCTTATTGAGGGTACAATTTCCATTTATGGTAGAGATTCATATGTGTTATTTGATTCTAGATCTACCATATCTTTTATTGATGGTGGAATGTTAGGCATCCTAGGACTAACACCCGTTAGGCTTAGAGTACATTTGATCCTTAGTACCATAGCCGAAGATAGAGTTTACCCTAACAACCTAGTTAAGAGATGTCCAATTGAGATAAGTGGAGTAGAGTTACCTGCAGACTTTAGGGTTCTCAAGTTATTAGAGTTCGACATGTTATTAGGGATGGACTGGCTAGCAACATATAGCGCTCATATCGACTGTTTTAGTAAGACAATGATATTTGAGATCCTAGGACGTCCAATATTTACTTATAGAGGCAGTACATTGAGTGACAAGTGGAGAGATGGAGACTCTGGTAGCGTTGTATGCTATGGCAGATAGTCAAGGACCTAGACTTGAGGACATTCCAATTGTCTGCGAGTTCCAAACATATTTTCAGAGGACTTACCTAGTTTACCGCCATCGAGAGAGGTTGACTTCATCATTTAGTTACTACTAGGCACCAGGCCTATTTCTATACCTTCGCATCGTATAGCCCCGCGAGCGTTAGAGGAGTTGAAGACTTAACTTCAGGACTTGGGTCAAAAGGGATTCATCACACCCTCTATGTCGCCATAGGGAGCACCCGTCCTTTTGTGAACAAGAAGGATAGTACTTTGAGACTGTGTATCAACTACATATAGTTGAACAAAGTCACAGTCAGGAACAAGTGTCCACTGCCAAGGATCGACGATTTATTTGATCAGCTGATAGGAGCATAATATTTTTTCAAGATAGACCTACGATCAAGGTATCATTCGCTCATGATCAGGGATGAATATAGGTCTAAGGTAGCTTTTAGCACGAGATATGGACAGTATCAGTTCACGCTCATGCCATTTGAGCTGACCAATGCCTCTGTAGTGTTCATGGATTTGATGCATCTGGCTTTTAAACTATTTCTTGAGTGCTTCATGATAGTTTTCATCGATGATATACTGATATATTCGAGGACCAGAGAAGATAACGAGCAGCACCTCAGGGAGACATTGCAGACTTTGAGGAAGCAAACTCTATGCCAAGTTCAACAAGTATGAATTTTGGCTTTCAGAAGTCAACTTTCGGGGGCACGTTATTGGAGCAGTAGGGATTGCAGTAGATCCAGCTAAGATTCAAGCTATCATGGATTGGCCGACACTGACATCAATGACAGAGATTAAAAGCTTTCTATGTTTTGCAGGGTACTACCGTCGATTTGTGAAGGATTTCTTGAAAATTTCTTAACCGATTACTAAATTGAAACTAAAGGACGTCGCTTTTAAGTGGACAGAGGCCTGTAAGCAGACATTTGATGAGTTGAAGAGATTGTTAACTACAACACCAATATTGGTATTGCTAGAGGCTAGACAGGGATTTTTAGTATATATAGATGCTTCTAATGTGGGTTTAGGTTGTGTACTGATGCAAGGCAAAGGAGTTGTTTCTTACGCATCCAGACAGTTGAAGATACATGAGAAGAACTATCCCACACACGATTTAGAGTTGGCAGCGATTGTGTTTGCACTAAAGGTTTAGAGATATCATCTGTATGGAGAGAAACTCACTCCTTACTAATCACAAGAGTCTGAAGTATCTCTACACAGAGAAAGAGTTGAATATGAGACAATGCAGATGGTTGGAGTTCCTGAAGTAATACGAATTTTCCTTAAAGTATCACCCAAGAAAAGCCAACGTAGTTGTAGATGCGCTGAGTAAGATACCTATTAAAGATGCTGAGGTTGTCAGATGTCGCACGATGCATGAGTATGGGTTACTCGAAGCAGCAGTGACATCATGTCAGTCAGAGGTTCCTATAGATACTCGTGTTGAAATCTACGCATAGATGAGAGTACATACCAGGTCTGCACAAAGAGTGTCAAAGGGTTAGAGGATAGACAGGCTGTACCCAAGGTTCAGTAAGTTAGCATAGAGTATAGATTATGTTGACTGGACAAAGACATTAGATTAGTGTTTGAGATACAAAGGGAGATTGGGGATACCATCAGTTTCCAAGCTGAGAGATGAGATTCTTCAGGAGTCGCACCGTTCCCGATTCATCGTCCATCCAAGTAGGACTAAAATGCACCACGATGTAAAAAGACATTTCTAGTGGCTTAGGATGAAGGCAGAAGTGTCTAAGCTCACTAGGAACTATGAGATCTATTAGCAGGTGAATACCGAGCATCGTAAACCTAAAAGGTTTTTACAGCCTTTTACCATTCCACGATGGAAGTAGGAAGACATCTCTATGGATTTTGTTGGAGGATTGCCGAGGACTGCCAGGAAACATGATTCAATATGGGTGATAGTTGACAAACTGACAAAGTCTGCTCATTTTCTACCAGTAGCAGCATGCTACACTTTCGATCACTTGAGTGTACTATTTGAGAGAGAGATTATTAGGCTGCTTGTGGTACCATTGACGATCACGTCAGACAGAGATGTTATATATATGTCCAAGATGTGGCGGAGTATACAGGATCAGTATGGTATGCGCCTACAGTTTAGTACAACTTTTCATCCTCAGATTGACTAGCAGACTAAGAAGTTGATTGAGGTCCTTGAGGACATGATGCGAGCTTAAGTACTTGAGTTTGGTAGATCTTAAGAGGAGTACCTACTGTTGTATGAGTTTGCTTACAACAACAGTTATCAGCCAATATTGAGATGATGCCATTTGAAGCTTTATATGGTAGACCGTGTTGCTCGCCATCGTTTTGGGCTGAGCCGGAGGATCGAGAGATTATACGGCCTGAGATTGTTGTTGACCACACAGAGAGGGTCAAACTGACCCATCAGAGCCTGTGAGAGACGGAATAAGTATGCTGACAAGAATTACGGTGATCTCACATACACCGAGGGAACATTTGTTTATTTAAAGATTTCCCATCGGAAAGGTCTTCAAAGATTTGGGGTGAAATGCAAGCTTTCACCAAGATTCATCAAGCCTTCCAGAATTAAGAAACAAGTCGAAAAGTCACATACGATCTTAAGCTGCCTCTATAGATGTTAGGGATTCATTTGGTTTTCAATATATCGATGCTACGACTAGCTGAGTCGAGTGCAGGAGTACGACTGATAGTTGACTTGATTCAGATCATCCTGAGTGAGGATATTACCTATGAAGAGAAACCTATTTAGATATTGGATCGAAAAGTACAACAGTTGAGGAACAAGTCAGTCATGAAGGTACTCGTCAAGTGGTATTTGCACGAAACACGAAACTCACTTGTGAGTGAGAAGACTATATGATGGACATATTACTGTACCTTTTCGAGTCAGGTATAGACTTAACTTGAATTTTAATTTCGAGGACGAAATTTCCATTATTTGGGAAGACTTTTCACGACCTAAAATTTCTAATTGCATTTTAATCCTTAAACAGGATCACCGACCCGTAAAGTGAGACCCACATCGTGATACACACACTGACAGAGGCACGTGGCCGAGGTATGTTACATTTTTGTGATGATTTCCTAGTGTATCATACATGTATAGACTACTAACTCACCTCTACTTGTTATTTATAGGTGTCGATACAGGACCAGGGACACGCCTCGAGATGCATGCAGTCTTAGGACAGGGACATGGTGAGTCATTTATTTAATTGGATGTATTAATGTGGCTTAATTAGTTAAATTTGATGTGGCTATAGTTTATTTACATAAATGTAACCTAAGTTAGCATAATAAAAATAATAGCCACTGATATTCCTCGAGATACGTATGGACACATCAAGAGACAAATAAAGTATGAGTTGGTGTTTGCAAAGGTGAGTTAGTGGAGAGTTATTGGATTTGCAATAAGGGGTCAACCATTAGATTAGCCTCGAGATAGGCGTACACATTAAGATCAAGGGCTATAATTAAATCTTACCTACATATATAAATAAGTGCTTGTAATGGCCATGCAAATCATTTAGATCTAGATCCATTAAGAGAGAAACTTTGAAATTTAAGTCGCTGGAGTTCTCTAAAGATTTGTTGGAGTGGGATCAAATTCATCATCAAATTGAAGAAATCAAGCAACAACTTAGGTAATGAAGTTCATCACTTCTACATGCCTTAATTTTATGAGCATAGGGTCTTGAATTAGGAAGTTGTAATCATAATGAATTTGTAAACATTTTTCACTAATTTTATGAGTTAAATGAGTCATCAAGTGAGTCCTTGAACCTTGATTTTTGAAATTAAAGATTTTTGATAAAATTGGAAGTGTTAATTCAGTTCTTGTTTTCGTAAAATTTTAGAAGGTAAATGATATCATTTCCAAAATCGGTTTACATATTTGAATTCCTCATTTAGAGCTAATAATCTAGCTATTAAGAAGTTCTTGATTTGGATTCCAAACCAAAACGTTATGAATGTTTGAAGTTTTATGTGTTCTTTATTAAATTTTCTCAAATATATGTTTAACTTGATGAAATCTACGTATGGGGTAAAAGGGCTTTTGTTTGATTCTATTGTTGGAGTCTTTTTAAGGTTCATTTTGATCAAATTAAGATAATCTTTAAGTCCCTAAGCTTGCATTTCAAAATTAGAGGTTTTTGAAGAAATTTGGATTTGAATCTCGTATTGGTTTTTTCATTTTTTTTCATATGGTAAACGTTATGTTCTTTAAAAATGGTTTACGTATTCAGATTCCTTGCGAAAAACCATTAAATTTTCTATAAAGAAGTTCGAAACTCGGAGTTGAATACTCAAAGTTATGATCAATCAAACATTTCGTGTTATTTGTGTCAATGAATCTGGTTTTTCCTAAATTCTGATATAGAGGAGCTTTTATTCTTCAAATTTGATTTCATTTTTGAAATCCTTGCTAGATTTCACTTGGCTAAGTATTTTGGATTTCCATATTTTGGTTTTAATTTGATCCAGCTAAGTCGATTTGAAGTTATGGCGATTAAAACTTAAACCACTTAACTTAGTCTAAAACCCTATCTAATGGCCTAAATCCACTTTAAAATATTAAATGATACCAGGAGCATAGGGAAGAGTCTTGAGAGTTTGGGTACACGTTTTGAGGGTGTCGGGAGGCCGGTTAAGCTAGGGAATACATTGCGTGACTTGTAAGTAATCTTGTTGAGGTTCTTATTTACATTTCTTTCCAATTATGCTCTATTTTACAGTCTATTTGACTATGAAATGCCTTGTATTTTGATATCATTAATTTCTTTCATATTCCACTCATTATATGAGTGTTTTATCATGATATCATTTGCTTATGGAAATCATTGACTCTATTCTCGTGTTCTATGTCCTTCTTGCTATTTTGATGAAAATGTGATTGAGAATAGCATGCCATTAGGATTAGAGTAATAATATTAAAGTATATATATGGACTTGTATTCTTTGAATGTTGGCTTTGAAGAATATTTCCTTGTCTTGGAATCCCTAATGCCAGTTTTCCTTGAAATTTTAAAGTTGTGGTAGAATTTAGGGTCCATTGCATGATTATGAGATGCGCGACACATGGGGTCACTAGACTACTGGGGATGTCGGCACTCACCTTTACACTTGCACGTCACATGGGGTATGGGACCTGGGGTAAGCAATATATATATATATATATATATATAGATGATTTATTTACGCGTAAAGCTTAGCACTGCCTTTGAGGATTAGGATATGGATAGTTATGAAGTTATAGAGCTGAGCTTCGACCTTCGATAGAGGTGTAGAGCACAGCTCCACCATGAGATAATGGAATAAAGGCTTAGTGATAAGACTCATGGCTGACCGGATCTAGATCATTAGTACTTAGACTATGTCAGTCTCATGTTGTTTAACTATGTTATTTCTTTGCATATTTCCTTTTCAGTACTTTTTTGCAATATTTATGCTTTTAAATACCTATTGATTATGGTTGGAAATGAATATGAGAATCTCCAGGAATTACTTTATTACTTATTGTACTCACCGTATTTTTTATGATGGTGGATGCAGATCTGTCAAGCATCAGGCCGGACAAGGAGAAGATTACCGAATATCTTTGAGTTTTCGATGATTCTTCTACTTCCTATCTTGTGGTCTTGAATTTTGATGTATTATCAACTTTATGTCTTTTGTACGCATTTTGAGTTGTATAATGGGTTGAGTGGTTAGTTCCCCGGCTTGACACTTGGCTATCACACTGTTTATCATCATTTTCATTTTTATATGCATGTGATGTTGTTTCCTGGTTTCGACATATAGGATTTGTAATAACTATTTCCACATAACTGTTAAGACTTCTACTAGAAATATTTTTAACTATAAATTTTTTAAATAACTTTCAAATTCAATAATAATATGACATGTGTATTACTTATCCTGAATATTTTAACGAGGTAAATACAACAAAAGTCTGACTAATACGTAGTTAAGTCCTACATGGTTGATATTATGGCTTAATTACGGGATTAGGACGAGCGATGCCCTGTTTAAAAGAAGGAGTCGTCACATACTCTCAGCCATCAAAGTTCAGTCAGTGGTTTCTAACTTCTTATTGGTTGATTTTAATTGTTTAGGTTTGGTAATAAAGGAAAGATGTCTAAATTATTTCGTGGCCTAGTTATTAGGTGGGATGAAGAATGAAGAGGAGGAATTAATGGTGGTGGGGTAGGTGACGCGAGGGAACAAGTGCAGTTAATGGAAAGAGGAGGGATTGGTAGTAATTAATGGGGGTCGGGTTCCTTGGATATGGGTATGTATTAATGGTAGTAATGGTAGTGGTGAACATAGGAGAGGGATATGGTAGGGCATAAAGGTGTGGATGACTTGGAAAGCTGGACAGGGTCATACACTTTCTCACTAGGAGGTGAATCTGGAAGAGGGCTTTCTGAAGATAGAGGTAGATGAGAATGAGTTGAGTTTGGATGTTGGAAATGAAGGGGAGAAACCTCTCAAGGAGGACAACAACATATCACAAGGACAACTCTTATTATTATTGACCTATAAAAATATCTTAACTGAGCTAGTAATGACTGATCATCTTGCTGTTTTATCTAAGAGAAAAAAAAACCTATTTGTTTGCTCAAGTTAACAGTGATCCTCATTCGGTTCTTGCAATGCAAAAGAAGTTACAAGCATTAGAAGGCAATTAAATTAGGGAATTGACAGAGTTACTTGTCGGTAAGAAGGTCATTGGATCCAAAAGGTATATAAAGTGAAACTAAATCCAAATGATTCACTCAGATGTAAAGCGAGGGTTGTTGATAGGGGTTATAACCAAGTTGATGGAATTGATTTTACAGACATGTTTTCTCCAATTGCTAAAACTGTGACTGTAAAAGTTCCTTGATATAGTAGCTTTAAAAATTAGCAATTTCATCAATTGGATATTAATATAGTCGCGCCAATTGTGCATATAGGTAACTCAATGATTTAGTTTTTTTGAGTCCTCCTTGGAAATAATGTGTAGGCCCTTCACTAATATATATATATATACATAGATGTTGGCCTGCCCTTTTAAACAACTAGGATGCCTTTTGTGCGTCTCTATAAATAATGTTTTTTACATAGCTATATTACTGAAGATGTATATATGCTACCACCTGATGGTTACACCAAAGATTCCCCTACTAAATTATGTTAATTGAAGAGATCCCTTTATGGATTAAAACATGCCTATCAACAATGGAATTCAAAATTTACTTTGAAATTACAAGAATATGGCTTTGTTTTGTCTTCTCATGATCATTACGTATTCACTTTGAGCAAAAATGAAGTTTTTCTTGCATTAATTTTGTATGTGGATGATGTGCTAGTGAGTGGTTCCTATATCCCTTGATAAGATTCAGTTGGTCAAACAATTACTTCATCACCATTTAATAATCAAAGATTCAAGGAAAGCCCATTATTTTTAGAGTTGGAATTTTCCAGATTTGAGACTAGCCTACAAATCAATCAAAGGAAATATGTCTGGATATCCTCAATGATATTGGTTTACAAGGTTCTAAACAAGTTGCTACACCCCTGCCTCATGACTATAGGTTTGATGATCGATCCAAGTTCTCCACTCATAACAAACCCCGAATGATATAAAGACTAGTAGGCAGGCTTCTATATTTTGGTTTTACCAGGCCCGATGTTACTTATGCTACACAACAATTGAGTCAATTTTTTCAGCATCCTACATAAAAACATTAGTCAACTGCGTTACATGTGTTAAAGTATCTAAAGGTTCCTCCATCAAAAAGACATTTCTATCCATCTCAATCTGATTTCATGGTCTCTACCTATTGTTATTGTGAAATCCCTAATTTCCGTTAACCTATGTTAGGACCTAATTACAAGATTAATGAGTCTTAATAACAATGTGTTGTGGATTAAGACTTAGATTGGCTAAAAAATGAGTCACAAGGTCAATATTATGTTTCTGTGATGAATGCCTTGTGTGTATATTCTTGTAGTACTTGAAATGTTATAAATGTTATAATGTCGACATGAGGCTTTGCTTCAATTTACATGCGAGTCGGTAATGGGGGTAGTGAAAAATAAGAACAAAATGGGTACGAAATCATGCCTCGAGTTATATGTCGGTCAGCAGTAGGCGAGGTTGAGAATGGGTATGAATTGTGCAAGTTTGGTTAAGTATAGAAGAAGAATTGGTAAGTACGGTTTCACTAAGTTGTGGACAAATTTGAGATTTTTGAGGTCTTAGCGTGACCAAAATCAGCTTTACGAACATTTTATGAAGTTCAAATATTTTATTGAGATTTTGGTCCGATTTGGTGAAAAATTGAAGTGAATGGGAAAGAGAAAAGGTGGGTTATTTTTTTACGCGGTCGACACACGTCAACTTTTGGCGTTGTAATCGGTGATTTTGGTTAATTTCTTATGAGTCTTAGATGTTGCATGGTCTATACACTTCGTCGTTCAAATTTTACAGGATTTATTACGACCATACGATCCTGAGATAGATATGTCCTTTAATTGGAATCTTAGACAATAACTTTAACAACAAACTCCGCAAGCACCCATAATGCCAACTGTAAGAGGAGAACTCACATTTAGGAAGGCTAATCGAAATGTCACGAATTACGAGCTAATTTACATTACCTTTCTTGAAGAACTCCCTAATTTTGAACTTAAATCTGGATTCAACAATGCTTTATATGGTAAGGACCCCATAAATTTTAAGGTAATACTAACACTAAGTCAATGAAATGAAACGTAAAAGATCTATCTAAACTCGACCCAAGTTATCGGCTCTAGATGTGTCTCAGTGTATGCATATTACCATACTTTAGCGTCCCCTCTGAATGTGAACCCCGAAACGCATGCCTAGATGATCTCATCAATGCGCGGTAGCTTATGGAGCCATTGGTGCGCCAACAACCATCTCACGGGGGTCCCCTCCTCCATAAAAGTATTCGAGTTAGAACCATATGAGTTCTCTGATCAGCTTGGCCTTAGCTGGCAATGAGCTCTTAAAGATTTTAGCCTGTGGCTGAGTAGGCGTCGATGTAGGAGTCGGTGTCTCAACCGATGCGACAATTGGTGGTACAACCTCTTCCAGTGTCTCCTAAACAAAAACCTGAACGGGCACCTGTTGGATAGCCGAGGCGATAGTTATCAGTATAGTAGGTGTCACTAAAGTTGTGGGAGTCGGTGCTAGTACAACATGTGTCTTGAGTAAAATGAGAATCTCTCATAGCTGGGCGTCGTGTGCTGCGAGTCGATCGTCTATGTTCTGAGTCGTAGTGGCCCGAGAAGGATCGCTAGTCTCGCCTATCTCTACTGGTGTAAAGGATTATCCGTCCATCGTGATATGTTGTAATGACCCCAATAATCTAATCTTAGTTGTACCATTTGTAAGATTGTTACCTAGAAGCCAGTCCTACGTGGCCCACTCCATCAACACTCAGGCATCAACACCGAGGTAATAATTAAAATTACTTTATTTGTGTTTGATGCCATGAAGTACATTATGCTGTCTATTTATAATGTACACAATTTTTATGGTTTTGACTTTCGACTTTAATGGACGAGAGTTTACTTCGAGTTGTGCATACGCAAAGGCATTGGGTAGGATCGTTGTAAGTTTCAATATATGGCTAGTTATTCTTTGGGGACCTTAATGAAATCAAATGGGTACCTAAGTTATTCGATAAATCCTATCTAACTAGTCTAAGTTTGAAGAAAAATAAATACTTAAGTTTTATTATGGATCCAAACTAATAGGTTTAATGAGACCAAGTTAAAAAGAGCTTATTAACCAAAGTTTGATCATGGTCAAATTAACTTAAGTAAGAGAAAATGCTAAATTTAGACTAAGGTTGAGAAAAATACCCATACGGTTATTTATGAGCCTAACCTACCAACTAAATGCCCTAAAACATTTATGGGGATTTAAATGGAGACCATTCTTTTGGTGTATTAGATGGACCTAGGTATCTCTTTGTTGAAAAAATCTAGGAGGTTCGTATGCATCTTTAGAGTGTGTGTCCTATTAAATAACGAAACATAGATCAGATTTATGAGATTGAGAGATGCAAAGCTCATCTAGTGGCTAGAATTTAATGACAAAGACTATATAAGTGAGACTTAATGTTTGTGCTCATGCATAAACATGAAAAAAGTCCAGCACATAGAGGAATGAAAACCTAACTTTGCTGAAGAAATTTGAGAGCTAGAAAGGGTTTAAAGGCAGGAAGGGAGATATTTGAGGCCTAATCACTCCTATAAATCAAGAACCCTAAGTAATATTCATATTTTCTTCTCTTGGTATGCTTAATAATAAGGTAAATTGAGTTTCTCTAGTTCATAGTCATGCTGAATTTTCTAATCATAGTGTTGATCTCCAAGTCAAATTGAGGTCATGAAGGTTAAAAGGTTTACGATGAATAAAAATTTTGGATTTTAAATCAAAGTTTGCAAAAAATCATGTTTTGGGTTCAAAATTGGGGTTTTGATGTCATACAAGTATGAGGTTGGAATTCCATGAAATTGAAGGTTGAAAACAAGGGTTTTACTCCCTTAGTCATGGTTTGTACTTGGGTTTTATTTCTGATTACAGTTGTTATGGGTTTGGTGATTATGTTGTTAATGAATAGTACATATTTGATGAAATGCCAACTTATTAGTTGAAATACTAAATTGAATAAGTCATTCATTTCTTCTTAGAATTGGTTGATTTGTTTATGTGTTATTCTTAGATGTTCTGACAAGCTTCTCACCAATGATTACATTTTTTTATTGTCTACTTTGAGAGTTATGAATTTTCTTACATTGCTGGTCCGAAATTCTCTCAAATTGAGTTGTTTTGGCATTTTGAGCATAACTCTCTCAATTTTAATTAGATTTAAGCGTACTTTACCATTTCGGAAAGCTAGCACTTAAAAAAAACTTAAGATCAATATTTATTAAAAGATATTCATCTTCTTTATCGAAAATGGGTTGAAAATCAGTGCTTGTTCGTCGAGATATTCCTTTTGTAAGTGTTTGGATGTCGGGACCTCTTTTGGGGGTCTCCACTAGTCTAAAAATAACTAAAACCTCCAGAATAGCTTGAAATACTATAAGTTAGGTTTTTCAAGAGCTTTAAGTGATTACAAAGTGTTTTGAATGGTTTTTCAAATGGGTTTTTAAATAGACAAAATTTACTTACTTAATGTAACGGCCCCAAATCCCGAGGTCGCCACGTGGGGAGGCGCCGCCCAATGGTCCCGTCGATCCTTGACCCATCTGGGTCCCACGCGCCAACGACGCCATTTCCTACATCACGATCCTCGATACGCGTGTTAACTCCCTTCGTTAAGCAGTTAGTTCGATAGTTTAATCATTAAAACAACAGCGGAAGTCTTAAATTGAAAACAAGTAAAACAATTAAATTCATTTTCATATAAACATCATTTAATAGAGCAATTCCTATTGTGGAAAACCCGGAGAAAGTACTATGTATATAGACGACAATATTAAACAGTAATATATACAAGTACAGTAGCTAATCAGTCTCCCATTTCCCAAAAGTAAGCAAAATATCAAAATCGCACGTACTAGTAGGTCCTTGACCGCAGGCAGTCAGATAAAGTCGTCCAAAATCTCCTTGCCCCTACTAGCAGGGTCTGCACTCGCCCATCACAAAAAGGAAGATGGGGAGTACAGTTAGTAAGATTCCAACAAAGTACACCGAGCATTTATAAGAGAAATAAACGATATCAATAAACATGTCAATTAATCATGCGAACTAAACAGTCAACTGTGCTAAGATCATCGCATGAATAAATAACATGAGAAACAAAACGTGTACTCCTCCCGGTCACACTAAACTGTACGACAAACCCCCAGGATCCTTTCAGTGAGTGCCCCACTTCCTTTCACCTGGTAACGGCCCAGCCCGGCGACAGGTACCCGCAGGCCCCGAAACCACCCCGAACTGGCACCGCACAGATCCTTTCATTGAAGCACCCACTTCCTTTCACCCGATTACCCGCGTACAACACGAATAGTGTGCCATAAGTACAACATGAATAGCAAAAGTCTCGACCCCCAACCCAAATGCGTCACGGAAATCAATAACAAGGAATAGGGGGAATAACATCCAACAAGCACGAATAGGCAATCAATGATAGAAAAGTAAACCCACAAAGACTTTTGGAATCTTACGTACACAATAACAAAGAATATGAATCAACGATCAGATAGAAAAGTAAACCCTCGATGACTTTTAGAAAGAATCTTACGTACCTCAAAAACGCACTCACTTGCGTCTCGATATGCGCATCCGACACCCGACTATAGCATCCTAAGTCCCTCCATCGCGTTTAGTCTACAAATCGTGCGATTCACGCCTCAAAATTAGGTGAAATACACATCACCTCAATCGCGTTCGACATTCGTCGATTCACGCCTCCGATCGCCCGACAACGCGCATCGCGTCGTTCTCACCGCGTTGCCGTTGTCGCTTGAGCCGACATCGCTGTCGCGTCCGACGCCATTGCGCCGCTGCGCCCACCACCGCGCCGCCCACCGCTGCCCTCGCCCGCCGCGCTGCCGCTCCGCCGCCGGCCGTCGCTGGTGCTCGTGCGCGCGACCGCCGCTGCTCCTCATCTCCACCGCGCAGTCGCGCAGTGAGCCCCGCCGCACAGCCGGCCACCGCCACGCGCCTGCTGGTCCGCCTCTCGCCGGTGCCGATCGGCGCCGCTGGCCGTCGTCGTCGCGGATCCGGTCACGCCGCTGCCGACCAGCTGCTCGTCTTCGCTGCTGCGTCGACCTCTGCTCCCCGCCGGCCATCGTCCTCGGCCTCGCAGGCCGCGTCGCGACCTCCTGCGCCGCCGCGCAACCGTCGTCCGCGGGCCGGTGTCGCCGCGCCGATCTGTCCGCCAACTCTGTCCGCGCCGATCGCCGCGCGCCGGCTGCTGAGACGCCGCCGGAGCTGCGCGGCCGCTCCTCATCGACGTCTAGTCGCCATGCCGCCGCTGCTCGCCGCTGTACCTGCCGTGAGCTCCGCGCTGCCGTCCCCCCGCTGGAGCCGCGCTGTCGTCTCCCCCGCGCAGCCCAGCTGCCACGCCGCTCGCCGCCGCTGCCGCTCTGTCCGCGCGCACCTGCCGCCGCTGCCGATCTCCTCTCGCTTAGCCGATCTCTTCCTTCTTCTCTCTCTCTTCCCGATCTCATCCATTCTCTCCTCTCCAGATCTCTCTTTTCTTCTCTCTTTCTCACTCTATGGTTTTCTCTCTCTCTTCTTTCCTTTTTTTTCTTTTTTTTCTCTCTTCTTATATATATATATATATATATATATATATATATATATATATATATTTACATTTTCTACTTTTGATTTTCAAATCAAAAGTGTTTTCGAGATCGTGTTGCACGAATATCGAGCAACCTCAATAATTTCACCTCTTTGTCCACCTCTTCTATGTTTGACCAAAATTGTCTCGAGTCTTGCAATTTGAGCATCTCGAGACACCAACCCGCCTCATTTCCAAAATTTCGATACTCGCGCTACACGCGTCACGAGGCGTATCCAATGTACACATTAAACCACATTACGCGACTATCTCGGTCCCACGTTGGCACGCGACTCGAGGCGCGTCCTTGTTCGTGTTTCGGCTCCCCGAATTCTCCGCGTATACGTTTCTCAACAATTAACATCTCCAATCGAGATTCGAGCATACGCATTTCGGCAAGTGGGTCCCACATACGACCCTAAAATTACACGTGGCACGAGTCGAATTTTCGGGCCGTTACAGTCTTCCCAACTAAATGAAAATTTCGTCCCGAAATTTAACTGTAACCCGAATCTCATACCAGATAATAGCTGAGGGTAACGTGTTCTTATCGTCGACTCGAGCTCCCCGGTGCGTCCCTTCGTCATACGATGCTTTGCTAACATGACTAAGACCTTCGTGAGTTCCCTGTTCCGAAGAATCTGTACTCGAAGGTCGACAATCTCTATCGGTCTCTCCTCATAGGTCACGTCAGACTGTATCTTCACCTGTCTCAACTCAATCGTCGATTTCGACCCTGACTTAGCGAATGTCAACGTTGAAATGTGAAATGTCGGATGAACCCCAGCAAACTCTTATGGCAAGTCCAAATCTGTAAGCCACACTGCCAACTCATGCTACGACTCTGAACGGTCCTAATTATCTCAGCGCCAATTTGAAAAATCTAGCCACTGTGTCATGTCCTTGAACCTCGATACATCACATCGCCCTCTCGACACTCCAACACACGCGGAATGGATATTGTCGGTACTCTCATTTGTCTGTAAATATGTGCCTCTGCTGCATCTGGAACCTCTGACAACTCATAGTTGTTGCTGCCTCGAGTAAACAAAACTCGTATGTCATCTGGCAACTATTATCTCACTGTCCGGTCCCTCTCATGAGTCCTCAACTAACGCGATAAATAAGCTATCACTCTGTCTCCCTGCATCGCAGTACGCATCCCAATCCGGTGCCACAAGCATCCGTATGAACAGTCAACTCTTAGTCCGACTCTTACAACACTAATAACGGTGCAGAAGTCAACTTCTTCTTCAACTCTATGAAGGCCACATCGCATTCACCTTCTTGGTCAATCTAGTCTTCGGCGCTGCAATTTTGGAGAAGTCATGTACAAGCGTCGATAATATCTGTCAATCCTAAAAAGCTTGATGTCTATCGTGCACTCTGGTGTAGGCTAGTCGATGACAACGTGAATCTTACTCGGGTCCACCGAAGTACCTCTGTCGCTGATCACGTGTCCTAAGGGCTTCACCTCCGAACGCCAAAACTCGCATTTACTGAACTTAGCGTACAATCTGCGCTCCCTAAATCTCTGGTCGAAATCCTCGAATAAAGTAATGGACTGAAGTCGTTCGTTTCTCACTACATCCATCGCAAAAGTAAGTCGATATGTGAATCTCTCCATGTATTGCGACACCGTCCGGCCACCCTGCCTCAGCGTCAAGAACTCATCTCTCAATCTCAACTGAATCTCGATCGGGGTATACTTCCTTGAATTATGCCCAAGTACTCGATCTCTCCGTGTGCAGGTTGTATGGGTGGTCCACCATACTTGCACCGCTCTCTAGCCCCATTATTCGCATGAAGAATTGGTCGTCCATCCATGTCGAATGAGTAAACCGCGAACGTGCGCAAATCGGCGTCGTATGCTACGTGTATATAAGTATTACAATCAATACATACACATATAAGTCCTAGTACTACCCGCTCACTTTGCTTCCCAACTAAAGTTCTAAGGCAAGTATATCGGGTTTCCACATCTAAAATTTTAAATTTTTTTTTTTTTTTTAAGTGTTATGCTCTTTCAGTTAATTTCTCGAGATTCTTCGAACTCTCGCTCTGATACCACTTGTGGCGTGGTATCAGTTTAAGGACACCTACGCTTCCTCCAACGGAGTCGACCATTCTCTGATACCACTTTGTAACGTGGTATCAGTGTCCACCTACACTTCCTCCAACAGAGTCGACCATGCTTTGATACCAATTTGTAACGGCCCCAAATCCCGAGGTCGCCACGTGGGGAGGCGCCCGGCCCACGCGGTCCCCGTCGATCCTTGACCCATCGGGTCCCACGCGCCACCGACGCCATTTCCACATCACGTATCCTCGATACGCGTGTTAACTCCCTTCGTTAAGCAATTTAGTTCGATAGTTTAATCATTAAAACAACAAATGGAAGTCTCTTAAATTCAAAACAAGTAAACAATTAAATTCATTTTCATATAAACATCATTTAATAGAGCAATTCCTATTGTGGAAAACCCGGAGAAAGTACTATGTATATAGACGACAATATTAAACAGTAATATATACAAGTACAGTAGCTAATCAGTCTCCCATTTCCCAAAAGTAAGCAAAATATCAAAATCGCACGTACTAGTAGGTCCTTGACCGCAGGCAGTCAGATAAAGTCGTCCAAAATCTCCTTGCCCCTACTAGCGAGTCCGCACTCGCCCATCACAAAAAGGAAGATGGGAGTACAAGTTAGTAAGATTCCAACAAAGTACACCGAGCATTTATAAGAGAAATAAACGATATCAATAAACATGTCAATTAATCATGCGAACTAAACAGTAACCGTGCTAAGATCATCGCATGAATAAAGAACATGAGAAACAAAACGTGTACTCCTCCCGGTCACACTAAACTGTACGACAAACCCCCAGGATCCTTTCAGTGAGTGCCCCACTTCCTTTCACCTGGTAACGGCCCAGCCCGGCGACAGGTACCCGCAGGCCCCGAAACCACCCCGAACCGGGCACCGCACAGATCCTTTCAGATTGAAGCACCCACTTCCTTTCACCGATTACCGCGTACATGCCTAGTGTGCCATAAGTACAACACGAATAGCAAAAGTCTCGACCCCAACCCAAATGCGTCATGGAAATCAATAACAAGGAATAGGGGGAATAACATCCAACAATCACGAATAGGCAATCAATGATAGAAAAGTAAACCCTCGATGACTTTCGAAGGAATCTTACGTACCTCAATAACGCACTCACTTGAATATCGAATCGCACGATAGAAAAGTCCTAAGTCCCTCGGTGTCCATTTAGTACATTTAGTACTACTAAATCATGCAAATCACAATTCAAAATTAGGTGAAATACACCTAAGTCACCTCATGCTGCCAGCCGACGTCGCTGCGCGCTCGACGCCATCGCGTCACTGCTGCACCACCGCACGCGCCACCGCTGCCCTCGCCGACGCTGCCAGCTCCGCCGCCGGCCGTCGCCATGGTGCTCGTGCGCGCCGACCGCCGCCGCTCCTCATCTCCACCGCGCAGTCGCGCAGTGAGCCCCGCCGCACAGCCGCGCAGCCACCGCCACGCGCCTGCTGGTCCGCCTCCTCGCCGGTGCCGATCGGCCGCCGCTCCGTCGTCGTCGCGGATCCGGTCACGCCGCTGCCGACCAGCTGCTCGTCTTCGCTGCTGCGTCGACCTCTGCTCCCCGCCGGCCATCGTCCTCGGCCTCGCAGGCCGCGTCGCGACCTCCTGCGCCGCCGCGCAACCGTCGTCCGCGGGCCGGTGTCGCCGCGCCGATCTGTCCGCCAACTCTGTCCGCGCCGATCGCCGCGCTGCCGGCTGCTGAGACGCCGCCGGAGCTGCCGATCCGCCGCTCCTCATCGACGTCTAGTCGCCATGCCGCCGCTGCTCGCCGCTGTCCTGTGAGCGCTCCGCGCTGGTCGTCCGCGTAGGCTGGAGCCGCGCTGTCGTCTCCCCGCTGCCCAGCTCCCACGCCGCGCCGATCCGCCACTGTCCGCGCACTGGCCGCCTGCCGATCTCCCTGCGCGCCGATCTCTTCCTTCTTCTCTCTTTCTTCCCGATCTCACTCCATTTCTCTCCTCTCCAGATCTCTCTTTTCTTCTCTCTTTCTCACTGGTTTTCTCTCTCTCTCTCTTTCCTTTCTTTTTCTTTTCTTTTCTCTCTCTTCATATATATATATATATATATATATATATATATATATATTAATATATATTTACATTTTCTACTTTTGATTTTCAAATCAAAAGTGTTTTCGAGATTCGTGTTGCACGAATATCGAGGCAACCTCAATAATTTCACCTCTTTGTCCACCTCTTCTATGTTTGACCAAAATTGTCTCGAGTCTCGCAATTTGAGCATCTCGAGACACCAACCCGCCTCATTTTCAAAATTTCGATACTCGCGCTACACACGTCACGAGGCGTATCCAATGTACACATTAAACCACATTACGCGACTATCTCGGTCCCACGTTGGCACGCGACTCGAGGCGCGTCCTTGTTCGTGTTTCGACTCCCCGAATTCTCCGCGTATACGTTTCTCAACAATTAACATCTCCAATCGAGATTCGAGCATACGTATTTCGGCAAGTGGGTCCCACATACGACCCTAAAATTACACGTGGCACGAGTCGAATTTTCGGGTCGTTACACTTAATGAGCTAATTTTTTACTTAAGGTGTTCCAAGCATCAAATGATGTCCAAATTGAACCAGAATTTTTAGAATGCATTAATAGATCATAGTAAAGGTGTCCACCAAGTTTCATGATTTTTCAGTGTATCTAATTTAGTTTTCAAGTTATGCTTCGAATAAGAGATCGATATTTACAAATAAGGACTTAAAGTTTTACTTAGAGTCTCAAATTAGGTTTTTGATTATATTAATGAGATTTTATCACTCAAAAAACTTGGTTTAAAGTTAATAGACTTCAATGAACTAACACCGAGAACTTTATAAGTTTCTATGAGTATTTTAGTCGCATTTCAAGTTGCATTAGAACCAAGTTTTTAAAAATTATTTTAAGGTCTCTAAGGGACAGTTTTGCAAACCAATGCATTAAACCAACTTGAAATGATTTCCAATGGACTTTGATGATTCAATAACACTTCAAAATAATAGGTAAAATGACTACAACCTTGTAACACCAAGTTTGGGCATTTTAGTCGAGTCAAGCGTCAAAAGAGTATTTAAAATAAATAAAAAATGACCATCGGAGTTATTCCTTCGCATAAAACCTTCATATATGGTAAGAATAAGCGACTAAGGATCCTAGGGATTTAACATAAACTTGTTTAGAACAAATTGAAGTTGAGATTTGGTCTAAGTTAAATAGAAAAGACATTAAGGAAAATAGTGGACTATTTTTCAATGAACTGAGATAATCAAAGTTAAATAAGCTCTAACACATACCAAATGAACTTTAATAGGTACCTAGGGCCTAGAGTGTCAACATCGAGTATTGGAAGTGTAGTACGAACGTGTGGGAGTAGTGTTTAGCTTGGATATTATTGCATTTTGAGGTAAGTAAACTAATAAGAGTGTCAACATGATCTTTTTCAAAACGTTTCAAACGTTCGTTCCTAAACCCACTTCGCTCCTTTCGCTCTGTGAGCTCTTGACGTCCGTTTTTGCAAAATCATCGAGCATCGCGAGACGGTCAGTTCAAGCCAAGTTTCCACGATGGAGACGAGGTATTCGACTTAAAATTTGGTAAATTTCCAATTCAGTGCATTTTTCCTCAATTTATTAGAAATTGGTATTGTTGTGACTTGCTATATTGGATTGATTTGCAGCAATTTGGAATAAATCCCACTACTATGGGTCAGGCTTTTGATGAATTAAACTAATGTGATTCAGTTGATAACTGTTTTGAAGATGTTTTATAGTTGATATTGATTTACATTGAGTTTATGGATGAAATGATTATTGGTTTTGATCCAATTTGACTCTTTGGGTTGTAAAAATATTTTGATATTAGTATCGAGTGGTTTAGTGGTGTTTGTATTCAAGCTTTGAAGATTTAAGTGCAAAAATATTGATTTGAAGAATTTTTTCAGTTCAAAATAAATAAAGTTTTTCTAGTTAACAGGCCATATTGGAAAACTCATAACTTCTCCGTCGGTTGTCCGATTTGAGTGTTACTAGAGTCTATAGAAAGTAAAACATGAGTACTATAAGTCCCTTTCAGGTTATAATGATAAAAATTGAGATTCTTAAGGTTAAAAAGTTACCCCAATTTGGCTAGTTGAAAGCCAGTTCAAACTGTTATATATATTAATATTTTTGGAAATTGTTCTCAAGCATACTCCGGCCGCAGTTTTCATTGGGTTTTATGATTTGGTTTCACTTGAAGCTTAACTATAATATAACTGGGTATGTAAGGAAGCTATTGGAACCATTTTAAAGGTGATCCAATGCTCCGAGAACCCCAAAAATTGATCCCAAAGTCGGTTGGTTGTAAGTAAACCCTACAGTGATCTTTACTGTTGATTGAATATATTTATACCTATAATTGTATAATATTCTTTATTGCATACATAGAGAGAATGAAGGGGATAAGCTTGTTTCAGAGTCTGGTTCGCTTGAAACTTGGTTTCAATCCTACCTCTACGCCATTTAGTGAGATTAACGGAGTCTAACGCCAACAAGTTATCTCCGCATTTCATGATCTCTTAATACTATCTCTATACTATATTTAGAAGTTTACATCTGATTATAGTTAGGAAACAACAATATAGTAGATTGTATGTTATGTTCACGCATATATTGTGGCGGCCCCAAACTTCGAGGCTGTTTTAGGACCCGCCACATCGCATCACACATCAACAAGTCAATTATTCTTCAATTTATGTTGCCCCGCGACCTAACTGGTTGCTTACACGTTTTCCAATAATCTCTAATCTAGCCAATTATTCTTTAATTTATGATTAGTAAGTTTATTTAGCTAGTTTGTTAATTTACAAAGTTACAATAAGTTTTACAGCGCAAGTCTTTAAATATATGAGTATTTTATGCATATTTGGCAATTCTAAGTAGTGGAAAACCCGACAAAACGATGCCATGTATATAACAAAGGCAAAATAATATAGCAAGATATCCATATACATGTATTCAATTTTCTACATTTCCCGAAATCCAACAAAAATATAAATATATACATACTGTAGTCAAGTACGAGCTGATATATATAATGCCAAACCGAGTGAGTGACATCCCAAGAGAAGTCCACACAATATTCATGAAATAAAATGGATAGCTACGAGACATGTGAATATGACCTTTGGCAATAGTAAGTTATACTCCCATGAATTTAGGCGACATACAACAAGCAAAAACAGTAGCGATTAATAAAACAACACATACTAAATAAACAGGCTCGAAAATCAAGCATTAATAAAAACAACAACTGAATAATCACGAGAAAACCCCGACCTGAACCAGTCGGTAATCTATAAAACAGGACAGGAACCATGTATATACTAGCAGGCTTACAGTGACTAAACTCCAACTACACTTAATGGATGAACCCTTTCCAAATGCTATTTTAAGTCAAGTGAACACCTTAAATCCCTCCTGACAGTCTGCCATTGACACGAGCACTAAACACAAGTAACCTGTGCAAGTGATTTAGCCATAACCAATATATACGCAAACCAAAATTAGAGCGAAAACCCATATGTGGCCTCCAACAATCACACATGTAATCCGATATTGATAAAATAAAACCATAAATTTTGTGAGGAATTCCAATAGTTTTACGCGCCACAAATACATCGAATCCTCACCCGCAAAGCCCCTAAACCGACCCCAAAAGTGTACTTGATACCCGGCACAATTCCATGGGTCCATAGTATTAAATTAATCCAAATAGATTAGGTTTAGGTCAGGTCAAATGGGTATGGGAACCTTAAGCCAAAACAACCCCTTAAGACTAAACAACATTGAAATTTTACTCCTGTATTGCAATGCAATTTTAGGCCTGAAATCGTCCAAATATTAAAATCTTCTCTTCATACAAAGTTTTTGGTTTCTATCTTAGCTTTCTGAAAAGGTTTAGTCTGCAAAATTCTGATTTAAAATGAAAGAGCTATCTCAATTCTACCGAAAATAGCTCAAATTGGAAACTAATCCGACGAGCAGACTTAAAAAATATATTTCTCCAAATCTATAGTTTCATAAATCGTGATTTTTGGTTATAAGGCAGTTAACATACCCAATAACAACATACTCAAAGATAAGCTCATTTGGATAAGTAATTAGGGAGTTATGCCTATTTAAAATTTAGTTTCAAAAAATCTCTTAATGCATTCAATCACCTATTTGCAGAGCACTTTTGGACATGAAAATATTCGAATTACAAATTTTTCAGTAGGACAGAGTTGTTTCTCTTTGACTTGAATTTCAAATGCCACCAGACTGGATCCATTTTGAATTAAAATGAGCAAGTTATGACTAAATTATATAGGTTGGTTCATAATACAACATGCAGAATTTCAATTTTGGTCTTACAACTTCAAAAATTTATATCATTTTTATTTCAAAGCCAAATTAAGAACTTCTTAGTAGTTGGATTATCAACTTAAAATGAGAAATCCAAATATATATATCAATTGCAAAGACTTAATCATCTACATTAGGAAAATGGCCTAAAACTAGGACTGGTTTCAAAGAGATTTGTACTTAGGGTTGATGACATTTTGATTTGAGCTCCAACTCTCCTTGATCTCCCTAAATTTTTCAGCTAATACCCTCCTCAATTCCTTTGATTTTTCAGCTCTAATGTATATGTTAAGCTCCTCCAGTATAGGCCTTATATACTTATATTCGTAAGTGGCTTAATAAGCCAAATCTTTGATTTATTAGTAGCTAATTGCTAGGACATGTGTCCTCCCTTAATGCCACTTGTCCTCAAATGAAACCACTTGTCCCACATGAAGCCACTTGTCCTACATGGAAGCCGCTCATCTTACCTTGCTATATGTATTTTAAGATCATCACTAGGTCCATCAAGGGTTCAATTAAATTCTGATCTAACTCTAAGACCTTCTTTTACCTTAAATCAAGTTAATTCACCTAGGCAAATAATAACATATGGTTAATGTGTTTAGTCATATATTTAACATATTTACAGTCACACTAAACCCCGATTACCCTACACTTGGTGCCGCGCACCCGGACACGCATCTCGAGGTACGCCATATTTTATTTTATTGAATAAACTAACTTAGGCTATAGTTTTAATTAGACACCATATCCTACTATTTAGATTAGTCTAACATCCCTGAGTAACTCCTACCAATACGCGTCGACACGTTTCCTTATGTACCTACCTGTCACATCAATTCTCCCAATAGTAACGTACACATGCGATGCAATAAAATAATATAATAATTTTAAACATCACATTATAAGCAACCATATATACCCTCGATTCTCATGTCCGAGTCAATCGAGTTGTCAACAAAACACCCGAATTACGACTGTTAATCCTCGAGATTGACGTTAATCCTAGTTTAACTAATTTGGGTCGTTACATATATCTTATTGTTTATTTGGAAATGCAATTACATGTCTATATGTATCAGACTAACAATTGCAGGAGTACAAATCAATGTAGAAATTTACTTACCTGACATCTTTGAGTTGTTTTTGATGATATCATATTCTATAAGAAGGCAAAAGACGAACGGACAAGACTCGAAGATTGTGGTAATTATTTTCAAAATTTAAACTAAATTTTTGTTGTAAATTGTTTATATATTTTGTTTTGTGGTTCTTGGGGTGAGTGTAGAATGTGAAGTGTTGTTGAATGGTTACGAGAGTCTCCCATGTTAGTTAAGATAAATTAAGAGGTTTACATTTTAATTTCGGTCTACTATGGGTTCATAAAGTTGTACCTAAAGTATTAGAGACTCTAAGTTAATTTTTAAAGTTTAATTTGATATATATTATGAACTACGGGGAGTTGTGAATCCTTTTAGGCATCTTCCCATTTTGTTGTCTATTAAGTGGAAGATTTTCGGCAGGCCACTTTTAGGGGAGGTACTACCGAAATTTTTACAATATGGATATGATTTCCTAATTTACTCAAATTAAACAAATCATGAATTGTGTTTTGTTAAGGATGTCAATTTAATTCTGGAGCTTTATTAAAGGATTGAAATGCAAAGTATCTTAAGGTTAAAGTTAAAAAAAATGGATCACGTTGACTAGATTATCAAAGGATTAAGATAATCTAAGACGATCGGTCATCTTAATGATGAGGGGGCTGACAGATCAGAAATAGGATTCACGGCAAGTCAAGGTTAATGAGGAGCTTGCTCAATTGTCAAATATGTCATGTTATTAGTTATATTAGGATTTTTGTTTTGAAAATTAGGGACTTGGAAAATGGGTTGCATTTTGTTATTGACTTGATCTTAGTTATATATGGTGGTATGTATGTGATATAACTACTTATGTTGCTTAATCAAAAGAGTGGGTTTGTGCCACCAAATGAAAAGAATGGGTTTGAGCTGCCAAATGAAAGGAGTGGTTTTGAGCCACCAAATGAAATTAATGTGGCTCGTGCCATTATAAATCTTGATGTGTAAACTATTATAATATTCTAGTTTGTGCCACTCTATTTACACATTTATTATGAAGCTCACAAGTGGTCCCATATTGGTGATGACTTTAGAGGAACTTACTATTAACTTGATGAGATTAATTTGAGGGCAAATAAAGCCTTTGTGCCGTCTAATGGTCACCACCACCTCGAGAGTAAGGTATTCGGTTACTGAATTTTTGCTAATAACTAATGTGCATTGAATGAGACCACGACTTTATATTATTACTAGTTTCTATGGTATCTCTCTTTTGTGAACCCTATGCATGATGATGAGTTTTAAATTGAATATGCTTTTATTAATCTTGTTGGCATGATTTATGAATGCTTTATGAATTGAATATGAGTTTTAAATGCTTCTTTATTCAATTTTAATCCATGCTAGCTTTGCATTCTTATTAAGTATTACTTGCGTATTTGATGGTTAAGCAGGTTTTCTGCATTCCTGAGCTCTTTTGCCCCTTTAAGCTCACCCCACTTACATCTCACGACCTTCCACATTGGCGCTAGATTGAGGCAAGAGAGAGGCGATAGACTAAAACCTTCTCTTTTGATGTGTGCTTTGCATTGTATTATTCTATTTAATTGTTTTTGAAACTATTGAACATGAATGGTACTAAAATAGGTATTTTCGTAGATTGAACCTCACTTTCCTTTAATGTGAACTTCTTATTAGTGATTGAATGACTTTGAATCAATTTAGGGATTGAGAACCCATATATGGTTTCATGGTTAGTCATATAGATCTTGTTTACTTTATTTCTACACTTTTGGTCCTTATGAACTTGTTGCATTGTTCCATAGGTTGTTTTAAATGAGCCAGACCACTTGCCTGGGCATGATTTGGTTATTGGTCTTGGGAGGCGACATGGGTCGAGCGACCCAACCCTAGCTCAGGTGAGAGTCGTCAGAGTTGGTATCTGAGCGTAGGTATTAGAACCTAGGGAAAATAGTTAGGTTAGTGAAACTTAAATTGTAAAGCCTTTAAGTTTAAAGGTCAAATTTAAGTCAGACAAATCAATGGTATGGGACAATAGTTCAAAGTAAAGTTAACAAATACAATGATAAATCCTAGCATGGGATGGGATAAAAAAAAATTTCACAAATATTTATTATGATCATTATTTGCTATCTTGTATATATAAATATATCGTTTGATTTATGGATAGTTGTCTTCCCCTACTAGTCTGATTATCTCTGATGATATCCACAAGCAGTTGAGGAACTTGAGTTCTACGGAACTATAGGGGGAATGACAATGAATGACACAAGAAAATCGAGGGAAATTCTTTAGGAGATTCTACACACGCTTCAAGGTTGTCTGCAATGACTGATGCGAGAATGAATAGGATTTAATTGGAAACTAGACCATGTGATGCGCCTATACTTAATGGTAGTTAGCAAATAAAAGGTTTAAACAAGAATCATGAAACTTGACAAGGCAGTAAGTCACCACTCTAAATACGTAAATGGAAATAGAAACTTGGTCTCACTTTGAGAATTAACTCACACTCTTGAGATTCTTATAAAATGGTTAAAATTCATGATACAATGTTTAAAAAAGAAGTTATTGATTCTAGCAAGGATGTCAATGAATGTTGGTCATAAACATTAAAAATTAAGCTTGTTTGGCTAAGAAGCGAAACTTGAAAATCTAATTCTAGATAGGAAAGATACGTGCAATCCATCTTCATCGAAAATTGATTTGGATTTGACTTCTCAGGGATTGAACCATGTTTCTCAAGTTTTAATCGATCCTATATAAAAGAAAGTTAAATTTAAACCAGCTATAAATGAGGTGAGTATAGAAATCGAGGATTCCAAATTGAGAATTAACTCGAAACATAAGTACATGGCATACGGGATTGCAAATGAGAAGTTAATGAATACCTCGAAATAACTTAATTAGTAAAATAAGTGATTACAACTCAATGGTGCACACTTTAATAAGTGTCGTGCCGGTACACGCGAAGATACACAAATTTGGGGATTCCAAGTTAAGGACTATCTTTGGCAAAATTGTCATGTGTGAGGATCGCGTTGCCAATTAGAAATTTGTAAATATTGAAAGAACTCGAGACACGAGGTTAAAATAATACAAATCAAAGGCAACCAACACAAAGATAAAAATTTGTCTTAACTTAACTAGAAGTGAGTTGACTCATGAAATTGAGGATAAACAAAATTTGATAAATCAATTTTGAAATGAATGTGGGGTACGCAATAGTGGTACAATAATTGAATAATTAAGGAATGTCTCCAAACTAAACGATATATATGAGTCCAATTAATACGACTTGAAGATCGCGCGTCGTAGTTACTAATATCGTAATGAACCCAAATGATTGGTGAATCATTAAAAATTAGGGATACCCAACTAAAAGACTATCTTTGGTATGATTTTCCATTAATAGACACGTGAACTAATGACTAGTGAGTCAAAGTGGAACCTAACATGATTGGTAAAGAACAGTTGAGTGAAAATAATGTCGAGGAATAAATATTGTAACTAATTCCACCTAAACTAAGTCAATAATAATTGAATCTTTAAAATTGTGGATCCTAAGATAATATCGATTTGTAGAAAAATGAATGACTAAATAAGTGGTGTGACAAAGTTGCAAATTCAAGAGAGACAACATTTACTACAATAGTTTTAGTTAGCCGCAAGACTTCCAAGTGGGAGTATCGCGTCCAAAAACTTAAAATTCTTGATCGAAATGGTGGTTTCACGAGAAATCATGATAATCACTTATAGAAAGTAACTTGAGATTTCTCGGTAAGAGAGAATGTTACTTTATGAGCCGGACTACTAAACTAAATGGCTTTAGGAAATATGAATGATCAAACCAATGATAGGTTAACGATTAAAACTAGGGATTCTAGGTTAAGATTGACTCCTAATAAAGTTCATACCGTGTAACACAAACAATACAATAACTAGGGAGGATGAGTAAATATCGTAAGGTAGTTATGAAACATGTATCTCTAGGTAGAGATAAGACCTTCTAAACTTGACAACGTTAGGAATTGCTAAACAAAAAGTGTTACTAGCAATGGGGAGCCTAAAATCTTAATGTAAGTTCAAAAGTGGAAATCCTAACCGAATGGTGTAAGAGAACTTGTAATGCAACCTAAATGGGAAAATGATAGGTGTACAAGGACAACCAAATGTTGAGGATATCAACAAGTGGGGAGATGCGGGAACAATTAAGGTTGACGCCTTAATAAGTAACAAATGCATAGTAATATAAATGACATAAAAGATTCACCTAGGTATGGGGTACATACAGAGTGCGTAATGGAATTATATACTGATCTGATTTGCTTAAGTATTAAATTACAAAACGAACGCATGTACGATGTAGGATACTTAATGAATCAAGAGGCGCAAACCTAACCTACATCGAGAATAGATCATTGGGTAAATGATAATGACAATATAAGAGTCTAAAACCATAAGTGATTACGTTGGTGAAGTAAACTCGAGCATTTCTTCTAATAAATGGCATGACATGCAAGTTATGCTCGTCTAAATACTAAGTACACAGTCGGTTACTTTACTTTTGGAGTGCATAAAAAAAATAAAAAGTGCAACAGTAGTAACATATATAAGTAATAAATTGAAATGTTAAGGGTTAATTATGAAGTTAAAATAATTGGATCGTAGTGAGTTACGAGTCATTAATGACAAAACCTGAGATATGGGTTATATATTCTCAAGAAATGACATGAAAGTTAAACCACCATTGATTTCTCTGTGAGAAAAGCTTTAAACAAACTATAAAAGCTAAGATTTAGTTCGGGAGGATGATAAGAGATGCTTGTGCAATAAATGTGAACCTTATATATGAGTCAAATTAGCACGACTTGAAGATCGCGCAACGTGGTTAATGATATCATAATGAACCCAAATGATTTATGATTCATTAAAAATTGGGGATACCCAACTAAAAGAATATCTTTGGTATAATTTTCTGATAATAGACACGTGAACTAACAACTACTGAGTCAAAATGGAACCGAACATGATTGGTACAGAACAGTTGAGTGAAAATAATGTTGAGCAATAAACATTGTATCTAATTCCACCTAACCTAAGTCAATAATGATTGAATCTTTAAAATTGTGGATCATAAGATAGGATCAATTTGTGAAAAAATGAATGAGTAAATTGGTGGTATGAGAAAGTTGCAAACTCAAGGGAGACAACATTTACTACTATAGCTTTTCATAGCCGTAGGGCTTTCAAGTGGGAGTATCGTGCCCAAAAACTTAAAATTCTTGATCGAAATTGTGATGTCACGATAAATCACGATAATCACGTATAGAAAGTAACTTGAGATTTCTTGGTAAGAGAGAATGTTACTTTAGGAGCCGGACTACTAAACTAAATGGCTTTGGGAAAGATGAATGATCAAACAAATGATAGGTTAACGATTAAAACTAGGGATCCTAGGTTAGAATCAACTCCCAATAAAGTTCATGTCGTGTAATACGAACAATATGATAACTACGAAGGATGAGAAAATATCTTAAGCTAGTTATGAAATATGTATCTCTAGGTTGAGATAAGACCTTCAAAATTTTACAACATTAGGAATTGCTAAACAAAAAGTGTTACTAGCAATGGGGAACCTGAGAGCTTAGTGTAAGTTCAAAAGTAGAAATCATAACCGCATGGTGTAAGAGAAATTGTAATGCAACCTAAATGGGAAAATGATAGGTGTACAAGGACAACCAAATGTTGAGGTTATCAATAAGTGGTGAGATGCGCGAATAATTAAGGTTGACGCCTTAATAAGTCACAAAAGCATAGTAATTTAAATGACATAAAAGACTCGCCTAGTTATAGGGTACATACGGAATGCGTAAATGAGTCATATACTGATCATATTTGCTTAAGTATTAAATTACAAAATGAACGCATGTATGATGTAGGATACTTGATGAATCAAGGGACATAAACCTGGCCTACATTAAGAATAGATCATTGAGTAAATGATAATGAGAATGTAAGAGTCTAAAACCATAATCGATTACGTTGGTGAAGTAGACTCGAACATTTCTTCTAATAAAAGAAAAATTTGTGAACATATATAAATTTGAACTTGGGGTACCCTTAAATCAAAGGTTTAAATGACATGACATGCAAGTTACGCTCGTTTAAGTACTAAGTATACAGTCATGTACTTTACTTTTAGAGTACTCGAAGAATAAATAAAATGTGTGACAGTAGTAACACGTATGAGTAACAAATTGAAATGTTAAGGGTGAATTATGAACTTAAAATAATTGGATCGTAGTGAGTTACGAGTCATTAATGATAAAATCGAGATATGAGTTATATATTCTCAAGAAATGACATGAAAGTTAAACCACCATTAATTTCTCGATGAGAGAAGTTCTAAACAAACTATAAGAGCTAACAGTTAGCTCATGAGGATGATAAAAGATGTTTGCGCAATAAATGTGAACCTTGACTACGCCAGAAGAATTTAAAACGCACATTGAGGATCATGAAAGTTGATTGGTATGAGGAAGTGATGTGACAAGCCTCCTGAAATTTGAGTAATTACAATAGGAGACCTTGGTATGAAACAAAAAAATCACGATGTAGTAAAGCGCATACATATGAGTATTGAAAGCCGCTTAGGGATAGCGACGATGATGATTGTTTCACAGCTCCCAAGGGTTGAAGCTTGTTGTGTAACTAAATGATTAAATGTGATAGAGAATTTTTAAGGTGGACAATCAGTCAAGAGTTGACTCGAATCATAAACCTACAAAAATAAACATAAACAAAAGTATATTGAAAATAATGTTGAGATATTATTCTCGAAAGGAATACAATGTCTGCTCATTTGTAGCCTTCACAGATAAGTCGCAAGGATATGATGACTCATTCATTGATATTTGTGCAACCGAGATGGTGACAGAAATGGTGTTCTAGTGTTCATATTAAAACATATAGCTATCCTTATTCCTCCTACTAGTTGGCGATATGGATTTGTTGCAAGATAGGTATAGATGTTATACAATACATATTGGCACCAAATCATCCCTCAATATGGGTTTGTTTACTTGCTGGTTGGACGACTTGGGTGCACATTGCAACTTTGGTGGATATTACAAACGGCACCAAAAAATGTGTGAGGTGACAAGGACTTGGTAGGTAGCTAAGGTATAATGACTCTATTGGGACTAATACAAGACAAACCTTGTGAATTTTGGCCTGTAGGATGGAAATGATACTGTTGGGATGTTAGAGTCAAGAGTAATATTTTATTTCATGCATAGTATGAACAAGTTTCGCAGGTCTTGATTTGTATTAATTAAAAAATGGGTCGTAAAAAAAATCATTACGAATAGACTTGTCATGCTACAAATGTACCTTAATTTTACTTTTAAGGACAAAAGTTCCTAAAATTGAGGATGTTGTGACAACCTAAAATTCAAAACACCCATCTAGGGGCAATTTGTTAATCATGCAAACTCTACACTAATTGAACCTTATTATATCAATCTAATTATAAACCCTAAACCTTTTTGTTCAAAAACACAACTCATTAGAAAGAAAGGGGGATAGGAGCTTGTTGAGTGTTAAGTCAAAGAAAACCCACTTAAAGGTACTCTTATCTTTTGTATCTCCTTATTTATGGTTGAAATTAGTTGGAAGCTTAAAATTTGTTCGAAAAGTGTGGAAAACCCTATTTGGGAGGGGTGGCGCCGGCGTCACCGCCAAAGAGGAAGGCGGTGGGCCGCCATCATCGGAGAAGGAGCGGCGGCACCCCCGCTACCGCCATCCATGGTGGGCCCTCCACTAAAAGGCCCCCTTAAAAGAAAGACTAAGGGCTTATTGGCCGCTGATTGTAACCGCAAGTAACGGTTCAATTGTAGTAATAACGTAATCAACAAATGTTGATTACGGATATAGTTCCTTTGGGAAAGGTTTATATGAACACAAACACTTAGTTAAGTTAATTATATTGTTAAGAATGTCTTTTTTGTTTTTTTTAACTAAACTACTATATTCTATAAAAACAATGTAAATTAATTTGTATTCTTATATTAAGAAAACTCTTAGTTCACAACTTCATCTAAGTAATGAATTATTATGATTCTCATATCAAACTTCCTTCATCTTTCTTATGTGCATGCAATACATAATTAGAATAAACAAATTTTCTTAATATTCACTTCAACCACTTTCGTGGTGAAAAAAGATCCTAATATGGAAACTAGAACTGTACCTATAAGTGTGAATAACGTAAGTCTAACATAACATTCAATATCAAATCTTTAGACTCATAAACACATAAGTTTACTATCTATATCTTCTTAATCAACAATTATCTATCGATGTTATATATTTTACGATTATGTTGTTCATATCCGGTTTAAAAGCTCCAACAGCCAAGGTAACTCCTAAAACCCCTAATCTACAAACATGTGATCAAGATGTTCATAGCATTTACACATAGAATCAAACATAAATTCTAATCATTCCACTTCTAAGACATTATAACTAATTCATACTTCTTTGCATAATATTCATACTATTGGATCCATTGCACCCGTAAGATAAATAGGCTACTTACTCATCATCATCAAAAACACACAAATCATGGTATTCATTGAAATCAAAGATTGAATCAAGTAAACTTTAATTAAATCAAAAGTCTTCAATGTATCTCCTTCAAAACTCTTCCCAATACTCAAATCTAATGAAAACTATGATAATATATCTTCCTTATTCTCTAATCTATAATGGTGGCTGCTAATATAACATAATCTTTATGTTTACCATGTTCTAATACATATTTATACTCCTAGGACTCCTAAGAATATAATTAGAAATCCTAATTAACAATTCCAAACGAACAAGAATTTCAAAAATTTCTATTTTTCTTGTCTTAACGTTGCTTGTAAGTGAATCCATGATCCTTATGTAAAGTAACAACGCTGCCACAACATCAACCTTTCATTTGCATTTTCTCTTCTTAATGGACTCAACGACTCTTGTATGACTGCCCGACACTATACATAAACCCTACAACATCAACTCTCTTGCATCTCTTCCTTTGATCTTCACACCTTCTCCACGCCTTGTGTTCATTCTCCATGGCGTCAACTGTGTCCTCTATGGCATCACATGTATCTTTATGCTTTTTCACCTTATTTCATTATGAAATCACTCTTTTGTCTCTTTTATAACTTATTGACCCGAAAACACATAAATACCATCAATTAGAGCTCATCTCGAGATATGTAGACCAATTATACAACTAAACTATATATAAGATTAATTAACTACTTATCAACCACCACACCCTTCTTGGCTCCGCCAATAGAGAGCGACCAGCCCTGGCAGGGGTGCCCCGTGCTGGTGGTGCTGCCCTTCCCCCCTCCAAAAAACCAGATAGAGGGGGAACATTGCTCCCCCTTTAACCAGTGCATTACCAAGGGTCAAATCAACCCCTGGTAAATAAACCAATAGTCAGCTTGACCCCTGGCCAACCCAACCAAAGGTCGAAACAGCCCCAGATCGAATTTCAGGAGCCATGTCGGCCCTTGAACCGGGTTCCAAGGGAAATTATGCCCTGAGACCTTAAAAATAAAATAAAATAAAAATAAAATAAAATAAAAATAAAATAACATAAATAAATAAAAATAATATATAAGGACCCGCGGGACCCACACTACAACCTCGAAATAAATCTAAAAATAAATTAAAAGAAATATGACTTGTTGTTGATGTGAATGTAACGACCCAATATTTATTGACGCCGTTATTTCGTTTAATTTCAGACTCGGGCGCCAAGTTAGGCCCACGTGGACGCCTCGGATAGGTTAGGACACTCATGACTGGGCATAAATCATTATTTTTGTCTGTTGGTTGCATAATTGCGATGTTAATTATTATGTATTTCATAACTCATTACATGTGTGTATTTATATTGCCATACCATGTGAGATTATGCGACTGGTAAACACCTTGTAAAGCATGTCGACGCAGGTACCGAGTAGGCATAGTACTGGTACACTAAGATTTATAATGCTAACTTAAATAAAATGACTAGAAAAAGGTAAATATGGCATAAAATAGATAATCAAACTTTACCCTAAGTCATAATAATCGGGTGCATTAAGGATTGGCACGCATCAAGATGCATGCCGAGACACGAGGCACTTGATGCCGAGTAATTAGGCACTAGGGGAAGTGGTAGTACACCAATTTAAGACCCTAAATGTGGAAGCCCATATCCTGATTAGGGCGACATCCAACCCGAAACCCTAATTAATCCCAGTACACTAACTAGACTTAACTAGAGACAACAGCCTAACCTTCCAACCTAATAATCATAACATGTATATCTTGAAATATCAAATAATAATTAAAATAAAATGCAGCGAAATCAAGACTTTTTGATTAAACATAAGATATACAAAATATTCGGTATAAACCTCGGTCGTAAAATTATAACCCAACCTTGTTCATTATAAAACAATAATTCTATATAATATATATACAAAAGAGTACACTACATTGGAAGAGATTTCTAAACACCTAAATCTTCCCTTTTCCTTTCTCTTTAGCGCTAAACCGTATACCTAAAATATTAAGGGGGAATGAGTGCTCCATCTTGCTCAGTAAGTGACACTCATTCAAATGCGGTGAAACCCGATTACAAATAAATTAAATACACAATGAGTTATAAATATGGAAGCTAGAATATGGAAACCCCGTATAAAGAATACAATATACAAATTATAGTGACGAGGGAGAATACATGTATCTCTCAACCCAAATACCCATTTATAAAATATAATATGTATATACATCAAATGACCTACGTATTCCGCACATCAATGTTCTCGAGCTCAGAGATTATGCCCGGAATTGTCACCAAAAGTAGAGACAATCCCAGTGAGTAAATCCTGAATAAGTTCAACAATAATTTAGATTAAATAATAAACAAGTCTACAAATCATGCTAGAAAGAAACGATGTTGAAAAGAACAATAAATTGCATGATAGACAGACTACAATGGTCGACGATAGAGACCAAGTGACCCGGAAGCAAAGGATAGACGCCTAAGTTGTCTTGACACTCTACACGTGGGCTCAAAGCCACTTAACTACGAGTAAGTGTCAAATACTGGTACGGCGGGACCAAGTCAGCTTCAACCGCATCTAATCCATTCGACACTATCGACTCACTTGAACTGCAGCCTAAGAAAATCTTAAAGGGAGCCACAGTCGCAATCGGATGCTCAACCGCAATGGAATCCTTGAAGTCTTGTGAGGAGCAACGACACACGACGGATGCTCACTCAGAGGATTCAGTCTCGCCTAGGAGCCACAAGCGCGACTCGGATGCTCAACCCACGAGTAAACAACAACTCAATTCGACCACTTTAGACCCTATGTCACTCGGTAAGAAAGTAGAGTCCAATAATAGGTATCTTTTCCATCGAAATATGCAAGGAAAAGAAAAGAATTAATAATGAATTTCTTACTAGTTTACCTACAATACAATCGCATAAATCGCCATGTTAAATCTATCATTCGAAGAGCCTAGTTGAGTCCTTGCGTATCTAAAATCATACATGGTATAACAAAATTGTTTTAGGGACCATTTATTAAATAGATGTTTTGTGTGTGGCTCATTAATTTTTTCTTTTGATATATATATGTTATAAATGAAATGTGTTTAGGGAACTGTTGTGCATGAACGCACATTAGCTCTTCCTTGTTCGTTTACACACAAGGGCACGGGAGGCCGTGGCTGTTGGTTCGGCCAACGTTGACGGCGATCCGCCCCTAGCAACAGGAGCGCACTCTTGTCAAAAAATTCAGCAAAGCCACCTACAACTCATGTTTTGCTTCAAAATAGCTAAAAACACACTTTTTGATTGAAAACAATTTTAAATCTTATTTTTTTCCTTGAAATTAAAGGGTGAATTTTCACTAAATTTGAAGTTGAAACAATGGCAACAACCCCTTTGATCCATCAATTTCGTTTTGAATCAATTTAAAAACTTACTTGCATGTAAATAACCCATTTTTCTTAAATAGAACATGAAATTAAATGGAAGGCACTTATACCTAGTTGTTAATTTACTTTAAAATGACTTGAAACTCCATGATCTAGCGCCCATTTCTTTAGATTCCCTTGAAAGTCCAGCCCCTTCAACCCTCTTTTCTTTTCTTTGGCTTTTAGAAATTTGTAGACATTTCCTGCAACTCAAGCCAAAATGGGCATTTACATATGCCTAGATTGTTGAATCACATCCAAACATCACCATTTCAAGTGATTCTTGAGTTGAATTTAAGGTGTAGCTTGGGACAACACACATCCTACTTATCCTACACCATTCATCCTAAAGAAAAATGAGTGGTCTTTGATTCACACTAGCATTTTACATCCATTTTTTTAATAAGCTTAGGAACTCAATCTATAAATTTGACTTGCATAGCCTAAGTCTTGGTTTTAATCTCATCACCACCTCACTACTAAAGTTACATTAGACATCAAATAGATAGATTACTCATTTTGTCCTACCTTATGGGCTTTCTAATTAAATACTCCTATAGCTTAGACTTATAAAAATAGGGTACATTTAACTTAACTTAGGAGTCAATTTCATTAAATTAATTAACTCAACTTATGAACAAAAATATTTCACATTTAATCTAGCTATGTTATTAGACCTCCCCAACCATTATCTACCCAGTATCTCTCACTCCAATGCGTACCCCGAAGTAAACCTACGCTAAATCTCGCAACGTAAATCCCGAGCTACATTTCCTAATACTATATATTTTATTTAATAGACTCAAAATAGATTCATCATGCAAAAATAAACATTTAATCTTGACATTTGAGTTCGAGATTTTGACCAAGCTTAACATATTAGTTTGAATTACGAGTCGCTAATCTTTAATTAGAGTTAAATCTCGATTTAAGTAATTCGGATCGTTACATGTGACCCTTCATTTCAATTACTTTTAAAAATGAGAATCTTTTTTTTCTTAATGTGAGAACACAACATAAAGGGCTCTACACTAGCCTAATGTAAAATCCCATAGAGTGCATTAACGATTAACTGAGATTTCGACTCCAAATGGATAGAGTATGGATAGGGTATCATAATTAGGACTGGAATTAAATTCTAGTTACCCTTATTAGAAATAGGTACTTATCCACCTTTCTCTGAGATTGATACTTATCCACCATTCTCACGTTAGTCATTGAAGGTTGATACTTCTCTGCCAACTTCAATATCCATTTCAAATTATCATCTTATAAGAGGTAGGTACTTATCCACCTTCCTCCGAGTTTAGTACATCCACTAACTCTACTATATTCAAGTTATTGTCCCTTTATCCATTACACTTCTGAAGTTTGAGTTATAAAATATTTATACCAAATGATTCACAGTACAATGCCCCAAATCTAGTCCATAAGCTACATGAGCTAATATACTAATTACGTGGCATAATTGATAAAATAAATGAGTCTCAGTTACTTATATCGGCTTTCCTAACTTTTACCAACTTACACAGCTCCCGATCTCCTCAAACCTTTTCCTGTCGCTCAAACACTAAAATAAACCAGTTGTTATCAATTTAGGTCGAATGCCATATGTTTAGGACCCCTAAACCATTCTCTAAACCATCATCAAAACTAGAATAAATAACATAAATTTTGTTGTTTTCTGGTGTGGGAGCGCGCTCCCTTACTGGAGGGGTGCGCTCTACGAACTGGTCTCCTCCGAGTTCATGATAGAAGTGAGCTTCCCTGCTATAGGGAGCGCGCTTTATCATCGAGCGTCCCAATGACAGAACAGGGCAGAAGTCTCTATTTAATCTTAACCCATATAAACCCACATAAATCTCCCCAACTCATCCAAGAGGGCCTCAAATAAGATCTTATACCAACAACAATCATCAACAACAACAATTAACAAGAATTCATTAAGAATCCATTTTCAATCCTCAACAATCTTAAACACCAATTTTTAAGAAAACCCATGAATTACACCAATGTAATCCATGAATTCTCACTTCAAGAGGATTATAATGAACCCTCTTGGCCCCCTAATAATCTCCAAATTGATAAAATCAACTCCTATTACGAAAACAAATGAAAATCCCAACAATTTATCATTGAAAGAACACACAACAACAACAACAATAACACGACACCCATCTTACCTTCATCAATCTCTTCTTACCTCTCTTTCGATCCATGCCTAAAACCCTTAGCTGCCTCTCTTTATTTCAATCAAAAAGTAGAGTAATATTTAGGTTTATGGTTTATGTTTTGATTCTCCTCAAGATTCATATCGCACAAGTTTCGAGGCAGATCTGTTGCTTCAATTCATCTTCTTTGATATGTATGTTGCGTATCTCGAAAACAATCTTTGTGGTTACGATCAAACCCATTAACACCTAACCACCTTATTCATGATCAAACATATTGATTTCCTAGATATATGTACAGTGTATCTCGAGGTAGATCTTTATGACTATTAATGAACCACCTTATTAGCCACCTCATCCCACACATGCTTGCTACCTAGCTCACTCCATGCACCACTTGAACCATTTAGAGATCATAAAATGTATCTCAAGGCATATCTAAAGCCTATATTTTGCCTTACATGCTTATATATGCACCACTTGATTTTCATGGAGATTTGCTTGCACACATCTCGAGGCATCATTAATCTATCATCAACTTCCTATGCCACCTTGCATTATTCATCTCCATGATGCTTACACTACACGTATCTCGAGGCAATCCAATGGTTTAAACAACTCAATTCAAATTAAAGTTATATATATATAAATATATATTCCCATGTATTTCCTCACCTTAAAATCCATCGGGCGCACCAACAACCACCCTCAAGCATGCACACTATTGTGCACCTCACACACGTCACCCTCAACTCCTCATGTCACTCATTTTTTGAGTCATGAATCTATGGGCTCCTATAATCCATTCAAATATTTATTTCTCATTCTAACAACCATTATGACTTCTATCAAGTTTTGTTCCAATATTTGGAGCAAGTGAAATGGACATAAGTAATCAATCTAAAACAAACAAAACACTCAATTTTGAAATTTATACTTTAAAATGGTTTTGATATCAAAACACATACCAATTTATTAATTATTTATTTTTCAACTTTAGACTTATATTAATTTACTACAATAGACTAAAGTATTTTTTAATTCATAATCAAACCAACCAAACACAATAAATTCACACAAACGTACTCACGCACTAATCAAAATACGTTGAGCTTAACTACGAGCTTAACTCGGGTTAATTAGTGTTTGGATTAAGATTAATCACATACTTAGGGACACGGGTCGTTAGACTGAATAGTCTATATATGTATAAAAGTGCCTAAGTTAAATTAATTGAATCAATTGATTACAAATACCTATAGTTGGATGAAAAAATTGATGTCAGATTTGCCTCGAGCTTCACACTTGAATAGAATCCTAGAAGATTTGAGTTGGGAATTAGTGTCAACAAGATAAAAGTTAGTGGAGTAAGAGTTAACAAAGACCATTAGATTGACCTCGAGATATTTGCACATAATTGATTCTAACATAACCTATATATAGCTAAGTTAGTGAGAAATTTCTTCATGGAACAATAACAAAGTTTGTTCTTGGGCTGGAGTTCTGGAAAATTCAGTAAGAACTAAGAGGATTGGAAGCCATTTACTAAAAGAATCAAGCTAAGAAGATCAAATCTAAACGTTCATTATCTTGGTACAAATACCCATTCTTTACTTGCTTAAATTTATCAAAAATGTGTACATGGAAACTCGAGCTTTAGGGGTTTTGTGCAAAAAAGAATTTCAAAGATTAAGCTCTGATTTTTCTTGTCTAAATTTGTGTTTGAAACTAATTTTGAAGATCAATAATGGTTTCAAACTAGTTTTAGCAAGAAATTGGGGTTTCATGATTTCTTGATGCATCCATGTTAGTTCTTCGCAAATCTCTTGACCTAACATCTTTAAATTGAGCATAACTCTCTCATACGAACTCCAAATTGGGCAGAATGTGCCGTTGGAAAGCTTACTCAGAGATGAACAAATTTTTTCTCCAGCTTATTTTTGAAATTCAAACTCTTTCTACCTCCCAATTGCTCTATAATGCTACTATGAGATTTTTATAAATAAACTTTGACAAGGCATTACTCTCTCGATTCTTATTGCATTGAGCTCATCTTTTAGTATGTTGTTGTGGTTATGTTAGTTGTCTTGTTATTGATGATTACAATTTTCGAAGCTATAAATTAGAAGAAATGATTTTTACAAAATTGTTGGTCGGATTTGATTCTAATTTGAGCTATTTTAGTAGAAGTTTGATATCTCTTTCGTTTTCAATTTGAATTATGCAAACCAGAGCTTTTTGGAAATTTAAGACATAGAGCAAAAACTTTCTTGTTAAGTGTCTTCAATGATTTGGAATTTATTATGGTCTAATTTGCGCTGCAACATATGATCCCAAATTGAAAGTTGAAACTTTATTTAGTCTTTAAGGGGTTGTTTTGGGAAATAGAACTTAAAACTAAATTTAAACACCTTAAGTCACTCTAAAACACTAAAGATAGATCCTAGGGGACTCAAGGGCTATGGTACGGTGTCAGGAGCATAGCTGGGTCGGACCAAGGTGTTTTCGGGGGCTTCGGAGTGTGATTTAAGGTGCGTAAATCCCTTAAGAAACACATCTTGAGTATTTAATTGTTTCAATTGTGCTCTCTTATATTTTTTGTTGTTTATTCTCAATGTTCTATCATTGATTTGATTTAGCATAACGGTCAGTAGTTTTGTTCGCCGCCGTGGTTTATTCAGATGTTGTGTTATACGGGCTCAAGTACGCTAGACCATAGCACATGTCACTTGCGCCCTTAGTGAATGGCAACCCGAGCAGCGGACCTTATCGGTGCACGTGTTTGCTGAGTTATGATATGGACCGATCCCCTGCTAGTAGTTCGAATGTGAGCCAGTGTGGTACAAGCTGCTGAGATCATCTGAATTGATGAAGTATGGTCTAGTTTGCTACACCTGACATAATTATTTTGTTTCTATTGGTGTTAGTTATGCATGCGATTATCTTACAGTTGCCTATTTATTTATGCATGTTTATTTAACATTGTTCTTGGCTTCTTTATTATTGAATGCTGCGTGGTTTTCTTTTGGGATCTTACTCACTAGACTTGTCATTTGTTTTGTTGTGATGTCTGAGTGCAGATTATAACACTAGTAAGGGCAAGAAGATCCTAGGCAACTATCTCTGATTGCCTACAGTTCAAGACTTACTAGTACGTGTTCATTTTGATAGTTTGTTTTACTTTTGGGGTTATGCGAGATTTGATAGACACTATACGTGTATATATTTATTTTCCATAGTATGTTGTCGCCTGATATACAATGTACTATATTCCGAGTTTGCCACATTAGAACTAATGCTCTATATGACTTGAAAGTTATAAAAAAATATAGTTATGATATATGTTAAGACTTCCGCTGTAAATTTTTGATTATCTACTTGCAACTTTATAAACAAAAAATTAAAGGCTAACTAAATAATGGAATAATTGATTGATATAATCACTGATTAACCTGTTAGCACGTCTATCGAGGAGTGCTGATGTGGCGATAACATCGTAAGGCTGCGCGACCCGCGTAGCAGCTCATGCGACAGCGGCCTAACGGCGCGGTGCCACCACTATGAATGTATCTTAAATTGTTTAGATTCACAAGGGGTTATCGAACCTCGAGCACGCGAGAATCAGAAATAGGATTCGCGGCGAGTCGAGGTAAGTGGAGAGCTTTCTCAATTATTAAATATGACATATTATTAGATATATTATGACATTTGTTTTAAGAATTAAAGACTTAAGAAATGGTTTGCATCTTATTATTGACTTAATCTTACTTATCTATTGTGGTATGTATGTTATATGAACATTTGTGTTGGTTGATCAAAAGATTGGGTTTGAGCTGCTAAATGAAAAGAGTGGATTTGAGCCACCAAATGAAATTAATGTGGTTTGTACCACTATAAATCTAGATGTGTAAACTATTATAATATTTTGGTTTGTGCCACTTGATTGACAAATTTATTATCTAGGTCACAAGTGGTCACATATTGGTAATGGCTTGGAAGAACTTACTATTGACTTAATGGGATTAATTGGAGGCCACATAAGGCCTTTGTGTTGTCTAATGGTCACCATCACCTCGAGGGTAAGGGATTCGGTTATCGAAGTGTTGTTAATAACTAATGTGCATGGAATGACACCACGACTTTATATTATTACTATTTTCTATGGTATCTCTCTTTTGTGAACCTTATGCATGATAATAAGTTTTGACTTGAATATGCTTTTATCAATCTTATTGGCGTGATTTATGAATGGTTTATAAATTTATGGGATGTCTTGTTTTAAATGCTTGTTTATTCAATTTTAATTCATGCTAGTCTTGCATGCTTATTAAGTCTTACTTGTATATTTGATGGTTGAGTGGGTTTTCGACATTATTGTTATTGTCCCTTTTAGCTCACTCCACTTACATCTAATGACCTTCCACATCGGCACTAAATCGAGGCAAGAGAGAGGCAATAGACTGAAACCTTCTCTTTTGATGTGAGCTTTGCATTGTATTATTTTATTTAATTGTTTTTGAAACTATTGAACACAAGTGATACTAAAACGAGTATTTCAGGTAGATTGAACCTCACTTTCCTCGAGTCTGAACTTCTTATTAGTTAATGAATGACTTTAAATTAAATCAGGAATTAAGAACCCATATATATTTTCATGGTTAATCATATAGACCTTGTTTACTTTATTTCCGCATTTTTGGTTCATATGAACTTGTCGTATTATTTTGCAGTTTGTTTTAGGCGAGCTAGACCGCTTGCTTCGGCCCGATTCGATTATTAGGCTTGGAAGGCGGTCTGGGTCAGGTGACTTGACCTTAGCTCATGTGAGGGTCGTCACAGTTACCCTATAAGCCAGCTCCATTACTCTTACTTCATAGGTTCTTTTGTCATTTTATTATATATGACTATTTATTGATGAAGTTTTGATGCTTTTGGGTACTTAGTGATGTGAGATACACTTGATGATACATGTATATGCATATTGTACTCTTTATCACCAGTTATATACATGATATCACACTGTTTGTAAGATTTTCACGCATAGGTTGTCCCTACTTTAATTCTAACTATCAATAATGTTTTTTAAATTGTTTGAAATTGGTTCTACTGTTGTAATTGACGCGAGGGTTATCATCATGAACTTTATAACTCTAATAAGAAAAATAAGGAAAATTAAGTTAAAATAAGAGGCTGACTAGGCGTGCGTTGACTCGGCAAAAGTTGAACGGGGGTTCACGTAGGTCTAATGCCGAGCGGGGCCCAGTTTGTAGCGATTGGGGCTGTCACATCTGCATCAAGAAACATGCACCGAATTAATGTATATGCATGTATACTTATATATATAGTAGAAATATAACAAGTATATAAACTCTAACTTTATCTGCCTCACATTCACTTCCCAACTAGAGTTCTAAGTCAAGTACATCGGGTTTCCACAACTAAGATTTGTTAGTTAAGTTTTATTCATTCCACAACAATTAGCGGATGCTAGGAACTTATGAAAAGTCGCTACAAACTTCTGAAATGATTAATGAAGGAAAAGATGATGAGATTCCTGATAAATTAAATGAAGATATGTACAGTATTTCTCTCGTTCCACAACAATTAGTTGATGCTAGGAAGGAAGAAATTAACGAAGAAATTTATGAAGCATTTAGAAAAATACATATTGATAAACCTTTGATGGAATCAATTATGCAATTATCGAATTATGCTGAAGTTTTGAAAGAATTTTTTGAATCTAAAGATAATTTTTTAAAGGAACCTAAAGAAAAATTAGGGCAAAAGGTGTCGGGTTTAATAAAAAAGAAAATACCTTAAATATGTTCTGATCCAGGAATGTTTGGAATACCTATAATAATAGGTACTTCTTCTATTAAATTTGCTATGTGTGATCTTAGAATATCAATTAATGTAATGTCACTTAAATAATATGAATCATTGAAAATAGGACTGCTAATACACCTATTAATCTTACTTTAACCGATAACACAGTTATCAAACCATATGGATTATTAGAAGACATTTTAGTAAAAGTGAATGACTAAGTATTTCGAGCTAACGTTTAAGTCATGGAAATGAGAGATTCTATATCACCTAAATCTCCACCTATATTATTAGATAGACTTTGTCTTAAAAGAACTAAAACTAAGTTAGATATTTTTGAAGGAAAAGAGTCCATGGTCCTTGAACACAAAATTATTACGTTCAAAATTAATGATGAACATAATTATGATGATTATGATGAATTACTTGATAATGAAATTAATGATAATGATTTTCTAGAATTAAACTATTGTGATGATCTAAACACTATAATATATGCAAATAGTGCAGTAACGATGGATTGAAAATAAAGTTTCAAAGAAAGAACAAAATGAAGACACTTCAAATGAAAAGAAAGTAACTAAAGAATGGAAAGTTAAGCAATCGGAGAATGGGAAGAATATTAACAAGCCGAGAGATTTTAAAGTTAAGAAGAATAAGAAAAAGAAAAAGCCGGATTTAAGTCATGTGAAGCTTAAAGATCCTAGAGGTATATATTTGAATATAAAAAATAAATGGGCTTGGTACTTTAGAGTTCAGTGTGATACAGGTTCTAATGCAAATCTCATGCCGATACATTTCTTTCTACATAATCAATTGGAGTTGGATGTGCTTGCTTATGAATGAGTATCTGTACCGGATGGTACTTCAATGAAACCAATAAGGGTGGTTAGGAATGTACTAGTTCAATTAGATAAGTATATTTTATCCATGAATTTTTTTGTTATACAACACTTTATTAATGAAGATCCTCCTTTAATTTTAGGACGCCCTTACTTAGCAAGTTTAAAAGATGTTATGGATATTCTAAATAAAACAATCACTTTAACGATGAATGGTCAAACACTTACTTTCTGGAATGGCACTAGAGTGGACAATCCTATATTCAAGTTTAAAGATTTGATCTAATTCTAGAATGGTTCAGTCGACCCAACGACAGTAAACATAAGCGCTCTGTGGGAGGCCGCTCATATTCTACGTTTATTTATGCTTTGATTTTAGTATAGATTAAGCATTTGTATATCATGTTTTTATTCTCTCATTTTTTGACTTTTGTATTGGAAATATTTTCACAATTGATACTCTGAAGTACTTTCAAATAAAGGAGGTGATCGAGTTGTTTTGTTTGTTTGACCTTTTATGAAATTTACATTATATGTTTATTTATTTATTTATTAAATAAAATAAAATTATTAGTTACTTACATATTCTAATCATGTTTTTGAATTTCTAGTCAATTCTACATTTATATTAATTGTTATGAATGATGTCTATTGTAATTGAAAATTAAATCGAGAAAATAGTAAATTAAGTCTAGCGAATCCTTAGCGATTTGGTTTAACATTATGAATAACTGAGAAAATTAGTGACAGTAAATAGAAAATTTTAAGTGAAAATTCTAGTCTACCGAGTCAGCAGTGAATCGCCATTAATAGCCAAATCGCTGGAAAAATCGGTGAGACATAAAGCCTAAAACTCACCAATTCATGTAGCGAATCACCATCGATTCCACTTAAATCTCAATTCGCTGAGCCTGAATTTGAGTTTTTAAAAACAAAACTCCAATTCGCCATACCCTAAATCATTTCACAAACACCAACCATTGTATCCATTCGATCCAAACAACAAATTTGTACTTAGATTCAACCTTCCTAAGTTAAATTTTAGTGTATTTAAGTGATTCTCACCTCAATCTTGTTACTTTCAACCAAAAAAAAAGCAAATTTGAAAGAGTAGAACCAAATTAGGGCTTAAGGGAATTTCGATTTAAAGCATGGAAGATCAATTTAGAAGAGTTCAAGAGCTTATATCTTGAGGAATTTACTCTCAAGAAAGTATTCACGATAAATAATCCTAGAGTTAGAATATAAAGATAACCTACTCCACCAATAGATTTTAGTGATGATTCGAAGAAAATGAAGTTTAGGAGAATCTGCAAATTCCTTTTAATGTGGATAATTTAATCAATGCCAAGGATTTAGCTAGAATGAAGAGCAAAATTAAGAAAAATAGAAAAATAATACCGGAGAAGGGCTTCAATGTGAATATTGAAATAAAGTACGGCCTAGGATTTTTGAACATAATAAGAGAGAAGAACTAGGGATTGTTGACTTAGGATTATAATCTTGATGATGAAGCGGATATTCCTAGAGATATGGGTTGTGAAATTTTAGTCAGATAATTTTATAATAATGGGCATAGGAGTGACAATAAAATTGTATCTATAGTCTAATGAAGACCAGTGGATTATTCACCTGAAAGAATAAACAAGTACTATCGATTGTTAGAATATTATAGAAAAAATAATGATTACCCGAAACCAAAGTATGGATTCAAACATGGATTTCCCCAAGAAATCATAAAGAATGGATTAGAAGCAATTCTAGGGGATGGATTCATTTAAGATAAGGACGGGTATCCAAAGTACATTCAAACAAAATTTTTAGAAAAACCACAAAAGCATGAAATTATTTCATCAGTGCAAGCCTATAACCGAGTTTTCAAAACTACGAAATGGTGAACTATAAGGTGGAATTGTTATATTATATTGTTCAAGGTTTAAGTACATTGATGTTGGCAAGGTCATCTATGATTTATTTAGAAATGCCATGACCACAAAAAAAGAATGAAGGATTACCTTTTCCCTTGATGATCACAAAATTTTGTAAACAATACCGAGTTCCTAAAATAGGTCTTAGGTTAAATGTTCTTCCTGACAAGATTATCACTGATGAATACATAGAGAGCATCAAACAAGTGCAAGGCTATGTAGATTTTGAGAGAGAGAGAGAGATAAAATACTCAAAAGATAGACTGCATAAAGAAAAAGAATGAGCAAAAAATAGAAGAGTTTTGGAAGAAAAACCACTGCGTATAATGAGAAAAAGAACTAGAGTTCAGAACAACTTGCTTAAGATTTCACTGGTATGTACGCTTAAGAGATGGAGATGGCCATAATGGGTTCAATTCTGCATAATTCGATGTGAACTCTGAGAAATCAAGATTATATGTTTCAGAACCAACGTGAAATTGGGAGGAGCTTGCATGGGTTCAAAAGACGAATGTCCAGAAGAATGCAAAGAAAAGGAGCTAAAATTCCATTACCATCTACCTAATTGAGATTGTCGAATGAATGAGACTTTTCAAATAGAAATCTAAAGGTTGGAGTGGATCACAGACTCTAAAATCCTACAGCGTGTTGTAAATCTCGACAACATGAGCAAGGGGATGGTGGTAATGATGCGACTTCTGAATGCGGTTCTAATATATTTTCTTCTTTGTTTTGTCTATCCTTGAGTGATCTTGTGTATGGTATGGTTTTGTAATATGATACTGTGATATGTGATATGTGATATGTTATGTGAAACTATGATAGTGTGGTTTGTAATTGACTATGTTTGATGTGTTTGTGCTACAATAATCTTACTATGATGTTTGAAAATTTTTAATTTGTCACATTTTTTTGTTTATGATAAATCATTCTTGTGATAATTTGTTCATTAACTACTTTATTATATTTAGTTCATTTATGCTTCACAAGATATATTTATTTTGTTAGAACCCGACTTATTTTTAAACCTTAAGGACAAGGTTAGTAATGAGTTTAAATGGGTATTTAAGTGAAGTGGAGTATACAGAAACTAAGTATGGAAGACTCGAGAGGTAGAATGTATTTATTAAATGTTCAAAGTTGACTAAAATTTATCGAATTTCTGAACATTCAAGTAATATTTTTTCATTTTATTTTACTTTATTTAATTAGAAAATATGAATTAAATATAATTTAGATTTAAATAGAAGTGATATTTTTATTACCTATAAAGAAAATTTTTTGATAGAAAGGAATTGATATACCATATTCGATTGTGTATGCACTAGATGAGTTGAAAGGGATTAACTATGGCGGCCCCAAATCCCAAGGCAATTTGGGCCCCGCCATGCCGCCGGACACATCACCAGGTCATGTACTTCATCTGCACACTTATCTATGACGGCCTGCGACAAGTATTTAACCTTTTCAATTAGCCTAACTATTTCAATTATTTGGTGTTTTTATGAAGATATGTTCTTCATTTGGTCTACTTAGACTTTCGGTTATCTCACTTAACTTATTTGATAAGTTATTTAGTTGTTCCTTGGTCTTTTCAACTAAATGTGAGAGTTTTCAATAATATCAAAAGTCTTTCATTTTAGATAAAGTAAATAATAAATATCAAGAATTTTACTTCATTAACAAACCCTAAGTAGTGGAAAAACTCATCAAAAGGATACCAAGCATATATGTACAAGGCGTCAAAATGTACAATATGATCTGTATACATGTATACATGTATCAAGTCTCCCAAAATATACCCAAAAGAAATAACATAATATATAAAAACACTTACATGATAGGCTAATGAAGGCTCTCAATGATCAAATGAAGTCGCAAAGTACAGCCTTCCCTCTGCTCATCGTAGGATCTGCACTTGGTCATCCATGCGAAAATTTGATGACGAGTCAAATGAGTAAGTCCTCAGAAGAAACGCAAGTTGCATGTAATAAGAATGTAAGTAAAAGGCTACAAATCATGCTAGTCAATAAGAAATGCACTGAAAAGGGATAATAGCATGAAGATATGTCACAAGGAAAGCAAAATATGTCGGACGCAAGTGTGGTATATATCTACCGAACTCTGGGACTAATAACACTGGACTGAGGAGACTCTAGTGACGAAGTAACTCCAGCCACCGCTCCAAGGTCAATGAGGAACTCTGTTGGTCGAGAGTTTACAACTCCTGGCCAACTGGCTCAAAGGAGATGAATCTGTGTCGGAGTTAACTCCTCACGACACCATCTCTCGAATCATCGACTCGTGGAGTAATTATCACGCGTAGGTTAAAGCATGACCAGAACTGTAGCAACGATCAAATCACTAATCATGAGGGAGCCACTAAGGGGTCATACCATCCCACCAACCATATATAGACACGCGGGAACGGAGTAGTCAAACAAACCCAAACTGACATAATTCATTGGAATATGAAATAAAATAGTAAGTAAATACTACTTGTTTTTTGGTGAGGTTTACTTACCAAAATGCGATAAAACTCGATCCTAACTGCTCGCTTGTCCCCGGAATACTCGTCCGTCAATCTCCTAAGCTTCCTTAAGCCTCGAGTATCCTACATACCAATTTTAAATAATTTACGGTCACATTAATTGATTTTATATTGTATGAACAAAAATTAGAATTTTTATTCTAAAAAATTCTAAATTTTAGTTGTGACGCAATATTTTTTTAGTTTACACGAGGTGCCAAGTGCCTAAAAATATCTCAAAACATAATTTTATATTTTTTTCCAATTCCTCATTTTCTATGATTTTTCTGAAATTTATATTTATTTTTACATATTTTTTTTATAATTTATTATATTTATTTTGTAATTTAATTTAATTTAATTTAATTTTTAATTAATTTAATGGGTTTGGGCCCACCTGAAATGGGCCTGGCCAAAGCTCATACACACGCACGAAATTAATTTCAAGAACGCCAAGAACTTCAACATGCAATTCACCATTAACACACATATTGAACAAAACTCAATTAAAACTCAAATTAATGGAAATCAAAGTTGCAATTCACCATTTTGAATCCAAAAACAGTAGGAGATTACTTGAAATTTGTTTTTTTTTTTATCAAAACCCCTAAATTAAGCTTGCATTGATGCACTTAAAGCATGAAATTCATAAGAAATGATAAGGGTTTGATTACCTAAGCTTTGATGTGTTGAATCCTTGTAAAAATTTCTCTCCACTGATCTTTGAAACCCTTATAAACCTCTAACTCCAGCCACTCCTCTTTTCTCTATATGAACTAAGGTTCTATACATGTTGAAGAGACAAAATGGTCTTAGTGTCCTTTACATAGTAGCTCATTTCATCAAGTTCTAAAACACACATCTCAAGGTCCATCAAGGGCTACCATTAAATCCAACCAAACTTGTGTTACACATGTGTCAATTTAATAAGTCAATATAGGGTTTTTTAAATAATTTTCTAACTTAGAGCAAAATCCCCTATTTAGCCAAATCACACATCTAAGACACATTAATGACTTATATAGATTAGCCCATTTAAATTACCATATTCCTATTATTTAGTCATATGAGTCTAGCCAAATGTTTATTTGAAGTACGTATACCAAAATAATGCCAGGTGCTTGTCTAACCAGCTACCCGGCACCGTCGCGCATCACGAGGCGCGTCAGCTTCATTTTTTACCTATTAGTATTTTGTTAAACTTTGGTCAAGTTTGTTTAATTATTCAGCTTAGAATATCATTGTATTTTGATAATTTATGCGTCTAAGCTATCACGTTCCCGTACCCACATCGCACACATCTCAAGGCACTATTCGCCGCACTCGTAACTCACGCAAAACACGATAATCAACGGTACACATGGCGTAATGCTATAATTCATAGCAGAACAACCATAATAAACAAGCATCACGCAAATATAACATTATAACTTGTACCTCAGTAGACATGTCCTAGATTAATCCGCGACGTCCACGTGGGTCTGAGCTGGGTCTTAGTTTGAAATTAATGGTGTTGTTGACTTCATTAGTTTTGGTGACTTGGGATCCATACACTGATGTCAGGACTGAGGGTATCGTTCGACCCATAACCTTCTTTTTTGGTACGTTGAAGTATATCTATGTGGTGGAGCCATACTATCCGGAGAGGATCCTTTGGTAGCTTGGCCATGTTCAAAGGATACCACCGTCTCCATACTGTCTTCTCAAAGCAAACCGAGGCTGCACTGCATTGAAATACTCGATTAAGTACTGGTTCATACCCAAGAATTAGGCAAGTTGGCGTACCCATTCACTCACTCTTGAAGACCGAGCTGAGAAGGCGAGGTTCGACTTCATGGCTACAACATAATATCTACCATGGTTCCTTCAAGTTTTGCATCTTATCATTAAGAACCTAGCGAGTGGTGATGGAGACGGAGATATTGTTGCAGACAATAAGTTATCAAAGGTAATATGCTAGCATTTAAGTTTAAGTTGTTGCAATTGTCACGGTCTTTACGTATTTATTGACAGTTTGGGTTTGGTTTTGAATAGCGAAATCGACGAGCATTGGACACCGCGTCGGCATGGCTACACTTCCTAGTGGGAATGGCCAAGATGGAGGCTGCAGAGAAAATGACGAATGACATCATGGACTTTTTGACAGGTAGGGGTCTTAGCACTAGTACCACCACCACCATTACTACGGCATCGACCGCACTTACTAAGGATTCCCAACGTGACAGCACTGCCACACCAAGTTCTTCTCAGCCACCCAAGTCACAGCGCACATACATTAGAGACAAAAATAAGAAAAAGACAAATTTTGTTTGAATGGTTTAGTAAACTTCAATGTGTTTGGGATTGTTCATGTTTAATTCAATGTGTTTGGGAAGGTTAGTTAAACAATTTTTGTTGGGATTAATTAGATTAATTGATTTGTTTGATTGTTGGTTCAATGTGTTGGAAATTTGGAGTGGAAGTTGTTATTTCATGGTGTTGGAACTTTGGAGTGGAATTTGTTGTTGTTTCATGGTGTTGGAATTGCCGGGTAGTGGAAGTTATTGTCATTTCAATGTGTTAGATTTGTTTCAACCTAAAATTGTGGTATGAATTTTTTTGTTGTTTAAAGTTGTTGAGATTTTTACCGAAAGATATGTAAAATCTTGGATAGATAGAGCGTCGGTCAAGCAGGTCCATGACCCAACCGTGAATCTCGACCATGCAGTACCGCGTTTCATCCAAACTGTCTCGGTTATGTAATCCCGAATCGGGTGAAACTATTGTATAAACTGATAATCTCGAAGATGCATAACCGAGCCTTATACTCAGATTGCAGTAGTGCATGGCCAAAAGTTATACACACTTTTGGTCACTCGTCACCGTGTTTGCCATATAGTTCATTTGTTAATTATCTCGGTCGTGTATACAGTTAGTTTACAATGACTCTCGATTGTTAAGTTCCGTAATATTATCCTTTGTAACGGCTGTGGGATATTGACATGATCTGGGCACGCCTTGTTTTTTATTAACGCACCACATAGTATTCCTAGATAAGGGGTGTCATCCACATGGAAACGTTACTATTTGAACTCTTATGGTTAGGCATGGTCGAGACATTGGAGTAAGTCGCGATTCCTAGTATCCGAGACTTATCACTTGTTCTCAGGCTTGCTTGACCGAGACAGTGTATTTACAAGTTATTCATGGTTTCATTGTTATGTGGCCTTCCTACTTGGATACAAAAACACAAATCGAGATCAATCTAATGACAAATTTCAGACCAAAACCAATAGCATATTGAAAATGATAAGTTGTTGTACAATGCAATTGTAGGAGTGTTTGCACTTCATACACATGAAAGTTTGAGACCAATACCAATAGCATACAAAAAATGATAAGTTGTTGTATATTGGCATTTGTAGGAGTGTTTGCGCTTCATACACAAGAAATTTGTTACAACTTCATGCAGTTCAGAAAAAATAACATGAAGTTGTTACAATTTAATGGAGATAACCAAAAATAATATAAAGTTCTTACAACAAAACGAAATTCGCAACAAATACAATGATGTGTTACTATGTTAAGGTTTCACTAAGTCTATCACTATAGGCATGCCTAGCTGAAAAGATTGAACCGAAACTTATGGTTGAATGTCAATACTAATACCATACCCTTGAGCATCAACATCTGCAAAGGTCCTCCACACAATGAATATGACCTGTCAATTTGAAGTACAATAAGGAGTATTATTAATAATGAAGGATTAACCCACCACATTGCAAGTTAAAAAAGAATAAGGAATGAGTAACCTTCATTTGAAACAAATTATTAGAAACTTACCCTAACCCAATGAGTGTCATTAACATTTGTAACGCCAATGACTACCCGCTCCTTTATAGGCGGAGAGACATGATGTAGAGGAAGATATGACATGCAATTACCATTTGACACGTTCACTAACACAACATTAAATGTCGTTGCAATTATAAGTCCCATATCCTGAAGGGTCATCCACTTGTCTGAACCAATATCCATACCTTCACGAAATTCCACGACTCGTCTAACTGTTATGAAATAACCTCCAAGGAAATCCCTCTAAAATTCATTATGATCTTCTAATTCCTTAACCATACCTTCTAGAACCCTCTTCCAATCGTCTACATTTGAGAATCCAAGACTAACGACAACACAATGGAAGTGGCAATGACCATTGCTATCTACATTGGTAGTACATTCAACGTCTGAAACCCAATCCGGCTGAATAGTATGAATGAATCCAATCTCAGATGTTACTATAAATGCCCTTCGTTTTCGATGTACTTTATGCCGAACTTCCTTTCCCTTCCTTCGCTTACTGGTCGCCTCCTCACTCGTAAGTACAAACTCAAAGCCACTAGGATATCTTGTTGTAGATGTGTCATCTTCCTCGACTTTCCTCTTTTATGAGTCTTTCTTTTCTTTCTTTCTTTCTTTTTTTCCCTTTCTTGCTCCCCATAATAGGACTATCGAGTGTCGGTCTCCCCTTTGGTGCAACCTCTACTATCGATGAAGACAACTAATCTCTCTTAGTTGTTGAATAACCCTACGCGCATCCTCATCAATGCATGATTCAGACTTAGCCACAACTCTCTAAATCTCGTCATTAAAGTTATAGACAGTCCGATTAACAGATTTCTCAATTATCAGACTCAACTTCTGCCTTAACACATTAATGTCTTCAAGTGGTATAGGCGTTCCTGCCAAAATATGCGCATTAAGCTCGTGTGCGCAAGGAAGACCACAATTGGTACTTAATGCACAACCACATAAGATCAGGTTTGTCCTTACCTCCTTTATGCAACCTCATCATGAATCAACTTAAGCACTTTCTGAGAGACGTACGCAAATGGCGATACAAGTCATCCATATATCCATGTTGGGCAACATTCAGACTAACCTCAAATGAGGCTTTGATCTTGTTAAGTTGTATGTCAAGCATTTCATGAATTACACTCCAAAGATACTTAAGGTTTGTTGTACAAGTGTCGATATATTGTTTATGAGTGGAATATGTAGACTCAACCCTCTGCATCGTGGTTTCTTCAAGATGAAAAGTGAATCGGTCCATGCACATATAAATCTTTCCTTGTAATTCCGCAACCAAGTATTCTCTAAATAAGTAAGCAAACCATTAACATCTGCATACTCATCACGTATAGTACACCACCTAAGCTCAAATGATGTTTTGGTCTTAGCATACATCAAATTCCTCCACCTATCACTGAAGAGTTTGAAGCCTTCATTTCGTCCAAATATCTTTTTAGTTTTGGTTAACATCATTTTGTCGATGTACCCATTCAAAGAAGGTGAGAAGATTGTGGAAGACATTTTTAATTGCATTAATAAGGCTCGTTTCTCTATCGATGACAAAAACATTAGGTGTAGACCACCCGTCCAATAAAACCTCTCAAAATGTCCAATGCCTAAGTGTAGTTGGCTAGTCTCGGATGATACGAAACAAAACCCAACTGAGAATGTAATGTCTATCGAAGTCACCCCAACAATATCCAACAAAGGCATCTGATATCTATTGGTCTTATATGTGCAATCCATGAGAATAACGAACGAGAAACACCTCAACAAATTGATGGAGTCCAGATGTGACCAAAATCAGTCAGTCACTATATTCGTTTCGAGGACCCTCCTATGCCACGACAAATACATATGGTTCTCCAATAAGTGTAAGAGTTGTTACATTTGACTTCTCCCACCGGCTTCTTTAATCCGATTCTTTTTTCATGCATTATATATTGTCTGCAATGTTGAAGCATTGTTCGCATCCCTTTACCTCAAAGTATTCAAAATTCGTCGTAGCTTAACATTATCTTTACTCATCTGATCCAAAAAAGCAGCCTCATTTGGATTCAATCTTCCTGCGAATGAGTGACCTTTAAAGTATTTCGCAGTGTCATGGTTGTGCTTGCCACATACCACTCTCAGATACAAAAAGGATTCCGGCGATTGCTTGATCTCGATAAGAAAATGGCACTGACATATTTTTGTACCATTTTTGGGCTTTGTGTTGTCCTCCTCTTCTTCTCCATTTGTTCTTTGGTGGTATTTTCGCAAGTAGTTCAGCTTTAGCAATCTCAACTCTTTAGGAATCATCCCTATATTTCTCGAATCGCTCATACGCTATTATGACCCTTTCCCTATGGCCATTTCCTCCAGCATCAGAATTCTTCGTAACTAAGAAAAACTTCCTAGCACAAGTTGTAACTTGAACCCAAACGACAACCTCAGATCTAGTTTGAAACGGTACTTCATGGGTTAAAAAATGATAGAAGTCTTCAAAGGCACTTACTAATGGTACACTTATTGATGGCACACTTGACGATGGCACACTTGTCGATGGTACTTCCTACAAAAAAAATGTCAAACATCGTAAGCAATAAGAATAAGAACTAAAAAAATCTCAAGATACATAAAGTTCGGTAGTACTGGTCCAAGTGTAATGCATAGTCTCGGTACATATTTATCGAGACTCTTCCATATATCTCTTTAAATGTCAATCGACACTACTGCATCATGTCTCAATGAAAGGCAACCGAGGCTACAGGTTTAGTTGTGGTTGCCATTCTTCGTGACTTTTGAGCAAGTCTCAATATTGTGGAACCGAAACAATCGTGCTATTTCTTATTCTCGGTGATTTGAAACCCTAACCCCTTAGAAGGTTCAAACTCACTTCCTAATGTCTATAATTCAGCACCACTTGCGTCTTGATCATCCATAGTACACTAAAACACACATGATTCGTGCCGAAACTTACACATCGAAGGTAAGGAACAAATCAAACTACCATCGTCAACCCACCAACACACACTAAAAACCCATACCTTAAACACTAGAAACCATAAAATAGGTAGATACAAACCTTGTATGCACTCTTTGATAAAAGAATGTCGTGTCCGATCGCTGATGAAAATAACAAAATCTATTGGAGTTCATTATTCTCCAAGCAAAAACGTGGTGGGGTGCCCAAAAAAATGGTTTTTGTTGTTGGGTTATGTAATAGGGCATATTAGTCATTACACATACAATTAGAAATAAATGGGGTGCCCAAAGTGATGATTGGGGTGAACATAATGCAACATTTTTTTTTCTTTTGTATCAATTTGTTTATTGGATTGGGTTTGCAGGGCTCTCTGGATGGAGCTGAGCCTCTCATCTGGCATTAACTCCATCAACAACAACATACAACAACACCAACAATCAACAACTTCATCAACAAAAAATCATAACACAACAACAATGACAACAACACTAATGGCTCACCTCCATCATCGTTGGTCTTTCCTACCATTTCGATTTCAATCCCTCTCTCTCGGCCTCTCCCTAATTTCGAATTCGAACTCTGTCGAAATCAATTTGGACACGTAGATGAAATGGTGTGTATGGGATATATATATTAAGATTTCCTCTAAATTTGCATCACAATAATCTTAAGGCATATCTAATGGTTCTTTATCTTTTTATAATTATATCTTCCTCAAGATATGTGTTGCATATTTAGAGGTTGATCTTATGGCTATTAACAAAATAATAACCACCTCTAACCCACTTATCTAAGATTAATCATATTGATTACCTCGAAATACGTATCGTGTATCTTGAGGTATATCAAATGGTTTTATAACCATACGCCACTTGATTTTTTTCTGAGATTGAATGACATGCATCTCGATGTGTGGATAAATCCTCTCCGACACTAACGTTCAACCATTCTACCTCATCGGTGCTCACGCTACACGTATCTTGAGGCAAATCTAATATATAATTTTATTTGATTTAAACTATATGATTGATTTATATATATAAACTATATTATACATATCAAAATATATACACCTATGTATTTTCGCGGCTATAAATTTGCCAGGCGAGCCAACGACCATCCTCGAGCATGCATACTATTTGTACATTCCACGTGTGTCACCCTCGACCTCGCGTGTCACTAGGCACCCACTAATTTATTAATTATTCAATTTAATTTCATGATTATCTCTTATTTTTACATCTGAATTAAATTCCAAAAATACCCCAATTTCGTAAAAAACTGAAAAAAATATTCCCAACACGCTTCGAAACTCACAGACACCGCGTATACACTTCAATTTGACCCTATTTCCCGTCAAATAACGTATAATACATCAAAGAGGCTTGTGACACAAAAATAATATTTTAAACTTATGATCTCTGATCCGTAACACATAGGTCCCACCTCAGATACTTAAATCTCAAATTAAATTCAAAAATACTTAATTAGCCAAGTTTATAAAATTATTGGATGTCACAACGTAGGTTTAAGCTAGGTAAGGCCCAGTTTGTAGGGTCTGGGGCCATCAAAAATGGTGTCTGAGAGTACGTTTATACCTTAACTCTATGCAACCTACAACTCAACTAAAATGCAAATTTAAAGTTAGGACACATTAGAATTTAGAGTGATGATCATATGATCTTGACTTGGAGTTTTAGTTGGGAAATGAGGAGAGTTAAGAGAAACTATGTTTGAATTATACATGTTAATTTTCTAATATGTATTATATGCTATTATCGATAGTTATAGAAACTGATCGAAGCTCACTATTTGCCTTTACGGACTGTGATGGGTGATTAGCGGGACACCAGCGATCAGAGTGGAGCTACAGGTCAATGCCTTATAGATCCAACAGACTTTCAGTGTTGACATAGAGGGTTGCTTTATAGGAAAGACATTTAGATGAGATTCTAACTATTCTCAGGGGACAATTGCCATGAACCTTGACACCTATAGTGGCTTCCACACAGGATTCGAGTGCGCCCACACCTCAGGCGACTCGATAGCGATATACGGTACACGCAACACTAGTTACTATTGTAGTTCTCACACTACCCAAGATAGCAGCACTAGAGGTTGTGGCACTGAGAGAGAGATACTGGCATTAATTTGACTCATGAGGCATACTGACTAGGTAGAATGAGAGGTATAGATCGAAGAAGTTCAGTAGGAGTTTTGATGTGTTGGAGGCTAAGAAATTCATCAAGAGTCATGAAAGATCAAAAGACTTTTGAGGCTAGAAGATAGCAAGTGTAACGACCCTAAAAAAAATCTCATATTTGTTTGGCGACGTGTACTACATATGTATATTTGTATTGCACAACGAAATTTTGTGGTTGATAGTGTGAGTGAGGTTTACCTCGAGATGCACATGCTATATGTAAGCGGTTAAATGTATATATTGATGAAACTAATTAACTTAAATGAACTAACCTAAGTTGATAATTTAATTTAAAATCCTAAGTCCTAAATTGAATTATTACAAGTTGATTGATGAGATAACCACCTTAGATTGATCTTGAGATGTGTTTTGATACTCCAATTGATCCAAGTCACATATGTGTGTATGGTGATATTTGGGGTGTAAAGTGAAGTGATAAAAAGGATTGGTGGAGAGGCATCTGTAGTATTGTTGTTTGGCGATAAGAGAGATAAGGTTAGACTTTGTGGTTGATATTATTTTGAGAGAGAAAGAAATGAAAAAGAGTGCGAGGTTTAGGTTTCCATTTTTGTGGATCTTGAAGGGGTAAATTGATGAAGGCAAGCTTTGAGCTCTTAAGGTAAGTTTTAATTAAGTTTTCTTTAATTTCTATCATTGTGATAAGATTAATGGAGAGGGCTATTGAAATTGTTTAGTTAATGTTGTTGTTGGAGGGTTTTGATGAAACATGGGGCATAGACGGGGCGTTGAAAAATCGTCAGCAGAACATTGACGAAAGGCCAAAAACTAGCACCGTACGTGGTACTGATGGCCAATGTCGTTAATGGTGCTGGCCAAAACCAGCACCGTTAAAGGTCATATTGAAATAAAATATGTAAAATAAAATATATGTATATATGTATTATGTATATATAATATATGATATATATATCATATATTATATATATGAATGTATAAGAAATCGACAATTAATCAATTGGCTTAAGAAATAATAATAAAGGCAAAATTTGAGAAAAACAATCGAGTCGAGACTTGCTTAACGTAGTCTGACCCGAGATGTGACCAATATGGTCGCAACCCGAAAAAAAAAAATCTCAAATTTTATAAATGTGAGGTAAATGGAAAGAAAATGAAACTAAATAAATTATTTTTGAAATAGGGACTCTAATACACCTAATTGATTATAAATTGACACTAGTGGCATAAGGAACTATTACGTGTTGCGGGGAGCGAATGAGCCATTTTGGAGCCGCTTTGGTGGCATTTTGAAGTGTTACAGATAAGTAAACCAGTTGGGCCATGAACATGATTTCATTTGTGCATTTATTGGTTAATTACCTCTTATTGAGTTGTATCCCTTACGAATCGAATCAATTGAATTGTTCCTTTTATATCCGATTATGATACCCTTATTAATTATTTTGTTGTGCATTCTTTTGCACTTCGTAATGAGTGGCCTAGGGTCTAAGTGGGCGAAATGGTAGTTACGGGCGCGATGGAAATGTTTTGTTATCTTCTCCTCCACCGTGACTACACACACTGTTGCAATTACATAAGCCCATATTTTATGATTAAGGAAAGTCAATCTAGTAGAAGTGGTTGTGATCTACTACAGTTGATGGCCCGATCTCAATTGTCAGTCAAGTGACTTAGCTGAGTCCATCAACCATCTTGAAAGTCAAGTTGTGGTACTTCATTGTACTTGATGGACTTGGAGCGTTTATATGCCTTTGCTTAGTGTACTCGACACTCAATTATTCGTTGATATCTCTATTAAATTAGAGATCATGATTTATTCATTATTTCATGGTAATTCTTGCATGATTGTTCGACTAACCATTTATTTGACATTTGAAATACTATTAAGACTCATCTGGTTTTACTCACTGGAACTGTCTCTATTTTGGTGACAATTGTTGGTCCTTTTTGTAACAAAGGAAAGGAAGCGATATTGAGTCACTTCCTCTGCGTTTCCCTTGGAGATGGATTCTACTTTTGCTACTTGTAAAAATATTTTGTGTAGATATGTATGTATCGCTTTTGTTTAAAATCGGTTATTGAGTTGAGCGAACACTTGGATACATGTATATGCTATTTCCATCATTTTCGTCACCTGATATGTATGAGATCTACCTTGTAGGGTTTCCATATATAGGGTTATCCCTACGTCATGATATTTCTAATTTATTGTCGCTTTAATTATTTATTTCCACTGCGTAATTTATTTAAACTTGTAAAACTTAATAACAACTCTGATAAGCGACCAAATGATAAATTAAATGGTAAAAGAGGCTAAATAAGCATGCGTTGAATTTGCAGGGTTTAACCGAAGGTCCACGTATGTCTAGGCCGGCGGGGCCTAGTTTGTGGGGGCTGGGGCCATCATAGCAAGAGGCCTGAGTTGGAAGCTTTTTCCTTCTTAAAAGACACAGACGCTTAGTGGACTAACTTGGTAGCCACCAAGGAGAGCCGCAAACATGGAAGGACTTCAAGAGATTGTTCAACTAGAATTTTTCCCACCTTTAGTGATGACGGCTAAGAGGTTGGAATTCATGCACATCTGACATAGGCTGGGAGAGTCCGTGATTTAGTAATGGGTAGATTCTAACAGTTGTTTCAATTTGTTGATGGAGTAGCTAATACTAACATGAACCAGGTCCACTTCTTTGCTGAGGAGTTATTTCCTGCCATCGTGGGCACAATTGTTACAACAGAGCCGAGTAGCCTGGATTAGGCTTACGAGCGTAACTTGACTAGATAGGCTTATCTTATCATGCACACCGAAGAGGGTGCCTTACGACCAGTAGAAACATTGGTTGGTCAGAGTTCAAAGCAGAGATCTAAGTAGGGTTGTGACATATACAGGAAGAGGAACCATCAAAGATACGGTAGGGAGTATAATGTAGGGTTTGTTGCACCATATCCAGTTTATGTAGCTGTGTTGCTCCGACATAGATTTTCAAAGGCAAACCTCCATAGGCACTGCACGTTTCTCAATCAGGGCAGCTATTCAAGAGTACTAACAATAGGACTATTTGTAGAGATGGTGGCCAAAAAGGCTAGAGGTCAGGCCAGTGGCAAAGTAGACAGTTTGGGCAAAAGGGACCAAGACTATATTTTGAGTGCGAAAAGGAGGGGCATATTAAGATCAAATGTCTGCAGCTCGTTGGCATACATCAGAGCTTGCAACACTAGCATCATCCCCGAGAGAGAGCACACGTAGTGACTCAGGCAAACTAGAAGGCGACGCGATAGCTTATAGAGGGTATGATTTATATTTGTCACCATATGATGCATACCTTGATAGATTCTTGTTCGATTGTGTCTTTTATTTCAAGACGCCATTAGGCTTCGCACCCACTTGATCCTCTGCGCAGATGTCGGGGACAAGATTTACCCTAATATGGTCTGTGAGGGTTGTACCGACGAGATTAAGGGACACAAGATGCCTATAGACCTCATAGTATTAGAGTTGTTAACGTTTGACGTATTGTTGGGGATTGACTTGTTGGTAGCATATCACACTCAGTTGGATTGCTTCAGTAAGACAGTCACATTTTGAATTCTTAAGCAGTTAAAGTTCAGTTTTTGTGGTGACTCGACACAGCTTCAGAGCATCAGAGGTATAGTGGTTATGAAAGAGTGCAATTGTGCTATATTTTACTATGTATTTGACGTGATTTACAAGACTACAGGCTCATGTGATTGACATGAGGGGTAGGGATGGCTATATTTCTGGGAGCAAACTCCAGGCGAATATGAAGCGCATGGATACAAGTTATGCCTTGGAAAGAAAGACAATTCTGACTTTGCTTTGTCTACGACCAAGGAAGCTATAAGTAATGCAACTATGAATCTCATGGAGAGTTCGATCCTGGCTCAGGATGAACGCTGGTGGCATGCTTAACACATGCAAGTCGAACGGGAAGTGGTGTTTCCAGTGGCGAACGGGTGAGTAACGTGTAAGAACCTGCCTTGGGAGGGGAACAACACTGGAAACGGCCGCTAATACCCCGTAGGCCGAGGAGCAAAAGGAGGAATCCACCCATGAGGGGCTTGCGTTTGATTAGCTAGTTGGTGAGGCAATAGCTTACCAAGGCGATGATCAGTAGGTGGACCGAGAGGATGATCAGCCACACTTGGACTGAGACACGACCCAGACTCCTACGGGAGGCAACAGTGGGGGTAAATAGTTCAAACCGCACTCAAAGGTAGGGCATTTCCCATTGAGATAGGAACTTCTATACCAGAAACAATGGTATCTCCAATTCTAGCCCCTTTGGGATGTAAAATATATATCTTCTTACCATCCCCATAGTGTATGAGACAAATGTTTGCATTTCGATTAGGGTTGTATTCTATGGTTACGATTCTACCAGATATGTCTTTTTCATTCCGTCGAAAATCGATTTTACGGTATAGACGCTTATGACCTCCCCCTCTATGCCTTGCGGTAATGATTCCTCTGGCATTACGACCTTTACCACAACGACGCTGTCCATAGATCGAATTATTTAGTGGATTGGATTTCACTTGACTGTCGTTGGCTCCATTGCGTGTGCTCGGGGTAGAAGTTTTGTATAAATATATCGTCGTGTTATTAAGTATTTTGATTTAAGTTCTTTTCTTTCTAGAGGTGGAATAGAATAACTCGGTTGAAGCGTAATGATCATACGTCTGTAATGCATTGTATGTCCCATAATGGGCACTAATCCTTTATTTTTGTGTTTTTAGGACAAAAATAAGCAATTTGATGAAAAAGAATAATGTTGGGATATTTCAGAGTGTATTGGATGTTTGGCATTGAAAAGTGCACTTGCACGTATCTCGAGATAGCCACGTGGGACCCACATTGGTCCATTTGATTATTTGGTGGTTCGAAAGAAGTTTTGTGGCACATTAGTTGAAGGAATTAAAAATGGCTAACTACTAGTGTCAATGTAGTGTGCTTCGGCATCTCATAGATTTCCCTCGAGACACGCATTGTATAAAAATTAGGAAAGATGAGATGGTCAAGTTAACACAACAACAAACACACATGGAGCACACAATGAACTGGAAGCCATCCAGAGACGACTTAAGATCCGCACTAGAGCCAGATCGGATGAAAAAAACTAATTAATCTGAAGATGGGCCTACACGCCTTCCCATCTTCACACGCTTATATTTCTTCTATCCGCCTCAAACTGCATGGATGATCCTAGGCGCACAAGTTCTCCCACCTCTCAAACACATAACAAATCCACCCCTCTCTCCTCTTGTGAGCAACTTCAGCCGAGCTGCACCATGATCAGCCTCAAACCACATGCCTGCCCCTCCAAATGCTATCTGAAGCCACAAATCCTTCCTTGGCGCCCGTGTAGTCTTGGTCGCCCTAAAATTGAACGAATCAACAACAAACTCCATTCTTAGGAATCAAATTTTGGATTTTGAGGGGTTTTTTCTCTCTCTTCCAAGGGTGAATTGCATAAATAAAAACACTCCTCTCCTATCTCGAATTCTCGATTCTCCCCCTCTTTTATTCACCTTTTTTCTTTTAATTTTATTTGCAATGGTGATTTCTATTGCCGCACTCAGCTAAACTATTGTTAAGATCAAGGAAACATGTAAGTAATTTATGAGATTCATATATTTAATTCCATATTTTCATTATTGTCTTGTATTTTTGAATGCATTATTTATAGATTCAAATAGAATTTCGACTCGACTTTTCTAATATGTGAATGCATATGCACATTAGTTAGGTTAGAGATTATTGCCAGTGATCCTACTGCCATTCAGTAAGGTGGATCGCGTTAGGTGGCAAGTAGGGCCTTGTCTGTCGGCAATCGATATGCCGATAAGATATGAGAACGGTAGCAGTTCATGCTAGTTACTACTCATAATAGGTGTTCTCACAGAGTATAATGTTGCTAGTTCATTGAAATTCTACGGCATATCCGGTAGGTTTTACGGTCTAGTTAGTATGTGGTTATGTCACATGTTCTTTCCATTGACAAAAGGAGAACGTGGTGGTGTGAATCACTATAAACCAATCTATAAAACTTGATGAAAATAATTTTTTGAATAGATGACTAAATCATACTTACATTGGTCTATTCCTTGTTCTGGAATTATTATAGTATTGTTAATTTAGTAGTATTTATAGTTATTTGTTCTTGCATTTATCTCCTAGTTTGGTAGTTAATTAGTAATTAGTTTAGATGAGTATAATTAATTCAAGCCCCCATTTGTAACCTAAAGTTATCCCCGATCTTTGTGGATTCAACCCCGTTTACCTCTACTGCAAATCAATAGTAGCCCGATACTTGGGATTATTATTAGTGTCGTTCAGTGCGACATCAGGCTACAAGTCAGGAGATGGAGTATTCGAGAGTATCTTGAGTGTGGCGACTATTGAGGAGATACATGTGGTGTGTAAGTTCCAAGATGTGTTTCCTTAAGATCTACCTGGATTACCATCGCCATGAGTGGTCGACTTTATTATTGACCTAAACCCTTGGACGAAGCTGATTTCGATACCTCCATATAGAATGGCACCGAAAGATTTTGAGGAGTTGAGGCCCTAACTTGAGGAGTTGACAAATTTAGGATTTATTGATCTTAGCATGTCCCAATGGGGCGCTTAAGTATTGTTTAGGAAGAAGAAAGTTGAAAGTTTGAGACTTTGCATCGATTACAGGCAGTTGAACTGAGTTACAATCAATGACAAGTATCCACTTTCTCGTATATGTGACTTGTTTAATCAGTTGAGAGGCGCAATGTGGTTTTCCAATATTGACTTGAGGTCAGGGTACCACCAGCTCGGGACCATGGATCATGACAGAGAGAAGACTGTCTTCAGTACACGTTATGGTCATTACGAGTTTGCCATCATGTCGTTTGGGTTGACAAACACGTCGGCGATGTTTATGGACTTGATGCACCATGTATTGAGATAGTACTTGAACCATTTCATGATTGTTTTTATAGACAATATCTTGATCTGCTCCAAGACTCATGATGATCTCGAGAGTCATCTCAGGACAATTTTACTAACACTAAGATAGCACCGAATTTATGCTAAGTTTAGCAAGTGTGAGTTCTGATTGGCAAAGGTCACCTTTTTGGGACATGTAGTTGGAGTTAGTGGAGTATCGGTGGACCCTTCGAAGCTCAAGGTAGTCATGGATTAGCATACCCTACAATCGGTGACAAATATTCATAGCTTTCTGGCTCTAGCAGGATATTATAGGAGATTCGTGCGCAAATTCTTTAAGATTGTGACATGATGACAAGGTTAACTCAAAAGGATGTCAAGGTTGAGTGGGAGAAAAAATGTAATCAGGATTTCATGACATTAAAGTGGAGATTGGTGATAGCTCCAATATTATTACTGCTAGAGGCAGGAAAGGGCATGGTTGTGAATACCGATGCGTCACAGGTCGGATTAAGGTGTGTTTTAATGCAAGGGGACAGTGTGATTGCTTACACATCTCGACAACTGAAGATTCATGAGAAGAACTACCCAGTGTGTCACTTAGAGTTGGCAACAATGAATTTGCTCTGAGAATTTGGCCGCACTACTTCTATGGCAAAAGATTTACTTTATTCACTGACCACATGAGTTTAACGCATATCTTTATGCATAACGACATGAATATGATATAGTGTAGATGGCTATAGTTCCTCAAGGATAATGACTTCTCCTTGGAATACCACCCAAAGAAGGCAAATATGGTGGTGAGCGCGTTGAGCTGTATGAGATCATATGCAAAGGTTGTTATTTGTCGGATGACACATTTGTTTACACTCCTCGAAGCGACATATATGATGGGTTCAGTTGATATTCCGACTACTACAGAGGAACATATTTATGGATAGGTGAGGACTTAATTTGTTTCTATTTAGAGGGTTTTAAGGGGTCAGCAGGCCGACGAGCAGTTCTAGGGATTCTATGAGTTGGCAGAGAGTTCAGATCATCTAGAGTTGAGTAAGTCGACTGACTCGTGCTTGAGATATAGGGGACGATTGTGGGTTCCATCAGTGACTGAGTTACATATAGAGATACTTCAGGAGGCTTACCATTCACATTATATCGTTCATCCGGGCAGGACCAAAATGTATCAAGATATGAAACGTCTATTTTGGTGGTCAGGGATGAAGGTGACATAGAAGATTACGTCAGGAGTTGTAGGATTTGCTAGAAGGTTAAGATTGAGCGTCAGAGGCATGGAGGACTATTACAACCATTTCCCATTCGCGAGTGGAAGTGGGAGCATATTGCCATAAACCTAGTTAGTGGTTTACCTCGATCTCCGCACAAGCATGATAATATCTAGGTGATCGTATACAGATTGACCAAATATGCACACTTATTGCCGATTTCTACCTAACATAAGTTCGAGCAGCCAAGCGTCCTTTATGAGTGAGAGATAGTCAGACTTCACGGAGTACCATTATCCAATTTGTCAAACAAAGGATCACAATTCACATTTATGTTATGGATGAGCAAGCAAGCACAGTTTAGTGTGAGGTTATAGCATAGTACATTGTTTCACCCGTAGATTGATAAACAGTTAGATAGACAGATTCAGCTATTTGAGGACATGCTCTGACCTTTTGTGTTAGAGTACGGTGGGTCGTGGAAGGAGTATCTACATTTGTGTTAATTCGCCTACAATAACAGTTATCAGACTGCATCGGGATGGCTTCGTTTGAGGTACTCTACTGCAGGACGTGTATATCACCAACATGTTGGGCAGAACCTGAGGATATAGCGTGTTAGAGCCCACCTCATTAGAGCATCTTACCAACCTAGATTACCTTAATCCCTAATAATCTAGCAGCCTTAACCTATCCACCAATAAACAATTCAAATTAATATTTTGTACTCATTAATTTTAAAACTTTATTAACCACGATCGATTTTAAAAGTGAATCTTAAACCTTAAAGTTTCGTAGAAATTAATTCTATAATCCTCAATGTTCATTTAGATTGAGTACATTATCCTCAAAATTTCGTAAAAATTTTTCAACAGCATCTCCTCTATTCTTAAGCCTACACTTGAAATCCCGGCCTTCAAAAATCTTCAATAAAACCTGCTCAGCTTTGGTGGAAATGTCGAATGACTCACAATCCACCCATAACAATTCATATTGCATCAACTAAATTATTTATTCATTCTAACCTATTTCAGATTTTCAAAATCCTTAAACTATCATTACGTTAATTCAAAAGTTATCTCAATTCAACTAAAAACCATTCCACTCATTCCAAAGGAGATCCTAATCACACTCGAACCCATAAAACCATTTATACAATATAATATATTCAAAAAAATAATACATACATAGAGAAAAGAACTAAGTAATTTACATACAGTCGGAAAGCTTTCCTTTTCCCTTGTCACCGCTACAACCTGTCATTATCCAATTATAAAAAATTGATAATGCCAGATAAGTAAATCTTACACTATAGTAAACCTGTAATAATCAAATGCGTAATAATCCAAGGAATTTAAACAAAGAATATAATCCAAGGAATTTAAATACAAATATGAATCCATCCCCTCTTTGAAAGTGGTAAGTAAACAATAGTAAAGACTCATGCGCAAGGAGTATAATCAAACGAGTCTCGTTCATTTAGACTATGGGAGAATGATCTGGTTCAACGTGATCTCATGATAACCACGTGATGCAAAGTATCAGTGACTCCAACCCTTCAAGCATAATATAAAGTTCTATAACCATGATATGGTCTACACTGTAAGGAGACTTGTAACGTCTTATCCTCCTAAACCTTGTATGCATGTACAACAAAAATGCAATGTCAAGAATCAATGCAATTAATACACAATTATAGTCATACAATGTAAAGATTACAATGAGACTTACTTAATCTTACAACCGTGATATCGCAACTCCCTTGCGCTCCAAATTGGTAAACTAGTCCACACATGCTCTAATAACAGTCCTACAATTCATTAATACGTTCCGTGAGCCTTTACAACAACTTCACCATTTTTCCAATTATTTGCAATACTTAATTGACCCAATTGTGTCTCGAAACCCCTAAAATATTTCCAAATTAAATTTTTCGATGCTCGAATTTCATTTTTAACTCAAGATTATTGTTCAGCATCGAAAATTACATTGTCTAGGCTTAAATATTACTTTTCCAATTTTTTATAAATTTATCTATCTTTCGACAACTCGAAAACTCTGAAATCCATCCAAATCAACTACTCGAATGTCTGGATCCCAATTTTGACTCCAAATTGTGATTTGGAATGGAAAATCACCTTTGACTAGTCTTTTGAATAATTTATCAAATTTTGAATATTTTCGAGTATCATAACATGCTTTACTAGGAAAATACCTGGTATAAATCCTCGATAAAATTCCAAAATCCTTATTTTTCATAAAAACCCCCAATTTCCATTAATTTGATCAAAAATCCCATTTTACGTAATTTATCCAACTTTCCAGCATTTTTTTAAATTTTTTTCTTATTTTAAAATATATTTTTTTATTCATGAGGGGTTTGACCCCTGAACCGAACTGGTCCGGTTCAACCCGATTCAGTCCGGTCAGGGGGTTCAAACCCCCCATCTTCTTCCCTAAGCTCGTTCAACAGAGCTTCTTTATTTTTTTTTGATTAATTTTTAGTTTGGGGTTTGGGCGTGATTCATCCTTGCCCAGACACCCCACATGGTCAAGGGATAGAGGAGACGATCCAAAGAGGTCGTCTTCTTCCTTGGATAAATTGGACGAACTATTTTTACAGTTGATAAGTTCGTATTTATAGATTTTTAGTAGTTTATTTTAGTATATTTAAATATAGATTTATTGATCATTTATTCAAAATGGAGTATTTACATGCATTGATTTGACGTCGGACTATTTGCCTCGAGTTAAGTACTGCGCGATGGGTATAATAGAGGATCAGCAGACCAATTACACGTGGCAGCATACTATTGGTCCAGTTCGCCTCTACGTGCCACATGTCAGCTGTCCATTGGTCCAGCTCGCCAAGCATTCCATGCGTTTCTAGCAACGTGCCACATGTCGTTTCTCTATTGGCCCAGCTTGTTTCCACCAGCCACGTGGCTCCAATTAGGTTATGCCATTTCATCAATCAGCGCCACGCGTCACACTTCAATTGGTCCAGCTCACCAGCAGTCTTCTCACTCGCTTCAGCCTCCATTAGATACGTCTCGGGATGCGCGTCAGCACCGTCTCTCACATCTTCACCGATTCTGCCCGAGCCTTCTTCATCGCCTACGCGTGCCACGTGTCGCACTCTTAACCACCTGGGACATCATCATAGCCGGTCTCAACCAATTAGACGACGCTATGACAGCGCGCGCAACACTCTCGACCAATGCGGTGTAGACATGTGGCAGGACAATAGTTTTTTACCCAAAAATAGCCATAGGATGCTCCTCGGCGAATGAGTCACCTCCCAATCCCCTAAAATTAGTTTTTCTCACCTCCGGGGACCAATTTTTAGTAGTTTTATATATTAGGAACTTTAGGTATTATTGGAGAAGACCGACTATTATATTTTTAGCATCGACTTCTCAACTCCTTGCCTAGGTCGGAGGGGAAACAAGTCGAGATCATGGATTCATGGCGTAGTATGTGAGATCTTTTATTTTATTATTTAATTTAGTTTAAATTCTCCTATTTCATTATTATTGATTTTAATGAATATGGTTTAGATATAGGGTATGTACGTGGCCAGTGCATGCTTTTAGGTGGACAACCTATAGTTATTTGGACCATTAGTATCCGTGTAATTGTGCTTTTGGACCAATAAAGTGACGAACACTCACCCGTTTGCCATCAAACCCTATCGGTTCTTGAGTGAGCAACAATTGAATCAAGGTTAAATCAGAAGCGAATGCGATCCTGAAGCGGATGCGATCCAGTTATTTAGGATTAGTGTTCTCACATATCCATATTATTGCGGTTAGTGTGTTAAACCTTATTGGCGGATGTCTAGGGTTATGCATTAATTAGTGAAATAGTTAGTGGCGGACGTCCTGGCTAACGAGATTAGGGGAACGAGGAATTTTTGGCTGATGTCGATTTTCTATAGCTAATCTAGGAGAATTTAAATTAATAACTTTGTGAGAAAGATTGAAGACCATGATTGCCATTGAATCTTGATCCTGATTTGTGGAACTGTAGACCTAGGTGTTACTTAGGTGTCTATTAATTGTTTTTAAAGTTTGAAGACCATGATTGCCATTGAATCTTGATCCTGATTTGTGGAACTGTAGACCTAGGTGTTACTTAGGTGTCTATTAATTGTTTTTAAAGTTATTTTAATTATTTTATTTATTTAGTTTAGTTAGATTAGTTAGTTAAATTACTTATTTAAAACCCCCTATTTTTTCTTTTCGTTGTTTTTAACCTTAGAAAGACCACCAATCTCTATGGGATCGACCTTTTGCCACTATTCTACAAAATAGTTGGTTTAGGAAATTTTATTTTATTGACGCTTTCGGCGCGCATCAAAAGTTCATCCAAGCCTCTTCCTCTTTTTTAGGCTTAATAGGAAAATACATCCTAATGTTTCAAGATTTTTGCACAAATATCCTAACGTTTCAATTTTTGCAAATATATCCTAACTTTTTAGCTTCATGCAAATTGTATCCTTGTCTGTAATTATTATGTATCAAACCACAATTTAAGTGATGAATGATCACTAGATTACATACCAATTCTATTTATATGATATAATATTCTCAATTGTATGCATAGTTTATTATATTTTTAAGTGTAATTTACTAAAAATAAGAAGTGAGGATACAATTTACAAGAAATCCAAAGGTTAGGATATTTTTGCCAAAATTCAAAGGTTAGGATATTTTGGCAAAAAGTTTGAAATGTTAGGATATATTTGCCTTTTAACCCTTTTTTTAACAATCTAAACTTTCCTCTCTCTCTTTCTCTCTCTCTCTCTCTCTTCTCCATCAATCAACAAACCCATCAACAACGATTTCAAATTTACAACCACAGTCCCTACTTGATCACCACAGTTCTAACAAAAAAAAAAATCAAAGTTTCAATTTGAAACCATTACCTTACCTTCACGCCATTAACACCTACAACAGCCATCCACAACATACCAACTTACAGTCCCTCTTCTATTTGATCACACAAGGAAGAGAAATGGAAGACTAAATCATAGACAAGAGGAGAGAAGAGAGAGAGCGAAGAAGAATAGAGAGTGAACAATGAGAAGACGAAGATGATGAAGGTCTTCCAAATCAATCTGTTGATTTCGATTTTTAGAGGTTTATTCCCCAAATGACCATTTTACCCCTTAATTATTATCCTCTCCTATATAATACCAATGCCCTTCATGGTAATTAGCCATTTTCTTATTTATTTTCATGATTATCTCCTCATTTTTTGAGTCTGAATTAAACCTTGAAAAATATCCCAATTCTGCCAAAAATTAGAGAATTTACAAAAATGTTTTGAAACTCTCGAACAACGCGTTTTCGCAAGCAAATCGAGGTGTGGGGCTCATGTCGGCTCATTAAGTCCATTTAAAGTCCAAAATTAGAATTTTCCAACTTAATTGTAAATATTTTTCATGAAACTCGAAACACTTGCTTGGATCAACATTTGAACTTCCACGAAACTCTTTTGATACGTATCTCGAGGCGAATCTAATGTATTATTTTATTTTTGAATTAAACTATATGATCCATTTATATATATATAAATACATATACACCTATGTATTTTCGTGGCTATAAATTCGCCACGAACGCCAACGACCAACCTCAGGCATGCACATTATTTTATATCATACGGGTGTCACCCTCGACCAAACGTGTTACTTAGCGCCGACCAATTTATTTATATTTTTTATTTAATTTTGTGATTATCTTCCAATATACGTCCAAATAAATCCCCGAAATAACCAAGATTGGAGAAAACTCTCCAACGCGTTCCAACACTCACAGACACCGCGAATACACTCTAGTTAACTCAATTTCGCGTCAAAATAGTATATAATACATTAAATAGGCATACATCACATAAAACTAATATTACAATTTATGATATTCGATCCGTAACACGTGGGTCCCACCTCAGATATCTAAATCCCAAATTAAATTCGAAAATACTTAATTAGCCGTCTAATCCAATTTATAAAATTCTCAGATGTTACATAGAAGCAGTTGGGCCAGCGATTGTGGTAGACTAAACGGAGAATATAGGACTGATATGTCAGCGTATTCGGGGAGCTTAAGAGAGACAGAAGAAATATGACAAGTACCGAGATGGATTAGAGTATAAAGTGGGAAATTATGTCTATCTAAAAGTCTCACCGTTGAAGGGTGACAAACTGTTCTAAATCAAGGGAAGGCTCGCACTGAGGTTTATAGGTCATTTCATAATCACACAGAGAGTTGGTTAGGTTGCTTATAGATTGAGTTACCACCGCAGTTGAGAGGTATTCATCTAATGTTCCATATATCTATGCTATTGGACAGGTCGAGAGAGGGAGACAGATCAATGGTAGAATTGACTCAAACTGACCTAGCCAAGGACATTAGTTACAAGTAGGAGCCTGTGCAGATTTTGAACCGAAAGGTACATAGTTTAAGGAATAAGGACATCTCGTTAGTCCTCGTCAAGTAGCAGTATTACGGAAACGAGGAATTAACGTGGGAGCAAGACTCTTATATGCGTGAGAGTTTTCCATTTTTCTTTTGATTTCAGTAAGTAATTTCGTTTTAGATATTTCAATTTTGAGGACGAAATTCTTACTAGTTGGGAAGACTGTAATGACATCGAGGTGTGCGCTATACACCGTGGTAAATATAATATTTTATTATTGTGTGATGCTTGTATATATGTTATATTCACTTGTATATGCGAATTCATATAATTTAGTCATCGATTTTGCGAATGAGAACTACCTCGAGATGTGCGCGTACACGTATATTTGGGTAGGTTGACAATATCGATTCAATTTAGGTGTAATGGAGTTTATTTAATTGAAGTACCTAAGTTAAGTCATGAGGGGCGTTTTAGTTATTTAATAATGAGAATCTTAAAAAAGGCTAAATTAGAATTATGAGGTGTCAAATTTTTCATGGTGTATGGAGAGATAAAGATAAATTAAATTAAAAAAAATGTGGTGATGGTTCACCCGCCTAATGAGTGTATAAAAAGAGAGATGGATAGTAAGAGTTTTTTTTAAGTTAGAGGTGGTGGTGAGGAAGAAGAAAGAGCCATTGCTATTTGGAAATCTTGATTAAGTCAAGTAAGTAACACTTGATTTTATTTAATTTTGGTGTTTTTGAATGAAATACATCGTAGATTTGAATAATTCATTGTTTGTAATTTGATTTTAATGGAGTTGATTTTTAGTTGATTTGAGAAAAAAAATAATAATATTGTGGTTTGAATGAAAGAAAGGAAGGTAGAAGGAAAGAACGAAACCATAAAAAAGAAAAAAAAAGAAAGAAAGAAAGAAAAAAGAATAAAAAATGAGAGTGAACCGGGAGGGGGAGGATGCACGCACGCCTCGCGCGTGCGTGCGATCCTCAAACTGGGTCTGGCACTGGCCAGGCCCACCCCAAAGGGTGAACCGGGTCCATGTGACCAAACTAGGCCCGAATGAAGGGGCCCAAACCCCCTTATAATTAAAAAATATCTAATTCTTATATTTAATTGATAAACTTTTTTAAAAAATAAGATAAAATTTAGGAAAAATAGAAAAAAATTAGGAAAAATAAGAAAATAAAAAAAATTTAGGAAATTGAGTTTGGAGGTTTTTTCCGGAGATTTTTACACCAAGATCCTCCTCAAAAAAATGTGTCACCACTATAATTTCCCAATTTTGAACTATTTGAAGATTTAAAAATTTAAATTATATCAAATAGGCTCAAACATACCAGATACATTGTAAAATGATGCGTGGGGCCTAAAAGATTAGTGTTAGGTACCAAGTATTTATTTTGAGGCGTATGGGAGCCTCCAAGACTTACTTGGTATTTCGCGTTATTAAGGTAAGTAAAATAGTAAGAAATTTAATATTAATTATTTTTCCTTTCCTTGCTCTATTTAATGAAATGATTGATATTATTTTACTCTACTTCCATACTGAGTAACCTAGGATCTTAGCGGTGAGGTCTAGTCAATGTCCACTCGCAGTTTGAGCAGCCGATTAGCACTTGTGGCTTCCCGACGGATCTTAATCCTCTAAGCGAGATCCATTATACGTCATGGCTCTTTTCAAAAAAAAATGTTCCATTAGGAGTGAGCATCTGGTTAAGTCTTGGGCTCTCTTTGGAATCTTCTCGGGCTGTGACTCAAGTGAGCCGACAGTGCAGAACGGATTAGGTGCGGTCGAAGTGACTTTGATTTGCCATACTAGTTTTAGATACTTACATGTTTTAAGTGGCTTTGTGCCCACGTGTAGAGTGTCGGGACCACTTACTCCCTATATTTTGTTTCTGGGTGACTTGGTATCTATTATTGATCATTGTAGTCTATATATCATATGTTTTACTATTCTTTCTCAGTACTTTATTTCTTTCCAGCATAATTTTGGGAATTGCTTATTGTTCATCTTGAGAAATAATTTTGAATTCTTTTGGATACTCATAGCAATTTTCTTCCCTTTTGGTGACAATTGCAGGTCCCTTTAATAGTAGGGGCAAGGAGCCTGTGATCGGTGACTTCCTCTGAGCTTCCCTTAGAATCAACTTCTCTGTGTTACTACAGTAGGTTTATTTTTGATATTTTGGATTGTACATATGATATATATTGATGTTAGGGTTACTTTGGGGTTCATTTTTTGTTGTAAGACGCTTGATACATGTATATGATACTTTCACACTATTTGTCACTAGGTATATTCATGAGATCTATTTTTCAGGATTTCCACATCTAGGCATGTCCTAACTATTGTTTATTGATTTTAATTGCTTTAAATATGTTTAAATTCTGTTGCGTAAAAATTAAGACTTGTTAAAGTAAATAATAGACCTAATAAGAAACTAATGATTGAATAACTTGGATATGAGATTGACTAGGCTTGCATTAAATATGCGGGAGTCGACTAGGGTTCCATGTAGGTTTAGGCCAGGTGGGGCCTAGTTTATGCGAGCTAGGGTCGTCATAGTGTTAAACACCATGGCACTGCGAATCACTGAGAAGGTACTACGATACTTTATTTACTATTTGATTCTATCCCGACTCGAGTCCAACGCCGCGCCAGTATCGTGTATGCAAACCTAAGGCATTATGTGTTTATTATTGGAATTTAAGGTCCGGTTTTCTCTTGGGTTTTCACAAGGCATCTTACACAATGTCTCACGTGAGTTTCCTCTGATCCAGTCAAGTTTTATCCAACGACTCACCGACGATTTCTACATAACTGAAGGCGTTGGGAAGGCGCTAGACCTTAGTTCAGCTTTTTGACTTGAATTTTATGGGAAATTTCTCCTTTTTGTTCAATAGCTTGTATTTACCCTGAAAACACAAAAATAAGGGTTTTAGAGTATAAATGGAGACAAAAGTCTTGGAATTTATAGTAATATCAAACTAAAATATAACATAATTGACGACTTATCAAATACACCCAAACTTAGACAATTGCTCATTCCGAGCAAAGGAATATAAGACATTCAAATTGCATTCACAAGATTCATTTCATCTTTTCTTACGCCCAACTCTAACTTAAATGGTTTGGTCCAATTTCTCACAAATTTGCCAAATAGAAAAAAGAACAGTCAAACAAAGTCAGTTACTTTATGTTAAGATATTTCAGCCACACTCTCAAAGAATACTCTGCAAAACACTAGGCTTGATCAAGACTAAAGCTGTCAATTAATAACGAGTTATCTCGAAACTTTTAACAAGCCATAAACTTGCAATTTCTAACTAGAGCATTGAATACTAAGATTCTACAAATAGAACTTATGCAACCATTCCACTAACACATTCAAAATATTAATTGGAGTCTATAGGACTTTCTTGTCAGTTGTAATGGTTAGGCTGGGGTTATACAGAAAGGTAATTCATGGATTCAAACCATTGGAAAACTTAAGACTTAGACTTGTCAAAAGATTTTCAGAGAACATGAAATGGCTTACACTGCACTTGACTTCATTTTTCTTTTCACATCGTGCATTCCTCACTTTTTTCCAATCATTGGCTCCCTGCTCAATTTCTAGCGGATATCATTTTATGGGACTCTCAATTTTTTTCTTACCATCCAGCTCCCTGCTCCATTTCCTGCGGATACCTTTTAGATAGAACTCTCTAATCATGACTAATTTCCCTTTATTTTGGGTTTATAAGCAATCTTTCTCTCTTATTATCTTTTCTTCTTTTTTCTTGTTCTTTTCATGTCTCTTTTTAATGATTTCAAATTTAAGACTAGCTTCCAACTAGATAATGGATTATAGGCTAATGGGTTATGAGTTTCATGATAGGTGATGAAAGAATAAGGTTGTCTTGGCTCAAATGGGCTAACTAGGGATAGCTTAATAGGTGAGCTAAAACCTAATAGTTTAAACAAACAAGGTCTACATCTACCCCCAAACTTATCTATAAGTTGTTACTCAGTTTTAAATGGATTGAAAACTTATCCTGGAATATGTAGAGATTTAGTTGACTCTTGTTCTTGACTCCACTTTAGCAATCTTTAGTGTAGACTCAGTAGGGTAGACACCTAAACTCTACTTAGGGTCTTGTCCATTTATGGAAAAATCAATCCACATTTGAATTCTCAAATTATCCGCCATTATCTTAAAATAGAATTGGGCATTCATTTAATGTCAAAACAACGAATGAAAAAGCAAAAAGAAAGAATTCATAAGTACAGAATTGTGTAAACAACCTACCAAATCTTCAATCCTTAAAATAAAATGAAATCATATTACATGTATTTCGCTTGAGATTTTGAAATTTTTTTGAAAATTGTAAAAACTTTTACCATAAATTCTTTATGGTTCATTCATGCATTCCATCAACTATCATACCCCCAAACTTATCTTGAGCTTTGTCTTCAAGGTTCAAGAATGTAGGACAACCAAAACACATTCTAAAAGAACAAGTGAAATATAATAATGGAAGATAAGAAAATGGAATGAATAAGGTGAAACAAAATAAATATATGAAAATCTGAAAATGTATGCAAATGATGTGTTATGTAGTGATATTACAAAATTAAATCATCATCATATTGTAATTCCTCCAAATATATATTACAAAATCGAATTAGTACCAAGTTTCTTAGTTCCACTCTTAAATACATACAATGATGATAAAATCAATTCTCAGAATCACTGGAGTTGTCTTGTTGATGCTCACTTTATTGTGGGGTACTCTATGGAGTCTAGTAAGGAGTCTACACACTCTGTGAAGAATGAGAGGATGAAACGGATTCATACTCCTTGTGGGCTTGATAAACCTGGTAGCCTGAAAGTATGATGAACGGACTATTTAGAATTGGGGAGTTGGCTCGTTAGGGTGATTATGGACCTACTTGTGCCACATCTACCCATGGTATAAGAAATAGTCTCCCTTTTATTATAGAAAATCATATCTTCATTGGACATCTGTCAAGGTACTCCCTTTGGTGGTGGTCGTGGTGGTGGTGCAAACGAAGAAACCCTTATCTTCCTACCGATGACTTTTCTAGCCTGGGTCTCCTCTTGCTGCTGCTACATCTGTACCGCTGCTCGTGGGGTGAATGATAGACCCCACGTTGATGCGACTAACATGAGCCTAAATATGATAGAGTAATGCATAATAGGGTCGTGTCACCTCTCCCTGCTAGGTGGTAGGGTAAAAAGAAACGTCAACGAAGTAGGACCATGCCTTAAGAGATTTCCTAAAATAGGTCTTGATAAGATGCTTAGAGTATTCAGAGGTTGAATAGACCCAATCATGAAAAGGGAAACAAGTCAGAGCTACTTTGATAGTCTCATAGGGGTAATGAGTGTCAGAAATACCTCAGGCGTGGGAAGTCAGACCATCCTAAGTCATCAAAAGTGGGTAGGCCAAAGTAGTTGTTAATGAACTTAAGAGTATAGCTAACCATCGGTCCCTTACCCTCACACTATCTTTAGGTTTAGTCGGGTATCCATTCGCATAGAACTCGTGAACCAACTACTCACATCCCTGAATCAGATATGGGTTATGGGGGTGCTCAGTTAAGGATTGGTAGTCTCTAGTAAAAAAACTCTCATCTACGTTCTCGGATCATCGAGGTTACTCTCCTCTCATATTTGAGTTTTTCTATACTAAACCCCCTTCTCAGCTAAAGGTTTTTTTTCTTATTCAAATCACTGTCATATTTCTTATGTGCCTTAGCACTCACAAACAAAAACTCATCGTAAGGTTCGGGTGCATTAGGTGGGTGGGTTCTAGCCATAAGCGGTGGTAATCGACCAGTTGTCCTCCTGCTAGGTTATAAGTCAATAATAAGATAATGTTTTATAATATATTTTAGGGTAATTTTAGATGTACAAGGCTATATTACACTAAATTTTCTCTTGTTTTTGTTATTTCAGGTAATAATTGGAATATGCGAAGAAGTGAAGTAAAAAATGGAAAAAAATGAAGGATTTGACCAAGTGGAAATATTGCAAATCAATTCATCAGCGAATCGGAAGAGAAGCATAATTCATTATTGGCAATTTTTTAGTGATTTTTGATTTGTATGTGAATTGCCAAATAAATCGGTGGAGCACAAGGCAGCTTTCCAAGGATTTAACCAGCGATTTAAGTTATAAGTGGAATCAGTCAAGAATCAGTGGGTTCGATTTTAAGAATTTTAGATAACCATGAGACATTTGAGTTAGCTTAGGATATGTACTACTTAGAATACTATATATATATATGACCATAGGGCTACGAAATCAATTGCTCTTGAGTACTTAGATCAATATTTTATTGCTCTTGGAGCCATAGTTTACTTTCATAGTTTATTATTTTAATGTTCATATTTATTGTTCATTGCTTTTAAAGACGATTTGAAGACTCAATGTATTTATTCAGAGGTATTTATCTATGTCATTTATTTACTTTATTGCAATATTTATTATGATGATGAATGAGTAGTTTATTAATCTAAACAAAATCCAAACATGAACTTGATCTGGTTTGTGATGTAGTCATGATGAGATGATTTTGTACTTAATGCTTTAAACCAATCATACTCTTTAATTTCCCAATTTAATAGATTATTATTTGCATATTATAATCATGAAGCTTTGTATTGCATGCATAGTCTAGAATGTATATTAGGATATTTGGATTCAATATATATTTTAAAATAGTAACTAGAATTGTTTAAAAGGTCTATTATTGTTTAGATTTTCTAGGTGAATTGAGATCTAAGTTTAATATTGAAGTAGCTTTGTGAAGGAATTATATTTAGTAGTTCGTAGTTTCACTGAACATAATGCGATTTTGTTGCCTAAAATTAATTTATTTGAGTTTTCAAATGGTTAATTAAATAAAATTAGAACATGACTTTTCCATCGATATAAGGAGAATTGATGGCTTGATAATGGCTGTCTACTTACTTAATATTAGAGTTTAATGATCTAGAATACTTTATTAAGAGATTAAAGTATGCTCATGACTATGATTTAAGTAATGTCTTTAGATGTAAAATGGATTGATGTTTTACTGTTCTAGATGTTTGTTTAGATATTTATTTATTATTGAATTGAATTGAATTGAATATTAGTGAATTCGAACTGTGTTAATTAAGTTAATTTAATTAATTATTATAGTTTTATAGTTTAAATTAGTGATTTTTAATTCATGTTTTAATTAAATTAAAGTAAAAAATAATAAAAACTATTGAAAGACTTTTTCCTCAAGAAATTTGCTAAATCTCTTTGGAGACGATCCCACTTATCACTATTACAAATAATAATGATATATGGGAAACTTATTGTACAAGCTTGACACGTGTCAATTTTTGGCACCATTGCCTGGGATTCTTACATTACTTCTTTGGAGTTTTAGACATTATATGGTCTTCCCAATTTTTCTTTTTAATTCCACGAGATCTTTACATCCGTTTGATCATGAGGTAGATAAGACTTTTAATCATAATTTAAGATAACAACAACAAGGTAGGGAACACCAAGCCACCACAATGAAAGCCAATAACAATAACCTTGATAATATTAATAATAATAATGACAATAGAGAACTTACTTTTAGGCAGGCCAATCAAAATATCACTTCTTACGAACCAATTTGTATCGCCTATCCTGAGGGATTTCCTGAATTTGAACTTAGATTTAGATTCATTAGTGCTCTACCTAACTTCTATGGTAAATATAATGAAGACCCCAAAAATTTATAAGGGAATACTAACCCAAAGTCAATGGTATGAAACCTAAAGGCGGTACATTAGAATAAGTTAAACTTAAAGATTTTCCTTTTGTATTGAAAGATCAAACATAAGATTGGTTGTTTTATCTTCCCCAAGATTCAATAACCACGTAGAATCAAATGTTAAAAGTTTTTCTAGATCAATATATGCCTACAAGAAAAATTAGTACTTATAAAAGACAAATCAGAGTCGTGAAAATAAAAGATGGTGAAGATTTTAATGAATTTTGTGATAGATTTAAAATACATCTTGTCCACGACATGGATATACGCAAATAGCTTTATTAGAATACTTTTATGAAGGAATTAATCATTTCGAACAAAGACTATTAGATACCGTATGTGGTGGATCATTATTCGATGTTACATCAACTTTAATAAAATGGCTAAGCAATCTAAGCAATATGATGAAAATACTGAAACATCAAGAAAGAACTTTATCAAGTTAATAATAAAAGAAGTAATACATTTAACAAAAAATTTGATGAATTATCTAGCATGGTCGAGTTACAATTAAAAGATAGATCAAACCAAGTGAAACCATCTGGATTTTGTAATGAAGTTACACATCTTGCAGATGTTTGCCCTACTTTACAAGAAGATAATACTGAAGAAGTTAATGCAGTTATAAACCAATATTTTGGTCCTTCCGAAATCAATATAAAAATAATAGTTACTACACTGGAAAACAGAATTCAAATCTTAGCTATGGTGCATAAAACCAAAATTATACCACTTATAGATCAAGAGCACAACTACAATCTATGCTAATTCAACAACCTCAACAAACTACTCAACCTACGCAACTAAATTTAGAACAAATACTGCATAATTTTATCACCCAAAGTGATTGAAACTTTACACAAATTTCTCAAACTAAATTAAAACTGATACGTTTATTAACGAATTAAGAAATCAATTAAATCGGATGAATATACAAATTAATAGTTATGTAATCAAACTAAAAAATCTATTCAAACTACAAATCTTACTAATCAAGCACAAGTTAACGCTTTATTTTGGGATAATGAAAAAGAAACTCATGCACCTGAAAAGATACCTAAGAGAAGTAAAAAGAAATAAAATACAAAAAATTATTGACAAGAAGAAAAAGAGATGATGGCCAATGTCATTCTTATTGGGGCAATGGATGGTTGAACAATTGAAATATACATTTTTTTCTTGAAATGCTATACCCAGGGTATTTGTCAGGAGTTGAAGCTTATGAAAAATCTTTACAAAATTTTGAATTAGTTAATCAAGAGAAATTAGATAATATTCTTCATGAATTGAATGAAAAAAAAACACATTATATTTCTCCTGTTCCATAACGATTAGTAGATACTAGGAAAGAAGATTAAAGAAGACATTTCTGAATCATTTAAGCAAATAGAAATCGACAAACCTTCAATGTAATCAAATCATAATGAAGTTTCTAAGAAATTCTCTTAGTCTAAAGACAAATTATAAGGATATCTAATGAAAGTTTAGGACCAAAAGTGTCATCCATAATAAAGAAGAAAATGCTTGAGAAATGTTTCGAGTCAGGAATGTTTGTCGTACCTATCATAATAGAAAATTCTTCTCTTGAATTTGCTATGTGTGATCACATAGCATCAATTAACGTAATGTCACTTAAACTTTATGAATCGTTGAAAATAGCAACGTTAATTAATACGCCTATTAATCTTACTTTAGCAGACAATACAATTATTAAACTGTATGGATTATTAGAAGACATTTTAACACAAGTAGACGACTTAGTATTTCCAATCTAATTTTATGTCATGGAAATAGGAGATTCAATATCACCTAATCCTCTGCCAATACTATTAGGTAGACATTTTCTTAAAACAGCTAAAACTAAGTTAGATATTTCTGAAGGAACAATGTCTATGGAATTTGAAGGTAAAATTGTTAAATTCAAAATTAATAACGAACATAATTATGATGAATTTAATGAATTATTTGATAATGAAATTTAAATTGATAATTTTCTAGAATTAAAAGATTATGATAATTTAAATGCTGAAATTTATGCAATTAATGTAGTAACAATGGAAACTGCAAAAGAAGTTTCAACGAAAGAACAAGTTGAAGACACTTCAAAAGAACATAATGTAACTCAAGAATTGAGAGTTAAGCAACCGGAGAATGGGAAGAATATTAACAATGCGAGAGATTTTAAATCCAATAATAATAAAAAAAAGAAAAGATTGGATTTAAGCCCTGTGAAACTTAATGATCCTTGAGTTATACATTTGCATATTAAAATCAAATGGGCTTGGTACTTCATAACTCAGTGTGATACGAGCTCTAATGCAAATCTCATGCCCATACATTTCTTTCTACAAACTCAATTGGAGTTGGACGCACTTGCATCCGAATGAGTTTATTTATCGGATAGTACTTCAATTCAACCAATAGGAGTGGTCACGAATGTACCAGTTCAAGTGGACAAATACATCTTACACACGAACTTTTTGGTCATGCTACACTTTATATTAATGAAGTTCCTCCTTAATTTTAGGATGGCCTTTCTTAGCCACTATTCAAACTATTATGGATATTCTAAACAAAACAATCACTCTGATGATTAATGGCTGACCAATCACTTTCTGGAATGGCATTAGAGTGGATGATCATAAATTCAAGTTTATTGATCCACCCTACTTCTAGAAGGGTTTAGTCGAGCCAACGATAACAAAGAAAAGCACTCTTTGGGAGGTAGCCCATATTCTATGTTTATTTATATTTTATTAGGAGTTTAGTTTAGTATTGATAAAGTTTTGGAAACCATAGGAATTAAGGAGATTAACGAATCAGTGATGAACTAATATGCACACATCAAAACTCAACAAGATTTGATATTGTGGTAAGACTTGAATGTCTTTTTCTACGTAGGCTTGGCCTAAACAATCAATTAATCAAGTTGATAATATGTACAACCACTATAATGATCTTTCGTTCCCACAAAACTCAAATAATGAACGATAATCAACACAATGGTGATCTTGAGTATTTATAGACTTAGTCTACCTACCCTATCTAGGAATTCAACCCTAAATATAATACAACTCAGAAAACCTCATCGGTCTCCAATTGTAAATCCTATTGGAATCATTTAATGTTCAACAACTTAGTCTTCCATTCCTTAAGAATCTTGACTCGTCGTTTCCATAAAATTCTTCACTCCTTTATGCATTTTTCTCTCGGATTTTATATTTGTAATTTATCTCGAAGCTCTCTACATGCAGTATTGAACTTATTTATTGTTGTAGACTAATGTTGATAATTGCTCTATTTTAATATCTATCTCGTATTCAATTCCTGTTTTGATTTCATATCTGTCTTCGTTTTTTACTCTGACTTTGATAATGTAATCTTTACTAAAATTCACATTATAGTCTTTCTCTGAGTTGTATCTACATTCTGATATCTTGCTTAGTCAGGTTCCCATCTTGATTGCAACATCTACCTAACAAATTTAACTCATGTTTTGACAATATATTGCCAACAAGGATATATTGTCCCAAACACAGTAAATTAGGGTCTAATAATATCTCCATTTGCCGTAGATTGGTCAAAAGTATTAACTTAGCAAGATAACCAAATTTCGTAGGAACTTCATAAAATGTATTGTTACCGATGGATTAAAGTAGCACATACAAAAGTCGTAGCCCCAAAAAGATTATAGTCACCAGCCAATAAGTACAACCATGAAATGCAGTTTTAAAACATAAAGTTCATGTACTTACAATCATAAAATACCAAAAAGATTAACCTTAAAATTCTTTTGCTTACTCCCTTTTTTTTATTAAACAACGTCAAAGAGATTACAAATGAGTTCTAACTAGCCACCTTAATTGGTGAAGTTCAGCATTAGTAATGTTTAGCTCTATTGACAGTCCAATAGGCAATGTGATCAAAGAAGTAATCAAACAACAGCGGGTGTGGTCTTATCACTATTCGAGAACTTGATTCATGCAGAGGTTCATTTTAAGCTAGAGTATAGTAATCTTCAACAGCTTCTATTTATATTGTAGCAGCAACTATAGGAGTAGAAGTGGCATGTTTAGCAGTAGTATCATCAACCAAAGTTGTTCGTTCAGCTGAAGTTGTATGAATGGCTTGATTGACTTCAAAATCTTCATGCTCATGGTGACAATAGGAGGATCAACTAACATAATTGGCTCCGATTGCAAAGCTTTGTTCACTGGAGCCTCAACAGTATGTTACGCGGTTGCAATAACCGAAGACAACATAATGCCCTCGAGGTTGACAATGGTCAAGTCCTCAGTTTGAGGAATCTCTGATGTTTCTAGAGACTCTACCTATTCAGTAACATTCACAAATGGAGCCTCGCTTGGTGTTACATCATCTTCACCATCAGTTCCATAATTCATCTTTAGGGACTCAAGTTTACTAGTCCCAACAGTACTAACAGGAGTAATAACACTTAGATTAAAGTGTAAATTAGTGAAATTACTTTGATCATCTCCTATATTTTGAAACTCAATAGGTGAGGTGACTTCCTCTGGTCTAATAGGAAGGGAAGCAGATGAACTCACATCTTATGGTGAAACAAGTAGCAAACCAGCCTGCCCTGCAGCAGCAGGAAAAGAATTTCCCCTCTTGCAATTTCCTTTCCTAAAGAATGCACTTTGATTGGACTGGTGTCCTCATTCTTAGTAATGACACCAATCTTTCATTTCATAATTCTTCTAGACTTTAGTATTGGTTTTGTATTAGGGGTCGAAACAGGAGCATTAGTGGTAGCCTTGACAGTATCAGTAGTTGGAGCAATTGACGACTTCTTTTGTAGGCATAAGAAGTCGATATCAACAATTCTGTTGTTAGAATTCATTTGATGATTTAGTCTAAGCTCTTCCACTAACTTTTCTAACTTGTCATCGTTCTGTTCAATGACAGAGTATCTTCGAAATAGTGATCTCAGGAAGCACAATAGATATATCATGTTCTGTTTTTTCCTCGAGTGCACCACGAATTCATAAATTTTCTTCCCAACATTGAACTTCTTTCCCAATGGAAGAGCATAGAGGAGTAGCACTCCCTCCTTGCACACATGTGTCTGGTGGGAAGTGGCCACTACGTTTGTAGTTAAGACCTTTCACAACATATTACGCTTTGCAAGTTAACTTAGTAGCAGGAAGCCCAAAATCATTTTTAGAGGGGCCATGTTTTCAGAATCCCTCCAGTCAGCATAGGGACATCCTCATCAAGCTTGAGCGTCAAACCCATCCTGTCAGCATGCATCACCAATCCAAAAAAACCTAACATACAGTTAATAAAGGAATGACTGAATGGAATATAGTACCCACGAACAAATACCTTGTCCGTAGTAGCATCCTTAAAATTGTCAAGAATATTGATGTAGAACTCCTTAACAATGGAGTCGTTGTATAAGCCTTTATAATTTACTAGACCGTAGATACCAGTCTTTATCAACATGTCTAAGCCAGTGTCATGGAAATTGGACACATTGATCGGTTGATCATATCAATATCTCCTATTCACTATATCTTTGAACTTCTCTGCACATTCCAAATATCGAAAATGATCGAATGTAGAAGGCGCAGGTACGGAAAAGTATCGTAAAACGAACATGATCTTTGTTTGGTCAGAGGCTTTGCTAATAGACTCGGTTTTGTCAATAATATTTTCTAAAGAGTCGGAGGAAACATTTTCATTGTCATCAACCTTCTTCTTACCCTTGGCAGCAGTTCTGGTTTTCTTGGAAGAACCAGTTTGCCTGACTGATCGACATCTTTAGACAACCATTGATTTCACCCTTGTACTATCTCTAGTGATTCAAGGATCTGATGGCGTACCGATGTAGAGTTTATTGGATGCAGCATGATAGTATATGCCTTTCGTCTCCATCATTGGAAAATCGGCCATTACAGTAGAGTCACTGTGTGAGGTCGAAGAAGATGATTGAGACATTCTTGCAGTAACTCGAAGCAAGAAAGATAAGAATATGGTAGAGAAGGAAAGGAGGTCACAGGGAGAGAGAGGAGCTTAAGTTGGTAAGAATGATTTGTGGGAACAAGATAATTGCATAAAATTAGCAAAGATAATCCCAATTTAGAATAGAAATCTCCCTTAAATTCCCTAACAATTAATATGTTATGTCTAACAGAACAATATTTACTCCCCCTCAACTAGGTGTAATGGCTAGTTCTTACTACCGACTTAATAAGAGCAACATGTGTTGCAGTGAAATCCAAGTGGCACGTTTTTTTCAAACACGAAAGCTGCTCGCAACAAAATGTTAAACATATAGATATTTGTGTGTATGCATATAACTACCAGGTTGCAGTGAGAACCAATGCTAGTTAGAGAAGATGCCAATGTCATGGCACAATCTCTCAAAAGTATGTATGTCGAGAGCCTTTGTAAATATATCAGCTAACTGTCTTTCAGTAGGAACATGCTGAATACAAATTAATCCTCTTTCCACTAGATCCCTGATATAATGATGACAGATATCCATATGCTCCCTACTGGAGTGTTGAATTAGATTTTTCAAAATTTTAATGACACTCGTATTATCACAGTAAACTATTAACTAAAACAAAACAATACCATAATATTTGAGTATTTGCAGCATGTATATTAACTGCGTATAACGACTACCAGCGGCAATATATTCGGCTTCAATAGTAGATGATGAAATGCAATTTTGTTTCTTGCTATTCCAAGTAACAAGATTAGAACCCATGTAGTAACATCCACCTGTAGTACTCTTTAGATCATCAATATTTCGAGCCCAATCAGCATCATTACACCTGATTAAGTCAATGGTATCGATCTTAGTAAATAGTATATTAAAGTCAGTTGTTCCATGCATATAGGGCATAATCTTTTTTACAGCAACCAGATGAGATTATTTGGGACATACCTGATAGCAAGCACGAACGCCAACATTGAAAGCAATATTTGTTCTGTATGCAATAAGATATAATAAGCTACCAATCATGCCTATGTATAATGTAGGATTGACATCAACACCCTTGTCATCCTTATCAATCTTCTCACTAGAGCTTATAGGTGTTTGAATAGACTTAGCAGTGTCCAATTCTAAACACTTGACAAAAGATTTAATATATTTATTCTGAGATATAAACATACTGCCTTGAGACTGTGAGATTTGCAGACCTAAGAAGTAAGATTTCCGACCATGCTCATCTCAAATTCTTTCTTCATCAAATCAATAAACTTTGAAGCAGCCTTTACAGATGTAGCCCCAAAGATAGTATCATCGACATAAATTTGTGTAACCAAAAACTGGCTATTCTGTTTTTTTAGAAATAGAGTCTTATCAGTAGACCCTCTATTCTAGCCTTTCTGCAGAAATATGTAGTCAACTTTTCATACGAAGCTCATGGTACTTGCTTCAGACCATAAAGTGTTTTTCAGATGATAGACATCATTAAATTTGTCGTGAACCTCAAATCCTTTAGGTTGTGCAACATAGACTTCTTCTTATAAATACCCATTTTGGAAAGCACTTTTAACATCGATTCGTTGTAACTTGAAACGTTTGTTACAAGCAATGACTAACAGTAAATGAATAGATTCCAATCTGGCCACTGGAGCGAACATCTCATCAAAATCAATACATTTAACCTGTATGTATCCTTGTGCACCCAATCAGGCTTTGTTACGAACAATAATGTCATTCTCATTTGTCTTTTTGTAGAATATCCACTTTTGTACAAATGATGTTAACATTAGTAGGTTATGAAACAAGCTCCCACACATCTTGTCTGACAAACTAAGTGAGTTCCTCTTGCATGGCATTTACCCAGTAGTTATCCATTAGAGCCTACTCGAAATTTTTAGGTTCAATTTGAGATGTAAAACATGCAAAATGAGGCATATTCTTATATTTGAAAGGAGGAATATTTCTAGTTTGCACCGAATCATTAATTGAGCCAATAATTTGCTCAATTGGATGAGCTTTCAGCATCCTTGACTATGGAACATCAAATGTAGAAGTAGAATTAGGCTCTATAGTAGCAGATGATTTGTTATCATTATCATCATCATCATCATCTTCTTCTTCATCATTAGATGAAGTAGTGATATCTGAATAAGATGGTTTAACATTAGGCTGAGTAATAGGTATTGAGCAAATTGGTGTTGGCAGCTCATCATCATCATCCTTTTAAAAGGAGAATTGTTATATTCTTACATAATCATCAACCGTAACCTTAATAGATTCCATCGCAGACATAGTTCGCTTATTGTAGACTCTATAAGCTTTACTATTATGAGAGTATCTAAGAAAAATTCCAACATCACTTTTTTAATCAAACTTTTTCAAGTGATCTCTATAATTCAATATGAAGTAGGTACTGCAAAAAACATGAAGATGTTTGAGAGATGGACATCTGCCTTTCCAGATTTCATACGGAATTTTTGTACTTGGTGGCCTGAAATAAACTATGTTGATAATATAGGTAGCAGTATTTACTACTTGCCCACAAAGATTATTAAGCAGGTTTTTCTCAGCTAGCATGGCCCTTATCATCTCCTGAATTAAGTGATTTTCCCTTTCAACATCACCATTCTATTGTGGTTTCTTAGGAGCAACAAATTCATGTTTTTCCCAAATTCAGCATAATAATCAGCAAATTGTCGATTCTCAAACTCTCTTCCATGATCACTGCGTAGTCAATCAATGGATACATCCTCATCTTTTTTTTCTAATTCAGAAGTCGAACATTTAACTTCTTAAACTCATTAAAAATTTATGCTTTATCATGTAGTAACTGAATCTAAGTAAACCTTGAGTAGTCATCAAAAATGACAAAAACATACTTCTTTCTCCAAAGACTTTCAACTAGCATCGGGCCAAACAATCCCATATGCATTAATTCTAACACATGTGATGTCATTATGTCATTGAGGCCAGCATGTTAAGAAGAACGTTGTTTACCCCTTTGACATGGCTCACAAATAGAATCAGACTTAGAGGATAGTTTAGGAATAGCTCTTACAACATCATCAGAAAGAAATTTCTGAAGTTGCTTGAAATTAAAATGACCTAGCCTTCTGTGCCAAAGCTTTGTATTAGATAAAGAAATAGAGTTGCACATAACTTGCAACAAGTGAGACAATACGAAATATTGTAGTAACATATAGCAATTGTCTGATGTTTGGATCTCATACATGATGCATTGTCTTTTTTCATTGATTATTTGACAATGATATTTAGTAAAGTTGACAAAAATTTCCTGATCACACAGCTGACTTATACTGATCATTTCAACTCATCAACATGTAGAACTCCTTTAAGATTAGGCAATCCCACAACATTACGAATTCCTTTGCAAACAACCTTGCCTTTCTTTTATTCACGAAACGTAACAACACCTTCCTTAAATGATTTCATAATTTTTAAGAAAGCTTTTGTTACCATTCATATGTCTGGAACAACCACTATCTAAATACCATAACTTAGTCGTAGTTGCTGAGAGTTGCATATGCACTGTTATTGCCTTGTGAGATTTAACTCTCTAAACCTTCTTAGAAGTTTTCTTCTTCTAAAGTGTACACGAATCTTTAAATATCCGACAGCATCATGGTCGAATATGACCAACAATCCCACAATAATGACATGTAGGAGTAGTTTGTTGTTAGCAACAACACTCACCTTTTTCTTTGCGCTTGCAACAACCTTTTGTTGCAGAATCTTTTTTGCCTTTTTATTATCAAATTGAGTCTTGCTTGATTGACCCTAATTGATTAAAAGGACTTTGACAAAGATGATAGTAGCATTTGCAGATCTTTCAGTATAGCCAAGTCCAAGCTTAACTTGGGAAGATTGATCAGCTTATAGCATTCTATTTAATTTTCGAGAACCAGAATGAAGCTTCGCAGTAACATCTTCTGAATTAGAAAGAGCTTTCTTCATTATAAAGATTTCAATCTCGCGTTCTTTCTATAGTGCATAAAAAGTCATGTGTTCCCTTTCAAGAGTCTTATACTCCAATTTGACAACGAAGAATCTCATATTCAAGTCAAAACTTTGAACATAAAGAGATGTCCATTCAGTGAACAATAGATCATAAGAAGCCTGAAGATCTTTTGCATAATCCTCATCTTTGATTGCAATACATATATCCTTGGCTTTTTCCTTACTTTTTTCCATGTCAAATATTACGGAATCAAGTTCAGAAACACCAATAGCAGATGGAGAAACAACAACACCATTTGACTCTATTAATATAGCAATGAGTGCAGTAGCATAATCATTCAACTCTTTATCACGATCATCTAAGTCGTCATCATTCCAAGAAGCATTCAAGGACCTCTTTTTCTTGTAACTGGGACATTCGATCTAAATATGTCTAACTCCTCCACACTCATGACACTTAATGCCCTTGAGTTTATTTTTAGCATATGTCTTCTTATGATCAGTTTAAGGCTTATTGCTATCATTGCCCTTCTTGTCATTAGTTCCAGCATGATTTCTCTTATAGTTTTTGAGAAATTTTGAGAACTTCTTTGCCATCATAGCAAGCTCATCTACCATAAAGTCATCAGAAACAACAGTCTCAGCACAATAAACGTTCTAAGAAGAACTGGGCTTTTCAAACGAATTCATCTCATATGTTTGCAAAGAACATATTAATTCATCAAGAGACATCTTAATAATATCACGACATTTTTTGATTGAAGTAATCTTCGAGTTGAATCGTGAAGGAAGAGCATGAAGAGCATGTCGTACTAATTGCTCATTAGTATACTTTTCTCCAAGTTGAGAAACTTGATTGTCAATGTCTCATAGACGAACATTGAAAAAGGTAGTAATTTCATTCTCTTTCATCTCAAGAAGATCAAGCATAGAACTTAGTTGTTGTAACTTGGAAATTTTATAGAATTCATACCTTCAAAGATTGTTTTTAAAACATCTTATGTTTGTTTTGTAGTAGTGTAATTTGCAATCAATTTGAAACGTTCAACATCAACAACACTGAAGATATAATTGATTGCCTTATGATTAGTAACCTTATCCTTTTTCTTGGAGTTTGTCTATAGAGATGCAGGTTTTGGAACATCTTTTCCATTCATATATGGTTGCGTTGGAGCAATGTATTCTCTCTCGAGCAATTCTCCAAAGAATTTCAACCTTTCACTCGAATTTTGTATTTGTAATCCGTCTTGAAGTTCTCTGCTTGCAATATCGAACTTCTTTACTGTTATTGACTAATATTGACAAAAATAATACAACTCGCTCCTGCTTTTAAATACTATCGAAATCATCCAACTCGTATTCAATTCATGCTTAGACTTCAGATATGTCTTCATCATCGACTCTAACTTTGATATTGTAATCTTCATTAAAATTTGCATTGTAGACTTTCTCTGAGTTGTATCAACACTCAACACTCGACATCTTGCTTAGTCAGGTTTCCATCATTGTAGCATCTACCTATTTAACTTAACTCATATTTTGACAATATATAGCTTACAAGGATAGACTGACCCAAACATAGTAAACTAGGGTCTAATAATGTTTTTATTCTCTCATTTTTTGACTCTTGTATTTGAAATATTATCAAAATTTAAACTCTGAAGTAATTTCAAATAAGGGGGAGTGATCAAATTGTAAATGTTTCTATTGCATTTATGCAAGTTTGCATTATTCACTTGCTTGTTTATTTATTTATTTATTTATATAATAAGATTATTAGTTAGTTAGATATTCAAATCAAACTTTCGAATTTCCAGTCAATTCTACCTTTATATAAGTATTTACGAATGATATATATGTTAATAATGAAATAAACTGGAAAAATAATAAAATATGTCTAGCGATTCCTCAGCGATGTGGATTAACACAAGGAATCGCTGGTTAAGTCGGTGTCAGAAACCAAAAACTTAAGTGAAAATTTGAGTCTAGTGAATCATCGGCAATTCAGCCATTCAACATGAATCGCTGGTCAGATCGGTGAGTCATTGCACCTCATTTTCATCGATTTACACAGCGATTTCCCAGTGATTCCACTTAAACACATGAATCGTTAAACATGATTAGGAGTTTTTAAAATAAAACCCCAAATTGCCAAACACACACTCACCTCCAATACACAAACAGTTACATCCCTTCATCCACACAATTAATTTCTTACCTAGATTCAACCCTCATAAGCTGATTCTTAGTGTATTTAAGTGATTCCCACCTCATTCTAGTTTCATTAAACCCAAAAAATTTTGAATTTTGGAGAATAGAGCCAAACTAGGGTTTAAGGTATTTCACCTAACAGCTTGGAAAATTAATCTAGAGGAGTTCAAGAGCTTATATCTTGAGAGATTCACTTTCAAGAAGGTAATTATGATAACCCTAGAGTTTTACTTTAGCGAATTTTTAGTTTGAAGGAAATATTTTATTGGAATTCATTCTATTACCAAGAATAAATGATTTCATTGATTCTAATAGATTAGGCATTATGATTACAATGACAATTGGTTTAAAAACTCAACATTTTCGATATTTTGATATATTTATAAGTATTTACAATTGGTTTGAAAATCGAGTTTAAAATGAGTTTGGGGGTTTGGTTTGGTTTGGTTTGGTTTGTTTTCGACAAGATTAGAATTTATCACACAATTGTTTTATATGATTTAGAAATCCGATTTTAAGTTTATAATTTTTTAAAAACTTTGATGCCAATTTTATATTTAAATTTCCGATAATTTTTAAACTAGCTTTCCAAATGAATTACTCCTTTTAAATAAAGTTTTGAATTATACCAAATTATTTTTGACAAACGTTATTTTTATGATCCACAAGTTTGATTTATTTTTCGGCCTTATGACCTTTGAATTTATAAAATGGTTAGAAGTAGTAAGGGTAGAAGTTTAAGAGAGGATAAGGGAAAGGGAGCTTTAGTGGAAAAACCCAAGAAAAAAAATCTAAAGTTCAACCCACACTTATTAGGCCAACAAGGATTTCAATAAATAACCATAGAGTTAGAACACCAAGAGAACCTTCTCCACCGTTAAATTTTAGTGATGAGTCGAAGCGAGAGTAAGAAAATGAGGAAACACCAAAAATTCCTTTTTCGGCACATGATTTGATTAATGCTAAGGCTCTCGCTAGGATGAAGAGCGATGTTAGAAAGAATCAAAAAATAATTGCGTAGAGGGGCTTCAATGTAAAGAATGAAATAAAGTACGAGCCTATGATTTTTAATATAATAAGGGAGAGAAATTTGGGATTATTGATTAGGGATTACAATGTCAACAATTACATGGGGACCCCTATAGATATGGGATGTGAGATCTTAGTCTGAGAATTTTAAGCAAACAGGCATGAGAGTAATAATAAGACGGTAGCCATGGTCTAAGGAAGAACAGTGGACTATTCATTTGAAAGAATAAACCGATACTACGATTTACCAGAATTTCATTAAAGAGAAAATAATGAATACCCCAAATTTGAGTATGGATTTAGACACACATTTCCATATGAAAATATGAAAAATGGATAGGAAGCAATTCCGAGTAATGAATTCATATTAGATAAGGATGGGTATCTAAAACATATTCGAACTAAATATTTATGAAAACCACCAAAGCATGGAACTACTTCATCATTGCGAGCCTACAGCCGAGTATGCATTACTACAAGGTTGTGAACTCCAAGGCGGTGTTGTTGCACCACATCATCCAAGGGATTGGTTACATTGATGTTGACAAGATCATTTATAAGTCAATTAGGAATGTTATGACCACAAATAAAAATGAAAGGTTACCTTTTCCCTTGATGATCATCAAATTTTGCAAACAAAACCAAGTTCCTATAATAGGTCTTGAGTTGGATGTTTACCTTGACAAAGCCATCACCGATGAAATCATAGAAAGCACCAAACATGTGCCAAGCTATGTAGATTAAGAGGAGGAGCGGGAAAGAAATGAGATACTTAGAAGAGAGACCATAGAGAAAGAAGAATACGAGCATAAAAAGGAGAGTCTTGGAAGAGATGCAATCTTCTGCGTATAATTAGATGATGAACCAGAGCTCAAAGCCACATGCTGAAGATTTCACTGGCATGTACGCTGAAGAAATGGAAATGGCCGTGATGGGGTCAATCTTGCGGAATCAAATGCGAACTCTCAGAAATTAAGAGTTCATATATCAGAACTAGCGCGAAATTGCAATGAGCTTGCATGGGTTCGAAAGATGTACGAATAAGAGATTGCAATGCAGGGGAGCTGATATTCCAACACCATTTATCCCAACTGAGAATGCCTAATGAGGGAGTTTTTTTAGAAAGCACTCCAGTGGTGGGAGTGGACTACCTGATTTATGACTCTGCAGTGAGCTACCGATCTCAACAACATGACCAAAGGGATGGTGGCGATGATGTGACTTCTAGGCGATGGTTTTGGTCTACTTTCTTCTTTACTTTGTCTATATTTGAGTGATCATGTGTGGGATCTTGATTTTTAATACGATATGATGATTTGTGTGATATGATATGATATTATGCTACTATTGATGTAACTTGTGGTTTATACTATACATTGGTTTGATTTGTTATCCTCTACTACTATGATATTTGGAAAATTATGAATTTGTCATGTTTTCTTTAATTATGAAATTCATTTTTTTGCTTATTAATTTATTCATTATTCTTTTATTTAATTCGGTTATACTTCGTGAAGTATATTTGTTTTGTTGAAAACCCGACTTACTTTTTAAACCTTGAGGACAAGATTTGAAATGAGTTTGAGGGTATTTAGGTGAAGTAGAGTATAAAGAAGCGAAGTATAAAAGACTCAAGAGGTAGAATCTATTCATTCAATGTTCAAAGTTAACTGAAAATTTTCAAACTTTTGAAAATTCAGGTAATATTTCTTCATTTTACTTTATTTAGTTAGGAATATAAATTGAATGTAATTTGGATTTAAATGGAAGTGATATATTTTCATTACCTATGAAAATAGAAAATTTTATGATAGAAATGAATTATTTTACCATAGTTGATTTAACCTAGAATGTGTATGCACTAGAGGAGTTTATAGGGGATTGAGTGCTTTGTGTTAGACATTATAATGGGTAGAAGATCGAAACTAAAGTGCAAGATAAACAAGACAGATTTCTAAAAATCTTGTTATACAAAGATTATTGATTAAGTATTTCATAAAAGTATATACATGTTGAAAAGAATTTATGCCATAATTGAAGAAAAAAATAGGAAATTAGACAATAAATTCTACTTAGTTGGAAAGAATATTTCCTCAACTTTAGTGAAAGTGAGAAGAGGTAACAAGATTTTTTAAATGAGAAAATAGAGAGACCCACAGATTCCAAAGAAATTTGAGCAAGAAATCTAGTGGTGGGAAAAATGTGAGGAAGAATTCCTTTAAAAAGAGTAACGGATTTCAAAGGAAATGGAGTAGGGAACCGTAGGAATATAAATAAAAATATATATAGAAGAAAGAAGAGTAGAAGAAATAAAGAGATAAAAAATGAAAGGATGTTTGTGAAAAACTCTTCAAATAAAAGATTTAGCTCGGTTGCTTATAGCTAAGTTGAGCTTGTATTCCAACATTCCAACACATGGAAATGAAAATAAAATGATAATTATTAGTGATTAAGAATTCCTATCGAATTGTGGTGGCATTTTAAATATTATTTGAAAATGAGAATGATTTGGTGATTTTCTTATCTTGAGATTTTATATTAGTTATCATAAGCTTCGTGCTTGTCAATGAAGATTGAGAAAACCTATATAGTGGCTTAGCCTTGGTTATTGATTTGACTTTGAATTCTGAGGTGCATTGCATAACTAGGAGGTTGAGTTTTCAAATAAGGGACTATTCTTTAAATCTTTTTGATTCTATCATGATTTTCGTTTTTATGAGGGTAATAGGTTTCTATTTAATAATCACTTCTGTTTAAGAATAAGAGTAAATAATTATGAAATCATAACGGGGGAAGAAGAAGAATGTAATTTAGAGTATTCATTTGCTCAGCACAATAAAATGATGAGTTTGGAGATATTTGATGAGTCAATAAATTAGACATTATTTTATAGTATATTTTATGGCAATTTTAGGTGTAACAGGCTATATTACACTGGATTTTCTCTTATTTTTGTTATTTCACATAATAATTGGAATATGTGAAGAAATAGAGTAAAAATAAAAGAAAATGAAGGATTTGACCAAGTGGAAGTATTGCACAACAAATCATTAGCGAATCAGAAGAGAACCATTATTCCCTAATGGCGATTTCGTAGGGATTTTGGGATTTGTCTATGAATCGCCAAACGAATCAGCAGAGCTTAAAGCTAGTTTTCTAAGGATTTAACTAGCGATTTGAGTTATAAGTGGAATCAGTTAGAAATCGCTTCGATTTTGAGAATTTTAGATAATCATGAGACGTTTGAGTTAGTTTGGGATATGTACTACCTAGAACACTATATATATGACCAAAAGGCTACGAAATCAATTGCCCTCGAGTACTTAGATCAATATTTCATTGCTCTTATAGCCATAGTTTACTTTCATAGTTTATTTTCTTAGTTTTTATATTTATTGTTCATTGCTATTGGAGTTGATATGAAGATTCAAAGTATTTATGTAGAGGTATTTATCTATGTTTTTATTACTTTATTGCAATGTTTATTATGATAGTAGTTTATTAATCTAAACAAAGTCCAAACATGAACTTGATCAATTTTGTAATGTAGTCATGATGAGATGATTTTATATTTTATGCTTTAAACCAATCATATTCTTAAATTCACCAATTCAATAGATTATAATTTGCGGATTATAATCATCAAGCTTTGTATTGCATGCATAGTCTAGAATATGTATTAGGATATTTGGATTCAATATCTAGTTTAAAGTAGTAATTAAGATTGTTTAAAAGGTTAATTACCACTTAGATATCCAAGGTGAATTGAGATCTAAGTTTAATATTGAAGTGGCTTTTCGAAGGTATTAGATTTAGCAGTTCGAAGATTTCACGAAACATAATGCGGTTTTATTGCATAAAGTTAATTTCTTTGAGTTTTCAAAGGGTTAATCCAATAAAATTAGAACATGGCTTTTACATCGACATAAGGAGAACTGATGGTTTAATAAGAACTATCTACTTACTTATGATTAGAGTTTAATGATCTAGAATACTTTATTAAAAGATTAAAGTATGCTCAAGACTATGATTTAAGTAATGTATTTAGGTGCAAAAAAGATTGATGTTTCATTATTCTGGATATTTGTTTAGGTATGTATTTATTATTGAATTGAACTGATTTGAATATTATTGAATGTGAATTGTGTTAATTAAATTAGTTTAATTAGTTTAATTAATTATTATAGTTTTATAGCTTAAATTAATGATTTTTAATTCTCGTTTTAATAAAATTAACTAAATTAAAGTAAAAAATAATAAAAACTATTGAAAGACTTTTTCCTTAAGAAATTTGCTAAATCCCTATGGAGACGATCACACTTATCACAACTACAAAAATAAGGATATACGAGAAACTTATTGTAAACGCTCGACACGTGTCACTAGGACCTGCTGAATTATTGCACTCTCTTCTCTCCATAGCACACAAATAAAAAACTAAGAACCCATAATAGTCCATAACACTCAGCAAACACAAGAATATTGAAATCAAACACGAAATTTTGCTCGAAATAGTTTATGGCTTTCAAAATCTAAGTCGATCAATGTTTCGAAAAAATTCAACGAAAAACCATTTTCAAAGTCTCAAAATCATACAAATTTCCAAATAAGTCCAAATTGATGCAAACATGATTCTAATCAATTCATCAACTTACACTCACATGCACAATCAATCCCTAAATCGGATATGAACCAAAGTTTCAATGGTGTCAACGAAGTTTTAGCAAAAATCAAGAATCTGGAAATTCAAATCTTAATAACAAATTCCCGCACTTTTTCAAACTTAATTCAAACTACATTGATCAATTTGAAGCCATTGGATAATTCAAAATAAAAAAAATTGGATTTGAAATCCCAAATTTTTCAAAAATATAGGCGTTTTTAAGAAAAAATTGGGATTTTCAAAATCAATTAAAAATCACAAACAAACCGAGCAAACAACTCTAAATATTCTTAAAAACAAAAGCATTATGATTTTAAGGACCAATTTGACTCTTAGAACACACATTTTGCTCGAATTGGTCGAAAAACACCCTTACAAAATTTACAAAAACTAGGAAAGATTAGGGTATTACTGACTTGGGAATGAGTTCCCAATAGCTCAAGGGAGCTTTTTTGGCCTAATGGACGCTTTGGGAGTTCAAAAATTGCAACTCCTAAATTGCGGCTTCGTGGAGGCGCTCACCAATCTATCGTTGTCTCGGCTCAAAATTGATCTCCACTTGATGGAGAATCGAAAATGGGTAAGATTAGAGCACAAAAATGATGAATCTAATAGTTGGGAATAGGTTTTTGGTGGTAGTGGCGGTGTGAAGGCGCTAGGGTAGTGAGTTGGGGAAGAAGAATGGGTTTTGCCCCTTTTTTAAAAACTAGAAATCGAACAATTATATTCCCACAGAGAATGGATAATACACACGTGGAAACGATTTTACGTGGATAATACACACGTGGAACAATTATGTCAATTTGTAAGATACAACCCACTAGTATGGTTAGGATCTCAATTAATTGCCAACTAAGTAATATTTGAAACAATTATATTCCCACAAAGAATGGATAAATAATATAAGGATAATTTACTAATTTATTGGATAATACACACGTGGAAACGATTTTACGAGACACGAAGAAGACAGGCAGGTGTCGGACACGTGTAATTGGGCCAACTAGCAAGGAGTACATGGAGACACGTCACCCCAGGGCGGCAGGGTCGCCACAGAATATGATGTACTATTGCCAAGTGTCATATTCGCATGTATCGTAGTTTATTAGTTTTATTTCATAAATATTGTGAGGACTTCTCTTGGGATTTTACTCACTGGACTCGTCACTGTATTTGTTGGGTGACTGAGTGCAGATCCTTCAACGAGCATGGGCAAGGGAAAGGAGGCACTAGGCGACTACCTCTGATATTGTGGAGCCAGCTCGTGTGTAATATCCATAAAACATTGATTACATGTATATGCAACTTTTGTTACACTTAACTCGCCTTGATATATACATGATATCTTTTGTCGGGTTTTCCACTACTTAGGATTGTTGAATATTGTATAACTTACTTAAATTAAGACTTCCATTGTAAAATTTCATTATAACTTGATAAACTAATTAACTGGGTAATGAAATCATTAATAATTATATGGAAATTAATTAGCTAAGTTGGGTTTAATTGGAAAAGTGTAAGTAGCCAGGTAGATCGCGGACCGTCAAGGATAAGCGAGCCATGACGTGGAGAGTAGCAAGGCGGCGTAGAATTTGGGGCCGCCAAAATAAGCACTTCAACTTTTCATTTCCAAATCCTTGGTTTAATGAAAAGTTATCTCTGTTACATTGCGAATCTTTGCAATTTGTAAATTTTTGACGAGCTAAACAATCAACTTTGTGGAATATCTAATAACCTTACTTCAATTCTCATCTCATACAATGAATCTCATTCAAGTATCAATACATAGCAAGACCTAGCCTATCTTATTTTTTATAACACAACTTTCATTCTAATATGAATATTATTCCACAAACCATTGATAGTTCTTTCCATATCTGAAACCACACCCAAGAGGGAGGTGAATTGGGTGTATCGAGAAGTTATCGCCTTTTTAATATAATTCAAAAATAACGATGCTATATGCTCACTCAAGCACAAGTATGAATGCAATGCAAGATGAAGGAGATAGAAGAGATGGAAAGAGACACGCGATTTATAGTGGTTCGATCCAATGATCTACATCCACTACCTAACCTCCCCGGTTAGGATTTTCAAACCCCCACTTATATTGCCAATAAGTGTTACAACCTAAGCATACAAGCCTAGAATGCCTAATTGCCAATTAGGACTTCCTACCTAGCCGCAACAAGGGTTTACGCCTAGCCTCAACTAGGTCTTTCCTTCGACTTAGATCCCACTAAGTCTTACAATCAACCACTTACAAAAAAATAGATGAAAATAATCAAATTCACTTTACAAAGTAAAGCGACACCAAATTCAAATACAAGCAAGCCTCCTAGAGCCTAACCACTATGATGCATGCAAGTATGAGAACAAATGAGAAATGCAAGTATATCACTGAGTTTGTGCAAATCTCAAATATGAAACCGTTTCAAACGAATCGATTAAAACAAATCCGGTTTCAAATCCAAATAATAAGAAATTTGATAAAAATCAAGTTTAAGTGCAAACTCTTGTCCGAACCAGTCCTAGGGTTAATAAATCAAGTTTAAATGTAAAACCCAAGACAAATGTGTTCAAGAACATAGAAAATGATTTCCACAAGTCAAGCACACAAAAATATGAAATTTAAGCACAAGAAAAGCTAGGAAATCGGACTTTCTTACAACCCCGAGAGAATGATTTGAAAAATAGTTCTGGAGTGGATGTTGTAAGCTTTAGAACGCCTCAATAACGCTGGTTTCGATAGTGATTCAGTTGCCTCGAAAGATTACAAGTGATAGCACACAAAAATCCAAGCTTCTTCTTTGAAAATAATGAGCACACTTTGGTTTTCTTGCTTGACAAGACAATGAAATGTTCTTGGTGGTTTGATAATGTTTCACATTCCTTTTTAACAATTTTTGACCGTTCTAGAGATCCAATGGCTCATATTTGATCATTTATTCAAATTAAAGGGTGATTTCTAGCTTTATAAAAAAGTTGTCAAAAAGGCAATTAGCGCGCTAATATTAGGACCTAGCGCACTAATCCTCTAAGCTATCGTGCTAATTTTGAACATTAGCACGCTAATTTTGAGATTAGCACGCTAATATCACTATTAGCGCGCTAACTATCAGGGGCCTCAAAATAAATATTTTTGGCCCTAGAGTTAGCGACCCCTTATCGCATCCGGGACCTACCAAATCTCTTATAACATGTTATACATGTTTGTTAAGGGTCATAGAACCTATTTAGGTGGTCCGGATGTTTTCACAAATCACAAAAATGGAAAATCTCAATTTCATGACTTACATAGGGGCTTTTCTGCTAATACATAGTTTTTCTTTTCAAAAACCTTTCAAAACAAGTTTTTCATTTTCAAAAACTTCCACAATGGTTTTTAAAGTACGATGTGAATATAAAAACATGGTTTCACATAGTTTGAGCTTATAAAACTGATTCAAGTGGTAAGTTTCATTTAAAACTCCAAATGATCACTTGAAATTTGAAAAACTATTTGAAAAATATGTTATCCATGAACTAATGCATTAGGCTTACTTAAATGAACCTTTGTACCTTACATCAATTTTACAACATGTAATATGATCTTTCGTCTTCGTTTCGTTGTGTGGACCGAATCTTGAACTTGTATGGCTTGAACACTTGAGATGTGATGTTCTACAAACGTTGACTAACTAAAAGACACTTGATAAACTTATTAGTATACTTTCGCTTTGTTCGTTTCCTTCAAAAAATCCCGGGTGAAGTAAAATTGACTAACCACTTAGTCCAACAATCTCCCCTTTTTATCATAACAAACAATGTGAACTTGACAATCAAAAAATGGAATTCACGTGTATTCATATCCGTAGTGCAATCTCAAGAAATCTCAAGTTCAATGCATACATTTATCTCAAGTTCAACACATACATTTCTCCGCTTTTTGATAACATCAAAAGGGGGGCCAAGCTCCCCCTCACAACAAGCATAACCGAAAATGAGCCACGAATATAACAACAATAGAGTAGGTGGAGGACTCCCCCTCACTACATGCATATTATGAGACATAAACAGGTATATCAATGAAAGTTATGCACATGCAACCAATATAGGGCATTGAACAAAAGCATAATATTAACTCAAAGATACACAAAAAAAAATTTCATGATATTAAATGCTGAAAATGAGCGTTAACACAGTTATGACCTAAACAGCTGAGTCTACAACATAAGAAATGTACATCAAAACACTGAAGAATAACATAAATGAGCCTAGTGCTCCCCCTAACTATGTTATGCCTAGATAATCATCCTACTGAGACGATGTTGGACGTGCAGAACCGGAGGCGTGGTCATCTCGCGCTAGCCTGGCTGACAATAGATGGCCCTCTATGCCATGAAGTCGATCACCCTGACGCTCAATATGGGTGTCGATGGATGTGAAGGTCTGAGTCATGTACTCATGCATATAACGCAACTGCGCGGAGAGGTACGCCATCGATGGAGACATCTCGAGATAAGCGGCAGCGCCCTAAAAAGTCGGATAGTGTGGAGGTTGATGCTACTGCTGTGACTGCTTGGGTGGAGGCGGTGGAGCCGCAAAGTCCTGGTGAACCTCATCATCACCATGAGGGAACAGAAAGCTATATTCCAGGTAGTCTCTCTCATCAAAAACAACTGGAGGATCTATGGGAAGTGGGGACTCGTATCCCTCATAGTGCTGACCATTTGGGATATTTCCTCTCGAATCCATATATGCTCGCGATGGATATATCGATACTTCATGGCCTTCAGAGTGGTCATGTCAATGGTTTCATAGGCAGAGAATGGATGTCCTCCTAAACTAATATCCACCTAGGCAACTCTAGATAATAAGTGAGTATGTGGGCGTACGGGAGATGTCGATCGGAGCTACACGTGCTAGTCATGTAGCCGATGATAAGGTGAGGCAAACTAAGAGGGATCTCACGAAGTAGGTGCCCGAGGACAAACATGTCAAGCAAAGTTATGTAGTTCTTACTACCGCAACGAGGAAGAATAACCTTGTGCAAAACTTGGTGAAGTATTTGAGGCACAAGCTTGAAGTCACTGTCAGTGACTCCATATGGATACACGGTGAGTTCCCTGTCAGACTGTGTGAAAGAGTTTAACACCTCAAGCCGATTAAACGGCCAGCTAAGGAACTTACATCCAACGGTAGTGGTGGGAGGATGCAGAGGAAGGCCAAACCATTGAGCGAGGCTCTCCGATGTAATCTCGATAGACCGACCATCGACAGATGACTAAATGACGAAGTTATTGGCCGTTGCGAGATTGGGATAAAAGACTCGAATTAATGGAGGATTATAGTCATCCTTATACTGACAGAAAGTAGCCCACCCCGATTTGGAGAGGACCTCTCGTATTGAGAGATGTGCCTTGTCGAAGAACGCTGATCGAAAATGGCGGGCTTAAAGATTTTGGCATCCGTAAGCCGTGGGCTGACCGACACCAAAATGGACTTTGACTCGTGTAGGGACTTGGACCGACCCTCTTTTTGAGAAGCATTGGCCGGGACGGTGGCCGAGGTCTCGCTACGATGACTAGAAGACCTAGTCTCGCAACGGGAAGACGATTGGGAGGCGATGTGGGCGGACACGGACTCGCTACTCGACGATGAAGACTCGACAACACGACGCGTGGGGGGACGACGGGAGGATGATGCACAGGCGGTGTGGACAGCGGGACGGGCAACGGTTCGACGAGTCGATATGTGTACAGATTCAATAATGGAGACAACAATGGTGGTGTAAACCTAGGGCTAGGAAGTAAAAGAAAACACCCAAATTGACAAGGAAAGTAATGGAATTTACCTAGGAATCGTGAGAGAATCGTTGGAGATGATGAAGACCTAAGAGGAGAGGAATGGTGTGTGAAAAGAAGAAGTTAGGGTAAAAAAACAGTGATATATTGGTCCTGGCCGAACGACATTAGCGCGTTAATGACATAATTAGCGCGCTAATGATGCCGATAAGTGATCTGGGTCAAGGACGATTAACGTGCTAGGTCTTTAAACTAGCGTGCTAATTAGAGACAATTAGCGTGCTAATTCTCAGACCTAGCGCGCTAATTGTTCTTTGGAATTTGAAAATTAAATTTTTGAGTTTTTGACGAAAAAATTCGATTCACCTCATACGTCATAGACACTTCACTAACAACATATAAAAAGGATTGGAACAATTAAAACATGTGTAGAAGGTATGATTCACGAAACATGCCTAATTCACGTCAAATCTTAGAAAATTGGTCTTTAGGTAATGGCTTGGTGAAGATATCAGCTAGTTGGTCCTCCGTCGGCACGTGGATTAGTTTAACATCGCCTTTTTGGACGTGACCGCGAAGGAAATGATGCCTAATCTCAATGTGATTGGTGCGGAAGTGTAACACCGGGTTTTTCGATATGTTGATTGCACTTGTGTTATCAGATTAAATTTCAGCACAACCAACTTGGATTAGGTAATCCTCAAGTTGTTGTTTCATGTACAAGACTTGAGCACAACAACTCCTGGCACCACATACTCGGCTTTGGCCGTAGACAAAGCAACGAAATTTTGGCTTTTTGCTAAACCATGATATAAGTGAATTTCCTAGCAAATGAAAAAACTCGGAAGTACTTTTCCTATCCACTAGACTCCCCGCATATTCGGAATCAACAAAACTTCCGAGTTCGAAACTTTTGGCTTTGTTGAACTACAATCCCAAATCTTGTGTCCCACTAAGATAATGAAATATACGATTGACACATATCAAGTGAGATTCTTTAGGTTCGGATTGAAATCTAGCACATAAACACACACTAAACATAATATCAGGCCTACTAGCGGTCAAGTATAAGAGATTACCAATCATGCCACGGTAAATTTTAGGATCTAAGGATTTTCCTAGTTGGTATTTGTCCATTTTGATGGTGGAGCTACTAGGAGTGTCACATGCTTTCAAATTTTCAAATTTGAATTTCTTTAGCATGTCCCTCACGTACTTCGCTTGGTTTATGAAAATGCCATGTTTGGATTGCTTAATTTGCAAGCTTATGAAGTATGTTAGTTTACCCATCATGCTCATTTCAAATTCATTGGTCATCGATGATGAGAATTCATCACATAAGCGTGTATTAGATGACCTAAAAATAATATCATTAACGTAAATTTGAACAAGTAGCATGTCACGCTTTTTAATCAAAATGAACAAAGTAGGATCTAACGTTCCTTTCTTGAACCCTTTGTGAAGAAGAAATGCACTAAGTCGGTCATACCAAGCTCAATGAGCTTGTCTCAATCCATACAAGGCCTTTTGAAGACGATAGACATAACTTGGATTATCATGATCTTCAAAACCCGATGGTTGTTCTACATATACCTCTTCATTGATGAAGCCATTTAAGAATGCACTTTTAACATCCATTTGGTATAGTAGAAACCAATTGTAGCAAGCATAAGCAAACAACATCCGAATTGCTTCTAGTCTTGTTACCGGTGCAAAGGCTTCCTCATAGTCAATTCCTTCCTCTTGATTATAGCCCTGTGCAACCAACCTAGCCTTGTTCCTTACAATTTCAGTTTTCTCATTTTTTTGTTTCTAAAGACCCATTTGGTGCCTATGATAGTATGGTTTTTAGGTCTAGGTACTAGGGTCCATACCTTATTCCTAACAAAATGACGTAGTTCCTCTTGCATAGCCATGATCCAAAACTCATCACCTAAGGCATCATCTATCTTGGTGGGCTCGATTTGTGATAAAAGCTATGTGTCCCTCATCTCGGTGCAATGATGACCTAGTGGTTATTACTTTGTCTAAATCACCTATAATTTGTTGGGAGGGATGGCCTATAAGAAGTCTTGAGTTCTTAGGTGCACTAGGTTCGGGTTCCACTCTCACCTCAACCTCTTGACTATTGGATGTTTCGCCTTGGGTGACATCATCATCATCATCATCAATCCTCAATTTTTCCGAGGTATGCATCATTTTCACTTTGGGATCTACTTCATCAAATTTGACATGAATAGACTCATCTATGGTTTTGGTTGATCTATTGAACACCCTATATGCTTTGCTATGCAAGGAGTAGCCTAGAAAAGTGCACACATTTGACTTTTGGTCAAATTTATCCAAACGATCCTTATCATTTAGAACATAGCAAGTGCAACCGAACACCTTGAAGTAACTTATGTTGGGCTTTTGGCCTTTCCATTATTCATAAGGAGTCTTTTTCACTTGCTTTCGGACATTTATCCTATTGAGAACATAGCATGTCGTATTAATGGCTTCGGCCCAAAAGTGCTTAGCTATGTTGTACTCATTTAGCATGGTCCTACACATCTCTTGGAGGGTCTTATTCTTTTTTTCTACAACTCCATTTTGTTGTAGTGTCCTAGGAGAAGATAGTTGGTGTGTGTATCCTTATTTAGCACAAAACTCCTCTAAATTCCTATTTACAAACTCACTACCCCGATCACTCCTAATGATGGTGATTTTATACCTCTTCTCATTCTCAACCAAAGCACCAAATTTCACAAACACATCAAACACTTCATGCTTATGAGCTAGAAAATAAACCCATGTATACCTAGTAAAATCATCAACAATGACAAAACAATATGATTTACCTCCTAGACTTTATGTTTGGGTGGGTCCGAATAAATCCATATGGATAAGTTCCAATGCTCTAGTCACATCATTTGTTACTTTCGTCTTAAATGACGATTTCACTTGCTTATCAAGGATACAAGGTTCACATTCCTTGTCTTTCTTATAAGTGCATTTAGGTTTACCCTTAACAAGATCATACTTGGTCAATTTGGACAAGTTTTCAATGCTAGAATGTCCTAGTCTACGGTGCCACAACCATGCATCACATTCACTTTGAGCACTAAAACATGAAACATTTTGCATATGCATCTCATCAAATTTAATGGCATAAACATTCGTATCTCTATATGCAACAAATAGAGTTTCATGCTTCTCATTCCTAACAGTGCATTTTGATGATTCAAACATGACATGAAATCCTTTGTCACACAATTGACTAATGCTAAGCAAGTCATGTTTCAAACCATCAAGAAGATAAAAATTAGAAATGGAAAGTAAATTGTTACCAACAGTTCCAAGGCCTATAACCTTTCCTTTGTTGTTGTCCCGAAATGTGACCTTTCCACCATCATGCCGCTTTAATTTAGTGAATTGATGTGCATCTCCAGTCATGTGTCTTGAGTACCCACTTTCCAAGTACCATAAGTTGCTCTTCCTCGCATCCTACACAATGGGAAAAATACTAGATTTCGGTACCCAAACACCTTTGGGTTCGAGAAAGTTAGTATCATAAAAATTCTTAACTACCCATGCTAGTCTACCCATTTTAGCCTTTTGTAAGGCACATTTCCCAACTGTATGAGACCTATTGAATTTTGAGCATCTACGGGCATCATCTAGCAATTTCTTGCAACTCAACAAGTTCGCTCCATAGCCTATGCCTCTCTTGTTGAGTGCACGTCGTTGTGCTCCCAACATCATGTCAAACATCTCTCTACCATTGGTAAATTTATGCATTGTGCTAGTCAAGTCCTCTACTTCCTTGACTAAAGCATCTCTCTCCTTTAGGACTTCATTCAAGTCGCTTTGGAGATCATTAATGGTCTCATTTTGTGACTCAGTCACATTAATTGCTAAGGTCAAGCTCTTTTAGAGTTGTTTGGTCTTTTTGACCTCCTTTTCCAACTCTTTCCTAAGCTCATCAATATTAGGAACATCATCCAAATCATCAACATCATCAAAATTGAAGTCATTAGAGTTTACCTCACTTTGTGCCATGAGACAAAGTATCGCTTTCTTACTTTTCGATTCGGATTCAGAACTTGATGAAGATGAATCATCCCATATCGCCTTGAAGCTTTTCTTTCCTTTCTTTTTGTCTAACACCTTCTTGGACTTGCATTCCGCCTTGATGTGGCCCGGTTTGCCACACCCGAAGAATATGGTCTCACTTGACTTTCCTCCCTTGCTTCCACTCTTATACTTTTTCTTGTACTTGTCTCGCTTGTACATAGCCTTGTTGAGCTTTCTTGAGAGCATGGCTACTTCCTCCTTAAGATCATTGTCATCACTAGATTTCTCATCTTCAATGATCTCAACTAATGGAGCCGGTGGGCTATTTTCCTTCAAAGCAATCTATTTTCTTGAACTCTTAGTACCCCCACTCAATGCTTCCAATCTGGCTCGGTCCTTTAGTTCAAATTCATGGACCGTTTGCTCTCCATATAAGGCATCAAAAGTGTATTCTCCAAGATTTTGCATCGATTGGATAGCATACTTATTGGCATCCCATTCCTTAGGCAAGCCTCTAAGGAATTTGTACACCGAAGTCTCTTGATCATAGTTCTTTCCAAGATTTTTGATCTCATTCAAGAGCTTAGTGACCCGAGTGATGGCGGTGGCTATGTCTTTATCGGAGCCAACTCGAAAAGTCTCATAGTGCTCCTAAAGGATTCTCAACTTTATCTTCTTAACTTGAAGTGTACCTTCGTAGTGCACCTTAAGCTTTTCCCACACTTCCTTGGCCGTTTGACAAGCACTAACTCAGTTGAATTCGTTCTCACTTAGCGCGCAAAACAAATGATTCATGGCTTGATCATTTGAGAGTTCAATCTTGGTCTCCTCGACTGTGTATTCTCTCAAGGGCTTCTCCGGTGGAGTGTACCCATTGTCAATTAAGTCCCACAAAAATCTACTTTGCACCCTAATATAGAACTTCATCCTTACTTTCCAAAAAGCATAGTTGGTTCCATTAAAATACGGAGGCCTACTCGAGGAGTTGCCTTCCCTAAGGCGAGCCGGATCTAAAGTTTGCATCCTTGCACAAAAATACTCAAAGATACGTTAGTAACACTTTGAGCAATAACCCGCTCTGATACCAATAGAAACCACACCCAAGAGGGGGTGAATTGGGTGTATCGAGAAGTTATTGCCTTTTTAATATAATTCAAAAATAACGATCCTATATGCTCACTAAAACGCAAGTATGAATGCAATGCAAAATGAAGGAGATAGAAGAGATGGAAAGAGACGCGTGATTTATAGTGGTTCGATCCAATGATCTACATCCACTACCTAACTTCCTTGGTTAGGATTTTCAAACCCCCACTTATATTGCCAATAAGTGTTACAACCTAAGCATATAAGCCTAGAATGCCTAATCGCCAATTAGGACTTCCTACCTAGCCGCAACTAGGGTTTATTCCTAGCCTAAACTAGGTCTTTCCTTTGACTTAAATCCCACTAAGTCTTACAATTAGCCACTTACAAAGAATAGATTAAAATAATAAAATTCATTTTACAAAGTAAAGCGGCACCAAATTCAAATACAAGCAATCCTCCTAAAGCCTAACCACTATAATGCATGCAAGTATGAGAACAAATGAGAAATGCAAGTATATCACTTATTTTGTGCAAATCTTAAATATGAAATCGTTTCAAACGAATCGATTAAAACAAATTCGGTTTCAAATCCAAATAACAAAAAGTTTGATAAAAACCAAGTTTAAGTGCAAACTCTTGTCCAAACCAGTCTTAGGGTTTAATAAATCAAGTTTAAGTGTAAATCCCAAGACAAATATGTTCAAGAACACAACAAATGGTTTTCACAAGTCAAGCACACAAAAATATGAAATTTAAGCACAAGAAAAGCAAGGAAATCGGACTTTCTTACAACCCCGAGAGAATGATTTGAAAAACAGTTCTGGAGTGGATGTTGTAAGCTTTCGAACTCCTCAATAAGGCTGGTTTTGAGAGTGATTCAGTTGCCTCGAAAGATTACAAGTAATAGCACATGAAAATCCAAGCTTCTTCTTCGAAAATAATGAGCACACTTTGGTTTTCTTACTTGACAAGACAATGAAATGTTCTTGGTGGTTTGAGAATGTTCCACATTCTTTTTTAACAATTCTTGACCGTTCTAGAGATCCAAGGGCTCAAATTAGATCATTTATTCAAATTAAAGGGTGATTTCCAGCTTTATAAAAAAACTGTCAAAAAGACAATTAGCGCGATAATATTAGGACATAGCGTGCTAGTCCTCTAAGCTAGCGCGCTAATTTTGAACATTAGCGCGCTAACTCTGAAATTAGCACGCTAATATCACTATTAGCGTGCTAACTGTCAGGGGCCTCAAAATAAATATTTTTGGTCCTAGAGTTGGCGACCCCTTATAACATGTTATACATGTTTGTTAAAGGTCATAGAACCTATTTAGGTGGTCCATATATTTTCACAAATCCCGAAAATGAAAAATCCCGATTTCATGACTTACATAAGGGCTTTTCTGCAAATACACGATTTTTCTTTTCAAAAACCTTTCAAAACAAGTTTTTCATTTCCGAAAACTTTCACAATGGTTTTTAAAGTACGATGTGAATATAAAAACATGGTTTCACATAGTTTGAGCTTATAAGACCGATTCAAGTTGTGAGTTTCATTTAAGACTCCAAATGATCACTTGAAATTTGAAAAACGATTTGAAAAACATGTTATGCATTAAATAATGCATTAGGCTTGCATAAATGAACCTTTGTACCTTACATCAATGTTACAACATGTAATATGATCTTTCATCTTCGTTTCCTTGTGTGGACTAAATCTTAAACTTGTATGGCTTGAACACTTGAGATGTGATGTTTTACAAATGTTGACTAATTGAAACACACTTGATAAACTTATTAGTATCCTTTCACTTTGTTTGTTTCCATCAAAATCCCGGGTGAAGTAAAAGTGACTAACCACTTAGTCCAACAATATCTACCCAAACTCTGGTACACATCCCAGTTTACCTTCTCATCATTAATCATCCATTTTTATTTGAATTATCAACCGATTAATTCTTAGACTATCATCAGTCTAAAATTACATATTGATACAAATAATATTTGAGCACAACATTAGATACTAAGTAGAGTTGCATGTGTAATGACCTGTCACCTTAATTTGGTGATTAGTACTATTCCAAATCCTAATCAACCCGAGTTAGGCGCGTAGTTAAGTTTGGAGTACCTCGATTAGCATGTGCGTGTGATTGCATGATGGATTATGTTTGTTTGAATTGCTAATGAATTTCATAGGTTGTGGAATTAATAAGAAAATTAATACAAACCTATATTTGGAAAAATATATAACTAAACAATAAGTTGTCGGTACACCAAGTGCGACGAGGGGGTCGTGAAATGAATGTGAACGCCCAAAAATACTCGTCTGCATGTGCGGTGAATTTATTAGTGAGAAAATACACGAGATATATATATTGGATATAAATATATATATTAAAGTTATAAATTTTGGTTTCAAATATATGGATCGTTTGATCAACCTCGAGATGAGCATAAGTGTGTGATGTGTTAAAATGTGTCACTTTATAGAGTGTCACTTTAACATATCAATAACTAGATCAGTTTTGAGATAGCGTGATGTGTATCTTGAGAAAATCCAAAAATATAAACTAAAGTTCATCGTTATCTCATCAGATCCTTCGGGAAATAGGCGAGAGAGAGGGTTTGAGTTTGATTTCAGATATTAGGAAATGATTCAAGGAGTTGAATCAACGTGAATTGAGGAGCTTAAATAGATCAAAAGCCAGAAATAATCAATATGGTATGTTTTGTTCTTGAGTTATTTGAAGTTTGAAATGATGGTGATGATAAAATCTTTATGAATTTGATTGTTTAATGATGGAAATGGTTTGTAACCTCATTAAAGGTCCTCTCTGATGATTTGGGAGAGCTTTTGAGGCTGTGATAATGATTTGGTAATGGAACAGTGGCTGCTACCCTACTCACTGTCGAGACAGTGCAGGGTGGAGCGCGCTCCACCTAGTAAACGAGCGCACTCCCTTCATTAATTGGGATGAACCCAGTTGGTGGGGCGCATCCCATCCATTGAGGGAGCGCGCTCCCACCCCTAAAAACAGCAACGGTGCTGTGTTTTGCATAGAATTTCCTGAGGTCTTAGGGACTGACTTAAGGGTTTCAAACATAGGGTGATAAACTTATATTGATTACAAATGATTGGTTATAGATTGTGGCACACCGAGAAAGCGTGAAATAACCAAAAAGTTAGGGAATTTTGATGGAGACTTAACCCGAGGTAAGTATGGATTTGCTTATTTATTAATGTTGTCTGGCTATCTTAGTATATATATAGTTCATGTAGTTTATGGACTGAATGGGGGCCTATGTACACTGTGATGTTTTCTAATGAACAGACAACGGTGTCTAATATGATCCACGAGAGTAACTCTTGAGGATTGAGACCAGGTTGTATAGGATGTGGGGTTGATCTCCCAGTCTATAAGTAACTCCTACTCAGTGAGATAGGTTGTGCGGGTTACATATTTGCTAGAGGGTTTCAGATAGAACCATTTGGATTAATGGATTGGCTAGAAAGCACATATGCGCAATGGGTTGGTCTAGCAATCACATTAATGGTGCCGGTGGGTTATCGATCCTAGTTTTATAAATAAAATGAGGATCATAGTGTAATAGTCCATGAAAGTTTGCTATGCATCCGTTATATATTGAATTATATGTTTTCCATATTCTTATAAGTTAACATTGATGCATATTTATATTGCATAATGTTCTTGATTTATATATAGAATTTTGATGGCTATGTGAATCCCCACTTACTGAGCAAGTTGGAGTGCTCACCCTAAATAACTTTTAGGGTAAACCGACAAGTGCTACAACTACGGGATAGAGAAGATATAGGAGTCTTGATCTTCTCTGCATTGTAATGAGTTTTCCCTTGTCTTATATATATTTGTATTGAATTACAGTTTTGTAATATCATAAGGGATGGGAGATTTGTTTAACCGAGGTTTATTCTGGCTTGATTTGATAATGTATATCGTATTTTAATTATTAAAAACATTTTAAATTTTTACTGCATTTATTAATTGTTTTATATTGATATTCCATATACAATGGTGTTTATCGGGTGAATAGGGGACATGTTGTTGGCTTTAGTTAAGTCTGGTTAGGTAATCTAGGCTTAATTAGGGTTTCAAGCCGGGTATGACCCTAAATGCATTAGGTGATGCTACAGTGTGTCTATCTTATCCATCACTATTCTAGCGTTCCCCAATAGAAACTTGAAATTACACAAGTCATCTCATGACTACAGATCTCATAATACATATGTCACCTCATGACAAGCGATCTGGAATTTCAATTCGATCAGAAATAGAAACCTGATTCATCTTACAACTCTTGCTCACTCTCTAAATGTCTACTCACAATATTATTTAGATTGTGGACTAGAAAGCAATTACCAATTCCAACTCGTCGACTAATTCATTTAACTTCTTTTTTGATAGGTTTGAAATTATCGACTTTTCTAACTTCGTCAAATCATTCTCTAACGATGAGTTCATCAAGACCCTCATTCCTTTCACTTTACAAACATTTCCCACAAACTCATGTCTTAGTCACTTACTGTTCACCAATTTTTTTCATTGCATGAATAGAGACACTTATCCTTAACATGAGTAGACATACGTTTCTAGACATAGATATCAACATATTCAATGATTATACTCTCATAGTATAACTTTTAACTTGTATTTCATACAAGCTTATAAATATGTTATCTATTTTTCATTTCTATTCTACTGAATTACAATTGAAGAATATTCAATTCTTCAAACATATCAAATCAAATACACTGAACTCTATTTAATATTCCCGGCCTAACAAAGATAAAGCTTACTAACTTGGCTGTAATTTGTAAGTAGCATTTCACTTCATTTATATCTTCACCCTCATCCGGATATCTTACACTAATTCCAATTTACAATAACGAATGATTCAGATTTCACCACTGACTAATCAGGTGGTGTAGCACTAAAATTGAACTAATGTACAATATATTCACTGATATTAATTATATACTAATTTGGTTCAAAACTTTCAACATTTGGAGTTAGACTCCTTGTAAGATATTTGTGAAGATATATTAAGTTCCATCAAACTTATAGTTTGATATTCTAATTTGATCGGGACTCGTTAACCTAAAATTTTCACATTCCATACCTATGTGAGAATTATATTAACCATTAAGTTACCTATACTTTAGCATGCAATTGACTTCGACGAAACTTTATAGACTTTTTTATATCGACGTCATCAATTCATTCGATTATTCAAATATGGGTGGACGTGTCACACCGATCTTCTACGCTATGAATGAATCATGATTATGAAATGGAGTTACTTAAACTTTGGTCATGCACAACTACTCCAGTGCCTTACCTTGACTAAAGGAGTCCGTCTGTGTCACTTCCAGCAAGCTTAAGTCATCTCAACATCTCATTTTATTTTATACGCAGAGTCTATTCCATTCAGTTTTTGTCAATTTTAGCTATTCTCACATTGATCTCACTCTTAGTTTCTTTACAAACTTACCACAACTTTCGCTCAATAACAAGGCTATTTGTAGCTCCTTAATTTTGACTAAGAAATGCAATTTATATCTCTTCTCTTTTCAAAAACTTAGCTAAGGATAATATAGGTCTTACGACCATTCAGTCAATCGAAATCTTCTTTGGCAAGCCTTTATTCAAAATAGAGAAATTTTGCAACTCAAACAGACTAGCTGTTTATTATTGCCTTACATTATTTCCAAGAATCTCAAATATCCTGACTTTTTTCTCAAAAAAAAATTTCGGTACCTTTTAAGAGAGTGTGTAAGATAACTTTGTATCTTATTATTCAACAAATTATTTTTGATGAATTCATCTTTTCATTATTATTCACTTGAAAAGATAGAAGAATTTGAATTTCCAAACTCAGATTATCTTAACAACTACTTAGACTTTTAAAGGATGCTATCTCAATCCTTTAAGTCTTACAAATAGAAATTCTCGCAATATAGGAGCTCATACTGACGTCTTATACAACACACTTATTGATACTCAATCAGTACGTCTATATCTTCATTGGTTTTATTTTAGGTCGTAGTGATAGACATCATTACTTAATTATATTAGAAGTGACTGTTGGATACTTTGAATCTCAAAACACAATCACTTGTGTTAATGTTTAACAGATAATCCAAGCTATTATTAGACCATTTTCCCTAATACCTTAACATCTTACATGTTGATCTTATCACTACAATTAAAATTTTCAAGTTAAAAAATTCGTTGATATTTGTTTTGTAACAACACCTAATTCAGTGCTAACAAAGATTACTTCTAACTTGAATATTTCCATTCATTTTATCAGTACTTTGTTTGATTCATATAACCATTATACTCAACATCACTTATGGAAAAATAACTTGAGTAATAAATAATCAATATTTTCATTATTTCTATATAGAAGTCGTTTTATTTTAAAAAAAATAAGGTTGTATTCCATTTTTCACTTGATGTTTTGTTTCGAAAAGGAGACAATACTTTACTTCACAATACTTTATTTTCTAGAAACCAACTTACACAACTTGATTGACCCAATCACAATCTCATTGTGATTTTTTAGTTAATTATAATCAATTTCCATTTTCGAGAACTTATGTCTCCTTTTTCTTTTCATTTGAGACTCGTTCAAAAGCAACTCTTAGTTAATTATGAATCAAACTAATATTTTGTAGAATAAGTCTTCCTGAATTAATCGTCAACCAGTACTAACCTTATTCTAAAACTCAAGATAATTCATATCTTGTGCTTCCAAAAAGTCTCAATTTCATATTACATTTTCCAAATGATTCTCAATCGCTTGAGACTAAATTTAAGTCTATTTTAATGTTTTTTTAGCATTTAAAAATTGTAATAGTTTGATACTTTCGATTTCCAAGAAATCCATGTTTAGTGTTTACGTACATGAATCATTTAGACTTCCACTTGCAACCAATTTCTTATATATTGGTTTCATAATTAATACTTTCATTAGTTATATCAGTACCAAACTACTTACAACACAAATTCGGACTCCACAAGTCTATTTCACATTAATTTATGTTCAGCTTTGTTTTATAAGCTTATTCTCTCTTTTAATTCTCAATCCGTTTCTAGTCTTAATCATCACATCTTATGAGTTAAGTATCAAATGGACAAAGAGAATAAACTTCATATCACATATCTAGCCATAATACATACATACAATACAAATATAATATAATAGTTCAAATACCCCAGCTCACAATCACTTCCCAACTAATCGCGCTCAATCAGCCTTTGGTTCTCAATCAAAGTTTATCCTTAATTGAGCTTAACCTAGGCTCTAATACCAACATTGTCAGACCCCACCTAATTAGGGCATCTAACCGACCTAGATTACCTTAATCCCTTAATAATCTAGTAGCCTTAACCTCTCCATCAATAAACAATTAAGATTAAGATCTTGTCATTATTAATTATAAAACTTTATTCACCACATAGGATTGTAAAGTGAATCTTAAACCTCAAAGTTTGTTTAGATGAATTAAATAATCTTCTAAATCTCATAAAATATTTTCGACAGCACTTCCTCTATTTTTAAGCCTACGCCGGAATACCCGACCTTCAAAATTCTTCAACAAAATATGTTATGTTTGGTGGAAATGCCGAAGGACTCACAATCCACCCATAACAATATATATTGCATTAAGAAAACTATATATTCATTCTAACCTAATCTGAAATATTAAAAACCTTAATCTAATATTAGCTTACTCAAAAATTATCTCAATTCGTCCCAAAACCGTTCTAGTCATTCCAAAGGAGATCCTAATCACACTCACACAATATAATATATTAAAAAACCAATACATCCATAGAGAAAACACTCATACAATATAATATATTCAAAAACCAATACATCCATAGAGAAAATAACTAAGAAAGTTACAAACAGTCGGAAAAACTTTCCCTTTCCCTTGTCGTTGCTAGAACTTGTCATTATCCAATTATAAAATTGGTTAATGTCAAATAAGTAAATCCCACACTATCCAGTACACCTGAAATAATCAAATGCATTGTATTCAAGAATTTAAACGAACAATAATATCGCAAGGAATCATAATTATACAAGTATGAAATCCATCACGTTTCTGTTGACCAACCACAATCAGGTAACATCTTCCAAAAGTGGTGTGTAAACAGTAGTAAATATTCATAAGTTTGAGAGGAAGTCCCTCGAGAAGCCACGCCCTAGACTATGCGTGAAGTATGATCCTGGCTAGCATCACAAAAAATGCATCATAAATAAGTGTTTACAACGATCAGTGACTTCGGTGTTCATCCTACCACACATATAGCCAATGAACACAATGGGACCCCCAAATGTCTCCTTCCTCTCGTGTCTGTGAGTGCAGGATCAATAAATATACAGCGATAAACCATGCATGCAATTATATTCGAGAAATACTCATACAATGTAAAAGTTACTATAGGATTTATTTAACCTTATAAACGCGATTTTGAAATTCCCTTGCACTCCGAGTCAATAAACTAGTCCACACGGGGCTCCAATTATAGTCCTATAATTCATTTATAAGCTCAATAAGTTTCCATAACAATTCCATAATTTTTTTCCAGTTTTTTGCAGTTTAATTGACCCAATCGAGTCTCGAAACCCATAAAATACTTCCAAAATAAATTACACAATGCGCGAATTTCGATTTTGACTCAAAATTATTGTTTGGTATCGAAAATTACATTGTCTAGGCTTAAATGTGATTTTTCCAATTTATTATATTTTATTTGGTCCTAACTCGACCCGAAAAACCCAAAATCCCTCCAAGCAAAATCCTCGTATGTCCAAATCCCAATTTTGATTCTAAATTATGGTTCAGAATCAAAAATTACCATTGACTAGGCTTTTAAACAATTTTCCAAATTTCAGGCATTTTTTGGGTATCATAAAACGCATTACGAGGAAAACCCCGTTATAAATACTCAAAAATATCCCAAATTCCTCATTCATATAAATCCCCCATTTCTATTTATGTGACTTAAATATATATTTTTTTGTATTGTTTTCAACTTTCTAGTTTTATTTCCAATTTCCAGTATTTTATTTAAATTTTTTTTCCAATTTTTTATAAGGAGGGGTTTGACCCCTAAATCGGACCGGTCTTATTCAATCAAATCAAACCCAATTCGGTCCGATTTGGGGGGTCAAGCCCCCATTGTCTTCTTCCTTGAATCGAGAAAGAGCAGAAGCTTTGTTTCCACCCCATTTTTTGTTTATTTTGGATCACTGGGGTTGGGATCTCACCCACTCCCCCTAACGTCTTATCCTTCTCGGCCATCTTCTTCCTTTCTTATCAACAATTCCTCTACAACTCAACAGTGAAAAAAAAATAATTTTTTATTTCCATTTCTCACGTCCTCTATCTATCTCACAACCAATGAACAACAACCCTTCCCAATTCAAATTTGATCGCACATATACGCACCCTAACAGTCACTTAAAACTGAATAACACAATCCGAAAAAAATCAAAATTTCAATTTTCCATTAACTTACCTTCCAACACCATAATCCTCCAATATGCAACTCACGGTTCCTCACCTTATCCTTATCTCCACCATCGTTGGTCTCTCCCACCATCTCTGTTTCGATCCTTCTCTCAGCCTCTCTTTGTAGATCATTCTGTCTTTCCATCTCATATTTCGATCTCACTATAATGAACAAGATGGTTATGTTTTGTTTGTGAAGATTATAATTGATTTCCTCAATATTCGCATCACACGAGTCTTGAGAGTAATCTAATGGTTCCAATTTCATAATATAAATTTAATCTTCATCGAGATACGTACTACATATCTCGAGGTCAATTTTTGTCTCAAGACGAAATTGAATGAATCGATGTATTTGTTTAGTAAATATAAATTTTCTTGAAGTTTTGTGTGGAACAAATCTCGAGGCAAATCTAAAGGTTAGCAACTATTTGTTATTCTCATTATATATGTTGATCTTCCTCGAAATAAGTATTGCGTATCTCGAAGACGATCTTGGTGGCTATAAACAATATCAACATCACCCATAACTGACTTACATGAAATCAATTATATTGATCTCCTCGATACACGTAATGTGTATCTCGAGGTAGATCTTATGGTTTAATAATATCATACATTTGATTTTCCTTGAGATTGGATAGCACGCATCGCGAGGCGTGGATATCCTTTCAACAACCAACGTTCAACCATTATATTCCTCAACGCTCACGCTACGCTTATCTCGAGGTGAATCCAATGTATTCTTTCATTTAACTCAAACTATAAGATTTGTTTTTATATATTTTTATATATATAAATACGTATATATGCACCTATGTATTTTCGCGGCTATAATTCACCACGCGTGCAGACGACTACCTTCGGGCGTGAACACTATTGTACATCTACGCGTGTCATTCTTGACCTCGTATGTCACTAGGCGCCCACCAATTTATTTATTATTTTATTTAATTTTATGATTATCTCTTCAATTTATGTCCAAATTAAATTCTGAAAAATACCCCAAAATTATCAAAATTGGAGAAAATTCTCCAATGCGCTTCAGAACTCATGGACACCGCATTTACACTTCAACATGACCACGTCGAAATAGTGATACATCAAATAAGCACAGGGCACACAAAATTAATATTAAATTTATGATCACCGATCTGCAACGCGTAGGTCCCACCTCGAATACCTAAATCTCAAATTAATCTAAAACTACTTAATTAACTGCCTAATCAAATTTATAAAATTCTCGGATGTCATAGTATTTAGGGCTACAAACTTGGAAAAACACGAAATCAAAGAGAACTCTGAATATGAACCAAAATTGAAAGAAAATTACTTAGAAAGCCCTAGAAATCCAGTAGAGGTCGAATGGAGATGATGGAGACTCGGTTGGAGGCGACATGGACAAAAAAGTGGGTATTTTGAACTATTCAGATGGTTTTATAATGTCTTGGCCTGAGAACACCTAGCGCGCTAGGTAGGTCATTAGCGCGCTAATGATGTAAAAAACTATCGTGGGTACAGTCTGCCTAGCACGCTATGTGTAGGGAGTAGCGCGCTAATAGGCTGACCTAGTGAACTAACCAGACAAACCTAGTGCGCTACCTGAGTTGACTTAGCGCGCTAATTGCTCTTTGAAATTTTTTGATAAAAAAATTTATATTTTTAAAGGACAACTCGGATTCATCTCATACTCCATGGACACCTTACTAACAACATATAAAAAGTTTGAATGAGCTAGATCATGCTTAGAATGCCAAATTCACGAATGATGCCTAGTTCTTGCCAACTCGATTTAACATTCCTTTTTTGCACATGATCACAAATGAAGTGATGCATAATCTCAATATGTTTGGTACAAAGGTGTAACACCAGATTTTTTGATATGTTGATTGTACTTATGTTATCATAGTATATTTCAGCACAACTAACTTGGATTTGATAGTCCTCAAGTTGTTGCTTCATGTATAATATTTGAGCACAACAACTTCTGGTAGCCACATATTCAGCTTTGGTGGTGGACAAAGCTACGGAGTTTTGCTTTTTGCTAAACCTTGTAATCAATGAATTTCTTAGAAAATGACAAAACCCTGATGTGTTTTTCCAATCTACTAGACTCCCGACATTGTCGGAATCAACAAAGCTTCTAAGTTCAAAACTTTTGGCTTTGTTGAACCACAATCCTAAGTCTTGTGTGCCACTTAAGTATCATAATATACGCTTGACACATTTTAAATGTGATTCTTTGGGCTCAGATTGGAACCTAGCACATATAAACACACTAAACATAATATCAGGTCTACTAGCGATCAAGTATAGAAGACTTCCTACCATGTCATGATTTAGCTTAGGATCTATGGGCTTTCCTAATTGGTCTTTGTTCATTTTGAGTTTCTTAAGCATATCCCTCACATACTTCACTTAATTGATGAGAATTTCATGCTTAGATTGCTTAATCTAGAAACCCAAGAAATATGTTAGTTCACCCATCGTGCTCATTTCAAATTTATTGGTCATCAAAGAATAAATTCATCACATAAACGTGTATTGGATGAACCAAATATGATATCATCAACATAAATTTGAACAAGAAGCATATTACATTTTTTATCAAAATGAACAAAGTGGGATCTAGTGTTCCTTTCTTGAACCCTTTATTAAGAAGAAATGCACTTAACATATCATACCAAACTCTAGGCGTTTGCCATAATCCATACAACACCTTTTGAAGACGATAAACATGACTTGGGTAAGCATGGTCTTCAAAACCCGATGTTTGTTATACAAATACCTCTTCATTGATGAAGCCATTCAAAAAGGCATTTTTAATATCCATTTGGTATAGTAAGAACCCATTATAACAAGCATAAACAAGTAACATTCAAATTGCTTCTAGTCTTACTATCGGTGCAAAGGCTTCTTCATAATCAATGTCTTCCTCTTGATTATAGCCTTGTGCAACCAACCTAGCCTCGTTTCTCACTATCTCACCCTTTTCATTCTTTTTATTCTTAAAGACTCATTTGGTGCTTATAATGGTATGGCCTTTAGGTCTAGGCACTGATGTCCATACTTTGTTTCTTACAAAATTCCCTAATTCCTCTTTCACAGTCGTGATTCAAAATTCATCACCTAAAGTTTCATATATCTTAGTAGGCTCAATTTGTGATAAAAATGCAATATGCCCCTCATCCCGAGCCCACTAAACCCAAGACGAATGTGTTCACGAATGGAGGAAATGATTTCCACTCACTAATCACAATGAAAGATGTAATATAAGCACAAAAGAAATAGGAAATCAAACTTTCTTACAACCCTAAATGAGAGTGATTCAAATCAGTTTTGGAGATATGGTTGCAAGCTTTAGAACACCTCATTGACACTAGCTTTGAGGATGATTGAGTAGCCTCAAAAGATTCCAAATGGTTAAAAACAAAAATCTAGTGATGTAAAAACTTGTACACAAGTGAGTTTTTAAGCTTGAGAGGATAATGGAATGTTCTAAGTAGTTTGTTAATGGTTTCCAAGCCTATTTAACAGTTTATGGTCATTATCTCGATCCAAGGATCCAAAATCAATCATTGGTTCAAAAGAAAGCAAAAGGTGTAAGCTTTTAAAAAAAATGTCAGGAGACTAGTTAGCGGGCTAGGTGACATCATTAGCGCACAAATTGTAGGTAACGCACTAATGAATCCAATTAGCGCGCTAACCAGCAGGGACCAGAGACTAAATAATTTTTGGTTTCATGTTAGCAACTCCCTAACATACCTACGACTCAACTAAACCTCTAGGAATACTTTGAACATGTTTAGTATGATTCAATAGACCCATTTGGACTGCCCAGATGATTTAACAAATCCTGGAAATTGAGAATTTCGGTTTCATTAAATGTGTAGGGTCTTTTCTACAAATATTTTGCTTATCATTCAAAAACCATTCAAATTAAAGTTGGTGCATTCAAAAATGATCACGTCAGTTTTCCCAAATCAAATACATGTTTAAAAACACATTTTCACAATGTAAAAACCATTTCAAGTTACAAAGTTTAGATAATATAAAAATTGAAACTTGAAACTTTTGAAAACGTGATATACATGAATCTAATGCATTTTGGCTTGCATAATTGGACTTATATAGCTCACATGAATAGTATAATTGATAGTATGAGCTTTCCGATCCTTGTATCCTTGTATGAGCTGAATCGTGAGCTTAGCCGACTTCATTTGACTTGAACTTGTGAATACTCATTTTTCCTTTTGAACTTGTGATTCCTTGCCAAGTTTGATATTTTGAAAGAACTCAACAAACTTGTTAGAATACTTTCACTTTAATTGTTGTCATCAAAATCTCGGATGGAGTATAAGTGTCTAACCGCTTAGTCCAACAAACATCTAGTTTCTCTTTTACGCACAAACTACATGATACAAGGATGTTATCTGGTGGTTCGTACTTTTGCTTGATAGTATATATCTTCTCAAGCTTGTTGTCCTCTATCAATAACTAACCATCCGATATTCTTTATTTCTCTTCCTATTTTTTCCTATTCTTTTCTTATTCCTTTTCGCTCATCTTCTTCAAGCTGTTAAAAAGAATTCTATAGAATCCTGCGAATCACCATCAGAAGAAGATAAAACTACATACATGGTGGAAACATTAATAGGTAAGTCCAAATAATCAGGAATGGAAAAGTAAATGACCTTACCATCATGCTATAGTTAAATGCAACCACCAAATACGTATATTTTGGATTTAATTATTTTCATGAATGTTCGGCCTAGCACAACAAAAGTGGGATTAGACACATGTGTGCCCTTCATGTCAATGACATGGAGATCAGCAGGAAAATCTAAATTTTTGGTGCGAATGTTCACGTCTTCCAGCATCCCTATTAACTGGATTGAAGATATGTCTGCTAAATGAATTATGATGTTGGAATGCTTCAAAACTTGGTCATGCATAAACATGAAAATTGATGATGAAATGTTGTTAATGGACGCTCCTATATCAAACATCACTTTCTCTATATGTGTATCTCCTAATATGCAAGACACACTAAAAATACTTGGATCCTCACATTTTTTTGGCACATCTGTGTTACTTGAATAGAAGTTATTCTCCTCTTCTTCAAACAATCTTTCTATTTCAAATGGTTCACAAGAAACTTTGACTTCTGGCTTCACTTACTCAATTTTCTTAGCTGCTTCCTTGGCTTTCATAACTTCCTCTGACTGGTCCTTGGACTGTTTGCGATCCTTGAACATGTTCACAAACCTTTCTGGATACAACCTATGAGGAAATAGTGCCCTGTGCGTGATGGTATTCATCCATCCTTTGCTCGAGCTCATCCTTTCATCTTCCTCATTTTCAGACTTTTCTTGTTCTTCTGCTCTAACAATTCCTATCTCAAGCTTTACCACAGTTTCAACCATTAAAATGACATTGATATGTGAAGTCACATTTACATGTGCATTAGGGCTCAAAACAGTCTACGATGGTAGCTTCCCTTGATTGTTGGTTTGGCCTATCTGAGCTGAGATATCTGACATCTTGACCTGCAATTATTTGATTGAAGCCTCTAAGCTAGCTTCATATTACTATTGAGATAAAATCAATTGTTTCACTATTTCTTCCAAAGTAGGACTATGGGGATGAGGTTGTTGATTCTGAGGAACTACTGGCAATAACTGTCCTCTAGGCACAAAGCTTTAATAGTTAGGCTTCATAGTTGAATTTAGGATTTCTATCCTTCTCTCCATAATAGTTACTTTGCTTCCTATATTGTCCTGTAGGTGTGTGAAATTAAAAAATTTCATAAATGTGATTAGGTGACTAATTAAGTATTTTTGGATTTTATTTGGAGTTTAAGTATTCGAATTAGGACTTGTTGGGTTTTAGGGTTCATACGTAGCGGAATATTCAAAACAATTTTTTGAAAAACCCCAGCAGGATCGAAAATAAGTTCCATTAAACTAGGTCTAAAAATGTAAACCATACTTTAATCCCTGATTTCCTTCTCTAATTGTTTGATCTCGAAGATGTTCAAGTGTCCATCCTCTATCGAAAATCCACACATAAACAGTGATCATAATTTGGAGTGCTAGCCCCAAGAGAGATTGTAAATGTTTTTCTTTCTCTGCTAATATCCAGAGAACTCAAAAATAGCAAAAACGAAAATCTTATTTCATTTTAGATTTTCAACATTTATTTATATGAGTAGATAAGCCCTCACTTAAAATCCTATTCGTAATACAACTATTGTATTTAGGTAGTTTAAGCAAATTAAGCATATGCCCCAATTAATAAGTTATCATATAACAAATCATAAGGGCTTTTATATCATGAATTTTATCATATAAAATTTATTACTCCGGATCAATTGAAATTGTGCAAAGCCATTCTTTGTGTGCAACTCAATAGGTTCATGCAGCGTTGGTAGTGAACCAAAACCATTTTGGTACACAAGCAATAAGTAGTCTCTAGCAATGCATTATGACTACTTAAGTAACATGAATATCAAAATAGATACAACCTAATGAATAACATATATCATATCCTTTTGTCATCCTTTGATTAAACAAAAGGCATGGAAAGTCACCCTTAATGTTCAATCGTACTAGTCTCAATCTTTAGGTAAACTGAAAATATCAAAATGACATTGATCATATCAATTTACATGGACTTGGCCATTATCAGTCTATCATATCGTGGGATCCACTGAAATCTCTCTTTACACGAAAGTGAAAAATTTTATCTTGATTACACACTTTCACATATTATTCACATGGTAACCAATCACAATCTTTATGATCGTCCAGTTAAAGACAACGTTTGATTATGTCAGACTACTATGCTCCTAATATTAAAGTCTATGGCAATTTCAAGTTGAAGGACTAAATCATATAGCTATCGTGAGTAACACCTATGACTTAATCCATATGGTGTTCTCATAGCGGGTGAGTCCAGTACCTCGTTCCCTAACAAGTAGTCATGATTTCTATTCATGTCCCTATACACATGATCATCACATGACCATCAATCAAGATTCACACTAGTCTTAATTCATTATAGTTCTCAGTATAATGACCGGCTAGGGACATTTATGATATTTCAACAAATACCCATGGATCTTACTATAAAGTAAACATGCAATCACTTATAATAAAATAGCAAATGAAACCCTCAATTTTATTAACTAAAATTATAAGATAAATAATATTTATAGATTGACCTAGGGCACATGCCCAATGGTATATACGCATTATACACCAGAGATCATAAGGTATATTTTTTTTTATGTGTTGTATGTTTAGTGTATGTATTTTATGGTATTTTGTCACAAAGTCGGGTCTGTTGAAGTGTATCCTTAGTTTTTCATACTCGGGGTTGTAAGTGCGTGTCTGAAGGGCATGAGTGAAAATAAAATTATCGGTTGCTCAAAAAACTCGCAAATCAAGTGTCAAGTATCGCGTAGGGATTTTGCATCGGTTCACGTGCAAGTTGGGATCGATAGCAGTGTAAGATGAGAATGAAGTTGGGGCAAGGCCTTACCTCAAGCTTTATGTCGGTTGGCAGTGGCAGAGGTTAAGATTGGGTCCAAATTGGTGTAAGTTTGGTTTAGTATGACAAGACAATTAGTCCATAAGGGTTCACTATGTCATAGACAAAGTTAAGATTTTTGGGGTTTTAGTGTGACCAAAACCAATGTTATAGACGTTTTATGAAGATGAGCTATTTTGTCGAGAGTTTAGTTCAATTTGGTGAAAAATCAGATCGAAAACAAGTGCTGAAAGTCAAAATACGTCAAAATAGAAATTTTGGAAATTAATAAATAAAAAAATTAAGCTGCTGACAAGCAGGTGAGGATTTATATCGATAAAAAATGAAACGAGGTTTCAATTCAACAGAACGAACTAAAAATTAGTTCTCTAAACACTCTCAACTCTGATTTTTGCTCCTCGATCTCCTAACGTCCAATTTTTGCTTGGTTTCTTTCTGCTAAATTTTATAGCATCATGAAATGGTCAGTTCAAGCTAAGTTTCTGTAGTGAAAATGAGGTATTTGGACCGCAATTTGGTAAATACTCAATCCAAGGCATTTTCCTCAATTCAATTTGAATTCTCGCGATTTCTTGATTTTTTTTACTGGGTTTTGATAGAAATTGAGATAAATTGTTGTGAATTGATGTATTGGGTTGATGTGCACCAATTTGGAATAAATCCCACCAACGTGAGTTAAGGTTTTTATGAATTGAATTGATAAAATTTAGTTGATAACTATTTTGGAGATGTTTTATAGTTAATATTGATTTACATCAAGTTTTTGGATGAATTGATTATTGGTTTTAATCCAATTTTACTCCACGAGCTGTAGAAATATTTTGATATTATTTTCGAGTGGTTTCGTGGTGTTTGTTGTTAGATTTTTGAGGATTTAATTGCTAAAATATTGTGCTTTTTTGGTGTACTAGAGCGGCTGAGTCTTCATTCCATAAGGACTAGCGAGTCAGCCAAGCGATTGTAGATTCTCAGAACATGGGTGATGATTCTCTCCCTAAAGCGCTTGATTAGGTCAGATGTTGATATGAGGAAAACCCTATTGGATAGAGTTGAAAAAAAAGGCAAAATAAATAAGTTTTTCCTAGTTGAGAGGCCATATTGAAAAATTGATAACTTATTTGTCGGTGATCCGATTTGTGTGTTCTTGTAGTCTTTGGAAAGTGGGACATGAGTACTACAAGTTTATTTTAGTTCATTATGACAAATATTAAGGTTTTTAAGGTTAAGAAGTCACCCCAAGTTGGCTAGTTGAAAGCCAGTTGAAACAATTATATAAATTAATATTTTTGGAAATTATTCTTAAGCGTCCTTTGGTCGAAGTTTTCATTAGGTTTTGTAATTTGGTTTCACTTGAAGCTTAACCCATAATATAATTAGGTATGCAGAGAACCTATTGGGACCATTTTCAAGGTTATCCAACGCTTCGAGAACCCCAAAAATTACGCTCAAAGTTGGTTTGGTTGTAAGTAAACCCTACAGTGATCTTTACTATTAATTGTATATTTATGTTCCTGTAATTGTATTATAGTATGCATTGCATTTTATCATTCTTGGTCACTAATAGATAGAGTGAGTGGGGGAGGGGGTTAAGCTTGTTTCGGAGTTTGGTTTGATTGAAACTTGGTTTCAATCCTACCTCTATGATGTCTAGTGAGACTAGCAGAGTCTAACGCCGACAAGTTATCTTTGCATTTTTTAATCTCTTAATACTGTCTCTACACTATTTTTGGAGATTATAGTTAGGAGATAGCGACAGAGTGAATTGCATATCATGTTGACGCATAAGTTTTATTGTTTATTTGGAAATGCAATTATATGTCTCCATGTATCAGACTAACAATTGTACGAGTACAGATCAATGTAGGAATTTACTTACGTGACATCTTTGAGTTATTTTTGATGATGTCAGATTCAATATGAAGACAAGGGAAGAATGAACCAAACTCGAAGATTGTGGTGATTATTTCAATTTAAAGTACATTCTTGTTTTAAATTGTTTATATATATGTTGTTTTGGATTCTTGGGGTGAGTGTAGGATGTAAAATTTTGTTGAATGGTTATGAGAGTCTCCTAAATTAGTTTAAAATGCATTGAGTAGTTTATGTTTCAGATCTGGTCTATTTGAGATTGTAAAGTTGTGATTAAAGTTATCGAAGACTCTAAGTTAGTTTATTAATTTGAACTTGATATATATTGTGAACTGCGGGGAGTTATGAGTCCTTCTAGGCATCTCCCCATTCTATTTTCTATTAGATAAATGTTCCGGCAGGCCACTTATAGCGGATGTGTAGCCGAAATTTTTATTAAATACGAATATGATTTCTTAATTTCCTCTAATTGAATAAATCATGAATTGAGTTTCATTGAAGGTATAAATTTAGTTTTAGAGCCTTATTAAGGATTGAAATGCAAAGTATTTTAAGGTCAAAGTTAATCGAATAAATTAGGCTGACTAGATTATCATGAGATAAAGATAATCTGGGTCGGTCAGTCATCTTAATGACGATGGGGCTGACAAACTTGATATCAGAGCCTAGGGTTGGCTCAATTGAGGATAAAATTTGGTTTAAAACCAAAGACATATTTAGCGCGATTAGTTGGGAAGTGACTGTGAGTTTGGGATACTTTGTGATTATGTTATGTTTGTGATGTGTATGTATGTATTAGCTCTAGATATGCGATAGGAAGTTTATTCTCCTTGTTCGTTCAATGCTTAACTCGTAAGATACGATGAGTAAGATTAAAAACGGATAATTAAAAAAAAAGAATAGACTTATGAAATGAAACTAAGCTTGATTAGATGTGAAATGGACTTGTGAAGTGTGAGTTCACAAGGATATTGTAAGCAGTTCACTACATATATAACAGGTGAAAGTTATTAGCTATGAAACTAATAGGGAATTGGTTGAAAGGGAAGTCCAAATGATTCTAGTACGCAAGTACTAAACATGAATTTCTTGAAAATCAAAAGTATCAAACTATTACAATTATAAAACGCTCAGGAAAATGTTAAAATAGTTTCAACATGGAAAAAAGGAGACACGTTTCAAAAATAGAAATTGATTAGATAACTGAATTTGACTGAGAAATCACACTGAGATTATGATTGGATTAGTAAAGTTGTCTAAGTCAGTTTCTATTAAAATACAATACTTTGAAGTAAAGTATTGTCTCTTTTCCTAAACAAACATCAAGTGAAATATGGAATAGAACCACAGCTGAAAATAATCAAATAATTTCTTAAAAGAAGTACTAAAACTTTTGATTGTTTATTACTCAAGTTGCATATTCATAAGCGACGTTAAGTAAGTGGTTCTATGTGTTGAATAAAGATCTACTAAAACAAATGGTAATACATGAGTTAGAAGTAATATTTGTTACTACCAGATGAGGTGTTGTTACAAAACAAAGATCAATAAAAATCTCTAACTTGAAAATGAAAAGTGTTGTGATAAGATCAATGTGTAAGAAGTTAAGGTATTAGAGAAGTTGTCTAATAGTAGCTTGGATCGGCTGTTAAATATCAACACAATTGATTGTGTTAAAGTACCCAATAATCACTTCTAACAACATTAGCTAAATTCTTGAAGAGAAAAGATATATAAATTGCCTTTTTAATTCAAGATTAAGGAGCTGTAAGTGACCTGGCTGTTGAGCGAAAGTTTTGATAAGTTTATAAACGGACCAAAACTGAGATTAATGTGAGAATAGCTAAGATTTACAATCGAACAAAATGGACTCTATTTATAAATAAAATGAGACGTTGAGATGACTTATTAATGGAAGTGACACGAATAGACTCCTTTAGTCAAGGCTAGAAACTAGAGTAGTTGTGTATGACCAAAAGTCTGAGTAACTCCATTTTATAATCATGATTCATTCACATCGTAGAAAACTAGTGTAACACGTTCACTTGTCTTTGAATAATCAAACGAATTGGTGATAGTCGGTATAAAAGAGTCTATGAAGTTTCATTGAAATCAATTGGAAGCCTAAGTATAGGTAACTAAATGGTCGAGTCATTCTCACATTAATATGAAAAATGAAAATTTCAGGTAACTAAGTCCTGATAAGACTTAGGATATCAAACTATAAGTTTGATGGAGCTAAATTTATCTTCACAAGGATCTTACGATAAATTAAACTTCAAATGCTAAAAATGTTGAACCAAAGTAGTATACTACTGGTATTAGTAAATACATTGTATATTGGTGCAAATGTAATGTTACACCATGTGATCAGTCAGTGGTGAAGTTTTAAAAGTAAAAGGTTATCTTAAGTTGATGTAAGATGCATGCATGGATGGTGAAGATAAAAATAAAATGAAAAGAGATGCACAACTTACAGCTCAGTTAGTCAGTATTATCCGCATTAGTTGAAAATATTGAATAGAGTACAATATATCTGACTTAATATGTTTGAAGAATTGAATGTTCTTTTATAATTAATTGAGTAAAATCAACAATATGTATTGAATAGAGATGAAAAAGAGAAAATATTTATAAACTTGTATGTGATACAAGTTAAAAGTTATACTATGAGAGTTTAATCATGAAATATGTCGATATCTCTGTTTTAAAGCTTATTCTACTCGAGTTAAGGATAAATGTCTCTATTCAGGCAATGGGAGAAGTTAGCGACCAGTAAGTGATTAAGATGTGAGATTATAGGAGATCTCAACAATTAAGTTGACTGAGGTTCTTAGTAAACTCATGGATAGAAAATGATTTCAAGAAGTTGGAAAATTTGTTAATTTTCTGACCAGTCAAATAGAAGGTTAAGTGAATTCGCTGATAAGTTGATATTAGTAGTTGTTTTCTATTCCACAAGCTAAATAATATTGTGAGTATACATTTAGAGAATGAGTGAGAGTTGCAAAATGTGTCAGGTTTCAGTTTCTGATCGAATTGAAATTCAAGATCTCTTATCATGAGATGACAGATGTAATTAGAGATCTATAGTCATGAGATGACTTGTGAAATTATAGGTTTCTGTTGAGAAATGTTGGAGTAGTGATGGATCAGATAGACATGCAGTTTTACTTAGTATATAATGTTATGCTCAAATATTATTTGCATCACTATGTAATTTTAGACTAAGGATAGTCTAAGAATTGATTAGTCGAAAATTTTAAAAATGGATTATTAGTAATGAGAAAAAACTAAGTGGTGTACCAAAGTTTGGTGGATAGGGAAAGAATTATCAATGATTTGTGGAATCATTATTAGATATGAATGAAAAATGGTGTTTTATGAATACCAAGATAGGCTAGATCTTGCTATGTATTGATGCTTGAATGAAGTTCAAAGCAAGAAATATGAAGTAAAGGTTATTAGATATTTCACAAAGTTGATCAATTAACTCGTCAGAAATTCACAAATTACCAAGATTGGCAAAATAATTGAGATAAGTTTTCATTAAACCAAGGGTTTGGAAATGAAGTGTTGAAACGTTTATGATCCCTACCACTGAGTTGTTGAATACAACGAAAGTGATTGGGTCCACTTAATGGTTCACCTTGGAAATGATTTTTTACAGTTTTGGATTAAAAGAGTTATATATATATATATATGAAGGATCATTTTCTCGTATCTCTTTTGATTCAACAATATGTAATTTCAAATTTCGAGGATAAAATTTTTAATTAGTTGGGAAGATTATAAAATCCGAGAATTTCATAAACTTGATTAGGTCACTAATTAAGTATTTTCATATTTTATTTGGAGTTTAAGTATTCGAGGTGGGACCTATGCATTATGGACCAGAGATCATAAGGTATATTTTAGTTTTATGTGTTATGCTTAGTGGATGTATTATATGGTATTTTGTAGCGAAGTCTGGCTATGTTGAGGTGTATCCTCAGTTTTTCATACTTGGGGTTGTAAATGCGTGTCTGAGGAGCGTGAGTGAAAATGAAATTATTGGTTGTTCAAAAACTCATAAATCATGTGTCAAGTATCGTTTAGGGATTTTGCCTTGGTTTACTTGCTAGTTGGGATCAGTGGCAGTGTAAGATGAGAATGAATTTGGTCAAGACCTTACCTCAAGCTTTATGTCGGTTGGCGGTGGTTGAGGCTGAGATTGGGTCCAAATTGGTATAAGTTTGGTTTAGTATGACAAGACAATTGCTCCATAAAGGTTCAACATGTCATAGACAAAGTTACGATTTTTGAGGTTTTAATGTGACCAAAACCAGTGTTATGGACGTTTTCTGAAGATTAACTGTTTTGTCGAGAGTTTGGTTCAATTTAGTAAAAAACTAGATTGAAAATGAGCGCCAGAAGTAAAAATACGTCAAAATAGGAATTTTGGGAATCAATAAATAAAAAGAAATCAAGCTGCTAACAAGCAGCTGAAGGTTTATATATAAATACATATATAAGGATAAAAAATGAAACGAGATTACATTTCAATAGAATGAACTAAAAACTTGTTCCTAAAACACTCACAACTCGGATTTTTGCTCCACGATCTCCCGACATCTGATTTTCGCTCGATTTCTCTCCACAAAATTGTAAAGCATCGCGAGATGGTCAGTTCGGCTAAGTTTCTGCAGTGCAAACGAGGTATTATGCCTGCAATTTGGTAAATACTCAATTCAAGGCATTTTCCTCAATTCAATTTGAATTCTTATGATTTCTCAATTTCTTTTGCAGGGTTTTGGAATAAATCCAACCGACATGAGTTAAGGTTTTGATGAGTTAAAATAATGTGATTCAGTTGATAACTATTTTGAAGATATTTTATAGTTGATATTGATTTACATCGGGTTTTTGGATGAATTGTTTATTGGTTTTAATCCAAATTGACTCCAAGGGCTGTAAAAATATTTTGATGTTGGTGTCGAGTGGTTTTGTGGTGTTTGTTATCGAGTTTTGAGGATTTAATTACTAAAATATTGATTTGGAGACATTTTTCAGTTTAAAATAAATAAAGTTTGCTTAGTTGAGAGGTCATATTGGAAAATTCATAACTTCTTCATCGGTGATCCGATTTGAGTGTTCTTAGAGTGTATGTGAAGTGGGACATGAGTACTACAAGTTCCTTTTAGGTCATCTTGATAAATATTTAAGGTTTTTAAGGTTAAAAAGTTACCCTAAGTTGTCTAATTGAAAGCTAGTTGAAACAATTATATAAATTAATGTTTTCGGAAACTGTTCTCAAGTGTACTTTAGCTGAAGTTTTCATTGGGTTTCGTGATTTAGTTTTGCTTGAAGTTTGACCCATAGTATAAATGGGTGTGCAGGGAAGCTATTGGAACCATTTTTAAGGTGATCCGACGCTCCGAGAACCCCGAATATTACACTCAAAGTTGGTTTGGTTATAAGTAAACCCTATAGTAATCTTTGCTATTGATTGAATACTTTTATTCATATAATTGTATCATAGTTTGCATTGCATTTTATCATTTGTGGTCATTCATACATAGAGTGAGTGAGGGGGGTAAGCTTGTTTCGGAGTCTGGTTTGATTGAAACTTGGTTTCAATGTTGCCTCTATGTTGTCTAGTGAGACTAGCAGAGTCTAATACTGACAAGTTATCTCTGCATTTCATGATCTCTTAATACCGTTTCTGTACTATTTTTTGAATTCGATATCAGATTATAGTTAGGAGACAGCGACAGAGTGGATTGCATGTCATATTGACGCATATATCTTATTGTTTATTTGGAAATGCAATTACATGTCTCCATGTATCAGACTAACAATTGCAGAAGTACAAATTAATATAGGAATTTACTTACTTCGCATCTTCAAGTTGTTTTTGATAATGTCAGATTCAATATGAAAACAAGGGAAGAATGAACAAAACGTGAAAATTATGGTGATTATTTCAATTTAAAATACATTCTTATTTTAAATTATATATATTGTTTTGGGTTCTTGGGGTGAGCGTAGGATGTAAAATTTTGTTGAATGGTTATGAGAGTCTCATAAATTAGTTTAAAATGCGTTGAGAGGTTTATGTTTTTATTTGAGATTGTAAAGGTTTGATTAAAGTTATCGGAGACTCTAAGTTAGTTTATTAAGTTGAACTTGATATATATTGTAAACTGCATAAACTTGTGAGTCCTTCTAGGCATCTCCCTTGTTGTCTATTAGATGAATGTTCCAACATGCACTTTTAGGGGAGGTGCTGCCAAAATTTTTATTAAATATAGATATGATTTCTTAATTTGCTCAAATTGAATAAATCATGAATTGAGTTTCATTGAATGTGTAAATTTTTGTTTTGGAGCCTTAAGGATTGAAATGCAAAGTATTTTGAGGTCAAACTTAATTGAATGGATTAGGATGACTAGATTATCATGAGGTTAAGATAATCTGGGCCGATCAGTCATCTTAATGACAAGGGGTCTGACAAGGTGGCCCTGAAAATTGGCATGCTGACTTAACTTCCCCAATATCATCAAAAAGTTGAGGACACTAATATGTAAAATGGTTTAGCTCTGAATAGATACCAAAGGTTTTGTTATCCATTTCTCAACCATCATTTCTTTCACCATATATTTGAGTTTTAACAGATCACTCTCAAATTTTCATCCTGAAGATATTATTGCTCATCTTTTTTCACTAGTCGATCTGGCTTGATTAACTATTTTCTCAATGTAGCCCTAGCCTATGTAGGTGTGATATCTGAAAGACTCCCATTACACACTGTATCGAGTAGTCTCTTTTCATTATAAGTTAACCCCTCATAGAAACTCTCCTTCAAGGACTTCTTACTCAAAATGTGTAAAGGACATGCCTTACACAATCTCTAGAACATCTCCCAATACTGTGACAAGGATTCATCATATTTCATAAAAAATTGAGATATCTACCTCCTAAGTTTGGCAATCCTCATGGTTGGCATGTAATCATCCTAAAATTTCTAATGTAGCTCATTCCAATTCATGATAGAACCGGCAGGCAGGTGAACAATCTTGTTCAGCATCTTTGAGACGAAAGGAAAATCCCTTCAGTCTCACTAAGTCAGCACCAACTGTAGTAAGCTTCATGCCTACTACCACCATCTCAAATTCTCTGAGAAACTTCCGAGGATCCTCGTTCTCTTTCCTATGAAAATCATGCAATTTGTGTATCAACCCACATTTGAGCTCAAATTGACCGGTGGCAACTGGATACTCGATACATAAGGGTACACGGCGTTGGTTCGCTTCCCTAAATGTGAGCTATCTTTCCTACCTCGATTCGTGCCTCGCATTCTGCTGGTTGTTCTGCCCAACATCCTACGCAATTGAAAAATCATAATCTCTTCCGTCACATGCAACATTTCTCTCATTTTGTTATCCCAGTTCCTCTTTATATATGTCCGATCAACTTCTGGATCGAGTGGAACCAAATAGTCTATGAAAAGTGAACATTGGTGACCTGCAAACATAAAAAAATAGAAAACCTAAAAGGAAACAAACTAGCACCAATCCCTGACAACAATACAAAAAATTGGCGATTGGTTAAAGGCACTAATAATAGTCTCGAGTTCACTGATTACTATAGATTTATAGTGAGGCAACCATAGGGATTATGATGTTCCTTTTAAGATTTTACAAAAAATATGGGTTTCTTGAAAACGAAACTCATTTGCATTAAGAATTAAATGCGAGGAAAACAAAACTCAATTGCGTAGAAAATGAAAATTGACTGTAACGCCCCAAATCTCGATTAAGATAAGTTGTCTATTTATCAAGAATGATGTGGTAGATATGCAAGGTATATGTTAAATGGTGTGAATAATGTGTGTACTATATATTATTTAGTCGACTTAGGTGGGAATATAAGCCTAAGTATATGGAAATAAGCCTAAAGGACTTGAAAATAAATATAACAAATAAAAAAGGAAAATCAATAATTAAACATATAAAGATATTTATGTAAAATACAAGAAAATATCTAAAAAAGGACCTAAGATCATCCTAGTACTTAAATCCTTCAAGATGAGATGTAGGGTTGTGATTTGGTAAACTAAAATCTTATCTCATTAACTAGGTATTTAAACGAGAATTAGTGCTTCAAGACACTTTTGGTTTGAAATCACTATGTAGAGAAATTGAAATGAACCCTAGAACACTTATTTTGTGGATTTCGTAGAGGAGAGGGAACTCTCATCGAGATCTCTCAAAGCAAGGTAACAGCTTGTCTCATCTTCTCTAATTTCTTTATTCGATTTTGGATTGGAATCATGGTTTTTCTTAAAGTTTTAAGATGGAAGATGAACCCTTATATTCTGATTCATGATTTGAGTCATCTTCATCTCATCTTCTTTGGTATATTCAAAAGGATTTGCAAAATCTATGTGTTGATGGTGGATTTGTGGTTTGGATGAGTTATTTGATTAAATGGGTATAATCTTGTGGTTTCAAACGAGTTTTTATTTACTATTTTGATCAGAATTGGACCCTTGGAGGTCGACGTAAGTTGTTGGGAAATTCGAGATTTAGATTCGATTCATGAATTCTAAATTTGTGCCCAGCGCCGCACCAACGCCTCGCTCACAAGCGATACGGTGTGACGGCCCCAAATACCAAAGCAACCCTGGGCACCGCCGCGTTGCATCACACGTCACCTAGCTCTACCATGCAGTGGCTTACTATCCACGACGCCGCTCGACATAACTGGTTGCTTACATGTTTTTCCATTAAACCCTAGCTTAGCTAATTAATCTTCATGAAATTATTAATGATTAAATTATTATGTTAGTCAATCTATCAAGTTATATCACAATTTTACAGCGGAAGTCTTTGAGTGAATAAATTACGCAATATTTAACAATCATAAGTAGTGGAAAAACCCGGTAAAAAGATACCATGTATATATCAAAGGTGAAATAAGTACAACAAAATATCCATATACATGTATTCAGTGTTCTATAGTCTCCAAAATCCAACGAAAAGTAAATACATACATAGTGTAATCAAATAAAAGCTGGCATCACTATTTTAGAGGTAGTCGCCCAATACCTCCTTTCCCTTGCCCTTGCTCGTCGAAGGATCTGCACTCGGTCACCCAACAAATACAGTGATGAGTTCAATGAGTAAAATCCCGAGAGAAGTCCACACAATATTCATGAAATAAAACTGACAAAACTATGAGACATGCGAACATAACACCTGGCAACAGTAAGTCATATTCTCATTAATGTAGGTGACATACGACAAGCAAAAATAGCAGCGTATAATGTAAAAAATACCAATAAAGCAGGCTCGAAAATAAAGCAACAATAAATAAATAAACAACCGAACAATCAGAGAAAACCCCGACCTAAACCAGCCGATAATCGATAAAATATGATGAAAAGCACGTATATACTTACAGGCTTACAGTGACTAAACCTTAACTTTGGTTAATAGATGAACCTCCTTTAGATGTTATTTCAAGTCAAGGGAACACCTTAAGTCCCTCCCGACAGTCATATATATTCTATTGTCATCGACACGAGCATTAAACACAAGTAACCCATACAAGTGATTTAGCCACAACCAACACATACGCAAACCGGATTTGAGTGAAAACACATGTGTGCCTACCAGCAGTCACACATATAATTTGATATCGATAAAGCAAAATCATGAATTTTATTAGGCATTCCAATGGGTTTACGTACCTCAATACATGCCCCGATTTCCCTGGACACTCGAACTTGACCTCGCCTAGCTCTCCGGTACCTGAGCTTAACTCTCTTAATCCCTTAAAGTTGATAAAGTGTGTTTATTATGTGTTTAAATTGGTTGAATATGTTTTAAGTTGATCTATCCAAATCAGCCCCCGAAGATTGAATAAAGTATCGATTTTGGTCTTGTGTTGCAGCGCATTTTTAGGTATAAAATTGTCCAAATCTTAACAACTTCCCTCCGTACAAAGTTTTTGGTCTCTATAGTATCTTTTCAAAAAGGTTCGATTTGTAAAGTTCTGATTTAAAATGAAATAGATATCGCAATTCTACCAAAAACGGCTCAAATTGGAACCTAATCCAACCAACGTACTTAGAAAATTTATTTCTCCCAATCTATAATTTCAAAAATCATGATTTATGGTCACAAGGTAGCTAACATACTCAATAACAACATACTAAAATATAAGTTCATTTGGATAAGTATTTAGGGAGCTATACCTTTTAAAACTTTAGTTTCAAAAATTTTGTAATGAATTCAATCACCTATTTGTAAAGCACTTTTGGACATGAAAACATTCGAATTACAAAGCATTTATTGGGACAAAGTTGTTACCCTTTGAGTTAGCTTTCAAATGCCATAAGATTGGGTCCATTTCGATTAAAAATGAGGAAGTTATGACCAGATTATCTAGGTTGGTTCATAATACAACATGCAGAACTTCAATTTTGATCTTAAAACTTCAAAAATTCATAACTTTTTTATTTCAAAATTGAATTAAGAACTTCATAATAGATGGATTGTTAGCTTGAAATGAGGAATACAAATATATAAACCAATTTCAAAGACTCAAACATCTACCCTCTGAAAATGACCAAAACCCAAAACTGATTTCAAATTTGAAAGAAAGAGATGTGTACCTAAGCTTGATGACACTTTGATTTGAGCTCAAACTCTCCTTGATCTCCTTGAATTTTTCACCCAAGACTCTCATTTCCTTTAATTTTTCAACTCAAATTTATATGTTGAGCTCCTCCACTAAGTATAGGCCTTATATATTTATATTAGTAAGTGGATTAATTAGCCAAATCTTTGATTTACTATTAGTTAATTACTAGGACATGTGTCCTCCCTCAATGCCATTTGTCTCCAAATGAAACCACTTGTCCCATAGGAAGCCACTTGTCCCACATGAAAGCCACTCATCTTGCCTTGTTATATGTATTCTAGGATTATCACTAGGTTGGTTAAGGGTTCAATTAATTCCTATCCGACTATAGGACTTTATTTTATCTTAAATTAAATTAATTCCCCTAGGCACATAATTACATATGGTTAGTGTGTTTAGTCATATATTTAACATATTTGCAGTCACACTAACCCCCAATCATCTGGCACCTGGCACTCGGAGTCTCGCACCTCGACACGCATCTCGAAGTACGCCATATTTTAATTTATTGAATGAACTAACTTAGGCTATAGTTTTAATTAGACATCATATCCTACTATTTAGATTATTCTAACATCCCCGGGTAACTCCTACCTGATACCCGCATCGACACGTTTCCCAATGTTTACTCATCACACCAATTCTCTTGATAGTAACGTACACACATGCGATGCAGTACAATAATATAATGATTGTAAATAATGCATTATAAGCAACCATCATCCATAAATAACATATACCCTCAATTCTCATATCCGAGTCAATCGAGTTGTCCACGTAACACCTAAATTACGGCCATTAATCTATGAGATTAACGTTAATCGTAGTTTAATTAATTTGGGTCGTTACAATTAGTGTTGGCCACTACCCCACCTGAGCAATTGAGGAAGTCAACCCAGCAATTCCCCAATCTCATGATGTGTAACGTACATCGCTGGAAAATCGCTGAGACTTAATTGAGGTTATCAATTTGAAGCCAGCGATTTCGCCCAAGCGCCTTGTGGGTAAACCCACGGCGTAGGGAAGGCATTGGATGTTTTTCTGGAATTTTAACTGAAGGTTATATTTTTGAAAATTATCGAGTTTTGTCGAAGTACGTCGTAAGGATAAAGGTCGAGGCAGTGGTAATTAACCCCGAAAACTTTTGTCGCCTCGGCAACGCCGCAGAAAAAGCGTGACATTGATTTGAAATGGGTTTTATATCATTTTCAAGATATTAATACAAATTAAGTAAACTTACCTAAAATAAAATATATGAATAATACATATATGAACATATACCAATGTAGACACGAGGGGAACTAGATAGGAACTTCCAAGTTAGGATTAGATAGGATAGCAGCACTTCAAGGTCAATAGGTTTTGTTTTATCTTCAATCATTTCATGCTATTAGTTATGCTAGAATTCACGATAGTTAATGGTTGATCTCTTGCTTGGAATGAAATTGAACATATCTTATTGTTCCATTTTATCTTGTCCTTTGAATTCTCTATTTATGAATGTGTGTGGAACTGATATGCTTGGAATGAATAATTGTAAATGGTACCTATGACTGGAGAGCCAGCGGCCATCGGTCATCTCCTTCTGCTATTATATGATACCTTTGAGGGCCAATCTATGGTAGGCAGGATCATAATGATGCTTAGACACTAATTTATTGAGGCATGATCATATTTTGATACCTTTGAAGCTAGTTGATCGTTACATCACACATTTTATATCAGATTTCCACTTCGTTGACTCTATGGCATTCATTTTTTCATTTTTATCTTGTTCACTATCTTGTTCAGGCTTTATTTTGTTGTATCATGCATTATATAGTATGCTTGCTATATTATCCTTTCATGTATTGAATGATAGTAGGATTGGTCAATAACCTTGTTCATGCTAGTTATTACGCATTAGGTATTACTTGAATGATTGAGGGTAAAACAAGCTTCTGTTTTACTGAGCCCGTTGAAATATTGCCCACCCCACTACTTTTCCCCCTACTAGGTACCTCAACTGCTACTCATAACAGAGGAAAGAGTAAGGTCATAGTATAGAAGCTCTTTTCTCGTTTGCAAGGTTGTTTATTTATATTTATATGGTTTTGAGACAATTATGTAATAAACAAGGGATTATACCTTAGGTAGACTTTATGAAACCCATAGAGTAGTTGTTTAACTTTATAAGACTTTATATTTTTATTTCCACACTTAATAGACTCAAGAGACTTTTATTATGCATCTATTATATGTCTTAGTAGTCTATTTATAGATTGTCTTATAGTATTTTCGTAGGTAAGGCTTACTAAATCATCGCTTGACTTGTTAGGTTACAAGTTAATAATTAGATATGTTTAATAATGTGATTTAGGTTGATTTTAGATATAAATGATGATATTAGACTAGGTATTCTCTTGTTTTTGTAGTTTTAGGATTTAATTAAGAAAAATGAAGAAATGGAAAAAAAAAGATGAAGAAAATCAAAATAATCAACTGAAGATTAGTGCCAGCAATTAGCCATCAATGTGAAAATACACTAGGAATCCTTATCTAAATCGGTAGCAGATAAGAGACAATAAATCATCATTGAATTAGAGTTTACACTAGGAATCGCTAGATGAATCGGTATAGCACATAGAGCGAAATCCACTGATTAACTCAGTGATTTGTGAACAAAATGGAATCGCTGACAAATCACTGAGGTCGATTACGAGTTTTTTAGATAAGAACAAGGAATTTAAGTTTATCTAAGATTTGTATATATTAGGAAACTATAAATAAGACCTCAGGGCTTCAAAATCTCTCTCTCTCTCTCAACCTTTCTAAGCATTCTATGTTATTTATTAGTTAGTTTTTAAATTTATGTTTGAAGCCACATTAGAGCTTTGTTTATTTCATTAAGAGGTATTTATTTAATTATGTCTTTTAATTATATTATTATGTTATATATTTACAGTATGAGTGAGTAGTTTATTAATCTAAACAAACCTTATATATGTATAAACTTTGGATTGCTATATAGTTATAATTAATGAATCTTATACTTAATGCTTTAAATCTAATTATACATAACAATCACGGTTTTAATAAGTTTATTTTGTGTATTACAACTAATAAGGATTTATATTGTATGCATAGTTGCAAATATGTATTATAATATTTGGATTATGATTCTATATCTATGATCATTGACAACAATTATAGATGTAGTAACCAGAATTAATCTATGGGGCCATGTTTTTTTGAGTGGATGTGTCTAGGTATTTGTGTTATAAGTTATTTATTAATTTGCATATTCTGATTAATATTTGATTTAGATTAAGCATGATTTTCATTGAGTGTTAATGTTATCGTATTCATATTTTATTGTGTTTTACCTAATAGGTAGATTTACGATGATAAGGATACGACTTATTTTCCATTGAATTTAAGGAAATCGGTGGTTTGCTAAAGGCTATCGACCTATCATGAATTAGGATTTAATGATTCCAAGATTCCATGTGATATGATTATAACTATGTTATGAGGTGATGTTAAGTTCTAGTGTTTGAATGTAATCCAAGTATATTGCATTGTTTAGTGGTAGTTTGTTTAGATGTTTGTTTAGACATTTATTTAGATATTTATATTATATTGAGTTTGAGTTTTGTTGAATTAAGTTTGCATTGAATCGTTTGAATAAGTTTAGTTAGTTTTGTTAATTAAGTTAGTAGTTATAGTTTTTAGTTTTTTAGTATTTTAATTCTCATTTAATTAGATTAACTAAATTAACAAAAACAAGAAAAAACTATTTCCTTAGAAGTTCGAAAAATCCATGTTGAGATGTTATCTTATTTACCACTACTACAAATAATAGGAAAATACGAAGAAAAAAAATATTGTGCACGCTCGACACGTGTCAATTTTTGGCGCCATTGCCGGGGATTTTTAAATAATTTCTTAGGATTTCAAACGTTGTATGGTCTACATACTTCGTCGCTCAAATTCTGCAGGATATTTACATCCGTTTGTGTTTGGTTTTTTGGGTTCATACGTAGCGAAAAATTCAAAACAATTTTGAAAAACCCCAATAGGATCGAAAAAAAAAATCCAATAAACTAGATCTACAAAAGTAAACCATATCTTAATCCGTAATTTCATTTTCTGATTTCGTGATTTAGAAGACGTTCAAGTATGCGTCTTCTATCAAAAATTCACACACAAACAGTGACCACAATTTGGACTGTAGCCCCATGAAAGATAGTAAATGTTTTCTTTCTTTCCCAAATTCAGAGAACTCGAAAATAGCAAAAAATGAAAACTTATTTCATTTTAGGTTTTCAACCTCTATTTATATGTATAGATAAGCCCTCACTTAAAATTGTATTCGTAATACAACTATTGTATTTAGGCAGTTTAAGCGAATTACACATATGCCATAATTAATAAGTTATCATATAACAAATTGTAAGGGCTTTTATGTCATAAATTTTGTCATATAAAATTCATAACTCTAGACCAATTGAAGTTGTGCAAAGTCATTTTTTGTGTATGACCCAACAGGTTCATGCGACATTGGCGATGAACCAAAATCATTTCGGTACACAAGTCATAAGCGATCTCTAGCAAGGCATTATGACTACTCAAGTAACATGAATATCAAAATTGATTCAACCTAATGAATAACATATATCATATACTTTTATCATGTGATATCTTTTGATTAAACATAAGGCATGGAAAGTCACCCTTAATGTTCAATCGTACTAGTCTCGATCTTTAGGTAAGTTGAAAACATCAAAGTGACATTGATCATATCAATTCACATAAACTTGGTCATTATCAGTCTATCATATCAAGGGATCCACCAGTATCTCTCTCTACAAGAGTGACAAATTATATATTGATTACACACCTTCACATATTATTCACATGGTAACCATTCACAATCTTTATAATCGTTTGGTTAAAGACAACGTTTGATTGTGTCAAATTACCGTGCTCCTAATATTGAAGTATATGGTAATCTCAAGTCGAAAGACTAAATGATATACGTATCATGAGTAACATTTGTGACTTAATCCATGTGGTGTTCTCATAGCGAGTCGATCCAGTACCTTGTTTCCTAACAAGTACTCATGATCTCAATTCATATTACTATAAGCATGATCATCACATAACCATCAATCAAGATTTATACTAGTCTTAATTCATTATAGTTCCTAATATAATGAATGACTAGGGACATTAAGGATATTTCAACAAATACTCATGGATCTTACTATAAGGTAAACATACAATCACTTATAATAAAACAACAAATAAAAATCTCTATTTTATTAACTAAAATTATAAGATAAACAATGTTTATAGATTGACCTATGGCACATTCCCTAAAAGTTTGGTCCTAAAATAAATAAAACTTTTAATCGAAGTTTAAGACAACAACAACAACTTAGGGAAAATTTAGTTAAGATGATGGAAAATAACAACAATAATAATAATGACGATTTCATTAATAATAATAATGATAATAGAGTTATCAATAATAATAATAATAATAACAATAACAATAATAATAAAGAACTCACTTTTAGACAAGCAAATCAAAATGTTACAATATATGAGCCTATGTGTAACATCCTCTATCTCGATTAGGGCGATACTCGGCCTAAAACCCTAATTAATCGCCGGTAACCCCTCCAAACTTAACTAGAGCAAGTAGCCTCTCCATCAATACCTAGTAAACTCAACTTGTATAGCGATATCGAATAAATAATACAAAGTATACGCAGCGAAGAATTTAACTTTTTTGATCATTAACAATATACGGAAATACAGAGTTTATCAAATCCCAAAACCTCATTTATAAACCTTCCAACCCTTTTTATATAAAACAAAATATATCAAATGGTATATATATGTACAAGAAGTCTTATTACATCGTAGAGAATACAACAAGACACCTAAATCTTCTTTTTGCCCTTCGCTGAAGCGCTAGGTTGTGAACCTGAAATATTAAATTTGGGTGAGCGCTCCAACTTGCTCAGTAAGTAACGATTCACAAAGCCATCAACATTCCATATAATAATCAAGAACATTATGCAATAACAATATGCTTTAATATTAACTAACAAGAATATGGAAAGCATATAATTCAATAAATAACTGATGCAAATCAACTGACAATGACTACTACACTGTAATTCTCATTTTATTTATAAAACTAGGGCTGATTACCAATTGATGCCATTAATGCAATTGCAGACCAACACACTGGCCGATGTGTTGTCTAGCCAATCCATTAATGCCCAATGGTTCTATCCAAAATCATCTAGTGAGTATATAATCTACGCAACCTTTTTAACTGATTAGGATGTTACATTTAGGCTGGGAAGGTAACCCATCTCCTATATAACATGGTCTCAATCTCAGGAACTTACTCTCGTGAATCATAGTAAACACCATTTTCCATTTATTAACATCATCACAATGTACATAGTCCCCCATTCAGTTCATAGACTACATGAACTATATACTAGGATAGTCAGGCAACATTGATAAATAAGTGAATCCATACTTACCTCAGTTTTGGTCTCCATAATCAAATTCCAAACTTTTTGTTTATCTTACGCTTTCCCGGGGATCCAACACCTATCATAAATCACTTGTGATCAATCTAGGTCTAATACCTTATATTTAGAACCCCTAGTTCAGTCCCTAAGTCCTCAAGAAGTCCTCATCAAATAGCAGCAATACTGCTATTTTTTGGGTATGAGCGCGCTCCTTTAGTAGATGAAGTGCACTCCAGTAGCTAAGTTCATCCTCATTGATGAAGGGAGCGCGCTCCACCCTATACTGTCTCGATAGTACACAAGGCAGCAACCATTGTTCCATCCACAAATCTATACAACAACAACAACAAATATTCTTAAAATTCATCAAGGATGACCTCTAGTGAGGTAACAAACCATTTCTAGTCAACAAATAACATAATTCACAGAGATATAATCATTACCATCAAATTGAACTTCAATAAACATAAAACTAAACTTACCAAAGTGATAATCTATGGATTCCTAGTTGATTAAGCTATTCAATTCACACCAAATTAACTCCCTGAATGATCTCCTAAGATCATAAATCAAACCCTCAACTTTCCTTCTCTCACTTAATTGAATTTATGTATATAAGTATGAGGTTTTTAGTTTAAATATATAAATTTTCTCGAGATACGCATCGCGATATCTCGAGACTGATCGAACGATTGATGTGCTAACATGACACCTCTAAAGTGACATACATGTTCACACTATCAATACTCACGCTTATCTCGAGGTGATCCGACGATCCATATAATTCAAACTAGTCTTATAATTTTTAATATATATTTATATATCAAATATATATAATTATATATATATATTTCATGTATTTGCTTGCCAATAAACTCAGCGGACATGCCTACGAGTATTTTCAAGTGTGCACATTCATTTCAAGACCCCCTCGTCGCACTTAGTATACCGGCTATTTATTGTTTGATTACTTTTTTCCCATTTATAGGCTTGTATTAATTTCCTATTAATCCCACAATCTATAAAATTCATTAAGCATTCTAAACAAACATCAATCATTATATAAACTCACGCACATGCTAATTGAGGTACCCCGGACTTAACCATGAGCCTAACTCAGGTTAATTAAGATTTGAATTAACACTAATCACCGACTTAAAGTAACAGGTCGTTACACTATGTGCATAACATACCCCGACGGATTTTTTGAATTTGAACTTAGATCTGGATTTATTAGTGCCTTACCTAATTTTTATGGTAAAGAAAATGAAGACCAACAGAAATTCATAAGGGAATATCAACATAAAGTTAACGGGTTGAAACCAAAAGAAGGTACCCTAGAACAAGTCAAACTTAAATTTTTTTCATTTTGCATTGAAATATCAAGGAAAAGATTGGTTGTTCTATCACCTGCAAGATCCAATAACTAGATGGACTCAAATGTTAGAAGCTTTCCTAGATGAATATATGCTTGCTAGAAAAATCAGTTCCTATAGAAAGCAAATCACAGTTGCAAAGATGAAATATGATGAAAATTTTAATGAATTTTAGGATAGATTCTAAAGATTAATTTCTTCTTATCCACAACATTGATATACTCAAAGGGATTTATTAGAATATTTTTTATGAAAGACTCGATAACTTTGAACAAAGTTTATTAGACACGGTATGTGGTGGATCTTTATTTGAAACAACACCAACTTTAGCAAAGGAAGCAATTATTAAAATGGCTAAACAATCTAAGCAATATGGTAGATTGAATCCTCAAAAAAAAAAACCTTATGAAATTGATAGTAGAAGAAATAATATGTCTGATGAGAAAATTGATGAATTATCTAATATGGTTAAGCAGTTAATTAAAGATAGATCTAATCAAGTTAAAGCTTGTGGATTTTGTAATGAGGTTACACATCCTATAGATGCGTGTCCTACTTTACATGAAAAGAATACCGAAGAGGTTAATGCAATGATGAACCAATTTTCTGGTCCTCTAAGAAATCAATATAATAACATTACTTATTATCCTGGAAGAAAACACCCAAATCTTAGTTATGGTCCTCAAAATCAGAATTATATTACTTATAGACCAAGAGCTCATAAGCAATTTGCACCTAATTAGCACCATCAACAAAATGCTCAATCTACGAATCCAAGTTTAAAGTAAGTCTTGCATAATTTTATGAACCAAAGTCATCAAAACTTTATAAAGATTTCTCAAAATCAGATTAAAACTGATACTACTATTAATGAATTAAAAAATCAGTTAAGTCAAATGAATCTACAAATAAATAGGTTAAGTACTCAACAGAGTAATCAAGTTAAAGCACCTACGCAAGCTGATGTTGCTCTTACTAATCAAGCACAACTCAATGCTTTATTCAGTTATGAAAAAACACATTATAACTGGAAAGATACTTAAACAAGGTAATAAAAAGAAAACACATAATATTATTGAAAAAGATGAAAAAGAAGAAATGATGGCTAATGTCATTCCTACTAGAGAACGGATGGCTGAACAATTAAAATATACACCTTATCCTGAAAGGCTATACCTATGGTATTTAGCCAGAGTTGAAGCATATGAAAAATCTTTAAAAAAGTCTAAAATAATTGATGAGGATGAAAATGATAAGATTTCTAATAATTTGAATGAAGGTATGTATTCATATTCTACCGTTTCACAATGATTAATTGATGCTAAGAAGGAAGAAAATAATGAAGACATACGTGAAGCATTTAGAAAAATAGAAATTAATAAACCATTGATGGAATCAATTATGAAATTTTTTAATTATGATGAAATTTTGAAAGAATTCTTTAAATCAAAGAATAAATTTTTAGAAGAATCTAAAGAACACTTAGGACAAAAAGTGTTTGTTTTAATTAAAAAGAAAATAAATGAGAAATGTTCTGATCCGGGAATGTTTGGAACTCCTATTACACTAGGAACTTCTTTTATAGATTTTGATATATGTGATCTTGGAGCATCAATTAATGTTATATCACTTAAATTATATGAGCCATTGAAAATAGGTTCATTGACTAATACATCTATTTATCTTACCTTAGCTGACAACACAATTATTAAACTCTATGATTTACTAGAATATGTTTTGATAAAAGTAAATGACTTAGTATTTCTAGCTGACTTCTTTGTCATGGAAATGGGAGATTCAGTATGACCTAAATCTCCGCCTATACTTTTAGGAAGACCATTTCTTAAAATAGCTAAAACAAAGTTAGAAATCTTTGAAGGAACAATATCTATGAAATTTGAAAACAAGATTGTCACTTTTCATATTCATGATGAAGATGTTTATGATAATTCTGATAAATCTAATAATAAATAAACTAATGATAATGAATATTTAGAATTAAACAATCATAATTTAAAAGCTGAAGTATATGTTATTAATTGGTTTTGATAAAGAATAAGCGTGTAGATGATACTTCAAATGCAAAGATAATAACTCAAGAATGGAGGGTTAAGTAACTGAACAATATTGAGAATGATTTTAAAATGGAGGGATTTAAAGCTACAAAGAATAAGAAAAAAAAAAGAATCTAGCAATTGTCAAACTGGTTGATCCATAAGATATATACATAAACATAAAAATCAAATGGGCTTGGTATTTTAAAGCTATTTGTGATACATATTCTAAAGCAAACTACATGCCAATTCACTTCTTTCTTCATACTCAACGGGAGTTGGATGTACTTGCTTCTGAAATAGTTATTTTACCAAACGGTTATTCAATAAAATAAAAAGGAGTGGTTACTAATGTATCGATTCAAATTGACAAGTACATTATTCCCACATACTTTTTTGTTATGCCATATTTCATCAATGAAAATCCTCCATTAATCTTAGGACGACCTTTCTTAGCCACTTCTTAAGCTGTCATGGATACTTTAAACAAGACAATCACTTTTAGGGTGCATGGCCAAGCAATCACTTTCTAAAATGGCACTATAGTGGACAATCCTACATTTCAGTTTATAGAACCAGTTTAAAACTGCATGGTTCAGTCAAACCAACAACAGTAAAAAAAGCGCTCTATGGGAGGCAGCCCATACCTTATCTTTACTTTCAATTTTAATATTAGAATTAGTTAGTTGTTTTTATATTCTCTCAACTTTTGACTCTTATAATAGGAGGAATTTATTCTAGAATAATTTCATGTAAGAGGGGTTGATCGAGCCAATTCTTTCTGTATTGTATAGTCTTTATGTATTAGTTTTTATGTTAGTCGGTCATTTATAGAAATGGAAATATTACTTAGTACAAATCATAGTCAAATTCTAATAATTTTAAATAATTATACCTTTTTATTTAACATATATGTGATAAATATATGAGAAAATCAATTAAATTGAAGAAATTATAAAAATAGGTCAGCGATTTCCTAGAGATTCTTATTTGTACTTGAAATTGTTGTGAAAATCGACAACAGTCTGCAGAAATTTTAGTGTAATTTAAATCAGTGGTTTGTCATCGATTTGCACTTATAACTAGGATTCATTGAACTAATTGTTAAGCCACCGAGGTTCATTTTCAGCGATTTAGGCGGTAATTTCCCAGCAAATTCACTTAAACCCCGAATCAATGAGAACGAATATATGTTTTTAAAAATAGAAACCCAACATCTCCACATTTTCATTTCACACTCACAAACCATTGCAACTATTCGATCAAGAGACCAAAATTTCGACTAGATTCAAACTTCTAAAGCTATATTTTAGTGTATTTAAGTGATTCTCACCTCATGCTTTACAGATTCAACCTAAGATTTAGTAAGTTTTGAGAGTGTAGAGCCAACTAGGGCTTGAGCAAGGGGAATTTGAAGTTGGAACTTGGGGGAGTGTTCTAGAGGAGTTTTGAATTCCAAACTTGAAATATTCACTTTCAAGAAGGTAATCGATGAAAATGCTAGCCTTTTATCGATTATGTTTTCGGTTCTTCATCAATTTTTGGATTTTTATTTAATTTAGAATCTAAATTTCAAAAATTTTACTCTTAATTGATTTTTATGTCAAATGTTTTCAATTATAATACTAGTATGGGAGTGGTGTGATGATTTTTTATTGATATCGAATTTTTGAACTATTTTAGAATATGGCGAATGGATTGAATTTTATACGCAAACTAATTTGAGTCTAAGTTTCAAATGAGTTTGGGGGTTTTTGTGTTTGTCTATCACATGACTTGAGTTACTTACGAACTATTGTGTTTATCAATGATGTTTTATCGATAAATTTCATATGAATTTCAAACTTTTGATTTATTAACGATTTTTCCAATGAATTTCTTCTTATTAGATAGATAAGTTGAATTTTACTGACCACTTTTTCGGCAATTTGGTTTTAAATGATTTTACAGGTTTATTCTTTTGCTTGCACCTATTGAAATGGCTGGAAGTGAAAAAGGTAGAAACTCGAGGGAGGAGAAAGGAAAGGGAAAGTTAGTAGATTAAATCAAGGATAAATTCAAAGTTTCCCCAAGTAGATCTACGTCAATCTCTTTCAATACACCTAGGATTAAACCACAAAGAGAGCATACTCCACCTTTATCGTTTAGTTATAATTCTAAGGAATATGAGGATGAGGAGGAGGAAGTAGAACAAGAGATACCGAAGGTGGTGAAGAATTATATTCTTAGGAAGGAAAATTTTATCAATGAGAAGAAGGCCTTTGACAAATTTAAGAAAGATGTAGAGAGAGTAACGAAGTTGATCCCAAAGATGAGATTCAATGTTAAGAATGAGTTGAAATATAGGCCTAGGATCTTAGATATCACCGATGCGAGAAATTGGGGATTATTGACTAAAGACTATAAGCATTTAGACCTTGAGGATGTTCCTAGTGATGAGGGGCGCGATGTTTTAGTAAAAGAGTTTTACGCCAATGCTTTTGGAAGTGAAAGTAAGAAAGAATCACAAGTTAATGGAAGGACAGTGGATTATTCCGCTGCAAGAATAAATCGGTATTTCGGTTTATTGGAAGTTCACAAAAAATGAGGCGATGAGTATCCAAGACCTGAATATGCGATTAAGTACCACTACCCCATTGAGAAAATTAGGGGAGAATTAGAGGCAATCCATGGTGATTGATTCAATTTAGACATGAAGGAGTACTCGAAGGACATTACTACTAAGTTTTTTAGGAAGATCACAAAAGTATTTTGTTATTTCATCAACGCCAACTTACAACCAAGTCTGCAATATTATGAGACCATGAACTACAAAGCCGCTTTGCTTTACCAAATTTTGAAGGGATTGAGATATCTAGAAGTTGGAAATATTATCTATGAATCGATAAGAAGTGTCATCACAACAAAGAAGAACGACGAATTACCCTTTCCATTGATGATCACGGCTTTTCGTAGAGAAAATCAAGTAAATATGACCGGACTTAAGATGGATGTTTTACTAGAGAAGACCATCACGAATGAAGTAATATAGAGATATGGAAAAATTGATGGATATTAAGACTCTGAAGATGAAAGGGAGAATGTTGAGATAGCCAGAAAGAGGACAGAACAAAAAGAAAAATCAGAGATGATACAAGAAGAGTTTTGGAAGAAATGTCGAGAGCTAGAAACGATCCGAATGAGGAGCAACCTGCTATGGACAACGATGAACTTTACATGGAGGAGTCGGAGTTGGCCTTTATGGGTACAATTCTACGCAATCAAATGAAAACTCTAAAGAATCAAGAACTGGTGTTCGAGAACAAGAGGGCCTTAGCAAGGAGCATTCACAAGATGGAGAGGATAATGTCTAGAAGACATATAAGACAAGGAGGCGCATAGATTCATGTACTATCTACGTGGATGCGGCTACCGCCTAATCATGATTTTGATATTCAATTATCGCAAAGTTAGGACTACACCCTCTACGATCCCGCTGCGAGTTGCCAGTCTGAAAGGATTAATTAAGTGGCGAATAACGATGATGTGACTTCCAAATGGCGACATTAACTTTGTTACTCTACTTTATTTTTTTGTTTCTGAGTGATAATGTGTGAGGTCTTTCATGTAAAACTCTGGGGATATATTATTCGTGATCTGTGATGGTGCTATACTAAAAGGGATCTATGCTTGATGATTGGATACATCTAATATTATATTAATTCATGGTGGAATTACATTTGATGATGTTGAAACATTTAATACATTGGTGATGGTTTATTCTAATTTTTATGCACTATGTTTGATGAAATTTATATATTGAGTTTATCTTTTATATTGATTATCCAATTTATAATTATATTAATTCGTTTATACTTCACGAGATATATTTGTTTTGTTGGAAAGTCAGCTTAATTTTTAAACCTTGAGGACAAGATTTCGAATGAGTTTAGGGGTATTTTATGTGAAGTGTAGCAATGATGGCAAAAAAAAAACAAGGAAAGAAAGAAATGTAGAAAATAAGTTCAGAATTGATCCAAAGTTGAAACTTTTGATTCGATATTTAAGTGAGTTGATGAGATTTTTCAAATTTCTTTCGAATTCAAGTAAGTATGAATTTCATTTTACTTTATTTTTAATTAGGAATATAATAGAATGAACATATAATAGATTTTGAATGGAAGTGATGTTTTTATTATCTACATGAATTCTATGATAGAAAGAATCAATTTTTATACCCTTTTTTATGAACTTTACTATTTGATGTATAGATTGGATTCATTGCCTTATGTTATTCATGAGAATGGGTGGAAGATTGAAACAATAGTGCAAGATGAACAAGACATATTTCTAAGAATTTTGTGATACAAAGGCTATTAATTAATTATTTTTATAATATATATAATTATCATGCCACAATTGAAAGAAAAAAATGAGTTAGAAACCAATGAGTTTCTATAAGTTAGAAAGAATATTTTCTTCAACTTTAGTGGACAGTGAGAAGTGCTAACAAGAGGTTACAAATATATAGAGAGTCCTATAGATCCCATAGGAAATGGAGCAGGGAATCTATTGTGGGAAAAATGTGAGAATGTCCATAATAAATGGAATTTGGACTCAAAAGTCAAATGAAAAAACTAATATAATAAAGAAAATAATTAAGATGAAGTAGAAAAAGGAATGAGAGATAAAAAAAATGTAGATGTTCTTAAACTCTTCAAAGAAAAGATTTAGCTTGAGTGCTTGAAGCTAGGGTTGAGTGAAGTATTTTTTAATCTCACGTGTTTTAAAACGATATATTCATTGGTATCTTGGCAAAATTCCTATTGATTTTGTGGTACTATTTATAAAGTACTTTCTAAAGTTAAGATTAATCTAGTGATTTTTGTATTGTGAAATTCTATACTAGTAATCGTAACCTCGATGTTTGTCAGTGAAGATTGAGAACCATATATTGTGTACTGGCCTTGGTATTGAACTATAAGTTCTAAGGCGTGTTGCATTTGGTGGTTGAGTTATCATTAAGGGATGGTTTGTTTTGTCTAAATCATTATATTCTATCATAACTTTCATTTAGTTATGGGCAATATGTTTTTATTTGAAGATCACTTCTCTTTGAAAAACTTCTATTATTTAAAGTTAAGATGAATTATATTGAAATCATGATATAAAGAATGAAAAGAGAATATGATTGAGAGTATTCTTTTGCTCGAGATAGCAAAGTGTTGATTTTGGGTGTAACAGCCCAAATTTTAATTACGCCGTTATTATTGATTATTTTCATACTTGGACGCCAGCTCAGATCCGCGTGGATGCCGCAGATAGGTCAGGGCACGCCTGACTAGGTAAATAGTAATTTTTTGTGATTGTTTGCCTATTTGCGATGTCGTATATCAAATTATTTTACCTAGCATGGCATGTGTGTATTTATATCATTGAATCGAGAGAGATAGTGTAATGGGTGTTTGCCTCAAGAAACATGTCAATACGGGTGCGAGCGAGCGAAATGTGGGTACGCTAGGTAGGAAAAATAATTTGATTAATCAAATTAATTAAATGTGACAAAATACAAATCGTAAACCCACGATCTAGGCCAATTGATCAAAACTAGCCATTATGGCGCGCCTTGTTATGCGTCTTTGAGGTGCGGGACACCGAGTGACCAAAGGTAATTGAACGAGACTAAAAATTTCGTATCTAATAAGGACAAATAAGGGCATGCCACCTATACCACCTAATACCCCTAAAATGAGGATTTCCACTCATTTCTTCTCTTTTTCCACGTCTCTCCCTCTTCACCTCTCTTCAACATATAGAAAAGTGGGTATTTAGGCGGAAAATGAAACAAATTCTTGGAGGAGTTGGTTGATTGAGAGTGGAAGATTTTATGAGATCCTTAGAGTATTTGGAAGTGATTTGATCAAACAAACAAACAATCAAGTGAGCATCTTTATTTTCTTTCAAATTTCCATTAAAATGAAGCTTGAATGGGTTTTAATGGCGATGGTTGATTGTTGGTTAAATGTTGGAGAAAACTTGATATTAATGGTGTTGGTTGTTGTTGATGATGTTGTTTGATTGTTGTTATTGTTGTTGGTTGATTTAAATAAAAAAAAAAAAAGAAAAACAAAGACGTTGGAAACGTCTCTATGAAGAAGAAGATGGGGAGGGGGTTGCACGCACGCGCTTAGGCAAGGGCCGAGTCGATCCGGCGCGACCGGTTGGCGGGACCGGACCGACCCGGTGACCCGAACCAGTTAGGCCGACCGGTTGGACCAGGTCAAACCCGGTCTAGGGACCCACCTATTTATTTAAATAATATAATATTAAAAATCAATTTAAAAATAGTTTAAAATTAAATAAATTACGAAAAAATAAGAAAAATAGGTAGAAAATTATGGAAAATTCCGAAAAATAAGGAAAAATATAAAAAATGAGAAAAAGATAGAAAAATAGTATTAGAGAATTTTTCGGGTGTTTGACACCCCGGTATAACTCGAAAAGTGTGTCAAACCAAACTTTTTGGAATAAAATTTTCATGTTTTTGGCCACACATTATAAATTCACTTAATTTGACGCTAAACTAGTTAAAATAGTTTAATTGGACACCAAGAACTTAGGAGACCATAGTCGGGAGTCGGGCGCGTATCTCGAGATGTGAGCGGGACTTCGGAGTGCGTTTTTGAGGTACGTAAGAATCCATCTGAAAGTCACTAAGGGTTTACTTTTCCATCGTTGATTTCCTATTCCTTGTTATTTTACTCTATTCCGTGATACATTTGGGTTGGTGGTCGAGTTACTCCCACCTGATATTCGTAGTGTACTTATGGCACACTAGGCTGTAGCACGTGTGATCAGGCACTCGGTGAATTGCAACCCAAGTTGCATTAAGGGTGCATGTGTCGGACACGCACCGCGAGGAACCAGGTTAAAGGAAGTGGGGCACCCATCGAAAGGATCTGGGGTCCGAAGTACAGTTTAGTCTGACCGGGACGAGTACACACTTTGTTTCTCACGTGTTATTTATTCATGTGATGATCGTAGCACAGTTGCTTGTTTAGTTTCTCCATGATTATTTAACATGATTATTGGTATCTATTTATTTTCTTATAAATGCTCGGTGTACTTTGTTTGGAATCTTACTAATTGTACTCTCCATCTGCTTTTGTGATGGTCGAGTGCAGATCCCAGTACTAGTAGGGGCAAGGGGATTCTTGGCGACTTCATCTGATTGCCCGCGGTCGAGGACCCACTAGTATGTGTTATTTTGATATTTTGCTTTACTTTTGGGTATTGGGAGACTGGATAGACATTGTACTTGTATATGTTACTGCTTAGTATTGTCGCCTATATACATAGTACTTTCCGGGTTTTCCACAATAGGAGTTGCTCTTATAAATGATGCTTTATATGATGATGAATTTAATTGTTTTACTTGCTTTAAATTTAAGACTTATGTTGTTTTAATGCTAAAGTGATTCAACTGTCTAACTAAACTGATTAACGAAATGAGTTAACATGCATATCGAGTGGTCGTGATGTAGCAAAGGACGTTAATGGCGCGTAGGACCCAGTGGGTCAATGATCTAATAGGACTACGGGGTCGCGACACTCCATGTGACGACCTCGGGATTTAGGGCCTCCACATTGGGGGTATTTGATAAGTCAATAATTAGACATGTTTTATAGTGTAATTTAAGTTGATTTTAGATATAAATGATGATATTACACTAGGTATTCTCTTGTTTTTTGTAATTATAAGATTTAATTAGGAAAAATGAAGAAATGGAAGAAAAAAATGAAGAAAAGCATAACAGTCAACTGAAGATCAGTGCCAGTGATTAGCCAGCGATATGAAAATGCACTAAGAATCATTGTCTAAATCGGCAACAGAAAAGAGTCGGCGAATCATCAGTAAATTGGAGTTTACACTAGGAATCGCCAGATGAATTGGTGGAGCACAAAGAGCCAAATCCAGTGATTAACTCGGCGAGATGTGAACAAAATGGAATCGCTGACAAATCGCTGAGGTCGGTTACGAGTTTTTTAAATAAGAACAAGGAATTTGAATTTATCTAAGATTTGTATAGCTTAGGAAACTATAAATAGGACCTTAGGACTTCGAAATCTCTCTCTCTCTCTCTCTCTCTCTCTATATATATATATATATATATATATATATATATATATATATATCTATCTCTCTCTCTCTCTCTCTCTAAGCATTATATGTTAATTGTTAATTAGTTTTTGAATTTATGTTTGAATCCACGTTGGAGCTTTGTTTATTTCATGAAGAGGTATTTATTTAATTATGTCTTTTAATTATATTTTAAGTTATTTATTTTCAGCATGAGTGAGTAGTTTATTAATCTAAACAAACGTTAGATGTATATACTTTGGATTGATATATATAGTTATAATTAAGGAATTATGTACTTAATGCTTTAGATCTGATCATACACAACAATCATGGTTTTAATAAGTTGTTTTTGCATATTACAACTAATAAGGATTGATATTGTATGCATAGTTGCAAATATGTATTATGATATTTTGATTTTGATTCTATGTCTATGATTATTGACAACAATTATAAAAGTAGTAACTAAGATTAATATGTAGGGCCATATTACCCGTGTGGATATTGATTAGCATATTCTGATTAATGCATGATTTTCATTGAGTGTTAATGTGTGACGGCCCAGTTCCCTAAATCAGGTACCACCTGGCCTAATCCCATCATTAAGCCTTAACCTACGCTACATAGGACTTAACAATGTATTAGTCAGTCTATACATTTCATTCACCTCGTTACACACGTTTAATGTAGACTTTATTCCTTTAGATTGAATTATTATTTACAGAGTTCATTAAGAAGTTATTAACAATATCTTAATTATTAGCGGAAGACTTAATAACATTTGTTTAAGCATTTATGAAAAAACTTACTGTGGAAACCAGGTAAACTGACGATCATATAATATCAACAAAAGTAATACATGAAACCGTAGGGAAGTCTAGTCTCTCATCCAATATACAACCCTAAGTTATACAAAAAGACATAGGTAATAATTACACAAAATGATCACCTACGAAAGTATCAGAAACAATCCTCCGTCAACTCAAAACTAGTCGCCAATTTTCTCCTTCCCTGGTGTGCTACTCGAAGTATCTACATCCACCGTCATATAAAAGGACAGTGACTACCGTAATATAGAAAGTAAAACTGAGTGACATTTATCCACATTTTCAAATATACGACAAATGTCTGAAAGCATAATAATAGCAAAGAAAGCTGAAACAAGAATCATCATATAAGATACTTAAGCTAAACATCATGAAACTGACACTCAGCTAAAAAGTAATGATCAAGGGTCGGTTGACTATGAAATTACATCACATCAACTTTATTCCACTATTTAGGGCGTGGACATACTCATGTTGCACGTTTCTCGTATATATATAATTTACTTGTTGATAACCCCGGGTCATATACCCCGTGTGTCGCACAAGCTAGTGGCGAGATGCCGACAACCCTAAAATCTAGTGACCCCATGTGCCGCCCATCTCTATCATATAATGGTCCAAATTACATGAACTCCTTTCACATTTCAAGAAATGACACAATTTAGGAATCCAATAATGTGATTGCATAACTAATGCACAAAGGAAATGAATTCACAATACCATAGATCTTCTACCTAATAGCATGCTATTCTACTTGATTTACACACTTAATAACCAAGAATGACATAGCACGTAAATAAGAGTCAATGAATACCACTAAAACAACAACTAACGCCATGATAACAAACTCATGAAATGAAAGAGGACAACGAAGTCATGACATCTAGAGTACAATAGCACATCATTCCAAATGAATGTAATCAAGAAGCATAATGGAAAGAAATGGAAATAAATATCTCAATCAGTTTACTTACAAACCACGCCAAGCTCCTATGCTAATCTGATTTCTCGACACCTTAAAACGCGTACCCGAACCTCTGAGACTCTTCCCTAGGCTCCTGGGATCAATTAATTTGATATGTTTTAGAATGTTTTTAGACCCTCGGTTAAGATATTAAGCTTATTTAAGGTGTTTGAATTTAAGTTTTAAAATTGCAGTAAGTGTGTTGTCCAGAGCACCTATAGCGCTGGGTAATATGTCTAGCGCGCTAGTAACCCACTTAGCGTGTTATTCATACTTGTTAGTGCACTACTCACAAGTAGCGCACTAGTTAGCACGCCTAGTGCACTAAACGTGTGAAATCCCAAAAATTCTACATTCAGAATTTTTGAGTTTCTTCCTCCAATTGGCCATCTCCATCGCCTTAGATCCCTGTTACCCTCCACTAGGAGCCCAACACATCCTCCATAGCAACAACATCAGCATGCACTTCATATATACCATCAAATTCATCAAAATATGCTTGCATTTTCTATAAAACTCAAAAATACACCTAACACTTTGATTGATCCAAACTTGATCAATTTAACTTCTAATTTCATTTATTGCAAATTTAATGGTTTTTTGCCAGGAATCCAAATATGTAAACTAATTTCGAAAATCATTTCATTTACCCTCTAAAATCACACAAAAATCAGAACTGAACTACACCTCTATTTTTTTCCAAAACTGTGTAGTTTAGCTTACCTAGTTGTAAAACACTCCCAACTTGATCAACTCCTCAAACACATTAGAATTCCTTCATAAACTTGTTGATTTCTCCTCTGGTATTCTTCTCCTAGCTTTACTTCTTCTCTAAATATGTAAAATGAAATGAATTGCATGGTTATCTCATCCAATCTTATATATATTAGATAGGATTGATTTATGGCCATTGATATTAATGTACACACGCATCTCGAGACTAATCTAATGGCCTACGTCTTGATACAATTCCACTAACTCTCCGCTAAATTCATCTAACTAACACCATTTGCAACTCAATTGATCTTTTGATGTGTCTACACGTATCTCGAGGAATATCAATGACTAATGTTTTAACTTGCTGACTTTGGTTACATTTAATGTAAATCAACTATAGACACATTGATCTAAGTATATAATCCACATTAACTTAAATTACATCTCACCACATCACTCTCTACCTCGGTCCTACGCTGACACTCATCTCGAGGCATGTCCCCACTCATGTCTCGACATTTATATACAAGTAGATGTGACTTAATAAGTCTACACATATACATCACAATAAGCATCCATCACTCAAAAAAAATATAATACTATGTCCTCTCACCGAGTATTCAGACTATGTACCCACTCTCGGGCCACGTCACGGGTAGGTAACCCTGATTAGAGACTAATTTACTATTAGTGAATCCTCGGCCATTCATAATGCTATTGTATTTCTATTTTATTGCGTTTTATCCAATAGGTAGATTTACAATGATAAAGATATGGCTTATTTTCCATTAAATTTAGGAAAATCGATGGTTTGCTAAAGGCTATCAACCTATTATGAATTAAGATTTATTGATTCCAACATTTCATGTGGTATGATTATAACTATTTTATGAGGAGATGTTATGTTCTAGTGTTTGCAATCCAAATATATTACATTGTTTAGTGAGGGTTTGTTCAGATGTTTGTTTAGACATTTGTTTAGATATTTATATCATATTGAATTTGAATTTTATTTAAATATGTTTGCATTGAATTGTTTGAATTAGTTTAGTTAGTTTGGTTAATTAAGTTAGTAGTTATAGTTTTAGTTATTTAGTATTTTAATTCTCGTTATTAGATTAACTAAATTAAGAAAAATAAGAAAAAATACTTTCCTTAAAAGTTTGCTAAATTCTGTGGAGACGATATCTCATTACCACTACTACAAATAGTAAGAAAATACGAAAAACTGTTGTGCGTGCTCGACACGTGTCACTGGGTCATCTCGAGGGATTTGGTGATGGTTTAGGCTGGACGACCCTAGTCATAGGAATTGAGGTCGTCACATCGATAAATGTACAACTTTAAACCAAAGCATGAATTGAAATTCAAGGGATTGGATTTGTTTGTCGGTTTTTAAATGATTGTTTTGGTACCAGTTTTTATAGATAGGCTTATAGTGACTCTCGTCACCTCATTCTCCTCAGGTCAATGGAAGGAACGTGCGACACAACAACATACTAACTAGACTCGAAAAATCTCGAGTGCTCCATAAATTCTCAACGGACTAGCAGCATTAAACTCTAGTAGAACACATATTATGAGTAGTAACTAGCATCAAATTCTTCCACCTGTCACGTGGAGATTACAATACGATGTCACCCTTCTCATATCTCAACAACACTGAGGCACATCGATTGCCAATAGACCAGGCCCCAATTGCCACTTAACGTAATTCCACTTACCGAGTGATGATAAGATCACTGGCAATAGCTTTTGATCTAAATTGGAGTGCACGTGCACTGAAATGACCCTCACCTGAAATAGGGTCGGGTCGCCGTCCCTGCAGTTACTCAAGCTCGATACATACGAACCAGACCCAAATAACATCACCGCACACCTAATTGAACCTGTGAAACATCATACTACCATATAGGACAGTAAATGCGGAATTTAAATCAACACTAAAATTCATATTATCGCCAAATCAGCGTGATTGGTATCCAACAGTTTCATAATCTCAATAAGTTTCCAAAGCAACCTTAAAACTTCCATAATGGTTCGAAAATAGATAAGGAGGGTTCAACTCTACCCCAAGTAAAAATACCTAGAGTTACAACCCAATTTATTGTTCTAAAAATCAAACAAATATATATATATTAAATAATCATACAAATTCTCGCAAAGCAAGGAGACTTCAAGCAATGGCCTTCCCCTTGCCAAGATCGTTCGCACTCGTAGATGGACATGTATTGTAAGTGGGATGAGCTAAAGAACTAACGGAGCCCAATAAGAGAAGAACTACGCTCAAATATTAAACATGCAAGTAATACCTATAAATCAAAATAAAACTAGCATGCGTTTAAAATCAGGATATATTGAAATATGTAGCATGACATCAATATCATATAGAGTAAGCATATCATAATCATAAAGCAACTTAAACAGATATATGGAGTATTAAGGATTGTAAAAACATAAGAAATTCAACTTTTGCATGCAAAGGGGTTCCAAGAGATATACATAGAATGTAATAGATATAAATGCAAGTTCGTGGTCACATTTATCATTACCTTCCCTTGTTGACCAATCATCATAATATAATAAATATGTATGGGTGAGTTGATTCCACCGTGTGTCCACGGCTCCTCAAGAGGCCCGGGTGACTTGGTTCCATTGTGCATCCATGACTCCCCAAGAGGCCCTTGTAGAAATGGGTGACTTGGTTCCACCGTATTACTATAGCTCCCCAAGAGGCCCTTAAGCATGTAAGGTGACTTGGTTCCACCATATGAGTATGGCTCCTCAAGAGGCATTACATGAAGTCAACCAAGTAGGTAACGACCCCATCGCAAGTCATTTTTGTTAAAATCATGAATTCCTAATCACAATAATAGCATGCCATATTTAATAAATGAGCGAAGCTCCCCACTTACCTCGACTTACAACGACGCCTATAACAACTCCCGGTACGCTCGAGATCCGATGTGAACATTCACGCGATGCTATACAACCATAATACATCTCATCAATAAATAATTTAATTTAAGTTAATTAAATCTTTCATTAATTAGTCGTTGGGATCCACTAGTGTGGGTCCCGCGGGTCCCCCGTCGCCTGATGTGAGGGTCGAGGGGTGGTACCCGATCGGACTCCCTCGAAAATGTGATAGTGTCACGTTCGAAAGCATTCACTTGCTTTTATTTTGTTATAAATATATATATATATATATATCATTTTATTTCATTATATATATATATATATATATATATATATATATATATATATTTTTTTAGGTTCAGGGGCCGATTCAGTCCCAAGTCCCAGTCCAGGGGCCGAACCGGCTTCTAGTTGACCAGGGGTCATTTGACCCTTGGTACACGCTTTGGCGACCACTTCTCCCGCCAACCTCGTAGTGGCTGCGATGGGGGGCGGCGGTGAGCCGCCCCTCTCTCTCGTACTTCCTCTCATAGGGCCTTCTAGTGGAGGCCCCACCATGGTGCGGCGCGCGCAGCAGCGGTGATGTCGTTGCCGCCTTTCTCCGCGGTGGCCACAACTCGTCGCCGTCCTCTTTGGCGGCGGCGACACTACTCCACCTCCCCTCCATTTTGTGTACACTCTTCACCAGAACTTCTAACAAAGAGAACTTAGATTAGGGATTACCTATTTTTGAGATCTGTGTAGTTGTTGTCTTCTCCTCCACCTTCTCTTTAAATCTGGGGTTTTGAACACAAAAAGGGAGTTAGGGTTTTAAAATCAATTTATATTAGGTTTACATTGATTTAGGGTTTCTGAATTTACTAATTTGCCCCTAGGGCATGTTTATTTGTATTTGGGTTGCCACATGCACTTACACAACGATAAAGGAAAAACTTAAAGTTTAAATTCGTAACCAAAAACCTCATAACAACAATGTAATCAAGAATACGAGAATCAGAGTTAAACAATATTGGAATTGAAAGCACAAAAACCTCCCGAATTCTTAAAATCCCTAGAACTCAATCACGTTGGTCTGGGACATGGAACTTAGCCACTCATTGACATATAGTCAACACTACTCTTTATTCAAAGAATAGAAAAACAATGCAAAACTTAAAAAAGAAATAAAAACTAACAAAAAAACCAAAAGAAGTTTTCTCCCTTCCTAAGAGTGTTTAAAGATCTAAAAGTTCAGAGAGATTTAAAGTCATTCTCGTATTTATAGTAGAAGTGTGATGAGAGGAAATCTAATCTTGTATCTTGTATAATGAAAAAATCAAAAACTACCAATCTTCGCATTTGTCCAACACCGTACGTTGTAAACACCAAGATTTTGTGAATCGCTGAGAAGGCATTACGATACTCTGTTTTCTGTTTGATTTTTTCCCGACTTGAGTCCAGAGTCACGCGAGCGCCGTGTGTAAAAACATAAGGCGTTGTTAAGGCATTGGTGTATTGTTGGAATTTAAGGTTCGATTTTCTCTTGGGTGTTCACTAGGCTTCATGCACAACATTTCCAGTGAGTTTCCTCTGATCTGATCAAGTGTTGTTTAGCAATTCCTTGTCGATTTCTGCACAATCGAAGGCGCTGGGAAGGCGTTGGGCCTTAGTTCAGCTTTTTAACTGGATTTTTGTAGGAAATCACTCTTTCTTTTCAATAGCCTGTATTTTCCTTGAAAACACAAAAACAAAAGTTTTAAAGTATAAATGGAGACAAAAGTGTTGGAATTTATAGTAATATCACACTACAATACAGTACAATTGACAACTTATCAATCTCCCTAAAAGTAAGCTTCGACCATTAAGCAAAATGAGATCGATGGAAAAAGTGGAGAGATCCATGAAACGAGAGAACGTGAGTTAATCGAGAGGGATGAGGTTAGGGGGTCGACGAAGAAGAAGGAGTTTACTTGGGTTAAAATCGAAACCTAAACCTCATTTTATGTTCACATTGTTATTTAGTTTTTGGTTAGGTAGATGTCCTTTTCCCCTACACTTATCCAATTTCTTTCATTTTCACCATTGCCTTTTTAGGTAATTTCCACCCTCTTTTTAGTTTTTTTAAATTCTCCTTGACAACTCATTTGTGGTGGCCCTAAATCTCGAGGCAAACTTGGGCACTACTACGTTGCATCATATGTCACCTTGCCTTTCCACGTCATGGTCTGCTTGTCTATGATGCCCCTCGACCAAATTGGTTACTCACACGTTTTACGATGAACCCTAGCTTAACAAATTATTCTTCATGAGATTATTAGTGATTTAATTAGCTAGTTAGTTAATCTATCAGGTTATCATACAATTCTACAGCGGAAGTCTTTAAATATGTGAATAAATTATGCATTTTAACAATCTTAAGTCATGGAAAAACTGGTAAAAGGATATGATGTATATAACAAGGCAAAACAAGTACAACAAAATACCCATATACATGTATTCAGTGTTCCACAATCCCCAAAACCCAACAAAAACGTAAATATATACATACTGTAGTCAAATACGAGATGGCGTCAATAACTCAGAGGTAGTCGCCCAAAACCTCCTTGCCCTTGCTCGTCAAATGATCTACACTCAGTCACCCAACAAATATAGTGATGAGTCCAGTGAGTAAAATCCCAAGATAAGTTCACAAATATTCATAAATAAAATTTATAAAACTATAAGACATGTAGGTTATACATCTGGCAACAAAAAGTCATACTCACATGAATATAGTCAGCATTCGGCATGCAAAAATAGCAACGAGTAATGTAACAACACATAAAAATTAAGCAGGCTCGAAAGTAAATAAGTAGTAAATAAAAACAAATAACACGAGAAAACCTTGACCTAAACCAGCCGGTACATCGATAAAACAGGACAAGAATCCACGAATATACTTGCGGGCTTACAATGACTAAACCTCAACTATGGTAATAGGTGAACCACTTCCAGACGCTATTTCGAGTCAAGGGAACTCCTTACATCCCTCTCGACGGTCATATATACATTCCACTATCGTCAACACGAATGTTAAAACAAGCAACCCGTGCAAGTGATTTAGCCACAACCAATATATATGTAACCGAATTTAGACTGAAAACTCATGTATGCCCACCAACAGTCATATATGTAATCCGATATCGACAAAATCACACCATAAATTATGTGAAACTTTTCGATGGGTTTTATGCACCTCAAAAGTCGCGCTCCAACTTCTCGGACTCCCAAATTCTACCCCGATTAGCTCCCCGGTACTTGAGCTATGGTACCCTTTGTATCCTGAAGTCGATTTATTGTATTTATAGTGTTTACAAGTGTTTTAGTTAAGTGTGTATGTCAGAAATGCAGGACATACCCTTAAAATTGAGATGTCGACTGTCATTAGCGCGCTCAGTAGTCTACGTAGCATGTTATGTCTGAGTAGCGCGCTAGGGTGGCACCTAGCGTGCTACTGTTCTTCAAGATAAAGAACAAGTGTGGCATGCCTAGATGGATAGCGCGCTAGGCATGTCATGCGGAGAATTCTAAACGAGAATTCTGCACCCAAAGACCCTAATTGGCATACTCCTAACGCCGTCGACCACATCCTCGACTCGTGCAAGAAATAAAACACCAAAAACAACAACCAAAACAACAATTTTAATTCAGTTTCTAGAAAATTCATACATTCATCCAACTTTCCAATTATCACCAAAAACCAAATTTCCATTGAAACTAGTTTATAAACATTAATTGCAGTTTTAATTAGACTTGTAAATCATCAAAGATTAATCTAAAATAGTGGTCTAGTCATCAAATTCGAATTGACACCAAAACATCCCAATTTGTGCTCATTTTCATGTGTAAGAGGTGAAGAATATGATTACCTTGAGTTTGATCCCTCAATTTGAGCTCCAAATGCTGAAATCCAGCTCCTCCCTATCTGAATTTCTGTGTGTTCTCTCCAAATTTGCATGTGAAAGTGGGTGGTTTAGTAGGAAAGTCCATTAAGGATTGGTTTATATAGATTACTTGTAATATAATGTGCTGCTCGTATCTCGAGAAAAATCTTGAGGTTCCCAATTAAGCTATCCACATAACATTATAACTCCAATGTGACACAAATCAGTGACACATCTTGCCTAGTTTCTTCAATCTAGGATCATCACTAGGCTGAATAAAGGTTTAAATAAATTCATATCCAAACTATAGGACAACCATTTATTTAATCAATTAATTTCACATAGGCATATAATTACATATGGTTAGTGTGTTTAGTCTAATACTTAACATATTTGTGGTCCCACTAACCCCTGACTACCCGGCACACGGTGGCCCACACCCCGACACGCATATCAAGGTACATCATATTTTACTTTATTTAATTAACTAACTTAGGCTATGGTTCACTTATCTACTACGTACTATAGTTAGCCTAATCTAGCATCCTCGGGTAACTCTTTTTGATACCTACGTCGACATGCTTCCCAATTTAACTACATGTCACACTAACTCTCCCGATAGCAACGTACACACATCCCCAAAATTAAATCTCGAGAAAACTATGTTTCACTTAACCTATCCTTATGTGACCACGCCTCACACCCTTCCCGATAATACCAATCTACTCGAGAAAACTATGTTTCACTTAACCCCCTTGAACACTTCATTACTCTCGTACCCATTACTCTCGTACCCATTACAGGGGGACATAGTGTTGCATTGACACATAGGCGTGTGCTACAGAGGTGATCATGATCCGTCACGCTCCTCAACACCTCTGCAACCTACTCTCAACCCGATTTCATGCCCAAATTACCTTAACCCAGTTACCTGTCTCCAGGTAACCCTAAACCTTTTCTATCATGTATCACAACATAATAAATGTAACATACCACAACATATCATGACCTACCATGCCCTACCATGCATGTTTGAACTTTAACTACAATTATTCATAATTTTTAACTATATACCTTGAAACCGCTCCTGGGACGTCTCTCGCCTTGGCTTAGTCATTGTATGCACTGGTTTTCGAGTCTGCACCAGTGTTACTGCTGCTAGAGTCGCTGATCTTCGTGGGCAGTCCTTCCTAATATGACCCTCATGCCCACATCGCCAACACGTGGTCCTCCATCTTAATCCTGCCTGCTGATTCCCTAACCTTGTGATCCTTGATCCCTGCCTCTCTGTTCTTGAGTCTATCTTCGTGGTGGTGCTAGTAGTGCGGGTGCAGTATAAACATTGGTTGTCCGATCATTGTCCCTACAGCCTTGACCGTAATGTTTGTCCTCTCTATTATCCTAATCTTTTTGTCTCTTCTACCCAGAGCTTTGTCCAGTCTAACTCACAGCCTCAGCAAATAAATGCATGTCACCGCTCTACATTAAATGCATCTCATGCGTGAGCACTCTATCGTGCATCTCATGCAGTGTCTAGGCTCCTCGGTAGAAACCATGGCTATGGCGATGTCCTCAATCAATCCTTAAATGAAATAATAAATTTGTAGTCTCTCGGTGCCCGCGACGTCCATGAAAAACTATAATAAATACTGGTATCTATCCATGTATTGTAGCACTGACCGGCTACCACCCCGTCTCGAACTAGAAACTCTTCTCTCTGCCTCAGCTAGATCTCGATCGGAATGTATTGATCGTAGAAAATATGTTGAAACTCAACCTATGTGGTCGGATAGGGATGAGTTTCTATATATGCTATCCACCACATGGTAGCATCTCCTCTCAGCATATGCCCTGATATCTTGGCATGTATGCTCTCGTGAAGTCGCAGTAGCTTATGTAGCCTCTAATGCGCAATCAGCCATTTCCCAACTTCCTTTGGGTCTCTGCCTCCATAGAAATATCTGGGATCAGATTTGATGAACTCCCTTATCAACTTGACCTCTATTATCATTGACATCTCAAATACGTCTGTCTATGCCGCCATAGTTGTCGGTGTCTTAGTCGTAGTTGTCGATGTCTCGATCTATGCTACTATCAGTGCGAAATCCACTGCTAGAGTCTCTTGTACCACTGCCTACATTGGTACATCTTGAATAATCAATGCAACTATCATTGGAACAAGCTGTCTTCTCGGTCGTGCTCTATATCCGAGCAATGGTGAGTGATGCAAGCACTATTGTATATGTGCGCATCATGTCCATTAATAGCACAAACTACCCGTCGTGAGTTGCAAATCGCCCGATTGACCGACATTAGTAGTAGGTAGAGTTGTCTAGACATCCTATCATAGCCCGAATTCCTAATCTCATTTATTATTTGTAATCAGATCATCGACATGTGATGTGGGACCCATACCATTATATGTGCATTAACCGCGGTGAGAGGGCCGAGGTATATGTTAGATTTGCTGTGGTGTATGCCTAGTGTTTTGTATATGTGTAGATTACTAAATCATTTCTACCTGTGTATAGGCGTCGAGACGTGAGTGGACACATGCCTCGAGTTGCATGCCAACGTGGGATCGGGTTAGAGATTCATGTGGTAAGTTTATTGTGAGATTAGTATGGTTTAAATAGTGGCTTTAATGTTGCTATAGTTGATATAGAATTAAATGTGTCAAAGTTAGTGATTTAATTCAATAGCCATGTGATTTACATCGAGACACGTGCTAGCACATCTAGAGACAAATGGAGTTATTGTTGGTGTTACTTAGGATTAGTTAGTGGAGAGTAATGGGAAAAGTGTCAACATGTAAGCTATTAGATAGGTCTTGAGATACGTGTTTACAACAAGATGTGTGGCTATCATTTAACCATACCCATTCATATATATATATATATATATATATATTATAACAATGAATCAACACATGCAAACCAAGTTTTCTCATTTCTTTAACTTAACAAGTAAAGAAAGTTTCTTTGGAGTGATCAAAGAGGAAGAGAAGTTGAAGAAATCAATGGGTTTTAGTGAAGGTGATGATCAAGATTAGTATGTTTATCAAGTAGGTAATTTGCATACACTAGCTATTTAGTTTAACTTGATGAATTGATGAATTTTAAGTTATATACATGGCTATTTTTGTGTTGTTGATTATGTTTTAGGGTTTCGGGAGTGTGTATGGAGATCCCCAAAGCATTGGTGAGGCCTAATTGTGAGTAAACTCGAGTTCATTTGCAGAATGCACTGGTTTTCCAAAGACATAGCGCGCTAGGTGAAACAGTTAGCGAGCTAATTTTGGTTAGCGCGCTAGAGACAGTAGAAAGCGCGCTAATAAGATCATTAGCGCGCTTATTGCCCTGATAGCACAAAAATCCACAATTTTTCAAAACTTCGAAAACACTATAACTGAGCCTAAAACCTTAAGTAAGGGCCTAAACACATCCAAAAACATATTATAGGTCATCGGGAACCTAAGAATGGGTTCTGAATGTGCGAATACGAGATTTGAGGTGTCGAGAGGTCAGGAGGTCGGTAAAGCTATGACTTTATATCATTTGATGTGATTATACCAGTTGATTGTTCATTTACATTTCATTTTCCATTTTAACTTATTTGTTATAGTCTATATTGACTATGTCTAAGTTTGTATTGTCATATCATAGACTTGTTTGTTATTCCTCGCTTGATGAGATTGGTTTCCATGATATTTTGATAACTTGAATCCATTCATGTGTTATATGTTATTTCTTGTTGTTTTACAGTAAATGTAGTATAAATAGCATGCTATTAAGGATTTGTAAGTTTGTGAAAGACTTTGTGGACTTGTACTCTTTGGAAAACTTGTGCTAGCATAGCCAAATTTTTGGATTCCTTAATGAGTCATTTTCTTGAAATCATAAAGTAGTTATAGAATCTAGAGTCCATTGCACTATGAGTAGATCAGCACACGAGATTAGAGTCCCTGGGGATGTTGGCACTCGCCACTAGGATGAGGCACACATGGTTACAGTCCCTAGGGTAGCTGATGATATACGGGGTTAGAGTCCCTGATGCCACTAGGGTTAGAGTGCCTAGTGAGGTTGATTATGTGAGACATGTACATTCCTTAGTGATTAATGGCTTCGTTGACGTATGTCACAGCCGACCGGATCTAGATCATAACTATTTAGTTTTGTGTCAGTTTCACTTGCTTAACTGTGGTATTTCTTAGCATGAGTATGGTACTTGTCTTTCTTTATTTAACTCATGCTTTGTTAAATACAACTTAGTTTGTTTTGGAAATGTAAATGAATTTGTCAACGGGGATTACTGTTACTTTTTGTACTCACCGTCCTTTTTATGACGGTGGGTGCGGAGTACGTCAACGAGCAAGCTGGGCAAGGAGAAGATTGGCAACTACCTCTGAGCCAGCGACGTACCTGTGTATCGACATTTTGTAGGTTTTGGTATTTTATGTATTATATAGTTATGTTTTTTATATGTTTTTGGGTTGTATATTGGGATGAGTGTTTAGCTCCCTATCTTATGATAACCATCACACTATTTTTATTCGCCACTTTGTTATATATGCATGTGATTATGGTTTTCTGGTTTCCATACCCTTAGGATTTATAATAATTACTTCTGCATAATATATTAAGTCTTCCGCTAAGTTTTATAATTGTTAATAAGTTTTAATTAATTTTGATTTTTAAATGTAAAATGATATGTGTTTTACTTATTTTGAACATAAGTTGGAGTATATTTGGAAAGAAAAGCTGACTAATACGTGATTAAGTCTTATGGGGTCAGGATTTGGGCTTAATTACGGGATTAGGTTGGGCGGTGCCCTAGATTAGGTAAGAGGTTGTCATAATTGGTATCAAAGCACATGTTCTCAATAAGTAAGACAAAAAACTTGAATAAAACACAAATCTTAGATGTGGAAACTAGATGATCTTTGCCTATAAACTATTAGTTGGGAAGTGAACAAATGTGAGCTGGGGTTATTTTATGTATATGTTAAATTCTATATGTATATATCTACAAGTTATGCCACGTAATAGTTGATTCGCGTTCGTTCTACCTGCAGACATCGATGGCAAACACACGCGATGGCGGAGATATTGGAGCTAGCGGCAATCAGCATCCTACTACTTCAGCGGATGATTATCAGAGGTTGTTTGACCGAGTAGCGGCTCAAGGGCAACAGTTAGCTGACTTCATTGCCTTCATGAGAGAGCACATGGCGGCTGTCACACCTGCCCTTCTCGCAACTCATACTACAGTGACACTCCACATCACTCGGGTTAAGACTGCACCAGGCACTAATACTTCAGGACCTTGAGCACCTGCACCATTAGTGCCACAGCCACAAGTAGACCCCATAGCACCACATCCACCAGAGTTACCGATAGTGACTGTACATAAGACAGCTATAGCTGGGGACACTACTACTCCTATGCCTACGCCTTTTGAGACAGTAGCACTATCGAGGGATGCCAAGCTGGTGAAGGAGTTCATCAAGTTTAGGCCAGTTTTCTTCGTCGGAGAGCGATATCACGAGAAGATTGAACGGTGGATTCTCTCACATGAGAAGTTACATCTACTATTAGGAGTAAAGGATAGGTTACAGCCTATTCTCTCTTACTACACCCTAGAGAAGGGTGAAGATGTTTGGTGGAGGACCACAGTGGCGAGTAGAGGTAGTTTTACTTCATTAGATGATTTCAAGAAAGAATTTTTCAAGCGGTATTTTCTAGTTTTTATGGTGAAGAGAATGAAGAAGAGGTTCATGGCACTGAGACAGTCTGAGGGTGAGACAGTAATGAGTTATAGAGATAGATATGGCTACCTCGGACAGTTTGCCGGAGAATTAGTTACAAATGATGCTAATGATGCTTTCTATTTTGGTGATGGTTTGAGATGAAATATAGCACAATCTGTTGTGAGCACCAGAGTCAGATCTCTTCAGGACATGTACGAGCATGCTCTCTCTCTCATGAGACATACGAGTTGGGTAGAGAGGAGGATGGACGTGTTGATTTACCAGAGAGAGGAGAAGGTTATGAGTAGAGAGGAAAGAATGGTAAAAGACATAGGAGAGTACAGATACGGTTTCAGAGATGTGGAGCACAAGGTTCTTACGTACTACCAGTAGCACATGCACCACCACCAGCCCATGTACATGACACTTATGGTAGACCTCCCTTACCTTCTCCCGCTAGGCAGGCATTACCAGCACCACCAGCATCTCGACAACAGCAGTAGCAAGGTAGAGGTCGAGGTAGAAGCTGAGATTCTAGGTAGGGACAGAGGCAAGCACCAGGACAGGTTCAGAATGATCAGGGACAGAGATTGCAGTTTAGTCTACGTGGACCCATTACATGTTGGAGATGCGGTCAAGTGGGACATATGGCCCGAGAATGCACACAGCCAGTGGCAGCTTATCTACACCAGAGCAAAGAGGGAGTACACATAGTAGCATAACCAGATCTCGGGTCGACATGAGATCTTATTAAGGTTACAGTTTCTATTTCTGGTATAGATGTTTGTGTTGTTTGATTATGGTTATATGGTTTCATTCATTGTTGGTCGCATGGTAGACATCCTAAGGTTGACGGCTGTTAAGCTTAGCATACACTTAATTTTGAGTACCGCAGCTGAGGATAAGGTTTACCCTAATAGTTTTATTGAGGGATGTTTGATCGAGATAGGTAAGGTAGAGTTACCTGCTAACTTTAGAGTTCTCGAGTTTTCAGAGTTCGACACGATTTTAGGGATGGACTGGTTATCAGCATACCACGCTCATATCGACCGTTTCAGTAAGACAATGATATTTGAGATCTCAAGGCATCCAATCTTCATCTATAGAGGCAGTTCAGCGAGGACAGTAGGTATGAGAGGTCGACCTGCAACTAGTGAGAAGATAAAGGCATTGGTTTCACTATACACAGTACCAGAGAGTCGGGGACCTAAGCTTGAGGATATACCGGTTGTTAGAGATTTTCCAGATGTGTTTTCGGAGGATTTACCTAGTATATCGCCGTCGAGAGATTGATTTTATTATTGAGTTGGTACAGAGCACCAGGACGATTTTTATACCACCATATCGCTGGCACCATGAGAGTTAGAGGAGTTGAAGACTCAGCTTTAGGACTTGGGACATAAGGGATTCATTACACCTTTTAAGTTGCCATGGGGAGCACATGTCCTTTTTATGAAGAAGGATGGTACTTCGAGACTTTGTATTGACTACAGACAATCAAACAAAGTCACAATCAGGAATAAGTATCCACTGCCGAGGATTGATGATTTATTTGATCAGCTGAGAGGAGCACATTTTTTCTCCAAAATAGAGCTACGATCAGGGTATCATCAGGTTAGGGTCAGGATGAGGATAGGTCTAAGACAACTTTTAGCACGAGATATGGACATTTTCAGTTCACAATCATGCCATTTGGGCTTACTAATGCTCCCGCGGTGTGTTATGGATTTAATGCATCGGGTTTTCATACCGTTTCTTGACCGGTTCGTGATAGTCTTCATTGATGACATACTGATATATTCAAGGATCAGAGAGGATCATGAGCAGTACCTCAGAGAGACGTTGTAGACTTTGAGGGAGCATAGATTTTATGCCAAGTTTAACAAATGTGAATTTTGGCTTTCAGAGTTCAAGTTTCTGGGGCATGTTATCGGAGCAGCATGGATAGCAATGGATCTAACCAAGATTCAAGCAATTATGGATTAGTCAGCACCGACTTGAGTGATTGAGATTTGGAGTTTTCTGGGTCTAACAGGGTATTATTGATGGTTTGTGAATGATTTCTTGAAGATCCCTTCACCGATTACTAGGTTGACCAAAAAAAAATGTTAAATCTGAGTGGTCTGAGGAATGCAAGCAAGCATTCGCTCAATTGAAGAGGTTGTTGACTACTACGTTAGTGTTAGTGTTACTAGAAGTTGGACATGGATTTTCAGTGTATACTGATGTTTCTCATATGGGTCTAGGTTGCGTGTTGATGCAAGGTGGTGGTACAATAACTTATGCCTCCAAACAGTCGAAGGTACATGAGAAGAATTATCTGACATACGATTTGGAGTTGGTAGCAGTAGTGTATGTATTGAAGATATGGAGACAATTTATATGAAGAGAAACTCACACTCTTTACTGATCATAAGAGTCTGAAGTATCTCTTCACATAGAATGAGTTGATATGAGATAGCGCGGGTGGTTGGAGTTTCTGAAAGATTACGAGTTTTTTGTAGAATATCATCTAGGAAAAGCTAACATAGTCGCAGATGCGCCGAGTATGATACTAGTTAGAGATGTTGGGATTTACGCATAGATGAGAGTACAGACCGTGTTTACACAATATAGTGTCAGAGGGTCAGATGACTGACAGGTTGTACCCAAGTGAGTTAGCGCAGAGTACAGATTGTGTTGACTGGGCGGAGATGGTTGATCAGTGTCTGAGATTCAAAGACAAACTGTGGATACCTTCAGTGCGAGAGCTGAGAGATGAGATTCTTTAGGAGTTACACCATTCTCGATTCATCGTTCATCCAGACAGGACCAAAATGTACCATGACATGAAGAGACATTTTTTGTGGGCTGGGATGAAGGCTAATATATGTGAATTCATCAAGAACTATGGAATTTGTTAGCAAGTGAAGGTTGAACATCGTAGACCTGGAGGATTGCTACAGCCTCTTCCCATTCCACGATGAAAGTGGGAGGACATCTCTATAAACTTTATGAGAACATTGATGAGGACTGCTAGGAGACATGATTCCATATGGGTTATCGTTGATAGACTTCATTTTCTACCAATAATCGCGCATTACACAGTTGATCAGCTGAGTATACTATTCGGGCGAGAGATTATCAGGCTGCATGGAGTACCATTAACTATTACTTCTGATTGTAATGCTATGTATACATCCAGGATGTGGCGGAGTATGCAGGAGCGGTATGGTACACGCCTTCAGTTAAGCATGGCTTTTCATACTCAGACTGACAAGCAGATTGAGAGATTAATTCACGTTCTCGAGGATATGTTGCGAGCTTGTGTTTTGGATTTGGCGGATCGTGGGAGGAGTACCTGCCATTTTGTAAATTATCAGGCCAGTATTGAGATGGCGCCTTTTGAGGCTTTGTATGGCAGACAATGTCATTCGCCATCGTGTTGGGCTGAGCCAGAGGACTAAGAGATTGTAGGGCTTGAGATTGTTGTCAACCACACGGAGAAGGTCAAATTGATCCGTCAGAGACTCAAGGGAGCCTAAGATAGACAGAAGAAATATGCAGACATATATCGCATTGGTCTCACGTTTAGCGATGGAGCCTTTGTATACTTAAAGGTTTCCCCTCGGAAAGGTCTTCAAAAGTTTGGAGTGAAGGGTAAGCTTGTACCGAGGTTCATCGAGCATTTCATGATTAAGAGACGGGTCAGGAAAGTTGCATACAAGCTTGATTTGCCTCCACTAATGTCAGGGATTCATCTAGTCTTTCATATTTCGATGTTTCGATTAGCTGAGTCGGGAGCAGGTGATCGACCGACTGTGGATTTAAGTTAGATAAACTTAAGTGATGATATTACACATGAGGAGCAGCCTATTCAGATCGTGGACCGAATGGTACAGTAGTTGAGGCACAATTCTATTGCGTAGGTTCTCATCAAGTGGCAGCTCTACGATGATACGGAACTCACTTGGGAGCGGGAAGACTATATGATTGATAGATTTTTGTACCTCTTCGACTCAGGTATTGACCTAATCTAAATTCTAATTTCGAGGGTGAAATTTCCATTAATTGGGAAGAATTGTCACGGGCCAAATTTCTAATCTTGTTTATTATCTACAATCAGGATCACCGACCTATGATGTGGGACCCATACCGTGATATGTGCATTAACCGAAGCGAGAGGGCCAAGGTATATGTTAGATTGTTGTGGTGTATGCCTAGTGTTTTGTATGTGTAGATTACTAAATCATTTCTACTTGTGTATAAGCATCGAAACGTGAGTGGAGACGTGCCTCGAGTTACGTGTCGATGTAGGACCGGGGTAGAGATTCATGTGGTAAGTTTATTGTGAGATTAGTATGGTTTAAATAGTGGCTTTAATGTGGTTATAATTGATATAGAATTAAATGTGCCTAAGTTAGTGATTTAATTCAATAGTCATGCGATTTACATCGAGACACGTGCTAGCACATCTAAAGACAAATGGAGTTATTTTCGTGTTACTTAGGATTAGTTAGTAGAGGATAATGGAAAAAATGTCAACATGTGGGCCATTAGATAGGTCTCAAGATACGTGTTTACAACAAGATGTGTGGATATCATTTAACCATACCTATTCATATATATATATATGTGTGTGTAGCAATGAATCAACACATGCAAACCAAGTTTTCTCATTTCATTAACTTAACAAGTAAAGAAAGTTTGCTTGAGTGATCAAGGAGGAGGAGAAGTTGAAGAGATCAGTGGGTTTTAGTGAAGGTAGTGATCAAGCTTAGTATGTTCATCAAGTAGGTAATTTGCATACACTAGTTATTTAGTTTAACTTGATGAATTGATGAATTTTATGTTATATACATGGCTATTTTTATGTTGTTAATGATGTTTTGGGGTTTTGAGAGTATGTATGGAGATCCCCAAAGCATTGGTGAGGCCTATATGTGGAGTAAACTCAGAATTCTGTTTGCAGAATTATGGGTTTTCCTACACATAGCGCACTAGGTGAAACAGTTAGCTCACTAATCTTGGTTAACGCACAAGTTACAGTATTTAGCTCGCTAATGAGGTCATTAGCGCTAATCCATTTTATTACCGTGCTAATTGCCCTCAAAGCATAAAAATCTGCAATTTTCCAAAACTTCGAAAACACTATAACTGAGCCTAAAACCTTAAGTAAGGGTCTGACACATCCAAAAACAAGTTATAGGTCATCAGGAACCTAGGAAAGGGTTATGGAGGTGTGAATACGAGATTTGAGGTGTCGGGAGGTCGGTGTTAAGACTTTACATTTTTTGATGTCAGTATCCTGGCTAATTGTTTGTTTACATTTCATTTTTCGTTTTAACTTGTTTATTATAGTCTATATTGACTATGTCTAGCTTTGTACTCTCATATCATGGACTTATTTGTTATTCCTTACTTGATGAGATTGGTTTCCATGATATTTTGATAACTTGAATTCTTTTGAATCCATTCATGTGCTATATGTCATTTCTTGATGTTTTACAGTAAATGTTGTATAAATAGCATACTATTAAGGATTTGTGAGTTTGTGAAGGACTTTGTGGACTTGTACTCTTTGAAAAACTTATGCTTTGTAACATAGCCAAATTTTTGGATTCCTTAATGAGTCATTTTCTTGAAATTATAAAGTAGTTATAGAATCTAGAGTATTTTGCACTATGAGTAGATCAGCACGCGAGGTTAAAGTCCCTAGGGGTGTTGGCACTCGCCACTAGGATGAGGCACACGGGGTTAGAGTCCGTGGGGTTGCTGATGATATACGGGGTTAGAGTCCCTGATGATACCAGGGTTAGAGTCCCTGATGCCACTGGGGTTAGAGTCCCTAGTGAGGTAGATTGTGTGAGATATGTACATTCCTTAGTGGTTAATGGCTTCACTGACGTAGGTCACAGCCGACCAGAGCTAGATCATAACTATTTAGCCTTGTGTCAGTTTCACTTGCTTAACTGTGGTATTTCTTAGCATGAGTGAGATACTTGTCTTTCTTTATTTATTTTATGCTTTTATATACCAATTAGTTTGTTTTGGAAATGTAAATGAATTTGTCAACGGGGATTACTGTTACTTTTTGTACTCACCGTCCTTTTTATGACGGTGGGTGCAGAGCTGTCGACGAGCAGGCCGGCAAGGAGAAGATTGATGACTACCTCTGAGCCAGCGGCGTACATGTGCATCGACATTTTTTAGGTTTTGGTATTCTATGTATTATATACTTATGTTTTTAATATATTTTGGGGTTGTATATTGGTATGAGTGTTTAGCTCCCTATCTTATGATAACCATTACATTGTTTATATTCGCCACTTTGTTATTTATGCATGTGATTATGGTTTCCTAGTTTCCATACCCTTAGGATTTATAATAATTGCTTCCGCACAATATATTAAGTCTTCTACTGAGTTTTATAATTGTTAATAAGTTTTAATTAATTCTGATTTTCAAATGTAAGATGATATGTGTTTTACTTATTCTGAACATAAGTTGGAGTAGATTTGGACAAAAAGGATGACTAATACGTGATTAAGTCCTATGGGGTTAGGATTTGGGCATAATTACGGGATTAGACCGGGAGGTGCCCTAGACTAGGGAAGGGTCTATCACGCATCTATCGTGATCTACATCAAAAAGTGTGCACCGGATCACCTTGCGTATACGTGTATATAATATATAGATTAAAAACATAACACGTATATAAGCCCTATCACTGCCCAACTCATTTGCTTCCCAACTAGGATTCTAGGTTAGGATATTCGGGTTTCCACATTTAAGATTTAGTTGTTAAGTTTTATTCTCTTTTCTTTTAGCGTTTTTCTAGGCTCTATCAACCTTGCTCTGATATCAAACTATAGCGACCCCAAATCCTGAGGCAATCCTAGGCATTGCCACATCGCATCACACGTTACCAGGTTTTGCCACATCATGGCCTGCTTGTCTATGACACCCTACGACCTAACTGGTTGCTTACATGTTTTATGATGAACCCTAGCTTAACAAATTATTCTTCATGAAATTACTAGTGATTTAATTGGCTAGTTAGTCAATCTATCAGGTTATACAATTCTACCGCAGAAGTCTTTAAATATGTAAATAAATTATGCATTTTAACAATTCTAAGTCGTGGAAAACCCGTCAAAAGGATACCATTTATATAACAAGGTGAAACAAGTACAGCAAAAGACCCATATACATGTATTCAGTGTTATACAGTCCCTAAAACCCAACAAAAATGTAAATATATACATATTGTAGTTAAACATGAGCTGGCGTCAGTAACTCAGAGGTAGTCGCCCAGAACCTCCATGCCCTTGCTCGTCAAAGGATCTGCACTCAGCCACCCAACAAATACAATGACGATTCCAGTAAGCAAGATACCAAGAGAAGTCCACACAATATTCATGAATAAAATTAAAACTACAAGACACGTAAGTAATACATCTGGCAACAGAAAGTCATACTTACATGAATGTAGTCGGCATTCGGCACGCAAAAACAACAGTGAGTAATGTAACAGCACATACAAATCAAACATGCTCGGATGTAAAACAGTAGTAAATAAATAAAGGAATAACATGAGAAAACCCTAACCTAAACCAGTCGATACATTGATAAAACATGACAGGAATCCACGTATATACTCGCAGGCTTACAGTGACTAAACCCCAACTACGGTTACTTGGTGAACCCCTTGCCATACGCTATTTCAAGTCAAGGGAATACATTACATCCCTCCCAACGGTCGTATATACATTCTATTGTCGTCAACATGAGTGCTAAGACAAGCAAGTTGTGCAAGTGGTTTAGCCACAACCAATATATAAATAACCAAATTTGAAGTGAAAACCCATGTGTGCCCACCAGCAGTCAACATGTAATTCGATATCGATAAAATCATGCCATGAATTATGTGAAGCTTTCTAATGGGTTTTGTGCACCTCAAAAGTCGTGCTCCAACTTCCCCAAACTCCCGTATCTGACCCGACAAGCTCCCCGGCACCCGAACTACGGTCCCCTTAGTCCTCTGAAGTCGATTTACTATATTTAGAATGTTTACAAGTGTTTTAGTTAAGTGTGTAGTTCAGAAATGCAGGACAGTCCCGTAAAATCGGGATGTCAACTATCATTAGCGCACTAGGCAGTCCATCTAGCGCTTTACTTTTATTCAATATAAAGAACAGTGGCATGCCAAGACTGGATAGCGCACTATCCAGCTTGGGTAGCGCGCTAGGCGTGTCGGGCAGCTCCCAGCACCCCAATTGGCCTACTCCAAACGTCGTCGACCCCATCCTCGACTTGTGGGGGAAATCAAACACTAAAAACCCAATTTCCATTGAAACCAATTTAAAAAATTTTATCGCAATGATAGTTAGACTTGTAAATCATTAAAGATTCATCTAAAGTAGTGGTTAGTCATCAAAATTGAATTGACACCAAAACATCTCAATTTGAGCTTATTTTCATGTGTAAGAGGTAAAGAAAATGATTACCTTAAGTTTAATCCCTCAATTTGAGCTCTAAATGCTGAAATCCAACTCCTCCCTCTCCGAATTTATGTGTGTTCTCTCCAGATTTGCATGTAAAAGTGGGTGGTTTTGTAGGAAAATCCACTAAGGATTGGTTTATAAAGTTTACTTGTCATTTAATGTGCTACTCGTATCTTGAGAAAAATCATGGAGTTCCCAATTAAGCTGTCTACATAATATTATGACTCCAATGTGACACAAATCAGTGACACATCTTGCCTAGTTTCTTCAATCTAGGATCATCATTAAGTTGATAAAAGGTTTAAATAAATTCCTATCCAAATTAGAGGACAACTACTTATTTGATTAATTGATTTCACCTAGGCATATAATTAATTACATATGGTCAATGCGTTTAGTAGAGTATTTAACATATTTGTGGTCCAACTAACCCCCCGACTACCTAGCACTCTGTGCCCCGCACCTCGATATGCATCTCGAGGTACACCATATTTTACTTTATTTCATTAACTAACTTAGGCTATGATTCAATTATCCACCGCATACTATAGTTAGCATATTCTAACATCCCCAGGCAACTCCTACCACGATACTCGCGTCGCCATGCTTTCCAATGTAACTACCCGTCACACCAACTCGCCCGATAGTAAAGTACACACATGCGATGCAATATAGTAATATAATGATTTTAAACACCATACCCAAATAACCATCATCCATAAAAAACGTATTCCCTCAATTCTCGTGTCCGAGTCAATCGAGTTGTCCACATAAGGCCCGAATTGTGGCCATTAATCCCCGATATTAACGCTAATCTTAGTTTAATTAATTTGGGTTGTAACACATTTAGATTCATATTTAACTCCAAAAATTAGCTCAATTTCGACAAAAATTTAGGAACAACCCAATGCACTGCATTACGCTTGTACAATTTGTCTCGACCTCTATTTCGCCTTGTATCATGACGAAATAGTATATAATATATCCACTATGCACGCAACACCCAAAAACAAAATTTACCTTAAGATTTTCGGTCTAAAACTCAATTACTTAATTAGTTGTCTAATCAAGTTTTAGAAATTCTCAGATTTCACAGAACGTCTCTCATCTCACGCTAATCGACAAACCCTTATAGAGATGAACACGGAGTTGATCTAGTCCAATTAGGGTAAATCAGTAATCCAATCCAATTATTACAAGTTGAAAAATTGCAATCTAATCTAGTTCATTTATCAATTCAACTTGATCCAGTTTACTAAATGTGAACCGGATTGGATCAAATTATATGGATTGATAATTACAAATTAATACTTATAAAGCTAGAAATAATATTTAAATTCAAACTTAGGCAAATTCTAATAAATAACAAAGAAAGTTGTGTTTAGTGAGAAAACGATGAATACGATTTTTAGTTCAAATTAATAAAGTTTAAACTATCTATATTTATTTGATTATATAACATAAAATGTGTACTTAAACATGAAATAACAAAATTTAAATTATAATAATTTATATTTCCAAGTGTACACAAATAAATAATACATAGATCAATAGCACAAATTAGGGGTGTCTATGAGGTGGGGCAGGGATGGGGAGTGGGTCATTGTCCCATCCCCATTCGAAATTTGATCACCATCCCCGCGGGGATGGGGAAACTTCGTGGGGATTTATGTAGTTCCCCGTGGAGAATCCCCGTTCAAATCCTCATGAAAACCTCGGTGGAAAAAAATCGTCATATCACCCAAAAAAATATTACTTAAAAATAAACTAACAAAAAAAATTAAGGTCTGAAATACATACGTCACAATTCATCCAAGTTCCAACCAAAACAAAATACTAACAAGAAACATATAGTATCAAAGTTGATGTGCAAACAGTGCAATGTGTGCACCAAGGTTAATCAATGGCTACTATAGTATATTCGTCACATGAGAACTTGTAGAATTACCGCATATTGTATATCTTTTTTAGGAAACATATATACTATATATTTTAGATTAATTATCATATGTTTATATTTTTATATAATATACTACAATATGTTTCCTTGTGTGCATTTAATTATATATTTTATATTTTTATGGTAATATATAAACCCTTATATAATGTATATACATCTACATGTTATATGATATTTTATGTGTGTATATACAAAACACAAGATATATTTATTCATGAAAAACGAGGATTCCCCCTCGGACGTACCCATTGAGGATCCCCGCGGGGATACCCATGGGGATTCCCCGTGGGGATACCCAATTGGAAATCCCTATGGGGATTCCCATGAGGATATTTTCCTCCCTATCCCTATCCACAACCCCGTCGCAGGGAATCCACATTCCCCGTGGGGATTCCTCGCCCCATTGACACCCTTAACACATATGCTAACAACATCTCAATATAGAAAGATTTTTTTAAGTAATATAGTTCAAGATTTTTAAGTTCAAATGTGTCTATATATATGTTAGTGTATATAAACGTTAGTTGGATCGAATTGGAGATTTGATCAGCAGATTAAGGTATGCAATCCATAAGGATGCAGGTGGGGCGGGGACTCCCCATTCCCCGTGGGGATCCGTCCCGATGGGTAAGGATTCCTTGTCAACTAGCCCCCATGGGGCGAGGGCCGGGGGGAATTTCATCCCCGCCATCGGAGGCAGGGCGAGGGCGGTATTACCCCTCCCCATCATAAAAAATCCCTATTGGGATTCCCCACCTCACTCTATGGGGATCCTAAATATTCTCTGTGGGAATTGCATTAAAACCATTAATCTTATATTCCCTTTTCTGTATAGTGAATGTTTCACATAAAATTTAAAAACCGACTTACAATTGCGAAGAAAAAACTTTTAATGATTTTAATTTCGAATTTATAATGTATTTTTTCTTTTTTTAGATATTATATGAAAAAGTGTTTGGGGTGGGGAATCCTTGTAGGGTGGGGATCCCTGCTAGATGGGGAATGTGAGTCAAAACTTTCTCATAAGTGGGGATGGGGATGGAGATTGTATTCCATACCCCAAACCCGCCCCACCTACATCCCTAGCAATCCATAAGCCGGTCTAATCCATGCGGATTGTAACTTTTGCAATCCAGTCCAATTTGGCAAACTCAAATTATGAACCAAATAGAGTTAATTGAATTGGATCAAATAAGATTCACAAATTGGCGGATTTCATGTTCACCCCTAAACTATTCAGCGACTGATAGAGCATAGCCATAGTCATAGAGTCATTGACTATTGAGTAGGGGTGGGCAAACCACAGTTTGGTGGTGGACACACTCGAACCACCATCTAATCGGGGGGTTATAGTTTGCCAATTTTTCAGACCACTCCCAGACCGTAAAAACCTTAAAACCATGACCAAATCGACCCTGAAAAATCGGTTTGGTCGATTTGGTTTCATTGATTTTCAATTCAAAAAAAGGGAAATAGAGAATCACCGCAACATCACATATACCAAATTTGACTTCGAGTAATTTCTTCAAACACCATTGATTAAGAAAAAAAAATCTTCAAACACCTTCAACTAACTGCCAATAGAAATCAACCTAACACAAATCACATAAAACTAATTACAACATTGATTGGCTGATGAAATTGATAATTTTAATAACAATTATACAACAACACTATATACGAGTCATCACCAAAGATTCAGAGATCTAGTAAGAATGAGCAGTGAGAAAGTTTGGATGTGAAGGAAGATCGCGAGGCAGAGGTCACTCAAGCGAGCGTGAGGTAGGCTAGTCAGAGGTAGTGAATTCAGTGAGGCTGCAAGGTAGAGGCGAGTGACAACACAAGCAAGGTCGTGAGACAAAGAATGAGAGGCATGAAGTCGTGAAAGAGATGGGGAAGTGACCTACACGATGCTTCGATGCCAATTATGATCGAAGAGGAGGGAGAGAATATGGAATGCAAGATTTGGAGTTAAAGTGAACGGAGATGGAGGTTGGGGCGAGGGCTTTGAGTCTAGGTTGAGAACATAATGAGTTTTGTTAGTTGTATTAGGGTTTTGATCATAAAGTAATAGAACTGGCCTTAAAATCGATTTCAATTTGTTGAAATTTGAAAAACAAAAACTGCCCACCAAACCGGCAGTCGTGCTTTACGGATTTTCCAAACCACCTTAAAACGGCAAGACTTGAAAACTAGGCCAGACCGCGTCGGGTCCACCCCTGCTGTTGGGGGATATAATTAGTCATTCTTAAAATTTCGAAGGTTATTCTAGTCCCTTCATTTTCTACTTGTAGGGTGTCTAGGAAAAACGTCCCTTCAACGGAATCAACACCATAAAATTGGTTTTCGGTGCTGTGCTGACACAAATTATCTACGAAAACCTTTCATCTTAAAAAATCAAGCACAAGGGAAGGGTTTCGATTCTCGCTCGATCAAGTCGTTGCGAAGGAGGTACGAGTGATGGTCTGTCATTGAAATTAACCTGCAAGTTTCTTCGATTAGGGTTCCTGAATTGATTTGTGCTTGAGCACGATCGATGCTGTGTTTAGCGTCAGATTGGTGGCCGCCATCTTCCGCTTTGATTTATCTGTTGTTAGATTGATCTCAGTTTTTCGATCGTTTTCTTTCTGTTTCATCACTGCGTATGATTTCGAATCTTGACATTGAAAAATCTCGAAAGAATTCCTCAATTATCATGATGGTTGGAAGGAGTTAGGTTTTTCCTTGGATTTGTTTTGAATTCTGTGTTTGTTCTCCCCTGTTTTTGGTGCTTTCGCGTTCAAGGATTGTTGAAAAATAGGGAATATGTACTTTGATTATACTGCTCTTGAAAGTTCACGATTTACGTCGGCACTTCTAGGCATGTCATGGATGGTCCATGGGACTGAAGAACTGTGTTTTTAATCAATCCTACCCCTAATTTTCTTTCTCTATCTATGAGTAAATATTTACCCTTTTTTTCGTGATAAATTTGATGTTGTTTTGACAAATACATATTTCTTACATCATGGATCTGTATTTGTTTACTTGCTTTATTTGTATGGTTGGGAGTTCATTACTTTTCTGATTTGGAGCTTAAGAAATGCAGCCAGTTAACAGTTTCAACCATCTGCGCATGCATTTCAAGGCTTAAGTTGTTTCAACACCATTCCTGTCAAAACGCTGGAAAATTACTATTAGAGATATTATTGGCCGCCTTGATATCTTCCATGGAAAAAGGACTGGGTTCCAGTATGTTTGTTAATGACGGTTCATTTATGGAAAGGTTTAAGCAATTTCAACAAGAACAACTGAACAAACACAATACTCCGGAGAATTCTCAGTCAAGTTTAAACTCATCGGGGAGTTCAAGGAAAAATCCTGTTATTGGTAAACCCAATTTTGAATCGAAAACGAGTGAGAAAAGGAAGTCTTCTCCTCTTTCTTCTGCTGGCAAACTTGCTTTTAGCTTGAAGCAGAAGTCGAAGCTTGCAGCTCCTTCGGTGAAATTAGGTGCAGATGAGGACGAGGAGGAAGAAGTAGAAGATAGGCAAGGAGATGGATTGGAAAAAAGGCAGAAGTCTGGTCAAGTAGAGAAATCTGATCGAGTTCTAGACCAAACGGTTGTTGGTAATTACTGCATGTATTCTTTTCCGTTTATTTTTTCTTTTTTTTTAAAAAAAAATTGGATTTTATTTTCATTTTATGCTTAAAAGTGAAGAAAACAGTAAGGGAAGCTGATCTTGAAACAAAGATAATCATGTGTTGTGGTGGCTTTATTTCATCAAAGTACTAGAGAATTTTTAATTGAAGTTATTATGGAACCAATAGCAATTTGTTTTATCGGTTAATAGATTTAATTGGCAAAAGTATTTTCATTCTATTCAATGCAAAGCTAGTGTGTGTTACTGTTGAATCTTGGGTTACCTCATACTTCGTAGACACTCGACAACCTATAACGCAGCGACCCTTTCTCTCTAGTGATAAGAAAATCTAGAGAGCCTAGGCAACACAATTCACTTTTTCAAAATTGTGTTGCTAAGGCTTGAGAGAAACCTGGAGTGGTGAGATTGACACTCATTGCTATTAACCTGTAATTTAGATAATTATTTATCAGCTAAACCTCAGTTTTTATTTTTCTTCTATATATATTTTTCGTTTCCTTGGGAACAATGACTTTTGGTGAAGTTCCTTTTCCCCTTTCATTTGGTTATCTAATTAGAATGTTATTTTGGGATTTGCACCTTCACTCATCATAAATTCATGAATAGGGAAGCAAAAATTCTTGAAAATTTCTTGTCTCATGAATGCAGCTTGTATCTTAAGTCTCTCTTGACTTTCGTGGAAAGAGATGTAAGATGAAAGAATTGGAAATTCTGGCACGCCTGCTAAACAAGTAGTTTGCATTCACTTGTTCATGCTCTTGGTATTAATCAGTTATTTAAGTGACATGCAGCACCAGCTTCCCCATGTGACCTTGAAGTGAAGAAGGCTGCTGATAAACTAGCAAGTTTTGTTGCTAAAGTTGGGAGGCAGTTTGAGGATGTCACTCGCGAAAAAAATCCTGGTGATACACCTTTTAAGTATGTTCCGCTTCTTTTAATTTAATGCTTATGTGTTCTGTGTTCATTGAGATCTTCATATGGTATTCGTAGAATTAGAAAAAGACATATGTTAGGGTCCCTAGAGATGTTCTTTGGTGGGTTTTAGAAAGAAAGGGAGTGCATGCTAGATACATAGACACTATTAAGGATACGTATGATGGAGTAGTAACGAGTATAAAGACATTTGGTGGAGCCACAAAAGAATTCCCCATTACGATAGGACTACATCAAGGATCGGCTTTAAGTCCATATCTATTTACTTTAGTTATGGATGAACTAACTAAGAATATTCAAGAGGATATACCATGGTGTATGCTATTTGCAGATGATATTATCTTAGTGGATGAAATAAAAGATGGAGTGAATAAAAAACTAGAACTCGGAGGAATACATTAGAATCTAAAGGCTTTAAGTTGAGTAGGACGAAAACGAATACATTGCCCTTGTAAGTTTAGAAATACTAGACATCGAGATGATGGAGTGGTAAAATTAGGGAAGTAGAAGTTCCTAAGGTGAACCACTTTAGATATCTAGGATCAATCATACAAAATGATGGTAATATTGAGAATGATGTCACACATAGAATTCAAGCTGGATGGAAGAAATGGCGGAGTGGAACGGGGGTGATTTGTGATCGAAATGTTCCTACTAAGTTAAAAGGAAAATTTTATAGGACCGCAATTAGACCAGTTATGCTCTATGGTAGTGAATGTTGGGCGATAAAGCAACAACAATTACATAAAATGAACGTAGTAGAAATGAGGATGCTTAGGTGGATGTGTAGTAAAACTCGTAAAGATAGAATAAGAAATATAGAAATTCAAAGACAAGTAGGAGTATCACCAATTAATACAAAGATTAGGGAAGGGCGGTTACGGTGGTTTGGTCACTTGCAAAGACGGCCTACAAATGCCCCTACAAGAAACCTTGACTCAATAGAAACTGTAGAAATTCGACTAGGTAGGGGTAGACCAAAGTTAACATGGGATGCATTAATTAGGAGAGATTTGAATGGTTTGGAAAGCTCACCATCAATTGCATTTAATCGAACACAATGGAAAAGTTTGATCCATGTAGCCGACCCCAATTAATTTGGGACTGAGGCTATGTTGTTGTTGTTGTTGTGTTCTGTGTTCATTGATGAATTCCATGCTCCATGCTTAGTTGTTATTTTCTCTAGATCTTGATTGTTTGATGTTTTGTATTCTAAATTCCAGTCACTTCTATGGTATCTCGTGTTGATTTGAGATAGTTAGGTATATATTTTTAATAAAAGAATTTTTCTATTTGCTTTATTGAAGGCGTCTCTTGTTCATAAATGATGATTTTCTTTTGCTATGAAAAAGCAAGATTGAATGGAAATATGATTCTAGTTTCAAGGTCTTTTATGTTTGTGAACTTAAGTACTACACGCGTAAAATGTTTCATCTGCCATTTAAGTCATCAGTTTGTTGTTAAATGTTGTTATATTTATGATATCTGTCAATATATTTTAGTTTAGACTCTTACTTCCTAAAGTTGATTATGTTGTTCATAATTATGCATATTTTATAGCATTATTTTGCTAAATTTATGTATCTTTTTAAAATTTTGCTATAGATCATTAAAATTTAACATGAAAATTTCGGTCAAAACTCAAAAGCAAAAATTCAAAACGCTTAATTTGACAGTTTATTAATTTCAATTTAATAATTTGTTGATGTTTAAGGGTGAATTGAAATTTTGTAATTGCTTTGGATTCCACTCTTTGTGAAGCTTATGGTCAATTTTTTTATATTCCTTGTTGATAAAAATTTTGGTCCTATTCAATGGAATTCAATGGGAAGACCTCACAAATCTTACACCAATAACTAGAAGACACTTAGAACTTGCGATATAAGAACAAGAACAAAGAAAGAGAACAAACACATAAACCAAAGAGAAATGCTCGACTCCTCAGCCCAACACTCATGAATTGAAACCTTACTGCAAGTATACTTTCTGAATACCTATCTCCTCTTTCATAACGTGTGTATACCTTCTCACTTTCCCCTTGAAATTGACACACTTACATCTTCCTACCTCAAAGTCTCAACAAACTCACTCACGCTTCTGGTGCTGCATCAGTGGTCCCATAGTCACTTATTGATTGGGGTCTTATAACTTGTTTCTGATTACGTTTTGCTATTTCTAGAGAAAACACCATTAGAAGCAAAAATTAGAGAATTTGGTTGTAGCGGTTTGGATACATCCAATCACTTGGAAATGCCTTTGGTAGAAAAAACTGGACTAGATGCAATTTGAAGAAGCAATTCAAAGGTATTGAGGAGCAAAAGGAGGAATCCGCCCGAGGAGGGGCTTGCGTCTGATTAGTTAGTTGGTGAGGCAATAGCTTACCAAGGCGATGATCAGTAGCTGGTCCGAGAGGATGATCACCACACTGGGACCGAGACACGGCCCGGACTCCTACGGGAGGCAGCAGTGGGGAATTTTCCGCAATGGGCGAAAGCCTGACGGAGCAATGCCGCGTGGAGGTAGAAGGCCCGCGGGTCGTGAACTTATTGGGCAATAAACCTAAGATAACTTGGGATAATTTAATTTAAAACGATTTAAAAGATTATAAAATATCGAAGTATATCATCGACTACATTAAATCGAGCGGAATGGAAGCCTTTGATTCGTGTAGTAGATCCTAACTAATTTTATTCGGGACTGAAGTTTTTTTGTTGTTATTTTTATCAATTTTTAACAACTTATTTGCCTCTGGGTTCTCTTTGTATTGCTTGTTTTTTAGATGTATGTTCTTTGCTTCGTTGAAGTTACTAATTTACTTATACTTTGCATAAATTGAATTATTTCAATAACTTGCAACATATAAAAACATATATTAGAGCTTTCGTTGTTAGAAAATGTTTTGTTTGCCTTCTTTTTTTTATTGAGGAGAACCTTCTCTCTTTTCTTCTGACACAACAAAGCTTCCCATAAAGCTTTTCTGATGACTAAGCTAAAAATGGAAATGGGTTGAAGGATAAAGAATGTGGTGTCAAGTAGTGAAAATGTTTGAAATGGTTGACGATAAATATTTATTAAAAAGTCTTGGATTCTTAATGCTTTTATCTTGAATCAAAACATTAATATTTGATCTTGTCTTGTAAATCCGCTTAAGATTGGAGTTTAATGGTGTTATTTATAGACTGAAACATAGAGGTCTGATTTTTCGTTGTATGTTGGTTCACGACCTTCAACGTTTTCTCTTATGTTAGTGACGCATAATTGAATTTTCTATGAATAGTTCTCACTCTTCTGATTTGTGAAGTGTGTATGGAACCTTCTAAATTGTTTAAATTTATTTATATTGATAACTCTTCTCTTTTTGGCACCTTTTAGATTTTTTTCTAACTTACCTTGATTTTGAGCACATCAAGATGAAGATCGATCTAATTGATTAAGAAGGATTTAAATGATTTTGATAATACACTGTCAATTTCATTAAATTGAGCAATGTGGAAGAGTTTGGTCCATGTAGTGGATTCCAACTAATTTAGGATTGAGGGTTTGTTATATATTCTTCCATTATTATATATCTGTGCGGCGGTCAGATTGTTTAGCTTCCTTAGTGTAGTCATGCAACTGTAAGATGTTGAGAGCGAGATGATAGCTCCTTGAACTGATGTAACGAGGTGGTCGCCTCGGTGATCTTTATTGATGAAAACCAAAACAAATTACAGCGCAGAGAGCACTCTACATCCAGAGACACAAGAGACTCTCCTGTTCTCACCCAGACCTCAATGGTCTCCTCACTTACAAAATCACTCAATACCTCTCTTGTCCAGACAGTACATCATATATACTGACTCAGACTCATACACACCCCATACTACGTGCTCTCACGTGTGACTCGATACGAACGACTCTAAACCAGACGCGGGACCCACTTCTGAACTAACTCTGCAGATTTGCAATTGGGATTGATCCAGTGCTCCTCGGCTTCTTTCCATTGTAGACCTTCAACTTGGGCTTGGAAGTCCCTTGTTGGGCTGGGCTACTATCAGTACTCCCCCCCCCCCCCGAACAATCACCTTGTTCTCAAGGTGGAAGGCCGGAAAAGACGTCCGAATGTGCTTGACAAGCTCCCAGGAGGCGTTCGACTCGGGTAGGGACAGCCACTTGATCAGGACCTTAGGGCCAGCAGACAAGCATCGATATGAAAGAACCAATTCAGGTTCGACGGCCGCCACGACGGAGTCCGAACCCAGGGGAGGGATGGTAGGAGAAATAGGGAGAGGACCAACAAATTTCTTCAATTGGGAGACATGGAACATTGGGTGCAAGGATGAGAGGGGGCCAGGTCGAGCCTGTAGGCGACTGCGCCAATACGAGCTAGCACCTTATAGGAACCAAAGAAATGAGGGCTTAGTTTGGAATAAGACCCACTGGCGAGAGACAGTTGCCGATAGGGGCGGAGCTTCAGCAGTACAAAATCGCCTATGGCAAAGACCACCTCACGACGACCAAGATTTGCGCGCTGCTTCATCCTGTTTTGGGCAGTCAACAACTGCTCACGGAGTTCTGTAGCACATGGTCACGGGATTGGAGCATTGCATCAAGGTCCGAGGAAGGGGGCAGAGAACTCGATCCGTGACGAAGCAGCGGCGGAGGGTCGCGCCCATAAACAACCTTAAAAGGAGAACATTTAAGAGAAGTGTGGAAAGAGGTGTTATACCAATATTTCGCCCAGTGCAGCCAATCCAACCATTCTTTAGGTCGTTGCGAAATAAAGCAGCGAAGATACGTCTCAAGGCACCGATTCACTACTTCAGTCTGCACGTCGCTTTGGGGATGGTATGCGGTGCTCCGGTTCAGCTGAGTATGTTGAAGACGAAACAACTCGCGCCAAAAATGGCTAAGGAACACATTGTCGCGATCAGACACAATGCTTTAGGAACCCATGAAGTTTAACCACTCCTTTGATGAATAATTCAGCAACTAATTTGGCGGTAAAAGGGTGTTTCAAGGGTAAAAAATGCGCGTACTTACTCAGCCAATCGACCACCACCAATATTGAATTAAATCCATGAGAGGGAGGAAGTCCTTCTACAAAATCCCTGGAAATATCAGTCCACACAGCCGCCGGGATGGGGAGTGGTTGGAGGAGACCACTAGGAGCCATAAGTGTCATACTTGTTGCGTTGGCATACCTCATAAGCTTCGAGAAAGGATTTCACATCTTGTTTCATGCCCACCCTGTACAACTCGGCCGAGATACGCTTGTAGGTTTTTAGAAAGCCTTCGTGGCCACCCACCGGACCGGGATGAAATTCAGATAAGATGTGCTGTTTGAGGCTCGAAGATGCAGATATAACCACCCGATTGGGATAACGTAATTGGCCACGAAGTATCGACCAATTAGGCTTAGCAGAGGCATCGGCCTCAACAGACGACATGATTGGGCCAAGGATCGGGTTCGCTGCCACCTCTGAAGTGAGGACCGAATCATCAACAAACGACACAATGGACATGGGTTGACATTCAACAGGAATGGGAAACCGAGATAGGGCATCCGCGACAACATTGGAGCGACTCGGCTTGTAATTGATGTCGAAATGGAATTCTAGCAATTTGACCAGCCATCTCTGATACTTGGGCGCAACCACCCTTTGTTCCAAGTGGAATTTCAAACTCCGTCGATCAGTCCAAACCAAGAAACGTCGACCCAAAAGATAGTGTCGCTACTTCTGGATGGCAATCACTATTGCCATGAGCTCTCTCTCATATGCGGATTTGCTGCGAGCTCGTGGTGATAGGGCCTGGCTAAAGAATGCGATTGGCCGATCACGCTGAGATATGACAGCCCCCACCCCAATGCCCGATGCGTCTGTCTCAATAATAAACAGCTCCTCAAAATCCGGCAGTGCTAAAATAGGAACTTCTTTCATTGCTTGCTTAAGTTTAGAGAAAGCAAAAGAGGCAGCCTCGGTTCACTCAAATGCCTCTTTCTTTAACAATTGTGTGAGGGGGGCAGCAATCTTTCCATAATCACGGACGAAACGACGATAATAGCCCGTCAAGCTGAGGAACCCACGCAAGTCCTTAGGGGAAGAAGACACGGGCCACACGTCCATCGCCCTAACTTTCTCCGGATCAGTCAGTACACCTTATTCGGATATGATGTGACCCAAGTACTCCAGACTGGACATGGCAAAACAACATTTCTTGAAATTAATAAAAAGGGAATTAGATTGGAGAATGGAAAGGACCTGTGAAAGGTGTTGGCAGTGGTCACTCAACAACTTGCTATACACCAATATGTCATCAAAAAACACAAGTACAGATCGGCGTAACAGCCCTTTAAAAATGGAGTTCATTAAGGATTGAAAAGTTGCTGGAGCATTCGACAACCCGAAGGGCATCACTAAGAACTCATAGTGCCATTCATGAGTATGGAAGGCTGTTTTGGGGACATCCTCGAATCGAACACGAATTTGATGGTAACCCGAGTGAAGATCCAGCTTAGAGAAATAGCAAGCCCCATGGAGTTCATCCAGTAATTAGTCGATGTTGGGAATGGGAAAGCGGTCTGGAACCATTGCCAAATTCAGGGCTCTATAGTTTACATAGAAATGCCGACTGCCATCCTTTTTCACGAGTAGCACTGGACTGGAGAAAGGGCTATTGCTGGGTTGAATGATGCTAGCCAGTAACATCTCAGAGACCATCTTTTCAATTTCGGATTTCTGGATGTGTGGATACCTATAGGGACGCACTCTGATTGGTTCAATGCCATTTTTAAGGACAATAGCATGGTAAGACCGGAGGGAGAAGCAAAGAGGGATGCAAACGAATCCAAGATAGACTGTATGCACAGCTCGATCAATGGGGCAATAGCAGCCGAGTCAGCATCGGAAACCTGAAGACACTCAACAAGGAAACAACCCAATACATCATCCAGGGACTTCCGGAGAACGTGGCACGATGCAGTGTAGGATCACCTCGCAAAACCACTGGTTTTCCATCCAACTGGAAGTACATCGTAAGATTCGGCCAATCATTAGTTGTGATGCCCAATGAGTTCAGCCAAGCCATACCCAAGATCAAGTCAGAGCTCCGCATTCTAATGGGGAAAAAACTCACCGTGGAAGAGAGCCCTTGGAAGGAGACAGTGACGTTATTGCAAACCTTAGACCCTGAAATCCGAGCCCCACCACCCACAAACACCTTGTACTCCATCCGAGCCCCACCACCCACAAACACCCTGTACTCCGCAGTGGTAGGCGTAGCTGCTGTAGACGATGTTGGACTAGAGGATCCTGAAGTAGCTGGGCTTGTTTTGGTTGTTGGGCCCATAATGGTATTTGCCTTCCCAGGTATGGGTGGGACACTTCGAGTAGGCCCAAGAAGTGTATGGGACACCCAACCAGACGAGCGGGCTTCAGCCTTGCTAGTTGCTCCAGGGGTAACGGGCCCTTTGACACTTTGGACCAGCCCTAGCCCATTGCCCTCCTCAAACTTCTTCTCCAAGCTCTCGACCCGCTCCTCCACCGCCCTCAACAACGCCAGCTGATCAACCATCAACTCCAGCCGTAGACGATCCTTAAGTCCATTAATGAACACTGCCGTCTTGTTAGACTCAGATAACCCTGGCAGATGGAGGGAGAGAAGCTCAAAACGCTTCCTATATTCGGCCACAGATGTGTCTTGCTTAACAAAGAAGAATTGCTGGTAGAGGTGGTTTTTGTCAGCCTCTGTAAATCGCCTTGCTAGCTGAGCTCGCAACTCTTGCCAACTTTCAAATGGCTTTATCATCTCCTCCGTTTGTAGCCAGATCTGGGCTGCTCCAACCAAGCAGATCCGCGCAGCGCGAAGCTTCGATACTTCCGGCATATCATGCAATGCGAAGTAGTGCTCGGCCTGGTTCAACCACACAATCAGATCCTCGCCATCGCATGTGGGCATTTTGATCTTGCGCACTTCAGGTCCAGATCTGTAAGGAACGGCAACACGATCTGAACTATACTCCATCGCCGATTTAGCTCCCAGTCCCAGATCTGGTGGATCTGGACGTTTCGCCCCACTGGTCTCTCCGATCTGATGAGATTCGCCTCCCAACGATTGTTGTTGCTGCAATAGAGCGTTCATCTTCTGTGACAGCGCCAGAAATTGGGCCTCCTTGGTGGATCGTTGCGAATCCACTGCCGATCGCAACTCACCTATCGACATCTCCGTCTTCTTGAGTTCAGCCTCGAGCACCTCCACTCTGTTATCACCTTTGGGTGCCATGGGTGATTCGATGCTCTGATGCCAATTGATAGCTCCCTGAACCGATGTAATGAGGGGGTCGCCTCGGTGATCTTTATTGATGGAAACCAAAACAAATTACACCGCAGAGAGCACCCTAAATCCAGAGACACAAGAGACTCTCCTGTTCTCACCCAGACCTCAATGGTCTCCTCACTTACAAAATCACTCAATACCTCTGTTGCCCAGACAGTACATCATATATACTGACTCAGACTCGTACACACCCCATCCTACGTGCTCTCACGCGTGACTCGACAAGAACGACTCTTAACCAGACACTGGGCCCACTGCTGAACTAACTCTGCATATTTGCAGCTGGGATTGAACTAGTGCTCCTCAGCTTCTTTCTATTGTAGACCTTCAACTCGGGCTTGGAAGTCCCTTGTTGGGATGGGCTGCTTTCACGAGACTACCGTTTTGTAGGTTTAAAATAGAGATTGGTGCTAAGTTATATGGTTGGATGAGTCCATAGTAAAATAATAATTGTGGGTTATCTATGGGTTCTTTGATTTGTGATTGCTGTTGAAGGTGTTTAAGATTTTATAATTCCGAAAAGGATAGTTCCATAACTAAATTATAAGCGGAAGAAAAATGACTATTTAAATTATTTATGTATTTGGGGTGACACTAGTTGTGTGGACTTTAAACGATTAACTTGTGTGATATTGAATTTAGTACAGGCTAAATAGCTATTGTTTATAGATATAGCTTATTGGGAATCTACTAGCAATGCTAGAATAATAACAACAACTATCAGCAAAGTTTTTTTGTTTGTTTGTTTGTTTTTTTCGTTTTATTTCCTTTTGAGAAGTGCACTAAATTGAGCACAACGGAAGAGTTTGATCCATGTAGCAGATCTGAATTAATTTGGGACTGAGGCTATGTTGTTGTTGAGAAGTGCTAATAATTCTTCATGAAAAACTCTGTTTCTTGTTATTCATGTTCACATCTACTACTTTTACACACTTTGCAGGTTTTTGTTTGATAAAGCCTGTGCAGATTACAAATATTATGAGTATAGGCTTATGGAAGAGGAAAATTCTCTTGGTCAGAACAAAGATTCTCCGGCCTTAAACAGTGGTTTGTGCCTTCAATATTTGAACTTTGGCTTTCCTGTATTGTGTTCCCTTATGCACTATTATATGACTGCTCATTCAAAGTTGAGGGTTGGAAAAAGCATCATCATTTCTTACCAAAATAAGAAATTGGAAGAAAATGGAATTAAACATTTAATTATTATGACTGGTAATATTTCTTAGTTATGTTCGCATTAGTCACTCTAGGAAGAATAAGACAGAGTAAGCCAAAGGTTATGCACAGAATATCATTGGCAACATTGATTAAAATTGAAGTATCAATCTAAATAACAAGGCATGTTTGTTCAGTATTTTATTTTCAATTGCTCGATGAAGATTTATGTTATGTTTTTGTAAGTTAACTGTGCCATTCATAATCTATACATGCCTTCATTTGTTGATTTTGGTTGAAAGGAGAAAGAATATATTTTTAATTGATGTTTTCAATGAGTACCTTTAGAGGTCTAGAAATGCTTAGGAGAAATTAGATCGACTTAGTTGACAAAACATTTTAACAAAATCTTAAGATCAAAACAAATGTCAATGGATTGGAGGAGAAGCATGCTTATAGCCTTATACCAATTTTCAAAAACAAATGAGACATCCAAAGATGTTCAAACTATTGATGAATTTAACTTATGTGGGATAATAGACAATAGGTTCATAAGGGAAAGAAAAGTATCAAAAAATTAATTTGGCTTCATTTCTGGAAGGTTTAATATAGAAGTGATTTTCCCTATAAAAAGATTAATGAAAGCCCGATACATAAACACTATTAAAGATACGTACGAAGTAGTAACAAGTTGTAGAAACATTTGGAAGAACCATAAAAGAATTTCCCATTACAATAGTGATATGGTCTTAAGTTTTAGGGTTTATTAATTAGTAGTTTCAACTTTTATTATGAAAGAAGTTTATATGTTTTTTTTTTTTTAAAAAATAATTTGAGAACAAGTTTCTATGTTTAGTATTTAGTAAGTTTCTTATTTTTATCAACTACCTAAGTAATAGTTGCTATTTACTTACTAGTTTCTATTGTATTAGGACTCTATCTCTTTTACTCGGACTCGACTTTTAGGGCTAGAGTGTTGTGTCGACGTCACATGACACAGGCACAAATGTGAAATTCGCGTCAATTTGGCAATTTTGACTTAGGACCCATTCATGACTATAGTGAATCATATTTTAATTTTATATATATTTATTATATTTAATATATATATTTAGTTCCCTTTATTTTCTTTACACACTTAACTAGGGACTACAAATTTAACAAGTTCAACAAAAACACCAACCTACAAAAAAGGGTCAATTAAATAAATGAACAAAAACAATCAAACAATATTCCACCACAAAATATTAACTATTCATAAATGTTTGGAGGTGAGGTGTCGTGTTATTAGTCGGACGCATTCACATTAAGATCTAGTAATTCTAGAGCTCACCCCATTTGAAATAAAGACTTGAGTCTCACTGTTACTTTTAAATCAAGAAAGAAGAAAGCAGGCGAAAAGAAGAAGAGAGCAGGAGGATAAATCGCTTGCAAGGGAGTGGAAAAACTGTCATAGAAGTAGAGCCGACTATGGAGGAGATCACAATGGGTCTTCAGATATATGCAAACCCTTTAAAGAAGGGATGCTTGAGAGAATCAAAATCACATGGACGTCAATAGGTTTTTTTAAAGAGTTGCAGAATCATTGAGAGAAAGAGGAAAGAATTTTTAGGGTTTAGGGCTAAGGATTTCTAGGGGATGCCTGAGTCTCTACCTCCCTTTCTCTCTCTTTTTTAAATTAATTAATAAAAACTTCGGATAGCTCGAATATCAGAATCGTGCGATTCGCATTCCGATTTGCGCGATTCACCACGATTCGTGCGAACTAGAGGTCGATTCTGAGGCATAGTGATTCTCTTTAGCGAGTCGAATCGATGGTCACTGATTCGAATCGCGAATCGTGCGATTCAGCGATTCGAATCGCGATTCTCACAACAAATAGGGAAACTAAGGGAATGTACATAAAGATTTCCTTTCTCAAGAAGGCTAATCACGTTTTCTATAAAATGGTCGAGGCACAGATTGCAGATCACTTGTTGAGATTGAAATCCAATAGAATAATTACTACGCGCCAGTCGCCAGTCGCTAGATACTTATTCAGTTCTCTAATAGAGTATAGTTTTTCAATGGGGGACCTAGTCCAGTTGTAGGCTTTCTTTTTCATAGAGAAAATGAAGAAGCTTGTAAAAATTGATACTTGTAAGCCTTGACTTAATTTATAGTTAACAAAGAAATCAGCCCGTAATTTATTGAAGTGTTTTAGGGGCAACTGTAATAGTCTTTAGATCTATGAAGTTGCTTAGAAGTTCACTACCAACCTTAAGCAATTTCTTCGCAAAAACTCTTAAGCTATTGTAATTACTGACTTCAGCTTTTAGATACGTTTTTATCTGTTTTTGGAATTTGATTTGATATCATGCACTGAATCCCATGATTCTTAGTAAACAATGCGCCATAATTCAGATATCTAAAAGAGATATTTTTTTTCTCTTCTGAATATGACCTTATTGAATGACGTCCTTATTAATGTTCCTTGCATCTGGTTCTGATTGCCATTTCAAGTGTTTGTCAGCTGTGGACTATAGTGAAAAACTGAACTTTGTATTATGTTTATTCTTGTATTAGCATGTTATCTTTATTGCATTTAATAGTACGTGGAGGAATTTTATCTATTATTTAATTTTACAGGGAGCGTAAGTATTGGATCGTCCAGAATGCGAAGCCTTTCTCGAAGGGATCAATCTAATTATCAAACACCAGCATCCGCTTTGTACGATACAAACGAGTATACTAGATTCTCTGCTACTTCGACTCAAAGTGCATCAACAGGAGGGAGCTCTTCTAGCGGTATATTAATCAACTTCTGTTATTTATTTATTTATTTTTTGTAGAGAAATTTCATTAATCATTCATGGCTCAATACAGGACCAGACATGGAATCAAGTACATTGATTCGCTAATCCTATTAGTTTAAACAAACTGTCATTAATTTGGTTGTAAGTACAAAATTAAAATAGTTTGACAATCAGAGACTGCTCTCTACAACGCTGAAACTCATGACAAGACACAAAACTACTAGAACCACAAAATGAAGAACAAAACTTCCCAACAAGGAGAGGACAAATCAAAGACTTCAGTTATTTTTTGATCTAGTTATATTTTAACGAAATTGCCTTTTCAGACAAGTTATGAAACACCTTTTTTTTACTTAATTGGGTTAAAAAAAGTTTACTTCAACATATTTTTTCACTGATATTTATTTCAACATTTCTAAATCTTAAGAGGTCACTCAAGATCAATGAATGTGTCGTGTGAGTTTTTTGCAATATCAACCTAAAGTACGTAGCCAATGAAAGAAAACCTAAGATTTCCACTGACATGTTGGCTTGATGACTTTATTTGATGTTCATGGTTTCTTATGCTAGTTGTGTAGGGTGGGGTGGGGGATGTTGACCTTATTCTCGTCTTACACTAAAGGAGCTAGTTTAGCTATGATTCTGCCTTCTTGGTTTAGTTACTTTGCATTGTGTTATATATTACGTAGTTTATTGTAGCTTCGAAAGCTTTGGATAATACGAGAGAGTTCTTGTCCTCTCTCTTCTTATTTTCTCCTCATCTATTGAAGATGCTATCAAACGTTGATGTTATGAAACAGGAAATGACAATGAACAACACTAATATCTCTTTTGATTTCGGTCCCTTAAAATTCAAAAGTTATTTATGGAAGTTTATTTCGACGTGGGATGTTTTGTAAAATCTTAACACTAAAGAGGCGTCTAAATATCTTCTTAGTACTGGCAAGTTTATAATTTTGAAAAGGCACATAAAGTAAGCTTGTTATTTATAATATTGCTCGTCATTTTTCTTATTATACTTGATATAAAGTTTTTTAAGTTCAATTTTAATAGTTTTGATCGTTTTAGATATTATTTCTTTCTATTCTTTTGCGATAAATAAAAAGCGATTCTTCGTACTTGTCATTATTTTCTAGTTGCACGTTGTCTAATGTGCTTCTATTCTATAGAAGTACTTTTTTTCTAAGAAAACTGGCATTAAGTATGAATTTTATTTACCTTATAATTTAGCTCTAAAACTTGCAATTCATGGCATTTTCCCTTAATTGGATATGAAGATTAAAACTTCGTTTGCACGTAATTTTTAATTTGGTATTCGAGAAAAATTAAATTATTCGAGGAAGTTTGTAGAAGGTTGGGGAAATTTAGTACCAATAAGGTATTTCTCCAGGGACCTTTTCATATGTTATTTTTAAGTCTACAAATATCATGTGGAAGTCATTCTTGTTGCCTACTAGCTGAAATTGTCGATTTGTGCAACCAAGAACTTGTGTTGTTTTCATGATTTTTCGGTTGGTCAATATGTCAGCGTGCATTTACTCATTTTTTGTATTTAATGACCTGTGTGAATCAATTACACCTTCAGCTTCTGATCCGATAGCGATGATGGAATTTTACATGAAGAAGGCTGCACAAGAAGAAAGGCGAAGACAGCCTAAACAATCAAAAGACGAGATGCCTCCACCACCTTCCCTTCAAGGTCTGGTTTGCTGTCAAAGATTTATTTTTAATTAATTTTATTTATTAGACAATTCTTGTTGAGCATTTTAATAAAAAAATGATTAGGTGACCTGTTTTGGACACCCAAGATGGACACCTGCTTATTGGTGTCCATTGATTTGTGCATCGATTATTGTGTACACAAATTGATGTATTTAAGGGACATCAACAACTGGCTGTCCATTTCGGGTATCCAAAGTGGGTCACCCTAGCACTGCCATTTTAATAATTTTACATCATCTCTTAGAAATTTTTTTTTTGGTTAAGTTACTAGCTTATTAATGATGATGTTTGCTAGACTATTTAACTTTACATTGAGACTCATCCAATTTGGGAACTTGTTTTCTTGTCACTATAGTAGGTTCTTCCAAAAAGGGTCATCACATGGGCGATTACATTCCACAGGAAGAGCTTGAGAAGTTCTTGGCTAACTGTAATGATGCTGCTGCTCAGAAATCTGCACGAGAAGCAGCAGAGAGGTCTAAAATCCAAGCTGACAATGTGGGGCATAAGCTGTTGTCGAAAATGGGTTGGAAAGAAGGTACTTTTGTGTCTTATGATTAACTTTGAATAATTGTTCTTTTCAGTACCCAAAATATTTGGCTTTTAAGCTCTTCATATTTTGCTGTTTTGGTGGCTTATTATTTGAATCTTTAAGTTTACTTCTTTGAGAAGTTTATATCCTTAAATACATCTGCCGCATGGATGTTAAAAAGTTCCTCTTGCCTGCATTCAAGTACAATTCCATACTTGGTTGGAGAATCTCCTTTCTCATTTTGAGCCTTTCGAGTTCTTATACAAGCCCACTTGTCATTCTTAATAATGGAGATATGTTTTTAACTAGTTGGTTTAAAATATGTAAATGAAGAACTTATTATTTTTTTAATGATCATAAATGTAAGTGATAGTTCTTTAGGATATATACTTTAATAGACTAGACACGTACTTAAATTTGCTTCAAATGTTGCCTTTACTTGTATGCTCTATATGTTTGGAAGCATGGTATTTGAAGGTGGGGAATTATTCAAAAAGTGTAAAAGCCATTGCACATATTCAATATTTGAAATCAGAGTTATCATAAGCTTTCTTCAGCACCTGTCTCAATTTTTCATGGCTGTACACCAATCCAAATGAAAACGCCTTATTTGGCTTTTAGACTTGTCAACTTTTCTTGATTGAGCCCATGAACTTTGTTTTCATCAATTACGAATTTTATCCTTCATTTTTCACCAATTGGGTCTTTCTACGGTTAATTTTGGTAATACCTAGCACATGGGACGGTGGACTTCCATGCCACTATATTGAAACGCATCCTTTTTAAACGCCTCGAGACGCTTGATTCCATCCACATAAATCTATGCTCTGAAGCAAAGCCTTTGCAGAAAGACTAAACTAATCGATCAACACTCACATAATCAAGGGTAAAGAACAATGCCATCAACCAAAAATTCTCGGAAAATAAAATTGGGAGAAAAAAAAATGGACCGATCCCTCCACCTTCTACAATGGAATCATGTCGTAATGGGTTGGTTGCAATTTAATTAAAGATTCAAATCTGCATCGCCATCATGATTCCTAGGTGCTGATTTCATCGTGGTATGATGCTCAAACTCCGTGTAGTCTTGGATTCAGGAGAAATCGCCGAAGCAAAGAACGTAGGTGAGAAGAGTATGAACCAATTCTCTTAGTGCCATTTCTTTTTTCTTTTGATTAGATGAACCAATTTTAGGGGTCTGCAAAACACAAAAGGGGTAGGGTATGCTTTAAAGGCACACTTGATTGCGGTGAAGTGGAAGTCAGTCTATCAATGTAACATTTGTTGCTCGTGTTGATTGTATGAACCAACTGGTGAGAATCCAAAGAACAGAGAACAAAATTGACGAATCATAGTTCAGGGGCTCAACTCGATAAATTTAGCAGTCAAACAAGGCACTTGAAAAACTAAGGCATTTTGCCTATGCCAAAGTATAAATTCTTGAAATTATTATGGGAAAAATAATCTTTGTTGAGGTTATGTGTATCCTCTAGGGTTCAATGTAGTTTGTACTTCTATTTTTATTTTTTAATGTTTTTTAGTTTGATAATGTTAAGTGATTTTCCATAGCCATTTTCAATCGTAAAAGGTTATGTCCAATTGTATTTCTACTAATTGTTGTAATTGTTGCTCAAGAATGTGATTGATTTCTGACTGTGTTCTTCAATAAAACCGTATTTTCATACTACTACATTTTGCTTGGTCATCAACTGCATTTAATCTAGCTGAGCCGAAGTGATTGATCCGCATAGCTAAATCCAGCGAATGGATTTACTCTTCATCTGTTGTTGTTGTCATTGCTTCATTTCGCATGGATTGGTTGTTTTTACTCTTCATCTGGTTATCAGGTTGTAATTGATAAACTTGTCACAAATTCAGGTTTTTCTTGTGGTTTTATGTTTCTCCTTTTTTTTTTTTTTTTTTTTTTTTTTTTTTTTTTTTTCTGGCTATCTTCCAACTAATTTGGGTTTGAGGCTTTGTTGCTATTGCCATTGCTCCATTTTGCATGGATAACTTGTGTTTACTCTACATCTGGTTATCATGTTTGTAATAGATAAACTTGTCACAAGTTCTGATTTTTCTTGTGGAAGCTACGTTTCTCTATTTTTTTTTTCCCTAGCCCTGTTGAATCATTTCTGTTAATTTGTTGGCTCCTTACATTATATTAATCCTAATCTCTCAATTGCTGTCCATATAATAACTACTACAACTGCATGTCAATCTTCAATTGGAGATAATTATACTCTTTAACAAGTGGAGTCATTGTCATTAAAAAAGAGAGAAGAATGGTAGAGATGCTACCAAGAACAATTTTGATTTAAGTATTGTGACTGTATGCAAAAAAAAAATTGTTGTGTTATTTGATTTTCCTGCTTTTTAGATGCTGCTTTGTTTAGCTTTATTGGAACATCGATACATATTTTTCCAAGTTTGTATTATCTATTTTGTTTTTTGGAGGAGCTACAAAAGAATTTCCCATTACGATAGGACTACATCAAGGATCGGCTTTAAGCTCATATCTATTTACTCTAGTTATGGATGAACTAACTAGACATATTCAAGAGGATATACCATGGTGTATGCTATTTGCAGATGATATTGTCGTAGTGGATGAAACTAAAGATGGAGTGAATAGGAAATTAGAACTCTGGAGGAATACATTAGAATCTAAAGGCTTTAAGTTGAGTAAGACGAAAATCGAATACATGCACTGTGAGTTTAGAAACACTAGACATCCAGATGACGGAGTGGTAAAATTAGGGGAAGTAGAAGTTTCTAAGGTAAACCACTTTAGATACCTATGATCAATCATACAAAATGATGGTAACATTGAGAATTATGTTACACATAGAATTCAAGCTGAATGGAAGAAATGGCGGAGTGCAACGGGTGATTTGTGATCGAAATATTCCTACTAAGTTAAAAGGAAAATTTTATAGGACCGCAATTATGCGAGCTATGCTCTATGGAAGTGAATGTTGGGCGGTAAAGCAACAACAATTACATAAAATGAACGTAGCAGAAATGAGGATGATTAGGTGGATGTGTGGGTAAAACTCATAAAGATAGAATAAGAAATATAGAAATTCAAAGACAAGTAGGAGTAGCACCAATTGATACAAAGATTAGGGAAGGGCGGTTTTGGTCACCTGCAAAGACGGCCTACAAATGTCCCAACTAGAAAACATGACTCAATAGAAACTGTAGAAATTCGACGAGGTAGGGGCAGACCAAAGTTAACATGAGATGCATTAATTATGAGGGATTTGAATGGTTTGAAAAGCTCACCATCAATTGCACTTAATCGAGCACAATGGAAAAGTTTGATCCATGTAGCCGACCCTAGTTAATTTGGGACTGAGGCTATGTTGTTGTTGTTGTTGTTGTATTATCTATTTTGTTTCCTTTTGTCATAGAAGTAGACATCTCGTTTATTTTTATTTTTTTTCATCTCGACTTAAACTCGTTGCACTATTTAGGTGAGGGTTTGGGCAGCTCAAAGAGCGGTCGGGCAGACCCAGTCATGGCTGGCAATATGAAATCAAATAACCTGGGAATAGGAGCACAACATCCTTGTGAGGTAACCCCTGATGATGATATCTATGAGCAGTACAAGAAGAGGATGATGCTTGGATACCGGCACCGACCTAATCCCCTGGTAAGGACCATATTCAAACTTTGCATGTTGTTATACTTGTTCTTTTAACTGTTGCTCATCTAATCTTCTGGTAAGACCCAATTCGAACTTTGTTTTTTGTTTTACCTGTTCTTTCCATCTAGTATCAGTTTCTCTGATCAAGTTCCCTTCAGTATTTTAATGTTTCTTGTGCTTATGATAGCTTTTACTACTGTCTCTGGAAATACAGAACAATCCTCGAAAAGCATATTACTGAAGCTGTTCGTCGAGCATGCATTTTCTGGTGAAAGGAGTGTTCTATGGGTGGGAAGGTGTTATCTTGTAGGGTATGCATATTTATGCATGATCAATTGTGATTTTATCCGTACTTTGTATTTGGAGCACACTTAGGCAACTGAGGAATCAGCAAACCAAAAAAGTTAAGTAATCGTAATAAACAAAGTGAAAAGCATTATGGATACTTTCTATTCTTAGCAATAGTGCAACAAGACCTTCAATCTTAGCAATACTGCAGCAAGATCGTATAATTTACAACACAGTTGACTAACTAATACAGGATTGAGGTTTTGTTTTTGTACAATGGCTTGAACCTATTAGTACACGAAATCGAATGCAATGAAAGAGTTCGATTCATGAAGTTTGACTTCATCTAATTTGGAATTGTGGCTCTTTTGTTATTGTTGTCGAGCTACTGCAAAAATATTTACCAAGGATGTTCAGCTTAGACCAAGTGCATCAAGCAGAAAATTACGCGATGCTGTCGTCCGACCCTCTAAGAACTAAGCATTGATGAAAACTTTTGTATTTCGTTAATGATTTGCATTTCTAAGAGGCAAAAAAGCTTGAGAAGATTGTTAGCAGAGTCTTCCTACGAAGTATTCCCTGCTTAGAAGATCAGGAATAAATCTACCTCAATAAGACGGGAGTGATTTCTATGAAACTCTTGGAAAAGCGTAGTGATTTTTATCGTTCTACAATTGAATTTCAACGATTTAGACATTTATTATGCGATCTATTCATTTCCCTAATATTAACTTTTTTTTCTTCTTCAAGTAAAATAAAATTTTATTGATCAATAATGGCTCAAGGATTAGTGGCGCAGGGATCATTTTTACTCCACTACCGATATTGTCCCCTGATGCAATGAGCAATCCACAACACCCGATTAGGTTCACTAGAAGGGGCACCAGAGCTAGAAAGATGCCTAACAAATTGGGTGATTTTGTGCTGATAAAGTAGTTGAGGAACAGAATGTGAGGTGGTAATTGAAGGACACATGTCATACATTTACTTGTTAGTCGTGAATATTCTATGCATAATCATGCACATGTAATAGCAGCATGTATATACAATGAAAATCACAAGGGAGGCATGAAAAACTTTTTCAAATTCTTATCTTATATATGTTGTAAATTGAGTTGAAATTTACTAAGAACTAGAGAAGGAAAATAGAAAACTAAGAATTTATACTACTACAAACTACTACTACGAAGGAGAAGAGAAGAAATGAGATAGTTGGAATGAGAAGTTTTCATTCAACTTTGTGTGTGTATGACAATGGGGTTGGTACCCTTTATATAAGCCATTTGGTGATGATGATAATTGTACTTATACAATGTGTACAAGTTATACATACACCACAAGTCATACAACACATCACAAGCAACATAGACAATACATGGAAGAGTTGGTGTACATTGGAGATGATTACAAGTTACATGACAATACATAGACAAGTGGAGGTACTATTAAGTGATAAATACAAGTTACATGACTACACAATATGTTGGTGTACATGCATGGTCATCCATATTCCACAACACTCCCCTTGGATGACACTTACTTAGAGATTGTGCCTTGTTAAAACTTCTACTAAGAAAAACTATGTGTGAAAAAATATAGTAAAAAAAAAAGAGTACACTATTCTCATAAATATTAAGATGGGTATAATATTGTTTAGATTGCCTCATTAAAAACCTTGTTAGGAAAACCCAATGGGATAAAATCATAGCTAAGGGAAAAAGAGTGCAATACACTAATCAATAACTCCCCCTCATGTGAACATGGGTGAAACTTGTTTAGTTTCTTTACTTGCAATGTCCTTAAGTTTACGCAAGCCAATACCATATGTAAGCCTTTTAAATGTCGTAGTTGGTAAGACTTTTATTAATAAATTAACAAGATTATCACTCGATCGGATTTGCTTGACATCAATTTCACCATTCTTCTGAAGCTCATGTGCATAAAAAAATTTTGGTGAAATGTATTTTGTTATGTCCCCTTTTATGAATCATTAACTTAATTGTGCGATACATGCTGCATTATCTTCATATAATATGGTTGGAGAATCTTTTATTGAAGGCAATCCACATGATTCTTGAATATGTTCAATCATGTTTCTCAATCATACACATTCACGACTTGTTTCATGAATTGCAAGTACTTCAGAATGATTGAAAGAAGTAGCAACCATAGTTTCCTTTACTTGACTTCCATGATACAAAGAAGATTACCACAGTTAATACATATCCCGTTTGAGAACGGGTCTTGTGGGGATCAGATAAAAATTCAGCATCAGCATAACCTTGAAGATTCAATTTTACCTCTCTCGAGTAAAATAAACTCATGTCATTTGTTCCTCGAAGATATCGAAAAACATGTTTAACACAATTCTAATGTCTTCGAGTTGGTGAAGAGATGTATCTTGCAAGTAGGTTGACAGCAAAAACAATGTCAGGTCTCGTACAATTTGTAAGATACGTAAGTGCACCAATTGCACTTAAATATGGTACCTCTGGACCAAGTAGCTCTTCATCACTTTCATGAGGTTGAAATGGATCCTTATCCACTTCAAGTGATCTGACAACCATTTGAGAGCTCAATGGATGTGTCTTATCCATATAAAATATTTTTAATATTTTTTCGATGTAATTTGATTGATGGACAAGTACTCTACTTGAAAAATGTTCAATTTGCAAACCAAAACAAAGTCTTGTTTTTTCAAGTTCTTTCATCTCGAATTCCTTTTTCAAGTATTCAGATGTTGTAACGATGTCGTCGTGGTTTCTCACTATATTTAAATCATCAACATATACATCAATAATCACAAATCATGTTGATGATCTTTTAATGAAGACACATGGGCAAAGCGGATTATTTACATATCCTTCTTTAAGTAAATAATCACTAAGACGTTTGTCCCACATTAGTCCGGATTGTTTCAATCCGTACAAAGACCTTTGTAATTTTATAGAATGCATGTTATGAGGTTTTGATTTTATTTATTCGGATAGTACAAATCCTTCAGGGATTCTCATATATATCTCATTGTCTAAAGATCCGTACAGATATGCTGTAACGACATCCATTAAATGCATATCATGCCCTTCAGAAACTGCGAGGCTTATCAAGAACCGAAATGTGATTGCATCTATAACAGAAGAATATGTTTCATCATAATCGATGCCAGGTCTTTGTGAGAAACCTTGAGCTACAAGTCTTGCTTTGTACCTCGTAACTTGATTTTTTTTTGTTTCTCTTGCGTAAAAATACCCATTTATATCCAACAGGTTTTACGCCATCTGGCGTTTGAACAATCGGTCCAAAAACCTCTCGTTTCTTTAACGAGTCTAGCTCTGCTTGGATAGCCTCTTGTCATGTTTTGCCAATCAGGTCTTTTTCGACATTCGTCCACTGATCGTGGTTCTAGATCATCATCATTTTCACATATTTCAAAGGACACATTGAAAGCAAATATATCATCAGGAACAATTTTATTTCGATCCCAAATCTTACCAGAATTTAAATAATTTATTGAGATCTCATTATTTTCATCTTTTTCCTATTTTCTAGAGGTAGTTGTTTCTCGTCAGAATCAACTTGTTCTGACAAATCCTTATCAAAGGATTCTTGTGCTTTCTCAGGAGAATCTTGATTTGTATTTATTTTTACTCCTATTTTCCTCTTTCGAGGAATTATATCATTTGAACCAACTGGTCTTCCACGCTTTAAGCGTTTCATTGGTTTTTGTGCATTTTGTTGCACAGAGACATCAATTCTTGCATGAGCATTTACAGCTGGAATATGTGATTTTGTTACTTGTTTTGCATTTGTAAATGCATCAGGTAATTGATTTGCGATTTGTTGCAAATGAATGATCTTTTGAACTTCAAGTTCACACTGATTTGTGCGTGGATCATAATGTGATAAAGTTGATGCATTCCAAGCAATTGAGCGCAATTCCTTTTGAATTGGTTTCTTATCTCCCCCTAATGGTGGGAAAATTACTTCATTAAAGTGACAATCAGCAAAACGTGCAGTGAATAAATCCCCTATTAAGGGCTCAAGGTATCTTATAATGGACGATGAGTTAAATCCAACATAAATCCCAAGTTTTCGTTGTGGGCCCATCTTAGTTCTATTAGGAGGTGGTATAGGAACATACACTGCACAACCAAAAATTTTCAAGTGTGAAATATTTGGTTGTTGACCTAAAATATGTTGCATGGGGGAATGTTCATGGTATGCAGTAGGCCTATAACGAATGATAGATGCTGCATGAAGGACTGCATGTCCCCAAACTGAAGTTGATAACTTAGTTCTCATGATTAAAGGTCTAACAATTAATTGAATACGTTTGATCAGAGATTCTGCCAAACCATTCTAGGTATGCACGTGTGGAACAGAATGTTCAATGGTAATTCCTATAGACATGCAATAATTTTTAAATGCTTGAGATTGAAATTCTCCGGCATTATCAAGACGGATGGTCTTGATTGGGTTGTCGGGGAATTGTGCTCTTAACTTAATGATCCGTGCTAAAAGTCTAGCAAATGCAATATTGCGGGTCGAAAGCAAACAAACATGTGACCACCTAGTTGATGTATCTATCAAAACCATGAAATATCTAAATGGTCCACAGTAAGGATGAATAGGTCCACATATGTCTCCCCGAATGCGTTCTAAGAAAATCGGGGATTCCACAACAATTTTACTTGGGGATAGTTTAACTATCAATTTACCTTGAGAACAACTAACACAATTATAATCACCAAATTTGAAATATTTTGTGACTCCTTAAAGGATGTCCATGCGAATTATTAATTATTCTTCGCATCATTGATGATCCTGGATGACCAAGCCGGTCATGCCATAAAATGAATGTCTTTGGATCATTAATTTTCTTATTTAAGACGACATTCGTTTCGACATGCCTTATATAAGTAAAATATAATCCAGAGGATAAAGCTGAGAATTTTTCTAACACTTCTTTTTCTCATTTGAAACCAATGTGATATAGAGAAATTCTCTATTATTTTCGTTCATGGTTTCAATGTGATATCCATTTTGTCGAATATCTTTAAAGCTGAGTAAATTTCTTCTGGATTTTTCAAAGTATAAGGCATTGTCAACATGAATTGTTGTTCCCCAAGGCAACATAATATTTGCTCTTCCAGAGCCATTAATCAAATTGGAGATGTCATATATTGTTTGAACATTAGCCTCAGCTAAGTTCAAATTGGAGAAATATTCTATGTTTTTAAGGATTGTGTGTGTTGTAGCACAATCAACAAGACATATATCGCTCTTATTTGATTCATGATTTGAACACATGATTTGTTGATCCATCTAGACAAATAATGTTTGACAAATTAAAAAAAAGAGTCATATTTCATTCATAATAAGAAACTAGTACATATAACTAAGAAGCGTAACAAAAACTAGTACATAAAATTATTGAAAATCATTACATATGATCATTAAAAATATCGAGATTAGTGTTTGGATCATCATGAAAATTCGGGACATCCATATAATTGATGTCCGACGAGCCATCTCCGACAGTGAAGTTCATCTCAACTGTTTTGCCTTTCTCCTTTAAGGAGGCTTGATAAAGATCAATAAAATGCTTAGGCGTACAGCATACATGAGCCCAGTGGCCTTTTAGACCACACCTATGACATGGTTGGTCACGATTACGAGCTTGCCCATTTTTAGCAGTATTTTTCCCCTTATTCTGAGCGGCGTCATTTTTATTCCATTTATTTTGGAACTTATTGCCACCAAATTTAGAATAGGGCTTGCCACGATCTTTGCTGATTGATCCTTTCTCATTTCCACGTTCGTGGTTTTTCTTTCCATGACCGTTTTTATGGTCATTATAGGTTGCTGCATTTGCTTCATTAATTGAAGCAGAACCAGTTGAACGGGAGTTGTGATTCTTCAATAAAAGCTCATTATTTTGTTCAGCCACCATGAGACAAAAAATTAATTCTGAGTACTTTTTAAATTGACACGCTCGATATTACTGTTACAACAACAGATTCGAGGCATGAAAAGTACTGAATGTTTTTTCCATCATTGCCTCATCAGATATATTTTCTCTACACAGCCTCAAACGAGAGGTAATATTAAACATGATGGAGTTAGCCTCACTGACTGTTTTGAAATCTTGTAGCCTAAGATTCAGCCAGTCATTTTGAGCTTTTGAAAATATCACCGTCTTTTGGTGATCATATCGCTCTTTCAAGCTTAACCACAAGGTGAGAGGATCTTTTATAGTGAGATACTCACTTTTCAGACCTTCATGGAGATGACGACGAAAGAATATCAGTGCTTTCGCACGATCTTACATTGATGTTTTATTTCCTTCTATAATAGTTTCTCCTATGTCTTTAGCTTGAAGATGTATCTCGGCATCCAGTTGCCATGACAAATAATTATTTCCAGTGATATCAAGAGCAACAAATTCAAGTTTTTAAAAGTTTGCCATAGTCTGAAAATATGTCAAGAAATTGACTAAATAGTTTTTCTCTTTTATATAAAATAAATAATATACGATTAAATATATGTTCACAACTTGATTATTAATATGCAAAATGTACTACTTGTATGAGTTGGTGGGACAACCTCCAAGTTGGGTGGCGAGACGAAGTCTACTTAAAATCATGCCTCCTCGAACGGGATAACCCGTCCCCCTTTCAATATTTAGCTTTACCGGGGACAAGGCTTACCCACTATCAACTCAAACTTATAACACTATTTGCAATATAAAAAATCAAGAATAGAGCGTAATTAATCATTTGTAGTATAACGAGAAAACTAGTTATATCAAATATTGACTTTTGATTTCCGATGTAGAAGATCGTACAAGACGCAACTACATAGCATATTTTCGCAATCAGTGACGTTATAATGCATAGTATATGAATAAAGTATGCATATAGAAGTGATGCATGTAATAAAGGGAAGCAACCATGATAATAAAGAAATAAATTGAACTTATTTAGATAACAAAAGTTATACCTTCCTAGCTTTGTCTCCCTAACAAGCCTTCTTGAACTTCAAGGTCTCCTTAATGCTAGAGCAAGCTCGTGCTGATAACGTGTTGTAAATTGAGTTGAAACTTGCTAAGAACTAGAGAAGGAAAAAAGAAATCGAAGAACTTCTACTACTACAAACTACTACTACAAAGGAGAAGAGAAGAAATGAGATAGTTGGAATGAGAAGTTTTCATTCAACTTGGTGTGTGTATTACAATGGGGTTGACACCCTTTATATATGCCATTTGGTAATGATAATAATTGTACTTATACAATGTGTACAAGTTATACATACACCACAAGTCATACAACACATCACAAGCAACATAGACAATACATGGAAGAGTTGGTGTACATTGGAGAGGATTACAAGTTACATGACAATACATAGACAAGTGGAGATACTATTAAGTGAGAAATACAAGTTACATGACTACACACTATGTTGGTGTACATGCATGGTCATCCATATTCCACAACAATATATATATATATATATATATATATATATATATATATATATATTTTTTTTCTCTCGCGATCATCCGCGCACGTGCCTGCGACACTTCTTTGCATACCTGTAGATCTCTGATAATATTGATATTGTCCCCAATTTAATAAGTGTTGGATTTTATCTCAAATGCCTCGAAATTATTAGAAACGATACATCCACGTTTAGAAGGATACATCCATATTTAGGTACTTCTTTATGAAGTCACTCTTACTAGATGTAAGACTAAACTTTTCAATCGGTACATCTCCAGTAGATCTCGCTAGGCCTAGGGACAAATTTTCAAAATAAGGAATTTTTTCTTTCAAGGCAAAAAGAGGAATTTTAGATAGGGAATTTCTAGCACGTGGGAAGCGAGATGGGGACAAGAACATCATTCCTAGAGGAATTTTAATACGATAGGCTATATCACTCACTTTATATTGATCAAGTTTATTGATCTTGAAAACTTGAAGGAATATGTAGCAAATTTATGTATGAAAACGTCGAGAAAAGTTGAGAAGACGCCCGATACGCTACGTAACACCCGACGCGTTAACGCTGCTTAGCCCACAAGCGAAGAATCCATGCTCTCAACACCGTTGAAAGTGAAAGCAGGTCAGGCGACAAATACATAAATTTGCTTACCATAAATAGGAAGAGATCCACGGCTGGGACGGGATCCAGATTGTGTGTACGATGTCGCATCCATCGCAAGGCATTTTCGTCAATTGACGCTATGACGACGTCACTTCAAGGTTCACGAGTACGCATGTGGTAGTTTGGAAGTATTTGAAGAGGACAAGGGACAATTATGGAAAATTAGAAAAGCAAAAAAATGTTGTAGGCGAAGAGGATGAGATTGCTGCGCTTGTATTAATGGTTATTGGGTGGACTCAACAAAAGGAGGAAGAACTTTTGTTTAGGAGACACACCCCCCCCCCCTCTCTCTCTCTCTATTATATACAGTACTATTTGCTTTTTGTGAATCAAGCATCGCAGGAGACCAGCTTCCTCTCTGTTATAAATTAAAGCATTAGACGACGGTTCATTGATTTCGGTGCATTGAATTGAAGAGAGAAGGACAGATTTAGAGATTAAATTGGGAGATAGAGAGACAGATCTCACATAACACGAGATTGGAACTTGTTCTTCTGATTTATGTTTTTGATGGGCTTTAGTTCATCTGTTACTTGATTGAGTTGGAGCCAGGTCTTCTGTTAATGAACAAGAAGAGAAAACCCAGATTTCAGATTTTTCGTGTTCAAGTGGGTTTTGTTGTGAGCTAGGGTTCTGTTCTGTTTTTCAGATTTCAGATTTGAATCAATCGTTCATTCAATCAATCAACCATGGATGCAAATCTTATTCGCCAACATCATCACCAGCAGCAGCAGCAACAGATGAGCTCTGCGGGGCTAATGAGATACCGTTCTGCTCCGAGTACTCTGCTTGCCAATTTCGCAGATGGGGGAGACGAAGAAGAAGGGGAGAGCATGTTTGCAAGGTTCATGAATTGTGGGGGAGATGAGTTGGGTGAGGTCGGAGAGAAATCCCCAACTAGTACTAAGAACTCTCAGTTAATTGAACAGAATGCATTCTGCCAAGCATCCCCAATGATGTATCAAACCCCTCCATTGCAGTCGCATTTGGTGAATCATCAGACCTCCTCCGAGAACGCTTACCGGGTTGTTGGTTCCATGCCTATTGAGGTGAAGATGGAGGCCAAGATAGGCAATACTGGTTCTTCTCATCTTGTAAGGCACAGCAGTTCTCCTGCTGGCCTCTTTGCCCGCTTGAACGTCGAAAATGGTATGTTTGTGCATGGTTTTTCATTTTTTTTTAATCTGAGATTCTGCAGATTATAAAAGATTATGTTCTCAATCAAGTGTGAGCAAATCCATTTTTAAGAATTCTATCAATGAATTGAGCTGCATGTTGTGATGCTTTAATTTAGTAGAGAAATAAGAGTGATCAAATTGTATTCTTTTACCATAAAGTTGGATACTATCTTTAATCACTGCAAGTGGGGGGAAGAAAGTAAGTAAAAGTAAAGAAGAAACAAGTTTGGCATTTGAGGCAAATTGATTAATTGTTGGAAATCTAAATAATAGCAACTTGCAGGTTATGGTTTAATGAGGAGCACGGGAACTTTCGGGAATGCGAACGGTTCGAATGGGGAAGCGGCTGCATCCACTAGCAGGCTGAAGAGTCCAATGGGTTTCTCATCATCTGGGCCGTCGCCATCTTCTTCATCGGGGTTGATGTCTCAGTTATCTGAAATTGGTAGTGAAAGCATTGGTACGACTAATGGTAGTGTTAACGGTGGCAATCGATATCTGCAAAGGTTACCGATTGGTTCCTGGGATGATTCCGCGCTGGACAATGTAACAGGATTTAATGGAACTAGAGATCTCAACAAGAAGATAGTTTCTGGTTTGAACTCATTGGAGTCTCAGGTAACATATTGCTTCTAGGATGACTTGCTTTCTTCTGTGTCTTTTTCATTGAACATTTTTCTGTATTGAAGTGATTGTTTGAATCTATTTGATCAGAATGGTGAAGTTGGAAACCAAACACCTGGCTTGGTCCACCATTTTAGTTTGCCAAAAACTTCAGCCGAGATGAATGCCATTCTGCAGTTCCAGGATTCTGTTCCTTGTAAGATACGAGCCAAGCGGGGATGTGCTACTCATCCACGTAGCATCGCAGAAAGGGTAATTATACCGTTTACATCCTAATTAACCTTCATTCTTATCATCTGATGTAGTTCGGTTTCATGTCATCAAAATCATTGGTGGAACAATTGGTGAATATATTTCAGGTGAGAAGAACTCGAATAAGTGAGAGAATGAGAAAGTTGCAGGAGCTTGTTCCCAACATGGATAAGGTGAAATTTCACTAGCACATATGCACATTTATTCTTACTCAATTTTCAGTATTGGTAGGTAAATAGATACTGAAGCTCCTCCTTTACATATACAGCAAACTAACACTGCAGATATGCTAGACTTAGCAGTAGAGTATATTAAAGATCTCCAAAAGCAGGTTAAGGTAATTCGAAATCCTCTAAAAGGCAGATTTTCTTCTAATCGAGGCATTAAGCTTTCACTTCATGGCGCATCTCTTAATTTTGCAGACACTTTCCGATGGTCAAGCGAATTGTACCTGCTCAAGCAAGCAGAAGGCTTACTGAAATCCTAAGAAATTTTTTGCTTCTGTACAGAAAAATAACGGTGAAGAGGAGAGAGTGAGCTAGCAAAGCTGACTTCTCTTTAAACACGAATGAAGTAATAGCAGATTACTAATACTGTAGGTGCTTGTTGAAGAAGGTGATAAAATAGAATGGAATATCTAAGATCTATATCAGTTAGGCTTAGCTACAAGAGAAGAATCTGTATAGCATATGCTCCATTGTCTTTGTATGTATGTATATACTACTCGATTGACTGAAATGCGTAGTTCAATTAACTTCCTAACTAACTATGCTCTTTTACTATTCCATTGGATTGACGTACAGCTCCTTCGATGAACGATAGATTGCTGCTGGTTCGTATTTATTTGAACATAAGTACTGCTTGACATCAATTGAGACAACCACCACACACAAGGCACTTCTTTGTTGTTTGCTTGAGATATGGGCCGCATTTGACTGGTGAAGTAGCTTGTGCGGGGTTTATCTCCCATTGACGTCACTGTAGCACTTCTATCTGTTACGCTACTAATAATGGTGAATGCAGGTCCTATGCTGTTGGAGTTTATATTTTAACTTTTTAAGGCGCTTAGTGGTGCCACAGCCACTGATCGTGAATGCTTGCTTGTTCGACAATATGCTTTGTCGTAGTTGTATTACATTCATCTGTATCATCTACCTTTGTAAATATCTGATTTATTGATGTTACGCAAAATATTTTTATTACCTTAAAGAGTTCCCGCTAGGATCCATCCACCACAAACAAGCTACTTAGGCACTGTACTTTGAACCATGTGAAAAAGCATGATTTGAGGTGCATCAGACAAAAGACAAAACACAAGTACCCAGTGGTGCTTGTCAATATAGCATTTGTGGATGTGGTTACCTTTATCAACTCTTTATTTTCATCAATCAGTTTTATAAATTTCTTAATATATAAGTTACTATTTGACAATCTAAAAAACAGTTAATTACTTGGTCGTGTTCCATACTTAAGGCAACTTATGATTTGAGAAGACCCATGAATGACTTTTTATTGGTCATCAAGGTAAACAGACAACGCAACTGCCCTTTCCAATTCAGGATATGCTACTGGTTTCTTTCTATTTCTGGCACTTGATTCTTTTGATTTTGGCACATTTTCAATCTGAACTTGCTCGATTTAGTTTGGTTAGGGGTGGAGTTATCTCTCACGAGATAACTTACAGGTTAGTTGCCAAATTTGTTTGCAAGTTTTCTCATAACTTACACTCTGTGAAGATCACACCTAATGAGGTTGATCTGTAAATCAAGAAATAATGAAGAAGGGAAAAAAAAAGAAAAGAAAACCAGAAGCTTCTATCACACAATAAGAGAGAGACCAAAAATGTAAACTCTCATCATATTATTCATCTCAAAAACAGAATACAAGATGTATATATAAGTACAACATACAGGGACTAAACAGACATTTCCAACTTTAACAAACTCAGAATCGTTGGTTAGATTAACCACACTTAATCCTAACCATGGTAAATTATTAACCATAGTCTAGCTCAGTATGTCTAACATCCCTCCTCAAAGTAAACTTGGGAGAAGGAGCAAGTTACTTTGGAACATAAGAAGGAGAATCTGGGAGTAGCCAACACCTTAGTGAATATATCAACAGTTTGATGAAATGTAGGAATATAACAAAGCTCAAAATACCAGCTGCAAGTTTCTCACGGACAAAGTGAGCATCAATCTCAATATGTTTAGTCCGAGCATGGAATACAGGATTAGAGGCCATGGCTTTAGCACCAGTGTTGTCACACCATAGAACAGGACGAGAAGAACATGGAAAACCAAGTTCAGCAAGCAAGGCAGATGCCCACATTATATTAGAGACACCATGAGCTAAGGCACGATACTCAGCTTCAGTTGATGAACGAGCAACCACAGATTGCTTCTTGGAAGACCACAAAACAAGATTGCCCCCAAGAAACAAATAGGATCCACTGGTAGACCTTCGATCATCAAGGTCCCCTGCCCAATCTGCATAAGTGAAGGCTTCCAAAAAGAGAGTAGAAGCAGGCTTGAACAAAAGACCATGATGAAGAGTGCTCTTGAGATAACGAAGAACCCTTTTACAGGCTACCAATGTGACACTGTAGGGGCTTTGAGAAACTGACTAAGCTTGTTAACAATAAAGCTAATGTCAGGTCTGGAATATGTGAGGTACTGCAAAGCTCCTATAGTGCTCCTATACAATGTAGGATCAGTAAAAGGACAACCATCCTCTAAGGTAAACTTTTGACCAAGTTGTAAAAGGTGATGAAATAGGCTTGCAATCCTGCATACCAGTCTTGAAAAGAAGGTCAAGAATGTACTTGTGTTGAATAAGATATAAAACAGAGGAGTTTCGAAACACCTCAAAATCCAGAAAGTAATCTACTTGACCAAGATTCTTAAGAGAGAACTGAATATCCAACTAAGTTATCAACTGCTGAACATGAGATTGATTGGAACCAGTTACCAAAATGTCATCAACATAAACGAGAACCAGTATCAGAGATCCAGCAGACGACTTATAAACAAGGAAACATCAGATTTGGAGTTAACAAGACCCCAACCAACCAGAGCACCTCTGAGCTTAGAAAACCAAGCTTGAGGAGCTTGTTTGAGACCATAAAGAGCCTTGTTCAGCTTGCAAACATAGTGAGGAAAGGTTTTGTTAACAAAACCATGTGGCTGGGTCATATAAACTTTTTCACTGAGATCACCATTCAAAAAGGCATTGTTGACATCAATCTGATGGATTGGCCAGTTAAAAGAGACTGCCAAGATAAACAAAATTCGAATAGAAGAAGGTTTGACAACTGGAGAAAATGTGTCAAAGTAATCAAAACCAGGAGTTTGATGGAAGCCTTTGGCCACCAAACGAGCATTGTATCTATGAATCTCACCGATAGGAGAAGTCTTCACTTTGAAAACCCATTTAGAGCCAACAGGGTTCATGGAGGAAGTAGGAGGAACAAGTGTCCAAGTACTATTCTTATCAAGAGCCTGAATTTCATCAACTATAGCTTTGTACCAATTGCGATGAAGAGCGACCTTGACAAACCGAGGTTCAAGGGCGATAGAAAGAGCATAAGGAGACCGAGTTACCAAAGCCTTGGGCCTGAAAATCTCATTTTTACTCCTTGTAACCATGTGGTGAACATTAACTGCAGAAGCAGCAAGTGGGGATACTGCATCAGGTTGAGACACAACAACAGGGGGAGACTGAGTTGGAGAGTGAGATGAAACAGATGCAACTGATAGAGTGGTAGAAGACCCTGGTGTAGATGGAAATGAAACTGAGGGAATTGGTGATCTTGGAGATAATGAAACAAATGTAGCTAGGGAGAGTGGTGGTGACCCTGAAGAAACACATGGTACATGCTGCAAAATTGACAGTGGAAGAGAGGAAGGGGTGGATGGAGAGGACATAGAAGACTGAAAAAGAGTAGTATAAGGAAACTCTTTTTCATTGAACACCATATCTCTGGACACATAAACCTTCCCAGAAGGATGTAAACAAAGATATCCATGGCTTGGTGATTAATGGGTTGCTGTATCGCCTGAACTTGTGGACTTTGTCGTCCCATTTGAAGCTTCGCCATTTTATTGCTCAGGTTGGTAGTGCCATGATCGTAGCTTGCGAATCAATCTCTTATACACTCGCTGGTTTCCTCAATGTGGAACGAGTACTGGCTATAGAGTTTTGAGACATAAGATGTAAGAGATCCAATGCTCCATCCTCATCCTTGGTTAGTAAAGAACCACCTATTGCGGCATCTACTAGTATTCTCTTGTTAGACCCCACCTAAATATGGCGTTTGACTAGCCTAGATTACCTTAAACCCTTAATAATCTAGCAGCCTTCACCTTTCCATCAATAAAAAATTAAGAATAAGATCTTGTAATATTCAATTATAAAATAATATCAATCACTAAGGATTCTAAACTAAATCTTAAACCTTAAAGTACATTTAAATGAATTCAATAATCTTCAAAGTACATTTAGATTGATTACATTATCCTCAAAATCTCATAAAATCTTTTCGACACCATCTCCTCTATTTTTAAGCCTACACTAGAAATCCCGGCCTTTAAAAATCTTCAACAAAACATGCTCAGATTTGGTGGAAATGCCGAAGGACTCATTATCCACCACATAACAATATATATTGCATTTACAAAAATTATTTATTCATTCTAACCTATTTCAGGTTTTCAAAATCCTTAAAACCTTTACCTTAGTTCCACAACATTCCATTTTGTCCCAACACAGTTCCAGCCGTTCCAAAATAGATCCAAATCACACTCGAACCCAAAAATCTATTTATACAATATATTATATTCATAAACAATACGTACATAAAGAAAAGAACTAAATAAGTCGTAAACAATTGGAAAGCTTTCCCTTTCCCTTGTCGCCGCTAGAACCTGTCATTATCCAATTATAAAAAATCGATAATGTTAGATAAGTAAATCACACACTATCTAGTACACCTATAATAATCAAATGCATAATAATCTAAGAGATTAAACGAAAAATATAATCTAAGGAATTTAAATATGACCGTGAATCCATCCGTTTTTGTTATCCTACCACAATCAGATAACGTTCTCAGAAAGTAGTAAGTAAACAATAATAAGGACTCATGCTCGGGGAGGGTAACCAAATGAGTCTCGTTCCTCGAGTCTATCAAAGTATGATCTAGTTCAATGTGATCTCATGATAATCACGTGATGCAAAGTATCAGTGACTCTAGCCCCTCAATCATAATATAGTTCTACCCTGTACATGTCAGCTAGACACTATAAGTTCCACCCTGTAATACACAGTCAGGTAGCTTAATATTCCATGTGCACACAATCAGGTAGACACTAAATAGTTCTACCTTGTAATACAGTCAGGTAATCCTTATCTTCCCAACTCGTGTATGCATGTACAACAAAAATGTAATATCAAGGATTAATGCAATTTATACAAAATTATAAAATACAATGTAAAGGTTACTATGAGATTTACTTAACCTTACAAACAAACAACTTTGAGCTTAATTCTCAAGGTTCCCGGAATGTCGGATCACCTTGAAAATGCTTCTAATATCTTCCCTGTATACCCAATTATATTATGGGTAAACCTTCAAGTGAAACTATATCACGAAACCGAATGAAAACTGCGGTCAAAGTACGCTTGAGAAAAGTTTCCAAAAATATTAATTTATATAATGGTTTTAACTAACTTTCAACTAGCCAACTTGGGGTAACTTTTTATCCTTGAAGACCTCAATATTTATCATGATGACCTAAAAGGAACTTGTAGTACTCATGTTCTACTTTCCATAAACCCCCCAAGAACATTTGAATCGAATCACCGACGGAGAAGTTATGAATTTTCTCATATGGACTATCAATTAGGCAAACTTAATTTATTTTGAACTGAAAAGCTTCTCTAAATCAATATTGTCGCAGTTAAATCTTCAAAACTCGATAATAAACACCACAAAACCACTTGATTCTAACACCAAAATATTTCCACAGCCCGTCGAGTCAAATGGTATCAAAATCAATAATTAATTCATCCAAAAACCCAATATAAATCAATATCAACAACTAAAACATCTCCAAAATAGTTAGCAACTGAATTGCATTAGTTCACCTCATCAAAACCATAACCCACGTCGGCGAGATTTATTCCAAATTAATATAAATCAATCCAATATACCAATTAACAATAACTCCTATCAATTTCTATCGAAACCCCGTGAAAAATCAAAAAATTGTTAGAATTCAAATTAAAATGAGGAAAAATACCCGACATTAAGAATTTATCAAATTTTAAGCTGAACACCTCGTTTCCACCCCTGGAAATTTAGCTCGAATTGATTGTATCGCAATGCTTTGCAATTTTGCAGAAAGAAACCGAGCGAAAATCGAACGTCGGAAGCTCCTGAAGTGAAAATGTCCACGAAGAGGGTTTGGAACAATGAACGAATAAAATTTTTTGTGAAATGAGAACAATCGATCTTGATTTTTTTTGATTTTATTTATATATTTTTATATAAACCCTTAGCTGCTTGTCAACAGCTTAATTTATTTTTATTTATCAATTCCATAAAATCCTTATTTTGACGTGTTTTGACTTCCTGCTCTATTTTTGGATCCGATTTTTCACCGAATTGAGCCAAACCCTTGACAAAATAGTCCATCTTCATAAAACGCCCATAACAATAGTTTTGGTCACACCAAAACTCCAAAGATCTTAACTTTGTCCACGACATATGGAACCTTTATGGATCAATTCTATTGCCATACTTAGCCTAACTTACACAAATTTAAACTCAATCTCAACCTCGAACACCACCAACTGATAAGAAACTCGAAACAAGATCTCGCACAAACTGTCTTATTTCACACTACCTCCGATCCCGACTTACACACAAATCGAGATGTATACACCTCACCAACAGCCACCAAATCATCCATTATTTACTTTCTCGATGATTACGCTACATGTATCTCAAGGCGAATCTAAGGTATATTTTTATTTTATTCAAACTATAGGGTTGATTTATGTATATATATATATTCGCTTCTATAAATTCGCCACGCATGCCAACGACCATCCTCGGTCATGCACAATATTGTAAATCCAACGCGTGTCACCCTTGACCCCTCATGTCACTTGTCGTCCACCAATTTTAATTATTTTGTTAAATTTCATGATTATTTCTTCAATTTATATCCAAATTAAATTATGCAAATATCGAAAAATTACCAAAAATTGGAGAAAATTCCCCAATGCGCTCCGAAACTCACAGACACTGCGTATACACTCCATTTGACCATATTTCGTGTCTAAATAGTGTATAATACATCAAATAGGCACACATCACACAAAAAATATTAAATTTATGATCTCCGATCCGGAACACGTGGGTTCCACCTCGGATACCTAAATCCCAAATTAAATTAAAAAATATTTAATTATCCGCCTAATCAAGTATATAAAATTATCGGAGGTTACATCTTGTGTTGTTGTTCATTCTATAATAGAAAATCTAGAAGTGCTCATTTCACGTATCCATGTCATGAACATCTCCTCAACATCTCCTTGAATCTTTCCTAGGCCTCGTCAAGAGACTTGACATCTTCCTTTTTGAATTGATTGATTTCCAATTTCCTTTCATTGACCTTCACTTAGGGAAAAAACTTGTCTAGAAATCTTTCATTGATTTTCACCTATGAGGTCATACTCCTTGTGTTCAATCCTTGGAACCAGGATTTAGCTTTTTCACCCAATGAGAATGGGAAAAGTCTCATCTTGATTACCTCATTTGTAACTCCGGTAATGTGCATGGAGTCGCACTTCTCCAAGAACTTCTCTACATGTACAACTAAATCTTCATTCGTTAGCCCATTGAACAAGCTATTTTGCACTATGTTGATTAGAGATGGTCTTAGTTCAAACTCGGTGGTGTTGGCTGAAAGCTTCATCACTCCAATGTAAGTCTCTTGAACTTCTAGCTTGAAGTAGTCACGAAGACATCTATGTCCTCGCACTCTATCCTGCACTACTAGATTACCTTTGAGTTGGTTATTCCCTCGGCCCTGTTGTTGGTTTTGCACTTGATCCTCCGCCATATTGATTCCTTTCTTTTTCTTTCCTTTGTTGGTTTTGTCAATCTCAAAGTCGTAAGGCACTAAGTCCTTCTTTCCTTTGCTATGCATGCACTAATTCACCATGAAAAGAAAACACAAAAGATCAAGTGCAGATGTCAAAATTGAAACTTAAACATTTTTTCTTTTTGTTTTATAAGCTTTAAAGTAAATTACGTAAACTAAAACTTAGCAATTTTTCAAACCAACTAAGTCGAAGTGGCTACCCATCCCCCGAAACGGTGCTAAAAACTTGATCTTGGCCACAAGTATAATGGCTCGATTGCAGTAATAGTGTGACCAACTTCATTGATTACAAATATCATCTTCAGGGAAAGGTTTAAGCACTTAGTATTACATAGTCAAAATTACTCTATTGCTGAGGAAATCGTTTTTAATTTGTTTTTAAACTAAATTAATCTAATCTAACTAATCAATGTAAATTACTTTTAAACAATTATATTAAGAATATCTTAGTTCACAACTTCACTTAGGTAATGAAATACTATGCTTTTCAACTCACTTTATTCATCTTTAGTATGTGTGTGTAATGCCTAATTAGAATTGACATATTTCCTTTAAATCCACTTCAACCCACTGTCGTGATGGAAAAGATTCTAATGTGGAAACTAGAACTCAACCTATCGGTGTGAATAACGTAAGCTCCACATTTCTTTAAGTTCCAAATCTTTAGATTCATAACCAATTAAGTTTACTATCCGTGTCTCCCTAATCAATAACTATCTATCAATGTTATGTATTTTACGGTTGTACCATCCATATCTGGCTTAAAAGTTTCAATAGCCATGATAACTTCTAAAACCTAATATCAACAAACACGTGATCAAGATGTTTATAGCATTACGCTCAAAATCAATACAAATTCTAACCATTGCACTTTTTAACTTTATAATCCACTCCTAACTACTTTACCATAACGTTCATACCATAGGATTCATTGATCCATAAAATTAATGAACTACTCACACTTTACTAAAAAACATGCATATAGTGGTATTCATTGAAGTCAAAGATATAATCAAATAACTTCAATTAAATCAATAAAAATAATACCCGAATCACCACACATTATTCTTTAATGTTTTATGTTCCACAAATCTTCTTAATACTCAAGAACAAAGTAAATCTATGCTAATCTATGATAATGGTTGCTAATAGGTGGCATCTTGTAAGTTTACAATGTTCTAATACCTATTTATACTCCTAAAACACTTTTGAAAACAATTAGAAACCATAATAGACAATTTCACCCGAAATAGAACTCTAACTTTCTATTTTCTTTCGTCTCGATGTTGTCACATATGATCCGACATTGTGTATGCAATGCCACGGTGGCGTGACAGCTTTGACCACTTTGTGTACTTTTTCCTCATTCTGTAGACTCGGTGCTCTGCATATCCTGTCCCGTCGCCGTCCCTTATCACCCATGGCGTTGCCATAGCGCCGGCTATCCTGACTCGTTTTTCTCATTTTCTTGATCTCCAACACTATGCCTTCATCTCCTACATTGTACCTTCATCTCCCCACATCACCAACTCTCTTAGCTACAACGTCAAACCCACTTTTGTATATTTTAGCCTCATTTCTTCACGAATCCACTCATTTGTCTCCTTTATGCCATGTATACCTTAAAATACCTAAATACCATCAATTAGAGCCCATTTCAAAATATTTAGGCTAATTATACAACTAAACTAATACTATATATAAGTCTAAATAATCGCTTATCACAACTCATTGGATGAGTTAAACATTATGGAGGATCATATCGTAATAATTAATTCCAATGAAATAATCAAGTTATTGATGGTTTAAATAATAAGAAGGAAAAAGAATAAGAAATCATAAAAGGAGAAACATCACAACAGAGACCCAAACGAGTGCGACAAAGACGACTCATATTATGAGGAGTTTGGTGAGAGTGGCAATCCTGTGAAATCTTTGCAGAGGATTAAGGAAAACCTTACCTCAACATACAAATCAATGAGATGTCCCTTTACAGAGTTCAACTCGATATGAGAGCCGATAGGAATCTTATGCCTGAACATTGGTTTCTTATAACAATATTAAGGATTCATTGCAAACCTCCTATTATGGTGTCAAAGCCAAATGACACTCTTACTGTCGCTTTAGAAGTATCAAAGAATGTGCACGTACAAGTGGGCAGGCTCACCATCATCACAAATTTCCTAATCATGCCAACAGCTACATTGAATGATCAAATATTATTTGGTTGATCATTCTTATCGATTGCCAGAGCTATCATCGACATACGAGAGCGCATAGTTACACTAAAGACGGGTGATGAAGTAATATCAATAAAAAATCGGTAGAGAAATTTGCGACGATATGGAAATAAGGCAATTTAATGTCAGTGATGAGATCATTGATGACATACATTTTTCAGAACATAGTAAGGTGATAAGTCAGTATTTATAGGTATTTAATAGTTTATTTTAGTATATTTAATGTGAAAAGTCTCTAAAATATATATTATTTTCAGATGAAATGGAGTGCGTGGTTGAATTTGTGGTGAAAAATACTCAAAATGGAGTATTTACATGCATTGATCGGACGCCGGACTATTTACCTCGAGTTATGCTGCGCGATGGGTAGAATAGAGGATAAACATAGCAATTAACACGTGGCAGCATACTATTGGTCCAGCTCGCCTCAACATGCCACATGTCAGCCATCCATTGGCCCAGCTCGCTAAACATTCCATGCGTTTCCAGCAGTCAGCCACGTGTCGCGTACGCATTGGCCCAGCTCGTTTCCTCTAGCTACGCGGCTACAGTCAAGTTTTGCCATTTCATCAGACATGCCATGTCACGACAGCACAACAACACGTCTACCATTTCTCCTTGCACAACAGCCGTGAGTTCGTCATCGGGATCTGTGCTGGTGCAATCTCCCAGATTTTCACATGGCTTTGTGCGAGCTTTCTCACCACCTCCCATGCTAACACGTGTCGCTCGCACAACCTCCCAAACACGTCAATGTAACGATCTGAACCAATATGAGAGCACCACGTCAGCTACTCTGCACCAAACGACCAATACGGCTGCGACACGTGGACGTAACGTGATTTCAAGCCTAAAAATAGCCATTCGATGCTCCTCGGAGTACGAGTCATGAGACCAACCCACATAATTAGTTTCTCTCACCTCCGGGGACCAATATTTAATGGTTTTATATATTAGGAACTTAGGGTATTATTAGAAAACACCGACTATTATATTTTTTAGCATTGAATTCTCTTAATGATTGCCTAGGTTAGATTGGAAACAAGTGGGGATTATGGATTCATGGCATATTATGTGAGATCTTTTATTTTATTATTTAATTTAATTTAATTCTCTTATTTCGTTATTGTTGATTTTAATGAATATGGTTTTGATCTAGGATATGTATGTGGCCAGTGCATGCTTTTAGGGGGATAACCTATAGTTATTTGGACCGATAGTATCCGTGTAATTATACTTTTGGACCAATAAAGTGACGAACACTCCCCCGTTTGCCGTAAAACCCTTTCGGTTCTTGAGTGTGCAACAATTGAATGTAGGTTAAATTGGAAGTGGATGCGATCTGGAAGCAGATGTGATCCTGAAGCGGATGCGATCCGGTTATTTTCGATCAGTGTTCTCACAGACCCATATTACTGGTTAGTGTGTTAAACCCGATTGGCGAATATCTAAGGTTATGCATTAATTAGGGAAGTAGTTACTGGCGGACGTCCTGCCTATTGAGATTAGGGGAATGAGGAATTTTTGGTGGATGTCGATTTTCTATAGCTAATCTAGGAGAACTTAAATTAATAACTTTTCGGGAAAGATTAAAGACCATGATTGCCATTGAATCTTGATCCTGATTTGTGGAATTGTAGACCTAGGTGTTACTTAGGTGTTCATTAATCAAAGTTATTTTAGTTATTTTATTTATTTGGTGAAGTTAGATTAGTTAGTTAAATAATTTATTTTAAAACCCCCTGATTTTTTCTTTTTGTTGTTTTTAACCTTAGAAAGACCACCAATCTCTGTGGGATCGACCCTTTGCCACTATTCTACAAAATAATTGGTTTATGAATTCTATTTTATTGACGCGTTCGACACGCATCAAATTTTGGCACCGTTGCCGGGGATTGGTTTTCTTTCTTTCGTATTTTTATTTATTTATTTATTTATTTATTATTATTATTATTATTATTATTATTATTTTGTTTTTTATTCATTTATAAATTGGAGCACCTCGTGAGTATTGTTAAGTTTGACTATGGATTATTTTTTAGTATAACGTGAGCATTTTTTTAAGAATTAACATGTTTATAGGATTTTAGGTGTTTTGAGACTTGGTTGAGACATATCCAACTTAAGTCACCGCATTAGTGGCGGGTTTTTGAGTAGACCCAAAACCCTAGACTTCATTCCATCATCTTGTTGATTTCACCCTTAGTTGAAAGACTTCGGGCTCGCAAGACTTGAATGGAATCTTTTGAGTTAACTCATATGTTTACTAGTTCATGCTTTTATTATGATTGTTTTTTCATAGTTTCCTTAGTCACCTACACATGAGAGATTTTGCGCATTCATTAGTTTTTAGAGACTTTTTGTTATGCATGCATTTGTATCATCTTCTTATTCTTTCTCCATGTTCTATTCTTTTTCTTTTGTTGGATGGATTCCTTGACTTGTTTTGAAACTTGAGGACAAGGTTCAGAACAAGTTTGGGGGTATTTTAGAGATTGTGGATTGAGTAGGATAGATTCTTTGCAAAAGACCACATGTGAGATCATTTATTTTTTATTTATGCGGTTATATGCGATTATCGGATGGTAATGGTGGTGTTTTATATCATTTCCTTCATTTTTTTCATTTCTTGTCCCTCCATATTTCTTTCTCATTTCTTTAGTAGTTGATACACTTTCATGCATGTATTTAGTATAGTTTTTTATTTATCTTTATTGTTTAGAGTCACCCGAAACTTTGTTTCATGCATTTGGTTGTGGATGAGTATAGTATGGTTGCCTTTTTGACTTGAAACTTAGGGAAAATTATGAGAAACACTCCCCTAGCATTTTTTTTGATTTCATGATTAGGGACTTAGTTGATGGTTAAGCATTGTGCTAGATAACGTAAGGGAGTAGATGGTCAAAATTGTGCAAGTGATATTATTTTAACCCATATTGGGGAATTTGCTTGATTATAGTGGAAGTAAGAAGGGCTAACATGAGTTTTTTTCTTAATATAGAGAGTACCACAAGTTTCCATAGGAAATGGAGCAGGGAAACTTGTGGTGGGAAAAAGTGAGAAAATCAATCCATAGGAAATGGAGCAGGGACCGTATTTGTTGAAAAAAGTAGAAAAAAATGTGAAAAAATAAAAATAAAGAATAAAGGCGGAAGTTGTGAAAACTCCTCAAATAAAAGATTTAGCTCGAGTGCTTTCACTAAATTAAGTGAGATTTTAAACTTGCGTGCTTGATTGTATACACCAAGAAAACTCGTGAGTAGTTGATGACCTTTGTCTTGACCGGATCTATATCTTCAAAGTGGGATCTTAATTGTGTTTGGGTTGCAAGTCTTGACATATCATAACTCCAAAATTTCTTGAGTTGCTTGTTAACTTGGTGGCTATGTAAACCAGTGGAACTCCATGAATCTTGAGTTGGGTATAGGATTAGTTGAGTCAGTGCATTACTATATTAGGAGTCTAGTTTAGTTTGTGTTGTCATTTGCACCTTTGCTTGGGACGTGCCCAGTCTTAAGTTTGAGGGTATTTGATAAGTCAGTATTTATAGGTATTTAATAGTTTATTTTAGTATATTTAATGTGAAAAGTCTCTAAAATATATATTGTTTTCAGATGAAATGGAGTGCGTGGTTGAATTCGTGGTGAAAAATACTCAAAATGGAGTATTTACATGCATTGATCGGACGCTGGACTATTTGCCTCGAGTTATGTGCTGCGCAGTGGGTAGAATAAAGGATTAGCATACCAATTAACACGTAGTAGCATACTATTGGTCCAACTCGCTTCAACGTGCCACATGTCAGCCATCCATTGGTCCAGCTCGCTAAGCATTCCATGCGTTTCCAACAGTCAGCCACGTGTCGCGTACGCATTGGCCCAGCTCGTTTCCTCTTGCAACGCGGCTCCAATGAGGTTCTGCCATTTCATCAGACATGCCATGTCACGCCAGCACAGCAACACGTCCACTATTTCTCCTCGCACAGCAGCCGTGAGTTCATCCTCGGGATCTGTGCTGGTGCACTCTCCTAGATTTTCTCATGGCTTTATCCGAGCTTTCTCACCGCCTCCCTTGCTGCCACGTGTCGCTCGCACAACTTCCCAGACACGTCAATGCAACGGTCAGAACCAATAGGAGAACGCCACGTCAGCTGCTCTGCACCAAACGACCAATACGGCTGCGACACGTGGACGTAACGTGATTTTAAGCCCAAAAATAGCCATACGATGCTCCTCGGCGTACGAGTCATGAGACCAACCCACATAATTAGTTTCTCTCACCTCTCGGGACGAATTTTTAGTGGTTTTATATATTAGGAACTTGGTATTATTAGAAAACACCGACTATTATATTTTTTAGCATCGAACTCTCTTAATGATTGCCTAGGTCGGATTGGAAACAAGTGGGATTATGGATTCATGGCATATTATGTGGGATCTTTTATTTTATTATTTAATTTAATTTAATTCTCCTATTTCATTATTGTTGATTTCAATGAATATGGCTTAGATCTAGGGTATGTATGTGGCCAGTGCATGCTTTTAGGGGGACAACCTATAGTTATTTGGACAGATAATATCCGCGTAATTGTACTTTTAGACTAATAAAGTGACGAACACTCACCCATTTGCCGTAAAACCCTTTCGATTCTTGAGTGTGCAACAATTGAATCTAGGTTAAATCGAAAGCGGATGCGATCAGATTATTTAGGATTAGTGTTCCCACATATCCATATTACTGCGGTTAGTGTGTAAAACCCGATTGGCGGATGTCTAGGGTTATGCATTAATTAGGGTAGTAGTTAGTGGGAGAAGTCGTGGCTATCGAGATTAGGGGAATGAGGAATTTCTTGCGGATTTCGATTTTCTATACCTAATCTAGGAGAACTTAAATTAATAACTTTTAAGGAAAGATTGAAGACCATGATTGCCATTGAATCTTGATCCTGATTTGTGGAACTGTAGACCTAGGTGTTACTTAGGTGTTCATTAATTGTTTTCAAAGTTAATTTTGTTTTTTTATTTATTTAGTGTAGTTAGATTAGTTAGTTAAATAATTTATTTTAAAACCCCTGATTTTTCCTTTTCGTCGTTTTTAACCTTAGAAATACCACCAATCTCTGTGGGATCGACCCTTTGCCACTATTCTACAAAATAGTTGGAAGGAATTTTATTTTATTGAAGCGTTCAATGCGCGTCATAAAGACATTCTCAACGAGGAACCACTTGAAGCAAAGATTGATTCGCTCACAGTCAACGAAAATTGATTCCTCTATTAGTTGAGCAAATGACTATAAACAATAGCGCTCTATGAAAGTCATCTCATATTTGTTATTTCTTTAAGTTATTTCAATTTTTAGTAGGTTACCTAGCTTTAGTTTAGTTTTGTTTATTCTCTCAACTTTTGACTCTCTTTTGGATTTACTTTCGAAAGTTACGTTTTGGAATGGCTTCAAATAGAGGGGGATGATCGAGTTGTTTTTATTTTTATGGCATTTATGCAAGTTCGCATTATAAACTTGCTTATTTGTTTATTTATCTATTTCATTAATAAAATTATTAGTTAGATACATATCACGATCAAATTTATGAAATTTTTGAATTTTTTCAGTCAATCTTATATTTACATTCACCTTTAGGAAGGATATATAAGTTACATATGAGATAAAATTGCAAAACAACAAATTGAGGCCTAGCGAATCCCAGCGATTCCAAATAACACTGGGAATCACTGGCAAAATCAATGGCAGAACACATGAAATTTAGTACAAATTTGGAGTTTGGCGATTTCCAACGATTCACCATACATGAGAATGGCTACTTAAATCGGTGAAAACAACAACTCAATTTATACTGATTCACGTAGCGATTCCCAATGATTCCACTAACATACGAATCGTTGGGCACAATTTTTGGTTTTTAAAACCAGAACCCCAAATCGCAACATACACCACCCTATTCACACCACCAAACCATTGCACCCTTTCACAAAAATCGTAATTTCTTATCAAGACTCAACCTTCCTAAGCTCAATCTTAGACTATTAAAGTGAGTCCTACGGACCTAGCTTCATTTAACACCAAAACATCAGATTTGAGAGAGTAGATAAACATCAAAACCACATCCCTTTATTTTGATGAAAATTTGATTTTTGTTGGGTTTGTGAAAACTCTTCAATTGATTTTGAAAATTTTTGTCGAACTCCATTTTGATACATCAAATGAATTATTTTGGATTTAGTATCACAATAGTAGTAAGTGTTGGTTTACAAATTCCACGATTTTGAAAAATATAGATATTTTGAAAGGATATTTGAAAATATCTCAGATTAAACCTTTCACGAATTGAAGGTGTAATTTGTGATTTTTATGTAATAACCTTGAATTTACTAATATTAAATTAGTCTCTAATCAGGATTACCGACTCGTGAGGTGTCCGAGAATGGGTACTGAGTCTTAATACTTGGGGTAAGGATCGAGAAATATGTTAGATTTAATGTGGTGCATTGCTAGTGTAATGTATGTGTATACTTATTAAGTCACTCCTACTTGTATGTAGTGGTCGAGACATGAGCGAGAATGCGCATCGAGATGCGTGTCGATGTGGGATCGGGACAAAGAGTTACAAGGTAAGCTTAGATTAAGTTATTATGGCTTAAATAGCTAATTAGATGTGGCTATAGTTTGATTTACATTAATGAAACCTAAGTTAGTTAAATAAAACATTAGTCGTTGATATTCTTTGAGATACGTGTGGACACATAACAAGACCAATAGAGTTGCAATTGGCGTTAGCAAGAGTGAGTTAGTGGATTTGAATTCAAGATGTGAGCCATTAGATTAGCCTCGAGATATGTGTATACATTAAGATTAATGGTTATGGTTTAATCTTATCTACATATACATAAGATTGAATGAGATCAACATGCAAAACCCATTTCATTTGATCAAAATAAGACGGAAGAAGATCTAAAGAATGAGATCAAAGGTTATGAAAGATTTTGGTGAATTTGTGAGGGATTAATCAAGATTGAAGTAATCTACAACTAGGTAAGTTAGTGTACACTATGAATTTGTAAAACTTTATTAAAAAAACTTAGAGTTTTATTTCAATTTCGGTTTTGCTTAATTTCAGAGGGTAAATGAAATCATTTTCAAAATTGGTTGATTGATAAATTGGCTATCAAGAAAAATCTGGATTTCGATTTAAAGTGATAAAGTTATGAGGTTTTGAAGTTGTAGGTGCTCTTAAAGGATTTATCTAGCAAAAGCTATGAGTTTATGGTTTTTCTAATTAACTCAATCCAACTTTGATAGTTTATATAAGTCCTAAAACACCCTAATTAACCTCAGGGAACAAGGGAAGAGTCTTGAGAGGTTGTTGGCGAGATATGGGGGTGTCGGGAGGCCGGATTAGCCTAGGAACTTTGCATGGATTGTAAGTAAGTTGATTGATATATTTATCTCTATTTCGTTATTTGATGTTGCTTCATGTATATAGTGATTGTATTGCTATGCTTGATGTAATCTTAGTAACACGAATTGTGTGTCTTGTCATGATATATGATTGTTGATAAGTTAGAACATGTGCTTATAATTCATGAGTTGTTTTGGAGTGTATGCAGCACATGTGGTATGGAACTCGGGGATGTTGGTATACTGATTAGCTAGTGTTGCATACCTACTATATGAGGTTGATGAAATGATTTAGCGGTGACCAATTAGGGTAATACGAAGTATTATGTGTGCTGACCTATTAAATGAGGTCGATAACCCGTGTTTCACAACTAATAAGGATATTACCTATGTGCACTTATATATAAGCTATTACCTGAAGGGTAATATCTTGGCCAATGTATGAAATGATTAAGTGGAGACCAATTAGGGAAATAGCGAAGTACTATATGTGCTGACCTATTACGTGAGGTCGATATGCCATGTTTCATAACTAATAAGGACGATACCTATGTGTACTGCTAAATAAGTGACTACCCAAGGTCTATGTGATCAAGAGGGTAATATCTGGGCTAATGTGTTGGATACACAGCTTACTAGATTTGGTTCTTTGATAAATATTTGTCTTGATGTCACATTGTTTACCATTGATGTTTAGTGACAAGTTTATGTTTAAGTACTGTTGTGTAATGAATGTATGTGTTGTTAGATGTGATCCTGTTGTGTTTAGAAATGTGGTTAAATATCTCTCAGTGTTACTTTCTACATTATTGTACTCACCATCTTTTTTATGACACGTGGTGCAGATCCATCAAGTAGCAGACCGAGCAAAAAAAAATCGACGACTACCTCTGAGCCTTTGGATTACTGTTATTTCTAACATTGTAGATTAAGATTTAGTTGTATGACTTACATATGCCGTTTACATACTTTTAGGTTGTATATATTTGGATTAAGTGATAGTTTTCAACCCGGACACATGTTATTATATTGTTTATCGCTGTTATATTATTTATATACATGTGATCATTGTTTCTTGGTTTCCATAGTAGGTGGTTTTGTTAAGTCTTCCGCTGATAAATTTAAAATGATAACGACTTAATAAATAACTCTAAAATAAGATGAATTGTAGAATGGTTATTTTCAAGACGAATAACGAAGATAATAGGGCGAAAAGGCTGACTAATATGTTGTTAAGTTTTATGTGGCTAGGATTAGGACTTAATGACGAAATTAGGTCGGGCGGTGCCCTAGATTAAGAGAAGGGCCGTCACATTTTAAAAGACCATTCGATAGATTTGTTCTCATATCCTTGACTCCTGTAATTTTCAAACATGTTTTGTCGAAAATATACTTTCTATTCATAATTTTTTAAATTTCTCGATAGCAATTTGATTTTCAATGAATTACCCTCCTTAAGAGCATTTTTCTATCAAATACATGATTTTGGTTTACTGATTCACAATAGTAATTTATTCACTATGATAAGATGAGGTAAGGAAAGAGGTAGGAGTAGTGCACAAGAGAAAGGAAAAGGGATTATGATAAAAGAACCCAAAAGAACACCTACTCCACCTAGTTCTGATTATGATTTTGACCAACTAGATCCAAACTCATAATCCCCTATGATTCAATGAGAATTGTTAGTCCTAAAGTACTAAATAGGTACTTTCGAGATATAAAAAGAGTTATCATACCCAAGAGTGGACTCCAAATCATAAATGTGATTAAATATGAAGATAAAATTGTGAGCATCACGAGGGAAAGAGAGTGGGAACAGTTTCTTAGGGACTACGAAGGTAGATTAGATAGAGGATGCTCCGAATTAGTTCACTAATTCTACGCGAATGAATATGTGAGTGAAAATCGTAAGGAAGTGGTAGTCCAAGGAAGAAGGATTGATATTTCACCCAAGGCACTGAACATATATCATGGACTTCCATAATTTAGAATTAAAGGTGATTCCGACTATCCCAACATAAATTACGTCCCTAAAGAAGTTTACCCATCCACACAAACTCAAGAAGCCTTAGAAGTAATTCCTGAAAGGGTATTCTCTCTTGGTATATACGGTCACCCAAAGTTCATCGAAACCACTAATTTTAGGAGAACCATAAAGTGTTGGAGGTACATCACAGACGCTTGCCTATACCCTACTAAGCAACATTCTGAAGTGAATAACCATAGAGCTGTTCTACTCTATAACATCATTACAAAGACTGGGTATATCGATGTTGGATACGTAATTTATGAAGCAATGAGACAGGCAATGATGAATATGAAGCATGATGGCCTGCCATTCCTAATTTTAATCAACCAGCTATGTATGAAGGCCAAAGATAGTTCCCTTGAGATGGAATTTGATGTGCTACCTCAAAGGACTATCACATACGTTGCAATTGAGAGGATGAGAGCATTTAATGGATATAACGATTCAGAAGAAGAGAGGAGACCTGTCAGCCCCTTTGTCATTAAGACAACTGATCGATCGAGATTACCTTAATCCCTTGATAATCTAGTCAACCTATTCAATTATTTTAACTTTAACCTCCAAATAATTTTTATTTCAATCATTAATAAGACTCCTAAACTAAATTATATCCTCAATGAAACTCAATTCATAATTTTCTCAATTGGAGCAAATTAAGAAATCATACGGATTATTCTCCGCATTTTGTAAAATTTTTGGCAACACCTTCCTTAAAAGTAGTCAGCCGGAAAACTTTCACCTAATAGACAACAAAATAAGGGAGAAGCCTAAAAGGACTCATAACTCCCCACAGTTCATAATATATATCAAAATCAAATTTATAAACTAACTTAGAGTCTCCGAAAGCTAAATTACAACTTAACAATCCATAATAGAACAAAATTGAAACATAAACTTCTCAATGTATTTTAAACTGACTTAGGAGACTCCCACAATCATTCAACGAAACTTCATGTCATACACTCACCCCAAGAATTCCAAAATAATATATACAAACAATTTAAAACAAGAATTTAATTTAAAGTTTGAAAACAATCACTATAATCTTTGAGTCTTGTCCATTCATCCCTTGTTTTCATATAGAATTTGACATCATAAAAAACAACTCAAAGATGTCATGTTAGTAAATTCTTACATTGATCTGTACTTCTACAATTATTAGTCTGATACATGGAGATATGTAATTGCATTTCCAAATAAAAAATAAGATATATGCGTCAACATGATTTGCAATCCAGTTTGTTGCTGTTTCCTAACTATAATTAGATGTCGACTTCCAAAAAAGGTATAGAGACAATATTAAGAGATTATGAAATTCAGAGATAACTTCTTAGCGTTAGACTCTGCTAGTCTCACTAGACGGCGTAGAGGTAGGATTGAAACCTAGTTTCAAACAAACCAAACTCCAAAACAAGCTTGTCCCCTCACTCTCTTTGTGTATGCATGACCAAGAATGATGAAATGCAACGCAGACTATGATGCAATTATAGGTATAAAGATATTCAATAAATAGTCAAGATAACTATATGGTTTACTTACAACCAACCAATTTTGAGCTTAATTATCGAATCACCTTGAAAATGGTTCCAATAGCTTCCCTACATACCTAATTATATTATGCGTCAAGCTTTAATTGAAACAAAAGTACGAAACCCAATGAAAACTGTAGCCAAAATACGCTCAAGAACAACTTTAAAAAATATTAATTTATATAACTGTTTTAACATGCTTTCAACTAGCCAACCTGGGGTAGCTTTTTAACCTTGAAAACCTCAATATTTATCATGGTAACTTGAAACGAACTTGTAGTACTCATGTCCTACTTTCCATAGACTCAGAGAACACTCAAATCGGATCATCGAAGGAGAAGTTATGAATTTTCCAATATAGCCTGTCAATAAGGCAAACTTTATATATTTTAAACTAAAAAACTTCTCCAAATCAATATTTTCGCAATTAAATCTTCAAAAATCAATAACAAACACTACGAAACCACTCGATACCAACATCAAAATACTTCCACAGCATGTGGAGTCAAATTGGATCAAAACTAATAATCAACTCATCCAGAAACCCAATGTAAATAGATATACAACTATAAAACATCTCCAAAATAGTTAGTCACATTAGTTGAATTCATCGAAATCCTAACCCACGTTGGTGGGGTTTATTCCAAACTGACGCAAATCAACCAAATACATCAATTCTTAGTAATCTCTACCAATTTCTATCAAAACCCCACAAAAGAAATCGAGAAATCACGAGAATTCAAATCGAATTGAAGAAAATGACATGAATTGATAATTTACCAAATTGCGGGCCAAATACCAAGTTTCCACAATGGAAACTTAATTTGAATTGATCGTCTCGCGATACTCTGTAGTTTTACAGAGAGAAACCAGATGAAAATCAAACGTTGGGAGGTCACGGAGCAAAAACCCGAGTTGAGAGGGTTAAGAGAATGAAGCTTTTTCGATCTATGTTGAATTGAAATGAAACGAATGTTTCATTTGATCTTTTTTTGGTTTATATATTAAACCCTCAGCTGATTGTCAGCATGTTAATTTCTTTTTATTTATTAATTTCAGAAATCTCTATTTTGACGTGCTTTAACTTCTGGTGCTCGTGTTGGATATGAGTTTCACCAAATTGAGCAAACTTCTCGACAAAACAGTCAAATTCCATAAAACGTTCCTAACACTGGCTTTGGTCATGCCAAAACCTTAAAAATCTTAACTTTGTCTATGAAATACTGAACCCTTACGGACCAATTCTCTTGCCATACTAAACCAAACTTACACTAACCACTATTAACCGGCATAAAGCTCGAGGTAAGGTCTTGCACCAATTTCATTCTCATCTTACACTACCACCGAACCTAGCTTGCACGCAAAAGAGGCAAAGTCTTCATGTGATACATCACACTTTATTTATGAGTTTTTGAGCAACCAATAATTTTATTTTCACTCATGCCCTTCAGACATGCCCTTACAACCCCGATTAATACTCCAATTTCACCAAAATTGGAGAAAATGGAGAAAATTCCCAATGTGCTCCGAAACACGCGAAAACTGTGTCTAAGCCTTAACTTGACTCTATTTCGCGTCAAATACAATATAATACATCAATTAATCACGCGGCCTACAAAAATAATATTTAGACTTATGATCTTTGGTCCGTAATGAGTGGGTCCCACCTCGGATACTTAAATCCAAAATCATATCTGAAAATACTTAATTAGCATCCTAATTAAGTTTATGCAATTCTCAGATGTTACAATCTTCCCAATTAATTAAAAATTTTGTCCTCGAAATTTAAAGTTACTGGTTATTTTACCAAAAGAGATATGAAAAAATGATCCTTTATATACAACTTTTTCAATCCGAAATTGTAAAAATCATTTCCAAGGTGAAACTATTAAGTGGACCCAATCACTTTCGTTGTAATTAACAACTCAGTGGTAGAGATCATAATTATTTCAACTTTTCATTTCCAACATCTTGGTTTAATGAAAAGATATATCTTCTATGCCAATGTGGCATTTTGTGAATTTCTGACGAGTTAAACGATCAACTTTATGCAATATCCAATAACATTTACTGTACTACGCATTTCATGTCTTGAATCTCTTTTAAGCATTAATAAATAGCAAAATCTAGCATATCTTGCATTTCACAACACCATTTTCATTCTTAACTAAATGTTATTCCACAAACCGTTGATAATTTTTTCCATATCCATCCAAACTTTGGTACACGTCTCAGTTTACTTTCTCATCACTAATCATCCCATATTAGAATTATCGACCAATCAATTCTTAGATTATCATTCATCTAAAATTACATAATGATGCAAATAATACTTGAGCACGACATTAAATACAAAATAGAGTTGCGTGTCCATCTGATCCATCGTCATTTGAGCGTTTCTCAACAGAAACCTGGAATTATATAAGTCATCCCATGATTATAGATCTTCAATTACATTTGTTATCCCATGACAAGAGATCTCGAATTTTCATCTGATCAGAAAATGAAACCTGACACGTCATGCAACTCTTACTCATTCTCTGAATGTCCACTGACATTATTATTTAGATTTGTGGACTAGAAAGTAATTATTAATTCCAACTTATTAGCCAATTCATTTAACTTTATATTTGACTGGTTAAAAAATTAATGCCTTTTTTAACTTCGTTAAACCATTCTCTATCTATGAGTTAACCAAGAACCTCGTTCTTTCACTTAACTGCCAAATTTTGAAGATTTTCCATTTCATTATAATATGAGAATGTCTTGACCATTTAGTTGCCTATACTTCAGATTCCAATTGACTCCAACAAAACTTCATAGACTTTTTTATTTCGACAATCATCAATTAATTCAATTATTCAAAGATAGGAGGACGTCACACCAATCTTCTATGCAGTGAATGATTTGTCATTATGAAACAGAGTTACTCAGACTTTTGGTCATAACATCTCATTTTATTATAAAGATAGATTCTATTCCGTTCAATTTTTCTCAATCTTAGCTATTCTCACATTGATCTCAATCTTCGTCCCTTTATAAACTTACCATGACTTTCGCTTAATATGCAGGCCACTTACAGCTCCTTAATCTCAACTGATAAAGGCAATTTATATCTTTTTTCTCTTCAAAAACTTAGCTAAGGATAATACAGCTTCTTATGACCATTCAATTAATTGAAGTCTTCCTTGGCTAACCCTTATTTAAAACAGAGAAATTCCTAACTCAAATAGTTCCACCGTTTGTCATTGCCATAAGTTATTACCGTTAGTCTCAAATTTTCCTGACTTTTTATTTTTTGAAAAGAAATTTGGTACTTTTCAAGAGATTGTGTAAAATAACAAAATATCTTACTGATTATTAATTTACTTTTGATGAACTTATTTGTCTATTGTTGTTCATTTGAAGAGATAGAATAATTAATATTTCCAAACTATTGATCAACTAAACGACTAATCAAAATTTTAAAGGATGCTATGTAAATCCTTTAAGCCATATCAGTGGAAATTCTCACAATATAGGAGCTCCTACTGACGTCCTATACAAATCACTTACTAATTCTCAATCAATACGTCTATCTCTTCTATAATTATATTTTAAGTTATAGTGATATGCGTCATAACTAAATGTTGTTAGAAGTGATTATCGGGTACTTTGAATCTCAAAACACAATCACTTGTGTTTTACTTAATAGCTAATCCAAGCTATTATTAGACCACTTCCCCAACACCTTCACTTCTAACATGTTGATCTTATACACTTTTCATTTTCAAATTAGAAATTCCACTGATCATTGTTTCATAACAACAACTAATTTGGTGTTAACAAAGATTAATTCTAACTCGTGTATTTCCATTTGTTTTATCATTTCTTTATTCGACTAATAGAATCACTATACTCAATGTCGCTTATGAATAAGTAACTTGAGTAATAAACAATCAAAATTCTCAGTACTTTTTTTTTAAAATTGTTTGATTAATTTAAACCACAGTTCTTTTCCACATTTCACTTTATGTTTTGTTTCGAAAAAGAGACAATCCTATACGTTAAAGTATTTTATTTTCGTAGAAATCGACTTAGACAACTTGACCGATCCAATCACAACCCCATTATGATTTTCCAGTCAAATTCAGTTTATCTAATTAATTTCCATTTTTGAAACCACGTGTCTCCTTTATCCTTGTTGAGACTAGTTTAACATTTTCTCGAGTGTTTTATAATTGTAATTGTTCGGTACTTTCAATTTCCAAAAAATCCATGTTTAGTACTTACGTACTCGAATCATTTGTACTTCCCTTTCAATCAATTTTCTATTGGTTTCATAACTAATACTTTCATCAGTTATATTAATATCGAACTACTTACAACACCTTTGTGAATTCGAACTTCACAAGTCCATTTCACATCCATTTACGCTCAACTTTGTTTCGTAAGTTTATTCTCTCTTTAATTGTCTGTTTTTAATCTTACTCGCCGTATCTTACGAGTTAAGTATCGAAAGGACAAGGAGAATAAACTTCCCATCACATATGTGGCGATAATATAATAATACATAACAAACATAACATAATCAGAAAGTATCCTAAACTCACAGTTAATTCCCAACTAATCGCACTCCATCACTCTTTGGTTCTAAACCAAATTTTATCCTCAAGTAAGCCAAACCTAGGCTGTAATACCAACTTTGTCAGCCCCTTCATCATTAAAACGACTGTCCGGCCTAGATTACCTTAATCTCATAATAATCTATTTAACCTATTCATTTCTTTTAACTTTGACCTCTAAATAAGTTTTATTTCAATCCTTAATAAGGATCCAAAACTAAATTATATCCTCAAAGAAACTCAATTCTTGATTTATTCAATTATACAAATTAGGAAATCATATGGATTATTCTCCATATTTTGTAAAAATTTCCGCAGCACCTTTCCTAAAAGTAATTTGTCGGAAAACTCTCACCTAATAGAGAACATAATTGGGGAGAAGCCTAAAAGAAATCATAACTCCCCGTAGTTCATAATACATATCATAATCAAATTTATAAACTAACTTAGATTCACCGAAAGCTTATTTACAACTTAACAATCTCCAATAGACCAAAATTGAAACATAAACTTCTCAACGTATTTTAAACTAACTTAGGAGACTTTCATAATCATTCAATGAAACTTAACGTCCTACACTCATCCCAAGAATCCCAAAATAATATATACAAACAATTTAAAACAAGAAGCTATTTTAATGTTTAAAAACAATCACCACAATCTTCGAGTCTTGCAATTCGTCTCTTGTCTTCATATAGAATCTGACATCATTAAAACTAACTCGAAGATGTCAGGTAAGTAAATTCCTACATTGATCTGTACTTCTGCAATTCTTAGTTTGATACATGGAGACATGTAATTGCATTTCTAAATAAACAATAAAATATATGCGTCAACATGACATGCAATCCTCTCTGTTGCAGTTTCCTAACTATAATCAGATGTCCACTTCCAAAAATAGTACAGAGATAATATTAAGAGATCATGAAATGCAGAGATAACTTGTCAGTGTTAGACTCTGCAAGTCTCACTAGACGACGTAGAAGTAGGATTAAAACCTAGTTTCAAGCAAATCAGACTCTAAAACAAGCTTATCCCCCTCATTCTTTATGTGTAAGCATGACCAAGAATGATGAAATGCATTGCAGGCTATGATGCAATTACAGGTACAAAGATATTCAATAAATAGTCAAGATCATTGTAGGGTTTACTTATAACCAACCAACTTTGAGCTTAATATTTGGGGTTCCAGGAGCGTCGGATCACCTTGAAAATGATTCTAATAGCTTCCCTGCTTACCCAATTATATTATCGTCAAGCTTCAAGTGAAACCAAATCACGAAACCCATTGTAAACTGCGACCAAAGTTCGTTCAAGAACAATTTCCAAAAATATTAATTTATATATTTGTTTCCACCGGCTTTTAACTAGCCAACTTGTTGTAACTTTTTAACCTTGAAAACCTCAATATTTATCATGATAACCTAAAAGAAACTTGTAGGCCTCATGTTTTACTTTCCATAGACTTTAATAACACTCAAATCGGAACACCAACGGAGAAGTTATGAATTTTCCAATATTGCATATCAACTAGGCAAACTTTATTTATTTTAAATAGAAAAACTTCTATAAATCAATATTTTGGAAATTAAAGCTTCAAAACTCGGCAACAAACACTATGAAAATAGTCGATACCAACATCAAAATATTTTCACAGCTCGTGGAGTCAAATCGGATCAAAATCAATAATCAATTCATCCAAAATCCCAATGTAAATCAATATCAACTATAAAACATCTCCAAAATAGTTATCAATTGAATCACATTCCCTAATCCATGTTGGTGGGGTTTATTCCAAACTGGCCCAAATCAACCCAATACATCAATTCTCATTAATCTCCACCAATTTCTATCAAAACCCCACAAAAAATTGAGAAATCACAAGAATTCCAATCTAATAGAGGAAAATGCATTGAATTGAGAATTTACCGAATTGTGGGCTGAATACCTTGTATCCACTGCAGAAATGTATCTCAAACTGATCATCTCGAGATGGTCTATAGTTTTGTAGACATGAACCAGGCAAGAATCAGACGTCGGGAGGCTACAGAGCGAAAACCAGAAATAAGGAGGGTTTAGAGCATGAAACATTTTTGTTCTCTATTGAATTGAAATGAAATGAATGTTTCATTTGATCTTTTTTGTTTATATATTAAACCCTCAGCTGCTTGTCAGCATCTTAATTTCTTTTTATTTATTAATTTTTGAAATCCTTTTGACGTGCTTTAACTTATGGCGCTCATTTTGGATATGAGTTTCACCAAATTGAGCAAACCTCTCGACAAAATAGTTCAACTCCATAAAATGTCCATAACACTGGCTTTGGTCACGCCAAAACCCCAAAAATCTTAACTTTGTCCACGGCATACTGAACCCTTATGGATCAATTCTCTTGCCATACTAAACGAAACTTACACCAATTTTGACCCAATCTTAACTTCGACCACTACCAAAAGACATAAAGCTAGAGGTAAGGTCTTGCACAAACTTCATTCTCATCTTACACTACCACCGATCTTAACTTGCAAACAAACCGAGGCAAAGTATTCACGTGATACTTGACACTTGATTTATAAGTTTTCGAGCAAACAATAGTTTTATTTTCATTCGTCCCCTTTAGACATGCCTTTACAATCCCGATTAATACACCAATTTCACCAAAATTGGAAAAAACTCTCGACGCATTCCGGAATACGCGGACATCGCATCTAAGCCTTAACTTGGCCTTATTACGCATCGAATAGAGTATAATACACCAATTACGATACATAAAAATAATATTTAAACTTATGATTTTTGGTCCATAATGCGTGGGTCCCACCTCGGATACTTAAATCCCAAATTATATTAAAAAATACTTAATTAGCATCCTAATATGAGATTCTCAAATGTTACTAGACCAACTAGAAAAGTAGGTCCAGAATTAAAGACTGGAATATTAGGAAGAGACTCCATACGAACACACAAAAAGAAGCGACGCGAGCAGTGAGTATGATGGTTCAAGTACACGTTTCGGTGGTAGAGAGCAATTCTACATCTAAAGCAAAAGCTAAAAGGAAATGTTTTTTTTCAAAACCTTATTTTTAGCTTTTCGGCACAATGAGAAGCAAATATTGAGTAACGAGATGTTATAAGAGAGAATAAAAAAACTCTAGCGCGCCACCATTCAGTGTTAGAAAGGAGGACATGGAACGTTTACTAGATTCTAGAAGGAGCATTGACATTTCTTATATGAAGTCGAGATTACCATCGGGAGTTTAAAACCTCGTTGATAACTACACTTCCCAACCTACTGCAAAGATGAATGATGACGAAGCTGAAGAGAGTGACGAGGAATTCACTTCTACGCAGAGTACATTTTAATTTTATGAAGTATTTGCTTGTATGTGTGGAATATGAACTTTATTTAAACCTTAATGAGAAATGAATGCTTTAATCTATTGTGTATTTCTTTTATATATGTTATTTATTGGTTTAATTTTGCAAAGCAATTTATATTTCATATTCAATTCTTTTATGCTTCACGAGGTATATATGTTTTCTTTTGAAATACTCGAACTACTTTTTAAACCTTGAGGACAAGGTTTAGAATGAGTTTGGGGGCATGTAAGTGAAGTAAACTATAAAAATGCCAATAATGGATTACTTAAGGAATTTATTTGATTGAAAAAACTTTTAAATCGCAATTCATGTAACATTTATTCATTTTCATTTATTTATAGTCAGACTAGTGAATTGAATAAAATTTGGATTTAAATAGAAGTGATATATTATTATTATCAATGAAAATAGAAATTTTATTATGGAAAGGAATTATTATACCCTATTTGACCCAACTTAGGTTGATTGCTTTATGTTAGACATTATAATGGTTAGAAGATCAAAACGATAGTGAATGACAAACAAGACATATTTCTAAGAATCTTTTTATACAAAGGTTATTGGTCAATTTTATATATATGTATTGAAAAAGTTTATGCCACAATTGAGGAGAAAAATAGGAAATAGCCAATAAATTTTACTAAATTGGAAAAAATGCTTCCTTGAGTATGGTGAAAGTGAGAAGAGCTAACAAGAATTTTTAATGAAAAAATAAAGAGACCTACAGATTCCAAAAGAAATGGAGCATGAAATCTAGTGGTGGAAAAAATGTGAGAAAGAATTCCTATATAAAAAGAATAATAGTATCCAAAGGAAATGAAGTAGGGAACCGTATGAATACAATATGAAGAAAAATATATATTCATATGAAGAAAGAAAGAGCAATATTAAGAAAAATGGAAGGATGGTTTTGAAAAACTCTCTAAATAAAAGATTTAGCTCGAGTGCTTTTAGCTAAGTTGAGTGAAGTATCTCTTGTTCCAACATTTCGACAAATGGATATAAAATGATAATTATTGGTGATTAAAAAGTCCCTATCGACTTTGATTGTGGTGATATTTTAAATATTGTTTGCAAAAGAGATTGATTTAGTGATTTTGTATCTTGAGATTCTGTATTTGTCATTGTAAGCTTGATGCTTGTCAGTGGAGACTGAGAAAACCTATGTAGTGCCTTGACCTTGGTGATTAGTTTAATTTTAAATTCAGAGGTGTATTTTACAATTAGGAGGTTGAAATGTCAAATAAATGAGTTGTTAATAATTAGACATGTTTAAGAATGAAGAAAAGAGAACTTGATTGAGAGTATTCCTTTGCTTGAGACAACAAAGTGCCGAGTTTAGAGGTATTTGATAAGTTAATAATTAGACATGTTTTATGGTACATTTTAGGACGATTTCAGATGTAAATACTATATTACACACGATTTTCTCTTATTTTTGTTATTTCAAGTAATAAAGGGAGAATATGAAGAAATAAATGAAAAAGGAAAGATTATGATGAAATTAATCAAGTGGAAAGAGTGTCACGGCCTAAATTCCTTATCCTAGTTTATTTCCTAATTAGGATAATCGACCCATGACATGGGACTCGTATCGAGATACGTGCACTGACCGAGGCATGTGGCCAAGGTATATTTTAGTTTTGTTTTGGTGTATTTCTAGTGTAATGTACATGTGTAGACTACTAAGTCATCTATACTTCTCAGTTATAAACGTCGAGACATGAGCGAGGACGTGCCTCGACATGCATGCTAGCGCAGGACTAGGGTAGAGAGTGATATGGTATGTCATAATTTAACTAAATGAGATTAGAAGGACTAATATGATGTGGCTATAATTGAATTGATATTAATGTAACCTAAGTTAGAAAAATAAAACAATAGCCATTGATATATCTTGGAATGCGTGCTATCACCATCACCAGACAAATTAAGTGCGCGTTAGGAGGGATGAGTTAATGGATAGGTAATGGATTGTAGGACCACATTATAAGCCATTAGATTAGTCTAAAAATGGGTATACTCATAAAGATCAATGGTCTTAAATTCACCTCACCACTATATAAGGAAAGTAGTGGATTTTTCATGCAAATGATCTAAAATTTGTACAAAAGTGGGAGAGAAAGATATGGAGGAAGAGGTCAATAAATTTGTAGGTAAATTCTGGTGGATTGAAGGTGTTTGATCAAGTTTGGGAAGTTTCACAACTAGGTAAGTACGTATACATATTCAATTTGTTAAATTCAACAAAGAATTGTAAGTTTTGGTTCAGTTCTCATTTTTCAAAATCTAATTCCATATTTGGTTCAGTCCTTGTGAAATTCCACTGATTATACTGTTAAAAAGTTATGGATTTGGATTTTTTTCATTAAGTTATGAATTTTTGAAGCTCATGAAGTTGTAAAACAAAAAATGGAAATTATGCATGTGTTATTATGATCCAGCCTATGTAATTTAGTCATAACTTCCTCATTTTAAATCAAAATGGGCCCATTCTGGTGGCATTTGAAAGCTAAATCAAAGGGGAAAAATTTTTGCTTTAAAAATATTTTAAAATTTGAAAGTTTTCATATCTTAAAATCCTCTCCAACTTTGATGATGAATCTGGAATTTTCGAGTTCACAGTTTCGCTAATGTTGTTTTGAGCATAACTCATTCATTTCTTATTGGATTGAGCTCATGTTTTAGTATGATGTTGTAGGATATGTTTGTAGGCTTCAATAAAAAAAATATGAGTTTTAAGGCTATGATTTAAAAGAAATAAATTTTTCAAAGTTGCTGGTTGAAATCTAAAACTGTTTTGAGCCATTGTGGTAAAATTCTCATCTCTTTCGATTCTTATCGAAATTGCAAAAACCTTATAATTTTGGAAAGCTAAGAAATAGCTATAAAACTTCTATTTTAGCTGCAATACATAATTTTAATGTTTTAGTAATTGAAATCATCTTACAAGTTGCTGCACCAAAACTGTCCTTATTTCAATAAAGTAGATTTGGACATAAACAAATTATTAACGGGGTTGATTTTAAAATTTGGAATGTAAAACCACTTAATCCAAATTTAATAGTTTGTACAAGTCTTAAAACACCCTAGTTAACCTAAGGAACTCATAGGAGAGTCTCGGGAGTTCGGGTATGCGTTTTGGGGTGTCAGGAGGTTGGAATAGCTTAGGGAATTTACGTGGATTGTAAGTACATTGATTGAGATATTTCTCTCCATTTTATTCCCTATTATTTCTTCTTATTTAGAGTCTTTAGACTTTTATACTTTTTGTACTCTTGATGCCATGACTTTTTTGTCCTATCTAATTACATGAGTTTGTTAGCATGACATTACTTATGTTGAATTGTATTCATAGATTCTTATTCATGTGCGATGTCATTATTATTGTTATGGATGACTAGTCATGTAAAAGTATCATGTTATTAGGTAGATAATTATGGTATTGAAATCCATTCCCTTTATGCTTTATTTAAGTAAATCAAGCCTTGAAATCTTAAACTAAGTCTTTTCTTGATTTATGAAAGTAGTTCTTATATCTAGAATCATTATATGATAAAGATGAGTGGCAAGTTATATTTAGTTTGTTAATAAGAAAGGGAGAGGTGAGAGAGTCAATTGAGGGTGTTGATCGAAACCCATATTTGATCTCACTGTTATATTTACTTTATTGCCAAATTACCATAACACCCCTTATTACTTATCATTATCTTAACAAAGTCCATTGCCCTTTTGGTCATTTCACTATTTTTCATTTAAACTTCATATTTATCTCAAATATTTTAAGCCCAAATTAACCTTGGAAAAATACCCCAATTTCGTCGAAAATTGGAAAAATTAATCATAATTTTTGAAACACGCGGACACCGACGTCTATACCTTAATCTGACCCATTTCATGACGAATAAAGTATACTACACCAATTAGTCCCCCGTCATACAAAAATAATATTTAAACTTACGACCCCAATCCATAATGTGTTGATCCCACCTCGGATATCCAAATCCAAATTAAAATTCGTAAATCACTTGATTAGTCACTAATCAAGTTTATGAAATTCTCGAATTTCACAATTCTTCTCAACTAATTAAAATTTCATTCTCAAAATCTAAACTTACTGGTTAATGGAACCAAATGAGAGCTAGGAGAAAATGATCCTTTTTATACAACTCTAATATTCCAAACCTGTAAAAAAATATTTTCAAGGTGAAACCATTAAGTGGACCTAATCACTTTCGTTGTAATCAACAACTTGGTGGTAGAGATCATAAATATTTCAACTTTTCATTTCCCACTTCTTTGGTTTAATGAAAAGTGGTCTCTTTTTCTTTATGAATCTTGATAATTTGTGAATTTTCGACGAGTTAGAAAATTAACTTTATGGAATATCCAATAACCTTAGTTCACATTTGATGCCTTGAAATCCACTCATGCATCAATATTTATCAAGATCTAACCTATCTTGCTCTTCAATAAAACCATTTTCATTCTTAACTGATTACAATTCCACAAACTGTTGATTATTCTTTCTCTATCCACTAAACTCTGGTATACACATCCCATTTTACTTTCTCAGCACTGATCATTCATTATTATAAATGTTAGGCGATCAACTCGTAAACTATCATCAGTTTAAATATTGAAAGTGTCAAATAATATTTGGGCACAACATCAGATACTAAAGTAGAGTTGTGTGTCTATCTAATCCATCATCATTCCTGCGTTTCTCAATAGAAACCTGAGATTTCACAAGTCATCCCATGACTATAATCTCTACTTACATCTGTCATCCCATGACAAGAGATCTCGAATTTCAATCCGATCAGAAAATAAAATTGGATACATCATGCAACTCTCATTCATTCTCTAAATCTCCAATCATAATATTATTTAGATTTATGGACAAAAAAGCAATTACCAATTCCAACTCGTCAACAATTCACTTAACTTTTCCTTTGACTGGTTAGAAAATTAACGACTTTTCTAACTTCGTTAGATCATTCTCTATTAATGAGTTCGCCAATAACCTCATCCTTTCACTTAACCACCAATCTTTTTTGGATTGTTTGATAACTTCTTCAATCTTTACTATTTCTCCAATTACTATAATTTCACATCATCTCGATCTCAATCACTAATTATTCATCAGACTTCTTTCACTTTTGGAATCGAGAAAATTATCCTTAACTTGAGTAGATATACGCATTTAAACAGAGATATCGACATATTTCATGATTATTCTCTCATAGTATAACTTTTAACTTGTATTCTAATACAAGTTTAAATATGATATCTTTTTTTCATTTCTATTCAACATATACTTCTGGCTTTTCTCAATTCTACAAAGAATACTCAGTTCTTCAAACATATTAAGCAAGATACCCTGTACTTTATTCAATATTTCCAACCAACGAGATAATACTAATCAACTGAGCTATAAGGTGTGCATCTCTTTTCATTTCACTTATATCTTCATCGTCATTCATGTACCTTACATCACGTCCAATTAAAATAACTAGTGCTTCAAACTTCACCACCGACTAATCACGTAGTGTAGCACTACATTTGAACCACTATACAACGTATTTAATGAAATTAGTTGTATGCTACTTTGGTTCCAAAACTTTAACTCTTGGAGTTTGATTTCTTGTAAGATCCTTGTAAAGATATATAAAATTCCATCAAACTTATAGTTTGAAATCCTATGTCTTATCGACGCTCGTTAACTTGAAATTATCATTTTCATGCGTATGTGAGAATTTCTTGACCATTTAGTTGTTTATCCTTCGGCTTCCAATTGACTTCAATGAAACATTATAGACTCTTTTATACTGACTGTCATCAATTCATTCAATTATTTAAAGACAAGTGGGAGCCACACACTAGTCTTCTATGATGTGAATGAATCGTGATTATGAAATAGAGTTACTTAGACTTTTGGTTATGCAGAACCACTCCGGGGCCTTACCTTGACTAAAGGTGTCCATTTGTGTCACTTCTAATAGGCCCAAGTCATCTCAACATCTAATTTTTTTTTATACAGAGAATCTATTCCGTTCCATCTTTGTCAATCTTAGCTATTCTCACATTGATCTCACTTTTAGTCCTTTTATAAACTTATTATGCCTCGTTTAACACTTGGGCCACTTACAACTTCTTAATCTTGACTTAGAAATGCAATATATATCTCATCTCTTCAAAAATTTAGCTAAAGGCAATACGACTTCTTATAATCTTTCTATTAACTAAAGTCTTCCTTAGCTAATTTTTGTTCGAAACAGAGAAATATTGCAAACCAAACAGTTCTACTATTTGTTTTTACCTTAGTTGTTTCCATTTATTTCAGATATCAAAATATTTTACTAATGATTTCATTTATCCATTGTTGTTCAATTGAAGAGATAGAAGAATTAGAGTTTTAGGAGCTAGATCAAGTTTTCGGCTAATCGAACTCTTAAAGGATGCTATTTCAATATTTTAAGTCTTATCAATGGAGATTCTCATGATATAGAAGTTCAAACTAACTTCTTATACGTATCACTTACTTATTCTCAATCAGTATATTTATCTCTTCCTTTTTATATTTTAAGTCGTAGTGAAAGGCATCGTAACTTAATTTGGTAAGAAGTGACTATTGGGTACTTTGAGTTTCAAAACACTACTACTCGTGTTTTGTTTAATAACTAATTCTAGCTATTTTCATATCATTTTACCCAATCTCAACTTCTAACACGTTAATCTTATCACAACACTTCTCAATTTCAAGTTAGAAATTTCATCGATCTTTGTTTCGAACAACACCTAATCCGGTGTTAATAAAGATTACTTCTAACTTGTGCATTCCTATTCATTTTATCATTTTCTTATTTGACTCATAGAACCACTATACTCAACGTCGCTTATAATTAAGTAACTTGAGTAATAAATAATCAATAAAATTTAGTACTTTTTTTTGAAGTCATTTGATTTTTTCCAACCGTGGTTCTATTCCAATTTCACTTTGAGTTTTGTTTTGAAAAGGGGAAAATACCTTGCTTCAAAGTATTTTACTTTCGTAGAAACCGACTTAGACAATTTAATTGCACTTATCACAATCCCATTATGATTTCTAAATCAAGATTCAATTTGTCCAATCAAGGTGTAATTCATCTAATCAGTGTCTATTTTTGAAAACTCGTGCCCCTTTTCTTTCATTGAGATTATTTTTGGAAGCAACTCGCAATTGGTTACGAATTAAATCGATATTTCGTACAGTAGTTCTTCCCGAATTACTAGGTCAACCGGTACTAATCTCATTTGAAAATCCAAAATATTTATATCTTTGCTTTCTACAAGTCTCAATTTCGTTTTCAGTTTTCCAAATGATTCTCAATCGTTTGATACTTAATTTAAGTTTTTTTTTTGACATTTGTCTGAGCATTTCACAATTGTAATAGTTAAAAAATTTCAGTTTTAAAGGATTTCATGTTTAGTACTTACGTTCTTGAATCACTTAGACTTCTTTCTCAACCGATTTCCTATTGTTTTCGTAACTGATAACTTTCATAAGTTATATTAGTACCAAACTACATAAGACACCTTTCTAACTTTAGGATTCACAAGTCTATTTCACATCCATTTACGCTCAGTTTCATTTCATAAATCTATTCTCTTTTTATTTGTCAGTTCGTAATCTCACTCGTCATATCTCGCGAGTTAAATATCGAATAGACAATGAGAATAAACTTTTCATCATATATATACTGATAATACATACTATACTATTGGGTTTTTTGGGTTCATACGCAGCGAAAAATTCAAAACAATTTTTGAAAACCGCTTTAGGATCGAAAATAAGTTCCATTATGCTAGATCTAAAAAAATAAAACATACCTTAATCCATGATTTCCTTCTCTAATTGTTTGATCTCCAAGACGTTCAAGCACCCGTTCTCTATTGAAAATCCACAAACGAATTGTGACCACAATTTAAAGTGCTAGCCCCAAAAGAGATATAAAACATTTTTCTTTCTCTCTCAAAATCCAGAGAACTAGAAAATAACAAAAATGAAAAACTTATTTCATTTAAGGGTTTCGACCTCTATTTATATCTGTAGATAAACCTCATTTAAAACCCTATTCATAATACAACTATTGTATTGAAGTAGTTTTAGACAAATTACACAAACGTTCATATTAATAGGTTATCATATAACAAATTGAAATGACTATTATGTCATTAATTCTATTAGATAAAATTCATTACTTCAGAAAAATTGAAATTGCGCAAAGCCATTATTTGTGTGCGACCTAATAGGTTCATGCGACGTTGGCAGTGAACTAAAACTATTTTGGTTCATAAGTCATAAGCGGTCTCTAGCAAGGCATTATGTCTTCCCAAGTACCATGAATATCAAAATCGATACAACCTAAATAATAACATATATCAAATCATTTTGTCGTGCGATATCCTTTAATTAAACATAAGGCATGGAAAGTCACCCTTAATGTTCAATCATACTAGTCTCAATCTTTAGGTAAATTGAAAATATCCAAGTGACATTAATCATATCAATTCACTTAGACATGACAATTTAACAGTCTAACATATCGATAGATCTACTGATATCTCTCTATATGAGAGGAAAAAATTTTATCTTGATTACATACCTTCACATATTATTCACATGGTAACCAATCATAATCTTTATAATCGTCCGGTTAAAGACAATGTTTGATTGTGTCAAATTACCATGCTCCTAATATTGAAGTCTATGGTAATCTCATAGAGGGTCGGTCTAGTACCTTGTTCCCTAACAAATACTCATGATCTTGATTCGTATCCCTATATGCATGATCATTGTAACGGCCCAAATTAATTAAACTAGGATTAACGTTAATCTCGAAGATTAAAGGTCATAATTCGGGCGTTACGTGGACAACTTAGTTGGCTCAGACATGAGAACCAAGGAAATATGTTATTTATGGATGGTGGTTGTGTATATGTGGTGTTTAAATTTATTATTATTATATTGCACCACATATATGTATGTTGCTATCGGACGAGTTTGTGTGATGGGTATTCGCCTTGAAAGGCGTGTCAACGTGGGTATCGGGTAGGCGAACTACGGGTATGCTAGGAAACCCGACTAATCCATGTCAAGATGAATAGTAAATCAATTTAATGGGTAATGTGACCATAGGCTAAGTTAATTCAAATTAAAACAATAGGCTATGGTGTGCCTCGAAATGCATGTCAAGACGCGGGGAAATGGGTACCAGGTAGTCAAAGGTTAGTGGGACCACAAGTTGATTAATTTTGATAAATAAAACACTAGCCATATGTAAGTAAAATGGGCCTAAGTTAGTGTGATCAAATCAAAATAAATAAAGGCCTATAGTTTGCACTTATTAATGAGATGGACATATAGATGGGCATAGTGAGGGGTACTAGGAAGGGAATATGCCATTGGAATCATTAGGTGGTGTGGGACAACATGGTTGTGGACTACAAGATAATCCTCGGGATACATACGCACATTTGGTTTCAATCAAATGTATATAAGCCAAAGTTAGTAGGACTTTATTTAAAAACAATTTACAATTTCATGCAAGATCAGAGCAAATGAGATTTGGAGGAGAATTCAAGCTGGAATTCAACCATCTTGGAAGTCAATTGGAGGATTTAAACTAAGGTAATCATCATCTACATTATCTACACTTTCATTTAACCCGATTTTGTAAGATTTTGATCAATTTGATGCAAATGGTTGTTCTGAGGTTATTTTAGCTGTTGTTTGGTGTTAATTGGATATGGATTGAGTGTCAGGTAAGATTAGGTAGCCAAATTGGAAGAGAAAGACATAATTTTTGACTTGAGAATTATGTCCCAAAGGACAGATAGCGCGCTACCTGGAATGATTAGCGAGCTAATCGTTCTGGGTTTCCAACTGATATTTGTCATGAAGAACAGTAGCGCACTACATAATGTCCATAGCGCACTACACCAAGACCATAACGCGCTAACTAAAGATAAAAATTGAAATTAAAAAGCTATTTTGGGGTTTTTGACTTAAAACATATCCCAAACACCTATAAACATACTAAACCTGTAAAATTGGACTTCAGAGACTTAGGGGATCGTAGCTCGGGTATCAGGGAGCTAGTCAGGTCAGATACGGGAGTCCGGGGAAGTCGGAGCGTGGATTGAGGTGCGTAAACCCATTGAGAATGCTTCACAGAATTCATGGTTTTGGTTTTATCGATATCGCATTTTATGTGTGACTGCTAGTGGGCACACATAAGTTTTCACTCATATTCGGTGTGCGTATATATTGGTTGTGCCTAAATCGCTTACACGAGTTACTTGTGTTTAGTGCTTGTGTCGATTGCAGTAGGATATACTTACGACCGTCGGGAGGGATTTAGGGTGTTCCCTTAACTTGAAATAACGTTTGGAGCGGTTCATCCGATAATTGAAGTTGGGGAAGTATATACGTGGTTCCTATTTGATTTACCAATTACTGGCTGGTGTAGGTCAGGGTTTTCTCGTGATTATATGGATGTTTACTGATTAATGTTTTAATTCTGAGCTGGTTTAGCTGGTATGTACTGTTCATTTATTTCATGCTACTGCTTTTGCTTGTCGTATGTTGCCTACATTCATAGGAATATGACGTACTGTTTCCATGAGTTATATTCGCGTGTCTCGTAGTTTATTAGTTTTATTTCATGAATATTGTGTGGACTTCTATTGGGATTTTACTCACTGGACACGTCACTATATTTGTTGGGCGACTGAGTGCAAATACTTCGACGAGCAAGGGCAAGGGTAAGGAGGTACTAGGCGACTACTTCTGAGATTGTGGAGCCAACTCGTGTGTGACTATAGTATGTGTATATTTACTTTTGTTAGGTTTTGGGGACTATAGAACACTTATTACATGTATATGGAACTTTTTTATACTTATCTCGTCTTGATATATACATGGTATCGTTTGACGGGTTATCCCACTACTTAGGATTGTTAAACATTGCATAAGTTACTCATTAAAAGACTTCTGCTGTAAAATTATAATATAATTTGATAAATTGAGTAATTGGCTAACTAAATCCTTAATATTTGTACAAAAAATAGTTAGCATAACTAGGGTTAGCTAGAAGAGTGTAAGCAACTCGTTAGGTCGCGAGACGTCAAGGATAAGCGGGCCATGACATGGCAAGGCTAGGTGACGTGGAATGCAACGTGGCGAGTAGCAAGGCGACCTAGAATTGGGGCCGTCACAGTTATTACATGACCATCAATCAAAATTCACACTAGTCTTTATTCATTACAATTCACAGTATAATGACCGACTAGGGACATTTAGGATATTTCAACAAATACCCATGGATCTTACTATAAGGTAAACATGCAATCACTTCTAATAAAACAACAAAATAAAAACCTCAATTTTATTACCTAAAATTATAAGATAAATAATGTTTGTAGATTGACGTCCTAGGGCATGTGCCCCAACATCTCCTACTTGCACTAGGGCTAGTCATTCATGTATCTAATACCTAATGACCTAACATGATCATCATGTTTCATTTGTGGAAGAGCCTTCATTAAAATGATTTGTAACATTGTCTTATGTAGGAACTTTGCAAATTTTCACGTCTCCCCTCTCAATGATTTCTTGAATGAGATGAAAATGTCTAAGTATATGTTTGGATCCATGGTGTGATCATGGTTCCTTAGTCTATACTATCGCTCCGTTGTTGTCACATTATAAGCAAATGAAGTTAGCTATACCCGGAACCACACTAAGTTTAAAGATGAACTTTTTGATCAAACTGCTTCCTTAGCTGCATCAGATGCTGCAATATACTCAACTTCTATTGTAGAATCTACCACAGTTTCCTCCTCCGAACTTTTTTCAGCTCACTATGCCTCCATGCAAAGTAAACACATCCAGACTGCGATCTGAAGTCGTCTATATCAGTTTGAAAACTTGCATATGTGTAACCATTTAAAACAAACTCGTCTTCCAAACTTCCATATACCAAGAACATTTCTCTAGTCTTTCTCAAGTACTTAAGAATGTTCTTTACTGCTATCCAATGACTCTCTCCGGGATCAGACCGATATCAACTTGTTGCGCTCAAAGCATATGATACATCAAGTCGGGTGCAGAACATGGCATACATGATAGATCCAATAACTGACGTATATGGAATCGTATTCATGCGCTTTTGCTCATCATTAGTCTTCGGATATTGAGTATTTGTTGAGATTTATACTATGAGACATTGGCTAGCTTCTAGAGTCTTGCAACTTGAACCTATTCAATACCTTGTCAATGTCAGCACTCCGACTTATACCGATCAGCCTTTTAGATATATCCTTATAGATCTTAATCCCAAAGATGTAGGCTACATCTCCTAAGTCCTTCATTGAGAAACACTTCTCCAACCAAGACTTGACACTCTACAATGTTGGGATGTCATTTTCAAAGAGTAATATATCATCAACATATAGTACCAGGAAAACAACCATGTTCCCACTGACCTTCTTGTATATACAAGACTCATCTTCATTTTTATCGAAACAAAATTCCTTAATTTCTTCATCAAAAAGAAGATTCCAACTTCGAGAAGCTTGCTTTAATTCATAAATAGATCTTCGAAGCTTGAACACCTTCCAAGAATTCTCGAGATGAACAAACCCTTCAGGCTGTATCATATACATGTCCTCAAGTAAATTTTTATTTAGGAAAAGTGTTTTGACATCCATTTTTCATATCCTATGTCATAATAAGCGACTATGACAATTAGAATTCTAATGGATTTAAGCATGGCTATAGGAGAAAAAGTCTCATCATAATCAACACATTGAGTCTGTCTGAAACCTTTTGTTACTAGCCGTGCTTTATAAGTATGCACATTACCATCCATGTCACTTTTCTTCTTGAAAACCCATTTACATCCAATGGTCTTACCACCTTTGGGTAAATCAACCAAGTTCCAAACTTGGTTATCATACATGGATTGCATCTCAGAATTCATAGCACTAATCTATTTATCTAACTCAGGGCTAGATACATCCTCCTGATAAGTATAGGCTCATTTTGATCTATAAGTAACACCTCAATGTTATTAGTAATAAGAAACCCAAATCTCTTAGGCTGATGTCTTACCCTATCAAACCTACACGGGCCTTGTGATACCTGTAGATGTTCAACTAGTTCAAGATTTTGTTGATCTCCCACTGGCGAATGAGTGTTTATTTTTGGTTCTTGAACTTCTTCAAGACTTGTTTTATTCCCATTGTTGTCTTTTAAAATAAACTCTATTTCCATAAAGACACCATTCCGAGGCACAAATACTTTGTTCTCAGTAGGATTATAAAATTAGTATCTTCTAGTTTCTTTAGGATAACCAACAAATACACACTTGGTAGATTTGGTTGATAATTGTTTTGAGATTCATCGTCGTACAAAAACCTTATAGCCCCAAATCTTAAGGAAAGATAAACTTGATCTTTTCCCAAACCACATCTCATGTGGTGTTGTATCAACCGCTTTAGAAGGAATACGATTCAGTGTAAATGCAACAGTTTCTAAGGCATAACACCAAATGAAAATATGAAGATCTGCTTGACTCATTATAGATCGAATCATATCCAATAAAGTCCGATTTCTCTCAGAAACACCCTTCCATTGTGGAGTTACTGGAGGCGTAAATTATGAGACAATCCTATAGTTTATAAGATGATCAACAAACTCTTGGCTTAAATATTCACCACCTCGATCTAATTAAAGTGCTTTGATTTTACACTTCATTCTGAAATGTTCAGATTATCTCAAAAGATTCACCTTTATGTTTCATAAGATACGCATAACCATATCTACTGAAATCATCAGTTAAAGTAATACAGTACTGATAACCACATCTATCCATTGTGTTTATAAGACTGCATACATCAGTATGTATTAGACCCAATAAATCACTTGCCCTTTCACTGCATCTAGTAAAGGGACTCTTTATCATCTTGCCTAATAAACAATATATACATGTTTCTTAAGATTCATAATGAAATGAATCTAAAAGTCCGTCTTTATGGAGTTTAGAAATATATTTCTCATTTATGTGGCTAAGAAGACAATGCCAAAGGTAGGTTTGACTCAAATCATTTGACTTGAATCCCTTTGTATTTATGTTAAAAATATGAGTATCTGTGGACCTTTTCATGTTTAGAATATAAAGACCATCAGACAAATCAACATTCGTATAGAAAACATCATTACGAGAAATGAAGCATTTATTATTCGCAATATTGAAATTAAAACTATCCAAATCCAAACATGAAACTGAAATGATGTTTCTGCTCAAGGTAGGGACAAAATAACAATTATTTAAAACTAAAATAAGTCTACTAGGTAAATTTAACTCATAGCATCCTTCAGCTAATGCAACAACCTTTGCTCTATTTCAAACTCGTAGGATGACTTCTCCTTTCATTAGCTTTATACTTTAGTGAGACCCTGCACATTAATACAAATGTGAGATTCACATCTAGTATCCAATACCTAGGAATCACTAATAGACAAGTCAATTTCAATAACGTAAATACCTGAAGCAGTAGTCCACTACTCTTCATTTTCTTTAGATCTTCAAGATAGAGCTTGAAATTTCTAAACCAATGCCCAGGTGCATGGCATAAATGATAATTTCCTTCTTTTTCCTTTTCCTTTTGGGATTGTGATGTAGAAATAACCTTAGCTTGACTTGTTCCACATGCTTTGTAATTACAACAGACTTGGAAACTTTAGCCTTGCCTTTAACCTTCTTCTTCATAATCTTTCATTTTTGAACAATCAACACATTAGCAATGAGTTTCTTGACATTCTGCTCAGTAGTTTTAAGCATTAAATGCAACTCTGAGATAGACTTCTCCATATATTATAGTTAATCACAAATTATGAATAACTATCAAGCAATGAATTCAAGATTAGATTTATAGCTAACTTTTCGCTCATAGGAAATCCAAGTATGTCAAGATGGTCAATATAGCCCTTCATTTTCAGAACATGTGGACTAACTGACCTTAACTATTTTACAAGAACGAAGGTTATGGTCGTCTTGAACCTTTCTTGTCTAGCTTGCTGTTGGAATATTTCCTTCAGCATTGTAGCCATGTCGTAAGCTTCCATGTGTTTTATGTCCTTCTGAAGTTTAGTAACCATGGTTGCCAACATAACGCATGCAACATCAGTTGAGTCATTGACATGCTTAGTATTTGCATCTTTCAAGGCTTTTAGAGCATTGGCTAGTGGTCCTCATGAATAGAATCATCCAGGACATACAACTTGCGTTCGTGCTTAAGAACAATTCTCAAGTTTCTGAACCACTCAAGAAAGCTTGTCCCAGACAACTTATCCTTCTAAAGGATGGTTCATAGTGATAAGGGATTAGTGTGATTTGAAGAGGCCACAAATCTACAACCAAGATTATGCAAAAGTTCATTTTAGTATATAGGAATAGACTCCTATTTAATTAACAACCATCCTAAAAATGTTATGTTAATTTAAGGGACTAAAATCCATGTTTCACCTAATTCCAAGACAGCTAAGGCATGACACTTTGAATTAGGTTATTTAGGAAGGTACCAATTACCAATTACATCATATGTAAATTTTAGTTATTTTTATGAGATTATAACATCTTATGTTTTAGCATGTTTTATCTCATCTAGTGCTTAAAACCAAAAACCATTTTGATAGCTTTATCAAGTTTAACCATTTCAAACAATAGAGTAACCGTTACTCAACTTGCCCTACCAAGATAACACAATACAATCTATGGAGGCAAACCCATATTGATGTGATCGAAGCCTTGACAAGTGTTTGAGAATGGATGACACTTGATTTAAAACTTGAAAGAGGGATTTTTATTTGTTTTACTGATCATAATTTAAACAAGATAAATATCATATATTACAATACATAAACAATCACTAAACAAGTTAGGAAATTATACTAATATTGACTATTATACGAATTTTCTTGCACTACGAACAGTTAGCGTAGCCCATTTTTTAGACAACAAATTCTATTTTCAAAAATTGAAATTAGCCTAAAACTTCTCATTATTTTAGCCAATCTAATTGACCAAAATTGCCTCCTTATTTTAATTCCAAAATATGTTAATTAAAAATTTTAATTAATCTGGGCCCACCTCGAACTTAATATCTTTTACTAATCCAATTATAATTTAAGATAATTTGAATCATTATCCAATACAAATTTGTTACATATCTCACCAATCTTATAGGATTTGTAATTCTTATCAGATTAGAAGTTTATCTCCTATTTAATAGGAATATACTAATATATAACGACAATGAGATATATGATCAAAAACAATTTTGATTCTTATCCATACAAACCAAGAAATTGAATTAAGAAACGAAATATTAATCATGGATTCAACACTAGAATCATATTAAATTAATCATATTAACCTTATCATGATTTTTATCATAAAGACTTACACAATTATTTAACAAAAATGAAATATGTATTCAACAATATAATTATATTAAATTAGTCATATTAATTTAATCATGATTTCTACCATGGAGACATACTTAATTATTGAACAAAACGAACTATGTATCCAAGAAAAGAATCGCATTAACCTAAACATGACTTCTTCAATGTGAACTTAAAAAATTCACATCATTCAATATTAAAACATATTTTAATCGAAATATTTTAAACATGAATTATATAATTGAATCAAATCATGCGTATGTATCAAATACATGAATTAACAATAAGCTTTAAAACCAATTCTTGATAACAATTATCACATAATCTATATGCACATCATATGTACATTAATTAAGATCATGTTTTACACACATATCATATACACATCAGAGAAAACATGCAAACGTTTAATAGGACCGAGACGAATGGTCTGATACCACTGTTGGATTTTTGGGGTTCATATGAAGCGGAAAATACAAATTTTTTTTTTGAAAACTGCACATGATCAAAAATAAGTTCCATTACATGAGATCTACAAAATTAAACCATACCTTAATCCGTGATCTCCTTTTCTGATTGTTTGATCTCCAAAACGTTCAAGCGTCCGTCCTCTATTGGAAATCCATACACGAATGGTGACCCCAATTTCGAGTGCTAGCCCTAAGAGAGAAAAAACATTTTTCTTTCTCTCCCAAAATCTAGAGAACTCAAAAATAGCAAAAATGAAAAACTTATTTCGTTTTAGGCTCAACCTCTATTTATATATGTAGATAAGCCCTTACTTAAAATCCTATTCTTAATACAACTATTGTAGAAAAACGGTTTTAGGCAAATTACACATACGCCCTATTAATAGGTTATCATATAATCAATTGAAAGGGCAATTATGTCATGAATTTTATCATATACAATTTACTACTCTGGACTAATTGAAATTGCGCAAAGCAATTTTTTATGTGCGACCAAATAGGTTCATGCGACGTTGGCAGTGAACTAAACCATTTTGGTACATAAGTATAAGTAATCTCTAGCAAAGCATTTTGACTACCCAAGTAGCATGAATATTGAAATCGATACAACTTAATGAATAACATATATCATATCATTTTATCGTACGATATCCTTTGATTAAACATAAAGCATGTAAAGCCACCCTTAATGTTCAATCGCACTAGTCTCTATCTTTATGTAAACTAAAAACATCCAATTGACATTACTTATATCAATTCATTTAGACATGGCCATTTAACAATTTAACATATCGATGGGATCTACTGATATCTCTCTCTAAATGAGATGGAAAAATTCTATCTGATTACATATCTTCACATATTATTCACATGGTAACCAATCACAATCTTTGTAATCGACCGGTTAATGATAACGTTTGATTGTGTCAAATTACCATACTCATAATATTGAAGTCTATGGTAATCTCAACTCGAAGGACTAAAGTAGCACATATGACTTAATCCATGTGGTGTTCTCATAGCAGATTGGTCCAGTACCTTATTCCCTAAAGAGTACTCATTATCTCCATTCATATTGCTATACGCATGATCATCACATGACCATCAATCAAGATTCACACTAGTCTTAATTCATTATAGTTCCCAGTATAATGATCGACTAGGGACATTTATGATATTTCAACAAATTTCCATGGATTTTACTATAAGGTAAACATGCAATCACTTATAATAAAATAGCAAATGAATAAATCAATTTTATTAACTAAAGTTATAAGATAAAAAATGTTTGTAGATTGACCTAAGGTACATGCCCCAACATATACAACAAACATATTACAATGACAATGTATCCCAACTCACAATAACTTCCAAACTAATTGTGCACAATCACTCTTTAGTTCTCAATCAAAGTTTTCCTCAATTAAGCTAAACCTAGGCTCTGATACTAAGTTTGTCAAGGCATGTCTCACTAAGTCTTGACTTAGCCCAATTCACTTAATTAGGCATCTAATCCATTTAATTAACTTTAACCTCAAAATAATTTTTATTTCAATCCTTAATAATGCTCCAAAACCAAATTTATATCCTCAATGAAACTCAATTCATGATTTGTTTAATTGGAGCAAATAAGGAAATTATACGGATCAATCTCCGTATTTTGTAAAAATTTTGGTAGCACCTCCCTTAAAAGAGGTCTGCCGGAAACCTTTCACCTAATAGATAACATAATTGGGGAAAAGCCTAAAAGGACACACAACTCCCCACAATTCACAATATATATCAAATTCAAATTTATAAACTAACTTAGAGTCTCCAATACTTTAGTTACAACTTACAATTCCAAAATAAACCAAACTAAAATATAAACTTCTCAACTTGACTTAAAGTAATTTAGGAGACTCTCATAATCTTTCGCTGGTGTTTCACACCCTACACTCACCCTAAAGCCCAATAATATATATATATATAAAGTGATTACAACATGAAAATTAAACTTAAAACTTGGAAGTCCTCACCAAAAGTTTTCGAGTCTTGTCCGTTCTTCCTTTTCTTCCCAAAGAACTTAACATCATAAAAAACAACTCAAAGATGTCAGGTAAATAAACTCATACACTGTTTTGTACTCTTGCAAATGTTAGTTCGAATACATGGAGACATGTAATTGCATTTCCAAATAACAACAAATTTATATAACAACGTGAATCCCCCATTTTCAGTTCGAAGCTCACTAATAGGTTAGCCACCCCAAAGGTGAACCTAAAACTGTACTATGAGTTCAATGCATGCTCGCAAGAAAACTTGCGTTCCTTGTGTCTTCTATGTTCTAGTCTATTTGGTCAGGAAACCTAGATCCGAGTCCCACTTGGGAGTCGTAGCATTAACAAGCCATTGTTCGGAATGACATGAATGCATTACCAAGAATAATGCGAAATGCAATGCACACTAACCACAAATGTAGGTACAAAGATAAATTCCATAAATAGTAAAGATCACTGTAGGGTTTACTTACTGTCCTACCAACTTGAAATTGTTAACGAAACCTCACTCGTGAGTTTCCCGACTTTCACGTACTTCTGTAAGTCCAATTAAACCATAAAATTCACATTTTAGAGTTAACACTCTATTTTAATACTTTAAAACTATTTTTTAAGTTGCAATGGGATTAAAATCTCATTTTTCAAGTCATAAAGGAGTTCATGTCTCTTAATAACTCTAACTCTTCTTTTTAGAACTCATTTCCATGTGTTTGAACTCTTAATAAGTCCTAAACCATTTATTATACTTCAAATAGGGCCTTAAACACCTATTTGAATTTACAATAACCAATAACTTGGTTATCCATTTCCAATTCATGTCTTAAAACTCAATTTACAATTCATAAGATTTGCCTATTTTAAAGCTCGATTAAAAAACCTGTAAAGAGTCGCAATTTGACTAATCAATTAGTCCTACTCATAAATTTAACCAATGCCTCAATTTGAAACATCAAATTAGTTTTCATTGGTTCATTTCACTGATACATCACACGATTCATGTATTCGTTAATTTAATCCAACCCCAAGCCCTATCAAAAACATTATCAATTTCATTACCAATTTCATTAACCCATTTTGATCCAATACAAAACTCAAAATTAATTGTAATCCTTACTTGATCATCAACCATCAAAACCCATGAAACATCGAAATAAAAATACTAATTAAATTCATCTCATTTTATTTGCATATCAAATTCATAACATTCCAAAGTCAATTTGGTATTTCCATCTCTTAAAACCCAAACAATTCCTTTTAAGTCTCAAAAACCCTTTTCAATTCTTGTTTTCATAATTTAACACCCAATTACGACATAAAGTACTCTATTATGGTTTTTCACCAAATAATTGACTTTAAAAACAATATACAAACACATTTTGAATCCCAAATTGGGATTTTATGTCCAAATAGCTAATTCCACGCCTAACAAGATAAAATTCTGACTTAAAAACATTGAAACACTCAATTTTTTCTCCATTTCCAAAGAAACCACTAATCTCTTTTCAATTGGTGTCATAATTCTCATTTTTATTCATTTCTTTTTTTTTCTTCTTCTCCATTGATTCTTCATTCCATAACTTACAACATACTTCATCATCTCCTTTCCCTTACCATAGATCACCATACCCACACATATTCATCAATAAAACTAAAATAATTACTCACCTCAACAAAAGATTTATCTCCCCTCTTCACTTTTATCACCATGACTTCTGACTTCATCGCTCTTCATCAATCCCCACTGTACGTAAGAGATAGGAGAGGGAGATGACGATTTGCAGAGGCAGAGAGTTCTCAAACTGCACCCCCTTCGTCAACAACATCAACAGTCCCTCTTCATCGCTCATCATCAATCCCAACATGCAATGTCGCATCCCACGTCAACTAGCCTTGCCACGTCATGGCCCGCTTCTCATTGTTGCCTTACGACCTAACGAGTTGCTTACACTTTTCCAGCTAACCCTAGTTATGCTAACTAACCATTACATAAGTATTAATAATTCAGTTAGCCAGTTACTCAATTTCTCAGGTTATATTATAATTTTACAGCGGAAGTCTTTTAATGAGTAACTTATGCAATATTTAACAATCCTAAGTAGTGGATAACCCGACAAAAGATACCATGCATATATCAAGGCGAGATAAGTATAAAAAAAGTTTCATATACATGTAAGCAGTGTTCTATGGTCCCCAAAACTCATCGAAAGTAAAATAAATACATACTGATATCACACATAAGCTGGCTCCACAATCTTAGAGGTAGTCACCCAGTACCTTCTTGCCCTTGCTCGTCGAAGGATCTGCACTCAGTCGCCCAACAAATACAATGACGAGTCCAGTGAGTAAAATCCCAAGAGAAGTCCACACAATATTCATGAAATAAAACTGATAAACTACGAGTCATACAAATATTACTCCTGGCAACAGTACGCCATATTCCCATGAATGTAGGCAACATACGACAAGCAAAAGCAGTAGCATAAAATAAATAAACAATACAAACCAAGTAAACTAGCTTAGAAATAAAGCATTAATCAGTAAACATCCGTACAATCATGAGAAAACCTTGACCTACACAAGGTAGTAATCGGTAAATCCAATAGGAACCACGTATATACGTACAGGCTTACAGTGACTAAACCCCAACTTCAGTTACCAGATGAACCCCTTCGAATGCTATTTTAAGTCAAGGGAACACCTCAAATCCCTTCCGACACTCGTAAGTATGTCCTACTGCCGTCGACACGAGCACTAAATAAAAGTAACTCGTGCAAGCGATTAAGCCACAACTAATATATATGCACACGTAATAGAAGTGAAAAACTCATGTGTGCCCACCAGTAGTCACGCATGAAATGCGATATTGACAAACAAAAACCATGAATTTTGTAAAGCATTCTCAATGGGTTTATGCACCTCAATCCGCGCTCCGACTTCCCCGAACTCCCATATCCGACCCGACTAGCTCCCCGATACCCGAGCTATGCCCCCCTAAGTCCCTGAAGTCCAGTTTTACATATTTAGTATGTCTATAGGTGTTTGAAATATGTATTAAGTCAAAAAATCCCAAAACAACCCTTAATTTCCATTTTGATCTACAGTTAGCGCGCTATGGCTTGGTGTAGCCAGCTATGTAGTAGTAGCGCGCTAGGTAATTAATGTAGTGCGCTATTGTTCTTCAGGACGAAGAACAGTTGGAAACCCAGAACAATTAGCGCGCTCACCTTACTAGGTAGCGCGCTACCTAGCCTTTGGGACATAATTCTCAAATCGAGAATTCTGTTTTTCCTTCAACTTGACTACCCAAACACGTTCCTACCCTCTCCATACATAATTAACTCCAACACAGTAACTAAAACAACCTTAAAATCACAATTTGATCACAATTGCACTAAAATAGGTTTGAATGGAAGTGTATAAGATGGAGAAAAAGATTTACCTAGGTTTAATCTACCTAATTGCCTCCAAAGTGATTGAATTCCAGCGCAAAATCTCCTTCTCCCCTCTCCAGCAAGTTCAGATATCAAAATGGATTAATTTGCATGCTTTAGATCAACTCTTTTATATATCAAGGTGATATGATTTCCTAGCCCTTGATCCTCATGCATTTATGTATCTTGAGGCTTATCTAGTGGTCCACCTTCAGCCACTTAGCCCATTCAGTCCCACTTACTCACTCCATGTGACACCAATTGAACACTCCCATGATCCCTAGATTTGCCAATGTGCATCTCCAAGCAATCCTATGCTTTCCATTTAATCGACTAAACAATAGGCCTTAATTTATTTAATTTAATCACCTTAGCTGAGGCCCATCATAATACCCATGGTTTGTGTTTTTAGTCACCAAAAATTATCAACTTGTGGTCCCACTAACCCACGACAACCCGACACTCGGTGCCCCGCGTCGACACGCTTTTTGAGGCGAACACCCATTATAGAAACTCGCCCGATCGCAATATACACACATGCGGTGCAATAATATAATAATAATTTTAAACACCACATATACACAACCACCATCCATAAATAACATATTTCCTCGGTTCTCGTGTTCGAGCCAACCGAGTTGTCCACGTAAAGCCCAAATTACGATCGTTAATTTCCGAGATTTACGCTAATCCTAGTTTAATTAATTTGGGCCATTACAATTCTTCCCAACTAGGAGAATTTCGTCCTCGAAATCTAAATCTCGGGTATACTCTTGTGTAACTATCCTATCCCCGTGTCACCACTCCTCACACCTTGATGGTCCCCTTCTACAATCCCTTTAACACCCCACTACTCCTATAGCAGGGAACATAGTGTTACCCTGAGACATAGGCGCATGTTGCCGAGGTAGTCAAGATGAGCCACTCTCTTCCAACATCTCCTGAACCTACTCTCACTTCAACTTCCATGTTCAAGTTTCTCTAACCCAATTACCTAACACCAATAACTGTAAACCTCTCATATCATGCATCCCAACATGATAGTCCTAACCAACCATCACATACCATGAGAATCCCATGCCATGCCATAACCTATCCTTACTCACCATGACAATCCCATGTCATGCCACGACCTATCCGTACTCACCATGACAATCTCATGTCATGCTACGACCTGTGACAATCCCATGTCATAACACAATAAGCTACCATTGTACCACTATAATCTACCATCATACCATTATGCGTGCATAAACCTTAAACTATAATTATTAAGAATTTAATGTCACATACCCTGGACCCGCTCATGGGACATCTCCCTACCTGGCTCAATCACCACATGCACCGACTCTCGAGTTTGCACTGGTGTCACCACTACTGGAGTCGCCAATCTCTGTGAACAGTCCATCATGACATGGCCCTCCTGTCTACATCGCCAACATATAATCCTCCACCCTGGTCCTGCTCGCTGACTCCTTGACCACTTGCCCTGACTCTGCGATCTCCAGTCTCTGCCTCCCTAGTCCTAAAACTGTTTCACCGGCGACGCTGGTAATGTAGGTATGGCATACGCTCCGGCTACCCGATCATCATCCCTACGACCTCGATCGTACCCTCTGTCCTCTCTGTTATCTAGATATCTCGGTCTTTTCTGCCTAAAACTCACTCCAGTCTGTCTATTTGACTCAGTAGATGAATGCCTGTCACTCCGCTACATCAAATGTGTCTCATAAGTAAGCGCTCTATCATACATCTCCTGCAGTGTCTGCACTCCGGAGGAAACTATGGTGCTAGCTATGTTCTCAATCAACCCTCAAATGAAGTAATAAATTTGCAGTCTCTCGGTGCCTGCAAAGTCCGTGGCAATTTGTATCAGGTACCGATATCTATCCATGTACCGTAACACTGACCGGCTACCTAGTCTTAGCGCTAGAAACTCCTCTCTCAGCCTCAACCTCACCTCCATGGGTATGTACTGATCGTAAAATAACTTTTTAAACTCTGCCCATGTTGTCGGCTCTGAGTGAGTATCTGTATACACTGTCTACCATATAACAACATCCCTTCCCAGCATATGCCTTGATATCCTGGCTTGTATGCTATTCGGGATCCGTTGTAGCTTATGTAACCTCTGATGTGCAGTCAACCAATTCTTGGCTGCCTTTGGGTCTCCGCCTCCATGAAAGTATCCAGGATCGAATTTGATAAACTCCCTCATCAACTTGACCTCTGTCGTCGTCGAAGTCTCAAACATGTTGGTCTGTGCCGACGTAGTAGTCTACGTCTCGATCTGTGGAACTGTCAGTGTAACAACCACTATCGAAGGCTACTGTACCACTACATGCATCAGTACAGTCTTGATAATCGATGGAACTATCAGAGCAACTATCATTTCAGTCGTGCTCTGTACCCGGGCGGTGGTGAATGATGCAATCGCTGTTGTTTGTGCACGCATAATATCCATCAATAGATCGAACTGCCTATCATGAGCTGCGAATCGTGTGTCTATTGCCAAATCCAAGCCCACATCTCTAGTTTTGTCTCTCGTTTGACCGACATCAGTAATAGGTGGAGTCGACTGGCCATCCATCGTGATCTATATCGAAAAGCGTGCGTCATATCACCTTCCATATAAGTGTATATAATATATATAATAAAAACATAACACGTATATAAACCCTATCACTACCCATCTCAAGTTGCTTCCCAATTAAGATTCTAAGTTAGGATCTTCAGGTTTCCACATCTAAGTTTGTTTGTTAACTTTTATTCTATTTTCTTTAAATTTTTATCCTAAGCCATATCGACCTCGCTCTAACACCAGTTGTGGCGTTAGTATCAGGTTAAATTATGCTTCATCCCCCTAGGTACCATCGACCTTGCTCTGAAACCAAACTATCTGTTGAGTCGTTAATTATGTAATATTATATATAGGTTATCTATATATTTTTATTGTCAAGTCTCCAAAATACTAGCCTAATTGCGTTTATTTATTATTTTAAAGGTTATTGGAGTGCGTGGTTGAATCCGGGACGAAAAACTATGCAAAATCGAGTATTCATATGCCTGGATCCGTTTTACATCGAAAATCGCGATAACACATATCTCGAGGCAGATTTGGTGGGCCCACACGTGTTATGGTATTTGAATGAAAATAAGTGGAGCATGATGGCGTTGATACAATGAGGCATGAGTTGGTTTGATTTGCATCATAATAGGAAAATATATATATATATATATATATATATATATATATATATATATATATATATATATATATATAAAGATATTGCTGTTGGAGATATGCATATAAAAAAAAAGGGAAACAGAGAGTACGTCTACATAATTTCTCCTCTTTCCAGCCGCCTTGGGATTAACCTCGGGACACGCATCGCTACTGTCTCCCACAAATTCGCTAACATTCGTGCAAGTTTTGACCACGCCAACTGCGCAGCCCACGCGTCCTCTCCACGTTCCACCAAAGCTGACTTCTCCAATTACAACGCGCCACGTCACACACGCCAAAGCAAGCTCACCCAATCAATGCGACACGTGGCGGGGGTTGGGAGAAAATTCATGACGACCGTTCGATCGTCCTCGGCGCACGTGAATAAAATTGGGCAGTTTTAATTAGGTTTTGGGTGGATCATCAAAAAGGAGGGAGAAAAGTGAAAAACATAAAAACGTGTAGGGGACGGCTGTTCTCTATTCGGCCTCTCTGGCCGAACTCTCTTCTCCCCCATTCTATATTTTTTTATTTTTCTTTATTCTTTATCTTCTTGGATGCGAGGCTAAAACCTCTAGCCTAGGCAAGACTACGAGGGATGTTCGACTGCGCATATTAATGGATTTGTGAGATTCATATATTTTAATTTCAGCCTTTTCATTAATATTTTATTTTCTTGGGTATTGTTTTAATAATCGAGGTTAAACGTTGGTTTAAATCTTGATTTACGTGCCAGTAGGTCGTACGCACCCGTACTTGTGCAATAAGACCACACTAGTGGCATTCGACCATACCGATTGATTAGACCCTTTTGGGACCGGTTGAATACCTTAGAAATCTAGGCTAAATTGGACACACGAGTGATCCGGTTGTCTAGGTGTAGTGCCTTCACAAAGCCCATCGGGGTCAACACATTAAACCTAATTCACTTGAATATATGGTTATGTGTTTGACTAGGGAAATGGTCATTGTCGTACCTTGACCATCGAGACAGGGAAGTGCGAGGACCCGCGTACGTTACCGGGTCTATAGCTATACTAAGATATTTTGATTTGCATATTTTGCATAAATCGACGACCAAATCCAATCTTTTATCGAACTGAACTTATATGTCTTGACCTAGGTGTTTTTATTAATTGTTTTCAAATTGTTTTCATTGTTTTGTTTATAATTAGATTAGTTAATTAATTCATTCTCTCTTAAACCATGATTTCCCTTTTTGTTCTTTTTAAACCTTAGAAAGAATACCAATCTTCGTGGGATCGACCCTTTGCCACTATTCTACAAAATAGTTGGTTTAGGTAAATTAATTTTATCGACGCGTTCGGTGCGCGTCAATTTTTGGCGCCGTTGCCGGGGATTGGTCTTTTTCTTTCTTTGGTTATTTTTATTTATTTATTTATTATTTTGTATCTAGTCCCTTGTTCTTAACATGTATGCAGGCAACCCCGCGATGGCCTCCCACCCCCACAATTATGGTCGTTTCGAAGACTCACATTATTATAATGTCAATGGGGTAGGTATGTTATATAATGGACATCAATTTTCTAACATGCATTCTTTTGTGCAACAGGTCGAGGTTTGCAAAATTTGTGAAGATTATTCTCATTCCACATATGATTGTCCGTATTATCCAAAATATGAGAATTATCAATATCCTAGCTATGCATCGCCACAACCCGACTTCTTTGGGCTCATGTCAAGTCCACAGATTCCTCAACAAAGCACCTCTTTAGAAGATATGATGAAAAAATTACTAGATGATCAACAACGGTTTCATGAAGAGCTTCAACAATTTTCGCGTGAGTTTCCAAGCTTGCAAAACTTGGAAACTCAATCTATTCAAGTGAATGATACACTCCAGAATATGCTTGACGAGAAAGAGTTGTGTAATACACAACCAATTTCTTACTCAGAGGAGAATGTGAATGTTGATACATTGATGAATGTTGAGGTGAATGTTGATACACCGGTGGAGAGCTATTGGTGCGAAACAACGCAAGGACGTGAAGTCCTTCAAATTGAGTCGGACATTTCCATTGCACAGAATGACGATGATGAAGCTGCGATAGATATTGGAGTCATTTCAGAAAGGCCAGAGGAGCCGCAGATAGAGAGCGAGGAAGACCAACCTCTGGTGTTGGTGAAACCACCCACCCTCCCATGCATATTTGTTAAACCTTATACGGGGGTGGACGTAAAGGAGCGTTCGCAGATTTTCTACACTGCTGACACCTTTGTGTTGGATGACCATGATGTGACAGATTCGTTTGTGTTAGAGGTCCCGAATGAGCTCCCAATTCTAAAGGAGGGCGTGCATGCTGCATTGCCCAAATATGTTGATGCACCATTTGTTGTTGACATCTCCAAAGGAGAGGGCATCACGTGATGAATCACAATAAGTCTAGCCAAAGACTTAAAAGAAAGGCGCTCGTTGGGAGGCAGCCCAACTTTGTTTTTATTTTTATTGCATTTATTTCAATTTTAATTTAGTTTTAGTTTTTTATGTTTAATAAAGCCCTAACTTGGTCTCTTGGATTTTTGCAGGTGTAATGAATGTTTGATGAGCACTGATGGCACTAGACCACCCCTTGAGTTTTGATAGGTTTGACTATGGATTACATTGTTTTTGGAGTAATTTGAGCATATTCTTGGGAATTAACATATTATTAGAGTTTTAGGTGTTTTGAGACTTGGTTGGGACATATCCAACTTAAGTCGCCACATTAGTGGCGGGTCTTTAAGTAGACCCAAAACCCTAAACCTCATTCCATCATCTTGTTGACTTCACCCGTAGTTGAAAGACTTGAGCTCGCAAGATTTGATAGGAATCATTTGAATTAACTCCCATGCTTATTAGTCTTGCTCTTATTATGATAATTTTATTTCATAGTTTCCTTAGTCACCTAGACATGCGAGATTTGAGCATAGTTTTTGGAGACTTTTGTTATGCGTGCACTTGTATCATCTTCTTATTTTTTCCATATTCTTTTTCACCACTATTCTTTGTCTTTTTGTTGCATGAATTCCTTGAATTGTTTTGAACCTTGAGGACAAGGTTCGGAATAAGTTTGGGGGTACTTTAGGATTTGTGGATTGAGTAGGATGGATTACTTTGCGAAAGACCGCAGGTGAGATCGTTCAATTTTTTTTTCAATTATATGCGGTTATATGTGGTTGTTGGATGGTATTGTTGGTGTTTGGTATCTCTTATTTACTCATTTCTTCCATTTCTTTTCCCTCCATACTCATCTATCTCACTTCATTAGGAGTTGATACACTTTCATGCATGTGTTTAGTATAGTTTTCCTTATTATATTGTTTAAAGTCACCCGAAACTTTGTTTCATGCCTTTGGTTGTGGATGAGTACATTATGGTTGCCTTTTTGACTTGAAACTTATGAAAAATTAGGAGAAATACTCACTCGAGTCCGTAGCTCAACATTTTTATGATTTCATGATTAGGGACTTAGTATGATGGTTAAGCCTTGTGCTAGATACCAAAATGGGTAGACGGTTGAAATTATGCAAGTGATGAGACTTTAACCCACATTGAGGAATTTGCTTAACTATAGTGAAAGTGAGAAGGGCTAACATGAGTATTTAAAATATAGAGAGTCCCACAAGTTTCCACAGGAAATGGAGCAGGGAAACTTGTGGTGGGAAAAAGTGAGAAAAGTGGTCCACAGGAAATGGAGCAGGGACCGTATTATTTGAAGAAAAATAAATTGGAGAAGAAAAAAAATAGAGAGTATACATATAAAATGAATAAAGGCAGAAGTGTATGGAAACTCCTCAAATAAAAAGATTTAGCTCGAGTGCTTATAGCTAGATTAAGTAAAATTGTAAACTTGCGTGCTTGAATGTATAGACCAAGAAAACTCGCGAGTTGATGGCTTTTGTCTTGACCGAGTCTTTGTATTTAAAGTGTGATCTTAATTGTGTTTGGGTTGCCGTTCTTGACATATCTTAACTCCGAAATTTCTTAAGTGGCTTGTTAACTTGGCAACTATGTAAACCAAAGGAACTCCATGAATTCTGAATCGGGTATATGATTAATTGAGTCTGTACATATCTATATTATGAGTCTAGTTTATTTACGTGTTTGTCATTTACACCTTTGCTCGGGACGTGCAAAGTTCTAAGTTTGGGGGTATTTGTTGAGTCGTTAATTATGTAATATTATATATAGGTTATCTATATATTTTTATTGTCAAGTCTCCAAAATACTAGACTAATTGCGTTTATTTATTATTTTCAAGGTTATTGGAGTGCGTGGTTGAATCCGGGGCGAAAAACTACGCAAAATCGAGTATTCATATGCCTGGATCCGTCTTACACCGAAAATAGTGATAGCACGTATCTCGAGGCAGATTTGGTGGGCCCACACGTGTTATGGTATTTGAATGAAAATAAGTGGAGCATGATGGCGTTGATACAATGAGGCATGAGTTGGTTTGATTTGCATCATATATAGGAAAATATATATATATATATCTATCGATATATATATATATAAAAAATATTGCTGTTGGAGATATGCATATAAAGCAAAAAAAAGGGAAACTGAGAGTACGTCTACGCAATTTCTCCTCTTTCCAGCCGCCTTGGGATTAACCTCGGGACACGCATCGCTACTGTCTCCCACAAATTCACTAACATTCGCGCGAGTTTTGACCACGCCAACCTGCTGCCACGCGTCCTCTCTACGTTCCACCAGCAGTTGACTTCTCGAATCACAACGCGCCACGTCACACACGCCAGCAAGCTCACCCAATCAATGCTAACACGTGGCAGGGGTTGGGAGCAAATTCATGACGACCGTTCGATCGTCCTCGGCGCACGTGAATAAAATTGGGCAGTTTTAATTAGGTTTTGGGTGGATCGGCAAAAAGGAGGGAGAAAAGTGAAAAACGGAAAAACGTGCAGGGGACGGCTGTTCTCTATTCGGCCTCTCTGGCCGAACTCTCTTCTCCCCCATTCTATATTTTTTTATTTTTCTTTATTCTTTGTGTTCTTGGATGCGAGGCTAAAACCTCTAGCCTAGGCAAGACTGCGAGGGATGTTCGATTGCGCATATTAATGGATTTGTGAGATTCATATATTTTAATTTCAGCCTTTTCATTAATATTTTATTTTCTTGGGTATTGTTTTAATAATCGAGGTTAAACATTGGTTTAAATCTTGATTTACGTGCCAGTAGGTCGTACGCACCCGTACTTGTGCAATAAGACCACATTAGTGACATTCGACCATACCGATTGATTAGACCCTTTTGGGACCGGTTGAATACCTTAGAAATCTAGGCTAAATTGGACACACGAGTGATCCGGTTGTCTAGGTGTAGTGCCTTCACAAAGCCCATTGCGGTCAACACATTAAACCTAATTCACTTGAATATATGGTTGTGTGTTTGACTAGGGAAATGGTCATTGTCGTACCTTGACCATCGAGACAGGGAAGTGCGAGGACCCGCGTACGTTACCGGGTCTATAGCTACACTAAGATATTTTGATTTGCATATTTTACATAAATCGACGACCAAATCCTATCTTTTATCGAACTGAACTTGTATGTCTTGACCTAGGTGTTTTTATTAATTGTTTTCAAATTGTTTTTATTGTTTTGTTTATATTTAGATTAGTTAATTAATTCATTCTCTCTTAAACCCCGATTTCCCTTTTTGTTCTTTTTAAACCTTAGAAAGAATACCAATCTTCGTGGTATCGACCCTTTGCCACTATTCTACAAAATAGTTGGTTTAGGTAAATTAATTTTATTGACGCGTTCGGCACGCGTCACTATTACTTCCCCGATTTCCAGACCGCCTTGCTACTTGCCACGTTGCATCCCACATCGACTAGCTTTTCCACGTCATGGCCCGCTTCTCCTTGATGCCTCGTGACCTAATGAGTTGCTTACACTTTTCCAACTAACCCTAGTTACGTTAACTAACCTTTACATAATTATGAATAATTGAGTTAGCCAGTTACTCAATTTATCAGATCATATTATAATTTTACTGTGAAAGTCTTTTAATGAGTAACTTATGCAATATTTAACAATATTAAGTAGTGGAAAACCCGACAAAAGATACCATGCATATATCAAGGCAAGATAAGTATAACAAAAGTTCCATATACATGTAATCAGTATTCTATGGTCCTCAAAACCCATCAAAAGTGAAATAAATACATACTGATATCACACACGAGCTGGTCCCACAATCTCTGAGGTAGTCACCCAGTACCTCCTTGCCCTTGCCCTTGCTCGTCGAAGGATCTGCACTTAGTAACCTAACAAATATAGTGACGAGTCCAGTAAGTAAAATCCCAAGAGAAGTCCACACAATATTCATGAAATAAAATTGATAAACTACGTGAAATGCAAATATAACTCCTGGCCAGTACATCATATTCCCATGAATGTAGGCAACATATGACAAGCAAAAGCAGTAGCATGAAATAAATAAACAATACATACCAGCTAAATATCCGTATAATCACGAGAAAACCCTGATATACACAAGCACTAAATACAAGTAACTTGTGCAAGCGATTTAGCCACAACTAATATATACGTACACCAAATAGGAGTGAAAACACATGTGTGCCCACCATCAGTCACAAATGAAATGCGATACCTATAAAACTAAAACCATGAATTCTGTCAAGCATTCTCAATGGTTACACACCTCAATCCGCCCTCTGACTTTCCCGGACTCCCGTATCAGACCCGACTATCTCCCCGATACCCGAGCTACGGTCCCCTAAGTCATTGAAGTCCAATTTTACATATTAAGTATGTTTATAGGTGTTTGAAATATGTATTAAGTCAAAAATCCTAAAACAGCCCTTAATTTCCATTTTTGATATGCGGTTAGCGCGCTATGGCTTGGTGTAGCGAGCTATGTAGTGGTAGCGCGCTAGGTAATTGATGTAGCACTACTGTTCTTCAGGACGAATAACAGTTGGAAACCAGAACGATTAACGCGCTAACCTCCCTAGGTAGCACGCTACCTAGCCTCTAGGACATAATTCTCAAATAGAGAATTCTATTTTTCCTTCAAATTAACTTCTCAAACACGTTGCTACCCTCTCCATACATAATTAACTCCAACACAGTAACTAAAACAACCTCTGAATCATAATTCAATTACAATTCCATTAAAATAGGTTCGAATGGAAGTGTAGATGATGGAGAAGATGATTTACCTAGGTTTGATCCACCAAATTACCTCCAAAGTGATTGAATTCTAGCTAAAAATCTCATTCTGTCCTTTCCAACAAGTTCAGATATCTAAATGGGTTAATTTGCATGCTTTAAATCAACTACTTATCTATCAAGGTGTTATGATTTCCTAGCCCTTGATCCTCATGCATTTACGTATCCCGAGGTTTATCTAGTGGTCCACCTTCAGCCACTTAGCCCACTCACTCCCACTCACTGAGTCCATGTGACACCAATTGAACACTCCCCTGATATCTAGATATGCCAATGTGCATCTCCAAGCAAATCCTATGCTTTTCATTTAATTGACTAAACTATAGGCCTTGATTTATTTAATTTAATCAACTTAGCTTAGGCCCATCATAATACCCATGGTTAGTGTTTTTAGTTATCCAAAATTATCAACTTGTGGTCCCACTAACCTTCGACTACCCAGCACTCGGTGCCCCTGCATCGACACGTCTTTTGAGGTAAATGCCCGTCACACAAACTCGCCCGATAGCAACATACATACATGCGGTGCAATATAATAATAATAATTTTAAACACCACATATAGACAACCACCATCCATAAATAACATATTTCCTCGGTTCTTGTGTCCAAGCCAACCGAGTTGTCCACGTAATGGCCGAATTACGAACTTTAATCTTCGAGATTAACGTTAATCCTAGTTTAATTAATTTGGGCCATTACATCATCTCTATTATGTATCTCGAGGAAATCCAATGCTTTTTGGCTTGAAATGACACGATGCCAATGTTACATGGATCAATACACACCGTGTATCTCGAGACCTATCCAATTTATATTAATAATCAATTAATTTCTTGATTTAAACTATAGTTTATATTAATTTTGATTAATCAATAATCTATAAAATTCACTTAACACGACATAAACACCAAACGTCATGCAATCCTATGCACACGCTAATCGAAACAAGGTGGGTTTAACCACGAGCCTAACTCAGATTAATTAGTGTTCGAATTATGATTAACCACCTAGTTAGGGACACTGATCATTACAGTGCCGTGCTCTAAGTCATTATTGGTAGAGATAAAGTTGAGAGTCTCGAATCGACATAGTTCTCAAGGATCACACTTTGCCACTTTAGGTGATTTCTTCCAATTTCTCGTATGTTGGTGTTTCTTACTAAGATATGCTGGTTGTCTTGATGCTTTGTTTATGTTCACACCTCTAACTAGTGTTACAGAGGACTAGTGTATTCCCATTTTAGATAGTGAAGAGCTTTCATAAGTGTTAATTACCTCATGGTTTTACTTTTCATTTTGAGAAGTTTTCCACGTTAAGATTCTTGATTTTTGAGGTTTGATTCTCGCATTTCATTATTCTTTTCTTGTTGGGTTGCACATATTGTGGTTGTGGTCTTTATTTGGCAATACAGAAGAGGAGTATATTCATTGTTAGTGTAGTTTCACCCCATCACCTTGAGAGAAGGTTAAAATCTTACCAAACTTGATCAGTTTGGAAATTAGTATATCCTGATTTATCAAGCTTGAAGGAGATCAAGCTTGGGAAAACAAATCTTTTGGTAAGTTTCTCTCTTAGTTAGCATGATTTCTATTGATTTTTGAAGTCTTTAATGGGACTTCATGGGTAGCTTCTATGAGGACCGATGAGTTTTTTGGTTTTTAAACTTAATTGAGATCCTATAAACTTAGTGGTGGTAATCAATTTAATAGGTCTTGTAGTCAATTCATTTTCCATTGAAATTATGTTAAGTTTGATCATTTGATGACGATTTGTGATGAATTGATGGTATTGAATGATAATGTTTGAGATAAGCCCCATTTCTGGGCACCCTTTGGTCGCATTTGAAGCCTATATGAGGTGGGAATAAGTCCAAGGAGTCGTAAGGAAAGTTGGGGACTCGAGGAAGAATTTTTTGAGTCATATCACGATTGGCACCGTAGGCATGGAGTTGAGCTTAAAACGCCATCCACGGCAGCAAAATAAAAATCTACTAGCAGGTTTGGCATCGTGAGGGGCGTCATGGGTCTCATGCCCACGGCGTGACCCATGGTACTACCATACAAAAATTGAAATATTGAGATCTTTTTAGGAAACATTATGGGATTTCTCCAGGACTTGAGCTAGGATTCTAGGAAGGCTCTAAGACTAGTCTAAGACCTAAATTGACCAATGTTAACCTATTTTTATTTAGATTTAACCGAGAGTTCTCTAGGAGGCTTGTGATGTCCAAAAAGGGTAGTAAACACAAGCTTAGGTAAGTGGGACTCATATTCTTATCAATTATGCTTCGTAAACTAGTATGTCTAAGTCATATAGTTGTATCGAATGGGTTATGACGCAATGTACTGTGACTTGTGAGGCATCGCAGAATGCACCAATAATAATCCCAGTCTACTAGAATACTATGGATTTTGTAGTAGTGGCAAATATGGGATTGAGTCCAAGGAGATTGGAGAAAACTTTAGATAAAAATAGGGGTTTGTAAAATAGACTAATCTAACTAAAACAAAATAACAATTAGAAGAAAATGCGAGATCAAGTAAAATGTAAATATTTTGCAAACTATGTAACGAAATATCTAGATCAATGGAGAAACAAACTGATGTAAGATTGAGATTAATCATTGATTAAAAAGATTATTTTTCATAAAATCTTATAGGTAACCTATAGAGACTGACCCACTCCATGACCTCATTTTCCTTAAGTCAATGGTAAGAATGTGTGACACAACTACATACTTACTAGAATATAGCCTTAAGAGCTCTGGAAGCACCACATTTGTAACAGCCCGTACCCTTAACTAGGTAATTAACCTTAATCTGAATATTAATTAACCTGAGTTAAACTCGTAGTTAAGCTTGATTCGTCTCAATTATTGTGTGTGAGATTGCATGCCATTTTTTGTCTGTGTGGCTTGATTAAATAAATTTATAGAATTGATCAAATTAAATAGCTTATAGTCATATAGTTTAATCAAGTGAATTATTTAAATCATTGGATGGGCCACGAGATACGAAATGTGTCACGATTGATGTTACTGTAGCATTGGTGTTATGAAACCCTGAATTTTATAAACCAACCCTAAGACCTAATTATGGGATTAGTCAGTCTTAATTATGGTTTGGGCCATGAATTAAGACTCGAAAATAACTAAAAATAGGAATTTTAAAGTAATTTTTTTTATATATTGTATATATGATAATTTTATGATTTCGTACTGATTCTACTAAAGGGTGTACTAGAAGTTATTATATGTGAAAATTGTTTGAAGTTGATTGGTTTTGAATCTTATGGAGTCGATAAAAAAGGTACAAATTTTAGTCTTTATGTTCGTGGAATTTAGTTATGAATTCGGGCAAATTTTTTTTTATAAAAAACGTGCATTAAGAAACTAGAAAATGAGACAAAGGCTTAATACATACCCTAATAAAAAGAGTCTTAAACCGTTATTTCAATGTCAACATCAATGTACATCATGTGTCGACTACGTATTTTTCGCAATTAGGCAAAAACCTTTCGGTCACTTCGTTTCTTCGCTTCTCTCCTGCTTCTTTTCTCTTTAAGGCAAACATTGCTTCATCTATTTCTTTCGATTTCTTCGTTTCCACGCTTCTCTCAGCTGTGTCTCTTGCATTCCATGAGTAACGACATCTCTTGATACATTTGTGTCGATTCGTCACCCTCCTCTCACCCACTCGCGGTCTGGTCGTTGCTCTTTCTCACGCTTACGCTTTACCAACTCCAAACAATTCTCTTGCAACGGTTCCTCATGATCCCATCTCTTTGTCTCCCTCTTTTGAGTGTTCCATCTCTAATATTCTCACATTATTTTTTTTTTATTTGTCTCTGCTGCTTGATTGTTTCTTCGCTTATGTTCAATCTAATAGGGTTTCGAGCGGAAAATGTCGTTTGGTGTGACTTGCAACATCATGAGCACGATGGATTGGTTTGCTGAATGCATGATGAAGTCGTTCTTTGATCCTAATAGTGGCTAGATTTTTTAGGATTCATCATTTTCCTTAGTTGTTCCTCTTCCAATCGGGTTTGTTTTCCTGGTCTCTCTATTTATTTCCATAGGAAATGAATAGTTTTTGTAACACAAGATCGAAATTTCAGTAAGTTGATCAACGTTTACAATTTTTGGGCTTTTTGATTTGAGATTTTATCAGCGTTTGATGTTGATTTCATATTGTTGTTTCCCTTATTTATTTGTCTTGCATAGTATTCAATTATGGTGTCTAGATTTAAGTAGAGATATGTTGTTATATTTTTTTTTCTCGATTGCCCTCATAACAATCTTGCTCCCTCCCTCCCTCCCTCCCTTTCTCTCTCTCAGGTGTATCTTTCGATTGCTTTCATAATTTTTCCTTTTTTTTTTTTTTTTTTTTTTTGGATGATTATAAGAAAGGTCGAATGGTTTTTCATTGCAAAATTTTTTCTTCACTGAATTAATGTTGATAATTAACATGATTGTGAGTTGTTTGAGTTGTTTACATTTATAGTATAATGTTAGTGTGAGCTTATTTATAAGGTTTAGCTAATTGTATCTTTCATTTCAATCTTTAGGTTTGCAACATTTACATTAATAGCCATTTAACCTTAACTTGGTTTTATTTGAGTTATGGTTCTACGTTTAGCTTATTTCTATGGGGTAATTTTTTGAGTTATATTTTATTTATGTGGAGGATCACTTTAGTGCTTATTAAAACTATGTTGAGGGCGCATAAAATGCATTTAAAAAGCATATAAAGGAACACATCATCCTTCGAAGCTACTTTGAAGTAGATGTATTTTTTACTTGAAAAATAAGTTATGCTTTCATAGTGTTCTCAAAGCTTAGTACTAATCAAAACTTTTATTTGGTTATTGTTGCCATTTAACATTAATCTCAAATAACAATTTCTTTAATTTCACCAACTATTATTTTTAATGGTTTTGTGCAGAGTGGAACTCAATGTTTATGTACTTTTGTGAATGCTCAACGTGCCTATTTCATGGCATATGAAATAGCAACTGTTATCTTTGCATCTTTTGCCGCTTCATATAATCTGATATGTTGCTATCGATCGTTTTGTCTCGATGGTTCTTTTTTTTTCTCCCATACCCATTCGAAAGATACGTGTTGGGATCTTTTACAAGGTAGAAGATATCATTCATCTTATTATGCTCTTCTTCTTTCTTAACCGATTACATGTTGCTCATATTCTAAATTAGTTGCTTTCGTTGAATCTCTCGACAATGAGAATTTGTTCGAGAAATCTGGGCTCGAGGTCTTCATCAAACTCTACATTGATTGGTACACCAGGTTAATAATGGTTTGTTGTTTTATGAATTTTTGCTATTGTCTTATTATCACTTAATAGTCCTATTCATTGTAATCAAGATTATTCAAATTCTTTTTGGAATTGGCAAAATTATGAACCTAATCCATGTTAAATCATTGTATTAGTTGTATTTCACTTGGTGGAAGATCATGGTTATCCTTAATTATTAGGGTAGTAAGCCTTATGGAAGACTCATGCATTTTATTTGAATGTATAGTCCTTGGATACTAATTGCTAAAGTTGTGTTTCCTATTGATTTGAGTGAAGGCATGAAAGGAAGAAACATAATTTTAAGAATCAAGAATCGAATTAGATCATATCAACTTTTCAATGAGCCGAATAAGGATTTCAATCAATAAATCGTAAGAATGGGAGTATAAATCTATATGTCGCATGTTACTGTATACAATTAAGTTCCAGTATTTTCCATTTCTCTAAGTTTTTCTTACCTAATAAAGGAAGTCAACTCCTTATGATCAAATTGATGACACTGAAATGAATTCACTCTATATAGATTATAGAATTTGAGTTCCTATTCCTTATTATTTAGACAAAGAAAAAGGATGTTTATTTTAGGCTATAGCTAATGATATGGAACACATATTTCAAGTTCCCTGGTACTAGTTTAGTTGATTTTCTTTTAAGTTTCTTTGCAGAAATTGGGGTTTCGAATCGATTATAGATATGAGTGTTTGTTAATGTGGAGTTTGTGATTTTTTTTTGGTGAATTTGGATTTGTCATTATGGGAAATGCTTGATTAGGTGAATTGGGTAATCTCTTAAAGTCTTGAATTGGACATTTTTGGTGGTTTGAGATTCTTTTATTAAAGATATCAAAGAAATTGCTTTAATGGGTGTTCTATGATTGATGGGAAATAGTGTTTTGTATGTAGTTAATCATGCTTGTAGTGTATTGCCTTCATATATGCTCTGAATGTTGTTTAATGGGTTTACTCTATGGAAGATTTGTAATTTTATGAGCTTCATCTTTTTAGATTTTGGATTTTCTTTCAGTTGTCATGTTAGGCAAAGTGTAAAGCTTGCACTGCAAAATGCCAATTTCAATCATTTTTGGTACTTTCTAATTGAATTTAAATTGTGCTGATTATTCCAATCCATTCGAGCTTTATCAGCTTCAGCTAAGCTTAAGATCTACCTAGCTTTCATATTTTTGGTTCCAATTATCTTTACTTTCATTCTCTTGTTATTATTCTATTTGTTCTACCTCATCTTCCAAAGAATATATTAGGCGTCTCTAAGGATGAGGCCATCTCCAGATCAGGATGATTGCTTAATACTTTATATATGAATGTTGTGTGCAGTTGTCTGAGGGTGTCTAGCATCCCCTAACCCGATTAGGGTGATACCCGACCTGAAATCCTAATTACGCCCCATTAACCCGCTAGACTTAACTAGAGCCAACAACCTCTCTTATTACATTTGATAAACACCATTATATATCTAATATCGATATAAAATGAATAATGAACGCAACAAAAAAATTAAAACTTCTCTCGATAGTAAAATACGATATACAGTAACAAAATCAAATGGAAATAACCCTTGGTTATACAAATCTCCCTTCCCTTGTGATATTACAAAACTGTATTTTAATACAAATATATAAGACAAGGGAAAACTTTATTACATTGAAGAGAAGACCAAGACTCATATATCTTCTCTATCGCGTAGACGTAGCGCTTGTTGGTTTTTCCTAAAAAGTTAATTAAGGTGAGCGCTCCAACTTGCTCAGTAAGTAGGGATTCACATAGCCATCAACATTCCATATAATAATCAAGAACATTATGCAATAAAAATATGCACCAATGTTAACTATCAAGAATATGGAAAGTATATAAATCAATAAATAAAAAATGCAAAACAAATTATCATGGACTATTACATTGTGATTCCCATTGTATTTATAAAACTACGGTCGATTACCCATTGACATCATTAATGCGATTGCTAGACCAACATATTAGCCGGTATGCTATCTAGCCAATCCATTAATGCCCAATGGTTCTATCCGAAACCCTCTAGTGAGTATGGAATCCACACAACCTATCGAATTGAGCATGAGTTATATATAGGTCGGGAAGGGAACCCATCTCCTTTAAACCTGTTCTCAAAACTAGGAGTTACTCTCGTAGGACATATAACATACCATTTTCTGTTTATTGAAAACCATCACAGTGTACATAGTCCCCCATTCTAGTCCATATACTACATGAACTACATATACTAAGATAGCCAGGCAACATTGATAAATAAGCGAATCCGTACATACATCGGGTTAAGTCTCTGTTACCAAATTCCTTAACTTTTTAATTATCTCACACTTTCCCGGTGTTCCTCAACCTATCACCAATAATTTTTAATCAATATAGGTCTATTACCTTATGTTTAGAACCCTTAAGTCAATCCTAAGACCTCAATAAATTCTAAATACAATACCGCACAATTGCTGTTTTCAGGGGTAGGAGCACGCTCCCTTACTAGGTGGGGCGCGCTCCACCAACTGGGTTCGTCCTAATTGATGAATGGAGCGCGCTCCTCTGCTCGATGGAGCGCTCCCCACTCTATACTGTCTCGACAATGAATAGGGAAACAACCACTAGTTCATTACCAAATCACTACCATAGCCACAAATACTCTCCCAAACCATTTGGGAGGACCTCTAGTGAGGTAACAACTCATTTCCAATGATCTAACAACATAATTCACAGAGATTTCTTCACATACTATCAATTAAACTTTAACAAACACAAAAACTAAACATACCAAATGATGATCTTTAGCTTTTGATTCGTTTAAGATCCTCTATTCACGTTGATTCAACTCCCTGAATAACCTCATAGGATCAGAAATCAAACCCTCTACCCTCCTATCTGACTTTCGATCGATTTGAATGAGATAAGTATGAGGTTTTTGATTTATATATGGATTTTCCTTGAGATATTCATCGTGCTATCTCGAGACTGATCTAGTGATTGATATGTTAAAATGACAGTCCTTAAGGTGACACAAATTTTACCACCATCAAACACTTACGCTCATGTCAAGGCTAATCGAACGATCCATATAATTCAGACCAATCTTTTAATTTCTAATATATACATATATATACATTTATATATCCAATATATATAAATATATATATCTCATGTATTTTCTTGCCAATAATTCACCGAAAATGCCTACGAGTGTTTTTGGGTGTGCACATTCATTTCACGACCCACTTCGTCGCACTTAGTGTACAAACCATTTATTGTTTATTTACGTATTTTTCAATTATAAGTTTGTATTAATCTCCTATTAATTCAACAACCTATAAAATTTATTAGGCATTCCAAACAAACACAAACCATCATGTAATCACATGCACACGCAAATCAAGTTACACTGAACTTAACCACGAGCCTAACTCGGGTTAATTAAGATTTGGATTAGTACTAATCACTAGCTTAAAGTAACATGTCATTATAGGGTGGATTGAAGAAGGAAGTGAGGGGGATGCTCTCTCTATCTAACTTTGCATGCACTCATGAAGAACATGTTAATAGTATATGAGTACTGTTAATTAGAATCCATGAATTTATATGAGGCATGAAGAGTGATATGTCAATGAACAAAGCATTTCTTTGTTTGGAAGGTAGTATAGCAAGTTGTTGTTTGAATTTTAAAGTACTTCTAAATGACAATCACGTAATCGGATTACCTTTTATAACTCATTTGATTCAACAAAGTTAAAAAAACATCATTGGATTGATCATGAATACTGAACTAGCATTGTGCGTTTACTTGAGTTTGAGAGTCAAAATTGTCAAGTTCTCTTATTCATGACTATAATAGTTTTTACGCGATGCATCTGTAATTGTTGAATTAGGTTTTACTTTATCCATGCAATTGTTCGTTTAAGTCGGGGTTTTGACTCCCTAGGGTATGTTTTAGGTTTAGTATCATGGCCAAATTGATAACAAAAATCACCTAAAGCTTGATGCTTTATTTTATTTTCTTTATTAAGCTGTTTCTTGAGCTTGATGTCGTTATGGATGGCTAAAGTAGTCATTTGAATTGTTTGAATTAAATCTCCATAAGTAAAAGTGTTATAATTAATAGTTCCACCACCCTTTTCGCGGAGAAGGGTTTTAACATTTTCTATAAAAAATGGAGGTACACTAGCAATGAATCGTTCTTTCCAAAATGAGGAATCAATTGTGGTTAAAGTACATACTTTTGATAAGAAGGTATCTTTATACCATCTAAAATAAGTTAGAGTACGACATCAAAGACTTTGTAATTGATCTCTAGTTTATTCATCCACAGTGGATATCGTTCCTATGATATGCCAAATTATATTTGTTGTAAGACACATGACAACATTTCATTGTTGTTTTCCTTGATCATCTAAAATAGGATTGTTGTCGTCATTTCACATAATCGAATTGATAATTTCTTGACGTAGTTGAATATTTAAAGCATAGTTCCACCAGCCATGTAATTGCCAGTAAAGCCAACTGCTATGGCACTAGCTATGTGATTTTCTGGATGACGATGCATTAGACAAGATTTGGCATATACTAGCATATGTTGAATTACTTCGAGGACTCGATAGTAGGATAATCCATCAATACTCCATTCATAAATAGAATTACCATCAAATTTAATTCGGCTGCATTTATCTTATTCTAAGAGTAAATTCACTGGTGATGGTCGTGAATAATAATGCTTCATTTTTTGAACATTATAGGTTGGATATTTCCTTAGCTTATGGATTCGCTGGATTTCTAAATCTGATTGTTCAAAATTCTCTTGAGTTACGTCAAGAGGATTCAATCCTATAGACTCACTTTGATTAGTTTGGGATGTATTTAATTGAGTATCGTCTTTATCTAAAGTGGCGATTAATGGGAATTTTTCCTTTTTATTTGTGCTGTCAGAATCAACCTGTAATCTTTCTAATTTAGATACTATTATTTGGAGTAATTCATCTGAGTATTTAGGTTTGATAATTGGAAAAGAGCTTAATGAATTCTTCGTCATAGGCTTTGTTAAAATTAATTCATTAGCAGAGGTTTTACTAGTAGAAGCTATAGCCTTAGAATGGTTTGAGAGAGTTGATAAATAAACATTTGTAAAATTATTTTGTTCTATAAGATGATTTAGATCTTTTCTAGATATAGGTTTGTCTTCATCAAAACTTCCTTTTAATGAGGCGACTTTAATTTGTTCAGTTAGTTTAATAGGAGCTAATGGAGGGTGAGATTGAATGTATTTTTCGCCGTTAGATCCTTCCCTTATAGTATTAATTTTATTTATTATCTTGGGGCAGGATTGGGCTAAATAATCAAAAAATTGAATATTTTGCTTTACAGCTCGTATATGAGCAAAATAGTTTTCTCGTATGGCTGCTTGTTGTGCTTTAGAGCAAATTTTACAAAAGATCGGAGTCAATGGATGTTTAAGAAATCGTTCTTTTAAGAAATTATAATCCATTTCAAATATCTCATCTTCTTGGTCGTCATGAATCATATGTATTTGATAGTCTGTAAAATCATTTATACTAACATTATCTTCTGAGGGTGTAACTGGATACGCTGCATGTGTTAGGAGGCCATAAGTTGATACTCTAGTTGGTTGTGTATTAGTCACATAATCACTACTTCTTAGGATCATAGAACAAGATTTTCGAGAGGAAAAATTAATTTCGACAAAACCGTCATTATGAGTTATAATAGTATAGATTTGATCATTTGTATTGTCTTGAGAGTTTTCTTCTTTATCTTTATCTTGAATTAGCCATGTTTTAGGTATATTAACATCTTTCCAATTTAACTATTTTCATGTAATTAATTTATTTTGGATATTAGTTAAAAATAATGTAGAGGTTCCTTTTTGCAAATTTATGTATGCAACTGCAGGAACTATCGTATGCATTAATTCGTAGTAAATTCTATAAATAACTGCAACATTTGAACATATTCCTTTCATTTTAAATCCTTGAGTATATAGACTTAATGTTGATGCTTCATGAGCGAACTGATCGTGAAGACTTAATGTGAAATTGGGAAAACAATTGAAAAAGATTGGACTTTCAGTTAGACTTCCTTCAATTATTCCTAATAGAGAATCATTAAATTTGAGATGTCGTTTATCTTGTAAGGGAGCCAAAACAGAGGTGTTGAGACCTAATGTCGTTAATGGTTTATGGCAACTTGGATGAGTCCTATATGTAAATATTTATATTTTCTTTGTATTGCCTAATTTTTCAGGTGCAATTAAGAGTATTTCTTGTTCTTCATCTATGGATTTAGTATCTTCTTCCAATTTGATAATAAAATCTTGATTTATAGAAAAGGAACCTTGAGTGTATATTTGCTTTGGATCTATTATAGGCATATCCCAATTTTGAAGTGAATGTTCTATATCATTGTAAGATATTTCACTAATATTTCGTAGATCGATTTTAGAATGTATTTTCTCTGGTTTTAGATTATGGTTATGTTGCTTTTCAGAAGAGGATGATGACTCAAATTTTATGGTAGGATTTTTGAATGAAAGAACACCTTTCATTTTCTTCATTAATTCACTCATGTTTGGTTCTCAAGGCTTAAAAGGTAACTTGGTCAACGGTTTACTGCTAGGCTTACTCCCATACCGCTAGACTAACGACGAGACTAGGAAAGTTTGCACTCAAAAGCCTAAGGTGTAAACAAGAGATGAACTAATTGAAAAAATGAAAGATAATTCTATCAAAAGAAATCACAATCGTAAAAGCTTGATTCAAAATCCTTTTGAAAAATTGTTTGAAAAATTGTAAATATATAAGAAATACTTACAATTGGGAGAGATTGATAGTCTTGAGAATCTGTATTACTGGATGTTGGAGGAGGGGTTTTTTGAGGTATTTGGCTCTGATACCAGATTGGGGGTGGGCATCGCCAATATTGACAAGCAGTGATAAAACATGGATTTCGATGGTAAAATCGAATTAGATCAATGATGATAATGAAATAGAAAGACGACGGAAAGTAAAAGAAGCTTTGTAGAAATATGAAGCTTACAAACTCCTAAAACTAAAGTGCGAAAGTTGCGAATGACTAACTCCTTTGATAGAGTTAGCATTTATACATACGCTAGGACGCTAAAAGACACTAAAGAAACTTGTGGCCATTAGCAACGATGCCATATGCATGGCTCACAATGAAAAATACAAAAGTAAAAAAAAAAAGATGCGCTATCGTGGAAATATAGTTCAACATACGTACATATAATTATTAAAGCAAAAGGAAAAGTAGACACAATGACACAAAGATAAAGAGACAAATAGTGGAGTCCAACTAGCCCTAGGCGTAAAGGATCATCCACAACACTACAACATTTGTACAAAAGGAAACAAGACACATCTACTTTAGGAAAAGTAGATTCAAACAAAACTTTATGAGCTGTATGGGACATCTGTAGGAATTTGTTTGTTGAGGAGATAACTGCATAGACACTTGTATATTGCAAAATGAACAGAAAACTTGATAATAATGGAGGGACAACTGTTAGTGGAGGGATAGCTATGATGCAATAAATTATTGGGAAAGGCTGCATTATTGAAGATTCTGCTAAAATAAGGTCTGTTGAGGTATGCAAATATGGAGGCTGGCAGATGGGCTTGGAGGCATGGGCAAGAAATGATAATTGGCATAGGCCTGAAGGCAGGCAGAAGCCTGGAGGCATGGGTTGGAAATGATGTTTGGCATGGGCCTGAATTATTGCAGGATTGCCGACGGCATGGGCCTGAATTATTGATAAGGGCAGGGGCTTGAATTAGAGTTCAAAGAAATCCGGAGCCGCAGAACTTGCATCTCCTACAAAATTGGTTCTGGATGTGGTAGAATAAAGTTCTCCGATCTGATTTATCTTGTTATCCATTTTTGCTTCTATTCTTTCTTCCATTTGCTTGAGTTGGATAAAGATTGTTGTAGCAATGTCTAGAGAGAGTAGGGAAGAGGTAGATGGCTGTTTTTATTGTTCAGGATTAGGTGCTTTTGTAAGGCTAGCTTCTTTATAAATTTTTTGTGGTGTAGCGGGGGATTTTAAAATGAACTCGGATGGAGAGATAGGCTTTATTTTTTGGAGAATCATAGTAACATAGTCTTCTTTGATGGAATCTGTATTAAATTCATCCCACCACTTGACATGAATTTCTTAGACAAGATAGGTAGCAGTGCGATTATTTGGTTAATTGATTTTATGAGTACCATAGTTCCACTTGAGGATCCAGGGGATAATATGTTTATGGATAAATTAAAAAAAGGAGAGTTTTTCTTTTTCATGGATAGCCTTGACCTTTTGAGGAAGAATTTGCTCAATCGGGCCAAATCTTGGCAACCATTTAATCATGAACCATGTTAGGAGATTAACATGTAAGGGGTTTTTTGAAGGTGATATACCATGAATGGCCTTCGAATGGATCTTTATAGAATAAAATGACTTTCCAGGCTTCAATATAGTCTTTATAACTTACATGCATGGGAGGATGAGATAAGAGAATTGTCATTGATTAGTAAGAAAATAGAGACTGCTGGACAAGACTTTGGTGAGTCCATTTGTCTATAGTGATGAAGTTTTGATTCTTTAGTTTTGAATAAGCAATTTCATTGGAACCTTGTTTTTTGAAATGTTCAACAATGACAGATTGAGTTTGCATAAGCAGAGCTTCGTAAAACTTATTGAGACTTGAGGACGCTTTGGGATGAAGTGATAAGAATGTGGCATGATGATCTTAATTTGAGATTCAAAAGACTGATCATGAAGTGACTTTTCAATGAGAGTGACAAGGTTACGATTACTATGATGATTGAGTGATCTATTATCGGATTTATTATAAGAATTGAATAAAGGGGAGAATTTATTAATATAGGTGGAAGGTTGATAGGTAAGAAGGGTTTTACCCTTATCAGCCATGATCTGTACATAATGAATTTGAGGAGTTACAAGGAATTCTTGAGATAAGAAATCAGGACGAGAATTATTTTTTCCCTTTATATATCTTATATAAAAATCAAAAACACTTAAAATAGCTTGCCAACGGGCAAATATTTGTTTTGAAACTAGATTTTTAATATCATTTAAAAGAATTTCTTTTGCAGATTTGCAATCAACACGAATTAAAAACTTTTGATTTAAAACATCGGATTGAAACTTTTGAACACATATAACTATTGCTAATATTTCCTTTTTGACAGTGGCGTAGTTCTTTTGGGTGTCATTCCATAGTTTAGAGGTATAGCAAACTAATTGTTCATTTCCTGTAGGAGGTTTTTGCAATAATACACCTCCATATCCTAAATCAGAGACATCCGTTTGAATAATTTTTAGATACTTGGGATTTGCTAAATGAAGGCAGGGGAGTGATTTGAACTTGGTTTTGATGACTTAGATGGCCTAAGTATGTTCGGGTGTCCTTTGAAATTTGACATCTTTTTTTAGATGTTCTTGGAGGACTCTTCTATCTTTAGCTACATTGTTATAAAAGTTTGTCAAATAGTTTAGGCATCCTAAGAATCATTGTAGTTGTTTTTTATCGGTGAGTTGATCAGGGAATTTATTAGAAAATTCAATAACTCGGTTGATAAGTGTTATAGTTTGATTTGTAATTTTGAAGCCTAAGAAATTAATTTTCGTCTAGAAAAGCTTGATCTTTCTTTGAGACAACACTAAACCATTGGTTATGATTATGTGTTGAAATGTATTGAGATGTTTCCAATGTTGATCTAGAGATTTGTAAAAAATAAGGATATCATCAATGTAGACAAGAATATATTCGTGATAAGGATGAAAAATTTCGTTCATTACCTTTTGGAATTCAGAAGGTGCATTTTTTAATCCAAATGGCATAACATTCCATTGATATTGTCCAAATGGAGTATTAAAGGCAGTTTTATATTTATCTTCCTTCTTGATCTGGATTTGCCAAAACCACATATTTAAGACTGAATTTAGAAAAAAATAATTGAATCGGTTATTCGTTTGATTAAATCATTTTTGTTTGGTAATGGATATCTAATTGTTTTGAATACTTTATTTAATGGTTTATAATTAATCACGATCCGCGTTCTAATTCTGCTGCATTTTCAACGTAAAAAATTGTACAACTCCAAGGTGATCTAGATGGAGTGATTAACCGTTTGGTTAAAAGTTCTTTAATTTGTTGGTCGCAGAGAGTTAATAGTCTTTCATTCATTTGTAAGGGATTCGCTTTGGTAGGGATATGATCTTCATGAAAATCATCTATATATGGTAATGCAACTTGATGTTTTTTCCAATCCCAAAATGCTGAAGGAATTTCAGAGCAAAATTTCTTAATTATGTTTTCTTGAAAAGTAAGTAGTTTTGATTGAAAAGAGGGGGTATTGATTATTTGGTCAGTTTTTAAATTTTTAATTTCTGATTTTAAAAATCCTATATATGTTTTATGTTCAATTCGATTAATGATTTGATTTAAATATCTAGTTTTAGGTAATTGAATAAAAGGAAAGAAAATCTCTTTATTTTCAAGCATAGTCTTTATACCTTCAGTGGTAACAGAAAATGTTTTGATTTTTTGTAAAAACGGGGTTCCTCATAACATATCATGTTGAAGATCTTTGACAACAATAAATGATGTAGGTATGCAGACAATATTTCGACATATATGTGCCAAAGGTATTTTCAGTTTAATAATATATTTATTTCATTCTGCTGTTGAAATTTGACTATTCATTTTTTCACAATAACGAAGCGGGATTAACCCTTCTCTTATGCAATTTAAATCTGCGTCGGAATCGATTAATGCATGACTAGTATATTTAAAAATTTTGAGTTTTAAAGTAATGTGGGTAAACCATCTTTGATGAATATAATGAGTAAGTGTTTCGATAAATACGTTATTATAATAAACTGAGAAATTCTCAGAATTAATATTAACATCTTCTAATTTAGTCATTCGGTCTTTTAGTGTTTTTAGTTTTGTTTTTAATTGATTTATTTCTTGTTGTAAAGATTGAATAGTGAATTCTAGAGCATGACGTTTTTTATTAACTTCTTGTAGAATAGCTTGCATTGTATAAGACTTATCATGCAATTCCATTTGATTTTGAAAACTAAATTTAGATTTTGGTTTTGGAGCGGGTGATTCTTCAATGGTGCTATTATTTAATATTTCTGTAAAATATTTATATTTTAAGGTAGGATCAGCTATTTGTTCACCTATCTCAAGAATTAATTCTTCATGTGCTGTTAGTACATTTATTTCTTTGTTTGTATCTTATGCTAGAGGTTGAAGTACAAGTATTTTGAATGTTATCTAAACATTGACATGTTTTTGACGAACTAATGTCTTCTTGGACATCATTGATTTTTCGTTTTTAAGTTTTTAAATGACATTTATTGGCATAGTGAACGGGTTTTCCACATTTGTAACATGTATTTGTTTTATTTTTAGTAGCCTTATTGTATTTACTTTTGTAAGTACGACGTTTACTAGAAGGACGAGCAATGATCCTTATCACGAATATATTCTTGTCTACATTGATGGTATCCCTATTTTTTCCAAATCTCTAGATCAACATTGGAAACATCTCAATATAATTCAACACATAATCATAACCAAAGATTTAGTCTTGTCTCAAAGAAATATCAAGCTTTTCCAGACGACAATTTATTTCTTAGGCTTCAAAATTACAAATCAACTATAACACCTATCAACTGAGTTATTGACTTTTCTAATAAATTCCCTGATCAACTCACTGATAAAAAACAACTACAACGATTCTTAGGATGCCTAAACTACTTGATAGACTCTTATAAGAATGCAGCTAAAAATAGAAGAGTCCTCCAAAAACTTCTAAAAAAAGATGTCAAATTTCAATGGACACTTGAACATACTAAGGCCATCCAAGTCATGAAGACCAAGGTCAAATCACTCCCTTGCCTTCATTTAGCGAATCCCGAGTATCCAAAAATTATTCAAACATATGCCTCTGGTTTAGGATATTGAGGTGTATTATTGCAAAAACCTCCTACTGGAAATGAACAATTAGTTTGTTATACCTCTAAACTATAGAATGACACCCAAAAGAACTACGCCACTGTCAAAAAGGAAATATTAGCAATAGTTTTATGTGTTCAAAAGTTTCAATCCGATGTTTTAAATAAAAAGTTTTTAGTTCATGTTGATTGCAAATCTGCAAAATAAATTCTTTTAAAAGATATTAAAAATCTAGTTCCAAAAAAAATATTTGCCCGTTAGGAAGCTATTTTAAGTGTTTTTGATTTTGATATAAAATATATAAGGGTAGAAAATAACTCTCTTCCTGATTTCTTTTCTTGAGAATTCCTTGTAACTCCTCAAATTCATTATGTACTGATCATTGCTGATAAGGGTAAAACCCTTATTACCTATCAACCTTCCACCTATACCAATAAATTATCTCCTTTGTTCAACTCTTATAATAAATCCGATGATAGATCACTCTATCATCATACTAATGGTAACCTTGTAATTCTCATTGAAAATTCACTTCTTGATCAATCTTTTGAATCTTAAATTAAGATCATCATTCCACTTTCCACATTCTTATCACTTCAACCCAAACCGTCCCCAAGTCTCAATGAAGTTTTATGAAGCTCTGCTTACGCAAATTATTGAACATTTTAAAAAACAAGGTCCAAATGAAATTGCTTATTCAAAACTACAGATTCAAAAGGTCATCACTATAGAAGAATGGACTCACTAGAGTCTTGTCCCAGTTTCCATTTTCTTACCAATTAATGAAAACTCTCTCATCTCATCCTCCCATGCATGTAAGTTATAAAGACTATATTGAAGCCTAGAAAGTCATTTTATTCTATAAAGATCCATCCGAAGGCCGTTCATGGTATATCACCTTCAAAAAATCCTTACGTGTTAATCTCCCAACATGGTTCATGATTGAATGGTGGCAAAAATTTGGCTCGATTGAGCAAATTCTTCCTCAAAAGGTTAAGGCTATCCACGAAAAAGAAAAACTCTCATTTTTTCAATTTATCCATAAACATACTATCCCATGGATCCTCAAGTGGAACTATGGCACTCATAAAATCAATTAACCAAATAACCGCACTGCTACCTATCTTGTCCAAGAAATTCATGTGAAGTGGTGGGATAAATTTGATACAAATTCCATCAAAGAAGACTCTGTTACTCCAATTCTTGAAAAAATAAAGCCAATCTCTCCATCCGAGTTTATTTTAAAATCCCCCGCTACACCATCAAAAACATATAAAGAAGCCACCCTCACAAAAGCACCTAATCCCAAAAAATCAAAACAACCATCTACCTCTTCCCAACTTTCTCTAGACATTGCTACCACAATCTTAATGCAACTCAAGCAAATGGAAGAAAGAATGGAAGCAAAAATGGATAAAAAGATAAAGCAGATCGAAGAACTTTATTCTGCCACATCCATAACCAATTCTGAACGAGATGCAAATTCTGCAGCTCCAGAATTCTTTGAACTATAATTCAGGCCCATTCCCTTATCACTAATTCAAGCCCATGCCGTCACCAATCCAGCAACAATTCAGGCCCATGCCAAACATCATTTTCGATCCATGCCTCCAAGCTTATGCCTGCCTTCAAGCCCAGCCAATTATCATTTCTGGCCCATGCCTCCAGGCCCATCTGCCTGCCTTCATACTTGCGTACCTTAACAGACCTTATTTTGTCAGAATCTTCATTAATGCAGCCTCTCCCCAATAATTGATTGCATCATAGATGTCCCTCCACTAACTGTTGTCCCTCCATTATTATCAAGTTGTCTGATCATTTTGCGGTATACAACTGTTTATGCAGTTATCTCTTCAGCAAATCAAGGCCTACAACTGTCCTATACTACTCATAAAGTTTTATTTGAATTTACTTTTCCTAAAGTAGATGTGTCTTGTTTCTTTTTGTACAAATGTCTGTAGTGTTGTTGATCATCATTTCCGCCTAGGCCTAGTTGGACTCCACTATTCGTCTCTTTGTCTTTGTCTCGTTGTGTCTACTTTTCCTTTTGCTTTAATAATTATCTGTATTTATTTTGAATTATCTTTGCACGATAGTGCATCTTTTTCTTTTAATTTTATATCTTTCATTGTGAGCCATGCCTTTGACATCTTTGCTAATGGCCACAAGTGTCTTTAGTGTCCTAGCGTCTATATAAATGCTAACTCTATCAAAGGAGTTAGTCATTCGCAACTTTCGCACTTAAGTTTTAAGAGTTTGTAAGCTTCATATATCTACAAAGCTTGTTTTACTTTCTGTCGTCCAGTTTGAAGCTCACTAATAGGTTGGCCACCCTAAAAGTGAACCTAAAACTGTACTATGAGTTCAATGCATGCTCGCCAGAAAACTTGCGTGCCTTATGTCTATTTGGTCAGGAAACCTAGATCCGAGTCCCACTTAGGAGTTGTAGCACTAATAACCCATTGTTCGGATTGACATGAATGCATTACCAAGAATAATGCGAAATGCAATGCAGACTAACCACAAATGTAGGTACAAAGATAAATTCCATAAATAGTAAAGTTCACTATAGGGTTTACTTACTGTCCTACAAACTTGAAATTGATAACGAAACCTCACTCGTGTGTTTCCCGACTTTTACGTACTTCTGTAAGTTCAATTAAACCATAAAAATTCACATTTTAGAGTTAACACTCTATCTTAATACTTTAAAACTATTTTTTTAAGTTGCAATGGGATTAAAATCTCATTTTTCAAGTCATAGGGGAGTTCAGGTCTCTTAATCACTCTAACTCTTCTTTTTAGAACTCATTTCCATGTTTTTGAACTCTTAATAAGTCATAAACCATTTATTATACTTCAAATAGGGTTTTAAACACCTTTTTGACTTCACAATAACCAATATCTTGGTGATGCAATTCCAATTCAATTCTTAAAACTCAATTTACAATTTATAAGATTTGCCTATTTTAAAGCTCGATTGAAAACCTGTAAAGAGTCGTAATTTGATTCATCAATTAGTCCTACTCGTAAATTTAACCAATGCCTCAATTTGAAACATCAAATTAGTTTTCATTGGTTCATTTTACCGATAAATCACATGATTCATGTATTCATTAATTTAATCCAATCCCAAGCCTTATCAAAATCATTATCAATTTCATAACCCATTTCATCAACTTATTTTGATCCAATACAAAACTCAAAATTAATTGTAATCCTCACTTGATCATCAACCATTAAAACCCATGAAACATCGAAATAAAAATACTAATTCAATTCATCTCATTGTATTTGCATATCAAATTCATAACATTCCAAAGTCAATTTGGTATTTCCATCTCTTAAAACCCAAACAATTCCTTTTAAGTCTCAAAAACCCTTTTCAATTCTTATTTTCATAATTTAACACCCAATTACGACATGAAATACTCTATTTTGGTTCTTCACCAATTAATTGACTTCAAAAACAATATACAAACACATTTTAAATCCCGAATTGGGATTTTATGTCCAAATAGCTAATTCCACACCTAACAAGATAAAATTCTGACTTAAAAACATTGAAACACTCAAATTTTTCTCCATTTCCAAAGAAATCACTAATCTTTTTTCAATTGATGTCATATATCTCATTTTTATTCATTTCTCTTCTTTTATTTTTTTCTTCTTCACCATTAATTATTCATTCCATAACTTTTAACATATTTCACCATCTCTGTTCCCTTACCAATAGAGCACCATACCCACACCAATTTATCAATAAAACTAAAACAATTACTCACCTCAACAAAAGATTTATCTCCCCTCTTCACTTTTGTCACCATGACTTATGACTTCATCACTCTTCATTAATCCCTACTATACGTGAGAGAGAGGAGAGGGAGAGGACGATTTGCAGAGCCAGAGAGTTCTCAAACTCCACCCCTTCGTCAACAATATCAACAGTCCCCTTCCACCCCATTCATCGCTCATCAACAATCCCTACCTGCCACGTCGTATCCCACGTCAACTAGCCTTTCCACGTCAAGGCCCGTTTTTTATTGATGCCTCGCGACCTAATGAGTTGCTTACACTTTTCCAGCTAACCCTAGTGACGCTAACTAACCTTTACATAAGTATTAATAATTCAGTTAGCTAATTACTCAATTTACTAGGTTATATTATAATTTTATAGCGAAAGTATTTTAATGAGTAACTTATCCAATATTTAACAATCCTAAGTAGTGGAAAACTTGGAAAAAGATACCATGCATATATCAAGGCGAGATAAGTATAAAAAAAGCTTCATATACATGTAAGTAGTGTTCTATGGTTCCCAAAACCCATCGATAGTAAAATAAATACATACTGACATTACACACGAGCCAGCTCCACAATCTCAGAGGTAGTCACCCAGTACCTCCTTGTCCTTGCCCTTGCCCTTGCCAGTCGAGGATCTTGCACTCAGTTACCCAACAAATACATTGACGAGTCTAGTGAGTAAAATTCCAAGAGAAGTCCACACAATATTCATGAAATAAAACTGATAAACTACGAGACATGCGAATATAACTCCTGACAACAATACGTCATATTCCCATGAATGTAGGCAACATGCAACAATCAAAAGCAATAGCATGAAATACATAAACAATTCATGCCAGCTAAACTAGCTTAGAAATAAAGCATTAATCAGTAAACATCCGTATAATCACGAGAAAACCATGACCTACACCAGCTAGTAATCGGTAAATCAAATAGGAACCACATATATACTTAAAGGCTTATAGTGACTTAACCACAACTTCAATTATCGGATGAACCCCTCCAGACGCTATTTCATGTCAAGGGAACATCCTAAATCCCTTCCGATGGTCGTAAGTATATCCTACAGCTGTCGACACGGGCACGAAACACAAGTAACTCGTGCAAGCGATTAAGCCACAACCAATATATGCACACCGAATAGGAGTGAAAAACTCATGTGTGCCCACCAACAGTTATACATGAAATGTGATATCGATAAACAAAAACCATGAATTCTGTGAAGCATTCTCAATGGGTTTACGCACCTCAATCTGCGCTCCTACTTCCTCCAACTTCCGTGTACGACCCGACTATTTCCCCGATACCCGAGCTATGCTCCCCTAAGTCCTTGAAGTCCAATTTTACATATTTAGTATGTTTATAGGTGTTTGGGATTTTTATTAAGTCAAAAATCCCAAAACAGCCCTTAATTTCCATTTTGATATACAATTAGCGCGCTATGGATTGGTGTAGCCAATTATGTAGTGGTAGCGTGCTAGGTAATTGATGTAGCATGCTACTATTCTTCAGGACGAAGAACAGTTGGAAACCCATAACGATTAGCACGCTCACCTTCCCAGGTAGCGCCACTACAAAAAAGAAAAATTATTAACAAAACTTAGCAATGGAATCAATCCCGTTGCAATTTACCAACGGAATAGAGATGGATTAGCAACGAATAGAAAATATAATATTTTGCAATGGATTAGCGACGAAATAGCAACGAAACTGTAGCAATGAAAACAATTTCGTCGCTATTCTGTTGCTAAAATTGGTGCTAAAATTTTCCCCCAAACCATTCCGTTGCTATTCCGTTGGTAAAGTTGGTGCTCAAATTTCCCTCCAAATTATTCCGTCGTTATTCCGTTGGTAACGTTGGCACTAACTTTTCCCGCCTAATATTCCATTGCTATTCCGTGGCTAATGAGTAGCGACGGATTAGCTTCGGAATGGGGCACCCACGTGGCAACATAAGTACCAACGGAATAGCGACGGAATAATATATTTCGTTGCTAATCCGTTGCTAAATTGACTTACTAACGGATTAGTCACGGAATTAGTTATTCCGTTGCTAATCTATTGGTAAATCACATTAGCAACGAATTAGCAACGAAATATATTATTCCGTTGCTATTCCGTTGCTAATTTAAATTACCAACGGATTTGCAACGGAATAATTAATTCCGTTGCTAATCCGTTGGTAAGTCAATTTAGCAACGGAATTAATTATTCCATTGCTAATCTGTTGGTAATTTAAATTAGCAACGAAATAATATATTCCGTTGCTAATTCGTTGCTAACATGATTTACCAACGGATTAGCAACGGAATAAGTTTGCATAATGAAAAGTTATAATGTCTATGTGCTACGCACGCACGTGTGAATTAAATTTAAAATAATCATCAGGTAATCAAACAAAATTAATTCTCAACCACTCAAAATATCTCCGCAATGATCCAATTCAACCAATAACCATACTTACCCTCCATAGAATTAATATCAACATCGGCATGCTTGTAATTGAGAACCTAAATCAATCTATGAAAAAATTGATATGAACTCAATCAATCCTTTCTAGACACTAATAAAATAACATATGGGAAACATTAATGATCGATAGAGCATTGCGAGAGAGCATAATGAATTGAGACAGAGAGTGAGACATGTGGTAAAGAAGTTAGGCGCAATTAAGATGGCTTAAAGAAGAGAGAAATTTCTAATTCTATTTAGAATCAATAGATTATACTTGGTTTTGTGTTTTAATTATTGTAATAATAAAAAGAAAAACTAAACAACTATATACATTTAATGTGTTGAATGAGTTATATAATACATAGACTTGTATCAAAATTCTAATTCTAGTTTAAGTGTAAGTGCAATACTTCTTAATAAGTGTCGTGTAACACGATTTGTTCTTTGATATAGTGTAACACCATTAACCGTACTAAACTAAAAATAAGAAAAAAAAATCGCACAATTAAATAATTTCACTAAACTAAAAAAAGATAAAAAATAGTGAAAATATTAGAAAATAAATCATATAACTTACTCCCAAACGACTTCCAACTCAAAAAAAAAAAATCAAACAAGCTTTAGCCCTTACAAAATATTAGAAAATAAATCATGGTCAAGGGCAAAATTGACATTTCATCACGGTTGTTATTCGTGCTTTTAATAATATAGTTATAGATATACAACACTATAAATACTAATTTTGGGCCAATTTAATTTCGAAACACTATTCAATAAAACTATCGCTTGACAACATTTGTTTTTGAGTCATACAATTAATTGCGTGAGATCTCAACACATGCACGCACACACAATAGCATTTATAAAGATATCTTTAAATTTAGTGGATCTAATTTTTTATAAATTTGTACTAGTTAGGTGTGACATTCTTCACTTACTCTCTATACTTTCATGATTGTGCATAATTTTAATTTTTGCAATTTTTATCATGTAAATATTTATAGATATATATATATACACACATGTGGAGAATTAATTAAAGACTAAATATTTATAGTTATATATATTAAGCATGAATAGGGATCGTGAATAAATGTAAATTTATCCTTTATTAAATTTAATTTTGTAATATTTATTAAGGGCTAAATTAGCAACGGATTAGCAATGGATTCGATTATTCCATTGCTAATCCGTTGCTAATTTTAGCAACAAAATTATTTTCGTAGCTAAATTGAAAATAACATCCCCAAAAATCTAACCCATTCTTTACTCTCTTTTCCCCTCTCCTATCCCCCAAACCCTCCCCCCTCCCTGCAGCACTGCCCTACCATCACCGCCGCCGCCGCCGTGCCATGCCGCTTGCTCGTCGCTTATCGCTGCTCGACCCTGTGCATCCCCACCTGCCGGCCTGCTCGTTGCCTCCTCACTGGGTGAGCCGCCGCCGCTCCTCCCAACCTGTTGCTACCCCCTCGATGGCACCTCGCTTCCCCCAGCACCTACTTTGAACCCCGCCCCCACCAGGGTCACTTGCCCCCCCTCGTCCCCCGCCTACCTATTCCCCCCGGTCACCTACTTTTCCTTGCTCGTCACCTGCTTCCCCCGGCACTTGTTTGGGATTGTGCACCGATGGTTTTCAAGTTTTCGGTGTTTTCGGGAAGCAATACTCATCATGGCCTGTCATACTGACTACGTACAACCTTCCACCTTCCATGTGCATGAAAAAAGAATTCATGTTTCTTACTATAATTGTTGCCGAACCATTACATCCAGGTCAACAAATTGAAGTTTTTATACAACCCCTGGTGAAAGAATTACAAGACTTATGGTAAGACATCGCAGTTACATACGATGTATCTACGAAGTCTAATTTTTTGATGCGAGCTACCCTCATGTGGACTGTAAGTGTTTTTCCCGCCTATGGCATGCTGTCAGGGTGGAGCATACACGGTATAATGGCGTGTCCATATTGTATGGAAGATATGTCAGCGTTCCAGTTGAAACATGGCGGGAAGACTTCTTGGCGTGTCCAAATGGTGTGGACCACAACATTTCTTAAGGAAAAGCTGTTTGAGGATGTGTATATGACACAACCTGAAGGTTTTGTACATCCTGAAAATTCTAGGAAGGTATGCAAGCTTCAAAGATCCATTTATGGATTAAAGCAAGCTTCTCGGAGTTGGAATATTCATTTTGATGAAGCAATCAAGGATTTTTGTTTTATTAAGAACGAAGATGAGCCTTGTGTATACAAGAAGGTCAGTGGGAGTGTAGTTATTTTTCTGGTACTGTATGTTGATGATATATTATGACATCCCAACATTGCAGAATGTCAAGTCTTGGTTAGGGAAGTGTTTCTCAATGAAAGACTTACGAGATGCAGCCTATATCCTAGGGATAAGGATCTATAAGGATAGATCTAAGAGGCTAATCGGTCTAAGTCAGAGTGCTTACAAAGACAAGGTGCTGAATAGGTTCAGTTTGCAAGACTCTAAAAGAGGATTGTTGCCAATGTTTCATGGCATAACTCTCAGTAAGATTCAATGTCCTAAGACAAATGATGAGCGAGACTGTATGAATAAGATTCCATATGCATCAGCTATTGGATCTATCATGTATGCCATGCTATGCACTCAACCTGATGTATCATATGCTTTGAGCACTACAAGCAGATATCAGTCAGATCCTGGTGAGAGTCACTGGATAGCAGTAAAGAACATTCTTAAATACTTAAGTAAGACTTAGGAAGTGTTCTTGGTCTATGGAGGTTTTGAAAATGATATAGTTGTAAATGGTTACAAAGATGCAAGTTTTCAAACTGATATAGATGAATTTAGATCGCAGTCTAGATATGTGTTTACTTTGAATGGGGTGCGATAAGGTGGAAAAGTTCGAAGCAAGAGACTGTGGCAGATTCTACAACAGAAGCTGAGTATATTGCAGCGTCCGATGCAGCAAAGGAGGCAGTTTGGATCAAAAAGTTCATTTCCAAACTAGGTGTGGTTCCAAGTATTACTAACCCTGTTTGTTTGTATTGTGACAATAACGGGGCAATAGCACAGGCCAAGGAACCTAGATCACACCACAGATCCAAACATATACTCAGGCATTTTCATCTCATTAGAGAAATTATTGAGAGGGGAGACGTGAAGATTTGCGAGTACCTACGAAGACAACGTTGCGAATCCATTGACAAAAGCTCTTCCACAAACAAAACATGATGGTCATGTTAGATCATTAGGCATTAGATGCATGTATGATTGGCCCTAGTGCAAGTGGGAGATGTTGGGGCATGTGCCCTAGGTCAATCCATTAACTGTCTTTATGAATACTTTTAGTTAATAAAATAGAGAATTTCATTTGCTGTTTATTATAATTAATTTGCATGTTTACATTATAATAAGATCCATGGGTATTTACAGAAATATCCTAAATATCCTAAATGTCCCTAGTCGATCATTATACTGGGAACTATAATGAATTAAGACTAGTGTGAGTCTTGATTGATGATCATATGATGATTATACGTAAAGGGATACGAATCAAGATCACGAGTACTTGTTAAGGAATAAAGTAATCTTGGACCGGCTATGAGAACATCACATGGATTAAGTCATAGTTGTTTCTCATGATAGGTATATTTTTCAGTCCTCTGACTTGAGATTACCAGAGACTTCAACATTAGGAACACAATGATTTGACACAATCAAACGTTGTCTTTAACTGAACGATTATAAAGATTGTGATTGGTTACTGTGTGAGCAATGTGATGAAGTTGTGTAATCGAGATAGAATTTGTCCCTCTCATATAAAGAGAGATATCCAAAGTGGATCCTCGATGTGTTAGGCTCGTTAAAAGGCCTAGTCTAAGTGAATTGATATTGATCAATGTCACTTGGATATTTTCAGTCTACCTAGAGATTGAGACTAGTACGATTGAACATGTTGGATGACAATTCCATGCATTATGTTTGATCAAAAGGATATCGTGAGACAAAAGGATGTTATATATACTATTGATTAGGTTGTATCGATTTGATATTCGTACAACTTGGGTAGTCATAATGTCTTGCTAGAGGCCACTTATGACTTGTACCAAAATATGTTTTGGTATACTGCCAACGTTGTATGAGCCTATTGGGTCGCACACTAAGAATTGTTTTGCGAGATTTTAAGATGGTTCAGAAAAATGAATTTTATATGATAAAATTCATGACATAAACGTCCTTGTGGTGTATTACACTTATACTTCTTTAAGTAGGGGTATATGTGTAATTTACTTAACCGTCTATATATGTATAAATAGACGCTTTAAGTTAGAACACATATATGAAAGATTAAGGGCCGAAACTCTATTTTCGTTTTAGAAACGAATTAGGTTTCTGGTACGCTCTGGATCGTTTTGGAGAGAAACAAAAAGGTTTGGTATTCTCTCGAAGCTAGCATTTCGAATCTCGGCCGGCGTTCGTGTGTGGACTGCTGGTAGATGGCGTTCGTCGTTGACAGCGCCTTAGAGATCGATCAACCTTCAGAAAGGTATATTGCGACCGAGGTATGATTAAGTTTTCATGGTTTAAATGTTTTTTAATGGAATTAGATTCTGATCCTGTTGGGGTTTTTGTCAAAATTGTTTTGTAATTTTCTCTGTGTATGAACCCCAAAACCCAACAGTTTTTTCTTCAACTTTCTAAATCTTGTGTGCCCCTCCACCTTAATACAAATGTGAGATCCACATCCGGTATCCAATACCCATGAATCACTAGTAGATAAGTTAATTTCTATAATATAAATACCCAAAGCGGCAATTGCACTACCATTCTTATTTTTCTTTAGATCTTCTAGGTAAGGATCACAATTTACTAAGAGTATGGTAGAAATGAAAATTACCTTCCTTTTCTTTCTCTTTTTAGGGTTGTGAAGTAGAAGCAACCTTAGGCTTAACTTGTTCCACAAGCTTTGTGACCGACACAACAGCCTTGGCAACTACTGCTTTGCTTTTGGCTTTTTTCTTTTTTATGGCCTTTCCCTTTTGGACTATCAGCACATTAGTAAAGGGTTTCTTGATATTATGTTCGACATTCTTAAACATCAAATGGAACTCTCAAATGGATTTTTCCATGTTATTCATATTATAGTTCATTACCAATTATGAATAACTATCTGGCAATGAATTTAGGATCAGATCCTTATCCAACTCTTGGCTAATGGGAAAACCAAGTCTATCAAGTTGGTCAACATAGCCCTTGATCTTTAAAACATGAGATTAACTGACCCACCCTCAGTCATCATGCAAGAATGGAGGTTCTTAACTGTCTTAAACCTTTCTTCCCTAGCCTGATGTTGGAATATTTTCTTCAGTGTTAAAGCCATGTTGCATGCTTCCATGAGTTCTATGTCTTTCTGAAGTGGAAGGATCATGGTTGCCAACATAATGCATACAACATCAATTGAATTGTTCACATGCTTAGTATGTGAATCGTTCACAACTTTTGTGGCATTGGCTGGTTGTACCTTACGGATAGAATCATCCAAGACATACAACTTGTGTTGATGCGTAAGAACAATTCTCAAGTTTTTGAACCAGTCAAGAAAGTTTGACCAAGTCACCTTATCCTTCTTAAGGATGGATTGTAGTGACAATTGATTGGTGTGATTTGAAGAGGCCATTAACCTACAACAAAAATTATATAGAAGTTTATTTTAGTATAGTGGAATATACTCCCACTAAACTAACAACCCTATTAAAATACACTATTAATTAGGGGACTAAAATCCATATTTCATTTAAGACAGCTATGGCATGAAACATAGAATTAGATTAGTTAGGTATGTATCTTTTACCAAATATATCCTATGTAACTCTTAGTTATGTTATGTGATTATAATATCTTATATCTTAGCATGTTTTATCTCATCTCGTGTTTAAAGCCCAAAACTCTTTTGATAGCTTTATTAAGTCCAACCATTTTAAACATATGGGTAACTCTTACCTAGCTAGCCTCACAAGAAAACACAATACACCCTGCTATGGTTGAAACTATATTAGTGCGATCGAGGCCTTGGCAAATATTTAAGATTTGGGAGACACATGACTTAAAATTTTAAAGGGGGAATTTACAAAGTTTTTATGATTCATGTAATTTAAACTAAACAATTTAACATCATACATTTTCATGTTTGAAGAATCATTGAACAAGTCATGAAATTTAAATACTATTCACCAATATGAGAATTTCTTTGTGCTAGGACTAGTTAGATGGCGATCCATGTAGATCGATCAAGAACCGGACGAGTCTGACAAGGGCGCGCCCCTTTTTTAAAGCAATGGATTATTGTTTCAAAAATTGAAGCCCGCCTAAAATTTATCATTATTTTAGTCAATTCGATTGACCAAAATAACCCATTATTTTAATTAAATTATTGAAAATCTTTTTAATTAACTTGAGCCCACGTCTAACTAAATATCTTATCCTAATCCAATTAAAATTTAAGATATTTCAAATCCTAACTTTTCTCAATTACGATTTAAACCTTATCCAATAGGATTCTTATCAAAACCAACTTGCACTTAAATCATGAATACATATCACATACATCATTCAATAACATGGCAATAAGCATCACAAAAATCATGCATATCAAATATACATCTACTACTAACATGCTTTTATCAATATATCTTATATATAATGAAAAAAAAAACATTCATAAAACACAATGGAATCAAACTCGAAGTCTCTGATACCACTGTAGGGTTTTGGAGTTCGAAAAAGCAACGAAAATTTAAAGTTTATTTTCAAAAACCCCTACAAGATCAAACAAAATCCATTAATCTTATTATCATAGTTGAAACCATACCTTGATGGTTACTTCATTGTTTATGTTGATCGATTTTCAAGAAGTTCACACGAGCACCCTCTACTAGAAATCCACACATGAACGGTGGCCACGAGTTGGAGTGCTAGCTCCAGGATATCTTGAAAACGCTTTTCTCCTCTCCCCAAAGTCCATGGAACTCACAAAAAGACAATATGAAATTCCAATTCATTTTTAGGGTTTCAATTTCAAATGAATTACATATATGCCTCTGCTTAAATAAGAAATAATACAAAAAATTGTAAGGGCTTTTACGACATGAACTTTATCCATAAAATTCATCAATCTGAACCATTTGAAATCATATAAAGCTAATCTTTATGTGCGACCCAATAAGTTTATGCAACATTAGCATTAACTAAAACCTATTTTTGTACACAAGTCATAAGCGGTCTCTAGCAAGGCATTATGACTACCCAAGTTGCACAAATATCAAAATTGATACATCCTAATCAATAATATATATCATATCCTTTTGTTGTACAATATCATTTGATTAAACATAAAGCATGAAAAAGTCATCCTTAATGTTCAATCGTACTAGTCTCGATCTTAAGGTAGACTTAAAACATCTAAGTGACATTGATCATATCAATTTTCTTGGACTTATCCATTTATCAGTCTCTCATATCGAGGGATCCATTGATATCTCTCTCTTTATGAGAGGGACAAATTCTATCTCGATTACACACTTTCACACATTATTCATAGAACAACCAATCACAACCTTTATAATCATCCAGTTAAATATAATGTTTGATTACGTTAAATTACTATGATCGTAATGTTGAAGTCTATGGTAATCTCAAGTAAAAAGACTAAATGATATTCCTACTATGAGTAACTCCTATGACTTAATCCATGTGGTGTTCTCATAGTGGGTGGGTCGAGTATATTGTTCCCTTACAAGTACTAATGATCTTGATTCGTATCCCTATACATTTGAGTGTCACATGACCTTCAATCAAAACTCACACTAGTCTTAATTCATTGTAGTTCCAAGTATAGTGACCGACTAGGGACATTTATGATATTTTAGTAAACATCCATTGATCTTATTATAATGAAACCAAGCAAACCAATTATAATAAAAAATATAATGGCAATACCCTGTAGGATCTTCTTGAAGCTAAAATAGCCTTATTGACAAAAGTACCCATCGATGTTAACATTTAATTGGATGAATTTTTTTTGAAAAAATAAAACTAAGGGTGTATAGGTAAATTGGACTTAACTAACATAAAAGCTGAGACTTATAAGTGGAGAGAGAGAGAGTGTATGCGGGGATTTGAAAATGATAAACGTGGAGAGAGAGTAAGTGGAAAGAGAGAGAGTGCAGGGATTTGAAAGTTATAAACGTGGAGAGAGAGAGATAATCGTATAGTAGTTATCTTTTTGTGGATATAGGTAGCTATTTTAATTGAATCTTTTGGTTTAATTAGCCAAGTTGCTAGAAACATTAACGTGCGTAGCACGTGCCCTCCCAATAGTTATAATAAAAAACAAATGAAATCCTATATATTATTAGCAAAAGAAGTAATAGAAACAATGTTAATACATTGACCTATGACACATGCCTCAATAGAAGCTTGTGGATATTATGGAGAATACTCTCATCATGTTGATGCTTGTTTTTACTTTCAAAGTATGAGAGCTATTTCAATTGGAGTTATGCGTCACCACAGCTGGTGCAACCTCCAAAACCTTTACTTGAAGCAATTCTTCTAAGTACAACCAGACTATTATGATTCCATACTATGTCCACTAGTTTCTCAACACAAAAAAACAATCCCTTGAAGATAAGCTAAAGCAATTGTTAATTGAGCAAGAACGAACTGAAGTTGGATATCTATAGGTAAGTGCAAAGATGTATGCAAGTTCTTAATGGCTTGATTAATTAAAGGCAAATAGACAGTTGCCCATGCAATAAATTCTTAATCTAGAAAAAGCCTCAAGTGATGATACTTGTATTGCCATGGATGGGCTTGTTACATTGCTTGTTGATGATGTAAATGAAGGAAAACTAAAATTCAATAAAGTACTCAAGCTAAACTCCATGCCCATTTTTCATAATGGCATAGTTTTCAAAATAAAAAAAGCTGAGAAGGAAATTGAAATCACTTTTGAAAGGCCGAAGAAATCTGATTTGATAGAAGAGAGCAAGGAAGAACAACCTCTAGTATTGGTAAAGCTAACTCGACCTCCTATGCCGTGCATACAAGTTGAGTTCTACACAAGGGTGGAAGAAGGAGCACATTGAAATTCTTTACATTGTCGACACTTTTGTGTTAGACAGTTCAAATGAGCTACAATCTTTTGTGTTAGAGGTCTAAAGGCATGCCAATTTCATTGCCCAATTCCACAAAGAAGTCATTTGTTCGAGACTACTTCCAAGTAGTGGGCGTTACTTGATCTTTCATGCCAAGTATAGATAAAGACTTTAAAGAAAGGCGGATGTAAGGATGCAACTCAACTTTATTTTATTTATTTCATGCATTTCAATTTCAATTTAGTTTAGCTTTTAGTTGCTTAGATTTTAATAAATTCTCTTGATTTTCTAGACTTTTTTTGGTATAAGGAAATAAAGGAACACAAGAGGAAGAAGAGTGAATACTCGATATTTGGTGTCATGTTTGCCTTTTGGATTACATTTTAGTTAGCATGATAAAGCATTTTTAGGAAATTGACTGCTTTTTCATATTTATGTGTTTTAAGACTTGGTTGGAAGTTAAAAACCAACTTCAATCACCGGATTAGTGGCAAGTCTTTAAGTAGAACTCAAAACCGTAAAGTCCATTATACCATCTTGTTGATTTTACCCTTAGTTAAAAAACTTTAGGCTCATAAGTTGTGGTTAGAATCTTTTCAGTCAACTCCTTTTTTTGATAGTTCTCGCTCTTATCATGTTATTGCTTGAAATCTTTCCTTAGCCACCAAACTAGGAGAGAAATCTTTTGTCCATTGGATGTATTTTGGAGATACTGTGTTATTTTTGTGCTGTGATATTGCCACATTTCATTGCACAACACTCATTTTACTTTTATTTTGGGATTTATAGTATGATAAAAAAAATACATTCTTGAACATGTTTTCTCTTTTCCATTTTATTTCTTTCACTATTCTTGTTGTTAAGTGCTTAAAATTTATGCCTAATTCTACTTTTGACATAATGGTGGACAATTGGTAATTGATTTGTGCATTAATGTTGCCATAAAAAGAAGACCTTAGGTAGAGCTTTGGTAAAAATCATGTTCTTGTGATTGGTCTATCGTACCAAGGCTACACCAAAGAGTGCTAGTATGGAATCGAGACTCTATGCTAGATATGAAAGCAGGTAGAAGGTCACAAAAGGGCAAGAGTCAGCTAAATCTCTACAAATTCTAGAACAGGTTTGCATACCATTAGAAACTTAGTGTTAGGCTGTGAATAAGTTTTGGGAAAGATATAGGCGTGTTTATTTTAGCCACTAGCCTCTGCTAACCTATAATTTTCCTTACTCAGCCTAGTTGAGCAAACCTAACCTGATTCTTTCATTACCCATAATGAAACCCATAACCTATTGGCCTTATTAATCCTTTAACCCACATAGGAAAGCTTATTTGATTATAGTGAAAATGCCAAGTTCTAATAGGAGTTTAAAATGAGTTATTCCCACTAAAAGCTGTATCTAGAAAATGGAGCATGGAGCCACGTGGTTGAAAAGAAAAAGAGAGATAAAATGAGAGAAGAAAATAATAAAAAAAGAAAAAAAAAAGAAATTAAGGCGAAAGTTTATAAACTCCTCAAATAAAAGATTTAGCTCGAGTGATTATAGCTAGATTAAATTAAGTTTCTCTAATGTTTTGAATCCTTTAATTAATTTTTCTTGATACCCCACCCTAGCCTAAAAAAACCTCAAAGAACCTATCTTATTGACTCCAAATGACATTTTGTCTAAATCAGTGATGAATAGTTGTATAAGTTCTATTTGTGGAATCTTAGTATTCAACACCCTATTTAGAGATTATAAGTTTTCGGCTTGAATATATATTCTGAGGTAATTTGTGAGTAATAGAATGATTTAGTCTTGATGAAGCCTTGTTTTTGACAAAGTATTCCTAAAAAAAGGGTCGAAATATCTTGACCTAAAGCAACCAACTCTCTTAGAATGTTTTTGTTTACATTTGGCAAGTTCATGAAAAAATTGGGCGAAACCATTAAATTAGAGTTGGGCATTAGAGAAGTTGATGTAAAATTTGTGTATGCAAGTTGATTATCTTATACTCTTTTGCTCGGGATGAGCAACTATCTAAGTTTGGAGGTATTTGATAGGACTCAAAATATGATATATTTTACTATGATTTTACTATGAATTTTGTGACTTTTATCATAATTTATATTGATAAATCTTGTTTTTGTATTTTACTGGTGAAAACAGGCTATTTAAAAAAAAGAAATGATTTCCAGTAAAAAACTAGTGAAATAATTAATTAAAGGCCCAACACCTTGGAGTGTCTTGGAGTTGAACTTAAATCGTCAAGGAATTACTGGACCAAAATTTGACGAATTTTATGAATGATAGTGAAAACATTGCGAAACAAGCCTTGCCAATACTGTGGAGAAATCTTATACATGAATCCCAAGTAAACAACCAACTTCTTTCAGTGCCTAGGGATGAACGTAAGGCATTGGGAGGCGTTGGTCAGAGTTTGGACAGAAACAAAACAAAAAATATAGCATCTTAGCGCGTCATCATAGACGTCCAACGATTTTTGAATTTGTAAATACGACGTTGAGGACAGTTAGAGATTCGAAGATCATATTTTGCAGCTTTGGAAGATTTTAAACGAGATTATTTCCTATCATGTTATTGTTATAAATAAAAGCCAAGAAGAAACCCTAAAAACATGTTTTAGAGAAGGAGGCACCTCTTATCTCTCGGTTTCTCTTCTCCTCCATTTTCTCATTTTTTCATCGTAACTTTTTATAGTTTGTAATTGAGATTCTAATTCCCATTATTAGCTAAGCTATTGTCTAGATCAAGGAGACGTGAAAGTGATTTATGAGACTCATATATTATTTTACATGTTTTTCATTATTGTTTTTCCATTTTGATTGTATTGGTTTTATGAGATTCTATGCTTAGGTTTAAAATCTTAATGTTCCTTCTTTATCCCGATGTAAATGCATGTATACTTCAGTCTTGTTAGGAACTATAGCTGGTGATCTTATCGCTGCACACTGAGGGAGCTGTACTGGTGGTAACTAGGAACATAGATTGTTCGCTATCTAGAAGTCCTAGGTTTTTTTGAAATATGACTTTATTTGCGGCACATGCGAGTTACAACTCAAGGTAGGTGTTCTCATAGAACATAAGGCTGAAAGGTTGCTGGAATCTACAAAGCATTTAAGGTTTCACAACCTAGTAAGTATAAGGTTGTGTCACACATTCCTTCCATTGACATGAGAAGAACGAGGTGACAGGCAATGGTTCAGTTGCTATAGCCTACCTATAAGACTTAATGGAAAAATTACCTTTTTGAATGAATGATTAAATCGTACTTACATTGGTTTGTATGTCTCATTGATATGGAATTCTCATTAAATTATTAGTTTATATGTATTAATATTCACTTGTTCTTGTATTTACTTTCTTAGTTGGTAATTATTTATCAGTATATATTAGTATAATTAGTTTTCTCTAGAAGCCCCCTTTTTATAACCTACACTTATCCCTAGTTTTTGTAGGTTCGACCTCGTACTTGCCTTTACTACAAATCTGTAGTAGTCGATAAAATCGAGACTACTATTAGTGTGTTCGACGACGCATCATCGAGCAAGATAAAGGAATCCTAGACACGCTCGGGAAGGTATAACTTAACATTCCCTTAATAGATGTTGTAGCCAATACGCTTAGGTATATAAAAGGCTTGAAAGACCTGTGTAACAATAAGGTAATGTTGCAAGGAAATGAGAAAGTCACCATGGGTGAAACTATCTCTGTAATCCTTCAAAAGCACCTTCCCTCTTAGTGTAAAGATCTTAGAATGTATTTGGTACCAATCACCATAGTAGACAAACAATTCTCTAGGGCAATGCAAGATTTAGGAGCTTCCATAAATGTTATTCCTTTGTCCGTGCTTGATTCTCTCATATATAAACCATTTACAGATACGTGGATATTGATTTTGTTAGTAGATAGGTCTGTAGTACATTCTATCTGAGTCTACAAAATGTGTTAATGAGAGTGAACGAGTTGTTTTACCTGCTAATTTCTATGTCATAGACTTGAATGTAGAACCATTCCAAAACTTTTTTTTAGTCCTATTAAGGCGTCTTTTCATAAAGACGGCATAAGCAAAGATTGACGTTATTGACAGATCTTTGACTATGTAGTTCGATGGTAATGTTTTAAAGTTTAATATTTATGAATCCATGAAACATCATGATGATGTATCATCCATGTGTAAAATGGATGTGATAGATCCCCTCGTGTAGAAATTTTTTGATCATTCTATAGGTGATACATTGCATTAAGTTATTCGCCTAAGTGTGACTTCTAATGATTTAGAATCCATTTGTGCACTCAACACTGATGTCCATGAGTTGTTAATGGAGTTGGAGTCGTATCTACTTAGTTATGAACTTCTTTTTTTTGTGGAATTATATGTTTTTGATTCCAAACTTCTTCCCTCACTCAAAGAATCACCCAAGTTAGACATGAAGGAACTTCCTAATCACCTTAAGTATGCATACTTAGGTGAAAATGAAACCCTCACAGTAATTACCTCAAGTAAGTTGTTTAAATAGGAAGAGGAGAGACTAGTGCACATCCTTAAGCAACATAGAGAAGCTATGGGATGGACACTAACTGACATCAAGGGATTGAACCCTTTCATTTGTTTGCATAGAATACACAGGGAATAAGATAGCAAACCCTCAAGGTAAGACCAAAGGCGATTGAATTCACCTAAATGGATGTAGTCAAGAAGGCGATTCTAAAAATTTTTGATGTAGGGATGATATACCCCATATTTGATTGCAAATAGTTTAATCCTGCTCAAATTGAGCCCAAGAAAACCAAGTAACTGTAGTGACCAATACCAAAGGAGAGTTGGTACCTACCCTCGTCTAAAATGGATGATGGGTATGTATTGGATATAGAAAGCTTAATGCAATCACTAAGAAATATCATTTCCCCTTACCATTCATAGACATGATGCTTGAGCTTTTGGTAGGAAAATCCCATTATTGTTGTCTGGATAGGTATTCAAGTTTCATTAGATTCATGTAGCACAAGAAGATAAGGAGAATACCGCCTTCACTCGTCCTGTTGGAACATTTACTTACAAACGCATTCCATTTAGGCTATGCAATACATCTTTTACATTTCGAAGGTGCATGGTAAGCCTTTTTCTGATGTTATCAAGAAATTCATTGAAGTCTTCTTGGATGATCACAATTTATGGTGATTCATTTGATACTTGTCTCGATAATTTGACCAAAGTATAATACCAATGGATTGAAATAAATCATGTTTTCTACTATGAGAAATGTCACTTTACGATAGACCAAGGGATCATTTTGGTTCATATTGTTTCATCTAGAGGTGTAGAGGTTGATCTAAAAAAAATGGACATCATTCGTACTATGCCTTACCCGACCACTGTGAGAGAGGTCCTTGCATTTTTAGGTTATGCAGGCTTTTATAGGAAATTCATAAATGATTCTTCCAAGATAGCTCAACCTATGTGTCACTTACTCTAGAAAGATGTTTCATTTATCTTTGATGAAAAATTTAAACAAGCTTTCTCTACCCTGAAAGCCCCGTTTACCTCCACCCTATCATGCGAGTGCCTGCGTGGACGCTTCCATTTGAAATAATGTGTAATGCAAGCAACTAGGCTACAAAAGCCATGTTAGAATAGAAATTTGGGAGAGAGTCTCATATGATATATTATGCGTCAAGAACCTTGGACGCCACGTAAATGAATTACACCACTATTTTGAAAGAATTACTTGCAGCCTTGCGTTATCTAATGGCCAGGAGAAAGTTTGAGCCAATACTTAAATGATGGGTACTCTTACTACAAGAGTTTGATATTATAATCAACCACAAGAAAGGTGTTGAGAATTTAGTGGCAGACCATCTAAGTCACCTAAAGAATGGTGAGGCTCCTACTTCTTTGCATAATGAGTTCCTAGATGAGCACATCTATATGGTAGCTTATAAAATTCCTTAGTATGTTGACCTTGTTAATTATCTGGTTGCTAAGTTGTTGCCATTGAGTTACACTCGTGCATAAAAGAAGTAGAAGCTAGTGTATGATGCCAAACATTACTTGTAGGATGATCCATATTTATGGAAATTCTGTGCGGATCAAATGATTCGCAGGTGTGTTCCTTACCAAGAAACATATCTTATCCCATCCCATTGTCATTCATACGCATGTGGCAGTTATTTTGGTCCACGACCTACAGCTAGGAAGGTTTAGGATTGCGGCTTTTATTAGCCAACACTCTTTCGTGATGTTTATGCCTTCACCAAAAATAATCCCAATTGTAAGAATATGGATCATTATCACGAGGAACCAAATTCCAATGGCTAAAATCCTTTTTTGTAAGATATTTGGTATCTAGGGCATTAACTTTATGGGACCATTCCCACCATTTAATGGGAACGCTTACATCATGTTAGCTGTGGATTATGTTTCTAAATAGGTTGAAGCTAAGGAAACTAAGACCATTGATTCAAAAGCGGTTGCCAGATTAAAATCGAGGACTTCCTTAAGATTTAGAGCTCCATGCTCAATTATATATGATAGAGGAACCCATTTTTGTAATAAGATTATTAAGTCATTACTGAGAGAAAAGAATGTCACTCATAGAATGTCTATATCCTATCACCCTCAAACGAGTGACCAAGTCGAGGTCTCTAACAGAGAGATTAAATCAATTTTGGAAAAGACAAATCATCCGTAAAGGAAAGACATGAGTCTTTACCTTGAAAATTCTCTTTGGGCGTACATATAGCTTTTAAGACACTAATTAGGATGTCCTCATATTGGTTGGTCTTTAGTAAAGCTTGTCTCCTCCCCGTAGAATTAGAGTATAAAGCCTTTTGGGCGGTCAAACATTGTAAAATGAATTACAATGAAGTTGGTATTGAGCATAGTTTGGTCATCAAGGAGTTAGAAGAAATTATGAATGATGCATTAGGAATGATGAATGTGAAAATGCGAGGATCTACAAAGATAAGCTTAAAGCCTATCATGATCGTCAACTAAATAGGAAATCCTTCATTATTGGTTAGAAAGTCCTTTTCGATTTAAGACTTAAAATGTTTCAAGGAAACCTTATACCTCGTCGAATGAGTCCTTTTATCGTTACTAACATTTTTTTCATGGTGCTATTCAAATACATAGCATGGACACCGAGAAGATGTTCAATGTGAATGGCCACTGATTGAAGTCCTACTACGATAACTTGGATGACTATTCGAAGGATAGAACATATTTGGAGCAAGTTAATCCTCCTGATTTACAATGACCTAACTTAATTAAATTAAGATTATCTCGGGGATTAACGCCGTAATTCGGCCCATACGTGGAAAACTCGGTTGACTCGGACATAAGAATCGAAGGTAAATGTTATTTATAAGTGACTTTTGTCTATATTATGGTGTGCAAAAGCCTTATTTATAATGTTGCATCACATGTGTCTTATATTGTCACCAGGCGAGATGTGTGATGGGTGTTTACCTCGAAATGCGCACGTAGGCACAAGCACAGGGTGTTGGGTAGTCAGGGGTTAGTGGACCACTAATGTAATAACAATTATACTAAATACTCAGACCACATGAATTTAAGTGTTTATGTTTGTAAATTTAATTGATATGGATTAATAGGAGTATAGTTTGGACAAACAAATTGAAGACCATTGATTTGTATGGAGATGATCAAGATGTGTGGGAATCCTAGGCTAAATAGTAACTAGTAAGTGGAGACATGCATTCTTCATGTGGGAAAAGTGGCATTGAGTGAGGACACATTTCCTAGTAATTAACTTAGTCAAATTAAGGATCGGGTTAATCAACCAAATTGCTAATCTAAGTATATAGAAGACAAACTTTGATTTTCATGCAAATAAGAGAAGAGAAATTCAAAATTTTTAAGAGCAAAGAGAGCTAGAACGTTCTGGATTTTTGGGACTTCAAGAGTACCTAAGCTTGAAGGATCAAACTACAAATGATTAAACAATAGGTAACAACTTATACTCTTCATTCGTTTCGATTTCAATAAAAATGTTTCCATGCATGACCAGGAGGTGTTGAATGGTTTTGGCTTGCTGATTTCATGTTTTTCTAAGGTTGAAGATGAATCATATACATGTCATATAACTTTGGTTTCAAAAGAATTAAGCCAAACTTGCTTAGCATAACCAATTATATTAACAAGAATTTAGCCAAACTTTGAAAGGGCGTAACTCCCTCAATATTTATCCGATTGGGCTGATTTTAACTATGCAATTTTAGGGTAAATTAGATGATTTGTGACTAAAAATCACGATTTTTTTTGCTATGAATTGGGAGAAATAATTTTATAATCTTGCGGGTCGGATTTGTTTTAAATTGGAGATGTTTTGGTAGAATCGCGATATCTTTTTCATTTTAAATCAAAATTTTGCAAACCAAAACTTTTCGAAAAGCTAAGCGAGAGACCAACAATGTTTTCCCAGGAAGTTTTTGAGATTCAAATGTTTACATGCCTAAAAAATGCACTGCAAGACATGACTAAAATTGAAACTTTATTTAGTCTTTATGGGTCGATTTGGGAAGATCAATTTAAAACCTATTCAACAAATCAAAATACATAATAAACAAAATTAATTGAATTCAAGGGACTGAAAGAATGTAGAACATGTATTAGGAGCGAGTCGGGGTCGGATTCAAAAGATCGGGGAAGTGCGAAAGTGTATTTGAGGTGCATAAAACCCATTTGAATGTTTCACATAATTCATTACATATTTTGTCAATTATTGAATTACATGTGTGACTACTCGTAGATACACATGGGTTTTCGCTCCTAAATTCGGTTGCATATATATTGGTTGTGGCTAAATCTCTTGCATGGGTTTGCTAGTTTTAACGCTTGTGTTAATGGCAGTAGAACGCATTTATGACCGTTGAGAGGGGTTTAAGGTGTTCCATTGAATTTAAATAGTATGGAGGGGTTCAACATATAAATTGTAGTTTGGGTTTAGTCACTATAAGCTAGGAGTATATGCACGGTTCTTGTCATGTTTTTTCGATGTACTGGCTAGTTTTGGTTGGGGTTTTCTCGTATTGTTCGGTTGTTTATTTATTAATGTTTTATTCCTAAGCTTGTTTAATTTGTATGTGTTGTTACATTAGTCGCCGCTATTTTAGCATGTTGTTTGACTCCTACATTCATGTGAGTATGACTTTTCTGTCGCCAGATGTATTACTTGCATGCTTGTTGTTTTATCAGTTTTATTCATGAATATTGTGTGGACTTCTCTTGGGATTTCACTCACTAGACTCGTCATTGCATTTGTTGTGTAGCCAAGTGCAGAACCTTTAATGAGCACGGACGAGGAGACATTAGGTGACTACCTCTGAGATTGGATATGATGTCAGCTTATGTTTGACTTATAGTATGTATGTATATCTACTTTAGTTAGGTTTTAGGGACTAGTAGACCACTGATACATGTATATGAAATCTTGTTGTTCTTATTTTCCTTTGTTATATACATGGTATCCTTTTGCCGGGTCTTCCACTACTTAGGATTATTATAATATGCATAAATTACTTATATTTAAAGACTTCCACTGTAAAAAGATCATTCAACTGGATAGATTAACTAACTGGCTAGGCTAATGACTAAACATTAACTGAATAATAACTAGTTAAGTTAGGGTTTGAGGAAAAATGTGTAAGAAATCAATTAAGTCTTGGGTCGTCAAGGGCTAGAATGTGCCACGTGGCATGTTTGGTGACGTGTGACGCGACATGGCAGTGCCCGAGGCTGCCTTGGAATTAGGGACTAACACATGCTTATCACATAAAGACGTTTAACAAGACAATGAATGTTTTAAGCTACAACAAAAACTAAAGATGTATTGGGGACCGAAGCAGTGGAGGAGACAACGAAAGCTTAACAACAAAGGACTTCAGTGGAGATGGTTGAAGTTTTTATGTAGACGAAGCCGAAAGAAACTGTGAAGGCAAAGATAAAGGAAAAGAAACTAAAGAAATTGTCTATGTAGAAGGTTACACAAATGACACTGATGAAGAAAGTAGACCTAAGTGCGATAGTGATCCCCGTGAGTATAGGAGGAAATATATATGAGAAATCATTGATTGACATAAGAGTTAAGATCAATGCAACTCCCCTTTCATTTTTCTAGACGACCGAGCTGAAGTTTTTGACACGGAGAAAGTAAGTGTTAAAATGAGAGATGGTACTAGGACGGTCACTAGGTAATACTACTAGTGTCTGTATATACATAGGGCGGTTCATCTATTGTATTGACTTCTACATTCTTGATATTCTAGAGTCAGTAAAGCCCTTGATGGTGTCAGGAAGGTGGTTTATGAACACTGGGAAAGTGCTGCTTGATATACCTAACAAGTTAGTGATGTTGAGATGACAAGAGGACGTAATACTAATGAGAAACGTAAGACCAATAATACAACCGATGAGTGCAATCTGATGCTGTCATCGCTGATTCCTTACTTCAAAAATTTATGGCTCCTAAACCTAGAGATCATGGAGAATGATATCGCTTCAAACTAGAAGTAGTGGCGGGAAGAGGTCGGGCTGTAACGACCATAAATTTCTAACTTCTGCCACGTGTCACTGTAGGACTTTAGACGGAGACTTATGTTGACGTGGCATACTTGGTTAACCCTCGGGAGTCGACACTGAGGTATTTTATATTTGTTTGATGTTCTATATTATTTACCTATACCTAATGAATAATGTCGCTCACTTAATTATTTCTCCATCATATTACACTTTCAAGCGAGGTTCGCCTAGGAATATGGGTGTACATCGGGTAAGGGATATAGTGGCATAATGATAGATTAGACAATAACTTAGGTTCTAAGGTGATGTAAAAAAATACCTAAGTTGAAAAAATTATAAGCTAAGTGAACAAGACTTAATTTAGAAACCATGAGATTGGTCTCGAGATGTGTGTGCATGAGAGATAAGAGGATGATCTAATGTTTGTAAATTGAACAATCACACGTAAAACATATAAATAGAGAACCTCATCATCTTCATGCAAACTAATTCACGAAATCAAGAGTGAAGAAAAAAAGCTTTGTCTCTTGTTGTAATTTGGTACATTGAAGATCGTGAGAGGAGACCAATAGTCCATCCATGTTATGGAATCAAGGAGAGCTAACATTCCAGCCCTAGGTAAGTTAATCCCACCTTGTTCATGATCAATTTAGGGAAAAAGAACCTTGGTTATATGGATGCATGAATTAGGTGTGTGTAGATGAAATTGGAATCAAATAGACTTTCTAGCTCTGATTATTAATGCGCGCCGAACGCGTCAATCAAATAAAATTCTTAAACCAACTATTTTGTAGAATAGTGGCAAAGGGTCGATCCCACAGAGATTGGTGGTCTTCTAATGTTAAAAACAATGAAAAGGAAAAATGGGGGATTTTAAATAAATAATTTAACTAACTAATCTAACTAAACTAAATAAATAAAATAACTAAAATAACTTTGAAAACAATTAACGAACACCTAAGTAACACCTAGGTCTACAGTTCCACAAATCAAGATCAAGATTCAATGGCAATCATGGTCTTCAATCTCTCCCAAAAAGTTATTAATTTAAATTCTCCTATATTAGCTATAGAAAATCGACATCCGCCAGAAATTCCTCATTCCCCTAATCTCGATAGCTAAGACGTCCGCCACTAACTACTTCCCTAATCAATGCATAACCCTAGACATCCGCTAATTGAGTTTAAGACACTAACCGCAGTAATATGGATATGTGGGAACACTAATCCTAAATAACAGTATCGCATTCGCTTCTGGATCACTTTCACTTCCGATTTAACCTAGATTCAATTATTGCACACTCAAGAACCGAAAGGATTTTACGGCAAATGGTTGAGTGTTCGTCATTTTATTCGTCCAAAAACACAATTACACGGATACTAATGGTCCAAATAACTTTAGGTTGTCCCCCTAAAAGCATGCATCGGCCACATACATACCCTAGATATAAACCATACACTTTAAAAGCAACAACAACGAAATAGGAGAATTTAAACTAATTTAAATAATAAAATTAAAGATCTCACATAATATGCCATGAATCCATAATATCGACTTGTTTCCCAGCCGACCTAAGCAATCGTCGAGAGTAGTCGATGCTAAAAATATAATAGTTGATGTTCTAAATAATAAAACCTAATTTCCTAATATATAAAACTACTAAAAATTGGTCCCGAGAGGTGAGAGAAACTAGTTTTGGGTGTTGGGGAGGTGACTCGTGCGTCGAGGAGCATTGTATGGCTGTTTTTGGGCTTGAAATCATTTTCTGTCTCGCAGCCGCATTGGTCGTTTGGTCTACCGCACGCCACGTGGCATCGTCTGATTAGATGTTGGAATGCATGGAATGATTTTGGTTTGTGACGTGGCGGCTTTTGATTGGTGTGAACAACTTATGTTGACATGGTGGATGAGTGAGAGCGCGCTACGTGGCAGCAAGGCAGGCGGTGAAGAAGCCTCGCACTAATCGGCAAAAATCTAGGAGATGGTGCTGACGCACATCCCGAGGAAATCGAAGAACTGCTGAACGAGGAAAAATGGTTTGTCTGTGATATGTGACGGTGAGACGCTACGTGGTGGCTTCCTATTGGAGGATAGCTGGTGGAATGACGATGTGGACAAATCGGCGTGCGACACGTGGCGCTGATGTCGTATGGAGAGCAGAAGCGTGGCCTCGATTTGATGTGATGATCCAATGACGAGGTGCCACGTGGATGGGTAGTTGGGAAACAAATAACGCAAAGTTTGTGCGTCAATCTAGGGGACTGTGGCAGCATGCATTTCGAGGCAACCTTACATCAGCTGTTTCTAAGTGACTTGATTGTCTCACTCCCCTTTGTTATTTGGTCTGCAATATCTTATTGTACTACGCTGCACATAAATCGAGGCAAATAGTCCGGTGTCCGATCAATGCATGTAAATACTCCATTTTGAGTATTTCTCGCCACGAATTCAATCGCGCACTCCGTTTCACCTGAGAATGACCAATAAATAAAATGAAATATATATTTTAGAGACTTTTCACATTAAATATACTAAAATAAACTGCTAAAAACCTATCGACTTATCAAATAACCCTAAACTTAAGACTTTGCACGTCCCGACCAAAGGTGTAGATGGCAATACAGACTAAACTAGACTCCTAATATAATAATGCATTGACTCACTAATCCTATACATGATTCAAATTCATGGAGTCCCTTTGGTTTACATAGCCGCCAAATTAACAAGCCACTCAAGAAATTTCAGAGTTATGATATGTCGAGACTCGCAACCCAAACACAATTATGATCACACTTTGAAGACATAGATTTGGTCAAAACAAAGGCCGTCAACTACTCACGAGTTTTCTTGGTCTATACATTCAAGCATACAAGTTAAAATTTCACTTAATCTAGTGAAAACACTCGAGCTAAATCTTTTATTTGAGGAGTTTTCACAACTTCCGCCTTTATTAATTATTTTTATTTTTTCACATTTTTTCTTCTTTTTTTCAACAAATACGGTCCCTGCTCCATTTCCTATGGACCGATTTTCTCACTTTTCCCACCACAAGTTTCCCTACTCCATTTCCTGTAGAAACCTGTGGGACTCTCTATACTAAGAAAACTCTTGTTAGCCCTTCTCACTTCCACTATTATCAAGCAAATCCTCCAATGTGAGTTAAAATATTACCACTCAAACAAATTTGACCGTCTACTCCCTTATGTTATCTAGCACAAAGTCTAACCATCAACTAAGTCCCTAATTATGAAATCATAAAAATGCAGGGTACAAACTCGATTGAGTGTTTCTCCTAGTTTTCTCTAAGTTTCAAGTAAAAAAGGCAACAGTAATGTACTCATCCACAACCAAAGGCATGAAACAAATTTTCAGGTGACTCTAAATAAATAAAATATAAAATATAAAAAAATTATACTAAATACATGCATGAAAGTGTATCATATCCTAATGAAATGAGAGAGAAATATGAAAGGACAAGAAATGAAGGAAATGATATAAAACACCTCCATTACCATCCGACAATGGCATATAACCGCGTAAATAAAAAATAAACGATCTCACCTGCGGTCTTTCACAAAAGAATCCATCCAAAGTCCAATCGCAATCCCTAAAATACCCACAAAATTATTTTGAACCTTGTCCTGAAGGTTCAAAACAAGTCAAGGCATCCATATAACAAAAAGAAAAAGACAGTGGTGAAGAAGAACATGGATAAGAAGATGATATAAATGCATGCATGACAAAAAGTCTCTAAAAACAAGTGAACGCACAAAATCTCTCATGTGTAGGTGACTAAGGAAACTATAAAAGAACAATCATAACAAAAACAAGAACTAGTAAGCATAGGAGTTAACTGAAAGTATTCCTATCAAATCTTGCGAGCTCGAAGTCTGTTAACTAATGGTGAAATCAACAAGATGATGGAATGAAGTCTATGGTTTTGGATTTACTCAAAAACCAGCCACTAATGTGGCGACTTAAGTTGGATATGTCCCAACCAAGTCTCAAAACACCTAAAATTCTATAAACATATTAATTCCTAAAAGAAAAATACCTAAATTATGCTAAAAAAATATAATCCATAGTCAAACCTAACAAAACTCCCGGGGTGCTCCAATTTATTAAAATAAATAATAATAATAATAATAATAATAATAAAATAAACAAATAAATAAATAAAAACACCAAAGAAAGAAAACCAATCGCAGTCAACAGCGCCAAAAATTAACGTGTGCCGAACGCGTCAATAAAATAAAGTTTACTAAACCAACTAATTTGTAGAATAGTGGCAAAGGGTCGATCCTACAGAGATCGGTGGTCTTTCTAAGGTTAAAAATAACAAAAACGGAAAATTAGGGGTTTTAAATAAATAATTTAACTAACTAATCTAACTAAACTAAATAAATAAAATAACTAAAATAACTTTGAAAACAATTAGCGAACACCTAAGTAACACCTAGGTCTACAGTTCCACAAATCAGGATCAAGATTCAATGGCAATCATGGTCTTCAATCTCTCCAAAAAAGTTATAAATTTAAATCCTCCTAGATTAGCTATAGAAAATCGACATCCACCAGAAATTCCTCATTCCCCTAATCTCGATAGCCAGGACGTCCGCCACTAAGTACTTCCCTATTCAATGTATAAGCCTAGATATCCGCCAATCGGGTTTAACACACTAACCGCAGTAATATGGATATATAGGTACACTAATCCTAAATAACCGGATCGCATCAGCTTCGAGATTGCATCTGCTTCCGGATTGCATCCACTTCTGATTTAACCTAGATTCAATTATTGTACACCGAAGAACTGAAAGGGTTTCACGGCAAACGAGTGAGTGTTCGTCACTTTATTAGTCCAAAAGCACAATTACACGGATACTAATAGTCCAAATAACTACAAGTTGTCCCCCTAAAAGCATGCATCGGCCACACACATACCTAGATCTAAACCATATACTTTAAAAGCAACAACAACGAAATATGAGAATTTAAACTAAATGAAATAATAAAATAAAAGATCTCACATAATATTCCATGAATCCATAATCTCGACTTCTTTCCTCACTGACCTAGGCAATCGTCGAGAGAAGTCGATGCTAAAAATATAATAGTCGGTGTTCCAAATAATAAAACCTAAGTTCCTAATATATAAAACTACTAAAAATTTTTCCCGGGAGGTGAGAGAAACTAATTTTGGGTGTTGGGGAGGTGACTCAAGTGCCGAGGAGCATTGTATGGCTGTTTTTGGGCTAGAAATCACCTTCTGTCCACGTGTCGTAGCCGCATTGGTCGTTTGGTCTGCCGCACGCCATGTGGCATTGTCTGATTGGATGCTGGAACGCATGGAATATTATTGGTTTGTGACGTGGCGACTTCTGGTTGGTGTGAAAAGCTTGTGATGACATGGTGGACGAGTGAGAGCGAACCACGTGGTAGCAAGAGGGCGGTGAAGAAAGCTCGCACAAATATGCAAAAATCAGGGAGATGGTACTGACGCGCATCCCGAGGAAATCGAAGAGCTGCTGAATGAGGATAAATTGTTTGTTTGTGATATGTGATGGTGAGACGCCACATGGCGACTTCCTATTGGAGGAGAGCTGGTTAAATGACGATGTGGATAAATTAGCGGGTGACACGTGGCGCTGATGGCTTATGGAGAGCAGACGCGTGACACTGATTTAGTGTGATGATCCAATGATGAGCTGCCTTGTAGAGGGGCAGCTGGGAAGCAAATAAAGCCCAAGTTTGTGCGTCAATTTGGGGGACTGTGGCAGCACGCATTTCGAGGCAATCTAACAACAGCTGTTTACAAGTGACTTGACTGTCTCACTCCCCTGTGTTATTTGGTTTGCTGTCTTATATTATACCCACTGCGCAGTACGTAACTTGAGGAAAATAGTGTGGTGTCTGATCAATGCATGTAAGTACTCCATTTTGAGTATTTTTTTGACACGAATTCAATCGCGCACTCAGTTTCACCTAAAAACGACCAATAAATATAATTAAATATATATTTTAGAGACTTTTCACATTAAATATACTAAAGTAAACTACTAAAAACCTATAAATACCGACTTATCAATTATTCATATAAATATCGATGCATTCATGGTTTTCAAGTCTTGGAGTTTCAATGTGATTTCCTTGGTTCTATGTTCATGCATTTTTAATCCTGAATTTTGAGGATCTATACATGCAATTAATTATGAATGATTTCTGATTAAGGTAAGACCCAATCGAGGGAACACTCTAGTGTTTTTTGAAGCCCTATATGCGTAGATTTAGGCTCGGGAGTCGGCGAGCAAGACGAGGGGTCGAAAAACCCTTTTTTTCCACCTCTGCAGCGAACGGTGACGCCATTGGCGCTGTGGGCATAATCCCACGACACCACCTATGAAGTGGATTTCGTGGATCATTGCTAAAATCCATGCTGTGAGGGGCACTTTGGGATTTATTCCCATGGTGCCTCCCACGACGTGAAAACCTGTATTGCCAAGATTTTTCACATTTTTGGCTGAGACTTTTGGACCTTTTCCTGACGGTCCAAAAATCACCAAAATTTATAGAGTGTATCAAAATACAACAAATTTGATTTACCTAAATTTTCAAGTAGTTTCGAGATATTTTTAGTGGTTTCCAAAACTATTTTTGAAATACAAAAAGACGAATTTCTAAATGAGCTGAAATGGGTTTAACCACATTTCGGGCATCAAGTTTTGTAATTTCTCGAGGTGTTTTGACTAGTTTTCCAAATTAATCTTGAAATAGGCAAAGTGTACTTACTTAATGGGCCGAATGTGAATGTATCCACCAAGCTTTGTGATTTTTCGGCATGTCTAACTCAGTTTTCAAGTCCCAATTCGACTAAAAATTCAATATTACAAGGACTTAGAATTTCACTTTAACTTGCAAATTGGATTTTCAGACTTTTAAATGAGAGTTTATCAATCAAAAGCCTTGGATTCAAGAATTGGGACTTTACAAAGCCAACCTCGAGAATTTTAGAAAATTCTATTTATTTTTAAGCCTATTTGCAAGTTGAAAGAAAACTAACTTTCAAGTATTTATTTTGAAGTCCCTAAGGGAACTTTTGCAAACTTATGCTCTAAATCAACTTGAAATGATTTCTAATGAACTTAAATAGTTTAATAACACCCAAAACAATAGATAAAGTGTGTTGAAAAATATTAAATAAGTCCGAACACTTTTGGCTGAGCTAAGTAACCAATGAGGATTTGAAATGAATAAAAGGAACCCTTAGATAACAAATTGACTTAAAATAATTTGTAGGACTTTACATGGGATTGTTTAGCACCAATATGTCAAGTTACATTGCTCACATAATAACAACACTTAGTAGCCAAATTCCAAAAACACAATGAATGTTAAATTACAAATAGTCAAGTTGGATTACAATTGAACTATATTAACAAAAATAATGGTAAATGCATCTTAATGACTCTAACATGTATATAACAAATCTAATGGCACATTAGGTACCTAGCTAGTTATAGTCAAGCATCGGGGGTAGATTGGGATGCGTGTTAAGACCCGTGAGGGCGTATTTTCCACGTAGTTTGAGGTAAGTAAAGCCGCAAGGATCTTCATAGTAATTCATTTTCCTTTTTTTTTCATTATTTAAATTGTGAATTAGCTTTTCCATGGATTCCCATTCATATTATATGTGTGTAAAGGCCAAGTGAGTAAGGAAAGTGTCTTTGGTGTGTGGTTGCAACTTGCAACCTGGACTAGGACCTCAATTCATTCTATTTAGTTGCAATGAGATGTGTTTTATCCAGGGCACAGTTGATATCCATCATTCGCGATAGTGTAGGTTTAGTAGGCTATGCCATGTCCTAGAATTCGAGTCTGCCTGGCGTTGCCACGACTGTATGACCCCGGCACTGTGGCACCCACAATCTGGACTACGTGTGCCTTTTTTTTAGTTTCCTTTACACTAATTTCTTGCAGTTGTAACTTCCAATCTTATTATCATGCATTTTACTTATTTATTGATTTCTTTATCTCTCGCATGATTCTTGGACTGTCTATTTTTATTCATGCATTACTATTGACACCCTCTGGCTTTACCCACTAGAATTGTCTCCTTTGGTAACAATTGCAGATCCGCAGGTGAGCAAGAGCAAGGCGCTGGGGATTAGTGACTTACTCTAAGACATTAGAGCAGTCCTCCCATTTGCTATTTTTTAAGTTTCCTTTTTATTGTATTTTCTTATATACTTGATATTTTGTACACCTTAGATACATTATGGGTACTGAAAGGCACTTATGACTTGTATATACAGGTTAATATATATGCTGGGTTCCACAAACATAGGTTATATGACTCTTTCTTTTACTCGTTGAGTTATATAATTTGCTTAATTGGTTTCGCTTAATCTTTAAATCTTGCAAAAATTAATAACTCAACTTGAATTATGAATTTACATATAATGATGGATCGAAGGCTGACTAAGCTTGCGTCGACCTCGCGAAGGATGACTCAGGAGTCTACGTAAGTTTAGGCCAAGCAGGGCCTAGTTTGTAGGGAATTAGGGTTATCACACGGACCATTGACGTTAAACACCCACGCTTCTGGAAGGTAGCTCAGTTAGTTATGTTAGGTAAGAATGATTTCATTTGTTAGTCAAATAAGTTGAGATATAAGACATTAGCGAAAGTTAAGTTGTTTTTCGAATTCTAGTTTTCGTACACTTGTCGGGTGAATAGTCACCATAGTGACTTACAGTTGTGCATGGATATTGTTGAGGATGTCTTGTTTCATTTTATAGCCTATTTATATTCTCTACTTCTTTGTGAAAGTTTTACATTTCATTCCATTTCATTTCTGTTCTTCCATTTCCATTTTCACTTGTTCTTTGAAAATAGTGGGGTGAGCAATATTTCAACAGGCTCAGTAAAGTAGAAGCCTGCTTTACCTTCAATAATACAAGTAGTACCTAATGCGTAATAAATAGCATGAACAAGGTTATTGACCAACCCTATTATCATTCCGGGCGTAAAAGGATAATATAAATAAACATACTATATAATGCAGGATACAATAAAAATAAAGCCCGAACAAGATAGTCAATAAGATAACAATGATAATTGAATGCCCAAGAATCAACAAAGTGGAAACCAGATATAAACTATGTGATGTGACAACCAACTAGCTTTAATGTATCAAATATGATCGTGCCTCATAAATTGGTGTCTAAGCATCATTATAATCCTACCTGGCATAAATTGGTCTTCAAAGGTATCATTTTATAGCAGAAGGAGATGACGGTGGTCATTGGCTCTCCAGTTTGAGGTACCATTTAAAATTATTCATTTCAAGCATATCAGTTCCACATGCATCTATAAATAGAGAGCTCAAAGGAAAAGATAAAATGGAACAACAAGACATATTCAATTTATTCCAAGCAAGATATGAACCATTCACTGCTATGAGTCTTAACATAACTAATATCATGGCATGATTTTAGATAAAGCGAACCCCACTTACCCCGAAGCGCTGCTATCATATCCAATCCAAACTTGGAAGTTCCTATCCTGTTCCCCTTTTGTCTACATTAGTATAGGTTCATGTATGTATTATTAGCATATTTTGTTTGAGGTAAGTTTTATAAATTCGTATTAATATCTTGAAAACAACATAAAACCCTTATTTGGCGTTACTGCGATGATAAAGGTTTTCAAGGTTTGCTACCACTACCCTGACCCTTGTCCTGGTGAGGTACTTAGATTAAACTCGGTTATTTAGTAAAATAGAAAAATCCCATTTAAATCTTAAAAACTACTCAGCGCCCTCCCAACGCTATAGGTTTACCCGCAAGTCACTGGGCAAAATTGTTGGCTTCAAATTGATAACTCAAAATTGATCCCAGTAATTTACTAATGCCATACATTACAAGCCACATCCCTGGGAAATCACAAGATTGACTTCTCCGAATAACCGGGCAGCGGTGTACCATTTTTAAGCGAGGAGCTTGGCATGAATACGGTATTCTGGATTCGAAATCAAACTTCTAAATTCCCCAACAACTCACGATGAACCCTAAGGGTCCGAATTCGATCAAAACAATATTAAACAACTCGTTTGAAACCACAAGATCATTCCCATTCAGTGAAAGAACGTATTCAAACTACATATCCACTATTAAAACATAGATTTTGCAAATCTATTTGAATAAACCAAAGAAGATGAGATAGAGATACCTAGTAATGAATCATGGTATAACAATTCATCTTCATTCTTAAAACATTAAGAGAAATAATGATTTCATCACAAAATCAAATACGTGAGTCAAAAAGAAGAAATTAGAGAAGATGAGACAAATTTTTATGTTGCTTTGTGTCCACGAAATTCACCAAACAAGTGTTTTAGGGTTCCCACCTCAAATTCTCTCCGTAGGTAATTCAAGCAAAAGTGACTCGAAGCCCTAATTGTGGTTTAAATACTTAGTTAATGAAATTAGGGTTTGGTTGACTAAATCAAAACCCCACATCTCATCTTAGTCTCTTTAAGTACTAAGATGATCCTAGAGTCCTTATTTAGTCCATATTTTCTTATATTTTACAGAAATACCTTTTTCTTTATTTAATTTATTTTGCTAGTCCTTTAGGCTTATTTTATTTAATTAAGCTTGTATTCCCACGAAAGTCAACTAAATAGTATATACTACAAACATTATTCACACCATTTCACACATATCATGTATATCTACCTAATTGATCTTGATAAAGGGACAAATTACCCAATTAGAGATTAAGAGCGTGACAATATTCCCAATTTTAGGAAGTTTCATCCTCGAAACTAAAAGTAAGACGTACCTTAATATTCAAAGAGATTTGGGAAATGCTCATTCATATAATCCTCACGCTCCCAAGTTTCCTCCTCATCTCCATAAAATTTCCATTGTACCTTCACTTGTAGGATCCCTTTGTTGCAAAGCTTCTGAATCTTTATATCAAGAATTTGATTTGGCTACTCCTTATACGACATATCTTCCCTCAAATCAACAAGACTTCAATCAATGGATGTTGATGCTTAGTCGGCATCTTTCGCAACATGGATACATGAAACATGAAACATATGTGAACCCCCGCTAATTGAGGTGGCAAAGCCAACTTGTAGGCAACTAGACTCAAATTTTTCGGTCACTTCAAATGACCCCTGCTAATTGAGATCGCGTATGCTTAGTCGTCGTCTACCAAATTAGTCTTGATAAAGGGACAAATTACCCAATTGGAGATTAAGGGCATTACACCTTATCTTGTTCTCTTCTCTATCTTCATTTCTTTCACTTGTGATTCATTGAGCTTAAAATAAATGCTCGATTCTAGCTTAACATAATGGTGGACAATCGAGGATAAAAATGTGCACTAGTGTTGCGAAAAAGAGAGACAAGAACTTAGGTAGAGTTGAGGTGAGAATCTTGTTCTTGTAATTGGTTTATTGTATAGATACTACAACAAAGAGTGCTAGTGTGGAGTCGAGACTGTATCCGAGATATGAAAGTGGGTAGAAGCTCATGATTGAGCAAATGTCAATTAAATCTATATAGATTGCAAAATGGGGTTGTGTACCATTCTAAATTGAATGTAAGTTTGCGAATAAGACATAAGCGTGTTTGAACTAAAATTCCTACTGCAAACAATTCCAAGGAAATGAAAAGCTTATTCCAAAAAATAGAATAAAGAATTGGTGAGGACTATGAAATGAAAAGAGAAGAATAATGAACTCCACAAATAAAAGATTTAGTATCAATGCTTAGACTTAGATTAAGTTAAGTTTTTCCAATGCTTCGCATCCTTGAATATGTTTCCTTAATACCCCACCCCAGCCAAAAGAATCTCACAGAACAAGTCCTATTTACTCCAAATGATGTCATGACTTATGTTAGTAGATATGGTTGTATAATGGTTGTTTGAGGAATTTTAGTATCTGATTATCTATTTAGATATTGTAAGTTTTCGGCTTGAATATATATTCTGAGGTAACTTGTGAGTAATACAAGCCTTTAGTCTTCATGAAGACTACTACTTAGCTGAGTATTCCTTAGAAAAGTGGCAGAAATATTTTGACTTTGAAGTAATGGAATTTGCTTGAGTGTCCTTGTTTCAAATTTGGTACAATCATGAAATTGGACGAAACAATTGAGTTGAGCATTTTAAAAAGAAGTTGATGTCAATATGCTTGACTGTATGCAAGTTATTTATCTTATACTCCTTTGTTCGGGATGAGCAATTGTCTAAGTTTATGGGTATTTGATAAGTTTGTAAATATGTTATATTTTAGTGCGCATTTGTGTGTTTTAGTAGACTTTATTCCTCATTTACATCATTTATCCTTTATTTTTATATTTTTGGTGTTAAAATAGGCAATTAGGAGAAAAGGAGCAAAATCCTCTCAAAAACCGAGTTGAAAAGGCCAATTAAAGACCATCGCCTTTCTGACGACCCAAATTTAATTAAACCATGTTTATGCCCTAATCACTAGGATTAGTGAACTATAATTAGAGCCAACATGTAAATTTTGGGTAAAACCTTGGGTGCAAGAATCGAGGGTTCAAAAGTTTTTTTTGTGTAATGTCTTTTATAATTGTTGTATTATTATTTAAATCACGCAGCACTATTTTGAGTTTCATTATTGCACTGCACGTGTGTATTGAGACCGTAGGATGTCTCAGGATGCACATCGCGAAAGGATGAAATGGTTAGTTACTTAGATAAATAAATAGATTAGTTGAGATAATTAAGTTCGACAAGTGTCCTAAGCTATTACCAATAAGTTAATTTAGCCTAAATTGACATAAGTATTAAATTAAAAACAAATAAATAAATAAATAGATGAGGACCCTAGGTGCGCCTCGTTATGCACATAAGCGAGGGGCGTCGGGTAGTCGATAGCTTAGTTGGATGATGAAGCGCAAAATATCAATTGATCCCATAAACTAAGATAATTAAAAGATAAGAGCCTAAGTTGCAAGAATTAAATTAGGGCCTTAAATTGATTTAATGATATACAAAATTGGGGAGTCCTAAGAGATCTAGTGGGCTTTTAAGAAAAATGGATGGATGATTCAGAACCATAAATTAACATAGAGATTGGTGTACAAGGAGAATGTAAGGGTGTGATCAAATTGAGACATATATATATATATGGCCTAAATTATCTTCTAATACACCATTTGCATGCATTCTGGATAGAACGGAGAATTCATACCAGAATCTTCAATTCCAAGCAAATCAAACCTAAGGGATGAAACCCCTCTTTCTTTCAAGATTAATTTGTTGAAAAATGACATTCATATATATTCAATCCTTGCAAATAACTCCAAAATGTTTTCGATGGGTTACATCACTATTTTTTATCTCAAATTTAGTCCTATTGAACTGTGGATTTCAAGAATTTATTATCTTTAAAACTAGTTTTTCCTTAAGATAAGGTTTTTGAAGTTCTTGAAGTTTTTAGGAAAACGCAAATCAAATATTTAGTTGTTGATCCGAACTGTGAGTTGATTGTTGTTGTTATTTGTTAAGAAGAAAAAAAAAATGAAAAAAATTGATTTTGGAGTTGAGACGAGCCAGTTCTACAAAAACGAAGCCCTGGGGGCTTTGCATGCACATTTTTTGCATGCGTGTGAACCCGCAGGGCTGGGCCCATCTGGCTAAGCCCGGCCAAGTGAACCGGGCTCGATTTAGGTTGGCCCTACCCTTATTAAATAATGAGAAATTTAGAAAAATAAACTAAATACAATTTAAAATAAAACAAATTATAGAAAAATAAGTAAAATAGAAAAAAATTATGGAAAAGTCTTGAAAGATAGGGAAAAATATAAAAAATTGGAAAAAGAGTAGGAAATTAAATTTTTAGAAAATCTTAGGGGTTTTGCACCAGGTGTGAAACTAGTAAAGCGTGTTGCCACTAAATATTTGGACTAAAAATATTATTTTTAGTCTTGTATTATAAACCTAATTAACTTGACCCTAAGATATTTAAAATATTATATTTGGATTTCAGGGACATAAGAAACTAGTGTAAGGTGTCGGGTGTGCACTTTGAAGCATGAGCCGGATGTTTTAGAGGGTTTTTACGATTTATTCAGGCAAGTAAACCCACGAGAAACTCTTTTAGAGTTCATTTAAATTCTTTTCAAATTTACTTCTGTTTATGATACAAATTACGCCATTTCCAGCTTGTGTGTACTCCATTCCGCATGTGTCTGCGTATGGTCGGCAGGGCGGGCATGACACTGATCCTGACACCCCATAGATGGAAATATTTGAGTTGTCATGTTGTATGTGTCTTGTTAGTGACTACGCGTGAGATTATTTTTTGTAAGTCCAGTAGGTACGAGAAGGAGTTAGCATGAGGCTTGCCTCCATTACAAGTTTCTTTTTAAGAGGCGTCGGTCGGAAGTCTAACTTTCTTCTACAGGGTCCTCTTTTGAATATGAAGCGTTTGGTTGGAAATATCTTGCCAATAGCGACTTCTCAATTTAGTGAATCCGATCCTCGAGGTTCAACAAATAGCCATCACGCATGCATTCTGACTTTTCTTATTCATTTGCGACTTATATTCATGCATTCTTTTCCAATTTTACTTTAATTATTAGTATGAGTTGTAGTTGTTTTGTATGGGATTCTTGTGAACACTCACTGAATCTCTCTAGGATTTACTCACTAAAATTTGTCATTATTTTGATATCAAATTGCAAATCCTACAATGAGACGGCGGAAGGCGGTTTTTGACGATTACCATAAACCTAAAGAGTTCCCCTCAACTAGTACTTTTAGGTGTTTGTATTTACTTATTTATAGTCTTTTGGGTTATTAAGGGAGACTGTTCGTACCCGATGCATATTGATACAATTGTCCCATTTATGATAATATATATGGTATCCTTTTGCAAGGTTCCATCTCGTAGGTTTTTTATATATGCAAAACTCATAACTATTTTTTTGCATGCTATTATAAAGACTTACGTAGTTAAAACAACTAAATCAGAATTTTTAACTAACTAAGTTGTAAAAACTCTTGAATTAAGTTAAGTTTATACAACTTCTCATTATGGACTTGAAACATACTAATTTGTTGTAAAAGTTAAAGGAAATGATAAAAGGTCACAGGTCGTTATGGATAAGCATACAGTCTCGTGGCATGAGTTAGTGAGGTGTCCGACGCTGTGGCGGTGCTTGGTGTGCCTTGGGTTTTAAGGCCATCACAATTGGTATCAGAGCCTAGGTTCAAGGAAACTTAGGGAAAAATTTAAGGAACTCAAATAACACTTAACAAACAAACTTAGAAGTGGAATCCTGAATATCATGGCTTAGAGCTTTAGTTGAGAAGTGTGAGTGAGGTGGGTAGTATCAAGGCTTATACATTATACATTTTAAATGTAATAGTATATACGCATATACGAGACTGATTCAGATACATTTTCTCCATTACAGATACGTTATGGATGAAAAATCGACTCTACCTACTATTGATAGGGGTTAGACAAGCGACGCGACTAGTGCCATCACGAATGATCAGAGCAATCGTACATATTCGCGTCTTACGACCTACAACTTGCGCAGTTGACAGAGTTGATCCACACAGAGTTAGAAGTGATCACGAGCCTTATTGCTATACGTAAATTAAGCACACCGAAGGCGTTTGTCGCCCAGATCGTTTAGGACACCATAGTTATGATACTGAAGGCTGATATACCAATTACTACTTCCATGAGTGCTATAGTTACAGAGATAGTTATTGGGATTACTACACCGATTGATATCACCATACCAGTAAAGACAACGATATTGACATCGACTCAAGAAATCACCTTCCAAACTTCTTTATGAGTTAAGGCAAAGCTAATTAAGGAACTTATTAGGTTCTAACCTAGTTACTACTATAGAGGCGGAGACCTAGAGGCGACAAGAAGTAGGTTCGCATGAGAAACTACATAGACTATTAAGGATCCATGATAATATTTGGGCTAAGATCTTAGGTTACATGTAACACAGAGAGGCCGCAGTATGGTGGACCGTACACACAATCGCCCACGGTGAGATGACTACTTAGGCATCATTTTGCAAAGTTTTCTACGATCAAAACATCCCTCAAGTGATACAACTGAGACTGAGAGAAGAGTTTTTGAGGTTCAGGCAGGGCAGCTGGAGTGTGAAACTGTACATGGAGAGGTTGCAATACTTACTATAGTTTTCCTTAGATGTTGCCGGGACCGAGATGCTACAGGTCCTTTACTTCACCAGAGGACTCATGCCATAAATAGCCAGTGTCGTGGTGTCCACGGGAGCCCAGAGTGTATGAGAGATAAATGAGAGGACATTGTCAACTCGAGACATATCATATGACGTGTGACGCTTGATAAGTAATTATTTAGACTTATATTTATGGTTAGTTTAGTAGTATATTGAGTATAAATATCTCGAAATGAGCTCTAATTTATGTTGTTTATATATTTTTGGGTACACAAGGCATAAAATGAAGGAAATGAGTGAATTAAAGAAGAAACTAAGCTAAAATGCATAAAAGAGAGGTTGACGCCGTGGCACATTTGTGTGTTGTTGTGGGAATTCAAGGCACAACATGGGAGATGAAGCCACATCACCAAAGGCCAAGGAAGAGAAGAAAATGTTACCAAGGATGGTTGGTGCAATCATGGCGCCGCGGAGGTCAAGGGATGGTGTCGAGGACAGTCATTCACAGTGTTGAGGCTACTGAATGGCAAATTTGAACACAGAGTGACTGGCGTAGTGGTGACATCGTGGGTTTATACACACATCACTGGGACAATAAGTGACACTGAGACTGAAGAAAATAGAAAGTTATAGTTCTATTTCGTGTTAAATTATCAAGTAGGGTTTCTAATTGTTTTAAAATGTTTTTAGCTAGTATACATAGATACTAGAATGTGGTAAACTTACCAATTACCATAGATTAGCCACCATTAGCAATAATTAACATAGGCTTACTTTATTTTCGAGTATTAAGAAGATTTGTGAAGAGAAGACATTGAAGTCTCACGTGTGGTGATTCAGGTATTATTTTTATTGATTTAATATAAGTTATTCTTTTAATCTCTTATTTCAATGAATACCACTATGTGCATGTTTGTTTCAATGAAGTGTGAGTAGTTTATTAATCTTCAGGATTAATGTATCCTATGGTATGAATGCTTTGCTATAAACATGAATAGAGTGTAATGAGTAAAAAGTGCAATGGTTAGAATCTCTATTGATTTTGAGCGTAATGCTACGAACATCTTGATCACGTGTTTGTTGATATTAGGTTTTAGAAGTTATCATGGCCATTGAAGCTTTTAAGCCGGATATAGATGGTGCAATCGTAAAATATACAACATCGAGCGATAGTTGTTGATTAGGGAGGCACGAATAGTAAACTTAATTGGTTATGAATCTAAAGATTTGGGACATTAAAGCAATGTGGAACTTACGTTATTCACACCGATAGGTTGAGTTCTAGTTTGCACATTAGAATTTTTTCCGTCACTACATAGGGTTGAAGTTGATTTGAAGGAAATCTATCTATTTTAATTAGGCATTGCACACATATAATAAATATAATTAAGTGAGTTGAAAAGCATAATATTTTATTGCCTAGGTGAAGTTGTGAACTAAGATAGTTTTAATATAAGAGTAAAAGTAATTTACATTATTTTGTTAGATTAGAGTAATTTAGTTATAAAAACAAATTGAAAAGGATTTCCTTAGCAATTTAGTAGTTTTGACTAGGTATATACTAAGTGTATACACCTTTCCTTGAGGAAAATATTCATAATCAACGTTAGTTGGTCACAATATTACTACAATTGAGCTGTTATACTTGCTGCCACGATCAAGTTTAAGGCGCCATTGGTGAGGATTGGCAGCCACTTAGACATAGTTAGTTTGAAAAGTTGCTAAGTTTTATTTTATGTAATTTAATTTCAAGTTAATAAAAACAAAAAGAAAAAAATAAAAGGTTTAAGTTTCTAGTTTGACATCTAACTAGATCTTTTAAGTTTTTTTTTTAAGGAGAGTCAGTGCATCGTAGCAAAGTAGAGAATGACTTAGTGCCATACGAATTTGAGATTGATAGAACCAAAAAAGGAAAGAAAAATAAAGGAATCAAGATGGCTGAGGATCAAGCAAGAAATGAACAACAGGGCTGATGGAATAACCAACCGAAGGTGATCTGGTAATGCAGGTTAGAGTGCGAGGACAAAGATGCCTTCGTGACTACTTCAAGTCAGAAGTTCAAAAAACTTACAATGGAGTGATGAGGCTTCCAGCCAACACCACCAAGTTTGAACTGAGACCGCCTCTAATCAACATGGTGCAGAATATCATGTTCAACGTGCTAAGGAATGAAGATCCCGTTGCACATGTAGAGAATTTCTTGGAGAAGTGCGACATCATGCACATTACTAGAGTTACGAAAGAGGTGATCAGGATGAGACTTTTCCCATTCTTATTAGGTGGAAAATCCAAATCATGGTTCCAAGGACTGATCATAGGGAGTATGACCTTATGGACGGAAATTAATGAAAGATTTCTAGACAAGTTTTTTCCCTAGTGAAGGTTAGTGAAAGGAAGCTAGAAATCAATCAATTTAGATAGGAAGATGTCAAGTCTCTTAGTAAGGCTTGGAAGATTCAAGGAGATGGTAAGGAAATGTCTAGGACATGGATACGTGAAATGGGCGCAACTCCAAATTTTCTACTATGGGATGAACCACGACAGAAGAACATTAGTAGACGCCGCACGAGGTAGCTTTCTACTAACCAAGGATGAGGATGGAGCATTGGATCTCCTAGATCTTTTATCTTATAACTCTACAGCTAGTAACTGTTCCACATGGAGGAAACCAGCGGACGTATATTGAGATTGATTCACAAGCTATGATCATTGCACAACTATACAACCTTAGCAATTAAATGGTGAAGCTTCAAATGGGACAATAAGGTCTATTAGTGCAGGCGATTCAGTAACCCATTAATCCCCAAGCTATGGTTGTTAATCAAATGGACATGCAACAAGGGATAGAGTATAAGGAAATCAAATTTATGAACAACCAAAGCTATGGAAATAACTTCAGGCTAAGAGGAATGACATCTCAAAGGTTTTATTAAGGATACAACAATAACAACCCCAACTTCTCATATGGAAATCTTGATAACACACTGAAGTTACCTCCAGGCTTCGATCAACAAGTCTAACAAGGGAAGCTAGGGCAAAGCGAATATATGACTTCATTGGAGTTAATTAAATACTTTTGCACACCATGGACATGAGCAATAGGGAATGCAATGAGAAGCAAGAGAAAAATATGGAAAATGTGGAGAAAACTATGAAGAGAATTGATGATGAGAGATCACAATCCATCAAGAACCTTGAAAGACAGATTGGACAGTTAGTAATTGCCTTGAATTCAATGAATGAATGATAGTTTCATAGTTTCTAAATAACACTATCATAAATCCCGAGTAGAACTTTAATGCTATTCACATGAAAAACACTACGACAATGAATGAGCCAAAACAAGATCAAGTGATGTACAAGCTAGAAAAAGTCAACACTTTGGCTAGAAAAAGATCACAATGAGTATCAATAAGGACGATGATGTAGAGAAGATTGTCTTTGTTGATGAGAAAAAAGGACATCCAAATAGGAATGATATAATTATCTCTGATCTACAATTGGAGTATGTCGATTAGGCTCAGATTACACGAGTGAAAAGGTGTTAGACTAATGATGCTTAACTAAGTGCTACTGGGAGGCAGCCATGGGTTTTAAAATTTCAAGTTTTTCAATTTCAGTCACTTAGTTAGTTAATTAGTGAAGTTAGCAATGTAGTTATTTAGTTTAGTTAGGGACAATTCACATGTTTTAGTTTCTAACTTTTGAAAATTTTTGCTAAATGTGCAGGAATGACCATCTGTTGGGTGACGATTCATCAGAATGAAAATGTCTCGAAAAACTCAGTAAAGAGCGTAAAAGACCGAAACAGTTACAACAACAATGGTGAGGTACATGGGCAAATCCCGGGTAAGTTTTTATGGAATTTATATATATATATATAGATTTCACTCAGTCATGACATCTAGTGTTGTAATACATAAGTAAGGAGAGTGCCAATTATGAATTAATAAAATATATATATATATGAATCACGTAAACATACAAGTCAACATCGTATCTGCAAACACATGGCGCCATGTGTGCTAGTCACAGTGCCAACAAGGCGCCAACTAAGTGCACATAAAACCTACATAGCGGTCTTGACAACGTCGTACCTTTTCATGGTGTCGTGCCTTATAAGGAAGGCACCGGTGTCAAGAAATGGGTTTTAAACCCCATTTTCACCATAGTTTTCACATTTGCATCCAATTCCAACTACAAACCAAACAAGCATTCATACCTCTAAAACCCAATATTGATCATTTATAAGTGAAAATAGAAAGTTCCTAGTGATCGAGAGTGAAAGGAGAGAGTGCATTGTGGATTTGCACAAAGTGGAGAGCTAGGGCTTTGATTTGGGGATTTGATTCAAAAGAGCACTAGGGTTTAAGTTTGTAAGCAAAGTGCGAGGGCTTAGATAATAGAGTCTTGTAGGATCATTATGAAAAATAGTCCAATATTGAGGTAAATTTACAATTTCATTAGTTATGTTTTGAAATTTTGAGAGATTTTGATGAAATTACATGGATTGTGGATATGAGGTTGTTGGATATAATTTTCAAGTTGTTGAATGTTAAGCATCAATGTGCCATATGGAGTCCTAGTAAATGGTTTTTTGCAATATTTGGCATGTAAATAATCCCTGTGATGTAAATTTTGATTTTTAGGTGAGTTCAAGACATGTATTGCATAGTTGTGTTATTATGTGAATTTTGAGTTAAAAATTATACGAAAAATGAGGCAAGCTAGTCAAATGAGCAAAGTGAGTGCAATTAACTTTGAGACATCATCTTCAAGAGATCCCAAGAGGAGGAACCTAGGCAATTTAAGTCAAAGTACTTTATTAGTAGAGAGACCAAGGATATATATGAGGTTATTGAGCATAGAGAGTTCATTTGCAGGAGAGGAATTTATTTGCCGGCCAAAAATGAAAAAAAAGTAAACAACTTCATTAGGCAACAAGGTTGGGACCAATTCACTCATGACTATTGAAAGAACAAAGTTTAAGGAATGAGTGAAATTGTGTACAAATTTTACGCCAATGCAAATTTTACCAAAAAAGGGTAATCCTGTAAAGGTGAGAGGGGTGTTCGTCCCTTTTAATGAACGTGAAATTAATAGTATCTGTAATGACCCGTTACTTTAAGCTGGTGATTAGTGTTAATCAAGATCTTAATTAACCCGAGTTAAGCGCATGGTTAAGTCCGGCATACCTCGATTAGCATGTGCGTGGGTTTATGTGATGAATGGTGTTTGTTTGGAATGTTAATTAATTTTATAGGTTGTGGGATTAATAAAAAATTAATACAAACCTATAATCGGATAATAAGGAATTAACAATAAATTGCTGGTACACCAAGCGCGATGAGGTGGTTGTAAAATGAATGTGCACACCCGAGAATACTTGTAGGCATGTGCGATGAATTTATTGGCAAAAAAGTACACGAAATGTATATATATTTATATATTTGATATATAAATATATATATATATATTAAAACTAAAAATTTGGTTTGAATTACATGGATCGTTGGATTGCCTCGAGATGAGCATAAGTGTGGATGGTGTCAAAATGCGTCACTTTAAGGAAGGTCATTTTAACACATCAATCACCTGATCAGCCTCAAGATAGCGCGATGTGTGCCTCGAGGAAAATCCATATATATAAATCCAAAAGTTTCAAACTTTTCCTCAGTTCATTCGATCAATCGAGAGTGAGGGAGAGAGAGCAACTGAGAGTTTTGAGTTTTAAGGTGTGGATCAGGAGAGGATCCTTCACTGAGTTCAAGTAATCAAACCACGGTTGGACCAAAGATCATCATCTTGGTAAGTTGAGTTTTGAGTTTCAAGTTGAATTTATAGGTAGGTGATGATTTCTCTGTGAATTGTTGTTGTTATTGACTGGAAATGGGTTGTTACCTCACTAGAGGTCCTCTCTGATGATTTGAGATAGTGTTTGAGGTTGTTGTAGTGATTTGTTAATGGAATAGTGGCTATTGCCTTGTTAAAAGTTGAGACAGTACGGGGTGGAGCACGTTATGCCTAGCAGAGGAGCGCGCTCCACCTAGTAAAGGAGCGCTTCCTTAATCAATTGAGACACACCTAGTTGGTGGAGAGCACACCACCAATTGAGAGAGAGCGCTCCCACCTAAAAAAACAACAACTCTGTTGTATTTTATTTAGAATTTCTTAAGGTATTAGGGACTGACTTAGGGGTTCTAAATATATGGTATTAGACCTATATTGATCACAAATGGTTTGTGATAGGTGATGGATCATCGGGAAATCTTGAGTGACCCCGAAAGTTAGGAAGTTTGGAAATAGAAACCAAAACCAAGGTAAGTATGGATTCGCTTATTTATCAATGTTACCTGGCTATCTTAGTATATGTAGTTCATGTAGTTTATTGACTGAATGGGGGTACTATGTACACTGTGATGGTTATACTAAATTGAATATAATATCTAATGTGATTCATGAGAGTAAGTTTTTGGAACTGAGACCAGGTTATATAGGGGATGGGTTACATTCTTGGCCTATATGTAACTTCCTACTAAGTTATATAGGTTGCGTAAATTACATACTCAATAGAGGGTTTCAATAGAACAATTTGACATTAATGGATTGACTAGACAGCACATTGGCTAATATGTTCGTCTAGCAATCACATTAATGGTGTCGGTGGATAATTGAACCTAGTTTTATGAATACGATGGGAATCAAAGTGTAATAGTCATTGACAGACAGGCTTGAACCTGTTATTTAGAAATTATATGCTTTTCATAATCCCGTTAGTTAACATTAGTGCATGTTGTTATTGCATAATGTTCTTGATTATTATATCAAATGTTGATGGCTTTGTGAATCCCTTCTACTATGGGATAGAGATGAATTAGGAGTTTTCATATTCTCTTCGATGTATTGGATCTTCCCTTGTCTTATATATTTGTATTAAATTATAATTTTGTAATATCACAAGGGACGGGAGGTTTTATATAACTAAGATTTATTCTGATTGAATTGATTTTGCTTCATTATATCCCACCACTTTCTTGTTGCCCAAATCTGAAAGAAAATAAATTGTTGTATCTAATTTTGATTTGAGATGAAAAATTTGATATTGAGGCCCAAACAACCATGGATGAGGCATTTATGCTCACATTGAAATCACCAAATGGTTATCAAGACCATGAGGATGAGGCGGAAAGAGCCGAGGACAATAGAATTGAGGCCAAGTTGCTGGTTATGCAGTAAGAAGATCACGCAGCAATAACAGCAACATCGGAGTTAGCCCAAAGAAAAGATGACGAAGTATATGGAGAGGAGGAGCAACAACAAAGATTCGTTGAGGGCTGCGAGTTTGTAGGCCCAGTTACAGGAGAGCAAGACTTGGATGGTCCTAAAGTTTTTCCATCACCTCTTCCACCACTAGATAACTTAACTCCACGGCAGTTGAGGCTGTTGATTGCTAATATGAGGAAATAGTACATCACAAAAATTTCTCAGTATCGTGAAGCCTTGATGATATATGAGTAAGATCAACTGAACGGACGACGAAACTTCATGCTATTTGTAGATCTTCAGAGGGACGTAGCTAGATATGAAAGGAACAGACGGATGAGAATAACTGATAGTTCTTTAATCTTTCCAACAACATTGAACTATGTGTTTGATCAAGATATGGTGCAAAACAAGATGGTGGAGCGTCTTTTGACACCATCCTATGCTAGAGCATATGATTCTAATGATGATGATGACACACAATCCTGATGTTAGAGTCTTAGGATTTCTTTAGACCTTAGGGAGGTAAAAGATACATTGAAACTAATTCATTTTACATTTGGGATATTTTGTTACTTATTTAGTTGTTTAAATTTATGTTTAATTTAATACATTTTAAGTTATTATATGTTTGTGTATTAGTGTTTTCATGTTTCAGGCTTAATTTTAAACCTTGAGGACAAAGTTTAGTTTAAGTTTAGGGGCATCAACACTACAATATGGGAAGTTGTAAGAAAGGTTGAAATTAGGCTAAACACTGCCAGAATGATCGTTTAAATTTTATTTTTGAAGCAGTTAAAGAAGAAAACATGGTATTGTATTTTTATATCATCTATCTTATAATTTGAACATGTTTAGTTATTATAGATTAGGTTATATATAGTAATATGTAATGAATAAGTAATTCATTTGCAAGCTCATGCCTTTAATTGAGGATGAGTAAAATACAAGTGTCTTGTTAATATGAAATTCAAGAGAGAGTTTTTAAACTTTTGAAGAAAAAAATGAAATGTAGCAAACAATGGTATGATTCATAGTTAGAAACATATAGTTAGAGAGGACCATGAACTTGAAACAAAAGCAAGGAGAATACTAGAACACTTCTCGTGGAAAAAAGTTAGATCTTTAAGGAATTCTATAATAAGTATGAATCTTACTTGAGTATAAAAGCAAATAAAGACTTAGTGCTAAGTGGCAAAGAAATAGGCATGTTTAATGAAAAAGTTGGAGTTAACTTGCTTGATAAAGTGAAAGTGAAAAGTGATTGCAAGAGTTTTACAAATAAAATAAAATAAAAAAGAGAGAATTTCAGAAGTTCTACAGGAAATGGAGCATAAAACTTGATGGTTTGAAAAAGGGACAAAAATAGAACGTGTGTGAAAAGGAGTAGGGACCGTGCAAATTAAATGAAATAAAGTGAAGAAGAAAAGAAATGAAAGATGGAAATAAAGAGATAAAGGCGGAAGTTAGAATAAAACTCTTAAAATTGAAGATTTAGCTCGAGTACTAGTAGCTTTATTGAGTTAAGTTGTCGTTCCAACTATATTAAGTCCTATACACTTTTAAAGTGCTAAAGTCTACAAAAAATTAGTTTGATTTATGCTTAATTGTGAATTCCTGAGCTTAATGAGAAATCATGAAACTGTACACTTGCTATTTGAGTGTTAAGGTTAAACAAATTTTTGAGTAGCGATGGTTTTGGATGTGATCTACTTTGGTGTTTTAAAAGTGAATGTATGTGTTGTTGATGCTACATGTCTTAAAAATATAAGTTTCTACAAAGAAAAACTATTGAGTGAATTATTAATTTAAACTTAGTTGAATTAAATAATACTCCATGAACGATGTAAAATGAATATGAACTATATTGACAGGAGTAGTTAGGATACTCAGTAAAATACACTTTTGCTTGGGACGTGTAAAATCCTAAGTTTGGGGGTACTTGATAAGTAATTATTTATACTTATATATAGGTTTGGTTTAGTTGTATATTTAGTATAAATATCCCAAAATGAGCCCTTATTTTATGCTATTTATGTATTTTCAGGTACACAAGGCATAAATGAAGGAAATGAGTGAATTCGATAAGAAATGAAGCTAAAACACATAAAAGAAAGGCTGACGTCGTGGCACATAGGTTTGGCGTTGTAGGAGTTCAAGGCACATCATAGGAGATGAAGCCACAACATCAAAGACCAAGGAAGAGAAGAAATAGTAAGTAAGGATGCTGGCACAAACATGGCGACGTGGAGGTCAAGGGATAGCGCTAGTGATAGTCATGCACAACACTGAGGCTACTAAATGAATAATTTGTACATAGAGTGACCGCACAGTGGTGGCGCCGTGGGTTTGTACAAATAGCACTGGGACAAGAAGTGACAACGACGTGACTGAAGAAAATAGAAAGTCAGAGTTCTATTTCGTGTTAAATTATCAAGTAGGGTTTCTAATTGTTTTAATGCGTTTTTAGAGAGTATACATAGATACTAGGACGTGGTAAACTCACCAACTATTATAGATTAGCCACCATTAGCAATAGTTATCATAGGTTTACTTTATTCTTGAGTATGAAGAAGATTTTTCAAGAGAAGACATTGTAGACTCACGTGTGGTGATTCGGTTATTTTTTTACTTAATACAAGTTATAATTTTAATCTCCAATTTCAATGAATACCACTATGTGCATATTTGTTTCAATGAAGTGTGAGTAGTTTATTAATCTTAAGGATCAACATAACCTATGATATGAATGCTATGCTATAACATGAATAAAGTGTAATGAGTAAAAATTGCAATTGTTAGAATTTGTATTGATTTTGAGTGTAATGCTACGAACATTTTGATCACGTGTTTGTTGATATTAGGTTTTAGAAGTTATCATGGCCATTGAAGATTTGAATCTGAATATTGACGGTACAACCGTAAAATATACAACATCAAGTGATAGTTGTTGATTAGGGAGGCACATATAGTAAACTTAATTTATTATGAATCTAATGATTTGGAACATTAAACCAATGTGGAGCTTACGTTATTCACACCGATACGAAGAGTTCTAGTTTGCGCATTAAAATATTTTCCGTCACAACAATGGGTTGAAGTGGATTTGAAGGAAATCTGTCTATTCAAATTAGGCATTGCACACACATAGTAAAGTTGATAAAGTGAGTTGAAAAGCATAATATTTCATTACCTAGGTTAAGTTGTGAACTGAGGTAGTTTTAATATGAGAGTTAAAGTAATTTACATTTTTTTGTTAGATTAGAGTAGTTTAGTTATAAAAACCAATTAAAAAGGATTTCCTTAGCAATTTAGTAATTTTGACTAGGTACATGCTGAGTGCATACAACTTTCCCAAAGGAAGATATCCATAATCAACGTAAATTGGTCACATTATTACTATAATCGAGCCGTTATACTTGCGACCACGATCAACGCTGATCCCACTTTAGCATTTGAGGGCCAGTCCGAAAAGGGAAGGTTTAAGAGGAGAGGAGAGGTGCCAACACTAGAGGGATAAGGATAGTCAGAGGCCCATAAATGATGATGGTCTAGCAGTAGTCGCCCATGCAGTTGTACACAGCCATTCCATAGCTTATGGCAATTCTATAGGCATAGCTATAGAGACAGACCTAGGATCAAGAGCAGAGCGGCAGAGATATGGGTCAGAGGGCAAGTGGACAAGGTATGAGCTTCTGGCAGAGGTATAAACAACACATTACGTGTTTTCAAGGTGGGCTGTAGGGGCATTATAGGAGCGACTGTACTAAGGTTTTTGTGATGACCCCTTCTATAATCTAGGGCACTGCCCGACCTTATCTCGTCATTAAGCCGTAATAACAGCCACATAGGACTTAAGAACGTATTAGTCAGCCTTTAGCCCTATTCTCCTTAATACACATGTCCATGATAAATAACACACAACTCCTATTATTATTAAATTTTTAGATTAAATTAAAACTTTGTAAAAATTATTAAAATAGCAAAAATCTTAATGATTTAGAGAATGCCATTAAATACAAATCCTAAGTGTGGAAAACTAGGAAAGCACGATCACAAGTATATATATATATATATGTTAAAATGGTGATAACCAGTGTAATAAACATGTGTCTAGTTGGGGAACTTACGCTCAACCCAGACATATATACAACATAAAGGTATTTGAAAGACATAATGTATGTAATAGTAAAACATCAAAAACCTACCAAGTAAGAACTGGATGCACGCCATAAGCTGAAAGGTAGCCTCCAACCTTTTCCTTGCCGGGCCTGCTAGTCGTTAGATCCGCACCAACCGTCATAAAAATGATGATGAGTACAATAAAGTAGAAAGTAACATCTGAAGATTCTCATTCACATTTCCAAATATGCATAAGGTATTAAAAAGCATAAAGATAGCGAAGAATTGTTGAAACTGAAATGTGCCAGCAAATACCAATTTAAATAAGTGAAACTGACATTAGGCTAAATAGTGATGATCTAGGTTTGGTCGGTCGTGAGCTACGTAACTTCAGCCTTTAAGGCTACTTAAAAAGGACGAGTGTGTTATCACAAAGTTTGGTAACCATGTTTTGACAATCCTAAGGACTCTAACCCCGTGTGTCGCGCCATAATAGTTGCAAGTGCCGACAACCCTAGGGACTCTAACCCCGTAAGCCACTCATCTTAATATAATGCAATGGACTCTAGATACTAGGACTACTTTACAATCAGAAGGAAGACTCAATTTGAACTATAATGAGGTAATTACTCTAAAAAACATCACAAATAAGAGTACAAGTCCATAACCAATTCATTAACAAATCTATCCTAATAGCATGTCTTTCAACTCATACTTCAAACCATAAACAACCAAAAGTACAATGGGTAGGAATAGAGTCAATGAATCAATTCAAGGAACAATATAATGAGTAAAACAACTCACTAAGTGAGTAGAATCAACCAAAATACATGATATCAGATCACAAGGCAAACTTTAATCAAAATAGACCACATAACATTGATATATTGGAAATGAAATGTACAAAAAGAATCTCAACAAATTTACTTACATAGCATGCAAAGTTCTTAGGCTAATCGGGTCTCCCGACACCCTATAACGCATACCCGAACTCTCGAAACTCTCCTGTACGTTCCTGAGGTTAATTACGGTGCTTTAGGACATGTACAAGCTATTAGAGTTGGATTAAATGGTTGTAAACTCTAATTTCTAAAATTAGCCCCATTAATAATTTGGTTATGTCCAAATCTACTTTACTAAAATAGAGACAACTTGTGAGTTAATTTCAATTACCAAAACATTAGAATTATGTATTGTAATACAAAAAGGTTTTATAGCTAAGTCATAGCTTTCCAAAATTATAAGGTCTAAGCAATTTTGATGAGAATGGAAGGAGATATGAAAATTTTACCACAATGGCTCAAAAACGTTTTAGATTTTAGCAATTTAAAAAAATTCATTTATCCTGAACCATAGCTTCAAAACTCATGATTTTTTTATTGAAGCCTACATACATATCCTAAAACATCATACTAAAAAGAGCTCAATCCAATATGAAATGAGTGAGTAATGCTCAAAACAACAGGGCATTAACAAAACTGTGAACCAAGAAATTCCATATTCATCATCATTGTTGGAGAGTATTTTAAGACATGAAAACATTCGAATTTAAAAATATTTCAGAGGCAAAAGTTGCCCCTTTGAGTTGGCTTTCAAATGTCACCAGAATGGGCCTACTTATATGGTTTGTGTTTTATTCAAGTTTTGTTGTGTGTTTATCTACAATTTTGCTTTAATACCAATAGTGACGACCCTTTCTCTAATCTAGGGCATCGCCTCGCCTAATCATGCCATTAAACCGTAATCTCAGCCACGTAGGAATTAACAACGCATTAGTTAGCCTTTAGTCATATTCTCCTCAACACACATATTCATGATAAAAAAAACACATAACTCATATTATTATAAAATTTTCTAAGTAAATTAAAACTCTTAACAAATTATTAAAATAGCGGAAGTCTTAATGATTTAGCAAAAGAAATTAAATACAAATCCTAAGTGTGGAGAACCAGGAAAGTACAATCATATGTATATATAAAAAAATGGTGATAACCAGTGTAATAAATATGTGTCAAGTCGGGGAAGTGACGCTCAACCCAGACATATATATAATCCAAATGTATCTGAAAGTCATAACAACAACAACAACATAGCCTCAGCCCCAAATTAATTGGGGTCGACATAATGTACGTAATATAGTAAAACATCAAAAACCTACAAAGTCAGGACTAGATGCATGCTACAAGCTCAAAGGTATTTGCCAACCTTCTCCTTGCCAGGCATGCTAGTCGGAACTGCACCCACCATCACAAAAAGGATGGTAAGTACAATAAAGTAGAAAGTAACATCTAGATATTCTCACCCACATTTTCAAATATGCAAAAGGTATTTAAAAGCATAAAGATAGTGAACAATTGTCGAAACTGTAATATGCTATTAAATACCAAGTTACACAAGTGAAACTTACACTATGCTAAGTAGTAATGATCTAGGTCTGATCGGCCGTGAGCTATGTCATTTCAGCCTTAAGGCCATTTAAATGGGATGTACGTGTTATCGCAGAGTCTGGTAACCATTTGTCGACAACCCCAAGGACTTTAAACCTGTTTGCATGTCGTAATAGTGGCGAGTGGCGACATCCTCAAAGACTCTAACCCTGTGTGCCACTATTCTCATTATAGTGCAATAGACCTTAGATACTAGCACTACTTTACATTCACAAGGAAAACTCAATACGAACTATAATGAGGTAATTTCTCTCAAAAGCATCACAAATAAGAGTGTAAGTCCATAACAAATTCATTATCACATCTATCCTAATAGCATGCTATTCAACTCATAATTCAAATCATAAACAACCAAAAGTACAATGAACGGGAATAGAGTCAATGAATCAATTCAAGGAATGATATCATGACCAAAATAACTCACTACAAGAAATTTGAGCTTTTACTACAAATTTGATGAATCATTGGTCACGGTTTAAAATAAGCGTATCCAATAGGCATTTTAGTGACGATACATTAATTATTAACAAAGTTTTTATACATTAACATTTAGTTTTGTCACGATTTAGATTTTGCGTGATGAAAAGAAGCTTTAGAGAAGAAAATGTTTCCATTACAAAAAGGTAAAAAGTTTTCATCACGTAAAGTATGTTTGCTCACAGTCATTCTACCGTATCAAAAGTAAACACAATTTTTTACTCACGCGCGAAACCCCCACAATCTCCTTCCCATTTTTGTTCCCTAAATTCCATAATCCCGCCCTTCTCATCCCACCCCTCCACCTCCTTCACCCAAATCGTGCCCTATTTCACCAAGAAAATAACTGATGGATCCTCATCACCAAGCAATTAGGTATTTAACAAGCGTGCCCTACTTCGTTCATTTTCTACTATATTTCGATCATCTTCACCAAGTCGTACTTACACCAAAAGCTCTCTGATCCATTGTCGTCCTCAAGCCTCTGATCCGCAGTCGTGGTCATCCTCGTCGTCGCGCCTCTACTTAGTCGTCGTCTTCCTGCATCTGCTCCCTTGTCATCTTCGCACTCCTCGCATCTGTACTTCGTCATCCTCTCTGATCCATCGTCGTCCTCAAGCCTCTACTCATTCATCTTCCTCCATGCCTCTGCTCATCCTCGCGCCTCTGCTCATCCTCGCGCCTCCTCTCCCGGGTCGTCCAAACGCTTTTTCTCCCAGGTCATCCTGCATCGTCTTCATTTTTTTTGCTCATTCGTCTTCGTCATGCCTCTGCTCCCTGGCCGTCTAAAGGCTTCTACTTCGTCATGTTCCTCACCCTCGTGCCTCTGCTCCCGGGTCGTCCTCGCACTCCTCCGCTCCCTAGTTGCGCTGCTCTACTCCCTGATTGTCCTCGCGCTCCTTCGTCGTGAATTCTCCCACTTTCATCTCAAAACATGTTTCTCATTTGCTTTTTTGGTTAATTGAGAGTTTGATGTTTTGTTTGCTTATTTTGTTTGATCTTACAATGATTTGTGATTTTATTTTGGGCTTAAGATTTTATTGTTTTGGTGAGTTATAGTTCGATCACTATGTTGCTCAAAGAATCTCATTTTAGAAACCTATAAGGTAAACCCAAATACCTCCTTGATGATTGACCCAATTAACAAGTGTTCTTCAATTGTAATAGCGATGATTATGAATCGTTGGTGTGAAATTTTGATTATGTGAATCGGATTTTTGGTCTAATGATTTTCATTTCAACACCTCCAAAGTGTGTTGAACGACTAATTCAAAGGAAAAATAAGTAAGAAATCAAGAATTGAATTAATAAAGTAGAATTGGAAGTGAATTTTGAAGTCCACAATAATAAAGCTGACTAAAATATGACCAAGGTTGTCGAAGGGATAAAATAAGATTTATAAAGGCGTAACTATTCAAAAGTGAATGATCAATTACAAGTGAAAGGCTCAACAAATGAACTCAAGTCGTAGATGGTTAAAATTATGTAGAGTTTTCCTTAAAAAGAAGAAAACAAACTTTGAGAAAAATCTACGAGAAGACAAACAAACACTTGCTGGAAATATGTCCAATTACTCTTAATTGAACAAAGTCTTTAAGAAACTGACATCCTCTAATATGTTTACAATAAGTTAAGAAGGCAATGAGCAATGCATAAATTAACTAATTAAACACAGTGAAAGTAAGGACATAGCATGTAGATATACATTTAACTTTTAAGGCACCATTACTTAAGTGTAGAGATTAAAAAATTTACCTCTTTATAAGACATGTAAATTTATTATATATATAGCTAAAATTAATAAACACTTGACCAATAAGGGGCCTGTTCCAACACATATAGGTACATAATGTAGAATGGAGATGAGGTGAACAGGCAAAGTTCTCTTATATATATATATATATATTGTATATTAGATATATTGTCCTACTTTTTTCTCTTCACGTGAGAACCTTGTCAATCTAACAAACTCATTTGATTTGTAAGTGCTACATATGTGAATGTTTGGTGGGTTGAATCTCCAATTCTGCTCAATTGGCAGATAAGATTTTTCTTTGGAGGAGGGGGTTGGTGTAGTTCATTATAACTAAGAATAGGATGGATAAAGAGATGGTGCAGAGGAGAATGAACATGATTGAATGATTGATTGGTGAAATTTATGGAGTTTTTTCGCCAAGGTGGAGATTATTGTTTTTTTTTTTTTTGGCTAAAAACTCATAGTTTCTATTTGTGTGTTAGTTAATTAGGAAGTTTAAAATTTAGTTAAGTTTCTAATTATTTAGTGGGTTTAGGAAGTCTAATTATTTAGTGGGTTTGTCGGTTTTGAGGATATTTCTCGTATTGAAGATTGAATGATTGATTGGTGGAATTCGTGGAGTTTTTTCGCCAAGGTGGATATTGTTTTTTTTTTTGGGCTAAAAACTCCTAGTTTCTATTTATGTGTTAGTTAATTAGGAAGTTTAGTGTTTAGTTAAGTTTCTAATTATTTAGTGGGTTTAGGAAGTCTAATTATTTAGTGGGTTTCTATTGGTGTGGTTCATTATAGCTAAGAATATGATGGATAAGGAAATGGTGCATAGGAGAATGAACATGATTGTAGGGCACTTTACTGCAAATATTGATCAAGATTTATCATCCACCAATATCCTACCTTTGTTACATGTCTATGGAATCCAATTTAAGACTTCAATTTGATTAGAACTGTTTTTCTTTTTATTTGGATATTTTAATGAGATGTTGTGATTTTCTAATTAGTGACACTCATTTCAATTTCTTTTTTTTTTCACTTAGTAGTTAATGTTATCATAATTTGAACTTCATTTGTTTCATGGAATTCTCTTCAGCAAAATCAATTTTGCACATTTTCATAAGGCTTATTTAAGAAGTGCTGCACTTTGTGAGAAATTAATAGCATGTCACTCTTCTCAATGTACTAGGGTTATTTGATTTTAAAAATTCTTAATTTATATTGCTTCCTTCTCATCTGCTGTAATTACTACATTAACGTTATAAACAAAAAACATTATATATAATCACCCTTTATTATGTTTTACTTAAAGTCATCCCCATACATATTTTTCCATACATAAAGTCATTCCCATTTTCAATCCTCAATTTCATATATTGATCCAAACTACTCATATGGGGTTTTGTGATCAAGAACAAAACTCAAATCAAATTGGTAGAATTTGCCAATGTACTTTAATTTTCTTAGATTCCTACAATGTGTGTATTTGGTAGGATATTTCATATTTATTTTACCAGTAAAGCATGTCATGATCAACATTATAATGCATTAGAATCATGTATTAAGGTAATTGGTTGATCTTTGATGTTATAGTTGTTTGTAATTTCATGTTCGTACACTTGCTAGGGATGATTTATTAGTTAGGTGTGATTGGTTATATTTGATGTGATGCACGAATGCTTAATATATTCTATTGTACGTGATAGCGCCCGTTCGAAAGCAATTACTTTGCTTTTATTTTGTTATATATATATTTTTATTTTTATTTTTTTAGAGTTGACCGGTCAACTGTGTTGTCCGATCAACCAGCGATGTTTGGTCCCGTGTTTTCAAACCATGGGCCAAACGCCCCTGGTTGTAATCTCCATTAGAGACGGGGCCCAGCGTCGGGTGGCGCTGGGTACCCTCCCCCGCCATGGTTGGCTAGGGGTGCAACCGCGTCTTTGCCAGCCATGGCTAGCGTGCCTCTTTGAGGGGTGGGCGTGGTCATGACACCACTCCCTTCCCCTTCTTCTCTACATTAATGGTGGGGGCAGCCTGGTGGCGCCCCCACTGTTCCGGCGGCAGCGACACTACCCCCTCCTTTTTGTGTACCATCCTCACGAAAACTTCAAATAACAAGAACTTGGATAGTTAGAGATTACCTATTTTGAAATCTTTGTGGCTTTTGTCTTCTCCTCCACCTTCTCTTCAAATTTAGGGTTTTAACAAAAAGGTGGTTAAGGTTTTAAATTTAATTTATATTAGGGCTACATTAGTTTAGGGTTTGAAAATTTACTAAATTGCCCAAAGGGCAGGTTTATTTAATTCTTGGGTCATCACAGTAGATCTATCTGCTAACTGTACTACTATACTTGTTTCTTCTAATGGTACATTCGTCATTTGTAAATATATTAATAAAGGCATAACATTGATTGAGGCGCCTTGATCCCACAATGCTTTAGAAATCTCTATATTTTTTATTGTACATAGAAGGAAAAATATTCCAGAATCAGAACATTTAGGGGTAATTTCTTTTGGATTAGTGCTCAAACATGTTCTCTTAAAATCACTTTTTCATTGGGTTTTATTTTGTTAGAGCATAAGTATTTTTTAAATTGTTGATATTTGTGTATGTTTTGTATGACTTCAAATAGATGCATGTTTACTACCACCTTCCTAAAAGTGTCTAAAATTTCTTTTTTTTATTGCAATTTTTTAGCATTCTTATTGTTTTTTAGACAACAGGGGAGTTGTGGTTTTACTATGTTTGGTTTGTTCTTATCAAATTCACAGTTGGCTTATTTGGGAATTTTATTAACTTTTATTTCAATTTCCCTTTCCAATTAAGCTTTTGATCCTTTTTTGGGAAACTAATTAATTTGGCATTTTTGGTTCTACCATTTGTTTACCACTTCTCAAAGTTATCATTGTTGCATATGAACTAGGGTAAGGATGAGATGATAATTTTCTTTGGTTAACCAATGGACTCGTTTGCATTGCCATTTGACTTAATTGATTTTTTATTTCAACTCTATCATCTTGTAAAGCTTGAATTTTTTGAACTGTTGGTTTAATTTAATTTTCTAATGCAATGGTTCTATAAGTTAATGTAGGTGTTTTATATCTTAGATAATTCCAATTGTCTATAACATTACTTATGTATAGTTGTATATAATTTGTTAGTTACTAGAAATATAATTAGGTTGAATAGGCTTATCGTAATGATTCACCATGTGTTAGCCTCTTTAATTTTATTTGGTTACATCAACGGACATTCATCATATTGATGATTAGTCTCATTGCAACAAGCACAAGTTTAACTTTGAATTAATCTATCTTTTAATAAATTTCAACCACGCTTTTTAATTCATCAAATTTATCATCAGATGTTAAATTTTTTTTTCTTTTAACTTCATAAGAAAAGTTTTTCATAAATTTGCTTTTCCCACCATATTATTTTCATTGTTTAGCCATTTTACGAATAGCATATTTTGCTAATTTTGGTGTGATGCCGAATAAAAATCCTCCACATACTGTGTCTAGAAATCTTTCTTCTAATTTGTTCAATCTTTCATAAAAATATTTTAAGATATTTTTTTCTGTAAAGCCTTGTTGGACGTAATGAAATCAATCTTTGGTATCTATTCAAAAATTCACCAAAAGTCTCTTAAGTTTTCATCATAGCATTACTAATTCATTTTCTATCCACACTAATTTTACATGTTGGGACGTATTGATCTAAAAAGGCATATAACATTTTGTATAATGTGGTTATGGAAGTTTGAGGAAGTTAGAATAGCCAATTATGAGCATGACCTCTTAAAGAAGAAAGGAAAGCTTTTAGCTTGACATATTCTAACTCTATTTTCTTAGGTTTCATCACACATACTTTATGTGTGTATTTTCTAATAAATTGTTGAGGATCTTCATCACCTTCACCTTGAAAGTGAGGTAAAGAAGGGATAAATCTGGATTTAATTCAAAATTAGGAATATCTACAAAAAAAGTAATACACATAGCTTCGTAAGGTGTGACATTTTTATCTGCTTGCCTAAAGGTAAGTTCTTGCTTGATGTGTTCCATATCATATGACATGCAACGAAAAAAGTTCTTAAGGAATTATTTTAAAATCCACGACAATGGCGCCAAAAATTGACACGTGTCGAACGTGTACAATAAGTTTCTCGTACATCCTTATCATTTGAAGTAGTGATATATGGGATCGTCTCCATATGGATTTTGCAAACATTTTAAGAAAATGGTTCCCTAATAATTTTTATTATTTTTACTTTTATTTAATTAATTACATTAAAACAGGAATTTAAAATCTCTTACTAAAACTATAATTATTAACTATACTTGTTCAACTAACTTCATTAACACAAATTAAACTCACTAAATTCAAATCAATTCAATAGAAAATAACCATCTAAATAAACACCTAAAACAATGAAGCATTAATCTATTTTGTTTCCAAACATATTACTTAAATCATAGTCATAATAACACTTTAATCCTTTTATAAAGTATTTTCAAATCGTTAAACTCAGATCATAAGTAAGTAGATAGTCCTTAGGAAACCATCAATATTCCTTAAATCGATGAAAAAGCCACATCCTTATTTCATCGGATTAATCCTTCGAAAGTTCAAAGGAATTAATTAAGCAATAAAATAACATTAAGTCCCGTGAAAAATTTGAACGAACTACTAAGCCTTATACCTTCGAAAAGTCACTTCAATATTAAACTTATGTCTCAATTCACCTAGGACATCTAAACGGTAAAAAACCTCTTCAAGCAAACTTAGTTAATACTTTAAATTAGACATTGAATCAAAATACCATAATACATATTGGCAGCTATGCATGTAATAACAAGCTTCATGATTGTAATCTGCAAATAACAATCTATTAAATCCATGAATTGAAGAATACAATTAGTTTAAGGCATTAAGCACAAATCACTTTCTATTATGACTACATGACAAAACAGATCAAGCTCATGTTCAGACTTTATTTAGATTAATAAACTACTCACTTATAATCCTAATAAACATCACAATAAAATAAATAAAAGACATAAATAAAAATACCCTTCTATTGAATACTTGAATATTCAAATCTTCTCCAAAAGCAATAAAAAACAATTGATAATGACCATCAAACTAATTAAAAAATGTAGAACCATTAAAAGGTGACTTATTTCGAAATCTATGGCTTATATATATAGTATTCCAAGTAACACGTACCCCATTCGAATTGAAATACCTTATCGTAATCTAGAATTCTTGAAACCAATTATAGTGATTCGTCATTGATTATACTTAAAACGTGATTCGCTAAACAAATCGGTGGAAATATACCATTGCGCTTCACTGATTTGCCTAGTGATTTGTCTAGAAATTGTGAATCTATGCCGATTCGCCAGCAGTGAGTTTTGGTTCATTCTTGATTCACTGGCGATTGTTTGTGCACTTTCTTCACTTGTCTAAATTCTTCAATTTCTTCCCTTTTTCATCTATTTATTCACATAATCCAATTATAACCTGAAATCACAAAAATAATAGAAAACTTAGTGTGATATAGCCTTTTACATTTAAAATAAGTCAAAAATATATTATAAACACTGTCTAATTATTGACTTATCAATTAGTATTAGTGCTTTTTATAGAACAAAAATATGTATAGTGGATTACCTATTTTTAAGTCATAAATATACGTAATCAAAAGGAACACCAATAAAGAAGGTAATTCGCTAATTAATAGATTGTTAATTAAAGGGTAAACATGATCATTCAAGTGAGGAAGGAATCTTTAGTTATTGATGCTTATTATATTACTTATATATATAAGGAAATTCTATAATGTCGAATTTTTTAAATCACCATGGATGGTGATTTTATATTTTCACCATTGGATTTTCATCCAATGGTGAGTATGAAAACTACATTCATGACTCTTACATGTGTGGACAACTTCCAAGAAGGTATATTCATCATTGGAACTTAATCTAATGGTCAAAGTTTAAAATCACCATTCATAATGATTTTTCCAAATCATTATGGTAGAACTATATATATATTTACAAGATCATTCCCCACATGTTTTTTTTATAACCATAAGTATCCTAACCTTTTTCAGCCCCTTTATTTTAGTTCGATTATTCCTATCCGAGTTAATCGGGCGCCCCAACTCCAAAATCTAAGAGAAACCAAAAAATTATTATTTAGCTGTCAAAAATTGAATCCATGACTCATGCTCAGTCAGAGTTAATGTACTCTTTTCTTCACCACTGCACCATACTAGTTAAGAGCTCTCCAGGTGTCTTTTTAAGATAATAATTTAGTAGTTTAATTAGTGACATATTTTTTCTGGATGATAGTTTGAATAGTAATTGAAGGCTTCATTAAAAATTTATTGTAATAAAAAAATCATTGAAGTGAACCAAATTGATGGCTCACGAGTTTGGTATGGGGTCATTTGAGCGAGAGATTGAGAGTTCGAGCCTCGCATTATAAATTGAAGTTTCTTTCTTATAAAATAAATTATTGAACTAAAATTTATGTTTTTGTCAAATTTAGTGATTCAACAATGTCATTTGATTATTAATATATTTTTTACACATCTTAAAAAACACAAAAATAAGAAAGAAATGAAATTACATAGAATTATCTACAATTTCAATCTAACTTCCTTCATTTAGAAAATATGTTGATTAAATACGGAGCACGTTTTGGTTTACTAGTAATAATAATTGATAAGTGATTATTTATAGTATATATAGGGTTAGTTTAGTCCGACATTTATTATAAATATCCTTAAATAAGCTCGAAATCATGGTATTATTGCATTTTTAGAAATTAAGGTGTAAAGGAAGGAATTGAGGAAAAATAAGAAGAAACAGAGTTAAACCCGCAAAAATAAATTTGGCGTTGTGGCCATATGTGTTGATGTTGTAGGGATATAAGGCACAACATGGGAAGGAAAGGCACGTGCTGGGAGATATGAAAAAGTGAAGAAAATCGACTTTGGAGTTCCGATGCAGTGGCGATGCTGTGGAGCATAAAGTACGGCACCGGAGGAGCAGGTGACAACGCCAAGACACCAAGGAGAAAAGAAATACACAAGCAGTGGCGGTGTAGTGGGATATAAGGCACGGTGCCGGGTAATAAGTGACAGCTCCAAACACGCAGGAAATAGAAAGTTAAAGTTTTAATTCGAGTCAAATTATAAAGTATGGTTTCTCATTGTTATTAGGGAGTGTAAATAGGTATTAGGACGTGGTAAACTAACCACATACCAACTGTTAGCCACCGTTAGAGTAATGTAGAATAAGTTTTACATTGAGTTTGAATATTAAGGAGTTTGTGTGAAAAAAACATTTAAGATTTCATGTTTGGAATTCACGTTTGGTTTCGTTGATTAATTAAAGGTAATATTTATATTCATCTATGATTTGTAATTTTTTCCATTATAAATTGTGATATGTGTGTTTCAATGAAGTGTGAGTAGTCTATTAATCTTAGGGGTAAATGGATCTTGTAGTGTAAATGTTATGCTTTGAATATGAATAAAAAGTGATTACAAAAGTCCAATGGTTAGGATTTGTATTTATTCTGAGCGTAATGCTTTAGACGTCTTGAGTACAAGTTTAATGAACTTAGGCTTTACGAGTTATCATTGTCGTTGAAGCTTTTAATCTGGATATGAACGGTACAACCGTAAAATACATAACATCGAGCGATAATTATTGAATAGGGAGGCACGTATAGTAAACTTAGTTTTGTTATGAATCCAATTATTTAGAACTTAAATCAATGTAGAGCTTACTTGATTCAAATCGATAGGTGGAGTTCTAGTTTGCACATTAGAATATTTTCCATCAACACAGTGGGTTGAAGTGGATTTGAAGGAAATCTATTTATTCTAATTAGGCATTGCACAAAACATAATGAGATGTACACATGAATATAAAGTATAGTATTAAATTACCTAGGTGAAGTTGTGAACTAAGATATCTTTAATATAATAGATCAACATAAGTTGATTACACTATTACTATGAGCGGGCTGTTATACTTGCGGACCGCATACCAAGTTTTTGGCGCTATTACTGAAGATAGTTAGCCATTAGATTTATTTTGTTAGTTTGAATAGTTGCTAAGTTTTATTTTAAGTACATTATTTTTAAGTTCATAAAAACAAAAATAAAAAAGGCTTAAGTTTCAAGTTTGACTTTCTGCACTTGATCTTTTTGTATTCTCTCAGGGATATTTAGTGCATGTGTAGCAAGGGAGAGAAGGACCTAGTACCTTACGACCCGGAGATTGATAGAATGAACAATGAAAAGAAAATGAAAGGAAATAAGGTAGCTGAGGAGCAAGCTAGAAACCAATAATAGGGCCACGGGAATAACAAACCTGCAGGTGATCTGGTAGTACAGGATAAAATACAAGGATAGAGATGCCTTCGTGACTACTTCAAGCCTAAACTTCAGGAAACATACAATTGAGTGATGAGGATTTTAGCCAGCACCACTGAGTTCGAACTGAGGCTATATGATAAACATGGTGCAAAATAGTCTATTGAACTGGCTATCCAATGAATATCCAATTTCACATGTTGAGAGTTTTTTGGTGAAGTGTGACACCGTGCACATCACCGGAGTTACGAAAGAGGTGATCAGAATGTGACTTTTTCCATTCTCACTGGGTGGAAAAGCTAAATCCTGGTTCTAAGGGCTAAATGCAGGAAGTATGAATTCATGGGCAAAAATCAATGAAAGATTTCTAGACAAGTTTTTTCCCCTGGTGAAGGTCAGCAAAAGGAAACGTGAGATTAATCAGTTAAATTAAGAACACATCAAGTTTCTTGGCGATGCTTGGGAAAGATTCAAAAAGATGCTGAGGAGATGTCCGAGACACGGATACATGAATTGGGCACAACTACAAATTTTCTACTATGGGATAAACCACAGCACGAGAACATTGGTAGATGCCGTATCAAGTGGCTCTCTATTTACCAAGGATGAGGAAGGAGAATTGGATCTCCTTGATCTTATGTGTCAAAATTCTATCACAGGTACTCGTTCCACATTAACGAAACCAGCATGCATCTACAATATTGACTCGTAAGCGGCAATTATGGAATATCTATCAAATATGAGTAATCAAATGATGAAACTTTAGATGGGACACCAAGGTCCACAAGCAGCACAACAACCCATGAATAACCAAGGCATGGTGGTTAACTAAATTGGCATATAACAGGGAATGAAGCATGAAGACATCGACTTCATAAACAACCAAGGCTATCAGAACAACTTCATGCTGAGTGGAATGTCTCCTCAACGGTGTTGTCAAGGATATAACAAAAATAACCTGAACTTCTCTTACCGAAATCCAGATAATGCACTGAAGTTACCTTAAGGCTTCGAGCAATAAGTCCGTAGGGGAAGCTTGGACGGAGCGACGAGATGACTTTATTGAAGTCAATTAAGAAGTACTTACTAGCCATGGAAGTGGAATATAAGGAATTCCATGAGAAGCACGAGAAATAGTTGGAAGGAATAAACCAAGCCATAAAGAGGATGGATAATGAGTAGTCACAATCCATCAAAAACCTAAAGAGGCAAATTGGTCAACTTACTATAGCCTTAAACTCGAGGAAGGAATGACAGTTTCCTAGCAACACCATCATCAATCCCAAGGAAAACGTGAGTGCTATTCATATGATGAGCACTACGGTAACAAAGGAGCCAAGACAAGACTAAGTAATGTATAAGCATGAAGAGATGCATGAGAACAACACGGAAGTAAGGCAAGATAAGCTTGATGGTTTCATGAAACAAAAAATCTAAGTCTTAAAGAAAATGAAGGGGAAGCAACAATAGAAGGCCAAGAAAAAAGATGAAGGACCTTCCAAAGAAGACCCACTAGGCAATGACGTTAAGTTGGTTCCAAAGAAATTGGAACCAAAGCTCAAGTTCATTCCATAATTTCAACATATCAAAATGAGAGATCCTGGAGAGATAAACATATTGATAAACATTGACGGGCACCGATTTATAAATGTCTTATGTGATACGCCAGCCTCGGTCAATGTCATGCCACTGATGGATATGATACACGCTAACTTGAAGATCAATTGTCTAGATATGATAAATTTTTAATTAGCAAATGGTAATTTGATGCCTACTATAGGAAGCGTCGTGAATGTGCATGTGAAAGTAGGTAGATTCACATTCATTTCGGATTTTGAGGTCATGAACCACAACATGGACGATGATGTATCTATGATACTTGGGCTACCATTCTTGAATACTGCCAAAGCAAATTTGTACACAAGAGGGTGGAAGATCACTATGAGTATCGATGAGGGAGATGATGCTGAAAAAGTTATTTTTGTCGATGGTGAAGAAGTACATCCGAATGGGAATGACATCATACAGTCTAATTTGTAGATGGAGCTTTTCGATTTAGACTCGGACTAAATGTGTGAAAAAGCATCAGGCTAATAACGTTAAATTGAACGTTATTGGGAGGCAGCCTATTGTTTTAAATTTTAAATTTTAAATTTCAACTTTTTAAGTTTCAGTTAGTAGTTTGTTATTTAATTTAATAATTACAATTAACAAGTTTTATTTTTAACTTTCGAAAAATTTATGTCGAATATGCAGGAAAGACGATTCGTTGGGTGATGATTCATCGGAATGGAAATGTCTCGCTAACTCGCGAAAGAGAAAAAAAGAGCGAAGGATTTCAAAGCGGTGAAGATAAGGTGGATGGGCCAATCGAAGGTAAAAATTCATTAATTTTGATACTTTCATTGATTTTATGTGGTCACGACACCATGTGTGAGTTATACACAAAGTCGGAGGAGCGCCAGAGGAGAATTAGCAAAGAAAAATACGCGAGGACGTGGGCTATAAGGTCGATGTCATGGGTATTACCTATAGCGCCGTGTGTAGGCCACATTGCCGAGATGGCAGTAGGCATAAAAATTGATAAAAACCCCACTGCATCGTTGATGCAGTAGCGGCACTTTTACGACTCCGGGGCGATAAAATGGGTTTAAACCCTATTTTCATTCATTCTAAGCACTTGCACTAAACCCCACCACAACCACCAAGAATACATCCCTCTAGAGCCAAAGTTTGATAATTTTTAAGTGAGATTAGTGATTTCCTAGTTATTGAGAATGAAGAGGCAAGTACATTGTGGATTTGCACAATTTGGAAAGCTAGGGCATTGAGTTTTTGATTTTGATTCAAAAGAGAGCTAGGGTTCTAGTTGGTGAGAAAAGTTAGAGGGCTTCAATTGAAAAAAACTTGGAGGAGTGTTCTACACCGAAAATTAATCCAACAGTTATAATTTGAATTTTAAAGATTTTAATGATATTGTATGAAATTGTGGATTTAAGATTGTAGGATAGATTCTGCAAGATGGTTTAAATGTGAGGATTCATACTACCCATGGAGACTTAGTTGATGTCTTTGCATTTTCGGCATATGCATGATCCATGTTATGTGAATTTTGATTTTTTATATGATATGAAGACTGAGTGGCATTGCATTGTTGTTAGTTGCTTGAATTTGAAGAAATGGCAAGAACAACGAAACAAGTAAGCCAACTAGATCAAACGATTTTGAGGCTTTCACCTGTAGGAGCCAAATGAAGAAGAGCCTATACCTTTTAAATCCAAAATTTCCAATTGTAGAGAGGCTAAGGACCAATATGAGAAAATCCTTTGTAAGGAATTCGTTTGTGAAAGGGGAATTAATTTGCCAGCCATTTATGATAAAAGAGTGAATAATTTCATTAGGCACTAAAATTGGGAGTAACTCACGCAAGAATATAGGATAAATAACGTTAAAGGAGTGAGTGACATTTTTTTTGAATTCTATGCTAATGCGAAGATCACAGATAAGGATAAGCCAGTTAAGGTGAGAGGGGTTTATGTTCCCTTCAATAGATGTGAGATCAATACTTTTTATAGGTTGGAGGAATTAAGCTTGTATGAATATGCACCGACTTTCCCTGGAATATTATATGAGAGAACCTATAACTTATACCCTTTTAGAGCAATTAAAAATGCATTTATTGTTCCAAGACAACAAGGATAGGTCACGGGAGATGAGAATGTGCTGAAGCATATTAAATGGGGAGTGTTAGAAAGGTTTTCAAGAAGTGGCAACATTTTCTTGTAGTATCGTTATACCCCATTTCTCACTAGGGTGAGATCAACAAGCCGAAAGTGGCTTGTTTTCATGATATTACACAGTATGGGGAGATCAACATCGCGGAGATCATACATACCAGTCTGAGGGAGTCTATTATGTCAGAAAGGGATAACAAGCTGTTGTTTCTTATATTGGTTACTCAGATGTGCTTAATGGCCAGAGTGACATTGATAGATGACAAATAATTTGATATAGAGGTCCAACCAACCATGGAAGAAACTTTCATGCTTACGTGGAAATCACCACCTAGATACAAAGACTCCGAGGAGTGAGAGAGAGAGAGCCAAGGGAGCCAGACTTGAGGTCAATTTGTTGGTAAAGAGACAAGAGGATCAGGCAATAATAATAGTAACAGCAACAGAATTATCCCAAGAGCTAGAAGATGAGGAAAATGAAGAAGAGGATGAGCAACAAAAATAAGGATTTACTAAGGGCTACAAGTTTGTAGACCCAGAGATATGAGAGCAAGACTTGGACGGTTCTGACGTCTTTCCACCACCTTCTCCACCACAAGCACCTATAGCACCACCTGAAGATTTGACTCCATAAGAGCATAGGCATTGGATAGCAAAAATGAGGAGATAGTACCAAGAGGACTGGGGTGCAATACCAGGCAGCCATGCTTAGATATGAGCATGATATGGAAAGGATATATCAATATCGACGGGACAGGTGACATAATTTCATATTGTTTGTAAATCATCATAAACACATTTCTAGATATGAAAGGAGCATACAGTTAAGACCTACTAATAGGTCAATTGATTTTTCAGTAGCACCAACATACATGTTTGATTAGGATTTGGTGCAGAGCAGGAGGGTGGAGCGTCCATTGACACCATCCCAAGCTGGAGCTGATGATTCAGATGACAATGATGACGCACAGTCCTAAAGTCATTGTAATAGGAGTACCTTAGACATGAGGAAGTGAGAATAACTTCAATACCAATTTTTTAGCATTTAGAATATTTTGTTAACTATTTAGTTTTTTTAGTTTTATTATAACTTGTGTTATTGCATATGTTTTTATATTTTAGTGTCTTCATGTTTCAAGATTACTTTTAAACCTTAAGGACAAGGTTTAGTTTAAGTTTGGGGCATCGACACTACATTACACTATGAGAAGTGGTAAAATAGGTTGAGAAATAAAGATAAACACTACATGTATGATCGTTTAATTTTTATTTTGAAACAGTTATGGAGGAAAGCATGGTAGTGTAAAAAATTTTCATTTTACTTACTATATGAATGTTTAAGTTGTATAGCTTAGGTTATATATAGTAATATATAATGAATAAGTAGTTCATTTGTATGTTCATGCCTTTAATTATGGATGAGTATACTACAAGTATCTTATTGATATGAAACTCAATAAAATATTTCTAAATTTTGAAGAAGAAACAATAAAATGTAGCAAACAATGGTGTGATTCATGATTAGAAACCTAGAGCTAGGAAAAACCTTGAACTTGAAACGAAAGAAAGAAATTATAACACTTCTTATGGGAAAAGTTAGATCTATAAGGATTTTATAAAAGAGTGAATCTTACTTGTAAATAAAAAGCAAATAAAAACTAAGTGCAAAGAAGGGAAGAAATAAGCATTAAATATTAAAAGTTGGAGTTAACTTACTTCATTTAGTGAAAGTGAGAATTTCTAACAAGAGTTTTAAAAATAAAAAAAAATAAGAGAATCCCACAAGTTCTACAGGAAAGGGAGCAGAGAACTTGATGGTTGGAAAAAGTGAGGAAGAGTAAATTCCATAGAAAAAGGAGCATGGATTGACCAAAAAAATGAAAAGAAGAAGAAAAGAAAAGAGAGAGAAAGAAAAATAGAGAAAAGAAAGCGGAAGTAAGCTAAAACTCTTCAAATAAAAGATTTAGCTCGAGTATGAGTAGCTAATTAAGTCAATTTTCCATCCCAACTATGTTAAAGTCTTATAGACTCATGAAGTATTAAATTCCACCAAAGATGAGTATGAACTATGCTCTTTTGCGAATTCCTTAGATTAATGAAAAATAATGAGATTGTATACATGCTACTTATGTATTGAAACGAAACAAACTTGTGAGTAGTGATGGTTTTTGGTTGTTATCTACTTTAGTGTTTTGAAAGTGAAGTTATATGTGTTGTTAAAGGTACATACAACAACAACAACAACATAACCTCAGTCCCAAAATGTTAAAGCTACATGCCTTACAAATATAAGTTTTTTCAAAGAAAAACTCTTGAGTGGATCATTAACTTCAAACTTAGTGAATTAAAGGATACTTCATAAACAATGTAAATTGAATGAGAACTAGTATTAGGAGACTAAGTAGAATACATCTTTGCTCCAGACACGCAAAATCCTAAGTTTGGGGATATTTGATAAGTGATTAGTTATACGTATATATAGGGTTAATTTAGTCGTATATTTCATATAAATATCCTTAAATGAGCTTTAAATCATGGTATTATAGCATTTTCAAGGAATTAAGGTATAAAAGAAAGAATTAAGGAAAAGCGATAAGAAACGGAGTAAGAACCCACAAAAATACATTTGGCGTCGTAGTGACATGTGTTGACGATGTGGGGAAATAAGGGACAGCGTGCTAAGGAATGTCACAGCATGGGAGAGATGAAAAAGTGAAGAAAACAAACTCCGGAGGTCCGGCATAGTGGCGGCACTATAAAGCATAAGGGACGACGCCGGAGGAGCAGGCAATGGTGCCAAGACACCAGGAAGAATGGAAATAAACATGTAGTGGCAGTGCAGTAGACTACAAGGCATGGTGTCGGCAGTAAATGACAATGCCAGACACGCATGAAATAGAAATTTATAGTTTTAATTTGAGTTAAATTGTAAAGTAGGGTTTCTAATTGTTATTAGGGACTATAAATATTAGGATGTCGTACACTAACCAAATACCAACTATTAGCCACCATTAGAGTAATTTAGCATAGGTTTTACATTAAGTTTGAGTATTAAGGAGTTTGTGTGAAGAAAACATTTAAAACTTCACGTTTGCAATTCAAGTTTGGTTTCGTTGATTAGTACGAGGTAATATTTATATTCATCTCTGATTTGCAATGATTTCAATTACGAATTGTGATATATGTGTTTTAATGAAGTGTGAGTGGTCTATTCATCTTAAGGATCGATGGATCTTATGGTATGAATGTTATGCTTTGAATATGAATAAAAAATGATTATAAAAAGTGCAATGGTTAAAATTTGTATTGATTCTGAGCATAATGCTTAGACATGTTGATCACGTGATTGAAGTTTTTTAATCCAGACATGAACGGTACAACTGTAAAATACACCACATCTAGCGATAGTTGTTGATTAGGGTAGCACAGATAGTAAACTTAGTTGGTTGTGAATCCAAGGATTTGGAACTTAAAGCAATGTGGAGTTTACGTTATTTACACAAATAGGTGGAGTTATAGTTTACACATTAGAATCTTTGCCATCACGACAATGTGTTGAAATGGATTTGAAGGAAATTTGTGTATTCTAATTAGACATTGCACAAAATATATTGAGATGTACACATGAATACCAAACATAGTATTAAATTACCTAGGTGAAGTTGTGAACTAAGATATCCTTAATATAAGAGTTCAAGTAAAGTTCACATTGATTTGTTAGAATAGTTTAAATAGTATAAAACCAATTAAAAAGTGAGTTCCTTAACAATAATTCAAGTCAAATAGGTAATTAACAACTACTGCAAAAACCTTTCCTTGAGGACGATATTTGAGATCAATTTAAGTTGATTACACTATTACTACAAGCGAGCAGTTATACTTGCGGCACACGCATCACTAATAATAATAATAATAATATATATTACTATTATTATTATTATTATTATTACTACTATTAATATCATCATCATTATTATTATTATTACAAGTGAGTTTTTTCTTAAAAGACTTTGATATGTGATACCATTTTCTAAAGGGAGTATGGTTTTGTGATGTACATTTGATGTAAACATATGTTAGAAAGTTACCAATCAACTGGTTCTCTTAATATGTAGTAGAATAGAAATTTCATTAATAATCAATGGCTCGATACATGACTAAACATAGACTCAATTGCCCTAATAAAAGTATAATGACTCACTAATCCTATTTGCTCAAAAGAATTGCCATGAGTTTGACTGTGAATATGGCTGTAGCACATAAGCAGTTTGACAATTAGGGACTACTCTCTACAAATATCTGAAACATGTGACAGTACACAAACACTATTAAAACAACATAACGAAAAATAAAACTTACCATGAGGGAAGAAAATTTAAGACTTCAAACAAGGGAAAACATAATCAAAACTTTCAAGAAGTGAATACAAACTACATAAAAATAAAAACTAAAGAAGTGGTGTAATGACTCGCTTATTTTAATAATTATTTAATTGAACGATTTTAGATTAGAACCCTGCTCAGACTCATGGTGGACGTCAGAGATTAGTCTAGGGCATGCCTGCCAAGGTATAATTGATTGTTATTTTGTGTGATGCCTGATAAATTGTGTATTTGAATTATAAATAGCATTACTCTATTTATTCTTCTATTTCCCGTGTTTTGCGTGAGTTACGTGCACGGCAGGTAGATCCTTGAGATACGTGTAGCCCAGGTAAGGGATGTTTTGTGAACTTAGATGAATAATCTAGCTTAGTTGATTTTAAAGCTCAAGAAAATAACACTAAGCTATGGAATTAATCAATTAATGTGCCTATATTTTGTATTTTTGTTAAGTATGAAAAATAGACTTAAGTTAGTCCATCTAAATAAATCCATTGGTTTGACATAGGGATGCATCATCCAAAGGTTGGGGTGACACATTAAGTGGACACTAATGGCCTAGATAACTAAATTAAGGCCCTCGATAAGCTTAGAGATGGGCAATTTGGACAAGATGAGGGGCTAGGTTTATGAAGTGGACAATTATATATATATAACGTATCCAAAATCAGATCTCTACAAAAGCAAATCATTGTAAACATAGAGAGCAAAGTGAGGGAGTGGCTTCATTTCATAATTTTAAGGAGTTCTTCATCAATTTGGAGAGGATTAGAGTCTATGAGAGCATGATCTTAATAAAACAAATAAGGTAATCATCTCTACTTTCATTTTCAATTGTTAAAAATCATGGATTTGAAGTGCTATGAATCATTAATATGATGATTCTTGTGAAAAAAAAGTTTCTTAAGCTAAATTGAGGTTTTCTATAATTTAGCAACTTAAGTGAACATTGAATTTGCATTTTCAAAGGAATTTCAAAACTGCTTTTGGTATTCTTGTCTGGTGAGTGAATGCATGAATCAATGATGTAAATTGTTGTTGTTGACTATTGTTTATAGTGTTGAAGATCCCCCACGAGTCAAGGATGAGGTTGATCGCAATGGAGAGGGCCAGGGGACATGCCAGGAGTCGGGAAGATCATAATTCTTAAGTTAGGAATTCTGGTCCCCAACCCATGTAGCGCGCTAATATGTAGGATTAGTACGCTACCTAACCTGGGTGAGACCAAGTTTAGAACAGCAGGAAGCACGCTACCCAGCAGGCGAATAACGTGCTGATGACCCCATTAGCTTGCTACCTAGCAAGCAGCTAGCACGCTAATCACCTCATTAGTGCGCTAACTGCAGTTCAATTCCGTTTTAATTGCAAGACCTATTTTAGGTCGAATTGAAATTTTGACCTTAACAACCCTAAAATACATTGGAATGAATTTAAAACTTGTATGTAGGATCCTTAGGACCTAGGGAAGCTTAAGGGACCATCGGACAACTATTTCAGGGTACGGGTGTGCGGTGAGGATCAAGTTTTCATCATTTTTTGTAAGGAAACCCATGAGTAACTTCATTAGTATTCTTTTTATTTTCTTGATATTTTACTACTGTTTATTATTATTATGCACCAATTTAACGCATGCATACATTCCACTCTCGCGTATGTTTATGGTTGGTCAACGGGACAGGCATAGCCCTAACCTGGCACTCTGTGGATTAGTGCAATCCGGGAGTGACGTTCGTTTATCTACATGTTATTCTCTACCCATAAGACCCATTCTATGCGAGACCAGTAAGTACGAGGATGAGTTAACGTGAATATTAAATGATTTTCTCCAAATTTACTTATTGGAACTTGTCTCTTTTTTTCCAAGTGGCAGATCTTACGACAAGTTGGGGGAAGGCGGCGCTTGACGACTTCATTTGATCTTGAAGAGCCCCCTCTAGCAATTAGCACAGGTGTTTGTATGTATCATATTATCGTCTTTTAGGATGTATTAGGAGACTATCATACCAGATACTTGTATATTGACTCACTTTTGTGCTTTTGTCACCTTGATATATATGGTATCATTTTACTGAGTTTTTCCATTACTTAGGGTTCGTTTAATTGCAAAACTTGTTATTTCACTTAATTGCATGCTCAATAAGAAGACTTTTGGTATGATAAACAACCTAAACGATTAATAACTCACGTATACGAGTTTTAGAATGCCAAGACTTAGTCAATAAATCGTTAAAACTTCATTAGAACTTGACAATTAAATAAGTAAGCTAAAAAATGCCTGAATAATTGGATAAGCTTGGAAAGTAAGAAAGGGTTAAGTATATATCGCGGGCGGTCATACAAAGGCGAGCAGGATATGGCATGATCTGGTGATATGTCCGGCAACATGGTAGTGCTCAGTTTTTCTTATGAATTGGGGCCATCACCAGAGGACCAACTCAACAGTCGTACAGATCCACGAACGATCGTTACGAAAAATGTACTGCAACGAGAATGAATCTAATCTTCACAGATTTGAGAAGATCTGCAGTTTATTGAATAAATAAAACTTAGTGAGATGCATTAATTGGAACCACCGCCTATCAAAAGTAAAAATCGGGGGTGGTTCAAGATCTTGAATCACAAAAGAGGATAAAAAAGACATTTAGGGTGTAGAGTCGTTGCTTGAACTATCAATTGCTCGTAGTCAAGTGGTTGTTCATTGATTTGGCAGGTTTGAGTCTCCACCTTCTAAATATGCATGAGGTTGGCCAAAGCATACATATAGTGTGATTGATTAGGCATTAATTACTTGCGAAATTTAAGGTTAAGAGTTCGACATGTATTACAACCAATATTAAGTGTTGGTTTAATTTTTTATTAGAAAATATTTATACGTGAGGTTGAGGGTTCGAGTCTGTATGAGTAGGTTATGGGGTTGTTGTTGGATGCAATAGTAGAATAATTTTAAAAAATAAAAAATAAAAATTAGATAACTTTCCATTGAACACGACGTATATTAAAAAATTTAAACAAAATAATTAAAAGAAAAACATAAGTGGGTCTAAGGGAAGAAAGCAAGATGCCGTGATGAGAGACTTCGGATATTACCAAGATTAATGGGGGTCATCCATTAATATATATTTTTTGCAGTAGTTGATCGAAGTCATCCTTGATAGGAAATCTTGGCAACTTCCTCTATGAAGATGAAGATCATGACGTCCTTATGTAGTTGCTTTCCTCTCAGCCTACACTCGTATGTCTCACTTATCTTATCCTATTATATTTAGTTTTTGCTTTCGATTGATTTTTCAAACTCAAGAAGTACTCATTTGTTAATTAAATAATCGCAATCCAAAGCTATTGCCTAACCATAAATTTTAATGATTATGAACAAATATAATGAAAATGAGTAAAAATAACTTTTTACCTAAAAGGATAACTAGTTTTCACAAATTGAAACAAAAAGGAGCTAGTAATAAAAAGTATGGGTCGGACTGCTGTTTGAATAATATGACCAGTGAAATGAGTAGCTATGACCCTCATCAGATGGTGTACTTATATATTTAAGTTATCCTTTGAATATAATAATAATTAAATAAACTATCAAAAGAAAGCCAAACCTTAATTAATGCCTAAATGATATGTTAAAATGTCAAATAAAAAAGCAAGGTGGCCCAAGTAGTACAAAAATTGGCAGGTTTAGCAACCAAATTTTCCACCGCTAATCTGATCAGCAACCGATTACTGACGCAATTTGAGGTATCTCAAAAAACCCTCGTCCCTAATTATTCAATGACGAATTATATTGTCCAGATCAAAACGTCGCTAACGTCGCTAGCATTGCAACACTGTAGACCAAGTTGTCGTTACTAAGTGTTGACTATGAGTTCGTCCCTAATACATCGTTGATTAGCGACGGATTGGCGACGGATGCTTTTGTTTGGAACTACGTGTTTGATGTTTATCCGTTGATGATCAGCGACGGATAAAGTTGGGGCATGTGCCTTAGGTCAATCTAGAAAAAATTTTTATCTTACAATTTTAGTTACTAAAATTGAGGTTTTAATTTGCTGTTTTATTATAAAGGATTGCATGTTTACCTTATAGTAAAATCCATTGGTATTTGTTGAAATATCATAAATGTCTCTAGTCGGTCATTATACTGAGAACTATAATGAATTAAGACTAGTGTGAATCTTGATTGATGGTCATGTGATGATCATGCGTATAGGGACACGAATCGAGATCATGAGTACTTGTTAAGGAACAAGGTACTAGACCGACCCACTATGATAAATTCCCATAGATTAAGTCATAAGTGTTACTCATTATATCTATATCATTTAGTCATTCGACTTGAGATTACCATAAAATTCAATATTATGAGCATGGTAATTTGACACAATCAAATGTTGCTTTTGATCGGACGATTATAAAGATTGTGATTTGTTACCATGAGAATTATATGTGAAGGTGTATAATCGAGATATAATTTGTCACTCTCGTATAGAGGGAGATATCAGTGGATCCCTTGATATGATAAATTGATAATGGCCAAGTCCATGTAAATTGATATGATTAATGTCACTTGGATGTTTTCAATTTACCTAAAGATCGAGACTAGTACGATTGAACATTAAGGGTGACTTTCCATGCCTTATGTTCAATCAAAAGATATCGCACGACAAAATGATATGATATATGTTATTCATTAGGTTGTATCGATTTTGATATTCATGCTACTTGGGTAGTCATAATGCCTTACTAGAGACCGCTTATGACTTGTGTACCAAAATGGTTTTGGTTCACTGCCAACGTCGCATGAACCTATTAGGTCGTACACAAAGAATTACTTTGCGCAATTTTAATTGGTCCAGAGTAATGAATTTATATGATAAAATTCATGACATAAAAGTCCTTACGATTTTTTATATGATAACTTGTTAATAGGGGTGTATATGTAACTTGCTTAAACTTCCTAAATACAATAGTTGTATTATGAATAGGATTTTAAGTAAGAGCTTATCTACACATTTAAGGAGAGGGTGAAACCCTAAAACAAAATAAGATTTTTGTTTTTGCTAGTTTCCAGTTCTCTTGACTTTGGGAGAGAAAGAAAAGCGTCGTCTATCTCTCTCAGGGCTAGCACTCCAAATTCTGGTTACCGTTCGTGTATGGATTTCTGATAGAGGACGCGTACTTGAACGTCTTGAAAATCGAACAATCAGAGAAGGAAATCACAGAAAAAAGTATAATTTACTTTCGTAGATCTAGTTTAATGGAACTTATTTTCGATCTTGTTAAGGTTTTTCAAAATTTATTTTGAATTTCCCACTGTGTATGAACCCCAAAACTAAACATATAAATGGCGGACAAGTGGTAAGTACTTTCTTGTTCATGACTGTAGACTTGTCGTCGCTAATCCCTCAGTGATTCTAGTTTTTTTTTTGTTTTTCAAAAAATGCATGTTCCAAAACATTTATAAACACCCAAAAATACAAAAAATGAAGTAATATGATATTTTATACCTAAAAAAACTAAAGCGAAATACAAAAGAAATGTTGAGGGCATTACGAATGATACATCTACTACTCATAAACGTTAGCAAGGCCATCGTAGTCCTCATAGCTAGTGACGTCATCTACATAATGCTCGACATCCCGAAGATGTTGTTGAGGGCTTAGCTGGGGCGGGACATGAAAAGACGAGGCTACGGATATGGGGCCCGAGAAGTGCGGGCCCTAAGATTGCCAAAGAAAGTCGATCCGCACTGGGTCCGACTAAAAAACTCCAAGAGGCGAGCAATCGTAACCTCGTGCTTCTTCTGTGTCAACTCATATAGTTGTTGTTGAGCATGAAGCTTGGATACCTCATCTGTCAACCTCGTGACCTCCCCAGACTGAGGGGACGAACCAGCTCCTCCATGGTCGGGTCATGCCGCAAGCGATCCGAGTCCGTAGACAAACCCTCCTCTTTGCCAACCAACTCGTAGTATAAAGCATCCTCATCAATCTGCCTCGTCTAAAGATGTTTGTGTGATCTCCTCCCGCCTCCTCTGGAACTCCTGTAAAAATCGGTGAGAATTCAAAATTACATAATTATATAAAAGATTTGAATAAGTAAATATGAAAAACTATAAATTATTAACTTACATATAAAGCACGAGAGGTTTCATTAATGAAAATAGTTCCATGTGGACATGTAAGAAAAAGTCTTGATGGGAACACGAGCGCCCGCATTATTGCCATAAAAAGTGTTGAAGGTCAAGCAGAGCTTCATTGAAGAAGATGAACCAGCACACCGAAGAGCAAAACAAAGCCTCAAATAACTCGTCGAGTGCTTTGTGAAATTGTATTTATATCAAAATGAAACTTTACATCACAACCGTTGATCTTAACTCATCACAACCGTTGGATTACAACACACAACGCACACACAAAAACCACTTGCAGCACATTACAACAGAGGATATACCTCGAGATTCACAATACACTCAACATCAATGATTCACTCTAACATCCCCCCTCAAACTAAGGGGAAGAGAAGTGAGACTTAGTTTGTCCCGTAAATACAGAAAACGAGAAACAGTAAATGATTTAGTAAAAATATCAGCAACATTATCAACTGAAGGAACATGAAGAATATGAAGAAAACCTCCTAACACTTTATCTCTGACATAATGAATATCTAATTCAATATGTTTAGTGCGAGAGTGATATACCGGATTCTTGGCTAATGCAGCAGCACTCATATTATCACACCAAACTGTAGGAAGAGCACCAAGAGAAATCTTCAATTCTGAAAATAACGACTGAAGCCAACTTAATTCAGCAGTTACGTAAGCAAGAGCACGATATTCTGATTCCGTACTAGAGCGAGCAACCACCTGCTGTTTTTTAGACTGACAAGATATCAAATTAGAGCCCAAAAAGACAGCATAACCTGCCACAGATTTCCTATCATCCACCGAGGCAGCCCAATCAGCATCAAAATACCCAGTGAGAAACAGTTCAGAACTCGGTTTAAACCACAAACGCAAATCAGCAGTACCTTTGAGATAGCGTAAAACTCGCTTAAGAGCTTGCCAATGCAACACTTTGTAGGAGATCTACAAACCGACTTAAAGTGTTCACTATATAAGCAATGTCCGTAGAGTGTTAACAAGATATTGGAGACCACCAAGTAAGCTCCTATAGAGAGTTTTATCATGAAAAGAAGCACTGCCATCCTTGTACAACAGCTTCCCAACAGCAAAGGGAGTAGCAATGGGCTTTGCATGAGACATGCCTCCCTTTTGTAAAAGCTAATGAATATAAGCTGTTTGAGTCAAGTACAGTCCTTTGGCAGTCCTATGAACTTCCATTCCCAAAAACAAATTCAAATCTCCAATATCCTTTAACGCAAACTTACCATTCAACTTATTAATGAAAGATTGAATGGAAGTTTGATTAGAGCCAGTAATTATAATGTCATCCACATAAACCAGCACATACAACACAACTTGCTCATGATGAAAAATGAACAAAGAGCTGTCAGCTTTAGAATTGTGGAAGCCCCAAGACAACAAAGTGGATTTCAACTGATCAAACCATGCACGAGGAGCTTGACGAAGACCATACAAAGCTTTATGCAATCGACACACAGCAGTAGGTTGAGAAGGATCCACAAATCCCATAGGCTGATTTGTGTAAACCTCCTCAACTAACTGACCATTTAAAAATGCATTATTTATATCAATCTGTCTCAAAGACCAACCAAAATGAACAGCCAAAGACAAAATGACTCTAATAGTGGAAGCTTTAACAACAGGACTGTATGTCTCATCAAAATCAATACCGGGTACTTGTTTAAACCCTTTGGCCACTAATCTAGCCTTGAATCGATTAATAGACCCATCTGAATTCCTTTTAATAGAGAAAATCCACTTATTGCCAACAACATTTTGACTAGGAGCAGAAGGAACAAGAGACCAAGTATCATTCTTCATAAGAGCATGATATTCCTGATCCATTGCTGCCTTCCAATGAGGAATTTGAAGAGCAGCAGCAACAGAAGCAGGAAGATCATGTTCATGAGTGGATGTAGTAGACAAAAACACCTTTCTTAAACTGATTCCATCATTGGCTCTAGTAATCATTGGATGTAAGTTTTGAGGATCCACACCAGTCCTTGAATCCACTTCAACAGGAGGTGTAACCTCAACTAAAGCAGGCACATCAGACAAATCAGATGAAGAAGACGAAAAACCTGATGGAACCAAGGGCTGATGTGGAACCAACAAAGGAAAACTGGTAGTCGACTCGAGTGAGGAAGATGTTGTTGTATGAGTCTTATCAGCAAATAAAGAATGATAAGGAAATTCATTTTCATGAAAAACAACATTTCTGGTGATGTAAACCTTCCCAGATGGACTCAAACATTTGTAGCCCTTATGTTGACTGCTATAGCCCAGAAATATGCATTTTTCAGATCTAAACTGGTACTTATGAGCATTATAAGGACGCAAATATGGAAGCATGCACATCCAAAAACTCGAAGCAGATTGTAATCAGGTGATTCATGAAATAATTTCTCAAAAGGCGACATACCATGCAATACTGTAGTAGGAAGACGATTAATAATAAATGCAGCAGTAGAACATGCATCCCACCAGTATTTCAGAGGTACTTTACTATGAGCAAGCAATGTAAGACTCATTTCAACTATGTGTCTATGCTTACGTTCAGCTCTACCATTCTGTGCATGTGTATGAGGACAAGGATGCTGAAAAATGATTCCACATTCATCAAGTACAGATTTAAAAGATCTATACTCACCACCCCAGTCAGATTGAACTCTCTTGATAGTAGAACTAAACTGATTCTCCACCATAGACTTAAAATGCAGAAAAGCATTCAAGGCATCTGATTTCAATTTCAAAGGATATAACCATGTAAATCGAGTAGAATCATCAATAAAGTGTATGTAATAGTTGAAACCACCCGGAGAAGTAATTGGTGCAGGACCCCACAAATCAGTATGGATCAAATCCAAAACATTATTCGACATTCGACTGGATGAATGAAATGGTAATGCATGACTCTTGCCCAGTGGACAAGATCGACGACAAGATCAAATATTGAACCGATTGGAATATGAAGTTTGTGATGCATAACCTTTGTTGAAGTGTCTTTTTGTGCGGGATGACCAAGTCTGAATGCCACGGTGAATACGAGACTCTTATTTGACACAAACAAAGCGAAGATGTGAAGAAGGTAATTGTGCAAAGTGGACCGAGAGATGCGATATAGACCATTTTGTATCTTGTTAAGTGAAGAAGAATCTCATTGGTTTGAAGGTCCTTCACGAAACATACATGAGGATGAAACTCAATCAACACATTGTTGTCTCTGGTTAACTGTGAGACACTCAACAAATTCTTTTTGATACTAGGTACACACAAAGTATTATGAAATGATAATTTAGAGCCAACAGATGGAATGCAAGCAGACCCAATACCAGTAATTTTCAGCAACTGACCATTACCAACCATTAAAGATTGATTACCTGAATATGTTGAGCTGTTAAGCATCTGAGAGGAGTCCCAAGTAACATGAGATGTAGCACCACTGTCCATGTACCACGATCCCTCATGGCCAGCATCTGATGCAGTGAAGAAAGATGACGGTGTATGAGATTGAGGAGTGAAATGCCTCATCTGTGGCAGTGGAGAACTCCCAGTTTGAGAACCCATGTACTTCATATCTGCTCTATAGTAACATACAAATGCTTTGAATGTCCAAACATCCCACAGATTTGACATGTGGGTTTCTTTGTTCTTCTTGGATGATTTAAAACCTCCTCTCGCTCGAAACCTTCCAAAGACCACGACCTCTGGAACCACCATTTGCTCTATTCCCATTGGAATTCCAATTATGAACATTCAATTTGGAGCTACTGTTCTTAATTTCAGCAGCATTGGCAGATGGAGAATCCTGTAACACTAAAGCATTTACATCTGGAATCACATTATACTGATCCAGGGTTTCTTCAAACCCTATCAGTGTAGAGTGTAGTTCTTGCCATTGCAAATCACATCTTCCTTGCAAGAAGGTAGTAATGGGCAGATATTCCCTGTCTAAACCAATTAGTACACTTGAAATCAAATCATCTGTGCTCACCACTGATCCTGCAATAGCCAGATTATCAGAAATACATTTCATCTTAGACAAATACTCTCTCATTTTCATAGCACCCTTACGAGTTGTATGAAGTGCTTTCTTGAGAGACCGAACATGGACTCTATTATTAGATCCAAAATATGTTTCTATTTCTCTCCACAACTCATTTGCTGTTTGTTTCGGTGTATTCACAATAATCTGCATTGCAGTATCAGGCATCATCGCATTTATCAACCAACCTAACAAAAATCGATCTCTACTGAACCATATCTTGTACTCTGGATTTGGTAATCCATCAGTCAAGAATTTATCTGGTATTTCCAGAGATCCAAAAAGATGACCATCAAGATCAAAACCTTGAATAGCCGGAACAACAATCGATTTCCACAAAAGAAAATTTGTTCCATCAAGCTTTATAGTAACAAATTGACTCAAAGAACTACCAAATGGAGTACCAGAATTCAAACCTGAGGTACCTCCTGATACAAACCCTGAAGATGGAGATCCCTGTTCCATGACTCCAGACCTGTTCGCCATTCACACCAGTGTTCCTTCTCTTTAAGATCTCACGAACTTTCTTCCAGATCTGTTTGTTTTTCACCCAGATCTCACAACTGTAACCCCAGATCTGACACTTTCTTCACCAGATCCAGTTGTTTGACGACCAGATCTCGTAACTGTAACCCCAGATCTAGCTCGTTCTTCACCCGATCTAGCGATTTCTCGTCTAGATCTAGTTCTTTCATCACCAGATCTTGCTATTTCTTGTCCAGATCTGGCTATTTCAGTACCAGATCTATGCACAGAGAGAAAGATCTCACAATCTTCTTCTCAGTTTTCCTGAACCTTGCTTCAATCTCACCAACAGTGAGACTGAATCGTCACCACTATCACCAAACACCAGAGATCTGGCTTCTCTCTCTAGATCTACAACGTTAGCTGCTCATGGAGCTCTGATACCATGTTGAAGCTCAAGCAGAGCTTCATTGAAGAAGATGAACCAGCACACCAAACAGCAAAACAAAGCCTCAACAAACTCGTCGAGTGCTTTGTGAAATTGTATTTATATCAAAATGAAACTTTACATCACAACCGTTGATCTTAACTCATCACAGACGTTGGATTGCAACACACAACGCACATACAAAAACCACTTGCAGCACATTACAACAGAGGATATATCTCGAGATTCACAATACACTCAACATCAATGATTCACTCTAACAAAACGATAAGTTAAAAACGTTAGTAAATAAATTTAAAAACATATAAAGCATATAAATTAGTTTTTAATATTAATGATATTTACCAATCTCTTCTTATGCGTAGCAAATGATCCATTATCGTCGGTATGTTTCGACATACCGGTGCCAAGGCTGTTCTGCTCACTCTTTTAATTCTCGGATGCCTTCTTCAACTTGGCCTTGAAAGAATTCATATCCCAATTCATGGGGGTTAATTAAAACCTCTATCTATTAAGTGTTATTAAAAGCTCAAATTGTTCTAGTGCAAAAACTTCAAGTATTGTTCCCACTCCTCCAGTGTAAGGAAACCCAACCTCTCACGATGTCGCCGCATCACGTTCATCAACCCCGCATATCTTAGTGACACTTTTGGGCAAAAGCACGAAAGATCTGTACTATAATTTAGGGATCCCATGTAAAGAATCTTTAAAACATAATGTCAAGTATATCAACGATAATGCAAAACTTGCAAATAATTCTAAAGAACAATAAGTCTCAAAAACTAACACTCCAATCATCCCAATGGATGTTTTTATGGTACTATGGGACTATTTTCGAACACCATTCATTCGGATGCTTGGCTCTCTTAAAACTGGCACTGATGTATTGAGCGCCAACATTGGATGGACGCAACTTGTTGATCATTCACCCCATAAGTATTCTCGATGGAAGCCTTAAAAAACTTTTGTTTTAACAAAGAAATACTTCTTATCTTTAATCCATATAGGGACCTTCGAAAGTTGCATATCTGTCCACTCAGTAGCTCAGCCAGAACAACATCCCCCATATCCATATCCTTATTAGATAATGCTGACGTTACAGTGGTCGATGGTCTAGGCACTAAAGGTGAAGGTGTGGCGTGTGGTGATGGTAAAAACGTAGACGTATGAAGTTGCGGAGAGAGGGATGGTCAGCTAGACAATGGATGATTAGTCGAAAGTTTAGTGTGTTGTCGGGCAAAAAATTATCAGTGCGCCATTAATTGATTATTTATGTTATAATTATGAATAATGTAATATATAGAGTGTGAACATTATTTGTAACAACCCCAAATTTCGAGGCACACCGAGTAACGCCACGTCGTCGGACATGTCACCAAGCATGCCACGTCACCGCACACTTGTCATTGACGACCCGTGTGTGACGACCCTCACCTAACCTAGGGTCAAGTCGCTGAAGTGATTATTTAGACATATATAGGGCTAGTTTAGTAGTATATTTAGTATAAATATCCCAAAATGAGTCCAAATTAATGGTGTATATGTATTTTCAGGTACACAAGGCATGACAAAAGGAAATGAGTGAATTCGAGAAGAAACAGAGCTAAAACACACAAACGAGAGGTTGACATTGTGGCTCACAGGTATGGCGCAATGGCAGTTCAAGGCACAGCATGGAAGATGAAGCCACAGTGCCAAATACCAAAAAAGAGAAGAAAAAGTGAGTAAGGATGGCTGGAGCAGTCGTGGCTCCGAGGAGGTCAAGGGACGGCGTCGAGAATAGTCATGCATAGCACCTAGGCTATTGAATGGAGAATTTGCACAAAGAGCGATCGACGCAGTGGTCGCACTGTGGGTTTGTACACACAGGGTTGGGACAATAAGTGACAGCGCTGAGATGTGAATAAAATAGTGGGTGAAATTGTCTAGTAGGGTTTCTAATTGTTTTCAAACGTGTTTAGGGAGTATAATAGACACTAGAACATGGTAAACTCACCAATTACCACCCATTAGTAACCAATTATGATAGATTATCCACCACTAGCAATAGTTAGCATATGTTTACTTTATTCTTTTGTATTAAAAAAGATATATGGATAGAAGACATTGAACACTCATGTGTGGTGATTCGGGTTTTGTTTTTATTGATTTACTTGAAGTATTTCATTATATCTCTAATTTCGATGAATACCATTATGTGCATATTTGTTTCAATGAAGTGTGAGTAGTTTATTAATCTTAGGGATCAATGGACCATATGGTATGAATGTTATGCTATAAACATGAATAGAGTATAATGACTAAAAAATGTGGTTAAATTTGTATTGGTTCTAAGCGTAATGCTATGAACATATTGATTACCTATTTGTTGATATTAGGTTTTAAAAATTATCATGACCATTAAAGCTTTTAAGCCGGATATGGACGGTACAACCATAAAATACACAACATCGAGCGATAGTTGTTGATTAGGGAGGCACGGATTGTAAACTTAGTTGGTTATGAATCTAAATATTTATAACATTAAAGCAATGTGGAGCTTACACTACTCACACCAATAGGTGGAGTTCTAGTTTGCACATTAGAATCTTTTTCGTAATGACAGTGGGTTGAAGTGGATTTGAAATAAATCTATATATTCTAATTAGGCATTGCACACTCATAATAAACATGATAAAGTGAGTTGAAAAGCATAGTATTTCATTACCAAGGTGAAGTTGTGAACTAAGATATTCTTATTATAAGAGTTAAACTAATTTACAATGTTTTTGTTAGATTAGAGTATTTTAGTTATATAAACCAATTAAAAAGGATTTCCTTCGAAATTTAATAATTTTGACTTGGTACATATTGAGTGCATAGATCTTTCCCTAAGGACGATATTCGTAAACAATATATGTTGGTCACACTATTACTACAATCGAGTCGTTATAGTTGCGGCCACGATCTAGTTTTTGGCGTCGTTGCCAGGGATTAACAACCACTTATAATTAGTTAGTTTGAAAAGTTGCTATGTTTTATTTTAAGTAATTTACTTTCAAGTTCATAAAAACAAAAAGAAAAAAAAATAAAAGGTTTAAGTTTCAAGTTTGACATCTACACTTGATCTTTTGTGTTTTCTTTTCACAAAGAATTAGTGCATGCGTAGTAAAGGAGAGAATGACTTAATACCTTACGACCTTGACATTAACAGAACCATCAAACGAAAGAAAAAGAAAGGAATCAAGATAACTGAGGATCAAGCAAGAAACCAATAACATGGCCAAGGAAATAACCAACCCAAAGGTGATCTGGTAGTGCATGATTGAGTGAAAGGATAGAGATATCTTCATGACTACTTCAAGCCAAAAGTTCAAGAGACTTACAACGGAGTGATGAGGCTTCCAGCCAACACCAACGAGTTCGAACTGAGACCGTCTCTAATCAACATTGTGTAAAATAACTTGTTTAATGGGCTAACCAATGAAGATCTTGTTCCATATGTGAAGAATTTCTTAGAGAAATGAGACACTGTACACATTATCGAAGTTACATAAGAGGTGATTAGGATAAGACTTTTCTCTAAGTGGAAATACCAAATCCTAGTTACAAGAATGGAACGCAGGGAGTATGGCCTCATTGGCAGAAATAAATGAAAGATTTCTAGATAAGTTCTTTCCCCCAGTGAAAGTCAGTGAAAGGAAGCTAGAAATTAATCAATACAAGCAGGAATATGTCAAGACTCTTGGTGAAGCTTGAGGAAGATTCATGGAGATGTTGAGATGTCCAAGACATGGATACGTGAAATGGGCACAACTCCATATTTTCTACTATAGGATGAACCAAAACACAAAAAAACACTAGTAGATGCCACAACAAATGGTTCTCTATTAACCAAGGATGAGGATGGAGCATTGGATCTCCTAGATCTTATGTCTCACATCTCTACTGTCGATAATTGTTCCACAGTAAGGAAACCTGCGGGTGTATATGAGATTGATTCGCAAGTTGCAATAATGGCATAACTATCCAACCTGATTAATCAAATGACGAAGCTGCAAATAGTGCCACAAAACCTACAAGTGCAGAAGATACAAAAACCCATTAATCACAAAGCTATGGTGTTTAATAAAATGGACATGCAATAAGGAATGGAATATGAAGAAGTAAACTTCATGAAAAACTAAAGCTATGTAAACAACTTCAGGGTTAGAGGAATGGCTCCTCAAACTTCTCATATGGAAATCCTGATAACGCATTGAAGTTACCTCTATGCTTCGATCAACAAGTCCAATATGGGAAGCTAGGGCAGAGCGAGGAGATAAATTTATTGAAGTCAATTAAGAAACTCTTGCACACCATGGACATGAGCAATATGGAATGCCATGAGAAGCATGAGAAAGAGATGGAAAAGGTGAATCAAGCTATGTAAAGAATGGATGATAAAAGATCTCAATCCATCAAGAACCTGAAAAGACAGATTAGTCAGTTGGTCATTGCCTTTAATTCAAGGGAGGAAGGACAATTTTTGAGTGACACAGGCATTAATCTTGTGGATAATGCAAATGCAGTCCAATTAAGAAGTGGAAGAACAACTAAGAATCCAATGCAACCAAAAGATATAACAAACGACACATGGAAAAGAATTGATGAGCAACACCAAAAGGATATAAAAAACTTAGAGAACGACATAAATAACTTAAAAGAAGTTGCACCAGTAGAAGAATTAGAATCGACTCAAAAGAAAGCATGGGGAGATAAGCAAAGAAAGACATGGTACCAGGGAAAGTGAAATTTCTTGATAATCCACTCGTAATGAATCCACATTTACCATATCCTCAGTGATTCAAGAAACAGAAAAACCAAGAATAGTTCAAGAATCTTGTGGAGATATTTAAGAAGTTACACATAAACATAACATTCACAGATGCATTGAACATATGCCTAAGTACACAAAATTTCTGAAAGACATAATGGCAAGAAAACTGTGATTGGATGATTATGAAACAATGAATTTGATAGAAGAATGTAGTGCCATTCTACAAAGGAAGTTACCACAAAAGTTGAAGGACCCAAGAAGTTTTGCACTATAGGAGTGCATTTGTTTAAAAAGGTCAGATGTGATTTGGGAGCAAACATAAATTTGATGCACTTATTAGTATTTAAGAAGTTAGGTTTGGGAGAAGTAATGTAAACTAATATGAATTTGCAATTAGTAGATCGATGAGTGACCTATCCAAAAGGAGTAATTGATGATGTATTGGTAAAAGTGGATAAGTTAATTTTTCCCTTTGACTTGGTAGTATAGACATGGAGGAAGACTCAGAAGTACAACTAATCTTAGGGAGACCTTTCCTAGCAACTGCACGAGCATTGACAAATATTCAAAAGGGAGAATTAAGGTTACAAGTAAATGATGAAGAAATCCTATTTGATATCTATAAGACCTTGAAATTTCTAAGTGAGGAAGAGCACTCTAAAAGCATTGAAGTTAGAGATGTACTTTCTGATTGTGTTTCTTAGATAGCCAAGGAGTCTACTCTAGATGACCCTCTGGAGTAGTGCCTAGTCCAAAGCATAACCACAAGTTCTACAATTAAGGGTGAACTTCAGGAGGTAGTAAATGTTATATCACCAATAGGCCCCACAACGTATTATAAATGTTTTGAGAAATTAGAAAGAGAAATGGAAAGTGCATTTATTGAACCAATAATGGAATTAAATCCTTTTCCAGAGCATCTAAGATACACATATTTAGGAGAGAATTTAACATATCCAATGATTATTTCAGCAGTGTTGATAGAGTTGGAAGAAGAAAAATTGCTTCGACTCTTGAGAGAACATAAATCAACTTTAGGATGGACAATCAAAGATTTGAAGGGAATTAGTCCAACTGTTTGCATGCATAAGAACTTAAAGGAAAGAAAATTATAACTAATCAATTAAAGCTCAGAAGCGGTTAAATCTAGTAATGAAAGAAGTGGTAACTAAATAGATTTTGAAATGGTTGAACGCTGAAATCGTCTACGTTACTTTAGACAGTTCCTAAGTTTCACTTATACATTGGGTACCCAAGAAAAAAGGAATGACCATTATTCAAACTGAAAATAGGGAAATCTTATGCACTAGAACAGTAACTGGTTGGAGAGTATACATTGACTATCTAAAGTTAAATAAGACTACAAGAAATGATTAGTTCCCTTTAGCATTTATTGATCAAATGTTAGATAGATTAGTAAGGTATGAATACTACTAGTTCCTAGAAAGGTACGGGATATAGTCAAATAGCTATAGCACCAGAATATAGGGAGAAAACGACGTTTACTTGTCCTTATAGAACATTTGCATTCAGACAGATGCCATTTTGACTATGCAACGCACCAGAAATATTTTAAAGATGTAAAATGGCTATTTTCTCTAATATGGTTGAGGATATCAGGGAGGTATTTATGGATGCATTTTCTATATTTGGAGCATATTTCAACTTATGCTTGCAAAATTTGGCCTAGTTATTAAAAAGATTTCAAGACACAAATTTGGTACTTAATTGGAAAAGTGTCACTTCATGGTTCGAGAAGGAATTGTTTTGGACATAGAGTGTCTGCTCATGGATTAGAGGTAGATGGAACAAAAATAACACCAGTTAAGAAATTGCCTATACCAAGAAATATTAGAGATATAAGGAGATTTTTAGGGCATGCGGGTTTCTATAGAAGGTCTATTAAGAGTTTTTCAAAAATTGCTAAACCATTGTGTACATTGTTGGAAAAAGATTTTCCATTTGAAATGAGTCCTGCATGCATTAAAGCATTTGCGAACTTGAAAGTAGTTTTAATTTCGACACTAATAGTGGTAGTACCAGATTGGGAATCTGAATTTGAAATAATGTTCGATGCAAGTGACTTTGTGGTAGGAGCATTGTTAAGCCAATGAAGAGATGGAATATTCAGAGCTATATACTATGCAAGTAAAACTTTGGATCCAGAACAACATAATTATATACTACGAAAAAGGAGTTTTTGGTAGTGGTATTTGCACATGACAAGTTTATAGCTTACATAGATAGATCAAAAGTCATTGTGTACACCGACCATGCAACAATATGTTGCTTATTTGGAAAAAATGATGTCAAATCAAGGTTAATTAGATGGGTGCTATTATTGCAAGAGTTTGACTTAGAAATTAAAGATAAGAAATGAAGTAAAAATTTAGTTGCGGGTAATCTTTATAGGTTACCTCATAAAGAAGGTGATATATGGAAGCCAATAACCGAAGTGTTCATGGACGAGCAACTATTTCTAACATCAAATATAATGGACTATCTCGATTTAGACTCAGACTAAATGAGTGAAAAGGTGTCGGGCTAATGATGTTAAACTAAGCGTCACTGGGAGGCAGCCTAAGGGCTTTTAAATTTCAGTCAGTTAGTTCGTTAATCAAGTAGTTATTTGGTTTAATTAGTTCAATTCATACGATATAGTTTACCTATGAAACGAATGATGTAGGTATGATGATAACCAAGGAGAACAGATTTCTTGAGGAGGTCTAAGTGATGTGCATACATGAGTTACCTATGAAAGAGTATGATGTTTCAGGTTCCTCGGTACAAGTTGGGATGAGACCAGAGCTAGAGGTTATTTTCGGAGTTATAGACTATTAGAGAGTTGATTCGAGTATGGAAAGTACAAATCATAGACTGACAATGAGGAAACTTCAGATTGGAAGCTTTTGTCAAATAGAGCTTTGAGATTTATGGATAGGCTATGGATAGTGAGAGGATTTTATTCGGGAAGTTCATCGATTATGCTATATTATTCATCCAGGGAGCACCAAGATGTACCATGACATGAAGCAAATGTAGTGGTGGTCGAGGATGAAGGCGTATATTGCTAAGTATATCTAGGAATGTGGAACTTGTAAGTGAGCGAAAGGGGATCATCAGAAGCCCAAAGGGATGTTGCAACCCCAACCTATTCCATAGTCGAAGGGGAATATATAGCCATGGATTTCGTGACCGATTTACTGATGACAAGGAAGAAACACGATGCGATTTGGGTAATTGTGGATCGTTTCACTAAGTCTTTGCGCTTCATTCAAAACTCCATAGGAGATTCAGTGGACAAGCTGAGTGGGAAATATCTTGATGAGATTTTAAGGCTACATGGTGTCCTGGTGTCTATTGTTTTGGATCAAGACCTATTTACTTACAAGTATTAGAACAGTTTACAGACCTGGATGGGAACCAATCTCAATCTTAGCAGTGCGATTCATCCTCAGTCAAATGGCTAGACTGGGGGACTTATCCAAATTCTGGATGATATGCTCAAGGCTTATGTGTTAGATATCTTTGGGAGTTTGGAGGACTACTTACCATTATGCGAGTTTGCCTATAACAGTAGTTTTCAAGCAAGCCTTGGTATGGCGCCATTTGAGGCACTCTATGAAAGACCTTGCAGGTCTCTAGTATGTTAGGTATAGGTTGGTGACACGGTGTTGATAGGGCTAGAGATTGTGCAGGATCGCACTGAGAGGATTAAGCATATTAGGCAATAACTACAGACTGCAAAAGATAGACATAAAAAGTATAATGATAAGGATCATCGAGATAGTGACATCAAGAATAATGATTATGTGTTGCTTAATGTTTCATTAATGAAAGGATATTATAGATTTGGGCTGAAAGGGAAGCTTGCTCCTAGGTACATTGAACCTTTTGAAGTGACCAAACAAATGGCCCGATTGCCTACAAGTTAGCTTTGCCACCTCAACTAGCAGGAGTTTACGACATGTTTCATGTATTTGATGAGTAGCCAATTAAAATTCTTTATAGGAAGGTTTAGAAGCTTCGCAAAAAGGATATCCCACTAGTTAAGGTGCAGTGCCAGTTCCATGGAGATGAGGAGCTAGATTGGGAGCGAGGGGATTATATGGAATAGCACTTTCTAGATCTCTTTGAATCTTAAGGTATGACTTACTTTTAGTTTCGAGGCTAAAACTTCCTAAAATTAGAAATATTGTAAGACCCCTCAAGTCTATTCTGATAAATTGTCCTAAAATCGAGGTTATTATAGTAAATATGGATGATATTTGTGTAATGAAGTGATTACTGTGTGAATTATATATTACTAGTTGACTTAGGTGTGAAACTTAGCCTAAGTGAAGGAGAACAAACTTAAATGTTTTGTTAGATGATTTAAACAAAGCATAATGGCAAAGATTGTAAATATACATGAGGGTAATTTTGTAAAAAGAATAAATGTATGGATTAAATGAGGGCACTAGGATCGTCCTATTGCTTAAACCTATCAAGATGAGATGTTGGGTTGTAATTGGTCAACATAATTCTAATTGTGTTAACTAAGTATTTGAACCAAATTATGGGTTATCTTGGTTTTGAAAACACTATGTAGAGGAATTGAGGAGGAAACCAAGAACACATGCTTGGTAGATTTGGTGGTTGAGAGGAAACCCTCATCAAGATCTCACAAATTAGGTATATAAACTTACTTCATCTTTTCTATCTTCTCTATTCGATTTCCGCACTCGATTTTGGATTGAAATAATGGTTTATCTTGATGTTTTTAGATGGAAGATGAACCCTTTGATGGTGTATTTGGTTTATTCAATTGGAGTTGCAAGATCTATGTGTTAATGGTGTATTTGGTTTTGAATACGTTCTTTACTATATTGATTGGCTTTGGACCCTTGGGGGTCGACGTGAATTGTTAGGGAATTTAGGAATTTTATTTGGATCTGGAATTCCAAATTCTTATCAAAGTCACGCCAGCTCCTCATTCACAAGCGGTACGATGCTGGTTACAGTGCTACTTGGGCGGTTAAGGAATTTGACCCAATGATTCCCTAGCGTTGTGATGTGTAACGAATGGCACTGGCAAATCGCTCGGGCTAGTTCATGGTTTTTTTTCGAAGTCCAACGATTTCGTCCCAACACCCTGTGGGTAAACCCATGGCACTGGGAGGGCGCGAGACATTTTTTCAAAATTAAAATCGAATGTTATGTTTTAAAATATAACTAAATTTAATTGAGATATAATGTTGGGACAAGGGCAAGGTAGTGGTAACAAACCCCCAAAAGGCTTTTACCTCGTTTTCAAGATATAAATTTGAATTGAGCAAATACCTCAAACAACATGTTAATAATACACACATGAACCTATACGAATGTAGACATGAGAAGAACCGGTAGGGCTTCAAAGTCGGGTTTGGATAGAATAGCAACGCTTCGAGGTAAATGGGGTTTATTTTATCTTAAATCATGTCATGCTATTAGTTATGCTAAAATTCATGGTAGTGAATGGTTTATATCTTGTAGGAACCAAGTTGAATATATCTTGTCTTTCCGTTTCATCTTGTTCTTTGAGCTCTTTATTTATGAATGCATGTGGAACTAATGTGCTTGAAATGAATAATTGTAATGGTATCTCGAACTGGAGAGCCAACATTCACTGGTCATCTCCCTTCGCTATGCTTGGACACCAATTTGTTGAGGTCGGTTCATGTTGGATATTATTGAATCCAGTTTGTTTTTTAGACACTAATCTGTTAATGCTGGGTCATTTATGACACCATTGAAGCCAATTGGTTGTCATATCACATAGTTTTATTGGTTTCGACTTCGTTTATTCTATGGCATTCGTGTCATCATAGTCATCTTATTGACTATGTTTTGCATTATAGAGTATGCTTGCATATATTATCCTTTCATGCCCGGAATTATAGTAGGAATTGATGAATAACCTTGTTCATGTTAGTTATTAAACATTAGTTATTACTTAGATGATTAAGGGTAAAGCATGCTTCTGCTCTATTGAGGCCGTTGAAATATTTCTCACCCTACTATTTTCCCCCTCCAAGTACCTCAGTTGTTGCTCAAGATAAAGGAAAGAGAAAGGTTGAAGTCTAAAAGCTCTTTTCTTATTTTCGAGGTTGTTCTATTTATATTTTTGTTGATTTTGATACATTATGTAATTAACAAGGGATTTTAGCATGGGTAAACTTAAACCCATAAGTTAGTTGTTAAATTTATTTTAGATTTTCTACTATAGTTCCACGCTTAATAGACTTAGAAGACTTTCATTTCACACTATTTATATGTCTTAGTAGTCTATTTATAGAATGTCTTGTAGTATTTCACAAGTTAAGGCTTACTAGATCATTGCCCGACTCACTAAGTTATCTCTAGGGTTTGGCAATGATTTAGGCTAGGCATCCTGGTTATAGGAATTCGAGTCGTCACAACAAGCGTCTCTTATTTTCTTCATGAGCCAATTCTTAGCTCATATAGTTTGTTTAAAACTTCTCTTACTGAGGAATCAAGGGTGGTTTAACTTTCTTGTTTTAAGCTTGACGTTAATGTCCTTTAATTCATTAAGTATCCTACATCGTACATGCGTCCGTTTCGCAATTTAATACTTAAGTTAATTTGGTCGGTATGTAACTCCTTTGCACATCCCGTATGTACCCCATACCTAGGCAAATCTTTCATGCCTGATAAATTACTATTCATTTATCACTTATTAAGGCGTCAAACTTGAATATTTCGTCCATCTCACCACTTGTCGATATCCTTAACACTTGGTCATCTTTGTACACCTATAATTTTCCCATTTAAATTGCATTTCAAGTTCTCTTACACCATTCAGTTAAGATTTTTGTTTTTGAGCTTACATTAAACTCTTAGGCTCCCAAGTGCTAGCAACATTTTTGTTTAGCAATTCTTAACCATGTTAAGTTTGGATGACTTTATCTTCACTCTGAGATTCATGTTTCGCAACTAGCTTAAGTTATTTCCTCGTCTTTCCTATTTATCGTATTGTTCGCGCTACACGGTATAATATATATTAGTACTTGATCCTAACCTAGGATCCCTAAATTTAATCGTCAATCTATCATTGGTTTGATACATGATCCTTCTCCAGACTGTCTAGTCTAATAGTTAAGGTTCTTAAGGTAAGGTTCATTTTTTTCGAGAAATTATGAGTTACTTTCAACGAGCGATTTTTATGATTTCTCTTGACGTCACACATTGATTAGAAATTTTAAGTTCTTGAACAAGGTCTTCCCCTTGAAAATCCTACGACTATGAAAAGCTATCGTAGTAAGTGTTTTCTCTCTTAAGTTCATAACTTTCCATAAAATCTATTCACTTATTCATTTTTTTCACATTTCGATCCTATCTTAGGATCCCTAATTTTAAGAATCAACTCATCATTGACTTACGTATGGTGGCATTAGTTACATTATTTATTCCTCGACATTATTTTGATTCAACTATCCCCTACCTATCAGGTTAGGCTCCACTTTGACTCAATACTCGTTAGTTCATGTGTCCATTAATGGAGAATCATACCAAAGATATTCTTTTAGCTGTGTAGCCCCAATTAATTTTAATGATTCACCAATCATTAGGTTTATTACGATACCATCAGAAGTGATTTACACCCTTCAAGTTTTTTAAATTTTCACTCATATAATCATTCAATTTTGAGGCATTCCTTAATTTCTCAATTATGGTACCATCATCATGTAACTCACATTCATTTCGAAAAAAATTTATCAAATTTTGGTATCCCTAATATTATGAGTCAACTCACTCCTAGTTAAGTTAGAATAATTTATCTTTGTGTTGATTGCCTTTGATTTATATTATTTTAACCTTATGTCCTGGGTCCTTTCAACATTTACAAATTTTTACTTGGCAACGTGATCCTCACACGTGGCAATATTGCCAAATATAGTCCTCGACTTAAGATCTCTAATTTTTTTAATTGGTCCTTCCTAAAGTGTATTAGCGTGACACTTACCAAAGTGTGCACAATTTAAGTTGTATTCACTATATTTACAAATCGATTTATTTTAAGGTATTCTTAACTTCTTATTCGATATCCCGTACGTCATGTACATACGTTTCGAGTTTACCCTTAAAAGTTTCATCAAAATAGGGTAATCAATAACTCAAAAACTCGACTTAAGATTATGGTTTAATATAGTCAAAAGAACATTTTTTTCGATAAAAGTAGATTATACGTGCTTTCCTATCTTGAATTAAGTTTTCAAGTTTAGCTTCCTAGCCAAACAAACTTAATTTGATTGCTAAAAACCAAGATTCATTGACATCCTTGCTATAATCAATACGACTTTTTAAACAAGGTATCATGAATTTTAACCATTTTATTTGAATTTCAAGAGTTAGAGATACTTCTCGAAGTGTGACCATATTACTACTTCTATTTACGTATGTAGGGTGACGACTCACTACCTTTTCAGGTCTCATAATTTTTATTTAAACCCTTTTATTTGTTAAACTACCATTAAGTATAGGCACATAACACTAAGTAGTTTCCAATCAAAGCTTATTTATTCTTGCATCAGTCGTTGCAGACTTCCATGAAGCACGTGTAGAATCTCACAAAGAGTTCGTTTCGATTTCCTTGCATCGTTCATTGTCATTCCTCCTACTATCTCGTGAAACTCAAGTTCCTCATTCACTTGCGGAAATTCATCAGAGACAATAAAACTAGTGAAGCAAGACAGTTCTTCGTATATCTAACGATATATTTATTTATACACGATAGTGGTGCGTGCCGCAGGTATAACGACTAGGCTGTAGTAATAGTGCAATCAACTTACATTGATCACAGATATCGACCTTAAGGAAAGGTTTTTGCACTAGTTAATTACCTATTTAACTTTGAACTATTGCTAAGGAAATTCTTTTTTAATTAGTTTTATACTAAACTAAACTAATCCAATAAATCAATTCAAACTTTACTTTAACTCTTATATTTAGGTTCACAACTTCGCCTACGTAATTTAATACTATGCTTTTCAACTACTTTTACATCCAAATTTGTTATGTGCAATGTCTTATTAGAATAGACATATTTTCTTCAAATTCACTTTCGCCCACTGTCGTGACTAAAAAGATTTTAATGTGCAAACTAAAACTCTGCGTATCGGTGTGAATAACGTAAACTCCACATTGCTTTAAGTCCCAAATCTTTAGATTCTTAACCAACTAAGTTTACTATATGTGCCTCCCAAATAAAAAACTATCACTAGATGTTGTGTATTTCTTGTTTTACCATTCATGTCCGGATTAAAAGCTTCAATCACTTTTTAGTCATATTTAAAGCATAATATTCGTACCATAGGATCCATTGATCCATTATCTAAATAGAATATTGATACTTTATCGAAATACACATATCACTATTCAAAATGGAAATCATTGAAAATCAGAGATGAATATATATATTACCTTCAATTAAATTAGTGAAACCAAACTTGAATTGCAAACGTGAAGTCTTCAATGTTTTCTTTACACAATTCTCCTTAATATTTAAACTCAAAGTAAACTCTATGCTAAATTACTTTAATGGTGGCTAATAGTTAGTAAGTTGCGGTTTTACCACGTCCTAATACCTATTTATATTTCCTAATAACAATTAGAAACTCTACTTTACAATTTAACTCGAAATAAAATTCCAACTTTCTTATTTCTGCCCGACCGACACTGTCACTACCATGTCCCGGCGTCGTCCCATGTCTCCCACAACGCCACCACTACGCCAGACTCCTAATGTTGATTTTCTCACTTCCTTTTCTCTCCCACGCCATGCTTTTCTTTCCCACAGTGTCACCATATGTAGCCACGGCGCCAATCATGTTTTCATGACTTTTTGCTCTGTTTCTTCTCATTTTTGCTAATTTCCTTCCTTTACACCTTAATTCCTTGAAAATACAATAATACCATGAATTTGAGATCACTTAGGGATATTTGTACAAAATATACTACTAAAATAACCAAATATATAAGTAAAAATACTCACTTATCAAATACTCCCAAACTTAGGATTTTGCGTTTCCCGGCAAAAGTGTATTCTACCAAGTCTCCTAATAACTAGTTCACATTCAATTTACATTGTTCATGGAGTATCATTTAATTCACTTAGTTTCAAGTTAATCCACTCAAGAGTTTTTCTTTGCAAAAACTTATATTTTTAACACATGTAGCTTTAATAACATATATAACTTCACTTTCAAAATACCAAAGTAGATCGCAACTAAAAACTATCACTACTCACAAGTTTGTTTCATCTCAACACTCAAGTAGCAAGTATGCAATCTCATGATTTCTCGTTAAGCTCAAGAATTTACAAATAAGCATAGATCATACTCATCTTTGGTGGACTTTAGTACTTCGAGAGATTATAGGACTTAACATAGTTGGAAAAAAAATTAACTCAATTAGCTAGTCGTACTCGAGATAAATCGTTTATTTGAAGAGTTTTATTTTACTTTCTCCTTATTTTCTCTATTTTATTTTTCTATCATTTTTTCTTCTTCTTTTAATTTTTGTTTTACAGTCCCTGCTCCTTTTACTGTGGACTTCATTCATCCTTACTATTTCCAACCATCAAGTTATTTGCTCTATTTCCTGTAGAACTTGTAGGATTCTCTCATTTTCTCTTTTATTTCTAAAAGTCTTGTTAGCACTTCTCACTTTCACTAAATGAAGAGTGAGAACCCCAATTTTTAATTTACAATGCCTACTTCTTCCCCTCTTTGCTTTGTATTATCAAGTAAGATTCATACTTATTCTATAATCCTTAGAGATCTAACTTTTTCTAAAAGAGGTATTATAATTTCTTGATTTTGTTTCAAGTTCAAGGTCTTCCCTATCTTTAGGTTTTTAATCATGAAATCACACCATTGTTTGCTACATTTCGTTGTTTCTTCTTCAAAATCTAAAAATACTCTCATGAGTTTTATATTAACAAGATACTTGTAATCTACTCATCCTCAATTAAAGACATGAACATGTAAATGAACAAATTATTCATTACATATTACTATATATAACCTAATCTATATTACTTAAACATTCATATAGTAAACAAAATGAAAATTTTATACACTACCATGCTTTCCTCCTTAACTACTTCAAATTAAAATTTAAATGATCATACCTATAGTGTTTATCCTTAATTCTCCACCTATCTTACCACTTCCCATAGTGTAGTGTAGTGTCCATGCCCTCAAACTTAAACAAAACATTGTCTTCAAAGCTTAAAAGTAAGCCTGAAACATTAAAACACTAAAACACGCAAACATATATAAGAACGCAAGTTATAATAAACTAAACTAAACATAGAATTGAAATGACTAAATAGTTAACAAAATATACCAATGTTAAAATTGAATGGTATCAATGTCACTCTAACTCTCAAGTCTAAAGGAATCCTAATACACTGATTTCAAGATCACACATCATCATCTGCATCATTAGCTCCAGCTTAGCATGGTGTCAATGGACGCTCCACTTCCCTGCTCTACACCAAATCGTGATAAAAAAACGTAGTCCGGTGCTGCTAGAAAGCAAAGTGACATATCAATATGTCTCATCCATCTGCTCCTCTCATACCTAGCTAAGTATCTCTAATGATCAACAAAAAACATGAAATTACGCTTCCCTTTCCATTTGTATTGCTCTCTTCTCTCCATATCCTACTCATATCGTAATACGACTACCTAGTAATGCGCCCTGTCCTCTTAGTATCTGCTGTCGTGGAGTCAAGTCCTTTGGTGGTGGTACTGGTGCCTGTTGTGGAGGAGATGGTGGAAAGACTTCAAGACCATCCAAGCACTACTCTCCAATCTCTGGGCCTACAAACTTGTAGCCCTTAGCGATTCCCTGATGCCGATGCTCCTCCTATTCTCCATATTCTTCCTTTTCTACCTTTTAGACTAATTTTGCTGTTGCTGCTGCTTGATCCTCTTGCCTTTTGGCCAAGAATTCAGCCTCAAGTCTAGCTCCCTCTACTCTCTCTCTCTCTCTCTCTCTCTCTCTCTCTCTCTCTCTCTCTCCTCCTCGGACTCTTGATAACTAGTTGGTGATTTCAATGTGAGCATAAAAGCTTCATCCATGGTTGGTTGGGCCTTTATATCGAATTCTTCATCATTTCTCAATCTCACTTCGATATTTAAGAAAATCTGAGTAATCAGGATAGGAAACAACGATTTGTTTTCTCTTTCAAACATGATTTTCTCCTTAGATTTTTGTAGATAATCTCTGATGTCGATCTTTTCATTGTTTGTAATCTTATAAAGACAAGCCACTTTCGGCTTGTTGATCTCGCCTTGCTAAGAGGTGGGGTATAGCGACACAATAAAAAAATGTTGTCATATTCTATAAACATTTATAACACTCCCCTTCTTAATGTGCTTCAGCACATTTTCAGCTCTCATAACCCAGCCTTGTTGTCCTGGGACAACCAATGCGTTCTTTACAACTCTAAAAGGTATAGGTTATAGCGTCTCTTGTATAATTTATTCGGGAATCTCGGTTCAGATCCATACAATTATATGTGCTCTAACCCATAGAAGTTTTTAATCTTACGCATATGAAAGGGAACAAAAATCTCTATCACTTTTAGTGCTAATCCTTGGCAATGAACTTCGTATTAGCATAAAATTCAAAAACAATCTCACTCACTCCTTCAACGTCATTCGTTCTACAATCTTGAGTTAGTTGCTCCTAATTTTGTCACTAGATGAAATTATTCACTCTTTTATAATACTTGGCCGGCAAATTAATTCAACTTTCATAAATGAACTCCCTACATAGTATTTTCTTATATCGTTCCTTGGCCTCTCAACTAATGAAAAAATTGGATTTAAGATTTCTAGGCTCTTCTTCATTTGGATTTCTTAAGGTAGATGCCTCAAAATCATTTGCTCTAGTTTCGCTAACTTGTTTCCTTGTTCTCACCATTTCTTCAAATATCAAACAACTAAACAACAATGCAATTCAACTCTAGTCTTTAAATCACCTAAAAATTGAAATTCATATCACACAGATTATGCACATGCCAAATACTGCAAAGATATCAATGAAGTCTCCATGGGTAACATTAATTCTTAATATTCACACAATCTTTCAAAACCCATCCTACAACCTCATATCCACAATTTCATACAATGTCCTCAAAATTTTCAAAAATTCCAAAGCATAACTACATGAAATTGTAAATGTACCTCAATGCTAGATTTATTTTTGGTGTATAACACTCCTCCAAGTCTCTATCAATCCAAGCCCTCTAACTTTTCTCACCAACTAGCACCCTAGTTCTTCTAAGAACTCGAAACCTAAAATCCAAGCCCTAGCTTTTCAACTTAGGCAAATCCACAATGCACTTGCGTCTTTCACTCTCAATCACAAAGAACTCACTAATCTCACTTAGAAATGATCAAACGTTGGCTCTAGAGGGATGTATGTTTGGCGGTTGTGATGGGGTTTTAGTGCAAGTTGGAAGAATGAATGCAAATAAGGGTTTAAACCCGTTATATCAACATCGGCGCCATGCCTAATAGGCACAGCACTGAGACAGAGCTGCCACTGCATCAACGACGTAGTGGGGTGTTTTCTTATTTTTTCGTGCTGCCATCTCGGTGTTGTGGCATTTTCCCCACGATGTCGTGTGTAATACCCAAGGCAGCGAGCTATCAGCCAAAGTACCCCACGTGCATTTCTCACTTATTTCTCTCTAATGCTCCTCTGACTTTTATATCACTCATACAAAGTGTCGTGACCGCATGAAATCCATGAAAGTATAAAAATTAATAAATTTTACCTTTGATTTGCCCATGCATCTTACCTTCACCGCTTTGAACTCACTCGCTTTTTTTCTCTCTTTAATTAGCGAGACATTCCCATTCCGATAAATCATCACCAGACGAATGGTCTTTCCTGCACATTCGACACTAGATTTTTGTAATTAGAACTTAAACTTGTTAATTTTAATTATTAAATTAAATAACTAACTACTAATTGAAATTCAAAAACCTCTGGCTGCCCCCCCAGTAGCGCTTAATTTAATGTCATTAGCCTGAAGTCTTTTCACTCATTTAGTTCGAGTCTAAATTGAGAAGCTCCATCTAGAAATCGAAGATTGTGATGTCATTCTCGTTCGGATGTACTTCTTCACCATCGACAAAGACAATTTTCTCAACATCATCACCCTCATCGATACTCATCGTGATTTTCTTCTCTCTTATGTACAAATTTGCTTTGGTAGTGTTCAAGAATGGTCGCCTAAATATCATAGACACATCATTGTCCATATTGTGGTTTATGACCTCAAAATCGATAATGAATGTGAATCTACCCACTTTCACATGCACATTCACGACTCTTCCAATAGTAGGTATCGAGTAACCATTAGCTACTTGTAAATTCATCGTATCGAGACAATTGATCTTCGAGTCAGCGTGCAACATGTCCATAAGGACATGACATTGACTGAGGCTCCCATATCATATAAGACGATTCTAAACTGGTGCCCATCTGCTTTTATCGGTATGCTTATCTCTTCATGATCTCTATTTTTGATAGATTGAAGTCGCGAGATGAACTTGAGCTTTGGTTCTGATTTCTTCCAAACTAACTTGATATCATTACCTTGTGGGTCGTCTTTGCAAGGTCCCTCATCTTTTTGCTTCGCCTTCTATTGTTGCTTCCCTTTCTTTTTCTTCAAGGCATTGATTTTTTATTTCTTGAAACCATCAAGCTCATCTTGCCTCACTTCCGTTCCGTAAAATAGCTTAACTCTTTGAGAATTCACTTTAAATGTTTTTCTGTTAGGGAATATGCCCTAGGTCATTCTATAAAAATTGTTTATCTTATAATTTTAGCTACTAAAATAGAGTTTTTCATTTGCTATTTTATTATAAGTGATTGCATGTTTAACTTATAGTAAGATCCATAGGTATTTGTTGAAATATCTTAAATCTCCTTAGTCGGTCATTATACTGGGAACTATAATGAATTAAGACTAGTATGAATCTTGATTGATGGTTAGTGATGATCATGCGTATAGGGATACAAATCGTGATCATGAGTACTTGCCAGGGAACAAAGTACTGGACCGACCCGCTATGAGAACATCACATGGATTAAGTCATAGGTGTTACTCATGATAGGTGTAACATTTAGTCCTTCGATTTGCGATTACCGTAGACTTCAATATTAGGAGAATAGTAATTTAACAAAATCAAATGTTACATTTAACAAGACGATTATAAATATTGTGATTGGTTACCTTGTGAATAATATGTGAAGTTGTGTAATCAAGATACAATTTGTCACTTTCATATAAAGAGAGATATCATTGGATCCCTCGATATGATAGACAAATAATGGCTAAGTTTATGTGAATTGATAGGGTCAATTTCACTTGAATGTTTTCGGTTTACCTAAAGATCGAGATTAGCACGATTGAACATTAAGGGTGACTTTCCATACCTTATATTTAATCAAAGGATATTGCACAACAAAAGGATATTATATAACCGATTTTAATATTCATGCTACTCAGGTAGTCATAATGTCTTGCTAGAGACCGTTTATTACTTATGTACCAAAAATGATTTTGGTTCACTACCAACGTCGCATGAACCTATTGGGTTGCACACAGAGAATGGCTTTGCGCAATTTCAATTGGTCAAGAGCAATAAATTTTATATGATAAAATTCATGACATAATAGCCCTTACAATTTGTTACAAGATAACTTATTAATAGGGGCATATGTGTAATTTACTTAAACTACCTCAATATAATAGTTATATTACGAATATGGTTTTAAGTAATGTCTTATTTACACATATAAATAGAGGTTAAAACCCTAAAACAAAATAAGATTTTCATTTCTTACTATTTTTGAGTTCTCTGGATTTTGGAAGAGAGAGAAAAATGTTTTCTATCTCTTTTGAGGCTAGCATTCTAAATTGATATCATCATTCATGTGTGGATTTTTGATAGAAGACAGACACTTGAACATCTTGGAGATCGAACAATCAGAGAAGGAAATCACGGATTAAGGTATGGTTTAATGGAACTTACCACTGTTGGGGTATTCAAAAATTATTTTGAATTTTCTACTGTGTATGAATCCTAAAAAACCAACATTACCACTGTTGGTTATTAACTTTATCACTCCGTAAGGCCATGTAGCAACTACCTTGAATGATCCTGACCATCGTGACCTCAATTTGCCTGAAAACAACTTCAATCTTGAATTGAATAATAATACTAGTTGTCTTAGCTCAAAGGATCGATATTCAATCTTTTTGTCGTGCCATTGTCGTGATTTCTTTTTGTATAACTTAGCATTTTTGTGTGCGTCCAATCTAAAGCCATCATCATTTGAAGGAATATGGCATTCCCTACAACTTTAAAATCCATGTAACGGCCCCATATGCTTTATGCTTTAACTCTACCAGTAAGTGACTTGCTTTTCCAACTGATACAGATACATGCGTATGGGTTTTTTGAATGTCGTCATGTATGCCCACAATGCTTCTTCAAGGTGGAATGCCTAGTCTTTTTCCAAGGTCTTTTTCATTTCTTTGTTACTTCGGCTTGTCCATTTGTTTGAGGATGATAGGCAAGTGATGTCTTATGCCTAACTCCATATTCTTTTAACAATTTGTCAAAGGATCAGTTCCAGAAATGCTACCCCTTGTCACTAACTAGTGCTGCAAGCGTTCCGAATCGACAGAAGATGTTTTTCTTTAAGAATTCTATGACCATTGTTGCATTATTGGTTGCGGGTGCTATGGCTTCTAGCCATTTGTATACATAATCCACTGCTAAGAGTATATATTGTTTCACATTTGAAGTAGGGAATGGTCCCATAAAATCTATTACCTATGAGCTCAACTTCCTGAAAAGTGGTTTATGGAAACTCTTGCCTTTTAGAAATATTTCCTAGTTGTTGACATTCATTGCAAGTTTACACAAAAACATATGAATCCTTAAATAGATCTGGTCAATAAAATCCGTATTGTAACACTTTAGCTACCATTCTTTGTGCTCCAAAGTGCCCCGATATGTTGTTGAATGACATCATTCCAGAATGTCTGCAAATTTCTCATCTGCTACACATTATCAAATAAGTCCATCATTGCATCTCTTAAACAGATATGGCTCATCCTAAAATCATGACTCCACATTACTTAAGAATTTTTTTCTTACTACATTTTTTAACTCTGGAGGAAACACTCGAATGCTAAGTAGTTAACGTAACCTGCGAACCATGGTGCCTCCTTCTTAACCTCAACCTTTTGCATTTATTCTGATTTCATTAGTTTCATGATTGCCATTGTATTTACCTTTTCCGATTTATACATCACTTACTCGTTTCTTGGTTCCTTTATTGCCGTAATGCTCATCATGTGAATAGTAGTAACGTTCTCCTTGGGATTGGTGATGGTGTTGCTAGGAAACTGTCCTTCTTTTCTTGAGTTCAAGGCTACAACAAGCTGATCAATTTTTCTCTCTAAGTTCTTGATGGATTGTGATTGTTCATCCACCATCCTCTTCATGGCTTGCTTTACTTGTTTTATCTATTTCTTGTGCTTCTCATGGAATTCCATATTGCTTAGGTCCATGGCATGGAAGTACTTCTATATTGACTTCAATGAAGTCATCTCTTCGCTCAGCCCCAACTTCCCCTGTTGGACTGATTGTTCGAAGCCTTGAGTTAACTTAAGTGCATTATAAGGATTTCTTTACAAGAAGTTCGGGTTGTTGTATCCTTGATAAAACTGTTGAGGGGTCATTCTTCTCAACCTGAAGTTGTTCTCGTAGCATTGGTTGTTCATGAAGTTGATGTCCTCATACTCCATTTCATGTTGTATGTCCATTTGGTTAACCACCATGCCTCAGTGATTATTTGGTTATTGTGCTACTTGTGGACCTTAGTGTCCAATCTAAAGTTTCGCCATCTGAATGCAAATATTTGATAGTTGTGTCATAATTGTAGCTTACGAGTCAATTTCGCACACCCTTGCTGGTTTCTTGACTATAGAACGAGTACCGACAATAGAATTTTGAGACATATGATCAAGGAGATCCAGTGCTCCAACCCCATCATTGATAAGTAGAGAGCCACATGTTCCTGTATCTACTAGCGTTCTCGTGTTGTGGTTCATCTAATAGCAGAAAATCTAGAGTGTTGCACATTTCACATATCAGCGTCTCAAACATATCCTCAACATCTTTTTGAATCTTTCCCAAGCCTCGCCAAGAGACTCGGTGTCTTCCTACTTGAACTGATTAATCTCAAGTTTCCTTTCGTTGACCTTCATTGGGGAAAAGAACTTGTCGAGTAATTTTTCATTGATTTTTGCTCATAAATCCATACTCCCTGCATTCAGCCCTTAGAACCAGGATTCGACTTTTCCACCCAATGAGAACGGGAAAATTTGCTTTCTGATTACCTCTTTTGCAACTCCGCTGATGTGCACGGTGTTGCATTTCTCCAAGAAATTCTCAACATGTGCAACTGGATTTTCATTGGATAGCCCGATGAACAAACTATTTTGCACCATGTTATCAAAGAAAGTCTCAGTTCAAACTGGGTGGTGTCAATTGGAAGCCACATCACTCCGCTTTAAGTTTCCCAAACTTCTTGCTTGAAGTAGTCACGAAGGCATCTCTATCCTAGCGTTCTATCCTACACTATCAGATCACCTGCGAGTTAGTTATTGTCGTGGCCCTATTATTGGTTTCTAACTTGCTCCTAAGCCATCTTGATTCCTTTTTTTTCTTTCCTTTATTGGTTCTTTCTATCCAGAGGTCGTAAGACACTAGGTCCTTCTCTCACTTGCTACGCATGCACTAATCATCTTCGAAAAGAAAAATAGTATAATCAACTTACGTTGAACACAGATATCGTCCTCAGAGAAAGGTTGTTGCACTAGTTAATTACCTATTTAACTTTGAACTATTGCTAAGGAAGTTTCTTTTCAATTGTTTTTATACTAAACTAAACTAATATAATAAATCAATTCGAACTTTACTTTAACTCTTATATTAAGGATATCTTAGTTCACAACTTTACCTAGGCAATTAAATACTATGCTTTCAAATACTTTTACATCTCAATATGTTATATGCAATGCGTAATTAGACTATATACTTTCCTTCAAATCCATTTTAACCCATTGTTGTGACGGAAAAAATTTTAATATGCAAACTAAAAATCTACGTATCGGTGTGAATAAAGTAAGCTCCACATTGCTTTAAGTCTTAAATTTTTGGATTCATGATCAACTAAGTTTACTATTCGTACCTCCTAATCAACAACTATCGGTTGATGTTATGTATTTTACGGTTGTACCGTTCATATCCGGATTAAAAGCTACAATGGTCATGGTAACTCCAAAAACCTAAGTTCATTAAACACGTGATCAAGATGTCTAAAGCATTACGCTCAAATTCAATACAAATTCTAACCATTGCATTTTTATAATCACTTTATAATCATATTTAAAGCATATCATTCATATCATAAGATCTAGGCGAAACCAGACAATCTTATTAAAGGGGGCAAAATTTAACAGAGGGAGCATGTGTCGACCATAGGGGGCGGGAATGAAGAAATTATATAAGGATCATGTGTCGACAACGACAGTATTAAAAGGGTCCTAGGTGTTAGGGGTGACCACCCCTACCCACTCTTAGATCCGCCACTGGATCCATTGATCCCTAAGATAAATAAACTACAAACATTTTATTGAAACACACATATCACCATTCATATTGGAAACCATTGTGAATTACAAATGAATATAAATATTACCTTCAATTAAATCAATGAAACCAAAATTGAATTGCAAATGTTAGTTTTTCAATGTTTTCTTCACACAATACTCTTTAATAATCAAACTCAAAGTAAACCCTATGTCAAATTACTCTAATGGTGGCTAATAGTTGGTATGTAGTGAGTTTACCACGTCCTAATACCTATTTATACTTCCTAATAACAATTAGAAATCCTAGTTTATAATTTAACTCGAAATAAAACTCGAACTCACTAATTTCTGACCGACTTGGCCACTACTTCACAACTGCATCACATCTTTTCAACTCCTATCCACCCGGCACTGTCACTACCATGTCTCGACGTCGTCCTTTGTGTCATACTGCGTCGCCACTGCACCAGACTTCCAATGTTGATTTCTTCACTTCCTTTGCTCTCCCACGCCGTGTTTTTCTCTCCCATAATGTCACCATATGTAACCACAGCGTCAACCATGTTTTCATGGGTTTTTTCTTCGTTTATTCTCTTTTTTGCTCATTTCCTTCATTTAGACCTTAATTCCTTGAAAATGCAATAACACCATGAATTAGAGCTCACTTAGGTATATTTGCACTAAATATACTACTAAACTAACCCTATATATGTATAAATATTCACATATCAGATAACAAATAATCATCAAAGTAATTCTTTTGTAAAATCCCTTTTTTTATACCATCCCATCCCAGGATTTATCATTTGTTTATGTTAAGTCGGCTTTGAACTAATGTCCCATACCATAAATTCGTCAAACTTAACCTTGACCTTTAAATTTAAAAGGCTTTATAAATTTAGGTTTCACTGACCCAACCTTTTTTCATATGTTCTAATACCTATGCTCTTATTCCAATTGTGACGACCCTCACTTGACCTAGGGTAAGGTCACCAAGCCTAGACCGCCACTCAGGCCCAATACCCGAATCAAGCTTGAGTAAGCAGTCTGGCATGTCTAAAACATCCTGCGGAATATCAAGTAATTCATATGGATGTGCAAAAATAAATAAAAGGAAATCATGACACAATATGAAACTTTGTGGGCTTTCAATTCTACATTCAAGTATAAAAATGTGACATATTCTCAAACAATTCAACTAAGAAAAGTAAGGTACAATCTACTCGAGAGACTCATTTTAGTAAGACCCAAGTACAATAGCTTCAAAAACAAATAAATATAATATAACAATACAAGGAACATAATAAGAGAAGAATACAAAAAATTGCCTTTCCCTTTTCTCGATTTAGCGTTGAAATGTATGGTTTATAAATGTAAGTGGGGTGAGCTAAAAGGGACAAAAGAGCTCAGTAATACTAAAAACCCGCTCAACCATCAAATACGCAAGTAACATTTAATAAGCATACAATGCTAACATGAATTGAAATTGAATAAATAAACTTTTGAAACAAGACACCGCATGAATTTATGAAGCATTAATAAACCACGTCAACAAGATTGATAAAGCATATTCAATTCAAAACTCATCATCGTGCATAAGGTTCACAAAAGAGAGATACCATAGAAAATAGTAATAATATAAAGTCATGGTATCATTCAATGCATAATAATTATTGACAAGAATCTGTCAACTAATTCCCTTACTCTCGAGGTGATGGAAACCACTAGATGACAAACATGCCTTATGTGCATTCTCATTAGGCTCATTAAACCAATAGTAGGTTCCAAAGACATCAATGATGTGTGCACCAAAAACACTAAAGGTCTCCATGAGAAGTTAGCCATCGTTAATGTCCCTATTAACCGACCATAAGAATATCTATGAGAAAGTAATCCTAGCTCTTTACCTAGGAGTGGGTAATTTCAAATCCTTACAAATAAGAAGGTAATAATCGCAACTCCTTACCCAGGAGGGTAATCCAACTCTTTACCTAGGAGTAAGTAATCCCAAGTTTGGTGTAACACATATACATCTTATAGATAAGTAGAATCTAATCAATAACACGATGCAACCCATTTCTCAAGTCTTTAATTAAAACATATGCTAACATAGCTAATATCAAGTCATATTAAATAATAATGCAAGCCCTCAACTTACCTCGACTCGCTGCGAGTCCTATTCCCGAACCACGCGTGCTCGAGGTCAAATGCGAGCCGCTTTGCGAATCTAAAAAAAATTAAGACACATTCACATCATCGACAAGTCCTATATTAATTTAAATTTATTTTAAAATTTATTTCGGGGTCCACTAGTTTAGGTCCCGCAAGTCCTTCGTCGCCCCGTGCTAGGGTCAAGGACTTGCAGTCACCTCATCATTTGGACGACTCACCGGCCAAGCCTATCTGAAAACCTAAAGTAATTTTTTTTCAATTCCTAATAAGGCTCAAAAATTAGATTTATATCCTCAATGAAAATTAATTCATGATTTGTTTAATTGGAGCAAACTAGGAAATCATATAGATTATTATTCATATTTTGTAAAAATTTTGACGCCGTCTCCCCTAAAAGTGGCATGCAAAAAAAACTTTCACCTAATAGACAACATAATTAGGGAGAAGCCTAAAAGAACTCACAACTTTTTGCAATTCACATTATATATCAAATTCAAATTTGTCAACTAACTTAGAGTCTCTGATAGCTTAATTACAACTTTAAAATCCCAAAGTAGACCAAAATTGAAACTTAAACCTCTCAACTTATTTTAAACTAGTTTGGGAGACTCTCATAACCATTCAACGAAACTTCATGTCTATTTTAAATAACGTCCTACTCTCACCCAAACCAAAAAATATAGATTATATACAAAAAATCAACACACAGAGAAAGAAAGTTTTAAAGGGAATCACCAAAAAAATCTTCGAGCTTCTACTTTCCCTTGTTAGTGCGAGGAGCCTATCACCATTACAACAAATAATGATGTCAGATAAGTAAACTTTGCAATGTCTAACACACCTAGTAATAGCAACACTATAATATGAAATAATCTTAAAGGAAAGGAAATGAAGCAGTAAATATACAACTGTGCAATCCACTTCATTTTTGTTTCCTAACTATAATCCAACGTTGACTTCCAAAAATAGTACGAAAAAAGTAATAAAAGCTTATGAAATCCAGAGATAACTTGTCGATGTTTTACTCTAGAACTTGTCTCACTAGCTGACGTTTAAGGTAGGATTGAAATCTAATTTCTAGCAAACCAGACTCTGAAACAAGCTTATCTCTCCCTTTTTCGTGCATGCATGACCATTAATGAATGCAATTCAAATAGATAAACCATATCAATGTGAGAGTGTTAATTCTATTTTGTGCCCTATTTTGTGTATATTCTATAAGTTATAATGTGCAAAAAGTCTCCAGTTTTAGTTCCTAATCATATATTTTACTTTTTATAGGTTTTTATGCCACGTTTGGTTGAAATGAATCTTTTGGAGTGTTTTGGTGTTTCACCTAGAAAAGCATGCTAACACACATCTTGAGACAGTCTCGTAGGTCAAAAATTGAGTTAAGACATTGGTTGGTTGATGTGCCAAAGGATTTAAGTGCTCAAAGTTGAAGAAAAACCATAAAAATTGGCTAAGTCCTTGTTGATTCATGGCTAGTACAGCAGCCACACATGAGCCTCGAGACACGTTACAAATTACAGATTAGAGTTAATGAAGTTGGCCAGAGAAACGACAACCACACACTTAGATCACTTATGATTGCAGAAGCCACACATATCGTCCTCGAGACAAGAGCTAGAAATCGGATGAAGAAAAAGAAAGAAAAAATTGAATTGATACGGTCGACTCCCCCACCTCTTGTGCATCTTTCTCCTCCATCAGACTAGCATCAAATGACGCATCAACATCCCCAATAGCAACCACCAACGTTGATAGTCCTAGACGCACAAGCTAGTCCCTCACACATTTTGTGATCTTACCGTGCGATTTTGTGAACTTCATAAATCAGCCCCGAATGACATGTAAGTCTCATGTCCCATGATCAACCACCATAAATGCTTCTAGGCGCACGAGTCACATTCCTTACTCGTTCTCTCATCATTGTGCGTGCGTGCATCTCCGCCAACCCTTAGATACTGCCTTCGAGCGATGCACCAACCCCCTCTTCTCCATCAGCAACCATATATGCTCCTTGGACGACGCATTGCTTCATACTCTCACTAGATCGCATGGGCATAAACGTGATTTCACTAGGAATTAGGGTTGTCACCCACTTGACTGCCACCTCATCCTCTCTCACTAACAAAATCGAAGGGCCTCCTCACCTATTCGTCAATTCGTATTCTCTCCCTTCTAGAGAGCTTAAAAACGCATAACAGGAGGGGTCTCTTCCCAATTTTTGACATCCATACTCTCTCCTTCTCTCTCTTATATTTTACTATTCATTAGTCACTTTTTCTCTCTCCTCTATATAATTTCTATTTATTTCTATTATTAAGCTTTGTTTTGTGGATTTAATGGCCATGAGGCTAAGATTACGATTTTCCAAGGGAAGCTCAACATCACCATGGGATTTGTGAGGTTCCACCTATTTTAATTTCAAATTTGGGTTATGTTTTGGTATCACTCTTGTTATTTTTTGATTATCATTATTTGGATACTTGATTGTATAGTTGCAAATGCATTCTCTTTTATTTGAATCTATAGCTAGTTTGATTGTTTTGCATCTGTAATTGTGTGGAACGTTGAACACTAAGTGGCAAGCGGATAGCCCAATTGGTATGCTCCTTTTTGGTCTATCTTGCATAACAAGATAGTCAAGGCTAAATTAAGCGTGCTTCATGACTTGGTTGTCTAGGGCTAATGGTTTCACAAATCTTAATGCGGCGAATGTGTCAAACCCAATTGTTGCTCTACCTAGGGTTGTACATTTGTTAGAAAGTCTCTAAACAAAAATAGGAAACCGAGGAGTGTTAAGTGCTCTCTAAAGCTCTATAGCTAGTCTATTGAAACTAAACAGATAAACCTTTATAGAATCGACAACCAAATCCATGATGTTAAGTTGAACTTGGTTTTTCTAACTTAGGGGTCTACATAACTTGTCTGACATTATTTACTTTATTTCATGCAATTAGATTAGTTATATTCTATCTTTTGTTGTTGATGTTAGATAATTGTAACTTTTCTTGCACTTTCTTGTTAGTTAGCATAATTAATTAGATAATTATCTCTCTAAACCTCATTCTTGACAAAAGTTTATATTACCAATCCATGTGGATCGACACTCGTGCTTACCAATACTACAAACTAATGGTAGTTAACATTTGGTAGCAAATAAGAGTTTAAGATTATTATTGACGCGTTCGACGCGCATTAGAGAGTCACTGTAGAGTTTACTTACTATCAAACCAACTCAAGGTTAGATGTGAAGCCTCACATAACGTTCCCCGGTGTTGACGTACTTTCATGTGTCCTATTAAGCATATAAGTCATTATTTAAGAGTCACAATTGTATTAATTCAAATTTCAAGTCATAACAAAGTCAAAACCACTTCCAAACTCAACTACATACTTCACATTAGGTTCTAAACCACCTTCAATTCATAACAAAGTTCAAACAACTATAAACTCCAATAAATTCCTTTTAAAGCTCTAAAATACTCATTGTAACCCCTTTAATGTTCTTGAACTTCAATTAAGGTTCTAAATATCTCATTGGATTTAAAATAAGTCTTAACCACCTATTGGACTCTAAATACGATCTGAACCACTTTTTAGTTCTGATAACAAACTATTAACTCATTTTGAATTCCAAAATAACTCAAATATAATATACAATCATCAAAACCTATCAAACAAATCAAATTAAAAACACTTTTATAACCATACTAGAGCTTTTTCAATTATTCCTATTTCTTATACATCCTTCCTGAGCATCGACTAGCATTGGTCGAACTCAACCTTAGCCAATCCTTAAGCTTGGTCAGAATGGTGCTCTGCTCTACCAGGGAAGACCCTACTAATAACATGGAAACCCTGCTTTGCCCAAGGCATGCCCTACGCATAGCAAGGAACTCCCTAATATTCAAGAACAGCGCCATAGTTGCGGTACTTCTTTCTTTCTTTTTTTTTAAAGAAAAAGAGTTTGATTGAACTCATCACCATCATCATCAATCGAAATCATCATCTCCAATTGTAATCACCAACAAGGACAACACCACAACGATCTCACTACATCAATGGAATTATTTTCATAAACTTTCCCCCTCCCAACCAAGTCATATCACACCATCAATTTATACTAAACAACAACACCAATATACCACTAATCATTAAAGTTTATCAATAAAATTAACTCAACTCACCTCACCCATTTTTTGATCTACCTCTGCTCTTTCATGCCTCTGTTGATCGCCATCTTTATCAAGATAGAAAAAGTTAGTGAGTTTGATAGATGGTAGCATTGTCGAGATAGAGAGCCATGAAGGCTCTCTCGACAACCAAAAGAGAGAGGGACCGTGAGGGAGAGATTAAACAAGGAGTCGATGTAGATACGTGAGTGCAACTACTATTAGGCCAAGAAAAACGATGGAGAATTGAGCAAGAGAATAGGGAGGCACGGCTTGGGAAAGAAGATGAAAGAGGGAGGGGTTTGATCGACATCTCAGTTCACATGTAAGTGAAATGGGTTTGGGTTGGTCAATTTACCAAATTTCCCTTCCTTTATTATCCTCTTCTAAATAAGCCAATTGCTATCCAAGGTCATTTCACATGTTTCTTTGATTTTCTCATGTTTATCTTCAAATTTTAAACCAAATTAAACCCCGAAAAATACCCCAGTTTCACCAAGAATTAGGAAAAATACGAACGCGCACCAAAACATACGAACACTGAGTCTATACCTCAACTTGTCTCTATTTCACGACGAATAGAGTATAATACATTAATTAGTCATGCGGTACACGAAAATGATGTTTTCACTTAAAATCTGAAATTACTTAAATTAGTATGCTAGTCAAGTTTATGATATTCTAAGATTTCACAATTCATCCTAACTAATTAAAAAATTCATCCTCGAAACTTAAACTTAATTGTTATTGAACCAAAAGAGATACGAGAAAATGATCTTTCACATATAACTCTTTTAATCCATACCTGTACTAGCTTTTTTGAAGTGCAACTGTTAAGTGGACCCAATCAAATTTGATGTATTAAACAACTTGGTGGTAGACATCATAAACATTTCAACTTTTCATTTTCAAATCCTTGGTTTAATGAAAAATAATCTCTGTTACTTTGCCAATCCTGGCATCTTATGAATTTTTAACTAGTTAAATGATCAACTTTATGGAATATCCAATAATCTTACTTCATTTCTCATCTTATACATTGAATCTCATTGAAGAATCAACATTTATCAAGATCTAACATATCTTGCTTTTTATAAAACAATCTTCATTCTTAACTTATAACAATTCCATAAATCATTGATAATTTTTCCTCTATCTACTAACTCTGATACACATTCTAGTTTACTTTCTCATCACCGACCATTTTTTCATCAGAATTATCGGTAGATAAATTCTTAGACTATCATCAGTCTAAATATATATAGTGATGTAAATAATATTTGAGCACAACATTAGATACTAAAGTAGAGTTGTGTGTCTATCTTATCCATCACCATTCCAGCGTTTCTCAACAGAAATCGAAAATTACATAACTCATCCCATGACTTTAGATCTTTAATTACTTATGTCCTCCAATGACAAGAGATCACGAATTTCAATTTGATCGTAAATAAAATTAGACACATCGTGCAACTCTCACTCATCCTCTAAATGCCTACTCACAATATTATTTATATTGTGGACTAGCAATTACCAATTCTAACTCATTAGGCAATTCACTTAACTTTTCCTCTAACTGATTAGAAAATCAACAACTTTTCTAGCTTCATCAAATCATTCTCTATTTATGAGTTCACCAAGAACATCATTTTTTTTTCATTTAGCCACCAATGTCTATAGATTGTCTTGATAACTTCTCCGGTTTCTATGATTCCTCCAATTTTAGAGACTTCACATCTTAATTACCTATTGTTCAACAACTTCTTTCATTGCGTAAATAAAGATAGTTATCCTTAATTTTAGTAGTCATACGTTTCTAAACAGAGATATCGACATATTCCAGGATTGTACTATCGTAGTATAATTTTAAACTTGTATTCCATACTTATTTATTGAGTTGTATGTTGTGTTTCTCTTTTCATTTTTCATTCGTATTTTCACCGTCTATACGAGCATCTTACATCAACTCCAATTGAAATAACATACTGCTTCAAAACTTTACCACTTATTGATCAAGTTGTGTAATACTACATTTGAACCAATATACAACATAGTCACTGATATAAGTTGTATACTACTTTGGCTCAAATTTTCAACATTTGGAGTTTGACTCCTCGTAAGATCCTTGTAAAGATAAATTAAGTTCTATCAAACTCAAAGTTTGACATTTTTCAAAGTCTTATCGGGACACGTTCACCTGAGATTTCCACTTTATATACTTATGTGAGAATTTATGGACCATTTGTTTACCTATACTTAAGCTTCCAATTGACTCGAAGGAAACTTCATACACCATTTTATTCCGATTGTCACCAATTTATTTGATTATTCAAACACTAGTGCCGCGATTCAATAGTATTCTATGCGGTGAATGAATCATGATTATGAAACGGAGTTACTTAGACTTTTGGTCATGCACAACTACTCCAGTGCCTTACCTAGACTAAAGGAGTATGTTCGTGTCACTTCCAGCAGCCATAAGTCATCTCTACGTCTCATTTTGTTTTATACACAGAGTCTATTCTATCCCATCTTTGTCAATCTTAGCTATTCTCACATTGATCTTACTCTTAGTCCCTTATAGACTTGTCACAACTTTCGTTCAACACCTAAATCAATTACATATGCTTAATCTCGACTTAGAAATGCAATTTTTTTTAGCTCTTCTCTTTTCAAAAATATAGCTAAAGATGTTGCGACTTCTTATCATTTTTCGATGGCTCAAAGTCTTCCTTAACAAAATCTTTGTTCGAAATAGAGAAATTTTATGACTCAAAGAGATAAATTGTATGTTATTGCCTTAATTTGTTTATATTTGTCACAGATTTCTTGACTTTTTTTTCTCAAAAAGAAACTCGGTACTTTTAAGAGACTATGTAAGATATCAAAGTATCCTACTTTTTTATCACTTTACTTTTTAACGATTTAACTTGTCTATTGTTGTTCAACTGAAAAGATAGAAAATTTAAAATTTCCAAACTCTTTCAATCAACTGAATCAATTTATTATCTGATCATACTCTTAGAAGATACTATTTCAATCCTTTAAGTCATATTGATGGAAATTCTCGCAATATAGGAGCTTATACTGACACCTATACAATTCACTTATCGATACTCAATCAGTACATCTATCTCTTCATTTGTTATATTTAAAGTCATAGTGATAGGCATCACAATTCTAATTTGGTTAGAAGTGATTATTGGGTGATTTGAATTTCAAAACACAACTAGTAGTGTTTCATTTAATAGCTAATACTAACTATTTTCATATTATTTTCCCTAAATATCAACTTCTAACATGTTGATCTTGTCACTACACCTTTCATTTTCAAGTTAGAAATTCTATTGATCTTTGTTTCATAACAACACCTAATCCGGTGTTAACAAAGATAGTCTTTTACTCTTTTTTTCTTTCATTTTTTTTGTTGTTTTTTGTTATTGTTTTCTTTGTTATATTTCTTTTTCCTTCAGATGAATCTAAAACTCCACTTCTTAACTCATTTATTTTTATACATTTTATCATTTCCTTGTTTGACTCATAGAACCATTATACTCAATGTCACTTATAAATAAGTAACTTGAATAATAAAAAATCAAAAATTTCAGTACTTTTTTTTAGAAGTCATTTATTTGTTTTAAAACATGGTTCTATTCCAATTTTACTTTTTGTTTTATTTCAGAAAAGAGAATACTTTGCCTCAATGTATTTTATTTTCATAGAAACCGACTTAGACAACTTGACTGATCCAATCACAATCTCATTTTGATTTTCAATTCAAAACTTAGTTTGTCAATTCAATTTCCTTTTTTGAGAACTCATGTCTCATTTTCTTCTCATTGAGACTACTTTGGATGTAATTTTTAGTTGGTTATGAATCAAGTCAATACTTTATAGAATAAGCCTTCCCAAGTTATTAGTTCCACCAGCATTAACCTTATTCTAAAATCCAAGATATTCATATCATGTGTTTCCCAAAAGTCCAAATTTCATATTGCATTTTCCAAATGTTTCTTAATTGTCTGAGACTTAATACAAGTCTGTTGAGACATTTTCCTTAGCATTTTAAAATTGTAATAGTTCGATACTTTCAATTTTAAAGGATTTCATATTCAGTACTTACGTACATAAAGCATTATGACTTCCCTTTCAACCAATTTCCTATTAGTTTCATAACCGATACTTTCATTAGTTTTATTAGTATCGAAATATTTACAACACCTTTATGAATTCGCACGTCACAAGTTCATTTCACATCCAATCACGCTCAGTTTCATTTCAAAAGTCTATTCTCTCTTTTATTATTTGTTCCTATTTAACTTGTTACATCTCACGAGTTAAGTATCGAGCAGACAATGAGACTAACATTCCTATCACATATCTGGCGATAATACATACAACAAAACAAGCATAACAAAATAACCAAATATCCCAGCTCATAGTCACTTCCCAACAATCCCGCTCAATCACTCTTTGGTTCCCAACCAATATTTTCCTCAAACGAGGGAAACCTAGGCTTTGATGCCAACTTTGTCGGCCCCCTTGTTATTAGGCGACCGACCGACCTAGATTACCTTAATCCCCTAATAATCTAGTCAGCATATCTGAAAACCTCAAGGTAATTTTTATTTCAATTCTTACTAAGGCTCAAAAATTAAATTTATATCCTCAATGAAAGTTAATTCATGATTTATTAAATTGGAGCGAAGTAGGAAATCATACAGATCTCTCCGTATTTTATAAGAATTTCAACACCACTTCCCCTAAAAGTAGCTTGCTAGAAAAACTTTCACCTAATAGACAAAAGAATTGGAAGGAGGCCTAAAAGGACTTGCAACTCCCCGAAGTTCACTATATATATCAAATTCAAATTTGTAAACTAACTTAGAGTCTCAAATAACTTAATTACAACTTTAAAAACCCAAAGTAGACCAAAATTGAAACTTAAACCTCTCAACTTATTTTAAACTAGTTTAGGAGACTCTCATAACTATTCAATGAAATTCATGTCTAGTTTAAAGAACGTCATATTCTCACCCTAACCTAAAAATAAAAATAATATACACAAAATCAAGTCTCACATAAAGAAAGTATGCTTTAAAGGGAATAACCAAGAAAACATTCGAGCTTTCACTTTCCCTTGTTAATAGAGAAGAGCATGTCACCATTATAACAAATAATAATGTCAGATAAGTAACTTTAAACTGTCTAACACAACCGGTAATAGCAACATTATAATGTGGAATAATTATAAAGCAAAAGAATTGAAGAAGTAAATATACAACTATTCAATCCATTATGTTTTTGATTACAAACTATAATCAGACGTCAACTTCCAAAAATAATATGGAAACGGTAAAAAGAGCTTATAAAATGCAAAGATAACTTGTCGGCATTTGGCTACGAAACTAGTCTCACTAGCTGGCGTTTGATGTAGGATTGAAATCTAATTTCAAGCAAACCAGACTCCGAAACAAGCTTATCTTCCTCTCTCATGCATGCATGTTCATTAATAAATGCAATTCAGGCAAATAGATAAACCATATTAATATGAGAGTCACTATAAAGTTCACGTAATATCAAACGAACTCAAGGTTGGTTACGAAGCCTCACATAATGTTCCTCGACTTTCACGTACTTCCATGTGTCATATTAAGTATAGAAAACTTAATTTAAGAGTCACAACTCTATTTGAATACTTAAATTCATATTTCTAGTCATAACAAAGTGAAACCACTTCCAAACTTAACTATATACTTCACTTTAGGTTCTAAACCACCTTCAGTTCATAACGAAGTTCAAACCACTATAAACTCCTACGATTTCCTTTTAAAGTTCCCAAATACTTATTATAACCTTTTTTCATGTTAAATTAAGGTTCTAAATCCCTCATTAGACAAAATAGGTCTTAACCACCTATTGAACTCTAAATAAGATCTTAACCTCTCTTTAGTTACGATAACAAACTATTAATTCATTTTAAAGTCCAAAATAACTCAAATATAATATATAATCATCAAAACCTAACAAACAATTCGAATTAAAAGAAATTTTATAACCCTCATTGAGCTTGTTCAATTATTTTTATTTTTTTATACATCCTTCCCGAGCAACAACTAGCATTGGTCAAACTAAACCTTAGCCAATCCTTAAGCTTGGTCAGGATGGTGCCCTTTTTTGCCCAAGGCATGCCCTGCGTAGAGCAAGGAACTCATTGGCATTCAAGAACAACACCACTGTGACGACCTTCCCCCGACCTACGGTCGAGTCACTCGGCCCATACCATTACTTAAGCCCAAGTACCTGAACCGGACCCGAGCAACAACTTGGCTTGCCTAAACAAAACCTGCAGAAAGACAATAGCTATACCAATGGATATTAAATAGGGAATTAAGGAAATAAAATATCCATAAAGCTATTAGAATAAAATCCATGAACTGGGTTTTCAAATGTCTATTCAACTCACGATATCCTAAAAGAAAAGCTTCAATAAATTCTAATTATGACAACGAATGGTTCAAACTACCCAATAAATCTTAATTTACAACCCAAATTCATAAGTTCTCAAAATACAATAACTAGATATTAGGAGCAGACGAGGCTCACAATGTAACGGCCCATTTTATTAATGTCGTTAATTATCGTGAATTTACAGACGTGGACGCCAGCTCAGATCTACGTGGACGCCGCGGTAGGCTAGGACACACGGGGACTTAGGTATGATAGTTTATTGTGTGTTGGTTGGTTATTTGCGGTGCAATTTATTGAAATACATCGCATGTATGTATGTTGCATAATAATACGTGCGAGATTGTGTGAACTGTATTCGCCTCGATATGCGTGTCGACGCGGGTGCCGTGTAGTTGACGGGACCGAATATTAGGTTGGTGAAACTAAAACACAACGAGATTGTGTGAACCGTATTCGCCTCGATATGCGTGTCGACTCGGGTACCGGGTAGTTGACGGGACCGAATATTAGGTCGGGGAAACGAAAACACACAAATTAAATACAAATTTGGCCAAGTAACTAATATGGAATGGGTATTAGGTGGCTAGTGACGGGGCGGTACGCGTAGATCGCAGTTCGGACGCCAAACCGGGCGTCGAAACGCCCGAAAAAACGGGCGAGTGTCCAAGCTGTGTCACACTTAGGAGTGAAGGGAAAAGTCAACAAGCTTATCCATGTAACCACCTTTTCTCTCACCACCTTCCCACACACACACCCCACGCACACACACACACCTCGGAATCGAGAGGCTGAGAGAGGAGAAGAAAGAACGCGGAGGGGGAGGAGAAGAAGAAGCCGAGAAGCATAAAAGAGAGGGCGAAACGTCACGATCGAGGTGAGTTCTCGTTGGTTGTTGTGGGTTCCGGTGGTTGGCCATGGTGGCCGAGAGTGGGGTTCGGCTATGGAGGCCGAAACGGGTCAAGGTGGAGATGGCAGGGGTGTCTCCCCTGCCATCGAGTCCACCGGGATTGGGGTGGAGAGCAACCCCAACCCAAACCACCGAGGAATTAAAAAAAAAAAAAGTGTTCCCGATCGAACCAGTTCACTGGTTCATCCCATGGGTCGAGCCTGGACCGATTTTGGCCCAGGGTCAGGTCCGACGTGGTCGGGTCGACCCGACCCAAACCAAATAAAAAAAAAGAGAAAAAGAAAATAAGAAAAGAAGAAAATAGAAGAAAAATTGAGAAAAATTCCGAAAAATTATATTTCAAAAAAATAAATAGAAATTTATGAATTTCTATGAAAATAAAATATTTGGATATTTCGGATACGACTTTCGCGGAGTTTTTGCCTCGAAAAGCGCGAAATGGTAATTTGTCCTAAAATTTTAAAAATTGGTCGTAAATTGTCATACTAAATTGGAATTATTGATAAATGGACATAGGTGGACACGGGTGATCAATTGACGACCAAGGACCCAGTGGACTTAGACTCGAGGATTGATTACGGGGTATTGGAGTGCGTTGTGAGGTTTGTAAAACCCAATTGGAAAACTCTGAATATTTATTTCGCTTTGTATTTCCATTCATTTTCAGTATTCCTTGTGGTATTTATTACATCTATATCTTGTCATTGTTTGGACGGTTGGTTGAGTTACTCCCACCGAATTTTTCGTTATGTGTCTATGCAGTCTAGACCATAGAATGTGTATCAGGAGTTCTCGGTGGATAACGACCTGAGCTAATGAACTACCACATGTGTCGGTGAGTCGTAGGTCTACGCCGGCCACCGAGAGGGACCAGGTGATAGCTAGTTGGGTGCGCCCACTAGTGGGATCCTGTAAGGGTATTCCGAAGTATGGTTTAGTCTAACTGGAACAGGCACATACATTTGCATTTTATTGTTATCTATGCATGCGATGCCCTACTTACAGTTGTCTGTTTACATTTCGCATGTTTATTTAACATTATTTATTGACTTCCACTTGTTTATTTGAATACTCGGAGGAGTTCATTGGGATTTTACTGACTTGACTCATTATCCATCTTCTTCTATGATGATTGAGTGCAGATCCGAGTTCAAGTAAAGGCAAAAGGATCTTAAGCGACTACCTCTGACTGCCTACCGTTAAAGATTACTTGTACGTGTGTTTTGTTTTTGATATTTTGATTCTTTTGGGAACTGGGGAGTAAACTGACATTGTACATAGATACCTTATATGGTATAGTCGTCTACATTTATACTAAGTATTTTTCAGGATTTTTCCACAATATGATTTGTTTAATTGATTATTAATAATTCTTGCATTTAAGTACAACTTCCGCTGAATATGTCATTTATACACTGTACACACAAGTGGACGAATTTCGAGACAGAGAAAGGACAGGCAGGTGCCGTACACGTGTAGTTGGGCCAACTGGCAAGGAGTACACGGAGACACATCACCCCGGGGCGGCGAGGGCCGCCACACACAATGCAATGGAAGACTTCAAGCTATCTTGTTTCCCTTGTTACGGAATAAAGCAAATGTGGATGTACTTGGAGAGTAAGTGGGGTGAGCTAAAAGGAGTAACGGAGCTCAATAAGAGGAAAACCCCGCTCAAACATCAAACACGCAAGTATTACTTAATAAAGATGGAAGATTTAACATGGAGTTGAAATCAAAATCATCAAGCATTTAATAGAAAGCATGGAAAATAAGATCCATATTTATAATTAAATGTAAACCATCCATTTTATTCATTTAAGACGAGTTCCAAGATTTCATTAAACCATATAGCAAGAGGTTCGCAAATCATAAATGAAATTAATACATTCATTCATAGAGGCCCACAAGAGATATATCATAAAAGAATAATAATATTTATAAGTCATTGTTTCATTCAATACATACTAGTTATTGACTTGATTTAAGTGACCGATTCCCCTACTCTCGAGGTGATGAAGATCACTAGTGAACACAATGGCCGTTGTGTCCCTCAATGGTCCCATCAAAACAACAGTAAGTTTGTCCAAGGCATCACCGATATGTGCACCAATATCACTTAGAGTTTTCATAAGAAGTTTACTACCGCTCATGTCCTTAATAATTTAAACATCATCTCCTTAGCCAGGACGGGCAATCCCAACTCCTTACCCAGGAGAGGGTCATCCAACACCTTAGTCAGGAGTAGGTAATTCCATCTCCTTGTCTAGGAGAAGGTAATCCCAATTTTTTTTGTGCAACACATATACAACCATAGATAAGTAAATTAAGTCAATAGCATAATGCAACTCATTCAAAAGTCTTGAGTTCAAATCGTGAATCTTAATTATCTAATAACATGTCATATTTGATACTTGAGCGAAGCTCCCCACTTATCTCGACTCGTCGTGATATCCACTCTTGATCCTTGCGCGCGCGGGGTTCTATGTGAAACGTTTCGCGAATCTATAAAATTTTAGACTCATTCTCATTAATTCACAAATCTCATTTCGAAGTTACTCAATTTTCAATTTATTAGAAAATTGCATTTGGTCCACTAGTGTTGGTCCCGTGGGTTTTGCGTTGTCGAGAACCCTCGTTCGGGTGTGGTAGTGCGGCTCGAATTTCACGAATTTTGTTTCTTTTTATTTTATTCTATCCATTTCTATTATATACATATATATATATATATATATATAATATTTTAGTTTATTTTATTTTTTATATTATATATATACATATTTTATATTATTTTTATTTGATCGAAAGGCCAAAATGGCCCCTGGTTGGGGGTGGCCAAGGGTCAAAGTGACCCCTGGCAGTGAGCACGGCTCATATGGGGGCCTCCTAATGGAGGCTCCTTCTCCTTTGATGGTGGCGCCCCACCACCGCCACTCAACTCTGGGGGCGATGGGTCTGCCGCCCTAACTAACAGCGGCGGCGGCGAGGTCGCCCTTCTTTGGCGGTGCCAACGACGCCGCCCCTTAGGGTTCTCCACCAAAATTTCTCAAACTTAAAATCTGAAGAAGAAAAATATATCTTCCACCATTATTGAAGCAAACATAAGCTTACAAATTGTTTAGACAAGAAAAGAAAGGGTATAGAGGGTGGTTTACCTTTAACGGATGTCCCTATAGCTTTGCGCCACCACGATTCCCCTAACAAGTCTCGTGTCATTTCTCTCTCAATTTTTGTTTGTGAACAAAAGGGGGCTAAGTTTTACAATTAAATTTATATAGTGGGACTAATTCAGTTTAGGGTTTATGAAATTACTAAATTACCCATGATATGGGTGTTTTTGATTTGTAGTTCGTCACAACCACAGCGGTTGTTCTATTTCTTTTTTTTTTCTTTTTTTAATGGATGAGTTTTATCGAACTCATCACCATCATCGTCAATCGAAATCATCATATCCAATTGTAATCACAAACAAGGACAACACCACAACGATCTCGCTGCATCAATGGAATAATTTTCATAAACTTCCCCCTCCCAACTAAGTCATATCACGCAATCGATTCGCACCAAACAATAACACTAATATACCACTATTCATTACAGTTTATCAAAAAAATTATCTCAACTCACCTCACCAATTGGTTGATCTATCTCTGCTCTTACATGCTTCTGTTCATCACCATTGTTATCAAGAGAAAGAGAGTGAGTTCGACAGAGGGTAGCGTTGTCGAGAGGGAGAGCCGTGAGGGCCCTCTCGACAACTATGAGAGAGAGAGAGAGAGAGAGACCGTGAGGGAGAGAGATGAAACAGGGAGTCGATGGAGAGACGAGAGTGGCAGCTACTGTTAGGCCAAGATAAACGATGGAGAATTGAGCAAGAGAAGAGGGAGGCACGGCTTGGGAAAGAAGATGAAAGGGAGAGGGGTATGATCGACATCTCTATTCACATGTAGGTCAAATGGGTTTTGGTTGGTCAATTTACCTAAAAGCCCTTCCCTTATTATCATCTTCTTAATAAGCCAATTGCCCTACAAGATCATTTCACATTTTTATTTGACTTTCTCAAGCTTATCTTCAAGTTTTAAACCAATCAAACCATAGAAAATACCCCTATTTCGCCAAAAATTAGGAAAATACCAATGCGCTGTGAAACATGCGAACAAGGCATTTATACCTTAACTTGACTCTATTTCCCGACAAATAGAGTATAATACATCAATTAGTCATGCGACACAAAAAAATAATATCTTAACTCGTGATCTCCTGTATGTGATGTGTGGGTCCCACCTTGGATACTTAAATTTTCAAATAGAATCCGAAAATACTTAATTAGTCTGCTAAAAAAGTTTATGAATTTCTCGAATTTCACAAGGACCTACTCGACTATTCCTATAGGGACGTGGTACCGCCCCCGTTTGAAGGTAGGATTTATTACTATTTTATTTCATATATATATTTAAATAAAGTGGTCAGGGGCAAAATGTCCCTGGTTTTTAGGTGCAGGGGCTAGATTAGCCCCTTTTCAACTCAATTTAGTGGATATCTTGCCCCTTTGTGGAATGTGCATGGGGGAGCAAACGCTTCCCTCTCCTCCACCTTCTTCAGCAGGAAGCCCGAGAGTTAATGGTTGGTGTTAGGAAGCCTCCACTAGGAGGCCCTTCCTCCCTCTCCGACAGTGGCCTCCCTCTCCGACAGTGGCCTCCACTAGGAGGCCCTTCTTCCCTCTTCGACAGTGGCGGACCACCATCGCCCTTCTCTAATGACCGGGATGAGCGGCGTCGCCCCTCTTTTTGGAGTCAACTTTCACCACCAATTTTTTTGTTCTACATACTTAAATCTCACCAAAATATCAAATAATAGGAGATAGAGTAGTTAGAGGTGTTGAAGATCGAGATATTACCTAACTTGAAGTCTTTGTGTCACCTTCAATCCAACATCTCTAACTAGTTATTTCCACCCTCCTCACTTGGTTTGTGTTGGAGCAAAGAAGGTTACACAACTAATAACTAGTTTATATAGATAGGGTTTTTGGGGAGTATGGTTTCCAAATGATTCCTCACATCACAAAAATGCCCCTAATGAATGTTTAGGCTCGATTCAAGTTTTAATTGAGTTAGTACCCCTAACATAGGGCCAATTTTTCATTAATTTGATTTATTAGCATATAATATACGCATTTACCATGCCAATCACATATATAATTATGAAATTACCAAATTACCTCCGACGCTTGTTTTTTAAGTTTTTGGGTCGTTACACCGCGAACTAAACCTTCGTTGTATCCTACTCACATTAACTTAGTATTTATCATGTATTTATGAATATTTACAATAACCTAACTATGTTAAGTCTTTTACGACTGATTATATTATTATACGTTGATTATCTAAGCGGAAGTCTTATAAGCATGCAAATATTTTAAGAATATAAAGATTGCATTAAAAAACAACCCTAGAGTGTGGAAACCCAACATGAGATACCATGTATATCGAAACGTGACAAAAGTACAAAAGATGGTCATATACATGTATCAAGTACACAAGTCCTCCCAAAATCTCATAAAAGCGGTAAATAAGCATATACAAGCAACTACATAAAAAACTGATGGGGCTCTCTATGCTCAGAGGTAGTTGCGTAAGACCCCTTAGCCCCAGAGTCGTCGTAGGATCTACAATTTATCATAAAAAAACAATGACAAATTCCAATGAGTAAATCCCAAAGAAAGTTAGCTAGCATTTATGAAATTCAATAAAAATGGCTATAAATCATGCAATTTCAATAAGTAGAGAAAATAAGGTGATCTCATGAAAAATAGTCATGAAGAAGTGGAAATTGGACACGAACACAGCGTGACAGAAATCTTGATCAACATCCAGGAATCATATTAGCTGAAACGATAGGGAACCCATGACGATCATCTCGCTAAATATCTCAAAATCGAATGAGAGGAAACCCATGAATAGAAGAAACCCCGTCCAAACATCTCTCGAGAGGAAAACCATGATGGAGACTTAAGTCCGCATCAAACATCTCTCAACCTAGTTGGTCTCACATGAAATAGTCACCATATAACCGCGACATGGGAAACTACTCAAACAATGCCGGGTAGCTAGCTCCGGGGTGTAAGTATGTGCCATGCCCGACCCCGTCGACAAACAAACACGTATACACGTGAGATTGGATAAGTAATAAGTGGGTAGCAATAAATAACATGATAGAATAAATGAAATTTAAAATAATTCAAGTGCTATAATTGAATTCTAACTAATTTCTCGTAGGTTCGCTTACCTCTAGCAATTGCAAATAACTCTTTGAAACGTCATGCTCATACCTCGAAATGCGTATCAGACACTTGAGTATAATATTCCAAGTCCTAGAGGTCCAAATGTATCATTTTAAATGTTTTTAGTCACAATAGGTGAATTTATAATGTGTAACAAGAATTAAGATTTATTTCCAACTTTTTTGGTAGTGTCGCGTTTTACGGGTTATATCGGGGTAAAGAGTGCAAAAAAACTTCGAACCTCAATTTTCCAACCATTTTTCAATTTATTATATTTTTCTCAAATTTTTGCATAATTTTTATCTATTTTTTGTAATTTATATTATTTACTGTTAAAATAAAATAATTGTTTTTTATTTTTATTTAATTAATTGGGGTTTGGGCCCCTGAAATGGGCATGGTTCAACCCAATCGAGTTGGGCCCGTTTTGACCAGGCCCAACTCCCCCTCCCAATAGAAACGAAATTCGTCTTTTAACAGATAAGAATTTGGTCTTTGTTTTGCCTTTTTTTACAACATTAACAACACTAACAACACAACGCAACACCACCACAACCATTAACTTCATTTTTTCCACTAAAAATCAACAAAAACAACAACAACAACAACAACAACAACAACAACAACATCAACAACATGAACATCAACATTAAACCCAAATTCACATTTATTTAACCAAAATTTCACGAGGGAAAGGGAAAAGGATTGTTACCTTGAACTCTCCTAATGCTCTACTCTAACAACCTTCAACTCACCGAATCAAAATCTATTTTCTCTTGAGAAAATCTCTTGCCCCTTTTTTTTGTTCTATACACAATCTTTTGTGTGTGAGTGTGATAGAGAGGGGGAGAGAGAGAGAGAGATATATATATATGAGGGCATATGAGATGAATTGTGGACCATTATTTGAGGGGGTTAGGTAATTAGTTGTCACTCCATTATGGAGGGAGAGAGTGGTAGGGCGTGGTGTGTATCTTCTAACAATTGACTATCCTATACACTCGCGTTACGTGTACCCCGCGATGTCCTTCACTCTCATCACTACACACGCACAATGCGACCAATGAAAATCCTAACTACTACTGCAACATGAATTATTGAATAATGATACAAAAATTTAACACTTATTACACAAAAACAGCCGTTAAATACATTACTAAACGTGCCCCAGACTTGTCAGCGGTGTCCAAGTGGGTCCGAGCTACGGGTCCTAATATGAAAATAACAAATAAATTAATTATTAATTTGCTGATTGTTACAATCTTCCAAACTAAGAAGGATTTCGTTCAGAAATCCAATACTCAAAATGAAACCTACCCTGAAATAGCTAGGGATATCGCTCCCGTATGATAGACTCTCGCTCCAAAACGAGTCCCTCGTTTTAGTAATATTGCCACAGGACGAGTACTAATGGTATCTCCTTATTCGGGAGATTTTGAACTCTGCGATCTACAATTTATATAGGAGGCTCCTCATATATCACATCTGGTCTGACCTCAATCCTAGTCAAGTCAACCATGGTTCTTGGTCCTGATCGTGCCAACCTTAGCATCAAAATGTAGAAGACATTATGAACCCCTATTAGGCGACTCAAAAATCAGAGTCTATAAGCAACATCCCCAACTCGTTTCTCAATATGAAATGGCCCAATAAATCTTACTACTAGTTTCCCCTTGATTCTGAATCTTTAATAAACCTTCGACGAGGAAGCCTTTAGAAAAACATAATCATCTACCTCGTAGCTCAGCCCATCGTGATACTTATCCGCATATCTTCTATCTACGTTGGGCAGCCTTCAACCGCTAACGAAATAGTCTCACCTTCTTTATATGGTCCACAACAATCATAAGCCCCATGGTTGTTGTAACCTTAGGCTATGCCCAATAAGCTAGTAGTTTACACAGTATACTATACAACGCCTAAAATGGTGGCATTCCAATACTAGTTTGATAAATGTTGTTATAGGCAAACTCAAGTAGCGACAAGTATTTTTCCCAAGACCCATCAAACTATAACACACATGTATTGAGCTTGTCCTTAAATATCTATATCAATCTCTCTGACCGTCCATTTGTTTGATGATGGAATGTAGTGTTAAACTGTAACCTAACACTAAACTGCTCCTGCATAGCTTGCCACAACGATGATGTATGACGACTGCCCCAGTCTAAAACTATCAAACTTGGTACTCTATGCATCTGTATAATTTTTTTCTCCAATAATGTGACCAATTGTGTGAAGGTATATTTAATAGAAACTAGTAGGAAATATGATGATTTGTCAACATGTCCACGATTACCCATATCACATTATGTTTCCGAGAAGTCTACGGTGATCTGAAATGAAATCCATCATAACGTGTATAAGCAGCGACAGTAATAAACCTCCAAGCCTCTTGTCCCCAGCCTTAACCTGGTAGCTCACCTCACAACCCCTAATAAATCTGCCGATGTTCGCCTTTATCCTGGCCACCAGAATAATCGCCACAAAACATGATACATATTGGTTATGTTAGGATGCACTATATACCGGGACCTGTAAGCCTCCTAGAGTATCCCTTTGCGTATCTCTGCCACTAGCGGAATCCATAACATCCCTTTGTATCTTAAACACTGATCCATAGACTCGTTTAAATCTAGATGATTAGGATTGTGTGCCATATAATTAATCTTCGAGTACATCTCGTCGGCCTTTTGACACTCTAACACTAACAAAATAGAAACATATGGTACCCCAATCTGTCTAAAAATCTTTGCGTTCTCTGTAGTAGAAACCTTTATCAAACTTGATGTTGTCGCTGCCTCAAGTAAACCATACTCGTGCATCATATGGCGAACAACTATCTCATAATTTGGTCATCTCCTGCTCAATGCAACAACAATGTAATTTGCCTTCCCATACTGATATTCAATGGAGAAGTCATAATCCTTCAACAACTCTAGCCATCATCATTGTCTCATGTTTATATATTTTTTCTAAGTGAATAAATACTTTAAACTATGATGATTTATAAACAATGTGAACCTCTCATCATAAAGGTAATGTTTTCATACCTTTAATAAAAATACGATTACTTCAAGCTCCAAGTCATGCACTCAAAAATTCCTCTCATGGGTCCTTAACTGTCAGGATAGGTAGGTGATAAAGTTTTCTCCCTACATCAGTTCACAACTTAACCCTGTGCCATAAGCATTGGTATGAATTGTCAATCCCTTGCATTGTTCTTGCAATACTAGTAATGGTGGGGTAGTCAACATCATTTTCAAATGTGCAAAGGCATCCTCACACTCCCTTGACCAATCCAAAGGTATGTCCTTGGTCAATCTGGTCATCGACGTAGAGATCTTCTAGAAGTCCTTCAAAAATCGTCGGTAGTATCCTGCCAACCCTAGAAGGCTCCTAATATTCGTCACTATCTCAAGTGTCGGCCAATCAATGACTGCATGAATCTTACTCGGGTCCATTGATATTCATCTATCACTAATCACATATCCTAAGAACTTGGCCTCTGACAGCCAAAACGCACACTTGCTGAACTAAGCATACAATATGTGCTCTCTCAATGTCATTTATATTTGCATGAGATGTTGTTCGTGATGCTCACGAGTTTTGTTGGAGATCAATATGTCATCAATGAAGACTATGAAGAACCTGACCAAGTAAGACCTCACTACTATATGCATTAATCCATGAACATGGCTAGTAAGTTCGTCAGTTTGAATGGCATCACAATAAACTCAAATAACATATATCTGGTGCTGAATGTCGTCTCAGGTATGTACCCCTTTTAAATCCTGAGCTGATGATAGTCCGATCTCAACTCGATCTTAGAGAAGAAATGTGCTTCAACTAAATGGTCAAACAAATCGTCGATCTTAGGCAATGGGTAACGGTGTCGTACTGTCACATGGTTTAACTTCCAATAATTGATGCACATCCTCAAGCTGGAATTCAATCTGGAATTCAACCATCTTGGAGGTCAATTGGAAGATTTAAACTAAGGTAATAATCATTTCCATCATTTATACTTTCATTTGAACCTAATTTTGTAAGATTTTGATCAATTTGATGCAAATGGTTGTTCTGAGGTTGTTTTAGCTGTTGTTTGGTGTTAATTGGATATGGATTGAGTGTTAGGTAAGATCAGGTTGCCAAATTAGAGGAGAAAGACAAAATTCTTGACTTGAGAATTTTGTCCAAGAGGACAGATAGTGCGCTTCCTGGAATGGTTAGCGCGTTAATCGTTCTGGGTTTCCAACTGTTCTTCGTCCTGAAGAACAGTAGCACAGTACATACTATCCATAGCGCACTACCATCATAGTGCACCACACTAAGACCATAATACACTAAGTAAATACATAAATTGAAATCAAAAGGCTATTTTGGTTTTTTTGACATAAAACATATCCCAAACACCTATAAACATACTAAACATATAAAATCAGACTTCAAGAACTTAGGGGATTGTAGCTCGGGTATCTAGGAGCTAGTCGAGTCAAATACGGGAGTCTAGGGAAGTCGGAGCGCGAATTGAGGTGTGTAAAACCCTTGAGAATGCTTCACGGAATTCATGGATTCGATTTATCGATATTGCATTCAATGTGTGACTGCTGGTTGGCACACATGGGTTTTCACTCCTATTTCGGTTTGCGTATATATTAGTTGTGGCTAAATCACTTGCACGAGTTACTTGTGTTTAGTGCTTGTATCGATGGCAATAGAATATATCTACAACTGTCGGGAGAGATTTATGGTGTTCCCATGACTTGATATAGTGTTTGGAGGAATTCATCTGGTAACTGAAGTTGGGGTTTAGTCACTGTAAGCCTTTAAGTATGTACGTCGTTCCTATTTAATTTATAGATTACTGGCTGGTGTAGGTTAGGGTTTTCTCACGATTATACGTATGTTTGTTGATTAATGCTTTATTTCTGAGCTGTTTAAATTGGCACATGCTGGTTATTTATTTAACACTACTGCTTTTATTTGTCGTTTGTTGCCTACATTCATGGGCATATGACGTATTGTTGCTAGGTGCTATATTCACATGTCTCGTAGTTTATTAGTTTTATTTCATGAATATTGTGTGGACTTCTCTTAGGATTTTACTCACTGGACTCGTCACTGTATTTGTTGGGTGACTGAGTGCAGATCATTCGACGAGCGAAGGCAAGGGCAAGGAGGTATTGGGCGACTACCTCTGAGATTGTGGAACTAGCTCACGTGTGATATCGGTATGTATTTATTTTACTTTTGTTGGGTTTTAGGGACCATAGAACACTGATTACATGTATATAGAACTTTTGTTATACTTATCTCGCCTTGATATATACATGGTATCTTTTGCCAATTTTCCACTACTTAAAATTGTTAAATATTGCATAAGTTACTCATTAAAAGACTTCCGCTATAAATTATAATATAACTTGATAAATTGAGTAACTGGCTAACTAAATTATTAATACTTATGTAAAGGTTAGTTAGTGTAACTAGGGTTAGTTGGAAAAGTGTAAGCAACTCGTTAGGTCGCGAGGCATCAAGGAGAAGCGGGCCATGACGTGGCAAGGCTAGTTGACGTAGGATGCATCGTGGTAGGTAGCAAGGCGGTTTAAAATTTGGGCCACCAAAGTTTGGTATCAGAGAAAGGTTGATGGTGCCTAGGGGGATGAAACATAATTTAACCTGATACTAACGCCACAGTTGGTGTTAGATCGAGGTCGATAGGGCTTAGGATAAAAATTTAAAGAAAATAGAATAAAAATTTAAACAAACAAACATTGGATGTAGAAACCCGATGATCCTGACTTAGAACCTTAGTTGGGAAGCAGACTTGAAATGGGTAGCGATAGGAATTATGTACGTTTTATGTTTTTGATTGTATATATTATATATATGTATATGGAAGGAGATTCGGCGCATGCTTTTCGATGCAGACTATGATAGATGGACAACCGACTCCACTGACTACAAATGTTAGTCAGACGAGCGACCATAGTATAACTGAGGGTTTGGATTCGGTAGTAGCCGCATGACTAGCAGCTTCTAAGAGACAGCTCAAGCTATTGATGGATATGATGCGCGCATAGACAGCAGCGATTGCATCACTCACCACTGCCCAGGTACAGAGCACCACTAAGACGACAGCTGATCCGACAGTTCCATCGACTATCTAGACTGTACCGATGCATGTAGTGGTATAGGAGCCTCCGACAGTGGTTACTAAACCGATAGTGGCATAAATCGAGACGCAAACTGCTACGCCGGCACATAGCGACATGTTTAAGACTTCCATAACGGCAGAGGTCAAATTGATGAGGGAGTTTATCAAATTTGATCCTGTATACTTTCATGGAGGTGGAGGCCCAGAGGCAGCTGGGAAGTGGTTGATTGCACATAAGAGGTTACATAAGCTCCTACGGATCCCAGAGAGCATACATGCGAGGATATCAGGGTATATGTTGAGAGGGGATGCTGTTGTGTGGTGGACAGCGTATACAGATACACACCTAGAGCCGACGACATGGGTTCAGAGAGTTATTTTACAATCAGCACATACCCATGGAGGTGAAGTTAAGGCTGAGAGAGGAGTTTCTAGCGTTGAGATAGGGTAGTCGGTTAGTGTTACAATACATGGATAAATACAGGTACCTAATACAGTTTGTCACGGACGTCGCAGGCACAAAGAGACTGCAGATTTATTACTTCACCCGAGGGTTGATTGAGGACATAGCTAGCGCTAAGTTTCCTCCAGAGTGCAGACACTACGGGAGATGTATGATAGAGCGCTTACTTATGAGACACATCTGATGAAAATGAGTTACATGCGTTCATCTATTGAGTCAGAGAGACAAATTAGACAGAGTTTTGGGCGAAAGAGAGCGAGAGATCGAGACGACATAGAGGACATAGCGTAAGGTCAAGGCAGTAGGGATGATGATCGGGCACCCAGAATGTATGATGTACCTACATTACCAGCGCCCCGGCAGAGACACACTCGGGACCAAGGAGGCAAAGATTGGAGATCATAGGGTCAGGGCTAGTGGTCGAGGAGTCTGTGAGCAGGACCAGGATGGAGGATCATATGTTGGCAATGTGGACAGGAGGGTCATGTCACAGAGATCGGCGACTCTAGTAGTGGTGACACTAGTGCAGACTCGAGAGCCGGTGCATGTGGTGATTGAGCCAGGCTGGGAGACATCCCAGCATCGGGTTCAAGGTACGTCAATTTAAATTCTTAATAATTATATTCTAAATTTTATTTATGCATAGTGTTACGAGGGTAGATTATAGTGGTACAATGGTAGCTTATTGTGTTATGATATGGGATTGTCATAGGTCATAGCGTGGCATGAAATTATCATGGCGAGTACGGATATGTCGTGGCATGACACGGGATTGTTTGTTAGGGACTGTGACCTAGGTCAATCTACAAATATTATTTATATTATAATTTTAGTTAATAAAATAGAGGTTTTCTTTGTTGTTTTATTATAAGTGATTGCATGTTTATCTTATAGTAAGATCCATAATATTTGTTGGAATATCCTAAATGTCTTTAGTCGGTCATTATACTAGGAACTATAATGAATTAAGACTAGTGTGAATCATGATTGATGGTCATGTAACGATCATGCATATAGGGATACGAATCAAGATCATGAGTACTTGTTAAGGAATAAGGTACTGGACCGACCCGCTATGAGAACACCACATGGATTAAGTCATATGTGTTTCTCATGATAGGTATATCATTTAGTCCTTCGACTTGAGATTACCATAGACTTAAATATTAGGAGCAAGATAATTTGACACAATCAAATTTTGTCTTTAATTGGACAATTATAAAGATTGTGAATGGTTATCGTGTGAATAAAATGTGAAGGTGTGTAATCAAGATAGAATTTGTCACTCTCGTATAAAGAGAGATATCAGTGGATCCCACAATAAGATAGACTGATAATGGCCAAGTCCATGTGAATTAATATGATCAATGTCACTTGGATGTTTTTCAGTTTACCTAAAGATCGAGACTAGTACGATTGAACATTAAGGGTGACTTTCCATTTCTTATGTTTGGTCAAAGCACATCACACGACAAACGATATGATATATGTTATTAATTAGGTTGTATCGATGTTGATATTCATGCTACTTGGGTAGTTATAATGCCTTGTTAGAGACAGCTTATGACTTGTGTACCAAAATGGTTTTTGGTTCACTACCAACGTCGCATTACCATATCGGGTCACATACAAAGAATGGCTTTGAACAATTTCAATTGGTCCAGAGTAATGAATTTTGTAAGATAAAATTCATGACATAAATGCCCTTACGATTCGTTATATGATAACTTATTAATAGGGGCATATATGTAATTTGTTTAAACTGCATAAATACAATAGTTGTATTACAAATAAGATTTTAAGTGAGGGCTTATCTACGCATATCAATAAAGTGTGAAAACCTAAAAATGAAATAAGATTTTCATTTTACAATTTCCAAGTTCTCAGGATTTAGGGAGAGAAAGAAAAATCATTTTCAATCTCTCTAGGGGCTAGCACTCCAAATTGTGGTCATCGTTCGTGTGTGGATTTCTGATAAAGGACGCGCACTTGAACGTCTTGAAAATCAAACAATCAGAAAAGGAAATCACGGAATAAGGTATGATTTACTTTAGTAGATTTAGTTTAATGGAACTTATTTTCGGTCCTGTTTTTTCAAAATTTGTTTTGAATTTTTCGCTATGTATGAACCTCGTAAACCCAACATTTTTATTGTGAGTAACGATTGGTTATGGCATGGCATGAGATTGTCATAGTATGTGATGGTCGGTTAGGACTATCATGTTGGGATACATGATGGGAGAGGTTTACAGTTATTGGTGTTAAGTAACTGGGTTATAGAAACATGAACACGAAAATTGAACTGAAAGTAGGTTACGGAGATGATGGAAGAGAGTGGCTGATCTTGACTACCTCGATGGCATGCGCCTATGTCTCAGGGTAACACTACATTCCCGGCTATGGGAGTAATGGGGTGTTCAAGAGACTCTAGAAGTGGACTATCAAGATGTGAGGAGTGGTCACACAAGGATAAATAGTTACACAAAAGTATACTCGAGATTTAAAATTCGAGGACGAAATTCTCCTAGTTTTGAAGAATTGTAATGGCCCAGATTAATTAAACTAGGATTATCATTAATCTCGGAGAATAACAATCGTAATTCAGACATTACGTGGAAAACTCAGTTGGCTCGGACACGAGAACCGATGAAATATGTTATTTATGGATTGTGGCTGTGCATATGTGGTGTTTAAAATTATTATTATTATATTGTACCGCATGGTTGTATGTTTCTATTGGGCAAGTTAGTGTGATGGGTGTTCCTCTCGAAAGGTGTGTCAACGCAGTGTTAGGTAGGCGAACTACGGGTATGCTAGGAAACCCGACTAATCCATGTCAAGATGAATAGTAAATCAATTAAATGGGTAATGTGACCATAGCCTAAGTTAATTCAAATTAAAACAATAGGCTATGGCATGCCTCGAAATGCGTGTTGAAACGCGGGGCACTGGGTACCGGGTAGTTAAAGGTTAGTGGGACCACAAGTTGGTTAATTTTGATAAATAAAACACTAGCTATATGTAAGTAAAATGGGCTTAAATTAGTGTGATCAAATCAAAATAAATAAAGGCATATAGTTTGCACTTATTAATTAGGACCATAGGATGGACATATAGATGAACATAGTGAGGGGTTCTAGGAAAGGAGTGTGCCATTGGAGTCATCAGGTGGTGTGGAACAGCATGGTTGTGGACCACAAGATAATCCTCGGGATACTTACGCACGTTTGATTCTAATCAAATGTATATAAATTAAAGTTAGTGGGATTTTATTTAAAAACCTTTTACAATTTCATGCAAGATTGGAGCAAACGAGATTTGGAGGAGAATTCAAGCTTGAATTCAACCATCTCAGAGGTCAATTGGAGGATTTAAACTAAGGTAATCGTCATCTCCATCCTTTACAATTTCATTTGAACCCAATTTTGTAAGATTTTGATCCAAATGGTTTTTCTGAGGTTGTTTTAGCTATTGTTTGGTGTTAATTAGATGTGGATTGAATGTTAGGTAAGATTAGGTAGCCAATTTGGAAGAGAAAGACAAAATTTTTGACTTGAGAATTCTATCCCAGAGGAAAGATAGTGCGCTACCTGGAAAGGTTACCGTGCTAATCGTTATGGGTTTCCAACTGTTCTTCGTCCTGAAGAACAGTAGTACGCTACATATTGTCCATAGAGCAGTACCATCACATAGCAAGCTACACCAAGACCATAACACGCTAACTAAAGACATAAATTAAAATGAAAAGGTTGTTTTGCGGTTTTTGACTTAAAATATATCCCAAACACCTTTAAACATACTAAACATGTAAAATTGGACTTTAAGGACTTAGGGGACCGTAACTCGAGTATTGGGGAGCTCTCTGGGTCAGATACGGGAGTCCGGCTAAGTCGGAGCACGGATCGAGGTGCGTAAAACCCTTGAGAATACTTCACAGAATTCATGATTTTGATTTATCGATATCGCATTTCATGTGTGACTGCAAGTGGGCACAAATGGGTTTCACTCCTATTTCGGTTTGCGTATATATTGGTTATGGCTAAATCGCTTGCACAAGTTACTTGTGTTTAGTGCTCATGTCGATGGTAGTAAAATATAATTACGATTGTCGGGAGGGATTTAGGGTATTCCCTTTACTTGAAATAGCGCTTAGAGGGGTTCATCTCCAGTACCTAAAGTTAGGGTTTAGTCACTATAAGCCTGTAAGTATATATGCAGTTCCTATTTGATTTATCGATTCCTGGCTTGTGTAGGTCAGGGTTTTCTCGTAATTATACGTATGTTTGCTGATTAATGCTTTATTTCTGAGCTATTTTAATTGGTACATGTTGGTTATTTATTTCATTCTACTACTTTTTTTTGTCATATGTTGCCTACATTCATGGGAATATGACGTACTATTGCAGGTGTTATATTTGCATATCTCGTAGTTATCAGTTTTATTTCATGAATATTATGTTTACTTCTCTTGGGATTTTTCTCACTGGACTCATCACTATATTTGTTGGGTGACCGAGTGCAGATCCTTCGACGAGCAAGGGTAAGGGCGAGGAGGTATTGGGTGACTACCTCTAAGATTGTGGTGCCAGCTCATATGTGATATCAGTATGTATTTATTTTACTTTTGTTGGGTTTTGGAGTCCTTTGAACACTAATTACATGTATATGGAACTTATGCTATACTTATCTCGCCATGATATATATACATTGTATCTTTTGCTGGGTTTTCCACTACTTAGGATTATTAAATATTGCATAAATTGCTCATTAACAGACTTCCACTGTAACATTATAATATAACCTGATAAATTGAGTAACTGGCTAATTGAATTTTTAATACTTATGTAAAGGTTTGTTAGCATAACTAGGGTTAGCTGGAAAAATGTAAGCAACTCGTTAGGTCGTAAGGCGTCAAGGAGAAGCAGACTGTGACGTGGCAAGGCTAGTTGACGTTGGATGCGACGAGGCAGGTAGCAAAGGAGTCAGGCATTTGGAGCCGCCACAGTTTGGTATCAGAGAAAGGTCGATGGTGCCTAGGGGGATGAAGCATAATTAACGTGATACTAACGCCATAGTTGGTCGTTAAAGCAACGACAATTACATAAAATGAACATAGGTGAAATAAGGATTCTTATGTGGATGTGTGGTAAAACTCGTAAAAATAGAATAAAAAATATAAAAATTCAAAGAAAAGTAGGAGTAGCACCAATTGATACAAAGATTAGGGAAGGGCGGTAGCGGTGGTTTGGTCACCTGCAAAGACGGTCTACAAATGCCCCACTAGAAAACTTTACTCAATCGAAACTGTAGAAATTCGATGAGGTACGGGTAGACAAAGTTAACATGGGATGCATTATTTAGAAGGAATTTGAATGGTTTGGAAAGCTCACCATCAATTGTACTAAATCGAGCACTATGGAAAAGTTTGATCCATGTAGTCGACCCTAATTAATTTGGGACTGAGGCTATGTTGTTGTTGTTGTTGTACTAACGCCACAGTTGGTGTTAATGCAAGGTCGATAGGGCTTAGGATTAAAATTTAAAGAAAAGAGAAATTAAAATTTAAACAAACAAACATTAGATATGGAACCCCGATGATCTTGACTTAGAACCTTAATTGGGAAGCAGACTTGAAATGGGCAGCGATAGGAATTATATACGTGTTATGTTTTTGATTGTATATATTATATATACGTATACGGAAGGTGATTTGGCACATGCTTTTCGATGCAGATCGAGATAGATGGCCAGCCGACTCCACCGACTACAAATGTTGGTTAGACGAGCAACCAAAGTATAAATGAGGGTATGGATTCGATAGTAGCCGTGCGACTAGCAGCTCGTGATAGATAGTTCGAGCTATTGATGGATATGATGTGCGCATAGACAGCAGCAATTGCATCACTCACCGCCGCCCGGGTATAGAGCACGATTGAGACGACAACTGCTTCGACAGTTCCATCGACTATCCAGACTTTGGCACAGATCGAGACGTGGATTGCTACGCCGGCACAGACTGACATGTTTGAGACTTCCATGACGTTAGAGGTTATGTTGATGAGGGAGTTTATCAAACTTGATCCCGGACACTTTCTTGGAGGAGGAGACCTAGAGGCAGCTGGGAAGTGGTTGACTGCACATCAGAGGTTACATAAGCTACTACGGATCTCGAAGAGCATATACGCCAGGATATCAGGGCATATGCTGAGAGGGGATGCTGCTATGTGGTGGATAGCATATACATATACTCACCCAGAGCCGACGACATGGGCAGAGTTCAGAGAGTTATTTTATGATCAATACATACCCATAGAGGTGAGGTTAAGGGATAGAAAGAAGTTTCTAGCATTGAGACAGGGTAGCCGGTCAGTGTTATTGTACATGGATACATATCGGTACCCGATATAGTTGCCACGTACGTCGCATGCACCAAGAGACTGTAGATTTATTACTTCGTCCGAGGGTTGATTGAGGACATGGCCAGCGTCATAGTTTCCTCAAGAGTGAAGACACAACATGAGATGTATGATAGAACGCTTACTTATAAGACACATCTGATGCAGAGGAGCAATAGGCATTCATCTACTAAGTCGGAGAGATAGACTAGACAAAGTTTTGGGCAGAAAAGATCGAGAGATCGAGATGACAGAGTGGACAGAGGGTATGGTCAAGGCTGTAGGTATGATGATCGGGTAGCTAAAGCGTATCCTATACTTAAATTACCAACGCCGCCGTAGAGATAGACTCAGGACTAGGAAGGCAGAGACTGGATATCACAGGGTCAGGGCCAGTGGTTAGAGAGTCAGCGAGTACGACCAGGATGGAGGATCATATGTTGGCGATGCAGATAGGAAGGTCACATCAGGAGGGACTATTCATAGAGATTGGCGACTCCAGTAGTGGTGACACCGGTGCAAACTCGAGAGTCGGTGCATGTAGTGACTGAGCTAGACCAGGAGACGTCCCAACAGTGAGTTCAAGGAATGTGGATTTAAATTCTTAATAATTATAGTTTAAGGTTTATGCATGCATAGTGTTACGATGGTAGATTATAGTGGTACAATGGTAGCTTATTGTGTTATGACATGGGATTGTCATAGGTTGTAGCATGGCATGAGATTGTCATGGTGAGTATGGATAGGTCGTTTCATGACATGGGATTGTCATGGTGAGTAAGGAGAGGTTATGGCATGGCATGGGATTGTCATGGTATGTGATGGTTGGTTAGGACTATCATATTGGGATACATGATAGGAGAGGTTTACAGTTATTGGTATTAGGTAATTCGGTTAGAGAAACTTGAACACAGAAATTGAACTGAGAGTAGGTTGCGAAGATGTTGGAAGGGAGTGGCTGATCTAGACTACCTTGGCAACATGCGCCTATGTCTCAGGGTAACACTACGTTCCCTGCTATAGAAGTAATGGGGTGTTCAAGGGACTTTAGAAAGGGACCATCAAGGTGTGAGATTTAAGTCATCAATCATAAGCCTTTCGATCAGAAAATAAAATTGAAATCATTTCATGTTTGTTTTGATCAAATTGAAGACCCAATTGAAGTCTCAAGTCTAAATTTAGAGTTTTTAAGATTTTGGTAAAAATTGAGGTTTTCCACATGATTTGAAGATATAAAATTCTAATATGATTAAAGCCCTTGTCTTCATAAACTAATTTGATATTTAGATTTCTCACAAAATCTCACTTAATTTACTATATTGTATTATTATTTTTTGGGTAAGGAATGAATTTGTTATGAATTTTTCAAATTCAGAAAGTCATTGAAAACAAAAATTGAAATTCTACACGTTCTTATTCCGTATCAATCTCTGTAATTTTGCAATACCTTCCTCATTTTAATTTCAAATTAGCTCACTCTAATTGCATTACAAACCTTAACCATAATGTTAAAACTTTTATCTCAAGCACAATTTGAAAATTTGGACTCCTTCCTATTCAAATACACTGTGGAATCTGAAATTTCTAAACTTCATAGTTTTGATAATGCCCTGATGTTTTGAGGATAACAAATTTATTTCTTATTGGATTGAGCTCATATTTTAGTATGTTGTTCTTGGGTATGTTTGTAGTCTTGAATAAAACAATCATGATTTTCGGAGCTATTATTTAAGAGAAAGAATTTTTCAAGTTTGCTAGTCAGAATTTAAAATTGTTTTGAGTGGTTGTTGTAAAATTTTGATATCTCCCTCATTTCTTATCAAAGTTTTGCATATCTTATAGTTTCGAAAAGTTAATACATAGCCCTAACACTCCTCTTTAGACTATAATACTGGATTTAATCATTTTGGTAATTGAATTCAACTCACAAATTGTTGCACCAAAAGTGTCTTTATTTTAATAATGTAGATTTCAACATATACAAATTTTTAAGGGGAGTAATTTTAAAAATTGAATATAAAAACCACTTAATTTACCTAAAACACATTAAATTCAATTTTTAGGACACCTTAAGAGCTTATAGAGGACTTACGGGGTGTGGAACGTGAGTTTTGGAATGTCCGGAGCTGGTTTAGGCTAGGGATTGCTTGCATTTGAGGTAAGTAAACCTGTAGGAGAATATTCACATTTCTTTTCCCTTATATGATATTGAATATAAGTCATTTGGATTGATTGAACATTTCTTACTTGAAATTCCATGATATGTTCCTTTTTCTTGATGTTTTTTTAATAAAATTCTTGTTATGCCTTCGTTGATGAATTATGCAAGTCTTTTACTGTATTTTGATGATTCATATCCTTGCTATGATTGAGCCGCATCCTATTTTCTAATCTCACCTCTTGTATGAATAATTAGCATGCTAATGTTTCGTTCCAAATAATTGATTTATCATTTATTATAAATTGTCAATGTCGTGGATTTTCTTTCTTTCTAATTCAACTTTAGAGATAATTACTTGATGAATATATGGTCTTTATTTTAGATGAATGTGACTTGTGTGATTTAGTGATCCGTGAGGGATGGGGTCCCTGTTGAACAGTTCAATCAGACACATTTTTGCAGGAATGTTTAGGGAAGGGTACTTAGTCTAACCAAGATGTCAGGGCTGGATTCTAAGAATATATGAAGGATACCCTTTCAGGCTTGGGATCGCATACGGCTAAGAATTCTCACGAATATATCAGACGATCACCTTATGAGTCTAGGGCTTAGTCCCTTTTGATTTTAAAAAAGGCCTCTCCTGGCGCGTAGTTGGTTATCTTCTTGTAGGCCGAAGAGCACCTCGAGTCAAGTCTAGAGCACCCCAAACATCTTCGAGCTTTGTATCATTCATATTGCACCTTTAGTTTTTGTTTCCCACACTTATTCGCTTACTAGTTTACTATGGTAACTTCTTTCATATATTTCTTTTGGTTTTTACTTACCGCCTTATATGTACTTAGTTACATGTCTTTCAAAACTCGAAATATGGATATGTGATCTCAGGATCTACTCACTGGAATTTTCATCTTTGGTAATAATTGTAGATACGTCGTGTAACAGGCTATGGAAGGAGAAGATAGACTATTATCTTTGAGCATTCGGAGTGGAGCTACTTCTGTATTTTTGTAGGTTCATTTTGGTGTATTTACTATTTACGTCTTTTATACACTTTTCGGATATCGTGTTGGGTTGAGAGATTTGTTTCCTCGACAGGATGCATGTACACATTTTATATTCGCCATTTTGATATACATGTGATTTATTTCATGATTTTCACGCATATGTGTTTTATATTTGCATCCGCATTTAAACTAATTCTTTCACTGATAATATTTTAAAATGTTAAAAAATTTTAATTAACACATAGAATCATGAATAACAAGACATAAGAAATACTTATTCTGAACACGATTAATGAGATAAAATAAGACAAAAAGCTGACTAGTACGTTGTTAACTCGTACATGGCGTTGATTAGGGCTTAATGACGAGATTAGGTCAGGAAGTGCCCTAATTTGCAAAAAAGGCTCATCACACATCTGACCAACTTAAATTACCCTAATCCAATTGATAACCTACTCAGCATAACCTACCTCAAGATACGTATCACAATGTTTGTCTAAGATTCAATAACTTAATCCTTAAGCTAACGTAAATCCTGATTTATTACATTGAATAAGATTTGATAAATAATTAACTTGCAATGTTTTCGAAATCTCGGTAGCATCTCCCCTGCATTTGGGCTGTCCATAAAAAGTCGGTGGGAATGCCCAAGAAGGATTCATAACCCACCAAATCAACAACATATTGTAAAGATTTAAGAATTAATAATAGTTTTAACCAATGGATAAACCACCACCTTTCTCACTTATTTAACTTTTCAAATTTTCTCAAATAATAAAATACAACTCAAAAACAATTACTAAGATTTATATAAGGTCATTTGTATTCCAAGTAACTATTTCTAAGTTTTTCCTATTTTGAGGATTTTTATCATTTTCTAAGCCGCTTGGTAAACAGATAAAATTCAACATTATACTTGAATAAGATAATCATTAAAATCTACATAAAAGTGATCTAACACTCCTTGATCCCATTTAAATCAAAACAATATATAATTTTGACATGTGTCAAACATGTACAATAATTTTCTCGTATATCCTTATTATTTATAGTTGTGATAAGTGGGATCGTCTCCAGAAGGATTTAGCAAACTTCTTTAGGAAAAAGGTTTCCAAGGTTTTTATTATATTTTTTGTACTATAATTTAATAATTTTATCAAAACGAGAATTGAAAATTACTAACTAAAACTATTATCTAATATTATCTAAATCATACTCTGTGATTCTTGACAAATTTCACTTATAACTCAAATCACTGCCCAAATCCTTAGAAATGTGCCTTTGTGCTCCATCGATTTGCTTTACGATTTATGTGTAGATTGTGAATCATTGGGAAATTGCCAATAATGACTTATGGTTGATTCTTGATTCGCAGGTGATTCGTTGTGTATTTCTTCTACATGATTAAATCCTTCATTTTCCCTTTTTTCATCTATTTTTTCACATATTCTGATTATAACTTGAAATCACAAAAACAAGAGAAACCCGAGTGTAATATAGCCTTTTAAAATCTAAAATTACCCTAAAATATATTATGAAACACTGTCTGATTATTAACTTATCAAATACCCCCAAACTCAACACTTTGCTGTCCTGAGTGAATGAATACTCTCAACTATATTTTCTTTTCATCCTTTATTTTAATTTCATAAGTACTTATTTTTCTTCTTAAACAAACGCGATCATTAAATAAAATCATATTACCCTCATAAAACTAAAAAGTATGATAAAATAAAAAGATTTAAAGAACAACCCCTTATTTGACAAATCAATCTTTTAGTTATGCAATATACCTTAGAATTCAAAGTTAAATCTATTATCAAGGCTAAGCACTTATATAGGTTTTCTCAAAGTCCATTGACAAGTATCAAGCTTACGATGATTAATATATAATCTCAAAATACAAAAATCACTTAATCAATTTCACTTCGAACAATCTTTAAAATGCCACCACAATCAAAGTGAATATGAATTTTTTATCACCAACAATTATCATCATTATTTTCATTTGTTGGAATGTTGGTATAAAAAGATATACTTCACTTAACTTAACTATAAGCACTTGAGCCAAATCTTTTATTTGAAGAGTTATTCATAAACATCCTTCTAATTTTTATCTTTCTTTCTTTCTTTCTTTTTTTCTTATATAATATATATATATTCTTTATATTTTGTATATTATATTCATACGATTCCCTGCACCATTTTTTTTACAATCCATTATTCTTTTTATGTGAATTCTTCTTCCTATTTTCCCACCACTAGATTCCCTGCTCCATTTCTATTAGAATCCATGGGTCTTTATTTTTTTTTATTTAAAAACTCTTGGTAGCTCTTCTCACTTTCCCTATAGTTAAGGAGGCATTCTTTCCAACTAAGTAAAATCTATTGGCTAATTTCCTATTTCTTCCTTTAATTATGGTATAGGTTCTTTTCATTATATATATATATATATATATATATATATATGTAAAATACTTGATCAATAATCTTTGTATAATAAGATTCTTAAAAATTTGTCTTGCTTTCACTTTTATTTCGATTTTCTACCCATTATAATGTCTAACACGAAGTAATCAATCCCCTTTAAACTCCTCTAATGTATACACAATTTAGGTTAAGTCAAATAGGGTTTAACAATTCCTTTCTATCACAAACTTTCTATTTTCAAGGTTAATAAAAATATCATTTCTATTTAAATTTAAATTATATTCAATTCATATATATTCCTAACTAATTAAAGTAAAATGAAGAAATATTAGCTGTATCATCAAAAATTTTAAAATTTCAGTCAACTTTTAACATTGAATAAATAGACTTTACCTCTTGAGTCTTCCATAATTCGCTTCTTTATAGTTCATTCCACCTAAATACCCCTAAAATCATTCCAAACCATGTCCTTGAGGTTTAAAAATTATGTCGGGTTTCCAACAAAACATCACAAGAAGGAATTTTATAATCAAAGAAAGCATGACAAGTTAAAAAAATTTGAAACATCATTAACAATGTAGCATGATCACATCAAACAGAGGCAACTCCAAACTACATCAATTGTAAGTATCACATCACATAACATAGATCATCATATAACATTACAAACCAAAACCTCACGCAGAATCGCTCTAAACAGAGAAGAAAATAGATCACGATCGCCGTCCAAAAGTCACATCATCACCACCATCCCCTTAGTCATGCTGTTGAGATTGGTAGCTCGTTGCAAGATCTTAAGGCCAGTAGTCCACTCCCACCACTGGAGTACTTTCGAAAAAAAATCCTCATTGGGTAATCTTAGTTAAGTAGATGGTATCGGAATTTCAGCTCCTCTGCATTGCATTCTCCTGGCCATACATATCTCGAACCTGTGCTTATTCCTCATAATTTCACGCTAGTTCTCAAACATAAACTCTTGATTTATCAGAGTTTACATTTGGTTTTGATTGATTGATACCATAATGCCATCTCCATCTTGTCAGCATACAAGCCAAGTGGCTTTGATTTTTGGTTCATCCTATCAATATACGCAGTAGATTGCATCTCTTCAAAAACTCTCCTATTTTCTACTTGTATTCTTTTTGTCTTTGTTTTCTCTCTTCTATGTATCTCATTCCTTTCTAGCTCCTCCTCGGAATCTACATAGCCTGAAATTTGTTTGGTGCTCTCTATGTAATCATTAGTGATGGTCCTTTCAGAGTCAACATCCAACCCAAGACCTATTATAGGAACTTGGTCCTGTTTGTAGAATTATGTGATCATCAAGGGAAAAGGTAACCCTTCATTCTTATTTTAATAATGGCATTCTTAATTGGAACATAAATGATCTTGCCAACATCAAAATAACCTATGCCTTAAATGATGTGGTACAACAACGCCACCTTGTTGTTCATTACCTCGTAGTATTGCAAACATGGTTGCAAGCTCACATTGATGAAATAATAATCTATGCTTTCGTGGTTTTCCCAAATTTTTTTAGTTTGAATATATTTTGGATACCCATCCTTATCCGAAATGAATTTATCCCCCAAAATTGCTTCCAATCCATTTCTAGTGGTTTGATGAGGAAATCCATGTTTGAATCCATACTCAATGTAACAACCCTAAGATTTTAACTTGTGCCACATGTCATGTCAGGACCCTAACATGGACATGGAGTGACGTGGCGAGCTCGGTTAACCCTCGGGAGTCAACACTGAGGTATTTTGTATTTTCGTGATGTGTGCATTACTTATTTATGCTCAAATATACAACTTAAGTCAATTTATCTTGATATATTGTCGTTGAAATTGCGAGTGTGGATTTATCGAGATACGTGCACGTTGCGACTCATAGAAATATGGGTAGGAAATAATTTAACAAATCATCGGGATGACTAATTTAATCTTTATCATGGTTTCTATGTATCTGAATACTTATTAATAAAATGACTAAGTAAGTTATTTATTGGGAATTATAAGTTATCCCAAGTTGGGACTAAGCTGAGTTGATTTTGCAATTTGGACTCTCATTTCGTATTAATTGATACAAAGAATGCCTAGATTATAAGGCAAAAACACTATACCATAGATTTATTCTTTGCTTGATAAATCTAAGTTTTACATGAAATTTGTTTTGAGCACTTAATTAATAAACTTAGGGGTTACTAGATGAATGAGGTCCTAAGACTTTTATGGTGTTCAGTGGCTAGGTGGGATGGGCAAATGAGAGGCCTTAATGAGCATAGAGATCTTGCAACAACTTTGATCCAAGGTTCATCTAGTGGATAAAATTTAAAAACAAAGTCTATAAATAGGACTCCCATTCTCTACACATGCAGGAGAAAGCAAGAACAAAAACAAATAGGTTTTTAACACTCTCTATTTAAAGAAAAGGAGACAATACTTGGATTAGGAGCCATTGACACTAAGGAATTGAGCTAGGAAAAAAGGCAAGACCATAGATAACCTTGCTTTTCACTCTTGATGTTCAAATGGAAATTTTAAGTAGGTTCTTTCCAATTCAAATAAGTTTTGAGCTTTTGAAATTGCTTTCCAACATGAATTGCGCTAGGAAGAAAGGCAAGACAATAGGTAAATTATGATATTCATAAGGATTGAATCAATTTTTAAGTTAATTCTTGGTGTTGACATGTTTTAGTCAATTTTTTAGAGGCTGATTGGGACGCGTGTTGGGTGTGGCAAGGGCATATTTTTTCGCTTAGTTTGAGGTAAGTAAACCAGCAAGAATCTCTATAATAATTCATTTTCATTTTTTTCATTCTCTAAATTGTGAATTAGCCTTTCCATGGACTCCCACTCCTATTATGAGTGTCTGAGGGCTAAGTGAGTCAGGAAGGTGTCTTTGGGGTGTGGTTGCCGACTTGCAATCGGGATCACAAGCCCGATTAACTAGATTTTATCAAAATGAAATGTGTTTTATTAGGGGCATCGTTGAAATCCATAATTTGCGATGGTCTACGTTCAACAAGCGTTGCCGCATTTTAAGACCTGAGTCTGCCTGGTGCTGCCGCAACTCTTGACCCCTACCCTGTGGCACTTGAACTTAGTGGTTTGGACTACTTAAGTGTCTCTTTTTTAGTTTCCTTTACACTCATTTCTCGCGGTTGTAACTTCGAGTCTTATTATCATGCATTTTACTTATTTTCTACTTTCTTTATCTATCGCATGATTCTTGGACTATTTATTATTTTTCAAGCGTTACTATTAAAATCCTTCTGGTTTTACTTGTTGGAATTGTCTCCTTTAGTGACAATTGCATATTCGCAGGTGAGCAAGGGCTAGGCGCTAATGATTAGTAACTTACTTTGAGACATCAGAGCGGCTCTCCCCTTCTCACTTTTGTTGGTTTTTGTTGGAATTGTATTTACTTACATATTTGATATTTTGTACACCTGGGATACATTCTAGGTTTTGAGACACACTTATGACTTGTATATCACTTTGTTTACTTTCCGCACTTAGTTACTAGATATACAAGTTTATATACATTTATATATATGTCGGGTTCTACACATAGGTTGTCTAGCTCTTTGTTTTACTTGTTAAATTATATAATTTAACAAATTTCTTCCGCTAACATTAATAACTCACAATGCTCAACTTGAATGAATTTACTTAAAGTGATGGATCAGAAGGCTAACTAAGCTTGCGTTGACCTCGCAGAGACTGACTCGAGGGTCTATATAGGTTTGGGTGGGGCGAGGCCCAATTGGTAGGGAACTGAGACCGTCACAGTAAGTATCAGAGCCAATGGTTTAACACCTAGCTCTTGAATAACCTAAAACCAACAGAAGACACTAATTAACTTTAGAGTTAATACATGAATGGAACTTAGAGTGGAACTCTATGATCCTGACTTAGAGTATTAGTTGGGAAGTACAGAAAGTTTGAGAACTTAAAATCTCAATTTATATGTGTTATTTATCGTACTATATAATATTATTACCAGTAACTAAAAACTGATCAAGAATTCACCTTCTTCGCAGGTAGCGATAGCAGATCAGCCCAAAGCCAACAGTAGTGGTGGTAGCTCAGATGTACAATGGAGGCTAGTTGAGATGTGCGAGTTGTTCACAACTTACATCCATCAGCTTCAAGAGATCCTCAAGCTATTGAGGGCATAGGTTACACCATCACCATCGCCAGTTACAACAATATCATCCCTTGCTCTTAACAGGAGTGTGCCTACTATAAAGGCCACTCTAGAAGCTCCCATCGTGATGGAAGTGCTAGTTGTTGTAGAGATTATACTAATACAGACAAATATAATACTACCTATAATCCTTACTTTTGTAGAGATAGTGCCTCCTACACCCACAAAGACTAGTACTACGGTGACAGCCGAGGCGAGATAGTCATGTGAGTTCTGGAAACATAGACTAGTTGAGTTCTACAGTGGAACAAATCTCGAGGCAGTAGATAAGTTCACGAAGAGCCCCGAGAAAATCCACAGCATATTGGCTACCCTTGAGCAGAAGAGAGCGATAATATCTTTTAAGTCATTATTTGGAGAGGGTGACGCCTGGTGGTATAGTATTGTAGCTACCGGGGGAGTGCCCAGATATTGGGCTGAGTTTAAGAGGTGGTCCAACCAAAACTATTTTCGGCCCTCAATCTTCAAGATAAAGATAATTGAGTTCCAAAGCATCCGATAGTACACTAGGGAGTCGGTAATGCAGTTAATGTGCAAATTTTTGCAGTTATTATAGTATGTGGTGGGAATTGCCGAGATAAACGCCTAGCATGCACAATACTTCATGGATGGTCTACTGAGAGACATTGGTGGAATAGTTGTAAATGTTGAGCTAGAGAGCTTGCATCGGGCCTATAAGAGGAGTTTGGCCAGGGAGACTTAGTTCAGTACTCACCTCAAAAATGTTAGTGCTCCAGTATCCCTGACTTAATCAGAGTTCAGATCAGGTCTAGATATGAGATGGAGGAGGAGGAACTAGCAATTTAAACTAGGAGATTTTCAGGGCTCAAAGTGTGGGGTCAGTGGCATTTTCTGCACAGCTAGTGTGCACCGCGCCGGCACAATCTGCTATGACACAGAGCTATACTAGTTTACCATAGCAACCAGCACAATCGGTACCGTATCAAAATTATCGATGGACTGGGGGCAAAGGTAGTGGTCAGGGACTAAAACATGGACAAAGCTAGGGGCAGGGATGGAGGACCACTTAGATGCAGGGAAAATGGTTACCACCAGGGCCAGAACTACATGGAGCTTGCTTTGAGTGTAGGCACACAGGAATTTTATGAGAACTTGTCCATAGTTTACAAGGCATAGCCGAAGTAGGGCATATAACAGGTTCATGTCGTCTCTACACCATATCTAGCTATAACCCATAATCAAATTGAGGGTGCAATTTACATTTGTATTTCTTATATGCATACCATGATAGATTTGGGATCTATATTTTCTTTCATTTTTGGTCGTATGGTCGTTGAGTTGGGGTTGAGACCCATTAGGCAATAGAGACCCTTGATCCTCAGCACAACTGCTGGGGACAAAATATACCCAAAGCTACTATATATAGATTGCATCGTAGAGAGGGACATGAGCTACTGGAAAATCTATGAGTATTGGATTTCCTAGATTTTGACGCTCTACTGAGCATGGATTAGTTAGCTGCATACTATGCTCACTTAGATTATTTCCTTAAGGTTAAGACCATCTGACTCCCAAGGCAGGAAGAATTTAGTTTTCAGGGGACATCTACTAGACTACTGCATAAAAGAGGCAATGAGGTCATGAGTTTGGATGTGGAGACCTTTGCTAGTGTATTGGGTACAACGAAGAGAATAAAGACTCAATTAAGGAGGTACCAATTGTTAGGGAGAACCCGGATGTGTTTCCTAATGATCTACTTGGATTACCGCAGCCGAGAGGGAGTGAATTCATTATAAACTTGGTTTTAGAGACCAAAATGATATCAATTCTGCAGTGTAAGATGGTTCCGAGAGATCTTAAGGAATACAAAAGCTAGCTTGATGAGTTATTACGAGTGGGATTCATTCACTCGAGTATGTTGCCTTGGGGCGAGCCAATTCTGTTCATCAAGAAAAACGACATCTTATGACTCTGCATAGATTATAGACAACTTAATAGAGTCGTTGTTAGGAACAAATACACGCTTTATCTCATTAATGACTTGTTTGAGCAATTGAGATGGGTTCAGATGTTCTCTAAGATCGACTTGAGATCAGGCTATCACCAGCTCAGGATTAGAGGTGAGGATAGGGATAACACTGCTTTCCGAATGAGATATGGGCAATACCAATTCACCGTTATGCCCTTTAGGCTGACGAATTCCCCAACGATGTTCATGGATCTAATGCAACGAGTATTAAGGGAGTATTCAGACATATTAGTGATAGTATTCATTGAGGACATTCTCATCTATTATAGGACTCGTAAGGATCACGAAGGGAACCTCAGGACGATTTGGAAGTCTTTAAGGGAGCATAGACTCTATGTTAAATTCAGTAAGTGCGAGTTTTTGTTTACAAAATTTGGATTTTTAGGACATATTTTTGAAGTTATTAGTGTGTCAGTGGACCCCGCTAAAGTAACACCAGTGATTGATTGGTTTAGGCTGACATCAATGATAGACATCCCTAGCTATTTGGGACTAGCAGGTGATAAGTGATTATTTAAACTTATATATAGGGTTAGTTTAATAATATATTTAGTAAAAATATTCCTAAAGGAGCTTTAATTTAGGGTGTTTATGCATTTTCAGGTAATTAAGGCGTAAAGGAAAGAAATGAGCAAAAATGAGAAGAAACAGATTAAAAACCAACGAAATTATGGTTGGTGCCGTGGCTACACATGGTGGTATTGTGGGTGCATAAGGCATAGCATGGAGGACTTAGGCACGATGTGGGAGTGAAGGCAAAGTGAAGAAATCAAGGGTGTAGGCTTAGCGTAGTGGCGGCATTATCGAGAGTAAGAGATGGAGCTGAAAGTCATAGGAATGGCGTAGAGGTCACAGGAGATGAAGAATGGCACATAGGAGATGGCTCGGTGGTGGCGCCATGGCACAACACACATGGCGCTGGGGGATAAGTGACAGTGGAAAATTTAATGAAATTAGAAAGTTAGAGTTTTATTTTGAGTAAAATTGTAAAATAGGGTATCTAATTGTTATTAGGAAGTATAAATAGTTGTTAGGACATGGTAAACTAACCACATATCAACCATTAGCCAGCATTAGACTATTTTAGCATAGGTTTATTTTGATTTTAAGTATTAAGAAGATTTGTATGGAGAAAACATTAATGACTCCACTTTTGTGATTCAAGTTTGGTTTCATTGGTTTAATTGAAGGTAATAAATTTATATTCATTTCTGATTTTCAATGATTTCAATTATGAATTTTAATATTTGTGTTTCAATAAAGTGTGAGTAGTCTATTAATCTTTGGGATCAATGGATCATATGGTATGAGTGTTATGCTATGAACATGATCAGAAAGAGAATATAAAAATTGTTATTGTTAGAATTTGTATTGATTCTGAACGAAATGAGACAAACATCTTGATCACGTATTTAATGATATTAGGTTATAAGAATTATCATGGTCATTGAAGCTTTTAAGCCAGACATGAACGGTACAACCGCAAAATACACAATATCGATAGATAGTTGTTGATTAGGGAGGCATGGATAGTAAAATTAGTTGGTTATGAATTTAAAGATTTGGAGCAATAAAGCAATGTGGAGCTTACATTATCCACATCGATAGATGGAGTTTTAATATACACATTATAATATTTTCCATCACGACAATAGCTTAAAGTGGATTTGAATGAAATATGTATATTCTAATTAGGCATTGCACGCAACATATTAAGATGTAAAAGTTGTTGAAAAGCATAATATTTCATTTTCTTGGTGACGTTGTGAACTAAGATATCCTTAATATAAGAGTTAAAGTAAAGTTTATATTATTTTGTTTGATAGAGTAGTTTAGTATAAAACCATTTAAAAAAGGATTTCCCTAAGCAATAGTTCAAAGTTAAATAAGTATTTAACTAGTGCAAAAACCTTTCTCTGAGGACGATATCCATAGTTAACATAAGTTGATTACACTATTACTACAAGCAAGCTATTATACTTACGGCACGCACATCAAGTATTTGGCTCCGTCGTTGGGGATAGATAGCCATTAGTATTGCTTCGTTAGTTTGAAAAGTTGCTAAGTTTTATTTTAAGTACTTTACTTTCAAGTTCATAATAAAATAATAAAAAAGGCTTAAGTTTCAAGTTTGACTTTCTACACTTGATATTTTGTGTTTTCTTTTCATAGATAATTAGTGCATGCATAGCAAAGGAGAGAATGACCTAGTACCTTACAACCCTGAGATTGAAAGAGCCAACAAATAAAAGAAAAAGAAAGGAATCAAGATGGTGGAAGAGCAAAAAAGAAACTAACAACAGGGCCATGAGAATAACCAACTCGCAGGTTATTTGGTAGTGCAGGATAGAGTGGGAGGATAGATATGCCTTCGTGACTACTTCAAGCCAGAAGTTTATGAGACTTACAACAGAGTGATAAGACTTCTATCCAATGAAGATCCAGTTGCAAATGTTGAGAATTTCTTGAAGAAGTGCGACATCGTGCACATTACCGAAGTTACAAAGGAGGTGATCGGGATAAGACTTTTTCCATTCTCATTGGGTGGAAAAGGTCAAATCCTAGTACCAAGAGCTGAATGCAGGGTGTATGACCTCATGGGTGGAAATCAATGAAAAATTTCTAGACAAGTTCTTTCCACCAATGAAGGTCAGCAAAAGGAAACTAGAGATTAATCAGTTCAAATAGGAAGACATCAAGTCTTTGGGCAAGGCTTTGGAAAGATTCAAAGAAATGCTAAGGAGATGTCTGAGACACGGATATGTGAAATGGGCATAACAAACCAATAATCGCCAAGGCATGGTGGCTAACCAAATGGACATACAACAGAGAATGGAGTATGAGGACATCAACTTAACAAACAACCAAGGCAATGGGAACAACTTCTGGCTGAGATAAAAGGCTCCATAAAGGTTTTATCAAGGATACAACAACAATAAAAACCCAAACTTCTCTTACGAAAATCATGATAATGCACCGAAGTTATCTTAAGGCTTCGATGAGAAAGTCCAACAGGGGAAGCTGGGCCAGAGCGAAGAGATGACTTCATTAAAGTCAATGAAGAAGTACTTGCAAGCCATGGATATAAGCAACAGGGAGCGCCATGAAAAACACAAGGAAGGGATGGTAGGAATGAAGCAAGCCATGAAGAGGATGGATGATGAGCAATCACAATCCATCAAGAACTTATAAAGACAATTAATCCGCTTGCTATAGCCTTGAACTCGAGGAAAGAAGGATATTTTTCTAGCAACACCGTCACCAATCCCTAGCAGAGCGTGAGTGTCATTCACATGATGAGCACTACGGTAACAATGGAGCCAAGACAAGAGAAAGTGATATACAAGCCAGAAAAAGTCAACATTTTGGCTATGAGGAAGCATGAAGAGATGCATGAGCACAACACGGAAGTGAGGCAAGAAGAACTTGATGGTTTCAAGAAACAAAGAACCAATGCCTTAAAAAAGAAACTGAAAGGGAAGCAACAACGGAAGGCCAAGCAAAAAGATGAATGAACTTTTGAAAAAGCCTCACAAGGCAATGTCACCAAGTTGGTTCCAAAGAAGCCGGAACCAAAGTTAAAGTTCATCTCGAGATTTCAACCTAGCAAAAGGAGATATCTGGGAGAGATATGCATACCGATAAACATTGACGAGCACCGGTTTAGAAATGTCTTAAATGGTACGGGAGCCTCAGTCAATGTCATACCACTAATGGACATGTTGCATGCCGATTTGAAGATTAATTGTCTCGATACGATGAATTTGCAAGTAGTAAATGACAACTTGATACCAACTCTAGGGAGAGTCTTGAATATGCAGGTGAAAGTAGGTAGATTCGCATTCATCGCGGATTTTAAGGTTATGAATCACAATATGGATGATGATGTGTCTATGATACTTGGGTGTCCATTCTCAAACATTGCCAATTCAATTTTTTACATTAGAGAGAGAAAGATCACAATGAGTATTGATGAGGGCGATGATGTTGAGAAGGTTGTCAATGTTGAGAAGGTTGTCTTTGTCAATGGTGAAGAAGTACATTCGAACGGGAATGACATTATAATATTTGATCTGCGGATGGAGCTTCTCGATTTAGACTCTAACTAAACGAGCGAGAAGGTGTCAAGCTAATGACGTTAAATAAAACGCTACTAGGAGGCAGCCCAGGGTTTTTTAAATTTCAACTTTTAAAATTTCGGTTAGTAGTAAGTTATTTAGTTTAATAAGTACAAATAACACGTTTTAGTTCTAACTTTTGAAAATTTGTGTCGAATGTGCATGAAAAATTATTTGTCGAGTGATGATTCATCGGAATGGAAATGTCTCGCCCATTCATTAAAGAGCACAAAAGAGTAAATGAGTTCAAAGCGGTCGAGGTAAGGTGCATTGGCAAATCAAAGCTAAAATTTATTAATTTTTATATTTACATGGATTTCATGTGGTCACGACATGTTGTGTGAGTGATACACAAAGTCAGAGGAGAGATAAATAGGAATTAATAAAAAATATAGGCGAAAGACATTGGGAGACTGCTCGACGAAGTAGTAGCGCCGTCACGACGCCGTGCCCTACAAGGCATGACGACAGCGTCATTACAAGGGTTTTAAAACCTTGTTTACCATATTTTTCACACTTGCAACTAAAACCCCACCACAACCACCAAGCATGCATCCCTCTAGATCCAAAGTTTGATCATTTCTAAGTGAGATAAGAGAGTTCCTAGTGATTTAGAGTTAAAGAGGCAAGTTCATAATGGATTTGCGCAAGTTGGAAAACTAGGCTTGATTTTTGGAATTTGATTCCAAATAGAACTAGGGTTCTAGTTTATGAGAAAATTGATAAGGCTTGGATTGATAGAGACTTGGAGGAGTGTTCTAAACCAAAAATTAATTAGGCATTGAGGTAAAATTTACAATTTCATCTAGTTATGTTTGAATTTTTGAAGATTTTGATGAAATTGTTTGAATTGTGGATTTGAGGTTGTAGGATAGGTTTTGCAAGATTGTGTGAATGTTGAGCTTTAATGTTAGCCATGGAGACTTAATCTATGTTTTTGTATAATTTGGCATATTAATGATTTGTGTGATATAAATTTTGATTTTTATGTGATTTGAAGATACAAGTTACTATGTGCATTGTTTTTGTGTTGTTTGAATTTAAAGAAATGGCAAGAACAAGGAAACAATTTAGCCAAGCTAGAGCAAATGACTTTGAGGCATCTACCTTAAGAGATCCCAAAGAGGAGCCAACGCTATTTAAATCCAGATTTTTCATTAGTAGAGAGGCCAAGGACCGATATGAGGATATCCAACATTGGGAGTTCATTTATGAGAGAGAAATAAATTTATCTGCCAAGTATGATAAATGAGTGAATAACTTCATTAGACAACAAAATTGGGAGCAACCCACTCAAGACTATAGAAAGAATGAAGTTAAAGGAGAGAGTGAGATTGTTTATGAATTTTATACTAATGCGAAGTTCACTATGAAGGATGAGCCAGTAAAGGTGAGAGGGATTTTTGCTCCATTTAATAGACATGAAATTAATAGCATCTATGGATTGGATAACTTAAGCTTGTATGGAGCCAAACCGAGTTTCCCACATAAGATATATGAGAGGCCATATAACCTATACCTTTTTGGAGCCATAGATAGCGCATTGGTTGTCGAAAGACAATAAGGTTGGGTCATAGGAGCTGAGAATGTGTTGAAGCACATAAAGTAGGAGAGTGTTAGGAAAGTTTACCGAATGTGGCAACATTTCCTTGCTGCTTCATTATACCCAACATCTTAATAGGGTGAGATCAACAAGATGAAAGCAACTTGTCTTTATAAGATTGTAAAGAATGAGGAGATCAACATCGGCGAGATCATTCATAACAATCTGAGGGAATGTATCATGTCAGAAAAAGACAACAATTTGTTGTTTCCTATCTTGATCATTCAGATGTGCTTGAAGGCCAAATTATGATTGAGAAATGAAGAATAATTCGATATCGAAGTCCAAGCAACCATGGATGAAGCTTTCATGCTCACACTGAAGTCACCACCTGGTTTTCAAGACTCCAATGAGAGAGAGAGCCAAGGGAGCTAGACTTGAGGTCGAGTTGTTGGCCAAACGGCAAGAGGATCAGGCAATAGCAGTAGTAACAGTGGAGCTAGCCAAGGAGCTAGAAGATGATGGATATGGAGAAGAGGAGGAGTAACAGCACCAGGAATTCACTGAGCGCTACGAGTTTTTAGACCCACATATTGGAGAGCAGGAATTGGTTGGTCCTAAAGTCTTTCCACCACCTCCTTCACCACATGCACCAGTACGACCAGTAGAGGTCTTGACTCCACGATAGTAGAGCTGTGGATAGTGGAGATAAGGAGACAGTACCGAGAGGATAGGGCATAGTATCAGGCAACCGTGTAACGATATTAGCAGGACAGGCAGATGAGAGAGCAAGACCGACGGAATGGATAGCTTAATTTCATGTTGTTTGTCGATCGCAGAAGGACATAGCTAAGTATGAAAGGAGCAGACGGATGAGACCTACTGATAGGTCATTTGGCTTTCCAGTTGCATTGTACTATGTGTTTGATCAGGATTTAGTGTAGAGTAGGAGGGTAGAGCATCCATTGACACCATCCTATGCTGGAGCTGATGATACAAATGATGATGATGACGTGCAATCCTGATATCAGTTTATTAGGAGTCCTTTAGACCCGGAGAGACAAAATTTACATTGATACCATTTATTTTTAAATTCGAGATATTTTATTAACTATTTAGTTGTTTAAATCTATTTTAGTATAGTTTATAATTATATAATTTGTATGATTATATATGTTTGTGTGTGTAATGTTTTCATGTTTCAAGCTTATTTTTAAACCTTGAGGAAAATGTCTGGTTTAAGTTTGGGGGCATCGACACTACACTCCATTATGGGAAGTGGTAAAATAAGCTGAGAAATAAGGATAAACACTACAGGTATGATCATTTAAATTTTATTTTTGAAGCAGTTAAAGAGGAAAGCTTGGTAGTGTATAAAATTTTCATTTTAGTTACTATTTGAATGCTTTAGTAGTATATATTAGGTTATATATAGTACTATGTAATGAATAAGTAGTTCATTTGCATGTTCATGCCTTCAATCGTGGAGTGCGCTCCAGTATCGGGGTGGGCATTTTAAATAGCCTACTCGAGAGATTTTGTTTATGCTCTATTTTTTGCCCATCTTCACTCGATTCTCAACCAACCTACCCTACTAATTTTTCACTGATTTTCAATCAAAGGTTGTTGTTTGTACTTCCCTAAGCCCTTTCCATCTCTCGTTATACTCTAATCCAGCCAAAATTTTCGAAAATCTTATCCTAATTGCACAGAAGGTGTTTGACAAAATGCCAAACACAAGGAGGACATTTAAATTGGTTTCGCAATCAATGGGAATTCATGCCAAACATCATTTGGTACTTGGTGAGTCATCGGAGAGCACTTCAAACTCATCCTCATCCCGAGCTTCACATCAAACCAATGCTCCTATATCATCAGAGAACACCCCCTTAGATGTTGAAGTACCTAGTGTCTTGGAACCTATCAATGAACGGTAAATAGGCAAGGTGATAGCTTCACTGACCATATTGGACTTGGGATTATTTGACAAGGCCAATCTATAACTTCATTCAATCTTTGATGGGATAGGTTGGACACCATTCCTTGAGCTCAAATGCAACTACTATAAGCCACTTGTGGGAGTCTTCTACACAAATTTGAGGGAGTTATCAAACTTTTCTTTGAAGTCTTCAGTTGTCAGCAAGGAGAATCACATCACACCAATACGTCTTGCACGCATCATTAATGTTCCTCTTCATGATACCGCCATTTCTTTATCCGACACCATCCACCATCTGGAAGATGATAGGCTTGAAGCCTACAATGTTATGTATCTTGCGGATATGACGGTTGTTCCCTCCACCGTCACTGACACGACTTTCTGACTTATCATGCACTTGCTTTACAAAGTTCTTACTAAGGTGTTGATGCCGCGCGATGGGAGCAAGAACTTTATCACTCATATGGACTTGTATGTTTTGTGGGCCATCGTGACGAAGGCGAATTGGAGCTTGCAACATCTCCTCCTTCATTAAATATTCTCTACACATAACACTTCAAAGTGTATGCCTTATGCATCCATGGTTACTCGCGTATTTAAGGACTTTGGAGTTTACATTGCACTGAGAGGCTTGCCAAAGTTAGTGGTTAATAGGTTGAGTGAACTAAACCAGCAATAATTGAGATAAAAGTACCGCCTACCTACTCTGAATTAGGTCAGATGGAAGGACGCTCCTCAGAACTTGAAATTGGGTGATTTGAAACACTCGAAACAAAAATATCATGTATGTAATAAGCGTGATCTATATGATCGGAGTGTCATCTTTCTAAACCTTAGCATAAATGATTTAGGTTAGGGGGCAAATCAAGGAGAGAACCATGAAGCCCTATATGCTAATGTATACTTTGATGCTGACATTGGAAAGCTTGGACCCCAGCACATGCCACACCGGGAGCATTCAAGACCACTGCCACCTGCACCTCAACCATCTTTTTGGCAGTACGACCTTCAGCCTCCAGAGGATATCCTCCTTTTGCTACCTGCATATACTCATTCATGTCCTCTCTGTTTGATGTTATCAATGATCGGCTCACTGCATTTGATAACACACTAACCGATCACACAGCGAGTCTTTGACGTCTCGAGCTGGGTCGTTCATTGAGGAGAACTAGTCCTTCGCGCCCCAGTCTTTAGTCTTACAAGGAAATGAGAAAACTTAGTTGCATATGCTTAGGAGAGCTATAGTTTGGTCATTTTAGGGGAATATCTAGGTCATTCCATGAGTGAGAGTTCATTTTGCACTTTATATATATGCTTTTAACTTAGGTCTATGTCTATTTCTATTTGCGCTACATTGTCTCACCTTTCATATTTTTTGTGAGTGTAATGCCATGAATGTTGTATATCTTTGACTCATTATTTATGAATGAATGGCATTCCTTTTGTCTCTTACTCTATATGTTTTTCAAAATTGCATGAATGGATAAATTGCCTTTTCTTCTTTGTATTCATCTTGATGCCAATTGAAAGGGGGAAAGTCTATACCCGCTTTTTGATGTTATAAAAAGGGGGAGAAATATATACGCTTAACTTGAACATGATGATCTTGATATGCACTTAATGTATATGTTTGTTGTCAAGTTCACGTTTTTTGTTATCATCAAAAATGGGTGAGATTGTTAGACTAAGTGTTCCATCAATTTGACATCGTCCCAAGATTTTGATGTCACCGAACAACGTGAATGTTACTAACATGTTTGTCAAGTATTTTAGCACATCCAACATTGTTAGAACTCACAAGTTCAAAGGTTACTAATTCGAGTTCAAATGAAATGGATAGAATGGAGGGAATGAGACTTCAAAAGTTCATAAGAGCTCAAAAATTGTTCGAGGTAACGAAAGGCATCGAAAAACATGTATGGAGTTATGTATATCATTTGTAAGGTATAAGAGTTCAACTACATGAGCCAAATACATTAGATTCATGCGTTTTATAAATTTCTTTTTTTCAAGAACCAAAATTCATGCATTTCATGATTTTCAAATTTGTGAGTTTTAAAACGTTTTAAATCATGCAAGTCTATTGTATGGCATGAACTTGAGGTGTACAAACTATTGGATTTGATTTTAAATACACTGGTATAAGTTTAGATGGATTTTTGGATCATTTGAAAAATATTTGTAAGAAACTCCTTAGCATTGGAATGAAACATGGATTTTTCATTTTTAATCTTTGAAAAATCATTCCGATGATTTTGGTGTGTTCCTTAGTTCATACTAATCTTGTAGAGACCTAGTGCAAAGGTATAAGGGGAGTCCTAACTAGGTTAAGGGGTTTAGAGTGCAAAACCAGAAAAAGATATTTTTCAGGCCCCTATTGATGAAGCGTGCTCCATACTTATGTAAAGAACGCACCAAGTAGTGGAGCACGCCCCAAAAATTAGTGGAGCGCATACCCTGGCTACCTGACAGCTTTTTTAAAGCAAGCAATCCATACCTTTAATTTGAATTGGTGGACTATTTTAGACCTTTGGATCACCATAACGGTCTAAAACAATTAAAAGGGTATAGAGAGAACACTATAAACACATAGAACAAGTTTTTTATCTCACGTGCACATACATACTCAAACAGAGCTAAAACATGGACTTTTTGTGAGAAAGTTATAGATCAAACATATGCACTCACTTGAAGGCTATTGGGGCTGATTTTATGCAAATCAAATGAGGCTAAAAGAAGTGTTCTAAGGTTTTCAACACGCTATGCAAATTGTTCTAAATCATCTTCACATCTTGGGTTGTAAGATCTTATCTTTTCTTACATTATTGTGCTTAATCTATATCTTGTTGTTAAGGATTTGCGCGAGAACCATATGTGACTAATTTAGATATGGTCATATAGTGTGTTGAGCCTAATACAAGTCTAGATAAGACCTAAAATGAATTCGCACATATTAAGCCAAAACTTGAATCACTATTGCGTATGTGAAACAAGAAAAACACATAGAGACTAACCTATAATTATATTTGCTATTTTTCTTTGAAGTGTGCGTGAAACACCACTAAAAGGGTGTTTTGAGTTTAATCTTGATTTGGTGTAAAACCAAAAGTATAGAGTGCACTTAAGCTTAATCATGATTTTCCATAATGCATTAAATTGACTTGGAACCAACTTGTGTTTAATATATATTTACGTTTGTGGTGTCATGTCTATGTTGTTTTGAAAATATATTTACAAGGGGTTTGTTCTTAATCTTAATTTATTTGTGACCCGAGATTTTGATTACACAACTTGAGCTTAAACTTGTGTTTTGCATTAGTGCATTAATTAGCCATTCTTTGGAACCAACTTGAGCTTAATCTATACTCTTCTTATTTGTTTCAATATTGAGAGTTAACCTATAATAGTTTATTCACATGGCATCTCAATTGGCAAAGTCTCACTTGCATTGCTTCATTTTAGGCTTACATTTGGCTTGTAAGAGGAAAAGATCATATAGCGTTTTACTTGTTGTAAGTGACAAATCATTCTCAATTGTAAAGGTTGTAATGTCTATTGATGAAAGACCAAGTTGTGAATCCTATTAGTATATAGGAGATGTTGTAAAGCCTATCAAGGAATAGGCAAGGTAAAGTCCAAGTTGTGGCTAGGTGCTTGTAAAAGTCCTTATTGCGATAAGGTAATTATAAAAGACCTAGTGGAGACTAGGCACATTAAGCTTGCGGTCTTCGGTTTGTTCACTTATTGGAATATAAGTGTTAGTTCAAAATTCTAATCAAGGTTAGGTAGTGGATGTAGATCCAAGGGATCGAACCACTATAAGTCCATTGTGTACTTCCATCTCTTCAACCACTTCTCCTAGTGTAGCATTTCACTTACTTGAATCATTCCGGCACATTGCTATTCCTCTCATTGCTGCACATGCTCATCTAGCTTGACTTTTGGAGTGAGATTAGGAGATTATCAAAGATAGTATTTAAAAGTACAAATTGGCCATCACACCCAATTCACCCCCCTCTTGGGTGAACTTTATAATTCATTCACCCGGACTAGAATGTCTTTAAGAACACCAACATGTCTGACAACTGAACAGTCTACTAACTGAATGATAATACCAGTCTCCTCTAGTGGTCCTGCATTCAATGTCTCAAAAAAAGACAATGGAATCACACCAATTGAAGCGCAAAGGTCATACGAAGCCCTCTAAATACTTACATGACCTATAACACAAGACACCAAGAACATCATAGGATCCTTGCATCTAGGGGACAACTTCTTTTGTAGGATAGCCATGACGGTTTCTCCCATTTTGACTTTTTTATTGTCTTTTAGTTTCCCTTTGTTAGAGCATAATTACTTAAGAAACTTTGCCTACTTATAAACTGGCTTAAAAGCGTCAAGGAGTGGAATATTTATTTCCACTCTCTGAAAAGTCTCGAGAATTTCTTTCTCTTCCTCATTTTTTTATCTGACCTTGAAGGTAGGCAGTGTTTCTTTTTAAGTAATTACCATCTGTTTAGGAGCAAACGAGATGACTACTAACTCATGTTTTTCCTCATTTGCCTGGTCTTTGGCATTAGATGGCCCATTGTTCATTTTGGTTCCCTCGAGCTCTTTGTCGAACCTTAGTGTAACTGTGTTAGCACTCACGTTAAAATTCAAGTAAGGTTACGAAGGGCACTCTCCCTTATCCTCGAGAGACCCCAATTGTTGTGTTATTTGGCCCATTTGAATCTTAAAGTTATAGACCGTCGAATTGGTATCACCGATGGATTTCTCAGTGTTAGCCTTGAATTGGGCAACATCTCTTGAAAATTAGCTCTGCTGAGCCACAAGAGCATTCATCATATCCTTAAGTGAAGAGGAGTTATTGGAAGGTGCAGGCAACGGTTAACCTTTAGGGATAAAGGTATAGTAGTTCTGATTTTGATGCTCGTAACTAAAGTTTGAGTTGTTCCACACTGTTGCAAGAGTTGATTACACATGGCATTACCCTGTTGATTGTCTTCAAAAAGAGTAGGACATTCATTAGTTGCAAGAGTTGTGGCTGTACAGAAGCCACAAGACACAACTTGTACTTTATCAGAGGTTAGGAGATGTTCCATCATGGAGGTCAGTTGGTCAATTTTTTGGTCTGTAGAATTTGAAACCGCTCCTGATGTGAGACTTCGTTACAAAGTATCATCAAGATCTCCATAAAAGCCCGCCTATTGTGCGATGTTCTCATATAACTGCTTCATCTGAGCCGGTGTCTTATCTCGAATATGCCCTACACTCGTTATCAATCATGCGTCTATCTACGGGTGACATGCCAACATAGAAATGGATTATGGCCTTCTCAGTCAAGCCATGCTGCTGGCAACTATCAATGAATCATTTATAGCAATCCTAATATGCAACAAATGATTCTTTTGTTTCATTTTGATCATGCATATGTCCTTAATGAGTTGAGCCACTCTATCTTCAGGAAAATACTCTTTTAAAAACTCAGTTATCATCTCATTCCAAGAGTTAATGCAATCAGGAGGAAGATAGAAAAGTCATTCCTTATCCTTGTCTTTGAGACAAAATGGAAAATACTTAAGCTTAACCGTGTCCTCATCTGTTGTAGAGGGTTCATGTATTTGTGGTTAGTCTGGAACTCCTTCAGAAAAGTAACTGATCCTTATTCTCGGTACCATGAAAGGAAGGTAGGAGATGAATAAACCCAGACCTCAACTCAAAAGCTTTAGCATTCTCTGCATTATTAATGTAGAAGGGTTGTTGTGCCAAAAAAGCTTGAAGGTCTTGATTTGCATGCCCCATAGTAACTTGGCGATTTCCAGCTTGGGCCATGTCTAGAGGATTTTGGCCTTGTTGTTGCCTAAGCTGGGCCTCCGTATTCAACCTTTTGAATGTTATCTCGGGTTCGAGATTGAAAGGCAACAATGAACTAATGGATTTTGACCGAGTGAGTCTCAAGAGCATAAAACTAAGAAAAAGAAAAAGAAAGAAACTAAACTTATAATAAAGGACTAATTCCCCGGTAACGGCGCCAAAAAATTTTCACGTGTCGTACGTGCCAAATATATACCAATCCCACTTGGATGTAATAGAGGTAGAATCCACATGACTAAGGTTTTACTCTGAGATATCTAAAAAGAAAATTCGAGGGTTTTTCAAAAGATTTTAAGAAAACAATTAATTAAAACTACTAGAAATCAAATCTTGTAAAAGTGAATTCAATGTGAGAAAATAAGTAGGTCTATGGTCCCACATATCCAAAAGAAGATATAATAGCATGTCATGATCTTCGATCTTTTTAAAAATATTATTAGTTCAATTCCTCCTATATTAGCTATAGGAAATCGACGTCCGCTAGAAATCCCTAATTCCCCTAATCTCAGTAGCTAGGACGACTGCCAATAAAGTTTAATGCATTAACCTAGATTTGTGGGAATACTAATCCTAAATAACCAGAGCACGTCCGCTTTGGGTTAAACCTAGATTTATTTATTCAACACTCAAGAACCGAAAGGTTTTGATAGCAAACAGGTGAGTTATTGTCACTTTTATCTATCCAACTGTATAATTACGGATACGATTGTCCTGATTAACTATTAGTATTCTACCTAAAACCATGCAATGGCCATATTACATACCCTTAGCTTGCACCATAATCATGAAAACAACAACAAATAAAATAGAAAGAATTGAAATAAATTAATTATAAATAAAAGATCTCACAAGTCATGCCATCAATAAAGATTCGAGTTTGCTTCGCCTCAGATCTTGGAAAAGTTTGCTTAGCTGGACATAGTCTTTAAAGAACACAAAAATATAAAATAAATGAGAAAATAGAACTAGAGAGTTGTGGAATGGTGGTCGAGAGAGCCAAAAATAAAACCCTAAGTTGTATGCAAGAGAGAGATAGAGTCGAATTCGGTGGGGGATTGCTAGCTCATGCACTTAGGAGAGAGTATGCAAGTTGAGGCAGATAGTGCGATTGTTGCTGCTAGAGTGCATGGCATGAACACGTGGAAGACAAGGATTTATGGAACGCTGCTAGAATACTCAATTTTTGGTGTGTTTGAATGGTGTGCCTGCTGACGTGGTGCGCGCTGAATGGGGAAATGTGAACTCAATACTCGGCGAAGGTGTGGGAGCCTGTACATGCACGGATCTCATGACAAGCTTAAGAACCACTAAGCTTCTTATCTGATGTACTTTATGACGCGCACTTGATGTGTGGTGAATGGCTTTGAAGGCACTGTTTGAGCTAATTGTGTTGTTGTTGTGTCTCTTGCCAGCTCCATCTCTTCTAGACCATCAAAATAACTCTATTTTCTATCGAATTCGACTAAATTGCATCTAATACCTCCAAACTATGGAGAATATAAATAAAAGAGAATTAATTGATAATAGGCATTAAAATCTAAAAATACAAAATAAACAGCTAAAATATATTACTATCGCCGACTTATCAGTTTGTGTTTAGCGATTTGGAGTTTTATTTTTAAAACTCAAAATCCTGCCTAATGATTCAGGTGATAAGTGGAATTGTTGGGGAATCGATGCCTAAATTGGTAAGAATAAGGATTAGTGCCTCACAAATCAAGCCAGTTATTTATGTTATAAGGTGAAATCGCTACCGATTCGCCAGACTCAAATTTTCACTTAAACTTATGGATCTTGTCCCCGATTTTGCCAGCGATTGCTAGTGCTATTTCAAATCGTTAAGGATTCGCTAGGCTTGATTTACGATTTTTTCAAATTATTTCATAATTGACATATATCATTCATAAAGACTAATATAAAAGTAGCATTGACTGGAAATTCGAAAGTTTGATTAGGATACATAACTGACAAATAATTTTACTAATTAAATAAATAAATAAACAAGTAAGTAGATGAATAACGTAAACTTGCATAAGGCCATAGAAATAATAACAACTCGGTCACTCCCTCTCATTTGAAGTTACCTCGGAGTTTAAATTTCAAAAAAATTCTAATACAAGAGTAAAAAAGTGAGAGAATAAAAACATATCATACCAATACTAAGCTCTTACTAAAATTAAAACATTAATAAACATAGAATATAAGCTGCCTCCCATAGAGCGCTTTTGTTTACTATCGTTGGCTCGATTGAACCATTCTAGATTTAGGATGGATCTTTCAACTTTAATTTAGGATTTTCCACTCTAGCGCCATTCCAAAAAGTGATTGCTCGACCATTAATTGTCAAAGTAATTGTTTTGTTTAGAATATCCATAACAGCTTGAGTAGTGGCTAAGAATGGTCATCATAAAATTAAAGGAAGATCTTCATTAATGAAGTGTGGCATGACCAAAAAGTTCGTGGGTACGACGTACTTGTCCATTTGACCTTGTACTTTCGTGACTACTCCTATTAATTAAATTGAATTACCATCTAATAGAGAAACTCGTTCAGAAGCAAGTGCGTCCAACTCCAATTGAGTGTGTAGAAAGAAATGTATGGGCATGAGATTTGCATCAGAACACGTATCACACTGAGCTTTGAAATACTAAGCTCATTTGATTTTAATGTGCAAATGTATAGCTCCAAGATCATTAAGCTTTACAGGACTTAAATCAGGTTTTTTCGTTTTCTTATTCTTATTCGATTTAAAATCTCTCATCTTGTTAATACTCTTGACATTCTCCGGTTACTTAACTCTCCATTTTTGAGTTACTTTTTTTCATTTGCAGTGTGTTCAACTTGTTCTTATTTTGAAACTTCTTTTTCAATTTTCATTGTTACTGCATTAATTGCATAAATTTGAGCGTTAAGATTATCATAATACTTTAATTCTAGAAAATCATTATCATAAATTTCATTATCGAGTAATTCATCATATTCATCATAATTATGTTCATCATTAATTTTGAATGTAATAATTTTGTCCTCAAATTCCATAGATATTATTCCTTCAGAAATATCTAACTTAATTTTAGTTGTTTTAAGAAAATGTCTGCCTAATACTATAGGTGAATGATTAAGTGATATCGAATCTCTAATTTTCATGACGTAAAAGTTGGCTGGAAATACTAAGTCATGTACTTGTATTAATATGTCTTCTAATAATCCATACGATTTAATAATTGTATAATTCGCTAAAGTGAGATTAATAGGCGTATTAGTCAAGGATCCTATTTTCAATGATTCATAAAGTTTCAGTGACATTACATTAAATGATGCTCTGATATCACACATAGCAATTTTAATAGAAGAGGTTTCTATTGTAATTGGTATGACAAAAAATCTAAGGTGAGAACATTTCTCAAGCATTTTCTTCTTTATTAAGGATGACACCTTTTGTCCTAAGTCTTCATTGGATTTAAATAATTCTTTAGAAACTTCAACATAATTTGATAATTGCGTAATTGATTTCAAAAGGTTTATAAATTTCTATTTTCTTAAATGATTCAGAAATGGCTTCTTTAATTTCTTCCTTCCAAGCATCTGCTAATCGTTATGGAATATGAGAAATAAAATACGTTTCTTCATTAAATTCATAAATACTATTATCTAATTTCTCTCGATTAACTAATTTAGAATTTTGTAATAATTTTTTGTATGCTTCAACTCTAGCTAAATACCTTGGGTATAGCCTTTCAAGAAAATGTGTATATTTTAGCCATCCATTCTCTAGTGGAAATGACAAAGGCCATCATCTCTTCTCCTATTTCTTCTTATGTTTTCTGTACTTTCTTTTTCTTTTTACCTCTCTTAGGTATTTTTCTTGTATATGCGTCTCTTTTTCATTATCACAAAATAAAGCGTTAACTTGTGCTTGATTAGTAGTTTGAGTAGGTCATTTAATTTGATTACTTAAGTTATTAATTTGTAGGTTCATCTGATTTAATTGATTTTTCAACTCATTAATAACCGTATCAATTTTAATTTGATTTTGAGAAATTTGTGTAAAGTTTTGATGACCTTGGTCATGAAATTATGTAGTATTTGTTCTAAATTTGGTTGCATAGGTTGAGTCATTTGTTGGGGTTGTTAAATTGGTGTAGATTGTAGTTGTGCTCTTGGTATATAAGTGATATAATTTTGATTTTGTATACCACAAGTAAGATTTGAATTTGGTTTTACATTATAGTAACTATTTTTATTATATTGATTTCTTGAAGAACTAAAATATTTGTTCATAGCGGCGTTAACTTCTTCAGTATTATCTTCTCGTAAAGTAGGGTACCCATCCGTAGGATGTGTAACTTTATTACAAAATCCACATGGTTTCACTTGATTTGATTTGTCTGTTCATAGAAATTTGACCATGCTATATAATTCATCAACTTTTTCGTCAAATGTATTACTTTTTTTAATATTAATTTCATAACTTTGCTTTGTTGATGTGTGATCTTTTCACCATATTGCTTAGATTGTTTAGCCATTTTATTAATAGCTTCTTTTGCTAAAGTTGGTGTCACATATATTAATGATCCACCATATACGGTATCAAAAAGTCTTTGCTCAAAATGATTAATTCCTTTGTAAAAATATTTTAATAAAGCTCTTTGTGTATATCTATATTATGGATAAGATGAAATTAATCTTCGAATTCTATCTGAAAATTCATTGAAGTTTTCATCATCTTTCACTTTTACGACTGTGATTTGTCTTCTATAGGTAGTAATTTTTCTTGCAGACATATATTGATCTAGAAAAGCTTTTAACATTTGAGCCCATATGGTTATTGAATCTTAAGAAATATAAAATAACTAATCTTGTGTTTGAGTTTTCAATACAAAAGGAAAAGCTTTAAGTTTGACTTGTTCTAACATACCGACTTTAGGTTTCAAACCATTGACTTTGTTTTGGTATTCCCTCATAAATTTCTGGGGGACTTCATTATCTTTACCATATAAGTTAGGTAGAGCACTAATGAATCATAATCTTAGTTCGAATTCTAGAAATACCTCCAGATAAGCTATACACACTTGTTCATAAGCAGTGATATTTTGATTGGCTTACCTAAGAGTAAGTTCTCTATTATCATTATTATTATTAATATTATTAAGGTTATTTTTAGCTTCCATTGTGGTAGCTTGGTGTTCTCGACGTTATTGTTGTTTTAAATTACGGCTGAATGTCCTATATACCTTAGGATCAAACGAATGTAAAGATCATGTGGAGTTAGAACGAAGAAATTGGTAGACCATATAATGTATAAAACTCTTAAGAGATTATGTAAAAATCTCTGGCAATAGTGCCAAAAATTTACTCGTGTCAAATGTGTACAATAAGTCTCCCGTATACCCTTATTATTTGTAGTAGTGATAAGAGGTATCGTCTCCACAAGGACTGATGAGTCATTAATTACGCATTCTTTTATAGGTGATTAGCTATGTAAATCAACTTCAAATTCATATTTTATGGTTCTACATGTTTACTTTGGAGATTTACAAGGTATTTGAGTGTTTATGCGTGAATTAGACAAATCCGATAAAGAAATAAAAGTTTGGTCATAGGACAACAAATATGATGCCTCCAAAATGAATTGATGGTGCCATGGAAGACTTGCGGTGCCAACGAAGGCGTCACTGCTAAATAATGAACGACGCCAGATTCGTTTGGACGGCGTAAGAATTCACAATAGACGTTATCAACCATGGGGTCAAGATCAAATTTAGAAGTTCCAAACCAACTTGTTGTCCAAGACTTTCTATAATGGGACACACCGCCATCCAATGTGATCCCTTAATAACCACGACGTCACTGACGGCACTAGACTCGCTAAATAGAAGTTTTAAGACTTTTTAGGAGGTTCTTATTTTCGGGAGTTGCTATTCTTGTACCCAAGCACACCTATATAAAGGAGGCCCCTCACTGGACGAAAGGATGAGAGATAAATTCAAATCGATTTAGGAGTAGAGAAAGGTAGAGTAGCTATGTCAAGCTAAACTCTGCGCATCTAAGTCGGAGGCGGATCGAACAAGTCGTGGGTTTCATAGATTCATCGTAAGATCTATCTAATCTATATTCTGTTGTTCTTCTTTTATATTTTATTTCCTTTGGCACCGATTTGAATCTAAGGTTAGACTTATTTGTTTGTGACTGTTCCTTACATGCATAATAGATTGACTACCCTGAGTTATTGAGTCGAAGCATCTATACTTGTGTGATAGACTCATTTAAGTAACGATTGACCCTACTAATTGGTTAGTCCCTTTTGGGACCAGTTAAGTGCCTTAGGAATCTAAGCTAAATCAGAAGCATCCGTACGCGTGCGATCCAGTTGTCTAAGTGTAGTGCCTTCACTATTGGGTCTTGGTGTGCATACGCAACGAAAAATTCAAAACAATTTTTTTTAAAAACAGGATCGTAAATAAGTTTCATCAAATTAAATCTACAAAGTAAACCTTACCTTAATCCATGATTTCCTTCTCTAATTATTCGATCTCCAAGACGTTCAAATGCCCGTCCTCTATCAAAAATCCACATATGAAAGGTGACCACAATTTGGAATACTAGCCCCAAGAAAGATAAAAAATGTTTTTCCTTCTCTTCCAAAATTCAATGAACACAAAAATAACAAAAATGAAAAATCTTATTTTGTTTTAGGGTTTCAACCTCTATTTATATGTGTAGACAAGCCCTCACTTAAAATCCTATTCATAACACAACTATAATGTTTAGGCAGTTTAAGCAAATTACACGTATGCCTTTTTAATTAGTTATCATATAACAACTCGTAAAGGCTTTTATGTCATGAATTTTATCATATAAAATTCATTACTTTGGACCAATTGAAATTGCGCAAAGCCATTTTTGGTGTGTGACCCAATAGGTTCATGTAACAATGGCAAATGAACCAAAACCATTTTGGTACACAAGTCATAAGCGGTCTCCAGCAAGACATTATAACTATCCAAGTAGCATGAATATCAAAATCGATACAACATAATGAATAACATATATCATATCCTTTTGTCATGCGATATCCTTTGATTAAACATAAGACATGGAAAGTCACCCTTAATGTTCAATCTTAATCTTTAGGTAGACTGAAAACATCCAAGTGATATTGATTATATCAATTCACTTAGACATGGTCATTTGATAGTCTAACATATCAAGGGATTCACTTATATCTCTTTCTATATGAGAGGAACAAATTTTATATTAATTATACACCTTCACATATTATTCACATAGTAACCAATCACAATCTTTATAATCGTCCGGTTAAAGACAACGTTTGATTGCGTCAAACTACCATGCTCCTAATATTGAAGTCTATGGTAATCTCAAGTCGAATGACTAAATGATATTCATATCTTGAGTAACACCTATGACTTAATCCATGTGGTGTTGTCATAGCGGGTCGTTCCAGTACCTTCCTAACAAGTACTCATGATCTTGATTCGTATCCCTTTATGCATGATCATAACAAGACCATAAATTAAGATTCACGCTAGTCTTAATTTATTATAGTTCTCATTATAATGACCGACTAGGAGCATTTAGGATATTTCAACAAATACACATGGATCTTACTATAAGGTAAACATGCAATCACTTATAATAAAACAACAAATAAAAACCTCAATTTATTAACTAAAATTATAAGATAAACAATCTTTGTATGGATCGAAGACTAACGAATCCCATGCACCATTAGTCGATGTTCCAGAAATCGAAAGCCTAGGTTGTTTTTCTATCATTTTCATTACAAAGTATTTTCAATTCCATGGCTTTTTGAATTCTCTCAAAATTCACTCTTAAACCCTTGTTTTCCCTTTCTTTTAGAACCGTAGAAAGATTACCAATCTCTATAGGATCGACCCCTTGCCACTATCTATAAAATAGTTGGTTTAGAAATTATATTTTGTTGACGCGCACATCAATGATTTAGCAATCTTCTTTAGGAAAAATGTCTCCAAGGTTTTATTATATTTTTTACTTTAATTTAATTAATTTAATTTAAATAGGAATTAAAAATCACTTACTAAAACTATAATAATTAAGTAAACTAATTAAACTAACTTAATTAACACAATTCCAATTCACTAAACTCAAATAATTCAATTCAAAAGAAAACGATATAAAATAAACATCTAAACAAAAATTCAGAACAATGAAACATCAATCTATTTGTATCCAAACACATTACTTAAATCATAGTCATAAGCATACTTTGATCTCTTTATAAAGTATTCTAGATAATTAAACTCAAATTATAAGTAAGTAGATATCCCTTTATGAAGCCATCAGTTCTCCTTATATCAATGGAAAAGTCACATTCTAATTTTATTCAATTAATCCTTCGAAAGCTCAAAGAAATGAACTTTAGGCAATAAAACCGTAATACATTCCATGAAAACTTTGAACTACTAAGCTTAATACTTTTGGTATCAGAGCCTATAGTGATCATCTAAAGGCTGTAAGTATTTCTATCATTATATTTAATATTGCTTTGCCATATGTTTTAATTGTTTTCCTTGTTTCTTTTATCATCGTCGGTTTTCTTGATTTCACTCTTGACTAAGTTTTTCTTTTGTTTCTCGTGGTTTTGCATCACTGGTTTTCCATCGCTTTCCTAGTCGCGTTGTAAGTCTCGCAGACAGAGAGTAAGTCGAGCAGTAAATCGTTGACCAAGTGTGTGTTAACCTATCTGCATTTCTAGAATAAGTTACTATATCCATCAATGATGAAGGACAAGAGATTTATCTCATTTCTCCTGAAAAAATTCAAAAATATAAAGAAACTCATAAATTCTTGCATATTGGCCTTATTCAAGTTGCAATAAAGCCCCTAGTTACTTTAGGGCTTAATACATCAGCGTTAGTCTCTGTAAGAGATAAACGTCATCAAGAATTTAATGATTCCTTGTTAGGAATGATTGAAGGTAGCCTTGCTGAAGGGCCTATTTATTTCAATTGTTTTCCTAACTTCTCATTCAGTTTACATGATGAATTGTCACATGAAGCTGCCGTTTTAGGTATTTATACTCAAGGGTTTAAAATGAAAGGCATAATTTCTAATGTTGCGGTTGTTTATCGCATCTATTATAAATTAATGCAATCCATTGTTCCTGATGTTGCATATACGAATTTGCATACCGGAACATCAACCCTCTTCTTAACCAATATTAAAAATAATACAGTTGATCGTACTCAATTAATTAATTGGAAAGATATTTCAATACCACATCAGTGGACTATTAAAGATACAAATAAAGAAGAATGTCAAAAACGACAAGTATCACAAAAAATTAATCAAATTATAACGCATGATGATGGTAAAGTTGATATTATATTTGCTCCTCGAGCATCTACATCAACTTCTACTTCCACTACATTTTCCTCTCAACCAAAGCGTTATGCTACTTCAACATCATCTAATGTTTCTGATGAAACTCCTCCTGCTCCTCCTCCACCTGCAATCGGTGTTGCATATCCCGTCTATGCATCTTCAACGCATGACGATAATGTCAGTATAAATGATTTTGCTGAATATCATATTAATGTTGTTTCTATTATTGAAGAAGAAACACCTCCTGAATTTCATATGGATTATGATTCATTAAAACAACAGTTTTTAACTCATCCTTTTAAACCAATATTTTGTAAATTAATTCCTTTCCAAAACCAAGCAAATTTTCGTGAAAAATATTTTGATTATGTCAAAACCAATCATATTAACATATCATTTTTTGACTGGTTATCTCAAAAATGTCCCCAACTTTCTATTCAAATTAACACAATTTGGGAAAGTACCACTGGAGAACATTATAATCAAACTCATCTGCCTTTGGCCCCCATTAAATTGAAAGACAATATTAAAGCATCTCCTTTTAAAACTCCTTTTACTGAGGATGGTTTAGTAACCAAACAAGATATGTCTCATGTTATTGAACAAAATAATTATACCAATCTATATTTATCAACGTTAGCATCCGCAGTTTCTTCTAAACCACATAAACCTCATGTTCCTACTCCCCCAGTAGCAGCTCCCACTATTAAAAAATCCTTTTTTCCCTCATCTTCTACTAATCTACCATTATCATCATTTTCTTCACAAGCATCAAAATATTCTGATGAATTTTTAGATAAATTAACACATCAATTAGCTCAGCTAAATTTGTCTAATCCATCCAGTAAAACTGGTCAACCTTCTTCTAGTAAACCTTCTTCTTTATCACCACCTACTCCTACTAATAAAAATAAAGAAAAGGTCCCAGTCATTGCTAACTTAGATCAGTTATCCGAAATTGAAACTGATGACAGTTCTACCTCCTCATTATTTTCACAAATAAATTCACATGATGACTTTTCATCTGATCATATCTCTGTCAATCGCATTATGCGAAAAAATTATTCAAAATATCGCTATCCATTGCAAAAGCAATTTTATTCACGACCATCTCCTGCTGATCTTATTCTCGAAGAAAAAATTCCTCGAAATCAAAAATATGACGGATCTACCATTTATGATTGGAATATTGATGGTTTATCTGAATATCAAGTTTTGGATGTTGTCTTAAAAATGAAAGTTTATGCAAAAGCATGTTCTATTCATAAACATCCTGAAGAACAAATTGCATTAGCCATTGCTGCTGGTTTCACCGGACAACTATATGGCTGGTGGCAATATGTTTTCACTACAGAAAATCGTAATAGCATAGTTTCTGCCGTTCTTAGAGATACAAATAATAATCCAATTCTTGATGATTCAGGAAAACCTCAGCCTAATGGTGTTGACACCTTAATGGCTAATATCATCTGGTATTTTGTTGGTCAGCTTGATTCTCTTAATGAAAAGATCAGTGATCAGCTTCAAAACATAAAATGTCGAACACTAAATGATTACCGATGGTATAAAGATACATTCTTTTCTAAACTCTATCTTTTAACTGAGCAACATGATACAAATTTCTGGAAAGAAAGATTCATTGCTGGATTACCACCATTCTTTGCTGCTAAAGTCAAAGAATATATCAAAGATCAAAATAATGGTTCTATGAACTGGAGTGCTTTATCCTATGGGGATATTACCCAGTATGTTCAATCATGTGCAATTTCTATCTGTAATGATATGCGAATTAAGCGTCTATTACAGAAAGAAAAGAATCCCTTAAAACGTGATCTTGGTAATTTCTGTTATGACTTTGGTCATAATGTTGATATTACTCCTTTAGCAAAAGCTAAACATCAACGTTTTAAACGACATTCTACAAATCAATTTTATTATCGACCTAAACCTCGCCTAAAAAGAAAATCAAATAAGTTTTCCAAATCTTATCCTAAAGCCTCTCCTTCATCTTCTAAAAGAAAAAATGTTTGTTATACTTGTGGTAAGCCTGGTCATTATGCCAATAAATGTCATCTCAAAAATTATAAACAAAAAATTCACAATGTTCAGTGTAGTAATTCTACTGATTATGATTCTTCCTCTGATTCTGATAATTGTCATTGTACAAATAATATGCTTAATACCTCTTCCTCTGGAACAGAAATAAATGTTTTAACTGCTCATGAAGAACTTATATTTTCCATTGGTGAACAAATAACTGATCCTTCTTTGAAGTATAAATATTTTACTGAATTAATATCTAAAGTCTGTTCTTCTGACTCAATTCCTACATAAATTCCTGAACCTACAATGAATGATAAAAAACAACAAAAATTCAAACAACAATTAAATCTAGATCCTACTAAATATACTTTTTCAAGTCTAATGCAAGTTGTTAGCAAAAAACCTCATCAAACAATTATTCAGTCCCTTCAAGCAGAAATCAATCAGCTAAAATCTGAAATTAAAATCCTAACTAACAGGGTTTCTACTCTTGAAATATTTTCTACTGAATCAGTCCCTGACTTTGATCCTAATAATGTTTTCATTGAAACAATCACTCGGTACACTCATCAACGATGGTTTACACCTATTACCCTTACCATCAAAGATTTTTCTTACAAAGGCACAGCTTTAATTGATTTTGGTGCTGATCTAAATTGTATCCATGAAGGATTAATACCTCTAAGATATTGTGAATCAACAATCAATCACATCTCTGTTGCCAATGGCAAACAATCCAAGATTAAGTATAAAATTTTTGTTGCACATATTTGTCATCAATCTATATGCATTCCTACTTCATTTATCATCATTAAAGGACTTCAACATGATATTTTATTAGGAACTCTATTCCTTCAATTTATTCAACCCTTTTCGGTTTCTTCAAAAGGTATTTCTACAACGATTATTAATAATAAAATTTTCTTTTCTTTTCTTGAGCCTCCTAAAGAAAAATATTTAAATCAAATTATAAATCAAATTGATTTCAAACAAAATCATATTAACTTCTTACGAAATGAAATTCATTTTCTAAAAACAGATCAATTTTTACAAACTACCTCCTTTCAAACTAAATTGAAATCTTTTCAGACAAATTTACAACAACAATGTTGTTCTGATGTTCCTTCTGCATTCTGGATCGTAAACATCAAATTGTTACTCTCCCTTACATTCCTGAATTTAAGGAAGCTAATATTCCTACTAAAGCCAATCCTTCTCAAATGAATTCTCGCCTAAGAACCCTATGTCAAACTGAAATCAAAGATTTAATAAAGAAAAAATTAATCACTCTTTCTCTATCTCCTTGGAGTTGTACTGCATTTTATGTTGAAAATGTTCCTGAACTTGAGCGAGGTGCTCCTCGTCTTGTCATCAACTATAAACCTTTAAATAAAGTTCTTAAAACTATTAGATATCCTTTGCCAAATAAATATGATCTCATCAAAGCTACTACTTCTGCAGTAGTATTCTCAAAATTTGATCTCAAATTAGGATTTTGGCAAATTCAAGTTCATCCTGATGAAAGATATAAAACTGCTTTTAACACTCCATTTGGACAATATCAATGGAATGTTATGCCTTTTGGCCTAAAGAATGCTCCTTCTGAATTTCAAAAAATTATGAATTATATATTCAATCCTTACCATGATTTCATTCTTGTTTACATTGATGATATATTGGTATTCTCTAAATCTATTGACCAACACTGGAAACATCTCTATACCTTTCAGGCACTCATCATTAAAAATGGCCTTGTGCTATTACAAAAGAAAATGCATCTATTTCAAACAGTTGTTACCTTCTTAGGTTTTAAAATATCAAACCAAACTATCACTCCTGTCAACAGAGTTATTCTTTTTTCTGAAAAATTTCTTGATCAGTTAACTGACAAAATTCAATTGCAAAGATTTCTTGGTTGCCTTAATTACCTTTCTGATTTCTATCAAAATGCAGCAACCGATAGAAAACCATTACAAGAATTATTAAAAAAGGATTCTAAATTTATTTGGACTCCTGTGCATACCAAAGCTATTCAAACCATCAAACAAAAGGTCAAAGCTCTTCCATGCCTTCATTTGGCAAATGCGAATTATTTTAAAATAATTCAAACTGATGCTTCTGATACTGGTTATGGAGGTATCCTCCTTCAAAGAACTTCTTCTAGAAAAGAACAACTTGTTTGTTTTACTTCTAAACTTTGGAATCAAGCTCAAGGCAATTATGCGACTGTCAAAAAGGAAGTTTTGGCCATTGTTCTTTGTGTTCAAAAATTTCAAGCTGATATTTTAAATCAAAAGTTTTTGATTCGTGTTGATTGCAAATCCGCAAAAGAAATTCTTTTAAAAGATGTTAAAAATCTAGTTTCAAAACAAATTTTCGCTCGCTAGCAAGCAATATTAAGTATATTTGATTTTGATATTGAATATATTAAAGGCACTGATAATTCTCTCCCTGATTTCTTATCAAGAGAATTTCTCATTTCTTCTTCTTCTATCGCCTACAGATCATGAATAAAGGAAAAACTCCTGCGACGAATCGCTTTCAACCTTTATCCTCTCCAGATACTCATTCAGAATATAAATTGACAAACATATACCTCATTCTTATACTTGAGAACCATCTTATTGAAAAATCTCTTGACACCCAAATCAATTTAGTTATGCCTCCTGGCCTTCATTTCCTTCCTTCTCGCCCTCATACTACTATCAAGTTTTATGAAAGTCTCCTGATTCATACACAATCTGTTCATTTTGAACATTTTACAAGAACGAATTCCGATGAAGTTGCTTATTCTAAATTCAAGATTCAAAAGGTGTTATCTCCCGTTGAATGGTGTTCTCTGCATGACTCCATACAGCATAGTCCTTTCTTTTATCAGTCTATGACTATAGCAAAGGATAAACCTGCTGTTTTTGTTAATTATAAAGATTATATGGATGCATGGAGAAATGTCTTATTTTATCAAGATCCTAAAACTAATCACTCATGGTATATAACATTCAAGAAGACAATGAAACTTTCTCTGCCAACGTGGTTCATGACCGACTGGTTGACTAAATTTGGACCTTCTGCTGATTTCTTGCCTCCAACTGTGTTAGCAAAATATGAAGAAGCGAAAGTGTCTCTGTTGCACTTTCTTCATCAACATTCAATCCCCTGGATTCTCAAATGGCAGTATGCTACCCATCAAGTCATTAAAGCTAACATTACCCATACTTATCTCTCGCAAGATATCTCCTACAAATGGTGGGATAAATTTAATTGTGCTTCTATCACTAAACCTATAACTCCTACAACACCCATTAAGCTCAACGAATTTCCTTCTCTTTCATCCAGTTATAAAGATATCATTGTTAAACCAAAACCCAATGTTGCCTCGTCATCTCTCAATCCTGATATTGCCCAAGTCATTCTTGATCAATTAAAACAAATGCAGGATACGCAAAAACAAATGCAGAATTCTCATCAACTTCTTCATAACCACCTTCAACAAGTTGAATCTAAATGTTCTTCATCAACAAGATCTTTTTCTGATGATAATATTAATGCCATCTCTGATACAGAATTATGACTAGCCGTCAAGCATTTGCTCAAGCTATCCTAAATCCAGCTATTCAACAGCCTCTGGTTGATCTTATTTATCAAGAATTATTCTCCAATGGAGTTGAAATTTTATGGAATACACCTCACTCGCGTTGCTCGTTGAAAATTTTCCTTGTCACATATGTTTTTTATGGACAAATGAAGATATTCAGCTCCTCCTTGCCTTATGGTACCTTTTGGGTTCTCCCATTATTCGCGTTTACATTCAGTATCCCGCCATTCTGAGATTTCCAGAGTATGTGCATTCTGCACTATGGGAATTTCTCCACTCCACACCAATTTCCTATTATTGTTTATTTTATCATCATACCACTCTCACTTAATCAGGCCCATGCCATATAACTTTTCAAGCCCATGCTTCCTGGACTTGTCCAGCCATCAGGCCCATGCTATATGTCTTTTCAAGCCCATGCTTCCAGGCAATTATTGCCTGCCTTTGGCATCTTATCTTCAGAGATTGTGATCTCACTTTATCTAAAGCAATGCTTTTGCTTTTGACTACTTTATCTAAAGTAGTTTATGCTTTATTTACTGTTTGTGCCTGTTTGTAATTATTTTACTTTATGTCACGTTGCTTTTCTTTTGAGTGGAACTACTTTACAGCTTGCTGTTTGTCGTGTAGGACTACCCTTCCATCGGTAGTGCGTCTATAAATAAGCAGTCTAGTTTTCATTATGGATCATCGAGTCTTGGAGTTAGTAAGCAATTTCAGAGTGTTTGTTCTTGTTTAATGTTCTTATGTACTTGTGTTCTCTATCAATATAATCTTAGAGTCTTTCTATTTTCTATTTTAGGATTTTACTGCCCTTGCTTCTTGTTTCAACCCTCCCTTTGTTCATAATCCGTCCTTTGCAAAGAATTTCTTTTTCGGATTTGCAATCAACACGAATCAAAAACTTTCGATTTAAAATATCAGCTTGAAATTTTTGAACACAAAGAACAATGGCCAAAACTTCCTTTTTGACAGTCGCATAATTGCGTTGAGCTTGATTCCAAAGTTTAGAAGTAAAACAAACAAGTTGTTCTTTTTCAGAAGAAGTTCTTTGAATGAGGATACCTCCATAACCAGTATCAAAAGCATCAGTTTGAATTATTTTAAAATAATTTGCATTTGCCAAATGAAGGCATGGAAGGGCTTTGACCTTTTGTTTGATGGTTTGAATAGCTTTGGTATGCACAGGAGTCCAAATAAATTTAGAATCCTTTTTTAATAATTCTTGTAATGGTTTTCTATCGGTTGCTCCATTTTGATAGAAATTAGAAAGGTAATTAAGGCAACCAAGAAATCTTTGCAATTGATTTTTGTCAGTTAACTGATCAGGAAATTTTTCAGCAAAAAGAATAACTCTGTTGACAGGAGTGATAGTTTGGTTTGATATTTTAAAACCTAAGAAGGTAACAACTGTTTGAAATAGATGCATTTTCTTTTGTGATAGCACAAGGCCATTTTTAATGATGAGTGCCTGAAAGGTATAGAGATGTTTCCAGTGTTGGTCAATAGATTTAGAGAATACCAATATATCATCAATGTAAACAAGAATGAAATCATGGTAAGGATTGAATATATCATTCATAATTTTTGAAATTCTGAAGGAGCATTCTTTAGGCCAAAAGGCATAACATTCCATTGATATTGTCCAAATGGAGTGTTAAAAGCAGTTTTATATCTTTCATCAGAATGAACTTGAATTTGCCAAAATTCAGATTTGAGATCAAATTTTGAGAATACTACTGCAGAAGTAGTAGCTTTGATGAGATCATATTTATTTGGCAAAGGATATCTAATAGTTTTAAGAACTTTATTTAAAGGTTTATAGTTGATGACAACACGAGGAGCACCTCGCTCAAGTTCAGGAGCATTTTCAACATAAAATGCAGTACAGCTCCAAGGAGATAGAGAAGGAGTGATTAATTTTTTCTTTATTAAATCTGTGATTTCAGTTTGACAAAGGGTTCTTAGGCGAGAATTCGTTTGAGAAGGATTGGCTTTAGTAGGAATATTAGCTTCCTTAAATTTAGGAATGTAAGGGAGAGTAACAATATGATGTTTACGATCCCAGAATGTAGAAGGAATATCAGAACAACATTGTTGTTGTAAATTTGTCTGAAAAGATTTCAATTTAGTTTGAAAGGAGGTAGTTTGTAAAAATTGATCTGTTTTTAGAAAATGAATTTCATTTCGTAAGAAGTTAATATGATTTTGTTTGAAATCAATTTGATTTATAATTTGATTTAAATATTTTTCTTTAGGAGGCTCAAGAAAAGAAAAGAAAATTTTATTATTATTAATCGTAGTAGAAATACCTTTTGAAGAAACCGAAAAGGGTTGAATAAATTGAAGGAATGGAGTTCCTAATAAAATATCATGTTGAAGTCCTTTAATGATGATAAATGAAGTAGGAATGCATATAGATTGATGACAAATATGTGCAACAGAAATTTTATACTTAATCTTGGATTGTTTGCCATTGGCAACAGAGATGTGATTGATTGTTGATTCACAATATCTTAGAGGTATTAATCCTTCACGGATACAATTTAGATTAGCACCAGAATCAATTAAAGTTGTGCCTTTGTAAGAAAAATCTTTGATGGTAAGGGTAATAGGTGTAAACCATCGTTGATGAGTGTATCGAGTGATTGTTTCAATGAAAACATTATTAGGATCAAAGTCAGGGACTGATTCAGTAGAAAATGTTTCAAGAGTAGAAACCCTATTAGTTAGGATTTTAATTTCAGATTTTAGCTGATTGATTTCTGCTTGAAGGGACTGAATAGTTGTTTGATGAGGTTTTTTGCTAACAACTTGCATTAGACTTGAAAAAGTATATTTAGTAGGATCTAGATTTAATTGTTGTTTGAATTTTTGTTGTTTTTTATCATTCATTGTAGGTTCAGGAATTTATGTAGGAATTGAGTCAGAAGAACAGACTTTAGATATTAATTCAGTAAAATATTTATACTTCAAAGAAGGATCAGTTATTTGTTCACCAATGGAAAATATAAGTTCTTCATGAGCGCTTATTACATTTATTTCTCGTTCCGAGAGGAAGAGGTATTAAGCATATTATTTGTACAATGACAATTATCGAAATCGAGAGGACTAATCATAATCGGAGAATTACTACACCGAACATTGTGAATTTTTTGTTTATAATTTTTGAGATGACATTTATTGGCATAATGACCAGGCTTACCACAAGTATAACAAACATTTTTTCTTTTAGAAGATGAAGGAGAGGCTTTAGGATAAGATTTGGAAAACTTATTTGATTTTCTTTTTAGGCGAGGTTTAGGTCGAGAATAAAATTGATTTGTAGAATGTCGTTTAAAACGTTGATGTTTAGCTTTTGCTAAATGAGTAATATCAACATTATGACCAAAGTCATAACAGAAATTACCAAGATCATGTTTTAATGGATTCTTTTCTTTCTGTAATTGACGCTTAATTCGCATATCATTACAGATCGAAATAGCACATGATTGAACTTACTGGGTAATATCCCCATAGGATAAAGCACTCCAGCTCATATAACCATTATTTTGATCTTTGATATATTCTTTGACTTTAGCAAAAAGTATGGTGGTAATCCAAAGAATGAATCTTTCTTTCCGTAAATTTGTATCATGTTACTCGCTTAAAAGATAGAGTTTAGAAAAGAATGTATCTTTATACCATCGGTAATCATTTAGTGTTCGACATTTTATGTTTTGAAGCTGATCACTGATCTTTTCAATAAGAGAATCAAGCTGACCAACAAAATACCAGATGATATTAGCCATTAAGGTGTCAACACCATTAGACTGAGGTTTTCCTGAATCATCAAGAATTGGATTATTATTTGTATCTCTAAGAACGACAGAAACTATGTTATTACGATTTTCTGTAGTGAAAACATATTGCCACCAGCCATATAGTTGTCCTAAGTGAAACCAAAGCGAAAATGGCTAATGCAATTTGTTCTTCAGGATGTTTATGAATAGAACATGCTTTTGCATAAACTTGCATTTTTAAGACAACATCCAAAACTTGATATTCAGATAAACCATCAATATTCCAATCATAAATGGTAGATTCATCATATTTTTGATTTCGAGGAATTTTTCTTCGAGAATAAGATCAAGGAGATGGTCGTGAATAAAATTGCTTTTGCAATGGATAGCGATATTTTGAATAATTTTTTCGCATAATGCGATTGACAAGATATGATCGATGAAAAGTCATCATGTGAATTTATTTGTGAAAATAATGAGGAGGTAGAAATGTCATCGCTTTCAATTTCATAACTGATATAAGTTAGCAATGATCGGGACCTTTTTTTATTTTTATTAGTAGGAGTAGGTGGTGATAAAGAAGAAGGTTTACTAGAAGAAGGTTGACCAGTTTTACTGGATGGATTAGACAAATTTAGCTGAGCTAATTGATGTGTTAATTTATCTAAAAATTCATCAGAATATTTTGATGCTTGTGAAGAAAATGATGATAATGGTAGATTAGTAGAAGATGAGGGAAAAAAGGATTTTTTAATAGTGGGAGCTGCTACTGGGGGAGTAGGAACATGAGGTTTATGTGGTTTAGAAGAAACTGCAGATGCTAACGTTGATAAATATAGATTGGTATAATTATTTTGTTCAATAACATGAGACATATCTTGTTTGGTTACTAAACCATCCTCAGTAAAAGGAGTTTTAAAAGGAGATGCTTTAATATTGTCTTTCAATTTAATGGGGGCCAAAGGCGGATGAGTTTGATTATAATGTTCTCCAGTGGTACTTTCCCAAATTGTGTTAATTTGAGTAGAAAGTTGGGGACATTTTTGAGATAACCATACAAAAAATGATATGTTATTATGATTGGTTTTGACATAATCAAAATATTTTTCACGAAAAATTGCTTGGTTTTGGAAAGGAATTAATTTACAAAATATTGGTTTAAAAGGATGAGTTAAAAACTGTTGTTTTAATGAATCATAATCCATATGAAATTCAGGAGGTGTTTCTTCTTCAATAATAGAAACAACATTAATATGATATTCAGCAAAATCATTTATACTGACATTATCGTCATGCGTTGAAGATGCATAGACGGGATATGCAACACCGATTGCAGGTGGAGGAGGAGCAGGAGGAGTTTCATCAGAAACATTAGATGATGTTGAAGTAGCATAACGCTTTGGTTGAGAGGAAAATGTAGTGGAAGTAGAAGTTGATGTAGATGCTCGAGGAGCAAATATAATATCAACTTTACCATCATCATGCGTTATAATTTGATTAATTTTTTGTGATACTTGTCGTTTTTGACATTCTTCTTTATTTGTATCTTTAATAGTCCACTGATGTGGTATTGAAATATCTTTCCAATTAATTAATTGAGTACGATCAACTGTATTATTTTTAATATTGGTTAAGAAGAGGGTTGATGTTCCGGTATGCAAATTCGTATATGCAACATCAGGAACAATGGATTGCATTAATTTATAATAGATGCGATAAACAACCGCAACATTAGAAATTATGCCTTTCATTTTAAACCCTTGAGTATAAATACCTAAAACGGCAGCTTCATGTGACAATTCATCATGTAAACTGAATGAGAAGTTAGGAAAACAATTGAAATAAATAGGCCCTTCAGCAAGGCTACCTTCAATCATTCCTAACAAGGAATCATTAAATTCTTGATGACGTTTATCTCTTACAGAGACTAACGCTGATGTATTAAGCCCTAAAGTAACTAGGGGCTTTATTGCAACTTGAATAAGGCCAATATGCAAGAATTTATGAGTTTCTTTATATTTTTGAATTTTTTCAGGAGAAATGAGATAAATCTCTTGTCCTTCATCATTGATGGATATAGTAACTTCTTCTAATTTGATTATAAAATCTTGTTTTTTAGAAAAAGATCATTTATGATAAATAGAAGAGGGTTCAATTTCTGGAAGATTCCAATTTCGAAGAGATTGATCAATATTTGAATAAGAAATTTCAGTAATATTTTTAAGATCGAGTCTAGACATTTTTTTAGTTGGAGGTTTACCAGAAGAATCAGAAGATGATCCATGTTCAAATTTTATCGGTGTAGGTTTAAAAGAGAGAACTCAGGCTAAATTTTTACGAAGGTTACTCATAGAAATGCAGATAGGTTAATACGCACTTGGTCAACGATTTACTGCTCGACTTACTCTCTGTCTGCGAGACTTACAACGCGACTAGGAAAGCGATGGAAAACCAGTGATGCAAAACCACGAGAAACAAAAGAAAAACTTAGTCAAGAGTGAAATCAAGAAAACCGACGATGATAAAAGAAACAAGGAAAACAATTAAAACATATGGCAAAGCAATATTAAATATAATGATAGAAATACTTACAGCCTTTAGATGATCACTATAGGCTCTGATACCAATTGAGTGACCCGCTACGTAATTGAAGGCAAAGGACGGATTATGAACAAAGGGAGGGTTGAAACAAGAAGCAAGGGCAGTAAAATCCCAAAATAGAAAATAGAAAGACTCTATGATTATATTGATAGAGAACACAAGTACATAAGAACATTAAACAAGAACAAACACTCTAAAATTGCTTACTAACTCCAAGACTCGATGATCCATAATGAAAACCAGACTGCTTATTTATAGACGCACTACCGATGGAAGGGTAGTCCTACACGACAAACATCAAGTGGTAAAGTAGTTCCACTCAAAAGAAAAGCAACGTGACATAAAGTAAAATAATTACAAACAGACACAAACAGTAAATAAAGCATAAACTACTTTAGATAAAGTAGTCAAAAGCAAAAGCATTGCTTTAGATAAAGTGAGATCACAATCTCTGAAGATAAGATGCCAAAGGCAGGCAATAATTGCCCGGAAGCATGGGCTTGAAAAGACATATGGCATGGGCCTGATGGCTGGACAAGTCCAGGAAGCATGGGCTTGAAAAGTTATATGGCATGGGCCTGATTAAGTGAGAGTGGTATGATGATAAAATAAACAATAATAGGAAATTGGTGTGGAGTGGAGAAATTCCCATAGTGCAGAATGCACATACTCTGGAAATCTCAGAATGGCGGGATACTGAATGTAAACGCGAATAATGGGAGAACCCAAAAGGTACCATAAGGCAAGGAGGAGCTGAATATCTTCATTTGTCCATAAAAAACATATGTGACAAGGGAAAATTTTCAACGAGCAACGCGAGTGAGGTGTATTCCATACAATTTCAACTCCATTGGAGAATAATTCTTGATAAATAAGATCAACCAGAGGCTGTTGAATAGCTGGATTTAGGATAGCTTGAGCAAATGCTTGACGGCTAGTCATAATTCTGTATCAGAGATGGCATGAATATTATCATCAGAAAAAGATCTTGTTGATGAAGAACATTTAGATTCAACTTGTCGAAGGCGGTTATGAAGAAGCTGATGAGAATTATGCATTTGTTTTTGCGTATCCTGCATTTGTTTTAATTGATCAAGAATGACTTGGGCAATATCAGGATTGAGAGATGACGAGGCAACATTGGGTTTTGGTTTAACAATGATATCTTTATAATTGGATGAAAGAGAAGGAAATTCGTTGAGCTTAATGGGTGTTGTAGGAGTTATAGGTTTAGTGATAGAAGCACAATTAAATTTTTCCCACCATTTGTAGGAGATATCTTGCGAGAGATAAGTATGGGTAATGTTAGCTTTAATGACTTGATGGGTAGCATACTGCCATTTGAGAATCCAGGGGATTGAATGTTGATGAAGAAAGTGCAACAGAGACACTTTCGCTTCTTCATATTTTGCTAACACAGTTGGAGGCAAGAAATCAGCAGAAGGTCCAAATTTAGTCCACCAGTCGGTCATGAACCACGTTGGCAGAGAAAGTTTCATTGTCTTCTTGAATGTTATATACCATGAGTGATTAGTTTTAGGATCTTGATAAAATAAGACATTTCTCCATGCATCCATATAATCTTTATAATTAACAAAAACAGCAGGTTTATCCTTTGCTATAGTCATAGACTGATAAAAGAAAGGACTATGCTGTATGGAGTCATGCAGAGAACACCATTCAACGGGAGATAACACCTTTTGAATCTTGAATTTAGAATAAGCAGCAACTTCATCGAATTCTTTCTTGTAAGATGTTCAAAATGAACAGATTGTGTATGAATCAGGAGACTTTCATAAAACTTGATAGTAGTATGAGGGCGAGAAGGAAGGAAATGAAGACCAGGAGGCATAACTAAATTGATTTGGGTGTCAAGAGATTTGTCAATAAGATGGTTCTCAAGTATAAGAATGAGGTATCTGTTTGTCAATTTATATTCTGAATGAGTATCTGGAGAGGATAAAGGTTGAAAGCCATTCGTCGCAGGAGTTTTTCCTTTATTCATGATCTGTAGGCAATTGATAGAAGAAGAAGAAATGAGAAATTCTCTTGATAAGAAATCAGGGAGAGAATTATCAGTGCCTTTAATATATTCAATATCAAAATCAAATATACTTAATATTGCTTGCCAGCGAGCGAAAATTTGTTTTGAAACTTGTTCTTATTTTGAAACTTCTTTTTCAATTTTCATTGTTACTGCATTAATTGCATAAATTTGAGCATTAAGATTATCATAATACTTTAATTCTAGAAAATCATTATCATAAATTTCATTATCGAGTAATTCATCATATTCATCATAATTATGTTCATCATTAATTTTGAATGTAATAATTTTGTCCTCAAATTCCATAGATATTATTCCTTCAGAAATATCTAACTTAATTTTAGTTGTTTTAAGAAAATGTCTGCCTAATACTATAGGTGAATGATTAAGTGATATCGAATCTCTAATTTTCATGACGTAAAAGTTGGCTGGAAATACTAAGTCATGTACTTGTATTAATATGTCTTCTAATAATCCATACGATTTAATAATTGTATAATTCGCTAAAGTGAGATTAATAGGCGTATTAGTCAAGGATCCTATTTTCAATGATTCATAAAGTTTCAGTGACATTACATTAAATGATGCTCTGATATCACACATAGCAATTTTAATAGAAGAGGTTTCTATTGTAATTGGTATGACAAAAAATCTAAGGTGAGAACATTTCTCAAGCATTTTCTTCTTTATTAAGGATGACACCTTTTGTCCTAAGTCTTCATTAGATTTAAATAATTCTTTAGAAACTTCAACATAATTTGATAATTGCGTAATTGATTTCAAAAGGTTTATAAATTTCTATTTTCTTAAATGATTCAGAAATGGCTTCTTTAATTTCTTCCTTCCAAGCATCTGCTAATCGTTATGGAATATGAGAAATAAAATACGTTTCTTCATTAAATTCATAAATACTATTATCTAATTTCTCTCGATTAACTAATTTAGAATTTTGTAATAATTTTTTGTATGCTTCAACTCTAGCTAAATACCTTGGGTATAGCCTTTCAAGAAAATGTGTATATTTTAGCCATCCATTCTCTAGTGGAAATGACAAAGGCCATCATCTCTTCTCCTATTTCTTCTTATGTTTTCTGTACTTTCTTTTTCTTTTTACCTCTCTTAGGTATTTTTCTTGTATATGCGTCTCTTTTTCATTATCACAAAATAAAGCGTTAACTTGTGCTTGATTAGTAGTTTGAGTAGGTCATTTAATTTGATTACTTAAGTTATTAATTTGTAGGTTCATCTGATTTAATTGATTTTTCAACTCATTAATAACCGTATCAATTTTAATTTGATTTTGAGAAATTTGTGTAAAGTTTTGATGACCTTGGTCATGAAATTATGTAGTATTTGTTCTAAATTTGGTTGCATAGGTTGAGTCATTTGTTGGGGTTGTTAAATTGGTGTAGATTGTAGTTGTGCTCTTGGTATATAAGTGATATAATTTTGATTTTGTATACCACAGCTAAGATTTGAATTTGGTTTTACATTATAGCAACTATTGTTATTATATTGATTTCTTGAAGAACTAAAATATTTGTTCATAGCAGCGTTAACTTCTTCAGTATTATCTTCTTGTAAAGTAGGGTACCCATCCGTAGGATGTGTAACTTTATTACAAAATCCACGTGGTTTCACTTGATTTGATTTGTCTGTTCATAGAAATTTGACCATGCTATATAATTCATCAACTTTTTCGTCAAATGTATTACTTTTTTTAATATTAATTTCATAACTTTGCTTTGTTGATGTGTGATCTTTTCACCATATTGCTTAGATTGTTTAGCCATTTTATTAATAGCTTCTTTTGCTAAAGTTGGTGTCACATATATTAATGATCCACCACATACGGTATCAAAAAGTCTTTGCTCAAAATGATTAATTCCTTTGTAAAAATATTCTAATAAAGCTCTTTGTGTATATCTATATTATGGATAAGATGAAATTAATCTTTGAATTATATCTAAAAATTCATTGAAGTTTTCATCATCTTTCACTTTTACGACTGTGATTTGTCTTCTATAGGTAGTAATTTTTCTTGCAGACATATATTGATCTAGAAAAGCTTTTAACATTTGAGCCCATATGGTTATTGAATCTTAAGAAATATAAAATAACTAATCTTGTGTTTGAGTTTTCAATACAAAAGGAAAAGCTTTAAGTTTGACTTGTTCTAACATACCGACTTTAGGTTTCAAACCATTGACTTTGTTTTGGTATTCCCTCATAAATTTCTGGGGGACTTCATTATCTTTACCATATAAGTTAGGTAGAGCACTAATGAATCATAATCTTAGTTCGAATTCTAGAAATACCTCCGATAAGCTATACACACTTGTTCATAAGCAAGTGATATTTTGATTGGCTTACCTAAGAGTAAGTTCTCTATTATCATTAATATTATTAATATTATTAAGGTTATTTTTAGCTTCCATTGTGGTAGCTTGGTGTTCTCGACGTTATTGTTGTTTTAAATTACTGCTGAATGTCCTATATACCTTAAGATCAAACGAATGTAAAGATCATGTGGAGTTAGAACGAAGAAATTGGTAGACCATATAATGTATAAAACTCTTAAGAGATTATGTAAAAATCTCTGGCAATAGTGCCAAAAATTTACTCGTGTCAAATGTGTACAATAAGTCTCCCGTATACCCTTATTATTTGTAGTAGTGATAAGAGGTATTGTCTCCACAAGGACTGATGAGTCATTAATTACGCATTCTTTTACGGGTGATTAGCTATGTAAATCAACTTCAAATTCATATTTTATGGTTCTACATGTTTACTTTGGAGATTTACAAGGAATTTGAGTGTTTATGCGTGAGTTAGACAAATCCGATAAAGAAATAAAAGTTTGGTCATAGGACAACAAATATGATGCCTCCAAAATGAATTGATGGTGCCATGGAAGATTTGCGATGCCAACGAAGGCGTCACTGCTAAATAATGAACGACGCCAGATTCGTTTGGACGGCGTAAGAATTCACAATAGACATTATCAACCATGGCTTCAAGATCAAATTTAGAAGTTCCAAACCAACTTGTTGTCCAAGACTTTCTATAATGGGCCACACCGCCATCCAATGTGATCCCTTAATAACCACGACGTCACTGACGGCACTAGACTCGCAAAATAGAAGTTTTAAGACTTTTTAGGAGGTTCTTATTTTCGAGAGTTGTTATTCTTGTACCCAAGCACACCTATATAAAGGAGGCCCCTCACTGGACGAAAGGATGAGAGATAAATTCAAATCGATTTAGGAGTAGAGAAAGGTAGAGTAGCTATGTCAAGCTAAACTCTGCGCATCTAAGTCGGAGGCGGATCGAACAAGTCGTGGGTTTCATAGATTCATCTAAAGATCTATCTAATCTATATTCTGTTGTTCTTCTTTTATATTTTATTTCCTTTGGCACTGATTTGAATCTAAGGTTAGACTTATTTGTTTGTGACTGTTCCTTACATGCATAATAGATTGACTACCTTGAGTTATTGAGTCGAAGCATCTATACTTGTGTGATAGACTCATTTAAGTAACGATTGACCCTACTAATTGGTTAGTCCCTTTTGGGACCAGTTAAGTGCCTTAGGAATCTAAGCTAAATCAGAAGCATCCGTACGCGTGCGATCCAGTTGTCTAAGTGTAGTGCCTTCACTATTGGGTCTTGGGGTACATACGCAACGAAAAATTCAAAACGATTTTTTTTAAAAACCCCAACAGGATCGTAAATAAGTTTCATCAAACTAAATCTACAAAGTAAACCTTACCTTAATCCATGATTTCCTTCTCTAATTATTCGATCTCCAAGACGTTCAAATGCCCGTCCTCTATCAAAAATTCACATATGAAAGGTGACCACAATTTGGAATACTAGTCCCAAGAAAGATAAAAATGTTTTTCCTTCTCTCCCAAAATTCAGTGAACATAAAAATAACAAAAATGAAAAATTTTATTTTGTTTTAGGGTTTCAACCTCTATTTATATGTGTAGACAAGCCCTCACTTAAAATCCTATTCATAACACAACTATAATGTTTAGGCAGTTTAAGCAAATTACACGTATGCCTTTTTAATTAGTTATCATATAACAACTCGTAAAGGCTTTTATGTCATGAATTTTATCATATAAAATTCATTACTTTGGACCAATTGAAATTGCGCAAAGCCATTCTTGGTGTGTGACCCAATAGGTTCATGTAACAATGGCAGTGAACCAAAACCATTTTGGTACACAAGTCATAAGCGGTCTCCAGCAAGACATTATAACTATCCAAGTAGCATGAATATCAAAATCGATACAACATAATGAATAACATATATCATATCCTTTTGTCATGCGATATCCTTTGATTAAACATAAGACATGGAAAGTCACCCTTAATGTTCAATCTTAATCTTTAGGTAGACTGAAAACATCCAAGTGATATTGATTATATCAATTCACTTAGACATGGTCATTTGATAGTCTAACATATCAAGGGATTCACTTATATCTCTTTCTATATGAGAGGAACAAATTTTATATTAATTATACACCTTCACATATTATTCACATAGTAACCAATCACAATCTTTATAATCGTCCGGTTAAAGACAACGTTTGATTGCGTCAAACTACCATGCTCCTAATATTGAAGTCTATGGTAATCTCAAGTCGAATGACTAAATGATATTCATATCTTGAGTAACACCTATGACTTAATCCATGTGGTGTTGTCATAGCGGGTCGTTCCAGTACCTTGTTCCCAAACAAGTACTCATGATCTTGATTCGTATCCCTTTATGCTTGATCATCACAAGACCATCAATGAAGATTCACACTAGTCTTAATTTATTATAGTTCTCATTATAATGACCGACTAGGAGCATTTAGGATATTTCAACAAATACAAATGGATCTTACTATAAGGTAAACATGCAATCACTTATAATAAAACAACAAATAAAAACCTCAATTTATTAACTAAAATTATAAGATAAACAATCTTTGTATGGATCGAAGACTAACGAATCCCATGCACCATTAGTCGATGTTCCAGAAATCGAAAGCCTAGGTTGTTTTTCTATCATTTTCATTACAAAGTATTTTCAATTCCATGGCTTTTTGAATTCTCTCAAAATTCACTCTTAAACCCTCGTTTTCCCTTTCTTTTAGAACCGTAGAAAGATTATCAATCTCTGTAGGATCGTCCCTTGCCACTATCTACAAAATAGTTGGTTTAGAAATTATATTTTATTGACGCGCGCATCAATGATTTAGCAATCTTCTTTAGGAAAAAAGTCTCCAAGGTTTTATTATATTTTTTACTTTAATTTAATTAATTTAATTTAAATAGGAATTAAAAATCACTTACTAAAACTATAATAATTAAGTAAACTAATTAAACTAACTTAATTAACACAATTCAAATTCACTAAACTCAAATAATTCAATTCAAAAGAAAACGATATAAAATAAACATCTAAACAAAAATTCAGAACAATGAAACATCAATCTATTTGTATCCAAACACATTACTTAAATCATAGTCATAAGCATACTTTGATCTCTTTATAAAGTATTCTAGATAATTAAACTCAAATTATAAGTAAGTAGATATCCCTTTATCAAGCCATCAGTTCTCCTTATATCAATGGAAAAGTCACATTCTAATTTTATTCAATTAATCCTTCGAAAGCTCAAAGAAATGAACTTTAGGCAATAAAACCGTAATACATTCCATGAAAACTTTGAACTACAAAGCTTAATACTTTTGGAAAGCTACTTCAATATTAAACTTAGATCTAAATCCGTCTAGGACATCTAAATAGTAAAAGACCTTTTAAATAATTTTAATTAATACTCAAACTAGATATTGAATCCAAATATCACAATACACATTCTAGACTATGCATGCGATACAAAGTTTCATGATTATAATCTATAAATAATAATCTATTAAATCAATGAATTGAAGAATACGATAGGTTTAAAGCATTAAGTATAAATTATCTCATTATTACTACATCACAAAATGGATCAGGTTCATGTTCAGACTTTGTTTAGATTAATAAACTACTCACTCATATTCATAATAAACATCAAAATAAAGTAAATAAAAGAAATAAATAAATACCTCTTAATAAATAATTTGAATCTTCAAATCTTCTCGAAAAGCAATGAACAATAAATCTTTAAAACTAATAAATATAAAAACATAAACTATGGCTCAAAGAGCAATGAAATATTGATCTAAGCACTCAAGGACAATTGATTTTGAAGCTTGATCGTGGCCACAAGTATAACGACTCGATTGTAGTAATAGTGTGACCAACTTACGTTGATTATAGATATCGTCCTCAGGGAAAGGTGTATGCACTCAGTATTACTTAGTCAAAATTACTTTATTGCTACGGAAATCCTTTTTAATTGGTTTTCAAACTAAACTAATCTAACCTAACAAATCAATGTAAATTACTTTTAACCTCTTATAGTAAGAATATCTTAGTTCACAACATCACTAGGTAATAAAATGTTATGCTTTTCAACTCACTTTATTCATTTTTAGTATGGGTGTGCAATGCCTAATTAGAATAAACAAATTTCCTTCAAAGCCAATTCAACCCACTATCATGATGAAAAAGATTATAATGTGCAAACTAGAACTCCACCTATCAGTGTGAATAACGTAAGCTCCACATTGCTTTAAGTTCCAAATCTTTAGATTCATAACTAATTAAGTTTATTATTCGTGCCTTTCTAGTCAATAACTATCTAACGATGTTATGTATTTTACGGTTGTACCATCCATATTCGACTTAAAAAGCTTTAATGGTCATGATAACTTCTAAAACCTAATATCAACAAATACGTGATCAAGATGTTCATAGCATTGCGCTCAGAATGATACAAATTTTAACCATTGCATTTTTCAACTTTAAAATCCACTTCTAACTTCTTTAACATAACATTCATACCTTAGGATTCATCGATCCCTAAGATTAATGAACTACTTACACTTCATTGAAAAAAACATGCACATAGTGGTACTCGTTGAAATCAAATATTAAATTAATAACTTCAATTAAATGAATAACAATAATACACGAATCACCACATTTGAGTCTTCAATGTCTTCTCTTCCACAAATCTTCTTAATACTCAAGAATAAAGTAAACATATGCGAATCTATGATAATGGTTGTTAATGAGTAGTATCTTGTGAGTTTACCATATTCTAATACCTATTTATACTCATAAAACACTTTTGAAAACAATTAGAAACCCTAATAGATAATTTCTCCTGAAATAGAACTCTAACTTTCTATTTTCTTTAGTCTCGCCTCTGTCACTTATGATTCAGTGTTGTGTGTATAATTTAACGGCACTGTGATAGGTTCAGCCACTTTGTGTGCTTTTTGGTTATTCGGTAGACTCGATGCCTTGTCTATCCTGTCTCGACATCGTCCCTTATCACCCACTGCGCCGCCACTGCTACGACCATCCTGACTCATTTTTCTCATTTCCTTGATCTCCCACGGTGTGCCTTCATCTCCCCACAGCACCAACTCTCTTAGCCATGGTGTCAAACCCACTTTTGTGTATTTTAACCTAGTGTTCTCCTTGCTTTTGTTGCAAGTTCATGGTCCTCCCTAACTCTAGGTTTCTAATTATAAAATTATACCATTGTTGCTACATTTCATATTTTCTTCAAAAATTTAAAAACACTCTCTTGAGTTTCATATCAAAAAGGCACTTGTATTTTATTCATCCTTAATTAAAGGCATAAACTTTGCAAACGAATTACTTATTCATTATATATTACTATATATAACATGTTCTATACAACTTAAACACATTCCAATAGTAAGTAAATGAAAATATAATACACTACCATGTTTTCCTCTTTAACTGCTTCAAAAATCAAATTTTAACGATCATACGTGTAGTGTTAATATTTATTTCATCATTTCTTACTACTTCCCATAGTGTAGTGTTGATGCCTCCAAACTTAAATCAAACTTTATCCTTAAGGTTCAAAAATAAGCCTGAAACATGAAAAACACTAAAACATAAACATATAATAATAAAACATAAGATATATAATAAACTAAACATAAGATTTAAAGAACTAAATAAGTTATAAAAATATCCAAATATAAAGATAATTAGTACCAATGTATGTATCTCTCATCTCCCGAATGTCTAAAGCAATCCTAAGACTCTGACATTAGGACTGCGTTTCATCGGCTTCATCAGTTCCAGCATAGGATGGTTGCAAAGGACGCTCCACCCTTCTGCTCTAGACCACATCTGGATCAAACATGTAGTTTGGTGTTGCTAGAAAGCAAAAAGACCTATCAGTAGGTCTTATTTGTCTGATCCTCTCATATCAAGCTACGTCCCTCTGATGATCTTCAAATAACATGAAGTTTCTTTGCCTTTTCACTTGGTCTTGCGTTCTCCTCTACCTATCTTGCTCATATCTCAACAAGGCTTCCTGATACTGAGCCATGCCCTCTCTGTACTATTTCCTCATCTCAGCAATCCACAGCTTTAGATGCCATGGAGTCAAGTCCTCCGGTGGTTGAAAAACCTCAGGACCATCCAAGTCATGATCTCATATAAGTGGGTCTACGAACTTGTAGCCCTCAGCAAATCCCTACTTTCAATCCTCCGCCTCTCCATATATTTCGTCTTGCAACTCTTAGGCTAACTCCGTTGTTGATGCTACGTGATCTTCTTGCTCCTTAGCCAATAACTCGGCCTCAAGTCTGTTTCCCTCGATTTTCTCCCTCTCATCCTCGGAGTCTTGGTAAATAGTTGATGATCTTTGTGTGAGCATAAACTCCTCATTAATGGTTGGTTGGGCCTCAATATCAAATTCTTGACCTTGAAGTAATCGCACTCCGACCTTCAAGCGTATCTGAGTAATCAAAATTGGAAACAATAGTTTGTTGTCTCTCTTTGACATTAAGGATTCCCTCAGGTTCTTGTAAATGATCTCGCCAACATTGTTGTCCCCGTACTTTGTAATCTCAAACAAAAAAGTTTCCTAAGGCTTGTTGATCTCGCCCTATTGAGTGGTCGGGTATAAGAAGCAAAAACAAAGTGTTGCCACATTCTATAGACTTTCCTCACGCTCCCTTTCTTAATGTGCTTCAACACATTCTCAGCTCCCATTACCCATCATTGTTGTCCTCAGATAACCAATTTTCTCTATATGGCTTTAAAAGGGTATAGGTTAAAGAGTCTCTCATAGAAATTATCAGAAAAACTCTGTTCAATTTCAATCACCCTCGTTAGAACCCATAGATACTATTAATTGCACGCTCATTAAAGGTAACAAACACCCCTCTCACCTTCACAGGATCACCCTTCTTAGTAAACTTCACATTGGCATAAAGTTCGTATACAATTTCTCTCACTCTTTTAACCTTATTCTCCTTATAGTCTTGAATGAATTGCTCATAAACTTGTTGCCTAATATTTTTCTTTACTCTTTTGTCATACTTAGCCGACAAATTAGTTTATCTTTCACATATGAACTTTCTATGCTTAATGACATCATATCAATCAGTTGGGGCATGTGCCCTAGGTCAATCTACAAACATTATTTATCTTATGATTTTAGTTAATAAAATTGAGGTTTTCATTTGCTATTTTATAATAAGTGATTGCATGTTCAAACTATAGTAAGATCCATGGGTATTTGTTGAAATATATTAAATGTCCCTAGTCGGTCATTATACTGGGAACTATAATGAATTAAGACTAGTGTGAATCTTGATTGATGGTCATGTGATGATTATGAGTATAGGGATACGACTCGAGATTATGAGTACTTGTTCGAGAACAAGGTACTTGACCGACCGGCTATGAGAACACCACATGGATTAAGTCATAGGTATTACTCATGATAGGTATATCATTTAGTCCTTCGACTTGAGATTATCATAGATTTCAATATTAGGAGCATGGTAATTTGACACAATCAAATGTTGTCTTTAATCAGACAATTATAAATATTGTGATTGGTTACCATGTGAATAATATGTGAAGGTGTGTAACTAAGATAAGATTTTTCACTCTTGTATAGAGATAGATATTAGTGGGCCCCTTGATATGATAGACTGATAATTACCAAGTCCATCTAAATTGATATGATCAATGTCACTTTGATGTTTTCAATTTACCTAAAGATCGAGACTAGTACGATTGAACATTAAGGATTATTTTCCATGCCTTATGTTTAGTTAAAGGATATCGTATAACAAAAGGATATGATATATGTTATTCATTAGGTTGTATCGATTTTGATATTCATGCTACTTAGGTAGTCATAATGCCTTGCTAGAACCGCTTATGATATGTAAAAAAATGATTTTGGTTCACTGCCAACATCGCATGAACCTATTAAGTCGTACACAAAGAATGGCTTTGCATAATTTCAATTAATCTAGAGTAATAAACTTTATATGATAAAATTCATGACATAAAAGTCCTAACAATTTGTTATATGATAACTTAATAATAGGGGCACATGTAAAATTTGCTTAAAATGACAATATACAATAGTTGTATTATGAATAGGATTTTAAGTGGAGGCTTATCTACAGATATATATATATATAGAGGTTGAAACCCTAAAACGAGATAAGATTTTCATTTTTGCAAATTTCAAGTTCTCCGAATTTAGGGAGAGAAAAAAAAATTTCTATCTCTTTTGAGCAAAGCACTCCAAATTGTGGTAAAAATTCGTATGTGGATTTCTGATAGAAGACGCGCACTTGAACGTCTTAGAAATCAAAAAATTAGATAAGGAATTCACAGATTAAAGTATGGTTTAACTTTTGTAAATCTAGTTTAATTGAACCTATTTTTGATCCTGTTAGGGTTTTTCAAAACTTGTTTTAAATTTTTTGCTGTGTATGAACCCCAAAACCCAACATTATCCTTAGCCTCTATACTAATATATTATTTTGACTTAAATGGCCTAGGTTCTACCTTATTGGGATCTCTTAATGATGATGCATCAAAATCATTTGCTCTCACTTTACTCACTTTACTTGCTTGCCTCCTTGTTCTCGACATTTATATCAAAACCCCAAAACCATAATGCTCCTTTGAATAAAAGCCCTAAATCAATGCCTTAGCTCTCCTTTTTGTGCAAATTCATAATGCACTCTCTTTTTTCACTCTAAATCACTAGGAACTCTCTTTTCTCACATAGAAATTATCAATCTTGGGTTTTAGAGGGATGTATGCTTATTTGGTTGTGTATGGAATAGGTTGCAAGTGTACAAGATGCAGTGAAATTGGGTTGAAAACCTCTCTCTTCGACACTGGCACTGTCCCCAATAGGGCACGATTCCAGGACAGCGTCGGGCACGTTGTGAGGCTTTGGTACTCACAACTCGGCGCCTTGCTGGCGCTGTGCCTTATACCTCACAGTGATGTGTGTTTACATACATGGCGTCGACATGTCTGTCCACGTTATTTTGCATATTTTTTAGTAAATTCCTATCTAGCGCTCTCCCAACTTTGTGTATTAAAAGGTCTCATGACCGTGTGAAATCCATGTTTATTTAAAAATTCCATAAATATTTACTTGTGATTTGCCCATGTACCTTACCTTTACCTATTTAACTCTTTCGCTATTTTACACTATTTACTGCTTTAATCGAGACTTTTTCGTTTCAATGAGTCATCACTTTGTAAATGGTCTTTCCTACATATTTAGCACAAATTTTGAAAAGTTAGAAACTAAAAAATTTGAATTGTCCTTAACGAAACTAAATAACTACTTGAGTGAAATTGAAAAACTTGAAATTTAAATACTCATGGGCTGCCTCCCGGTAGCGCTTAGTTTAACGTCATTAGACTGATGCATTTTCGCTCGTTTAGTCTGAATTTAAATCGAGATACTTCATTTATAGATTGGAGATAATTATATCTTTCCCATTTGGAATTACTTCTTGTCCATCAAGAAAGACAATTTTCTCTGCATCAACATCCTCCTCGATACTCATAGTGATTTTTTTCTTCCTTGTGTATAATGCTGCATTGGCAGTATTCAAGAATGGTCGCCCAAGTATCATAGACACATCATCATCCATATTGTGATCGATAACCTCAAACTCCGCGATGAATTTGAACCTACTGACTTTCACATGCACATTCAAGACTCTACTGATAGTTGGTACCAAGTTTCCATCAGCTACTTACAAATTTGTTGTATCGAGATAATTGATCTTCAAATCAGCATGTAACATGTCCATTATTAGCATGACATTGAATGGGGCTCTCATATCACACAAGACATTTCTAAATTGGTGCCCATCAATACTTATTGGTATGCATATGTCTCAAGGATCTCTCCTCTTGATTGGTTGAAGTCTCAATATGAACTTGAACTTTAGTTCTAGCTTCCTTTGAACGACCTTGATACTTTTTCTTTTCGGTGCTTCTTTAGAAGGCATTGATCCGTTGTTGCTTGATTCCTTCAAGTTCATCTTACCTTACTTTTGTTCAGTTCTCACGCATACTTCATGCTTTCTCATAGCCAAAGTGTTGACTTTATCTAGCTTATACCTCATTTACTATTGTTTTGGCTCTTTTGTTGTTGTAGTGCTCATCATGTGAATAACACTAACAGACGCCTTGGGATTTATGATAGTGTTACTTGAAAATGTATTTCCTTCTTTGAATTCAAGGTAATGGCTAACTAACCAATCTGTTTCTCCAAGTTCTTAATGGATTGTAATCTCTCATCATCCATTCTCTTCATAGCTTGCTTCATATTTTTCATCTCTTTCTTATACTTAGAATGGCATTCCTTATTGCTCACGTCCATGGTGTGCAAAAGTTTCTCAATTGACTTTAATGAAGTCATACCTTCACTCTACCCTAGCTTCCCTTGTTGGAATCGTTGATCAAAGCCTAGAGGTAACTTTAGTAAATTATCATGATTTCCATATGAAAAGATGGGGTGGTTGTTATTGTATCCTTGATAAAAAACTTTGAGGAGCCATTCCTCTCGGCCTGAAGTTGTTTCCATACCTCTAGTTATTCATGAAGTTGATGTTCTCATACTCCATTCCTTAGTGCATGTCCATTTGATTAACCGCCATGATTTGGTGATTAATGAGTTATTGTATCGCCTGCACTTATGGACTTTGTTGTCCCATTTGAAGCTTCTCCATTTGATTGCTCAGGCTGGATAGTTGTGCCATGATCATAGCTTGCGAATCAATCTCATATATGCCCACTGGTTTCCTCACTGTGGAACGAGTAGTGGCTGTAAAGTTCTGAAACATAAGATCAGAGAGATCTAATGGTCCATCCTCATCGTTAGTTAGTAGAGAACCAACTGCTATGACATCTACTATTATTCTTGTGTTGTGGTTCATCCCATAGTAGAAAATCTGGAGTTGTGCCCATTTCACATATCAATAAATTGGACATCTCCTCAGCATATCCTTGAATCATTCCTAAGCCTCACCAAGAGACTCGACATCTTCCAGTTAGAATTGATTGATTTTCAATTTCCTTTCACTCATCTTCGCTGAGGGAAAGAACTTGTCTAGAAATCTTTTATTGATATCCACCCATAAGGTCATACTCCTTGTGTTTAGTCCATGGAACCAAGATTTGGCCTTTCTACCTAATGAGAATGGGAAAAGTTTCATCATGATCACCTCTTTTGTAACTCCAGTAATGTGCATGATGTCGCATTTCTCTAAGAAATTCTATACATGTGCAATTGGATCTGCATTCTCTAGTCGATTGAACAAACTACTTTGCATCATGTTGATTAGAGATAATTGTACTTCGAACTTACTGGTGTTGGCTAGAAGACTCACCACTCCGTTGTAAGTCTCTTGAACTTCTTGCTTAAAGTAGTCACGAAGGCATCTCTGTCCTTGTACTATATCTTGCACTACCAGATCACCTTCGAGTTGGTAATTCCCTCGGCCCAGTTGTTGGTTTCACGCTTGATCCTCTGTCATTTTGAATCCTTCATTTTTTCCCTTTGTTAGTTCCATCAATCTCAGGGTTGTAAGGCACTAAGTCCTTCTCTCCTTTGCTACGCATGCACTAATTCTTCCTGAAAAGAAAACACAAAGATCAATTGCAGGTGTCAAACTTGAAACTTAAGCCTTTAATTTTTTTTCTTTGTGTTTTTATAAACTTGAAAGTAAATTACTTAAACTAAGACTTGGCAATTTTCAAACTAACTAAATCTAAGTGCCTACATATACCTAGCAATGGCGCCAAAAACTTGATCGTGGCCGCAAGTATAATGGCTCGATTGTAATAATAATGTGACCAACTTACGTTGATTACTGATATCTTCCTCGGGCAAAAATGTATGTACTCAGTATTACCTCGTCAAAATTACTCTATTATTAAGGAAATCATTTTTAATTGGTTTTTAAACTAAACTTATCTAATCTAACAAATCAATGTAAAATATTTTTAAACTCTTATATTAAGAATATTTTTGTTCACAACTTCACCTAGGTAATGAAATACTATATTTTTCAACTCACTTTATTCATCTTTAGTATGCGTGTGCAATGCCTAATTAGAATATATAGATTTCCTACAAAGCCTTTTCAACCCATTGTCATGATAGAAAAGATTCTAATTTGCAAATTAGAACTCCACCTATCGGTGTGAATAACGTAAGCTCTATATTGCTTTAAGTTCCAAATCTTTAGATTCATAACTAATTAAGTTTACTATCCTTGCATCCCTAATCAATAACTATATATCGATGTTATGCATTTTACGGTTGCACCGTCCATATTAGTCTTAAAAACTACAATGAACATAATAACTTCTAAAACTAATATCAACAAAAACGTGATCAAGATGTTCATAGCATTATGCTCAAGATCAATATAAATTCTAAACATTGCACTTTTCAACTTTAAAATTCACTCCTAACTACTTTAGCATAACATTCATAGCATATGATCCATTGATCCCTAAGATTAATAAACTACTCACACTTCATTGAATCAAACATGCACATAGTGGTACTCATTGAAATCAAAGATTACACGAATAACTTCAATTAAATCAATAAAAACAATACCTGAACCACCACGCGTGAGTCTTCAATGTCTTCTCTTCCGAAAATCATCTTAATACTTAAGAATAAAGTAAACATATGCTAATTTATGATAATAGTTGGTAATGGGTGGTATCTTGTGAGTTTACCACATTCTAATACATATTTATACTCCTAAAACACTTTTGAAAACAATTAGAAACCCTAATACATAGTGCCTCCCGAAATAGAACTCTAACTTTCTATTTTCTTTAGTCTCAGCGCTGTCACTTACGATCCGGCGCTGTGAGTGTAATGCCACAGCATTGTGATAGCTTCGATCACTTTGTGTGCCTTTTCCTTATTTTGTAGACTCGGCGTTCTATGTATCCTGTCTCGGCGCCGTCCTTTATCACCCACGACGCCGCCACTGCACCGGCCATCCTGACTCATTTTTCTCCTTTCTTTGGTCTCCCACGCTGTGCCTTCATCTCCCTACAGTGCTAACTTTCTTAGCCACGGTGTCAAATCCACTTTTGTGTATTTTAACCTCGTTTCTTCACGAATTCACTCATTTGTCTTCTTTATGCCTTGCATACCTGAAAATAAATAAATACTATGAAATAATGCTCATTTCGGGATATTTAGGTTATTTATACTACTGAACTTAACCTAGATATAAGTCTAAATAATCACTTATGAAAGCCCTAGTTTCATATATATTGTATTCTAAGTAGTACATATCCAAACTAATTCAAACTCTTTATAGTTATCTAATATTCTCAAAATCATACCCAGCGATTCCTGCCCAAACTAATTCAAACTCTTTGTAGTCATCTAATATTCTTGAAATCATACTAAACAATTCCTGTCCATTTTCACTTATAACTCAAATTGTAGGCCAAATCCTTGAAATTGTGCCTGTGTGCTCCACCAATTTGCTTGTTAATTAATGAGTAAACTATGAATTGCTTCCAAATCACCAATATTGATTTACGGTTGATTCTTGATTTCTTGGTGATTCATTGTTTATTTCTTGCTTTTGATTAAATCATTCATTTTCTTCCATTTTTCATCAATTTCTTCACATATTCCAATTATAACCTAAAACCACGAAAATAAGAGAAAACCCAATGTAATATAGCCTTTTACATCGGGAATTACCCTAAAATATACTATAAAACATTATCTAATGATTAACCTATCAAACTTATACATAAAGAAAAGAAACACAAAATATCTCCAAAGTCTTCGGGTTTATATTGCTTTGTTCTGCAAATACAACCTAACACCACAAAAAAGAACTTAATAGTGTCAAGTAAATAAATTCCTACATTGTTCGGTATCCTCGTAATAGCCAAGTTTGTACATTGAGACATGTAATAGCATCTCATAGTAAATAAACAAGAAATATGTGTCAATATGATTGCAATCCATTATTCTTCTATCTCCTAACTATATTCAAATGCCGACTTCCAAAAATAGTAAGGAGACAGTATTAAGAGTTTATGAAATGCAGAGGTAACTTGCATGCACATGAATCTAGAACCACTTCCATCAGCCCAACATTAAAGAAACGATTTCCAATTTCTATCAAACCAGACTCCGAACAAACTTACTCCTCTTTCTGTGTATGCATGACCAATAGTGATGAAACGCAATGCAAATTATGATGTTGTTACAAATACAAAGATATTCAATAAATAGTAAAGAGCACTGTAGGATTTACTTACAATTTACTCAAACCATACCTATTCGTAGGTTCCATTTCACTTAACTTAAGAGTCTTTAATAATACCTAAAACCCATTATAACATTTCCATAAATTTTTGAACAATTTTAAATCAAACCGATGTAATCAACTCATAAAAACCTCAAGAAATCTCTCAGTATAATTTTCCCTAAAAAATTATTTAAGTTCCTCAATTCTTTGTCAAAATATAGAATTTCCATCAAATCTCATGTCAAAATAAAGCTTAAGATCCAACTTCAACATTTTTTAGTCGCCTACAATCTCAGTAGATTAATTTCTAAGTGAGTCACACTTATTGATTAATGTCCAAATTTAATCTACTTAACATTTTTTCAAAACAACTCAAAACCTATGAAAAATGGTAAATTCATTTGATGTAAATGGGTATCCACAAGTTACGTTGTTAAAATGCATTTTTCTAATGTTTTTGGTACAACTTACAAAGTCTTTTGTGACCCCGGTCGGGGCTATTTGCAGAGGTGCTGCTCTAGTCACAACGCCCTTGCAGCACCACGAATAGAAACTCTAATATTTTTAGAGTTTTTTCATTTGACCATTTCTTCCCAACTCTTCAAAAAACAAAAGGAAACTTCCAATTTTAAAAAATGTCAATCAACGACATTCATATAGATACTATAACAAACTTAACGAAGTAAATTTACCAATCAAAGCCATCAATTTATAACTTGAATTAACCAAAACTTCAAGAACGTTTAAAAAAACAACCCACAAATGCTGAAATTAAATTATTTCGAATCTAAAAAATTAACGTTTTTCCCCTCATTTCAGTCCTATACCTCTCCAAAGTTTGGGTTTACTTCAATTTATTCATAACCACAAAAACTAGGCACTAAAACAATCGATTTGAATAAAACATCAAGAACAACACTTGCACTAGATTTTGGCTTTTGAGGAATTAATAAACTGACCAAACAATTTTTTTCTATTGGCCAAACATGCACACCAGTAAAAATTAGTGATGTACCTTTGTTTCTTCTACCTCCCAACTGTAGTCTTCATCTCGACTTGTTATTGATTTCGTTCCTCAAAGCACCACCATGAAGTTGAAAATGATAAGGAGAATGGAGAGGGTGAAAAGAGACGAGATTCACGTCAAGGGGAGTTGAGCGAGAGAGATGAAAGAGACGACTAAGAGATTTAAAAAAAAAAATACGAAAGAGAGGGCAAATTGAGGCGGTTAAGATCCCTTATTCATCCTTTTTTTTATTTTTTTATACATTTGCAACTAACTCCTCCCAGTTCTATTTATTTTACAAAGAAGTCCCTCCTCCCTTTCTCTTTCCCCATTTCTTTTAATTACTACTAGTTTCGAATACATTCTACGCAAGTTTGAGCTTGCTCGAGTTTAACACTCTTTTTATAATTTCTTTAACAATTTATTCTTATTTTTCAAAAATATAACCAAATTAAAAATATTAATATATTAAAACTAACTTAGTATGTATTATTTTATCGAAGAATTAAGAAAGAATACAAGAAGTTGAAAAAGATGTGTTGGGGCATGTTCCCTAGGTCAATCTACAAACACTATTTATCTTATAATTTTAGTTAATAAAATTGAGGTTTTCATTTGTTGTTTATTATAAGTGAATGCATGTTTAACTTATAGTAAGATCCATGAGCATTTGCTGAAATATCCTAAATGCCACTAGTCGATCATTACTGGGAATTATAATAAATTAAGACTAGTGTGAATCTTGATTGATGGTCATGTGAAGATCATGCATAAAGGGATACGAATCAAGATCATGAGTACTTGTTAGGAAACAAGGTATTGGACCTACCTGCTATGAGAACACCATATGAATTAAGTCATAGGTGTTACTCTTGATAGGTATATCATTTAGTCCTTCGACTTGAGATTACCATAGACTTCAATATTAGGAGCATGGTGATTTGACACAATCAAATGTTGTCTTTAACTGGATGATTATAAAGATTGTGATTAGTTACCATGTGAATAATATGTGAAGGTGCGTAACTAAGATAGGATTTTTCACTTTCATATAGAGATAAATATTAGTGGGTCCCTCGATAAGATTGAATGATAACTGCCAATTCCATGTAAATTGATATGATCAATGTCACTTGATGTTTTTGATTTACCTAAAGATGAAGACTAGAACGATTGAAAATTAAGGATAATTATCCATGTCTTATGTTTAGTTAAAGAATATCGTACAACAAAAGGATATGATAGATGTTATTCATTAGGTTATATCGATTTTGATATTCATGCAACTTGGGTAGTCATAATGCCTTGCTAGAGACTGCTTATGACTTGTGTACCAAAATTGTTTAGGTTCATTGCCAACGTTGCATGAATATATTGGGTCGCACACAAAGAATGGTTTTGCACAACTTCAATTAGTTCAGAGTAATGAATTTTATATAATAAAATTAATGACATAAAAAGCCCTTACGATTTATTATATGATAACTTATTAATAGGGGCGTATGTGTAAGTTCCTTAAACTGCCTAAATACAATAGTTGTATTACGAATAGGATTTTAAGTAAGCGCTTATCTACACATATAAATAAAGGGCGAAACCTTAAAACGAAATAAGATTTTTGTTTTTTGCAAATTTCGAGTTATCTGGATTTTGGGAGGGAAATAAAAACATTTTCAATCTCCCTTAGGGCTAGCACTCCAAATTTTGGTCATTAATCTTGTGTAGATTTCCAATAGAGGACGCACGCTTGAATGTCTTGGAGATCGAAAAATCACAGTAGAAAATCACTGATTAAGGTATGGTTTACTTTTGTTGATCTAGCTTAATGGAACCTATTTTTGATCCTGTTAGGGTTTTTTTCAAAAATTCTTTTGAATTTTCCGCTACGTATGAACCCCTAAAACCCAATAGTGGTATCAGAGCATTAGGCTCGATTCTATTAACTGTTTGCATTTTTCTCTTATGTATATATGATATATGTGTGAAAAACATGATCCTGATTAATGTATGTTTGATGTGCATATAGGTTATGTGATAATTGTTATCAAGAATTGATTTTAAAGCATGTTTTTAATTCACGTATTTGATACATACGCATGATTGGATTCAATGATAGAATTCATGTTTAGAATATTTTAATTAACATATGTTTTAATACTGAATGATGCGAATTTTGTATGTTCACATAGAAGAAGTCATGTTTAGGTTAATGTATGTCTAGTGTTGAATATATTTCTTTTTTGTTCAATAATTATGTTTGTCTTCATGATAGAAATCATGATTAGGTTAATATGATTAATTTAATATGATTCTTGTGTTGAATGCATGATTAATATTTTGAAATTGATTTTGATCATATATCTCATTGTGGTTATCCTTAGTGTATTCCTATTAGATAAAAGATAAACTCGTAATCGGATAAGAATTACAAATCCTATAAGATAGGTGAAATTTATAACAAATTCTAATTGGATAAGGATTCAAAGTATCTTAAATTCTAAATGGATTAGGATAAGATACTAAATTAAAGGTGGGCTCGAGTTAATTAAAAAACCTTTTAATTAATATTTATTGGAAATAAAATAAGTGTCATCCATTCTCAAACACTTGTCAAGGCTTCGATCACATCAATATGGGTATGTCTCTGCAGAGTGTATTGCGTTATCTTGGTGAGGCAAGTTGAGTAACGATTACTCTATTATTTGAAATGATTAGACTTGATAAAGGTATCAAAAGGGTTTTGGGCTTAAAGCACTAGATGAGATAAAACATGCTAAGACATAAGATGTCGTAATCCCATAAAAACAACTAAAAGTTACATATGATGTAATTGGTAATTGGTACCTACAACAACAACAACAACAACATAACCTCACTCCCAAATTAACTGGGGTCGGCTACATGGATCAAACTTTTCCATTGTGCTCGATTAAGTGCACGTCCCAACGAATATATATGTTTGATCCATTTCATGAAAAGTGACAAAAGTTTTACGCTGGCTATCAACCTATCGCAACCCTCCTCCATTTTTCAAGAATGGAAAATGAGCTTGGGGCCTCCCTCCCCCACTTTTCGGGTATGAAAAGTGAGTTTCGGACATCCCTTACCCATTTTTCGGTATGAAAAAATGGGCGTCAGAGTCCTCCTCCTTTATCCGGACTTGGGACCAGCTATGTAGCGCACATAATGTACAACATAGGTGGAGTTTAATTGGTACCTACCTAAATAACATAATTCATAATGTCATGCCCTAGCTGTCTTAGAATTAGGTGAAACATGGTTTTAGTCCCTTAAATTAACGTAGCATTTTTAAGGAGGGTTGTTAATTTGGTGGGAGTCTATTCCTCTATACTAAAATGAACTTTTGCATAATCTTTATTGTAGATCTATGGCCTCTTAAAATCACACTAATTATTTGTCACTACGATCCATCCTTGAGAATGATAAGTTATCTGGGACAAACTTTCTTGACTGGTTCAGAAACTTGAGAATTATTCTTAAGCATGAACGCAAGTTGTACGTCCTAGATAATCCTATTCCTGAGGAACCACCAGCCAATGCTTTAAGAGCCGTGAAGGATGCACATACTAAGCATGTCAATGACTCAACTGATGTTGCATGCATTATGTTGGCAACTATGATTCATGAACTTCATAAGGACATAGAACACATGGAAGCTTACGACATGGCTATGATGCTGAAGAAAATGTTCCAACAGCAAGCTAGGGAAGAAAGGTTTGAGACAATCAAGAACCTTCATTCTTGCGAAATTGTTGAGGTTGCGTCAGTTACTCCTCATGTTCTAAAAATGAAAGGCTATATTGACCATCTTGAAAGACTTGGATTTCCCATAAGCCAAGAGTTGGCTACGGATTTGATCCTAAATTTATTGCCTGATAGTTATTCACAATTTGTGATGAACTGTAACATGAATAATATGAAGAAGTCTATCTCAGAGTTGCATTTGATGTTTAAAACTACTGAGCAGAATGTTAAGAAACTCATTGCTGATATGTTGATGGTTCAGAAAAGGAAAGGCTCTTAAGAAAAAGGGGTAAAGGCAATGCTAAAGTTGCCAAAGCTATTGTGACTATCACAAAACCTATGGAACAAGTCAAGCCTCATGTTACTTCTACTTCACTATCCCAAAAGGAAAAAGAAAAGGACGAAAATTATCATTTTTGCCATGCATTAGGGCATTGGTTCATAAATTGCAAGCTCTATCTTAAAGATCTAAAGAAAAAAAGAAGAGTAATGCGACTAATGTTTCAGGTTTTTATGTTATTGAATTTAAATTGTCTACTAGCGATTCTTGGGTATTGGACACTGGATGTGGATCTCATATTTGTATTAATATGCAGGGTATCACCAAAAGTAGAAAGCTAAAGAAAGGAGAAGTCATCCTGCGAGTTGGAAATGGAGAAAAGGTTGCGACATTGGTTGTAGGATGCTATGAGTTCATTTTACCTAGTGGACTTGTTTTGGTTTTAAATAATTGTTATTATATCCTTGCCTTGAGCAGAAATATCCATTCAGTTTCATGTTTGGATTTGGATGGTACAAATGCTCCATTTCTCGTAAAGACATTTTTTATGTGAATGATTATTTATGTGATGGTATTTATATTCTAAACATGAAAAAGTCCACGGAGACTCCTATTCGTAACGTAAATACTAAGAGGTTCAAGTCAAATGATTTGGGTCATTATCGTCTTGGCCACATAAATGAGAAATACATTTCTAAACTCCATAAAAATGGACTTTTAAATTCATTTGATTTTGAATCATATGAAACATGTGTATCTTGTTTACTAGGCAAGATGACAAAGAGTCCCTTTACTAGACACAGTGAAAGGGCAAGCGATTTATTGGGTCTAATACATACTGATGTATGCGATCCTATAAACGTAATGACTAGAGGTGGTTATCAGTACTTCATTACATTAACTGATGATTTCAGCAATTTGTGTTAAACGTATCTAATGAAACATAATGGTGAATCTTTTGAGATGTTTCGAACATTTCAAAACGAAGTGCAAAATCAACGTAGTAAACCTATTAAAGCACTTCAATCAGATCGAGTCGGTGAATATTTGAGCCAAGAATTTAATGATCATCTTAAAAACTGTGCGATTGTCTCAAAGTTAACTCTCCCAGCAACTCCATAATGGAATGGTGTTTTTGATAGGAAAAATTGAACTTTAATGGATATGGTTCGATCTATAATGAGTCATGTAGATCTTCTTATTTCCTTTTAGGGTTATGTCTTAGAAACTAATGCATTTACACTAAATCGTGTTCCTTCTAAAGCGGTTGATAAAACACCACATGAGATGTGGTTTGGGAAAAGACCAAGTTTGTCTTTCCATAAGATTTGGGGCTGTGAGGTTTTCGTACGATGAAAAATCTTAGAAAAATTATCAGCCAAATCTACCAAGTGTGTATTTGTTGGTTATCCTAAAGAAACTAGAGGATAATATTTTTATTATCCCACTGAAAACAAAATATTTATGCCTCGGTATGGTGTTTTTATGGAAAAAGAGTTTATTTCAAAAGACAACAATGGGAGTAAAGTAAGTAGTGAAGAAGTTCAAGATTCATAAATAAACAATCAACCGCCAGTTGGAGATCAACAAATTTTTGAACTAGTTGAACCTCTACAGGTATCACAATGCCCACGTAGGTTTAATAGGGTAAGACATCAGCCAGATTAAATTTGGATTTCTCATTACTGATACTAGTGAGGTGTTATGAACATACTACTTATCAGGAGGCTATGTCTAGCCCTGAGGCAGATTAATGGCTTAGTGTCATGAATTCTAAGATGCAATCAATATATGATAACCAAGTTTAGAACCTGATTGATTTACCTGATGGTGGTAAGACCATTGGATGTGAATGGGTTTTGTAGAAAAAAATTGAAATGGATGGCAATTTGCGTACTTATAAAGCACGACTAGTACCAAACGGTTATAAACAAGCTGGAGGTGTTGATTATGATGAGACTTTTTCTCCTGTAGCCATGCTTAAATCCATTAGGATTCTAATTTTCATAGCCGCATATTATTACTATGAGATATGGCAAATAGATGTCAAAACAACTTTTCTAAATGGAAAGTTACTTGATGACGTGTATATGATACAGCCTAAAAGGTTTGTTCAACTTGAGAAATCTGGAAGGTGTGCAAGCTTCAAATATCCATTTATGGATTAAAGCAAGCTTCTCAGAGTTGGAATCTTTGTTTTGATGAAGCAATTAAGGAATTTTCTTTCATTAAAAATGAAGATAAGCCTTTTGTATACAAGGACACTGGGAGCGTGGTTGTTTTCCTGGTATTTTATGTTGATGATAAATTACTCATTGGAAATGACATCCCAACCTTGCAGAGTGTCAAGTCTTGGTTAGGGAAGTGTTTCGAGGCCTACTTCCTTGGGATTAAGATCTATAGGGATAGATCTTAAAGGCTGGTCGATCTAAGTTAGAGTGCTTTAACAGACAAGGTACCAAATAGTTTTAGTATGCAGGACTCTAAAAGTGGGTCATTACCAATGTCTTATGGTATAAGTCTCAGCAAGACTTAATGTCCAAAGACTAATGATGAGCGAGAGCGCATGAATATAATTATAAATGCATCAGCTATGGGATCTATCATGTATGCCATGTTATGAACCCGACCTGATGTATCATATGCTTTAAGCGCAACAAGCAGATATCAGTTTGAGCCTGGTGAGAGTCACTAGATAGCAATAAAAAACATTCTTAAGTACTTGAGAAGGACTAAAAAACTGTTCTCGGTCTATAGAATTTTGGAAGAAGAGCTTGTTGTAAATGGTTACACAGATGCAAGTTTTAAACTGATATAGATAACTTCATATTGTAGTCTGTATATGTGTTTATTTTGAATGGAGGCGCAGTGTGCTGGAGAAGTTCGAAACAAGAAACTATGGCAGGTTCTACAATATAATAGGAGTATATTGCAGCGTCCGATGCAGCTAAGGAGGTAGTTTGGATCAAAAAGCTCATGTCTGAACTTGGTGTGTTTCCTAGTATAGCAAACCTCATTTGCTTGTATTGTGACAACGGGGCGATAGCACAAGCCAAGGAACCAAGATCACACCATCAATCTAAACATATACTTAGACGTTTTCCTCTCATTTGAGAAGTCACTGAGAGGGGAGACGTGAAGATTTGTTGAGTTCATACAAAAGACAATGGTGCAGATCCTTTTACGAAGGCTCTTCCATAAACAAAACATTATGGTCTTTTTTGATCATTATGTATTAGATACATCAATTATTGGCCCTAGTGCAAGTGGGAGATGTTGGGGCATGTGCCCAAGGTCAATCTACAAACATTATTTATCTTATAATTTTAGTTAGTAAAATTGAGGTTTTCATTTGCTGTTTTATTATAAGTGATTGCATGTTAAACTTATAGTAAGATCCATGGTTATTTGTTGAAATATCCTAAATTTCCCTAATAGATCATTATACTGGAAACTATAATGAATTAACACTAGTGTGAATCTTGATTGATGGTCATGTGATGATCATGTGTATAGGGATACGAATCGAGATCATGAGTACTCGCTAGGGAACAAGGTACTAGACCACTTTGAGAACACCACATGGATTAAGTCATAGGTGTTACTCATGATATATATATATCATTTAGTCCTTTGACTTAATATTACCATAGACTTCAATATTATGAGCATGGTAATTTGACACAATCAAAAGTTGTCTTTAACCGGACGATTATAAAGATTGTGATTGATTACCATGTGAATAATATGTGAAAGTGTGTAATTTAGATAGAATTTGTCACTCTTATATAGAGATAGATATCGATAGATCCCTCATTATGATAAACTGATAATGGCCAAGTCCATGTGAATTGATATGATCAATTTCACTTGGATGTTTTTAGTTTACCTGGAGATCGAGACTAGTACGATTGAACATTAAAGGTTTCTTTCCATTCCTTATGTTTAGTCAAAGGATTACGCACATCAAAAGGATATGATATATGTTATTCATTAGATTGTATCGATTTTTATATTCATGATACTTGGGTAGTTATAATGCCTTACTAGAGACCACTTATGACTTGTGTACCAAAATGGTTTTGGTTCATTGCCAACATCGCCTGAACCAGTTGGGTCGCACACAAAGAATGACTTTGCACAATTTCAATTGGTTCAGAATAATAAATTTTATATGATAAAATTAATGACATAAAAGCCCTTACGATTTGTTATATGATAACTTATTAATAGGGGCGTAGGTGTAATTTTCTTAAACTACCTAAATACAATAGTTGTATTACGAATAGGATTTTGAGTGAGGGTTTATCTACACATATAAAAAAAGGTGATACCCTAAAACGAAATATGATTTTCATTTTTTGCGAATTTCGAGTTATCTGGATTTTGGGAGAGAAAGAAAATCGTTTTCAATCTCCCTTGGGGCTAGCATTCCAAATTGTGGTCACCATTCGTGTGTTGAATTTTGATAGAGGACACGTGCTTGAACGTCTTGAAGATTGAACAATCACAGTAGGAAATCACGGATTGAGGTATGGTTTACTTTCATAGATCTAGTTTAATGGAACCTATTTTCGATCCTCTCAGGGTTTTTTTTCAAAAATTGTTTTGAATTTTTCGCCGCATATGAACCCTAAAATCCCAACAAGATGTGCATCTCACTTTTGGCTTTTTAGAATTCTTTCTCGTTTGCCTCACAAACAAATAAAACAAGAGAAAAATATTGACCATCAATTGTGCTGACCTTGGAAGATGTTTATCATAAACATCCATATATGAACACACATGTATCATTCATGACCTTAAGATAGACTACATGTTTGCCATGTAAGTGCTCAAAATCAATGGTCACTTGATAGTGGTTCTTCAATATCATTCAAGACATCAAGATAGACTACATGTTTTTCATGGCCCCACCTAGTAAGGGAGAGCGCTCTTACCCCTGAAAATAGCAGCTGTACAGTATGATATTTAGAATTTCCTGACGTCTTAATATTGACTTAAGGGTTCTAAACATAAGGTAATAGACATATATTGATTAAAAATGATTGGTGATATGGTTGAGGAACACCGAGAAATTGTGAGATAATAAAAAAGTTAAGGAATATGGTAACAGAGACTCAACCCAAAGTAAGTACGGATTCGCTTATTTATCAATGTTGCCTGGCTATCTTAGTATATGTAGTTCATGTAGTATATGGACTAGAATGGGGGACTATGTACACTGTGATGGTTTTCAATAAACAGAAAACGGTGTGTTATGTGACCCACAAGAGTAACTCCTAGTTTTGAGAATAGGTTTACAGGATATGGGTTCCCTTCCCGACCTATATATAACTCATGCTCAATTCGATAGGTTGTGTGGATTACATAATCACTATAGGGTTTTGGATAAAACTATTGGGCATTAATGGATTGGCTAGATAGCATACCAAATAATATGTTGGTCTAGCAATCGCATTAATGATGCCGGTGGGTAATCGACCTTAGTTTTATAAATAAAATTGGAATCACAATGTAATAGTCCATGATAATTTGTTTTGCTTTTGTTATTTATTGATTTATATATTTTCCATATTCTTGTTAGTTAACATTGGCGCATATTGTTATTGCATAACGTTCTTGATTATTATATGGAATGTCGATGGCTATGTGAATCCCTACTTACTGAGCAAGCTGGAGCGCTCAACTTAATTAACTTTTTAGGAAAAACCAATGAGCGCTACGACTACGCGATAGAGAAGATATATGAGTCTTGGTCTTCTCTTCAATGTAATCAAGTTTTCCCTTGTCTTATATATTTGTATTAAAATACAGTTTTGTAATATCACAAGGGATGGAGATTTGTATAACCGAGGGTTATTTCAGTTTGATTTTGTTACTATATATCGTATTTTATTATCGAGAGAAGTTTTAATTTTTTCGTTGCGTTTATTATTCATTTTTTATCGATATTCGATATACATTGGTGTTTATCAAATGTAATAAGAGAGGCTGTTGGCTCTAGTTAAGTTTAACAGGTTAATGGGGCTTAATTAGGGTTTCAGGTCGGGTATCACCCTAATCGGATTAGGGGATGCTAGACACCCTCAGACAACTGCACACAACATTCATATATAGAGTATTAAGCAATCATCCTGATTTGGATATGGCCTCATCCTTAGAGACGCCTAATATATTCTTTGGCAGCGGAGATAGAACAAATAGAATAATAACAAGGAATGAAAGTGAAGATAATTGGAACCAAAAAAATGAAAGCTAGGTAGAGCTTAAGCTCAGCTAAAGCTGATAAAGTTCGAAGAGATTGGAATAATCAGCATAATTTAAATTCAATTAGAAAGTACCGAAAATGATTGAAATTGGCATTTTGCAGTGCAAGCTTTACAATTTTCCTAACATGACAACTGAAAGAAAATCCAAAACCAAAAGAGATGAAGCTTATAAAATTACAAATCTTCCATAGAGTAAACCCATTAAACAACATTCAGAGCATATATGAAGGAAATACACTACAAGCATGATTAACAACACACAAAACACTATTTCCCATTAATCATAGAAAACCCATTAAAACAATTTCTTCGATATCTTCAATTAAAGAATCTGAAACAACCAAAAATGCCCAATTCAAGACTTTAAGAGATTACCCAATTCACCTAATCAAGCATTTCCCATAATGACAAATCCAAATTCACCAAAAAAATCACAAACTCCACATTACAACCCCATTTTCATAGAAACAACAAACGCTCATATCTATAATCAATTTGAAACCCTAATTTCTGCAAAGAAACTTAAAAGAAAATCAACTAAACTAGTACCAGGGAACTTGAAATATGTGTTCCATATCATTAGCTATAGCCTAAAATACACCTCCTTTTTTCTTTGTCTAAATAATAAGGAATAGGAACTCAAATTATATAATCTATATAGAGTGAATTCATTTCAGTGTCATCAATTTGATCACATGGAGTTCAACTTCCTTTATTAGGTAAGAAAGACTTAGAGCAATGGAAAATGCTGGAACTTAATTGTATACAGTAACATGCGACATATAGATTTATACTCCCACTCTTACGATTTCTTGATTGAAATCCTTATTCGGCTCATTGAAAAGTTGATATGATCTAATTCGATTCTTAATTCTTAAAATTATGTTTCTTCCTTGCATGCCATCACTTAAATCAATAGGAAACACAACTTTAGCAATTAGTATTCAAGAACTATACATTCAAATAAAATGCATGAGTCTTCCATAAGGCATACTACCCTAATAATTAAGGATAACCATGATCTTTCACCAAGTGAAATACAACTAATACCATGATTTAACATGGATTAGGTTCATAATTTTGCCAATTTCAAAAAGAATTTGAATAATCTTGATTGCGATGAATAGGACTATCATGTGACAATAAGACAATAGCAAAAATTTATAAAACAACAAACCATTACTAACTTGGTGTAGCAATCAATAGAGAGCTTGATGAAGACCTCGAGCCCTAATTTCTCGAACAGATTCTCATTGTCGGGAGAGAGAACAAAGGCAACAAATTTAGAATATGAGGAAAATAGTAATTGGTTAAGAAAGAAGAAGAGCATAATAAGATGAATGATATCTACTACCTTGTAAAAGATCCCAACACGTATATTTTGAATGGGAATGGGAGAAAAAAGAGAACCATCGAGATAAAACGATCAATAGCAACATAGCAGATTATATGAAGCGACAAAAGATGCAAAGAGAATAGTTGCTATTTCATATGCCATGAAATAGGCACGTTGGGCATTCACAAAAGTGCATAAACATTGAATTCCACTCAGCACAAAATCATTAAAATAATAGTTAGTGAAATTAAAGAAATCGTTATTTGAGACTAATGTTAAATGGCAACGATAACCAAATAAAAATTTTGATTAGTACTAAGCTTTGAGCACACTATGAAAGCATAACTTACTATTCAAGTAACAAATACATCTACTTCAAAGTACCTTCAAAGGATGATGTGTTCCTTTATATGGTTTTTAAATGCATTTCATGCGCCCTCAACATAGTTAACCAACACCTTCATAAGCACTAAAGTTATCCTCCACATAAATAAAATATAACTCAAACAATACCCTATAAAAATAAGCTAAACCAAGAATCAAAACTCACATAAACCCAAGGTAAGGTTAATTGGCTATTAATGTAAATGTTGCAAACCTAAAGATTGAAATGAAAGATACAATTAGCTAAACCTTATAAACAAGCTCACACTGACATTATACTATAAACTTAAACAACTCAAACAACTCACAATCATTTTAATTCTCAACATTAAATTAGTGAAAAAAATAAAAAAATTCTACAATGAAAAACCATTCGACCTTTCTTATAATCATCTGAAGAAAAAAAAAACAAAAATTATGAAAGCAGTCGAAAGATATACCTAAGAAAGAGAAAGGGAGGGAGGGAGGGAGGGAGGGAGCAAGATTGTGATGAGGGCAATCGAGATAAAAAAAATATAACAACATATCTCTACTTAAATCTACACACCCAATTTGAATACTATGCAATACAAATGAGTAAGGGAAACAACAATATAAAATCAACATCAAACGCTGATAAAATTTCAAATCGAAAAGCCCTGAAATTGTAAAGGTTGATCAACTTACTGAAATTTTGATCTTTTGTGACAAAAATTATTCATTTCCTCTTGAAATAAATAGAGAGACCAAGGAAACAAACCCGATGAGAAGATGAACAACTAAGGAAAATGATGAATTCAAAAAAATCTAGCCACTATTAGGATCAAAGACCTACTACATTGTGCATTCAGTAAACCAATCCATCGTGCTCGTGATGTTGCAAGTCACACCAAACAACATTTTCTGATCGAAACCCTATCAGATTGAACATAAGCGAAGAAATAATCAAGCAGCGGAGACGAATAAATAGAATAATGAGGGAATATTAGAGACAGGACACTCAAAGGAGGGAGACAAAGATATGGGAGCATGAGGAACCGTTGCAAGAGAATCGTTTGCAGTTTGTAAAGCGTGAGCATGAGAAAGAGCAACGATCAAACTGTGAGTGGGTGAGAGGAAGGAGACGAATCGACACAAATGTATCAATAGATTTCGTTACTCATGGAATGCAAGAGACACAGCAGAGAGGAGCGTGGAAACGAAGCAATCGAAAGAAAGTGATGAAGCAACGTTTGCCTTAAAGAGAAAAGAAGCAGGAGAGAAGTGAGGAAATGAAGTGAACGAAAGGCTTTTGCCTAATTGCAGAAAATACGTGGTCGACACGTGATGTACATTGATGTTGGCATTGAAATAATGGTTTAAGACTCTTTTTATTAGGGTATATATTAGGCCTTTGTCTCATTTTCTAGTTTCTTAATGCATGTTTTCTTTTTTAAAAAAAAAAAATTTGCCCGAATTCAGAACTAAATTCCATGAACAGAAAGACTAGACTTTGTAACTTTTTTATCGACTCCATAAGATTCAAAACCAATCAACTTCACACAATTTTCACATATAATAACTTCTAGTACACCCTTTAGTAGAATCAGTACGAAATCATAAAATTATCATATATACAATATATAAAAAAAATTACTTTAAAATTCCTATTTTCACTGATTCTCGAGTCTTAATTCATGGCCTAAACCATAATTAAGACTCACTAATCCTATAATTAGGCCTTAAGGCTGGTTTATAAAATTTAAGATTTTATAACACCAATGCTACAATAACATCAATCGTGACACATTTCGTATCTCGAGGCCCATTCAATGATTTAAATAATTCAATTGATTAAGCTAAATGACTATAAGCTATTTAATTTGATCAATTCTATAAATTCATTTAATCAAGCCACACATACAAAAAATGGCTTGCAATCCCACACACACTAATCGAGACAAATCGAGCTTAACTACGAGTTTAACTCAGGTTAATTAATATTCAGATTAAGGTTAATTACATATGTTAAGGGTACGGGCTTTTACAAATGTGGTGTTTCCAGAGCTCGCAGGGTTATATTCTAGTAAGTATGTAGTTGTGTCACACGTTCCTACCATTGACTTAAGGAAAATGAGGTCATGGAGTGGGTCAGTCTCTATAGGTTACCTATAAGATTTTATGAAAAACTATCTTTTTAATCAATGATTAATCTCAATCTTACATCAGTTTGTTTCTCCATTGATCTAGATATTTCGTTAAATAGTTTGCAAAATATTTACATTTTACTTGATCTAGCATTTTCTTCTAATAGTTATTTAGTTTTAGTTAGATTAGTCTATTTTACAAACCCCCATTTTAATCTAAAGTTATCTCCAATCTCTTTGACTCAACCCCGTATTTGCCACTACTACAAAATCCATATTATTCTAGTAGATTGGGATTATTATTGGTGCATTCAGCGATGCGTCACAAGTCACAGTAAATTGCCTCATAACCCATTCCATACAACTATATGACTTAGACATACTAGTTTACGAAGCATAATTGATAAGAATATGAGTCCCACTTACCTAAGCTTGTATTTTCTACCTTTTTGGACCTCACGAGCCTCCTAGAGAACTCTTTATTAAATCTACATAAAAATAGGTTAACATTGGTCAATTTAGGTCTTAGACTAGTCTTAGAGCCTTCCTAGAATCCTAGCTCAAGTCCTGGAGAAATCCCACAAAGTTTCATAAAAAAATCTCACTATTTCAGTTTTGGTATGGTAGTACTATGGGTCACGCCGTGGTCATGAGACCCATGACGCCCCTCACGATGCTAAACATGCTAGCAGGTTTTTTTTTTGCCGTCGTGGGGTGGCGTTTTAAGCTCCACTCCACGCCTACGGTGCCAAGACATAACTCAAAAAAATTCTTCCTCGAGTCCCTGACTTTCCTGACCACTCCTTGGACTTATTCCCGCATCATATAGGCTTCAAATGCAACGTAAGAGTGCTCATAAATTGGGCTTATCTCAAACATTATCATCCAATACCCTCAATTCATCACAAGTCATCATCAAATGATCAAACTTAACACAATTTCAATGGAAAATGAATTGACTGCAAGACTTATTAAATTGATTACCACTACTGAGTTTATAGGATCTCAATTAAGTTGAAAAACCAAGAAACTCATTGGTCCTCATAGAAGCTACCCATGAATTCCCATTAAAGACTTCAAAAATCAATAGAAATCATGATAAATAAGAGAGAAACTCACCAAAAGATTTGTTTGCCCAAGCTTGATCTCCTTCAAGCTTGATGAATCAAGATATACTAACTTCCAAACTGATCAAATTTGGTAAGATTTCAAGGTGATGGGGTGAAACTACACCAACAATGAATATACCCCTCTCCTATGTTACCAAATAAAGCCCACAACCACAATATGTGCAACCCTATAAGAAAAGAATAATGAAAAGCGAGAATCAAACCTCAACAATGAATAATCTTAACTGGGAAACCTTCTCAAAATGAGAAGTAAAACTATGAGGTGATTAACACTTATGAAAGCTCTCCACTATCTAAAATAGGAATACACATGTCCTCTCTAACACTAGTTAAGGTATGAACATAAACAAAGCATCAAGATAGCCAACATATCTTGGTAAGAAACATCAACATATGAGAAATGGGAAGAAATCAACTAAAGAAGCAAAGTGAGATCCTTGAGAACTATGTTGATTCGAAACTCTCGACTTTATCTCTACTAATAATGACATAGAGCACGACACTGTAACGATCGGTGTCCCAAACTAGGTGATTAATCATAATTCGAACACTAATTAACCTGAGTTAGGCTCGTGGCGAAACCCACCTTGTTTCGATTAGCGTGTGCATGGAATTGCATGACGTTTAGTGTTTGTGTGACGTGTTAAGAGAATTTCATAGGTTATTGGTTAATAAAAATTAATATAAACTGTAGTTTAGATCATGAAATTAATTGAATATTAAAATAAATTGGATAGGCCTCGAAATACACGGTGTATACTGATCCATGTAAAATTAGCATCGTGTCATTTTAAGCCCAAAAGCATTCGATTTCCTCGAGATATGTAACAGAGATGATGTAACGGCCCAAATTAATTAAACTAGGATTAACATTAATCTCATAGATTAACGGTCGTAATTCGGGCATTACGTGGACAACTCGGCTGGCTCGGACACAAGAACTGAGAAAATATGTTATTTATGGATGGTGGTTGTGTATATGTTGTGTTTAAAATTATTATTATTATATTGCACCACATGTGTGTATGTTGCTATTGGGCGAGTTTGTGTGATGGGCGTTCGCCTCGAAAGGTGTGTCGACATTGGGCATCGAGTGTCGGGTAGTCGAAGGTTAGTGGGACCATAAATTGATAATTTTTGGTGACTAAAAACACTAACCATGGGTATTATGATGGGCCTAAGCTAAGTTGATTAAATTAAATAAATCAAGGCCTATAGTTTAGTCAATTAAATGGAAAGCATAAGATTTGCTTCGAGATGCACATTGGCATATCTAGAGATCAGGGGAGTGTTCAATTGGTGTCACATGGACTGAGTGAGTGGGAGTTAGTGGGCTAAGTGGCTGAATGTGGAGCACTAGAAAAACCTCGAGATACGTAAATGCATGAGGATCAAGGGCTAGGAAATCATATCACCCTAATATATAAGGAGTTGATTTAAAGCATGCAAATTAACCCACTTTGATATATGAACTTGTTGGAGATGAGAGAATGAGATTTTAAGCTGGAATTCAATCACTTTGGAGGTAATTTGGTGGATCAAAACTAGGTAAATCATCTTTTCCATCATCTACACTTCCATTCAAACCTATTTTAGTCCAATTTTAATTAAATTGTGATGCAGAGGTTGTTTTAGTTACTGTGTTGGATTTAATTATGTATGGATAGGGTAGGAACATGTTTGGGAAGTCAATTTGAAGGAAAAACAAAATTCTTGATTTGAAAATTATGTCCCAAAGGCTAGGTAGCGCGCTACCTAGGGAGGATAGCGCGCTAATTGTTCTAGGTTTCCAAGTGTTCTTTGTCCTGAAGAACAGTAGCACACTACATCAATTACCTAGCGCGCTACCACTACATAGCTCGCCACACTAAGCCATAGCATGCTAACTGCAGATCAAAAATGGAAATTAAGGGTTGTTTTGGGATTTTTGACTTAATACATATCTCAAACACCTATAAACATACTAAATATGTAAAATTGGACTTCAGGGACTTAGGGGACCGTAGCTCGGGTATCGGGGAGCTAGTCTAGTCGGATACGGGAGTCCGAGGATGTCGGAGGGCGGATTAAGGTGCGTAAACCCATTGAGAATGATTCACAGAATTCGTGGTTTTGGTTTTATCGATATTTCATTTCATGTGTGACTGTTGGTGGGCACAAATGGGTTTTCACTCCTATTCGGTGTGCGTATATATTGGTTGTGGCTAAATCACTTGCATGAGTTACCGTGTTTAGTGCTTGTGTTGACAATAGTAGGATATACTTACGACCGTCGGGAGGTATTTAGGGTATTCCCTTGACTTGAAATAGCGTCTGAAGGGGTTCGTCTGGTAACTAAAATTGGGTTTAGTCACTGTAAGCCTGTAAGTATATACATGGTTCCTATTTGATTTACCGATTACTGGTTGGTGTATGTTAGGGTTTTCTCTTGATTATACGAATGTTTACTGATTAATGCTTTATTTCTGAGCTGGTTTAGTTAGTATGTATTGTTTATTTATTTCATGCTACTGCTTTTACTTGTCTTATGATGCCTATATTCATAGGAATATGATGTACTGTTGCCCGGAGTTATATTCGCATGTCTTGTAGTTTATCAATTCTATTTCATGAATATTGTGTGGACTTCTCCTGGGATTTTACTCACTGGATTCGTCACTGTATTTGTTAGGTGACTTAGTGCAGATCCTTCGACGAGCAAGGGCAAGGGTAAGGAGGTACTGGGCGACTACTTCTGAGATTGTGGAGCCAGCTTGTGTGTGATATCAGTATGTATTTATTTTACTTTCAATGGGTTTTGGGGACCATATGTGACGGCCCCAAACTCCGAGGCAAACCGGGTACTGCCACATCGCGAGACACGTCACCAAGCATGCCACGTCACCGCACACTTAATTTTGACTGTCTGCGACCTACACCTTTATACGTACCTTATTAACTTAGTATTTATGGAAAATTTTATGGACATTCACATTAAATTGACTAAGTTAAGTTGTTCACGATTTATCGAATTATTATAAATTAACATTTAAGCGGAAGTCTTTGAAGCAAGCAAACATGGTAGAAATAAAAAGTTTGCATGGATGATTAACCCTATAGTGTGGAAACCCGGCATTTGATACCATGTATATCAAGAGCAACAAAAGTACAAAAGGAGAGCATATACATGTATCAGGTGTACAAGTCCTTCCCAAAAATTTCATAAAACAGTAAATAGATACATACAACCACTTACGCAAAAAGTGACGGCTCTCCTAACTTAAACGTAGTCGCCTAAGACGCCCTTGCTTCGGCTCGTCGCAGGATCTGCGATTTGTCACCAAAAATAATGACAAATCCCAGGTGAGTAAATCTCATAGAACGTTAGCTAATATTCACGAATTCCAATGAAACGGCTACAATCCATGCAATTTAAATAAAGGACAAGAATAAAGTAATCGCATGAAAATAAGTCGCTAAGAAGTCAAATATGGACACGAGTGTAGCGTGACAGAGAACCCTGGTCGACATCCGGGAATCGTCGTAGCTAAACCGAGAGGAACCATTGACGACCACCTCGCCAAACATCTCACGGTCGAATGAGAGGAACCATTGAACGGAAGAAACACCGTCCAAACATCTCTCGAGAGGAACCATTGACGTAGACTTAGGTCTTCGTCAAACATCTCTCAAGCTACGGGTTTCGCGGAGAATAGTCACCGCGTAGCCCTAACATGACCAATTACTCTAACAGCGCGGGGTAGCTAGCCCCGAGGTGTCCGTGCCATGCCCGACCCCGTCGACAAACACACATACACACGTGGGAGTGGATGAACAGTAAATGAACAGCAATGGAAAGCACAATGGAATAATTTAGAATGAAAAATAAAGTAAGTGTCATAAAAGAATTTTAACTAATTTTCTCGTGGGTTTACTTACCTCAAGCAATCGCAATTGCCTTCAAAACGTCCCGCACACGCCTCGAGATACGTACTCGACACCGACTATTGTAGCCTAAGTCCCTGGTGTCTAATTATACAATTTTTGTCATTTTAGAGTTTCATTTAAATGAATTTATAATGTGAGACCCCAAAATTTGTAAAGTTTTTATTCCACAAATTTGATTCTTGACACGTTTTTTCGAATCATACCGGGGATTGTTCCGGCAACGCGCTACCGCGCCGCTGCTCCACGTCGTTCACCACCACCGCTGCCGCAGTCGCCTCGCCGTCGTGGCCGCCTCGCTTCTTGCCATGCTATCTGCTGACCATGTCTGCCGTAGTCATTGCGCTGCTGACAGCGCTTGCACCTGCCCGCATGACCCCGATCTTCCGCGACGTCGTCGCTCTTTCTCCCTCTCTCCTCTCTTCCTCGCTTCTGCCGCTAACCGCTTGCGGCGCAATGCCGCCGACGCCCTGCTGCTTGAAGCCGTCGTCCCGCCTCCACGTCGCGCCACTTATTTTGCCGTTTGCCTTCATGCAAGGCGCCGCTCTTGGAGTCATTGCCATTTGCCGCTGGAGCCTGTCCGTCGCCGCTCCGCCCGCTCATTGCTAGCTAGTGCTTCGTCGTCCGCCTCGCCCTCGCCGGAGCCGCTCGCACCGCCACCGTCTCTCTCTCTCTCTTGTTGTCTCTCTCTCTCTCTTCTCTCTCTCTTGTTGTCTCTCTCTCTCTTCTCTCTCTCTTCTCTTTAAAGAAAAACATTTTATTTTATTTTATTTTATTTTTTGAATAAATGACAAAGTGAAATGATAAGGGATGGGTTTGATGTGATGTGTGACATGATGGGTGAGTGATGTGACAACTCAATCTCATACTACCCCGTACACCCGCATTACGCGCGCACCGCGACGTCGTACACTCTCGTCACTACACGCGCACAACGCGACCAAGCGAAATTCTCAATCGACGCAGCGCGAACTATTAAATAATAGTAAAATAAATAAACACTCACACACAAAAATAATATATTTCACCTATTAGGCGTGTTATAGAATTTTCCACGAAATTCACGTGGGTCTGAGCTTATGTTCTTAATTTGTAATTTGTCAGTTAATCGGGATCGATTAGAACGGGACGTTACAATCTTCCCAACTAAAAGGAATTTCGTCCGAAAATTCAGATTTAATTCGATCTTTACCTTGGAACAAGTGGGGGTATCGCCCTCGCACGGTAGACTCTTTCTCCCCAATTAGGCCCTTCAAGGGACAAACCTTCAAGTAGACCCAATCATCCACTTCATAAATCAGCCCATCGCGGTATTTGTTCACGTACTTCTTTTGTCTATCCTGAGCAGCCTACAACCGTTGATGAATCAGTCTCACCTTCTTTGTATGGTCCACAAAAATCTCAGGCCCCACAGCTGCTGTATCCTCGGGCTCTGCCCAACAAGCCGGTGATCTACACGGTCTACCGTACAGAGCTTCAAATGGTGGCATCCCAATACTGGCCTGATAGCTGTTGTTGTAAGCAAATTCACAGTGGCAAATACTCATCCCAAAACCCACCAAACTGCAATGCACATGCCTTGAGCATATCCTCGAGTATCTGTATTAATCTCTTTGACTGTCCGTTTGTCTGAGGATGGAATGCAGTGCTAAACTGTAATTTAGTACCAAACTGCTCCTGCATAGCTTGCCACAATGCTGATGTAAGACGAATGTCTCGGTTTGAAACAATCGAAACTGGTACTCCGTGCAGTCGCACAATCTCTCTTTCGAATAATATGCTCAACTGTGTGAAATTATACTTCAAAGAGACTGGTAGGAAATGAGCTGACTTCGTCAACCTGTCCATGATCACCCATATCGCATCGTGTTTCCGTAAAGTCTGCGGAAATCCACAAACGAAATCCATCGTAATGTGTTCCCATTTCCACTAAGGGATGGGCAGGCGGCTGCAATAACCCTCCAGGCCTCCTGTGTTCAACCTTAACCTGCTGGCACACCTCACAACCCCTAACATAGGCACCGACGTCCGCCTTCATCCCTGGCCACCAAAATAATCGTCGCATATCGTGATACATTTTGGTCCTGCCATGATGCACTGTATACCGGGACCTGTGAGCCTCCTAGAGTATCCCATCGCGTATCTCTGCCACTGCTGGAATCCATAACCTCCCTCGATGCCTCAAACACTGATCCACATACTCACTCCAATATGGGTGATCGGGATTGCATGTCATCTCACTGAATCTCGAGTACATCTCGTCAGTCCTCTGACACTCCAATACTCGCAGAATAGAAATAGACGGTACACCAATCTGTCCACGAATCTGTGCGTCCGCTGTACCAGGAACCTCTGTCAAACTCAGTGTTGTCGCCGCCTCAAGTAAACCATACTCGTGCATCATATGGCAGACAACTGTCTCAGAATCTAGTCATCTCCAGCTCAATGCATCTGCTACGACATTTGCCTTCCCAGGCTGATATTCGATGGAAAAGTCGTAGTCCTTCAACAACTCTAGCCAACGTCGTTGTCTCATGTTCAGATCTTTCTGAGTGAATAAATATTTCACTCTCTTATGATATGTATATAATGTGAACCTCTCACCGTAGAGGTAATGTCTCCATACCTTCTGTGCAAATACGACTGCTGCAAGCTCCAAATCGTGCACTGGATAATTCCTCTCATGGGTCCTCAACTGTCGGGATAGGTAGGCGATTACGCTGTCTCCCTGCATCAGTACACAACTTAGCCCTGTGCCGCAAGCATCAGTATGAACTGTCAATCCCTTACCTGACACAGACAACACTAGTACTGGTGCAGTAGTCAGTCTCATCTTCAACTGTGTAAATGCTTCCTCGCACTCCTCTGACCAATTGAAAGGTACATCCTTCTTTGTCAATTTAGTCATCGGCGCGGCGATCTTTGAGAAGTCCTTCACAAATCGCCGATGGTATCCTGCCAACCCTATGAAGCTCATGATATCAGTCACTGTCTCGGGTGTCGGCCAATCTATGACAGCATGAATTTTACTCGGGTCCACTGATATACCTTTGTCACTGATCACGTGTCCCAAGAACTTGACTTCTGACAGCCAAAACTCGCACTTACTGAACTTAGCATACAATTCGTGCTCTCTCAACGTCATCGATATCTGCCTGAGATGTTGCTCGTGATCTTCGCGAGTCTTGTTGTAGATCAATATGTCGTCAATGAAGACTATGACAAGTCTATCCAAATATTGCTTCAATACTCTGTGCATCAAGTCCATGAACATGGCCAGTGCATTCGTTAGTCCGAACGACATCACTGTAAACTCAAATAACCCATATTTGGTGCTAAATGTAGTCTTAGGTATGTCTCCTTCTCGAATCATAAGCTGATGATAATCCGATCTCAAATCGATCTTAGAGAAGACACAAGCTCCGGCCAACTGGTCAAACAAATCGTTGATCCTAGGTAAAGGGTAACGATTTCGTACTGTCACCTGGTTCAACTTCCTATAGTCAATGCACATCCTCAAGTTATTATCCTTCTTCTTAAAGAACAGGACTGGTTATCCCCTTGTTGATGTGCTTGGGTGTATAAACTCTTTCTTCTATAAATCATCCAGCTGAGTCTTCAACTCCTCCTGTTCCTTCCGTGACATCCGGTACGGTCTGCTAGCTATCGGTTGTGTGCCTGACACTAACTCAATAACGAACTCAATCTCTCTGTGTGGGGGCAATCCTGTTAGATCATCCGGAAAGACATCGAGAAACTCACTGACAACTGGGACATTCTCAAGTCTAACCTTTGGTGTCTCGGTTGACTCTACTATCCCTGATCCTGGGTCGGTCTATGTCTCTGCCGCTGTGAATAACCACCACCCGACAGCTGTGCTAAATGTGCAGTAATATCGCATGAGAAGTGATCGCCAGGTGATCATCATGTATGGGCCTTTGTCTTCTTTTATCCCTGTGATCGATGATCCTTTTCCATTTCCTGTCAGACCTGGTGTCTTGCTGGGACGACCCCGATGCCAACTGTGGCATGGGCATCGCGGCACGAATGATAAGATATGTCTCATGGGCTAAGGCCCTCTTGTAGATCTCCTGCAGTGTACGAGCTCCGCCTGATACTACTGCGTTCGCAATCTCATCTTTAAGCCCAACTCTAAAGTAGTGAACCTGATCGCGATCTGTAGAAGCCAAATCCCCAGCGAACTGTAATAGGTAGCGAAACCTCTCCATATACTGGACCACAATGCGGTTACCCTGCCTAAGACATAAAAACTTATGTCTTAGGCGCAACTGTATCTCCCTCGGTATGTATTGGTCATAAAAGACATGTCTGAAACCAGCCCAAGTAGTCGACTCTCCATGGGTCTCGGTATGAGCGGTCCACCAAACTCTGGCCTCTCCTCGGAGCATATATCCACATATCCTGGCGTGAATATTGTCGTGAATTCTCAGAAGATTATGTAATTTCTCGTGTGCAAGAAGTCATCTCGCAGCTGCATCTGGGTCTCCGCCTCCAATGAAATATCCCGGCTGAAATCTCACAAACTCCTTTGTCAGCTTAGCCTCAGCTGACAGGGAAGTCTCAAATGTGATCTCCTCTAGGGTCAGTTTCAGTGTCACTGCGTGTGTAGATGTCGGTGTGATAGCCTCAGTACGAGTCTCTAAAACTGTAGTCGGTGTGGTAGTCTCTGCCATAACTGCAGTGACTGGCGTACCCTGAACAATCGGCGCGGCTACCGTCTCGGTGACGCTCGGTGTGATGGCTGCGGTAAGTGTCACAATAGCCGCTGTCTGAGCACGGAGCAAGGCAATCATTTGCTCGAACTGTCGATCGTGTGTCGCGATCCGATCAAGTACACTCTGATCGGTCGCGATAGGCGTAGTACCACTCGTCTGTCCACCATCCTCCGAATGTGGAGTCGGTCGTCCGTCCATATCATATTTACGATAGCGAAGGTCCGTATCAGCCTCGTATATGCAAATATACTATTACAAATCAAAATATATAACGTATAAGCCTTGGTACTACCCGTCCCATGTTCGCTTCCCAACTAAAAGTTCTAAGTCAAGATCTTCGGGTTTCCACATCTAAGTTCGTTTGTTAAGTTTTATTCAGTTTCATTAAACTTTTCCCCTAAGTTCGCTTGAACCTTGGCTCTTATACCAACTGTGACGGCCCCAAACTCCGAGGCAAACCGGGTATCGTCACGTCGCCAGACACGTCACCAAGCATGCCACGTCACCGCACACTTAATTTTGACTGTCTGCGACCTACACCTTTATACGTACCTTATTCGCCTTAATTTAGTATTTATGGAAAATTTTATGGACATTCACATTAAATTGACTAAGTTAAGTTGTTCACGATTTATCGAATTATTATAAATTAACATTTAAGCGGAAGTCTTTGAAGCATGCAAACACGGTAGAAATAAAAAGTTTGCATGGATGATCAATCCTATAGTGTGGAAACCCGGCATCTGATACCATGTATATCAAGAGCACAAAAGTACAAAAGGAGAGCATATACATGTATCAGGTGTACTAGTCCTTCCCAAAAATTTCATAAAACAGGAAATAGATACATACAACCACTTACGCAAAAAGTGACGGCTCTCCTAACTTAAACGTAGTCGCCTGAGACGCCCTTGCCTCGGCTCGTCGCAGGATCTGCGATTTGTCACCAAAAACAATGACAAATCCCAGGTGAGTAAATCCCAGAGAACGTTAGCTAATATTCACGAATTCCAATGAAACGGCTATAATCCATGCAATTTAAATAAAGGACAAGAATAAAGTAATCGCATGAAAATAAGTCGTTGAGAAGTCAAATTTGGACACGAGTGTAGCGTGACAGAGAACCCCGGTCGACATCCGGAATCGTCGTAGCTAAACCGAGAGGAACCATTGACGACCACCTCGCCAAACATCTCACGGTCGAATGAGAGGAACCATTGAACGGAAGAAACACAGTCCAAACATCTCTCGAGAGGAACCATTGACGTAGATTTAGGTCTTCGTCAAACATCTCTCAAGCTACGGGTTTCGCGGAGAATAGTCACCGCGTAGCCCTAACATGGCCAATTACTCGAACAAATGGGGTAGCTAGCCCCGTGGTGTGAGTCCGTGCCATGCCCGACCCCGTCGACAAACACACATACACACGTGGGAGTGGATGAACAGTAAATGAAGAGCAATGGAAAGCACAATGGAATAATTTGGAATGCAAAATAAAGTAAGTGTCATAAAAGAATTTTAACTAATTTTCTCGTGGGTTTACTTACCTCAAGCAATCGCATTTGCCTTCAAAATGTCCCGCACACGCCTCGAGATACGTACCCGACACCGACTATGGTAGCCTAAGTCCCTGCTGTCCGATTATACAATTTTTGTCATTTTAGAGTTTCATTTAAATGAGTTTATAATGTGAGACCCCAAAATTTGTAAAGTTTTTATTCCACAAATTTGATTCTTGACACGTTTTTTCGAATCATACCGGGGATTTTTCCGGCAACGCGCTACCACGCCGCTGCTCCACGTCGTTCACCACCACCGCTGCGCAGCCCTCGTCGTCGCGCGCCTGCCGCTTTCTTTCTTGCTGCCATTTCTTTGTCTGCTGTCGGCATGCGCGTTCTTTGCGCGACGCGCGCGCGCGCGCCGCCGCCGCCTCCGTTCTTCCATCGCCGCTCTTTCTTTCTCCTCTCTCTCTCTCTCTTCCCTCGCCGCTTCTTGCCGCTAACCCGCTTCTTGCGGCGCCTGTGCTGTTGTTGGAGCGCGTCGCCGCCGCCGCCGCCGCAGCTTGAAGCCGTCGTCCGCCTCCACGCCGTGTCGCCGCTTTGCCGCCTGCGTCGCATTCTTGGAGCTGTTGTCGTTCGCCGCTCGCTGGAGCCGCCGTCCGCCTCCGCTGCTGCTGGTTCTTCGCTGTCTGCCTTGCCTCGCCGGAGCCGCTCGCACCGCCACCGTCTCTCTCTCTCTAGTTGTCTCTCTCTCTCTCTCTCTTCTCTCTCTCTCTTGATGTCTTACTCTCTCATCTCTCTCTCTTCTCTTTAAAGAAAATAATTTTATTTTATTTTATTTTATTTTATTTTATTTTATTTTTGCAGAAAGGACAAAGTGAAATGATGAGGGATGGGTTTGATGTGATGTGTGACATGATGGGTGAGTGATGTGACAACTCAATCTCATACTACCCCGTACACCCGAGTTACGCGCACACCGCGACGTCGTACACTCTCGTCACTACACGCGCACAACGCGACCAAGCGAAATTCTCAATCGACGCAGCGCAAACTATTAAATAATAGTAAAATAAATAAACACTCACACACAAAAATAATATATTTCACCTATTAGGCGTGTTATAGAATTTTCCACGACGTCCACGTGGGTCTGAGCTTATGTTCTTAATTTGTAATTTGCCAGTTAATCGGGATCGATTAGAACGGGCCGTTACACCATAGAACACTTATTACATGTATATGGAACTTTTCTTATACTTATATTTCCTTGGTATATGCATGGTAACTTTTGCCAGATTTTCAACTACTTAGGATTGTTAAATATTGCATAAGTTACTCATTAAAAGACTTCCTCTGTAAAATTATAATATGACTTGATAAATTGAGTAACTAGCTAACTGAATTATTAATACTTATATAAATGTTAGTTAACGTAACTAGGGTTAGCTGGAAAAGTGTAAGCAACTAATTAGGTCACGAGGCGTCAAGGAGAAGCAGGACATGACGTGGAAAAGCTAGTTGACGTGGGTTGCGATGTGGCAGGTAGCAAGGCGGTTTAAAAATCGGGGCAGTCATAGTTTGGTATCAGAGCAAGGTCGATGGTGCATAGGGGGATCAAGCATAATTTAACCTGATACAAATTTAAAGAAAAGAGAATAAAAGTTAACAAAAAAACTTAAATGTGGAAACCCAAAGATCCTGACTTAGAATTTTAGTTAGGAAGCAACTTGAGATGGGTAGTGATAGGGTTTATATACGTGTTATGTTTTTATTGTATATATTATATACACTTATATGGAAGGTGATTCGGCGCACGCTTTTCGATACAGATCATGATGGATAGAAAGTCGACTCCACCTACTACAGATGTTGGCCAAACGAGATACCAGACTAGAGATGAGGGTTTGGATTTTGCAGTAGCCCCACGATTCACAGCTCAAGATAAGTAATTCGAGCTATTGATGGATATGATGTGTGCATAGATAGCAGCGATTGCATTACTCACCACCACCCGAGTACAGAGCACGACTGAGATGATGGCTGCTCCGATAGTTCCATCGACTATCCAGACCGTACCGACGCATGTAGTGGTACAAGAGCCTCCGGTATTGGTTGCTACACCGACAGTGGCACAGATCGAGACATAGACTGCTCGCCGGCACAGACTGATATGTTTAAGACTTCCATGAGGGCAGAGGTCTTGTTGATGAGGGAGTTTATAAAATTCGATCCAAGATACTTTCATGGAGGCAAAGACCCAGAGGCAGCTTGGACGTAATTTATTGCACATCAAAGGTTACATAAGTTACTACGGATCCCAGAGAGCATACAGGTCAGGATATCAAGGCATACGCTGATAGAGGATGCTCCTATATGATGGACATCATATACAGATACTCACCCAGAGCCGACGACATGGCCAGAGTTCAGAGAGTTATTTTACGATCAGTAAATACCCATGAAGGTGAGGTTGGGGCTGAGAGAGGAGTTTCTAGCGTTAAGATGGGTAGCCTATCAGTGTTACAGTACATAGATAGATATATATACCTGATACAGTTTTCCATGGATGTCGCAGGCACCAAGAGACTGCAGATTTATTACGTCGTCTGAGGGTTGATTAAGGACATAGCTAGTGGCATAGTTTCCTCCGGAGTGCAGACACTGCAGGAGATGTATGATGATAAAGCGCTTACTTATGAGACACATTTGATGCACCGGAGCGACAGGCGTTCATTTTCTAAGTCAAAAAGATAGATTGGACAGAGTTTTAAGCAGAAGAAATCGAGATATCAAGATGACAAAGAGGACAGAGGGTATGATCAAGGCCGTAGGGATGATGATCGGGCATTCGAAGCGTATGGCATACCTAGATTACCAGCGCCGCCACTGAGACAGGCTCCGCACTAGGGAGGCAAAGACTGGAGATCAAAGGGTCAGGGCAAGTGGTCGGGGAGTTAGCGAGCAGGACCGGGTGGAGGATCATATGTTGGCGATGTGGACAGGAAGGTCATGTCAGGAGGAGCTGTTCACAAAGATTGGCGACTCCAGCAGTGGTGACACAGGTGCAGACTCTAGAGTCGGTGCATGTGGTGACTGAGCCAGGTCGGGAGACGTCCCAAGAGCTGGTTCAAGGTACGTAAGATTAATTTTGTAATCATTATAGTTTAAGTTTTATGCACGCATAGTGGTACGGTAGTAGATTATAATGGTACAATGGTAGCTTATTGCGTTATGACATGGGATTGTCAAGGTCGTAGCATGACATGATATTGTCGTGGTGAGTACGGATAGGTCATAGCATGACATGGGATTGTCATGGTATGTGATGGTTGGTTGAGACTATCATGTTGGGATACATTATAGGAGAGGTTTACAGTTATTGGTGTTAGGTAATTGGGTTAAAGAAACTTGAACATGAAAATCGAACTGAGAGTGCGTTGCGGAGATGTTGGCAGAGAGTGGATGATCTTGACTACCTCGGAAACATGCGCCTATGTCTCAAGGTAACACTATCTTCCCTGCTATATGAGTAGTGGGGTATTCAACGAATTGTAGAAGGGGACCATCAAGGTGTGAGGAGTGGTCACTCGGGGATAGGATAGTTTCACAAGAGTATACTCGAGATTTAAATTTCGAGGACGAAATCCTCCTAGTTGGGAAGAATTGTAATTGCCCAAATTAATTAAATTAGGATTAGCGTTAATCTCGGATATTAACGAGCATAATTCGGGAGTTACGTGGATAGCTCGGTTGGCTCGGACATGAGAACCGATGAAATATGTTATTTATGGATGGTGGTTGTGTATATGTGGTGTTTAAAATTATTATTATATTATTGCATCGCAAGTGTGTTTATTGCTATCGGGCGAGTTTTGTGACGGGCATTCGCCTCGAAAGGCGTGTCGACGCAGGGCACCAAGTGTCGGGTAGTCGAGGGTTAGTTGGACAACAAGTTGATAATTTTTGGTGACTAAAAACACTAACCATGGGTATTATGATGGGCCTAAGCTAAGGTGATTAAATTAAATAAATCAAGGCATATAGTTTAGTCAATTAAATCGAAAGCATAGGATTTGCTTCGAGATGCACATTGGCATATCTGGATATCATGGGAGTGTTCAATTGGTGTCACATGGACTAAGTGAGTGGGAGTGAGTGGGCTAAGTGGCTGAAGGTGGACCACTAGATAAACCTCAGGATATGTAAATGCTTGAGGATCAAGGGCTAGGAAATCATATCACCTTGATATATAAAGGAGTTGATCTAGAGCAAGCAAATTAACCCATTTTGATATCTTAACTTGCTGGAGAGGAGAGAAGGAGATTTTGATCTGGAATTCAATCACTTTTGAGGTAATTTGGTATATCAAACCTAGGTAAATCATTTTCCCCATTATATAGACTTCCATTCAAACCTATTTTACTGCAATTATGATTAAATTGTGATTCTGAGGTTTTTTTAGTTAGTGTGTTGGATTTAATTATGTATGGAGAGGGTAGGAACGTGTTTTGGTAGTCAATTTGAAGGAAAAACATAATTCTCAATTGGAGAATTATGTCCCAGAGGCTTGGTAGAGCGCACTACGAAAAATAGCCAAATTAGCAACGAAATTTTCCGTTGCTAACACCCTATTTTTCCGTTGCTAATCTATTAGCAACGGATTAGCTACGGAATTCTGTCCGTTGCTAAAACCCTCGTCGCTAACTTTTTAGCAACGGAATTTTTAATTCGTCGCTAACTTCGCAATGGAAAATTTCGTGGCTAAACGTCGCAAAGATCGTTTTCCAGTTCGTTGTTTGATTGCGACAGACTATTTCCGTTGCTAATTCGTTTCTATGTAGCAACGGATTAGCAACGGACAAATAATTAATTTGATATTGTTTATAAATATTTCGTTGCTAATCCATTGGTATTTAGCAACGGATTAGCAACAAAAAAATAATTAATTTGATATTGTTTATAAATATTATGTTGCTAACCCATTGGTATTTAGCAACGAATTAGCAACAAAACATCAAATTCCGAAGGTAATCTGTTGCTAAATACCAACAAATTAGCAACAGAATTTGATGTTCCATTGTTAATCAGTTCCTAGTTAGCAACGGATTAGCAACGGGGCATTATTTAATTTTTTTAAAAAATAAGTTATTAGTTTAATAGTTTTCGTTGCTAATATGTTGCTAAATAGCAACGGATTAGCAACAGAATATCAAATTTCGTTGTTAATCCGTTGCTACCTTGTAAAAAATAATATTAAATAATTAATTATCATTTAAAAATTCTTAGAAAAATAATACAAAATTTAAATAAATTGGCAAAAGTAGAGATTTCGTAATAAATGACAATAGTTTACAAAAGTCATAATAATGCTCCTAAACAAATGACTACCAAGCTACATAATGATTAAGAACGATCTAAGTCGTCATTGTCCTATACAAAAAGTTCTAAAAATGCTCGTCCCCTCCATAATCGTCGTGTTGTCGTGCCTCGTGGCGGGGCCATAGATGGCGGGGTCATAGAAGGCGAGGCATCAGCAGGTGGGGTCTGATGAGGTGAGGCCTGAGAAGTGCTAGTCCCGAGATCACCAAATTGTACTCCAGGGTTTTGTTGCCTCTAAAACTCCAACAAGTGGTTCATCGTGTCATCGGTCCTTCGCTGCCTCTCACGAACATATGTAACCTCCTCGGTCAACCTCAATATCTCCCCGACCTGTGACGAGCTAGAACCTCCTCTATTGTGAGCTGTTCTCACATATGATCCTAAGCCATAAATGCGTCCTTTTGGATCCCTTGGAGAAATCTCATAGAAAAGCTCATTTTCGTCCATGGTCATGTCCGGAGATGCCTGTGTCATCTCCTCTAACCTCCTTTCATAGTCTTCCTGCAAAAATAAAATCGAGAATTCAATTACAAACTTGTACAACCACATCAATCTATATATAACAATTATCATAAGAAATTATTACTTACATTCAACTTACGAGACCTTTCATCGATGAAAGTGACATTGTCATGACCTTTTTTGCGGGTGTAATTGAACAACACTTTATCACTCACAGGGTCTCCCGCCTTTTCGTCCTAAAAAATTAAGTTAAAATAAATATTAGATAACTTTTTACTATAATAAGAAGATATATTTCTATGGTGGTAATTAAACAGTAATTGATACTTACCAACGTCTCCTTATGAGTAGCAAATGACTTCGTACCACCGGTATGTTTTAATACACCGGTTCCAGGTATGTTTTTCTTACTTCTCTTGTTCTTGGATGCTTGCTCCGATTTGGCCATATACTCCGGCGTACTCCAATGGTTACGATATCATTCCCAAATCTCATGTGCTAGGAAACCTAGCCTCTCATCTATATTCTTGCGACAATCACTCATCAGCGTCGAGTATCTAGTTCCTGCTCTATACAACCAAGCATGATAAATCTCAGCATCTATAGCGGGATCCCATACTAAGAAGCGCTGCAAATTAAAAGGACAATGGATCAGTTACGATACTACAAAACATATTTTAAACTCAAGATAGTATGTTAATCATAAATTAACTTACTCTCCGGTCGTCTTGGGGAACCTTCTTCCACACGTGTCCATCTAGGTGCATTTTGCGTCTGAATGTTGCACCGAGGTACCTCGAAGCAATATTAGAAGGATGTAAATTGTTGAATTGTTTATGGTATTAGTACTAGACATATAAGGCAAACAAATAATTTGAAAGACGAAGTTGTAGAAATACTTACTTGTGATTTTTATCTAAGGTCAAGGGGATTTTTATGACTCGCCCGGTCCTATCCCTAGGCGGCTCCGTCGGGGCATCTTCATCATCATAACCATCCTGGTCATCTGTTGTCGGCGATCCAGTGGCAAAACTGGGTACGATGGCAGGAGTGCTCCCCGGTGAAAGGTGGGGAGGGGATAAAGTAATCGTCTGAGACGTCGATTAAGTAGATCGTGCTCTACTCGATGTTGGTGCCAACGCACCAAGTTTGGGAATTCTCTGTTGAGGTAGACGGATATTCGATGATGGGGCGAGTGGGTCGGTCTGGGGATGATCGTATGACGATGATGGTCGACCGGCAGCAGGACAACCATCAATATGAATAAGCCGACCTAGAGGTGGTTGTCCCTCCAGACGAGTTAACGTCGGCATCAGCGTCGACATCAGTGGCAAAGTCAGCGACTGCGTCGGCGGCTGTGATAACGACCTATGGCGAGTAGTGGTCCTAGGAGGTTCGGTGGTTGCTGCAGGAGGGGGTATAGTAGGACCTGGATTAGAAGGATTGACAGTGGTGAAAGGAGCCGGTGTCGAGATCTAAGGATCGAGGGATGTCTGAGACTGATCACCCACGGGGGGAGTCGCATGTGATCGTCCACGGCGAGTTCCACGCATGTCTAGGGAACGAAAATAATATAATAAGATAGGGTCAAAGTCTGGTATATTATATGATGTCATCGCAAACTATGAAATTATATCAATTAAAAGAACTATCTTACTCAATCATTATCAATTCTACTTTAACTATCATTATTCAACGACGGTTCTTCGTTGACTTCTTCTTCAACGTCCGACATGTGCAAACTGGATAGATCGTCCAGGTCTGTGCCACTCATGTCGAGGTCCTCTTCAACAACGCAACGATTAGGCTTATCATCTTGGAATGCAACATTAGTAGGGGAAAAACTTATTCCACGTTTGTGGTGATGTTTTCCTCATCGATAAACTTAGGTTGAAGCTTAGAAACAGCTAACCATTCATGATGATCCCACCGCGAAGATGGATAGGGAAGGAGATATACATAACCTGAATTTTCAGGATATACACTCATTGTGTATAGCAGCTTTCCCTTAAGAATTGTTGCTATCCGCGAAGATGGATAGGTTGTGTCATATACACTCATTGTGTCATAACGATTAGGTTGCATACCTTCCTAGAATTTTTAGGATATACAAATATCTCATAGTCATAATATGCAGCAATGGCAATTAAAATTCTTATGGATTTAAGCATGGCTACTGGCGAAAAAGTTTCATCATAATCAACACCTTGAGTCTGCATGAAACCTTTTGCTACAAGTCTTGCTTTAAAAGTATGCACTTTGCCATCCATGTCAGTTTTCTTCTTGAAAACCCATTTACATCCAATGGTCTTACCACCTTCAGGTAAATCAACCAAGTTCCAAACTTGGTTATCATACATGGATTGCATCTCAGAGTTCATGGCACTTAGCCATTTATCTGAGTCTGGTCCAGACATAGCCTCCTGATAAGTGGTGGGCTCATTTTGATCCATAAGCAACACATCATGACTATCAGTAATGAGAAATCCGAATCTCTCTGGCTCATGTCTTACCCTACCAGATTTACGTGGGCCTTATGTCACTTGTGGAGGTTCAACTGGTTTAGAACGTTGTTGAACTTCCAGTAGCAGTTCAGTGTTTATCTGTGATTCTTGAACTTCTTCAAGATTTATTTCTCTCCCACTAGTGTCTTTTGAAATAAACTATTTTTCCATAAAGGCACCATACCGATCAACAAACACTTTGTTCTCAGCGAGATTATAAAAGTAATATCCTTTTGTTTCCTTAGGATACCACACATATAAACACTTATCATATTTAGGTGCTAGTTTATCTGAGACTTGTCACTTTATGTAAGACTCACAACCCCCAATCTTAAGGAAATACAAACTAGGTCTCTTCCCGTACCATATCTCATATGGTGTTTTATCAACCGTTTTAGAAGGAACTCCATTTAGAGTGAAAGCTGCAGTTTGTAATGCATAACCCCAAAAGGATAATGGAAGATCTACATGACTCATCATAGATCGAACCATATCTAATAAGGTTCGATTTCTCCTTTCAGAAACTCCATTCCATTGTGGAGTTGCTTTGGTGGAGTCAATTGGGAGACAATCCCACAATTTCTAAGATGATCATCAAATTCTTGGCTCAAATATTCACCACCTCGATCTGACCGAAGTGTTTTGATAGTTTTACCAAGTTGATTATGCACTTCATTTTGAAACGTTCGAAACATCTCAAATGATTCAGCTTTATGTTTCATAAGATATACATAACCATATCTGTTGAAATCATCAGTAAATGTAATGAAGTACTGATAACCTCCTCTAGCCATTGTGTTTATAGGATCGCATACATCAGTATGTATTAGACCCAATAAATCACTTGCCCTTTCACTGTGTCCAGTAAAGGGACTTTTAGTCATCTTGCCTAGTAAACAAGATACGCACGTTTCATATGTTTCTAAATCAAATGAGTCTAGAAGTCCATCTTTATGGAGCTTCGTTATGCGTTTCTCATTTATGTACCCGAGACGACAATGCCAAAGATAGGTTTGATTCAAATCATTTGACTTGAATCTCTTTGTATTTATGTTAAAGATTGGAGTATCATTGGACCTTTTCCTGCTTAGAATATAAAGACCATCACACAAATCATCATTTGCATAAAATATGCCTTTACGAGAAATGGAACATCTATTATTTGCAATAATAAAATCAAAACCATCCATATCCAAACATGAAACAGAAATGATGTTTCTGCTCAAAGAGCACAAAATAGTAAATTATTTAAAGTTAAAATAAGTCCACTAGGTAAGACTAAGTCATATGATCCAACAGCTAGGGCAGCAGAACTCTTGCTCCATTCCCTACGCGGAGGATGACTTATCCTTTCTTCAACTTTCTACTTCTGGTAAGTCCCTGCACATTTATACAAATGTGAGATCCACATCTTGTATCTAATACCCAGGAATCACTAGTAGATAAATTAATTTCAATAATATAAATACCTGTAGTGGTAGTCGCACTACCCTTTTTCTTCTTTAGATCTTCCAGATAGAGTTTGCAATTTCTGAACCAATGTCCAAATGCATAGCAGAAATGACAATTTCCTTCCTTTTCTTTTGGGTGTTTTGAAGCAGGAACAGGCTGGGGCTTGACTTGTTCTACAGGCTTTGCGAAAGGTGCAGCAGCAGCCTTGGCAACTTTAGCCTTGCCTTTGCCTTTCTTCTTCATTCCCTTTCCCTTTTGGACCATCAACACATTACTAGAGGGTTTCTTGATATTTTGTTCAGCAGTTTTGAGCATCAAATGCAACTCGAAATTGATTTCTCCATATTATTCATATTGTAGTTCATCACAAATTGTGAGTAACTCTCCGGTAATGAATTCAGGATCAAATCTGTAGCCAACTCTTGGCTTATGGGAAATCTGAGTCTATCAAGCTGGTCAACATAGCCCTTCATCTTCAGAACATAAGGACTAACTTACGCACCCTCAGTCATCTTGCAAGAATGTAGGTTCTTGACTATCTCGAACCTTTCTTGTCTAGCTTGTTGTTGGAACATTTCCTTCAGCGTTACAGCCATGTCATTGGCTTCCATTAGTTATATGTCCTTCTGAAGTTCAAGAACCATAGTTGCCAGCATAATACATGCAACATCAGTAGAATCGTTGACATGCTTATTATGCGCATCCTTCATAGCTTTTGTAGCATTGGCTGGTGGGTCCTCAGGGATTGGAGCATCCAGGACATACAACTTACGTTCATGCTTGAGAACGATTCTCAAGTTTCTGTACCAGTCAAGAAAGTTAGTCCCGATAGCTTATCCTTCTCAAGGATGGATCGCAGTGACAGGGGATTATTGTTACTTGAAGAGGCCATTGATCTACAATAAAGATTATGCAAAGTTTATTTTAGTATGGAGGAATAGACTCCCACTAAATTAGCAACCCTCCTAAAACATATTGTTTATTTAGGGGACTAAAATTCATATTTCACCTAATTCTATGACAGCTATGGCATGAAACACAGAACTAGATTATTTAGGTAGGTAACAGTTACTAATTACATCTTATGTAATTTTAGATACTTTTATGAGATACGGGACATCTTATGTCTTAGCATGTTTTTTATCTCATCATGTGCCTAAAGCTCGAAACTATTTTGATAGCTTTATTAAGTCAGACCATTTTAAACATTTAGGTAACTCTTACCCAACTTGTCTCACCAAGATAACATAATACACCCAGCTATGGCTGAAACTATATTAGTGTGATCGAGGCCTTGACAAGTGTTTAAAATGGATGGCTCGAGACTTAAAATTTAATAGAGAGATTTTATTCAGTTTTAGTGATTTTATGTAAACAATGAAATATCATATATTTTATTGATTTGTTCAATCACTAAACAATTTGGAAATTTTTATATTGTTCACTAATAAAAGAATTTTCGTGCGCTAGGATTAGTTAAACTAGCGATCCATTGGCCGGTCAAGAGATGGGGAAAGGGGCGCAGCGCCCCGTTTTTTTTTTTTTTTTTTTTTTTTAGGAGACAAATTTCAATTCTGAAAATTAAAATTCGCTATAGAAAATCATATTTTTCGCTGATTTTATTATCCTAAATTAACCCTTTAATTTATCCGAAATTAAGTCAATTAAAACATTTTAATTAACCCGGGCCCACATCTAACTAATCATCTTATCCTAATCCAATTAAAACTTAAGATATTTGAATCCTAGCATATCACCAATAACAAAATTCTCGATATTTATCTCCTATCCAATTGGGATAACGAAATCGATTTTGCTAATATCTCCTAATCTAATTTGTTATCTATCTCTTATCAAATAGAAATTTCATAATAGAATAGATATAACGAGATAAATAAATAATTTCGAAAATTAATTATTTGCAATTTCGGTCCTCATCCAAATAATCACAAACATGTAATTGAATCATGAACTATTATCCCAATCGAACCTAATCATATTAGTTTCGAATTAATATTAAGACTTATACAATTTAAGAAACTTAAAACAATGTAACCTAAATATGCATACTGAATTACAGAGATTTCATCCATGCATCAATACACGAAAAATAAAGATTATACCTAATGGTGTCATGGATCACAGAACACGAAATTCAATTCATTAAAATTATTTGAATTAACCTAACATGGTTACTAGCATGTACGAAACTGATTTCAATTAAATCAAGAATATATGTATCATATACACAAAACATGATAATAAATCTCACAGAAAACTTATGTATATCACATATACATCAACTATTAACATGTTTTCAATCATATATCATGTATATATCAGAAGAAAACATGCATTGAATTTAATGGAATCGAACTCGAAGGCTCATATACCACTGTTGAGTTTTGGGGTTCATACGCAGCGGAAATTACAAAACAATTTTGACAAAAACCATAACAGGATCCGAATCGAATTCCATTAAAAAAATTTAAACCATGAAAACTTAATCTTACCTCGGTCGCAATATACCTTTCTGAAGGTTGATCGATCTCTAAGGCGCGGCCAACGACGAACGTCATCTACCAGCAGTCCACGCACGAACGGCGGCCGAGATTCGAAGTGCTAGCTTCGAGAGAATACCAAACATTTTTGTTTCTCTCCAAAACGATCTAGAGCGTACCAGAAACCTTAATTCATTTCTAAAATGAAAATAGAGTTTCGGCCCTTAATCTTTCATATATGTGTTCTAACTTAAAGCGTCTATTTATACAACAATTGTATATAGACGGTTAAGTAAATTACACATATACACCTACTTAAAGAAGTATAGGTGTAATACACCACAAGGACGTTTCTGGCATGAATTTTATCATATAAAATTCATTTTTCTGAACCATTTTAAAATCTCGCAAAACCATTCTTAGTGTGCGACCCAATAGGCTCATACAATGTTGGCAGTATACCAAAACACATTTTGGTATACAAGTCATAAGCGGCCTCTAGCAAGACATTATGACTACCCAAGTTGTATGAATATCAAATCGATACAACCTAATCAATAGTGTATACAACATCATTTTGTCACACGATATCCTTTTGATCAAACATAAGGCATGGAATTGTCATCCAACATGTTCAATTGTACTAGTCTCGATCTCTAGGTAGACTGAAAATATCCAAGTGACATTGATCAATATCAATTCACTTAGACTAGGCCTTTTAACAGTCTAACACATCGAGGGATCCACTGGATATCTCTCTTTATATGAGAGGGACAAATTCTATCTCGATTACACAACTTCATCACATTGCTCACACAGTAACCAATCACAATCTTTATAATCGTCCAGTTAAAGACAACGTTTGATTGTGTCAAATCACTGTGTTCCTAATGTTGAAGTCTCTGGTAATCTCAAGTCAGAGGACTAAAAAATATACCTATCATGAGAAACAACTATGACTTAATCCATGTGATGTTCTCATAGCGGGTCGGTCCAGTACTTTATTCCCTAACAAGTACTCGTGATCTTGATTCGTATCCCTATACGAATAATCATCATATGATCATCAATCAAGACTTACACTAGTATTAATTCATTATAGTTCCGAGTATAATGATCGACTAGGGACATTTAGGATATTTCTGTAAATACCCATGGATCTTATTATAATGTAAACATGCAAATTAATTATAATAAACAGCAAATGAAATCCTCTATTTTATTAACTAAAAGTATTCATAAAGACAGTTAATGGATTGACCTAGAGAACATGCCCCAACAAAAAGAGTCGTTTTGCACGTGGGGAATGGAGCAAGAGTTGACGCCCTAGCTGTAGGATATTATGATTTAGTTCTACCTAGTGGACTAATTTTATCTTAAAATAATTGTTATTATGTTTTTGCCTTGAGCAGAAACATCAATTCAAATCCATGTTTGAATTTGGATGGTTTTACTTTCATTATTACGAATAATAAAAGCTCGATTTCTCGTAAAGGAGTATTTTATGCAAATGTTGATTTGTGTGATGGTTTTTATATTCTAAACATGAAAAAGTTCATAGATATTCACATTCTTAACATAACTACAAAGAGATTCAAGATAATTATTTGAATTAGACCTACCATTGGCATTGTTTTATTGGCCACGTAAATAAGAAACACATTTCAAAGCTCCATAAAGATGGATTTTTATATTCATTTGGTTTTGAATCATAAGATATATGTGAACCTTGTTTCTTAAGAAAGATGAATAAGAGTCCTTTCACTGGACACAGTGAGAGGGCTATTTATTTATTAGGTCTAATACATATTGATGCATGTAGTCCTATAAATACTATGGCTAAAGGAGGTTTTCAGTACTTCATAACTTTCACTGATGATTTCAGTAGATATGGTTATATGTATCTCATGAAGCATAAAGATGAATAATTTGAAATGTTTCATAAATTTCAGAATGAACTGCAAAATCAACTTGGTAAAACTATTAAGGAACTTTGATCAGATCGAGGTAGTGCATATTTGAGCCAAGAATTCGATGATCATCTTAGAAACTCTGGGATTGTATCACAACTAACTCTACCAACAACTCCACATTGGAATAGTGTTTCTGAAAGAAGAAGTCAGACCTTATTAGATATGATTTGATTTATTATGAGTCGTGCATATCTTCCTATATCATTGATAATTCAATAATTAAACATGTTTTATAATTTATTTTAGAATGATTTTAGATGAAAAAGACTATATTACATGGGGTTTTCTCTTGTTTTTGTTATTTCAGGTAATGAATGGAGAATATGAAGAAATGAAAGAAAAATGAAAGGTAATGAAGGAATTAATCAAGTGGAAGAAGTATATGAAGAATTATCACCAAAGAAACAAAGAAGAACTGGAATTATGAACTAGCGATTCTCAGCGATTCCTTGGAGGCACTGCGTTGCTAGCCAAATTCATTGACAAAACAAATGACCAGTGCGCTTGAAATTCTAGATTTTCCCATCAATTCCTATCACACCTAAATCGATATGAATCGATGTATTAGATCTTGGGAATTTTAGATAACTTCGAGTTGTTTGAGTTGTTTTGGGATGTTTACTACTAAGAATATTATAAATATTAACCAAAGGTTACGAAATTAATTGCCCTTGATTATACTTTGAAGCCCTAAAAGCCTTGTTTGTTCTTAGAGCCATAGTATACATAGTTTACATACATTGTCTATTATTTTGAAGATTCAAGTATTTTAATTCAAATGTATTTTTAATTATGTCTTTTATTTATATTATTGCAATGTTATTTATGATTATGAGTAAGTAATTTGTTTGATTTAATCTAAGTCTGAACATGAACTATATCCATTTTGCCATGTAGTTATGATGAGATGAATATATGATTAATTCTTTAAACTAATTGTATTCTTTGATTCACTTATTTAATAGGTTAATATCTAATGATTTTAATCATGGATTGGAGTATGCATAGTCTAAAATGTGTATGTGATATTTGATTTCATTATCTATTTGAAGAAGTAACTAGGATTGTTTGAAAGACAGACACTTTAAATATCCTAGGTAAATTTGAGTTCTAAATTTAGTGTTGAAGTGGCTTTTCAAAGATGTTAGATTTAGTAGTTCGAAGTTCTCATAAAGTTTAATGTGGTTCTATTGCGTGAAGTTAATTTCTTTGTGTAAATAAAGGGGTTAGTTCAATAGAATTAAAACATAGCTTTTCCACCGGTATAAGGAGAATAAATGGATGGCTAAAGGTTGTTTACTTACTTATAATTAGAGTTTAATGATTTATCTTAATTTATAAAATATGTTTGTGACTATATATGGATTGTATTTACATGTTTGGATGTAAAGTGTATATGTTTTATTGTTCAGGATATTTGTTTAGATATTTATATATTATTGAATTTAATATATTTGATTGATTGTGAATCTGGATTGTATTAATTAATTAAGATAATATATTTAGTTAAGTATTATTATATTACAGTAAGTTGTTAGTTAGTTTAACTATTATTATATAAATAATAATAATAATAACCATTAAAAGTTGTTTTTTCCTAGAGAAGTTTGATAAATCCGAATGGAGTCTATTCCCACTAACCACAGCTACAAAATAATTAAAGTATAATATAAAAGGGGAAATTATTGTACACGCCCAACACGTGTCAATTTTTGGTGTCGTTGTTGGGGATTTAAACACACTTTCTTAGAATTTTAGATGTTGTATAGTCTATCCACTTCACCGTTCTAATTCCACATGATCCTTACATCCATTTGATCCGGAGGTAGACAGGACATTCAATCGTAATTTAAGACAACAACAACATATAGGGCACCAACCTACCACAATGGAAGCTAATAATATCTTTAATCTTAATAATAATAATAATAATAACGATAATAGTAAACTTACTTTTAGGCAAGTTAATCAAAATGTCACTGCTTTTGAACTAATGTGTATTGCTTATCCTGAGGAATCTCCAGAATTCAAACAGAGATCTAGATTCATTAGTGTTCTACCTAACTTCTATGGTAAGAACAATGAAGACCCACAAAAATTTATAAGGGAATATCAACACAATGTCAATGGGATGAAACCTAAAGACTACAGGTTAGAACAAGTCAAACTTAAAGCTTTTCCTTTTGTATTAAAAGATCAAATAGAATATTAGATGTTTTATCTTCCTCAACATTCGATAAACACATGGGCTCAAATGTTAGTAACTTTCCTAGATCAAAATATGCCTGCAAGAAAAATTAGTACTTATAAAAGGCAAATTATTGTCGTGAAAATGAGAGACGATGAAAGCTTTAATGAATTTTGAGATAGATTTCAAATATTAATTTCATCTTTTCCACACCATGGATACACTCAAAGAGCTTTATTAAAATGATTCTATGAAGGACTAAATCATTTTGAACAAAGACTATTAGATATTGTATGTGGTGGATCATTCTTTGATTTTACACCGACACTAGCAAAAGAAGCTATTAACAAAATGGCTAAATAATCTAAACAATGGCTAAATCATTAAGGAAGAAACTTTATGAGGTTAGTAATAAAACAAGTAATAAATTTGACGAAAAAGTTGAAGAATTGTCTAACATGCTTAAGCTATTATTAAAAGATTGATCAAATCAAGTTAAACTATGTGGATTTTGTATTGAACTTACACGTCCTACGGATCTGTGTCCTACTTTACAAGAAGAAAATAATGAAGAAGTCAACGCGGTTATGAACTGATATTCTAGCCCACCTAGAAACTAATATAATAACAACAATTATTACAATGGAAAACCAAATTCAAATCTTAGCAGTCGTCCGTAAAATCAAAATTATACCACTTTTAAATCGAGAGCACCAACATAACATACAACAATGCAACAACCTCAGCAAACTATTCAACCTATGCAACCAAATTTAGAATAAATATTACACAACTTTATGAGCTAAAGTCATCAAAACCTTACACAAATTTATCAAAACCAAATTAAAACCAATACATTTATTAACGAGCTAAAAAATCAATTAAGTCAAATGACTCTTCAAATCAACAAGTTAAGCAATCAAACTAAAGTAACTACTCAACCTACGAACACTAGTAATCAAGCACAAGTTAATGCTTTATTTTTTGAAAATGAAAAAGAAATGAATACTCAACAAAAGACAACAAAAAGAGGTAAAAAGAAAACTAAAATACCTAAGACAATAGAATAAGAAGAAGAGGAGATGATGGCAAATGTCATTTCCACTGGGGAATGGATGGTCGAATCTACACCTTTCCCAAAAGACTATACTCATGGTATTTAGGCAAAGTAGAAACCTATGAAAAATGTTTACAAAATTCTAAATTAATTGACCAAGACAAAGTAAATGATAACTATAAGGTAAATGAAAACATGTATTCTAATTCTACTGTTCCACAACCATTACCAAATGAGAAAGAGGAAGAACCTAATGAAGACATATTTGAATCATTTAGGAAATTAGAAATTAATGAAAACCTAGAACAAAACATTTCACCTTTAACAAGAATGCCTAAGAAATGTTCCGACCCAAGAATTTTTGTCATACCCATTACAACTTGCAAATCTTCTATTGATTTTTCTATGTGTGATCTCCGAGCATCAATTAACATTATGTAACTTACACTTTATGAATCATTAAAAATAGGATTGTTAATTAACACACCTATTAACCTTACTTTAGTAAACAACAACATTATTAAACCGTATGGATTATTAGAAGACATCCTAGTACAAGTACATGATTTAGTATTTCCAGCTGATTTTTATATCATGGAAATGCGAGATTCTACATCACCCAATCCTTTGCATATACTATTAGGTAGACCTTTTCTAAAGACAACTAAGCTAAGTTAGATATTTCTGAAGGAACAATGTCTATGGAGTTTGAAGATAAGATCGTCAACCTCATAATGAATAATGGACATAGCTATGACACCTATGAAGAATATGATGAATTATTTGATAATGAAATAGATGATAATGAATTCTTAGACTTTAACGTTGAGATTTACGCAATTAATGAGTAACAATAGAAACTGATAAAAAAAATTCAAAGAAAGAACAAGTTGAAGACACTTCAAAAGAAAAGAAAACAACTCAAGAATGGAGAGTTAAGCAACGGAAGAATGGATAAATCATTAACAAGACAGAAGTTTCTAGATTCAAGTATAATAAGAAAAAGAAAAGGCCAGACTTGAGTCCTATAAAATTTAATGATCTTGGAGGCATACACTTGCACATTAAAATCAAATGGGCTTGGTACTTCAGAGTTCAATGTGATACAAACTCTAATGCAAATCTCATGCCCATACATTTCTTTCTACATATTCAATTGGAGTTAAATTTGGTTGCTTTTGAATGATTCTCTTTATCGGATGGAACTTCAATCCAACCAATAAGAATGGTCACGGGTGTGCCAGTTCATGTGGACAAGAACACTGTACCAATGAACTTCTTGCTTATGCCACATTTTATCAAAAAAAAATCCTCCTTTAATTTTAGGACGACCTTTCTTAGCCACTACTCATTCTATTATGGATATTTTTTAAAAAATAATGACTGACAATTAATGGCAGAGCACTCACTTTCTAAAATGGAACTAGAGTGGAAAATCTTAAATTCAAGTTTAGAGATTCAACCTAATTCTAGAAAGATTAAGTCGAGCCAACGACGGTACACAAAAGCGCTCTATAGGAAGCAGCCCATATTCTATGTTTATTTCATCTTTATTTAATTTTATTAGGAATTTAGTTTAGTTTAGTTTAATAGTTTTCATTCTCTCACTTTTTTTGAATCTTGTATAGGAAGTATTTTGGGAATTGAAACTCCGAGGTGATTCCAATTGAGGGGGAGTGATCGAATTGTTTTTGCTTATATGTCCTTTATGCAAGTCGCATTATTTACGTGCTAATTTATTTATTAATTTATTTATTTAATATAATTATTTATTCAATTCTATGTCCCACTCAAACTTTTGAGTTTTTAGTCAATTCTACCTTGATATGAGTTATTATGAATGATGAATAAGTTAATTAAGAGATCAATTGAAAAAATAGTTAAATAAGCCAGCGATTCCTAGTGATTTAGATTAACACTAGGAATCGCTGGCTAAATCGGTAGCAGTACACAGGAAAATCAATGTAAAACTTGGAGTCCTACGATTCCATTGATCCTACTTAAACAGGAATCATTGGGCATGTTTTTTGGTTTTTAAAACCCAAATCGCCAGACTTTTCATACCTTTCACACTTGCAAACCATTGCACCCCTTCACCATAATTCGAATTTCTTGCCTAGACTCAACCATTATAAGCTCAATCCCATAGTATTTAAGTGAATCTCACCTCAACCTAGTCTTGTTCAAATCAAAAATCTTGATTTCGAGGGTTTTGAACCAAACTAAGATTTTAGGAATTTTTGACCTAAAGCTTAAAGGAACAGTTTAGAGGAGTTCAAGTGTTTCAATCTTGAGAGATTCACTCTCAAGAAGGTAATAACATCAACCCTAGCTCTTTATTTCTTCGAGTTTTTGATTCGGGGTTTTTGCAAGTTTTTCAATATTTTTTTGAAATTGATTTATTGGAATTTATTCAATTGTCTTGCACAAATAGTTTCATTGATTCCAATAGAATAGGAATAGTGATCACATTGATCTTTGGTTTAAAAATTCACCAATATCGGAGATTTTACTATAATTACAAATATTTGCTAATGCGAGTTTAAGTGAGTTTGGGGGTTTGATTATGGTTTTGTTTCTATTTAAGTTGCTATGATTTTAAAAATACTTACAAATTATCACCAAATTGCTTTACAATATTTAGAAAATCAATTTTTAAGTTTACATTTTATTTGACTTTGATGCCAAAATTATTTAACATTTACGATGAATTTCAAACTAAGTTTTCCAAATAGATTTCTCTTTTTAAATCTAAGTCTTAAACTTTACCAAACTATTTCCGACAACATTGTTTCTATCATTTATTGGTTTCTTAAGTTTTTGAACTTGTGATTTTTGAAATCCTATACAATGGCCAGAAAAGAAAAAGTAGAAGTTCTTGAGAGGAGAAGGGAAAGGCATAACTTGTAGAAAAACCCAAACAAACCAAAGCTCCACCCAAACCAATTAGGCCAACGAGTATTTCATTGAATAATCCCCGAACTAGAGGACCTAGAGACCCTTCTCAACCATTAAGTTTTGATTATGATTCGGAGGGAGAGGAAGAGATTGAGGAAACACCCACCATTTCTTTCCATGCCCATAATCTTATTAATGTCATAGCCATTGCTAGCATGGAGAGCGACATTAGTAAGAACTGAAAGATTATACAGGAGAGGGGTTTCAATATCAAAAGCGAAATCAAGTAGGTGTCTATAATCCAAAACATAATTAGGGAGAGGAACGAGGAATTATTGACTAGTGGACTGCTCACCTGAGAGAATAAACCGGTATTATGGTTTACCGGAAGTGTATTTGAGACAACATAATTAGTACCATAAACCTGAATACATGTATAGACACGGATTTCCCCACCAGACCATTAGGAACGGTTTAGAAGCTCTTCCACCGGATGGTTTCTATATTGATTCAAACAGGTACCCAAAACATACAAGCAAAAAATTTTAGTAAGCAAATGAAAACTTGGAGCTTTTTCTTAAACACAAGCCTACAGCCTAGTTTACAACACTATGACATAGTAAACTATAAGGCGGCTCTCCTATACCACATAGTCTAAAGGATCAGGTACATTGATGTTGGGCGAATAATCTATGAATCAATTAGGAATTCCATGACCACGAAAAAAATGAAGGATAGCATTTTCTTTTGATGATCATCGAGTTTTGCAAACAAGACCGCGTCTTGATGAGAGGAGTCGAGTTTGATGCATTTCTAGACAAGACCATGACTAACGATGTCATTGAGAAAAGCAAAAAGGTAATGGGATATGTTGACTCAGAGGACAAACAAGAGATAAATGCCATACAACAGAGAGAAACCACAGATAGAAGAAGAGTACAGGACGATAATCAAAAAAACTTAAAGGAAACTCAAACTGTCGCGTAGCATGAGCAGAAAAATCAGACCATGGAGCCATTGATCACGTGTCGCGCATGTCAAATATAACCTGTAAAAGGTTACCAATCCCACTTGGGACTAGGAGTGGTAAATAAGAGGTTGAATCCATTGGATTCAATCAAACCAAGTTCAACAAACGGAAAAGTAAATACGGGGGTTTTTGAAAGACCTTTATCCTAAAGTTCTACTAAGCAAGAAATTAAATAATTGAAAATTCATAATAATAAGAACATACATAAGTCTTGGAATCCACAATCTAGCCTTATGTTGTTTCCAAGTCTTGCATTGTCGATTTTGAAAGACGAGTTTTAAAACAGTTTCCCTAGATAGGCTATAGGTGTTGGGGTCACCAATACCCTAGTTCCCTATTCTCGAAAGATAAGGCAACCACTTTCTAAATATTTCTCATACTCCACCTTACAACCTTAGGTAACCGCTCTAAAGATTTAGCACGTAACACCTACCCCTAGAAAACCTTGGGCAGCCACTCTCGAGATTTAACCTAGTTATCGATGTTATTCACCTAGAACAATAAGTGAGTTAGGTTTCTTATTCTAGGTGATTAGCACTTCTCAACCCGGTTGGTATCAAGGACTTAACCTAATTGATAGTAGGTCAATGGGTTTACGCCTAGAGCTTTTCAATGAATATACGAACTCTAAACTACCATTAAACATCGTTAAAAACCATAACATAAAAATAGAGAACTGAAACAAAACATTATTATTAAAGAAAACCTCAAAAAAACATGAAAACAAACATGGTGGCTCTACCTTGCTCTACTCCTAAATCACTTTGAATTACAATGTATTTTCGTCCATTACAAGAATAGCAACTCCTAAGAATAAGAACCTTTTAAAAAGTCAAAAAACTTTTACTCTGTGAGTCTATCGGCATCATTGATGTCGTGGTTATTAAGGAACGACTTCATAGACGGCGTGGGATGAAAATTGCAAGTCAGTGGAACAAATTGCTAAAATTCAGATCTGGCACTGTGGATGTTGTTGTTCATACAGAATCTAGCGTTGTGTGTGTATTTTTGTTGCATATGTGTATTTTCTTGCACTTCTCCAACTGACTTTTTGATTTAAACTTGACTTTGCCCCCAAAATTGTCTAAAAGACTCGTATTCCTTTAAATGACCTATAAAACTCAAAAGTAAGTGTTTAGGACCATAAAAGAAAGGTTTAAATCCCATTTTCATGATAAACTCCCTATATAAAAATGCATAAAGAAAGACTAATCAAATAACCCCCAAACTTAGAACTTTGCACATCACGAGTAAAGGGATACTTAACTACAACGATTAAAAATTTATTTCAGAATTAAGTGATCCTACTACTAAGACTTTGTACCCATTTCACAAAACAATGGAGTTCTTTTGACTAAACTTTGGTCAATCTAATTAACAAGAGACTCAGAGTTTTGGAAAGCTGGTTTGAATACTCAAACTTGATTACCTCTCAAGACGACAACTTTTTAAGACTCAAATTAGTTCAAAACCATGTCCATTAACTACTCATAAGTTTTCTAGGTCTTTCCATTAAAGTAGTAGGTTCAAGTGATCTCTAAATTTTATGAATTCGAGTGTATTCTTCAAGCAAACTTTTAATCACCACTTCAAAACTTTTTCACTTAAAAGAGTCTTTATGACTTGTTTTGAATGATAGGCTATTATGAAACCAAATATCAGAAAAATCCCCTTAATCTAGCTTTTAAGCACTCCAGCAAATCTTTTTCAGAGGAGTTTTCATAAAAACTTTCGCCTTTCTTTTTCTACAAATTTCTCCTCACTTATTATCCCTCTTATTATTATATTGTATGGTCCCTGCTCCATTTCTTGCGAATATCAATTTTTCATTATTTTCCCAACCACTAGGTTTCATGTTCTATTTCCTACAGAATCTGTGGGACTTTTTAAAAAAAAACTCATGTTAGCACTTTTCACTTTACTATGATTAAGGTAGTTTCCAAATATAAGTTTGATTAAAGCCGTAAAACAAACATGTCTACCTATTCCCCTTAAAAGTGTCAAATCATTAACAATTATGCTCCAAGTTGTTTTGTCCTAGTTTTAAGAATCCTAGAGATTTGAACTTTCCTACAAAAATAATTTAACCACCTATCTACTTTGGTCTCAAGACATGATTCATTCATCCTCTAAGTCTCAATTTATGTTGTCAAGGTGGAAAAAGCTCTTCTACTTCTTCTGAGTCTGAAGGTAAACAATTTGACCAAGTTCCTACTCATCCTCATTCGAAAGCAAAGTTTTAACCATGGGTAAGACTATATAAAATAGTAAATATACTAACTATCTAATCATGCATGCATTATTGTATTAATTTCGAAATGGAATGGATGAGATGGAAGATAAGAAATTGAAAGAAAAGTAAAACATAGTACCATGAATCCACTGAAGTCGCAAAAATTTTAAAAATTTTAAGATCATACCTACGAGTCTTCAATTGAAAATTATGTTTGACGATCTACTTACCTAAACACCCCCAATCTTATTCCGAACCTTGTCCTCAAGGTTCAAAATTAAGCTTGGGCATACCAAAACATAGAAGAAAATGTGGAAATATATGAATATATTAACATAGTAAGAAATGCATGAGAGGTAGGATTATCAAACTAACAAAACTATAAAACTAAAAAGAAAAACGAAATTAAAATCTGGGTTGCCTCCCAGTAGCGCTGGTATTTAAAGTTTATGGCCTGACTTGGCATGATAGGTCATGTGACACCCACTAATTTGGAGAATTCATGAACAAACAGCTTCCCCGTTGTCTTGGGTAATGAGACATGCATGCCTTTCTCTATTGCTTTAGACTCATCTTCGACCTCTATTTTAAAAGGTTCTACTTCATCGTGACCATTTAACACAAAACTGTCAGCGGCGCATAAGATCTCTAAATGCACTTTTCTACCACCCCTATTTAAAACTCTACCAATATTCGTAGAGAGGCAAGTGGTTTTACCAACACTGGGGGTTGGTCTCATTTCATGGTTTCGAGCTCATTCGGGATTTTTAATAGAAGAGGTTTTGCCTTGTCGTGACGATCTAACGCAGTAGTGTCAACAAGGCATAATATCTCCAGATGTTCCTTTTCAACTATCCCTATTTCCAAAAACAACCAGTATTCATGGCAAGAAAAGTGGCTTTACCAGCATCGGGTGTTAGTCTTCTTTGCTGTCCTCTTCTAGTTTTTTGGACTTTCAAAATTGACTTCAATTTTCTTCTCGGCTTCTTCGTCATTAACCTCCACTAACATAATGTTCAGTTCCAATAGAGGAATCTTGACTTCATCCTCCGATTCAGACTAATACTCGTCTTCCTCAACACCCAATGTAATCGCACTTGTATTATCTTCTTGATCACGATGTACAGGCATAAGGAACTCTTCTTCATTAATCAAATTATGAATGCTAACCTTCATGTGACTAATCAAATTTCCCATATTTTGAAAACTTGAACTCACCTCTTGCCGATCTTGTTCCATATTTTCTTAATATTGTAAACTATCTTGGTTGAACTATTCATGGACTGAGGCTAAGTCTTTCATGATTTGTTCAAGAGAACATTCTTCTTATCGAGGAATATGTGGACTTGGCATGATTTCGTAGAAATTGGGTTGTAGTGATGCATAGCTCCTCTCGGGATAATTTTCATATCATGTGTTACGACCCAAAAACTCAAAAGGCATGCCCTATGGGCAATTAAGTAATTTCATTAACCCTACATAAAATAACCCCACTATATAAATCAAATTGAAAACCCTAACCTCATTTTTGTTTAAAAATTTAACCGCATGAGGAAAAAAGGAGATTGAGGTGTTAGAGGTCTAACTCAAGAAAAGCCTAAATTGAAGGCACGCGTCTCCCTCGCCCTTTTAATCTTGTTTTAAATGAATATCAAACTTGAAATTGACAAAAATGGTGGAAATCACCTTGTTGGTGGTTGTGGCATCAATGAGGCGACCGAATACTGTAGCGGTCGGCGGTGGCTTTGCCATTGCCATCAGCGGCAGCCTCACCGCCGCTGCCGGGAAAGTGGGGGCGCCATCGGGCTGCCCCCACTATTTATGCAAAGGAGAAGGGGAAAAGGGTGGTGTCATGACCACCCCCGCCCCCCACGAGCACGCAAGCACTGGCCGGGGAGGCTGCCCAACATCGATCGGCGCTGGGGCCCCCTCCCTGGTGGTCAACAAACTAAGGGTTGTTGGCCCTTGGTTTGAAAACCATGGGCCAAACACCCCTAGATCGGTCAACTGTTGTTGATTGGTCAACCAAAAATAATAAAAATTAAAATAAAAAATGAAATAAAAATAAAATATAACAAAATAAAAGCAAATATTTGCTTTTAACCGGGACACTATCACGTCTCCGGGGGAGACCGATCGGGTCCCACCCCTCGACCCTCGCATGGAGCGACGAGGGACCCACGGAACCTACACTAGTGGATCCCAAAGACCAAAAAATATAAGATTTAATTAATTTAAATTAAAGTTTTATTGATGAGATGTATTATGGTTGTATAGTGTCATGCGAAAGTTCACATCAGGCCCCATGCGTACCAAGAGTTGTTAAAGGCGTCGTAGCGAGTTGAGGTAAGTTTGGAGCTTCGCTCACGCATTAAGTATGGCTTGCTATTAGATATTTAAGTAGCATATTTTGAATGAAAGACTTGGGGTTGCATCAAGGTATTGGTGTGAATCTCCAAATCTATGGAATGTGAATGCATTTGTTTCTCCATTTATGTCATTTATTGCCCCAGGATTTTTATAGAGTTCCCACTGAGGGCCTAATTAGCGAGTTATCATATTTAAATGCCCCATGATGTTTGTGGTGCAATTGAGGGCTTCTTAGTTAATGCCCCAGGATGTTTTATGGAATTTGCCACCGAGGGTTTTTACTTGTCTAATTGAATGCATAAATGTGTCACAAAAGTGTAATAGTTGGAGTTCCAACTCGTGTAACTTGATGATAGCGGGAGATGTATTTGGGGCGGCTTTGGATGAACTTGTTAGGGCATGTGCCCTAGGTCAATCTACAAACATAGTTTATCTTATAATTTTAGTTAATAAAATAGATGTTTTATTTGTTGTTTTATTATAAGTGATTGCATGTTTACCTTATAGTAAGATTCGTGGGTATTTGTTGAAATATCTTAAATGTCCCTAGTTCTTCATTATACTGAGAACTATAATGAATTAAGACTAGTGTGAATCTTTATTGATGGTCATGTGATGATCATGCGTAATGGGATACGAATCAAGATCATGAGTACTTGTTATGGAATAAGGTACTGGATCGACCCACTATGAGAACACAACATGGATTAAGTCATAGATGTTACTCATGATAGGTATATCATTTAGTCCTTCGAGTTGAGATTGACATAGACTTCAATATTAGGAGCATGATAATTTGACACAATCAAATATTGTCTTTAACCGGACAATTATAAGAATTGTGATTGGTTATCGTGTGAATAATATGTGAAGGTGTGTAATCAAGATAGAATTTGTCACTCTAGTATAAAGAGAGATATCAGTGGATCCCTCGATAAGATAGACTGATAATGGCCAAATCCATGTGAATTGATATGATCAATGTCACACTTGGATGTTTTTTTAGTTTACCTAAAGATCGAGACTAGTACGATTGAACGTTAAGGGTGACTTTCCATGCCTTATGTTTAATCAAAGGATATCGCATGACAAAAGGATATGATATATGTTATTAATTAGGTTGTATAGATGTTGATATTCATGCTACTTGGGTAATCATAATGTCTTGCTAGAGATCGCTTATGACTTGTGTACCAAAATGATTTCTGGTTCACTACCAGCGTCGCATGAACCTATTGGGTCGCACACAAAGAATTGCTTTGCACAATTTCAATTGGTCCAAAGTAATGAATTTTATATGATAAAATTCATGATATAAAAGCCCTTACGATTTGTTATATGATAACTTATTAATAAGGGCATATGTGTAATTTGCTTAAATTATCTAAATACAATAGTTGTATTACGAATAGGATTTTAAGTGAGGGCTTATCTACACATATAAATAAATAGTGGAACCCTAAAAACGATATAAGATTTTCGTTTTACAATTTTTGAGTTCTCTGCATTTAGGGAGAGAAAGAAAAATCGTTTTCAATCTCTCTTGGGGCTAGCACTCCAAATTGTGGTCACCATTCGTGTATGGATTTCTTATAGAGGACGAGCACTTGAACGTCTTGAAAATCGAACAATCAAAAAGGAAATCACGGAATAAGGCATGATTTACTTTCATAGATTTAGTTTAATAGAACTTATTTTCGATCCTGATGGGGTTTTTCAAAATTTATTTTGAATTTTTCTCTGCGTATGAACCCCAAAAACTCAACTGTGGTATCAGAGCATTAGGCTCGGTTATATTAAATTTTTGCATGATTTCAATGATGTATATATAATATATGTGTGAAAACATAATCTTGATTAATGTATATATGATATACATATAGATACTGTGATAATTGTTATCAAGAATTAGTCTTAAAGCATGTTGTTAATTCTTGTATATTGAAACATCGCATGATATAATTCAATGATAGTATTCATGTTTAGAATATTTCGATTAACATATATTTTTTATATTGAATAATGTGAATTTTGCATGTTCATGTTAGACTTCATGTTTAGGTTAATATGATTCTGATCTTGAACACATATTTCATTTTTTTCAATAATTATGTATGTCTCCATGATAGAGATCATGATTAGGTTAATATGATTCATTTAATATGATTCTGATGTTGAATGCATGATTAATATCTCAAAATTGGTTTTGACCATATATCTCATTGTAGTAATTCGTTAGTATATTCCTACAAGATAGGAGATAGACTTGTAATTGGATTAGAATTACAAATCTTATAAGATAGGTGAGATATAAAACAAAGCCTGATTAGACAAGGATTCGAAGTATCTAAAATTCTAATTGGATTAGGATAAGATATTAAGTTAATGGTGGGCCTGAGATAATTAAAAACGTTTTAATTAATATTTTTGAAATTAAAATAAGGGGCGGTTTTGGTTGATTGGATTGACTAAAATTATGAGAAATTTTATGCGATTTTCAATTTTCGGAATTGAATTTTTTTGTCTAAAAAAAAGGGGCACTGCCCCCTGTACCCCCGTCTGGCTGACCGGCCAACGGGACCGCCATTAACTGTTCGTAGCGTCCAAAATTCGTACAATAGTCAATATTTGTATGATTTCCTAACTTTTTAGTGATTATTCATGCATTGTAACATATGATATTTATCTTATTTAATTATGATCACTAAAACAAACAAAAATCTCTCTTTCAGATTTTAATTCAAGTGTCATCCATTCTCAAACACTTGTCAAGGCTTTGATCACATCAATATGGGTATGCCTCCGCATAGTGTCTTGTGTTATCTTGGCGAAGCAAGTTGAGTAACGGTTACTCTATTGTTTGAAATGGTAAGATATGATAAAGCTATCAAAACGGTTTTGGGCTTTAGGCACTAGATGAGATAAAACACGCTTAGACATAAGATGTCATAATCTCATAAAATAACTAAAAGTTACATATGATGTAATTGGTAATTGGTACCTACCTAAATAACCTAATTCGAAGTGTCATGCCTTAGTTGTCTTGGAATTAGTTGAAACATGGATTTTAGTCCCTTAAATTACCATAGCATTTTTAAGGAGTGTTGTTAATTTAGTGGGAGCTTATTCCTCTATACTAAAATGAACTTTTGCATAATCTTTGTTGTAGATCTATGGCCTCATCAAATCACACTAATCCCTTGTCACTGCGATCCATCCTTAAGAAGGATAAGTTGTCTGGGACAAACTTTCTTGACTGGTTCGTAAACTTGAGAATTGTTCTTAAGCATGAACGCAAGTTGTATGTCCTCGATGATCCTATTCCTGAGGAACCACCAACCAATGCTTTAAGAGCCGTAAAGGATGCACATACTAAGCATGTCAACGACTCAACTGATGTTGCATGCATTATGTTAGCAACCATGGTTCCTGAACTTCAAAATGACATGAAACTCATGGAAGCTTACGACATGGCTACGACGCTGAAGGAAATGTTCCAACAACAGGCTAGGCAAGAAAGGTTCGAGACAGTTAAGAACCTTCATTCTTGCAAAATGGCTGAGGGTGCATCAGTTAGTCCTCATGTTCTGAAAATGAAGGGCTATATTGACCATCTGGACAGACTTGGATTTCCCATAAGCCAGAGTTGGCTACGAATTTGATCCTAAATTCTTGTGATGAACTATAACATGAATAACATGGAGAAGTCATCTTAGAGCTACATTTGATGCTTAAAACTGCTTAGCAAAATGTCAAGAAACCCATTGCTAGTGTGTTAATAGTTCAAAAAGGAAAGGCTTTGAAGAAAAAAGGTAAAGGCTAAAGTTACCAAGGTTGTTGTCACAAAGCCTATGGAACAAGTCAAGCCTCATGCTGCTTCTACTACTTAGTTCCAGAAGAAAAATGAAAAAGAAGGAAATTGTCATTTCTGTCATGCACCTGGACATTAGTTCAGAAATTGCAAGCTCTATCTTGAAGATCTAAAGAAAAATGAGAGTAGTGCGACTACTGCTTCAGGTATTTACGTTATTAAAGTCAACTTGTCTACTAGTGATTCCTGGGTATTAGATATCGGATGTGGGTCTCACATTTGTATTAATATGCAGGGTCTCACCAAAAGTAGAGAGTTAAATAAAGGAGAAGTCATCCTACGAGTTGGAAATGGAGCAAAGGCCGCTGCATTGGCTGTAGGATGCTATGAGTTAATTTTACCTAGTGGACTTGTTTTAGTTTTAAATAATTGTATTTATGTCCCTGCCTTAGCAGAAACATCATTTCAGTTTCATGTTTGGATTTGGATGGTTTTAATTTCATTATTGCGAATAATAAATGCTCCATTTCTCGTAAAGTCATTTTCTATGCGAATGTTGATTTGTGTGATGTCTTTACGTTCTAAACATGAAAAGGTCCACAGATACTCATGTTCTTAATGTGAATACAAAGAGATTCAAGTCAAATGATTTGAATTAAACCTACCTTTGGCATTGTCGCTTTGGCCACATTAATGAGAAACGCATTTCTAAAGTCCATAAAGATGGAATTTTAGATTCGTTTGATTTTGAATCATATGAAACATGTGTATCTTGTTTACTAGGCAAGTTGACAAAGAGTCCCTTTACTGGACACAGTGAAAGGGCAAGTGATTTATTGGGTCTAATACATGCTGATGTATGCGGTCCTATAAACATAATGGAAAGAGGTGGTTATCAGTACTTCATTACATTTATTAATGATTTCAGTAGATACGGTTACGTGTATCTCATGAAACATAAAGGTGAATCTTTTAAGATGTTTCGAACATTTTCAGAACGAAGTGCAAAATCAACTTGGTAAAACTATTAAAGTACTTCGATCGGATCGAGGTGGTGAATATTTGGTGCTAAGAGTTTGATGATCATCTTAAAAAATGTGGGATTGTCTCACAGTTAACTCCCCCAACAACTTCATAATGAAATGATGTTTCTAATAGGAGAAATTGGACTTTATTGGATATCGTTCGATCTATGATGAGTCATGCAGATCTTCCTATTTCCTTTTGGGGTTATGCCTTAGAAACTGCTACGTTTATACTAAATCATGTTCCTTCTAAAGCGGTTGATAAAACACCACAAGAGAGTGGTTTGGGAAAAGACCAAGTTTGTATTTCCTAAGATTTGGGGCTGTGATGCTTTCGTACGACGACAAATCACAAAAAAATTATCAGCCAAATCAACCAAGTATGTATTCATTGGTTATCCTAAAGAAACTAGAGGATACTACTTTTATAATCCCGCTTAGAACAAAGTGTTTGTTGCTTGGAATGGTGTCTTCATGGAAAAAGAGTTTATTTCAAAAGACAACAGTGGGAATAAAGTAAGTCTTAAAGAAATTCAAGAACCACAAATAAACAGTCAACCGCCAGTGGGAGATCAACTAAGTCTTCAACTAATTGATCCTCCACAGGTATCACAGGGCCCGCGTAGGTTTGAAAATGTAAGACATCAGCCTGCGAGATTTGGATTTCTTATTATTGATAGTAGTGAGGTGTTGCTTATGGATCAAAATGAACCTACTACTTATTAGGAGGCTGTTTCTAGCCCTGAAGTAGATAAATGGCTTAGTGTCTTGAATTCTGGGATGCAATCCATGTATGATAACCAAGTTTGGAACCAGGTTGATTTACCTGAAGGTGGTGAGACAATTGGATGTAAATGGGTTTTCAAGAAGAAAACCGACATGGATGTCAATGTGCATACTTATAAAGCACAGCTAGTAGCAAAAGGTTTCAAACAGACTCAAGGTGTTGATTATGATGAAACTTTTTCTCCTATAGCCATGCTTAAATCCAATAGAATTATAATTGCCATAGCATCTTATTATGACTATGAGATATGGCAAATGGATGCCAAAACAGCTTTTCTAAAAGGAATGTTACTTAAGGATGTGTATATGATACAGCCTGAAGGGTTTGTTCATCCTAAGACGTCTATGAAGGTGTGCAAGCTTCAAAGATCTATTTATGGATTAAAGCAAGCTTCTCGGAGTTGGAATCTTCGTTTTGATGAAGCAATTAAGGAATTTTGGTTTCGTTAAAAATGAAGACGATCCTTGTATATACAAGAAGGGCAGTGGGAGCGTGGTTGTTTTCTTGGTGTTGTATATTGATGATATATTACTCATTGGAAATGACATCCCAACCTTGCAGAGTGTCAAGTCTTTGTTAGGGAAGTGTTTCTCAATGAAGGACTTAGGAGATGCAGCCTACATCCTTGGGATTAAGATCTATAGGGATAGATCTAAAAGGCTCATCGGTCTAAGTCAGAGTGCTTATATTGATAAGGTACTGAATAGGTTCAATATGCAAGACTCTAAAATAGGGTCATTGCCAATGTCTCATGGTATAAATCTCAGCAAGACTCAATGTCCGAAGACTAATGATGAGCGAGAGCGGCATGAATATGATTCCATATGCATCAGCTATTGAATCTATCATGTATGCCATGTTATGCACTCGACCTGATGTATCATATGCTTTAAGCGCAACAAGCAGATATATGTCCGATCCCGGTGAGAATCACTGGGATAGCGTAAAGAACATTCTTAAGTACTTGAGAAGGACTAAAGAAGTTTTCTTGGTCTATGGGAGTTTGGAAGACGAGCTTGTTGTAAGTGGTTACATAGATGCAAGTTTTCAAACTGATGTAGACGACTTCATATCGCAGTCGGGATATGAATTTACTTTGAATGGAGGCGCAGTGAGCTGGAAAAGTTCGAAGCAAGAAACTGTCGCGGATTCTACAACAGAAGTTGAATATATTGCAGTGTCCGATACGGCTAAGGAGATAGTTTGGATCAAAAAGTTCATCCCAGAACTTGGTGTGGTTCCGAGTATAGCTAACCCCATTTGCATGTATTGTGACAACAATAGGGCGATAGCATAGGCCAAGGAACCAAGATCACACCACCGACCCAAACATATACTAAGACGTTTTCATCTCATTCGAGATATCATTGAGAGGGGAGACGTGAAGATATGCAGAGTTCCTGTAAAAGATAATGTTGCAGATCATTTGACGAAGACTCTTCCATAAGCGAAAAATGATTGTCATGTTAGGTCATTAGGTATTAGATACATGAATGATTGGCCCTAGTGCAAGTGGGAGATGTTAGGGCATGTGCCCTAGGTCAATCTACAAACATTATTTATCTTATAATTTTAGTTAATAAAATAGAGGTTTTATTTGCTATTTTATTATAAGTGATTGCATTTGTACCGTATAGTACAATCCATGGATATTTGTTGAAATATCCTAAATGTCCCTAGTCCGTCATTATACTGGGAACTATAAGGAATTAAGACTAGTGTGAATTTTGATTGATGTTCATGTGATGATCATGCATATAGGGATACGAATCAAGATTATGAGTGCTTGTTAGGGAATAAGGTACTGGACCGACCCGCTATGAGAACACTACATGGATTAAGTCATAGGTGTTACTCATGATAGGTATATCATTTAGTCCTTCGACTTGAGATTGCTATAGACTTCAATATTATGAGCATGATAATTTGACACAATCAAATGTTGTCTTTAACCGAACAATTATAAAGATTGTGATTGATTACCGTGTGAATAATATGTGAAGGTGTGTAATCAAGATAGAATTTGTCACTCTCATATAGAGAGAGATATCAGTGGATTCTTTGATAAGATAGATTGATAATGGCCAAATCCATGTGAATTGATATGATCAATGTCACACATGGATGTTTTTCAGTTTACCTAAAGATCGAGACTAGTACGATTGAATATTAAGGGTGACTTTCCATGCCTTATGTTTAATCAAAAGATATCGCACGACAAAAGGATATGATATATGTTATTAATTAGGTTGTATCGATGTTGATATTCATGCTACTTGGGTAATCATAATGCCTTGCTACATACCACTTACGACTTGTGTACCAAAATGATTTCTGGTTCACTGCCAACGTCGCATGAAGGGTCACATACAAAGAATGGCTTTGCACAATTTCAATTGGTCTAGAGTAATGACTTTTGTATGATAAAATTAATGACATAAAAGCCCTTATGATTTGTTATATGATAACTTATTAATAGGGGCGTATGTGTAATTTCCTTAAACTGTCTAAATACAATAGTTGTATTACGAATAGGATTTTAAGTAAGGGCTTATCTACACATAAAAGTAAAGGGTGGAACCTTAAAAACGCTATAAGATTTTCGTTTTACAATTTTTGAGTTCTTTGGATTTAGGGAGAGAAAAAAAAAATCATTTTCCATCTCTCTTGGGGCTAGCAAACCAAATTGTGGTCGCCACTCGTGTGTGGATTTCTGATAGAGGACGCGCACTTAAACGTCTTGAAAATCGAATAATCAAAAAGGAAATCACGGAATAAGGTATGATTTACTTTAGTAAATTTAGTTTAATGGAACTTATTTTCGATATTGTTGGAGTTTTTCAAAATTAGTTTTGAATTTTTTGCTGTGTATGAACCCCAAAAACCCAACATAACTCACTTTGTTATGATGCTACTAGTTGGAGGACGTAACGGTCATTGTGTCTAATAATGGTTTGCATCAAATCCAACGTGAGGGATTCAGTCAATGGATTCCTACCAATACCTAGCATGCATTGAATGAACCAATGACTTATAATTATTATTATCTTTTATAGTATATCTCTTGTGGACCCTTTGCATGAATGATTTGAATTCCGTTATGCTTTAAATGATTCTTGGAACTTATTTTAGAAGTTATGAAATGCATGACTCTTTCCTTGTTTATGAAGATTAACAATGCTCCCATTTTCCTACATGTTTTAGATCTTGTGTACATGCTTAAATTTGAATTTGATCAATACCAACGTTCTCTCTACTTAATGTCTGAGATTCGGTTTTCAACTTCATGTTAGATTTTGCATAATTAGTAGGCGGTACTTGCGTTTTTAATGTTTGAGCGAGGTAATATAATATTTATAGTGTTTAGATATTCTTACCTACTCTCTTAACTTATGGGACTAATATCATTTTTTGTTGCTCCACAGTGCACGATGAGTAACCACGAAGGGACATCCTATAACTTGAGGGAAACATAGGAAAGAGAAGAAAGGCAATGGAGCAGTCAGATGGAACAGCGCATGTTTCCTATGACTGAGTCACATCAGAAGGCCATATATGACTTGACTACCGCACAAGAAAGGAACATGGCACAGATCTTGGAACTACTGTAAAATCAGAGGAATGATGGAGTGGTCATGATCCTCCGTCAGCACAGATAAACAAGCACCACCCTGAGGAGGAAGTTGTTGATTTTTTCATGGCTGGTGCTGCAGTGGTCGTACCCATAATCGATGGAAAGAACGAGGCATGCTGGAGAGGCAAGATCCAGAAGGATTTCATGAAATGTGATGTACCGCACTTCTACGGGGATTCTAATCCTATTGAGGTAGAAGCTTGGATACTGAATATGGAAAATATGAAAGATATTTTGGGCATTAACGAGAGGACTATGGTACTATTGGTGGCTTTCTTGTTGGAACACATGGTGCATAAATGGTGGTTGTCTATCTCAAAAACTCAGGGACCAAATATGAGTTGGCCCCAATTCAAACATTTGTTCTATGATGAGTGGTTCCTACAGACCATCAAGGCAGACAAGATTAGGGAGTTCCTTGCCTTCGTACAAGACAATATGACCGTGACTGAGTATGCATCGAGATTTAATAAGCTGGCCGAGTTTGCATATAATTATGTTCCATCCGAGGTGACTCGTAGGAGATGATTCGTCGATGGATTGAGGAGAGACATACGTGTTATGGTAGCAGCATCAAGATCAGAGACATACCAGCAAGCTTATCATCGGGCACTCGAGCGTGAATCAGCACTTTGTGATGAGGTAGAGGTGTAGTTCGGGCGGGATCCGATCAGTATAGTCAGGGAAACTGCAGTTTTAGCAGTTATCAGAAGGTCATAGAGGAAACTTCAAGAAGCAAAGATTTGGAGGATCAATAAGTCACCATGCATCTTCAGGGGTAGCTTCGAAGGCAAAATACATTCTGACGAGAACCACCACTCAGTTACATGCCCCCACACCCTCGACTACTCAGAGTGTGGCATTTAGGCCACCACGTCCACCATAGCATGGCAAGGGCAAAGAGTCGACAAGGCCAAGGCCGAGTGCATCAGTTTGTATAGTGCAACCACCCCTACTTACCAGAAGTCGCATATCATATGTTATGGGTGTGGGACTACTGGGCATCACAAGAATCGGTGCCCTAACCCATCATTATCTGAAGGGAGTACTGCTCCAAATGCTCAAGGGAGAGTCTCGCCATAGCTGAGTAGGATCAGGAAGCCACGCGATAGCTGGTTGTAGGTACAATTTTAATTAATGGTTGAGACATTCATATATCATTTGATTATGGTTATACTGTTTCGCTTATATCTGGGACATTGGTTTATGTTTTGGGGTTGACACCAGTTAGAGCACACACTTACTTGATTTAGAGCATAGTTTCTACCAAATATGATATTTGAGGGGTGCACAATGAAAATTGGGGATCACATGATGCCATTCGATTTACGAGTCTTAGAGTGTTTAGAGTACGATGCACTGCTGGGTATAGACTGGTTAACGACGTATCATGCCAAAATAGATTATTTCTATAAGAATGCGACCTTCCAGATTTCAGGCATTTCACTATTTGAGTTCAAAGGTTGTACATTGGCTGGTGTTACCACCTGTGGTAGGGTTGCAACTTTAGCTGAGATAGAGTCTATTATAAGTCTAATTGTCATGGGAAAAAATGGACAGGAAGTTCTAATAGAGAAGATTCTTATAGTTAGAGATTTTCTAGATGTCTTTCCCTCGGACCTTCCAGATATTCCACCCCATCGAAACTTAGATTTAATGATTGACCTTATACCCAGTACGAGATCAGTTTCCAATGCACCTTACCGTATGGCGGCTATCAAGTTGAAGGAGTTAAAGACACAGTTAGAGGAGTTGACTCATAAAGGCTTTATTACTCCAAGTGTATCATCATGGGGAGTGTTGGTGTTGTTTGTTAAGAATAAGGAAATATGTTTGAGGATGTGTATTGATTATCGACAATTGAATAGGGTGACTATTCGAAACAAGTATGCACTTCCTAGGATCGATGACTTGTTCGACCAGTTGAAAGGAGCGAAGTTCTTTTCTAAGATAGATCTGAGATCAAGGCACCATCAGTTGCGTATGCGAGAGGAAGACATACCGAAGATAGCATTTAGTACTCGTTAGGGACACTTTCAATTCACTAGGATGTCGTTTGGGCTTACCAATGCCTCGGCAATGTTCATGGCCTTGATGCACCGAGTTTTCAAGTTGTTCCTTGACTAGTCTATAATTGTGTTTATCGATGACATCATGATATACTCTAAGTCTGATTCTGATCACAGGAAGCATCTCAGGAATGTGTTGCAAACCTTGAGGGAACATAAACTTTATGCTAAATTGAGCAAATGTGAGTTTATGGTTTTAGAGGTGAAATTTTTGGGACACGTGATGAATGCTGAGGGAATATCAGTTGATCCTACAAAAATTGGGGCGATCCTTAGGTGGCCACAACCCACTAATGCTTTTGAGATACAGAGTTTTCTAGGATTAGCAGGCTATTATCGACAGTTTGTGTAGGGTTTCTCATCAATTGCTTAACCGTCCACCAAATTAACCATGAAAGACATTGCTTATGTGTGGGATGATTCATATGAGGAGGCTTTTCAGTTGTTGAAGAACCGTTTGACTACCGCACCGATCTTGATTTTACCCGAGGCAAGCAGAGAGTTATCAGTGTCCACTGACGCATTAGGGACTGGTTTAGGAGGAATGTTGATGCAAGACAACAAGGTAATCGCTTATGCATCAAGACAGCTAAAGATACATGAGAAAAACTATCCAGTACATGAGTTGGATTTTGTGGTAGTTATGTTTGTCTTGAAGTTATGGAGGCACTACTTGTATAGGGAGAAATTCATTGTCAACTCAGATCACAAAAGTTTGAAGTACTTATTCACTTAGAGTGAGTTGAACATACGATAGAGGAGATGGTTGGAACTCAGATGTTTTGAGCCATTTACGACTAGAGACAGAGTCCGAGACGATAACGAATTTACATGGAGTACTCGCAGATGGCTTAATTGTTGGCTCAAATGTCTGTCAGACACGAGTTTAGATGAGAGTAGAGCCAGTGGTTGTATTTAGAGTAGTTGACTGTCAAATAGTCGATTCAGAGTACGGGAAGTACAAATCACTTGCGGATAGCACTGATGATGTGAATTGGAGACCTTTAGCTGATGGAGCGTTGAGATTTCGAGACAGATTGTGGATACCATCTCATACACAGCTGATAGATGACTTACTCCGAGAGGCACACAGATTTCGATTCACCGTCCATCCCTGGGTTAACAAGATGTATCAGGACATACGGAGGATGTATTGGTGGCCGAGGACAAAGGTGGACATCACTACTTACATCTAGGATTGCGAGATTTGTCAGCAAGTGAAAACACATCATCGAAAGTCAAGGGGATTGTTGCAACCGTTACCTATTCCCCAGTGGAAGTGGGAACACATAGCCATGGACTTTGTTTCGGGGGTGCCGACAACTCTGAAAGGGTGTGACGTAGTTTAGGTAGTTGTAGATCATTTGACTAAGTCAGCCCACTTCGTTCCTATTTTCAAGGAGTATTTGGCATACAGGTTGGGAGGCATATACGTAGACGAGATCGTCAGATTACATGGAGTCTCGGTGTCTATTGTATCGAATCGAGATCGAAGATTTACCTCTCAATTTTGGAGTAGGTTTCAGCAAAAGATGGGGACTCAACTCAATCTCAGTACGGCCTTTCACTTTTAGACAGATAGGCAGACTGAGAAATTGATACAGATACTTAAGGATATGCTCCGAGCTTGTGTGCTGGATTTATGTAGGAGTTGGGAGAAGTATATTCTGTTGTGTAATTTTACGTACAGCAAAAAATTTTAAGCAAGTATTAGCATGGCACTGTTTGACGTAATTTATGGGAGACTGTATATATCTCCAGTTTGTTGGACCGTGGTCGGAGACGCCATGTTGATTGGCCAAGAACTTATGCATGACCAAACTGATAGGATAAAACTGATTGGGCAACGATTGGAGACCGCTCAGAGCCGCTAAAAAAAAGTATGTTGACAAGGACCATCGAGAGGTTGTATTCAAGGAAGGAGAATTTGCACTATTGAAAGTGTCACCAATAAAAGGGCATTATTGATTCGAATTGAAGAGAAAGTTATCTCTCAAGTTCATATGGCCATTCGAGATCAAGAAACGAATAGGTCCGGTAGCATATCACCTCGAGTTACCACCACAGCTAGCTGGAGTTCATAATGTCTTCCATGTTTTTATATTAGAGAAGACACATAACAAACATGTACCGATGATCGATTGGGGGCATGTTGATTCGAGGGAGAATGTGTCCAATGACAAGCAGCCGATTCAGATCGTGGATAGGAAAGCACATAAGCTTCGAAAGAAAGAAATCTCATTGGTGCAATTCCAGTGGCAATTCCATAGAGAATAGTAGTTGACCTGGGAGTAGAAGGACTCTATGATGGAGAACTTTCCATTTCTTTTCGAACCCTAAGGTATGACTTTATTTTACTTTCGAGGACAAAAGTTCTTCAATATTGGGGATGTTGTGACGACCCAAAAATCCAAAAGACTGCCCTAGGGGGAATTAAGTAATTTCATAAACCATACACAAAATAACTACACTATAGAAATCAAATTGAAAACCCTAGCATCCCTTTTGTTTAAAAATTTAACCACGAGAGGAAAAAGGGAGATTGAGGTGTTGGAGGTCTAACTCAAGAAGAACCCAAATCGAAGGTACACACGTCTCCCTCACACTTTTAATCTTGTTTTAAATGATGATAAAATTTAAAATTGACAAAAAATAGTGGAAATCACCTTGTTGGTGGTTGTGGCATAGATGAGGTGACAGAAGACCATAGCAGCCGGCGGCGGCATCGCCGTCGCCATCAACGGCGGCTTCACCGCCGTCACCGAAAAAGTAGGGGCGCCACAAGGCTACCCCCACCATTTATGCAAAGGAGAAGGAGAAGGGGTGGTATCGTGACCACCCCCATCTCCTCCACGGGAACGCCAGCCCTAGCTTGGGAGGGTGCCCAGTGCCGGTCGGCGCTGGGGCCCCCTCCCTAACAGTCAACAAGCCAGGGGTTGTTAGCCCCTGGTTTGGAAACTAGGGGCCAAACAGCCCCTAGACCGGTCAACCAAAAAAAATAATAAATATAAAATAAAATAAAATTGAAATAAATATAAAATATAACAAAATAAAAGCAAATGCTTGCTTTCAACCGCGACACTATCACGTCTTTATGGGAGATCGACTAGGTCCCACCACTCGACCCTAACATCAGACGACGGGGGACTTGCGAGACCCATACTAGTGGATCCCAAAGACCAATAAATGGAAGATTTAATTAATTTAAATTAAAGTATTTATTGATTAGATGTATTGTGGTTGTATAGTGTTACGCGAAGGTTCATATCGGGCCCTGAGCATACTAGGAGTTGTTATAGGCGTCATTGCGAGTCGAGGTAAGTGGGAGCTTCGCTCACGCACTAAGTGTGGCTTGCTATTAGATATTTAAGTAGCATGTTTTGAATGAAAACCTTGGGTTAAGGGTTGTATCGGAGTATTGGTGTGAATCTCCAAATCTATGGAATGCGAATGCATTTGTTTCCTTATTTATGTCATTTATTGCCCCAGGATGTTAGTGGAGTTCCCACTGAGGACCTAATTAGCAAGTTATCATATTTAAATGCCCCAAGATGTTTGTGGTGCCTCCGAGGGCTTACAAGTTAATAACCCAAGATGTATTGTGGAATTCGCCACCAAGGGTTTTTACTTAACTAATTGAATGCATAAATGTGTCACATAAGTGTAAGAGTTGGAGTTCCGACTCGTGTAACTTGGTGATAGCGGGACATGTCTCGCTGGCGGCTTTGGATGAACTCACTTTATTGTGATGCTTCTAGTTGGAGGACGTCATCGCCATTGCGTCTAATAATGGTTTGCATCAAATTAAATGTGAGGAATTCGATCACTGGATTCCTACCAATACCTAGCATGCATTGAATGAATCAATGACGTATAATTATTATTATCTTTTATAGTATATCTCTTGTGGACCCCTTGCATGAATGATTTGAATTTCGTTATGCTTTAAATGATTCTTGGAACTAGTTTTAGAAGTTATGAAATGCATGACTCTTTCCTTGTTTATGAAGATGAAGAATGCTCCCATGTTCCAACATGTTTTAGATCATATCTACATGCTTAAATTTGAATTTGACTAATACCTACGTGCTTTCTACTTAATGTCTGAGATTTGGTTTTCGACTTCATGTTAGATTTTGCCTAATTAGTAGGTAGTACTTGCGTATTTAATATTTGAGCGAATTTTCCTCTTATTGAGTTTCGTTGTCCATTTTAGCTCACCCCACTTACTCTCTAGGTGTGTCCACATCCACTTTAGCTCGTGAAAAGGGAAAGGCACCCGCTTGAAGTCTTTCAGTACTTTGTGAGAATTTGCATGTTCCTATTATTTATTTATTTATTTGATTCTGTGAGCAATAAACTTGGGTTGTAACTTAAAGTATGTCATTAAGGTAGTTTGAAACTCTCTTTATTTATTTTGGACTATTTAGAAGCTTTATGGTAGTATTAGACGCTATTTGGGATGATTGAACCTTCTTGGACAGTTGAACTCTTATCATGTTGATTTTATAATATATGGAATTATAGTATTGAATTTTACTTCCGCATTTATAATTCCATATGGTTAGTATGTTATTCCGCAGGTTGAAATAGGCATGCCAGACCATTATTTAGGCCGAGTTCATGTATCGAGCTTGAGTAATGATTTGGGCCGGGCGACCAGACCCTAGTTCAGGTGAGGGTCGTTTAATTTTGGTAGTAATGACAGGCATCAATGGGATTAGAAACATTTGCATAATCTCTATAAGCTTCCACATCAACATGTTGTTCAAAATAAGGCTAATTAGAAAACTCATGTCTAAAATTTGATGTACTTACTCCCTAACTAAAGTTAGGGTTGTTCCTTACCTGCTTGATTATAGGTGTTTCTTAAGGGTACTCGGGTTTGCCCTTAGAATTGGTTACCTATAACATTAGCCTTCTGAGGGTGCTCAAATAAAGTAGGAAATTCATCAGTCGCATGGCTTATGGTTGAGTAGAATCCACAAGCTTTAATATGCGCTTGGCCATTGCTCATAAGACATTCCACTAGGGAAGTCAACCGATCAATTCTCTTATCAGTGGAACTAGTAGTAGCTCTAACTGATGGAATCCAGTGCGAGTCAACACCAATGTCCCTATATAATCGAGACTCTTGCATTATGTCCTCGTAGAGTTGCTTCATCCGCGTTGGGGTTTTGCCACAAAGTGTGACCGCACAAGCGCTATCAAACATACGCCTCTCTAGAGGTGACATGCCTACACAGAAGAACCAGAAAATGGCCCTATCAGATTGGCCATGTTGTTGCCAATTGGTAATTTGGTGTTTATAGCAATCCTAATAATCACTGAAAGACTCACCTGTCTTCATCTTAATAATGCATATCTCAGAGATTAGTTGGACTACCTTATTCTCAGGGAAGTATTCCTTGAGGAACTTATCTATCACGTCGTGCCATGAGTTAATGCACCCATGGCGGAGATAAAAAAACCTTCGTATGGCCTTATCCTTTAAGAAAAATGGGAAAGCCCTAAGTTTTGCCGCATTCTCTTCCACTTGAGGAGGTTTCATAAACTGGCAACTTGTCGGAAACTCCTTTAAGAAGGCCACGGGGTCTTCACTCTCCATGCCATGGAATGTGAGCAAACGGTGAATAAAGCTGGACTTAAGCTCGAAAGCTTTGTTGTTTGGTAGAAAGTTTATGCAGATGGACTGCTAAGTAAGAAGATTTTGTATATCTTCATTGATGCGTCTCATGGTAATCTGGCAATCACCACCAATGTGGGGAGCATCGTCAGCCATAGTAGGTTGGGGAAAATTGGACTCTTTGTCTAGAGCTTCTCTAGCCAACCTCTGGTGGGTTTTGGAAATTTTTGAATCGAAAGGTAACAGTGAACCAGTCGATTGAGATCGAGTTATCCTGCCGGGCATAAACTAGTAGACTTAAAGAACAAAACAAAAAGAAAAAGAAAATAAAATTCAAACTCAATTTGGAACCGAATCCCGGGCAACGGCGCCAAAATTTGATCACGTGTCGTGCATGTAAAATATAATACATAAAAGGTTACCAATCTCACTTAGGTGTAGTAGTGCTAAATATGGAGTCTAATCCATAGGATTAAATCAATCTAAGTTCAACAAACTAGAAAAGTAAATTTGGGGGATTTCTTAAAAGAGTTTTATTCTAAAGGTCTACTAAACAAGAAAGTAAATAATTGAAAATTCTGAACAATAAGAACATACCTAAGTCTAGTAAGCCAGAATCTAGCCCTATGATGTTTCCATGTCTTGCATTGTCGATTTTAAAAGATGTTTTTTTAAAATAGTTTCCCTAAATAGGCTATAGGTGTTGAGGTCACCAACACCCTAGTTCCCTTATTATTAATAGATACGGCAACCGCTCTCTAAATACTTCTATTACTCCACCGTACAACCTTGGGTAACCACTCTTAAGATTTAGCACGTGAGTAGCATTAACAGCTCTGTGAGAACACCTACCCCTAGATAACCTTGGGAAATCGCTCTCAAGATTTAACCTAGTTCTTGATGTTATTCACCTAGAACAATAAATGTGTCAGGTTTCTTATTTTAGGCGATTGCTACTTCTCAACCTGGTTGGTATCACGTAATCAACTTGATTAGTAGAAGGTCAATGGGTTTACGCCTAAAGATTTGTAATGAATATACAAACTTAAAACTACCATTGAAACATCGTTAAAAACCATAACATAAAGATAAAGAACTTAAACAAAACATTACTATTAAAGAAAACTTCAACAAGACATGAAAACAAGCCTACCACTGGCTAGAGAGCTTCATCCCCGGCCTAAGTATTAAAAAACCTAGACAAACATGGCGGCTCTACCTCGCTTTATTCTTAAATCTCTCTGAATTACAATGTATTTTCATCTATTGAGGTGCCTCCTTTATATAGGTGTGCTTAGGTACAAGAACAGTAACTTTCGCGAATAAGAACCTTCTAAAACAATTCTCAAAACTTATATTTTGTGAGTCTAGCACTGTCATTGATGCCATGGTTAGTAAGGGACGGCTTCAGGGATGGTGTGGGATGAAAATAGCAAGTCAGTGGTGCAAGTTGCTAAAATTCAAATCTGGCGCCGTGGGTGACGCCGTCAGTACAAAATATGGCATCGTGTGTGTATTTTTGACACTATGTGTGTATTTTCCTACACTTCTTTAACTGAATTTTTGATTTAAGATTGGCTTTGCCGTTAAAATTGTTTGGAACACTCATATTACTTCAAATGACATATAAGAATCAAGACTAAGGTTTAAGACCATAAAAGAAAGATTTAAATCCCATTTCCATGATAAATTTCCTATATAAAAGTGCATAAATAAAGACTCATCAGCCACCTACAAAGGACTTTATTGAAGTAGATGCGGAGAACACAAAAATGACCATGATGCAGACAATCTTGCGTAATTAGATGAGAACTCTAAGATAACAAGAATTTATGTTCCAAAACCAACGCAAGATTGCTCGAAGCATCTATGGATCAGAGCGATGTGGACCAAGATAACTTAAGGTGAGGAGGCCAACATTCACATTCCATCACTCTAGCTTACGATGCCCAACCAATGAGTTTTTATTGAAGATAACCCGGTGGAGAGGGGTAGATTACACCCTTTATGATTCTAAGGCAAGCTACCAATCCCAACAACCTGATCATGGGAATGATGGTGATGATGCGACGGCTGGATGGCAGTTCTGAGATTTTTCTTTTTCTTTATGTAATTTTATCCTAAGTGTTATTCTAGTGAGGTCTATGTTTGTAATACTTTGATACAATGAAATGGTTTGATGTGTTAAATACAATTCAATTCTCTAAAATGATGCTTGGATTTGTTTAAATTGTCTATATTTATTCAATTCATTATTATGTTATATTACTTAATTATTTAATTTGTTTATGCTTCACGAGGTATTTTTATTTTTGTAGGAACACCTGACTTAATTTTTTAACCTTAAGGACAAGGTTTGGAATGAGTTTGGAGGTATTAGGTGAAGTGAAGTATAAACAAGCGAAGTATGAAAGAAACTAGAGGTAGAATCCATTTATTTATCCAAAGTCGACTGAATTTTTCAAGTTCTCCACAATACAGGTAATATTTTCCCATTTTATTTTACTTAATTTAGTTAGGAATAAGAATATGATTATAATTTAAATAGAAATGATATATTTCTAATTACCCATAAAAATAAAAAATTTATGATGGAAAGGAATTTTTATACCTTATTTGACTACACCTAGATTGTTTATACACTAGAGGAGTTAAGAGGAGATTGATTATTTTGTGTTAGACATTATAATGTGTAGAAGATCGAAATGATACTATAAGATAAACAAGATAGATTTTTAAGAATCTTGTTACTCAAAGATTATTGAAACTGTAGAAATTCGACGAGGTAGGGACAGACCAAAGTTAACATGGGATGCATTAATTAGGAGGGATTTGAATGGTTTGAAAAACTCACCATCGATTGCACTTAATCGAGCACAATGGAAAAGTTTGATCCATGTAGCCGACCCCAGTTAATTTGGGACTGAGGCAATGTTGTTGTTGTTGTTGTTTTGTTACTCAAAGATTATTGATCAAGTTTATTGATCAATTTCATAATTATGAGGTTGAGTTGTCAAATAAAGAGGTTGTTCTTTAGTTCTTTCCATTCTATCATGATCCTTATTTTTATGAAAGTAATATGTTTATTTATATTTTAAGATGATTTTTGTTTAAGAATTAGAGTATATGATTATGAAATCAGAATGAGGGAAGAAAAGAGAATATGACTGAGAATTTTCTTTGGCTAAGGATGGCAAGGTGCCCAGTTTGGGGGTATTTGACAAGTTAATAATTAAACATATTTTATAGTTTATTTTTATGATGATTTTAAATGTAAAAGACTATATTACACAGCGTTTTCTCTTATTTTTTATTTCAAGTAATAAATAGAGAATATGAAAAAATGAAGGAAAAATAAAAAAATTATGAAGGAATTAATAAAGTGGAAGAAGTGTATGAAGAATTATCACCAAGGAAGCAAAGAAGAACTAGAATTATGAACTAGCAATTCTCAGCGATTTCTGTGAGGCAGTAAATCGCTGGCCAAATTGGCAAACACAAGAAAAAAGCAGTGAGCTCGAAATTCTGGATTTACCCAGCGATTCCTATCACACCTAAATCGTTGTGAATCGCTTGGTTAGATTTCGAGAATTTTAGATAACTAAAAGTTATTTGAGTTGCTATGGAATATTTACTACTTAGAATACTACAAATACTAACCTAGGGTTATGAAGTTAATTGCTCTTGATCGTACTTTGAAGCCCTATAGCGTTGGTTATTCTTGGAGCCACAGTCTATATAGTTTACATATATTGTCTATTAATTTGAAGATTCAGGTATTTTAATTCGGAGGTATTTTCAATTTTTTAGTTTTATTTATATTATTGCAATGTTATTTATGATTATGAGAGAATAGTTTTTTTTAAACAAAGTCTGAACCTGAACTAGAACCATTTTGCAATATAGTTATCATCAGATCAATATGTGCTTAATGCTTTAAACCGATTGTATTATTTGATTCACTTATTTAATAGGTTAATATCTAGTGATTTTAATCATGGATTTGAGTATTATATGCATAGTCTAGAATGTGTATGTGATATTTGATTTCATTATCTATTTGAAGTAGTAACTAGGATTGTTTGAAAGGCAAACACCATTTAAATATCCTAGGTGAATTTGATATCTAAATCTAGTTTTGAAGTGTCTTTGCAAAGATGTTAGTTAGTAGTTCGAAGTTCTCATAAAGTTTAATGCAGTTCTATTACATGAAGTTAATGTCTTTGTGTAAATAAAGGTGTTAGTTCAATAGAATTAGAACATGGCTTGTCCATCGCTATAAGGATAATAAATGGTTGGCTAAAAGCTATTTACTTACATATAATTAGAGTTTAATAATTTATGGTACTTTATAAATTATGCTCATGACTATATATGGATTAGATTTACGTGTTTGGAATGCAAATGGTTTTATGTTTCATTGTTCTGGATATTAGTTTAGATATTTATTATTGAGTTTAATCTATTTGATTGATTGTGAATCTGGATTGTGTTAATTAATTAAGATAATATATTTAGTTAAGTATTATTATATTATAGTTAGTTATTAGTTAGTTTGATTATTATTAACAATAAAAAATAATAAAAACCATTAAAAGTCTTTTTTCTTAGAAAAGTTTGATAAACCCCTATATAGATGATTCTCACTTGCCACTTCTACAAAATAATTAAAGTATAATATAAAAGGGGAAAGTATTGTACACCCCCGACATGTGTCTATCATTTTGTGGTATTCCTTGGAAACTATTATGTTCACATTAAATCGAGTTTCTTCTCAAGCGATTGATAGAATACCATATGAGATATGGTATGGAAAGAGACCTAGCTGGTCTTTCCTTAAGATTTGGGGTTGTGAGGCTTACATTTAAATGTCAAGTTTTAAAAAAATTAGGCCCTAAATACGATAAGTGTAGATTTGTAGGTTATCTTAAAGAAATCAAAGGATACTACTTTTGTCATCTTACTGAGAACAAAGTATTTGTTTCTCAGTATGGTACCTTTATGGAAAAGTAATTTATTTCAAAAGATACCAGTGGTAATAAAGTAAGTCTTGAAGAAGTTCAAGAACTATAAACAAACACTGAATCGCTAGTGGAAGGTCAATAAAGTTCTAAACTAGTTGAACCTCCATTGGTATCACAAGGACCACGTAGGTTTAGTAGGACAAGACATGAGCCTGATAGATATGGGTTTCTCGCTACTGATAGTAGTGAGGTATTGCTAATGGATCAATGAACCCAACAGTTATCAAGAGGCAATGTCTGGCTCTGAGTCAGATTAATGGCTTAGTGTCATGAACTTTGAGATGCAATCGATGTATGATAACCAAGTTTAGAACTTGGTTGATTTAACTGAAGGTGGAAAGACCATTAAATGTAAATGGATTTTGAAGAAGAAAATTGTCATAGATGGCAAAATTCCCATTTATAAAGCACGGCTAAAGGTTTCAAACAGACTCAAGGTTTCGATTATGATGAGACTTTTCTCTTGTAGCCATGATAAAAAAAAAACATTAGAATTATAATTTGCATAACAAAATATTATGACTATGAGATATGACAAATGGATGTCAAAAATAGATTTTCTTAATGGAAAGCTACTTGGGGACGTGTATATGAAACAACCTGAAAGTTTTATTTATCTTGATAATTTTAAAAAAGTGTGTTAGCTTTAAAGATCCATTTATGGATTAAAACAAACTTCTTAGAGTAGGAATCTTCATTTTGATGAAGCAATTAAGGGATTTTGTTTCATTAAGAATGAAGATGAGCCTTGTGTATACAAGAAGTTATGTGGGAGCATAGTTGTTTCATGGTTATGTATGTTGATTATATAATGTTTATTGGAAATGACATCCTAACCTTGGAGAATGTCAAGTTTTGGTTAAGGAATTGTTTTACAATGAAGGACTTAGGAGATGCAGCCAATATCCTAAGGATAAAGATCTATAGGTTTGGATCTAAAAGGCTAGTTGGTTTAAGTGAGGATGCTTACATAGATAAGGTATGAATAGGTTCAGTTTACAAACTCTAAAAAAAGATTGATTCCTATTTCTTATGGCATAAGTCTCGGCAATACTTAATATCTTAAGACAAATGATAAGCAAGACCGTATGAATAAGATTCCATATGCATCAAATATTGGATCTATCATGTATGCCATGTTATGCATTTGGCCTAATGTATCAAATGTTTTAACCACAACAAGCAGATATCAGTCAGATCTTGGTGAGAGTCACTGGATAGATTAAAGAACATTCTTATGTACTTGAAAATGACTAAAGAAGTTTTTTTAGTCCATGGAGGTTTAGAAAACGAGCTTGTTATAAATGGTTACACAGACCCAAGTTTTCAAACTGACATAAATGACGTTATATTGTAGTCGGCATATGTATTTACTTTGAATGGGGGCGCGGTGAGTTTGAGAAGTTCAAAGAAAAAATCTGTGGCAAATTCTATAACAGAAGCTGAGTACGTTGCGACTTTCGATGCAGCTAAGGAGGCAGTTTGGATCAAACAACTCATCTCTGAACTAGGTGTAGTTCCAAATATTACCAACCCCATTTGCTTTTATTGTGACAACAACGTGGCAATAGCACATGCTAAGGAGCCTATACCACATATCCAAACATATTCTTATACATCTTTATCTCATCAGAGAAATCATGAGAGGGGAGACATGAAGATTTGTATATTTCCTATAAAAGACAATGTTGCTAATTCATTGATGAAGGCTCTTCCGCAAGCAATACATGATGGTAATGTTAGGTTAATTGGTATTAGATATATGAATGATTGGTCTTAGTACAAGTGGGAGATGTATGGGCATGTGCCCTAAGTCAATCAATAAACATTGTTTCTATTACTATTTTGGTTAATGATTGTAACCGCAAGTATAACGGTTTAATTATAGTAATAATGTGGTCAACAAAGGTTGATTACGAATATCATTCCTCTAGATTAGGTGTATATAGACCCAGTTACATAGTTAAGTTCACTATATTGTTAAGAAGGTCTCTTTTTTGTTTGATTTAAACTAAAATACTCTAATCTATAAAACAATGTAATCAAGTTGTATTCTTATATTGAGAAAACTCCTAAACTTTGTCTAGGTAATGAATTACTATGCTTCCCATATCAAAATTCCTTCATCTTTCTTATATGTATGTGTAATACATAATTAGAATAGACAAATTTCCTTAATATTCACTTCAACCAACTGCCGTGGTGAGAAAGATCCTAATGCGCAAACTATGATTCTACCTTTCGGTGTGAATAACATAAGTCTCACAAAACATTAAGTACCAAATCTTTACTCATAAACACTTGAGTTTATTATCCATGTCTCCTTAATCAACAACTATATATCGATCTTATATATTTTATGATTGTGTTGTTCATATCCGACTTAAGAGCTCCAATGGCAATGGTAACTTCTAAAACCCCTAATCAACAAACACGTGATCAAGATATTCATAGATTTACACATAGAATCAAACACAAGTTCTAATCATTGCACATCTAAAACATTCTACTCAATTCATAACTCGCATAGTATTCATACCATAGGATCCATTGATTCCTAAGATAAATAGACTACTCACTCATCATAATTAAAAACACATAAGTCATGGTATTCATTGCAATCGAATATTAAATCAAATAACTTTAATTTAATCAAACAACAATGCTGAATCACTACAATTGGAGTCTTCAATATATATCCTTCTAAAGCTCCTCTCAATACTCAAATCAAAGGTAAACTATGGTATTCTCTTGCGTTGGATCTTACTTGGTGAGTTTACCACATTCTAATACATATTTATACCCTTTAGACTCTTAAAGGTACAATTAGAAACCCCTAAATAACAATTCCAAATGAACTAGACGTCCAAAACTTTCTATTTTTTTGTCTTGACGTTGTCTGCAGTGAGTCCACGCCCCTGTGTAAAGTGACAGTGCCGCCACAGCACCGACTTTTCATATGTTTTTTTTTCTTTTTAAAGGACTCGGCGCCGCCTGTGTTGCATCTCGGTGTTGTCTGTGTTAACCCCACAATGCCACCACTGCATGCATAACGTCGACTCGTCTGCACCTATTACTTTGGTATTCGCGCCTTATGTTCATTCTCTACAGTGTCATTTGTGTCCTCCATGGTTTCGACCTTGCTTTTATGCTTTTTCTCCTCATTTCATTATGAAATCACTCCTTTGTCATGCTTTATAGACCTGAAAACACTTAAATACCATCAATTATAGCTCATTTCAGGATATTTAGACTAATTATAAAGCTACACTAGTCCTATATATAAGTCTAATTATGTACTTATTATGTAACGGCCCATTTTCCAAATGGACCGCCGCAGGGCTGATGCGGGCCCACAGCCTGGTCTACTAGTGCCAGTTGTGTCCCACATGCCAAATACCCTCAAACTTAGGATTTTGCACGTCCCAAGCAAAAGTATATTTTATTAAGAATGCATACGATTACTACTTATATTACCTTACTCATTTTACATAGTTCATGGAGTATCTTTTAATTCAAATAAGTTTCGAATTAATAATCCACTCAAGATTTTTTCTTCATTAAAACTAATACTTTCAAAACACATAGCTATAACAACAAATATATTTCACTTTCGAAACTCAAAAGTAGTTCACAACTAAGACCATCACTACTTACAAGTTCACTTTACCTCGACACTCAAGTAGCAAGTGTACAACCTCATGATTTCTCATTAAGCTCAAGAATTCACAAATAAGCATAGATCATACAATGTTTATAGACTTTAATAATTCAAGAGTCCATACGACTTCATATAGTTGGAAGGAAAACTTAACTCAACTAAGTTGTACTCGAGCTTAATCTTTTCATTTGAAGAGTTTTTATTTTACTTCGGCCTTTCTTTCTTTCTATATATCTCTTTTCTTTTCTTCTTATGTTTTTTTTATTTGTACGATCATTGCCCTTTTCCTTTGGATTTCACTTTTTCTTACTTTTTCCAACCATCAAGTTCTCTGCTCCTTTTCCTATAGAACTTGTGGGACTATCTAATTTTTTATTTAAAACTCTTATTAGCACTTCTCACTTTCACTTTTATTAAGCAAGTTTTAATTCCAACTTTCCATTAAGAACCATACCTATATTTTCCCCTTTTAGTACTAAGTCATCATTTACGTTATACTCAAGTAAGATTCATACTTATTATAGAATTCTTTAGAGATCTGACTTTTTCCACAAAAAATGTTATTGTATTCTTCTTGCTTTTGTTTCAAGTTCATGGTCTTCTCAAACTCTAAGTTTCTAATCATGAAATTATATCGTTGTTCGCTACAATTCTTATTTTCTTCAAAAATAATACATTCTCTTGAGTTTCATCTCAACAAGATACTTGTATTCTTCCTTATCCCCAATTAAAGGCATGACTTTGCAAATGATTTACTTTATTCATTTATTACTATACTATTATATATGGCATAATTTATACTACTTATACACATTTAAATAATAATCAAATGAAATAGAATTAAACAAAACACACTACCATTCTTCCTCTTTTTCAAAAATAAATTTTACGATCATACATGCAGTGTTTATCCTTAATTCATCCTTTCTTACCACTATCCATAGTGTTGATGCCCCCAAACTAAAATCAAACCTTATCCTCAAGGTTTAGAAATAAGCCTAAAATATCAAAACACTAAACAACACAAACAATATAATATAATTTGGTAACTGCATAAAAATAAATTTTAAATAACTATTAAGTGTCAAATATCCCAAATTAAAAATAATCAGTATTAAAGTATCACTCATATCCCCGAGATCTAGAGAAATCCTAAGACCTAGACTCTAGGACTATGTATCATCATCATTATCAGCTCCAACAAAACATGGTTTCAAAGGACGCTCCACTCTTCTATTTTGCCCACTTCAATATCAAACACGTAGTTCGGTGCCTCTAGAAATTAGATAGACCTGTCAATAGGTCTCACCCTTCTTCTCCTCTCATATCTAGCTATTTCTCTCTGATGATCTACGAATAGCATGAAATCCCTCTGTCAGTTCAATCTGTCTTGAATCCTTCTCTGCCTATATTGCTCAATTCTCATTAAGGATTCATGATATTGAACCTTATACTTTATATATTGTCTCTGCATTGCAACAATCCACAACCTCTACTATCATGGGTTCAAATCCTCACATGGTGATATCGGTGCCTGTGCTGGTGGAAAATCTTTAAGACCATCCAAGTCTTGTTCTCATATCAATTGGTCTACAAAGTGGCAGCCCACTGCGATTTCCTACTGGTTATCCTCCTCAACTCCATATCCTTCATTCGTTACCTCTTGGCCAAACTCTGTTGTTGTTGCTTCTGTTGCTGCTTAATCATCGGTTTCATTGGCTAACAACTTGGCATCAAGTCTATCCCTCTTTGCGATCTCTCTTTCATCCTCAAAGTCCTTGTATCCATTGGGTGATTTCAAAATCAACATAAACTCCTTATCAATTATTGTTTGGGCTTCTACATCAAAATCTTCATCCTGGATAAATCTCACTCTAGCCTTCAAGCAAATATGAGTTGTGAGGATTGGAAACAATAACTTATTGTCTCTCTCTGTCAAGATTGGCTCCCTCATATTCTTGTAAATGATTTCCCCTACAATTATCTTCCCATTCTTTGTAATCTTATATAAACAAGTCGCCTTAGGTTTGTTTATCTCTCCTTGCTGAGTAGTCGAGTATAATGAAGCAGCCATAAAATGTTGCCACATTCTATACACTTTTCATACACTACCATTCTTAATTTTTTTGGCATATTCTCAGCTCCTATTATCCATCCTCGTTGTCCTGGGACAACTAATGCTCTCTCTCTATAGTTTTTAAAAATATAGGTTATAGGGTCTCTCATATAAATCAACTGGGAAGGTGTTTGGGTATCCATTCCTACTTAAGTAGTCTAACCAATAGCTAACATTTATGTAATGCTCATTAAATGGGACATTAACTCCTCTCACCCATACAGCATCTCCTTTTTGTGTAAACCTCGCATTGGCATAAAATTCTAAAACCATTTCACATGCTCCATACACTCTATTCTTCATATAGTCTTGCTTGAATAGTTCCCATCCCCGTTGCCTAATAAAATAGTTCCCTCTATTATCATACTTGGTCGTGAGGTTTATGCCTTTCTCGCAAATGAAATCTCTATTCTCTATAGTTTCATATCTCTTTTTTACCTTCTCACTAACATAGAACTTCGGTTTGAATGGCCTCGGGGCATCGTCATTTTGAGCTCCCAAGGTTGATGTCTCATTATCATTAGCCCTAACTTCACTAACTTGACTTGCTTGCCTCCTTGTTTTGCCATTCTCTCAAAAACTCACAACAAATCAATAACGGGTCTTCGAATCACCTATAATCAAAATTTTCTTTCACAAGGGTCATTCATATGCCAATTAATTCAAAAGGACAAACATTATCCACATTATGCTTTAAACATACACTACTTCAAATTCATATCCAAAAACCTAAATTTCCATAATCCATTCAATTTCACATCTCAAATATCAAAATTCAAAGCATAACCAATGAAATTGAAAGTTTACCTCAATGGCATACTACTATTCGGTGTAGATTACTTCTCTACGCCTCTATCAATCAAAGCCCTCCCACTTCTCTCACAAATTCCTCCCTATTGCTCTCTTGGTTTACTTCTCAAAATCGATGCCCTAGCGCTCCTCTTTTGTGCAAACCCACAATGTGACTTCCATTTTCACTCTTCATCATTAGAAATACTCTTATCTTACTCAAAATCACTCAAACTAGGGTTCTAGAGGGATGCATGCTTGGTTGGTAGTGTTTGGAATAGGGTTCAAGTGATAATTATTTTGTTTGGAAGGGTTTTAAATACCCTCTTTAACGTTGACGTCGTCCCTTATAGGGCACGGTGCTAGCACAATGTGGGAACGGAGTCGAGTCCACTGAGAGGTTAAATCTCTTTCAGGTTAGCGATGTCTTGGTGCCGTCTGTGTTGGCTCACGGCGTCGTGCGTTAATACATACGGCATTAACTAGTCATTCTAAATAATTTTTTAATTTTTTATTTAACTCCCTATTAGCACTATCTTAACACTATGTATTACTACACAGGGCGTCGGGACAGCATGAAATACCCTATATATATATAAAATTTCATAAAAACTTACCCATGATTTATCGATTTACCTGACCTTTACCACTCTAACTCCTTTGTACATTTACGTTCTTTGCTGAGTATGTTGAGACTCCTCCATTTCGATGAAAGTTCATCCGACAAATAGTCTTTTCCTACACATTTAGCACAAGACTTGTTAAAATTAGAAAAACACTTACTAAAATGTTTAGATTGTTCAATCTAATAAAAATAAAATACTAAAATTTAAAAATAGAAATTAAAACCCCCTAGGCTGCCTCCTAGTAGCATTTCGGTTAACATCCTTAGCCCGACATATGCATCACGACCCACTAATGATCACCATGTTGTCCCAAGGTTACTTCAATGATGTATCCTCGTGAAGTTCCTCACATTCTCTAATCCTTTTCTGGCATGCTACCCCATCCTTCATAAATTTCGTGTAATTTAGCACACCTTGTCATGCTTCAACAAAAGGGATCGTTAAAATCTTCTCATATATCATCTCACAAGTCCTAATTTTCTCACCATTCCATTGATTTTGTAGTACTTCCTGAAAATGGCATCTATGATACAACAAAATTGGTTGTCCCTTGCACAAACTCTGTGTTATGTGATCTCAAGTTTTCCTTACTTTCGTTACTCATTATTATTTCAAACTTCTCCAGATCAACACCACTATCATGTTGCATAATATCCTCGATATGAATCTCCTCTTTAACATGGTCAAGTGAATCATATAGCTCTGAAGTATCAATAATGTTGTAATCCTCTTTATTTAGCTTCTCTATTTTTTCATATGTTTCATGTCATGTTTCTATGCTTAGTAACATCTCCTCAACTTGGTTCTCCTTAGACTCAACCACAATCTCTTGTCTTGAATTTATGATTATTGCAATTTCTTCTAAATTCTTTTCCAAATTCAAGAACAAATCGATCATCTTATTCCTCCTTTTTATTACGTGATTGTGCAAAAATCTCTAGTTTTTCCTCATACTTCTTGAGATCAAGCTCGCTCAGCTCAACCATTTTTCTTACTATTTGCTCTAAAGATGTAAGAGATAATTGTTCATCCATCTTTTCATCTTGTTGTGTTGTCAGTTGTCTTGAGAACTCCATGATGGTTGATAGACATTTTGAATGTAAAGGTTGTAAAAGCTTTGATAATTATGTCATGACTCTTTTTCTTGTATGTTGTTGCAATGCTCTTGACTTCCAACAAATCGTATAAATAAAATACGAGTTATAATATGGTTGTTTACATCTTTTCCATGTCAAACCACTTGCGATTGGTTGTGTTTGGCATGTGGTATTGTCTCGACCAGCTTCACTTTGATAAACTAACCCATAGATTTTATCAAGGATTTAACTGTTTGATTATTTAACATGATAGTTAGACATTCTTTACATCCCTAAAACACCAAATACAAAAGAAAGTATATCAAGCGCAGTAGGGTCACTCAACTTAAAACTAAAAATAAAAAATTACAGAAAATTAAAAGCTCTTAACAACTTAGTAAACTAAACTAATTGTGGCTACATATCCCCGGTAACGCCACCAGAAACTTGATTGTAACCGTAAGTATAACGGCTTAATTGTAGTAATAATGTGATCAAAGAATTTTGATTACAGATTTCATTCCTCTAGGAAAGGTGTATATGGACACAATTACTTAGTTAAGTTCTCTATATTGTTAAGAAGGTCTTTTTTTGTTTAATTTAAACTAAACTACTCTAATCTATAAAACAATGTAATCAAGTTGTATTCTTATATTGAGAAAACTCTTAGTTCACAACTTCACCTAGGTAATGAATTACTATGATTCCCATATTAAACTTCCTTCATTTTTCTTATATGTGTGCAATGTATAATTAGAAAAGACAGATTTCCTTAATATTCACTTCAACCACTATCGGGGTGAAAATTTTCTTAATGTACAAACTAGAACTCCACCTATCAGTGTGAACAACGTAAGTCTCACAAAGCATTAAGTACCAAATTTTTATACTCATAAACACTAAAGATTACTATCCATGTCTCCCTAATCAACAACTATCTATCGACGTTATATATTTTATGGTTGTGTTGTTCATGTCCGGCTCAAAAGCTCCAATGACCATGGTAACTTCTAAAACCTGTAATCAATAAACATGTGATCAAGATGTTCATAGCATTACGCATAGAATCAAACACAAATTCTAATTATTGCACATAAAAAAATAATCTAATCAATTTATAACTTTGTATAGTATTCATACCATATGATCTATTTATCCTTAAGATAAATAGACTACTCAATCATCATTATCAAAAACACACATGTCAAGGTATTCATTGCAATAAAAGATTAAATCAAATAATTTTAATTAAATCAAAGAACAATTTTGAATCACCACAATTAGAGTCTTCAATGTATCTCCTTTAAAAGCTCTTCTCAATACTTAAATCAAATGTAAACTACAGTATTCTCTTGTGTTGGAATTTCCTTGGTGATTTTACCACATTCTAATACCTATTTATACTCTTTAGACACCTAAAAGTAAAATTAGAAACCCTAAATAACAATTTCAAATGAAAACTTTCTATTTTTCTGTTTTGGCGTATTTGTAAATAAGTCCACGCCTCATGTGTAAAATGATAGCACCGCCAAAACGCAAGTTCTTCATGTGTTTTTCTCATTTCAGCGGACTCGGCGCCGCGTATATTACGTTTCAGCATCGTTTGTGTTAACCTCATAATGCTGCCATTTCATGCACAGCGTTGATTGGTCTGCACTAGTTACATTGGTCTACATGCCTTATGTTCATTCTCCACAGCTTCAACCTTGCTTTTGTTCTTTTCTCCTTATTTCATCATGAAATCACTCCTTTGTCTCTTTTATGCCATGTGAATTTGAAAACAGATAAATACCACTAATTAGCGCTCATTTTGAGATATTTAAACCAATCATACAACTAAACTAGAATTATATATAAGTTTAATTAGGTAATTATCAGTTAATAAAATAGAGGATTTCATTTTTTGTTTATTATAATTGTTTTGCTTGTCTACAGTATAATTAGACCAACATATGTTTACCAAAATATCATAAATGTCCATAGTCGGTCATTATGTAGGGACCTATGATGAATTAAGACTAGTGAGAGTCTTTATTGATGGTCATGTGATGATCATATTTATAGGGATACAAATTAAGAATGTAATAGCCCCAGTTCCCACAAAGTAGGCCTCGCCCTACCTAGACCCACATGGACCCTCGAGTCAGCCCTTGCAAGGCCAACGCAGGCCTAGTAAGCCTCCAATTCTATTATTTTTATAAATTTCATGTTTTAGAGTTGAGTTATTAAGTTATGCAATTTTTAAAGTAATTACAGGGGAAGTAGACTTAAGGCAATTATAATAATTTAAGAAAATAGAGTCATGAACACTTAAGGCATGGAACCCTGCAAATATATAGATAGTTAAGCATATCAGGTTACAAAGTAGTAAGCAAGTGCAATAATATATGAGTCTGGATCTCTCAACCCCAAAATATCCTAAGTGTTATCAAAACAGTATATATACATAATACAAAAGACTAAAAGTGCCAAAAACCTACAAGTGAACAAGTGGACGAGCCACCTTGAGAGTCCTCAAAGAAAGTCGCCAATCACCGGCACCTTGCCCTTGCTCGTCTATGGATCTGCACTCAAGTCATCAACAGGAGAATGACAAGTCCAGTAAGTAAAAGCCAGTAGGATGTAGATAGTGTTTCATGAATAAATTAAGCAGTCTAGATATCATGTGCGAACTTAAAAAACATATAAGTAAATGAAAGTGCATGATAAATGGATTGGAAAGTAATAGCAGCGATAAAGAGTGTCTAGGAAACAAGGGAAGACAAGTAAGTGGTGCAAATCCTTCGAGACCGGGTGCCACTACTCGACTTCCTAGAATTACAACTCTACAAGTTGATAATTCAGTATAGTGTAGTGTGGGGGCATCAACGGTGCCCCAAATACCTCGCCCACATCTACGACCTACAATCCAATACCCGGGGTAAGGTCACGTTTATCCATCTAGCTCCAAACCCAGAGTACCTTACTAACACACTTAGGTCTTAGACACTCAAAATAAGGAATGAAAATATAAGGAATAAACATGTCAAATATCAAGAAGCATAATAGATAATGAATTACTAAATATCCCCTATCTGTTTTACTTACATCATATCTACGCAATAATCAGCTCTCACGGCTCTAACACGCTCCCCAACACCCAAACCAAGTGCGCTAAGTCCCTGGTTTCAATATATATATGTTGAATTTGGTGTGTTAGTGTCCTAAGGTTAAGGTTTAGATTCATAAGCTCAAAACACTCCAATTGTGAAAATTCAATAAAATAGTTCTTTTGTCAATTTAAGAAACTAAATCTAGTTAATTAGAAATTATTCTTACATAAGTATCAATTACTTATATGGACCAAATTTTATGCCGTTTTATATCTTGTTAGATATGTCAAGGGAATGTCCATTTAAAATGTGCTCTAAGATAATGTCTTATCTTAACTCACTAATTAAAGTTATAACATTGTTTAAAGGAATTAAAATCTAAATCAACTCATGAATAAATTAATTAAGTATTATGAGTTTATATTGTACTCATGAACTTCTCTAAATAAGATGATGTGATTTAGTTACTAATTAGAATAATTTACACTATTAGTAACTTATGAGTACTTTGTATATTTTAATCAACTTTTTGCGTGGCTTAAGTTTGTCACCTAGTAGACATATGCACAATTAATTCAAGACACTAGTCTTAAAGTGTCATAATTAATCTCCTAATTAAATTCCTAGTTTAACCATGCATATACTTTGGTGGCATCTCCTTTTTCCTATTAGCTTACTAATAATTTGTAATCTCAATTTTATGGCATTGCCCATATATTATCAAATAATATGTATTATACATTAAAACACAACTATTTTACTCAATAAGGGATGATAGCAAGTACCTAGCTAATTTAAAGATTAAAAAGGTTTTTTTAGTACCTAGATCTTAACCAAAGTACAAACTTATTAGAAGAATTTTTTGAAATATTACAAAATGCTATAACTAATGAACTTTTAATTTCACTTCATGTTACACAACTTGATGAATGTCTTAAACAATAGTATCTCAATTATAAGATGATCAAGATTAAGAACCTAAACTAGAATAAGAAATTAAGAGAGAAATAGAGTATAAAGAAGGAGTAGCACTTGCCCATTTAATTGCTTCCCTTAACGTGCTCAAGCTTTCCTAAAATATAGCTTCATTAATGGCAGTTTCTGTAGCATCCCCTATCCCGATTAGGTCGATACTCATCCTGAAACCCTAATTAAGCCCCAGTAACCTAGTCATAGTTAACTAGAGCCAGCATCCTCTCTGTCAGTACTTGATAAACTCAACCTATATATCGATATCGAATAAACAATATAAAGTATACGCATCGAAAAATTTAAAACTCTTTCGATATTTAAAAAATATACATAAATATAGAGTTTATCAAAACCCAAAACCTCATTTATAAACCTCCGAACCATATTTATATACAATAAAGTATATCAAACAGTGTATATATGTATAAGAAGGCTCATTACATCATAGAGAAGATTATAAGACTCATAAATCTTATCCTTGCCCTTCGCTGAAATGCTAGGTTGCGAACCTGAAATATTAAATTTGGGTTGAGCGCTCCAACTCGCTCAGTAAGTAAGGATTCACAAAGCCATCAGCATTCCATATAATAATCAAGAACATTATACAATTACAATATGCACCAATGTTAACTAACAAGATTATGGAAAGCATATATTTAATAAATAACGGATGCAAAACAACTGTCAATGACTATTACACTGTGATTCCAATTTTATTTATAAAACTAAGGTCGATTACCTACTGACGCTATTAATGGAATTTCTAGACCAACACATTGGTCGATGTGCTGTCTAGCCAATCCATTAATGCCCAATGGTTCTATCTGAAACTCTCTAGTGAATATGTAACCTACGCACCTATCTAACTGAGTAGGAGTTACGTATAGACCGAAAGATCATCCCCCCATCCTATACAACCTGGTCTCAGTCCTCAAGAGTTACTCTCGTGAATCACATTAGACATTATTTTTCGTTTAATTATAAACATCACAGTGTACATAGTCCCCCATTTCAATCCATAAACTACATGAATAATATATACTAAGATAGCTAGGCAATATTGATAAATAAACAAATCCGTACTTACCTCGATTTAGGTTTCGTATCCAAATTCCTAACTTTTCGAGCACTCAAGCTCTCCCAAGGATCCAACACCTATCACAAACCATTTGTGATCAATTTAAGTTCAATACCGTATATTTAGAACCCCTAATTTAGTTCATAAGTCTTCCAGAAACTCCAATCCAAGTACAGCAATATTGTTGTTTTCTAGGGTGGGAGCATGCTCCCTTAGTGGGTGAAATGCGCTCCAACAGCTGAGTTCATCCTCACTGATGAAGGGAGTGCGCTCCTCTGCTAGGTGAAGCGAGCTCCACCCAGTTCTGTCTTGATAGTACATAAGGCAGCAGCCACTGTTCTATCCACAAATTCACACAACAACAACAAACACACCAAAAATTCATCGAGAGGGCCTCTAATGAGGCAATAAACGATTTCCAATTAACAAACAATATAATTCACGAGGTTCCATCACCTACTGTCAAATTAAACTTCAAAAACTAAACTTCCCAAAGTGATGACCTCTGGCTTTCAAATAATTTAAGCTCCTCAATCTTTGTTAATTCAGCTCCGTAAATGATCTCCTTTGATCAGAATACTAAACTCTTCTCTCTCTGTTTCGATCGATCAAATGAGATAACAATGAGGTTTTAGTTTAAATATATAGATTTTTCTCGAGATACGCATTGTGCTATCTCGAGAATGATTGAATGATTGATATGTTAACATGACACTCTTTAAAGTGACACACATGTTGACATCATCAACACTTACGCTCCACTCGAGATGATCCGACGATCCATATAATTCAAACCAAAACTTTATAGTTGTAATATATATATTTATAATCAAATATATATAAATATATATGTTTCGTATATTTTCTCGCAATAAACTCATCGGACATGCCTACGAGTATTCTCGGGTGTGCGCGTTCATTTCATGATCCCCTCGTCGCACTTGGTGTACTGGCTATTTATTATTTATTTATTTATTTACCGTTTATAGGCTTGTATATAAACTCCATTTTATACTACAACCTATAAAATTCATTAAACATTTTAAACAAACACAAATCATCGTGCGAACACACACACACACTAATCGAGGTACGCCAAACTTAACCACGAGCCTAACTCGGTTTAATTAGAATTTGGATTAATACTAATCACCAGCTTAAGGTAACAGGTCATTACAATTTCCTCCTTCCTCTTCTCTTACTTTATTTGATGAAGATGACAAACTAATTATGAATTTAGAGAATTAGAGGTAATCTAGTTATATGAAGGGAGTTTCTTTTAAATATTTAATTAATGATTTAGACTTTGCATATAAATTATTTTTTCCATAAGGATCCATGTTCAATTAACTCATTCATTTGCCATGTATATCATATATGGACACTTGTGGTTCATGAGCATCAATTTGAGACACTTGGAGAGCATTCTTTATTTGTGTAAATTTTTATGTGTACCTATGATTGGTTTTCAACCACTTCATGCACCCATAGATATTTACAAACTTATCCTAGGATTGTCACCATTTCTATCATTACTAGATGAATCTATGGTCATATGAAAATTCACATTAAATTGGGGTACATTAATTTGTAAATTCCTTTATTAGCTTACTTAGGAAAATGAAACTAGCTTATATACCCATTTAATTAGTTAGGCCTTATGAATTTATTAGTCAATTAGGCTAGTTTTCATTTAATATTTGAGCTCATTAATTCACTCATGTACTCAATAAATTTGGTTATTTTCTCATATTGCCTACTTAGGCATTTTCATTATTTTCTTGACTTAGGCTAGATAAGCAAGCCTCATTACATAACTTAGGCACATAGATTTAAATAAAAATGAGAACTTAAATTATGAATTAACCTAAGTCTCAATGTTACACCGATCTAACCAAATACACACACTCTCATCGTGAGGAACACTCACTCGAAAATTGACAACTGAATAATTAACTGTATATATGAGTCTAAATAGGCAATACACATCATCATTCAATAATAAATATTTTGGGTCGTTACAACCTTCCCAACTAATAAGAATTTCGCCCTCGAAATTAATTTAAACTTTGGCGAATTACATATTAAAGATTTAACAGAGAAGAGGGAAGTGTTTTTTAACCGATCCGGTGAAACTTAGGACTTAACAAAGTCACATTAGACGATTCGTCATTTAACATAGATCGCAAACCCACGTAGAGTCACTTCTAATGGTTCGATTACTTAATCCATCAAACTGCATGTCTCTGCTACAGTTTGAATTTCAAATCAGCTTATTGGAACTAGGTTCGTCATAAAAATTATGAGTACTTGTTATAAAACAATGTATCGAGACGACTAGCTATGAGAACACCACACGTATTAAGTCATATGTGTTACTCATTACAGGTGTATTATTTGGTCCTTTAACTTGAGATTACCATAGACTTCGACATTAAAAGCATAGTGATTTGACGCAATCAAACGTTGTCTTTAACCAAACGATTATAAATGTTGTGAATAGTTACTTTGTGAATAATGTGTAAAGGTGTGTAATTGAGATAGAATTTGTCCCTCTCATAAAGAGAGAGATATCAGTGGATCCCTCGATATGATAGACTGATAAATGGCCAAATCCAAGAAAATTTATATGATCAATGTCACTTGGATGCTTTCAGTTTACCTTCAGATCAATACTAGTATGATTGAACATTAAGGATGACTTTTTCATGCTTTATGTTTAATCAAAGGATATCGTACGACAAAATGATGTGATAAACATTATTGATTAGGTTGTATTGATTTTGATCCTCTTGCAACTTGGGTAGTCATAATGTATTGCTAGAGACTGCTTATAACTTGTGTACGAAAAAGAGGTTTTTGTTCACTGTCAACGTTGCATGAACCTAATATGCCGCACATAAAGAACGCCTTTGCATAATTTCAAATGGTCCAAATTGACGAATTTTACGGGATAAAATTCATGTCAGAAAAGCCATAACGGTATGCTATATTATTGCTTATTTAAGTAGAGGCATATATGTCATTCACTTGAAAACCTAAATATAATGGTCGTTTAAATAGGTGTTTAAGTGTGAGCATTGTATACGTACGAAGGATGCTGGAACCCTAAAAATAAATTGGAATCTTGTTTTGGATTTTTGTTAGTTCTCTGGACTTTAGAGATAGGAGAAAAATGTTTACAAGATTTCCCGAAGCTAGCTTTCCAACCGGTAGCCACTGTTCGTGTATGGATTTCTAGTAGAAGGTGCTCGTGTGAACGTCGTACAAAATCGGTCAATTGAAATAGGGAAGTAGCGATCAAGGTATGGTTTCAACTATGATATTCAAATTAAAGTTACCGAATGCACCCCCATTTTAGGTTTTTTCCTACTCCAAATTGGACATCAATGGAAATGACACAATTGCCCCTTCATATAAATAAACCACACTACCACCAACACACATTCCATCCAATTTTGGGGCACCCCACCTCCGCCCTCTCTCATCTCCATCGAAACTCAAGTGTTCCATCGGCGGTCGTGCATCGATGCTTTCACGTTCAAAACAGTCAATTGTGTGGAACAATCGATTTCAATCATATTAAGCTTTGAATCAACTATTTTGGTGTGGCAAAAAGTGTGTTTGGAGTTTTGGTTTTCATTGTAGGGTTTTCTAGATCCAGCTATTTCGAAGTGGTTTTGAGCATCGAATGGTCCAATGTAACACAATGGGGTAGGAAGAGCTACAAGAATAGATATTTGTTGCTGTTGTTTGTCAGTTTTTTCAACTTTTAATAAGTCTCGGTAGTACTGAGACTCAAGACTTATCAATAAGTCTCGGTATGTGGTGGCAGAGACTTATCATTAAGTTTCGGTATGCGGTGACCGAGATTTTTGTTGTGACCGAGACTTATCAATAAGTTTCGGTTAGGCCTGAACAAAATTTCGTTCATATTTCCGGCTCTGTGTGGCCAACAACCACGGGGTTCCAAAAAAAAAAAAAAAAAACCAAGAAAATGAACAATATACAAACAAGGCCACGACAACACATAAAATGCAACAACAATGAAGCGTTGCTCGCGCCGTCAAAACGCAACAACAACAACAACAACAACAACAACAACAACAACAACAAACGCAAACAAGGCCGCCAAAAATCTCCTACGACTCCGTCTCGTCGTTCGTGCTGCTCTAGGGCCAGAAGAATTTTATGGCTGCGTTGGCTGGGATAGGCGTCGGGCGTTGGGGTGCGACTGTAAGTGTGTGAGTGGGATGCTCAATTGCAAGAACAGGGGGTATTATTGCCATTTCACCCCAATTTTGTTGAGTGCCTTGGGTAAACACTTGGTGCCCTTTGTAATGTGGTGTCTTCCGTAATGGGTGGGGTGCCCATAGCGGGGCTCAAAGAAATTAGTACGGGAGTCCATTTAGTAATAAACGGGCTCGTTCAGCGGCTCCCTTTTGAAAATGAAGTTTTGCCAAAAAGACTTATGTTTATCGATGGAGGGAGTATTCCCTTTTCTATTAGCGAATGGTATTCTTATACACGTAAAAAAGGCTGCATACCAGTCCCATGCCACTTTGAAAATGAAGTTTTGCCAAAAAACAGGCTCACATGCTTTGATGTGCATCGCACGGTTACAAAATAGGTTTTCAAACAGGTCTATGATCGGTGTGTAACTTAACTGTGTAATTGAAGCATGTGGCTAGCTTGATCAAACGACAGCAATGTGAACTTGTTCCAAATTTTCCTACTCTTTACTCGGGAAAGCAAAATAAGGTTTTCATCCTCACTCTCATCTAGCGCACTATCTTGTATCTAATTTTGTTGAGAAGCATTCATTATGCACACCCTAGTTTGTGACGTATTCACCCCCAACAGCATATGCACTCATATCGAATTAATAAAATGCCATAATTGTGCCTCACCCTTGGAGAAGGTTGTCTCTTTTTTTAAAGTAAGGAATACCTTTCATGAACAGATATTGAACTATTCTTTTTCTCTTTTTCGGTCTAACCAGATATATTCGATTCCCTTCTCAACAATATATGCTATTGCTCCATTTCCCAAAATAGAAAGTTAATGAAAGGATAAAAATTCTGTCATGAATTATAAAGCTTAACGCCTACTGCCAGAAGCTTATTAGCGACTGATGTCCATCTGAAATTTGATTATCTAGCCGAGGCACTGCGCATTTTTTTAAAAATACATAAATAGTAAGGAACATGTGATGACAGTTGGAAATGGCAGTATGATATTTAAGCTCTGTTTAACAACACTAACTGATAATCTAGCTGATAACTAATAATTTAGCTGAAAGCTGATAATCTAGCTGGCAGCTGAAAACTGATAATTTAGCTGATCATTTAAAATAGTTTGGAAGAAATAATTGATCAAGTAACGAAGAAATACAAAATGACATAAAAGACATCCTATATATTATAAATGATATATATGTATTATTAAATGTAGTACTTATAAACATAATTATTTATTTAATAATTATTTAATAATATATATAAATATATTATTTATTATTTAATAATATTTATTTAATCTTTTTTAAAAAATATTAAATATTAATAATATATTTATAATTTAGTATTTTTTATTTTTTAATGTTTGGTATTTTTTGACTTAATTAATGTATTTGTAAGGTTTTCAAAATAAAATATATTAATATTGACCGAAAACATTAAAAAATAACAAATAACGTGAAAACGAAAAAACGAAAAAAACAAAAAACAAAAAACAAAAAACAAAAAACAAAAAAAAAAACAAACAAACAAACAAACACATGTATTTTTCGTATAGGGAAAGTAAACTAGATACCGCATTTTTTTAACTAAATGCTATTTGGGATAGCATCCAAGATTTTAAAGTTTCATCTAGCTTATTTTTAAAATAAGCTACTAACCAAACACAGTTTATTTACTGAAGTAGCTTATAATCTAAATTATCTAGCTGATAAAATGGTTCGTGCGTGCCAAACAGTAGTGCATTTTACATCTATGCACATACATAGTAAACAGCCACCATTAGGATGAATTATATACTCAATTTGGGGCGATAATATGAACTAGCAAACGGCTTAGTGAAATCATCTGAGCAAGCCATTCGAATCCGCTCTGGTGTTGCAGGGTTATCAAGTTGAAACCATTCGTCATGACCCAACACTGCTCTTGCTGCTACTATGGCATCTTTAATAGCAAAAAATACTGAGGAAGCAAGAAAGAAAGGAGGCTCTCCTACCGCTTTGGATGAATGAATTGCATTCACATTTGGAGCACCCTGTAACTCAATTTGAGAAAACCACGGAAAGTCAGATCGATTTAATGCAAAAAACAAGAACAAAGAAAAGGAGTCTCCAAGGCAAAGAAAACATTTCTATTGCTCTATAAAAGATGTAGAGACAATAGTTTTCACCTTTAAAAGTGAAACATTGAATCTTATAGGTATATCATTTGCAGATGGAATTTTGTAAGTTCCAGGACCACAAGTATAGAGATGACCAGGCCGTATCCATTTATGATCTGCATCGCCCCATTTCAATTCTTCCAATGCAACCCAACCTAATCCCTGTATAAAGGCTCCTTCAATCTGGAAACGAAATTTATAAAAATGTCTCATGAAAATGCATTCAATTTTCTTTTTATACTTTTAAATCAATTTGCAAAACTAATTAAGTTGCCCTCAAACATTTAAGTTTTTTTAGATTTGGCCCCTCAACTAATGTTTGGGTGATTTAAACCCTTTTAACTTTTATTTAAGTTGACATTGGATCCTTCCAATGTTAAAACAAACGGAAGCTATATGTGGCCTGATCAAGCATAGACTATTAAATAACAACTATATGTGCATATATTTAATTTTTTGGATTATTTTCATCGAAAAAAAATTAGATACATGTCATTCCATTGTGCTCGATTAAGGCCAGCTATGCTCTATGGAAGTGAATGTTGGGCGGTAAAGCAACAACAATTACATAAAATGAACGTAGCAGAAATGAGGATGCTTAGGTGGATGTGTGGTAAAACTCGTAAAGATAGAATAAGAAATATAGAAATTCAAAGACAAGTAGGAGCACCAATTGATACAAAGATTAGGGAAGGGCGGTAGCGGTGGTTTGGTCACCTGCAAAGACGGCCTACAAATGCCCTAACTAGAAAACTCGACTCAATAGAAACTGTAGAAATTCGACGAGGTAGGGGCAGACCAAAGTTAACATGGGATGCATTAATTAGAAGGGATTTGAATGGTTTGAAAAGCTCACCATCAATTGCACTTAATCGAGCACAATGGAAAAGTTTGATCCATGTAGCCGACCCCAGTTAATTTGGGACTGAGGCTATGTTGTTGTTGTTGTTGTTGTTGTTGTTTCGATCATAGATTAGTATTTTTATAGATCAAATTTAAATGTGGACTCTCCGTTAGCTTCCGTTTGTTTTAACGTTGGTAGGATTTAATGTCAACTAAAATTAAAATAAGATGGTTCAAATCACTCAATTAGTAATTGAGGGGTCAAATCTAAAAAACTTTAAAGTTTGAGGGCCACTTAATCAGTTTTGCGTAAATCAATATATGAAATATATTTTAAATAAAAAATATAAGATACAACAAATGCTTGACATGCTTCTGCTTCAGGGGCATTTCTGTCAATTCAAACTGAATAGAGAAATGACATGACTGTTCAAACAAATACAGCAAATACACAACGAATCTATAAATCTTAATTTATGAACATTATTTGCATTCAACCTCATTCAAAATGGTGCACACTAAAAGCACACCGTTAGATCTAGCCTACTAGCTCCAAAACAAAAGGAGGAGAGGCCTCAAGTCATGGTCGCGGGCCTTCAATGTCGGGGGAGGCGAACGTCAATAACCGACTTTATCAAGTGACGACTGACGAGCATAAGCCTAATTGGCAAGTGACGACGTGGTGGCGTGAATGCCAACAGTCTTACTTTTTTTTTTTTTCCTCTTTGAACTATAGTCTATGGTGTTTTTTTGTCCCCATGTTTGGGGTTAATGTTGCGCCATGGGGTTAATGTTGCGCCAACATGTGTGCGCGTTGTTAGACTTCAGTTCCGAGCGTAAGTGGAATGTAATATCTATTATCCTCATTGTAATAGATTATTGTACCCTTTTGGGTTAGAAACATCAATGCAACCATTGTTAACAAAAAAATCTAGCCTAACGGGTTTTTTTATAGGCCTCAAACCCTAATTCTTATCTAACTCAAACTTACAATCTTAATCCTACTCAAGCATAAATATTATTAAATTTAATCTGAAACAAAAGAGTTCTATCAGAACTCAATAACTCTATAATTACACACAAGTAAACACACCAAATTCTAATTTGATTAGGCTGTTACATACTACAAATTTGAGCCAAATTCTAACAATGACAATGTCAAATAGAGATAAAACATTTGAAACATTTCAATTTTCGAAACTGATGTTTCGATTAGGAGTTTAGGATTAATACACTCAAATGTCTGTGCATATAAGACTCTACAACGGAGACATTCTCCAAGCCAACTGAATGTTATTAGTGACCTTTGAATTAAGATCCAATGGTCTTCTTGGTCTTCCATGTAGAACTAAATGGATAAATGATTCGGGAGAAAATCAATAAAGCATAGAAGTTTTAATTTGTTTCAAGTTCTAAAATTTATGAGACCTAAGTATAGATTTAATCCCGAAATCTAGAAACTAAGGTTCGAATTCTCTATTTTTAGCGTCAATGAAATTAAGAATTTCGAGGCAAGAACTAATACGCAAAATCTCATATTCATTGTGTTGTTTTGATTCAGCTTTTCAGCCTTCCTTTATTCTATTTGTTACCGTCTCTATATATTTTGTTCGAAGTTGACTGTAGAAAGATATCTCTGGATCCATCTTTTATGAAAATGACAGCATCCTCAACCTCAAATCTCCTACACGTTTATCATGCCTTTCTATCAACATCAAAAATGCAAAGATACCACATCTCATATGGCTCTTTAAGTTTTCTCTATTTACTTCCACTATCTTGTTACATGTATATATTTAAATTTCTCAATGCATTATATAATTTATATGGGAACGATACTAAAATATGTAATACGAGTTGTGCTCCAGATCTAGCAACCCCTAAAGGGACAACAAAACCGGAACTGTTTCATGCAAATGTTCCATAGGCAGCAATACAATTAACTGTGAAGGGTATAGACCTGCTCCCTGAAACAGCACCAGACATCTAATGAGAAACATTACAAAATTTTAGTTGCCAACAAATCAAAGAGATGCCCACTCTAAACAATCACAAGCAAGTAGCAACTTATTGACGGTTCCATAACCAGCGTGATAAAAATGATCCATACAATCCTTATATGTAATACTATAACAACAACATAGCCTCAATCCCAAATTAATTGGGGTCGGCTACATGGATCAAACTCTTCTATTGTGCTCGATTAAGTGCAATTGATGGTGAGCCTTCCAAACCATTCAAATCCCTCCTAATTAATGTGTCCCATGTTAACTTTGGTTTACCCCTACCTCGTCGAATTTCTACAGTTTCTATTGAGTCAAGTTTTTTAGTGGGGGCATTTGTAAGCCCTTATATGTAATACTAGGATAGACATAATCAAACATGCAACTTGATGGCTAAAACATATACAGGAGAGTGAAGGGGAATGGATCGAATAATACCTGTCCGACATCAATTGCTGGATTCAAAGAATATCCCAGATCCAACAGGACATCTGCAATCCTCGTGTGGAAGTCTCCAGTTAAGGTATCAATTTCAACCTCAGCAAAGGCGGCTCCAAAGGTATAGTACTTGAAAACACTACCCTTACCACTTGTCCAATCAAATCCAATATCAGGTGTAATGTAAAATCCGTGAGCAGAAAGATCTATTCGCTCCATGTAGCATGCATTTGCCAACTGAAAATGAATAAAGCAAATATGTTTTCCACCAATATGCAAAATTGTATAAGTGAAAGCCATTCAACAGAAATTCTATTAATTTTACATTTTAAATTAATATTACAATAGTAATAAACAAAAACAAAGAAGAAAACTATACAAAAGAAATTCTATTAACTTTACATTTTAAATTGATATTAGAAAAGTAATAAACAAAAACAAAGAAAAAAGAAAACTATATAACCCAATAAAACATTGCCCCAAACAAATCAGGAATTCAATCACTAGGAAGCAGTTTTATAGTGTATTTGTCTTTAACTTGGATTGAACATTTCTTTATGACCACTACCACTACCACTACCACTACTACTACTGCTACCCATTGTATAATTATATATACATATGTATAAGTAATATTAATAAGCACCAATAACAAAATTTTCCTTTAGATGAAAGTTCAAATTTGCCCTCCTATTTGGATTTCCCCTCTCTCTCTTACCAATTTTGCGTGTCTTTCTCGCCATCTCTACCTTCCTCGTGAATTGAAAATGATGAAATTACGTTTTATTTTGTCATAATGGTTTAATTTAGTGAGCACGTAAACACGTACGCATATTTCATTAGGTTCAATACATTAATTTATTTATTTTTGTATTGTATTTTAATTTTGTATAAATATTACGAAATCAAATTATTCTAAAAATTTAAATGAATGCAATTTATTTATTTCCCCCAAGCGCAGTGAGCGGGTTCGAACATGCGTAATATATATGTGGGTGATTCTACCATGGGAACTAAAAATTCAAAATTTGAATGCATTTAATAATCATTAAATGCACAACATTAGTCACCATCGGATCTTGTATTACGATCCAATGGTCAAAACACATGGTACCCATGAAGCCCATTGTAATTCGACTTTCCCAAACATGTTGGTAGCACATTACTCATTGTCAAAAATATATAGTGTGCTTTCATTCCAAATAATTCACTTGTAACGACCCAAATTTCCTAAACCGGTATTTTGCCAAGTTAAAGGGGTTATTTTCGTAATTTCATATAATATGTGTGTATGGTGTGCTATCTTGGTTGTATTATATGATATTTGGGAATTAATTAGGGGCATTAGACCTAAATTGGTGAGACTAAACCCCTAAGACTCAATTGATAACAAGAACTAAGAACTAAGAACTAAGAATAATGAAACGAGTAATTGAAAGAAGACATAAAACAAGGGCTATTGATGAGTCTAGAACTTAAGATAAGATGATATGAGATGGAGGGTCGAGATTTGTGCTCTCCAAACCTAACCTAAACCCTAAGTATAAAAAGGGAAGAGATGCCTTGTGCCACCATTTGGAAACAAAGAAAACAAAGGAGGCTGGGATTTAGTTTGAAAGGATAGGGGAAGAGAAGTTTGGAGTTGGAGGGGGAGAAATTACACTAAGCCACAGACTTTCCACGAGCTTGAGATTCACTCAAGCTAGGTAAGAACCTGATATGATCCCAATTAATAAGAGACTAGGGGACCACCGATCAAGGATCGAAACTTTGGTTTCGCCTTATAATTCGCCCTTCTTGATAATCGGAATTAATTCGGAGAAGTTTAATTCGACGTGGAGAATTTTGGTAAAAATTCGCTAACTTAGAGAAATTTAAGAAATTTTTATTAAATGGTCAATAAACTAAAACTCATTTTATGGGATGTCAAAACAAACACAATTATGCATATATACCTAAAAAATCTACAATTTAACGGTTTCAAGTCAATTTTATCGGTACTAGTCATGCATACTGTGTATGGTAGATCACTTTTTAGTGATAATAATTACACTTAATTTGATTCTTTAACCATTTATTAATTGCACGTTCTCATAAGTAAAATTAAAATTATGAAACATGCTTTTATTTTATATGGGTGAGTATTTAAAGTAAAAGAAAAAATCCACTTTTTGACATTATGCATCGATTGAAAAAACTACAAAGCGTAGTAGAGATGTGTGTGCAAAAGTGAATCTCGATGCATACGTTGAATCCTAATGCAAAGTCAAGGGATCACATGATTGGTGTAGGGATGTGTGTACAAAGGTGAGTCACTCTCGAATTCTCAATAACCCCTAAATGTCACCATCAATTACAACCCTCAACCATTTCGTCTCCTACACACTTATTTGATTTTTTTTACCGAATGTTTGCAATTTCTCCTTGTTTTTAGCAATCCATATCAATTTATATCAATGTTGTCGATTTTGAACATAAACTTCGGAGAAGTTTTGTAATTATTAAAGTACCCGTGAACTTCGTTTCGATCCCTTCGACTTCGATAAACTTCGCCTAAACTTCGGCTAATTTTATCGAATTTTCATTACTTGCCACCGATGCAACACTAAAAGTGTGAGTGACTGAGCTGAGACTTTTAGGCAGGAACATGAACGCTTTTAGGCAGGAACATGAAAGTAAGTGTGTTCATTTTGGGGGGAAAAGTGAGAGTATAAATAAGTTGTGATCGAAGAGATAGGTATCCATAAAATTTTAATTGAATTAAGTTAACTCTTTTGAAATTGGGATTAGAGAGTTTTAAGACTCTTCTCCAGGTTTTCCGGTTCTTCTTGTTGTTTTCGTTTATCTATTAAGCAATAAGATTTCAGGATTATATTAGTGGTATCATAGCATCTTCATCATAAGTAAATCAAGAATGGATTCAAGGTTTTTGTCGGATGAGATGTTAAGAGGTCTTAACGAAATAAAGTTAGGGCCCGATCGCATATTAGTGAAGCTCGATACATGGTCAGTTCGTTCTTCTTCACTTCCAGCGAGACCTCATATGATGATGGTGATTGCACATTGGAGCTGCCAATGCTTTCAGATCCATCCATTGTTACGAACGACAAACAAGACCTTATAGATCTCGTTACGGGCGATGTAAAGGTCATTCCCAAATCAAATCTCAAATTGGGCGACTATTCATTCGCTCGTTCGCGCAGAGTATATTGTGAAACCATTGCCGATTTCATTTTTGTGGATTCAAGCTCCGCCGCTTGTGTTGTCGTCACAAGTTCCAGATCTGCTAGATCTAGGGATTATTTAGGGTTTGCCGATTGGTGGGCTACCAACACCACCAGATCCGTTGGTCACAAAAGCCTCAAATCCACCAAATCCAAGAATGTCCACCCTAACAACATTTTTCTCATTCTTCACAAATGGAAGCGAGCTTCATCAATATGAAGCCAGAACTTGAGATCCCTTCTAGCTTCATTCTCGACATCGATGTTGGTGTTTGGTTTCATTCTTTCATGTCCACATCTAACGATCTGCGCTCTAAGTTCGAAGATCGTAGCTATCAAGTTGCAATCTTTGAGACGATGCTTTAATTCCAATCTAACAATGAAGGTAAGGTTACCTTCGCAGAAATAGGGCATGCTCGAGTTGTTTTTGTTGGGTTTTGGGGTTCATACGCAGCGGAAATTACAAAACAATTTTGACAAAAACCCCAACAGGATCCGAATCTAATTCCATTAAAAACGTTTAAACCATGAAAACTTAATCATACATCGGTCGCAATATACATTTCTGAAGGTTGATCGATCTCTAAGGCGCTGCCAACGACGAACGCCTCTACCACCCAGTCCACACACGAACGGCTAGCGAGATTCGAAGTGCTAGCTTCGAGAGAATACCAAACCTTTTTGTTTCTCTCCAAAACGATCCAGAGCGTACCAGAAAACCTTAATTCGTTTCTAAAACGAAAATAGAGTTTCGCCCCTTAATCTTTCCTTCGTGTGTTCTAACTTAAAGCGTCTATTTATACAACCCTTGTATATAGACGGTTAAGTAAATTACACATATACCCCTACTTAAAGAAGTATAAGTGTAATACACCACAAGGACGTTTTTGTCATGAATTTTATCATATAAAATTCGTTTTTCTCGAACCATCTTAAAATCTCGCAAAACCATTCTTAGTGTGCGACCCAATAGGCTCATACAACGTTGGCAGTGTACCAAAACACATTTTGGTATACAAGTCATAAGCGGCATCTAGCAAGACATTATGACTACCCAAGTTGTACGAATATCAAATCGATACAACCTAATCAATAATGTATATATAACATCATTTTGTCACACGATATCCTTTTGATCAAACATAAGGCATGGAATTGTCATCCAACATGTTCAATCGTACTAGTCTCGATCTCTAGGTAGACTGAAAACATCCAAGTGACATTGATCAATATCAATTCACTTAGACTAAGCCTTTTAACACTCTAACACATCGAGGGATCCACTGGATATCTCTCTTTATATGAGAGGGACAAATTCTATCTTGATTACACAACTTCATCACATTACTCACACAGTAACCAATCACAACCTTTATAATCGTTCGGTTAAAAACAACGTTTGATTGTGTCAAATCACTGTGTTCCTAATGTTGAAGTCTCTGGTAATCTCAAGTCGAGGATCGAAAAATATACCTATCATGAGAAACAACTATGACTTAATCCATGTGATGTTCTCATAGCGGGTCGGTCCAGTACTTTGTTCCCTAACAAATACTCGTGATCACTATACGTATAATCATCATATGATCATCAATCAAGACTCACACTAGTCTTAATTCATTATAGTTCCCAGTATAATGATCGACTAGGGACATTTAGGATATTTCTGTAAATAACCATGGATCTTATTATAATGTAAACATGCAAATTAATTATAATAAACAGCAAATGAAATCCTCTATTTTATTAACTAAAAGTATTCATAAAGACAGTTAATGGATTGACCTAGGGCACATGCCCCAACAGTTTTGAAATAGAGAGATAGTTTGCATGAGGGTGTACAATGGGGGGCGTCTGTTTTTGGCTCATTGCAGCAAGGTGAATGCTTCCCCACCATTGTGCCACCACCTTGGCCACCGTCGATGTCTGTTGTGCAGATCATCATTTATTTTGTTGGTGCCTTAGTTTCATCTTTCATTTATGCAGTTTTATTGACTTGGGGACGACGACAAGGGTGATGTGATGGGCTATTCGAGGCGATCGGTGGGTGGGGATTAAGCCACCACAAGGGTACGTGTGTTTTGTGACTGTTTCCTATTTCCACACATTACCTTTCAACTTGTCTAATGTTGTTGGTTTTTCCTCAATTGGCAAACTCTTTATCAAAGTTTAAATGGGTGGACCACCTGCTCACCACATGGTTCGAGTATCATCGAGTGACTCAAGTTTTGTCTTCAACCTTAGTTATCACTGCAATTCTTCACAGCTTCATGACAGGATTGAAGGTCGTGTTCCTGTCATTCTACTCAATTTCTTCCTCAATTGCTCGCTTCACTTCTTTTGACGAGGAGGTCATATGGAGTACACCACTAGGTGTAGGCCTTGCGCTGCATACATCAATTCAATTTTGGGTATCTTTCTGTTCACTCGTATGGGGTATGTGTTCTCTTGGTGTGTACCAACTATGGCAATATTACAAGGAGAGAAGGGTACTCTGACTTATTGGGGGTTTCTACATGATACAAATTTTACACCAGCTCTATGGTTGCTCCTTGTGCTCTTCATATTTGGGTGTGTGACAGTCAGCCAAACAACAATATTTCAAGACAATGAAAAGGGGACTCACTTACACAGCTACGAGATGCTCAACACCACATGCTTTATAGCTAATGCGAGGTCCTTGGGCACCTTCTTTGTTCTTCGGTTCTTTCCGTTGCTGATGGTTGATGTCGAGTGCGTCTCTTATACAAGGTTCATATGGATCCTAGCATGGTCATTCTCTTTTAAGTTCACTGTTGATTCCTACTTTTGGGTTCTGAACAACACATGGTATACATCCTTTATTGGGTCCTATATCTATAATAATGACTCAGCTACAAGGGACGTTGAGATGTATTTCTATCAAGGTTTAAAAAATCGACAAACTTCGCTCGAACTTTGGGCGAAGTTTGTCGATTTTGAGGTGAGCGAAGCGAAGTTCAGAGGTAGTAGAAAAATTGTAAAAATTCGACTCAACCTCAGCTAACTTTGGTCGAACTTCGAAAACATCGATGGAAGTTAATAACACGCGAAGTTAAATTGTTATGTTTCCTGGAAGTTTAGCAAACTTCGACTAAAACTTCGACCAAAACTTCGCATATGCTAGAAATATACTTAAAATTCGGAATATCCTCCGCTGACATGAGTTTTATGCATTGTTGTATGATTAAGTATATTTCTAACATCTCTACGAAGAAACTTGAGTTTTTTAGCATTTAAAGTAAAATTTCGTAAACTTACGTAGACCGGCGAATTTTTGTCAAACTTTCATCGTCAAACTTAACTTCCTCGAATTAATTCCGAATTTTAAGTGAGCAAAGTCATAGGCGAAGTAGAAGTTTCGAACCTTGATTTCTATAATGGTTGGACAGCACATTGAAGATCAACTTGTTCACTTTGGAGGCCTTCCTGCATTCAAGGGTTTGGCCCTTGGTTTCTCTAATGGGTGTTGCTGAGGCTGTAAGATTTCGGTGTGTTGAACTTGTGTTTGCGAGGTTTGATGATTCAGGACACCTCGTTGCTCTTGTAACTAATGGTCCCGATGTTCTCAATTTCATTCTTCATTCCACTCATACGATAAGTAGGCTTGTTGTGTCGTGCTTCCGATTGATGTCCCACCTATGGTTGCTAATATTTCAAGTGTCATAGAGGTTGGCTCATACATCCCACAAGGGATGAGGTGTATTAATCATTCAGATGCTAGGGGATTGTTGAGCTTCATATCATGGTTGACATTGCTCTCGATTATTCGTCGGTCATCTTCTATTGTGTTGGCTTCTATTTTGCTCTTCATGTTGATTAATGATCCCGATTGACCTATGCTCTCTTTTCCAGCTTGAGGAAAAGGTGGATTCTAAAGGGGGAGTAATGATATGATCCCAATTAATAAGAGACTTGGGGACCACCGATGCAACACTAAAAGTGTGAGAGAGTGACTTTAGGCTTTTAGGACTCCTTTGAGTTTTGGCTAAAAACTGTAATTGAATTGGGTTAACTCTTTTGAGCTTTGGGTTAACTCTTTTGAGTTTTGGCTAAGAGAATTTTAAGACTCTTCTATGGGTTTTCTCGTTCTAGTTGATGTTTTCGTTTGTCGATTGAGCAATAATATTTCAGGATTCTATTATAACCCTAACCTGACATGTTCAAACTTGAATCAAATTGTTGAAATAAATGGTTATTTATAGTCAAGTTGCTTGGAATTGGTTTGCTTTGACTTTCAAATGGGTTATGAGGTTGGGAATGGATTCCTTGTGTTTTGACTTTGTTTTGGGATCCATTCCACCTCACTTGAATGATTTCACAGTAGATTCAAGGTTTGAATGATGTTTTCAATGGATTTAACCCGAGTCATGTCAAATCTATATTTCCTTGCAAAACTTATGGTTTCAATGTTTTCCATTGCTATTTGTTGTTATAGAAACCAATGGGACCGACCCTTGAGGTTTTGAAATGAATTTCTAGATTTTGGATTTGGAGAAGTCACATTCGTGACCAACGGCTTCATTGGCGCCATGGGGTTTATTCACACGACGCTAACCAAGTTGTTGGATTTGGTTTTCTGGGCAGACGATGCCCAACGTCGTGACAACGTCTTAGGATTTTGCTCAAGAACACAAGACGCTGGCCACGATACTAAGTTTTAAAGGACTCAAACTATTCAACGACCTGAGCAGCATCGTCACATTTGAGTGTACGATGCTAACCACGACCTTGGATCATTGAGAGCTATATTTCAGGCTTTGAATGGCGTTGTTGGCAGCGTCGCCACCTTGAAATGGTGACGCTGACCTTGAACAGAGTTGTGTTTTCGACTTTTAAGTTTTTCGAGTTTTCTTCAAGGTTTCTATCCCCAGAAAGGATCGAGGTAGTGAAGACTTGCCCCGAAAACCTATGTCGCCGCGGTGAAGGCGTGACATTAATTCAAAAGGATTTAACAATTTTCAACATCTTAAGATCAATTAAATAAACTTACATCAATGAAATATAGTTTAATGAATTGTATCGATTAATACTAATGTAGATACTCCAGGATGACCACATCAGACTTCTTGGAGTAAGGATACGGATTGGGATTAGCAGCGATCGAGGTAAGTGGGGTTTGCTCTATTATCAATCATGTCATGCTATTAGTATAACTTCGGTCTCATGTAAGTTAGAGACTTGGGATGGGATGCCATGTACTATTGACTTGATTCTTGCTATATCTATGGTTGCATGCATATACCTTATGTGGGGATCGTCGGAGGAGGAACTACAATTGTTACTTATTGCGTTAATAGTTGCTAGCAAATTGACATGGGAGTCGTAGTCGCGAGCACCATGATCCACTTCAATCATTATTTACTGTGTTTGTAGTCGCTATCACAAGGGACATGGGAGATCGAAATAGTAGTTGATAGCTGGAGGAGCCATGGTAGGGTGACAGCTTGGAAGAACACTACTTGTGTTGAGAAGCTCAACTAAACAACATAGATGTACAATGTGTTGGGTAGAGTCTGTCTTCACAGGGAGCATGGGAAATCGGTCACCGGAAATGATGTTAATAGTATGTGTGCATGATGGAACTATGAATTGCATTTATATCTATGAATATGCTTTCATTCTTGATATCTCTCAGTTGCAATTATCATTCTTGTATCTCTCTACTTATTGTTGCATGCTAGTTATGTATTGCATTTGGTATTACTTGGATGATTAATGGTAGAGCGGATTCCCGCGCGTTGATATTTTGCTCACCCCACTTCTACCTCCAAGTACCTCTTCTACTGCAATAGGGAAAGGAAAGGAGAAAGTTCTGACCTAGGAACCCTTTCCTTTGCATGAGTTGGATGATATACTTTATTATGGTTGGTTGAAACAATTAATGTATTAAACATGGATTTTAATGGGTAGACTTTTAAACCCATAGTTGATTTAGTTGTAATGACTATCTACATCATCTTCTGCATTTTTATACAATTCAGAGAGGCGTTTATATTCCCTATTTTATTTAGCCTTTAAAATTGTTATTGTACATAATTGTTGTTATTCCACAGGGTAAGGCTAACCGGATCATTGCTCGATTTGTTGGGTTATCTCGAGGGGTTTGGTGATGGTTAGGATCGGGCGACCCCGGTTTGGGGATTGGGGTCGTCACATCACTAAATTGCTAAGACTGCACATGTTTGGCATTCCTTACCATCTGTAATTGTGATTCTGATTGTCATTCTGGACCACCCCTATAGCCAACTTACACTTTTCTCCCTTAGAAAAAGCTTGCCACCTTTTCACAATGTGAGAAATGAAGATAAAATGTAAATCACATGATTGACAGATTCACCCTCTCATTTACACAATATGCGACAGTGAGGTGATAAACACCATTGGTGGACATCTCTTTGGAGAAACTCCATGGAGATGACTCATCCCAGCATTATAAACTACCCAGAAATCTCAACTTCAGTGATGGTTCTGTCGTTCCGATTTTTAACTTCCAATTTCCTAAACTATGTGCTACCAAAGTTTAATAAAGTAAAATAAAGCAAACTCCCTAAGAACATAGAAGTTCAGTACAACCACCACAATCTAAGAGGCGTCAGCTAGCATTTACAATCCACTGAAGATCAAAGTTTTGCACAGTCAACAGTCTTAACACAAAAGCATACACATTCACAACTTCCTTTAATCCTTAGCAAATCTGACAATCTGACATCGTAAACAGTAGTAAAAACTAAAAACAATTTCAGATCCACTTGGTAAAAGTTTTTCCTTGATCAATTTCTCGTTGATCTCAAACTTTGAATGAACAATTTGAAAACACCTTCTTCAATGATCACAGAGATGGTCTTAAGCACAACATGAATGCGGAGAACCAATACGCAGTTTTTTTACAATCACAAAGACAGACAGATCCTCTCAAACCAAGCACATAAGAATGGGGAAAAACTCAAAAGTTATCTTGCAATCTTGCTGTCCAGCTGTAATTTTCATACGGAAAAAGGTAGGGTGGCATACTTTTGATACATACATTTGCTAAACGGTTGTTCAGATCTTTTCCATTACGAATTGAGATGCGCGCACCCACATTTTAAACTTGTGTCCAAAGGAGCCCACCAACTGTGTAGCAAAAGTATGTCAACATTGCATTTTCCTTTCTGTATCATATATCTCTTGAAAAATTGAATAGCATGCAACTTCATGTTTCTACACTAGTAAAACATGTCCCGGACAGTTTAATGAACTGAGTCATTGTATTTCTGTATTCCTTGAGTGTTTTCTTTAATTTATCTGGGTAAAATCTGGTCATGTATCTCTTAGGAGAACTCTTTGATAACAATGAAACGAGGTATCAAAGAAGGTCAATTTATGAAACTTTGTCTTGTTAAACTTGATGCAAGCGATATCATGGTGTTCCAATCCCTAAGCTGAATACTTGTGAAGTGGGCTCCTTGACACATTCATCTTTATTGGTAGGGACAAACTACCACAGGATAAGGCATGTGTGAAGGCATTGTGAAGGCATTAATCAAACCATTCAATGAAAGGTTTGGATAACTGTTGAAGATGAGTGGTGACCTGTAATGGTACAAGATCTACAATGAAGATGTTCCAAAAATTTTAAGCAATGGACTACTAAGGAAGTTAAAGCGACTTTGGGAAACTTTAAGCTAAAATGCAATATTTAGTGTGGTTGATGGACAACATTTCAAATTGATCTCTATTTAGATTCTGAAGTATGGGAAATCTCATACAAAGTTCATAAAGGTACAATATCATTCAAAATTTTAATGCTTGAATTGTTGGGTTCTGAAAAATTAAAGATGTAAGATGAGACTATAACTGTCTGCAATTGGAAGCTAAACATCAATGCAAATCAAGCACACCAACTGTGGAAAAAATACGCCAAACTCAAGCTAGTTAGTAGTTAGCAGAGCGACCTTGAGATCTTTGCCTGAAAGGTTTGCACCAAAAGCAACAAATTGCAAATGCAATATTGAACTATATCTTTTAAAAAAATCCAACTTGATTCTGCATTTGTTTATAAAACATATATTATTAGTACTCATTCCCTATAACATTTCAAGAAGTAAACCATGATCCATAAAATTATCTTCCATGTGGCTTTTTTTTGCCCACAAAATATGTTCCCAAGAAACTAGCTCATTGATAAAATCTCCTGTGGGTCCTACTACTAAAAGAAGCATACCTAAGACTACAGTAATTAGAAGTTAACTAATTAAGAATTTTTGTTTATTTAGAGGATTTTAATTATTAGGAAGTTGCTAATTAGATAGCTTTCCTTATTCGTTTTATTAGAATGTTTCCCTTCCTCTACTTTAGTAGTTTCTATTCCTACAAGTCTTTTCTATTATATGAAAGGTTTATGAAAGGCCATCATTACTTTTTTTATAGGGATAAAGACCATCATTATGGAATAATAAAATAATTTATTACTTGTGAAGAAATCAGTCCAAGGAGAAACAATCACGAACTAAATTCTATTTAAGACTCAATAATGGCCTAGTCTTATTTTATAAACCTATTCAAAGGTTCATAGCAATTTGGTATCAGAGCTGATGATAATCATGGGCGACATGGAGGTTTTGAAAAATACGCGAGACTTTCATAGAGTATATGACAAATTGGTAAAAGGCTTTAAAGGAGTTAATGGCAGACATCTCTACACCAATGCAAGCAGAGTCAAAGCAGCCAACACATCTAGATGCCAAGAGATAGTACAACGGCTAAACTGTGCGGGCAATGACAAAGAAACTTGAGGCTTTCAAGGAGCAGATAAATACTCAGCAAAAACATTTGGAGGAGCAAATGGTGGATCTCTCTATAGCAATGCAAGGAGCGTCAAATCAACTGGCCAGCCAAGACATTAAGGGGCAAACCAACGACTGTAAAGGACACCACAATAGGATAGAAACAAGATTCGACTCACTGTTCAAGGGTCAATTAATAACCTAATACACCAAAATTGAGTCCCCCACACTTATGACAATGCCGAAGACCCCCCCCCCCCCCATGGGCCTAATCGAGGACCACGGGTCATTATCGAGATGTAGCGACCGAGAGACCTTGAAATTGCCATGAACCTTTCTCAAGCCTTAGAGCACAAATGGAAGATCTTGAAGTATCGCCTTGTATCATGCTTGGTGGTATCTTGGAGCACCTTCATATCTAATGGCAACTCATCTAGCACCAGCACCGCTAAAAATGCAACCCCACACCTTGCAGACAATCCAAAGAAGTAACAAACAACAACACCAGCATCACCAAGATAGGCAACTCATTTCCTACATTTGTCAAACAACTATTCTAGATAGTCGTATTGAAAGAAGATGGCAACGATGCCCTTGATCCCTTTTTGTTTATCAGAATTTGAGCTTCAAAACACACTCAAAGCCCAGGAAGGGAGTAATGATGCGATCTCTTGCGGGCCCCACTACCAAAAAAATCATACCAAAAACTACCATAATTAGAATTCAACTAATTAGAAATATTATTGCACGTAAGAGTGTCCGATTATTAGGAAGTTACTAATTAGATAGCTTCCCTTATTTGTTTATTAGAATGTTTCCCTTCCTAGTTGGGCTTTACTTTAATGGTTTTTATTTCTACAAGTCTTTCCTATTGTATGAAAATCTATAAAAGACCAACATTATGGAATAATAAATTACGCTATTACTTGTAAAGAAAATAGTCTATGGAGCACATATTGTCTACTATACAAGACTTGATCATGAACTAGTCCTATTATAAGGTCCACAAAACTCATCCTACCATTCTCAATCATTATTGTAGTATCCATCTAAGAGAACACATTTATAGAAAATTTTCTCTCAAGGGAATTAGGTTGAATTATCCCTTCAATTGAATAAGATATTGAACTAGAGCAAAATACAATTCTGAATTTTTTGCATTTCTTCAACTTTTAAAACCTATGTGAGCAAAAGACTGTCATCTCAAATAAGAAATAAAGAGATCACATTAGAATGGCTCTTAAAACTACCTTTGCTTTCTCTCAAAAACAACAAACTGCTGATAAAAAGCTTTTAATTCCTTCATTATGATAAGCATAAATAGTTAGGCAAAATGAAGTTAAAACGAGTTTGAGAACTTCACAGAAAAAAATAAATAAATAAATAAATGAGAGGCTTACCTCTGCGAATGAAGTATGCTTTTGTCTAGAAGCAATAGGCTCCATTCGTGCTTTTATTTGTTCACAAGCATCTAAAACTGCTGCGCCATACATATCTGAACTTGCAGAAGCAGCGGTCGGAGATGCATTTGGGACCTACACCGATGAAATATATACATAAAAGGTTTCACACTAAATAGAAAAGGATTTTCTTATGTGTGTAAGCTAGGAGGTTTAAATGTTTGTCCTGGGTTCATGTTACGTAATCTTGATACCATTTTGACCACCTTCATTAGCTTAAATTCAAAAATCATGAAGGAAGCCAGCATGAAATATGTTCTGCCTAAGTTGCTTTGAAGTTTTAATTGTTGGGTTTAAGTTAGGCTGAGTTCAAAATTTCACAATGTTTAGGGTTTGAGCTTCAACTTTAGGAATGGATGAACGAACTAGGCATATTCAAGAGGATATGCTCTAATGTATGCTATCTGCAAACAAAATTGTTTCAATAGACAAAACAAGGGATGAAATAAATAGAAAAATAGAACTTTGGAGGAGTATGTTAGAGTCTAAAAGCTTGAAGCTAAGCAGTTGTAAGATTGAATACGCGCATTACGAGGTCACGAATACTACAAATCAAAATATAGAGTAATTTAAATTGGGAAGTGGTTCTTAAAGTAAACTATTTTAGATATATAGGATTAATCATAGAAAAAGATGGTCATATTAAGGAAAGCCTTACACATTGAATTCAAACTCGAAAGATGAAATGGAGGAGTGCAATGGGTGCGCTACGTGATCAAGATATCATTGTTAAGCTAAAAGGAAAAGTTTATAACAAAAAAATTAGATCACTATGGTTTATGGGAGCAAATGTAGGGCATAAATAAGCAACACATACAGAAAATGAGTGTAGCATATGGATGTGCCGTAAAAATCGTTACGATAAATAAGAAATATGGAGATTTAAAGAAATATAGGAGTAGCACTAAAAAATGGGAAAACTAGGGAAGAGCGGTTGCGCTGGTTTAAGCACATCTAGATGGGCCTATAAATGCCCTAGTCAAGAAATTCAACACAAAATATCAATGAAATTTGAAGTTTCCAGTGCATTAATTAGGCAAGATTTAGAGGATTGCCAAGGCACATCATCAACTGCGTTAAATCAAGAAGAGAGGAAGAGTTTCTGTGACGCCCCAAAAATCTAAATCTGTAATTATTCCTACTATCGGGGGTATATTCGTAAAATTACATGTTATTTGTGTGATGGAGCGTTATATTGCTTGCATTATAGGAAATATATAAACTTAGGAGTTGAATTTAGCCTAAGTTGGAATGTTTAAACTTATAAAAACTCAATTAAATGATTGAATCTTGCATAATGGCATCTTATAAATAATTGAATGCATAATAGATGAATATAGGGATGAGCCTAGGACTTGAACCAATAATATGAGATGAAGGGTTGATTGGTCACCTAAACCTAGCTCTCTCAACTAGTATAAAAAACCAACTTATGAGACTTGTGCCTCTTTTACTTTAAAACCAACAAGGAGAGGAGAGAAACCCTAGGTTTCTTTGGAGTGGTGGAGACTTGGTGGCGGAACTTTGGAGATTAGGAATCCAAGAGGGAGGGAATAAACGCCAAGGTCATCATCTTCAACTAGGTAAAACCCTAACTTACCTTTTATTTCAATTCTTGCCACATTGATGTGGTTTTAATGAAAAAGCATGAGTTAAATGGGGTTTTGGGGTTGGAGATGGACTTTTTGTGTTTTAATCTAGTTTTGGGATCCTCTCCACCTCACTTGAATGGTTTTCACAATGGATTCAAGGTTTAAATAATGGTTTCAATGGATTTCACTCAATATTTCCAAATCATATCTACTATGCAAAATACATGATTTAAATAGAGGAAATTGTGGAGTTTGGGAATCAACCCCTATAATCTTGTATTTCGTCTTGATGCGATGATTTCTAACGTCAATAGACGTTATAATGGATTTGAAAAACAAAGATGTGAAAGAGAGTGTCAAAATGGGAGTTTTAAATAGTGTATCTCATGTCTTGGAGGAACTGTCCGCTCAGGACCACCATGGCGGTTTACTTAGCGGTAAAGACGAACTTAGAATTCCCAAGACCGCCTCAGCGGTCCGCTTGGAGGTCAGACAAATTTCAGTGTATTTTTGGGCAAATCTTTGTGAGTTTAGTAAAATACTCGTAACTTCTGTTTTTTTACGTTCTACCTACTGTTGGAAAGGTGATAGGGAGCTTTACGACATGGAACAAATGAATCTTGGAAATCAAATGATTTGCTAATTCGAAAATGAATTTTTTTAAATGGTTCAAGAACTAAAGACAATAAATAACTTACCTTAAAAAAATACTGTTAATGGTCACGAAAATTTTATACTAATGTAGACACTCGAGGAGGACCGGCTAGGAATTTCTTGGAATAGGCATTTAGGGAACCAAAGGCCATCTGTCCCTCCCTCCGCTAGTTAAATGAGTAGTCAAGTGATGCTTCGAGGTCCGCTGTGTAGTCTCGTGAACTCCAAGCTGCCCAATCCGTAGTGTGTTGGAGGGAGCAACCGAGGCAGTGAAACGGCGTCGGCCTACTATTCAGTTCTTGTACATATCTAGTTGTCACTCCTTTGACTCTAAGGCGTTCATGGTCGTTAATTATCCTAGTTCAATTATCATGATAGGCATTGTTGTTATTGTCTTGCATTTATATTATTATGCTTTGGATATGTTATCTCTTTTGCTCCCCCTCCAGGTACCTCGTCAGTTGCAGTAGGAAAGGGTAAAGAGAAGGTCCGGCCTTATGAGCTCTTTCCCCTTTGTGTGAGTTGTTTGGGATATTCTATTACTGTTTTATTGAGACAATGGTTGTATTAAAATATGAATTTGATGGGTAGTTGTTTGGAGGCCCATATATTTTTTTTGGGTTACTCAGTAAATTCGAGAATATTAACATAATTATTAGGATTGTTATTTAGTATATTTATTCTATTTGTAATTAATTAGAATTAGAAGTAATTAGTGTATAATCGAGTTTTTAATAGTTGTAAATCTGTTTTGATAAGATAGGATCAATTAGGATCAATTAGGATCAATTAGTTTAGCTATTTTTATGTAAAGCATTTACTCTGTAATTTTCTATTTAAACACGCCAAAATGGTGAATAAAATTCATTCCATTACTGTCATTCTTTTACGACTTTATGGTATCAAAGCCTAAATGGCTAAACCTACGATGATACCTCGGTATCGATTCTATGAGCTCTATTCGCTCACCCTCAATTCCCTTCACCACTTTGAATCTTTCCAAAACCTTTCCATCACTTCTCACAAGTTTGAATGGAAACAATTTCCTACGATGGTCCCAATCGATGAAACTTGTTCATTCGAGGCGTGGAAAATTCGACTATCTTACGGTACCAATGCGAGACCCAGCTTTGAGAAAGATGAAGGTTACGAAAAATGGGAGCGAGAGAATTCGATGATCATGTCTTGGCTCATAAATTCTATGGACTCGAGTGTAGGAAGAACCTATCTCTTCCTACCTACTTGCTCATGACATTTGGAATTTCTTGTGAACGAGACTTATTACGATCTCGGGAATGCGGGACGGTGGTTTGAGCTAAAAACTCGGCTATGGAGGCTAAAACAAGGTGAGAAAAGCTGTCACTCAATATTATCTTGACTTAAAAACCTTGTGGCAAGAGGTAGATATGTTCGGCGATTATGAGTGGAGTTGTGCGAAGGACGGGGCTTTGTTTCGAGAAAATGGTGGAAAAAGAACGTGTCTTCGAATTCCTCGTCGGCCTTAATAAGGAATTAGATGAAGTGAGAGGACGCATTCTTGGTCGTGATCCTTTAGAGTACTAGAGAAGTCTTTGCTTAGGAGTCGAGAAGAGAGGAGAGCGGCGGACCGTCATGCTCGGAGGACACTCACCGGCTCCCAGAGCCTTACGCCTGTTCTCTAGTCGGCCACCACGCCAACAACGACCGTCGCCGATAAAGACCGGCCAATCTGCGAGCATTGCAACAAGCCGGGGCATGTTAAGGCCAAATGTTGGAAGGCTGCATGGAAAGCCAGTGAGAACCCTTCATCTAACCAGGAATCCTCGTGATTCAAAGGGTTTTCATGCCTCATCAGAAGACACTTCCAAAGAGCGAAATCTGCCTCGAGAGACGTCGCCTTGACAAAGAAGCAGCTAGAGCAATTGTATCAACTAATGAGTTCTCATTCAATTGTATCCAACACTCCTAACTCATCATCTTACATTGCCTCTTCTTCTTTAGCTCAAAAAGGTACTTACCCTACAACTTTCACAGTAGGCTCAAAATTAAACCCTTGGATCATAGATTCGGGGGCAGCAGATCATATGGTTGGTAGTTCCTCCATATTCTCTTCATATTATCCTTTATCTGGAAATTTGAAAGTTAAAATTGCCGATGGTTCTCTAACCTCTATTCTTTGGAAAAGGCTCTATTATTATGTCTCCATCTCTTACATTACTAAATGTCCTACATGTTCCAAAGATTTCTTGCAATCTCATCTCTGTTAGTCGTATTATTCATGATTGCAAATGTATTGCTACAATAACATTTCTTTGGATTTGAATTTCAGGACCCTTGTTCGGGAAGATGATTGGCAATGCTAAGGAAGTTGATGGACTCTATCACTTGGTCTCGGAAAATCCTTGAGATGAACAAGTTCGAAACCAAGATGTTTAACTACCTTGTCTTGCGAGAATGACATAATGTTGTGGCATTATAGGTTAGGCCATCCCGTTTTAATTACTTGAAATATTTGTTTCCAAATCTTTTTAAAAATAAAGACATTTCATCTTTTTGTTGTGAAGTTTGTGAGTTGGCAAAACATCATAGATCTGTTTATCCTTCTTTGAAGTATATGCCATCAAAACCTTTTTCACTCGTGCATAGTGATATTTGGGGTCCTTGAGAGTAAAAATTGCCTCGGGCTCTAGATGGTTCATCACATTCATTGATGATCACACTAGAGTCACATGGATTTATCTTCTAAAGGAAAAATCCGAGCGCAAATGTTTTCAAAAATTTTCACTCTTTGATTAATACTCGGTTTCATACTAATATTCAAGCTCTTAGAACCGATAATGGCGAGAATATTTTAATGCAATCTTAGGTGATTTTTGAAAGAAAAAGGAATTATTCATCACGATTCTTGCGTTGATACTCCCCACAAAATGGAGTGGGTGAGAGGAAAAATAGGCATTTATTAGAGGTGTCTAGGGCGTTATTATTTGCTATGAATGTTCCTAATCGTTTTTGGAATGAAGCGCTCTTAACTGCGACTTATCGATTAATCGAATGCCTACAAGAGTTCTTAATTACATCACTCCTTTGCAAGCACTAAAGAATATGTTTCTGAAAATAGATCGTTCAACGATTTAACACCTAAAATTTTTGGTTGCATTGCTTTTGTTCATATACACGGCCATAATAGAGGAAAGCTTGATCCCCGGGCACATAAATGCATATTTCTTGGTTTTTCACCAACACAAAAAGGGTATAAATGTTTTGATCCTAAATCTGAAAATATTACGTGAGTATGGATGTCACTTTTTTGAAAAACAACCTTTTTTTGAAAAAAACTCAATTCGGGGAGAATGATTACGAAATGAGTTTTTGGGAACAAATATCTTTGCCAAAATCGGTTGAAAATAGTTCGATGGAATCAATTATTTACGTAACTAATCCTAGGATTTCACAACCTATAAATTCACAACCTCGTGAGACCCGGTAGAAAACAACTTGGAACCACCTCTTTGAACTTCGTGTTTATTCTAAAAGGAGGACTCGACCAAGTAATATTCCACCGGCTCCCGAGGTGGGCCAATCATCGGACTCGGCCAGGGTCCAGTCTGCTGCTCTTTCTCCTACTTCTCTTTCCAAATTTAGAACCTTCTACTGATTTCTTTGAACCCGTAGCCTTACGCAAAGGTGTCGGATCATGTACCACAAAACATCAATATCCAATTTCGTATCTTATCATAAGCTCTCACCGAGATTTCAAAGCCTTTTCCACCGGGATTATGGATGATGAACTACCTAAGTCGATACATGAAGCTCTAGAGGTTCGAGATGGAGAGAGGCGGTCTTTGAGGAGTTGAAGGCCACGAAGAAGAATGACACGTGGGATCTTACCTCTTTACCGAAGGAAAAAATGTGTAGGCGGCAAGTGGGTGTTTACCATAAAATACCATGCGATGGCTCGGTTGAGAGATACTGAGGCTCGACTCGTAGCACGAGGCTTCACTCGAACATACGGCCTTGACTACGAGGAAACCTTCGCTCTGTGGCCAAACTAAACACCGTACGTGTTCTTCTCTCGTTAGCCGCTAATCGGATTGGCCTCTCGAGACGTTTGATGTGAAGAACGCGTTCTTAAACGGCGAGCTAGAGGAGGAGGTGTATATGGAAGCTCCACCGGGCTTTGATGAGCTAAAGAAGGATGGCGAGTATGTAAGCTAAAGAAATCCATATATGGATTGAAACAATCTCAGGGGCATGGTTCGAAAGATTCACGAGAAGCTGTGAAACAATGTGGTTACACTCGAGCTCATTCGAGATCATACGATGTTCTACAAACACAATCATGGTAAAATTGCTATTTTAATTGTGTATGTAGATGACATTGTGATGACGGGAGATGACATAGTAGAGTTGGAGTCAGCGAAGAACTTCTTATCCAACCGGTTTGAAGTCAAAGATCTAGGACGACTCAAATATTTTCTTGGAATGGAGGTGGCTAGATCCTCAAAAGGAATAGTTATCTCACAAAGAAAATATGTTCTTGATCTCTTGAAAGAGAAATTTGGATTACTCGGATGTAAACCGGTGGCAACTCTGTCGTCCGAATCGAAACTCGAAAAAGAAGATGGTGCTTGAAATTTGTGGACAAGAACCGGTATCGAAAAGCTTTGGTGGGGAAGCTAATTTATTTGGCGCATACAAGGCCGAGATATTGCGTTTGCGATGAGCTTGGTTAGTCGGTTTATGCATTGTCCATCGAGAAAAACACTCAAAAGTGTTCATCGGATTCTTCATTACTTGAAAGGAAGCCGGGTAAAGGAATTATGTTTTCAAAGAATGGGAGCCGAAGAGTGGAGATCTTCAACGATGCGATTGGGGCGGAAGTTCTACGAGACGGGAGATCTACCACCGGCTATTGCTCCTTTGTGCAGGGCAACTTAGTTACTTGGAGGAGCAAAGAAACAACCGATTGTTTCTCGAAGCGATCTGCGAGTCAGAGTTCGAGCTATGGCTCGAGGAGTATGTGAGTTGTTATGGCTTCGGAAGATCTTAGAGGAGTGAAGGTTGAAGGAGATAAGCCGATGAGGTTATCTTTGCGACAACAAATCGGCAATCAATATTGCTCGAGAATCTGTGCGGCATGATGGGACAAAACATGTCGAAATAGATCGACATTTCATCAAGAGAAAGCGGAAAACGGCGATATCTGCATACCACTTGTTCCATCATCGAAGCGACTCGCTCGGCGATGTTCTTACTAAGGGACTTTTCTTGCTATGTTCGAAGGGTTTCTATCAAGTGGGAATGATCGATATCTATTCTCCGACTTGAGGAGGAGTGTCGAGAATATTAACGATAATTATTAGGATTGTTATTTAGTATATTTATTCTATTTGTAATTAATTAGAATTAGAAGTAATTAGGCTTGTATAATCGAGTTTTTAATAGGCAAATCTTTGTTTTGATAAGATAGGATCAATTAGGATCAATTAGGATCAATTAGTTGCTATTTTTATGTAAAGCATTTACTACTGTAATTTTCTATTTAAACACGCCAAAATGGTGAATAAAATTCATTCCATTACTGTCATTCTTTTTTTAAGACTTTAGCTTTACGATGCTACATTACCTAACCTAACATCGATTTTCTGAGCATGAACAAACCATCTCAACCAACTTTAATTTCTTGATCATATCACTACTTACCCTGCATCTAACTTACCTTGAACTCATTCATGTATTAGTTGCCTTCACTCTTGAGGTAACAATACTTCCTAGTCCATAAAGAAATTCATAAACAATATAGGAAAGGAGTTACACTAGAAGGTACATGCCTTATGTTTCATTTTCGATGACGTATTATTGACTACATGCGTGGTACTAAAATTCTTGAACTTTTCCCAGTTATATAGTTTTTCTCAAAATACAGAATTTAAAAAACACATGCAAATGAAGTTTTACGAATCTTCACACCGAATTAAGAGAAAAATGACATGATTTGCTAATTTTAATACAAACTTGTAAGAACGAGAGATTACAACTAATGTAACAATTTTAAAAGATACTTCTACTTAATAGAAGCACGTTAGATAATGATAAAACTATAAAACAATGTCTAGTAAGATAAATGAATTCCATCTTATCGTCAAAAAAAAAAAAAAAAAAAAAAAAAAAAAAAAAAAAAGAAAAATGATATCTAAACGGATCAAAATTATTAAATTGAACTTCAATTACGAAGAAACAAATTATAAACCACATACTTCTCTAATGTGCCTTGACAAAATTGGAATCTTAGTAGCACTTAGATAAAATTATTTACACTTCTCCTCAGTATAGGGATTTTGCTTAGATCATAACCCACCCCCCCAATTGAATTAGATTTTATAGAAATAGTTCTGAAGTTTAAGTGACCGAATTCATAGTTCTGAATTTGAAGTGACCGAATTAATAGTCGAACTCGAGTTTTCGATCGTTAATGCGGGTAGCACTTCTCATAGAACATTAAAAAAATAGTAATATAATTGTAAATTATTCCAGTTCTATAAATATATATCAGGGATTGCAATACACCAAGGATATCCCAAAGCGAATTCCCTGACCTAGGCGAGGCAGTGTCCAGACGGTATTAACCAATGCCTAGGCACCCACAAAATTTATTAAGAGGTCCCTGAATAATTATTTATTTATCTATAGTACCTTAAGTAACACTAATTGTCTAATAGTTACTATAATCCATATCCAATATATACTTGAAGAATACTAATAAGTCTTTAGGTCATTATGCAACATAAATTGTGTTAAAATTTTGTTGATGGGTAGGTTTTCATTTCATCAAACTTATTGTAATCAGCCCCTTCAGTTTTCTAAAAATTACTTGGGACACTACTCGCCTAAGTTACCGCCTAGGCGATGAAACATTGAAATATATCAACATAGAAAAAGAAACACAAACGAGATAGTGTAATTTTTTTGCACAGTAAAATTATGTTCTTGGAGATGAATATGTATTGCATCCTACGATTCATATAAATAACTTCATTTGTTTCTACATGCACAAGTAGTGTCTTCAAAAAATAACATTAAAGATCATTTTTTATGTTGTATCAACCTTTCTAGCTATGAAAAATACCTTATCAGTACTTGTTTCAGATATGAATACAGAACTAAGAGGAATACAGAAAGATGAAGCTGCAATCTGGGCAATCTTTGTGTGTAGACCTTGTCCCATCTCAACACCACCATGTGTCACTAGAACAGTACCATCAGTGTAAACATGGACAAGAGCACCAGCCTATGGTGGATCATCAAAACATTTGAAGCCGCAATAATAAAGGAAATTAATGCACTTAAACAAAGGGAATGTAGCACAAAAGATAACAGATCTTTCACTGGTTAAACAAAGTGACAATATGAAAAACGAAAAAACCTAAAACTGATAATATGTATGAAAATTCATAACTTAGAAATCGAAACAGGAGCCAAAACATGGAAGCACCGAATGGACTAGTGGGTTATTCATTGCATTAGTATTGACTTACGTAGAACTTGTTATACTATATTCATAGAAGCCTAGTTATGAACTATAGTCAGTATTGATCTACCTAGAACTTGTTATATTATATTCATGGAATGCTAGTTATGGACAATAGAATTGAGATTATCTTTGTGTTTGGATGCAAAAAAGGACACAATCAGCAAATAAAATTTCTTGATGATTTCAAAGAAGTTCAAGGGACTAAAAAACACTAATTGCAATCGCATCACATGCCAAGAAATAGGGAAATGAAAGTATAGCAGCAAGGATCTTAATGGTGCTCCATCTCCAATTGCTTAGTTTACTATTTGATGGTTCACAAGGCTAAGCTCTTTAAAATATATAGATACGTTTAAGAAAGGAAAAAAAAAAAAAAAGGTGGATGAACCGAAGAAATTACACATAAGGGAAAAATAACAAAGAACCATTTGCTCCTTTTAATGTAGAACATGTGTACATTCCTTTTCACCGTTAATAAACAAAACAATGACCCCTACTATAATAGCTCATGCTCAACAAAAAGAATTTACAGCTTTAGTCAATGCAAACAACGTATGGGGAGGGTGGAACGTGGAAGTGTGGAGAATCTTAATCACAAATTCATAATGTTAAAAAAAATAAAAATAAATAAATAAATAAATTTAGTACTTTTATGCATAAAAAGGTGGTTCTTTGGTCCCAACTTGTTTTTTGAAAAAATTTTAACATCCTAAAAAACCTTTCTTTCATAACCCAAAAAAAAAAGGAAATAAAGGGAAAAAAAGGAAAAAAAGGAAAAAGAATACTAATAGAGTTTTGAAAGTAGACCCAAATTAATAAATCAAAATATATTTGGAGTCCTAGATTTTAACGAGTTTCGAGGTGTCAATTGATAGTGAAAAATTGCCAAAGGATCTCTGGTGAGATGGAGCATCACTTGCCGAAAGGCAAGGTTTAGGAAGGTCATGAGTTCGACTCCCGCTGAGTGAAAAGAAAAGATGTTTTTTTATAGGAGATTTTTTTGATAGGACAAAAAAAAGATAATGAATCACCAAGTAAGAGAAAAACTACACAGCACAAAAGTTATCAAGAACATCACACCTCTGAATATTGTTTGATTCTATATTAGTCCAACACTCTTCAATATAGAGAAGCTCCTACACTAAATCAATAAACAATATAGAGAAGCTCGTACACTTGTACCGCTTCAAGAATATAGTATGCTACGAGAGTAATTTGAACTGCGACTCTAAAACCATCTTAATTTTATGAAAAAGAATAATCTTGTAAAGATGCATTGAACCAAAAATAAATCAGCCAAACAAAACTATCACCTGGTTCATAAATTTTGACGTAAAGGAGATACCAAACTTTGTAGGAACAATAGCAAGCCCACGTTTTTTCCACCGATTGTGCAAATTAAATAAGTCAACATCCTTGCGAGCCTTCAAGAATTCACATGAAGATTTCAATTCATCCCAAAGACGAGATAGGGTGCAGTGCTGAAGCTGTTGACCATAATGCAAAATGGATCCCTCAATTTGTAGATTAATTTCCTGCATGCAAAGTTACATTCATAACTTAAGAGGAAGTTTAAAGTGAAGATTTACAAAAAAGAAATGAAAAAAAATTGCTTTACCCTTATTTCTTCAGGAGTTTTCTTAAGCTCAACAGCGACATGTTGGATCCAGTTTTCCACAATTAACATGCCTTGAGGCCCACCAAATCCTCGGAAAGCAGTGTTACTTGGGAGGTTGGTATAACAAACTCTTCCACTAACTTTGACTTTAGGTATCTCATAGACATTATCCGAGTGAAACATGGCACGTTCTAGAACTGCCAAGGATAGATCTAACGAATTCCCAGCATTATTGTATATTTCAAGGTCCAACGCCAACAATTTTCCCTCATTTGTGAATCCAACCTAGCACAAGTACTTCATTTTATTATAAATCATGCTTATAATACAATCATACAATATTTACATTAATAGTGATAATAATTCACATTAATGTCAAACACCATAAAACAAATTATATTATAAGCAATTCTTTAGGCAAAAGTCATTCGCAACATGAAAGAAAAAATAAATAAATGAATTCCCTCTATGAATTAAAGGAAGTCTTGCATACGTTTGAGACTTCAAAGATTTTCTATTTCAAGAAAAAAAAAATGTTTAATAAATAGTCAAACAAAAGTGAACAAGGTAAATTGAGAAAAAAAAATAGTACAACATGAGTTTTCGCTAAACTACAACGATTTGCTATATGATGCACAAATTAGTCATTCAAAGGCTTGCTATCCAAATCCAAAATAGAACCATAGGGCAAAAGGTACACATTCATTGGCTTGACATCCTACATCATGCACAAATTAGCCATTCAAAGGCTTGCCATCCAAAATAGAACCATCGTGCAAAAGGCACACATTATTGGCTTTACATCCTTATCTCTACATTTGTTCCATCTCCATTGTTCAATTAGTTTGCATTGTTTTTTTGGGAAAAATATCATCTAAAATATCAATTCCCTATTGATGTACATTATACAGAAACAAAGTGGTGCCACGATTAGAAACAACTACAGTGTCTTTCTTTCCTAACAAGACGGTATAATCGAGTTCTATATCTTCAAGGTGGAAGACATTCTCGAGAAGATGTCGGTCGTGGGGAGTCGTACATTTGTGGTATAGATATCGTTCGGATGATTCCAATGAGCACTTGAAATATAAATTGATCGCGAAAGGTGTCACATTCAAATATGGTGTGTATTATCTTGAGACATTTTATCCAACTACCTCACCAAAGTGCAAATTCTCTTATCAGTTTGGCTAGTCCTTAGCTGCTCGATATCGAAAATGTATGATCATGCTACAAATTTTCATAAGGGCTAGTGGTTCACTCAGACCAAGACATATTTTATCTCCATAAAAAAAAACTATGAATTCAACGTCTAATATTACCTTGTTATAGTCAATCCTTATTACAAGGTTTAAAAAATCGATTGTCGATTTTGAGGTGAGCGAAGCGAAGTTCAGAGGTAGTAGAAAAATTGCAAAAATACAACTCAACCTCGGCTAACTTCGGTCAAACTTCGAAAACATCAATGGAAGTTAATAATACATGAAGTAAAATTGTTATGTTTCGTGGAAATTGAACAAACTTCGACTAAAACTTCGACTAAATCTTCGCCTATGCTAGAAATATACTTAAAATTCGGAATATCCTCTGCTGACATGAGTTTTATGCATTGTTGTATGATTAAGTATATTTCTAGCATCTCTACGAAGAAACTTGAGTTTTCTAACATTAAAAGTGAAATTCCACAAACTTCTGTACACCGGCGAGTTTTTGTCAAACTTCCATCGTCGAAGTTAACTTCATCGAATTAATTCCGAATTTTAAGTGAGCGAAGTCATAGGCGAAGTCGAAGTTTCGAACCTTGCCTTATTAATGCATCAACAGATCAAACTAATCACATCGGGTGTTCGTCTAGGGATGTGGTAACTCATTCAACACATTGCTAACATTTAGTAGGCAATCTCTATTCTATTTTTTTATGTTATCAAGGTGACCAGTCAATTTATTTAGGGTGCAAGTGGATACACCCCACTTTTCTCGTTATGTACCCCTATTGAAGAGAAAAATACCACGTATCAAAAATCACCCCCACATGAAAAGACATAACTGCCCCCCGATTCAAATAATCATATCTCAATGTATTCCACTTGTGCTCTTTCACTCTCGTTTATCCTGCACCACCAACACCAATCGAGTCCAACCGAACTCCAGTGAAACCACCGAAAAAACACCTCAATTCATTCGGTAAATGACTTTTCCCACGTTTTTTATATGATCAAAGGCATTTTTGAGTTGTTTTGGTGGTGTAGTCATGCGGTATCTGCATGTAAACATTGTGAAGGGCCTTCAATTTGGGATCTATTTCACATTCCTAGGGTCAAAATGTCATTAAGTTCAACAACTTGGAGCGAGTATGACTATAATAATGTATTTTTTGGTCATTTTCGTGCAATTTTTAGTGTTCAAGTTCGGACAGTTAGGCTTGTGGCCCGCCATTTGCGGCCCTATGCTGCCAAACCATAATACTAAGGTTCAAAAACAACCAACAAAACCTCTTTATGTACCTCACAATCTCGATAGCGTACCTAGTAGTTCAATGAAGCTTGTCTCGATGAAAGTGGTTCACTGAGACAATGTCGAGACAATGAATGGGTGGTTTGGCATTCCATAACCGAATCTCATTTCGTACCCACTTTTTTCGACATGTACCCCACCACCGTCTTCGACTTCCAAATGGTGCTAAATTGCAATGACAAGCCTTCTACGGGGCTTTGAGATAACTTGGTGAGAATATTGCGAGAAAACAAGGGTTTTGAGCGTTGGGTAGAAGGGAAAGAAGGGTGGGGTGCAGTACACATTCGTGAGGGTAGTTTAGGTAGCTTATGCAAAATATAAATAAATAAAATAATAAAAAATAGGGTGCGAATGGACGTGCATTTTAAATGGGGGGTGAAGGATCGAAAAGGGGTACATAATGAGCAAAAGTGTATCCAGATGCTCCTTTTATTAATGTTCCTTGTTAGTTCATAGTAGGGAAACTATCATCCATAATTTTATCTAATGCCCTTATTGTTTACCACTTAGTACAAATCTTTTTTATTTTTCTTATGAACTATGTTGGTTGTACTTGTAGCACAAATCAATAATCACGAGGTTATAAAGTGGGAATCAAGTAGCATTCACTCCATGTACACGTGTGTGTGTGTGTGTGTGTGTGTGTGTGTGTGTGTGTGTGTGTGTGTGTGTGTGTGTGTGTGTGTGTGTGTGTGTGTGTGAGAGAGAGAGAGAGAGAGAATGTGTGTGTGTTATTATACTATATTTAAATGAAAGAGAGGGACTTATTATGGCATGTCACTACATTTGCATTTGTGAATATCAAAGCCAAGTTGTACACCACATGTTCCTAGTGAATATGAGCTAGATGAAATATCGATAAAAATCTTTAGGTTGTTTTTTTTTTTTTTACCTTTTTCAGTTACGAGCTTGAAATGTTTTATGAGAAGTTCTATGGTGCCATGTATCCATAACATAACCAAACCTCATTATCTAAGCTGCCAGCAGCAGAAAGATGACCATGGCACCAATATTTTCCTTTTATTTTTTCAAAGAACTGCAATTGCATGAAGAACCTCACAACATTTATACAAAAAAATAAAAAAATAAAAAATAAAAAAAAAATGATAGAAGTAATGAATGAGCAACAACAACAGCAAAACCACAATCCCAAATTAGTTGGGGTGAGGTACATAGATCAAACTCTTCCATTGTGCTTGAATTAGTGAACTCAATGGTTAAAAGTAATGAATGAGAAATTTAAAAATTAATACCTTGTATTTACCAAGGAAACTATGGCGCTGCCCAGATATCATCATGTCCACATCTCGATCTAATGTTATTTTAACCGGTCGATTCAACAAATAGCATGGTACAGCAGCCGCAGCAGCAATAAAAGCTGACCTTGTCTCTTTTCCACCAAAGCCACCACCAATTCGCTTGGTTTTGCATACAACTTTTGACATTGGAAGTCCAAGAACATGAGAAATATATTTTTGGTGCTTTTGAGGGGCCTAAAGTAAAAAAGTAAACACACCTTGAGATAACTACAATAAGTACAGAATGAAAGAAAGTTCAACTCAGCAACACGAACAATTTCCCTAACGATCTTGCGTGGACTAAGGCATCCACTCCCGGTGTCAACTACCACTTCATAATTTAGAATTTGTTTAAAAATCTGAATTTTTTGAAAACAACAACAACAAACATTTAGCCTCAATCCCAAATTAGTTGGGGTTGGCTACATGGATCAAACTCTTCCATTGTGCTCGATTTAGAATTTGTTAAAAACATATAGATAAAATAAGCACAAACATTTTTAATGAGTTTATAGATCTAATGTCATATTCTTGGATAGATCTGAAAAACATTTCTCCAATTTCACACTAATATCTAGTCGGAAAACATTCTCAATTACCATTAAGCATTGTCAATTTGCAGAACAATCCCGATTCGGTAAAAGAGAATTTGTATGCTCTATTTTGATTAAAATACCTTAAAGAATAATGATATTATGTACTTACTAAAATACTACTAACCGAAAAAATTATTGCCAACTAAAGTTACTCGTATCATAAGTTTAGCCCTGATCACTGCCTAGGCCTTAATAAGGCATTCGGTAGGCCTTAAAATAAATATTAAAAATATAAGGAAGTATTTGAAAATTTTATAACTTTTTTGATTTAAAAATAAAAATCTCAAATAACCCAACCCTACCCTCTTCGTTGTTGAACCCGACTCCCAATCCCAACCTACATTAAATACTTCGCTACCCCTCTCTCTCTCTCTTTCTCTTTCTTTCTCTCCACTCCTCTCTTCTCCTCATATCTTTTCTTCGTTGTCGCGATTGGGAACAGTCGATGGCCACCCGCGAGTGTTCACAGCCGCAAAGGCGTGAAATGTTTTTTTTGGCAAAATCGTTCAAATGCGCACGCCGGACAACCTTGAGATGCACGATTATTTTGTTTTTGTTTTTTTTTTATGGGTTCCTTGAAATGAGTGTTTTTTTTTTACCTCGCTCTATATTGATTGCAAAAGTGTGCTATGGAAATGTCAAATTGTAGAATATGGCGCCACGTGATGATGTCGACTTTGATGATGGATCAATGGATCAAAGTCAATTTGTACGATCTAAATGCACACTTGAAAGACTTGAACAATAAATCCAAGGTGACTTGCGATTTTTGCAGAAAAGATATCAATTAAGAGATTCATCAAATGAAGTTGCATTTGGCTCAAATTAGTGGGAATGTGGAACCGTGTAAGAAGGTGATCGCGCTTGTGAGAGATCAGGTGAGAGAGTTTATATCCAAATCCAAATTTGCAAAGGCTAGGAGGAGAAATGACCCTAGTGTTGATTCATCCTGGTCAGTCCATCGTTAAGAGTATAACATGTTGGATGATGATGAGGAAGCTAATGTGGTAGTATTGTCAAATGCTAGTGGAAATGGAGCACCTAGGCCTCCTAGGCGGAAGGGACCAATGGATAAATTCTTGTCTCTTCATCCAGCTGAGCCACACAATAAAAAATACAAATAGCCAACCACTGAAAGCAAGTTCAAAAAAGAAGAGAGGAAAAAAGTTGTACAATACATTGCTCAGTAGATTTATCAAGAGGGAATTCCACTCAACACAACAAAGCCGAAAAGTTTTAAGACAATGATTGAAGCGATTGGGCAATTTGGCCTTGGTTTGAAGGCCCAAGCTACCATGAACTACGAGTCCCTCAACTTAAGAAGAAGTTAAGTATACTGATGACCATTTAATTATCACGAAGGAGTCCTTGTCGGAATTTGGTGTTAGCATTATGTCTGATGGTTGGACAAACAGAAGAAATAGATCATTGATCAATTTTTTGGTCAATAGCCCATCTGGTAATATTTTCTTAAAGTTTGTGGATCCATCATCTTATTCGAAGATAACACACACACACAAAAAAAAAAAAAAAAAAAAAAAACGTTCGAATTATTAGATGGAATGGTGGAAAAAGTGGGCGAAAAAAATGTAGTGCAAGTGATTACTGACAATGCATCCAATTGTGTAGCGGCAGGCAAGATGTTGATGCGAAAGTGGACAATGCATCCAATTGTGTAGCAGCAGGCAAGATGTTGATGCGAAAGTGGCTTCACTTGTATTGGACTCCGTGTTCACTCCACTCCATTGATTTGATGCTAGAAGATATTGGTGTACTCCCCAAGGTCAAGGCATTGATTAAGAAGGCCACAATACTAACTGGTTTTATTTATAATCATGGTTGTCCTAAACTTGATGAGAAAGCATACTCATAATGCTGACATAGTTCGCTCTGCGGTTACGAGATTTGCAACGTCGTTTCTCACATTGCAAAGTCTTTACCAGAAAAAAGATGCATTGAGGAAACTTTTTATTAGTGACGAGTGGTTATCTTCCAAATGGCCTGGGGATACTAAGGGAGCGCAAGTAGAAAATTTAGTACATTCAAAATCATTTTGGGATGGAGTTATTTATGCATTGAAAATATCAGCTCCTTTGGTTCGTGTTTTAAGACTCGTCGACACTGAGAAAAAAACCTGCTATGGTCTACGTTTATGAGGCAATGGATAGGGCAAAAAAAGCCATTAAAATTGCTTTGGAAGAGTGTGAGAGAGTGCGACTTACTAGATTGAATTGAAGCATTTAGTTTCATCCTATTATGTGAATTACTTAATAACCTAGCCATAATGTGTATTTTGCATTTTGCAACAATTTGTATTTGCCAATTTGGGAAATCATCGATACTAGATGGGACAAGCAACTCCATCAGGCACTCCATGCCGCTAACTACTTTCTAAATACACAATGTTTTTATAAGAACAAGGTAGAGAATGATGATGAGGCAATGGAAGGGATGAAAGGTGTCATAAAAAGATTTCCATGAGTACGAACCATGAGGATCTTTTGTGCAATGAATTGACTATGTATACGCAAGCTGAAGCCCACTTTGGCTCGCCTAATGCTATTAGCCAAAGAACTAAACTAGCATCGGGTTAGTAAGTTTTCAATTAGTTGTGTTATTCATTAGCTTCAGTGTTTTTAGTTTAGTTCAAACTTTAAATTACTTGCAATAAGTTAAGACTTCTTTTAAAATCATTTATGTATTTAAATGGTGGCGTCTTTACAAAAGTTCAACTCCTACACTCAACAATTGGCAATCAAAGTCCTTAGCTTGGCATGTAGCACAAGTGGGTGTGAAAGAAATTGGAGCGTGTTTGAGCATGTGAGTTGCACTCAAATTATTTCTTTAGTATATTGTTGTTGAAGCCTTGAAGGTGCATATACCATATACTATATAGTTATCAAGGGATTAATTTAATATAACTCATCTTCTTTCTGAACTTTCAGATCCACACAAAGAAAAGGAATAGATTGGAACAAAAGAGGTTGAATGATTTGGTGTACATTAGCTACAATCAAAGGTTGGCTGATAGGTTCAATAAGAGGGAGAAATTGAACCCACTTACATTTTCAGATATTGATGGTTGTTGTGAGTGGCTTAGCGGAAAAATGCAAGAGATAGAGTTGGTTCATGGTAATGACAATTTAACTTGGGAACAAGTTGGTAGAGCTATTGGTGCAGATGAAGCAAGGTACCGCACTAGATCGCATATGCCGATGGATGTGGTTGATATTCAAGTAGAACAAGAGCCATTACCTAATATTGATTCTGAACCTGATGAAGATGAAATAGATGAAGTGTACAACCAAGAACTGCTTGACAAAGATGTTTCAGACAATGATGTGGATGATATTGACGATGCAGTTCTCTTACAAAAAGTTCAACTTTAATCTGATGAGGATGACTATAAAACTATGATTCAATCAACTTGAGTTTGCTATGCTCTTCACCTTTTTGTGGAGTTAAGCATTTATGGTTGTATTTATAAGTTGTAGTTTTAGGCATGTAGCCATAATGAATTGTGTTTTGGTTTGGATGTTTGTTTGTTTGTTTGTTTTTTCAGTTTGATTGTGTGAGTGGTTGATGATTATAATGGTTAGATACTTGATATAATCGACTTGGGCTTGCTATACTCTTCACATTTTTGTGGACTTAAGCATTTATACTTGTAGGCTTGTAGCCTTAATGGCTATAGTTTGGATGGTTGTCTCTTTTTTTAGTTTGATTGTGGGAGTGGTTGATGATCATGATGGTTAGGTACTTGATTTGTTGCATATTATTAGTTTGCCTATTTGACTGATGCTTGTTTAAATTTTTTTATTTTTTTATGTATTTGACATATTCGTTTTTGAATATATTATTCATTCATTTATTTTAGAAAACTTTATTTATTTATTTATTTTAAAATATTATTTATTTATTTATTGAAAATATTTTTTTTCAAAATGTGTGGAAAAGTGTGGAAAAGTATGGAGATGAAAATATGGTGGTGAGAATATTTAGGTGAGAAAATATGCCCTTAATTAATGTTGAGGGGTGTCTAAATAAATTAAATTATGTCTTAGGTTCGCCTAGGCCCCGCCTCAACTAGGCGGGACTAAACCACTTTACACCGCCTCACCGCCTCAAAAACACTGGATTTCTTTCCATTATTATCTCGACTACAAGGCATTTAGTCCAATCAGGAAGAATGGACCAAAAAGAAAAGCAAATCACCTTTCCATTTATGTTACCAAGACTGGATAATGGGTGTCAAGTGTCCCTCGTGGGTTAAAGTCCAAAAGTCGAACTTGCCTATTATCTAATTTAAGGACAAAGGGACTCGGCAAAAGTGTCTAAAGAATTAGACACGTATGCTTAGAAAAATGTAATATACTAGCTATAAACCTATATTCTTTCATATTTTCCATTCCTTTTAGGAATTTATTGTCTTTTTTTTCTTTCCTTTTCCACATTTTGATATTCTTTTTACAAAGAGCTTTTTAATGGAGTGCCCAAATCTTTTTAAGTGTTGAACCCGTTTCAAGTTTTCGACACAGGTACTTTGGGCTTGAGTAAAGGGTCCGGGTAACATAGATTTCAACTGCTCTACTTGACAATGTACAATTCAAAATTGACCCAAAATTAAGAAAATGTTTGTTGATATGAATAACTTTAGTAACATTTGACAAGGTTGTCAACATATCATAGATCTGGCAATTAAGGGAATATATTGATCTAGCACTGAACTTAACTTCTCAACAGTTCCTTTGGACAAAGTTGTGTTTCTTGGCAAGAAAAATGATCTGTACTAAAAGACAAAGAAAGTTGAAAGCAACATAGAACTTTGATCACTACAGAGGAAAGTAAAAGATGTGAAGTTAGGAAACATACTTGAGTAGATGAAATCATGTGAACTTCATGACCACCATCCATCGTCCAAACCAAACTACAGTTAGGCTCCAAGTAAAAGTGCTCCTGGCCTCCAACACAAACCTCCCCCTCTATAATTTGATCACAGACACCTGATTTAAAACATTGTTCAACATCCCCTTTTTTGAGGCATCTCTCAGTATTAGGATGGAAACTGTTTGCTCTGATAGCATCATGAATAGAGATAACTGCAGGCAGTTCCTCATATTCAATATGTACTTTTTCTGCAGCTAACTTCGCATTTTCATGAGTATCAGACACAACCACACCAATCACCTGTGAAACAATTAAGCAGTAAAAAAGGTTTTATGGGCCCAACACGTATAAAACTGAGTGACTGAGAGGACAAAAATAGATTCACAAGAAGTGGATACCTGACCAACGCAAGTCACAAATTGCGAAGCAAAGAGCTCTTCATCATGTATAACAGGCCCAATATCATTACCTCCAGGCACATCTTTAGCAAGAAACAAGCCTGCAAACCCAGGTAAAGATTTGGCTCCACCATCATCTATAGAAATTATACGAGCATGAGGTTTTTTACTCAATACTAGAGCAGCATGTAAGCTGTTTGGAGGCAATGGTATATCATCCACATACTCCGCCTCTCCAGTAACCTGCACATGGTAATAGGAATAACAAACCAAGCTATAAAGTACATTGCTAAAATTGTACATTTGCAATTTAATACACCTGACAAATAGTATAAACTAAAGTTTTGAGAAAAGATTTGGGAAGTGATAGAGGGCATAATTTAGACACTCATTTATGACACGATTGTTGAAATCCATTATACAACCAGCAGGATGTGCACAAAATACCTCCATGCATTCTCCAAACAACTCCAACAATCAATCTGTTTATGTTTTATAGATAGGATAATCACCTCCCAAAAAATCATGTTTCATTTATTTAAAAGATTTTTTCGCGCAAGAAGACTTATCGACATTCACAAAAAGGAAAGACAAAACCTTTATAAATCGAAGCAATATGACCATAAATTATGTGAATGGTGGTGAAGCATGAAAACAAATAATTAAATAAGGAAGTGGCTAAACGAACCAAAAACTTGCTCAACAGACCCTAATTCAAATAAACATTATTGAACCTACGCGAAATGACATTAGTGCCCCTCCATATAAAAGGGTTTTTGCTCACAAATATGGCCATACCCCATTCACCCTCGCTCACCCAAACCCCAGTCAGCAGTCACTCAACCGAACCCCACTCTCGAATCGCACTCTCACCTCCAACCCAAATTCAACAAAATATGACTGAAACCGCAGTGATTCGACGCCGTGAGTGCATTCCCCACCTCTTTTCATGTCGATTTCTGAGTTTTTCTTGGGTTTTTTTGTTGTTTTTGAGTCGGTTTTTATGTTGTTGTTGTTGGGTTTGGGGCTTTGATCTTGAATTTTAGGCACAAAATGTTGATGGAATCAAGAATATCAAGCCATTCCAAGCAAAACCCACTATTTTTTGTCGTTTTCTAGTATTTTTTGGAGTTTTGAAACTTTTTTGTTCGTTCTCGTCACCTGCGCGTTTCAGATACACAGGGCTGAGACCTCTTTAATGGTCTCGGCTGGCTCCATCCTTCTCCCATTGAGACCGAGACCTCTTAACAATCTCGGTGGGAGGCGGCCGAGACCTCTTCAAAGGTCTCGGTGAGAATCAGTCGAGAACTCCAAAAAGGTCTCAGTGGAGTGAGCTAAAGCTTCTAAAGAGCAAGGTTTGAAAAATCGACAAACTTCGCCGAAGTTCGGGAGAAGTTTGTCGATGTTGAGGTGAGCGAAGCGAAGTTTAGAGGCAATAGAAAAATTGCAAAAATTCGACTCAACTTCGGCTAACTTCGACCGAACTTCGAAAACATCGATGGAAGTTAATAAAACATGAAGTAAAATGGTTATGTTTCGTGGAGGTTGTGCAAACTTCAACTGAAACTTCGCCTATGCTAGAAATATACTTAAAATTCGTAATATCCTTCGGTGACATGAGTTTTTGCATTATTATTATATGATTAAGTATAGTTCTAGCATCTCTACGAAAAAATTTGAGTTTTCTAGCATTTAAGTGAAATTCGATAAACTTACGTCACCGGCGAATTTTTGTCAAACTTCCATCGTCGAAGTTAACTTCCTCAAATTAATTCCAAATTTTAAGTGAGCGAAGTCATAGGCGAAGTCGAAGTTTCGAACCTTGCTAAAGAGGTCTCAGCCCTATGCGTCTGAAACCCATGAGCAACACTTCCTCACTTATAGGGCACAACGAGATCAGTTCCGACCTTGTTCGACGAAAAAAAAAAACACTCTTCCAACACTTCCGACCTAGTACAAGTGTTCTATAATGGCCAAAATCTAGAAAAGAAGAGGATTAAGGGATGTTGGGGTGAGGGTGATGGGGTAAGCAAGGTTATTTCGAGGATTTCAAAAATAACAAAAAAAAACAAAAAAAACAAAAAAAACAAAAAAAAGCAAAACAAAAAAGAAAAAAAGTGGTGTACGTTCAACAATTTAAAATTCAAAATCGGGGTATGCTTGAGTAATGAGGTACGTTGAGCAAGTTTTGGGTTCCGTTTAGCCGCTTCCTTAAATAAATATGAATATTTGTATAAAGAAGAGAACCTGCAGTCTTGATGATAGATGAACCTCAGGTGATCCCACAGAAGATCCATGATTTATAATTTCATAGTTTTGTGTTCCAATACAAAATGATTCTTTGAATGAACGTATAGCAGACAAATCAGACCCATCAAGCATTTCTGAAAAGGATTCCTTTCCGTTCATCTGCTGGCAAATCCATTGGTGAAATTTAAAAAAGAAACTTAACATTAACGACCTACGGAACTCCACCATCCCTCCAGGTGCATTTTCCTTTAAAACTATGTCTTCCTCCAATATCCTTAAAGCGCCTTGCAAGAGATCTTTATCCCAACCTTTTCCAATAAGAAAGGCTTCGGTTCTTGACGCGGAAAGAGAAACAGGACCAACCCCACCGTAAACAATAGATGCATCGGCAACAAACCATCGTCCATTATTCTCTTCGAGAAAAACTCTCATCCCAGCATTTACAATTGCAATATCATCTTCCCTCCGGTGAGCCTTCTTGAACTCTTTTATGAATTCAAACTGCCTAGTCCACGGTAAATGAATTGATAGCAAAATCTCAGTGCTAGCAAGGTTCACCTTTCGATAACCCAAGAAGAAATCTTTGGCCATTTTAGATCGGATACCTCCTTTACAATCTATAATTCGAAACTTCGCTCCAGCAGACATCCAAAGAGGATTCAGGTCTGATATTGGACTGGCAGTGCATATATTTCCACCAACAGAAGCCACGTTTCTTATTTGCTTACCAACAAACCACTTCAACTGCTCAATTAAAGCCTTACAAGATGATGTTTCATGTAAAGGGCGCTTTTCTATGACCTTCTTTAAAAAAGTTCGAAGTTCTGTGAGTCTAATAGCCGCACCAATCTCTATCCCATCGTCATGCACAGCCAAAATATTTAGGTCAGATACATAACCAACAGATATTAGGACTTGATATTGAATTCTTTTCAACCTCATCTCAATACCAATCTCAGTATTACCAACCACTAATTTTGCATCTGGATATCTGGATTTTAAGTCTAATAAATTTTGAAGATTCATAGGACGATACCACTTAATTCCGCCAAATCCAGTTAAAACCAAAGGAGTTAATTTCTTTGAGAAAAGCTCTGGAGGGAATATAAGCTCTTTTTCACTATAGGAACTCCCACCTACTTCACTATAAGAAATAGGCTTATAACTAGTGGCAGAAGTTTTATTTTCTTCTCTGGTGCTATCATCATTTACTTCCTTTAACCCACAAGAACATGGTTTACCGGAGGCAGGGCAGACATAATGATCTCCAGAATAGCTATGAGAAGATCCATCAGAGTAGAAGGCGTCATCGGTTTTGGCAAAAACTCGGAATGCATCAATTATTGGCCTGTAACCAGTGCAGCGACACAAATTCCCAGCGACACATTCTTCAATCTGCTCCTCACTAGGTGACGTTGGACTTGACCTCAATAATGCATACATAGACATGACAAATCCGGGGGTACAATACCCACATTGTGAGCCATGAGAAGTGGCCAATGATTCCTACAGACAAATTAGAAAAATTTAAGCATGCTCGAAAAATTTTACAATCTCAAACTGACAAATTTCAAATTGCAAATAGAAGAGAAAAAAATTGAGGAAATTTATCATATTACGATCACCAATAAATAAGCATCACGGATTCTATAAATTGAAAGCTTTAGAACAATGTTTAAGTCTAGATGTTACTGTAATTTTATAGGTGTTTTTTTTTTAAGGTTTTATGGGTGTTTTTATTATAAATGCACAAAATTGATGTAATTAACATGAGCTTTAATGTTTTACAACGTTTTACAGGTGATTAAATGGAAAGAGCTTTAGAATTAATGCAAAAGATAGTTACATCAGGAATTGGAAAGTAAAACAAAATTGTAATTGAAAAAACTCAAATGGGGATTAGACAAAGAAATCAAATTGGGTTAAGTAATCTATTAAACAGTTGCCAAGGCATCAATTAAGTAGTGAGATTTTACTAAGATTATGAATAATGCCAATCTTAGATGTATTAGGAATGGGAAAGAGCATAAGAATTGGAATTGAAAAAGAATTCAAACTACAGCTACACTAAGAAATCAGATTGGGTTTAGTATCCTATTCAAGAATTGTACTTCATCTGATCTAGAATCTCATAAGCATCTGTAGTATAGCTGCAGATTTTCGTCACTTACCAATGATTTGCAAAGTTTTTAAAAGAAGATAGAAGGGATAAGTTGAACTATTCTGGCATTTATATTTTTTTTTAGAATACACAAATTAAAGCTAAATGTACTTATATAAATAATGTTTTAAAATTAAGATAAAAGATGTACCAATAGAGACGAGGTACCCAAAAACTAAGCAACTCCAAGAAAAAAATGCTCTCGCACCCTCCAAGCCTCATAAAGTGATAGATCTCGTACGCATAATTGTGTTGCACGTTGATCTCATAGTTCATTAAATGTTTACTAAAGAGACCATGTATAAGCATGGTATGAAAATTCTTCAAACCTCTTGATAGAATACGAATATTCAATCGAGTGATTTGAGAAGAACAAGGATTACAAAAAGAGAACGCCGAAAAACCCAGAGAAGAATCTTAAAACTCTCTCAGCCCAAAGCCCCAAACTCCTAAGAGTTCTCAATTACAATCAAGACAACAAGATGTCTAATCCAACTAACACGCCCTTATTTATAATATTGGTTCCTTCTAGCTAACTGCCTAACTCTATTTTACTCCACGTGGGATCTTATCATTACTCTCCCCTTTTAAAATCCACCTTGTCTTGAAGGTGGTATTAGAGATTTGAACAACAAAAGAGATAGTGATGCCCGGATCATGAACCCAATAAACGAGAGATATGTAAGTGGAAACGACCATACGAGAATCCAAATCCATCTCCTCGTCTAGCGTGTGAGCAAAATGGCAGAGCCAAAAGCCAATAATGAGCTCTAGGAAGCACCAAGTGTATCAACCACCCCATGCTAACAAAAGTTGTCCCAAAATGCATTGTGGTTGAGGCATCATGGTGAGTGAAGTCCATCCCGAAGTTGACCCGTGATATACAAGCAAGGGCTAGTATGGAGAAAGCCACGAGGTAGCAAAAATATGCACCCATCATCATCGTTGCACCAGAGGAAGAATAGATGCATTGTAAGTCCGTAACAAGAAGAAATAAGTTGCACATCAAACAGAGGCATAAAATCATACACAAAAAGCACCAGTAGACCTTCGGCGCCCTTTGTAGTGTAATGGTGGGTGTAGTCGCCAATAGAAATGTGTGATTGTGATACAGCAACTAAAACTCTCAATGATGCAACAAAACTTATAGACAGAGGGTAACTTGAAAGGAGTGTGAAGATTAAAGATAGGTGACGTAAGATCAGTATTGACTGGTGAACATTGTTAATCATCAAAGTGAAGAATGGTAATTATCACTGATATGTTGCGCCTAGTCCCCACGTGACCAAAAGTGGCACGCAAGTGCACCCACACATGAAGTTGTGACCCACTAGAGTTATGAGGTAACACATGATGGGGTGTCAAGTGAGATATCGTCCAAACTCCTCGAGAAGCGCAATGACAAAGCGAACCCATTGTCCCCAACAATGGCGGAACCAGAAAATTTTGTTAAGGGGAGGGCGAAATTTAACCTTAACTTTTTTTTCCAAATAAAAAAATATATTAATATGAAAAACTAAGCATAACAAAAAAAAATTGACAATGCTACATCGTTATACAGGGAGCGTGTATCCATGGTTTAAAAAATCGACAAACTTCGCTGAAGTTCGGACGAAGTTTGTCGATGTTGAGGTGAGCGAAGCGAAGTTCAAGGGCAGTTGAAAAATTGCAAAACTTCGACTCAACTTCGGTTAACTTCGACCAAACTTCGAAAACATCGATGGAAGTTCATAAAACATGAAGTAAAATTGTTATGTTTCGTGGAAGTTGAACAAACTTCGACTGAAACTTTGGAAACTTCACCTATGCTAAAAATATACTTAAATTTTGGAATATCCTCCGCTAACATGGGTTTTATGCATTATTGTTGTATGATTAAGTATATTTCTAGCATCTCTACGAAGAAACTTGAGTTTTCTAACTTTAAAGTGAAATTCCGTAAACTTTCGTGCACCAGCGAATTTTTGTCAAACTTCCATCGTCGAAGTTAACTTCCTCGAATTAATTCTGAATTTTAAGGGAGCGAAGTCATAGGCAAAGTCGAAGTTTCGAACCTTGCGTGTATCAACCATAGGGGGCAAGAATGACGTATACATAGGGTAGGGGTAGCAATTTGGGTCATGACACGTTTAACACGACACGTAATAAACATGTCATGTGTTTGGCATAAGTGGGTATGCGTCATAAACATGTTAACACGTTTATACACGGTTAATAAACGAGTCATTAACATGTCAACTTGCTTAACTCGTTTATGACTCGTTTTACACGATTAAAGAATAATGTATAAATAATAAATATGGTATAATAAATAGATTGGTACAAAATTCACCAATTTGAATAATGTTAATAACATAATTTATTTATTTTATTTGTAGACATCTTTTATCATATTTTATTTTATTTTTGAGAGGAAATATTCATTTTACTTTTAATATATTATTTATGTTTTAGATTTTATTAATAATTATTTATTAAGAAAAAAATAAAACTTTTCACCAAAGTAAAATTTAAATATTTTTTGGACGAGTCTTGTAATTTTGTATATGTTATTATTATGAGTCATTTTCGTTCTATTATTAAGAGTAACAAAGACTTATATGAAAAAGTAAAGTAAGACTTACGAGTATATACAACTACATTATATTTTATTGGTTATTTAATTATGTTTGTTTGAATTTATTCATGTGGATATATTTAAATAAATAGTAAACAAATTATAAAAGTTTAAATAAATTAAATTTTAAATCAAATATTTAATAAATGGGTGACGCGAATACACGACATGTTTAACACGACCCACTTAGACACGAAAACGATTAACACGATTAATAAACATGTCGTGTAATGGGTTTACATTATATGGGTCGTGACCTGTTTACGACACGACACGTTTATGACTCGCATACACGAATTGCCACCCTTAACGTAGGGGTACTATAGGGGGTCCCGGGGGCAACCGCACCCCCCCCTTTAGATCCGCCTCTGGTCACCAATCCGACTACAACTATGACACGAGAAGCCGAATAGGATTTTAAAACATCTCGACTACAGAGGTTCGCATAATCAAAAATGAAGAACACCGACGTTGGTGACGGTGGTGGTTGTTGAAGCCTAATAGGTGCGCAACAGGTGCTCCGTCGCGATGCATGTGACACAACCTCCTTCAACGACACAGACTCACCAAACTTGAACAGATGCAAAGTTGGAGCGAACGCAACCACCAACACCACCTATTATGAGCAACAAGAACATAGACAACAAATTCAAGGGAAAAGTGTACCAGGGGCGTGGGAATAAAATCATCAGTTAGTTCCATGGAAGTGTTTATCCTGAAATTAAGATGTACTTGTTTTATTTGAATGTGTTGTCTTGTAAGTCAGTTAGTTTATTTGAAAGTGTGATAAGGTAGGTGTATGTAACTGAAGTCAGATCCTATTATGTAGGGGGTAGTTAGTACTTTCCATTCGATAAGTTGTAACCTGAAACGTGTTGTGGGTAATGAAGAATTTATTTCAAAAAATTTAGTCTCTCAAGAGATCGTTGGGTTCTATCTTAATGAGCCCAACTTCATTCAAAAAGGAAGAAAAATGTGTAAACACTTTTTGCTTCAAGTATCACAGATTGACATCGGTCATCATCGCCCTGTAACTCGATCGCAGACTCGAGACCATAACACCACTGCTTTAGACGACAATGATGCAGTTGGGTTATGAACTTTCATTGATGGATTGATGGTGATTTATAGGAAAAAACCCCGGTTGCAGGCAGATCTAGTGGTCTTGGTGGCAGATCTGGTGGTCATTCGCACTTCATATTTAAGATCTCAAATATGATTCTCAACTTCCTCGAGTGACTACATTGCTGGAAACTTCAATAGCTCGCCTTCAATGCAGTTGATTCGTAATTCCCTCTTTGAATGCATTCCTGATAATAGTGATGTTCTAAGACCACTGATAGAATACCAATATTCAATCAACTGATTTGAGAAGAACAATAAATACAAGAAGAGAAGAACACCGGAAAACCTAAAGAAAACCTAGAGAAGAGTCTTAAAACTCTCTCAGCCCAGACTCAAAAGAGTTCTCAATTACAATCAAGACAACAAGATGTCTAATCCAACTAACACATCCATATTTAAAATATTGGTTCCTTCTAGCTAACTCTATTTTACTCTATGTGGGATCTTATCACTTCCTATAACTTTCTACAAATTTATCAACCATGTTTACACCAAAGTATGATTTAGATATAAACAAAATTTTACAATGAAAAAGAAAAAAGATTATATGAAAAAAAAAAAAATTGTGAGGATGTCAAAAAAATCTATGAATTATTTTCTCAATGCAAATTTATAAGAAAAGAAATCGTGGCCAATATCAAAATAATTAAGAAGATGCTTATATTAGAAAGAACATATATGAAAACAAAGAGATAAAGTAAATCTAATTATCGCATATGAGGAGTCATTTTTGGGTCAAAATTATTGATCCTATTCCAAATCATCATACCATACCATGCAATGCATGCATGATAAATATGCATAATTAATGTGCTATGATATAACATGGATCTTCAAATATCAAATGAAGTGTAAAAAATAAATAAATAAAAATGAAACAATTGAAGCTACTAGAATGAAAACAGTACTAGAAGACCAGAAGTCCTCTAGAACAACGCTAAGTAACTAATCCTCTCCCTTTCCAACCATAATGGTGGTATAACCCACCACGGTTTCTAGTCAACTCCAATACGAAAACATTTGCCCCATTTAGCATTAAGAACCCATAAAAGTGCTAGTACGCTCATCCACTCTCACATGCTACACCACTTAAGAGTCAAAATTATCTTCAGACAATCTCTTGTTCCCTCTCGAACACATAGAAGAAAACTTAGTAAGGACAATTGTTGGGTTTTTTCAACCCAATAAGAGGCAAAGTTGTCCTATTATACCCAATTTAAAAACAACTTTTGCTTTGAAAGTGAGAGAGAGATGCATCACTAATTGAGAGTGAGAGATTGAGAGAAAGTGTGTGAGAAGCTCTTGTAGCCCTAACTTTCAAGTGCTCTTCAATGTCCTTGATGGAAGACTAAATGAAAGTCCGTTTGCGATAAAATTTGAAAGGGAAGTTCACGATGTCGAGCTCTACATCATCTAAGGTAGAGATCAAGTTTTGGAGATTCAAATCAACATAGAATCTAAGAATCTCATTTTGCTCTCTTATAGATGATTCCTCCCCATTTCTCATATGTTGCTCTTTTACCAAAATATTTGTGTTATCTTATTGATTTCATTTGATGCTCATACATCTACCATGTGTTAGAGAAGATTTGTACTCTCATTCATCATAGTGGAGAGTTTTTCATAGGTGTGAGTCACCCCGTGATTTTACGTCTCAACTTGAAACGGTTTCCACGTTAAAATCTTGTGTGTTGTAGTTTCATTCTTACATTTCTATTATTGTTTTACTTGTTGGATTGCCTAAATTGTAGTTGTGATCCTTTTTTGGTTGGTTCACAATTCCTGTAAATGCATTCAAATGATCCAAAATTGGGATTCCCTCTTGACATTTCAAGACCATAAATTTTTCATCAAAATCATTTTCATATCCCTTGTTTTTCGAGCATACAACTCTGCAAGTTTTTTTTGATAGCCATACAACTCTTCAAGTTTAGTCCATATGGCATGTGCATTGGTCTCCTCTTCTACATGGCTCAAAACATTATGATCAACCCATTGTCGGATTAGTCCGCACATTTATCGATGCCTCGATGGAAGATAGTCCATTCTTTATCTGACATATCTTCAAGCTTTTCGGTCTCGAATACCGGTTGATAATACTTCTTCATATAGAGTGTGTCATCCTTATGCATGGCAATTGAAACTATTCAAGCCCGCCATTTTATTTTGGATTGACTACTTGGTCATCTATTATTAAACACAAGGAACAAGGAACTTAAAACCTCTCTCTGATGCCACATTAATGGGGTGATTGGGTGAACCTACACCAACAATTAATCTACCCCTCTTGTGTTGCCAAATAAGGATCACAACCACAATCCAACAAGTAAATTAATAATGGAAATATAAGGGCCAAACCACAACACACAAGATTTTAACGTAGAAATTTTCTCAAATTGAGAAGTAAAACCACGAGATGACCTTCATCTATGAAAAATGCTCCACTATGATGAATGAGAATACAAGTCTTCTGACACACATAGTAGAGGTACGAGCATCAAAAGAAATCATCAAGATAACACAAATATCTTGGTAAAAGACTAACACATGAGAAATTAGGAGAAATCAACTAGAAGCGAGCAACATGGGATCCTTGGAATCTATATTGATTTAGATCTCCAAAATTCGATCTTTACCTTTGATGATATAGAGCTCAGCACCGTGAATTTCCCCTTCGAATTTCACCTCAAAAAACTATGTTTGGTCTTCCATCAAGGTCATCAAAAATGCTTAAAAGCTAGGGCTTCTAGAGCTTATCACACGCTTTCTCCCAATCTCTCAATCTCAAATCTTGATGCCTCTCTCTCACTTACGAAACAAAAGTTGCTTTTACAATGAGTGCAAAACTACAGCTTTGCCCTTACTCACTTATTGGGTTGAAAAAACCTAACAACAATTTTGACAATATCTTAGTAATTTTTTTAGATAAGCTAATGTCAGCCCAGAGAAAATATCATCATCAAAAAACTTCGTAACTTCATCGACTATCATATGTTTCTCGCTTGAAGGTGCACTTGAGGCGCACAAAGGCTCGTGCCAATATAAGACTGCCCATCTAGGTGAGAATGTAAAAGGAAAGGTTCAAAACTTCGACTTCGCCTTAAGCTTCGCTCACTTAAAATTCAGAAATAATTCGAGGAAGTTAACTTCGACAAGGGAAGTTTTACAAAAATTCGTCAGTGTATGAAAGTTTATGAAATATCACTTTAAATACTAGAAAACTCAAATTTCTCCTTAAAGATGTAAGAAATATACTTAATCATACAACATTAATGCATAATAATCACGATACAATTGTTTAAAATAGTTATTTTGCAATAAACGCACTGTTGGACCAAGTGTTTGTCACTTACACCCCGATTGAGATTTTGATGGCAACAAACAAAGTGAGAGTATTCTAACACTGTGCTTAAGTATTTCATAACATTAAAGTATAATAGGAATGAGCAACGAGTCGAAGCTTTGCTCAAAGTTCAAGTCAAGTAAAGTGAAAGTTGAAGCTATGCTCAAAGTTCGAGTCAAGTAAAGTGAAAGTTGAAGCTATGCTCAAAGTACAAGTCAAGCAAATGAAATGAAGCCGGACAAGCTCAAGACTCGGCTCGTACAAGGATACAAAGACCGGAACGTCAAATTTATCATTGTAAAACTCATGTAAGGTATACAAGTTCCATTCTTACAAACCAAATGCATTAGAATCATGCATATCATGGATTTCGGATTTTCAAGTACTTAAAGTCATGAAATCTATGATTTTCAAATCCGTAAGTTTCAAAATGTTGTAAATCATGCAAACACGTTTTAAAACATGTATTTTAGGTGTATAAAATTTTAACATGTGTTTGATTGCACCGATAGTCGTTTGGATGGTTTTTGAGTGTACATCAAAAATATTTGTAGAAAAGCCCCTATATGTTTCATGAAACCGGGAAATTCAATTTCCGAAGTTTGTGAAATCATCAGGGTTGTCCAAACATGTGCAATGAACTTTATTAAACTTGTGTGAAGTGTTTTCAAAGGTTAAGGAGAGATGCATGTAGGTTGAGAGTTGCTTGAACCAAATGCAAATGAAATTATTTTCAGACCCCTACAACTCATAGTGCGCTACACAGTCTGCATAGCACGCTAAACATGCACATAGCGCGCTACACAAAAAGCATAGCGCACTACCTGTCATTTGACAGAAATTCTGGCAGTTTGAATCTCCACCTTTAATTTGAATTTTGGGGGCAATCTCGACCCTTGATGGTTTAAAACGATTACAAGCCTCCATAAAACACATGAGAACAAAAGAAGAACAACAAGAGAACACCAAGAACACTACTTTCACTACTCATACTCTCAAAATCCAAGTTCCAACTCACATTGCGCTTGATTTTCAATTGCATACACTTGGATAAACTTGAAGTCGTTGTCTCGGCGATTTCAGAGACATCAAAGAAGTGTTCACAAGCTTACAACTCACACTCCAAACCCATTTTCGGATTATACACTTGGGGTTGTAAGATTTCTTGATTTCATACTCTATTTGTGCTTAATCTATAGTTTTTAAATAAAGTATTTGGTTGGAAATCATTTGGTGTGTTCTAATACATACAAGCCTAGGGTTTCTTGTACTTAAACTTGTTTTTACAAAACCTAGGTCTTATTTGAACAAGTTGTTGTGCTTAATCTTGATTTTTAGACAAAACCACTCGTTCATTTGATTTGAAACCGAGCGTGCTTAATTGATATCTTTTTCGTAGGTTTCTTGACTAAGATTTGAGCATACATTACAGTTTACAAATACATATCTTAGTCGAGTTCACTCTTGCATGCATTTGAGTGTTTCATCTCTAGGAAGGCTTGTAAGAGTTGAGCTTATTACCATCTTGCTTTGTAAAGCAAATCTTTATTTGTATTGACAAACTTTGTTGTAAGACTTAGTGAGATCTAAGTCGAAGGGAAGACCTAGTTGAGGCTAGGCACAAATCCTAGTTGCGGCTAGGTGGGGAAGTCCTAATTTGAAAATTAGGCATTCTAAGCTTGTATGCTTAGGTTGTAACACTTAATCATAATTTAAGTGGGGATTTGGAAATCCTAACCGGGGAGGTTAGGTAGTGGATGTAGATCGGTTGGATTGAACCATTATAAATACCATGTCTCTATCTCCATCTCTTCTACCCCCTTCACCTTCGCATTGCAGTCATATTTCGGCTTGCATGAGCATATAGCATTGTTATATATCGAAATATTTTAAAAATGCGATAACTTCTCGATACACCCAATTCACCCCCCCTCTTGGGTGTGGTTTCAATTGGTATCATGGTGTTCGTGTCTCTAATGACACAACCTGGTTGGCTGATGGATTTTGTGCAGAGAGAGGCCTACTTTGTTAGATATGATGGAATTTTGAGGTGTCCTCTGGAGCTTCTTTTCTTTATGTTATGGTGTCTTTTGGGGGGCTGAAAAGGATATCCAGAGAACAATGGAAGACTGCCTTATTATGTGTCAATTTAGGTCTGTAAAGGGGTTTTTTGTATAGCTTTTTTTATAGGATTTTTTTGTATAGTTTTTTGTTGGCCTTATGTGTCAATTTGGACATATTTTGTATCTTCCTGCCCCTATACATTACTAACACACTAAATCGAATAGTGTTTGTGTTGTAATTGATTTTGATATGGGGAACATGAATTGGGGGGGCATGTTGGTCATTCCACCAACCTCCAAAAATTTAATCCCAATCTGAAGACACCCAAACAAACAAGGGACCCAATCGGGACTAATCACTTAACCCAAGTCACAATCCCATGTATTACTTAATGCCATACACACTGGACTATTGTATTTGTGAAGCGAACAGGCCATTAGAGGATTGCCTAAGGAATGGGATGCAAAGAAGTATGCAATCCAATTGGCGCAAAATCTCGGTGATTACACCTTTGATGCTCTATGTGGAGAGTTGACGGTGCGTGAATTTGAATTAAAGGACCGAGCTAGAATGGAAGCACTTGGAGGTGCATCAAAGAAGGATACAAGGAAGGAAATAGCTCTAAAAGTGAATGGTTCACCGGCTAAGGTGAAAGCTCCATGTCCATCGGTTGATATTGATAATGATGGACCATGCAATGATAGTGAGCTTGAAGAAGAAGTGGCAATGCTCACCAAAAAGCTCAACAAAGCCATGTACAAGCGCGACAAGTACAAAAGAAAGTTCAAAAGCGGAAGCAAGGGAGTGAAGTCAAGCGAGACTATTTGCTTCGGGTGTGGTAAATCGGGCCGCATCAAGGAGGATTGTAAATCCAAGAAGCACTTGGACAAGAAGAAAGGGAAGAAAAGCTTCAAAACAACATGGGATGATTCATCGTCATCTAGCTTCGACTCCGAGTCGGAAAACGAGAAAGCTATCCTTTGTCTTATGGCACAAAGTAAGGTAAATTCTAATATTTTGAATTTTGATGAGGTTGATGATTTAGATGATGTCCCTAGTATTAATGAGCTCAGGAAATAGTTGAAAAAAGAGGTCAAAAGACCAAACAACTCAAAAAGAGCGAGCTTGACCATTGCAATTTGTGAAATTGAGTCACAAAATGAGACCATTAGCAATCTCCGAAGTGACTTGAATGAAATCCTAAAGGAAAGGGATGCCTTAGTAAAGGAGGTAGAGAACTTGACTACCACGGTGACTAAGTTCACCAATGGAAAGAAAATGTTTGACATGATGTTGAGAGCACAACGACGTGCACTTAACAAAAGAGGCATAGGCTATGGGGCAAATTTATCGAGCTACAAAAAATTACTAAATGATACACATAAATGCCCAAAATGCCATAGGTCTCATGGGGATGGGAAGTGTGCCTTACAAAAGACCAAAATGGGTAGACTAGCTTGGGTAGATAAGAATGTTTTGAATACTAACTCTCTCGGACCAAAGGGAGTTTGGGTACCAAAGTCTAGTGTTTTCCATGTGATGTAGGTTGCGAGAAGGAGCACCCTATGGTACTTGGATAGTGGGTGCTCAAGGCACATGACCGGTGATGCGAGTCAATTCATTGAGCTTAAACGACATGATGGTGGGAAAGTTACTTTCGGTGACGACAACAAAGGAAAAGTAATTGGACTTGGCACCGTGGGTAACGATTTCTTATCCATAACTAATGTTTATCTTGTTGAAGGATTGAAGCACAATTTACTTAGCATTAGTCAACTATGCGATAAAGGTTTTCACGTGATGTTTGAATCATCAAAGTGCATAGTTAGGAATGAGAAGCATGAAATCATGTTTGTAGCATGTAGACATAAGAATGTTTATGCCATAAACTTTGATGAGATGCACATGCAAAATATTTCATGCTCAAGTGCTCAAAATGAATGTGATACATGGTTGTGGCACCGTAGACTAGGACATTCTAACATGAAAAATTTGTCAAAATTGTCTAAGCATGACTTAGTTAAGGGAATTCCCAAATGCACTTTTAAAAAGGATAAAGAATGTGAGCCATGCATTCTCGACAAGCAAGTGAAATCGTCCTTTAAGACGAAAGTAACTAGTAATATAACCAAAGCCTTGGAACTAGTCCATATGGACTTGTTCGGCCCAACCCAAACCCAAAGTCTAGGTGGAAAATCATATTGTTTTGTGCTTGTTGATGATTTTACTAGATACACATGGGTTTACTTTTTGGCACACAAGCATGAGGTATTTGAAGTTTTTGTTAAATTTTATGTGGTAGAAAATGAGAAGGGTTACAAAATTACTACCATTAGAAGTGATAGAGGTGGTGAGTTTGTCAACAAAAATCTCGAAGATTTTTGTACAAGTCGAGGGTACACACACCAACTTTTTTCTCCTAGAACACCACAACAAAATGGCGTGGTTGAGAGAGAGAATCGAACCCTTCAAGAAATGTGCCGAACTATGTTAAATGAATATAACCATGGTTTCAAAAATCGACAAACTTCGCCGAAGTTCGGGCGAAGTTTGTCGATGTTGAGGTGAGCGAAGCGAAGTTCAAGGGCAGTTGAAAAATTGCAAAACTTGGACTCAACTTCGGCTAACTTCGACCGAACTTCGAAAACTTCGATGGAAGTTCAAAAAACATGAAGTAAAATTGTTATGTTTCGTGGAAGTTGAACAAACTTCGACTGAAACTTTGACCGAAACTTCGGAAACTTCGATGGAAGTTGATAAAACCATATTTATGCATTATTGTTGTATGATTAAGTATATTTCTAGCATCTCTATGAAGAAACTTGAGTTTTCTAACTTTAAAGTGAAATTCCGTAAACTTCCGTACACCGGCGAATTTTTGTCAAACTTCCATCGTCGAAATTAACTTCGTCGAATTAATTTCGAATTTTAAGTGAGCGAAGTCATAAGCGAAGTCGAAGTTTCGAACCTTGAATATAACATAGATAAGCACTTTTGGGCCGAAGCCATTAACACGGCATGCTATGTTCTAAATAGAACAAACGTTCGCAAGAAAATGAACAAAACTCCTTACGAGCTATGGAAAGGCCGAAAGCCTAACATAGGCTATTTCAAGGTGTTTGGGTGCACGTGTTATGCCTTGAATGATAAGAATCACCAAGATAAATTTGACCCAAAGTCAAATGTTTGCACTTTCTTAGGGTATTCTTTGCATAGCAAGGCATATAGAGTCTTCAATAGATCATCTAAGACCATAGAGGAGTCCATTCATGTTAAATTTGATGAGAAGGATCCTAAAGTGAGATTGGATCAGGCCTTGGAACAAATGAAACTTGATGATGATGATGATGGTGAAATCATTCAATCTCAAGATTCAAATGGTAAGGAAAAAGAAGTTAGAGTAGAACCCGAGTCTAGTGCACCTAAGAACTGTAGACTCCTTATAGGACATCCTTCTCAACAAATCTTAGGTGATCTAAGTAAAGAAGTATCCAATAGGTCTTCACTAAACCGTGATGAAGGGCCTCACAAGCCGAGCCCACTAAGATAGATGAAGCCTTAGGAGATGAGTATTGGATCATAGCCATGCAAGAGGAGTTAGGACACTTTGAACGGAACAAAGTGTGGAACCTAGCCCCTAGACCTAAGAACTATACAATTATAGGAACCAAATGGGTATTTAGGAACAAAAAGAATGAAAAGGGTGATATAGTGAGAAACAAAGCTAGGTTGGTTGCACAAGGCTATAATCAAGAAGAAGGAATTGATTATGAAGAAGCCTTTGCATCAGTAGCAAGACTAGAAGCAATTCGAATGTTGCTTGCTTATGCTTGTTGCAATGGTTTTCCACTATACCAAATGGACGTTAAAAGTGCATTCTTGAATGGTTTTATCAATGAAGGGGTATATGTAGAACAACCTCCGAGTTTTGAAGACAATGATTTTCCAAATCATGTTTATCGTCTTCAAAAAGCTTTGTATGGGCTTAGACAAGCACCTAGAGCATGGTATGATAGGTTAAGTACATTCCTTCTTAACAAGGGGTTTAAGAAAGGAACATTAGATCCTACCTTGTTCATTTTAATCAAAATTGATGATATGCTACTAGATCAAATATATGTAGATGACATCATTTTTGGGTCGTCAAACAAGCATCTATGTGAAGAATTCTCATGTTTGATGACATGTGAGTTTCAAATGAGCATGATGGATGAACTAACATACTTTTTGGGTTTGCAAATCAAGCAATCTAAGCATGGAACTTTTATAAATCAAGCTAAGTATGTGAGGGACATGCTTAGGAAATTCAAATTTGAAAATTTGAAAGCATGTGACACTCCAAGTAGTTCATCCGTAAAAATGGACAAGGATCCTCAAGGTAAGCCTATAGATCCTAAGCTATATAGAGGAATGATAGGAAGCCTACTCTACTTAACTGCTAGTAGACCAGACATCATGTTTAGTGTTTGTCTATGTGCTAAGTTTCATTCCGAGCCGAAAGAATCACACTTAAAATGTGTCAAGCGCATATTTAGATAGCTAAGTAGCACACAAGACTTAGGCTCGTGGTTCGCCAAAGCTTCCAACTTTGATCTTCGAAGCTTTGTAAATTCGGACTATGCGGGAAGCCAAGTAGATAGAAAGAGGACGTCGAGATTTTGTCACTTGGTAGGAAATTCATTGATTTCATGGTTTAGCAAAAAGCAAAATTCCGTCGCGTTGTCCACCGCCGAAGCTGAATATGTGGCTGCCGGAAGTTGTTGTGCTCAAGTTCTTTACATGAAGCAACAACTTAAGGATTATCAAATCCATATTGGTTCTGCCGATATTTATTGTGATAATACAAGTGCAATCAACATCCATAAAAATCCGGTGTTGCATTCGTGCATGAAGCACATAGAAATTCGACATCATTTTCTTCGTGATCATGTTTAAAAAGGGGACGTTAAATTGATACATGTGTCCATCGAGGACCAATTGGCGGATATTTTCAACAAAACATTGCCTAGAGACCAATTTTCAAAAATTAGGCGAGAATTAGCCATGATTAGTAAGTCTGACCTTTAGAGTACATCTTAGGAATGCCCAACGTGACCAACACGTATCTCGAGATACTTGTTATGGTTATGTCACGCTGGAGTAGGGGTTCCGGGTCAAGAAAAATTGAATTTCAGATGTCAGTCTAGACCCTGGATAGCGCGCTATCCCTCCTTGGTAGCGCGCTACCATGTGCATTAGTTCTGGCCCAAACCCAGAACACATAGCGCGCTATACGAGACACGTAGCGCGCTACGTGGAATAGGGAGGGTATTACAAACGGCAGAAGCTATTTTTTTTCAAACTTTCAAACAACCTTCCTCTTCCTACCCGAGAGTACATTGATCCCAACTCAATAATACTCCCTCTACACCCGTGATTGTTGCTCTCCAAAGCAATAGGGTCATTCATCTTCCAATGCTCTATCCTTTGAAACCCCATTTTTGTTGAAACACCAAGTGTTTGTCAAAATGCCTCCTAGAACTAATCTTACCCAAAGGACACCCAAACTCACCCCAAGGCGTCTGACAACACAACAAGTTGTTCAAGAGTCATCCGAGAGTGATTCCGACTCCAATTCATCATCTCGGAATGTGTCTCAATCAAGCTCTCACCGGACTATCTCAACTAGTCACCACACCGGTGACACCTCCACTATTGTGCCCATTGAGGAATCTCAGAGTCGCGAACAGCGCGTCAAGACGAGGCATGATAGGGGTACTACATCAGATGCTCTCCAATCTAATTCAACGGATGTGAGCGTTCTTACCCCGGGAGATGTGGACTTTACATTCTTCGACAAAGCTGACTTGCCTTTTCGTGAGATCCTCGCCAAGATGGGATGGGTTCAATTTTGCGAGCACAAAGCCAAATTCTATCCACAACTTGTGTGCACATTCTATTCCAACATGAAGACTAGCAATGATTACACGATCAAGTCTCGAATTGGAAGGCGACAAGTAGTGATCACTCCTCAATTCCTGAGCGAGAAACTTGGTCTACCACTCCTTGAGCCTACGGTGACACTAGGTGAGAAGGTGTGGACATGGCCATTTGATAAATTAGTGGTATTGACTTCCTTCCGTGGGGGTAACGCACTTCTCATTTACCCGAGAGGCCCCTCAAATACGAAGTTCAAGATTGTGCCGCATCTCCTTCATTGCATCGTTCATCAGGTCATTCTTCCAAGGAAGGGGAGCAAGAACTATGTCACAGTGCTAGATATGTACATCCTCGGAGCACTGATGACGAACAAGAAGATTAGTCTCCCGCATCTTATCATCGCACATATGACGACATACGCAGGTACTGATCGACACTTGCCTTACACTCACATATTGACGCGTTTGTTTGAGGAGGCGGGAGTTAATCTTACCGCGGGAGTTGATCTTACCGCGGGCGGCCAATCTCTTGATACGAGAGAAACTATTGGGGACACCACTCTGCACAAGATGAATTACCGCTATATTCGTGCAGAGAGGAGGTGGATACGGGAAGCTGACATTTCACAGGGAGTGCAGTATGGGGAATATGAGGATCCACATCCTTCGAATCCGGACGAGCCTTTCGATGCCCGTGAGTACCTCGACTACAGCTTCACCTATCCGCAAAGTGATGCGAATGAGGATCATGGAGTCGCTCCGGGCAATGAGGAAGTTCATCAAGAGAGTCCAGCTCCACAGGCACCACAGCCGACCCCTCAGCCATTCCCACATGCTTATATACCTCAGACCTACTACGGGATGACCCTTCCACCGGACATGCCTCCATACGCTATATATCTTTCTGCTCAGAAGCATGACATGCGTGAGCTCATGATCCAACACGACATGCGTCTTCGTCGCATTGAGGCTCATTTGCGCTCACCTCCGCCACAGAGGGAGGATGGTTCTTCTCACCCCAGTCGTTCCTTTTAGAGGAGTCTAGACTCATGTCTTTCGGGGGAGTACCAAATGCATGTATTTAGGGGGAGCTTTAGGACAATCATGTCAGTGAGAGTTCATTTTGTTAGTTTTGGGAAACTCTCAAATTCATTTCCGCTTGCGCCACACCGTGTCATTACATTCTATTTTGTGAACTTATATGAATGACATGTTATTTTGCTTATCTCTGAGTGATTCTATATGAATATATGGCAATTACATTGATATTTCATTGGTTCATTTGCTTATGATCGCTATACTTTCTCTATTTCATCTATTTATCAAAGTGGGAGTCATATTGATGATTTACTTGATAATACCGATACCCCGCATTTTCATTGGTAACTTATGATCATGAGGACTTATTTGGTATCTTTATTTCTTACAATAGATGAGAGCAATCTTTACTTGCAAAAGGGGGAGAGAAATGTTGAGAAATAATGATGCCCCGTTTTTTTTATGTTATCAACGGGGGAGAGAAATCTTCAAAGGGGGGAGAATTAATTTTTGGTATGCAAACCTTCACAATATGCTCCGCTTTTTAATTTTTAAAAGGGTGAAAGAAATGATGCCCCGCTTTTTGATGTTATCAGAGGGGAGAGAAATGTGGACTTTGAACTTGCAAACCTTCACAATATGTTCTATTTATTAATTTTTAATTTTTGGTATCAAGAAATGTTGAGAAATGTGTAGTTCTTGGTATCAAGTTTGATAAATGTGAACTTTGATATTAATTGAATACTAATGGATACTAATTGGTATCAAGCATGAGTGATATGCACTTAAATATATATATATTGCCACCAATTGGCATTGAGCATAAATGCAATTGGTATCGAGCATGAATGTGATTGTTACGAATGATTGGTATCATCAAATTAATTGGTATCAAGCATGAGTGATATGCACTTAATATATATTTTTTCTTGCTTTGCCAAGTTCACTTTGTTTGTTATCGTCAAAAAGGGGGAGATTGTTGGAGCAAGTGTTTGTCACTTACACCCTGATTGAGATTTTGATGGCAACAAACAAAGTGAGAGTATTCAAACACTGTGCTTAAGTGTTTCAGAACATTAAAGTATAATAGGAATGAGCAACAAGTTGAAGCTTTGCTCAAAGTTCAAGTCAAGTAAAGTGAAAATTGAAGCAATGCTCAAAGTACAAGTTAAGCAAATGAAATGAAGCCGGACAAGCTCAAGACTCGGCTCGTACAAGGATACAATGACAGTTCATCATTGTAAAACTCATGTAAGGTATACAAGTTCCATTCTTAAAAGCCAAATGCATTAGAATCATGCATATCATGAATTTCGGATTTTCAAGTACTTAAAGTCATGAAATCTATGATTTCCAAATCCGTAAGTTTCAAAATGTTTTAAATCATGCAAACACGTTTTAAAACATGTATTTTAGGTGAATAAACTTTTTAACATGTGTTTGATTGCACCGATAGTCGTTTGGATGGTTTTTGAGTGTACATCAAAAATATTTGTAGAAAAGCCCCTATATGTTTCATGAAACCGGGAAATTCAATTTCCGAAGTTTGTGAAATCATCAGGGTTGTCCAAACATGTGCAATGAACTTTATTAAACTTGTGTGAAGTGTTTTCAAAGGTTAAGGAGAGATGCATGTAGGTTGGGAGTTGCTTGAACCAAATGCAAATGAAATTATTTTCAGGCCCCTGCAACTCATAGCGCGCTACACAATCTGCATAGCACGCTACACATGCTCATAGCGCGGTTACACAAAAAGCATAACGCGCTACCTGTCATTTGACAGAAATTCTAGCAGTTTGAATCTCCACCTTTAATTTGAATTTTGAGGGCAATCTCGACCCTTGATGGTTTAAAATGGTCACATGCCTCCATAAAACACATGAGAACAAAAGAAGAACAACAAGAGAACACCAAGAACACTACTTTCACTACTCATACTCTCAAAATCCAAGTTCCAACTCACATTGTGCTTGATTTTCAATTGCATACACTTGGATAAACTTGAAGTCGTTGTCTCGGCGATTTCGGAGACATCAAAGAAGTGTTCACAAGCTTACAACTCACACTCCAAACCCATTTTCGGATTATACACTTGGGGTTGTAAGATTTCTTGATTTCATACTTTATTTGTGCTTAATCTATAGTTTTTGAATAGAGTATTTGGTTGGAAATCATTTGGTATGTTCTCATACATACAAGCCTAGGGTTTCTTGTGCTTAAACTTGTTTTTACAAAACCTAGGTCTTATTTGAACAAGTTGTTGTGCTTAATTTTGATTTTTAGACAAAACCACTTGTTCATTTGATTTGAAACCGAGCGTGCTTAATCGATATCTTTTTCGTCGATTTCTTGACTAAGATTTGAGCATACATTAAAGTTTACAAATACATATCTTAGTCGAGTTCACTCTTGCATGCATTTGAGTGTTTCATCTCTAGGAAGGCTTGTAAGAGTTGAGCTTATTACCATCTTGCTTTGCAAAGCAAATCTTTATTCGTATTGACAAACTTTGTTGTAACACTTAGTGAGATCTAAGTCGAAGGGAATACCTAGTTGAGGCTAGGCACAAATCCTAGTTACGGCCAAGGAATGAAAATTCGATAAAATTAACCGAAGTTTAGGCGAAGTTTATCGAAGTTGAAGGAATCGAAACGAAGTTCACGGGTACTTTAAAAATTACAAAACTTCTCCTAAGTTTATGTTCAAAATCGGCAACATTGATATAAATTGATATGGATTGCTAAAAACAAGGACAAATTGCAAACATTAGGTAAAAAAAAATCAAAATAAGTGTGTAGGAGACGAAAGGGTTGAGGGTTGTAATTGATAGTGGCATTTAGGAGTTATTGAGAATTTGAGAGTGGCTCACTTTTGTACAAACATCTCTACACCAATCATGTGATCCATTGACTTTGCATTAGGATTCAATGTATGCATCAAGACTCACCTTTGCACACACATCTCTGCTACGCTTTGTAGTTTTTTCAATTAATGCATAATGTCAAAAAGTGGATATTTTCTTTTGTTTTAAATACAACAACAACAACAACAACATAGCCTCAGTCCCAAATTAACTGGGGTCGGCTACATGGATCAAACTTTTCCATTGTGCTCGATTAAGTGCAATTGATTCTTTTGTTTTAAATACGTCATAAAAAAAGCATGTTTCATAATTTTAATTTTACTTATGAGAATGTGCAATTAATAAATGGTTAGAAAATCAAATTAAGTGTAATTATTATCACTAAAAAGTGATCTACCATATACAGTATGCATGACTAGTGCCAATAAAATTGACTTGAAACCATTAAATTGTAAATTTTTTAGGTATAAATGCGTAATTGTGCTTGTTTTGGCATCCCATAAAATGAGTTTTAGTTTATTGACCATTTAATAAAAATTTCTTAAACTTCTCTAACTTAGCGAATTTTTACCAAAATTCTCCACGTCGAATTAAACTTCTTCGAATTAATTCTGAATATCAAGAGGGCGAATTATAAGGCGAAACCAAAGTTTCAATCCTTGGTTGCGGCTAGGTGGGGAAGTCCTAATTTGTAAATTAGGCATTCTAAGCTTGTATGCTTAGGTTGTAACACTTAATCATAATTTAAGTGGGGCTTTGGAAATCCTAACCGGGGAGGTTAGGTAGTGGATGTAGATCGGTTGGATTGAACCACTATATATACCATGTCACTATCTCCATCTCTTCTACCCCGTTCACCTTCGCATTGCAGTCGTATTTGGGCTTGCATGAGCATATAGCATTGTTATATATCGAAATATTTTAAAAAGGCGATAACTTCTCGATACACCCAATTCATCCCCCCTCTTGGGTGTGGTTTCACACACAATTCGCAACAAATGTGATGTTAATATTTGTTTTTATATCACTTTATATGATAAGTTTGACCTTATTTGCTACTTGATGTGAAAAGAGGTTAATTTTTGAATTTTATTTTATTCAAGAGTAACTTCGGTAACTTTCCCAAAAACTTCGTTGATTTCTTGGAATTTTTGCATATTTTTTGTCTTTTTTTAAGATTTCAAGGGAAACCATCGAAGTCGATCGAAGTTTGGCGAATCATGTTGAAGTTTCAATCGAAGCTTTGCAAGTTTTACATAGCCACATAGTTTCATTTCCCCATTTTTACTATCAACAAACTTCGGTCAAAGTTCACCGAAGTTTGTCGATTTTTCAAACCTTGTGTAAAGAGTCGATTACTAGAGACGCTCTTAACCTTTGCCTACTTACCATCAGACCCGAGCTATGATGTAGCGAGTCAGTAAAAGGGAATGCCCTAGCATCCTCAAATTTGATCCATGCTCGTTGAAGTGAAAAAGTTCTACTCTGGCTCTCAACCTAACACGATCCGCATTCTTTATCTAGAACATGACATGCTATGTAAAGCATAGGCAAAATTGATTTCCACTATACCACACTTAGCGGAAAAATAAAAATAAATAATAATTGCAAGCCACATTTGTTGCTAATTATTATAATTATCCCATCCTGACATGCTTCTCATTTTTATTCAGACGTATTTAAAGGTCACTCTTTATTTTAAAGAACATTAAATAAAAAAAATTGCAAATATAACACCTAGCCAAAGGAGCATTTTATGCAATGTGTTATTTATATAATGTGTTAGATATTATTTATTTTAATAAAATAATCATGAATATCAAGTAATCCACCATACTGTATTAAGAGACAATAAGTATCGATACACTAAAATTACTAAATTAATATGAAAAAATAATATAGATACATTATTGCTACAAACATTAGGCCTCGCATGTCCCACTTCTTATTACATCTATAAATTATCCTACACTAAATCACACTCTCCGCTTCTACCCAATTTTAAGGTTAAGGGTTGTTTTGATCCTCAACCTAAGTTCTAAAGGTCAAGGTTTAAAAAATCGACAAACTTCAGAAAAGTTCGGGCGAAGTTTGTCGATTTTGAGTGAGCGAAGCGAAGTTCATAGGCAGTGGAAAAATTACAAAACTTCAACTAAACTTCGGCTAACTTCGACCGAATTTCGAAAACATCGATGGAAGTTAATAAAACATGAAGTAAAATTGTAATGTTTCGTGGAAGTTGAGCAAACTTCGACCGAAACTTCGACTGAAACTTCGACCGAAACTTCGACTATGCTAGAAATATACTTAAAATTCGGCTAAATTCAAATAAAACATAGTTCTAGCATCTCTATGAAGAAACTTGAGTTTTCTAGCATTTAAAGTGAAATTCCATAATCTTTCGTGCACCGGCGAATTTTTGTCAAACTTCCATCGTCGAAGGTACTTCCTCGAATTAATTCCAAATTTTAAGTAAGCAAAGTCATAGGCGAAGTCGAGGTTTCAAACCTTGCTAAAGGTTACTCATCTACCAATAGACCAAACACCTTGATGATAAATAAAGAATACAATCTCAATTTGATGGCATTAAGGGAAGGCCATCTATTAATAAGGTGTATCAAAGGAGACACAAGAAGAGCACAAGAACATCTATCACTCTAGAAGCTTCTGAGTTGGTTCAATGTGGGCCCGACCAAGTGGGTCTCGAGTCAGATGTGCAAGCCAATAGCGCAAACGTGTGATTAGCATGCGTGTGACGTGTTGCTCACATGAGAAGGCTTAGGGGGGGTATATAGATGACATTGTTCGTCTTCTTGTTTTTATCTTTTGAGTTTGTATTTGGGAATTAGGTTTTGAGAGGAGAAAGTCTCTCCATCTCTGGGTTTAGGGTGTTCTTCTCAGTGAGTTGTACCCTTTTTGTTTGATCTATCAATAAAATATCGAAGCTTACAATCACACTCCAATAAGAAAATTTACAAAATGAAGTTGCATACTTATTGGTGCAAATACAACGTGGACTGTTGTTCATCAGCCAAATTAATAAATTACGAATGATGTTACAATAAGGACATACATTTGTTGATTATTGAATAGTTTACATTCTTGATTCTTCCACCAACCCAAATGTCAATGACCGAAAAAAAAAAAAAGGAAAGAGAACAATGGATGAAGAAAGTCTCTTGATACAATCACTTTGTGATTCACTTTTTAGATACAAGAGTCAACAACCTTAAATAGCTTGTCCCGACAACCACCTATCGATAAGTGCTTCTCTATAAGTTAAAATCCTAAGTTAAAGTTGTGCTAAAGAAAACCAATGCGTTTTAGAGAAAATCTAGAACAAGTATTTTCTAGTGAATATATGGAAATTAAGAACCAAAAAGCTGGACGATAACACGGTTTCTTGAGTATGAATATGACGGTGGCAGCAATGGCAGCAGCAGCAAGCAAGTTGCATGACCTTTAAAATTTTATGAAAATTAAGCTAGTTTGTGCATATCCGATTTAGTTTCCAATAACTTACGTTCTTCGAGAAGTAAACTGGAGCACATTGTTGTCGACTAAAAGTCCTTGTAAAAAAATACTATTTAATTGGGAAGTGATTGAGCGAAACAATTTTAACATCCACGTTTGCTTTATATTTTGTGAGGAGTTCATTAGAAGAACATGGAGATGTGGACCCACACACCATGATGCATAATAATCCAACAAACTACTTCGTATCAACTATGTATATTAAAAATGTAAATGAATCATTTTCCTTTCAATTTTTAAAATTGCATACACTTACTTAATTACAATCCACATTGTATACATTAACCTTCTCTAGCCATATACCTAAATCTCATTTACAAAGATCAAATTCTATGACAAAAAGGGCACGTCTACCAAAGGGAGTATCTAATGATCACCTGATTGTTCTCTTCAAGCAAGAGATTACTATCTTTAAGTACAGCAAAAAAAAATATATACAAAAAAAGCATAAAAAGGAAGTAGCATCTGCAGTGGCATAACAACAAAAACAACAAAAAGAATAGTAGTGTGTCAGACCTGGATAGGATGTAAACCATGTCGAAGGTTCCCAACTCCTTCTACTGTAATTACGTGCATGCCTTCGACAGAGTACAAAGGAGTTAAGCATGCATTGACTGCATAATGACTGCCCAAGTTGAAGAAAAGAAAACAAGAAAAGCAAAATCGCACTTTCTATTATCGAAACTCATTGTGCAAATGACATTACAAGTTAGTAAGCTAATATGCATATAACAGACTACGTTGCTAGAAGGAAATTGGCCACTTACACAGACTTCTTATGTCGGTTATCATAAGAAGAAACCATCACAGTGCAAGCCCCACATCCACCTTCACCACAACCTAGCTTTGTTCCCGTCAGACCAATGCCTACATTTACATGCAACAACCAAATGTTAGATCTTTCTTGATCATCAAACTAAATTAAGAATAAAAATCAATATAATGATACTCAAAGCTTAAAATACACTGCCACGCTTGCTAGAATCATAACTCAAATGTATAGCTAGATACTATTACAGAAATACTTATGGTCATTACAAACAAGTTCTATGAAAAGCTATTAGAGTTATCTATGGGTTTTGTAACAAATACTTATTATGTAAAGAGATGACTACAGTCTACAGATATAGAAAGAAATTAAAAATCCTCAAATCTATTTTTCTTTTCTTCTTCTTCATTCTCGTTCTCGCTCTAAGTTTTCTTCTACATCTAGTTCTTCTGTCTTCTTCCCTCACTTATGCTCTGTTCTTCCCTCTTCTTCACTAATTTTTTATGCGCTCTAGGGTGCGGTCATCAGAATTTCAAAAACAAATTAAAACCAATTTTTAGTTCAAAAGCCTCTTTAAATCACCAATTTCTCAGCTTCCAACTAATTTCCAAATCAGTCAGTCACAAGGTTAGGTTCAACAGCAATCCAAACCCCATCAGAAATTGAGACCAAATCAGGCGAACAAAATAAAACTCGTGCAAAGTGAGCTAATCCATCGGGAAGAACCCGCCGAATGCCATCAAAAACAGTCAAACGAAACAAAGCAGAACCTCTAAGATACTCGATGAGTGTGAAATGAGCTAATCCATCGGGAAGAACCCGCCGAACGCCATTAACATACAAGATTAGTTCCTGGGACTCTCCTCCTTCGCCGACTGATTCCTCATCGGTTTTCAAAGATCCCATCTTTACCTTCAGCTTCAACTACTGTGCAGGCAAGAAGAGAAATGAATCGGTAAAGCAGGACGATTGACAAAATAACCCATAGGAAAATTGAGGGCAGCTAAGGGCGCCCCACCATTTAATGAAGGCACCCAGTTAATGTGGGCACAAACCGATTTACCTGGGGCACCCAAAAATTAGACCCGAAATACCTAAACTACCCCTCGTGGAAATCCATCTGCACCCCACCACCCTCGTGCAAACCCCTGAGCACCCCACCACCCCCACCACCACCTTCACCGAACTCCTTGTGGAAGAATTCATTTGTTTTGAACCGACCAGTGAGAGGAATCTCCGAAATCGTGTTCTCCGTCCCTCGCCGTGTGTTTCTCCTTCGTTGTTCGAGTTTTCTGCATTTTGTAGGGTCCGGTGCGTGAGCCGATTTCGTCTCCAAATTAGGGTTCGGTTGAAGATCGTCGAATTAAGTTACATTTGGTAGAGTAGTTGTAATGTGTGTGTGGCGGTTTGTTCAATTGTAAAAAATTGGGAAATCGCGGTTCTCGGCCACACAGGCCAGAGACGGTGTCAACTGTCTCGGCCAAGCATGGTCGAGACAGAAGCTAATATTTTTGGGAACTCGCAATCTCGGCCACGTAGACGGAAGAGAGTTGACGGCGTATCGGTTACGCATGTCCGAGAATACTTTGCCGTTATCTCGCCGTGACATGACGAAAGCTACAATTAGTGATAGGTAATGTGGCGTCGGTGGTGTACAACCGAGAATTTTGTCCTACACTCGGTTGTCCACTTCCGATAGGGTCTCGATAGGCTCGGTCGTCATAGGACTAGAGTAAGGCGAATTGAAATGGTCAATCCATCTCGGTGGTGTATAACCGAGAACTTGTTATTGGACTCGGTTGTAAACGGCTGATATATTGGACTACTTGTCGGTCATGGGTGACCGAAAATATGGGTTGTTTCACGAACACCTTGACCGAGACATCGAAATAGATGAATTTGAACATTACTTTTTGTAAAAAAATTTGTGGTATGTCAAACTAACAATACAAGATTGAAAATCCAAAGACGACAATTTGCACTTTGAAACTTAATTAATTATAAATCTCCGTAACATTCAAACCGACTCTAAAAAGTCCATCCATAAGTAAACAACAATCAAAATACAAAGACAACATTTGCATATACATAGAACATTCGGAGGAATTGGCAAAATTTCTAAATGTTTAGCTATCAAGGTTTCTAGGTACAAGTTTTAACCTACGGTGTATCTAAATCTACAACGGTATGGTGGCTTCATCATCGCCGGTTGCAATGGGCGCGATGTCTCGAAAAACGAATCCATCTCGCCAACCTTTGACGCAATCCTCAACGTCCGATCCCACGATGGATATAAGGATGGCAGCGGTGCATTCACACGCAACTGCACCTGTCAAAGTGAACAGTAGAACATAGAAGATATTGTCACAAACCCGATTAAGGGGGAAACAAACCAATTCACAAAAAATCATAGAACTTACCCTAACCCAATGGATATTCCTTTCATTTGCCATTGCAATGATAAGTCTGTTGTGCAATGACGACGGTGGAGTACTACGTAGAGGTAGGAATGTGGAGGCACTCCCATGCGAGAGGTTGACGAGAATGACATTGAATGCGGTGGATACTAACAATCCCATGTCTGGAAGTGTCAACCATTCTTTGAAAGATGCCCCTCTTGCTTCTCCGGGCAATGCACCGCATTCTTGACGATCTCGAAACTCGAGCCAAGCACTTCCCGCCAAAGGTCTTCATACCCGATAATCTCATCGTACATCCTTCTACGCACAATCCTCCACCCGTCTACATCGGCAAGGGCAAGCCCGAGGCTACACACCAATATCCACAATTTCCATCGGAAACCACATCGATAATGGCCTCAACATGTGGCAACCAATCCGGTTCTAAGCAATGACCATAAGCCATGTTAGATCCACATTGTGTGCGTCGACTGGCACGACGCATTTGTGGAACAACCTTGCCTTTCTTCTACCTAGAAGTGAAGGCCTCTTTTGTGGAGTAGGAGGACTCAAATCAGCTCTCCACCCGTCTCGTTGAAGAATCGTCATCATCGTGTTTTCTCTTCGACACTGGGGTGCCTCCGATTGGAGACCCCGGTGTCCTCCCACCCGCATCCTCAACTTCCCGCTCGCACTCCACAAAAGATGAAGGTGGACTAATCTCCCTGAGCTACTCACTTTCGTCCTCCCCCCCCGCATCCTCAACTTCCTCCTCCCCTTATCCAATCTTCTGCGGTGTCGTGATTGTGCCTCCCACAAATCACGGTGACATACCATAAGGAGTCGACAATTTCCTTGACGTTAATTTGGAAAGGGCATCCACATTTCTTCGTACCGGTGTGACTCATCGCCTTTTCATCATTCCTTGATTTCTTTAAAAATTTTGATGCTTTCCCTTCCCTACTCTCTCGAGCCGTCCCCTATATGTCCCGGACCTCTCACGAGGCAAGTTTCACCCTTCCCCTGCGCTTAATGCCCCGGGCATCCGAGCGCTTCGTTACTAACACAAACTTGTTCTCCCGGCCTATGATTTGAAGCCATGAAATAGCCGCTTCTCGAGAGGGGAATGGCTTACAAGGTGTGAAAGTGTCATTGTAGTCTGGAAAATTACTAGATACGGCATTACACTCGCAATACAAACAAGGTGTAACATTAGAATCAACCAAAATGTACGAGCAAGACAATCACAAAAAAATCCAAAAAAAAAGGTTCTCGGTTGTACAGGTCCGAAACTTTCTTCAGAGTCTCGCTCATGTACGACCGAGAGTTACTCAGTACTCTCGGTCGTACTAGTCCGTGACCTGCGTGAAACCTCTCGGTCCTCTATGACCGAGACATTACTATACATCTCGGTCCTGCGAGGCCGAAACAATCGCGCACCCAGACAGAAACTTCGGATAACCGCATAAAAAACACAAAAAATTTGCAAAATTACCTCAAGGACGACCTCCTCTGGCACCGAAGCATTACAATCCTCCATTATATAGTGGAAACAACTTCGGATTTGAAGAAATTACCAAACCCTACGTTGACAAACAAATCATCATTTTCACGCTTATACACAACTAAACAGTTCTAAAAAACCCGAATATGGTTGTCAAACATTGTTACCTCGCTGTCGGACGATGTCAATCCGCAAGAATCGATCAGCTCTTCGCCAAACGGAATGTGGTTGTGGCTTTGTGGTTCAAGCTTCTTTGGTGGGGTGCCCTAACTTCTTGTCAAAATGGTTTGTGGGTTTTGAACCATTATATATATACAGGGGCAAAATGGTCTTTTCCATTTTTTCTGGAATTTTTACAAATAAGTTGGGCGCCTTCATGAAAATGTGGGGTGCCCTTAGCGGCCCTCAAATGCTACCGTAACTGTTGTGAAGTGTGGATGACCATGCATGCACACCAACATATTGTGTAGTCATGTAACTTGTATTGTTATTTCCAATGTACACCAACTTTTTCATGTATTGTCAAATTACTTGTAATGTGTTGTATGACATGGGGTGTATGTGTTAATTGTCCCACATTGATTACTTGTAAAGTGTTGTATGACATGGGGTGTATATGTTAATTGTCCCACATTGCTAAGGCACATTTGTCATCATACCAAATGGCATATATAAAGGTTGATAACTTCATTGTAATAGCACACCAAGTTGAATGAAAACTTCTCATTCCAACTATCTCATTTCTTCTCTTCTCCTTTGTAGTAGTAGTTTGTAGTAGTAGAAGTTCTTAGTCTTCTATTTCCTTCTCTAGTTCTTAGCAAGTTCCAACTCAATTTACAACACGTTATCAGCACGAGCTTGCTCTAGCATTAAGGAGATCTTAAAGTTCAAGATCGCTTGTTAAGGAGACAAAGCTAGGAAGGTATAACTTTTGTTATTTAAATAAGTTCAATTTATTTATATATTATCATGGTTGCTTCCTTTTATTACATGCATCACTTCTATATGCATATTTTATTCATATACTATACATTATAACGTCACCGATTGCGAAAGTATGCTCTGTAGTTGCGTCTTGTACGATCTTCTACATCTGAAATCAAAAGTCAATATGTGACATAACTAGTTTTCTCTTAAAACTACAAACGATTAGTTATTGTTCTATTCTTGATTTTATAATACAAAGAATGCTATAAGTTTGAGTTGATAGTGGGTAAGCCTTGTCCCCGGTAAAGCTAAATATTGAAAGGGTGACGGGTTATCCCGTTCGAGGAGGCATGACATTTAAGCAGACTTTGTCTCGCCACCCAACCTGGAGGTTGTCCTACCAACCCATACGAATAGTACATTTGATTATTAATGAATCAAGTTGTGAACATATACTTAATCATATGCTATGTTTTTTTTTACATAAAAGAAAAGAGAAAATTATTTTCTATTATATTTACTTTCAAAATATTAATTAACCATAGTTGAATTTGTTACCTTATTATAATTCTTGTCATGATAATTAGATATTACAAATTATGAATAAAGCTTGCATCTATGCAAGGCTGTATGTTGTACATAATCATTTGCCAATATCTCTTTAGAGATTTGAAAAGTGAATATTTCATATATATTTTCACCCTATGGAGTTATAAATATATAAATACAAAAAAAAAAGTAATACTCCAAAAGCTCAAAATGAGCGGTTGAGTCTCAAGCTACAAAATTTAATCGATCAAATATTAATTATAATTTCACAATTTTAATTACCTCTATGTTGAGGCTACGTGGAAATATGACTGATGAGACAATAAAAATAAGGTCACGTGGCCCGCCTCGATTTATTCTTTATAACAAATATAGAGTGCGCACATCAATCCAATAAATATTAAGGATTGATTTCTTGTCTCATGGTAGTTTGAGTAGAATAATGAGATATTATAAATATAATATCGCTCCCCGTCAATTAGTTCAAACTTCAAATTAAAAAGCATATGTTGCATATAATGATCATGATCGCAATAATAAGTTTATGGACGTGGAAAAGGTGAAAATATCAGGTAAATGTCGTATTGACAATTCCAACAAAAGGTGGAACAAAAGTGGTGCACCACTACAAAGGGTAAATAATTATTGACAATGAGCGCTCATAATTGTGACATTTTTTGGTCATATATGAAAGGCTATTTTGCCTAAATATTGTCATATATATACTCGAAAATTTTTGTGACATTTATCATGCCTTCAAAATCAAAGGCAAAATATTATGAATTTTTATCAATCAAATAAGAAAATTAATGATCCAAAGACATTCATTTTACGGCATGACCGGCTTGGTCATCCAGGATCATCAATGATGCGAAAAATAATTAATAATTCGCATGGACATCCTTTAAGGAGTCACAAAATATTTTCAAATTTGATTATAATTGTGCTAGTTGTTCTCAAGGTAAATTGATAGTTAAACCATCCCCAAGTAAAATTGTTGTGGAATCCCCAGTTTTCTTAGAACGTATTCAGGGAGACATATGTGGTCATATTCATCCTCACTGTGGACCATTTAGATATTTCATGATTTTGATAGATGCATCAACTAGGTGGTCACATGTTTGTTTGCTTTCGACCCGCAATGTTGCATTTGCTAGACTTTTAGCACAAATCATTAAGTTAAGAGCACAATTTCTTGACAACCTAATCAAGACCATCCGTCTTGATAATGCCGGGGAATTTCAATCTCAAGCATTTAAAAATTATTGCATGTCTATAGGAATTACCATTGAACATTCTATTCCACACGTGCATACCCAGAATGGTTTGGCAGAATCTCTGATCAAATGCATTCAATTAATTGCCAGACCTTTAATCATGAGAACTAAGTTATCAACTTCAGTTTGGGGACATGCATGCCTTCATGCAGCATCTATCATTCGTTATAGGCCTACTGCATACCATGAACATTCCCTTATGCAACTTATTTTAGGTCAACAACCAAACATTTCACACTTGAGAATTTTTGGTTGTGCAGTGTATGTTCCTATACCACCTCCCAATAGAACTAAGATGAGTCCACAACGAAAACTTGGGATTTATATTGGATTTAACTCATCGTCCATTATAAGATACATTGAGCCTTTAACAGGGGATTTATTTACTGCACGTTTTGCTGATTGTCACTTTGATGAAGCAATTTTCCCACCATTAGGGGGAGATAAGAAGTCAATTCAATAGGAATGACGCGAAATTGCTTGGAATGCATCAACTTTATTACATTATGATCCACGCACAAATCAGTGTGAACTTGAAGTTCAAAAGATCATTCATTTGCAACAAATCGCAAATCAATTACGATGCATTTATAGATGCAAAACAAGTGACAAAATCACATATTCCAGTTTGTAAATGCTCCTGCAAGAATTGATGTCTCTCAGTGCAACAAAATGCACAAGAACCAACGAAACGCTTAAAGCGTGGAAGACCGATTGGTTCAAATGATACAATTCCTCGAAAGAGGAAAATGGGAGTAAAATTAAATACAAATCAAAATACTCTGAGAAAGCACAAGAATCATTTGATAAGGATTTATCGAACTAGTTGTTCTGATGAGGGACAACGACCTCTAGAAAAATAGGAAAAAGATGAAAATAATGAGATCTCAATAAATTATTTAAACTCTAGTAAGATTTGGGATCGAAATAAAATTGTTCCTGATGATATATTTGCTTTCAATGTGTCCTTTGAAATATGTGAAAATGATGATGATCCGAACCACGATCAGTGGACGAATGTCAAAAAGACCCGATTGGCAAAAATGGCAAGAGGCTATCCAAACAGAGCTAAACTCTTTAAGGAAACGAGAGGTTTTTGGACCGATCGTTCAAACGCCAAATGGCATAAAACCCGTTGGATATAAATGGGTATTTGTACGAAAGAGAAACGAAAAAAATGAAGTTACAAGGTATAAAGCAAGACTTATAGCTCAAGGTTTCTCACAAAGACCTATCATTGATTATGAGGAAACATATTCTCCTGTTATAGATGCAATCACATTTCGGTTCTTAATAAGCCTTGCAGTTTTCTGAAGGGCTTGATATGCATTTAATGGATGTCGTTACATCATATCTGTACGGATCTCTAGACAATGAGATATATATGAAAATCCCTGAAGGATTTGAAATATCCGAAGAAATAAAATCAAAACCTCATAACATGCATTCTATAAAATTATAAAGGTCTTTGTACGGATTGAAACAATCCGGACGAATGTGGTACAAACGCCTTAGTGATTATTTACTGAAAGAATGATATGTAAATAATTCGTTTTGCCCATGTGTCTTCATTAAAAGATCATCAACATGATTTGTGATTATTGTTGTATATGTTGATGATTTAAATATAGTGGGAAACCACGATGACATCGTTAGAACATCCGAATACTTGAAAAATGAATTCGAGATGAAAGAACTTGGAAAAACAAGATTTTGTCTTGGTTTGCAAATTGAACATTTTTCAAGTGGATTATTTGTCCATCAATCAAATTATATTGAAAAAATATTAAAAAGATTTTATATGGACAAGGCGCATCCATTGAGCTCTCCAATGGTTGTCAGATCACTTGAAGTGGATAAGGATCAATTTCGACCTCATGAAAGTGATGAAGAGCTACTTGGTCCGGAGGTATCATATTTAAGTGCAATTGGTGCACTTATGTATCTTGCAAACTGTACAAGACTGACATTGCTTTTCTTTGTCAACCTACTAGCAAGATATAGCTCTTCACCAACTCGAAGACATTGGAATGGGGTTAAACATGTTTTTCGATATCTTCGAGGAACAAGTGACATGGGTTTATTCTACTCGCGAGGGTAAAATTGAATCTCCAAGGTTATCTTGATCTTTGGATTTTTATCTCGATCCTCACAGGCCTGTTCTCAAACGGGATATGTATTCACATGTGGTAATACTGCTATATCATGGAAGTCAGTAATGAAACAATGGTTGCTACTTCTTCCAACCATTCTGAAGTACTTGCAATTCATGAAGCAAGCCGTGAATGTGTATGGTTGAGAAACATGATTGAACATATTCAAGAATCATGTGGATTGTCTTCAATAAAAAATTCTCCAACCATATTATATGAAGATAATGCGGCATGTATTGCACAATTAAGTGAAGGATTCATAAAATGGGACATAACAAAACATATTTCACCAAAATTCTTTTATGCGCATGAGCTTCAGAAGAATGGTGAAATTGATGTCAAGCAAATCCGATCGAGTGATAATCTGGCTGATTTATTCACAAAAGCCTTACCAACTACGACATTTAAAAGGCTTACATATGGTATTGGCTTGCGTAAACTTAAAGACATTGCAAGCAAAGAAACTGAACAAGTTTCACCCATGTTCACATGAGGGGGAGTTATTGATTAGTGTATTGCACTCTTTTTCCCTTAGCTATGGTTTTATCCCATTGGGTTTTCCTAGCAAAGTTTTTAATAAGGCAATCTTAACAATATTATGTCCGTCTTAATATTTATGAGAATAATGTACTCTTTTTCTTTTACTATATTTTTTCCCACAGGGTTTTTCTTAGTAAAAGTTTTAACGATGCACAATCTCTAAGCAAGTGTCATCCAAGGGGAGTGTTGTGAAGTGTGGATGACCATGCATGCACACCAACATATTGTGTAGTCATGTAACTTGTATTGTCATTTCCAATGTACACCAACTCTTTCATGTATTGTCAAATTACTTGTAATGTGTTGTATGACATGGGGTGTATGTGTTAATTGTCCACATTGATTACTTGTAAAGTGTTGTATGACATGGGGTGTATATGTTAATTGTCCCACATTGCTAAGACACATTTGTCATCATACCAAATGACCTATATAAAGGGTGATAACCTCGTTGTAAGAGCGAGACCAAGTTGAATGAAAACTTATCATTCCAACAATCTCATTTCTTATCTTCTCCTTTGTAGTAGTAGTTTGTAGTAGTAGAAGTTCTTAGTCTTCTATTTCCTTCTTTAGTTCTTAGCAAGTTCCAACTCAATTTTCAACAAGAACAACCACTGGGCCTTTGGTTTTTTTTTTTTTTTTTTTTTTTTTTTTTTTTTTTTGGGAGCTGGCCATGGTCGAAGTCGTTACCTTAACCACAAGGAGGGGGATGCCGAAGGCAGGGATAGTGACTGAAGTGAAGTCGTAATAAGATAGCCGCAGGAGGTGGGGGCAGCACCAAAGTGGAGGTGTTAGGTATTTGATTCTAACACGCCTTTGACACGATCAAACACCTCTAACCACCACTCTATCTTTCTCTCACGTGATCACATCACCTTGCAACACAACACAAACAATTCTTCTTCCACATCCACCATTTTCTCCTCCTTGTTCTTTACCAACATTGCCATCGAGTTTTTAAATTTACAACTCCTAAGTTCAAAGTTGAACCAAACATGAAAATATGAACTTCATTGTGAGTGAACTCCAAGGAGTTAACTGCCCCTGTAAGTTGAAAAAAAAAACGAACCAAACGAAGCCTAAGCCACACCGCATAGTGCATCGGCTGATGTGGCATGTGGGCGCAACACCAAAGTGGGGTGTTAGGTACTTGATTCTAGCAGACCTCTGACACGATGGGACACCTCTAACCAACACTTACTCTTTTCTCTCACATTGTAACGCAACACAACACAACAATTCTTCTTCCTCACGCCTTTTTTTTCTCCACCCTTCTCCATCTCCTTGTTCTTCGCTAACACCGCCACCGAGTTTTTTTTAACGGAGAAAGAAGGGATGTTTAGGGTTTAGGCGGTGAGAAAGAAGAGGTCTCGAGATGTGGAGATCTCGAGGTCAGAGGAGCACTTAGTAGGGCAGAGGGAGATGAGGTGGTAGAAGGGGTGGAGGAAGAGGCGTCGCAGAGGGTGAAGTTTTGGAAGAAGGGTTGCATGCGTGGGTCTTAGGATGTGGGGATGGAGAGGGATTGGAGTGTTGTGATATTTGTTTCAAGTCTGGGGATGCATGCGATGGTGGGAGATATGGAGATGGTAGTGTGTGGGATAGGTATGGAGATGGTGATGAGAGTGTTTATGGAAATGTTGGAGCTAGTGGGGAGTAAGGTAGATAGAAAATGTGAAATCCAAGAATTTCATAAACTTCATTAAACGTTTAATTAAGTATTTTTGGATTTTATTTTGTATTTAGGAATTTGAGGGATGATAAAACATAGATAATGAATAACAAAGAATACAAGATAGCACAATTAAAACACTTAAATACTCAAAATGTGTTTTTTAAGGGATTTATGCACCTCAAATCACACTCTAAAGCCTCGAAAACAACCCGGTCCGACCTTGTAACGCTCTTGACTACCGTACCATAGCCCCCGAGTCCCCTAGGATCCATTTTTAGTGTTTTAGAGTAACTTAAGGTGTTTAAATTAAGTTTATAGTTCTATTTCCCAAAAAAAGGCCCTTAAAGACTAAATAAAGTTTCAACTTTCAATTCGAGATCATATGTTGCAGGGCAAATTTGACCATTATAAATTCCAAATCATCGAAAATATTTAACAGAAAAGTTTTTCTCTATGTTTTAGCTTTCTTAAAAGGTTTGGTTTGCAAAATTCCGGTTTAAAACAAAAAGAGATATCAAACTTCTACCAAAAATAGCTCAAATTGAAATCAAATCCGACCATCGATCTTGTAAAAATTATTTCTCCCAATTTATAGTTCCAAAAATTATAATTTTTGGTCACAAGGCAACCAACATACCCAACAACAACATAATAAAAATGAGCTCATTCTGATAAGAATTGAAGTGTAAGTTTTTTAATGAATATACACATGCATAGTTTTGTTTTTAAAAGTCAATCTATATTTCGTACAAGGTTTTCGAAAGACGATTTGGTTGTGAAATGCTCAAACTCTTCAATAATGCCCTGCCTTGCATCCATCGAGCCACCCTCTGGTTTTAAAATTTATTTCCAATTATTCAATAATGCTCAATCTATATTTGGTACAAGGAACATGACATCACGAGCTCAACTTAACTTTTGGGTATATTTGGGGGTACGCGATGCTTGCTTGAGCGAGCCGAAAAGAGTAAAGTGATGAATGCCTTTCACCATCACCAATTGCTAATATATATCTTTTAAATATATTGTTACCTTATATACACAAAGGAATCAACTTCATTAGTCACTCTCATTATTTCTTTTCTTTCACTTTCTATATAATCACAGCTGCATTAACTACGTTGTTTGTTTGTTGTTCAATTGGTTTCATGGTTTATATGTCCAATGGACTTTTTCGTTATCGATGACTTTATGATAAGGTCAATTTCGATGTTTGTTCTTAATTTGAGTTGTTTTATTGTTGGTTTAGTAGAATATTTACTTTAAATTGTCTGTCATGAATCCAAATTCATCTATAGTTCCACCTCATTCTAGGGACATTGCCATTAACCACCTCATAATTTGTTTGAGGGTCGTTTCATTTATGCTAGACTTGTTTAAAGTCGTAGCAAGTCATATGCAACATGTACAACGAAGATATGAATTAAATTATGATAAGCATCAGGCAATCATCTAAGAGCTCGTCTACAAGAACAACGATGATTGTTACGACATGCTTCAAAAGATAAGGCAGTCGTTTACAAAGCTTTGTGGTTTGTTGTATGAACATGAAAAATTAAGGGATAAACCTTGCGTCAATGTTGATGAACACTTGGCCATTACACTCCACATACTAAGGCACAACATACGCAATAGGGTTATTTCAAAATGGTTTCAAAGGTCAGGCGACACTGTAAGCGTGGTGTTTAGGAGGACTATTCACGCACTTATACGATTGCAACGTCTACTTATGAAGAACCCTGAGCCAATTGGTTTCGAAGAAACCAATATTAGATGGAAATAATTTTTGGTAAATCCTCATTCTTGATGGTTGATTTTTATTTTTTTTTTGGTTTTACCTTAACTTGATGTTTTCAAACCTTACTCATTATATTCCTTGGTTCAATGTAGGGATGTCTTGGTGTTATCGATGGGACACATGTAGAGGTTATCGTTCCAAACACCATGAAGGCGCGCTTCAGGAGTAGGAAAGGATTCACAACGATGAATGTAATGTGCGCTTGTACACCATCCAAAGTAATTACTTACATCCTACCTGGATGGGAATGATCGACAGCAGATGGAAGGATTATGAGAGATGCAGTTTCACGTCGCAATGGTTTAAAAGTGCGTAACAACACTTATTACTTAGTCGACGCAGGATACTCTAACATCGATGGTTTTCTAGCACCCTTCCACGGTCAACGATACCACTTGTCAGCATGGGCCACTGGCAACCGCCTTGCATAAACACCCGAAGAAGTTTTCAACATGCGTCATGCAAGGGCGAAAAACATTATTGAAACTTGTTTCGGCACGCTGAAACAGCGTTGCTACGAAGTCCCTCGTACTATAGCATTAAAATGACATCGTTCATGATCATTGCCTGTGCAGTGCTTCACAATTACCTTTAGATAGAGGTACCAAATGATGTGTTGGAAAATATGGTGCCAGATGGCCAAGATTTGGGGGACGAAGACGATGCAAGCAATAAGGAACCATAGGTTATCGGCTCAGTGGTTCCAATTAATGCGTGGACTACATTTTGCAACAACCTTGCTATGGATATGTGGTTGATGCGCGTCGAACGCATCAATAAAATAATGTTCATAAACCAACTATTTTGTAAAATAGTGGCAAATCGTCGATCCTACTGAGATTGGTAGTATTTCTTAGGTAAAAAACAATGAAAAGGAAAATTGAGGGTTTTGAAATAAATAATTTAACTAACTAATCTAACTAAATAAATAAAATAAATAAAATAACTAAAATAACTTTCAAATAGTTTCAAGAAAACACATAGGTCTACAGTTCCACAAATCAGAATTATGATTTATTAGCAATCATGGTCTTCAATCTTTCCCAAAAATTCATTAATTTAATTTCTCCTAGATTAGCTATAGAAAATCGACATCCGCCAGAAATTCCTTATTCCCCTAATCTCGATAGACAGGACGTCTGCCACTAACTACTTCCCTAATCAATGCATAACCCTAGACACCCGCAAATCGAGTTTAACACACTAACCGCAATAATAATGGTTCTATGGGAACACTAATCCTAAGTAAGCGGATCGCATCCGCTCCTGGTTTAACCTAGATTCAATTGTTGCACACTTAAGAACCGAAAGGGTTTGACGGCAAACGGGTGAGTGTTCGTCACTTTATTGGTTCAAAAGCACGATTACACGGATACTAATGGTCCAAATAACTAATGGTCCAAACTTAAACTAAATTAAATAATGAAATAAAAGATCTCACATAATACGCCATGAATCCATAATCCCGACTTGTTTCCCCTCCGACCTAGGTCCATTAAACTACTCAAAATTGGTCTCAAGAGGTGAGAGAAACTAATTTTGGGGTGTTGGGAGGTGACTCGTGCGCGGAGGAATCGTATGGATGTTTTTGGGTTCAAAAACATGTTGTAGACACGTATAGATTGTCCACTTAAAAGCATGCATCGACCAAATACTCAAGATCTAAACCATAATCCTTAAAAGCAACAATAGTGAAATATGAGAATTTAAACTAAATTAAATAATGAAATAAAAGATCTCACATAATACGCCATGAATCCATAATCCCGACTTGTTTCCCCTCCGACCTAGGCAAGGAGTTGATTAGCCGGACATCCTCATCGAAGAAAGTATGCTAAAAATATAACTAGATGTTCTTCTAGTAAACCTAAGGTTCCTTATATATTAAACTACTCAAAATTGGTCTCAAGAGGTGAGAGAAACTAATTTTGGGGTGTTGGGGAGGTGACTCGTGCGCTGAGGAGCATCGTATGGATGTTTTTGGGTTCAAAAACACGTTGTAGACACGTGTCACTGACTGATTGGTTATCCTGCTCAAGTTCGCTGATGTGGCACGCTTCTATTCGCTAGGACTGCTGCATTGACGTGGTTGGCATGGGGTGAGCTCGACACGTGGCGGGACGGGCAATAGAGTTGGTTCGCTGGTTGACTCGGTCATGCATGGGAATACTTTGAAGCACGAACCTCGAGGAGAATCACGTGGCTACTAAAGCAAGAAAAGTGATTGGGACGAGCTGCTGGTTTGTTTGCTCGCTGAGGTGGCGAGACGGGATTGGTGCAAAACCAATGGAATGACGTGTTTGACTTGGTGGAGAGCCAATTGAGGGCTGTCACATGGCATGCTAGGCTGCTAATCACCTGTTCTACCCAACGCGCAACGCATAACTCGAGTCAAATTGTCGGGTGTCCGATCACTGCAAGTAAATACTCCATTTTGAGTATTTTTCTGCTATGAATTCAACCGCGCACTCAGTTTCACCTAAAAATGATCAAAAAATATAATTAAATAAATATTTTAGAGACTTTACATAATTAAATATACTAAAATAAAATATTCAATAACTATAAATACCGACTTATCAAATACCTCCAAACTTAGGACTTTGCACGTCCCGAGCAAATGTGTAAATGACAACGTAAACTAAACTAGACTGCTAATATAAATATACACTGACCTAATTAATCTTATACCGACTCAAAATTCATGGAGTTCCTTTGATTTACATAGTCTTCAAGTTAACAAGCAACTTAAGAAATTTCAGAGTTATGATATATCAAGACTCGCAACCCAGACACAATTAAAATCTCACTTTCAAGACATAGACTCGGTCAAAACAAATGCCATCAACTACTCATAAGTTTTTTTGGTTTATACATTCAGGCACGCAAGTTTAAATACTACTTAATCTAGTGAAAGCACTCGAGCTAAATCTTTTATTTGAGGAGTTTTACAACTTCCGCCTTTATTTAAATTTTTTATATTCTCTATTTTGTTTTTTTTCAACAAATACAGTTCCTGCTCCATTTCCTATGGACCGATTTTCTCACTTTTTTCCACCATAAGTTTCCCTGCTCCATTTCCTGTGGAAACCTGTAGGACTTTCTATATTAAGAAAACTCATGTTAGCCCTTCTCACTTCCACTATAATCAAGAAAATCCCCTAATGTGAGTTAAAATATTACCACTTGTATAAGTTTGTCCGTCTGCTCATTTTCGTTATCTAGCACAAAACTTAACCATCAACTAAGTCCCTAATCATGAAATCATAAAAAATGCTGAGCTATGGACTTGATTGAGTGTTTCTCCTAATTTTCCCTAAGTTTCAAGTCAAAAAGGTAACTGTAAACTACTCATCTACAACCAAATGTATGAAACAAAGTTTCGGGTGACTCTATATGCAATAAAAAAACTATATTAAATACATGCATGAAAGTGTATCATATCCTAATGAAATGAGAGAGAAATATGAAAGGACAAGAAATGCAAGAAATGGAAGAAATGATATAAAACACCACCATTACCATCCATCAATCGCATATAACCGCATATATATAAAAAATAAACGATCTCACCTGCGGTCTTTCGCAAAGAATCCATCCAAACTCATTCCATAATCCCTAAAATACCCCCAAACTTATTCCGAACCTTGTCATCAAGGTTCAAAACAAGTCAAGGTATCTATCCAACAAAAAGAAATGACAGTGGTAAAGAAGGTCATGAATAGGAAAATGATACAAATGTATGCATAACAAAAAGTCTCTAAAAACCAGTGAACGCGCAAATTCTCTCATATCTAGGTGACTAAGGAAACTATAAAGAACAATCATAACAAGAGCAAGAACTAGTAAACATATGAGTTAACTGAAAAGATTCCAATCAAATCTTGCGAGCCCGAAGTCTTTCAAATAAGAGTGAAATCAACAAGATGATGGAAGGAAGTCTAAGGTTTTTGGGTCTACTAAAAAACCCGCCACTAATGCGGTGACTTAAGTTGGGTATGTCCCAACCAAGTCTCAAAACACCTAAAATCCTATAAACATGTTAATTCATAAAAAAATGCTCACGCTATGCTAAAAAATGTAATCCAAAGTCAAACCTACAAAACTCAGCAGTGCTCCAATCCTCCAATGAACATCAAAAATAACATATCACCTGTAAAAATAAAGAGACCAAATTAGAGTGTTATTAAACATAAAAAACTAAAACTAAACTAAAACCGAAATAAATGCAAGAAATAAATAAAAAAATGAAGCTGGACTGCCTCCCAATGAGCCGCCTTTCTTTTAAGTCTTTAGCTAGACTTGGCGTGACTGATCACGTGATGCCCTCTCTTTTAGAGATGTCAACAACGAATGGCGCATCTACATGTTTGGGCAATGAAACATGCACGCCCTCTTTCAGATTTAGGAGCTCATTCGGGACTTCCAAAATGAAAGAATCTATCGCATCAGGATCGTCCAACACAAAGGTGTCGGCAGTGTAGAAGATCTGCGAATGATCATTTATTTCCACCCCTTATAAGGTTTACTAAATGTGCATGGCAGGGTGGGTGGTTTTACCAACACTAGAGGTTGGTCTTTCTCGCTCTCTATCTGCGGTTTCTCCGGCTTGTCTTAAATGACATCAATTTTCATCCCATTTTCCTCCTCATCTAGTGCAATGACAATTTCTGGCTCAATTTGGAAGACTTCACGTCCTTCCGCAGTTTCTCCCAAATAGTCCTCCATCTGTGTAACCTCATTCACCTCAAAATCTTTCAACGTATCAACACTCACATCCTCATTTGGGTTAAAAATTGGTTGTGTACTACACAACTCTTCCTCGTCAGTCATATTCTGAAGCCTAACATTATATTGAATAAATTGAGTTTCCTAGTCCTTCAAGTCTTGAATCTCAAAATCAATTTATCGAAGCTCTTCAAAAATTCGTTGAAACTGTTGTTGATTATCTATCAATTGCTTCATCATATCTTTCAAGGAGGTGCTTTGATGAAACTGTTGTTTTCCTTAATGTTGAGGAATCTGTAGGTTTGACATGAGCCCAAAGAAGTCGAGTTGTGGCGATGCATAGGTAGAATAGTGATAATTCTCATACTGTGGATAATAGGGACAATCATGTGCGGAATGAGAATAGTCTCCACGAATTTCGTAAACCTCGACCTGTTGCACAAAAGAATGCATGTTTGAAAATTGATATCTATTATGTGACATACCTACCTCATTCAGATTATAATAATGCGAGTCTTCGAATCGACCATAATTATGAGGGTAGGAGGAGTCTATCGCGAGGTTGTCTGCATACATGTTAAGAGCAAGTGACTAGATAGGCAAAATAAAAATAAAAATAAAAATAAAAATAAAAATAAAAAACCAAAGAAAGAATAATATCAATCTCCGGCAACGACGCCAAAAATTGACGCGCGCCGAACGCGTCAATAAAATAATGTTAATAAACCAACTATTTTGTAGAATAGTGGCAAAGGGTCGATCCCACAGAGATTGATAGTTTTTTTTTTAGGTCAAAAGTAATGAAAAGGAAAATCAGGGGTTTTGAAATAAATAATTTAACTAACTAATCTAACTAAACTAAATAAATAAAATAACTAAAATAACTTTCAAATAGTTTCAAGAAAACACCTAGGTCTACAGTTCCGTAAAATCAGAATTAGGACTCAATAGCAATTATGGTCTTCATTCTTTCCCAAAAATTCATTAATTTAATTTCTCCTAGTTTAGCTATAAAAAATCGACACCCGTCAGAAATTCTTTGTTCACTTGTTCTTGATAGCCAGGACGTCCGCCACTAACTACTTACGTAATCAATGCATAACCCTAGACATCTGCCAATCGGGTTTAACACACTAACCGCAGTAATATGGTTATATGGGAACATTAATCCTAAATAACCGGATCGCATCCGCTACCGATTTAACCTAGATTCAATTGTTGCACACTCAAGAACCGAAAGGGTTTGACGACAAATGGGTGAGTGTTCATCACTTTATTGGTCCAAAAGTACAATTACATGGATACTAATGGTCCAAATAACTATAGATTGTCCTCTTAAAAGCATGCATCGGCCAAATACATACTATAAATCTAAACCATAATCCTTAAAAGCAACAACAATGAAATAGGAGAATTTAAACTAAATTAAAATCACAAAATAAAAGATCTCACATAATACGCCATGAATCCATAATCCCGACTTGTTTCCCCTCTGACCTAGGCAAGGAGTTGATTAGCCGAGCATCCTCATCGAAGAAAGTATGCTAAAAATATGAAAGTCGATGTTCTTCTATTAAACCTAAAGTTCCTAATATATAAAACTATTCAAAATTGGTTCCAAGAGGTGAGAGAAACTAATTTTGGGGGTTGGGGAGCTGACTCGTGCACCAAGGAGCATATGAATGTTTTTGGGCTCAAAAACACGTTCTGGACAAGTGTCACTGATCGATTGGTTCGCCTGCTCAAGTTCGCTGACGTGGCATGCTTCTATTCGCTGGGACTGCTGCATTGACGTGGTTAGCGTGGGTGAGCTCGACACGTGGCGGGACGGGCAATAGAGTTGGTTCGCTGGTTGATTCGGTCATGCATGGGATGACGTTGAAGCACGGATCTCAAGGAGAATCACGTGGCTGCTAAAATGAGAAAAGTTGTTGGGACGAGCTGCTGGTTTGTTTGCTCGCTGAGGTGGCGAGACGGGATTGGTGCAAAGCCAATGGAATGACGTGTTTGACTTGGTGAAGAGCCAATTGAGGGCTGCCACATGGCATGCTAGGCTGGTGATCACCTATTCTACCCAACGCGTAACGCATTACTCGAGTCAAATTGTCTGGTGTCCGATCACTGCAAGTAAATACTTCATTTTGAGTATTTTTCTGCTATGAATTCAACCGCGCACTCAGTTTCACCTAAAAATGACCAAAAAATATAATTAAATAAATATTTTAGAGACTTTACATAATTAAATATACTAAAATAAAATATTCAATAACTATAAATATCGACTTATCAAATACCCCCAAACTTAGGACTTTGCACGTCCAGAGCAAAGGTGTAGATGACAACACAAACTAAACTAGACTCCTAATATAAATATACACTGACTTAATTAATCATTTACCCGGCTCAAAATTCAAGGAGTTCATTTAATTTACATAATCACCAAGTTAACAAACAACTCAAGAAATTTCAGAGTTATGATATATCAAGACTTGCAACCCAAACACAATTAAGATCCTACTTTCAAGGCATAGACTCGGTCAAAACAAAGGCCATCAACTACTCATAAGTTTTCTTGGTCTATACATTCAAGCACGCAAGTTTAGATTCTACTTAATCTAGTGAAAGCACTCGAGCTAAATCTTTTATTTGAGGAGTTTCACAACTTTCGCCTTTATTTAATTTTTTTATATTTTTTTTTCTTCTCATTTTTTTTTCAACAAATATGGTCCATGCTCCATTTCCTATGGACCGATTTTATCACTTCCCACCACAAGTTTCCCTCTTATTTCCATAAATAGCTTTTTCCACATCATTCAATTAATTGAATTCCCCCATAGCAGCAAGGAATGAAACACACATCTCATGTTCCGTATTAAGTGCTTTAGATACCTTTGATATTTCACTTGCCACCACCTATGCCGCTACCACCATTTGGTCTGCTAGGTAAGTATCACTGCTGACCTTTTTCTTCTTCTTAGATGGATTCCCATTACCATCTAGTGTAGTGGTGCGGGACCGTGATGTAGTGGATGTTATCTCCACATCCTCAATGGCGGGTGACATTTTATTTGTGCATTCCACTTCATAGTCACTATCGCTGCTTGAATCAATATTTTCCACTTCCTCTAGGGCATCTTCTTGTGCGACTGCATCTTCCCCCGTTGCCCTATCATTTCTGAAAATGACACAACAATAATTGTAAAATGGGAATGACTTTTTCCACTATTCTTTCGCATCCGAGAAGCTGTAAAAAGAATAGTGTAAATAATTAGTTAATACCATGAAAAAAATATTCACAGTTCGACAACAATTTCATACCTTCAAGTATTCATCCCATACATCAGGGGGTGCAGTCACCATGTTAATGTTGCTATCAAAACCAAATCCATTGGAACCATGTTTGATGCCCAGAATTATGTCATTGACTATGCTCCATTGTTTTTCAGAACTTTAACTTTAGACTCAATATGTGGCTTAGCCTTTATCCCTGAAGTTGGGCAAGATTTTTTCAACATCTCCTTCAAATGGTTGAGATAACCGAGCTTGAATCCATTATCACATTTATAGACTCCAAGAACAACCATCCCATACATAGCATGCACGAGTGCTGCTTCCTCCGTGTGAATCCACGTGCGTCTACAAACTTTGATATCTTTGCCTTGTGCTTTCTGCGATGGGTCACAAGGTATATTTGCTTTACCCTTGCTTTTCTTTGGAGCAAGTGTACTCTGTTCGAGCAGTTTGGAAGGTCGGGGTGCACTAGTACATGCTTTCCTTGGCCTTGGGAATCCTCTTTGTCCAGTCGCTTGTTGTAATCCAGCCTTGTCCATTCCTAATTTTCTTCAAATAAATAAATATTGATGCATAATGCTATATACAAACTAAACTGCTTACAAGCTTCAAAATTCAAGTTTTAAGAAATGAGTTTCTTTGTATACTGGAACAGAAAAGTAATCGTTGTGTAAAAATTGAAAGCATGCATGTAACCAAAAAAAATGGGTGGCACGTCTACATTGATTAAGTAAATCAAGTGCTTTTAACTTGTGATGATAGTATGCCATATGCTGACTTCTTAGATATCACATAAATCGTCAAAGCTATTCACTGATTCAGATAAACCAAGTCACAAAGATTATGATCCTCAGAATCCCACAAAAAAGTAGTTTCAAATAGATTTGGCTGTCAAAATATAACGAAGGAATAAAAAGAGCTAAAAGCTTAACAATGGAGCTCTCGGGTCTATAGTTGCTCTTATTGAAAGATGCGCCTTTAGTAAAGAACTTCTTTCTTACTTTAATGCTATATACAAACTAAACTACATTTAGTTCTATGATACATCAATATACAAGAACAAATTTTATTGCAAACAAATATTATATATCTTCCTTATGACAGAAAAGTAATGCAAGTTAAATGGACACCATCAAATGCTGAAAATTTAACACTTGTTGAACTCACTAAAAGAAGACTACTCCTGTGTGCACATACACTAAAAGAAGCCTACACTTGTTGAACAAATTATATTGCAAACAAATATTATATATTTTAAGAGGTTGGGGAAATATGAATTCATTATGGGGGGGTCGGTTGAGGAGGTAACGCATTCGATATCACCCCAGTAGTAGAATGTTGAAAAGGAACGACAATTCTTCAGGTTGTTGATGGTATTGCGTCAATGGTGAAGAAGGTATATCGCAAAATAAAATTTGGCCATTTCTTGGATACCAATCTGAATTTGAAGATTTTATTGATTGGTAAACGAGGAAGTATGTTGAGCATTACAAACTCTTCATCACTATAACTAATTGTGAAGTTTTCAGTGGAAATTTCAAACTTCTTACTTTTACCCACCATTGTAAGAAATTGAATAATCCCGTGTTAAGAAGATGCAAGCAAATCAATGTATGCAGTGAACATCAAGATTGAAGAAACAACAAATCAACGTATGCAGTGAACATCAAAATTGACAAAACAACATTAAAGAAGAAGTACAAAAAAAACATTGTTGATGTTGAGAGGGGGAGAGAGAAGCAGAAAGAGAGATGGAAAGAGATGGAGTAAGAGAGATAGAGGAATACCTAGTTTTGAAGAAGCGCAAACACCACAACGGAGGAGGTGATGCGAAGAAGGGATAACACGGGAATGAATGAGAGGTGACGCGAAGAAGGGATAACACGAATGGGTTTTAAGGTTGGGATGAAGGATTTTTGTTGTTGATATAAGAGTGCATTTTGGTAACTTCACCTATTTAATCCCAACCGAACGAGTCCCTCTATTGGGACTAATACCCAAACCCATGTTATAATCCAATGTAAAATTAACCCATGATCATGGGTTTATTTTACTTGCGAACTGAACGGGCTATAAAGGTCCAAACACACTCAAAAACCTATATTATGATATCAGGAACCTAGGGAAGTATTTCGGGGATTCAAGTATGAGTTTCGAGGTATCGGGAGGTCGAAATAGCATAGGAAGTTGCGTGGATTGTAAGTAAACTTGGTGAGGTATTTCTTTAAATTTTATTACTATTCATATGTTCATTTCTAGTCATTTGGACTGAATTGCCTTTAGATTCCATATGCCATGACTTGTTGTTCATTCTCATTACATGAGGTTGCTTTCATGGTATAGTTTATTGATAAAATAATTTCATTGACTCCAATTCATGTGCAATGTCATTGATTGATTGTTAATACTTGTGGTCAGTGAAATAGCATGCTATTAGGTAGGTGTTACATAGTATTATAATCTATTTCCTTTGTCCATTAGTATGCAATGGTTTTGTTGGATTCCATTACTATATTGTTCTTGAATATGAAAGTAGTTCTTGTATCTAGGACCACTTTACGATAGAAACCCGGCAGACATACGGGGGTCACTAAACTTTCTAGGGTGATCGAAATTTCTCCACTATCTTGCGCAACACACGGGAAATGAGTCACGGGGTTGTTGGCAAGCATAACTAGCGCATCATATGGGGTATGGGACCCGAGGTTTGTAACGACCCGTTACCTTAAGCGGGTGATTAGTACTAATCCAAGTCCTAATTAATCTGAGTTAGGCTCGTGATTAAGTTCGGAATACCTCGATGAGCGTGTACGTGCCTTTACATGATGTATGTTGTTTGTTTGAATTATTAAATCAATTTATATATAGGTTTTTGTATAATACGAGAATAATACACAAGCCTATAAAACGAAAAATACCCAATAAACTTTGGTTTACCGGGACACTAAGTGTGATGAGGGAGTCGTGGCAAGAGTGTGCACGCTCAAGGACACTTGTAGGATGTCCGGTGAGTTTATTGGTGAATAACACGCGATATATATTTATATGTTTTTAAATATATAAATATATATAGTGGAAAATAAAAGAATATTAGAAATATATGGATTGTGGGATCGTCTCGAACGAAGCGTAAGTGCTTGATTTGTCAAATTTCGTGTCACTTTAAGTTGTGTCATTTTGACGCATCAACCATGCGATCGATCTCGAGATACGCGTCATGTATAGAAAAATCCATATATAAAAACAAAAATTCATTCTTATCAACTCATTTCGATCATTCGAGAGGTTTGTGAGGGTTCAGTCGATTCCGGATCGAAGGGAGATCATTTCGAAAGTCGAATTCAATCAAATTGAGGAGCTTAATCGAATCAACAACAAGAGATCAACGTTTAGGTATAATCTGTTCTTTTATTTGTTGAAGTTCAATTCGATGGTGATGCTAGGAGTTTAGTTAATTATACGGTTTGATGAGTAGAATTGGTTTATAATCTCATTAGAGGTCCTCCCGGATCATTTGGGAGTATAATTGTTGAGTTTGGAGGTGATTTGTGTCAAGATTGGATCAGCAGAAGCGTGCTGGTGTTGCAGGTCTGGTGCGCATAGCGTGCTAGGCTTTGGCCATAGTGCGCCACGCGTACTGGGGAAGATGACTGACTTATGGATAGCGCGCTATCCATGTCATGTAGCGCGCTATCCAAGTCATGTAGCGCGCTATCAGACCCCTGAAACTAGCAACTGTACTGTGTTTTATGAATAATTTCAGGGGACTTAAGGACTGGTCTAGGGGTTCTAAACATAGTATAATGAATTTATATTGATCCCAAATGATTTGTAATAGGTTGAGGAACACCGAGGAAGAGTGAGATGACCGAAAAGTTAGGGAGTTTGAGAAACAAAAACTTAGACCGAGGTAAGTATGGATTTGCTTATTTATTAATATAGCCTGGCTATTTAGTATATATAGCTCGTGTAGTTGTTAGATTGAAATGGGGGATTATGTACACTATGATGGTTTTTCTAATGAACATAAAATGATATGTAATGTGATCTAATAGAGTAACTCCTCTCGGCTGAACCATGTCGTATTGTACTTGGGGTTGATTTCCCGGTCTATATGTAACTCCTACTCAATTTATAGGTTGCATGGGTTACATATTCACTAGATGGTCTAGGATAGAACCATTGGGCATTAATCGATTGGCTAAACATCACATATGCGCGGTGTGTTGGTTTAGCACTCATATTGATGGCGCCGGTGGGTAATTGACCATAATTTTACAAATAAAATGGGGATCATAGTGTATAAGTCCAAAACCTTTGATTTGCATCCGTTATATATTGGTTTATATGATTTCCATATTCTTGTTAGATATCATTGGTGCATGTTGCTATTGCATGATATCCTTGAATATTATATGAAATGTTGATGATTAGTTTGAATCCTTACTTACTGAGCAAGTTGGAGCGCTCACCCCAATTAACATTATAGGTAGATCCGACGAGTGTTACGACTATGTGATGGAGAAGTTATAGGAGTCTTGAACTTATCTTCGATTTAATGACTTTCTCTGGTCTTATATGTTTGTATTGAATTACAATTTTGTAATATCACATGGGATGGTGATTATATAACCGAGGTTTATTCCGTTTTGTTTTAAATACTGTATATCTTATTTTGATTATCGAAAAGGTTTTAAATTCCCACTGCTTATATTAATTATTTTATTTCGATAGTCAATATATAGTAGTGTTTATCAGGTGTAGTTGGTAAGGCTGCTGGCTCTAGTTAAGTCTGGTAAGGGTAATATAGGCTTAATTAGGGTTTCAGGCTAGGTATTACCCTAATCAGGTTAGGGGATGCTACAAGATTGTTGAAACGTATATATCGTAGGTGACTGACACCAACGAAAGGTTATAAAGGCAAAAGCACTGCTTAGACCTTCACATTGATGCAGAGCTTAGCTCCATCCTCATATAGTGGAAAGGCTGATGTATCTTTTTGCATGTTCTCTTTACAGCTTAGTTGCTATTATCGTGCTTTTAAATACTTGTTGCATATCTGGGAATATGAACAAATGTATCTTAGTATTACTTTCTACTTTCCTGTACCAACCGTCTAAATTGTGACGGTGGGTGTAGATCCATCGAGAAGCAGACCAGGCAAAAAGAAATCGACGATTACCTCTGAGCCAGTGAGCACTGCTACACCCGATTTTGTAGGTTTGATTTTTGATCTATTACTTTTATATGTATATGATATACTTTTGGGGTTGTATATTATGGGTTGAGCGAGTAGTACCTTGACCAGACACATGATATTATATATCGTTGTTTCATCATATATATGCATGTGATCTTTATTCCCTGGTTTTTCCATATTTGTTAGGCCTCAAATTATAAGCTTTCGCTAGATTGTTATGACTTACGTTGAATAAAATTTTAAGTAAACAAAATTTTAATTAAGTCTGAATTATGAATTGACATAAGATAATTATAAGTTTATATTCAAAGTAAATAATAATAAATATTAAGTAGGTAAATGGTTTTAGATAAGCTGCTACTCCCTTGTTAGGTCCTATATGATGAGATTAGAGCTTAATAATGGGATTAGGCTGGGCGGTGTCCTAATTTGAGAAGGGGTCGTCACAATATCTCCGGAGACAAAGTTGTAGATCTTTGAGTAAGGTTTCCAACAACGTATGATCAACCCCATTTTGAATTCGTATGAGAGAGTTATGCTCAATTTATAGAGGTTTGGTCAAGAAATTTGCTAAGAACTAATCGTGTATGCATCAAGAACTCATGAAACCCCAATTTCTTGCAAAAAAATAGTTTGAAACCATTATTGATCATCAAAATCAGTTTAAAACACTAATTTAGACAAGAAAAATAGTAGCTTAATCTTTCAAATTTTTGCACAAAGCCCCCGAAACTTGAGTTTCCATGTACATATTTGATAAATTTAAGTAAGTAAGTGAGTTTTTGTACTTAGATGACGAACTCTTGGTTTTGATCTTCCTAGCTCGATTCCTCTAGTAGATTGCCTCAACTCCTATTTCTTGCTGACTTTTCCAGCACTCTAGTCCAAAAACAAACTTTGTTATTGTTGCATGAAAAGATTTCCCACTAACTTAGCTATATATATATGTTATGTTAGAATCAATTGTGTTCACGTATCTCTAGGTCAATCTAATGGTCCTTGTTAACTCCTACTCCACTAACTTCGATCTTGTTGACACCAATTCCTAACTCAAATCTCCTAAGATTCTATTCTAGTGCGAATCTTGAGGCAAATCTATGACAACAATTTTTTCATCCAACTATAGACATTTGTAATCAATTGATTCAATTAATTTAACTTAGACACTTTTATACATATGTATGCTATTTAAGGTCTTAAATTGGTGTACTACCATTTCCCCTAGTACCCAATTACCCGACACTCAGTGCCCTGCGTCTTGACACGCATCACGAAGCGCACTAATCTTTAATGTACCCGATTATTATGACTTAGCCTAAAGTTTGATTATCTATTTTATCCCATATCACTTTTGTTCTAGCCATTTTGTTTAAGTTAGCATTGTAAGACTTAGTGTACCCGTACTACGCCTACATGATACCCGTGTCGACACGCTTTATAAGGCATTTACCTATATCACAATCTCACATGGTATGGCAATATAAATACACACAGGCGATGAATTATGAAATACATAATAATTAACATCACAATTATGCAACCAACAGACAAAAACAACTATTTATGCCCACTCAGCCGTGTCCTAGTTTATCCAAGATGTCCACGTGGTCTTGAGCTAGCATTCGAGTATGAAAATAACTTAAATAACGACGCTAATAAAATTGGACCGTTACATATGCAAAATAGTTGATGACAATGAGTCTTGTAAGTAAAGCCCCAGAAGAAACGCAATTTGCATTCAATAAGAGATAAAAAAAGTGGCTACAAATCATGCTAGGCAAAAGAAATATAGTAAAAAGAGACTGAATAACATGAGGAGAAGTTGCTGTGATACAAATATGTCGGACGTGAATGTGGTGTATATTTGCCGAATATTGGAACAAACCGGCTAAGTCCGAGGTGAATCTGGTGACAAGGTGACTCCCGCTATCGTACCAAGGTCGATGAGGAATCTGTTGGTAGAACGTTTTATAACTCCCGACCAAGGCCTCTAAGGAGAGGAATCTGTGTCGAAGGCAAGCCATCACGATCATGCACTCTCAAATCATCGACTGGCGGAGAAGAATCTCACACATAGTCTAAGGTATGACCATTACCGTCGCTAAACTCGGACCACCATCTCTGAGAGTGTCAAAAACGGTCATACCATCTTGTCGACTATACGCTAACATACGCGAGAGTGGAGTAGTCAAACAAGTACCAACTGGTATTTAAACAACATTATAATTGAATTTAAAGCAATAAGAATACCAAATGTTTTCTGGTGGGGTTTACTTACCAAAATGCGATAAAAACTCTATCTTAGCCACTCACTCGTACCCCGAAATACCTGTCTGTTGATCCCCTAAGCTTCCCTAAGTCCCAAGTATCATACATACCAATTTTGAATAATTTATGGTCAAATTAATTGATTTTATATTGTGATAAAAATTAGAATTTTATTCTAATTTTTAGTTTCACATTTTTTGAGTTAAATCGGGGTGCCAAACGCCCAAAAAAGTCTCGAAACTCGATTTTATACCTTTTTACACTTTCTCATATTTTATACAACTTTTTAAAATTTTTTCACAATTTTTATCCACTTTTTATATTTTCTGTAACTTATTTGAATTATTTTGTATTTAATTTAATTTTAATTAATTTTTAAATAATTAATGGGGGTTGGGCCCACCTGAACTGGGCTGGTTCGGTTGGGCTCGGTTCAGCCCAATTGGGCCAGGCCGCACGCAAGCATGCAAAAGCGAATAAAAGTATACATTAGAGTTGCCTTGAGATATGCATAGCATGAGCATCCAGGAAGACGGTTGAATGTGCCCATGCCTCGAGATGTGTGTAACATTCAAAGAAAATTAAGTGGTGCATGGATGTGTAACAAAAACCATTTGGTCAATCTTAAGATACACGATGTGTATCTCGAGGAGATCAATACAATTGATTTTGTTTAAGGCGGTCAGTGGTAATTATCTTGATAATATCCATAAAGATTGACCTCGCGATACGTACAACGTATCTCAAGGAAGATCATAAAAATGAAATGAATCATTAGACTTGCCTCGAGATTCATACGATGCTAATCTCAAGAAAATATCAATATTTATCTTCAACAGAACTGCCTTACCTCACCTCTTTTTCGATAATGAAGAAGTTGAAATCGATTGGGAGAAGGGGAGACCGAAAGGGAGAGAAAGAGAAAAAGATCTCGAGACTGTGGTAGGGAGAGCTCGATACATAAGGCGAGGTTGTGTTCGTTATTGTTGGGTTGTTGTCGATTATGGTTTTGTTGTTGCTGTTGTGTATGTTGATTTTGTTAATTGGGTTGTTAATGAAAATAGAGGGGAGGCTGTCCAAGGAAGACGATGGTAGGGGAGGGTCTCCCCAGCCCAAACCTAAACTCCCAACAAAATCGAAAAAGAAAAAAATGCGTTGTTATTGATTTGCAGAAGAGAACATGATGAGGATTTCGTAATTTTCTCGAGGATTTATACCAAAGTTTTCCTCGTAATACGTGTTACGATACATGAAAATGTCCAAAATTTGAAAAATTATTTAAAAGCCTAGTCAAGGTTAATTTTTGATTTCGAACCATAATTTGCAGTCAAAATTGAGATGCATACAGCTGAGGAGTTGATTTTGGTGTGATTCCGGGTTTTTAGGACTTGCAAATATCAAAATAACTAAAAATTTGGTCGAAAACTTAAGAAATTTGAATATGGAGTTTATCCAAATCTCTAAAAGGTTTTAGGTAACGTTGAGAATCTCGAGACCACTCAGAATGAAGCTCGGGGAATATGTTCAAAGTACGTGAAATTCGGGGAAACGTGTGAGGTTTCACAACCAACCTTGTGTTGGTTCGGTGATTAGTAAACATTACAGTGATCTTTACTATTTATTGAATATCTATGTACTGTAATTGCATCATAGTCTGCATTGCATTTTATCATTCATGGCCATGCATACTTACAGTGCTGAGGGGGATAAGCCTGCTTCGGAATCTGGTTTGATTGAAACTAGGTTTCAGTCCTGCCTCTACGTTGTCTAGTAAGACTACCGCAGTCTAATGCCAATAAGTTATCTCTACATTTCATGATCTCTTAATATTGTCTCTGTACTATTTTTGGAAGTCGACATCTAATTATAGTTAGGAGACATCGAAAGAGTGGATTGCATGTCATGTTGACGCATATATCTTATTGTTTATTTGGAAATGCAATTACATGTCTCCATGTATCATACTAACAATTACAGGAGTACAGATCAATGCAGGAATTAAGGATTTCACGGTAATAATATTCCCTTTTCACCATATTTCTTATCTTCCACTTCATTCATCACTTAAAAATTAGTCTAATAATACATGCATGTTTTAGATAGTCTAGTATGTTTACTATTTTATAGAGTCTTACCTACGAGCAAAACTTTACTTTCAATTTTCAGAGTAAAAACTTGGTCAAATTGTTTGCCTTTAGACTTAAACAAATTAGAAGAGCTTTTACATATACTTGACAATATAAATATAAACTTGGACTAGGGATGAGTCATAACCTGAGACCAAAGTAGGTAGGTAGTCGAATTAACTTTGTGAGAAAATTTAAAATCTCTAGGATTCTTAAACTAGGACTAATCCACTTACAATATAGTTGTTAAAGACTTATCACTTGTAAGAGGAAGAAGTGCTTACATACTATATTAAAATATGGGCTTGATGACTTTACATTGGAGAATTAACTTAACTTTAGCGAAAGTGATAAGTGCTAACAGAAGATTTCTACATATATAGAGAGTCTCACAAGTTTTGCAGGAAATGAAGCAGAGAACTTGATTGTTGAAAAAATAATGAAAAATTGGTATCCACGGGAAATGGAGAAGGGACTTTACAATAAAAAACCATATAGAGGGAGAATATAACGATCTCTAGATGAGTAAAAAACAATAGTTCATAAAAAGAAACTCCTATTAAGAAATAACGATTTAGGTCAAGTGCTTGTAGCTATGTTAAGTAAGTTCTTCAAATCCCATGAACCAAATAATATCATACCTTTAAGCCATATGGACTCTTAAAAGTGTAAAGATTTGCAAATAAGCAAAAAGGAGTGATAAAGTCAGCTTAAAAAATCTATTTAATAAAACGATCACTTTGGATATACTGCTTTGATGAAGAGCCCTAGAAAATCCATAAGTAAGTTGAAACTTATGGTTTTTAAATACTTTGAGGTTAGAAAAAGTGTTGTCTTCAAAGGTGGCCATGTTTGATCAGCCTTCAAAAATTCCAAGTCACTTGTTAAATAGATTGACCCAGTTTAGATTGAAATGACTCTTTTGTTTTGCGAAGCATGTATAAAGTCTTTAGGAAAGCATCACTCAATTTTGTCACAATGTATTTAGCCGTTGTAGTCAGATAACCCTTTACTCGGGACATGCAAAACTCTAAGTTTGGGGGTATTTGAGGAGCCATTATTTTGCACATTTTCATAGGTGTTTTGCTATATAAATCAAGTCCAAAGTCTTATTTTATGGCCCTATATGTTTATTGTGGAGATTTTTCAGTGTATTTGAGTGTTTGTGCGCGAATTAGACAAATCTGGGAAAGAAGTCAAAGAAAGGTAAAAAACCAGTAGGCTTGATGCCCCTATAATGGTTAGACGACGCCAATGAAGACCCACGGTGCCAAGCAAGGGGTTACGACGTAACAAACAACGATACCAGAATTGAACGGATGACATCAACTCTACAAGGGACGACGTCAACCACGGTGCCAAGTTCATAAATAGAAATACCAGTCTGACTTGAAGACCAAGATTTGCTATATTAAGCCACGCCGCCATTCGGTGTCGTTCCTATATAACGACAACGCCACCGATCGCGCCAACTTCGCATAATAGGAATTTTGAGACTTTATAGAAGGTTCATATTCCCAAGAGTTGCTATCCTTATACCCAAGCACACATATGTAAAATAGGCACCTCTATGGATGAAAACACATTGTATTTATAGTGTTTTAGGAGTAGAGCAAGGTAGAGTAGCCATGTATGGCTAGGTTCTTTAATACCTAAATCCCGGATGAAGCTCTCTAACCAAAAGTAGGTTGTTTTTTGTCTTGTTGAGATTTTCTAATATAATAGTGTTTTAACTCAGTTCTTTATGTTTATGTTGCTATTTCTAACAATGTCTCAATGGTAGTTTGGAGTTTGTATATTCATTGTAAATCTCTATGCGTAAACCCATTGACCTGTTATCAATCAGGTTAAGTCTGTGATACCAACCGGGTTGAGAAGTGGCAATCACTTAAAGCAAGAAACCTGAAACACTTGTTATTCTAGGTGAGTGACATTGATAACTAAGTTAAATCTTGAGAGCGTTTGTCTAAGGTTATCTAGGGGTAGGTTTCCCACAGAGCTATTAATGATGCTTAAGTGCTAAATCTTGAGAGCGGTTGCCCAAGGTTGCACAACGGAGTAAGAGAAGTATTGTCACGACCCGAATTTCTAATCTCGTTTATTATCTGTAATCAAGATCACTGACCCGTATCGTAGGACTCACATTGTGATACACACGCATACCGATGCATGTTACCGAGGTATATTTTATAATTGTTGTGATGTTTTCCTAGTGTAATTTATTTGTGTAGACTATTTAAGTCATTCTACCCATTTTTAGGTGTCGAGACATGAGCGGGGACATGACTCGAGTTGCGTGACGATGTTGGACCAAGGTAGAGATTTATGGGGTGAGTTTAATTTGAGTTAAATATAGTTTTATAGTAGCTTTGATGTGGTTATGTATAATATACAATTAATGAGCCTAAGTTGATGTATTTAATTAAATAGCCACATGATATGCATCGAGACACGCATTGATCAATCTAGAGACAAAAGGAGTTAACTTTTAGTGTCAATTAGGATTGGTTGGTGGAGGTGAGTGGGACATGTGTTTCATATACGCCATTAGACATTTCTCGGGATACGTATGTGGAAATGGATATGTGGCTATGGTTTAACCATATCTATTCACATATATAAAACACAAATCAAACTTATGAGCTAAGTTTTCTCATCTCATTGATTTTTCAAAGAAGAGAAAATTTGCTAGAGTGATCAAGGAAAAAAAAGTGGGAGAAATTAGAAGCTTTGGTGAGCAAGCTTGGTGTGTGCATCAACTAGGTAATTTCATACACTAGTTCATTTAATTCAACTTGATGAAGTCATGAATTTGATGTTGTTGATTGGAAGTTTGTTACGGTGGCGGAGGAGAGCGAGGGATCCGGGGCGTTGGAGGAGGCCTAGACGTTCAAGAAACCAGAATTCTGCACTTGCAAAATTCTGGGTTCTGCAACGTCTAGCGCGCTATGCCCTCTGTGTAGCGCGCTAGACGTTCTGGGCAGCTAAGTGTTTTTCGACAAGGAAGAACACTATCGCGCTATTTATTTCCACCTAGCGCACTAAAGTTACGTAGCGCGCTTTGTAGGCTTCCCTAGCGCGCTACCAAGACTCTGGATATAAGTTTTTGAAATTTATGAAAACTCATTAAACCCAATTAAACCAGTTTGAAGCCAAACATAACAACTCTAACCCACTCAAAAACATATCAAACAACTCCGGGAAACTAAGGGAAGGTCTCGGGAGTTCGGGAACGCATTTTTGGGGCGTTGGAAGACCGGATAAGCTAGGATAAGCTTTGTGACTTGTAAGTAAAGCTGTGAGAATTCTCTATTTCATTTCATTGACTCTTATCGATTTATAGTTTATTTGTAGACATTGCTACTTGTAATATGACATCATGTTATCCTTGTTTCTATTTATTATTGAATATTGTCAACATGATGCCTTGTGAAGTATTTCATTGATTCATTTTCCTAAGCTCGATAATATTATTGATATATAGTTGATATAAAGCATGCTATTAGGATATGTTATAATGGATTGGACTTGTACTCTATTTCCTTGGGCATTGTAGCTTAACTAGTCTTGAAATCCTAGAGACTTAGGACTATTGATCCTTGAAAACTAAAGTAGGGATTATCTAATGTCCATTGCACAAGAGATGCGCGGTTCACGGGGACTTAGATCTACCGGGTTCTGGAACTCACCACTACACTTGCGCGACACACGGGGTATGAGACTCGGGGTTGTCAGCAAGAACGAAATAGATGATTTATACGCGTAGAGCACAGCTCCGCCATTTAAGGATTGATAGAATTTATGAAATATGTAGAGCACAACTCCATATAGTAGTGGAAAAGGCTAGGTGATAGTTCTCACCGCTGACCGGATGTAGATCATCTCGAAGCCTGTGTCAGTCTATACATTTTTAACTGTGGTATTTACTTGCATTACTTGATTCATCAACTCTTCAGTTACCTTATGCTTTTAAATAACTTTTTTTTTCACTTTGGGAATGTGGTATAGAATTCTCCAGTTATTGCTTAAATATCACTATACTCACCGTCTAGTTTGTGACGGTGGGTGTAGGTCCATCGAGCAGCAGCAGACCGGGAAAGAAGAAGATCGACGACTTTCCTTGAGCATTTCTGCGACTCTCCTACCTCATTTTGTGTATGACTTGAGTTTTGTTGTATTACTTATGTTTATGTCTTTTAGTACATATTGTGGTTTTGTATATTGGGTTGAAAGAATAGACTCCCCGATTTATCATTTGACTGTCCTTTTATTTACTATCTTTTGATGTTTATATCTATGCGATGGTTTGTCCCTGGTTTTCTACATTTAGGTTTGATTTTATGGCTTTCGCATAATTGTTAGGACTTCCGCTGAAATAATTTATAGATGCTAAAGCAAAATTTTAATTCATTCTGAAACTAAATATTGATGTGACATATGTATTATTTATCATGAATGCATTTAACGAGGAGAATAAGAAAAAAAGGCTGACTAATACATAGTTGAGTCCTACGTAGCTGAGATTACGGCTTAATTACGGGATTAGGCCGGGCGGTGCCATGTTTAGGAGAGGGGGTCGTCACAAGTATTTAGAGAGTGGTTGCCCTATCTATCGAGAATAGGGGAATTAGGGTGTTGGTGACCCAACACATATGTCATATCTAGAGAAACTATTTTAAAACTCATCTTTCAAAGTCGATGATACAAGACATGGAAACAACATAAGGCTAGATTGTAGATTCATAGACTTAGGTATGCTTTACTATTTTTGAGTTTCAATTATTTACTTTCTTGTTTAGTATACCTTTAGAATAAGGAAAATGATTTTTTGACATTCTTTTGTTACATACATTTGCTACACAATGATGTAGATTCCCTTAAAACTTGTGGTCCACACGTTTCAATCAAATCTACACCATTGTGTAGCAAATGTATGTCTCATAGAATGTTAGATTATCATCTTCATTAGAATAAAACTCTTTAAAAAATCCCTCAAATTTACTTTTAAGTTTGTTGAACTCAGTTTGACTAAATCCTGTGGATTCGACCCCGTATTTACCACTACTATACCCAAGTGGGATAGGTAACCTTTTACGGGTTATATTTGACAGGCATGACACGTGATCACACCATATTTTAGATTTTTTAGCTATTTTTTTAATAGCTCCTTTTGCTAGAGTTGGTGTAACATAGAATATGATCCACCACATACTGTATCTAATAGTCTTTGTTCAAAATAATTTAGTCCTTTATAAAAGTATTCTAATAAAGCTCTTTGGTGTGTATCCATGTTGTGGACAAGATGAATTAATCTTTGAAACCTATCTCAAAATTCATTAAAATTTTCATCATCTTTCATTTTTACGACTGTGATTTATCTTATATAAGTACTAATTTTTTTTGCAGGCATATATTAATCTAGGAAAGCTTCTAGCATTTGAGCTTATGTGGTTATCAAATCTTAAAGAAGATAAAACAACAAATTTTGTGCTTGATCTTTCAATACAAAGGAAAAGTTTTAGTTTGACTTGTTTTAATGTGCAGTCTTTAGGTTTAATCCCATTGACTTTGTGTTGGTATTCCCTTATAAAAACCTGCGGGTCTTCATTACCATTATCGTAGAAGTTAGGTAGAGCACTAATGAATCCATATTTAATTTCAAATTTGGGAAATCCCTCTGGATAGGTAATACAAATCAGTTCATAAGTAGTGATATTTTGATTGGCTTTCCTAAAAGTAAGTTATCTAATATCATTATTACTATTAATATTATTAAGGTTATTATTGGCTTCCATCGTGGTAGATTGGTGTTCTCTACGTTGTTGTTGTTGTCTTAAATTATGATTAAAAGTTCTATCTACCTTAGGATCAAAGGGACGTAAGGATCTCATGGAATAATAACAACGAAGTAAGTAGATTATACAATGTCTAAAACTCCTAAGAAATTATGTTTAAGTCCCAGACAACGGCGCCAAAATTTACACGTGTCAAACGTGTACAATAAGTTTCCCGTATATCCTTACTATATGTAGTAGTGATAAGTGAGATCATCTCCACATGGATTTATCAAACTTCTCTAGCAAAAAAGTTTTTCAATGGTTTTTTTTCTTTAATTTAATTATTAATTAAAACGAGAATTAAGAATCACTAATTCAATCTATAATATTATAATAATTAACTAAACTAATTAAACTAACTTAACTAACATAATTCAGATTCATTAATACTTAAATAAATTCAATTCAATAATAAATAAATATCTAAACAAAGATCCATACCAATGAAACATCAATCCGTTTTCCATTTAAACATGTTACTTCAATCATATAATCATAAACATACTTTATTCTCACAAAAAAGAACATACTTTATAAAGTACCATAGATCATTTAATCTAATAATAAGTAAACAACTTTTAGCAAACCATTAGTTCTCCTCATACCGGTGAAAAAGCCACGTTCTAATTTTATTGAGCTAACCCATTTGAATACACAAAGACATTAACTTCACGTAATAAAACCGCATTACACTTTGTGAAAACTTCGACTTATTGAATCTAACTCATTCGGAAAGCCACTTCAATATTAGACTTAAATATCAAATTCACCCATGATATCTAAATGGTAATAGAATTTTCAAAAAAATTGTAGTCACTGCTTTAAACTTGATAATGAATCCGAATATCACAATACACATTATAGACTATGCATGCAATGCAAAGTTCATAATTAAAATTTGCAAATAATAATCTATTAAATCAAATAATACGATTGGTTTAAAACATTAAACACATAATCATCTCATCATAACTATATTGCAAAATGGATCAAGTTCACATTCAGACTTTGTTTAGATTAATAAACTACTCACTTATATTCATAAATAACATTACAATAATGTAAATAAAAGACATAGACAAATACCTCTAGAATAAATACTTTGAATATTCAAATCTTCTCCAAAAGCAATGAACACTAAAGCAATAAACTAAAACATTAAACAATGGCTCTTAGAGTAATGAAATATTGGTCTAAGTACTCAAGGGCAACTGATTTCGCAACCCTAGGCATATATATATATAGTATTCTCAGTAGTACACATCCCAAACTAACTCAAATGTCTCATGGTTATCTAAAATTGGTGAAATCGGACCAAGCGATTCCTCAGCGATTTGGGGTTTTAAGTGGAATCGCTGAGAGAATCCTTGGAAAAGTAGTCTCAGTGTTCCAACAATCTGAGTAACGATTCTAATGGAAAGGGGAATCTGTCAGGAATCGCTGGAACGAAATCTCAGTTCTTCCTTCATTTGTTAATGATTCTCTGCATACTCTTTCCAGTTGATCAATTCCTTCATACTCTTCCTTTTTACTTCATTTCTTCATATATTCCAATTATCACATGAAATAACAAAAACAAAAGAAAACCCTATATAATAGTCTTTTACATCTAAAATCATATTAAAATATACTATAAAGCATGTCTAATTATTGACTTATCATATGTCTTGGCCTTAGCTAGGGCAGCGTTGTTGCCTTGCCAGGATATGGATTGGCCTTGCCAAGGCAATGCCAGCAAAGGTCCATGACAACAACAACTGTGCTATTGTCACGTTTTAAAAAAATTATTGTTTTTCATTCAATTTCTCCCACCACTACTCGAATCTTCAACTCCACCACCCCGACAATGAAATCAAACCATATTTTACCCTAGACTAGCCCTAAATCGTGCAAAAACTCAACGACAAAAAATGTACTATCCACTGTGTTCAACTATTTTGCTATATAAACATTAAAGTGTGTTTTCCACACTTTTTCGCGCCACAAACCATGTCGATTAAGCTTGAAACTTGGGGAAAATGGTGGGGAATGTGGTCAACAAAGTGAATGGGAGAGAGAATTATCAAGGAAATGAGGAAGGTTTAAGACGTGGTGGTGTTGGGTTAGTTTTAAAAACCAACCCACACCTACTCTCTTCAATAATCATAATTAATCTTAAACCCTTAATTCTAGCATCTATTTCTCTTTTGTTTTCCAACTTATTCATTATTTACCAAGATCACTCCGATCTGAACTTATTATTATTATTCTTATTTTATCCCAAAATCAACTCAATTAGTAACTTTTATGTTATTTGCTAAGACACCCCTTATTAACTTAATCTACCCAACATCAAATTTTGACCCGAGACTTTCGATTGACATGAAAATCGACATAGAGACTCCCAACGACATTTTAGACTTGTCCCAACACTTTGGACCCCAACTCGCACCTAATCGAGGCATGAGTCCCACGTTGGCATTTTAGGTCCATAATGCACTTTAAGCACAATTTCTTTTTATTTTATCGCACTTAAACCAAGTATGACTTTAGGAACAACATTATATATGGATCAAATATCCAGAATACCACCGATGTGCTCATATCTCATGAAAAATCCTGGGTCGATGCTAATTTTCATATTTTACTCAAATGGACTCCAATTTGGTTGAAACTTGAAACAGTTTCCACTCGTCGTTTTCTTTCATTTTCTTAACTTTGACACACACACACACTGACTAACACACAAATCAAGGTTAAACCTCGTGTTGGTGCAATGACATAAAACCTAGACTTTTAGGAGCCCAAAACTTAAAATTTTCACATAACATAATTATAATACAAGAAATTCACATAACAACATTAAAATTTAAATACTTACCTTACTCTGACTTTTTGAACAAGTTGAATCACTACGAGTGGTCTTGGTCGGCTTAGGTCACTAATCCAGCGGGTTTAACCTAAACCAATGATTAAGAAATTTGAGATTTTACATTAACATAGCCCCATTACAACCAAAAGGAAAGACCTATTAAATTTGATTGTGGTTAAATTTCCAATTGTGGAGATTGGTTTGATAATTTTTTCCTAAAGGATTCTATATAGCATGAACTTGCTCTCATTTATAGATATCATAAGGTTAAAGCTTGTATGTGGAGATTGAGAAAGCCTATATATGTGGCTAGCCTCGGTGTTGATTGAACTTTAAGTTCCGAGGTGTTGCATGTTAAGGTTAAGTCGTTATTGCAGGTTGTATTCTAATTTATCCTATGTATACCTAAGCTTTTATTTCCATATGGACAATTCACTTCTGTTTAAGTTATCCTATGTCTACCTAAACCCGGTACCGTCTCGCCTAATCCTGTCATTAAGAACTAACCCACGCCATGTAGGACTTAACAATGTATTAGTCAGCCTTTTCATTTCATTCACTTTGTTACACTCGATCAACATAGGTATTATCCATTAGTTGTTAATTATAATTTTCAGAATTAATTAAGAGATCGTTTATCATTACCTTAATTTTTAGCTGAATACTTATTAAAATTGGTGAAAACATTTATGAAATACCTAATGTGGAAACTAGGTAAACAGGTGATCATATAAACCAACCAAAGTAATACATGAAACAGTTAGGAAGTCTAGTCTCTCAACTCAATCTATAACCCAAAGTTATAAAAAAAGACATAAGTAATAGATACACCAAAAATGATCACCTACAAAAGTAGGAGGAACTACCCTCCATCGGTTCAAAACTACTCGTCGATCCTCTCATTCCCCGATTTGCTACTCGAAGTATCTGCACCCACTATCATAAAAAGGATGGTGAGTAGAGTAATGTAGAAAGTAACAATTAGAGATATTTATCAATAACAATTGAAGCTGAAAAAAGTTCATGCTATAAGATACTCCAATTAAACAACATGATAATTGACACTCTGCTAAGCAAGTAATGATATAGGGCCGGTTGACTATGAATTTAAATCACATCAACTTTATTCCCCTATGTCAGGGTGGAGCTGTGCTCTACACCTTTGTTGAAGGTCAGAGCTGAGCTTTATGCCTCCATAATTACTCGTTTTTATATTTTTTGCCAACAACCCCGGGTCTTATAACCCGTGTGCCGCACAAGCTAATGGTGAGATCCCGACATCTCCATAAATCTAGTGACCCCATATGCTGCGCCTATCTCTATAATGTTTTTAGATGCAATAACTACTTTCACAACTCAAGAAGTGACACAATTTTGGAATCCTACAAAGTGATTGCAAAACTAACGTACAAATGAATGGATTTACAACACCATAAATTACCTACCTAATAACATGTTATTCTACTTGATTTACACACTTAAGAACCAAGAATGACATAGCACGCAAATAAGAGTCAATGAATAACATTTAAACATAAAACAATGCCACGATAACAAACTCGTGAAATGAGAAGAAACAACAACGTTATGACATTAAGAGTACAATAGGCTCATCAGTCCAAATGATTGTAAACAAGAAGCATAATGGAAAAAAAATGGAAATAAATATCTCAATCAGTTTACTTAATAACCATGCTAAGCTTCTATTCTAATCCGATCGCTAGACACCTTAAAACTCGTACCCGATCCTCTAAGACTCTTCTCTAGGCTCCTAGTATCATTTGACATGTTTTATAATGTGTTTAGATCCTTAGTTATGGTGTTTGGTTTGTTTAAGGTGTCTAAGTTTAACATAATAAATTGCACAAATTGTATTGTTAAAGCACCTAGCGCACTGGGTAATATGTCTAGTGCGCTAGTGACCCCCTCAGCGCGCTACCCATACCTACTAGCATGCTACACGCAGGTAGCGAGCTAGCTATCATGCCTAGCGCGCTAAACGCAAGAAATCTCATAAATTCTCCACTTCGAATTTATGGGTTTCCTCTTCCAATTGGCCATCTCCATCACCTTGGATCCCTGTTACCCTCCACTAGGGACCTAATACATCCACCATAGCAACAACATCAGCATACACTTCATATATATATATATATATATATATTCTTCAAACCATTAATTTATGCTTGCATTTTTAATAAAACTCAAAAATACACCTAATATTTTGATTGATTATAACTTGGTCAATTTAACTCCGAATTCCAAAATTCTTTGTAGAAACTTTAATGGTTTTTCGCAAGTAATCCAAATATGTAAACCAATTTCAAAAATAACTTTATTTACCCTTTAAAATCACACAAAAACCAGAACTGAACTAATACCTCTAATTTTACCAAAACTTAGTTTAATAGTTGTGTAGACTTGCTTACCTAATGGTGTAAGTCCCTTAGCTTGATCATCACCTTCCAATTCTCCAAAATCTCTCTACCTCTACTGATTTTTCTTTGGTCTTCTTCCTCCAGAGCCTTTTCTTCACATCCTAAGTTATGAAATCAAATGATTTGCATGCTTATCTCATATAATCATATATATTAAAGATAAGATTGATTAATAGCCATTGATCTTAATGTACACGCGTATCTCGAGACTAATCTAATGACCCATATATTTATTTCAACTCCATTAACTCTCCACTAACTCCATCTTACCAACATCAATTTATACGCAATAGGTCTCTTGATGTGTATACATGTATCTCGAGGATTTTAATGACTAATGTTTTAACTTGCTAACTTTAGGCTTCATTAATGTAAATCAAACTATAGCCACATTAATCTAATTGTTTAAGTTACACTAAATTAAATTAATATCTACCACATCACTCTCTACCCCGACCCGACACCGACACACATCCCGAGGAGTGTCCTCGCTCACCTCTCTAAAAATATATAAAAGTCAAAGTAACTTAATAGTCTGCACATATACATCACACTAGGAATCCATCACTAAAAAATAATATACTACTCAGTCCTCATCCTGAGTACTCGGACTGTGTACCCGCTCTCGAGCCACGTCTCGAGTCAGTAACCCCGATTAGGGACTAATATACTATTAGTAAATTCTGGGCAGTTACGCTCTTCCTAGCTAATAGAAATTTGGTCCTCGAAATTAAACTTAATCACAAGATTAATCTCATAACTCAGTTTTATTCTAAAAATAACGGAGTCACTCGCTAGTCGACTCTCATTTCTCCATCATTTAAAACATATGGGATAAATCTTTATTCTCTCAATAATTACCCTAGCCCAAATTTGAAATGATACTAGCCCCAAAGCCCGAGTTTCTCAACTACCACAGGTGGATCCACTAACCTCTTACCCTAGGTTTAAATATTACTATGGGTGAGTCTATACTCAGTTACCATATGCACACTATCATAATATACAACTTTGTGGTCATATTACTCAAGAGAAATCTCACTAGGCGTAATTTTCCTTATGAAATTTTTTAGTGTGCTTATCAAGCAACACAACTTTCATTATCTTATTATCTCACATGATATGGACTTATTTGAGTTATTCTCATCAGTCTGGTGATCAATTTTAACTCTCAAATCACAAGTGTAGCTACTGTTATACCTAAGTCAAATAGTGCGTGATTAATGTAATAACAATCAAATGCATACCCTTACCAGGGTCATGTGTCATCTCTGAATCCGACTCCATCTTTGCATGAGCTCCATGACGCGTATGTGGCAACATGGTAGGCTGCTGAAAGTCATGAAGCTACAAACATCATCTAAGCATGTGTTCAGTATTTTAGGTTTCTATTGAGAAATGTTGAAATGGTGATGGATCAAATAGACACGCAATTCTAATGTCGTTCTTAAGTATTATTTGCATCACTATGTAATTTTAGACAGATGATAGTTTTGACAATTCTAATAAGGGATGATTAGTGATGAGAAAGTAAACTAGTATGTGTATGTTAGAGTTTGGGTAGATATGAAAGAATTATCAACGTTTTGTGGAATTGTTATCAATTAAGAATGAAAATGGTTTTATGAAAAACAAGATATGCTAGATCTTGCTATGTATTGATGTTTGAATGAGATTCAAGGTATGAGATAAGAAGGAAAGCAAGGTTTATCGGATATTCCACAAAGTTGATTGGTTAACTCGTCAAAAATTCACAAATTGCCAGGATTGGCCAATTAACTGAGATAACTTTTCATTAAACCTAAGAATTGGAAATGAAGAGTTCAAATGGTTATGATCTCTACCATCGAGTTTTTGTACATGACGAAAGTGATTTGGTCCACTTAACGGTTCACCTTGTAAATAGTTTTACAGGTTTGGATTCAAAGAGTTATAAATGAAGGATCATTTTTTATATCTCTTTTGGTTCAGTTACCTGTAAATTTAAATTTCGAGGATGAGATTTTTAATTCGTCGGGAAGATTGTGATATCCTAGAATTTCATAAACTTGATTCAGATGCTAATTAAGTATTTTCAGATTTAATTTCGGATTTAAGTATCCGAAGTGAGACCCACGTGTTATGGACTAGAGATCATAAATTTAAAATATTATTTTTGTGTGATGAGTGACTAATTGGTGTATTATACTCTATTCGACACAAAATAGGACCAAGTTGAAGTGTATATGGGGTGTTCGTGAGTTCCAAAGTGCGTTAGAGAATTTTTTTCAAATTTTTGTGAAATTGAGGTATTTTCGGAATTTAATTTGGACATAAATTAAAAAGATAATCACAAAATTAAATAGAAAAATTAATAAATTGGTGGGCGCTTAATGACATGCGGGGTCAAAGGCGACACGCGGAGGATGTACAAGAGTCTGCACACCCGAGGATGGTCCTTGGCGCACTTGGCGAATTTATACCCGCGAAAATACATATTTGTATATATATAACATAATATAAATATATAAAAATAAATCCTATCATTTTAATTCAAATAAAATTATACGTTGGATTCACTTCGAGATATGCATAGCATGATCATCGAGGATGTGAATATTGGACAATTGGTGGTTGTTGGAGAGGTTATTCACTCCTCATGATACTTGTCATCACATCTCAAGGAAAATCAAGTGGTGTATGGGTATAAAACCATTTAATCTACCTCGAGATACACGATATGTATCTTGAGGATAGCAATATAATTGATCTTGTTTAAGTAGGTTAGTGGTGATGATCTTGATAATAGCCACAAGATTGACATCAAGATACGCAACACGTATATCAAGAAAGATCAAAATGATAAATAAAACCATTACATTTGCTTCGAGATTTGTGTGATGCGAATCTTGAGAAGATTTCAATATTTATCTCAAATGAAATCACCTCATCTTATTTTGTTCGAAACACTGTGAAGTCGAAATTGACTTGAATCAACGAGAGATAAGGAGAAAATGTAGGAGAGGAATCAAGAGCAAGAGAGAGGAGATGAAAAGGTGAATTGTTTGGTGGTGTTGGTGTTGAGTTGTTGACATTGTGTTGTTGTTTGCTGTTGCTGTTGCTGTTGATGTTGGTTTTGTTGTTGTTAATGGTAGATGGGAGTTGGGTGAGACTCAGTTCATTGAGGAAGACGATGGCAGGGGAGGGGTCTCATTTTCCCAAACCCAACCTGGGGTTAGGGTTGGGAGCCCAACCCCAACGAGATCGAAGAAAAAAAATTGCTGTTGAAACAACGCAAAACATGAAACACGAGGAAGGAAAAGGGTTTGATCCCTAGACTGGACTGAACCGGGTCTAGTTCAGGGTTCAAACCCGACCTCAAAAATAAAAATAAAAATGGGGAATTCTTAAAAAACTAGGAAAAATTTTATTTGAGCCAAATAAATAGAAATTGTTGATTTTTATGAAAAATGAGGATTTCAAAGTTTTTTCAAATACTTATATCGGGGTTTTCCTCGTAATACATATTATGATACGAGAAAATGTCCGAAATTTTAAAAATTGTTTAAAAGCCTATTAAAGATTAATTCTCAATTTCGAATCACAATTTTGTAGACAAGATTGGGATCCGGACATCTGAGGAGTTGATTTGGAGTGATTCCGAGTTTTTAGGACTTGAGAATACCGAAATAACTCGAAAATTGGTCGAAACTTAAGAAATCTGAATAGTGAACTTATCCGGATTTCTCAAGATTTTAGGTACGTCGAGAATTCCAAAACTACTCAGAACGAAGCTTAGGGAATAGGTTGAAAGTACGTAAAAGCTGGGGAAACGTTGTGTGAGGCTTCGCAACCAACCTCGAGTTGGTTTGGTGTAAGTAAACCCTATAGTGATCTTTACTATTAATTGAATATTTTTTACCTCTAATTGTATCATAGTACGCATTGCCTTTTATCATTCTTAATCAGCATACATAGAGAGAGTGAGGGGGATAAGCTTGTTTCGGAGTTTGGTTTGCTTAAAACTAGGTTTCAATCCTACCTTTACTTTGTTTAGTGAGACAGTCTAATGCCGACAATTTATCTCTACATTTCATGATCTCTTAATGCTGTCTCTGTACTATTTTTGGAAGTCGTCATTTGATTATAGTTATAAGACAACAATAGAGTGGATTGCATGTCATGTTGATGCATATATCTAATTATTTATTTGGAGATGTAATTACATGTCTCCATATATCAAACTAACAATTGCAGGAGTACATATCAATGTAAGAATTTACTTACTTAACATCTTCGAGTTATTTCTTATGGTGTCATATTCTATATGAAAAAAGGAATGAATGGACAAGACTCGAAGATTGTGATGATTGTTTTCAAACTTTAAAGTAAATCTTGTTTTAAATTGTTTATATATATTATGTTGAGATTCTTGGGGTGAGTGTAAGATGTGAAGTTTCATTGAATGGTTATGAGAGTCTCTTAAGTTAGTTTGCAATAAGTTGAGAAAGTTTATGTTTCAATTTTGATATATTTTGATATTTTGATATTGTAAAGTTGTAATTAAGCTATCAGAGACTTTAAGTTAGGTTATAAATTTGGATTTGATATATAATGTGAACTGCGGGGAGTTGTAAGTCCTTTTAGGCCTTTCCCCAATTCTACTGTTTATTAGGTGAAAAAAAAGTTTTTTCGGCAAGTCACTTTTAGGGGAGTTGTCGCCGAAATGTTTACAAAATACAGAGAATAATCCGTATGATTTCCTAATTTTCTCTTATTGAACAATTCATGAATTGAGCTTCGTTGAAGATATGAATTTAGTTTTTAAGCTTTATTAAGGATTGAATTGAAATTTATTTTAAGGCCGAAGGTAAAAGAATGTAAATGCTGACTAGATTATCATGGGATTAAGGTAATCTAGGCCGATCTGTCGTCCTAATGATGAGGCACTGACACGCTTAATACCGTATGTGGGTCAAGGGTGACGCACATGGGTCGCGGGGATAGCATGCACGCTCCAGTGTACTCATTGGCGCGCCGGCCAAATTATAAACATATGAATATAAGCGTGTATATATAGTGTATGTATATATAATTGAAAATAATTAATAAATTGGTGGGCACCTAGTGACACGTGGGGTCGGGGGTGACACGCAAGAGAAGTACAATAATGTGCACGTTCGAATGTGGTCATTGGCGTGCATGGTGAATTTATAGGTGTAAAATTACATAGGTATATATATATTTATATATAATGGATATATATAAATGTATAAATAACCTATAGTTTTGATTTGAGTTGTTTAACCCATTGGATTGCATCGGATACGCATAGCGAGGATCAAGAAGAGGTGAATAGCGCAAGATGGAGGTGTAGGATGTTGGTGATAAAGGATATCCATGCCTCGAGAAGGGTGACATCCCATCTTAAGAATAATCAATGTGCATGTGTATACATGGGTTTAAATTAGTGTCACGTTAAGGAATATCACTTTATACTAATGTCCTTTATATCTTTCTCGAGATTCGTTCCTTGTGAATCTCAAGAAAATTTTGTATTTGATCATAAGTAAGTCAGTCATAAGGTAATGGGAAAAGTCTTATAGGTTTGTTAATAGTCACAAAGATCGATCTCGAGTTACACAACATGTATCTCGAGGAAGATCAAAATATAAAATGAGAAGAACAAATGATTTTCAACCTTTAGATCTGCCTTAAAATTCATGCTATACGAATCTCAAGAAAATATAATATTTATCTCAAATATAGATAACACCGCCACACCATCGTTTCACAGTAAGATCACAATCGAAAGAAACAGACTGAGAAAGAGAGGTTTCGAAACTCTAGGAGAGAGGAAGATCGAGACTGAGGTAAAGTGTTGTGTGTTGTTGTTGTTGAGTTGTGGGTTGTGGGTTGTTTTTGATGAAGTGGTTGTTATTGTTTGAAAGAGAGGATAGGGAGACTCGGACGAACTGTTTGTGCAGTTCATTCGAGGTAGGAGATGGCAGGGGAGCCATCTCCCCTGCCCAAACTTGCCTGGAGTAGGGCCAAACCCAATCTTAATGGAAAAAAACAAATAAAATAAGAGGAATTGATTTCGATGAATAGGGGAGACTTGAGGAAGAAGGGGGTGTGATCCCCCAAACCAAACTGAATCGGGTCCAATTAAACTGCATCGGACCGCTCCGATTTAGGAGTTAAACCTATTTATATATAAGCTAGAATTTAGGGAAGCAATTCCAGAAAATCGAGAAAAATTAAAAAAAATATTTGGGGAGCAAATAAATAATAATTGGGAATTTCTATAAAAAGTGGAGAATTTGGAAATTTTATGAGATTTTATATCGAGTTTTTACCATGAAAAATATGAAATGGTTGTATTGACCTAAAATTTAGCAAATTGGTTCCGGATTCAATTGGGACTCGTTTAGGGGTTCTAAATGTGAGGTATTTTACTTGCATTGGCCTCAAATGGTTGTGATAAGTTCTCGAACATCGAGAAAGGTCAAGTGACCAATAAAGTCAGGAAATTGGAAATGAAACCTTACCGAGGTAACTATGGATTCGTTTAATTATTAACTAAGACGACCCAAACCCTGGTGGGACTAGACCGCCCGGCCTAAACCATCGCCAAACCCCTCGAGATAACCCAGTGATGTCGGGCGATGATCTAGTCAACCTTAACCTGCGGAAATAAACCCTAACATTCTACAAAATAGACTAAACCAGACTAATAGGTGTATAATATAACAAAGCCTTTATTGTCTAATAAAATGCGTAACTAAATGTAGAAGTTTTGCATACCAAATTAAACATAAACTGAATCAGGTTTTATGGGATAAAACATTTACCCAAATAAATCCCCTATTTATTACATAAATTCTGAAAGTCAATAGATAATTATTACTCAAACTTGCAAACAAGAAAGAATTTTCTATGTTAAGGCCTTGCCATTTCCTTTGTCTTGAGCAGCAGCTAAGGTACATGGGAGGGAAAAGTAGTGGGGTGAGCAAAATATATCAACGCGCTCAGTAAAGCAGAAGCCTACTCTACCATCAATTATCCAAGAAATACCTAATAATATAATCAAACTAGATTTCAACAATTCAGATCATAAGATCCGTTAAAATTCTTCGGGCATTAAGATATACATAATCAAGCATAATAATATAGCAAGATAAATGAACAACAATGCCCAACTGATACTGTAACAAGGATAATGATGATACCGAATGCCTTTAGAGTCAGAAGAAATGGCAACTGATATATCGAACTGGACAATGGGCAATAGCTTATCCTTCCCCCCAATGTTGTGGTTTAGGCAACAAGAGGTTCACAAGTCTGACTGCCAATAGTCCTATCATGTAGTAGGTCTTAGCTTATCCTTCCCCCAATGGTGTGGTTTAGACAACACGAGGTTGACAAGTCTAAAGACCTATTGACCTTGCATATCTTATCCTTCCTCCAATAATGCGGATCAGACAGCATGGGGTTCACAAGTCTAGCACAACTCCGTAGAGTCATATCGGAGGAGGGACCAGATGCCTCCGACCCTCCAATTGAGGTACTAAGTATATTCATTCGACTTATATCAGTTCCACAAGCATCTAAGAGTTACAATAACAAAAAGGGACATGATAAGCAACATATCAATGAAAGATATCAAGGAGATTCCAAGTAATTCATAGACCAATTACTGAAATAAAATCCTAGTATATCTACTTGTATGGCATGATTGACAATAAAGCGAACCCCACTTACCTCAACCGTTGCTAAATCATAATTTTGAACCTTCTATGAGTTCCTACGGTGTTCCTCGAGTATCTACATTTTATACACACTTTATTAGGCTCACAACGCTATTGGATAAGTTTATTAAGAAATCTGGACCATGGGTAGGCCCGTACTTGGAGTTTGTACTCAAACTCGCATTTAAGACTTTAATGGTGCTCTTAACTTCCAACACATTATTGAATAAGTTAAAAACTCATTTTGAGTGGTTTATCAATCTCATGTTGTTAAGCTTTCCAACAGTTTTGAAATGTCAAAATCGAAGTTAAAACGAAGAAGTTATGGTCGTTTAAAATCGAGGTATAAATTAGGATTTTGCAAGGACGACAGCCGCGGTGCTGTGCGGGTTGTTTGCCCTTTGACTATCTGATTGAGTCCCGACGACCCCCAAAACTCCCTCGGACCTTCCCCGATGTTTCCTTGGCTCAAAATTTTAGTAAATAGCCCAAAACACATTTTCTAACACAAAACCATCAATTTGATACCAAAACATCAAGACTCAAATCTATTAATTGTTCTTGTTGAAAACTTGAAAAAATACTTTACTAAACCATCAAGGATTCGTCGAATCCTTGTAAATCTACTTGAAAACATTAGATACAACATAAATCCGAGAATACATACTCAAAACCCAAATATCATGATTCATCTTCTACCTTAAACCTTCTTAAAAAAACAAATCAAAGAGTGGAAGATTAGAGAAAGAAGATGAATGATTTACCTAGCTTTGTGTGCACTTGATGTGAGTTCCCTCTCCTCCACCAAATCCACCAGTAAAGCTTCTTAGGGTTCTCTTCTCAAGTTTTCCCGTAGCTTATTCAAATAAAAGTGGCTAGAAGCCCTAAAAGTGGTTTGTATAGCTTGTTAGAGAAGTTAGGGTTTGGTGGACTAAGTCCTTCATCTCATCAAGATGAGCTTAAGTGCTAGGATGATCCTAGAGCTCACATTAAGTCCATCTATTTATGTCTTTTACATATATGCCCTCATGTATATTTACAATCCTTGCCATTATTTTTTATTTATATAATTTAATAATTCCCTTTTTCCTTTCATTTAGGTTAATTCCACCTCTAAATAACTAGGGATCATATAATACACATATTAGTCACACCAACACACAAATATTATGCATATCTATTAATTTTCTTTTTTTATATCAGGACTATATTATAGATTTGGATAATTAGAGGCATTACAATATTCTCGATTTTAGGAAGTTTCGTCCTCAAAACTAAAAGGAAGTCATAACTTAAGATTCAAAGATATATGGGAAATGCTCCGCCATATAATCCCTTTGTTCCCAAGTTATTTCTTCATCTCCATGGAATCGCCATCGCACCTTAACTAGTAGGATCTCCTTATTGCAAGGCTTTTGAACTTTCCTGTCAAGGATTTGTATCGGTTCTTCTTCATATGACATATCCTCCCTTAAGTCCAATTGACTCCAATCGACTCCTGAGGTATGCTTAGTCGGCGTCTTTCGCAACATAGAAATGTGAAACACATCATGAACTCCCGCAAATTAAGGTGGCAAAGCCAATCTATATGCAACTGAACCCACTTGTTCGATCACTTCAAATGGTCCAATATACCTTGGAACAAGCTTCCCTTTAAGCCTAAATCTATAATGTCCCTTCATTGGTGAAACATTAAGCAACACATGATCTTTTTCCTTGATAAAAACCTCTCGATAATCCCTATCCGCATACTTCTTTTGCCTGTCTTGTGCGGTACGTAGTCATTGCCTAATCCGCTTAATCCTTTTGATGTGATCCTGCACAATCTCTGGTCCAATCAACACCGTGTCACCAACCTTTGCCCAACACATCGAAGACTTGTAAGGCATCCCATAAAGTGCCTCAAATGGTGTCATACCAATGCTCGCCTAAAAGGTGTTATTGTATGCAAACTCACACAATGACAGATAATCCTCCCAAATCCCACAGAAATCCAACACACAAGCCTTGGACATATCCTCAAGTATATGAATATGTCTATCAGTTTGACCATCTGTTTGAGGATGAAATGCAGTGTCGAGATTGAGCTTGGTTCCCATCCTAGTTTGTAAACCCTTCCAAAATTTGAAAGTAAACTGTGGACCTCGATCCTACACAATAAACACAAGGACACCATGTAGCCTCAAGATCTCATCAAGATATTTCCTGCTCAGCTTGCCTACTAGATACCCCAAAGAAATTGGAATAAAGTGTGCAGACTTAGTCAAATGATCTACGATAATCCAAACCGCATCATGTTTCTTCCAGGTCATTGGCAATCCGGTCACAAAGTCTATGGCTATATGTTCCCATTGCCACTCAGGAATATTTAAAGGTTGCAACATCCCTTAGGGTTTCTAATGATCCGCTTTCACTTTCTTACAAGTCACGCAATCCTGGATATACCTCGTGATATCCGCTTTCATTCCTGACCACCAGTACATTCGTTTCATATCATGGTACATCTTAGTGCTCCCCGGATGAATAGTATAGTGCAATTGATGCGACTCCCAAAGTAAATCCTCTCGCAACTGCGCATGCGATGAGATCCATAGCCTATATTTAAACCTTAATGCTACGTCTACTGAAAGCTTCCAATCTAAAAATTCCTCAATGTCAGCCTGTGATCTATATTTGCAATACTCTGAATCAACCCTTTGACAATCTATAATTCTAAAAATAGCCTCTGGCTCTGCTGTCATATGAACCCGTGCCGAGGAACCCGAAACGTCTGACTCATTCTCATTGACTTCATGAATACACATCACTGATGCTTCCTCGAGTAACTTATACTCCTTTGTCATCATCATGCCAGCATTTCTTATTTCTTTCCTCACACGACTCAGAGCATCAGCCACAACATTTGCCTTCCCTGGATGATACTGAAGAGTGAAGTCAAAATCTTTTAAGAATTTGAGCCATCGCCTTTGTCGCATATTCAGCTCGCTTTGAGTAAACAAGTACTTCAAACACTTGTGATCCGAGAACACTGTGAACTTTTCACCATACGAGTAATGCCTCTACAATTTCAGAGCAAACACAACCGCTGCTAACTCCAAATCATGAGTTGGACAATTCTGTTCATGTATTTTCAGTTGCCTAGAAGCATAAGCTATAGCTTTCCCTTCTTGCATCAATACACATCCTAATCCAATCTTTGAAGCATCAGTGTAAAGAACCAACTCCTTCCCTGCCTCTAGAAGTACAAATATAGGTGTCAATGTCAACCTATCTCGAAGTTCTTTGAAAACATTATGGCATTTCTCAGTCCACTCAAATTGCACATTCTTCTGAGTTAGCCTTGTCATTGGTGCTGCAATATTTGATAAATCCTTTATGAACCTTTGATAGTAACCCGCTAATCCAAGAAAACTTCTAATCTTCGTCACCATGGTAGTTTGCGGCCATTTCATGATGACATCAAATTTAGCTGAATCTACAGAAATTCCTTCTGCATTCACTACATGACCTAAGAACTTTACCTCCGAAACCCAAAACTCGCACTTGCTAAACTTAGCATACAACCGGTGATCCTTCAAATTTTGCAAAGTCACACTGAGATGTTTCCCGTGCTCTTTTTGGGTATTGGAATAAATTATGATACCATCGATGAATACAATGATGAACTTGTCGAGGTAAGGCTTGAAGACTCTATGAATAAGGTCCATAAACATTGCTGGTGCATTCGTAAGTCCGAATGGCATCACAGTAAACTCATACTGTCCATATCTCATGCGGAAAGCTATATTCTCTATGTCTTCTTCCCGTATTCTCAACTGATGGGACCTCGATTTCAAGTCAATTTTTTAAAAGAACTTTGCTCCCCGCAAATGATCAAATAGGTCATCGATCCTAGGGAGTTGATGTTTGTTCCTAATTGCTCACAAGATTCAACTAACGATAGTCGATAGGCATTCGCAAACTACCATCCTTCTTCTTCACAAACAATACTGGGGCTCCTCAAGGCGACATGCTTGGGTGGATAAAAACTTTCTCTAGCATATCATCTAAGTGATTCCTTAACTCTGCTAACTCCTTGGGTGCCATTCTATAAGGTGGTATGGATATGGGTTTCATACCAAGAACAAGGTCAATAATAAAATCAATGTCTCGAGGTTGAAGGATTCCAGGCAAATCTGAGGGAAAAACTTTTGGGAATTCTTTAACCACCAGAATCTATTTAAGTTGAAGTTCATGACCATCTTCCTCCATAGTTGTAAGACTCATAATATTTCTTAACTCATGGTTAGTTGCTACCTTCCTATGGGTGGCAACTCATTTTGGTGCGTGACCTTTATATCCAAATGGTGGTATACCAGGGATTCAAAAACTATCTGTCTTGTGAAAACAATCAATATTGGCATGGTAAGCTCCAAACCAATCCATCCCTAACAAGGCATCGTATTCTAAGTATTCCAACACTCGCAGATCATAGGATAAAACATGATTCCCAATTTTAATAATACACCTCTCATACACCATATTTGGATAAACTTGCTCACTAGTAGCAATACTCAAAATCAAATTGGTAGTAGCTCTAGCCTGCTTTAGTCCAATCTCATCAACCATTTTACCAGACGAAAATGAAACATAAGACCTAAAATCAAATAAGGCATGCATGCCTCTATCGTAAATGTAAACCATACCAGCCTCCAAATAACGAGTGGCTACAACATCTATCTCTATAACTGCATTCACTCCTCCCCTGATAGGTTGGGCTACAATAGCTTCTAACACTTCTGGCCTCCTTTGATAGTCTACCTTGTAATGTCCCGATTGTTTACAAAAAAAGCACACTCCCTTAGGCCTCTGAAATGACGCAGATGAAGGCCCTGCTGAATTTCCAGCCTTCGTCGGTCCCTTACTCTTACTCTGAGTGTTCTTCAACTTTTGAGGTGTAAGTGGTGGCTTATACACCGAACCATGAGTAGCTGAGGGGGTAGGAGTATGAGAAATCCCCAACGAGGTATGAGGTGACCTCGAGTCCACTCTGGATGGTGCATTCCCACACGAAGATTTTGTTCCCTTGATCTTCTTATTGAACCTATCATTGTTGTACCCTTTTGAATTACTTTCGCCAAACCTTTGCTGAGGATATGCTGATGTAGTCTTACAGGATGTGGTCGGTATCTTCCCCGTCCTTATCATAGCTGCCTCACACTTTGCGGCTGCGTTCACTGCATTATTGTAAGTCTACGCCCTAACAACGACTGTAGTGTACTGAATGTCATCCCTCAGTCCCTCAATGAATCTACTAGTCCTTTCGGACTCAGTGGATACATACTCAGTAGCAAACTTAGACAATTCTAGGAACTTCAGATCATAGTCTCTGACCCTCACGCTTCCCTATTTCAATTCAAGAAACTCCCATCTCTTAGCATCTCTAATGTCTTTTGGAAAGTGCTTCGAATAGAACAATACCCTGAATTGTGACCAAGTCTCTACTAGTCCCACGGTCCTGTACATAGATTTCCACCATTTCTCAGCACTTTCCTCTAGTAGGAAGGAAGCTAATGGTACCATAGTAGCATCGCCAATCTTCATAAGTTTCATCTTCTTTTCAAGATTCATGATCGATGCCTCAGCAACTCTAGTCTCCAGAGTCCCAAAAAATTTTGGTGCATCGTATTTCATGAACTCCTTTTGGATCTTGAGTATCCTCAATGTCTTATCATCATTCCTTCCCACCTTAAGTTTGGTCACTTGTGCATATTAAGTCGAAGCAAATCAAATGCCCATACAAATGATTTCATCACTTAATCTTAACCAACCTTTCCTAGGTTTAACACTTACTTAGATTTTAAGATGACTTATGTAGAACCACTTTGGTCCTGATTACGATATCAACTGTAAGTCCTATTCCTAATTTTTGGATAGAACTATACATTTCCTTCTAGGCGCCATTACCAAAGAATATTATACTATATGTGATTTTCCCTAGGTTCAAATGCCTATGCTAAATACCAACTGTGGTGTTACTTATAAACTTGAATAACCATAACCCACTTTGTTTCTAGGTTCACTTAACCTACGCTCTGATACCAACTAAGACGACCCAAACCCCGATGGGCCTGGACCGTCGAGCCTAAACCATCGCCAAACCCTTCGAGATAAACCTGCGATTTCGGGTGATGATCTAGTCTGCCTTAACCGCAGATATAAACCTGACATTCTACAAAATAGACTAAACTAGGCTAATATGTGCAAAATATAACAAAACCTTTATTATCTTATAAAATGCGGAACTAAATATAGAAGTCTTCCATACCAAATAAAATATAAACTGAATCAGGTACTATGGGTTCAAATATCTACCCAAATAAATCCCTTGTTTATTACATAAATTCTGAAAGCAAATAGATAATTATTATTCAACCTTACAAACAAGAAAATAGTTTCTATGCTAAGGCCTTAACCTTTCCTTTGTCCTGAGCAGTAGCTGAGGTACCTAGGAGGGAAAAGTAGTGGGGTGAGCAAAATATATCAACGAGCTCAGTAAAGGAGAAGCCTGCTCTACCATCAATCATCCAAGAAATACCTAGTAATATAATCAACTAGATTTCAATAGTTCAGATCATAAGATCCATTATCATTTTTTGGGCATTAAGATATAAATAATCAAGCATAATAATATAGCGAGATACAATAACAACAATGCCCAATCGATACTTTAACAAGGATAGCGATGATATTGAATGCCTTTAGAGTCAGAAGAAGTGGCAACTGATATATCTAATTGGACAATGGTCAATAGCTTATTCTTCCCTCAATGTTTTGGTTTAGTCAACAAGAGGTTCATAAGTCTGAATGTTAATAGTCTTATCATGCAGTAGGTCTTAGCTTATCAATCCCCCAATAGTGCGATTTAGACAACACGAGGTTCACAAGTCTAAAGACCTATTGACCTTGCATAGCTTATCCTTCCCCCAACGCTGCGGATCAGACGACATGGGGTTCACAAGTTTAGCAAAACTCTGTAGAGTCATTTCGAAGGAGGGACCTGAAGCCTCCGACGTACCAAGTTTATTCATTCGATGTATATCAGTTCCACTGGCATCCAAGAGATAGAGTGACAAAAAGGGACATGATAAGCAACATATCAATGAAAGATATCAAGTAGATTCTAATTAATCCATAGATCAATTACTGAGATAAAATCTTAGCATATCTACTAGCACGACATGATTGATAATAGAGTAAACCCTACTTACCTCAAGCGTTGCTAAATCCTAATTCCAAACCTTCTATGAGTTCCTATGGTGTTCTTCAAGTATCTACATTTTATACAAACTTTATTAGGTTCACAAAACTCTTTAGATAAGTTTATTAAGAATTTTGGACCATGGGTAGGCTCATACTCCGAGTTTGTACTTGAACTCACATTTAAGACCATGGGTAGGCTCATTTTGATTGGTTTATCAATCTCATGTTGTCAATATTTCCATAAGCTTTCCAGTTTTTTTGAAACGTCAGAATTGGAGTTAAAACGAAGAAGTTATGGCCGTTCAAAGTCGAGGTAAAAACTGGGATTTTGCAAGGACGGCAGCCGCGGCGTTGTACGAGCTGTTTGCCCTCTAACTCTCCGATTGAGTCCCGACGACCCCCAAAACTCCTCTGGACCTTCCCCGATGTTCCCTTGGCTCAAAATTTAGTAAATATGGTCCTAAAACACATTTTCTAACAACAAAATAACATATATGATATCAAAACATCAAGGCTTAAATCTATTAATTGTTTTTGTTGAGAACTTGAAAAATAAAACTTTGTCAAACCATAAAAGATTCGTCAAATCCGGATATCAAAGTACTCCACAATCAAAACCATAGCCACAATCACCACCAATCTCGGATTCAACACATACCCATCATGAAAACCCCATGTGTTCATCACATGTTTGCATCAATTCATCAAGGAAGGCTCCTAATCCATATATACAACCATTGGGAACATGAAGAAAAATATTTGAAAAACATTGGATACAACATAAATCCAAGAATAAATACTCAAAACCCAAATATCATGATTCATCTCCTACCTTAAACCTTCTGAAAAAAAACAAATCAAAAAGTGGAAGATTAGAGAAGGAAGATGAATGATTTACCTAGCTTTATGTGCATTTGATGTGAGTTCCCTCTCCTCCACCAAATCTAATAATAAAGCTTCCTAGGGTTCTCTTCTCAAGTTTTCCCGTAGCTTATTCAAATAAAAGTGGCTAGAAGCCCTAAAAGTGGTTTGTATAGCTTGTTAGAGAAGCTAGGGTTTGGTGGACTAAGTCCAACCCTTCATCTCATCAAGATGAGCTTAAGTGCTAGGATGATCCTAGAGCTCACTTAAGTCCATCTTTTTATGTATTTTACATATATGCCCTCATGTATATTTACAATCCTTACAATTATTCTTTATTTATATCATTTAATAATTCCCTTTTCCTTTCACTTAGGTTAATTCCACCTCCAAATAACTTGGTATCATATAATACACGTATTAGTCACACCAATACACAAATATTATGCATATCTATTAATTTATTTTTTTTACGTCGGGATTATATTATAGATTTGGAATATTAGGGGCGTTACATCAACTTTCCCTAGCTTTAGTTCAAATAGTTTATGGACTTCAATGGGAGCTATATACATTGTAATATGTTTTCATGAAAAATGATAATAGTGTATGATTTGATCAGCAAGAGTAAACCCTGGAGTTTAGAATAGGTTGTATAGGATATGGGTTTGATTTCCTGCATATTGTTAAAACTTACTCAGCTAAATAGGTTGCATGGATTACACATTCACTAAGAGGGTTTATGATAAAACCATTTGGATAATGAAAAGTGGTCAGACAACACATTGTTGGACTAAGCGGTTAGTCATTTATACTCCACTAGAGATTTTGATGGCAACAAACAATGTGAATTTGTTAAGTGTTTTCAAAATACCAAACTTGGTTAGGAATCACAAGTTCAAAGGGAAAATTGAATTCTCACAAGCTTAATTAAAAAGAAGCTAACAAAGTTCAAGATTCAGCTTACACAAAGAAATAAGGACCTGAAAGCTTACACTACAAGTTGTACAAATTATGTAAGATATTTAAGTCCAATTATGCAAGCCAAATGCATTAATTTCATGCATACCATGTTTTTCTAAGTTTTCCAAAGTCTTAAGTATCGGTTTTAGTTCCAACTAAGTTTCATAACTTCAAATGGTCTTATATTGTCTTGTGTTGTGAAAACTCATTTTTACACATGCATTAAATTTGGAAAACTTGATTTGTTTTGAAAAGACCAAACTCAATTTTGAATGGTTTTGGAAAAAAAAGAAAAAACATTTGCAGAAAAGGCCCTACATGTTTCATGAAACCAGGATTCTCAATTTTTGAGATTTATGAAATAATCTTGGCTGTCTAAATGGGTCAAATGACTCTTACTAATATGTTTAAGATGTTTCTAAATGTTTAATTGAGTCGTAGGTGTGCTAAGGGATCACTAACGTGAGACCAAAAATTATTTAATTTCAGGTCCCTGCTGGTTAGCCAGCTAATGGGAATCATTAGCGCGCTACCTGCAGTTAGCGTACTAATGATGTCACTTAGCTCGCTAACCAATGTCTTCACAACTTTTTAAAAAGCTTACATATTTTACTTTATATTGAATCAATGATTGATTTTGGGCCCTTGGATCAAGATAACAGCCACAAACAGTCAAATAGGCTTGAAAGCCATTAACAAACCACTTAGAACATTTTTTGTCCTCTCAAGCTTAAAAACTCACAAATGCTCAAGCTTTCATATCAAATAGTATTGATTTTTGTGCTAAACCACTTGAAATCTTTTAAGGCAACCGAATCATCCTCGAAACTAGTGTAACTGAGGTGTTTTAAGGCTTGCAACCACTTCTCCAGAACTGATTTTACTCTCACTCATTTGGGGCTGTAAGAAAGAATTTTCTAGTTTGTTTGTCCTTAAACTACATCTTTTAGTTTGTTTGGTGTGTGGAAATCATTTATTGTGTTCTTAAGCACGTTTGTCTTAGGTTTTGCACTTAAACTTGATTTTATAAACCCTAGGACTGATTTGAACAAGAGTTAGAGCTTATACTTGATTTATATCAAACTACTTGTTGGATTTGAAACCGGATTTATTTTCATCGATTTGGTTTATTCGATTTCTTGTTTGAGATTTGCACAAAATTAGTGACATATTTACATATCTCATTCATATTCATATTTACATGCATTAGAGTTGTTAGGCTCTAGGTGGCTTGCTTGTAATTGAACTTATTATCGCTTTACTTTGTAAAGTTGAACTTCATTATATTAATCTATTGCTTGTAAGTAGCCGTTGTAAGAATTAGTGGGATCTAAATCAAGGGAAAACCTAGTTGAGGCTAAGTAGGAAGTCCTAATTTGTGATTAGGCATTCTAGGCTTGCATGCTTAGGTTGTAACACTAATTATTAATATAAATGGGGGTTTAGAAATTTTAACCGGGGAGGTTAGGTACTGGATGTAGATCGGTTGGATTGAACCACTATAAATCGTGTGTCTCTTTTCCATCCCTTCCACCTCCTTCACCATTGCATTGCATTTATAATTGTTGATTGTGCATGCATGGAGCATTGTTATTCATTGAAAGTTTTTAAAATGCTAACCTCTTGGTATATGCAACTCACCCCCTCCTGGGTGTGATTTCAATTGGTGTCAGAGCAGGTTATTGCTTAAAGTGTTACTAACATATCTTTAAGTGTTTTTGTGCAATGATGCAAACTATAGATCCGACTCGTCTTAGGGAAGACAACTCATCGAGTAAGGCTCTGTACTTTGATGGAACAAACTATGCTCATTGGAAAGTGAGGATGAAGTTCTACATTAGGGCATAAAGTAGATTTTTATGGGACTCAACCCAAAACGGTTACACTCCATTGGACAAGCCCGCGAGGGAATACACCGCCGAGGAGATAAGGATTGAGCTCTCAAATGATCAAGCTATGAATCATTTGTCTTGTGCACTAAATGAGAACAAGTTCAACCGAGTTAGTGTTTGCCAAACAGCCAAGGAAGTTTGGGAGAAGCTTGAAATACACTATGAGGGTACAATTCAAGTGAAAAAGACTAAATCGAGGATCCTTGAGGAGCACTATAAGAATTTTCGAGTTGGCTCCAATGAAGACATAGCCACCGCTACACTCAGTTCATAAAGCTCTTGAATGAGATCAAAAGTCTTGGAAAGAATTATGATCAAGAGACTTCAGTGTACAAGTTCCTTAGAGGCTTGCCTAAGGAATGGGATGCAAAGAAATATGCCATCTAATCGGCGCAAAGCCTTGGAGACTACACCTTTGATGCTCTATGTGGAGAGTTAACGGTCCATGAATTTGAACTAAAGGACAAAGATAGATTGGAAGTACTTGGTGGTGGTACAAATTGCTCAAGAAATGAGTTTTCTTTGAAGGCAAATAGCCAATCGACTCTATTGGTTGAGATCATTGAAGATGAGAAATCTAGTTATGATAATGATATGAAGGAGGAAGCAGCTATGCTCTCAAGAAAGCTCAACAAGGCGATGTACAAGCGCGACAAGTACAAGAAAAAAGTTCAAGAATGGAAGCAAATGAGGAAAGTCAAGTGAGACAATTTACTTTAAGTGTGACAAACCAGGCCACATTAAGGCCGATTGCAAGTCTAAGAAGGTCTTGGACTAGAGGAAAGGCAAGAAATCCTGTTCATTTCATACAAAGATAAGAATGTTTGTGTCATTAACTTTGATGAGATGCATATGCAAAATGTTTTATGTTTGAATGCTCAAAATGAATGTGATGCATGATTGCACTGTAAACTTGGACATTCTAGTATGAAAAATTTATCAAAATTGACCAAGCATGATTTAGTGCCTAATTGCACATACAATAAAGACAAGGAATGTGGACCTTGTATTTTTGGCAAACAAGTGAAATATTCATTCAAGACGAAAGTAGCTAGTGATGTAACTAGAGCCTTAGAACTCATCCGCATGGATTTGTTCGGACCTACCCAAACAAAAATTCTAAGGGAAAATCATATTGCTTTGTTATTATTGATGATTTCATTAGATACACATGGGTGCACTTTCTAGCACATAAGCATGAGGTATTAGAGGTGTTTGTAAAATTATGTGCATTAGTTGAAAATGAGAAAGGGTACAAAATTACCATCATTAGGTGTGATAGGGGTGGTGAGTTTGTCAATAGGAACTTAGGGGAGTTTTGTACTAAATAAGGGTATACACCAATTATCATCTCGTAGAAAACCACAACAAAATGGAGTAGTTGAAAGGAAGAATAGGACTCTGCAAGAGATGTGTAGGACCATGCTAAATGAGTATAACATAGCTAAGCACTTTTAGGCCGAAGCCACTAACACGACATGCTATGTTTAAAATAGGGTAAACGTTCGAAAGAAAGTGAAAAAGACTCCTTATAAATTATGGAAAGGCCGAAAGCCTAACATTAGTTACTTTAAGGTGTTCAGTTGCACTTGCTATGTTCTAAATGATAAGAATCATTTGGACAAGTATGACCCAAAGTCAAATGTATGCATCTTTCTAGGGTATGCCATTCATAGTAAGGCATATAGAATGTTTAATAGATCAACCAAGACCAAAGAAAAGTCAATCCAAGTCAAATTTGATGAGATTGATCCTAAAGTGCAAATGTTGTACACCTTAGAGAAAATGAGAGTTGATGATGATGATGGTATCACTCAAGCTCAAACATCCAATAGTAAAGAAGTAGAAGTGAGAACTGAAACCGAACCTAGTGTACCCAAAAACTCAAGACTTCTTTTAGGACATCATTCTCAACAAATTATAGGCGATCCAAACAAAGAGATAACCATATGATCATCACTAAATCGAGATGAGGGGCATATATCATTTGTATCACAAATCGAGCCTACTAAGATAGATGATGCCTTAAGTGATGAGTTTTGGATTATGGTCATATAAGAAGAACTAGGACACTTTGTTTGGATCAAGTAATGGACACTAGTGCCTAGACCTAAAGACCATAATATCATAGGCACTTTATGGGTCTTTAAGAATAAAAAGAATGAAAAAGGTGAAATAGTGAGAAACAAGGCTAGGTTAGTTGCACAAGGCTGTAATCAAGAAGAAGACATTGATTATGAAGAGGCCTTTGCACCGGTAGTAAGACTAGAAACAATTCGAATGTTGCTTGCTTATGCTTGCTACAATGGGTTCCTACTGTGACGACCCCAATTTCCTATAAAACTGGGCCCCCTCGGCCTAAACCCATGTAGACTCCCGAGTCAATCCTCGTAAAGTCAACGCAGACCTAGTAAGCCTCCAATAGTTCCTTTCTCATTGAATTTGTCTTTTAACATTGAGTTATTATGTTATGTCTTTTACAGAATAGTTCACAGCGGAATTAAACTTAAGACAAGATTAAATAACTCTGATTTAAACAAAAGTGAAACAACATACAGTGTGGAACCCTGCAATCAACAGATAAACATGCATATCCTATATCACTCGATCACAATATGTCCCAGTGTAATCAAAAGAAATAATATACAATAAGTACAACAAAAATAGCAAAACATACTATCGTGCAAATGAAGGAACCACTCCAAAAAATCCTCAAAGAAAATCACCGATCACTGGTCCTTTTCCTTTGCTCGTCTCTATCCGCTTTGCACCCACCGTCACAAACTAGACAGTGAGTATATTAAAGTAGAAAATACTCACCAGAAAATATAAATATTAATTCATAAATCATTTTAAAAATAGTCCAAATATCATGCAGGAATTAAGAGACAGATAAAATTACATGATAAATAGACTGACAGGTATGCATGACGAAATATAAGTGCCTAGGAATCAAAAGAGGCATACTAAGTGGTCTTATATCCACAACAATCCACAACAATTCAGTACTCGGGGAAAACTCACGTTTGGTTGGGTAGCTGCACCCCCAAAGGTAGTGTTCACGTTAGCCCAACTAGCTATAATCCCAGGAGTACTTTCTCGACACATTTAGGCCATAGACACTCAATCAAGGAATAAAGAATAGAATTCCAAAACAAGGCATTTATCAATAAAGATAATAAAAACGGAAAATGAATTACTATGCATTCCCTTAATAGGCTTACTTACTTCGGACCCGCAGTATCCCGCCCTCGCAGCTCGGACACGTTCCAAAAATGATCACCCGAACTCCCGAGACCTCCCCTAAGTTTCGTGAGGTCCTAAAACATAATTTAAACCAAATTATAGTGTTTTGAAGATTTTGAAAATTTTCAATTATATGTGCTGCCAGGGTAATTAGCGCGCTACGTCATACACCTAGCGCGCTAATCTATATTAGCGTGCTAATTTTTGACATTAGCGCGCTAATTTACATATTAGTGCGCTAGATTTGCCACCTAACGCGCTATGTGCAGCAGAACCCAGAATTCTGCATTTTGAATTTTGGGTTTCTTCCATACATAGGCCATAGTGATGCCTTGGGGACCCTCATACACGTTACTAGAGGTCCCTAACATCGACCACAACACAAAATAACACCCCACAACATCAAATACATGAATTTATGGAATTGACCAAGCTATGTTAATGGAGTACCTAGCTTGATGACTTAATCTTCTTCACCACTTCACTTAATTCCTGAGTCTTCCCCCACCTCTTGAGCACTCCAACAGCCTCTCTCCTTCTCTTCTTCCTTGCCAAATCGTTGATGAGCAATTTAGTGATAACTTAGTTTGACCAATTGGTATATATATGATTGAAGTTGATTTTACAATAGCCATACATCTGTGTGCACTTCCCTATCCCGAGGCTTAACTTGTGGACCACCCTCACACACTTGTCCCACAAGTCATGATTAAATGACTTTAAACATAGACTCACTTGATATCTAGATAAGTCATTACGTGTCTCGATGCACATCCTAAAGCCTTTGTTTTAAATTCACCAATTTAGGCTTCTATTTGAATTTTCAATGTGACCACACTAAATCTATATACACAACTATAGCTAATTCAAATTACACTTACCCCATAAGTCACCACCTCGGTCTCACGTCAACACGCAACTCGAGGTACGTCTCCATTCATGTATCGACTCACCGAATGCCCCGTGTATACCTTACTCGCAAATTAGGAACAACAAAATAAACATGCACTTGGACATTAAAAATTCACATTTGGGTATAAATAAATAATACATACACCATAGAAAAATAAAATCTTCCTCGGTGTCAACTCCAGTGGCTTCGACAAGTACGTCAAGTCACGACAGTCCAGTCAATGGTCCTGAAACATGACACGTGGTAAGTATAAATTTGAGGGTCGTTACAGTCTCCCAACCTTATTAGAATTTCGTCCTTGAAATTGAAACTAAGAGATACTCCAAAATTAAAGCTTACCTGAATCAAAATAGATAGGGAAAATGCTCGCGCATATATGACTCCAACTCCCAAGTCAGTTCCTTGTCCCCGTGATGTTGCCATATGATGAGAATTGAAGGTATTTCCTTACCCCTCAATACCTTCACCTTTCCATCCAAAATATGAATCAGCTGCCCCTCATATGTAATATCATCTCTCAAGTCAATCTAACTCAAGTCTACCGTTGGTCGCCATCCTTCCTTCGACTTGTCAGGTCGAAGCATAGGATGTGAAACACTGGATGAATTCCAGCGAGCTGAGGCTGTAATCCCAACTCATAAGCAACCTTACCGACTCTTCTCGTAACTTAAAACAGACCAATAAACCTGGGCGCAAGCTTTCCTTTTATTCTAAACCATTTGTGACCCTTCAGAGGTGAAGCTTTCAAATATACATAGTCTCCCTCAGCGTCCTGCAACTCGTCATGGTACTTGTCGAAGTACTTCTTCTGTCTATCTTTTGCAATCTTCAGCCGCTGACGAATTTGCCGTATCTTCTCAATGTGATCCATAACAATCTCCAACCCAACAGTTACCGCATCCTCAGGCTCTACCCAACATAATGGCGATCTACATGGCCTACCATATAACGCCTCAAATCGTGCCATTCCGATACTAGGTTGGAAACTGTTGTTATAAGCAAATTCACATAAATGAAGATACTCTTCCCAAGATCCTCCGTACTCTAAAACACATATTCTGAGAATGTCCTCTAACACCTGAATTAGCCTCTCGGATTGTCCGTCTGTCTGTGGATAGTACGGCGTGCTCATGTCAAGCCTAGTGCCAAACTGTGCCTGCATGCTCTGCCACAACAATGAAGTAAACTGTGGTCCTCTATCTGACACTATAGACAACGGTACTCTATGTAATCTGACTATCTCGCGTTCGTAGAGACTGCTCAATCTATTAACTCTGTGTGTAGTGAAAACTGGTATAAAATGTGCAAATTTTGTCAATCTGTCTACAATCATCCATATAATGTCGTGTCCACGAGGAGATCGAGGTAAACCACTAACAAAATCCATAACAATGTGCTCCCATTTCCACTGCGAATGGAAAGTGGTTGTAGCAAACCTCAAGGTTTCCTATGCTCAGCCCTAACACGCTGGCATATCTCACACGCTCGAATAAACTCCGAAACATCGGCTTTCATCCTTGCCCACCAAAAGAGACGTCGCATGTCCACGTACATTTTAGTCCGACTCGGATGAACAAAAAATCGCGAAATGGTGAGCCTCCTGAAGTATCTCAGTGCGCATCTCAGCCACTAATGGAATCCACAATCGTCCTCAAAACCTCAAACATGAATCTATCGATCGAATCCAATCTGGATGATCTGAACTCTCAGCCATATCGCTGAATCGCTGACAAGACTCGTCAACCTGCTGTTCGTCACTCCAGCCTGAATAGAAATAGTCTGCATCCTCATCTGACCACAAATCTGTGTCCGAGTAGTAGCCAATATATCATTTGAACTCATCACCTCGGCGGCCTCGAGTAACGCATACTCGTGAGTCATATGGCACACTACTACATCGGCATTTGACCTTTCCTGCTCAAAGCATCAACAACGACATTGGCCTTCCTTGGATTATACTCAAGTGCAAAGTCATGATCCTTCAGGAACTCCAACCAACGTCTCTGTCTCAGATTCAATTCTTTATGAGAGAATAGATACTTCAAGCTATTGTGATTAGTGAACAAAGAGAACCGCACACCATAGAGGTAATGTCACCAAATCTTCAATGCAAACACTACAATGGCTAACTCTAAATCATGCGTTGGATAGTTCTTTTCATGAATCCTGAGCTATCGAGATGCATATGTAATCACCTTGCCCTCCTGCATCAACATACAACCAGAGCCAACCTTTGAAGCATCTGTATACACTACCAAATGTTTCCCTGACTTAGGCAATGCCAAAACTGGTGCATTCGTCAGCTTCTCTTTCAAAGTGGAAAATGCCTGTTTGTAATTCTCATCCCAGTCAAATTTCACGTTCTTCTGAGTCAATCGAGTCATTGGTGCAGCAATTCGGGAAAAATCCTCCATAAAACGACGATAATAACTAGCCAAACCCAGAAAACTGCGTATCTCGGTCACTATACTCGGTGTTGGCCGATCGATTAATGGTTTAATCTTAGAAGGATCCACAAATACTCCGCTGGCTCAAACTACATGTCCAAAAAACCTGACTTCCTAAAGCCAAAATTCACATTTACTAAACTTGGCATATAACTGGTGTTCCCTCAAAGTCTGCAGAACTGCCCGAAGATGTTCCTCGTGATCCTCAAGAGTCCTGGAATAGATGAGAATATCATCAATGAATACAATCACATATCTATCTAGATAAGCCTTCAGTACTCTATACATGAGATCCATAAACATAGCTGGGGCGTTAGTCAAACCAAACAACATGACTGTAAGCCTGATCGCAAATCAATCTTGGAGAACCACTGAGCTCCCGTCAGTTGATCAAACAAATCATTAATATGAGGCAGCGGATACTTGTTCTTCACATTCACTCGATTCAGCTGCCTACAGTCGATGCATAGCCTTAGGCTGCTGTCTTTTTTCTTCACAAATAAGACCGGCGCGCCCCATGATGACATGCTCGGATGAATGAACCCAAACTCCAACAACTTGTCCAACTGAGTGCTCAATTCCTCCAACTCTCAAGGAGCCATCATATACGACGATATAGAAATAGGTTTAACCCCAGGGATTAAGTAGATGATGAAGTCAATCTCTCGCGGCAGTGGTAATCCCGGCAGATCTTCCGAAAATATGTCAATGAACTCGCACACTACCAGGACATCTCCAATACAAATCTCCAATCTCTCAGCGGTACTCATGACACTCGCAAGCGTCTCCATCTCACTACTAATGGCTATCATTCCTCTAGTGATCGGAAGTAAAACAGCTGTCCCTTGAAAATAGATCTCCGTTCCATCTGACAATGGAATCATAACTGATTTACCGTAGCAATCAATATGAGCATGATACACACCCAACCAGCCCATACCAAGCAAAACATCAAACTCAAGAAACTTTAAGACTCAGAAATCTGCAAGCAAATTATGACCCTTTATTTCCACAGAACAGTCGACACATAAAAGGTTCGGGTACATCTTATCCCCGACCGCTGTGCTAAGGATCAAGGATCTACTAAGCCTAGTGGGTCTCAACCCTAATGCATCTACCATGCGTCCAGAAATGAATGAAACAACCGAACCAGAATCAAACATGGTTTGCATCAAAGTACCACAAATCAAAATCATACCCTCAGTGAGATTCCGGGAAGCTTCCTGATCTAGCTCAATAGCAACATGGACTCTCTCCCTCTATCGTTGATGACGTTGTGTCTGCACTTGACCTAGTTGTGGACACTAAATCTGAAGATGACCTATCTGACGCATTTGAAGAATGTACGTTGCTCCTTTGATCCAGAAGACATCCCCTGTGTCTGAATCTGTCCATGACCCTATGCAAGTCACTGACTCTATGTCTGTGTCTGTCCACTACCTCTACCCACATCCTTACTATCAAAATGCGACCTTTGTGGCTGCTGTACGGATCGGGTAGCCTGTGGTGATCGATTAGCAAAACTCGGCGCTGATACAGGTGAAACATGAGTGGTATGAGCAGGTCGTACTGGTACTATAAAAGATTCAACAATTTGGGCTCTACTATCTTTAAAGCCCTGTTTGTTCTTCTTCTTCTTCCAGTCCCTATCAGATCGGCGGTCTTACTGTGTATTCGGTCTGGTAGGTCTAGCCTCCTCAGGATGTGTATGTAAATAAACCTCCTTGGCTAAACTCCTCTCATAAGCCCTCTGCAATGTATCTGGCTCAATGGAGACAATGACACCTCCAATCTCAGGTAGCAATCCCTTAGTGAAATTGTACACATGATCGACATCTAAATCTGCCACCCCTCCGGCATACGAAAGAAGCAGTAGATAATATCCCATATAACCCATGACAGACTCATCAGCATATTGTCTCAATGAGGTGAACTGATTCGTCTTCTCCCTCAGTACAGTAGGAGAAAAATACTTCAAATTGAAATGCCTCTTGAAGTCTGCCCAATCCTTGAATACTCCTCTAGTAGACACCATCGTAGTCCACCAATCGTCTGCCTCTCCCAGAAACATCAATGAAAAATAGAGGCTTTCATGTGTTCCTTTGGTAGTAATGATACTGTACACCTTCTCAAGGCTCTTCAGGAACTTCTCTGCAGCCTCCAAATCTGTACCACCATAAAACTCAGTAGGATTATGCCTCTTAAAATATCGCAACTGCCTAGCCTCCACTGTCGCCTTAGTGCCCTTCTCCACTGATGTAGCAGGCACTATCTCAGCCTTTGTAGAAGGTACAACTGTAGTCTTTGGTACAACTGCAATAACTATAGTAGCCGTAGCAGTAGTTGCTACAATCAGTGTATCCATCTCCTGAATAATAGGCAATGTCGATGAAGCTGGTGGTGTCAGTGTAGCCGTAGTCGGTGCCCTAAGTATCCTCAAAATCTCGTCTAATCTCAAATTTTGGGACGCGACTCTCTCTTATAGAGTATGCAACTCCTCGTCACTCGCAAATCGAGGACCCGCAGCCCCACTATCATCACTAGGTCTGGTCTGATCCGTTATCGCAATCTACAATAAAAAGCAAATCCCCGAATTAGTGGAGAGTTACCGATATAATATATTACAACACAACAAACATAACATATAAGATCAAGTTTTCCTTTTTCCCAACTCTCCTTACTTCCCAACGAAGTTTCTAAGTCAGGATCATAGGGTTCCACTCTAGGTTCCAATTGTGTCTTACGCTGCATATATTGAAATGCTCTGATGCCAACTGTAACCGCCCAAGTTTCCCATAAAATTGGGCCCCGCCCGGCCTAAACCTACGTAGACTTCCGAGTCAATCCTCGCAAAGTCAACGCAGGCCTAGTCAGCCTCCAATAGTTAATTTCTCATTAAATTTGTCTTTTAAAGTTGAGTAATTATATTATGTCATTTACATAATAGTTTGCAGCGGAATTAAACATAAGACAAGATTAAATAACTCAGATTTAAACAAAAGTGAAACAACCTACAGTGTGGAACCCTGAAATCAATAGATAAACATGCATATCCTATATCACTCGATCATAATATGTCCCAGAGTAATCAAAATCAATAATATACAATAAGTACAACAAAAATGGCAAAACATACTATCGTGCAAAGGAAGGAACCGCCCCAAAAAGTCCTCAAAGAAAATCACCGATCACCGGTCCTTTTCCCTTGCTCGTCTCTGTTCGATCTGCACCCACCGTCACAAACTAGACGTTGAGAACGGTAAAGTAGAAAGTAATCACCACAATGATATAAATAGTAATTCATGAATTATTTTAAAAATAGTCCAAATATCAAGCAAGTATTAAGAGACAGATAAAAGATAAAAAATACATGATAAACAGACTAACAGGTATGCACGACGAAATGAGTGCGTAGGAATCAAAAGAGGCATACTAAGTGGTCTTATATCCACAACAATCCACACCAATCCAGTACTCGGGGAAAATTCACATTTGGTTGGGTAGCCGCACCCCAGCAGGTAGTGTTCACGTTAGCCCAACTAGCTATAATCCCAAGAGTACTTTCTCAAAACACTTAGGCCATAAACACTCAACCAAGGAATAAAGAATAGAATTCCAACAACAAGGCACTTATCAATAAAGACAATAAATACGAAAAATGAATTACTATGCATTCCCTTAACTGGCTTACTCGCGCTATCCCGCCCTCGCGGCTCGGACATGCTCTAAAAACGATCACCCGAACTCCCGAGACCTCCCCTTAGGTTCGTGAGGTCCTAAAACATGTCTTAAACCAAATTATAGTCTTTTGGAGATTTTGAAAATTTTCAATTTTATATGCTGCCAGGGTAATTAGCGCGCTACCTCATACACCTAGCGCACTAATCTATATTAGCGTGCTAATTTTTGACATTAGCGCGCTAATTTACATATTAGTGCGCTAGATTTGCCATTTAACGCGCTATGTGCAGCAGAACCCAGAATTCTGCATTTCGAATTTTGGGTTTCTTCCATACATAGGCCATGGTGATGCCTTGGGGACCCTCATACACGTTACTAGAGGTCCCTAACATCGACCACAACACAAAATAACACCCCACAACATCAAATACATGAATTTATGGAATTGACCAAGCTATGTTAATGGAGTACCTAGCTTGATGACTTAATCTTCTTCACCACTTTACTTAATTCCTGAGTCTTCCCCTACCTCTTGAGCACTCCAGCAGCCTCTCTCCTTCTTTTCTTCCTTGCCAAATCGTTGATGAGCAATTTAGTGATAACTTAGTTTGACCAATTGATATTTATATGATTGAAGTTGATTTTACTATAGCCACACATCTATGTGCACTTATATATCCCAAGGCTTAACGTGTGGACCACCCTCACACACTTGTCCCACAAGTCATGATTAAATGACTCCAAACATAGACTCACTTGATCTCTAGATAAGTCATTACATGTCTCAATGCACATCCTAAAGTCTTTGTTTTAAATTCACTAACTTAGGCTTCTATTTGAATTTTCAATGTGACCACACTTAAGCTATATACACAACTATAGTTAATTCAAATTGCACTTACCCCATAAGTCACCACCTCGGTCTCACGTCAATACGCAACTCGAGGTACATCTTCGCTCATGTCTCGACTCACCGAATGCCTCGCGTGTACCTTACTCGCAAATTCGACACAATAAAATAAACATGCACTTGGAAATTAGAAATTCACATTTGGGTATAAATAAATAATAAATACACCATAAAAAAATAAAATCTACCTCGGTGTCAACTCCAGTGGCTTCGACAAGTTTGTCAAGTCACGACGGTCCAGTCAACAGTCCTGAACCGTGACATGTGGCATATATAAATTTGAGGGTCGTTACACCTACTATACCAAATGGACGTTAAAGTGCATTCTTGAATGTCTTCATCAATGAAAAGGTATATGTAAAACAACCATCTGGTTTTGAAGACCATGCTTGTCCAAGTCATGTATCGCCATCTAAAGGCCTTGTATGGGTTCAGACAAGCTCTTAGAGCTTGGTATGATAGGCTAAATGCATTTCTACTTGAAAAAGAGTTTAAGAAAGGAACACTAGATCCCACATTATTCATTTTAATCAAAAAACGTGATATGCTCTTCGTTTAAATTTAGGTGGGTGATATCATCTTTGGTTCATCTAATACACGTTTATGTGATAACTTCTCATCTTTGATGACCAATGAATTTGAAATGAACATGATGGCTAAACAAACATACTTCTTAGATTCGCAAATTAAGCAATCCAAGCACGGGATTTTCATAAATCAAGTGAAGTATGTGAGGGAAATGCCAAAGAAATTCAAATTCGATAATTTGAAGGCATGTGACACTCCTAGTAGTTCCACTATCATAATGGATAAAGACCAATTAGGAAAGTCCATAGATCCAAAGCTATATCATGGCATGATAAGTAGCCTCCTTTACTTGACCGCTAGTGGACCCGATATTATGTTTAGTGTGTGTTTATGTGCTAGGTCTCAATCTGAGCCCAAGGAATCACATTTAAAATGCGGCAAGCATATATTTTGTTACTTAAGTGGGATACAAGACTAGGGATTACAGTTCAACAAAGCTAAAAATTTTGAACTTTGAAGCTTTGTTGATTTCGACTATGCGGGCAATTTAGTTGATGAAAAAGCACCTTAGGATTTTGTCATTTTCTAAGAAATTCACTAATATCATGGTTTAGCAAAAAGCAAAACTCCATTGCTTTGTCCACCGCCGAAGCCGAATATGTGGCTGCCATAAGTTGTTGTGCTCAAGTCTTGTACATGAAGCAACAACTTGAGGATTATCAAATTCAAGTTGGTTGTGCTGAAATCTATTGTGATAAAACTAGTACAATTAACATATCCCGAAATTTGTTGTTACACTCCCGTATCAAACATATTGAGATTAGGCTTATTTCTTTTGAGATCATCTCCAAAAGGGTGATGTTAAACTGATTCACGTATCCACGGAGGACCAACTAGCTGATATTTTCACTAAGCCATTGCCTAGAGACCAATTTTTGAAGATTCGACGAGAATTAGGCATGATCCATGAATCCGACTTTCTAAGCATGATCTAGCTCATCCAAACCTTTTTATATGTTGTTAGTAAGGTGTCCATGAAGTTTGAGATGAATCAAAGTTTTCCTTCAAAAATATTAAAAATTTTTGACTCTAGAGAGCAATTAGCGCGCTAGGTGTGACCAGGTAGCATGCTAGGTCCATCTGGCTAGTGGGCTAACCAGTCCACCTAGCGCGCTAGCAAGTTTATCCCTAGAACCACTTTTTGACACATTAGCGCGCTAATGACCATACCTAGCGCGCTAATGTTGTTCAGGTCAGACTGCTATAAGTAGTTGTTCAAGACCAAAACTCCCATTTTTCACCTCTTCCACCTCCAACCGAGTCTCCTCCTTCCCAATCGATCTTCACTGCGTTTCTACAATTTTTTTAGTAACTTTTCTTCACTTTTCATCATTTTCATTGTGTCCTCTTCATATTTATAGGTATTCCACTATGTCCAAACCCTAGTTTGTGTCAAGTGTCTTCTTTGATTTTGATAAGAGTCTTCATGCTGAACCTAACGCCCCGCTACTCAAACCGCTCTCGCGTCATCCTCCAATCGTCCTACCACTCATAGAGTCGTTGAACCGTCATCCGTTAGTGACTTCGAGTCCTCGACCCCATCTCAAACCATTTCGCAATCCACCACCCATCGCAAGACTAGGTCCTATAATCACCAAAGTTCCATTAAACTAAATCTACGAAAGTAAATCATACCTTATTCCGTGATTTCCTTTTTGATTGTTCGATTTTCAAGACGTTCAAGTATGCATCCTCTATCAGAAATCCACACACGAACGGTGACCACAATTCGGAGTGCTGGCCCCAAAAGAGATTGAAAATGATTTTTCTTTCTCTCCTTAAATCTAGAGAACTCGAAAATTGTAAAAATGAAAATCTTATATCTTTTTTAGGGTTTCACCCTTTATTTATATGTGTCGATAAGCCCTCACTTAAAATCCTATTCGTAATGCAACTATTGTATTTAGGCAGTTTAAGCAAATTACACATACGCCCCAATAGGTCCATGCGACGTTGGCAGTGAACCAAAAACTATTTTGGTACACAAGTAATAAGCGGTCTCGAGCAAGGCATTATGAATACCCAAGTAGCATGAATATCAACATTGATACAACCTAATTAATAACATATATCATATCATTTTATCGTGCAATATCATTTGATTAAACATAAGGCGTGGAAAGTCACCCTTAATGTTCAATCGTACTAATCTCGATCTTTAGGTAAACTGAAAAACATCCAAGTGACATTGATCGTATCAATTCATTTGGACTTGGCCATTATTAGTCTATCTTATCGAGGGATGATATCTCTCTCTATACGAGAGTGACAAATTCTATCTTGATTACACACCTTCACATATTATTTACACGGTAACCAATCACAATCTTTATAATTGTTCGGTTAAAGACAACATTTGATTGTGTCAAATTATCATGCTCATAATATTGAAGTCTATGGTAATCTCAAGTCGAAGGACTAAATGATATACCTATCATGAGTAACACCTATGACTTAATCCATGTGGTGTTCTCATAGCGGGTCAGTCCAATACCTTATTCCCTAACAAGTACTCATGATCTTGATTCGTATCCCTATACACATGATCATCACATGACCATCAATCAAGATTCATACTAGTTTTAATTCATTATAGTTCCCAGTATAATGACTGACTAGGGACATTTATGATATTTCAATAAATACCCATGGATCTTACTATAAGGTAAACATGCAATCACTTATAATAAAATAGCAAATAAAACCTCTATTTTATTAAATAAAATTATAAGATAAACAATGTTTGTAGATTGACATAGGGCACATGCCCTAACAAAAACACACCTCTTAATGTGTGGAGTGCTTGCCAAATCTGGGTAGATGTCCTTTTACCAGTATAAGGATTCCTATAATGCTTCATTGGTTCGAGTTTTTTACTCCAACCTCACCACCGCAAGTAACTATATCATTTAGTCAGTGGTCAGCAATCATTTCATCACGATTACACAGGAGAGTCGTGCTCAGCATTTTGATTTTCCTCTACACCCTCCTACCACTACTCTCGGGTGTAAGATTCGTGAGTGGCCATCCAAACGACTTGAGGTCCTTAATTCCTTTACACAGTATAATAGGGAGATCACTGTGTATCCTTCCGAAGTCACTGATAGTGCCTTCATACTTGTGCCCCATCTCTCGCATAAAATCCTTTATAAGGTCATCCTTCCTCGTGGCGGTAGTAAGAACTATGCCACTCTCCTAGATATGTATGTCCTCGAGGCTTTGATGCACGAGATTCCCATCAGTTTTTTCGCACATCGTGATTGCATACATGACATCCACGTTCAATTTAGGTCGTCACCTCTTTTTGCCCATATCATTACCTCATACATCGAGTCGACACAAGTGGATCTCAATCTAGGTGGTCGTCCTCTCTTTGCATATGATACTATCGACATGGTCACTCTGAAGGCCATGAAGTATTGCTACATTCATATTGAGCAACGATGGATACATGAGGAGGACATCCCTGACAGATACGAGTCTCCATATGAGACTGATCTTCCCGTAGACTTCGACGAGCGCGACTATTTAGACTATAACTTTTTATACCCATATGTCGATGATGGCGATGATGAGGTTCAGCCAGACCACCAGACTCATCAAGCACCACCACCTCTGTAGCATCAGCAGCCACAGCAGCAGCCTCCACCCTATCCATCATACTTTGGCGTTGCTCCTCCTCCAGATATGTCTCCTTCAACGACCTACATCTTTGCCCAGTTAGGCTACATGCACCACTACATGGCGAGGACTTTCACATCCGTCGACACCCATATTGATTTTCAGATTGATCGTCTCATTAGGAGGAGCGGCTAGGAGTAGCTTAGATGGTGGAGCATTAGGCTCATTTATGTTATTTATCTCATAATATGCCTTACTATGTTTAGTTACTTACATTTTGGGTTTTATATGCATGTGCCATAACTATGTTAATCTTTTTTCATTGAGTAATTAATATCATGGAGGTTCATTTTGCGTAACCCTGAGTTATATTGTCCTTTGTTTTGTTATCATACTTGTGGATGGCTTTCTTTTGTTCTCCTTGTTTACACATCAATATATGCATGTTGTGAGGGGGAGCTTTTTGCCTACTTTTTGATGTTATCAAAAGGGGGGAAATTCATGGTTTGAACTTGAGATTATGAACTTGATATGTAATGATAGGCACTCAGTATATTTCTTTTGTTTGTCAAGTTCATGTTGTTTGTTATCATAAAAAATGGGAGATTGTTGGACCAGATGGTTATTCACTTATACTCTACCCGAGATTTTGACGGCATCAAACAATGTGAAAGGATTCTAACAAGTTTGCTAAGTATTTTAAGAATATCAAACTTGGTTAGGAATCACAAATTCAAAAGGAAAATTGAATTCTCACAAGCTCAAGTCAAAGGAAGCCAACAAAGTCTAAGATTCGGCTCGCACAAGGAAACAAGGACCGAAAAGCTTACACTACAAGTTGTACAAATTATGTAAGGTATATAAGTCCAATTATGCAAGACAAATGCATTAGTTTCATGCTGACCATATTTTTGTAAGTTTTCTAAAGTCTCAAGTATCGGTTTTGGTTCCAACTAAGTTTCATAACTTGAAATGGTCTTATATTGTTTTGTGTTATGAAAACTCATTTTTACACATGCATTGAATTTGGAAAACTACTTTGATTGGTTTTGAAAACACCAAACTGGATTTTGAATGGTTTTTGAAAAAAAGAAAAATATTTGCAGAAAAGTCCCTACATGTTTCATGAAACTGGGATTCTAATTTTTAAAATTTGTGAAATCATCCGGGCTATCCAAACAAGTCTAATGACTCATACTAAACATGTTTAACATGTTTCTCGAGTTTTTGTTGAGTTGCAGGTATGTTAAGGGGTTGCTAACGTGAGACCAGAAAGTATTTAATTTCAAGTCCCTGCGGGTTAGTGCATTAACCAGTCTCTTGACAACTTTTAAAAAGCTTACAACTTTTGCTTTATTTTGAACCAATGATTGATTTTAGGCTCTTGCATCAAGATAATGGCCACAAATAGTTAAATAGGCTTGGAAACCATTAATAAACCGCTTAGAACATTCTTTTCTCCTCTCAAGCTCAAAACTCATAAGTGCTTAAGTTTTCACATAATGGTATTGATTTTTGTGCTCAACCATTTGAAATCTTTTGAGACAATCGAATCTCCTTAGAACTTGTGTAATCGAGGTGTTCTAAGGCTTGCAACCACTTCTCTATAACTACTTTTACTCTTACTCATTTGGAGTTGTAAGAAAGTTTGATTTCCAAGCTTATTGTACTTAAACTATATCTTTTGGTGTGTGAAAATCATTTGTTATGTTCTTGAATATATTGGTCTTGGGTTTTGCACTAAAACTTGATTTTATAAACCTAAGACTGATTCGAACAAAATTTAAGGCTTAAACTTTATTTCTATCAAACTACTTGTTCATTGGATTTGAAACTGGATTTATTCTCATTGATTTGGTTTAATCGATTTCTTATTTGAGATTTGCGCAAAATCAGTTACATATTTAAATATCTCATTCATATTTATACTTGCATGCATTAGAGTTGTTAGGCTCTAGGTGGTTTGCCTGTAATTGAACTTATCGTGGTTTTTCTTTGTAAAGTTGAACTTCATTGTATTCATCTTTTCTTGTAAGTGGCTGTTGTAAGACTTAGTGGGATCTAAGTCAAGGGAAGACCTAGTTGAGGCTAGGTATAAACCCTAGTTGAGGCTAGGTAGGAAGTCCTAATTTGTGATTAAGCATTATAGGCTTGTATGCTTGGGTTATAACACTTATTGTTAATATTAGTGGGGTTTGAAAATTTTAAACCGGGGAGGTTAGGTAGTGGATGTAGATCGGTTGGATCGAGCCACTATAAAATGTGTGTCTCTTTTCCATCTCTTCCACCCCCTTCACCATTGCATTGCATTTATAATTGTTGATTGTGCATGCATAGAGCATTATTGTTCATTGAAAGTTTTTAAAAGGCGAAGACTTCTCGGTACACCCAATTCACCTCCTTCTTGGGTGTGATCTCACACATATGCGCAATGTACTGGTTAGGGTATGGCGTCACTGTAGCTGATGGGTAATCGACCTTAGTTTTACAAAATGGGAAAAATACAATATAATAGCTATTGACGATTTAAATTGCATTCGTTTATATATTGGATTATATGATTTCCTATACCTTGCTAGTTATGATTTGTTCATATTGTTACTGCATATCATTCTTGATTATTTTATGGTTTTTTGATAGTTTTGTGAATTCACACTTACTGTATGAGTTGGAGTGCCTATCCTAATTAACATTTAAAGAATATCAAAGAGCGCCACGACTATGAGATAGAGAAGGTTTAGTAGTCTTGATATTTTCTTCGATGTAATGATTTTTTCTTTGTTTTATATGTGTATAGAATCAAAGTCTTATAATATCACATGGGGTGGGAGGTTTCATATAACCAATGTTTATTTCGATTTAATTGGGTTTTGTATATTGTGTATAAAATTGAGAAAAGTCTTTAGATTTTTGCTGCATTTATTATTTATTTTATGTCGATATTCGATATACAATTGTATTTATCAGGTGTTGATAGTGAGGCTGTTGGCTCTAATTAAGTTTGGCTAGAGTAACGGTGCTTAATTAGGGTTTCATGCCAAATGATTCCTTAATTAGGATAAGGGTCATTACACCATAGTTCATTAAGCTCTAATCATAAGTAAGTAAACAACCTTTAGCCAACCATTTGTTCTCTTTATACTAGTGGAAAAGCTACGTTCTAATTTTATTAAGCTAACATTTTTAAATACACAAAGACATTAACTTCACGCAATAAAACCGCATTACACTATATGAGAATTTTGAACTACTAAATCTAACACATTCAGAAAGCCTCTTCAATATTAGATTTAGATCTCAAATTCACCTCGGACATCTAAATGGTAACACCTTTCAAGTAATCTTAGTAACTACTTAAATTAGTTGATGAATCTAAATATCACAATACACATTCTAGACGATGAATGTAATACAAAGTTCATGATTAAAACCCTTAAAGAATAAGTGAATCAAAGAATATGATTGGTTTAAAGCATTAAGCACATAATCATTTCATCATAACTACATTGCAAACTTGATCTAGTTCATGTTCGAACTTTGTTTAGACTAATAAATTACTCACTCATAATCATAAATAACATCGCAATAATATAAATAAAAGACATAGATAAATTACCTCTGAAATAAATACTTTGAAGCCTCAAGTCTTCTTCAAAAGCAATTAACAATAAAGCAATAAAATAAAACAATAAACAATGGCTCCTAGATCAATAGAATTTTGATTTAAGTACTCAAGGGCAACTGATTTTGTAGCCTAGGGTCGTATTTATATTATTCTAGGTAGTAAACATCTTAAACTAACTCAAATGTCTTGTTGTTATCTAAAATCTTCAAAATTGAACCTAACGATTCCTCAGCGATTCGGGTTTAAGTGAAATCGCTGGGAGAATCCTTAGAAAAATGATATTGGTGCCCCATCGATTTGAGTAACAATTCCTATATATATGCAAATTGCTGGAGTTGAATTCCTGTTTTTTCTTTCACTTGTTGATGATTATTTGCATACTCTTTCCACTTGATTAATTTCTTCGTAATCTTCCCTTTTAGCTTTATTCTTTATATATTCCATTTATCACATGAAATAATGAAAACAAGGGAAAACCCTGTGTAATATAGTCTTTTACATCTAAAATCATCTTAAAATATACTATAAAATATGTGTAATTATTGACTTATCAAATATCGACAAACTCATCAATTTGTTCCCCCGAGCAAAGGAATACTTTCAATCATATTCTTTTTCCTCCCCTTGTTTTGATTTCATAATTATATACTCTTATTTCTTAAACATAAATGATCTTTAAATAGAAACATATTACCCTCATAATAATAAGAATCACGATAAACTAGAAAGATTTAAAGAACAACCCCTTTATTTGATAACTCAACCTCTAATCGTGCAATACAGCTTAGAATTTAAAGTTAAACCAATCACCAAGGTCAAGCAACTATATAGGTTTTCTCAATATCCACTAACAAACATCAAGCTTATGATAACTAATATAGAATCTCCAGATACAAACATCACTAAATCAATCTCATTTTCAAATAATACTTAAAATATCATCACAATCAAAGTCGATAGGAATCTTTATTCACCAATAATCATCATTTCATATTCATTTGTTGGAATAAAAAGATATGTTTTACTTAACTTATCTATAAGCACTCGAGCTAAATCTTTTATTTGAAGAGTTTTTTATAAACTTCCTTCCATTTTTTTGTATCTCATTTTTCTTTTTTTTTTCTTCAATTATATATTCATTTTCTTCTTCATTTTGTATTCATACGGTTGCCTTCTCCATTTCATTTGGAATTCGTTATTTTTTTATATAGGAATTTTTCCTCTTATTTTTCTCACCACTAGATTCCCTACTCCATTTCCTTTAAAATCTGTGGATCTCTCTCTTTTTTCATTTAAAAATTTTGTTAGCACTTCTCACATTCACTATAATTGAATAATTAACAAATTATAGGACACCCAATACTGTGTGTGGGTTATAGGTGATGCGCATGGTCATGGAGTATCGTGTACACTCGAGTGAACTAGTTGGCATGCACGACGAAGTCATAGATGTATTAATATAGGCTTATATATATTTTTATATAAATTGTATGTACAAACATATATTGAAAATAAATAATTAATTAACAATTGGTGGGCGCCTAGTGACACGCAGGGTTGAGGGTGGCATACAATAGTGTGCACGGCCGAGGGTGGTCGTTGGAGCATACATCGAATTTATAGGCGTGAAATACAAGTTATCTATATATTCATCTATATAGTTTGTATATATAAATATATAAAAATGAATCATAAAGTTTGAATCAAATTAAATTATACATTGGATTCACCTCGAGATACATGTCACACTTGAGTCGAGGAGGTCAACGTGTTGATCCTTATATGTTGGAGAGGTGTATCCATGCCTTGAGATATGTGTAAATAGATCACAAGAAGAATCAATGGGTATGTGATATGAAAGTGTCACTTAATTCTTATTTCCTCGGATCGACCTTGAGATTCATGTAAGAGAATCTCGAGAAAAGTTGTATTTGATCAACTATCAGGGGGTCAAGATGTTGTGAGGGTTTGTTGATTCGTTAATAGCCACAAGATAAACCTTTCTAGAAAGATCAAAATAAGAAATGAAACATTAGACTTGCCTCGAGATTCATGTGATATGAATACACATGAATCTCGAGGAAATTTAATATTTATCCAAACACAAACAAATCGCCTCCTATGTGTATGGAAATCAAAATCGAACAAGAAAGTTCAAAAATCAAAAGAGAGGAAGGGAGGATCGAAATTGTGGAGAGGGAGAAGGAGTTCCACGAAGGAGGCGATGACGAAGGTGAGTTCTTGTGTTGTTTTTGTCGTGGATGTTAATTGTTGTCTTTGTTGTTGTGGTGTTGGTTGTAATGGAGAAAGATAAGTTGGGAGCTCGGTTGTCCGAGGAGGGAGACGGCTGGGGAGTTGTCTCCCCCACTCAAACGTATCTTGGGGTTTGGCCAAACCCGACCCCAATCAAATGAAAATTAAAAAAATGATTTTGATCTAGTATTGAAATAGAGAATGTAATAAGGAAGAAGAATGGGGGTTTGACCCCGAACTGGACTGAACTGGGTTCGGTTTATGGGTCAAACCACCCAAATAAAAAGAAAAAAATGAAAGGCTAAAAAATAGGGAGAAATTTCAGAAAAGAAAATGAAAACTCTCAAAAAATAATATTTGACCAAACAAATAGAAATTGATGAATTTCTATGAAAAAACGAAGAACTCGAGAGTCCTGCGAGACTTTATATCGGGGTTTTACCTCGAAAAATGTGAAATGATCATATTGACCTAAAATTTCATAAATTGATTTCGGATTTGGTTAAGACCGATTTAGGGGTTCTAATTAATGAGTATTTGAACCAAATTAATGACAACTAATTTAATTTTAGTTCTTGATTGATGGGGAAAAGTTTATGGATCTCGAGAGTCGTGTAAGTCCCTATAAAGTTAGGAAAGCTCGACATAGGTAAGTGGGACTCATATTCTTATCAACTATACAACGTAATTAGTATATTAGTTCATATAGCATTATGGACTGGGAATGGGGCAATGTACCATGACTTGAACTTGTTTTTATGTTAGATTCTTGAAAAGAGGTATGACGGACAAATCAGACTGGGGCGACGATGGAAGTGTTGGATCATTAACACTTTCCCTTCAGAAACCTTGAGGTACCCGATTGTTGCTTTCCTATTTGAGTTGGTAGCTATGTTATGCCTGGATGCACCATAAAAATCACACATCGGCCAACGTATGAGTTTCTGCGGACAATAATCCAGGGCACCAGAAGTTTACAACTCAGTTTTGAAATGAAAATAAAGTCACGAGTACAGTTGCAATTGACCTTTTAACTTGCATTCTGTTATCTATTGTTATATCATTTTTAAAGCCTGAATAAATATGCTATAGATTCATATTGCTATTCATTTATTGATCGATAGTAGTTGATAATTGATACATTTACGAGCATCACTTACTGAGCTAGTTGGAGTGTTCATTTCCCAATTAACATTTCAGGTTAACGACGTGCACTTCGACTCTGAAACATAGAAGATTATGAGTTTATAATATTCTTTACGATGAATTGATTTTCCTACTTTTTAAATATTGTATTGAATTACTATTTTGTAATAAACTGGATTGGGACATGACTTTACGACCGAGGTTTATGCCAGTTTTTATATATCATATATTTTATCAAAAAAAATTTAATTCCGCTGCGTTTTCAATTATTTATTCGATATAAGATATACTATATTGTGACTATCAAGTATGAAGGACGGTTATATTATTACTTTATTTGAGTTTGACTGGTGTATCGAGGCTTAATTAAGGTTTCTGGCCAGGTATCACCATAAATTGGGATAGGGGATGCTACAGTTTGTATAAGAGCCTAACTTATAGAGCGAGCTTCCATATTCTTGAATTGTCTAACACTCAAGAATAACTCTGATACAGTTTGTGTCGAAACCTAAAATTATTACCTGTAAACTGAATAAAAGTCTAGGTTTACTGACTTAGAGATTGGTTATCAAGTTATGAATAACCTAGTACATAAAAAATGGTTTTATCGATGTTTTGGAGGATAATGAAGATAAAAGCTTGAGTTGTGTTATGTGTTGTGATGTATTGTATCTATTTGATAGATATGATTGTAATGTCTTTCTTATACGCTATCATGAATGTCTTATCTCCCATCTATATCTTTGGAATCCAATAAATAGATGGTGAGGGTTCTTGGAGAACCTGGACTTCAGAGATACTATAACAAAGGAAGATAGTATAAATATTATAAGATGGTTTGTATCCATCAATTTATCAGGAGTTGAGAAAATATTGAGGATTATGGTTTTTATAAACCTTAATCCCAATGATGTTTGAAACAAGGAAATATATAAGAAATTTTAAGACAATAAAAAGTTAACTCTTCTCCTATTAGACAGTCTCTAGTGGTCTTTATTCTCACTAATATTATTAGATTAATAATAGTCAGTGTAGAAGGATCGATCAAACCTGGACTTTGAGACATATATTAGGATAATGGATGTTAATAAGAAAGTGATTTCCAAGAAAATTCAAAAGTGATGGGTCACTCTGAGTAGAATATATACTAGTTAAATAAGATCAAAAGTCATTTATTGAGAAAATTAGTAATAAATGATAATGAGAAACGAGGAGGAACTTAGTGAGGTTGATGACCACTAATTTATTCATACTTCATAAGTTATTATGAAGCATACGATTCCAGATATGGTGCTAGTACATATTGGAATAATAAGAAGAAACTTGATAGTATAGTTGTGGTATAACCGCACATATTAAAGATAAGATTAAAATAAGAAAAATTTTATTGGTGTTGTTGTGGTGTAACCATAGTCACTAATAGAATGACAAAAGAAAAGAGTGACGCTATGGTGGATCCACACACAAGGAAAATAAACATGAGATTACCAGATTGATGTTTAGATCAATGCTAGAATATAAGAAAATGATTTTAACAGTGAAATTACATTAAAAGTAAGGATTCACAACAAGAGATAAGAGTTGAAGGATTATGAAACAAATCTGTGTTGATAGTCAAATATATTTTATCCTTTGGAGTTCTATCTCTTTATGGTAATTTCATATGAATACTTAAAGTTGAAAACTTGTAATAATGTGTATAGTTTGGGTTAGAACATGGCAGTGAGCTAGTGAGATATTCTAGTCAAATCTTTTAGACTGGAATAACCTAAATTGGAGAGAATGAGTTGTCAATAGATCTGAGGATTTAGAGAATCCAAAGAATATTTTATGATACTGGGAATGAATATGTGAGTAGTATATCAAGAGATTATTATTAACTTCTACTCTTAAAAAAAATTATAAATTTACAAATTTCTAAAAATAGTGATTCGTATAAATAAAGTTATCACTCGAGATTCAAAGGTTTGAACTTGTTATAGAAATTTAGTAGATCCTTAATGAGAATTCAAGTTTGTTGAATGAGAATTGTGACTCTAAAAGTTTCAAGAGATTTGTTTATCGGATCTTTTTGGAATATTTCCATAATTTGAGATTTAAATTCATCAATTACTTGATTCTCGATTTCAAACCAATGATCAATTCCATTTTACTTAGTGTATTATGGAAATAGTATGAGTTTGAGAACTCAACTCGAGAAATGAGATTAATTTAAATTAAATTAAGAATGATTATTCATTACCTAGAATCAACAACTCATTTGGTCTATTGCATGAAACCTATTATTCTAAAGAGTTAGTTCAGATCTGGTTTTCATTAAATTAAGATCAAAGTTAGGAATATATGTGAAAATAAAGTGAAGCAATGGCTTGTTCATGTTGAAAATCATGAAAACTCGCTAGAGCTCATGCTATGTTCATAAATGGAAAAGTAGAGTTGCTGAACTCTATCAAAATAAAATTATCATTTTGTTATCAATGATAATATAAAAAGCGTTAAAGACTTAGCAAATGCACAATAAATATCACAGGGTTATGTGAACTTTGATGAAAAATTGGTGTATGCCTAAAGAATTGCAAGTGCAAATACTAAGCTTCAAATGTAAGTCACTCAGACATGTGTTGAATATGAATTACGAGTCGATGGATTTGATCAGGATTGAGACAATAAGAGAATTATCTTACATTCATCACAGAATTAGAAAAAAAATAGTGATCGTGAAATAATTGAATGATACAAGAAAGGTATACAAAGATTTGTGGTATCGTTATGTTGTATGTTCAATTAACCTAAAAGTGAAATTGAGATAGGCCAAATGACGTAAAGATGCCTTAAGAGGAAATTGAAATGTAGTTTAACTATAATAATTGCTTGTTTATACCTAGAATATGAAAAAAGTTAAAGGTTTAGCATAATACTTTATTATAAGTAGCTATATGTTGACACAACGAAGCAAGAGATTGTAGTTTATACTATTAATAATAGTTCAAGGAAGGTTGAGAAGAACTTTTGCGAAATAATTGTTTTGGTAGTCATACCAAATAATTTAAGGCATCACTTGTAAAATAAAAGCCTGAAATATATTTCAAATGATGAATGGGATGGATTGCAAGGAAAAATTTTAGAGTTGAGACCTAGGTGTTATAAGATCTTAGAAGTATGAAAACTAAAAAGTTGGTGCAATGTGATTTGGAGATGGTCAAGCTATGAGAGTTTGAAGAGTATAGTTGTCAGAGTAAAAGAAATTAGAGGTGGAGTGAGTAAACTTCATTTACGAATATAATGAATTCACTCTGAGAAATCACCAGCACAAAGTGATTGATGTGATCAATACTTTGAGTAGAGAAAAGAACACCAAATGTAATTATAGTAAGAACTTCTTAGAGCTATCTATTTAGAGAGATGTGTAACAATGATGATGAAATGAAGTCCTGCAGGCACATCATCAACTGAGTTGTTGGAATTGATAATTACAAATATGTTCTTTAAAGCTCAGATTGGAGCTGAGCCAAGAGTTTGAGTAATTGGGTGATATGGTGATTTAAAAGTCTAATTGAAGCAAATTGGTACGCCAAGTTTTGGCTATTAAGTATTGATATCCTGATTAGAATGTTTAGAGAAGTTGTGTTCGACGCATTAGATTTTGAAACAAAATTTTAGTTCAGGAAGGACTTTAGACAAGAATTACTTTGATGACCTCATGTATCTCTTTATATGGTTTATACAGACAATGTCATATCGTATTGAAGTATACGATGAAAAGTGTGAATTGTATGAGATTATGAATTATGTTTTGAAACTCATAAGAGATATGAGGTATATTCAGTAAGTTAAAACTAAATATTGAGAACCTTAAAGGTTAAGTAAATTCCTGTATATATCTGATGGTAGAAGGATAACATAGTTAGGGGTCATGTAATGAAATTAACTAGATTTTGGCATCAGCATAATGATGGATGAGTTATAGTTGTCAGATTGACTGAAGTCTGCAAGTTCTTCTCAGTGAGGTTATTTTATTCTTTTGACGGATTGAGCAAGATATATGTATATGGAGATGTGAGATGATATGGTGTGTCAGTGTTTGATTCCCCGGACAGAGATCCGAGACTTGCTTCCAACGGTTGAAGAAGTTATTAATCTAGTTGAAAACCACTCTCAATCTTAGTACAATATATTCTTCTTTGTGTTGACGAAGAAATTGAGCTGCTAATCCTAGTTCTAAGGAATAAATAACTTGAGCTTGTGTCTCATAATGTTTAACCACAGAAAGAAAACAGATTCCTCAGTGTGATTTTTTTGGTAGTAAATGTAATCAGGAAAATTACATCGTGGAATAATAAAGCAAGATACTCAATCTTGTATATAGGGAGGTACATAACTAAGACCGGAGTATAGCTTTAGCAGAAAATGAAATAATAAATAGCTACACAGAGAGAGTATAGCAGGCTAGGTGTTATAAAATTACAACTTGGTTAAAATAAAGATGTTGAGGAGTCTAGCATCATAGATTGTTGGAGAATTCAAAAAACAAATTCATTGTGCTTTTGGAAGTCTCATCTATAAAAGGGCTTGTAGATTCGAATTATAGTAAAATAGTCATACCATGTAAAAGAAGAGATAATCGAGGAGCGAGGGTTATAAATTGAAAAGCAATTTCCATTTCTCTTCGGAAATACTTGTAACTTGTATGTTTCCTATAATTTCAATGATGAAATTGTCTTAAATTGGGGAGACTATAACGACCCGTTAACTTAAGTAGGTGATTAGCATTAATCTGATTTCTAATTAACCCGAGTTAGGCTCGTGTTTAAGCTCGATTTGTCTCGATTAGTGTGTGTATGGATTTGCGTGCCATTTGGTGTTTGTATGGCTTTTATTAGTATTTATGGAAACAATTGGATTTATTGCCCCATAATTGAATAATTGTCAAATTATGGGATGCCCAATACCATGTGTGGGTCATGGGTGATGCACACGAGTCATGGGGTAGCGTGCACACCCGAGTAAACTCGTTGCATGCATAGATGACATTACAACATGAAATGGCTCTATAATCATTTAGGCATGAGGGGTTGTTTACCTTTGGCACCAGGGTGATAGCAGTAGCATTAACATAAGAGAGCATCTTGTTGGCTTTGAAAAAGTTAGAGACTACTGCCATGGCGAAGTCATAGGCGTATTAATATAGGCTTATACATAAAAGATTTATATATAATTATGTATTGAGAATAATTAATTAATTAATAATTGGTGGGCGCCTAGTGACACGCGAGGTCGAGGGTGACACGAGTGGGATTTATAATAGTGTGCACACTTGAAGGTGGTCATCGGCGCGCACATCTAATTTATAGGCGCGAAATACAAGTTATCTATATATTTATATATAATTTGTATATATAAAAATGAATAATAAAGTTTGAATCAAATTAAAGTATGCATTAGATTCACCTTGAGATACGTGTTACGCTTGAGTCGAGGAGGTGAATGTGTTGATCGTTGTATGTTGGAGATGTGTATCCATGCCTCGAGATACGTGTAAACATATCACAAGAAGAATCAATGGGTATGTGATATGAAGGTGTCACTTAATTCTAGTTTCCTTGGATCGGCCTGAGATTCGGACAAGCGAATCTCGAGAAAAGTTGTATTTGATCAACAATCAGACGGTCGAGATGTCATAAGGATTTGTTGATTCATCAATAGCCACAAGATTGGCCTCGATATATGTAACACGTATCTCTAGAAAGATAAAAAAGAAATAAAACATTAGATTTGCCTCAAGATTCATGTGGTACGAATTTAAGGAAATCTAATATTTATCTAAACCCAAACAAATTGCCTCCTCTATGTATCAAAATCGAAATCGAACCAAAGAGAGTTGGAAAATCGAAAGAGAGGAAGAGAGGATTGAAACTGTGGAGATGGTGGAGGAGCTCCACGATAGAGGAGATGATGAAAGTGAGTTCTTGTGTTGTTGTCGTAGCTATTGTTTGTTGTCATTGTTGTTGTGGTGTTGGTTGCAATGGAGAAAGATGAATTGGGAGCTCGGTTGTCTGAGGAGGGAGACATTTGGGGAGTCATTTCCCCTACTCAAACGTATCTTGAGGTTGGGCCAAACCAAACCCCAATCAATCGAAAATTAAAAAAAAATGATTTCGATCTGCAGTTGAAACAAAGAACAAAATGAGGAAGAAAAAAGGGGGTTTGACTCGAGCTGAACTAAACCAGACCGTTTCAGGGGTCAAACCACCCAAATATAAAGAAAAAAAAGAGAGAAAAGGCTAAAAGATAGGGATGAATTCAAGAAAAATATAAGGAAAAATCCCAAACAATAACATTTTAACCAAATAAATAGAAATTGATGAATTTCTATGAAAAATGAATAATTCGTGATTCGTGCGAGACTTTATAATGGGGTTTTACCACAAAAAACTTGATTGACCTAAAGTTTTATAATTTGGTTTTGGATTTGATTAAGACTGGTTTAAAGGTTCTAATTAATGAGTATTGAACCCAAATTAATGAAATTTGATTTAATTTTGGTTCTTGATTAATGGGGGAAAGGTTTATGGATCTCGGGAGTCGTGTAAGTTAGTATAAAGTTAGAGAAACTCGATACAGGTAAGAGGGACTCGTATTCTTATCGACTATGCAACATAATTAGTATATTTAGTTCATATAGAATTATGTACTGGGAATATGACAATGCACCATGACTTGAACTTATTTTTATGCTAAATTCCTAGAAAGAGGTACGATGGGTGAATGGGACTGGAGTGATGATGGAAGTGTTGGATCATTACAAACATTTTCCCTTCAGAAACCTTAAGGTACTCGATGGTTTCTTTCCTATTTGAGTTGGTAGCTACGCTATGCCTAAGTACATTATAGACATCACACGTCGACCAACGTGTGAGTTTATATGGACAATAATCCAGGGTAATGGAATTTTACATGTAACGGCCCAAATTAATTAAACCAGGATTAGCGTTAACCTCGAGGATTAATAATTGTAGTTCGGGTGTTACGTTGACAACTCAGTTGGCTTGGACATGAGAACAGAGGAAATATGTTTTTTATGGATGGTGGTTGTATAGATGTGGTGTTTAAAATTATTATTATATTGCACCGCATGTGTGTATGTTGCTATCGGATGAGTTTGTGTGATGGGTTCCACCTTGAAAGGCGTGTCAATGCACGTAGTGAGTAGGCGAACTACGAGTACACTGGGAAACTAGACTAATCCATGTCAGGATGACTAGTTAATCAATTAAAATGGGTAATGTGACCATAGGCCAAGTAAACTTCAATTAAAATAATAGACTATGGTGTACCTCGAATTGCATGCCGAGACGTGGGGCATCGAGTGCAGGGTAGTCGAGGGTTAGTGGGATCACAAAATTTTCCAATTTGGTGAATAAAAACACTAACCATATATATTATAATGGGCCTAAGCTAATGTAATTGAATCATATAAATCAATGCCTATAGTTTGGTTATTTAAATTAGAAACCATGAGATTGTCCTAGAGATACGTGTTGACACATCTATGAACCATATGAGTAGAAAATTAGTGTCACTTTTATTGGGTCAGTGGGAGTTAATGGGATACATGTCAAGGTGTGGATCATTATATGATTTTTGAGATATGTAAATACATGGAGATCAATGGCTAGGAATCAATATTACCTTAATATATAAGATCAACATATGCAAGGAAACCATTTTCATTTTCAACTTATGAATCAAGAGAACTTGCTGGAGAAGAAGGAGGTTGATGGAGAGAAGGGATCTATGGAAGATTGGTGAGAATTTCTCAAGCTAGGTGGTACATCAACTAGGTACACATCTATTTATGTCATATTGAAATCATTTTTGGATTTTGGCAAATTCTAGAGGGTAGATGATTGAATATTTGCAATTGATTTATATTTTTGGATTCATCATTTGAAGCTGATAATCTAGCTATATTGAAGTTCTTAATTTGGATTTGAAATCATAAAAATATAAATTTTTGAAGTTGCAAGACCAAAACTAGAATTCTGCATGTTATATTAGGAACTAGCCTATGTAATTTGGTCATAACTTGCTCATTTTAGATCCAAATCAACCCAAACTGGTGGCATTTGAAAGCTTACTAAAAGAGTAACAACTTTACTTAATTAGAGATGTTGTTATTCAATTGTTTTCATAGCCAAAGGTGCTCTACAAATAGTTGTTGGAATTCAAAAGATAATTTTGAAACTAAATTTGTTAAAGGCATAACTCCCTAACTACTTATCTAAATGAGCTTATATTTTAGCATGTTGTATTTGAGAATTTTTCTACCTTGTGACCAAAAGTCACTTTTTTTGGAGATATATATTGGGAGGAATAGACTTTCTAAGTCCGCTAGTCGAATTAGGTTCCAATTAGAGCTATGTTTAGTAGAATCATGATATCTCTTTCGTTTTAAATCGGAATTTTGCAAACTAAACCTTTTAGGAAAGCTAAGATAGAGACTAACGATCTTTATATTGGTGAAAGATTTCAAGATTTGGACCACTTCATGCCTAAAAATATGTTGTAACATAAGACTAAAACTAAGACTTAATTTAGTCTTTAGGGCTGATTTGGCAAGATCAATTTGAAACATATTCAACCAATTTGAATACACAATAAACACACTTAACTGACTCTAGGGACTTAGGGGACCGTAGCTCGGGTATTCGGGAGCTTGTCGGGTCAGATTCAGGTGTCCAGGGGAGTCGGAGTGCATGTTGAGGTGCGTAAACCCATTAGAATGCCTTACAAAATTCATGATTTGGTTTATCGATTTTGCTTTTCATATGTGACTGCTAGCGGGTACACATGGGGTTTTCACTCCTATTTCGATGTGCGTATATATTGGTTGTGGCTAAATCACATGCACGAGTTACTTGTGATAGTGCTCGTGTCGATGGTAATAGAATATATCTACGACTGTCGAGAGGGATTAGGGTGGTCCTGATGTGTAACAACGTCGGGAAGGGACCATGCCATTTACTAAAGTTGGGGTTTAGCCACGGTAAGCTTGTAAGTATATACATGGTTCCTATTCAATTTATCGATTACAGGCTGGTGTAGGTCAAGGTTTTCTCGTGATTATATGGATGTTTATTGATTAATGCTTTATTTTGAAACTAGTTTAATAGGTATATGTTGTTTATTTATTTCACGCTACTACTTTTGCTTGTCGTGTACTACTTACATTCATGGGAATATGACGTACTGTTGCCACGTGTTATATTCGCATGTCTCGTAGTTTATCAGTTTTATTTCATGAATATTGTGTGGACTTCTCTTGGGATTTTACTCACTGGACTCGTCACTATATTTGTTGGGTGACAGAGTGCATATCCTTCGACGAGAAAAAGGCAAGGGCAATGAGGTACTGGGCGAACCTTTGAGATTGTGGAGCCAGCTCGTGTGTGATATCAGTATGTATTTATTTTACTTTTGTTGGGTTTTGGGGACCATAGAACACTGATACATGTATATGGAACTTTTATTATACTTAACTCGCCTTGATATATACATAGTATCTTTTGCTGAGTTTTCCACTACTTAAGATTGTTGAATATTGTATAACTTACTTTAATTAAGACTTCTGCTATAAATTTTCATTATAACTTGATAAATTGAATAAATAGCTAATGAAATCATTAATAATTATATGGAAATTAATTAGCTAAGTGAGGAACAAATGGCAAAATGTAAGTAGCCAGGTAGGTCGCGGAATGTCAAGGGTAAGCGGGCCATGACATGGCAAGGCTTGGTGACGTGGGATGCGACGTGGCGGGTAGCAAGGCGGCCTAGAATTTGAGGTCGCCATGTTACAGCTCAGTTTTGAAATGAAAATAAAAAGTCACAAGTACAATTGCAATTGACATGTGAACTTGCATTCCGTTATCTATTGTTATATCATTTTTAAAGCCTGAATAGATATGCTTTGGATTCATATTGCCATTTATTTATTCATTGATAGTAGTTGATAATTGATACGTTTATGAGCATCACTTACTGAGCAAGTTGGAGCACTCATTCCCTAATTAACATTTCAGGTTAATGACGTGCGCTTTGACTCAGGAACATAAAAGATTAAGAGTTTATAGTATTCTCTATGATGAATTGATTTTCCTACTGTTTATATATTGTATTGAATTACTATTTCGTGATAAAAAAGTTGTGATATGACTTTACGACTAAAATTCATGTCGATTTTTGTATATATTATGTTTTATCGAAAAAGTTTTAATTCCACTGCATTTCATTTATTTATTCGATATAAGATATAATATATTGTGACTATCAGGCATGAAGGAAATATGTACTATTACTCTATTTGAGTCTGACTAGTGTACCGGGGCTTAATTAGGGTTTCAGGCTGGGTATTGCTCTAAATTGGGATAGGGGATACTACATAATACCCCTAAACTCATTCCAAACCTTGTCCTCAAGGTTTAAAAATAAATTCAGGTTTCCAAAAAAAATAAAATACCTCTTGAAGCATAAACGAATAAATTAAGTAAATAACTAATATAACATAAGAATGAATTTCATAAGTAATTGAGAACATGATAAATTGATTAATTTTCAAGCATCGTAGGATAGAAATTAGCACATCAAACCATTGTATAAAATGTGAACACACCAAAGCAAATGTATCATAGATTCACATACCACATCATTCATATCAGAATATTACAAGCAAAGACCTCACACAATAACACTCAGAGAAAGATTGCACAGAGAAGAATGAAATATTAAAACTGTCATCCAGAAGTTGCATCGTCACCACTATCCCCTTGGTCTGGCTGTTGAGAATAGAAGCTCGTTGCAGGATCATAGAGCCTGTAATCCACTCCCACCACCGGGTTATCTTATGAAAAGACTCCCTAGTTGGGCATTCTTAGTTGGGTAGATGAAATTTGAATGTTAGCTCCCACACCTTGCATCCTCGTGGTCAAGCATCGCTCAAACCTATAGATGCTCCTAACAATCTCGCATTGGTTTTAGAATATTAACTCTTGATGTCTCAGTGTTCTCATCTGGTTCTTCGCAAGATCGACCCCATTATGGCTATCTACATATCATCCTTATTAATGTCGGTGAAATCCTCTACACGTGGCTTTGGGCTCTGGTTTGTTCTATCATGATATTTCGCAGTCTGCATTTCTTCTAAAACTCATCTATTCTCTGCTTGTATTCTCTTTCTCTGCGTGGTATCTCTTTTACGTGTTTCATTCCTCTCCCATCCCTCCTCTAAACCAACATATCATGGCACCTTCTTGGTGCTTTCAATGAAATTGGTGATGCTCCTATCAAGGTAAAATCTAACTCTAGACCTCTCATATGAACTCGATCTTGCTTGCAAAAATGCATAATCATTAAGGGAAAAGGCAATCTTTCATTTTTATTGGTGGTCATGACATTCCTAATTGAATCATAAATTATTTTTCCAACATCAATATAGCCGATCACTTGAGCTATGTGGTATAAAAAAGTCGCCCCATAGTTCATAATTTCATAGTGTCACAAATTTGGTTATAGGTTTGCATTTATGAAAAAGCTCCAAGCTTTGGTAGTTTTCCTAAAATTTATGGTTTGGATATGTTTTGGGTACCCGTTCTTATCAAAAAGAAATACATCCCCTGGAATTGCTTCTAAACCATTTCTAATGGTCTCGTGGGGAAATCTGTGTCTAAACCCATACTCAAGTTTTGAATACTCATCATTTTACCTCTTATAAATTTTTGATAAACCATAATACCAATTTATTATTGCGGCGAGTAGTCCGCTGGTGTTCCTCGGACCATGGCTACTATTTTATTGTCGTCTCTGTGCCCATTTGCATAAAACTCTCTCACCAGAATTTCATAACCTATCTCAACTAGGGATCCTGTGTTATTATCGGCATAATAGTCCCTAGTTAACAACCCCCGGTTATGTTCCCTTATTATGTTTAAGATCCTAAGCTCATGCTTAACTTCATTTTTAACATTGAAACCCCTTTTCTGGTATAATATTCCTATTCTTACTTATGTTTCTCTGTATACTATCAGGAGTCTTAACATTGATAAGGTTGTGGGTTGAATTCTAGGTGTTGCCTCAATTCCTTCCTCTCCCTCCGACTCGTTGGTAAAATTTAGAGGTGGGGAAGGTTATCTTGGTACTCTTGTTCGGGAGTTATTTATCAAAATCCTTGTTGGCTTAATGGGTGTAGGTGGAACTTTGAGTTTTTGCTTGGGTTTCTCAACTAATGGTGCATTCCCTTTCTTCTCTCGTGAGTTTCTACCTCTACCTCCTCCGACCTAGAGAAGTTTAGAGGGGATTGATTGCTTTGTGTGAGACGTTATAATAGGTAGAATATAAAAAATAATGCAAAACAAACAAGACAGATTACTAAGAATTTTGTTATACAAAGATTATTGATAAAGTACTATATATATGAAGAAAAAAAATTTATAACACAATTGAAGGGAAAAATAGGAAATAGCAAATAAACTTTACTTAGTTGGAAAGAATGCTTCTTCGACTATAGTGAAAGTGAGAAGAGCTAACAAGAGTTTTTAAATAAAAAATAGAGAGACCCACAGATTCTGTCATGGCCTAAAATTTATAATCGCGTTTTAATCCTTAATCAGGATCATCGACTAGTGACGTGGGACCCACATCGTGATATGCACACTGATCGAGGCAGGTAGCTGAGGTATATTTTATATTTGTGTGATGATTTCCTGATGTATCATATATGTGTAGACTATTAAGTCACCTCTACTTGTTATTTATAGGTGTCGATACGCGAGTGGGGACACATCTCGAGATGCGTGCAGTCGTGGAACCGAGTAAAGAGTGACATGGTAAGTCATTTATTTAATTGGATGTATTAATGTGGCTTAATTAGTTAAATTTGATGTAGCTATAGTTTATTTACATAAATACAACATAAGTTAGCATAATAAAAATAATAACCATTGATGTTCCTCGAGATACGTATGGACACATCAAAAGACCAATAAAGTATGAGTTGGTGTTAGCAAGGATGAATTAATGGAGAGTTAGTGGATTTGAAATAAGAGGTCAACCATTAGATTAGTCTCGAGATAGGCGTACACATTAAGATCAAGGGCTACAATTAAACCTTACCTACATCTATAAATAAGTGCTTTTAAGGGCCATGCAAATCATCTAGATGTATATCCATTAAGAGAAAAACTTTGAGATTTAAGTTGATGAAGTTCTCTAAAGATTTGTGGGAGGGGGATCAAATTCGTCGTGAAATTAAAGGAATCAAGCTAGGAATCAAGCAACAACTTAAGTAATGAAGTTCATCACCTCTGCATGCTTTAATTTTATAAGCATAGGGTCTTGAATTAGGAAGTTGTAATCAAAATGAATTTGGAAACCTTTTTCACTAATTTTATGAGTTAAATGAGAAATCAAGTGAGTCCTCGAACCTTGACTTTTGAAACTAAAGATTTTTGGTAAAATTGGAAATGTTAGTTCAGTTCTGTTTTTTTGTGAAATTTTAAAGGGCAAATGATATCATTTCCAAAATTGGTTTACGTATTTGAATTCCTTGTTTTAATCTGATAATTCAACTATTACGAAGTTCCTGATTTCGATTCAAAATCGAAAAGTTATGAATTTTTTAAGTTTTATGTCTTCTTCACTAAATATTCTCAAATGCATGTTTAACTTGATGAAATCTACATATGGGATTAAAGGGCTTTTGTTTTATTTTGTTATTTGAGTCCTTTTTTGTTTTGATCAAATTATGGTAATATTTGAGTCCCCAAGCTTACATTTTGAAATTAGAGGTTTTTGACGAATTTTTGGTTTGAATCATGTTTTGGTTTTTCACTATTTTCAAAAGGTAAACGTTATGTTCTTTGAAAATAGTTTACCTATTCAGGTTCCTTGTGAAAAACCATTAAATTTGCTATAAAGAAGATCAAAATTTGGAGTTGAATCGGCAAAGTTATGATAGATCAAAGATTTTGTGTTATTTGTGTCAATGAATCTGGTTTTTCTTAAATTCTGATATAAAGGAGTTTTTTATTCTTAAAATATGATTTCGTTTTTGAAATCCTTTTGAAATTTCTCTTGGCTAAGTATTTTGGGTTTCTATATTTGGTTTTAATTTGATCAAGTTATGTAGATTTGAAGCTATGTCGATTTAAGGTTATGTCAATTTAAGGTTATGTCGATTAAGACTTAAACCACTTATCTTAGTCTAAAACCCTATCTAATGGCCTAAACCCATTCTAAGACATACTAAATGATACCAGGAGCCTAGGGAAAAGTCTCGAGAGTCCAGGTACACGTTTTGGGGGTGTCTGAAGGTCGATTCAGCTAGGGAATACATTAAGTGACTTGTAAGTAATCTTGTTGAGGTTCTTATTTACATTTCATTCCAATTATGATATGTTTTACAATCTATTTGACTATGAAATACCTTGTATTCTGATATCATGAATTTGTTTCATATTCTGCTCATTACATGTGTGTTTTTTATTATGATATCATTTGCTTATGGAAATCATTGACTCTATTCTCGTGTTTTATGTCCTTGCTATTTTGATAAAAATGTGAGCAAGAATAACATTCTATCAGGATTAAAGTAATGAGATTGGAGTATATATATGGACTTGTTTTCTTCAAATGTTGGCTTTGAAGCATATTGCCTTATCTTGGAATATGTAATATGAGTTTTCCTTGAAATTATAAAGTAGTAGTAGAAGTTAAGGACCATTGCGTGATTATGATATGCACGGCACACGGGGTTACTGGACTATTGGGGATGTCGACACTCACCACTACACTTGCGCGACACACAGGGTATGGGACCCGGGGTAGGCAGTAAGTATATATATACAAATGATTTATTTATGCGTAGATCTTGGCTCTGCCTTTAAGGATTGGGATATGGATGATTATGAAGTCGTAGAGCTGAGCTCCGACCTTCGATAGAGGTGTAGAACATAGCTCCACCCTGAGATAGTGGAATGAAGGATTAGTGATAGGACTCACAGCCGACCGGACCTAGATCATTACTACTTAGCCTTTGTTAGTCTCATATTGTTTAACTATGGTATTTCCTAGCATATTTCTTTTTCAGTGTTTCTTTGCCATATTTATGCTTTTAAATACCAGTTGATTATATTTGGAAATGTACATGAAAATCTCCAAGAATTACTTTATTACTTATTATACTTACCATTTTTTATGACGGTAGGTGTAAATATGTGGAGCAGCAGGCCATGCAAGGAGAAGATTGGCGACTATCTCTGAGATTTCAATGATTCTTCTACTTCCTATCTTATAGATCTCGACTTGAAATGTATTATCTACTTTATGTCTTTTCTATGCATTTTGGGTTGTATATTAGGTGGAGCGATTAGTTCCCCGACTTGACACTAGACTATCACACCGTTTATTATCCTTTTGATATTTATATGCATGTGATGTTGTTTCCTAGTTTCCACACTTAGAATTTTTAATAATTGCTTCTGCATAACTGTTAAGACTTCTGCTAGAACTTCTTTTAACTGTAATTTTTTTAAATAACTCTTAAATTCAATAATAATGTGACATGTGTATTACTTATCCTGAATGTGTTTAACAAGGTGAGTATGACAAAAAGACTAACTAATATGTAGTTAAGTCCTACGTGGCAGAGATTATGGCTTAATTACGAGATTAGGCTCGGCGGTGCCCTGTTTAGAAGAAAGGGCCGTCATAGATTCTAAAAGAAATGGAGCAAGGAATCTAGTGGTGGGGAAATAAAAGGAAAAATTCCTATAAAAATAATAACAAATTCTAAAGGAAATGGAGCAGTGAATTGCAGGAATAAAATATAAAGAAGAAAAGAAATATATATTTTTTATATAATGGCAATACCATTAGGATCTTTGCGAGGCCAAAATAGCCTTATTGATAAAAGTACCCTTAAATGATAATGTCTCATTCATCGAAATAATTTTGAAAAAAAAAAATCATTGGTGATTTAGTAATTTTCATCAAGCTATTGGCCATGTTTTGTGATCAGTTACCCATAAGTAGTTATGATAACTACTACCTGCTCAAGAAATTATCTTTAAATTTAAGTACGTCTCTCTCTCTCTCTCTCTCTCTCTCTCTCTCTCTCTCTCCTCTTATTGATGTCCATATTCGACATCAAGTAAGAGTGGCTATTATTCATGAAAAAAAGTAAGAGTGGCTATTGAATTCATAGAGGCAGCACTTCAACAAATACATACACTATTGTGTGACACCCATAAGTAAGCCATATCTAATTTATTTTCTTTATTTTATAATTTCTTTCACACAAAATTCTAAAGACTATTTTCTTTGTGCTCATTGTGAAAGACATTGTTATCTCATTTTCTTATTTTGAAGATGATGCATTTCTAGAACTTGAGACATTCGACAATACTTTGGTTGATGTGAATTTATCAAGAATTTGTTTCTTAATTGCATGTCCTTTACTTACAAGATTAAGAATAATTGTGTAGAGAGTTTTGATAAAAATTAAGATACGACATTTAATTAAATTATTATTTTTTAAACCATTTTCTTAAAGAACATTTTAATAGTCTGATTCTGCATAAACATGCATCACGTGCAAAGCACATGCCCAACTGCTAGTATATATATATGTATATATATGTATATATAAGAGAATAATAAATAAAGAGATATATATAGAAAAATGGAATGAAGTTTATGAAAAACTCTTCAAATGAAAGATTTAGCTCGAGTGCTTATAGTTAAGTTAAGTGAAGTATATCTTTTTATTTCAACAAATGGATATGAAATGATGATTATTGGGGATTAGAAATTTCTATCGACTTTGATTGTGGTGATATTTTAAATATTGTTTAAAAATGAGATTGATTTAGTGAATTTTGTATCTTGAGATTCTATATTAGTCATTGTAAGCTTGATGCATGTCAGTGGAGATTGAGAAAACTTATATAGTGGCTAGACCATGGTGATTGGTTTTGAATTTTGAGGTGTATTGCATAACTAAAAGGTTGAGTTGTCAAATAAAGAGGTTGTTCTTTAAATCTTTTTATTCTATCATGATTTTTGTTTTTATGAGGGTAACATTTTTCTATTTAATGATCACTTCTATTATAGAATAAGAATATATAATTATGAAATCATAATGAGAGAAGAACAAAGAATATGATTGAGAGTATTCTTTTGCTCAGGACAACAAAGTGCTGAGTGTAAGAGTATTTGATAGGTAAACAATTAGACATATTTTATAGTAAATTTTAGAATGATTTTAAATGTAAAAGACTATATTACATGAGGTTTTCTCTTGTTTTTGTTATTTCAAGTGATAATTGGAATATATAAAGAAATGAAGTAAGAAGGAAGAATAGTAAGGATGTTATCAAGTGGAAAGAGTATGCATAGAATCATCAGCAAATCAAGAAAAAATTGGAATTTAAGGCAGAGATTCCCGAGCAATTTGGCATTCCATAGGAATCGCTACTCAGATCGGTGAAAAATTGAGGTTGATTTTTCAAGGATTATCCCAGTGATTCCACTTAAACCACGAATTACTGAGGAATTGCTAAGTTCGATTTCGAGAATTTTTTATAACCACGAGACGTTTGAGTTAGTTTCAGATGTGTACTACTTAGAATATTATAAATATGATCATAGGGCTACAAAATTAGCTGCCCTTGTGTACTTGGATCAATATTTCGTTACTCTGTAAGTCATTGTTTATTATTTTAGTTTGTTGCTTTATTATTCATTGCTTTTGGAGATGATTTGAAGATTCAAAGTATTTATTCCATTGGTATTTATCTGTCTTTTATTTACTTTATTGCGATGTTATTTATGAATATGAGTTAGTAGTTTATTCATCTAAACAAAGTCCGAGCATGAACTTGATCCATTTTGCAATGTAGTTATAATGAGATGATTATGTGCTTAATGCTTTAAACCAATTATATTCTTTGATTCACTGATTTAATAGATTATTATTTACGGATTTTAATCTTGAACTTTGTATTGTATGCATAGTCTAGAATGTGTATTGTGATATTTGGACTCATTATCTCGCTTAATGTAGTAACTAGGATTGCTTGAAAGTTGTACTACCATTTAGATTTCCTAAGTGAATTTGAGATCTAATTCTAATATTGAAGTGGCTTTCCGAAGGCGTTAGATTTTATTTTTCAAAGTTTTCATAAATTGAATGTTGTTTTATTGTTTAAAGTTAATTTCTTTGTGTATTTAAAGGGGTTAGCTTAATAAAATTATAATGTGATTTGTACCTATGATATAAAGAGAACTAATGGCTTGCTAAGGGTTGTTTACTTACTTATGATTAGATTTTAATGATCTATCATACTTTATAAAGTATGTTCATGACTATATGATAGAAATAACATGTTTGGATGCAAAATGGTTTGATGTTTCATTGTTTTGGATGTTTGTTTAGATATGTATTTATTATTGAATTGAGTTTATTTGAATATTAGTGAATTTGAGTTGTGATAATTAAGTTAGTTTAATTAGTTTAGTTAATTATTATAGTATTATTATTGGATTATGGGGTTCATATGCAGCGAAAAGCTCAAAAGATTTTTGAAAAATCCCAATAGGATCGAAAACTAAGTTCCATTAAACTAGATCTACAAAAGTAAATCATACCTTAATCTGTCATTTCCTTCTCTGATTGTTCGATTTTCAAGACGTTCAAGCGCGCGTCCTCTATCGAAAATCCACACACGAACGGTGACCACGATTTGGAGTGCTAGCCCCTAGAGAGATAAAAAAAACATTTTTCTTTCTCTCCTAAAATTCAGAGAACTTGAAAATAGCAAAAAATAAAATCTTCTGTCATTTTAGGGTTTCAACCTCTATTTATATATGTAGATAAGCCATCCCTTAAAATCTTATTCGTAATACAACTATTATATTTTGGCAGTTTAAGCAAGTTACACATACACCTCTATTAGTTAGTTATCACATAACAAATCGTAAGGACTTTTATGTCATGAGTTTTATCATATAAAACTCATTACTCTAGACCAATTGAAATTGTGCAAAACCATTCTTTATGTGCAACCCAATAAGCTCGTACGACGTTGGTAGTGAACCAAAATCATTTTGGTGCACAAGTCATGAGCAGTCTCTAACAAGGCATTATGACTACCCAAGTAGCATGAATATCAAATTCGATACAACCTAATGAATAACATATATTATATCCTTTTGTCATGCAATATCCTTTGATTAACCATAAGGCATGAAATGTCACCCTTAATGCTCAATCGTACTAGTCTCGATATTTAGGTGAACTGGAAACATTCAAGTGAGATTGATCATATCAATTCACATAGACTTGGCCATTATCAATCTATCATATCGAGGGATCCACTGATATCTCTCTGACACGGCCCAAAATGTCTAATTTTGTTTTAATCTTTAAACAGGATCACCAACCCGTGGCGTGGGACCCACACTGTGATATGCAAACTGACCGAGGCATGTGTTCTAGGTATATTTTACATTTGTATGGTGTATTCCTAGTGTTGTGTATATGTGTTGATTATTAAATCACCCTTTTCAGAATATATAGGCGTCAAGTCAAAACGAGAGCGGGAACTCGTCTCGAGGTGTATGTGAGCGCGGGAAGCGAATAGTTGATGTTGTGATTAGTACTTAAATAGACTTGAGTTTGCATATAACGAAAGTTCATACTTTTTTAGTAGATATATTTAGACTAAATGAATATTTGCTAACTTAAATAAAATATGTTTATGGTTTAATTGAAAATATAGTGAAATTCAAAGGCAACTTTTAAGTTTGTGGAATTAGACTTGTATGTAATTAATTTTAAAGGGCATGGACAAAATGAGAAATGTCTTATGATATGTGTAGTTGGACCAATAAAAAATAAGGTGAATGTTAGGTGTCATGCAAAAAGTGAAGTGGTGGTTTGATTTTGACTTAGTAGAATATGATGGCTTAAATGTGAGCCTTTGTTTCACCTAAAGATTTATGAGTCGGTGAGATCTAAAGTCAAAGGACTATATAAACCTCATGATTTCTTTATCAACATACAAAATAAACTCCAACACCATTAGAGAGCACATGAGAAAATTTGGAGATCAAAACTAATGTAGAAAAATCTTGCATTTGTTGTTGAAATTTTTGAAGATCCAAGATGGTTGATGCTAGAGTATGAATCTAACTTATTGGAGCTTATAAAATAAAAAGAGACAAATCCATTAAAGCACTTGCTATCTTTCCTTTATCAAATTTCTACAAAAGTTATGTTATAAATTATTATCATTAATGAGTTTTAGTAAATGTGGGTTCATAAGAGTAGATCGACCCTTAATTAGTAAAAATCCCTTGTTGGGATCGTTATGGAAGTCTTTATGATTGTTGAGTTATGTTATGCGAAGAAGATGAATAGTAACTTTACTTAATGGTTATTGGATATTTATTGCATGGAATTGGAGTATAAATGATTGCATGATGATGTTAGAACTCAATGGAGTTATTTTTAAGCCAAATGGACTGAGCTTGAGGTGAATTGATTATTCTTAGACTCAAGAATAAAAAGTTTTTGAGTTGCATAAAATTCATTTTGTGCAATTTGAGCAGACTCAAAAGAGGATAAGTTTTTAATGTGCTTAATGATATTTAAGACTATTATAATTTTGAGCTTGTTCAATAGAAATAAGAGTGTTATGGATTTTCGAGCTTGCTTACTTGGATTATGTTTAGTTTGAGTTTGCTCAAAGTTCAAATGCTAGTATTTTAGAGCATACTTAATGTTATAATTAAGCAGACTCAAAGATAGCTTGAAGCAACCTCAATAAAAGCAGTTAGTTAAACTATAATTACTCACAAGTATTCAGATAAGATCCTAACACATGAAACATTAGAAATTTATCTTAGAGAATTTATGTTGGGTGTAGGGAATGCGATGTAAGGTGTGAGACAGTCGGTTTAAGCTAGGAATACATTGCGCGACTCGTAAGTAATCTTGTTGAGGTTCTTATTTACATTTCATTCCAATTATCTTTTGTTTTACAGTCTATTCGACTATGAAATGCCTTGTATTCTGATATCACTAATTTTATTCATATTATACTCATTATATGGGTGCTTTTATTATGATATCATTTGTTTATGGAAATCATTAACTCTATTCTCGTGTTCTATGTCTTTCTTGCTGTTTTAATGAATAATGTGATCGAGAATAACATGTTATTAGAATTAGAGTAATGATATTGGAGTATGCATGTGGACATGTATTCTTTGAATGTTGGCTTTGAAGCATATAGCCTTGTCTTGGAATCCCTAATGCTAGTCTTCCTTGAAATTATAAAGTAGTGGTAGAGTTTAGGGTCCATTGCACGATTATGAGATGTGCGGCACATGGGGTCACTAGACTATCGGGGTTGTTGGCACTCACCACTACACTTGTGCGTCACACGGGGTATGGGACCCGAGGTAGGCGGCAAGTATATATATACAGATGATCTATTTATGCGTAGAGCTCAGCTCCGCCTTTGAGGATTGAGATATGGATGATTATGGAGTCGTAGAGCTCAGCTACGACCTTTGATAGAGGTGTAGAGCGCAGCTCCACCCTGAGATAGTGGAATAAAGACCCAGTGATAGTACTCACGGCCGACCAGACCTAGATCATTACTACTTAGCCTGTGTCAGTCTCATATTGTTTAACCATGGTATTTCCTAGCAAATTCCTTTTTAGCTATTCTTCGCTATATTTATTTTGTTAAATACCAATTGATTATGGTTGAAAATGTACATGAGAATCACCAATATTTACTTTATTAAACTGTACTCACCCTCTTTTTTATGACTGTGGGTGCAGATCTGTCGAGCAACAGGCTACGCAAGGAGAAGATCGGAGACTACTTTTGTGCATTCGACGATTTTCTACTCCCCACTTTTGTTAGTCTCGACTTTTGATGTATTATTTACTTTATGTCTTTTCTATACAGTTTTGGTTGTGTATTGGGTTGAGCGTATAGTTCCTCGACTTGAGACTTGTTTATCATCCTTTAGATATCTATATACATGTGATGTTGTTTCCTAGCTTCCACAATTAGGATTTTTAATAATTGCTTCTGCATAACTATTAAGACTTCCGCTATAATCTTTTTAATTGTAAAAGTTTTTATTAACTCTTAAATTCAATAATAATATGACATGTGTATTACTTATCCTAAACACGTTTAACAAGGAGAATAGAAAAAGCTGACTAATACATAGTTAAGTCATATATGGCTGAGATTAGGGATTAAATATAGGATTAAGCCGGGCGGTGCCCAGTTTAGAAGTAGGGGTCGTCACAGTTGGTATCAGAGCCATAGTTCTCAATAAGCATAATATACTTGAATAAAACACAAACCCTAGATGTGGAAACTAGACGATCCTTGCTTAGAAACTATTAGTTGGGAAGTGAGCGAAAGTGAGCTGGGGATTTACATTAAGTACATGTTAATTGCTAAATGTATATAGATTCGCGCGATGCCACGTAATAGCTGATCCGTGTTCGCTATCCACTTGCAGACTTTGATGATTGATACGCGAGGGGGAGATGCAGAGACCAGCTGCAGCCAGGCCTCCTACTATTGCAAAGGATCTTTAGAGGTTGTCTGACCGAGTGACTGCTAAGGGCCAGCAGTTGACCGACTTCATCGTTTTGATGACAGCTCGATTTGCTCCACCGACATCGATATCGACCCCTACGACAACTACACCCAGTCTACCGGCGCCAACACTTCCTACTACGACCCCAATAGCACCGACAGTGCAGACTATTCTGGTCGTGACCACACCAGTAGTAGAGACAGCTGATGTAGTACCATCCCCCATGCTCACATCTTCCAACACATCAGTTGAGGTCCAGCTTATGAAAAACTTCATCAGACTCAAGCCAACCTGCTTCGATGGAGTAAGGAATTTTGAGAAGATTGAGAAGTGGGTCTTATCTCAAAAGAAGCTTCATAGGATACTGAAGATCGATGATAGACTTCGAGCAGAGATCTCATCATACACTCTGAAGAGAAACACTGATGTTTAGTGGCGTATGACAGTAGCTACTCATGGAGAGTTTGAGACATGGGAGGCTTTCAAGCATAAGTTCTATTAATAGTACTTCATGCCTGCAATGATAAAGAAGATGAAGAAGGAATTCATAGACTTGAGATAAGGAGCAGATGAGTCTATGATGCAGTACATGGACCGATATGATTATCTGAAGTAATTTTTCGGGGACTTAGTGATAGATGATTATGAGGATATGTACCATTTTAGTGATGAAGTAAGGCTAGACGTTGGTTATCATGTAGTCAGTACAAGTGCTAAGACACTCACCGAGATCTATGAGCGAACCATCTCACATGAGATATACTATTTGGGCAGAGTCGCTGAGGGGACAACATATAGTCTAGTTTTATCAACAGAGCAGACTATAGAGTATGAGAGGAGGAGACATTGGAGTAAGGGAGTGAAGAGATGGGGTAGAGGTTCCCAAAGGTCGGGGATAGCCACACATTACCTACCGGTTGTGCCCTATACATCATACCTTGTTCCACCGCATAGCACAGTAGGCAGACTTCCTTTGCCACCTCCAGTCAGACCAGCATTGCTAACTCCCACCGTTTTAGCACTTCCCGCACCATAGACCTCACAGGATCCATGACAGCAGCATTAGGGTGGAAGAGGTCAAGGTCGAGGCAGAGGCCGAGATGCTAGACAGGGACAGGGGCAACCGTAAAGACATGGTCAGTATCAAATATAGGGTTAGTTTCAGACTCAGGGTCAGCGCAAACATATTACAAGCTACAGATGTGGACCAGTCAAACACATTCTGAGGGAGTGTCGGCAGCTAGTAGCAGTCTGTGCACAACAGGCCTGGGAGGAGGTTCATATGGTAGCCCATCCAGATTCCGGTGCAACACGAGTTCTCATTGAGAGTACGGTTTCCATTTGTGGTAGAGATTCATATGTGTTATTTGATTCTGGATCTACCGTATCTTTTATTGATGGTTGCATGTTAGGCATCATAGGACTGACACCCATTAGACTTAGAGTACATTTGATCCGCACTACCGCAGCTAGAGATAGGGTTTACCCTAATAGCCTAGTTGAAAGATGTCCAGTTGAGACAGGTGAAGTAGAATTGCCTGTAGATTTCAGGGTTCTCGAGGCATTAGAGTTCGATGCATTGTTAGGGATGGATTGGCTAGCGGCGTATCATGCTCACATCGACTGTTTCGGTAAGACAGTAATATTTGAGATCCTAGGACTTCGATATTTACACATAGAGGCGGTACAATGAGAGCCGATAGTGCGAGAGGTGGACTTGCGACTAGTGGAAAGATGAAGATTTTAGTAGCGTTGTATGCTGTGGCAAATAGTCAGGGACCCAGGCTTGAGGACATACCAGTTGTTTGCGAGTTTCCACACGTTTTTTCAGATGACTTACCTAGTTTACCGCCACTGAGAGAGGTTGACTTCATCATTGAGTTAGTACCAAGCACCAAGCCTATTTCTATACCTCCATATAGTATAGCCCCGCGAGAGTCAGAGGAGTTGAAGACCTAGCTTCAGGACTTGGGATATAAGGGATTCATCACACCCTCTATGTCGCCATAGGGACCACTCGTCTTTTGTGAAAAAGAAGGATGGTACTTTGAGACTGTGCATCAATTACAGACAGTTGAACAAGTTCTTAGTCAGGAACAAGTATCCACTGCAAAGGATCGACGATTTATTTGATCAACTGAAAGGAGCACATTATTTCTTTAAGATAGACCTGCGATCAAGGTATCATCAGCTCAAGATCAAGGATGAGCATAGGTCTAAGACGCCTTTATGCACGAGGTAAGGACAATATCAGTTCACTATCATGTTGTTTGGGCTAATCAATGCCCCTGCAGTATTTATGGACTTGATGCATCGGGTTTTTAGACCGTTTCTTGACTCCATCATGATATTTTTCATCGATGATATACTAATATATTCGAGGACTAAAGAGGATAACGAGCAACACCTCAAAGAAACGTTGCAGACTTTGAGGGACCACAAACTTTATGCCAAGTTTAGCAAGTGTGAATTTTGGCTTTTAGATGTCAAGTTTCTAGGGAACGTTGTTGGAGCAGCAAGGATTGTAGTGGATCCGGCCAAGATTTGAGCTATCATGGATTTGCTGGCACTAACGTCAGTGACAGATATCAAGAGCTTTCTGGGTTTGGCAGGGTACTATCACCGATTTTTGAAGGGTTTCTTAAAAACTGCTTCACCAATTACCAGATTAATACAAAAGGACGTCGTTTTTCAGTGGATAGAGACCTGTGAGCAGGCATTTGATGATTTGAAGATATTGTTGACCACTGCGCCAGTATTATTATTACCAAAGGTAAGACATGGATTTTTAGTATATACAGATGCTTGTCATACAGGTTTAGGCTATGTAGAGATGTAGGGTAGAGGAGTTGTCGCATATGCATCCAAACAACTGAAGATACATGAGAAGAACTATCCCACTCATGATTTGGAGTTGGCAGCGATTGTGTTTGCGCTTAAGGTGTGGAGACATCATCTGTATAGAGAGAAATTCACACTCTTTCTTAATCATAAGAGTCTAAAGTCAAAAGTCTGAAGTATCTCTTCACACAAAAGGAGCTGAATATGAAACGGCACAGATAGATAGAGTTTTTGAAGGACTACAAATTTTCCTTGGAATATCACCCAGGAAAAGCCAACGTAGCCGCGGATGCGCTGCGTAAGATACCGATTAGAGATACTGAGGTTGTCAGATGTCACACGACGTATTAGGATGGGTTACTCGAGGCAGCGGTGACATCATGACAACTAGAAGTTCCTACAGATTTGCGCACAGATGATAGTACATAGCGTGTCTACACAGAGAGTGTTAGTGGGTCAGAGGATCGACAGGTTGTACCGAGGTTCAGTGAGTTAGCGTAGAGTATAGATTGTGTTGACTAGACGGAGATTTCTGATCAGTGTTTGAGGTACAGAGGTAAACTATGCATACCGTCAGTGGTAGAATTGAGAAATGAGATTCTTCAAGAGTCACACCGTTCCCAATTCACCGTTCATCCAAGCAGGACCAAAATGTACCACGACATGAAGAGACATTTCTGATGGCCTAGGATAAAAGCGGATGTGTCTGAGTTCATCAAGAACTGTGGAATCTATCAGGAGGTGAAGGTTGAGCATCGCAGACCTAGAGGGTTGCTACAGCCTCTTACCATTCCACGATGGAAATAGGAAGACATCTCTATGTACTTTGTCGGAGGAATACCAAGAGACATGATTCAATATGGGTGATAGTTGACAGACTAATGATGTATGCTCATTTCCTACCGGTAGCATGTGGCGAAGTATGTAGGAGCAATATTGTAGGCGCATATAATTTAGTACAACTTTTCCTCCTTAGATTGACGAGCAGACTGAAAGATTGATTCAGATCCTCGAGAACATGCTTCAGGTATTATGAGTTTGGCAGATCTTGGGATGACTACCTACCAAAGTGTTTTTTTCTTACAATAACAGTTATCAGGTTAGTATTGAGATGGTGCCATTTGAGGCTTATATGGCAAACCGTGTCGTTTGCCATTGGGTTAAGCTGAGCCAGAGGACCTGGATATTGTGGGGCCTAAAATTTTTGTTGACCATACGAAGAAGGTCAAACTGATATGTCAAAGACTTAAGAGTGCCCAAGAGAGAAAGAAGAAGTATGCTGACAAGTATCGTAGTGATCTCATTTACACCTAGGGAGCCTTTGTTTATTTGAAGGTTTTCCCTTGGAAGGGTCTTTAGAGATTTGGGGTGAAAGGTAAGCTTGCATCGAGAATCATCAGGCCTTTCAGGATCAAGAAATGGGTCGAGAAAGTTTCATCCGATGTTCCACATATCGATGCTACGACTAGCCGAGTCGAGGGCAGGAGTATGACCGATAGTTGACTTGAGTCAGATCAACCTGAGCAGCCTATTTAGATCCTGCATCGAATGGTACAGCTATTGAGAAACAATTCTGTCCCAAAAGTACTCGTCAAGTTGCAATTCTATGACGATATGGCACTCACTTAAGAATGGGAAGACTATGATGGACAGATTCTCGTACCTTTTCGAGTCAGGTATAGACATAACTTAAGTTTTAATTTTGAGGATGAAATTTCCATTAGTTGAGAAGATTTGCCACGGCCCAAAATGTCTATTTTCGTTTTAATCTTTAAAAAAGATCACCGACCTGTGATGTGGGACCCACACCGTGATACGTACACTGACCGAGGCATTTGGCCGAGGTATATTTTACATTTGTGTGATATATTCCTAGTTTTGTGTATGTGTGTAGATTATTAAATCACCTTTTTTAGTATATATAGGCTTCGCATCGATACGAGAGCGGGAACATGCCTCGAGATGCGTGCGAGCGTAGGATGCAAATAGTAGATGTTGTGATTAGTACCTAAATAGAATTGAATTTGCATATAATGAAACTCCATACTTTGGTTAGTAGGTATATTTAGACTAAATGAATATTTGCTAACTTAAATAAAATATGTCTATGGTTTGATTGTTAATATAGTGAAATTAAAGGGCAACTTTTAAGTTTGTGGAATTAGACTTGCATGTAATTAATTTAAAAAGGCATGGAAAAAATGAGAATATCTTATAATATATGTAGGTGGACCAATAGAAAATAAGGTGCATGTTAGGTGTCATGCAAAAAATGTCAAGTGGTGGTTTGATTTTGACTTAGTAGAATATGATGGCTTAAATGTGAGCATTTGATTCACTTAAAGATTTGTGAGTGGGGTAAGATTTAAAGTCAATGACTATATAAGTATCATGGTCTCTTGTTCAACATCCAAAATAAACTCCAACACCATTAGAGAGCTTGTGAGAAAATTAGAAGATCAAAGAAGTTGAAGAAAATCTTGCATTTGTTGTTTGAGTTTTTGAAGAACCAAGAAAGTTTATGCTAGAGTATGAATCTAACTTAGTGGAGCTTACAGAATTAAAGGAGATAAATCCATAAAAGCTCTTGGTATGTTTTCTTCACCAAATCTCTACAAAAGTTATGTTATAAGCTATTCTCATTGATGAGTTTTGGTACATGCGGGTTCATAAGAGTAGATCGACTCTTAATTAGTGAAAATCCCTTGTTGGGATTATTATAAAAGTTTTTATGATTGTTGAGTTGTGTTATGTGAAGAAGATAAGTAGGAAATTTACTTAATGGTTATTGGATATTTATTGCATAAAATTGAAGTATAAATGATTGCATGATGATGTTAGAACTCAATGGAGTTGTTTTTAAGCCAAATGGACTAAGCTTGAGGTGAATTGAGTATTCTTAGACTCAAGAATCAAATGTTTTAGAGTTGCATAAAATTCATTCTGTTCATTTTGAGCAGACTCAAGAGAGAATAAATTTTTAATGTACTCGATGATATTTAAGACTGTTATAAGTTTTGAGCTTGCTCAATAGAAATAAGATTGTTATAGATTTTTGAGCTTGCTTATTTGGATTAAGACTGTTTGACTTAGTTTGATTTCGCTCAAAGTGTAAATGTTAGTATTTTAGAGCATACTTAATGTTATAATTGAGCAGACTCAAAGATGGCTTGAAGCAACCTCAATAAAAGCAGTTAGATAAACTATAATTACTCACAAGTATTCAAATAAAGTCCTAACACATGAAACATTGGAAATTTATTTTAGAGAATTTATGTTGGGTTTAGGGGAATGCGATATGAGGTGTGAGACAGCCGTTTTAAGCTAGGAATACGTTGTGTGACTTGTAAGTAATCTTGTTGAGGATCTTATTTACGTTTCACTCCAATTATCTCTTGTTTTACAGTCTATTTGACTATGAAATGCCTTGTATTCTGATATCATGAATTTGTTTCATATTTTATTCATTATATGGGTGCTTTTATCATGATATCATTTGTTTATGGAAATCATTGACTCAATTCTCGTGTACTATGTCTTTCTTGCTATTTTGATGAAAAACGTGATCGAGAATAGCATGCTAATAGGATTATAGTAATGATATTGGACTATCCATTTGGACTTGTATTCTTTGAATGTTGGCTTTGAAGTAAATTGCCTTGTCTTGGAATCCCTAATGCTAGTCTTTCTTGAAATTATAAAGTAGTGGTAAAATTTAGGGTCTATTGCACGATTATGAGATGCGCAATACACGAGGTCACAGGACTAACGGGGTTGTCGGCACTCACCACTACACAATGTCACACGAGGTATGGGACCCGGAGTAGGCGGCAAGTATATATATATATATAGATGATCTATTTATGTGTAGAGCTCAGCTCCGCCTTTGAGGATTGAGATATGGATGATTATGGAGTCGTAGAGCTCAGCTACGACCTTTGATAGAGGTGTAGAGCGCAGCTCCACCCTGAGATAGTGGAATAAAGGCCCAGTGATAGGACTCACGATCCACCGGACCTAAATCATTACTACTTAGCATGTGTCAGCCACATATTATTTATCCATGGTATTTCCTAGCATGTTTCCTTTTCAGTACTTCTTCGCTATATTTATGCTTTTAAATATTGTTGATTATGTTTGGAAATGTACATGAGAATCTCTAAGAGTTACTTTATTAAACTGTACTCACCATCATTTTTATGACGGTGGGTGCAAATCCGTCGAGTAGCAGGCCGGGCAAGGAGAAGATCGATGACTACCTTTAAGCATTCCATGATTTTCTACTCCCCACTTTTGTAGGTCTTGACTTTTGATGTATTATTTACTTTATGTCTTTTTTATACATTTTGGTTTGTGTACTGGTTTGAGCGTATAGTTCCCCGACTTGAGACTTGGTTATCACATTATTTATCATCCTTTTGATATCTATATGCATGTGATGTTATTTCCTAGTTTCCACAATTAGGATTTTTAATTATTATTTCCGTATAAATATTAAGACTTCCGTTATAATCTTTTTAACTGTAAAAGTTTTAATTAACTCTGAAATTCAATAATAATGTGACATGTGTATTACTTATCCTGACGCGTTTAATGACGAGAATAGGAAAAAAGGTTGACTAATACATAGTTAATTCTTTCGTGGCTGAGCTTTGAGCTTAATTACAAGATTAGGCCAGGCGGTGCCCAGTTTAGAATTAGGGGCCGTCACACTCTCTCTATACGAGATGGAAAATTTTTATCTTGACTACGCACGTTCACATATTATTCATATGGTAACTAATCACAATCTTTATAATCGTTTGGTCAAAGACAATGCTTGATGTGTCAAATTATCATGCTCCTAATATTGAAGTCCATGGTAATCTTAAGTCAAATGACTAAATGATATACCTATCATGAGTAACACCTATGATTTCATCCATGTGGTATTCTCATAGCGAGTCTATCCAGTACCTTGTTCCCTAACAAGTACTCATGATCTCGATTCGTATCCATATACGTATGATCATCACATGACCATCAATTAAGATTCATATTAGTCTTAACTCATTATTGTTCCCAATATAGTGACTGACTAGGGACATTTACGATATTTCAACAAATACTAAGGATCTTATTATAAGGTAAACATGCAATCATTTATAATAAAACAGTAAACAAAAACCTCTATTTTATTAACTAAAATTATAAGATAAACAATGTTCGTAGATTGACCTAGGGCACATGCTCCAATAATTATAGATTGAATTAGTGATTTTTTATTCCCGTTTTAATTAAATTAATTAAAAGTAAAGTAAAAATAATAATAATAACAAAAATCATTGAAAAACTTTTTATTTGAGGAGTTTGATAAATCCCTGTGGAAACGATCCTACTTATCATTACTACAAATAATAAGGATATACGAAAAACTTATTATTCACGTTCGACACATTTCACTGTTGAGATTGATAGCTCGCTGCAGGATCGTAGAGCCTTTAGTCTACTCCAACCTCCAAAGTTTTATCTGAAAAGACTCTTTTATTCGATAATCTCAGTTGGGTATATGGTGTTAGAATTGCAGTTCCTTGCCTTTGCATTTTTCTAGCCATTCTTCTTTCAAATCCACGCAAGCTCCTCGCAATTTCTCACTGGTTCTGAAACATATACTCTTGATTCCTTATAGTTCGCATTTGGCTACGCAGACTTTACCCCATCATGGCCATCTCCATCTCTTCAACGTACATGCCAGTGAAATCTTCAGTAGGTTGCTCTGAGCTTTGGTTCATTCTCTCATTGTACACAACAATTCTCATCTATTTTCTTCTCATATTCTTCTTCTCTCTACAGTCTTTCTTCTGAGTATCTCATTTCTCTCTCTCTCTCTCTATCTCTCTCTATCTCTCTCTCCCTCTCCTCCTCTGAATCTACTTAGCCTTGCACTTGTTTGGTGCTCTCTATGTATTCATCAGTGATAGTCTTGTCGGGATGAGTATTTAATCCAAGACCTCTCATAGATATTGGGTCTTCTTTGCAAAATTACGTGATCATCAAGGGAAAAGGTAACCCTTAATTCTTGTTTGTGTTCATGGGATTTCTAATTGAATCATAAATTATCTTACCAACATCAATGTACATATCTCTTGATAAATTTGATACAACGATGTCGCCTTATAGTCCACCACCTCGTAGTATTGAAAACTTGGTTGCAGGCTTGCATTAATGAAATAGTTCCATACTTTTGTGGTTTTCCTAAAATTCTTTGTTTGAATGTGCTTGGGATACCCATATTTATCCAAAATGAATTTATCATCTGGAATTGCTTCTAAACCATTCCTTATGTTTTCTTGGGAAAATCTTTGTTTGAATCCATATTCTGGTCTTGGGTAATCATTATATTTTATTCTATGAAATTCCGATAATCTGTAGTACCGATTTATTCTTGTAAGTGAATAATCCATTGGTCTTCTTCGGACCATAGATACAATTTTATTGTCACTCTCATACCCATTTGCATAAAATTCTCTAACTAAAATCTAACAACCCATCTCTTTAGGAATCTCCATATCATAATCAACATTTTAATCCCTAGTCAATAATCCCTAGTTCCTCTACCTTATTATGTTTGAAATTCTAGGCCCGTATTTGATTGTATTCATCACATTGAAACCCCTCTCTGGTATTATTTTTCTATTTTTCCTTATGTTGCTTTTCATTCTAGCAAGAGCATTGGCATTTACTAAATTATCCGCAGTAAAAGAAATTTGTGGAGTCTCCTCAACTTCTGACTCATCACTAAAATCTAATGGTGGGCTAGGTTCTCTTTATGTTCTAACTCTTTGATTGATTATTGAAATTCTCGTCGGCCTATTTGTTTTAGGTTTTTCTACTAGTGTTCCTTTTCCCTTCTCCTCTCTTGAACTTCTACCTTTCCCACTTTCGACCATTTTTCCAAATCAAATAGTCACAAGTCCAAATAACAATTTAAACATGTGAATTATAAAAACAACATTTATCAGAAACAACTCGGTAGAATTCAAAACTCTAATTTATTTAGAAAGTTAGTTTGAAAATCAATCGCGATTTAAGATTTGACATCGAAGTTTTTACTTAAAATCAGTTTTCCTAAATCTTTTACAGTATAAAACAGTTGTGTGATAAAAACTCTAATTTTTCTAAATAAACACACCACCAAACTCATTTGAAACTTAATTTCAAATTAATTGCATATATGGATCTTTAAATCGATAAGAGTACCAAAATTGCAAAAATATTGGTTTTGTAAACCAACGATCATCGTAATCACAATGCCTATTCTATTGAAATCAATGAAATCATTTATTAATAATAATAAAATAGATTCCAATAAAACAATTTTGAAATTGATTAAAATCTTCAAAAGATTCATCAAAAATCAAAAAACTTAAATCTAAAAAGCTAAGGTTTTATTGTAATTACATTCTTGATAGTGAATCCCTCAAGATATAATCTTTTGACCTCTTCTAATTTGCTCTTACAAGTTCCTATTCGAAGTTCCCTTAAACCCTAATTTAATTTTACTCCCACAAATTCGCACTGTTTTAGGTTGAACGAAACTAAATTGAGGTGAGAATCACTTAAATGCAGTAAAATTTAGCTTAAGAAGGTTGAATCTGGGCAATACTTTGATGTTTGAATCGAATGGGTGCAATGGCCAGTGTGTGTGAAATGATTTATGGTGTGGCAAACTAGGATTTTATTTTAAAAACTAGAATTCAAACCCAGTGAATCGGTGTTTTTAAGTGGATTCGTTGGTGAATCGCTGTTGAAATTAGTAGAATTTAGGCTTTGTGCCTCACCGATTTGACCAACGATTTGTGTTACCGGGCTGAATCACTATTGATTTGCCATAATTGGATTTTCACTTAAAATCCCTATCTATTGTCACCGATTTTTAAAATGAATCCTAGTGTTAAGCCAGATCGCTCAGGATTCGCTAGACATATTTTACTATTTTCCAAATTACTTCATAATTATCATTCATAAAAATCAATATAAAGGTAGAATTGACAAGTAATTCGAAAATTCGGATTAGGATATGTAACTAACTAATAATTTTATTACTTAAATAATAAATAAATAAATAATTTAAACTTGCATAAAGGCCATAGAAACAAAACAACTCGATCGCCCCTCCCCCTTTTCTATTGAAAGTATTTTATAGTTTAAATTTTGAAAATATTTCTAATACAAGAGTCAAAAAGCGAGAGAATAAAAACATATTATACTAATGCTAAAGTCTTACTAAAATTAAAGCATAAATAAACATAGAATATGGTTTCCTCCCATAGAGCGTTTTTGTTTACTGTCGTTGGCTCAACTGAATCTTTTCAAAATTAGACCAGATCTCTAAACTTGAATATATGATTATCCACTTTAGTGCCATTCCATAAAGTTATTGCTTGACATTCATCGTCAAAGTGATTTTTTTGTTAAGAATATCTATAATTGCTTGAGAAGCGGCTAAGAAATGCCCTAAAATTAAGTGAGGATCTTCATTGATAAAGTGTGGCATGACCAAAAAGTTCATGGGTAAAATGTACTTTTCCACTTGAACTTGTACACTTGTGACCAACCCTTTTGGTTGAATCGAAGTACCATCCAGTAGAGATACTCGTTCAGAAGTAAGTTCATCCAACTCCAATTAAGTATGTAGAAAGAAATGTATAGGCATGAGATTTGCATTAGAGCCCGTATCACACTGAGCTCTAAAGTACCAAACCCGTTTGATTTTTATGTTCAAATTTATGCCTCAAGGTTCATAAATCTTCACAAGACTTAAATCCGACTGTTTCTTTTTCTTATTATTCTTAACTTTAAAATCTCATACAACAACAACAACATAGCCTCAGTCCCAAATTAACTGGGGTCGGCTACATGGATCAAACTTTTCCATTGTGCTAGATTAAGTGCAATTGATGGTGAGCTTTTCAAACCATTCAAATCCCTCCTAATTAATGCATCCCATGTTAACTTTGGTCTGCCCCTACCTCGTCGAATTTCTACGCTTTCTTTTGAGTCAAATTTTCTAGTTGGGGCATTTGTAGGCCGTCTTTGCAGGTGACCAAACCACCGCAACCGCCCTTCCCTAATCTTTGTATCAATTGGTGCTATTCCAACTTGTCTTTGAATTTTTATATTTCTTATTCTATCTTTACGAGTTTTACCACACATCCACCTAAGCATCCTCATTTCTGCTACATTCATTTTATGTAATTGTTGTTGCTTTACCACCCAACATTCACTTCCATAGAGCATAGTTGGCCTAATTGCGGTCCTATAAAATTCTCCTTTTAACTTAGTAAGGAACATTTCGATCACAAATCACCCCTATTGCACTCCGCCATTTCTTCCATCCAGCTTGAATTCTATGTGTGACATCATTCTCAACGTTACCATCATTTTGTATGATTGATCCTAGGTATCTAAAGTGGTTTACCTTAGGAACTTCTACTTCCCCTAATTTTACCACTCCGTCATCTCGATGTCTAGTGTTTCTAAACTCACAGTGCATGTATTCGGTTTTCGTCCTACTCAACTTAAAGTCTTTAGGTTCTAATGTATTCCTCCAGAGTTCTAATTTCCTATTCACTTCATCTTTAGTTTCATCCACTAAGACAATATCATCTGCAAATAGCATACACCATGGTATATCCTCTTGAATATGTCTAGTTAGTTCATCTATAACTAAAGTAAATAGATATGGGCTTAAAGTCGATCCTTGATGTAGTCCTATCGTAATGGGAAATTCTTTTGTAGCTCCTCCAAATGTCTTTACACTCGTTACTACTCTATCATACATATCCTTAATAGTGTCTATGTATCTAGCATACACTTTTTTTCTTTCTAGAACCCACCAAAGAACATCTCTGGGGGACCCTATCATATGCTTTTTATAAATCTACGAATACCATATGAAGATCTTTTTTTTTTCTTTATATTTTTCTAACAATCGTCTTACAAGGAAAATCGCCTCCATAGTTGACCTCCCAGTGCATGAAACAAAATTTGTTCTCTCGATATTGTTGTTTCTCTCCTTAGCCTATTGTCAATTATCTTCTCCCAAAGTTTCATAGTGTGACTCATAAGTTTAATTCCCAGATAGTTTGAGCAACTTTGAATGTCTCCTTTGTTTTTGAAGATTGGCACAAGCGTGCTTCTTCTCCAATCCATTGGCATCCGTTTTGATTTTAAAATTTTATTGAAAAGTTTTGTTAACCAAGTCAATCCAATTTCTCATAAGCATTTCCAAACCTCTATGGGTATTTCATCTCGGGCCACATGATTTCCTATTTTCATTCTTTTTTCAATGCCTCTTTAACTTCTACAATTCTAATATTGCGTGTATAGTTTACAGTTCTTTCTTGGTGTGGGTTTTCATCTATTATAGTATCAACTTGACCATCTTTAAATAAACTATCGAAGTAACTTCTCCATCTCTCCTTAATATCCTCATCGTGCGTTAAAACATTTTGATTTTCGTCCTTAATACATTTTACATGACTTAGGTCTTGTTTCTTTTTATCTTTTAATTTGGCTAGCATATATATATATTTTTCGCCATCTCTGTTACCTAACCTTGTATATAGATCTTCCATGAAATTTGTCTTAGCTTGACTAACTACTTTTTTAGCTTGTTTTCTAGCTTCTCTATATTGATTGTACACATCTTCATCTTGACACTTATGTATTTTCCTATACATCTCTCTTTTAGTCTTAATTGCTCGTTGGACATCCTCGTTCCACCACCATGTTTCCTTCTTTGGTAGTCCCAAGCCTTTAGATATACCTAATACGTTTGATCCCACTCTCCTTATGCAACTACTCATTTCTAGCCACATTGTATTAGCAGCTAAGTCAAGATTCCAAATATTTTCCTTTAGTAGTTTTTCTCTAAACTCTACTTGTTTACTATGTTTTAGGTTTCACCATTTTATTCTAGGGTCGCTAACTCTTTTATTTATATTATGTCGTCGTGTTAGCTTAATATCAAGTGCTACTAACTTATGTTGGGTAGTAAGTGCTTCACCAGTATTACTTTGCGCCTCTACATATTTTTCTATATATTTTTCTTGTTAAAAGAAAATCTATTTGACTCTTGTTATGACCACTACTAAAAGTAATTATATGCGACTCCCTCTTCCTAAAACTAGTATTTGCTAAGACAAGATTGTATGCTGAAGCAAATTCTAAGATTGATTCTCCTTCTTCATTTCTATTACCGTAACCAAAACCTCCATGAACTCTCTCAAACACATCGTTACTTGCCCCGACATGCCCATTTAAATCTCCTCCAATAAAAACCTTTTCATCTAATGGTATACTTTGCATAAATCCATCCATATCGTCTCAAAACTTGCGTTTGATGCTCTCGCTTAATCCTACTTGTGGTGCATAGGCGCTAAGTATGTTAATTTTTTCGTCTCCAATAATTAATTTAACTAGAATCAATCAATCCCCCATTCTTTTAACCTCTACGACCTTATCCTTATAATCATTATCCACCACAATTCCTATTTCATTGCATTTTCTATCTATACCGGTGTACCACAATTTAAACCCTGTGCTTCCTATTTCTCTACTCTTTTCTCCTACCCATTTTGTCTTTTGGAGGCAAGCAATATTGAATCTCCTTCTAATCATGGTATCTACTAGTTCTATTGACTTCCCCGTAAGTGTTCCTATGTTCCATGTTCCTAAACGAATTTTTCTCCCATTTGTATTTGTTTTCCTTTTCTATTTCTATTTTGTCTAAAAGATCTAGTGTCCGTATCTATGATTTTGTTTTTGTTTTCGTGTTTGTTTTGAACTAGCTTCTTTACCCACACCCGTCCTTTGTGTGGGAACCATTGCTCATTTTTCTTCACATTCGGGCGACGATGTGAAGGGACTAACTTATTTACCCACACACGTTCTATGTGCGGGAACCCTTGCTCATTTTTCTTCACACCCAGCTGGCGAAATGAAACACACCCTTGCTCATTTCTCACTACACCCGGGCTCGGATGCAGCACGTCGCTAGGTGGGAACGCCCCAACGTTTATATATGTTTGATCCATTTCATGGAAAGTGACAAAGGTTTTACGCTGGCTGTCAACCTATCGCAACCCTCCTCCATTTTCCAAGAATGGAAAATGAGCTTGGGGCCTCCCTCCCCCACTTTTCGGGTATGAAAAGTGAGTTTGGGACCTCCCTTACCCATTTTTCGGTATGAAAAAATGGGAGTCAGAGTCCTCCTCCTTTATCCGGACTTGGGACCGGCTATGTAGCGCACATAGTGTACAACATAGGTGGAGTTAACTTTAAAATCTCATGGCTTGTTAATATTCTTCTCGTTCTCTGATTGCTTAAATTTCCATTCTTGAGTTACTTTCTTTTCATTTGAAGTGTATTCAACTTGTTCTTTTTTTGATACATTATTTTTAATTTCCATTGTTACTGCATTAATTGCGTAAATTTCAACGTTTAGATCATCATAATAATTTAATTCTAGAAAATCATTATCATTAATTTTATTATCAAGTAATTCATTAAATTCATCATTATTATTATGTTCGTTGTTAATTTTGAACATTATAACTTTGTCTTCAAATTCCATAGACATCGTTTCTTCAAAAATATCCAACTTAGTTTTAGCTGTTTTAATAGACGTCTACCTAATAATATATGTAGAGGATTAGGTGATATCGAATCTCTCATTTTCATGACATGAAAGTCAGTTGAAAATACTAAGATGTTTATTTTTTCTACAATCTCTTCTAATAGTCCATAAGGTTTAATAGTTGTATTATCAACTAAAGTAAGATTAATAGGCGTATAAGTCAACGATCTTATTTTCAATTATTCATATAGTTTAAGTGACATTAAATTAATTAATGCTCCGAGATCACACCTAGCAAATTCAATAGAAGAGGTTCCTATTGTGATAGGCATTACAAACATTCATGGGTCAGAACATTTCTCAGGTTTTTTCATTTTATTAAGGATGACACCTTTTGCCCCTAAGTTTTCTTTAGATTCTTCTAAAAATATGTCTTTAGATTCAGAAAGTTCTTTCAGAAATTCATTATAATTTGATAATTGCATAATTGATTTCATTAAAGATTCATTGATTTTTATTTTCTTAAATATTTCAAGAATGTCTTCATTAATTTCTTCTTTCCTAAAATCCGCTGATTATTGGGGAATGGGAGAAATAAAATACATATATCTTTATTTAATTTATAAGGAATCTTATTATAATTCTCTTGATTAACTATTTCAGAAGTTTGTAACGATTTTTCAAAAGCTTCAACTCTGACTAAATATCATGGGTAAATCTTTCAGGAAATGATGAATATTTTAATTGTTCAGCCATCCATTATCTAGTGGGAATGACATTAGCCATCATTTCTTTTTTTTCTTCTATTATTTTTTGTAATTTACTTTTCTTTTTACCTCTTTTAGGTATCTTTTTTGGCATATGTGTTACTCCTTCATTATCACAAAATAAAGCATTAACTTGTGCTTGATTAATAGTTTGAATAAATCCTTTAGTTTGATTGCTTAGCTTATTAATTTTGTAGGTTTATCTGATTTAATTGATTTTTCAACTCGTTAATAGATGTATTAGTTTTAAATTGATTTATGAGAAATTTGTGTAAAGTTTTTATGAATTTGAGTTATAAAATCATGTAAGATTTTCTATAAATTTGGTTGCACAGGTTGAACAGTTTGTTGAGGTTGCTGAATTAGTGCAGATTGCATTTGTGCCCTTGGTCTATAAGTAGTATAATTTTGGTTCTATGGACCGTAGTTAAGATTTAAGTTTGGTTTCACAGTGTAGTAACTATTTTTATTATATAGATTCTTGTGAGGACCAGAAAATCGGTTCATAACCGCATTAATTAACTATTATCTTCATGTAAAGTATGACACGCATCCATAGGATGTATTACTTCATTATAAAATCCACATGGTTTCACTTTGTTTGATCTATATTTTAATAGTAGTTTTACCTTGCTGGATACTCATCAACTTTTTCATCAAAAGTATTACTTCTTTTATTGTTAACTTCGTAAAGTTTCTTTCTTGATGTCTCAATCTTTTCACCATATTGCTTGGATTGTTTAGCCATTTTATTAATAACTTCTTTTGCTAAAGTTGGTGTTATATCAAATAATGATCCACCACATACAGTGTCTAATAATCTTTGTTCAAAATGATTAAGTCCTTCATAGAAGTATTCTAATAAAGCTCTTTGTGTACATCCCTATTGTGGGCAATAAGAAATTAATTAATCTTTGAAATATATCCTAAGATTGATTAAATCTTTTTATCATCTTTTCTTTTACGACTGTGATTTTTCTTTTATAGGAAATAATCTTTCTTGCGGGCATATATTGATCTAAAAAAGCTTCTAACATTTGAGTAGCTGAGCCTATATGGTTATTGAATCTTGAGAAAGATAAAACAACCAATCTTGTGCTTGATCTTTTAGTACAAAAGGAAAAGCTTTAAGTTTGATTTGTTCTAACGTATCGTCTTTAGCTTTCATCCTATTGACTTTGTGTTGGTATTCCCTTATAAATTTATGGGGGTCTTAATTGTCTTTACCATATAAGTTAGGTAAGGCACTATTGAATCTAGATCTTAGTTCAAATTCAGGAAATCCCTCAAGATAGACAATACACATCAGTTTATAAGCTACAATATTTTGATTGGTTAGACTAAAAGTAAGTTCTCTATTGTCATTATTATTATTGATATTATTAATATTATTATTGGTTTCCATTGTGGTAGCTTGGTGTTCCCTACATTATTATTGTCTTAAATTACTATTGAAAGTCATATCTACCTCAGGATCAAACGGATGTAAAGATCCTATGGAATTAAAACGACGAAGTGTGTGGACCATACAGCGTCTAAAACTCCTAAGAAATTATGTAAAGTTCCCCAGTAACGGTGCCAAAAATTGACACGTTTCGAGCCTGTACAATAATTTTCTCATGTATCCTTATTATTTGTAGTATTGATAAGTGGGATTGTCTCCATAGGGATTTAACAAACTTCTTTAGGAAAAAGGTTTTCCAAGGGTTTTATTATTTTTACTTTAATTTAATTAATTTAATTAAAATGGAAATTAAAAATTACTTAATCAAAATATAATCAATCAATTAAAATAATTAAACTAACTTAACTAACACAAATCAAATTCACTAAAATGAATTCAATTAAATAGAAAACAAACATCTAAACAAATATCAAGAACAATGAAACATCAATCCATTTTGTGTCCAAACATAATACTTAAATCATAGTTATAATCATACTTTAATGTTATTGTAAAATATTTTTTAATCATTAAACTTAAATCATAAGTAAGTAGATAGTCCTTAGCAAACCATCAGTTTTCCTTATATCAATGGAAAAGCCACATCCTAATTTTATTAAATTAATCCTTTGAGAGCTCAAAGAAATTAATTATAAAATAAAACAACATTATGTTCCATGAAAAATTCGAACTACTAAGCCTAATACCTTCGAAAAGACACTTCAATATTAAACTTAAAATATCAATTCATCTAGGACATATAAACGGTAGAAGACCTCTTTAAATAATCCTAGTTACTACTTTAAATTAGATATTGAATCCAAATATCACAATATACATTCTAGACTATGCATGTAATACAAAGCTTCATGATTATAATCTACAAATAATAATCTATTAAATCAGTGAATTAAAGAATACGATTAGTTTAAAGCATTAAGTACAAATCAATCTTCATTATGACTACATTACAAAACGAATCAAGTTCATGTTCGGATTTTGTTTAGATTAATAAACTACTCACTCACATTCATAATAAACATCACAATAAAATAAATAAAATACATAAATAAATACCTCTTATTGAATACTTTGAATCTTCAAACCTTCTCCACAAGCATTGAACACTAAATCTAAAATAAAACTTAATAAAAACGGAATAATATGGCTCCAAGAGTAATGAAATATGATCTAGGATACTCAAGGGCAATTGATTTCGAAGCCCAAGATTCATATATATAGTATTCTAAGTAGTACATATCCAATCAAAAAGAAATACCTTGATTTGCTCCAACAAACTCGAAACCAACTAGTGAATCGTCACCAAATCCACTTAAAAACCTAATTCGTTTGGCAAATTGGTGGAAATCAGCCTTTGTCCTTCACCGATTCGTCTGGTGAATCCTCTATAAAACTTGATTCACTATTGATTCGCTGGCTCCTTTTCCCAATTGACTAAATTCTTTATTTTCTTTCATTTTCTTTCATTTCTTCACATATTTTAAATATAGCTTGAAATCACAAAAACAATAGAAAACCTAGTGTAATATAGCCTTTTACATTTAAAATCACCCTAAATATATTATAAAACATTGTCCATTTATTGACTTATTAATATTAGAGATAGTTGTGGCTGAGAAGGGACGATGCACAATAAAGGGCCAAGGCGGAGAAAAGGGTGTGCACGGCGAGATAAAGAGAGCGCAATAGCGGAGAAGGGAGAAGAGCAAAAAAAGGGGAAGGTGATTCGATTTCTCTTATAGTTATCATCAAAAATTAGCTACAGATTAACGATTGACTAATTATGTAGCTAATCTATCGCTATTTTTGCAAGTGTGCCTATTGACACGTAATTCATGAAGTTTGTCGCTAATTTATCGCTAGCTAAATCCAGCGAAAGGTTAGCGATAAATACCAAGGCATAAACATTTGGCGTCAATATTTATCGACATATTGGCAACAAAATTAAGTTTGTTAATATTTTTTGTCTTTAATATGTTGCTAAATTGGTCAACATGGTCAAATTTGATTTTCGTCACTAATATGTTGCTAAACAGCGACATATTAAAGTATGTCGCTATTTTTTGTCGCTATTGAGACTAATTTTTGTAGTGAAGTCCCGACCAGGTGGCATAAGATTTTCCTCTTATTTTATTATTTTTCTCTCTTTCTTGCTCACAGCTTGTTGCAACAACAACAATTGCAACTACAATAGTTGCAACTGCAATCGTAGTATCAAATACAGTTGCAACTGCAACAATTGCATCAAATACACGTCCGACTGGAAACAAAACTGTTAAAAGGAATTTTGATTCTTCGGGTTGCGTCACCCCTTAATTTTTTGCAAAGACTTGCTCACGAGCTGGAGTGGTGCAGTGGCCTTGAATTGCAGGGCGCCACCCACAACCCCACTATTAATCGAGCCACATTTGTCATGGCACCACTAAAGGCGTCATGGCCTGAACTTAAGAAAACAGGATTTCGATCTTTCTTCGACACCATAACCTATTCCCACCCAATAAGGATTTCAAATCTACCAAAGAATGCCCTCTAACGAGGATCTTACACTGATCGAACAAATTATCCGTAACATTCAAATCACTAGTTTTATCAAATTAAAGAAACCAATTCATAGATTCATGTCATTTCATCATATATAAGCTTTAATACTAAAATTCATGACTGTTACAACCTATGCATTTGCCCTTTCAAAAATGAACCAAAAAAAAGAGTTTTTAAACACCTAATCATTAATCCTAGAAATCATATACTCCCATTGATTTTTAAGCTATAATCCTTAAGATTGAATGAATTAGTAATGCACATGGTACATGGAAGGGAATATGTCATATTTTGATCTATAACCGCTATGACTCTCATTGCGAGTTTATTCTATAATGATTTGAAGATACGAAAAATATATGCACGCTGATATAAAAGTTATGTGATGTTTGGTTATGTGGTTCAAGTGGGAGAACCATTAAGCTATATGTGACCCACATATTAAAATTAAGTATGAGACAAGTGGGAGAATGTAAAACCGTTATGTGTCTCATAACCTATGACTTAATTACATAAGTTACTAAAACCCTAAAGTCTTTTGATTTCCATTAACGTTACAAATTTGATGGGAACTTGTACTTAGTATGGAAGTTGAATGGTTCTCCCTCAAGCCTATAAAGGGGCACTTGTACCATCAAACAACGTGTCGAAAATCCTTAGAACTTCTCCCTCATAGGAGTTCCTTGAGATCTTAGGCGACTACCTCTGACTGCCTTCTGTCGAGGACTACTTGTACGTGTGTTAATATTTTGATATTTTGATTTCTTTTGGGAACTGGGGAGTATCATGACCTTGTACATGGCTATACCTTATATGGTACAGTTGTCTACCTCTATATAGAGTACTTTTCAGGGTTTTTCCACAATAGGATTTTTTTATTTGATTATTAATATTTCTTACATTTAAGTACGACTTCCGCTGAATATGTCATTTATACGCTGTACATACAAGTGGATACGAATTTCGATACATAAATAGGACGCGCAGGTGTTATACACGTGTAGTAGGGCCAGCTGGCAAGGAGTACACGGAGACACGTCACCCCGGGGCGGCGAGGGCCGCCACATTTGGTATCAGAGCAAAGAGGAAGTCCTAAGACAATAAAACTTAATCAATAAACTTAAATGTGGAAACCCGAAGTTATTGCCTTATAACGTTAGTTAGGAAGTGATGTGAGGTGGGTAGAGTTAGAACTTATACGCGTGTTATATACGTATATACCTTGATACTGATTCGAAGCACATTCTCGATGCAGATTATGGACGGACAGTCTGGTACGCCTTTTGAGACTGGACAGACTAGCGATGCGACTAGGGATGTCCCGGTTATGGCGAGTGTGGAGGATAGACTCTCGGCCTAGGAGACACAGATGGCCGAGGTATTACGGCTATTACGAGAGCAGACCGCGGTACTAGCGGCACTCACTTCTGCTAGAGAGCCAGTAGCTGTGATCGTACCAGCGGAGACAGCTGTTGTTCAGGTGGTACCCCAGGCACCAGTTCTAGGGGTAGTGGCAGAGGCACCCACAGAGACAGCTACCGCAGTTGTCGTTCCTTTGAAGACGTCGACTCTTACGCCTCCACTCATGATGACGAACCAGTCTACTGCCACCCCCACTGCTGATACTACTACTACATCGGCATTCGTCCTGACACCAGAGGCGAAGTTATAGAGGGAGTTTTTGAAGTTCCAGCCTGGATTCTTTTACGGAGGCGGTGACCCCGAAGCTGCAAGGAGATGGGTAGTGTCCCATCAGCATTTCCATAAGCTGATGAGGAACGATGAGACTGTACAAGCACGACTTTCTGGAGCCTGTTTGAGAGGGCATGCGGCAGTTTGGTGGACGACATATACGGATACTCATCCCGAAGCGACGATATGGGCTGAGTTTAGGGAGCTATTCTACGATCAGTACATACCTATGGAGGTTAGGTTGAGACTGAGGGAGGAGTTTCTGACCACCTTGATGCAGTATATGGAGAGGTTCCGACATTTGCTTCAGTTCTCTCTGGATGTCGCCGGGACGGAGCGCTTACAGATCTATTATTTCACTAGAAGGGTTGATGACAGGATTGCATCAGCAGTTGTCTCGACCGGAGCCACGACTCTGCAGGAGATCTTTGACAGGGCATTAACTCATGAGACATACATACTGTAAAGGGCTGGCAGACGTGTGACTGGTAGGGAGGTACAGTCAGGGCAGAGTTCTTAGTTGATTCAGAGGTAGAAGTGATCAATGGATCGTCTGGATAGAGGCCGGAGAGATGATAGACAGGAGAGGGGCCGCCAAGAGGATCTTCAAGCAGTCAGTTCCGCTATGAGGAACCACAACCAGTTCATGCTATTACCTCAGCACCAGTGGATCGGCAGAGGTCACAACCACAGGAGTACCGTCACGGTCGAGATTATGGGGGACATGACAAGGGTCAGGTAGACCGAGGTCAGGGTTCGAGAGCTGGAGACGGACAGACGAGTAGACTGGAGAGCCGTAGATGTCACCGGTGTGGTCAAAGGGGACACTTGAGGGTTGACTGTCGGACACCACCATCGCCACGGCAAGAGTCAGATCAAGCCAGAGATAGAGCGCATGCGTTAGCACAGCCAGATAGCGGGGCGACTAGGCAGCTCGTTGAAGGTACGTTACTTATAAATGGTCGCCCTATGCATGTTATGTTTGATTCTGGTAGCACTTTATCGTTTCTTGTTGGACGTATTGTTGGATTGTTAGGGTTAGTTACAGAGACACGAGATCCACATCTTGTCCTCAGTACGGCTGCTGGGGATAAGATATACCCTAACCGAATATGTTGAGATGTGATGATAGAGGTGGCGGGACATCAGCTACCAGTTGATCTTCGAGTATTGGAGTACTTAGAGTTTGACACACTACTCGGGATGGATTGGTTATCATCCTATCATGCACAGATAGACTGTTACGGTAAGAAGATAGAGTTTCGTATTCCTGGAATACTGGAGTTCGTATTACATGGATCGGTAACTGACTTACCCATCATGAGAGGCCGACTAGCTACAGCGCAGGAGATGGAGGCGTTTGCGGCGATAGTTGAGCCGGAGGTTCGGCCAGAGGTCCGGATTGAGGACGTTCCGGTAGTTAGGGATTTTGTCGATGTATTTCCAGATGATTTACCCGGATTGCAACCGCCACGAGCTGTTGAGTTCATAATCGAGCTGATACCAAGGACGCAGCAGATTGCCAGTCGACCTTATCGGATGACACCAGCGGAGCAGGAGGGGGTGAGACGACAGTTGGATGAGCTGTTGGAGAAAGTTTCATTCACCTTAGTATGTCACCTTGGGGAGCTCCAGTACTGTTTGTGAAGAAGAAAGATGGTACGATGAGGATGTCCATCGACTGTAGGAAGCTGAATCAGGTAACTATGAGGAACCGTTACCCACTTCCAAGGATTGACGATCTGTTTGATCAGCTGACGGGTGCCAGATTCTTCTCGAAGATTGGCCTTCGCTCAGGTTATCATCAGTTGAGGATTCGAGAAGAGGATATTTAGAAAACCGCTTACTGCACGAGATACGGGTTATTTGAGTTCACAGTCATGCCGTTTGGGCTGACAAACGCTCCAACGATTTTCATGGACCTGATGCTCAGGGTCATAAGGCCGTATTTGGACAGATTTTTCATCGTGTTCATCGACGATATCTTGATCTATAGCAGGACTTATGAGGATCACGAGGGACATCTTAGGACAGTTTTGACGACACTGTGAGAGCACAGACTGTACGCCAAGTTTAGCAAGTGTGACTTTTAGCTAAGTGCGGTGAGATTCTTAGGTCATGTCATCAGTGAGCAGGGTATCTCAGTGGATTCAGAAAAGATTCGAGCGATCATTGATTGGAAGACGCCTGAGTCTGTGGCCGATATACAGAGTTTCCTTGGACTGGCCGGATACTACCGGCGATTTGTGCAGGATTTTTCCTCGATCGTAGCGCCGATGACGAGACTGACTAAGAAATACGTCAAATTTGACTGGTCAGATGAGTGTGAGCAGGTCTTTTATGAATTGACGCGGAGATTGACATCTGCACTAGTATTGACATTACCGGAGCCGGGAAAGACCTTGATAGTATATACAGATGCGTCGGGCATTAGTCTTGGATGTGTGTTGATGCAAGATGGTAGACCAGTTGCCTATATTTCCAGATGGTTGAGACCCCACGAGGGGAATTATCCAATGCACGACCTGGAGCTTGCAACGGTCATCTTTGCATTGAAGGCTTGGAGGCACTATCTCTATGGAGAGCAATTCGTGTTGTACACAGATCACCAGAGTTTACGTTACATTTTCACTCAAAGGGATATGAATATGCGCCAGCAGAGATGGCTGGAGTTGCTGAAGGACTACGACTTCGCTATTGAGTATCACCCTGGCAAAGTGAACATCGTAGCAGACGCATTAAGGAGAAGTGGACTCGATAGTCAGACTGTTCTGCAGCAGATGGCACATGAGCATGGCTTATTACAGGCAGCATCAGTTATGTGCATGGTCGAGTTGTCGACTACGGCGGAACAACACATTTGTTGCCAGATGAGGATACCGACCGTATCGATTGAACGGGTTGCCGAGTGTCAGAGGGCTGATGGGCTCTATGAGCGGGTCAGTGGTCTGTCACGGAATCCGGAATGCACTGATTGGACAGAAACCATATATCGTTGTTTGAGATACCGAGGGAGATTATGGATACATGTGGATCAAGAGATACGGGACGGGATTCTGGAAGATGCACACCGGTCTCGTTACACAGTTCATCATGGTCGGACCAAGATGTATCATGATTCGAGGCGACTATTCTGGTGGCCAGGGATGAAGGCTGATGTAGGTGCGTACGTTAGGAGTTGTCACATTTGCCAGCAGGTGAAGGCTGAGCACAGGTAACCCGGTGGATTATTACTGTCGTTGCCCATTCCACAGTGGAAATGGGAACATGTCGCTATGGATTTCGTTAGTGGGCTACCGCAGACATCGAGGCGTCACGATGCAATTTGGGTAGTGATTGATAAACTGACGAAGTCAGTTCACTTCATTCCAATCTCGATGAAATAATTGTTTCCCTAGCTGAGCATATTGTTTGAGCGGGAGGTTATTAGACTTCATAGGGTGCCAGTTTCCATTGTGGCAGACAGAGATCCCAAATTGACCTCGAAACTATGGGAGGCCATGCACGAACAATTTGGCACCAGGTTGCAGTTTAGTACGGCTTATCATCATCAGACCAACGGACAGTCAGAGCGACTGATCCAGATTTTGGAGGATATGCTCAGGGCTTGTATATTACAGTTTGGGGGTTCATGGGAGGATTATCTGCCTCTATGTGAGTTTGCATACAATAACAGCTATCAGGCGAGCATTGGCATGCCACCATTTGAGGCACTGTATGGGAGGCCCTGTAGATCACCTGCGTGTTGGCGAGCCGAAGATACAAGATAACGGTAGTGCCCGAGATAGTTGTTGATCACACAGAGAAAATCCGACAAATTCTTCAGAAGCTGCGAGCTGCACATGATAGACAGAAGAAATACGCAGATAAGTATCGCGATGGTCCGAGCTATGACGAGGGCGATATGGTGTATCTGAAGGTTTCTCTTTGGAAATGTCAACAGAGATTTGGCCTTAAGGGGAAACTGGCACCGAGATACATTGGGCCATACCGGATTGCACAAAGAGTAAGCACTATTGCATATCGATTGGAGTTACCTGCCGAGTTAGCTGGGGTTCATCCGACATTTCACATTTCAATGTTGAGACTCGCTAGGTCAGGGACAAGACCGACGATTGAGTTGGGACAGGTGGAAATACAGCCTGACGTAACCTATGAGGAGAGACCGATAGAGATTCTTGAGCGTCGAGTACAGATTCTACATAACATGGAACTCGCGAAGGTCCTAGTTCGTTGGCAGCATCATAGGACGGAGGGACTCACCTGAGAGCTCGAGTCGACGATAAGGACGCGATACCCTCAGCTATTCTTTGGTATGGGATTTTGGTTAAAGTTAAATTTTGGGACGAAATTTTATTTAGTTGGGAAGAACTGTAACGGCCCATTTTATTAATGTCATTAATTATCTTGAATTTACAGATGTGGACGCCAGCTCATATCTACGTGGACGTCGCGGTAGGCTAGGACACACGGGGACCTAGATACTATAGTTTATTGTGTGTTGGATGCTTATTTGCGGTGCAATTTATTAAAATACATCGCATGTGTGTATGTTGCATAACAATACGTGCGAGATTGTGTGAGATGTATTCGCCTCGAGACCAAATATTAAAACACACAAATTAAATAAAAATTGGCCAAGTAACTAATATGGAATGGGTATTATGTGGCTAGAGACGCGGCGGTACGTGTATATCGCAGTTCGGACGCGAAACCGGGCGTCAAATGCCCGAAAATGACATTTTTGTGCTTAAAACACAGGCGAGTGTCCCAAAAGTGTTACACTTTGGAGTCAAGAAAATAAGTCAACACAACTTATCCATACTCCACCACCTTTTCTCTCACTTACATCACACACACACACACACACACACACACAAATTGAGAGGCCGAGAAGAGAGAAGAAGAAGAAACGGAGAGGATGAAGGGAAGGAGAAGCCGGGAAGGAGATATAGAGGGTGGAGAAGCCGGTAACAAGGTGAGTTTGTTGTTGTGATTTTTGTTGAAAATGGTTGTTGTTGAAAATGGTTGTTGTTGTTGTTGTTGGATCGGCTGTTGATGGAGGAGCTCGGATTCTCTGAGGAAGGAGACGACTCAGGAGAGTCGTCTCCCCTCCCCAAATTGAGAGAGAGAAAAAGGGAAAATATTTCGAAAAAATTGGAAAAATTCCGAAAAAATTATATTTCAATCAAATAAATAAAAATTGATGAATTTCTATGGAAAATAAAATATTTGGGAATTTTGGACGCGACTTTAAAGGGGGTTTTTGCCTCGAAAAGTGCGAAATGACAATTTGGCCTAAAATTTTAAAAATTGGTCGTGAATTGTCATGCTAAATCGGAATTATTGATAAATGGACATAGGTGGACACGGGTGATCAATTGGCGACCAAGGACCCAGTGGACTTGGACTCGGGGATTGATTACGGGGTATTGAAGTGCGTTGTGAGGTTTGTAAAACCCAATTGAAAAACTCTGAGTATTTATTTCGCTTTGTATTTCCATTCAGTTCCAGTATTCCTCGTAGTCTTTATTACATCTATATCTTGTCGTTGTTTGGACGGTTGGTTGAGTTACTCCTACCGGATTCTCCGTTGTGTGTTTATGCATTCTAGACCATAGCATGTGTATCAGGAGTTCTCGGTGGATAACGACCCGAGCTAATGAACTGCTACATGTGTCGGTGTGTCGTAGGTCTACGCCGGCCACCGAGAGGGACCAGGTGATGGCTAGTTGGGTGCGCCCACTAGTGGGATCCTGGAAGGGAATCCCGAAGTATGGTTTAGTCTGACTGGAACAGGCACATACATTTGCACTTTATTGTTATCTATGCATGCGATGCTCTAATTATAGTTGTTTGTTTATATTATGCATATTTATTTAACAGTATTTATTGAATTCCACTTGTTTATTTGAATGCTCAGAGGAGTTCCTTAGAATTTTACTTACTGGACTTGTCATCCATTTTCTTATGTGATGATTGAGTGCAGATCCGAGTACAAGTAAGGGCAAGGGGATCTTAGGCGACTACCTCTGTTTGCCTGCTGTCGAGGACTACTTGTACATGTGTTGATATTTTGATATTTTGATTTCTTTTGGGAACTGGGGAGTATCATGACCTTGTACATGGTTATACCTTATATGGTACAGTTGTCTACCTCTATACAGAGTACTTTTCAGGGCTTTTCCACAATAGGATTTGTTTATTTGATTATTAATATTTCTTGCATTTAAGTACGACTTCCTCTGAATATGTCATTTATACGCTGTACACACAAGTGGATACGAATTTTGAGACAGAAATAGGACGGGCAGGTGCCGTACACGTGTAGTAGGGCCAGCTGGCAAGGAGTACATGGAGACACGTCACCCCAGGGCGGCGATGGCCGCCACATAATATAATACGTTACTCCCACTAATTTTTCCATTCTTGATAAATCTAGCATTTTCGTTTTCGATATTTTATATAAAATAGCTAGGATAGTAAATTCTACAGCCTATAGATTTTATATAGTAACGAATAAAAAAAATTGATCGTTCGATATTCTTATGTACTTTCTTGTGGATTATAAGTTTCAGTCTTAATTTGTTGGACAACCCCAAATGTGAAAACTTCAAATGTGTAGATGTCTTAAGGTAGGTTTCCTTCTAATTCATAACTCAAATGAAGTTTTAAGAACTGACTTGCAATAAACTCTTTTGTTAATAAAAAAACATTATGTAGAGTCTCCATCCACAATGATTTAGACAATATAGAATTAGTTAACATACCCCTAATCATTTCCATCAATTGCTTAGTTACGTCGTTCATCTACATCATTATGCTGAGGTGTATACCAAGTATTGTGTATTGAGCACGAATATCATGTCATTCAATGAGTAGCAAATGGACTAAGACACTATTAATTCAATCCTATCTAATAAAATTCACCAGATAGATATAAAGTGTCAAATTATCCATGTATGCCGATATGAATCATTCATAAGATTGATAACATCGTGTTTTTCCTTTGGGTAAAAACACATTGTACTGCATTCTATAAGTAAAAACTAAAAATGCATTGTACCTTTGGGTATCCATCACATTTTTAACTTATATTAAAATCTACATACATTACTAAAATATGATGCACCGTTAGGTCAACTATAATATTTTAGTAATTGTTATATTTATTTTATCATAAAATATTAGTTCATATATTACTAAAAATGTGGTGTGCCTTTAGGCCAACCATGACATTTTAGTAATCAATCAAAAATTCAAGAAGATGAGGTACCTTTGGGTATCCTTCATCGTTCTATATAATCATTAACAAAACTAATATGTATTAAATCATATTAATCATAAATTGCTCGAAAATGATTCACCTTTGGGCTAAATGAACTTCTAATAATTATCAAAAATCAGAAAAAATGCGTGTAAAAATTATACACATATATTTTCACCCATAAAATATTTTGTGTTTTATTTACCATAATGTAAAGGGAATCATGTTATCCTCATAGTTTTTCATTTTTAGAAAAACATGAGTCTAAGACATAATATTTCGTAATCAGTTTCTTGTAGTTATACCACAAAGTCATTTGAAATAGCTTCTTAATGTTATTTCTTGTGATTGTTCTACAACTGTTTAATTGGTGACTATCACATCAAAGGAGGCACTATCATCATTAAAAGTGATGAGTATATAAGCTTGAACCCATACTTCATAAAATCAATTCGATAAATGTTTATTGCAAGCATCTGAATGGACTTGAGAATTTAATTAGCACTAGTCACATTCTTAGTAATTGCTACATATTATATATATATCATGAATGATGACCAATTAAAAGCACCCATATAGAAAAACCCATATTTATTTGATTAATGCAACTCAAATATCATGCTATTGTAATTTCAATGTAGAAATCATATGTATATATAACAAGAAACGTTATATAAATGAATACATAATCGCGTATATAATTAATAATACAATTAATAAATTAAAAATATTTCTATAACGTAATTTATAATGTACCATGTATTCATCTTGGTATTCGTCATGCCAAAATTGAGGCATAATATTTTTTTATAATTTAATGTCAAGTTTAACAGTTATATATTGCATTAATTAAAACGGTTACTATTAAAATGTCTTTAATCCCCATAAAATAATTCGATTCGTTATTCTTTACCAACTGTAATGCGAAGAGACTTAAGTTAATTAGCAAGAAAACCCCACCACCACTTCAAACCTCATTAACGCCGTCATAACCGAATAACGTCAAAATACGATGCTTGCAGTGAGACAACGATCTAAGGTGGTGGCAAGTGGGTTTTAAGAACAACATTGTTCTCCTTCTCTAAACTTCACATATAATATAAACAACCCATAATTATATTGATTTTATTATTATTATTATTATTATTATTATTATTATTATTATTATTATTATTATTATTATTATTATTATTATTATTATTATTACTATTTTATTATCTATATAAAGAATGAGACCAAAATCGACCTTAATGTCTCTCAAAAAGATAAATTGTTTTCTTTAGCCTTGAGAAAAAACTAGTGAACAAGTCCACCTCCACCACCCACCTCTTGATTGACGTCAAGGGCGAACTTAATGGTGGTGGCAGATGAGTGCTCATTATATTGTTGTGAGCTATTGTCCATGAAATTTGGCAACAATTCGACAGACATAACAAATACATTCATTCTTATATTTTGTATATGTTTGTTTGCTATTCGATGCGGTAGTATTAATATTATATATTGACATAGTTGTAAGCATCAATAGCAATTAGTTTTCTTTCTTTTTTAAGGCATAAAATTTATACAATGCATAAAACAGAAAAGCTCGAGACATACAAAAATTATTGTAAATGCATTTGATGCATGAATAGATGAAATCGATGAATGTATACAAAATGCAAAGTGTTATTTTAGAATTGGGACAAACATCCATCTACAGCAATATCAAGTATCGCATCAAGTTAGATTGATCAATCTTAGGAGCACAACATAGATATACACTAGTAGAAATCAATTGTCATGGAAAACTCTAATGATCTAGTAGACTCTGATACCACATGTAAGCGTTCTCTTAACATAAGAAATAGATTAAATAGAAAATTATCTGTAGAAGCTTTTAGTCTTCTAAAACCACACCAAGATCTATCGCCTTCATAAGCCTTAGAACTTTTCGACACGTTGTTTGATGGTACAAGTGACCTTTTATAGGCTTGAGGGAGAATCATTCAACTTTCACACTAAGTACAAATTCACATCAAATTTGTAATGTCAATGGAAGTCAAAAGACTTAAGGGTTTTAGTAACTTATGTAATTAAGTCATAGGTTATGAGACATATAATGGTTTTACATGAAATTTTTTTTTTTTTTTTTTTTTTTTTTTTTTTTTTTTTGACCAAATGGGAGGCGATGCTCCCAGTATGGTTTTACATGAATACCAAATTAAGGAAGAAAGTTACAACTTTCGGGAGCTCGTCTCCCATTCGGTCAAAACAATTAAGGAAGAAAGTAAAGAACTTACCAACTGATCAAAGCTCAAGTTGGGCTAAAGTTAAATCCTTTCTAAACTCCCACTTTACTGAATTTCAAAGCGAATCTTGACGTAGTCCACATTGGCACATTATCATTTATATTAGAAATAAATTTAAACATTTTTATACATTTTGGAACAATAAAGAGTTTGAAAATGGATAACTATGTTGTAAACTAAGTTGTAAGTCAACTAGAATTTAAGTTGGACTTGCTAGAGACTTAAGCATAGAAGACATAAACTAAGAACTACTAGAACAAGTAGAGAAGATGAGACAAGAGAGAAGAGAGCTAGAGATGAGAATGTAGAGATTTCATTCATACATTGATGTGTAAATTACAATGGGGTTGGCACCCTTTATATAGGTCATTTGGTGATGACGATAATTGTACTTATACAATGTGTACAAGTTATACATACACCACAAGTCATACAACACATCCAAGCAACATAGACAATACATGGAAGAGTTGGTGTACATTGGAGAGGATTACAAGTTACATGAAGTGTGAGAGCCATGCTTGATGTTACAATTCAATATGAGAACCATGCTTCACAATGTGGTCACATACATGCACAAGTGTCCATCCATTTCTTAACACTCCCCCTTGGATGACACTTGTTGAAAGAATGTGTCTCGTTAAACTTCTACTAGAAAAAACCTTGTTGAAAAAAATCTAGTACAGCAAAAAGAGTATAATATTTGTAACAACCCGTAAAGTATACGTGTCACATGTCATGTGGTCTACGTAGGTTTAGGCCGAGCGGGGGCCCAGTGTCGTGGGGAACTGAGGTCGTCACAATATTGCTTTGTAGTATAATATTTGTTGATTGCCTCATTAAAAACCTTGCTAGGAAAACCCAGTATGACAAAACCATAGCTAAGGAAAAGAGTGCAACACATTGATACACTTAGAGATAATATAAATGTCTCATTAAAACCTCTACTAGAAAAACCCCGTGGGAAAAATCTAGTATAGGAGAAAGAGTACATTAATTGCTCTCATAATTTATTTATTTATTTTTTATATGAAGTATAATAATGTTAGGATTGCTTCATTAAAAATCTTGCTATGAAAACTCAGTGGGATAAAACCATAACGAAAGGAAACGAGCGCAATACACTAATCAATCTAGATAAAGAGTTTTAATATTGTTAGAATTACCTCATTAAAAACCTTTGCAAAGAAAACTCAGTGGGATAAAATCATAGCAAAGGGAAAAAGAGTGCAATACACTAACCAATAACTCATTTTGATTATAGTACTTGCATCAAGTAATTGATTCATAACTTGTTGCTATTGAATGATCCTTTGAACTTCAAGTTCATAGTAATTTATACATGGAACATAATACAACAAATTTAATGCAATTTGATGTGTTTCAAGCAATTTTACGTCATTCTTTTTGAATTGGCTTATATCTCCCTCTAATGGTGGGAAAACTGCTTCATCAAAGTGACAATTAGCAAAACTTTGCTATAAATAATTCCCTATTAGGAATCCAAGGAATCTTATAATATGATTAATGGTGAGTTAAATCAATATAAGTCTCATATTGTTTGCCTTGAGATAATCTCCAGCTGATAAAAAAAATCAAGTTCGATAAATAATGTCCGTGCCAATTTATGATATTTTCGCATTATTAATGATTATGGACAATCAAATAGATCTTTCCACATTATGAATGTCATTTGATTTATGATGACATTCGTTTTAATGTGCCTTATATATTTCAGAAGTTAAAGCCAGGAATATTATACTCAGATTAAATCATATTCATATAGATAAATTTTCTATTATTCGGAGTAGACTTCTTCTGAACAAGATATTAACAATAAAATTGTTGTACCCGATATTACCTGAACATTAGCCTCCGCTAAGTTCGAATTCGAGAAATATTCACTTTTTTATTATAATGTACATGCATGTAGCACGATACACAAGACATAAACTCATCGCCCATATTTAGGTCACGATTTAAACACATCTCGATGTGCCTGTTTTATCGAGCCATTTTCAATGATAAAATTCATAATATTTTGTCTTTGATTTTGAAGGCATGGTAAAGGTCACAAAAATATTCGGGTATATATATGACAATATTTAGGCAAAATAGCCTTTCATATATGACCAAAAAATGTCACAATTATGAGCGCTCATTGTCAATAATTATTTGCCCTTTGTCGTAGTGCACCACTTTTGTTCCAATTTTAGGTGGAATTGTCAATACGACATTTATCTAATATTTTCACCTTTTCCACGTCCATAAATTTATTATTGCGGTCATGATCATTATATGCAACATATTCTTCTTAATTTGAAGCTGAACTAATTGGACGGGGCGATATTATATTTATAATATCTCATTATTTTACTCAGCTACCATGAGACAAGAAATCAATCCTTAATATTTATTGGATTGACGTGCGCACTCGATATTTGTTGCTGCAATAAATCGAGGCGGGCCACGTGACCTTATTTTTATTGTCTCATCAGTCATATTTCCACGTAGCCTCAACATAAAGTTAATTAAAATTGCGGAATTATAATTATTATTTGACTGATTAAATTTTGTAGCTTGAGACTCAACCGCTCATTTTGAGCTTTTGGAGCAGTACCTTTTTGGTATTTATATATTTATAACTCCATATGGTGAAAAGATATATAAAGTGAAATAATCACTTTTCAAATCTCTAAAGAGATATTGACAAATGATTTAAATTTTGTATAACACAACATAGTCGTGCATAGATGTTTTATTCACAAATTATAGTATCTAATTGTCATGACAAGTAATTTTTGTCGGTAATATAATAAGGTAAGTTTAACTATGGTTGAATAATATTTTGAAAATAAATTTAATATAAAATAGTTTTCCCCTTTTTATGTAAAAACATAACATATGATTAAAAATATATGTTCACAACTTGATTCATTAATAAATAAAATGTAATATTCATATGAATTGGTAGGACAACCTCCAGGTTGGGTGGCGAGACATAGTCTACTTAATATCATGCCTCCTCGAACGGGATAACCCGTCTTCTTTTCAATGTTTAGCTTTACCGGGGACAAGGCTTACCCACTATCAACTCAGACTTATAACATTATTTGTATTATAAAATCAAGAATAGAACAATAACTAATCGTTTATAGTTTTAAGAGAAAAACTATATGTCACACATTGACTTTTGATTTCTGATATAGAAGATCGTATAAGACGCACTACGAGCATACTTTCGTAGTCGGTGACGTTACAATGCATAATGTATGAATAAAGTACATTTACATAATTAAATATGCATGTAACAAAAAAGAAATTAACCATGACAACATGGAAATAAATTGAACTTATTTAAATTAATAAAAATTATACATTCTTAGCTTTATATCTTTGAAAAGCTTTTTGATCTTTAAGACCTCCTCTTGTAGATAACGTGTTGTAAACTAAGTTATAAGCCAACTAGAACTTAAGTTGGACTTGCTAGAGACTTAAGCATAGAAGACATAAACTAAGAACTACTAGAACAAGTAGAGAAGATGAGACAAATGAGAAGAGAGCTAGAGATGAGAATGTAGAGATTTCATTCATACATTGGTGTGTAAATTACAATGAGGTTGGCACCCTTTATATAGGCCATTTGGTGATGATGATAATTGTACTTATACAATGTGTACAAGTTATACATACATCACAAGTCATACAATACATCACAAGCAACATAGACAATACATGGAAGAGTTGGTGTACATTGGAGAAGATTACAAGTTACATAAAGTGTGAGAGTCATGCTTGATGTTACAATTCAATGTGAGAACTATGCTTCACGATGTGGTCACATATATGCACAAGTGTCCATCCATTTCATAACAAACTAAATTTTTTTCTTTTTTTCTTTTTTTTTGGTGCACATGGAAAGGAAAAAGGTTGTGACTGGGGAGAATGGCGTGCAGGTGACGTGCAGGTTCATGCCCCGCTGAACCGGTAGCACAAATCTTGCATGCTCCCCCATCACTTCGACCGCTGTTGTACGACGCAGCGTCGTTTTCTCCACTTTCAGCCCCTCCTCCATTTTCACCACGTGTCTTTTCCGTATCTCGGGCCCACCGATCCTATCTCACTTGTGGAATTTCCTCCAGATACCAACAGATAGCATACACTGATCGAGTGAACGGTCTTAACGAGAAAATGTAGAAAGAGATTTGACCCGAACAGATGGCTTCAGTTAATGCTACCATGTTGCAGGTGCATTATAACAATTTTCCTTGGCAAGCAATCATTGACTGTATAATTAGTGGAAACAAGAACACATCTATGCACGTGCGACTCGCACCTATAAACTCACCATTCGAAAGTGGACATCCACTTATTAGTGTACCTTAATTAGTGCGTCGATTTTTACGCTAAACTAATCTATGTGTATTAAGGGACACCAACAAGACGGCGTCGATTTCAAATATTCAAAGTGAGTCTCCTAAGCAATAGCACTACCCATGCACAAAAATGTTGAACACAATTTCTAATGAGTTCTTCTGTTAGATACAAAGTCAAATGCATAATTCGCACGTCCCATGCAATAGCACTACCCACGCACAAAAATGTTGAACACAAATCCTAGTGAGTTCTTCTGTTAGATACAAAGTGAAATGCATAATTCGCACGTCCTCGTGATGTCCTATATGCAAATCTCGATGCCTATTACAACTTAGGGAATACTAGAATTACACCCCTAATGCACAATAGATTGCAGCACCCTAGTGACCAAGGTATGGTACAAATAAATGGAAAATATTAGAATGACAACGAATAAGTCACGCCTCAAGATACATTGGTCCACTGGAATTATCCATGTGGCCTCGACTCGTATGTTATGCACCGAGAACTGTGTGCCCACATCTCAAGGTATGCACGAACGACTGAAAGACTCGATACGACTTTCAGTGTGACTTCCCGTCATTCTACTACTTCTCTCATAATAAATAGAGATAAACCTTTATTACCAAAAATATAATTTTGTCTTTTAATAAAAAAGAAAAAGAAAAATATAATCATAAAAAAAAACTCTCTTTGAGTTTTGTTGCCACCCTAATATATGCAAAGCACTAATTGACATAACGTCCCCTCAAAGCCGACCTCCTTCCATCACCCCATTTGCCTCGCCAACCCCCCCTCACGAGACTAACGTGCAACCTCTCCTCTTCAAATTCTAACTCTCCTTCTCACCTCATCCACTACCACCACCACCATCTCAACATGGACAAAAATGATGAAGCATCCGACAAGACAACGTCATCTTCATCGTTGCAAAAGCGACGCTCTGGGAAGCGTGCAGGACCGCACCTCCTGCACCAATATGCAACAGGGGCACCTTGTGGAGCATGCAAGTTCTTAAGGAGGAAGTGCATGAGTGGATGCATATTTGCGCCTCATTTCGGGTCAGAGCAAGGCGCGGCAAGGTTTGCAGCAGTGCACAAGGTGTTCGGGGCAAGCAATGTATCGAAGCTGCTGCTCCATTTACCGGCAAGCCAACGGCACGACGCGGTGGTGACGATATCGTATGAAGCTCAGGCTAGGCTGTCGGATCCTGTTTATGGATGTGTGTCAACCATACTTGCTTTGCAACAACAGGTTTGTCTGTTTAGATTAATTTATAGGGAACTGCTAACTATATATGCATTACTATACCACAACTTATGTACATAACATATATACTGAGGGAATCTTTTAAATAAAATTAAAGTGTTGTCCTCTCAAAGAAGATATAAGTAAATTAGCTATTTAATTAAATAGTTTAACTTATTAAAGATTTTAACATTGAAAATTGAGTTGTTATAAATTAAGCTTCTGCAACACTAGCTAGATTTCTTTCTTTTTTTTGTCAAATACATTAGCTAGGTTTCTTAATTAAATTAATACCAGCTGGATGAATAAATTTCATAATATGTATTTCAACAAAAGAAAAAAAAAAAAAAAAACTGTTTCCATTGTAAACCCTAGCATACTTATTGAATTAACTTTAGAAAATGTCGATTCATTTTGCGAACGATACGATTGGATTATTGTGACGGACTTGAGATAGATTTATAACCATAATTAAGCATATCTACTCATGTGATAAATGATTTTATTATATGTCATTGCTTACAAATAAAAAAACTGGATCATATGCCAAGGTTAAGAAACTATTGTGTTCTACAAGATGAATCAAACTTACATCTATGGTTGAACAGACGACACGGCTAGGATTTGAGAACAAATTCAAGTATTAATGTAACATTATCAGGTGGCAACACTGCAGGCAGAGCTCTCAATTGTGCAGACACAGCTGATAAGTAGCAGATTGGCAGTTGCAAATGCTCTGCAGAACTCACACCAGCAACAGCACCAGCAGCAACAGCAGTTACCACACATTGCGATGCTACAGCCTGCTTACTCAAACAACTCTTCTGCTTCAAACAATCTTATCAACATGGGCGGCTTCCCTTCAAGCTTTGACCCTGCATCGGAGAGTGCACTGTCTTCTCGAAGCTTCAAACCGCTTCAACTATCGGGGCCATCACTAGATGATGATGAAGATGAGGAAGATAGCAGGAATCCAGACTATTTCAACAATGAAGTACTTCAAGGGAAGTAAAAATAAATGGTGGATTAATAGCTAGATTGCTCTTTTGTTCATTCAGTTTCCTTCAAGCTTTGTTTTAAGCACGCTTTGGTTCTGCTCTGAACTATGTCTCTCATGCAAGCAGTTTATACTAGAAATACTGCATTTTAAAAAATATGATTATGCAAGCAGAGGGATCATTGTGCGAAGAAAATGATTATGATACAAAAACAAGCAGGAACTAACCATCTGATCTAATTAAAATTTCTTTATCAATCAAAAAACCAGCAAAGGACCTTGGGAACCAACAACACAGCCTCAGCGCCATAATTACCCAAGAGTTCCTCACCTGTCATACCTATAACGATGATTGAAAAAGAGTCAGGCTAAAGACACCCAGCTTTCCATAAGGGCAGTCCAATTTTGAGAGCACCCCCAAATTCAAATTTCGATTTATGAGGGATACCCCAACTTTTTTACTAAAATCCCCAAAACACACTTTCATCTCAACCGAAGCACCCAACTTTAAATCCTTGGCCGAGACATCTATTTTAGGTTCGACGACACATAGCCGAGACTTATCTTCTATGTTCGATTATGCCCAACTGAACCTCTTTGATGAAATTTGGTTGACAAATGACAACCTAAAGTTTCAGTAGGTTCCAACCGACTCTCCAAGTGAAGTTTCGGTGGGTTCCGACCGCTTCTCCAACTAAAGGTTCGGTGGGCTCCGACCGACTCTCCAACTAGTGGTCTCTGACTGACTTTCCAACTACATATTCGGACTTGCGAGGTCGAGCCATGCCCTACTAATCACAAGGTGTGTGTGTGAAGGGATGAAGGTGGGGTGCACAAAACGAGATAAAAGAGGGGCGAGGTGCACAAAACCCTGTGAGGGGCAAAATGTCATTTTCATTAGACATGAATTTTCTAAATTCATTGGGTTGCGCTCATGGATAGCTGGGGTGTCTTTAGCCTGACTCTTTAAAAATTGTGATGATCATTTTAAAGTAAACTAGGATCAAAGCTGTGACATGGTAAAGGAGGATCAGCAGAGTTATATATACGAGGACTATAGAACTTAAAGCTCTTTTAATGGAATGCAATACTGGCCTTAAGAATAGACACATAGATAGACTTAAGAAAAAAAAATAGAAAGTCACTTTTTACATCTGCAGCATTGATCTCATATACGCATTTTTCAACGCGAAAGGGTCCCAATTTGCATGTAGTGATAAACGAAGTATACAAAGAAGCTTCTGGTTCCAAGCATTCATTAATTTTGCACTCAGCTGGATCGAAAACCTAGAACTCCATTTTATGGTCTGCATTATCAAGCACCACTTCAAAGCATGAAAAAAAAAAAATACAACTTACATGGATAAAGCAACTTAAGACCATCAAAATGGTATATGCTTCTGAATGAAGATATCACGTCTCTTCAGACGGGAGGACCCCGTTGCAATTCATACTGCCACAAAAACATTGGAGCCCGTTGGGCCGAAGCCTAGCTTCTCCATAGCTGAAAGCAAGTTCTTCACCTTCAAGTATATCTTTAGAGGCAAAGAAGCAAAGGCGAGGATGCAACACGCCAGAGCTCCTTACCAATACCGTCGACAGATTACCACCATCACATGAATGGTTGATAAAACGTGCAGCATTGCCTATCCTTGTGGCATCAATGTTTATCCTAAGACATGCTTTTCTTGAGGGTAAATGCTCCCTCACAACAAGAAGTGCAGAGGCAAATCCGCAGCTGGCTGCAAGCTCGTCGTACCTACTTTGCCGCCTTCTAGCTTCTTGAGTAGTTATAAGCTCACCTAACACAAGTGAAAAAGAAAACAAAATCAATATTGCTATTACAAGAAAAGGATTTCGAGGATTTGGAAAGCACACCAATTTTTTTTTTTTGAGGTCAAAAGAATTTCATTTGTCAATGATCAGAAGATTCAGAACGAAATACATCATCCAACACTTACGAATTAGGTTCCCCAATTATAGCATCTGACTTTGACTTAGAAACAAAAACTCTAGCTACGCTACGAGTTAACTGGAAAGCACATCATTAATTGCACTAAATTGAACGCAATGACAGAGTTTGATATACGTACCCAACCACAACTAATTTGAGATTGAGGCTTTCTAATAAACTCATTAAGACAGAATTATAAACAAAACCATCTAACAAAGCAAAAAACTCATAAATTCCTCAAAATAAACAAATAAATAAATAAATCAGAAAACTAGGGCTTTGATGAACGACAACAAAATTCAAAAGGGTACCCGCGTATTCGCACACAAATTGGCCTCGTTGAACAAATTGATCGGCAAACAATCCCCAACCTTTCCTTCTGTGTTTAACGATCCTCAACCTAACCGAAATCCCACTCTGCGTCAACCGATTCTTACAATCCAACCCACAATTGCAATTCATTCCGCATTCCACCATTACATTAATCAAATCCAACTCTTGTTCATGCCCAGAAACCAATTCAGATCTCAAAATGAAACACGGGCATTCAATTTCTCCATCTCTCAGTTCAAAGCAGTGGTCACAACCGCACCCAGAACCGAGAGAAGAGATTGGTGGGAAAGGGAAAGGCGAGATTAGTGAAGGGGTGTAGAGGAAGTAGGAGTAGGGGTGAGAGTCGACTGTGTTGGTGAAGGGGATGGGATGGCTTTCGAGGCCTCGAGATGCATCTGAGGATCTTTGAGTGGTGATGGATTGTGCGATTCGGTGGAGTGTTTTGGAGGTTGAAGAAGCTGTAGCGAGGTCGGGTGGAGATAGGCGCGAGAGGATCAGTTGTGCGCAGTCGAAGAGAGTGTGTGGGTGTGGATGTTGTTGATAGTCTTCTTTTGCAGCTGCGATGCAGCAATTTCTACGTTTGGATTCAGAGTAGTTCATCGAACAAACTGTTTTCCAAACCCAAAGTTCCTTAGTTCTTACTTTGAAGAGATAGCTATAGACATGGTTTACTTCCAGACCTTGTATACATTTTTGTCCATAGCTACATTGGCTAATGTGTGAGCTACACTATTCCCAATCGGCAAAACATATCTTTTCGTCCACCAACTTTAAGTTTCTTATGTTTTTATGTTTTTGGTCTGTGATTTTTCATTAGTGTACATTTTATCCCTAAACTTTCATTTGTATACATTTGGTCATTAAACTTTTAAATCTTTATACTTTTATGTAACAACCACTTTAATTAATTTTAATTAATTTATTAATTACATATTATGACCCTAAGCTCGGACATACGTAGGCATCACGGATAAGTCTAGGGCACGACAATCAAGATATAAATAATTATTTTTTGTGTGATACGTGTTAATTTTTTGTATTATTATTCCATAATTTGCGTTGCACTAGTGTTACGATTTCATTCTTCGCGTTGTGCTTGTGGAGTGACGAGAGCACAAGATGCTATGGGGTGTGCGCAACGCGGGTGTATAGAGTAGTACAAGTGTACTTAGAGAACACTCAACCACTCACAATGTGACAACACATCACCCTATCCCTTAATTTTCTCTCTCATCTCCAAACAAAACACACACATAAATCACTATTTCTCCCTAATCCGTTATTCTCTCTCTCATTTTTAGTTATTCTTCAACACTTCCTTCTCATCTCATTTGATCTCATCTCACTCTCACAAGTTCTCCTCTCTCCCACGACACTTTCGGTCTCTCTTAGCTCTAGCATTACCACCTCTCACGCCAACAACCTTCTTAAATCGCGGTAAGTGGTTATTTTTGTTGTTGATTTTTGTGGAGAATTTGAGGGCTTTTAATGGTGATGTTGGAATGATAGAGTTGTAATGTAAATGTTATTGTTTATATTGTTGTTTATTGTTTTAAAAACAAAAAGAAAAAAAAATTATAACAAAATATCTCTCGAAGAGACAATTGGTCTCATCTAAAGACGAATTGGGGGAAAGGGTAGCCAAGCGAGTCGGGCATGACTACCCCCAAGCGAGCCAGGTCGGGACAGCCCAAGCTCGGATGGATCGGGTCCAGTTGACACGGGCCCGAGTGGACCGGATCGGGCCTATCCTGCCCAGGTGGTTGGGCGAACCGAGCCCAATTCAAGCTCAACCCCATTAAATAATAAAAAAGTAATTAAATATTAAATAAATATGATTTTAAATAAAATATATTACATAAAATTATGGAAGAATTCCAAAAAAATCAGAGAAAATATGAAAAAATTAGAAAAGTAGTAGTAGGAAAATGAGTTTCAAGATTTTTTTGAGTGTTTGGCACCCCGGTATAACATGAAAAGTGTGGCACAACTAAACTTTAAAATAAGATTCTAATTTTTGGTCTCACATTATAAACTCACTTAATGTGACTCAAAATACTTAAAATGCTATAATTGGACACCAGAAACTTAGGAGACTATTATTGGGTGTCGCTGCTCATCTCGAGGCGTGAACGGAACGTTTTGAAGAGTTATTTGCGCTTGTTTGAGGTAAGTAAACCCACGAGAAATTATTTAGAATTCATTTATAACACTTGATTTATTATAAATCTTAATTTTTCAATCGTGTTATTTATTGCTACCCATTTATTGCTCATCTACTCCCACCTGAGTATGTGTGTTATTTGACGGGGTTGGGCATGTCACAAACTCACACCCCAGGGCTAGCTACCCCGCGCTGTTAAAATAGTTTCTCATGTTGAGGCTATGCGGTGACTATTTCCCACGAACCTTGCTAGGTTGAGAGATGTTTAACGGAGACCCAAGTCTTTGTCATAAGTTTCCTCTAGAGAGATGTTTGGAAGGGGTTCTACTGTTCATGGGTTTCCTCTCATTCGACTGTGAGACGTTTGGCAAGATGATCGTTACGGGTTCCCTCTTGGTTTAGCTAAGTCGATTATTGGATGTCGACCAGGATTTTTGTCATGGTGCACTCGTATCTAGTTTTGACTTCTCTGCGACTTATTTTCATGTGATCACCTTATTTTTTGTCCTTATTTAAACTGCATGAATTGTAGCCGTTTTATTGAAATTCATGAATGCTATCTAACTTTCTCTGGGATTTACTAACTGAAACTTGTCATTGTTTTTTGTGATAAATTGTAGATCCGATGATGAGCCGAGGCAAAAGGATTTTAGGCGAATACCTCTGAGCTAGGAGAGCCCCATCAGCTTTTTACGTAGGTATTTGTATATATTTATTTACTATTTTATGAGGTTTTGGGAAGACTTATGAACCCGATACATGTATATGATCCTTTTTTGTACTTTTATCATTTTTCAATATACATGATATTTCATGCGGAGTTTCCACACTTTAGGTTTGTTTATTAATGCATACTTTGATCCTTAAAATATTTGCATGCTTTAAAAACCTCCGCTTATATATTCAACTTATAATAATATAATAAGTTGTAAACAACTTAGCTTAATTAGCTTCTTGTAAATATTCATAAATACATGATAAATACTAAGTTAATGCAAATAAGATACAAACAAAGGTTCAGGACACGGGCCATCAAGGACAAGTGTGCAGTGTCGTGACATACATGGCGACGTATTGTGATGGCCCATTCTCCTAAACTGGGCACCGCCCGGCCTAATCCTATAATTAAGCCTTAATCTCAGCCACGTATGACTCAACTACGTATTAGTCATCCTTTTTGTCATATTCTCCTCGTTAAATGCATTCATGATAAGTAATACATATGTCACATCATTATTGAGTTTCAGAGTGAATTAAAATTTTGCTTTAACATCTATAAATTATTTCAGTGGAAGTCCTAACAATTATGCGAAAGCAATATAATTAAACCTAAGTGCGGAAAACCAAGGACAAACCATCACATAGATATAAACATCAAAATATAGTAAATAAAATGACAGTCAATTGATAAGTCGGGGTGTCTATTCTTTTAACCCGATATACAAAACCCCAATATATACTAGAAAGACATAAACATAAGTAATACAACAAAAGTCGAGTCATACACAAAATGAGGTAGGAGAGTCGCTAAAATGCTCAAGGAAAGTCGTCGATCTTCTCATTTCCCGGTCTGCTACTGCTCGATGGACCTACACCCACCGTCACAAACTAGATGATGAGTATAATAATATTTAAGTAATAACTGAAGAATTATATACCACATTCCCAAAGCGAAAGAAAGGTATTTAAAAGCATAAAGTAACAGAAGAGTTGCTGAATCAAGTAATGCAAGTAAATACCACAGTTAAAAATGTATAGACTGACACAGGCTAAGTCGAGATAATCTACGTCCGATCGACGGTGAGAACTATCACTTAGCCTTTTCCACTACTATATGGAGCCGCGCTCTACATATTTCATAGATTCTATCAATCCTCAAATGGCGGAGCTGTGCTCTACGCGTATAAATCATGTATCTCATTCTTGTCGACAACCCCGAGTCCTATACCCTGTGTGTCGAACAAGTGTAGTGGTGAGTGCCATAACCCTGGTAGATCTAAGTCCCCGTGAACAACGCATCTCTTGTGCAATGGACACTAGATAATCCCTACTTTAGTTTTCAAGGATCAATAGTCCAAAGTCTCTAGGTTTTCAAGACTAGTTAAGCTACAAAGCCCAAAGAAATAGAGTACAAGTCCAATCTATTACAACATATCCTAATATCATGCTTTTGATCAACTATATGTCAAGAATATCATCAAGCTTAGACATTTAAAGAAATGAAGTATTTCACAAGGCATCATGTTAACAATATCCAATAATGAATAAAAGCAAGAACAACATGATGTGAGATTACAAGTAGCAAATGTCTACAAATAGACTATAAATCGATAAAAGTCAATGAAATGAAGTAGAGAATTCTCACAACTTTACTTACAAGTCACAAAGCTTATCCTAGATTATCCGGCTTCTTGACACCCTAAAACGCGTTCCCAAACTCCCGAGACCTCCCCTTAGTTTCATGGAGTTGTTTGATATGTTTTAGAGTGGGTTAGAGTTGCTAGGTTTGGGTTTTAAACTGGTTTAATTGGGTTTAATGAGTTTTTAGAAATCTTAAAATTTCTGTCCACAGCCTCGGTAATGCGCTAGGGAAACCGACAAAGCGGACTAGGTAGCCTTAGTATGCTAGGTGGAAACCTTTAGCGCGCTAATGTTTTTCTTGTCGAAGAACACTTAGCTGCCCAGAACGTCTAATGCGCTACCCAGAGGGCATAGCGCGCTAGACGTTGCAGAACCCAAAATTCTGCAAGTGCAGAATTCTGGTTTCTTGGACGTCTAAGCCTTCTCCAACGCCCCGGATTTATGGTATCAAAATTCTTAAACTAGCATTACATTGATTCCAAAATTATTTCAATTTATCCTAAAACCATTCCAGCCATTCCAAAGGAAATTCTAATCACACTCGAACCCGAAAACCATTTATACAATATAATAAATTCAAAAACCAATACATACATAGAGAAAATAACTAAGCAAGTCACATACAGTCGGAAAGCTTTCCCTTTCCTTTGTCGCTGCTAGAACCTGTCATTATCCAATTATAAAAAATTCGATAATGTCAAATAAGTTAATCTCACACTATCCAATACAACTGTAATAATCAAATGCATAATAATCCAAAAGATTAAACGAGAAATATCACAATCAAATAACGTTCTCATAAAGTGGTAAGTAAACAATAATAAGGATTCATTCGTGGGAAGAATAACCAAACGAGTCTCGTTCATCTAGACTCTAGGAGTATGATCTGGTTCAACGTGATCTCATGATTACCACGTGATGCAAAGTATCATTAACTTTAGCCCCTCAAGCATAATATAATGTTATATAACCACGGTATAGTTTACACTTTAAGGAGGCCCTAACGCCTTATCCTCCCAAACCGTGTATGCATGTACAACAAAAAATGCAATATCAAGGATCAATGCAATTTAAATGCAATTACAATCATACAATGTCAAGGTTACTAAGGGATTTACTTAACCTTACAAACGCGGCATCACAACTCTTTGGTGCTCCGAATCAGTAAACTAGTCCAAACGGGGCACCAACCACGGTTCTACAATTCATTAATACGTCCTGTAAGTCTCCACAACAACTTCACCATTTTTTTTCAATTATTTGTAATTTAGTCAACCAAATCGCGTCCTGAAACCGCTTAAATACTGCCAAAATAAATTCTCTGATGCCCGAACTTCATTTTTGACTCGAAATTATTGTCCGACATAAAAAATTATGTTGTCTAGGCTTAAATATAATTTTTTCTATTTTTATATATTTATCGGTCCTACTCGACCCGAAAACCTCAAAATCCCTTTAAATCAACTCCTCGGATGTCTGGATCTCAATTTTGACTCCAAATTGTGATTCTAATTTGAAAATTACCTTTGACTAGATTTTAAAACAAATTTTCAAATATCGGACATTTTCGGGTATCGTAGCATGCATTACGAGAAAAATACCCTGGTAAAAATTCTCAATTAAATCTTAAAATCCTCGTTTTTCATAAAAACTGCCAATTTCCATTAATTTATCCAAAAACTTCATTTTTATAATTTTCCTAATTTTCAAGGATTTTATTTAATTGTTTTCCTATTTTTAAAACCATATATATATTATTTTTTATTTATTATTTTATTATATTTTTTATAAGGGGGAAGGAAGTCGTCCCTTTCCTCCATCACGATAGAGTTATTTTTTCTGGATCGGCTTTTGGTGCCCAACCTTATTGAGGTTGGGTAGGGGAGCCCGCGGTTCCCCCTCTTCCCTCCCCCCTCCCACCATTTTTTTCCCTTCTTCTTCTTCATGTTTCCCCCATCAATGCTATTAACAACAATAGAACAAACAACAATGATACCAACAACAACTCAACAAACTTACCCACCACCATCATTTCGTATCTCACACAGTCTTGTTCCCTCTTCTCTATCCCTCTTTCAATCACTCTCTCGATCTCCTTCTCTTGATTTCTTGATCTCTATGTGTGTGAAATCGAATTGGGAAGATAAGGTTTTGTTAATTTTGGAAACATATATTAAGTTTTTTTTATATTTGCATCGCGCGAATCTCGAGATAAATCTAATGTATCCATATATAATATAAATTTGGTTTTCCTAAAGATTCGTAGCACGTATCTCGAGTTCAATCTTTGGCTCAAAACACAACTAATGAGGCGATGTATACTTTGTTGATATATATTAAGATTTCCTCGAGATTCGCATCGCATGAATTTTGAGGCAATTCTAATGATTTACTTATTTTATTTTATTATTTTTCCTCGAGATTGGACAGCATGCATCTCGAGGCATGTAACACCTCGCCATCAACCACTGAATCGTCCAACCATTTCAAATCCACGATGATCACACTATGCATATCTCGAGGCGTATCAAATATATACTTCTTATTTTAATTCAAACTATAAGATTGATTGATATATATATATATATGTATAAACCATATATATATATATATATATATATATACACATATATATTTTTGCGGCCATAAATTTGTCACGCGTGCCAATGACTAACCTCGGGCGTGTACACTATTATACATCCCACGCATGTCACCCTCGACCCAGCGTGTCACTAGGCGCCCATTAATTTATTAATTATTTATATTTTGTTCGTCATTATCTCTTCGATTTACATTCAAATAAATCCCCAAAAAATACCCTAATATCGCTAAAAGTTGGAGAATTTACCAAAGTGCCCCAAAACTTCGAAACAACTGGTCTCACACTCAAATCAAGGTGTGGGGCTCACATCGGCTCATTAAATCTATTTAAAGTCCAAAATTTGAATTTTCAAACTTACTTGTAAATATTTTCTGCGAAACTCGAAATAGTTGTTCGGGTCGACATTTAAACTTTCACGGAACTCGTGTCAACTTGTATCTCGAGACAATACCCAAAAAATACTAAAATTGGAGAAAATTCTCCAACGCATTTCGGAACTCACAAAAACTGTGTATACATTCCACTTAACTTAATTTCGATTTCGTGTCGAAATAGTGTATAATACATCAAATAGGCACACAACACACAAAAATAATATTAAATTTTATGATTTTCAATAAGTAACACATGGGTCCCATCTCAGATACCTAAATCTCAAACTAAATATGAAAATACTTAACTAGCCACCTAATCAAGTTTATAAAATTCTTGGATGTCACAATCTTCTTAACTAATTAAAAATTCCGTCCTCAAAATTTAAACTTACAGGTTACTGAACCAAAAGAGATATGAGAAAATAATTCTTCATATATAACTCTTTTGATCCAAACCTCTAAAACTCTTCCCAAGGTGAAACATTAAGTGGACTCAATCACTTTCATTGTATTTAACAACTCGGTGGTAGAGATAATAACCATTTTAACTTTTTATTTTCCACCATCTTGGTTTAATGAAAAATTAACTCAGTTAGTTGCCAATCCTGGTAATTTATGAATTTCTGACGAGTTAAGCAATCAACTTTGTGGGATATCTGATAACCTTACTTCATTTCTCATCTCATACCTTGAATCCTATTCAAGTATCAATACATAGCAAGACCTAGTCTATCTTGCTTTTCATAATACTATTCTAATTCTAATCTAAATAATATTCCACAAACCGTTGATAATTCTTTCCATATCCATCCAAACTCTAGTAAACATCTCAGTTTACTTTCTCATCACTAACCATCTTTTTTTATTTCAATTATCAGCCAATTAATTCGACTATCATCAATCTAAAATTACATATTGATGCAAAAAATATTTGAGCACAATATTAGATACTAAGTAGAGTCGCGTATCTATCTGATCCACCACCATTCCAACGTTCCCCACCAGAAACCTAGAATCACACAAGTCATCTTATGACTATAGCTCTCATAAACATCTGTCATCCCATGACAAAAAATCTCAAATTCTCAATTCGATCAAAAATAGAAACCTACACATCGTGCAACTCTCACTCATTCTCTAAATGTCTACTCACAATATTATTTAGATCGTGGACTAGAAATCAATTACCAATTCTAACTCGTCAGACATTTCATTTAACTTCATCGATTGGTTAGAAAATTATATTTTCTAACTTCGTCAAATCATTCTATAACGAGTTTACCAAAAACCTCATTCCTTTCACTTTACTAAGATCTCCCACAAACTCACATCTTAATCACTTACTATTCACCAACTTCTCTCATTACCTGAATAAAGACAGTTATCCTTAACTTGTTGTTGTTGTTGTATCCTTAACTTGAGTAGACATACATTTCTAAATAGAGATATCAACATATTTGATGATTATACTCTCATAATATAACTTTGACTTATGTCTCATATATGTTTATAAATATGTTATCTCTTTTTCATTTCTACTCATTTACAATTGAAGAATATTCAATTCTTCAAACATATCAAGTCAGATACACTGTACACAAAGATAAAGCTTACTAACTGAGCTGTAAATCATGCATTTCTCTTCATTTCATTTATATCTTCACCAACATACAAATATCTTACATCATCTCCAATTTACAATAATTAGTAGTTTAAACTTCACCACTGACTTATTAGGTGGTGTAGCACTATAATTAAACCAATGTACAACGTATTCATTGATATTAGTTGTATATTACTTTGGTTTAAAACTTCATTATTCAAATTTTGACTCCTCGCAAGATCCTTGTAAAAATACATTAGGTTTTATCAAACTCATATTTTGATATTCTGAGTCTTATTGGGACTTGTTCACCTGAAACTTCCATTTTCATACTAATGTGAGAATATATGAACCATTTGTTTACTTATACTTAAGCTTCCAATTGACTCTAACAAAACTTCATAGAATCTTTTATTTCGACGTCATCAATTCATTCGATTATTCAAATATGGGTGGACGCGTCACACCGATCTTCTACACTGTGAATGAATCGTGATTATGAAACGCGGTTACTTAGACTTTTGGTCATGCACAACTACTCCAGTGCCTTACCTTGACTAAAGGAGTATGTCCGTGTCACTTCTAACAGTCACAAGTCATCTCAACATCTCATTTTATTTTATACATTGTGTCTATTTCATTCAGTTTTTATCAATCTTAGCTATTCTCACATTAATCTTGCTCTTAGTCCCTTTACAAACTTACCACAACTTTTGCTCAATAACCAAGCCACTTACAGCTCATTAATCTTTACCTAGAAAGGAAAATTATATATCTTCTTTTTTCAAAACTATAGCTAAGAATGATGTGACTTCTTATTATCATTTAATGAATCGAAGTCTTCCTTAACTAATCTTAATTTGAAATAGAGAAACTTCACGACTCAAATACTTAAATTATTTGTTTGTTTATTTTTATTACCTTACGTTATTTCCATTAGTCTTAAATATCGCGACTTTTTTTTCTCAAAAAAAAATTTAGTAATTTTCAAGAGACGATGTAAGATAACTTTGTTATTATTTTTGATGAATTTACCTTTCCATTATTATTTAACTGAAAAGATAGAAGAATTTGAATTTTCAAATGACTAATCAAATTCTTTAAGGATGCCATTTCAATCCTTTAAGTCTTATAAATAAAAATTCTTTCAATATAGGAGCTCATATTGATGTCCTATACAACTCACTTATCGATTCTCAATCGATATATCTATCTCTTCCTTGGTTATATTTTTAAGTCGTAGTGATAAACATCATAACTTAATTTGATTAGAAGTGACTATTGGACACTTTGAATCTCAAAACACAATTAATATGTTTTATTTAATAGCTAATCCAATCAATTATTAGATTTCCCCTACATTTTAACTTCTAACACATTGATCTTATCACTGCATCTTTTTTCAAGTTAAGAAATTTCGTTGATCTTTGTTTTGTAACAACACCTAATTCGATGTTAACAAAGATTTCTTCTAACTCATATATTTCCACTCATTTTATCGGTACTTTGTTCGATTCATAGAACCAATATACTCAACGTCAGTTATAGATAAGTAATTTGAGTAATAAACAATCAAAGTTTTCATTACTTGTATATAGAAGTCATTTGATCGTTTTAAAATATGGTTCTATTTCATTTTTCACTTGACGTTTTGTTTCGAGAAGGAGACAATATTTTACTTCAAAGCATTTTATTTTCATAAAAATCGACTTAGACAATTTGACTGATCCAATCACAGTCTCATTGTGATTTCTAAGTCAATATTCCAGTTGTCTAATCAATTTCCATTTTACATTTTCAACAACCACGTGTCTCCTTTTTCTTTTCATTTGAGACTCGTTCGAAAACAATTCTCAATTAGTTATAAATTAAACCAATATTTTATAGGATAGGTCTTCTCGAGTTAACTCTGCAACCGGTACTAACCTTATTCTAAAACTCAAGATAATCCACATCTTGTGCTTCCAAAAAATCTCAATTTTGTATTATATTTTCCAAACGATTCTCAATCGCTTGAGACTTAATTTAAGTCTATTTTAATGTTTTCCTTAGCGTTTAAAAATTGTAATAATTCGATATTCTCGATTTCCAAGAAATTCATGCTCAGTGTTTACATACATGAATCATTTGGACTTTCCTTCCAACTAATTTCCTATTGGTTTCATAACCGATACTTTCATCAGTTATATCAGTATCGAACCACTTACAACACCTTTGTGAATTCGGACTTCACAAGTCCATTTCACATCAATTTACGCTCAGTTTTGTTTCATAAGCTTATTCTCTCTTTTAATTATTCATTTCTAAACTTACTCGTCATATCTTAAGAGCTAATTGTTGAACGGACAAGAAGAATAAACTTCCAATCGCATATCTAATGATAATACATACATACATACATACATACATACAATACAAATATAACATAATTCATAAAAGTTTTAAACTTTTTAACCTCGTTCCATCGCGTTACTTTCCAACTAATTTACTCACTCAATCACCATTTGCTTCTCAATTAAGGTTTTATCCTTAATTGAGCTAAACCTAGGCTCCGATACTAACATTTTCAGACCCCACCGAATTAGGGCATATGACCGGCCTAGATTACCTTAATCTCTTGATAATCTAGCAGCATTAACCTCTCCATCAATAAACAATTAAGAATAAGATCTTGTAATATTCAATTATAAAACTTTATTAATCGCCAAATATTCTAAATTGAGTCTTAAACTGTAAAGTTCATTTAAATGAATTTAATAATCCTAAAAAATTTCATAATTTTTTTTCGATAGCATCTCATTTATTTTTTTAGCATGCACCAAAAATTTTGGCCTTCAAAAATCTTCATCAAAACCTACTCAGCTTTGGTGGAAATGTTGAAAGACTCATAATCCACCCATAACAATATATATTGCATCAACTAAATTATATATTCATTCTAACTTGATTTCAGGTAACAAAATTCTTAAACTAGCATTACCTTAATTCCAAAATTATTTTAATTCATCCTAAAAAACCATTCCAAAGGAAATACTAATCACACTCGAACTCGAAAATCCATTTATATAATATAATATATTCAAAAATCAATACATACATAGAGAAAATAACTAAGCAAGTCACATACAGTCGAAAAGCTTTCCCTTTCCTTTGTCGCCACTAGAACCTGTCATTATTCAATTATAAAAATTTGATAATGTCAGATAAGTAAATTCCATACTACCCAACACACCTGTAATAATCAAATGCATAATACTCCAAGAGATTAAACAAGAAATATAATCCAAAGAATTTAAATACAACTGTGAATCTATCACCTTTTTGTTGTCCGACCACAATTAGATAACGTTCTCTGAAAGTGGTAAGCAAACAATAATACAGACTCATACGCAGGGAGAATAACCAAACGAGTCTCGTTCCTCTAAATTATAGGAATATAATTTGGTTCAACGTGATCTCATGATAACCACGTAATGCAAAGTATAAGTGACTCCAGCTCCTCAATCATAATATAGTGTTCTATAACCACGGTATAATCTACACTATAAGGATACTCGTAACGCCTTATCCTCCCAAACCGTGTATACATGTACAACAAAAATGCAATATCAATGATCAATGCAATTTATACGCAATTATAATCATACAATGTAAAGGTTACTGTGAGATTTACTTAACCTTATAAACGCGACATTGTAACTCCCTTGTGTTCCGAATCAGTAAACTAGTTCAGACGAGGCTCCAATTGCGGTCCTATAATTCCGTCCGGTAAGCCTCCAGAACAACTTCACCATTTGTTTTTTAATTATTTGCAATTTGCTCGACCAAATAGCGTCTCGAAACCCCTTAAAGACTACCAAACTAAATTCTTCGATTCCCAAACTTTATTTTTGACTCAAAATTATTATCCAACATAAAAAGTATGTCGTCTAGGCTTAAATACAATTTTTTCCACTTTTTATATAATTATTGGTCCAACTCTACCTAAAAACATTGGAATCCCTCCAAATAGACTCCTCGGATGTCCGGATCTCAATTTTGACTTCAAATTGTGATTTGGAATCGAAAATTACCTTTGCCTATATGTTAAAACAATTTTTCAAATCTCCGACATTTTCGGGTATTGTAACACGCACTACGAGAAAATTACCCCAGTAAAAATTCTCGACAAAATCTCAAAATCCTCATTTTTCATAAAAACTCCCAATTTCCATTAATTTATCCAAAAACCCAATTTTTTATAATTTTTCTAATTTTCAAGGATTTTATTTAATTGTTTTCCTATTTTAAAATCATATACATGTATTATTATTATTATTATTTATTTATTATTTTAATATATTTTTTTAATAAGGGGGAAGGGGCGTCCCCTTCCTCCCTCACGATTCTTCTCTGTTTCAACAAAGAAGAATTTTTTTTTATTCATGATCGGTTTCTGGTGCCGAACCCCATTGGGGTTGGGCGGAGGAGCCCACGGTTCCCCCCTCCCACCATCTTTTCTCTTTTTTCTTCTTCCGCCTCCCTCCATCAATGCTATTAACAACAATAGAACAAACAACAATGATACTAACAACAACTCAACAAACTTACCCACTACCATCGTCTCGTCTCTCACACAGTCCCGTTCCCTCTTCTCTATCCTTCTTTCGATCACACTATCGATCTCCTTCTATTGATTTCTCGATCTCTCTGTGTGTGAAATCAAATTGGGAAGATAAGCTTATATTAATTTTGGAAACATATAAATTTTCTCGATATTTGCATCACGCGAATCTCATGACAAATCTATTGTATCCATATATATAATACAAATTTGGTTTTCCTCGATATTCTTAGCACGTATCTCGAGGTCAATCTTTAGCCCAAAACACAACTAATGAGGCGGTGTATACTTTGTTGATATATATTAAGATTTCCTCGAGATTCACATTGCACGAATCTCGAGGCAACTCCAACGATTCACTTATTTTATTGTATTGTTTTTTCTCGGGATTGGACAACATGCATCTTAAGGCATGCAACAACTTGCCCTCAACCACCTAATCGTCCAACCATTTCAACTCCTCGATGTTCACACTACGCGTATCTCGAGGCATATCCAATATATACTTTTTTTAATTCAAACTATAAGATTGATTGATATATATTTATATATATAAACCATATATATAAATATATATACACATATATATTTTTGCGGCTATAAATTCGCCACACGCACCAACGACCAACCTCGGGCGTGCACACTATTGTACATCTCACGCGTGTCACCCTCGACCCCGCGTGTCATTAGGTGCCCATCAATTTATTAATTATTTTATTTAATTTCGTGATTATCTCTTCGATTTACGTCCAAATAAATCCCCGAAAAATACTCTAATTTCGCCAAAAGTTGGAGAATTTACCAAAGAGCTTCAAAACTTCCAAACAACTGGTCTCGCACACAAATTGAGGTGTGGGGCCTACTTCGGCTCGTTAAGTTTATTTAAAGTCCGAATTTCCAAAATTGTAAATATTTTTCGCAAAACGCGAAATAGTTGTTCGTGTCGACATTTAAACTTTCACGCAACTCGTATCGACACGTATCTCGAGACAATATCCTAAAATTATCAAAATTGGAGGAAATTCTCCAACACGCTCTGGAACTCACGGACACCGCTTATACACTCCACTTAACCCTATTTCGCGTCGAAGTAGTGTATAATACATCAAATAAGTACATAACACACAAAAATAATATTAAATTTTATGATCTCCAATCCGTAACACGTGAGTCCCACATCGGATACCTAAATCCCAAATTAAATATGAAAATACTTAATTAGCCACCTAATCAAGTTTATAAATTCTCGGATGTCATAGATTTAAACTTTATGATTTAATATTTATTTATATTTATTTATATTTATATATATAACTATATATATACAAATAAATATATTCACCTATGTATTTTCGCACCTAAATATTTGTCGCGCGCCAATGACGATTGCCGGGCGCGCACACTATTGTACGTCTTACGCGTGTCACACTCGACCCCATGCATCACTAGGCGCCCATCAATTATTAATTATTTAATCATTTTCAATATATATTTATATATAAAATTATGTATACGCATATATATATTCATGCGTTTATAATTCCGTCGTGCGTGCCCACGAGTACACTCGAGCGCGTACGCTACCCCACGGCTCGTGTGCGTCACCCTTGACCCACTCACGGTATATTAGGTGTCCCATAGATTTTCAATTATTCAGATACACGCCAAATGATCCAATTAATTTCAATAAATATCAACACATATCGTACGAACACAAAACAACACGCGCTAATCGAGACAAGTCGGGCTTAATCACGAGGCTAACTCGGGTTAATTAGAACTCGAATTAATATTAATCACTTGCTTAAGGTAATGGGTTGTTACAATCTCCCCAATTTAAAATATTTTCATCCTCGAAATTAAAGGAAACGTACAAGTTATTAGTAATTCCGAAGAGAAATGGAAATTGCTACTCCATGTATAGCTCCCGTTCATCAAGTGATATTTTAATTTTCATGAAACTTCATTTTCTCTTAATTCGAACCTATAAAGACTTTTATAGATGAGACTTTCAAAAGTACAACAAAATTGTCTTTTAAACTCTCCAATAATCCAAAATGCTTGACTCCTCAACATCTAAATTTTTACTAAGTTGTAGTTATATATCACATAGCCTGCCATACCCTCTCTGTGTTGCTCTTGATTATCTCATTTTTTTTTACAAAAGCTTTACCCCCAATCTTAGTTTTGTACATCAGTGTACAATAATATTGCGCATATTCAGCTTTACCATTCAATGATGTAATCCACCGGATTATCTTTGTTATCAGATAGCTCACATAAAGGAATCTGTTTTCTTTTAGTGGTTAAGCGTTATGAGACACAAGCTAGAAATATTTATTCTTAAGAACCAGGATTAGCAGCTCGATTTCTTCGTCAACACAGAGAAAAATATATTGTACTAAGATTGAGAATGGTTTTCAAATATATCAATAACTTCTTCCACCTCTAGAAGCAAGTCTTGGATCTCCGTCCGGGGAATCAAACACTGAAACATCATATCTCTCACATTTCCAAATTCATATATCTTGCTTAATCCATCAAAATAATAACATAATCTCACTGGCAAGAATTTGCAGACTTGATAAATCTATCAACTACAACTCATACATCATTGTGCTGACATCAAAATTTAGTTAATTTCATTACATAACCAACATCTATGATATCCTTTTACCATTAGATATAGATAAGAACTTACTTACCCCTTCATGTTTTTATTATCCAGTCTCAACCTATTGAATAACTCTTACATCATATATCATCATCTCAAACAATTCATAATCTTCTTGTATACCCCAATGCGATATATCATTGTCTGTATAACCAATATAAAGAGATCCATGAGATCATCAAAGTAATTCTTGCCTAAAATTCTTTCTTGACTGGTATTATCATTTCATAATTTAATACAGCCAGCACAATTTCATTAAATAATATAATATGGATGTTAATCCTTGATAGCCAAATCTTGGCATATCAAGTGATTCCAATTAAACTTCTTAATCATCTTATCACCTAATTAATCAAACTCTTGGCTTAGTTCCAATCTGAGCTTCAAAGAACCGATCTGTAATTATCAATTCCAATCACTCAGTTGATGATGTAACTGCAGGACTTTACTCCATCATCATTATTACACATATATCTCAAGAGATAGTACTAAGGAGTTCCTATTATAATTACACTTTGCGTTCTTTCCTCTATTCAAAGTATTGATCACATCAATCACTTTGTGTGGGTGATTTCTCAGAGTACATTATATTCGAGAACTTAGGTTAATTATTTCACCTTTAATTCATTTCACTCTAACATCTATACTCTTCAAACTCCCATAGCTTGAAGACCTCCAAATCACATTGCACCAACTCTTTGGTTTTTTTATATACTTCTCATTTGTCTTCTAGTGTTTCCTCTAAGATTCTCTACTCTTAGGATAACTAAAAGACTCTCCAAACCCTTTTTCATGGATATGTCTGTATTTCAAACCCTACAATGAATGAGTGAACTTGTGCAACCCATTTAATTGAATAGAATCATAAATAAATTGGGATTTACGCCCATATTTTATAATCATAAGTCTCAACTCTAGGACTTACCTTTGCTATTCATTTCATTCATCATTTAAAATACATTTCAAGCTTTTATTCTACAAGTGATGCCTTAAATTGTTTGGTACAACTACTAAAACAATTATTCTGCAATATTTCTTCTTAAACTTCCTTGAACTATATAATAATATAAACTATAATATCTTGCATCGCTGTGTCAATACACAACTACATGAAATAAAGTATTAGGCCAAACCTTTAACTTTTTCATATTCTAGATATAATCAAGCAATTATTGTAGTCAAACTACATTTCAATTTCCTCCCAAGGCATCCTTGTGTCTCTTACGACTCATCTCAATTTCACTCTTAGATTAATTGAACATACAACACAACAATACTACAAATCTTTGTATACGTTGTTTGTATCATTCAATTATTGCAGGATAACACTACTTTTCTCACTATGTGTTGAATATAGGACCAATTTCTGATTGTCTCAATCCTTGTCAAATCCTTTGACTCGCAATTAGGACTCAACACATGTTTGAGTAATTTATGTTTGAAGCTTAGTATTTGCACTTTCAACCTTTTGGTATAAACCAATTTATCGTCAAAGTTCACATAACTTCATGATAATGCTTGTGCCATTTTCTAATTCATCAAACCATTTTTATTTTATCATTGCTAACACAGATAATATTATCCAATAGAGTTCAACAACTCCATGTTTTCAATTTATGAATATTGTAAGAGCTCTAGTGAGTTTTCATGGTTTCCACCTTAATTTTCAACATAATCAAGCCATTGTCTGACTTCATTTTCATATATTCCAAATTTGATCTTCAATAACTGACAAACATATCTCAAATAATTCTTGAGAACAACTGGTTTCTTGTGATAGACCGAAATGAGTTATCGATTCTAGGCAATGAATATTCATTCTAAATTTGCTTAAAATTGACTCATCACTCGAGTTGAGTTCTCAAACTCATAGTTATTTCAAATTTAATGTTTCGTTTAGTTTATTATAACTTGTATTATTGTATATGTTTGTGCGTTTTAATGTCTTTATTTTTCAGGCTTACTTTTAAACCTTAAGGACAAGGTTTGGTTTAAGTTTGAGGGCATCGTCATTACACCACGCTATGGGAAAGTGGTAAGATAGGCTAATAAATAAATATAAACACTCCAGGTATGATCGTTTTAATTTTAATTTGAAACAGTTAAGGAGGAAAACATGATAGTGTATAAATATTATGTTTTATTCACTATATGAATGTTTAAGTAGTATAAATTAGGTTATATATAGTAATATGTAATGAGTAAGAAGTTCATTTGCATGTTCATGCCTTTAATTATGGATGAGTATATTACAAGTATCTTGTTGATATGAAACTCAAGAGAGTATTTTAAATTTTGAATAAGAAAAAAATTAATGTAGAAAACAACGATGTGATTTCCTGATTAGAACAAGAAATTAGGACACTTCTTGTGGAAAAAGTTAGATCTCTAAAGATTCTATAATAAGTGTGAATCTTACTTAAAAAATACAAAGCAAATAAAGCTTAGTACAAAAAGGGAAGAAATAGTCATTGTATAGTAGAAGTTGGAGTTAACTTACTTTATTTAGTGAAAGTGATAGTGCTAACAAGAGTGTTATAATTAAAAAATGATAGAATCCCACAAGTTCTATAGGAAATAGAGCAGAGAACTTGATTGTTGAAAAAAGTAAGGAAGAATAAAGTCTATAGGAAAAGGAGCAGAGACTTTTATCTAAAAAGGAAAAGAAAAAAAAAAGAAACATGAAAAAAAATTAAAGTGAAAGAAGGCGCAAGTAAACTAAAACCTTTTTAAATAAAAAATTTAGCTCAAGTACGAGTACCTAATTGAGTTAAATTTTCATTCCAACTATGTAAAAGTCCTATAGAATCTTGAAGTACTAAAGTCTACCAAAGATGAGTTTGATCTAATTCCTGAGCTTAATGAGAAATCATGAGATTGTATACTTGCTACTTGAGTGGTGAAACGAAACAAACTTATAAGTAGTGATGGTTTTTGGTTTAAATCTACTTTAATATTTTGAAAGTAAAGTAATATGAGTTGTTAAAGCTACATGTCTTAAAAATATAAGTTTTTGGAAAGAAAAACTCTTGAGTGGATCGTTAACTTGAAACTTTGTAAATTAAATGATACTCCATGAAGAACATAAATTGAATGAGAACTATTTATTAGGAGGCTTAGTAGAATACACATTTGCTTGAGATATGCAAAACCTTATGTTTAGGGGTATTTTACAAGTGATTATTTATACGTATATCTAGGGTAAGTTTAGTATTATATTTAGTATAAATATCCTCAAATGAGTTCTAATTCATGGTATTATTGCATTTTCATGGAATTAAGGTGTAATGGAAGGAATCAAGGACAAACGAGAAGAAACGGAGCAAAAACTCATAAATTCAGAGTTGGCACTGTGTGAGCATGAGTAGACGCTATGGGTAGACGCTATGGGAATACAAGGTATAGGATGGGAAAGAAGAAAAATAAAAAAAATCAACTCTGGATGTCCGGTGCAGTGTTGACGTCGTGGCACACAAAGGACAGTGTTGGGACACACAAGGGATGACATCAAGACTCCAGGAGCTCAAAAACACAAAATGAACCAGTGGCGTAATGACAGAGCCGTACCTTAATACACACGGCTTCAAGGTAGTAAGTAACATCACCAATTTCGCAAGAAATAGAAAGTGAAGCTTTAATTCGGGTTAAATTGTAATTTAAGGTTTCTAATTATTATTAAGTAGTATAAATAGGTATTAGGACATGGTAAACTAGGAAGACACCACCATATAGAAGGAGATTAGACTCCATTAAAGTAATTTAGCATTGAGTTTGAGTATTAATGAGTTTTTGGGGGAGAAATATTGAAGACTCAACGTTTGCAATCAATATTTGGTTTCATTGATTAATTCAAGGTAATATTTATATTTATCTCTTATTTGCAATAATTTTTATACTGAATTATGATATGTGTGTTTCAATGATGTGTGAGTAATCTATTTGTCTTAGGGATCAATGGATCATATGATATGAATGTTATGCTTTTAATTGGAATAAAAATGATAATAAGAAGTGCAATGGCTAGAATTGTTATTAATTCTGCGTGGAATACTTTAGACATATTGATAACGTGTCTAGTGAACTTAGGCTTTAGAAGTTATCATGGTCATTGAAGCTTCTAATTCGGGCATGAACGGTACAACCATAAAATAAACAACATCGATAGATAGTTGTTGATTAGGGAGGCGTGGATAGTAAACTTAGTTGGTTATGAATCTAATGATTTGAGACTTAAAGCAATGTGGAGCTAACGTTATTCACACCGATAGGTGGAGTTCTAGTTTGTACATTAGAATCTTCTCCGTCATGACATTGGGTTGAAGTGTATTTGAAAGAAATTTGTCTATTCTAATTAGGCATTGCACAAAACATATTGAGATGTAAACATAAATACAAAACATAATATTAAATTATCTAGGTGAAATTGTGAACTAAGATATCCTTAATATAAGAAGTCAACTAAAGTTTAAAGTGATTTGTTAGAATAATTTAGATTAGTATAAAATCAATTAAAAGTGAATCACTTAGCAATAATTTAAGTTAAGTAGGTAATATACAACTAGTGCAAAAATATTTCCCTGAGGACGATATCCGTGATCAACGTAAATTGATTGCAGTATTACTACAAGCGAGTTGTTATACTTGCGACACGCACACCAGTAAGCCTGCTGGTCTGTCTTTGATCCCGATGCTGCTAGCATAGCGCGTATGTCTCTCCTCACTCCCTCAAGAAATCGACTCTTACGCGTTGTCGCGGACGGAAAATACTCGTGTGGGAACTCATCCAACTCACTGAACCTTAACGCATACTCGGCCACGATCATGTTGCCTTGTACCAAGGCAATAAACTCCATAATCTTGTGAGCCTTGATGGTCTCCAGGAACCAATCATCATAGAACATACGCTTAAACTACAACCAACTCATATTCAACCCTTTAGTCATCTCAATGTATAGCCACCACTTGTGTGCTTTATGTTCTAATAGGAAAGTAACCAATGGCACCATACTAAACTCATCAATGCCCAAAGTCTTCCTTCTCTTGTCCATGTTCATAATCCAGGCCTCTGCCTCAATCATATATGACTCTTAAAAGAAGTGTGTATGTCATATTTAATGACTTCCTTTTGTATTTTGCCCATCAAACATGCTTTATTATCTCTGTCAACTACAGTTACGGCTATTGCCCCTAAGATTTTAGTGCAAGGCCATATTGGCCCCAAGTTGAAGTCCAAGTATCGATCTGGCACATTGTCAAACCACTCTAAGGGTTTGTTTTACCCCTTGGTGGTCCACATGTCAAACAAACCCGTGGGGCCTCAAGCCAAGGGCGTAAATGGGATTACACTTGCGTTTCCCGAGGACCCAACAGTAGGTCTCACAACCTGACAACATCGCACCATGACCCAAAGCGACCCTTAGGTAATATAAAACTAAAGAAAAATAAATTGCAAATTCAATAACTTTGAATTATAAAGTGTATTGATATGATATGTATATTAATTGTCGAGATTCACAAATGAGTCCACAAAGAACTTCGAACGTGGGATGATCGGTCGGGAGTCTCACGACGAGTCTAGGTACGTGGGGAGCTTGCTTCATTATCATGTATGACATGTTATTAGTTAAATTAGGATTTACGATTTGAACTTAAGAGAGTGCTTTGTGACATAAATAGCAGTGATGTGGCACTGTGCCCACTAAAAGAGAGTGGTCTGCGCCACGAAATACAGTGGTGTGGCTATTGTCCCACCAAAAAGAGAGTGGCCTGCACAATGAAATATAAGTTCACAAGTGGTCACATTCGGTGATGTTTTTAGAAGAACTTACTATTGTTTTGATGGGACTAGTAAGAAGACACAACGACCATTGTGTCAACTAACGGTTCACATCATATCAAGAGTGAGGGATTCGGTCACCGAGTTCTTGCTAATAGCTAGCATGCATTGAATGGAACAATGACTTATATTTATTATTATTCTTTTATGATATATCTCTTGTGAACCCCTTTGCATGATGAACTAGAGTTACGTATGATTTGTGAATCTTACCTTTATGCTATTGTTTAAGGATCGACAAACGAATCTCATCTTATTAGTTCACCTCAATGTTTTTCTTGTTTTGAGTATGGGACTTGATTCCATGCTCGAATTTAATGCTTATTGACTTGGAGCGAGTTTTTCGCTTATTGAGCCATGTTGTCTATTGTAGCTCGCCCCACTTACTTTCTAGGTACATCCACATATGCGTTAGTTTCATACAAGGGAAAAGCACCCGCTTGAAGTATTCCGTTACATTATGAGCCCTGAATGCTTCTATTATCTAATTACTTGATAATAAGAACAATAAATTTAGGGTTGTAATTTATGATAGGCTATTGGGTAGTTTGAACACCTATTTATCTTAGTTTAAACATCTTGGAAGCTTTTTGAAAGGATTAAACCTATTTAGACTTTGAAACATTTATCTTATTGATTATACGACTTATGGGATTTTACTTTTATTTTAATTTTCACATTTAGTATTCCTTATTGTTATGATATTATTATGTTGGTTGAAATAGGCCTGTCAGGTTGTTAATTAGGCCTGGTTTAGGTATCAGGCTTGGGTAACGGTATGAGCTTCGTGACTTGACTCTATTAAGGGTCACCATAATTGGTATCAGAGCATAGGTATTAGAACCTAGGGAAACATTATGTTTGTGAACCTAAGTTCATAGAACCTTTAAGATTAAAGGTCAAGTCTAAGTCGAAAAAACCAATTGCATGGGACAATAGTTCTGTGACATCCATGAATTTTATAAACTTGATTAGGCGACTTATTAAGTATTATCGGATTTAATTTGGGATTTAGGTATTCGATGTGGGACCCACGTGTTACGAATCAGAGATCATGAATTTAATATTATTTTTGTGTATCGTGTGCCTATTTGATATATTATACACTATTTCGACGTGAAATAGGGTCAAGTGGAGTGTATAAGCAGTGTCCATGAGTTTCGAAGCACGTTGAGAATATTTCTCCAATTTTGGTCATTTTTGAGTAATTTTCGGAATTTAATTTGGTCATAAATTGAAGAGATACCTAAAAAATTAAATTAAATAATTAATAAATTGGTGGGCACCCGTGACACACAAGGTCGAGAGTGACACGCATGGGATGTACCATAATGTGCATGCCCGATGGTAGTCGTTGGCATGCATGGCGAATTTATAGCCGCGAAAATACATAGGTGCATATATATTTATATATATAAATATATAAAAACCACTCCAAAGAAACAGTAAATTAGCAATGGAATTAGCAACGAAATAACAATGGAATGTGAGTGAGAAACTGTTTAACCAGGTTGAACAGATTACCAACGGATTAAAAACAAAATTTAGCAACAAAAATAAATTCCGTTGGTAAAAAACTCCCGCCAAAATGTCCCACCTAATATTCCATTGCGTATCCTTTGTAATTTATTATTTACAACGGATTAGCAACGGATTTTGACTAATCTGTTGCTAATCCGTTGCATAAATTTATTTACAACGGATTATCCGGATTAGCAACGAAATAGTCAAAATCCGTTGCTAATCGATTGTAAATAATAAATTGCAATGGATTCACATCGGATTATCTTATATCCATCTTGATTCTGTTGGGAAATTTAGTCCCCCTGGTATTCGGGTGTTAAACTACAAATTGAGATAAAAAAAAGGACATGCCCTAGTATTAGATCGAACTCTTCTTTTTCTTCAACTCCAGCAACACCTCAACCCACGAACCAGCGAATCCCCACCAACACCACCAACACCTCAACCCACGAACCTCCACAACAACACCATCGACACCTCAACTCTTCTCGTCTTCATCTTTCATTGTGCCCTCTCACTCTCAAAACGCGAAATACACACACAACGAGGCCGAGAGCGGGACCGAGCGAACAACAACGACGACGAAGGCACCTCCATCACCATTGATCGATAATCCACTCAAAAGTAGGGATTATCTTTGTTTCGTGAAGAAGCCCTAAATCCAGTCAACTGTTGAGCGAGCGAACAACAATTGTTGTGTTGAAGAAGCACCAAATCCAGTCAACGAAAGCAACATCACCACCGAGTCCTTCCCCCCATCAACACCTATTCTTTCATTCGGTCTCTCTCTCTCTCTCAATACCACCACCAAGTCCTTCCCCCCATCAACACCACCACCGTTCTCCCCCCCCCATCAACACCACCACCGAGTCCTTCCTCTTCATCCCTAATTCCACCATCTTCCCCTCATCAACACCACCACCGAGTCCTTCCTTTTACTACCTAATTGAGACCAATTTTTTCAAGTTTTCTTTGACTTTTTAGTTGTTTTTGTCAATGTTCTGTTTCTTTCTGAACTGCTTTTACTATGAGTTTTTAGTTTATATATTGTGTTTGATTATGCTCATTGATACATTTGATTATGCATATGCACAAGTAGAAGTTCAAAAGAACTAATGATTCAGTTCATGACTAAAGTGAGAAAATATTTTTGCACCACAGTTCAGTGACCTACTTGCACCACAGTTCAGTTCAGTGAGAAAATATTTGATTATACATTTGATAATGGTGTTTTGATATATTGTATTTGATCATGCCACTACTTGCACCACAGTTCAGTGACTTACAGAACACATGTCAGTTGCCAACTTTACAGAGAAACCGAACAACACAATATTTTTGCACCGTAATTTAAGTCTATCATAAACTTTCCAAAAAAAAAAAAATAACAACACCAACAATAGATTTACCAGAACTTAATAGCTAAAAGAAAATAGAAAGATACATATAAACTTTACAGAGTGCTGCTTATTGATATCTCTCACTGTCACAGATTCCCGGGGAAGAGAAGAACCTTGGTCCTCATGATCGATTGATTCATGTTTATCATTTCACTAAGGATCCATCTCAAAACCAGCCGGTACACTGATATGGCTTGATTTCATGTATTGATATACTATATGTTTAAGTTTATATTGAAGAACTTGTTCTTTTTAACAGCAAGTTTGGCGAACCATTTTTCTTGATCATCCATGAAGGCAAGACACTAGCTGAAGTTAAAGTTCGTATACAAAAAAAGTTGCAGGTCCCTGACGATGCAAGGTATTTTCTTCTCCAGTATCATGTATATGTACTCATGTGTCAGCTTTTTGTGCCAATTGTTTGTTTCCTAGCTAGAACATCTACTTACATGAGTTCTATTTCTCTATATTGTAACTTTCCTATGTGGTTTATATAACTATTTACAATTCTTATGTGGTTATATGATTCGTTGCATCTGTTGTTCGATCAGCAAAAGTTGAAATAAAGCAAGATGACAAAAACTCCTACAATGAAAGAAACTCTGAGTTTAGAATAGAGTAAAAAATTGGAAGTGTATCTTCTAACAATAATGATAACCAGTAAAAAGTTGGGACCCCAAACGTTTTTGGCATATGTAGAACACCTGATCAAAGTTGGGACCCAAAACTTGGAAGTGTATCTTCTAATATGTTTTTTTTCTTTTTCTACAATGTTCTTACTTCCATTTGTGCTTTCTGCATTGCTATTAGTTCATCACAAGCTCAGTCATTGCCCAGTCTAGAGTTATGAATGTTATGTCTGTTCCTGCCGCAAACATGTCCTGCATAGAGAATTCGCACATATTTTAGGGACTAGTTAGGTGTTCTACATATGCCAAAATGTCATGGGATTAGTGGAAGAAAAGACCCTGTTGCTTCTTCAAGGACTTGGTGAATGGGAGGGGGTTTTTGAATTCTGATCAAAGTTTGTATTCAGGGGATGAGAGGAGTAGGGAGTATGTGGAGCAGTACAGTACGGATGAGGGGGTGTTTTTTGAGGACTTTGTGTAGGGGATGGTCAAGATGGGGGATTTGCAGTCTGGGAAGGCTAAGGAGGTCAAGAAGAATTGTAGGGTGGTTAATGGGGACAATTTTAATCCAATAAGGTTGGAGACGATTAGAGGTTGATTTTTTTTTTTTTTTGTACTTAGTGGTGATGTTATAGTGGCTTCATTAGATGGAATACCATATAATAGAGTTGATGGGAAAATAGAAAAAATAATAATAATAATAATGAAACAATTCAAGTGAATAGTTTTTATGAAGAAATGTAAAAATTGGTTTGATTAAGTTTTTAGAACCTCCCTGAAACTCTGCTTTTGACAATTGATGCCTCTACCATATCACCATAGATGCTTTGGCAATTTATTTATTTCTTCTTTATATTATTTTTCTTTGTTAGAAGTCTATGCTTGCACATGTTATGATATATTGTTATGCGTAATCAAGAGTTTTTCTAATGTCATGATTGAATGGATTTGGCTACTAATCCACTATAGCAGTAGTGTAGTAAAAAAAAGAACAGTAAAACCAAAGAATAGAGACAATAGATAGGGGTAAGTTGAACTTCATTAATCCAAGGTGATCAGCAATGTATCTTCTTTTATATCTTCTTCTTCTTCTTCTTCTTCTTCTTCTTCTTCTTCACCAACAGCTAGTGAGTCGTCGTCATCATCATCATCATCATCATCATCTGTTGAAAGAAAAGAAAAAAAAGCCCAAATCGTAGGTTCATTCCCAAATCCCTAATTTGTGAAGAGCAAGGAATTAGTTCAGAAAGATGGAAACTTTAAGAAGGGAATGAAAAAGTGGTGAGAGAGAAGGTGACCTTGCCTCACCTTAGCTTGGGTGAGTGGCCGAGAAACTATGCTAAGCAAAATCAAGCTAACTCCCTCACCCCCAAACGTAACGCAACTAATCTCTCTCTATAATTACACATTTAATTAGCTCACATGTTCATCTCATAATATCCCCCCCATTTAGAAGTCCTCAATTGACATCCACTAAATGAATTGGGACCAATAGAGTAAAAACTTTGAATATAAGATGCATCCGCATGCTCATTTTACAAGATAGACGATCCAAAAACAAATATTTGTGAAAATTAAAACTGGGAGTATAACATATCGACATTTGTATGGTAAAAAACATAGACGATCCAAAAACATATTCCTTGCTTGCATTCTTTAGAATAGGCTCAAATATTCTTAAAAGTGGCTGCAAGATAGAAATTCGTTACTCGAATAGAGCATAAAAAAGGGGTTCCAATCCCAACAATGTGAATTCGTTCTAAAATGATGTTATAGCCACGGTGTGTTCCGTTTAAATAGTTCCATGAATGAAAGTAGTGTATATACAAAGAGCGCATATCCATATGTATAAGACTAGAATCCATTTAACAATCAGTCAATAATAATTAAGAGCGCACCAAATAGGAAATCATTACTTTCATGGTGTATGCCACCCTATGCATAACAAGTAAATAACAAAATTCTTCTTTAAAAAGTGTGAGTCCAATAAACGTTAGGATATTTAGGTTTATTTTAGAGGGTGAGGAGAGAATACAAAGCATAAACTACTTAAGATTTCAAATGTCCCTGTCATCTCTTAAGTGAATGCATGGATGAAATTGAGAATGCCCCCTTGTTTTTTCATATTTTCTCTATCATTCCTATTTTAACGGTTCTCTTTAATTTTTTGTATCCCCCGATAGGAGAAATAATCCAGTTTTGAGTCATTGCAAGCGTGGAAAGATAAGTCTTCTCACACTCTTCACTTTCTTATTTTTATTTTAAATTTTTTTTGTTTATTTGTGGAAACTCGTTACCGTAGACCCTTTTTAAAGTTTCAAGGTGCGAGTTAAGTAATAGAAAAAAATAGAATGAAAAGTAGATCCTATGTAACCCAATTCTTTTGATACCAATTTTTCCATCCAAGTAGGGAAGCAATTAAAGGAATTGTTCATGTGTTCAATGCTTTCATTTCGATTGCAACTTGCGAGTTCACTCCTTGTTGAATATCTCGAGTTGTTAATATGAATTGGATTTAGCTTTTAATTCATATTTATATGATATTGTTAATTGTTGGGGAGATGTGAGACCTTCTTGGCATTCTCCCACTGATGATTATTAGGTTCTGATATTTTTGGTAGTCCATTTTATAAGGGAGGCTCTGCAAATTTTTTTGTAGAATATGCAAAACTAATGTTGAACTTAATGCCAAGCATTTAGTTCTAAATATTAATCAATCTATGGAACCAAATGTAATTGTTATTTACCATCCAAATAGGGATGCAATTAAATGAATTGTTCATGTGTTCAATGCTTTCATTTCAGTTGCAACTTGCGAGTTCACTCCTTGTTGAATATCACGAGTTGTTAATATGAATTGGATTTAGCCTTTTAATTCATATTTCTATGATATTGTGAATTTGTTGGGGGAGATGTAAGACCTTCTAGGCATTCTCTCACTGATATTTGTTAGGTTATGATATTTTTGGTAGTCAATTTTATAAAGGAAACTCTACCGAATTTTTTGTAGAATATGCAAAACTAATGTTGAACTTAATGTTAAGCATTTGGTTCTAAAGATTAATCAATCTATAAAACCAAATGTAACTATTATTTGTTTTTTGACTTCAAATACTTTCAGGAATCCAAATTTTGTTGTATGAACATGACAGTGATTGGTTTTACTGAAGTTAGAACACTCACCTAAATAATTCCAGTTAACTCTAGTGATTATACTAGTCAAATCAGTCTAGTTTTGTCAATTCTTATGCATGATATGGGATAAAATCTCATTGACTTGAACGAAGTTAGTTACCTCCTTCGTAAATTGGATTCGCCTTGAGATACGCGTAGCGTGAGCATTGAGGAAGAGAATGGGTGATATGCTGTTGTTGGAGAGGCTTTGTTCGCGCCTCGAGATGTGTGCATCCTAATCTCAAGGAGAATTAAGTGGTGAATATATGTGATTGAGTGACTATTTATAAAACTATTTGATCTACTTCGAGATACGTGATATATATCTCAAGGAGATCAAAATAATTGGTTTTGTTTAAGTTGGTTAGGTGATGATGATCTTGTTTATATCCACCAAGATCAACCTCGAGATACGCGGCACGTGTCTCGGAGAAGATCAACATATATAATAACCTTGAAATTCATGCGATACAAATCTCAAAGAAATCTTAATATTTATTTTCAAACCAACATAATCGCCTCATTCTTCAAATTCGACAGTGATGAATTCGAAATCGAAAGGAAGAGTAGGAGGATGAAATTGACCGAGAGGGAGAGGAGATCAACGATGGAGGCGAGGATAAGGTAAGGTGTTGTTGCTTTGTTGTTGTTGTTGTTGTTGTTGTTGTTGTTGTTGTTGTGGTGATTTTCATGGTGGAAGTGAAATGGGTGGCTCGGACGATATAAGGGAGACCACTCCCTTGCCTAAACCTAACCTGGGGTTGGGGTTGGGAACCCAACCCCAACAAAAACTGAAAAAAAAAACTAACGAACTGCTAAAATAAGGATTGCTGGAGGAAGAAGAAAGGGGGTTTAACCTCGAATCGGACTGAGCTGGGTCTGGTTCAACTGAATCGGACCGGTTCGGTTCAGGGGTCAAACCACCTAATTAAAAAAAGAGGAGAAATTGCTAGAAAGTAAAATTTTTTTTTAGAAAATGAGAAAAAAATCAAAAAATTCTTTTTTTGGACAAATAAATAGAAATGAGAGATTTTTATGAAAAATGAGGATTTTGATATTTTCTTAAGGATTTATACCAGAGTTTTTCTCGTAAAACATGTTACGATACCCGAAAAAGCTCAAAATTTTAAAAAATATTTTAAAGCCTAGCCAAGGATAATTTTTTATTCCAAACCACAATTTGGAGTCATAGTTGAGATCTGAACATTTGAGGAGTTGATTTGAAGGGATTTCGAGGTTTTCAAGTCGATGAGGACTAAATAAAATATAATAAATTGAAAACAATATATTTAAGCCTAGACAAAGAAATTTTCGATGGCGAACAATAATTTTGAGTCATAATGACATTCGGGTATCAAAGAATTTATTTTGGAAGTATTTTAAGGGTTTCAGGACGCGATTAGGTCAATTAATTTGCAACTAATTGAGAAAAATTATAGAATTGTTATGAAAACTTACATTAACGTATAAATGAATTGTAGGATCACGATTGGACTTACCGACTCGGAGCGCAAGGGGGTTGCAATATCACGTTTGTAAGGTTAAGTAAATCTAATAGTAACTTTTACATTGTATGATTATAATTTCGTATAAATTGCATTGATTCTTGATATTGCATTTTTGTTGTACATACATACACAGATAGAGAGATAAGTGGCGATTTGAGTCTCCTTATAGTGTATACTATACCGTGATTAAAGAACACTATATTATGCCTGATGGAGCCACTGATACTTTGCATCATGTGTTTATTATGAGATCACGTTGAACCAAATCATAACTCTAATAGTCTAGAGGAATGAGACTTGTTTGGTTATCCTTTCTGGGCACAAATCTTTATTATTGTTTACTTACCACTTTCGGATAATGTTATCTGATTGTGGTCGAATAACAAAATCGGGATGGATTCCCAGTTGTATTTAAATTCCTTGAATTATATTCTTTATTTAATCTTTTGGATTATTATACATTTAATTATTACAGGTGTACTGGATTATATTCTTTACATGTGAGATTGACTTAGCTGACATTATCAAATTTTTAAATTGGATAATAACATGTTGTAGCAGCGATAAGGGAGAGGGAAAACTTTTCGACTGTTTGTAACTTGCTTAGTTCTTCTCTCTATGTATGTATTGTTTTTGAATATATTATATTGTATAAATGAGTTTTTGAGTTTGATTGTGATTAAGATTTTCTTTGGAATGGTTGAAACAGTTTTGAGATGAATTGAAATAATTTCGGAGTTAAGGTAATGCTAGTTTAAGAATTTTGATACTTTAAATCAAGTTAGAATGAATGTATAATTTAATTGATGCAATATACATTGTTATGAGTGGATTGTGAGTCATTTGACATTTCCGCCAAAGCTGAATAGGTTTTGTTAAAGATTTTTGAAGGCCGGGTATTCAGGTGTAGGCTTAGAAATAGAGGTGTCGTCGAAATTTTTTAATGGAATTTGAGGATTATTTAATTCATCTAAACGAACTTTGTGGTTTAAGATTCACATTAGATTTCTATGTGGTTATTAAAGTTTTATAATTGATAATTACAAGATCTGAATCTTAATTGTCTATTGATGGAGATGTTAAGACTGTTAGATTATTAAGGGATTAAGGTAATCTAGGTTGATCAGATGTTCTAATTAGGTGAGAATGACAAAGTTGATATCATAGCCTAGGTTTGGCTCAATTGAGGATAAAATTTTGTTGAGAACCAAAGATTGATTTAGCGCGATTAGTTGGGAAGTAATGGTGAGATGATGGTATTTGAATTATTATGTTATATTTGTGTTGTATGTATGTATTATCACTAAATATTCACTAAATATCCTATAAGAAGTTTATTCTTCTTGTCCGTTCAATATTTAAGTCGTAAGATAGGACGAGTAAGATTAGAAACGGATAATTAAAGAGAGAATAAGCTTGTGAAACGAAACTGAGTGTAAATGGATATGAAGTAGACTTTTGAAATTTGAATTCACAAAGCTGTTATAAGTAGTTCGATACTAATATAACTAATAAAAGTATCAGTTATGAAAACAAACGAAAATTGGTTGAAAATGGAGTTCAAATGATTCATGTACGTAAACACTAAACATTGATTTCTTAGAAATCGAAAGTATCAAACTATTACAATTTTTAAACGTGCAAAAAAATATTAAAATATACTTAAATTCAGTCTCAAGTGATTGAGAATCATTTGGAAGATGTAAAAAATGAAATTGAGATTTATCAGAAGCATAAGATATCGATTATCTTGGGTTTTAGAATAAAGTTTTACCGGTTGTACGATTAACTCAGGAAGTCTATTCTATAAAATATTGGTTTAATTCATAACCAATTGAGGGTTGTTTTTGAAAATAGTAAAAAATGACACGTAGTTACCAAAAAGTAAAATTGAAATTGATTTAGACAAATTAAATCTTGACTTGGAAATAACAATGAGATTGTGATATGTTAAGTCAAGTTGTCTAAGTCGATTTTTACAAAAGTAAAATACTTTGAAACAAAGTATTGTCTCCTTTCCTTAAAAAACTTAAAAGCAAAAATTAGAATAGAACCATGGTTTAGAACAATTAAGTCACTTCTAAAAAGAAGTATTAAAAAAACTTGATTGTTTATTACTCAAGTTACTTATTCATAAGCGACATTGAGTATATTGGTTCTAAGGTATGAATAAAGGAAATGATAAAATAAATGGAAAATATTAAGTTATGAGTTATCTTTATTAATATCAGATTAGGGGTTGTTATAAAACAAAGATTAGTGAGATTTTTAACTTAAAAATGAATGGTATAGTGATAATATCAATATATTGGAAGTTAAGTTGTTGGGGAAATGGTCTAATAATAGCTTGGATTAGCTATTAAACACCAATACAAGTGATTGCAAATTGATATTCAAAGTACCAAATAGTTACTTCTAATCAAATTAAGTAATGACGTCTATCACTACGACTTAAAATATAACCAATGAAGAGATAGACGTAATGATTGAGTATCAGTAGGTGAGTTGTATAGGACGCCAATACAAGCTCCTATATTGCGAGAAATTTCATTTGTAGGACTTAAAATATTGAAATAGCATCCTTTAAGAATTTGATTAGTCATTAAGTTAATTAGAGTTTGAAAATTTAAATTATTCTATCTCTTTAGTTGAATAATAATGGAAAGATAAAATTCATCAAAAGTAATTTGATGAATAGTAAAATACAAAGCTATATTGCACAATCTCTTGAAAGGTACTGAATTTTTTTTTATAAAGAAAGTCGAGATATTTGAGACTAATGGAAATAACATAAAGCAATAAAAAATATTTTAACTGTTTGAGTCGCAAAATTTCTCTGTTTCAAAATAAGATTAGCTAAGGAAGACTTAGATTCGTTAAATGATAATAAAAAGTCGCATCATCCTTAGCTATATTTTTAAAAAGAGAAGAGATATAAATTACTTTTCTACGTCAAACTAAAGAGCTGTAAGTGATTTAGGTGTTGAAAAACAATTGTAATAAGTTTGTAAAGGGACTAATATCATTGCAAGAATAGTTAAGATTGACAAAAACTGAACGAAATAGACTCAATGTATAAAATAAAATGAGATGTTGAGATTACTTGTGACTGTGGGAAGTGACACGGACGGACTCGTTTAGTCAAGGTAAGACACTGGAGTAGTTGTGCATGACCAAAAGTCTAAGTAACTGCATTTCATAATCATGATTCATTCACACCGTAAAAGATCGGTGTGACGCGTCCATCCATATTTGAATAATCGAATGAATTAGTGACAGTCGATGTAAAAGAGTCAATGAAGTTTGGTTGGAGTCAGTTGGAGGCTGAAGTATTAGCAACTAAATGGTCAATATATTCTCACATTAGAAATTAGAATATCAAAATATAAGTTCAATGGAACTTAATGTATCTTCACAAGGATCTTACAAAGAATCAAACTCCAAATGTTGAAAGTTTTGAATCAAAGTAGTATACAACTAATATTAATGAATATGTTGTACATTGGTTTAATTGTAGTGTCACACCACCTAATTAGTTAGTGGTAAAGTTTAAAGAAAGTGAGAATATAATTGGAAATGATGTAAGATGCTTGTATGTTGGTGAAAATATAAATAAAATGAAAAAAATACTTGATTTACAGCTCAGTTAGTAAGTTTTATCTCTGTTAGGTTGGAAATATTGAATAGAGTACAGTGTATCTGACTTGATATGTTTGAAGAATTGAATATTCTTCTATTGTAATTGAGTAGAAATGAAAAAGAGATAGCATATTTATAAACTTGTAGGAAATACAAGTTAAAAGTTATACTATGTGAGTATTATCATCGAATATGTTGATATCTCTATTTAGAAATGTATGTCTACTCAAGTGAAGCATAACTATCTCTATTCAGGCAATAAGAGAAGTTGGTGAATAGTAAGTGATTAAGACATGAGTTTATGAGAGTTCTCAGTAAAGTAAAAGGAATGAGGTTCTTGATGAACTCATTGTTAGAGAAAGATTTGATGAAGCTAGAAAAGTCAATAATTTTCTAACCAATCAAAGAAGATGTTAAGTGAATTGGCTAACGAGTCGGAATTGGTAATTGCTTTATAGGCCACAATTTAAATAATATTATGAGTAGACATTTAGAAAATGAGTGAAATTTGCACGATGTGTCAGGTTTCTATTTCTGATTGGATTGAAATTCGAGATCTCTTGTCATGAGATGACAGATGTATTATGAGATCTATAGTCATGTGATGACTTGTGTAATTTTAAGTTTCTGTTAGGGAACGTTGGAATGGTGATGGATAAGATAGACATGCAACTTTACTTAGTATCTAATGTTGTGCTCAAATATTATTTACATCAATATGTAATTTTAGACTGATGATAGTTTAAGAATTAATCGGCTGATAATTCAAATAAAAATGAATTATTAGTAATGAGAAAGTAAACATAAATGTGTACCAGAGTTTGGGTGGATATGAAAAGAATTATCAACGGTTTATGGAATAATATTTATATTAAAATGAGAACTGTGTTCTGAAAAAACAAGATAGGCTAGGTCTTACTATGTATTGATACTTGAATGAAATTCTAGGTATGAAATGAGAAATGAAGTAAGGTTATTGGATATTTCACAAAGTTTATTGTTTAACTTGTCAAAAATTCACAAATTGTCAGGATTAGAAAAGTAACGGAGATAGTTTTTATTAAACCAAAATGTTGGAAAATGAAAATATAAAATGGTTATGATCTCTACCACCGAGTTGTTGAATACCACGAAAGTGATTGAGTTCACTTAACGGTTCACATTGGAAATAGTTTTACAGATTTGGATTAAAAGAGTCGTATATAAAGAATAATTTTTTGATCTTTTATGGTTCAGTAACATATAAGTTTAAACTTCAAGGACGAAATTTTTAATTAGTTGGGAAGATTGTGACATCTGATAATTTTATAAACTTGATTAGGCGACTAATTAAATACTTTCGGATTTAATTCGGGATTTAGGTATCTGATGTGGGACTTACGTGTTACGGATCGAAGATCATAAACTTAATATTTTTTGTGTCGTGTATTTATTTGATGTATTATACATTATTTTGACGCAAAATAGGGTCAAGTGGAGTGTATACGCGGTGTCTATGAGTTTCAGAGTGCGTTGAAAATATTTCTTCAATTTTGGTAATTTCTTGATATTTTTCGAAATTTAATTTGGACATAAATTGAAGAGATAACCATAAAATTAAATAAAATAATTAACAAGGCGCCTAGTGACACGTGGGGTCGAAAGTGACAAGCGTGGGATGTACCATAATATGCACGCCCAATGGTAGTCGTCGACGTGCTTGGTAAATTTATAGCCGCGAAAATACATCGGTGCATATATATATATATATATATTTTATGTATATATAAATATAGTTTATATATATATATATATACCTATATATTAAAAACACGAATGCTAAGATTTTCCTTCGTCACTTGATTTATCCGAATTACCCTTATTTCTAAACTGTCTTTTTAATTTTCAGTTTTTCTATTCTCGTGTTGCTAATCTTCCATTCACTACATCATGTGTTTACATAAATTAGGAATTTAGCCTTGCACAACTAAAAAAAAAGTTAATTAGCAAAAATAAGAAGTTGAATATACGACCTCTCTAAATCTTATTTTTTTAAATGATGCCCCAATCTTTTGCATAATCAAAAAAGAAATTCATATATGTAATTTATATACATGTATGAAACCAAAAATGGAACTCATACACATGTACTCAAATACATGTATCTTTTGAATAATCAATCTTTCGACTGTCGCTTGAATTTATTATTCTACCCTTAATTAAGTCTTTCAATTGTCACTTAAATTTACGATCCTACTCTTAATCAAAGGCATAATCAATCTTTCAATCGTTAATTAAATTTACTATTTTACCCTTAATTAAGTCTTTCAACCTTCACTTAAATTGAATATTATACCCTTAATTAAGTACATTCCCAGTATTAAATCCAAATAGTTATAATTAGTTGTCAAAAAATCTTAATAAAAATAGATTATTAGATTAATTAAATTTTCGCGATCGTAGCGAGCAGGCTCATTCGTGTGTAGCACGTTATGAAACTAGTATAAAAACAAATCCCATAGTTTGAATTAATTAAAAGATTACCTTGTATTCAACTTGAGATACGCATAGCATGAGCATCGAGGATGAGAATGGATGATACGTTGCTGTTGGAGAGGCTATGTCCGCGACGACGTGGTACCTAATCTCAAGCAGAGTTAAGTGGTGAATGAATGTGATTGAGTGGCTATTTATAAAACCATTTGATCTACCTCGAGATACTGGATTTGTATTTCGAGGAGATCAAAACAATTGGTTTTGTTTATGTTGGTTAGGTGATGATGATCTTGTTTATAGCAATCAAGATCGATCTTGAGATATGCATCATGTATCTCGGGGAATATCAACATATATAATGACAATAGTAAATGGTGGTTAACTTTTGATTTGCCTCAAGATTTGTGCAAGATTTGTGCGATACGAATCTAGAGGAAATCTTATATTTATCCAAACAAATACACCGTCTCATTTAATTTTGTTTTGAGACAAAGATTGACATCAAGATATGTAGTATGTATAACAAGGAAGATCAAAATTTTATAAAAAATGTAACCATTAGATTTGTCTCGAGATTCGTGCTATGCGAATCTCGAGAAAATATTAACATTTATTTTCACGCCAACATGATTGCCTTATTTTTCAAATTCGACAGTGATGAAGTCGAAACTGAAAGGAAGAGTGGGATGATGAAATTGACCGAGAGGGAGAGAAGATCGACGATGGAGGCGGGGATAAGGTAAGTGTGTTGTCACTTTTATTGTTGTTAACGTTGTGATTTTCATGGAGGAAGTGTAGTGGGTGGCTCGGACGAACTGCAATGGCAATTCGTCCGATGGAGATGATACATGGGAGACTACTCCCCTGCCTAAACCCAACCTGGGGTTGGTGTTGAGAGCCCAATCCCATCAAAAATAAAATAATTATAATAATAAAATAATAAACTGTTGAAATAGGGGCTGCTGGAGGAAGAAGAAAGGGGGTTTGACCCTGAACCGGACTGAACCGGCTACGGTTCAACTGAACCTGGTCGGTTCGATTCAAGCGTTAAACCATCCAATTAAAAAAATGGAGAAATTTCTAGGAAATAGAAAAATTTTTAGAAAATGAGAAAGAAATTAGAAATTTTTTTTTTGGACAAATAAATAGAAATGAGAGATTTTTACGAAAATGAGGATTTTGGGATTCTCTCGAGGATTTATATCATGGTTTTTCTCGTAAAACGTGCTATGATACATGAAAATGCCTGAAATTTTAAAAACTATTTTAAAACCTAATAAAAGGTAATTTTCAATTTCAAACCGCAATTTGGAGTCAAAATTGAGATCTGGACATCCGAGAAGTTGATTGGAGGGATTCTGGGGTTTTCGAGTCGAGGAGGACCAAATAAAATATAATAAATTGAAAAAAATTATATTTAAGACTAGACAATGTAATTTCGATGCTGAACAATAATTTTGAGTCAAAAATGAAATTCGGGCATCGAAGAATTTCTTTTGGAAGTATTTTAGGGGTTTCGAGACGCGATTTGATCAGTCATATTGCAACTAATTAGGAAAAATATAGAATTATTATAGAAACTTACAGGACATATAAATGAATTGTAGGATCGCGATTGGAACCCTGTATGAACTAGCTTACCAACTCGGAGCATAAGGGGGTTGTGATATCGCATTTGTAAGGTTAAGTACATCCCATAGTAAACTTTACATTGCATGATTATAATTTCGTATAAATCACGTTGATATTTGATATTGCATTTTTGTTGTACATGTACACATAGATAAAGAGGATAAGGGCGATTTGAGTCTCCTTATAATGTATACTATATCGTGGTTATATAACGCTATATTATGCTTAAGGGGCTGAAGTCATTGATACTTTACATCACTTGGTTATCATGAGATCACGTTGAACCAGATCATACTCCCATAGTGTAGAGGAACGAGACATGTTTGGTTATCCTCTCTGAGCCCTTATTATTGTTTACTTACAACTTTTGGTGAACGTTATCTGATTGCAGTCGAATAAAAAAATGGGATGGATTCACGGTTGAATTTAAATTTCTTGAATTATATTATTTGTTTAATCTTTTGGATTATTATGCATTTGATTATTACATGTGTATTGGATAGTGTGAGATTTACTTATATGACATTATCGAATTTTCAAATTGGACAAAGACATGTTTTAGTAGTAACAAGGGAAAGGGAAAACTTCCCGATTGTTTGTGACTTGCTTAGTTCTTTTCTCTCTATGTATATATATATTTTTTAATATATTATTTTTTATAAAAAAAGTTTTTGGGTTCGAGTGTGATTATGATTTTCTTTGAAATGACTAGAATAGTTGTTGGATGAATTGAAATAATTTCGGAGTTAATGTAATGCTAGTTTAAGAATTTTGATACTTTAAATCAAGTTAGAATGAGTATATAATTTAGTTAATGCAATATATATTGTTATGGGTGGATTGTGAGTCCTTCGGCATTTCCACTAAAGCTGAGCTGTTTTTGTTGAAGATTTTTGAAGGTCGGGTATTCCGGTGTAGGCTTAGAGATAGAGAAGGTGCTGTCAAATTTTTTTTATGGAATTTTGAGGATCATTTAATTCATCTAAACGAACTTTGAGGTTTAAGATTCACATTAGATTCCTATGTGGTTAATAAAGTTTTATAATTGATTATTACAAGATCTTAATCTTAATTGTTTATTGATGGATATGTTAAGGCAGCTGGATTATCAAGGGATTAAAGTAATCTAGGCTAGTCAAATGCCCTAATTTGGTGGGGTCTGATAAGTTTAAGTCCACTTAATGTGCACAATCGACCAATCTTATTTGTTCCATGTTGTAATATATATCGATTCGATATGTTGCCTACTTTAATGCTTTGTAGGACTAATTCCCTTTTGTTGCTCTACGGTGCAAAATGAGCATACTAGTACTAATACACCAGAAAGGGACTGTCAGGGCGGCATAACAGGCACCCGTGTGTTTCAGCCCAAAATTTGTAATTGCATTTTATCCTTAAGCAGGATCATCGACCCATGACGTGGGACTCATAACGTGATGCGCACACTGACTGAGGCACGTCGCTTAGGTATATGTTACATTTGCGTGATGATTTCTTAGTGTATCATACATGTGTAGACTACTAAGTCACCTCTACTTGTTATTTATAGGTATCAAAATTTGAGCTTGGACATGCCTTGAGATGCATGCAGTCGTGGAACCGGGTATAGAGTGACATGATGAGTCATTTATTTAATTGGATGTATTAATATGGCTTAATTAGTTAAATTTGATGTGGCTATAGTTTATTTACATAAATGTAACTTATGTTTGCATAATAAAAACAATAACCATTGACGTTCTTCGAGATACGTATGGACACATCAAGAGACCAATAGAGTATGAGTTGGTGTTAACAAGGGTGAGTTAGTGGACAGTTAGTGGATTTGCAATAAGAGGTCAACCATTAGATTAGCCTCGAGATAGGCGTACACATCAAGATCAAGGGCTACATTTAAACCTTACCTACATATTAGTGCTTGTAATGACCATGCAAATCATCTAGATTTAGATCCATTAGGATAAAAACTTTAATATTTAAGTTGCTGGAGTTCTTTAAAGATTTGTGGGAGGGGGATCAAATTCATCATCAAATTGAAGAAATCAAGCCGGGAATCTAGCAACAACTTACGTAATGAAGTTCATCTCCTCTACATGCCTTAATTTTATGAGCATATGGTCTTGAATTAGGAAGTTGTAATCAAAATAAATTTGGAAAATTTTTTCACTAATTTTATGAGTTAAATGAGACATCAAATGAGTCCTTAAACCTTGATTTCTGAAACTAAAGATTTTTGGTAAAGTAGGAAGTGTAGTTCAGTTCTGGTTTTTGTGAGATTTTAAAGGGTAAATGATATCATTTCCAAAACTGCTTTACATATTTGAATTTCACTTTTCGAGCTGATAATTAAGCTATCAAGAAGTTCCCGATTTGGATTCAAAACCAAAAAAGTTATGAATTTTTGAATATTTATGTGTTCTACACTAAAATTTCTCAAATGCATATTTAACTAGATGAAATCTACATATGGGATCAAATGGCTTTTGTTTGATTCTGTTTTTGAATTCATTTTAATGTTTATTTTGATCAAATTAATGTAATATTTAAGTCCCCCAAGCTTGCATTTTGAAATTAGAAGTTTTTGACGAAATTTGGATTTGAATCCCGTATCGGTTTTTCACAGTTTTCATAATGTAAACATTATATTCTTTGAAAATGGTTGACGTATTCTGATTCTTTGCAAAAAACCCATTAAATTTGCTACAAAGAAGTTCGAAATTCGGAGTTGAAATTGGCAAAGTTATGATCTATCAAATATTGTGTTATTTGTGTCAATGAATTTGGTTTTTTCTAAATTCTAATATAAAAGAGTTTTTATTCTTCAAATTTCATTTCGTTTTTGAAGTCCTTGTAAAATTTCTCTTAGCTAAGTATTTTTGATTTCTATATTTGGTTTTAATTTGATCAAGTTATGTCGATCTGATATTATGTCAATTTGAAGTTATATTGATTAAAACTTAAACTACTTAACTTAGTCTAAAACCCTATCTATTGGCCTAAACCCACTATAAAACATACTAAATAATACCGGGGCCCAGGAAGAGTCTCGGGAGTTCGGGTACGTGTTTTGGAAGTAACGGAAGGCCGGTTAAGCTAGAGAATACATTGCGTGACTTGTAAGTAATCTTGTTGAGGTTCTTATTTACATTTCATTCTAATTATGTTATATTTTACAGGCAATTTGACAATGAAATGCTTTGTATTATGATATCATGAAATTGTTTTAGATTCTACTCATTATATAGGTGTTGTATCATGATATCGTTTGTTTGTGGAACCAGGGAATCTATTCTCATGTTCCATGTCTTTCTTGCTGTTTTGATGAAAATGTGATCGAGAATAACATGCTATTAGGATTAGAGTAACGAGACTGGGGTATACATATGGACTTGAATTATTTGAATGTTGGCTTTGAGGCATATTGCCTTGTCTTGGAATCCTAATGCGAGTATTCCTTGAAATTTAAAAGTAATGGTAGAATTTAGGATCCATTGCACGATTATGAGATGTGCGACACACAGGGTCACTGGACTATTGGAGATGTCAGCACTCACCACTACACTTGCACGTCACACGGGGTATGGGAATCAGGGTAGGCGGTAAGTATATATATAAAGATGGTTTATTTACGTGCAGTGCTTAGCTTCGCCTTTGAGGATTGGGATATGGATGGTCATGAAGTCATAGGCTCAGCTTTGACGTTCGATAGAGTTGCAGAGCACAGCTCCACCCTGAGATAGTGGAATAAAAGACTAGTGATAGGACTCACGGCCAACCGGACCTAGATCGTTACTACTTAGCCTGTGTTAGTCTCATATTGTTTAACTATGGTATTTACTAGCATATTTCATTTTCAACATTTTTTTCGCTATATTTATGCTTTTAAATTCTAGTTGACTATGTTTGGAAATGTACATGAGAATCTTTAGTAATTACTTTATTACTTATTTTACTCACCGTCATTTTTATTATGGTGGGTGCAGATCCGTCGAGCAGTAGGCCAGACAAGGAGAAGATCGGCGACTATCTCTGAGCTTTCAACGATTCTTCTACTTCCTATCTTGTAGGTCTCAGCTTTTGTTGTATTATCTACTTTACGTCATTTCAACGCATTTTAGGTTGTATATTGGGTTTAGCGATTAGTTCCCTTACTTGACATTTGACTATTACATTGTTTATCATCCTTTTAATAATTATATGCATGTGATGTTTTTTGTTGGTTTCCACACTTGGGATTTTTAATAATTGATTCTGCATATCTGGTAAGACTTCTGCTTAAAGTTTTTTTAATAGTAAAAGTTTTAAATAACTCTGAAATTCAATAATAATGTGACATGTGTATTACTTATCATGAACGAGTTTAATAAGGTGAAAAGGACAAAAATGCTAACTAATACGTAGTTAAGTCTTACGTGACAGAGATTCGGGCTTAGTTACGGGATTAGGTCGGGCTGTGCCGTGTTAAGAAGAAGGGCCATCACAGTTGGTATCAAAGAAAAGTTCTCGATAAGTACACAATTAAACTTGAATAAAACACAAACCTTATGTGGAAATCAGACGATCTTTGCCTAGAAACCATTACTTGCGAAGTGAGCGAAAGTGAGATGGAGATTTTTTCTATGTACATGTTAGTTTCTATATATATGTGTTATCTACGTAGCTGCTAGTATCGCGTACGTCGTTAACTTGTAAAGCGCGATGGTAGATCAATGCAAGATCGGAGATTGCAGCAGCTCCATTGGTACACTTTTCCGGTAATGACAGTATCAGGAGAGACAACTGAGATTGCGCCTTCCCTAACACCCACATATTCTAGCACATCAACCGAGGTCCAGCTTGTGAAGAACTTCATCAGACTCAAGCCAGCCTACTTCGACGGAGTAAGGAACTTTGAGAAGATCGAGAAGTGGGTACTATCTCAGGAGGAGCTTCATATGATAGTGAAGATTGATGATAAACTTTGGGCCAAGCTTTCATTATACACACTAGAGAGAGACGCTGACGTTTGGTGGCGCGCTATGATAGCTACTCACAAAGATTTTAAGACTTCGGAGGCATTCAAAAAGAAGTTCTTTCAGTAGTACTTCCCACCTGCAATTATGAAGTGGTTGAGGAAAGAGTTTATGAACCTGATACAGGGATAGAGATTTGCTCAGGGCCGGCAAAAGGTCAGCGTATGTCACAGCCTAAATAGCTAATCATAGTTTAATTTGTTAATCAGGATCAAATGACCCGTGACGTGGGACCCGCAGCGAGATACATGTCATTACTGAGGCTAGGTGGCCTAGGTAAATGTTATATTTGTGGTGATGTGTGCTTAGTGTTTTGTATATGTGTAGACTACTAAGTCACGCTTACGTGTTGATAGGTGTCGAGATGTGAATATGGACTCGCCTCGATATGCATGTTGGCGTGGGACCGAGGTAGAGAATGATAAGGTAAGTTGGTACAAGCTTTATATGGTTTTATTAAGTGAGTTATATAGATTATGGTTGATTAGGTGTTAATACACCTAAGTTAGTAAGTTGAAACCTTAGCCATTTGATATGTCTCGAGACACGAGTTGACATGCTTCAACACCAATTGAGTTATTGTTTGGTGTCACTTAAGAATGAACTAGTGGGACATGCGTGTTTAAGAGGCCCAGTTAAGTCACGAGATACGTGTGCACTATGTGATTAAGGGCTATCATTCAACCCTATCCAATTCAAGTATATAAGCTTGATCAACTCAAGCACCTCTCTTACTCTAATTTACATTTCTTCATCGTGAAGCAAGGCTGCTCGAGTGAAGACCTACTGGAGGAGGAAGAAGACCACAAAACAACCAGTGGAATTGGTGAAGGAAAGCCAAGTTCAGTTAGTACTCATCAAGCTAGGTAACTTCTTGACTCCATTAACATGGCTCAATTCCATGAATTCATGTATTTAATGCTATGGGTTGCTGTTTGATGTTGTGAATGGTGTCTTGGAACTCTAGAGGTGTGTATGAGGGTTCTCAATGCATCAACATAATTTGTGTGTTGAGAATGGTGTCTTGAAATTCTGATTTCAGAATTTTGGGTTCTGCAATACATAGTACACTATGCACGATAGGTTGTGCGCTATGTTGGTCATTAGCACGCTACACAAGGTCATTAACGCGCTACATGCTATGGCAGCATAAAAATCTACAAGTCTCAAGAAGTCCTTAAACACTACAAAAGAGTCTAATATGATGAGTAAGGGTCCAAACACACTAAAAAACATATGATATGATGTCAGGAACTTAGGGAAGTATTTCAGAGATTCAAATACGAGTTTCGAGGTGTTTGGAGGCCGGAGTAGCATAGGAAATTGCGTGGTATATAAGTAAATTGATTGAGAGATTTCTTTACAATTCATTCCTATTCATATGTTCATTTCTAGTCATTTGGACTGAATCACCTTTGTATTTCATGTGCCATGACTTGTTGTTCATTCTCATTACATGAGGTTGTTTCATGGCATAGTTTGTTGATAAAATGATTTTATTGACTCCAATTCATGTGCTATGTCATTATTGACTGTTATTACTGGTGGTCGGTGAAATAGCAGGTAGTTTTTACATAGTGTTGTGAATCTATATCCTTTGTGCATTATTTATGTAATTGTATTTGTTGGATTCCAATACCGTGTAGTTCTTGAATACAAAAGTAGTTATTGTATCTAGAGTCATTTTATGGTAGAAATCTGGATGACATACGGGGGTCACTAGATTTTCCAAGGTGATCGAGATTTCTCCACTATCTTGTGCAGCACACGGGGTATGAGATCGGGGTTGTTGGCAAGTATACATCCCATTGACTGATATTTGGGATAATTATAAATGCGTATTGTACTGTGTAAGTATGACCTTCCCAGAGATGTAGAGCACAACTCCATCCTTATATAGTGGAAAGGCTGATGTGATGAAGATCACAGCCGACACTACTTCGCCTAGTGTCAGTTTCATTTTGTTTAACTAAAGTATTTCTTTGCATGATATTCTTTCAGCATAGTTGCTGTTATTATTATGCTTCTTGATACTTGTTACATAATTGGGAATGTGAACAAATGTCTCTCAGTATTACTTTCTATTTTCAAGTACTCACCATCTAGTTTTTGATGGTGGGTGCAGATCCATAAAGTAATAGGCCAGACAAAGAGAAAATCGGCGACTACCTCAGAGCCAGTGGAGCACTGCTACACCAGATATTGTAGTTTTTGCTTTTGATGTATTGCTTTTATGTGTATATGATATTCTTTTGGGGGTTATATATTATGGGCTGAGAGATAGGTACCTTGACCAGACACGTGAGGTTATATATCGTCGTTTCATTATATATATGCATGTGATCTTTATTTCCTAGTTTTTCCACAAAGGTTAGGCAACGTGTTTATAAGCTTCCGCTAGTTAATTAGTTAAGACTTCTGCTGCATAACTTTTAAGTTAGTAAATTATAATTAACTCTGATTTATAAATTTACATAGGATATGTATATATTTATATCTATTTTAAAATTGAATAATTGGTAAGTAATAAGTTTTTGAAAAGACTGACTAATTCCTTGTTAGGTCATATATGGTGAGACTAGGGCTTAATAATGGGATTAGGCCGGGCGGTGCCCTAATTTGAGAAGGGGTCGTCACAGTTGGTATAAGAGCCTATGTTTATAAAAACCTAGATTACAAAACCTAAGTTGATCAACATTAAGATTGTGGAAAATAGTTATTCCACAAGGTGATACCAAAGCTACAGTGTGTAGCTAAATATTCAGCTTTTCCAATAAGTAACAAATAAAAATTTAAAATTAGATCTTAGTTCTGGAAAATCAAATGATCCTTGCCTAGAAACCATTAGTTGGGAAGTGAGTGAAAGTGAGTTGGGGATGTCTTATATGTAAATGTTAAATTTTTTTATATGTATATATGCGTTATCTACGTAGAAGCTGATTTGCGATCGTTATCAACTTGCAGACACTGATGGCGGATTCACGCGATAGCGGGATGCAGGTGCGAGTGGCAGCCAACCTTCTTTACCATCAGCATATGACTTTCAAAGGCTATCTGATCGAGTAGCTGCTCAGGGGCAACAGTTAGTGGAGTTCATCACTATGATGACTGCATGTTTCGCTCCACCAGCACAGACACCAGTCCCTACTACTACGACTACATCCACATTACCGACAATAGTGCCGGTAGTGCAGACTATACCAGTTATAGCAGCTCAAGCCATATAGAAGTTTTTACACCGTCTTTTACACCTCAATCTTCTAGCTCGTCGGCAGATGTTCAATTGGTGAATGATTTTACCATACTGAAGCTAGTTTACTTTGATGGTCAGCGAGACTTTGAGAAGATCGAGAATTAGGTTTTGTCTCAGGAGAACTTACATAGAGTTTTGAGGATTGAGGATAGACTATGAGCTGAGATTTCGTCGTACACTCTACAGCGAGACGCCGATGTTTGGTCACGTGGGACGATAGCTTACGAGGGAGAGTTTAAGTCTTGGGATGCCTTCAAGAGGAAGTTTTATCAGCAGTACTTCCTACCTGCAGTGATGAAGTGGTTGAGGAAGGAGTTCATGAACTTGAGACAGGGAGATGACGAGTTATTGATGAGCTATAGAGGTAGATATGGCTATCTGAGGCAGTTTGCCGGAGATTTAGTAAGAGAGGATTCCGATGATATGTATCATTTTGGAGATGGACTGAGGCCAGATATTGGATTTTATGTGGTCAGTTCAGGTGTCAGTACATTAGGGGATATTTACGATCGTGCACTCTCTCCTAAGACTTATTATTTGGATAGAGTTGCCGATGAGACACCATTAGTACCAACGTTGACACCCGATCAGGTTGCGGAGTATGAGAGGAGGAGATAGAGGAGCAAAGAACTAAGGAGATGAGATAGAGGTTCCAGGGTGTAAGGATATCTATAGCAGTTGTACCATATGTATCATCTCCTACGCCTTTGCAGACCATTAATGGTAGACCTCCCTAACCACCACCAGTTAGACCTGCATTGCCAGCTCCTACTACTACTACTTACTACTAGTTACTTTGCCAACTCTACCAACTCCATCAAGTGCCACGTCGCGTAGGGGGTGGTGGTAGAGGTAGAGGTAGGGGTAGAGGATGAGATAGTTCTAGACAGGGGCAGAGACAAGTACAAACCCAGGATCAGGTTCAGGGTCAGCGTAGACCTATCACATGTTATAGGTTTAGTTAGGTAGGACCCTTAATTCGAGATTGTCCATAGCCAGAAACCATGATTCCACCGCAGAGTCGAGAGGGTGTACATATGGTTGCACAACCTGATGTAGATGCCACATGGGGACTCATTGAGGGTATAGTTTCCATTTGTAGTAGAGAGTCATATGTTTTATTTGATTCAGGTTCTACTGTATCTTTCATTGCTGGTCGCATGTTAGGCATATTAGGGTTGACACCAGTTAGAGTTGGCAAACATTTGATTTTGAGTACTGCAGCCGGGGATAGAATTTACCCTAATTGTCTTGTTGAGAGATGTTCAATACAGATAGGCGAGGTAGAATTACCTGCAGACTTCAGGGTGTTCGAGTTCTTAGACTTTGATGCGTTATTAGGGATTGATTGGCTAGCACCGTATCACGCTCATATTGACTATTTCAGTAAGATAGTAATATTTGAAATCCCAGGGCGTCCGATGTTTACGTATAATGGTAGCATATCGAGAGCCGAGGGCACTCAAGGTCGTCTTGCGACCAGTGGAGAGATGGAGACTCTGGTGTCGTTATACATCATAATAGAGAGTTAGGGACCTAGACTAGCGGAGATACCGATTGTGTGTGTTTCTGGTCTTGTTTCCAGAAGACTTACCTGGTTTACCACCACCGAAAGATATAGACTTCATTATTGAGTTGGTAACAGGTATTAGACCGATTTCTATACCATCGTACCGCATGGCTCCACGAGAGTTGGAGGAGTTGAGGAGTCAGTTGCAGGATTTGGGAGAGAAAGGACTTATCACACCTTCTGTCACCATGGGGAGCACTAGTCCTATTTGTGAAGAAGAAGGATGATACTTTATAGATAGTTGAATAGGGTCATAGTCAAAAACAAATATCCCTTACCACGAATTGATGATTTATTTGATCAGTTGAGAGGAGCGCAGTTTTTCTCCAAGATAGACCTACGATCAGGGTATCATCAGCTTAGGATCAGAGATGAGGATAGGTTCATGACAGCGTTTAGCACGAGATGTGGACACTATCAGTTCACGGTCATGCCATTTGGTTTGACTAATGCTCCTGCCATGTTCATGGATCTAATGCACCGAGTGATGAAACCATTTCTTGACCATTTCGTGATTATTTTCATTGATGATATATTGATATACTCGAGGACTCGAGAGGATCAGGAGCAGCACCTCAATGAGACATTGCAGATTTTCAGGGCGCATAGACTTTACGCCAAATTTAGTAAGTGTAAATTTTGGTTGTCAGATGTCAAATTTTTGGGACATGTTATTGGAGCAGCATGCATTGCTGTAGATCTAGCCAAGATTCAGGCTATTATCGATTGGCCTTCACTGACGTCAGTTATAGAGATTAGGAGTTTTCTGGGGTTAGCAGGATATTATCGCGGGTTCGTGAAGGATTTTTCGAAGATCGCTTCACCGATGACCAGATTGACCCAGAAAAACGTCAAGTTTCATTGGTCTAAGGAATGCCAAGAGGCATTTGCTCAGTTGAATAGATCGTTGATTACCGCACCAGTACTTATATTACCAGAGGCTGGACAGGGATTCCTGGTATATACAGATGCTTCTCATATAGGTTTTGGTTATGTATTGATGCAGGATAGAGGCACGGTAGCTTATGCATCCAGACAGCTGAAGGTACATGAGAAGAATTATCCAACTCACGATCTAAAGTTTGTGGCGGTAGTGTTTGCTCTGAAGATATGAAGACATCATCTATATGGAGAGATGTTCATACTCTATACTAATCATAAGAGTTTGAAATACCTCTTCACACAGAAAGAGCTGAACATGAGACATCGCTGATGGTTAAAATTCCTGAAAAACTACGACTTTTCTCTAGAATATCATCCAGGAAAAGCTAATGTAGTTGCAGATGCACTGAGTAGAATACCGACTTGAGACTCCGAGATTGTTAGATGCCATATGACACATGAGTATGGACTACTCGAGGCAGCGGCAATGATGACTCAGTCAGATATTCCTACCAACACTCGGGTGATGATTTGTGCACAGATGAGGCTTCAGATAGTGTCTACTCAAAGAGTGCTGGAGGGACAGAGAGCCGACATCTTATATTCGTGATGTAGTGAGTTAGCCCAAAGTCCTGATTGTACTGACTTGACTAAGACGACAGATCAGTGTCTCAGATTTAGAGGCACATCGTGGATACCGACAGAGGCAGAGCTGAGAGATGAGACTCTTCAGGAATCACACAGTTCCCGATTCACTGTTCATCCGAGAAGGACCAAAATGTACCATGTCATGAAAAGAAATTTTTGGTGGCCTGGGATGAAAGCGGAGGTATCGGAGATTATTAGGAACTGTAGGATCTACCAACAAGTGAAGGCAGAGCATCGTAGACCTGGAGGATTGTTGCAGCCGCTTCCCATTGCATGATGGAAGTGAGAAGATATTGCCATGGACTTGTTAGAGGATTGTCGAGGACTGTCCGTCAACACGACTCTATCTAGGTGATGTGGATAGATTGACAAAATTCGCACATTTCATACTTGTTGCAACTCATTACACATTTGACCAGTTGAGTGTATTATTCGAGAGAGAGATTATTAGGCTCCATGAGGTACCATTGACTATTACGTCAGATAGAGATGCTATGTATACGTCCAAGATGTGGCAGAGTATACAAGAGTAGTATGATACATGCCTATAGTTTAACACAACCTTTCACCCTCAGACTGATAGGCAGATTGAGAGGTTGATTCATACTCTCGAGGATATGCTCAGGGCTTGTGTACTTAAGTTTGGCAGATCATGGGAGGAGTACCTACTGTTGTGTGAGTTTGCATACAACAACAGTTATCAGGCTAGCATTGAAATGACACCATTTGAGGCATTATATGGCATACCGTATCGCTCACCATCATGTTGGGCTGAGCCAGAGGACCGGGACATTCTAGGGCCTGAAATTGTTGTGGATCACATAAAGAAGGTATGATAGATTCGCCAGAAGGTTAAAGGAGCCCAAGAGAGACAAAAGATGTATGCAGACACGTATCACAGTGATCTCACGTATGACGAGGGAGCTTTAATGTATCTAAAGATTTCTCCTCGTAAGGGTCTTCATTGATTTGGTTTGAAAGGAAAGTTAGCACCAAGATTTATCGGGCCTTTCAAGATCGAGAAACGGGTCGGAAAGGTTGCTTATGATCTGGATTTACCTCCACAAATGTCAGAGATTCATCCAGTGTTTCATATTTCTATGCTTGACTAGCCAAGTCGAAAGCAGGCGAGAGAACGATAGTGGAATTGAGTCAGATTGACTTGAGTGAGGATATATCATATGAAGAGCAGCCAGTACAGATCCTAGACATGAGGGTACAACAGTTAAGATGCAAGTCTATCCCGAAAGTGTTAGTCAAGTGGCAGTTTCATGAAGACTCAGAACTCATTTGGTAACAGGAAGACTATATGCGCGATATATTTTCGCAACTCTTTGAGTCAGGTATAGTTTTAGGTTAATTTTAATTTCAAGGACGAAATTTCCATTAGTTGGGAAGTATTGCCACGTCCCAAATAGCTAATCTTAGTTTTATTAATTAATTAAGACCAAATGATACGTGACGTGGGACCCGCAGCGAGATACATGTCATTACTGAGGCTAGGTGGCCTAGGTAAATGTTATATTTGTGGTGATGTGTGCTTAGTGTTTTGTATATGTGTAGACTACTAAGTCACGCTTACGTGTTGATAGGTGTCGAGATGTGAATATGGACTCGCCTCGATATGCATGTTGGCGTGGGACCGAGGTAGAGAATGATAAGGTAAGTTGGTACAAGCTTTATATGGTTTTATTAAGTGAGTTATATGGATTATGGTTGATTAGGTGTTAATACACCTAAGTTAGTAAGTTGAAACCTTAGCCATTTGATATGTCTCGAGACACGAGTTGACATGCTTCAACACCAATTGAGTTATTGTTTGGTGTCACTTAAGAATGAACTAGTGAGACATGCGTGTTTAAGAGGCCCAGTTAAGTCACGAGATACGTGTGCACTATGTGATTAAGGGCTATCATTCAACCCTATCCAATTCAAGTATATAAGCTTGATCAACTCAAGCACCTCTCTTACTCTAATTTACATTTCTTCATCGTGAAGCAAGGCTGCTCGAGTGAAGACCTACTGGAGGAGGAAGAAGACCACAAAACAACCAGTGGAATTGGTGAAGGAAAGCCAAGTTCAGTTAGTACTCATCAAGCTAGGTAACTTCTTGACTCCATTAACATGGCTCAATTCCATGAATTCATGTATTTAGTGCTATGGGTTGGTGTTTGATGTTGTGAATGGTGTCTTGAAACTCTAGAGGTGTGTATGAGGGTTCTCAATGCATCAACATAGCCTATGTGTTGAGAAAACTCGAAATTTTGATTTCAGAATTCTGGGTTCTGCGACACATAGCGCGATATGCACGATAGGTAGCACGCTATGTTGGTCATTAGCGCGCTATACAGGGTCATTAACGCGCTACATGCTATGGCAGCATAAAAATCTGCAAGTCTCAAGAAGTACTTAAACACCACACAAGAGTCTAATATGCTAAGTTAGGGTCCAAACACATTCGAAAACATATGATATGATGTCAGGAACTTAAGGAAGTATTTTGGAGATTCAAATACGAGTTTCGAGGTGTTTGGAGGCCGGAGTAGCCTAGGAAATTGCGTGGCATGTAAGTAAACTGATTGAGAGATTTCTTTACATTTCATTCCTATGCATATGTTCATTTTCCAGTCATTTGGACTGAATTGCCTTTGTACTTCATGTGCCATGACTTGTTGTTCATTATCATTACATTAGGTTGTTTCAAGGCATAGTTTGTTGATAAAATGATTTCATGGACTCTAATTCATGTGCTATGTCATTATTGACTGTTATTACTGGTGGTCAGTGAAATAGCATGCTATTAGGTAGTTTTTACATAGTGTTGTGAATCTATATCCTTTGTGCATTAGTTATGCAATTGTATATATTGGATTCTAATACCGTGTTGTTCTTGAATATAAAAGTGGTTCTTGTATCTAGGGTCATTTTATGATAGAAATCTAGCTGACATAAGGGGGTCAATAGAATTTTCAGGGTTATCGGGACTTCTCCACTATCTTGCGCAGCACACGAGGTTTGAGACTCGGGTTGTTGGTAAGTATACATTCTAGTGACTGACATTTGGGATAATTATAAAGGCGTATTGTATCGTGTAATTATGACCTTCACAAATATGTAAAGCACAACTTCATCCTTATATAGTGGAAAGGCTGATGTGATGAAGATCACGGCCGACCGGCCCTAGATCATTACTACTTTGCCTAGTGTATGTTTCATTTTATTTAACTAAAGTATCTCTTTGCATGATATTCTTTCAGCATAGTTGTTATTATTATGCTTCTTGATACTTGTTGTATAATTGGGAATGTGAACAAATGTCTCTCGGTATTACTTTCTATTTTCAATTACTCACCATCTAGTTTGTGATGGTGGGTGCATATCTATCGAGTAGCATGCCAGGCAAAGAGAAGATCAACGACTACCTTTGAGCCAGTGGAGCACTGCCACACCATATATTGTAGGTTTTGATTTTGATGTATTACTTTTATATGATTCTTTTGGGGGGTTATATATTATGGGCTGAGTGATAGGTACCATGACTAGACACATGAGGTTATATATCGCCGTTTCATTATATATATATGCATGTGATTTTTATTTCCTGGTTTTTCCACAAAGGTTACGCTATGTGTTTATAAGCTTCCGCTAGTTAATTAGTTAAGACTTCCGCTGCATAAATTTTAAGTTAGTAAGTCTTAATTAACTCTGATTTATGAATTTACATAGGATAGGTATATGTTTATATCTATTTGAAAACTAAATAATTGGTAAGTAATAAGGTTTTTGAAAAGGCTGACTAATTCCTTGTTAGGTCCTATATGGTGAGACTAGGGCTTAATATCAAGATTAGGCCGAGCGGTGACCTAATTTGAGAAGGGGTCGTCATAGCGCAGGTCGATTACATGTTATAGATGTGGATATGTATGACATATTGCGAGTGATTGTCTGCATCCAACAATAGTATATCCACAGTAGGGTCAAAAGGGATCCCACATGATTGCGTAGTCAGATGCTGGCATCACACAAGTTCTCATTGAGGGTACGATTTTCATTGTGCTAGAGACTCATACATGTTATTTGATTATGGATCTACCATATCTTTTATTATTGGTTGCATGTTAGACATCCTTGGACTGACACTCGTTATGCTTAGAGTACATTTGATCCTTAATATCAGAGCTGGAGATAGGGTTTACCCTAACAGCCTAGTAGAGGGATGCCCATTTGAGATAGGTGGAGTAGAGTTGCCTGTAGACTTTAGGGTTCTTGAAGTATTAGATTTTGATGCATTATTAGGGTTGGATTGGCTAGCAGCGTATCACGCTCATATCGAATGTTTCAGTAAGACAGTGATAATTGAGATCCCGAGACGTCCGATATTTACCTATAGAGCCTGTACATCGAGAGCCGAGAGCGTGAGAGGTCGACTTACGACTAGTAGAGAGATGGAGAATCGGGTAGCGTTGTATGATGTGGCAGAGCAATGTGGTAGATTGATGCAAGATCGGGGATTGCAACAACTCCATTGGTACATTTTGCCAGTAGTGACAGTATTGGGATAGACAGCTAAGACTGCACCGTCCCCCACGCCCATATATTCTAGCACATCAACGAAGGTCCAGCTTGTGAAAAAATTCGTTAGACTCAAGCAAGCCTACTTCGAAGGAGTATGGAACTTTGAGAAGATCAAGAAGTGGGTACTATATCAAAAGGAGCTTCATAGGATAGTGAAGATTGATGATAGACTTTAGGCCGAGCTTTTATTGTGCACACTAGAGTGAGACAACGACGTTTGGTGGCGTGCTGCGATAGCTATTCACAGAGATTTTAAGACTTCGGAGGCATTCAAGAAGAATTTCTAGCAACAGTACTTCCCCTTTGCAGTTATGAAGTGGTTGAGGAATGAGTCTATGAACTTGATATATGGATAAAGATTTGCTCAAGGTCAGGCATAAGGTCAGCGCATGCCGATTACATGTTATAGATGTGGATAGGTAGGACACACTGTGAGGGACTGTCCACGACCAACAATAGTATATCCACAACAGGGTCAAGAGGGAGCCCACATGATTGCGCAGCTAGACGCTGGCGCCACACGAGTTCTCATTGAGGGTACGATTTTCATTATGCTAGAGATTCATATGTGATATTTGATTCTGGATCTATCATATCTTTTATTATTGGTCGCATGTAAGGCATCCTTAGACTGACACCCGTTAGGCTCAGAGTACATTTGATCCTTAGTACTAGAGCCGAAAATAGGGTTTACCCTAACAGCCTAGTAGAGAGATGCCCTGTCGAGATAGGTGGAGTAGAATTTCCTGCAAACTTTAAGGTTATCAAAATATTATAGTTCGATGTGTTATTAGGGTTGAATTGGCTAGCAAAGTATTACGCTCATATCGAATGTTACAGCAAGAAAGTGATATTTGGGATCCTAGGACGTCTGATATCTATCAATAGAGGCGGTACATCGAGCCAAGAGCGCGAAAGATCGACTTGCGATTAGTAGAGAGATGGAGACTCGGGTAGTGTTGTATAATGTGGCAGAGAGTCAGGGACCAATACTTGAGAGCATACCAATTGTCTTCGAGTTTCCGAACGTTTTTATGGAGGACTTACTTGGTTTACCACTGCTGAGAGAGGTGGACTTCATCATTTAGTTACTATCAGGCACCAAACCTATTTCTATACCTCCGAACAGTATGGCCCCGCGAAAGTTAGAGGAGATGAAGACTAAGCTTCAAGACTTGGGACATAAGGTAGTCATTACACCCTCTATGTCACCATGGGGAAAACCCATCCTTTTATGAAGAAGAAGAAGGATGGTACTTTTAGATTATCTGTCTACTACCGATAATTGAACAAGGTCACAGTCAGAAACAAGTATTCATTACCGAGGATTGATAATTTATTTGATCAGCTGAGAGAAGCACTGTATATTTCTAAGATAGACCTAAAATTAGGGTATCATTAGCTCAAGATCAGGGATAAGGATAGGTCCAAGACAGCTTTCAGCATGAGATATAAATATTATCAGTTCACGGTGATGCCGTTTGGGTTGAACAATACCCCCGCAGTGTTCATGGATCTGATGCATCAGATTTTTAGACCTTTTCTTGACCGCTCTGTAATGGTTTTCATAGATGACATACTGATATATTCGAGGTCCAAAGAGGATCACGAACAACACCCCAGGGAGACGTTGCAGACTCTGAGGGAGCACAACCTCTACGCCAAGTTCAGGAAGTGTGAATTTTGGCTTTTAGAGGTCAAGTTTATGGGGTACGTGGTTGGAGCGGCATGGGTTGCAGTAGATCCGACGAAGATTCTAGCTATCAAGGATCAGCCAGCACCGACATCAATGAAAGTGATTAAGAGCTTTCTAAGTTTGGTAAGGTATTACTGCCGATTTGTGAAGGATTTCTCGAGAATCATTTCACCAATTACCAAATTGACATAGAAGAACGTCGTTTTTCAGTGGAAAAAGGCATGTGACTAGGCATTTCATGAGTTGAAGAGATTGTTGACTATTACACCAGTATGGTATTACTAGAGGGTGGATAAGGATTTATAGTATATACAGATGCTTCTTATATGGGTTTGGGCTATGAACTAATGCAGGGCAGAGGAGTTGTTGCATACGCCTTCATACAATTGAAGATACATGAGAAAAACTATCCCACCAACGATTTAGAGTTGGCAGCGATCGTGTTTGCACTGAAAGTGTGGAGACATCATTTGTACAGAGAGAAACTCACACTCTTTGCTGATCACAAGAGTTTAAAGCATATATTCACACAAAACGAGCGAATATCAGACAGCGCAAATGGTTGAAGTTCCCGAAGGACTGACTTTTCCTTGGAGTATCACCTAGGATAAGCCAACGTAGTCGAAGATGCACTAAGTAGGATACCAGCTAGAAATGATGAGGTTGTGAGATGTCACATGACGCATGAGTATGGGTTGCTTGAGGCAGCGATGATATTATATCAGTCATAAGTTCCTATAGATACTAGTGTTGAGATCTGCGCACAAATTAGAGTACAAATCGTGTTTACACAAAGGGTGTTAGAGGGTCATAGCACCGACAAGTTGTAGCCGAGGGTTAGCGAGTTAGTGTAGAGTATAGATTGTGTTGACTGGATAGAAACGTCAAATTAGAGTCTGAGATACAGAGGTAGACCATGTATACCATCAGTTACCAAGCTGAAATATGAGATTCTTTGAGAGTCACATCGTTCCCAATTCACATTTCATATAGGCAGGACTAAAATGTACCATGACATGAAAAATAATTTTGGTGGCTTCGGATGAAGGTGGATGTGTCTGAGTTCATGAAGAACTGTGGGATCTGTCAGCGGTCGAGAATTATCACAGCCTCTTCCTATTCCACGATGGAAGTGGGAAAACATCTTTATAGATATTCTCATAGGATTGCCAAGGACTGCCAAGAGACACGATTCAACATGAGTGATAGTTGACAGACTAACAAAGTTTGCTCATTTCCTGCTAGTAGCAGCACACTACACCTTCGATCAATTGAGTGTACTATTTGATAAAGAGATTATTAGGTTGCATGGAGTACCATTGATGATCACGTCAGACATATATGCTATGTATAAGTCTAGGATGTGGCGGAGTATGTTGGAGCAGTATGGTACGCGCCTACAGTTCAATACAACTTTTCATCCTCAGACTGAAGGGCAGACTGAGAGGTTGATTTAGGTCCCCGAGGACATGCTTCGGGCTTGTGTACTAGAGTTTGGCGGATCTTGGGAAGAGTACATATTGTTGTGTGAGTTTGCTTACAAAAAGGTGATAAGGCCAATATTGAGATGGTGCCATTTGAGCCTTTATATGGCAGAGCGTGTCGCTCGCCATAGTGTTGGCTGAGCTAAAGGACCGAGAGATTGTGGGGCCTGAGATCATTATTGTCCAAACAGAGAAGGTCAAACTGATCCATCAGAGACTCAAGGGTGCCCATGAGAGACAGAAGAAGTATGCTGACAAGTATTGCAGTGATCTCACATACATAAAGGGAGCCTTTGTTTATTTAAAGGTTTCCCATCGGAAGGGTCTTTAGAGATTTGGGGTGAAAGACAAGCATGCACCGAGATTCATCGGGCATTTCAGAATTAAGAAACGGGTCGATAAAGTCGCGTATGAGCTTGAGCTGCCTCGGCAGATGTCAGGGATTCGTCCGGTCTTCCATACATCGATGCTACAACTAGCTGAGTCGAGGGTAGATGTACGACTAATAGCTTAATTGAGTCACATTAACCTGAATGAGGATATTACCTATGAGGAGAAGCCTATTCAGATCTTGGATCGAATGCCATCATCAGTTGAGGAACAATTCTGTCCCGAAGGTACTCGTCAAGTGGTAGTTCCATGATGATATAAAACTCACTTGGACAGATTACCGTACCTTTTTGAGTCAAATATAGACTTAATTTTAATTTCGAGAATGAAATTTTCATTAATAGGGAAGATTTGTGTAACGACCCATTTTATTAACGCCGTTATTTATTTTGTAATTTCAGACATGGACGCCAGCTCAGATCCATGTGGACGCTGCAGGTAGGTTAGGACACACGTCGACCTAGGTACACTAGTAGATTGTGTGTTCATGATGCACTGGACTGTAGCATGTATGACCCGGCCCTCAGTGAACGTCAACCTGAGCTTGCCCTTAGTGCACGTGTCGGTGCCTTCGCGGATTTGGCCAGCACCGCGAAGAACCAAGTGTCGGGCCAGTTGGGCGTGACCACTAGTGGGAACTTGGTGACCCGAAGTACAGTCTAGTATATTTATAACCGAGTACACACATTTGTTAATTTAGTTGTTATCTATTCATGCGATGAGCCAATTACAGTTGTCTATCTTTCAATTCCGCATGTTTACTTGACAATATTTCTTACATTTCATTTACTTTATTATGCGAATGCTTTGAGGGGTTCCTTGGGATTTTACTTACTGTACTCATCATCTGTCTTTTGTGATGATTGAGTGCAGATACTAGTACCAGTATGGGCAAGGGGATCCTAGGCAACTACATCTGATTTCCCGCCGTCGAGGACCTACTAGTATGCTTGATATTTTGTATTATTTTAGGTATTGGGGACTTGAGATGAAATAGTACATGTATATATACATTGCTTATGGCACCGTCGCTTATATACAAAGTACTCTTCTGGGTTTTCCTCAGTAGTATTTGCTCTTATAAATAATGTTTACCATGCCAATTACTTATTCTAATTGTATCAATTAAGGCTTCCGCTGATATATGTTAACTTGTATGATACAACCCACTTGTATGGTTAGGCATTAGAATAAAATTTTAAATACTTAAAGAGAAAAAGTTAAAAAATACTGATAATCCATTAACTAATTTGATAAAACACACGTGGACATGAATTCCGAGACAAGAGGTGGACGGGCAGGTGCCAGACACGTGTAGTTGAGCCCCACCGAGAAAAGAGTACATGGAGACACGTCACCCCGAGGCGGCAGGGCTGCCACAGTTGGTGTTAGAGCAAGGTTTTCTAGGAACTTGAGAATGTAAAATGAAAGAACACAAAATTCAATAGATAAACTTTAGTTGTGGAAACCCGAAGTTATTGCCTTAGAACTTTAGTTGGGAATTGATGTGAGGTGGGTAGAGATAGGGTTTATATACATGTTATGTTTTCATTATATATATATATGATATATGTATATACACCGAGGCTGGTCTGGAGCACACTTCTTGATGCAAATTATGGATGGACAATCGACTACGCCTTATGTGACTGATCAGGCTAGTGATGCAGCTAGTATAAAGGATAGACTCTCGGCTCAGGAGACTCAGATGGCCAAGGTACTACGGCTGTTACGAGATTAGACTTCTGCATTAAATGTACTTTCTATAACGGTAGCAACACCTAGAGAGCCGGTAGCAGTTACTGTACCTACAGGGACAGCTGTTGTCGCGGTTGTTCTCTATACACCCATTAATAAGGTAACAACGGAGACAAATACATAGAGAGCCACCGCAGTTGTTTTTCCATTAGAGACGCTGACTCCTACACCTCCACCCACAACCACGAATCAGCTGACTGCTATCACTACTTCTTCTACTACATCGGGATTCGTCTTGACTCCAAAAGAAAAGATGTTGAGAGAGTTTCTAAAGTTTATGTTAGGCTTCTTTTACGGAGGTGGTGACCCCGAGGCTGTAGGGAAGTGTATTTTGTCTCATTAGCGTTTCCATAAGCAGATGAGGAATGATGAAAGTGTTGAGGCACGGTTTTTCGGGGCATGCTTGAGAGGCCACACAGTAGTATGGTGGACCACATATCAGGATACCCGTCCAGAGCCGATGACATGGGCTGAGTTTAAGGATTTGTTCTATTATCGGTACATAACCATGGAGGTGAGATTGAGATTAAGAGAGGAGTTTCTAACCCTGATATAAGGTAACCATATTTTGATGTAGTATATGGAGAGGTTTTGGTACTTACTCCATTTCTCGATGGATGTAGCTGGGACGGAGCGTCTGCAGATATACTCTTTCACCAGATGAGTTGAGGATAAGATTGTTTCGACAGTGGTATCGTCTGGGGCACCCACTTTGTAGGACATATTTGATAGAGCTTTGGCGCATGAGACCTACCTGATGAAGAGGGATGGCAGACGTGTGACTGGGAATGAGGTACATACAGGGCAAAGTTCTCGGTCGAACTGGAGGCCAAAGAGACAGAGGGATCATCTGGATAGAGGTCCAAGGGTTGACAGATGGGACAGGGCCCGCAGGGATGATCACCAGGGCAGTCAGTTCTAGTATAAGGATAGACAGCCGATTCACACCATCTCACTAGCACCGATAGATCAGCATAAGCAACCGCCATATATGTACCATCAGGGTCGAGATGAGTGGGGACATGATAGGGGTTAGAGAGACCAGGCTCAGGGTCCAATATATGGAGATGGACAGGCGGGTAGGCAGGACCACCATAAAAGGCACATGTGTGGTCAGAGGGGACATTTGAGGGTAGACTACAGGATACCACCGTCACCACGTCGAGAGCCAGAGTAGGCCAGAGAGAGCCCATAGAGTAGCGCAATCGGATGGCGGGGCGATAAGACAGCTCGTCGAGGATAAGTTACATATTTTTGGTAGACCTATGCATGCTATGTTTTATTCTGGTAGCTTTTTATCATTTATTGCTGGGCATATTGTTGGAGAGTTAGGGCTAGATAGACAAACACTAGACACCCACCTTGTTCTCAATACGGCCACTGGGGACAAAATATACCCTAACTGGATATGTAGAGGTTGAGGGACATCAGTTACCGACAGATCTTCGAGTGTTAGAGTACTCAAAGTTTGATGCTATTATCGAGATGGATTGGTTGGCACCCTATCATGCATGGATAGCTTGTTATGATAATAGGATTGAGTTTCGTATTCCTGGGATACCAGAGTTCTCATTGGTTAGATCCGCGACTGACTCACCTATCACTAGAGGCCAACTAGCTACAACGCAGGAGATAGAGGCATTTGCAGCGATAGTTGAACCGGAGGTTAGGACAAAGGCCAGGATTGAGGACGTTTCGGTAGTTATAGATTTTGTCGATGTATTTTCGGATGATCTACCAGGATTACCACTTCCACGAGCTGTCGAGTTTATCATTAAGTTGATACTAGGGACACAATCGATTGCTAGTAGACCTTATATGATGTCACCATTAGAGCAGGAAGAGGTTAGACGACAACTAGATGAGTTGTTGGATAAGAGTTTTATTCACCCTAGTATGTCACCTTGGGGAGCTCCAGTGTTGTTTGTGAAGAAAAAAGATGGTTCGATGAGGATGTGGATTGACTATAGGAAGCTGAATCTGGTGACAGTTAGGAATCGTTACCCATTTCCTAGGATAGATGATCTGTTTGATTAGTTGGCAGGAGCCAGATTCTTCTCGAAAATTGATCTTTGCTCAGGTTATCATCAATTGAGGATTCAAAAGGATGACATCCAAAAGGCCACTTTCAGCACGAAGTATAGGTTATTCGAGTTCACAGTCATGCCGTTTGGGCTGACTAACACCCCATCGATTTTCATGGATTTGATGCACAGGTATTGAGACCGTATTTGGACAGATTTGTCATAGTCTTCATCGACGACATCTTGATCTACAGTAGGACTCGTGAGGATCACGGAGACACCTCAGGGTAATGTTGACGATACTGAGAGAACATAAATTATACACCAAGTTCATTAAGTGTGACTTCTTGCTGAATGCAGTATGATTTTTAGGACATGTCATTAGTAATCAGGGTATCTCTGTGGATTTATAGAAGATTCAGGCTATCATTGACTGAAGGACACCAGAGTCTGTTGTCGATATTCAGAGTTTTCTTGAACTGGCAGGATACTACTGGCGGTTTATGCAGGACTTTTCCTCGATTGCAGTGCTGATGACGAGACTGACGAAGAAGGATTTTAGATTTGATTGGTCAGAGGAGTGCGAGTAGGCTTTCTATGAGCTGAAGAGGAGGTTGACTTCTGCACCAGTATTAACATTGTCGGAGCCGGGCAAGACTTTGATAGTTTATACGGTTGCGTCATGCATTGGTCTTGGATGTGTATTGATGCAGGAGGGTAGAAGAGTTGCTTATCTTTCCAGATGATTGAGACCCCATAAAGAGAATTATCTAGTGCATAACTTGGAGTTTGGAGCAGTCGTCTTTGCACTAAAAGCAAGGAGGCACTACCTTTATGGAGAGAGGTTCATATTATATACAGATCACCAGAGTTTACGATATATCTTCACTCAAAGGGATCTAAATATGCGCTAGAGGAGATGGCTTAAGCTACTGAGGACTACGACTACTCTATTGAGTATCACCTTGGAAAAGTGAACGTTGTAGCGAAAGCATTGAGCAGGAGCGGGATTGATAGTGAGACTGTGTTACGACATATGACACACGAGCATGGCTTGTTATAGGTGGCAGTAGTTATGTGCATGACAGTGGTGTCGACTATGGCTGATCAACACATTTATTGTTAGATGAGAGTTCCAACTGTATCGATTGAGCAAGTTGCCAAGTGTCAGAGGGCTGATGGGCTTTATAAGCAGTTCGGTGGTCTGACTTGGGACCCGTAGTGCACTGATTGGGTAGAGACTACAGATCGGTATTTAAGACACCAAGGGAGATTGTGGATACCTGCGGATTAGGAGATATGGGATGAGATTTTGGAAGATGCACACCGGTCTCGCTACACAGTTCATCTTGGTCGTACCAAGTTGTACCATGACTTAAGGTGACTATTCTGGTAGCTAGGGATGAAGGCTGACATAGGGGCTACGTCAAGAGTTGTAACATTTGCAGTAAGTGAAGGTCAAGCACAGGAGACCCAGTGGACAGTTACAACCGTTACCATTCCATAGTGGAAATATGAGAACATCACCATGGATTTCGTCAGTGGACTACCTCAGACATAGAGGTGTCACGATGCAGTTTTGGTTGTGATTGACAGACTGACGAAATTGGCTCACTTCATTTCGATTTCTATGAGATACACATTCCCACAGCTGAGCATATTGTTTGAGCACGAGATTATTAGATTGCATGAGGTGCCAATTTCTATTGTATCGCACAAAGATCCTAGGTTGACTTCGAGGCTTTGGGAGGCTATGCAGGAGCAGTTTGGCACCAAGTTGCAATTTAGTACGACTTATCATCCTCAGAACGACGAGACAGTCAGAGCGACTGATACAGATTTTGGAGGATATGCTCAGGGCTTGTATATTGCATTTTGGGGGTTCGTGGGAGGATTATTTGCCTTTGTGTATGTTTGCATATAATAACGGCTATCAAGCAAGTACTTGTAAGCCACCATTTGAGGCGCTGGATGGGAGGCCTTATAGATCACCTGCGTGCTGGGCAGAGCCGAAAGATACAGTGACTGTTGGGCCTGAGATAGTTGTTGTTCACACAAAGAAGATCACACAGATCCATCAGAGATTACGAGCCGCACATGATAGACATAAAAAATACGCGTATCGATATCACGAGGGTCTGAGCTATAAAAAGGGCGACATGGAATATCTAGAAGTTTCCTCTTGGAAGTGTCAGTATGTGTTTGATATTAAAGGGAAACTGGTGCCGAGATTTATTGGACCATTCAGAATCATAGAGAGAGTGGGCAGTGTCGCATATCGCCTAGAGTTGCCTGCTGAGTTACCTGGGGTTCATCCAACATCTTACATTTCGATGTTGAGACTAGGAAGGTCAGGACCGAGACCGATGATTGATTTATGGCAGATTGACGTTCAGCCTGATGTGACTTACGAGGAGAGGACGATAGAGATCGTTGACCGTAGAGTTCAGATTCTCAGGAACAGGGAGCTCTCTAAGGTCTTAGTTCGTTGGCAGCATTATGGGATGGAGGGACTTACCTGGGAGCTCGAGTTGACGATGCGAGAACAATTCCCTCAGTTATTTCACTGTGCGACATTCAGCTATTTTAATTTCGGGACGAAATTTTAATTAGTTGGGAAGAACTGTAACGACCCATTTTATTAATGTCGTTATTCGTTTCGTAATTTCAGACATATGCGCCAGCTAAGATCCACGTCGACGCTGCGGGTAGGCTAGGACACAAGTCGACCTAGGTACACTAGTAAATTGTGTGTTATGTTGTTTAAATTGCGATTCAATTTATGAATTTACTAGTAAATACATCAGATATGTGTATGTTGAATAGCGATATCGTGCAAGGTTGTGTGACGAGTAGTCATCTCGAAGTGCGTGTCAATGTGGATATCGAGAAGCAAAATATAGGTACACTAGAGAAAATCGACAAACTCACGTTAATATGACTAAGTAATTCAATTGAAATGGGTAATGTAACCATTGGCTAATTGAATTGAAATTTAATCAATAGGATATGACGCACCTTGAAATGCATGTCGAGACGCGGGGCACCTAATATTGGGTACTCGAAGGTTAGTGGGACCATGAGTTGGTTAATTTTGATAAATAAAATAGTAACCATATGGTTTGATAAGGCTTAATATAAGGTGAGTTAATTGAATAAATAATAAGCCTATAGTTTGAACTAAATAATGAAGACCATAAGATGGACATCAAGATGATCATATTGAGTAATTCTAGGAGATGAGTGTGTTAGTGAAGTTATCAAGTGGTGTGGGACGACATGAAATGAGACCACAAGATAATCTTCGAGATACGTACACATACTTGATTAAGACCAAAACTATATATAACAAGTGAGTGTGATTTTCATCTCCACTAACTGAAATCTCCATGCAAAACTAGTAAAAACCATAGAAGAAAAATGACTTCAAGCTGGGAATTCAACACATTAGAGACCAGTTCAAGAGATCAAACCAAGGTAATCATCATCTTCATCTTCTATAATAGTGGCACGTTTATGGATATAAAACTTTGGTGAACTAGTCTCGAAAATTACTTAGGATCATTTTCGACTTAAATTCCCAAAATCATGCCTTAAGTAATAAAATCAAATGAAAATCTGAGTTTCAAAACCCTTTTGAAACATATTTCCAAGTTTCGCACCCTTCGGATCCTCGTAACATGCTTTACGAGGCAAAAATCATAGTGCAAATCCCATTTAGAACCCTAAATATAATTTTCTATAATAATTTCTCAATTTCGCATGTTTTTAAATTATTTTCAAATTTTCTATAATAATTTCTCTTTGCCTTTCCTGTTGCTCGATGGATCTGCACCTACCGTCATAAAAAGAACAGTGAGTACAGAAAAGTAAAAAGTAATACTAAGAGACATTTGTTCACATTTCCAAATATACAACTAGTATCTGAAGCATAACAATAGCAACTATGCTGAAAAAGAATCATGCTATAAGATACTCTAGTTAAGCAATATGAAACTAACACTCGACTAAGTAGTAATGATCTAGGGCCGGTCAGCAATGAGTTACATCACATCAATCTTTTTCCACTATTTAGGCTTAAACAATCGCATAGATGCCTTCACATCCTTACAAATGCCCATAATGTCATACATGCCTTCGTTTTATTAAGGCACTTAATTATTTTAATTAGGACCTAAGTCATAAACTAACAAAAGTTCCACCGACACCTCGACTTACTCATATATAATCGCATGTATCTCGAGGCAATCCAAACTCGTATACTCCACAATAAAAATATGATTATTTGTGCATACATGTATAAATAGCTAATATACGTCATCACTCATAAATGAAATATTCGGGATCGTTATATTAATCGTATATTCGAAAACTAAAAATACAATAATAATAGAATATGGGTTACCTCTTATAAAGCGCATCTATTTATTGTCATTGGCATGACTGGACCAAATCGAGTACTAGTGTGAGTCTATCTCTAGGAGTTCCATCTTTAAGTCAGAAATTACTATCGGACTCCCTTTCGGTAAAACTTATTCGCCATTTTTAAAGTTTATCTATTTAATGTCAACCTACAATGTGATTGTTCGCTTAGCTATATCAAGTATTACATTTGAAATGACTAAGAAAAGTCTTCTTAGTATTATATCTATTTCATCTTTAATGCCATGATCTATGACAAATAAATTAGTTAGAAAATTTATTTTTTCGCTAGTAGCTTTCACTTTTTTTACTATACCTATAGTATCTATTATAGATCCATTAGCTAAGCGGACTTTGTAAAACTAGTTTTATCAAAATTTATATTTATTTCAATAAGGTACCTAAAAAGGTATTAAGTTGCATGATGCTCCAATATCGCATAGAATATTTTTGAATCGACAGGCACCAATGATGATGGTCATAGTTACATAACCTAGATCGTTCATCTTAAATGTAATCAGTATAACATTAAAAAGCTTATCACATTGTTTAACAAGTTCTCTCTAACACTTGTCGAGCGTGTAAAAAAATTTCCACCTTTATATTATTATAATTATAGATTTGTAGTTGTAATAAGTGAGATCATCTCCACGTTGATTTTGCAAACCTTCTTAAGATTTACTTTTAGAGGTTTTTATTTAATTTGTCACTAACTAATTATTTACTAATTGAATTTAAATAATCTAATTACACTAACAAAAGCAAATAATCTAATTACGAATTTAAATCAAACAACCAATCTTAAACAAATTTAAACCAAAGATAATGAAACATAAACCAAATTACATTCAAATCTAAGATAAAATTATTATACCCATATTTATAGTCTAGTCACAGGTTTTACGAGATCAGTAAACTTTTATCATAAGTAAGCTATATTAATTCTTTCATATCACATTGTTTTCTTTTATCAATGATAGATTCAAATGACTCATATTCATATGCTAATCTTATCACTGTTAGTACTTCAAACGCTAAAAGTGTCTAATAATAACAAAACAACATTAAGTTCTATGAAAACACTTACTACTAAGCAAGAATTAACAATAATATGTCATTAAATACTTAACTTAGAACATAATTCACCTAAGACTTCCCAGTAGGTCAAAAGACCTTATGAATAAATCTAAGTTACTACTTATATTAAATCTAGATTTCAAACCTACCATTCACAACACATATTGTGCACTATGTATGCAAAGTCTAGTTTCATGGATTGTAATTGATACCGGATCGTACAACACCAAAAATAGTCTCTATTTCACTAACTATAATTGATTTATAGTGAGCCAAGTATGAGGTCGAACACCCAGAGATTGGAATGCTCATTTTTTTGTGTTTTGGGAAAAATGAGAGTTTTTTGAAAACAAAAACTAAATTATGATAGGAAATCAATTGTAGGCGAAATAAAAGATGAAAGCAATTATTAAAAGACTCTACACTAAGGCGTGAATTGACATTCTAGGGAATAGATTCGATCATCACTTTACGAAACGTTTGTCCTAGTACTGATTCTCAAAGACAGGCCTATAATGACTCTCATCACCTCGTTCTCCTCATATCAATGGAGGGACGTGCAACCTAACCACATACTAACTAAACTTGCAAAAAAACCAGATATGCTATAGGTTTTCAATAAACTACTAGCATTAACGAACCACGATAACACCTATCATGACTGATAAATAGTGTTGAATTGTCCACCTATCACGTATGGAAATTACAGACCAATGCCATCCATCTCATATCCCAAATGCACAGGGGCACATCGGTTGCCAATAGATAAGACCTCACTCGACACCTAACGTGATCCCCCTTACCTAGCGGCGATATGACTTACACAATAAAAAGGAGAAACTTAAAGTTTAAAACGATAATTAAAAACCTCAGAACAGTGATGTAATTAATAATACAAAAACCGGCAACAAACAAATTAAGAACTTAAGTGCACAAACCTCCTAAATCCTATAAATCCTAGGAACTCAAACACTTTGGCCTAAATAGTGAAACTTAGCCACTCATTATCATAAAGACAACTCTAGAATTTATTCAATCAATAAATGACAATGTAAAATATAAAAACCAAATAAAAGCTTACAAAGACCGAATGGATGAATCCCAACAAGACGTCTCCGCATAAGAATTTAGAAGTAAAACCTAACACCAAAATGTTCCTCTCTGGAATTATATATGGAACTCTATATGGAGTTCTATATATCTTTCATCGTTTTGGGGTCTCCTATTTATAGTAAGAATAGGATATAATAAAATCTAAACGAAAATCTTGAGAAACTAATGAATTGAAAACTAACAATATCCGGATCTTCCAGCGCCGTACGTTCAAAATGCCAGATCGTTGGAAAATCTCTACGACATCACTCCGACACTCTATTTTTTCTTAGTTATGTTCCAAATCGAGCCTAGTGATGTGCCATCATCGTATGTAAAATGGAAATCACTATGAAGGCGTTGAGGTTTTCCTTGTAATACGAGATTCATTTTTCTCATGGGTCATCACAAGACTTTTCCCGCAATATTTCCAGTGAGCTTCCTCCAATCCAGCCAAGTTTAATCTAGCAATTCCTTTGCGATTTGGTTTTGTATTGAGATAGCTGCTAAGGCGCTATGCCTATTTTTAGCTTTTTAACTGATTTTTTGTTGCAATTACTCCTTTTATATAAAAGCCTATTTTTGATCTAAAAATGAAAAAACAACAATTTAACAGCATAAATGAGTACACTCATTTCTGTGGAACTCACTCCTTTATGTCAAATTTACTCCACAAAATACTAGGCCTTGTCAAGACTGAAGCCACCAATTACTCGCAAGTTACCTCAGAACTTTTAACAAGCCGAAAACTTAATCTTTAAATAGGGCATTGAATACCAATATTCCACAAATAGAAAATTATGAATCCATTTCACTGACACATTCAAAACATCATTTAGGGTCAATAGGACTTTCTTTTGGATTATAAAGGCTGGGTTAGGCTAAAAAGGATGGATATTTAAAGGATTCAAAGCATTGGAAAAAATTACTTAATCTAGCTACAAGCACTCGAACTAAATCTTTTTAAGGACTTTTTATAGACTTTCACCTTTTATTTCTTGCTTTCGTTATTATTATTACAGTCCCTGCTCCATTTCAAGTAGATTCCGCTTTTTCTCACTTTTTCCTACCACTAGATTCCCAGCTGCATTTCCTATGGAATCAGTGGGACACTCAATTTTAAAAACTTCTATTAGCACTTCTCACTTTCGCTATGATTAAGCTAGCTTCCGAATGTAGGTAAAAAGAGGATAAGGCCAATGGTTATAGGTATCATAATGGGTGATAAACAATCAAGTTGGTTTGGCTCAACTACGCTAACTAGGGATAAATTATATGTGGGCTAAGGCAAAGGGCTAAATAAATAATGCCTACGTCTTCCCCCAAACTTATTCTCAAGTTAATACTCAATTTCAAATAGATGAAAACATATCTTGGAATCTGTAGAGATTTAGTTGACTCTTGCCCTAGTGTGACCTTCTACCTCCACACTAGCATTTTTTGGTATAGACCCAATTAGTAGACCAATCATAAGAACGTGATTTTTCTGCTATGTTCTAACTAAGTTCTTGTCCATTTTGGCAACATCAATCCACATATGAATTTTCAAATTGTCAACCATTATTCTAAGCTAGAACTGGGCGTTCACATTAAGCTCAAAGACATGAATAAAAACAAAAAAAGAAAGTATTTACAAGTATTGAAATTGTACACAACCTACCAATCTATCAATCCAATGAATAAAATGAAACGCTATTACCTGAATTTCACTAGAAAATTTGAAAAAAATTCTAAAAAACACGAGATTTTATCGAAAATTCTTATGGTTCATCCATGCATTCCATCAAACCTGCATAAGTACATGGATAAACTTAAAATGCATGTAAATGATGTGGTGTGTGGTGATAGTACAAAACACAACATCAAAATACTATATCTCTTCTGAATATATTACAAAAACAACAAGTTTCTTAGTTTCTCTCTCAAAATACATACAAAGGTAAGAAAATCAACTCTAAGACTCAGTGGAGTTGTTCTGCTGCTGGTCACTAAGCTATCCAGATTGGTCTTTGCATACTCTATGAATAATGGGAGGATGAAAGTGCTCCATACTCATGTGCTCAATAAACCTAGTAGTCCGACATGATAATGAATGGACTATCCAATATGGGTAGAGCTAGCTGCAGAGGGTGATCATACACATGCCGATGTCACATGTGATGATGATACAAGAAATACTTGATCTCATTCTGATTATGTAAAATAATCTCATCCAGGGACATCTGTCTCGGTACTCCACTTGATGGTGGTGGTGCAAATGAAGAAGCTTCCACTACTGGGACTCATGCTCCTCTCATCCTCCCCACGACTCTCCTAGCCTGGGTCTCCTATTGTTGCTGCTAAAGTCGTGCTTATGCTCTATCTCTCTCTAATGCATGCTCATGCTCATCCTTGGAATCCATCTAATCCAGACTGTTGTTACTAAAAATTTCCTCATCATAAATGGTCAGCTGGAGAGGGATGTAAAACTATAGACCATCGAGAGGAACTTCATCTCATCGGCATAAATCAATGATATATAAAGGGAATGCAAAACTCTCATTCTTCTTCATCTCCATCCTCTCTCTGATAACCTCAAACATAAATCTCTCCACATCGATGCGACCAACATGTGCCCATATATGATAAAGCATCACCGATTGGAGCTGTGTCATGTCACCATATTGTGTGGTGGGGTAGAGAGATGCATCAACAAAGTAGGACCATGCCTTAAGAACTTTCTTAAAGTAGACCTTAACCAGGTGCTTAGGTTATTGATTAGAAGATGTGTAGGTTAAGTCATGATGTGTGTAATGACATGTTACCTTAAGTTAGTGATTAGTACTAATCTAAATCCTAATTAACCTAGGTTAGGCTCGTGGTTAAGTTCGGCGTACCTCGATTAAATTGTGCCACAGATGAATAATCGTATGATGATTTGTGTTTGTTTGGAATGGTTAGTGAATTTTAAGGGTTGTGAGATTAATAGGTAATTAATAAAAACATATAATTGGAAAACAAATAAATAAAAAAATAAGTTACCGGTACACCAAGTGCGACAAAGGGGTCGTGAAATGAATGTGCACACCTGAGAATACTCGTAGGCATGTCTAGTGAATTTATTGATAAGAAAATACACGAAGTATATATATTTATATATAGTTGATATATAAATATATATTAAAACTATAAGTTTGGTTTGAATTATATGGATCGTTAGATCATCTCGAGATGAGCGTAAGTATTGATGGTGTTAAAATGAGTGTCACTTTAAGGGTTGTCATTTTTAACACAACAATCACTTGATCAGCCTTGAGATAGCGAGATGCGTATCTCAGAGAAAATTCAAATATATAAATAAAAAACTATCAAACTTATCCTCATTTCATCAATCAATCATTTGAGAAGGTGAGAGACTGGGAAAGGGACTGAGGGTTTAATAAGGAGGAGTGGATCAGAAGAGGAGTTTCTCACTAAATTGAGAAGCTTAATCAACTGTAGACCAGAGATCATCACTATGGGTGAGTTTTTTTTTTTTTTTTGAGTTTGAAGTTGAATTCATAGGTAGGTGATGATTTCTCAATGAACTGTTGTTGGTTTTGATTGGAAATGCTTTGTTACCTCACTAGAGGTCCTCCATGATGATTTCGGATAATATTTGAGGTTGTGGTAGTAATTTGGTAATGGAACACTACTTGCTGCCCTGTTCACTGTCAAGACAATACAAGGTGGGCCATCGAGTAGAGAAGCGCGCTGCCTTCATCAATTGGGACGAATCTAGTTAGTGGAGCGCGCCCACCAAGTGATGGAGCGCGCTCCCACCCTTGAAAATAGCAATTGTGTTGTGTTTAATTTAGGATTTTCTGAGGTCTTAAGGACTAACTTAGGGGTTCCAAACATAAAGAATTAAACCTATATTGATCACAAATGGATTGCGATAGGTTGTGGAACAACGAGAAAGCGTGAGTGACCCAAAAAGTTAGGAAGTTTAGGAAACAGAGACTTAAACTGAGGTAAGTATGGATTTTCTTATTGATCAATGTTGTCAGGCTATCTTAGTATATGTAGTTCACATAGTTTATGGGCTAAAATGGGGGACTATGTACACTGTGACATTTTTAATAAACGAAAATGGTGTCTAATGTAATCTATGAGAGTAACCCCTGGAACTGAGACCGGGATGTACAGAATGCAGGGATGATCTCCCGATATATACGTAACTCCTACTTATTTAGATAGGTTGTGTGGGTTACATATTCACTAGAAAGTTTCAGATACAACCATTAGATATTAATGGATTGGCTAAACAACACATCGACCAATGTGTTGGTCTAGCAATCGCATTATTGGCGTTAATGGGTAATTGACCTTAGTTTTACAAATAAAATGGGAATCAAATTGTAATAGTCATTGACGAATGGATTTGTATATGATGTTTATTGAAATATATGTTTTTCATAATCGTGTTAGTTAACATTGATGCATATTATTATTGCATAATGTTCTTGATTATTACATGGATTGTTGATGAATTTGTGAATCCTTACTTACTGAGCAAGTTGGAGTGCTCATCACAATTAACATTTCAGAAAAACACGACGAGTGCTATGGCTTTGGGATGGAAAAGACTTAGGAGTCTTGATATTCTCTTCGATGTAATGAATCTTCCCTTTTCCAATGTATTTGTATTGAATAAGATTTTTGTAACATGACAAGGGATGGGAGGTTTATATGACCGAAGTTTAATTTGGTTTAATTTGATATAGTTTATCGTGTTTGATTATCGAAAAGGTTTTAAATTTCCACTACGTTTGATATTTGATTTACGTTGATATTCAATATATAATTATGTTTATTAGGAGATTGAAAGAGAGGCTGCTGGCTCTAGTTAAGTCTAGCGGGATTAACAAGGCTTAATTAGGGTTTCAGGACGAGTATCACCTTAATCGGGTTAAGGGATGCTACATCTTAGTATCAGAGCCTACTTCAAAGCCTAATGTTTATGACTTTCGAATTAAGTAGTAATTCTGATACAGTTTGGTATCATAGACAATGCTCTGACCTCATTTTCATATTTGAATTGTTTTTGAAATAAGTGATGGTATATCCTTCATATCGAAACTTAAGTTTATTAACTCTGAGAGTTATCTCGAGTTATGAATAAGGTTAGGGTATGATAATTTGTTTTTATCATATTTTGGTTGGTAACCAAAATATAAAAGACAGAGATATGTTAATTATTATGTTATATTATATCTACATTGTAGATATGAGAGTTATGTCTTTCCTGAATGACAAAGCGATGGTTTGCGTCCATCAATTTCTCCCGATATGAGAAAATTTTGAAGGTAAGAGTTCAAGAGAATCTTATCCTCGAGAAAATTGAAAAGGAAAGAGATATGGAAAACTTATAAAGATAAAATTAAACTCTTCTCCTATTAACTATTCTTAAAGGTCTTTGTTCTTGCTAATATTATTAGACGAATAATAGTCAATGAAGAAGTATCTATTGGATCTAGACCTTGAGATAAATATTAAGAGAATGGAATTTATGAAGCAATGGAATACTGAATGACTTTTGGTGGAACTCAAAGATGTTAAGCCACTTTGAGATATGATGTAATACTAGTATTAAGAGTAGTAGAGAAATAATGGAAGTTATTCAGTAAATAAATTAGTGGTTAATGATAAAAGCCTATTTGAGGTTAGAAACCACTAATGTATTTATACTTCATAAGTTGTTATGAAGTAGAAATTCCAGTTATGGTGTGAATCCATATTGGAATGACAAGCAACTAGTTGGATAATGAAAGATAAAGTTGAAAATTTAAACTGGTAAAGTTTGAAGACGACTTAATCCAGACATAGCAAGGAGTTAGTAAGATATCCTAGTCTAATATTTTAGACTGTTATTGGGGAGAATGAATTATCAATGGATTTGAGGAATCCAAATAATAATGTATGGTAGTGAGAACGAATATTCATTGCCTATGATCGACAACTCATTCTGACAATAAGGTGAAAAAAGTGGTTCTCAAGAGCTAGTTAAGATTTAGTTGTCACAATGGTACGATCAGAGTTAAGGATACATTTAAGAGTTAAGGATACATTTAAAGATGATTTCAAGCAGTTACTAAATTATTTTAAATGAATGGTGGAAACCATTAAAACATACTAGAACTCATGGTATGTTCTTCGAGTTTTAAAATCCTATTTTAATTAAGTTGTTATCGTGTTGTCAATAATAACATGGAATCTTTGAAGACTGAGAGGATGCATGAACATTACTGTAGGAATTACAAACGTGACAGTAAATTGGTTCATGTAAGATTTTGCAAGTGACAATACTAAGTTTCAAATATTAATTAATTGTATGAGTGTTGAATATTAACAACAAATCAAGGGATTTGACTGGAACTGAGACAATATGGGATTGTCATATATTCAACAGAAAAGTAAAAGAGAAAAGCAAACTTGAAATAATTGAATATTACAAACGATTGATTCAGGGATCTCTAGTATTGTTGTGTAATTTATTCAATTAACTTAAGTATGAGAATCGTTGTAAATTGAAATCAAATACAAGGATGTCTTGGACGAAAGTTGAAGTATAGATTTACTACAATGTTTGCTTGATAATACTTAAATTGTGGGAGAAGTTAAAAGTTCATTCTAAGATTTTTAATTTAGGTAGGAATGTGTGTTCACACAATAAAGCAAGATTGTAGCTTATAATTCTATATATAGTTCAAGACTTGTGAGAAAAACTATTGGAAATTGATAATCTCGAGATAACTATTTTGGTAGTTGTACCAAATATGGAAATGCATGACTTGTAAATAAGAGGATAGGTTGCTGAGAGTCTTTTAATTATGTTTAGAGATTACTGAGAATCTTAGAAGAATCATTGAAAAACAACCTGAAAATATAAAACCAATGGATGGGTTTAAAGTTAAAGAAGTGAATTTGAAACTATGAAAGTTTGAAAGGTGTAACTGTCAGAGTGACAGAAATGGAAGGTGAAGAAGATACATTGAATTTCTTAAATGTTAGGAATTCACTCTGAGATATCACTCATTAAGGCGATTGTGTTGAAAATGCCTTAAAAAGGAAAGAGGCAGTAAACATAGTTACGATAAAAGCTACTAAGTAATATCTCTTGAGTGAGATGTATACTGATGAACAATTAAATTCCTACGCAGGCATATCATCAGCTGAGTTGTCTATATTGGTAACTACAAGTCTGTTCTTTGGAGCTCAAATTGGAGCTGAGCTAATGAGGATTGATTGGGTGTTGTACTATGGAGAACTTCATTAAGTTATTAGTAGATCAAAGGTTGACTACTAGTTATTGGTAAGTTGTATGATAATCCCATATCAAAAAATATTGAGCATGTAAAGAAAGTTCTTTAAACTCAAATAAAAAAGTGAGGCAAGAATGTTGTGAGAATCTCATGGATTTCTTTAGAATATTCGTTCAGGAAAAATCCAAAATCATTGTGATAAGAATGAATAGTTGGTGACCTGGAATAAAAAATTGACAGTATCAATTTAATAAAGAAATATGAGATATATTAGCAAGTGGAAGCTGAGTGTTATTAATCTTGAAGGTTATATTATTCTTGCCCTATATGAATGAAATTTCACGCTCAGAGATTCATAATAGATTAACCTAAGTTGTGATGACAACTGAAGGTTGTTGATGTTGTAATAGTGGTACTAATAGAGTTTGTAAATTTCTTGCCAGTTTTATGGTTTAATTCTTATGGAAAAGTAAGCGGGGTATAAGTGTATAGAAGATTTAAGAGTTATGGAGAACTAGGATTATTATTTCAGCAAGGAACCAAAAGTTTGCTTCTCAGTAGGGAAGAAATGTATAACAGTTGGGGGATCTTTCTCGATCTTAACACAAAATATATGCAGCTAATCTTAGTTCCAGAGAATATAATTTATGAGCTTGTAACTTGGAAGATGTTAGTTACTGGAAAAAAGATTTCTATGTGAGTTCTTTAGTATTGATATTATCAAGCTAAATATGACGTTGAGGTGTTTTCCTTAAGGATTTGTATGCTTTACTTCGTCGTCAATTGGTATGAGATGAGAAGTAATGATACAAGCTAATTGGAGCCTGAGTAATTTAGAACTACACAAAAAGTGTTAACAGATTGTTAGTATGCAATTACAACTTAGATAAGTGGAAAGAATGTGTTGACAAAGCAAATATAGTTGATGATGCTTTGAATAGAAGAAGAACAGACAAAGAGAATGTGGTTACTGCTAAAGCCTATCAATTTAAACTTCTTGAGGAAGCATTTATGATGATGATTTGTGTAAGTTTAGCTGACACATCATCAATTGAGAAAGCTAGTTCCACAGCTACTAATTTATTCTTCTAAGCTCATACTCGGACTGAATTAGAGATGATTCAGTGAAGATTGGTTGTCTGAAAGCTAATCAAGATTATATAATGAGTTAAAGATTAACGACTAGTGTAGATCATCTTGATTGGTTAGTTTCTGATGATAATGCGCTACGATTCAGATATAGATTGTGGATTCCAACTCAGAACTCATTGAGGCAGGAGTTGCTACGGGAATCTCATAGATCTCTTTACTTTATTCATCTAGGTAACAATAATAGATATCGTGAAATGAAGCATATTTATTATTAGCCTGGGATGAAAATTGTTATTGCTGAGTTTGTAAAGAGACGTGAGACATGTCAGTAATATAATGTTGAGCATAAGGAAACCTGAAGGGTTATTGCATTCTCGGCCAATTCCTTGGTGGAAATGGGAACATATATCGATGGATTTTGTTTTCGATCTACCTCTGAGTCTACGTAAGCACAATACAGTATGGGTTATAGTTGACAAGTTGATGAAGTCTGTGCATTTCTTGCCTGTTTTCATACGAGATCTTTTTGAACAATTATATAGTGTATGTACTTGAGGTGTTGAGATTTCATGGAGTTTAGTGTTGATTACTTCGGATAGAGATCCAAGATTCACGTCCACAGTGTGGAGTAAATTGCAGAGACAGTTTGGAACTATTCTTAACCTTAGTATGATATACCATCGCACACTGATAAGTAGCCTGAGTGGTTAATTTTGGTGCTAGAGGATATGCTTTAAACTTGTGTCTTGGAGTTTGGTGGCAACTGGAAGAAATACATTTCTTTAAGTGAGCTAATTTGGAACTACACAGAGAGAATTCAACATATTCGCCAATGCTTGACTAAGGCACAACTAAGACAGAAGAGATACGTCGATAAACATCATAGGTTGTTGGAGTTTTCAAATGACGATCTTGTTCTGTTGAAAGTTTCACCTATGGAAGAATTGTACGGATTTGGATTGCGAGGGAAGCTAGCTCTAAAGTACATTGGGCCGTTCATAGTGCAGAAAAGAATTAGTCTTGTTGCTTACAGGTTGGAGTTACTTACTCAGCTAGTCGGAGTTCATCATTTCTTTCACATGTCTATGCTTTGCAAGATGGAGACTAAGTTTATTTTAAGGGTTGATTGGAATGAATTTGACCTTCGGGAGAACTTATCTTACAATAAGCAGTCGATTCAGATACTTGATTGTAAGATTCAGAGGCCGAGAACCAAAGAGATTACTTTGGTTAGAGTGAAATGACTATCTCACGAAGATAAGGAACTAATTTGGGAGCGGGAATCCTATATGAAGGAATAGTTTCCTTTTCTCTTCAAAACTACATGTAATTTTACGATTACTTTAACTTCAAGGACAAAATTGCTTTAAATTGGGAAGATTGTAATGACCTGTTACCTTAAGTTGGTGGTTAATGCTAATCTAAATCCTAATAAACCCAAGTTAGGCTCGTGGTTAAATCCGATGTACCTCCATTAGCGTATGCGAGGATGATATGTGTTTGTTTGAAATGGTTAGTGAATTTTATAGGTTCTAGGATTCATAAGAAATTAATACAATCCTATAATCAAAAAATAAATAAATAAATAATAAGTTACCAGTACACAAAGTACGACGAGGGTGTCGTGAAATGAATGTGCACACTCGAGAATAGTCCTAGGCATGTTCGGTGAATTTTCTGGTGAAAAAATACACGAGGTATATATATTTTATATAGTTGATATATAAATATATATTAAAACTATATGTTTGGTTTGAATTATATGGAACGTTGGATTGCTTCGAGATGAGTGTAAGTGTTGATGGTATCAAAATGCGCGTCACTTTAAGCGGTGTCATTTTAACATATCCATCACTTGATCAGCCTCGAGATAGTACGATGCCTATCTTGAGAAAAATCCATATATATAAATCTAAAACTATTAAACTTAACCTCATTTCATCAATCAATCATTCGAGAAGGTGAGAGATGGGGAGAAAGACTGAGGCTTTATCACGAATAGTGGATCAGGAGAGGAGTTTCTCACTAAATTGAGGAACTTAATCAACTGTAAACTAAAAATTATCACTATGGGTGAGTTGGTTTTTGAGTTTGAAGCTAAATTCATAGGTAGGTGATTATTTTTCTATGAATTGTTGTTGTTGTTGATTAGAAATGCTTTGTCACCTCACTAGAGGTCTTCCTTGTTGATTTGGGAGAGTATTTGAGGTTGTGGTAGTGATTTGGTATTGGAAAAGTGGCTGCCGCCCTGTTCACTGTCGAGACAGTACAAAGTGGGGCGCTCCATCAAGCAGAGGAGCGCGTTCCCTTCATCAATTAGGATGAACCCAATTGGCGGAGCGCGCCCCACCAAGTGATGGAGCGCGCTCCTACCCCTGAAAAGAACAACTATGCTGTGTTTTATTTAGAGTTTCCTGAAGTTATATTGACTGACTTAAGGGTTTTAAACATATGGAATTAGACCTATATTGATCACAAATGGATTGTGTTAGGTTATGGAACAACGAGAAGCGTGAGTGACACAAAAAGTTAGGAAGTTTGGGAAATGGAGATTTAAACTTAGGTAAAAATGGATTCGCTTATTTATTAATGTTGCCTGGCTATCTTAGTATATGTAGTTCATATAGTTTATGGACTGAGATGGGGGACTATGTACACTGTGATATTTTTTATAAACGGAAAATTGTGTCTAATGTGATGCACCAGAGTAACTCCTAGAATTGAGACTAGCTTGTATAGAATGCGAGGATGATCTCCCGGTGTATACGTAACTCCTACTCAGCTAGATAAGTTGCGTGGGTTACATATTCATTAGAGGGTTTTAGATAGAACCATTGGGCATTAATGGATTGGCTAGAAAGCACATCGGCCAATGTGTTGGTCTAGCAATCACATTAATGGTGTTAGAGGGTAATCAACCCTAGTTTAACAAATAAAATGTGAATCACAGTGTAATAGTTATTGACAAATGGGTTTGCATCTGATATTTATTGAAATATATGCTTTTCATAATCCTATTAGTTAACATTGCTGCATATTGTTATTGCATAATGTTCTAGACTATTATATGGAATGTTAATGGCTTTGTGAATCCCTACTTACTGAGCAAGTTGGAGCGTTCTTCCCAATTACCATTTCAGGAAAACCCGACGAATTCTATAGCTATTGGATAGAGAAGATTTATGAGACTTGATATTCTCTTCGATGTAATGAATCTTCCCTTATATGATATATTTGTATTAAATTACATTTTTGTAATATCAAAAAGGATTGGAGGTTTGTATAATCGAAGTTTATTCCAATTTGATTTGTTACTGTATACCATTTTTTATTATCGAAATAGTTTTAAATTTTTGCTGCATTTGATATTTGATTTACGTCGATATTTGATACACAATTGTGTTTATCAGTAGATTGAAGGAGTGGTTTCTGGCTCTAGTTAAGTCTAGTGGGATTGACAAGGCTTAATTAGGGTTTCAAGCCGAGTATCGCCATAATCAGGTTAGGGGATGGTACAATGTGGGAAACAAGTAAAAACTACCCTACCATCCACGAAAGAGTAGTAAGTGTCATGGGTGTAGCGTAAGTGAGGGATATCAGAAGTACCTAAGTCCTCAAAAGAAGGTAAGTCGTAGTAGGCATTCATAGCCTGGGCACTATAGTCAACCTAGACTCCTCGAACTCTTGCACTCAAGCTACGGTGGGTAGCACGTCCATTCGTGTAAAACTCGCGAACTATCTCCTCACCTCCCTATATCAAGTCTAGGTCATGGGGTGATCGGGTTAATGCCTGGTAATCCTAAGTAAAAAACTCCCAATCCTTCTCTCTGTTGATGGATGTGACACTCCTCTCATTGTTGGGAGTCACTGTCCTGAGTTCCCTATCAAATAAAGGTTTCTTGTTCTTTATGTTAAGGTCACTCTCGTAAAAATTGGTCAAAAGGCTAGGGTGCTCTAGTTGGCTCGGCTCTAGGTGTAAGAGGTGGTAACCGAGTACCTATAATCTATCAAGGTCATGCACATCCACTGCGCTTTTATATCTCAAAAGCACAAAAAAACAACACAACAAATAAACAACCATGCCAAAATCCCAATCATGAAATCACGAGCAAATCAGTCCATCATATCTAGCAAACCAAAGAACATAGAGTTCAAAATACAAAATTTTGCTCAAAAGAACTCCAGGCATTCAAAACCTAAGGAAAATAAAGTGTCAAGAAAATTCGGTTAAAAATCATCTTCAAAGTCTTAAAATCACCCAAATGCTCAAATCAACAAAGATAGATGCAACTAGCATTCCATTCAATCCATCTACTCACACATACATGCACTATCAAACCCCAAAATTGAATGTACCCAAAGTGTCGACAGGGTCGACGAATTTTCAACAAAAAATAAACTTTGAAAATTCAACTTTTGATAAACATTCCCGCATTTCCCCCAAACATAATCCATGCGATATTGATCAATTCAAGGCCATTTAAACACTCAAAATCGAATATTGGATCTGAAATCCTATTTTTTTTGAAAAACATAGGCTTTCTTTCGAAAATTGAAATTTTCCAAATCGATAAAAAATCAAAAGTAATTCGACCAAATCACTCTAAATAACCTCACAAACAAAAGCCCTGTGGTTATAGCAACCAATTTGACTCATATAACACACATTTGCCCAAATTGGCCAAAGTAGAACCTTACAACAATGATAAGAATTTTAAGAAATTAAGGGCGTTACCTACTTGGGAATGAGTTCCTGAACCCTTACTAGACGCATTAGGAGGTCAAGAAGATCGAACCCCTAGCTTGCAGCTTTGTCACGACGCTTGCCAATCTCTCAGTTTCGCAGCTCAAAACGACTCCAATCAAAGGAGAATAAAAAATGAGTGAGACTGGAGCTTGGAATTGGTGGATTTGGTGGATGGAAGTTGGATTTCAAGGCTTGGAGGCGGTGGTAAATCACTAAGGTTTATATGGGGAATTTGACAATGGGGTTCTACCCCTTTTTTAAAAATTAGAATTTAAGCTTAGCGCCGTACGTACAAATGTGACGACGTTAAGGAATAGTAGGCGTATTCGAAAAATTCCTAATTGCCCTATAGCACCCTGCCAACGCCCTATGCATACTCATATCGCTGGCACATCGATGGCCCTAAAAATAGAATATTCCGAATTTGGAATATTCTTAATGCCACCACAATGATTTATATTCAACATCACGACGCTGTGACATCACTATCCTTGAAAAACTTATTTATTCCCAAAAAAACATTTTCACTTTGTGCGCCTCCCTATATATGCATATGATGTCATGCAGATGCATCAAATTAAAGTATACATAACCTGAATTACACCGCCAAAAGTCGTTCTGACTATGGTGCACGCAAAACATTCCACTAATCTCAAATCAATCATCCTTTCTCTACAAAATTTAGAGGTATTAGAGATATGCAACAAATTCCATCGAACTTTAATTATTATAATTGAAATAACCCACATCAACTTATTAAAATCCGAAGTTTATTCAAACTTTAAATAATTAAACCATGTTCATGCAAATAACTAAGTAAACAAATGAATGAATATAGGCTGCCTCCCACAAATTTTCGGTGTTTAATGTTGATGGCCAAACGTTACCACTTTCTTGGACTAGTTGGAGTCCAAGTCAATCACATCAATTAGTGGCTTCTTTTTGTTGGCTGACAGTGTAGACACTTTCTGACGTTTGATAGTTCCCATCTCCTTATTTGCTATAAAACACCTTTTTGTCACTAATTCTAAATATGACATTTTCATTGTGGACATCAATGTTGGCTTTAGCTATGTAGAGGAATAACATCCTAAAAAACATGGTGTTGATCTCACGAAACCTTTCATCAATGACTGAGAAGTCCACCAGAAACTTTAGGTCTCCAAGTATCACAAGCACCTTCCTCGCAACTCCAAAAATCTGGTAGGTGTACCATTTGTTAAATGACAAGTCAATAATTAAACATGTTTTATAGGGTAATTTAGGCTGATTTTAGATATAAATGGTGATATTAAAATATGTATTCTTTCATTTTTGTGATTTCAGGATTTAATAAGGAAAAATGAAGAAATGGAAGAAAAAGAGGAAGAAAAGCAAAATAGTCAACTGGAGAATAAAGCCAACGATTAACCTGCAATATAAAATTACAAAGGAATCGCTGAGAAAATCGGTAGTAGAGAAGAGCCTGCAAATCATCATCGAATTTGAGTTTACACTAAGTATCGCCGAAGGAATCAGTGGAGAAAGATAGTCAATTCCAATGATTAACTCAGGGTTTGCGAACGAAATGGAATCGTTAACAAATCGCTGAGGTCAGGTACGAGTTTTTTAGATAAGAATAAGGAATTTGAGCTTATCTATTATTTGTATGGCTTAAGAAACTATAAATAGGACCTTAAGGCTTCGAAATTACTCTATCTAGAAATACAATTCTATAAGGTTTAATTAGTCTTTAGTTAGTTTTTATTGAGTTTATGTTTGAAGCCATATTGATGCTTTGTTTATTTCATTAAAATGTATTTATTTAATTATATCTTTTAATTATATTATTGTTTTATTTATTTCCAGCATGAGTGAGTGGTTTGTTAAACTAAACAAACCCTAAACATATTGTTTTATTTATTTCCAGCATGAGTGAGTGGTTTGTTAAACTAAAAAAACCCTAAACATGTATATACTTTGGATTACTATATAGTTATGATTAAGGAATTATGTACTTAATCCTTTTAATCAAATCATACATAAGAATCACGATTTTAAAAAGTTTTTTTTTTTTTTTGCATATTACAACCAATCATTCTTGTATTGCAGAAATATGTATTGTGATATATGATTTTTTTGATTCTATGTGTATGATTATTGATAACAATTATAGTAGTAACTAGATTTAATATATAAGGCCATATTACTCGAGTGGATGTTCTAGGTGATTGTGTTCTAAGTTATTTATTGATTAGCATATTCCGATTAGTATTTATTTTAGATTAGGCATGATTTTCATTGAGTGTTAATGCTTTTATATTTCTATTTTATTACATTTTATTCAATAGATTGATTTATGATGATAAGGATATGACTTATTTTTTATTGAGTTTAAGAAAATCGATGGTTTGCTAACAACTATCAACCTACTATGAATTAGGATCTAATGATTCCAAGGTTTCATGTAATATGATTATAACTAAGTTACGAGTTGATGTAATGTTCTAGGGCTTGAATGCAATCCAAATATATTACATTGTTTAGTAGGGGTTTGTTTAGATGTTTGTTTAGATATCTGTTTAGATATGCATATTATATTGAATTTGAATTTTGTTTAATTAAGTTTACATTGAATTGTTTGAATTAGTTTAGTTAGTTTGGTTAGTTAAGTTAGTAGTTATAGTTTTTAGTTATTTAATATTTTAAATCTCGTTTAATTAGATTAACTAAATTAAGGAAAACAAGAAAAAATACTTTCCTTAGAAGTTTGCAAAATCCCTGTGGAGATAATATCCCATTTAGCACTACTAAAAATAATAGGAAAATGCGGAAACTATTGTGCACGCTCGAGACGTGTCAATTTTTGCCACCGTTATAGGGGATTTTTAAATAATTTATTAGGATTTTAAACGTTATATGGTCTACACACTTTGTTGCTCGAATTATACAGGATCTTTACATTCTTCTGATCCTGAAATAGATAGAACTTTTAATTAAAGTTTAAGACAACAACAACTTAGGGAAGATTTAGCTAATAGGATAGAAGATAACAATAATAATAATAATGATGAAGATGTCATTAATAATAATAATAATTATTATTATAATAGAGTTATCCCTAATAATAGCAATAATAATAGCGAACTTACTTTTAGACAAGCATATGAAAATGTTATAACATATGAGCCTATGTGCATAGCATACCTTGATGGATTTCATGAATTTGAACTTCGATCGAGATTTATTAGTGTCATACCAAACATCAATGGTAAAGACAACGGAGACCAACAAAAATTCGTAAGGGAGTATTAACATAAAGTTAACGGGATGAAACCGAAAGAAGGTACCTTACAACAAGTTAGACTTAAAGCTTTTCCTTTCGCATTGAAAGATCAAGCACGAGATTGGTTGTTCTATCTCTTGTAAGATTCAATAACTACATGAACTCAAATGTTAGAAGCTTTCCTAGATGAATATATGCCTGCTAAAAAAATTAGTTCCTATAGAAAGCAAATCACAGTTGCAAAGATGAAAGATGATGAAAATTTTAATGAATTTTGGAATAGATTCCAAAGATTAATTTCTTCTTATCCACAACATGGATATACTCAAAGAGCTTTATTAAAATATTTTTATGAAGGACTCAATCACTTTGAATAAAGGTTATTAGACACATTATGTGGTAGATCTTTATTTGAAACAACACCTACTTTAGCTAAGGAAACAATTAATAAAATAGCTAAAACAATCTAAGCAATATGGTGAAAGGATTGAATCCTCAAGAAAGAAACTTTATGAAGTTGATAATAGAAGAAACAATACGTCTGATGATAAAATTGATGAATTATCTAATATGGTTAAGCTGTTAGTTAAAGATAGATCTAATCAAGTTAAAGCTTATGGATTCTGTAATGAGGTTACACATCCTACGGATGCATGTCCTACTCTACATGCAGAGAATACTGAAAAGGTTAATGCATTATGAACCTATTTTCTGGTCCTCCTATAAATCAATATAATAACAATACTTATTATCCTAAAAGACAACACCCAAATCTAAGTTATGGTCCTTAAAATCAAAACTTTAATACCTATATAACAAGAGCTTTGATGCAATCTATATCAAATAAGCAACCACAATAAAATGTTCAATCTATGAATCCAAGTTTAGAGCAAATCTTATATAATTTTATGAACCAAAGTCATCAAAAATTTACAAAGATTTCTCAAAATCATATTAAAACTGATACTAATATCAATGAACTGAAAAATTAGTTAAGTTATAAGAATTTATAAATAAATAGGTTAAGTACTCAATAGAGTAATCAAGCTAAAGCTTCTACTCAAGTTGCTACTGCTCTTACTAATCAAGAACAAGTTAATGCTTTATTCAACGATGAAAAAGATAAACCTATAATAGAAAGATAATTAAACAAGGTAATAAAAAGAAAACACAAAAAACTATTAAAGAAGATAGAGAAGAAATGATGGCTAATGTCATTCCAATTAGAGAATGGATGGCTGAACAATTGAAATATACACTTTTTGCTGAAAGGCTATACCTATGGTATTAAGCTAGAGTTAAAGCATAAGAAATTTTTTTACAAAAGTCTGAATTAATTGATAAGGATAAAAATGATAATATTTCTAATAATTTGAATGAAGATATGTATTCTTATTTTATCATTCCACAATGATTAGCTGATGCTAGGAAAGAAAAAATAGTGAAGACATACTTGAAGCATTTAGGAAAATAAAAATTAATAAACCATTGATGGAATCAATTATGCGATTTTCAAATTATAATGAATTTTTGAAAGAATTCTCCAAATATAAGGATAAGTTTTTAGAGAATCTAAGGAAAATTTGGGACAAAAGGTGTAAGCTTTAATTAAAAAGAAAATACTTAAGAAATGTTCAGATCCAAGAATGTTTCGAATTCCTATTATATTAGGAGCTTCTTTTATAGATTTTGCTATGTGTGATATTGGAGCATCAATTAATACCATGTCACTTAAACTATATATGTAATTAAAAATAGGTTTATTGACCAATACACCTATTAATCTTACTTTAGCTGACAACATAGTTAGTAAACCTTATGGTTTAATATAAGATGTCTTAGTAAAAGTAAATGAGTTAGTATTTCAGCTGACTTCTATGTCATGGAAATGGGTGACTTAGTATAATATAAATCTCTGCCTACACTTTTAGGAAGACCATTTCTTAAAACAACTAAAACAAAGTTAGATATCTTTGAAATAGCAATGTCTATGGAACTTGAAAATAAAATTTTCACTTTTCATTTTAATGATAGATGTCTATGATAAATTTGATGGATCTAATAATGAACAAACTAATGATAGTAAATCTTTAGAATTAAATCATGATTTAAAAGCTGAAGTATATGTTATTAAAGCAGTAACAATGGAATACAAAGATTTTATGACATCTTGAATGAGCGAGTTGAAGATACTTAAAATGCAAAGATAATAACTCAAGAATGGAGGGTTAAGCAACAGAATAATGTTGAGAATGATTTTAAAATGGAGGAATTTAAAGCTACTAAGAATAAGAAGAAGAAAAAAAAATATAGCAATTGTCAAGTTCGATGATGCAGGTAATATATACATAAACATAAAATTCAAATGGGCTTAGTATTTTAAAGCTATTTGAAATATAGGTTATAAAGCAAACTACATGCCAATTCACTTCTTTCTTCATACTCAACTGGAATTTTGATTTACTTGCTTATGAAAAAGTTACTCTACCAAACGGTTATTCAGTGAAACCAATCGGAGTGGTTACTAATGTACTAGTTCAAATTGACAAGTACATTATTCCCACATACTTTTTGTTTATGTCACACTTCATCAATTAAAATCCTCCATTATTCTTAGGATGATTTTTCTTAGCCAATTCGCAAGCTGTCAGGGATACTTTTAATGAGACAATCACTTTTATGGTGCATGGCTGAGCAAGCACTTTTTGGAATGGCACTAGAGTGGAAAATCATGTATTTAATTTTATAGAACCAGTTTAGAACTGCATGGTACAATCGAGCCAATGATAGTAAGCAAAAGCGCTCAATGGGAAGCAGCCCATTCCCTATCTTTACTTTTAGTTTTAGTATTAGGATTAGTTAGTTGTTTATATATTCTCTCAACTTTTAATTCTTATAACAACGATATTTTAATAATTTAATTCCTGAATAACTTCATATAAGGGGGTTGATCGAGCCAATTTCTTTCCGTATTATATTGTCTTTATGAATTATTTTTTAAGTTAGTTCTTCAGAGTAATGAAATTATTGTTGAATACAAATCATTGTGAGATTCTAATAATTTTGAATAATTCTACCTTTTTATTGGACATATATGTAATAAATATATGAGAAAATCAATTAAATTAAAAAAATAGTTAAAATAGGCTAGTGATTTCGAGGCGATTCTAGTTTGTACAGGAAATCGCTATGAAAATCTACAATGGTCTGCATAAATTTTAAAGTAATTTCGAGTTAGCGATTTGTCATTGATTTGCACTTATAACTAGGATTCACTGAACTAATCGCAGAGCCAGTGAGGCTCATTTTCAATAATTAAGGCGGTGATTTCCTAGCGAATCAACTAAAACCTTGAATTGCTGAGAAAAAATAATTTTTTTAAAAAATATTAACCTAAAATTGCCACATTTATTCACTTTATGCTCACAAACCATTGAAACCTTTCGATCCAAAGACCAAATTTTTGACTAGATTCAACCTTTTAAAGTTAGATTTTAGTGTATTTAAGGGATTCCCACCCCAATCTTCACATATTTTACCCAAAATTTGGTGAGTTTTGAGAGTGCAGAGCCAACTAGGGCTTGAGCAAGGACGTTTCGATGTTGGAGCTTAGAGGAGTGTTCTAAAGGAGTTTTGAATTTCAAACTTAGTAGATTCATTTTCAAGATGGTAATTAATTAAATACTTGCCTTTTAGAGATTATATTTTTGATTTTTAATCTATTTTTGAATGTTTATTTAGTTTAGAAGCCAAATTTTGAAATTTTTACTCTAAATTTGTTTTGATATCGAATGTTTTCAACTATAATACGCGTATGGGTGTGGTGTAACAATTTGTTTATTGATATCGAATTTTCAAACTATTTTCTAGTATACGGCAAATGAATTGAATTTAATACGCAAACTAATTTAAAATTAAGTTTCAAATGAGTTTGGGGGTTTTGTGTTTGTCCATCGCATGACTTGATTTACTTACCAACATTTTTATCAATGATGTTTTATCGATAAATATTATATGAATTTCATACTCTCGATTTATAAATGACTTTTTCCGATGAATTTCTCCTTATTAGATAGATAAGTTGAATTTTATCAAACATTTTTTTGACAATTTTATTTTAAATGGTTTTACAAGCTTATTCTTTTGTTTGCACCTATTGAAATGGTCGGAAGTGGAAATGGTAGAAATTTGAGGGAGGAGAAAGGAAATGGGAAGTTAGTAGAGAAAACCAAGGATAAATCAAAAGTTTTCCCAATTAGACCTATGTCAATTTCTTTCGTTACACCTAGGATTAGACCACAAAGAGAGCCTACTCCACTTTTACGTTTAGCAATAATTCTAAGGAATATGATGATGAAGAGAAGGAAGTAGAATAAGAGATACCGAAGGTAGTGAAGAATAATGTTCTTAAAAAGGAATATTTTATCAATGGGAAGGCATTTGACTAGTTTAAAAAAGATGTGGAGTGATGAAGGAAGTTGATCCTAAAGAGGGGATTCAATAAGAATGAGTTGAAATATAGCATAGGATCTTAGATTTAAGTGATGTAAGAAACTGGAAATTATTGACTAGAGACTCAACCATTTAGACCTTGAGGATGTTCGTAGTGAGAAGGGGTGCAATATTTTAGTAAGAGAGTTTGACATAAATGCTTATGGATGCGATAGTAAAATAAAGTCACAAGTTAGAGGAAAAATAATTGATTATTTTGCCGCAAGAACAAACTAGTATTTTGATTTACCAAAAGTTCACAGAAGAGAAGATGATGAGTACCTAAAACCTAAATATGCGATTAAGTACCACTAACCCACTGAGCAAATTGGCGAAGGATTTAAGGCAATCCATAGTGATTGATTCAATTTAAACATGGAGGGGTACTCGAAGCACATTCGTACAAAATTTTTTAGGAAGACTACAAAAGCGTGGTGTTATTTCATAAACGCCAGCTTACGGCCAAGTCTGCAATACTACGTGATCGTGAACTACAAAGCCATCTTGGTTTTACCACATCATGAGGTGATTGAGATATCTAGATGTTGGTATGATTACTTATGAGTCGATAAGAAGTGCCATCATAATGAAGAATAACGACGGACTACCTTTTCTTTTGATGATCACAACTTTTGGCAAAGCAGATCGAGTAAACATAGCATGACTTGAGATTAATGATTTACTAGAGAAAACCATCATGGATAAAGTAATAGAGAGATATGGAAAGATTGATGGATTTGAAGACTTCGAAGATGAAAAGGAGAAGGCTGAGATAGCAAGAAGAGAGATAAAGCAAAGAAGAAAAATTAGAGATTATATAAGGAGAGTTTTGAAAGAAATGTCGAGAGCTAGAAATAACTCGAATATGGAGAAACATGTTATGGACTATGATGGAATTTACATGGAAGAGTCAGAGTTGGCCTTTATGGGTACAATCTTGTGCAATCAAATGAGAACTCTGAGGAATCAAAAACTAGTGTTTGAGAACCAGAGGGCATTAACAAGGAGCATTCAAAGGATAGAGAGGACAATGTCTAGAAGACGTAGAAGACAAAGATGGCAGAGGTTCCAGTAGCGTTCACCACCTAATCGTAATTTTGACAATCAACTACCGCAAGGTTAAAACTATGCCCTTCTGAAATCTGAGAATTTTTGAAACTTGATTAGATGACTAATTAAGTATTTTAAGATTTAAATTGGAATTAAGTATCCGAGGTGGGACCCGCACATTACGGATCGGAGATCATAAGTTTTAAAATATTATTTTGTTTGTTGCATTCCTAGTGGACTTATTATACTCTATTCGATGCGAAATAGGTTTAACTTGAGGAGTAGACACGGTGTCTACGAGTATCGGAGCGCGTTGAGATTTTTTTCAATATTTTGATGAAATTGGGGTATTTTTTGGGGTTGATTTAGGTTTAAAATTATGAGATAAACATGAAAAAAGAGTAAATTTACCATTAGGGGCAGTGAAAATACATAAGTAAGGATATAAAGTGAGGGGCGAATTTGTCATGTGCCACCTCAATTAAGTTGTTTTCAATGTAAAATCAAAGTTAGGGTTAAACCCTTTCTTCAAACTTGTTTCTTCATCGCCCCTCATCTCTCTCTCTCTCTCTCTCTCATCGATCAAACCTTCCACTGGAGCTTACCTTCCTCTTGGTCATTATTATTTCTTAGACTCCAGCACTCAGGTCTGTCCCTCTTGATGTCTCTTTCTCTCATCTCTCTACTCGTGCTTGTCTCTCTTCCTCTCAACTATTTTTCTTAAGCTCATGGTCGACAGAGGGATGGAGAAGAAAGGAAGATCACGGTTAAGGTGAGTTTTTAAATTCAAAATTGATTTGTAAAACATGATATTTTGGTTTAGTGATTAATTTTGTTGTGTCGTTGTTAAGTGATTTTGATCGGCGAGAATTAGATTGAAGGGGTTTATGTTGGATTGATTATAGTTGAGTGTGTTTAATTGATATAAATGATCTCTGATCAGTATACAATAAGTTGGATAAATTGGAATGAGTTTTGATGAATGAAATCAATAAAACTAAAATCTTGCACTATGTCGAGGTAGGAAAAGTTGGGTATGGTTAATTTCTTCATTTCTTGGTATTTCTCTACGAAAATCGAGGGATTTGAAGTTAATATATCCTATTTTTACCTCAATATCTTGATTTTAGATTTGCCTATAATTTGGTGGGATTTTTGAAGGCATAAATAGAGGTCCCGACTTAAGTTTTGAACTGCTCAACTGCCCTAAATTTGGCTAAGTATAAAATTGTTTGCAAGCAAGCAAGTTGGGTCGATAAGTAGAGGTATCAAACGACATCAAAATTACATGGTTTTAAGATCATTTTAACCCTTGTCTATTGTATTTTACATAATAGAAAGCTACAAACTTAGAATCGTTTATTTTGACAGTGAAAAAGTGGTGAAAAGGCAACCTGCAAGCCATTGTCAAACATAAAAAACAATTTTTGACAAGTGCGAGTAGCCATCTTTGATGAATGACTCAAAGGCCTTATGGATATCCAAAATACTTGCGAATAGGTTTGTTTTAATCTTGATATATCTTATTTTAATGGTCCATAAGGTTTGTAGTGAAACTCATTGGCTTAGAGGTTAAAATTTAGTGTTAACAATAGAGTCTCGCTCTTGAAAATCTGCACCACTTATAATTGACAAAGTGTTGAAGGCTTATTTCAGGGTAGTTTTTACTTTTAATATTAATAAGAGACTTATATAAACATTGAAATGTAATGTTTAGGTGTTTTCAAAGATTTTATATAGTCATTAAAGCTTGTTAGGGGATTCGAATGCCTTTATAACTTGAAATATAAATTTGAAGTATTAAAATAGAGTTTTAACTATAAAATAAAATTTTATGATTTAATAGGACTTACAAAAGTACTTGAAAGCTAGGAAACGTTGTGTGAGGCTTTGTGACCAACTTTGAGTTGGTTGGACTGTAAGTAAACCCTATAATGATCTTTACTATTAATTGAATTTTATCATGGTATCTGCATTTGTGTTTAGTCTATATTGCATTTCGCATTAATTTTGGTCATGCTTACATGACATCTAGATAGAGTTGCCTGCTTCAGTTGTAAGAGTGTGAGGTGCTCTACTCCAGACTAGACGTACTACAAGCATTTAAGGCGGGCAATGTCGACTGTAAGGTAGCATGAATTGAACTCATAGGACTATTTTAGGTTCAGCATGAGTGGACTTGCTTGTTATGAGCTTAGAACAAGAAATAAGAGATCCACATTGTTATATAAATTTGTTATTATTTGGAAATGCAATTACATGTCTCCATGTATTCAGACTAACATTTGCAAGAGTACAGAGTTATGTAGGAGTTTACTTACCTGACATCTTCGAGTTGTTTTTGATGATGTTAGGTTCTATGTGAAGACAAGGAAAAATAGGCAAGACTCAAAAACTTTGGTGAATATTTTAAATTCTTAAAGTTTAATTTTCTTGTTGTAATCATTATATATATTGTTTTGAGCTTTGGGGTGAGTGTAGGATGTGAAATATTCTCGAATAGTTTATGAGAGTATCATAAATTAGTTTTATGTAAGTAATGAGGTTTATATTGGGGTGAGTGTAGGATGTGAAATAAAATCTTACAAGTTCATATATATTGTGAACTGCAGTGAGTTGTGAGTCCTTCTAGGTTTCTCCTCATTCTGCTATCTATTAGGTGAATTTTTTGGTAGGCTACTTTTAGGGGAGGTGCTGCCCAAATTTTTATAAAATATGGATATTTTCTCTAATTAAAAAAATCTTGAATTGAGGTCTATTAAGGATATAAAATTAGTTTTAGAGTGTGATTAAGTATTAAAATGAAAAGTATTTTGAGGTGTAAAGTTGATTATGTGGTTTAGTTGCTTAATTAGGGTAATTAGGCTAAGTCAGGACTTAGTGAGATGGGTCCTGACAACAACCCTCTATGATCCCGCTGCGAGTTACCAATCCGAGAAAATTTGATCTAGTGACGGATGATGATGATGCGACTTTCGGAGGATGACATTTATTTCTTCACTCGACTTTATCTTCCTTGTCTCTGTGTGATAATGTCAGGTCTTATATGTAAAACTCAGGTAATGATGGTACTATGTGATCTGTAATGGTGATATACTATATGTGTTTCGTAATTCGATACTATATTAATACATGGTGGTACTACATTTGATGATGATGCTACATTTAATACATTGGTGATGGTTTATTCAAGTTTCTATGCACTTTGTATGACGAAGTTTATATATTAAGTTTATTCTTATATTGATTATCCAATTTATGATTATATCAATTCGTTTATAACTCACGGGGTATGTTTATTTTGTTGGAAACACGACTTAATTTTTAAACCTTGAGGATAAGGTTTGGATTGAGTTTAGGGGTATTTTAGGTGAAGTATGACAATGATAGAAAATATAGCAAAGAAAGAAAGAAAAGAAAAGAAATGTTGAAGATAAGTCAAGAATTGATCCAAAAAGTTCAAACTTTTGATCTGATATTCAAGTGAGTTATTGAAATTTTTCAAGAATTTCTCCAAAATTCAACTAAGTATGAATTTCATTTTACTTTATTTTAGTTATGAATATATTATAATGAATATATTATAATGAATATATAATAGATTTTTTAATGGAACTGATGTTTTATTACCCAAGTGAATTATATGATAGAAGAGATCAATTTTTACAACCTTTTTTATTAACTTTACTAGTTGATGTATGCATTGGATTAATTCCTTTGCATTTGTCATGAGAATGGGTAGAAGATCCAAACAATAGTGCAAGATGAACAAGAAAGATTTCTAAGAATCTTATGGTACAAAGGCTATTGATTAAGTATCTTTATAGTATATATATGTAGAAAATTATCATGCTACAATTGAAAGAAGTAATGGAATAGAAACTAATGAATTTTATAAGTTAGAAATAATGCTATCTTCAACTTTAGTGGATAGTGAGAAGTGCTAACAAGAGTTTACAAATATATAGAGAGTCATATATATTTCATAAGAAATGGAGCAAGGAGTCTAGAATAGAAAAATTTGAGAATGTTCATAGAAAATTAAGTAGGGAATCAATAGTCAAATGAAAAAATATATATAAGAAAAAAATAATAATTAGTATGAAAAAGAAAATAAAAACGAGAGATAAAAAATGGATGTTATTAAACTCTTCAAAGAAAAGATTTAGCTAGAGTGTTGAAGCTAGGGTTGAGTGAAGTATTTCTTAATCTAACACGATTTATACGATATATTCATTGGTATCTTAGCAAAATTCCTATAGATTTTGATTGTGGTACTATTTATAAAATATTTTCAAAAATTGATATTAATCTAGTGGTTTTTGTGTTTTGAGATTCTATACTAGTCATCGCAAGCTTGATGCTTGTTAGTGGAGATTGAGAAAACCTATATTGTGTACTGGCCTTGGTAATGAACTTTAAGTTCGAAGGTGCGTTGCATTGGGTGGTTGAGTTATCATTAAGGGATGGTCTATCTTGTCTAAATCATTCTATTTTTTCATAACTTTCATTTACTTATAGGTAATATGTTTCTATTCGAAGATCACTTCTACAAAAAATTTCTATTATTTAAAGTTAAGATGAATTAGATTGAAATCAAGATATAAAGAATGAAAAGAGATATGATTGACAATATTCCTTTGCTCGAGATAGTAAATTGTTGAGTTTGTTGGTGTTTGACAAGTCATTAATTAGATATGTTTGGTTGATTTTAGATATAAATGGTGATATTACACTAGGTATTCTCTTGTTTTTATGATTTCAGGATTTAATAAGAAAAAATGAAGAAAAGGGAAGAAAAAGAGGAATAAGAGCAAATTAGTCAACTGGAGAACAAAGCCAGTGATTAGCCAATGATACAAAATTACAAAGGAATCGCTGGAAAAATCGGTAGCAGAGAAGAGCCAGCGAATGATCAACGAATTGGAGTTTGCCCTAGGAATCGCTAAATGAATATGTGGAGCATAGAGAGTCAATTCCAGTGATTAACAACGATTTGACAACAAAATAGAATCGCTGAACAATCGCTGAGGTCGTTTATAAGTTTTTTAAATAAGAACAAGGAATTTGAGTTTATCTAAAATTTTTATAGCTTAGGAACTATAAATAGGACCTATAAATATGACCTTAGGGCTTCAAAACTACTCTTTTTCTCGAAATACAATTTTATAAGCTTTTATTAGTCTTTAGTTAGTTTTTTTTGAGTTTATGTTTGAAGTCACATTGGAGCTTTGTTTATTTTACTAAGCTGTACTTATTTAATTATGTCTTTTAATTGTATTATTGTGTTATGAGTGAGAAGTTTATTAATCTAACCAAACCCTAGACATCTATATACTTTAGATTGCTATATAGTTATGATTAAGGAATCATGTACTTAATGCTTTAAATTTAACATACACAACAATAACGGTTTTAATATGTTTTTTTTGTGTATTACAACTAATGATTCTTGTATTGCATGCATAGTTGCAAATATGTATTGTAATATATGATTTTCTGATTCTATGTGTATGATTATTGACAACAATTATAGAAAAGTAACTAGGATTAATCTATAGGGCCATATTATCGAGTGTATGTTCTAGGTGATTATGTTCTAAGTTATTTATTGAGTAGCATATTCTAATTAATATTTGATTTAGATTAGGCATGATTTTTCATTGAGTGTTAATGCTATCGTATATCTATTTTATTGCGTTTTACCCAATAGGTTGATTTATAATGATAAGGATATGGCTTATATTGCATTGAATTTAGAAAATTTGATTTTTTGCTAAAGGCTATCAATCTATCATTAGTTAGGATTTAATTATTCCAATGTTCCATGTGATATGATTATAACTAGGTTATGAGGTGATGTTATGTTCTAGTGTTTGAATGCAATTCAAGTGTATTACATTGTTTAGTGGGGGTTTGTTTAGATATTTGTTTATATATTTATATTATAACGAATTCGAATTTTGTTTAATTAAGTATACATTGAATTGTTTGAGTTAGTTTAGTTAGTTTGCTTAATTAAGTTAGTATTTATAGTTTCTAGTTATTTAGTATTTTAACTCCCGTTTAATTAGATTAACTAAATGAAGAAAAAAAAGAAAAAATACTTTCCTTTGAAGTTTGCAAATTCCTCAAGGAGACAATATTACATTTACCACTACTACAAATAATAAGAAAATACGAAAAACTATGGTGCTCGCTCGACACATGTCACTAGAAAAGCAACCTTGTCTGGAGTGCACTCAGTGATTTCCAACTTTGTTGTTCAGAGGAGTTTCATAGAAACGATGTTATCGAATGCTCATGTGTCAATAATCACTTAATGCACCATCAGGCCCACTTTCCTAAAAATGCATGAGATATGGATGGATGTTAGTGGCTCTGCCTTTTGTCTCGCCTTGTAAATCTCATTTGGTCGGTAATTTTGTGTCAACTCCCAACCTTCAGGTAAATAAATTGTCCTTTTTTCCTGCCTCTTTCTCATCTTCTCTCGCTTTATCTCGCTCATCATCTTCAAATAGTCAATGAAGAATTCCTTACTATCTTGCGAGTCATCGTCAATAAGGGACAATACTGCATATATAGTGCAAACATTAGAGGGTAAGTCCAAATAGTCAGGAACATTAAAAAGAACTACCCTATCATCATGCTCGAGAGAAATATTACCACTAAAGACGTCAATTTTAACTCTGGCCGTTTTCATAAATGGCCTTCCTAAGACAACCGAAGTATGTTTGGACACCGAAGTGTCTTATATTTCAATGACATGAAAATTAGCGTGAAAGTTTACGTCCTCGACACAAATAGTCACGTCTTCCAATATACCATTTGGTCGGATTGAAGATCCATCCGCTAAATGGATGGTTATGTCAGAACACTTTAAAGCATGATCATGCATGAATAAGAAAACAAATAATGATATGATTTATGCATGAACGTAAGTTAAACATCGCTTTTTCTACAAGCAAACATCTAATTATTTAAGTAATGATAAATATACCTGGATCACCACATTCTGTGGTGTATATGTGTTACCTGCTAGGATATTCTCCTCTTCTTGTCCAAAAAGTCTTGCAATGTAAAATGGCTCGCAAGATTCCTCGACCTCTGGCTGAATTTTCTCCTTCTCCTTCTACTCTGTCTTGGCTTCCATATATTCCTCAGATTGATCATTTGTAATGAACCAATACCTCTCTAGATGCAATCTCTCAAGAAATTGTGCCATGTGGTGGATGATATTAATCCATCTACCTCTCTTTGTACTCCTATCGACTTCCTCTGTCACCATGATGCGTTGACAAGTGAAATAACATTCGCATGCGCGTTAGGGTTCGAGACTTGCTAGGACGACGACTATCCTTGGTTAGTAGCTTGGCCTATCTGGACTGACAAGTTAAATGACCTAGCCTGCAATTCCTTGATTAACGGTTTAGTCCTAGCCTCGTACTACTGTTGTGATAGGATTAACTGGTTCATCATCCCTTCTAGGGTGGGTCCCTATGTGTGAGGTAGTTGGCTTTGTGGAGCAACCAGTAATAGCTATCCCCTCGGCAGAAAATCTTGGTTGTTCAGATTCTTGGCAGCATAGTTGAAGTAAAGAATTCTATCCTTTTCGCTTTACCTTTCTCTACCATCATTTGTTTGACTATATACTTGAGCTTTAATAACCCATTCTCATGTCTAATCTGCCATAAAAATACCGTAGCCCCTTGTCTCTCACTAGTCGGTCCATATTACTTAGCTTGGTTAATTACCTTTTCTATGTATCCCCTAGTCATAGTCGGGGTGATATCAGATAGACTACCATTGCACGCTATATCGAGAAGCCAATTCTCATTGCATGTGAGCCTTTCATAAAAGCTTTCCATCAGATATTTCTCACTGAGACCATGCTAAGTACATGCCCTACATAATCTTTTAAATCTCTCCCAATATTGTTACAACGTCTCATCATTCTTCATGATAATGTGGGATATCTCCCTCCTAGTTGAGTGATCCTCCTAGCTAGCATATAGTCATCTTGGAACTTCTAATGTAGCTCATTCCAATTTTTGATGGAACTGGTTGGTAAGTGGAATAACCAGTCTTGTGCAACATCCTTGAGACAGAAAGGAAATGCCTTCAGTCTCACTAGATCAATATCAGTTGCAGCAGGCTTCATGCTTACTACCACCATCTTAAACTCAGTGAGGAACTTCTGAAGATCCTCATTCTCTTTCCCGTGAAAGTTAAATAGATTATACATAAATCCTAACTAAAGTTCAAACTTACTGGTTGTAGCTAGATACTCAATATATAGTAGTAACGAGCCCTTGTTGTGGTTTGTTTCCCAAAAAGCAAGCTTCCTTTCCTGCCTCGATTATTGCCTTGCATTATGCTGGTTGTTTTGCCTAGCAGCCTGCATAAATAGAGCATTCTGATTTATCACTTCCATAGTCACCCTCGACTCTTCTCTCCTTCTATTAGTTTTCTTCTTTCTCCGGTAAGTCAAATCAATTTTCGGATCGCAAAGAACCAGCGAATCTACGGAAAGTGAATGTCAGTGACCTACAACCATATAACAAAAACAAAAAACATAAAGAAAACGATTAGCACCAATCCCCTGCTACAGTGCCAAAAATTGATATCGCGTCGTGCATCATCAAAAATAGTCTCGATTTCACCGACTACAATTGATTTGTAGTGAGGCAAGTATGAGGTCGAACCCCAGGGATTGAGATGTTCTTTTTTAGGTTTTTAGAAAAACATGGGTTTTTCAAAAATATAAACTAAATTATGCTAGGAAATCAAATGCAGGCAAAATAAAGCACTTAGAAACTAAAAGCAATAAATAAAAGACTGTAGAGCGAGGCGTGAATTGATATTCTAGGGAACAAATTTGATCGTCAGCTAATTAAATGTTTGTCATAGTGTTGATTCTCGTATGCACGATTGTAGTGACTCTCATCACCGCATTCTCCTCATGTCAATGGAGAGAATGTTCAACATAACTACATAATAACTAGACTTGCAAGACCACCAGATATGCTGTAGGTTTTCAACAAACTAGCAGCATTAACGAACCATGAGAACACCTATCATGAGTGATAACTAGTGTCGAATTGTCTACTTGTCACATGTGGTAATTACAAACCACTGCCATTTATCTCATATCCCAATTGCATAGGGGCACACCGATTGCTAACAGACAAGACCCAGTCGCCACCAAACGTAACCCCCCTTACTGAGCAGCGGTGGGATCATTGGCGATAGTTTTTAACTGTAATCGCCATGTACGTGCACTTACACAACAAAAGAGGAAATTAAGGTTTAAAACCGTAGTTAAAAATCTCAGAATAACGATGCAGTTACTAATACAACAACCGGTAACAAACAAATTAAGGTTTAAAACCTAGAATTAAAAATCTCTATAACTAACGATTTTGCCTAGATAGTAATAATTTTATATATTATTTCTAGTAAGATTCCTTCAATCTAGCCAATTTTAATCTAGCAATTTCTTGGCGATTTGGCTTTGTATTAAGATCGCTGCCTAGGCACTAGATTTATTTTCAGCTTTTTGACTGAATTTTTTTGGAATTCACTCCTTTTGTAGAAAAGCCTATTTTTGGCTAGAAAATATAAAACACTTATTTAACCACATAAATGAAGATAAAAGTCAAGAAATTAGTGGTAAAATCATCCTAAAATATAGCTAAATGATGACTTATTAGTAATGCATGAAAACCATTAATGAAAACCATACATTATAGAATATAGTATCATTTTAATGCTTTATGTTCATAACCTTATAAACTATGACTTTTGTAATTGGTTTAGATTAATAAACTACTCACGCATATTAAACTTAAACATCATAAAATAAAAGAAAGACACTAATGAAAAATACCTAAAAATTAATATGGAATGTTTAAACTTGAGTTCTCTAGAGCAATGACAAAGAAAATATGAAAATAAACAATCGAGGATGCTATGCGATCTTTATTTCGAAACCGTAGCCTCCTATATATAGCAATTCACTAATACATATCATATTTAAACTCTAATTCCTAGTTTAACCCAAGATTCTCATGGCGACCTTAGCGATTCCTCAATGATTAGGAATTTTATGTAAATCGATGAGAGAATGTTGAGTTTTTTATATATTCCTTTATGTCGATCAACGATTCAGGTTGCGATTTGAGTGTAGTCTCACTGTCACCAATTTGCTTAATGATTTGTGTTCAAATCCACATCGCTGGTAAATGGCCATGACTTTTCTGCTCTTGATCAAATTCTTCAATTCTCTTCTCTATTTTCCTTCATTTTTTTCATTCTTCCTTATTTTAATTTGAAATCACAAAACAAGAGAAAACCCTGTGTAATATATATCCTTTTACATTTATAAAAACACTAAGATATATTATAAAACATGGTCTAATCATTAACTTATCACTCTATTTTCAAAACTTAATGGTCTTGATGGCTTTTTTGTTTAGACCCATATATTTCTCCATTGCATTAGATTTTGAACATCGAATTCGTCTAAAACTTGCTTATTCGACCTCTCATTTGTTGGTGGATTACTTTCATTTTTCATTTTTCCTAGTTTTGGATTTCCTTCCTTCTCATTGTTAATGGATTAATAGAATATAATACCTTTCTAACTTTAAGATTTTGCAATAGAATGACCGAGTCATCATTCACTGTTAGTTGAATAGTTTGGTCTAAAACATTTGGCATAAATCTTAAAGTAGCTAAGAAAGGTTGGCTCAATATCATTGGAGGATTCTCATTGATAAAGTGCAGTATAACTAGATAATCAGTGGGAAAAGTGAACTCCTCTACTTGCACTTGTACATTTTAAACCATACCTATATGTTTTATGTAGTAATCATTTGCCATTTTGACATTAATGAAAGATATTTTCTTGATATCAAGTTGAGCCTTAAGAAAGAAATGAAACAACATCAGATTTATCTTTGCTTTAGTATCATATGGATCTCCTTGGTACCGTACCCATTTTACTTTAATGTTTTGATAAATATCACAAGGATCTTTCTGCTTTTCTAGTACTGGTTTAGGAATAGAATTTAAAGATTTCTATTTCTTCTCATTTGGTTTTGTTTAGGCTTTTATGGCGGCTTGCTATTCAAATTTTCATTTCCTATCTACTTAAGTCTCCATTGTCAAGTAATCTTCTTATTAGCTTTACTTCCTTCCTCTTTCTGTGTTAATGATTTTTTCTCACTACTTTGCATATTCACTGCATTAATTTCATAAATTTTAGGATTTATTTCATTTAAAATATTAAATTCTAAAGAGTATGGCTTATTTGTAGACCTAAAATCATCTAATTCAGAATTTTCATCATAATTATCCATATCATTATATTGAAAAGTGATAATGTTTCCTTCAAAACTCCATGGAAATAGTTCTTTCAAATACATCTAACTTTGTTCGGGCAGTCTTAAGAAAGGGTATTCCTAACAATATAGGTGAAGAATTGGGGGATAGAGTATGTTTCATTTCCATGACGTAAAAGTCTATTGGGAATACTAAGTCATCTACTTTGATTAAAACATCTTCTAATAGTCCATGTGGTTTAATTATTTTCTTGTCTGCTAAGGTAAGGTTGATAGGCGTATGTTTTAAATATCCCATTTGTAGTGATTCATAAAGTCAAACTGACATAAGATTAATTGAAGCACCTATATCACACATAGAAAGTTCAATATATAGAAGTTGTCTCTATTATGCAAGGAATTCCAAACATTTTTGGATCAGAACATTTCTTCAGTAGTTTCTTTTGTATTATATCTGACACATTCTTCCTTAAACATTCCTCAGATTCTTCTAGAAATTTATCTTTTGATTAAGTGAATTATTTCAAAACTTCATTAAACATTGATAATTGCATAATTTACTCTATTAATGATTTATTTATTTCCACTTTCTGCAATACTTTCAAGATATCATTATCTTCATTCTCATTCCTAGCTTTGGCTAATCGTTTTGGAATAGAAGATGTAAAGTATATTGTTGGTGATGAATTATTGAAAGGATCTTTATCCTTTCCACATTAAGATTTTGTATTTCGTAGTATTTATTTATTTCTTATAAGCTTCTACTTTATTCAAGTAATATGAGTATAGTCTATAAGGGAAACGTGTATTGGCCATCATTTCTTTTTTTTTGTCATATGTTTTCTTTTTGGTATTTTTCTTCTTACCTTTTTTAGGTCTAAGTATCACATCCTCTAATTATCTGAATATAATATTAATTTATGCTTAGTTATTCGGAAATGGTTGTGAAAGGTGCTTTACTTTGATTACTAAATTTATTTATCTGTAAATTCTTTTGACTCATTTTATTTTTCAAGTCATTGGTTGAAGCATCAATATTTATTTGATTTTGTAAAATATGTGTAAAATTTTGATAACTTTGAGTTATAAAAATATTCAAAATATGCTCTAGATTAGGTTGTGTAAGCCGAGCAGTTAGTTGAGGTTGTTGAAATTGTGTAGTTGGTACTTGACCTATAAGTCATATAATTTTGGTTTTGATGGTCATAACTAAGATTCGAGTTATGTCTCCATATGTAATAACTATAGTTATTATTATTATATTGGTTTCTTGGGGATCTCGAAAATTGATTCATAAATGTGTTTGATTCCTCCTTATTATCCTCATGTAATGTAGGAGAAGTATTAGTTGGATGTGTAACTTCATTACAAAATCTGCTGAGGAATGTGACCTAGGTCAAACCATAAACATTATTTATCTTATAATTTTAGTTAATAAAATAGAGGTTTTCGTTTGATGTTTTATCATAAGTGATTGCATGTTTACCTTATAATAAGATCTATAGGTATTTACTGAAATATCCTAAATGTCTTTAGTCAGTCATTATACTAGGAGCTATAATGAATTAAAACTAGTGTGAATCTTGATTGATGGTCATGTGATGATCATGCATATAGGGATATGAATCGATATCATGAGTACTTGTTAGGGAACAAGGTGTTGAATCGACCAGCTATGAGAACACCCCATAGATTAAGTCAAAGGTGTTACTCAGAATAGCTATATCATTTAATCCTTCACTTTGAGATTACAATACACTTCAATTTTAGGAGCATGGTAATTTGACACAATCAATTGGTTACCATGTGAATAATATATGAAGGTGTATAATCAAGATATAATTTGTCCCTCTCGTATAGAGAGATATATCAGTGGATCCCTCGATATATTAGACTATTAAATGACCAAGTCCAAGTGAATTGATATGATCAATGTCACTTGGATGTTTTCAGTCTACTTAAAGATCAAAACTAATACGATTGAACATTACGGGTGACTTTCCATGCCTTATTTTTAATCAAAGGATATCACATGACAAAACGATACGATATATGTTATTCATTAGGTTGTATTGATTTTGATATTCATGCTACTTAGGTAGTCATAATGCCTTTCAAGAGACCGCTTATGACTTGTGTACTAAAATGGTTTTGGTTAACTGCCAACGTCGCATAAACCTATTGGGTCGCATACAAAGAACGGCTTTGCATAATTTCAAATTTTCAACAGTAATGAATCTTATTTGATAAAACTCATGACATAAAAGCCCTTATGATTTGTTATATGATAACTTATTAATAGGGGCATATGTGTAATTTGCTTGAATTGCCTAAATGCAATAGTTGCATTACGAATAGTTTTTTGTAAGTAAGCTTATCTACATATATAAATAGAGGTTGGACACCCAAAATGAAATAAGAAATTCATTTTTACTATTTTTGAGTTCTTTTGATTTTGGGAGACAAAAGAAAAATGTTTTCAATCTCTCTTGGGGCTAGCACTCTAAATTGTGGTCATCATTCGCGTATAGATTTCTGATAAAGGAGGTGAACTTGAACGTCTTAAAAATTGAAAAATCATAAAAGAAAATTACAGATTAAGGTATGGGTTACTTTTGTAGATCTAGTTTAATGGAACTTATTTTCGATCCTGTTGGGGTTTTGCAAAAAATGTTTTGAATTTTTCACTGCGTATAACCCCAAAACCCCACAAAATCCACAAGGTTTGACTTTATTTTCTTTGTCCTTTAAAATTGCTTAACCATGTTTATCAGTTCATTAATTTTCTAATCTAATAGTTTTATCTACTTATCATTGACTTAACAAATATTTTTTTGTAAATTCTTCTTTTTTTCACCATATTGTTTAGATTGTTTAACCTTTTTATTGATAGCTTATTTAGCTTAAGTAGGCGTTGAGTCAAAGAAAGATCATCCACACAAGATATCTAAGAATCTTGCTAAAAATGATTGAGTCCCTCATAAAAGTACTCTAATAATGCTTATTCAGTATAAATGTATTGTGGTTAGGATGAAATTAGTCTTTGAAGTATTTTCCATAATTCATTAATGTTTTCTTCATCTTTCATCTTGCTTACGCTAATTTGCTTCCTACATGAGCTAATAATACGTGCTAGCAAATATCGGTCTAAGAAAGCTTCTAACATTTGACTCCAAGTAGTTATGGAATATTGGGGAATATAGAACAACTAGTCTTGGGCTTGGCCCTTTAGTTAAAAAGGAAAAGCTTTCAATTTGGCTAATTCAAAAGTAACGTCTTTGGGTTTCATCTCATTGACTTTTTGTTGGTATTCCCTTATAAATTTTTGGGGATCTTCATTCTCTTTACCATAAAAGTTGGGCAATGCATTAATGAATCTAATTTTGAGTTCAAAGTCAGGGAGTCCTTTAGGAAAAGCAATTCATATTGGCTCCTAAGCCAAACATTTTGATTGTCTTGACTAAATGTCAGTCCTCCTTCATGACATGTCGGTAATTGTATATTTTATAGTGTGTTTTATATGTTTTGGAAGGTAAAATCTCTAAAATATGGTCCCAATAGCTTGTTTTTTTTATTTTACGTTTTTAAGGTGTATGGTTGAAACTGTGGCGAAAAATAGTATAAAATGCATATATAATAGTCTTAAATTGGATTTTCCTCGACATATGTATTTTACGAATCTCAATGCAGTAAAGCGGGGCCCACAAAGCTGGTCTAACATGGTTATGATATGACAATGATCTATTAGTATGTAGAAATGTCGTGGAGTGGCCCATGCAAAGATAGTGAAGTTGTGATCTAGCGTGCCAAGGTGTATTGAGTTGAATAAGGATATGTAATGGAAGAATCTTGAGATCTATCTTGAGATACGTATCGAAGAGTGTATGAAGATCTTATGAGTCATGTTGATTGTGTCACCTATCTAGCTCAAAAATTGGTGTTACAGAGTGTGATTATGGTAGCCATTTAGATCATTATCGAGATGCGCAAAGATGTGATTGATAAGAAATGAGAAATAAAAAGACTTTGCTCATCCGACCGACCAACTCGGCTAGTAGTTGTTGTTGATCTTTATCATCAAATATAAATTAAACACCTTTCAAACGACTTAAATCAAGAAAAAACAGATCAACCAAAAGTTCTTGCTTATCCAGAAAAGGAGTTTGAAGCCTACTCTACTTCATTTTTAGAGGCTAGAGATCAATTCCAAAAATAGGATAAAAACTATGAATTAAACTTAGGTCTTAACTCACCCTTCTACTCTATCTCCCTATGCCCTTTTTCTCTATTTTTCTTATATATACTTTAATGGAGTTTTCTATAATTATTTTTATGTAAGTTTCATACTAGACCAAGAGATTGCTACTATGGTTGTTAGTCTTTTACGCGATCTCTATTTTAACTATTCTTTCATTATTTATTATACTTTATTGCATTGATTTAATTGGTTGTTTTCTTGAATCACAATCCATGACAGTTGAATTTTTTTTGTTAAAGTGCGCAATATAATGAGAATAGAAAAAGTCTACATCCAGTTAGATAATTCACATCATATCTATGTGAATAATTTAATATAAGTAGTAACTAAAATCATCGGGGTCTTTTACCTATCTAGGAAGTCTTAAGTGTATGCAAGATCTAGGTCGAGTAACACGACATATGTGGAAGCCCCGTGCCCTGAAGCTGTTGTATTGCAGAGTTTGGGTCTTACTTCTATCTCTGCAGCCATGCCACGTCACTGTCCTACTCCCCGCTGTCATTCGCTTCCACATCAGTGCTCTTCGATTCGCATTCTAACTCTTCATATCTTATTATAAGTTGACCAGTTTTTCAATCTTTTAGTTATTAAGTTAGTCTTTTATGTGCCATACCGTCAACTTATACATATGGTTTATGTTTTACGAAGTTATACAATTAAATCTATTTAAAATGTGGAAGACTTAATAGACGACGGATAATAAGGCCATGTCATACAGAGCATCAATCCTACTGTGGAAAACTCGAAATAGAGTACATTATATATAAGGCGACATATATCTAAAAAGAAAGTATGTAAATATGCAATGTCTCTCAAAAGGTCCCCTGATACCAAAAACAAAACAAAACAACAAAATATTCACGCACTAGTAGGTCTCCAACAACAACCAATCAAAGATAGTCACCTAGAATCCCTTTGCCGTACTGGTACTAGGATCTGTGTTTAGTCATAACAAAACAAATGACGAGTCCAGTGAGTAAAATCCCAAGGGAATTCATTAAGCATTCAATTAGAAAGAAAGATGAGATAATGTTAAATTTACATGCAAAAATTAAATAGGCAACATTAAATGGATCATCGCAAGCATAAATAATAATAGAGTGCAAATGTGTGTACCTGTCCCGCTCAGACTAGACCATACTTCGGATCCCCAAGATTCCTTCAGTGAGTGTACCTACTAGTCCATCACTTAGTCCTCTAAATGGCTGCCAAAGACCCGCAACGCATCGACACATGTACTGATGCAGCAGCTCAGGTCGCAATAAATTGAAGGCCCGGGTACATGTGCTAAAGTCTAGCAAGCAATGAACATACTATAGAATACCCAACAGGAATGGACGCAACAGATTGTTCAAACCAGCGATAAGAACACGGATAACTAAACTGAATAGAGTTAAAAATAATGAAAATAAATAAATACTCTAAGTGATTTTCAATTGCGTTTTATGTATTTGACTACACACATGACACCGCTTTTATGCCTCACATGCCTCGTACCTGACACCGAACTATGAAACCCTAAGTACATAATGTCAACTCAAGTTGTGTTAAGTGTGTTTGAGTCACCAAGTAAGGGTCTAGAACTCTTAATCAGTTTCAGCCCCAAAAATTACAATCAAACCATCCATATTCATAACCCTTTAAGTCCGACCCATTTTCAATATAGATGATGACTTTATTTTTGAAAACTAATGTTTTAGGTGGTTATGTTCTCTCAGAGCTTTCCAACAATAGGTAGAACATTAAGATCACCTTAAAATAAGGGAGATATGGTAATTTTACCACAATGACTCAAAAGAGTTTTATATTCCGGCCGACAACTTTGAAAAATTCATTTCTACTAAACCATAGCCAAAAGTCATGATTTTTTTACTGAAACCTAGCAACATATTCTAGAACTTCATACTAAAAGATGAGCTCAATCCAATAAGAAATGAGGAAGTTTTGCTTAAATCATTAGGATATTATTAAAACTATGAACCAAGAAATTCCAAATTCTTCACCACCGTTGTTTAGGATTTTTAGACATGAAAACATTCGAATTTCAAAATCTTTCAAACGGTAAAAGTTGTTCACCTTTGAGTTAGATGTCAAATGACACCATAATGAGTCCATTTAGATTTAAAATGAGCATGTTATGACCAAATTACAAAGACAGGTTCATAAAAGCAACATGCAGAATTTACTCTTCTATTTTACAGCATAATGAACTTGAAAAATTCATAACAAATTCATATCTTACCTAAAACTAAAAACTCAATATATTAAACTGAGCAGAAACACATAAGGAATCCAAATATCCCGTTTGTTTTCAAAAACCAAAACATTTTATAGTTAATAATTCACAATTTCAGTTTCATGTAAAATGCCCAAATTCGGTCAAACTTTACAATTTTTAAAAATTGATTTGGAAAATTCAAATGTGGTGTCTAATTAATCAAAAAGAACTAAAACTACCACCCAAGTTCTCAAAATTTAAGAGCTATTTGATTACATACTCAAATTAGCTAGAATTAAAAGCATCAAGTGGGAATTGGTTACCGAGGCTCCATGCTTGATCACCTAGTCTTTAGGGCTCCCTTAGTTGATGATTTGCTCACTTGTAACTCAAATATTTCTACAAATTAAGATGGTTTCAGCTCTGAGTTTTGTTGCATGAAAATGCAAATGAAGATGGAATGTTTAAGTGTCCCTTTTATAGTGTGTTAGATGGCTTTCAATTTGGCCTCACATCAATGATGTGTATTCTTATCTCAAGATTGATCCAATGGCCCTTGTTAACTCGTACTAATATAACTTCCATCTTTTTGACACCAATTCCCTACTCAAATTCTCTGTGATTCCATTTAATGTGAATCTCAAGGCAAATCTATGACTTATCAATTTTTCCATCCAATTATGGGCATTTGCACTTTTATATATATGTAGGCTATTTGGGGTCTTAAATTGGTGTACTATCACTTCCCTGAGTACCTAACTACCCGGCACCCAATGCCCCACGTTTTGCGACAAATCTCGAGGCGTGTAAGTTCTTGCGTTCTTAATTTAATTGACATAGCCTATGACTTTATTATCATTAAATGTCACATTTACTTTGACTATAATCATATTAGTCTATTTATCATAGTCTGGATTCAGTGTACCCATACTTCGCCTACTTGATACTGGTGTCGACACGCTTTTCATTGTGAATACCCGTCACACAGTCTCACATTACATGATAAAGTAATTACAAATAAGTGATGAATTACGCAATATTTCTTAAGATACACAACATTAAGGAAATCAATTAGACAAATATAGGTGATATACCGAGTCAAGAATGCCCCTAGCTATGGCGGACCATGCCCAGAGGCTGCTAGGTGAGCTGCTACGCGGGTCCCATAGCCCTGCCAACATCAACGCCACATCAGCTCTCCTTGATATGCATGCTAATTCGCTAGTCAATGATTATTGATCAATTGTTAAATTATTAGTTAGTGTTTTGTTTGTTGTTTCCAGAGCTGCAAATTGATAACTAGTAATTTATAGTGAAAGTCTTAACGTAACGTAACCATAAATTTTTAATAAATTTACAAGTCATATAGAGCATCAGTCCTACTGTAGAAAACCCAAAATAAAGTACATTGTATATCAGGCGATAACATAATGTGAAAAAGTAATTATATACATGTACAGTCTCTATCAATTCTCCCATGCCCGCAAAAGTAAAACAAAATATCAAAATGAACCCGTACTAGTAAGTCCTTGACTATAGGCAATCAAAGATAGTCGCCTAAGACCTCCTTGCCCTTATCGATACTAGGATATGCGCTCAGTCATCACAATAAAACAAATTACGAGTCTAGTGAGTAAGATCCTAAAAGAAAACTACAGAGCATTTAATAATAGAGAAGCCAAGAATAATGTTAAATAAACACACGAAAATAAACTAGCAACTATAAGATAATTGCATGCATAACTAACGCCAATAGAAACCAAATAATTGTGTCATGCAAAGCAAACTAGACCATACTTCGTCAATCTGGATGATCTCAACGGCCTGTACCACACTGGCTCACATCCAGACTACTAGGGGAGGATCGGTCCATATCACAACCCGCCAAACATGTGCACCGATAAGGTCAGCAGCTCGAATTGCCATTCACTGAGGGCGCGAGTAACACGTGCTATGGTCTAGCGTACTAAAGCCCGTATAACACAACATTCGAATAAACCCAAGCGATGAACAAAATTACCGACCATTATGCCAAATGAAGCAGTGATAGAATATGGAAGATGAACATCAAAGAATACTAGATAGTGCAACTAAACAATTAAATACTCAAGATGTTTTTCTTGAGGGATTTAGGCACCTCAAATCGCACTCCGAAGCCTCAAAAACACCCTAATCCGACCCCGCTATGCTCCCGACTACCGTACCATTGCCCCCGAGTCCCCTAGGATCCATTTTCAATCTTTTAGTTTGACTTAAGGTGTTTAAATTAAGTTTAAAGTTTTATTTCCCAAAGCAGCCCCTTAAAGACTAAATAAAGTTCAACTTTTAATTTGGGATCATATGTTGCTGCACAAATTAGACCATTATAAATCTTAAATCATCAAAGGCACTTAACAGGAATGTTTTTGATCAATGTCTTAGTTAACTGAAAAGGTTTGGTTTGCAAAATTCAAATTTTAAACGAAAGAGATATCAAAATTCTATCAAAACAACTCAAATTGGAATCAAATTCGACCAACAATCTTGTAAAAATCATTTCTCCCAATTTATAGTTCCAAAAAATTGTAATTTTTGGTCATAAGGCAGCCATCATACCCAACAAAAACATACTTAAAAATGAGCTTATTCCGATAAGAATTGAAAGAGTTATGCCTTGTCAAAGTTCATTTTAAAAATCCCGTATTAGCATTTCAACAGCCTACTTACGGAGCATTTTTGAGCTAGAATGAGTTTGAATTTTCAAATTTCTCTTGAAACAAAAGTTGTAGATCTTTGAATAAGCTTTCTAATAGGATATGTTCCACCCCATTTTGAGTTCATAAGATAGTTATGCGCAATTTTCAGAGGTTGGGTCAAGAAATTTGCTAAGAACTAACATACATACATTAAGAATTCAAGAAACTCTAATTTCCTGCCAAAAATAGTTTGAAACTATTATTGATCATCAAAATCAGTTAAACACACTAATTTAGACAAGAAAAATAATAGCTTAATATTTGAAATTCATTTTGCACAAAACCCCCAAAACTCAAGTTTTCATGTACACATTTTTGATAAATGAAAGCAAGGAAAGAGTGGGTTCTTGTACCTAGATGATGAACTCTTGGATTTGATCTTTCTTTCTTGATTCCTCTAGTAGATTGCCTCCATTCGAAATTGTTCCTACTAAATTTTCTAGCACTCTATCCCAAGAACAAACTTTGGTATTGTTGCACGAAGAGATTTCCCACTAATTTAGCTATTATATGTTATGTTAGAATCAATTGTGACCACGTATCTCGAGGTCAATCTAATGGTTCTTGTCAACTCCTACTCCAATAACTTCCATATTGTAAACACCAATTCCCAACTCAAATCTCATAAGATTCCATTTTAATGCGAATCTCGAGGCAAATCTATGACATTTACTTTTTCCATCCAACTAGAGGCATTTGTAATAAATTGATTTAATTAATTTAACTTAGACATTTTTATACATATGAAGGCTTTTTAAGGTCTTAAATTGGTATACTACCATTTTCCCTAATACCCAATTACCCAACATCCAGTGCCCCGCGTCTCGGCATACATCTCGAGGCACGTTAAACCTTGATCTACCTGATTTAATTGACTTAGCCTAAAGTTTGATTATCTATTTTATGCCATGTTCACCTTTGTTCTAGTCATTCTATTTAAGTAAGCATTGTAAGACTTAGTGTACCTGTACTACGCATACTCGGTACCAACATCGACACGCTTTAAGAGGAATTTATTTGCCATACAATCTTACACGGTATTGCAATATAAATATACATATGCGAAGAGTTATGAAATACATAATGAATAACATCACAATTAAGCACCAACAAACAAAAAAAAAACAATTTATGCCTAGTCAGATGTGCCCTAACCTACCTGAGGCGTCCACATAGGCCTGAAATGGCGTCCGAGTCTGAAAATAACTTGAATAATGATGCCAATAAAATTGGGCCATTACACTAGCCTACCTGCCACATCTAAGTGGGTTTGAGCTGCCATCCTAGTTTGGAAATAATAATAAATAATGAAAATAATAAAATTGGGTCTTTAAAACTCTTCCCTACTTGGGGAAATTCTGTCCCAAAATTTAAGGTAAATTAAACGACTATACCGTGATATAGTTGATGATAGAGTTTGTACGCCATGTGACTCATGCGAATGGTCCAATAAGTCTCGATGCCAGTTTCCATTAATCCCCAACCTCTGTTGGCCCTTTAAAGGGGAACCCTTCAGATAAATCATGTTGTCGTCCTTGTACCTTAGACCTTCGACATACTTATCCACATATTTCTTTTATCTTTCTTAGGTAGCTTGAAGCCTTTGTCGAATCTTCTTAATCTTCTCTATATGGTCAAGAACTATCTCTAGCCTAATCGCTGTTGTATCCTCAAGCGTTGCCCAATACGTAGGTAACCAAGAGGGCCTTCAATACAACCCCTCAAAAAGAGGCATCCCATAACTTGCTTCATAGGTGCTATTGTAGGAAAACTCACACAACGGTAGATAATTGATAACTGATTATTTATACGAATATATAAGGTTAGTTTAGTAATATTTTGAGTACAAATATCCCTAAATGAGTGCTAATTCATGGTATTCTTGCATTTTTAGGGAATTAAGGTGTAAAGAAAGGAATTGAGGAAAAAGGAAAAGAAATTGAGTAAAAAAATACAATTAACGACGTGGCCACATGTGTTGACGTTGCAGGCATACAAGGCACAAGGTGGGAAGAAAAGGCACGACGTGGGAGAGAACAAAAGTGAAGAAAATTAACTCTAGAGGTTAGGCGCAGTGGCGCCACCGTGGAGCATAAGGGAAGACGCTGGTGAAGCAAGTGACAACGCCGAGACACCAGGGAGCAAGGAAATATACTAGACACGTAGGAAATAGAAAGTTAAGTTTTAATTTGAGTTAAATTGTAAAGTTGGGGTTTCTAATTGTTATTAAGGAGTATAAATAAGTATTAGGATGTGGTAAACACGTGAGATACCAACTATTAGCCACCATTAGAGAAATTTAACATAGGGTTTACATTGAGTTTGAGTATTAAGGAGTTTATGTGAAGAAAACATTGAAGACATCACGTTTGCAATTCAAGTTTAGTTTCATTGATTAAATTGAAGATAATATTTATATTAATCTCTGATTTGCAATAAATCTAAATATGAATTGTGATATGTGTCTTTTAATGAAACGCGAGTAGTCTATTTATCTTAAGGATCAATGGACCCTATGGTATTAATGCTATGCTTTGAATATGAATGAAAAGTGATAATAAAAAGTGCATTGGTTAAAATTTGTGTTGATTTTGAGCTTAATGCTTTAGACATCTTGATCACGTGTTTAATGAAGTTAGGCTATAGAAGTTTTCATGGTCGTTGAAGCTTTTAATCCTAACATGAACGGTACAACTGTAAAATATACAACATCGAGCGATAATGTTGATTAGGGAGGCGCATATATTAAACTTAGTTGGTTGTAAATCCAATGGTTTAGGACTTGAAGTAATGGGAGCTTACGTTATTCACACTTATAGGTGTAGTTCTAGTTTGCACATTAGAATCTTCATCGTCACGACAGTGGGTTGAAGTAGATTTAAAGGAAATCTGCCTATTCTAATTAGGCATTGTACACAACGTATTGAGTTATAAAAATGAATACAAAACATAATATTAAATCACCTAGGAGAAGTTGTGAACTAAGATATCCTTAATATAAGAATTCAAGTTAAGTTTAAATTGATTTGTTAGAGTAGTTTAGTTATATTTGCGACACGCTATCAAATTTTTTGGGTCGTTGCCGAGGATAAATAACCATTAGTATTACTTAATAATTTTAATAGGTTCTAAGTTTTATTTGCAGTACTTAGATTTTTAGTTTATAAAAACAAAAACAAATAATAGGCTTAAGTTTCAGTTTGACTTTCTGCATTTGATCTTCTTATGTTTTTCTTTTCAGGAATACTTAGTGCATGCATAGCAAGGGAGCGAAAGACCTAGTGCCTTACAACCCAAATACTGATAGAAGGAGCAAAGGAAAGAAAGATAAAGGAGTCAAGATGGGTGCGGAGCATGCTAAAAACCAACTGGGCTGTGGGTTTAACCAACCCGCAGGTGATCAGGTAGTGCAAGATATAGTGTGAGAACCGAGATGCCTTCATGACTATTTCAAGCCAAAAGTTTTGGAGACTTACAACAGAGTGATGAGATTTCTAGCCAACACCACCTTGGTCGAATTGAGACCATTTTTGATAAACATGGTGCAAAATAGTTTCTTCAATGGGCTATCTAATGAAGATCTTGTTGCACATGTTTAGAACTTCTTCGAGAAGTGCGACACCGTGCGCATCACCGAAATTATGAAAGAGGTGTTTAGGATGTGACATATCCCATTCTCATTGGGTGGAAAAGCCGAATCCTAGTTATAAGGGCTGAATGCAGAGAGTATGGCTTCATGGGTCGAAATCAACAAAAGATTTCTTGACAAATTCTTTCCCCCAATAAAGGTCAGCGAAAGGAAACTTCAAATTAATCAGTTCAAGCAAGAAAATACCAAGTCTCTTGGCGAGGCTTGGGAAAGATTCAAAGAGATGCTGAGGAGATGTCTGGGACATGGGTACATGAAATAGGCATAACTTCAAATTTTTCTACTATGGGATGAACCACAACATGAGAATGCTAGTAGATGTTGCATCGGGTGGCTCTCTACTTATGAAGGATGAGGATGGAATATTGGATCTCCTTGATCTTATATCTCAAAATTCTACCACTGATACTCATTCTACAGTAAGTAAACCAGCAAACATATATGAGATTGACTCACAGGCTGCAATTATGGCACAACTAAAAATTTTGACCAATCTGATAGCGAAACTTTAGTTGGGACACCAAGGTCTGCAAGTAGCATAGTAACCCATGAATCACCAAGGCATGGTGGTAAACCAGATGGACGTATAGCAAGGAATGGAGCAAGAAGACAACAACTTCATGAACAACCAAGACTACGGGAATAACATCAGGCCGAGAGGAGTGGCTCCTTAATGGTTTTATTAATGATACAACATCAACAACCCAAAATTTTCTTGTGGAAATCCTGATAATGCATTGAAGTTACCTTAAGGCTTCGAACAACAAGTCCAAGAGGGAAAGCTGGGCCAGAGCGAAGAGATGACTTTACTGAAATTAATAGAGAAGTATTTGTAAGCCATGGAAGTAAGAGATAGGGAGCGCCATGAGAAGCACGAGAAATATTTGGAAGGAATAAAACAAGCCATGAAAAGGATGGATAATGAGCAATCACAATCCATCAAGAATATAGTGAGGCAAATTGGTCAACTTGATATAGCCTTGAACTTGAGGAAAAAATGATAGTTTTTTAGCAACACCGTTACCAACCCCAAGGAGAATGTGAGGGCGATTCGCATGATGAGCACTACGGCAACAAAGGAGACAAAATAAAATAAAGTAATGTATAAGCATGAAGAGATGCATGAGCACAACACGGAAGTGTGACAAGATGAGTTTGAAGGTTTCAAGAAGTGAAGAATCATGCCTTAAAGAGAACGAAATGGAAGCATAAATGGAGGCAAAGCAAAAATATGAAGGACCTTAAAAGAAGCCCTATAAGGCAATGACGTGAAGTTGGTTCTGAAGAAACCGGAATCGCAGCTCAAATTTGCCCTGCGACTTCAACCGATCATAAGGAGAGATCCTGGAGAGATAAGCATATGGATAAACATTGATGTGCACCATTTTAGGAATGCCTTATATGATACGGGAGCCTCGATCAATGTCATGCCACTGATGGACATAATACATGTCGACTTGAAGATCAATTGTCCCGATACGATGAATTTGCAAGTAGCAGATGGTAATTTGACACCTACTATAAGAAGAGTTTTGAATGTCCATGTGAAAGTAGGTAGATTCACATTTATCATGAATTTCGAGGTTATGAACCACAATATAGATGACGATGTGTCTATTATACTTGGGCGGCCATTCTTGAACAATGCTAAAACAAACTTGTACACAAGTGAGAGGAAGATTACGGTGAGGATCGATGAAGGCGATGATGCTAAGAAAGTTGTATTTGTTGATGCTGAAGAAGTACATCTGAATGGGAATGACATCATAATCTCTTATATTTAGATGAAGCTTCTCGATTTAGACTCGGACTAAATGAGCAAAACGTCGTCAGGCTAATGACATTAAATTAAGTTGTACTAGGAAGCAAGCCATGGTTTTTAAATTTCAAGTTTTTACATTTCAGTAAGTAGTTAGTTATTTAGTTTAATAAGTACAATTAACAAGTTTCAGTTCTAACTTTGAAAAAATTGTGTCGAATATACAAGAAAGACCATTCATAGGGTGACGATTCATCGGAATGAGAATGTCTCAATAACTTATGAAAGAGCGTAAAAGGAGTGAAGGAGTTCAAAGTAGTGAAGGTAAGTCGTATGGGCAAGCAAAAAGGTAAAATTTATTAATTTTTATATTTTCATGGATTTTACGCGGCCACGACACTTTCTATGAGTTATACACAAAGTTGGAGGAGTGCAGAAGGAGAATTAGCAAAAAAATATACGCGAAGATGTGAACTGTGAGGTCGACGCCGTGGGTATTACCCATGACGTCATGAGTGTATGCCACAACGCCGAGGTGGCAGTAGGCAAGAAATGAGAAAAAGCCCTTTGTGTGAGTTCTCAAGGATTTTAACCCCATTTTGCATCCATTTTTCAGACTTCCACTAAAAACCCACCACAACCACCAAGCATACAACCCTCTAGAGCCAAAGTTTTATCATTTTTAAGTGAGATTAGTGAGTTCCTAGTGATTGAGAGTGAAGAAACAAGTACATTATGGATTTGTACAATTGGAAGAGTAAGAGCTTGGAGTTTTGGAAATTGATTCCAATGAGAGCTAAGGTTCTTGTTGGTGGGAAAAGTTAGAGGGCTTAGATTGGGAAATACTTAGAGAAGTGATATACCCCGAAAATAAATCCAACATTGAGGTACATTTAAAATTTCATCTAGTTATGTTTGAATTTTAAAAGTTTTAATGATGTTGTATGAAAATGTGAATTGGAGGTTGTAGGATAGGTTTTACAAAATTGTGTGAATGTGAGCATTAATATCACCCATAGAGACTTAGTTGATATCTTTGCATTAATTGGTGTATGCATGATCCATGTTATATGAATTTTGATTTTTAGGTGATTTGAAGACGGAGTTGCATTGCATTGTTGTTAGTTGCTTGAAATTTGAAGAAATGGCAAAAACAAGGAAACAAGTTAGCCAAAATAGAACAAATGATTTTGAGTCATCTACCTCTAGAAACCCCAATGAACAAGAGCCTATACCTTTTAATTTCAAAATTTTCATTTGTAAAGAGGCAAAGGTCTGATATGAGAAAATCCTACGTATGGAGTTCATTTGTGAATGGCGGATTACTTTGTCAGCCAAGTACAATAAAAGAGTGAATAATTTCATAAGGCCAGAAAATTGGGAGCATCTTACTCAAGATTATATAAATAATAAAGTGAAAGGAGTGGGTGTGATTGTTTATGAGTTTTAAGCCAATGCAAAACTCACAGCCGAAGATGAGCCTATAAAGGTGAGAGGGATTTTTGTTACCTTTAATCTGTGAGAGACTAATCCCATCTATGGATTGGGGAACTTGAAATTAATAAAATTGCAACCGAGTTTCCCGGCTAGCATATATAATAGACCCTATAACTTACATGCTTTTAGAGCTATAGAGAGATCATTGGTTGTCCTAGGACAACAAGGATGGGTAATGGGAGCTAAGAATGTGCCAAAAAAGATTAAAAATGGGAGCGTTAGAGAGGTTTACAAGATGTGGCAACATTTTCTTGTTGCATCTCTATACCCCACTTTTCTGTAGGGTGAGATCAACAAGTCGAAAGCGACTTGTCTTTATGAGATTGTGAATTTTTAGAAGATCAACGTCGGGGAGTTAATGCACACCAGTCTAAGGGGGTCCATTACATCGAAAAGTGACAACAAGTTGTTGTTTCCTATATTGATTACTTAGATGTTCTTAAAAGCCGAAGTGAGGTTGAGAGATAATGAAGAATTCGATATTGAGGCCCAACCAACCATAAATGAAGCTTTCATGCTCACTTTGAAATGACCACCTGGTTACCAAGACTCCGAGGAGGAGAGAGAGATAGGGTCGAGGGTGCTAGACCTAAGGTCGAGTTGTTAGCCAAGAAGAAAAAGGATAAGGCAACAGTAGAAGTAGCAGTAAGAGAACTGGCCCAAGAGCTAAAAGAGGAGGAGCAACAACAGCGTGGATTTGTTGAGGGCTACGAGTTTGTAGACCTAGAGATAGGATAGCAGGACTTGGACTATTTTGAAGTCCTTCCACCACCTCGTCCACCACATGTACCTATACTACCACCAGAAGATTTGACTCCATGATAGTAGAGGTTGTGGATAGTAGAGACGAGGAGACATTTCTAGGAGGATAGGGCATAATACCAGGCAGCCATGCTAAGGTATGAGTAGGATATGGAAAGGAGAGAGCAATACCAATGGGACGAGCGACACAATTTCATGTTGTTTGTTGATCATCAACGAGACATAGCTAGATATGAGAGGAGCAGACAGTTGAGACCTACTGATAGGTCAATTGGTTTTCCAGCAGCAATAACATATGTGTTTGATCAAGATTTGGTGTAGAGCAGGAGGGTGGAGCGTCTATTGGCACCATCCAAAGCTGGAGCTAATGATGCAAATTACGTTAATGACGCGTAGTCCTGAAGTCAGCGTAATATTAATCATTTAGACCTGGGGAGTTAAGAGTCTTTAATACCAATTTTTTTAACATTTGGGATATTTTGTTAATTATTTACTTGTTTTAGTTCTATGTATAGTTTTGTTTATAATAACTTGAGTTATTATATATGTTTGTATGTTTTAGTGTTTTCATGTTTCAGGCTTACTTTAAACCTTGAGGACAAGTTTGGTTTAAGTTTGGGGGCATCGACACTACACTACACTATGGGAAGTGGTAAGATAGGCTGAGAAATAAGGATAAACACTGCAGGTATGATCATTTAAATTTTTAAATTTGAAGCAGTTAATGAGGAACAAATGGTAGTGTATAAGTTTTTCATTTTTCTTACTATATGAATGTTTAAGTAGTATATATTAGATTATATATAGTAATATGTAATGAATAAGTAGTTTATTTGCATGTTCATGCCTTCAATTGTGGATGAGTAGACTACAACTATCTTGTTGATATGAAACTTGAGAGAACGTTTTAAATTTTTTAAGAAAAGAAACAATGAAATTTAACAAACAACGATTTGATTTCTTGAGTAGAAACCTAGAGTTAGGGAATACCTTAAACTTAAAACAAAAGGAAAAAAAATATAACACTTCTTATGAAAAAGTTAGATCTCCAAAGATTCTATAACAAGTGTAAATCTTAATTGAAAGTACTAAGCAAATAAAGACTTAATGCAAAAAGAGGAAGAAATATGCATTGTAAATTGGAAGCTGGAGTTAACTTACTTAATTTAACAAAAGTGAGAAGTGCTAACAAGAGTTTTGGAAATAAAAAAGAGAGAATCACACAAGTTCTACAAGAAATGGAGCAGACAACTTGATGGATAGAAAAACGTGAAAAGAATGAAGTCCATAGGAAAAGGAGGAGGAAATGAAAAAAAAATGATGAGAAAAAGAAGAAAAAATGAGAGAAAAATAAAAACTAAGGAAAAGAGGCAGAAGTAAAATAAAACTCTTTAAATAAAAGATGTAGCTCGAGTATGAGAGACTAATTGATTAAAGTTTTCAATGCATTTATGTAAAGTTCTATAGACTCTTGAAGTGCTAAAGTCTACCAAAGTTGAGTTTGATCTATGCTAATTTGTGAATTCCTGAACTTAATGAGAAATCATGAGATTGTATACTTGCTAATTGAGTGTTGAAACGAAACAAACTTGTGAGTAGTGATGGTTTTTGGTGGAGATCTACATTAGTGTTTTGAAGGTGAAGTTATATGTGTTGTTAAAGCTACATGCCTTAAAAAGATAAGTTTTTGCAAAGAAAAACTCTTAAGTGGATTATTAACTTGAAACTTAGTGAATTAAGGGATACTCCATGAATAATGTAAGTTGAAAGAGAACTAGTTTTAGGACACTAAGTAGAATACACATTTGCTCGGGATGCGCAAAATACTTGATAAGTGATTATTTATACATATATATAGGGTTAGTTTAGTCATATATTTAGTATAAATATCCTTAAATGAGTGCTAATTCATGGTATTCTTGCATTTTCAAGGAATTAAGGTGTAAAGGAATGAATTTAGGAAAAACAAGAAGAAATGGAGTAAAAACCCACAAAAACACATTTGATGACATGGCCATATGTGTTGACACTGTGGGCATACAAGACACATCGTGGGAAGGAAAGGCACGACATGGGAGAGAAGATAAAGTGATTAAAATCAACTCTAGAGGTCCGGTGCAGTAGCAGCCTTATGGAGCATAGGGGACGACGCCGGTGAAGCAGGTGATAGCATCCAGATACCAGGGAGCAAGGAACTACACATGCAGTGTTGTCATAGTGGACTATAAGGCACGATGCCGAGCGGTAAGTGATAGCACCGGACACGCTGTAAATAGAAAGTAGAGTATTAATTCGAGTTTAAATATAAAGTAGGATTTTTAAATGTTATTAAGGAGTATAAAAAGGTATTATGACGTGGTAAACACACAAGATACTAACTATTAGCTACCATTAAAGTAATTTAGCATACTATTTACATTAAGTTTAAGTATTAAGGAGTTTATGTGAAGAAAACATTGAAGAATTCACGTTTAGAATTCAAGTTTGGTTTTGTTGATTAAATTGAAGGTAATATTTATATTCATTTCTGATTTGCAATGATTTACATTATGAATTGTGATATGTGTGTTTCAATGAAGTGCGAGTAATCTATTTATCTTAAGGATCAATGGATCATATGGTATGAATTATGCTTTGAATATGAACGAAAAATGATACTAAAAAGTGCAATGGTTAGAATTTGTATTGATTCTTAGCGTAATGTATTAGACATTTTGATCATGTTTTTAATGAACTTAGGCTTTAGAAGTTATCATGGCCTTTGAAGTTTTAAATCCGGACATGAATGGTACAGCCGTAAAATATACAACCCCAAGCAATAACTGTTGATTAGAGAAGCGCAGATAGTACACTTAGTTGGTTTTGAATTCAATGATTTGGGACTTAAAGCAATGTAGAGCTTACCTTATTCACACCGATAGGTGGAGTTCTAGTTTGTAAATTAGAATCTTCTCCGTCACAACAGTGGGTTGAAGTAGATTTGAAGAAATTTCTATATTCTGATTAGGCATTGTACATAACATGTTGAGATGTAAAAAAAAAACACAAAGCATAGTATGAAATTACCTAGGTGAAGTTGTAAACTAAGATATCCTTAATATAAGAGTGCAAGTATGGTTTAAATTGATTTGTTAGAGTAGTTTAGTTAGCATAAAACTAGTTAAAAAGTGAATCTGTTAGTAATAGTTCAAATTAAATAGGTGATTAACAACTAATGCAAAAACCTTTCTCTGAGGACGATATCTGTGATAAACGTAAGTTGATTGCACTATTACTACAAGCAAGACAATATACTTGCGGCATACATAAATTAAATAATCCTCCAACAAATCCTTAAACTGTAGAATGTGAATCAACATCTTAGACAAGCCATCAGTTCGAGGATGATAAGTTTTGCAGAACTGCAACCTAGTGGCAAACTGCTCATGCATACGTGCCCAATACTTTGACGTAAGTCTTGGTTCTTTGTTTGACACAATTGATAATGACACTCCAAGCAGTCAAACGATCTCCCTTTCGAACAGAATGCTCAATTGTGGGAACGTGTACCTCATTGAAATCGAAATAATGCGCCGATTTTGTTAGTCTGTCGATCATAACCAAAATTGTGTTTTGTCGGCTGAAATTTAGCGGTAGCCCATTAACAAAATCTATAGTAATGTGCTTCCATTTCCATTGAGGAATGAGAAGTGGCTGTAGTAATCCACCTGGTCTCCTGTGCTCAGCCTTCATTTGTTGGCAGATGTGACAACTCCTGAAGTACACACCAACGTTAGCCTTCACCCTTAGCCATCAGAATAATCGCCTCAAATCATTACATTTTGTTCCGGCTAGGATGAACTGTGTACCAAGACTTTTGTGCATCCTCTAGAATGCCATCCCTAATCTCATATACTACAGGTATCCATAACCTCCATTTGTGTCTCAAACTTGTATTTGAACACTCTGACCAATCAGTACACTCTGAATCCCGAGATAGCCCACTAAACATCTCTTATAGACCATCAGCTCTCTAACACTCGACAACTTTAATGATCAGTGTACACGAAGAACTTCTCTCCATAAAGATAATGCATCCAGATCTTCAGTGCAAAAATGGTTGCTGTAAGCTCTAAGTCATGCACTAAAAAAGTACCCTCATGGGGTCTCAAGCATCTGGAAAGATAAGCTACTGGACAACCCTCCTGCATCAATGCTTATCCAAGCCTAACACTTGAGGCATCTGTGTAGATCGATAAACTCTTCCCTAACTTTAGCAATGTCAACATTAGTTCTGAAGTCAATATCCACTTTAGCTCCCAGAATGTCTACTAACACTCATTTGAAAAAATCTAATTTGACATCTTTCTTGGCTAGTCTCGTCATCCGTGCAACAATCGAGCAAAAGTCATTTACAAATAGTTGTAATACCCCTACAGATCCTTAAAAACTCTAGATATCATAAACAGATTTAGGCGTCCTCCTGTCAATAATCGCTCGAATCTTCTCTAAATCCATAGAGATACCCTGATCGCTGATAACATTTCCAAGAAACTTTACCTTACTCAGCCAAAAATCACATTTGTTGAACATAGTGTACAATATGTGCTCTCTCAGTATCGTCAAGAGTGCCCTAAAATGACTCTCATGCTCCTCCCAAGTCCTACTCTAGATCAGGATGTCGTTGATAAGACGATGACGTGTCTTTTCAAGTATGGTCTCATGACCATTTGCATCAATTTCATAAAGATCATCGGGGCATTAGTCAGCCTAAAAGGTATGACGACTAACTCAAACAACATGTATCTCGTACTTAAGGAGGTCTTCTTGAGGTCCTATTCTCAAATTCTCAACAGGTGATATCCTTAGCTCAGATCGATTCCTGACTATCACCTAGTTCAGCTTCTTGTAGTCTAAACATATCATTATGAAACTGTCCTTATTCTTCATAAAAAGGCTGGTGCTCCCCAAGGAGACATACTGGGGTGAATGAAAGCCTTATTTGACAGATCCTTAAGCTGTTTGTTCAACTTCTCTGGCTCTAATGCAGACATCTTGTAAGGTCACCTACATTTATGTTTTATCTTTGGTAAGAACTCTATGATAAAATTAACCTCTTAAAGTGGTGGTAATCCTAGCAAATCATCCAGGAATATGTTGGGAAACTCATGGATAATGGGAACATCCTCTATCCTGATCACTATACTTGGCCCTGGCTCAATAATAGCTGCAAAGGCCTCCATCACCTAAATAGCTGCTAATCAGCCTCTAGTGATGGTACTGCGGTTGCAACTTTGGTAAACGCGAACTCTAGTATCCCCAAAATGTGAAACTTGATAGTTTTCCTAAAAGCAATCTAACTACGTATGGTACACTGCCATTCACTCCATCTCTAAAAGAATGTCGAACTCGAGGTACTCTAGGACTCGTGATTCTGCTAGGAACTGATGCATGTCTATGTTTGTCATGCACTTTCGATATTCAATTAGGGTATATCTTATCCCTAGCGGCTATATTGAGGATAAAGTATGTGTCTAGCGTATATGATTCTAACCCTAACTCTCATAACAGGTATCCTGTAGTAAATGATAATGTGCTATTGGAATAAATCATAACATGCATAGGCCTACCGATAATAGTTTATGTACCATCAATGAATAATCTGGTAGCCTCTCTGTCCGCTTAAGCTAGTGTGTGGGCCCTCTCATTAGCCTGATTTGGCTCACGAGGTGGTGATGGTGATCGTAACCGCAAGTATAACGGTTCAATTGTAGTAATAATGTGATCAACAAAGGTTGATTACCAATATCGTTCCTTAGGGAAAGGCTTACATGGACACAACTACTCAGTTAAGATCACTATATTGTTAAAAATATATCTTTTGTTTTGATTTAAACTAAACTACTTTATTTTACAAAAACAACGTAAATTAACTTGTATTCTTATATTGAGAAAACTTTTAGTTCACAACTTCACCTAGGTAATGAATTACTATACTTGTCATATCATATTTCCTTCATCTTACTCATGTGTGTGCAATGCATAATTAGAATAGAAAAATTTCTTTAATATTCACTTCGACCCACTGTCATGGTGAAAAAGATCTTAATGTGCAAATTAGAACTCCAACTATCAGTGTGAATAACGTAAGTCTCACATATCATTTAGTACCAAATCTTTAGACTCATAAAAACTTAAGTTTACTATCCATATCTCCCTAATCAACAACTATATATCGATGTTATATATTTTACGGTTGTGATTTTCATATCCAGCTTAGAAACTCCAATGGCCATGATAACTTCTAAAACCCCTGCTCAACAAATATATGATTAAGATGTTCATAGCATTACGCATAGAATAAATTACAAATTCTGACCATTGCACTTCTAAACATTATAATCAATTCATACTTCATTTCATAGGATCCATTGATCCCTAAGATAAATAGAGTACTAATTTATCATCATCAGAAACACACAAATCATGGTATTCATTGCCAATAAATATTAAATCAAATATATATTTAATTAAATTAAAGAACAATATTGAATCACCACAATTGGAGTCTTCAATGTATCTTACTAAAAACTCTTCTTAATACTAAAATTTAGTATAAACTAATTTATGTTCTTGTGTTAGATGAGTTTACCATGTTCTAATACCTATTTATACTCCTAAGACTTCAGAAAGTACAATTAGAAATCATAATTAACAATTCCAAATGAACTAGAATTCCAAAACTTTCTATTTTTCTGTCATGACGTTGTATGTAAGTGATCCACATTCCATGTGTAGAGTGACAGCACCACCACAACGCTAACCTTTCAAGTGTATTTTTTCCTCTCAGTAGACTCGGTGCCCCCTGTGTAATTGCTTGGCACCGTGTTTGTAAACCCCACAGCGTCAACTTTGCATGCACAACGTAAACTCTCCTGCATTTCTTCCTTTGGTCGCCACGCTTTCTCCTCACCTTATGCGCATTCTCCATGATGTCAAGTGTGTTTGCCAGGACATCAAATGTTGTTTTTTCTTTTTCTCCTAATTTCATAATAAAATCACTCCTTTATCACTTTTATGACTTGTAGACCTGAAAAACACATAAATACCATCAATTACAGCTCATTTCGAGTTATTTAGGCCAATTATAAAACTAAACTAGTCCTATATACAAGTTTAACTAAGCACTTATCAAATACCCCCAAACTTAGAGTTCTGCACATCCTGAGCAAAAATGTATTTTGTTAAGTACGCTTACTAATACTGCTTATAGTCCTTACTCATTTTACACAGTTCATGAAGTATCATTTAATTCAAATAAATTCAAGTTAATAATCCACTCAAGAGTTTTTCTTTATAAAAACTAGTACTTTCAAAACACTTAGCTTTAACAACACATATAATTTACTTTCGAAACTCAAAAGTAGTTCACAATCAAAACCATCACTACTCACAAGTTTATTCACCTTAACACTCAAGCAACAATTGTAAAACCTTATGATTTCTCGTTGAGCTCAAGAATTCAGAAATAAGCATAGATCATATTATTTTTGTAGACTATAATACTTCAAGAGTCCATAAGACTTCATATAGTTGGAAGGAAAATTAACTCAACTAAGTTACTTGTACTCAAGCTAAATCTTTTCATTTGATGAGTTTTTATTTAACTTCCGCATTTCTTTCTTTCTATATATCTCTTTTCTTTTCTCCTTGTATTTTCTTAGTTGTACAGTCCCTGCTCCATTTCCTATAGATTTTGTTTTTTTCTTACTTTTTCCAATCATCAAGTTCTTTGCTTCTTTTCATTTATAACTTGTAAGACTCTAAAATTTATATTTAAAATTCTCGTTAGCACTTCTCACTTTCACTTTTTATTCAGCAAGTTTTAATTCCAACTTTTCATTAAAAATCATGCCTATCTCTTTCCCTTTTAGTAATAAGTCGTTATTTATGTTATACTAAAGTAAAATTCATACTTATTATATAAGTCTTTAGAGATATAACTTTTTTTCACGAGAAGTGTTCTGGTATTCTTCTTGCTTTGGTTTCAAGTTCATGGTCTTCCTTAACTCTAAGTTTCTAATCATGAAATTATATCTTTGTTTGCTACAATTTTGATTTTCTTCTAAAATGACAACATTCTCTGGAGTCGCACATCAACGAATAGTTGTATTCTTACTTATCCTCAATTAAAGGCATGAAATTTGCAAAAGATTTACTTTATTCATTTATTACACTACTATATATAACTTAATCTATACTACCTATACACATTTAAATAATAAGTAAATGAAATAGAATTAAACAAAATACACAATCATTCTTCCTTTTTAACTACATCAAAAATAAAATTTTACGAGCATACATGTAGTGTTTATCCTTAATTCATCATTTCTTACAACTTTTCATAGTGTTAATACCCCCAAACTTAAACGAAACCTTGTCCTCAAGGTTTAAAAATAAGCCTAAAATATAAAAAGATTAAACACACTAACATATATAATATAATTTGATAACTGCGTAAACATAAACATAAAAATGCATAAAGATAAAACTTAAATAACTAATAAAATGTCAAAATATCCCAAATTAAAAACAAAGAATAATAAGTATCACTCATATCCCTAAGGTCTAGAGAAATCTAAAGACTCAAACTCTACGACTTTGCATCATCATCAGCTCCGGTATAAGATGGTTTCAAAGGACATTAAATTCCTCTATAGTTAAGTACTTCAAGAAATCTGATAAACCTATCAGTAGGTATTAACATTTTGCTCCTCTCATATCTAGCTATGTCTCTCTGTTGATCTGCAAATAACATTAAGTTCCTCTATCCATACAGTCTATCCTGAATCTTTCTCTGTGCATCACACTCATATCTCAATAAGACTTCATGATATTAAGTCATATCCTCTCTATACTGCCTCCTCATCTCAGCAATCTATATCCTCTGCTTTTGTGGAGGCAAATCCTCATGTGGTGGTATCGTTGTCTGTAGCGGTGGAGGTGGTTGAAGAATTTCAGGACCATCCTAGTTCGACTCTCCTATCAAAGGGTCTAAAAACTCATAGCCCTCACCAAATCCCTGTTGGTTATCGTCTTCTTCTCCATATCCTTCATTCCTTATCTCTTGAGAAAACTCAGTTGCTGCTACTTCTGTTGCTGCTTGATCCTCGGTTTCCTTATCTAACAGCTTTCGGCATCAAGTCTATTCCGTTCCGCTATCTCCCTCTCATACTCAGAGTCCTTGTATCCAGTGGGTGATTTCAAAGTCAACATAAACTCCTCACATATTAGTGCCTGGGCGTCTATTTCAAGTTTCTCATCTCGTATCAATCTCACTCAAGCCTTCAACTACATGTAGATTATGAGGATTGGAAACAAAACTTGTCGTCTCTCTTAGTTAAGATTGACTCCCTCAAATTCTTTAAATAATTTACCCTACATTGATCCTCCCATTCTTTGTAATCTCATATAAATAAGCCGCGTTGGGTTTTTTGTCTCACCCTGCTGAGTAGTCAGGTATAATGAGGCAGTTATAAAATGTTGCTACATACTATATATGTTCCTTACACTCCCCTTCTTAATACGCTTTGGCACATTCTCAGCTCCCATTATCCATCTCTGTTGTCCTGGGAGAACTAATGCTCTCTCTCTCTATTATTCTAAAATGATATAGGTTATAAGGTCTCTCATATAACTCAACTGGGAAGGTCTATGGGTCTCCATTCCTACTCAAGTATTTTAACACTTAGATACCATTTATACAATGCTAATTGAACGGGACCATTACTCCTTTCATCTTTACAGGATCTTCTTTCTTTATGAACTTAGCATTTGCATAGAATTCATAAACAATCTTACGCACTCCATATACCTTATACTCCCTGTAGTCTTACGTGAATTGATCCCAACCCCATGGCCTAATGAAGTTTTTGACTATCTTATTATACTTAGCTGGGAGGTTTATTCCTCTTTCATAAATAAACTCTTTTTTATAGCCTCATACCTCTCCTTGGCCTCTTTACTAAGTAGTACTTCGATTTGAATGGCCTTTGGGCACCCTCATTTTGAGCTCTCACGGTTGATGCATCATTGTCATTATCCTTAACTTCCGATTTGAATGGCCTTGGGGCACCCTTATTTTGAGCTCTCAAGGTTGATGCATCATTGTCATTATCCTTAACTTCACTAACTTGACTTGTTTGCCTCCTTGTTCTTGCCATTATCTCAAAAACTCATAACAACGACAACAAATCAACAACTGGCCTTCAAATAACCTTTAATCAAAATTTTCATTTACAAGAGTCAATCACATACCGAAAAATTCAAAAGGACATACACCAATCCACAATAATAAAAATTGATGCTTTAAATCCACAAAACATAAAATTCCAAGCCATAAACCTAATTTCCACAATTCATTCAATTTCATCTATAATATAAAAAATTAAAGCATAACCAACGAAATTGAAAGTTTACCTCAATGTCCGACTTCTTTCCAATATATATCACTTCTCCAAGAACCAATCAATCAAAGCTCTCTGACTTTGCTCACTAACTACAACCTTATTGCTCTCTTGACTCACTTCTCAAAATCGATGAACTAACTATCCTATTTTGTGCAAATTCGCAATGTGACTTCTCTTTTCACTCTTGATCTCTAGAAACACTCTTATCTCACTTAAAATGGCTATAATTAGGGTTCTAGAGGGATGTATGCTTGGTCTGTAGTGTTTAGAATAGCTTGCAAGTTTGTAATTTTTGGTTTGGAAGGGTTCTAAAAACTCCTCATTGACGTCGACGTTGTCCCTTATAAGGCACAACGCAACCACAGTCGTCGAGCCTACTGTGAGTATGAAATGCTCACAGGTCAACGATGACCTAGTGCTACATGTATTGGCTCACGGTGCCGCGTGTTAAAATACACGGCGTCAACTAGTCTTTTTCCATAATTTTCAAGTTTTAAATTTAACTCCCTATTGGCACTCTTTCGGCTCTATGTATTGTTACGCAAGGCATCGAGACAACCTGAAATACCCGGTATATATAGAAATATCATAAAAACTTACCCATGTTTTGTCAATTTACTTGACCTTTACTACTCTAACTTCTTTGCTCCCTTACGCTATATATTTACTGAGTATGTTGAGAATTCTCTATTCTGATGCAAATTCACTCGGCAAATGGTCTTTCGTACACATTTGGCACAAAATTTATCAAAATAAGAAAAATAGTTAATAAAATGTTGTTTTATGTAATAAATAATACATAACTAAAATTTGAAAACTGAAATTAGAACCCTTGGGCTACCGCCTAGTAGCGTTTTGTTTAATGTCTTTAGCTCAATGCTTTTTTGTTCATTTCAGTCCAAGTCTAGATCAAGATACACCAATTTTAGATCAGAGATAATGATATTTCTCCCGTTTGGATGTACATCCTGCCTTTCAAGAAAGACAATCTTCTTGCTATTTTCATCCTCCTCGATACTCATAGTGATCATTTTCTTCCTCGCTAGCAAAATTGCATTGGCAGTGTTCGAGAATGGCTTCCTAAGTATCATAGACACATCATCATGTATATCATCATGCATAATCTCAAAATCAGTGATAAATGTGAATCTACCCAATTTTACATGCACATTCAAGACTTTCCAAAACTACATGCAAATCTGTAGTATCGGGACAATTGATCTTTACGTCTGCTTGTAACATGCCTTTTATAGGCATTACATTGACTGAAGCTCACGTGTCACACAATATGTTTATAAACCGGTGCCCAACAATGCATATTGGTATGCATATATTGCACGGGTTTTCTCTTAATGATTGGTTGAAGTCTTAGTATGAACTTGACTTTTGTTCCGGCTTCTTTTGAACTACCTTAATGTTATTTCTTTTGGTGCTTCTTCATAAGGTCTTTTATCTTGTTGCTTAATTTTCCATCATTTTTCCCCTTCTTTGTACTTTTCAAGGCATATATCCGTTATAGCTTGAACTTTTCAAGTTCATATTGTTTAACTTTTGTCCCGTTTTCATGCACAACTTCAAATTTTCTCAACTTTATTATAGCTAAAGTATTGACTCTTTTTGGTTTGTACATCGCTTGCTCTTGCATTGGCTCATTAGTTTATGTAGTTCTCGTCACGTGAATGGCACTAACATTCTCCTTGTGATTTGTGATTGGTTTACTTGGAAATTGCTCTTCCTTCCTTGAATTCAAAGCAATTGCTAGCTAACCAATATGTCTCTTCAAATTCTTTATGAACTAGATTCTTTCATCATCCATTTGCTATATAGTTTGCTTCACATTTTCCATCTCTTTCTTATTCCTCTCATGACGTTCTCTTTTGTTAATGTCAATGGCTTGAAAGAATCTCTCAATTGACTTTAATGATGTCATTTCTTCATTTTTGCCTAGCTTCCCTTGTTGGACTTGTTGATCAAAACCTGGAGGTAGCTTTAGTGCATTATCAAGATTTCAATATGAAAGGTTTAGGTTGTTGTATCCTTGATAATATCTTTGAGGAGCCACTCCTCTCTGCCTGAAGTTGTTTACATAAAGTTGACATCTTCAAAATTCATCCCTTGTCGCATATCCAATCGATTAACCACTATTGTTATGTGATTAACAGGTTGCTGAATTGCTTACACTTTTGGCCTTGATTGTCCCATTCAAAGCTTCACCCTCTGACTACTCAGGTTAGATAATTTTGCAATGATCAGTGCTTGTGAATCAACTCAAAAAATCATGTTGGCTTTCTCACTATGGAACAATTTCCTCATGTTGTATTATAAGACATAAGATCTAAAAGATCTAGTGCTCCATCTTCATTCTTAGTTAGTAGAGAACCACCAACTGCGACATTCACTAATGTTCTTGCACTATGATTCATTCCATAGTAGAATATTTCTTGTAGTGCCCACTTCACATATCCATGTCTTGGACATCCTCTCAGCATTTCCTTAAATCTCTCCTAAGCCTTACCAAGAAACTCTGTATCATCTTGCTTGAATCGGTTGATCTCCAATTTCCTTTCACTGACTTTCTCTTGGGGAAAGAATTTGTCTAAGAATCTCCATTAATATCCGCCCTTGAAGTCATGCTTCCTGCATTTAGTCCTTGAAACAAGGATTTGGCATTTCCACTCAATTAGAATGGGAAAAGTCTCATTCTAATTACTTCTTTCATAACTCCAGTAATGTGAATTGTGTCATTCTTCTCTAGAAATTTCTCCATATGTGCAACTAAATCTTTGTTTGTTAACCAATTAAATACGCTAATATCCACCATGTTGATAGGAGATGGTCTCAACTCAAATTTGGTGGTGTTGGTTGGAAGCCTCATCACTCCATTGTATATCTTTTACACTTCCGATTTGAAGTAATCACGAAGACATCTTTGTCCTCGTTCTCTGTCTTGCACTACTAGATCATATTCGGGATGATTGTTCCTTCGGCTCTGTTTTTTGTTCCATTTTCCTGCTTTATCAGACGCCATCTCAGTCCTTTTCTTCTTCTTTCTTTTGTTTATTCTATCAATCTCTAGATCATAAGGGTCTAAGTCCTTATCACCTTGACTACGCATGCACTACATGTTCTTGGAGAAAGAAAACAAAAAAGGTCAATAATAGATTGGCAAACGAGAAACTAAAACATTTTTTATTTTTATTTTTACAAACTTAAAAGTAAATTGCTGAAAATAAAATTCTTAACAATTATGTAAACTAAACTAAACTAAGTGTGGTTACCTATCCTAGGCAACGACGCCAAAAACTTGATCGTAACTGCAAGTATAGCTGTTCAATTATAGTAATAATGTGATCAACGAAGGTTGATAATGGATATCGATCCTATCATAGCCCAATTTCCTAATCCAAGTTTAATTCATTAATCAAGATCATTAACCCATCACGTGGGACCGACATCAAGATTCATCCACTGACCGCAACAATATGATCGAGGTATACGTTAGATTTGTTGTGATCTATGCTTAGTGTATTTTATATGGGTAGACTACTAAGTCATTTCTACTTGTATATAGATGTCAAGACGTGAGTGCGGATGCGCCTCGAGATGCATGTCGGCGTGGGACCGAGGTAAAGAGTGATGTGGTAAGTTTTCTTTAAAGTTAATGTAGTTTTAGTAGTTTAATTAGATGTCACTATAGTTGATTTATATTAAAGAAACCTAAGCTAGTTAAATAATACCCATCTCACTAATTCCTTAGCCTAATTACACTAAATAGGCACCTAAACAACATAATCAACTTTGCACCTCAAAAAACTTTTCATTTAATAATTAATAACACTCCTAAAATTAAATTCATATCCTCAATAGACCTCAATTCATTATTAGCTCTATTGGAGCAAATTAGGAAATCATATTAATTATTGTCCATCTTTTATAAAAATTTGGGTTGCACCTCCCATGAAAGTGGAATTCCGAAAAATTCACCTAATAGACAACATAATAGGGAGAAGCCTAGAAGGACTCACAACTCCTTGCAGTTCATAATTTCTTTTATCAAATTGAAATTTTTAAACTATCTTAGAGTCTCTGATGCATTAATTATAGCTTTACAGTTTTAAATAAATCAAACTAGAATATAAACTTCGTAACTTACTTAAAACTAATTTAAGATATTCTCTTAACACATTCAAGAGTATTTCACATCCTACAGTCACCCCATTGCCCGAAACAATATATATAAAAGGATCACACCAAGAAAATTAAACTTTAAGAATTTAAAACATTCACCAGGGTCTTCGAGTCTTGCCCATTCTTTCTTATCTTCATCGAGAATCTGACATCATAAAAAACAACTCGAAGATATAAGGTAAATAAACTCTTACACTACTCTGTACTCCTGCAAATGTTAGTTTGAATACATGGAGACATGTAATTGTATTTCTAAATAACAACAAATTTATATAACAACGTAGTTCCTTTATTTCCGATTTTAAGCTCATTACAAGCGGACCCACGCATGTTGAACCTAGAACAATCATATGAGTTTAATGCATGCCACCCTGGAGTCAACATTACCAGCCTTAGGTGCTTGCAGTACGCCCAGTCTGGAGTGGAGCACCTTACACTTTTATGACTCAACCAGGGGCAACTCTATCCGGATACCATGTATGCATGACCAAGAATGATGCGAAATGCAATGCAAACTAAATATAAACGCAGGAACAAAGATAAATTTCATAAATAGTAAAGACCACTGTAGGGTTTACTTACAACCAAACCAACTCAAAGTTGGTTATGAAACCTCACACAACATTTCCCCAACTTTTACATACTTCAACAAGTCCTATTAAATCACAAATTCATATTTTAAGAGTTACAACTCTACTTGATCACCAATCAATACCATTCATTTCATTAACTTATAAATTTAGTTCATTGATTTTGGCCATTTTCACGACTATTTTTCACTAAACTTAAAAGTTGTACCAAAGTCCAAACTTAGGTTCTAATCAAAATATGATATATATATATATGGATTCTAAAAAGTCCAAACTTAGTTAATTTGAATAACAATTGGCCATTTAAATTATTACGCAAAGTTGCTAAGTTGTAACTGTCATAATTTGACAGTTTTGAACCATATTAATATGTCATATTCTAATATATTTTTCATTGACCAAAACAATTTCATTAGCCACAAGTTTTATTGGTCATCAAAGAATATCATACTAGGATTTAAACGAACCAATTTACAATTTAATTGGACCCCATTTGATGTCTCAAATCAATGCCTCAACATGCCTATTCAAAATAGTTTTAGGAAATAATAGTACAGTCCAAATTTTTTGCCTAATTTCCGGCCTTAAAACACTACCAAACGCCTCCGAAAGAAAATCAGATTCTCGAGGACCAAACTTGGTACGTATACATCACATTCCATAAAAATATGACATTAAAACCTCTATTTGATTGTTCATAAATGATCCCAAAGTTGGCAAAAAAATAGGACTGCACTAATATTTTTTTTACAAAACTTGTTTTTAAGCAACCAATTCGATTTCAATAGACCTACGAAACCATTTCGAAACCTCAAGCTGATTCTAAGAGACCTAATTTGATATGTAAACATTAAAAACAATACAAATTTTTTACCAAAATCAATAATTTGGTCCCTCAAAACTATATCCCAACATGATATAAAAATAATATTGCATAACATCAAAACATACAACTATTGCCTCAAAGTTTTATTCAAAACCCATATAAAACACCAAATCATGGCTCCCATAGCAACCGAACCTAAACAATCCTTTATCTCTCACAAAATTGAAGTTCCACCTCAACTGTAACCCAATGAATTTCCAACTCAATATACAAAATATAAAGAATTCTTACTTCGATTTTGAAAAAAACTCACCTCAATAAACTTGAAACATCTTGGTTATTCATTCCCTTCTCCTTCCTTCTTCCATGAAATCAAGGGAAAGAGAGACCGTGAGGGAGAGTCCAACGAGAGAGATGAAATGAGAGAGGAGGGAGTGCCATGAAAGTGAGACATCGAGAATGATGGTAGAGACGAGGAGAGCTCGATAGAGAGAGGAATTGAAAAGGGGGGATAATAGTGAGCAGAGAGGAGGGAGGCACGGCTTGAGGAAGAAGATGAAAGGGGGAAGGGGTTTTGATCAAAACATCCTCTCATTTTCATACTAAATAGATTCATTTTGGTCAAAAGACAAAAATACCGTCACACTTATTCAATACCCTTTGTACTGTAACAACCTTTATTAGTCTTTTGTTATTTTCTTTTAAGTTTTCATGTTTATCATATCCCATTTTGTACCCCAAATATTACCCTAATTTCGTCATAAATTTAGAAAATTCTCAACGCAGTCCAAAACTCGTGGACACCACGTCCACACCTGAACTCAACCCTATTTCACGTCGAATAGAGTATAATAAATATATTAGGCACACAACAAACAAAAATAATATTTTGAAACTTATGATCTCTAATTCGTAATGCATATGTCCCACCTCGGATACTTAATTCTAATTAAAATATGAAAAATATGTAATTAATCATCTAATCAAGTTTATGATATTTTCAAATTTCACAATTCTTCCCAACTTATTAAAAATTTCGTCCTCGAAATTCAAACATACAGGTTAACTGAACCAAAAGAGATATGACAAAATGATACTTCATATACAACTTTTTTAATTTAAAGCTGTGAAAACTCTTTCAAATGTGCAAACGTTTAGTGGACCCAATCACTTACTTTGCATTTTAAAACTCAATGGTAGTGATCATAAACATTTCAATTTTTTCATTTCCAACTTCTTGGTTTAATGAAAAGTTATAACAACTTCTATGGCAACCTAGCAATTTGTGAGACTCTGACGAGTTAAACAATCAATTTCGTGGAATATCCAATAACCCTAATTCATTTCATATTTAATGCTTTGAATCTCATTCAAACATCACTACATAACAAGATCAAGTCTATCTTGTTTTTCATATGGCACTACCCAATCTTAACTGATAACAATTCCATAAACCATTGATAATTCTTTCCATATCCACCAAACTTTTGTATACACATCCCATTATAGTTTACTTCCTCATCATTGACATTTTTTCATTATAATTGTCGGTTGAACAATTCTTAGAATATTATCAGTCTAAATATATATATATATATATATATTAATGCAAATAATATTTGAGCATGACATTAGATACAAAGTAGAGTTGCGTGTCTATGAGATCCATTGCCATTCCAACATTTCTCAACAGAAACCTAAAATTTCATAAGTCATCCCATGACTATAGATCTCATATTACATCTATCGTCCCATGACAAGATATCTCAATTGACAATCTGAACAAGAAATGTAACCTGACACATCCTGCAACTCTCGCTCATTCTCTAAATGTTTACTCACAGTATCATTTAGATTTGTGGACTGGAAAGCAATTACCAATTCCAACTCGTCAGCCAATTCACTTAACTTTTCCTTTGATTTGTTAGAAAATTAACGAATTTTCTAACTTTGTCAAATCATTATCTTATTCATGAGTTCACCAAGAACTTCGTTCCATTCAATTTTTGAGAATTCCCATAATCTGATGTCTTAATCACTTACTATTCAACAACTTCTCTCATTACTTGAATAGAGATAGTTATCCTTAACTTGAGTAAATATATGCATATAAATAGAGATATCGACATATATTATGATTATACTTATCATAGTATAACTTTTAACTTGTATCACATACAAGTTTATAAATATGTTTTCTTTTTCATTTCTTCTCAATAAAATGGAAGAATAATAAAATTTTCAAACGTACTAGGTAAGATACATTATCCTCTATTCTACATTTTCAAGTTATACGAATAATACTTACTAACTGAGCTATAAGTTGTACGTCTCTTTTCATTTTATTTATATCTTCACCATCGCGTAGGTATCTTACATCAACTCTAATTTAAATTAAACTAGTACATTTAAACAAATATACAACTTATTCACCGATATTAGATATATATTACTTTGGTTCAAAATTTTTAACATTTGGAGTTTGATTTCCTATAAAATCCTTATGAAGATATATTAATTTTCATCAAACTTATAGTTTGACATCCTAAGTCTTTTCAGGACTCGTTCACCTGAAATTTCCACTTTCATGCATATATGAGAATTTATTGAGCATTTATATGCCTATATTTAAGCTTACAATTGACTTCAACAAAACTTCATAGACTCTTTTGTTCCGACTATCATCAATTTATACGATTATTCAAAGATAATGGACATCACACCTATCTTCTAAGCTGTGAATGAATCATGATTATAAAGCGGAGTTACTCAGACTTTTGGTCAAGCACAACTACTCCTGTGTCTGGCCTTGACTAAAGGAGTTTGTTCTTGTGACTTCCTTCTATCATAATGTAACAGTCGATTAACGTCGTAATTTATATCGTAATTGTAGACATGGACACCAGCTCAGATCTACGTGGACGCTGCAGGTAGACTAGGACACAAATTGACCTAGGTACATTAGTTGATTGTGTGTTGGATTGCTCATTTGCAATGCAATTTATTAAAATATTTGTTAAATACATCACATGTGTGTATGTTGAATAACGATATCATACGAGGTTGTGTGACGGGTAGTTGCCTCGAAGTGCATGTCAACGCATGTATCGAGAGGCTAAATACGGGTACACCTGAGAAACTCGACAAATTCATGAAATATGATTATGAAATCAAACAGAAATGGGTAATATAACCATTGGCTAATTAAATTAAATTCAAACAATAGGCTATGACGTGCCTCGAAATGCATGTCGACATGCAGGGCACCGGGTATCGGGTAGCCGAAGGTTAGTGGGACCATGAGTTGGTTAAATTTAATAAATAAAATACTAACCATATGGTTTTAAAAAGGCTTAAGGTAATGTGACATTAATGGAATAAAAAAGGACCTTGAGATGGACATCTGGATCATTACTCTGAGTTACTCTAGGAAGGGAGTGTGCTATTGGAGTAATCGGGAGGTATATGACATCATGCTTGTGAACCACAAGATAATTCTCAAGATACGTACGCACACTTGATCTTAACCAAACCTATATATATATATAGAAATTAGTGGGATTCCTATCAAACCACTCACATATTACATGCAAAACCAGAGAAATTCAATGAAGAGAAGCGGATTTGAGCAGGAGATTCATCACCTTAGAGACTAAATTAAGGGAAGCAAGTAAGGTAATCATCTTCTTCATCTAACACACTTTCTAATGAACTCATTTTTGGGAGTTTTTGATGTAATTCGAATTTGAGGTTTGGGTCAATGAGTTTTTGAGTTATCTTGATAAATTACATGTTATTAGATCATATTCATAGATGATTTCCCACTATTTTAACTATATTTGAAGATATTAAGGAAATTAGGAAGTTGTGTGAATGCATGAATTTGAAGAAAATTGGGTTAAAATTAATTTTCTAGAAGTGTTTAGTTGTTGTTTTGAAGATAATTGTGTATGGGAAGCATGTATAAACAAATATGGTAGCCAATTAAGAGGAGAAAAATAGAATTCTCGACTTAAGAATTCTCTCACAAAGGAAAGATAGCGCGCTACATGGAACGATTAGCGCGCTAATTGTTCTGGGTTGCTAACTGTTCTTCGTCTCGAAGAACAGTAATGCGCTCCATAGTTCCTTTAGCACATTACCATCAAATAGCGCGCTACACATGCCCCTTAGCGCGCTAACATCAAATCAAAATGGATTTTTAAGGGACGTTTCGGTGCTTTCTCACCTAATACATGACTAAACACTAGGACATAACCTAAAACTATAAAAATTTGACTTCAAGGACTTGGGGAAATCATAGCTCGGTACCGAGAGCTTGTTGGGGCGAATACGGGAGTCTGGGGAGTCGGAGAGTGGTGTGAAGTTTGTAAAGCCCAACTGAAAGACTCTGAATATTTGATTCTATTTTTACATTTCATTTCTATCATTCCTTATTTTTCATTACTCTATTCCATTACTTGGATAGGGGTTGAGGTTACTCCCCCGAATTTCCTGGTTGTGTGGTCGTGATGCACCGGACTGTACCACGTGTGACCCGTCAGTGAATGGCGACCTGAGCTTGCCCTTTGTGCTCATGTTGGTGACTCAGTAGATTTGGCTAGCACCGCAAAGGACCAAGTGTCGGGCAAGTTGGGCTCGACCACTAGTGGGAACTTGGTGACCCGAAGTACAGTCTAGTCCATCTGGAACGAGCACACATATTTGTTTACTTGTTCGTTATCTATTCATGAGATGAGCCATTTATAGTTGTCTATTTTTATATTCTTCATGTTCACTTGACAATATTCCTTGCATTTCCTTTACTTTATTATACGAATGCTCAGAGAAGTTCCTTGGGATTTTACTTACTAGACTCATCATCTGTCTTTCTGTGATGATTGAGTGCAGACCCTAGTACCAATATGGGCAAGGGGATCTTAGGCGACTACATCTGATTACCCGCTATCGAGGACCTACTCGTACGTGTTTATTTTTGAGATTTTGTATATTTTGGGTATTGGGAGACTTGAGATGACACCTTACATGTATATATACCTTGTTTGTGGTATTGTTGCTTATATACGTAATACTTTACAGGGTTTTCCACATTAGGATTTTCTTTTTTGAATAATGTTTACCATGCTAAATTACTTATACTAATTGTATCAATTGAGGCTTCCGCTGATTTATGTTAAAAAGAAACAACCCACTAGTATTGTTAAGCATTAGAATAAACTACAAATTAAGTAACAGTTGAAATAGTCAAATACCGAAAATAAGAATAATCTACTAATTAATTTGATAATACACACATGGACACGATTTGCGAGACATGAAGAGGACGGGTAGGTGTCGGACATGTGGAGTTGGGCCAGCTGGCAAGGAGTACACGGAGACACGTCACCCTGGGGTGGCAGGGCCGCCACAGTTGGTATAAAAGAAAAAAAGTTATAGGAACTTGAAAATTTAAAATGAAAGAACATAAGACTTAATAAATAAACCTTAGTTGTGGAAACCCTATGTTACACCTTAGAACTTTAGTTAGTAAGCGAGCTGAGGCGGGTAAAGTTAGAGTTTTTATACGTGTTATATTTTCATTATATAAATATGATATACGTATATACACCGAGACTGATCCGGAGCAAGCTTTTCAATGCTTATCATGGACGGATAGTCGACGACGCCTCAGGAGACTGGTTAGCTTAGTGGTACAGCTAGAGATTCCCCAGTTGCACCTATTATGGAGGATCGACTCTCGGCTCAAGAGACACAGATGGCCAAGGTGTTACGGTTGCTCCAAGATCAGACTGTCGCACTGATGGCACTTGCTACAATAATTGCTACACTTAGAGAGCTAGTAGTAGTTACGGTACCTACGAGGACAGCTGTCACCCCATTGGCTCTCCAGACACTAGTTAATAGAGTAGTAGCTGATACAAAGACAGAGATAGCCACCGCAGTTGTTGTTCCCTTAGAGACGCCGACTCATACGCCTCCACCAACGACTACAGATCAGACAACTACTACCACTATTACTGCTACTACATCGAGATTCATCTTAGCTTCAAAGGCAGAAATGTTGAGGAAGTTTTTGAAGTTTCATTCAGGCTTATTTTATGAAGGTGGTGACCCCGAGGCTGCAGGGAAGTGGATTGTATCGCATCAAAGGTTCCATAAGCTGCTGAGGAATGATAAGAGTGTTCAGGCACGATTTTCGGGAGCATGCTTGAGAAGTCACATTGCAGTATGGTGGACCATGTATCAGGATACCCATCTAGAGCCAATGACATGGGCTTAGTTCAGGGAACTATTCTATGAACAGTACATACCTATGGAGGTGAGACTGAGATTGAGACTGAGGGAGGAGTTTTTGACCTTGAGACAGGGTAACCAAAAAATTATGTAGTATATGGAGAGATTCTGGTACCTACTCCATTTTTTTATGGACGTAGCCGGGATGGAGCGTCTGCAAATCTAGTATTTCACTATAGCAGTTGATGACAAGATTTTTTCGGTAGTGGTATCCTGTGGGCACCCTCTCTACATGATATATTTCACAGAGTGTTGGCACTTGAGACATATCTGATGCAGATAGATGACAGACGTGTGACTGGTACTAAGGTAAAGATAGGATATAGTTCTCTACCGGACCAGAGACCGAAGAGAAAAAGGGATCATCGGGATAGAGGCAGGAAGGATGACAGACGGCACAGGGGCGCATGAATGATCATCATGGTAGTCAATTCCAGTATGAGGAGAGACATCTTGTTCATGCCATCACATCAAAACCGGTAGATCACCATAGGCCATAGTCCCAGATGTACAGTCAGGGTCGAGATCAGGGGGACATGATAGGGGTCAGGGTTTGAGATCTGGAGACGAACAGACAGGTAGCCAGGTAACTACAGATGCCACAGGTATGGTTAAAGGGGACACTTGAGGGTCGACTATAGGACACCAACTTCACCACATCGATAGCTTGAGCAGGCCAAAGAGAAAGCTTATGCCATAGCATAACTGGATGGTGGAGCGACCAGACAGCTCGTCGAGGGTACGTTTCATGTTTTTGGTCGACCTATGCATGCTATGTTTGACTTTGCTAGTACGTTATCATTTATTGTTTGATGTGTTTTTAGAGTGTTAGGGTTAGATACACAGACACTAGACAATCACCTTGTCCTCAGTACAGCCGTTGGGGACAAAATATACCATAACCAGATATGTAGAGACGTGATGATAGAGGTTGAAGGACATCAGTTACCAACTGATCTTCAAGTATTAGAGTACTTAGAGTTTGACGCACTTCTCGGGATGGATTGGTTATCACCCTTTTATGCACGAATAGATTGTTATGGTAAAAGGATAGAGTTTCGTATTCCTGAGATACCAAAGTTCTCACTAGTTGGACCCTCGATAGATTTACTTATCACTAGAGGTCGAGTAGCTAAAACGCAGGAGATTGAGACATGTGCAGCGATTGTTGAGCCGGAGGTTAGGATGGAGGTCAGGATTTAGGATGTACCGGTAGTTAGAGATTTTGTTGATGTATTTTTGGATGACCTACCAAGATTTCCACCGCCACGAGCTGTTGAGTTTATCATTAAGTTGATACCAGGATCACAAGCGATCGCCAGTAGACCATATAAGATGTCACTATCGAAGCATGAGAAAGTTAGACGACAGTTGTATGAGTTGTTGGAGAAGGGTTTTATTCACCCTAGTATGTCACCTTGGGGAGCTCCAGTGTTGTTTGTGAAGAAGAAAGATGATTCGATGAGGATGTGCATAGACTATAGGAAGCTGAATCAAGTAACAGTTACGAACCGTTACCTACTTCCTTAGATAGATGATTTGTTAGATCAATTGGCGAGTGCCAGATTCTTCTCAATGATTGACCTTAGTCATGTTATCATCGGTTGAGGATTCGAGAGGAGAATATCCAGAAGACCGCTTTTAGCACGAGATATGGGTTATTTGAGTTCATAGTCATGCCGTTTGGGCTGACTAATACCCCATCGATTTTCATGGATTTTGATGCTCAGGGTCTTGAGACCATATCTAGACACATTTTTCATAGTCTTCATCAATGACATTTTGATCTACAGCAAGACTCGTGAGGATCACGAGAGATATCTAATGGCAGTTTTAACGATATTGAGAGAGCACAGATTTTATGCCAAGTTCAATAAGTGTGACTTCTGGTTTAGTGCAGTGTGATTTTTAGGACATGTCATTAGTGACCAGGGTATCTTTGTTGATTTAGAGACGATTCGGGCTATCATTAACTGGAGAACGCCAGCGTCCTGTTGTTACCGATATATAGTTTTCTCAGACTGGCAGGATACTACTGTGATTTGTGCAGGACTTTTCTTCGATTGCAGCGCTGATGATAAGACTGACTAAGAAGGATGTTAGGTTTGATTGGTTAGAGGAGTGTGAGCAGGCTTTCTGTGACTTGAAGATGAGGTTGACATCCGCGCCAGTATTGTCATTGCCGGAGCAGGGCAAGACTTTGACAGTTTATACAGATGCGTCAGGCATTGGTCTAGGATGCGTATTGATGCATGAGGGTAGACTAGTTGCCTATCTTTTTAGGCAGTTGAGACCCCATGAGGGAAATTATCCAATGCACGACCTGGAGCTGGCAGCGGTCGTCTTTGCACTGAAGGCTTGGAGGCATTATCTCTATGGAGAGAGGCTCATATTGTATACAGATCACCAGAGTTTACGCTGATGATGGAGATGGCTTGAGCTGCTGATGGACTATGACTTCACTATTGAGTATCACCCAGGGAAAGCAAACATAGTAGTCGGAGCGGGTTTGACAGTCAAACTGTTCTTTGACCTATGACACATGAGCATGGCTTGTTATAGGCAGAATAAGTTATGTGCAAGAAAAAGGTAGATACCACAGCTGAACAACACATTTGTAGTCAGATGAGTGTTCCGATCATATCGATTGAGAGGGTTGCCGAGTGTCAAAGGCTCATGGGCTTTATGAGCGATTCAGTGCTCTGGCTCGGGATCTAGAGTCCACCGATTGGGCAGAGACCACGGATCGGTGTTTGAGACATCGAGGGATATTGTGGATACCTGCGGATTAGGAGATATGGGACGGGATTTTGGAAGATGCACACCGGTCTCGCTACACAGTTCATCCTGGTCGGACTAAGATGTACCATGATTTTAGGCGACTATTTTGGTGGTCAGGGATGAAGGCTTACGTAGGCGTGTACGTTAGGAGTTGTCACATGTGCCAATAGGTGAAGGCTGAGCACATGAGAATCGATGGATTGTTACAGCCGCTACCCATTCCACAGTGGAAATGGGAACACATCACCATGGATTTTGTCAGTGGACTACCACAAACCTCAAGGCGTCATGATGCTGTTTCGATGGTGATTGATAGACTGACGAAATCAACTCATTTCATTCCAATTTCTATGAGATACACGTTTCCCTAGCTGAGCATATTGTTTGAGCGGGAGGTTATTAGTCTACATGGGGTGCTGGTTTCCAAAATTGAGTTCAAGACTATGGGAGGCTATGCAGGAGCAATTTGGCACAAGGTTGCAATTTAGTACAGCTTACCATCCTCAAACCGACGAATAGTCAGAGCAATCGATAAAAATTTTGAAAGATATGCTCAGAGCTTGCATATTGCACTTAGGAGGTTCGTGGGAGGATTATCTGCCTTTGTGTGAGTTTGCATATAATAACAACTATCAAGCAAGCATTGGCATGCCACCATTTGAGGCACTGTATGAGAGGCCTTGTAGATCACCCGCGTGTTAGTTGGAGCCGAATAATACAGTGGTAGTGGGGCTAGAGATAGTTGTTGATCATATAAAGAAGATCAGACAGATTCGTCAGAAGTTACGAGCCACACAAGATAAACATAATAAATACTCGGATCGATATCATGATGGACTGAGCTATGAGGAGGGCGACATGGTATACATGAAGGTTTCCCCTTGGAAGGGTCGTCTGAGATTTTGTATTAAGAGAAAACTAGCGCCGAGATTCATTGGGCCATTCAGGATTGCGCATCGAGTGGGCAGTGTTGCATATTGCTTAGAGTTACATGCAGAGTTAAATGGGGTTCATCCGACATTCCACATTTCAATGTTGAGACTAGCTAGGTCAGGGTCGAGACAGACTATTGAGTTGGGGCAATTGAGGTTCAACCTGACGTGACTTACAATGAGAGGCCGATAGAGATCGTTTATCACAAAGTTCAGATTCTCAGGAACACGAAGCTCTCTAAGGTTTGAGTTAATTGGCAGCATCATAGGATAAAGGGACTCACCTGGGAGCTCGAGTCGACGATGAGAGAGCGATACCCTCAGCTATTTCCTAGTACGAGGTTTATGTTACAGTTAAATTTCAGGACGAGATTTTATTCAGTTGGGAAAAACTGTAACGACCCATTTTATTAAAGCCATTATTTATATCTTACAGACATGGACGCCAGCTCAGATCCACGTCGATGCCGCGAGTATGCTAGGACAGAAGTCGACCTAAGTTCATTACTTTATTGTGTGTTGGATTGCTTATTTGCGATGCAATTTATTAAATTATTTGTTAAATACATCGCATGTGTGTATGTTGATTAACGATATCGTGCGAGGTTGTGTGACGGGTAGTTGCCTGGAAGTACATGTCAACGCGGGTATCAAGAGGCTAAGTACGGGTACACTAGAGAAACTCGACAAATTCATGGAATATGATTATGAAATCAAATTTGAATGGGAAATGTAACCATTAGCTAATTAAATTAAATTCGAACAATAGGCTATAGCATGCCTCGAAATGCATGTTGAGACGCGGGGCACAGGGTATCGGGTAGCCGAAGGTTAGTGGGACCATGCGTTGGTTAAATTTGATAAATAAAATAATAACCATATGATTTAAAAAAGGCTTCAGGTAATGTGACATTAATGGAATAAATAAGCCTATAGTTGCGTGGAATAAAAAGGGACCTTAGGATGGACATGTAGATCATCATTTTGAGTTGCTCTAGGAAGGAAGTGTGCTATTGGAGTCATCAGAAGGTGTAAGACAACATGCTTTTGAACCATAAGATAATCCTCGAGATACGTATGCACACTTGATCTTAACCAAACCTATATATATAGAAGTTAGTGGGATTCCTATCAAACCACTCACATATTACATGGAAAACCAGAGAAACTTAGTGAAGAGAAGAGGATTTGAGCTAGAGATTCATCACCTTAGAGACCAAATTAAAGGAAGCAAGTAAGGTAATCATCTTCTTCATCTAACACACTTTCTAATGAACCCGTTTTTAGGAGTTTTTGATGTAATTCAAATCTAAGGTTTGGGTCAATGAATTTATGGGTTATCTTGATGAATTACATGTTATTGGATCATATTCATAGAGGATTAGCCACTATTTTACCTAGATTTGATGATATTAACGAAATTAGGAAGTTGTGTGAATGCATGAATTTGGAGAAAATTGGGTTACAATTAATGTTCTGGAAGTGTTTAGTTGCCGTTTTGGAGATAATTGTGTATGGGAAGCATATATAAACCAATAGGGTAGCCAATTAATAGCGTAAAAATAGAATTCTCGACTTGAGAATTCTGTCACAGAGGACAGATAGCGCGCTGCTTGGAACGGTTAGCGTGCTAATTGTTCTTGGTTGCTAACTGTTCTTCGTCCCGAGGAACAGTAGCGCGCTACATAATTCCCTTAGCGCGTTACCATCAGATAGCGCGCTACACATGTCCCGTAACGCTTTAACAGCATATCAAAATGGATTTTAAGGGTTGTTTTGGCGATTTCTCACCTAATACATGACTAAACAGTAGGACATAACCTAAAACTATACAAATTTGACTTCGAGGACTTGGGGAAATCGTAGATTGGTACCAAGAGCTTGTTGGGTCGGATACGGGAGTCCGAGGAGTCGGAGATCGACGTGAGGTGTGTAAAACCCAACTGAAAGACTATGAGTATTGATTCTATTTTTACATTTCATTTATATCATTCCTTGTTTTTCATTACTCTATTTCATTACTTAGATGTGGGTTGAGGTTACTCCTCCGGATTTCCTGGTTGTGTGTTCATGATGCACTCGACTGTAGGACTTGTTACCCGACCCTCAGTGAATGGCGACCTAAGCTTGCCCTTGGTGCACATGTCACTGACTCCGCCTATTTGGCCAGTGCTGGGAGGTCCAAGTGTCGGGCCAGTTGGGCGCGACCACTAATAGGAACTTGGTGACCCGAAGTACAGTCTAGTCTATCTGGAACGAGAACACACATTTGTTAGCTTGTATGTTATATATTCATGCGATGAGCCATTTACAGTTGTCTATTTTTATATTCCGCATGTTTACTTGACAATATTCCTTACATTTCCTTTACTTTATTATACGAATGCTCAAAAAATTTCCTTGGGATTTTACTTACTACACTCGTCATCTGTCTTTTTAAGGTTATTGAGTGCAGACCCTAGTACTAGTAGGGGCAAGGGGATCCTAGACGACTACATCAGATTGCCCACTATCGAGGACCTACTCGTATATGTTTATTTTTGAGATTTTGTATATTTTGGGTATTGGGAGACTTGAGATGACACCGTACATGTATATATACCTTATTTGTGGTATTGTCGCTTATATGCATAGTATTTTACAGGGTTTTCTACAGTTGGATTTGCTCTTTTGAATAATGTTTACCATGCTAAATTACTTATACTAATCGTATTAATTGAGGCTAACGCCGATTTATGTTAAGTTGTAAGAAACAACCCACTAGTATGATTAAGCATTACAATAAACTACAAATTAAGTAACAATTGAAATAGTTAATTACCCGCAAATAATAAGTTAAGAAAATAAGTATAATCTACTAACTAATTTGATAATACACACGTGGACACAATTTACGAGACATGAAGAGGACAGGAAAGTGCCGGACACGTGTAGTTGGGCCAGCTAGCTAGGGGTACAAGGAGACCCGTCACCCCGGGGCGGCAGGGTCGGCACGCATAAGTCATCTCTACGTCTCGGTTTATTTTATACATAGTCTATTATGTTCAATTTTTGTCAATCTTCGCTATTCTTACATTGATCTCAATCTTAGTCCCTATATAAACTTACCACGATTTTCGCTCAATAACCAGGCCACTTGCAGATCTTTAGTCTCGAATTTAAAAGGCAATTTATATATCTTCTATTTTCAAAAACTTAGCTAAAGGATAATACGACTTCTTATGATCATTTAATCAATTAAGGTCTTCTTTGGCTAACTTTTATTCGAAATAGAGAAATTTCGCGACTCAAATAGTTAAACTGTTTGTTATTGCATTAATTTGTTTCCATTAGTCTTAGGATTCCTGACTTTTTTTCTCTCAAAAATAATTTTGGTACTTTCAAGAGACTGTGTAAGATAATAAAATATCTTACTGATCATCATTCCATTTTTATGAATTCAACTTTTCGTTATTGTTCATTAGAAGAGATAGAAGAATTCTAATTCTCAATACCATGATTAACTTAACAACTAATCAAACTTTTAAAGGATACTATTTTCAATTCCTTAAATCATAGTAATGGAATTTTTTATGATATAGGAGTTCAAACCAACTTTCTATAAGTATAATTCACTGATATTGAATTAGTACATCTATCTCTTCATTTTTATTTTTTTTAAGTCGTGATAAACATCGAAATGTCTTATTCGATTAGAAGTGACTATTGGGTAAATTTAATTTCAAAGTACATTTACTTGTGTTTTATTTAATAGCCAATCCTAGCAATTTTCATACTGTTTTATCCAATCTCAACTTCTAACACATAGATCTCATTACTACACTTTTCATTTTCAAGTTAGAAATTTCGTTGATCTTTGTTTCGTAACAAAACCTAATTCAATGTTAATAATGATCATTCCTAACTAGTGTGTTTCCATTTATTTTATTATTTCATTATTTGACTCATATAATCACTTTATGTTTTGTTTTTAAAAGAAGACAATACTTTGCTTTAAAGCATTTTACTTTCTTAGAAACAGACTTACACAACATAACCGAACTTATCAAAATCCCATTATGATTTCCAAGTCAAGATTTAATTTGTCTAATCAATTTTTAATTTCAAAACCATGTGTCTCCTTTTATTGCTATTAAGACTTTTCAGAAGCAACTCTCAATTGGTTATGAATTCAACCAATACTTTTGTAAAATAGGTTTCTCCATGTTACTAATTTAATCGGTACTACCCTCATTTTAATACTTAAGATATTACATATCTTGTGCTTCTCACAAGTCTCAACTTTATTTTTTTACGTTTTCCAAAACATTCTCAATCGTTTGAGACTTTGACTTAAATTTATTTGACAATTTCCTGATCGTTTCAAAATTGTAATAGTTCGATACTTTCGATTTCCAAGAAATCCCTTTTAAGTACTTACGTTCCCGAATCATCTAGAATTCTTGCTCAAGTCTCGCTAAGTCCTGACTTAGCCTAATTACCCTAATTAGGCACCTAAACAACATAATTAACTTTGTACCTCAAAATATTTTTCATTTTAATACTTAATAATGCTCCAAAAACTAAATTCATATCCACAATATTCATTATTAGCTCAATTGGAGCAAATTAGGAAATCATATTGAGTATTGTCCATTTTTTATAAAAACTTTGGTGCCACCTCCCCGAAAGTGGCTTGCCGAGAAATTCACCTAATAAGCAACAGAATGGGAAAAAAGCCTAGAAGGACTCACAACTCTCTGTAGTTCACAATATATATATATACATATCAAATTGAAATTTCTAAACTATCTTAAAATCTCTGATGCATTAGTTACAACTTTACAGTTTTAAATAAAGAAAACTAGAATATAAACTTTGTAACTTACTTAAAACTAATTTAGGATATTCTCATAACTTATTCGAGAATATTTCACGTCCTACACTCACCCCAAAACCCTAAACAATATATATAAAAGGATCACAACAAGAAAATTAAACTTTAAGAATTTAAAACATTCACCAAGGTCTTCGAGTCTTGTCCATTCTTTCTTATCTTCATCGAAAGTATGACATCATCAAAAGCAACTCAAGGATGTCAGGTAAGTAAACTCATACACTGCTTTGTACTCCTGTAAATGCTAGTCTGGATGCATGGAGACATGTAATTTCATTTCTAAATAACAACATATTTATATCATAATGTGGATCCCTCATTTCCAGTTTTAAGCTCATAACAAGCGAACCCAATCATGATGAACCTAGAACAGTCCTATGAGTTTAATGCATCCTACCCCAGAGTCGATATTACCTACCTCAGACGCCTACAACACGTCTACTCTATAGTGGAGCACCTCACATTCTTACGATTGAAGCAGTGGAAACTCTATCTGTATGCCATGTTTGCATGACCAAGAATAATGCAAAATGCAATGCTGACTAAACACAAATGCAGGTACAAGGATAAATTTCATAAATAGTAAAGACCATTATAGGGTTTACTTACAATCAAACCAACTCAAAGTTGGTTACGAAGCCTCGCACAATGATTCCCCGACTTTCAAAAACTTCAACAAGTCCTATTAAATCACAAATTCACATTTTAAAGGTTATAACTTATTTTGATCATCAATCAATATCATTCATTTCATTAACTTATTAATTTATTTCATTGATTTTGGCCATTTTTTACGACTATATTTCACCAACTTAAAAGTTTAACCAAGGTCTAAAATTAGGTTCTATTAAAAAAAGGATATATATGGATTCTCAAAAGTCCAACCTTAGTTAATTTGAATAAAAATTGCTCATTAAAATCATTACACAAAGTTGCTAAGCTGTAACTGTCACAATTTAACAGTTTTGAACCATATTAACATTTTATATTCTACTATATATCTCATTGACCAAACCAATTTCATTGGCCATAACTTTTATTGGTCATCAAAGTAGATCATAGAAGGATTTAAATGAACGTATTGCAAAGTTCATCGGACCCCATTTGATGTCTCAAATCTTTGCCTTAACATGCCTATTCAAAACAGTTTTAGGAATAATAGTGTAGTCCAAATTTTTTGCCACTTTTCTGGCCATCAAAACACTATTAAACCGCCCCAAATGTAAATCTGATTCTCGGGGATCAAACATGGTATGTATACATCACATTCCATAAAAAATTAGGCATTAAAACCTCTATTTGATTATCCAAAAATGATCCTAAAGTTGGCTAAAACAAGGACTGCACTACATTTTTTTTAAAAAAAAACACTTGTTATTAAGCAACTAATTCGACTTCAATAGACCTACGAAACCATTTCGAAATGCCAAGCTGATTCTAAAGAACCTAACTTGATTTGTAAACATCAAAACCAATATAAGATTTCTACCAAAATCGATCATTTGATCCCTCAAAACCATATCCCAACAAGACATAAAAATAATACCGCACAACATAAAAATATACTACTATTGCCTCAAAGTTTTATTCAAAACTCATAAAAAACACAAATTCATGGCTCCCATAGCAACTGAACCTAATCAATCTATTATCTCCCACAACATTGAAATTCCACCTCAACTGTAACCCAATGAATATCCAACCAAATACACATATTATAAAGAATTTTTACTTCGATATAGATAAAAACATACCTCAATAAAATCAAAACCTCTTGGTTATTCATTCCCTTTTCCTTCCTTCTTCCATAAAATTAAGGGAAAGAGACATTGTGAGGGAGAGTCCAATGAGAGAGAATAAATAAGATATGAGGGAGTGCCGTGAGAGTAAGACATCGAGAATGATGGTAGAGACGAGGAGAGCTCGACAGAGAGAGGTATCGAAGAGGGGAGATAATAGTAAGCAAAGAGGAAAGAATCATGGCTTGAGAAAGAAGATGAAAGGGGGGGGTTGATCAAAACCTCCTCTCGATTTCATACTGAATCAATTCGTTTCGGTCAAAAGACCAAAATGCCCTCACACTTATCCAATACCCATTGTACTGTAACTGCCCTTATTAGTCTTTTGTTATATTCTTTTAATTTCTCATGTTTATCTCAATATTTATATCCCATTTTGTACCCTGAAAATTACCACAATTTCGTCTAAAATTTAGAAAATTCCTAATGTGCTCTGAAACTCATGGACACCACTTCTACACCTCGAATTAACCGAATAGAGTATAATAAGTCCACTAGGCACATAACAAACAAAAATAATATTTTAAAACTTATGATCTCTGATCCATAATGCTTGGGTCCCACCTCAAATACTTAATTCCAATTAAAATTCAAAAATACTTAACTGGTCGTCTAATCAAGTTTATGAGATTTTCGGATTTCACAGTAAAATAAAGCATTAGTCATTGATAATTCTCGAGATACGTGGGGATACATCATAAGACCAATTGAGTTATGAATTGGTGTTATCAAGAGTGAGTTAGTAGAGAGTTAGTGGAATGTGAATCATGTTGTAAGCCATTAGATCAGCTTCAAGATACTGATTCAAATTAAGATCAATGGCTATTAACTAATCTTATCAATATATATAAATGCTTGGGATAAACATGCAAATCATCTCATTCATTAACTTAGAGAAGAATAAATCTGGAGAACGAAGAACTAGAAAGAAGATCAGTGAATTAAGGTGAAACTCTGGTGGAGTTGGAGGAGGAAGATCAAGCTATAGGTGTTACGTAACTAGGTAATTCAACTTACACTAGTAATTTACTATAAATCTATGAATTTGGTGATATTGTTGAAGTGTGAGCTATTTTAGTTATTAGGAGGGGGATGTTTTGAATCTCTAGTGGTGTATCACAAGGATCCAAAGGCTTTGGGGTTGGCCATGTGGAAAGAAAACTTAGAATTTAAAGTGCAGAATTTTGGGTTTTCCTACGCAAAGCGCGCTAAATGTGCTAGGTAGCGCACTATCTGCGTATAGCACGCTAAATAATGAGGGTAGTGTGCTAAGTGGGTTACTAGCTCGTTAGATACTTTACCCAGCACGCAAGCTGCTCTGACAATACAAATTCTGCATTTCCTAACTTAATCTTAAAAACCTTAAGCAAAGTATAACATTGTAATTAAATGTCTAAATACACTCTAAAACATGTCAAATGATATTAGGAGCCTAGGGAAGAGTTTCGAGGGTTTGGATACACGTTTTGAGGTATTGATAGGCTAGACTAGCTAGGAAATTTGAGTTGATTGTAAGTAAAATGATTAAGATATTTATTTACATTTCATTCCAATTTTGTTGCTCATTTTTAGTAATTGGGAATGAATTATCTTTTTTATTCTAAAAGCCATGACATGTTGTTTCATCTCATTTCATGAGGTTTCTTTTATGGCATTGGTTGTTGGTTAAATGATTTCATTGACTCTAACTCATGTGCTATGTCATTCTTGATTGTTGAAGTATTTAGTCAAATGGAATAGCATGGTATTAGGTAAATGACTTATGGTATTGTAAATCTGTTTTCCTTTGTGCATTAGTTATAAAATCCCATTGTTGGATTCCTAAATAGTGTCATTTCTTGAACATATGAAAGTAGTTCTTGTATCTAGGACAATTATATGATAGAGATGTGTGCGGCATACTGGTTCACTAGATTTTTGAGGTTGTCAGTATCTCACCACTAACTTGTGCAGCACATAGGTTATGGGACCTGGGGTTGTTGACAAGTATACATGACATGTGAGGGGCACTTGTGAGTATTAATATATGTGAAGGGCATTTATGAGGATGTAAAGGCATTTATGAGGATGTAAAGGCATCTATGAAATTCGTTACACCCTATATAGAAGAAATAGGCTAACTTGATGTAACTCATGGCCGACCGGCCCTAGATCATTACTACTTAGGCATGTATCAGTTTCATATTGTTTAACTAAAACATCTAATAACATGATTCATTTTTAGCATAGTTTCTACTGTTATCATTTTAGATACATGTATATTTGGAAATGTGGTTAAACGTCTCTTAGTGTTACTTTCTAATTTCTTGTACTCACCGTCTTTTTTATGACTGTGGGTGTAGATCCCATCGAGTAGCAAACTGAGCAAGGAGAAGATCGATAACTACCTCTGAGCCATTGGTGTACTGCTACCTCTAATATTGTAGGTTTTTAATTATGTTGTATGATTTACATATGTCTTATACTCTTGGGGATGTATATATATGGGTTGAGGGATAATATCTCGACCTAACACATGTTGATATATTGTTATCACTATTTTATATTATATATGCATGTGTTATTTTTATTGGTTTTCCACTTACTTATGTTTTATATGAATGGCTTCTGCTAATTTGTTAAGACTTCAACTGAATAAAAATTAAATTGTATAAAATTTTAATTAACTTTGAAAAAACTGTTTGACAAGATACTAATAGGTTGTTTATTTACAAGTTAGCTAGTTTGAAGAAAATATTGAAAAAGATGAAAAATAAGATGTTCACTCTTATATAGCTGAGATTAAGGCTTAATGAAAGGAATGGGCCTGGCGGTGCCCTAATTTTAGAAGGGGTCATCACAGTTGGTATCAGAGAAAAGTTAAAAAATAATCAACCTATGAATTTCCATAAAGTACAAATTTTAGTTGTGGAAACCATATGATCCTTTCCTAGAATCCATTGTTTGTGAAGTGGGTGAAAGTGAGATGGGGATTTCTTATATGTACATGTTAGTTTTTATATGTATATATATGTGTTATGTTGATTTGCATTTGCTATCAACTTACATACACCGATGGCTGATTCATGCGACATCGGGGATGTAAGTGCTAGTGGCAACCAACCTACTATTCCATTAGCTAAGGATTATCAGAGGCTATCTTACTGAGTAGCTGCTCATAGACAGCAGTTAGCTGATTTCATTGCCATAATGACAACACAATTTACACAATCAGCACATACACTATCCCCCACTATTACTACTACTTCTACATTGTCGGCACCAGAGCTTCCTACTATGACACATGAAGTTCCAGTGGAACAGACTATTCCGGTGGTGATTGTATCAGCAGTAGAGACAGTTGATACATCGTCTCTCACTTACACATCTTCTAGCTCGACAGTAAAGGTTTAGTTAATGAAGGACTTCATCAAACTGAAGCTATTATATTTTGATGGTCAGCGAGAATTTGAGAAGATTGAGATGTGGGTGTTGTCTCAGTTAAAGCTATATAAAGTGTTGTGGATTGAAGATAGACTTCAGGCTTAGATTTCATCATATACATTGTAGAGATATGCTGATGTTTGGTGGCATGCGACAGTAGCTTTTGATGGAGGTTTTGTGTCATGCGATGCATTCAAGAATAAGTTTTATCAACAATACTTCCCACCTGCAGTGATGAAGAGGTTGAGGAAGGAGTTCATGAACTTGAGAAACGGAGCTGATGAGTCAGAGTTGAGTTATAGAGATAGATATGGCTATCTGAGGCAGTTTAGTGGAGATTTAGTGAGAGATGACTTTGAAGATGTGTATTATTTTGGAGATAGACTAAGACCAGACATAGGGTTTTCTATAGTTAGTTCAGGTGTCAGGACCTGGGTGAGATATATAAGTGTGCACTTTCTCACGAGACTTACTATTTGAGTAAAGTTTAAGTTAGGACACCGTTCGAACCAGCGTTGTAACCTTATGAAATTGTAGAGTTTGAGAGAAGGAGACAGATGGTCAAGGGACAAAGGAAATGATAAAGAGGTTCGTAGGAATTGGGGACAAGTACGTCAGTTGTGCCCTACGTATCACACCCTATCCCACTGCAGAATATAGTGGGTAGACCTCCCTTGCCACCACTAGTCAGACCTGTGTTGCCTGCTCCTACTACTTTACTAGCTCTTCGTGCTGGGGCATTTGCCTTAGGTCAATCTACAAACATTGTTTATTTTTTAATCTTAGTTAATAAAATTGAGGTTTCCATTTGCCATTTTATTATAAGTGATTGCATGTTTACCTTATAATAAGATCCATGAGTATTTGTTGAAATATTCTAAATGTCCCTAGTCGATCATTATACTGGGAACTATAATGAATTAAGACTAGTATGAATCTTGATTGATGGTCATATGATGATCATGCGTATAGGGATATGAATCGAGATCATGAGTACCTATTAGGGAATAAGGTACTGGACCGACCCGCTATGAGAACACTACAAGGATTAAGTTATAGGTGTTACTTATGATAGTTATATCACTTGATCCTTCGACTTGAGATTACAATAGACTTCAATATTAGGAGCATGGTAATTTGATACAATCAAACATTGTATTTAACTGGACGATTATAAAAATTATGATTGGTTACCATGTGAATAATATGTGAAGGTGTGTAATCAAGATAGAATTTGTCCCTCTTGTATAGAGAAAGATATATCATTGGATTCCTCGATATGTTAGACTACTAAATGGCTAAGTCCAAATGAGTTGATAGGATCAATGTCATTTGGATGTTTTCGGTCTACCTAAAGATAGAAACTAGTATGATTGAACATTAAGGGTGACTTTCCATGACCTATGTTTAATCAAAGGATATCACACGACAAAATGATATGATATATGTTATTCATAGGTTGTATCCATTTTTATATTCATGCTACTTGGGTACTCATAATGCCTTGCTAAAGACCGCTTATGACTTGTGTATCAAAATGGTTTTGGTTCACTACCAACATCACATGAACCTATTGGGTCACACACAAAGAATGACTTTGGGCAACTTTAATAGGTCCAGAATAATAAATTTTATATGATAAAATTCATTAGATAAAAGCCCTTACAATCTGTTATATGATAATTTTATTAATAGGGGCATATGTATAATTTGCTTAAACTGCCTAAATACAATAGTTGTATGACGAATAGGATTTTAAGTGAGGGATTATCTACAAATATAAATAGAGGTTGAAACCTTAAAATAATATAAGATTTTCCTTTTAACTTTTCAAGCTCTCTGGATTTAGGGAGAGAAAGAAAAATATTTTCTATCTCTTTTGAGGCTAGCACTCCAAAATTATGGTCATAGTTTGTGTGTGGATTTCTAATAGAGGACGCACACTTGAATGTCTTTAAAATTGAACAATCAGATAAGGAAATCATGGATTAAGGTATGGTTTACTTTTGTAGATCTAGTTTAATGGAACTTATTTTTGATCCTGTTGGGGTTTTTCAAATATTTTTTTTAATTTTTCCCTGTGTATGAACCCCAAAACCCGACACTTCTAGCACCACCAGTGCCACATTAACATCTATATGGTTGTAGAGGCTGAGGCAGAGGTAAAGGTAACGGTCGAGATGGTTTTTGACACGGATAGAGATAGGAACATGCCCAGGATCAGGCACTGGGTCAGCGTCGGCCGATTACTAGCATGTTTTAGATGTGGTCAAGTTGGGCGTATGGTGAGAGATTGTCCACAGTCGGCAACCATACTCCTACAGAAAAGTTGCAAGGGGGTACACATAGAAGCACAACCAAATGTTGACGCCATAGGAGGAGTTATCTAGGGTACAATTTCTATTCATTGTAGAGAATTATGTGTTTTGCATGATTCGGGTTCTATAGTATCTTTAATTTTTGGTCGCATGATAGGCATCCTGGAGTTGACACCGGTTACGGTTAATATACATTTGATTTTGAGTCACATAGCCGGGGATAGTGTTAACCCTAATTGTCTTGTTGAGAGATGTCTAATAGAGATAAACATGATATAATTACTTACTAACTTCAGAGTGCTCATGTTTTTAGATTTCAACGTGTTTTTAAGGATGGATTGGTTAGCAGCGTATCACGCTCATATCGACTGTTTAAGCAAGACAGGGAGATTTGAGATCCCAGGGTGTCGAATGTGTTCATCTAAAGTAGTAGTACATCGAGAGATGAGGACACTAGAGGTCGACTTGTGACTAGTGGAGAGACGGAGACTCTGGTATCATTATATGTAGTAGCAGAGAGTCAAGGACCTACACTTAAGGATATTTCATTTGTATGCGAGTTTCCAGAGGTGTTTTCGGTAGACGTACCTAGTTTACCACTATCGATAGATAGAGATTTCATCATTAAGTTAGTACTAGACACCAAGCTAATTTTTATACCACCATAGCATATGACTTCGAGAGAGCTGGAGGAGTTGAGGAGTCAGCTTCACGATTTGGGATAGAAGGGATTCATCACACCTTTAATGCAGCCATGAGGAGCCCCTATCCTATTTTTGAAGAAGAAGGATGGTACTTTGAGACTTTGTATCAATTATAGACAGTTGAACAAGGACACAGTCATTAATAAAATATCCATTGCCACGTATTGATCACTTGTTTGATCAATTTAGAGGAGCATTGTTTTTCTCTAAGATAGACCTACGATAAGGGTATCATCAGCTTAAGATCAAGGATAAGGATAGGTTCAATACAACATTCATCATGAGATACAGACACTATCACCTCACGATCATTCCATTTGGTTTGACCAACGCTCCTGCCATATTTATGGATTTGATGCATCGGGTGATGAGATCTTTTCTTCACAAATTCATGATAGTTTTCATTGATGATATATTGATATGCTCGAGGACTCGAGAGGATCACGAGCAGCACCTCAAATAGACATTGCAAACTTTGAGGGAGCATAAAAACTACGCCAAGTTCATCAAGTGTGAATTTTGGCTATTAGAAGTCAAGTTTTTAGGGCATGTTGTTGGAGCTGTAGGTATTGCAGTAGATTTTGTCAAGATGCAAGCTATTATGGATTGGCTGGCATTGACATCAGTTACGGAGAGCATGAGTTTTTTGGGGTTTGCAGGGTATTGTCGCATATTTTTGGAGGATTTTTCGAAGATCGCTTCACCGATTACTTGATTGACCTAGAAAGACAAAATATTTGATTGGTTTAAGGAGTGCGAGCAGGTATTTGATCTGCAAAAGAGATTGTTGTCCACTACACCGGTATTAATATTGTCAGAGGCTGGAAAAGGGATTCCTGATATACACAGATACTTCTCATACAGGTTTAAGTTATGTATTGATGCAAGAAAGAGGCACAGTGGCTTAAGCATCCAAACAACTGATGATACATGAGAAGAACTATCCTACTCATGACTTAGAGTTGGCAGCGGTGGGGTTTTCTTTGAAGATATGGAGACATCATTTGTATGAAGAGACATTCACACTTTATAATGATCATAATTGTTTGAAATATCTCTTCACACAAAATAAGCTGAAAATGAGACAGCTCAGATGTTTGGAGTTCCTTAAGGACTACGACTTTTCTCTATAATAGAACCTAGGAAAAACTAATGTAGTTGTAGATACGCTGAGTACGATACCGATTAGAGATGCCGAGGTTATTGGATGTCATGTGACGCATGAGTATGGACTCGAGGTAGCAGTAATGATGATTTAGTCAGTTATTCCTATAGATACTCGAGTGATGATATATGAACAGATGAGGCTATAGAAAGTATGTGCACATAGAGTATCCAAGGGTCAAAGAGTCGACATTTTATACCCGAGATTTAGTGAGTTAAACCAAAGTACAGATATGACGGATTAGAGTCTGAGATTTAGAGGCAGGTTATGGATACCATAAGTGGTAGAGTTGAAGAATGAGATTATTTTGGATTCACACTGTTCCTAGTTAACTGTTCATCCAGGCAGGACCAAGATGTATCATGACATGAGAAGACATTTTTGGTGGCCTAGGATGAAGGCGGACATATCAGAGTTCATTAGGAATTTTAGGATTTGCCTATAGGTGAAGGCTAAGCATCGTAGACCTGGAAGATTGTTACACTCGCTTCCTATTCCACAATGGAAGTGGGAAGACACAGCCATGGACTTTGTAATAGGATTGTCAAGGACTTCTAGACGACACGATTCTATCTTAGTGATAATGGAAATATTGACAAAATCTTCCCATTTCTCACCAGTTGGGGCTCACTACACATGTGACCAGTTGAGCATATTGTTCGAAAGGCAGATTATCAGGTTGCATAGGGTACCATTAATTATCATGCCATACAAAGATACTATTTACTTTTTAAGGATGTGGCGGAGTATGCAGGAGCAGTATGGTACACGCCTACAATTCAGCACAACCTTTCACCCTCATACTAATGGACAGACCGAGATTCTGATTCTCGAGGATATGGTTAGGGCTTGTAGATTGGAGCTTGGCAGATCATTGGAGGAGTACTTACGGTTATGTGAGCTTTTATACAACAATAGTTACCAGGATAACATAGGTATGGTGCCATTTGAAGCTTTATATGGCAGACCATGTCGCTTGCCATCATGTTAAGCTGGGCTAGAGGACTGAGGCTTAAAGGAGCCCAAGAGATGTAGAAGAAGCATGTAGACATGTATTACAGTGACTTCACATACACCAAAGGAGCCTTTGTGCATTCGAAGATTTCTGATCGAAAGGATCTTCACATATTTGGTCTAAAATGAAAGTTAGCATCGAGATTCATTAGGCCTTTCAAGATCAAAATACGAGTTGGGTAGGTTGGTTATGAGTTTGAGTTACCTCCATAGATTTCAAGGATTCATTCAGTTTTCCATATTTCTATGCTTCGACTGGCTAAGTCCAAGGCAGGTGTAAGATTAATGATAAACTTGAGCCATATTGACCTTAGTGAGTATATTACTTATGAATAGCAGCCAATATAGATTCTTGACCTGAGGTTACAATAGTTGAGATGCAAGTCTATCCTGAAGGTGCTAGTCAAGTAGTAGTTCCATGGTGACTCAGAACTCACTTGGAAACAGGAAGACTATATGCAGGATAGGTTTCCGTACCTTTTTGAGTTAGGTAAAACTTTAACTTGAATTTTAATTATGAGGACGAAATTTCAATTAGTTGGGAGGATTTGTCACGGCCCAAATTTCAAATCCTAGTTTATTTCCTTAATCAGGATCATTGAAATGTGATGTAGGACCCGCATCGAGATAAGTGCATTGACCGCGGCAATGTTGGCAAGGTATATGTTAAATTTGTGTTGATGTATGCTTCGTGTATTTTATATTTGTAAACTACTAAGTAACTATTACTCGTATATAGATGTCGAGACGTGAGTGGGGATGTGCCTCGAGATGCATACTGATGTGGGACTGGGTAGAGAGTGATGTGGTAAGTTTTGTTTAAAGTTAATGTAGCTTTAGTAGTTGAATTAGATGTGACTATGGTTGATTTGCATTAAAGAAGCCTAAGTTACTTAAATAAAACATTAGACATTGATAATTATTGAGATACATGCGGGTACATCAGAAAACCAATTGAGTTATGAATTGGCATTATTAAAAATGAGTTAGTGGAGAGTTAGTGGAATGTGAATCATGTTGTAAGCCATTAGATCAGCCTCGAGATGCATGTACACACTAAGATCAATGGCTATTAATCAATCTTATCAATATATCTATACTATTATAATAGCAAACCGAAACGGTTAACCGTGGAGCCTTTTTGGCTAAAATTTCCAATAAGCCTTTTATTTAAATTCGGGATAAAATGATAATTTAATTGATAACTACTTAAAATTTCCAATAATGCCCCTCAAGTTCTTTTTGATGAAATAAAAGGAAGGAACTAAGAATGAGGATATTTTTGGAATGATACTAACTTTTAAAGAAAAATTCTCTCGGTTTCGTTTCCTACAAACAAGCAATTCAGATTTGAAAAATTTATAACCGTTTAGATTTTCTATACAACACACCCACTTTCGTCCCTACAAAATAGCAAAAACACCACGTCTTCCTTAAAGATAGGACTTCTAAACTTTTTTTTTTATTGCGATTTTCATAACTGCTGCGTTTTCTTCTCCATTCTCCGCCTAATACTTTTTTTTTATTGTTTTTCCTCTCCACTTTTTGGCGATTATAACTTAATCAAGGGATTTGTGAAGTGAAATTGGTAAGTTTTGATCACCATTATATATTGCTCTTCTTCTATCAAATGTAACAACTTCAGCTTCGAAAAAAATGCAACCCCTTCTTCTCTACGCAACGTGGTCTCTCTCCCCTTCTTTTTTTTTTTTTTTTTTTTTTTTTTTGATGGGTCTCTCTCCCCTTCTTAGTGCAATCTTCTCGTTGACGCATTTCAAAGTTGGAGAAACACTTGGGACGGGAGGACAATAATTACACGTCAATCTTCATCGGGTAGACTCACATTTTTGGGACTTTCGGTATGTTCAACTTTGTTGTATATAGTCATTAGTGTGATCTTTTATTTTCTTTCTTTTTTTCATATTCATAATGATTGTAAGTACTATTTTTTTAAAGCCATTTTTGGTACTATTTAAGTGTATTTGAATGTACATGCAGTTTTCTCTAAGGAAGAATAACTGAGTTTCAGAAAAAAAAAAAAGGATGAACAACTGAGTAGCGGGTGCAAAGGAGGTGAAGTGGAAGAAAATGTACAGTGAGGAAATAGTGACTAATGGAGTATGAATTTGCATTTATTATTGTGAAGCACTTGAAGGCTTTGGATGTACACATAGTTTTCTCTAAGGACGTCGACATCATCACAATTAATATTGAAGAGAGAGGGTTGGATATGCGAATTGAAATAATCGAGATACTCAGCAAGAACACGAAGAAAATTATGGGACAAATTTGAGTTTGTCTACAATCTTCAAGTCTCGGTAGTTAAATGATCTCCTTGAAAGTTGGCAAGCAATTTTGGGGCCTGCTTCTATAAAACCCCCTGCAATTTTTGTTTTGTCTATACTCTTTTGTATAGGTGAACTAGACAGCTTCACAATAGAGGGAATCATCCCCATTTTTGTAAGGGGAGTGCTAGGCGTACATCACAATTGCACAACCCATTGCGATGTACGCCTAAAATTTTTCTATTTGTAAACATGTTTTGGATATTAATACAATTTTCTTTATTACAAAAATAATATTCTAATACCAAAAATTACCACATAGAATAAGATCTTGATGGCTTCTCCTTAATGATATTCTTGCATATATGATAAATATTTACGTTTCATTTTCATCTAGGGTTGGGGTTGGAATGGAGTATAGGGACAAAACCCTTTTTGTTTATATACCAAAAAAAAACTCTTTTGTTTTCCTAATCTATTTTTAAATTAAATCATTTTTCCTATTTTTAATTATTTTAAATCTTTTTTTGGAATGGATTTAAATCATTGATACCATGTTTCAGTGACAGTTGGGCTTTCTTTTGTCTAACATTGATCTATATATGTAATTGATTTATCTATATCTTTTAATTAATTTTCGGAATTGCAGTGAGTTTGTAAATCATTATGTTCTTATTATTTTAGGGAGCCATTCTTTAAAATCTGTTCCAAATTTTTTAATGCACGTGTGACTGCATGTGCAATTAAAAAAATGACTTCTCATAGAGAATAACAAGTGCACTGATCATTTAACAATGAGGCATGTAATAATGAACTTGAATTCACTTTTTGAGATGTGAAAACTCTATTTCATTGTCTTTACAGCGGGATTGAAGGCTTGCATTGTTAAAACTTAAGCCAATTTTGGCTTTATTTCTACCAAAAAAAATATGAATTAAATGTGTAATGAAATGATACCTATTATCAAAGATGAAATGATTGACCATTTTATTTGTTTTACTTAAAAAAATAAATGATAAATTAAAGTAGTAAATGTTTGATAATCATATTCGTAAATTTTAAGATAATTATATTTTATTTGATGTGCGTCACGTGCAGAGCACGTGCCTGTTGACTAGTATACTATATATAATGTCAATCTTCCTCTAGTTCAATTAAAGCCAAATTAACGTTATTCCATAGATACCCTCAAGTTACTTTTTTTTCATTAGTCGAAACATTAGACAAGAATTCAGTTATAGGGGTATTTTTGAAAATTTACACAAAGTAACCTACATATAATTTAATTGGTATGTTTGCTCTTTTGGGAAGTTTTTATAACTGTTCCCTAATAACTCGTGGTATATGATATTCTCTCGCTAATTATGTATCATGACCATTTTCTTTTTCTACAACCGCTACTATATTCTCCAATTTTTTCTTCCTCAACAGCGAGCTACTTTTCTTCCATAAACTAACAGGAATTTCAGAGGGAAGAAACCAACAATTAAGATTCGAAACAGGTTTGGCGCACGATCAAGCGAGATCTTGATCTTACACCACATTTAACATCAAATTATTTGCTTCTTGGTAGTCACATACCACTTTGTCGATGAAGGAGCGTTCAACACATTAATATTCAGCGCTTACAAACATGTCCATTTGATCGCCCGTGTTCTAAAATATGGAGCTTTCCATAATCATAGTTTTTTGCTGGAATGATGTATTGTTGCTTGATCTGTTCATAGCCTTCAGGTCTTCATAATTGCTTGAAAGCTTTTCAGTTGATCACAGAAGGTATCAAAGGTTTGGATGGCATTGTACCCCTCTCTTTAAGTTTCCAAGCACCTCAACGTAGTGAAATACTTGATCATACTAGTTTTGTAGTCCATCTCAATAAGTAGGCTATCTAAGAAATTTGTTGAAAATTTCATGACATTGAGAGACCAACTTACACGAGTAAGTCTGAATCTAATTTTCTCTAATTTAGTTGAAATCGACAATACGAAATAAGCTAAAATTGAGATAATCCCCTTTGTTGTTCTTACCTGATGATCAAATTATATATCAACAAAGTTTCTTCAAATTGATGGTGTTCTCATAACTGTGTTTCATGCGAGTTTGGCTACATACCCAATATTGATCCGCTTCATGCTTTTCGACACCAAGACAACAAACAACGAAATGCAATCAATGTAGCGGCAATTGTTTTTCTTGAACATTAAGAGTAATTACCAATAGCCAATAGTGGGTCTAGATGACAACTTGCCAAAATGCAAAATTAAAGTGGGGTACTATTCATAAATGTTGATTTGGTTAATGTTCTTTATAAATGTTCATGTAAATATATGTCAAAAATGGATGTTTCAACAATTTAATTTAGAAAATATAAATTGTATCACGTGATTTAAAGAACCAATGATGCATAAATTCTTGGAAGAGGATTATGTGAGTTGGCCTTTTTTCCCCAATGTTTTCTCATTGTGTTGATGATAAGTTTTCTTAATGTCCCTACTATAATATATATCTTTAGAAATCATGTATTCAATGAAAAGTAATTAAACACTTACTTTGCCTATCCAATTCAAAAACAAAAATATGATTTATGGACCTCTATTTATCGAGTTTTTTTATCCTTGCTAAAGCATTTCGAGCAAGATAGATAAGGAATCACTTGCCAAGGTTTAAAGATGAAGTGGGTTTGACTCCTAATAAAGTAAATAAAAACTTTTGAACCTTTACGTTGTTAACTAATTAAGAGATTAATTAGTAAAAATTATTCCACACCTTAAAAAATGTGAAAATTATCGATATTTTTCCGTGATCAAGCAAATGATGGACTATCAGGATAAAAAAATAGTCAAAGTGAAATTCTCATAAAAAGAAATTTTAAATACACATTCTTTTTTGTAAACAAAAATGTTATGATTTACGTGTAGAGCACGTGCTCATCAACTAGTATATATATATGCATTGGATGAACATGCAAATCATCTCATTCATTAACTTAAAGATGAAGAAATCTGGAAAAGAAAGAACTGGAGAGAAGATCAGTGAATTGATGTAAAACTCTAGTGGATTTGGAAGAGGAAGATCAAGCTATAGGTGTTATGCAACTAGGTAATTCAACTTACACTAGTAATTTAATATAAAATTATGTATTTGGTGCTATTGTTGAAGTGTGAGCTATTATTGTTATTGTGAGGGATGTTTTGGTCTCTGGTGGGGGAGATCAGGGATATAAAGGCTTTGCGGTTGGCCATGTAGAGAGAAAACTCAGAATTCGAAGTGCAGAATTTTGGGTTTACCTGTACATATCGCGCTAGATGTGCTAGCTAGAGTGCTACATATGTATACCACGCTAAGGAATGTGGGTATTACGTTAGGTGGGATACTAGCGCGCTAGACACATTACCCAGCGCTCTTCGCTCTTTAACATTACAAATTCTACATTTCCAAACTTAAACTTAAAAACTTGTAAAAAGCCTAACACTGCAATTAAGGGTCTAAATATACTCTAAAACATATCAAATGATATTATGAATATATGAAAATAGTTCTGGGTTCTTGGACTATTATATAATAGAGATATGCGTGACACAAGTGGTCACTAGATTTTTAGGGTGTTCTGAATCTCACCACTAGCTTGTGCAGCACACAAAGTATCGGACCTTGGGTTGATGACAAGTATACATTACATGTGAGGGGCACTTATGAGTATTTATATATATGAAGGGCATTTGTGAGGATGTGAAGGCATTTATGAAATTGGTTATGCCCTATATAATGGAAATAGGATGAAGTGCTATAACTCACGGTCGAGTAGCCCTAGATCATTACCACTTCGCAATGTGTCAGTTTCTTATAGCATTATTCTTTTTCTGCATAGTTGCTATTGTTATGCTTTTAGCTACTTGTTGTATATTTGGAAATGTGGATAAATATCTCTCTATGTTACTTTCTAATTTCATGTACTCACCGTCCTTTTTATGACGGTGGGTGCAGATCCATCGAGTAGTAGATTAGGGAAGGAGAAGATCAGTGACTACCTTTGAGCCATTGGTGTGCTACTACCTCTGATATTATAGGTTTTTGGTTTGGTTGTATGACTTATATATGTCTTTATACTTTTGGGGATGTATGTATATGGGTTGAGAGATAGTATCCCGACCAGACACATATTGATATATTGTTGTTGTTGTTTTATATTATATATGCATGTGATCTTTATTTTCTGGTTTTCCACATGCTTAGGTTTTATATGAATGGCTATCGCTAATTTGTTAGGACTTCTGCTTAAATTGTATGAAACTTTAATTAACTTTGAAAAAAAATTGATTGACAATTTACTGATAGGTTGTTTCTTTACAAGTTAGCTAGTTTGAAGAAAAGATTGATAAGGCTGACTAATATGTTGTTAAGTCTTATATGGCTGAGATTAAGGCTTAATAATGGGATTAGGCCTGGCGGTGCCATAATTTGAGAAAGGGGTCGTCACAGTTCCTCTGGGAAAGGTTTATATGGACACGACTACTTAGTTATATTTAGTATATTGTCAAGAAGATCTTTTTGTTTTGATATAAACTAAACTACCTAATTCTATAAATACAATGTAAATTAACTTGTATTTTTATATTGAGAAAACTCTTAGTTCACAACTTCACCTTGGTAATAAATTACTATGCTTCCCATATCATATTTCCTTCATCTTACTTATGTGTGTGCAATGCATAATTAGAGTATACAGATTTCCCTAACATTTACTTCAAACCACTGTCATGGTGAAAATGATCCTAATATGCAAACTAGAACTCCATCTAATTGTGTGAATATCGTAAGCCTTACATAACATTAAGTGTCATATCTTTAGACTCTTAAACACTTAAGTTTACAATCCATGTCTCCTTAATCATTAGCTATATATAGATGTTATATATTTTACAGTTATTTTGTTTATATCCGTCTTAAAAGCTCCAATAGCCATGGTAATTTCTAAAACCCATTCTCAACAAACATGTGATAAAGATGTTCATTATATTACGCATAGAATCAAACACAAGTTCAAACTATTTCACTTTTAAACATCATAATCAATTCATACTTCATTGCATAATATTCATACCATAGGGTCCATTGATCCTTAAGATAAACAGAGTACTCGCTCATCATCATCATTATCATCAAAAGCACATAAATCATGGTATTTATTACAATCAAAGATTAAATCAAATAACTTTAATTGAATAAAAAACAATATCGAATCACCATAATTGGAGTCTTCAGTTTATCGCCTTCTAAACTCTTCTCAATACTCAAATCTAATATAAACTACTTTATGCTCATGTGTTAGATGATTTTACCACGTTTTAATATCTATTTATACTCCTAAGACTCCAAAAACTACAATAAGAATTTGTGATTAACAATTCCAAACGAACTAGAATTCCAAAACTTTATATTTTTATGTCTTGACGCTATCTGTAAGTGATCAATGCACCCTGTGTAAAGTGACAGCAACACCATAGCGTCAACCTTTGACGTGTATTTCCTACTCTCATTAGTCTCGGTGTCCCTGTGTAATTGCTTGGCTATATATGTGTAAACCCCACAGTGACAACTTTGCATGCACAACATATTTTCTCATGCATCTCTTCCTTTGGTCTCCACGCCTTTTGCTCATTCTCCATTGTGTCAAATGTGTTTGTCACGATGTTAAGTGTAGTTTTATGCATTTATCTTCATTTTATCATGAAATCACTCATTCGTCTCTTTTATGCCCTGTAGACTAGAAAACAAACAAATACCATCAATTAGAGCTCCTTTTGGGATATTTAGGCCAATTATACAACTAAACTAGTCTTATATATAAGTCCAACTAAGCAATTATCAAAACGTCTCCTGCAATCTACTTTGATATGTCCAGTCTGACCATAACTGAAATGTCAATGTATTTCCTACTTTCTTGCCTGCATGTCCCCAAATTTATGACCCTGACCCTGGTCCCTGATAAGTGATTATTTAAACTTATATACAGTTTTTTTACTATATTTGGTATAAATATCCTAGAATGTGCTCTAATTGACGGTATTTATGTATTCTCAGGTATACAAGGTATAAAGGAGACAAAAGAGTGATTTCATGACGAAACGAGGATAAAATGCAAAAAACCATTATTGACGCACTGGCTGTAGTCTTAATGCCACGGGAAGAGTTTACACAGCATGGGCAAGGCGTGGAGAAGGAAGAAGAGAAGAAAAAAGGTGTTGTAGTGTCGGTGCCATAGGTACAACGGGACGATGATGGGGTGGCTTAAGTAGGGCACAAAGCTTACAGAGTAAGAAAAATGCACAAAAAGAGGCTAAAGCTGTGGCGATGTCGTGGCTTTACTCGAACAGCGCAAGATCACTAACAGACAACACCAAGACGTAGAAAATAGAAAGTTTAGAGTTATATTTCATTTGGGATTGTCTATTAGGGTTTCTAATTATTTTATAAAGTGTCTTCGGGATATATATATGTAGTAGAAAGTGGTAAACACATACATTATCATACATTACCACCACTTTACCAATTGTCGGTAAGAGCAACCAATTATTATAGAGTAGCATAGCTTACTTTGTTCTTGAGTATTAAGAAAAGTTTTGAAGGAGAAGACATTGAAGACTCACGTGTGGTTATTCGGTATTGTTTTCTTGATTTAATTGAAGTTATTTTGTTTAATCTTTGATTGAAATAAATACCATGATGTGTATGTTTATTTTAATAATGTGCAAGTAGTTTATTAATGTGCAAGTAGTTTATTAATTTTAGGGATCAATGGATCCTTGGTATGAATGTTATGCTAATGGTAGTATAGAGGGATTATAATATTAAAAAATGCAATGGTTAGAATTTGTATTGATTTTATACGTAATGCTACGAACATCTTGATGACACGTGTCGAGTGTGCGTAATAGTTTCCCGTATTTTCTTATTATTTGTAGTAGTGGTAAGTGGGATATCGTCTCTACAGGGATTTTACAATCTTCTAAGGAAAGTGTTTTTTTTTTCTTAATTTAGTTAATCTAATTAAACATGAATTGAAATACTAATAACTAAAAACTATGACTACTAACTTAATTAACCAACCTAACTAAACTAATTCAAACAATTCAATGCAAACTTAATTAAATGAAATTCAAATTCAATATAATATAAATATCTAAACAAACATCCAAACAAAACCCTCACTAAACAATGTAATATACTTGGATTGCATTCAAAACCTAAAGCATATCATTGCCTCGTAACCTAGTTATAATTATATCTCATGGAATCTTGGAATCATTAAATCCTAATTCATAATAGGTTGATAGCTATTAGCAAACCTTCAATTTTCCTATATTTAATGGAAAATTGGCATATCATTATTATTATAAATCTAGCTATTGGATAAAAAATAAAATAAAAAAATGATAGCATTAACACTCAATGATAATCATGTCTAATGTAAACCAAATATTAATAAGAATATGCCAATTAATAAATAACTTAGAACACAATCACCTAGAACATCTACTCAGGAAGTTTGCCCTATAGATTAATCCTAGTTACTATTTTTATATAATTGTTGTCAATAATCATAGTAGAATCAAAATTAGAATATCACAATATATATTTGCAACTATGCATGAAATACAAAAATCATTAGTTGTAATACGCAAAAACAACTTATAAAAATTGTGATTTGTGTATGAATAGATTTAAAGCATTAAGTACAAGATTCCTCAATTATAACTATATAGTAATCCAAAGTATATACATGTCTAGAGTTTGTTTAGATTAATAAACTACTCACTCATGCTGGAAATAAATAGCACAATAATATAATTGAAAACATAATTAAATAAAAACCTTTTCTTCAAATAAATGAATCTCCAATGTTGCTCCAAACATAAAATTAGAAAAAACTAACTTACGGCTCTCACAAACTTGTTAAGAGAAAAGGGGGCCCTTAATTTCGAAGCTCTAGGGTCCTAAGCTATACAAATCATAAATAAACTCAAATTCTTCATAGTAATCTTGAAAACTCGTCACTGACGATAACAATTTGTTTGTAAGTCAAATGTTGTTTACAAATCTCTTAGTTAATCACTTAAAATATCTCTCTGTGCTCCACCGATTCATCTTGCAATTCCTTACTAAATCTCAATTCACTAGCTATTTTTTGGCTCTTCCCTGCTTCTGATTTTGGTAGTGATTCATGTGTAATCTCATATAACAGGCTCATCACTGGACCTTTTCTTTAGTAGACTATTTTGCTCTTCTTCTTTTTTTCTTCTATTTCTTTATTTATCCTAATTAAATCCTGAAATCACGAAACAAGAGAATACCCAGTGTAATATAATCATTTATATTTAAATTAACCTAAATTACAAACTAAAATATGTCTATTTATTGACTTGTCAAATACCCCCAAACTTTGCACTTTGATATCTCGAGCAAAGGAATAGTCTCAATCATATTCTCTTTTCATTCTCTATATCACAATTTTAATTTAATTTATCTTAACTTTAAATAATAGAAGTTTTAAATAGAAGTGATCTCAAATACAAACATATTACTCCTCATGTAAATAGAAGTTATGATATAATATAGTGATTTTAGAAAAAAGAAAAAAAACCATCCCTTAATGATAAGTCAACCATCCAATGCAATACCCATTAGAACGTAAAGTCCAATCTATACCATGGCAAGTACACAATATAGGTCTTCTCAATCTCCACTGACAAGCATCAAGCTTACGATGACTAGTGTAGAATTTTAAAACACAAGAACGACTAGATTAATCTTAATTTTTTAATAAATACTTTATAATAGCACCAAAATCAAAATCAATAAAAAATTTTCAAAGATGCCAATGAATATATCGTTTAAAGCGTGTTAAACAAAGAAATACTTCACTCAACCATAGCTTCAAGCACTTGATCTAAATCTTTTTTTTTGAAGAATTTAAGAACATCCACTTTTTTCATCTCTCATTTTTTTCTACTTCATCCTAATTATTTTTCTTTATTATTTTTATTTATTTATTTATTTATTGACTTTTGAGTACCTTTATCCATTTCTTGTGGACATTCTCGCATTTTCCCACTATAGATTCATTGCTCCATTTCTTATGAAATTTATAAGATTCTCTATACATTTATAACTCTTGTTAGCATTTCTCACTGTCCATTAAAGTTGAAGAAAGTATTTTTTCTAACTTATAAAATTTATCGATTCCTAACCTATTTCTTCTTTCAATTATGGGATAATAATTTTCTATATATATACTATACAAATAGTTAATCAATAGCCTTTGTATAATAAGATTCTTAGAAATATGTCTTGTCCATCTAGCACAATTATTTTGATCTTCTATACATTCTCACGACAAACACAAAGCAATTAATCCCTCTAAATTAATCTAATGCATACATCAACTAGTAAAGTTAATCGAAAGGGTACAAAAATCAATTCCTTCTATCATAAAATTCACTTGGGTAATAAAAATATCACTTCCATTCAAAAATCGATTATATATTCATTATTCCATTACATTATATTCCTAACTAGATAAAAAAGAAAAATGAAATTTATACTTACTTAAATTCGGAAGAAATTTGAAAAATTTCATTAACTTACTTGAATATCGAATTAAGATTTTTGAACTTTGGATCAATTCTGATCTTATTTTCTACCTTTATTTTCTTGCCTTGCTTTCTTTGCTATCATTGTCATATTTCATCTAAAATACCCCCAACCCATTCCAAACCTTGTCCTCGAGGTAAAAAAATTAAGCCGGGTTTCCAATAAAACACATATACCTCGTTAAGTATAAACGAATTGATTTAATCAGAAATTGGATAATTAATATATAAAGTCAGTATAAGAATTTTCATCAAACAGAGTGCATTAAAGATATGAAGAATCATCATAAATGTATATCAAATGTATTCCAACAACACCATATCAAACGTATCACGTGAAATCACATCACCAAGTATAGTATCAAAGACAGTATATCATCAGCACAGATCACATAGTATCATCACCAGAGTTACATGCAAGACCTCACACATTAACACTCAGAGACGATGGAGATTAAATAGAGTAAAGAAGTTAATATCGTCATCCTGAAGTTGCATCATCATCATCCTACATTGGATTAATCCTCTCTGACTGGTAACTCATAGCGGGATCATCGAGGTTGTAGTTCAGACCTGACGGTAGTTGATCATCAAAAATACTATTAATTAATAGCCTCATTTGGGTAGATGGTACATGAACCTCTGCGCCTCCTTGTCATCTATGTCTTCTTGATATCGTCCTCTACATCTTGTGAATTCTCTTTACTAAGACAGTCTGGTTCTCGAACACCAGTTCTTAGTTCCTCAGAGTTTTCATTTGACTATGCAGAATTGAACCCATAAAGGCCAACTCTGACTTTTCCATGTAAATTCCATCGAAGTCTGTAGCAGGTTGCTACACATTCCGATGATTTTTTGCTCTCTACATATCTTCTTAAATTGTCCTTGTTTCATCTTTAATCTTTTTTCTTTCTTTTGCCCTATTCTTGCTGTATCAGCCTTCTCTTTCTCGTCTTCAGAGTCTTCATATCCATAATTTTTTTTAACTATCTATTATCGCATTTGTGATAGTCTCCTCTGGTAAAACATGCATCTCAAGTCCTGCCATATTTCCTCGATCTTCTCTACAAAAAGTCGTGATCATTAAAAGAAATGGTAATCCATCATTCTTCTTCGTTGTGATGGTACTCCTTATCAATTCATAAATAATCTTACCAACATCTAAATATCTCAATCCCTACACAATGTGGTAAAGCAAAGCGTCTCTATAGTTCATGATCTCATAATATTACAGACTTGGTTGTAAGCGACGTTGATGAAATAACACCATGTTTTCATGATTTTCCTAAGAAAATTGGTAGTGATATGCTTCGGGTACCCATCCATGACTAAATTTAATCCATAACCATGGATTACATGTAATCCTCCTTTAATTTCCCGAGTAGGGTAATGATACTTAATCGAATATTCAAGCTTTAGGTATTCATCTTTTTCTTTTTAGTTATCATTCGGTAAACCAAATTATCAATTTATTCTCACAGTAGAATAATCCACTGTTCTTCCTCTAACTCATGACTTTTTCTTGTTAATACTTCCATAAGCATTCGCATAAAAATCTCACTAAAATGTCGCATCCCTTTTCGCAAGGAACATTCTCAAGGTCTAAATGGTGATAGTCCCTAGACAATTATCTCCAGTTTTTAGCATCAATGATATCTAAGATCCTAAGCCAATATTTCAACTCATTCTTCACATTGATTCCCCTCTTGTTGATAAACTTCCTTCCTCTCTCTATATCTTTGTTAATCTTAGCAAATGCCTTATCATTGAAAAAAATTTCCTCTTTCAGCACGTTCTTCTTTACTCCATTCGGTATCTCTTTTCTACTCCCTCCTCCACATCCTCATATTCTTCCTTAGAATCATTGCTAAATGATGAAGGTGGGGTAGGCTTTCTTTGTTGTCTAATCCTAGGAGTATTGAAAGAAACTCCAGTGGATCTAATTGGGGGAAACTTGGTTTTATTCTTGGGTTTCTCTACTAACTTCCCCTTTTCTTTCTCCTCCCTCGAACTTCTACCAATTATACATCTGGCCATTTTAATAGGTATAAGTAAAAGAATAAGTGTGTAAAATCATTTAAAACCAAATTGTCGAAAAAATGTTCAATAAAATTAAACTTATCTATCTAATAAGGAGAAATTCATTGGAAAACGTTGTTTATAAATCTAGAATTTGAAAATCATATGAAATTCATTAATAAAAACAAATGTTCGTAAGTAATTCAAGTCATGCAATAGACAAACACAAAAACACCAAAAATCATTTGAAACTTAGTTACAATTTAGTTTGCATATAAAATTCAATCCATTCGCCATATACTAAAATAGTTCAAAAAATGAAATCAATGAACAAATTATCACACTACTCCCATACTAGTATTATAATTTAAACATTCGACATCAAAATTAATTTTGAGCACAAATATCAAAAATTTAGGCTCTAACCAAAATAACAATCCAAAAATCGATGAAAAATCGAAACTAAAATCAATAAAAGACTAGGGTTCTGATTGATTACCTTCATCAAAGTGAATCTTTCAAGATTGGAACTCTAGAACTCCTCTAGAACACTCCTTCAAGCTCCCACTTCGAATTTCCCTTGCTTAAGCCCAGTTGGCTTTACTATCTCAAAACTCACCAAATTTCTAGTTAAATGTGTGAAGATTGTGGTGAGAATCACTAAAATACACTAAAATTTAGTTTTATAAAGTTGAATCTAGTCAGAAATTTAGTGTTTGGGTCAAAAAGTCGCAATTGTTAGTAAGTGTGAAGTGAGTAAATGTGGCAATTTTTTGTTTTTGTTTATAAAAACATGTATTCGTTCTCAGCGAATCATGGTTTAAATGTATATGTTGGGAAAATGCTACCTAAATCAGTGAAAATGAACCTCAGTAGGTCACCTACTAATAATTTTGCAAACTGAGATCGATGTTCTCAGCGAATTCCAGTACAAATTGGAATAACAGGGAAAATTGCTGGCTTATTTTAACTATTTTCAATTTAATTGATTTCCCCATATATTTATCACATATATGTCCAATAAAAATGTATAATTATTCAAAATTATTAGAATTTGACTATGATTTGTACTAAACAATAATTTCATTACTATATATAAGCGACTAATGTAAGAACTAACGCATAAATACAATATAATATGGAAAGACATTGGCTCGATCAAACCCCCTTATATGAAATTATTTCAAAATTAAATTACTAAAATATCCCCATTATAAGAGTCAAAAGTTTAGAGAAAGTAAAAACAACTAACTAATCCTAATACTAAAACTAAGAGTAAGATAGAGTATTGGTTGCCTCCCATATAGCGATTTTGTTTACCGTCGTTGGCTCGACTGAACCACGTTGTTCTAAACAGGTTCTATAAACTTTAATGTAAGATTTTCTACTCTAGTGCCATTTCGGCCATGTACCCTAAAACTAATTGCCTTGTTCAGAGTATCCATGAGAGCTTGCGAAGTGGCTAAGAAAGGTCGTCCTAAGATTTATGGAGGATCTTCATTGAAGAAGTGTGACATAACCAAAAAATTATATGCAAATAATGGACTTGTCAATTTAAACTGGTACATTAGTAACCGCTCCTATTGGTTTCCTTGAATAACCGTTTGGTAGAGGAACATTTTTTGAAGCAAGTACATCCAACTCCAGTTGCGTATGAAGAAAGAAGTGAATTGGCATGTAGTTTCCTCTAGAACTTGTATCACAAATGGCTACCAAACCCATTTAACTCTTATGTTTATGTATATGTCTCCTTGATCTTCGAGCTCGATAATTGCTAAATTCTTCTTTTTCTTCTTCGTATTCTTCATAACTTTAAACTCCTTCATTTTGAGATCATTATCCACATTATTCGGTTGCTTAACCGTCCATTCTTGAGTTATTATCTTTTTATTTGAAGTATCATCAACTCGCTCATTCTTTGCCATAACATTTTCGTCTTCTATTGTTACTGCATTAATAACATATACTTCAACTTTTTAAATTATGATGATTTAATTCTAAAGATGTTTGGTTTTGGTGTTCATACGCAGCGAAAAATTTAAAATAAATTTTCAAAAACCCTAACAGGATTGAAAATAAGTTCCATTACGCTATATCTATAAAAGTAAACCATACCTTACTTCGTGATTTCCTTCACTGATTGTTCGATTTCCAAGGCATTTAAGTGCTCGTTGTAACGACTCATTACTTTAAGAAGATGATTAGTGCTAACCTTAAACCTAATTAATCTGAGTTAGACTCGAGGTTAAGCCCAGCTTGTCTCCAATAACTCGTGAACGTGATAGCATGATTGTATTGTGTTTGTTTGGAATGAAAATGTATATTTATTTAAAATAATTGAATTATTGACAATTATGGGACGCCTAATAATATGTATGGGTCAAGAGTGACGAACACAAGTCGTGGGGTAGCGTACACACTCGAATGTACTCGTTGGCACGTGCAGAGAAATAACTCTGATATAATTTAATGTTGAAACCTGAAATCATTACCTGTAAATCAAATAAAAGTATAGGTTCACTGACATGGAGATTTGTTCTCAAGTTCTTGATAACCTTGGACTTTATAAATGGTTTTATCTATGTTTTGGGGGGTAATGAAATATGAAAGCTTAAGTTATGTTATATGTTGTTATGTATTGTGATGTATTGTATCTATGCGATATATAAAACTGTAATGTATTTCTTATATGCTATCTTGTAGGTCTTATCTCCCATCTTTATCTTGGAATCCAATGAATAGATAGTGATGCTTCTTGTAGAACCTAAACTTCAAGGATATTACGACAAAGGAAAATAATATAAATATTATATGATGGTTTGTATTCATCAATATCTCATGAGTTGATAAAATATTGAGGACTAGGGTTTTTAAGAACATAAATCTCAATAGTATATAGAAAAAGGAAAGACATTTGAAGTTGTACGAGGACAAAAAGAAAACTTTTCTCCTATTGGATAGTCCCTAATGGTCTTTATTCTCACTAATATTATTAGATTAATAATATTCAGTGTGGAATGATCGATCAGACCTAGACATCGAGACATATATTAGGAGAATGGATGTTAATAAGGAAGTGATTTCCAAGGAAATTCAAAAGTGATGATTCACTTTGAATAGAATATATACTAGTGTCGAGACTAGTTAAACAAGATTAAAGGTCATTCAATGAGGAAATTAGTGGTAAATGATGAGGAAACCTAGTAGGGTGAGATAACCACTACTTTATTCATACTTCATAAGTTACTAGGGAGTATAAGATTCCAAATATGGTGCTAGTCCATATTGGAACAATAAGAAAAAGTTTATTAGTATTGTTATTTTTTAATCGCACTCACTAATAAAATGATAAAAGAAAATAGTGATGTTGTGGTGGCTCTACAAACAGAAAAATTAGCATGAGCTTTTCCAGATTGATGTGTAGATTAATACTGGGATATAAGAGAATGATCTTATTGGAGAAATTACACTAAAAATGAAGATTTACAGAGAAAGATAAGAGTTGAAGGATTATAGAAAATCTACATTATTAGTTAACTCTATATTATCTATTAGACTTAAATCACTTTTATGGTCATTTCTTAAAAAAATTAAAGTTGTAAAAACTTGTACAGTTAAGTTAGAATATGGCAGTGAGCCAGTGAGATGTCCTAGTTAGATTTTTTAGACTGAAATAGTCTAAATTTGGGAGAATGAGTTGTCAATTAAATTGAAGATTTAAGAATTAAATGAATATTTTATGATTATAAGAATAAATAGGTAAGCAGATGTCAAGACGATTGGTATTAACAGCTACTTTTAATCAAAAATTGTACAAATCACTAAATATTTACGGGAATGATTCATAGAAATGAAGCTATCACTCGAAACTCAATGGTTTGAACTTGTTTTGGAATTGTAGTAGGTTCATTATGGGAATTCAACCTTGATGAATAAGAATTGTGATTCCTATGTTTTCAAGAAGTCTGTTTATCAGATTTTCATGGAATTTTTCCAAAACTTAAAATTTAAATTCATCAATACTTTTATTTTTGATGTCAAACTAATAATCAATTTCATTTTACTTACTAAATTATGAAAATAATATGAGTTTGAAAATTCAACTCGAGTGATGAACTAATTTGAATTAAGTCAAGAATGAATATTCGTTACCCAAAATCGATAACTCATTCGGGTATGTTCCATAAAACGAGTTGTTCCTAAAGATTGGTTGAGATCTGGTTTTAATTAAATTAAGATCAAAATTAGGAGTACGTGAAAATGAAGTTATGCAATGGCTTGTTCATTTTGAAAATCATGGTGGAAACCATGAAAACTCACTAGAGCTCATGCTATGTTCATAATGGAAAGCGTAGAGTTGTTGAACTCTATTAGAATAAAATTATCATTGTGTTATCAATGATAATATAAAAGCGCCGAAGACTTAGAAAACGCACAAGAAATACCACACGGTTATGTGAACCTTGATGATAAATTTTTTTATACCAAATGCTGCTAGTGCAAGTACTAAGCTTTAAATATAAATCACTCAAATGTGTGTAGAATGTTAATTGCGAGTCAATGGATTTGATTAGTAATAGGAAAATCGGAGAATTTTGTTATATTTAACACAAAATTAGAATAATTATTGTTGTCTTGAAATTATTGAATGATACAAGCAAGGTATACAAATATTTGTGGTATCATGGTGTTGTATGTTTAATTAATCTAAAAGTGGATTTGAGATGAGTCATAAATAATGCAAGGATGCCTTTAGAGGAAATTGAAATGTAGTTTGACTATAGTAATTGCTTGTTTATACCTAGGATATGGAAAAGTTAGAGGCTTATTCTGATACTTTTATTTAGGTAGTTTTATGTTGACACAACGAAGCAAGAGAATGTAGTTTATATTATTATATGTTTCAAGAAAAGTTGAGAAGAACTATTATAAAATAACTGTTTTGGTAATCGTAACAAACAAATTTAAGGCGTCAATTGTAGAATAAGCTTGAAATGTATTTTAAATGATGAGTGAAATGAATTGCAAAAATAAGTCTTAAAGCTAAGACTTAAGGTTATAAGATATGGGTGTAGATCCCAACTTAATTTATGAATCGATTTAATTGAATAAGTTGCGCAAGTTCACTCATTCATTGTAGGGTTTGAAATATTGATTTACTCAAGTGAAAGGAGTTGGGAGAGACTTTTAATTATCCCTAAGATTAGAGAATCTTAGAGAGACACTAGAAAACAAATGAGAAGTATGAAAACCAAAGAGCTGGTGCAATGTGATTAGAGATCTTCAAGCTATGAGAGTTTGAAGAATATAGTTGTTAGTGTGAAAGAAATTAGAGGTGAAGTGAGTAACCTAAATTCATAAATATAATGAATTCACTCTAAGAAATCACGTACACAAAGTGATTGATGTGACCAATACTTTAAGTAGAGAAAAGAACACTAAATGTAATTATAATAGGAAGTTTTCAATAGTATCTCTTGAAAAAATATGTGTAATAATGATGATGAAATGAAGTCTTACAGGCACATCATTAACTGAGTTGTTGGAATTGATAAGTACAAACCTGTTCTTTGAAATTTAGATTGGAGCAGGCCAAGACTTTGATTAAATAGGTGATATGGTGATTTATAAGTCTAATTGGACTAAATTGATACGTAAGAATTAGGCTATTAAGAGTTAATATCCAAATTATACTATCTAATGGAATTTTGTTGGACGCATTAAATTATGTGAAGAAAATCCTAATTTGGAAAACATAGTAGGCAAGGATTAATTCGATGATCTCATGGACCTCCTTATAGTGGTTATACAGGCAATGTCCCATCGTATCGAGGTGTATGAGAGTAATATGAATTCTTTGAGGTAGAGATATAAGTTGTTAAATTCAAAAAGAGATATGACAGTTATCCAGTAGATTGAGACTGGATAATAAAAACCTAAAGGATTAGGTAATTTCTTATCTATACTCGATGTTAGAAACAAAACATAACAGTAGGTTATGTAATAAAACTAACTAGATTTGGCGTCAGCACAATATAATGGAAGTTGTAGTTGATAGATTGATCAAGTCTGCAAATTCTAATATGTGAGGTTATGCTATTCTTTTAACGAATTGAGCAAGATATGTGTATATGGAGATGTGAGATGATATGGTGTTTCAGTGTTTAATTCACCACATGGAGATCCGAGACTTGATTCCAGTGGTGGAAGAAGTTATTGATATAGTTGAAAACCATTCTTAATCGCAGTATAGGATATTTTTCTTTGTATTGACGAAGAAACCAAACTGCTAGTCATGGTTCTTAAGAATAAATATTGGGATCTTGTGTCTCATATTGTTCAACCACTAAAAAAAAAAAATTCCTTTGTATGAGTTTTTTTTAGTAATAAAGGTAATCAGTGGATTACATCATAGAATAATAAAGTTAGATATACTCAATCTTGTATATATTGAGGTATATATCTAAGACTGGAGTATTGTTTTTCAAGAAAATGAAATAATAAAGAATTACACAGATAGGGTGTGGCGAGCTAGGTCATATATAACTACAACTTGGTTAAAATAAATGTTGAGGAGTCAAACATCATAGATTGTTGGAGAATTCAAAAGACAAATTCAATGTATTTTTGAAAGTCTCATCTACGAATGGGCTTTATAGATTCAGGTTACAGTAAAATAGTTATGCCATAAAAAAATACAATCGAGGAAAGAGAGTTATAAATGGAAGGGCAAATTCCATTTCTCTTCGAAACTACTGGTAACTTGTACATTTCCTTTAATTTCGAGGACGTAATTATCTTAAATTGGGGAGATTGTAATGACCCTCTACCTTAAGCAAGTGATTAGTGTTAATCCGAATCCTAATTAATCTGAGTTAGACTTAAGGTTAAGCCCAGCTTGTCTCGAATAACGTGTGAGTATGATAGTGTAATTGTATTGTGTTTGTTTGGAGTGAAAAATATATATTTATTTAAAATAATTTAATAATTGACAATTATGGGATGCCTAATACTATGTGTGGGTCAAGGGTGACGGACACGAGTCATGGGGTAGCGTGCACGCTTGAGTGTACTCATTGGCGCGTACGGCGAAATTATAAACGTATGAATATATATGCGTGTGTATATATATTGGAAATAAATAAATATTAAATTGGTGGGCGCCTAGTGACACGCGGGGTTGTAGCTGACACACGTAAGATATAAAATAGTGTGCACGCTTGAGTTGGCGCATGTGATGAATTTATAGGCACAAAATACATAGTTATATATATATTTATATATATAGTTTATATATATAAATATATAAAATGAATCCTAAAGTTTAAATAGAATTAAAAATTATACATTGAATCTGCCTCGAGATACGCATAGTTTAAGCATCGAGGAAGTGAATGGGGTGAGACGCTATTGATTCGAAGGGATTAGTCATGCTTCGAGATGTGTGAAAACACATCTCCATGAAAATCAAGTGGTGATGGAGGTTATATTGGTTTACTAATAACTGCAAGATCTACCTCAATATATGTGATATATATCTCGAGGAGATCAACATATTTGATTACAATAAGTCGGTTTGAATGTGATGAGGGTTTTATTGAATTGTTAATAGCCACAAGATCAGCCTCGAGATACGCAACTTTTATCTCGAGAAAGATTAAATATAAATGAAAAAGAATGAACTATTAGATTTGCCTCGAGATTCGTGTGATGCGAATATAGAGGAAACCCCATATTTATGATCAAATGAAAAACACAACTGCCTCATTTGAACCAGAGAGAAATCAAAATTTGAAAGAGATAGAGATTGAAACTAAGGCATAAAGAGAAGTACAGATGGAGATATTGATCGAAGGTGAGTTTTTGTGTTGTTGTGCATTGTGAGATTTTTTTATGTTTTTTTAATGGAGCTGTTGATCAGTTGATGATGGAGATGCGAGGCGAGGAAGGAGACGGTTGAGAAACCGTCTCCCTTACCCGAGAACGTCCTAGGGTTAGGTGAAACCCAACACTAGTAGCCGATTTAAAAAAAAAAAAAATCGTTTGGGGAAGAAGATGGGCTAAGCCCTAAACTGGGCCGGTTTGTCTCGGTTTCGTCGAACTCGGTTTGGTCCGGTAGAGGCTTTAACGCATCGCATAAATAAATATAAAGAATAGAAAGGCTAGAAATTTGGGAGAAATTCCAAAAAAATAAGAAAAAAAATCTAAAAAATAATATTTTAATCAAATAAATAGAAATTGATGAATTTCTTTGAAAATGAAGAAATCAAAATTTGTATGGGACTTTGTATCAGAGTTTTTACCTCGAAAAACGTGAAATAATTGTATTGAGCTAAAATTTGATAAATTGGTTTAGGAGTTCTAATTAATGAGTATTAGACTAAAACTGATGAAAAATGAATGGTTTTAGGTTCTTGGTCGATAGGGAAAGGTGTATGGATCTCAGGAATCATATAAGTCGATATAAAGTTAGGAAAGCTTGGCATATGCAAGTGGTACTCGTATTCTTATCAATTATGCAACGTAATTTGTATATTTAGTACATATAGCATTATGGACTGGAAATGGGGCAATATACTGTGACTTGAACTTTTTTTTATGTTAAATTCTTGGAAAAAGATACGATTGGCGAATCGAACTAGAGTGACGATGGAAGTATTGGATCATTACCAGCATTTTCTCTTAGGAAAATTGTGAGATACCTTATTATTGGTTTCCTCTTTGAGTTGGTAGCTATGCTATGCTTGGATACATCACAGAAATCACACTTCACCTAACGTGTGAGTTATGTGGATTGTAATCCAGGGTAATGGGAGTTTACAACTCAGTTTTGAAATCAAAATACAAGTACAGTTACAATTGACCTTTAAACTTGCATTCTGTTATCTATTAATATATCATTTGTAATGACTGAATAGATATGCTTTGGATTCATATTGTTATTCATTTAGTCATTGATTTTACTTGATACATTTCACAAGTCGTAAGCGGTCTCTTGTAAGGCATTATGACTACCCAAGTAGAATGAATATCAAAATCGATACAACCTAATGAATATCAGATATCATATTATTTTGTCATGCGATATCACTTTGATTAAATATAAGACATGGAAAGTCACCCTTAATGTTCAATCGTACTAGTCTCGATCTTTAAGTAGACTGAAAACATCTAAGTGACATTGATCATATTAATTTACTTAGACGTAGCCATTTAACAGTCTAACATATTGAGGGATTCACTAATATATCTCTCTATACGATAGGGAAAAATTATATCTTGATTACACACCTTAATATATTATTCGCATGGTAACCAATCACAATCCTTATAATCGTTCGGTTAAAAACAACGTTTGATTGTATTAAATTACTATGCTCCTAATATTGAAGTCTATGATAATCTCAAGTCAAATGATTAAATGATATACCTATCTTGAATAACACCAATGGCTTAATCCATGAGGTGTTCTCGTAGAGGGTTAGTCCAGTACCTTTTTCCCTAACAAGTACTTATGATCTCGATTCGTATCCCTATACGCATTATCATCACATGACCATCAATTAAGATTCACACTAGTTTTAATTAATTATAGTTCTTAGTATAATGATCGACTAGGGACGTTTATAAAATATTTCAACAAATACCCATGCATCCTTTTATAAGGTAAACATGCAATTAATTATAATAAAACAAAAAATAAAAATCTCTATTTTATTAACTAACATTATAAGATAAATAATGTTTGGAATTTGCCCTAAGGCATATGCCCTAACATCTCCCACTTGCGCTAGGGCCAATCATTCATGTATCTAATACTTAATGACCTAACATGACCATCATGTTTCGCTTATGGAAGAGTCTTTGTCAAAGGATCTGCAACATGTTCTTTTGTAGGAACTCTGCAAATCTTCACGTCTCCCCTCTCAATGATTTCTCGAATGAGATGAAAACATTTAAGTATAGGTCAGATCAGGGGTGTGATATTGGTTCCTTTGCCTGTGCTATTGCCCTGTTGTTGTCACAATATAAGCAATCGTGGTTAGTTATACTCGGAACCACACCAAGTTTAGAGATGAACTTTTTGATCCAAACTACCTCCTTAGCAGCAACATACTCAGCTTTTATTGTAAAATCAACCATAATTTCTTAATTCGAACTTTTCCAGCTCACTGCGCCTCCATTCACAGTAAAAACATATCCAGACTGTGATATAAAGTCATCTAAATTTGTTTTAAAACTTGCACTTGCGTACCCATTTACAACAAGCTCGTATTCCAAACTTCCATAAACCTAGAACACTTCTTTAGTTCTTTTCAAGTACTTAAGGATGTTCTTTACTGCTATCGAGTGACTCTTATCGGGATCTGATTGATATCTGCTTGTTGCGCTCAAAGCATATGATACATCAGCTCGGGTGCATAACATGACATACTTGAGAAATCATATAACTGGTGCATGTGAAATTGTATTCATGCGCTCTCGCTCATCATTAGTATTCGAACATTGACTCTTCCTGAGACTTATACCATTAGACATTGACAACTTTTTTAGAGTCTTGCATACTGAACCTATTTAGTACCTTATCAAATATAAGCACACCGACTTAGACCGATCAACCTTTTAAATCTATCCCTATACATCTTAACCCCAAGGATGTGGGATGCATCTTCTAAGTCCTTCATTGAGAAACACTTTCCTAACCAAGGCTTGACACTTTGCAAGATTGGGATGTCATTTCCAATGAGTAATATATCATCAACATACAGTTCCATGTAAACAACCGCGCTCCCACTAACCTTCTTATATACATAAGGCTTATCTTTGTTTTTAATGAAACCAAATTTCCTAATTGCTTTATCAAAACAATGATTTGAACTCCTACAACCAATGCATCAACCTTTGCTCCATTTCTAACTCATAGGATGACTTTTTCTTTCTTTAGCTTTCTACTTCTAGTGGGACCTTGCACTTTAATACAAATGTGAAATCCACATCCGGTATCTAATGTCAGACCCCACTTAATTAGGGCATTTGACCTGCCTAGATTACCATAATCCTTTGATAATCTAGCAGCCTTAACCTTAATCTCAACAAATAAATAATAATCAATCAGAGTATTTATCAAATACGATTCTAAACTAACCATAAAGGGATTCTAAAACAAATCTTGTACCTTAAAGTTTACAAAAAGATTAATTATATAATCCTTAAAATTTCCAAAAAATATTATCACCAGTATCTCCTCTATTTTTAAGCCTACACCAGAAATCCTGACTTTCATAAATCTTCAACTAAACCTACTCAACTTGGTGGAAATGCCAAATGACTCACAGTCCACCCCATAACAATATATATCGCATTCACAAAATTATTTATACATTCTAATGTATCCCAGGTTTTCAAAGTTATTAAACATAATTACCTTAGCTCCTCAGCATTTCAATCGATCATAAAACCATTAATTCAATTCCAATCCGTCTCAAAACATTTCAATATTCCAAAAGGAATCCTAACCTCATATAAAACCCCTTTATACAATATTTTATATTCAACATAACGCATAAATAAATAGAAAGGAAATGAACGAATCACCAATAGTCGGAAAGCTTTCCCTTTCCTTTGTCGCCGCTAATACTTGTCACTACCCAATTATAAAAATTCGATAATGTCAGATATGTAAATCCTACACTATCCAATACACCTGTAGTAACCAAATGCATAATAATCCGAGAAATTTAAACAAAAATATAATCCAAGGAATTTTAAACCAACCGTGAATCCATCTCGTTTCAGTTATCATAACAACTCCAATCCATAAACATAATTTTTCTAATTTTGTTTTTAAAACAAATCTCATTTTTGTTGGCCGACTGCAATCAGAAGATGTCTCTTCCAAAATTGGTGGGTAAACAGTAATAATGATTTATGCGCAGAAAGAATAACCGTACGAGTCTCATTCTTTGAGTCTATCAAAGTATGATCTGGTTCAATGTGACCTCATGATAATCACATGATGCAAAGTATCAGTGACTCTAGCCCCTTCAGTATAATATAGTTCAACCTGTACACAGTGAAATAGACACTACCAGTTCTTACCCTGTAATATACAGTCAGGTAGCTTTATATACCCTGTTTTTCACAGTCAGGCAGACACTGCATAGTTCTACCCTGTAATACAGTCAGGTAGACATCTATACTAAGACTCGAAATGCCTTATTCTTCGCAATAATGTCTGCATGTACGACCACAAATGCAATTTCAAGGATAAATGCAATTGATACGAAAATATAATCATATAATGGAAAGGTTACCATGGGATTTAATGAACCTTAAAACCGTGATACCAATACTCTCTTGCACTCTGAATCAGTTAACTTGTCCACACGAGATTCCAAAGGTGGTCCTACAATCCAATAAGATTCCCCGACCATTCCACAAGTTGTTTCCAACCAATTACACTTAAACTATCTGAATCACGTCCCGAAACCCCACAAATATTTTCAAAATAAATTATCTAGATGCCCAAATTCCATTTTCACTCAAAATTATTGTTCGGCATCAAAAATTACATTGTTTAGGCTTAAATATCAATTTTTCAATTTATTGTATATTCTTCGGTCCAACCTCGACCTGAAAACCCTAAAATTATCTCTGAACCATATTCTCAGATGTCCGGATTCCAATTCTGAATTCAAATTGTGATTCAAAATCAAAAATTACCCTAGACTAGGCCATAAAAAGTTTTTCAGAATCTGGACATTTTCGGGTATCGTAACACGCATTACAAGAAAAATACCCAACAAAAATCACCAAGAACATCCCAAAAATTCTCATTTTCCACAAACGTTCTCAATTTTCATTAATTTTTCCAAAAATCCAATTTTCTCAATTTTCTCAATTTTCCAGTTATTTATTTCATTTTTCTCAAATTTTTAACTTTTCGGGTGTTGTAGCACGCTTTACGAGACAACACTCGGCGTATTGACCCCGAAAACTTCCAATTTCCATTTTATTATCATAATTATATTATTTTGATCAATTCCCTATTTTCCATAATTTTTCAGGGGTTTATTTACTTATTTTTCCTTTTTTAAACCATATATATTTACTTATTTATTTTTTTATTATTTTATATATATTTTTTAAAGGGGGAAGGGGAGTCATCCCCTCCCTCCCTCGTGTCCTCTCTAAAATAGAGAACAAACAACAATTTTTTAAATTCTTTTTTTTTAATTATGGGGTTTATTTACTTATTTTTCCTTTTTTAAAACCATATAAATATTTACTTATTTATTTTTTTATTATTTTATATATATTTTTTAAAGGGGGAAGGCGAGTCGTCCCCTTCCTCCCTAAATCGAACCCCACCATTGGTTTAGGCAAGGGAGACGACCCCTGCGTCATCTCCCTCCTCGGACGAACTGCGAGAGTAGTTCGTCGGAGCTCCCAACACCAACAACCATTAACGACTCAACAACAACAACTCAACAATAACAACAACAACGAACACCTCGATCTCTCCTTCTCCCTCTCGATCTCTCCTTATCCCTTTCGATCCTTCTCTTCTCTTTCTCGGCTTCCATTCTTCTTCTCTGTCTATCTTTTTTATTTTATTTTTTCAACAGAGAGATTAGTTGAAGAAAATGATGATATATATGGTTTCCTCGAGATTCGTATAGCACGAACCTCGAGGCAAATCTAATGTTTTGTTTTATTTTATCCTTCTCAAGATATGTAAAAAAGTATCTCTCGAGCAGTGGCGAATCCAGGGGCAGGGGAGGTCGCTATAACAGCCCATTTTATTAACGATGTTATTCATCTCCTAATTTCAGACATAGACGCCAGCTCAGAACCATGTAGACGTCGCGGGTAGGCTAGGACACACGTCGACCTAGGCACACTAATTAATTTTATGTGGGATGTTAATGTGATTATGTTGAATAGTGATATCGTGCGAGGATGTGTGACAGGTAGTCGCCTCGAAGTGCATGTTAATGCGAGTATTGAAAGGCGAAGTACGAGTACATTAGGAAAACTCAACAAACTTACATAAATATGAAAAAGTCATTAAGTTAAAATGGGTAATGTAACCATAGGCTAACTATATTTAAATTTAAATAATAGACAATGGCATGCCTCAAAATGTGTGTCTAGATGCGGGGCACCAGATATCAGGTAGTCGAAGATTAGTGGGACCATGAATTAGTTTATCTTGATAAATAAAACACTAATCATATGGTTTGAGAAGGCTAACTATAATGTGACTTAATTAAATTAAGAAAGCCTATAGTTTGTAACCAATAAAGTGGATCACAAGATGGGCATCCAGATGATCATAATGGGAGAAACAAGGAAGGGAGTGTGCAATTAGAGTTAACAATGGAGTCATTTGGTAGTATGGGACAACTTTTCTATGAACCACAAGATATCCTCGAGATACGTACGCACGCTTGATCTTAATCAAACATATATATATATATATGACATTAGTGGATTGTTCATTCAAACCACTCACACAATCCATGCAAATCCAAAGAAAACCTAAGGAAAAGAGGGATTACAAGCTGGAAATTCAGCACATTAGGGACCAAATAAAGAGATCAAACCAAGGTAATCATCATCTACATCTCAACCACTTTCCAATGAACCCATTTTTGATTGAATTTAGGGAATTCAGGTTTGATGGTTAAACCTCTGATTTTTTATGAAAACTTGATGAATTACATGTTATTAGCTCATTTTCATTAAGAATTTACAAATGGTTTAACTAGAATTGGTGTTTTTGTTGAATTGGAAAGTTTCGTGAATGCATGAGATTTGGAGAAGTTTGGATTAATTTGATGTTCTTGAGTGTTCTAGTTGTTTTTTTGAAGTTAAATATGTATGGAGAGAATGATTAAACAGGTGAGGTAGCCAACTGAGAGGGAAAGACATAATTCTCGACTTGAGATTTATGTCCCAGATGATAGATAGCGCACTACTTGGAATGGTTAGCGCGCTAATTGTTCTAGGTTTCCAACTTTTCTTCATCCTAAAGAACAGTAGAGCGCTACCTGAATCCCATAGCGCGCTAATGATGGATTAAATATGGATTTAAAAGGTTGTTTTGGTAGTTTTCAACTTAATACACGTCTAAACACTAGGAAATAACCTAAACTTATAAAACTTGGGCTTCCGGGGAGGTCGGAGAGTGGTTTGAGGTTTGAAAAACCCAACTGAAAAAACTCTAAGTATTTGATTCTTTTTCTATTTCATTTCCATCATTTTCTTGTTGTTTCTACTACTCTATTCCGTTACTTAGACGTGGGGTTGAGGTTACTCGCCCGAATTTTCCTAGTTGTGTGCTCATGATGCACTAGAGTGTAGCACGTGTGACCCGGCCCTCACTGAATGGCAACCTTAGCTTGCCCTTGGTGCACGTGTCGGTGACTCAGCGAATTTCGCCAGCACCTCGAGGGACCAAGTGTCGGGCCAGTTAGGTGCGACCACTGGTGGGAACTTGGTGACTCAAAGTATAGTCTAGTCCATCTGAAGTGAGCATACACATTTGTTTAGCTTATCTATTATCTATTCATGCGATGAGCCATTTACAATTGCATGTTTATATTTCACATGTTTACTTGATAGCATTTCTTGCATTTCATTTACTTTATTATGCGAATGCTCAAAGGAGTTCCTTGGGCTTTCACTTACTGTACTCGTCATCTGTCTTATTGTGATGATTGAGTGCAGATCCTAGCACCAGTAGGGGCAAGGGGATCCTAGGTGACTACATTTGAGTGCCCCTCATCGAGGACCTACTAGTACGTGTTTTATTTTGATATTTTGTATATGTTGGGTATTAGGAAACTTGTGCTGATACAGTACATGTGTATATAGTTTATGGTACTATCGCTTATATACGTAGTACTTTTTAGGTTTTCCACAGTAAGATTTGCTCTTATTAATAATGCTTACCATACTAAATTACTTACCAAATATATCAATTAAGGTTTCAGTTGATATATGTATTGACTTGTAATATACAACCAACTAGTATGGTTAGGCATTATTTAAAAACTTAAGGAGAATAAGTTAAGCAAATACTGATAATCCACTAACTAATTTGATAAAACACATGTAGACATGAATTATGAGATGAGAGGTGGACAGGCAGGTGGCAGACACGTGTAGTTGGGCCCACCTGGCAAAGAGTACATAGAGACACGTTTCCCTGGGGCGGCTAGGCCGCCACAGTTGGTGTCGGAGCAAAAGTTCTCGGAACTGGGGAATGTAAAATGAAAGAGCATAAAATCTAATAAATAAACTTTAGTTGTGGAAATTTGATGTTATTACCTTAGAACTTTAGTTGGAAAGTGATGTGAGGCGGGTAGAGTAGGATTTCTATACGTGTTATATTTTGTTATATATATGATATACGTATATAAGGCTAATTTGGAGCACGCTTCTCGATGTAGATCATGAAAGGATAGATGACTACGCCTAAGGAAACTGGTCAGACTAGCGATGCAGCTAGGGATTCCTCGGTTACATTTAGTATGGAGGATCGACTCTATACTCAGGAGACTCAACTGATCAAGGTATTACGGTTGCTACGAGATCAGATTGTTGCATTAACTTGCTACAGCGGTAGCAGGACCTAGAGAACCGGTAGTCGTTACAGTACCCACGAGGACAGCCGTCGCCTCGGTTTTTTCCCAGACACCCGTTTAGAAGGTAGCAGCAGAGAGACAAACAGATAGAGCCACCAGAGTTGTTGTTCCACTTAAGATGCTGACTCCTACACCTCATCCCATGACTATGGATTAGATGACTGTTATCACTACTACTGCTTCTACATCAGGATTCGTCTTGGCTCAAGAGGCGAAGATGTTGAGGGAGTTTATAAAGTTCCAGTCAGGTTTCTTTTTATGGAGCTGGTGACCCCGAGGCTGCAGGGAGATTGATTGTGTCTCATCAGCGTTTCTAAAGCTGATGAAGAATGATGAGAGTGTTTAGGCATGACTGTCGGGAACATGCCTGAGAGGTTACACCGTAGTATGGTTGACCACATATCAGGATACCCATCTAGAGCCGACGACATGGGATGAGTTTACGGAGTTGTTCTATAATCAGTTCATACCTATTGAGGTGAGACTGAAACTGAGGGAGGAGTTCTTGACCCTAAGACAGGGTAACCGAACTTTGATACATTATATGTAGAGATTTTGGTACCTACTCCACTTTTCGATGGATGTCGCTGGGACGGAGCATTTTGCAGATCTATTACTTCACCAGAGGAGTTGATGATAGGATTGCTTCGGCAGTGGTATCATCTGGACCCCACTCAGCAGGACATCTTTGATTGAACGTTGGCACATGAGACCTACCTGATACAAAGAGATGGCAGACGTGTGACTGGGATTGTGGTGCAGACAGGGGCAGAGTTATCCGCTGGACTAGAGGCCGGAGAGACGAAGGAATCATCGGGATAGAGGCCGGAGGGATGATAGACAGGACAGGGGTCGTAGAGATGATCATCAGGGCGATTAGTTCCAAGTATAAAGAGAGACATCCAGTTCACGCCATCACACCAGCACCGGTGGATCAGCGTAAGCCACAACCACAAAAAGATCGTCAGGGTCAAGATCAGGGAGGACATGATAAGAGTTAGAGAGATCGGGGTCAGGGTCCGAGATCTGAAGACGTTTAGGCTGGTAGGCAGGATAGCCGCAAAAGCCACAGGTGTGGCCAGAAGGGAAACTTGAGGATAGACTATAGGACACATCGTCACCACGTCGAGAGCCAAAGCAGGCCAAAGAGAGAGCTCAAGCGGTAGCACAGCCGGATGGCGGGGCAACCAGAAAGCTCGTCGAGGGTACGTTGCGTATTTTTGGTAGACCTATGCATGGTATGTTTGATTCTGGTAGCACTTTATCATTTATTGTTGGCATATTGCTGGAGAGTTATGGTTAGATACGCAGATATTAGACACACACCTTGTCCTCAGTACAATCACTGGGGACAAGATATACCCTAATCAAATATGTAGGGACGTGATGATAAAGGTTGAGGGATATCAATTACCAATTGATTTTCGAGTATTAGAGTACTTGGAGTTTGACGCGCTTCTCGGGATGGATTTGTTGTCACCCTATCATGCACGAATAAATTGTTATGCTAAGAGGATAGAGTTTCATATTCCTGGGATACTAGAGTTCTCTCTAGTTAGATCCGCGATTGACTTACCTATCATTAGAGGCCGACTAGCTACAGCACAGGAGATGGAGGCATTTGCAGCGATAGTTGAGCCGAAGGCTAGGACAAAGGTCAGGATTGAGGACGTACCAGTAGTTAGAGATTTTATTGACTTATTTCTGAATGACCTACCAGGATTTCGACCGCCATGAGCTATTTATTTTATCATTAAGTTGATACCAGGGATGCAGCCAATCGCCACTATACCTTATAGGATCGTTACCCACTTCCTAGGATAGATGATCTGTTCGATCAGTTGGCGAATGCCAGATTCTTCTCGAAGATTGACCTTCGCTTAGGTTATCATCAATTGAGGATTTTAGAAGAGGATATCCAAAAGATTATTTTCAGCACTAGATACAGGCTATTCAATTCACAGTCATGTCGTTTGGGCTGACTAACACCCCAACGATTTTCATGGATTTAATGCATAGAGCCTTGAGACCGTATTTGGACAGATTCGTCATAGTCTTCATCGACGACATATTGATCTATAGCATGACTCGTGAGGATCACGAGAGACATCTTAGGGTAGTTTTGATGACACTAAGATATCATAGATTGTATGCCAAGTTTAGTAGGTATGACTTTTAGATGAGTGCAGCGAGGTTTTTAGGACATGTCGTCAGTGACCAAGTTATCTCTGTGGATTCAGGGAAGATTCGAGCTATCATTGACAAGAGGACACCTGAGTCTCATTGCGATAAACGGAGTTTTCTCGGACAGCGAGGGTACTATCGGCGATTTATGCATAAATTTTCTTCGATTGCAGCGCCAATGACGAGACTGACTAAGAAAGATGTTAGGTTTGAATAGTAAGAGGAGTGTGAGCGGCCTTCTATGAGCTAAAGAGGAGGTTGACTTCGGCACCGATTGACATTGCCGAGCGGGGCAAGACTTTGACAGTTTATACAGATGTTTCGGGCATTGGTCTTGGATGCGTGTCGATGCAGGAGGGTAGATCAATTACCTATCTTTCCATACGGTTGAGACCCCATGAGGGGAATAATCCAGTGCATGACCCAGAGCTTGCAGTGGTCGTCTTTGGATTGAAGGCTTGGAGGCACTATCTCTACGGAGAGAGCTTCATATTGTATACAAATCACCAGATTTTACACTACATATTCACTCATAGGGATCTAAATATGTGCCAGAGGATATGGCTTAAGCTGCTGAAGGACTACGACTTCGCTATTGAGTATCACCCTAGGAAAGCGAACGTCGTAGTGGACGCATTAAGCAGGAACGGGATTGATAGTCAGACTATTCTATGACCTATAACATACGAGCATGGCTTGTTACAGGCGGCATCAATTTTGTGCATGGCAGAGGTATCTACAATGCCTGAATAGTACATTTCTGGTCAGATGAGAGTTTTGACTGTATCGATTGAGAGGGTTGTTATGTGTTAGATGGCTGATGGGCTTTACAAGCGATTTTGTGGTCTGGCTCGGGATTTGAAGTGCACTGATTAGGCAGAAACCACGGATCATTGTTTGAGACACCGAGGAGATTACGAATACCCGCAGATCGAAGATACTGGACAAGATTTTGGAGGATGCACACCGGTCACGCTACATAATTTGTCCTGGTCGTACCAAGATGTACCATGATTTGAGGCAATTATTTTGGTGGCAAGGGATGAAGGCTGATGTACGTAAGGACTTATCACATCTTCCGGCAGGTGAAGGCTGAGCACTTGAGACCCGGTGGACTGCTACAACCGTTACCCATTCCACGGTGGAAATGGGGGCACAACACAATAGATTTTGTTAGTGGACTACCGCAGACATCGAGGTGTCACGATGCAGTTTGGGTTACGATCGATAGACGGACGAAATCAGTTCACTTCATTCCTATTTTTATGAGGTACACGTTCCCACAGCTGAGCATATTGTTTGAGCAGGAGGTTATTAGATTGCATGGGGTGCCAATTTCCATTATATCGAATAGAGATCCCAGGTTGACTTCGAGGCTTTGGGAGGCTATGCAGGAGCAGTTTGGAAGTGGGTTGCAATTTAGTACGACTTATCATCCTCGGGCCAAACGACATCGAAAAGACGATACAAATTTTAAAGGATATGTTAAGGGCTTGTATATTGCAGTTTGGGTGTTCATGGGAGGATTATCTAACTTTGTGTGAGTTTGCATATAATAACAACTATCAGACGAGTATTGGCATGTCACCATTTGAGGTGTTGTATGGAAGGCCCTGTAGATCGCACTGCATGTTAGGCAGAGCCGAAAGATATAATGACCATTGGGCTTGAGATAGTTGTTGATCACACAAAAGATTTAACAGATTCATCAGAGGTTACGAGCCTGAAAAGATATACAAAAGAAATACTTGGATTAGTATCATGAAGGTCTGAGCTATGAAGAAGGCGACATGGTATTCCTGAAGGTTTCCCTTTGGAAGGGTCACCGAGATTTGGTATTAAGGGGAAACTAGCGCCGAGATTCATTGGGCCATACAGGATTGCGCAGTGAGTGGGCAGTGTTGCGTATCGCCTAGAGTTACCTACTGAGTTAGCTGGGGTTCATTCGATATTTTATATTTCGATTTTGAGACTAGCTAGGTTAGAGCCGAGACCGACGATTGATTTGGGGCAGATTAAGGTTCAGTCTGACGTGACTTATGAGGAGAGGCCAATAGAGATCGTTAATTGCAGAGTTCAATTTTGGGACAAAGGGCTCTCTAAGGTCATAGTTTGTTGCCAGCATCATAGGACAGAGGGACTCACCTGGGAGATCGAGTCGACGATGAGAGAGCGATACCCACAGCTATTTCCTTGTATGACGTTTAAGTTATAGTTAAATTTTGGGAAAAAAATTCATTTAGATGGGAAGAACTGTAACGGCTCGTTTTATTAATGCCATTATTCATCTCGTAATTTCGAGACAAGGACGCCAACTCGGATCCACGTGAATGCCGCGGGTAGGCTAGGACACACATCGACCTAGGTACACTAGTTAAGTTGTTGGATTGCTTGTTTGCGATGCATTTCATAAATTTATTTGTTAATACATCGGATGTGTGAATGTTGAGTTGCGATATCGTGCGAGGGTGTCGGATGGGTAGTTGCCTCAAAGTACGTGTTAACACGAGTATCGTGAGGTGAAGTACGGGTACACTAGGAAAACTCAACAAACTTACATAAATATGACAAAGTTATTAACTTCAAATGGGTAATGTAATCATAGGCTAACTATATTGAAATTTAAATAATATATTATGGCGCCTCGCAATGCGTGTCTAGACGCGGGGCACCAAATATCGAGTAGTTGACGATTAGTGGGACCATGAATTAGTTTATTTTGATAAATAAAACACTAACCATATAGTTTGAGAAGGCTAACTATAACGTGACTTAATTAAATTAAGAAAGCCTATAGTTTGTAACCAATAAAGTGGACCACAAGATGGGCATCTAGATGATCATAATGGGAGAAACAAGGAAGGGAGTATGCTATTGGAGTTAAAAATGGAGTCATCTGGTGGTACGGGACACGTTGTCTATGAACCACAAGATATCCTCGAGATACGTACACACGCTTGATCTTAATCAAACATATATATATATATGACATTAGTGGATTGTTCATTCAAACCACTCACACAATCCATGCAAATCCAAAGAAAACCTAAGGAAAAGAGGGATTACAAGCTGGAAATTCAGCACATTAGGGACCAAATAAAGAGATCAAACCAAGGTAATCATCATCTACATCTCAACCACTTTCCAATGAACCCATTTTTGATTGAATTTAGGGAATTCAGGTTTGATGGTTAAACCTCTGATTTTTTATGAAAACTTGATGAATTACATGTTATTAGCTCATTTTCATTAAGAATTTACAAATGGTTTAACTAGAATTGGTGTTTTTGTTGAATTGGAAAGTTTCGTGAATGCATGAGATTTGGAGAAGTTTGGATTAATTTGATGTTCGGAGTGTTCTAGTTGTTTTTTTGAAGTTAAATATGTATGGAGAGAATGATTAAACAGGTGAGGTAGCCAACTGAGAGGGAAAGACATAATTCTCGACTTGAGATTTCTGTCCCAGAGGATAGATAGCGCACTACTTGGAATGGTTAGCGCGCTAATTGTTCTAGGTTTCCAACTTTTCTTCATCCTAAAGAACAGTAGAGCGCTACCTGAATCCCATAGCGCGCTAATGATGGATTAAATATGGATTTAAAAGGTTGTTTTGGTAATTTTCCACTTAATACACGTCTAAACACTAGGAAATAACCTAAACTTATAAAACTTGGGCTTCCGGGGAGGTCGGAGAGTGGTTTGAGGTTTGAAAAACCCAACTAAAAAAACTCTAAGTATTCGATTCTTTTTCTATTTCATTTCCATCATTTTCTTGTTGTTTCTACTACTCAATTCCGTTACTTGGACTTGGGTTAAGGTTACTCCCCCAGATTTTCCCGGTTGTGTGTTTTTGATGCACTGGAGTGTAGCACGTGCAACCCGACCCTCAATGAATGGCAACTTGAGCTTGCCCTTGGTGGACGCGTCGGTGACTCAGCGGATTTGGCCAGCACCGCGAGGGACCAAGTGTCGGGCCAGTTAGGCGCGACCACTGGTTGAAACTTGGTGACTCTAAGTACAGTCTAGTCCATCTAGAACGAGCATTTACATTGCCTATTTATATTCCGCATGTTTACTTGACGGTATTTTTTGCTATTCATTTACTTTATTATGCGAATGCTTAGAGGGGTTCCTTGGTATTTTAATTACTTGTACTTGTCATCTGTCTTGTTGTGATGATTGAGTGCGAGATCCTAGTACAAGTAGGGGCAAGGGGATCCTAGGCGACTACATCCGACCGCCTCCCATCTGGGACCAACTAGTACATGTTTTATTTTGATATTTTGTATATTTTAGGTATTGGGAGACTTGTGATGATACAATTTATGTATATATACCATGTTTATGGTGTTTTTGCTTATATACTTTATATTTTTCGGGTTTTCCACAATAGGATTTGCTCTTATTAATAATGTTTACCATACTAAATTACTTACCAAATGTATCAATTAAGGCTTCTGTTGATATATGTGTTAACTTCTAAGATACAAACCACTAGTATGGTTAGGCATTAGAATAAACATTTAAATACTTAAGGAGAATAAGTTAAGCAAATACTAATAATCCACTAACTAATTTGATAAAACACACGCGGACACGAATTCTGAGACAAGAGATGGATGGGCAGGTGGCAGACACGTGTAGTTGGGCCCACCAGGCAAGGAGTACACCGGGACACGTCACCCCGGGCGACGGGCCGCCACATTCGCCCCCCAAAACCTCCGACGCTCTACATTATCCTTACGGTCGACACACGATCCCTACGTAATTTTGTCATTTCCGCCTCTTATGGTCGACGCACGTTCCCTATGTTAAAGTTCGCTGCCCTAACAAGATTTTCTAGTTCGGCCACTGCTCTCGAAGCCCATCCAATGGTTATCAGCTCATCCATCAAACTTAACCGCCTTAAGTTTGATTAATATTAAAATTTTCTCGAGATTCTTGTAGAATGAAACTCGAGACAAATAAAAATATAATTTAAATCAAATTAATTTCCTTGGAAATTGGATGGCAGGCATCTCGAGGCATCACCAATTGTCAACCAATACACCACTGATCCAACAATTTCACTTCTCGACACTCGTGCTATGTGCATCTCGAGGCACATCCAATATATATTTTATTTAGTTCAAAACTATAGGATCCATTTATATATTTATACATATAACTTATATATATTCAAATATATATACCCCATGTATATATCAAAATGTTCCAAAACGTTCCAAAACTCTCGAATTACTCTTCTTTGCACACACATCGAGGTATGGGGCCCACGCCAGCTCTTTAACTCCATTAAAAGTCCAAATTATGAATTTTTAAATTTAAAATTAAATATTTTTCATGAAATTCGAAACTATAGTTCGAGTCGATATTTTAACTATCTTAGCACCTGTCTCGACACGTATTTCGAGACAAAACCCCGCGAAATATTGAATTCACTCGATCGGAATTTCGCAAAATAAAATAATATATAATACACAACATTAGGCAAACATCACATAATAATAAAATTAATTATAAATCTCAATTTCACTAGTATTAAACTCCCGACTCGCGGCTAAAACATTAATTAGGCTCCCGTAATCCATGATTAACCATAATTACCGGTTTTAAATTTTCGGGATTTGACATCTAATACCCAGGAATTACTAGTAGACAAGTTAATTTCAATAACGTAAATACTTTAAGCAGTAGTCGCACTACTCTTTTTTTTTGGATCTTCAAGATAGAGCTTGCAATTTCTGAAACAATGCCCGTGTGCACGTCATAAATGACAATTTGCTTCTTTTCCTTTTCCTTATAGGACTATAAAGTAGAAGTAGCTTTAGGTTTGACTTGTTCCATAGGCTTTGTGACAGTCACAACAACTTTGGCAACTTTAACCTTGCCTTTGCCCTTTTTATTCAGAGCTTTTCCTTTCTAAACCATCAACATATTAGCAAAGGGTTTCTTAACATTATGGTCAATAGCCTAAAGCATCAAATGCAACTCCGAAATAGACTTTTCCATATCATTCATGTTATAGTTCATAACAAATTTTGAATAACTATCATGGAATGAATTCAGGATCAAATCTATAGCTAACTCTTGGCTTATGAGAATTTAAGTATGTTAAGATGATCAATATAGCCCTTTCATTTTCGGAATATGAGGACTAACTTATGCACCCTCAGCCATTCTAAAAGAATGAAAGTTCTTAATTGTCTCAAACCTTTTTTGCCTAGCCTGCTACTAGATGATTTCCATCTGCATCGTAGCCATGTCATAAACTTCCATGTGTTGCATGTTCTTCTGATGTTCAGGAACCATGGTTGCCAACATAATACTTGCAACATCAATTAAGTCGTTGAAATGCTTAGTATGGGCATCCTTCATAGCTCTTGAAGCATAGGCTAATAGGTCCTTAAAAATATGATCATCCAGGACATACAGCTTGTGTTCATGCTTAAGAACAAGTCTCAAGTTTTTGAATCAGTCAAGAAAGTTTGTCACATACAACTTATACTTCTCAAGGATGGATTGCAGTGACAAAGGATTAGTGTGATTTGAAGAAGCCATAAATCTACAATAAAGATTAAGCAAAAGTTCATTTTAGTATAGATGAATTGACCCCCACTAAATTAACAACCCTCCTAAAATACTATGTTAATTTATGGGACTAAAATCCATGTTTAACCTAATTAAAAAACAACAAAGGCATGAAACTTTGAATTAGATTATTTAGGAAGGTACCTATTACAAATTACAACATATGCAACTTTTAGTTGTGTTTTATAAGAATATGACATTTTATGTCTTAGTATGTTTTATCTCATTCTGTGCCTAAAGCCCAAAACCGTTTCGATAGCTTTATCAAGTCTAACCATTTCAAATAGTAGAGTAACCGTTACTCTAGTTGCCTCACTAAGGTAACATCATATATAACGACCCATTACCTTAAGTAAATGATTAACATTAATTCGATTTCTAATTAACCAAGGTTAGGCTCATGGTTAAGCCCGACTTGTCTCGATTAGTGTCAAATCCCAAGATTTTTAAATTAGTAATTACGGTTAAAATCCATCCCTTCACCTGCCCAATCTATCCGCGCAGTTTGACGGATAGGGGCAACTCTATGTGATTCGCTCGCTTGCTTGCTCCTATCAGCTGACTCTATTGCCTGCCGATTAGCGAAACCCAAGATTAAGGAAGCTTAATTATGGTTTTGGCCGCGAGTCGGGAATTAAACACCGATGAATTTGAGATTTATAATTATTTTTATTAATCTGTGATGTTTACCTAGTGTTGTGTATTATATATTATTTTATTTTGTGAAATTTCAGTGATTGAGTAAAGTTGAGATTCGTGGGGTTTTATTTCAAGATACGTGTCGAGACAGGTGCCAAGATAGTTAAAATATTGACACAAACATTAGTTTCGAGTTTCGCGACGAGAATTTAAATTCAAAATTCAAAATTTAGACCTTAAATGGACTTAACGAGCTTACGCGGGGATTTGCCTCTGTTTTCGTGTAAGTCGGGATTAGAGGTAGCGTGAAATGAAATGAAGTTGTGTGATATCTTGTTTTGAGTTTGGTTTCGGTTGACAGCAGTCGAGGTTGAGATTTGATCCAAACTGGTGCAAGTTTGGATAAGTATGGCAAGAGGATTGGCCCATAAGGGTTCTGTATGTCATGGACAAAGTTATGATTTTTAGGGTTTTGGTGTGACCACAACCAGTGTTATAGACATTTAATGAAGATGGACAGTTTTGTCGAGAGTTTTGTTCAATTTGGTGAAAAGTTGGATAGAAAACGAGCGCCAGAAGTCAAAACAAGTCAAAATAAGGATTTTTGGAATTAATAAATTAAAAGAAATTAAGCTGTTGACAAGCAGCTGATGGTTTATATATAAATAAAAAAAAAAAAAAAAAAAAAATCAATCGATTCCTTTTATATTTAACAGAACATTTTCTCCAACCCTCTCAAATCAATCTTTCGCTCCGCGAGCTCCCGACATCCAATTTTAGCTCGGTTTCTTTCCGCAAAACGGTAGAGCATCACGAAACGTTCAGTTTGAGCTAAGTTTATGCGGTATAAATGAGGTATTCAGCCTACAATTTGATAAATTCTCAATGCCATGCATTTTTCCTCAATTCAATTTGAATTCTCGCGACTTTTTTATTTCTTTTGCGAGGTTTTGATAGAAATTGGTTGGAATTGTTGTTAATTTGTACATTGGATTAATTTGCGTCAATTTGAGATAAATTCCACGGACGTGGGTTAGGGTTTTGATGAGGTAAACTAATGCTATTCAGTTGATAATTATTTTGGTGATGTTTTAATAGTTGATATTAATTATTGGTTTTAATCCAATTTGACTCCAGGGGGTGTGAAAATATTTTGGTATTAGTATCGGGTGGTTTTGTGGAGTTTATTGTTGAGTTTTGAGGATTTAATTGCGAAAATATTAATTTGGAGAAGTTTTTTTTAGTTTAAAATATATAAAGTTGCCAAGTCGACAAGCCATATGGGAAAATTTATAACTTCTCCTTCGGTGATCCAAATTGGGTGTTCTTAGAGTCTATGGAAAGTAGGACATGAGTACTACAAGTTGCTTCAAGGTCATTATGACAAATATTGAGGTTTTCAAAGTTAAAAAGTTACCCCAAGTTGGCTAGTTGAAAGCTAGTTGAAATAGTTATATAAATTAATATTTTTGGAAACTGTTCTCAAGTGTACTTTGATCTCGATTATCATTGGGCTTTGTGATATCGTTTCACTTGAAGCTTGACCCATAATACAATTAGGTATGCAGCGAAACTATTGGAACCATTTTCAAGGTGATCCGACACTCCGAGAACCTCAAAAATTAAGCTTGAAGTTGGCTTTTTGTAGGGTTAAGTAAATCTCATGGTAACCTTTACATTGTATGATTATATTTCTTATAAATTATGTTGATCCTTAAATTGCATTTTCATTGTACATGCATACACGATTTTAGAGGGTAAGGCATTGCGAGTCTCCTTATAGTGTCTATATCGGGGTTAATGAACACTATATTTTGCTTGAGGGACTGGAGTCACTGATACTTTGCATCATGTAGTTATCATGAGATCATGTTGAATCAGATCATACTCCCATAGTCTAGAGAAACGAAACTCGTTTGATTATTCTCCCAGCGCATGAGTCCTTATTACTATTTACTTACCACTTTTGGAGACCGATCGTCTGATTATGGTCGGATAACATAAACGGGATGGATTCACGGTTGTATTTAAATTCCTTAGTTTATATTGTTCGTTTAAATTCCTTGGATTATTATGCATTTGATTACTACTGGTGTACTGGATAGTTTGGGATTTACTTATCTGACATTATCAAATTTTTATAATTAGATTATGGCAGGTTTTAGCAGCGACAAAGGAAAGGAAACGCTTTACAATTATTATGACTTGCTTTGTTTCTTTCTTTCTATGTTTGTATTATTTTTCAATATAAAATATTGTATCAATGGTTTTTGGGTTCATATGAGGTTATGATATCTTTTGAAAGTGTTGAAATGGTTTTGAGAAGGATTGAATTTGTTTTAATGGTTTTAGGATGGATTGGAATACCGAGAAGTTAAGGTATTAATGATTTAATAATGTTGAAAGTCTGAGATAGGTTAGAATGAATAAATAATCATTATTAATACGATATATTTTGTTATGAGGTGGATTGTGAGTCCTTCGGCATTTCCACTAAGCTGAGTAGGTTTGTTGAAGATTTATGAAGGCCATGATTTCCAGTGTAGGCTTAGAAATAGAGGAGATGTTGGCGAAAAAATTTTACGAATTGTTAAGGATTATATAATTAATATTTAGTTATTTTAAGGTACAAGATTCGTTTTAGAATCATATTTGATAATTACTTTGATAGATTTTTAATTATTTATTGATTGAGAGGTTAATGCTGCTAGATTATCAGAGGATAACGATAATCTAGGCTGATCAGATGCCCTAATTAAGTGGGGTCTGACAATGATGTTATCAAAGCTTAGGATTCTAAAACAATCTTGGTGATTGAGGCCTAGTGAGTGATTAGTTGGGAAGTAACGTGATGAAACGGGGTTAAAAAGTTTAAAAACTGTATGATTGTGTTATGTGTGTTTTATATTATCTAGAAATCAATGGAAATGACTTGTTGAACCATTTTTCTTGCAAATTTTATTGCGAAAAATTATTGGTGGACAGCAAGAGCTGGATTAGGGATTTGACGAGGATAATAGGGATCCATAATATGTGGATTCAAATATATTTGAGAATTTGGTTGTGAAAATGTTAGAGTCGATAAATACCTGAGCTACTAACCCAGGTATTTATAGTTGTGTGGCCCAAGAAGTTCCTAATGCCACTTCAGTCGCTCATGAAGAGCAGACTACCATTGCAGTTCATCCAAAAGTTGAACTGGTTGTTGTAGTTTATGGTTCAAACTGATACATTCATTGATAGTGGAATGTCACGGGAGGAAAAGTATGAAGAGTTTGGCACTATTATATTAAGGATTAAACTGAACATTCTATGAGAGGTTCGAGATAGGGCCAATACTACGTGATTATACAAGTTTTCAGCACGGATCGGGATGATATTAGGGCATCGTGGAGTCAGGACAAGAATCAAATTTTTTGGATAAGAAAAATTTTCCTATAAGGTTTAACCCTAAGTTCCAAGTGAAGATGAAAGATTTGAGGATTAGTTAAGATGACACAAACATACTTTTCAGTCTTCAGGTCAAAAAGGTATACCTTAGTTGCAGAGGAATGAAGGTAAGGGTCGAGGATTTTAGGGGGTAGGCCTCGAATCAGAGATCAACATCTATTCAGGAATCTTTTGTAAGTAAAAAACTTACAGCGACATGTTTTAGGTATGAAAAAGAAGGTCACATCTGCCGAGACTATTCTTGGAATCTGAGTGTGATTACGTGTTTTGGGTATGGAAAGAAAAGACATTATGAGAGACGTGTCCATAACTTTTAAGTGCATCATTTTGTGTGTCACAACCTCAACAAGATATCAGGGAATATGTTCTTGTAGTTATTGAATGAGATTCAAGTACAAATCGTAATCTTATTGAAGGTTCGATTTTAGTCGTGGTCAAGTGGTGATTGAGTTAGGGTTAACTCCAGTGTGAGTCCCTATTCATCTTATACTATACACAATAATTGGGGATAGGGTGGATCATTATTTAATGTATGAGAAATATGTTGTTGAGATCTCTGAACACGATATGGTTGTTGATTTTGTATGTTATAGTTATTGGACTTTGAGATGTTGCTGATAATGGATTAGCCAGTCATTAGGAATAAATATAAATTCTTAATGGAACTATAGTACAAAGGCTAGATTTAAAATTAAACTAGAGGAGATTCTTATGGTTAGGGATTCGTGGACATGTATTTTAATGGATTAACTGGAATTCCATCTCTAATAGAGATTAATTTTGTGATTGATTTGGTTTTGGAACTAGACCAATAACTATGTTGTCGTATAGGATATCTTTGAAGGAATTGCAGGAGTTACAGTATCAGTAATAGGAGTTTATGGATAAAGGAGTTTGTTTATCGATTTATTTCTTCGTGGGGTGTAATAGTCTTTTTTGTAAAAAAGAAAAATGGTAATTCGAGTCTCTACATTGATTATAAATAGTGAAACATAATCATTATTCGAAATAAATATCTATTGCCTCAAATTAATGATTTGTTTAATCAACTGAATAGATCAAAACTCCTTTCAAAGTTTTATTTTAGTTAAGGTTACTATCAGTCGAGAGTTTAGGAAGATGGTGTACAGAACACTGCATTTATTATCAGATTTAGTTACTTTTAGTTTATTGTTATGTCATTTGGGTTCACTGATGTTCCAGCAATGGTTGTAGATTTGATGCAGTGAGTGTTGAGGTTATGTTTGGGTCACTTTCTGATAGTGTTCATTGATAATATCGAGATATACTTTAAGTCTCACGAAAATCATGAATAATATCTTAGAGTTAATCTCTAAAATTTGAGAAATCATAAGCTGCATGCTAAGTTTGGCCAATGCAAGTTTTGGTTATCTGAATTGGGTGATGTGGTTTATATGAAATGAGTTTTGGTGGATTTAGCCAAGAATGAGGCTATCATTGGTTAGTCAGAACCTGTCAAAGTGACGAAGATATGGAGTTTTCTGGTTTTAGCTGGCGATTATTGTCAAGATGTGAAAGATTTCAAATATAGTTGCACCAGTTACTAAATTAACTCAGATAAATATTCCAATTGTTTGGTCAAATGAATACAATACTGTATTTTGAGAAATTGAAGAAGCGTTTGACTTTAGAACCAGTTTTTGTATTGCCTAAAGCGAGGAAATGGCTTACATTTTAGACTTATGCATCGAAAGTGGGTTTGAGTTGCATGTTAATGCAAAATGGAAGGGTGATTGTTTAGGCTTTTGTTAATTAAATATTCACGAGAAGAATTATTATGTTTATGTTTTGAAATTAGCGGCCATCGTGTTTGTTTTGAAGCTGTGGAGATATGGGGGAAGTTTTATGCTATTTCCAAAACATAAGAGTTTGAATGATTTTTTCTCTTAAACAAAATTGAATGTGAGACAATAATAATAGTTGAACGTTAGAAAGACTTTAATCTTAGTCTTAAGTACCATTCGAGTGAAGTTAATGTTGTTACTGACATATTGAGCATGAGGAATACTAAAACATTATATGCAACTAGTTGATTGACTTACGAGTATGAGTTGCTCGAAAAAGTCATTGTTATGATTTTGTCGGAGGTTCTTAAGGTTGATGATGAACTGACTTGTGCTCAGTTTAGAGTAGAACTCGTCTCTATTTAGAAAGTGATAGAGTGTCAACATAGTGATGTGGATTATGAAAAGTTTAAGGGGTTTGCTGATAATAGTAATAATCCAGATTGAGTTGAGTTTGTGGATTAAAGTTTGAGGTTTAAAGGCAGACTGTGGATTCCATTAGTGGCTGAGATTCGGGATGAGATATTGAGAGAATCTCATCGGTTTAGATTTAGCATTCATCCTGGCAGAATCGAAATATGTTATGATATAGGGTGATTGTATTGGTGGCCAGGGATGAAAGCTGATGTGTGTGATTATGTGAGGAAACGTGAGATTTGTCAACAGGTTAAGGCCGATAGGCAGAAAGCTGGAGATACGTTGCAGCTAATTCCCATATTGTAATGAAAATGGGAATATATCATGATAGAATTTGTTATTCATCTGCCTATTTCTTGGGAGAAACATGACGTGGTGTGAGTTATTGTTAATGGACTAACGAAGTTTGCTCATGTTCTTTCTATGTACATTTCGGATACCTTCACACAGTTGAGCTTGTTGTGTGGGCGAGAGGTGGCTCATTTTTTTGAGTGTCGCTGATGATCTTTTCTTATCTTGATGCTCGGTACACATCGGGGTTATGGCAGGGCTTACAATGATAATTTTGACATTCAGTTTTATTTCAGTTCTGTATTTCATCCTCAGGTGGATAGTCAGACTGAAAGGTGGATTTATGTATTGGAGGACATGCACAAGGCTTGTGTACTGGTATTTGGAGGTTCATTGGAAGAAAACATACATTTGTGTGAGTTCTTTTATAATAACCATTTTTAATAGTGTATTGAAATGACTCCATTTTAGGCATGGTATGGGATACCTTGTCGATCTCCTAGTTGAACCGGAGGATTGGGTGGAGTTGGAGTCATAGATGGTTGGAGATCACACTGAGGTTATGCAGCAGATTTGTCTAAGATTGAAAACAAAACAGTTTAGAAAAGATACAAGATTTATTATGATCTCTATCACCGATTTGTGATAATAATGAAAGAAATTGGGTGTATTTGAAAGTATCCCCTTGCAAAAGGCCATTACAGGTTTGGACTAAAAGGAAAACTCTCTTTTTTATGTATATGGTCATTTGATATTGTGAAATGTGTTGGGAAGTTTTTGTATTAGTAGTACAGGCTCAGTATGCCGAAATAGATGACGTATTTCACGCGTTTATGTTCAGGCGAAAAGAATCTGATTCGCATCATATAGTTGAATGGAATCAGTTTGATTTGTAGAGTAACGTGTTGTATCAATAGCTAACATGAAACAAGAGGCGTGTATGAGAGAGCATTTTTCGAATCTCTTTGAGTTCAGGTAGATTTGGTAAAACTTAAATTTCGAGGACGAAATTCTTATTATTTGGGAAGATAGTCAAATCCAGAAATTCTTAAATCGATAATTACGGTTAATTCGAGATTAAGGAAGCTTAATTATGGTTTTGGCCGCGAGTCGGGAACTAAACATCGGTGAATTTGAGATTTATAATTAATTTTATTAATATGTGATGTTTGCCTAATGTTGTGTATTTATATTATTTTATTTGTGAAATTCGGGTGATTGAGTAAATTTGAGATTCGCGAGGTTTTATCTCGAGATACGTGTCGAGACGGGTGTCGAGATAGTCAAAATATTGACATAAATATTAGTTTCGAATTTTGCGATGAATAATTGAATTTAAATTAAAACTCAAAATTTGGACCTTAAATGGATTTAGCGAGCTGACATAGGGATTTGCCTTGGTTTGCATGTAAGTCGAGATTGGAGTGAGACGAAGTTTTGTGAGATCTTGTTTTGAGTTTGGTGTCGGGTGACAGTAGTTGAGGTTGAGATTTGGTCCAAACTTGTGCAAGTTTGGATCACCAATGTTGCTTCAAACATAAACTTAATAAAAACTAACTTACAACTCTCACAAACTTGTTAAGAGAAAATAGGGCCCTTAATTTCAAAGCCCTGAGGTCCTATTTTTTTTATTCCTAAGCTATAAAAATCATTAATAAACTCAAATTCTTGGTACTAATCTAAAAACTTATCACCGACCTCAGCGATTTGTTAGCGAATCCTATTGATGAGTTAATTACAAAAAAATATCTTTTTATACTCCACCGAATCATTTGGAGATTCCTTTGTAAATCCATATTCGTTGGCTCTTCTCTACTTCTGATTTTGGTAGCGATTCCTGTGCAATCTCATATCGATGGCTCATCGTTCGACCTTTTCTTTAGTTGTTTGATTTGCTCTTCTTCTGCTTTTTCTTCTATTTCTTCATTTTTCTTAATTAAATCCTGAAATCACAAAAATAAGAGAATAACCAGTGTAATATCATCGTTTATATATAAAATCAAAGTAAATTACAATATAAAACATGTCTAATTATTGACTTGTCACTTGATCACGCGTTTTTGATTAGATGTTTTACAATTTACCATGGCCATTAGAGCATTTAAGCAGGATATGGACGACACAACTGTAAAATACATAACATTGATAAATAGTTATTGATTATGGAGGCATGAATAGTAAACTTAATTAGTTATGAATCTAAAGATTTGGAACTTACAGCAACGTGATTTTTACGTTATTCACTCTGATAGGTAGATTTCTTGTTTGCACATTAGAATCTTTTCTGTAGCGATGGTGGATTGAAGTAGATTTGAAGGAAATATGTCTATTCTAATTAGCATTGAACACACATACTGAAGATGAAGGAATTGAGTTGGAAAGCATAGTTATTCATTGCTTAGGTGAAGTTGAGAACTAAGATCTTCTTAATTTTAAAGTACAAGTATTTATATTGTTTTCTATAATAAAATAGTTTAGTTAAAAACCAATTAAAAGGGGTTTTCTTAGCAATAGAGTGAATTTAACTAAGTTAATCATATGCAAAACACCTTTTCTCGAGGTATATATCCATAATCCGCATTTGTTGATCACATTATTACTACAATCGACCCATCATATTTAAAGCCACGATCAAGTCTTTGGCACTGTTGTCAGGACTAGGTAGCCACTCTGGTTTAGTTAGTTTACAAAATTTAAGTAATTTACTTTCAAGTTTTTTTTAAAAAGAAAAAAAAGAAAAAAAAGTTGTTGAAGTTTTAAGTTTGATAATCTACACTTGATCTTTATGTTTTCTTTTTCATGGAGAATCAGTGCATATGTAGCAAAGGAGAGAAAGACTTAATGCCTTATGACCTTGAGATTGACATAATAAACAAGGAAAAGAAAAAGAAAGGAATCAAGTTGACGGAGGATCAAGTATGAAACCAACATCAAGGCTGAGGGAATAACTAAGCCGAAAGTGATATGGTAGTGCAAGATAAAGTGCGAGGACAAAGATGTATTTGTGACTACTTCAAGCCCGAAGTTTAATAGACTTACAATGGAGTTATGAAGCTTCCAGCGAACACCACCGAGTTCGAACGGAGACAGTCTCTAATCAACGTGGTGCAGAATAGCCTATTCTACAGGCTAGCGAATGAAGATCAAGTTGCACATGTGAAGAAGTTCTTGGAGAAGTGCAACACTGTGCACATTACCAAAGTTACAAAAGAGGTGATCAGGGTGAGACTTTTCTTATTTTAATTTGGTGGACAAGTGAAATCATGGTTCTAAGGATTGAACGTAGGGAGAATGACTTTATGGGCAAAAATCAATGAAATATTTCTGACAAGTTCTTTCCCTCCATGGAAGGTCGAAGAAAGGAAAATGTAAATCAATCAATTTTTGCAAGTACATGTCAAGTCTGTTGGCGATGCTTGGGAAAGATTCAAGGAGATTCTGAGGAGATGTCCATGACATGGATATGTAAAATGAACACAACTGCAGAACTTTTACTATGGAATAAATCACAGCACCAGAACACTAGTATGTCGCAGTAGGTTGTTCTTTACTAACCAAGGATGAGGATGGAGCATTAAATCTCCTAGATCTTATAACTCAAAACTCAGCAACTGGTAATCGTTCCCTTGTGAGGAAGCCAGTAGGCGTATATGAGTTTGATTTGCAAGCTGCGATCATGGCACAAATATCCAACCTGAGCAGTCAAATTGCAAAACTTCAAATGGGACAACAAAGTCTAAAAAGTGTAAGCTATACAACAACCCATTAATCACCAAGCCATGGTGGTTAATCCAATGGACATGCAGTAAGGAATAGAGATTAAGGAGATCAACTTCATGAAAAATCAGAGTTATAGGCTGAAAGGAATGGCTCCTCAATGGTCTTAGGAAGGATACAATAACTCCAACTTCTCATATAGAAATCCTGAAAATGCACTAAAGTTACTTCATGACTTTGATCACTAAGTCAAACAAGGGAAGCTAGTGCAGAGCAAAGAAATGACTTCATTGAAGTCAATTGAGATATTCTTGCACGCCATCGACATGAGAAAGATATAGAAAATGTGAAGCAAACTATAAAGAGAATATACAATGAGAGATCATAATTCATTAAGAACCTGGAGAGACATATTGGTCAGCTAGCCATTACTTCAAATTCAAGGAAGGAAGGGTAGTTTCCGAGTAACACTATCACAAATCCTAAGGAGAATGTTAATGTTATTTACATGATGAGCATTACGGCAACGAATGAGCCAATGCAAGAGCAAGTGATGTACAAGCTAAATAGAGTCAACACTTTGGCTATGATAAAGTATGAAGTAATGCATGAAAAGGGAATAGAAGTGAGGCAAAATGAACTCAAAAGATTCAAGCAATAAAGGATCAATGCCATGAAGAATAACAAGAAAGGGAAGAAATGATGGAAAGCAAAGAAAAAAGATGAAGAACCTTTTGATGAAGCACTGAAAAGAAATAATATCAAGGTTGTTCCAAATAAGCCAGAACAAAAACTCAAGTTCACACCGAGACTTCAACAGAGGAGAGATCCTGAAGACATATGCACACCATTAAGCTTTTATGGGTACCAATTTAGAAACATCTTGTATGATACGGGAGCCTTAGTCAATGTAATGCCTATAAAAGATATTTTACAATATAATTTGAAGATTAATTTTCCTGATACCATGGATTTGCAAGTAGTTGATGGTAACTGGGTACTAACAATCAGGAGAGTCTTGAATGTGCGTGTGAAAATGGGTTGGTTAACATTTATCATTGATTTTTAGATTATGGATTATGATATTGATGATGATGTGTCTATGATACTTGGACGACCATTCTGGAACACTACCAATATGGTTTTACACAAGAGGAAGAAAATGATCACAATGAGTATCAAGGAGGATGATGATGTAAAGAAGATTATCTTTGTTGAATGGCAAGAAGTACATCTAAATGGAATAAATATCATTATCCCCGACTTACAAATGGAGTATCTTGATTTAGACTCAAACTAAACGAGCGAAAAAACGTCGAGTTAATGATGTTTAACTAAGTGCTATTGGGAGGCAGCCCAGGAGTTTTTATTAATTCAGTTTTCAAATTGCATTTAGTTAGTTATTTATTTGGTTTAGTTAGAACAATACATATTTTTTAATTTTCTAACTTTTGAAAGTTTTGTGCTAAATGTACATGAAAGACCATTTGTCTGGTGACATTTCATCGGAATGGAAAAGTCTCGACTAACTTTTCAAAGAGCGTAAAAGAACAAAAGAGTAAAAGCGGTCAAGGTCAGGTAAACGAACAAATCACGGGTAAGTTTTTATGGAACTTTGATATATATATATATATAGTATTTCATTTTATCGCGACGCCTTGTGTAATAATTCACAAACCTAGGAGAGAACCAATAGAGAGTTAATGCAAAATATGCAAAATTATAGAGATAGCCAGGTTGACGCCATACATGTACACGCACAGTGTCGTGAGTGTAAGGGGACGGTGCTAACAGGGCATCGATCCGTGAGCAAAAACATGCTTACATCATTCTCGACGCCATGGTGGTGCAGTGTCGACACTGTACTTTATAAGGGACGGTGTCGGTGTCAAGATATGGGTTTTAAACCTATTTCAACCTATATTCTCCCACTTGAAACATATTCCATATACCACCAACTAAGCATACACCCCTATAGAACCCTTGATTGCTCAATTTTAAGTGAAAAAAATGTGTTCTTAGTGATTAAGAGTGAAAAGAGAGATTACATTGTGGATTTGCACATGGAGGAAAGCTAGGGCATTGATTTGGAGAAGAGATCGAAGTGAGCACTAGAGTTTTAGTTTGTGAGCAAAGTGAGAGGGCTTTGATTGATAGGGGCTTAGAGAAACAATCTACACCAGAAAGTGGTCCGGCACAAAGGTAAATTAATAAATTCATTAGTTATGCTTTGGAAAGTTCTAGAAATTCTTGATGATATTGCATGAATTGTTGATATGAGTTTGTTAGATAGAAATTTTAAGTTATGTAGATTTTGAGCATCATTGTGGCTAATGGTGAACTACTCTATATATTTTGGATTATTTGGCGTTTGAATGACCCTTTATGAATGAAAAATTATGACTTTAGGTGATTTGAAGACCCATATTGTGAGTTGTTTTGTTGTGTGACTTATTGAGAAAATGCCAAGAACAAGGAGGCAAGCAAGTTAAGTTAGAGTAAATGATTATGAGGCATCATCATCAAGAGATCCAAATGAGGATGAACCAAGATCTTTTAAGTCTAAGTATTACATTAGCAAAGAGGCTAAAGAGAAATAATAGTTCATTGAACATAGGAAATTCATTTGCGATAGAGGAGTTTATCTACCGACTAAGTATGACAAAGAGAGTAAATAATTTCATTATGCAGCAAGGTTGGGAGCAATTCACTCAAGATTATAGGGAGAACAATGTTAATGGAGTGAGTGAAGTTATTTATGAATTTTATGTCACTGTAAAGTTTACTAAAAAATGTGACTCACTGAAGGTGATAGGGTATATGTCCCCCTTAATGAGCAATACATAAATATCATCTACGGGTTAAAGCACTTGTGTATCGTTGAAGAATCACATACCGTCCTTAATGATTTGTGTGAGAAACCCTATAAACGATACCTTTTTAGAGTTTTTGAGAGAGCATTGGTTGTCCAAGGATAACAATGATGAGTAATAGGAGCTGAGAATGTGCCAAAGCACATTAAGAAAGGGAGCGTGAGGAAAGTTTTTAGAATGTGGCAACACTTTCTAGTTGCTTCATTGTACTCGACCACTCAGCTGGGCGAGATCAACAAGCTCGAGGCGACTTGTTTGTAAGAAATTATAAGGAATAAGAGGATCAACGTGGGATATATCATCTATAAGAATATGAGAAGTCTATTATGTCTAAAAGAGACAAAAACTATTTTTTCCAATTTTGATAACCCAGATGTGCTTGAAGGTTGGAGTGTGACTAATTCAGGATGAGGAGTTTGATATTGAGGCCCAAGCACTAATAGATGAGGAGTTTATGCTCACACTAAAATCACCTACTATAAACCAAGACTCTGAGGATAAGAGAGAGCGCTGAGAGGGACAGACTTGAAGGTGAGTTGTTGGCCATAGAGTAAGAGGATCATGCAACAGCAGTAACAGCAACATCAGAGTTGGCCTAGAAGTTGCAGAACGATGGATATGGATAAGAGGAGGATCACCAGCAGGGATTTACTAAGGGTTACGAGTTTGTGGATCCACTTATAGGGGAGCAGGACTTGGATGGTCCTGAAGTTTTTCCACTACCTCCACTATTACAAGCACCAGTACCACCACCTAAGGACTTGAATTCACGTCAACCGAGCCTGTGGGTTGCAGTGATGAGAAGACAGTACAGGGAGGACAGGGCTAAGTATCATAAATCATTGATGAGATATGAGCAAGACCGACTGAATGGACTGCGTAAGTTCATGTTATTTACAAATCATTAGAGGGATATAGCTCGATATGAGAGGGGCAAACATGTGAGACCGACTAATAGGCTTATTGGCTTTCCAACAGCACCGAACTATATGTTAGATCCAGATGTGGTGCAGAGCATAAGGGTGGAGCATCACTTGACACCATCTTTTGCTAGATTTGATGATGCTGACGATAATGATGCGCAGTCCTAAAAGCTGATTCTTAGGATTTTTTTAGATCTTGGAGAGATTAAAGATACATTTATACTGATTATTCTTTACATTTGGGATATTTTCACCTTATTAGTTGTTTAATTTTTATGTTTATGCTTTATTATATGTTGTCTTATTATATACGTTTATGTTAGTGTTTTCATGTTTCAAGCTTATTTTTAAAACTTGAGGAGATGGTTTGGTTTAAGTTTAAGGGCAATAACACTACACTATTGGAAGTGGTATGAAAGTAAAGAATAAGGATAAACACTGCAGGTATGATCGTAAAATTTTATTTTCAAAGCAATTAAAGAAGAAAGCATGTTAGTGTATTCTTTTTCATTTACTTATTATTCGATTGTGTTCAAGTAGTATATATTAGGTTATATATAGTTATATAATGAATAAGTAATTCATTTACGAAGTTCATGCATTTTATTGAGGATGAGTAAGAATAAAAGTACCTTGTTGATATGAAAATTAGGAGAGTGTTACCAGATTTTTGAAGGAAAATAAGAAATGTAGCAAACAACGACAAGATTTCATGATTAGAAACTTATAGTTAGGGAAGACCATGAACTTAAAACAAAAGCACGGAAAATACTAGAACACTTCTTGTGAAAAAAGTTAGATCTCTAAGGAATTCTATAATAAGCATGAATCTTACTTGAGTAAAAAGCAAATAAAGACTTAGAATTAAGAGGGGAAGAGATAGGCATGGTGTTTTAATGAAGAATTCAAAGTTAGAACTAGCTTGATAAAGTGAAAGTGAGAAGTGTTAACAAGAGTTTTAAATAAAAAATAAAGAGTCTCACAAGTTCTATAAGAAAATATGCATAAAACTTAATGATTGGAAAAGAGAGAAAAAACGGAATCCATATGAAAAAGGAGCAGAGACCGTGCAACTTGAAAATATGAGAAGAAAAGAAAATAGATATGAAAATAATTAAAAAAAGGCGGAAGTTAGATTAAAACTCTTCAAATAAAAGATTTAGCTCGAGTGCAAGTAGCTTAGTTGAGTTAAGTTTTTATTCCAACTATGTTAAGCCTTATGGACTCTTGAACTGCTAAAGTCTACAAAACTTGCATGATCTATGCTTATTTCTGAATTCTTGAGCTTAATGAGAAATCATGAGGTTGTACACTTGCTACTTGAGTGTCGAGGTGAAATTAACTTGTGAGTAGTGATGGTTTTGGTTATGAACTATTTTTGTGTTTTGTAAGTGAATTGTATGCGTTGTTAAATGCTTTATGTTTTTGAAATTATAAGTTTTTGCAAAGAAAAGCTCTTGAGTTGATAATTAACTTGAACTTATTTGAATTAAATGATACTCCATGAATGATTTAAAATAAATATGAACTTTAGTAGTAGCGGTAAGAACACTTAGTAGAAAACACTTTTGCTTGGGACGTGCAAAATTTTACGTTTTGGGGTATTTGATAAGTGATTATTTAGACTTATATATATGGTTAGTTAGTGTTATATTTGGTATAAATATCTTGGAATGAGCTATTATTGATGGTATTTATTTATTTTCAGGTATACAAATTATAAAGGAGACAAATGAGTGATTTCATGACAAAACGAGGATAAAATGCATAAAACCTTGATTGACACCATGGCTAGTAGGCTTAACACCATGGGAAGAGTATACACAACGTGGGTAAGGCGTGGAGAATGAAGAATAGAAGAAAAAAGGTGTAGCAGTGTTGAGGCACTGACAACATCGTAGGTACAAAGTGACGGCGCCGAGTGGCTTAAGCTGGTTGTTGAGCATACTGAGTAAGGAAAATGCACTTAGAGAGGCCAAAGCAATTGTGGCGCGTGGCTTTACACAGATAGTGTCGGATTACTTACAAACTGCGCTGAGACGTAGAAAATAGAAAGTTTAGAGTTATATTTCATTTGGAATTGTCTATTAGGGTTTCTAATTGTTTTTGAAAGTGTCTTAGGGATATAAATAGGTATTAGAAAGTGGTAATCAAACACATTATCATACATTACCATCACTTTATCAGTTGTCATTAAGAGCAACCAATTATTATAGAGTAGCAATATTTACATTGTTCTTGAGTATTAAGAATAGTTTTGGAGGAGAAGACATTGAAGACGCAATGTGGTTATTCAGTATTTTTTCTTGATTTAATTGAAGTTATTTCTTTTTATATTTGATTACAATGAATACCATGATGTGTATGCTTATTTCAATGATGTGTGAGTAGTTCATTAATCTTAAGGATCAATGGATCCTATTGTATAAATGCTATGCTAAAATAGTTATGAATATATTATAAAGTTAAGAAGTACAATAATTAGAATTCGTATTGATTCTATACATAATGCTATCTGATTGGGTATATGCCCTAGACCAATTTTGTAAACGTTGTTTAACTATTATAAGTAGATGCATGTTTCTTTTATAATAGTATCCATGGATAATTATTGTATTATTTAAATGTCCCTAGTCAGTTATTATTATGGGAACAATAATAAACTAAGACTAGTATGAGTCTTGATTGATAATCATGTGATGATTATGCGTATATGGATACGGATCAAGATAATGGGTATCTATTGGGAACTGATGCTGGACTGACCCGCTATTAGAACACTACATGGTCAGTGTAATAAGTGATTCTCTTAAGAGTTATATCATTAAATCTTTTAACTTGAGATCACTAGAGACTCCAACATTAGGAGCACAATGATTTGATACAATCAACCATTGTCTTTAACTAGATGATTATAAAGATTGTGATTAGTCATTGTTCGACTAATGTGTGGATGTTGTGTGATCAAAATGGAATTCTTCCATCTCTTTTAGAGAAAGATATCTATTGGGCCCCTCGATATATTATACTGATAAATGGCCATGTCTAGTGAATTGATTGGATCAATGTCACTTGACAATTTCAGCCTACTCAGAGATCGAGACTAGTAGATTGAAATATAAGGGTGACATTCCATTTCTTATGTTCAATCAAAAGATATTGCATGACGAAAGGATATGATATACACTGTCTATTAGGTTGTATCGATTTATTGATCTTCATGCTACTTGGGTAGTCATAATGCCTTGCTAGAGATCGCTTATGACTTGTGTACGAAAATAGTTTTGGTTCACTGGCAATATTGTATGAACCTATTGGGTCGTACACAAAGAACGAATTTGTGCGATTTAATATTGTCTGAGTTAATGAATTTTATTTGATAAAATTCATTTTGAAGATTCTCATTAAATGTCCTAGTTTGATTAGGATTCAAGATTCTCATACATTTCTAGTGTGACTAGAAATTTTGTCTCTTAGTAAATCCTATTTTGAATAGGACTCTAATTGGAATTATAGTATGACTTTAGTTCTTATTTGTGTTTTAGATAAATTACAACTCTTATTGGATTAGTAATTGTAGATTCTCTATCACTCTATCCTTTTTATAGTTGGACTTTATCTAGGACTCTACTTGGAGTGTGACTAGGAGATGGAGTTCTTTTACAACTCAACATGGTGTACTATAAATAAGACATTAAGGTCACAGTTGTGAGGTGATTTTTCTCTAGAGAGAATTCTCGGGAGAGATTTTTCTTAGAGAGTTTTTGTGAGAATTTTTTTGTCCTAGGATTTTTGGGGCTAGCACTCCGGATCATGATCGTCCATTCGTGTATAGATTTATGATAGAGGACGTTCGTCTCTCGCAGCATCTTAAAGGAATCGATCAACACCAAACAAGGTAAACATGGAGTTTTTCTTGCTAAGGTATCATTTTATAATAAAACATTAATTTAATGGAATCAATTGGATCTTGGTTCGGGGATGTTCGAAAATGTTTCGAAAACTTCTGCTGCGCATGATCCCTGAAACCCAACAGTGGTATCAGAGCCAGTAGGCATGATTTAATTAAATTGTAATGTTCCCTTATTTTTGATATACATGATATATATAAGTCAATCATGATATTTTATATATGGTTGCATCATTACGTTTAATAGAATTAATCTATATGCAAAAGTGTGAAAGTATCGGCATGGTGTTGTTGTTGTAGTCGCACCGTCATGCACGTACATGAACAAAACGAGTGCGTATCAAATTTGGTGAATAAGATCTCACTATTTGTGTACATAGATATGTGTAATTTAATATGTTGATGGTTGTATGGGATATGAAAGCCATGATATTGATAAAAAAAAAGTAAAAAGATTTTGGCTAAGATAGGATTCGATCCCTAGCCATTCAACTCATTTTGGAATGCTTTAGTCATCCTAGCTAGCAATTCAACTTGTAACAAAATTACAAAATAAAATTAAAAGGCAAATCTATTTGTAATAGGATTACAAAAGAGAATAAAAGGAGGACTTTTGTTCATTAGGATTCGATCCCTAGTCTTCCAACCCGTTGGAATGCCGTAACCATCCTTGCAAGTAAGCCAATTTGTAATAGGATTACAAATCAAAATTAAAGTACAAATCTAATTGTAATAGGATTACAAAATACAATAAAGTTTTTGTTGAGAGCATGATTCGATCCCTCATCCACCGACTCATTGGAATGACTTAGCCATCTAGGCTATCAATTCCAAGTTGTAATAGGATTACAATTCTATATATATTAATTGAGTTATATATATTAATTGAAAGAAGTTTTAATTGATTAATTACAATTAATTAAATGGGGTTATTGTTCAATAATTGGATTGAATTAATTTAATTGGAAGATATTTTAATTGAATTAATATCAATTTAAATTAGTGGGACTATTATTAATATTAATTAAAATATTTAATTAAAAGGTGTTTTAATTAAATAGAGTCCGATAAAAAAATTATATTGAGATATATTTGAGATATATTTAATTAATGAAACTATAATCTTTCATGCACTTGGAAAATTTTAAGGTATTTAATTTCCTTGATTTGTCTTATGATGCCTTGTTGATATATGAAGATGGTTATTCTTGTTTTATTTTAATGATCTTTATTCTATGCATATTGGGTATATATATGATATTCCATAATTAAATAGATGCTAGAATTAGTCATTGTAAAACACCACATGGATCATAAAACTTGATAAAAATCCCTTGATTAGAATTTTAAGTTCATGCCACCCATTTTAAACACTTGTCAAGCCCTCGATCACATCAATATAGGTCTGCCTTCGCATGGTGTATTGTGTTATCTTATTGAGGCAAGCTGGGTAATGGATACCTGGATGTTTTAAATTGGTTTAAATTAATAAAGCTATCAAAATGGTTTTGAGCTTTAGGCATAGATAAGACGTAACATGTTGTGCCATATGATGTCTGAGTCTCATAAAGAACCTAAGAGTTGCATATAATGCAATTGGTAATGGTTACCTACCTAAATAACTTGATTTTGAGTGTCATGTCTTAGCTGTCTCAAAATTAAGTGAAATATGGATCTTAGACCACTAAATTAATATTTACGAGGGTTATTAATTTAGTGGTAGTTTAATTACTCACTAATAAATTATTCAGCATAATCTTCTAAGTGTAGATGTTAAACTCCTAATAACACTAATTCATAGCAACTGCGATCAATCTTGAGAAGGATAAAATAATTTCTAAGACTAATTTCCCTGTTTTGGTTTGAAAATTGATAAATGTAATCAACCATATAAACAAGGATGTATGTCTTAGATTAATGGTTCCTTTTAAACCACCATCTATTAGTACAAGGATTATATGTCATGTTAGCAAATATAAAACCGGACTTTAGGAAAGATTTGAGCCATGAAAATTAATGACATGATAGTGATACTGCAGGAAATGCTCCAACTGTAAGTCACTCGGGAAGGGCATAAGATTGTAAAATTCCTAAATTCTTGTAAAATGGTTGAGAACCTATTAATATGTCTTTATGTTTGGAACATGAAATGATATATTGATTGTGTCAAATGGCTTGAATCTTCATGTGCTAAAAGTTAGTAGTAGATTTGATCTATAATTCATCAAAAATAGTTTTAAACTATATAATATGAATGGAATGGAGAAATTTATACTTACATTTGCAAATGATGTTTAAAACTGTAAGACAAAATATTAAAAAAAGGGGCCTTAGATATATATTTGATGGTTCGTAACATAAAGGAATTTAATAAAGAAAGATAAAGGGAAGGTGAAAACTACAAAAGGTGTTTGTGTCGAACGTAGAAACCTTAGTTGTGAGCTAGACTTTGCCAAGTTTTAAAGAAAGCCTTAAAGAACGGATTTTGTTTTTCATAGAATGAAATTGTTCATTTTATAATGAATTACAAATCCTATCAGGAAGACATAATTTTAAATTGTTAGGAACATTTCAAATTGAGTATAAAAAAAAAGCACTTGGCAAACTATTAACATACTTTGACGAGATCAAGGTGGATAATATTTGAGCCAAGAGTTTAAATGACCATCTTTGAAATTGTGAGATTGTCTTGCAATTAAATCCACTAGGAACGTCATTTGAGAAATGATGTTTTAAGAGGATAAGTCGAACTATATAGGATATAATTTGATTTATGATGTGTCACACAGACTTTTCTATGATGTCTTATTGAGGCTATACTTTAAAAACCAAGGCACTTGCACTAAACCTTATTTTCGTTAAAATGGTTGATAAAACTCCATATATGATATGGAATAAAAAGACCTAATTTGTCTTTTCTTGATATTTGAGACGGCAAGACTTGCATAAGATGTTAAGTCACATAAAGTAAGATGCCTAAATATTTTGTGTCTAATTATGGTTGAACACTATGATACTATTTTATACAATTGAGAACAAATTGTTTGTTGCTCAAAATGATGTCTTTTTAAGTAAAGAGTTTATTTTAAAGATATTATTGGGAATAAAATAAATCTTGAAATGTTCAAGTGTTACAAATGAGAACCGAACTACTTTAGGAAAATCAACAAAATTTTGAACTAGTTGAGTATACACAAGTAACATATATCTCTTGAAAATCTAGAATAATAAGAAATTGGCCAAAGAAGTTTGGAATTTCTTATCATTGATAGTTGTGATGTATTTTCTATAGTTGTGATGTATTTTTTATAGTTGTGATGTATTTTCTATACTGGATCAGAATGAATCATTACTTATCAAGAGACATGTCTCATCTAGATTGGATGAAAAGACTAAGTGTTATGAACTCTATTTTTTAATTCATGTACGTTATCCAAGATTGGAACTTGAATTATTTACCTAAAGATGGTATGACCATTAGATGTAAATGAGTTAAAGTGACATGAAAAAGGAAAAGATGCATACTTAAATGCAAGGCTTATCAAAAATTTCAACCTAAATCAAAGTGTTGATTATGATAAGATTTTTCACTAGTAGCTAAGCTCGAGTTTTAGAATTCTATTTTCATTACTTCATAGTTTGACTATAAGATAAGACAAACGGATGTCAAAAATAGCATTGCTCTATGCTCCTTAAAGATGTGTATGACACAATTTAAGGGTTTTTTATTATCTTAAGAATTTGGGAAAGGTATGCAAGCTTAAATGATCCATTTATGGATCAAAGTAACCTTATCGTTGTTGGGATCTTTGTTTTGATGAAATAAGTAACGAATTACACTCATTGAATCGAAGATAGACCTTATGTATACATAAAGGTTAGTAGGAGCGCAATTATCTTTCTAAATTTGTATGTTAATGATATATTATTCATTGGAAACGACGTCTTAATCCTGCAGAATGTCAAGTCTTGGTTAAGGAAAGTTTCTCAATGAGATTCGTAGCTAATTAAGCCTATATCCTTGTGATATAGATCTATGAAGATATATCTAAGAGGCTAATTGCTTTAAATAAGAGTGCTTATATAGACAAATAACTGAAAAGGTTTCAGTGTACGAGATTCTTAAAAGAATTCGTAATTATGTCTTATAACATAAGTCTCTGCAAGACTCAACGTCTTAAGACAAATGATGAGCGAGACAATGTGAATAAGATTTCATACGCATAAGCTATGAGAATCATCACATATGTTATACTTTGCACTCAACTTGATATGTCATATGCTTTGGGCAAAATATACATACATCTCATAGATTCCAGTGAAGGTCACTGGATATTTATTAATAACATTCTTAAGTACTTCAGAAGCACTTGAGAGATGTTATTATATTTGCAGATGTTTGAAAGATATGAGTCTTGTAAATGGGTACAAGATGCAAACTTTCAAATTAATATAAAAGATTAATGATCGCAATATGGATATGTGTTAACTTCGTAGGAATGGGTTGGAAATGTTCTAAACTTACTCTAACAAGTTCTATAACATAAACTGAGTTTTTAGCGGCATTTGATGCAGCCAAAGAAAACGTTTAGATCGTAAGGTTCATGATTGAATAAAGTGTGGTTACAAGTGTTGGAAATAATGTTGGTTTTTATTGTAAAACCAATAGATAAATTTAGGTTATGGAACCTAAATCACAATATAGATCTAAACAATCACTTGACCATTTTTTCTTATAAAAGTGAGAACCTAAATATTTGTAGAACATCAATAACAAACAATTTAGCAGATACATAAACAAACTTCTTCCACTAAGAATGCATTAAGGTTATTCAGTATTGGATACGTGTAGGATTGGACCTACTGCAATTTGGAGATGTTGGGGTATGTGCCCTAGGCCAATTATGTAAATGTTGTTTAACTATAAGTAGATGCATGTTTCTTTTATAATAGTATCCATGGATAATTATTGTATTATTCTAAATGTCCATAGTCAATTATTATTATGGGGACAATAATAAATTAAGACTAGTATGAGTCTTGATTGATAATCATATGATGATTATGCGTATATGGATACTGATCAAGATAATGGGTATCTGTTGGGAACAGATGCTGGACTGACCCGCTATGAGAACACTACATGGTCAGTGTCATAAATGATTCTCATGATAGTTATATTATTTGGTCATTTGACTTGAGATCGCCAGAGACTCCAACATTAGGAGCAAATTGATTTGATACAATCAACCATTATCTGTAACCGGATGAATATAAAGATTATAATTGGTCATTGTTCGACTAATGTGTGGATGTTATGTCAAACCCTACCTAATTAGGGCATACGAACTGCCTAGATTAACTTAATCCCTTGATAATCTAGCAGTCTTAATCGCTCCATCAATAAACAATTAATATTAAAATCTTGTAATCATCAGTTATAAACTATTATCAACCACTAAGGATTCTAAACTAAATCTTAAACCTTAAAGTTCCGTAAAAATTAATTATATTATCTTCAAAGGTTCGCAAAAACTTCTCGACAGCACTTCTTCTATTTCTTAGCCAACAACAGAAATCTCGGCCTTCAAAAATCGTCAACAAAACCTGCTCAGCTTTGGTGGAAAGCCGAAGGACTCACAATCCACCCATAACAATATATATTGAATCAACTTAATTTTATATTCATTGTAAATTGATTTAAAATATTAAAAACCTTAAGCTAACATTACCTTAACTCAAAACTATATCAATTCATCCCTACCATTCAAGCCATTATCCAAATGAGATTCTAATCACACTTGAACCCTAAAAACCCATTTATACAATATAATATATTCAAAAACAATACATGCATAGAGAAGATAACGAAGCAAGTTACATACAGTCTGAAAGCTCTCCTTTTCTCCTATCGGCACAAGAACCTGTCATTATCCAATTATAAAAATTCGATAGTGTAAGATAAATAAATCCCACACTATCCAATATACCTGTAATAATTAAATGCATAATAATCCAAGGAATTTAAACGAGGAATATAATCCAAGGAGTTTAAATATAACCATGAATCCATCCCATTTTTGTTATCCAACCATACTCATATAACGTTCACCAAAAATGGTAAGTAAACAATAATAAGGACTCATGTGCGGAGAGAATAACCAAATGAGTCTCATTCCTCTAGACTCTAGGAGTATGATATGGTTCAACGCGATCTCATGATAACCAAGTAATGCAAAGTATCAGTGACTGCAGCCCCTCAAGCATAATATAATGTTATATAACCACGGTATAGTCTGCACAACAAGGAGACTCGTAACACCTTATTCTCCCAAACCATGTATGCATGTACAACAAAAATGTGATTTCAAGGATCAATGCAATTTATACAATATTATAATCATACAATGTAAAGGTTACTATGGGATTTACTTAACCGTAAAAACGCGACATCGCAACTACCTTGTGCTCCGAGTCAATAAACTAGTCCAGACACGGCTCTAATCAAGGTCTTACAATTCATTAATACATTATGTAAGTCCCCACAACAACTTCATCATTTTTCAATTATTTACAATTTAAACCTAATCGCGTCCTGAAACCCCTATAATCCTTCCAAAATAAATTATACAATGCCTGAACTTCATTTTTTACTTAAAATTATTGTTCAACATCGAAAATTGCATTGTCCAGGCTTAAATTTTTTTTTTCATTTTTTATATATTTATTAGTCTTACTCGACCCAAAAACCCTAGAATCCCTCCAAATCAACTCCTTGGATGTTTGGATCCCAATTTAGACTCCACATTGTGATTCGAAATAGAAAATTAACCTAGACTAGGCTTTTAAAATAATTTTCCAAATTTTGGACATTTTCAAGTATCGTAGCACACTGTACGAGAAAAATACACCAGTAAAAATTCTCGACAAAATCCCAAAATCCTCATTTCTCATAAAAATTCCTAATTTTCATTAATTTATCCAAAAACCCCATTTTTTATAATTTTCCTAATTTACATGGATTTTATTTAATTGTTTTCCTATTTTTAAACCATATATATATATATATATTCTTTATTTATTATTTTTTATGATTATATATATATTTATAAGGGGGAAGGGGTCGTGTTCTTCCTCCCTCACGATTCTTCTCTGTCGAAATAGAGAATAAATTTTTTGTTACATTTAGGGGCTGGGGTGCTTACGGCTCCCCCACTTTGTCTCCTTTTTCTTCTTCTTCCTCATGATTACAACATCCCTCTCCCACTACTCATCTCCTCTATTGACACACAAACAACATACAACAACAAACCCAATAACAACGAACCATACACACACTCACCTCGGTCTGCATCGCCTCTCTCTCTCTCCATCTCCCTCTAGTTCTTTCTCCCTCCCTTTCGGTATCTCCATCCCCTCTATGCGTGCGAACTAAAATTTGGGCAAGCAGAAGCTTTTGGTTCATTTGGTTACAAGGATGTGTATTTGATTTCCTCAAGATTCACCTAACACGAATCTCGAGGAAAGTCTAACGATTCATTTACTTACATATATTCCTTTTGATCTTTTTCGAAATATGTATTACGTATCTCAAGGTAAATCTTGTGGCTACCAATAAGATAATCATCACTAACTGCTTTTAACCAAATAAATTATATTTGATCTACTCGAGATACGTATCGTGTATCTTGAGGCTGATCAATTGATTTTGTAACAATCCGCCAAATCACTTCATTTTCCTTGAGATTGGACAACACGCATCAAGAGGCTTGAACACATCTCACCAATAATCAAATCATCCAACAATTTCAACTCCTCGATGATCACGCTACGCGTATCTCGAGACGCATCCAATGTATATTTTTTATTTAATTCAAACTATATGATTGATTATATATTTATATATAAACTATATTATACATAAATGTATATACATCTCTATATTCGCGACTATAAATTTGTCACGCGTGTCAACAACAATCCTCGGGCGTACACACTATAGTACATCCCCCGCGCATAACCCTCGACCCCGCGCGTCACTAGGTGCCCACCAATTTATTTATTATTTTATTTAATTTCGTGATTACGTTTTCAATTTACGTCCAAATAAATCCCTGAAAAATACCCCAATGTCGCCAAGAGTTAGAGAAATTACTAAAGCGCTCCAAAACTTCCAAACAACTGGTCTTGCATGCAAATCAAGGTGGGGGGCCCACGTTGGCTCGTTAAATCCATTTAAAGTCCAAAATTCAAATTTTCAAACTTACTTGTAAATATTTTTCACGAAGCTCGAAATAGTTGCGAGGTCGACATTTGAACTTCCACGGAACTTGTGTCGACACCTATCTTGAGACAATACCCCAAAATTATCAAAATTAGAAAAAAGATTCTAACGCGCTTCGGAACTTACAAACACCGCGTATAGACTCCACTTAACCTTATTTCACATCGAAATAGTGTATAATACATCAAATAGGCATACAACATATAAAAATAATATTAAATTTATAATCTTTGATTCGTAACATGTGGGTCCCACCTCGGATACGTAATTCCTAAATTAAATCCAAAAATACTTAGTTAGCCACCTAATTAAGTTTATAAAATTCTCGGATGTCACATGTTATCGATGTGGGCAAGCAGGGCATATTCAGATAGAGTGTTCTTTGCCACCAGCCGCATCGGTAGGCAGTACATCATAGCCAGCACGAGAACAGACTCATGCGGTGGATGAGGCAGAGCCAAATGCTAGTAAAAGGCTTTGGGAAAGTATTTTAATGATTTGTGGTCGAGATATGCATATATTGATTGATGGTGGTTCTACACTTTCCTTTATTGCAGTTGCAATGGTGGATGAGTAGAAATTGAAACATGTTAGAGTCAATAGGTTGTTGATTTTAAACACAATAGTGAGCTTAAAGGTTTGTCCTAACCTGATATGTGAAGGATGTATGGTCGAAATTAGGGAGAATAAAGTCCCAATTGATCTAAGGGTAATGGAGTTCCTAGAGTATGATGCACTATAAGGGATGGATTGGTTATCAGCATCCCATGCTATTATAGACTATTTTCATAAAAGGGTAATTTTTCAGATCCCTAACCTTTTGGAAATCATAGTCTATAAGGGCTATAATCCTTCACGACTTGCAACTCGTGGAAGGAAAGCCAATCCTCGATATTCAAAGGTTATTGCAGGGGTTGTTAAATTTGGAGAACCTGGTCAGGAATTTAAGCTTAGTGAGATACTTGTGATTTGTTATTTTTTGGAAGTTTTTCCATCTGACTTGCGTGGACTTCCACCACCACGTGTCATTGGCTTCATCAATAATCTTATTCCTGACAATAAACCTATATCTATTCCTTCGTACTATATGACACCGAAGGAATTATGAAGTTGCAGACTCAGCTCAATGAGTTATTACAAAATGGATTTATCCATCTTAGTATGTCACCATGGGAAGCAGCGGTTCATTTAATGAAAAAAAGGACGGAACCCTACGTATGTCCCGTGACATTCGAGAATTTTATAAACTTGATTAGACAACTAATTAAGTATTTTTCATATTTTATTGGGATTTAGGTATCCAAAGTAGGACCCACGCATTACGGATCGGAGATCATAATTTTTAATATTATTTTTGTGTGTCATGTGCCTATTTGATGTATTATACACTATTTCGACGCGAAATATGTTCAACTGGTGTGTATACGTGGTGTTTGTGAGTTTCGAAGCACGTTGGGGGATTTTCACCAATATTTTATAATTTTGAAGTATTTTTCAGAATTTAATTTGGACCTAAATTGAAGAGATAACCATGAAATTAAATGAAATAATTAATAAATTGGTGGGCGCCTAGTAACAAGTGAGGTCGAGGGTGACACGCATGTGATGTACCATAGTGTGCACACTCGAGGGCAGTCATTGGCGTACATGGCAAAGTTATAGCCGTGAAATGGTTTAACATTGTGGTTGGTAAGATGTCCTCACGCCTCGAGATGCATGTTGTCCAATCTTGAGGAGAATCAAGTGGTGTATGGTTACAAAACCATTTAATGTACCTCGAGATATACGATTCATATCTCGAGGAGATCAATATAATTAATCATAGTGAGTCGGTTAAAATGTAGAGATTATCTTGTTAATAATCACAAGATCGACCTCGAGATACACAACACGTATCTCTAGGTATATCGAATTAAATAATGATGACGAATCATTAGATTTGTCTCGAGATTTTTGCAATGTGAATCTCAAGGAAATCCTAATATATATCTACACCTCAACACACTGCCTCATTCAATTTTTAGAGATAAAGATTGACCTCGATATACGTGGTACATATCTTGAGGAAGTTCAAAGTTATATTATGAAATTGAAATCATTAGATTTGTCTCGAGATACATGTGATGCAAATCTCGAGAAAACCTAATATATAGTTTGCAAATGAAATAGAAGCTCATCCCCTTTTAGTTTCATACACAGATAGGGTTTGAGAGAGGTCGAAAGGATAGAGATGAAGATCGAGATGGAGAGATCGAGACGAAGGTGAATGTGTTTGTATTATTGTGTTTTTGTAGGTTGTTGGAGTGGATGTTGTTGGCTGTGAGGTTTGTTAATGGAAGATCGTTAAGAGGGGAGAAACCAAGGGGGGAGGAAGAAGATGACTCGAAAGGGAACGGAGGTGAGTTCCCTGCCAAAATGTGATTCAGGAATGGGTTTAAACCAACCCCAATCTAAAATTTTAAAAAAAAAAACTTGTTGTTGATCGAACAACAGAGGAGATGAGGGAAGAAAAGGGGGTTTGATCCCCAAACCGGACCGAACCGGGTCTGATTCAACTGAAAAATAGAAATAAATGTATCGAGATTTTTGGAATAATTCGTGAAAAATAGAAAAAAATCAGGAAAAAAATATATATGATCCAAATAAATTAAAATGGTTCATTTTTATGAAAAATGAGAAATTTGGAATTTTCTCAAGGATTTATACCGGTTTTTCCTCGTAATGCATGCTACAATACCCGAAAATGTTTGAAATTTGGAGAATTATTTAAAAGTCTAGTCAAGGGTAATTTACGATTTTGAACCACAATCTGGAGTCAAAATTGAGATTTGGGCATCAGAGGATAAGATTTAGAGGTATTTCAGGATTTTCGGGTCGAAGAGGACCAATAAAATACAATAAATTGGAAAAGTTATATTTAAGCCTAAACAACTTGATTTTTTATGTCGAAAAATAATTTTGAGTCAAAAATGAGTCTGGGCAACAAAGAGTTCATTTTCGAAGGATTTGAGAGACATGATTATTAAACTGCAACAAATTGGAAAAAGATTGTGGAATTGCTATGGAAACTTATTGAGCTTATAAATGAATTGTAGGACTATAATTGGAGCTCCGTGTGGAATAGTTTACCGAATTGGAGCAAAAAAGAGTTGCGATATCGCGTTTGTAAGGTTAAGTAAATGTCATAGTAACCTTCATATTGTATTATTATAATTTCATATGAATTGCATTGATTCTTGATATTGCGTTTTTGTTGTACATGCATACACGGTTAGGGATGATAAAGGCGATTTGAGTCTCCTTATAGTGTATACTATACCATGGTTATATAACACTATATTATGCTTGAGGGGCTGGAGTCACTGATACTTTGCATCACGTGGTTATCATGAGATCATGTTGAACCAGGTTATACTCCCATAGTCTAGAGGAACAAGACTCATTTGCTTATCCTCTTCGAGCATAAGTCCTTATTGTTGTTTACTTAAAACTGTCGGATAATGTTTATGATTGTGGTCGGATAACGAAAATGGGAGGGATTCAAGGTTGTATTTAAATTCCTTAGATTATATTATTCGTTAAGTTTCTTGGATTATTATGCATTTGATTATTATAGGTGTACTAGATAGTGTGGATTTACCTATATGATATTATCGAATTTTATAATTGGATAATGACAGGTTCTAACAGTGACAAGGGAAAAGAAAAGCTTTCCTACTGTTTGTTACTTGCTTAGTTCTTTTCTTTCTATGTATGTATTGCTTTTCAATATATTATATTGTGTAAATGAGTTTTTGGGTTTGAGTGTGATTAGGATTTCCTTTAGAATGGCTGGAATGATTTTGGGACGAATTGAAATAATTTAATAACTTAAGGTAATGATAGTATAAGAATTTTGATATTTTAAATCAATTTCGAATGAATATATAATTTGGTTGATGCAATATATATTGTTATGGGTGGATTGTGAGTCATTTGGCATTTACACCAAAGCTGAGCAGGTTTTATTAAAGATTTTTTAAGGCCGTGTATTCCGGTGTAGGCTTAGAAATAGGGGAGGTGCTATTGAAAAAATTTTACAGAATTTTGAGGACTATTTAATTAATGTAAACGAACTTTAAGGTTTAAGACTCACTTTCGAATCCTATGTGGTTAATAAACTTTTTAATTGATGATTACAAGATCTTAAAATTAATATTTTTTTTATGGAGAGGTTAAGGCTGCTAGATTATCAAAGGATTAAGGTAATCTAGGCTGGTTAGATGCCCTAATTAGGTGGGGTCTGACATGTGCATTGATTATAGATAGCTTAATCGAGTGACTATCAGGAACAAATACCCATTGCCCAGGATCGATGACTTGTTTGACCAGTTGAAAGGTGCCAGATATTTCTCAAAGATTGATTTGAGGTCAAGGTATCATCAACTAAGGATCAGGGATGAAGATATCATGAAGACAGCTTTCAGTACTCGCTATAGGCACTTCTAGTTTACAGTGATGTCATTTGGGCTCACTAATGCTCCTGCTATGTTCATGGATTTGACGCATATGGTGTTTAAACCCTATCTTGACCAGTTCATAATCGTGTTTATAGATGATATTTATTTGTAGACTCGGGAAGAGCATCGCACCAATTTAGAGTTATATTACAGAGAGTTTAGCAAATGTGAATTTTGGTGTTCAGAGGTCAAGTTTCTTTGACATGTGGTTAATGTTGAGGGTATATTTATGATCTAGTGAAGGTTGAGGCAATTCACGATTGGCCTACTCTTACCACAGTGTCGGAGCTTCGAAGGTTTTTGGGGTGAGTGGGTTATAACAGATGATTCATTGATAGTTTCTCTCGTATTGCTCTGCCAATGACTCGGCTATCATAGAAAGACTTTTACTTTGTTTGGACTATAAGTAGTTTAACCATGACACCTATTCTTACATTACCTAAATTAGGGAAAGAGTTAGTGATTTATACTGATGCTTCTCATTCAGGCTTGGACTATGTGCTAATGTAGGAAGGTAGGGTTGTAGTGTATGTTTCAAGGCAACTCAAGATTCATGAATGAAATTATAAAGTTCATGATTGTGAGCTAGGTGCAGTTGTGTTTACCAGATTTGGAGGCACTACTTGTATAGTGAGAAATTTAAAGTATTTTCAGATCATAAGAGTCTTAAATACTTGTTTACTTAGAGTGAATTGAATATGAGGCAATGAAGATGGCTTGAGTTCCTCAAGGATTATGATTTGACTCTAAAGTATCACCCATGCAAGGCAAATGTAGTTTTTGATGCCTTGAGTAGGAGAAGAGCATGCAGAGAGAATGTAGCTACCACCATAGCTTCCCAGTTTAGACTTCTTAAAGAAGCATCGGTGATGAGGATTCATAAAATTCCAGCTAGTACATCATCAACTGAGAGAGCTAGTTAGAGAGCTATTAATTTATTCTTTTGTACTCTGATTCGGGCTGAACTGTAAATGATTCAATGGGTGATTGATTATCAGAAAGCTAATCGAGATTACGTAGCGCATTAGAGGTTAGCAACTAGTGTGGATCATCTTAATTGGTCAATTTTTTGTAATGGTGTGTTACGATTTAGGGATAGATTGTGGATTATAGTTCAGGATCAGTTAAGGCAGGTGTTGCTATGGGAATCTCGTAGATCTCTTTACTTTATTCATCCAGGTAACATTAAGATGTATCACGATATGAGGCATATTTATTGGTGGTCTGGGATGAAGACTGATATTGTTGAGTTCATAAAGAGATGTGAGATATGTCAGCAAGTTAAGGTTGTGCATAGAAAACCTAAAGGGTTATTGCATTCACTGCCAATTCCTGAATGGAAATGAGAAGATATATTGATGGATTTTATTTCCGGTCTACCTCTGAGTCAACATAAGCACGATGCAGTATGGGTTGTAGTTGACAGGTAGATGAAGTCTGCGCATTTCTTGCCAGTTTTCATGTGAGATCCTCTCGATCGATTATGTGAGGTGTACGTACAAGAGGTGTTGAGACTTCATGGAGTTTCAGTGTCGATTACTTTGAATAGAGAACCGAGATTCACATCCAAATTGGGGAATGAATGTTAGGTTTTGGGGTTCAAATGCATCAGAAAGTTCAAAACATTTTTGAAACCCTAACATGATCGAAAATAAGTTCCTTTAAACTAGAATGACAAATGTAAATCATACCTTAATTCGTGATTTCCTTCTTTGATGGTTCGATTTCCAAGACATTCAAGTATGCATCCTTTATCAGAAACCGACACACGAACTGCGATTACAATTTGGACTGCTAGCCTTAAAAGAGATTGAAAATGTCAACCTCTATTTATATATGCAGATAAGCCCTAACTTCAAATCTTATTCATAATACAACTAATGTTTTTAGGCAGTTTAAGCAAATTACACATACGCCCTTATTAATAAGTTATCATATTCATTACTCTGGATCAATTAAAATAGCACAAAGTCATTCCTAGTGTGCGACCCAATAGGTTCATACGACATTAGTAGTTAGCCAAAACCATTTTAGCACACAAGTCATAAGCGGTCTCTAGCAAGACATTATGACTACCCTAGTCACATGAGTATCAAAATCAATAAAAATTAATGAATAACATATATCATATCCTTTTGTCGTGCGATATCCTTTGATTAAACATAAGGCATGGGAAGTCACCTTTAATGTTCAATCGTACTAGTCTCGATCATTAGGTAGACTAAAAACATTCAAGTGATATTGATCATATCAATTCACTTGGACTTGGCCATTTAATAGTCTAACATATCGAGGGACCCACTGGTATTTCTCTCTATATGAGAGGGAAGAATTATATCTTGATTACACACCTTCACATATTATTCACATGGTAGCCAATCATAATCTTTATAATCGTTCATTTAAAAACAATGTTTGATTGTGTCGAATTACCATGCTCCTAATATTAAAGTCTTTAGTAATCTCAAGTCGAAGGACTAAATGATATACCTATCATGAGTAACACCTATGACTTTGTCCATGTGGTGTTCTCATAGCGCTCGGTCCAGTACCTTGTTCCCTAACACGTACTCATAATCTCGATTCGTATCCTTATACGTATGGTCATCACATAACAATCAATTAATATTCATACTAGTATTAATTCATTATAGTTCCAAGTATAATGAACGACTAGGGACATTTAAGATATTTCAACAAATACCCATGGATCTTACTATAAGGTAAACTTGCAATCACTTATAATAAAATGGCAAATGAAAACTTCAATTTTATTAACTAAAATTATAAGATAAACAATGTTTATAGATTGACCTAGGGCACATGCCCCAAAAGTGAATTGCAGAGATAGTTGAGAACTGTTCTTAACTTTAGTACAACATACCATTCGCAGACTAACGGGCAGACTGAGCGGTTGATTCTAGTGCTAATGGATGTTCTTTTAGATTGCGTCTTATAGTTTGGTGGTAACTGGGAGAAATACATTCCTTTGTGTGCGTTGTCTTATAATAATAGCTATCAGGCAAGCATTAAGATAGCTCTTTTTGAAGCTTTATATGGTCGACCTTGTTGTTCACATGTGTGTTGGGCAAAGGTTGGTGATAAGTTTTTTGTTGGGGCCAAAGTTTATTTAGGACTACACAAAAAGAATTCGGCAGATTCGCCAGCGTTTGACTATGATACAACTAAGAGAGAAAAGATACTCCGATAAACATCATAGGTTTTGGAGTTTTCAAATGATGATTTTGTTCTATTGAAAGTCTCACTTATGAAAGGCCTATATAGGTTTTGATTGTAGGGTAAGCTAGCTCTATGATATATTACGCCGTTCAGAGTGCATGAAAGAGTTGGTCATATTGCTTACAGGTTAGAGTTACCCCCTCAGCTAGAAGGGATTCATAATGTCTTCGACGTGTCTATGCTTCACAAAACAAAGACTCAATTTACTATAAGGATTGAGTGGAATAAATTTGATCTTCGGGAAGACTTATCTAACGACGAGCAGCCATTTCAAATTCTCGATTGTAACATTCATAGGCTAATAACTAAAGTGATTCCTGAGGTTAAGGTTAAATGGCAATTTCACGGAGATGTGGAACTAACCTGAGAGTGAGAATCTTATATAAAGGACCAGTTTCCATTTCTCTTCGAAACTATAGATAATTATATGTTTACTTTTATTTCGATAGCTAAATTGCTTTAAATTGGGGAGACTGTAACAACCCGTTACCTTAAGCTGGTGATTAGTGTTAACCCGCATCCTAATTAACCCGAATTACACTTATGGTTAAGTCCAGCGTACCTGGATTAGCGTATGCATGGATTTGTGTGATGATTTTTTTGTATAGTATTTTTGGGTGAATCTATTGGTGAAAAAATACACAAAGTATACATATATAAATATATATTTATATATAGTTGATATATAAATATATATAATTAAAACTATAAGTTAAGTTTAAATTATGTGGATCGTAGGATCGCCTCGAGATGAGCATAAGTAGCGATGGTGTTAAGTTGTGTGTCACATTAACACATCATTCATTTGATAATCCTTGTGATAGGGCGATATGTATCTCGAGAAAAATCCATATATTTAAATCAAAACTTTCAAACTTATCTTCACTTATCAATTTGAGATAATGAAAGAAACCAAGTAAATGATGGTTTGATCCTAAGGTTTCGATCTTGGAGGGAATCGAGTGTGATACAAAGTGATCAAACCATTGTAGATTAAAAATCATCACTTTTCTAAGTTTTAGTTTTGAGTTTAAAGTTGAGTTCTTGATGCCGATGATGATTTCTCTGTTAATTGTTGTTGTTGATTACTGAAAAGTGGTTTATACCTCCCTTGAGATCTTCCCTAATGTATTGAGGGAGTGTTTGACGTTGTTGTTATGATTTGGTAATGGAATAGTGCTTGTTTTGTTCACTATTGAGACAGTGTAGGGTGGAGCATGCTCCCTCATAAGTTGGGATGAAAACACCCCACCAAGTGAGGGAGCGTGCTCCTACCCAGAAAATAGTAACTATGCTGTGTTTTTGTTAGAATTTCTGGAGGTCTTAGGGACTGATTTAAGGGTTCTAAATATAATGTATTAGACCTATGATAACAACAAATGATTTGTGATAGGTTTTAGAACACCGGGGAAGCTTGAGTGACCCGAAAAGTTAAAAAATTTGGAAATGAAAACCTTAACTGAGGTAGGTATGGATTCGCTTATTTAACAATGTTGCCTGAATATGTTAGTATATGTAGTTCATATAGTTTATGGATTGAATGAGGGACTATGTACATTCTAATGTATTTATTAAAAGGAAAACGGTGTTTAATGTCATCGGTGATAGTAAATCCTCCAATTAAGAATAGTTTTAAATAAGATATGGGCTTCATTACCGACCTATATGGTAAATCCTACTTTGTTAAACAATTTGCATGGATTACGTATTCATTAGAAGGTTTGGGATATAACCATTAAACATTAATGGATTTGCTAGACAAGACATCGGCCAATGTGTTGGTCTAGCAGTCGCAATAGTGGTGTCAATGGTTAATCGACTCTAGATTTACAAATGAAATGGGAATCACAGTGTAATAGTAATTGAAATTTTAACTTGCATCTGTTATTTATTAGATTATATGTTTTTCATAATCCTATTAGTTTCATTTGGTGCTTATTGTTAGTGTATATTACTCTTGATTATTATATGGAGTGTTGATGACTTTGTGAATCCTTACTTAGTGAGCAAGTTAGAGCGCTCATCCTAAATTTAACATTTCAGGCTGTTAGCCTAGTGCTTCAGCAAAGGGAAAAGTGAAGATTTATGAGTCTCGCAATCTTCTCTACAATGTAATGAGCCTTCATGTATATATATACACTATTTAAGTTACTTTGTTGTAAACGAACATAGTTGGGAGGTTTTATAATCAAGTTTTGGGGTTTGATAAACTATGTCTTTATGTATATCGTTTTAATTATCAAAAAGTTTTAATTTTTCGCAGCGTATATATTGAATTCTTAATTTAATATCGATATACATGTTGAGTTTATCAGGTACAAAAAGAGAGGCCGATGGCTCTAGTTAAGTTTGGCTAGGTTACCGTGGCTTAATTAGGGTTTCAAGCCGAGTATTGCCCTAATCGAGATATGGGATGCTATACGGGGCATTGTTCCGATCACAAGTTGATTACCACACTGGGGTCACCTTCCTAACTCACTTGGCCTTTAGAAACTCTAAGGAGGAGTGGAATTCCAAAGATATGTGTATTTTTCAAGAATTTAGTAGTAAAGTTGCATGAACTGCTATTAATCTCCTTACTTGTTTACTTACCTTAACTATGAAAAAATCTAAATTCTCGCGGCTCCTACACACCTCGTAATGTGCACTCAAAACCCAATAGTAAGCTCATAGGTCCCTAATGTCAATTCTGTAAATGTTGGTTTGTTAGAGACCCATTCTATTGAATTATTGAAAACCAACAATGTTGTTACATCTCTTGTGGTCATATGATTTATGATCGCATGACTGTCCTTGGTGATCACACTTGTTGTGATTACAAGACTTGTGATATCTGATCACAACCCCCTATAGGCACAAATGTCCTTTGGGCACATACGTCCCATGTGGACATAGACATTCCCTATGAGCATACGTGACTTTTGTGGGCATAGATGTTTCCTGTGACCACATACGTCCCTTGTGGACACGGACGTCCCCTGTGGCCATAAACAATATTCATAATCATCTCCAATAGCCTAACACGACAAAGATGACAACAACTTTATCATAAATTCCAAATTAAAATCAAGAAATCATTGCTTATTGTGGGTCGATTTAACCTGAATGACTCCCAATTTACCCAAATTAAACAAAGATACATCAATTAAAATCATAAAGTCGTGCATTTAACACCATTTAAAGCATCTATATAAGAGAATCCATTTTTGTCATTCGACCACATGTAACATTTTAAAATCCATAACTAACTTGTTTGAAAACACATTTTTAAAATCCAATATAGAAATATTAGTAGGATTTCTAAAGGAATATAACTATCAAATTATTTTTCAAAAGAAAGGGCTCCTTTTAGTTCTGAATTTCAGTTTTCTAAACCATGTAATAACCCCCAATTTGCTTCGAAAGTGCCTATATTGATTTTTCAAACCATTTCAGCTTAAAGCAATAATACAAAACAATAAGCTGATTTTGAAAACAAGAAGACGAAGACCCTAATTTCATTTTTCATAAAAATTCCATGAATTATGTATAATTTATCATAGATTGAATGCATGTAAATGATGAAAACACTTACCAAGGGCCTTAGCTTCTTTTCCTATGATTGGTTCGTCAAAATTTAGATCAAGTGCCCTACTTGGAATTTTACCCTCAAAAATTCCAGCAACTTAGAGAGAACTCTAGAATTTCTTCTCTCATTTAGATCAAATGAATTGCATATGTGTGCTTGAGAAACTAAGTACTCATTTTTATAGGCTTAAGACTTTAAATGTTAGCCATACATCATCAACTTACTTTTCCATCTCTACATAAATCAAGGAACTTAAATTAATCCATGTTTTCCACTCATTCTCTCAGCATCCACTACAATGAAAATAGGGCTCCATTTTTGTGTGAATCTGGAGGAAATCAAATGGTTCATTCTTTTAACAAAGCCTTAGTCTTTTATGTATCAAATTGATTCAACTAATTTGGCACATTATATTAATAATGTGAATTGATTTCTAATATTTTAGTAAGTCATTTTCACAAAGATTTATTTGTCCATATCCACGTATCGCATGCATCTTGTGGAATTCCTTAGTCGCAAAGTCGTCAATTAAAATTAAATAAAATAGAACAAATTGTGTGCATTATTTAAATAGGTATTGCAGCCATCACTAAAAAATTAATACATCGGTGTCGACTCTTGGGGGTTGACTGAGTATACCACGTCATAGCAGGTCCAGGTCATGGTCTGAAAATGTCACGCGGCAAGGGTTAGAATTTTAGGGTATATAACCATAAAACATTGAAACTCCTAAGAAATTACAAAAAACCCCGGCAATGGCACCAGAAATTGATACGTGTCGAGCATGTACAATAAGTTACCTTATGATGGCTCCAACTCCCAAGGGAAATCGGGCACCTGCCGAGGACAAAATTTACTCTAATATAATATGTGAGCGATGTACCATCGAGATTGAGGGACATGAGTTACTAATAGATCTAAGAGTGTTGGATTTCTTAGAGTTCGAAGCATTACTAGGAATGGACTGGTTGGATGCGCAGTTGGACTGCTTTAGTAACACTTTTACATTTCAAATACCAGGGCTGATAGAGTTCAATTTTTGCACCGACTCGACACAACTTTAGAGTACTAGAGGTAAACTAGCTATGAGCCAGGTGATGGAGACGTTTTTAAGTATTTTAAGTACCGTAGAGAGATCAGTAGCGACTATCGAGGAGGTACTTGTGGTATGCAAGTTTCTAGAAGTGTTTCCCGAGTATTTACCTAGATTACCGCCACTACGAGTCATAGATTTCATCATTGATTTAGTCCTAGGGTCGAAACCGATTTCGTTACCGCCTTACAGGATGGCACCGAAGGAGTTAGAGGAACTAAGAACTCAACTAGAGGAATTGACAAATTTTGGATTCATTCACCTAGCATGTCTCCTTAGGGCACTCCGGTGATGTTTGTGAAGAAGAAAGATGGATGTTTGAGACTCTGCATCGACTATAGACAGTTGAATCAGGTCACAATCAAGAAAAAATATCCACTTCCCCGCATTGATGATTTGTTTTATCAGTTGAGAGGCGTCATATGATTTTCCAAGATTGACTTGAGGTCAAGATACCATCAGCTCAAAATCAGGGATGAGGATAGAGAGAAGACTATCTTCAGCACAGGATACGGTCATTATGAGTTTATTGTCATACCTTTTGGACTGACAAACGCACCAGTGATGTATATGGACTTGATGCACCGAGTGTTAAGACGGTACTTTGACTAATTTGTGATTGTATACATAGATGATATAGTGATCTACTTTAAGACTCATTAGGATCACGAGGGTCATCTCAGAATAGTTTTGCAGACGTTGAGAGAACACCGACTTTATTCTAAGTTTAGCAAGTGTAAGTTTTGGTTATCGAAAGCTCAATTTTTGGGGCATGTATTTGGAGCTAGTGAAGTATCAGTGGGTCCGTCTAAGGTCAAGGCAGTGATTGATTATCCTACACCATAGTTAGTGATAGATATACGCAACTTTCTAGGCCTAGCAGGGTATTACCAGAGATTCATACGTGACTTCTGTAAGATCGCAGCACTGATGACAAGTTTGAATTTGAAGGATGTCAAATTTGACTGGAATGCAAAATGCAAAGTGGCATTCAGGATATTAAAAGAGAGATTAACTACAGCTCTAGTTTTGGTGTTGCAAGAGTTAAGGAAGGGCATGGTGGTTAATATTGATGCATCACAAGTTGGATTGGGGTGTGTTCTAATGGAGGGAGACGGCATTATTGCATATGCATCCTACGAGCTGAAGATTCACGAGAAAAACTACCCAGTACACGACTTAGAGTTGGCGGAAATAGTTCTCACGCTAAAGATATAGGGATAGTAACTGTGTGGATAGAGATTCATCTTATTCACTAATCACCAGAGTTTGAAATACCTTATCACTCAAAAAGACTTGAATATGAGACAACGTGGATGATTAGAATTCCTTAAGGATTACTACTTCTCCTTGGAGTATCACTCAGGGAAGGCAAATGTAGTGGCAGACGCGTTGAGCCGAGTGAGACCACATGCAGAGGTGGTTGTGTGCCAAATGACTCATGAGTTTGCATGCCTCAAGGCGGCATATATGATGAGTACATGGGATGTTCCAGTTTCTAATGAAGCATACATTTATGGACAGTTAAAGACTTAGCAGGTCTTTTTCAGAGTGTTTTAGAGGGCCAAAGGGCAGATGAGTTATACCTTATATTTCTTGAGTTAGCTCAGAGTTCCGATCACCCAAAGTGGAGTTAATCAGCGGATTTGTGATAGAGATTTAGGGAAGACTGTGGATTCCATCAACGGCTGAGTTACATATAGAGACATTTCAGGAGTCACATTTTTCACGTTACGTTATTCATCCGGGCAGGACCAAGATATAACAAGATATGAGGCATCTGTTCTGGTGGCTAGGGATGAAAGCTGACGTAGAAGATTATGTCATGAGCTACAAAATATGCTAGCAGGTTATGGCTATACATAAGAGACCCAGAGGAGTGTTACATCTACTTCCAATTCCTCAGTGGAAATTGGAGCATATCGTCATGGGTCTTGTTAGTGGTCTACCTATATCCATAAGCAAGCACTACACAGTATGTGGGTGATTGTGGATAGGTTGACCCAGTCGGCACACTTCTTACCAGTTTTCACCAAGAACAAGTTTGAGCAGTTAAGTGTTCTATATGAAATGGAGATCGTCTGACTTCACCGAGTACTTTTATCCATTGTGTCAGATAGAGGATCCCAGTTTACATTGATGCTTTAGCAGACTATATAGGCACCATTTGGAACGAGACTTAATTATAGTACAACACACCACCCACAGAAAAATGGACGGTCAGAGAGACTGATTTAAATGTTAGAGGACATGCTTAGAGTTTGTGTTTTGGAGTATGGTGGGTTTTGGGAGGAGTATCTACCTTTGTGTGAGTTTGCTTATAATAACAGTTACCAGGCTGGCATCGAGATGGCACCGTTTTAGGAACTATATGGTAGGGCATAAAGATCACCGGCATGTTGTGAAGAGTCTGAAAATCAAGTGGTAGTTGGGCCAGAGGTCGTGGTTGACCACGCAAAGAATGTATGACTAATACATCAACATCATCGAGGAGTTCGGGAGAGACAGAAGAAGTATGTTGATACATACCGAGATGGATTGGAATATGAAGTGGGAAACTATGTTTATCTTAAAGTTTCACCCCTTAAGGGTCACAAAAGGCTGGGAATCAAGGGAAAATTCGCGCTGAGGTTCATTGGTCCATTCAGAGTTGTTGAGAGGAGGTCTCTTATAGGATTGAGTTACCATCACAATTGGCCGGAGTACACCCCGTATTTCACATATTGATTTTGTGGTTGGACAGATCGAGAAAGGGTGATAGATTGATGGTAGATTCGACTCATATTGACCTAGCCAAGGACATTACCTATAAGGAACAGCACATACAGATACTAGATCGTAAAGTACAGAGTCTAAGGAATAAGGACATTCCACTAGTTCTCGTGAAGTGGCAGCATCATGGCGATGAGGAGTTCACGTAGGAATGGGAGTCTCACATGTGCGAGAGCTTCTCATGCCTATTTTGATTCTGGTAAGAATTTCTTTTTAAGTTATTTCAATTTCAAGAATGAAATTCTTATCTAGTTGGGAAGGCTGTAATGACCCAAATAATATAATCCTAGTTATATGCTTTGTTGGGAAGGCTGTAATGACCCAAATAATCTAATTCTAGTTATATGCTTTGTAGGACCGTGACTTAGCGGCTAATCCTACGTATCAAACTTGGTCAATACTTGGGCATCGACACCAAGGTAATAATTAAATAATTTTACTTGACTTTGATGCATGTATTATATATTTATATATGTGTGCACAACTTTTAAATGGTTTTTTTATAATAGCCTAGTGCGCCATGCTACTACGAGATAGGTACGCGAGAGACGATCGAGTGGATTGAAAACTTGGGCCTAAGTTCATGACTTAATTCGCTTACTTAGACTCTAACTAGTCATCTAAACTATATAGTGAGTCTCAAAAGAATTTAGGATGTAATCAATTAAGTCTATGCTTCATTTCAATAAGGCCTAAGTCTAGGAAAAATTTGAAAGTTGTAAATTCCATAAGTGAGTGATTGGGCTTAGATATATAAATTAAGCTTAAAGTTGAGAAAATATTCATATTATTAGGGTACCTAACTTATCAAATGAGTTTCATGAAACATATTTATTTAATACATACCATAGTTTTTATGGATAATAAAAAACATGATATGTTAGAAACTTGAATGGAGACCACACTCTTAGTACATTAATTTACATAGTGATGTGTCCATGAGGAGATCTAAATGAGTCATAATGGATCCTATGATATGCATGTGGGAGCTAACACCAACTATGAATAAATCTAGAGATTTAATGGATGAAATGGTATTAGGATAATATAATGGCCAAGCTTTAAAAAGTTTGAGTATAAAATACAATTAATCTCCACATCATGCATGAACATAAAACACTTCAGCAAGGTTTGGAGAGAAAAGAGAGGGGTTTGGTTAGAAATAGTTCTGAAAAATCAATGAGAAAGTGGAGTTGGAGCTAAGGATCTCAAGGAGCTTGAGTTTTCACAAGGATCAAACCATAGGTAACAAATCCCTTTCATTTCGATTGTACATTGTGATGATTCGAGGCTTTTTAAATTATTTTAGTGCTGAAATTTTGTCAAGTTTGATGAATCTCTAATGTTATGAGATGATTATGAATCAAGAAAATCAAAGTTTCTCTCATGTTCATGAAAAACTTAAGTCTTGGTTCAAGAATTGAGGATTTTGGGTAAATGGAAGAATGGACTTATTTATTTATGTAATTGGGTATTTAATCTTTGCATTTCTACTCTTATATTGATGTTGAATGATGTTTTATATTGGGTGTAATTGTTGGACAAAAATTAAGGGTTTTGAACCATGCATTGTGAATTTGGTTGTTCATGAATACATGTTTCATGAAATATCAAGATTATAGGTAAAATTCTAGAGAGCATCAATCCTTCATTTCTTCTAGGAAGTGGCTGATTTTTTATGAATTGTTCTTGGATATTTGGATGAACCTCTCATAAAAAATCACGTTATTTGGATTTGTGGTTTGAGATTTATGAATTTTTTTATACTGCTGGTCTAAAACTCTATCAAAGTGAGTTATTTTTTACATTTTGAGCATAAATCTCTCAATTTAAATTGGATTTGAGCGTACTTTACCATTTCGGAAAGGTTATATATAGAAAAACAACTTAACACCAGTATCACTTAAAAATTGAGTTATCTTCTTTATGAAAAATGGACTGAAATTCAGCACTAGTCCGTAGAGATAATTTCTTTTATTAGTGTGTGGATGTCGGGACATCTTTCGGGGGCCTCCACTAATAGGAAAATGACCAAAATCTTTAGAATAGTTTAAAATACTATGAATTAGGTTCCCCAAGAGTTTCAAGTGATTCTGATGTGTTTTGACTGGTTATTCAAATGGGTTTTGAAATAGGTGAAATTTACTTACTTAATAAGCTTATTTTTTATTCAATGGTTTCGGGCATCAAATGATGTCGGAATGGAAAAAAATTTCAGAATGTGTTATTGGATCATAGTAAAGGTGGACACCGAGTTTCGTGATTTTTCGATGTGTCTAACTAAGTTTTCCAGTCATGCTTCGAATAAGAGATCAATATTTACAAATAAGGACTTAAAGTTTTACTTAGAGTCTCAAATTTGGTTCTTGATCATAATAATGAGATTTTAGCACTTAAAAACCTTGGTTTTAAGTTAATAGACTTCAATGAATCAATACCGAGAATTTTGGGAATTTATATGAGTGTTTTAGCCGCATTTCAAGTTGCATACAAACTAAGTTTTTGGAAATTATTTTTAGGTCCTTAAGAGACTGTTTTGCAATCCAATGCATTAAACCAACTTGAAATGGTTTCCAATGGACTTTCATGATTCAATAACACTTAAGAACAATAGGGAAAATGTTTGCAACTCTGTAACACTGACTTTGGGCATTTCGGCCGTGTTAAGTGTCATAGGAGCATTTAAAATGAATAAAAGAGGCATCTATGGGTTATCCCTTCATATCAAGCCTTCGTGCATGGTATCAACAAGTGACTAGGGACCCCAAGGATTTAGCATAAACTTGTTTAGGACACATTGAAGTTGATATTTGGTCTAAGTTAAGTAGAAATGACATTGAGGCAAATACTAGAATGTATTATAATGAACTGGATAGTTATACTTAAATAAGCTCTAACGCATACCTAATGAACTCTAATAGGTACCAGGGACCTAGAGCATCAGTCCGAGTATCATGAGTATAGTACAGATGTGTGGGAGCCGCATTTAGCTTGGATATTATTGTTTGTTGAGGTAAGTAAACCAATCAAAAAATTAATACTATTTATTTTCACTTTCTTTGTTTATTTTTGAAATGATAAGGTAAAATTGTTGGACTCTAATTCCCCACCAAGTAGTTTAGGTGTTTGAGTGGTTAGGCCTAGTTGATTATGATCACTCATGAGTTGAGCATCCGGGTAGCTCCAGCGGCTCCACCCGAGTCTAAATCCTTTAGTGTGAGCATCCAGGGTCATTGTGGCTCCTTAATTGGCATTCAAGTTCCATAAGTAGCAGGCTTCTAGGGTCACTTTATCCTCCTTTAGAACTCTCTTGGACTGCGACTTTGGTAAAGTTCGCATTGCCAAATGAATTGGTATGGTCTGTGAGGCTTCAGTTTACAGTACCAACTTTCGCATTTACACCTTCTGCCGGTGTAAAGTGTATAGACCACTCTCTCCCTATCTTTTGCTTCCGGGCCACTTAGTTCCTATCGTTGATGGTCCTGGTCTTTCTATCATGCACTTTATTGCTTTATTTACTATTCTTTCATTTCCTACATGATCTATAGACTTATCATTTATTTTCTTGGAATATTTCTACTGGATTCACTCACTGGGATTGTCTGACAATTGCAGGTCCCTCTAGTAGTAGAGGCAAGGAGCCTATGATCGGTGATTATCTTTGAGCTTCCTTTGGAGTTAGCTCATCTCTACTGCTACCGTAGGTTCTTTTTGACATTTTGGATGTACATATGAACTACACTTGTTGTTTCTTGTTATATTTTGGGATATTATGGGTAGCGAGACTTTGGATACATATATATGATGACTTGATCATTAAATTGTATTGATTCCCACTTCATGCGTATACATGAAATCTCTTTTACAGGATTCGGCATTAGGGTTATCCCAACTCTTACTTATTAGTTGATTAAGTTTATTTAAATTGACTAACTTCCGCTAAGATTTATTAAGACTTATTTAAAGTAAATAGAAAACTTAATAAGCAACTAATGATCAAATAACATAGACAAGAGGCTAACTAGGCATGCGTTGCTTTCACAGGGGTTGATCGAGAGTCCACGTAGGCTTAGGTCAGGCATGGCACTGTTTGTAGGGCTGGGGCCATCACAATTTCAGTATGAGTATAAAAGCCTCATCCATTGTTGCTTGGGCCTCAATATCAAATTCTTCATCTCTAAGCAATCTTACTCCAGCCTTCAAGCACAATTGAGATATCAATATTGGAAACAACAACTTGTGGTCTCACTTTAACATGATAGACTCACTCTGATTATTATAGATGATCTTGTCGACATTAATATATCCGTTCTTTGTAATTTCATATAAACAAGCCTCCTTTAGTTTGTTGATCTTTCCCTGATGAGGGGTGGGGTATAGTGAAGCAACAAGGAGATTTTTCCACATTTAGTAGACTTTCCTCGTACTCCCTTCTTGATGTACTTCGACACATTCTCAGCTCCCATTACCCAGCCTTGTTGTTCTTGGACAACCAATATTCTCTTTATGGCTCTAAAAGGGTATAGGTTATAGGTTTCTCATATAAATCATCTGGGAAGCTTGGTTCAGCTCTAACCATACTTAAATGTTCCAATCCATAGATGTTATTAATTTCACGCACATTAAATGGGACAACACCCTCTCACTTTCACTGGCTCATTCTTCCTAGTGAGCTTCGCATTGGCATAAAATTTGTATATCATCCCACTCACGCCTCTAACTTCATTTTTTTATAGTCTTGATTGAAATGCTCTCAATTTTGTTTCCTAATAAAGCTATTCACTCATTTGTCATACTTAGCTGGTAAATTTATACATATCTCACAAATGAACTCCCTTTGTTGAATGTACTCATATCTTTCCTTGGCCTCTCTACTCATGAAGTATTTGCACTTAAATGGCCTAGATTCTTTCTTATTGGGATCTCTATAAGTTAACGCCTTAAAATCATTAGTGCTCACTTGACTAATTTGCCTCCTTGATCTCGGCACTTTCTCAAATTCAAACAACTACACAACAATGCAACTAGCAATTCGGGTCTTGAATTCACCTAAAAATCAAAATTTATACCCCACGGATCATTCTCATGCCAAATAATGTAAAAAATATAAACTAGGTAACCATGAGTCTCATTGATGCCAAAGATTCACACAACTTGAAAATTCTTATTGAACAACCTCATATCAACCATTCATGCAATTCATCGAAATTTCTCAAAATCTCAAAGCATGACTAATGAAATTGTAAATTTACCTCAATGTTAGACTACTTTCGAGTATAGAACACTCATCCAAGTTTTTATCAATCAAAGCCCTCTTACTTCACTAGCAACTTAGAACCCTAGCGCTCCTTGAAATCAAATTCCCTAATCAAAGCTCTAGTTTTCCACCTTTTACAAACCAACAATGCACTTTCTCCTTTCACTCTCAATTACTAGAAACTCTCTTTCGTTACATAGAAATGATCAATATTGGGCTCTAGAGGGATGTATGCTTGGTTGGTTGTAGTTAGGTTTGGATGAAAGTGTGAATGAAAAGTTGAAAATGGGGTTTTAATCCCCTCCACGACACTGGCATCGTGCCCTAATAGGCACGGCGCCGTGACCGCACCACTACGGTGTCGACATCCCTGAATGGTGTTTTTTGTGTGTATTGGTGGCACCGAGCTCACTACCTACGGCGTTGTGTGTGTAACACACGGCGCCGACCTCTCTGTCTGCATTGTTTCGCCTATATTTTTCATTTATTCCAATTTGGCGCTTCCCCGACTTTATGTATTATAACAGAAGATGTCATGATCACGTTAAATCCATGTAAATATAAAAGATTTATAAAAACTTACCCGTGATTTATCCATATACCTCACTTTTGAAACTTGAACTTTACTCTCTTTAATGATTTTATCGAGACATTTACATTCCGATGAGTTATCACCCACCAAATGGCCTTACTTGCACATTTAACACAAATTTTTGCAAGTTAGGAAAGTATTAGATGTGAATTGTACTAACTGACTAACTTGACTAACTAAATGAGATTGAAAACATGAAATTTAAAAACCTCTAGGCTGCTTCCCAATAGCGATTAGTTTAATGTCATTAGTCTGATGCCTTTTCGCTCGTTTATTCTGAGTCTTAACCGAGATACTCCAATTGAAAATCGGAGATAATAATGTCTTTCCCATTTGGATTTACTTCTTCTCCATCAACAAAGATTATCTTCTCTGCATCATCATCCTCATCGATACTCATTTTTATCATCTTCTTCCTTGTGGACAAGTTTGCATTGAAAGTGTTTAAGAATGGCCTCCCAAGTATCATAGACACATCATCATCAATATTGTAATCCATAACCTCAAAATCCGCAATGAATGTAAATCTACCCACTTTCACATGCACATTCAAGACTCTTCCTATAATTGTTATCTACTTGCCATCAACTACTTGCAAATTTGTCGTACCAGGACAATTGATCTTCAAATCAGTGTGCAACAAGTCCATTATCGGCATGACATTGACAGAGGCTCCCGTATCATATAAGAAATTTTGAAACCAGTGCCCATTAATGCTTATTGGTATGCATATTTCTCTAGGATATCTCCTTTTGATTGGTTGAAATCTCGGTATGAACTTGAACTTTGGTTTCGGATTCCTTAGAACTACGTTAATGCTATTGCCTTTCGGTGCTTCTTCAGAAGGTCCTTTATTTTTTTGATTAGCTTTCATTGTTTCTTCAACTTCTTGTTGGTTTTTAAGGCATTCACTCTTTGTTGCCTAAATCTTTTGAATTCATCTTGCCTCACTCCCGTTCCGTTAAATAACTTGTGGGCATTTACTTTAAACATCTTACCATTATTGGTTGTTAAGTCTACCACTCCATAAGGCCAAGTAGCAATGACCTTGAATGGTCTTGACCATCGTCATCTTAATTTTCCCGGAAACAAGTTTCAGTCTTGAATTGAATTACAAGACTAGTTTTCTTAGCTCAAAAGATCGATATTCAATCATTTTTTCGTGCAATTGTCTTGATTTCTTTTTGTATAACTTGGCATTTTTGTACGTGTCTAGTCTAAACTCATATAATTCCATTAGTTGAAGTAATCTAGCTTTTCCTGCAGCATGAAGATCCATGTTGAGCTTTTTAATCTCCCAGTGTGCTTTATGCTCTAACTCTACTGGTGACATGCTTTTCCATAGAACCAACCGATACAGGGACATCCCAATTGGTGATTTGAATGTCGTCTTGTATGACCATAATGCCTCTTCAAGATGGAATGCCCTATCATTTCTCTTGGTTTTTATAACAACTTCTAATATCTGTTTCACTTCTCTGTTGCTTACTTCAGCTTGTCCATTCGTTTGAGGATGATAGGAAAGTAAGGTTTTATGCCTAACCTCATATTTCATTAGCAACGTATCTAAGGCTCTGTTAAGAATTGTGATCCCTCGTCACTGACTAATACTCTAGATGTTTTGAACTGGCAGAAGATGTTTTTCCTTATGAATTCAATGACCACTATTGCATCATTGGTCGCGGTTGCTACGGCTTCCACCCAATTGGAGACATAATCCACTACTAATAGTATATATTATTTCTTGTTTGAAGTAGGGAATGGTCCCTTGAAATCTATTCCTTATACGTCAAAGAGCTCAACTTCTTGAAAAGTGGTTTATGGAAACTCCTGCCTTTGAGAAACATTTTATGTTCTTTGGCACTAATTGCAAGTTTTCACAAAAGTATACAAATCATCAAATAGATTTAGCCAATATAATCTGCACTGTAACATCCTTCTAGGATGCCTGCAAATTCCTCCTCTACTATACATCGTCGAATTAACCCATCATTTCGTATTTAGAATAGGTAAGGCTTGTCCCAAAAGTACAACTTCACATCATCCAGAAATTTATTTCTTGTTGCATTTGTTAAATCATGAGGAAAAACTCTACATGTCAAATAGTTAAATAGTCGCAAACCATGGTGCATCTGTTTGAACCTCAACCTTTTGCACTTTTTCTGATTTCTCTAGCTTCTTGACTGCCATCGCACTAAATTTTTTTGGCTTGATTATCACTTGTTCTTGTATTGGCTCATTCGTTGTCGTAGTGCACATCATGTGAATAGTACTAACGTTCTCCTTCAGATTTGTGACTGTGTTGGTAAGAAACTGTCCCTCCTTCTTCGAATTCAAGGAAATGGCTAACTAACCAGTCTATGTCTCTAAATTCTCGATGGATTATGATCTCTCATCATCTATTCTTTTCATGGCTTTCTTGACTCCTTCCATCTCTTTTTTGTGCTTCACATGGAGTTCCCTATTGCTTATATCCATGGCGCACAATAGTTTCTCAATTGACTTGAATGAAGTCTTCTCTTTGCTCTACCTTAGCTTCCCCTATTGGACTTGTTGATCGAAACTTGGAGGTAAATTCAATGCATTATCAGGATTTACGTACGAGAAGTCGGGGTTGTTGTTGTTGTTATATTTTTTATAAAACCATTGAGGAACTATTCCTCTCGGCTTGAAGTTGTTTCCATAGCATTGATTGTTCATTAAATTGATGTCCTCATATTCCATTCCTTGCTACATGTCCATTTAGTTAACCACAATGGCTTGGTGATTAATTGGTTGATGTATCGCCTACACTTGTTGACCTTATTATCCTATTTGAAGCTTCGACATTTGATTACTCAGGTTTGATAGTTGTACCATAATTGCGGCTTGTGAATCATCTCATATACGCCCGTTGGTTTCCTTACTATGGAATGATTGCCAATTGTAGAGTTTTGAGAAATAAGATCTAGGATCCAATGCTCTATCATCATCCTTCGTTATAACATAACCACCTGTTGCAGCATGTACTAGTGTTCTCGTGTTGTAGTTCATCCTATAGTAGAAAATCTAGAGTTTTGCCCATTTAACATATATATGTCTTCGACATCTCCTTAGCATCTCCTTGAATCTTTCCCAAGCCTCTCCAAGAGACTCGGCATCTTCTTACTTAAATTGATTGATTTTCAGCTTCCTTTCACTGACTGTCACTGGGGGAAAGAACTATTCTAGGAATCTTCCATTGCTTTCCACCCATGAAGTCATACTATTCGCATTCAATCCTTGGAACCAGGATTTGACTTTTTCACCAAATAAGAATGGGAAAAGCCTCATCCTGATTACATCCATTGTAACTCCAATAAGTGCACGATGTCGCACTTCTCCTGTAAATTCTCTACATATGCAACGGGATCTTCATTGACTAGCCCGTTGAATAAGCTATTTTGCATCATGTTGATTACAGACAGTTTCAGTTCGAACTCAGGGTGTTAGCTGTAAGCCTCATCAGTCCATTGTAAGTCTCTTGAACTTCTAACTTAATGTAGTCATGAAGGCATCTCTGTCCTTGCACTATATTCTACATTACCAGATCACCTTCCAGCTTAAATTAGTTTATGTATATTGTATATTATTTCATTGCTTTAGAAGATTCAAGTTTTTTTAATTCAAAGGTATCTTCAATTATGTCTTTTATTTATATTATTGCAATATTATTTATGAATATAAGTGAATATTATATTTGATCTAAACAAAGTATGAGCGTGAACTAGATCCGTTTTGCAATGTAGTTATGATGACATGAATATGTGCTTAATGCTTTAAACTCGATTGTATTTTTTGATTCACTGATTTAGTAGGTTAATATATATTGATTTTAATAATGGATTTGAGTATTACATGCATAGTCTAGAAAGTGTATGCGATATTTGGTTTCATTATCTACTTTAAGTAGTAACTAGGATGTTTTGAAAGGAAAAAAACTCGTTTAAATGTCCTAGGTGAATTTGTAATCTAAGTCTAATGTTGAAGTGGCTTTTTCAAAGATGTTAGATCTAGTAGTTCAAAGTTATCCTAAAGTTTAATGCGGTTCTACTGCGTGAAGTTAATGTCTTTGTGCAAATAAAGGGTTTCGCTCAATAGAATTAGAACTTGGCTTTTCCACCGATATAAATGGCTGGCAAAAATTTGTTACATACTTATAATCAGAGTTTAATGATTTATCTTACTTTGTAAAGTATGCTCATGATTATATATGGATTAGATTTACATGTTTGTAATGCAAAACGGGTTTATGTTTCATTGTCCTGGATATTTGTTTAGATATTTATATATTATTGAATTTAATCTATTTAACTCATTGTGATTTTGGATTGTAATATTTAATTAAGAAAATATAGTTAGTTAAGTATTATTATATTATAGTTAGTTATTAGTTAATGTAGTTATTATTATTAATAATTAATACAATAAAAATAATAAAAACCTTTAAAAGTCTTTTTTCTTATAGAAGTTTGATAAATCCTTGTGGATACGATTCCCACTTATCACTGCTACAAAATAATTGAAGTATAATGTAAAAGGAGAAATTATTGTACGTGCTCGACACGTGTCAATTTTTGGCGCCGTTGTCGGGGAATTAAACATAATTTCTTATAATTTTTATACATTGTATGGCATATCTGTTTCACCATTCTCATTCCATAGGGTCTTTACATCCGGTTGATCCTGAGATAGATAGGACATTTAATCGTAATTTTACACAACAATAACGTAGAGGACACCAACCTACCATAATGGGAGCCAATAATAACTTTAATCTTAATAATAATAAAAAATAATAATGACAATAGAGAACTTACTTTTAGGCAAGCTAATCAAAATCTCACTTCTTATGAACCAATGTGTATTGCCTATCTTGAAGGATTTCCCAAATTTAAACTTACATCTGGATTCATTAGTGCTCTACCTAACTTCTATGATAAGGACAATGAAGACCCACAAAAATTTATTAGAGAATATCAACACAAAGTCAATGGGATGAAACCTAAAAACTGCGCGTTAGAATAAGTCTAACATAAAACTTTTCCTTTTGTATTGAAAGATCAAGTACAAGATTAGTTGTTTTATATCCCTCAAGATTTGATAACCACATGGGCTCAAATCTTAGAAGATTTCCTAGATCAATATATGCCTGCAAGCAAAATTAGTAGCTATAAAAGATAAATCACAGTCGTGAAAATGAGAGACGATGAAAACACTATAATGAATTTCGGGATAGATTTCAAAGATTCATGGATACACTCAAATAGCCTTATTAAAATGCTTCTATGAAGGACTAAATCATTTTGAGCAAGGACTATTAGATATCGTATGTGGTGGATCATTATTCGATGTTACACCAACATTAGCAAAAGAAGCTATTACCAAGATGGCCAAACAATTTAAACAATATGGTGAAAAGACCAATACATCAAGAAAGAAACTTTATGAGGTTAATAGTAAAACAAGTCATAAATTTGACGAAAAAATTGAAGAATTATCTAACATGGTCAAGCTATTATTAAAATATAGATTAAATCAAGTTAAACCATGTGGATTGAAAGCAATGAAATTAATATTTTATTTCTTTTGGTATTGTTTGAATAATTAGAGTTAAACTCATATTTAAACTTTGATTTAATTGTCAGTGAGTCGTAAGCATCCATCCTTATGCAATAAGACTCACTAGTGGCAATTGACCCTACCAATTGATTGGCCTCCTTTTGGACCGGTTGAATACCTTAGGAATCTAGGCTTAATCGAACACACTAGTAATCTGATTGTCTAGGTGTAGTGCTTTCACAAAACTCATTGCAGACATCATGTTAAACCTAATGCACTTGAGTATAGAGTTATACAATTGGCTAGGGAAATAGTCATTGTCGTACCTTGGCTATCGAGATTAGGAAGTGCGAGGAACCGCGAACGTTATCGGATCTACAGCTACACTAGGATACTTTTGATTTGCATATTTTACATAAATTGATGACCAAATCCCATCTTTTATCAAACCGAACTTGTATGTCTTGACCTATGTATTTTTATTAATTATTTTCAAAGCTATTTCCATTAATTATTTATTTTCCTAGTATTTAGATTAGTTAATTAAATCACTTTCTTAACCCCTTGTTTTCCCTTTTTGTTGATTTTGACCTTAGAAAGCTTACCAATCTTTGTGGGATCGATCATTTGCCACTATTAAACAAAATAGTTGGTTTATGTATTTTATTTTATTGACGCGTTCGGCACGCGTCAATTTTTGGCGTCGTTGCTAGGGATTGTTTTTTTTTCTTTGGTGTTCTTTTATTTATTTGTTTTTTATTTTTTATTTTTTATTTTTTATTTTTGACGTCGTTGCCAGGGATTGGTTTAGGTGAAGAGCAGACATGTGGCAGCTGGTGGAAGGCAAGGAACGCATAAATTCGTGTGTCAATTTGGGAGTCCTCACAGCATGCATCCCGGGGCTTAATCTAATGGCAGCAAAGACTGATGTGCTTTAAATGTATCCCTTCCTACGTTAACTGAGTTACTCCTTATCTCTACATCACTACAAAACACGTGTCTCGAGGCAGATCCTCTGGTAGCTGATCACTGCATCTAAATATACCATTTCGCACAGTTGTTTGCCCCGGATCCAACCGCGCAATCTGTTAACCCTGAAACTAACAAATAAATATAATTAGACTAATATTTTGGAGACTCGACAATAAAAATATATAAATAAACTACATATAATTACATAATTAATGACTCATCATGGATATTGTAATAAAGTTACACATTCTACGGATGCGTGTCCTACCATACGAAATGAAAATAATGAAGAAGTCAACGCTGTTATGAACCAATATTCTGGTCCTCCTAGGAACCAATAAAATAACAACAATTATTACACCAAAAACCAAATTCAAATCTTAGTAATGGTCCACAAAATCAAAACTATACCATTTAAAGACCAAGAGCAACTAAACAACCTACAATAATGCAACAACCTTAATATACTATTCAACTTAAGCAACCAAATTTAGAATGAATACTACACAACTTTATGACCCAAAGTCATTAAAACTTTACTCAAATTTCTCAAAATAAAACTGAAACTGATACGTCTATTAACGAGTTGAGAAATCAATTAAGTCAAATGACTATACAAATCAACAAGTTAAGCAATGAAACTAAAGCAACTACTCAAACTATGAACACCACTAATCAAGTAAAAGTAAATGTTTTATTTTGTGACAATGAAAAAGAAATGAATACGCAATAAAAGACACCAAAAAGAGGCAAAAAGAAAACTAAAATACCTAAGACAATAAAAAAGAAGAAGAGGAGATGATGGCAAATTTCATTACCACTAGGGATTGGATGGCCGAGCAATTAAAGTATACACCTTTTTCCAAAAGGCTATACTCATGGTGTTTAGCCAAGGTGGAAGCCTATAAAAGATCTTTACAAATTTCTGAAACAATTAATCAAGACAAAGTAAACAATAATTGTAATTTGAATGAAGATGTGCATTCTTATTCTACCATTCCACAACGATTAGCAAGTTCTTGAGAGGAAGAACCAAAAAAAGACATATCTAAACAATTTAAGAAATTGGAAATTAACGACAACTTAGAACAAAAGATTTCATCTTAATTTCACATGAACGCTTGAGAAATGTTTTGAATGTTTGGCATACCAATCATAATAGGCAACTCTTCTATTGAATTTTCTATGTGTGATCTCAATGCATCAACTAATGTTATATTATTTAAGTTTTATGAATAATGAAAATAGGATCATCAACTACTATGCCTATTAAACTTACTTTAGCAAATAACACCATTATTAAACCGTACGGATTATTGGAAGACATCCTAGTACAAATACATGATTTAGTATTTGCAGATGATTTTTATGTCATGAAATTAGGAGATTCAACATCACCCAATCTTTTGCCTATACTATTAGGTAGACCTTTTCTAAAGACACCTAGTACTAAGCTAGATATTTCTGAAGAAACAATGTCTATGGAGTTTGAAGATAAGATTGTCAAATTTGAAATTAACAATGAACTTATTTATGACATTTATGAAGAATATGATGAAGTATTTGATAATTACTTAGACGATAATGAATTGTTAGACTTAAACTATTATGATAGTTTTAATGTTGAAATTTATGCAATTAATGCAACAACAATGGAAACTAATAAAAGGGATTTCAATAAAAGATTCATTTGAAGACACTTCAAAAGAAAAGAAAGTAACTCAAGAATGGAGAGTTAAGCAATCGGGGAATGGAACAATTAGTAATAAGCTGGTAGTTTTAAGATCAAAGTACAATAAGAAAAAGAAAAAGCCAGACTTGAATCATATAAGCTGAATAATTTTAGAGGCATACACTTGAACATTAAAATCAAATGGGCTTGGTACTACAGAGCTCAGTGTGATACAAACTCTAATGCAAATCTCATGCCTATACATTTCTTTCTACGCGCTCAATTGGCCTTGAATTCACTTGCTTATGAACAATTTTCTTCACCAGATGGAATTTCACTGAAACCAATAGGAGTGGTTACGAAAGTGCTACTTCAAGTGGGTAACAACACCGTACCCCCTGATTTTTTGATAATGCCACACTTTATCAATGAAGATCCTCCTTTACTATTAGGACAACCTTTCTTAGCCACTACTTTTGTTATTATGGATATTCTGAATAAACTAATTACTCTTAGAATTAAAGGTCGAGCACTCACTTTCTCGAATGGCAATAGAGTGGAAAATCATGAATTCAAGTTTAGAAAAAAAAAATAGTTAAAAGACGCATTATTTACTTGCTTATATTTTTGTTTATTTATTTAATTATTATAATTATTTATTTAGTTTTATGTCCCACTCAAACTTTCGAATTTTTAATTAATTCTACCTTGATATAAATTTTTATGAATGACAAATAAGTTAATTATTAGCTCAATTGAAAAAATAATAGTTACATAAGCTTGGTAATTCTCAGGGATTCACACTAACACTGGGAATCGCTAGCTAAATTGGTAGCAATATACAAAAAAAATCAACCCAAAACATGGAGTCCAGCGATTCCAAATCGTTGGTTAAATTGACAAGTCTAGAAATTTCCCAACCGCTTAATTATTATCAATACACTCAGCGATTACCAACAATCCCACTAAAATAGGAATCGTTGGGCACATTTTTTGGTTTTAAAAACTAAAAACCCTAAATCGCCACACACTTCAAACCCTTCACACTTGCAAACCATTTCACCCTTTCACTAAAATCAAAATTTCTTACCTAGATTTAACCATTGTAAGCTCAATCATGTAGTGTTTTAAGTGATTCTCGTTTCATCATAGTCTCATTCAAACCAAAACTCATGATTTTGGGAGTTTTTTTAGCAAATTAGGTTTAGGGGATTTTCGACCTAAAGCTTGAAGGAATGGTCTAGATGAGTTCAAAAGCTTCAATCTTGGGAGATTCACTCTCAAGAAAATAATAACGTCAACTTTAGTAATTTACTTCATCGAATTTTTTTTATTCGTGGATTTTTGCAAATTTTTCAATGTTTTTAGAATTTTTTTTGTTGAAATTTTTTCACTTATCTTGCACAAATAGTTTTATTGATTCTAATAGACTAGGACTATTGATCACATTGATCATTGATTTACAAATTAAACAATTTAGAAACTTTTACTATAATTATGCATATTTGCAAACGATTTACAAATGCGTGTTTGAAATTAGTTTGAGGGTATGAGGTTTTGTTTATGATTTTAATTCAATTTAAGTTGCTATGATTTCAAAAAAATTACAATCTGCCACCGATTACTTTACAATATTTAGAAAACCGATTTCCCAAGCTTACATTTCACTTATCATTCTGATGCCAAGTATATTTTTCATTTACGATGAATTTCAAACTAGTTTTCCAAATAGATTTCTCCTTTTAAATAACATCTTGAGTTTTACCAAACTATGTTTGACACCATTATTTCTATCATTTACAGGTTTCTTAAGTTTTGAACTTGTGATTTTTAAAAAGTGATACAATGGCCGGAGGAGGAAAAGGTAGAAGTTTATGAGAGGATAGAGGAAAGCCACAATTAGTAGAAAAACCTAAATAAAAATCCAAGGCTCAACCCAAACATATTAGGCCAACTGGGATTTCATTGAATAACGTTTGAACTAGAGTACCGAGAGAGCCTTCTCCACCCTTAAGTTTTGAATATGATTTGGAGGGAGGTGATGGGATTGTGGAGACATCCACCATTTCTTTTCATGCCCATAATCTAATTAATGATAAAGCCATTGCTAGGATAGAGAGCGGCATTAGTATGAATCAAAAATTATACCGGAGAGGGATTTTAACATAAAGAACAAAATCAAATACAGACCTAGGACCTTAAACAAAATTGGGGAACGAAACTAGGGATTATTAACTAGGGATTACTACGTTGATAATGATGCGGGGTCCTTAGTTGAGAGAGGGTGTGAAATCTTAGTTAGAGAATTATATGCAAATTGGGCACGGGGATGAAAATAAGAAAGTAGCTATAGTCCAAGGAAGACTAGTGGGGTACTTACCAGAGAGGACGATGGTGATGATGCGACGTTTTGACGAAGGTTCTGAAATTTTCTTTCTTCTTTTATAATCTTTTCTTCAATGTTATTATGATGTGGTGTGATACTATGATACCTTTGCTTTGGTGTGTTAAGATTTTAAACATTGGTTTGATATGTTCCTTTAAAATCATATGATGCTTAGACTGCTTAAAATTATTATGTTTTCAATTACTTATTAAATTCATTAATTCTTATGTTCTTTAGTTATTTATTTAATTCTTTTATGCTTCACGAGGTATTTTTTATTTTTTTTGGAAAACCCGACTTACTTTTTAAACCTTGAGGACAACGTTTTGAATGAGTTTGGGGGTATTAGGTGAAATGAAGTACGAAGATGCGACGTATGAAATAAACAAGAGGTAAAATCCATTTATTTATCTAAAGTTGACTAAATTTTTCATAATACCAGTAATATTTTCACGTTTCTTTTTACTTCTTTTAGTTAGGAATATGAATATAATTTGGATTTAAAATTTGAAATGGAAGTGATATATCATAAAAATAGAAATTTTATGATGAAAATGAATTTTTTATCCCCTATTTGACTTTTACCTAGATTGTGTATACATTGAAGGAGTTTAGAGGGGATTGATTACTTTATGTTAGACATTATAATGGGTAGGAGATCGGAACAATAGTTCAGGTTAAAACAAGACAGATTTCTATGAATATTGTTATACAAAGATTATTGATCAAGTTTATATATATATATGTATGTATTGAAAAGATTTTATACCACAATTGAAAAGGAAAATAGGAAATTAGCCAATAAGTTTTACTTAGTTGGAAAGAATGCTTCCTTGACTATAGTGAAAATGAGAAGATCTAGCAAGTGTTTTTAAAAGAAACGAAATAGAGAGACCGATAGATTCCGAAAGAAATGGAGCAGAGAATCTGGTGGAGGGAAAAATGTAAGGAATAATTCCTATAAAAGAATAGCATATTCCAAATGAAATGGAGCAGGAACCATAGGAATACAATATAGAAAGAAAAATGAAATTATATAATAGAAGAAAAAATGAGATATATAAGAAAATGGAGGAAGTTTATGAAAAACTCTTTTAATAAAAGATTTAGCTCGAGTGCTTATAGCTAAGTTAAATGGTGTATTTTTTTAATTCCAACAATTGAATATGAAATGATGATTATTGGTGAATAAAGGTTCCTATCGACTTTGACTGTGGTAATATTTAAGTATTGTTTGAAAATGAGATTGATTTAATGATTTTTATATCTTGAGATTCTTTATTAGTTATTGTAAGCTTGATGCTTGTCAGTGGAGATTGAGAAAACCTATGAAGTGTCTTGACCTTGGTGATTGATTTAACTTTGAATTTTAAGGTGTATTGCACAATTAGGTAGTTGAGTTGTCAAATAAAGGGTATTCTTCTTTAGTTTTTTTCTATTCTATCATGATTCTTATTTTTATGAAGGCAATATGCTTATATTCTATGATCATTTTGTTTAAGAATTAGAGTATATAATTATGAAATTAAAACGATGGAAGAAAAAGAGAATATGATTGAGAGTATTCTTTTGCTCGGGACGGAAAAAGTGCTGAGTTTGGGGGTATTTTTCAAGTCAATAATCAGACATATTTTACAGTTCATTTTAGGATGATTTTAGATATAAAAGGCTATATTACATGTGGTTTTCTCTTGTTTTGGATCTTTCAGGAAATAAATGGAGAATATGAAGAAATGAAGAAAAAATGGAAGATTATGAAGGGATTAATCAAGTGGAAGATATATATGAAAAATTATTATTAAGGAAGCAAATAAGAACTGGAAATGAACCAGTGATTCTCAGCGATTCCTGGAGACATTTAATCGTTGGCTAAATCGATGGGCACAAGAAAACACCAGTGAGCTCAAAATTCTAGATTTTCCCAGCAATTCCTGACTCACCCAAATTCGGTGTGAATCGCTGAACTAGATCTCTGAGATTTTAGATAACTACGAGTTATTTGAGTTGTTTTGGAATGCTTACTACTTAGAGTACTATAAATAGTAACCTATGGTAACGAAATTAATTGCCCTTGGTCATACTTTGAAGCACTGAACGCCTTTTCTTGGAGCCATAGTCTACTTAGTTTACATATATTGTCTATTATTTCATTGCTTTTGAAGATTCAAGTATTTTAATTTAGCAATTATTTCTTTATTTATATTATTGTATTGTCAATTATGAATATGAGTGAGTAGTTTGTTTGATGTAAACAAAGTCTGAACGAGAACTAGATCCATTTTGTAATATAGTTATGATGAGATGAATATGTGCTTAATGCTTTAAACTCAATTGTATTCTTTGATTCACTGATTTAATAGGTTAATACTTATTGATTTTAATCATGGATTTGAGTATTATATGCATAATCTAGAATGTGTATGTGATATTTGGTTTCATTATCTATTTGAAGTAGTAACTAAGATTTTTTGAAAGGCAAATACCGTTTAAATGTCCTAGGTGAATTTGGATCTATATCTAGTATTGAAAAGGCTTTCCGAATATGTTAGATTTAGTTGTTCGAAGTTCTCATAAAGTTTAATGCGGTTCTATTGCGTGAAGTTAATTTTTTTATATGAATAAAAGGGTTAGCTCAATAGAATAAAAGCGTGGCTTTTCCACCGGTATAAGGAGAACAAATGGTTGGCTAAAGGGTGTTTACTTACTTATAATTAGAGTTAAATAATTTATCTTACTTCATAAAGTATGCTCATGACTATATATGGATTGGGTTTACATGTTTTGAATGCAAAATGGATTTATGTTTCATTGTTCTGGCTATTTGTTTAGATATTTTAATATTATTGAATTTAATCTATTTGATTAATTGTGATTTTGGATTGTAATAGTTAATTAAGAAAATATAGTAAGTTAAGTATTATTGTATTATAGTTAGTTATTAGTTTGTTTAATTATTATAATTATTATTAATAAAATAAAAATAATAAAAATAATATAAAACTTTAAAAGTCCTTTTTCCTAAAGAAGTTTGATAAATCTCTTTTGAGACGATTCTCATTTATCACTGCTACAAAATAATTAAAATATAATATAAAAGAAAAAAATATTGTACATGTCCGACACGCGTCACCAGGACTCCAATATATATTGACTACTCCAGGCGTGCTTCCACTATTTTCACATGAATCCATATCAGAACATGACCATGGTACCTCTAGATTGTCTCTTTTCATACATAATCCAACGTGACATTAGTAATTTCCACATAATCAAACCTTTGTTTAAATATCTCCCAATCTTAGGTGACGTGATCTCGAGTCGACTCATCGAGCCACCATTTAAGTGTTCGCTGCCGACTACTACTCATACCTGTAATAGAAACATATCATGTTCTACTTCAGTGTATTATCAACCCTCATGCAGTGAAAATGTTTGACAAGTGTATCATGATTATTGCATGCTCATGTATTAGTCACATATTGTCATATTGTCATGTCATGCCTCTTTGTACGTTTATCTTTAGCAAGGTTGTGTACATTTAATGTACCCCGACCTTAAGGTGAGTAATACTCTGCCAACAGTGTCGAGCTTTTCTTTCGTCTCGTTTCCATGCATCTCCAGAGCCTCTGATCTCCAGCTTACATGACTCTTCCGCTTCCTTATCAGGATGCCTAACCAAAATCTTATTGCAAAATCTATCCTACTAACTCCTAGCTTGACTCTAATATCTTTTTCTAAGGCTTCCAGAACTAAAAATCCACTCTACGTACTTTAACATATACCTATTATCCTCAATTTGCAAGCACAATTATTCTGATTTTTCTAAATCTACATAAATCCCAGCTTTGAAATTAGGTTTAGTGCAATTTCTCCTGTATGAAGTCCCACTCTTTTCGAGTTAACTCGATCGCTCATGATAAATTTCAAAGAAGAATCTAAGAATATTGCATTAATGCGGGCCAATTGAGTATAATATGGCGCTCTTATTTATAGAGCTGAACAAAGCATAAAATAAGTAAAGTTACATAAACCACCGAAATACCAAAATATAGAAACTTCCTAAATACTTAAACTATGGAAATATAACAACTACTATCACCCTCCCTCAAACTCAAGTTGGTTCATGAAAATCAACTTGAGGTTGCCAATCAAATCAGTATACTTGACAAATCTAAGGTTCGTTGCGGAGCAGATCAACCACCACCCAAGACGGCAAGAACAGATTTAGATGTGGCAAAATTAGAAAAATGGAACTGTAGAACAATGGATATCAGAGCCGACAGAGTCGACAACGTACAGATAGCAGAGTCGACGGAGTCGACGACGGTCAGATAGCAGAGTCGATGGAGTCGGAGTCGACGACGGTCAGATAGCAGAGTCGATGGAGTCGACGACGTACAGATAGCAGAGTTGAAGTAGTCGACGACGTACAGAAAGCAGAGTCGACGTAGTTGACAGCAGGTAAACAGCAGAGTCGACATAATCAACGGCAGGCAGACAACCGAGTCGACGACAGGCAGACACCGGAATGTGGCTAGATGCAATGATGGCACCGACATCGTAAATTGTAAACGAATGATGATGAACACACCAACATATATGTGTACAGGTGTTGGGCAGAGGCAATTAAAGAAAAACAACAAAGGGAGTGAAAATGACAGAAGCAGAGAAACAAAAATAAATGAGCACAAGCGGAAGAGAACACCACGGAGTGGTCGTCGACTCGAAAGTCGACCGACCTAGCACTAGAAACCAAGCTCTGATACCATGATAAATTTCAAAGAAGAATCTAAGAATATTGCATAAATGTGGGCCAATTGAGTATAATATAGTGCTCTTATTTATAGAGCTGAACAAAGCATAAAACAAGTAAAGTTACATAAACTATCAAAATACCAAAATATAGAAACTTCATAAATACTTAAATTATGGAAATATAACAACTACTATAGTTTCCTTAACAGTTCATTTGCTCAAATCCAGAGGTTTCCTCTAGACTAGTCAAAATTTTAATACCTACTTAGAACCCAAAGCATATCCTATGTCATTGTGGCGAGCCCAAACTTACCATTTTAGACCATGATCATTATAACCTCCTAGAATCTTTCCAGCTTCTCCATGCGATCTAAGCTTTCTGGCCATTTGACCTAGTGAACAGTACTCTTTAAGCTCAATTTTAATGTTAGAGCTATTAAGGTGTATAATATTTTCTACAGACATTAACCTATTCTTCTTACATGTCCTTAACTGGAGACTGACTTCTTTGTGAAACTCTCTCATCACTGATTCTATTTCAAATTTGTAAGACTATAAGGACAACTTGTCCCTTTGGCTTGGCTCAAGGTCATTTAGACCTATATATTAGCAAACTCCATCTCAGCTCACGCTACATATTTTTTCTCTTCTGAATGAGTTGGTGGTGCGGCCTTCACTAACCTCACCGGTCTTGAAAAAATTGCAACATTGTAATGGAGTTTCTCAAGCTACAGAGTCTACAAGACTACTTCAATGCTCAAGCTGAAGCTAAAGGAGTTTGTTTTCACATTCCTGCAGTCCCGAATCATCTCAACACAATTTGCTTCCATAGATTCCACTAGATAACCTGTATATATCATGCTGCTTATATATCTTTTATTATCAACCTATGACCTCTCAATTGTCATTCTCCACTCGCCGAATTAGATAGTATTTGTAGTTAAGCTCAAGCGTGAGTCGAAACTTCGGCTTAGTGCTTAACTGAGTTTATGCTTCCTCTAATTGCATGATAAAGGTCAATCATTTTGTCTCAAATTTGATATCCTCGAAGAAGAGAAAAGTTTTAATTATAGGAAATTATTCTCTACTGTAGTTTCTCATTCTTTAATCGAGTGAATAACCACTACAACTATCAACAGGGTTTACTCAGAGATCCTCACCAAATATAATCAGCCCATACCATTTTGGTTAGGGGAATATCTTATCATTGGCAGACGTGCAATATTAAGTTATGTGCTATCTCTAGTAAGGGTCGCCACTATCTTCTCTATCATGCAATTTAAGTATGATGAAGTATAAATATCAAATTTTCTTAAATTCGCATCAAATAACTTGGTATTCTTAATTTTTAGCCTCAGCTTACTGTCCAGAAGCCTCTCAAGCTAAGGGCACTAGTCCGTAGTAGCAGCGCTGGTATCTACGCCATCATGATATGTAGGCACTTTAGGTGAAATTTTCCTTCCCACAATGAAAGGAAAAAATTACAAAAGTACAATACATTTTAGTTTAAATGAGGAAAATAAGTGTGGTTTTTTTTTAATTCAAAAAGTAGGCTATGTCGCCTATCGAAAAGGTGCTATCGGTTGGGTGGGTTTTTTTCGCTGACGTGGACACATGAATAGCTCCTTTTGAAAAGGCGATATTCATGTGTCCGGTCCACGTGGTCATCCCAAGTGGATGTTTACACGAATAGAGCCTTTTGAAAAGGTGTTATTCGTGTAAGGCTGTCCTACGTGGCCTGTGTTTACACGAATAGCGCCTTTTCAAAATGCGCTATTCGTGTAAACATCCACGTGGGATGACCACGTGGACATGGGCCGTCGGGGTACACATATAGCGCCTTCTAAAAATGCGCTATTTGTGTACCCTCTTTTCTTCTTCCCGAAACAGGGACGCAGAGAATATATTCTCTGCGTCCCTGTTTCGGGCAGGAGGGTGCATGGGGCTACGGGGCTACGGTTTAACGTGGTAGGGTAAGTGACGGGAGTGTTGGAGGGGGGCGTCGGGTATTTAAGAAGGGAATGGGGCAGAGGGCGGGTTGAAGGAGAAACAGCGGCGGGAGTTGGCCAGAGAGAGGAGGTGACGGGTTGAAGGAGATGTGGCCGTTGTCGACCAGCGCCGGAGAAGGATGAGAGGGAGTTGACGGAGCAATGAGCAAGGAGCAATGGCAGCAGAAGAGAGGAGCAGCAAAATGAACAATGAGCAATGCAGCAAAGCAATGCAGCGATGGCAATGCAAGGGAAGCGTAGCGATGGAGGAGAAGGAGGAGGTTAGTTTAGTTTCGTTTAGTCTAGTTTAGTAGTTTAGTTAATCGACTTCAGGTAGTTAGTTTAGTTAGTTTAGTTAGTTAAGTTAGTTTAGTTTAGGTATTTAGGTTAGTTTAGGTTAGTTAGTTTAGTTTAAGTAGTTAGGTTAGTTTAGTTTAGGTAGTTAGTTTAGTTAGTTAAGTGTAGGTAGTTAGGTTAGGTTAGTTTAGTTTCGTTTAGTTTAGTTTAGTTTCGTTTAGTTTAGTTAATCGACTTTAGGTAGTTAGTTTAGTTAGTTTAGTTAGTTAAGTTAGTTAAGTTAGTTTAGTTTATGTATTTAGGTTAGTTTAGGTTAGTTAGTTTAGTTTAGGTAGTTTGGTTAGTTTAGTTTAGGTAGTTTGTTTAGTTAGTTAAGTTTAGGTAGTTAGTTTAGTTTAGTTTAGTTTAGTTTAGTTTAGTTTAGGTTAGTTTAGTTAATTTCACGTACGCTCTATGCATGGAGTGAATTTAAGGTGTAGGAGTGCAAGGATTTTGAAAACTTGTTTGCGCATTTCAAGTCGTTATGTGTGCTAGATTTGAGGTAGTTAGGTTAGGTTAGGTTAGTTAGTTTAGTTTAGTATAATTTAGTTTAGTTAATTTAGTTTAGGTAGTTAGGTTAGGTTAGGTTAGGTTAGGTTAGGTTAGGTTAGGTTAGGTTAGTTGAGTTTAGTTTAAGACTATTTATTTGTTTAAAGGTTTACTTTGATTTTTGGTTAGTTATGTTTGGTTAGTTTAGTTTAGTTTTGTTGTTCGATTAGTTTAGGTTAGTATAGTTTAGGTTGTTACTTTAGTTAGGTTAGTTTAGTTTAGCCTTATGATTTTGTTAAACTATGATGTTACCGTGTTATTGTTCTCATGTGTCCTTTAATATACACACAAGTGGAACAAATTTTATTGATGTTGATATATTTTAGTCCATTTAAATAAAATAACGAAAAAAAAATTATTGCATAATTATTAAATTGAAGACAAAAATATGAGGAAAATAGTAAGTTTACAAATTTAATATTTTCATAATTATTTATTTGGTTTTGTTATAATTTTCATGATATGTAGTGACATAGGTATTGTGTTTTTGAAAAATGGTTGATATGTTTATTTAATGGTATGTGTGCTTAAAACATTATGTAACTCAAACACAGATGAATGAGTATGCTCTGTAGTTGCGCTATTAAGGCGATCATCTACATCAGAAAGTTCCATTGGTGTTTAAATCCCCCCCATTTGAATAAAATTCCTGGCTTGATAATGTTTTGATGAAAATCGTGCTCCTAGTTCAGTAGGTTTGATCGTTTGGCATGTAAGTATGAGTTATTACGTGATTGGGAGTGCAAACAAATGAGTATGCTCTGTAGTTGCGCTGTTATGGCGATCTTCTACATCAGAAAGTTCGATTGCGCTTTCACTTAATATATTTGTAATCCTATGTGAAATCCTTTTACATCAATGTCCAATAAATTATGTAGGTCATGGAACATAGGAACATCCCCTTTCTATTCTATACGTACGGTGATATTGTAAATGGTTTAAATGGCATCGCGTACAACGCACTCCCATCAGTAGTGTTGATGGTTAAGTTTGGGACGAGTAGCCATCAATTGATGGGTGACGTGTGTAACGCGTTCAATATCTCATCTACGGAGACTCTAGTTAAGATGATTTATCGCCACGTGATAATCCTCCCCAGAGGTTCGCATTATTTCGTCCCTATGTTGCTGCACGATACGACACACTTCAACTTGATGTAGGCGTGCCAATTTACCAATAACTGCAATGGTAGATATCTATTTGACATTTGAGTCAATCGACTCGTTTCAAAGTCGTACGGTTCAAACGCAAGTCTGCGATGAAAATGTCGGCACATCAGACGCAACATTGATGATGGAAAGACTGTATATGCAATCACCACAAGGTGAGGTCGCGCAAGATAGTTTTGTTAGTCCATTACATGAAGAAATTAATGCCTCTAGTGACGATGAAGTTAACAAGGACACCAATAATGAAACAGATGAGTACATACGTCCCAACGAGGATGCTGCAGCAGCTGTCGATTGGGATAATGTCAATGTTTTCATGGATGATCCAAGATATGAACCTCCAGGTGCGGAAAATGTGCAAGATGATGAGCAGTTTGCTATCGATGAAGAGATTTTGTTGGAGGCAGCAACTGATGATGAAGTTCACCAAGCATTACCGGTGTATAATGAAATCGATTGGGAGGTGGCTAACTCCACTGCGACCCAACATTCTCATCAACAGACTGGGGGGACATGTCTAATTTCGATTTGGAAATAGGGATGCGCTTTGACAACAAAAAAGACCTACAACATGTCGTCAAAGTGTGGCATGTTAATAGACATTGTCAATACCATGTGATGGAATCGACTACAACTATGTGGGTGATTAAGTGCAGAAGTGCGCAACACGGGTGTATGTGGCGTCTTCGTACTTGTTTGCGAAAGAAAACACAATTATGGGAGATCACACAATTAGATGTGTCGCACAACTATATTAATCCCGACGTAGAACGCGGTCATGCCCAACTTGACGCCAACATGCTTACGCGAAAGATCTTAAGCATCGTCCAGAGCGATCGAGCAATAACTATTAAGGCATTAATACAAATAATTAAGGGAAAATACGGACACGAAGTAAACTACAAGCGAATGTGGGATGCTAAAAGGAAGGCAATTGCATGTGCATTTGGAAATTGGGATGAGTCATACGTTTTATTACCAAGATGGTTGGCGGCAGTGAGGATTAAGAGCCAGGGGACAAGAATCGAGTAGGCACATAGACAACGGGATGCTGATGAGATAAGAACTGCGTGTCCCCAATTTCGTCGTGTGTTTTTTGCATTTGATGAATCGATACAAGCTTTCAAGTTTTGCAGGCCTCTCCTTCAAATTGACGCGACTTTCTTATATAGCAAATATAGTGGGAAGCTAATGATTGCGATCTCTGTTGATGGTAATGGACACATACTACCGGTTGCATTTGCCGTTGCAGAAACTGAATCAACTGATTTGTGGGGGTGGTTTTTAAGGATGTTGCGCAAACACGTGACGGATACAGATGGAGTTTGCATTATTTATGATCGTCACCCTGGCATTTTGGAGGCGGCCAACACCCCGAGCAACGGTTTTTGTCCCCCAAAAGGATACCACCGTTATTGTCTGCGACACTTGCTTAGTAATTTCAACACCCAATTCAAAAATGACCCCTTGAAAAAACTCCTTGCTTGAGCAGCTGTTCAACATCAAGTCCAAAAAATTAATGCGTCCATGGAGCATTTTGCATACTTATCATCACGAACTCCTCGATGTATGCAATACGTCAATGCCATCCCCAAAGAACTATGGACTCAATCACATGACGGAGGCTTGCGGTACGGATGAATGAATTCTAATGGTGTTGGTATATATGAAATGCAAGTTATGTTTTGCACTCAACTATATAGTTATCACTGAAGTAATATTACTTACACGAATTTTATCGTCACGTGTAGAGTGTTTTAACAATGTATTGAAGAGGGCTCGATTCTTGCCAATAACAACGATGACTCAGATGATTTACTACAGATTGGTGACATACCACAATCAGCGTAAAAAGGAAATCGATGAAGCAATCTCTAATGGCTTATCCTACACAAAATATGTCATGGATAAACTCACATATTATGAACAATTTGCAAAGAGGCATCAAGTCACTTTGATCAATCGTGACATTGGTGAGTTTGAAGTGCTGACTGGAAAACATGGAGATCGCATGCATAAAGGCAACAACACCCAAGTCGCCATCCTAAAGGAGCGGGTGTACAGTTGCAATAAATGGCAATCGTTTGGTTTCCCTTGCTAACACGTGTTAGCTGCATGTGCCTTTATTCTAGTGAGCTACGCGCAATTCATTGAGCCATACTATAGGATAGATGTGTACGCACAATGTTACTCCTATAATTTCTAAGCCATCCCATATGAGAAATATTGGCCGACTTTTGGGACAAAAATCATACCCGACCCAAGGTGCAGACGTGGCCGAGGGAGACCAAAGGGAACGCGAAGACAAAACGAGATGGATCTTCCTAATGTCTCGAGGCCCTTGCGATGTGGCATATGTCATCAAAAAGGACATAGAAGAACAACATGTCCTAATAAAGACCGAGAACGAGTCCCTACTAGGAAGAACCGGTGTGGTATTTGTCGTTCAGATGGACATAACAAAAAAAATTGTCCGAGCAGACCTCAACTTTCCAATGAAAATCGATACTCGATTTTGTATATTGTTTGTCATGGCTTAAGTTGGTAATTTGATTATATTGGAAACAAATGAGCATTCGTTATTGTTTGAACATATATGAAAGAGTTATTGTTTGGTTTCCGAACAACACAATTAATTTTTTTTCAAATCATTCATTTGTAGTTGTACAACAATGGATCCAGGTCCATCAGATCATCACTTTTGCAACTCCAATCTACACACAGATCATTGCGCACCTAGAGGGGTGAGGTAAACTTTTTTACATGTATACGTCAAATGTTCTTGCATAATCGTATAATATATATATGTATATATAGATTAATACATTATCAATTATAAGGTGTACGAAACATTGCGCGTACGTCGAAGACGTGGTGTCGTTGATCGAACGATGCAGTATCATTCGAGGATGATCCCATATTTTCATTCGAGTGGGTTCTATGGGATTTCCCGCGTAGCATTTTTTCAGCCTTGATTAGGCTTTGATTACTGCATTCGTTGAGAGATGGCGCCCTGAGACACATACATTTCACATGCATTGTGGGAAGTGCACAATTACACTCCAGGACGTGCAGGTACAGCTCGGCTTACCTATCGAAGGTATGCCTATGACGGGAACGACCGATACAGACTATGTTGATGTGTGTGAGAGGCTACTTGGTCGAACTCCTGCTGGAGATGACATTATCGGTTGTAAACTTAAAGTCGAATGGCTCGAACGTAACGTACCACCTATAGATGATGACAGCAATGAGGAATCGGTGCAACATTATGTTCGATCGTACATACTGCAACTTATCGGTGGTTGTCTATTCGCCGACAAGTCCAACCGATTTGTACATTTGATGTTTCTACCATTGCTTGAGGATTTCCAAATAGTTGGACAGTATAGTTGGGGGAGTGCATGTTTGGCTTATTTGTACAGGGAGTTGTGTCGCGGATCTCGCGCAGGTGCACATGAGGTTGCAGGCGCATCAATTCTTGTACAGCTATGGGCATGGGACAGATTTCCATTCATAGCACCACGGCGCTTGGGTGTTTCTAGAGTTCGACCGCGAACAATAGATGGAGAACACATGCTTAAGGACATCCCATTAGGACACAGGTAATACAAATATTATTTCATAATTTCTTTCACATTTACTCCATTATCTTTTTTCATAATTTATTGTTTTATATACAGATGGCTCGATGCATTTTCGGTTACACGGAGTGCGACGCACGTCTTATCAGCTTACCGTGATGCACTCGACTCGCAGAATGAGGATGATGTAGTATGGCAACTTTATGCTGCAGTCATCGGGTTTCTTCCCGAATATTGTACTAACGGTCACGGTAGTTGGCTTTCGACGTGTCCCCTAATTTGTTTCCATATAGTCGAATGGCATCGACTAGAAAGGGTTATGCGACAATTCAGAATCATACAAGTGGTGCCACCAAACTGTGCTTACGACACCCGACTGCACCGCATCGAATTCCGTGGATGCAATCAAGAAAATTGGGTGACTTTTCACGCAAGTTTTATACGTATGTGGGAAAATCGTGGCCACAGCATTGTCACAGTGGCACAAGATGAAGGGCACGATCATCAAGACTACATGACGTGGTATCGCTCAGTCACTAGAAGATTCATTGGACACGATGGGGCTTTACGTGACTATTCGGTAAACTTGAAACTCTTATTTTCTCTCGAACAACTAATATATTATATTGCGTGCTTTGAACTCATGTTTTTATATCAGTGTAACTTGGTGCATCGACTGAGGCGAGTGTTTATTGAGGATGGGTACGATCAAGGTGTTGTTGCGCTTGATGAAGGGATTAAAATTTTAGACGAAGATGAAAGGCAAAGGTCTACTCTATGGAATGACGGAATTGATGTCGAACAGGACATAAATGAGGAGAATGAAGAGGAAGATGAAGAAGTGGATCAGGGCGAATCAAATAGAGAGGTAAGAAGAAGAAGAACATGAACAGAGACTGTGGGGGAAAGCACCAGACGTCCTCGTCCACCACGTCCATCTACTCATACTGATATTGATGCAGAGAGTAGCAGACGTTCTCCTCCAACATGTTCATCTCGTCCGAGAGCGAGTAGAACAGAGACTGTTGACGAGAGTAGCCAACGCTCATCCCCACCAAGTCATTCTTCTCATGGGTACATTCCTATATCGCCCACAATGCAACCAGAACCTCAAATGTTTGTACCCAGGCCGCCGATCATGAATCTTCATCCTTACCATTTTGATCCTTATGCACCCGGGTTATCGTCTTCATATGTGGACCATGGAATGCCTAGACATCAATTGTATCCGTCATTGCCTCAATACATGCCGAGTCCATATACTCCACCATGTTATAATTACAATATTTCATATAGCGTAGATGGCTTATTCATGAACCTGTCAACCATGTCGCCGCCTCATGTTCCTTTCGTCCAACCGCATACAGGAAGCCACTATTTTGGGATGGTTCAACCTCCTATTTTTGGGAGCATGAGTAGCAGAGGTGAGTCGAGTGAAGCACCAGAAGAAGAACATCAATCGACTCAACGCCATTCAATGCCAGATCAGCAACCTCAACAACCTCAACTGGATGTACAAACACATCGTCCAACTAGACATAGAGTACATCCGGTTTGCATCACCGAGCAACAACATCAACGTAACCGTCGTAATAGACCTGTATGATGAGCTTTCTTGATGTCGTGGTTTTTTTTTACAGCTTATATCTTGGGTGAACAAACTTGATGTATACAACCTTCTCATGGAATTAACTTTTTTTTTACAGATCATTGTTGTTTTAATTTTAAGCTCTCGACAAAAAAAATAACGTGGTTTTGCCCTATAATTATTTTATTCTTCGTATCTCTACTTATCATCACGAGATAGAAGTAACACAAAAATTTGAAGGATGATTTTCATGCTTACTATGGGTTGCACGTGTTGACGCCTCGCGATACGTACGTGACGTTTGCATGTGGTGCATGGTCTGTAGTGGATATGCATGGGTTGTCCCCTCGAGATACGTGCATGACGTTTGCATGGATTGTCCACCTCGATATACGTGTCTGGCATTTGCATTAGGTTTCCACCTTGGCTTACGTGCATGACGTTTGGATTGTTTGCATGGACTGCAGCAGGTTGCATGTGGTGTCTACCTCGAAATATGTGGTTCACATTCGCATGGTTTACATGGATTGCACGAGGTTGTATGAGTTGTCCACACCTCGAGATATATGTGTGACGTTTGAATGGTTTGCACGAAGATGCATGGCTCGCCCACCTCGACATACGTGCGTAGCGTTTCCATGTGATGTCAACTAGGAGATACGTGTGTGACGTTTGCATTGGCTTTACCACCTCAAGAAACGTGCGTGACGTTTGCATGAGTTGCACGAGGTTGCGTGGGTCGCCCACCTCGAAAGACGTGCCTAGCATTTGCATGAAATCTCCACCTCAGCATACATGGGTGACGTTTGCATGGGTTGTCCACGTCGATATGCGTGCGTGTTGCTTACATTGGTTGTCTACCTCGAGATACGCGAGTGCCGCGGGTCGTCCATCTCCGTATGCACATGTCGTTCATAGGGCAAAGAATTTTGTTTAGATAGCTCCTTTTCAAAATGAGTCATTCATAAAGTGTATAATTTTTTATAGATAGCTCTTTTTCATAAAGAGTTATCCATACAAATGTCTTCCACCTCACCACCATGCATGCCACCTCATCATCAATACCTCTTTTTCAAAAGGAGTTATACCTTACTTTTGAAATTTAAAAGTAAACCTCACTATTTTGTGAAATACAAACTAAATCCACCCCATTTTTTGAAAAACCCCAATGAAAGCATATCAAAAGTGTCCTTGTCACATTGGCGCTGACTCGTCACCTCGAAAGCTTGGCTCCTAGTGACGAAGGTGTTGTAGTATAAGTCGTTGGCCTTTATGGGCACTCTTTCCTCTCATGTCACTGTCGGCCGCATCGGAATCACTTACGATTTTACTTCGGCACGCTTCTTTGAACTCTGGCACTGATTCTCTCCATTATGTATCGGAATTTTGGTGTGACCAAAACCAGTGTTATAGATGTTTCATGAAGATGGACTGTTTTGTTGAGAAATTGACTCAATTTGGCAAAAAAATCGGATAGAAACTCAAAACATGTTAAAATAAGAATTTTGGAAATTAATAAAATAAAAAGAAATTAAGCTGCTGACAAGCGGTTGAGGTTTTATATATTAATATAAACAAAAATTAAAAAAGAAACAAATCAAATGTCTCATTTAAAACAGAACGTTTTATATGTTCGCTCGCGGAGCTCCTACGTCAGATTTTCGCCCGATTTCCTTCTGTAACACTGTAAAGCATCACGATACGGTCAGCTCAAGCTGAATTTTCATGGTAAAAACAAGGTATTCAGCTTGCAATTTGTTAAATTCTCAATTTCATACATTTTTTCACAATTCGGTTTGAATTCTCTTGATTTTTTGATTTCTTGGGTTTCGATAGAAATTGGTAGGAATTGTTGTTAATCGATATATTGGGTTGATATGAATCGATTTGAAATAAATCCCACCGACGTGGGTTAGGGTTTTGATAAATTGAACTAGTGCAATTTAGTTGATAACTATTTTGGAGATGTTTGATATTGATTTACATTGAGTTTTAGGATGAATTGATTTTTGGTTTTGATCCAATTTGACTCCATAGGTTGTGCAAATATTTGGGTGTTGGTATCGAGTAATTTTGTGGCGTTTGTTGTCGATTCTTGAGGATTTAGTTGCCAAAATAGTGAGTTGAAGAAGTTTTTTTATTTCAAAATAAGTAAAGTTTGCTTAATTGACAGGCTATATGAAAAAATTCATAACTTCTCCGTTGGTGATCCAATTTGGGTGTATTTGGAGTTCATGGAAAGTAGGACATGAGTACTACAAGCCCCTTTAAAGTCATCATGACAAATATTGAGGTTTTCAATGTTAAAAAGTTACTCCAAATTGGCTAGTTGAAAGCTAGTTGAAATAGTTATATAAATTCATATTTTTGAAAAATGGTCTCAAGCGTGCTTTGACCGCAGTTTTCATTGGGTTTCATGATATGATTTCACTTGATGCATGACCTATTGGAAGCATTTTCAAAGTGATATGACGCTCCGGGAACCCCAAAAATTAAGCGTGAAGTTGGCTGTTTGTAAGGTTAAGTAAATCACATAAACTAAATTAAAATAATAAATTAAAAGATCTCACATAATATGCCATGAATCAATAATCCCGACTTGTTCCCCCTTCGACCTAGGCAAGGAGTTGATTAGCCAAATATGGCCCTCAAAGAAAATATGCTAAAAAAATATTAATCAAATTTCTTGAATAAAACTTAAGTTTCTAATATATACAACTTCTACAAATTGGTCTCGGGAGGTGAGAGAAACTAGTTTAGGGGGTTAGGGAGGTGACACGTGCGCTGAGTAGCATCCTGTGGCTATTTTTGGGCTGAAAATCGTTCCTGCCACGTGTCTAAGCCGCATTGGTTCGTTTTGTTGAAGCCGCTAACGTGTCACTCTCTGATTCACTGAAACATATGCATGTGACGTGGTGGATGGGTGAGCTCGTGACACGTGTCCAAGAAGGAGGTTTGGTCGATTCACGAATTCGCAATTCGTGTTGCATGAGACGAACGGGTAGCATGAATCTCGAGAAGATCGGAGTGTTGTTGTGATGGAGAAAACATTATGCAATGACGTGCATTACAGCTGCTTAGCCAATTGAGGGCTGCCACGTGGCGACTGGTCACTATACCCACCGCACAATGCGTAACTCGAGGCATATTGTCCGGCGTCCGATCACTGCAAGTAAATACTCCATTTTGAGTATTTTTTCGCCACAAATATAATTAAATATATATTTTAGAGACTTTGCATAATTAAATATACTAAAATAAAGTACTAAATAAGTATAAATATCGACTTATCAGTAACCTTTACATTTTATGATTATAGTTTTATATAAATTGCATTAATCCTTGATATTGCATTTTGGTTGTACATGCATACACGGATATGGAGGATAAGGTCAATTCGGGTCTCCTTATAGTGTCTACCTGACTGTATTTAAAGGGTAGAACTATTTAGTGTCTACCTGACTGTGTGCACAAGCTATAGTAAGCTACCTGACTGTGTATACAAGGTAGAACTTACAGTGTCTACCTAATTGTGTACAGAGTGTAACTATATTATACTTGAGGGGCTAGAGTCACTGATACTTTGCATCACGTGATTATCGTGAGATCACGTTGAACCAGATCATACGTTGATAGACTTAAGGAACAAGACTCGTTTGGTTATCCTATCTGGGCATGAGTCCTTATTACTGTTTACTTACCACTTTCGAAGGACGTTATATGATTGTGGTCGGATAATAGAAACGGGATGGATTCACGGTTGTATTTAAATTCCTTGGATTATATTCTTCGTTTAATTTCTTGGATTATTATTCATTTGATTACCACAGGTGTACTAGATAGTGTGGGATTTACTTATCTGACATTAGCGAATTTTTTTATATTTGGGTAATGAAAGGTTTTAGCGACAACAAGGGAAAGGGAAATATTCCCAACTACTTGTAATTTGCTTAGTTCCATTTACTCAATGTATGTGTTTTTTTCATATAATATATTGTATAAATAGGTTTTTTGGTTCGTGTGCAATTCAGATCTCCTTTGGAATGGTTGTAACAACTTTGGAACGGATCATAATATGATGGAGCTAAGGTAATGTTAGTTTAAGGATTTTGAAAACCTGAAATAGGTTAGAATGAATATATAAATTGTTGATGTAATGTATATTATTATGGGTGGATTGTAAGTCCTTCGACATTTCCACCAACTTGAGCTGGTTTTGTTGAAGATTTTTTAAGGCTAGGTTTTCCGGTGCAAGCTTAAAAAAAGAGGAGGTGTTGCCGAAAAAACTTTACGAAATTTTAAGGACGATGTAATTAATCTAAATGAATTTATGAATTTTGAGGTTTAAGATTTACTTTAAGAATCATTTATAGTTGATAAAGTTTCATATTTGATGATTACGATATCTTAATTTTATTCATTTATTGATGGTGAGTTTAAGGCTGCTAGATTATCAGGGGAATTAATGTAATCTAGGCCGGTCAGATGTCCTAATTAGGTGGGGTCTGACACATTAGCCCAAATATTACCCTTTTATCACATAGATCTCAGGTAATAGCTTATTTAGTAGTGCACGTAGGTACTATCCTTATTGGTTATAAAACATTGCATATTTACCTCACGTAATAGGTCAGCACACATAGCACTTCAGTATTACCTTAATTGGTCACCTTAATCATTTCATCAACCTCATATAGTAGTTATGTGTCATATTCTAGTCAGAATACCAATATCCCTGGGTCAAATACCCCTTGTGCCGCATACACCTCAAATCAAACCATGAAACCTAAACGCATATTTTAATTTAACCACAATCATATAATTAGATAATGTACACAAATCATGGCACCAAGAATATGACATGTGTAGCAGCACAAATAACCATAAACACAAACCAATAATAAGAAATGAAATGAAGTGAAATATCTTAATAAGTTTACATACAATTTACGCAATTCCTAGCTTAAACTGGCTTTCGACCACTCCAAACTCGTACCTTGACTTCTGAATCTGACCCCGACTAGCTCCTAATACCCGAGTTACATTCCATCAGTCCCTTAAAGTCAACTAAGCGTGTTTATTATGTATTCAGATTGGTTGAATGTGTTTTAAGTTGATCGTCTCAAATCAGCCCCTAATTACCAAATAAAGTTTCAATTTTGGTCATGTGCGGCAGTGCAGTTTTGGACATGAAAACATTCGAATCTTAAAACCTTCCCAATGTCAAAGTTGGTGGTCTCTATCTTAGCTTTCTTTAACTATAAGGTTTGTGCAATTTCAATAAGAATCGAAGGAGATATGTAAGTTTCACACAATGACATAAAAAAGTTTTAGATTTCGACCAACAATTTTGTAACTGTCATTTCTACTAAACCATAGCTTCTAAACTCATGATGTTTTTACCGAAGGCTAAAACATATCATGGAACATCATACTAAAAGATAAACTTAGTCCAATAAGAAATGTGGGATTTATGCTCAAAATAGCAAGACATTAGAAAAACTGTGAACCAAGAAATTCCAAAATTCATCATCAAAGTTGGGGAGGATTTTTAGACATGAAAACATTAGAATTTTAAAATATTTTAGTGCACAAAATATGTTCTTCTTTTGAGCTAGTTTTCAAATGCCACCAGAATGAGATCATTTAGACTTAAAATGAGGAAGTTATAACCAAAATACAGAGACAGATTCATAACAACAACATGCATAATTTCCAATTTGTCTTAAAACTTCATGAACTTCAAAAATTCATAACTTAATGAAAAAAATCCAAATCTAGAATTTCTATATAGTTGAATTCGTGGAATTTCACAAGGAATCCAAAAATGGAATTAGATTTTGAAAACAAAGTCATCTACCTACTGAAATTGCTGAAAAACTAGAGTTGAATCAAAACTTACAAGTTTTGTTGAATTTCGCTAAAAATAAAGATGAGGGTTGAATTATGTAGTGGTAGAACTCTTTTAACTTGATCAACACATCCCTAATCTCTAGTTTTCTTCAACAAGTTGATCATCTTCTCCTTAGATTTTTCTTCATCTTTCTTTCTTTTTTTCTTGATCAAAATGACGATTCATTTGCATGTCATCCACTTACTCACCTATATATAGTGGTGAAAAGAATTTGTGGCCATTGATCTTGTTTACACTCTCATCTCTAGACAAATCCAATGGCATACATCTTAGTCCCACAACTCATTTACTTATCCATGATAACATATATATTTACTTAAGTTATTAATTGATGATGCCAACGCGCATCACGAGGTACATTAATGTCCCATGTTTTATTTCTATAACTTAGGTCATGTTAATATTAATTCAACTATAGTCATATCAAATTATTTATTCTAATCGCATTTAATTCAATTAGGACTTACCACATCACTCTCTACTCCGGTCCCACACTTGCACGCATCTCGAGGCGGATCCTTACTCATGTCTCAATGTTTATATACACATAAAAGTGACTTACTAAGTACACACATATACAATACACTAAGCATCCATTACGCAAACAATAATATAGTACTCGATCTTCGTGTCGAATATTAGAACCGTGTACCCACTCTCGAGCCAAGTCACAAGTCGGTGACCTTAATTATGGACCAAATTCACTATTAAAATTTTAGGCGTTATATATGTATAAAGTTTTGATGACTTTGACTCATAAAATTATACAAGATTTGCTCTAAATTTGGTTGCATAAGTTGAACCATTTCTTGAGATTGTTGAATTGGTGCAGATTGTATCGGTGCTCTTTGTTCATAAGTGATATAATTTTGATTTTGTGAACCATAGCTAAGATTTGAATATGTTTGTCCAGTATAGTAACTATTGTTATTATATTGATTCCTCAGAGGACCAAGAAATTGGTTCATAACTACATTAGCCTCTTCATTGTTATCTTCATGTAAATTATTGCATGGATCTTTAGGATATGTAACTTCATTACAAAACCCACATGGTTTTACTTGGTTTGATTCTTTTAATAGAACTTAACCATGCTAGTTAACTTATCAAATTCTTCATCTGATGTACTACTTCTTTTATTATTAACTTCTTAAAGGTTCTTCCTTGATGTCTCATTCTTTTCACCATATTGCTTTAACTGTTTAGTCATTTTATGAATAGTCTCTTTTGCTAAAGTTAGTGTTATATCAAATAAAGATCCACCACATACAGTATCTAACAACCTTTTTTTCAAAATGATTGAGTCCTTCATAGAAGTATTCCAATAAACCAATTTCAGTATATCCATGTTGTGGATAAAAAGAAATTAATCTTTAACTTTTATCCCAAAATTCATTAAAGTTCTCATCATGTTTCATCTTTACAACTGTGATTTGTCTCCTCTAGGAACTAATTTTTTTGCAGGCATATATTGATTTAGGAAAGCTTCTAGCATCTGAGCCCATTTACTTATTGAATCTTGAGAAAGATAAAATAACCAATTTTGTGCTTAATCATTCAGTGCGAAAGGAAAAGCCTTTAAGTTTGACTTGTTTTAAAGTACCATCTATAGGTTTCACCACATTAACTTTTTATTGATATTCTCTTATAAATTTCTAGGGGTCTTCATTATCTTTACCTTAGAATTTAGGTAAGGCACTAATGAATCCAAATATTAGTTCAAAGTCAGGAAATCCTTCAGGATAGGCAATGCATATTGGCTCATAAGATGTGACATCTTGATTGGCTTGCCTAAAAGTACGTTTTCTATTATCATTATTATCATTATTATTAATGATATTATTATTACTATTAATTTTGGCTTTCATTGTTATAGCTTGGTGTTCCTACGTTATTGTTGTCTTAAATTACGATTGAAAGTTCTATCCACCTCAAGATCAAACGGGTGTAGAGATTCTGTGGAATTAAAACGACGAAGTTTGTAGACCATATAACATCTAAAACTATAAATAAATTATATAAAAATCTCCGACAATTGTGCCAAAAATTGACACGTGTTGAGCATGTACAATAAGTTTCTTATATATTTTTCTTTCTTGTAGTAGTGGTAACTTGTAAGTGGGATCATCTCCAAATGGATTTTGCAAACTTCCTAAGAAAAAGGATTTTCCAAAGATTTTTATTATCTTACTTTAACTTAATTAAAATGGGAATTAAGATTATCTAATCAAACTAAAACAACTAAAGCAACTAATTAAACTAATTAACTAACACAATTCAAATTCACTAATATTAAATATTATAATTTCAATTCATATCAAATCAATATAAAACAAACATCTAAACAAATATCCAAAACCATGAAACATAAATCGTATTGAATCCAAACATATTAATTAAACTATAGTCATACTCATATTTTCTTCATTTTATGAAGTATTCTTGAATCATAAAACCTAAATTATAAACAAGATTGACAGTCTTTATCATGCCATCAATTTTTCTTACATCAATGGAAAAGCCATATTCTAGTTTTATCATCATCTGTTCTTCGAAAGATCAAAGATAACTAATAGAAACAAAACAACATTACACTCTATGAAAACTTCTTACTACTAAGCCAATATTATCGAAATTAGCCATATCAATATCAAACTTAGAACACAATTCAACTAAGACATCTACACGGTAAAAGAACTTTTAAATTAATCCTGATTACTAGTTTATATTAGATTTATGATATCACAATACACATTCTAGACTATGCATGCAATACGAAGTTTCTTGATTGTAATACGCAAAAACAAATCTATTGAAACCGTGAATTGAAGTATACGATTAAGTTTAAAGCATTAAGCACAAATTCTTATATATTTTGACTACATTGCAAAACGGTTTCATGTTTGGAATTTATTTAGATTAATAAACTAATCACACATATTCAAATAATGATTGTAATAAAATAAATAAAAGACATTAATGAAAATACCTCATATTGAATACTTGAATCTCCAAAGAGCCTACAAAAAAAAGGAATAATAAAACTAAACTAAACTCAATTGAAAATAGTCTAAAACTAATTAATGGCTCTCAAGAGTAATCAAGGGCAATCAATTCCGAAGTATTAAGGTTATAGATATAGTATTTTAAGAAGTACACATTCCAATCAAACTTAAGTTCCTTTTTTTAATCTAATATTCTCGTGACCTACATCAACGAATTATGACTAAATCCTCCTTTGTTGCTAAATCGCTCGAAACATCAATGGAAATAAGACTTTGTAGTTCACCGATTTGTGTAGCGAATTCTAGTTCATTACTTAAATCGTTGATGAATCTTCAGACTCTCTCTTGCCGATTTATGTTGCGAATCCTACTGTAATTCTTGAATCACTGTGACTTTCTTCAATTGATTGAATTCGTTACTTTTCTTCCTTTTTTCTTTCATTTCTTCATATAACCTTAGTATAACCTGAAATCACAAAAAAAAACCCTGTGTAACATTTCCTTTTACATCTAAAATTACCATAAAATATACTATAAAACACTTTTTAATTATTGACTTATCAGGGACTTAAGTCTTCGTCATTCATCTCTCAACTTACCGATCCAGCGGGAAACTATAACCACGTAGCCCTAACATAGGTAACTACTCTAACAGCGTAGGGTAGCGAGCCCTAGGGTATGAGTTTGTGCCATGTCTGGTCTCATCAACAAACACACATAAACACATAAGAGTGGACAAAAAAGTATGAACAACATCAAATTGCAATATATAAAACTAAAATTGAACAAGAGCTATCTATAAAATATTAACTACATCTCTCATGGGTTTACTTACCTCAAACAATTGTAAATATCTGAAACGTCCTACTCTAGCCTCAAAATGCACACTCGACACCCGACTATAGTCTCCTAAGTCCCTAGTGTCTAAATATACTATTTAAATTATTTTAGAGTCAAATTAAATGAGTTAATAATGTGAGACCAAAAATCAACATTTTTAGTTCAATATTTAATGGCAGCACGCTTTACAGGTTACACACCTGGTGCAAACCACCAAAATTTTATCAAGATTTAATTTCTTAGTCTTTTCCAATTTTTTATATTTTTTCCAATTTCTCTAGATTTTTTCCATAATTTTTATCTATTTTTTCTTATTTTTCAGTTATTTGTCATTAAAAACTATATTTAATTAATTTTTATTAATTTTTAATAATAAGTAGGGATTGAGACCTTCTTAACCGAGCTAGGTTCGGCCTTAGACTTCACATATACACAAACATGTTTGTGGAGTGTCTTCCTCCATAAACGAATCGACTATGTTACAAAGACAATTTCGTCCCTGCAGAAGAGACTAAATTTTTTATTTATTTATTTTAACAACCCCTCAACAACTCAATCAACAACAACTACAATAAAAATAACAACAATATATCAACCATTATAGGCATCATCATCAATTCATGCTTGTATTTTATCAAGAACACCGAGTCAAATTGAAAAACTCTTGAACACTAAATCTAGTTCATAATTTCAACATTGAACCCAAACTTGATAGCTCAATAATCAATTTAACAATCGAAATACATAATTCTTGAAAAACCTTATGCTTTCAATCCATTTGATCCCATAGTTATCATTCACAAGAAAATGAAAGGGGTTTTGATGACCTTGATAGGAGACCACCAAATATTGCTCTAATCCACCTCTTGCACCCCAATTGCTCCTTGAATTATGAGAACTCAAACACCTTCCCTCTCTTGATATCTCACTTTAGATGAACTCCAGAATTCATTCTAAGTTGCATGTAAAGAAGAATTTGGGGCTAAGTTCTCTTTTATATAGTTCCTACTAAATAAATTTATACCTTTGATCTCAACTTAATTGACCATCTCAAGGCTCATCTAAGGTCTAGATTAGGGACTCCCATGCACCCCTAGATGTCCATTAAATGGTCCTAAGGTGACACAATTTTCGATCATCACTAGGTGCATTAATGTTCACTATTTGTTCTAGCAAACTAAGGCTTAATTTATTCATTCTAGCCTTTTTTATCAACTTAGGCACATTTAATTTGATATAACCTTAGCCTATGCATGGAAATAAAATTAGTTATTTATTCAAACAAGCTACCAAACATCTAAGTCATCAACCCATTTTACACCTACACTACACGCTTTTCGAGGCATCCCACGCATCCAACGCACCTCCACAATGCGATCAAAACAGATGACCTACACTAGTGTGATGCGATAATTAGATAATAAAATAAATATGCATGCATAACACAAAAATAGTTATATAATATCTTGCCAGGCGTGCACTAGACCGATGGCAGTGTTCATGTGGGTTTAAGCTACAGGTCTTAGTTTGAAATTAGAAAATTAAATTAATTATTAATTCGTGAGCCATCACAAAAATCCTCCAAGCTCCAACTTTGAATTCCTCTCGAACCCTAAACAATCTCTACTATCTCAATTTTGCTTTTCTTTTATGAATAGGTCAAGATTAAGGTGAGAATCACTTAAATAAGGTAAAAGTGAGCTTTGGAATGCTGACTCTAGTCGAAAAATTTAGTTTTAATTCAAAGGGGTGCAAAGATTTGTAAAAGGGCGTGATGAATTTTGTTTGGCTATTTGGAGTTTTATGTTTAAAAAGTGGAAATAGTAGCAAGCGATTTGGGGTTTTAGTGAATCGCTGGAATATCATTGAGTGAATCGGTAGCAGAGGCATAAATATGTGTCTCAGTGAACCACTGATTTGCTTGGCGCTTTTAGGTTTTTTCAAATCGCTGACAATTCACTAGATATATGACCAGCTATTTAATTAGTAATTTCTAGTGTAAAGACAAATCGCTGACAAATTACTAGGACGAAAAAGCCAAAAATTCTGCAAATTGTTAATGTCTTGACTTAACCTAATTACCCTAATTAGGGTTTAGGGTTTAAGGTTAATATTGCTCTCAAACTAAACTTAGATCCTCAATGAAACTTAATTCTAGCAAATTATGAAATCATACGGGTTATCTTCCATATTTTATAAAAATCTTGGCTGCACCTTCTCTAAAAGTGGTGTGCCAAAAAATCTACATAATAGATAGTTGAATGGGCAAAAGCCTAAAAGGACTCAAAACTCCCCGCAGTTCATAATAAATATCAAATTGAAACTTATAAACTAACTTAGAGTATTTGATACCTTAGTTACAACTTTATAACCCCAAAATAAATCAAAACTAAACATAAACCTCTTAACTTACTTTTAAACCAATTTAGGGGACTCTCATAACCTTTCTATAGTGTTTCATGACCTACACTCACCCCAAGAATCCTAAAATAGTAAAGACCATTGTAGGGTTTACTTACAACCAACCAATTTTGAGCTAAATTATTAGGGTTCTCAAAACGTTGGATCACCTTGAAAGTGGCTCTAATAGTTTCCCTACATATCCAATTATAATAGGGGTCAATCTTTAAGTGAAAGCAAATAATTAAACCCCATGAAAACAATGGCCAAAGTATGCTTGATATCCGTTTTCAAAATAGTTGTTTATAACAACTTCAATTAGCTTTCAACTAGCTAACTTAGGTTAACTTTTTCACCTTGAAACATCATTATTTCTCATAATGACTAAAAAAGAACTTGTTGAACTCCTTTTGTACTTTCCATATACTCTAAGAACATTCAAATCAAATCATCAATGAATAAGTTATGAATTTTCTAATACAGCCTGTTGAATAGGTAATCTTTATTAATTTAGAACTAACAAAACTTCTCCAAATCAACATTTTTGCAATTATATCATCACAACTCGACACCAAACACCAAGAAATCACTCAATACCACATTCAAAATATTTTCACAACCCGTAGAGTCAATTTGGACAAAACCTAATGATCTAATTTGTCTAGAATCATAATGTAAATCGGTTTTAACTATGAAAACATCTTCAAAATAGTTATCAACTGAACTGCATCAATTTAATTCACCAAAACCCTAGTCTACATCGGTGGAATTTATTCTAAATTGGTGCTAATCAATCTAATATATCAATTCACAACAATCCCTACCAATTCATATCAAAACCCAGTGAAAGAAATTGAGAAATTGCAAGCGTTCAAATTGAATTGAGGGAAAATGTCCTTAATTGAGAATTTAACAAATTTTGTGTCAAATATCTCATTTCCACCGTAGAAACTTGGCTTGAGCTATCCGCCTCGTGATGCTTTACGGTTTTGCAAAAAGAAACCAGGTGAAAATCGAACGTCAGGAACTCATGAGGCGAATAACTAAATAAATAGGGTTTAAAGAATGAACATTCATTCTCTTTATTGAAATGAAATGAAACCAATTCATTCTTTTTTATCATTATATATATAAACCCTCAGCAGCTTATCAACAGCTTAATTTCTTTTTATTTATAAATTTCCTCAATCCCTATTTTGACGTGCTTTCACTTTCGGTGCTTGTTTTCGATCTGAGTTTTCACCAAGTTGAGTCAAACTCTTGACAAAACAATCCAACTCCATACAACATCCATAGCATTGATTTTGGTCATGCCAAAACTCCAAAAATCTTAACTTTGCCACGACATACCAAAGTCTTCCTAGACCAGTTCTGTTGCCATAGTTAACCAAACTTGCACTAATTTGGACCCAATCTCAACCTCGATCACCACCAATTAAACATAACTCAAGGCAAAGTCATACGCCAACTATATTCTCATTTTACATTACCATCAATCACATCTTGCGCGTAAATTAAGGCAAGACTCTTACATAATACTTAACACTTGATCACTAGTTTTCGAGCAATTAAAGATTTTTATTTCACTTGTGCCCTTCATACACACACTTACAACCCCGATTACGACAAAAATTGTGGATACACCTCAACACTTGCACTTCGCGATGAAATATTGTATAATACTTACATTAGGCATTCATCAACAAAAAAATAACATTTTATCTTTTAATCTCCGGTCCGAAACACATGGGTCCCACTTCAGATACCTAAGTTCCAAATAAAATCCGAAAATACTTAAATATCACCTAATCAAGTTTATGAAATTCTCGAGTTTCTCAATTTTTCCCAACTAATTAAAAATTTTGTCCTAGGAATTTAAAGTTACAAGTTAACTGAACCAAAAATATATGGAAAAATGATCTTTCATATATAGCTCTTTTAATCCATACCTCTACCAATTTTTTTTGAAGTGCGACAGTCAAATGGACTCAATCACTTTTGTCGTATTCAAAAACTTAGTAGCAGAGATCATAACCATTTCAACTTTTCATTTCCAACTTCTTGGTTTAATGAAAAGTTATAACAACTTATTTGCCAATACTAGCATTTTTTGAATTTCTGACGAGTTAAAATATCAACTTTGTAGAATATCCAATAACCTTACTTTAGTTCACATTTCATGCCTTGAATTCCATTCAAGCATCAACACTTAGCAAGAACCAGCATATCTTGCATTTCAATGAAAATCATTTTCATTCTTAACTTAATAATATTCCACAAATTATTGATAATTCTTTCTCATCACTGATATCTTTTTATTTGAATTATCAGACGATCAATTCTTAGACTATCATCAATCTAAGATTACATAGTGATGCAAATTATATTTGAGCACAACACTAGATACTAAGTGGGTTGCATGTCTATCTGATCCATTACCATTCTAGCATTTTTCAATGAAACCTAGAGTTTCATAAGTCATCCTATGACAATAGATCTCTAATTACATTTTTCATCCCACGGCAAGAAATCTTGAATTTTAATCTAATTAGAAAAGAAAACCTGACACATCGTTCAACTCTCACTAATTATCTGAATTTGTCACGGCCGAAATCTCTAACCCCCGTTTTAATTCCTTAATCAGGATCACCGACCCTTGACGTGGGACCTACACTATGATATGTGCACCGACCTAGGTACGTAGCCGAGGTATATTGTATTTTTGTATTGATGTATGCCTAGTGTTATGTATTGTATAGACTTACTAAGTTGGTTTGTACAATTGCAGGAGTCGAGACGAGAGCGGGGACACGCCTCGAGTAGCGTGCGAGCCGGGGAACCGGGTAGTTAGCATTTTGGTAAGCCTTATTTAATACTAATATGAAATAAGGAATTACTTATAAGCCTATGGTTGTGTTTATTAATGTAAATCAAATTAAAGGCCTATAGTTTAGTAAATTAAATGGAAAGCATAGGATTGGTCTAGAGATACACATTGGCACATCTAGGAACTAGGTGAGTAATGAAATGGTGTCACTAGAGGTTTAGTTAGTGGGAGTTAGTGGGATATATGGCAAGAGGTGGACCATTAGATATTCCTCGAGATACATAAATCCATGGAGATCAAGGGCTAGAAAGGAACATCACCTTAATATATAATATTAGTGATCAAACAACATGCAAACCAAATCACTCATTCATTTTTGTTGGGGAAGAAGAAGGAATTGCTGGAGAGGAGTGAATCATCAAGGTGTTGAAGGAATCAACGGGAGTTGGTGAGAAATTATCAAGCTAGGGTGCTACATCAACTAGGTACACATCTTTTTAGTTGAACTTAGAATAAGTTCTGGTTTTAGGCTAATTTCATATGGTAGATGATTGAGTATTTAAAATTGATTTATATATTTAGATTCCTCATTTCAAGCTGATAATCCAGCTATATTGAAGTTCTTAATTTGGTTTTGAAATCATAAAGATATGAATTTTTGAAGTTGCAACACCAAAACTAGAATTCTGCATGTTGTATTAGGAATCAACTTGGGGTTATTTGGTCATAATCTGCCCATTTTAGATCCATATTGATCCAAACTAGAGGCATTTGAAATTTTATTTAAAGAGGAATAACTTTTATTAACTGAAGGTATTTTGATTCAAATGTTTTTATGTCCAAACATGCTCTACAAATAGGTACTAGAATTAAAAAGGAAAGTTTTGAAACTAAAATTGTTAAGGGCATAACTCCCTCACTACTTATTCAAATGAGCTGATATTTTAGTATGTTGTATTTGGGTATATTTTCTGCCTTGTGACCAAACATCACATTTTTAAGAACTATATTATAGGAGAAATAGATTTTCGAAGTCCGCTGGTCGGATTAGAATCCAATTAGACCTATGTTTAGTAAAATCATGACATCTCTTTCATTTTAAATCAGGATTTTGCAAACTAAACCTTTCCGGAAAGCTAAGAGAGAGACCAACAATAATTGTACTGATGGAGGATTTTGATATTTGGACTATTTCATGCCTTAAAGTGCATTAAAATGTAGGACTGAAATTGAAACTAAATTTAGTCTTTAGGGGCTGATTTAGGAAGATTGGTTTAAAGTCTATTGAACCAATTTGAATACACGATAAACACCATTAAATTGAACTTAAACCCACTATATTTGAACTAATGAGACACCAAACTCAGGAACCTAGGAAAAGGGTACGGGAGAGCGAATACAAGATTTGGAGTATCAAGAGGCCAATAAAGCTAGGACTTTACTTTGTTGTTGTGAGTATACCCAATGGCAACTTTACTTGGCATTTCATTTCTATTAATTGTTGTCCTTGCATAGTCCTTTTGACTATTTTGCCTTTGTATTCTTATATCATGTGTTCTTTGTGTCTATGCTCACTTGATGAGTCTAGTTTGCATGATATCCATTCATTTGATTTGATTCATTGATTCTATCCCATGCTATGTCTATTCTTGTTGTTTTAAATATGAATTGAATGATAAATAGCATGCTATTAGGCTAGTGAATATCTTATAAATGTTTAAGAGGACTTGTATTCCTTATTTGTTTAGGTGTGTAGATGTGTCTATGCCTTGACAATTCATACTTGGTATTTCTTGAAATTTAAAAAGTAGTTTTCGCATTTAGGTCCCGTACTCGATCGAGGTGTGCGCGACTCACGGGGTTAGAGTCCCTGGAGATGTCGGCACATGTTACCTGACACTGTATGACACTCGGGGTTAGAGTCCCTGAGGTGGTCTACACACCGGGTTTAGAGTCCCTGGTAACACTTGGGTTAGAGTCCCTTGTGCTATATGATTATTAAGTCGGAGTGACATGTTTCACTGCCGATCGGACCTAAATCACCACTACTTAGCCTGGTGTCGGTATCACTTGTTTAACTCTGGTATTTACTCGCATATGGTTTATTTTCCAGTTTTCCTATTTATATTCTTTTAAATACCATTTAAATATTTGGAAATGCAAATTAAACTTGTCATCGCGGATTACTTTTTTATTCTTGAACTCACCGTCCTTTTTATGACGGTGGGTGCAGAGCCGTCTAACAAGGCAGGGCAAAGAAAAGATCGGCGATTATCCCCGAGCTGCGCGCGTCGTCATCGCATCGATTGTAGGTCTTCTTTTGGTATTTTGATTGTATATGTTATATATGTCTTTCAGATACTATTTGGGATTGTATATTGGGTTGAGCGTTAGTTTCCCCGACTTGACTTAGACTATTTTACTGTTTCACTGCATTTTGAAGACTTTATATATGTGATGTCATTTCCTGGTTTTCCACACTTAGGATTTTACAAATAGCCTTCGCATAAGTTACTAACTGCTTCTGCATAATCAATAAGACTTCCGCTAATTAGTTAATTTAATAAAAAGTTTTAATTAACTCTAAATTTTATAAACTGGTAGGACTAGTGTATTACTTATCCTGAACACGAGAAAAGAGGCGTCTAGGTTGTAAAGGCTGACTAATACGTAGTTAAGTCCTGCGTGGATATGATTAGGGCTTAATTTCGGGATTAGGCCGGGCGGTGCCCTAGATTAGGAGAGGGGCCGTCACAAAATTTCTACTCATAATATCATTTAAATTGTGGATTAGAAAGCAATTATCAATTTTGACTTGTCAACCAATTCGCCTAATTTTCCATTTGATTGGTTAGAAAGCTAATATCTTTTCTAAATTTGTCAAATCATTTTGTTTCCATGCGTTCATAAATACCCTCATTTCTTCTCAATTAACCATCAATATTTCTAGATTTTCTTGGTAACTACTCTGGTTTTCACATTTTAACATTATCAATTTACTCACATTTTTTTCTATCATTATTCCATTTACTGAGATTTTACTTCTCAATCACTTATTCACCAAACTTCTTTCATTACTTAAATATAGACAATTATATCCTTTTTTGAGTAGATATAAGCTTTTAAAAAGAGATATCGACATATTTCATAGTTATACTCTCATAGTATAACTTTTAATTTGTATCACATATAAGTTATAACTATGCTATCTATTTTTTATCTCTACTCAATACATAATTATGACTATTCTCAAATTACAGTGGAAGAATATTCAATTCTTCAAACATATTAAGCCAGCTATATCATCCTTTATTCAATATTTTTAACCAATAGCGATAATATTGACTAATAGAGTTGTATGTTGTATGTCTCTTTTTATTTCATTTGTATCTTCATCGTCATACAGTTATCTTACATTAACTCTAATTTAAAATAACATAGTGTTTCAAAATTCGCCACTGACTAGTCACGTGGTGTAGCACTACATCTAAACCAATATGCATCATATTCACTAATATTTGTTGTATATACTTTGATTCAAGACTTTTAGCTTTTAAAGCTTGACTCCTTGTAAGATCCTTGTGAAGATATATTAAGTTTCATCAAACTTATAATTTGATATCTTAAGTCTTATTGGGACTCGTTGACCTGAAATCTCAATTTTTCATACTTATGTGAGAATTTCTCGACCTCTTATTTGCATATACTTAAGCTTTCAATTGATTTCAATGAAACTACCTGAACTCTTTCATACCAAACTACACTGATTCATTCGATTATTGAAAGACAAGTAAATGCATCACACCAGTCTTCTAGGTTGTGAATGAATCGTGATTATAATACAGAGTTGCTTGGACTTTTGGTCATTAAGAACTACTCTAGTGCCTTACCTTGATTAAAGAAGTCTGTTCGTGTCACTTCCAGCAGTCACAAGTCATCTCAACGTCTCATTTTTATATACACATAGTCTATTTATTTCATTTCTTCAATCTTAGCTATTCTCAGCTTTATCTCATTCTTGGTCCCTTTATAGACTTATCCAAACTTCACTCCACACTTATACCCCTTACAACTTTTAATCTTGAGTTATAAAGGCAATTTATATCTCTTCTCTTTTCAAAAATGTATCTAAGGATGATACGGCTTCTTATGATCATTCAATTAATTGAAGTCATCCTTAGCTAATCTTTGACTCGAAAAAGAGAAATTTTGTGACTAAAACAGTTCCACTATATGTTATTGCCTTAAGTTGTTTTCATTAGTCTCAAATTTTCTCGATCATTCTTTTTATCAAAAAGAATTTTGATACTTTTGAAGAAAGTGTGTAAGATATCGAAGTATCTTGTTGTTCATCAATTTACTTTTTGATGATTTCATTTGTCCATTATTGTTCAACTGAAGAAATAGTAGAATTAGAATTCTAACACCTTAATCAACTTTACGACTGATCAGACTCTTAAAGGATATTATTTTAATCCTTTAAACCATATTAATGGATATTCTCGTTATATAGGAGTTCTTACTGACTTCCTGTGAAAATTACTTACTGATACTTAATTAGTACATCTATCTTTTTTTTTGTTAAATTTTAGGTCATAATGATAGGCATCATGACTTAAATTTAGTTAGAAATGACTATTGGGTACTCGAAATTTCAAAACACAAACTCTTGTGTTTTATTTAAAAGCTAATCCAACTATTTTCATATATGATTTCCCCAATACATTAACTTCTAATACGTTGATTCTGTCACTACACATGTCATTTTCAAGTTAGAAATTATGTTAATCTTTGTTTCGTAACCACCTAATTCGATGTTAGAAAAGATCATTTCTAACTCATGTATTTTCGTTCATTATATCATTACTTTGTATAATTCAAATAACCATTATACTTCAACGTCGCTTATAATTAAACAATTTGAGTAAGAAACAATAGAAAACAATAAACACATTGATTGTTTTTACCTTTGGTTCTATTCATATTTTACTTTTTGTTTTAATTTACATAGGAGACAATACTTTGCTTCAAAATATTTTATTTTAGTAAACCAACTTAGACAACTTAATTGGACTTATCACATTCCTATTGTGATTTTTCAGTCAAATTCAGCTAATCAATTTTTATTTTCAAAAAATCATGTCTCCTTTTTGTTTTATTGAGACTATTTTCAGAAGCAACCCTTAATTATTTATGAATTCAACCAATACTTTATTAAATTGGTCATCCCGAGTTATTAGTTCAACTGGTACTAACATCATTCTAAAGCCCAAGATATCCATATCTAGTGCTTCCCAAAAGTCTCAATTTTATTTTATGTTTCACAAACAAATCACAATCGTATGAGAATTAATTTAAGTCTATTTTGGCACTCTCTTAAGCATTTTATAATTGGTATCGAACTACTTATAACACTTTCCTGAATTTGTACATCACAAGTTTATTTCACGTTCATTCACGCTCAGTTTCATAAGTCTATTTTCTCTTTTATTATCTGTTCATAATCTCACTCATCATATCTCACGAGTTAAGTATCGAACGGATAATGAAAATAAACTTTTTATCATATATCTAGAGATAGTTCGTATTATGCAACAAGCATATTACACTTACAAAGTACCCCCAACTAACAATCACTTCCCAACTAATCGCACTCAATTACTCTTTGGTTTTCAAATAAATTATTCTCAATTGAGCAAACCTAGGCTCTGATACCAACTCTGTCAGGACTAGCCTCACTAAATTCTGACCCCTAATTAGACACCTAAACCACACCTTTTACTTTGCATCTCAAAATATTATTCTTTTAAGCCTTAATATTGCTTCCAGACTAAACTTAGATCCTCAATGAAACTTAATTCTTAATTTGTCTAATTGGAGCAAATTAGAAAATCATACAGATTATCTTTCGTATTTTCTTAAAATCTAGGCAGTAGCTTCTCTAAAAGTAACATGTCGAAAAATCCACCTAATATTCAATAAAATGGGGAGAAGCTAAAAGGCTCACAACTCCACGCACTTCATAATATATATATCAAATTGAAATTTATAAACTAACTTAGAGTCTCTGATACCTTAGTTATAACTCTACAATCCCAAAATTAACCAAAACTAAACATAAACCTCATAACTTACTTTTAAACCAATTTAGGAGACTCTCATAACCTTTCACGTGTGTTTCACGACCTACACTCACCCCCAAGAATTCCAAATTAGTAAAAACCACTGTAGGGTTTACTTACAACGCACCAGCATTAAGCTAAATTCGTAGGGTTCCAAACATCGACATTAAGCTAAATTCGTAGCTTTCCTACATACCTAATTATAATAAGTCAATCTTTAAATGAAACCAATTAATAAAACCACATCAAATAAATGACTTAAGTATGCTCGATAATTGTTTTTTAAATAATTATTAATAATAACTTCAATTAGTTTTCAACTAGCTAACATGGGGGTAACTTTTTTAACCTTGAAATCATCACTATTTCTCATAATGACTAAAAAAGAACTTTTCACTACAAGAAAACAAGGCTTTTGGGGCATTATTTTAGGCACACAATAAATGCAGTTGTAAAAGCTATTATTTACAACCCCTGTCCCAAATACCAATGATATTTACAACCCTAACATTAAACCATGAACAAAAAAACAAAAAATGAAACCTTTTTTTTTCTTCCGCCCCGAATAGCTTGAAGAAACGAAAAAATAAAAAGGGGCAGTGCATATTTATTTTCATAAAGCGGGAAGGGATCGAGTTTTCGCAAAGGGTTTAGAAGGAAACCTCTTCTACTTCTTAAAACCTAGAATTATTATTGAAGGTGGAGATTTTAAAGATCAGATCTGCCCTAGAATTGAGAAGATAGGAAGGAACAACTTGATTCTTGACAATTCTTGAAGGTTTCGAATGAAGATTTGATTAGAAAAATCAAGCCATTGTTTTTTTGACAATGGAGGGGAAGACGTCCTGTTGAAGGTGGGGATTTTGAAGATCATATCAGCCCTAGAAGTGAGAAGATAGGAAGGAATGACTTGATTCTTGAAGATCTTCGATCATCGACCTCCTTCTTAGTCCGCTGAATATAAGTGAAATATTGATTAAAAGCTTTCAAATTAATCTATCCTCATCATTCTCATAAAAAACAATTTTTTGAAGTAGGTATGTCATTTCTTCTAAAATTATAATGCAATTATTATGAAATTAGGTTTCATTTAGTATTTATTTGGGTTGCAAAAATATTGTTTGCAAGTAGTTGTTTTCTTTAATGAAATATGTTAGAGAGACCATTGGGCAATAGGTGGGTGTAACTACACAGGTGACTGATTTTGAAAGAAAGGAAAAAAAATTTAGAGATCGAGGAAGAAAAAAGTTTTTACTAAGGGCGTACCAAATGTCCATAAATGATTATAGTGATTCCTATGTTAGTATGTTTTAATCATCCAATTCTTCAATGCTTTAATTCAGATTGTTTTTTTATGATGGCAGTCACCCACCACCCATGAAGATCACTGGGTATCCTCTTATTCTTCTTATCCCCCATTGGCATTGACATTGGCATTATAGAGCCCCTAATAAGCTTGCATTGTTTGTTCTATAGAAAAGAAAATCATGCATTACACTTGGAAACCAAAATCTTTGACCTTCATAATCATGTCAACGTAAAAACACTTGTACTTTAAAACACTCGAGTAAGAGCATCCAAACATGGGTAGGACAGTGGGGGTGGTATACAATTTAACAGAAGAGGTTGAAGCTCTCAGACTTCACTAGTGACAATTCATTCACTATCAACTAGGCTCTCCTAAATTAAGTAGTCTAGTACACTATCAAGTGTCACCAATGTAAGAAATGAAAGTCCTGAGAAGTAACAATTCATTCATTATCAACTAGGCTCCCCATTGATTTTTTTAATCGATTCTTTCTTTTTTCTTTAATCAATTCTTTGCTCCGCCAACACTTTTTCCTTTGATGCTTTTAATCGATTCTTTGCTCCTCCAACACTTTTTCTGTAATTGATTATTTGTTTGGGTGGGCTTTTGTTTAATGAGAAGTGACTTTGGAGAATGCAGTTCTAATCGAGCTTCTTAGGTTATGAAATTCATATAACGTTTTTGGTGTTTGATTAAAAGGTGATAGGTGTTTTGGGGTATCTAATGGGAAAAAAGGTCATCACATATACCCCAATTTTCGTAACTTCTAATACTTTGTAAATATACTATAATAAATAGATTTATGCCTCCTTTCATAAAAAAAAAATCTATTTTTTTATCTAAGAATCCCCTGGAGTTCCTTTTTTGATAAGAAAGTGATATGTCTATATATATTAAAAATTACAATAGAATAGGAGAGGAATTATGTTTCCCCTTTTATACTATTATATATTTACAAAGCCTTATTAATCGAGACTTCTAAAAGAACAAGAAAACGGCCACTGCCTCTCCCCTGTGAGTTTAGAGATAGGAAATATTTAAAGAGTTAACTTGCATCAGTTGTTCGTTTTAGTGAATCCATAAGAACCACAGGGTTCAAACTAAATTTAGTGTCCAATCCTTACTAACTAGCCTAGGTTTGGAATCTAACCATTTCCAATGCACTTCCATGTTGGAATGGCGGTTTATGATTTCGTTGTCTCAATTTCAAAAAAAAATGAAAATTTGCATTTATATTTAGGCCTTTTAAAGGAAACCCTAATTTTAAAGTACTAAATGTTATATCACCTCATCTATAAAATGTAGTTTTGTGGCCTTTCAAAAATTACTTTGTTTTATTTAAATATGTAGATGGATTTTCTATCCATCAGTCTTGAAGAGAGAAATGAACAATTATGGGTAAAGTCTTGAGGAACTGATCAGACCTAGAAGTGAGGAGATAGGAAGGAAAAACACTATATGATTGCTCAAGTTTTTCCATCAGTCTTTTTATTTATTTAATTTCATTGCTTTTCGTTGGTGTTTTATTTTCCTTGGTATTGATTGATTGATTATGGTTAAACTTAGATTTAAACCTTGATTTAATTGTCAGTGAGTCGTACGCATCTCTCCTTAAATCATGCAAGCAAGCAATGTACACCACACATGTGTAGCTTTGGATGTTCATCAATCACCATGACACACTTCTCGAGGCCGATTTTATGGACTCTTCATGCATGCACATCAACTTCCATACGTCATGCTACATCGGATCAACTCCTCTACTAATTAACACACTCACGTTTAAGTATGTATCGCCTCTACTATGTCTGCCATGTCATCACCCTTGTTCCTCACGTGTGGACCCCACCAAATTTGCCTCAAGATGCGTGATTGTGCAGTTTTTAATGTAGAACGGATCTGGGCATATGAATACTCAATTTTACGTAGTTGTTTGCCCCTGATTCAACCACGCACTCCATTAAACCTGAAAATAATAAATGAGGACAATTAGTCTAATATTTTGAAAATTTAACAATAAAAAATATATAAATAACCTATATATAATTACATAATTATCAACTTATCAAATACCCCTAAACTTAAGACTTTGCACGTCCTGAGCAAAGGTGTAAATGACAAAACAAAAGTAAACTAGACTCTCAATATAGTTATGCACTAACTAAACTAATCATATACCCGATTCCAAATTCATGGAGTTCCTTTGGTTTACATAGTTGCCAAGTTAACAAGCCATTCAAGAAATTTCAGAGTTACAATATGTCAAGAACCGCAATCCAAACACAATTAAGATCACACTTAAAAGACATAGACTCGGTCAAGACAAAGACGATCAACTACTTACGAATTTTTTTGGTCTATACATTCAAGCATGCAAGTTTACAATAACTGTAATAATAGCGCATCAACGCTTAGAAGGTACCATAGGTGAGAAATGCAACCACACTTTCCATTATTGTAGACTTAGCACCAATGGAAATCAATGACACTTTAATAGGTCGTAACATGGCTATGATAGGGTACTGAGGAAATGATATATAGGATATACGAAATATTGAAAAACTAAAACTTAGACTATCAAATAGTTCTATGAGAACATGAAAGTGACTTACACTGCACTTAAGTTAATTTTTGTTTTAATATGTGCAATCCTCACCATTTTCCAACCACTCGGCTCCCTGCTCCATTTCCTATAAATGTCATTTTAGGTGGGACTCTCTAATCATGACTTTCCCTTTATTTTTGGTATACAAACAATTTTTTCTCTAAATTCTTTCTCCTCATGTCTCTCTCTAAAGATTTCAAGTCTAATACTAGTTTCCAACTAGGTAAAGGGATATATCAGGCTATGTCTATGGGTTTACCATTAGGTTTGAAAGAACTAAAGGTTGGGTTGGCTCAAAATTCGTTAACTAGGAAAATTACTTTTGGTATACTTAAAGCAAAAGGTTTTCATTTAAAAATGGCCTAAATTATTTCCTCAAAAGTGTTTCAGTCGTAGGAATTCAGCCTCGAATGGGTTACATCCTTGTTCTAGCACCCTAGAAATCTGACTTGCACAGTTCTGAGTGTCTGCCCTCTTTGGTATCTAGCACAAGGCTTAACCATCATACTAATTCCCTAATATGAAATCATAAAAATGTCGGGACTACAGGCTAGAGTGAGTGTTTCTCTTAATCTTCACTAAGTTTCAAGTCAAAAAGGTAACCATAGTTTACTCATCCACAACCAAAGGCATGAAACAAAGTTTCGGGTGACTCTAAACAATAATAAAAATGAAAACTATTCTAAATACATGCATGAAAGTGTATCAACTCCTAATGAAATGAGAAAGAGAAGTATGAAAGGAAAAGAAATGGAAGAAATGAGAGAATAATTGATATTAAATACCACCAATACCATCCTTCAACAATGTATAACCGCACATAATTAAAAAATTTAAACGATCTCACCTGCGGTCTTTCGTAAAGAAATCCAATCTATCCAACTCAATGCACAAATCCTAAAGTATGGTGCATTTGCCGGGAGTTAACATATTATTAAAATTTTAGGTGTTTTGAGACTTGGTTGGGACATAAACTAACTTAAGTTGCCACAGCAGTGGCCGGTCTTTGAGTAGATCCAAAACCCTAGACTTCATTTCACCATCTTGTTGATTTCACCCTTAGTCGAAAGAATTCGGGCTCGCAATATTTGGTGGGAATCATTTAAATTAACTCTTATGCTTATTAGTTCTTGCCCTTATTATGATGATTTTTGTTTTCATAGTTTCCTTAGTCACCTAGACATGAAACATTTTGTTCATTCACTAGTTTTTGGAGACTTTTATTGCTATGTTCCAAAAAAATGCATGCCTTTGTATCATCTTCCTATTAATTCATCCATGTTCTTTTTCACCACTATTTTTTTCTATTTGTTGTGTGCACCTCTTGACTTGTTTTGAACCTTGAGGACAAAGTTCGGAATAAGTTTGGGGGTACTTTAGATATTGTACATTGAGTTGGATGGATTGGATTTCTTTGCAAAAGACCGCAGGTGAGATCGTTTAAATTTTTTAATTATATGCAGTTATACATGGTTGAAGGATGGTAATGGTGGTGTTTAATATCAGTTATTCTCTCATTTCTTCTATTTTTTCCCTTTATACTTCTCTTTCTCATTTCATTAGGAGTTGGTACACTTTCATGCATGTATTTAGTATAATTTTCATTTTTATTATTATTTAAAGTCACCCGAAACTTTGTTTCATTCCTTTAGTTGTGGATGAGTAAATTGTGGTTACCTTTTTTACTTGAGACTTAAGGAAAATTAAGAGAAACACTCACTCTAGCCCGTAGCTCGACATTTTTATGATTCCATATTAGGGAGTTAGTATGATGGTTAAGCCTTGCGCTAGATACCAAAAGGGGCAGACAGTCAGAACTGTGCAAGTCATATTTCTAGGGTGCTAGAACGAGGATATAACCCACTCGAGTCTGAATTCCTATGACTGAAACACTTTTGGGAAAATGATTTATGTCATTTTTGAATGAAAACCATTAGCCTTAAACACACCTAAAGTAATTTTTCCAGTTAACCCATTTTGAGCCAACCCAACCTTTAGTTCTTTCATACCTAATGTTAAACCCATAAACATAGCCTGATATATCCATTTACCTAGTTGGAAACTAGTCTTGGACTTGAAATCTTTAGAAAGAGACATGAGGAGAAGAAATTTAGAGAAAACAAAATTGTTTATATACCAAAAATAAGGGGAAAGTCATAATTAGAGAGTCCTACCTAAAACGGCATCCATAAGAAATGGAGCAGGGAGTTGGGTGGTTGGAAAAAGGTGAGGACTGCACATATTAAAAGAAAAATGAATTTAAGTGCAGTGTAAGTCACTTTCATGTTCTCAGAGAATCATTTGATAGTCTAAGTTTTAGTTTTTCAATGTTTCGTATATCCTATATATCATTTCCTTGGTACCTTATCCAAGCCATGTTACAACCTATTAAAGTCCTATTGATTTTCATTGGTGCTAAGTCTATAATAGTGGAAAGTGTGGTTGCATTTCTCACCTATGGTATCTTCTAAGCATTGATGCGCTATTATTACAGAGATTGTAAACTTGTGTGCTTGAATGTATAGGCCAAGAAAACTCGTGAGTAGTTGATGACCTTTGTCTTGACCGAGTCTATGACTTTAAAGTGTGATCTTAATTATGTTTGGATTACGGTTCTTGACATATCATAACTCCGAAATTTCTTGAGTGGCTTGTTAACTTGGCGACTATATAAACCAAAAGAACTCAATGAATTTGGGATCGGGTATATGATTAGTTTAGTTAGTTCATAACTATATTAGGAATCTAGTTTACTTTTATTTTGTCATTTACACCTTTACTCGGGATGTGCAAAGTTCTAAGTTTGGAGGTATTTGATAAGTCGATAATTATGTAATTATATATAGGTTATTTATATGTTTTTTATTGTTAAGTCTCCAAAATACTAGACTAATTGTCCTCATTTATTATTTTCAGGTTTAATGGAGTGCGCGGTTGAATCCAGGGCAAAAATAATAAATGAGGAACAAGGGTGATGACATGGCAGACAGAGTAGAGGTGGCACATAATTAAATTGGTAGAGGAGTTGATCCAGTGAAGCACGACGTATGGAAGTTCATGTGCATACATGAAGAGTCCATAGGATCGGCCTCGAGAAGCATGTCATGGTGATTGATGAATATCCAAAGCTACGCATATGTGGTGTAATTTGCTTGCTTGCATGATTTAAGGAGAGAAATTTGGAAGAATCTATTTTTTTGTTTCTGTTAGGAAATAATTTATTATATAAACATAAGAAATATATAGATATATATATATATACACATATAGATATATATATATATATAGAGGGACAGGGAGACGTATAGAAGGGCAAAGGACCGAATTGACATTTTAGCTCTCTCAACTTCTATTCATCTCTCTCTCTCTCTCTCATTCTATTCTTATTCATTTTATTTTGTGTTCTTCATTCATGAGACACTAATTTCATGGCCTAGGCAAGACCGCGAGTGAGGTTCAACCATTCTTATTTATGGATTTATAAGATTTATTTATTTTAATTTCATTGTTTTTCATCAGTGTTTTATTTTCTTTGGTGTTGATTGATTGATTAGGGTTAAACTTAGATTTAAACATTGATTTAATTGTCAGTGAGTCGTATGCATCCGTCTTTATGTAATAAGACCACACTAGTGGCAATTGACCATACTAATTAGTTCGCCCATTTTGAGACTGGTCAAATACCTTAGGGATCTTGGCTAAATCAGACGCACTAGTAACCCGATTTTCTAGATGTGGTGCATTCCCAAAACCTATTTGCGGTCATCATGTTAAACATGATACGCTTGAGTATAAGGTTATACGTTTGGCTATGGAAGTATTCATTGTCGTACCTTGGCTATCGAGATTAGGAAGTGCGAAGAACCGCGTATGTTACCGGGTCTATAGCTATACTAAGATATTTTTTATTTGCATATTTTACATAGATTGATGACCAAATCCAATCTTTTATCGAACTGAACTTGTATGTCTTGACCTAGGTATTTTCATTCATTCATTATCTAAAAATCCCAGTTTTTCTCTTTCTTTTAGAACCTTAGAAAGAATATCAATCACTGTGAGATCGACCCTTTACCGCTATCTACAAAATAGTTGGTTTATGTAATATATTTTATTGGCGCGTTTGGCGCGCGTCAACTAGATCCATTTTGCGATGTAGTTATGATTATATGAATACGTGTTTAATGCTTTAAACCGATTGTATGATTTGATTCACAGATTTAATAGATTAATATATATTGATTTTAATCATGGAACTAGGTATTGTATACATAGTTGCAAATATGTATGTGATATATGGTTTCATTATCTATTTGAAGTAGTAACTAGGATTTTTTAAAAGGCAAACACCATTTAAATATCCTAGGTGAATTTGAGATTTAAATCTAGTGTTGAAGTGGCCTTCCGAAGATGTTAGATTTAGTAGTTCAAAGTTCTCATAAAATTTAATGCAGTTCTATTGCGTGAAGTTAATGTCTTTATGTGAATAACGGATTAGCTCATTAGAATTAGAACGTGGCTTTTCTACCTTTATGAAGAGAATAAATGGCTTGCTAAAGGATGTTTACTTACTTATAATCAGAGTTTAATGATTTATTTTACTTTATAAAATATGCTCATAATTATATATGGATTGGATTTACATGTTTGGAATGCAAAATAGGTTTATGTTTCATTGTTCTGGATATTTGTTTAAATATTTATGTATTATTGAATTTAATTTATTTGATTGATTGTGATTCTGGATTGTGTTAGTTAACTAAGATAATATAGCTAGTTAAGTAATATTATATTGTAGTTAGTTATTAGTTACTTTAATTATTATTATTATTAAAATAAAAATAAAAATAATAAAAAACCTTTAAAAGTCATTTTTCCTATAGAGATTAAATAAATCCTTATGGAGACGATTCTCACTTATCACTACTACAAAATAATTAAAGTATAATTTAATGGGAAAATTATTGTTCACACCCGACACGTGTCAAACAGTTATAAGTGACCGCTAAGTTGTATTGAGTTACGGTAACCCATTGTCGTATGATTAAGTGTCTCGCGATTCTACACAGCCGAATCATCATACGATCAAGTTCGAAATTTATATGTGAGGTATGTTTAGCAATTGTTTGGGGTATGAGTAGCAGTTCGATTGTCTATGGGCGAGACGTGATTTTCAATAATGGTTATTCCTAGTCAAAACTTGAATTATGGTCTCGAATAATTATTACTGTAAGTTATGAACCGGTTACGATCCTGTCCGATAGAGAGCACTCAAAAACTGAAAAAACACAACAATTTAGATGCACAGAGGCAATTATAAACAACATAGTAGTATATGGACATTCAAATAAACATAAGCAGCGCAATTGTAATGCATTCCAATTCATAATTTAACAAAAATAAGTAATGAATCTCACAAAAAAGATACATTCCATGATTTAGAATTTGAATTCAAAAGGAACAAATGAATCTCCAGCAATTAGTTTCAACAAATGAAACAAACATACATCACATTTATTGTAAATAAAAAAAAAAAAAAAAAAAAAAAAAAAAAACAGTTGGTGTATACCCATCCATACACACTCATGTATAACCACCAATAAATAAACATAGCACATAGACACATAAAAAGGGGTGCATGTTTCAAGTTTCAATCAAGTTATAGAGTAACTACACATGTCCATCATTTAAATAAAAGAAGAGTCAACACTATTGTTATACCCATCCATATACACCCATATACAATTGTGTATACCAAAAAAAAACGTAACACATACATGCAAAAAGGGGTGCATGTTCCAAGTTTCAATCAAGACAAACACAGGCCGCTGGTAGAGTTGGTTGTAGTTGAGGTAGAGTTTTTAACCCATTAACTGATGCCCCACTTTCTTCCTTAATGTATATTTCCCATTGCCTTGCGACAGGTAGTAAAAGGTGTGTCGTCCTTCATTCTTAACTGCAATTGAAAAACAGTAAAAGTAAGTTCAAAATGAACAATTAACGACACAAGCCACGGAAAAATGAGAGAGATATAAAGACTCACCATCACGAAATGAGTAGTATTAACCCAGCACAACCAAATGATGCATCTCTCAAATAAAGGAGGGGTCGCAGCAATGGCAGGAAACCAAATAGCGCTTCCTTTCTTCAACAAAGAAACAAAAGGCCTCTTGTAACAATTGGTGATAATTAACCCCTTATCCGGTAAGGCCAACCAAGAAGAAAGCGGTGCGTGGGTCTAAAAATAGTTAATGGCTTTTCTAAATGTGTCATATATTGTCTCACTGAAACAAATTCATGTAGAATTCCCTATTACTATCAAGCTCCTCCACTAGTTCCCTCCTCACCAGCATCCACTCTTCCCTAGAATCATACCCTAAAGCATGGCCTATCGCTCGATACCTGCAGTGGTCGTTAGAGTCAACATCCATTGTACCAAGCTAGTATGGTACCCACATATCCACACTAGAACAAATTCGACTTTTAATAGAGGTTTTGAACCTTTATAAAAGACCATTCATAGAGATTTTTGACCTCTACGAAAAGCATCATCTTTTAAGTCGTTATCATATCCTTAAAGGCTTACATAGAGGTTTCAAACCCTTACGAATTCTAGCGATTTCATAAGGGTTCGGAACCTCTATAATATCTTCAAAGACTTACATAGGAGTTTCAAACCCTATCAATTCTAGCGATTTCATGGGAGTTCAAAATCTATATAATATCTTCAGATGCTTACATGGGGGTTTCAAACCTCTATCAAATGTCATTTTAAAAAAAAAAAATTAATGGATGAATGCCCAGAATTATTTATTTCCATTTCTAACTGAAAATATTACAATTGTACATTCACTCGCAGTATTGTTATAGATGATAACATGCATAAGCAATATAAAAGTTGATAATATAAAAATATTACAAATGTTTTGTTGTTGTAGTTGTTGTTGTTCCTATTGCTGTTGTAGTTGTTTTTACCAAGAGCTTCTCAAGAATAGAATAATTCCAACCTTGTTGTCTCCAGCTCCAGAAATGTGTACAAGAGAGAGTACCTCAACTCATAAAGTGAAAGGGGAAGACTCGTATCATAGTAATTGGGATGAACCGACTCATCAAATAATCAACACCAAAATGAACCCCAAAAAAGTAATCTCGCCATTAAATCCTATTAGTTAGTAGTTATTGCATGTTCAAGTTTTATCATGGCTTGCAGTTCATGTGTCAAATAGCTTGAAGTTGAAATGACCTTATACCGTATCGAAAGCATCATTGACTTCGAATTACTACAAGGTTCATGTTCACCTTCATGTCATAGCAATAACAATGCTTCGTTTTTGTTGCTAAAAATAAAACTAGGCTAGAATTAGTACTAGATGGCATTGTAATGAACATACCAGTAACGGTGTCTTCGGCGCTGCAGAGGTGGCTGGCTGCGAGTGTCCTCAAGTATGGGAAGGGGAAGGTTTGGGTAAACCCCAATGAGATGAGGGACATTTGCATGGCAAATTCCAGTCGTCTCGAACTCATAATTGATTTCCTATAAAAATTTATTTGCTCATCTAGTTATCATGATTTTAAAACAGCTTCGATTTTTATCTGTTCAACTATTTATTAACTGCCAATAATTCTTCTTATGCAGATTTTTGGCAAGCTTAACATTTTACTTCAGTGCATACCTGATTACATTGCACTTAATCGAGCACAATGGAAAAGTTTGATCCATGTAGCCGACCCACTTAATTTGGGACTGAGGCTATGTTGTTGTTGTTGTTGTTGTTGCATACCTGATTACATTCTGCAAGATCATCCCTTGTACTTTTCTATCCCTGTAAGCACCAAACCTAGTGAAATAGGAGATCATTGAGTCAGTCTAACAGCCACATCAATTGCAATTGAACAAGCTTGAATCGTTTATGATAGAAAAAGCGAGTTCACAACGGAATAGTTTGAAGAAATTCAGTAGGGAATCAAAATTTATACTTTTCAGCAAATATAAGTAAACAAGACATGATCCCACAGCACTGCAATATAGGAAGAAATTTAAGAAACAGTGATCTTGTAAATATCAATTTTGTTAGACACGATATTGCATTAAGTTCACCTAAGAACAACTGTACTAATATGCATAAGCAACATGAATAAAACAAATTACTGACTGCAAGATTGATTGCCTATCTTCCCATGACCAATGTCAACACACAACCAGAGATTTATCCAACTGCATAAAGCGATAACACTGCTTGTTCGGATGCATATAAGCCCTGGACGTTGAATGTTTCAAACATCATTTGCACCAACTGTTCTCCAACTGCCCGGAGAGAGAACACATTAGGCTAACCACAATAGTAGCAACGTCAGTAAAACATATCTAGAGAATCCAATATGGGAAATTCCTTCTTAAGCTATAAAGGAAATTCTATAAGACTGCATATTTAGATAATCCAATAAGGGAAGTATTATCAGCATGTCGATTCCAAAAATACAGATCCTTGCCTTACATTTGGATTGTGAATAGTAGTGCTCAAATGCCCCTTTTGAGGCTTCACTTTTTTGTTTACTTTCCACCAAGAAAATAAAGAACTTTTCCATGATTTCTTTACTTTTGCCTCTCCACCCAATGTCTTCTGCTCTACTAAGCTTGGAGAATTTTGCCTACGTTGCGCATTTCTCACTTGGCCTTTGTGACATTTCGCTTCCTCCAAGAACTGATCAAAATCATAGATTTAGTCCAAAATTGATAAAGAGTTTTCTAAGAATCATGATTTAATTAGTGGAGTTCATTGAGAATCACAATTTGGGCAGGCATTCAGTGCAAAGATTTAGCTTTTATAACATGATAACATCTTTTGAAAAACTCATCAAATTAAAACAGTGAATTGAAGATGCAAAGAAGTTTGTTGATAATCTATGTATTTTTACCTGTGAGAAGTCTATATGAGGATCAAAACCAAACTCATTGTTATCCACATTCTCAGATTTCTCCATTTTTCTGCAATGCACACAAAGCAGAATCATTTCCTTAAGAACTTCAACACAAACAAGTCAAGCCATGAAAAGTAGAAATTACATGAAAAGAAAGGTAAATTAACAAGGGGAATTGAACAGCAGATCAACTAAAAAGACCTTCACGTACAAATCACAAAACCCAGATCCCAAAAAATCAAAAAAAAATATGATATTTGAGAGGAAATCAGATCTCATTTTCCACCAACTTCCTTAAATGGAAATACGGGAAGGAAACCCATCAAGATATAGTTGGTTGGTTGGAGAAGATTGAAATGATCTCACCATGCCAGCAAAAAAGGTAAAAAATAGAAGAATCAAAGATTGGGTAACATAGTTTTAATGTTAAATCAAAGATGCAAAAATATTTAATGCACTACATATCTAATAAAGACGAATGAGTCAGAAAATAATGCGATAAGGTAGAGGAATAGCAACTGAATGAAGCACTTTCATTCATATTAGAGCTTAATGAAATAATCCTAAGAAATAAAAGTATAGCATATAATACCAAAAGGAGGACCAAAAGCAAGACTCAACATGCAATGCAATAAGATAAAAGCACTTCCATTCCTATTAGAGCTTAATGCAGAGGCGAAATCTTTCATAAAAGCTGCAAGACGGCAAAAGCAATCAAATATTCCAGCACATTTGGAAAGGCTTGATAAGCAGTTTCTCTTAAAATCTAAAATCTAGGAATATCAACTGAATGAAGGCTGCAGTTACAATCATACACAAATATTAAGTGAATTATTTGAACATTGTCAAATACATGAAATGCTTTTTAATTAAAATCATTGTCAAGATGCCACAAAAAGTAAAAATTGACATAATTTGAAACAATAACAACACCAACACCAACCTTGTCTCAGAAAGTAAGTCTTCAACTCTCAATACATTCAAACACACAACCACAACAAAGCCGAACAATCAATCGAAATCAATGCACAATCACATATCATAGATAGAAAAAGATGAAAAAGGGAGGACTGATGAATCGATATAGATTCATACTTTGGTTGCTTTCACATCTTCTTCTCTTGGAAGTGAAGACCTAAATTTCTCCCAGAACCTCAAGAGGATCAGATCCAACAAAAAGAAAGTGAAGACTTTCGACCTGTAAAACACCTTAAGAGGATCAGATCCAATAAGCCCTCAGAGATCCAAGAGAGGCTTTGATGCAAGACTGGGGATCTTTCAATCCCCAAAACACAGAACTTCATTTGCCAAATCAAGTATACATGATCTCCAGCCGGCATGGTGAGGCAACAATCGCAGCTCCTCTCTTAGCCCTTGTGAGTGTCATCACTAGTAGTAGTAGTTGATGTTGTAGTCATGTAAACAAGGTTTGATTACAAAGGACAATACTACCTAAAAATAATTGTTATATATGGTCATCATCCCCTTCAAACCCACTTGATTTCCTTATGTTGTTTGCAATCTATTTTTAATCTAATTAATTATAAAGAGTCAAGACAAAAAATAGAAAAAAGAATCTCCTATGGTCATTGCTAGAACTTTCCACTCTAAGTATTAGGTTCAAGGGAGGAGTAAAAATCATATTTCGCATTTAATCACTATTACATGCTAGGTCTTTGAAAGGGAAACTAAAAAAAAAATCTTGAATTGATATCCAAGGGCTCTGAATCTAACAAGAAGGCACCAATAACAATAGCATCAACTTTCAAATTTAAAATCTCATGAATTCTGTTTTTAGGGAGAAATACATAAGAAAAAAACATTGAATAATTTTTTGGAAAATGATCAATTCTCAGTACAAGGCAAAGAGATAAGCTCAAAAATCTCAGGTCCATCATTTAAGTAAGTGGGACTGTATCTTCTCATCAGATTCCTACACTGTGAAAGAAAAAGCTGGAGAGAGAGGTCATTTAATTCCTTGAGACCATCATCATCAGTGCATACTCTTCACTTATTTATATATCCCAGTTATACATTCATATCTATATTAATTCTTGTTTTCATTTCATGGTTCTATATATAATTGAGAAGTGCCAACATTGGGCCCTTTTATCTCGATTGTTTACCTCTTTTCAATTAATACATGTATAACGAGATGGACAAGGCTGTAGGTGACATTTTTTAACGTCGTGCTATGACGGCGCATTGCGTCGTGTATCATCAAATGTGCCTTGAATCACATCTTTTGCATAATTTGTAGAGCATGTGATGAAATACATTGCATTTGTATGGGTTATCTTCATGTTTCATGAAAGAGGGAAGAACAAATGCTGCATATCAGACACCAATAACTATTTTCTTTAATAGTCCCCTTCATCTGCCTAGTAACCTTTTACACCATTTCTAAGAAACACCATATTTTAAAAATCATCTACATCTGAAGTTGCAGTGTTAATTGACATTAAATCCTCAAGTGTAGTTAATATTGCTCTTCTCATTTCATTCAAACTTCCTCCTAGTCTAATCGGTCGGAAGAGCACAAAAAACCTTGGGTGTTTTATTTATTGCAGTGTTAGGACAAGATTCTCATCATTCTTCAGTGCAATAGCAAATCTGAGATATGGATTTGCTAGTGCTAGTGCTAGTGCTAGTGCTAGTGCTAGTGCTAGTGCTAGTGCTATAGCTAGGAATATGGACATAATGACATAGTAAACAATCTGTATAAACATATTCCATAGAAAGGTGATTGCGAAAGCTAACCGAGCATTCGATTCATTATTCATAAATACACACCCCAATGCCTTTGAGGTCGTGAATTTGAACCAAAAACATCAAAATCGAAAGAGTCATGAATTTGAGCCAAAAACATCAAAATCGGTCATACATCGTAATCTTCAAATGAGAAATTACAAATTGAGAACATGCATCGTTGATCCAGAACCAAAGAACTCAAAATGCATAAATCGATTGAAGACTGAAAAGAACAACGAGAGGAAGAAACGTTTAATCATTTCATATTCGAAAAGAGTAGATGAGAATCGATGAAAGACATTGTCTGGCGCAGATCAGTGAGCGAATCTCAAAAGAAAAGTTCGACAGAACGAACCAACAACAACGAGAGGAAGAACGCATTCAACATACTAGATGAAGACCACAGTGAGAGGTATGATTGAGAGATTAGAGAGCGAAACCCTAGTGCTGGACGAGAGAGATTAGAGTTCTGAGTTCACTGATAGCATTTGAGCGAAACCCTAGTTGCTCATCAGTTGACGAAAAGAGCATTGAGTAGACGATGAGAAAATGGGTTTTGGCCTTTGGGTTTCAACGAGTCGAGACCATGTGATGTGTAGCGGCTCATTAACTGTAGCGTTTTGATCACCTAATATATAGGGGTTCATCAAGGGATGGGTTGTGAGTGAGTTGTGCTCCACGAGTTGTAAGGGACGGGTTGCGAGGGTCTGTGTTTTGATCACTTAATACATAGGGGTTCATTAAAACCTCTACTAATTAACTGCTATAAAAAGCCTATAGTGTCGGTATCTCATCAACATACTAAGTAGAAAACCGCTTACGTGTGGCAAATGGGACTAAAGTACCCCGACCCTGTCCCTTTCCTCTCTTCCTTCCCCTTCCACTATTAGAAGCTTAGGTTGGCTCAGTGGAATTGGAAGCAACAACCCGAGACTTTTATGTTCCTCGAGCCTCAGCAGACTTAGCTCGAGCCTTGAAAAACTCAAACCCACATGGATCCTCATTGTAGATTTGTTGCTTTTCTCCTTGTCTTTTCGCAACGTTTTCTTCGGAGCCAAGAGACCATTATGCTGATGACCCCCTAATCTTAGCTTTCTCTTTGGGTATGAAAATCACAGTTGATTCGGGGCATATAATTTCCCTTAACTTTTGGATAATCTTCGCTCTCATATCGGGACTGTCGCTTCGGTACTTAGCATCCACTACTTGAATTTCAACACGATATTCAAAACGATCTTCTTGTTCATCACAAACACGTATCAGGTTCAATTTCAACTTCTTCCAATGTGGTTTAACCTCATCGAGAGTAATTGCACTACCGTCCAACTTATGTAATGAAATATCGTGGGCACACAACTACCCATGAGTGGTGCGTAAGACTTACCCACAAATGGATCTATCAAGCCCAACATTGATGCTAACCTTCTTCATTTTCCTGTTGATCTTGTTCAATGCATATCGAGAAACGAACCCAATGATTGAACTGTAAATGTGGTGTAAAAACGGATATGCCACGAGGTGCATCGACTAGTTGAATGAGACTTCACGACTTTTTGTTGGTGGGAAGTACTAGGTGTATGGACTTCCATGCATCCCCAAAATGTTCAAGCAATGTCCCCAGCTCCTTCTTCAATACATAATGAGCACCCTCCACTCGATTTTGTAGTTGCATTCCCAAAATGCAAGACCTTATTCATCTATGCAGCCACAAATTTCTCCTTCTGACACAACCACGTGTCCCGAACATAATTTAGTAAACCTGGCACTCCTCCATACTCATCTTATAGCTCTTTAAGCCTACCCCTATATGATGACTTAGTCTGAGAATGTACCACATCCATCCACATCCAATACCATCTGTTGTAGTTCTCCCCCTTAGAGAATAATTCTCTTGTTTTGGCAACCACATTCCTATTTACATGCCAACCACAAAGTAAGAGTGTACAACTTGAGAATTCTTCCTCTATGGCCCCTATGAGAGCCTAATCTCTATCGGTCAATATGACCCCAGGAAGTGGCCACCCATCCAATAATGACCTCAACTGCCTCAAAGCCTATGCGCAGTGTGACATCTTCTCCTTGGCTAAGAATGCATGTGCCACAATGAAATTCATGTTAGTGGAAGTGACACCAACAATCTCGAGCAATAGGTACTTGACCTGTTAGTATTGTAGGTGTAGTCCATAAGCAAGACATGAGGAAAGCACCGGAAAAGCTGCAGCGAAATAGGCTGAGCAAAAAACACGCCCCCGATGATGTCTAATCTTTCCCAAAACACATGTTGCTCAACATATCCATACTCGTCAGAGTTCTGAAATAACTGCATCTTTGTCTTGCCCTTAGCTTTAACCTTTCTCATCCAAGTTCTCTCATTGTAGATTGTTTTCATGACAGTGACAGTACCCGTATTCTTCTCCTTAATGTTGGCTAGAATGTCTCGAGGTCGAGCACTAGTCTTACTCAAATCTTGGAAAATCACCCTCTCGGGTACGGTAAGCACTAGTCTTACTGGTCGATTTCGTGAGGATTCTCCCTTGTTTGGCTAGAAAACGAGATTGGAGGGAGTTGGGGTCGGAGAGGGTTTCGAGATAGAGAAGCGGCACAAGGTTTCAATTTCGAAAGTGGGGTATGATTGCAACAAAAACCTCTTATATATCAGGGGCAATAAGGTTATTTCGATTATGGGTTAAACGTAAATGGTTAAAATTCGAAAATTGGGTTCCTTTAGCAAAAACTGTGGTCTTTTTAGCCAGTTATTTAATTCAGTTGTAGTAAATTGCAAGATATCGTAGTAAATTGCAAGATATCTGAAGATATCCACCTAACTTCAAGTGACCAAAATGCCCTCTTTTCCTGCCTTGATTTACTCCGGTAAGATTGAACACAAAGAAGATCCAAAGCAACGGTAATCTCCTCATCAGCAATTGCAGAGCTGTTTCCTTGTTTCCTATTAAATATTTAATTACCAAATTCACCCTCACATGCCACTGATCTTAACGTGTTTTTTTTTTTTTTTTTTTTTTTTTTTTTCTATAACTAATTAAGGATCAGCTCAAACTCAATGGCACTCTGTCATTTAATCCAAAACAATATCTCATTAACGACTACTGCCCAGTTCAGTAGTTCAGCACCAGGCACGCTGCTCATCCAATACGTATTGCATTTACCGCCACACATCAGACATTCTCGTGTCCCGAGGCACCGCCACATGTCCACTCAGTCTTACGTGTTCCTCACCGGCTGCACCACCTATATAATAACCAACGCTCTGTAACCCCCTCTTCAATTCTAACTCTCTCAGCGCACTCTTCATTCTTTCATATATATTTTTTTTTTCATACTCTCTGTTTCAATCAATTCGTCTTCGTTTCGAAGTTTGTTTGACAGAGATTTGGTTTTCTAAGCTTTGAAGGAGATAGTCATGACGGAGAATTGCAGTAGAAAGTTGATCGTGGAAGTATCAAGCGCGAGGAATCTGATGCCGAAAGATGGACAAGGCACTGCGAGCGCCTACGTTCTGATCGATTACGATGGACAGAGGAGACGAACGAAGACCAAATTTAGAGATCTGAATCCGCAGTGGGACGAGAAGCACGAGTTTTTAGTGCACGATCCGAATGCCATGGCCACCGAGACTCTGGAGCTAAACATCTACAACGACAGAAAAACTGGAAAGAGGAGTACGTTTCTCGGCAAAGTGAAGCTCTCCGGGTCTAGCTTTGCGAAATCTGGATCTGAGAGCTTCATTTACTATCCTTTAGAGAAGAGGAGCGTGTTCTCGCAGATCAAAGGTGAGATCGGATTGAAGGTCTACTTTGTTGATGAAGAGCTTCCGCCGGTTGCCGATGCAGCTGCGATGGAGAAAGCAGAGGCACCGGCATCGGCGGAAGAAGCTCCGGCAACGGCGGAGAAGGCCGAAGAAGAGAAGAAAGGAACAGTGGACAAGGCAGAGGAGAAGAAAGAAGAAGAGAAGAAAGGGGATCAAGAAAAGGCTTCATTATCATCGACATCAAAAGATCAAGAAGAGAAGCCGCCTGAATATCCAAAGCCAGATGAGGCTCCGGCCGCTCCGGCAACGCCATCAGAAGTGAAAAATCCACCGATCGCTCACGAAGACAAGGCGAAGACTCAGAAAGATCATACAACCTCAACCAGAAAGCCAATCAGTTCCGAAATGGATCTCAAGTCACTATCAGGATCGGATCGCAGCCGAAGCACTTACGATCTCGTGGATCGAGTGCCATTCCTGTTCGTTCGTGTGCTCAAAGCCAAACATTCGAATCTGGAATCAATCGGATCGTGTTCTACTTTCGCAAAGCTTGTAATCGGCACTCACAACATCCGCACCAAGAGGGCCGCAGCAGAGAAGGATTGGGATCAGGTCTTCGCGTTCGACAAAGAAGGCTTGAATTCAACTGCATTGGATGTCTCAGTTTGGATTGGAAACAAAGAAACAAATGCAGAAACTGGTGTAGAAACAGTCACAGATTCTTGTCTCGGCAATGTGTCTTTTGATGTTCAAGAAGTACCCAAACGAGTACCTCCTGACAGTCCTCTGGCACCGCAGTGGTACACTCTAGAAGGTTCGCCGGAGAACTCGCCGGCAACTGACGTCATGCTTGCCGTCTGGATAGGGACTCAGACGGACGAAGCTTTTCAGGAGGCTTGGCAGTCGGATTCCGGCGGATTGATACCGGAAACCCGAGCCAAGGTCTATCTCTCTCCGAATCTGTGGTATTTGAGATTAACGGTCATCCAAACCCAAGATCTGCAGCTAGATTCGGGACCACCCGAGCCTAATAAAGGTCGCTCTCATGAACTTTACGTTAAGGCACAGCTGGGCGCGCAGATTTTCAAAACGGCTAGAAGCTCTGTCAACTCGTCAACGAGCTTGGCTAACCAGTCCTGGAACGAGGACCTCGTGTTCATCGCAGCCGAGCCGTTCGAGCCGTTTTTGGTATTAAGCGTTGAAGACGTATCGAACGGTCAGTCAGTGGGCCAGGCCAAAGTCCACATCCCGACCGTCGAACGCCGCATCGATGATCGCACCATCTCAAGATCGCAATGGTTCAATCTCTTTTGCAACGAGAAGCGTCCCTACACTGGACGAATCCACGTCAGAGTATGTCTAGAAGGTGGGTATCACGTGCTGGATGAAGCCGCTCACGTGACAAGTGACGTACAAGCCGCTTCCAAACAGCTCTCAAAGCCACCAATCGGCTTACTCGAAGTCGGGATTCGTGGGGCCACCAACTTGCTCCCTGTCAAGTTCAGAGACGGATCTCGAGGAACCACGGATGCTTACGTGGTCGCCAAATACGGACCCAAATGGGTGAGAACCCGAACCATACTCGACCAGTTCAACCCGAATTGGCAAGAGCAGCACACGTGGGACGTCCATGACCAATGCACTGTCCTCACGATTGGCGTGTTTGACAACGGACGGTACAAAAAGGATGATTCGAGCAAACTTGACAAAGACGCCCGGATTGGGAAGCTACGCATACGGCTATCCACGTTGGAAACCAACCGAGTCTACATCAACTGGTACCCACTCACTGTCCTGCAGCCTAGTGGGGCTCGCCGGATGGGCGAGATCCAACTAGCCATCCGATTCTCATGCTCGTCCTGGATGAACCTACTCCATGCCTATGCAAGCCCAATGTTGCCACGTATGCACTACGTTCGGCCCCTCGGTACGGCCCAACAAGACATTTTAAGGCACACAGCGATGAAGATTGTGACAGTGCGGCTCGCGAGGTCCGAGCCATCTATGGGCCACGAAGTGGTCCAGTACATGTTGGACACGGACATGAACATATGGAGCATGAGGAGGAGCAAAGCGAACTGGTTCAGAGTCGTGGGGTGCTTGTCACGTGTCGTGACTCTGGCACGCTGGCTCGACGAGATCCGCACGTGGAGCCATCCCCCCACCACTGTGCTAGTGCACGTGCTGCTTATGTCGGTAGTGTTGTGTCCCCACTTGATCCTCCCCACAGTGTTCATGTACGCATTCTTTATTATAATGTTAAAGTTTCGGAACCGTCCAAGAGGGCCTACAAACGCGGACCCCAGGCTCTCCTACGTGGACGTGGTGGGCCCGGACGAGCTGGACGAGGAGATGGATGGCTTCCCGACTGCACGATCGTTTGATCAGGTGCGCGTGAGGTACGATAGGTTGAGGGCTTTGGCGGGGAGAGCCCAGACATTGTTGGGTGATGTGGCGGCACAGGGAGAGAGAGTGGAGGCGCTGTTCAATTGGAGGGACCCACGTGCAACGGGCATTTTTGTGGTGTTTTGTCTGTTTGCGTCCTTGGTTTTTTATCTAGTGCCTTTCAAGGCGTTTGTGCTTGGAGCGGGCTTTTATTATTTGCGACACCCCAAGTTTCGAGATGACATGCCGTCGGTGCCGATCAACTTCTTTAAAAGACTGCCTTCGTATTCTGACCAGATTTTATAGATCAACAGCTTAGATTAGGCGACATGTAAGCTTACCTAATTACTAATCTTATGAACTCTTTTTTGATAAGAACTAATCTTATGATTGTCCTTTCGTTTATTGTTTTATATAATTTTGATAAAATTATTCGTTGTTTATATGTTTTTATTTTTTTTATATGGAACATGCATTACTAGTTTTTAGATTTATTATTTTATATAATAATGATTAAGACGATTGTTAGAAAAATATAGAGAAAAGAAAAAAGATCTTCATCATATGATATTCGTAGATTTAGAAAAAACATATGATAAGGTCCCTAGAGATGTTTTTTGGTGGGTTCTAGAAAGAAAAAGAGTGCATGCTAGATACATAGACACTATTAAGGATATGTATGATGAAGTAGTAACGAGTATAAAGACATTTGGAGGAGCTACAAAAGAATTACCCATTACGATAGGACTACATCAAAGATCGGCTTTAAGCCCGTATTTATTTACTTTAGTTATGGATGAACTAACTAGACATATTCAAGATGATATACCATTGTGTATGCTATTTGCAGATGATATTGTCTTAGTGGATGAAACTAAAGATGAAGTGAATAGGAAATTAGAACTCTGGAAGAATACATTAGAATCTAAAGGCTTTAAGTTGAGTATGAAGAAAATCGAATACATGCACTGTGAGTTTAGAAACACTAGACATCGAGATGACGGAGTGGTAAAATTAGGGGAAATAAAAGTTCCTAAGGTAAACCACTTTAGATACCTAGGATCAATCATACAAAATGATGGTAATATTGAGAATGATGTCACACATAGAATTCAAGCTGGATGGAAGAAATGACGGAGTGCAACATGAGTGATTTGTGATCGAAATGTTCCTACTAAGTTAAAAGGGAAATTTTATAAGACCGCAATTAGACCAACTATGCTATATGGAAGTGAATGTTGGGCGGTAAAGCAACAACAATTACATAAAATGAACGTAGCAGAAATGAGGATGCTTAGGTGGATGTGTGGTAAAACTCGTAAAGATAAAATAAGAAATATAGAAATTCAAAGACAAGTAGGAGTAGCACCAATTGATACAAAGATTAGGGAAGGGCGGTTGCGATGGTTTGGTCACCTGCAAAGACGGCCTACAAATGCTCCAACTAGAAAACTTGACTAAATAGAAACTGTAGAAATTCGACGAGGTAGGGGCAGACCAAAGTTAACATGGGATGCATTAATTATGAGGGATTTGAATGGTTTGCAAAGCTCACCATCAATTGCACTTAATCGAGCACAATTGAAAAGTTTGATCCATGTAGCCGACCCAGTTAATTTGGGACTGAGGCTATGTTGTTGTTGTATATAATAGTGATTAAATTATTCATTGTTTATTTTTCTTATCAATACGTGCGTTGAAGTAAAAAAATGGCCATTGAACATTTGTCGGTCAATAGTCAACACAAGAGAGAGTAGGATGATGAAATTGAAACAAAATCATTGAAACATAATATTCATTATGTGGAGAATATGCCTTTCACCCCTACTAATTAAAGAGGGGTGAATTGAACTTGTTCAAATTTGAGATAGTAAGAGTTTGCTTTAAGCTCGTGATCCTAGATGGACATGCATGATTCTAATTGTGCCTCAATCAGAGAGTAGATAAGTCACCATCTTGTGTCACGCCACTCGAGGATGTCAAGGCCCTGTTTGGTTGAAGTTATATGTAAGGTATAAAGATTGACTTACCTAAGTCATGACCTTAGGGAGAGATAAGTGTTTTACTTAAAGGTGTTTGGTTCAAGTATCATTCTCTTGATATTAGAATCTTTAAAGCAAAAAATGTTGGTGAAAAGTCTTAAATACCTATCTTTATTTTTCAACAACCAAATCTAATTTTCCTATCCAAAGTTTGGAAACTTGACGCCAAACGAATTTTGAAATCAAATACAATCTCTCTTTCTTTCATTTGTTTCACATAAGAAGAATTGTATTTGTAGGAAACTAATTCACTCCATTCTAACATTAAGGAAAAACCTCCTAGCTACTTCAATCAACTTCTTGATTGAGACTTTTCCCCCTTTTATTAATTTGGATTCCCACATCTCTCTTTCACCTTCTAACTCACTCACGTCATTATCTACCAATCCTCCACCCCTGCATATTCTCAACATAATTGGAGAGAAAAAAACACAATTAATTAATTGGAAGACGCTCCTATTGCTAAAAGCAGATGCTGAGAAAAGGGCAAAGAGCGAACACTCCCCCAAACAATGTCGTGAACCTCCTTATCATGTGCAATCAATTGCATCTCCACAACACCCCTCTCCACGTCCCACACTGTGCAATTAGTGTTTGTTAGAACATTGAAAACCCTAAAAATCTTAGAAACCCTAAAGATCACATGAGTCTCTCTGTTCACAACTTCATCGTTGTTTGAACAGTGAGAGAGATTTCATTTATATATGAAAGTAAGAATACATCACAACCCTTGATCTCAACACATCTTAACCATTGGATCAGAACTTAAGATAACATTAATTACACACTCACAGATTACACAGAATCACATATATAACCTCGAGATACACATACAAAATATAAATGATGTAGTATAACATTCCCCTTCAAACGAAGCAGGAGATAAATGACACTGAGTTTGTCGCGGAGATACCGAAACCGGGAAGCAATAAATGCTTTTGTAAACACATTAGCTGTCTGATCAATGGAGGGTACATGATGAATATCCAGCAGACCAGAGAGAACTTTATCCCGGACAAAATGAATGTCCAATTCAATGTGTTTCGTCCTAGCATGATAGACCGGGTTCTTGGCCAAAGCTGCAACACTATGATTATCACTCCGGACCATAGGAGTTGACAAAAGTGAGATTTTCAACTCACTGAGAAGAGATTGAAGCTAACTTATTTCAGCAGCAACACAAGGCATGGCCCTGTACTCGGATTCAGTGCTGGATCTAGCAACAACTTGTTGCTTTTTGGATTGCCATGCTACTATATTAAAGCCTAAGAACACTGCAAACCCAGCGACTGACTTGCGATCATTAACAGAGGCAGCCCAATCAGCATCAGAATATCATATAATGAATAAAGAAGTACCAGGCTTGAACCACAAACCCATATCAGCAGTACCCTTTAAATACCGTCAATGCTTGCCAATGAGTGACAGTAGGGGCTTGTTGAAACTGACTGAGTTTATTCACAATAAAAGCAATGTACGGTCTGGTGTTGACAAGATATTGGAGACCCCCAAGTAGACTACGATATAAAGTTTTATCATGAAAAGATGCACTGACATCATTGTACAATTGTTTCCTAACAGAAAAGGGGTATAAATGGGTTTAGCATATAACATACCACCTTTCTGTAAAAGCTGCTGAATATAGGCAGTTTGGGTTAAGTATAGTCCCTTGGCAGACTTGTGAGCTTCCATACCTAAAAATATATTTAACTCTCCAATATCCTTTAATGCAAACTTATCATTCAACTTATGAATAAAAGATTAAATGACAGTTTGATCAGACCCAATAATTATAATGTCATCCACATACACCAGCACATACAACACAATCTTATTCATATGGCAGATGAATAAGGAGTTGTCAGCTTTGGAATTGTGGAACCCCCTTGACACTAAAATAGACTTTAATTCATCAAACCAAGCCCGTGGAGCCTGACGAAGACCATACAATGCCTTATGTAAATGACATACAGACTGGGGTTGAAAAATATCTACAAAACTCACAGGTTGGTTTGTATATACTTCTTCAACCAATCGACCATTCAAAAAAGCATTGTTAATATCAATCTGTCTCAATGGCCATCCAATGTGTACCGTCAAGGACAGAATGACTCTCACAACAGAGGCCTTCACTAGAGGGCTAAAAGTTTCATCAAAATCAATACCAGGTACTTGTTTAAAACCTTTGGCCATTAATTTAGCCTTATATATGTTAATTGACTCATCAAAAATCTTTTTTACAGAAAAGATCCACTTATTACCCACAACATTTTGATTAGAAGAAGGAGGAACAAGAGTCCAAGTATCATTTCTTAAAAGAGCTTGATATTCCTGATCCATAGTAGCCTCCCATTGAGGATCCTTAAGAGCCACTTCGACTGAACCAGGAATATCAGAACTCATGGTAGAAAAACTAACCAGTACCTTCCGCATGCTAATTCCATCTTTAGCTCTAGTAATCATGGGATAGGTATTCCGTGGGGCACTACTATCAAGAATAATAGCAGGAGGAACATGAGACAACACATATGCAGAAGACTGACTAGAAGACTCAAAAGACTGACCAGACTCAGAGGAAATAAGAGACACCGGTTCATTATCAAGAGCACCTGAACCCCCATGAACAGATAAAGGAAAAAGTAAGAGTGTGGAAGGAACATATGAGTAATTTATAGACATAGACTCGGAAGATGGAAAGATAGACTGAAAGGGAAAATCATGTTCATGAAAAATAACATTACGTGTGATATAAATTCACCCAGAAGAATTGAGACATTTATATCCTTTGTGCTAACTACTATAACCCAGAAAAACGCATTTTTCTCAGATTTGAATTGATATTTGTGATAGTTATATGGTCTGAGGTAAGGAAAACATCCACAGCCAAACACCCTCAAGATATGATAATCAGGAGAAGCATGAAAAAGTTTTTCATAAGGGGATACCCCACCTAACATCGTTGTAGGTAGCGATTAATAAAAAAACACATCAGTTTCACAAGCATCCCACAAATACTGTAATGGTAAGTAGCTTTGAGCTAACATTGTAAGACTTAACTCAACAATGTGTCGATGCTTACGTTCAGCTCTACTATTATGTTCATGAGTATGTGGACAAGGGTGTTGAAAAATCACATCACAAGAATCAAGAACAGACTTGAAGGACCTATACTCCCCACCCCAAACAGACTGGACTCTTTTGATAGAAATATTAAACTGCTTTTCAACCATTAACATGAAATGACGAAAAACATTCAGTGCATCAGATTTAAGTTTTAAAGGATAAATCTGAGTAAATCGAATGCAGTCATCAATAAAAATGTATATAATAATTGTAACAATTGGGAGAAGTATGAGGAGCAGGACCCAACGCATCCATATGAATTAAATTCAAAACATGACTCGACACTTTTACAGAAGACTAAAAAGGTAAAACATGAGATTTGCCCAAAGAACATGATGTACACAAATCAGAATCAATCTTAGATTGAATGTGTAGATTATTATGTAAAACATGAAGTAAAGTCTTACTTGCTGGATGACCAAGTCTGAAGTGCCAAAGTGTAGACAACCTCTTATTTGACACATAAAATGCAGAATGAGAAGGAGAATGTGATGCATATATATATATATATATATATATATATATATATATATATAGAAATGTGATAGAGACCATTCTGGAGAGTGCCATGAAGAAGAACTTCATTGGTTTTAATATCCTTCACAAAACAGACATGTGGGTGAAACTCAATTAGCATATTGTTATCTCGTGTTAACTGAGAGACGCTGAGAAGGTTTTTCTTGATAGTAGGAACACACTGAGTATTGCGAATGGTTAATCTAGAGCTAGAAGATGGAATATATGCAGAACTAGTACCAGTAATAGGCAACATATGACCACTACCAACCATAATAGATTGTATACCTAAGTAAGCCGAGTTATTCATCCGTTGAGAAGAATCACCAGTCATATGCTAGGAAGCGCCACTATCCATATATCAGGAATTATTCTGTCAAGTTTCTGAAGTAGTGAATAAGGATGAGTGAATAGGAGATGGTGGAGTTGAACTCTTCATATTCGGCTGAATTTGAGTCTACACTGAGGAACCCATGTACTTCAGATCCCCTCTGTAATAATGGTATGCAGCTGAATGGCCAAATTTTCCATAAATTTGACATGTTGGTTTACTATTCCCAGTATTAGACCGAAAACTACCATGACCTCTTGCACGTCTACGGCCTCTATATGCAGTATTTCCTCTTTGACCGGGATTGTTCCATAGCTGGGTAAAACTCTGATTGTGACCATTAGACGACTTAGATCTGTTAGACTTGACCTTAATAACATTCACGGATGGTGAATCAAACACATTTAATGTGTTGATGCCTTGAGCCAAATCATACTGCTCCAATGTGGTCTCAAACCCTAGCAGTAAAACTTGGAATTATTCCCAATCAAAATCATCTTTCCCTTGAATAAACGTCGCAATGGACATGTAATCACAATATAAACCAATCAAGATAGCTGAAACTAGGTCATCCATACTCACGGGGGCACCAGCAACATCAAGACTATCAACAACCCCTTTCATCTTTGCAAGATACTCTGTCATCTTCATATAACCCTTTCTTGTTGTATGGAGGGTATTCTTATATGTCTGAACCTTGTTACCAGATCCATAAATCTTTCGATGGCAAGCCACAATTCATGAGCAGTCTTCTTTGATGAGTTACCAATGATTCTTGTAGCTGTTTCTGGAGCCATGGCATTTACAAGCCATCCCAAAAGAAATCTATCACAGCCAAACCAACTCTTGTACTTCGGATTCGATGATCCATCAAACAACACTTTTGCTTGTGCAGGGAGAGTACCAAACAAGTACCCATCCAGATCAAACCCCTGAATAGCAGGAATCACAATTGCCTTACACAGAAGGTAATTCTTACTATCCAACTTAATCGTAACAAATTGACTGAGAAAATTCCCAAAAGAAGAGAATGGAGGAGAACTTAACCCTGAAAATGAACAAGATGTTTGAGACGACGAGATCCCGTGCTTAACATCGCCATATCCAGATGCCATTTCTTTAGATCTACAACGAAACCTCAAGAAACTTCACAAAACTCTAGATCTGCGCCATAAAACTCCAAGAAACTTCTCAGAAACCCAGATATGCTCTACATAACTCCATATCTGTTAAAAATCTCCACAAAACTCTAGATCTATTCCATAAAACCCCAAGAAACTACTCAGAAATCTAGATCTATATGTAGTAACTTCAGATTTGTGAAAATCTTTCTTAGACTCATCAACCAAACACACCAGAATCACAACTTGTTGATCTTAATCGTTAGATTGCAAGATCTTTCACTTATAACCTCAAAATTGTCACAAAGAAACGATGAATGAATTTACCGACATTTGCCTTTGAGCTCTGATACCATGTTAGAACATTGAAAACCCTAAAAATCTTAGAAACCCTAGAGATCACATGAGTATCTCTGTTCACAACTTCATCGTTGTTTGAACAGTGAAATATTTCTTTTATATATGAAAGTAAGAATACATCACAGCTCTTGATCTCAACACATCTTAACCGTTGGATTAGGACTTAAGATAACATTAATTACACACTCACAGATTACACAGAATCATAAATATAACCTCGAGATACACATACAACAATATCAATGATTTACTCTAACGGTGTCAATGCTTGAAGTCCCGATTTGCCGCGGCTTCATCGGGTTCCAATCAAAGGACGTCAAGGGGGAGCACAATTCACTGCACTTACTATTATCTAACATAAATTTATGGGTACGTAAATGAAGAGCACCCATTATTGATTATGTTGTATTGAATTTCCCAAATCTGAATGTAGTCCCTTCAAGAGGCCAAAAATAGGGGATCTGAAGAAGAAAACCCATTGTTGTTGTAGTGGGTGGGATTGAACATGAACTGGTGGGTGGGTAGGTAGGGGTGGTCGAAGGAGAGATTGGGGTGGGCTTTGAAGGAGTGGGTGTCTTGATGGAAGGTGAGGATCTCGACTGTTGTTGTAGTCTTCGAGGAAGCTACTAACAACGACAATGAGGGATTGGTTGGCGGAGGAGATGGTTGTTGCAAAGATTGGATATGGGATGGTAGAGATGAGGATGAGGAGGCCGAGGGCGATGTAGATGACGTAGCCGAGGGCGAGATCTCCAAGGCTGCGTAAGAACCCGAAAGAGGCGGAGTTGGACGTGAAGAAGGAGATGGGCTGTGTGTGAAGACGGAGAGGCCATTGAGTGGGAAAATGAATTTTAACAAGGGTCAGGCTAGACTTTTAACAATGTACATCAAGCTTATCTAAAGACAGGGTCCTCCTTGTCTTTAGATAAGCTTGGGTTTGAGTGCTTTGATAACACCATGTATTACCTAAATCTCGAACCAAATGCTGGCCTTAAAGCTAATCTTAGGCTTAGATAAGGTAACACTCGAACCAAGCAGGCCCTAAGTTCGCTAAATTACACGAATCTCAATGTACACTTTTTGGGGCTGTGACATCTACGGTCTAATAGAGAAATCTCAAATGGTGAGAGATTACAAAAATATGTACAAGGTATGGTTACATATAATGTGATTAGTGATGCTCGAAGTCTCACGTTAAGGTTAACAATGTGACCTTAGGGACCATGGGTACGTAGCACATTGAGATGTGTGCATACATATTGATGTGTGTGTATCAACATTATTAGAGGTCTATCTGTCCTACTTAACACATGATTGTCAAATCGGAGTTAATTTAGGACTCTAACTATTAATGAGTTTGAGATAGATAATGATAGGAATTTTCATCATCATCCTAACAACAAGATAAGATGTAGATGCAAATTAGAGTTTGAATATAAGACAAAATTTGAGTTGAAGACAGTCGTATAATCATATACAATGATGAAGTGGAATTGGAGTCGAAGTAGGATACTATATAAGAGTTAGAAATGTGACGACCCCAACCATTGATGTGAATGGGGCACTGCTACGTTGTCGGACATGTCACTAAGCCGCACCACTATGGGTGTCAATGGGGCGGGGAATCCCTACGGGGAACAGGGCTTCCCCGCGATGGGGATGGGGATGGGGGATTTAAATAGGTATGGGGACGGGGATGGGGAAGAAATTAATTCCCCGCACGGGGATGGGGATGGGGAGAAGATATCCCCACGGGGATCCAACAGAGATTCCCCATTGGGTATCCCTACGGGGATTCCCCATTGGGTATCCCCATGGGGAATCTCCATGGGATCCCCAATGGGTAAGTCCGTGGGGAATCCCTGTTTGTCATGAATAAATATATCTTGTGTTTTGTATATACGCACATAAAATATCAATGATGTAACATGCATGTAGGTGTATATATATATTATATAAGGGTTTATATATTACCATAAAATATCTATACTATATATAAAGCCAATCCTCCCTCAATTTCTATAGTTCGAAATTGATGACTATTCCATATTTGTCCTTAATTTCTTTTTTTTATCGGTTCAAAAAAAAGTTAACAAATTATTGATGGGGCATTTTCGAAAAATAAACAAATTTAATGTTTTAAATGAATCTAATTTAACTTTTCCTAAATTATCTCCACTCAGTAACAAAGTAATTGGTTCGAATTAAAACATTAAGTAAGAGTGGCAGTTATAAAGATTCCTTTAGTTCCAAAAACTATAGCGATTTAGGCTCTGTTTGGCAAGGCTAGCTGATAATCTAGCTGATAGCTGATAAACTAGCTGATAGCTGATAATCTACTAGCTGGTAGCGGAAAGCTGATAATCTAGCTGATCAACTAAAAATTGTTTGGAATGATAGCTGATTGATTAGCTGATAAATGCAAAATGACAATAAAGGACATATGACACAATTAAGTATATTAATGATATAATCATATAATTAGTTGTTGTAAATAACTCTGTATTTTATTTACAAAATACAAATTAATACCATAAAATAATTTATATTATTTAGAAAACTAAATTATGTGTGTTCATAAATGCTTACATGAAAATAACTCTATATTAATTTATAAGAATTCGCAAAAAAAAACAGATGTAAATAAAATACAATAAACGACTTGAATAACTATACATACACCTAACGCATCATCCATAATTGAGAAACAATGTTATTGCGAATATTCGTCATTTCTAAAGAAATCTCTCTATAACTAAAAAAAATAGTAGATTAGTAAAAAAAATTAAAAATATGTAGGATAGCCCACTACTCGAACACTACATTAAAAAATACTTTTATAACATCTAAAAATATTTTTATACTCGACGTTGTTAAAACTTATTTAATATGTAATAAATATCTAACAAGATTATTTATAAATAAGAGATTAATGTGTAATGATTTTTAATTTTAGTGAAATTTTTTGTTTTATAATATTTAGTTAATTATTAATCACTATTTTTTTCATTTACAATATTAAGCTATATGTTAATTTTAAATTCAATAAGTTTTAATAACGTATTATATAACTGTTGGTCTAGTTCCAACTCTACCAGGGTATAATCGCAGGGTACTAATATTCGCGGGGTTTGTTTAAGTATTTGCGTATTTTGTTTACTAATTTGCAAGGGCTTTAATTTATTAATACCGTAAAAATAAGGGTATAATCGTGAGAAAAAACCCAAACGAAGAATTTTCGATTCAAACGCTACTAAGAGTAGCGTTTCAATTGGGAGCTTATCATCTATATTATTTTTAAAATAAGCTACAAACCAAACACAGCTTAACAAATAAACTAGCTTATCAGCTAGCTGATAAGCTAGTTTGTGCTTACCAAACAGAGCCTTATACAAGTAGTTTGGGAAGTTGTCAAATATCACGTTTCTTTACTTTTCTTTAGCAGTTGTCAATCTTCCAATTTCATGCATTGCAGTTTTCTTCTCTTTTTTTGTTTTTTTCCATTGATCGCAATCACAGAGATCATCTTCATCTTGGAAAGCCAGCAGAACGTTGGATTCATTACCACCGCCAATGTGCTCATCTCAAGTTGATCAAGAAGGGGGAGGTGTTCGTGTTCCAGAGAGGGCTGGTCTTCCAGAAGAACAATGGGGAGGTCCCCGCCGTGGTCATTGCTAGGTTTAATGTTAGGCCCTTCATCTCGAAGGTGTATCAAAGGAAGAGGAAGAAGAGTGAGTCGGACTTGGACCTCACTGTTCCTTCCACTGCTGTTAACCCAATTGGGCTTTTCACCTCTAGTGGCTAAGTTGGGCCCAATGAGGTTGGCTAAGTCTGGGGTGTCCGGGAGTTGTATAGATGATAGGAAGGTGGGGTGTTGATATAAAAGGTAAACAGTGTTACTGTGTGGGGTATGTAGATTTCCCTGTTAAGTGGTGACTTTGAGTCTGGTGAGAGGAGTTTGTCTCTTTCTCTGGTATAGTTATCTTTTACTGTTGATGTACTTTTGTCTTGGGTTTGATCAGCAATAAAGCCTGTTTTTCCACCCATTACGTCACGACGATTTCGTATTTAACACTGGTATCAAAGCATCGCACGCATGGGACCGAAGGCAGACAACCGCATGGATGCTGTTGAGGCGGAGCTAAGCAAGCTTAGGGAGCTGGAGGGTTCGATTCATGGGTTACGATCGGAGTTTCAGGCTCAGATCTACACCCAGTCACAGATTCAGATTCAGATCCAGGAGATGTCGCGGCGGATGGAAGATATCTTCCTGCGAGGACATGAATCGGGATCAGCGACTCAGGTCAGGCCGCAAGGGGGTGTTCCCGCACCAGATCCGCCAGATCTGCGTCCGGGAGAGGTCGATCTAACGACGGAGAGTTCAGATCGGCGAGCCCTGGCCTACCGATCGGGACCCGAGGTTCGCAAGATCAAGATGCCGACCTGTGATGGGGAGAATCTACTGGTATGGCTCAACCAGGCGGAGCACTACTTCGCCTTGCACGAGATGTCGGAGCTGTCCAAACTCCGAGCGGCGCGGATCTGCTTGATAGGGCCGGCTCAGATTTGGCTCCAAACGGAAGAGAAGGTTCAATCGTTCGAGTCTTGGGAGGATCTGAAGACCCAGCTCTCACTGCGGTTTGCCGAAGCCGATCCACTCTATCTCTGCCAGCAGTTTTTTGCCATTAAACAGGAGTCAACGGTAAATGAGTATCGGCAGCGCTACGAGCTCTTGTTGTTGCATCAGGAGGGGTTGACGGAGCGACAGAAGATAACGGTTTTCATCAATGGCTTGACGGATCGTTTACGCGTCGAGATGATGGTGGAGCCGCCGGCGACTTTAAAGGCGGTGGTGGCGCGAGCAGGGCGATTGGAGAAGAAGATTGGAGAAGCCGAGGGTCTTGGGCTTGGCAGGGGCAAGGCCCAATCATCTCAAGCCGGGCCCATATCCAAAGGAGACAAAGAGAGGCCCCCATGGGTTAGCCACTCTTTCCCAAGCCCAACCCGTGACATTACGAATAAAGCCCAAACGTCTCGTGGGCTACAAACCAAAAGCCAAACACTCTTCATCTTCTTCCACCAAAGACACGTTCGTCCAAGACAGTGCACCCCAATCAGCACCACCGACGCTCAAGCGCCTGACGGAGTCGGAGGCATTGGCGCGTCGGAAGCAGGGACTATGTTATCGTTGCGACGACAAATGGCATGCGGGCCACCGTTGTGCAAAGAAGGTCCTGAACGTGCTCTTAGTTGATGATGACCCGAGCGACGCTACTCCCGAGTCTCCGTCCGAGCTTTCTGAGGAGCCAGCGGAGTTCACCTCAATTGAGTTGTCGGCTCATGCCATTGTGGGGGGGCCCGATCCTCACACTATTAAAGTTAAGGGGAGCGTGCAAGGCCGAGAGGTGGTTATTCTGATTGATGGCGGCGCGTCCCACAACTTCATCTCCCCAACGCTGGTACAAGAGTTGCATCTCTCTGTGGAGCCTACGGCAGCTTACGGGGTTTTTGTGGGAGGAGGGGCGAGATTACCGGGTTCGGGCGTGTGCAAGGCTATTCCGGTCACTTTCCAGGGCCTCACGGTCTCCGCGGATTTTTTCCCGATCGGTATGCGAGGCCACGACATCATTCTGGGGGTTAAGTGGCTGTCCACCCTAGGGGTTACCACCATCGACTGACAACGACTAACTCTTTCTTTTGTGCACGCGGGCAAGGCCGTGACAATTCAGGGCGACCCAACCTTGCATCGCGCACTTGTTTCATGTAAGTCCATCCAACGTTCCCTTGATTCTGTTCTCGGTGGGTTCTTGGTGGAATGCTTCAATCTTTCCCGCCCCTCAGTGAGTTCTCCTTCACCGTTGGTTGAGGCCGGCGTCCAGCGGGTTTTGGATCAATTTGGCGGTCTGTTCCAGCTACCTACCAGTCTACCGCCACCCCGAGCTTGCGACCATGCCATTGTGTTGAAAGATGGCACTGAGCCCATTCGCGTCAGGCCGTACCGATACCCACAGATTCAGAAGGCGGAGATTGAGAAGCTGGTGAACGAAATGTTGGCAACGGGCGTGATTCAGCCTAGCAACAATCCCCTTATCCAAATTTCGATTTTGTTAGTCAAGAAAAATGATGGGAGCTGGCGTTTTTGTGTGGATTACCGGTCCTTGAACAAGGCCACAGTACCAGACCGTTTCCCTATCCCCAACATCGATGAACTGCTCGACGAGCTGCATGGCGCCTCCATTTTTCAAAACCGGATTTGCGTTCGGCTATCATCAAATCCGCGTCAAAGCCTCGGATGTCCCTAAGACAGACTTTCCGCACGCACGAGGGCCATTACGAGTTTCTCGTAATGCCCTTCGGCCTTTCAAACGCCCCAAATGACATTCCAAGCTCTCATGAATTCCATCTTCGATAGTCTTATTCGCCGTTGTGTCTTTGGTATTTTTTGATGACATCCCGGTATACAGTTCTTCTATGGCCGACCACTGTCGTCATCTCCATCAGTTTCTCTCCATTCTCCAAACACATTCTCTTTTTGTGAATTTGAAGAAGTGTTGTTTTGCTCAGACTTCGCTGGAGTATCTCGGGCATATTATTTCCGCAGCTGGGGTGCAGGCCGACCCGGAAAAGGTGCGCGCTATGGATCAATGGCCTATGCCTACCACACCTAAGGAGCTTCGGGGTTTATTGGGATTGACTGGCTATTACAGACGGTTTGTGCGCGATTATGGCAAGATCGCGGCCCCTCTCACTCAACTGCTGCGTAAGGACTCTTTCCATTGGTTCGATGAAGCCTCTTTCGCTGTACAGCAATTGAAACTCGCTGTTAAGGCTGTCCCGACCCTGGCCCTACCGGATTTCAACGCCTTATTTGTGGTCGAACCTGATGCTTCGGGCGTAGGCGTCGGTGCGGTGTTGTCTCAGTTCGAGCGGCCGATCGCTTTCTTCAGTCAGGCCCTGTCTTTGCGGTCACGTGCTAAGTCCGCCTATGAACGAGAGCTCATGGCCATCGTCTTGGCCGTTCAGAAATGGCGCCATTACCTGCTGGGTCGAAAGTTCCTTGTCCGCACTGACCAGCGCAGTTTGAAATTCTTGTTGGAACAACGAGTGGTGGCCCCGGAATATCAGCGGTGGCTGGTCAAACTCCTGGGTTTCCAATTTGATATCCACTACAAACCCGGTGTGACAAACCAGGCTGCCGATGCTCTGTCCCGCTTCCCTTTTGTGTCCGAATTGGGTTCCCTGTCAGTCTCTTCCCTGCCCGACTCCTCTCTCATTGATTAGGAGGTCTCGGCTGATCCCACCTTCAAGGCAATCAAGGTTTCTCTATCCCGAAATGCTTCCGCTAAACCAGGTTGGTCTCTTAGCAACGGCCTCCTTCATTATAAGGGTCGGGTGGTCTTACCTGCTACCTCTTCTTTCAAGTCCAAGTTACTGTCTGATTTCCACTCCTCTCCTGTGGGGGGGCACGGCGGGTTTCTCAAAACCTATAGGCGTCTTGCTGCTGAATTTTTTTGGCCAGGCATGAAGCGTGACATCCATTCCTTCGTGGCTTCCTGTGATGTGTGCCAACGCAACAAGTATGAGACTGCTTCACCACCGGCCTTTCGCAACCATTACCTATTCCGGCTAAAGTATGGGAGGATATCTCCATGGATTTTATTGAAGGTCTACCCGTCTCACATGGGGCTAACTCGATCTTGGTGGTGGTCGACCGACTGAGCAAATTTGCCCATTTTTTGCCCCTTCGCCATCCTTTCTCGGCTCAGACAGTGGCATCTGTGTTCATCAAGGACGTTGTCCGCCTTCATGGCTTCCCTAACAGCATTGTGTCTGACCGCGACCGTGTATTCCTCAGTCGTTTTTGGTGTGAATTGTTTCGGCAAGAAGACACTGCTTTGCACCGCAGCTCCGCTTATCACCCTCAAAGTGATGCCAAACTGAGGTGGTGAATCGTTGTGTGGAGACGTACCTCCGCTGTTTTATCCATCAACGACCGAAGGACTGGTCACAATGGCTCCACTGGGCGGAGTTCTGTTACAATACCTCATTCCATGCCTCCCTGCGCTGCTCACCCTTTAAGGTTCTCTATGGCCGCGATCCGCCACCTGTGGTGCGTTATGGGTCTTTACCGGGTCCTACGAATCTGGATGTGGATTCCTTCTTGCTGTCCCGTGACCGCGCCCTGGCCGAATTGCGCGATCAGCTGCTCTTGGCCCAGAATTGCATGAAACAACAAGCCGACAAGCACCGCCGTGATCTCTCTTTTGCCGTGGGGATCTGGTGTATCTCAAGTTGCGGCCGTACCGCCAACACACGGTTGCTCGTCGCTCAAACATGAAGCTTAGCCCCCGCTTCTACGGCCCTTACAAGGTTTTGGAGCGCATTGGCGCGGTTGCCTATCGTCTCGAGCTTCCCACAGCAGCTGCCATTCACCCAGTTTTTCATGTCTCTCTGCTCCGCAAGGTCGTTGGGACCATTCCGGTTTCTCCCATCCTCCCTCCTTTGGCCCCTGATTCCGTCACTCTCTCTGTTGAGCCTGAAGACATCTTGGCTTATCGTTGCTTAGCTGCGGGTCCGGAGGTATTGATCAAATGGTCCTCCTTACCAGAATCTGATGCTTCTTGGGAGTTAGTGCGTCATGTCCGCAAGTCTTTTCCTGCTTTTCACCTTGAGGACAAGGTGGCTGTCCATCGGGGGAGTGTTGTTAGGCCCCTCATCTCGAAGGTGTATCAAAGGAAGAGGAAGAAGAGTGAGTCGGACTTGGACCTCACTGTTCCTTCCACTGCTGTTAACCCAATTGGGCTTTTCACCTCTAGTGGCTAAGTTGGGCCCAATGAGGTTGGCTAAGTCTGGGGTGTCCGGGAGTTGTATAGATGATAGGAAGGTGGGGTGTTGATATAAAAGGTAAACAGTGTTACTGTGTGGGGTATGTAGATTTCCCTGTTAAGTGGTGACTTTGAGTCTGGTGAGAGGAGTTTGTCTCTTTCTCTGGTATAGTTATCTTTTACTGTTGATGTACTTTTGTCTTGGGTTTGATAAGCAATAAAGCCTGTTTTTCCACCCATTACGTCACGACGATTTCAGTATTTAACATTTAACAGCCAGTTGGATGGGACAGTGTCGATTCCTTTGACCTTGTTCGCTGCCATGCCTCCCGTGCCCGATTATGTCCTCACTAAGACCTTCCAAGTGGGCACCAAGAGATCGAGAAGATCAAGTTCAGGCTCGCGCCCAAGAAATGATTAATTAGTCACTCATTTGCTTGGTCAAGGTTTTGTTTTGCTGTCAAACTGCAATGCTGTCTGAATAATTTTACATTTTACATTTTTAATAATAATAAATGAATGAATGAATGGTGTGTGAATTGGATTTAATTAAGCTTATCTCATCTTTTGTTTTATTCCATGCATTATGGTGGAACTGAACAAGTTTTTCACCGACACATCAAGGTACATCACACATTCGTTCTTCAATAGCCTTTCTTTTACTACTTTCTTCTTTACTTTCCTCTTTTGATTTTAGGTTCACAATTCGAAACGCCCATTATCATATTATAAATGACTTTTTCATTAAATTTATTGGAAAAAAAATTAAGGAAATACACTTCAGATTTAAGATTTTTTTTTTTTTTTTTTTTATTTTCGTTTGCAGAACTTTTCGTTGATTTCTTGATGTAGATATAACATTTTGAAGTCTTTTTTTGAAGAAAGAAGATTGTTATTTCAGAGAGTGTGATAGAGAGAGAGAGTGTGTGAGTGAGTAAGGGGAAGTTATCAACATGGGTGTTTTTTTGTAATATTTAATAAGAGAATTGACAATATGTTAGCTATTTTAATTTTAGTTTGGAGTGATTTGCCAACATCGATTATTCCCTCTCCATCAAAATATGACATTTTTTGTAAGCTTTTTTTGTGGTCTAATTTAATTATAAGATTTTTTATGTGCTAATAAGGGTTAATTTCACAGATGGTCACTTAAGATTACAGTTCGTAACACTTTGGTCACTAAACTTACATTTGTCCCAAATATATCACTCAACTTTGCAAAACGTTTCAACAAAATGACTCGGACCACTCTCCGGTCAAGAACCCACCGGTGCTGCTGACGTGGCGCCACGTGGGATTTCATGGGAGGTCACTTAAGTTTTTAAGTGATGACATGGCATGCAACACACACAAACACCCACCCACCCCCTTAGTTCACCCCACACTCATTACACACTTAAGGTTCTAATTTCCCTCCCGTTCCCCAACCCCCTAGTCGTCTTCTTCCTCGCGTCTCTCCCCGTCGCTCGCTCGCGCTCTCTCCCTGTCGCTCCTCGCCGCTCGCGCTCTCTCCCTATCGCTCCCTCCCCGCTCGCGCTCTCTCCCCGTCGCTCCCTCGCGCTCGCGCTATCTCCCTATCACTCCCTCGCGCTCGCGCTCTCTCCCTGTCGCTCCCTCGCCGCTCTCTCCCTGTCGCTCGCGGAGCTTCGATCTCCCTGTCGCTCGCGGAGCTTCAATGTAAGAGATTTATTCTTCGTGTAAATGTTAATAATTGCACTGGTTGTTTTGGACTGAAGATAGATCAAACAGGGAGTTTAATAGGCAAATCTTGTTGGGTAGATATGCACCGATTGATGAACAGAGTATTTACATAGATTGGTGATGTTGATGCTGCAAAGATTGGTGATGTTAATGCAGTGATTGACTGAAGATAGATATGCGAGTTTTATTTTAGTTTTGGGTTAATGCTGCATAGATTGGTGATGTTATGATTGGTGATGTTATGACATGGTTTGAGAATCTCAATTGATTTGTATTGAGCGATTGAGCGATTAATGTGTATGGTTAATTGGGGTCGTCGTGGTGTTGTTTTAACTTATTGTTTCTGCTTGATTAGGATTTGGTATGTCGGCTCATAAATCGAAAGAGCTTGGCGAAGCTATAATAAGGGAGTTCATTCGTTATCTATCTTAATCACAAGAATTAGAATTCTTCTATTGCACATAAATACCAGCTTAAATTGTTCTCTCTGGTTTGTTGTTTTGGTTTTAGATGGTTGTTGGGGTAATGTATGTCAGCTTAGGGGTGTGCCTTTTTGAATATATTTAACTGTTTGGTGGTCATGGTTTTGTACATGTCAAGGGACATTTTTAACATTCTTATCATTGCAGGAATTATTTTCACAATGGAGATGATGGTCAAGAAGAAGTGGAGCTTGACTTAGAACAAAGATATTTTGGGTCCCCAGATATTAGAGAGGAAGAATTAATGGACTTAGAGGTTAGTCAGCAAGAAGAAGTGGAACCTCCAGAAGAACAAGACAATGGAACAATTCAACATGAAGAAGTAGAAGCGGATGAAGGTAATGATTTTTTTGAGAGTGACAATGATGTTGAGGACGATGATGACTATCTAGATGTCGTTGACGAACAACTGCACAGTAGAAAAAGAGGAAGGCCTAAGGTTATTGATCCACCTTGTAGTAGTGCACTTGCGATTGTTGAAGTGCATGACCAAGACTCAGACTATGCAGCATCAGATGAGCTCCACACAGATGACGATTCCGATGGATCTGAGAAGATGAGGTATCAAGAGTTTGATGAGTTCAAAGACATGGCAGACCCACAGCTCGAATTAGGCATGAAATTCTCTTCTTTCAAGACATTTAAGCTGGCATGCAGGAATTGGGGAATTCAAAATAAGCGACAAATACGCTTTACTACGAATGATAGGAAACGGTGCATATGTAAATGCCAGCGCTTCAAGTCTAGCAATTGTGAGTTTCGAGTTTTTGCTTCTCACGTGGGTAAAGATGACTCGACGGTTCAAATCAAGTCAATCAACTTGACCCACTCATGTACCAAAGTGAACAAGAATTATCACGTGACTTCTGACTGGCTTGCAAAAAAGTATATTGAACAATTTCGAGTGGACCCAAATTGGTCAGTATCGGGTATTATACAAAGAGTTAAGGATGACTTGAAGTTCGACATAAGTCGAATGAAAGCTTGGAGAGCAAAGAAGAAAACAATGGAGATGATGAATGGAGACGATGAGAGCTAATACCTGAAACTTAATTCGTATGCACTTGAGCTGCAAAAAACAAATCCGAGCACAACAATCAAAATGACGCAGCATCTAGGGGTATTTCAAGGCATATATATATGCCTTGCTCCATTGAAAAATGCTTTTAACTCAGGATGTAGGCCTTTGATTTCTCTTGATGGTTGTTGGTTAAAGGGTCAATATAAGGGACAATTACTTACTGCAGTAGGGATAAACCCAAATGATTGTATATTTCCCATAGCTTATGCAGTGGTTCAAGTTGAGAGTAAAGGCACATGGAAATGGTTTTTAGAATTACTTAAGGATGACTTAAACATTGTCAACAGCTATAGCGTTGCTTTCATGTCAGATAGGCAAAAGGTACAATTTCTTTTCATGTTTGTTTTTCATAATGCATGTTTGATTTCATTATTTACTCCTTGAAGTTCACTATCTCTGCAGGGACTTGTTAGCGCCGTTAAATCTGTTTTCCCCAATTCAGAACATAGACATTGTGTGAGGCACTTGTACACAAATTTCAGAACAAGGTTTAAGGGAATGGAACTTAAGCAAATGTTGTGGAGTGCAGCTAGGGCCACATATCACGAGAGAATGATCTTTTGGTTAGATGAGTTGGAGAAGGTTAATATAGACGCAAGATTGTGGTTGAACGAGGTTCCCATCGAATCTTGGTGTAGGGCCAATTTCCAAACACGCCCTAAGTGTGATATGTTGCTTAATAATTTGTGTGAGTGCTTCAATCGCTACATTTTAGATGTCAGGGATAGAGGAATCATTGACATGCTAGAGATGATAAAGGTAAAGTTAATGCGGAGGCTCAGGCGCAAAAAGGAGGATATGCAGAGAATCATTGCTAAAGAGCGAATATGTCCTAAGATTCTAAAAAAGCTTGAGAAACTTAAAGATGAGTCTATGTTCTATGTTGTTGAGTACTCGGGTGGCCCTTCTGTGTCATGTCATGGACACGATAAGACATATGTGGTAAACATGATGGACTTGTGTTGTGATTGTGGGAAATGGCAGCTTACGGGCATCCCATGCGAGCATGCGGTGGCAGCTATTATGGGAAATGATGGGGACCCAGTGGATTACATCAATGATTGTTACTATATAAGCACTTACATGAATGTGTACTTACACTATATCAACCCAACAGAACGTGAGGAACTATGACCTAAACTAGCGGAAGATGTCCAACCAGTCAAACCACCAGCACAAGTCCAAAAAAGAAGAGGAAGAAAAGTAACAGCAAGGAGAAAGGAGCCTGAGGAAATAGAGATTGCGGCTGCGCAGAAAAAGATGTCTAAGAAGGGCACAGTACGTATGACTTGTCAAATTTGCCATGTTGAAGGTCATAATAAACGCCATCATAGTAAGGGTCAAAACAAGGTATATCTTTATTGATTATAAAAGTGTATATGTTATTAAAACACTTGTTATATTTTTGTGTGATGTGACTCTGCATTTTTATAATATTTAGAGAAGGAAAGGGCCAAGTGAATGAGTTCAAGTGGATGGGAATTCTACATGCGGCGAGGCACCTCTTGAGCAGGTATGTATGTTACATTGTTGGAGGGATTGGAATGGTTTGGAATTGAATTCCATAATTATTGGTGGATTTCTACATTAATGTGTGGTTTTACTTTCTTATTATTAATAATGTATTTTAAATTGTGACAGCGTAACCTTTTTACAACTAATGCTACAAATGCGAGTGCTTCCCAACCCCTTCCTGCAATGCCAAGTATGATGGATTTTTCACAACCTATTCCAAGGATTTCTCCAAAAGCAAGAGCGAAGATTCCAGTTGTTCGACGTCGTGGCGGTGGAAGAGGTGGAGTAATCGGAAGAGGTGGAATAATTGGAAGAGGTGGATGATGTACAAACGATGGGATTGTTTTTTCGATATATAGGTGAAATCTCCATATTGGATGATGTACGAAGGATGAGACTGTTTTTTGGTAGTAGGTTGACAAATTTCTTGGCGCCTGTGTAATTGCAACCCATTTTTTGTAATGACAATCTATTTTTGGTGAGAATCAGCGGCTTTCGGTATCAATTTTTTCACATTTTTCCCCTATTAATCGAACTGAAAATGGAGTTGATATCTTCTTATTTAAGACCAATGTATGTTAAGGATACCATTTATGAAATCATGAAAAAACAGCAAGGTGAGAGGAACCATATAAATGAATTCAACACATAGTTTCTATTTTCATTAATAAGCTACAAAACCACAATACAAGGTTTGGCATAAGTTTTACACAAAATGACACTACAACTTCTCCTTTCGATTCCAACCGAAGATGACTATTTCGTTTCTCTTCCAATCGTTGTGTTTACTTGTATACAATGAAACCAAACAAAATTACAATGGCCACCAAGCATGACCAACATGCAACTGCACAACCGTTGAGTTTCCTTCGCCCATTAAGCTAGTCTTGCAACCTCTTCTCACTTTCCATTCGGTCTAACTTCCTCAACAACCCATTTATAAAAATCGTTGCCCGGTCAGCCATTTCAGGATCAAGCCACTTAAAGTATTCGCATCCGCATCTATGCTGCAGAACAACGAAAATTTTCATTTAATTTCCTTCATATGAATAAAATTTAACAATTTCATAGAATATACACATTTCCGTACAAACCGTGTATTTCCTGCATCTATAAAATCGTCGACCTGGATTTGTAGCCGTCCACGAGGTGAACACCATTGCTGGCACGCCGCAATAACAATACTCGTGTCCTTTGACGAACTTCATGATTTCTGGCCAAGATAAAAATATAACAATGTAGCTACAAACAAACATCCTCTTGTCAATAAAACTACATTCATGATATCAAGAAAAACAACAAACAAAGCTTCAACTAAGAATATCAATATGCAATGCAATCTATAGCAACTCTCATTTTTATTAGACTTTAAGAGCATGGCCAACATGCACCACCTTGATGTACACAATTGAGATCAGCAGAGGACCCAAAACAAATAAAACCTGTCCTCCAGTTGAGTACAAAAGCAAAAACATAATACTGCAGAAATGGAGTTCACTGTTCATCCATAAACAAAAAAAATAAAACCTGTCCTCCAGTTGAGGACAAGATCAAAAACATAATACTGCAGTGCAGTCTATTGTTCACCAAAAAAAAATGGAAAACTGTATTGCAGTTGAGTACAAGATCAAAAACATAATTTGAACAATCTAGGAATTACCTGGGGTTGAAAGTGAACTTCTGCCAATGATTAAGCAGCCCTTTGTACAAGCGGTTTCCCTGCAATCACAAAAGATCGTCTCGTAAAGGGGAAACTGAAGTAACTACAAGTGGTTTCCCTGCAATCACAATCTAGTTACTACTGCTGCTAAACTATCAATCGATCCATAGTTTTAATTAAAAACAAAAAACAATCAATCTAAATTTATTTGCACTCCAAACTTTTGAACAATCAATCACAAATTCCAGGAGATTAACAATTATCTATAGACATGCACCACCCTGATGTACACCCTGATGTACACAATTAAGATCAGCAGAGGACCCAAAAAAATAAGCATGCCCGACATTGTACCTGATTGCCGGCTGCGAGGATCGACGTGAGCGAGCGACAGGGAGAGTGCGAGCGGGGAAGGAGCGACAGGGAGAGAGCGCGAGCGGGGAGGGAGCGACAGGGAGAGAGCGGGGAGCGAGCGACAGGGAGAGAGCGCGAGCGGCGATGGAGCGACAGGGAGAGAGCGCGAGCGGCGAGGGAGCGACAGGGAGAGAGCGCGAGCGAGCGAGAGGGAGAGACGCGAGGAAGAAGACGACTGGGGTTGGGGGGTTGGGGAACGGGAGGGAAATTAAAACCTTAAGTGTGTAATGAGTGTTGGGTGAACTAAGGGGTTGGGTGGGTGTTTGTGTGTGTTGCATGCCATGTCATCACTTAAAAACTTAAGTGACCTCCCATGAAATCCTACGTGGCGCCACGTCAGCAGCGCCGGTGAGTTCTTGATCGGAGAGTGGTCCGAGTCATTTTGTTGAAACGTTTTGCAAAGTTGAGTGATATATTTGGGACAAATGTAAGTTTAGTGACCAAAGTGTTACGAACTGTAATCTTGAGTGACCATCTGTGAAATTAACCCGTGCTAATAAGGTTTTTCCTTTTTTTTTTCAATTTTAAAGTGCAAATTTTTATATGCAATGTTGAGATTTTTTGATGGCATATATAGTTGAACCAATTGATATTTGCGTTCGTTACTAATTGAATTAGTGTGACTATTACATTGCCATTTTATTATTCAATAAATCTACTTGGACTCATGAGTCCGGACTCATAGGGGTGTTTTTAAAATTTTCACAAATACTTAAGGGGTATCAAATGAATTTTACAAGTGATTGTATTAGCTTCAATAATTACTTGAGGATGACTTTGAAATTAAAAAAAACTTTTGAGTCCGGACTCATGAGTCCAAATATCACTACCCTTTATTATTTTCTAAAACACTTATAGTATGGATCTTAATTTGTGTTTAAGTGACCAACGAGTCAACGACATAGTTGCACATTTTAACACCACGTGGAGCAATCATCATTGCATTTCTTTTAAGTATCCACTGCAGATTGGCCTCTTTGAACTTGATGAAGTCCATATTAATACAATGTTAATTACTACATAGATAATGAGTGTCGAAAAGATATATTCGCTCTATGTTTTTTTCCCTTTTTAGTACAACTCCTCATATTTTACCGGCATACCCAGTATTTGCAAAAGTAAAGAATTAGATAAAAACATGGTAAATCACTTTATTTGTGCACCACGTGCAGAGCATGTGGCGGCCCCAAATTCCAGGCCTCCTTGGGACCCGCCACGTCGCATTCCATGTCACTAAGCCTTGCCACGTCATGACCCGCTTATCCTTGACGCCCCTTGACCTATCTAATTGCATACACTTTTCCAGCTAACCTTAGTTACGCTAATTAATCTTTACATAGACATTAATGATTTAATTAGCTATTTAATTAATTTATCAAGTTATATTACAATTTAAAAGCGGAAGTCTTAAATTAAGTTATGTAGTATTTAACAATTTTAAGTAGTGAAAAACCCAGCAAAAGATACCATGTATATATCAAGGCGAGATAAGTATAACAAAAGTTCCATATACATGTAATCAATTTTTCTATAGTCCCCAAAACCAATAAAAGTAAAAGAAATACATACTGATATCACACACGAGCTGGCTGCACAATCTCAGTGGCAGTTGCCCAATACCTTTTTGCTCTTGATCGTTGAAGGATCTGCACTTAGTCACCCAACAAATACAGTGACGAGTCTAGTGAGTAAAATCCTAAGAGAAGTCCACATAATATTTATGAAATAAAACTGATAACTACGAGACATGCGAATATAACACTTGGCAACAGTATGTCATATTCCCATGAATGTAGGCAGCACATGAAAAACAAGATCAGTAGCATGAAATGAATAAACACCACATACAAACTAAACATGCTCGGAAATAAAGCATTAATCGTATAATCACGAGAAAACCCTGACCTAAACCAGCCGGTAATCGATAAAATCGAAAAGGAACCACATATATACTTACAGGCTTACAATGACTAAATCCCAACTTCAGTTACCCGATGAACCCCTCCAGACGCTATCTCAAGTCAAGGGAACGCCCTAAATCCCTCCTGATGGTCGTAAGTATATCCTACTGCCGCCGACACGAGCACTAAACACAAGTAACCCGTGCAAGCGATTTAGCTACAACCAATATATACGCAAATCGAAATAGGAGTAAAACCACATGTGTGCCCACCAGCAGTCACACATGTAATCCGACATCGACAAAACAAACCATGAATTCTATGAGGCATTCCAATGGGTTTATTCACTTCAATCCACGCACTAACTTCCCCAAACTCCTGAAATTCGACCCCACTACGACCCTCTAAGTCCCTGAAGTCCAATTTTACATATTTAGTATGATTATAAGTGTTTGGGTATGTATTTAAGTCAAAAAAATCCAAAAACAGCCCTTTAAATTTAGTTTGTCTGGCATTAGCGCGCTAATAGGTCTACCTAGCGCGCTAGGTGACGTTAGCGCGCTAAGGGATCTGTCTAGCACGCTACTATTGTGCTTTTTGAAAAATAGTTAAGCGCCCATAATCATTAACGCTCTAATAGGTCTAGTTAGCACGCTAATTACCCTCTGTGACAGAATTCTCAACTCGAGAATTCTGTCACAAACTTCTCAATTTGTTACCTAAACCCATTTAACACTTTTTCCATACACAATTAAGTCCAAAATAACAATCAAAATATTTCAGAACATGAATTTGACCCCAAATTCCTCTAAATCTCATGCATTCACCAACTTTCCAATTTCATCAAAACACTAATTCCAGTTAAACCAGTGGTAAACTCTGTATGTAAATTATTTATAACCATGTAATTCATCAAGCTCTCACTTAAAACCAGTGGTCTAATCATCAAAACTCGAATTTCTCTAAAACGTACCAAATTTAGCTAAATTGCTAGTGTAGAGTTGTTACCTAGTTGTTGAATCCCCTACCTTGAGAATTCTTCACCAACTCCCATTGATTTCTTCACACTCCAAAAAACTCTATCTTCTTCTGCAGCAAGCTTGTTGGTTCATAGGTTTGTAGATGAAAAATAGTTTACTTTGCATGTGTTGATATTATATATTAAGGTAAGGTTGCTTCCTAGCTATTAATCTCCATGCATTTACGTATCCCGAGGTTTATCTAATGGCACATCTCTTGCCACTTAGCCCACTTACACTCCACTAATTGTCTCCTAGTGACACCAATTTATTACTCCCATAGCTCCTAGATGTGCCATTGTGTATCTCTAGGAAAGTCCTATGGTTTCTAATTTAACAACCAAACTATATGCCTTGATTTATTTGATTTAGTTAACGTAGCTTAAGCCAATTATAATACATATGGTTAGTATTTTTATTTATCATAATTAACCAACTTATGGTCCCACTAACCTTCGACTACCCGGTACCCGGTGCCCCACGTCTCGACACGTGTTTTGAGGCACGCCATAGCCTATTGTTTTAATATAATCAATTTAGCCTATGGTTTCATTACCCATTTTAGTCGATTATCTAGTCATCCTAACATGAATTAGTCGAGCTTCCTAGTGTACCCGTAGTTCGCCTACTCACTTCCCGCGTTGACATACTTTTCAAGGCAAACACCCGTCACACAAACTCGCCCAATAGTAACATACACACATGCGGTGAAATATAACAATAATAATCTTAAACACCATATATATACAACCATCATCCACAAATAATATATTCTCTCGGTTCTCGTGTTCGAGCCAATCGAGTTGACCACGTAACACCCGAATTACGACCGTTAATCTTCGAGATTAACGCTAATCCTAGTATAATTAATTTGGGCCGTACAATTCTTCCCAACTAGGAGAAGTCTTGTCCCTTGAAATTTGAATATCGAGTAAACTCTAGTGCAACTATCCTATCCCTGTGTGACCATTCCTCACACCTTGATAGTCCCATTCTACGGTCCCTTGAACACCCCACTCTCCCACCGCAGGGAACATAATGTTACCCTGAGGCATATGCGCATGTTATCGAGGTAATCAAAATCAGTCACTCTCTTTCGAACATCTTTGCAACCTACTCTCAGTTCAATTTTTGTGTTCAAGTTTCCATAACCCAGTTACCTAACACAAGTAACTGTAAACCACTCCTATTATGAATCACAACATAATAGTCCTAACCAACTATAACATACCATGACAATCCCATGCCATGCCATAACCTACCTCAGTTCACCATGACAATCCCATGCCATGCCATGACCTATGACAATCCCATGTCATAACACAATAATCTACCATTGTATCACCATGCATGCATAAAACTTAAACTGTAATTATTAAGAATTTAAAATTCACATACCTTGAACCCGCCGCTGGGACGTCTTCAGCCCAAGCTCAATCACCACATGCACCGACTCTTGAGTCTGCACCGGTGTCACCACTATTGGTGTCGCCGATCTCCGTAAATAGTCACTCCTGACGTAACCCTCCTATCCACATCGCAAAAACGTGATCCTCTATCCTGGTCTTGCATGCTGACTCCCTGACCAATGGCCCTAACCTTGTGATCTCCAGTCTTTGCCTCCCTGGTCTTGAGTTTGTCTTTGTGGCGACGCTGGTAGTACGGGTATAACATAAGCTTTGGCTGCCCGATCATCATCCCTACGACCTCGATCTTACTGTCCATCCTTTTTGTCATCCCGATCTCTCAGTCTATTTTTTCCAGAACTCTGTCCAATTTATCTCTCTGACTCGGTGGACGAATGCCTGTCGGCCCTCTGCATCAGATATGTCTCACGTGTAAGTGCTTTATCATACATCTCTTGTAATGTTTGAGCCCTAGTGGAAACAATAGCGCTAACTACATCTTCAATCAACCTTTGGATAAAATAATATATCTGTATTCTCTAGGTGCCTACGACGTCCATGACAAACTGTATCAAGTACCGGTGTCTATCCATATACCGTGACACTGACCAGCTGTCCTGTCTCAAAGCTAGAAACTCTTCTCTCAACCTCAATCTCACCTCAATGGGTATATACTGATCATAAAACAACTCTCTGAACTCTGCCCATATCGTCGACTCTGGGTGAGTATCTGTATACGCTGTCCACCACACAACAGCATCCCATCTCAGCATATGCCCCGATATCCTGGCCTGTATGCTCTCATGAATCCGCAGTAGCTTATGTAACCTCTGATGCGCTATCAGCCACTTCTCGGCTGCCTCCGGGTCTGCGCCTTCATGAAAATATCCAGGATCGAATTTGATGAATTCTCTCATCAATTTAACCTCTGTTGTTATCAAAGTCTTGAACATGTCGGTCTGTGTCGGCATAGCAATCGGTGTCTCATTATGTGTTATGGTCAGTGCAACAACCACTACGGGAGTCTCCTGTAACACTGCATGCGTCGGTACATCCTAGATAGTCGATGGAACTGTCGGAGCAGCTATCGTCTCAGTCGTGCTCTGTACTCTAGCGGCGGTGAGTGATGCAATCGATGTTGTCTCTATGCGCATCATATCCATCAATAGCTCAAACTGCCTATCGTGAGCTGCTAATCGTGCGGCTACTACCGAATCCAAACCCTCATCTTTAGTCTGATCACTCGTCTGACCAACATTTGTCGTACGTGGAGTCGGCTGACAATCCATCATGATCTACATCGAAAACATGCGCCGGATCACCTTCTGTCTACGTGCATATAATATATACAATAAAAAAACATAACACGTATATAAACCCTATCACTACCCATCTCAAGTTTGCTTCCCAACTATGATTGTAAGTCAGGATCTTCGGGTTTCCACATCAAAGGTTTGTTTGTTTAAGTTTTATTCTCTTTTATTTAAACTACTCCCGAGGCTTCCTTGAAACTTCGCTCTAATACCAAACTATGGCAGCCCCAAATCTTGGACTGCCTTGGGAACTGCCACATCGCATTCCACGTCACCAAGCCTTGCCACGTCATGGCCCGCTTATCCTTGACGCCTCATGACCTACCTGATTGCTTACACAATTCCAACTAACCCTAGTTATGCTAATTAATCTTTACATAGGCATTAATGATTTAATTAGCTATTTAATTAATTTATCAAGTTATATTACAATTTCACAACGGAAATCTTAAATTAAGTAAGTTATGCAGTATTTAACAATCCTAAGTAGTGAAAAACTCGGCAAAAGATACCATGTATATATCAAGGTGAGATAAGTATAACAAAAGTTCCATATACATGTAATCAATTTTTCTATGGTCCCAAAAATCCAACAAAAGTAAAATAAATATATACTGATATCATACACGAGCTGGCTGAACAATCTCAGAGTTAGTTGCCCAATACCTCATTGCCCTTGCCCTCGCTCGTCGAATGATCTGCACTCAGTCACCCAACAAATACAGTGACGAGTCCATTGAGTAAAATCGCAAGAGAAGTCCATGGAATATTCATGAAATAAAACTAATAACTACGAGACATGCGAATATAACCCCTGACAATAGTACGTCATATTCCCATGAATGTAGGCAACACTTGACAAGCAAAATCAATAGCATGAAATGAATAAACAACACATACCAACTAAACATGCTCGGAAATAAAACATTAATACTTACACAACCGTATAATCACGAGAAAACCCTGACCTAAGCCAACCAGTAATCGATAAAATCGAGAGGAACCACGTATATACTTACAGGCTTACAGTGACTAAATCCCAACTTTAGTTACCGGATGAACCCCTCCAGACGCTATTTCAACTCAAGGGAACACCCTAAATCCCTATCGATGGTCGTAAGTATATCCTACTGTCGTCGACACGAGCACTAAATAAGAGTAACCCGTGCAAGCGATTTAGCCACAACCAATATATACGCAAATCGAAATAGGGATGAAACCCCATGTGTGCCCACCAACAATCACAGATGTAATCCGACATTGATAATACAAACCATGAATTCTATGAGCCATTCCAATGTGTTTACTCACCTTAATTGGTGCTTCGACTTCCCAGACTCCTGAAATTCTACCAGACTAGCTCCCCGAAACCTAAGCTACGGTCCCCTAAGTCCTTGAAGTCCAATTTTACATATTTAGTATGATTATAGGTGTTTGGGAATGTATTTAAGTCAAAGAAATCCCAAAATAGCCCTTTAGATTTAGTTTCTATCTGGCATTAGTGCGCTAGTGGGTCTACCTAGCGCGCTGGGTGAAGTTAGCGCGAGGGGATATGTCTAGCGTGCTACTGTTATTGATTTTGAAAAATAGTTTAGTGCCTATAATCATTAGCGTGCTAATAAGTCTAATTAGCACACTAATTACCCTCTGTGACAAAATTCTGAACTCAAGAACTCTATCCCAAACTTCCTAATTAGCTACCTAGACCCATTTAACACCCTCTTCATACACAATTAACTCTAAAATAGTAAAATAGTTTAGAACATGAATTTGACCCCAAATTCCTCTAAATCTCATGCATTCATCAACTTTCCAATTTCATCAAAACACCAATTCCAGTTAAACCAGTGGTAAATTCTCTATGTAAATGATCTATAACCATTTAATTCATCAAGCACTCACTAAAAACCAGAGGTCTAATAATCAAAACTCGAATTTCTCTAAAACATACAAAATTTAGCTAAATTGCTAGTGTAGAGTTGTTACCTAGTTGTTGAATCCCCTACCTTGAGAATCTCTCACCAACTCCCATTGATTTCTTCACACTCCAGCATAGTCCATCTTCTTCTGCAGCAAGCTTATTGGTTCATAGGTTTGTAGATGAAAAATAGTTTACTTTGCATGTGTTGATCTTATATATTAAGGTGGGGTTGATTCCTAGCTATTGATCTCCATGCATTTACGTATCCCGAGGTTTATCTAATGACACATCTCTTGCCACTTAGCCCACTTACACTCCATTAATTGCCTCCTAGTGACAACAATTTATCACTCCCATAGCTCTTAGATGTGCCAATGTGTATCTCTAGGAAAGTCCTATGGTTTCTAATTTAACAACCAAACTATAGGCCTCGATTTATTTGATTTAGTTAACTTAGCTTAAGCCCATTATAATACATATGGTTAATGTTTTTATTTATCAAAATTAACCAACTTATGGTCCCACTAACCTTCGTCTACCCGGTACCCAATGCCCTACGTCTTGACACACATTTTGAGGCACGCCATAACTTATTGTTTTAATTTTATTTAATATTATTATATCAGAACTTATAAGAGTAGGAGGACCAAAAAATTAAAATTAAAATTCTTTTACTTTACTGTTATTTGAGAGAGAGAGGGAGGGATGTACATAATATTCCACCACCAATATATGCTTACAACGAAATAAAATTTATTAATATATGCCAAATATCAAACATATTTACTCGTACTATCTAGAATTTGCTAAATATATGTATGAAGTATTTTTATTACAAAATTGATTAATTATATTTTTTGAATTAATCGTCACCATATTATTAATCGAACGGGGATCCCCCACGGGGAACTAAATGGAGAATAACTAATCCCCACGAGGATTCCCCATCCCCGCGGGGATTAGACGGGGATAGGGATGTGGATAGAAATCCATCCCCGCATAGGGATATGGATGGGGATTCAAACTCTGAATGGGGATAGGGACGGGGACCTACTCCCCATCCCCGCCCCGCCCCATTGACACCCCTACCCACCACGTTACGACATGCCTATTGATGACGGTATGCAATTTATCATGTTACTCACACATTTCTCAATGAACCTAACATAGATATTTATTCACTATTTCATAGTTAAGTGCATTATTAATCGTAACTACAAGTATAACGATTCAATTGTAGTAATAATGTGATCAACAAAGGTTGATTATGGATATTGTATATTCTTCCTCTGGAAAGGTGTATTTGGACATTTTTACTTAGTTGAGTTCACTATATTGTTAAGAAGGTATCTTTTGTTTTGATTTAAACTAAAGTACTTTATTATATGAAAATAATGTAAATTAACTTGTATTCTTATATTAAGAAAACTTTTAGTTCACGATTGAAATCACACCCAAGAGGAGGTGAATTGGGTTTACCAAAAGGTTATCGCCTTTTAAAAACTTTCAATAAACAACGATGCTTAATGCACATACAATCAACAAGTATAAATGCAATACAAATGTGAAGGAGGTAAAAGAGATGGAGTAGAGACACACCGTTTATAGTGGTTCGATTCAACTGATCTACATCCACTACCAAACCTCTCAAGTTAGGATTTTTAAACCCCCCCACTTATATAATGATAAGTGTTACAACCTAAGCGTACAAGCCAAAAATACCTAATCACAAATTATGACTTCTACCTAGCCTTAACTAGGGTTTATGCTTAGCATCAATTAGGTTTTCCCTTGACTTAGATCCCACTAAGTCTTACAATCAGCCATTTATAAGAAATAGATGAATATAATGAAAATCGACTTTATAAAGTAAAGTGGCAATAAGTTCAACTACTAGCGAGCAACATATAACCTAACATCTGTAATGCATGCAAGTATGAATGTGAATGAGATATAGAAGTATATCACTGATTTTGCACCAATCTCAAACATGAAATCGATTAAACTAATCCGATCAGAATGAAAACAATTTCAAATCCGATGAACAAGTAGTTTGATAAAAATCAAGTTTAAGACCTAATTCTTGTTCAAATCAGTTCTAGGTTTTAGGAAATAAAGTTTAAGTGCAAAATTCAAGACAAATGTGTTCAAGAACACAACAAATGAATTCCACATACTAATCACGATAAAAATATAGTTTAAGCATAAAAGAACTAGGAAATCAAACTTTCTTACAACCCCAAACGAGAGAGATTAAAATTAGTTCTAGAGAAGTGGTTACAAGCCTTAGAACACCTTAGTAAAGCTAGCTTCAAGGATGACTCAATAGCCTCAAAAGACTCCAATTGGTTAAGCACAAAAATCATGAGTATTTAATGTGAGAACTTGGACAGAAGTGAGTTTTTAAGCTTAAGAGGATAATAGAATGTTCTAAGTAGTTTGTGAATGCTTTTCAAGCCTATTAAACAATTTATAGCCATTATCACGATCCAAGGCCCAAAATCAATCATTGATTCAACATAAAGCAAAAAGTGTAAGCTTTTAAAAAACCTTTCAGGAGACTGGTTAGCGCGCTAACTGCACGTAGCATGCTAATGAATGTCATTAGCGCGCTAACCAGCAGTGACTAGAGACTAAATAATTCTTGGTCTCAAGTTAGCATCTCCCTAACACACCTACGACGCAACTAAACCTTAGGGAATACATTAAACATGTTTAGTATAAGTCATCAGGCCCGTTTCGACTGCCCTAATGATTTCAAAAATCCCAAAAATCGAAAAACCCTATTTCATGAAACTTGTAGAAGCTTTTTTGCAAATATATTTCTTATCTTACTATTCAAAAACCATTCAAAATGAAGTTGGTGAGTTCAAAACTAATCACAACAGTTTTTCCAAATCCATTGGATGTTTATAAATACATATTTTCACAATGTAAAAATATTTCAAGTTGTAAAGTTTAGATAGTGTAAAAACCGGACTTGAAACTTAGGAAAAATGTGTACAACGTGATATGCATATATCTAATGCATTTGGGTTGCGCAATTAGAATTATGTACCTTACATGATATGTACAATTTATAGTATGAGCTTTTCAATCCTTGTGTGAGCCGAATCTTGAATTTAATTGGCTACATTTGACTTGAACTTGTAAGATTTATTCTTCCTTTTGAACTTGTAATTCCTAGCCAAATTTGATATTCTGAAAACACTTAGCAAACTTGTTAAAAAACTTTCATTTTATTTGTTGCCATCAAAATCTCTGGGTGGATTATAAGTGACTAACCACTTAGTCTAACAATCTCCCCCTTTTTGATGATAACAAACAATGTGAACTTGACAACAAAGGATATATATTAAGTGCATATTGAGTCATATTAGGTTCATAATCTCAAGTTCAGTCCATGAATTTCTCCCCCTTTGATAACATCAAAAAGTGGGAACGGAACTCCCCCTCACAACATGATCAATGGAAGTACAAACAAGGAGAATGAAAGCAATCCATCAAAATAATATAGCTCAGAGATACGCATAAAAGACATCCATGTCATTAAGTACCAAAAAAATAGTGAGTAATAAATTTTTGGCACATGCATAAAACTAAAAGTACATGACTAAACATGTATGGATGTACATTAAAAAAATACTAACATAACTGAGCCTAATGCTCGCCCTATCAAATTTAATCCTAGCCTATCCTCCTATTTAGATGAAGTCCGATATGCAGAGCTGGAGGTTTCATTGTGTCTCATTGGCCTAACGGGCAGTAGGTGTCCCTCAATGCGATGAAGACGATCCCCCTAATGATAAAGGTAGGAATTGATAGCCATGAAAGTGCACGTCATGTACTCATGCATATGGACCAGCTGAGCAGAGATGTAGGATGATGAGGGAGACATATCTGATGGAGGAGCAATGCCAAAGTATGATGGATAGGGTGGAGGCTGATGTTGCGGCTGCTGCTGGTGCTGCGAAGGTGGTGGAGCCTTGTGAATTAGGGGTTCCTGCTGAACCTCATCGACACCACCATCACCATCCAGCTAAAGAAAATTGTAGTCCAAGTAGTCGCACTCGTCAAAGTCCACAGGAGGATCGGTCTCATATGGGGACTTATATCCCTCGTAGTGCTCACCTTTACGGAAGTCCTCCTTGCGTATCCATTGTTGCTTGATACGAATGTAGCAATACTTCATGGCTTTCAGAGTGGCCATGTTGACAGTGTCGATGTCAGAAAATAGGCAACCCCTTAGACGGAGATCCACCTGGGTCGCCTAAAAAAGGTGGTGATAATGTGGGCATAGGGAAGATGGTGACCGCAGCCAGACATAGACATCATATATGCGATCATGATATGCAACATGCCAATGGGTATCTCTCGCATCAGAGCCCCGATGACATACAGGTCGAGAAGAGTGATGCAATTCTTACTACCGCCACGAGGAAGGATGGCCTTATAGAGTATCTTATGAAAAAGATGAGGCACGAGTTTAAAGTTAGTGTTGGTAACTCCAGATGGAAACACAATGATCTTCCTATTAGACTGTGTGAAAGAATTAAGGACCTCAAGCCGTTTAAATGACCACTCTAGAATCTTACACCCTAGAGTAGTGGCGGGGGTGTGAAGGGGAATGCCAAAGAGCTCAACTAAACTATTTGGAGTGATCGTGATGAAACAACCACCAATCACTGACCGAATGACATACTCATTAGTGGTGGCAAGGTTCGAGTAGAAAATTCAAAACAAAAGGGCGTTGTAGGTGCTGTTGTACTTACATAAGGACACCCATCCAAGCTTGGCAAACACCTCACGCATCGGGAGGTGTGCCTTGTTGAAGAATTCAAAATTAACGATGATAGGTTTAAGGACTTTGGTATCTATTAGCCGTGAGTTAAGCGCCTCAAGCACGAATTTGGAGGACGAAACACCATCGTGCTTGGATTTAGAGCAAACCTCATTGCAAGGAGGATTGGCCAGGATAGTGGCCGATGCGTTGCTAACTTGATAACTAGATGACCTGGTCTTGCGACGGGTGGTGGATTGAAAGGTGGTCAAGGACGGGGCGAAAGACTTAGAATGGCTACTAGATGACGGAGCGATGACACGATGAGTGAGGGACGACGACAAGATGACTCAGGAGCGGTATGGCACATCGAGTGCATCGAGTAGACATGAGTAGAGGAACAAAAATGAAATCTAAAGCACAAAGGGGTTTCTAGGGTTACCAATGGGGACAAGCGTGAAATCAAGGAAAAAAATAAACCAAGAAGGAGAGAATATTACCAGGAAGCCTTGGAAGCTCAATAGAGATCGAATGGGGATGAAGGAGACTTTATTGAAGGCAATGGAGATGAGAAAATGGGGTTTTTGTTCATTACTAGCGAGTTTATAAAATATTGGCATGTGCAGTATTAACGCGCTAGGTGTGGGGGTTAGCGTGCTAATGAGAGGAAAAACTGTCCTGGACACGTATAGCCTAGCGCGCTATGTAGATTTGGTAATGTGCTGATGGCTCGACCTAGCACGCTAGTCAGAACAGACCTAGCGCGCTTACTAGTAGGACCTAGCGCGCTTACTAGTAGGACCTAGCGCGCTAATTGCTCTCTAGAATTTTTGGTCAAAAAATTTGGATTTTTGAATGATAACTCAGATTCATCTCATACTCCATGGACACCTCATTAACAACATATAAAAAGGTTTGAATGCGCTAAATCATGCTTAGAAGGCCAGACTCATGAATCATGGCTAATTCTCTTCAAATCTTCAAAAATTGGTCTTTATCAGCTAGTTGGTCCTCAGTGGACACATGAATCAGTTTAACATCCCCCCTTTGCACATAATCACGAAGGAAATGATGCCTAATCTTAATGTGTTTGGTACAAGAGTGCGACACCTGATCTTTTGATATGTTGATTGCACTTGTGTTATCACAATAGATTTCAGTACAACCAACTTGGATTTGGTTATCATCAAGTTGTTGCTTCATGTACAATATATAAGCACAACGACTTCCAGCAGCTACATATTCGGCTTCGACAGTTGACAAAGCAACAAAGTTTTACTTTTTTCTAAACCATGATATTAATGATTTTCCTAGCAAATGACAAAATCCTGAAGTGCTTTTCCTATCTACTAGACTCCCCGCATAGTCGGAATCAAAGAAGCTTCTAAGTTCAAGACTTTTGGCTTTATTCAACCACAATCCCAAGTCTTATGTACCATTGAAGTAACGAAATATATGCTTGACGCATTTTAAATATGATTCTTTCAGTTTGGATTGGAACCTAGCACATAGACACACACTAAACGTAATATCGGGTCTACTAGTGGTCAAGTAAAGAGGACTTCCTATCATGCCACAATATAGCTTAAGATCTATGGGCTTTCCTAATTGGTCTTTGTCCATTTTGATGGTGGAACTACTAGAAGTGTCACATGCTTTCAAATTTTCAAATTTGAATTTCTTAAGCATGTCCCTCAAATACTTCACTTGATTGATGAAAATCCCATGCTTAGATTTCTTAATTTGCAAATCCAAGAAGTATGTTAGTTCACCCATCATGATCATTTCAAATTTATTGGTCATCAAAGATGAGAATTCATCATATAAATTGTGACAATCCTCCCCCGACCTAGGGCCGGGTCGCCTGGCCTAAACTGTTACCCAAGCTCGATACTTGAACCAGGCCCAAATAACGGCTTCGCACGCCTAATTCAACCTGCGGAACTACACAACTGTACATATGAAATAATAATTGTGGAGTTTAAAACTAAAAGGTTTCATATGTTACACAAATAATTCTAAACAAAGGTGTTCAAGTATCCTTAAGTAATTGTAAATATATACTACCAAAGTACTAAGTCAACAAGTCTCGGGGATTAGAATCTACCCTATTAAGTACTAAATACAGCCCATGTTTAGATGTTTTGAATATCGATAATATAAATAGCATGCAAAGTTCACATCAAAGGCAAAGCTCTACACTATTGCCTTCCCTTTATCCCGCGCCGATATCGATGAAGACATACCTAGATAGTAAGTGGGGTGAGCTGGAAGAACCAACGGAGCTCAGTAATGCGAAAAACCCGCTCAACCATCAAACATACAAGTAATACCTACTAATCATGCAAGTCTATCAAGAATTGAAAGTAAAGATAGAGAAAATGAGTTTTTTATAAGTATCCTTAGTCAACTTCATAAAGCATTGCATAGAGAACATAGAAGCATTTATAGATCCAATCATCATGCAAGGGTGGATTCAAGAGAAATATCTTAAAAGCATAATAATATAGTAAGTCGGGTCCCATTCAATGTATACTAGTTATTGACAAGAATCCGATGACCGATTTACCTACTCTCGAAGTGATGCAAACCATTAGTTGGCATAAAAGCCTTTATGCCCCCTAACTAGTCCCATCAAGTCCACAGTAGGTTCGTCCAAAGCCATCACCGATATGTGAACCAATCTCATGCATTGATCTCAAGGTATAACTTCAGTAATGGCAACGACCATAAAATACTCAATTAGTAGCAATGACCACACAAATATTCAATAGTAGCGACAACCACGAAATAGTTAAATAGTGACGACAACTACGAAGGTGAGATATAGACAACATGAGCAAAAGACAACACATTCACAATCCATATATATTCACATTCAAGTCCATAATAAGTCACAACCTATTTCCTAAGTCTTGAATTAAAATCGTGAGACCTAATAATATCTAATAGCATGTCATGTTTGATAATTGAGCAAGCTCTCTACTACCTCGATTCATCGCGATATCTTTTTTCGGTCCTTGCGCGCTCAAGGTTCTATATGAACCGTCTAGCGAATCTTCCACCACTAACTTTGTGTCATCTCCACCACCCAAGCTCTCACATCTTTTTTTTTTGATTTGGGTTTTATAGATTAATTCATGGTGGCTAGGGTTTATAGTGGTTTCTTTTATAATTAGGGTTTCACACAAATAAGATTTGTAAATTTACTAAAAGCCCTCGAAGTGGGCATTTTAAGTTTTTTGGGTCGTGACGTAAACGTTTATTAGATGAACCAAGGATGATATCATCAACATAGATTTGAACAAGGAGCATATCATGTTTTTTGATCAAAATGAACAATGTGGGATCTAGTGCTCCTTTCTTGAACCCTTTTTAAAGAAGAAATGCACTTAGTCTATCATACCAAGCTCTAAGAGTTTGTTTTAATCCATACAAGGACTTTTGAAGATGATAAACATGATTTTGATAAGCATGGTCTTCAAAAATTGATGGTTGTTCAACATATACTTCTTTATTGATGAAGCTATTTAAAAAGGAACTTTAAACGTCTATTTGGTATAATAAGAACCTATTGTAGCAATCATAAGCAAGCAACATTCAAATTGCTTCTAGTCTTGCGACCGATGCAAATGCTACTTCATAATTAATGTATTTCTCTTGATTATAGCCTTGTGCAAACAATTTAGCCTTGTTTCTAACTATATCACCCTTTTCATTCTTTTTTATTTCTAAAGACTCATTTGGTGCCTACAATGATATGTTATTTAGGTCTATGCACTAGCGTCCATACTTTGTTTCTTACAAAATGTCCTAGTTCCTTTTACATGGCCATGATCCAAAATTCATCACCTAAGGCATCATCTATCTTAGTAGGCTCAGTTTGTGACACAAATGCATATGCCCCTCATCCCGATTTAGTGAAGATCTAGTGGTTATGTCTTTGTATAAATCACCTATGATTTGTTGAGAAGGATGTCCTAAAAGAATTCTTTAGTTCTTAGGTACACTAGGTTCGATTTCCATTCTCGCTCCTAATTCTTTACCATTGGATACTTGAACTTGAATGATACCATCATCATCATCATCATCAAGTCTCATTTCTCTCTAAGGTGTGCAAAATTTGCACTTTAGGATCTATCTCATCAAACTCAACATGCATTGACTCTTCTATAGTTAGGGTTATCTTTTGAATAGTATATGCCTTACTATGCATTGAATATCCTAGAAAAGTGCATACATTTGACTTTGGGTCAAACTTATCTAAATGATCCTTATCATTTAAGACATAGCAAGTGCAACCAAACACCTTAAAAGTAACTAATGTTAGGCTTTCGGTATTTCCATAGTTCATAAAGAGTATTTTTCACTTGCTTTCGGACATTCACCCTATTAAACATAACATGCTGTGTTAATGGCTTTGGCCCAAAAGTGCTTAACTATGTTATACTCATTAAGCATAGTCCTACGCAGTTTTTGAAGAGTTTTATTTTTCCTTTCAACCATTCCATTTTGTTGTGGTGTTCTAGGAGAGGATAATTGGTATGTATACCCTTGTCTAGCACAAAACTCCTCTAAGTTCCTATTGACAAACTCACCATCCCTATCACTCCTAATGATAGTAATTTAGTAACCTTATCATTTTCAACTAATGCACAAAATTTGATAAACACCTTAAAGATCTCATGCTTATGTGCTAGAAAGTCCACCTATGTATATCTAGTGAAATCATCAACAATAACAAAGCAATATAATTTGCCCCTAGACTTTGTATTTGGGTAGGTTCGAAAAAAATCCATGTGGATTAGTTCTAAGGCTCTAGTTACAGCACTAGCTACGTTTGTCTTGAATGAAGATTTCACTTGTTTTCTAAGAATACAAGGTTCACATTCCTTGTCTTTCTTGTATGTGAATTTAGGGAGACCTTTAACTAAATCATGCTTGGTCAATTTTGACAAATTCTCTGTACTAAAATGTCCTAGTCTACAGTACCACAACAATACATCACATTTATTTTGAGCACTCGAACACAAAACATTTTGCATTATGCATTTCATCAAAGTTAATAGCATAGACATTCTTATATCTATATGCAATGAGCAAAATTTCATGCTTCTCATTCCTAACAATGCATTTTGATGATTCAAACATGACATGAAAACTTTTGTCACACAATTGACTAATGCTTAGCAAGTTATGCTTCAAATAATCAATAAGATAAACATTTGAGATGGATAGAGAATTGTTACCCATGGTACCAAGGCCTATGGCCTTTCCTTTGTTATCATCTCCAAATGTGACATTTCCGCCGTCATGCCGCTTTAGCTCAATGAATTGACTTACATCTCCGGTGATGTGTCTTGAGCACCCACAACCCAAGTACCATGGGGTACTTTTCCTCGCATCCTACACAATGTGAAAAATACTAGATTTTGGTACCCAAAAATATTTGGGTCTAACAAAGTTAGTACCATAAGTGTCCTTAGTTACCAGTTCTATTATACCCATGTTGGTCTTTTGTAAGACACATTTCTTAACTGCATGAGACCTATTGCACTTTGAGCATCTATGGACATTATCTAACAATTTTCGTAGCTCAATAGATTTGCTCCATAGCCTATGCGTCTTTTGTTGAGTGCACGTCGTTGTGCTCCCAACATCATATCAAACATGTCTCTTGCATTGGTGAACTTGGTCACTGTATAGGTCAAGTCTTCTACCTCCTTTACTAAGGCATATTTTTCCTTTAGGACATCACTCAAGTCACTTTGGTGGTCACTAATGGTCTCATTTTGTGACTCAATCTCACAAATTGTTATGATTAAGTTCTTTTTGAGTTGTTTGATCTTTTTGACCTCTTTTTCAACTCTTTCCTAAGCTCATCAAGACTAGGCAAATCATCCAAGTCATCAACATCATCAAAATTTAAAGCATTGGAATTTACCTCACTTTATGCAACGAGACAAAGTATAGCCTTCTCATTTTTAGACTCAGAGTCGGAGCTTTATGAAGATGAATAATCCCGTGTTGCTTTTAAGCTTTTCTTGTATTTCCTCTTGTCCATAATTTTCTTAGACTTGCAATCGGTCTTGATGTGGCCCGGTTTGCTACACCCAAAGCAAATGGTCTCACTCAATTTTCCTCCTTTGCTTCCACCCTTGAATTTCTTCTCGTAATTGTCACGCTTGTACATTCCCTTGTTGAGCTTTTTTGAAAGCATGGATACTTCTTTCTTAAGATCATTTTTAACACTAGATTTCTCATCCTCAATGATATCAATCGATGGAGCCGGTGGGCTATTTGCCTTCAAGGAAATCTCATTCTTAGAGTTCTTAGTACCACCACCAAGTGCTTCCAATCTAGCTCGGTCATTTAGTTCAAACTCATGAACCATCAACTCTCCACATAGTGCATCAAAAGTGTAATATCCAAGATTTTGCGCCGATTGGATGAGATAATTCTTTGCATCCCATGCTTTAGGTATGTCTCTAAGTAACTTGTACACTGAAGTCTCTTGATCATAGTTCTTTCTAAGATTTTTGATGTCATTCAAGAGCTTAGTGAACCGAGTGATAGCGGTAGCTATGTCTTCATCAGAGTCAACTTGGAAAGTTTTAGAGTGCTCCACAAGAATCCTTAATTTGGTCTTTTTCACTTGAATTATACCCTCATAGTGTACTTCAAGCTTCTACTAAACTTCCTTGGCCGTTTGGCATGTACTAACCAGATTAAACTCATTCTCACTTAGTGCACAAATTAAATGATTTATAGCTTGATCATTTAAGAGCTCAATCCTCGTCTCATCGGCGGCGTAGTCCTTTATGAGCTTGTCCGATGGAGTGTAACCATTTTGGATTAAATTCCATAAATGCCTATTTTGTGCTCTTATGTAGATTTTTATCCCACCTTCCAATGAGCATAATTTGTTCCATGAAAGAACAAAGGCCTACTCGATGATTTACCTTCCTTAAGGCGAGCCAGATCTAGAGTTTGCATCCTTACACAAAAACATTCAAATATACGTTAGTAACACTTTGAGCAATAACCCGCTCTGATACGAATTGAAATCACACCCAAGAGGGTGGTGAATTTGGTATACCAAGAGGTTATGACATTTTAAAAACTTTTAATGAACAACAATGCTTAATACGCATACAATCAACAAGTATAAGTGCAATGCAAAGGTAAATGAGGTAGAAGAGATGGAGAAGAGACATACAATTTATACTTGTTCGATCCAATCGATCTACATCCACTGCCTAACCTCTTCGGCTAGGATTTTCAAACCCCCCACTTATATTAATGATAAGTATTACAACATAAATGTATAAGCCTAAAATGCCTATTAACAAATTATGACTTCCCACCTAGCCTCAATTAGGGTTTATGCCTAGCCTCAACTAGGTCTTCTTTTGACATAGATCCCACTAGATTTTACAATCAAACACTTACAAGAAATAGATGAATATAATGAAAATCAACTTTAAAAAGTAAAGTGGCAATAAGTTCAACTACTAGCAAGCCACATAGAGCCTACCAACTCTAATGCATGCAAGTATGAATATGAATGAGATATACCAATTCAATGAGAATGAAAACAGTTTCTAATCCGATGAACAAGTAGTTAGATAAAAATCAAGTTTAGGACCTGACTCTTGTTCAAATCAGTCCTAGGGTTTAGAAAAGAAATTTTAAGTGCAAAACCCAAGACAAATGTGTTCAAGGACACAACAAATGATTTCCATACACCAATCACAATACATGATGTAGTCTAAGCATAAAAGAACTAGGAAATCAAATTTTCTTACAACCCCAAATGAGAGTGATTAAAACCAGTTACAGAGAAGTGGTTGCAAGCCTTAGTTGATAATTGTGTTATCAACTAAGGTAAGATTAATCGGTGTATTAGTCAATGAACCTATTTTCAATAACTCATATAGTTTAAGTGACATAACATTAATTGATGCTCCAAGATCACACATAGCAAAATCTATAAAAGAAGTTCCTAATGTGATAGGAATTGTAAACATTCCCAGATCAGAACATTTCTCAGGTATTTTCTTTTTAATTAAAGCAGACACCTTTTGTCCTAAGTCTTTTTTAGATTCTTCTAAAAATTTATCCTTTGATTCAAAGAATTCTTTCAAAACTTCATCAATATTACAAAATTACATAATTGACTCCATCAATGGTTTGATAATTTCTATTTTCCTGAATGCTTCAAGAATGTCTTCCTTGTTTTCTTCCTCCCTAGTATAAGTTAATCGTTGTGGAATGGTAGAATATGAATACATATCTTCATTCAAATTATCAGAAATCTTATCATTTTTATCCTTATAAATTATTTCAAGCTTTTGTAAAGATTTTTCTTATGCTTCAACTCTGGCTAAATACTATGGGTATAACCTTTCAGGAAAGGTAAATATTTCAATTGTTTAGCCATCCATTCTCTAGTAAGAATAACACTACCCATAATTTCTTTTTTTTTTTTTTTTTTTTCAATAGTTTTATGTGCTTTCTTTCTATTAACTTGTTGAAGTATCTTTGCAATTATAGGTGTGTATTTCTCATCACTGAATAAATCATTAACTTGTGCTTGATTAGCAAGAGAAACAATAGCTTGATTAGGTGCTTTAGCTTGATTACTCTATTGAGTACTTAACCTATTTATTTGTAAATTAATTTGACTTAATTGATTTTTCAGTTCATTAATAGTAGTATCAATTTTAATTTGATTTTGAGAAATCCGTTTAAAGTTTTGATGACTTTAGTTCATTAAATTATGCAAGATTTGCTTTAAATCTGGATTTTTAGGTTAAGCATTTTGTTGATGTTACTGAATAGGTGCTGATTGCATCTGAGCTCTTGGTCTATAAGTATTATAATTTTGATTTTGAGGACCATAACTAAGATTCGGGTTTGGTCTTCCAAGATAATGAGTATTGTTATTATATTGATTTCTTGGGGACCAAAAAATTGGTTTATCATTGCATTATCCTCCTTATTATTTTCTTCATGTAAAGTCGGACAAACAACCGTAGGGTGTGTAACCTAATTACATAATCCATAAGCTTTAACTTGATTAGATCTATCATTAATTAACAGCTTAACCATCTTAGATAATTCATCAATTTTATCATCAGACATATTATTTCTTCTATTATCAACTTCATAAAGTTTATTTCTTGAGGATTCAACCTTTTCACCATGTTGCTTAGATTTTTTGCCATTTTATTAATTATTTATTTTGCTAAAGTAGGTGTTGTTTCAAAAAAAGATCCACCTCATACTGTGTCTAATAGCCTTTGTTCAAAGTGATTAAGTCCTTCATAAAAATATTCTAATAAAGCTCTTTGAGTATATCCTTGTTATGGACAAGAAGAAATTAATATTTGGAATCTATCACAAAATTCATTAAAACTCTCATCATCTTTCATCATTGCAACTATGATTTGCTTTCTATAGGAATTAATTTTTCTAGCAAGCATATATTCATATAGGAAAGCTTCCAACATTTAAGTCCATGTACTTATTGAATCTTGTGGGAGATAGAACAACTAATCTTATGTTTGATCTTTCAATGCAAAATGAAAAGCTTTATGTTTGAATTGTTCTAAAGTACCTTTTTTTCGATTTCATCCCATTAACTTTATGTTGATACTCAAAAATTTTTGTGGGTCTTCATTGCCTTTACCATAGAAGTTAGGTAAGGCACTAATAAATTCATATCTAAGTTCAAATTTAGGAAATCCATCGAGGTATGCTATGCACATAGCCTCATATGATACAACATTTTAATTTGCTTGTCTAAAAGTGAGTTCCCCATTATTGTTGTTATTATTATTATTGATAACTCTATTATTATTATTATTATTAATGACATTGTTATTAATATCATAGCTATTATCCTCCACTCTATTAGCTAAATTTTTTCTTAAGTTGTTGTTGTCTTAAACTTCGATTAAAAGTTCTATCTATTTCAGGATCAAACGGATGTAAAGATCCTGTAGAATTAACACGAAGAAGTGTGTAGACCATACAACATTTGAAATCCTAAGGAATTATTTAAAATCTTCGACAACGGCGCCAAAAATTGAAACTTGTCAGCATGTACAATAGTTTTTTGTATTTTTCTATTATTTGTAATAATGGTAAATGGGATATCGTCTCCATAGGGATCTTTTAAACTTATAAGGAAAGTATATTTTTCTTTGTTTTTCTTAATTTAGTTAATCTAATTAAACTAGAATAAAAATAAAAATAACCAAAAACAATAACTACTAACTTAATTAACCAAATTAACTAGTCTTATTTAAATAATTCAATGTAAACTAAATTAAAAAAATATTTAAATTCGATAGAATGTAAATATCTAAAAAAACATCTGAAAAACCCATACTAAACAATGTAATATACACGGATTGCATCCAAACACTAGAACATAAAATCACTTTTGTAACGGCCCAATTATTGGATTTCGGGGATCATGCGTAGCGGAAGTTTTCGAAACCTTTTCGAACATCCCCGAACCAAGATACTATTGATTCCATTAAATTCATGTGCCAATAAAAAAAATCATACCTTAGTAAGAATAACTCCATGTCTGCATTGTTTGGTGTTGATCGATTCCTTTAAGACGCTGCGAGAGACGAACGTCCTTTATCAGAAATCCACACACGAACGGACGATCACGATCCGTAGTGCTAGCCCCAAAAATCCTAGGACAAAAATTCTCACAAAAATTCTCTAGAAAAAATCTTTATCGGGAATTCTCTACAACAACTGTGACCCTAATATCTTATTTATAGTACACTAGGTCGAGTTGTAAAAGAACTCCATCTCGTAATCACACTCCAAATAAAGTCCTAGATAAAGTCCAACTTTAAAAAGGATAGTCATAGAGAATCTACAATTACTAATCCAATAAGAGTTGTAATATATCTAAAACTCAAATAAGAATTAAAGTCATACAATAATTCCAATTAGAGTCCTATTCAAAATAGGATTTACTAAGAGACAATTTCTAGTCACACTAGAAATGTATGAGAATCTTGAATCCTAGTCAAACTAGGACATTTAATTAGAATCTTCAAAATGAATTTTATCATATAAAATTCATTAACCTAGAAAATATTAAATTGCGCAAATCCATTCTTTGTGTGCAACTCAATAGGTTCATACAACGTTGGCAGTGAACCAAAACCATTTTGGTACACAAGTCATAAGCAGTCTCTAGCAAGGCATTATGACTACCCAAGTAGCATGAAGATCAATATATCGATACAACCTAATAGACATTGTATATCATATCCTTTTGTAACGCGATATCTTTTGATTGAACATAAGACATGGAATGTCACCCTTATAGTTCAATCTACTAGTCTAGATCTCCGAGTAGACTGAAATTGTCAAGTGACATTGATCCAATCAATACACTAGACATTGCCATTTATCAGTCTAACATATCGAGGGGCCCAATAAATATCTCTCTCTAAAAGAGAGGGACAAATTCTATCTTATTCATACAACATCCACACAATAGTCGAACAATGACCAATCACAATCTTTATAATCATGCGATTAAATACAACGTTTGATGGTATCAAATCATTATGCTCCTAATGTTGGAGTCTCTGGTAATCTCAAGTCAAAGGACTAAATGATATAACTCTCATGAGAATCACTTATGACATTGACCATGTAGTGTTCTCATAGCGGGTTGGTCCAGCATCTGTTCCCAACAGATACCCATTATCTGTATCCGTATCCATATACGCATAATGATTACATGATTATCAATCAAGACTCATACTAGTCTTAATTTATTATTGTTCCCACAATAATAGCTGACTAGGGACATTTAGAATAATGCGATAATTATCTATGGATACTATTATAAAAGAAACATGCATATACTTATAATAATTAAACAACGTTTACAGAATTAGCCTAGGGGACATACCCCAACATCTCCCACTTGCACTAGGTCCAATCCTACACGTATCCAATACTGAGTAACTTTAATGCATTCTCAGTGGAAGAAGTTTGTTTATGTACCTGCTACATTGTTTGTTATTGATGTTCTACAAATCTTTACATTCTCTCTTTGATAAGACAAAAACGCTCAAGTGATTGTTTAGATCTATAGTGTGATTTAGGTTCCATAACCTAAATTTCTCCATTAGTTTTACAATAAAAGCTAACATTATTTCCAACACTTGGAACCACACCTTATTCAATCATGAACCTTACGATCTAAACATTTTCTTTGGCTGCATCAAATGCCGCTAAAAACTCAGTTTATGTTATAGGACTTGTTAGAGTGAGTTTAGAACATTTCCAACTCATTCCTACGAAGTTAACACATATCCATATTGCGATCATTAATCTTTATTGTTAATTTGAAAGTTTGCATCATGTAACCATTTACGAGACTCATATATTTCAAACCTCTACAAATCTAATAACATCTCTCAAGTGCTTCTGAAGTAATTAAGAATAATATTAATAAATATCTAGTGACCCTCACCAGAATCTATAAGATATATGTATGTTTTGCCCAAAGCATATGACATATTAAGTCGAGTGCAAAACATAACATATGTGATGATTCTTATAGCTAATGCGTAAGAAATCATATTCATATTGTCTCACTCATCATTTGTCTTAAGACTTTGAGTCTTGCAAAGACTTATGTTATAAGACATAAGTACGAATTTTTTTAAGAATCCCGTACACTGAGACTTTTTCAGTTATTTATCTATATAAGCACTCTTATTTAAAGCAATTAGCCACTTAGATCTATCTCCATAGATCTATATCACATGGATATAGGCCTAATTAGCTAAAAATCTCATTAAGAAACCTTCCTTAACCATGACTTGACATTCTGCAGGGTTAAGACGTCGTTTCCAATGAATAATATATCATTAACATATAGATTAAGAAAGATAATTACTCTCCCACTAACCTTTATGTATATACAAGGTTTATCTTCGATTTAATGAATGTAATTCATTAATTATTTCATCAAAACTAAGATCCCAACTCTGATAAGCTTACTATAATCCATGAAAGGGATCCTTTAAGCTTGCATACCTTTCTCAAATTCTTAAAATAATAAAAAAACCCTTAAGTTGTATCATGCACATCTTTAAGGAGCATAGAGCAATGCTATTTTTGACATCCGTTTGTCATATCTTATAGTCAAACTATGAAGTAATGACAATAGAATTCTAGAACTTGAGCTTAGCTACCAGTGAAAATCTTATCATGATCAACACCTTGATTTAGATTGAAATTTTCGATAAGCCGTGCTTTTAAGTATGCATCTTTTCCTTCTTATGTCACTTTAACTCATTTACATCCAATGGTCATACCATCTTCAGGTAAATAATTCAAGTTACAAACTTGGTTAACATATATGAATTAAAATTCAGAGTTAATAACACTTAGTTTCTTCGTTAAATCTAGACGAGACATGTCTCTTTATAAGCAATGATTCATTCTGATCCAGTATCAAAAACACATCACAACTATCAATAATAAGAAATTCCAAATTTCTCTAGCCAATTTCTAATTATTCTATATTTTCAAGAGATATATGTTACTTGTGTATACTCAACTAGTTCAAAACTTTGTTGATCTTTCTAAAGTGGTTCGGTTCTCATTTGCGGCACTCGAATATTTCAAGATTTATTTATTCCCAATGGTGTATTTAAAATAAACTCTTTACTTAGAAAGACATTATTTTGAGCAACAAACAATTTATTCTCAATTGTATAAAAATAGTATCATAGCGTTCGACCACAATTAGACACAAAAGATTTAGGCATCAAACTTTATGTGACTTAACGTCTTACGCAAGTCTCGCCACCTCAAATCTCAAGAAAAGACAAACTATGTCTTTTTATTCCATATCATATATGAAGTTTTATCAACCACTTTAACGAAATAAGGTTTAGTGCAAGTCCCTTGGTTTCCAACGTATAGCCTCTATAAGACATCATAGACGAGTCTGTGTGACACATCATGAATCAAATTATATCCTATATAGTTCAATTTCTCCTCTTAAAACATCATTTCTCAAATGACATTCCTAGTTGAGTTAATTGCAAGACAATCTCACAATTTCAAAAATGGTCACTTAAACTCTTGGCTCAAATATTATCCGCCTTGATCTCATCAAAGTATGTTAATAGTTTGCCAAATGATTTTTATACTCATTTTAAAATATTTGTAACAATTCAAAATTATGTCTTTTTGATAGGATTTGTAATTCATTATAAAATGAACAATTTCATTCTATGAAAAGCAAAATCCGTTCTTTAAGGCTTTCTTTAGAACTTGGCAAAGTCTAGCTCACAACTAAGGTTTTTTTGTCCAACACAAGCACCTTTTGTGGCTTTTACCTTCCCTTTATCTTTCTTTATTAAATTCCTTTATGTTACGAACCATCAAATATATATCTAAGGCCCATTTTTATTATTCCGTCTTACAATTTTAAACATCATATGCAATTGTAAACAGTGTTCTCCATGTCTTTCAAATTATGTAGTTTAAAACTACTTTGATGAATTATAGATCAAATCTACTGCCAACTTTTTACACATGAAGATTCAAGCCTTTTGAGATAATTAATATAGTTCTTTCATGTTCCAAACATAAAGACATATTAATAGGTTCTCAACCATTTTACAAGAATCTATGAATTTTACAATCTTATGCCCTTCCCATGTGACTTAATGTTGGAACATTTCTTTCAGTTTCACTGTCATGTCATTAGTTTTCATGGCCCGAATCTTTTCTAAAGTCCAGTTTTATATTTGCTAACATGACATATAATCCTTGTACTAATAGATGATAGTTTAAAAGGAACCATTAATCTAAGACATACATCCTTGTTTATATGGTTGATAACATTTATCAATTTTCAAATCAAAACAGGGAAATTGGTCTTATAAATTATTTTATCCTTCTCAAGGATTGATCACAGTTGCTATGAATTAATGTTACTAGGAGTTTAACATCTACAAGTAGAAGATTATGCATAAAGATTTGTTAGTGAGTAATTAAACTCCCACTAAATCAATAACCCTCGTAAATATTAATTTAGTGGTCTAAGATCCATATTTCATTTATTTTTGAGACAGCTAAGGCATGACACTCAAAATCAAGTTATTTAGGTAGGTAACCATTACCAATTGCATCATATGCAACTCTTAGGTTCTTTATGAGACCAAGACATCATATGTCACAACATGTTACGTCTCATCTATGCCTAAAGCCCAAAACCGTTTTGATAGCTTTATTAAGTCAAACCAATTTAAAACATCTAGGTAACCGTTACCCAGCTTGCCTCACCTAGATAACACAATACACCCTGCGAAGGCAGACCCATATTCTTGTGATCGAGGCCTTGACAAGTGTTTAAAATGGGTGGCATTAACTTAAAATTCTAATCGAGGGATTTTTATCAAGTTTTATGATCCATGTAGTGTTTTACAATGACTAATTCTAGCATCTATTTAATTATGGAATATCATATATATACCCAATATGCATAGAATAAAGATCATTAATATAAAACAAGAATAAACATCTTCATATATCAACAAGGCATCATAAAACAAATAAAGGAAATCAAATACCTTAAAATTTTCCAAGTGCATGAAAGATTATATTTTCATTAATCTCATTAATTAAATATATCTTAATATAATTTCTATCAGACTCTATTTAACTAAAAGCCCTTTTAATTAAATATTTTAATTAATATTAATAATAGTCCCACTAATTTAAATCGATATTAATTCAATTAAAACACATTCTAACTAAATTAATCATTAATATTAATGGGTGCCAATCAATCCAATTGATGAACAATAACCCAATCCAATTAATTGGAAATTAATTAATTAAAACTTCTTTCAATTAATATATAGCCCGATTAATATAAATAGAGTTGTAATCCTACTACAAATTTGCTCGCTAGCCTGGATGGCTAAGGCACTCTAATATGCGTGAGGATTGGGGATCAAATCATATGCTCAACAAAAGTTCCTTTATTGTATTTTGTAATCCTATTACAATCAGATTTGTACTTTAATTTTGATTTGTAATCCTATTACAAGTCGATTTGCTTGCTAGGATGGTTAAGGCATTCCAACGGGTTGGATGACTAGGGATCAAATTCTACTATGAACAAAAGTCCTCTTTTTATTCAATTTTGTAATCCTATTACAAACAGATTTGTACTTTAATTTTGATTTGTAATCCTCTTACAACTTGGAATGGATAGTTGGAATGGCTAAGTCTTTGGAATAACATGGGGAACCAGGGATCGATTCCCACCTTCAACAAATCCCTATTTAATTTTGATATATACATTTTTTATCAATATCATGGCTTTCATATCCCATACAACCATCAACATATTAAATTACACATATCTATGTACATAAATAGTGAGATCTTATCCGCCAAATTTGATGCGAACCAATTTTGTGCATGTATGTGCGTGACGATGCGACTACATCAACAACACCATGCCGATACTTTCATACTTTTGCATATAGATTAATTCTATTAAATGCAATGATGCAACCATATATAAAGTATCATGATTGACTTATATATATCATGTATATCAAAAAATAAGGGCACATTACAATTTAATTAAATCATGCCTACTGGCTCTGATACCACTGTTGGATTTTGGGGATCATGCGAAGCTGAAGTTTTCGAAATCTTTCCGAACATCCCCGAACCAAGATCCTATTGATTCCATTAAATTGATGTGCCAATAAGAAAATCATACCTTAGCAAGAATAACTCCATGTTTGCCTTGTTTGGTGTTGATCGATTCCTTTAAGACGCTGCGAGAGACGAATGTCCTTTATTAGAAATCCACACACGAACGGACGATCACGATCCGGAGTGCTAGCCCTAAAAATCCTTGGAAAAAAATTCTCACAAAAATTCTCTAGAAAAAATCTCTCTCGGGAATTCTCTACAACAATTGTGACCCTAATGTCTTATTTATAGTACACTAGGTCGAGTTGTAAAAGAACTCCATCTCCTAGTCACACTCCAAATAGAGTCCTAGATAAAGTCCAACTCTAAAAAGGATAGAGTCATAGAGAATATACAATTACTAATCCAATAAGAGATGTAATTTATCTTAAACTCAAATAAGAATTAAAGTCATACTATAATTCCAATTCGAGTCCTATTCAAAATAGGATTTACTAAGAGACAAAATTTCTAGTCACACTAGAAATGTATGCGAATCTTGAATCCTAGTCAAACTAGGAAATTTAATGAGAATCTTCAAAATGAATTTTATCAAATAAAATTCATTAACCCATACAATATTAAATCGCATAAATTCGTTCTTTGTGTGCGGCCCAATAGGTTCATACAACGTTGGCAGTGAACCAAAACCATTTTGGTACACAAGTCATAAGCGGTCTCTAGAAAGGCATTATGATTACCCAAGTAGCATGAAGATCAATAAATCGATACAACCTAATAAAGAGTGTATATCATATCCTTTTGTCATGCGATATCTTTTGATTGAATATAAGACATGGAATGTCACCCTTATAGTTCAATCTACTCGATCTCCGAGTAGACTGAAATTGTCAAGTGACATTGATCCAATTAATTCGCTAGACATGGCCATTTTTCAGTCTAACATATCGAGGGACCCAATAGATATCTCTCTCTAAAAGAGAGGGACAAATTCCATCTTTATCACACAACATCCACACAATAGTCGAACAATGACCAATCACAATCTTTATAATCATTCGATTAAAGACAACGTTTGATTGTATCAAATCGTTATGCTCCTAATGTTGGAGTCTCTGGTGATCTCAAGTCAAAGGACTAAATGATATAACTCTCATGAGAATCACTTATGACATTGACCATGTAGTGTTCTCATAGCAGGTCGGTTCAACATTTGTTCCCAACGGATACCCATTATGTTGATCTTTATACGCATAATCATCACATGATTATCCATCAAGACTCATACTATTCTTAATTTATTATTGTTCCTACAATAATAATTGACTAGGGACATTTAGAATAATACATTAATTATCCATGGATACTATTATAAAAGAAATATGCATCTATTTATAATAGTTAAACAACGTTTATAGAATTGGCCTAGGGCACATACCCCAACACCAATTTTATTGGTGCCATTATTCGAGTTATTTTTAAACTCGGACGCCAATTCATGCCCATGTGGATGCTTCAGATAGGCTAGGACATGCTTGAATGAGCATAAATTATTATTTTTGTTTATTGGTTGCGTAATTGCGATGTTAATTATTATGTTTTTCATAATTCATCGCATGTGTGTATTTATATTGCCATACCATGTGAGATTGTGTGACGAGTAATCACTTCATAAAGTGTGTCGACGCGGGTACCGAGTAGGCGTAGTATGGGTACGCTAAGTCTTATAATGCTAACTTAAATAAAATGACTAGAGAAAATGTGAATATGGCATAAAATAGATAATCAAACTTTTGGCTAAGTCATAATAATAAGGTACATTAAGGATTGATGCGCCTCGGGATGTGTGTTGAGATGTGAGGCACTAGGTGCCGGATAATTAGGTTTTAGGAGAAGTAATAGTACACCAATTTAAGACCGTAAATATCCTACATATGTATAAAAGTGCTTAAGTTAAATTAATTAATTCAATTGATTACAAATGCCTATAGTTGGATGAAAAAATTGATGTCATAGATTTGCCTCGAGATTCACACTAGAATGGAATCCTAGGAGATTTGAGTTGGGAACAAATGTCAAAAAGATATAAGTGTTGGGTTTTTGGGGTTCATACGCAGCGAGAAATTCAAAACAAATTTTAAAAAACCCCAACAGGATCGAAAATAAGTTCAATTAAACTAAATCTACGAAAGTAAATCATACCTTATTCCGTGATTTCCTTTTCTAATTATTCGATTTTCAAGACGTTCAAGTGCGCGTCCTCTGTCAGATATCCACATACGAACGGTGACCATAATTTGGAGTGCTAGCCCCAAGAGAGATTGAAAATGATTTTCTTTCTCTCCCTAAATCCAGAGAACTCGAAAATGCAAATCAAAAATCTTATTTCGTTTTTAGCCCTCACTTAAAATCATATTCGTAATACAACTATTGTATTTAGGCAGTTTAAGCAAATTACACATACGCCCATATTAATAAGTTATCATATAACAAATCGTAAGGACTTTTATGTCATGAATCTTATTATATAAAATTAATTACTCTGGACCAATCGAAGTTGTGCAAAGCCATTCTTTGTGTGCAACCCAATAGGTTCATGCGACGTTGGCAGTGAAACAAAAATTATTTTGGTACACAAGTCATAAGCGGTCTCTAGCAAGGTATTATGACTACCCAAGTAGCATGAACATCAACATCGATACAACCTAATTAATAACATATATCATATCCTTTTGTCGTGCGATATCTTTTGATTAAACATAAGGCATGGACAATCACCCTTAATGTTCAATCGTACTAGTCTCGATGTTTAGGTAAACTAAAAAACATCCAAGCGACATTGATCATATCAATTCATATGGACTTGGCCATTATCAGTCTATCTTATCGAGGGATCCACTAATATCTCTCTCTATACGAGAGTGACAAATTCTATCTTGATTACACACCTTCACATATTATTCACACGGTAACCAATCACAATATTTATAATTATCCGGTTAAAGACAACATTTGATTGTGTCAAATTATCATGCTCATAATCTTGAAGTCTATGGTAATCTTAAGTCAAAGGACTAAATGATATACCTATTATGAGTAACACCTATGACTTAATCCATGTGGTGTTCTCATAGCGGGTCGGTCCAAAATCTTATTCCCTAAAAAGTACTCATGATTTTGATTCGTATCCCTATACGCATGATCATTACATGACCATCAATTAAGATTCACACTAGTCTTAATTCATTATAGTTCCCAGTATAATGACCGACTAAGGACATTTAGGATATTTCAACAAATACCCATGGATCTTACTATAAGGTAAACATGCAATCGCTTATAATAAAATAGCAAATAAAACCTCTATTTTATTATCTAAAATTATAAGATAAACAATGTTTGTAAATCGACCTAGGGCACATGCCCTAACATCTCCCACTTGTGTTAAGGCCAATCATTCATGTATCTAATACCTAATGACCTAACATGACCATAATGTTTCGCTTGTGGAAGAGCCTTCTTCAAATGATCTGTAACCTTGTCTTCTGTACGAACTCTGCAAATCTTCACATCTCTCATCTCAATGATTTCTCAAATGAGATGAAAATGTTTAAGTATATGTTAGGATCGATGGTGTGATCTTGGTTAATTGGCATGTGCTATCGCCCCGTTGTTGTCGCAATACAAGCAAATGGGGTTAGCTATACTCTGAACCACACCAAGTTCTGAGATGAAGTTTTTGATCCAAACTGCCTCTTTAGCTGCATCGGATGCTGCAATATATTCAGCTTGTGTTGTAGAATCTACGACATTTGCTTGCTTTGAACTTTTCCAGTTAACTGCACCTCCATTCAAAGTAAACACATATCCAGACTGCGATCTGAAGTCATCTATACCAGTTTGAAAACTTGCATCTATGTAACCACTTACAACAAGCTCGTCTTCCAAACTTCCATAGACCAAGAACACTTTTTTAGTCCTTCTCAAGTAATTAAGAATGTTCTTTACTGCCATCAAGTGACTCTCATCGGGATCAGACTAATATCTGCTTGTTGCGCTCAAAGCATATGATACATCAAGTCGAGTGCATAACATGGCATACATGATATATCCAATAGCTGATGCTTATGGAATCGTATTCATGCGCTCCCGCTCATCATTAGTTTTGGAACATTGAGTCTTGCTGAGATTTATACCATGAGACATTGGCAATGACCCTCTTTTAGAGTCTTGCTTACTAAACTTATTTAGTACCTTACCTATATAAGCACTCTGACTTAGACCGATCAGCCTTTTAGATCTATCCTTATAGATGTTAATCCCAATGATGTAGGCATCATCTCCTAAGTCCTTCATTGAGAAACACTTCCCTAACCAAGACTTGACACTCTATACGGTTGGGATATCATTTCGAATAAGTAATATATCATCAACATACAACACCAGGAAAACAACCAAGCTCCCACTGACCTTCTTGTATACACAAGGCTCATTTTCGTTTTTAATGAAACCAAATTCCTTAATTGCTTCATCAAAAAGAAGATTCCAACTATTAGAAACTTGCTTTAATCCATAAAGAGATCTTTGAAGCTTGCACACCTTCCTAGAAGTCTCAAGATGAACAAACCCTTCAGTCTATATCATATACATGTCCTCAATTAACTTTCCATTTAGAAAATCTATTTTGACATCCATTTGCCATATCTCATAGTCATAATATACGGCTATGGCAATTAGAATCCTAATGGATTTAAGCCTGGCTACAGGAGAAAAAGTTTCATCATAATCAACACCTTGAGTTTGTCTGAAACCTTTTGATACTAGACGTGCTTTATATTTATGCACATTGCCATCCATGTCAGTTTTCTTCTTGAAAACCCATTTACATCTAATGGTCTTACCACATTCAGGTAAATCAACCAGGTTGGAAAGTTGGTTATCATACATGGATTGCATCTCAGAATTCATGGCACTAAACCATTTACCTGCCTCAGGGCTAGAAATAGCCTCCTGATAAGTAGTAGGTTCATTTTGATCCATAAGCAGCACCTCACTACTATCAGTAATAAGAAATCTAAATCTCTCAGGTTGTTTTCTTACTCTATCAAACTTACGAGGGCCTTGTGATACCTATAAAGGATCAATTAGTTTAAGATTTAATTGATCTTCCATTGGCGGTTGAGTGTTTATTTGTGGTTCTTGAATTTCTTCAAGAGTTACTTTATTCATACTGTTGTCTTTTGAAATAAAATCTTTTTCCATAAGGACACCATTCAGAGCAACAAACACTTTGTTCTCAGCGGGATTATAAAAGTAATATTCTCTAGTTTTTTTAGGATAACCAACGAATACACACTTGGTAGATTTGGCTAATAATTTTTTCTGTGATTTGTCATCGTATGAAAACCTCACAGCCCTAAATTTAAGGAAAGACAAACTTGGTCTTTTCCCAAACCACATCTCATGTGGTGTTTTATCAACCGCTTTAGAAGGAACACGATTTAGTGTAAACGCTATTGTTTCTAACGCATAACCCCAAAAGAAATAGGAAGATATGCATGACTCATCGTATATTGAACTATATCCAATAAAGTCCTATTTCTCCTCTTAGAAACACCGTTCCATTGTGGAGTTGCTGGGGGAGTTAACTGTGAGACAATCCCACAGTTTCTAAGAGGATCTTCAAACTCTTGGCTCAAATATTCACCACCTCAATCTGATTAAAGTGCTTTAATAGTTTTACCCAGTTGATTTTGCATTTCATTCTGAAATGTTTGAAACATCTCAAAAGATTCAACTTTATGTTTCAAGAGATACACGTAACCATATCTACTGAAATCATCAGTGAATGTAATGAAGTATTGATAACCACCTCTATCCATTGTGTTTATAAGACCGCATACATTAGTATGTATTAGACTCGATAAATGACTTGCCCTTTCACTATGTCTAGTAAAGGGACTCTTTGTCATCTTGCATTGTAAATAAGATACACATGTTTCATATGATTCAAAATCAAATGAATCTAAAAGTCCAACTTTATGGAGTTTAGAAATGCATTTCTCATTAATGTGGCCAAGGCGACAATGCCAAAGGTAGGTTTAATTCAAATCATTTGACTTGAATATCTTTGTATTTACGTTAAGAATGGGAGTATCTGCGGACCTTTTCATGTTTAGAATATAAAGACCATCACACAAATCAACATTCGCATAAAAATGTCTTTACGAGAAATGGATCATTTATTATTCGCAATAATGAAATTAAAACCATCCGAATCCAAACATGAAACTGAAATGATGTTTCTGCTCAAGGTAGAGAAGTAATAACAATTATTTAAAACTAAAAAGAGTCCACTAGGTAAAATCAACTCATAGCATCCTACACCCAAAGCAACAACCTTTGCTCCATTTCCAACTTGTATGATGACTTATCCTTTCTTTAGCTTTCTATTTTAGGTGAGAGCCTGCACATTAATACAAATGTGAGATCCACATCTGGTATCCAATACCCAAAAATCACTAATAGACAAGTTAACTTCAATAAAGTAAATACCTGAAGCAGTAGTTGCACTACTCTTATTTTTCTTTAGATATTTAAGATAGAGCTTGCAATTTCTAAACCAATGCCCAGGTGTATGGTAGAAATGACAATTTTCTTCTTTTTCCTTTTTCTTATAGGACTGTGAAGTAAAAGCAACATGGAGCTTGACTTGTTCCATAGGCTTTGTGACAATCACAATAGCCTTGGAAACTTTACCCTTGCCTTTGCCTTTTTTTCTTCAAAGCCTTTCCTTTCTGAACCATCAACATACTAGCAATGGGTTTCTTGACATTCTGCTGAGCAGTTTTAAGCATCAAATGCAACTCTGAGATAGACTTCTCCATGCTGTTCATGTTATAGTTCATCAAAAATTGTGAATAACTATCAGACAATGAATTCAGGATCAAATCTGTAGCCAACTCTTGGCCTATGGGATATCCAAAAATGTCAAGATGGTCAATATAGCCCTTCATTTTCAGAACATGAGGATTAACTGACGCACCCTCAGCCATTTTGCAAGAATGAAGGTTCTCGACTGTCTCAAATCTTTCTTGCCTACCCTCATGTTGGAACATTTCTTTCAGTGTCGTAGCCATGTTGTAAGCTTCCATGTGTTTCATGTCCTTCTGAAGTTCAGGAACCATGGTTTCCAACATAATGCATGAAACATAAGTTGAGTGTTGTTGAAATGCTTAGTATGTGCATCATTCACGACTCTTAAAGCATTGGCTAGTGGTTCCTCAAGAATAGGATCATCCAGGACATACAACTTATGTTCATGTTTAAGAACAATTCTCAAGTTTCTGAACCAGTCAAGAAAGTTTGTCCTAGACAACTTATCCGTCTTAAGGATGGATCGTAGTGACAAATGATTAGTGTGATATGAAGAGGCCATAGATCTACAACAAAGATTATGCAAAAGTTAATTTTAGTATGGAGGAATAAACTCCCACTAAATTAACAACCCTCATTAAAAATGTTATGTTAATTTAAGGGACCAAAATCCATATTTTACCTAATTGCAGGACAGCTAAGGCATGACACTTCGAATTAGATTATTTAGGTAGGTACCAATTACAAATTACATAATATGTAACTTTTAGTTATTTTATGAGATTATGACAATTTATGTCTTTGCATGTTTTATCTCATCTAGTGCCTAAAGCCCAAAACCGTTTTGATAACTTTATCAAGTCTAACCATTTAAAACAATAGAGTAATCATTACTCAACTTGCTTCACCAAGATAATAAAATACACTATACGGAGGCAGACCCATATTGATGTGATCGAAGCCTTGACAAGTATTTGAGAATGCATGACACTTGACTTAAAATTTGAAAAAGGGATTTCTTGTTTGTTTTAGTCATCATAATTAAGTAAGATAAATATCATATATTACAATGCATGAGTAATCACTAAAAAGTTAGGAAATCATACTAATATTGACTATTGTATGAATTTTTTGGAAGCTACGAATAGTTAACGGCGGTCTCGCTGGCTTATCTCGGGCGGTGGTTCCGGTGACTGGTCAGCGGACGGGGTACAGGGGGCAGTGCCCCTTTTTTTTAGACACCAAATTTCAATTCCAAAAATTGAAAATCACCTAAAATTTCTCATAATTTAAGTCAATCCAATCAACGAAAACCGCCCCTTATTTTAATTCTGAAAATATTAATTAAAACATTTTTAATTATCTCGGGCCCACCATTAACTTCATATCTTATCCTAATCCAATTAGAATTTAAGATAATTTGAATCCTTATCCAATTAGGATTTGTTTTATATCTCACATATCTTATAAGATTTGTAATTCTAATTCAATTACAAGTCTATCTCATATCTTGTAGGAATATACGAACGGATTACTACAATGAGATATATGATCAAAATCAATTTCGAGATATTAATCATGCATTCAGCATCAGAATCATATTAAATTAATCATATTAACCTACTCTGATCTCTATCATGGAGACATACGTAATTATTGAACAAAACGAAATATGTGTTCAAGATCCGAATCATATTAACCTAAACATGAAGTCTACCATGAACCATATCATGCGATGTATCAATATACATGAATTAACAACATGCTTTCAAACCAATTCTTGATAACAATTATCACAAAATCTATATGTATATTATATATACATTAATCAAGATTATGTTTTCACACATATATCATATATATATATATCAGAGAAAACATGCAAACGTTTAATAGAACCGAGCCTAATGCTCTGATACCACTATTGGGCTTTTGGGGTTCATACGTAGCAGAAAATTCAAAACAAAATTTGAAAAACCCCAATAGGATCGAAAATAAGTTCCATTAAACTAAATCTACGAAAGTAAATCGTAACTTATTCCGTAAGTTCTTTTTCTTATTGTTCGATTTCCAAGACGTTCAAGTGCGCTTCCTCTATCAGAAATCCACACGCGAACGACGACCACAATTTTGAGTGCTAGCCCCACGAGATATTGAAAATGATTTTTCTTTCTCTCCTTAAATCCATAGAACTCAAAAATTGTAAAATGAAAATCTTATTTCGTTCTTAGGGTTTCACCTTTTATTTATATGTGTAGATAAGCCCTCAGTTAAAATCCTATTCGTAATACAACTATTGTATTTAGGCAGTTTAAACAAATTACATATACGCCCCTATTAATAAGTTATCATATAACAAATCGTAAGGGCTTTTATGTTATGAGATTTATCGTATAAAATTCATTACTTTGGACCAATTGAAATTGTGTAAAGTCATTCTTTGTGTACGACCCAATATGTTCATGCGACATTGGCAGTGAACCAAAAACCATTTTGATACACAAGTTATAAGCGGTCTCTAGCAAGGCATTATGAATACCTAAGTAGCATGAATATCAACATCAATACAACCTAATTAATAACATATATCATATCCTTTTGTCGTGCGATATCATTTGATTCAACATATGGCATGCAAAGTCACCCTTAATGTTCAATCGTACTAGTCTCAATCTTTAGGTAAACTAAAAACATCCAAGTGACATTGATCATATCAATTCATATGGACTTGGCCATTATCAGTCTATCTTATCGAGGGACCCACTGATATCTCTCTATACGAGAGTGACAAATTCTATATATTATTCACACGGTAACCAATCACAATCTGTATAATTGTCCGGTTAAAGACAACATTTGATTGTGTCAAATTATCATGATCCTAATATTAAAGTCTATGGTAATCTCAAGTCGAAGGACTAAATGATATACCTATTATGAGTAACACCTATGACTTAATCCATGTGGTGTCCACATAGCGGGTCGGCCTAGTACCTTATTCTCTAACAAGTACTCATGATCTTGATTCGTATCCTTATACGCATGATCATCACATGACCATCAATCAAGATTCACACTAGTCTTAATTCATTATAGCTCCCAGCATAATGACCAACTAGGGACATTTAAGATATTTCAACAAATACCTATAAATCTTACTATAAGGTAAACATGCAATCACTTATAATAAAATAGCAAGTAAAACCTCTATTTCATTAACTAAAATTATAAGATATACAATGTTTGTAGATTGACATAGGGAACATGCCTTAACAATAAGTTTGTGGAGTAGGAGTTAACAAGGACCATTATATTGACTTCGAGATATATGAACACAATTGATTCTAACATAACCTATATATAGCTAAGTTAGTGGGAAATCTCTTCATGCAACAATAACAAAGTTTGTTCTAGGGATGGTGTGGTGAAAATTCAGCAAGAACAAAGAGGAATGAAGGCCATCTACTAGAGGAATCAAGATAGGAATATCAAATCTAAGAGTTCATCATCTAGGTACAAAATTATGTACATGGAAACTTAAGTTTTAGGGGTTTTGTGCAAAAATGAATTTTAAAGATTAAGCTAATATTTTTCTTATTTAAATCAGTGTTTTAAACTGATTTTGATGATTAATAATAGTTTCAAACTAGTTTTGGCAAGAAATTGGGGTTTATTGAGTTCTTGTTATATGTATGTTAGTTCTTAGCAAATTTCTTGACCTAACCTCTGTAAATTTATCTTAACTCTCTCATACGAACACCAAATGGGACTAATCATACACCATTTGAAATCTTACTCAGATATCTACAAATTTCAAACCATTAGAAATATCGAGATTCAACTCGTTCTAGCTTAGAAATGCTTCCTAAGTAGGTTTTTAAAATGCTGATACATGATTGTTAAATTGAATTTTGACAAGGCATAACTCTCTCAATTCTTATCAGAATGACCTCATCATTCAATATATTGCTGTTGAGTATGTTAGCTACTTTGTGACAAAAAACGTGAGTTTTGGAGCTACAAATTTGGAGAAATTATTTTTACAAACTTGCTCGTCTGATTTGATTCCAATTTGAGCTGTTTTGGTAGAAGTTCAATATCTTTTTCATTTTAAATCGAAATTTTGCAAACCAAACCTTTTCGAAAAGCTTAGACATAGAGCAAAAACTTTCTTGTTAGGTATTTTGATGATTTGGAATTTATAATGGTCTAACTTGAGCTGCAACATATGATCTAAAATTGAAAGTTAAAAATTTTATTTAGTCTTTAAGAGGCAGTTTTGGAAAATATAACTCTAAACTTAATTTAAACACCTTAAGTCACTCTAAAACACTAAAAATAGATCCCACAGGACTCGTAAGCTAGGTACTGTAGTCAGGAGCTTAGCGGGGTCGGATTAGGGTGTTTTTTAAGGCTTTAGAGTGCAATTTGAGGTATGTAAATCCCTTAAGAAACACATCTTGAGTATTTAATTATTTCAATTATGCTATCTTACATTTTTTGTTGTTCATAATCCATGTTCTATCACTGCTTTGATTTGGTATAACGATTGGTGTTTTTGTTCGCCGTTGGGGTTTATTCGGGTGTTGTGTTATACGGGCTCTAATACGCTAAACCATAACATGTGTTACTTATGCCCTCGATGAATGGCAACCCAAGCTGCTAACCTTATCTGTGCACGTGTTCGATGGGTTGTAATATAGATCGATCCTTATAGTAGTCCAGATGTGAGCTAGTGTGGTACGTGATACTGAGATCATCCGGATTGACGAAGTATGGTCGAGTTTGCTATGCGTGACACAATTATTTGGTTTCTATTGGTGTTAGTTATGCATGTGATTTTTTTACATTTTCCTATTTACTTCCACATGTTTATCTAACATTATTCTTGGCCTCTCTATTATTGAATGCTCAGTTGTTTTCTTTTGGAATCTTACTCACTGGACTCGTCATCTATTTTGTTGTGATGACTGAGTGCAGATCCTAGTAACAGTAAGGGAAATAAGGTCTTAGGCGACTATCTCTGATTGCCTATAGTCCAAGACTTACTAGTACATGTAAATATTGATATTTTGTTTTACTTTTGTGGTTATGGGAGACTTGATAGATATGATACATGTATATATTTACTTTTCATAGTATGTTGTCACCTAATATGCAGTGTACTTGATTCTGGATTTTCCACAGTAGGACTGATGCTCTATGTGACTTGAAAGTAATTTAAAATCTTAGTGTATACTATGTTTAAAACTTCCGCTGTAAATTTTTGACTCCTTACTTGAAATTATGTAAATGACAAATGAAATACTAACTAATAATTAAATAATTGAATTGATATAATCACTGATTAACGAGTTAGCACGACAATAAAAAAACACTGACATAGTGGTGACATCAACAGGTTTGCGAGACCCACGTAGCAGCTCACCCTGCAGCCTTAGGGAGTGGGGCAGCTACAGCTTGATAACTTGTAGTTATAATCATATCACATGAAATCTCGAAATCATTAAATCTTAATTCATAATAGGTTGATGGTCTTTAGCCAGCCACTGATTTTCCTATATTTAATGGAAAAGCTATATTATTATCATTGTAGATATACCTATTGGATAACACACAATAACATAGAAATATAATAACATTAACACTAAATGAAAATCAAACCTAATCCAAATCAAACATAAATCAGTATAAGCTAATTAACAAATAACTTAGAACGCAATCACCTAGAACATCCACTCGGTTATGTAGCCCTATAGATTAATCATAGTTACTATTTCTATAATTTTTGTCAATAATCATAGATATAGATTCAGAATCATAATGCCACAATTCATATTTGCAACTATGCACGTAATATCAATCTTCATTAGTTGTAATACGCAAAAGCAACTTATTTAATCTTTGATTGACGTGTATGAATAGATTTTAAGTTCATGATTCCTTAATTATAACTATATAGCCATCCAGAGTATATACATGTGTAGAGTTTGTTTAGATTGATAAACTACTCACTAATGTTGGAAATGAATAACATAATAATATAATTGAAAGACATAATAGATAAATAAATACTTCTTAAATAAATCAAAGCTCCAATGTAGCTTCAAATATAGACTAAATAAAATACTAACTTAAGGCTAAAAGAATGCTTCCAAAGAATGTGAAATTACCTTTAGAAAGACTGATTTCAAAGTCGTAGGGTCCCATTTATAGTTTCCCTAAGTATATACACCATATATAAACTCAAATCCTTCATATTAATATAAAAAACCTGTAACCGACCTCAACGATTTGCCAATGATTCTTAAGTTGTACACAAATCACTGAGTTAATCACCAAAAATCTGTCTCTGTACTCCACCGATTGAGCAGGCAATTTCTAGTATATTTTTAAATTTGCTGAGGACTCGCTGGCACTTCTCTACTTTCAAGTTACGTGGCGATTCCTAGTGTAATCCAATATTGCTTTCTAATCGCTGGACTTCTTCTGCAGTTGACTGTTTTGCACTTCTTTATCTCTTTCTTTTGTTTCTTCATTTTCCTAATTAAATCCTGAAATCGTAAAAACAAGAGAATACCTAGTGTAATATCATCATTTATATCTAAAATCAACCTAAATTAGACTATAAAATATGTCTAATTGTTGACTTGTTAGACTTTCTAATTTTTTTAATTAAAACTCTTGTTAGCAATTTTTAATTTCACTCTATTAAGTAAGATTTAATTCCAATTTTTCATTAAACACCGTGCTTATCTCTTCCCCTTTTAGTACTAAATCTTTATTTATGTTATATTCAAGTAGGATTCATACTTATTATAAAATTCTTCAGAGATCTAACATTTTCCACAAGAAGTGTTATGGTATTCTTCTTGCTTTGGTTTCAAGTTCATGATCTTCCTTAACTCTAATTTTATAATCATGAAATCATACCGTTGTTTGCTAAAATTCTTATTTTCTTAAAAAATGATAACATTCTCTTGAGTTTCATATCAAATGGATACTTGTATTCTTACTCATCCTCAATTAAAGACATGGACTTTGCAAATGATTTACTTTATCCATTTATTACTATACTACTATATATAACCTAATCTATACTACTTATACACATTTAAATAATAAGTAATGAAAAAGAAGTAAACAAAATACATTACCATTCTTTCATCTTTAACTATTTTAAAAATAAAATCTTACGATCATACCTGTAGTGTTTATACTTAATTCATCATGTCTTACCACTTCCCATAGTGTTGATGCCTACAAACTTAAACCAAACATTGTCCTCAAGGTTTAAAAATAATCATGAAACATAAAAACACTAAACACACAAACATATATGATATATTTTGTATAACTGCATAATAATAATAAACCTAAAAATGCATAAACATAAAGCTTAAATAACTACTAAATTGTCAAAATATCCCGAATTAAAAATAATCGGTATTAAAGTATCTTTTAACTCCCCGATTCTCGTGTAAATATGCTGCATGTGTTCAGACTTCTCCATTTCGATAAAAATTTACTCGACAAATGGTCTTTTCTATAAAACTTAGCACAACACTTGTTAAAATTAGAAATCTACTTACAAAAACATTTGGATTGCTATATCTAATAAAAATAAATAACTTAAATTTTAAAACTGGAATTAAAAACCCTTGGGTTGCGTCCTAGTAGCGGTTCGTTTAACGTCCTTAGTCTGATGCCTTTGCACTCGTTCAGTCCGAGTCTAGACTAAGTAACTCCATGACTTTAAATGTTTGAAATAATTGTTCATCTGCGAATACTTTGGTCACCTGCTTCCATATTTCACCTTCTTTATGAGATAACCTAGATAAATGATCTGCAACCAAATTTTCGCTTCCCTTTTTATCTTTAATTCCCAAATCAAACTCTTGCAACAATAAAACCCATCTAATCAACCTTGGTTTTGCATCTTTCTTTGCAAAAAAATAACAAATTCCTACATGGTCAGTGCACATAGTAACTTTTGATCCCACTATGTAAGCTCTAAACTTGTTACATGCAAACATTACTGCTAATAGCTCATTTTTTGTGGTAGTATACTTTTTTTTGTGCTAGATCTATTGTTTTGCTTGCATAATATATAGATTTAAATGTTCTATCTATTTGTTGGCCTAACACTGATCCTACCGCATAGTTACTTGCATCACATATTGTTTCAAAGTTAGACTCCCAATCTGGTACTACCACTATTGATGCTGAAATTAAAGCTACTTTCAAGGTCTCAAATGCATTTACACACACAAGACTCATTTGAAATGGAACATCTTTTTCTAACAACGTGTACAAATGTTTAGTGATTGTTTTAATAAACCTTATGTAGAAGCTCGTATGTCCTAAAAAGCTTTTTATATCTTTAATATTTCTTGGTATAGGAAATTTCTTAATTGGACCTATTTTCGCTCTTTCAACCTCCAATTCATAAGCATACACTCTATGTCCGAAAACAATCCTTTCTCAAACCATGAAGTGACACTTCCCCAATTAAATACTAAACTTGTGTCTTGTCATCTTTTTAATACAAATGCCGAATTTTGTAAGCATAAGTCAAACGATGCTCCAAATACAGAAAAATCATCCATAAACACCTTCATAATATCCTCCACCATATCAGAGAAAATAGCCATCACACATCTCAGAAATGTTGCTGATGCATTGCATAATCCAAATAGCATCTATCTAAATGCAAACGTTCCATAAGGAAATGTGAAAATAGTTTTATCCTGATCTTCTGGTGCTATAGCAATTTGATAATATCCCGAACACCTATCTAGAAAACAATAACATTCATATCCTATTACCATATCCAACATTTGATCAATAAATGGTAAAAGGAAGTAATCCTTCCTTGTAGCCTTATTCAAATTTTGATAATCAATGCAAGCTCTATAACTAGTTATTATTCTAATGAACAAGGTCTCTCATTTTCAGTTTGAACAATGGTCATTCCTCCTTTTTTTAATACCACATGTATTGGTGAAACCAATGAACTTTTAGATTTTGTATAGATAATTTCAGCATTCAACCATTTTAAAATCTCTTTCTTTAACACTTCTTTCATTATCAGATTTAACCGCCTTTGAGCTTCAATTGATTGTTTATGATTCTCTTACATTAAGATCTTATGCATGCAGATAGTTGGACTAATTTCTCTTAAATCTTTAATTGTCCATCCTAATGTTGACCGATGCTCTCTCAAAACTTGAAGCAATCTTTTTTCCTCCAATTTCGTCAAAGCTGCAACAATAATAACATGATACTTTATCCTAAGTAAGCATATCTCAAATGCGCTAGCAAAGGTTTTAATTCCACTGTTGGTTTAATAACTGCACTTTCCATTTATGTTTCTAGTTTCTCAAAACCTTTATGAAACTTTGGGGGTCCTACTCATGATAAAGCATTGAATGCCTCATGAAGTTCACCCTGAACTATATAACTTGTTGTTATACTTTGAACTAGATAATTCTCTAGTGAGTCTTCTGGCGTATATTCCTTAGCTATCTCAAAAACACAATCAAACACCAAATCTCTGACTTCAATAAGTTTACAATGCTCCCTTACTTGGAAATCTCAAGATCTTATAGATATTGAAAGAAATTCCTCATCATTTTCTCATAATCTTATTACTCACTCTTAAACATCTATCAAAGCTTGTGCAGTTTCTATATATGGTCTCCCTAAAAGTAATGGTATCTCTGCATAGTCTATCATACCCAACACTAAAAAATCAATAAAAAATGAACTTATCCATTTTTACTAATACATCATCAATCACCCATTTTACATAAGTAACTGATCAATCTGCTCATTGCAAAGTCATGTTGGTTGGCTTAACTTCTCGTCACGACCTAAATTTCTAATCCTAATTTTTCATGTAATCATGATCACCGACCCGTAATGTGGGACCCACATCGAGATACGTGCACTAACCAAGGCATGTAGCCGAGGTATATTTTAGTTTTGTATAATGTATTCTTGGTGTAATGTATTTGTGTAGACTTATTAAGTCACTTCCACTTCTATATAGATGTTCAGATGTGAACGAGGACGCGCCTCGAGATGCATGCTAGCGTGGAACCGGGGTAAAGAGTGATATGGTAAGTCCTAATTTAGTTAATTTGATGTAAAATAGCTAATTTAATGTGCCTATAGTTGAATTTAAAGTAATATGGCCTAAGTTAGGAAAATGAAACAACAATCCTAGACATTCCTCAAGATACATGTTATTACAATCCCTAAGTAACTAAAGTATAGGTGTAAGTTAGTATGGAGGAATAAATGGATTTTAGGACCAAGATATAAGCCATTAAATTGTTCTAGAGATGAGTATGTAAAAAAGTTCAAGGGTCACAAATTGGTTTAACCATTATATAAATGGAGTTGGTGTATTTAACCATGCAAATCATCTTCACTTTAATTCAAAAAAAGGAGAGAATGATCTGGAAAGAAAATCAACAACTTTGGTGAGGAATTCTGGCGAATTGATGGGGATTGAGCAGGTTAAGGAAGATATATAACCAGGTAAATCAATCTACACAACTATTTTGTAAAGTTTGCCAAAAAATTGAGTATTAGGTTGAAAGTTTGAAACCAGTTCTGATTTTTGATCATTTTTAGAGTGTTTAAGTCTTTGAAATTGGTTTATATATTTGGATTTCTCAGTTCAAGCCCATAATCCAGCTGTCAAGTAGTTCTTAATTAGGTTTTGTAATAAAAAGTTATGAATTTTTGAAGTTGTAAATTAAAATTGGAAATTCTGCATGTTATTATGTACAAGTCTTTGTATTTTGGTCATAACGTTCTCATTTTAAATCGAAATGGACTCATTCAGTAAAAAAATCATGAGTTTTCAAGCTATGATTTAGGAGAAATGACTTATTTGAAGTTTCTAGTCAAAATCTAAAACTATTTTGAGCCATTGTGGTAAAATTTTCATATCTCCTTCGATTCTTATCAAAACTTTGTAAACTTTGTAGTTCGAGAAAACTAAAACATAGCTCTAATAACTTCTCTTCGTACTACAATATATAATTGTAATTTTTCGGCAATTGAAATCAACTCACATGTTGTTGCACCATAACTGTCTCTATTTTAGTATAGTAGATTTAGACATAACTAAATTATTGATCGGGTTGATTTTAAAAATTGGAATGTACAACCATTTAAACCAACTGTAATAGCTTGTAAAACTCCTAAAGCACACTAATTAATGTCAAGAACTTAGAGGAGAGCTTCAGGAGTTCGGGTACTCGCTATGGGGTGTAGGGAGGCCCGATTAGCCTAGGAACTTTGCATGCTATCTTTGTAAATCTGTTGAGGTTCTCTTCTACATTTCATTTTCAATATATCACTGTTCTATGGTCTATCTTGACTAGTATGTGCCTTGTGATCTAGTATCATGAACTTTGGTTGATTCTACTCGCTTAGTGAGTTGTTTGGTCATGATATCTTTTTTGGACTTGATTCATTGGCTCTATTCCTGTCCATTTTACTTTTGGTTGTTTATGACTTGAATTATGAGTTGAATAGTACGCTATTAGGATACATGAGTTAATGAATTGGTTATTGACTTGTACTATTATGCGTGATGCTTTTGAGAGAAATTTCCACATTATAGTTCGTATTAACTCTTCCTTGTAAATGTAAAGTAGTCCTAGTATCTAGGTTCCATTACACTATTTTAAGATGAGCGACACATGGGGTTAGAGTCCATGGGGATATCAACACCACTATTGTGACATGACACACGGGGTAATAGTCTTTTGGGTTATCGGCAAATGGTTACCAGACTATATGATGACACACACGTCCTTTTTAAGTGGCCTTTAAGGCTAATGTGATGTAGATCACGACTGATCAGTCCTAGATTATAGTTTCACTTGTTTAACTTCATATTTACTGACATATTTTAGTTTTAGCAATTCTTCGTATATTTATGCTTTTAAATCTTTTTTGCATATTTGGAAATGTGGATGAGAATCTATAGATGTTACTTTCTATCTTAATGTACTCATTGTCCCTTTTTTAATGATGGTGGGTGTAGATCCATCGATTAACATGCCCAACAAAGAGAAGATTGGCGACTAACTCTGAACCTGTGGCTTGCATTCGGTACCGACTTTGTAGGTTTTGATGTTTGTTGTATTACATGGTTTATGTCATTCAGATACTTTTGGAATGTATATATGTATGGGTTGAGCTCTAGTTTCTCGACCTCACACACGTTTATTGCACTGATTATCAGTCTTTTATTATGTATATACATGTTATTGTGCTTTCTTGGTTTTCCATACATAGGATTTGTATTAATTGTTTCCACTAAATTTATTAAGGCTTCCGTTGAAATAATCTATAAGTTATAATTTTTTTAATTAACTTGAAAATCTTATAACAATGAAAGTTGTGTAATGTTTATCTTGTACTTGATTATCGAGGATAATAAGACTAAAAGGCTGACTAAAATGTTGTTAAGTCCTACGCAGCTAAAATTATGGCTTAATGACTGGATTATGCTAGATGTGCCCTAGATTAGGGAGGGGGCCATCACAGTGGTATCAGAGCAAAATTCTTGATAAAGATAGAACGAAAATTGAATAAAACATAAACTTTAGCTGTGCAAACCATACGATCCTTGCCTACAAACCACTAGTTGGGAAGTAAGTCAAAGTGAGTTGGGGAATTGTTATATTTATATGTTAGTTGAAATATGTGTACTATATATACGATTTCTACGTAGTAGCATATTCGCGCTTATTGCCAATATGGACACGTCGATGGCTGATGCATGTGAGGATGGAGGCACCAGAGCTACCGGTAGTCAGCTTTTTACTACATTTACTGATGAATTTTATAGGTTGTTTAACTGTGTAACAGCTAGGGGACAATGGTTAGCGGACTTTATCTCTTTCATGACTACGCGCATGCCCGCACTAGTACTAGTCATACTCGCCACTACACCTAATACTATGACAGTACCCTAATGATTACTGAGATTCTGACTGCACTGGCTACCATTACGTAAGGCCATAAATACCTATACCACCAGTACCACAGCCTCAAGTAGTACCTACAATACCTCGTCCTCTTGAGCTACCGATACTGATTGTACCAACGATAGTTCCAACCGAGGAAAAACCTACTCCCACAACGAAAACTTCTGAGACTGATGGCCTATCAATGGACGCCAAGTTGATGAAGGAGTTCATCAGGCTTATGACAGTGTTCTTTACTGGGGAGAGAGATCATGAGAAGATTGAAAGGTGGATCCTGTCACAGGAGAAGCTATACCTATTTATGAGTATTAAGGATAGGTTACAGCCCATCATTTCTTACTGCCACACTAAAAAAGGGTGCTGATGTTTGGTGGACGATGATAGTGGCCAGTAGGGGCATTTTTGCATCGTGGGATGATTTCAAGAAGGAGTTATTTAAGCGGTATTTTCTATCTTCAATGGTGAAGAGGATGAAGAAGAAGTTCGTGGCATTGAGATTGGCTGAGGGAGAGTCAATGATGAGTTGTAGAGATAAATACGGCTACCTCAGATAGTTTGCTAGAGATTTGGTTGAGTGTGATGTTGATGATGCTTTCTACTTTGGCGATGGACTAAGACCTGACATTGCACACCATGTGGTTAGTACCGGAGCTAGATCTCTCTAGGAGATGTATGAGTGGACTCTCTCTCATGAGACATATGAGTTGGGCAAAGAGGAAGGGGAACCCGTATAGATAGCTGATCAGGGAATAGATTTTAAGTAGAGGAGATGGAGAGGTAAGTGACAGAGTAGAGGTGATAGAAGATTCCGGAGGGGCGGGGCGCTTGTTCCTTACATTTAAGCAGTGCCCTATGCAACACCTCCTACACCTAGTTAGGATGGACATGGAAGACATCCCTTACCACCTCCCACCAGAAATGCATTACCAGCACTACAGGCACCACAATAGCAACAACAACACGGTTTCAGAAGACGACGCATAATTAGAGCCTGTGATGGGTATATATATGAACAAAGATAAGCACAAGGTCATGTACAATACTATGAACAGGGAAAAAGGTAGCAGTTTAGCCAGTGTGGACCAATCATTTGTACAAATGTGGTCAAGCAGGGCATATAGCCAGGGAGTGTCCACAGCTAGTAGCAGCCTATTTATAGCAGGGCCGAGAGGGAGCCTATATGGTTGCATATCCAGAACCCGGGGCAACACATGAACTCATTGAGGGTACTGTTCCCATATCCGATATAGATTCTTACACGTTATTCGATTCCAGTTCTATTTTTTCATTCATTATTGGTCGTATGACAAACATCCTAAAATATACACCGTAAGGCTTAGAATACACTTGATTTTGAGTACTGCAGTCGGGGATATGATTTACCCTAATAGTTTTGTAGAGGGATGTTTAGTTAAGAAAAGTGGGGTAGAGTTACCTATGGATTTTTGAGTTCTCGAGTTTTTAGAGTTCGAAACATTGTTAGGGACGGATTGTTAAGCAGCGTACCACGCTCATATCGAGTGTTTAAATAAGACAATGATATTTGAGATCCTAGGGCATCTAACATTTACATACAAAGGTAGTGCATTGAGAGCTATTACTACGAGAGGTCGACTTGTGACTAGTAAGGAAATGGAGGCATTAGTAGCACTGTATGTAGCAGTAAAGAGTCAGGGACCCAGGTTGGAGGACATTCCGACAGTGTGCGAGTTCTTAAATGTTATCCCAGAGGATTTACCTAGATTACTGCTGCCGCGAGAGATAGAATTTATCATCGAGCTTGTATCAGGCACTAGACCCATTTCTATATCGATGTATCGTATGGCTCTAAGAGAGTTGGATGAGTTGAGGAGTCAGCTACAAGATTTGGGACATAAGGGATTCATTACCCCTTCCATGTAGCCATGCCTATCTTTTTTGTGATGAAGAAGGATGGTACTTTGAGACTGTGTATCGATTACATATAGTTATATAATGTCAGAGTTAGAAACAAGTATCCACTGCTACTGATTGACAACTTATTTAATCAAATGAGATGAGCAAATTTTTTCTCCAAGATATAATTGAGATTTAAGTATTATCAACTTAGGATCAGGGATGAGGATTCGTCCAAGACAACATCTAGCACGAGGTACGGACACTATTACTTCACAGTCATGCCGTTTGGGTTGACCAACGCCCCCACCATGTTCATGGCTTTGATGCATTGAATTTTTAGATCATTTCTCGATCGTTTCGTGATTGTTTTCATCGACGACATTCTTATATATTCATGGACTCGAGAGGATAACAAGAAACACCTCAGGTAGACATTACATATATTGAGGGATTACATACTTTGTGCCAAATTCAGTAAGTGAGAGTTTTGGCTTTTAGAGGTCAAGTTCTTAGGTTACATTGTTGGGGTAGTAGGGATTGTAGTGGATCCGACAAAGACTCAAGACTATCACGGATTTTCCAGCACCGACGTTAGTTACTAAGATTATGAATTTTCTGGATTTGGTAGGGTATTACCGCAGATTCGTGAAGGATTTCTCAAAAATTGCTTCACCGATTACCAGATTGACATAGAAAGACTTCATATTCGATTGAACTGAGGAGTATAAATAGGCATTTGCTCAGTTAAAGAGATTGTTGACTATCGCATCAGTACTGGTGTTGCCAGAAAGTGGACATGGATTCTTTGTTTATGTAGATGCTTCTCACACATATTTAGGTTGTGTGTTGATGCATGATAGAGGTACGGTGGCATATGCTTCTAGACAGCTAAAGATGTATGAGAAAAACTATCCCACACTTGATTTGGAGTTGGCAGCGGTGGTATTTGCATTGAAGATATGAAGATACTATCTGTATGAAGAGAGACTCACACTCTTTACTAATCACAAGAGCTTGAAATATCTCTTCACAAAAAAGCTGAACATGATACAACATAGATGGCGGGAGTATCTGAAGGACTACAACTCTACATAAATACATTACACTAGAAATATACCACTCAAAACTAAAATATACCTCGACAACATGCCTTGGTCAGTGCACGTATCTCGTTGCGGATCCCACATCACAGGTGGGTGTTCTTGATTACAGGAATAATTAGGATTAGAAATTTGGGTTGTGACAAATCTTCCCAACTAATAGAAATCTCTTCCTCGAAATTAAAATTCATGTTAGGATTATAACCGACTCGAAAAGGTACGGGAACCTATCTCACATAAAGTCTTTTCGCTCCCAAGTGAGTTCCAAATCCTCATGGAACTGCCACTTGACTAGCACCTTCGAGATAGACTTACCTTATAATGGTTGTACCTTTCGATCTAGAATTTGTACTTGTTGTTCCTCATATGAGACATCCTCGCTCAGGTCAATCAGACTCAAATCAGTTGTGGTCGTACGCCTGCCTTCGACTTAGCTAATCAAAGCATATAGATATGAAAAACTGGATGAATCCCTGACATTTGAGGAGGCAGCTCAAGCCAATATGCAACTTTTCCAACCCGTTTCTAAATCTTCGAACGTCCGATGAATCTCGATGCTACTTTTCCTTTCAACCTAAATCTGTGAAGACCCTTCCGAGGGGAAACTTTTAAATAGACTAAGGCTCTCTCAGTGTACATGAGATTGCTACGATATGTGTCTACATATTTCTTATGCCTCTCCTGGGCACTCTTAAGTTTCTAACGAATATGCCTCAATTTATCAGTGTGATGAACAACAATCTCAAGCCCCGCTAACTAGCGGTCTTTTGGCTCAGCCGTCACGATGGCAATCGACATGGTCTGTCGTACAAATCCTCAAACGGTGCTCTCTCAATGCTAGCTTGATAATTGTTGGTGTATACAAACTTACACAACAGTAAACACTCCTCCTAAGACCTGCCAAACCCTAATACATAAGCCTATAGCATATCCTTGAGAACCTAAATCAACCTCTCGATTTACTAATCAGTTTAAGGATGAAATGTTGTGTTGAAATGTAAGCACGTACCATACTTTTCCTGCATACTCCGCCATATCATGGATGTATACCTAGCATCTATGTTTGACATGATAACCCATGGTACTCCATGCAGCCTGATAATCTCCCTCTTGAACTATACGCTCAACTAGTCAGATATGTAGTAACCTCCCACTAGTAATAAGTGAACATAATTCGTCAATCTATCCACAATCACCTATATCGAATCATCTCTCTTAGCAGTCCTCGACAATCCTCTAACAAATTTTATAGCGATGTTTTCCCAATTTCACCATGGGATGGGTAGTGGCTGTAACAATCCTCCGGGTCTATGATGCTTACCTTTCACCTGCTGGCAAATCCTACAATTCTCGATGAACTCATAAAAATCCGCCTTCATCCCAAGCTACAAGAAATGTCTTTTCATGTCACAGTACATCTTGGTCCTGCTTGAATGAACATTGAATCGGGAACGTTGTAAATCATGAAGAATCTCATCTCTCAGCTCTGCCACTGACGGTATCCACAATCTACCTCTGAATCTCAGAAAGTAATATGTCATCTCTGTCTAATCGGAACAATTATCACTTAAAGCCAACTCATTGAACCTCGCGTATAAAATATCGATCCTATGACCCTCAGACACTCTGTGTATAAAATGTCTATAATTTCATATGTGCACATATCATCACCTGAGTGTTGATAGCAACCTCTGACTGACTCGCCATCCCTGCTGCCTTGAGTAACTCATACTCATGCGTCATATGGCATATGATAATCTTAACATCCCTAGGTATCCTACCCAGCGCATCTGCAACTATGTTAGATTTTCCTTAGTGATGTCAAGATATGAGCGGAGACGCGCCTTGAGATGCTTGCTAGCGTGGGATCGAGGTAGAGAGTTATAGGGTAATTCTTAATATATTTAATGTGATGTAAAATAGCTTATTTAATGTTCCTATAGTTGAATTTGTAGCAATATGGCCCATTTTAGGAAAATAAAACAACAATCCTTGATATGCTTCGTGATGCATGTTATCACAATCCTTAAGTAACTCAAGTATAAGTGTGAGTTAATATGGAGGAATAAGTGGATTGTAGGAAAAATTATAAGCCATTAGATTATTCTAGAGATGAGTGTGTAAACAAGATCAAATTGGTTTCACCATTATATAAATGAAGTTAGTGGATTTAACCATGCAAATCATCTTCATTTTCATTCAAATGAGAGAGAGAGAGAGAGAGAGAGAGAGAGAGAGAGAGAGAGAGAGAGAGAGAGAGAGAAAATCAACAACTTTGTTGAGAAATTCTAGTGAATTGATGGGGGGATTGAGCAAGTTTAGGAAGATCTACAACCAGGTAAATCAATCTACACAACTATTTTTAAAAGTTTGCCAAAAAATTGAGTTTTAGGTTTAAAGTTTGAAACCAGTTCTGATTTTTGGTCATTTTCAGAAGGTAGATGTTTTAAGTCTTTGAAATTGGATTATATTAGGATTCCTCATTTCAAGTTCATAATCCAGCTGTTAAGTAGTTCTTAATTAGGTTTTGAAATAAAAAAGTTATGAATTTTTGAAGTTGAAAAATAAAATTGGAAATCCTGCATGTTGTTGTTATGAACCAGTCTCTGTATTTTGGTCATAACTTCCTCATTTTAAATTGAAATGGACTAATTTTGGTGGCATTTGAAAGCTAACTCAAAAGGTAACAACGTTTGTCCTGAGTTATTTTGAAATTTGAATGTTATCATATCCAAAAGCTCTATACAACTTTGGCAATGAATTTGCAATTTTAGGGTTCAAAGTTTTGTTAATGTCTTGTTGTTTTGAGCATAACTCCCTCATTTCTTATTCGATTGAGCTCGTCTTTTAGTATGATTTTCTAGGAAATGTTTATAGGCTTTAGTAAAACAATCATGAGTTTTCAAGCTATGATTTAGGAGAAATGAATTTTCAAAATTTCTAGTCAAAATCTAAAACTGTTTGGAGCCATTGTGATAAGATTTTCATATCTCCTTCGATTCTTATCAAAATTGCGTAAACTATGTAGTTCTAGAAAGCTAAGACATAGCTCTAAAAACTTCTCTTCATACTAGAACATAATTTTAATGTTTTGGTAATTAAAATCAAATCACAAGTTGTTGCACCAAAACTGTCTCTATTTTAGTATAGTAGATTTGTACATAACCAAATTATTAATGAAGCTTATTTTAAAAATTTGAATGTACAACCATTTAAACCAACTCTAATAGCTTGTACAAGTCTTAAAGCACCCTAATTAACCACATGAGCTCAGAGAAGAGCTTCGGGAGTTTGGGTACACGCTATGGGGTGTTGGGAGGCCTGATTAGCCTAGGTGTATGCTATCTTAGTAAATCTGTTGAGGTTCTCTTCTACATTTCATTTCCAATATATCACTGTTCTATGGTCTATTTTGACTAGCATTTGCCTTGTGATCTAGTATTGTAAACTTTGGTTGATTCTACGTGCTTAGTGAGTTGTTTGATCATGATATCATTTCTTTAATTGATTTATTGATTCTATTCCTGTCTATTGTACTTTTGGCTATTTGTGATTTGAATTATGAGTTAAATAGCTTGTTATTAGGATAAATGTGTTAATGAATTGGTTATGGACTTGTACTCTTATTTGTGATGTTTTTAGAGCAATTTCCTCATTATAGTTTGTATTAAGTTTGCTTTGTGACTGTATAGTAGTCCTAGTATCTAGGGTCCATTGCACTATATTAAGATGAGTGGCACATGAGGTTGGAGTCCCTAGGGATGTCGGCACTCTCCATTAATGTGGCACGACACACAGGGTTATAGTCATAGGGGTTGTCGACAAATGGTTACCAGACTGTGCAATAACATGTTCCTCCTATTTAAGTGGCCTTAAAGGCTGATGGGATGTATCTCACGGCCGACCGAACCTAGATCATCACTAATTAGCCTGGTGTCAATTTTACTTGTTTAATTTGACATTTACTGACGTATTTTAGTTTCAGCAATTCTTCACTATCTTTATGATTTTAAATACCTTTTGCATATTTGGAATGTAGACGAGAATCTCCAGATGTTACTTTCTATTTTACTGTACTCACCATCATTTTTATGACGGTGGGTGCAGATCCATTCACTAGCAGGTTTGATAAGGAGAAAATTGGCGACTACCTTTAAGACTATAGCGTGGATTCAATACTGACTTTTTAGTTTTTGATGTTTTGCAGTATTACATAGTATATGTCAATTAGAAACCTTAAGGTTATATATATATATATGGATTGAGCATTAGTTTCCCGACTTAACACATGTTTATTACACTAATTATCAATTTTTTGCTATATATATAAACAAGTGATTGTGTTTTCCTAGTTTTCCACACCTAAGATTTGTATTGATTGCTTTCGCTAAATTTATTAAGGCTTTCGCTGAATAATCTATAAGTTGTTAAAAATCTTAATTAACTTGGAAGTTTAATAACAATGAAAGTTATGTAATGTTTATCTTGTACTTGATTATCGAGGATAATAGGACAAAAGGCTGACTAATATGTTGTTAAGTCCTACGTGGCTGAGATTAGGGTATAATGGCGGGATTAGGTCAGGCAGTTCCCTAGATTAGGGAAGGGGCTGTCACACTTCTCCGATGCCTAGCTTCTTAAAAACTTATAAGGGCATCATATTTATGCTTGCCTCCAAGTCACATAAAATGTTAACAAACAGATGTACTCCTATAGTTCATGGAATGGAAAAGCTTTCTAGGTCCTTCAACTATTGAGGTAACTTTCTTTGTAAAATAGCACTACATTCTTCTGCCAAGTTTAATGTTTCATATTCTTTGTGATTATGTTTTTCAAAGATTTTGTATAATTCCACATATGTTCTAATGCATTAGCGAACGTGATGTTTATGTGTAGTTTCTTGAACATTTTTACAAACTTCTTGAACTGTTCTTGATCTTTCTGCTTCTTAAATCACGAAGGATATAATAGTGTTGGAGTGACTAATGGTGGGTTTCAGGAAATGTCACTCTCCTCAGTACCACATCTCTTTTTTCCTTTTCTCCGACAACCTTCTTTTAAGCCAATTGTGATTCTTCTGCTGGTGCAACTTCTTTTTTATTATTGATGTCACTTTCTTTGTGTTCAGAATCCTTTTGATGTTGCTTTTTGCTTGGTTTCCTTGTGTCATTTGATGTATTTTTAGTTGCACTGGATCATTGGTTATTTTTCCACTTCTTAATTGGAGTATGTTTACAATCTCCATAGGATTCGAGACCGTGTTACTTGGAAATTCCCCTTCCTTCCTCGAATTCAAAGCAATTGCAAGCTGACCAAGTTGTCGCTCCAAATGCTTATTGGATTGGGTTCTCTTATCATCCATTCGCTTAAGAGTTTGCTTCACATTCTTCATTTATTTCTCATTGCTTTCATGATTGTCTCTATTGTTGATGTTAATGGATGGCAAAAATCTCTCAATTGACTTCAATGAAGTCATTTCTTCACTTTGGCCTAGCTTCCCTTGTTGGAATTGTTGAAAAAAACCTGGAGGTAGCTTCAGTGCATTATCAAGGTTTCCATATGAAAAGTTTAGGTTGTTGTATCCTTGATATCATTGTCAAGCCATTCCTTTCTTCCTGATGTTATTCCCATAATTCTAATTATTCATGAAGTTGACATCTTCAAACTCCATCCCTTATTGCATGTCCAATGGATTTACTACCATTGCTAGGTGATTAATAGGTTACTTAATTACTTGCACTTGTGGACTTGATTGTCTCATTTGTAGCTTTGCTATTTGACTACTTAGGTTAGATAATTGTGCCATGATCGCTGCTTGTGAATCAATCTCAAAAACTCATGCTGTCTTTCTCACTATGGAATGAATTCCTAATATAGAATTCAAGGATATAAGATCTAGAAGAATTAGTGCTCCATCTTCATTCTTAGTTAGTAGAGAACCACCTACTACATAACCCATTAATTTTCTTATGTTGTGATTCATTCCATACTAAAATATTTGCAATTGTGCATTGACATATCCATGTCCAGGACATCTTCTAAACATTTCTTTAAATCTCTCCTAAGCCTCACTAAGACACTCGGTATCATCTTACTTGAATTGGTTGATCACCAATTTCCTTTCACTAACTTTCATTGGGGAAAGAATTTGTCTAGGAACTTTTCAGTAATATCCACCCATGAAGTCATGCTCCCTGCATTCAATCCTTGAAAATAGGATTTGACTTTTCTACCAAATGAGAATGGGAAAAGTCTCATCCTAATTACTTCCTTCGTAACTCTAATAATTTCAACACTATCACACTTCTCCAGAAAGATCTCCACATGTGCAATTAGATTCTCACTTGCTAACATATTGAATATGCTATTATGCACCATGTTAATGAGAGAGATACTCAACTAAAATTCAGTAGTGTCAGCTGGAAGCCTCATCACTCCGTTGTATGTTTCTTGCACCTTGAAGGCATATTTGTCCTCGCACTCTGTCTTGCACTACTAGATCACGTTCTGGTTGATTGTTCCTTCGATCCTGATTTTGGTTTCGGCTTCCCGCTTGAGCATCCACTATCTTAGTCCCTTTCTTTTTCTTTCCCTTGTTTTTCTAGTCAATTTCCAGATCGTAAGGCAGTAGGTCCTTTTCACCTTGACTACGCATGCACTACCTATTCCCTGAGAAAGAAAACATAAGAAAAAAAATCAAGTGCAAATTATCAAACTAGAAACTAACACTCTTCATTTTTTCTTCTTATAAACTTAAAAGTAAATTGCTAAAAATAAAATTCTTAACAATTATGTAAACTAAACTAAACTAATTGTGGCGACCTATCCCCGACAACGGCGCTAAAAACTTGATCGTAACTGCCAGTATTATGGTTCAATTGTAGTAATAATGTGATCGACGAAGGTCGATTACGTATATCATTCCTCTTGGAAAGGTGTATTTGGAAACTTTTACTTAATTAAGTTTATTATATTCTTAAGAAGCTCTCTTTTGTTTTGACTTAAACTAAACTACTCTATTCTATAAAAACAATATAAATTAACTTGTATTCTTATATTTAGAAAACTTTTAGTTCACAACTTCACTTTGGTAATGAATTACTATGCTTCCCATATTACATTTCCTTCATCTTTCTTATGTGTGTGTAATGCATAATTAGAATTGATAGATTTCCTTAATATTCAATTTAACCCACTATCATGGTGAAAAATATATTAATGTGCAAACTAGAACTCCACCTATTGATGTGAATAATGTAAGTCTCACACATCATTAAGTACCAAATCTTTAGACTCATAAACACTTAAGTTTACTTTCCATGTCACCCTAATCAACAACTATCTATCGATGTTATATATTTTACGGTTGTGTTCTTCATATCCAACTTAAAAGCTCCAATGACCATTGTAATTCCTAAAACCCCTAATCAACAAACATTTGATCAAGAGGTTCATAGCATCAGGCATAGAATCAAACACAAATTCTAACCATTGCACCTTTGAAAAGTATAATCCATTCATACTTCTTTTTTGCATAGTATTCATACCATAAGATCCGTTAATCCCTAAGATAAATGGACTACTCTTCATCAAAAACACACAATTCATGGTATTCATTGCAATCAAAGATGAAATCAAATAACTTTAATTAAATCAAAGAACAATATCGAATCACCACAATTGGAGTATTCAATGTATCTCCTTCAAAAGCTCTTCTCAATATTCAAATATAATGTAAACTATGCTAATCTACAATGGTGGTTGTTGATCTACCATAATCTATGACTTTACCATGTTCTAATACCTATTTATACTCCTAAGATTCCTTAAAGTACAATTAGACACCATAATTAACAATCTCAAATGAACTAGAATTCCAAAACTTTCTAATTTTTTTCCATGATGCTGTCTATATGTGATCCATGCTCCCTGTATGAAGTAACAGCGCAGCCACATCATCAACATTTCATCTGTATTTTTTGCTTATAGTAGACTCGGTGCCGCCTGTACACTTGCCCGACGTCGTCTGTGTAAACCCCACAACATTAACTTTTACATGCACAACGTCAACTCTCTTGCATATTTTCCTTTGAACCCTACGCTTTCTCTATGCCTTGCGCTCATTCTCAACGGCATTACTTGTGGTTTTGTGCTTTTCTCCTCATTTCATCATAAAATCACTTTTATGTCTCTTTTATGCCTAATAGAACTGAAAACACATAAACATAAACAATTAGAGCTCGTTCAGGTATATTTAGACCAATTATACAACTAAATTAACCTTATAAATAATTCTAATTAACTACTTATCATTCGTACACAAAGAACGACTTTACATGATTTCAAGTGGTCCAAAATAATGAATTTTATGGGATAAAATTCATATCGGAGAAGCTTTTACATTTTACTATATTAATGCTTATTTAAAAAGGTATGTCATTCACTCTAAAAGGCCTAAATACAATATTTGTATAAATAGGTGTTTAAGTGAAAGCATAGTAGACGTACAAAAGAGGCTGAAACCCTAAAATGAATTGTTTTTTGTTTTTGCTGTTATGTAACTTTTTTGGACTTTGGGGAGAAAAGAAAAAGGTTTTCTAGGTCTCCCAAAGCTAGCACTTCAACTTGTGGTCACTTTTTTTGTGTAGATTGATGATAGTGGGCATTCGTGTGAATGTCTTGAAGATCGATTAACATAAATAGGAAACCAACGTTCAAGGTATGATTTTAATTATGATAAATAGATCAATGGATTTCGTTTAATCCTATTGAGGTTTTGAAAATAAATTTAAAATTTGGTTGTGTTTTCGAACCCCTAAACCCAAAAGTGGTATCAACTCTTTCGGGTTTGATTCCATTGAATCAGATGCATGTCGTCTTTGTTATATATATGATATATTGATGAAAACATGTTAATAATAGATGTATATTTTATATGCATGCCTTTGTGATGACTATTGGCATGTTCTTGAATGATGCATGTGATGTATACTCATGATTTAATTGCATGTTAGTTTGCTTTCATGCCAGTAACCATGTTTTTGTTAATTTGAACTATTATTGAAAAGATTGAATTTCGTATTTTGTGATCCATGATACTGTTATGTATAATCCTTACCTTGTGTATTGGATGCATGGACGAAATCTCTATTTTCTTTATACACATTAAAGTTATACTGTTTTAAATTTCTTAAATTGTATAAGTCTGAATATCAATTAAAAACTAAAATGATTAGAACGGATTGAGAGTAGTAATTCGTGATTCACATACATATTATGTATTGATTTGGTTAAGGATTAAGATTATTCTTATTAATTTAGAAATCACGTATACTTGTTCTGGTAATATCTATTTTGTGAATAAATCCCTATTTGGTAGGAATAGAAATAGATATAACATAAGATACTATTTTAGATTCCTATGAGATAAGAAATAAATTTTAAATGCAATTTAGATAATGGTAAGTTACGATTTGTGAAATCTTTCTAATTTGGATTAGAACGCGAGATTAGTTGGACGTGGGCCTATGTTAATTAAAATTTCTTTAATTAACTTAACTGAAATAAAGGGATTGTTTTGGTCAATGAGATTGACATAAATAATTAGAGATTTTAGATGGATCTCGATTTTCGAAACTAAAAAGTGTTGTCTAAAAAAAAGGGGCGCTGCCCCCTATACCCCTGTATGTTGCTCGGTCAGTGCAACCACTGCCCACTGACCGGTCGGTAGGAAAGCCATCTAACTAATCCTAGCGCAAGGAAATTCGTCTTTAGTGAATAGTATTTAAATTTCCTAACTTGTTTAAAGATTCTACAAACATGAAAATATGTTATATTTAATTGTTAAATTTAAATTACAAGAATAATAAAACTGAATAAAAATCCATCTTTAAAATCTTAAGTTACGTGTCACCCAAAAATCTAAACACTTGTCAAGGCCTCGATTACCTGAATATAGCTTCAGCCATAGATGGGTGTATTGTGTTATCTTGGTGAGGCAAGCTGGGTAAGAGTTACCTAGATGTTTAAAATGGTTGGACTTAATAAAGCTATCAAAAAAGTTTTAGGCTTTAGGCACAAGATGAGATAAAACATGCTGAGATATAAGATATCATAATCTCATAACCTAATTAAAAGTTACATAAGATGTAATTGGTAAAAGCTACCTACCTAAATAATCTAGTTCTATGTTTCATGCCATAGCTTGTTTTAGAACCATATGAAATATGGATTTTAATCCCCTAAATTAATATAATATTTTAAGAGGGTTCTTAATTTAGTGGGAGTCAGTTCCTCTTTACTAAAATAAACTTTGCATAATCTTTGTTGTAGATCAATGGCCTTTTCAAGTCAGACCAATCCTATATCACTTCGTTCCATCCTAAAGAATGATAAGTTATATGGGACAAACTTTGTTGACTAGTTCAGAAACTTGAGAATTGTTCTTGTGCATGAACGCGAGTTGTATCTCCTGGGTGATCGATACCTAAGGAACCACCAGCCAATGCCATTAAAGCTGTGAATGATGCACATTTGAAGCATGTGAATGACTCAATAAATGTTGCATGCATTTTGTTGGTTACTATGATTCTCGAACTTCAAAAGGACACGGAACTCATGTAAGCCTACAACATGGCTATGACATTGAAGGAAATGTTCCACAGCATGTAAGGCAAGTAAGGTTCGAGACAGTAAAGAACCCTAATTCTTGGCAAATGGCTGAAGGCGGGTCAGTTAGTCCTCATGTTCTGAAGATGAAGGGCTATGTTGACCAACTTGACAAACTTGGATTTCCTATTAGCCAAGTGTTGGCTACGGATCTGATCCTTAATTAATATCCTGATAGTTATCATAGTTTGTGATCAACTATAATTTGAATAACATGGAGAAATCATTTTTAAAGTTGCATTTGATGCTTAAGATTGCCGAATAGTCGATGAGTCATTATTTGTGCACTCTTTTCATAGGGATTTTGCTATATAAATTAAGTCCAAAGAATGTTTTATGGCTCTATATGTTTACTTTGGAGATTATAGGGTATTTGAGTCTTTGTGCGTGAATTTGACGAAGTCGGGAAAGAATTCAATGTTTGGTAAAAAACCAGCAGGGTTGACGCCCCTAAAAGGAACTGACGGTGCCATGGAGAAGCCATGACGCAAAGCAAGGCGTCAGGCTAGAAGACTAGATGACGCTATAAATGAACCAACGACACTAGACTTCACAAGGATGACGATACCAACGACGCCAAGATAAGAAATAGAAACTTCAGACTGACTTGCTGTTCAAAACTTACTATATTATGCCACGCCACCATCCGGCGCCCTCCCTTAATAACAACGGCACCACCAACGGCACTAGATTTGCAGAATACAAGTTTTGCAATTTTTAGAAGGTTTTTACTTCTCGGGCTATCCTATTCTTGTACCCACACTTACCAATATAAAGGAGGTACCTTTAAAAACGAAAAGACATTGTACTTCAGAGTGATTTAGGAGTAGAGCAAGGTAGAGTAGCCATGTCCGACTAGGTTCTTTAATAACTAGGTCAGGGATGAAGCTCTATAGTAAGTAATAAGTTTGTTTTCATGTCTAATTAAGGTTTTCTTTAATAATAATGTTTTTTTTTAAGTTCTTTATCTGTATGTTATTATTTTTTAACGATGTCTCAATGGTAGTTTAGAGTTTGTATATTCATTGAAAATCTATAGGCATAAACCCATTGACATGCTATCAATCAGGTTGAGTCCGTGATACCAACCGGGTTGAGAAATGGAAATTACTTAGAGCAAGAAATCTAACACACTTGTTTTAGGCGAATAACATCGAGAACCAGGTTAAATCTTGAAAGTGGTTGCCCCAATTTTATCTAAGGGTAGGTGTTCCCAAAGAGCCATTAATGTTGCTCACGTGCTAAATCTTGAGAGCGGTTGCCTAAGGTTGTACAGTGGAAAAGGGAAGTTTTTAATGAGCGGTTGCCCTATCTATCGAGAATAGGGGGATTAACACCTATAGCATATCTAGGGAAACTGTTTTAAAACCCATCCTTCAAAACCGACGAAGCAAGACATGGAAATAACATAGGGCAAGATTGTGGATTCCTAGACTTAGGTATGCTTTACTATTCACGAGTTTCAATTATTTACTTTCTTGTTTAGTAGATCTTTAGGATAAAACTCTTTCAAACCCCCTCCCCCAGATTTACTTTTCTGTTTGTTGAATTCAATTTGACTGAATTCTATAGATTTGACCGCATACTTGCTTCTACAACATTCCAATAGGATTAGTAACCTTTTACATGTTACATTTAACTCGCGCGACACGTTATCAAATTTTGGCACCGTTGCTAAGGATTCAGTTCCAAATTAAGATTAACTTTTATTTTCTTTTTCTTTTTGTTTTGTTCTCTGAGTCTACTAGTTTATGAACGGTAGGATAACTCGATCTAAATCGATTGGTTCACTATTACTTTTCGATTAAGAAATCAACAGAACCCACCAAAGGGTGGCTAGGCAAGCTCTAAACAAAAAGTCTAATTTTTTCCAACATACTATGGCTCACAACACTCGCTACGGTAGCGGTGATCGCCAAATTACCATGGGGTACATCAATAAAGATCTTCTAAATCTTCTTACATAACAACCTTTCTGCATAAACTTTCCACCAAATGACGAAGCTTTCGAGCTTAAGTTTGGCTTTATTCACCTCTTGCCCACATACCATGACATGGAGATTGAAGACCAGGTGGCCTTCTTAAAGGGGTTTTAGACGAGTTGCCAGTCTGAGAAACCTCCTCAAGCGGAAAAGAACATGATAAAGCTTAGGGTTTCCCATTCAACTTAAAGGATAAGGCCAAAAATTGGCTCTTTTATCGCCACCCTAGCTACATTAACTCATGGCACGATATGACAGATGAGTTCCTCCATGAATTTTTTTTAGGATAAGGTAACCCAACTCATCTATGAGATATGCAATATCATGATGAAGACCGATGACTCTATTGGTGATTAATAGGGCCGCTATAAGCCCTTAATTGCCAATTGTCCACATCATGTCCAATTCGATAGGGCCATTGTCCGGTTCTTCTATGTCTGCTTGTCCCCTAGATAGGCGTATGATTGAGAGCGTTTGTGGTGCTCACATTCGTGACAAAACCCATATGCAGATGAAGCAACTCTACGAGGACACATTGCAACAATCCTGATTATATGGGGATATTTGTGTTTATGCGCGTCAAAGTCTATCATTTGGAGCTACTACTAGCTCCATTGATAAGACAATTGATCAGTTGACTTCCCTAGTAGAACGTCTCCTAAGCAATGGCCAAGCACATATTAAAGCTTGTGGATTCTGCTCTGCCATAAGCCATGTGACTAATGAATGTATAACTCTATTTGAGGACCATCAGCAAGCCAATGTTATAGGTAACCAATTCCAAGGGCAAACCCGGGCGCCCTTTAGAAATATCTACAATCAAGCAACGGCGAGGAATAACCCCAATTTCAGTTATGGGCCTCAAAACAAGAACTATTTATCCTTTGCCCCAAGAGGACAACTGTTGCCTGAACCACTGACTGATAATTCCTCACTAGAGGACATGATTAAATCTCTAGGGGCTTAATAGAGCCAATCTTCTAGATATGTCAACCGATTTCAAGTGAACACTGATAAAGCTTTAAGTAACACAAATTTCGTGGTCCGAAACCTAAAGGTCCAGGTGGGCTAAGTAGCATAACAACTGGGAAAATTAAAGGAGGTGGGAAATTCTCTTATTCAAACTTGCCCAAATCCATATGCGAATGCCAATGCTATTACACTTTGTAGTGGCAGAGGATATGGGGGATCCAAATGGTGACGACCCCTTCTCTAATTAGGGCACCGCCTTGCCTAATCTCATCATTAAGCCTTAATCTCAGCTACATAGGACTTAACAACGTATTAGTCCACCTTTAGTCCTATTCTCCTGAATACACATGTCCATGATAAACAACACACAACTCATATTATTATAAACTTTCAGAGTAAGTTAAAACTTTTAAATTATTATTAAAATAGTGAAAGTCTTAATGATTTAGCATGAGCAATTAAATATAAATCTTATATGTGGAAAACAGGAAAGCACAATCACATGTATATATATATCAAAATGGCGATAACCAATGTAATAAACATGTGTCAGGTTAGGGAACTAACGCTCAACCTTAACATATGTACAACCTGAACGTATCTGAAAGACATGATGTATGTAATACTGTAAAACATAAAAAATGTACAAAGTCAGAACCACATGCACGCCATAAGCTTAGAGGTATTTGCTAACCTTCTCCTTAGAAGGCTTTCTAATCGTCGGATCTGCACCCACCGTCATAAAAATGATGGTGAGTACAGTAAAAAAAATAACATCTAAAGATTCTCATCTATATTTCCAAATATATAAAAGGTATTTAAAAGCATAAAGATAGCGAATAATTTTTGAAAATGAAATATGCTAGTAAATACTGAAGCTAAACAAGTGAAACTAACACTAGGCTAAGTAGTGATCATATAGGTCCAGTCGGTAGTGAGCTACGTCACTTTTTCCTTTAAGGCCACTCAAAATGGACATGCGTATTTCGCACAGTCTAGTATTCATTTGTCCACAACCCCAGAGACTCTAACTTTGTGTGTCATGCCATAATATTTGTGGCGAGTGCCGACATCCCTAGGGACTCTAACCCCATGTGCTGCTCATCTCATTATAGTGCAATGGACCTTAGCCAGTAGGACTACTTTACATTCATAAGGAAGAGTTATTAAGAACTACAGAGTAAAGTTATTGCTTACAAAAGCACTATAAGTAAGAGTACATGTCCATATCCGATTCAACAATACAACTATCCTAATAGCATGCTATCTAATTCTTAAATCAATTCATAAAAAGCCAACAAGTACAGTAGACGAGAATAGAGTCAATGAATCAATTCAAAGAACGATATCATGACCAAAACAACTCACTATGCAAGTAGAATCAACCAAAATTCATGATATCTAATCACAAGGCACATACTAGTCAAAATAGACCATAGAACAATGATATATTGGAAATGAAATGTAGAAAATAATCTCAACAGATTTACTTACATGGCACACAAAGCTTCAAGGCTAATCTGGCCTCTCGACACCCCATAATGCGTACCCGAACTCTCAAAACTCTCCTCTAAGTTCTCAAGATTAATTAGGGTGTTTTAGGACTTGTAGAAGCTATTAGAGTTGGTTTAAATGGTTGTAAATTCTAATTTTTAAAATCAGCCTCATTGATTTGGTTATGTCTAAATCTACCTAACTAAAATAGAGACAATTTTGGTGCAACAACTTGTGAGATAATTTCAATTACTAAAATGTAAAAATTATGTATTATAGTACAAAGAGAAGTTTTGAGAGCTATGTCTTATCTTTCCAGAACTATAAAGTATGCACAATTTCATCAGAATCGAAGGAAATATGAAAATTGTACCACAATGGCTCAAATCATTTTTAGCTTTGGACCAACAACTTTAAAAAATTCATTTCTCCTAAACTATATCTTGAAAACTCATGATTATTTTATTGAAGCCTAAAAACATATCCTAGAACATCATACTAAAAAATGAGCTTAATACAATAATAAATGAGGGAGTTACGCTTAAAACAATAGGACATTAATAAAATTGTGAACCCAGAAATTACAGATTCATCACCAACGTTGCAGAGGGTTTTAAATATGAAAACATTCGAATTTCAAAATATTTCAGAGGCAAAAGTTGTTCCTTTTTGAATTATCTTTCAAATGCCACCTGAATGGGTCCATTTCAATTTAAAATGAGGAAGTTATGACCATAATACAAAAATTGGTTCATAACAACAACATGCAGAATTTCCAATTTCACTTTACAACTTAAAAAACTCATAATTTTTTATTTCAAAACTAAATTAAGAACTTCTTAACAACATGTGTCAGCTTGAAATGAGGAATCCAAATATATAACCCATTCAAAGACTCAAGCATCTACCCTCTGAAAATAACCAAAAATCAGAACTGATTTCAAACTTAAAACGCAAAACTAAAGATTTTGACAAAACTTTGCAAATTAGTAGTGTAGATTGGTTTAACTAGTTGTAGATCCTTCTAAACTTGATCAAACACTTTTCGATCCATTAGAATTTCCCCATAATGTTGCTGGTTTGTCTCTCCAGAATCGTCCCTATCTTTTCAATTGAGATGCAAATGATTTGCATGAAAAATCTACTATCTCCTTTATTATATTAATGAAACCAATTTGTGTCCATTGATCTTGATTTACACACTCATCTCTAGGAAAATCTATTGTCTTATACCCATACTACAATCCACTAACCTACCCACTAACTCATCCTTCCTAGCACATACTTTAACTCAATTTACCTTGTGATGACGTCTATATGTATCTCGAGGTACATCGATGCCTATTGTTTTATTTTTCTAACTTAGGCCACATTTATGTAAATTGAACTATAGGCACATTGAATTAGCTATTTTAAGTCACATTAACTTAAATTAAGACCTATCACATCACTCTCAAACCCGGTACCATGCTGACACGCATCTCGAGGCGCATTCTCGTTGACGTCTCGACATCTATATACAAGTAGAAGTGACTTAATAAGTCTACACAAATACATTACACTAAGAATATTCCACAATAAGACTAAAATATACCTCAGCCACATGCCTCGGTCAGTGCACATATCTTGATGCGGCTCCCACATCACGGGTCAATGATCCTGATTATAGGAACAATTAGGATTAAAAATTTGGGCCATGACACAAATACTGAAATAAATCACCCACCTCAAAGGAACTATCAAACGAGGAGGAGAATGAAGTAGAAATCCAATGACCAACCCCTAAACAAAGGGAAGCTCCCCAAAAGGAAGCTCCGCCTATTTACAATGTCAAACCTCCCTTTCCCCAACGCTTGATGATAGATAGAAAAAGGGAGGAAGAGAAAGATATTCTCGAGACCTTTAGAAGAATAGAAATTAACATTCCACTACTTGATGCATTGAAACATGTTCCTAGGTATGCAAAGTTTCGCAAGGAGCTTTGCACCAACAAAGGAAGAATGAAATGCTTCAAGAGGATTTAATTGGGAGAAACTGTCATGGTCATCCTACAAAAGAAACTTCCTCCTAAATGTAAGGACGCCAGGATGTTCTCGATACCTTGCATTATAGGGGATGTTAATATTCTAAGGGAAATTTGCGTTTTTGGTGCTTCCATAAATGCGATGCCTCTATGCATTTATGATAAACTCAACATGGGAGTTTTGGAAGAAACAAGGACCATGATTCAACTGCAGATCAGTTAGTGATCAGATCGGTAGGTGTGTTAGAAGATGTACTGGTAAGAGTAAATGAATCATATTTCCTACAGATATCTACATAGTAGACATGAAGGATGTGGAACGATTCCCAACCTCCTCATCTGTTCTCTTTAGAAGGCACTTCTTGGGCAAGGATGAAAATTGACCTATGTGAGGGAACCCTCACCATGGAAATCGAAAGTGAGACGATCAAGTTCAACATCTACGACACTGTATGTGTTGGGTTTTGGGGTCATATGGAGCAGAAAGTTCAAAACAATTTTTGAAAAATCCTTAATAAGATAGAAAAAAGGTTCCAAGAAACTAGATCTACAAAAGTAAACCATACCTTAATTCGTGATTTTCTTATATGCTTGTTCGATCTCTAAGACGTTCAAGCACACGTCCTCTATTAAAAATCCACACACGAATGATGACCATAATCTGGAGTGCTAGCCCCATGAGAGATTGAAAACATTTTTTTTCTCTCCTAAAGTCTAGAGAACTTAAAATTTGCAAAATGAAAATCTAATTTCATTTAAGGGTTTCATCCTTTATTTATATGTGTAGATAAGCTCTCACTTAAAATCCTATTTGTAATACAACTATTGTATTTAGGTAGTTTATGCAAATTACATATACGCCCCTATTAATAAGTTATCACATTACAAATCGTAAGGGCTTTTATGTCGTGAATTTTATAATGTAAAATTCATAACTTCGGACGAATTAAAATTGTGCAACGTCATTCTTTTTGTGAGACCCAATAGGTTCATGCACGTTGGCAGTGAACCAAAACCATTTTGGTACATAAGTCATAAGCAATCTCTAGCGAGGCATTATGACTATTCAAGTAGCATGAATATCAAAATTGATACAACCTAATGAATAACATATATCATATCCTTTTGTTGTGCGGTATCCTTTGAATAAACGTAAGGCATGGAAAGTCACCCTTAATGTTCAATCATACTAGTCTCAATCTTTATGTAAATTGAAAACATCAAAGTAACATTGGTCATATCAATTCATATGGAATTAGCCATTATCAGTCTATCATATCGAGGGATCCATTGATATCTCTCTATACGAGAGTGACAAATTCTATCTTAATTACACACCTTCACATATTATTCACATGGTAACCAATCACAATCTTTATAATCGTTTGGTTAAATATAAAGTTTGATTGTGTGAAATTACCATGCTCCTATTATTGAAGTCTATGGTAATCTCAAGTCGAAGGAATAAATAATATACATATCATGAGTAAAACCTATGACTTAGTCCATGTGGTGTTTTCATAGAAGGTCGTTCCAGTACCTTGTTCCCTAATAAGTACTCATGATCTTGATTCGTATCCCTATACGTATGATCATCAAATAACCATCAATCAAGAATCACACTAGTCTTAATAGATTATAGTTTTCAGTATAATGACTGACCAGGGACATTTAGGATATTACAACAAATACTCATGGGTCTTATTGTAAGGTAAACATGCAATCACTTATAATAAACAACAAATAAAAACCTTAATTTTATTAACTTAAATCATAAGATAAACAATGTTTGTAGATTGACCTAGGGCACATGCCCCAACATCTTCTACTTGCACTATGGCCAATCATCCATGTATCTAATACCTGATGACCTAACATAACCATCATGTTTCGCTTGTGGAAGAACCTTTGTTAAAGGATCTACAACATTGTCTTCTTTAGGAACTCTACAAATCTTCACGTCTCCCCTCTCAATGTTTCTTGAATTATTTGAAAACGTCTAAGTATATTTTTGAATTTGTGTTGTGATATTGGTTCCTTGGCCTGTGCTATCGCCCTGTTGCTAGCACAATATAAGCAAATGAGGTTTATTGTACTGGAACCACACCAAGTTCAGAAATGAACTTTTTGATCCAAACTGCCTCCTTAGCTGCATCGAATGTTGCAATATTCTCAGTTTTTGTTGTAGAATCTGCTATAGTTTCTTGCTTTGAACTTTTCCAGCTCACTGCGCCTCCATTTTAAGTAAACACATATTAAGACTGCGATCTGAAGTTTATCGCCCTGTTGTTGTCACAATACAAGTAAACATGGTTAGCTGTATTAGGAACCACTCCAAGTTCTGAGATGAACTTTTTGATCCAAACTGCCTCCCTAGCTACATCAAATGCTGCAATATACTCAGCTTCTATTGTAGAATCTGCCATAGTTTCTTGCTTTGAACTTCTCTAGCTCACTGCGCCTCCATTCAAAGTAAACACATATCCAGACTACGATCTGAAGTTATCTATATTAGTTTAAAAACTTGCATCTGTGTAACCATTTATAACAAGCTCGTCTTCCAAATTTCCATAAATCAAGAACACTTCTTTAGTCCTTCTAAAGTACTTAAGAATATTCTTTACTACTATCTAGTGACTCTCACTGGGATCAGACTGATATCTGCTTATTGCGCTTAAAGAATATGATACATCAGGTCGGATACATAATATGACATACATGATAGATCCAATAACTAATACATATGGAATAGTATTCATGCGCTCTCGCTCTTCATTAGTATTTAGACATAGAGTCTTACTAAGACTTATATCATGAGACATTAGCAACGACCATCTTTTAGAGTCTCGTATACTGAACCTATTAAGTACCTTGTCTATGTAAGCACTTTGACTTAGACTGATCAGCCTTTTAGATCTATCATCTTAATCCCAAGGATGTAGGCTACATCTCCTAAGTCCTTCATTGAAAGACACTTCCCTAACCAAGATTCGATACACTACAAGGTTGGGATGTCATTTCCAATGAGTAATATATCATCAACATACTGTACCAGGAAAACAACCATGCTCCTACTGACCTTCTTGTATACACAAGGCTCATCTTCATTTTTAATGAAACCAAATTCCTTAATAGCTTTATCAAAATGAAGATTCCGACTCTGAAAAGCTTGGTTTAATCCATAAATGGATCTTTGAAGCTTGCATACCTTCCTAGAATTCTCAGGATGAACAAACCCTTCAAGCTGTATTATATACATGTCCTCAAGTAACTTTTCATTTAGGAAAGCTATTTTGACATCCATTTGCCATGTCTCAGAGTCATAATATGCGGCTATGACAATTAGAATTATAATGGATTTAAGCATGGCTATAGGAGAAAAGTCTCATCATAATCAACACCTTTAGTCTGTCTAGCATTGCTTTATAAGTATGCACATTGCCATCCATGTCAATTTTTTCTTGAAAACCCATTTACATCTAATGGTCTTACCACCTTTTGGTAAATCAACCAGGTTCCAAACTTGGTTATCATAGATGGATTGCATCTCAGAATTCATAGCACTAAGCCATTTATCTACCTCAGGGCTAGACACAGCCTCTTGATAAGTATTAGGTTTATTTTGATCCATAAGCAACACCTCACTACTATCAGTAATAAGAAATCCAAATCTTTTAGGTTGATGTCTTACGCTATCAGGCCTACGTGGGCCTTGTGATACCTGTGGAGGTTCAACTAGTTTAAGACTTTGTTGATCTTCTATTGGCGGTTGAGGGTTTATTTGTGGTTCTTGAACTTCTTCAAGACTTACTTTATTCCCATTGTTGACTTTTAAATAAATTTTTTCCATAAAGACACAATTTCGAGCCACAAACACTTTGTTCTCAATAGGATTATAAAAGTAGTATCTTCTAGTTTCTTTAGGATAACCAACAAATACACACTTGCAGATTTGGTTGATAATTTTTCTGAGATTTGTCGTCGTACAAAAACCTCATAGCCCCTAATGTTAAGGAAAAACAAACTTGGTCTTTTTCCAAAACACATCATGTGTTTTATCAATCACTTTAGAAGGAACACGATTTAGTGTAAACGCAACAGTTTCTAAGGCATAACCCCAAAAGGAAATAGGAAGATCTACATGACTCATCATAGATGGAACCATATCCAATAAATTTTGATTTCTCCTATCAGAAACACCATTCCATTATGGATTTGTTAGGGGAGTTAACTGTGAGATAATCCCACAATTTCTAAAATGATCATCAAACTCTTGGCTTAAATATTCACCACCTTGATCTCATCGAAATTCTTTAATAGTTTTACCGAGTTGATTTTGCACTTCATTATTAGATGTTCAAAATATCTCAAAAAATTTACCTTTATGTTTCATGAGATACACATAACCATATCTACTAAATCATCGTGAATGTAATGAAGTACTGATAACCACCTATAGCCATTGTGTTTATAGGACCACATACATCAATATATATTAGACCCAATAAATCACTTTCCCTTTCACTGTGTTCGGTAAAGGGACTCTTTATCATCTTACCTAATAAACAAGATACACATATTACATATGATTCAAAATCAAATAAATCTAAAATTCCATCTTTATGGAGTTTAGAAATGCGTTTCTCATTTATGTGGCCAAGACGATAATGCCAAAGGTAAGTTTGACTCAAATCATTTGACTTGAATCTCTTTGTATTTACGTTAGGAATAAGAGTATTTGTAGATCTTTTCATGTTTAGAATATAAAGATCATCACGCAAATCAACATTCGCATAGAAAACATCTTTACGAGAAATAGGGCATTTATTATTCTCACTAATGAAATTAAAACCATCCAAATCCAAACATGAAACTGAAATGATGTTTCTGCTCAAGGCAGGGACATAATAATAATTATTTTAAACTAAAACAAGTCCACTAGGTAAAATTAACTCATAGCATCCTATAGAAAACGCATCAACCTTAGCTCCATTTCCAACTCGTAGGATGACTTCTCATTTCTTTAGCATTCTACTTTTATTTAGACTCTACACATTAATACAAATGTGAGATCCACATCCGGTATTCAATACCCAAGAATCACTAGTAGACAAGTTAACTTCAATAACGTAAATACCTGAAGCGGTAGTCGTACAACTCTTTTTTTTCATTAGATCTTCAAGATAAAGCTTGCAATTTCTAAACTAATGCCCACGTGCATGGCGAAAATGACAATTTCTTTCTTTTTCCTTTTCCTTCTAGGACTCTGAAGTAGAAGCAACATGTGGCTAGACTTGTTTTATAGACTTTGTGACAGTCACAACAGCCTTGAAAACTTTAGCTTTGCCTTTGCCTTTTTTCTTTATAGCTTTTCCTTTCTGAACCATTAACATATTAGAAATAGGTTTCTTGACATTATGCTCAGTAGTTTTAAGCATCAAATGCAACTTTGAGATAGACTTTTTTCTTTATAGCTTTTCCTTTCTGAACCATTAACATATTGCCTTGGCTTATAGGAAATCAAAGTCTGTCAAGATGGTTAATATAGCCCTTCATTTTCAGAACATGAGGACTAACTGATGCACCCTCTTGCCAATTTGCAAGAATGAAAGTTCTTGACTGCCTCCAACCTTTCTTTCCTAGCCTGTTGTTGGAACATTTCCTTCAGCATCATAGCCATGTCGTAAGCTTCCATGAGTTCCATGTCCTTCTGATGTTTAGGTACCACGGTTGCCAATATAATGCATGCAACATCAGTTGAGTCGTTGACATGCTTAGTATGTGCATCCTTCACGGCTTTAAAAGCATTGGCTGGTAGTTCCTCAAGAATAGAATTATCCAGGACATACAACTTGCATTCATGCTTAAGAGCAATTCTCAAGTTTCGAAACCAGTCAAGAAAATTTGTCTCGAAAAACTTATCGTTCTCAAGGATAAATCGTAGTGACAAGGGATTAGTGTGATTTGAAGAGGCCATAGATCTATAACAAAGATTATGCAAAAGTTAATTTTAGTATATAGTAGTATACTCCCACTAAATTAACAATGCTCCTGAAAACACTTTTAATTTAACGGGCTAAAATCTATGTTTCACCTAATTCCAAGACAGCTAGGCATGACACTTTAAATTATGTTATTTAGGTAGGTACCAATTACCAATTACATCATATGTAACTTTTAGTTTTTTATGAGATTATAACATCTTATGTCTTAGCATGTTTATCTCATCAAGTGCTTAAATCCCAAAACCGTTTTGAAAGCTTTATCAAGGCTAACCATTTCAAACAATAGAGTAATCATTACTCAACTTGCCTCACCAAGATAACACAATACACTATACGGAGGCAGACCCATATTGATGTGATCAAAGCTTTGACAAGTGTTTGAGAATGATTGACATTTGACTTAAAATTCGAAAGAGGGATTTTATTTGTTTTAGTGATAATAATTAAAAAAATGTTAAATATCATATATTACAATGCATACACAATCACTAAAAAATTAGGAAATTTGACTAATATTGACTATTATACAAATTTTCTTATGCTACGAACAGTTAACAGTTGTCCCACTTGCTTGTCGGTCGAATGGACTGGTGGTTCCATTGATCGGTCAATGGATCGGGTACAGGCGCAAACGCCCCATTTTTTTAGACAACGAATTTCAATTCCTAAAATTGAGAATAGCATAAAATCTCTCATTATTTTAGTCAATGCAATTAACCAAAATTGCCCCTTATTCTAATTCCAAAGATATTAATTAAAACGTTTTTAATTAACTCGGGCCCACCTTTAACTTAATATCTTATCATAATCCAATTAGAACTTAAGATACTTTAAATCTTTAACCAATTAGAATTTGTTATATTTTTCACATATCTTATACGATTTGTAATTCTTATCCGATTACAAGTTTATCTCCTATCTAGTAAGAATACACTAAGGATAACCACAATAAGATATATGATCAAAATCAATTTCAAAATATTAATCATGCATTCAACACAAAAATCATATTAGCCTAATCATGAATTATATCGTGGAGGCATACATATTTATTAAACAAAAAGGAAATATGTATTCAACACTAGAATCACATTAACTTAAACATGACCTCTACCATGAACATACAAAATTCACATTGTTCAATATTAAAAACATATGTTAATGGAAATATTAAAAACATGAATACTATCATTGAATCAAATCTTGCATATGTATCAATATACATGAATTAACAACATGCTTTAAAACCAATTCTTGATAACAATTATCACATAACCTGTATGTACATCATACATATACATAAATCAAGATCATGTTCTCACACATATATCATATATACATCAGAGAAAATATGCAAACGTTTAATAGAACCGAGCCTAAGACTCTAATTCCACTGTTGGGTTTTGGGGTTCATACGCAACGGAAAACTCAAATTTTTATTTGAATAACCCCTAACAGGATCGAAAATAGGTTCCAATAAACTAGATCTATAAATTAAACCATACCTTTATGTGTGATTTTCTTATGTGATTGTTCGATCTCCAAGACGTTCATTTTCGCGTCATTTATTAAAAATTCACACACGAATGGTGACCACAATTTGGAGTGCTAGCCCTAAAAGAGATTGAAATCATTGTTTTCTCTCCTAAAATCTAGAGAACTAGAAATTTGCAAAAATGAAAATCATATTTCATTTTCATTTTAGGATCTCACCCTTTATTTATATGTGTAGATTAGCCATCACTTAAAATCCTATTTGTAATACAACTATTGCATTTAGGTAGTTTAAGCAAATTACACATACGCCCCTATTAATAAGTTATCATATAACAAATCGTAATGACTTTTATGTCATGGATTTTATCATATAAAATTTATTACTCTGGACCAATTAAAATTGCGCAAAGCCATTCTTTATCTGCGACCCAATATGATCATGCGACGTTAGCAGTGAACCAAAACCATTCTGGTACACAAGTCATAAGCGGTCTCTAGCAAGGCATTATGACTACCTAAGTAGCATAAATATCAAAATCGATACAACCTAATGAATAACATATATCATATCCTTTTGTCATGCGATATTCTTTGACTAAATGTAAGGTATGGAAATTCACTCTAAATGTTCAATCGTATAAGTCTCGATCTTTACGTAAACTGAAAACATCCAAGTGTTATTGATCATATAAATTCACATGGACTTGGCCATTATCAGTCTATCATATCGAGGAATCCACTAATATCTCTCTATACGAGAGTGACAAATTATATCTTAATTACACACCTTCACATATTATTCACATGGTAAACAATCACAATCTTTATAATCATCTAGTTAAAGACAATGTTTAATTGTGTCAAATTACCATGCTTCTAATATTGAAGTGTATGGTAATCACAAATCGAAGGACTAAATGATATATCTATCATGAGTAACACCTATGACTTAATCCATGTGGTATTCTCATAGCGGGTTGGTCCAATACCTTATTCCCTAAAAAGCACTCATGATCTCGATTCGTATCCCTATATGTATGATCATCATATGACCATTAATTAAGACTCACACTAGTCTTAATTCATTATAGTTCCCAATATAATGATCGACTAGAGACATTTAAGATATTTCAATAAATACTCAATGGATCTTTCTATAAGGTAAACATGCAATCACTTATAGTAAAACAACAAATGAAAACCTAAATTATATTAACTAAAATATAAGGTAAACAATGTTTGTAGATTGACCTAGAGCATATGCCCCAATAGTACGATTTCAAAGCAATATATCTTAAGTTGAATCAGCAAGAAACAAGTAAAAATCATTACTAGAGCATTGGAAAGAGACTGAAACAAAGAAAGCAGCGAGAAAATCTCTCCATGATACTTTGGTGCCTCGAGGCATCTTCATGATAAAATTTCCACTAGAACCAACACACATAACCTTTCCCCATTTCGAAATCCCCCGTAAAAATGAAAAGGAAAGAATGAAGTGGAGGCCCAAAAATAAGGGAATAAAAACCCTAAAGAGACCCCTAAGAAGGTGCAAGAAAATAGACCCATTCAGGTACCGATGAAGGTAAAGAACCTCGTATATGAGCACATATAGATCGACACCATAACAACCACTAACATAATGCCATAATCTTTTTTCGAAAGATAAAACTTAAGTTTAATGATCTAAGAGATTATTTGGAAATAATAGGAGATGGTAGCTGAGCCAGCGCAGATGGACGAGTAAAAGATGTTCTTATACAAATTGGTAAGTTCTCTTATAAGATCGATTTTACGATTTTTCCAAATTTACATGAAACCAATCCCCCACTGATATTAGGATGACCTTTCTTGGAAACTTCAGGTGCATTAATTGAAATAACCCAAAAAGTAGTTATGCTAAAATGATTTGATGAATACATGCTATTACAAGGAGGAGAAGAGATAGAAATCCCAAAGGAATATGACATGATGATTGCACCTACCGTCCCATATTTTGTTGTTTAAGCTTCCCTGCCCTGGTAATAGGGGTGGAAGGCTGGGATCTGCACTAAAAAAATTAAGAATAGTCAAAACATCGATTATAAACAACAGTGATATAGGGAGGAAGCCCATGACAATTTTGTAGTTAGTAATCGATTTTAATTCTTATTTTTTCTTATTTTCCTAAAAATGCATGAACTATTGTACTAAATTATATATATATTATCCATCTATTTCCCCTATTATTGCTATTTATATTCTCAGCCTAATTTTGAACCTTGAGGATAAGGTTCAAAATAAGTTTGGGGGTATGAGGTACGTGGACAAACTAATCAATAAAGCCTTGCAGGTTTGAGCTTGATTTTTAAAGTTTTCTTGCAACTTGAAGGAGTTCATGTTAGTATTATTTCCTTTTCATCATATCTCTTATCTTCCACTTCATTCACCACTTAGAAATTAGTAGAATAATGCATGCATGTTTTAGGTAGTTCATTATGTTTACTGTTTTATAGAGTCTTACCTACAAGTGAAACTTTGCTTTCAATTTTTGGAGTAAATATTTGGTCAAATTATTTACTTTTAAGCTCGGAAGAAGTATAAGAGCTTTTACACCTACTTGACAACAAAATAGAAACTTAGAGTAGGGATGAGTCATAATTTGAGACCAAAGTAGGCTGGTCATCGAATTAACTTTGCATGAAAATTTGAAATCACTAGGATTATGAAACTAAAACTAATCCACTTGTAATATAATTGTTAAAGATTTAGCACTTGTAAGAGGAAGAAGTAGGCTTATTCACTATAATAAAATATGGGGTTGATGATTCTACATTGGAGATCTTACTTAACTTTAGGGAAAACGAGAAGTGCTAATATGAGACTTCTAATAAAAAACAAAGAGTCCCACAAGTTTTGCAAGAAATGGAGTAGGGAACTTGATGCTTACAAAAAAAAATTGAAAAATCGGTATCCACAGGGAATGGAGCTTGAAACATACATTGAAAAACCATATAAATAGGGAAAGTGGGGATCTCTAAATGAATAAAAGGTGAAAGTTCATAAAAAGAAACTCCTATTAATAAATAAAGATTTAGCTCGAGTGTTTGTAGCTAGTTTAAGTAAGTTTTTCCAATGCTATGAACCAAATAAATGTTCTATTCAAAGATGACCATGTTCGACTAGCCTTCGAAAATTCCAAGTCATTTGTTAAGCAGATTGACCAAGTTTCGATAGTAAGGAGTCCTTTATTTTGCAAAGTAGGTATAAAGTCTTTAAGAAAACATCACCCAATTTTGCCATAATATATTTAGTCATTATAGTCAGATAACCCTTTGCTCAAGACGTGCAAAGTTCTAATATTGAGGGTTTTGGTGAATCATTATTTTTGCACTCTTTCATAGGTGTTTTGCTATGTAAATAAAGTCCAAAGTTATGTTTTATGGATCTATATATTTACTTTGGAGATTTACATGGTATTTCAGTGTTGGTGCGTGAATTAAAAAAATAAAAGAAAAAGTCAAAGTTTGATAAAAAACCAGAAGGGTTGACGTCCCCTAGAAGGAATTGACAGCCCTATGGCACGACGCTAAGCAGGGTGTCAGGCTAGAAGACTAGACGACACTGGACTTTACAAAGGAAGGCACTACCCACAACATCTGGATCAGAAATTGAAACTCCAGATTGACTTGCTGTTTAAGACTTATTATATTATGCCACGCCACCATCTTGCATCGTCCGTTAATAACCTCGAAATCACTAACGGCGGCAGATTCACGTAATATAAGTTTTGTAATTTTTAGAAGGTTTTTATTTCCCAGGCTTTCCTATTCTTGTACTAAAGCTTACTTATATATAATAGGGACCTTTATGAATAAAATACATTGTAATTCAAAGTCATTTAGGAGTAGCTCATGGTAGAGTCGCCATGTCTGGCTAGATTCTTTAATACATAAGTCGAGGTTGAAGCTTTCTAGCTGGTAGTAGGTTTGTTTTCATGTATTGTAGAAGTTTTCTTTAGTAATAGTGTTTTGTTTCTGTTCTCTATCTATATGTTATGATTTTTTAACAATGTCTCAATGGTAGTTTATAGTTTGTATATTCATTGCGAATCTCTAGGCTTAAACCCATTGACATTCTATCAATCAGGTTGAGTCCTTGATACCAACTGGGTTGAGAAATGGCAATCGCCTAGAACAAGAAACCTGACATACTTGTTGTTCTGGGTGAATAACATCAAGAACTAGGTTAAATATTGAGAGCGGTTGCCTAAGGTTATCTAGATGGTTGTACGGTAGAGTAAGGGAAGTATTTAGAGAGCGATTGCCCTATCTATCGAGAATAAGGGGATTAGGGCGTTGGTGACCCCAACACCTATAGCCTATCTAGGGAAACTATTTTAAAACCCATCCTTCAAAACTAATGATGCAAGACATGGAAACAATATAGGGCTAGATTGTGGATTCCTAGACTTAGGTATGGCTTACTATTTCTGAGTTTCAATTATTTACTTTCTTATTTAGTAGATCTTTAGAATAAAACTGTTTCAAAAACCATCCCTAATTTACTTTTCTTTTTGTTGAACTCAGTTTGACTAAATCTTGTAGATTCGACCCCATGCTTGCCTCCACTACATTCCAATAGGATTGGTAACCTTTTACGTGTTATATTTGACATGCGTGAAACGTGATTATAAGAATATCAAGAAATCCTCTACTAATAGGCTGATGCTCCAAAAATGAAAGCCCATGAAGAAGAAGAAGAAGGCAAAGGGCAAAGCTATAGTTGTCAACGCCGTTGTGCCTATCACAAAGCCTATGGAACAAGTCAAGCCCAAGGCTTGTTCTACTTCGTAACCCCTGAAAGGGAAAGAAAAGGAAGTTAAATTTCATTTCGGACATACTCTTGCTAATTGGTTTAGAAACTATGACCTTTACTTGGAAGATCTAAAGAAAGAGAAAAAGGGTAGTGCAACTACTGCTTCAGGTATTTTTCTTATTGATATTCACTTATCTACTAGTGATTCTTGGGTATTGGATATTGGATATGGATCTCACATATCTATTAATGTGCATGGGCTCACAAGAAGTAGAAAGTTGGAAAAAGGGGAGATCATCCTATGCGTGAGAAATGAAGCAAGAGTTGCTACCCTAACAGTGGAATGTTATGATTTAGTTCTTTCTAGTGGGCTTGTTTTATCTTTAAATAATTGTTATTATGTCCCTGCCTTGAGCAAAAACATCATTTCAGTTTCATGTTTGGATTTAAATGGTTTTAATTTTATTATTGCGAATAATAAATGCTCCATCTCTCGTAAAGGCGTATTTTATGCAAATGTTGATTTGTGCAATGGTCTTAATATTCTTAACAAGAAAAGGTCTATGGATACTTCCATTTTTAACACAAATAGAAAGAAATTCAAGTCAAATGATATGAATCATACGTACCTTTAGCATTGCCATTTTAGCCACATTAATGAGAAACACATCAATAAGGTCTATAAGGATGGATTTTTTGATTCATTTGATTTTGAATCATATGACACATACGAGCCTTGTTTGTTAGGCAAAATGACTAAAAGTTCCTTTAATGGACACAATTAAAGGGCCAGTGATTTATAGGGTCTAATACATACTAATGTATGCGGTTTTATAAATATTATGGCTAGAGGAGGTTATCAGTACTTTATTACTTTTATTGATGATTTTAGCAGATATGGTTATGTATATATCATGAAGCATAAAGCTGAATCATTTGAAATAGTTCATATGTTTCAGAATAAAGTACAAAATAAACTTGGTAAAACTATTAAGGCACTTCGATCTGATCGAGGTGGTGAATATTTGAACCAAGAATTTGATGAGTATCTTAGAAAATATGGGATTGTCTCACTGTTGAATCCACCTGCAACTTCACAATATAATGCTATTTCTTAAAGGAAAAATCAAACTTTATTAAATTTGGTTCGATCTATGACGAGTCATCGAGATCTTCATATATCTTTTAGGGCTATACCTTAGAAACTGCTATGTTCACATTAAATCGAGTTCCTTCTAAAACGATTGATAGAACACCATACGAGATATGGTATGGGAAAAGACTTAACTTATCTTTCCTAAAGATTTAGGGTTGTGACGGTTACGTTAAATGTCAATTTTCAGAAAAATTAGGCCTTAAATCCAATAAGTGAGAATTTGTTGGTTATCCTAAGGAAACTAAATGATACTACTTTTATCATCCCGCTTAGAATAAAATGTTTGTTGCACAGTATGGTACCTTTATGGAAAAGCAATTTATTTCAAAAAACACCAGTGGGAATAAAGTAAGTCTTGAAGAACTTCAAGAACCACAAATGAACATTAAACCACTAGCGGGAGATCAAAAAAGTTCTGACTTATTTAAGCCTCCACAAGTATCACAAGGACCACGAAAAACTAGTAAGACAAAACATGAGCTTGTGAGTAATGGATTTCACTTTACTGATAGTAGTAAGGTGTTGATTATGGATCAAAATGAGCCCACTAGTTATTAGGAGGCTGTGTCTGGCTCTGACCCAGATGAATGGCTTAATGCCATGAACTCTGAAATGCAATCCATGTATGATAACCATATTTGGAACCTAGTTGATTTATGTGAAGGTGGTAAGACCATTGGATGTAAATGTGTTTTCAAGAAGAAATCTGACATAGATTGACAAGTAAAAAATTAGACATCTTTTATAGTGTAATGAAGGTTGGTTTTATATCTAAATGATGATATTACACTAGTTAATCTCTTATTTTGTGATTTCAGGATTTAAATAGGAAAATGAAAAAATGGAAGAAAAAGAGGAAGAAGAGCAAAACAATCAACTGAAGAAGATTTCCAGCGATTAGCTAGTTATTTATGTTTACAATAGGACTCGCCACCTAAATCGGCAGCAGGAAAGTAATAGCGAATGTACAGCGAATTGAAGAATACACTAGAAATCGCCAGCTAGATTGGTGGAGCACAAAGAGCTAAACTCAGCGATTTGTGTATAAACTAGGAATTGTTGACAAATTGATGAGGTCGATTATTAGTTTTTTAGATTAATATAAAGAATTTGAGTTTATCTAAGATATGTATACGTAGGGAGACTATAAAAGTTGCCAAAGAGCTTCGAAATAACTCTTTTTTTTTCTCTCCATTATTTCTATTACTTATTCTATATTTCTAGTTGATGTTTGAAGCTAAATTGGAGCTTTGATTTATTTTAAAGTATTTATTTATTTATTCATTATGTTTTTTAATTATATTTGCATTGTTTCTTTCCAGCATGAGTGAGTAGTCTATCAATCTAAACAAACCTTAGACATATATACTTTGGAAAGCTAGATAGTTATAATTAAGGAATCATGAACTTAATGCATTAAATCTATTCATATACTTCAATTAAGGATTTAAGAAGTTATTTTTGAAGAGGATTAATATTGTATGCATAGTTGCAAATGTATTATGTTGTATTTTGATTCTGAATCTATGTCTATTGTTATTGACAATAATTATAGAAGTAGTAGCTAAGATTAATCTATAGGGCTTTTCCCAAGTGGATGTTCTAAGTGATTGTGTTCTAAGTTGTTTTTTATGCGGCTTCGGTTAATATTGGCTTAAACTAGACATGATTTTCATTGAGTGTAATGCTATAATATTCCTATGGTATTGCATTTTATTCAATGGGTTGATTTACAATGATAAAAATGTGACTTTTCCATTGAATTTAGGAAAATTGGGGGCTAGATAAAGACTATCAACTTATTATGAATTAAGATTTAATGATTCCAAGATTCCATGTATTATGATTATAACTATAATATGAAGAGATCTTATGTTTTAGTGTCTGAATGCTATCCAACGATATTACATTGTTTAGTGGGGGTTTGTTTACATATTTGTTTATGATATTTGAATTATATTTGAATAATATTCAATTTGAGTATTATTTAATTTATGAACCTTCTTTTTATCTTTCTTATCCCTGAATAAAACATTAACTTGTGCTTGATTATGAGGAGCAACATTAGCTTGAGTAGATTATTTAAGTTGATTACTAAAAGTGTCTTAGTAAAAATAAATGACTTAGTATTTCTAGCTGACTTCTATGTCATGGAGATGGAAGACTCAATATCATCAATGTCCCCACCTATACTTTTAGGAAGACCATTTCTTAAAGCAACTAAAAAAGTTAGATATCTTTGAAGGAACAATGTCTACGGAATTTGAAAACAAGATTGTCACTCTCCGTTTCAATGATGAAGATATCTACGATAATTATGATGAATTCGATAATGAATAAACTAGTGAGAATGAATCTTTTTAAATCATCATGAAGATGAAATATATGCTACTAATGTAGTAACAATGGAAGATGAAAATGCTATGAACAAGAATAATCGAGTTGAAGAAACTTCAAATCAAAAGACAATAGCTAGAGAATGGAGGGTGAAGCAACTGAACAATGTTGAGAACGATAATAATATGGAGGAATTTAAATCTATAAAAAATAAGAAGAAAAATAAGAAAAATCTTACAATAGTCAAGCTCGATAATATAGGAGATATATATACATATATATATATATATATATATCAACATAAAGGACAAATGGACTTGATATTTTAATGCTATTTATGACACGAGTTCTAGAGCAAACTACATGTCAATTCATTTTTTCTTCATACTCAATTGGAATTGGATGCACTTGCTTTCGAAAAAGTTACTATTCCAAACTATTATTCAGTAAAACCAATAGGTATGGTTACTAATGTACCAGTTCAAATTGATAAGTACATTATTTCTAAAGACTTATTGATCATGCCCCACTTCATCAACGAAGAATCTCCATTAATCTCAGGACAACTTTTCCTAGCCACCTCGCAAGCTGCCATGGATACTCTAAACAAGACAATATCTTTTAGGGTGCATGGCCGAGCAATCACTTTAGGGAATGGCACAATAGTGGATAATCCTGCATTTAAGTTTATAGAACCAGTTTAGAACTGCATGGTTCAGTCAAGCCATCAACAGTAAACAAAGGTGTTATATAGGAGACAACCTATACTCTATCTTTTTTTTTCAGTTTTAGTATTAGGATTAGTTAGTTGCTTTTACGTTCTCTTAAATTTTGACTCTTATAATGAGGATATTTTAGTAATTTAATTCTATAATAATTTCATGTTAATTAGCTATTTATAGTAATGAAATTATCATTTAAATACATATCGTAGTTAAATTCTGAAAATTTTGAATAATTTTAATTTTTTATTGGATATATATGTGGTAATTAAAAGGGAAAATCAATTTAATTGGAGAACAACAAATATAGGAATACGATTTCTCAGCAATTCCAGTTTGCACTGGAAATCGTTGAGAAAATCGGCAGTAGTGTGCAGAGTTTTCAATGAAATTTGAAGTCAACGATTTCTCACCGATTCAGATTGACACTTGTCGAGCTTGTACAATAGTTTTTCCATATCTTCCTATTATTTGTTGTAGTAATAAATGAGATATCTTCTCCACATAGATTTTCCAAATCTCAAAGGAAATTATTTTCTTTTATTGTTTTTATTAACTTAGTTAATATAATTAAACGAGAATTAAAATAGTAAATAAGTAAATTCTATAAATACTAACTTAATTAACTAAATTAACTAACTTAATCTAAACAATTCAACTCAAACTAAATTAAACAATACTTCAAATCAATATAATTCAAATATCTTAAGCAAACATCTAAACAAACCACCACTAAACAATGTAATATACTTAGATTGTTTTTAAACACTAGAACATAACATCACTTCGAACTACAATTATAAATATATCATGTAGAATTTTGAAATCATTAAATCCTACTTTATAATAGGTTGATAGCCTTTTACCAGCCACTGATTTTTCTAAACTCAATGGAAATGACACATTCTTATTATTGTAAATCTACCCATTGGATAAAACACAACACTAAAAATATGATAACATTACACTCAATGAAAATCATGCAAAATCTAAGCCAATATTAACCGAAGTCTCATAATAAACAACTTAGAACACAATATCCTAGAACATCCACTCCGGAAAAGCCCTATAGATTATTCCTAGTTACTACTTCTATAATTGTTGTGAGTAACTATAGACATATACTCATTATCAAAATACCACATAACACATTTGCAACTATGCATGCAATATTAATCTTCTTTAGTTGTAATACACAAAACAACTCGTTAAATCTATGATTGACGTGTATGATTAGATTTAAAACATTAAGTTCATGATTCCTTAATTATAACTATCTAGCAATCCAAAGTATATACATGTATAGGGTTTGTTGAAATTGATAGAATACTTATTCATGCTGAAAATAAATAATGCAAATATATAATTAAAAGGCATAATGAATAAATAAATACCTTAAATTAAATCAAAGCTCCAATGTATCTTCATATCAACTCGAAATATAGAATAAGCAATAGAAATAATGTAGAGCAAAAGGAAGATAGTTATTTCATAACTCTCTGGCATTTTTTTAGTCTCCCTACGTATACATATCCTTAATTACCTTAAATTCTTCACATTAATCTAAAAATCCCATAACCGACTTCAACGATTTGTCAGCGATTCCTAAGTTGTACGCAAATCGCTGAGTAAATCACTAGAAATAGCTCTCTATGCTCAACTGATTTAGCTGGCGATTTCTAGTTTATTCTTCAATTCATTATGGATTCGTTGATTTTTTCCTATTGCCGATTTAGGTGGCGATTCTTAGTGTAAACACAATTCGCTGGCTAATCGTTGGACTTCTTCTCAAGTTGACTGTTTTGCTATCTTTCTTTTTTCTTCCATTTTTTATTTTCCTATCTAAATCCTGAAATCACAAAAATAAGAGAATACCTAGTGCAATATCATCTATAATCAACCTAAATTACACAATAAAATGTGTCTAATTATTGACTTGTCAAATACACCCAAACTCAGCTCTTTGCTGTTTCGAGCAAATGAATATTCTCAATCATATTCTCTTTTCATTTCTTATAAATTGATTTCATTCTAATTCATCTTAACTTTAAATAATATAAATTTTAAATAGAAGTGATTCTCAAACGAAAACATACTACCCCCAAGTAAATGAGATTTATGATATAATAGAATAATTTAGACAAAATAAAACATCTCTTAGTGATAACTCAACCAACCAACATAACATTTTCATTAGTAAGGCCAGTACATAATAAATGTTTTCTCGATCTCCACTGACGAGTATCAATCTTAAAATAACTAGTATAGAATCTTTAAACGTAAAAACCACTAGATTAATTTTAGAAATTACTTTACAATAATACCATAATCAAAATCAATAGGAATTTTACTAAGATACCAATAAATATATCATTCTTGCTTCAAGTACTCGAATTAAATATTTTCTTCTAAGAGTTTATGAACAACCATCTTTTTCATTTCTCATTTTCTTTTCTACATCATTCTGATTATTTCTCTTAAACATATTTCTTTTGCTTTTGCTTTTTGAGTCCCTGCTCAATTTCTTATGGGCATTCACATTTTTCCCACTATAGTCTCTATGCACCATTTCCTTTGGAATCTATAAGACTCTCTATATATTTGTAAACTCTTATTAATTGTTCTCACTATCCATTAAAGTTGAAGAAAAGGATTCTTTCTAACTTATAGAATTTCATCGATTTCTAACCCATTTCTTCTTTCAATTGTGGTATAATAACTTTGTATAAAAATATTATAAAAATGCTTAATTAATAGCTTTTGTATCACCAGATTCTTAGAATTCTATCTTGTTCATCTTGCACTATTGTTTCGATTCTTTACCCATTATCATACAAGGTATTCAATTTAGTGTATACATCAACTAGTAAAGTTAATAAAAAAGGGTATAAAAATTGATTCCTTATATCGTAAAATTCACTTGGGTAATAAAAAATCACTTCCATTTAAAAATCTATTCTATGTTCATTTTCATTCTTTTTCTAATTGAAAAAAAATAAAATAAAGGAAATGAAATTCATACTTGAATTTGAAAGAAATTTTGAAAAATTTCGTCAACTTAATATCGTTTGAACTTTTAGATCAATTTTGAACTTTTCTTCTACCTTACTTATCTTTTCCTTGCTTTGTTTGCTATCTTTGTCATACTTCACCTCTAAAACACCCCCAAACTCATTTTAAACCTTGTCCTTAACGTTTAAAATTAAGTCGGGTTTCCAACATAACAAACATACTAGGTGAACTATAAAATAAATGATATAATCATAAATTTGATAATCAATATATGAATATACTTAATGTAGAATTATAATAAGATAAAGTGCATAAAAATTATACGAATAAACATCACCATTACATATCAAATGTATTGAATTTCACATGAAAGAATAGAATAAAACTTATCACATAATATACCACCACCATAAAAACAAAGTAGTACCGTTAATCACAAGTATATTACCAAGACTGGAGTTTCATAGAAGTCCTCACACAATATCATTCAGAGAGAAAAAATATAAATAGAATAAAGAGATCAATGTCGATGTTCATAAGTTGCGTCATAATCATCCTCCAATGGATCAATCCTCGACGACTGGTAACTCACAGAAGGGTCATAGACATGGGATTCCTAACCTGACAGTGTGGGAGCATCAACATTACTATTAAGTGGTAGCCTAATCTGTGTAGAAGGTACATGAACCTCTATGCCTCCTAGACATTTGTTTCTCCTAGATATTGTACGCTCTATCCTATGGATGCTCCTTGCTAAGGCTATCTAGTTCTCAAACACCAGTCTTTGATTACGGACAATGATCATCTAATTGCGCAAAATAGCACCCATGAAGGCCAACTCTGACTCTTCCATGTAAAGTTTGTCATAATCCCTAGTAGGTTGCTCCACGTTCAGATCATTTCTTGCTTTCGACATCTCCTAAAAAATTTGCCGTACGCCATCTCTAATTTTCCTTCTCTACTCAGTTTCTATTTTAACTATTTCAGCCTTTTCTCTTTCATCCTTAGTGTCTTCATGACCATTAAATCTCCCATATATCTCTATAACCTCATCATTAATGCTTTTCTTTGGTACAACATCCATGTCAAGCCCTGTCATGTTCACCTCATCCACTTTACAAAAGGTCGTAATCATCAAATGGAAAGGTAGTCCATCGTTCTTCTTAGTGGTGATGGCACTCCTTATCGACTAATAAATAATTTTACCAACATCCAAGTATCCTAATACCATGACTATGTGGTAAAGTAAGTCAATCTTATAGTTCACTACCTCATAATATTGTAGGCTCGACCGTAAGCTGGAATTGATGAAATAACACCAAGCTTTAGTGATTTTCCAAAAAAGGTTTGTTGTTATGTGCTTCGGGTACCCCTCCGTATCAAAAATAAATCCCTCTCCATATATTGCCTCTAAAACTCCCCTAATTGTCTAAGTGGGGTAGTGGTACTTAATGCCATATTCGGGTTTGGTGTATTCATCATTTTATTTTTGGTGAAATTTTGGTTAACTAAAATACCAGTTTACTCTTGCAGCTGAATAATCTACTATTCTCCCTTGAATTCGTGATTCAATATTGCTCTCTCTTCCATATGCATTGGCATAAAACTCTCTCACATATCACAAACCCTCTCACTAGGAACTTCCTCTACGTCCAGGTGGTTATAGTCCCTATTCAACAATCCCTAATTCTTGGCCTTAATGATATCTAGGATCCTAGGCCTATATTTCAATTCGTTCTTCACATTAAATCCCCTATTCGAGATTAATTTCCTATCCTTCACAATATTATTCCTAAATTTTTCATAGGCCTTCTCATTGACAAAGTTCTATTTTCTTTAACGTAATTTCTCTCCCCATCAGTGTCTCTTGTTCAACTTCCTGAATGTCCTCCCCATTTTCTACATAATTATCCTCAGTATTGAAACTAACTAAAAAAGGTGGAGTAGGTTCTCTTTGAGGTTTAATCCTTGGTGTGTTGAAATGGATTGATGTTGGTTGGATTTGGAAAACATTGGATTTAGTTTTTGATTTTTCTACTAACTTCCCTTTCACTTTCTCCTCTCTTGAACCTCTACCTTTTCAACCTCCGACTATTTGGGCAAGTATAAGTAAAATAATATACCTGTAAAACCATTTAAAACCAAATTTGTCAAAACTGTTCGGTAAAACTCAACTTATCTATGAGAAGGAGAAATTCATCGTAAAAATCATTTAGAAATTGAGAGTTTGAAATTTATATGAAAGTTATCGATAAAACATCATTAAGAAAAATGATCAGTTAAATGTGAATCGAATCCGTCGATTGAAACATAATATCAAATTAGCTTGCATATAAAATTCAATCAATTTGCTATATACAAAATTGGCTCACAAATTCGATAGTAATAAACAAAACATCACATCACTCCCATACTAGTATTGTAATAGAAATCATTCAATATCAAAACCATTTTAAAGTAAAATTTTTTGAAATTGAGTTTCTAACCTATTAACAATAAAAAATCGATGAAAAACCAAAAATTTAATCCATAAGAGGTTAGGGTTTTCATTAATTATCTTTTTGAAAGTGATTCTTTGAAGTTTGGGTTCAAAACTCTTCTCTAGAAAACTCTTCAAAGCTCCTATTCGAACTCCCTTGCTCAAACTCTACGTGGCTCTACATTCTTCAAACTTACTAATTTATAGGTTGAATGTGTGAGGATTGAGGTGAGATCACTTAAATACACTAAAATTAAGCTTTGAAAGGTTGAATCTAATAGAAATTTCGGTCTCTTGATCAAAAGGTTGCAATGGTTTGTGAGTGTAAAGTGTTTAAATGTGGCAATTTGGGGATTCTATTTTTAAAAAACTCGAATTCCTTCTCAGCGAATCAAGGTTTAAGTGGATTCGCTGAGAAATCGCTGAAAAAATCGCTTAAAATGAGCCTCAGTGGGTTAGTGATTTATCCAACAAATTCTAGTTATAATGTCGAATCGGTGAGAAATCGTTGACTCAAAATAACATTGAAAACTCTGAATACTACTACCAATTTTCTTAGCGATTTCGAGTACAAACTGGAATCGTTTGGAAATCGCCAGCCTGTTTTTACTCTTTTTCTAATTAAATTAAATTTTCCATTAAATTATCACATATATATTCAATAAAAGTAGATTTATTCAAAATTTTCAGAATTTAAGTATGATATATGTATTAAATGATAATTACATTATTATAAATAGCTAGTTAACATAAAACTAATGCATAATTTAATATGGATATAAATTGGCTCGATCAACCCCCCTTGCATCAAATTATTCAGAAATCAAATTTCTAAAATATCCCCATTATAAGAGTCAAAAGTTGAGAGAATATAAAAACAACTAACCAATTCTAATATTAAAACTAGAAATAAAGATAGAGTATGAGTTGTCTCCCATAAAACACCTTTGTTTACTATTGTTGGCTCGACTAAACCATGCATTTCTAAACTGGTTCTACAAAATTAAAAGTAGGATTATCCACTCTTGTGCCATTCCAGAAAATGATTGACCGACCATGCACTTGAAAAGTGATTTTCTTGTTCAGAGTATCCATGACAGCTTGCGAAGTGGCTAAAAAAGGTCGTCCTAAAATTAATAAAGGATTTTCATTGATGAGGTGTGGCATAATCAAAAGTTCATGGGAATAATGTACTTGTCTATTTCAACTAGTACATTAGTAACCACACCTATTGATTTTATTGAATAACCGTTTGGTTGAGTAAATTTTTTGAAATCAAGTACATCCAATTCTAGTTGAGTGTGAAGAAAAAAATGAATTTGCATGTAGTTTGCTCTAGAACCCGTGTCACAAATAGCTTTAAAATACAAAGCCCATTTGACCTTTATGTTTATATATATATATATCTTATGTATCATCGAGCTTGACAATTGTTTAATTCTTCTTTTAGTTCTTCTTATTCTTCGTAGATTTAAATTCCTCCATGTTATTATTCTCATCATTGTTCCATTGTTTAACCCTCCTTTTTTTGAGTTATTATCTTTTGATTTGAAGTATCGTCAACTTGCATATTCTTTGTCATATCATTTTCACCTTCCATTGTGACTGCATTAATAGCATATATTTCAGCTTCATGATGATTTAATTCTAAAGATTCATTATCATTAGTTAGTTTATTATCAAATTCATCAAAATTTTCATAGATATCTTCATCATTGAAAAAGAAAGTGACAATCTTGTTTTCAAATTCCATAAACATTGTTCCTTGAAAGATATCTAACTTTGTTTTAGTTGTTTTAAGAAATGGTCTTCCTAAAAGTATAGGTGGGGACTTAGATGATATTGAGTCTCATATTTCCTTGACATAGAAGTCAACTGGAAATACTAGGTCATTTACTTTGACTAAGACATCTTCTAGTAATCCATAAGATTTAATAACGGTGTTGTCAGCTAAGGCAAAATTAATAGGTGTATTAGTCAATGAACCTATTTTCAATGACTCGTATAGTTTAAGTGACAACATTTATTGATGCTCCAAGATCACACAAAGAAAAATCTATTAAAAATTTCCTAATGTAATAGGAATTCCAAACATTCCTGGGTCGGAACAATTCTCAGGTATTTTCTTTTTAATTAAAATATAAACTTTTTGTCCAAAGTTTTCCTTAGATTCTTCTTAAAATTTATACTTTGATTTAGAGAATTCTTTCAAAACTCCATCATAACTAGAAAATTGCATTATTGATTCCTTCAATGGTTTATTGATTTCTATTTTCTTAAATGCTTCGAGAATGTATTCAATATTTTCTTCCTCCCTCGCATTAGCTAATCATTGTGGAACGATAGAATATGAACACATATCTTCATTTAAATTATCAAAAATCTTATCATTTTTATCCTTATCAATTAATTCAAACTTTTGTAATGATTTCTTAAATGCTTCAACTCTGGCTAAATACCATGGGTATAGTCTTCCTGGAAAAGGTGTATATTTCAATTATTCAGCCATCCATTCTCTAGTAGGAATGACATTAGACATCATTTCTTCTTCTTATTCTTCATTTCTTCTTCTTCAATGTTTTTATGAACTTTCTTTTTACTACTATGTTTAAGCATCTTTCCAGTTATAGGTGTGTCTTTCTTATCCCTGAATAAAACATTAACTTGTGCTTGATTATGAGGAGCAACATTAGCTTTAGGATATGCTTTAAGTTGATTACTCTATTCAATACTTAATCTATTTATTTCTAAATTCATTTGACTTAACTAATTTTTCAATTCATTAATAGTAGTATCAGTCCTAATCTGATTTTGAGAAGTCCGTGTAAAGCTTTGATGAATTTGATTCATAAAGTTATGCCAAATTTGATCTAAATTTAGATTCATAGGTTGAGTATTTTGTTGAGGTTGCTGATTATGTGCATATTGCATCTGAGCTCTTAGTCTATAAGTGTTATAATTTTGATTTCGAGGACCATAACTAAGATTTGGATTCGGTCTTCCAGAATAATAATAATAATAATAATAATAATAATTAATATTATATCGATTTCTTTGGGAACCAAAAAATGGATTCATCATTGCATTAACCTTTTCAGTATTTTCTACATGTAGAGTATGACATGCATCCGTAGGATGTGTAACATCCTTAAAAACCCACATGCCTTAACTTGATTAGATCTATCATTTATTAATAACTTAACCATCTTAAATAACTCATCAATTTTATCATCAAATACATTATTTCTTTTATTATCCACTTCATAGAGTTTCTTTCTTGAGGATTCAACTTTTTTCACCATATTGCTTGGATTGCATTGCCATTTTATTAATTGCTTCTTTTGCTAGAGTAGGTGTTATTTCAAATAAAGATGCACCACATATTGTGTCTAATAACCTTTTTTCAAAGTGATTGAGTCCTTCATAAAAATATTTTAATAATGCTATTTGGGTATATCTATGTTGTGGACAAGAAGAAATTAGTCTTTGGAATCTATCCTGAAAGTCATTAAAGTCTTCATTGTCTTTCATCTTTGCAACTATGATTTGCTTTCGATACAAACTAATTTTTCAAGCAGGCATGTATTCATCTAAGAAAGCTTCTAACATTTGAGTCCTTGTAGTTATTAAATTTTTTGGGATATAGAACAACCAATCTTGTGTTTGATCTTTCAATGCAAAAGGGAAAGCCTTAAGTTTGACTTGTTCTAAAGTGCTTTCTTTCGGTTTCATCCCATTAACGTTATGTTAGTACTCCCTTACGAATTTCTGTGGGTTTTCATTGTCTTTACCATAGAAGTTAGGTAAGACACTAATAAATCTAGATCTAAGTTTAAGTTCAGGAAATCCATCGGGGTATGTTGTGGGAATAGGCTCATATGCTGTAACATTTTGATTTGCATGTCTAAAAGTGAGTTCTCTATTATTGTTATTATTATTGATAATTCTATTATCATTAACATTGTCATTAATATCATGATTGTTGTCTTCCATCCTATTTGCTAAATTTTCCATAAGCTGTTGTTGTCTTAAACTTCGAATAAAAGTTCTATCTCAAGATCAAAAAGATGTAACGATCTTGTTGAATTAACATGACGAAGTGTGTAGACCATACAACGTCTAAAATCTTTAGAAATTATTTAAAAATCCCCGGTAACTGCACAAAAAATTGACACGTGTCAAACGTGTACAATAGTTTCCCGTATTTTCCTATTATTTGTAGTAGTGGTAAATGATATATCGTCTCCACAGAGATTTTTCAAATCTCGAAGGAAATTATTCTTTTCTTTTATTTTTATTTAAGTTAGTTAATCTAATTAAATTTGAATTAAAATACTAAATAATTAAAATCTATAAATAATAACTTAATTAACCAAATTAGCCAACTTAATCTAAACAAATTAACTCGAACTAAATTAAACAATACTTAAAATCAATATAATTTAAATATCTTAAGCAAACATCTAAGCAAATCCCGACTAAATAATGTAATATACTTGGATTGCTTTCAAACACTAGAACATAACATCACTTCACACTATAGTTATAATTATATCATATAGAATCTTGAAATCATTAATTTCTACTTCATAATAGATTGATAGCCTTTAGCTAGCCACCTATTTTCCTAAATTCAATGGAAATGACACATTCTTATTAGTGTAAATCTACCTACTGGATAAAACGCAACACTGTAGAAATATTATAACATTACACTAAATGAAAAAATCATGCATAATCTAAGCCAATATTAACAGAAGCTGCATAATAAACAACTTAGAACACAAGCACTTACAACATCTACTCTGGAAAAGCCCTATAGATTGATCCTAGTCACTAATTCTATAATTGTTGGAGTAACTATAAACGTAGATTCAAAATCGAAATACCATATAAAACATTTGCAACTTTGCATGCAATATTAATCTTTTTTAGTTGTAATATGCAAAACAACTTGTTAAATCCGTGATTGACGTGTATGAATAGATTTAAAGCATTAAGCTCATGATTCCTTAATCATAACTATCTAGCAATCCAACGTATATACATGTCTAGTATTTGTTTAGATTGATAGACTACTTACTCATAGTGGAAATAAACAACGTAAATATATAATTAAAAGACATATTGAATAAATAAATAAATACCTTAAAATAAATTAAAGCTTCAATGTATCTTTAAACATCAACTAGAAATATAGAATATGCAATATAAATAATGTAGAGCAAAAGGAAGAGAGTTATTTCGAAGCTCTCTGGCCTTTTTTATAGTCTCCCAACATATACATATCATAGATAAACTCAAATTCTTCATATTAATATGAAAAATCCGTAACCGACCTTAGCGATTTTTCAGTGACTCCAAAGTTGTACACAAATCGATGAGTAAATAATTGGAAATAGCTCTATGTGTTCCACCGAATTAGTTGGCGATTTCTAGTTTATTCTCCAATTCACTGTAGATTTGCTGGCTTTTTTCAGCTGCCGATTTAGGTGGCGATTCTTAGTGTAAACAAAAATCGCTAGCTAATCATTGGACTCCTTTTCCTGTAGACTGTTTTGCTCTTCTTTCTATTTTTCTTCCATTTTTTCATTTTCCTTTTTAAATCTTGAAAGAAAAAGAATAAGAGAATACCTAGTGTAATATCATATATATATAAATCAACCTAAATTATAGTATAAAATGTGTTTAATTATTGACTTGTCACTGACTTATAACTAGAATTCACTTGACAAATCGCTGAGCCCTGAGCCTTATTTTCAGCTATTTCTAGCGAATCCACTTAAACCCTGATTCGTTGAGAATGAATTCGATTTTTTTAAAAATAATAACCCCAAATTGCTACATTCAAACACTTCACACTCACCAACCAGTGCAACCTTTCTATTAAGAGACCAAATTTCGACTAGATTCGACCTTCGAAAGCTTGATTTTGCTTTATTTAAGTGATTCCCATCTCAGTGTTCACATATTCAACCAAAACCTCGGTGAGTTTTAAGAGTGTAGATCCACCTCAGGCTTAAGCAAGGGAGTTTGAATTGGAGCTCAGAGAAGTATTCTAGAGAAGTGTTTTGATTTCCATACTTGAAAGAATCACTTTCAAGAAGGTAATCAATGAAATCCCTAACCTCTTACGGATTAAATTTTTAGTTTTTCATCGATTTTAGTTTTTTTATTATGTTTGAAGCTCAATTTCAAAATTCTTACTCTAAAAAGATTTTGATATCATATGATTTCTATGACAATACTAGTATGGGAGAGGTGTGATGATTTGTTTATCGCCATCAAATTTTCGAACTATTTTTCATATTTGGTGAATGAATCAAATTTTATACGCAAGCTAATTTCAGACTAAGTTTCAATTGAGTTTATGGATTTTTGTGCATTTCTATCTACTAATTTGAATTACATACAAACAATTATTTTTATTAGTGATGTTTTATCAATAACTATCATATGAATTTTAAATTCTAAATTTATAAATGACTTTTCCAATGAATTTCTCTTTTCAATAGATAAGTTGAATTTTACCAAACACTTTTTCGACAAATTTGGCTTCAAATCATTTTACATGTTCATTCTTTTAATTGTACTTGTCCTAATGGCCGGAGATGGAAAGGGTAGAGGTTCAAGAAAGGAGAAAAGGAAGGGATAGTTAATAGAGGAAACAAAGACTAAATCAAAAGTCTCCCAAATCCAACCAACGTCAATCTCTTTTAACACATCAAGGATTATACCACAAAGATAACCTTCTCCATCTTCATTATTTATTTTTAATACCGGTGATGATTTTGTAGAAGAGGAGGAGGAAATAGATGAAGTTGAACAAGATACCGACGAGGGAGAAAAATCATGTACTTAGGAAGGAGAACTTTTTTGATGAGAAGGCCTATAAAAATTAGGAATGATTTAATGAAGGATATGAAGTTGATCCCGAATAGGGAATTTAATGTGAAGAATGAATTGAAATATATGTCTAGGATCTTCGTTATCATTGAAGCTAGGAAATGGGGATTGTTAACTTGAGACTATAACCATCTAGACCAATAAGATGTTTCTAGTCAGAGGGGTTGTGATATCTTGGTTAGAAAGTTTTATGCAAATGCATATGGAAGTAAGAGCAAGACTAAGTCGCGAGTTCGAAGGAGGACAGTGGATTATTCCGCTGCAAGAATAAATCGGTATTTTGGTTTTCCAAATTCTCACCAAAAGCAAAATGTTGAGTACCATAAGCCCGAATATGTCATTAAGTACCATTACCCTACCGAGACAATTAAAGGAGGTTTAGAGGCAATCCATGGAGATAGATTTGCTTTTGATACAGATGGGCACCCTAATCACATAACCACCAATTTTTTTATGAAAACCATTAAAGCTTAATGTTCTTTCATTAACACCAACTTATAGTCGAGCTAGCGGTATTATGAGATAGTGAACTATAATGTTGCCCTACTTTACCACAGCGTCATAGGATTAAGATACTTGGATGTTGACAAGATTATTTATGAGTTGATTAGGAGTGCCATCACCATAAAGAAGAACGATGGACTAACCTTCCCTATGATGATTATAACCTTTTGTAGAGTGGATTAGGTGAACATGGTAGAGCTTGAGATCAATGGTTTACCAGAGAAGACTATTATGGATGAAGTTATAGAGAGATATGGAATAGTTAATGGTTATAAAGACATAGAGGATGAAAGAGAAAGAACAAAGATAGTTATAAGAGAAACTGAACTGGGAAGGAAAATCAGAGATGACACGAGGATATTTTGGAGGAGATATCAGAAGCTAGACACGACCTGAATATGGAGCACCCTGCTAGGGATTATGATGGACTATACATGGAAGAGTCAGAGTTGGCCTTAATGGGCGCAATTCTGCGCAATCAAATGACGACTCTACATAATCAAGAACTAGTGTTCAAGAACCAGAGAGCCTTAGTAAGGAACATCCACATGATGGAGTGAACAATGTCTAAGAGATACATATGTCAAGGATGCACAGAGGTTCATGTACCATCTACACAGATAAGGCTACCACTCAGCAGTAATCCTGATGTTCTAACACTGCCAAGTCAGGTATACATCCTATACGACCCCACTGCGAGTTACCAGTCCTAGATAATTGATTTAGTGAAGGACGGTGACTACGTGATTTTCAGACGATGACATTGATTTGCTTATTCTATTTATTTTCTTTCTCTATGAGTGATATTGTGTGAGGTCTTCTATGTAACTATGGTATTGGGGATATACTTTATGATTTATGGTCATACTTTGCACTTATGGTGGTGATATACTATGTGATAAATCTTATTCAGTGCTTTGGAGTGAGGTTCAATACTTTTGAGTTATAATGGTGATGTTTATTCATATAAAATTTATGCACTTTGTCTTATCATAATTCTAAATTGAGTTTATTCATTTCTTGATTGATAAATTTATGATTATATCAATTCTTTTATACTTCACATGGTATGTTTGTTACGTTGAAAACCCGACTTCATTTTTAAACCTTAAGGATAAGGTTTGAAATGAGTTTGAGGGTATTTAAGGTGAAGTATGAAAATGATAGCAAGGAAAGAAAAGAAAAGACAAGAAAGGTAGAAGACAAGTTCAGAATTGATCCAAAAAGTTTAAACTTTTAATCCGATATTCAAGTAAGTTGATGAAAAGTTTCAAATTCTTTCCGAATTCAAGTAAGTAGAAGTTTCATTTTACTTTGTTTTAAGTTAGGAAAAGAATGATAATGAAAATATAATAGATTCTTGAATGGAAGTGATATTTTTACCTAAGTGAATTTTATAATAGAATGAATCAAAGTTGATGTTTACACTAAATTGAATACCTTGTTTTAGTCATGATAATGGGTGAAGATCAAAATAATAGTGCAAGATGAATAAGACCGATTTTTAAGAATCTTGAAAAAAAAACAAAAGCTATTGATTAAGTATTTTATAGTATATATATAGAAATTTATTATGCCACAATTGAAAGAAGAAATGGTTAGAATTTGATTAATTTATAAGTTAGAAAGAATACTTTCTTCAATTTTAGTAGATAGTGAGAAGTGTTAACAAGAGTTTACAAATATAAATATAGAAAGTGCTATAGATTCCAAAGGAAATGGAGTAGGGAATCAATAGTGGAAAAAATGTGAGAATGTCCATAGGAAATGGAGAAGGGACTCAAAAGCAAAATCAAAAGAATTATAATATAAAGAAATGATTAGAATGGAGTAGAAACGAAAATGAGAGATTAAAAAGATGGATGTTCATACACTCTTCAAAGAAAAGATTTAATTTGAGTACTTAAAGCTAGATTTGAATAAAGTATTTATTAATCTAACATGTTTTAAATGATATATTTATTGGTATTTTATTAAAATTCCTATTAATTTTTATTGTGGTACTATTATAAAGTATTTTCTAAAATTTAAATTAGTCTAGTGGTTTTTGTGTTTTGAGATTCTATTCTAGCTATCATAAAGTTGATGTTTTTCCGTGGAGATTGATAAAACCTATATTATGTACTGGCCTTGGTAATGAACTTAAAGTCCTGAAGAGTGTTACATTAGGTTGTTGAGTAATCATTAATGGATGTTTTATTTTGTCAAAGTCATTATATTCTATCCTAACTTTCGTTTTCTTGTAGGTGATATATTTTCATTTGGAAATCACTTCTATTTTTTTTAAAAAAATTATATTATTTAAAGTTAAGATGAATTAGATTGAAATCAATTTATAAAGAATGAAAAGAGAATATGATTGAGAGTTTTCCTTTGCTTGGGACAATAAAGTACTGAGTTTGGGTGTATTTGACAAATTAATAATTAGACATGTTTTACAATGTAATTTAGGTTGATTTTATAAATAAATGATGATATTACACTAGGTATTCTCTTGTTTTGGTGAATTTAGGAATTAGATAAGAAAATGAAGAAATGAAAGAAAAAGAGGAAGAAAAGCAAAATAGTCAACTAGAGAAGATGTCCAATGATTAGCCAACGATTTGTATTTACACAAGGAAACGTCACCTAAATCGACAGTAGGAAAGTACCAACAAATCCACATCAAATTGAAGAATATACTAAAAATCGCAAGCTAAATCGGTGGAGCACAGAGAGCTAAAACTCAGTGATTAACTCAACAATTTGTGTACAAATTAGGAATCGCTGACAAATCGCTGAGGTCAGTTACGATTTTTTTTAGTTTAATTTGAAGAATTTAAGTTTATCTAGGATATGTATACATAGGGAGAATATCAGAAAGGACAGAGAGCTTCGAAATAACTCTCTCATTTTTCTCTCTATTGTTTCTATTGCCTATTCTATATTTCTAGTTGATGTTTAAAGCTACATTGGAGCTTTGATTTATTTTATGGTATTTATTGATTTATTCATTATGCCTTTTGATTGTATATTTGCATTGTTAATTTCCAGCATTAATGAGTATTCTATCAATCTAAACAAACCCTAGTATACTTTGGATTGCTAGATAGTTATAATTAAGAAATCATGAACTTAATGCTTTAAATCTATTAATACACGTCAATCACGGATTTAACAAGTTGTTTTTGCGTATTACAACTAAAGAGGATTAATATTGCATGGATAGTTGAAAAAGGGTTTTTTAGTATTTTGATTCTAAATCTATGTATATAGTTATTGACAACAATTATAAAAGTAGTAACTAGGATTAATCTATAGGGCTTTTTCCGAGTGGATGTTCTAAGTGATTGTGTTCTAAGTTGTTTATTATATGGTATTAGTTAATCTTGGCTTAGATTATGAATAATTTTCATAAAGTGTAATGCTATAGTATTTTTATGCTATTGTGTTTTATCTAATGGGTAGATTTACAATGATAGGAATGTGGCATTTCGATTGAATTTAGGATAATTGGTGGCTGGCTAAAAGCTATGAACCTAATATGAATTAGGATTCAATGATTCCATGATTCCATATGTTATGATCATAACTATAGTATGAAGTGATGTTATGTTCTAGTGTTTGAATGTAATGTAAGTATATTTCATTGTTTAGTGGGGGGTTTGTTTAGATGTTTGTTTAAAATATTTGAATTATTATTGAATTTGAGTATTATTTGATTTGGTTTGACTTGAATTGTTTGATTTAAGTTAGTTAATTTACTTAATTAAGTTACTAGTTATGGATTTTAGTTATTTAGTATTTTAATTCTCGTTTAATTAGATTAATTAAATTAATAAAAACAAGATGAAAGAAACACTTTCCATTGAGATTTGAGAAATCCATGTGGAGATGATATCTCATTTATCACTACTACAAATAATAGAAAAATACGGGAAACTATTGTGCACGCTTAACATTTCATGGATGGCAAAGTGCACACTTGTAAAGCAGGGCTTGTAGCGAAAGGTTTCAAATACACTTAAGGTGTTATTTACAATGAAACTTTTTCTTCTATAGCCATGTTTATGTCCATTAGAATTCTAATTGCCATAGTTGCATATTATGACTATGAGATATGGTAAATGGATGTCAAAATATATTTTCTTAATGGAAAGCTACTTGAGGATATGTATATGATATAGACTGAAGGGTTTGTTCATCTTGAGATTTCTAAAAAAATATGTAAGCTTCAAAGATCCATTTACGAATTAAAACAAGCTTTTCAAAATTATAATCTTTGTTTTGATGAAGCAATTAAGGAATTTGATTTCATTAAGAATAAAGATAAGCCTTGTGTATACAAGAAGGTCAGTGGGAGCATAGTTGTTTTCTTAGTATTATATGTTGATGATATATTGCTCATTAGAAATGACATCCCAACCTTGCAGAATGTCACGTATCTGTTAAGGAAATGTTTTGAAATGATGGACTTATAAGATGCAACCTATATATATCCTAGGGATAAAGATCTACAGGGATAGATCTAAAAAGCTAATTAGTCTAAGTCAAAGCGCTTGCTTAAATAAGGTACTGAATAGGTTCAGTTTGCAAGACTTTAAAAGAGGATTTATACCTATGTCTTATGGTGTAAGTTTCAGCAAGACTCAATGTCCTAAGACAAATAATAAGCGAGATCGTATGAATAAAATTCCATATGCATCAGCAATTGGATCTATCATGTATGCATGTTATGCACTCGACCCGATATATCATATGCTTTAAGCACAACCAGCAAATATCAATCAGATCTTAGTGAGAGTCATTGGATAGTAGTAAAGAACATTCTTAAGTATTTGAGAAGGACTTTAAAAAGTGTTCTTAGTCTATGGAGGTTCGGAAAATGAGCTTATTGTAAATGGTTACACAGATGCAAGTTTTCAAACTAATATAGATGACTTAAGATTGCAATGTGGATATGTATTTACTTTGAATGGGGCCACGGTAAGCTGGAAAAGTCCGAAGCAAGAAACTATGGCATATTCTACAACTAAAGCTGAGTACATTGCACTTTTCAATGCTGCTAAGGAGGCAATTTGGATAAAAAACTTATCTCTAAACTACGTCTGGTTCCAAGTATTGTTAACTTTATTTGCTTGTATTGCAACAACAACAGGGTGATAACACATGCAAGGAACCTAGATTACATCACATATACAAGCATATACTCGGACGTTTTCATCTTATCATAGAAATAATTGAGACAGGATATGTGAGGATTTGTAGAGTTCCTATAGAAGATAATGTTTCAGATCCATTAACAAAGGCTCTTCCACAAGCAAAACATTATTGTCATGTTAAGTCAATAGGTATTAGCTACATGAATTACTAATTCTAATGCAAATGGGAGATGTTGGGGCATGTGCGTTAGGTCAAACATTCTTTCTATTATTACTTTGGTTAATGAGATAGAGGATTCATTTGCTATTTATTATAATTGGTTTGCATGTTGACATTATAATAAGATCCATGGATATTTACTGAAATATCCAAAATGTCCCTAGTCAGTCATTATCTTAGGAACTATAATGAATTAAGACTTCTTCATGGATGGTCATATGATGATCATGTGTATAGGGATACAAATCAAGATCACGAGTACTTGTTTGGAAATAGTGTATTGGACCGACCCGCTATGAGAACACCGCATGGATTAAGTCATAGGTGTTACTCATGATAGGTATAACATTTAATCCTTTGACTTAAGATTACTATAGACTTCAACATTAGGAGCATAGTGGTTTGACACAATTAAATGTTCTTTAACCAGACAAATATTGAAGCTGTGATTAGCTATTATATGAATGATGGGTGAAGGTGTGTAATCAAGATAGAATTTGTCATTCTCATATAAAGAGAGATGTCGGTGGATCCCTTGATATGATAAAATGATAATGGCCAAGTCCAAGTGAATTGATAATATCAATGTTACTCTGATATTTTTAGTCTACATTGAGATCTAGACTAGTACGAATGAATGTTAACGATGACACTTCCGTGACTTATGTTTAAAAAAATGAGATCGTACGACAAAGGGATGTGATATACACTATTGATTAGGTTGTATTGATTTTGATCTATGTGCATCTTGGTAGTCATAATACCTTGCTAGAGACTGCTTATTACTTGTGTACCAAAAAGGATTTTGGTTCACTACCAACGTTGCATGAACCTATTAAGTCGCATACAAAGAACAATTTTTCTATGATTTTAAGTGGTCCAGACTAATGAATTTTATGGGATAAAATTCATATCATAGAAGCTTTAATGTTTTACTATAATACTGCTCAATTAAGCAGGGGCATATATGTCATTCACTTGAGAAACACTAAATACAATAGTTGTATAAATAGGTGTTTAAGTGAAAGCATAGCAAACGTACAAAAGAAAGCGAAACCTTAAAATGATTTTTTTTTCATTTTTTACCTTCTATGAATTTTCTAGAATTTAGGGAGAAAAGAAAAAGGTTTTTTAGGTCTCTCAAAGATAGCACTCTAATTCATGTTCACCGTTCGTGTGTGGAATGCTAATACAGGGCGTTCGTGTTAGCGTCTTGAAGATCGATCAACACAAAAAGGAAACCAACGTTCAAGGTATGATTCCAATTATGATAAACAAATCATAGGATTTTATTTGATCCTGTAGGGGTTGAAAATAAAATTTAAAATTCCATTGCATTTTTCAAACCCCAAAACCTAACAGTTGGCTGGATTTGGTGAAAAATCGGATCCAAAATGAGTATCATAAGTCAAAACACTTCAAAATAGTTATTTCAGAAATTATTAAATAAAAAGAAATTAAGCTGCTGACAAGAAAATTTTGCTTTATATATAAAAATATGAAAAAAAATAACAAACAAAATCAAATGTTTCAATATAACATTTTGATTTAGTTAATCCCTAACCCTTTTCGCGGACACTTTCGCTAGGAGAGCTCCCTTCATCCGATTTTCGTCCAGTTTCTCTCTGCAAAATAGTACAATATCGTGAGACGGTTTATTCGAGCTAAATCTCTACGATGGAAATGAGATATTCGACCCGCAATTAGAGGTTTTGATAGAAATTAGTATGGATTGTTGTTAATTGGTATATTGGATTGATTTGCATCAATTTGGGATAAGTTCCACTCACATGGGTAAGGGTTTTGGTGAATTGAATTGATGCAACTCAATTGATAACTATTTTTGAAGATGTTTTGCAGTTAAATTTTTTTTTTTACATTGGGTTTCTAGAGGAATTGGATAATTAGATTTTTTTTCCAAATCAACTCCACAAGTTGTGGAAATATCTTGAATTCAGTTTAATGTGATTTGTTAGTGTTTGGTGTCAAGTTTTGAGGATTTAATTGCAAAATCATCAATTCGGAGAGGTTTCATTAGTTCAAAATAAATAAAGTTCGCCAAATTAAGATGCCATATTGAGAAATTCACAACTTCTCTATTTGTTATTCGATTTGAGTGTTTTTGGAGTCTGGGTAAAGTATTAAGTGTGCTCTACAAGTTTCATTTTGGTTATCATGATAAATATTAAGATTTTCAAGGTTAAAAAGTTACCTTAAATTAGCTAGTTGAAAAATAGATGAAGCTGTTATGAATTATTATTTTTTGAAATAGTTATCGAGCATACTTTGGCCGCTATTTTCGTAGGATTTCACTATTTTGTAGGGAAGCTATTGAAACCAATTTCAAGATTATTCGTCACTCTGGGAACCCCAAAAATTAAGCTCGAAGTTGCTTGTTTGTATGTAAATCCAATAGTAACATTTACATTGTATGATTATAAATTTTGCATAAAATTGCATTGATCCTTGCTATTGTATTATTCGTTGTACATGCATACACGAGGGGGAGGATAAAGTCGATTTGAGTCTCCTTATAGTGTTTACTATTCCGTAGATATTGGGGAGAACAATATATTATGCTTGAGGGGCTAGATTAACTGATATTTTGCATCACGTGGTTATCATGCAATCATATTGAACCAAATGATACTCCCACAGACTTGCATGAGTCCTTATTACTATTTACTTACCGCTTTCATAGGATATTAACTGATTGTGGTCAGATAACAGAAATGAAATAGATTCACGGTTGTATTTAAATTCCTTGAAATACATTTTTCATTTAATCTATTAGATTATTATGCATTTGATTACTACATTTGTACTAGATAGTGTGAGATTTACTTATTTAACATCATCGAATTTTTATAATTGGGTAATGACAAGTTCGAGCGGCGACAAAAGAAAGGGAAAATTGTCATATTTTTGTGACTTGCTTAGTTTCATTCTCTCTCTCTATGTATGTATTATTTTTTATATAATATATTGTGTAAATGGGTTTTTGGGTTTGAGTGTAGTTATGATCTTCATTTAAATAGTTGTAACAATTTAGGATGGATTTGGATAATTTTGGAAGTTAAGGTTGGTTTGATTTGAAGATAAAACTGATTTTAATTTGTTAAATTGGGTTAGAATGAATATATATTTTGTTGATCAATATATATTGTTATATGGTGGATTGTGTGTCCTTCGACATTTCATCCAAGCTGAGTAGGTTTTGTTTAAAGCTTTTGACGGTTGAATTTTTTGGTGTAAGCTTAAAAACAGAGGAGGTGTTGTCAAAAAATTTTTACGAAATTTTGAGATTAAATTAATCAATCTAAACAAACTTTGAGGTTTCAAATTAACTTTAGGATCCTCTAAGGTTGATAAAGTTTTATATTTGATGATTTTGAGATCATGATTTTGTTTATTTATTGTTGATTGAGGTTAAGGCCGACTAGATTAGCAAGGGATTATGGTAATCTAAGCTGGTCAAATGCCCTAATTAAGTAGGGTTTAACAATGTTTGTATCAAAGCCTAGGGTTTGAAAGGAATCATTTTATTTGAGGTTAGGTGAGTAATTAGTTGGGAAGTAACGCGATGGAACTGGGATAAAAAGTCAAAAAAACTTATGAATGTGTTATTTTTGTTTTATATTATCGAGATATCAATGGATATAGTTGTGGGAACCACTTGTCTTGTAGTTTTTGTTATAGAACAGTATGAGTAAACATCAAGAGTTGGGCCAGGGATCTAGCGAAGGCAATAGAAATCCATATTGTGTAGATTCAAGTATGTTTCAGAACTTGACTGGGAAAATGTCAGAGTTAATAAATGTCAGCACCGGTGGCAGCCAAGGCACCTATTGTTTATGTAGCTCAGGAAGCTCCTACTGCAACTCCTGTCGCTCACTAGGACCAATCTACCTCTGCACTTTATCCCAGAGTTGTAGCTGTTATTGCAGTTCCGGTTTAGGCCAATCCAATCGTGGCTAGTGGAATGTCATGGGAGGAAAGGCATGAAGGTATTTGTACCATTATATTGACGATTAAACCAAACACTCTACAAGAGGTTTGAGATAAAGCTAGAGCTTATGTTACTACATAAAATTTTAAGTGTGAATCACGACAATATCAAGGTGTTGTGGAGCTAGGACAATCTTAGGTTTCGAGGGTAAGAAAAGATTCCTAGCAATGTTTAACTCAAATTTCCAATAGAAAGGGAAGAGTGGAGGACCACTATTTATATAGACGACACCTATTATTCAATCATATGTACATTATAATTCTTTTCCGAGTTCATCCAGTATAACATTTGAGATGACACTGACATGCTTAGGACAGACTCGATCACATTCTTTTCAGCCCTCATGTCGTAGTGGTGTACCTTAGTCGCAGAAGAGTAGAGGTAGTTGTAGAAGATCTCAGGGACAGGCTTTGAGTCAGATACTGGCAACTAGTCAGGCATCTTCTGTAGTTAGTAAACCTACAATTTCATGTTTTAGTTGTGGGAAGCAAGGTCACATTAACAAAGATTTTTCTCGGAATTCGAGTGCAATTACGTGATTTAGTTGTAGAAAGAAAATACATTACAAGATTACGTGTCCACAACTTTTAGGAGCATTCTTTAGTGTGTCACGACCTCAACAAAAAATTAGGGAATGTGTTTAGGTGGTGACTAAACTTGATTCCGATGCAAATCGTAATCTCATCAAATGTACGATTTAAGTTTGTGGTCGATCTATGTATGCTTTAATTGATTATAGTTCTACGGGTTCTTTTATATCTTGTCGTGTAGCGATTGAGCGGGTTAACTTTGGTGCGAGTACATATTTACCTTGTCCTCAACAGATTAATTATGGATAATGTGTATATTTATTTTAAGTGTGAGAAGTGTGTTGTTGAGATCTCTAGATAAAAGATGGCCGTTGATATACGTGTGTTGGAGTTTCTTTATTTTGATTTGTCGTTGGGAGTGGATTGGCTAGCAGCTTATCATGCATATTTGGATTTTTTCCATAAGGTCGTTGATAAGTGTTTAATTAGACTCATATATATGACTATTTTAAATGTATAATAGGTAAAAATATCCCCAAATGAGCTTTAATTGATGGCATTTATGTGTTTTCAGGTCCACAAGGTATAAAAGAGGCAGGAGCGATTTCATTATGAAAAGGAGAAAAAAACACAAATACACAGTTGATGTAGTTGCATAAACCATTGACATCGTGTGATGAGAGTACCAGGCGTGGGCAAGGCATGGAGAAGACATGGAAATAAAAGAAGATGAGTCATACACTTGAAGCTGTGGTGGTGCAGTAGGGTAACATATACGGCGCCGGGCTATTACATACACGACGCTTAGCCTACTGTGAAAAGAAATTACACACACCAAGGTTGAAGCTATGGCAACTGTGCATATAAACAGAAACCGTGGATCACTTGCATAAAATGCCAAAAAATAAAAATAGAAAGTTTTTGAGTTCTAGTTTGTTTGGAATTGTTAATTAGGGTTTCTAATTGTATTTATTAAGAGTCTTAGCAGTATGAATATGTATTAGAACGTGGTAAACTCACCAGTTAGAATACATTACAATAGTTTATGAGCCACCACAATAGATTTGAGTATTGAGAAGAGTTTTGAACGATAAGACATTGAAGACTCCACTTGTGGTTACTCAAATTGTTTCTTTGATTTAATTTAAGTTATTCGATTTAATTTTTTATTGCAATGATTGCCATGATTTATGTGTTGATTTCAATGACGAGTAAGTAATTTATTTATCTAAGGGAACAATGGATCCTATGGTTTGAATGTTATGCTAAAAGAAGTATGAATGGATTATAATGTTTAGAAGTGCAATTATTAGAATTTGTACTAATTCAATATGTAATGTGATGAACATTTTGATTATGTGTTTGTTGATTAGAGGTTTAAGGAGTTACTAGGGCCATTGAAGCTTTTAGGCTGGATATGAACAATATAACTGTAAAATATATAACATCAATAGATAGTTATTATTTAAGAATGCATAGATAGTAAACTTAAGTGGTTATGAGTCTAAAGATGTGGAACTTAATGCTATGTGAAACTTACGTTATTCACACTGATAGGTGGAGTTCTAGTTTGCACATTATAAATCTTTTCTACCACGATAGTGGGTTAGAGTGAATATGAAGGAAATATGTCTATTCTAACTAAGCATTGCACACACATAATGAAGATGAATAAGTATGAGATGAAAGTATAGTAATTCATTACCTATGCGAAGTTGTGAACTAAAAGTCTTCTTAATATAAGAGTACAAGATAATTTACATTGTTTTATAGAATAGAGTAGTTTTGTTTAAAATTAAATTTAAAAGAGACCTTCTTAACAATAGAGTGAAATTTACTAAGTGAATAATGTCCAAATAAACCTTTCCCTGAGGGCGATATTCGTAATCAATCTTTGTTGATCATATTATTACTATAATTGAACTATTATACTTGCGGTTAGGATCAAGTTTTTGGCATTGTTGTCGGGGGTAGGTAGCCACACACTAGTTTAGTTAGTTTACACATTTATTAAGATTTTATTTTCAGTAATGTACTTTTAAGTTCATAAAATGAAAATAGAAAAAAAAAAAGAGTTTCAGTTTCAAGTTAGATAACCTACATTTGATCTTTTGTGTTTTCTTTCTTAGGGAAAAGTTTGTGCACGCGTTGTCAAGGTGATAAGGACTTAGTTACTTACATTCCGAAGATTAACATAACCAACGAAAGGAAAGAAGAAGAAAGGAAACAAGATGGCAGATGATCAAGTGGGAAAACGGAACCAAAATCAGGTTCGAGGGAATAATTAACCCGAATGTGATCTAGCAGTGCAAGAAAGAGTACGATGACATAGATGTCTTCGAGACAACTTCAAATTGAAAGTTCAAAAGATATATAATGGAGTGATGCGGCTTTGAGCCAACACTACTATACTTGAGTTGAGACTGTCTCTTATCAACAAGGTGCAGAATAACCTATTCAATGGGCTAGTAAATGAAAATCCAGTTGTACATCTAGAGAAAAGTGACACTATTCACAATACTGGAGTTACAAAATAAGTAATCAGGATGAAACTTTTCCATTCTCATTAAAGTGGAAAAGCCAAGTCCTGATTCCAATGACTTAATACAGGGAATATGACTTCATATGCGGATATCAATGAACGATTTCAAGACAAGTTCTTTTCCCCCAGTGAAATTCAGTGAAAAGAAATCTAAAATCAACTAATTCAAGCAAGAGGATACCGAGTCTCTTGGTGAGGCTTGAGAAAGATTCAAGGAAATGCTAAGAAGATGTCCAAGACATGAATATGTGAAATGGGCATAACTGCAAATCTTCTACTATGGAATGAATCACAACACGAGAATATTAGTGGATGCCATATAGGTGGCTCTTTACTAACAAATGATGAAGATGGAGCACTACTGCAAGAACTCGTTCCACATTGAGAAAGACAACAAGAGTATATGAGATTGATTCACGAGCAATAATCATGGAATGGCTATCTAACTTGAGTAGTCAGATGGCATAGCTACAAATGGGACAACCAAGTGCACAAGTGCAAGCAATTCAACAAACCATTAATCACCTAGCAATGGTGATTAATCCATTGGACATGCAATAAAGGATGAAGTTTGAAGATGTCTACATCATGAACAACTAGAACTATGGAAACAACTTCAGGTCGAAAGGAATGTTGATAAGTGATTATTTAAACTTATATATAGGTCTAGTTTAATAGTATATTTAATATAAATATCTCGAAATGAGCTCAAATTGATGTTATTTAGGTATTTTCAAGTATACAAGGTATAAAGGAGACAAACGAGTGAATTTGTGAAGAAACGAGGCTAAGAGGCGCAAAAGAAAGTTTGACGCCGTAGGAAAAATGATGGACAGCGTGGAAGACCAAAAAGAGAAGAAAATGAGGTCATGAAAGCTAACACATTGGCGGTGCTGCATATTACAAAGGATGACGCTGAGGTGGTCAATGCAGGGCGCCAAGTCTATTAAATGGGAGAAAAAGTAAATAAAGTGGCTGAAGCTGTAACGTCACCATGGCATTTTACACAAGGTGCCAAGACTAAAGAAAATAGAAAATTAGAGTTCTATTTTGTGTAGAATTGTCTACTAGGGTTTCTAATTGTATTCTAAAGTGTATTTGAAGTATAAATAGGTATTAGAACGTGGTAAACATATACACCACTATAAAGAGCAACTAATTATCATAGATTAGCATACTTTTACTTTGTTCTTGAGTATTAAGAAGATTTTTCGAAGAGAAGACATTGAAGACTCACGTATGGTTATTCGGTATAGTTTTTATTGATTTAATTGAAGTTATTTGTTTAATCCTTGATTGCAATGAATACCATTCAGTGCATGTTTATTTCAATAATGTGTGAGTAGTTTATTAATCTTAAGGATCAATGGATCCTATAGTATGAATGATATACTAAAGTAGTATGAACGAATTTTAAAGATAAAAAGTGTAATAGTTAGAATTAGTATTGATTATGAGCCTAATGCTACAAACATCTTGATCACATGTTTATTGATATTAGGTTTTATAAATTATCATGGACATTGCAGCTTTAAAGACGGATATGGACGGTACAACCATAATATACATAACAACGATAGATAGTTATTGATTAGGCAGACATGGATAGTAAACTTAATTAGTTATGAATCTAAAGATTTAAAACTTAAAGCAATTTGGAGCTTACGTTATTCACACCGATAGGTGGAGTTCTAGTTTGTACATTACCATCCTTTTTGTTAGGACAGTAGGTTGAAGTGGATTTAAAGGAAAGCTGTCTATTCTAATTAAGCATTGTACACACATAATGATGATGAAGAAAGTGAGTTGAAAAACATAGTTATTCATTACCTCGGTGAGGTTGTGAATTAAGGTCTTCTTAATATAAGAGTTGAAAAGTATTTACATTGATTGGATTAGATTAGATTAGTTAAGTTAAAAACTCAAATTAAAAAGGATTTCCTTAGCAACATAGTAGATTTGATTAAGTAATACTCAATAAAATACACCTTTATCTGAGGACGATATCTGTAATCAATGTAAGTTGGTCATACTATTACTATAATCAAGCCGTTATACTTATGATCCGTATCAAGTTTTTGGCGCCGTTGCCGGGGATAGTTGGCCACTTTAACTTAGTTAGTTTGAAAAATTATTAAGTTTTATTTTAAGTAATTTACATTCAAGTTTGTTAAAAAAGAAAAAAAAGGTTTGAGTTTCAAGTTTGACGATCTACACTTGATCTTTTGTGTTTTCTTTTCTGGGAGAATTAATGCATGTGTAGCATAGGAGAGAATGACTTAGTGCCTTACGACCCTAAGATTGAAAAAACCAATGAAGTAAAGAAAAAGAAAGGAATCAAGATGGCAGAGGGTTAAGTGAGAAACCAACAACAGGGTTGAGGGAATAACCAACCCGAAGGTGATTAGGTAGTGCAGGATAGAGCGTGGGGACAGAAATGTCTTCATGACTACTTCAAGCCAGAAGTTCAAGACACTTATAACAGAGTGATGAGGCTTCTAACCAACATCGCTTAGTTTGAACTGAGAACGTCTCTAATTAACATGGTGTAGAATAGCCTGTTCGATGAGCTAGCGAATGAAGATCCAGTTGCCATGTAGAGAATTTCTCAGAGAGATTTTACATCTTTTGCACATTACTAGAGCTATAAAGGAGGTGATCATGATGATATTTTTCCTATTCTCATTTGGTGGAAAAGCCAAATCCTGGTTCCAAGGACTAAACGTAGGGAGTCTGACTTCATGGGCAGAAGTCAATGAAAGATGTCTAGATAAGTTTTTTCCCTAGTAAATGTAAGTGAAAGGAAACTAGAAATAAATCAATTTAAGCAGGAAGATGCCGAGTCTCTTAGTGAGGCTTAGGAAGATTCAAGGAGATGCTGAGGAGATGTCCATGACATGGATACATGAAATGGGCACAACTCATGATTTTCTAGTATAGGATGAATCATAGCACCAAAGCACTAGTAGTTTCCACAACAGGTGGTTCTCTGCTAACCAAGGATAAGGATGGATCGTTGGATCTTCTAGATCTTATGTTTCAAAACTCTACAGTTTGTACTCGTTCCACAGTGAAGAAACCAACCGGTTTAAATCAGATGGCGAAACTTCAAATGGGACAACAAAGTTACAAGTATAGGCTATAGACCAACCTGTTAATCACGAAGCCATCGTGGTTAATCAATTTGACATGCAACAAGGACTGGAACTTGAGGAGATCAACTTCATGAATAACCAGAGCAATGGAAAGAACTTTAGGCCGGGAGGAATGGCTCCTAAGAGGTTTTATCAAAGATACAACAACAACCTCAACTTCTCATTTGGAAATCCGGATAACGTATTGAAGTTACCTTTGCGTTTCAATCAACAAATCTAAGAAAGGAAGCTAGGGTAGAGCGAAAGGATTACTTTACTAAAATCAACTAAGAAACTCTTGCACGCAATGGACATGAGCAATAAGGAACATAATAAGAAACATGAGAAATAAATGGAAAATATGAAGCAAGCTATGAAAAGGATGGATGATGAGAGATCACAATCCATCTAGAACATGGATAGATAGATTGGACAGCCAACCATTGACATAAATTTAAGGAAGGAAGGATAGTTCTCGAGTAACACTATCACAAATCTCAAGGTGAATGTTAGTGTTATTCGCATAAGGAGCACTACGACAACAAATGAGCCAAGGTAAGAGCAAGTGACGTACAAGCTAGAAAGAGTCAATACTTTAGCATGATGAAGTATGAAGTAATGCATAAGAATGGACCGAAGTGAGGCTAGATGAACTTAAGGAATTAAACCAACAAAGGATCAATGCCTTAAAAAATCAAAATAAGGGGAAGAGGCAATGAAGAGCTAAACAACAAGATGAAGGACCTTTTGAAGAAGCACTGAAAGGAAACAGTATCAAGGTTATTCCAAAGAAGGCGGAACAAAAATTCAAGTTCACACCGAGATTTCAACCAATCAAGAGGAGATATCTTAGAGATATATGCATATCGTTGAGCATTGATGGACACCGATTTAGAAACATCTTAAGTGATACAAGAGCCTCACTCAATGTCATGCCAATAAAGGACATGTTATAAGGTGATTTGAAGATCAATTCTCCTGATACAACAAATTTGCAAATAGCTGATGGTAACTTAGTACCAACAATCCAGAAAGTCTTGAGTGTGCATTTGAAAGCGAGTAGATTCACATTCATCGCGGATTTTAAGGTTATGGATCATGAGATAGACGATGATGTATCTATGATACTTGAGCGGCCATTCTTGAACACTATCAATGCAGTCTTACATACAAGGAAGAAAAATATCACAATGATTATCGAGGAAGATGATGATTTAGATTCAGACTAAACGAGCAAAAAAACGTGGTGCTAACGACGTTAAACTAAGCGCTATTGGGAGGCAACCTAAGGGTTCTTAAATTTCAAGTTTTTGAATTTCTATAACGTTTGTTATTTAGTTAGTTTAGTAGTACAATCCAAACGTTTTAGTTTTCTAACTTTTGAAAATTTATTGGAAATGTGTAGGAGAGACCATTTGTCAAGTGATAATTCATCGGGATGGAAAAATCTCGACCAACTTAGTAAAGAGCGTAAAAGAGTGAAGAAGTTCAACTGGTAAAGGTCAGGTACATGGGCAAATCATGGGTAAATTTTTATGGAATTCTTATATATACAAGATATTCCATGCTGTCACTACACCTTGTCTAGTAATACACAAAGCCTGGAGAGCGTCGAATAGGGAATTAACAAAAAAAAGCAAATCTATACAGATAAATTGGTTAACACCGTGTGTGTAAACACACGGTGTTGTGGGGCTTAAGGGACGGCGCCAACAGGGTACCGAGCTGTGATAAACAAAGGCTCAAAGTAGGCCCGATGCTATCTCGACGCAGTTATGGCGCCATGGCACGATGCCACCATCAATGAGAGGGGTTTTAAACCTTATTTCACCCACATTTTGCACACTTGACACCTATTCCATATACAAACAACCAAGCATATATCGCTCTAAGACCCAAGTTTGATCATTTCTAAGTGAGAAAGAGAGTGCCTAGTTATTTAAAGTGAAAATAGAGTACATTATGGATTTGCATAAAGAGGAGAGCTAGGGCATTGCTTTAGAGATTTGATTCAAGAGAGCACTAGGGTTTTAGTTGGTGAGTAAAACGAGAGGGCTTAGGTTGATAGAGGCTTGGAGGAGCAAATAGTCTGACATTAAGATAAATTTACAATTTCATTAGTTATGCTTTGAATTTTTTGAGAAATCTTGATAAAATCCCATGAATTGTTGATATGTGGTTGTTCGATAAGAATTTCAAGTTGTGTGAATGTTGTGTTTCAATGTTGCTTATGGAGACCAAGTATATGTTTTTTGCATTATATGGCATGTGAATTATTCTTGTGATATAAATTTTGATTTTAGGTGAATTGAAGACCCATGTTGTTAGTTGTGGTTTGGTGTGAAATTTAGAGAAAAATGCCAAGAACAAGAAGGCAAGCAAGTCAAGTTAGTGAAGTGAGAGCAAATGATAATGAGGCATCATGCTCAAGAGATCCTAATGAGGATGAACCTAGGTCCTTTAAGTCTAAGTACTACATTAGTAGAGAGGCTAATGATAGATATGATGTCATTAAGCAAAAAGAGTTCATTTGTGAAAGAGGAATTATTTTATTGGCCAAGTATGACAAAAGAATAAGCAAATTCATTAGGCAACAAGGTTTGAAGCAATTCACTCAAGACTATAGGGTGAACAAGGTAAAAGAAGTAAGTGAAATTATGTATAAATTTTACACCAATGCAAAGTTTACTAGGAAAGGTGATTCAGTGAAGGTGAGAGGGGTGTTTTTTATTTTAATGTGTGTGAAATTATAACATATATGGGTTAGAGCACTTGAGTATGGTTGGAGTAGACCAAAGTTTCTCGGATAATTTTTTTGAGAAACCTTATAACCTATACCCTTTTAGAGCCATAGAGTGAGCATTGGTTGTCTAAGGATAATAAGAATGGGTAATGAGAGCTGAGAATGTGCCAAAGCACGTTAAGAAGGGGAGTATAAGGAAAGTCTACAAAATGTGGCAACACTTTCTTGTAAGTTTCTTGTTGCTTCATTATACTCGACCTCTCAGTAAGTCGAGATCAACAACCCAAAGACGACTTGTTTATTTGAGATTACAAAGAATGAGTAGATGATATCAACGTTGGCGAGATCATCTACAAGAATCTTAAAGATTCCATTATGTCAGAGAGACAAAAAATTGTTGTTTCCAATTTTGATTACTCAGTGCGCTTGAAGGCTGGAGTGCGAATGCTTCAGGTTGAAGAATTTGATATTGCGGCCCAAGTAACCATGGATAAGGATTTTATGGTCACACTGAAATCCCCAACTAGTTACTAAGACTGCGATCATAAGAGGGGGATAGCCGAGGGCAACATACTTAATGTCGAGTTGTTGGCCAAGCAGTAGGAAGATCATGCAGTAGAAGTAGAGGATTTAGCCTAAAAACTACAAGACAAAGGATTTGGAGAAGCGGAGGAACAGTAGCAGGGATTGATGAGGGCTATGAATTTATAGACCCACTTATAGGAAAGTAGGACTTGGATGGTCTTGAGGTTTTTCCACCACCTCCTCTACCACAACCACTAGTACCACTACCGAAGACTTGAGTCCATGGCAGAAAAGGGTGTGGATTGCTGAGATGAGGAGACAGCATAGAAAGGACATAACTCAGTAGATGAAAAGTTTATGCTCATACTGAAATCACCAACTGGTTACTAAGACTCCAAGGATGAAAGGGAGATAGCCAAAGGAAACAGACATAAGGAGAAGTTATTGGCCAAATAGCAAGAAGATCACGCAACAACAAAAGCAGTGGAGTTAGCCCAAAAGTTAGAGAATAAAGGATATGGAGAGGAGTAGGATCATAAGCAAAGATTCACTAAGGGCTATGAGTTTGTAGACCCACTTATACTAAAGCATGACTTGGATGGTCTTGATGTTTTTTCACAACCTCTTCCACCACAGGCACGAGTACCACCATCAGAGGACTTGACTCCATGGTAGAACAGGCTGTAGATTGCTTAGATAAGGAGACGGTACAGAGAGGACAGGGCTCGGTATCATGAAACCTTAGTGAGATATGAGCAAGAGTGATTGAACAGGCAACATAACTTCATATTATATGCAAATCATCAAATGGACATAGCTAGATATGAGAGAAGCTGACGGATGAGACCTACTGATAGGTTTATTGGTTTTCTCGTTACACCAAACTATATGTTTGATCCAGATGTGGTGTAGAGCAGAAGGGTGGAGCATCCGTTACCACTATCCTTTGTTGGACCTGATGATGATGATGATGATGAGTAATCCTGAAGTCTGAGTCTTAGGATTTCTTTAGACCATGGGGAGATGAGAGATACATTTATACTAATTCACCACACATTTTGGATATTTTGCCACTTATTTAGTTGCTTAAATTTTATGCATTATTATTATCTTGAGTTATTATATGTTTTTGTTTTAGTGTTTTAATGTTTCAGGCTTATTCTTAAACCTTAAGGGCAAGGTTTAGTTTAATTTTTGGGGCATTAACACTACACTATGGAAAGTGGTAAGAAAGGATTAAATAAGGATAAATACTGGAAATATGATCGTAAAATCTTGTTTTTGAAGTAGATAAAGAGGAAAGCATGGTAGTGTATTATTTTTTCCTATTTACTTACTATTTTAATTCTTTAATTAGTATGGATTAGGTTACATATAGTAATATGTAAATAATAAGTAATTCATTTGCAAAGTTCATGCCTTTAATCGAGGATGAGTAAGAATACAAGTATCTTAGAGATATGAAACTCAAGAAAGTGTTATTAATTATTTTTTGAAGATAATGAGAAATGTACTAACAACGGTATGGTTTCACCATAAAAACCTAGAGTTAGGGAAGACCATGAATATGAAACAAAAGCAAGATGAATACTAAAACGCTTCTTGTGGAAGTTAGATCTCTAAGGAATTTTACGATAAGTGTGAATCTTACATGATAAAAATAAATAAATAAAGACTTGGTGCTAAGAGGGAAAGAAATAAGCATAGTTTTTAATGAATAAGTTGGAGTTAAAACTTGCTTGATAGAGAGAAAGTGAGAAGTGCTAAAAAGAGTTTCACATAAAAAATAGGGCATCTCATAAGTACTACATGAAAAGGAGCAAAGAACTTGATGGTTGGAAAAAGAGAAAAAAAAAAAAAAGAATCCATAGATAAAGTAGCAGGGACCATGTAACTAAAATATATGAGGAGAAAAGAAAAGAAAAGAGAAAAAATAAATGAAAAGAAAGGCGGAAGTTAGATTAAAACTCTTCAAAATAAAGATTTAGCTCAAGTACAAGTAGCTTAATTGAGTTAAGTTTTCTTTCCAACTATATTAAGTCCTATTGACTATTGAAGTGCTAAAGTCCAAAACTAGTATGATCTATGCATATTTATGAATTTCTGAGCTTAATGAGAAATCGTGAGATTGTACACTTGCTACTTGAGTGTCAAGGTGAAACAAACTTGTGAGTAGTGACAGTTTTGGTTGTGAACTACTTTAGTGTTTCAAAAGTGAATTGTATTTGTTGTTAAGGCTACATATTTTTGAAAGTATAAGTTTTTGCAAAGAAAAGCTATTGAGTGGATTATTAAGTTGATCTTATTTCGATTAAAGGATACTCCATGAATGTTGTAAAATGAATAAGAACTCTAGAAGTAGTAGTAGTAGTTGTAGTAGTAGTAGTAATAGTAGTAGTAATAGTAATAGTAGTAGTAGTAGTAGTAGTTTGGGGGTATTGGATAAGTGAATATTTAGACTTATATATAGGACTAGTTTAGTAGTATAATTAGTATAAATATCTCGGAATGAGCTCAAATTGACGGTATTTATATATTTTCAGGTGTACAAGGTATAAAGGAGACAAACAAGTGAATTCATGAAGAAACGAGGCTAAAAGGCATAAAAGTAAGGTTGACGTCGTGGCTAAGATGGTTGAAGCCATGGGAAGAAGGTTGGACACCATGCAAGACCAATAAAAGAAGAAAATGAGGTCAGGACTGCCGGCGCAGTGGTACCGCCGTGGGTTACAAAAGACGGCGCAGGGGAGGTCAGTGCAGAGAACCGAGTATACTAAAAAGGAGAAAAAGCACACAAAGTGGCCGAAGCCGTCACAACATCATGGCATTGTACACACAACGTCAGATCATTAAGTGACAGTGCTGAGACTAAAGAAAATAGAAAGTTAGAGTTCTATTTTCATGTAGAATTGTCTACTAGGGTTTCTAATTATTTTCTAAAGTGTCTTAGGAGTATAAATATGTATTAGAACATGGTATACATTTATACCACCATAGAGACCAACTAGTTATCATAGATTAGTATAGTTTTACTTTGTTCTTGAATATTAAGAATATTTGTGGAAGAGAAGACATTGAAGACTCATGTGTGGTTTTTCGATATTGGTTTTATTAATTTAATTGAAGTTATTCGTTTAATCTTTGATTGCAATGAATACCATTATGTGCATGTTCATTTAAATGATGTGTGATTAGTTCATTAATCTTAGGGATGAATGGATCCTATGGTATGAATTCTATGCTAAAGTAGTATGATTTTGAATTCTAAAGATAAAAGTGCAATGGTTAGAATTTGAATTAATTCTGAGCGTAATGCTACGAACATGGCCATTGAAACTTTTAAGCTGGATATGGACGGTACTACCGCAAAATACATAACATCGATAGATAGTTATTGATTTGGGAGACATGGATAGTAAACTTAATTGGTTATAAATCTAAAGGTTTGGAAATTAAAGCAATATGGAGCTTACATTATTAATTTACATCGATTGATGGAGTTCTAGTTTGCACATTAGAATCTTTTTTGTCACAATAGTTTGTTGAATCGAATTTGAAGAAAATTTGTGTATTCTAATTAGACATTGCATACACAAAATGAGGATTAAGAAAGTGGGTTGAAAAACATAGTTATTGATTACCTAAGTGAAGTTGTGAACTAAAGTCTTATTAATATATGAGTTTAAAAGTATCTACATTGATTAAATTTGTTTAGTTAAAAACTCAAATTAAAAAGAATTTACTTAGTAATAGAGTTATTCTAAATAAGTAATACTAAGTGCATTACACCTTTCTCTCAGGACGATATCTGTAATCAACGTAAGTTGGTCACACTATTACTATAATCTAGGCGTTATACTTACGGCTTGCATCAAATGGCTCCTTAAAGACATTATCAAGGATAGAACAACCCAAACTTCTCATATGAAAACTTTGATAATGCACTTAAGCTACCTCAAGGTTTTGATCAACAAGTCCAACAAAGGAAGTTAGGCCAAAGTGAAGAAATGACTTCATTGAAGTCAATTAAAAGATTCTTGCAAGCCATTAAGAACCTAGAGACACAGATTGGTCAGGTAACCATTGCTTTGAATTCGAGGAAGGAAAGGCAATTTCTGAGTAACACTATCACCAATACAAAGGAAAATGTTAGTGTTATTCACATGGTGAGTACTACAACAAATGAGCCAATGTAAGAGCAAGTAATGCACAAGTTAGAAAAGATAAATATGATGGTAGTCAAGAAGACAGAGAAACGAGAATAAGTGCACAAAATAGAGGTTCAGAAAGATGCACAATGGTTTGTAGACTATATCAATTATTTTGCGTGCACTATGTTTCCTCCAGATTTAATAAATGCAGCAAGGAAGAAATTCTTGAGTGATGTAAAGCCATACCATTAGGATGAGCCATACCTATTCAAAAGATGCAATGATGGGTTAATTTGATGATGTGTAGCAGTGGAGGAATTTGCATGCGTATTAGAATGATGTCATTCATCACATATGAAGGACATTTTGGAGCAGAAAGAACGACACCTAAAGTGTTACAATGCGGATTCTATTTTCCAAATCTAATTATGTTTCATATATGTTTTGTGAATACTTGCAATGAATGCCAAATAACAGGAATATTTCTAGAAAGCAAGAGTTTCCACAAACCACTTTTCAAGAAGTTGTGCTATTCATTGTATGGGGAATAGATTTCATGGGATCATTCCCTACTTCAAATGGGAAACAATATATATTGTTAGCAGTGGATTATGTCTTCAAATGGGTGGAATCAATAGCAATCACAACTAATAATGCAAATGTGGTCATAAAATTCATAAAGAATAATATTTTTTGCAGGTTCGAAAGGCCTAGAGCATTAGTTAGTGATGAGGGGTCATGTTTGTGTAACAGAGCCTTAGATACATTGCTTAAAAATATGGGGTTTGGCATAAAATCTCACTTGAATAGCATCCTTAAACAAATGGATAAATCCAAGTAAGCAACAAAGAAATTTAGCAGATCTAGAAAAAACAATTTACATTAAGAGAAAAGATTGGGCATTTCATCTTAAAGAAGCATTCTGGGCACATAGAGCGACATTCAAAACACCAATTGCTACATCTACATATCGATTGGTGTATGGAAAAACATGTCACTTATCAGAAGAGTTAGAGCGTAAAGCATATTGAGCTATAAAAAAGCCCAACATAAATCTTCAAGTTGCAGGAAAAGCCACATTACTTCAACTGATGGAGCTGGATGAGTTTAGGTTAGATGCATATGAAAATGCTAAGTTATATAAAGAGAAATCAGGGTAATGGCATGAAAAAATGATTGAATATTGATCTTTTGAGCCAGGACAACTAGTCTTGTTATATAATTCAAGACTAAAACTATATTCGGGTAAATTAAGATCACAATGGTCAAGACCATTCAAGGTTGTTGCTACTTGGCCTTATGGAGTAGTAGAGTTGATGAGCAATAGTGGTAAGACATTTAAAGTAAATGCCCAGAGGGTTAAGTTTTTTATGGAACGGAAGTGAAGCAAGATGAACTTGAAGGATTCAAGCAATAAGATGAAGGACGTTCTAAAGAAGCCCAAAAAGGAAATAGCATCAAGGTTGCTCCAAATAAGTCAGAAGAAAATAGATCTTAGAGATATATACATACCATTAAGCATTTATGGGCAACATTATAGAAACATCTTGTATGATATGGGAACCTTAGTCAATGTAATGCATATAAAGGACATGTTACAAGTAGATTTGAAGATCAATTGTCCCGATACAACAAATTTGCAAGTGGTTGATGGTAACTTGGTACCAACAATAGGGAGAGTCTTGAATGTGCATGTGAAAGAGGGTAGATTCACATTTATCACTGATTTTGAGATTATAGATCATGATATAGATGGTGATGTGTTTATGATACTTGGGCGGCCATTCTTGAACACTGATATTGCGATCTTGCACAAGAGGAAAAAATGATCACAATGAGTATTAAGGAGGATGAAGATAGTAAGAAGATTGTCTTTTTTGAAGGGCGAGAAGTACATCTGAATATGAGAGATATCATTATCTCCGATCTAGAGTTGGAGTATCTCGATTTATACTTGGACTAAACGAGCCAAAAAACGTCGGTTTAAGGACGTTAAATGAAACGCTATTTAAAGGTAGCCCAAGGGTTATTAATTTCAGTTATTTATTTTGATTAATATGAACAATTTAAACATTTTAGTAGTTCCCTAATTATGAAAGTTTTGTGCCAAATTTGTAAAAGAGACCATTTTCTAGGTGAATGTTCATCAAAATGGAGTCTTAACCTACTTAACAAAGAGCATAAATGAGCAAAATAGTTAGAATGGTAAAGCTCATGTACATGGACAAATCACGAGTAAGTTTTAATGAAATTTTTACATATATAAGGTATTTTAGGCTGTCACGACACCTTGTGTAGTAATACATAGAGCCAAGAAAATGCCAAAATGGAATTAAATGAAAAACATAAAATCATGGAGATAGACTAGTTGACGCCATGTGTACACACACATGACATTGTGAGCCAACATAAGCGTCGCCCGCACGGCGCTAACCCATGAGCAAAACATGTTCACAGTGAGCTCGACGTCGTGACCACGCTATTGTGGTGCTGTGCCCTATAAGGGGCGACGTCAGCATCCAGGAATGTTTTTAAAACTCTTTCAACCGTAAGTTTACGTTCCATGTAATGAGCATTACATAAATAACATCTATGGGTTAGAATACTTGAGCATGAATGGAGAACCACATACATTCCCAGATGATTTGTATGAGAGACCCTATAACTTAAATTTTTTTAGAGCCATTAAAAGAGCATTAGTTGTCCCAGGAAAACAAGGATTGATAATGGGAGCTGAGAATGTGCCGAAGCACATTAAAAAGGGGAGTGTAAGGAAATTTTATAGAATGTGGCAGTATTTCCTAGTTGATTCATTATAAGGGACCACTCAACAAGGCAAAATCAACAAACCCATGAGGACTTGTTTTAATGATATTAAAAAGAATGAGAGGATCAATGTTTGGGAGATCATTTATAACAATTTGAGGGAGTCAATCATGACTACAAGAGACAATAAGTTCTTGTTTTCAATCCTCATAACCCAAATATGCTTGAAGGCTAGAGTGAGATTGATACAAATGAATAATTTAATGTGAAGTCCCAAGTAGTCGTAGATGAAGAGTTTATGCTAACTTTGAAATCACCAACTGAATACTAAGAATCTGATGATGAGAGAGAGACACGAGCGAGACAAACTTGATGCTGAGTTATTAACCAATGAAGCAGAGGATCGTGCAGTAGTAGCAAAAGCTGTAGTAGAGTAGGCCTGGGAGTTGAGGAATGAAGGATATGGAGAGGACGAAGAACACAAACAAGGATTTGCTTAGGGCTACGAGTTTGTAAACCCATTGAAAGGAGAGTAGGACTTGGATGGTCCTGAAGTTTTTCTACATTTTCCACCACCACAGGCACCGGTACCACCACCTAAGTACTTGACTCTACGACAACAGAGGCTATAGATTACTGAAATGAAGAAATAGTACATAGAGGATAAAGCTCAGTATCATGAAGCCTTGTTGAGATATGAGCAAGACAGGTAGAGAAGGATTTAACACCGACTGAATGGTCAGAGAAATATTATGCATTTTGCAAATCATCAAAGGGACATAGCTAGATATGAGGATAGCAGAAGACTGAGGCCTACTGATAGGTCTATCACATTTCCAGCAGCACCGAACTATATATTTGATCTTGACGTGGTGCAAAGCAAAAGAGTTGAGCGTCCTTTGACATCATCCTACACTGATGATGATGATGATGATGATGATGATGATGATGATGATGATGATGATGCACAGTCCTAGAGTTAGAGTCTTAAAATTTCTTTAGACCTTGGGGAGATGAGTGATACATTAAATATTGATTATTTTAAATTTGGGATATTTTAGCAATTACTAGTTTTAAAATTTTATGTTTATGCTTTTTTATGTTTAGTTCATAAAATATATTTATATATGTTTGTGTGTTTAGTGTTTTTATGTTTAATGCTTATTTTTAAACTTTGAGGACAATTTACTTTAAATTTTTGGCCATCAACACTATGCGAAGTGATAAGAAATGGTGAAATAAGGATAAACGCTGCAGGTATGATCGTAAAATTTTATTTTTGGAGCAGTTAGATAGGACAGAATGGTAGTGTATCTTTTTCATTTACTTATTATTAAAGGGGTATAGTAGCATAAATTAGGTTATATATAGTGATATATTAATGAATGAGTAAATCATTTGCAAAGTTCATGCCTTTAATTGAGGATGAGTAAGAATACAAGTATCTAGTTGATATGAAACTCAAGAGAGTGTTAAAATTTTTGAAAAAAAATAAGAATTATAGCAAACAACGGTATAATTTCATGATTAGAAACTTAGAGTTAGGCAAGACCATGAACTTGAAACAAATGCAAGAAAAAGACCAGAACACTTCTTGTGGAAAAATTTAAATCTCTAAGGAATTCAATAATAACTATAAATCTTGCTTGAGTATAAAGTAAATAAAAACTTAGTATAAAAGGGGGAAGAGATATGCATGGTATATATTGAAAAGTTAGAGTTAAAACTTGCTTGATAGAGTGAAAATGAGAATTATTAACAAGAGTCTTAGATCAAAATTATTGAGTCCCACAAGTTCTACAGGAAAAGGAGCAGAGAACTTGATGGTTGGAAAAAGTGGGAAAAACAGAATCCAAAAGAAAAGGAGCAGGGACCGTTCAACTAGAAAAGTACAAGGAGAAAGGAGAAATATATAAAGAAAGAAATGCAGAAATTATATTGAAGCTTTTAAATGAAACATTTTAGCTCGAGTACAAGTAACTTATAGTTGAGTTAAGTTTTCGAAATATATAAAGTCCAATGGACTCTTAAAGTACTAAAGTTTTAAAAAATAGTATGATCTATGTTTATTTGTTAATTCTTGAGCTTAATGAGAAATGATGAGATTTTACACTTGCTACTTGAGTGTTGAGGTGAACTAAACTTGTAAGTAGTGACGGTTTTTGTTGTGAACTACTTTTGAGTTTCGAAAGTGAATTATATGTGTTCTTAAAGCAACAAGTTTTTAAAATATTAGTAACATATTTGAGTACTTAACTTGAACATATTTGTAAAATGAGTAAGGACTATAAGTAGAAGTCGTAGTAGTAAGATTACATAGTAGAATACACTTTACTCGGGATGTGCAAAATTCTAACTTTGGAGGTATTTGATAAGTGTTTAATTAGACTTATATATATCACTAGTTTAGATATATAATAGGTATAAAGATATCGAAATGAGCTCTAATTGATGGCATTTGTGTGTTTTCAGGTCTACAACGTCTAAAGAGACAAATGAGTGATTTTCATGATGAAACGATGAGAAAAGCACAAACACACACTTGGCGTCGTGGGAAGAGAGTACAAGGCGTAAGCAAGGCGTGGAGAAATCTTGGAAATCAAAGAGGAGGTGCGATACACTTGAAGATGAAGGGACCCTTTGGGGTAACACGCATAGCATTGGGCTAAATATACACAAGGCGCTGAGCCTACTATGATGAGAAATCACAAACACAAAGGTCGAAGCTATGGCGGCGCTGTGCATATACAGAGACGACATGGATCACTTACAGACAGTGCCGGGGAATAAGAATAGAAATTTTTGGAGTTCGTGTTCGTTTAGAATTGTTAATTATGGTTTCTAATTGTATTCTAAAGAGTCTTAGGAGTATAAATAGGTATTAGAATGTGGTAAACTCACCAATTAGCATTCATTACAATAGTTTATGAGCCACCAAAATAGACTTGAGTATTGAGAAATTTTTTGAAGGAAAAGACATTATAGACTCAGCTTGTGGTGATTCAATATTGTTTCTTTGATTTAATTGAAGTTATTTGATTTAATATTTGATTGCAATGAATACCATGATTTATGTGTTGATTTCAATGATGACAGAGTAGTTTATTTATTTTTGAGATCAATGGATCCTATGGTATGAATGCTATTCAAAAGGAAGTATGAATGGATTATAATGTTAAAAAGTGCAATGGTTAGAATTTTTATTGATTCTATACGTAATGCTTTAAACATCTTGATCATGTGTTTGTTGATTAGAGGTTTTAAAAGTTACCATAGCCAATTGAGCTCTTAAGCTGAATATGAACAATACAACTGTAAAGTATATAAAATAGATATATAGTTATTGATTAGGGAGGCATGAATAGTAAACTTAAGTGGTTATGAGTCTAAAGATTTAGAACTTAAAGCTATGTGAGACTAACGTTATTCATACAGATAGGTGGAGTTCTAGTTTGCACATTAGGATCTTTTCCACCACGAAAGTGGGTGGAAGTGCATATGAAGGAAATATATCAATTCTAATTAAGCATTGCACACACATAATGACGATGAAAGAAGTATGAGATGAAAGCATAATAATTCATTACGTAAGCGAAGTTGTGAACTTAGAGTCTTTTTAAAATAAGAGTACAAGTTAATTTACATTGTTTTATAGAATAGAGTAGTTTAGTCTAAAATCCAATTAAAAAAACACCTTTAGAACAGTAGAGTGAACTTAAATAAGTGAATTATGTACAGATAAACCTTTCCAAGAGGACTATACCTATAATTAACCTTTGTATATCACATTATTACTATGATTGAACTGTTACAGTTGCGGTTCCTATCAACAATGTTCTTTTATATTCCACGTTGTTCGGTATTTACATACACCGAAACATCATCTAAGTTGCCTTTGACAAGAGGCAAGCTAGCTATTTGGGATGAAATGGAAACTCTTGTTGAAACTATTAGTATAGAGGCAAAACCAAAAATGAAATTGGAAGAGATTCCTATTGTTTGTGAATTCACGGATATGTTTCCTGACGATTTACTTGGAGTTCCCACTCAAAGAAATATTGATTTTATGATCGATTTGATTCCTGGAATAAAACCAATATCTATTCCTCTATAAAATGGCTCCAAATGAATGGCGCGAGTGGTGTGCGTGCTGCAAGTATTACAGCTCACTTGTAGTAATAGTGTAACCAACTTATGTTGACTACATATATCATCCTCAGGGAAAGGTGTATGTACTCGATACATACTTAATTAAAATTACTCTATTGCTAAGGAAATCCTTTTAGTTGGTTTTATAATTAAACAAAACTAATCTATAGAAATAAATCAATGCATATTACTATTACTCTTATATGAAAACTAGCTTAGTTCACAACTTCACCGAAGTAATGAAATATTATGCCTTTGAACTCACTTTATTATCTTTATTATGTGTGTGCAATGTCTAATTAGAATCAACAAATTTCCTTCAAATCCATTTTAACCTATATCGTGACAGAAAAGAATCTAATGTGCAAACTAGAACTCTACCTATCGGTGTGAATAATGTAAGCTCCACATTGCTTTAATGTTCCAATTCTTTAGATTCATAACTAATTAAGTTTACTATCCATGCCTCCCTAATCAACAACTATCGCTCAATGTTCTGTATTTTACTGTTGTACCATCCATATCCAACTTAAAAGCTTCAATGGCCATGATAACTTCTTAAACCTAATATGAATAAATATGTAATCAAGTTTTTTATAGCATTACACTCAGAATCACTACAAATTCTAACCATTGAGCTTACTATATTTCTATTCTATTCATGTTTAAAGCATAACAATCATTCTATAAGATCCATTGATCCCTAAGATTAATAAACTACTCACACATCATTGAAAGAAACATGGACATTGTGGTACTCATTGAAATCAGAGATATAATGAAATACTTTTGATTAAATCAATAAAAATAATATCTGAATCACCGCACATGAGTCTTCAATGTTTTCTCTTAACAAATTGTCCTAATACTCAAGAATAAAGTAAACCTATAATAGACTATATTATTAGTGGCTAATATATTGTAAGTTATGTGTTTAACACATTCCCTTATCTATTTATACTCCCTAATCATGTTTCCTAACAATTAGAAACCTTACTTAACAATTTAACATGAAATAGAACTCTACTTTCTATTTTTTTCTCTACTCACCACTGTTTGTACACTCCCACAGCACCGCCATTGCACCGAGCATCCTGTATGCATTTTCTCTTTTCAGTGTTCCTGACACTGTCCCTTTGGCTCCCCTGCGCCGTCCCTTGACCTCCACGGCATCGCCACTACACCGAGCTTCCTATCTCAATTGTCTTTTCTTCTTTGCTCTCCTATATAGTGCATTGAACTCCCATCCTGTGCCTTGACGTCCCACAACCCTACATTTCTTAGCCACAACGCCAAACCTCCTTAGGTGTGTTTTTGCTCTGTTTCTACTCTAATTCAGTCGTTTCCTTCCTTCATTCCATATATACCTGAAAATGAATAAACACCATCAATTTGAGCTCATTTAGGGATATTCATACTAAATATATTACTAAACTAACCCTATATATAAGTCTAAATAGTCATTTATTAAGGAGTTGCAGAAACATTTGGAGGAGTTTTTTAATAAAGTTATTCATCAATGTATGTCACCATGGGGCACACTAGTCCTTTTTTGAAAATAAAAGGACAGTAGTTTGAGGCTCTGCATTAATTATAAGCAGTTAACAAGGTCATTGTTCGGATAAGTACCCACTACCTCGAATTGATGACTTATTTGATCAACTGAATGATAATAAATTCTTTTCTAAGATTGATATTCGTTCTAGTTGCCATCAATTGAGAGTTCAAGAAGATGATGTGCAGAAGACTGCCTTTCGTACTAGATATAGTAACTTTGAGTTTGCAGTAATGCCATTTGGATTAACAAATGCTCCGATAATAGTTATGGATTTGATGCACAGAGTGTTGGGACCGTATCGGGATGACTTTGTGATAGTCTTCATTAATGATATCTTGAATTACTCCAAGAATCATGAGGTACATGAACAACATCTCAAGTTATTCTCTGAACTTTAAGAAATGATTAGTTGTACACCAAATCTAGTAGTTGTCTGATGTAAAATTCTTAGGTCATGTGTTTAGTATGGAAGAAATTTCAGGGGATCTGGCTAAGATTGAAGCTATTATTGGTTGGCTGGAACCTACCATAGTGATGGAGATACAAAATTTTCTAGGTTAGTCTACCTATTATCGTAGATTTGTGAAAAAATTTCTAAATAACCCCGTGTCCGTCACTAAATTAACTCAGAAAAACGTTCCATTTGTTTGGTCAAAAGAATGTAATGTTGCATTTTGGGAATTGAAGAAGTGTTTGACTTCAGCACCAGTTCTTGTATTGCCAGAATCAGGGAAAGGCTATAGTTTATAGTGATGGATCGAAAGTGGGATTGGGTTGTGTGTTAATGGAAAATGGTAGGGTAATTGCTTATGCTTTTCAGTAATTAAAACTTCATGAGAAGAATTATCTTATTCATGCTTTGGAATTAACGACAATTTTGTTTGCTTAGAAGCTGTGGAAACAATATTTGTAAGGAGAAATCTTCAAGCTATTTTCATATCATAAAAGCCTGAAATATTTGTTCTCTCAGAAAGAGTTGAATATGAGGAAACGAAGGTGGGTTGAACATTTCATAGACTTTGATTTTAGTCCTTAATATCATCTAGGTAAAGCTAATGTTGTCGCTGATGCACTGAGCATGAGTAGTGTTGAAACATTTCATGCAGCTAGTTGGTTAACTTAAGAGTATGATTTTCTCCAAAAATTCATTGCTATAACTATCTGAGATTCCTAATGTTGATGATGAACTGATTTGTGCTCATCTTAGAGTAAAATATGTCTATATTCAAAAATTGATGTGAATTATGAAAAATTCAAGGGTAATAAAGATTGGGTTGAGTCTGCAGATCAGAGTTTGAGGATCAGAGGAAAACTTCGGATTGCATCGGTGGCTGAGATTCAGGATGAGATATTGAGAGAATCTAATCTATTCGAATATAGCATTCATCGTAGCAGAACTAAGATGTATCATGATATGAAGTGATTTTATTGGTGGCTAAAGATGAAAGCTGATGTGAGTGATTATGTAAGGATGTGTGAGAATTGCCAACAGGTTAAGACCGATAGGCGAAAACCTGAAGGTATGTTGTTCCCACTTTCAATACCTCAATGGAAATGGGAACATATTGCGATGGATTTTATTACTAATCTACCTACCTCACATAAGAAACATGATTCAACATGGGTCATTGTTGATATACTGACAAAGTCTGCTCATTTGCTTCCTATGTCATTTTTCTATACCTTTACACAGTTGAGCTTAATGTATGAGCGAGAGGTGGTTCCCTCGCATGGGGTGCCGTTGATAATCTGATCGAGATGCTCAGTACACATCAGGGTTGTAGCAAAGCATGCATGAACAATTCAACACTCAATTGCATTTCAGTACTATATTTTATCAATAGACGAATGGTCAGACTAAAAGGTTGATTCGCGCGATGAAGAACATGCTTAGGCTTATGTACAGGAGTCTGGAAGTTCATGGAAAGAATATATACCTTTTCGTGAGTTATTTTACAATAACAGATATCAATCGAATATTAAGATGACTCTATTTTAAGCTTTATATGTGCTAAAGTTTTGGAAACCAGAGGAACTGAGGAGATTAATGAATCAGTGATGATCTAATAAACATATATAAAAAATAAACAAGAACTGATATCGTGGTAAGACTTGAATATCTTCCTCTGTGTAGGCTCAGCCTAAACAATCAATGAATCAAATTGATAATATGTACATCCACTATAATGATCTCCCATTCTCACAAAACTCAAATAATGAATGATGATCTATACAATGACGATCTTGAGTATTTATAGACTCAGTCTATCTACCCGATCTAGGAATTTAGTCCTATATAAAATACAACTCGGAAAACCTCATGTCTCCAATTGTAAATCTTATTGGAATAATCCAATATTCAACATCTAAGTCTTCTATTCCTTCAAGAATCTTGACTTGTCATTTCCATAAAGTTCTTCAGTCCTTTATGAACCTTTCTCTCGAATTTTGTAGTTGAAATCCATCTCGAAGTTCTCTACTGGAAATATTGAACTTCTTCACTGTTGTAGACTAATACTGACATTTGCTCTGTTTCAGTATCTAACTCTTATTTAATCCATGCTTTCACTTTAGATCTATCTTCTTTTTCGACTCTGACTTTGATATTGTAATCTTCCTTGGAATTTGCATTGTAATCTATCTCTGAGTTGTATCTGCACTCTGACATCATGCTTAATCAGGATTCCATCTACATTGCAGCATTTAACTGACTAACTTAACTTTTGTTTAGACAAATATTGCCAACAAGGATAGACTGACCCAAAAACTGTAAACTATGGTCTAACAATTTCCCCCTTTGCGTAGATTGGTCAAAAGCTGTAACTAACAAGATAACCAAATTTCTTAGGAACTTTTTAAAATGTATTTTTATCGATGGATTAAAGTAACAACACATAAAAGTAAAACTATAAAAAGTTTTTGCCATCTGCCAATAAGTACATCCATGAAATGCAGTTTTAAAACATAAAAGGTTCATCTACTTATAATCACAAAAGACCAAAAACAACTTAACCTTACTTTGTCTTGCCCACTCCTCCTTTTTGACTAAATAACGTCAAAGAGATTACAGCTAAGTTCTAACCAACCATCTCAATTGATGAAGTTTGGTATCACCAATGTCCAGCTCTTCTTGCAGTGGTCGCATCTGTGCAGCTACATATTCTCTATAGAAAGTCAAATAGGTAATGTGATCCAAGAAGTAATCGAATAGTGGGGGTGTGGTCTCATCACAATCGAAAAACTTGGTTCTTGCAGAGGTTCATCCTGAGTTAGAGCAGAGTCATCTTCAGTAGCTTATGTCTATGTCGTAGCAGCACTAGTATAAGCATAAAATATAGGTTCAGTAGCAGTATCATCAACTGGAGTTGTTAGCTCAGCTGAAGTGGTAGGAATGGCTTGATTGACATTGAAATGCTCATGCTGAAGGTGAGTAGGAGGATGGACGGACATACTTGATTTTGGTTGCAAAGCATCATTCACCGGAGCCTCAGTAGTATGCCCTAGGTTGCGGTAACCGAAGGCAGCAGAATCCCTTCAAGGTTAACAATAGTTAAGTCCTCAGCATGAGGAATATTTGATGTTGCTAGAGACTTAACCTGTTCATTAACATTCTCACAAGGAACCTCACTTAGTTTTACACCATCTTCACCATCAATTCCATAATTCATTTTTAGGGACTTTAGAATACTTTTCCAAGAATTAGCAATAGGAGTTACAAAATTTAGGTCAAATTTTAAACCTGTAAAGTTGCCTTGATCAACTCTTAGATCAGCAGCATGAAACTTAGCATCGGATGTGACTACCTCTTTGCAATCAGGAAGTATAGCAGTATAACTTGCACCTTTCGTTGAAATAAGTGGTTGTCCAGACTGTCCTGCCACAATAGGAAGAGAATCTTCCCCTCTTGCAATTTCCTTGCCTGAAGATTGCACTTCGATAGAACTTCTGTCCTCAACATCAGCATATTTCTTAAATTGTGAAACTTCAGCAATCTTTCATTTCATAATTTTTCTAGATTTTGGTAGTGGCATTGTAGAAGGGGTTGGAGCAGGAGCATCAGTACTAGCATTGAGTAGCAGGGGTTGGAGCAACTGACATTTTTTTCTGTAGGCATGAGAAATCAATATCAACAATTATGTTGTTAAACTTCATTTAATGATTCAGTCTAACTTCCTCCACCACCTTATATAAATTGTTATTGTTCTGCTTAATGATAGAATATGTTCTAAAAAGTGAAGTTAGGAAGCACGGTAGATATAACATGTTTTGTTTCTTCCCTAAGCGCACAACAGAGTCATAGATCTTTTTTCCAACGTTGAACTTCTTCCCCAAAGCAGTTGCATACAGAAATAGCACTATCTCCTCGAACACATGTGTCTAATGAAAAGTGGCTATTACACTTATAATTAAGACCTTCCTTAACATGTAGGCCTTGCAAGTTAGTTTTGTAGCAAGAAGCCCAAATGCATTGTCAGGCAACATAGAGACAACGTTATAAGCTTGAGTGTCGAACCCAGCTTTTCAGCAGATGTCTCCAATCCATAAAGTCCTAGCATATAGTTGATAGAAGCATGACTGAATGGAATATAATACTCACGAACAAATACCTTTTACGAAGCAGCGTCCTAAAAACTTTTTTGTTTGATTGTTATAGAATTCCTTGACAATGCAGTCATTGTTGAGCCCTTCATGAGACACCAACCCATAAATGACAGTCTGAACAAGCAACAAAGCCAAGCCAATTCCATGAAAATGTAACATATTGATTGGTTGATCGAACCATAACTTTCTTTTCACCATATCTTTAAATTTCTTTGCGCACGCCAATGACCGAAATTGACCTAAAATAGAGGGAGTATGCATAGCAAAATTCTGAGAAATGAACACGGTCGTTGACTGGTCGGTGGCCTTGCTCATGGCCTCGGTTTCATCAAGAATCCTCTCTAAATAGTCGGAGGAAACCTTGACATCATCACTAACCTTATTCTCTCCCTTGACAGTTCTGGAGTTTTTAGAAGAGCCAGCGTGCATTGCTTATTGGCGTTGTCAGATAGCCCTTGATTTCACCCTTGTACTCTCTGCAACGATTATAAGATTTAATGACATACTGATATAAAGTTTATTTGATGGAGCATGATAGTAGATGCCTTTTGTCTCTAACGTCGGCAGATCAGCCGTTGCAATAGAGTCACGTGCGAAATTGAAGAAGATTGGTGAGACATTCTTGTAATAAATTAAAGAAAGATAATAAAATGACAAAGAAGGAAAACAAGTCTCAGCGGAGAGAAGAATTTGAATTGGGAAGATCGAATTGTGAGAAGAAGGTATTATAATAAAATTTGCAAAGAATAGCCCATATCATACATGAAATCTCTATTAAATCCCCCAAAAATCAATTTGTTAAGTCTAACAAAACAAAATTCACTCCCCCTCAACCCGGTGTAGCGGCTAGCTTTTTACATCCGACTTAATAGGAGCACCATGTGTTGCAGGGAAATCCAAGTGGCAGTTTCTTGGTCAAACACATTAGCAGCTCACAATGAAGTGTCAAAACACATAAATAACTGCATGAACGCACAGAGATACTAAGTAGAAGTTAAAATGCTTGTAAGTGAGAGCACATGCCAATATCATGGTGCAATCTCTCAAACGTCTATGTGTCAAGAGCCTTTTGTAAATATAACAACTAACTGCCTTTCATTAGGAACAAGTTGAATACAAATTAATTCTCTTTTAACTAGATCCCAGATGTAATGATGACGAACCTCAATATGCTTCGACCTAGCGTGATGAATTGGATTCTTCGAAATGTCAATGGCATTTTTATAATTATAATAAACTATTAACTGAAATAAAGCAATATCATAGTGTTGAGCATTCAATGCATCCATATTAACTTCATACAACAACTGCATACCCAATTAAGTCATTGGCACCTCCCTTAGTCAATAGTATAACAAAGTCATTTGTTCCATGCACATTGTACAAAGTCCTATTTGCAGCGACCAAATGAGACTCTTTTGGACATGCGTAATAGCAAGCACAAACCCTAACACTGAAAGCAATATCTAGTCTGCTTGTGGTAAGATATAATAAGCTACCAAAATGCCTCTGTATAAAGTAGGATTGACATCAACCCCGTTGTCATCCTTGAATTTTCTCACTAGAGCTCATAGGTGTTCGAATAGACTTAGCAATGTTCAATCTGAGATTCTTAACAACAGATTTAACATATTTATTTTAAGATATAAATATATTGTCTTAAGACTGTGTAATATACGGACCCAAGAAGTATGTAAGTTCTCCAACCATGCTTATCTTTAATCCTTTCTTCATCAAATCAACAAACTTTGAAGCTAGCTCTGCAGATGTAGCCCCGATTACAATATGATCGACATAAATCAGTGCCACCACAAACCATTTATTTTGCCTTTTAAGAAATTAATTTTTATCAGTAGACCCTCTATTGTAACCCTTCTGCAGCAAATAGGTAGTCAACTTTTCATACCATGCCCGTGGTGCTTGCTCACTCCATAAAGTGTCTTTTTCATATGATAGACATTATTAGGCTTGTAATGAACCTTAAATCCTTTAGGTTGTGCAACATAGACTTCTTCTTGCAAAAACCCATTTAAGAAAGCACTTTCAACATCCATTTGCTGTAACTTGAACCCTTTATTACAAAGAATGGCTAACATTAGATGAATATATTCCAATCTAACAACTAGTGCGAATGTCTCATAAAAATTAATACATTCAACATGTGTGTCTCCTCGTGCAACCAATCAGGCTTTATTGGGAACACTAACACCTTTCTTGTCGAACTTGTTACAGAATATCTGCTTGGTACCATTGACATTAACATTAGTAGGTCATTGAACAAGCTCCCACACATCCTACCTAACAAACTCATTGAGTTCCTCTCGCATAACACTTACCAAATATTCATCCATTAGAGCCTCCTTAGAATTTTTTGGCTCAATCTAAGATGTAAAACATGCAAAACGAACCATATTCTTGTAGTAAACATGAGGAATATCTCGAGTTTGCACTGGAACGTTTATTGAGCCAATAATTTTCTCAATTAGATGATCTTTCAACATCCTTGACTGTGGAGAAGTTGATGTAGAACCAGATTCTGTAGTAGTAGGTGATTTTGAATCATCATCATAATTATCATGTTTAACATCAAACGAAGCAGTGATATCTGATAAGTCGGTAATAATAATATATTTAGGTGTTTATTTTTTATTCTATTATATCTCATTGTTTATTATTATTAACTAATTCTCTTTTGTTTATATTTTCAGTGTTACAGTGGTAATTTGATGAAAATGAGATTGGGGTGTTTTGAAGTGTTCTTGGTTTTTGACATTGAAAAATGAGCTTGCACGCATCTTAAGACAGCTTGGCGGGACCCACATTTGTTCGTGATGAGGGTATGGTTGTTTAGATGAAGTATGGTAGTGCGTTAGTTGAGGAAATCTTAAAAAATGATTAAGTATGCAAGCCACCTAAAGAATAAAATACCTACTAGGATTAGTATTAGTGAACCTAGAGCTGAGAGGGCTGAACTTAAAGAGCAATCTCCATTATTGTCTGATGAGGAAGAATATTTTGAGAACCAAGACCCTAGTCACTTGGTTCCTTATGACCCTTCTTTATATATAAGAGCTAGAGCTCAAATGAGGTATTACAGTAATGAAAAGAGTGTCACCATTCCTCAGAGAGGGTTCAACATTCAAAATGTGAGAAATTATGAGGGTCATCAGAGATAGGGGATGTGATCGAATTTTGTGAGACTATACGGGAAGAAGAGAGAGGGGGTGTTCAAAAATTGTACATAAATTTTATGCTAATGGACATGTTACTAGGGAATGAGACAATGTTGTCGCTAAAGGTAAGAAAATCGATATTTCACCTGCGAGGTTGAATAGGTTTTTAGGTCTTCTGTAACACAGACATAAAATGGAGAAGATTACTCGAATGTCAAGTATGAAGATAAGGAATCATACCCTTTTCAAATAATCTAAGATGCGTTAGAGATACCTTCGAGGAAGGGATTTGCTTTTGATAGCGTTGGCCACCCAAGATTTATTGAAACCACCTATTTTAGAAAAATTACGAAGAGTTTGATTTATATTATAGACATGTGTTCTTATCCAACTAAGCAACACTTCAAAGTGAAGAACCCACGAGTTGCTTTATTGTACTATATAGTGATGAAAAAGGTTATATCGATGTTGAAAGAATTATACATGTTTCTATGAAGTTTGCTATGCAAACTATGAAAAATGAAGGATTATCATTCCTAATTTTGATCACTACATCATGTAGGAAAGTCGGGGTGGGTTTCCATACTGAATTCGATGTATTGCCCGATAGGACCATAAATGATATGGGAGTACAACAAATAAAGAAGGTGGTAGTATACAATGACTCAGAGGATGAACGAGAATCATTCAATGCAATAAATGTGAGGGAAGCAAAGAAGTGATGCATCACTGAAAATAAAAGGAAGACAAGAGAATACCTATTGAGAGCGGCAAGTTTAATGGCTGGAGTAAACATAATGAATATTCCTACGAGTTTAGCACCATCTTCATCACAGCCATGTATAAGAAGATTTTTCTAAACAATATTTCCTTCATTAATGTGTAGCACGACGAATATTCATCGTAATGAAAAAATGATAGCGACAAATAAGAGGACTCTACAATGCTACCATTATATATCTGGGAGAAGACATGATAATCATTTGCAAGATTCGAGAAGGAGCGTTGACATCCCATCTCTACAGTTGCGATTTCCAACTGGGACTTACAACCTAATTGATAGTTATGTTTCTTAACTTTCTGTAGATATAGTTGAAGATGATGAAACAGATAATGAACTCACTTATGGACATCACCGTATGTAATATTTTTCTCGTGCATGCATTAAAAAAACTGAAAATACATTGTATTACTCTTGGTGAAGTTTTTGTTAATGAAATTTTATGTTTTCTTCTGCATTCCATTCATTTGAAACTGTTGACATCTATATTTGCATATTTATTTACATTTGCGTTACATATATCGAATTCTTTATGCTTCACGTGGTACGTTTGTAATGTTGAAAATCCAACTTAATGTTTATACCTTGAGGACAAGGTTTGGAATGAGTTTGGGGTATTTTAGGTGAAGTACGACATTAATGGCAATGAAAGGAAAGAAAGGTAAAAGAAAAGTTCAGAATTACTTTTAATCCAATATTCAAGTAAGTTGACAAAATATTTTCCAACTTCTTCTGAAATCAAGTATGAATTTCATTTTTTCTTTATTTCATTAGGAAAGTAATAAAAATGAATATATAACAGATCTTGAATTGAAGTCATATTTTACTACCCAAGTGAATTTTATGATAGATAGAATTAATTTTATATCCTTTTTGACTAACTTTGCTACTTGATGTGAATACTAAATTGAATGTCTTGTGTTAGTCATGATAATGGGTAGAAAATCGAAACAATAGCATAAGATGAACAAGATAAATTTCTAAGAATCTTATAATTTAAAAACTATTCGTTGATTATTTTTATTATATATATACTAGTAAGTGGAGGCATGTGTTCCGCACGTGAAGCGAATATTTTTTGTTTCTACTAAAAAGAAAACTAATAAAAGTTTATTTTAGAGAGAAAGATGAGTTTAATTTAGATTCTAAGGAGCTGCATCTTGGAACATGGCATTCGCTTGACCTCAGGAGACTAAGTGATAAATAACATGACACCAATATGATAAAAAAGAATGAGAAAAAACAAACAACAAAGAAAAAAAGCAAAAGTGTCTCGTGTTCTCTCATGAAATTTATCCATGGCATCTTGTGACAACATCCTCAACATCACCACTTTACTATCAAAACCATACTAATCCATACTTCACCATGTCTCACTCCTCACTGGAGAATTTGTTACATCCCTCCACTATAAGTGAAATTGTTCCTAAAGGATGAAGTTTGGAAGTCAATGTCTATGTGCCCTTTTGACTGCAATATGAACATAAAATATAACTTTATCTCTTAATTATGGCCTGTGCGCGGTACTTCTAACAACAATTGTTATCTCCATGTATGCTTAAACGAAAATTAATCTCAACTCTTTTTGTAAATGTTATGTAAAGATTTTTCTAATGGATGTGGAAATTAGTAAAAATCCCTCTTAATTCTTAACAAAATTAAGACAGTGTGGACCTCACTAAAAAAATAAGAAGCAAGTTGTTCCATTTTGTTTACAAAACTCTCTAGCATAAAGAACAAATATAACCAAACAAAAAATCCCAAAACTTTATTTTTCTTTTTTCAATACAATGAAGATGTTTTACATGTCATTTTTTCCCAAAACTACTTGAGATTCTACCATCAACTCGGATATACATATATGTATGTTGATGCAACTTAAAGTATACAACCCAATAATAAAGGAACAAAAAATGCAATCTATCTTAATAAAAAAGAAAATATATGCTGTTAGCCACTGAGCGATGAGACATTTATGCAAGCTAAGATTTTATACCTGACCGAGCACACACAACATTCTATTACAAATTCTCTAGGAAAATAATGAAGCATATGTGATCCTAAACCCTTCGTCATAATAATAAATGAAAGTTCATCAAAAGTGGGCTATGAAAGAAAAGTTAACTAGTTAGAAGGTATAAATGTTAATATTTTAAGCGAAAATTAAAGGCCTTGTCATAGGTGACTCGAGAATGAGTCTTCGCAAATAAATATTAATTTGATAACACATCTTACCAAAACATTGCAGTAAGAATTGGAGGACAAAACAATTTTATCATATGTTTAATCTTGATCGACCAGTACCGCCAAGCCTATTGTCCGCTCGTGCACCATTGCCTGCTCTCCTTCACCCTCCCTACCTGTTGGTGTAAAGCCTTAAGCAAGTGATTTGCATTTATTCTCATCACGAGCATCCTCATTTGTTGCTTGCATCACTTGTTGTATGAGCATACATGCAATTCGCAATTCTGCCCGTTTATGTGCAAAGGAAATCTATGCTTGGACGTGAGATTATTAAAAAATAAAAATAATATTACCGAAACCTATAGAGAAACGAACCAAAATAAATAATAAGAAACAAAGAAGATTTCCTATACTATAACACCTTAATGATTTTAAAAAACTACCTTGTTGATAAAGACTTTTTAAAGAAGTAAAAGCATAATCAACGCAAAAGGAGTAGTAAATCTTACAATGATGGAAGAGAATCTGCACTTCACGATCGTCACACATTCTAGCTTCGTAGACTTTTTGAGTGCCAATCATAAAGAAAAGGAAGGTGAGTGTTGTAAATATGAGACCATAACTGCTCCTTAAAAAGTGGATCTGAAATGGAGTAAGGAAACGTGTTGGGGTGGATAGCAAAAGAACCGTTTGAGAAAAAACTTCCCATTCAAATCGCTAAATATGAGGGAAGTGTTTTATTTTTCTCAACGAAAAAATATATAAAGAATTTTCAATGAGAAAAAAACTTTTTTTTTAGCAAATCTTCTCGAGAGAATTTTATAAAGAAAATTTTCTCATAGTTGTTTGATTGCACGAGAAAGAATTTTCTTTTATGGTTCAATCCGTGTGCGCATCTAAATCATCGTTGATGTCGGGCGGCTCGACAATGATGTTGGTGACAAAGCCGGAGACGAAGAGAGAAAGAAAGAGTGTGTATCCGCGAAAAAGTAGTAGATGTCAAGTTTGTTTGGGTGGAAGAAATGATCGGTTCAAGTGGGAGATGGAGAGATTTTTAATTTTCCACGCTAAAAGATGAGAAAATAAATGAGGAAAATAGAGGGATGTGATTTTTTTTCTCAGTGTAGTTACAAAGTTATCAAACAGTGGAAAAAACGGTTACATAAAAAAAGTAGACAATTTTCTATGATTTTTTTTCATTTTCTTTGCTATCAAACACACCCGTAGAGATAAACATAGTGGAGAAAGAGAAAGAGAAAGAGAGAGAGCGAAAGGGAGAGAGAGAGTTGAGAGAAAATGAAGGAGAGTTTGAAAATTGAAAGTAAATCAATAACCGTGAGTTAAAAAAATATAAGTGTTCAACCACACCTTTAAGTTTCCACATGTTTACAAACGTATTTTACAGAGGTGTATTCAATTGAAATTTTAATAGACTTTTGGTTACTTTTATAAGTGAATGACTTTTATGAAGTTTTAGATTTTGGTAGACTTTTAAAGAATTTGAAAAACTTTTATGTAGATTTCATTATGATGATTTTTATCTGCATTTAAGATTTTTAGCGACTTTTGTGAACTTATTAAACATGATTTTGATGATACTAATAGATTATTGTGATTTTTAAAATGAAACAAATATTTTGCACTTTATTATAAAAAAATAAATAATTATATTTTTTTTTTCATAAGAACTATTACTAATTTTTTAAAAATTATTTTTGTATTTTAATAAAAAAAAGCATTAGACATATTAATGAATTACTCTCAAGGTAGTAGCATGACAAATAAGTAAATAAATATCAACATAATAAATAAGTAAATAAATCATCTTTTAGTGGTAGAAAAGAATCAAGTAAGATCATTGAAATTTTTTTTTTTAGAAAAGATCATTGGAAATATTAGTGTAAAAATTTTGCACTTATTTTTTTGTTTGACTTAAGCAAAAAAAATTATATTTTTTCCTTAATAATGATAGTTTAAATTCTAAAAAATGCACTTCTTGCATTTAAAAAAAATTATACAATTATTTTCTTCAAAAATAATAATACTACACTTTTTGAAATTATAATAATACACTAAATAAACGAAACTTCTTTGTCAAAAAAGAAAAAAACTATCAAAAATGTATAGTGATGCAAGAATGAGATTTTGTTAATAATGACATCAATCTATTTTCATCAACATAGATATTAGAGTATAATGGGTGAGCAATGAAATCCAAGAGTTGTGGAGTGATTGGAGAAGTTGTTAAAAACAATTGATAAGAAAAAGACCTCTTGTGAACAATGAAGTCCTTATTGAAGAATGTAACCAAACAAAAATTAGAAGTCTCTAAAAGTTTATGGGTTGAGGTGAAGAGAAGTTGAAGACTTCTTTATGTGTATTTTTAAACAAAAGTTACAAAAGTCAAACAAAAGTTTTTTTGTAAACAAAAGTCTACAAAAGTCAACCACCAAAATGATGATTTATATCGATTTGAGAACGAGAGATTCGTATAATAGTACAAACTGTAAATTTAGTCCTTAAAATAAATTTTCTCCTTTTTGATGAGTTGAGGATAGTTAGTGACATTAACTACTCGTAACCCATGATTCGATACACATTAAATCAGTCATTGCCGTGATTCATTATCTTGTCCTCCAATTGATTTCGATGAATTTTTCATGTGAGGGTTCGCTTCTGGCTAGGTACGTGAATTTGTCGTACTTCCCCGGTGATTTATGGAATTGAGTAGTGAGGCATTCAACCCTCATTTGTTGTGCTAGCAAATAAAGTAACATTAGTGAATCGCGATAATGGTACAATTTCCTAATTTGCGAAAAGGGTACAAGCCTCAAAATGCACTTGTAGAAATGGCAACTAGTTTGGCATTCCATGTTCTCATGTTCAGATGTTGTGCTCATCAATAAAGAATACTACGATTGGTCAGTGTACAGATACCAATGTTATGTTATGCGCGAATTTCCATCCCATTCCCCACGAAGATTATTGGCCGTCGCGCCGACTTCCATACTCGTTCATCGGTAGTTTGCTACTTCTCATGTTCCTTCATTGATAATGATTTGGGTTTGAAAGCGATATGGAGCCCGGGCCTATAGATGATTCGCTGTTTTGACTTCGCAAGCTCTCCATGTAGATCACCCGAGTATGGGAGGGACCTAGTAGGACTTCTTGCCGATTTGCACTACACCGTTATATCATGAGCGTTGTAACCAATCTACAAAAGTCACCAAAAATTAAATACACCTTACTTTTATGAACTCTCTAAAAGTTTAAATTGAATACCCCAAAACTTTTGTAGACTTTTTCAAAATCTATAAAAGTCTACATTGAATACACCTTACTTTTATAAACTCTCTAAAAGTTTTAAATGAATACACCTAAACTTTTTTAGTCATTAAAAGTAACCAAAAGTTTATTAAAATCTCAATTGAATACACCCCTGTAACAGTTTCTAACTAAGTTTAGAGATTTTTTTTGATAGGCAAGAGAATTCCGAAATTTAGTCCTTAAAATAAATTTTCTTTTTTATTTGAGGATAGTTACATTAACTACCTAACCACGTGTTTAAGTTTCCATGTGTAAAAAAGATCTTCCTTTAATCTAATAACGTGAATTTCCTAAAATACCCTCAAAGTAGTTTTTTTATAGATGTTGTAGCAAATGACAAAATTTAAAATAAAGGCACATTAGGAAATAAAGTAAATTTTCCTTAAATAGGGTCCTAGGGAGGATTGGCATTACATATAGTATAGATAAAAAAATTATTATGCCACAATTGAAAGAAAAAATTGGTTAGAAACCGATGAATTTCTATAAGTTAGAACGAATAAGTTCTTCAATTTTAGTGGACAGTGAAAAGTGTTAACAAGAGTTTATAAAAATAAAATATATAGAGAGTCCTAAAGATTTCAAAGGAAATGGAGCAAGGAATCTATAGTGGGAAAAATGTGAGAATGTATAAAGGAAATGGAGCAGGGATTCAAAAGAAAAAGTAAAAGAAATATGTTAAAAAGAAACAAGTAGAATGGAGTAGAAAAAAAAATTTGATGAGAGATGAAAAATATGGATGTTCTTAAACTCTTCAACGAGTACTTAAAGCTAGAGTTGAATGAAGTATTTCTTAATCTAACATGTTTTAAATGACATATTCGATGATATCTTGGCAAAATTCCTATTGATTTTGATTGTGGTACTATTATAAAATGTTTTCTTAAATTGAAATTAATCTAGGGATTTTTATATTTTGAGATTCTATATTAGTAATCATAAGCTTCATGTTTGTCAGTAGAGATTGAGAAAACCTATGTTATATACAGTCCTGGGTAATGAACTTCAAGTTCTAAAAAAAATGTTAAATTCAGTGGTTGAGTTATCATTAAGCGATGTTTTTATTTCACTAAATCATTATATTTTATCATAACTTTGATTTACTAATGGGCAATATATTTCATTTTGAAAATAACTTTTATTTTAAAATTTCTCCCTGATGTAGATATAATATGCTTTCAATTAAAATTATATATATGCTTTCAGATAAGGATTTCAAAAAGAATTTCAAATTCTAACTTTTATTTTTTGATTTTTTACTTAAAGTTACTCTTTTGATTTTAAAAAATTAAATTTCTCTCTAGTTCAATCTTAGGGAGTTAAGTTAGAACTTTCCTAGTCACGTTGTAAGGCTAGAAGAATGATGAATGTAAGTCTAGAAGTAAATCACTGATAAAGTTAGATCTTAAAACCTTAAGAACAGACGTGAGTGAGTTAATTAAGAAAATGAAAGGTGCTATTTCTTTCAAAAATTCAAACCCAAAGTTTGAATCATCCTCTTTTGAAACCCTAAATGACTATAAATCAATATTAAAAATTGAAAAGATAAAGTCGAAAATACATTTAAGAAATATAAGTGAAATTTCTTACAACGACATAGAATGATCTCTCTAAAATTGTGACATGCCCACGATTGATCCAAAAATAATTTATACTCAAGGAACTTTTTCAAAATATCAAGACTCTGTAGTTGAACTTGAAGAAAATACTAGATCAATAGATGTAAAGGGTCAAGAAATACTTTTAATTTCTCCAAAAAAATTAGAATATATTAAGAAACTCATAAATATTTACATATAGGATTAATTCAAGTAGCAATAAAACCATGAACTGCTTTAGGTCTTAATACATCAATACTGGCATTTGTAGTATATAAAAGACATTTAGAATCCAATGATTCTTTAGTAGGAATAATTGAAGGAAGTTTGTCTAAAGGGTCAATTTTCTTTAATTGTTTTCTTAATTTCACATTAAGGCTCCATGATCAATTTGCACATGACGCATCAACATTAAGTTTATATACACAAGGTTTTAACATGAACGGAATATGTTCTAATGTAGCTATTGGTTTTAGGATTTATTATATATTAATGCATACTATATTTCTTGTTGTTGCTTATACCAGTTTACAAAAAGGAGCAACTACCTTATTTTTAACAAATATATAAAATAAATTTATTACAAGAAAACAATTAAGTTAGAAAGATATAAATATACCGAAAACTTGGTTAATTCAAGATACAAATAAAGAAGAAAATCCTCCAGATAATACAAACGATCAAATCCATACAATGATAACCCATGATGACGGATTAGTAAAAATTAAATTTTCATCTAGAAAATATTGTTCAACAATACTGTGGCGGCCCTCGCCGCCCTGGGGTGACGTGTCTCCATGTACTTCTTGCCAGCTGGCCCAACTACACGTTTACGCCACCTGCCCGTCCTTTTCTTGTCTCGAATCTCGTATCCACGTGTGTGTATAGTGTATATATGAAATAAGCAGCGGAAGTTGTACGTAAATTTAGAAAAATATATTAATGAAGTTAACAAAACCTACTGTGGAAAAACCCTGAAAAGTACTGTACGATACCCTGTAAAGTACTCTGTACAATATCATGTCACTCCCCAAGTCCCAAAAGAATCAAATAAGTCTTTGACCGCGGACAGTCAGATAAAGTCGTCCAAACCCTCCTTGCCCCTACTAGCAGAGTCTGCACTCGTCCATCACAAAAAGTAAAATGGAGAGTACAGTTAGTAAGATTCCAACAAAGTACACCGAGCATTTATGAAAAATATAGATGATATCAATAAACATGTCAATTAATCATGCGAACTAAACAGACAATTGTGCTAAGATCATCACATGAATAAATAACATGAGAAACAAACCGTGTACTCCTCCCGGTCACACTAAACTGTACGACAAACTCCCAGGATCCTTTCAGTGAGTGCCCCACTTCCTTCCACCTGGTACGGCCCAAGCCTACACCCAGCCCGCCCTCGAGCCCACTGAGTGCCTACATGGGGCGCACAGGATCCCTTCAGTTGAAACACCCACTTCCTTTCACCTGATTACCCGCGTACAGCCTAGTGTGCCATAAGTATAACACGAATAGCAAAAGTCTCGACCCCCAACCCAAATGCGTCACGGAAATCAATAACAAGGAATAGAGGGAATAACATCCAACAACCACAGATAGGCAATCAATGATAGAAAAGTAAACCCTCAGTGACTTTCGATGGAATCTTACGTACCTCAAAACGCACTCGCTCGCGTCTCGATTTGCGCACCCGACACCCGACTCCTAAGTCCCTCCATCGCGTCGTCGCGATTTCGTCGAAACCGCACATCCGACCGGTCAACAACGCGCCACCGCACCGTTCACCGCGTCGCCGCGCGCATGCTGCGCCGCCGCGCCGCCCGCGCGGCGCGCCGCCGCCGCGCTGCCGGCGCGCCCGCCGCTGAGAGCCACCGCCAGACCAACCATTCGCGCCGAGCGCCTTAAGCCGTCTCACCGCGTTGCGTCGCGCGTCGCCGCGCTCGCGCGCCATCGCTGCCGATCCGACCCTTTCCCGTCTTGCGTCGCTGCCTCGCCGCGCGCGCAGCTGCTCACCGGCGTCGTCGAGCCGCGCCGTCCTCCGCGCAGCACTGCTGCCGCCGCTTCTGGCCGCCGCGCCTCTCATCATGCGCCGCGCGCGCTGCCGCGGCCTCTGCTGCTGCTTCGCGCGATCACCGCCGATCTTGCCGGATCGATGTGTCGCATGTTTTTCTCCCCGCTAGTTGACGCCGGAGCCGCCGTCGCCATCCTCCGCGCCGCGCTCTCCGCCATCGCTCTCTCTCTCCTATGTTTCCTTCTCTTCCTCACGATCTCTCCTGATCTTTTTTTTTTTTTTTCTCTTCTTATCCTCTTTTTTTTTTTTTTATATATATATATATTTTTTTTTTATCTTCTTTGATTTCACATCAAAAGTATCCTTGGTTTGCGTTCAAATTAAACCCCGAGAAATACCTCAATTTCGCCACAAATTAACGAAGATACCCTTGCACTACGAAATACAAAAACATCGCGTCGATTGCGATCCGAATATCGAGGAGTGGGTCCCACATACGGCCCTAAAATGACACGTGGCACGAGTCGAATTTTCGGGCCGTTACAGTCTTCCCAACTAAAAGAAATTTCGTCCCGAAATTTAACTGGAACCCAAATCGCACACCAGAGAATAGCTGAGGGTATCGTATCCTCATCGTCTCGACTCTAACTCCCACGTTAGTCCTTCCGTCCTGTGATGCTGCCAACGAACTAGGACCTTTGCGAGTTCCCTGTTCCGGAGAATATGTACTCGACGATCAACGATTTCTATCAGTCTCTCCTCGTAGGTCACGTCAGGCTGTATCTCCACCTATCCCAACTCAATCGTCGGTCTCGGCCCTGACCTAGCGAGTCTCAACATGGAAATGTGAAATGTCGGATGAACCCCAGCTAACTCGGCAGGTAACTCCAACCGATATGCAACAGTGCCTACTTTTTGTGCAATCCGGTATGACCCAATGTATCTTGGTGCCATTTTCGCCCTCGTCGTAGCTCAGATTCTCGCGATACCTATCCGCGTATTTTTATTTTTATTTTATTTTTTTTCTGTCTATTTTGTGCAGCTTGCAGCTTCTGACGAATTTGCCACATTTTTATGCGTATTTTTATGCGTGATCAACAACTATCTCAGGCCTCACTTGTGTACCGATACCGGTGTGCGTCTTCCAGAATCACGTCCCGTATCTCCTGATCATCAGGTAGCCACAATCTCCATCAGTATATTAAACACCGATCTGTGGTTCCTGCCCAATCAGTGCATTCCGGATTCCGTGACAGACCACTGACCCGCTCATAGAGCCCATCAGCCCTCTGACACTCGGCAACCCGTTCAATCGATACGGTCGGTATCCTCAATTGCGACAAAATCCCGAACCACCGAAACGTCTTCAATCCGGACCTCCATTCGAACCTCCGGCTCAACTATCGTCGTAAACGCCTCCATCTCCCGCTCTCTGCTTGCACCGTACCTAGTCGGCCTCTCGTGATGGGTAAGTCGATTCTTGCCGATCCAAATAATATGAACTCGGTATGCCAGGAATATGAAACTCTATCCTCTTACCGTAACAATCTATCCGTGCATGATAGGAATATGAAACTCGATCCACCTCTCATCATCAACATATTCTTGACATATTCGATTAGGGTATATCTTATCCCCAAAAAATCAAATATAACATGCATGTGGCGACCAACATATAAATAATGTACCTTCAACGGGTTGCCTAGTCGCCCCACTATTTGGTTGTCCTAACGCATGTACTCAATCTCTGGGCTGGGTCTGATGTTTGCCGTGGCGATGGTGGTGTCTGACAGTCAGCCCTCAAGTGTCCCCTCTGCCCACACTGGTGGCATCTACGGCTCTCCGTCTACCCGTCTGTCCGTCTCCAGATCTCGGACCCTGACCCCGCTCTACCTGACCCATGTCATGTCCCCCCTGATCTCGATCTTGACGGTACTCCTGTAGCTGTGCCCTCTGTCGATCCACTAGTGCTGAGGTGATAGCATGAACTGGCTGTGGCTCCTCATATCGGAACTGACTGCCTTAAACTCATCCCGACGGCCCCTCTCCCGTCTATCATCTCTCCAGTCTCTATCCGGATGATCCATTAGCCTCTTCTGCCTCTGACTAGACTGAGAACTCTGCCCTGACTGTACCTCCCTACCAGTCACACGTCGGCCAGCCCTCTGCAGTAGGTATGTCTCATGAGCCAATGCCTTATCAAAGATCTCATGCAGTGTCGTGGCTCCAGTTGAGACTACTGCTGCCGCGATCCTATCATCAATCCCTCTGGTGAAATAATATATCTGTAAGCGCTCTGTCCCGGCGACATCCAGAGAGAACTGAAGCAGGTGTCGGAACCTCTCCATATACTGCATCAAAGTCCGACTACCCTGTCTCAATGCTAGGAACTCCTCCATCAGCCTCAACCTAACCTCCATAGGTATGTACTGATCGTAGAACAGCTCCCTAAACTCAGCCCATATCGTCGGTTCCGGATGAGTATCCGTATATGTCCACCAGACTGCCGCATACCCTCTCAAACAGGCTCCCGAAAGTCGTGCCTGTACTGTCTCATCGTTCCTCATCAGCTTATGGAAACGCTGATGAGATACAATCCATCTTCCTGCAGCCTCGGGATCACCGCTGCCGTAAAAGAATCCAGGCTGGAACTTCAAAAACTCTCTCAATAACTTCGCCTCGGCGCCAGAACAAATGCTGATGTCGAAGGAGTGTCGGCGGCGAGCGAGGTGGCGATAACACAGGTCGTCGTCGTGGGTGGTGGCGTAAGAGTCGACGTCTCCAAAGGAACGACTGCGGTAGCTATCTCTGTAGGTGTCTCTACCGCTACCCCCGAACTGGCGTCTGGGGTACCACCGGAACAATAGCGGTCCCCGCCGGTATGGTCACAGCAATTGGCTCTCTCGTCGCGAAGTGAGTCCCGCGATCTTGCGGTGCCTCTCTTATAGTAGCCGTAATACGTCGGTCATCTGCGCTCTCCTGTGCCGAGAGTCTATCCTCCACACTCGTCGTAACCGAGACATCCCTTGCCGCATCGCTCGTCTGTCCAGGTTAAAAAGGCGCACCAGACTGTCCGTCCATAATCTTGATCGAGAATATGCTCCGGATCAGTCTCGAAGTATATACGTATATCATATAGTAGCATGAAAATATAACACATATATAAGTTATAACTCTACCCACCTCACATCACTTCCCAACTAAAGTTCGAAGGCACTAACTTCGGGTTTTCCACATCTAAGTTTGTTGTTTAAGTTTTATTGTCTGAGGACTTATTCTCTGATACCAATTGTGGCGGCCCTCGCCGCCCCGGGGTGACGTGTCTCCATGTACTTCTTGCCAGCTGGCCCAACTACACGTTTACGCCACCCGCCCGTCCTTTTCTTGTCTCGAATCTCGTATCCACGTGTGTGTACAGTGTATATATGAAATAAGCAGCGGAAGTTGTACGTAAATTTAGAAAAATATATTAATGAAGTTAACAAAACCTACTTGTGGAAAAACCCTGAAAAGTACTGTACGATACCACAGTAAAGTACTCATACAATATCATGTCACTCCCCAAGTCCCAAAAGAATCAAATAAGTCTTTGACCACGGACAGTCAGATAAAGTCGTCCAAACCCTCCTTGCCCCTACTAGCAGAGTCTGCACTCGTCCATCACAAAAAGTAAAATGGAGAGTACAGTTAGTAAGATTCCAACAAAGTACACCGAGCATTTATGAAAAATATAGATGATATCAATAAACATGTCAATTAATCATGCGAACTAAACAGACAACTGTGCTAAGATCATCACATGAATAAATAACATGAGAAACAAACCGTGTACTCCTCCCGGTCACACTAAACTGTACGACAAACTCCCAGGATCCTTTCAGTGAGTGCCCCACTTCCTTCCACCTGGTACGGCCCAAGCCTACACCCAGCCCGCCCTCGAGCCCACTGAGTGCCTACCTGGAGCGCACAGGATCCCTTCAGTTGAAACACCCACTTCCTTTCACCTGATTACCCGCGTACAGCCTAGTGTGCCATAAGTATAACACGAATAGCAAAAGTCTCGACCCCCAACCCAAATGCGTCACGAAATCAATAACAAGGAATAGAGGGAATAACATCCAACAACCACAGATAGGCAATCAATGATAGAAAAGTAAACCCTCAGTGACTTTCGATGGAATCTTACGTACCTCAAAACGCACTCACTCGCGTCTCGATTTGCGCACCCGACACCCGACTCCTAAGTCCCTCCATCGCGTCGTCGCGATTTCGTCGAAACGAAACCGCACATCCGACCGGTCAACAACGCGCCACCGCACCGTTCACCGCGTCGCCGCCGCTACCGCATCGCTGCCGCTGCCTCGCCGGCCGCCGGGCGCTCGCCGGCGCCGCTGCTGGAGCCACCGCCGACCAACCATTCGCGCCAGAGCCGCCTTCAAGCTGTCTCACCGCGTTGCGTCGCGTCGCCGCGCTCGCGCGCCATCGTTGCCGATCCGACCCTTTCCCGCGCCGTCGCTGCCTCGCCGGCGCAGCTGCTCACCGGCGTCGTCGAGCCGCCGTCCTCCGCGCCGCGCAGCTGCCCAGTTCCTGGCCGCCGTCTCCACCGCGCAGCCGCCGCCTGCCGCCGCCTGCCGCTGCCCTGCTGCTGCTTCGCGCGATCACCGCCGATCTTGCCGGATCTGATGTGCCGCAGCTGCCTTTCTCCCCGCCGTTGGACGCCGGGAGCCGCCGTCGCCATCCCTCCGCGCCGGCGCTCTCCGCCATCGCTCTCTCTCTCCTCTGTTTCCTTCTCTTCCTCACGATCTCTCCTGATCTTTTTTTTTTTTTTTTTTTTTTTTCTCTTCTTATCCTCTTTTTTTCTTTTTTTATATATATATATATTTTCTTTTTATCTTCTTTGATTTCACATCAAAAGTATCCTTGGTTTGCGTTCAAATTAAACCTCGAAAAATACCTCAATTTCGCCACAAATTAACGAAGATACCCTTGCACTACGAAATACAAAAACATCGCGTCGATTGCGATCCGAATATCGAGGAGTGGGTCCCACATACGGCCCTAAAATGACACGTGGCACGAGTCGAATTTTCGGGCCGTTACAAATACTAAGTACAAAAAGATGAATATATATATATTTATGAATCTCAACCAGCACGGGCATCCACATTTAGAATTTCTACTCATATTGCCTATCTAGTAATACCTGCTGAAAATAATGACAAAATAAATGATTTCACTGATTATCAAATTAATATGATTAGAATTGAAAATGAAGAAATTCTTGAAATGGATTATTAAAACCTAAAAGAGCAATTTCTTAAACATCTATTTAACCCTAATATTTTGTAAGATATGTTCTAAATCTCAACAAGCAATTATTAGAGAAAAATACTTTGATTATATGCAATCTACTAAACAAAACATTCAATTCTTTGATTATTTAGCTAAATCTTGTCCTAAAATTATTAATAAAATTAACGTTTTTTGGGAAGGCTCAAAAGGAGAAAAATATATTCAAACTCATCCACCATTAGCTCCTATTAAAATAACATAAAATATCAAAGCAATACCATTAAAAGAAAGTTTTGAAGAAGATAAACCTTTATCCAGAAAAGATTTAAATCATATTATAGAATAATTTTTTTTACTAATGTCTATTAATCAACTCTTTCAAAAAAATCTAAGTCCAAAAATGAAGGATCAACGAGCAAGAAAACAGAAAGTGAACCTATTTATGAGAAAACATATAGTAAAAGATACTTTAGGATCTTTACCCATTATAAATCCAAAATGTTTAGATGAATTATTACAAACAATAGCATCTAAGTTGCATACATTACAAATAAATTCAGAAAAAAAGCAAAAGGGATAAATCTCTAGTAATAGCTAATCTAAAAAATCAGTCGACCATGTCAGACCAACAATCCAAAGACCTTTTAGAATTATACCCTAAAGATGAAGAGACAAAAATAAGCACATATTCCTCATCAGATTTAGATATAAATATGATTTATCATCTACGAAGACATCAAACATATAATGTTAGAAAATCTAAACATTATTATTCAAGACCATCACCAGTAGATTTATTATTAGAAGAAACTAAAACAAAAAGAATCAAATTTGAATGCAATTCTATTTATGAATGGAATATTGATGGGTTATTCGAATATCAAGCAATATAAGTTTTACAACATATAATATTTATGCTAAAGTATGTAGATTAGCTAATCATACAAATTAACATAACTGGTGCAATAGCAACTAGTTTTACTGGCTAGTTAAATGGCTGGTGGAACTATGCATTATCTACCGAACAAAGATTAGAAATTATGTCTTTAGTAGACGAGATGATAATAATGATCTAATTTTAAATGATCAAGGTCAAGAACAACCAAATGGTGTTTTATGTATATTAACCAATATAATATGACATTTTTTAAGATCCTTATCAAATGTATAAGAAAAACTAGAGAACAATTACAAATTTAAGATGTAGAACATTGAATGATTTTCGTTGGTATAAAGAAATTTTTTAATCTAAATTATATACATTACCCACCAATGATTCATCATTTTGGAAATAACGTTTTATAGTAGGATTACCACCATTATTTCCAAAAAAAGTTAAAACTTTACTAAGACAAAAGGTGGAGGAAGTATAAATTACAATAGATTTACTTTTAGAGCTTTATTTCAAATGATTCAAATGGTTGGGTTAGCTATATGTAATGATATAAAATTTAAAAAGCAGTTAAACAAAGAAAATGAAACAAATAATAAAGATATAGGTGATTTTTGTTATCAATTCAGTCATGACGCAAAAGGGAATACATATTCCATAAAACCTAGATATAAGAACCAAAGAAAGAACCCTATTATAGAACCAATAAAAGAAGAAAATATTAAAGAAAATATAATGGAGACAACCTAAAAATTGCTGCAATTGTTTTTTGTCTATGAGTTGATCATGAAATTTATCTAAAAACTCTATAACTCTATTTATTGGGGTTATGGTTTGATTATAAATTTTGATCCTAAAAAATTTATTGAAGTTTGAAAATTTTTTATTTGTCTTTGGGATAAGACTAAACCATTAGTTTTGATGATATGTTGAAATGTGTATAAATGTTTCCAATGTTGATCCAATGATTTTGAAAAAAATTAAGATATCATCAATATAAACTAAAGTATATTCGTAATATGGATAAAAATTCTCATTCATCATTTTTTGGAATTCTGATGGAGCATTTTTTAAACCAATGGGCATAACATTCCATTGATATTTTCCATAAGGAGTGTTAAATGTCATTTTGTATCTATCTTCTTTCTTAATCTTTATTTGCCAAAAATCTGATTTTAGATCAAATTTAGAAAAAAATGATTGAATTGTTTATTCTTTTTATTAAATCATTTTTGTTGGGTAATGAATATCTAATTTTTTAAAAAACATTATTTAATGGTTTATAATTTATTACTAATCATGGTGATCCACGCTCTAATTCTGCCGCATTTTCGACATAAAAAGCTGTGTAACTCCAAGGGGATCTAGATTGGGTAATTAGCTTCTTTTGTAGAAGGTCCTTTATTTTTAGATCACATAGATTTAATAGTCTTTCCTTCATTTGGGAGGGATTGGCTATGGTAGGAATATTTTTTTGTTGAAAGTCAGCAATATAGGGTAGAGATACTTGATACTTTATTCGATCCTAAAATGTTGATGGAATTTCTGAACAACACATGTTAATTAGATTATCTTGGAAAGTTTTTATTTTTGATTGAAAAGAAGGGGTATTAATTATTTGATATGTCTTTAAGTTTTTAATTTCTGTTTTCAAAAATCCTATGTGATTTTGCTTATATTCAATCAGGTTTATTATTTGATTTAGATATCAATTAATAGGGGTGTAATAAAAGGAAAATCTATTTCTTTACTTTCTATTATTGTTTTTATTCCTTTAGTTGTAACAAATAATGGCTGAATTTTTTGTAGAATGGTGTTTCTAACAACATATCATGTTGTAGGTCTTTATCAATAATGAAAGAAGTGGGTATACAAATATTATTTCTACAAATATGGGCGATTGGAGTTTTAGTTTAATAATTGACTTATTACCTTCGGCTGTAGAAATTTGACTATCAGTTTTTTAACAATATTTTAGAGGGATTAAGCCTTCTCTTATGCTATTTAAATTCGTACTTGAATAAATTAATACATGACTTGAATATTTGAAGTCTTTTATCTTTAATGCAATTGGGGTGAACCATCTTTGGTGTATATAATGTGTAAGTATTTCTATAAATATGTTATTTTCATAGACATAAAATTCTTATAAATTTAATTATCATCCTCTAGTTTTGACATTCTATCTTTGAGGGATTTTATTTTTGCTTTTAATTGATTTATTTCTTCTTGTAAAGAATTTATTGTTGACCCTACTGGTAAGGCTTGTCTTTTACTATCTATTTTTAAAACATCTTGCATTGTATGATAATTACTATTTAGATCTATTTGTTATTTAAAATCGTTCTTAGAACTATTTTTTGAAACTTGAGATGTAGTTTCTATGTCTTTTTCCTTCGTTCATTATTTCTGTGAAGTATTTATATTTCAAGGTGGGATCTTCTATTGGTTCTCCTATTTCTAAGATTAATTCTTCTTGTGCAATTAATACATTTATTTCATCTTTTGAAGTGGAAGTTGATGTACATGTATTTTGTATATTTTATAAACATTGACAAGAATCAGTAGAGCTACCGTCACCTTGAATTTCATTAATATTTCTTTTATAATTTTTTAAATGACATTCATTAGCATAATGACCTGGTTTTCAACATTTAAAATATTTATTTATTTTATATTCATTTTTCTTATTATAATTTCTTTATATTTCCGTCTTTTATTAGTTCTATAATAAGGTTCTTGCTTATCATTATTACAAAATCATTGTATTCTTCTTTGGTTCTTATATCTAGGTTTTCTGAAATATTTATTCACTTTTGGGTCATGACCGAATTGATAACAAAAATCACCTATATCTTTATTATTTGTTTTATTTTCTTTGTTTAACTACTTTTAAAATTTTATATCATTGCATATAGCTAACTCAGCCATTTGAATCGTTTGAATTAAATCTCCAAAAGTAAATCTATTGTAATTTATACTTCCACCACTTTTTTGTCTTAGTAAAATTTTAACTTTTTCTTCAAATGATGGTGGTAATCTTGTTGTAATATGTTCCATCTAAAATGATGAATCATTCTTGGTTAATGTATATACTTTAGATAAAAAGGTATCTTTATGCCATCGAAAATCAATTAATGTTCTACATCTTAGATTTTGTAATTGTTCTCTATTGTTTCTTCTATATTTGATAAGTATCTTAGAAAATGCCATATTACAATGGTCAGTAGATATACAACACTATTTGGCTGTTCTTAACCATGGTCATTTAAAATTTGATTGTTATTATCATCTCGTGCTACTAAAGACATAATTTATAATCTTTGTTCGGTAGATAATGCATAGTTCCACCAGCCATTTAACTGGCCAGTAAAACCAGTTGCTATTGCACCAGTTATGTTTATCTCTGTATGATTAGCTAATCTACATACTTTAACATAAATAAGTATATGTTGTAAAACTTATATTGCTCGATATTCGGATAACCCATCAATATTCCATTCATAAATAGATTTGCCTTCAAATTTTACTATTTTTGTTATATTTTCTTCAAATAATAAATTTACTGGTGATAGTTAAGAATATTAATATTTAGATTTTCTAACGTTCTATGTTTGATGATTTTGTGGATGATAAATTCAATTTATATCAAAATCTGATAATAAATCTGAGCTTATTTTTGTCTCTTCATCTATAGGCTTTATTTCTAAAAGGTGTTCCGATTTTGGTTCTGACATGGTCGACTGATTTTCTAGATTAGCTATTGCTGGAGATTCATCTTTTTTGCTTTCTTTTTTTTGAGTTTATTTGTAATGTATGCAACTTAGATGTTATTGTTTGTAATAATTCATCTAAATATCTTGGATTTATAATGGGTAAAGACCCTAAAGTATCTTTTATTACAAGTTTTCACATAAATGGGTTCACTTTCTAATTGTTTGCTTGTTGATGCTTCATTTTTTGACTTAGAATTTTTTGATAGAGTGGATAAATGGACATTGGTAAAATGGTTTTGTTCCATAATATGATTTAAATCTTTTCTGGATATAGGTTTATCTTCTTCAAAACCTCCTTTTAATGGTTCTGCTTTGATATTTTCTATTATTTTAATGGCTAATGGTGGATGAGTTTGAATATATTTTTCTCCTTTTGAGCCTTCCTTAATAGAATTAATTTTATTAATAATTTTAGGACAAGATTGAGCAAAATAATCAAAAAACTGAATGTTTTGTTTACTGGAGGATTTGATCGTTTGTGTTATCTGGAGGATTTTCTTCTTTATTTGTATATTTAATTAACTAGGTTTTCGATATATTTACGTTTTTCCAACTTAATTATTTTCTTGTAATAACTTTATTTAGTATATTTGTTAAAAATAAGGTAGATGTTCCTTTTTGCAAATTGGTATAAGCAACAACATGAATAATAGTATGCATTAATTTATAATAAATCTTAAAAAGAACAGCTTCATTAAAACATATTCCTTTCATTTTAAAATCTTATGTATATAAACTTAAAGTTGATGCTTCATGTGCAAATTGATCATGAAGGCTTAATTTGAAATTAGGAAAACAATTAAAGAAAATTGGCCCTTCAGAAAATCTTCCTTTAATCAATCCTAATAAAGAATCATTGAATTCTAAATGTCTTTTATCTCGTACAGATGCTAGTACTGATGTATTAAGACCTAAAGAAGTTTATGGTTTTATTGCTACTTGAGCTAATCCTATATGTAAATATATATATTTTTCTTTATATATTATGATTTTTTTTCTAGAGAAATTAAAAGTATTTCTTGACCATCTGCATCTAATGATCTAGTATCTCCTTTTAGTTTATCTATAAAGTCTTGATTTTTTGAAAAAGTTCCTTGTGTATAAATTTGTTTTGGATCAATTATGGACATGTCCCTAATTTGGAGAGATTGTTCTATGTTGTCGTAAGAAATTTTACATATATTTTTTAAATCTATTTTTCACTTTATCTTTTTAGTCTTTAATATTGATTTATGGTTAAGAAGATGATGATTCAAACATTGGATTTGAATTTTTGAAAGAAAGTGCACCTTTCATTTTCTTAATTAACTCACTCATGTCTGTTCTTAGGATTTTAAGATTTAACTTGGTCAACGATTTACTGCTAGACTTACACTCATCATTTTGCTAGTCTTGCAATGCGACTAAGAAAGTTCTAACTTAACTCCTTAAGATTGAACATGAGAGGAATTTATTTTATAAAAATGAAAGAGTAACTTTCAATCGAAAATCACTAAATTAAAGTTAGAATTTGAAATCCTTATTTGAAAGCATCTATATAATTTTAATTGAAAGCATATCATACTTACATCCAGAAGAAATTTATGATATATAAGCTAAATTTCTTAAAACGACATAAAACAATCTCTCCAAAATAGGGACATGCCAACAATTGATCTAAAACAAATTTATATTCAAGGAAGTTTTTCAAAAAATTAACACTTTGTAGTTGAACTTGAAGAAGATACTAGATCAATAGATACAGAGGGTCAAGAAATACATTTAATTTCTCCAGAAAAAATTTGAATATATAAAGAAAAATAACAATATTTACTTATAGGATTAATTTAAGTAGCAATAAAACCATTAACTATTTTAGGTCTTAATACATCAGTACTAGCATCTGTACAAGATAAAAGACATGTAGAATTCCATGATTCTTTATTAGGAATGATTAAAGGAAGTTTGTATGAAGGGCCAATTTTCTTTAATTGTTTTCCTAATTTTACATTAAGCCTCCATGATCAATTTGCACATGGAACATCAACATTAAGTTTATATACACAAGATTTTAAAAAGAAAGGAATATGTTCTAATGTAGCTATTGTTTTTAGGATTTATATACACAAGGTTTCAATAAATTTATTGAAGAAGTTTCAAATGAAATTGAAAAGAAATTAAGAACTTGAAGAAGTGTCAAATGAAGAATTAAATGAAGCTTAAATTTCGAATGAGGAATCCCTAAAACAAAACTTGTATTTATAACCAAAAATCACAATCCATAAAGAGACATACAATCAATGTATAAGCACTGAATAGCTTTATCCGACTACTGACACATCTACTTTAGATAAAGTAGATAAAAAAAGACATATGGTACCTACTTTTAATAAAGTAGAGACCCTAACAAAACAAACAGTACATACTCTTTACATAAAAGACACAAAGAAGAGACACATGGTATCTACTTTTAATAAAGTAGAGACCCAATCAACACAAACAATACATATTCTTTACATAAAGATAAGAAAAGACGCATCTACTTTAAGAAAAGTAGATTCTTATATAAATACAAGTTTCGTTTGCGGGATTCCTCATTCAAAAGTTAAGCTTCCTTTAATTATTCATTTGAAACTTCTAAAAGTTCTCAAAATCACTGCAATTGTTTATTGTCTGTGAGTTAAGCAAGAAATTTATCTGAAAACTCTATAACTCTATTTATTGGGGTTATGGTTTGATTCAAAATTTTGAATCCTAAAGAATTTATTGAAGTTTGAAAAAGTTTAATTTTTCTTTGGGATAAGATTGAACCATTAGTTATGATGATATGCTGAAATGTGTATCAATGTTTCCAATATTGATCCAGTGATTTTGAAAAAATAAGGATATCATTAATATAAACTAAATTATATTCGTGATATAGATGAAAAATTTCATTCATCATTTTTTGGAATTTTGATGGAGCGTTTTTAAACAAAAGGACATAACATTCCATTGATATTTTCTAAAAGGAATGTTTAATGATGTTTGTTTCTATTTTCTTTCTTAATATGTATTTAGCAAAAACCTGATTTTAGATCAAATTTAGAATAAATAATTGAATTGTTAATTCTTTTTATTAAATCATTTTTGTTGGGTAATAGGTATCTAATTGTTTTTAAAACATTGTTTAATGGTTTAGAATTTATTACTAATCAAGGTGATCCACGCTCTAATTCTGCCGCATTTTTGACATAAGAAGCTGTGTAACTCTAAGGGGATCTAGATTAGGTAATTAGCTTCTTTTGTAGGATGTCCTTTATTTCTTGATCACATAGATTTAATACTCTTTCCTTTATTTTAGGAGGGATTGGCTTTGGGAGGAATATTTTTTTCTTGAAAGTCAACAATATAGGGTAGAGATACTTAAGAAAAAATTACAAAAGTACTAATGTTTTTAGTTTAAATCCGAGAAATAAGGTTGTTTTTTTTTTCTCCAGAATAGGCAATAACGCCTTTTGTAAAGGCGTTATTGGAGTGGATGAATTTTTTGTTGACATGGACGGTCCACGTAGGACAGCCCTTACACAGATAACGCCTTTTTAAAAGGTGCTATCTATGTAAGGCCGTCCTACTTGGACATGGGCCGATCGAATAGCGCCTATGGGTTGTACGGGTTGTCCGCCTCGCAATACGTGCTAACGTTTACATGAGTTATATGGTTTGTAGTGGATATGCATGAGTTGCCCCCTCGAGATACGTGCATGACGTTTGCATGGATTGCCCACCTCGGGATACGTGCATGACGTTTGCATTGATTGTCAACCAGGAGATACGTGCGTGACGTGAGACGTGCGTGACGTTTGCATGAGTTGCATGAGGTTGCATGGGTCGCCCACCTCGACAGACGTGTCTGACATTTGCATGAAATCTCCACTTCGGCATACATGGGTGACTTTTGCATGGGTTGTCCACTTCGATATGCGTGTGCGTTGTTTACATTGGTTGTCTACCTCAAGTTGCCCATGCAACCTCGTGCAACTCATGCAAACGTCACGCACGTGTCTCGAGGTGGTAAAGCCAATGCCAACGTCACGCACGTATCTCCTGGTTGACAATCCATGCAAACGTCATGCACGTATCCCGAGGTGGGCAATCCATGCAAACATCATGCACGTATCTCGAGGGGGCAACTCATGTATATCCACTACAAACCATAGACCTCATGTAAACGTTAGCAGGTATTGCGAGGCGGACAACCCGTACAACCCATAGGCACTATTCGGTCGGCCCATGTCCACGTGGTCATCCTACGTGGACTGTGTTACACGGATAGCGCCTTTTGAAAAGGCGTTATCCGTGTAACACGATCCACGTAAGACGGCCTTACACAGATAGCGACTTTTGAAAAGGCGCTATCTGTGTAAGGGATGTCCTACGTGGACCGTCCACGTCAGCAAAAATCCATCCACTCCAATAACACCTTTACAAAAGGCGTTATTGCCTATTTTTGTTAATTAAAAGTACACCACCCTATTTTGTGAAATAAAATGTAAATGTCCCTTACTTTTTGAAAAGCACCAATACTTAATACTTTCTTCGATCCCAAAATGCTGATGGAATTTTTGAACAAAACTTGTTAATTAAATTATCTTAGAAAGTTTTTATTTTTGATTGAAAATAAGGGGTGCTAATTATTTGATCTTTCTTTAAATTTTTAATTTATGTTTTCAAAAATCTTATGTGATTTTGCTTATATTAATCCGATTTATTATGTGATTTAGATATCTATTTTATAAGGGTGTAATAAAAGGAAAATCTATTTCTTTACTTTCTATTATTGTTTTTATTCATTTAGTTGTAACAGAGAATGGCTGAATTTTTTGTAAAAATGGTGTTCCTAACAACATATCATGTTGTAGGTCTTTAACAATAATGAAACAAGTGAGTATACAAACATTATTTCTACAAATATGGGCGATAGAAATTTTTGTTTGATAATTGACTTATTACCTTCGACTGTAGAAATTCGACTATTAGTTTTTTCACAATGTTTTAGAGGGATTAAGCTTTCTCTTATGCAATTTAAATTCGCACCTGAATCTATTAATGCATGACTTGAATATTTGAAGTCTTTTATCTTTAATGCAATTAGGGTAAACCATCTTTTGTAAGTGTTTCTATAAATATGTTATTTTCATAAATAGAAAAATCTTCTGAATTTTCATTACCATCCTCTAGTTTTGACATTCTATCTATGAAGGGATTTTATTTATGCTTTTAATAGATTTATTTCTTGTTGTGAAGAATTTATTGTTGACTTTATTTATAAGGCTTGTCTTTTACTAACTGCTTTTAAAAAATCTTGCATTGTATGATAATTACTATGTAAATTTATTTGTTTTTGAAAATTGTTCTTAGAACTTGTTTTTAAAACTTGAGATGTAGTTCCTATGTTTTTTCCTTTGTTTGTTATTTCTGTGAAGTATTTATATTTCAAGGTGGGATCTTCTATTTGTTCTCCTATTGCGCAATTGATACATTTATTTCGTTGTTTGAAGTGAATGTTGATGTACGTGTATTTCGTATAATTTCTAAACATTGACAAGAATCAGTAGAGCTCCCGTCTCCTAGAATTTCATTAACATTTCTTTTATAATTTTTAAATGACATTTATTAGCATAATGACTTGTTTTTCCACATTTAAAACATTTATTTAATTTATTATTATTATTATTATTATTATTATTATTATTATTATTATTATTATTTCATATATATTTTCATTTTTATTAGTTCTATAATAGGGTCGTTGATTATCATTGTTATAAAATCATTGTAGACTTCTTTGGTTCTTATATCTAGGTTTTCTGAAATATGTATTCACTTTTGCATCATGACCAAATTAATAACAAAAATCACCTATATCTTTATTATTTGTTTTATTTTTTTAATTGGTTTTTAAATTTTATATCATCGCATATAGCTATCCCAGCCATTTGAATCGTATTAAATCTCCAAAAGCAAATCTATTGTAATTTATACTTCTTCCACCTTTTTGTCTTTGTAAAATTTTAACTTTTTTTGCAAATAATGGTGATAATCCTACTATAAAACGTTCTTTCCAAAATGATGAATCATTAGTGGTTAATGTATATACTTTAGATTAAAAGGTATCTTTATACCATCGAAAATTAGTTAATGTTCTACATCTTAGATTTTTTAATTGTTCTCTATTTTTTTCTTCTATATTTGATAAGGATCTTAGAAAATGTCATATTACATTGGTTAACATAAATAAATCACCATTTGGCTATTCTTGACCTTGGTCATTTAAAACTAGATAGTTATTATCATCTCGTGCTACTGAAGATATAATTTCTAATCTTTGTTCGGTAGATAATCCATAGTTCCACCAGCCATTTAACTGGCCAGTAAAATCAGTTGCTATTGCACTAGTTATGTTTATCTCTGTATGATTAGCTAATCTACATACTTTAGCATAAATTATTATACGTTGTATAATTTCTATTGCTCGATATTCGAACAACCCATCAAAATTCCATTCATAAATATAATTGCCTTCAAATTTTACTCTTTTGTTATATTTTCTTCTAATAATAAATCTACTGGTGATGGTCTTGAATAATAATGTTTAGATTATATAAAATTATATGTTTGATGTCTTCGTAAATGATAAATCCTATTTATATCTAAATCCGATGATGAATCTATGCTTATTTTTTTCTCTTCATCTATAGGGTTTAATTCTAAAAGGTCTTCAAATTGTGTTTCTAACATGGTCGACTGATTTTCTAGATTAGCTATTACTGGAGATTTATCTTTTTTGCTTTCTTTTTCTGAATTTATTTGTAATGTATGCAATTTAGATGCTATTGTTTTTAAAAATTCATTTGAATATTTTGGATTTATAATGGGTAAAGATCCTAAAGTATCTTTTATTATAGGTTTTCTCATAATAGGTTCACTTTCTGATTGTTTGCTTGTTGATGCTTCATTTTTTGACTTAAAATTGTATGAAAGAGTGGATAAATAGACATTGGTAAAATTGTTTTGTTCTATAATATGATTTAAATCTTTTTTGGATATAGGTTTTTCTTCTTCAAAACTTCCTTTTAATGGTACAACTTTAATATTTTCTATTATTTTAATAGGGGCTAATGGTGGATGAGTTTGAATATATTTTTCTCCTTCTAAGCCTTCCCAAATAGCGTTAGCTTTATTAATTAATTTTAGGACAAGATTGAGCAAAATAATCAAAGAATTGAATGTTTTGTTTAGTAGATTGCATATAAGCAAAGTATTTTTCCCTAATATTTGCTTGTTGAGATTTAGAACATATCTTGCAATATATCGGAGTTAATGGATGTTTAAGAAAATGCTCTTTTAGGTTTTGATAATCCATTTCAAAAAGTTCTTCATTTTCAATTCGAACCATATTAATTTGAGAATCAGTTAAATTAATTATTGTGACATTATCTTCAGCCGGTGTTATCAGATAGGCAATATGAGTAGGAGTTCTAGATATGGATGCCCGTACTGGTTTAGATTCATATGTAGATTCATCTTTTGTACTTGGTATTGTTGAACAAGATTTTCTAGATGCAAAATTAATTTATACTAATCCATCTTCATGGGTTATTATTGTATGGATTTTATTATTTGTATTATCTGGTAGATTTTTTTCATTATTTGTATCTTAAATTAACTAGGTTTTAGGTATATTCATATCTCTCCAACTCAATTATTTTCTTTTAATAACTTTATTTTGTATATTTGTTAAAAATAAGGTAGATGTTCCTTTTTGCAAATTAGTATAAGCAACAACTAGAATTATAGTATGTATTAATTTATAATAAATGCTGAAAACAACAGCTACATTAGAACATATTACTTTCATTTTAAAACCTTATGTATATAAACTTAATGTCGGATGACGGAGTGGTAAAATTAGGGGAAATAGAAGTTCCTAAGGTAAACCACTTTAGGTATCTAGGATCAATCATACAAAATGATGGTAACATTAAGAATGATGTCACACATAGAATTCAAGTTTGGATGGAAGAAATGGCGGAGTGCAACAGGGGTGATTTGTGATCGAAATGTTCCTACTAAGTTAAAAGGAAAATTTTATAGGACCGCAATTAGGCTACTATGCTCTATGGAAGTGAATGTTGGGCGGTAAAGCAACAACAATTACATAAAATGAACGTAGCGAAATGAGGATGCTTAGGTGGATGTGTGGTAAAACTCGTAAAGATAGAATAAGAAATATAGAAATTCAAAAACAAGTAGGATTAGCACCAATTGATACAAAGATTAGGGAAGAGGCGGTTGCGGTGGTTTGGTCACTGCAAAGACGACCTACAAATGCCCCAACTAGAAAACTTGACTCAATAGAAACTGTAGAAATTCGACGAGGTAAAGGCGGACCAAAGTTAACATGGGATGCATTAATTAGGAGGGATTTGAATGGTTTGGAAAGCTCACCATCGGTTGCACTTAATCGAGCACAATGGAAAAGTTTGATCCATGTAGCCGACCCCAGCTAATTTGGGATGAGGCTATGTTGTTGTTGTTGTTGTTGTTGTATATAAACTTAATGTCGATGCTTCATGTGCAAATCGATCATGAAGGCTTAATGTGAAATTAGGAAAACAATTAAAAAAATTGGCCTTTCAAACAAACTTTCTTCAATCATTCCTAATAAAGAATCATTGAATTCTAAATGTCTTTTATCTCGTACAGATGCTAGTACTGATGTATTATGACCTAAAGCACTTAAACCCGTAAAGTTACGTTAATCAACTCCTAGATCAGCAACATGAAACTCAGTAGGAGAGGTGACTTCCTCTTTGAAATTAGGAAGTATAGTAATCGAACTTGCACTTTTTGGTGAAACAAGTGGCTATCCAGACTGTCCTGCTGCAGTAGGAAGATAATCTTCCCCTCTCGCAATTTCCTCCCCTGAAGATTGCAGTTCGATAGGACTTCTATCCTCTGCATCAGCATATTTCTTAAATTGATAAACTTTAGTAATCTTTTGTTTCATAATTCTTCTAGATTTCTATTGTGGCTTTGTAGCAGGGGTAGGAGCATGAGCATCAGTAGTAGCCTTGATAGTAGTAGGGGTAAGAGCAACTGACGACTTCTTCTATAGGCTTGAAAAGTCAATATCAACAATTCTGTTGTTAAACTTTATTTGATGATTCCATCTAATTTCCTCCACAACCTTATCCAACTTGTTATTGTTCACTTAATGACAGAGTATGTTCTAAATAGTGAAGTTAGGAAGCATGGTAGATATATCATGTTTTATTTCTTCCCTAAGCGCACAACAGAGTCATAGATTTCATTTGCAACGCTAAACTTCTTCCCCAAAGCAAGAGCATACAACAGTAGCACTCTATCCTCGAACACATGTGTCTAATGAGGAGTGGCTACTACACTTGTAGTTAAGAACTTCCTTAGCGTGTAGGCCTTGCAAGTTAGTTTTATAGAAAGAAGCCCAAATGCATTGTCAAAGGGCCATGTTGTAAGAACCCCTCCAGGCAGCATAGAGATAGTGTCACAAGCTTGTGTTTCGAACCCAGCTTGTTAGCAGATGTCTCTAATCCATAAAGTCATAGCATATAGTTGATTGAAGCATGACTAAATGGATAGTACTCACGAACAAATACCTTGTCTGAAGTAGTGTCCCAAAAATCTTCAGTTTGATTTTTGTAGAATTCCTTGATAATGTAGTTGTTGTTGAAGCCTTCATGAGAGACCAACCAATAAATGCCAGTTTTAACTAGCTACATAGTTAGGGCAATTTCATGAAAATGTGACACATTGATTGGTTAATTGAACCATAACTTTCTCTTAACCATATCTTTAAATTTCTCCGTGCACATGAATTACCATAATTGACCAAAAGTAGAGGGAACATGCACAAAAAAGTACCAAGACATGAACACGATCTTCGACTGGTCGGTAGCCTTGTCGATGCCCTAGGTTTCATCAAGAATCATCTCTAAAGACTCAGAGGAAACCTTATCATCATCACTAACCTTCTTCTCTCCCTTCGCAGTTATGGATTTCTTGGAAGAGCCAACTTGCCCAAATGATTATCGTCATTGGATAGTCCCTGATTTTACCTTTGTACTCTCTGCAACAATTCATGGATTTAATGACATACAGATATAAAGTTTATTTGATGGAACATGATAGTATATGCCTTTTATCTCCAGTGTCAACAGATCAACCATTGTAATAGAGTCACCGTGCGAGGTTGAAGAAGATTGGTGAGACATTCTTGCAATAAATTAAAGAAAGATAATAAAATGGCAAAAAAGGAAAGCAGGTCTCAGCAAGAGAGAAGAACTTGAATTGGGCATACCAAATTATGAGAAAAAGGTATTATAATAAAATTTGCAAAAAATATCGTACAAGAAATCTCTATTAAATCCCCCAAAAATTAATTTGTTATGTCTAACAAGACAAAATCTACTCCCCCTTAACCCGGTGTAGCAGCTATTTTTTTACAGCTAACTTAATAGGAGTGACACGTGTTGTAGGTAAATCCAAGTGGTAGTTTCTTGGTCAAACACGTAAGCAACTCAAAACAAATGCCAAAACATATAGATAACTGTGTGAACATACACAACTGCCAAGTAGAAGTAAGAATCCTTGCTAGTGAGAGAGCACACACAAATATCATGGCACAATCTCTCAAAAGTCTATGTGTCGAGAACCTTTGTAATTATATCAACTAACTGCCTTTCATTAGGAACATGTTGAATACCAATTAATCCTCTTTCAACTAGATCCCAGATGTAATGATGACCAATATCAATATGCTTCGTCCTAGATTATTGAACTGGATTCTTTGAAATATCAATGTCACTTTTATAATCATAATAAACTATTAACTGAGATAAAGCAATACCATAATTTTGAGCATTTGCTGTATCCATATTAACTGCATACAACAACTGTATACCCAATTAAGTCATTGGCACCTCCCTTAGTAAATAGTATACCGAAGTCATTTGTTTCGTGCACATAGCGCAAAGTCCTTCTTACAACAACCAAATGAGTCACTTTGGACATTCGTGATAGTGAGCATAAACCCCAAAACTGAAAGCAATATTTGATATAGTTGTAGTAAGATATAATAAGCTACCGAACATGCCTCTGAATAAAGTAGGATTGACATAAACTTTGTTGTCATCGTTATGAATTTCCTCACTGGAGCTCATAGGTAATCGAATAGACTTAGCAATGTCCAATCTGAAATGCTTAACAATAGATTTAGCATATTTATTCAGAGATATAAATATATTGTCTTAAGACTGTGTAATATGCGGACCCAAGAAGTATGTAAGTTCTCCAACCATGCTTAGCTTAAATCCTTTCTTCATCAAATCAACAAACTCTGAAGCTAGGTCTGCAGATGTAGCCTTGAATACAATATCATCGACATAAATTAGCGCAACCACAAACTGTTTATTTTGCCTTTTAAGAAATTGAGTCTTATCAATAGACCCTCTACTATAACCTTTCTACAACAAATAAGTAGTTAACTTTTCATACCATGCCCATGGTGCTTGCTTCAATCGATAAAGTTTCTTTTTCAAATGATAGACATCATTAGGTTTGTCAAGAACCTCAAATCCTTTAAGTTGTGCCACATAGAATTCTTCTCGCAAATACCTATTTAAGAAAACACTTTTAACATCCATTTGTTGTAACTTGAACCTTATATTACAAGGAATGGCTAACATCATATGAATATATTCCAATCTAGCAACTGGTGCAAACGTCTCATCAAAATCAATATATTTGACCTGTATATTTCCTTGTTCAACCAATCTGGCTTTGTTGGGAACACTAACACCATTCTTATCAAACTTGTTGCAGAATATTCACTTGGTACCAATGATATTAATGTTAGTAGGTCATTGAACAAGCTCCTACACATCCTGTCTAATAAACTCATTGAGTTCCTCTTGCATAACACTTACCTAATATTCATCCATTAGAGCCTCCTTTAAATTTTTAGGCTTAATCTGAGATGGTAAAACATGTAAAACGAACCATATTCCTGTAGTCCACAGGAGGAATATATCTAGTTTGCTCTAGATCATATTGAGCCAATAATTTGCTCAATTGGATGATCTTTTAACATCTTTGATTGTGGAGTAGTTGATGTTGAACCAGGTTCGGTAGTAGTAGGTGATTTTGAATCATCATCATAATTATCATGTTCAACATAAAATAGAGCACTGATATCTAATAAGTCGGTAATAATAATATATTAAGGTGTTTATTTTATATGTTTTTAGATCTCATTGTTTATTATTATTAACTAATTCTCTTTTGTTTATATTTTTGGTGTTACAATGGCAATTTGATGAAAATGAGATAAATTGGGGTTTTTTGAAGTGTTATTGATGTTTGGCATTGAAAGGTGAGATCGTACGCATTTCGAGATAACTTGGTGGGACCCATATTGGTTCGTGATGATGGTACGGTGGTTTAAATGAACTATGGTAGTGCATTAGTTGAGGAAATCTTCAATAATGATTGAGTATAAGTCATTCCTGCAATGTGAACATCAACCATATGATGTACCTCGAGACACGCACTATGAAATGATCAAGAGAGAGCAACAGCCTGGTGACGCACAACAGGGATACATTTACCACATATCATTTTTAGAGCCTTTGATCAAACCTCGAGATCAACACAACAAAAATCATCATATGAGAAATAAAGATTTGATTTGCCTCGAGATTCGTACTCACACTGTCTCCCATACGTTTGCACGACTTTCTTGTACGCTTTATCCCCATTAGCCAGCTGCCACGTGTCGAGCTCCTATTCGCCCAACCACGCCCACACCAATGTCCACAACCTATCAAACTCTACCATATCAGCAACCAACATAAGTCAACCAATCTGAGCTTGCCACGTGTCTGAGACTCCAGAGAACAAATCAACCATAGCTATCTGATTTTCCTTAGCACATGAGACACTAAAAAACCCACAAAATTCATTTTCTCTCTCTTCTAGTGACCAAAATTAAAGGTTTTATATGTATAGACTTTAGGTTTTGTTTTAGTATTATGTTCTCTTGACCTCTCTATCTCTTTTTCTTTTATTGTTTTTAATGGATTTTTTCAAGAAGATGTCCGGCTTAGCAATCTTGTCATAGGTCAAAGGTCAAGCAAGTCCAGATACATGGTTTATGGCAATTTTATGTGAGATCTATTATTTATAATTTAATTTGTTTTAATTCCTTCTATTTTGTTTGTAGTTTATTTCATGATTATGGTGCAAAATTAGGGTACGTATATGGACAATGCATGCTTTTAAGTAGAAGACTTATAGTTAATCGGGACTTTCATATCTATAATTGTACTATTGGAGTGATACAAGTGATGATCACTCACCCATTTGTCATCAAAACCTTTCGGTTCTTAAGTGTGCAATAGATAAATCTTGGTTATATTAGAAGCAGACGCGATCCGATTATTTAGGATTAGTATTCACATGTAACTTTATGCGGTTAATGCATTAAACCTTATTAGCCGATGTCTAGGGTTGTATGTAAATAAGAAAAGTAGTTAGTGGCGGATGTCCTAGCTATCGAGACTAAGGGAATTAGGGTTCTTGGCGGGTGTCGATTTCCTATAGCTAATCTAGGTGGAATAGAAATAATAATCTTTTGGAAAGATTGAGGACCTTGACATGTTATTGAACTTTGATTTGGATTTGAGAACCGTAGACCTTGGTATTTTATCAAATTTAATTAAACATTTGCAAACTTTAATTTCAAACTAGATTTAATTAGTTAATTAATTGCTTTATTGAAAATCCAAAAAAACCCCAAAAATTTCTTTTTTGAATTATCTCAGAGTAAAACCTAAGTCCTATGAATTCGACCCTGTATTTAACACAACTACACCCCGGTGGGATTGGTAACTCAAGTACGGCTTATATTTTGCACGAACGACACGTGAACAAATTTTGGCATCGTTGTTAGGGACCTAGTCCTCTATTCTGAGTATAGTTTAGTTTCATTTTCTTTTTCCTAGTTTTATGATCCCTAAACTCACTTGGTCAAAATCGACTAGTTCATTATTGCCTTTCAATCTCGTACTTGAGAAAACATTCTAAAGGTTTAATAAATAACACCAGCTTATGCAACAACAAGGCCAAAATCCTCTAGACATGATGCAAGTTGAAAATCGCCAACTCATTATGGGGCACGCCAATCAAGACCTTCAAGCTCTTTTGGCACAACAACCACTCTACATTAATTATCGGGCCAGAGAATTTGAATTGAGGCATGGGTATATCCATCTCCTACCATCCATTAATGGAAGAGAGACTAAGGACTCGATCACTTTTCTGAAAGAATTTCAAACTAACTGCAAGAACATGAAATCCTCTATAGCAGATGATGATATGATTAAGCTTAGGTCTTTTCCATTTTGTCTTAAAGACAAAGCCAAGGAATGAATTTTCTATATTCCACCTGGTTGAATTAACTCCTCGAATGAGAAGAAAATGAGTTTTTCAAAGAGTATTCCCGAGGATAGTGTTGCTCAGCTCATCAAGGACATATGCTGCATCAAAATGAAAGCAAGAGAATCATTTGGTTCATAATGGAATCACTTTAAGCGATTGATTATTATCTTCCCGCTATATGGCCAGACTGAGAAGACTATAGTCCATTTTGACAAGTCAATAATTAGATACATTTTATAGTGTAATTTAGGTTGATTTTAGGCATAAATGATTATATTACACTAGGTATTCTCATGTTTTTGTGTTTTAAATAAGAAAAGAATAAATAGAAGAAAAGAGAAAAAAAGCAAAACATTCAACTGGAAAACCACACCAGCGAATAGCTAGCGATTTGAAATAACACTAGGAATCGCCATATAAATCAATAGGAGAAGAAGGCCGACGAATCTACAACGAATTAGCTACTACTCTTACAAGAATTCGACCTTAATAACAGATAAGAAATGAGCCAAAAAATCTAGTAGGAGGCCACTTAAGTAGGTTAGAGAATGAATAACCACCTATACCATTAAGGGATGAATTTCTAAATGAATACTTCTATAATATGCATACTACAGGCCTTTGGTACGCCGATATAGTTAATTATCTATCTACCTATAGGTTGTCACCTTACTTAATGAGAGCCTAAAAGAATAAAATTAAAAAGGATTCCAAACAATATTTATGGGATGAACCCTACTTATGGAAGTCTTGCATTGACCAAATAATTAGGATATGCATGCCATATTCAAAAGTACAATCAATTATATCTCATTGTCATTCTTATGCATGTGGAGGACATTTTGGCCCATGGAGAATTACCCATAAAATTTTGGATTCCGGATTCATTTGGCCCACTTTATTCCACGATTGTTTACTTTATATAAAAACTTATCCAAATTGCCAGCGAACTTGAAACCTAGGACATAAAAATCAAATGCCTTTAACCTATTTCATATTTTGTGAAGTGTTTGATATATGGGACATAGATTTTATGGGACCTTTTCCTCTATCAAATGGTTATGTTTATATCTTACTTGTTGTAGATTATATCTCTAAATGGGTAGAAGCAAAAGCTATTGGACATAATGATTCAAAAATAGTGACTGATTTTCTTAGGTAAAAAATCTTTACAGTTTTTGGGGCGCCTAGAAAACTTTTAAGTGATAGAGGTTAGAGTTTTTAAATCAATTAGTTGCTAATCTAATTGCTAAAAATAACATCACACATAGAATATCTACTGCATATCACCCACAAACTAGCGGACAAGGTGAAACATCAAATAGAGAAATTAAGTTAATATTAGAAAAAAATAGTTAGTCCCACACGTAAGGATAAGAGTTTTAGACTGAAAGAAGCATTATTGGCATATAGAACAACATTCAAGACACCCATAAGCATGACACCTTATAGGTTAATATTTGGAGAAGCATGTCATTTACCATTCGAACTAAAACATAAAGCCTATTCGACAATAAAAACATGCAACATGAGTTATAAAGAAGCAGGAAACCAACTTAAGTTGAGTCTTCAAGAACAAGAAGAAATCATGAATAACACATATGAAAATGCATCAATTTATAAAGATAAAATTAAAGAATTTCATGATAAGAAATTAATTCATAAAAAGTTTCAAGTAGGAGATGAAGTTCTACTCTTTTGTTCGAGAATTAAGTTATTTCCTAGAAAACTCTGGTCTAGATGGACATGACCTTATCTAATTCTTAATTTACTACCTCATGGTGTAGTAGAAATAGAAAGCTTAGAAATAGTACAAATATTTAAAGTAAATGGTCATAGGTTAAAATCTTATAATGAAAATTTTATTGAACATGATATATAAATCATCAACCTCATGACTTACCAACAAAGTATGCAAAGTAATGAAATGGAGTCCAATATTTGCATCCACATGAGTGAAACAGTTAAGAATGAAACCATTACATTTTAGATGTATAAGAAACCATGTAATAAGAAGAAGAAATAAAAAAACAACAATCTGAAGACATATAACCTGAAATGCACCAATACAAAAAGAAACAACCAGCAAAACAAGAATCAAATAATGAGCGACTAAGGCTTCATGATTTAGGACATATGTTCGAAATTTAAAAAGATGATCCAGGGAAACTATTCCTCCACGTAATGATCAATGAAGTCAGCTTCCCTAGCGTTTTACTTGAGACAGGAGCTGATATGAATATCTAACCAGAACAATGGTTCATAAAAGCCAAGTTGATGATTGATTTTATACCGCCTTTCAGTGTCCACAAAGTAAATGGTGATAAGATCTTTCCACTAGGAATGTCCATGAATGTGCCAGTACAAGTAGGACGATTCAAGTATCTCACCAACTTCTTGGTAGTACCATAAGTTGAGAAAAATGATGTGATATCGATGGGACGTACTTTTCTTAAGAAAGTTGGATCAGCTATTCTCGATGTTAAACAACGTATAGTTGCACTCAAGATGGAAAACGATTGCATGTATCTTCAAGATAGTTACAAAATGGACGATTACGTCAATGATGACAACTATGATGATGATTATGAAAGAGAGACTTCATATCATGATGAATACCCAGAAGGACGTTATGCAGATTAATAAGGAAGCTGAAGATGTCAAGCATGATGAAGAATCAACAGATAGTTAGTTTGACTTGCTCAAACTAAAAGACGAGTAATCTTATCTACTAAGTCGAGCCAATGAATATAAACAACAACGCACTATGGAAAGCACCCATACTCTATCTTTATTTTTAGCTTTAGTAGTAGGATTAGTTAGTTATTTTTCTATTCTCTCAACTTTTGAATCTTATAATGGGTGTATTTTAAGATTGCTATTCTAAAATAATTTCATGTAAGGGGGTTGATCGAGCCAATGTCTTTGTATTTATTAGAACTAGGATAATTAGTATATTTATTTTTCATTTGAATCTTATTTGTTTTTAACTATTTTAAGTAATAAAGCATTTATTTATTATATTATTCCCTAAATAAAGTCCAAATTTATTATTACAATACCTCTTATTGAATATAGATCATTCTACCCTAATTGTGATTGATATGCGTGATAATTAATCAAATATAGAATATATTGACAAAACAATAGTAAATGACTCAGGGATTTCCCAACGATACCAATTAACACTAGGAATCGTTAGGCAAATTGCCATCAATTTGCAAGTTTTTATGTGAAAATTGACTCAACAATTTGTCAGTGATTTTTGTTTTATACTAAGATTTGCTGAACTAATCACTAAACCACTAAGAAAAATTTTCACCACTTAGCGATTTCACTTAAACCCCGATTCGTTGAGCACAAATTCGTGTTTTTAAAAATGGAACCCTAAATCAAAAATAATAAACCCATTCGTTTGATATATAGATTTTTTGCCTAGATTCAACCTTACAAAGCTTGAATTACAGCCTCCTAAGTGCATCCCACCTTGATTAAAAGCACTTCAACCCTATAAATTTAGAATCCAAGTTCACACACCCAACCTAGGGCTTGGTGAGTGTTTTGTTCAAAATTGGAACATGGAGGTGGGAACTAGAGTAGCTAGTAGAGGGTTTTACTTGAGAGATTCACTCTCATGGAGGTAATAAATCAATACTCTACAACCCTTTTGTTTTCGATACCTTAAACAAAAATATTCGATAAAATTTCAAACTTACGTAATTTTTGGGTTTTTATTACAAAATATTTTTGGAAATGGTTTTTATGCACCTTTTCAATTCGAATATGGGTTTTCAAATGAGTTTGGGGGTTTCTATAAATTTTTCCAATGTATACATACTTATAAAAGGGATATGTCGATACAATTATTTTATACTAATCATTTTCAACTTTTTTGAGTTTTATGCTAAACCTTTACATAAATTGTTCACCTTACCTTGTTATTATCGAATTTCAACAACTAAATATCACTTTACATATTTCATTATAGCTAAATTATCCTATAGTGGGACGAGGTAGAGATAGAGGTAGGGGTAGTAAACAAGAAAAAAGAAAAGGTGTAGTGCAGCCCAAACAGAAGCGTAAGTATGTGGGCCACCAAATGAATATAATACCTACTGGGATTAGCATTAGAGAACCTAGACCTAGGAGGGCTGAACTTAAAAAGCAATCTCCATTGTCGTTTGATGGGGAAAAATATTTTGAAAACCTAGACCCTAGTCACTTGGTGCCTTATGACTCTTATTTATATATGAGAGCTATAGCTCAAATAAGGTATTACAGTAATGAAAAGAGAGTCATCATTTCTGAGAATGGGTTTAATATTCAAAATGTAAGCAAATATAAAGATTGAGCATCATCAGAGATAGGGGATGGGATCGACTTCTGCGAGACTATATGAGAATATGAGGAAGGGGATGTTTAGAAATTGTATGACAATTTTATTCTAATAAACATGTTAGTAGGGAATAGGACAAAGTAGTCGCTAAAGGGAAGAAAATCGATATTTCACCTGCGAGGTTGAATAGATTTTTTGCCCTTCCACTAACATACATAAAATGGAGGAAGATTACTCGAACGTCAAGTATGAAGATAATGAATCTTACCCTTTTCAAATATACCAAAATGCATTAGAGATACTTTCGAGGATGGGATTTTCTTTTGATAGCGAAGGCCACCCGAATTTTATTGAAACCGCCTATTTTAGGAAGAGTAGAAAGAGTTGGATTTATATTGTAGACGCGTGTTTTTAGCCAACTAAGCAACACTTCAAAGTGAAGAACCCCCGAGTTGCTTTATTGTACCATATAGTGATGAAAAGGGTTATATCGATGTCGGGAAAATTATACCTATTTCTATGAATTTTGCTATGCAAACTACAAAGAATGAAGGATTACCATTCCCAATTTTGATCATTGAATTGTGTAGGAAAGCCGGGGTGGGTTTCCATACCTAATTCGATGTATTGCCCATTAAGACCATAAATGATACGGGAGTAAAATGAATGAAGAAGGTGGTAGGATACAATGACTCAGTGGATGAACGGGAATCATTCAATGCAGTAAATGTAAGGGAAGCAAGGAAGCGAAGCACCACTAAAAATAGAAGGAAGAGAAGAGAAGATGCACATAGATTGAAAATTTTAATGGCTGGAGTAAACATACTGAATATTCCCACGAATTCAGCACCATCTTCATCACAGTTAAGTAGAAGAAAAATTTTTCGAAAAATATTTTCATCATTAATGTGTAGCACGACGTAGATTTATCGCAATGAAGAAATTATAGCAGCAAATAAAAGGACTCTACAGTGGTACCATTATATGTCTGAGAGAAGACATGATAGTTATTTTTAGGATTCGAGAAGGAGCGATGACATCCCATCTCTACAGTTGTGATTTCTAACTTGGACTTACAACCTAACAGATCAACCTTCTTTAGATATGGTTGAAGATGATGAAGTTGATAATGAACTCACTTCTGGACATCGCCATGTGTAATATTTTTCTCTTGAGTGCATTGAAAAACTGAAAATACAATGTATTACTCTTGGTGAAATTTTTGTTAATCAAAGTTTATTTTTCCTTCTGCATTCCACTCATTTGAAACTATTGACTTTTATATTTGCATATTTATTTACATTTTAGTTACACATATCAGATCATTTATGCTTCACGTGGTACGTTTGTCATGTTGGAAACCCATCTTAATGTTAATACTTTGAGGACAAGGTTTAGAATGAGTTTGGAGGTGTTTTAGGTGAATTATGACATTGATGGCAATGAAAGGAAAGAAAGGTAGAAGAAAAGTTCAGAATTACTTTTAATCCAATATTCAAGTTGACAAAAAAATTTCCAACTTCTTCCGAAAACAAGTATGAATTTCATTTTTTCTTTATTTTTAGTTAGGAAAATAGTAAAAATGAATATATAATAAATCTTGAATTGAAGTGATATTTTATTACCCAAGTAAATTTTATGATGACGGAATTAATTTTATATCCTTTTTTATTAACTTTGCTACTTGATATGAACACTAAATTTAATGTCTTGTGTTAGTCGTGATAATGGGTAGAAAATCGAAACAATAGCATAAGATGAACAAGATAGATTTCTAACTTATAATACCAAAACTATTTGTTTATTATTTTTATAATATATACATATATACTAGTAAGTGGAGGCACATGCTCCGAATGTGAGGCAAAGATTTTTTATTTCTACTAAAAGGAAAACTAATCAAAGTTTATTTTAGAGAGAAAAATGAGTTTAATTTAGATTCGAAGGAGCTGCATCTTGGAAGATCGCATTCTCTTGACCTCGGGAGACTAAGTGATATATAACATGACACCAATACGATTAAAAAGAATGATAAAAAACAAACAAAGAAAAAAAGCAAAGGTGTCCCGTGTTGTCTTATGTAATTTATGCATGGCATCTTGTGACAACATCCTTTACACCATCACTTGACTATCACAACCATACTAATCCATACTTCACATACTAATCCATACTTCACCATGTCTCGCTCCTCACTGGAAAATTTGTTACTTCCCTCCATGTGGGTTAAACTGTTGCTTAAGGATGAAGTTTGGAAGTCAAAGTCTACGCGCCCATTTGACTGTAATAACAACATAAAATATAACTTTATATTTTAATTTGGGCTTGTGCGCGGTACTTCTAACGACAATTGCTATCTCCATGTATGTTTAAACGAAAATTAATCTCAACTTTCTTTGTAAATGTTATCTCAAGATTTTCTCATTGATGTGGAAATTAGCAAAAAACCATCTTAATTTTTAACAAAATTAAGACAGTGTGGCCTCACTAAAAAAATAAGAAGCAAGTTATTCCATTTTGTTTACAAAACTCTCCAGCATAAATAAGAAATATAACCAAACAAAAAATCCTTACACTTTATTTTCCTTTTTTAATAAAATGAAAGATGTTTTACATGTCATTTTTCCCAACTCTACTCGATTCTACCATCAACTCGATATATATATGTCGATGCAACGTAAAGTATACAACCCAATAATTAAAGGGATAAAAAATACAATCTATCTTAATAAAAAAATTATTTTAGATGTAGCCCATGAGAGATGAGACATTTATGCGAGCCAAGATTTTATACTCTCACATATACCATGCTGCTCCTCTCTCTTTGACTTTATCATCAAATGGCATGCTGTTGTGCCCTGCTATATCCTACGTTGCTCCTCTTCTCTCGTTTTGTGAGTCCCTTAACCTATGAGGAACACACATGAGAAACACATAATTGACATGGGAATGGGTAGCCCATATTACCTGACTGAGCACACAAAACCTTCTATTATAAATTCTCTAGGAAAATAATGAAGCATATGTGATCCTAAACACTTCATCATAATAATAAATGAAATTTCATCAAAAGTGGGCTATGAAAGAAAAGCTAACAAGTAGAAGGTATATATGTTTATATTTTAAGCGAAAATCAAGACCTTATCATAAGTGACTCAAGAATGAGCGTGCATAAATAAATATTAATTTCATAACACATCTTACCAAGACACTACAACAAGAATTGGAGGACACAACAATGTTATCATCTATTTAATCTTGATCGACCAGTATCGCCAAGCCAATTGTCCGCTCGTGAACCCTTGCCTTGCACTCCTTCACCCTCCTTACTACTTGGTGTAAAGCCTTAAGCAAGTGATTTGCATTTGGTTTCATCATGGGCATCCTCGCTTATTGCTTGCATCACTTGCTGTATTTGCATACATGCAATTTTGCTCGTTTGTGCACAAAGGAAATATGTGCATGGACGTGAGATTATTAAAAAATAAAAATAATATTACTGAAACCTATAGAGAAACGAACCAAGCTAAATAATAAGAAACTAAAAAGATTTGCCCATACTGTGATAACTCAATGTTTTTAAAAACTACCTTGTTGATAAAACTTTTTAAAGAATTAAGGTGCATAATCAACACAAAAGGTGTAGTAAATCTTACAATAATGGAAGAGAATCTGCACCTCACGGTCCTCACCCATTGTAGCATCGTAGACTTGTTGAGTGCCAATCAAAAAGAAAGGGAAGGTGAGTGTTGTAAATATGAAACCGTAACTGCTCCTTAAAAAGTGGATCTCAAATGGAGAAAAGGAAACGTGTTGGGGTGGATACTAAAAGAACCGTTGGAGAAAAAACTTCCAATTCAAATTGCTAAATATGTGGGGAGTGTTTTATTTTTCTCAACGAAAAAATATAGAGAGACAAACGTGGCGGAGAGAGAGATAGAGATTTGAGAGAAAATGAAAGAGAGTTTGAAAATTGAAACTAATAAATGAATAATAGTGAGTTTAAAAATAATAAAAGTTTTCAGTCACACATTTAAGTTTCCACATGTTGAAAAACATGTTTTAGTTTTTGACTTTAAGGGTGTGTTTGATAGCAAAGAAAATGAAAAAAATCATAGAAAATTGTATACTTTTTTTATGTAACCGTTTTTTCTACTGTTTGATAACTTTGTAACTGTACTGAGAAAAAAAACCACATCCCCCTATTTTCCTCATTTATTTTCTCATCTTTTAGAGTGTGTTTGATAGCAAAAAAAAATCTTAAATGAGAAAAAACTTTTTTTTTTTTGCAAATCTTCTCGAGAGAATTTTATAAAGAAAATTTTCTCATAGTTGTTTGATTGCACGAGAAAGAATTTTCTTTTATGGTTCAATCTGTGTGCGCATCTAAATCATCGTCGATGTCGGGCGGCTCTACGGCCGGCTCTACGATGATGTTGGTGACGAAGCCGGAGACGAAGAGAGAAAGAAAAAGTGTGTATCCGCGAAAGAGTAGCAGAGGCCAAGTTTGTTTGGGTGGAAGAAATGATCAGTAGAGAGATTTAGAGATTTTCAATTTTCTACGCTAAGGGTGTGTTTGATAGCAAAGAGAATTTTCAATGAGAAAAAAGTATTTACTTCAGCAAATTTTCTGTAGAAAATTCTTTTAAAAGAATTTTCTCATTGTTGTTTGATTGCACGTGAGAATTTTTTTTTTCAATTTTCTGCTGTTTGATAACTAATGTAATTTTTTTTTTCATTTTTTTGCAGTACCACGAATTCATACTAAAATTAAATCAAGTGTACAATTAATCAAGGTTACGCACCGAAATTGAATCGGCAACAACTATCTTCACAACCATTAATGAACTCAAAAAAAATCATTCAATAATTAATTGATAAGTAACATAAATGAAAGAAAATAAACAATGTACTAAAATTTATTAAAAAAAAACTTATGGTTTAACTTCTAAAAGTAATCTAAAATTTCCTCTGCAAATATAAAATCACCCAATCTTTCTTCAAGTCTTCATCCAAGTGAAAAAATATATTCGCATCCTTAACTTCACCTCCCAATAAAAGCATGGCACGCATTACGTCTTCTCGACTTAGTTCAGGAATGTTATGAAGCTCTTTCTAAAGACGTGCACAGTCTGTATGCGCAAATGCATCCGCTAGTCTATTGGCAAATTCTTGTTAGTCCTTGCTCGATTATCGTGTCCAACTATCAAAAAAACATAGCTACTTGTTCTTTTACTTTTACACTGCATCCGTCAACTAGCCCATGCGTACGAAGAATTCTGCAAAGCTCTTTGAATGGACCTCGTTTCAATCGTAATTGTTCCTTACGCTTTTGTCGATTCTTTGTAAAAACGCTTTAATATTAGTTTCCTTTCTTCATTTCTATTAACTCGAGGTTGTATGTTAAACGAGTTACGACGTTGTACGTAATCGAGCAATAACATCATCATCATTATAGTCGCTGCTTTTTTTTTCTATCTTCTCAAAGAGGCATCTAAGTAAATGCATGTAAACGTAATGAATGAGTGAATGATAGTAAATCAATTTTTATAAAACAAATACATACTTAAAAGTTGATAAAAACTGGAAAACTTAAACAACAAGAAAGTATACAAACGACTCAACAACAACAATAAAAACAACAACAACAACAACAACAACAAAAAGAACATAAAAAAACCCTGGATTTTCTCAATCGTATACAAACTACTCAACAACAACAAAATTCGCATAGAAGATCTCTATGAGCAAACACTGATACTCATCAACAAAATATCACATAAAATGGTAATTAAGGATCTGTGACACTTACAAAAATTTTTATTCTTTTAAAAAAACACACAGTTTCAAACAAAACAATCAAAATTCAATGTTTTAATTTTGAAGCTTAACACACCATCCCAACTTAGTTCTAGATTCTAACCATTAAAAATTGTCTCCAATAGCTAAAAATAAAACTAAATTAGTAAGAGCTCAGATTCAAACGGCTTTAACTCAAACCAATGGTTACAAACTCAATAAATGAATATAAACATGATAACAATCTCGACAAGATAAAATCTCCAATCAAAGTGTGAAATCCCCGCCTCAACAACTAAAATTTCTTCATTTTAATTATTTCAAGACACAAAACTTGATGAGATCAAGCCTTTCCATAAGAGATCACGTCCGTCATCATCAATCAAGACAAATACTCCTCGTTGATACACGAAACCAGGATTTCTCACCCGTAATCTAAAACCAATCAAGATAACGAAGTCGGCTATCACAACAACCAAGGTTTGCATGAATTTGTTTAAATTCAACTTCAATTTACCCAATGAACGCCTAATCTAAATCGAATTTAACCAATAAAGATGAAACGTTGTTTCTCAACTTCCACGAATTCACAACCCTAGAAATCTAAATTCAGATTACATGATGAAATTTGAAATCGAAATTTCCATCTAAACCCAATCCAACGCCTCGAATGAAACCCTAACTCGTTCGAGACTCGTTCGACTTCTCGAACCAACCATTCCCGCACGTCAAGAATCAAATCAAGCGGTGAAATATAACCATTAGAGATTAAAACCATACCTTGATGGCGCAAAACTAATAGAGATTCGAATTCGAACGAGAACCCCTAATTCGAAGTCGGCTTTAACGGATCGACGCGGCTTCGAAACATTGATACATATATCTCGCCCGATCACGCCTTGCGATGAAAACCTCGCCGCACCGCCGCCTCCTTTCGTCGAGCGTCTCCGCCGCGCTTCCGTTCGTCGGCCGCTCTTCTCTCTACCCAACTCTTTTCGTCCTCTCCCTCGACGCGCGTTGGGTTTTGTTTTGGTTTCTTTCACTAGTTTTTTACGAAAAATGAATTGAGAGGAGTATGTTGGTGGAAGAGTTCTTCTAGAAGAAGGAGTCAAAGTTTCGGTCAAAAATAGATTCGTTAGACACCAAAAATCTCAAATTTCCATCCCAAAATAAGAGAAAATAAATGAGGAAAATTAGGAGGGTGAATTTTTTTTCTCTATGCGGTTACAAGTGTATCAAACACCCAAAAAAACGGTTATACTAAAAAACAAAACAAATTTCTATGATTTTTTTCATTTTCTTTGCTATCAAACACACCCTAAAAGATGAGAAAATAAATGAGGAAAATAGGGGGATGTGGTTTTTTTTCTCAGTGCAGTTACAAAGTTATCAAACAGTGAAAAAAAACGGTTACATAAAAAAAGTAGACAATTTTCTATGATTTTTTTCATTTTCTTTGCTATCAAACACACCCTTAGCGTGGAAAATTGAAAATCTCTCAATCTCTCTCACGAACTGATCATTTCTTCCACCCAAACAAACTTGGCGTATGCTACTCTTTCGCGGATACACACTCTTTCTTTCTCTCTTCGTCTCCGAACCGTCACCAACATCATCGTCGAGCCGCCCGACATCGACGATGATTTAGATGTGCACACAGATTGAACCATAAAAGAAAATTCTTTCTCGTGCAATCAAACAACTATGAGAAAATTTTCTTTATAAAATCCTCTCGAGAAGATTTGCTAAAAAAATAGTTTTTCTCATTGAATATTTTTTTTTGCTATCAAAGACACCCTAAGTTTCGAGATTTTTTTTGATAGGTAATAGAATTTCAAATTTTAGTCCTTAAAATAGTTTTTCTTTTTTTATTTGAGGATAGTTACATTAACCACATGTTTAAGTTTCCATGTATCAGAGAGATCTTTCTTTAATTTTAAAAACGAGGCTTTCCCAAAATAACCTCAAAGTAGTTTTTTCTTACATGTTGTAGCAAATGACAAAATTTTAAGTAAGGGCATATTAGGGAATAAAGTAAATTTGCCTTTAATTGGGTCCTAGGGAGGATTGGCATTACATATAGTATAGATAAGAAAGTTATTATGCCACAATCGAAAGAAGAAATGAATTAGAAACCGATGAATTTCGACAAGTTAGAAAGAATACCTTCTTCAATTTTAGTGGACAGTGAGAAGTGTTAACAAGAGTTTATAAAAATAAAATATATAGAGAGTCCAAAAGATTCTAAAGGAAATAGAGCAGGGAATCTATAATAGAAAAATTTTGTGAATGTCCAAAGGAAATGGAGTAGGGACTCAAAAGAAAAAGTAAAAGAAATATGTTAAAAAGAAACAATTAGAAGGAAAAGAAGAAAAATTTGATGAGAGATGAAAAATATGGATGTTCTTATACACTTTAAAAGAGAAAATTTAACTCGAGCACTTAAAGCTAGAGTTGAATGAAATAGTTCTTAATCTAACATGTTTTAAATGACATATTCATTGGTATATTGGCAAAATTCCTATTAATTTTGATTGTGGTACTATTATAAAATATTTTATATAATTGAAATTAATCTAGGGGTTTTTGTGTTTTAAGAATATATATTAGTTATCATAAGCTTCATGGTTACCAGCGGAGATTGAGAAAACCTATGTTATGTACTGGCCTTGGTAATGAACTTCAAATTCTAAGAAAAAAGTGTTGCATTAAGTGGTTGAGTTATCATTAAGGGATGTTTTGATTTGACTAAATCATTATATTCTATCATAGCTTTCATTTACTTATAGGTAATATATTTCATTTTGAAAATCACTTTTATTTTAAAATTTCTATCATTTGAGTTAAGATGAGTTAATTTGAAATCAATATATAAGAATGAAAAGAGAATATGATTATGTGAAAAAGTGTGATCCAATTAAGCGATGGTGTCTACTCGTTCTTTTTTGTTGGAGAGTCCTGATGTTCCCGCAACTGTATCGATGAATGCAGATCCAGTACCAAGGGTAATGTTTCATGAGAAAAATGTGGAGATGTCTTCTCCAACATTATTTTCAACTGGTAGTGAAATTCTTGCAGGCTCAGCACAGCAAAAGGATGTTGATATGGTTGGTTCTTTCAAACACAATTTACTAAATGATGGAAGGAATGTTTTTCATTCAAAAATCTCTTTGTAGGATGGCGACATGATTATCAATAAGGATGATATTGGGACGTTTGTTACTATATCTTCTCGTCTTCAAGGCTTGATGAATGATCAAATGGAACAAACATTGATTGTCAAACTCTTGGGACGAAAATTGGGTTACAATATGTTGTGTAATCATATTAAGGCTCTTTGGGATCCTAAAGGTGACTTTCATATTCGTGATCTTAAGAATGACTTTTTCTCATTAAACTGTCTGCTGATTGTGGTGACCTTGGTTTATTTTAGGACATGTATTATCTGTCCAGAAGTGGTATCTAGAGTTCAGAGCATCAAAGTTTGTGGTGAATTCATCTGTTGTTTGGATTCTTTTTCCAGATTTGCCAGCACAATATTTTCATGACAACATTATCATGGAATTGGAAAAAAATTTGGGTCACTCTCTCAAGGTTGATATGCATACCTGCAACACTAACCATAGTCAGTTCAAAAGAGTTGCGGTAGAACTGGATTTTACTAAGCCTTTACTGTCCCCTTTTTGAATTGCCAATTTTTGGCAAAATGTTGAGTATGAGGGGATTCCTTATATTTTTTTTCATTTTGGAAAATTTGGACATAGTTTGATTGCTTGTCCTTTGAAGATTAATGTTGTCGAAAAGGAAGTTCAGAATGTGGAGTATCAACCTCTTAAATCCTCTGAGTTATAATCAGTTCAAAAATAAGGTACAGATGAATTTGGAACTTGGATGATTGCTAAAAGGAAAGGTCTTCGGCCGGTTAAACCGAGTTTCGATGAGGGTTCCAGTAAAGTTGTTAAGGGTGGGCGTAACTTGACAGTTAAGTCCCTCGATTCTCTGCATAACCGTTTTGCTTCTATTGATTCAAATGGACAGTTGTTTGATAAGGAGTAGTTACCAACTGCTTCTCCGAAAGTTAAGGAAGTATCTACTAAACCAGGTATTATTTTCTCGTCGCTTAGATTGGCCCGAGGGGTTCAGCTTAGTCAGGATTATCATCCTCCTAAAAGTACTGGGAAAGCTATTGACAGTAGGGATGTTGATCAATCTTTATCTTCTTCAAAGTTTATTGAGAAGGTTGCTCATCGGTCCCTTTCCTTGGCTAGTGGTCCGTTGAGGGATATCACTAATAGGTATTCGAAAAAGTATAATAAAGGGAAGTCTCATAGTAGTTTGCTGCATAATTCATCTCCCTAGTTCATGTTCCTACCTTTTTCCAGTGAGTGGACTCTACTAAGGTTGGTAAGAAGAGAAGCAGGGTTACTGATGTTAATTGGAATCACGAGAAAGAGATTTCAAGTTCACGGGCTCTTGTACCTAGAGAACGAAAACAGGTTGATAATTTACATCTAAATCATGATCAAGAGATGCTTCCTACTTTTGTATGATAAGTGACTTTGGCCCTAAGAGTTATTTGATGGATTTATATTTTCCATTTTGTTTTTCCTATTTCATTTTATTTGTTCCTATTTCTATTCTCTTATGGAACTATTAAGGGGCGCTATGTCCAAAATTTAAGCCCGCTATGAAAGAACTGATCAGGCTACATATACCTGATATAATAGCTATTCTTGAACCAAGAATTAGTGGTCCTAAAGCTGATTGTGTAATCAGGAGCTTAGGATTTACTAATTTTTGAAAAGTTGATGCTGTGGGTTTTTTTTATGGTATTTGGGTGCTCTGGTCAGAACATAATATTCAACTTTCTGTCTAGGATTCTCATACTCAGATGATTCACTTTGAATGGGTTAAAGGCAAGATTAAAGGGATGATATCGGTGATTTATGCTTCACTAATACATCAAGCTCGTCAATCATTATGGTTCAAACTCTTAAGTCTTCATATTCCTGTTACTACTCCCTGGGCAGGCATATAGGACTTTAATGTTTATTTGAACTTGGATGAGAAAAAAGGAGGGGCAAGTGCTAATCCGTCGAAATGTAGGGAATTTCATAATTTTTTGTCTAGTTATTAGTCGATAGATATGGGGTTTAATGGTCCTAAATTCAAGTGGTACCGGGGGAGACTGCAAAAAAGATTAGACCGTCCTCTCTGTAATGGGGAATGGCGTTTTCAGTTTCCATACTACATTTAACCTGATTTAAGTCAGATCATCGTCCTATTTTTCTTATGTTAGAGGATGGAGGCTTCAAGTCCCATAGACCTTTCAGATTTCAGGCTCGTCGGACTGTTCATGATAGTTTTACACAATTTATTAAGGAAAATTGGTCTACCTCCTCACCGTTCACTGTGGAATCCTCTAAGATGGCTGCTAGCTTATTGAAGTGGAATTCAGAAATCTTTAGTAATATTTTTGTGAGGAAGTGTAGGCTATCTAACTAGCTTAATGCACTGGATATGAAGCTGGAAAGGAACTCTGATCCATGGCTATTTGACAAAATATGTTATGTACAAAAACAGTTGGAGGATGTACTTTTGAAAGAGGAACTTTTATGGTATCAGAAATCACGTGTAAAATGGGTACAGTGCGGGGTTAAAAATACGAAATTCTTTGACCTTACCACTCTTAGTAGAAGAAAAAGAAATAAGATTGAGAGTCTGAAGGACATTGATGGTAATTGGGTGTCAGATCCATTAACTCTTCAAAGAATGGCGATTCAATTCTATCAATCCTTATATACTGAGGAGGCATCTGGATTAGGACAATTACCTTGGGCTCATCGATTTCCTGAATTATCTAAAACATATCCTTTCTCTTTGGCGTCTGCCATTTCCCTTGAGGAAGTTAGGAGAGTTGTTTTTGGTATGGGAGCATACAAGGCCCATGGTCCAGATGGATGGAATCTTATATTTTTTCACTCTCAATGGGTAGTCGTAGGGGAATCAGTGATTCATTATGTTCTGGATTTCTTCATTACTAGTAGGTTGCCAGATAATATGAATGACACCGTAGTTGTTCTTATGCCCAAAACCAAATTTGCTCAAACTTTGGTAGAGTTTAGATCTATCAGTCTTTGTAATGTAGTATACAAGGTTATTACTAAAGTTTTTTCTAACAGGCTTAAGCCAGCAATGGAATATTTAGTGACCAGAACTCAAACTCATTTTGTTCCAAGGAGGAAGATTGTTGATAATACCATACTGGTTCAAGAAGTAATTCATTCTATGAGGAGAAAGACTGGCAAGAAAGGTTAGATGGTCATTAAGATTGATCTTAAAAAGGCTTATGACCGTTTGAGATGGGACTTCATTCACAATTCATTAAAATCAATTGGCATGATTGCTCAGATAGTTGACAGAATAATGACTTGTGTTTCAACATCTAATATGCAGATTCTGTTGAATGGGGGCTTGACTGAGAATTTTGTTCCTTCAAGGGGGTATGATAAGGGGATTTTTTATCTCCCTATCTGTTTGTTATTTGTATGGAACAATTGGCTCATGGTATAGTTGATGTTGTTGAGAGAAATGTGTGGAAAGGTATTAAACTAGGAAGAGATTCTCCAATCATTTCCCATATGTTTTTTGCTGATGATTTATTTCTTTTTGCTGAAGCTAGTGTCCAGCAAGTGAATGTAATTAAGTCTACTTTGGATGCCTTTGGTGGTGTCTCGAGCCAGAGGGTGAATGCAAGTAAAACTAATATTTCTTTTTCAAAGAATGTTGGACATTAACTACAGTATCAGATTAGTCGAGAATATGGTTATGAGATTACACAAGATTTGGGAGGGTACTTGGGCTTTCCTATTATACATGGCAGAATAAGAAAGGATACTTATGCTTCAATTTTGGAGAATGTTGGTAGTAAGTTGTCAGGGTGGAAGATTGCTATTGTCTCGTTGGCAGGTCGTATTACATTGGCTAAATCTGTGTTGCAATTTATTCCCATGTTTCAGATGTAGTCTACTAAGCTTCCGGTTCATATATGTAACGATATTGATTAAATGGTTAGGAGTTTCATCTTGGGTTCGTCGAGGGAGAAAAGGAAAGTCCATCTTATGAATTGAGAAACTCTATGCCATGGTAAGGATTCAGGGGGTTTTGGTTTGCGTCATACTGAAGCAAATAACTTAGCCTTTATACTGAAGCTTTGCTGGGAATTTCAAACCAAACCTGACTCGTTATGGGTTCAAGTTATGAAGTCTAAGTACTGTAATGGAGAAATTACTGGTCTTATTCCTTGTGTTTCGTAGTAATTGAAGGTCTTACAAAATGTATAGGGGATGGTACAACGGTTTCCTTTTGGATGGATAGATGGATTGAAAGTTTACCTCCATTATGTGTGTATGCCACTCATGAGCTTTCTGAACTAGATATGGGACATAAGGTTTATGATTTTGTTCTTCCATTTAGGAGTTGGGACTTTGTGAGAATTAGAAGGTCTTTACCAGCCTCTGTGTGTGATAGAATCAAGCCTTTTCCTATTCCTCATTTTTCGCGAGGGGGAGGATAGGATAGCTGACTGTTTAACAAGAAAGGGGAGTTTTTTGTAAATAAGGCTTATCAGTTTGTGGTAGGTTGTGATGGTACCAGTAGAGTTAGAGGTTGGAGTAATGTTTAGAAATGGTATGGTCCTCAACGAATTCGTTCATTCCTGTTGTTGGCTAGACATGATAACTTGCTCACGGGAGGTGAATGTCTCAGCATTGTATAACAGCTTCGGATAAATGTCGGTTGTGTGATGACAAATCATTCTCGAGATAGTTCTACATGCTATACGGGACTGTATTCATGTTAAGGAGATATGGAATCAATTTATGGAAGATCGTCAGGATGGAACCTTTTTTACTAATTCACTAGATCAATGGATAAATACCAATCTTATCCTTAAGAACAAGAATTGGTGTACTAACTTTGGGGTTTCGTGTTGGTACTTCTGGTTTTGGAGGAATGATAAACTGTTTGGTTTTACAAAAGGGATTCCATCTAAACTTATCAGATGTATTAGAGGAAGAGTTGAGGAGATATAGCATTCATCTTTATTGTTAAGGAATGACAATATTTCACCTCTATAAAGGACTGATTGTTCTTGGCAGCCTCCGGGTCATGGCTTTCTGAAACCAAAATGTGATGGGGCTGTTAATTTGGACTCTGGCTATGCAACTGCTGCGAGTCTGTTCTGTGATCAGAAGGGACAATTTGTAGCTGGTTATCATAAGGTTCTTGGTTGTTGCTCTCCCCGTAATGCAAAGCTTTTGGGTGTTAAATTAGGTTTGGATATGGCTATACAACAAGGTTACTCAAACCTTCTTGTGGAATCTGATTCTCAGGAACTAGTTTCTTACCTACATTCTTCTTCATCAGCTTAGTCTTTTGAGCCTCTTATTTTCGATATTCAAAGTATTTTGAATATTGAAAGAGGTTTTTCAGTCCATCATGTATTTCGTGAATGTAATACGTGCGCGGACACATTAGCTAGGGATGCTCTAGTTAGTGGTTTAGATAGGGTCTTCTATATCATTCCATATAGTATTTCTCTTTTATTAGCGTATGATGCACCTATGATGTAATCTTGCCTTATCAAGTTATAAATAAAAAATAATAATATGATTGATTATATTCCTTTCCTCGGGATAACAAAATATTGAGTTTAGGGGTATTTGACAAGTCAATAATTAGACACATTTTATAGTGTAAGTTAGGTTAATTTTAGGGATAAATGATGATATTACACTAGGTATTCTCTTATTTTGTGATTTCTTGTTTTAATTAGGAAAATGAAGAAATGGAAGAAAAAAGAAAGAAAAGCAAAACAGTCAACTGGAAAACTACACTAGCGAAAAGCATGCAATATAAAATAACACTAGGAATCGCCATATAAATCAGCGACAGAAGAAGGCGAGTGAATCCATAGCAAATTGGAGAATGAATTATAAATCGGCAGCTGAATCGATGGAGCACAGAGCTAAACTTAGTGATTTACTCAACAATTTTTGTATAAGTGAGGAGTCGCTTTCAAATCCCTGAGGTCAGTAATAGTTTTTTTTGATTAATATTAGGAATTTGTGTTTATCTAGGATATGTAGTCCTAGGAGAACTATATATCAGACAAGAGAGCTTCAAAATAACTATCCTCAATTACTTTTTTACTACTTTTTACTTTTACTTTTCTCTTTTATTCAGTTTTATGTGTGAAGCAACATTGGAGCATTGATTTCAAGGTATTTTATTTAATTAATTATGCCTTTTAATTACTTATTAGCATTACTTAATTTTAGCATGTGTGAGTAGTCTATCAATCTAAACAAGGTCAAAGCATGTAATATACTTTTGATTGTTGTGTAGTTATAATTATGGAATCATGTACTTAATGCTTTAAACCGATTCATACAAGTCAATCACGGATAAAACATGTTTTTACGTGTTACAACTAATAATTCTCTATGTTGAATGCATAGTGGCCAATGTGTTCCTTATTATAGAGTATTCAATTCTATGTCCATAGTTACTGACGACAATTATAGAAGTAGTAACTAGGATTAATCTATATGGCATTTTCTTAGTGGATGTCTTAGGTGATTGTGTTCTAAGTTGTTATTATGCTGCTTCAGTAATATTAGCTTATATTAGACATGATTTTCATTGAACTTAATGCTATCGTATTTCTACTGTGTTGTGTTTTATCCAATGTGTAGACTTACAATAATAAGAATATGACATTTTCATTTAATTTAGAAAAATCGGTGGCTTGCTAAAAGCTATCAACCTAATATTAATTAGGATTTAACGGTTTTAAGATTTCATATAAAATAATTATAGCTATATTATGAAGTGATGTTATATTTTAGAGTTTGAAAACAATCTGAGTATATTATATTGTTTAGTGGGGGTTTGTTTAGATGATTGTTAGATATTTTATTTACATTGATTTACCAATTAATTGAATTATTAAATTGATTTATATTAAGTTAGTTTATTAAATTAAGTATTTTGAAGTTTAGTTATTTTAATTAATTGTTTAGTTTATTTGCATATTGTTTAGTGTTGATTTTCTCGTTTAATTAAAGTAATTAAATTAAAACAAGTTAAATATGATAAAGTTTAGGGTAGCTTAAATACTTAAGAGATTTGAAATATCTATGTGGAGACGATATCCTATTCACCACTAATACAAGTTAAAATTAAAATACGGGAAATTATTGTGCACGCTCGACACGTGTCAATTTTTCTATGTTGGCATGACGCCCATAAATATGCGCATGATTGACAATGCATGTGGAGGTCACATTTGAGATAAGACATCGGCTCAGATGAAGCAGTTATACATGGACATCGCACAAAAATCAAGCCTTTATCGAAATGTTGAAGATAATGCGTATCGAAGCCTCACTGCAGGAGCAATTTCAAATTCCACTGACCGAAAAACTGACCAACTAACCTCCATGATGGAGTGCCTCCTGACCTCTAGAAAAAATTGATTGCCTAGAGCCCCATTAGGTAACATTCGAGATCAGACTCTGGCTCAGATGAAGAAGTTATACATGGACATCACACAACAATCACGCATTTATGGAGATCTTGAAAAGAAGGCGTACCGAAGCCTCACCGCAGGAGCAATTTAAAAATTCTATTGACCGAAAAATTGACCAACTAACCTCCATGATGGAACGTCTCCTAACCTTTAGCAAAGTGTAAGTCCAAGCTTATGGTTTTTATACAGCCACAACTCACGCAGATGATGAATGTCCTACCCTCTTAGAGGACAATCAACAAAACAATGCCATGGGTAATCAATTCTAGGGACCACCTAGAGCCCCATTAGGTAACACCTATAATCATGCAACGACGAGGAACAACCTAAACTCTAGTTACGGGCCTCAAAATCAGAAGTACCAAACCTTTGTCCCTACAGGTCAACAGTTGCCTGAACCCTCCAATAACTCCTCTACACTTGAGGATATGATGAAAACTCTTATGGCTCAACAGAGCTAATTCTTGAGATACATTGCTCAATTCTTGAGATATATTGCCCAATACAAAGCTAACACTGATAAATCCATCCATGATACCAATGCGACAATCTACAATCTTGAAATTTAAGAGGGCTTAATAACATAGTAATTGGGATGTCTTGAAGATCAAGGGAAGTTTTCATCACAACTGATCCCAAATCCAAGGGATCCTGTAAATGCTATATTTTTTAGGAGCGCGATCATGGTGAAAGAGCCCAAGACTTATAAAGAATATGGTACCGCATCCAAATGATGGAGGCACAAGATAAAAATTAGGCCTCCTTTCCCACAAATGCTAAATTTGGAGATGTACAAGCATTTAGAACAAATTTAGAAGGTGGTGGATACCGCTCAAGATCAACCTGAAGCTCTAGAATTGAAGACTCAAGAGCAGAAGCAAGAATAGAAAGTTTAAGTGTCATCAGAAGTGCTGAAACCCGAGGAGATAAGGAATGATCCACCTTCGTTTCCACAACACTTATTGAAGGTCAAAGAGGTAGAGTATGAGAATGAGATCTTGGAAATATTTGTAAAGGTAGACATCAAAATTTTGTTACTAGATGCGATTAAACATGTGTCTCATTATGTTAAACTACTGAAAGAGTTATGCTCGTATAAAGGCAAGTTTATAGGAACAAAAAAGTATGTTTGGCGGAGTGTGTCTCAACTATGATTTAAAAGAATATTCCTCATAAGTTTCAAGACTAGTATTTTTGCTATTCCATGCAAAATAGGTAATACTATCGTTGAGAGTGCCATGTGTGATTTAGGTGCATCAATTAATGTCATGTCTCTTTCCTTATATAAATTATTGCATGTAGGTCTATTTTTGGACATATAGGTTGCTATCCACCTCGTTGATAAGTCGATTGTATCCATGTAGATGTCTTGATAAAGGTTCAGGAATTGGTCTTTCCTAACGGCTTTTACGTGATAGACATGGGGGACGAACCTTTCCAATGCTTACCTTCCATTTTGTTAGGTCGACATTTTCTTCAGACTGCTGGAACTAAAGTCGACATCTTTGAGGGTAGTTTGTCTATGGATTTTGATAGTGAGATTGTAAAATTTAATATTTTTGACACCATGAAACCTTCTACTAATATATCTTGCTTGTTTGCGACGCATGTTTCTAACCCTTTATTGCAGGATGAGATTAGGATAGATAAGCAGGATGGTCATCAAGTGCGAAAGCTAATAAGATTACTTCATCCACGATTATGAAATCAAGGGTTACTTACCATCCCCATGGACTTGCATGGATGAAAACCACTCGTCACCAAATCGAGTAGGACAACATCACCTAGGATTTGCATTTCTAAGTCGAGCCAAAGATTGTAAACAAATGCGCTATTGGGAGGTAGCCCAAATTTTGATTTATTTTACTTTATTTCTTTGTTGAAGTACTCTTATTATTATTTGTGACTTGTATCATTTCCTTAATTCTATATCTATCATGTTCTTTCACCCTTTAATTTATTTTTATGTGTCAACCTCTTGACTTGTTTTGAACCTTGGGGACAAGGTTCGAAATGAGTTTGGGGGTGTTTTAAGGATTATGGATTGTCTTGGATGGATCTTTTTGCTAAAGACCGCAAGTATGATCATTAAATTTGTTCAATTATGTGGTTGAAGGATGGTAATGGTTATGTTATTTCTCTCATTAGCTTGTCTTTCCATTTCTTTCCTTTCCATTCGTACATCTATCTTCCATTTCACTAAGATACGATGCATTGTCTTGCATTTATTTAGAATAGTTTTTATTATAATAATTGTTTAGAGTAACCCGAAAGTTTATTTCATGCCTTTGGTTATTGATGAGTGAACTACGGTTACCTTTTGACTTGAAACTTAGGAAAAATTAGGATAAACACTCATTCTAGCTCGTAGTTTGAAATCTTTATGACTTCAATTAGGGACTTAGTATGAGGGTTAAGCCTTGTGCTAGATACCAAAGGGGGTGGACGGTCATAACTATTCAAGTAGAAAAAGTCACATTTAAAGGGTGCAAGAACGAGGATGTAACCCATTTGTGGCTGAATTCCTATCACTAAATAACTTTTGGGGAAATGATTTATGTAACGGCCTGAAAATTTGACTTGTGCCACGTGTCAAGTCAAGGTCATATGTGGGACCCACTCGTCGAAATGCGTATGTCCGAATCTCAGGTGGAGATACCGAGGTATGATATTTTTCTGTGATGTGTGTATGTAAGATCCAATTTGAGAGTATAATGCTAATTGTGGTATATGCGGGGAATTTGGTGAGCCGAAACACGAACGGGGACGTGCCTCGAGTCGCGTGTCGACGTGTGAACGAGGTAGTGGCTTAATGTGGCTATAGTGGCTATGTGGTCACATTAAAAATAAAAAGAAAAATGTACATTAGATGTGCCTCGGGATGCGTGTAGCGCGAGTGTCGAGAATGTGAAATGAGGTGGAAGTGGTGTGCATATTTGTGGTGCCTCGAGATGTGCGCTGCCCAATTTTTAAGGAAAACAATTGAATATAATATGTTTTTGATGTGCCTCGAGTTTTGCTCCGCGCGAATCTCGAGGACACATGATTTCTTCATCAAGAAGAAACAAAAAGAGAGATTCGGATAAGAGGGAGAGAAGAGAGAGAGAGATGGAAAGAGAGAGGAGAGAGAGAGCAAAGAGAGAGAGAGCAAGAGATCGGAGAAGAGAGAGGAGATCGGAGGACAGCTGCCGGTGCAGCGGCGAGGAGACCGGCGTGCTGGGGAGCTCGCGGACGAGCGTACCAGCAGCGCGGCGCGCGGCTGCAATGGCGAACCAGTCGCAGTGGTGGTCGACGCGGAGGCGCGAGCTGCTCGGCTCCAGTGACGACGGCGGACCAACTCCAGCAACACCGCGTGAGGCCGCGTGATGTAGTAGACGGCTAGTACGGATGACGGCCAGCAGACGATGCGGCAGCGGCGACGATCGCGCAGGGCAGCGGCGCGACGCTGCAGGGCAGCGGTGACTCTGGCTCACGGCGTCAGCTCCAGCAGCGGCAGGCGCGGTGGCGGACCAGCAGCGGGATGCTGGCGGCGGCGACGCAGCGAGGACGAGCAGCTCCGGCGGGATCAGCAGCGGCGGCGGCGCGGCTCCGGTGGCAGCACTATTTCCGGTGGCGGTGACGGCCGGCGTCGGTGACGGCCGGCAGCGGCGTCGGCGCAGTAACGGCGGTGGCGCGGTGAATGACGTGGAGCAACTGCGCGGTGACGCGTCGTCGGACCGATCGATCATCGACGAGAAGTACGATTTCGACGAGCTCGACGACGTGGTGGATTCAAACGAGGTTGGAAGGCCATGGTGAGTTGTATGTTACGTAATTTGGTTGTGATTTGACTGACTTCGTAAAATAGGCCTAAAAGGTATAAATGGACACCAGGGACGTAGGAGTCGGGTGTCGGGTGCGTAAATCGAGGCATGAGCGGACGTTTTAAGGACGAATTGGATTGTTTGCTAAAACTGTAAGTAAAACTTGTTAGAAAATGTACAGTAGTTCATTGAGCTTGCATTTTTGTTTGATGTTGAACCATGTCCCCTTCTTTGAATTCCCACCCATTTATGAGTGTTCGAGGGCCAAGTGAGTCAAACTCGTGTCTCTGATTGGAGTGGTTGCCGGCTTGCAACTGGGGCCATGACCTCGAGTCACTTGATTGGTCGGAATGAGATGTGTTTTATTCGGGGCACCGTTGATATCCCTCATTCGCGACATTCTAGGTACGGCGATGCCGCATCCTATGACCCGAGTCTGCTTGGCGTTGCCGCGACTCTGTGACCCCGACCCTGTGGCACCCGCATTCGGTGGTCTTAGACTACTTGGGCACCTCTCTATCGTTGTCCGTGACACTCATTCTCGTTGTACTTTCATCTTCACAGTCTCATTATCATGCATTTTATATATATATGGCTTTCTTTTTATCCGCATGATTTTTAGACTGCTTCATTTATTTTGAATTACAGTTTAGATTCTACTGGATTTTACTTACATGGGCTCGTCAATCTCGTGTTTGACTGAGTGCAGAGTCGCAGACGAGTAGCAAAGGGAAAGCTCCATAGCTAGGTAAAACCATTGTATTATTATATACACTTGTTTTAACAACACTGGGATTATGGGCATGTACATTGTGTATTTACTCTCCTCTGATGATGATAACATATTTATTGGGTTCCACAATTAGGTTGCCTAACTCTTTTCAAATACTGTTGAGTTATTTATTTATAGTAATTGCTTCCGCTAAATTGTAAAACTTGAAAAACATTAATAACTCAACTTAAAACTTTTGAATTTACTTGTAATGATGGATTGGAAGGCTGACTAGGCCTGCGTTGACTTTGCGAGACTGGCTCGGGGGTCCAAGTGGGTTTAGGCCGGGCGGTACTCAGTTTGTGGGAAATTGGGGTCGTCACAATTTAGGCCATTTTTGAATAAAAACACTTAGCCTTAAGCCTACCTAAGGTAATTTCCCTAGTTAACCCCTTTTGAGCAACCGAACTTTTAATTCTTTTATACCTAATATGAAACCCATAGCCATAGCCTTATATAGTCCTTTACCTAGTTGGAAGCTAGTCTTAGACTTGAAATCTTTAAGAAGAGACATGAAAAGAAGGAAGGAAAGATTAGAGAGAAAAAATATTTATATACCCAAAATAAGGGGAATCAAATATGATGAAAAAAATCAAGTCATAATTAGAAAGTCCAACCTAAAACGGTATTCACAAGAAATGGAGCAGGGAGCCGAGTAGTTGGAAAAAGGTGAAGACTACACATATTAAAAGAAAAATTAAGTTAAGTGCGGTATAGCTACTTTCATGTTCTCTAAAAAATCTTTTGACATTCTAAGTTTTAGTTTTCCAATGCTATGCATTACTTTTATATCATTTCATTGGTATCATATCATAAACACGTTACAACCTACTAAAAGTCTATTGATCCTCATTGGTGTTAAGTCTACAATAGTGGAGTGTGTGGCTGCATTTCTCGCCTATAGTACCTTATAAGCATTCATCCGTTATTTTGAAAGAGATTGTAAACTTGTGTGCTTGAATGTATAGACCAAGAAAAGTCGTTAGTAGTTGATAACCTTTGTCTTGACCGAGTCTATATCTTTAAAGTGTGATCTTAATTATGTTTGGATGCGGTTCTAGATGTTTTATATCATAACTCCAAAATTTCTTGAGTAAGTTGTTGACTTGGCGACTATGTAAACCATAGGAGTTCCATGAATTTGGAATCGGGTATAAATTAGTTAAGTTAGGTTCATAACTATATTAGGAGTCTAATTAGTTTACTTTTGTTTCGTCAATTACGCACTTACTCAGGACGTGCAAGTCCTGAGTTTGGGGGCATTTGATAAGTCAGTTATAATAATATATTTAGGTGTTTATTTAATATGTTTTTAGATCTCAATGTTTATTATTATTAACTAATTCTCTTTTGTTTATATTCTCAGTGTTTGAATGGCAATTTGATAAAAATGAGATACATTGGGGTCTTTTGAAGTGTTCTTGGTTTTAGGAATTGAAAAATGAGCTTGCAACGCTGGTCCCAACGATGTCCCATCTGCAACTCTACTCAAATAATAAGTTTTGTGAGAAAGTGCACGCTCATATATCTCACCCAAAGTCATAAGACCTAAACTGATCACATAAAATCCTATATTTAGCCTCACACTATCTCCGAAATGATACACATCCTTAAAGTAATCTCTCACTAAATTTCCAGCCAACTGCCTCAAATAACCATATATGTCTTTATATCTCATCACCGATTCATTAGTACCCTATCTCAAGTTCATGAACTCCTTCATCAACCTCTTCATCACTGCAAGTGGGAAGTTTTACTGATAAAACTTCTACTTAAATGTAATTCATGACTCAAAATCTTCGCCATAAGTTATCGTCGCACGCCACTTAACATCAGCGTCTCTTTGTTGTGTATACGACAAAATCTCAACCCGAAGTCAATCAATAATCCTCAAGACTCTATGCAACTTCTCCTAAGACAATATCTACCTCTCCACCTTCTCAAAGTCTCGCTATCCATCAAAGTAAACTGGCTTAAGTCTGATGAAATCCCTTATCAGCTAAACCTCTGCTAATGTATTGAAAGATGAAGGAGTAGGAAACGGTGTATCAACTGTCTATGTGACGGTTAATGTCATACCCATAATAGTATGTACCATCACAGCTACTGTAATCTTCAATCTTACATCGATCTGCCATTGTTCTCTGCAAATTGATGACGTTTGCGACACTAATTGCTACGTGGATAACACACATATATACATAGAGAAACTAACATGTACATATAGAAAAATCCCCATCTCATTTCCACTCAATTCCCAACTGATAGTTTCTAAGCAAGGATTATCTATTTTCCAAAACTAAAATTTGTGTTTTGTTCAAGTTTATATGTTGCGTATTGGGAAAGTTGACTCTGATACCAACTGTGACGACAATTTCTCAAATTGGGGCACCACCCGGCCTAATCCCGTTATTAAGACTTAATCTCAGCTACATAAGACTTAAGAACATATTAGTCAGCCTTTTCAAACTTATATTCAAATTAGCTAACTTTAAAATAAGCAACCTATCTATATAAGTCTTAATAAATTAGTGGAAGCTATTAACATAAATCTTAAATATGAGGAAAACCAGGGAAGATAAATCACAAGCATATATATATATATATGACAAAACGATGATAATAATATATCAACATGAGTCTAGTCGGGAAAAAGAAACCTAAGCGTAATCGCTGATTTTTTCTATGCCCGATCTGCTACTCGAATGATCTGCACCCATCGTTAAAAAAAGGACGGTGAGTATAGGAAATTAGAAAGTAACGCTAAGAGAAATTTATCCAGGTTTCCAAATATACAACAAGTATCTGAAAGCAGAACAATAGAAACTATGTTGAAAAAGAATCATGCTATAAGACACTTTACTTAAATAACATGAGACTGACACTAGGCTAATCAATAATGATCTAAGGCATTTCGGCTATGAGTTACATCACGTAAGCCTTATTGCACTATTTAGTGTGTAATCTACTTATAGATGCCTTCACATCATTAGAAATCCCCATTGTACATATATAAATACTCACAAATGCCCCTTAAATGTGTAGTATACTTGTTAACAACCCCTGAGTCCCACACCCCGTATGTTGCACAAGCTAGTTGTGAGATTTGACTACCCAGGAAGTCTGGTGACCCGTGTGCCGCACTCATCTCTATCATATCATGGTCTTAGATACAATAACTATTTTCATAATTCAAGGAATGACACAGTTTAGGAATCCAACAATATGATTGCATAACTAATGCACAAAGGAAAATTGATTTACAATACGATAAATCACCTACCTAATAGCATGCTATTTCAATTGACTAAATCCCTTAACAATCAAGAATGACATAGCACATGATTTAGAATTAATGAAACCACCGAATCAACAAACAATGCCATGAAGGCAAACATGAAATGAGATGGAACAACAAGTCATGGCATTATAGTACAATAGATAAATCAGTCCAAATGACTGTAAATGAATAGCATAATAGGAATAAAATGTAAATAAATATCTCAATCAATTTATTTACAATCTACGCAAAGTTCCTAGGCTAATTCGACCTCCTGACACCCAGTATCTTGTTTACAACCTCTCGAGACTCTTCCCTAGATTCTTGAAGTTAATTAGGATGTTTTACGACTGATACAAACTATCAAAGTTGGATTAAATCAATTAGAAAAATCCCAAACTCATAGTTTTTGATGGAAAATCTACCAAGAACACCTACAACTTTAAAATGCCATAACTTTGTCAATTCAAATCGAAATTCAAATTTTCTTGATGGCAACTTTATTGGTTTTTTGTGAGGAATCCAAATCTAGAAACCGATTTTGAAAACGATTTCATTTAACCTGTAAAATTATTCAAAAAATAGAACTGAAGAAAAAAATCTAATTTTTTTAACAAACTTTTACAAAATGATAATGTACACTAGCTTTCCTAATTGTAGAACATCACCAACTTGATCAATCCCTCTCGAATTCACCACGATCTCCTCATAGTTCTTTGATTTCCTTCTCCATATCTTATTCTCTCTCCTTTAGATCAAATGAAATGTTTGCATGTTTATCACATTCAATCTTATATATATTATGTTAAGTTAGATTTTTAGCTCTTGATCGTATGTATATCACCTATATCTAGATCAGTCTAATGTCCTTAACTGTGGCCTCATAATTCACGAACTCTCCACTAACTACTCCTTGCTAACACATAATGTAACACAATTGGTCTTGGGATGTGTTCACACGTATCTCAATGAACATCAATGAATAATGTTTTACTTCTCTAAATTAGGTTTCATTAATGTAAATCAAACTATAGCCACATCAAATTAGCTATCTAAGTCACATTAACTTAAATTAAACTTACCATATCACTCTTTGCTTTGGTCCTACATCGGCACATATCTCGAGGCGTGTCCACTCGAATGTCTCGACAACTATACACAAGTATGAGTGACTTAGTAGTCTATATATATACAATACACTAGGCATACATCATAAAAAAATCTAACATAAACATCGTCCATATGCCTCATTCAATGCACGTATCACCAATCGGGTCCCACGTCACAGGTAAATTATCCTGATTAAGGAATTAAACAAGGATTATGAATTTTGGCCGTGACACACTATTACTGCAATCGACCCATTATACTTACGGGCATGATCACCTTCACCAATTCATTGTCATAACAACTCTTTAATCGATCCCATGGCGATAAAACTCTCCAAAATTCCACTCTTCTATGTTTTTGAAAATAACAAAGTGACAAAGCACTGATAACACTGTTAATATTTCGAAAACCAGAGTGTTAATGTTTTGGAAACCAGAGGAAGTGAGGAGATTAATGAATCAGTGATGAACTAATAGAAACTCATAAAAACTAAACGAGAATTGATATTGCAGTAAGACTTGAATGTCTTCCATTGTGTAAGTTTAGCCTAAACAATATATTAATCAAATTGATAATGTATATGACCACTATACTGATCACTATACTGATCTTCCATTCTAAAAAAACTCAAGTAATGAATGATGAACGATCATCTACATAATGGTGATCTTGATTATTTATAAATTTAGTCTATCAACCCTATCTAAGAATTCAGACCTAAATAAAATACAACTCGAACAACCTTTTCGGCCTCCGACTGTAAATCTTATTGAAATCATCCAATGTTCAACAACTAAGTCTTCAATTCTTTCAAGAATCTTAACTCATCATTTTCATAAAGTTTTTCAGTTCATTATGCACATTTCTCTCATATTTTATAGTTTAATCCATCTTGATATTCTCTACTTGTAGTATGGAACTTCTTCACTATTATAGACTAATACTTATAGCTGATCTGTTTCAATATCCAACTCTTATTCAATCAATGCTTCGACTTTAGATCAATCTTTGTCTTAGACACTGACTTTGATATTGTAATCTTCACTAGAATTTGCATTGTAATCTATCCTTGAGTTGTATCTTCACTCAAACATCTTGCTTAGTCAAGATTCCATCTACATTGCATTATTTATCTAACTAACTTAACTTCTGTTTTGATAATATACTGCCAACAAGGATACACCAACCCAAATATAGTAAACTAAGGTCTAACAATTTCCTTCTTTGGCATATATTTGTCAAAAAACAGTAACTAGCAAGATAACCAAATTTTTTAAGAACTTCAGAGAATGAACAGTTACCAATGTATTGAAATAATAACACACAAAAGTAAAACCCCAAAAAGTTTTTATCATCAACTAATAAGTACATCCATGAAATGTAGTTTTAAAACATAAGGGTTCATGTACTTACAATCACTAAAGACAAAAAAATAACTTAACCATACTTTCTCTTGCTCACTCCGCCTTTTTCACTAAACAACGTTAAAGAGATTACAATTGAGTTCTAACCAGCCATCTCAATCGGTGAAGTTCGACGTCACCAATGTTCAGCTTTTTCGTAGTGGCGGCATTTGTGCAGCTACACTTTCTTTGTAGACTGTTAGATAGGCAATGCGATCCAAGAAGTAATCGAACAGTGGAAAGTGTGATCTCATCACCACCGTAAAACTTGGTTCTTATAGAGGTTCATAAATAGTCAGAGCAGAGTTGTTTTTAGCAACTTCTGTTTGTGTCGTTGCAGCTGTAGTAGGAGTAGAAGGTTCAATTTTAATAGCAGTGTCATCAATCGGACTTGTTGGCTCGGCATAAGTGGTAGGAATGGCTTGATTGACATCATAATCCTTATGCTCAAGGTGAGTAGGAGGGCAGACTGGCATACTTGGCTCTGTTTGCAAAACATCATTTACTAGAGACTCAACTATATGTCCCATTGTTGCAGTAACCAAAGCAGTAGAATGCCTTTAAGGTTAACAGTAGTCAAGTCCTAGTAGGAGGAATCTCTGATGTTGCTAGAGACTCAACGTGTTTAGAATCATTCTTACAAGGAACCTCAGTTGGTGTTACAACATCTTCACTATAAGTTCCATAATTCATTTAAGGGACTCTAGAATACTTGTCCCATCAGTAGCAATAGGAGTTACAGATTTTAGGTCAAATTTTTAACTCGTAAAGTTACCTTGATCAACTAGTAGATTAACAACATGAAACTCGATAGGGAGTCGAGTGGAGAATTACTTGAGTGAGAATACATTGCTCTAACACAACCAGATACAAATAGTAATGTTGTTCCAAAACCTACATCTCTGTGGACAGACTCAAAAGAAAGAGAAGGTTGCCAATCGCAAGGAAATCAATGTTATCTTCAGTGCTATTGACGTTTAATGCTTGAAACTGATTTCAAATTGCAGTACTACAAAGCAAGCATATGATGTTTTGAAGAAAATCTTTGAAGGTACGAATTCTGTCAAAATCTCCAAGTTACAACAATTAAGTTCCAAGCTTGATCATTTTTAGATGAAAGAGGATGAAGATATTTCCGTTTTCAATGGTCATTTATGAGACATTGCTAATCTAGCTTCTCAACTTGGAGAAAAGTAATGTGATGAGCAGTTAGTACGATGTTCTCTTCGTAACATTTCTTCAATATTTGACTCTAAGATTATCGCAATCGAAGAGTGATGAGATATATTGAAATGTCTCTTGATGAATTAATGGGTTCTCGGCAAACATATGAGATGAATATGTTTAAGAAGCCTAGTTTTTTTAAGAATGCTTATTGTTTTAAGACTACTATTTTTGATGATTTTATGGGAGATGATTTTGCTATGATGGTAAAGAAGTTCTCAAAATTTCTTAAAAACTATGGGAGAAATTCTACAAGAACTAATTACAAAAAGGGAATTGACAGCAATAAACCTTCTACTGATGATAAGAAGACATATGCTAAGAATGAACTCAAGGGCATTAAGTTTCATAAGTATGGAGGAGTAAGACATATTCAGATTGAATGTCCTACTTACAAAAAGAAGTCTTTGAATGCTTCTTGGAGTGATGATGACTCAGATGACAGTAATAAAGAGTCTAAAAACTCTACTACTACACTCACTGGTATATTGACAGAGTGAAATACTATCGATGCTTCTCCATTTGTTGTTAGTGTTTCAAAACTTTATTCCTTAGTATTTGATATGGCAAGAATAATATAACCCTCCAAGTTAATATGACTCAGCTTCCACCTGCTGATGTATCTCATATTTCTATAAAATTGACACCGTCGATTTTCATTCCAAGTCACTAACAACTCATTCTTATCACAATAATCTTGGGTTTCATCTGGATGAATCTATTAAAGAAATCCATGAGATTTTAATAACATTCTTTCCTTTCTTTTTATTCTAGTTCCAAGAACTTTCTTTACATGCTCAATATTCTGATCTAAGATTATCCATACAAAATACCAATAACTAGTAGTCAAACCTTGACCTACTAGATAATCTTAATCAATTTCTCCAATAATTAACTTCTAAATCAATCATCATTAGCTCAACTCCATTTTGAGCTTCAAAGAACGTACTTGTAATTAATGATCTAGACAATTCAGCTAATGATGTTTTGCCTGTACATGACTTCAATTGTTTATCATTACACATCTCACTCAAGAGATATTACTGAGCAACTATTATTGTAACTACATCCTCTATATTTTTCCTATTCAAGGCATTTTCAACACAATCACCTTAATGAGTGATGTTTTAGAATGAATTTCTACATTTGAGAAATCTAAGATATCTATATCACCTTTCATTTTTGTCACTCTAACAATTACATTCTTTAAACTTCCACAATTTGAAATTCACTACTTTAACCTTACACCAATCCACTGGTTTTTATACTTTCAGGTTGTCTTTTAATGATTCTTCTAAGATTCTCAATAATCTTTAATAATGATTAAAAGACACTCAACAAACCTTGCCCTTATTTACAAGTGATGTCTTTCTATATTTGGTACAACTACCAAAATAATTATCTCGAGATTAACAATCCCCAATAGTTCTTTTCATATATCTTGAACTATGTGTATAAATAAAAGTATAAGCTAAAATTTAGTTTTATTATGTCAACACACATATTTACCTAAATAAGAAGTCTTAGGATGAACATCTAACTTTATTCACAATTTAGGTATCATCAAGCAAATATTATAGTCAACCTATACTTCGACTTTCCTCAAAGGCATCCTTGTATCTGATTTCAACTTGCAAAAATTCTCATACTTGAGTTAACTGAATAAATTAAACAACGATACTAGAGATCCTTAAATAAATCATTTCTATTATTCAATTATTTCAAGATTACTTTTCTTTTTTGCCTTTATGTTGAATATAAGAAAATCTGAAAATGTCACAATTCCAGTCAAATCCTCTAAGTTGCAGTTAATATCCAACACTCATACGAGTAATTTACCTTTGAAACTTAGTACTTGCACTTGCAAAATATGGCATAAACTAATTTACCGTCACGTTTGTCACTCTTTACGATTATGATTATGCATCTTCTAAGTCTTTAAGGATCTCATCTTATTATTGATAACACGATAACAACTTGACTAAGATAGGGTTTCAATACTCGACACCCTTCATTCATGAACATAGCATTAGTTCTAGTAATTTATGTTTTCCACCATCCACTTAAATTAATTCAACAACCACCTGAAATTATCTTTAAATATATCGTTAACTCTGATCATACTACTGTGACAACCAGATCTCAACTAACTTATGAGAACAACTGATTTCACCTTATTATTAGAATGAGTTGTCAATCTTGGGCAATGAATATTCATTCCCACTATCATACATTATTCTTTGCATTCATCAAATCCTCATATTCATGAACCACTCATTCTCCCCAATTTAGACTATACCTGTCAAAAACATCAAATTATGAAATCTTATCAACTCGCAACTATGTTTTAGATTAACGGTCTTCTAGTTTCACCAGTTTAGATTCTTAATTTCTCCTTTCATTATCTATTGCATTACTTATCATTCCAATATGGATTCATACCATATTTGGAATTTCTATTTTATAACAACTTATGAAGTATAAATACATTAGTGGTTTCCTAACCTCATATAGGTTTTTATCATTGACCACTGATTAATTTACTGAATAACTTCCATTATTTCTCTACAAGTCTAAATACTAGTATTAAATCACATCTCAAAGTGGTCTACCATCTTTGAGTTCCACCTAAAGTTGTTCGGTATTCCCTTATTTCATAAATTCCATTCTCCTAATACACTTATCAAGGTCAAAATCCAATAGATACTTCTTCACTGACTCTTATTTGTCTAATAATATAAGCGAGAACAAAGACCATTGAAAACAATTAATAAGAGAAAAGTTTAATTTCATCTTTGTAATTTATTTTTCAAACTCCCCGAGGTTAAGATTCTCTTGAACTCTTACCTTCAATGCTTTCTCATTTCATGAGAAATCGATGGACTTCAACCATCCTATAATCATTCAGGAAAAACATAACTCTTATATGTACCGGTAGATATAATAAAACATATCAAATAACATAACTCAATCTTTTATCTTTTGGTTACCCCCCAAAATCATGATAAAAATTGCTTATCATACCCTAAGTTTATTCATAACTCGAGACAACTCTCATAGTAAGTAAACTTAGGTTATTATACTAAGGTATATCAGAGTCAATAACCATAAACTTCGATACCAACCTGTATCAGAGTTATCACTAGTTTTGAAGTAATAAGGTTATACTTTAAAGTAAACTATAATACCACATTATATCATAGTTAATCAGCTTAAGCTTTGGAGTAGGCTCTGACTAGTCATCGATACCAAAGAATATCAGGGTTATTAAATGTAACAAAGCCCTTAAACTCAGGCTCTGATGCCAAGTTGAAGCATCCCCTAACCCGATTAGGGCGATACTTAGCCTGAAACCCTAATTAAGCTCCAATAATCGCTAAAGACTTAACTAGAGCAAGCAGATACTCCTTATAGTTCCTGATAAACCCGATTGTATATTGAATATTGATGTAAAAAAATATTAAAGGTAGTGGAAATTAAAACTTTTTTGATATTTAAATACGATATACAAAATTAATTCATCTGCAATAAACCTCAGTTAAACAAAACCTCTCATCCCTTGTGATATTACAAAACTGTAATTCAATACAAATATATAAGACAAGGGAAGATTCATTACATTGAAGAGAAGATCAAGACTCCTAAATCTTATTTATTCCGTAGTCGTAGCGCTCGTCGATTTTCCTAAAATATTAATTGGAGTGAGTGCTCCAACTTGCTCAGTAAGTAAGGATTCACAAAGCCATCAACATTCCATATAATAATCAAGAACGTTGTGCGATAAAAATATGCATGTTAAATAGCTAACGGGATTATGAACAACATATAATCCAATAAATAATGGATGCAGGTCAAACCGTCAATGACTATTACACTATGATTCCCATTTTATCTCTAAAACTAGTGTCGATTACCCACTGCCATTAATGCAATCGCTAAACCAACAAATTGGCTGATAAGCTCTCTAGTCAAGCCATTAATTTCCAATAGTTCTATCTGAAAGCCTATAGTGAATATGTAATCCACGCAACCTGTTTAAATGAGTAGGAAGTTACATATTGGCCGGGATGGTAACCCATCTCCTATATAACCTGTTCTTAGTTACAGGAGTTACTCTCGTGAATCATATTAAACATTGTTTCCCATTTAGCAAATATATCAAATTGTTCATATTCCTATATTCAGTACATAAACTATATGAACTACACATACTAAAATATCCAGGAAACATTGATAAATAAATGAATCCATACTTACCTTTGTTTAAGTTTCCATTTCCAAACTTTTTAAGTTTCAAAGGTTATTCACGCATTCCCAATGATCCAACACCTATCACCAACCATTTATGAATAATATTGTCTTAATACGTTATGTTTAGAACCCATAAGTCTGTCCCTAAGACCTCATAAAATTATGAGTAAATCACAGCACATTTGTTGTTTTCTGGGGGTGGGAGCATGCTCCCTCACTTGATGGAGCGCGCTCCACCAACTGGGTTCATCCTAATTGATAAAAGGAATGGGTTCCTTTGCTAGATGGCACACACTCTACCCTGAACTGTCTCAATAGTGAATAGGGCGGTAGCCACTGTTCTATTACCAAATCATCACAAAAACCACAAACACTCACCCGAATCATCAGGAAAGATCTTTACTAAGGTATAAACTCATTTCCAATCAATAATAATAACAATGCACAAAGAAATCTTCTCCTACTTTTGAATTCAACTTGGAACTCAAAACAAAACTTACCAAGATGATGATTTCTGATCCAACAGTGGTTTGATCACTTCAATTCCATACTGAAACAACTCTATCGATCAGTTCTCTCAAGATCAGACAAACAAAACCCTTAGCTACTTGGTTTTCTCTCAATCTTGAATGATCGAATGAAATGAGGATAAACTTGAAGACTTTGATTTAAATATATGGATTTTTCTCGAGGTACACATCGCGCTATCTCGAGGCTGATCAAGTGATTGATGTGTTAAAATGAAACTCCCTAATGTGACACATATTTTAACATTATCTACGCTTACGCTCATCTCAAGGCGATCCAACGATCTATATAACTCAAACCAAACTTATAGTTTTATTATATTTATTTATATATCATATATATATAAATATATATTTTTCATGTATTTTTTTGCTAATACACTCACCAGACATACTTACGAGTGTTCTCGGGTGTGCACATTCCCATTGCCGCCCTTGATGTACCGGCTATTTATTGTTTAATGATTTATTTTCTGATTATAGGCATTCATATAAATTCTCTTTTTGTACTACAACCTATAAATTCAATAAACATTCCAAACAAACTTAAATCCTCACAAAAACCCACGCATACGTTAATTGAGGTATGTCGAACTGAACCACGAGCCTAACTCGGGTTAATTAGCATTTGGATTAATACTAATCTCCATCTTAAGGTAATGGGTAGTTATAGCTCTTGTTGAAGCCATACCCACTATGAAAAAGAACAATAGGAAGAGAAAGAGAGGCAAGGGACGAAATAGAATTTAATTATGGATCTAGGGGATCTGGATTGGCGATACCAGCCACTATAATAGAGCAGATGAGGCATGCAACTTATTTCAGAGGTGCTTGAGAATGACACGACAAACGCAGCTTCCCACAATAAGTGAATAGGTATTTCTTGCCAACTCTGGCAAGACATGCACTATATTACTTAGATATAACAATAGTCGTACTAGTGAATTAGAGGATAACATTGATCATTGGACTGACGAGAATGACTTTAATAAGTTCATATCACATGAGTGATGAGATAATGGGAGTAGTGTTGCCTGATAAGCACACTCAAAACTTAAAAAAAAAAATTTCTTAACAAGATTTCTCTTGAGTACTATGACCAAAGTGTCGTACATTATGATAATGTATGTGGTAGCTAAGCATGGACTAACCCACCATAATATTTGAACCCGGGTTAAATGGTCAATGGATCCACCTGCAATAATTGAGAAGTATAGACTTTGGGGCTAATATCATTTAAAATCTTGGCTAGGGTTATTGACCTGTGATGTGACTCGAGAATAGGTACACAGTCTCAATACTCAGTGGAGGATCGAGAAATAAATTACTTTTAAATGATGGATATCTAGTGTGATGTATGTGTTTACACTATACATAGAATATTTATTTAGTGTTGTATTTTGTAAGTTTAGCGCCCAAGCAGAGACACGCTTCCAAATATGTAACAGCGTGAGACTGGGGTTGAGAGCAATATGGTAGGTCACAATTTAATTAATTTTGATTAATATAACTAATTTAATGTGCCTATAGTTAAATTTATGTAAATGTGACCTAAGTTAGGAAAAATTAAACTCTAAACATTGATATGCATCGGGATGCGTGTTTACACCGTCACTATGCAAATTAAGTTAAAGTGTCTGTTAGTATGGATGAATTAGTGGGTTGTAGGATCAAGTGTTAGCTATTAGGTTTGCTTAGAGATGAGTGTGTTTACACAAGATCAAGGGCTAGTAACTAAACTCACAATTGTATAAAGGTAGTTAGTTGGATTTCCCATACAAAACTATTTCATTTGTATGCAAGAAAGAAAAGGAGAAATCTGGAGAGGTAATCAATATTTTGGGAAGGTGATGATTAGGTTAAGAAAGTCACACCATTAGGTAAACTGATCTACACCATTACTTTGGGATATTCAAACAAGAATTATAAGTTTTGGTTCAGTTCTGATTTTTCAGCAATTTCAGTTTGCAAATAACTTTTTTTCATAATTTAATTTAATATTAGGATTCCTTGTGAAATTTTTTCTAATTTTACTATGAAGAAGTTATGGATTTGGATTTGTGTTCATTAAGTTACGAATTTTTGAAGTTCATGAAGTTGTAAAAGTAAAATTAAAAATTTTGCATGTTTTTGTTATGAACAAGCCACTACAATTTGGTTATAACATCCTCATTTTAAATTAAATTGGACCTATTATGGTGGCATTTGAAAGATAATTGAAAGGGGAACAACTTTTGCCTCTGAAAGATGTTGAAATTTGAATGTTTTCATAGTTAAAAACCCTCTGTAACTTTGGTGATGAATCTGCAATTTCTAGGTTCACAGTTTTGCTAATGTACTACTATCTTGAGTATAAATCCCTCATTTCTAATTAGATTGAGCTCATCTTTTAGTATGATGTTCTATTTTTTAATCTTTACTAAAAAAACCATGAGTTTTGAAGCTATGGTTTAGGAGAAATGAAATATACAAAGTTGTTGGTCTGAATCTAAAACTATTGAGTCATTGTGGTAAAACTTCTATATCTCTTTTGATTTTTATTGAAACTGCACAAACCTCATAGTTCTAAAAAGCTAAGACATAGCTCTAAAAACTTCCCTTTATGGTACAATACATAATCTTAATATTTTGGTAATTAAAATCAACTTATATGTTGTTGCACAAAACTATCTTTATTTATTAAAGTAAATTTCAACATAAATAAAGTATTAAGGGGGTTGATTGTGAAACATTAGAATTTAAGATCATTTAACCAACCTAAAAGAAGTTAAATTAAATTTGTTAGGACAGCTCAGGAGCTTAGAGAGGACTTACATGGTGTGGAACGTGAGTTTTGAGGGGTCGAGAGCCGATATAGGATAGAGACTGCATGCATTTGAGGTAAGTAAACATGTTGAGGCAATTCTCTTCATTTCATTTCCATTGTTAAGTTGATATTCACTCATTTGGATTGTTTTACTATTGATCTTCTATTCTTTATTCCATGCCTTGATACTTTCGTGTCCATGATTTCTTTAACTAAAATTATCGTGTAATAAATTTTCGCAGAGCATTCCTTGTCTTGACTTCGTTCCATATATGATTGGATTCCTTTAATGTTGTTGATCTCTGAGATATTGAATTGTTTTTTAAATAGCATGCTGTGGTTTTTTTTTTTTTTACTTTCTTATTGGTGTGTGTACACACCTATGTCAATATGTTTATTGTATGAGACTTGTTTGTATAATGTACAACATGAACTGTTCGATAGGCATGACTTAAGGAGCCTACCTTTTTAGGTAACCGTACTTTATGAGTTGCATGATACTTGGGGTTAGAGTCCTTGGATATGTCGGCACTCAACAGAACTCATATCTTTCCATTAATATGCGCGACCGACAGTGTTAGAGTCCCTGGGATGTCGGCACTCCACACAGCTGATGTTATTAGAGCAACACACAGGGTAAGAGTCCCTTGGGATGTCGGCTGACCAAACCTAAATTTGCATAATCATTTTTTCTATCGTTCCTTGTAGAACCTTGCAATTATTTGCATACTTTTTGTTTAGTTTTTCATTATTCATAGCTATTGTATGCTTTTAGTTACCATTTTTTGTATTCTTGGAAATGTGGATGAGTAGCCTTCAGGTTTAACTTTCTACTATACTATACTCACCATCTTTTTTATGTTGGTGGGTGCAGATCTATTGAGTAGCAGATCAGGGAAGGAGAACACCGACAACTACTTCTGAGCCATTTGCATATAGTTTTGTTGCTTTTGTAGGCGATCATTTTGTGTATTTAATATTAATTTCTTTATATACTTTTAGCGTTCTTTATTGGGATAAGAAACTAAACTTCGCGACTGATGCATGTATTACTTGGTGTGGTTTCATGCAATCGTCTATTTACCTGGTTTCCACAGTAGTGTTTTTCTAATGCTTATGCCAATTTTATTAAGTAATCTGCTGATAATATTAAAATGATAAAAAGCCTTAATTAACTCTAAAATCCTGAATAAGGATAAAATTAATAATAGTTATTCAATACATGTATAACGAGGTTAATGAGACAAAAAGTCTAACTAATATGTTGTTAAGTCCTATGTGGCATGGATTAAGGCTTAATGATGGGATTAGGCCGGACGACACCCCATTTAGAAAAACGCGTCGTCACACTATGTCACATTAGCTATATGGAATGTCGACATCCCTAGAGACTCTGACTCCTTGAGCCGCGCTAACTCAAAAAATCAGGGAACCCAAACGAGTGGACTGACTTGTAAACACTATAAACCATCTTATATCATGAACCCAAATAAAACCAACTTACAAACATATGAACATGCGACAAGTCAATAATTAGACATATTTTATAGTGTAATTTAGTATGATTCTAGATATAAATTATTATACTACACTTGGTATTTCCTTTTTTTGTAATTTCAAGATTTAAATAGGAAAACGATTAAATGGAAGAAAGCAGGAAGAAAAGCAAAATACTTAAACTGGAAAAGAAGTCCAGCGATTGACTAGCGGTTGGTAATAAATCGATAGCAAGAAACTGGTAGTGAATCCTTAGCGAATCGGAGAATGAAGTAGAAATCGCTAGATAATTGGTATAACACTGATAGTCATTTCTAGTGATTAACTCAACAATTCGTGTACAACTAAGGAATCGCTGACAAATCGTTGAGGTCGGTGACAAGTTTTTATATAAGAATGAGGAATTTGTATTTATCTATGAGATGTATTCTTAGGGAAACGATATATAGGACTAGAGAGCTTCAAAATAACTCTATCTACTCTCTTTTCTCTTTTATTCACTTTTTAACTTTCCATTACTCTTGTCTTTTAAGTTTAGTTTTAGTTTTATATGTGAAGCAACATTGGAGCTTTGATTAAAAGGTATTTATTTATTTAGTTCCTGCATGAATGAGTAGATAATTAATTTAAACAAACCCTAGACATGTAATATATTTTGATTTGTTATGTAGTTATAATTATGGAATCACGTATTTAATGCTTTAAATTAATTCATACACGTCAATCACGGATTAAACAATTTTTTTTTTGCATATTACAACTAGTAATTCTTTATGTTAAGCGCATAGCGGCTAATATATTTCTTAATATAGAGTGTTCAATTCTATTTCTATAATTATTGACAACAATTATAGAAGTAGTAACTAGGATTAATCTATAGGGTTTTTCCAAAATGGATGTTCTAGGTGATTGTGTTTTAAGTAGTTTATTATGCGGCTTTAGTTAATATTGGCTTAGATTAGGCATGATTTTCATTGAGTGTGATGCTATCGTATTTTTATGGTGTTACGTTTTATCCAATAGGTAGATTTACAATGATAAGAATATGACATTTCCATTAAATTTAGGGAAATCGGTGGCTGGCTAAAGACTATCAACCTATTGGAATAATGATTCTAATATTCCATAAGATATAATTATAACTACAATGTGAAGTAATGATATGTTTTAGAGCTTCAAAGCAATCCAAGTACATTATAATGTTTAGTGGGTGTTTGTTTAGATGTTTTCTTAGATATTTTATTTACATTGATTCACTTATTAGTTGACTTATTAGTTTGAATTATATTACGTTAGTTTATTAAATTTAAATTTTTATAGTTTAGTTATTTTAATTAATTGTTTAATTTGTTTGCATATTATTAAGAGATTTGAAAAATCCATGTAGACATGATATCTCATTCACCAGTACTACAAATTAATATTAAAATGCGGGAAATTATTGTGCGGCTCGACACGTATCAATTTCTGGTGTCGTTGCCGGAGATTTAAAGAATAATCTCTTGGAAACCTTCATGGTGAAAGTTATACAATATGGCTGAAAATGAGGAGGCATTAAATTTTAGGCAATCTGATAGGAATCTCACAGCTTATGAACCTATGTGCATAACTTTGACAACATAATTTCAAGAATTCAAATTGAAGTTCAGACATATAATGTAGCATCCCCTATCCCGATTAAAGCGATACTCAGCCTGAAACCGTAATTAAGCCCTAGTATTCCAGCCAGACTAACTTAAAGCCAACAGCCTATTCATCTGTACCTGATAAACTCAACTTGTATATTGATATCGAATAAATGATTCAAAATATACGCAGTGGAAAATTATAACTTTTTTTTATATTTAAACAATATACAGAAATGCAGAGTTTATCTAAATTCAAAACCTCGATTGTAAACCTCCCAAGCTTGTTTATATACAATGAAATATATCAAACAATATATATATGAACAAGAAGGTTCATTACATATAATAATCAAGAACATTATGTAATAATGATATACACTAATGTTAATTACAGGTTATGAAAATCATATAATTCAATAAATAACGTATGCAAGTCATACTATCATTAACTATTACACTATGATTCCCATTTTGATTATCCACTGACCCTATTAATGCAATTGGTAGACCAACACGTTAATTGATTTGTTATCTAGTCAGTCCTTTAATGTCCAATGGTTCTATCCTAAATCCTCTAATAAATATGTAACCCACTCAACCTATCTAACTGAGTAGGAGTTACGTCTAGACCAAGAGATCACTTCGCATCCTATACAACCTGGTCTCAGTTCTAGGAGTTACTCTCGTGGATCGCATTAGACATCGTTTTCTGTTTAATTAAAAATATCACAGTGTACATAGTCTCCTATTTCAGTCCATAAACTATATGAACTACATATACTAACATATCCATACAAAATTGATAAATAAGAAAATTCATACTTAACTCGGTTTAGGTTTCATATACAAATTCCCTAACTTTCATGGTCACTCACGCTTTCCCGGGGATCCAACACCTATCATAAACCACTTGTGGTCAATATAGGTGTAATACTCAATATTTAGAACCCCTTGTTCAGTCCTTAAGTCCTTAAGAAATTCTAATCAAAATACAACATTACTGTTGTTTTTTAGGGTGGGAGCATGCTCCCTCACTTGGTGGAGTGCGCTCAAGTAGCTAAGTTCATCCTCACTGATGAAGGGAGTGCATTCCTTTGTTTGATGGAAGGCGCTCCACCCTGTACTATTTTGACAATACATTAGTTGGCAGCCAGTGTTCCATCCATAAATTCATACAACAACATCAAACACTCCCAAAATTCATTAACGAGGACTCTAGTGAGGTAATAAACCATATCCAATAAAAAAACATCATAATTCATAGAGATATCATCAACTACCAACGAAATGAACTTTAAAAACATAAGAACAAAACTTACCAAAATAATGATCTCTAGATTCTTAATCGTTTAAGCTCCTCAATCCACGTTGAATCAACTCCCTAATTAATCCCCTTAGATCATAATCCAAACCCTGAACTCTCTCTCTCACTTTCTCGATCAATTATGGAGATAAGTATGAGGTTTTTAGTTTAAGTTTATGGATTTTTCTTGAGATACGCATCACGCTATCTCCATACTGATCGAACAATTGATGTGTTAACATGACACTTTTAAAGTGACACACATGTTGACACCATCAACACTTACGCTTATCTCGGGGTGATCCAACGATCCATATAATTCAAACTAACTTAGAATTGTTAATATATATATATATATCTCATTTATTTTCTTGCCAAAAAATTCACCGGACATGCTTACGTGTATTCCCAGGTGTGCACATTCATTTCTTAACCCCTTTGTCGCAATTGGTGTACCGGCTATTTATTGTATTTACGTATTTTTTGATTATCGGCTTGTATATAAATTCTTTATTATACTAAAGCCCATAAAATTCATTAAACACTCCAAACAAACACAAACCATCTTGCAAACACACGCACACGCTAATCAAGTTACGCTAGACTTAACCATGAGCCTAACTCGAGTTAATTAGGATTTGTATTAACACTAATGACCAGCTTAAGTTAACATGTTCTTACATTCTCCCTAATTGAAAGCAATTTCATCCTCAAAATTAAAGTAAATGTAAAATCACATGTAGTTTCAAAGAGAAATGGAAACTGCTCCTTCATATAGCATTCCCGCTCCTAGGTTAGTTCCTCATCTCCGTGAAATTGCCATTTCACCTTAAACAAAGGTGTGTCCTTTGTTCTCAACCTTTGAATCTTACGATCAAGTATATCAATCGGCTGCTCATCGTAAGATAAGTCTTCCTGAAGATCATATGCATTGCAATCAATCCTTCGAGTAAACTAAGCCTCCGTCTTGCAAAGTATAGACACGTGGAAGACATTGTAAACTTCGGCTACTTGAGGAGGTAACTATAACCTATAAGCAATAGGACCAATCTTTTCCTATACTTTGAACGGCCTAATGTACCTTAGAGCTAGCTTACTTCGCAATCCAAATCTATATAATCCTTTCATAGAAGAAACGTTTAATAGGATAAGATTGTCCTTAGAAAATTCTAAAAACTTATGATGCTTATCGACGTATTGTAGTCCTCAATCAACTTCGGCCCCAATAAAACTATATCTCCAACCTTTACCTTACATGCAGGTGAACGACAAGGCCGACCATACAGAGCTTCAAAAGGAGCCATTACAATGCTAGCTTGATAGCTATTGTTATAAAGGAACTCACAAAAGGAATGTATTTCTCCCAATTACCCCTAAACTCCAAGACAGAAGCTCGAAGCATATCTTATAAGACCAATATTAACGACTCAGTCTGCTCGTCAGTTTGTGGATTGTATGCCATACCGGTTAAGAATAGTTCCTAGTTATTTTTGCAATTCACTCCACAGTCTGGATGTGAATCTTGGATCTCTATCTAAAGTAATCGACACTGAAACTCCATGAAACCTTACCACCTCACGTACATAAACCTCACATAATCGGTCAAGTGGATCTCGCATGGAGACTGGCAAGAAATACGCAGACTTCATCAACCTATCAACTATAACCCATACAGCATCATGCTCCAGTGCTTGTAAAATAGGGTAATATCAAGATTAACATCTCATCTCTCCTTACGAACTCAACAATATTAGTCTACATCCCAGGCCACTGATTAACATGCCTCATATCATGATATATCTTAAAGTTAACTGGATGAATATAATAAAGAGATCTATAAGATTCTCATACTAACTCCTGGCTCAACTGATCCTTAGCTGGAACCCACAATCTATCATTGAATTGTAATGCACCATCATTATAAACTAACTAATCAGGATGATCTATACAAGCTACAAACCTCTAACATGCTATATAATCTTGATCAGCTTTCTGACAATCAACCACCCGCTGAATCATCTTCAGTTCAGCTTGAATCTGATCACAGAAAAAACATATTAGTAGCTCTGGAACTAGCTCTCTCAGTTGATGATATGCCAACTGGACTTTCACTAATCATCATCATTAATGTTTCCTCAAGAAGTATAAACTGAGAAGCTCTGGCAATAGCTACGTTCTTTTAGCATGTTCTTCTCCTACTCAAGGCATCAACAACCACATTTGCCTTGCTTGGATGATACTTCAGAGTTAAATCATAATCCTTGAGGAACTCAAGCCATCTACACTGCCGCATATTCAATTCGTTTTGAGTAAACAAATATATCAGACTATTATGAACTAAAAATACTATAAACTTCTCACCATACAAGTAGTGTCTCTTAATATTCTACGCAAGACAATTGCAACTAGCTCAAGATCATGAAATGGATAATTTCTTTCATAAACCTTGAGTTACCTTGAAGCATAAGCTATAACTCTGCATTCCTACATCAGCATACAGCCAAAGCTTGAATGAGAATCATCTGTATAGATCACTAATTCATTCCCTGATTCATGTAATGTAAGAACACGTGTCATAGTCAAAACATCTTTCAGACTTTTGAAGGCAGCCTTGAACTTATCTGACTAAACAAAGTCAACATCTTTCTATGTTAGCCAAGTCATTAGCAGAGCAATATGAGAGAACCCATCAATGAACCGTCACCTGTTAACCCCAAAACTCTGATCCTTTGACACTTCAGTAGGAGTAGGACAATCCTTAATTGCCTCAACCTCCACTAGATGAACATATATACCCTTAGCATTTACCACATGTCAAAGAAATTTAAGCTGTAAAGATCATATTTCGCACTTGCTAAACTCAGCATACAGTCGATTATCCTTTAAAGTCAGCAATGTAAATCTGAGGTGGTGCAAATGCTCTTCCTGAGTCTTTTAATAGATCAAAATATCAATGATAAACACGATGATAAATTGGTCAAGATAGGGTTTAAACACCCTATACATCAAGTCTATGAACATAGCAGGAGCATTAGTGAGCTATAACGACATCATTGTAAACTCGAAGTGCTCGTAGCGAGTACTGAAAGTCATCTTCGAGATATCCACAACCCTAAACCTCAGTTGATGATAACCAGACCTCAAATCGGTCTTCAAGAAGTGTCTAGCACCTTTCAACTGATAAAAAAATCATTGATCGGGGGAATGGTTATTTGTTCCAAATAGTCATTCAATTAAGTTGTCTATAATCAATGCACATATGTAGATTTGTGTCCTTTTTCTTCATAAAAGAACCGGTGCTCCACACGGTGACATACTAGGATGGATAAACCAATCCATCCCTAGTAGTGCATCGTACTCCATACGGCTCTCCAAATGTGACAACTTCCGCCATAACTTCTAAATCTCAAGGAGTACCTTCCCTTCCATAAGTTGCACGTCGTGAAGGATTATAGCCTTTATAGACTATAATCTTAGAATGGTTAGGAATCTAAAATATTACCATTTTATGGAAACACTTAATACTAGTATGGTATGTTGTTAACTAATCATCCCTAGTAGCGCATCATACTCTAAGAACTCCATTACCCTCAGATCAATTGGGAGTTCATTCTTGCCAATTTTGACTACACATCCCTTGGAGATTAGGTTAGGATATACTTTCTCTTTCACTATTGTGCTCTAAATCAACAATGTACTAGCTCTAACAGTTTTGAATTTCAACTCGTCAACCATTGCATCAGTAATAAAGGAAATTGTAGAACCACCATCAATCAAAACATGCATATCTCAACCATAAATGTTTAATATACCTTCCCCAAGCCTACTATTGGCCTCTGGATCTACCTCAACCACTGAATGAGTCTGCCCTCGTGCAGGCGGTGTTGTACTGCCTTTCAATGTGGCTAGTTGCATAGAACACTCTTTCTAAATATGCCACCTTACCCATACCGATATCATATCGTAGAAGCCCTCTGAGGAAAACTAATGTCTTGAGAAACATGCCCCAATCCACTCGATTTTAATGATGATTGTGCTCTTCTCTTACCCCCAGCTCCAAGCTTAAGTGGTAGTAAAGGTGGTTTCGCTACTGAAGCCTAAGAAACTGGTGGAACCGTTACACGTGGTAGTAAAGGTGGTTTCGCTACTGAAGCCTAAGAAAGTGGTGGAACCGGTACACTAACAAAAGTTGTCCCTGCAGATCCTATTTGTGTAGCTACTCCAGCTACATTCCTCTACCTCTTCTTTGGCCGAAAAGAAGAAAATTCTAGGATTCTTTGACTTCTATGAAACTGTGGTGCTGCTGGTGGCGTAAGTACTATTTCAGAAGGTCTGGCTAAAACGGGTTTTTCCACCTCCTTCACACTTAAAAATATAAAAGCATGTCTAATGCGAGGATGAGAGCAAACCACAACTCTAATCTCGTAAGTCAAACCACCAAGGAACTAATCTAATTTGTTCTCTTCCAGCTCTACCATCTCAGGAACGAATTCACTCAACTCAGTAAACCTCCTCTCATACTTTTGTACATACATGGTGCCCTATTACAGCTAAATAAAATTAGTCGTCTTCTTGTTCCTAACAAATTTTGAGAAATATTGCCTGTAGAATACAGTCCTAAACTGTGGCCAGGTGGTGATAGTCTTCTCCTATCTCTATGGAATTCCACTGCTTCCGTGTAGAATCAATCAACAAAAATGTGACATGATTAACCTTAAACCTATCCTCAACTTCCACAATAACAAATCATTTCTCTATCTCGAATACCCAAGTCTCAGCTACCCCTTCCTCCATTGTGCCATCAAACCTCATAATATCGTATTTAATAAATTCCTTGCGAGTTTTGAGAAATGCAGTCTTCTCATAATCTACTAGCACCCCAGTAGTTGTTTCAAGCATAAGAATATGTGCTAATACTAGTTGACCTGGAGTTGCTACTATCTCAGCTCCTCTCTCAGCTCTGCTAACCTCGGGACTGGTCGCAGGCTGTGCCTCGAGTCGCTATACTAGTGGTCCCATCTGAGCCATTAACATAGCCATAAGTTTCTCCTGGGACTCCTTAAGTTCCCTCATTTGCTACTCCATTTTAGATTTCCATTATTCTTCAGTCTCCCTATTACACTGAGGTCCACGTCTCTATGAACCCTCTACTTGATCTGCCATTAAATTTTGAAGTCAAATGAGAGATAAGATCATTAGGGTAACACTCAGAGAATACAATGAAATCATATCTATACAGTAAATAACACTATATGTAGAAAATAACGTACAATAATGTTTTCAATTTCACTTTTCCCCTAAAACATAATGAAAACCATTTATCAAACCCTAAGCTTATTCGTAACTCGAGACGACTCTCAGAGTCAATAAACTTAGGTACCGGTACGAAGGATTATGCTATCACTTCAAAAACAATTCAAAAGTGAAATAGAGGCCTTGTCTATGATACCAAATTGTATCAGAGTTACCACTAATCTCAAAAGTGATAAACCTTTGGCTCTGAAATAGGCTCTGATACCAAGCTGTAGAATCCCCTATCTCGATTAAGGGGATACTCTACCTAAAACCCTGATTAAGCTCATGTAACCCAGTTAGACTTAAATAGAGCCAGCAGCTTCTCTGTTTGTACCTGATCAAATCAACATGTATATTGATATCTAATAAACAATTTAAAGTATACGCAGCGAGAAATTAAAACATTTTTAAATATTTAAACAATATACAGAAATATAGAGTATGAAAACCTAAAACCCCGATTATAAACCTCCCAACCCCGTTTATATACAACAAAATATATAAAATATATATATATATATATATATATATATGTACAAAAAGGTTCATTACATCATAAAGAAGACTACAAGACACATAAATCTTTTCTTTGCCCTTCGCTGAAGCGCTGGGTTGCGAACCTCAAATATTAAATTTGGGTTAAAAGCGCCAACTTGCTCAGTAAGTAAAGATTCACAAAGCCATCAACATTCCAAATAATAATCAAGAACAATATGCAATAACGATATGCACCAATGTTAACTATAGGAGTATGAAAAACATATAATTCAATAAATAACGGATACAAGTCATATTGTTATTGACTATTAGACAGTGATTCCCATTTTATTTATAAAACTGGGGTTGATTACCTACTGACCCCTAAATGTGATTGCTAGACTAACACATTGGCCGACATGCTGTCTAGTCAATTCATTAATGCCCTGTGGTTCTATCTAAAACCTTCTAGTGAATATGTAACTCACGCAACCTATCTAACCGAGTAGGAGTTACGTATATATCGGGAGATCCTCGTTGCATCCTATACAACCTGGTCTTAGTTCAAGGAGTTGTTCTTGTAGATCACATTTGATATCATTTTCTGTTTAATTAAAAACATCAAAGTGTACACAGTCCCCTAATTCAGTCCATAAACTACATGAACTACATATACTAACATATCACACAACATTGATAAATATGCAAATCCATACTTACCTCGGTTTAGGTTTCGTGTACAAATTCCGTAATTTTCTGGGTCACTCACTCTTTCACAGGGATCTAACACCTATCACAAACCACTTGTGGTCAATATAGGTCTAACACCCTATATTTAGAAAACATAGTTCAGTCCCTAAGTTCTCAAGAAATGTTAATCAAAATACAACAGCATTATTGTTTTATGGGGTGGGGACTTGCTCCCTCACTTTATGGATTACACTCAAACAGCTAACTTCATCCTCATTGATGAAAGGAGTACAGTCATCTCCTAGATGGAGCGCACTACACCTTGTATTGTTTCGACAGAGCACGGGGCAGCAGCCACTGTTCCATCCACAAATTCACGACAACATAAAACACTCCCATAATTCATCAAGGAAGACCTCTAGTAAGGTAATAAACCATTTCCAATCAATAAACATCATAATTCACAAAGATATCATCAACTACAATTGGACTTCAAAAACAAAAAAAAACTAAACTTACCAAAATGATGATCTATGGATTCTTAATCGTTTAAGCTCCTTAAGCCACGTTGAATCAGCTCCCAAAGTAATCTTTTAGGATCGGAATAAAAATCCTCAACTCTCTCTCTCACTTTCTCGATCAATTATGGAGATAAGTATGATATTGTTAGTTTAAATATATGGGTTTTCTAGAGATACGCATTACGCTATCTCAAGACTGATTGAACAATTTATGTGTTAACATAACACCCTTAAAGTGAGACACATATTGGCACCATCAACACTTACACTCATCTCTAGGCGATCCAACGATCAATATAATTCAAAATAACATATACTTTTAAATATATATTTTTATATATCAAATATATATATATATATCTCATGTATTTTCATGCCAATAAATTCACCGGACATGCCTACGAGTATTATCGGGTGTGCACATTCATTTCACGACCCCCTCGTCGCATTTGGTGTACCGACTATTTATTGTTTATTTACGTATGTTCCGATTATAGGCTTGTATATAAATTCTATATATTATACTACAACCTATAAAACTCATTAAATACTCTAAACAAACACAAACCATCATGCAAACACGTGCACACACAAATTGAGGTACGCAAGACTTAGCCACAAGCCTAACTAAGGTTAGTTAGGATTTGAATTAACACTAATCATTAGCTTAAGGTAATAGGTTGTTACACATAAATTCTTTACCATGTTACCATGGTGAAGATAATGAAGATGCTCAAAAGTTTATTAGAGTGTTCATGCACAAAGTAAGCAAGTTAAAACCTTAGGATATAAAATAGATTATGTTATAACTAAAAGCTTTTCCTTCTGCATGAAAGGTCAAGCCTTACATTTGTTATTTTACATTCCTCAAAAATCTATAACAATTGGTTAAAGACGCTACAAGTCTTTCTTCATCAATATGACCCAGGTAGATAAATCAGTTTATATAGATAAAAATTCAGTACTGTTAGGATGGAAATTGTAGAAACTTTTGATAAATTTTGGGATAGGTATCAAATATTTATTTCATTAAGTCCAATGCATGAATTTACAGAAAAAACTTTATTGCAATATTTTTATGAAGGATTAAATCACTTAGGACGAAGATTCTTAGATAGAGTATGTGGAGGGTCTTTGCTCGATAAAACACCAACTTTAGCAAGAGAAGCTATAAATAAAATGGCTAAACAATATAAATAATATGTTGAGAAGAACGAACTAATCAAAGAAAATCTACGTGAGAATAATAGGATAAATAATAATTGGGGTAACAAAAATTCTGCAATTTTGGCTTCTATGAGATTTCTTATCAAAAAAAATCATGTAATTGAAAGATTTACAAAATCGTTCTTTGGATAGGGGTAATGAGAAAGAAAGTTTTATTAGTTTATCCTTCTCTTAAATAAAAAAAAAAGAATTAAGTAAATTCTAGAATCAAAATCATGGCTTTTTTTTAGAATCATTTGAATCAAGTCCAAAAACACCACACAATAAGATAGACGAGTTAAAAGCTATAGTTAAATTTATTACTAAACAATAGATAAAGAAAAGTAAAATCTTGTCATGAATTAAGTCATTCTAATCATGAATACCATTCGAAAGAACAAACCAAAATAGAAGAAGTTAATTCTATAATGAACCAATATGATAGGCTTGTTGATCCTAATTATAACTTTAATAGCTATGCAAATTACTCATAACCGAATGTAGGTAATCATATTAACAATTATGGTTATCAAAGATATACAACATCGAATAACTCAAAAAAAAAGATCAAATAATTCAAACATTACAAAATGATATGACTGAATTGAAAAATCAATTGAGTGAAATGGCAATACAAATGAGTGAGTTTATAAATCAAGGGAAATTTTCATCTCAACCTTATCTTACTTTATATGAAAAAGCACCAGCCATAACATTAAGAAGTGGCAAGCAAATAGATGAACCTAGAATGCCAGACCAATTAGTTTCTAGAAAAGAAATAGAAGCAGAACTAGAGAACAAAATTAAAGTAAAAAGTAATAGGATTCTTAATGAAAAGTGCGATGAACATGATAAAGATAGACCAATTAATATAAAACCACCATTCCTTCACTGTTTGAAAGATAGTAAAAATGATAAAAAATTGTAGGAAAAAAAATAAATATCTGATACACTATAGAAAATAGTAGTTAATATACCTCTATTTGAAGACATTCATAATGTTCTGAAGTATCAAAAATTTATAAAAGATTTATGCACTAATAAGATTAAGGCTAATGAAAAGGTGAGTCTAGGAGAACATGTGTCAGCACTAATTGAAAAGAAGTTACCTCCTAAATGTTTTGATCCTGGAATGTTTTTCGCTCCATGTACGATTGAGATTATAGAAATTTCTAAAGCATTGTGTGATATGGGAGCCTCCGTAAATGTTATGCATTTATCTATTTATTTGCATAAGAAACTGATAAAGTTGTGCAATTAGTAAATAAATCAAGTGTTAAACAAGTAGGGTTACTCGAAGAAGTACTAGTCAGGGTTAATGATTTAGTTTTCCCAGTAGATTTTTATATTTTAGATATTAAAGAAGATAATTTCTCTAATAGGACTTCTCTAATCTTAGGAAGACCATTTTTGAAAAATGAAAGCAAATATTGATGTTTCAAATGGAACAGTAACAATGGAAGTAGATGATGATACAGTAAATTTTAATATACATGATGCAATGAAATATCCAATGGATGTATTTTTCCAATGCACAATAGATATGATAGATCAGTTAATAAAAATTCTTTTAAAAAAAATAAAATAGATAAATTGGAACTGTCAATTGAAGGTTTAGAAGAAGATGATGATAGAGATCAAGAAGCAAATGAGATAATAAGTAGGCTGGAATCATATAATGAACTACCAAAACTTAATTATTACATAGACTTATTTTGATCCCTTTAAAAAATTTTACCTTCTATAGTTAAAGCCCTGGAATTAGATCTAAAAACCTTATTAGATCATTTGAAATATGTTTGTCTAGGAGACTGTGATAAATTACTTGTTATAATTTCTAATAAACTGACAACCCTAGAAGAAAATAAGTTGATAAATGTATTAAAAGAATTATATATAAGAGTAATAGGATGGACCATAGCTGATATTAAAAGAATAATTCCCGCTACGTGCATGCATAGGATAAATGTAGAAAGTAATACAAAAGCTTCTAGATAAACTCAACATAGATTAAACCATCCTATGATGGACGTAGTAAAAGCTAAAATATTAAAACTAGTAGATGCAGGGATGATATTTCCAATAGTCGATAGCATTTGGGTAAGACCAATCCAAATAGTCCCTAAAAAGATAGGAATTACAGTAATAACTAATGAGCATGAAGAATTAGTACTAACTAGAATCGAAAATGGTTGGAGGGTATGTAAAGATTATAGAAAGTTGAATGCCTCAACTAGGAAAGACCATTATCCACTCCGTTTGTAGATAAGATGTTAGAAAATTAGCTGGCAAAACCCATTACTGCTGTCTAGATGGTTATTCAAGATTTCACCAAATACCTGTAGCCCCAGAAGATTAGGAAAAAACTACTTTCACTTGCCCCTTAGTACATTGCTTATAGTCGTATGTTTTTTGGCTTATGTAATGCATCTGCAACATTTCCAAGGTGTATGATTAGTATTTTCTCTGATTATATGGAAAACTTCATTGAAGTTTTCATGGATGATTTTACGGTTTATAGTAATTCTTTCAATGAATGTTTAGTTAATTTAACTAAAGTACTTAAAAGATGAATAGAAAAGAATTTAGTATTGAACTATGAAAAATGTCATTTTATGATAGGCCAAGGACTTATATTAGGACATATAATGTCACATAAAGGAATAGAGGTAGATCCACCAAAACTTCAAGCAGTCGAAATATTACCTTACCCCACCATGGTACGAGAAATACGTTCATTTCTTGGGCATGCAGGATTCTATAGAAGATTTGTAAAGGATTTCTCTAAAATTACATAACCTTTATGCAAAATTTAAAAAAAATACATTCCTTTTGAATTTACCAATGATTGCAAGAAAAAAATTGATAAATTAAAGGACTTTTTAACAGCCACACCTATGATTAAATCACTAAATTTTTTGTAAACCTTTGAAATAAAGTGTGATGTAAGTAACAATGCAGTTGGAGCGGTATTGGATCAAGAAGTAGGAAAAGAATCTCATGTTATATACTATATTTCTAGGACACTAGATCCAGCTCAATAGAACTATACCACTATTGAAAAAGAACTTTTAGCGGTAGTGTAAAAAATTCAGACCATATTTATTAGGAATGAAAGTAATTGTTTATTCAGATCATCTAGTTTTGCAATATTTAATGACAAAACAAGATGCAAACCCTAGAATAATAAGATAGATACTACTTCAATAAGAATTCTACCTTACTATAATAGATAAGAAAGGAACCGAAAATCTAGTGGTAGACCACTTAAGTAGGTTAGAAAATGGAGAATCGCCTATACCATTAAGGGATGAATTTTCGGATGAATACTTATATATTATTAAGACTAATGGCCCAAGGTATGCTAATATAGTCAATTATCTTACCATTAATATGTTATCAACTTACTTTACCAAAGCTCAAAAGAATAAAATCAAAAAAGATTATATACATTATTTATGGGATGACCCATATTTATGGAATACTAGCCAAAAAATTAGGAGATGCATACCACATTTATAAGTACAATCAATTATATCTCGTTGCCATACTTATGCATTAGGAGGACATTTTGGTCCACATAGAACTGTTCATAAAATTTTGGATTCCAAATTCTTTTGGCCCACTCTAATTCATGATTGTTTCTTTATATAAAATCTTGTCTAAATTGCCAATGAACTGGAAACATAGGACGTAGAAATCAAATGCATTTAACTCATGTTCTATTTTGTGAAGTGTTTGATGTATATGGTATAGATTTCAGGGGACCTTTTCCGTCTTAAAGTGGCTATGTTTATATCTTACTTGTTGTATATTATGTGTCTAAGTGGGTAGAAGCAAAAGCTACTAAAATTAATGATTCAAAAATAGTGATTGATTCCCTTAAATCAAAAAAATTTACAGTTTTTGAAGCACCTATAGCACTTAAAAGTTATAGAGGTTCACATTTTTGTAATATATTAGTTGCTAATCTACTTGCTAAGTATAACATTACACATAAAACATTTACTTCATATCACCCATAAAGTAATGGACAAGCTGAAACGTCGATTAGAGAAATTAATTCAATACTAGAAAAAATAGTCAGTCCAATATGTAAAGATTAGAGTCTTATATTGGAAGATGCATTATGGCCATATAGAACAACATTTAAGATACTCATAGGCATAACAACTTATAAGTTAGTATTTGCAAAAGTATATCATTGCCAGTAGAACTAGAGAATAAAGCCTATTGGGCAATAAAAACATGTAACATGAATTACAATGAAGCAGGAAACCAACGTAAGTTGAGTCTTCAAGAATTAGAAAAAATTAGGAAGGACGCCTATGAAAATGAATCAATTTTTAAAGACAAAACCAAAGCATTTATTGATAAGAAATTAGTTAATAAGATTTTGTAAATAGGAGATAAAGTTCTACTATTTTGTTCAAGACTTAAACTATTTCCTGAAAAACTCTGTTCGAGATGGATGTGACCTTATCTGGTTGTCAATGTACTACCTCATGGCACATTAGAAAGAGAAAGCTTAGAAATAGGACAAACATTTAAAGTAATTGGTCATTGGTTAAAACCTTATCGTAAAAAACTTATTGAACAGGATATGGTGATCATTGATTTTGAGACAACCAACAAAGCCCGCAAAGTAAGGAAATGGAGTTCAATGTTTCCATCCACGTAAGTGAAACAATTAAGAATGAAATTATTATATTATGGATGTACAAGAAACCACGTAATAAGAAGAAGAAATCAAAGAAGCAGCAACCTGAAGTTCAACATTAAAAAGGGAAGCAACCGACGGAAAAAGAATTCACCTATGAGCAACTAAGGCTTTAAGATTTAGGACGTATGTTTGAAATTTACAAAGATGATTGAGGGAAACTCTTCCTCCACGTGATGATCAATAACGTCAGATTCCTTAGTGTAGAAAATTTACAACTAGCAATTCCTTATGTTGAGTGCATGGTACCCAATACGGTCCTTAACGTGCTCAATTCTATGTCTATAGTTATTGACAACAATTGTAGAAGTAGTAACTAGGATTAATCTTTAGGGCTTTTTTGAGTGGATGTTGTAGGTGATTTTGTTCTAAGTTTTTTATTATGTGGTTTCGGTTAATATTGGCTTAGATTAGGCATGATTTTCATTAAGTGTAATGCTATCATATTTCTACAATGTTGTGTTTTATCCGATAGGTAGATATACAATGATAAGAATGTGGCATCTCCATTGAGTTTAGGAAAATCAGTGGCTGGCTAAAGGCTATCAACCTATTAGGAATGAGGATATAATGATTCAAATATTCAATATGATATAATCATAACTACAATGTAAAGTAATGATATGTTTAAGAGCTTCAAAGCAATCCAAGTATATTGTAATTTTTAGTGGGGGTTTGTTTAGATGTTTTTTTAGATACTTTATTTATATTGATTTTATTGATTAGCTGAGTCATTAGTTTGAATTATATTAGGTTAGTTTATTAAATTTAAATTGTTCATAGTTTAGTTATTTTAATTTATTGTTTAATTTGTTTGCATATTATTAATAGTTTAGTTCCTATTTAACTAAATTAATTTAATTAAAATAAATTAATCTGGTAAAACTTTAGGATAGCCTTATGTAATGGCCTGGAATTTGCTAATAGTAAATTAGTCCCTCAGGGATACTGACCCGAGACGTTGCCCGCGAGCGGGTACACATTACAAATACTCAGGTGAGGACTGAGTAGTATAGTATCTTTAAGTAACGGAAAGCTAGTGTAATGTATTTTTGTAGATTTGTTCATTTACTCCTATTTGTATATAGTTGTCGAGACGTTAGCGGAGACATGCCTCGAGATGCGTGTCGATGTGGGACCGGGGGTAAAGAGTGATGTGGTAGATATTAATTTAAGTTAGTGTAACTTAAATAATTAGATTAATGTGGCTATAGTTTGATTTACATTAATGAAATCAAAAGGTAGCAAGTTAAAATATTAGTCATTGATATTCATCGAGATACGTGTAGACACATCAACATACCAATTTCGTATAAATTGATGTTAATAAGATGGAGTTAGTGGAGAGTTAATGAAGTTGAAATCAAGATATGGACCATTAGATTAGTGAGAAGATACGTGTGTACATAAAGATCAATGGTTATTAATCAATCTTAACACTTATATATAAGATTATATGAGAAAAGCATGCAAAACATTTCATTTCATTACTTAGGAGTGAAGAAAAAGCTCTGGAGGAAGAAGACCAAAGAGAGATCAATAGAGGTGAAGGAAATTATAGTGTGTTTGAGGAGTTGATCGTGTTGGGAGTGTTCTACAATCAAGTAAGCTAATCTACACATAGTTTTGATAAAATTAGATTTGTGAGTTCAGTTCATATTTTTATGAGATCTCAGATGGTAAATGAAGTTATTTTTGAAATTGGTTTACATATTTGGATTCCTTACGAAAAACCATTAAATTTTCTTTAAAAAAGTTTGAAATTCGGAGTTGAATTGGCTAAGTTATGATCAATAAAAGTGGTAGGTGTATTTTTTAGTGTTGCAAATCCAATTCCTTTGTGCAATAGTTATGCAATAACTTTTCTGAATTCCTAAATTGTGTCATTTCTTGAAATTTGAAAGTAGTTCTTGTATCTAGGACCATTATTTGATAGAGATGGGCAGCACACGTGGTCACTAGATTTTGAGGTTGTTGGCATTTGTGAAATCCAAGAATTTCTTAAACTTAATTAGCATACTAATTAAGGATTTTTAGTTTTAAATTGAAATTGAGTATCCGATGTGGGATCCACGTGTTATGGATCGGAGATCATAAATTTAATATTATTTTTGTGTGTTTCGTGCCTATTTGATTTATTATACTCTATTGATCATGAAATAGGGTCAAGTGGATATTTAGACGGAGTGTCCGCGAGTGTCAGAGCAAGTTGTGAGTTTTCCAAATTTTTGACGAAATTAGGGTATTTTTCGGGGTTAATTTGGGCTTAAAAAAGACAAACATGAGAAAATAGAAAATTAGCAAAAGACCATGAAAGCATTAGTAAGTGAATGGGAGAGGAAAAGTTTGAAGGGCAATTTTGGTCATTCACCAACAAAAATTGATCCAACAGTAGATCGAGATTTAATTCGATTGAAACCCTTTTTCATCATTATCTCCAACGTAAACTACCCTTCAACTCTCTCACAAAAATTGATCCACTTCTTCAATTGTACTCTCTGTGCAACTTGGTCTCCCTCTCAACTAGTCCTCTCTCAAGGTTGAACTCTCTCTCTCTCTCTCTCTCTCTCTCTCTCTCTCTCTCTCTCTTTTTATATTCTTCCTCGAGGTCATCTCCTTCACAATCTCTTTTTCTCTCGGATAAACCAGTGGCACTGATGGTGATGAATAAAGCATTGAAGAGTAGTGGACATTAATAAATGTTAAGGTGAGTTTCGTTGTTTAAAACTAATCTAGGTTAGTTAAGGATAGCGATACGAAGTAAGGGATCGAGGGTTTTTACGGAGTAGTGAAATTATTGTTGAATTGATGATTTGGTGGCTGTAAATTATAGAAATTAATAGGTCTTAAATAGATTTTGATGTTTATACATCGTATTTGAATTGTTTTGGGGTTCTATGGAGTATCATCGAGGTGTATTGATGATTTGAGTTGAGTTACAGTACTTTGGGATCAATTTGGATGGTTTTCTTTAAGTTTTGAAAAAAATAGACTTATTATTTACATTATTTAGGTTATGGTTTTAACTGATCAAACGATCGATTAAGTCAGGTTTAAACACTGCAAATCAGTGTTTGTATATCAATTTTAATGTGTTCATTGTTATTTTGAACTTTGGAAAAGCGTTTAAGGGATTTGGGAAGGTTTAGAAAAATCAGTTCATATGTTTGATATTATGTAGTCTTATTTTTACACGATGTTTGATTGATGATTTGGGCAATTAATTGAAGGCTTTTTATCAAGATTTTTGGTAGTTAGTAATTATAATCCTTGTATATCAAATTGAATTCTTTAGAATCAGCTTGAGGTTTCGAGGAAGTTTCATGTATTCATTGGAGTGAAAAATGATTGAACAAAAACTAGTTTTATAGAACTAGTACAGCAGTCCAGTTTTTAGGCAACTTTTGGGTAATGATCCGGGCAATCAAACGAAGGTTTTTAACCAAAATCTTTTAGGGTTTTTCATTTTCATATATCAAACTTAACCCCTGCAAATCAAATTTTATTTCTGAGTAGGTTTTGAAAGGTTTTGGAGGCCTAAAAGGAGGCTTGAAACATGGGACTACACTGTTTTGTTTTCACTAAGTACCAAAAGCTATTTTAAATATGCATGTTGAGGCATTGATTTGAGACATCAAATAGGGTCCAAATGACTTGCAAATAGATTCATTTAAACCCTAATATGATCTACTTTGATTACAGATAAAAGTTGTAGCTAATGGAATTGGTTTGGTTAATGAAAAATATAGTAGAATATGACATGTTAGTATAATTCAAAATTTTCGAATGGTGACTGTTGCAAGTTAGAAACTTTGCGTATTGATTTAAATAAGCAATTTTTATTTAAATTAACTAAGGTTGGACTTTTTAGAATGCCTATATATCCTATTTTGAGTAGCACTTAAGCTCGGATCTTAATATAACCTATAACGTAGTGAACAATAGTCATGAAAATGGCCAAAAGAAATGAACTCAATTAATTAGTTAATAAAATGAAAAGTATTAATTGATGGTTGGATTGTTCAAGTATATGAAAGCCGGGAACATTGTATGAGGCTGAGTTGGTTGGATTGTAAGTAAACCCTACGGTAGTCTTTACTCTTTATGAAGTTTATCTTTGTACCCGCATTTGTATTTAGTCTGCATTGCATTTCGCATCATTTTTGGTCATGCATACATGACATCTAGATAGATTTGCGCCTACTTCGATCATAAGAGTGTGAGGTGCTCCACTATAGACTAGACGTACTGCAGGTGTCTAAGGCTGGTAATGTCGACTCTGGGGTAGCATGCATTGTACTCATAGGATTGTTCTAGGTTCATCTTGTGTGGGCCTGCTTATTATGAACTTAGAACAGGAAATAAGGGATCCATGTTGTTATACAAATTTATTGTTTTTTGGAAATGCAATTACATGACTCAAAGTATTCTGACTAACATTTTCAGGAGTACAGAGCAGTGTAAGAGTTTACTTACCTGACATCTTCGAGTTGTTTTTCATGATGTCAGGTTCTATGTGAAGACTCGAAAACCTTGGTGAATGTTTTCAGTTCTTAAAGTTTAATTTTTTTGTTGTAATCCTTTTATATATAATGTTCTAGGCTTTGGGGTGAGTGTAGGACTTGAAATATGCTCGAATAGGTTACGAGAGTATCATAAATTAATTTTAAGTAAGTTACGAAGTTTATATTCTAATTTGGTTTATTTGAAATTGTAAAGTTTTAACTAATGCATCGGAGACTTTAAGATAGTTAGAAATTTCAATTTGATATATATATATATATTGTGAACTGCGAGGAGCTGTAAGTCCTTCTAGGCTTTTCCCCATTCTGTTGTCTATTAAGTGAATTTTTCTGAAGGCTAATTTTAAGGGAGGTGTTGCCGAAATTTTTATAAAATATAGACAATACTCAATATGATTTTCTAATTTGCTCCAATTGAACTAATAATGAATTTAGGTCTATTGTGGATATGAATTTAGTTTTTTGAGCATTATTAAGTATTAAAATGAAAAGCATTTTGAGGTGTAAAGTTGATTGTGTTGTTTAGGTGCCTAATTAGGGTAATTAGGCTAAGTCGGGACTCAGTGAGATGGGTCCCGACAAACTTGGTATCACAGCTATGGTTAAGCTCAATCAAGGAAATGTAAGAAAGGATAATGATGTTGAGTTCAGGATTAATTCGAACAGGAAGTTTAGGTTAAGGCTCTTAGATTACATTAAGTTACATGAACTTAAGTGATGGTCTTGAGGAACAAGGTTCAACAATGAGGTCGCAATTAGTTGGGAAGTGACTGTGAGTTTGGGATATTTTGTTATTGTAATATATTTATTGTATGTTATTATATTATCGCTAGATATGCGATAGGAAGTTTATTCTCATTGTCTGTTCGATAGTTAACTCGTGAGATGTGACAAGTTAGAATAGGAACTGATAATTAAAAAGATGATAGCCTTGTGAAACGAAACTGAGCATGATGAGAAGTGAAATAGACTCGAGAAGTCTAAATTCACAAGGGCATTGTACGTAGTTCGATAGAAATATAATGGAGGAATTAGTCAGTTATAAAACCAATAGGAAACTGGTTGAGCAAGAAGTCTATGTGATTCAAGAACGTTAGTACTGAACATGGATTTCTTGGAAATCAAAATTATCGAACTACTACAATTTTGAAACGCTCAGGAAATTGCCAGATAGACTTAAGTTAAAGTCTCAAATGATTGAGAATTGTTTGGAAAATGTAAAAAATAAATTCGAGACTTGTGGGAAGCACAAGATATATAATATCTTGAGTTTTAGAATGAGGTAGGTCAGTAACTTGGGAAAACCTATTTTACAAAGTATTGGTTGAATTCATAACCAATTGAGAGTTGTTTTCAAAGTAGTCTTAATGATAATAAAAGGAGACGCATGGTTTTGAAATTAGAAATTGAATCTTGACTTGGAAAGCACAACGGGATTCTGATAAGTCCAATTAAGTTGTCTAAGTAGATTTCTTTGAAGTAAAATACTTTAAAGCAAAGTATTGTCTCCTTTCCAAAATAAAACACAAAGTGAAAAGTGGAATAGAACCACGGGTTAAAACCATAATGAGTTGATTGTTTTCTATTGTTTATTACTCAAGTTGCTTAATTATAAGTGACGTTGAAGTATAGTGGTTCTTTGAATTATAGAAAGAAATGATAAAACGAATGGAATCACACGAGTTAGAAGTAATCTGTGTTAACACCAAATTAGGTGTTATTATGATACAAATATAAATGAAATCTCTAACTTGAAAATAAAAAGTGAAGTAATAAAATCAACATGTTAGAAGTTGAGATTTGGGGAAAGCAGTATGAGAATAGCTAGGATTAGATATTAAATAAAACATAAGTGATATTTTGAAACTCAAAGTATTCAAGAGTCACTTCTAACCAAATTAAGATTTTGATGTCTATCATTACGATCTAAAATAAAACCAATGAAGAGATAGATGTACTAATTGAATATCAGTAAGTTATATGTATGGGACGTCAGTTTGAACTCCTATATAGCAAGAATTTCGATTGATATGAATTAAAGGATTGAAATAGCATCCTTTAAGAGTTTAATTAGTCTTTAAGTTAATCAGAGTTTGGAAATTCAATTTCCTCTATCTCTTCAGTTGGAAAATAATGCAAATGTGATCATCAAAAGTGATTTCATAAAAAGTAAGATACTTTGATATCTTACATAGTCTCTGTAAAGTACTAAATTTCTTTTTGAGAAAAAGAAAAGTCTGAAAATCTACTAATGGAAAAAACTTAAGACTATAACGAACATTTTAATTGTCTAAGTCACAAAAAGTTTTTCTAGTCACACCGTCCTTAGCTATATTTTCGAAGATAAAAGAGATATAAATTGTTTTTTAAGTCAAGATTAAGGAGTTGTAAGTGATATGGGTGTCGACAGAAAGTTGTGATAAGTTTGTAAAGGGACTAATAGCAAGATCAATGTGAAAACAACTAATATTGATAAAAAAAGAATGGAATAGACTCTGTGGAAGTCACACGAACAAACTCCTTTTGTCAAGGTAAGGTATTGGAGTAGTTGTGCATGGCCAAAATTCTAAGTAACTTCGTTTCATAATTATGATTCATTCACAACGTAGAAGATCGGTGTGACGTCCACCATCTTTGAATAATTGAATGAATTGATGATAATCGGAAAAAAATAGTCTATAAAGTTTTGTTGGAGTCAATTGGGAGCATAAGTATAGGTAAACAAATGGTAAAGATATTCTCACATATGTATGAAAGTGGAAATTTCAGGTGAACGAGTTCTGATTAGACATTGGATATCAAACTATAGGTTTGATGGAATTTAATATATCTTCACAAAGACCTCAAAAGGAATTAAACTCCAAATGTTGAAAGTTTTGAACAAAAGTAATATACAACTGATATCGGTGAGTATGTTGTATATTGGTTCAAATATTGTGTTACATCGAGTAATCAGTCAGTAGAGGAAGTTTGAAGCACTAAGCTATTTTAAATTAGAGTTGATGTAAGATACCTATATGATGGTAAAGATACAAATGAAAAAAAAAAACGTAACACTTACAGCTCAGTCAGTAAGTATTATCTATATTGGTTAAAAATATTGAATAGAGTACAATGTATCTGACTCGATATGTTTGAAGAATTGAATATTCTTCTATACTAAATTGAGTAAAGTCAATGATATGTATTGAGTCGAGATGAAAATGAGATAACATATTTATAAACTTGTATGCGATACAAGTTAAAAGTTATACTATGAGAGTATCATCATAGTATATGTCAATATCTCTTTTTAGAAACACATGTCTCACTAGAACAAATTTGACTTTTGATAGAGGTTTTTGACCTCTATGAAAAGTGTTATCTTTTAAGGCGTTATCGTATCTTCAAAGCTTACATAGGGGTTTCAAACCTCTATCAAATCTTGGCTATTTCATAGGGGTTTCAAACCTCTATCAAATCTTGGCTATTTCATAGGGGTTTGAAACCTCTATAATATCTTCAGAGGCTTACATAGGGGTTTCAAACCCCTATCAATTGTAGTGATTTCATAGGGGTTTGAAACCTCTATATTATCGTCAAAGGCTTACATAGGGGTTTCAAACCCCTATCAAATGTAATTTTTAAAAAATAATAGCTGAAAATGCCCAGAATTAATTTTCATTTCCATTTTCAATTGAAAATATACAAATATACATTCCACTCGCAATATTATTATTCCATTCAATCAATAATGTAAAGTTTGAACAAATATTCTTGCCATTCCAAAATCAGAAATCTTTTGATTCATCTCCGCGTCTTAGCAGAACATTACTTGCTTTTAGGTCTCTATGAACAATTCTTAATCTGGAGTCTTGATGAAGATATAAAACTCCTCTAGCAATCCCAAGAATTATGTCACGACACATCGCCCAATCCAATGATGTGCTTCTACTTTGATCTGCATATAAATTTTGCTCAAGTTACTAAATACATAATATATAGTTTGTAGCAAACATTGAAAAGTAAATAATATTCGTGGAAGCATGTACCGAAGAGAAGAAAGTCCAAGCATACTCGCAATGCTCCCGCGCAAATGAAGCAAAGAAGAAGAGGAACAATATAGTCGGTTGTGTATGTTAGAAGTAGATCGCCTCCAATAACTGGATCCTACCAAACCAAACTTCAAATAAACAAATTGTAAAACAATCTAGACTAGACAATATGATGTGGTGCAACATTTTAGTTACCAGGTAGAAACTCAACATAACGTCAAGAACACAATGCAATTAAAATTTGGCATTACCCTGGATGCAAACCACATAACCAAGAATAGAGGCAAGCACAGTGTACTTGCAAGGTGAGGCAAATAAAGCAAATGTAAGCCCCGCCAAATATGCTTGCACACCTTCAAAAGTTGTATAACAAGAGTTAGAACAATGGTAAAATCATGAAAATATTTTAATAATCGGATAAAAGATGCAAATGACGATTACTTGAAGGCAAGTTAGTCAAGGCAGCTTGAGGATCAAAGTTGTTGAAAAGTGAGGAAGCTGCAATTCAACTACCTCGCAACAACAAAAAACCTCCATGAATTCATCTAAGCTATTTGCAATACATGATCTTCTCGCTATGTAGGTATAGATTATGAAGGCAAATCTTCGAAAAATCCAATGCCATGTAATATCTTATGTTATTCCAAAAACTCTTGTTAAACATGCAACAAAATGCTTCAATATAATGTCTACAGTGAAGAAACTTGGAAGAGCAGCATCACAACATAAAGCATTTAAATGCAGAATACACTATAGATACAGGACTATTGTTCCCTTCATTTCCCTCACATCTTGAAGCATTGGTCTTAGAATGAGATGGCCAGTTTGTGAGGAATAGCCGAGTCATAAGTGCGGACTCTTGCACAAATATTCTACAAAGATTTGTGACAAGGTGTCGGCATCCCTACAGGAAAAAGGGATAGATTAATGTGTGAACCCTTGCACAATCATGTCTTACAATGATACACTTGCAAGCATATAGCAGATATGGCATAAAATCCTAGCTTAACCAAAATATGTCTTGCTTGCCACTAGAATTATAAGTAGACACTCAAGGCAATTTGGGCTTCAAGAACAGAACTTGTTTAGACCAACAACAGCTTCTCTTCTTCTACATTTTTTTATTTTTATTTTTATTTTTATTTTTCACTAGATCTATCTCTTTGTTCATCGAGAAGCGAGAGGTTGTTAGCTAGATCTAATCAGTCATGGACCCTAAAAGATGGGTCATTGCAGCTCTACTTGGTTTCATTGTTGTTGGGTTGTCTGTGAACTTGTTCACTAGAGATAATGGTGTTCAATCTCATGACCAGTACTACTTTTCATTTCTAAGGTATGCTATGTATATGTTAAGCTCATCAACATAGTATTACATTTCTAGCTTTCATTCTAGCTCATTTAGACTATTTTCTTCAAGGGTAGTCATGAATGACTTGTAATCCTAGCTTAACCAAAATACCATACACCTATATAACATACATATAAAAAGACTCAGCAAGTCATGACAAGTTAAAACCTAACAAGATGACACCATTGAAAACTAGATCTTGGGAGTGCCTTGAAATGGTCCATGAGATCTCAATTGTAAACAATTCAATAGGCACAGACAGTATAATTGACAACCAAATTGCCAACCTTTTCTTATTTGGTAATTGCATTTGTGCATACAAGGTATTTCAGATTTAGTAATTATGCTCAAAGGGGCAAAGTACAATTATATATCTCATTTTCAAGCAAATTGAACATATGGGGGCATAAATAATTAAACCAAGAAAATGAATTTTTTGTACAGTTGAGAAAAAAAAAACTAAGATACATACATATACTGCTTCAATTCCTTTCTTGGTTCCCTCATGTTACTTTTGTTAGTGTAATTCGATCGGATTTGTTGACAAGCAAAACAAACAAATTCTACCTCGCCTATACAACAAAGAATAAAAGCAACCAAAAAAAATCCAAAGAAAACCACGAAGAACAATATCATTTATGTATGTCAAATTTGTTATTAAAGAATAACCCGCATTAGTGAGACCTTTTATGGGGTCATGAGTCCTTCAATGGTGTAAATCGAGATTCAAATTTCAACTTTGAATAATAATGTCTCGCAATGTTTTCATTATATCATAATGATCGAGCTTGCGCCGCCAACCCCGAAAAAGGATTTACAATCAGTATGAAAGAACAAAGAAAATAATCCAAAGGGATTGGTTCACCGGCATGATTCTTCAAAATTTATTAGCCGTAGCATCACGACAAGAGGGGAAAAAAGGAAAAGAAAAGGAAAATTGATTAAAGGAAAAGGAATTGTTCAATTACAGACTAGCTGCCTTTAATGATTTGAAACATAGTTCCATTCACAAATTTTCCACCAAACATTGAATTGCAAAGATATATTCCAAAATAGAAATATGATTAACAAATAAGTTATGTTATTTCTCCTCCAGCAGTTTATAGAGGGCCTCTTGTCAAATAAGTAAATATCGAACTGAAACTCTGATGAGCATTAGAGCATCACATAAAAGACATTGCTTAATTTCTTCCTATAATGTAAACATACTTGTCCACCTTTGTACAGCTGTTGCACAGAATATTCAAGTAGCATAGACATAGTTAGGCTTTTAATAAGATTATATGGATTCTTAGATTATGGTGCAATAAGGTTTGGGTTGCAAAAGCAAATAAAAACAAAAATGAGAAGCGAAGTAGTAAAACTGAATTGAGGCTAGAAGGGACAACATAAGTTAAATCATGTATTAAAAACTTTTATAGCTTTTGACGATTTTTTTTCTTTTCAATTAGATAACTTAATAGATTCTGAGGAATATCACAGTTCAATAATCTTATTAAAATATGCAAATCTATTCCAACAGAAATATTCAAATTCAATAATCAATTAGATGTAGGCACCTATCATTGTAGTTCAATAATCAATCACAGTTCAATCTATAGAGCAAAAAATTTGCTCGAACGTTCGATCTAGAGCAAATCAATCACCAAAGCCAATTCAACATAGAACCTATGAAATCAACTACATTCATCGCTAATTCAAGTCACAAAACCATTAAAAACAAAATTCAACATAGAACAACCAGTTTTTTTTTTGAGTCCACATAGCTCTTAACAGGATGATAGTTCAATGTTTCAGGGTCACAGATATCCAGCTTGGGCATTTGATTTATGTTCCACCCGAAATGGTCCAACTATATGGGAGATTGGCTATCCGGATCGCACCGCTCCAAGTTCCTTCTTTCCTTGTGAATCCATTATACATAAACAAGCTATTTGTCAACACTCTGAGAAGTAAAACTTGCTTTCCTACATAATCAATCTTATCGCAAGTGCACCTGATTTACTACTTCTCAAGTTCCATTACCCGAAAACATCGATAATGCAGTATCGACAAGATGGCTTTTGGGGCGATACACGATTTACACACTCCATCTGATCCGGTTTTCACTATAGGCATCAATGATTTGAAAAAGATTGGTTTCTTGTACGGGTAGGCAAGTAGGTGTTTTCTCCCATTCTTATCTTTCAAAGAATTCTCTATAGTGACACTACGCTTATATAAATCTTTGCCTACTTAGTTCCATCTCAATATTGACAAGTGGATTGGTCATAATTCCAACAAAATAATTTGCTTGGACGTTCGATCTAGAAATCAAAAAATTTTCTTGGACGTTCGACCTAGAGCAAATCAATCACCAAAGCCAATTCAACATAGAACCTATGAAATCAAATTCAATAATCAATTAGATAGGCACCTATCATTGTAGTTCAATAATTAATCACAGTTCAATCTATAGAGCAAAAAATTTGCTTGGACGTTCGATCTAGAGCAAATCAATCACCAAAGCCAATTCAACATAGAACCTATGAAATCAACTACATTCATCGCTAATTCAAGTCACAAAACCATTAAAAACAAAATTCAGTTAACCTAATCAATATAGAGACTTAGAGAGATCAAATCGGAACCATTTACCATAGAACCATAGAAACAATCTCAAATAACCTAATCAACACAATGAGATCAAATCGATCTAGATGATCAAAATTAAACAACAACCAAAGATTCACAGCTTCATCAAATCGAATCGTTAGGGTTTGAGATCGATCGAGACTAACCTTGTAGATTGGACAACTGGTCTTGAGATCGATCGTCCCTGCGAGCGAGCGAGACGAGCGAGGCGAGCGAGGCGAGCGCGCGAGCGAGATAGACGAGTGAGGTGAGTGCGCGAAGGCGAGCGAGCGAGACGAGTGAGGCGAGCGCGCGAGCGAGGCGAGCGAGCGAGACCAGCGAGGCGAGTGCGCGAGAGAGTGAGTCGGGCGAGCGAGACAGCGAGACGAGTGAGTGAGTGTTGAGGGCATTTTGTTCTTGGGCCAGAGTTTTCATAGAGGTTTTTTAAACCTCTATGAATTAGTGCTATTAAAAGCCTAATTGTCTAATTCATAGGGGTTAATTAAAACCTCTATCTATTAAGTGCTATTAAAAGCTCAAATTCATGGGGGTTAATTAAAACCTCTATCTATTAAGTGCTATTAAAAGCTCAAATTGTTCTAGTGTCTACTCAAGTTATAGATAACTATATCTATTTAGGCAATAAAAGAAATTCGTTGAATAGTAATGATCGAGATGTGAGATATTTCAAAAAATGGAAGAGATATTAGCAGTTAAACGAATGAAATAAGGTTCTTTATGACCTCAGGAATAGACAATGATTTGACGAAGTTAGAAAAATTGTTAACTTTCTAACAAGTCAAAGGAAAAGTTAAGTGATTTAACTAACGAGTCAAAATTTGTAATCGCTTTCTTTTCCATGACATAAATAATACAATGAGTATACATTTAGAGAATGAATGAGAGTTGCACGAAGTATCAGGTTTCTATATTTATGATTGGATTGAAAATTGAGATCTCTTGTCATGGGATGATAGCTGTATTATAAGATCTACAATCATGAAATGACTTGTGCAATTACAGGTTTTTGTTAAGAAACACTGGAAGGTGATGTATCAGTTAGATACGCGACTCTACCTAGTATCTAATGTTATGCTCAAATATTATTTACATCATTTATATTTAGACTGATGATAATATAAGAAATGATCGGTCGATAATTCAAATAAAAAATGATCTATGATGTGAAAGTAAATTGGGATGTACATACTGGAGTTTAATAGAAATGGAATCAATAGTTTGTGAAATTATTAACAGTAAAGAATGAAAATGGTTTAATTGATAAGCAAGACATGCTAGATCTTGCAAAATATTGATGCTTGAATGAGATTCAAGGCATGAAATATGAAGTGAACTAAGTTCATTAGATATTCCACAAGGTTGATTCTTTAACTCATCCAAAAAATTCACAAATTGCTAGATCGGAAGAGTAACAAATATAACTTTTTATTGAACCAAATATTTGGAAATGAAATGTTGAAGTGTTTATGATCTCTACCACCGAGTTGTTGTATACGACGAAGGTGATTCGGTCCACTTAACGGTTTCACCTGGGAAATGTTTTTACAGGTTTGGATTAAAAGAGATGTATATAAAGGATCATATTCTCATTTCTCTTTTGATTCAATAACCTTTAAGTTTAAATTTCGAGGATGAAATTTTTAATTAGTTAGGAAGAATTGTTAAATCCAAGAATTTCATATACTTGATTAGCAGACTAATTAGAGGTTTGGGTTTTAAATTTAAATTAGTATCCGAGGTGGGATCCATGCGTTACGGATCGAAGATCATAAATTTAATATTATTTTTACGTTCCGCGTGCCTATTTGATGTATTATACTTTATTCATCATGAAATAGAGTCAAGTGGATGTGTAGACGCGATGTCTGCGAGTGTTGGAGTGCTTTAGGAGTTTTTCCATTTTTGACCAAATTAGGGTATTTTTTCTATGTTAATTTTGGCTTTAAAACAAAGGATAAACATGAGAAAATGAAAGAAAAATTGCAAAAGACCATGAAGGGCATTGATAAGTGAATGGGAGAGGATAAGTTTGAATGGCAATTTGGGTCATTCTCCAACCAAAATTGATCCAACAGTGGATTGAAATTTAATTCGATCAAAACCCATTTTCTTCATCATCTCCAACGTAAGCTACCATTCAACTCTCTATCAAATCGATCCTCTTCTTCAATTTTGCTCTCTGTGGCAACACGGTCTCGCTCTCAACTTTTCCACTCTCAAGTTTGAACTTTATCTTTATGTTCTTCCTCATGGTCATCTCCTTCACAATCTCCCTTTCTCTCGGATAAACTAGTGGCAGTGATGGTAATAATTAGAGGCGTTGAAAAGCAGTGGACATAAATTAATGTTGAGGTGAGTTTCATGTTTAAAACAGATCTAGGTTAAGTAAGGATTGTGATTCGAAGTTAGGGCTAGAGGGTTTTGATGCAGTACTGAAATTATTATTGAATTAATGATTTGGTGGCTATAAATTGTAGAAATTAATAGGTCTTAGATATATTTTGATGTTTATACGTCCTATTTGAACATCAAGATTTCGAGCCTTGTGACCCTTGTTCCCTTACCAAGAGTCTCTAACACCCTTTATATATCAAAAACAAATTTTATATCAATAATTATCGAATTAAACATTTTAATTGTTTCAAAACTCCAATTTTTGTTTCGAAAACACTCAAAGCTTTAATTGATCATAACTTTACAAAAAAACACACAATTATAAACTTCTTAAAAGCAAATTGAGTGGAATTTCACTAAAAACTCAACAGTGATATCAGATTTTAAAACCAAGTTCACTTACTCACTTAAATTCAATAAAAAACATGACGAACCTTAAAATTTACAAAACTCATAAATTTCAAAATTTATGACTTGAGAGGTCAACTAAACCTTCGATTCAGTCATGAAAATAGTAATGAAGATCATAATTTTCAAATTCCTTAAACACCTTTTGATCCATGATTAACCCTTATGAATTGAATGAAAAATAAACATGGATTTTTTTTACCTTAGCTTATAGTTTGATTTCAATCCCTTAATTCCTTCTCTAAATGAACAAGTTGATCTCTTATTCCTCAATCCTCGAGTGAAATCTACCCTCTCAACCTCAAAAATTCATCTTTATTTGCATGAAAATGAAGTTTGTAAGTATATATCCCCTATGATGTGATCTTGGCCTTTCATCTATTTTTTATTTGTTTATATAGATGCGCATCAATGGTTCACAATCATCCCAACATCTCCACTTACACACACACAAACACACACATACACTAATACCAGATTTTGACATTGATTTCATCCCAACACGTATCTCGAGATATATTCATGGTCTATGTTTATTTACATATACTTAAGTGCTTTGATTTAATTGATTAGCAAAATATATTCCAAATGATGAAATATACTTAATTTGGTTGCATTAATGTGTAAATGATTTAATTAAAAACTCACCAATAGCTATCTATATGGTTCCCAAGTTTGCACGCCTATACTTAACAAAAAGAGATGAATTAGTAATCTATACATATACACAAAGTTGGAAATCATCTAACAAATTTAAAATATACCTTGTCCACATGCCAAGTTCAGACCACGTATCTTTCGGCGGGTCGGTATTTTGATTAAGGATAAAATAAGGGTTATAAATTTGGGCCGGTACAGTTAGGAATTTCGACTAGGAGCTTGGAAGAGGAGTCTAAAGATTTTGAAATTCCTTAATGATATGCCCTCTCAAATGCACCAATAATAGGCTTGAATTCACCGACTACCTTAGATTTGTAGTGACGTAAGTACGAGGTCTAACCCAATGGGATTAAGATGTTCCTTTTTAGTTTCAACAAAAAGGGGGTTTCTTGAAAACAAGACTTTACTACACAAGAAATCAAATGCATAGAAAATAAGCTCAATTACTTAGAAAATGAGAATCAATAACTATGAAACTCTACAACACAATGTGAATTGAAATTTAAAGGAATAGATTCGTTCGTCAGTTTTAAAAGGTTGTTTTGGTACTAGTTTCCATAGATAGGCTTATAGTGACTCTCGCCACCTTGTTCTCTTCATATCAATGAAAGGAACATGGGACAACACCATATACTAACTAGACCGCAAAACCTATCAGATATGTCATAGATTTTCAACAAACTAGCACATTAAAATCTATGAGAACACTTACCATGAGTAGTAATTAGCATGAACTGCTACTATACTCATATCTCAACGACACAAAGACACATCAATTAGAAATAGACAAGAACCCACTTTCCACCTAACCTGATCCTCCATACCGAGCGGTGCTATGATCATTAGCACTAGCTTTTACCTAAATCAAAGTGCATGTCACTTAAACCATGAAAAAGGAAAAAATTATAAACATTATCAAACAATGTAATCAAAAATATGAAAACTAGAATTAGAAAATATTAGAATTAAAAGAATAAAACCTCCCGAATCCTTAAATCCTAGAACTCAATCACAATGTTCTAGAACGCAGAACTTAGCCACTTATCGACATAGAAAACAAATAAATAAAAAATTACCAATAAAACTTACGATGAGTCTTTTCCCCTCCTTCAACAGATCAATCAAAGGTTAAAGTGAAGAGATTGGAAAAGAGGGAGCTAAAGTCGTTCATGGATTTCCTAGAGTAAAAGTGTAATAAGAGGTAATCTAATCCTGAATCTTGCAAATCCATAAAATATGAAATTGCTAATTTTCAGATCTATCTAGCAGCGTACGTGTAAAATTCCGAGGCGATGCTAATCATTGAGACGGGGATATGATACTCTATTTTTTCTTTGATTCTGTCAAGAACTAAGTTTAGCACCGTGTGTATATTCTAATGGCGCTTTGAAGGCGCTGGCCTTCTCCTTGGAATTTGAGCTATGTCTTTTTTCAAGGTCTTCAAAAGGCTTCATATGCAACGTATACAATGTGTTTCCTTTAACTTGATCAATTTAAGGCCAACAATTCCTTGGCGATTTGAGTGCACCTAGAGGCGCTGGGAAGGCATTGAGCCTATCTCTAGCTTTTGATTGGTTTTTGTGGTAAATCACTTCTTTTTGTCCGTTAACCTGTATTTACCCTGAAAATACAAAAACAAAGGTTTTAGAATATAAATGGAGATAAAAGACTTGGAACTCATAGTTATATCACACTAAAATATTGCACAATTGGTAACTTATCAAATATCCTCAAATTTAAACAATTACTTTTCATGAGCAATAGACTATAAGATAATCAAGTTGAATTATAAATTTCAGCTTCATTAATGCCCAACTATAACTTAAATGGTATCTTTCAATTTTTCACAAATTTGCCAAATAGGAACAAGAGCACTCAAGCAAAGCCAGTTACTTATGTTAAGATATTTTTGCTATTTTCCTAAAAAATGCTTCGCAAAACACTAGGTTTCATGAATACTAAAATCATCAATTAATCACGAGTTACCTCGAAGCTTTTAACAAGCCAAATACTTGTAATCTTTAAATAGAGCATTGAATACTAAGATTCCACAAATATAACTTATAAATCATTCCACTGATACATTGAAAACATTATTTGGAGTCAATAGGACTTTCTTTTGGGATTATAATGGCTTGGTTGCTTGACAAAGAAAAGTAATTCGTGGATTCAAAATGTTGGAAAACTTTAGAATTAGACTTGTCAAAGGCTTTTAAGAGAACATGAAATGATTTTACATTACACCTTTCTTAATTTTTCACCTTATGCAACCCTCACTTTTTTCAACCATCTAGCTCCCTACTCCATTTCTTGTGGATATTGTTTTAGATGGGACACTCATTTTTCTAACCACATGGCTCCTTGCTCCATTTCATGTGGATACTATTTTATATGGAATTCTCATTTTTCTAATGGCATGGCTCCCTACTCCATTTCCTGTGGAAAACGTTTTTATGTGGAACTCTCTAATCATGACTTAATTGATTAGGTTTTCATCTAGATCAATTTCACTTTTATTTTAAGTGTGTAAAAAACATTTCACTCTTATATTTTTTTCCTTTCTTCTTCTTCTTATTTTTCATGTCTCTTTTCAATGATTTCAAGTTTAAGACTAGCTTCCAACTAGGTAAAAGATTATCGGCTATAGGTTTCATGATAGGTGATGAAAGACTGCAGTTATGTTGGCTCAACTGGGTTAACTAGGGATAATTTTATAAATGGTTTAAAGGCTAAAAGCTTTAAACAAGCAAGACATATATCTTCCCCCAAACTTATTCTTTAGTTATAACTCAGTTGTAAATGGATTGTAAACCTATCCTGAAATCTGTAGAGATTTAGTTGACTATTTTTCCTTGATTCGATACTACCACTCTTTGGTGTAGACTGGGAACGATAGACCAATCACAAGAATAAATATTTCACCTAAACTGTACTTATGGTCTTGTCCATTCATGGCAACATCAATCCACATTTGAATTCTCAAATTGTCCACCATTATCCTAAGCTAGACATGGTAATTCATTTAAGCTCAAAATAACGGATGGAAAAACAAAATGAACAAATTCACAAGTATGGAAGTGTTTAACTAACCTACCCAAAACATATATTTATGAAATGAAATGAAACCGTATTTCCTGTATTTCACCAAATTTTGAAAATTGCAAAAATTTTACCATAACTCATTTACATATGATTTATTCATACATTCCAAGACTTATCATGCATACCTGCATACTCCCTACCTTATCATCAACCTTGCCGTCAAGGTTCAAGAAAGTAGGACAACCAATACACATTCCAAATGATAGAGTGAAATATAATAATGGAAGATGAGAAAAAGGAAATAATTGGAATGAAACAAAATAAATATATTAAAAGTATAAAAAATGTATGCAAATAATGTGATATGTAGTGATATTACAAAATTACATCAATATCGAACTGTATCTCTTCCAAATATATTACAAAATCAAATTAGTGTCAAGTTTCTCAAATACATGCTGAAATAAGAAAATCAACTCTCAGAGTCAATGGAGTTGTCTTGTTACTACTCACTCCACTGCTAAGTCCTCAACAAAGTCTAGAAAAGAGTATGCACTTGATGTGAAGAATGTAAGGAAGAAGCGGCTCCATACTCCTCATGAGCTCCGTAAACTTGATGGTCTAGAAGTATGATGAATGGACTATCTAAAATCCGGGAAGTTGGCTTGTTAATGAAATTATGGACTTATTAGTGCCACATCTACCCACAAGAATCGGATAATCTCCCTCTAATTATGGAGAATCACCTCCTCATTAGACATATGTCTTGGTACTTCCTCTGGTAATGGTGGTGCAGATGAAGATGGTTCTCTCCTCTTTTTTGCGGCTCTTCTCATCTGAGTCTTCTGATGTTGTTACTGCATCCACATTGTTGTTCGTGCTCTCTCCTGCGCTTATCCTCAGCATCCTTTGAATCTTCCTCCTTTAATTTACTGAACCTAAAGCTATCGCCATCGTGTATGGTCAGTTAGAGTGGGATATCAAACTTTAAACCAGTGAGAAGCACTCCTACCTGGTGACATTGGTCAGTGATAAGGATAAGATAAGGCTAGACTTTCGTTAGTCATCGTGGGCATCCACTCTCTAATGACATCGTGAATAATACATCTCAAGTCAATGAGATTGACGCGAGCCTAAATAAGATATAGCAGTGCACATCAGGGTCGTGTCATCTCGCCATGCTACGTGGTAGGATAGAGAAAAGCGTTGACGAAGTAAGACCATGCCTTGAGAGTCTTCCTAAAGTAGGTCTTGATGAGATTCTTGGGGTACTAAAAAGTAAAATAAACCTAATCATGATGGGGGAAACAAGTTAGAGTCGCCTGCACAGTCTGATAGGGGTAGTGAGCAAAAGAAAAATATATCATGTATGGGAAGCCAGACCCTTCCAAGCCATCAAAAGTAAGTAGGCCATACTAGGTGTTGATGGCCTCGAGAGTATAGCCAACCATCACTCCTCTCACCCCACACTCTCTCCTAGTCTAATCATGTGTCCATTCGCATTGAACTCGTGAATTAACTACTCACATCCCTGAATAAGTGTTAGGATACGGGGGTGCTCGGCAAAGGCCTGGTAGTCTCTAGTGAAAAACTTTCATCCCCGCTCTTCGAAAATCACTATCAAGTTTCTTCTAAGCCTTATCGCTCACAAATAAGAACTCATCAAAAGGCTCGGGTGCACTAGGTGGGTAGGTCCTAGCCCTGAGTGGCGATAATCAACCATTCGTCCTTCTGCTAGGGCCTGCGGAACCACTACACTACACTCTTTCCATAGGACTCAGAAATAGAGCAACAAACACAAAATAAATTGAATAAGGTCATAGTACAAAAATTACGAGCACTTCAGTCCAAAACACTTGGCAGTCACATGAATATTGATTTAAATACAAAATTTTACGCAAAGTTACTTATGGCATTTGAAATTCCAATCAATCAATTTGTCGAGAAAATTCGGTAAAAAATCATTTTCAAAGTTTTGAAATCATATAAAAATTTCCAATCAATCCAAACTGATGTTACCAAGATTCTAATCAATGCACCATACACATACATTTCCATAATCAATCCCCAAATCGAATTTAAACAAAAGTGTCGATAGCGTCAACGAATTTTCAATTAAAACCAAACTTTGAAAATTTAAATTTTGATAACAACTTCTCACATATTCTCCCAAACTTAATTCATATTACAATGATCAAATTTAATCCATTAGATCATTCAAAATAAAAAAAAAACTCAACTTGAAAATCCAAATTTTCCCAAAATCATAAATGTTTGGTCGAAAAAATTGGAATTTTTCAAGTTTGATCAAAAACCAAAAGTAAATCGACTAAACCACTCTAAATACTCTGACAATCCAAACCAACTAAACCACTCCTAGAACACAAATTTTTTTTTTGAATTCGCCAAAGAACACACCAACAAAATTCACAAAGACTAAAAGTTGTGGGACATTACTGACTTAGGAATGAGTTCCCAAAAGCTCAAGAGAGCTTTCTTTACCTAATGGACACCTTGGGAGTTCAAATTTTTGCAACTTCAAAGTCAAGTCTTCGTCGAGGTGCTCACCAATAACTCAGGTTTATGGCTCAAAGTGATCACCACTCTATGGAGAGTCGAAAATGAGAGAGATTGGAGCTTTAAAATGAAGGATTTAGTGGGTGGAAGTATGTTTTGGGGTGTACACGGCAGTGTGGAGGCGCTAGGTTATGGTTTTAAGGTAGAAAATGGGTTCTGCCCCATTTTAAAAAACTAGAATTTGTTTTCAGCTACTTACGTTCAAAAATCACGGTGGTGGCGAGGCGTTAGTGAATCGTTGGTAATTTTTCTAAATTTCTTTAAGTCACCTTTCAACACCGCTGCAGCACCTTACATGTTCTCTGACATCACTAGCACATCGTTGGGACGAATTGCCATTCTTGCATTTGGCTTAGCGTCATCCTAGCGCCCTACGTGTTAATTCATGGCGCTGGGGAATCGTTTGGCCCTAAAAATAGAATTTGTCCCCAAAATTTTACATTCCTATCTTTGTGTGTACTTCCCTATGTATGCATATGATCTAATACGAATGCATTAATTTAAGTCATACCTCCCTTGATTACATTCCCAAAAGTCTTTTAGTTTTTTATGCACCCAAAACAATCCATGAACTCTAATTTCATCACGAGATTTCTGCAAAAATAAAAAAATAAGGAAACTCACTATTTCCTATTACACTTTATTTAACTAACTAACTTAACTTAGAAAAATTTATTCAAACTAAGAATTTATTGAAAGTTAAATAAATTAAATTCATGAAAAATAAATATGAGCTTCCTCCCACGGAGCATCGACATTTAACGTCGTGGCCCGACGTTACCACGATTTTAGACTATCCGTAGTCCAAGTCAATTCATTCAATTGGCGACTTGAGCACGTGTCTGCCTGACGGTTTAATTTTCTCTAGTCGCTTGATAACTCATGGTTCCTCTTTTAGGCTCAACCTGCATGATACAAGGATGTTGTGTAGTGGTTAGGTTATAACTCTTGCTTCATAGTATATATATTTCGAGTCTTGTTTTCCTCAATTGATACCCACCAGTCAAGTATTCTTTCATTCTCTTCCTGCTTTATCCTATTCGTTTCTCATTCTTTTTTGCCCACCTTCGTCAAATTGCCTAAAAATGTTTCTATAGTCCTACGAGTCATTATCAGAAGAAGAAAAATCTACGTGCATGGTGGAAACATTAGTAGGTAAGTCCAAATAGTCAGGAATAGAAAAATAAATGACCCTACTATCATGCTTTAATATAATTGAATTGCCAAATAAGTCTATCTTGACTTTGGAAGTTTTCATGAATGGTATTCCTAACACAACAAATGGATGATTGGACATGTGTATGCCCTTCATGTCAATGACATGGAAATCAATGGTAAAATCGAAGTTTTTGACGAGAAAATTCACGTCTTCTAACATTTCAATTGGTCGAATTGAAGATACATCGCTAAATGAATGATGAGATTGGAATGCTTCAAAAATTGGTCATGCAAAAAAAGAAAACTGATGATGAAATGATATTAATAGATGCTCCTAAGTCAAACTTACCTTTCTTTATATGCGTATCTCCCAGCATGCAAGAAATACTAAAATAGATGGATCCTCGCACTTTTTTGAAAAGTCATTGTTACCTGCGTAAAATTCATCCTCCTCTTCTTCAAATAGTCGTGCTATTTCAAATGGTTCGCAAGAAACTTCAATTTCTTGCTTCACTTGTTCAACTTTCTTGACTACTTCTTTAATTTTCACAATTTATTCTCTTTGGTCATCGAACTGTTATCGATCCTTGAACATGTTCGCAAACCTTTTTAAATACAACTTCTATGAAGATTGTACTCTGTGCTTCACGGTATCTATCCATCATTTGCTCGAGTTGTTCTCTTTCATCTTCCTTCTTTTCTGATTTCTCATGTTCCTCTACTCTATCAATTTCTATCTCAAGCTTTCCTACAGTTTCAACCACTGAAATGGAAATGACATGTGAACTTACATTCACATGTGCATTTGGGTTTGAAAAAGGCTATGATGGTAACTTCCCTTGACCATTGGATGTTAAGTTTTGGGGTTTATGCACAGCGAGAAATTCAAATAAATTTTTGAAAAACCCAAACAAGATCAAAAATAAATTCCATTAAACTAGATCTACGAAAGTAAACCATACCTTAATTCTGAATTTCTTTTCTGATTGTTCGATTTTCAAGAAGTTTAAGTACCTGTCTTATATCAAAAATCCACACACGAGCGGTGACCACAATTTGGAGTGCTAGCCCCAAGAGAGATTGAAAATGTTTTTCTTTCTTTCCCAAAATTTAGAGAACTTGAAATTTGCAAAAATGAAAATCTTATTACGTTTTAGGGTTTCAACCTCTATTTATATGTGTAAGTAAGCCCTCACTTAAAATCCTATTTGTAATAAAACTATTGTATTTAGGCAATTTAAACAAATTACATATACGTCCCTATTAATAAATTATCATATAACAAATCATAAGGGTTTTTATGTCATAAATTTTATCATATAAAATTTATTACTCTGAACCAATTGAAATTGCGAAAAGCCATTCTTTGTGTGCGACCCAATAGGTTCATGAGACGTTGGAAATGAACCAAAACCATTTTGGTATACAAATCATACGTAGTCTATGACTACCCAAGTAGCATATATATCAAAATCAATACAACCTAATGAATAACAAATATCATATTCTTTTGTCATGCGATATGAAACATAAGGCATTAAAAGTCACCCGTAATGTTCAATCGTACTAGTCTCGATCTTTAGGTAGACTAAAAACATCTAAGTGACATTGATCATATCAATTCACTTAGACATGACCATTTAACAATCAAAAATATCAAGGGATCCAGTGATATCTCTCTCTATATGAAAGGGACAAATTCTATCTTAATTACACACCTTCACATATTATGCATATGGTAACTAATAACAATCCTTATAGTCATCTGATTAAAGATAACGTTTGATTGTGTCAAATTACCATGCTCATAATATTGAAGTTTATGGTAATCTCAAGTTGAAGGACTAAATGATATACATATGATGAGTAACACCTATGAATTAATCCATGTGGTGTTCTCATAGCGGGTCGGTCCAGTACCTTGTTCCATAACAAGTACTCGTGATCTCGATTCGTATCCATATACACATGATCATCACATGACCATTAATCAAGATTCACACTAGCCTTAATTCATTATAATTTCTAGAATAATGATCGATTAGGGACATTTAGGATATTTCAACATATATTCATGGATCTTACTACAAGGTAAACATGCAATCACTTATAATAAAACAGAAAATGAAAACCTCAATTTTATTAACTAAAATTATTAGATAAAAAATGTTTATAGATTGACCTAGGGCACATGCCCCAACATCCCCCACTTACATTATGGCAAATCATTCATGTATCTAATACTTAATGACCTAACATTACCATCATGTTTGCCTCGTGGAAAACCTTCAACAAAGGATCTGCAACATTGTCTTTTGTAGGAACTCTGCAAATCTTCACGTCTCCCCTCCTAATGATTTCTCAAATGACATGAAAATGTCTAAGTGAATGTTTGGATTGGTGGTGTGATCTTGGTTCTTTGGCCTGTGTTATTGCCCTTTTGTTGTCACAATACAAGCAAATAGGGATAGCTATACTCGAAACCACATTAAGTTCAGAGATGAACTTTTTATCCAAACTGCCTCCTTAGCTGCATCGGATGCTGCGATATACTCAATTTTTATTGTAGAATCTGCCACAGTTTCTTTCTTCAGACTTTTCAAGCTCATTACGCCTCCATTCAAAGTAAACACATATCTAGACTGTGATCTGAAGTCATCTATATCTATTTGAAAACTTGCATTTGTGCAACCATTTACAACAAGCTCATCTTCCAAACTTCCATAGACCAAGAACACTTTTTTAGTCCTTCTCAAGTACTTAAGAATGTTCTTTACTGTTATCTTGTGACTATCACCGGGATCAAACTAATATCTGCTTGTTGCGCTCAAAGCATATGATTCATCAGGTCGGGTGCATAACATGGCATACATGATAGATCTAATAGGTGATGCATATGGAATCGTATTCATGCGCTCTTACTCATCATTAGTTTTCAGACATTTTGACTTGCTAAGACTTATACCATGTGACATTGGCAACGACCCTCTTTTAGAGTCTTGCATACTAAACCTATTCAATACCTTGTCTATATAAGCAGTTTGACTTAGACTGATTAGCCTTTTATATTTATCCCTAAAGATCTTAATCCCAATGATGTAGGCTGCATCTCTTAAGTCCTTCATTGAGAAACACTTCCTTAACCAAGACTTGACATTTTGCATGGTTGGGATGTCATTTCTAATGAGTATCAAGAAAAAAACCACACTCCTACTAACCTTCTTGTATACACCAGGCTCATATTCATTTAAATGAAACCAAATTCCTTAATTAATTCATCAAAATGAAGATTCCAACTCCGAGAAGCCTACTTTAATCCATAAATAGATCTTTGAAGCTTGCACACCTTCCTAAAATTCTCTTGATGAACAAACTCTTCAGGCTGTATCATATATACGTCCTCAAGTAACTTTCCATTTAGAAAAGTTGTTTTAACGTCCATTTGTCATATCTCATAGTCATAATATGTGGCTATGGAAATTAGAGTTCTAATGGATTTAAGCATGGCTACAGGAGAAAAAGTCTCATCATAATCAACACCTTGAGTTTCTCTAAAAACTTTTGCTACTAGCAGTGCTTTTTAAGTATGCACATTGCCATCCATGTCAGTTTTCTTATTGAAAACCCATTTACATCCAATGATCTTACCACTTTCAAGTAAATCAACCAGGTTCCAAAATGGTTATCATATATGGATTGCATCTTATAATTCATGACAGTAAGCCATCTATCTACATCAGGGCTAAACATAGCCTCTAGATAAGTAGTAGGCTCATTTTAATCCATAAGCAGCACCTCACTACTATCAGTAATAAGAAATCCAACACTTTCATGCTGATGTCTTACCCTATCAGACCTACGCAGGCCTTGTGATACATGTGGAAGTTCAACTAGTTCAAGACTTTATTGATCTCCCACTGGCAGTTGAGTGTTTATTTGGAGTTCTTGAAATTTTTCAAGACTTAATTTATTTTCATTGTTGTCTTTTGAAATAAACATTTTTTCCATAAAGACACCATTACGAGCAACAAACACTTTATTCTCAGTAGGATTATAAAAGTAGTCTATTTTCTTTAGGATAACCTACAAATACACACTTGGTAGATTTGGCTAATAATGTTTTTAAGATTTGTCATCGTATGAAAACCTTACTACCCCAAATCTTAAGGAAAGACAAACTTGGTATTTTCCTAAACCACATCTCATGTGATGTTTTATCAACTGATTTAGAAGGAACACGATTAAGTGTAAACGCATCATTTTTTAAGGCATAACCCCAAAAAGAAATAGGAAGATCTGCATGACTCATCATAGATCAAACCATATCCAATAAAGTTTGATTTTTCCTCTCAAAAACACCATTCCATTGTAGAGTTGCTAGAGGAGTTAACTGTGAGACAATCCCACAGTTTCTAAGATGATCATCAAACTCTTGGCTAAAATATTCACAACCTCGATTTGATCAAAGTGCTTTAGTACTTTTACCAAGTTAATTTTGCACTTCATTCTGTAATGTTTGAAATATCTCAAAAGATTCACCTTTATGTTTCATAAGATACATTTAACCATATCTATTGAAATCATCAGTGAAAGTACTGACAACCACCTCTAGCCATTGTGTATATAAGACCGCATACTTCAGTATGTATTAGACCCAATAAATCACTTGCCCTTTCACTTTGTCTAGTAATGGGACTTTTTGTCATCTTGCCTAATAAGCAAGATACACATGTTTCATATGATTCAAATAAAATGAATATAAAAGTCCATCTTTATGGAGTTTAGATATGCATTTCTTATTTATTTGGCCGAGACGACAATGCCAAAGGTAAGTTTGATTCAAATCATTTGACTTGAATCTATTTGTATTTACGTTAAGAATAGGAGTATTTATGGACCTTTTCATGTTTCGAATATAATGATCATCACACAAATCATCATTCGCATAGAAAATTTCATTATGAAAAATAGAGCATTTATTATTCCCAATAATAAAATTAAAACCATCAAAATCCAAACATGAAACTGAAATGATATTTCTGCTCAAGGCAGGGACATAATAACAATTATTTAAACTAAAACAAGTCCACTAAGTAAATTTAACTCATAGCATCCTACAGCCAACACAACAACCTTTGCTCCACTTCCAACTTGTTAGATGACTTCTCCTTTCTTTAGTTTTTTACTTTTTGTAAGACCCTGCACATTAATAAAAATGTGAGATCCACATCTTTTATCTAATACCTAACATGTTAACTTCAATAACATAAATACATGAAGCAATAGTCGTACTACTCTCTTTTTATTTAAATCTTCAAGATAGAGCTTACAATTTATGAACTAATGCCTAGGTGCATGGCAAAAATGACAATTTCCTTATTTTTCCTTTTCCTTTTGGGCTTGTGAAGTAGAAATAACCTTAGGCTTGACTTCTCCTATAGACTTTGTGACAATCACAACATCCTTGGCAACTTTAGCCTTGCCTTTGCCCTTTTTCTTCAGAGCCTTTCCTTTTTTTCTCCATCAACACATTAGCAATGGGTTTCTTGACATTTTGCTTAGCAGTTTTAAGCATCAAATGCAACTCAAAAATAGACTTCTCCATATTATTCATGTTATAGTTCATCATAAATTGTGAATAACTATCAGGCAATGAATTCAGGATCAAATTCGTCGCCAACTCTTGGCTGATGGGAAATCCAAGTTTGTAAAGATGGTTAGTATAGTCCTTCATTTTCAGAACATAAGGACTAAATGACGCACCCTCAAAAATTTTGCAAGAATGAAGGTTCTTGACAATCTCAACCTTTCTTGCCTAGCCTGTTGTTGGAACATTTCTTTTAGCATCGTAACCTTGTCGTAAGCTTCCATGTGTTCCATGTCCTTCTGAAGTTTAGGAATCATGGTTGCCAACATAATGCATGCAACATCATTTGAGTCATTGACATGCTTAGTATGTGCATCCTTTACGGCTCTCAAAGCAGTGGCTGGTGGTTCCTTAGGAATAGGAGCATCCAAGACATAAAACTGGTGTTCATGCTTAAGAACAATTCTTAAGATTCTAAACTGGTTAAGAAAGTTTGTCCCAGACAACTTATCTTTCTAATAAATGGATCGCAGTGACAAGGAATTAGTGTGATTTGAAGATGCCATAGATCTAAAACAAAGATTATGCAAAAGTTTATTTTAGTATAGAGAAATAGTCTCCCACTAAATTAACAACCATCCAAAAACCCCTATATTAATTTAAGGGACTAAAATCCATGTTTCACCTAATTCCAATATAGCTAAGGCATGACACTTTGAATTAGGTTATTTAGGTAGGTACCAATTACCAATTACATCATATATAACTTTTAGTTGTTTTTATGAGATTATGACATCTTATGTCTTAGCATGTTTTATTTCATCTACTGCCTAAAGCCCAAAATCATTTAGATAGCTATATCAAGTCTAACTATTTCAAACAATAGAGTAATCGTTACACAATTTGCCTCACTAAGATAACACAAATGCACTATGCGGAGGTAGACCCATATTGATGTGATCGAAGCCTTGACAAATGTTTGAGAATGGATGACTCTTGACTTAAATTTAATATTTTATCTTAATCCAATTAGAATTTAAGATACTTTGAATCTTTATCCAATTAGAAATTGTTATATAATTCTTATCTGATTACAAGTTTATCTTCTATCTAATAGGAATATACTAATAGATTACCACAATGAGATATATGATCAAAATCAATTTCGATTCTTATTCATACTAAATAAGCAATTGAATCAAGCAACGAAATATTAATCATGCATTCAACACCAGAATCATATTAAATTAATAATATTAACCTAATCATGATTTCTATCATGGAGACATACATAATTATTGAACAAAATGAACTATGTATCCAACAAAAGATCACATTAACCTAAAGTGACTTCTACAATGTGAACATACAAAATTCGCATCTTTCAATATTAAGACATATATTAATCGAGTTATTATAAACATGAATTCTATCATTGAATTAAATCATGCGTATGTATCAAATACATGAATTAACAACATGCTTTAAAACCAATTCTTGATAACAATTATTACAGAACCTATATGCACATTATATATACATTAATCAAAATCATGTTTTTCACACATATATCATATATACATCAGAAAAAACATGCAAACATTTAATAGAATCGAGCCTAAGGCTCTGATACCACAGTTGGACTTTGTGGTTCATACACAAAGGAAACTTAAAATCAATTTTTAAAAAACCCTAACAGGATAAAAAATAATTCCATTAAACTAGATCTACGAAAGTAAACCACACCTTAATCCTTGAGTTCCTTCTCTGATTGTTTAATTTTCAAGACGTTCAAGTGTTTGTTCTCTATCAGAAATCTACACACGAACAATGACCACAATTTGGAGTGCTAGCCCAAAAGAGATTGAAAAAGTTTTTCTCTCTCCCAAAATCCAGAGAACTCAAAATTTGCAAAAACGAAAATCTAATTTTTTTAGGGCTTCATCTTCTATTTATATGTGTAAGTAAGCCTCACTTAAAATCTTATTTATAATACAACTATTGGATTTAGGCAGTTTAAGCAAATTTCACATACGCCCCATTAATAAGTTATCATATTATAAATTGTAAGGGCTTTTTGTCATGAATTTTATCATATAAGATTCATTGATTTTAACTAATTGAAATTACGCAAAGACCTTTTTTGTGTGCGACCTAATAGGTTCAGATGACATTGGCAGTGAACCAAAACCATTTTGGTAAACAAGTTATAAGCAGTCTCTAGCAAGGCATTATGACTACCCTAGTATCATGAACATCAAAATCTATACAACCAATGAACAACATATATCATATCTTTTTGTCTTGCGATATCCTTTGATGAAACATAAGACATGGAAAGTCACCCTTAATGCTCAATCATACCAGTCTCGATCTTTAGGTAGAATAAAAACATCTAAGTGGCATTGATCATATCAATTAGCTTAGACTTGGCCATTTAATAGTCAAACATATCAATGGATCTACTGATATTTCTCTTAATATGATAGGGAAAAATTCTATCTTGATTACAAACCTTCACATATTACTCACATGGTAACTAATCACCATCTTTATAATCGCTTGATTAAAGACAACGTTTGATTGTATCAAATTACCATGCTCCTAATATTGAAGTCTATGGTAATCTCAAGTCGAATGACTAAATGATATACCTATCATGAGTAACACATATGACTTAATTCATGTGGTGTTCTCATAGCGGGTCGGTCTAGTACCTTGTTCCCTAACAAGTATTCATGATCTTGATTAATATCTTTATACGCATGATCATCATACGACCATCAATTAAGATTCACAGTAGTCTTAATTCATTATAGTTCCCAGTATAATGACCGATTAGGCACATTTATGATATTTCAACAAATACCCTTGGATCTTTTATAAGTAAACATGCAATCACTTATAATAAAATAGCAAATGAAAATCTCAATTTTATTAACTAAAATTATAAAATAAACAATGTTTGTAGATTGACTTAGAACACATGCCCCAACATTGAGGCCTATATGAGCTGACATATTTGACATCTTGGCCTGCAATTATTTAATTGAGGCCTCAGTCTTAGCTTCACATTGTTGCTCAGACAAAATCAATTGTTTCATCGTTCCTTTCAAAGTAGGGCCATGTGGATGGGGTTACTGACTTTTGAGGAGCTACGGACATCGATTGTCCTCTAGGCAAAAAGTTATGGTAGTTGGAATTCCATGCCGCATAAATGAAGTTAGGATTTCTATCCCTTCATCTATATTTGTTACTTTACTATCTGTAATGTCCCGTAGGTGGCCCTAGATATTGGCATGTCGCCTTGACTTCCTTAGTATCCTCAAAAAGTTGGGGACACTGGTCTATGAAATGATTCGGCTCTGAACATATACCATAGGCTTTCGCTGTCCCTATTATGACCATCATTTGTTTCATCATAGTTTTGAGTTCTGATAGATTATTCTCAAATTAACTTTCCCCTAAAAATGTTGTTGCTCTTGTTTCCTTAGTTATACCATACTACTTGGCTTGATTAGCTACTTTCTCAATATACATTCTAGCCTCTGTAGGTGTGATATCTGCAAGACTCCCATTGCAAACCGTATCAAGCAGTCTCTTTTCATTATAACTTAGACATTCATAGAAACTTTCCATCAAAGACTTCTCATTAAGATCGCGCCGAGGACAAGCTCTACATAATCTCTTGAACCTTTCCCAATAATGTGACAATGATTCATCATCTTTCATTACAATGTGAGATATCTACCTCCTAAGCTGAGTAATCATCTTGGCTGGCATGTAATCATCATAAAACGTTTTATGTAGCTCATTCTTGTTCCTAATAGAACCGGCCAGCAGATGAAATAACCAATCTTGTGCAACATCTTTGAGAAAAAATGTTAATACCTTTAGTATCACTAAGTCTGTATCAATTGTGGTAGGCTTCATGGCTACTGCCACCATCTTCAATTCTATGAGGAACTTTTAAGGATCCTCATTCTCTTTCCCATGAAAATCAGGCAATTTGTGAATTAACCTTAATTCAAGCTCAAACTGACCGGTGGTAGCTGGATACTCAATACATAAGGGTAACAACCATCCACGATATTGATTCACCTCCCTCAATGAGAGCTCTACTTCCTACATTAGTTCATCCCTCGCATTCTATTGGTTCTTCTACCCAACATCCTGCGCAGCTAAAAGATTCTAATCTCTTTAATTTAAATCCATATACATCTACGATATTTCCTTTCTTTTGCTATCCTTGTTCCTCTATCTATATGTCTGGTCAACGTCAAGATAAAGTGGAACCAAATCGTTTGCAAAAAGTGAATGTCGGTGACCTGCAACCATAAAACCACTGCAAAACAAAACAAAACAAAACAAAACTAAAAAGAAAATAAATTAGAATCAATCATAGATAACGTGCTTGAAAATTGGTATGCCGCTTCGAAGGCCCAATAATAGTCTCGAATTCATCGAATACCTTAAATTTGTAGTGATGTAAGTACGAGGTCAAACCCAGAGGGACCGGGATTTTTTCGTTTTAGTTTAAAAAAATGGGTGTTTCTTGGAAACAAATCTTGACTACACTAGAAATTAAATGCGCAGGAAATTAACCAATTCACTTAGAAAAAAAAATCTATAACTATGAGACTCTAGAACACAATGTGAATTAAAATACAAAGGATCAGATTCATTCGTCGGTTTTAAAAATCAATTTTTGTACTTGTTTCCATCGATAGGCTTATAATGAATCTCACCACCTCGTTCTCCTTATGTCAATGGAAGGAACATGCGACGTAACCACATACTAACTAGACTGCAAAACTTGTCAAATATGCCATAGATTTTCAACGAACTAGCAACATTAAACTCTGTGAGAACACCAACCATGAGTAAAAACTAGCATGAATTACTACCATTCTCATATCTTCATGACACAAAGGCAGATCGATTGCCAACATATAAGGCCCCACTTGCCACCTATCATGATCCCTCTTATCGAGCGATGGTAAGATCATTGGCAATAGCTTTTACCCAAAATGAAGTGCATGTCACTAACACCATGAAAAAGGAAAAACTTATAAACTTTATAAACCAATGTAATCAAGAATACAAAAACTAGAAATAAAGGATAATAGAACTAAAAGCACAAAGCCTCCCAAATCCTTAAATCCTTGATCTCAATTACACTGGTTTAAATGTGGAACTTAGCCACTCATCGACATAAAAAAAAACTTACTAATAGAAACTAAAAGAAGTCTTCTCCCCTCCTTCGAGAGATCAATCAAAATTGAAAGTGAAGAGATGGGAAGAGAGAGTGCTAAAATCATTTTAAGGTTTCTATTTATAGTAAAAGTTTGAAAAAAGGTAATCTAATCCTGCGTCTTGCAAATCTATAAAATACAAAACTGCCAACCTTCAGATCTATCCAGCGTTGTATGTTTAAAACTCCGAGGTACTGGAAATCGCTGTGACGGTGCTAGGATATTTTTTTTCCTTCGATTCTATCACACATGTGTACATTCCAAGAGCACTGTGAAGGAGCTAGCCTTCACCTTTGAGTTTGAGCATCATTTTTCTCTTGGTCTTCAAAAGGCTTCATAAGCAATGTATTCAATGAGTTTCCTTTGATCCTGTCAAGTTAACGCACGCAATTCCTAAGCGATTTGAGTACACCTGGAGGCAAATAGAAGGCGCTGAGCTAATCTCTAGATTTTAACTAGATTTTTTTGGAAAATCACTTTTTTTTGTCCAATAGCCTTTATTTACCCCGAAAATACAAAACAAAAGGGTTTAGAGTATAAATGGAAATAAAAGTCTTAAAATTCATAGTAATATCATACTAAAATATAGCACAATTGGTGACTTATCACTTATACTTGAGTATTCACTCTCAAGAAAATTATCACTCAATGCCCTATTTGATTTCTAAATTTTTGATCTATAAACTAAGATTTTATGCAACTTTTTTGAGTTTTTGTTAAATTTTAGGTTTCAAAGTTTTATTTCTATAATGTTTTATTTGATCTTAAGGATTCAATTACTTAATCAATTTCAGTTGAAAAGAATGTGAGTTAATTTAATCGATTCTTAACTTATTGTCCTAAATTTATTAGGAAATTTTGGTTTTGAACTATCTATTTATGTTTTTATGTGCAAATGATTTGGTAATTGGTTGAAAAATGAGTTTGGACGTTGTACAAAGATTAGAATTTGATAAATTTAATAAATTTGATAGTATTATTATTTTACTTATTTTGAACTCGATTCGAACTCTCTCAAATATTCATCAATCTAAATTCCCTTAGAATTTTGCCAAATTATTTATGACTATTGGCTTTTATGAATTCTAGGTTTTGAATTTATTTCGGGCTTCATTTATTATTATTTGAGTTATTATTGCAGGAAGTGGAAGAGGGAGAAGCTCGACGAAGGAAAAAGGAAAGAACGTAGTGGTAGAGCAACCCAAAAAAAATCTTAAGTCTCACCCATCCCTATTAGACCCACGAGAATTTCTATCAATACTCTTAGGATTAGAAGCCAAATAGAACCTACCCCCCACCTACCCCGAATTTTAGAGATGATGAGATAGAGAATAGTTTATAGATGGTTGGGGAAATTTACATTGATCCAAGCAGTCTCATTAATAATAAGGCTTTGAAAAGGCTTACTAATGGCTTTCAAAAGAAACGTAGTAAGATAATCTTAGACAGGGGATTCAATATGAAGAATGAGACTAAGTATTGACTTAGGATACTTAGTATCATTTGAGAAAGGAATTGAAGGTTATTAACTTGGGACTATAACTATTTAAATGATAATAGCATTTCACCTAAAATGGGTTGTTAAGTTTTAGTGAGAGAGTTTTATGCTAATGGGCATGTAAATGAGAATAGAAATATATGAGGCAAGTGGATTATTCAGCTGAACGAATAAACCACTTTTATGCATTATTGAATGTACACATAAAAGAAAATAATGATTATCCTCAGCCACATTACGAGAATAGACATGATTTCCCCAATAGAAAATAAGATATATTTTGGAAGCAGTCTAGAGGGAGGGATTTATTAGAGATGCTTAAGGATACCCCTAGCACATCACTTAAAAAAACTTTAGAAAACTACTAAAGCATGGTGTTATATAGTGGAAGCATGCCTGCAACTGAGTTTGTAGCACTACTAGTGAACTAAAAGGTAGCTCTCCTATATCAGATTGTCTGAAGGGTACATCGATGTTGACAAGGTCATCCATGAAGCTTCAGGGGTGTCATGAACATGAAGAAGAATGATGGGTTACCTTTCCCATTAATAGTCATAAAGTTTTTAAGAAAAGACTGAGTTTCAATAGAGGGTCTGGAGATGAAATTTTTTCCTCGATAAGACTATCATCGATGAGTTTTTTGAACTCATTAAGGAAGTGGTAGGATATAAATACTCAAAAGATGAGAGGTAAATGAAGATAATAAGAAAAAGAAAGTCAAGAGATAAAAGAAGAATACGGGCTGGGCAGAGAAGAATATTAGAAGAAATGCAAGAAGTCGTATATAATGAGAAACAAAGATAGAGTTCAGCGATGCCTAATAAATATTATCCTAATATGTTCATGGGAGAAGAGAGATGGCCATGATAGGGTCAATTCTGAAGAATCAAATGAGAACTCTGAGAAATAGGAAATAATGTTCTGAAACAAAAGAGAGTTAGTAAGGAGTCTACATTGATAAGAAGACTAAGAAGACCAAATGCCAGTAAAATGGAGTCTACACTAAGAAAGCACAAGAGTTAGGTGTTGATTACAATCTGTACGACCCTGCTACTAGCTATCCGTGTCAACAGCTAGATTAGGGAGATGAGGTGATGACGCAACTTCTCAGAGGCAAATTTAAGCTCCTTACTTCTCTCTTTCTTATAAATTCCCGTATGAGTAATTGTGTGTGAGTAAATTATCTATTGTGATCTATATGTGAGATATCATGACTTGTAATTTGTGATGCTTTCAAATTATTAGTATTATCAGTTATTTCTTTCATATATGTGTTATGTTTAATCATTATTGATTTTTTCTAATGTGTAATTAATTTTTTATCATATCATTTGTTTATGCTTTACGAGGTATTTTGTTTTGTTTGGTGGAACCCGACTTAATTTTTAAACCTTGAAGACAACGTTTTGAATGAGTTTGACAGTATTTAGGATATGTGAAGCATTAAATTCGAAGTATAAATGATTCAAGGAAGAATTTATAATATTTATGCAATTGTTTTTTGGATATTTCATGAATTGAGGTAATATTTACTTTACTTTTTGACAAGTCAATAATTAGACATGTTTTATAGTGTAATTTAGGATGATTTTAGATGAAAATGATGATATTACATTGGATATTCTCATGTTTTTGTGATTTTAGGATAATCGCTGCCTAAATCTGAAGTAGTGAAGAGCCAGCAGATAACCTGCAATTTGGGATTTACAAAGGAATCGCTAAATGAATCAATGGAGCATAAAAAGATATTTTCAATGATTAACTCAGCGATTTGTGAACATTATAGGATTCACTGACAAATTGCTGAGATTGGTGATGAGTTTTTTAGATTACAACGAGGAATTTGAGTTTATCTATGATTTGTATGCTTAGAAAACTAGAAATAAGACCCTGTGGCTTCAAAATTAGGAGCCTATATTAGCCATTATTAGTTTTAAAGTCTTTTCAATTAGGTTTTAGTTTAGTTCATCGTTCATTGCTTTAGGAGACTCTTAAGAGATTTAAGACTTATTTAATTGAGGTATTTTACATTAAAGTCTCAATTATTTGTTTATTCCGATTTATTATTAATATGTGTGAGTAGTTTATTATTCTAAACAATACTTTGGAGATGATTGTAAAACGTTCATCAATTTAGTTATAAGATAGAATTTATGTGCTTAATGCTTTAAAATAGACGCACACGTTAATCGTGGTTATAAAAGTTATTTTTGTGTATTACAACTAATGATTCTTTCTATCGAGTGCATAGTGGCCAATATGTTTCCGAGTATAAGGTATCTAAATCTATGTCTATGATTATGGACAACAATTATGGAAGTAGTAACTAAGATTAATCTATACGGCAAAATTACCCAAGAAGATGTTCTAGATTATTGTGTTCTTGGTTATTTAATGACTAGCATAATTATGATTTTTATTTAGTTTAGATTAGATTAGCTATGATTTTCATTGAGTGTTAATGTTATCGTAATTTCTAGTTTATTGCATTTTATTCAATAAGTAGAGTTACAAGGGTAAGGATATGGCTTATTTCCATTTTTTATAGGAAAGTCGATAGTTTGCTAAAGGCAATCAACCTATTGTGATTAGAGTTTACTGATTTAAGATCATTACATAAATATGATGATCTGATTATGACTATGCTTTAATGAAAATGTCCAGATATGACGACTTACATATCATTGATTAAGATGTATTGTTTGGATATTAAATTTATATTGATTTCTAGATTATTTGTTTGAATTGCATTAGATTAGTTTATTGAATTTAAATTGCTTATAGTTTAATTAAAGTAAATTAAATCCAATAAAACTTTAGGGTAGCCTTAGTTCTAAAGAGATTTGCAGAATCCCTGTGGAGACAATATCATATTTACCACTACTACAAATAATTAGAAAATATAGGAAACTATTGTGCATGCTTAACACGTGTCAATTTTTGACGTTGTTGCAGGGATTTTTGAGATAATATCTTAGAAACCTTCTTGTAGAATGTCATATTATATGGATGAAGACGAGGAAGAAATGACTTTTTAGGATTCGAGTTAATTTGGATTTATAAATTCTTAACCGTGTTTCTATGGTGAAGATAATGAAGATGCTCAAAAGTTTATTAGGGAGTTTGCACACAAAGTAAGAACGTTGAAACATATGGATATAAAAATAGATTATGTTAAATTAAAAGCTTTTCCTTTTGCATTAAAAGGCCAAGCTTTAGATTGGTTATTTTACCTCCCTCAAAATTTCATAACCAATTGGTCATAGATGCTACAAGTCTTTCTTGATCAATATGTCCCAGCAAGAAAAATTAGTTTCTATAGACAAAAAATAAGTAATGCTAGGACTGAAGATGGAGAAACGTTTGATGAATTTTGGGATAGGCATTAAAGACTGACTTCATTATGTCCAATGCATGGATTTATAGAAAAACCTTAAAATGCAATATTTTTATGAAGGATTAATCACTTAGAATGAAGACTCTTAGACACAATATGTGGAGGCTCTTTGCTCGACACAACACCAACTTTAGCAGGAGAGGCTATAAATAAAATGGCTAAACAATCAAAGCAATACGGTAAGAAGAGTGAGTTAATGAAGGAAATCTAAGTGAAATGAATAAAAGGACATATAAGACATCAAACAATAAGATAAATGAGCTAAAAGCCATTGTTGAATTATTACTAAAGGATAAATCAGGCACGGTAAAACCTTATTTTTTCGACAATGAATTAACTCGTTCTAATAATGAATGCCCTTTTAGACAGCAAACCAAAATACAAGAAGATAATGCTATAATGAACTAATATGATGGATTTTTTGTCCCACTTATAACTTTAATAGTTATATGAATTACTCAGCTAAATGTAGGTAATTGTATTAACAATCAAGGTTATCAAGGGTATAAAACATCGAATAATTAAAAAAGAGAAAAATATCAAGTAATTCAAACATTACAAAATGATATGACCGAATTGAAAAACCAATTGAGTCAGATGTCAACACAAATGAGTGAATTTGTAAATCAAGTTAAATTACCATCCGAGCCTTATCCTACTTTACACGAAAAAGCACTGGCCATAAAATTAAGAAGTGGTAAGCAGATGGATGAACCTAAAATGCTAGACCAATTAGTTTCTAGAAAAGAAATACAAGCAGAATTAGAGAAAGAAATTGAAGTAACATGTAATATGGTTCCCAACGAAAAGGGTGATGAGCCTGATAAAGACAGACCAATTAATATAAAACCACCATTCCCTCTTTGTTTGGAAGATAATATAAATGCTAAGTAATTGTTGGAAGGAAAACAAATATCTGATACATTAAAGAAAAAAGTGGTTAATATACCTCTATTTGAAGTCATTCAAAATGCACACAAGTATCAGAAATTTATAAAAGATTTATGCACTGATAAGATTAAGGCTGATGAAAATGTGAGACAAGGAGAACACATATCAAAACTAATTCAAAAGAAATTACCTCCTAAATGTTCTGACCCAAGAATGTATTTTGTTTCATGTACAATTGAAAATATAGGAATTTTTAAAGCATTGTATGATTTGGGTGCTTCCATAAATGTTATGCCTTTATCTATTTTTTTGCAATTGACGGATGTGCATTTAGAATAAACTATTATAGTGGTACAATTAGCAAATTGATCGACTATTAAACTGGTAGGGTTACTAGAAGATGTAATAGTCAAGATTAATGATTTAGTCTTCCTAACATATTTCTATGTTTTAGACATGAAAGAAAATAATTTCTCTAATAGAACTTCTCTAATTTTAGGAAGACCATTTTTGAAAACAACAAAAGCAAACATCGATGTTTCAAATGAAACATTAACAATGGAAGTAGATTATGATATAGAGAATTTTAATGTATATATATATATGACTCAATGAAATACCCAATAGATGTCTCTTCTTTATGCACAATAGATATGATAGACCCATTAATAGACAAATCTTTTAGAAAAGATAAAACAAACAAATTGGAGTTGGTAATAGAAGATTTTGAGGAAGAATATGATAGAGATGAGGAAACAAAAGAGATAATAAGTACTTTGAAATCATACAATAAACTACCAGAACTTACTTATTACCTAAATTTATCTAGATCTCATTCAAAACTTTTACCTTATATTGTTAAAGCCCAAAAAGTAGATCTAAAAAATGTACCAAATCATTTGAAATAAGGTTATCTAGGCGATTATAATAAATTATCGGTGATAATTTCTATTAAACTAACAAGTTTATAAGAAGATAGATTAATAAATGTACTGTAAGAATTTAAATGAGAATATGATGGACCATGCTGACATTAAGGGAATAAGTCTTGCTTCTAGAAAAACTCAACGTAGATTAAACTCGCCTATGACAGACGTAGTAAAAGCTAAAATGTTAAAATTATTGGATGCACGAATGATATTTCCAATAGCTGATAGCAATTGGGTAAGCCCTGTCCAAGTAGTTCATAAAAAGATAGGAATTACATTAATAACAAATGAGCATGGAGAGTTAGTACCAACTAGAATTCAAAATGGTTGGAGGGTATGTATAGATTATAGGAACTTGAATGCCTCAACTAGGAAGGACAATTATCCACTCCTGTTTATAGATCAGACGTTAGAAAGATTAGCTGTAAAAACTCAATACTACTATCTAGATGGTTATTTAAGATATCATCAAATACATGTAGCCCTAGAATATCAGAAAAAACAAATAAAAATAAAACAACTTTTACTTGCCCCTTAGTACATTTGCTTATAGATGTATGTCTTTTGGTTTATGTAATACAACTACAACTTTACAAAGGTGTATGGTTAGTATATTCTCTGATTATATGAAAAATTTTATTGAAGTCTTCATGGATGATTTTATTGTTATGTTAATTCTTTCAATGAATGTTTACTTACTTCAACTAAAGTGCTTAAGAGATGCATAGAAAAGAATTTAGTATTAAATTATGAAAAATGTCATTTCATGGTAGATCATAGACTTATATTAGGACATATAGTGCCACATAAAGGAATAGAGGTAGATCTAGCCAAAATTCAAGTAATCGAAACATGACCTTGCCCCACTATGGTGAGAGAAATACGTTCATTTCTTGGCCATGCGGGATTTTATAGAAGATTTGTCAAAGGTTTTTCTAAAATAACACAACCTTTATGCAAACATATACAAAAAGACGTTCCTTTTGAATTTACCAATGATTGTATGATAGCATTTAATAAATTAAAGGATTCTTTAACAACCACACACATGATTAAATCACCAGATTGGTCGTTAACTTTTGAAATAATGTGTTATGTAAGTAACTATGCAGTTGGAGTTGTTTTAGGTTAAAAAGTAGGAAACGATTCTCATGTTTAATATTATGAATCTATGACACTAGATCCATCCCAACATAATTACTGAAAAGGAACTTTTAGAAGTAGTGTTTGCTTTCAAAAGATTTAGAACTTATTTACTAGGAACAACAGTGATAGTTTATTTAGATCATGCTGCATTGCAATACTTTATGACGAAATAAGATTTTAAACAAAGACTAATAAGATGGATATTACTTCAATTGGAATTCGACATTACTATAAAAGATAAGAAAGGAGCCAAAAATCTAGTAGCAGATCATTTAAGTAGGTTAGAAAATGGAGAACCGCCTATACCATTAAGGGATGAATTTCTGAATGAACATTTGTATAGTATAAAGATTGATGGCCTATGGTATGCTGATATAGTTAATTATCTAACCACCAATAGGTTATCACCTTATTTGAAAAGAGCTCAAGAGAATAAAATTTAAAAGGATTCTAAACATTATTTATGGTATTATCGCTATTTATGGAAATTTTGAACTAACCAAATAATTAAGAGATGTATACCACAGTTAGAAATACAATAAATTATATCTCATAGTCATATTTATGCCTATGGAGAATATTTTCATAACCGTAGAACTGTATGTGATATTTAAGATTCTAGATTCTTTTGGCCCACTCTATTTCATGATTATTTTCCTTAAATATCTTGTCCAAATTGCCAATGAACTGAAAACTTAAGACGTAGAAATCAAATGCCTTTACTTCATATTCTTTTTGTGAAGTATTTGATGTATGGGGTATAGATTTTATAGGACTTTTCAACCATCAAACGATTATGTTTATATTTTACTTGTTGTAGATTATGTGTCTAAGTGGGTAGAAGCAAAAGCTACTAAAACTAATGATTCAAAAATAGTGGTTAATTTCCTTAAATCAAAGATTTTTATAGTTTTTGGAGCACCTATTAATGATAGAGGTTTACATTTTTGTGATTGATTAGTTGCTAATCTACTTGCTAAGTACAACGTCACATATATGACATCTCCTACATATCACCCACAAACTAGTAGACAAACTGAAACTTCAAATAGAGAAATTAAGTTAATAGTAGAAAAAAATAGTTAGTTCAACATGTAAGGATTAAAGTCTTAGATTAGAAGACGCATTATGGGCATGTAGAACAACATTTAAGATGCCCATAGGTATGACACCTTATAGGTTAGTATTTGAAAACGCATGTCATTTACCAGTGGAACTAGATAATACATCCTATGGGGCAGTAAAATCATGTAACATGAGTTATAATGAAGTAGGAAACTAATGTAGGTTGAGTCTTCAAGAATTAAAGGAACATAGGAATGATGCTTATGAAAATGCATCAATTTATAAAGATAAAACCAAAGCATTTCATGATAAGAAATTAATTCCTAAAAATTTTCAAGTACATAATAAAGGTCTACTCTTTCGTTCTACACTTCAATTATTTTCTAGAAAACTCTGTTCAAGATGGATATGATCTCTTATAGTTATGAACTTATTACCTCATGGCGCAGTAGAAATAGAAAGCTTCGAAACAGGAAAAATATTTAAAGTAAATGGTCATAGGTTAAAAACTTATTATGAAAATTTTGTTAAACAGGATATTAAGATCATCAATCTCGTGCCTGAGAAACAAAGTACAAAATATAATGAAAAGAAGTTCAATGTTTATTTCAATGTGAGTGAGACCATTGAGAATGAAACAATTAAACTCTGGATGTATACAAAGCCGCACAATAAGAAGAAGAAATCAAAAAGAAGTAGAGACCTGAAGAGCTACAATCTTAAGTTCAACAACAAGTAGAGAAGCAACCGGCGGAAGAAACATTTACTGATTGGCAACTAAAGCTTCAAGATCTAGGACGTCTGACAAAAATTTTCAAAGCTGATCAAGGGAGACTTTTCCTTCACGTGCTAATCAATAAAGTCAGTTTTCCTGGTGTTCTACTTAACACAAGAGCCGATACGAATATCTTATCGAAATAATGGTTCAGAGAAGCCAAGTTGAAGATTGATTTTATACCAAATTTAGTTGTCAATAAACCAAATGGTGAGAAGATCTTTCCACTAGGAATGTCGATGAATGTGTCAAAGCAAGTGGGACGGTCAAGTATCTCACCAACTTCTAAGTGGTACCAAAGATTGAAAAGGATTATGTGATATTGATGGGATAAACTTATCTCAAAAAGGCTGGAGCTGTTCTCGATGTAGTTAAACGTATAACTATACATAAGATGGGAAATGATTATATATGCCTTCAGGATGGTTACGAGATGGATGATTACGTTGAAGACAAAAATTACGAAGATGGCTATAAAGGGAGAACTTTTACCTTCATGATAAACCTGGAAAAGACAACTACTACAAGTTTAGCGAACCTATTGAATGACATTATGCGGATGCTAAGAATGATAGCGAAGCTGAAGATGTCAAGAATGATGATGAATTGGTTGATGGTTAGTTTGACTCACTCAAGCTGAACGGCGAGTGATTTTATCTATCAAGTCGAGCCAATGACTATAAACAAAAGAGTTCTATGGGAGGCAACCCATATTTTATCTTTACTTTCAATTTTAGTATTAGGATTAGTTAGTCATTTTTATTTTCTCTCAGCTTTTGACTCTTACAATGGGGATATTTTAGAAATTTAATTTTGGAATAATTTCATATAGGGGGTTGATCAAGCCAATGACTTTCTGTATTATATTGTCGTTATGCATTAGTTTTTGTGTTAGTTGGTTATTTATAGTAATGATATTATTGTTTAGTACAAATCATAGTCAAATTCTGATAATTTTGAATAATTCTACCTTTTTATTAAAAATATATATGATATAAATAGAAAAAAAAAATTAAATTGAAAAAAAAAACACTTTAAATATGCCAACGATTTCTCAGCGATTCTACTTTGTCTTGGAATTCATTGTGAAAATCGATCTTAGTTTGCAGAATTTTTAGTGTAATTTTATGTCAGCGTTTTTTCAGCAATTTGCACTTATAACTGGGGTTCGCTAAATTAGTCGTTGAGCCACTGAGGCTCATTTTCAGTTATTTTGGAAGTGATTTCCTAGGAAATCCATTTAAACTTCGATTCACTGAAAACGAATACGCGTTTTTAAATATAGAACCCCAAATTGCCAAACCATAAAAAAATTTCACACTTAAAACCCTTACACCCATTTGATTATTAACTAATTTTTGTATAGATTCAACATTTCAAAGCTTGAATTATAGCTCATTTCAGTGCACCCTACCTTGTTTAGGAGTGATTCAACCCTGCAAATTTTGAAATCAAGTTCATACAACCAAGTTAGGGCTTAGGTGGCTATTTTTTTCAATTTGAAGCTTGGAGATGAAGTCTAAGGAGCTAATAGAGTATATTACTTGAGGGATTCACTCTCAAGAAGGTAATAAATCAATACTCTTGCATTCTTTTAATTTTGATATTTTAAAAAAAATCAATTTTTGATGATATTTTCGACGAATGTGGTTAATGAATTTTTATTGCAAAATTGTTTTTGAAAAATGGATTTAGACACAATTTTTAATTTCAATATGGGTTTTCAAATGAGTTTGGGGGTTTTATGAATTTTTCCAATATATACATTGTTATGATAGGAATATGTCGATCAAATTATTTTAGACATACTATTTTCAACTCTTTCGAGATTCAATGATAAAACCTTTTCACAATATTGTTTTCCATACCTTGATAGCTTGAAATTTTCAAGAACTCTTCACAAATATAGGATTTCAATTTACCTATTTCATCATAGTTCAGTATTTCTATGGCAGGATGAGGTAGAGGACGAGGTATAAATAGTAAGCAAGATAAAAGGAGTGCAAGAAAAACCTAAGCAAAAGTATGCAGGCTGCCTAATGAATATTAAACCTACTAGGGTTAGTATTAGAGAACTTAGACCTGGGATGGCTGAGCTTAGAGATCAATCTCAATTTTCATCTGATGACGAAGAATATTTTGAGAATCTAGGCCCTAGTTATTTAGTTCCTTGTGACCTTTTGTTGTTTGTAAGACCTAGAGCCTAGATGAGGTACTATAGTGATAAGAAGTAATAATTCCTAAGAAAGGTTCAATATTCAGAATGTGACTAAGTATGAGGATAAGATTGTGAGCTTCATTAAAGATCGAGGATGGGTGCATATTCTGAGAGACTATGATGGTATAGGAGAAAGAGGGCGTTCAAAAATTATGTGACAATTTTATGCAAATGGGCATATTTGTAATGAATGGGATAAATTAGTAGTGCAAGGGAAGAAAATTGATATTTCGCCTAAAAAATAGAGGACGAAGGAAGATTACCCGAACGTCATTTATGTCAATAAGGAATCTTATCCCTATGAGATGATCCAAGATGCATTAGAGATACTTTTGGGAAAGGGATTTGCGCTTAATAGTGAAGGACACCTGAAGTATATTGAAACCACTAATTTTAAGAAAATTACAGAGAGTTGGATATATTATAGATGCATGTTATTATCCAACTAGGTAACACTTTGAAGTGAAGAACCTTAGAACTACTTTACTTTACCATATTATGATGAAGAAGGGTTATATCGATGATGGGAAGATTATAGACGATTCTATGAAGTTTGCAATGAAGACTATGAAGAACGAAGGATTACCGTTCCCAATTTTGATCACTCAAGTATGTAGGCAAGCAAGGGTGGATTTCAATACTAAGTTTGATGTATTGCCCGAGAAGACAATAAAGAAGGCAAAGTAACAAAGAAAATAGAAGGAAGACAAAAGAAGATGCACGGAAAGTGGTAAGATTAATGACTCGAGTGAATCTGCTAAGTGTTTATACAAGTTCGGCACCATCTTCGTCACATCCTAGGAAGAGACAATTTTTCCAGACCATATTTTCTTCACTTATGTGTAGCCAAACAGAATTCTTTGAAATAAAGAAATGATAGCAGCAAATTAGAAGACTTTACATTGTTATCATTCTATGTCTGAGAGAAGGTATGACAGTCATTTGCAAGATTCGAGGAGAAGTGTCGATGTTCCATCTTTGCAATTGCAATTTCCAACTTGGACTTATAACCTAGCTCATAGTTATGTTTCACAACCTTATGCAGGAATGGATGAAGATAATAAAGATAACAATGAATTTACTTCTAGACACCGCCCTGTATAGTTTATTTTTTTGTATGAAATGAATGAATGAATGATTCATTGTATTTCTCTTGCTTTAATTTTTTCTTATGAATGAAATATGTTCCCTATGCATTCCATTAGTTTGAAGTTTGTAGACTTACATATTTGTCTATTTCATTACATTTTTTTATTACACATATCAATTCATTTATGCTTCACGAGGTATATTTGTTTTATTGGAAACTTAACTTAATTTTTCAACCTTGAGGACAAGGTTTGGAATGAGTTTGGGGGTATTTTAGGTGAAGCATAACAAGCATAAAAAAAGTAAGGAAATAAAAGAAATGTATAAGATAAGTTCAAGAATTGATCCAAAAAGTTCGAAATATTGATCTGATATTCAAGTGAGTTAATGAAATGTTTCAAGATTTCTTCCGAATTCAAGTAAGTATGAATTTCCTTTTACTTTATTTTTAGTTAGGAATATAATATAATGATCATATAATAGATTTTTAAATGGAAGTGACATTTTTATTACGTACGTGAATTCTATGATTGAAGGAATTAATTTTTATACCTTTTTGATTAACTTTACTAGTTGATATATGCGCTGGATTGTCTTGTGTTAATCATGAGAATGGATATAAAATCGAAATAATAGTGCAAGATGAACAAGATAGATTTTTAAGAATCTTGTGATACAAAGGCTGTTGATTAAGTATTTTAATAGTATATATATAGAAAGTTATTATGCCCTAATTAAAAGAAGAAATGGGTTAGAAAGCAATGAATTTCTATTAAGTTAGAAATAATATTTTCTTCAACTTTACTGGACAATGAGAAGTGCTAACAAAAGGTTACAACTATATAGAGAGTCCTATAGATTCCACGAGAAATGGAGTAAAGAATTTATAGTGGAAAAATGTGAGGATATCCACAAGAATTGGAGCAACGACTCAAGAGTGAAATGAAAAAAAATATATAAAAAAAAGAAAAAAATAATAATTAGGATGAAGTAGAAAAAATGAGAGATAAAAAAGGTGGATGTTCTACAACTATTCAAAGAAAATATTTAGCTCAAGTACTTGAATCTAGGGTTGAGTGAATTATTTCTTAATTTAACACGTTTTAAAACGATATATTCATTGGTACCTTGGCAAAATTCCTATTGATTTTGATTGTGGTACTATTTAAAAATTATTTCTTAAAATTAAGATTAATCTAGTGGTTGTGTTTTGAGATTCTATACTAGTCATCATAAGCTTGATGCTCGTCAGAAAAGATTAAGAAAACCTATATTATTTAGTGGCCTTGATATTGAATAAACTTAAAGTTCTAAGGGGTATTGCATTGGGTGGTCGAGTTATCATTAAGGGATGGTTCATTTTTTCTAAAATCTTTCTATTCTATCATAACTTCCATTTACTTATGGGTAATATGTTTATATTTAAAGATCACTTCTATTTAAAAACTTATATTATTTAAAGTTAAGATGAATTAGATTGAAATCAATATATAAAGAATGAAAACAAAATATGATTAAGAGTATTCTTTTGCTCGAGGCAGCAACGTGCTGAGTTTAGGGGTATTTGACAAGTCAATAATTAGACATATTTTATAGTATAATTTATGATTGTTTTAAATGAAAATGATAATATTACACTTGTTATCATCTTATTTTTCTAATTTAAAGATTTAATTAGGAAAAATAAAGAAAATGAAGAAAAAGAGAAAGAAAATTCAAAACAGTTAATTGGAGAAAAAGTCCAGGGATGAGCCAGTGATACGAGATTACACATGAATTGTTGCCTAAATCAGAAGCAAATAAGAGCCAATGAATAGCCAACGATTTGGGATTTACAAAGGAATCAATGGATGAGTTACTGTAGCATAAAGAGATATTTCTAGTGATTAACTCAGCAATTTGTGAACAACGTAGGATTGGCTAACAAATCATTGAGGTTGGTGACGAGTTTTTTAGATTACTATGAGGAATTTGTGTTTATCTATGATTTGTGCTCTTTGGGAAACTATAAATAAGACCCTAGGGCTTCGAAGTTATGAGCCTTTATTAGCCATTACTAGTTTTAAAGTATGTTAAATTAAGTTTTAATTTAGTTCATTGTTCATTGCTTTTGGAGACTTTTTGGAGATTCAAGACTTATTTAGTAGAGGTATTTTACATTAATGTCTTTCAATTATTTATTTATTGCGATGTTTATTATTAATATGTGTGAGTAGTTTATTATTCTTAACAATACTCTGGACGTGATTGTAAACTGTTCATCAATTTAGTTATAATGCAAAATATATGTTCTTAATGCTTTAAAGCAGTCGCACACGTCAATCACTGTATTAATAAGTTGTTTTATGTATTACAACTAATGATTCTTTGTATTGAGTGCATAGTGGCCAATATATTTCTAAGTATAGGGTATCTAAATTTATTTCTATAATTCTTGACAACAATTATAGAAATAGTAACTAGGATTAATCTATAAGGCAAAATTACCCGAGTGGATGTTCTAGGTGATTGTGTTCTATGTTATTTAATGACTAGCATAATTCTGATTTCTATTTAGTTTCGATTAGGTATGATTTTCATTGAGTGTTAATGCTATCATAATTTCTATTGTTTTATCCAATAAGTATAGTTACAAGGGTAAGGAAATAGCTTATTTTCATTGAATATAGGAAATTCGATAGCTTGTTAAAGAATATTAACCTATTGTGATTAGAGTTTATTGATTTAAGATCATAATATAAATATGATGATTTGATTACGGTTATGCTTTAATGAAAATGTCCAGATATGGTGGTTTACATATCATAGTTAATGATGTATTGTTTATATATTTAATTTATATTGATTTCTAGACTGTTTGTTTGAATTGCATTAAATTAGTTTATTAAATTTAAATTGCTTATAGTTTAATATTTTAATTAATTGATTGTTTCATTTTATATTGATAGTGTTTAATTCTCCTTTTAATTATATTAGTTAAATTAAAGTAAATTAAATCCAATAAAACTTTTAAGTAACCTTAGTTCTGAAGAGATTTGCAAAATCACTATGGAGACGATATCTTATTTACCACTACTACAAATAATAAAAAATATGAAAAACTATTGTGCACGCTCGATACATGTCACTTTTACTTTATGAGATAGAAATGGTAAAATATTTATATTTTGAAGTTATGATTTAGATGTATTTGAATTAAATAGAAGTGATATTTCTATGATTACCCATGAGGAATAAAAATTTATAAGATGAAAGGAATCAATTTTTATACCTTATTGATTGACATATCTAGATTGTGCATGCACTAGAAGAGTTTGGAGGGATTGATTGCCTTGTGTTAGATAAGAAAATCATTAGAAAATCGATACAATAGCAAGATGAACAAGACATATTTCTAAGAATCTTAAGACAAGATTACTAGTCAATTGAAAAGAAAGAATAAAATGAGATTGATTCAACAATTAAAAGAGGAAATAGGAATTATTTGTTTACTAGCAATAAGCCTTATATCTTACCTATTATATTCACTAGTTAGACAATTTGAGCCAAGCCAGCTTGAATTTCTTTGGTACCTATTGTTAAATCTTTAAACAATAAGCCAAAGCCTTTGCCTGGTTGGAAAAGACTTACTTGACTATAGTGAAAGTGAGAAGTGCTATAAGAAGTTAAAATATAATTAGAATTCCACTTAAAATGGGATCCATAGGAAATGGAGTTGGGAACCGTGTTGTTGAAAAGAAAGAAAATTGAAATATGAATATAAAAAGAAAAAAATGGAAGAAGAAGTTCATTAAAACTCCTCAAATAAGAGATTTGGCTCGAGTGCTTATAGCTAAGTTTAGTGGAGTTTCTTTTCCAAGGTTTGAACATTATATTGATATCTTGTTTATTGGTACATTAACCTGGCTAAAATGACCTCAGAAAATCAAGTCCTATTACTTTGGTTGTGGTTTTGTTTTGTCAATGGAAATTGATTTAGTGATTCTTTTCTATTATATTTTATATTGCTCTAAATTATTAGACATCGTAAGCTTGAAGCATATCAGTGGAGATTGAGAAAACCTATAAGATGGACTGACCTTGGTATTGATTAAGCTTTAAGTTCTGAGGTGAATTGCATAACAAGGGTTGAGTTGTCATTAAGGGTTGTTAATTTCCAACGACTCAAACTTTGTTTTTATTTCCATAAGGGTAACTTGGTTCTATTTGAGAATATAATTTATATTATTCCTTTCTTGAGACAACAAAATGCTAACTTTGAGGGTATTTGATAAGTCAATTATTAGACAGTGTTTTATAGTATATTTTAACGTTATTCTGAGTGGAAAAGGCTATATTACATTAGGTTTTCTTTTGTTTTCTTGATTTCAAGTTAAAATAAGGAATAACGAAGAAATGAAGAAAAATAGAGAAGAAAAGATAAGAATTTGATCAACAACGGAAAACTCTTAGTGATGTAACAGCGTTGTAAGAATATATAAAAATCGCTAGTGAAATCAGCATAAGAGAAAGTCAGCGATGTGCCAACAAATTTAAGACTACAAAGAAACCGCCACATATATCGCAGATGTAACATTCCCTATCCCGATTAAGAGAATGTCTAGCCTGAAACCCTAATTAAGCCTCGATACACCAATCATACTCAATTAGAGTAACAGTATAGATGTCCTTTTACCTGATAATCACAATATGGTATATCGTATATCCAATAAATAATTGAAAATGTAGTGGAATTAAATTTTTTTCGATAATACAAATAATTTACTAAACTATATTAATCAGAGTCTAAAACTGGTATCAGCCTCGATTTACAAAACAACCCCAAACCCTGTGTTAATACAAATTGTGTGTCAAACACTATAATATACAAAAAAGGCAATATCATACGTTAAAAGATCTCGAAGTTTCTAAATGATCTTCCCTTTGCCTTTATCCGAGGCGGTTGGCTGAGAACTAGTGCCTGTAATGTTTACAAGGGGTGAGCGCTCCGACTGGCTCAGTAAGTGACTCACTATTACAATATCAAAAGTCTATCAAATATTCAAGGAATATGAATAACAATATGAATCCAACAATATCTATCAAGGCATGATAAATAATAAAATAATAGATAAATAGATGCAAGACAATAGTTCCATAGCCCCTGCACATGTGACGTCAATAATCATTCATTTATAAGAGTCATCTCTCAGTTACACAAGATTCTCATTGAGAAAATTCCAAAGAGGGGAAGATTCTCATCCTAATGTTGCAAGATAGACAAGACTGCGACCTAGTGCGAGTTCATATTCTCTACTTCCCAATTAAATAAAGGAAGTTACCTACCTTGTCGAGTTACACGAGACTAGAAATAATCAAGGTAACTTTACTAGGTTACACTTTGATTTATGTACTATTACCCATATTACTACTATTGTGATGAATACACTTAAGCCCCTTATGTTGAATTATGGAATTGATGGTGAAGATGTTGTAACACCAAGTGAGGTTCCTAGTGAGAATTTATTTGCACAAAAAGAGTCTCTAGCAACATTAGAGACTACTCCAGTTAAGGACTCGACTATTGTTAACCTTGAGGGCATTCAGCTGCTTTCAATTACTACAACATTGGAACATGCTGTTGAGTCTCTAGTGAATGAATATTTACAACCAAAGCCAAGTATGTTAGTCCATCCTCCCACTCACCTCGAGCATGAGGATAATGAGTTCAATTAAGCCATTCCTACTACTTCAACCAAGCCAACACCTACGGTTGATGTTACTGTTGCACCTGCATCTCTTGTTTTTACTGCTGCAACCACAACATAGACAGATGCTATTGAAGACAACTCTACTCCAACTCATGATGAACCCCAGCAAGCTCCAAGTTCTCCAGTGTCGATGATACCACACCCGTTATCATTCGACTACTTCTTAGATCGCACTACTTATCTCCTATTTACAGGGAATATGTCGTTGCCTAGATGCAACTAATGCAAGAAGAGATGGACATTGCTGTGGCGACCCCAACTCCTAAACAGGACACCGCCCGGCCTAATCCTGTAATCAAGCCTTAATCCTAATCACATAAAACTTAATTACGTATTAATCAGCCTTCCGTCCCTATATTCCTCAAAACACATGTTTATATATTATTAGATTTCAGAGTTAATTAAAATTTTTTATCATTTTAATGTTATTACATATTTTAAAGATTATGCGGAAGCTTTTATTATTCAAAATCCTAAGTGTGGGAAACCAGGAAAATACAACAACACATGCATATATATATATATATGAGTCTCAAAAATGAGAAACTATACAATCAACCCAATGTACAACCTAAAATGTATAGTAAAAACATAAGCAGTAATAATACAACAAAAGTTGAGTCATACAAAATGAGATAGGGGAGTCGCCGAAATACTCAGAGAAAGTCGTCAATTTTCTCATTCCTTGGCCTGCAGCTGCTCGACGGACCTACACCCACCACCACAAATTAGACGGTGAGTATAGTAATATTTAAGTAATAACTAGAGAATTCTATGCCACATTTCCAAAATATAAGAATGGTATTTAAAAGCATAAAGTAGCGAAATAATTACGGAATCAAGTAATGCAAGCAAATATCATAGCTAAAGATGTATAGACTAACACATGCTAAGTCAAGATGATCTACATCCGGTCGGTAGTGAGAACTATCACCTAACCTTTCCCACTACTATATGGAGCTACGATAAATATATTTCACACCAATAGCGGAGCTGCGCACTATGCATACAAATCATCTATCTCATTCTAGCCGATCACCCCGAGTCTCATGTCTCGTGTGCCGCGCAAGTGTAGTGGTGAGTGTCGAAACCTCGGGAGACCCATGTCCCCATGAACCGCACATCTCTCGTGCAATGGACACTAGATAATCCCTATTTTAGTTTTTAAAAATTAATATTTCCAATTCTCTAAGATTCCAAAACTAGATAGGCTACAAAGCCCAAGGAAATAGAACACAAGTCTAATTCATTCCAACTTATCCCTATAGCATGTTTTTCATAAATTATTTATCAAAAATGACATCAAGAGTAGGAATTGGAATCAATGAGACTTGTCACAAGGTATCACGTCACAATATTCAATCATGAATAGACACAAGAACAACATGATGTGAGATTACAAGTAGCAACGTCTATGAAATGAAATATAGAATTCTCACAGCTTTACTTGCAATTCACAACGCTTGTCCTAGCCTATCCGACTCTCGGTACTCTGAAATGCGTTCCCTAACTCCTAAGATCTCCCCTTAGTTCCCTGGAGTTTTTTGATAGGTTTTAGAGTGAATTTGGACCCATTTATCGTGTTTAAACCATGTTTTGGCTTTGCTGATTTTTGTACTAGCAGGGGCAATTAGCGCGCTATTTTACACCTCTAGCGCGCTAATCAAGATTAGCGCGCTAGATTATCGACCTAGCGCGATATGTACAGCAAAACCCAGAATTCTGCACTTTGAATTATAGGTTTTTGCTTCACAAAGGCCATGGTAACGCCTTAGGGACCCTCATACACACTACAAGAGGTCCCTAACACCCACCCCAACACAAAACAGCAACAACAACATTAACTTTTATGAATTCAAAAAGTTTATGGAGTGGAGAAGTTACCTAGCTTGACTAACTCCTTCTTCTTCACTCAACCTTCAATGATTTCTCCTCTCCTCCACTAAAATCACACCAACAACTCTCTTCTTTCTCTCCTCCGTCCCTAACCGATTTGATGATGAAGATAAGAAACCCATTTGTTGACTTATATGTTCAATTTGACCATATTGATATGTTTAAACAACAGCCCTTGATTCATGTGTGCATACGTATCTCGAGGCTTAATTTGTGGACCACCTTGTCACACTTGTCCCTCAAGTCATGTTTGAGTAACTCAACATGTTGACTCATTGTATCTTGATGAGTTAATGCGTGTCTCGATGCACATCTTGTGAACATTATTTTATTTTCCAAACTTTAGGCACATTAATGTTTAACTAAATGTGACCACACTAAAGCCACTTACAAAACCAACATTTGTTCAAAATAATTAAGCTTACCCCATATGCCGCTACCTCGGTCCCACGTCGACACGCGACTCGAGGTACGTCCCCGCTTGTCTCGATACTTATACACCCATATAAAATTGACTTAATAGTCTGCACATATATAATACACTAGGCATACATCACAGCAAATATAAAATATACCTCGGCCCTTTCCTTGGTCAATGGACATATCATGGTATGGGTCCCACAGTACAGGTCGTTGATCCTGTTTAAGGAATTAAACACGGTTAGAGATTTTGGGCCATTACAATTATTCCTAACTAATGAGGATTTCGTCCTCGAAATTTAAAATTTGAACTAGGATTTATACCTGACTCAAATAGGTACAGAAACATATCCCGCATGTAGTCTTCCCGTTCCCAAGTAAGTTATGTATCATCGTGAAACTGCCACTTGACGAGTACTTTTAGGGTAGACTTGCCTCTCAAGTTCTGTACCAATCGATCCAGAATCTGCACAGGCTGCTCCTCATACGAAATATCCTCACTCGGGTCTATCTTACTTAAATCTACATTCGGACGATCACCTGTTCTCAACTCAGCTAATCGAAGCATGGAGATATGAAAGATAGGATGAACTCCTAACATCTATGGAGGTAACTCAAGCTCATACGCAACCCTCCCAACCCGTTTCTTAATCTTGAAAGGTCTGATGAATCTCGGTGCAAGTTTACCTTTCACTTCGAACCTTTGAAGACCCTTCCAAGGGGAAACCTTTAAATATACAAAGTATCCCTCGGTGTATGTGCGATCACCGCGATATCTGTCTGCATACTTCCTTTGTCTATTCTGGGCTCCCTTGAGTTTCTGACAAATCGCTCGTACCTTCTTCATATGATCAACAACAATCTCAGGCCCCACGGTCTCTCGGTCCTCTGCCTCAGCCCAACACAATGGTGAGCGCACGGTCTACCATATAAAGACTCAAAAGGTGCCATCTTAATACTGGCCTGATAACTGTTGTTATATGCAAACTCACACAACGGTAGGTACTCCTCCCCTGATCCTTCAAACTCTAAAACACAAGCCCGCAACATATCCTCGAGAACCTAAATCAATCTTTCAGTCTGCCTGTTAGTCTAGGGATGAAAAGCCGTACTAAACTGTAGATGCGTACCATACTGCTCCTGCATACTCCGCCACATCCTGGACGTATAAATAATATATTTGTTTGACGTAAACTTACTGGTACCCCATGTAGTCTAATAATCTCTCGCTCGAACGGTATACTCAACTGATCAAACGTGTAATGCGCGGTCACTGGTAGAAAATAAGCAGACTTCGTCAGTCTATCAACAATACCCCAGATGGAATCATGTCTTCAGGCGGTTCTCAGCAATCCTCTCACAACATCCATAGCAATGTCCTTCCACTTCCATCTTGGAATGGGAAAAGGCTGTAGCAATCCTCTAGGTCTGCAATGCTTAGCTTTCACTTGCTGATAAATCCCACAGTTCTTGATAAACTTCGACACATCTGCCTTCATCCCAGGCCACCAAAAATGTCTCTTCATGTCATGGTACATCTTGGTCCTGCCTGGATGAATGGTGAATTGGGAACGGTGTGATTCCTGAAGAATCTCATTTCTCAACTCTAGTAATGACGGTATCCATAGTCTGCCCCTGAATATCAAACACCGGTTAGACATCTCCATCCAATCAACACAATCTACACTATGCGCTAACTTATTAAACTTGGGGTACAACCTGTCGGTCCTCTGACCCTCTGACACTCTCTGTGTAGACACGGTCTGTACTCTCATCTGAGCGCAAATCTCAACCCAAGTTTCAGTAGGAACCTTCGAATCAACAATAGGTATCCTACTCAGCGCATCAGCAACTACGTTCGCTTTTCCCGAGTGATACTCCAAAGAAAATTCGTAATGCTTCAGAAATTCTAACCATCTGCGTTGTCTCATATTCAGATCCTTCTGTGTAAAAAGATACTTCAGACTCTTATGATCAGTAAAAAGTGTGAATTTCTCTCCATATAGGTAATGTCTCCACATCTTCAGTGCAAACACTAGTGCTACCATCTCCAAGTCGTGCGTCAGATAATTCTTCTCATGTACTTTCAACTATCTGGATGCATATGCTACTGTACTAGTACCCTGCATCAACGTGCATCCCAGACCCCTATAAGAACCATCACTATATATAGAAAATCCCTGTCTAACCTCTGGTAATACCAATACTGGTGAAGTAGTCAATAATCTCTTCAACTGAGCGAATGCCTCCTCACAATCCTCAGTCCACTCAAATTAATATGTTTTTGGGTCAATCTCATAAGTGGTGAAGCGATTTTCGAGAAATCCTTCACAAATCGGTGATAATACCTCGTCAATCCCAAAAAACTCTTGACGGAAGTCAGTGCTGGCTAATCCATAATTGCCTGAATCTTGGCTGGATCCACTTATATCACAGCTGCTCCGAGAACATGCCCTAAGAATTTGACCTTTGAGAGCCAAAATTCAAATTTACTAAATTTGGCGTACAGTCTATGCTCTCTCAAGGTCTGCAACATCTCTCTAAGATGTTGCTCGTGATCTTCCCTCGTCTTCGAATATATCAATATATCATCGATGAAGACTATCATGAACCGGTCAAGAAATGGTCGAAAAACCCGATGCATCAGATCCATAAACACTGTTGAAGCATTAGTTAGCCCAAATGGCATGACCGTGAACTGAAAGTGTCCATATCTCATGTTGAAAGCTATAATGGACTTATCATCATCCTTGATCCTAAGCTGAGGATACCTTGATAGCAGGTCTATCTTGGAAGAAAATTGTGCTCCTCTCAGCTAATTAAATAAATCATCAATCCTTGGGAGTGGATATTTGTTTCTAATTATGATTTTTTCAACTGTTTGTAGTCGATACAAAGTCTTAAAGTACCATCTTTTTTTCACAAAAATGACAGGTGCTCCCCATGGTGACATAGAAGGTGTGATAAATCCCTTATGTCTCAAATCCTAAAGCCGAGTCTTCAAATCCTCTAACTCTCGTGGTTCCATCCGGTAAGGTGGTATGGGAATCCGTTTAGTACCTTGTACCAACTCAATAATGAAATCAATTTCTCGTGGTGGCGGTAAACCAGGTAAATCCTCCAAAAATACATCGAGAAACTCTCTAATCACCGGTATGTCCTCCAGCCTAGGTCCCCGACTTTTTGGTACAGTGTATAAGGAAATCAACGCTTCCATCTCCTCACTAATCACAGGTCAATCTTTCTTACCTATTTTCCTCATTGAACTACCTCTATAAGTGAATGTCAGACGCCCTGGGATGCCAAATATCAATGTCTTACTGAAACAGTCGATATGTGCGTGGTATGCTGCTAACCGGTCCATCCCTAAGATCGCATTGAACTCTAAGAATTCGAGGACACTAAAATCCGCAGGTAGCTCTACTTCATCTATCTCGACCAGACATCCCTCAATAACAATATTAGGGTAAACCCTATCCCCAGCTGCTGTACTCAAAATCAAATGTATGCTAAGCTTAACAGGTTTCAACCCTATGATGTCTACCATGCGACCAGCAATAAAAGATACGGTAGATCCAGAATCAAATAAAACATACAAATATCTACCGCAAATGGAAATCGTACCCTCAATAAGACCTCGTGTAGCGTCGGCCTCTGGCTGGGCTACCATATGAACCTCATCTCGGGCCTGTTGTGCAGACACTGCTACAGGATGTGGGCACTCTCTTACTATGTGTCCGACCTGTCCATATTTGTAGCATGTCAACAGTCTGCGTGTGAGATTGGCCATGTGCCTAAGACTGACCCTGTCTAGTATCAATGCCTCTACCTCGGCCTTTGGCTGCTACCGTGAAACCTGTGGGGGCGGGAAGTGTAGGAACAAAGGGAGTTGGTAAGGCTGGTCTGATGGGAGGTGGCAAGGGAGGTCTGCCTACAGTGCTTTGTGCTGGAGCAATGGATGTTACAGGAGGTAAAACCAGTGGATGAGTGGCTGTCCCCGAACCTTGCGCACCTTTGTTCCATCCCCTTGCTCCCTTACTCATCTGTCTTCGTCTCTCATACTCTATGGCCTGCTCTACAAATAAAACTGGACCCGGTGCTCTACCATCAGCAACTCTACCTAAATAATGTCTCATATGATAGGGCTCGCTCATAAATCTCGGTGAGTGTCCTAATGCTAGTACTGACTACGTGATAACCAATATCTGGCCTGAGTCCATCACCAAAATGGTACACATCCTCGGACTCATCTCTCACCAAGTCCCCAGCAAACTGGCACAGGTAATCATATATGTCCTTGTACTACATTACAAGCTCATCATGTCCCTGTCTCAAGTCCATGAACTTTCGTCTCAATCTCTTCATTACCGAAGGCAGAAAATACTGGTGATAGAACTTCTGCTTGAAAGAATCCCATGTCTCAAACTCTATATGAGTAGCCACTCTCACACGCCATCATACATCAGTGTCTCTCTCGAGAGTGTACGATGAGATCTCTGCCCGAAGTCTATCATCAATCTTCAGTATCCTATGGAGTTTCTCTTGAGACAAAATCCATTTCTCAATCTTCTGGAAATCTCGTACGCCATCGAAGTAGGCTGGCTTGAGTCTGATGAAGTCTTTCACCAGCTGAACTTCAACAGAAGTGCTGGAGGATGCGGGCGTGGGAGACAGTACTACCTCAGCTGCCTCTACCATTGGTGCGGTCACGGCTATCGGCGCTGCTAAAGCTGCAGTAGGAAGTGTTGGTGCCTGGACAATCGATGTAGCAGTCGTAGAAGTCGATGTTGATGCCGGTGGAGCAAAACAGGCGATCATCAAAGCGATGAAGTCAGTCAACTGCGGCCCCGAGGAGCTTCACTCGGTCAGACAGCCTCTATAGATCCTCTGCAATAGAAGGAGGCTGACTGCCACTAGGCTCTGCATCTCCTCCCCCTCGCGTATCAGCCATCGGGGTCTACAATGAGTAGCGAACGTGAATCAGCTTCTAAGTGACACAGCGCATACATATAAATATATGAACTAACAAGTAAATATAAGAAATCCCCATCTCACTTGCACTCACTTCCCAACTAATGCTTTCTAGGCAAAGGTCATCTGGTTTCCATAACTAAAGTTTATGTATTATTCATATTGTTCTCTAAAACTATGCTCTAATACCAACTGTATTGGTATCATATTTCCTTAAGCCATATATTTCTCTAAATTTGGCCTTGATACCAACGGTGAAGGCCCTAAACAGGGCACCGCCCAGCCTAATCATTTTATTAAGCCTTAATCTTAATCACATAAGACTTAATTACATATTAGTCAGCCTTTCGTCCCTATATTCCTCAAAACACATGGTAAGATATTATTAGATTTCATAGTTAATTAAAACTTTTTATCATTTTAATATTAGTACATATTTTAAAGATTATGCATAAGCTTTTATTATTCAAAATCTTAAGTGTGGGAAACCAGGAAAATACAGCATCACAAGCATGTATATATATGAGTCCCAAAAATGGGAAACTATACACTCAACCCAATGTACGACCGAAAATGTATAGTAAAAACATAAGCAGTAATAATACAACAAAAGTCGAGTCATAGAAATGAGATAGGAGAGTCGTCGAAATACTCAGAGAAAGTCGCCGATCTTCTCCTTCCCCGCCTTGCAGTTGCTCGACGGACCTACACCCACCGTCACAAACTAGACGGTGAGTATAGTAATATTTAAGTAATAACTGGAGAGTTCTATGCCACATTTCCAAAATATAAGAATGGTATTTAAAAGCATAAAGTAGCGAAATAATTGTTGAATCAAGTAATGCAAGTAAAAACCGCAGTTAAAGATGTATAGACTGACACAGACTAAGTCGAGATGATCTACGTTCGGTCGGCAGTGAGAACTATCACCTAACCTTTCCCACTACTATATGGAGCTGCGCTTAACATATTCCACACCAATAGCGGAGCTGCGCTCTACACATACAAATCATATATCTCATTCTTGCCGATCACCCGGAGTCCCATGTCTCGTGTGCCTCGCAACTGTAGTGGTGAGTGCCAGAACTCCGGTAGACCCATGTCCCCTTGAACCGCACATCTCTCGTATGATGGACACTAGTACTTTAGTTTTTTAAAAATCAATATTTCCAATTCTCTAAGATTCTAAAATTAGATAGGCTACAAAGCCCAAGGAAATAGAATACAAGTCTAATTCATTCCAACTTATCCCAATAGCATGCTTTTCATCAATTATTTATCAAAAATGACATCAAGAGTAGGAATTGGAATCAATGAAACATGTCACAAGGCATCATGTCATAATATTCAATCATGAATAGACACAAGAACATCATGATGTGAGATTACAAGCAGCAATGTCTACAAATAGACCATAAAACAATAAGAGTGAATGAAATGAAATATATAATTCTCACAACTTTACTTACAATTCACAACGCTTGTCCTAGCCTATCCGACCTCTAGACACTCCGAATTGCATTCTCAAACTCCTGAGATCTCCCCTTAGTTCCCTGGAGTTGTTTGATATGTTTTAGAGTGATTTTGGACCCATTTATAGTGTTTAAACCATGTTTAGACTTTTTATTTTTGTATTAGCAGGGGGCAATTAGCGTGCTATTTTACACCTCTAACGCGCTAATCAAGATTAGCGTGCTAGTTTTCGACAATAGCGCGCTAATTGAACATAAGCACTACTTCGCATATCTAGCGTGCTAATTAACATTAACGCGCTATGTGCAGTAGAACCCAGAATTCTGCACTTTGAATTATGGGTTTTTACTTCACATAGGCCATGGTAACGCCTTATGGACCCCTCATACACACTACAAGAGGTCCCTAACACCCACCCCAACACAAAACAGCAACAACATCAACTTTATGAATTCACGAAGTTTATGGAATGGAGAAGTTAACTAGCTTGAATAAACCCTTCTTCTTCACTCAACCTTTAATGATTTCTCCTATCCTCCACTAAAATCACACCAGCAACTCTCTTCTTTCGCTCCTCCTTGCCTAACTTATTAGATGATGATGATAAGAAACCCATTTGTTGACTTTTATGTTCAATTTGACCATATTGATATGTTTAAACTATAGCCGTTGATTCATGTGTGCACACTTATCTTGAGGCTCAACTAGTGGACCACCTTGTCACACTTGTCCCTCAAGTCATGTTTGAGTAACTCAACATGTTGACTCCTTGTCTCTTGATGACTTAATGTGTGTCTCGATGCACGTTTTGTGAACATTATTTTATTTTCCAAACTTTAGGCACATTAATGTTTAACTAAAAGTGACCACACTAAAGCCACTTACAAAACCAACATTTGTTCAAAATAATTAAGCTTACCCCATATGTCGCTACCTCGGTCCACGTCGACACATGACTTGTGGTACGTCCCCGCTCGTCTCGATACTTATACACCTATATAAAATTGACTTAATAATCTACACATATATAATACACTAAGCATACATCACAAAAAATATAAAATATACCTCGGCTCTTGCCTCGGTCAATGGACATATCACGGCAGTGCGGGTTGTTGATCTTGTTTAAGGAATTAAATACGGTTAGAGATTTAAGGTCGTTACAATTACCGATGTCCAACTTCGCCGATTGAGGTGGTTGGTTAGAACACAGTTGTAATCTCTTTAACGTTGTGATAAGTGATTATTTATACTTACATATAGGGTTAGTTTAGTCGTATATTAGTATAAATATCCTTAAATAAGCTCTAATTCATGATATTATTGCATTTCAAGGAATTAAGGTGTATAGGAATGAAAAGATGAAAAACAAGAATAAATGGAGTAAAAACTCACAAAAACATGGTTGGTGTCATGGCTACATGTGTTGATGTTTTAGGATGCACAACGTAAGAAGGAAAGGCACGGTGTGGGAGAGAGAAAATGTGAAGAAAATCAACTATGGAGGTCTGGCGCAGTGGCGGCCTTATAGTGTAAAGGGCACGGCGTCGAGATGGTAGTAACAGCATCGATGACACCAAGGAGCAAAAAATACACATGCAGTGGTCGCGTAGTGGCCTATAAGGCACGGCACTGTAACATAAGTGACAGCGCCAGACATTTAGGAAATAGAAAGTTAGAGTTTTAATTTGAATTAAATTGTAAAATAGTATAAATAGGTATTAAGATGTGGTAAACTCACCACATACCAACTATTAACTACCATTATAGTAGTTTTACATAGGGTTTACATTGAGTTTGAGTATTAAGGAGTATGTGTGAAGAAAACATGAAGACTTCACATTTGCAATTCAAGTTGGTTTCATCGATTAATTAAATTCATCTATGATTTCCAATGATTTCATATATGTGTGTTGCAATGGAGCGTGAGTAGTCTATTTATCACAGGGGGATCCTACGGTATAAATGATATGCTTTGATTAGGAATAAAAAGTGCAATGGTTAGAGTTTATATTGATTCTGAGCGTAATGCTTTAGACATCTTGATTGCATGTTTAATGAACTTAGGCTTAGAATTTATCATTGCAATTGAATCTTTTAATCCAGACATAAATGGCACAATCGTGAAATATACAACATCGAGAGATGGTTGCTGATTAGGGAGGCACATATAGTAAACTTAATAGGTTATGAATCTAATGATTTGGGACTTAAAGCAATGTGGAGCTTACATAATTCATACTGATAGGTGGAGTTCTAGTTTGCACATTCGAATCTTTTTCATCACGACAGTGGGTTGAAGTGGATTTGAATAAAATATGTCTATTCTAATTACGAATTGGACACAACATATTAAGATATAAAAGTGCTTATAAAGCATAGTATTAAATTACCTAATTAAAGTTGTGAACTAAGATATCCTTAATATAAGAGTTCAAGTAAAGGTTAAATTGATTTGTTATAGTAGTTTAATTAGTATAAATCCTATTAAAAAGTAAATTCCTTAGCAATAGTTCAAAGATAAATAGGAAAATAACTAGTGCAAAAACCTTTCCCTGAGGACGATATTTGTGATCAACTTAAGTTGATTGCATTATTATTACAAGTGAGTTGTTATACTTGCGGCGCTCATCACATTGTTTAGTCAAAAAGTGGGAGTGAGCAAGAGAGAATCTATAAGGTTATGTTGTTTTTTTTGGTTTTATAAGTACATGAACTTGATGTTTTAAAATTGCATATCAGAGTTGTACTTATTGGCTTGTGACTATAATCTTTTTGGGGTTACGACTTTTGTGTGTTGTTACTTTAATCAATCGGTAAAGGTAACTTTTATGAAGTTCCTCTAAATTTGGTTATCTTGCTAAGTTACTATTTTTAACTAATCTATGCTAAAGGAGGATATTGTTAGATCCTAGCTTACTGCGTTTGGGTCGTTCTATCCTTGTTGACAGTATATTGTCAAAACAAAAGGTAAGTCAGTTAGGTAGATGCTTCAATCAATAAGGAAAACCTGACTAAGAAAGATGTTCGAGAGTAGATACAACTCAGATAAAGATTACAATGCAAATTCCACTGAAGAATGCAGTACTAAAGTCAGAGTCCAAGACAAAGACAGGTCTGAAATCAAAGCAGGAATTAAATAGGAGTTGGATACTAAAACAGAGCAACTGTCAATATTATTGTACAACAGTGAAGAAGTTCGATATTGTAAGCAGAGAAATGTGCAAAAAGGACTGAAGAACTTTATGGAGACGACGAGTCAAGATTCTTGAACGAATAGAAGACTTAGTCGTTGAACATTAGATGATTCAAATAGGATTTAAAATTGGAGATCGGGGAAGGTTTTTGAGTTGTATTATATTTAGGACTGAATTCCTAGATAGATTAGATAGATTGAGTCTATAAATACTCGATATTGCAACTATGTGGATCGTCATTTTTTAACTTAAGTTTTGTGAGAACGAGAGATCATTATAATGGTTGTACACATTATCGATTTCATTAATTGATTGTTTAGGCGGAGCCTGTGCAGAGGAAGACATTCAACTCTTACTGTGATATCAATTCTACATTTAGTTTTAATGTGTGTTTATCAGTTCATCACTGATTCATTAATCTCCTCAGTTCCTCTGATTTCCAATACTCTAACATATAAGTATAATAAAAGTAAAGAAATTTATTGTACATGCTCAACACGTGTAAAATGGATAAATGAAATAATAACAAAAATGTAGTTATGAATTGTAAGATACTTAGTTATCTTACATAATCTCATAAAAATTATCAAAATTCTTTTTAAGAAAAAAGAAAGTAGGGAGATTTGATACTAAGGGAAAGAACTTAAGGCAATAACAAACAGTCAGACTATTTGAGTTATAAGTTTCTCTATTTCAAATAAAGACTAGCTAAGTAAGACTTCAAATTATCGAAAGATTATAAGAAGTTATTATCATCCTTAGCTATATATTCAAAAAGAGAAGTGATTGAAATTGCCTTTGTAACTCAAGATAAAGGGGCCAAAAGTAGTGTAAATGTTAAGTAAATCTTTGATAAGCCTGTAAAGGGACCAATAGTGAAATAAATGTGAGAATAGCTCTGGTAAAATGGAACTGAGTAGACTTTTTTTTATAGAAATGAAACATAGAGATGACTTTGAGACTTTTTTTTAATGTCATCTAATAGTTAAGCATGACTAGAAGTCTAAGTAATTTTGTATCATTATCGTGATTCATTCATAACGTAAAAGACTAGTGTGATGCATCCACCTTTCATTGAATATTAGAATGAATTGGTGTATAATCAATATTATAGAGTCTGTCATGTTTCATTGAAGTAAACAGGAAGCAAAAGAATAAACAAATGTATTGTCTAGAAATTCTCACATATTTATGGAAATGAAAATTCTAAAGTAATGCATCCTGATAATACTTTAGATATCAAGTAATTATACCAAATATATCTTCACAAGAATCAGATAAGAATATGTCAAAACTCAAATGATTGAGGATTTGAACTAGTTAGTTTACATATGATTCTAGAGAATACATTATGTATTGGTTCAAAAGTGCAGTGCCACATCATGTGCTTTGACAATGGTGATGTTTATAAGAACTAGTATTTCAAGTTTTGAGTTAATGCAAGATTCTTGTTTTGGATAGTGAGGACATAAGATAAAACAAAAGTTATATACATGACGTACAACTCCATTGGACTATAATATCCTTTAGATTGAAAGCATTGAATAGAGGACAATATATAATGCTTAATAAATTTGAAGAATCGATTGTTCTTGTATAATAGTTTTGAAGTAAGCCAGAGATATTCATTTAGTATAGATGGAAAAGAAATAACATATTTACAAACTTGTATGGGGTACATGTAAAAGTTATGCGGTAAGAATATAACTAAAAAGTTTGCATGCATAGCAGGGAAGGCCCTCTCTCATTTATGTGCACATACATGAAGGAGGGCTAGGCCCGAGCCTTTCTATGGGCTTAGGCCTAGCCATTAACAAATTAAAAAAAAAGTTAAATTAAATTTAGTATAGAGAAAACAATATATATGCTTATATACATATAAATAATGTGACCACCTTTTGAAAAATATGAATGAAATGAGATTTTATCAATTGGCTTGGGAAAAATGACAAAAAAAGGAAAGACCAAATATGATGAAATTTGTTGAGCTGGGACTTGGTCAATGGGGTCCTACCCGAGACACGATCAGTGTGGGCAAAACACGAAAAATCTCATATTTTTGAAAATTTCAATAAAAATAAAGGAAAATGGAATTTAATGAATTATTTTTGAAATTTGGGATTTAGGGTTCTCAGTCAAGGTTTTTTTATATCGTAAACGAGTTCTTAGCGATTGCGTGAAAAATTTATATTTCGACTTTGAACGCGTTTTAACTTAGATAAAACACTAAAATATATTTAATCAACAACAGAGACTTAGAAATTCATCATCGAGTGTTGGTACGTGTTTTGGGGCATGTGAGGATTGTTTTTGAGTTATTTTAGATGTTGTTTAAGTTAAGTAAAACCAGTAGGAAAACCATGCATGCATTCACATTTAATTATTGTCTTAAATTTTAGCTTTGCATACTCTATTCCATAAATTAATGTCATGGACTAAGCCCATCGAGTTCCTCTTGGTGGTGACTCAAAAACGACAAAAGCCTACCCCACTGAGCAGAATTGCCCTGCTCATTATGAGTCGAAAATGACCAGAGGACTACTAAATGAGGTTCGAAAGCTTTCATGATGACTCGGAAGTGTCCAAAGGTACTACCTATTGAGAAGTGTTGGGCCCGCAAGTAGGACTAGTCGACGACCATTGACAGGACACTCCCAAGCCGACCCTCTACCTTACGAGAGAGACATACTTAGCGGCATGTCCTTTTTGTTATTCTTGTATTCATTATTTATCTTTGTTTCCAATATTAACTTATTTCCATACAATTGATGTTTTCCTTTCTAATTTTTTTCCCATCCAGAACTAAGTTATTATTTTTGATTTCTTATGAATACATCGTGGGCTTCTCTGGACTTTACTCACTAGAACTTTTTACTATTTGATAATGAATTGTAGATCCTACGACGAGCCACGACCAGAAGGTGCTAGGAAACTATTTGTCGGACTTCCTCGACTGCTTTCTCTTGTAAGTATTTGATATATATATCGTATTTATTTTTATGGATTTTGGAAAACTTAAGGGACACACCTGATATATGTACCATTTTTTATCTATCACCTTTGATTCATGACATCTATGTATATATTGTCGGTTCTCGACCCTTTAGGGCTTTTCATTAATGAAAACACGATATTTTTTCCTTTTTATTGTTATTTCTATTTAAGGCTCTCGCACTTGTAATTGCTTAATTTTACTAAGCCACTTAACTTATTGATAAATGTTAAGTCAAGTACTAATGAGACTTATAATTTCTCTAAAACGATTGAATAATTGACTAACCACTGGAAAACGTGTAAGTTAAGAAATAAGATTTAAGGCCGTTATCTGGATGCATGTCGTGACGTAGTGGTGTCGGCGATGTATCCGGGAAAAGTTGCGGTGCCCAAATTTGCATCGAGATTAGGAATCTTCACATTGTGCATTATCGTTTGTCACTACACAAACTCATTACTTACCACTAGTTTCCAAAACTAAACACATTCAATCAACAATTGAGAATTAGAGAAGAAAGGGTTAGTGTTTTTACTTAATCTTGATGATCTTATGTTCGCGAAGTCCCTCTATACACCATTGCACCACCAAGCCCTAGGTTAGGTTCTTTGTACTTTCCTCACTTGTTGTGGTTTGAAAGCAAAAACGGTGGCTAAAATGTATAATGTGGTTTACATACTAGAGTCAGTGAGCTAGGACTTAGATGACCCATCCAAGCCCTACTTCTCGTCTTAACCTCCTTTAGTTCTAGGATTATCTAGATGATTGTCAATTATCTATCATTTTAGTTTGTCCACTCAATTACGAAAATGCAATTGTGTGTTGTTTATATCAATTAACTTGTTATTTAAGTTATTTATGCTTACTTAACTTAACCACCTTAGCACACTTAATATCATATGATTCACACTATAAGCATGTCAATACACTAATACCATGTATAATTACCAAAGTAACCCTAATGATATAACTAATTACTAGATTTGGAAATTTGGAGCATTCCATTACTTGACCAACTAACTTTAGATGTCTGCTTTATTTCTTTTTATTTATTAATTCCTAAAATCCCTTTTAGGAAACATTGACTTTTAATTAGCACCGATTTTTGATCTAAATTGTCACTAACATAAGCCAAAATCTCGACGAACCAGTCTAACTTTATAAAACCTTAGTAAAATTGGCTTTAGACAAACCAAAACCCAAAAATCTAAAATGATGAGGAACCTAGAGGCTGACCAGGTTATTTATAGGTGATTAGGGATAATCTCGATCAGTCAGTCGCCCAAATGATGAAGGATTTGACAAAGATTAAGTTCAAGATCATAACAATCCATATCATAGGGGTGGTTTATTTAGATAGGTAATTTAGATTTATGAAGGGATGTTAAAGTTTAATTTAGACCAGTCTTATGGTTTCTAAATTAGTTTTAGGCCATCAAAGTCTGATTGTTTCTAATTTGGTTAGGAGTGAAGTTTTAGGTCAAAATAAGTATTAGCCCGAAAATTGAAATTAACAAGTTTTTGAGGATAAATAGAAGTGTATATTGCATTGTCTCAATACCTATCAGGTTCCTCTAAATTTCTTTTATGGAAAAAATATCTCCATAGGAAATTAGATAAGAATAATTGTCCTATCGATATTTCTCATCCCTGGCTATTTCTCACATTAATGGAAATGAGGAGAAAAACTCATCCTCTCATATAAATGGGAGAGCAACTTCTATACAATTGAAAAAATGTAAGGTTTGCACAATTACCAATCATAATGTGATATATGTCATTCTCTCCATTAAATAATACATGGTTCATTGCGATTGGTGATTATGTGAACCTTACAATTTTGATTTGTATAGAAGCCGTTTGGTAGAAATGGAGATGGCAAACCCCTACTTCACGCCTTCCACTTGCATTCTTATGGAGATCAAAGAAGTTGCAAAGAGGAGGTCACCTTGTAACTTTATTGACAAAAAATAGTGGACTACAATATAGAGAACACTTGATAACTAGAGATAGAGTGACTCACTCTTCTTCTTCCCAAGATCAGAAGGTCTGAACCCACAATCAACAATTACAAATTGCTTACCACATGAATAGTGACAAGTTTTATACTCATATACCCACCCCACCTACTGCTCTCACACGCATGGACACCTTATCTAATTAGAAACTCCCCTCCGAACTAACACCTTATCCTGAAGGTGGAAGGCTGGAAATGATTTCCTTATGTGCTTCACTAGTTCCCAAGAGGCATCATATTGAGGAAGTGTGTCCTATTTGACTAAAACTTATGGGGTCAGTAGAGGAGCAGTGATAGGAAAGGACGAACTCTAGCTCTATGAAAGAAACCACCAAGTCTGGCTCGAAGGGTGGTCGGTCTAAAGACATAGTTGTGCTGCCCACTACGTGTTTGAGTTGCGAGACATGAAAAACATGATAGAAATATGAAAATTGAGGTAACTCCAATTTACATGCCATAACTCTGATCCGATCTAACACCTTATCGGGCCCAAAAAATTTAGAGCTGGGTTTAAAGTAAGAATAATGGGACAAGGACAATTGTCGATAAGGACGCAACTTGAGAAAAACCAAATCGCGTTCATTGAATTGGACATCACTACATTTTGGGTCTGCTAAATGTTTCATCTAATTCTGAGCAGATAGTAGCTAATCATGTAGTTTGACTAGCACTTACTCCTGAGCTCGCAACAACTCATTGACATATAAAAGGGGTAAGGAAGAAGAAGAACCATATCATACTAGAGAGGGTGGCTCTCAGTCATACACTATCTTGATAGGAGAATAGTTCAAGGGTGTGAGGAATGAGGTTTTATACAAATATTGCACCCAGTGCAGCCAATCCGACCACTCCTTAGGTCACTGGGAGATGAAACCGAAGGTAGGTCTCCAAGTAATGATTGACGACTTCGGTTTGCCCATCACATTCAAGGTGATAATTTGTGCTTCGATTCAGTTGAGTTTTTTGATGTCAAAATAAGGCACACCGAAAATGGCTGAGGAAGGTTTTGTCTCGATAAGAGGCAATGCTCAGAGGGAACCAATATAGCATCATTACCCCTTTAATGAAAGTCCTAGCCACTGCTTTTGCTGGAAAATGGTGTTTTAAGGGCAAAAAATGTGCAACATGCTGAGGCAGTCCACCACGACTAGAATAGCATTTCATCCACGGGACACGAGCAATCCTTCAAAAAATCCATGGAAATCTCCTCCCAAGTGTCCACTAGAATGGGTAGGGGATAAAGGAGACCTCCCGGAGCAAAAGTCTCATACTTGCTACGCTGACACGCGTCACATGCCACCAAAAATGCCTTAATGTTTTACTTCATTCCCTACTAATACAACTCTGCTGTGAGGCGTGTGTATGTTTTCAAAAACCCCCTATGTCCACCTACTGGACTAGAATGGAATTCCTTCCAAATTCCCTCCTTCAAGGATGATTACGACGATAGCACTATTCAATTTTTATAACGCAAGTGCCCTTGAAAAATCGACTATTTCTCCTTACCTGGCGGATCATCAATAACAGCCTTCAAAATGTGAGCTAATTAAAGGTCCTGCTCCACTTCCTGAATTCACTGAACAATCATCAAATGAAAGGATTGAGATGGAATGCAGGGCAGTAGTGACGTGATACTTGGATAGAGCATCTACATCTAAATTAGTGTGTTGACAAGTCAATAATTAGACATATTTTATAGCATAATTTAGGTTGAGTTTAGGCATAAATGATGATATAACACTAGTTATTCTCTTGTTTTTGTGATTTCAGGTTTTAAATAGGAAAATAAAAAATGGAATATAAGAGAAAGAAAAGAAAAACAGTCAACTTGAAAAATACACCAGCGATTAGCTAGCGATTTGAAATAACACTTGGAATCACCATCTAAATCGGTAGCAAAAGAAGGCCAATGAATCCATAGCGAATTGAAGAATGACCTATAAATCGCCAGTTGAATCGGTGGAGCACTAAGAGCTAAACTCTGTGATTTACACTGTGATTTGCGTATAAGTTAGGAATCGTTAAGAAATTGCTAAATTCAATTACGGGTTTTTATAATAGTATGAAGAATTTGAGTTTATCTACGATATGTATATGTAGGGAGACTATAAAAAGGCCAGATAGCTTCTAAATAACTCTCCAAATTCTTTCTTTTTGCTTTCCCTTTGCTCTATATTAGTTTTATTGTCTATGTTTGAAGATACTTTGGAGCTTTGATTAATATTAAGCTATTTATTCATTCATTATGTCTTTTAATTATATTTATGCATTGTTTATTTCCAACATGAGAAATTAGTCTATCAATCAAAACAAACCCTAGACAATGTAATATATTTTAGATTGCTAGATAGTTATAATTAAAAAATTACGAGCTTAATGCTTTAAATATATTCATACACGTCAATCACGGAATTAACAAGTTGTTTTTGCGTATTACAACTAAAGGAGGTTAGTATTGCATGCATAGTTGCAAATTTGTTATGTGGTATTATGATTTTGAATCTATATCTATAGTTATTGACATTAATTATAGAAATAGTAACTACGATTAATCTATAGGGCATCTCCCGAGTGGATGTTCTAGGTGATTATGTTCTAAGTTGTTTATTATGCGGTTTCAGTAATATTGGCTTAGATTAGGCATCATTTTTATTGAACTTAATGCTATCGTATTTCTATGGTGTTGCATTTTATCCAATGGATATAATTACAATGATAAGAATGTGGCATTTCTATTGAATTAAGGAAAGTCGGTACTGGCTAAAGGCTATCAACCTATTATGATGTAGGGTTTAATGATTCTAAGATTCTATGTTTTATGATTATAACTATAGTATGAGGTGATATTATGTTCTAATGTTTGAAAGTAGTCCAAATATATATTATATTGTTTAGTGGGGGTTTGTTTAGATGTTTATTTATTTATATTGAATTGAGTTTTAATATTATTTAGTTTAGTTTGAATTTGAATGTTTAGATTAATTTAGTTAGTTTAGTCATTTAAGTTAGTAATCATAGTTGTTACTTATTTAATATTTTAATTCATGTTTAATTGAATTAACTAAATTAATTAAAACAAGAAAAAAAATTACTTTCCTTTGAGATTTCAAAAATCCTTGTGGAGAGGATATCATATTTACCACTACTACAAGTTAATAGTAAAATACAAGAAATTATTGTGCACGCTCGACATGTGTTAATTTTTGGCTTGTTGCCAGGGATTTTTAGATAATTTTAAAGGATTCTTGAAGTTGTATGGTCTACATACTTCGTCGTGTTAATTCATCAAGATCTTTACATCCGTTTGATCTTGAAATAATTACAACTTTTAATCGGAGTTTAAAATAACAACAACAACTTAAGGAAAATTTAGTTAATAGGATAGAAGATAATAATAATGATATTAATGACAATGTCATTAATAATAATAATGATAATAGAGTTATCAATAATAATAGAGAACTCACTTTTAGTGAGCAAAATAAAATGTTACAGCATATGAGCTTATGTGTAGAGCATACCTCGATGGATTTCTGGAATTTGAACTTAGATTTGGATTAATTAGTGCCTTCCCTAACTTATATGGTGAAGACAATGAATACCCACATAAATTCATAAGGGAGTATCAACATAAAGTAATGAAATGAGACCAAAAGAAGGAACTTTAGAACAAGTCAAACTTAAGGTTTTCCTTTTACATTGAAAGATCAAACACAAGACTGGTTGTTCTAGCTTCCACAAGATTCTATAACTACATGCACCTAAATGTTAGAAGCTTTCCTAGACGAATATATGCCTGCTAGAAAAATTAGTTCCTATAGAAAGCAAATCACAGTTGCTAAGATGAAAGATGATGAAAACTTAAATGAATTTTGGGGTAGATTTCAAAGACTAATTTATTCTTGTCCACAACTTGAATATACTCAAAGAGCTTTATTAAAATATTTTTACGAATGACTCAATCACTTTGAACAAAGACTACTAGACACAGTATGTGGTGGATCTTTATTTGAAACAACACATGTTTTAGCGAAAGAAGTAATTAATAAAATGGCAAAACAATCAAAACAATATGGTGAAAAGGTTGAATCTTCAAGAAGAAACTCTATAAAGTAGATAGTAAGAAAAATAATGCAACCAACGATAAAATTGATGAATTATCTAAGATGGTTAAGTTGTTAGTTAACTATAGATCCAATCAAGTTAAGGCTTGCGGATTCTTTAAAAAGGTTACACATACTAGGATGCATGTCCTACTCTACAGGAAGAAAATACTGAAGAGGTTAATGCAATGATGAATCAATTTTTTGGTCCCCCAAGAAATCAATGTACTAATAATACTTATTATCTTAGAAGACCGAATCCAAATCTTAGTTATGGTCCTAAAAATCATAATTATAACATTTATAGACCGAGAGCTCAGATACAATCTGCACCTAATTCGTAGCCTCAATAAAATACTCAATATATAAATCCAAATTTAGAGCAATACTGCATAACTTTATGAGTCAAGTCATTAAGACTTTACACATATTTCTCAAAATCAAATAAAGACTAACACAAACATTAATGAATTGAAAAACCGATTAATTCCTACCAAAAAAAACCAGTTAATTTTAATGAATTTACAAATAAATAGGTTGAGTACTCAACAAATTAGTCAAGCTAAAGCACCTACTCAAGCCAATGTTGCTCCTACTAATCAAGCATAAGTTAATGTTATATTCAGTAATAAGAATGACATAACTATAATTAGCAAGACACCTAAACAAAGCAATAAAAGGAAGGTTCATAAGACTATTGAAGAAGAAGGAGAAGAAGAATAAATGATGGCTAATATAATTCCTACTAGAGAATAAATGGTTGAACAATTGAAACATACACCTTTTCCTAGAAGGTTGTGCCCGTGATATTTAGCCAAAGTTGAAAAACATGAAAAATCTTTACAAAAGTCTGAATTAATTAATGAGGATAAAAATGATAAGATTTCTAATAATTGGAATGAAGATATGTGTTCATATTCTACCATTCCCCAACGATTAGATGATGTTAGGGATGAAGAAATCAATGAAAACATTCTTCAAACATTAAAGAAAATAGAAATCAATAAACCATTGGTGGAATCAAATATGCGATTTTCTAATTATGATGAAGTTTTGAAAGAATTCTCTGAATCGAAGTATAAATTTTTAGAAAAATCTAAAGAAAACTTAAGACAAAAGGTATCTTCTTTAATTAAGAAAATACCTGAGAAATGTTCTGATCTAAGAATGTTTGGAAGTCCTATCACATTAGGAACTTCTTTTATAGATATTTCTATGTGTGATCTTGGAGCATCAATTAATGTTATGTCACTTAAACTATATGAGTCATTGAAAATAGGTTAATTGACTAATATAACTATTATTCTTACCTTAGCTGATAATATAATTATTAAACCTTATGGTTTACTATAATATGTCTTAGTAAAAGTAAATGACTTAATGTTTCTTCCTAACTTCTATGTCACGGAAATAGGAGACTCAGTATCATCTAAATCTCTGCATATACTTTTAGGAACACCATTCCTTAAAACAACTAAAACAAAGTTAGATATCTTTGAAGGAACAATGTTTATGGAACTTGAAAATAAAATTGTCACTTTTCATTTTAATGATGAACAGATCTATGGAAACTCTGATGAATTTGATAATAAACAAACTAAGGATAATGAATCTTTAGAATTAAATCATCATGAATCTGAATTATAAACTATTAATGCAATAACAATGGAAGATGAAAATGCTAAGACCATGAACAAGCAAGGTGAAGGTATTTTTTAACCAATAGAAAATAACTCAAAAATGGAGGGTTAAGCAAACAAACAATGTTAAGAATAATAACATGGAGGAACCTAAATCTACGAAAAATAAGAAGAAAGAAAAATCCAACAGTTGTCAAGGTCGATGATCCATGAGAGATATATATATCAACATAAGGTCAAATGGGTTTGGTGCTTTAAAGCTATATGTGATATAGGTTCTAGAGCAAACTACATGCCAATTCATTTTTTCTTTAAATTCAATTGGAATTGGATGTACTTGCATCCCAAAAAGTTACCCTACCAAACGGATATTCAGTAAAACCAATAGGTGTGGTTACTAATGTACCAATTCAAATTTACAAGTATATTATTCTCAAAGACTTTTTGTTGTGCCACACTTTAGCAACGAAGATCCTCCATTAATATTAGGATGACCTTTCTTATCCACTTCGTGTCATGGATACTCTAAACAAGACAATTACTTTTTAAGTGCATGACCGAGCAATCACTTTCTAAAACACCACAAGAGTGGATAATCCTACACTTAAGTTTATAGAACCAGTCTAGAACTGCATGATTCAGTCGAACCAACGACAGTAAACAAAGGCGCTTTTTGGGAGGCAGCCCATATTCTATCTTTAATTTCAGTTTTAGTATTACGATTAGTTAGTTATTTTTATATTCTCTCAACTTTTGACTCTTATAATGGGAATATTTAGGAATTCAATTCTGAAATAGTTTCATGTAAGGGGGTTGATTGAGCCAATTAATTTACGTACTATATTTTCGATATGCATTGATTAATGTTAATTAGTTATTATGGCAATAAAATAGATTATTTAATATATATATATATATATATATCATAGTTAAACTCTAGAAATTTTGAATACTTCTACCTTTATTGTATAAATATGCAATAGTTAAAAAATAGATTTAATTGAAAAAATAGATTTAATTGAAAAAATAATAAAATTTAAGTTAGTGATTTCCTAGCAATTCCAGTTTGTACCTGAAATCGCTGAGAAAATCGGCAGCAGTATGTAGAATTTTTAGCACAAATTTAAGTCAGCGATTTCTTACCGAACCAATTTCATAACTAGAAATTGCTTGGCAAATCGATGTGCCATTGATGCTCATTTCCAACAATTTCATCAGCGATTCCTCAATGAATCTACTTAAACCCTAATTAACTGAGAACGAATTCGAATTTTTTAAAAACATAAACTCCAAATTACCACATTTAAAACCTTCATTCTCACAAACCATTGCAACCTTTTAATCAAGAGATCAGTTTTTGACTATATTCAACTTTCCACAACAGAATTTTAGTGTATTTAAGTGATTCACACCTCAATCTTCATACATTCAACTCAAAACGTGGTGAGTTCTGAGAGTGTAATGCCACCTAAGGCTTGAGCAAGGGGTTTCGGATTGGAACTTGGATGAGTGTTATAGTGAAGATTTTTGAGTCCCACACTTGAAAGAATCACTTTCGAGAACATAATCAAATAAAACCCTAATTTTTTATGGATTAATTTTTTATTTTTAGTCGGTTTTGGATTGATTATTAGGATATGAACTCAATTTTGAATTTTAATTTTTAAATAGTTTTGATATTGAATAATTTCTATTATACTAATAGTATGGGAGTAATGTGGTTATTTGTTTATTATTTTCAAGTTTTTTAAATATTTTTCATATATGGCGAGTAGATTAAATTATATACGCAAGCTAATTTGAGACTAAGTTTCAAATGAGTTTGGGCGTTCTTTATGAATATTTATCGATTGATTTGAATTACATATAAAATTTGTTTTTTCCAATGCTATTTTATCAACAATTCTCATATATATTTCAAACTCTCAATTTCAAAAAAAAAAATTCCCGATGATTTATTATTCTCGATAGATAAGTTGAATTTCATCGAATCCATTTTCGACAAATTTGGTTCCAAATGATTTTATAGGTCAATTCTTTTATTTACAATATTCCAAATGGTCGGAGCTGGTAAAGGTAAAAATTCACGAGAAAAGAAAGGGAAGGGAAGTTAATAGGAAAATCAAAAACAAAATTTAAAGTTTCTCAAATCCAACCCACATCAATATCTTTCAATAAACCTAGGATTAGACCGCAAAGAGAACTTACTCCACCTTCTTCATTTAGTTGCAAAACTGAGGATGATTATGTTGATAAGGAGGACATAGAGGAAGTTGAACAAGAGATACCGATGTGGAAGAAAAACTACGAACTGAAAAAAGAAAATTTTGTCTATGAGAAAGCCTACAAAAAATTTAGGAATGATGTAATTAATGATAGGAAGTTAATCCTGGAGAGAGGATTTAATTTGAAAAATGAATTAAAGTATGGGCTTAGGATCCTAAACATCATAAAGGCAACAAACTTGGGTTTATTGATTAGGGGTTACAATCATCTAGACTTAGAGGGTATTCCTAGTGAAAAGGGTTGTGAAACCTTAGTGAGAGAATTTTACATAAATACATATGAAAGTGAAAGTAAGATCGAGTCCCGAGTTCGAGAAAGGAAAATGGATTATTCCGCAGTAAGAATACATGGATAATTTGGATTAACGGAGTTTCACTAAAAACAAAACAACGAGTACCCCAAACCTGAGTATGAAATTAAGTATCATTTCCCTACAGAGATGATAAGAAGAGGTTTAGAGGCAATCCATAGAGATGGATTTATTTTTTATATGGAGGGGTATCCCGAACACAACCACAAAAATGTTTAGGAAAACCTCTAAAGCTTAGTGTTATTTCATGAACTTCAGCTTACAGTCAAGCCTACAGTATTATGAGATAGTGAACTACAAGGTCACCCTACTTTACCACATTGTTATGGGAATAGGATACTTGGATGTTGGAAAAATCATTTATGAATCGATTAGGAATGCCATCACCACCAACAAGAAATTCATTTCCCCTTGATGATTATTACCTTTTGTAGGGTGAACAAATTAAACATTGCAAGCCTTGACATAGGTGTTTTACTGGAGAAGACCATCACTGATGAGATTATAGATAGATATGGAAGAGTGAATGCTTATAAAGCACAGAGGATGAGAGAGAAAGGGCTTAGATAGCTAGAAGAGAAACCGAGCAAAGAAGGAACATCAGATACGACATGAAGAGAATCTTGGAAGAAATGTTGGAAGCTATAAATGATTCGAATGTGGAGCAGCCTGCTAGGGATTATGATGGATTATACATGAAAGATTCAGAGTTAGCTTTTATAGGCACTATTTTGAGCAGTCAGATGACCATTCTCCGTAATCAAGACTTGGTGTTTGAGAACCAGAGAGCCTTAGTAAGGAGCATCCACATAATGGAGCGTACGATGTCCAGGAGAAACAAACGTCAAGAAAGTACAGAGGTTCTTATACCATCTACACATATAAGATTACCACTTAGTAGTAATCTTGATATTCCTGCATTGCCACATCAGGAATATCATCTTTACGACCACGTTGTGAGCTACCAATCCTAAAGGGATTGATTTAGCAGAGGATGATGACGACGCAACTTCCAGACTCCAACATTGATTCCTTTATTTTATTTTATTTTCTCTATCTCCGAGTAATACTATGAGAACTCATTTATATAATTATGGTAGTGGTTATATACTTTGTGTTTCATGATGATACATTATGTTAATGGTGGTATACTATGTGGTACATTCTATTTAGTGTTTGGTTATGATATTTATTACACTTGCAATATGATGGTGATGTTTATTCATTAAATTGTTATGCACTCTGTCTTATTATACTTTCGAATTAAATTAATACTTGATTGTCATATTTATTTTATTTTATCAATTCTTTTGTAATTCACGTGGTATGTTTGTTATGTTGAAAATCAGACTTCATTTTTAAACCTTGAAAATAAGGTTTAGAATGAGTTTTGTGGTATTTTAGGTGAAGTATGACATTTATGAAAATGAAAGGAAAGAAAAGTAGAAGAAAAGTCCAGAATTACTTTTAATCTGATATTTAAGTGAGTTGATGAAATTTTTTAAATTTCTTCCACAATAAGGTAAGTATGAATTTTATTTTTTTTTATTTTTTAGTTAGGAAAAGAATGAAAATAAATATATAATAGATCTTGAATTGAAGTGATATTTTATTACACAAGTAAATTTTATGATAGAAGGAATCAATTTTTATACCCTTTTTTATTAACTTTACTAGTTGATGTATACATTTAATTGAATGCTTTGTTTTACTCATTATAATGGGTAGAAGATCAAAATAATAGTACAAAATAAACAAGATAGATTACTAAGAATCTTGTGATACAAAAACTATTAATTAAGTATTTTTACAGTATATATATATATATAACAAGGTATTATACCATAATTGAAAGAAGAAATGGGTTAGAAACCAATGAATTTCTATAAGTTAGAAAGAATGATTTTTTTCGATTTTAATGGATAGTGAGAAATGTTAACAAGAGTTCATAAAAAATATATATAAAAAGTCATATAGATTCGAAAGGAAATGGAAGAAGAAATCTATAATGGAAAAAATGTGAAAATGTCCAAAGGAAATGGAGCATGGACTCAAAAGTTAAAGTAAAGTAAAAGAAATATGTCAAAAATAAATAATTACAATGGAGTAGAAGAAAAAATGAGAGACGAAAAAGATGGAGGTTCTTAAAATCATCAAAAAAATAAAGATTTAACTCGAGTACTTGAAGCTAGAATTGAATGATGTATTTCTCAATCTAACATGTTTCAAAAGACATATTCATTGGTATCTTAGCAAAACTCCTATTGATTTTGATTATGGTACTATTATAAAGTATTTTCTAAAAGTGAAATTAATCTTGTGGTTTTTGTGTTTTGAGATTCTATATTAGTTATCATAAGCTTGATGCTTGTCAGTGGAGATTGAGAAAACTTATGTTGTGCACTAGCTTTGACAATAATCTATAAATTCTAAAGATTGCTACATTAGGAGGCTGAGTTATCATTAAGGGACGTTTTGATTTGACTAAATCATTTTTTTCTATCATCACTTTCATTTACTAGTGGGTAATATATTTTCATTTGAAAATCACTTCTATTTTAAAATTTCTATTATTTGAGTTAAGGTGAATTAGTTAGAAATTAGTATATAAGAATTAAAAGATAATATGATTAAGAGTATTCTTTTGCTCAGAATGGCAATGTGCTGAGTTTGGGTATTTGACAAATCAATAATTAGATACATTTTATAGTGTAATTTAGGTTGATTTTAGGCATAAATGATGATATTACACCAGGAATTCTCTTGTTTTTGAGGTTTCAGATTTTAAATAGGAAAATGAAGAAATGGAAGAAAAAATAAAGAAAAGAAAAATAGTCAACTGGAAAAAGGAACCTGCGATTAGCCAGCGATTTGGATTAACACTAGAATTCGCCTGTTAAATCAAACAGAAGAAGACCAGCGAATCCACAGCGAAATGGTGAATGAACTATAAATCGCCAGCTAAATAGGTGGAGCACTGAGAGCTAAAATCAGTGATTTACTCAGCGATTTGTACATAAGTTAGGAATCGCTGAGAAATCGCTAAGGTCGGTTACGGGTTTTTTGGATTAGTATTAAGAATTTGAGTTTATCTAAGATATGTATATGTAGGGAGACTATAAAAAAGCCAAAGAGCTTTGAAATAACTCTCGTAATTAGTTATTTTTGCTTTCCCTCCGCTGTATATTAGTTTTATTGTATATGTTTGAAGTACTTTGGAACTTTGATTTATATTAAGGTATTTATTCATTTATTATGTCTTTTAATTATATTTATGCATTGTTTATTTCCAATATGAGTGAGTAGTCTTTCAATCTAAGCAAACCATAGACAATGTAATATATTTTGGATTACTAGATAGTTATAATTAAGGAATCATGTGCTTAATGCCTTAAATCTATTCATACACGTCAATCACGGAATTAACAAGTTGTTTTTGCGTATTACAACTAAAAGAGATTAGTATTGCATGCATAGTTGCAAATGTGTTATGTGGTATTATGATTACGAATCTATGTCTATATTATTGACAACAATTATAGAAGTAGTAACTAGGATTAATCTATAGGGCATTTTCCAAGTGGATGTTCTAGGTGATTGGGTTCTAAGTTGTTTATTATGCGGCTTCGGTAACATTGGCTTAGATTAGTCATGATTTTCTTTGAAATTAATGCTATTGTATTTCAATGATGTTGCATTTTGTCCAATTGATAGATTTACAATGATAAGAATGTGGGATTTCTATTTAATTAAGCAAAATCGGTGTCTGGCTAAAGGCTATTAACTTATTATGAATTAGGGTTTTAATGATTTTAAGATTCCAAGTTTTATGATTATACCAATAGAATGAGTTGATGTTATATTCTACTATTTGAAAGTAATCCAAATATATATTATATTCTTTAGTGGAGGTTTGTTTAGATATTTGTTTATTCATATTGAATTGAATTTTAATATTGTTTAGCTTAGTTTAAGTTTGAATGGTTTTGATTAATTTATTTAGTTTGTTCATATCACTTAGTAATCATAGTTGTTAATTATTTAATATTTTAATTCCCATTTAATTAAATTAACTAAATTAATAAAAAAAGAAAAAATAACTTTCCTTTGAGATTTCAAAAATCCTTGTGGAGACGATATCACATTTACCACTACTACAAGTTAATAGTAAAATACGGGAAATTATTGTGCAAGCTCAACGCGTGACATGTGCCCGGACTTGTAGTGGATATCAAAATGGAACCTGAGTAGCTTGATAACACATCGTTGATACTCTGGGGCCACCTCACTTTGTTCCAACAGGAATTTAAGGCTCTTCTGATTCGTACAAACCAAATAATGATGTCCGAGCAGGTAGTGGTGCCATTTTTGTACGCCCAGGACAATTTCCATTAACTCTCGTTCGTATGTGAATTTGTTTAGAGCCCGATGAGACAATGCTTTGCTAAAACAAGCGATATGCCGCTCTAATTGAGAGAGCCAAACTCCAACACCAACGCCTGAGGCATTTGTCTCTATCGCGAATAAATCATTGAAATTAGGGAAAGCTAGGGTAGGAACCTCATTCATGGCTTGTTTAAGTTTATCAAAGGCAAAGGACGCGGCATCAGACCATTCGAAAGCGTCTTTCCTCAACAACAAGGCTAACGAAGCTGCAATCTTTTCATAATCACGTACAAAGCGTCTATAGCAGCCGGTGAGCCCCAATAACCCACATAGTTCTTTGGGAAATGCTATAAGGGACCAAATATCCATATCCTTGAGCTTCTTAGGGTCAGTGAACATTCCCTCATCAGAGTTAAGGTTACCCAAATACTGCCTGCGAGATCTAGCAAAACAACATTTCATTAAGTTGATAAAAAATGAATTGGATTTGAGGATAGAGAGAACATAAGATAAGTGGTTGCAATGGTCATGGTCTATTTACACACTAGAATGTCATCAAAGAATACCAGGACCGACTGTCAAAGGAGACCCTTGAAGATAGCATTCATCAATGACTGAAAGGTGGCCAGGGCATTTGATAGGTCAAACGGCATTACGAGTAACTCGTACTGTCCTTCAAAGGTGCGGAAGGCTACTTTATGGACATCCTAAGCATGTACTCAGATTCGATGGTACCTAGACCTAAGGTCCACTTTAGAGAAGAAAGAAGCCCCGTGAAGTTCGTCCAACAATTCGTCATTGTTTGGGATAGGGAAACGATTAGGTATTATGCACTTATTCAATGCTCAGTAGTCCATACAAAACCACCACTTCCATCTTTTTTATTCACCAAGAGCATTGCACTCGAGAAGGGACTATCTTCTCAATTTTCGATTTCTGAACATGAGGATATCGATAAGGCCTCACCCTAACCGGTGTTTAACCATCCTTCAATATGATGGAGTGGTCGTGGTCTCAATATGGAGGTAAACCATTAGGGGCAAAAAATAGGTTAGTGTAAGAATCCGTAATGGATTGGATAAAAGACTCGAAGACATGCTAGCAGACGGTACAGCAGGCGCCTCTAAGCTGCAGCACTTCACCAGAAAACACCCTAGTAAATTGTCTAGAACCTTGGACAACCTTACATGCTACCAGTGCATGATCGAGACTAAGGTCACCACGAATGATCACTGCCTTCCCCTAAACCTTAAAATACATAATCAGATTCCTCCAGTCCATTGTTGTGATGCCTAATGACTTAAGCCACATCATATTCAAGATCAAATCCAATTTCTGCATACCTATGGGGTAGAAATTGCCCGTGAATGAGAGATCCTAAAGGGAGACTACCACATCCTTACAGACCACCGAGCCAGTGAGGTAAGCTCTACCGCTAAAAAACACCCCATACTTTGCAGTGGGTGATACTATTAAGGACACAGATTCCACAAGAGCTGGACTAAAAAAATTTTAGTACACGCCACAATCAATCAAGATGACTACCTTTTACCCTGCACTTTCACCCCGTACCTTAATAGTGTGGGGGTCAGGCACTCCCTTGATTGCATGAGCAGAGAGCTCAAAAATCGAGTAGTCTCCCTATTCACCTAGGGTGTCTGGGGGAATCAAGTTGCTCCTCACTCATTTTGTCATGAACTAGCATAACATTAAACATCTTGGATTGGTAGCGGTAATTGGCGTGCCATTTTTCATCACATATGTAGCATAACCCCAACTTTCAACGAACGTGGGCCTCAGTCTCCATCAGCCATTTAAATTCGAGAGGAGACACATTCAGCGTAGCTGTGGTCGATGTCCCTAGACTGGAGGCGGCAAGGAAGTTAGGATGGATTTGGCAAAAGAGCCCACTGAAGAGCAGGGCTTGGCTGCACTTGTTTGTGGGATTTTAGTGGACCCAGTAATGGTGTAAGATACCCAAGTAGGTGGGAAAGCTTCAGACTTACTAACCAAACCCGAATTGGCTGGGCCTTTAGGCTCTGATGAAGACGTCAGCCCAAGCTCATCTCCTTCATCAATATTCTTCTTTATCTGAGTCGTTCGCTCCACCATCGCCCTCAATGTCGCCGAGGGCTCCACTTACATTTACAAACAAGTACAATCTTTCAAACCATTAATTAACACAACGATCTTGTATGGTTCTGACAACCCCTTCATATGCAAGGACAGTAGCTCAAAATGTTTATGATACTTAACTACTGTGGTTTCTTGTTTGATCAAGAAGAATTGTTGAGAAGATGCGGTTGATCTGTATCTGTAAACCTCCTACACAGTTGAGATATAAGATCCTGCCAACTCTCGAAGACTTTTGCATTTCCTTCATTTGCACCCAGATCTGAGTAGCACCGATCAGGCAGATCCGAGCGGCTCGGAGATTCAATACATTTGTCATCTCATGTAAGGTGAAATATTGTTCTGCTTGGTTTAGCCAAACAACCAGCTCCTCTCTATTACATGTAGGCATCTTGATCTTCCTAACTTCTGGCCCCGAGCTATACGATGATGCACTCTGATCTAGATTATTCTCTAACATCAAGTCTAACTGCAATCCTAAATCCGATGGCTCTAGACCTTTCGCCCTACTTGACTAACCAATCTGAGGGGATTCCCTCATGATTGTCTTCCATTGGTGCAAGAGGGTGTCTATCTTCTCATACAAGGCCTAGAATTGCATCTCCATTGTAGATCTTTTGCGAGTCTATGGTGGATTGTAACTCCCCCATGGAGATCTCAGTCTTCTTCATCTCGGCTTCCAACAGATCCACTCAGGGGCTTACCTTTAGTGCCATGTTTCGATGCTCTAATACCAATGTTGGAGATCAAAGAATCTTAATTGGAGCAAAGAGGGGGTCGCCTTGTCACTTTATTGATTAAAAAAGTAGTGGACTACAATGTAAAGAGCACTAGATATCCATAGATAGAGTGACTCAATCTTCTCCTTCCCAATACCAGAAAGTCTGAACCCAAAATCGAAAAATACAGAATGCTTACCACATGAACAATGAAAACTTTTATACTTACATACCCACCCCACCTACTGCTTTCACATGCATGAACATCATATCTGATAAGAAGTGTAATAGTCCAAAACTTACTAATAGTAAATTATTCTCTACCCAGGGTTACCGATCAGTGACGTGACCCAAAAGCAAGTACACGGTCTTAATACTCAACGTGAAGATCGAGAAATATGTTACTTTTTTATGGATGCATAGTGTGATGTATGTGTGCACAGTATACCCGAAAATATTTATTTAGTGTTGTATTTTATAAGTTTAGCTCATGAGCAAAGACATACCTCAAGATGCGTGCCAACATGAGATCGAGCTAGAGAGTGATGTGATAAGTCCAAAGTTAGTTTAATATGATTAATATAACTAATCTAATGTGCTTATAGTTGAGTTTATGTAAATGAGGCCCAAGTTAAAAAAATAAAACCACAAGCACTGATATGCCTCGGAATTTGTGTTGTCACCATCACTAGGTAACTTAGAGTATGGGTGTTAACATGACCAAGTATGAGTCATTGGATTGTTCTAGTGATGGGTGTTTACACTAGATCAAGGATCACAACTTAATCACACCACTATATAAATAAGTTAGTGGGATTTTCATACAAAATCCATTTGCATTTCTTGCAAGAGGAGAGAAGAGAGAGATTTATAGTGAACGTATAGCAAATCTACTGGGAAATTCTCATGAATTGAAGTGTAGTTGATGAAATTAAAAAAGCTTTTCAACTAGGTAAGCCAATCTTCATCACTACTTTGTTAAATTCAACAAAGAATTGTAACTTTTAGTTCAATTCTTGTTTTTCAAAAATTTTAGTGGGCAAATGACTTTGTTTTCAAAATCTAATTCCACATTTAGACTCCTTGTGAAATTCCAGTAATTCTACTATAAAGAAGTTCTGTATTTGGATTTGTTTTCATTAAGTTATAAGTTTTTAGAGTTCATGAAGTTGTAAAAAAAACTAGAAATTTTACATGTTGTAATTATGAACCAGCCTCTGTAATTTGGTCATAACTTCCTTATTTTAGATCAAAATGGACCCGTTCTTATAGCATTTGAAAACTAACTCATAGGGGAACAACTTTTGCCTACTTAAGTATTTTGAAATTCGAATGTTTTCATGTCTCAAACTCCTCTGTAACTTTGATGATGAATCTGAAATTTTTGGGTTCGCAGTTTTGTTAATGTCCTACTGTTTTGAGCATAACTCCCTCATTTCTTTTTGAATTGATCTAATATTATAGTATGATATTCCAGGATATGTTTTTAGGCTTCACTAAAAAAAACATCAGTTTTGAAGCTATGGTTTACGAGAAATAAAATTTACAAATTTATTGGTCGAAATCTAAAATTGTTTTGAGTCATTGTAGTAAAACTTTCATATCTCCTTTGATTCCTATCAAAAATCCACAAACCTTAAAGTTCTGGAAAACTAAGACATATCTCTAAAAACTTCCTTTCGTACTACAATACATAATTTTAACGTTTTAGTTGAAATCAACTCAAAAGTTGTTGCAACAAAACTGTTTTTATTTATTAAAATAGATTTCAACATAAACAAAGTATTAAGGGGGCTGATTGTGAAACATTAAGATTTAAGACTACATAAAAAAACTAGAATAATTTAAATTAAAATTTTTAGGACACCTCAGGAGCTTAAAGATGACTTACGGGGTATGGAATACGAGTTTGGAGTGGTCGAAAGCTGATAAAAGCTAGGAATTGCATGCATTTGAGGCAAGTAAACATGTTGAGGCAATTCTATCCATTTTAGTTCATTATTGAGTTAGTATATAGTTTTGGACTATTTTAATGTTGATCTTATATTCCTAATGTCATCCCTTGCATATACTTCCGTGTCTATGACTTCTTTGGCTATAATTGCGTGTAATGACTTGTCGCATGGAATTCCTTGTTTTGGTTTCGTTCTATGATTGGATTCCATTATTGTTGTTGATCTCAGAGCTATTGAAATGTTTTCTTAATAGCATGCTATGATTTTTTGACTCTTTTATTGGCGAATGTATACAACCATGTCAAAATGTTTGTTGTGTGATACTTGTTTATACAATCTTCAACATGAACTCTTCGATATGCATGACTTGAGGAGTCCACCTTTATAAGTGCCCTTACTTTATGAGTTGCACAATACCTAGGGTTAGATTCTCTGGAAACGTCAAAACTCCACGCACTTGATGTTTTACTTAATTTATGAGTAGCGAGGCTCATTGGGTTAAAGTCCCTGGGGATGTCAGCTTACCAAATCTAGATTTTCATGATCATTCCATCTATCATTCTTTGTAAATTGGCAATTGTTTGCATGCTTTCCTTTCAGTTTTTTCTTATTCATAGCTATTGTATGTTTTTAGTTACAGTTCTTTGTATATTTTGGAAATGTCGATGAATAGCTTTCAGGTTTTATTTTCTACTATATTGTACTCACCGTCCTTTTGATGATGGTGGGTGTATATTTATCGAGTAGCAGGCTAGGGAAGGAGAAGATCGACGACTACCTCTGAGCCCTCGTGAGTGGTTTATGCTATTTTTGTAGTTAATCATTTAGTGTATTTATTACATATGCCTTTTTGTATGATTTTAGGTTGAGTATTGGGATGAGAGACTAGACTTCCCGACTGATGCATTTATTATTTGGTTTTAGATTTCATGTGATCGTCTATCTTACCTGGTTTCTACAGTAGGTGTTTAAATAATGTTTCTGCTGATTTTATTAACTCTTCCACTGGTAATATTGAAATGATAACGACTTTAAAATTAGCTCTGAAATCACGAGTAACGATAAAATGAATAATATTTATCATGAACACGTATAATGAGGTGAATGTGATAAAAGTATAACTAATATGTTATTAAGTCCTATGTAGCATGGATTAGGGCTTAATGATGGGATTAGGCCGGGCGGTGCCCTGTTTGAGGAAACGAGCTATCATAATCGATATCGAAGCCAGTGTTTGTTGATCTTAGGCAATGGAGTAGAGTTTATTCTATAATGTAATACTAACGTCACAATTGATATTAGGATATATATTCTAGTTAAATATGAAACGAAACTTGTGTAAAACAAAAATCTTAGAAGTGGAAACCAGAAGGTCCTTGCCTAGCAACTATTAGTTAGGAAGTGAGTGACTATGAGTAGGGGATTGTATATGTACATGCTATGTTATATATATGCGATATTTATGTAGTAGTTGATTTTGCGATCGCTATCAACTTGAAGACTACAATGGCAGACCAGCACGAGGGGGAGATGATAGCGCCAGTAATAGTCAGTACACGATATTGGTTAAGGATTTTCATAAGCTATTCGATAGAGTTGCGACAAAGGGCCAGCAGTTTGTTGACTTCATAGCATTTATGATGGTACGCATTACCGCACTTACACAGGCCGCCACCACCGCTACTACTTCAATTGCACTACTTCGAGCACTTGAGACTTATATTATTACTACTCACAACGTGCGACGTTTCACTGCTCAAGTACAGCAGTTAACGAAGCTCCTCATGATGATACGAGAACACTTGGCTTCACCAACTTCGATAGAGAACAATAGGAAAATAAAGAGAGGTAAGGGACATAATAAAATGAAAAAGGGATCCGAGGGATCTGGATTGGCGATACCGGCATATGAGGCATGCGACATATTTCAGAGGTGATCAAGAGGGACACAACATACGCAGCTATCCATAATCAGTGAATAGGTCTTCCTTGCCAACTCTGGCAAGACATGCACTATCATAATTGCAGATCCGGCAGACACCAAGAGATAGAGGTCGAGATGCGTCGAAACCATGACAAAGACCAATACATAGTCAGACTATATTTACAGTACAGATGAGGCAACCAACTTGTTTTTTATGCTGTCAAATTAGACACATTAGTCGATAATATCCACAACCCATGGATTACTTTCAGCCATGAATTGAGAGCAGAACTGGAGGTAGCAACATCAATCCACAGGGAATGGGGAAGAGGAAACCATACGTGTCACCATAGAGACAGAGTTTGACGTACAATCAGGTGATCTCGAGAGGTTCGAGTAGATAGCCAACATGCTACAAATGTGGACAGACTGGACATTATGTTAGAAAATGTTCACAACTCCCGAGCTTGGAACAGCCTACGATATAACCATAAGCTGAGAGAGCCCATGTAGTGGCAGAGCAAGACCCAGAGGCGGCACGCAACTGTATTGAAAGTAAGCTTCTATCTTTTTCTACATTATGCATGTTCCTGTCATGCCTGAACACAACAATAGCTTGCAAATGATGATTTGTGGTAGAGTTGATGATTAAATGGTCGAGAGTGACCTAACATAATCCATGTTTCATGAGTTGGATTATTGGGACAATTGAAGTAGTGTTGCCTAATAAGCACACTTAAAACTTTCAAAAGAAAATTATGTCGAGTAAGTTTTCTCTTGAGTACTGTGACTAGAGTGTCGTATATCGTGATAACATGTATGTCGTAGCTGAGCATGGACTCGCCCGCCATAATTTTTAAACCCAAGTTAAATGGTCAGTAGATCTAACAAGTCAATGATTAGACATATTTTATAGTGTAATTTACGTTGATTTTAGATATTAATGATGATATTACACTATGTATTCTCTTGTTTTTGTGATTTAAGGATTTAATTAGGAAAATGAAGAAATGGAAGAAAAAGAAGAGCAAAACAGTTAATTGTAGAAGAAGTCCAGCTATTAGCCAACGATATAAGATTACACTAAGAATTTCCACCTAAATCGGCAGTAGAGAAGTGCCAGCGAATCCTCAACAAATGGGAAATATACTAGAAATTGGCAGCTGAGTCGATGGAGTATAGAGACTAATTTTCAGTAATTAACTCAGTGATTTTTGTACAACTTAGAAATCGTTGACAAATCGTTGTAGTCGGTTACGGGTTTTTTAGATTAATATGAAGGATTTGATATTAACTATGATATGGATACTCAGGGAAACTATAAATAGGACCCTAAGGCTTCGAAATCAGTCTTTCCAAAGGCAATTACACATTCTTTGGAAGCATTCTTTTAGCCTTAAGTTAGCATTTTATTTAGTCTATATTTGAAGCTACATTAGAGCTTTGATTTATTTTGAGGTATTTATTTATTTATTATGTCTTTCAATTATATTATTGTGTTATTTATTTCCAGCTAGAGTAAGAAGATTATCAATCACAGATTTAATAGGTTGTTTTTGCACATCACAACTAATAATGATTGATATTGCATGCATAGTTGCAAATATGTATTGTGATATTGTGATTATGAATTTATGTCTATCATTATTGACAACAATTATAGAAGTAGTAACTAGGATTAATCTATAGGGCTATATTCCCGAATGGATGTGTAGGTGATTGTGTTCTGAGTTATTTATTAATTAGCATATTCTGATTTATATTTGATTTAGATTATGCATGATTTCCATTGAGTATTAATGTTATCATATTTCTATGTTATTGCGTTTTATCCAATAAATAGATCTACAATGATAAGAATAAAGCTTTTTCCATTAAATATAAGAAAATTGGTGGCTGCCTAAAAGCTATCAACCTATTATGAAATAGGATTTAATGATTCTGATATTCCATGTGATATGCTTATAACTAGGTTATTAAGTGGTGTTATGTTCTAGTGTTTAAATGTTATCCAAGTATATTACATTGTTTAGTGGGGGTTTGTTTAGATGTTTGTTAAGATATTTACATTATATTGAATTTGAATATTGTTCAGTTTAGTTTGGATTGAATTAGTCTAGTTAATTTGGTTAATTGAGTTAGTAGTTATAGTTTTTAGTTTTTTGGTATTTTAATTTCTATTTAATTAGATTAAATTAAGAAAAATAAGAAAATAGGAAAATAAGAAAAAACTTTTGTGCACGCTCGGCACATGTCAACTTTTTTGGCGTTGTTTACGGGGATTTTAAATAATTTCTTAAGTTTTTAGAATTTGTATGGTCTACACACTTCGTCGTCTTAATTCTATAGGATCATTACATCTATTTGATCCTGAAATAGATAGAACTTTTAATCGAAGTTTAAAACAACAACAACAACTTACGGGAAATTTAGCTAATAGAATGAAGGATAACAACGATGATATTAATGGAAATGTCATTAATAATAATAATGATAATAAAGTTATCAATTATAATAACAACAATAACACAGAACTCACTTTTAGATAAGCATATTCAACTTTACTTTTTAAATAAGTAGCCTACATTATCTCAAGTTGCTTAAGAAGAGTATTTATAGTCTTCAATTTCACTTTAATTGGATGTGATGTTATTTTAATTTATGTTGAAATATTTTGGTTGCATGTCGAATATTGTTCAAGTTCCTTTTAATTTTCAGGATTTGGATGGGATACGCTCTACTAGCTAAAGAATTTGTATAGTGCTTATCTATGTATCGGTGAAAGAATGATATAGAGTGTTTTGTAAACATTGTATATATGTAAATTTGTGTAGCCAGCTTGTGTAGTTGTTTGTATTTTGTTGAATAATGTTCATCTTGTACTATATAGTATAGTACTAATTATTTATGAAATGTTAATCTCATCCTTTTGTAGACATTGTTTGTCAAATTTTGATAATATACATACATATTTCCGATTTTGGTATTATTAGTAGCTTTTAATTTGTTTTTGCAGATTTTACTGCAGCTTTTCATTTTACTATTTACTATTTATAATTTTTTTTGAAAATTAACATTCGACAATTAGCGACATGTCGACGCTGTCGCTAATTTGTCACAGAATTCAGCGACAAACGATGTTTGTCGCTGAATAGAAATGGAATTGCGACAGATAAATCTTTTTGCTGATCAAGGCACAATCAGGCGATGACCTGCTTCGTTTAATCATTGAACAACAACAGATCAGCGACAGCACGCGTCTTTGCTAACTAGGCAAATCAGCGACAAACCGTGTCTGTTGCTAAATAGCGACAGATTTGCAAATGATTACACTATTTGCTTATGGACTTTGATCAAGAATGACACTGTTTCTGTTGTTTTGTCAAATGACAGATGTTTGTCACAAACTTGTCGCTAAACAGCAACATAACACAAAATATGTCGCTGAGTTGCACCAGCAACAAAGAGTTTAGCAACAGCTACTATCTGTCGTTGATTTGTTACAAAGTGGTTTAGCAACAGAACCGTACCAATTCAGCATCAGATTAATTTGTTGTTGATTTGGTTTATTTTTGTAGTGTATGTACATAGCATACCCCGATGGATTTCCTACATTTGAACTTAGATCTGGATTTGTTAATGCATTACCTAGCTTCTATGGTAAAGACAATGAAGACCCACATAAATTCATAAGGGAGTATCAACATAAAGTAAATGGGATGAAACCTAAAGAATGTATTTTAGAACAATTCAAACTTAAAGTTTTTCCTTTTGCATTGAAAGATCAAGCACAAGATTGGTTGTTCTATCTCCTACAAGATTTAATAACTATATGGACTCAAATGTTAAAAGCTTTCCTAGATGAACATATTCCTGCTAGAGAAATTAGTTCCAATAGAAAGCAAATCATAGTTGCAAATATGAAAGATGATAAAATTTTTGATGAATTTTGGGATAGATTCTAAAGATTAATTTCTTCTTGTCCATAACATGGATAAACTCAAAGAGTTTTATTAAAATATTTTTATGAAGGACTCAATAATTTTGAGCAAAGGCTATTAGACAAAGTATGTGGTGGATCTTTATTTGAAACAACGCCTACTTTAGCAAAAGAAACAAATAATAAAATGGCAAAACAATCTAAGCAATATAGTGAAAAAGTTGAATCCTCAAGAAAAAACTTTATGAAGTTGATGATAGAAGAAATAATATGTCTGATGATAAAATTGATGAATTATCTAAGATGACTAAGCTGTTAATTAATGATAGATCTAATTAAGTTAATGCATGTGGATTTTGTAATAAGGTTACACATCCTACAGATGCGTGTCATACTCTACATGAAGAAAATACTGAAGAGGTTAATGCAATGATGAACTAATTTTTCGGTCCCCCAAGAAATCAATATACTAACAATACATATTATCCTGGAAAACCAAACCTAAATCTTAGTTATGGTCCTCAAAATCAAAATTGTAATACATAAAGACCAAAAGCTCAAATGCAATCAGCACGTAATCAGCAACCTCAACAAAATGCTTAACCTACAAATTCAAATTTAGAGCAAATCTTGCATAATTTGATGAACCAAAGTCATCAAGACTTTACACATATTTCTCAAAAATCAAAATAAGACTGATACTACTATTAATGAACTGAAAAATCAGTTAAGTCAAATGAGTTTATAAATAAATAGGTTAAGTACTCAATAGAGTAATCGAGCTAAAACACCTAATCAAGCTATTGTTGCTCCTGCTAATCAAGCACAAGTTAATGCTTTATTCAATGACTAGAAAGACACACCTATAATTGGAAAGATACTTAAAGAATGTAAAGAAAGAAATCACATAAAACTATTGAAGAAGAAGAAGAAGAAGAAATGATGGCTAAATAATTGAAATATACACCTTTTCTTGAAAGGTTATACCCATCGTATTTAGCCAGAGTTGAAGCATATGAAAAATCTTTACAAAAGCCTGAAATATTTGATAAGGATAAAAATGATAAGATTTCTTATAATTCGAATGAAGATATGTATTCATATTTTACCGTTCCATAACGATTAGCTGATGCTAGGGAGGAAGAAAACAATGAAGACATTCTTGAAGCATTTAGGAAAATAAAAATTAACAAACCATTGATGGAATCAATTATGCAATTTTCTAATTATGATGAAGTTTTGAAAGAATTTATTGTATCAAAGGAGAAATTTTTAGAAGAATCTAAAGAAGACTTAGGACAAAAAGTGTTTGCTTTAATTAAAAAGAAAATACCTCAGAAATGTTCCGATCCAGGAATGTTTAGGATTTCTATCATATTCGGAACTTCTTTTATAGATTTTGTTATGTGTGATCTTAGAGCATCAATTAATATTATGTCACTTAAACTATGAGGTATTAAAAATAGGTTCATTGACTAATACACCTATAAATCTTACCTTAACTGATAACACAATTATTAAACCTTATGGTTTACTATAAGATGTCTTATTAAAAGTAAATGAATTAGTATTTCCAGCTGACTTCTATGTTATGGAAATAGAAGACTCAGTATCATTTAAATCTCTGTCTATACTTTTAGGAACACCATTTCTTAAAACAGCTAAAATAAAGTTAAATATCTTTGAAGGAATATGTCTATGGAATTTAAAACAAAATTGTCACTTTTCATTTTAATGATGAAGATGTCTATAATAATTATGATGAGTTTAATAATGAACAAACTAATGATAATGAATCTTTAGAATTAAATCATCATAATTTAAAAGCTGAAGTATATGTTATTAATGCAGTAATAATGGAATACGAAAATGCTATGACAAAGAATAAGCAAGTTGAAGACACTTCAAATCAAAAGAAAATAACCCAAGAATAGAGGGTTAAGCAACCGAACAATGTTGAGAACGATCTTAAAATAGAGGAATTTAAAGCTACAAAGAATAAGAAGAAGAAAAAGAAGAATTTAGCAATTGTTAAGCTCGATGATCCAGGAGACATATACATAAACATAAAAGACAAATGGGTTTGGTATTTTTAAGCTTTTTGTGATACAGGTTCTAGAGAAAACTAAATGTCAATTCACTTCTTTCTTCATACATAACTTGAGTTGGATGTACTTGCTTCTGAAAAAAGTTATTTTACCAAACGGTTACTTAGTGAAACCAATATGAGTGCTTACTAATGTATCGATTCAATTGACAAGTACACTATTCCCACAGACTTCTTGGTTATGCCACACTTCATCAATGAAGATCCTCCATTAATCTTAGAACGACCTTTCTTAGCCACTTCGCAAGCTATCATGGATACTCTTAACAAGACAAATACTTTTAGGGTGCATGGCCCAGCAATCACTTTCTAGAATGGAACTAGAGTGGACAATTCTACTCTTATGTTTATATAACCAGTTTAGAACTGCGCGGTTCAGTCGAACCAACGATAGTAAGCAAAAGTGCTCTGTGGGAGGTAGATCATACTTTATCTTTACTTTCACGTTTAGTATTAGGATTAGTTAGTTGTTTCTATATTCTCTAAACTTTTGACTCTTATAATGAAGATATTTTAGGAATTTAATTCCTGAATAATTTCATGTAAGGGGGCTTGATCGAGCCAATTTCTTTTCGTATTATATTATATTTATGCATTAGTTTTATGTTAATTGGCTATTTATAATAATAAGATTATTGTTGAATACAAATCATAGTAAAATTCTAATATTTTTTCACTAATTCTACATTTCTATTGGACATATATTTGATAATTATATGGGAAAATCAATTAGATTGAGAAAATAGTTAAAAATAGGCTGGCGATTTCCCAGTGATTCCAATTTGTATTGGAATTCACTGAGAAAAGCTAGAAGACTTGTGCAGAATCTTAAGTGCAATTTCAGGTCAGCAATTTGTCACCAATTTGAACTTATAACTAGGATTCACTGAACTATTTGCTAAACCACCGAGGCTTATTTTCAGCGATTTAGTCATCGATTTTTCAGCGAATCCACTTAAACCCTAATTCGCTGAGAACAAATCTTAGTTTTTAAAAATAAAAACCCAAAATCGCCACATTTATCTATTTCACACCCACAAACCATTGCAACATTTCGATCAAGAGACCAGTTTTCGACTAGATTCAACCTTTCAAAGCTAGATTTTATTGTATTAAAGTGATTCCCACCTCAATCTTTACACATTCAACCCAAAATTTAGTGACTTTTAAGAGTGTTGAGCCACATAGGGCTTAAGCAAAAGGAATTTGAATTAGAGCTTGAAGGAGTGTTCTAGAAGAGTTTAGAGTTCCAATCTTGAAAGATTCACCTTCAAGTAGGTAATCAATGAAAACCATAACTTTTTATTGAATATATTTTTGGTCTTTCATCGATTTTTGAATTTTTATTAGATTATAAGTTAAATTTTGATTTTTTTTTCTCCAAATTGGTTTTGATCTCAAATGTTTTCAATTATAATACTAGTATAGGAGTGGTGTGATGATTTTTTATTGCTATCAAATTTTTGAACTATTTTTAGTACACAGTGAATGGATTAAATTTTATACGCAAACTAATTTGAGACTAAGTTTCAAATGAGTTTGAGGGTTTTTGTGTTTGTCTATCGCGCGATTTGAATTAATTACGAATGATTATTTTTATCAATGATGTTTTATTGATAAATTTAATATGAATTTCAAACTCTTGATTTATAAATGACTTTTCCTTCTCCTTGTTAGATAGATAAGTTGAATTTTACCGAACACTTTTCCAACAATTTGGTTTTAAATGGTTTTATAGGTTCATTTTCTTTTACTTGTACTTATTCAAATGGCCGAAAATGGAAAGGGTAGAGGTTCAAATGAGGAGAAAGGAAATGGGAAGTTAGTAGAGAAAATAAAGAATAAATCCAAAGTTTCCCAAATCCAACCCACGTCAATTTTTTTTAACACGCCTAGAATTAGACCACAAAGAAAACCTACTCCACCTTCATCATTTAGCTATAATATTGATATTGATTATGTAAAAGAGGGGGAGGAAGTGGAAGAAGTAGAAGAAAATATACCAATAGGGGTGAGAAATTATGTACTTAGGAAGGAAAACTTTATTAATGAGAAGGCATTTACCAAATTTAAGAATTTTTTAGTGAAACAAAGGAAGTTGAGCTTGGAGAGGGGATTCAATTTGAAGAATGAATTGAAATACAGGCCTAGAATCTTAGATATCATTGAGGTGAGAAATTAGGGATTGTTGACTAGGGACTATAACCACTTAGACCTATATGATATTCCCAGTGAGAGGGGTTGTGATATTTTGGTAAGAGAGATTTATGCAAATGCTTATGGAAGTGACGGTAAGACAAAGTCACAAGCTAGAGGAAAAACAGTGTATTATTCCGCTATAAGAATAAACTGGTACTTTGGTTTACCGAAATTTCACCAAAAACAAAATGTGAGTGCCCAAAACTCAAATATGCCATTAGGTACCACTAACCCACTAAGAGAATTAGGGGTCGTTAAGAGGCAATCCATGGTAATGGATTCATTTTTGATATGGAGGGGTACTCAAAGCACATTACCACCAAATATTTTAGGAAAATCACTAAAACTTAGTGTTATTTCATCAACGCCAGCTTACAGCCAAGCCTACAATATTGTGAGATAGTGAACTACAAAGCCGCCTTACCATAACACATTGTCATGGGGTTGGGATACTTGGATGTTGGCAAAATTATCTACAAGTCGATAAGAAGTGTCATCACCACGAAGAAGAATAATGGACTACCTTTTTCTTTGATGATCACAACTTTTTACAAAGATGATTAAGTAAACATGACAGGCTTGATATGGAGGTTCTACAGGAGAAGACCATCATGGATGAAGTTATAGAGAAATACGAAAAAATCAATGGTTATGAAGACACCGATGTTAAAAGAGAGAAGGTTGAGGTAGCCAAAAGAGAGACAACGCAGATAAGAAAAATCAGAGATGACACGAGGAGAATTTTGGAAGAAATGCCGGAAGCAAGAAATTATTCAAATGTGGAGCAACCCGTTATGGATTATGATGGACTTTACATGGAGGATTCAGAGTGGGCCTTTAGGTACAACTGAAAGTTATTATGCCATAATTGAAAGAGAAAATGGATTAGAAACCAATGAATTTTTATAAGTTAGAAAAAAAACACTTTCTTCAACTTTAGTGGATAGTGAGAAGTGCTTACAAGAGTTTACAAAATTATAGCAAGTGAAATCACACCCAAGAAGGGGTGAATTGGGTGTATTGGGAGGTTATCGCCTTTTAAAACCTTTCAATGAACAATGATGCTCTATGATACACAACCTACAATTATAGATGCAATGCAATCGTGAAGGAGGTAGAATAGATGGAAGAGGCAAGATTTATAGTGGTTCGATACAACCGATCTACATCCACTACCTAACCTCCCTGATTAGGATTTTCAAACCCCCGCTTATATTAATGATAAGTGTTACAACCTAAGCGTTCAAGCTTACAATGTCTAATCACAAATTAGGACATCCTTCCTAGCCTCAACTTGAGTTTATGCCTAGCCTCAACTAGATCTTCCCTTGACATAGATCCCACTAAGTCTTATAATCAGCCACTTACAAGAAATAGATAAATACAATAAAAATCAACTGTACAAAGTAAAGCAACAGTAAGTTCAATTACTCGCAAGCCACCTAGATAAAACTAACTCTAATGCGTGCAAGTATGAATATGAATGAGATATAGAAATATACCACTGATTTTATACCAATCTCAAACATGAAACTGATTAAACCAATTCGATAAGAATGTAAGCGGTTTCAAATCCGATGAACAAGTAGTTTGATAAAAATCAAGTTTAAGGTCTAACTCTTGTTCAAATTATTTATAAGGTTTATAAGACAAAGTTTAAGTGCAAAACATAAAACAAATTTGTTCAAAAACACAACAAATGATTTTTACACACCAAGCACAATAAAAGATGTAGTTTTAGCACAAAAGAACTAGGAAATCAAACTTTCTTACAACCACAAATGAGAGTGATTAAAATGAGTTCTGGAGAAATTGTTGCAAGCCTTAAAACACCTCAATAGTACTAGTTTCAAGGATGATTCGGTAGCCTCGAAAGATTTCAAGTGGTCGAGCACAAAAATCTAAACTATTTGATGTAAAAACTTAAACACAAGTGAGTTTTTAAACTTGAGAGAATAATGGAATGTTCTAAGTGGTTTGTTAATGGTTTCCAACCTTATTTAACAGTTTATGACCGTTATCTTGATCAAAGGGCCAAAATCAATCATTGATTCGAACTAAAGCAGCAGGTGTAAGTTTTTTAAAAAAACTATTAGGAGACTGGTTAGCGCGCTAACTACATGTAGCGCGCTAAAGAATCCATTAGCGTGCTAACCAACAAGGACCAGAGGCTAAATAATATCTGGTCTCAAGTTAGCAACTCTCTAACACACCTATGACTCAACTAAACCTATGGGAATACATTAAACATGTTTAGTATAAGTCATTGGATTCGTTTGGACTGCTCGGATGATTTCATAAATCCTGAAAATCAGAAATCTTGGTTTTATGAAACATATTGGGGCTTTTTTGCAAATATTTTGCTTATTATTCAAAAACCATTCAAATTGAGGTTGGTTCTTTAAAAACCAATCACAACAGTTTTTCCAAATCCAATGCATGTGTAAAAGCTTATTTTGACAATGTAAAACTATTTCAAGTTATAAAATTTAGATAATGTAAAAACTAAGACTTGAAACTTTGGAAAACACGTATAACATGATGTGCATGTATTTTAATGCATTTGGCTTACGTAATTGAACTTATATACCTACACGATGTGTACAATTTATAGTATGAGCTTTTCGGTCCTTGTGTCCTTGTGTAAGCCGAATCTTGGATTTGACCAGCTATATTTAACTTAAACTTGTGAAAACTCATTCTTCCTTTTGAACTTATGATTCCTAGCCAAGTTTGGTATTTTAAAAACACTTAACAAACTTGTTAGAATCCTTTCACTTTATTTGTTGCCATCAAAATCTTGGGTGGAGTATAAGTGACTAACCACTTAGTCCAACAATCTCCCCCTTTTTGATGATAACAAACAACATGAACTTGACAAACAAAGGATATATATTGAGTGCATATCAAGTCATATCAAGTTCGTAATCTCAAGTCAAACCATGAATTTCTCCCCTTTTGATAACATCAAAAAAGTGGGAACGGAGCTCCCCCTCACAACATGCATCAATGGAAGTACAAACAAGGAGGATGAAAGCAATCCATCCACAGGTAAGATAATATAGTAGAGAACAATATAACTTAGAGATAAGCAAAATAAACATCCATGTCATTAAGTAGTCAATGAATAATGAGTAACAAAGTTGTGGCACATGCATAAGAAACCAAAAGTACATGACTAAACATGTATGAATGTACACAAAAAATGACTAACATAGATGAGTCTAATGCTCCTCCTACCAAATCTAGTCCTAGCCTCTCCTCCTAATGAGATAAAGTTCTTCATGCAGAGCTAAAAGCGCAGTCATCTCTCGCTGGCCTAGCTGGCAGTAGGTGTATTTCAATGCAACGAAGAGGATCACCCTGATGATCAAAGCGGGAGTCGATAGCTGTGAAGGTATGCGTTATTTACTCATGCATATGGCCCACCTGAGCAGAGATATAGGCCGATGAGGGAGATATATCCGGTGGAGGAGCGACGCCAAAGTACGATGGATAGGGCGGAGGCTGCTGCTGGTGTTGCGGAGGTGGTGGAACCTGGTGAGTTGGGGGCTCATGCCGAACGTCATCGTCGCCACCATCACAGTGCGGGTATAGAAATTTGTAGTTTAGGTAGTCACACTCATCAAAGTCCACAAGAGGATTGATATCATTAGGGGACTCGTATCACTCGTAGTGTTCACCATCAGGGATGTCCTCCTCGCATATCCACCATCGCTCGATGCGAATGTAGCGGTACTTCATGGCCTTCAGAGTGGCCATGTCGACGATGTAGATATCAGAAAGTAGGCGACCCCTAAATGAAGATCCACCTATGTTGCCTCAAGAAATGTTGTAATGATGTGGGTATATGTAAGGTGGCGACTAGAACCTAACGTGGACATCATATATGTGATCATAATGTGCGGCAAGCTAATGTGTATCTCTCGCATGAGAGCACCAAGGACATACAGGTCAAGAAGAGTGATGTAGTTCGCGAGGAAGGATGACCTTATGGAGCATCTTATGGAGAAGATGAGGCTTGAGTTTGAAGTCAGTGTCAGTGACTCTAGATGGATACACGATGGTCTCCCTATCAAATCGTTTGAAAGAATTGAGGACCTCAATCCGTTCAAACAGCCACTCTCGAATCTTACACCTTAAAGTAGTAGTGGGGGTGTGGAGGGGAATGTCAAGGAGCTCAGCAAGACGCTTTGGAGTAATCATGATAAAGCCACCGCCAACCACCAACCAAATGACATACTCATTGGTGGTGTTCGACTAGAAGACTTTAGCCAAATGGATGTTATAGGTGTCATTGTACTAATAAAAGGACATCCACCCAAGCTTGGCAAGCACCTCATGCATCAAGAGGTGTACCTTATCGAAGAATTCAAAATTAACAACGATGGGTTTAAGGACTTTGGCATCAGTTACCCGTGAGCTAACCGCCTCAAGAACGAATTTGGAAGCCAAAGCACCATCGTGTTTGCACTTGGAGTGACCCTCATATCGAGAAGGATTAGCTAGGACAGCGGCAGACATGTCGCTAACTTCATGGCTAGATGACCTAGTCTTGTGATGGGTGGTAGATTGGGAGGCGGTCAAGGATGGAGTCGATGACTCGGAATCGCTACCGAATGACAAAGTGACAGCCCGACAACTGGGGAGACGATGAAAGGATGACCCGGGAGCAGTACGGGCAGTGGCACGTAAGGTACATTAGGTAGACATTCTATCAAACACTAAATGGGCACTAGGGCACAATAGTGTCCTTAGGGTTACCAACATGGACAAACACAAAATCAAGGAGAAAGTGACCAAGAATGAGAAAAATTTTCCTAGAAAACCCTAGAAGTCCTGGAGAAATTGAGTGGGGATGTTGGAGACTCGATTGGAGGCAATGTGGATGAAAAATGGGGTTTTCGTGCATTTCAAATTAATTTATAACGTATTGTCATGAGCAGTATTAGCGCGCTAGGTAGGAGGAGTAGCGCGCTAATGAGGAAAATGCTTTACTGGATACGAACTCCCTAGTGCGCTATGCAGATGTGGTGGCGCGCTAATAGCTTGACCTAGCGCACTACTAAGTGGACCTAGCACGCTAGTCAGGGCACACCTAGTGTGCTAACTAGTAGGACCTAGCACACTAATTGCTCTTTAGATTTTTTGAGTAAAAAATCTCGATTTTTGAAAGACAACTGGAATTCATCTCATACTCCATGGACACCTTAATAACAACATATAAAAAGGTTTGAATGAGCTAAATCATGCTTAGAAGGTCGGATTCATGAATCATACATAATTCTTACTGAATCTGTGAAAATTGGTCTCTAGGCAATGACTTAGTGAAAATATCAGCTAGTTGGTCCTAAGTGGACACATGAATCGATTTAACATTCCCCTTTTGCACATGATCATGAAGTAAATGGTGCCAAATCTCAATGTGTTTGGTATGAAAGTGTAACACTAGATTTTTCGATAAGTCGATTGCATTTGTGTTATGACAATAGATTTCAATACAACCAACTAGGATTTGATAATCCTCAAGTTGTTGCTTCATGTACAGTACTTGAGCAAAACAACTTTCGATAGTCACATATTCGGTTTTGGCAGTGTACAAATCAATGGAGTTTCGCTTTTTGCTAAACCATAATATTAATGAATTTCTTAGCAAATGACAAAATCATAATGTGCTTTTCCTATCTACTAAACTCCCCGCATAGTTGGAATCAACAAAGCTTCTAAGTTCAAAACTCTTGGCTTTATTGAACCACAATCTCAAGTTTTGTGTGCTACTTAAGTAACAAAATATACACATGACACATTTTAAATGTGATTCCTTGGGCTCATATTGGAACCTAGCACATAGACATACACTAAACATAATATCGGGTCCATTAGCGGTCAAGTAAGAAGACTACCTATCATACCATGATATAGCTTAGGATCTATGAGCTTTCCTATTAGTCTGTGAAGGCCCAAGGCACCTCGGAGAACGAGTTTGCCAGACCCAGCAGAGCCCTTGGCACCCTCAAGGCAGTGGGAGCTTTCTAAGGCCTCCCACCATCCAAGTCCCCCCCTCACGTGAGCTTTCTAAGGCCTCACGTAAGGCGTGGTTTTTCGCCCCCAAGTCTCGAACTGGCGTCCTGGAGGCTTATGAGCACCAGTTTGACGAGGCTTGTACCATTAGGCCACAATAGCCCAATGGTACTCGGTTTGCTAAGCACGCGTACTTAAGCCTCCAGGGCGCGTGTTCGAACCGAGGGAGGCGAAAAACCACGCCTCACGTGAGGCCTTAGAAAGCTCACGTGAGGGGGGACGTGGATGGTGGGAGTCCTTAGAAAGCTCCCACTGCCTTGGGGGTGCCAAGGGCTCTGCTGGGTCGGGCAAAACTCGTTCTCCGGGGTGCCTTGGGCCTTCACATGGTCTTTGCCTATTTTGACGGTGGAACTACTAGGAGTGTCACGTGCCCTCAAATTGTCAAATTTGAATTTCTTAAGCATGTCCCTCACATACTTCACTCGATTGATGAAAATCACATGCTTAGATTACTTAAAATTCATTGATCATCAAAGATGAAAATTCATCACATAAATGTCTATTGAATTAACCAAAGATGATATCATCAACATAGATTTGAACAAGGAGCATATCACATTTTTTGATCAAAATGAACAATGTGGGATCTAGTGTTCCTTTCTAGAAGCTTGTCTCAATCCATTCAAGGCCTTTTGAAGACGGTAAACATGACTCGGATTAGCTTGGTATTTAAAACTCGGTGGTTGTTCTACATATACATCTTCATTGATGAAGTCATTCAAAAAGTCACTTTTAACCCATTGTAGCAAGCATAAACAAGCAACAATCGAATTGCTTCTAGTCTTGCTACCGGTTCAAAGACTTCTTCATAATCAATGTATTCCTCTTGATTATAGCCTTGTGCAACTAACCTAGCCTTGTTTCTTACTATCTCACTATTTTCATTCTTTTTATTTCTAAAAATCCATTTGGTGCCTATAATGGTATGGGCTTTAGGTCTAGGCACTAGTGTTCATAATTTTTTCCTTACAAAGTCTCCTAGTTCCTCTTGCATAGCCATGATCCAAAATTCATCGCCTAAGGCATCATCTATCTTAGTAGGCTCAGTTTGTGAAACAAATGCAATATGCCCCTCATATAGGTTTAGTGAAGATCTAGTGGTTATGCCTTTGTTTGGATCACCTATAATTTGTTGAGAATGATGTCCTAAAAGAAATCTTGAGTTCTTAGGTACACTAGGTTCGATTTTTGTTCTCACTCCTACTTCTTTACCATTAGATTCTTGAGCTTGAATGATACCATCATCATCATCAAGTCTCATTTTCTCCAAGGTGTGCAACATTTGCACTTTAGGATCTATCTCATCAAACTTTACATGGATTGACTCATCTATGATCTTAGTTGACCTATTGAACACTCTATATGCCTTACTGGAATATCCTAGAAAAGTGCATATACATTTGACTTTAGGTCAAACTTGTCCAAATGATCTTTATGATTTAAGACTTAGCAAGTGCAACAAAACCCATTAAATAAACTAATATTAGGCTTTCGGCATTTTCATAGTTTGTAAGGATTCTTTTTCACTTGCTTTCAGACATTCATCCTATTTAAAACATAGCATGTCGTGTTGATGGCTTCCGCCCAAAAGTGCTTAGTTATGTTGTACTCTTTAAGCATAGTCCTACTTATTTCTTATAGAGTTCTATTCTTCCTTTCAACCACTCCATTTTGTTATGGTGTTCTATGATAGGATAATTGATGTGCATACCCTTGTCTAGCACAAAACTCTTTTAAGTTCCTATTGACAAACTCACCATCTTATCACTCCTAATGATAGTAATTTTGTAACCCTTCTCATTTTGAACTACTGCACAAAACTTGACAAACACCTCAAAGACCTCATGCTTATGTGCTAAAAAGTGCACCCATGTATCTCTAGTGAAATCATTAATAATAACAAAGTAATATGACTTGCCCTCTAGACTTTGTGTTTGGGTAGGTCCGAACAAATCCATGTGGATTAGTTATAAGGCACTAGTTACATCACTAGCTACTTTCGTCTTGAATGACGATTTCACTTGTTTGCCAAGAATATAAGGTTCACACTCCTTGTCTTTCTTGTATGTGCATTTACGGAGACCTTTAATTAGATCATTCTTGGTCAATTTTCACAAATTTTCCATATTAGAATGTCCTAGTCTACAGTGCCATAACCATGCATCACATTCATTATGAGCACTCAAACATGAAACATTTTACATATGCATCTCATCAAAGTTAATACCATAGACATTCTTATCTATATATGCAATGAATAAGATTTCGTGCTTCTCATTCCAAACAATGCATTTTGATGATTCAAACATTACATGAAAACCTTTGTCACACAATTGATTAATGCTAAGCAAATTATGTTTCAAATCATCAACAAGGTAAATATTGGAGATGGATAGAGAATCGTTACCCAAGGTACCAAGGCCTATAACCTTTCCTTTATTGTCATCTCCAAATGTGACCTTTCCACCATCATGTCGCTTTAGCTCAATGAATTGACTTGCATCTCCGGTCATGTGTCTTGAGTACCCACTATCCAAGTATCATGGGGCACTCTTCCTTGCATCCTACACAATGTGAAAAACATTAGATTTGGGTACTCAAACTCCTTTGGATCCGATAAAGTTAGTACCATAAACATCCTTAACTACCCATGCTAACCTACCCATGTTGGTTTTTTCAAGACACATTTCCCAACTCATATGACCTATTGCACTTAGAGCATCTATAAGTATCATCTAACAATTTCTTGTAGCTCAATAGATTTGCTCTATAGCCTATGCCTTTTTTGTGAGTGCACATTGTTGTGCACCTAACATCATATCAAACATGTCTCTACCATTGCTGAACTTGGTTACCGTATTGGTTAAGTCATTTACCTACTTTACTAAGGCATCTCTTTCATTTAGGACTTCACTCAAGTCACTTTATAGGTCACTAATGGTCTCATTTTGTGACTCAATCTCACAAATTGCTATGGTCAAGCTTTTTTTTAGTTGTTTGGTCTTTTTTATCTCTTTTTCCAACTCTTTCCTAAGCTCATCAAGACTAGGAAGATCATCTAAGTCATCATCATCAAAATTTAAAACATTGGAATTTACCCCACTTAATGCCATCAGACAAAGTACAGTCTTCTAATTTTCCAAATTGGAGTCGAAGCTTGACGAAGATGAGTCATCACATGTTTCGTTGAAGCTCTTCTTGCCTTTCCTCTTGTCCATAACCTTATTAGACTTGTAATCGGCCTAGATGTGGCCCGGTTTGCCACACCGTAGCAAATTTTCTCACTTGATTTTCCACATTTTCTTCCACCCTTGAATACCCTCTTGTACTTGTCACTTTTATACATTGCCTTGTTGAGATTTCTTGAAAGCATGGCTACTTCCTCCTCAAGATCATTGTCATCACTTGATTTGTCATCTTCAATGATCTTAACCGATGGAGCCGATGGGCTATTTACCTTCAAAGTAATCTCTTTCCTTAAGTTCTTAGTACCACCACCAAGTGCTTCCAATCTTGCTTTGTCCTTTAGTTCAAACTTATAAACCGTCAACTCTCCACATAATGCATCAAAAGTGTAATCTCCAAGATTTTGTGCCTATTAGATGACATACTTCTTTGCATCTCATTCTTTAGCTAAGCCTCTAAGGAACTTATACACCGAAGTCTCTTGATCATAGTTATTTCCAAGATTCTTGATCTCATTCAATAGCTTAGTGAAGCAAGTGATGGCGGTAGCTATGTCTTCATCAGAGCCAACCCAGAAAGTTTCATAGTGCTCCTCAAGAATCCTCAATTTGATTTTATTCATTTGAATTGTCCCCTCATAGTGTATTTCAAGCTTCTCCCAAACTTCCTTAGCCATTTGACATGCACTAACCTGATTGAACTCATTCTTACTTAGTGCACAAAATAAGTGATTTATAGCTTGATCATTTGAGAGCTCATTCATTGACTCCTCGACAGTATACGTATTTGTGAGCTTGTCTAGTGGAGTATAGCCATTTTGGATTGAATCCCATAAATGCCTCCTTTGTGCTTTTACATAGAACTTCATCCTCGTTTTTCAATGAGCATAGTTTGTTCCATTAAAGTACGAAGGCCTACTCGATGAGTTGTCTTCCCTAAGGCGAGTCTGATCTAGAGTTTGAGTCCTTGCACATAAACACTGAAAGATACGTTAGTAACACTTTGAGCAATAACTCGCTCTGTTACCAATTGAAATAACACCTAAGAGGTGGGTGAATTGGGTGTACCGAGAGGTTTCGCCTTTTAAAACCTTTCAATGAACAATAATGTTATATGCACACACAACCTACAATTATAGAGGCAATGCAATGGTGAATGAGGAAGAAGAGATGGAAAAGAGACACAAGACTTATATTGATTCGATCCAATTGATCTACATCCACTACCTAACATCCCCGGTTAGGATTTTCAAACTATCACTTTATTAATGATAAGTGTTACAATCTAATGGCCTGTTTGGTTCACATTTTAGTGAATCCTAACACATGTGATTAATTAGTGATGGGACTAACACATGGGTTTAGATAGTTTAGTCCCATTTGTGTATCTTGTTTGGTTGGGAGTATTAAGGTTGTGATTAAATGAGGTTGTACATGTACATTTACCAAAATACCCTTATATAAATAACACCAAAAATCCCCCATTTCACACATTTCTCATCTCCTCCAATGAAGACCGTTTGCTTGTCTCTCTCCCGATTGTCTCACACTCTTATCTCTCTCAATCATATCTCTCTCGTGTCTGTGGTCTCATCTCCTCCAATGAAGACCGCTACTTGAACACGAACAACAATCAAACAGTTTAAAAAAAAAATAGCAGCGGAGAGCTGCTGCATGCGCCCATTAATGGCGAGAGGAGGAAGGAGAAGAGAAAACAGAGAAAAGAGGGAGGTGAGCGTTAGGTAGAAGAAAAACAAAATGAAGGGAGGCGAGGTAGGGGCAAGGAAGAAGATGAAGAGAGAAGAGATCAGGGAATTGTGATTTGGTGGTGTGTTAATGTGAGGGGTAAAGTGGTAATCTCCTCTTTCACTTACAATGGATTAGCTAATCCCACCAAAAATGGTGGTATTGTTTAATCCACTACCATGCCTCTTAACTAATCCGCTGGCCTAGTTAATCCTCCAAGCAAACAGTGGATTAACTAGTCCAAGTGTAGCTAATCCGGGCTAATCCCACGAACCAAACAGCCATAAGGGTACAAGCCTAGAATGCCTAATCATAAATTAAGACTTCCCACCTAGCCTCTACTAGGGTTTATGCCTAGCCTCAACTAAGTCTTCCCTTGACTTAGATCTCTCTAAATCTTAAAATCAGCCACTTACAAAAAATAGAAGAATACAATAAAAATCGACTTTACAAAGTAAAACGGCAATAAGTTCAATTAATCGCAAGCCACCTAGAGCCTAGCAACTCTAATGCATGCAAGTATGAATATGAATGAGATATAAAAATATACCACTGATTTTGCACCAATCTCAAACATGAAACCAATTAAACCAATTCGAAGAGAATGAAAGCAATTTCAAATTCGATGAACAAGTAATTTGATAAAAAATCAAGTTTAAGGCATAAAAATCTTGTTCAAATCAGTCCTAGGGTTTATAATACAATTTAAGTGCAAAATCTAAGACAAATATGTTCAAGAATACAACAAATGATTTTCATACACCAAGCACAATAAAAGATGTAGTTTAAGCATAAAAGAACTAAGAAATCAAACTTTCTTACAACCCAAAATGAGAGTGATTAAAATCAGTTCTGGAGAAGTGGTGCAAGCCTTAGAACACCTCAGTAGTACTAGCTTCGAGGATGATTCAATAGCCTCGAATGATTCCAAGTGGCCAAGCACAAAAATCTAGTCAAATCGATGTCCGAGTTAATGGAATGTTCTAAGTAGTTTGTTAATGGTTTCCAACCCTATTTAACATTTTATGGTCGTTATCTTGATCTAAGTGCCCAAAACCAATCAGTAATTCAAACTAAAGTAAAAAGTGTAAGATTTTTTAAAAAGCTGTTATGAGATTAGTTAGCGCTATGTGACATCATTAGCGCGCTAACCAGTAGGGACCAAAGACTAAATAATTTCTAGTCTCAAGTTAGCAACTCCCTAACACACCTATGACTCAACTAAACCTCTAGGAATACATTAAAAATTTTAGTATAAGTCATTGGACCTGTTTGGACTGCCCGGATGATTTTACAAATCTCAAAAATCAGAAATCTCAGTTTCATGAAACATATAGGGCTTTTCTGCAAATATTTTGCTTACTATCCAAAAACCATTCAAAATGAGGTTGGTGCTTTCAAAACCAATCACAACAATTTTTTCAAATCCAATGCATGTGTAAAAGCTTATTTTCACAATGTAAAACCATTTCAAGTTATGAAATTCAGATAGTGTAAAAATCGAAACTTGAAACTTTAAAAAATGTGTAAAATGTGATATGCATGTATCTAATGCATTTAGCTTGCTTAATTGGACTTATATACCTTACATGTTGTGTACCATTTATAGTATGAGCTTTCTGGTCTTTGTATACTTGTGCGAGCCGAATCTTGAATTTGACTGGCTACATTTGACTTGTACTTGTGAGAACTCATTCTTCCTTTTGAACTTGTGAGTCCTAGCCAAGTTTAGTATTCTGAAAATACTTAGCAAACTTATTAGAATCCTTTCAATTTGTTTGTTGTCATCAAAATCTTGAGCGGAGTATAAGTGACTAACCACTTAGTCCAATTGAGAGTCCTATAGATTCCAAAGGAAATGGAGCATGGAATCTATAGTGGAAAAATTGTGAAAATGTCCATAGAAAATGGAGTAGGGACTCAAAAGCAAAAGCGAAAGAAATATATAATAAAGAAATAATTAGGATGGAGTATAAAAGAATGAGAGATGAAAAATTGATGTTCTTAAACTCTTTAAAGAAAATATTTAACTCGAGTGCTTGAAACTAGAGTTGAGTGAATTATTTCTTAATCTAACAGGTTTTAAACGATATATTCATTTGTATCTTGGCAAAATTCCTATTTATTTTAATTGTAGTGCTATTATAGAGTATTTTTTAAAATTAAGATTAATCTAGTGGTTTTGTTTTTGAGATTATATACTAGCCATCGTAAGCTTGATGCTTGTTAGTGGAGATTGAGAAAACCTATATTATGTGCTGGCCTTGGTAATAAACTTTAAGTTCTAAAATGTGTTGTATTGGGTGGTCGAGTTATCATTAACGAATGTTTTGTCTTGTCTAAATCATTCTATTCTATCATAACTTTCATTTACTTGTGGGTAATATGTTTCCATTTGAAAATCATTTCTATTTAAAATTTCTATTATTTAAAGTAAAGATGAACTAGATTGAAATCAGTTTATAAAGAATGAAAAAAGAATATTATTTAAAGTATTCATTTGCTCGGACAGCAAAGTGCTGAGTTTGGGGATATTTGACAAGTCGATAATTAGACATATTTTATATTGTAATTTAGGTTAATTTTAAATATAAATAATGATATTACACTAAGTATTCTCTTATTTTTGTGATTTCAGGATTTAATTAGGAAAATGAAGAAATGGAAGAAAAAAAAGAGCAAAACAGTTAACCGTAGAATAAGTCTAGCAATTAGCCAGCGATACAAAATTATATTAGGAAATCTCTACCTAAATCGGCAGCAGAGAAGTGTCAGCAAATCCTCAGCAAATGGGAAATATATTAAAAGTCATCAGTTGAATTAGTGGAGTATAGAGACTAATTTCTAGTGATTAACTCAGCGATTTATGTACAACTTAGGAATCGTTGACAAATCGATGAGGTCGGTTACGAGTTTTTTAGATTAATATGAAGGATTTGAGTTTATCTATGATATATATACTCAAGGAAACTATAAATAGGACCCTAGGGCTTCGAAATCAGTCTCTTTAGAGACAATTACACATTCTTTGGCGGCATTCTTTTAGCCTTAACTTAGTATTTTATTTAATCTATGTTTGAAGCTACATTGGAGCTTTGATTTATTTAAGAGCTATTTATTTATTTATTATGTCATTCAATTATATTATTATGTTATTTATTTTTAGCATGAGTGAGCAGATTATCAATATAAACAAACTCTAAACATGTATATACTTTGGATTGCTAAATAGTTATTATTAAGGAATCATCAACTTAATGTTTTAAATCTATTCATACGCATCAATCACGGATATAATAAGTTATTTTTGTGTATTACAACTAGGGATGCAAATGGGTAAGGGAATACCCACGGGTGATGATGATTTACCCTAACGAGTACGGGTATGAGAATTTTAAATGGGGATGGGGATATGGATGGGTACAAAGTCTCATACCCATACAGGTATGGGTACGAGTGTAGGTAATAAAATTTACCCACGGGGATCCCCACGGGGATACCCGTCTACCTATGGGGATCCCCATATATCAATTTATATAACATATGATATTTGTTATATATATACTATATGATATTTATCTATAAATATTACATAATGTTACATAGTCTCCATTCCGAAACATTAACCTCTTAATGAAACTTATAATTTTGATTTATTTTGTTAATTAATAACTACATGTTTTGTTTTGAATTATTTGCAATTTTATTTATATTTTAGAATTTTAGGATCAAAAGAACTAAAAAAAGTTGATGACTTGGTGGTTTAAATAGATATTGACTTTAAGGAATATTTTGAATTTGAGCTTTTAGTTTTGCATATGCGATTGATTTTGTAGAAACTTAATTATAAGTGTTAAAACTTAGTAGTTAGAATTTTTTTTTACATGATAAGTTGATTCTTTTTGTTGGAACTTCGTCAATTATGTTGTTATGTACGTATATTTGACACCTTATTTGTTACAATTCTTTTTTTGAGAATCCCCGCAAGGATCCTCAATGGGGAATGAAATCAGAAAAAAAACTTTCCCACGGGGATTCCCCATCCCCGAAAGAATCCTCATGAAAACTCCCATGGGAATCCCCGATAGGGAATGAAATGGGTAAAATATTTTATCCATGGGGATTCTCCATACCCACGAGTATTTGATGGGCATGGCGATGGGTATAAAAATTCATTCCCCGATGGGTATGAGTATGGGTATGGGTGATAAAAATTTTAGTGGGTATGGGTATAGGAATGAGTTCCGCATCACCTACCCTACCCATTTGCATCCCTAATTACAACTAACGAAGATTGATATTGCATGCATAGTTGCAAATATGTATTGTGGTATTTTGATTCTGAATCTATGTCAATGATTATTGACAATAATTATAGAAGTAGTAACTAGGATTAATCTATAAGGTTATATTCCCGAGTGGATGTTCTAGGTGATTGTGTTCTAAGTTATTTATTAAATTGCATATTATGATTTATATTTGATTTAGATTAAGTATGATTTTCATTGAGTGTTAATGCTATCGTATTTCCATGCTATTGCGTTTTATCCAATAGGCAGATCTACAATGATAAGAATATGACTTTTTCCATTAAATATAGGAGAATCAGTGGCTGGTTAAAGGCTATCAACCTATTATGAATTATGGTTTAACGATTCCTAGATTCAATGTGATATGCTTATAATTAGGTTATGAAGTGATGTTATGTTCTAGTTTTTTAATGCAATCCAAGTATATTACATTGTTTAGTGAGGGTTTGTTTAGATGTTTGTTTATATATTTAAATTATATTGAATTTCAATATTATTTAATTTAGTTTGCATTGAATTGTTTGAATTAGTCTAGTTAATTTGTTTAATTACGTTAGTAGTTATAATTTTTAGTTATTTGGTATTTTAATTCTTGTTTAATTAGATTAACTAAATTAAGAAAAACATGAAAAAATACTTTCCTTATAAGTTTTCAAAATCCCTTTGTTAACAATATCTCATTTACCACTACTGCAAATAATAGGAAAATATGGGAAACTAGTGTACACACTTAATACGTGTCAGGATCCACCTATGGTTATTGAGAAGTACGGGTTTGAGGGCTAGTATCATTTGAAATTTTGACTATGGTAATTATAATGAGAATGAAATTGAAATAAATTATCTCATATTCTTTAAATGATGATGAACTAAGAGTCGACTGGTTAGCGACTCCATTTTTAGGGATAGGACTGAATTATGAGATTAAGCGTAAGATTTAGTTGAATTTAGATTTCAAGGACGGAATTTCTATTAGTTGGGAATATTGTTATGGCCAAAGATTTACTAATAGTAAATTAGTCCCTAATCATAGTTACCGACCTGTAACGTGACCCGAGAGTGGGTACACGCTCTCAATACTTGGCGTGAGGACCGATAAATATATTACTTTTGAGTGATGGATGCCTAGTGTGATGTATGTATGTACACTATACCCGAAAAATATTTATTTAATGTTGTATTTTATAAGTTTGACACGCGAGTGGAGACACGCCTCGAGATGTGTGTCGATGTGGGATCGGGGTAGAGAGTGATGTAGTAAGTCCAGTCCTAATTTAGTTTAATATGATTAATATAACTAATCTAATGTGCCTAAAGTTGAATTTATGTAAATGAGGCCTAAGTTAAAAAAATAAAACCACAAGCATTGCTATGCCTCGGGATGCATGTTATCGCCATCACTAGGTAATTTGGTGTCTGTATGGATGTTAACATGATCTGTAATTTTTTTAAGTAAAGAAAAAAAAAGGAAGTTGAGTTGGTTTCAACTACTTCTAGTTAGTTCCCGCTACGAACACGTTCCGGGGTTTATCTCTTTCTCTGTATCATTCAAAACATGTGTAGAGAGAAAAAAAATACACAAAGAGATTTAAGAAAAAAAAACAGAGTGATCATGAAGTAGAGGGAATTTGGAGGGAGAGAGTTTGATACCCAGACTTTCAGTCGAATTCGGTACCGTTTTGTAAACTTTCTTCATAGTGAATTTCTCTGCTCTACGGAGCCATGAATGTTTCCTAATTAGGTTTTTACCAAGTAAGAAAATTCTTGTCTCTTGTTTATTTGATTCCGCAAAATTCTATTTCTTTTATTTTCGTTCGTTGGGATATTGAGATCATAACATAACTAAGTTAGTGGATTGCAGGACTATGTATGAGTTATTAGATTGTTCTAGTGATGGGTGTTTACACTAGATTAAGGATCACAACTTAATCACACCACTATATAAACAAGTTAGTGGGATTTTCATGCAAAATCCATTTGCATTTCATGTAAGAGGAAAGAAGAAAGAGGTCTGGAGTGAAAGTTCAGCAAATTTCTTGAAAAATTCTGGTGAATTGAAGGATGGTTGATCAAATTAAAGAAGCTTTACAACTAGGTAAGCCAATCTTCATCATCACTTTGTTAAATTCAATAAAGAATGTAAATTTTGGTTCAATTCTGGTTTTCCTGAAATTTATTGGACAAATGACTTTGCTTTCAAAATCTAATTCCATATTTGGATTCCTTGTGAAATTCCACTAATTATAATGTAAAAAAGTTATGGATTTGGCTTTCATTAAGTTATGAATTTTTTAAGTTCATGAAGTTGTAAAAATAAAACTGAAAAATTATGCACGTTGTTATTATGAACCAACCTTTGTAAGCTGGTCATAACTTCCTCATTTTAAATCGAAATAGACCCATTCTAGTGGCATTTGAAAGCTTATTCAAAAGGTAACAACTTTTGCCTACTGAAATATTTTGAAATTCGAATATTTTCATGTCTAAAAATCCTATGCAACTTTGATGATGAATCTGAAATTTTTGGGTTTACAATTTTGCTAATGTCCTGTTGTTTCGAGCATTACTCCTTCATTTATTATTGGATTGAGCTCATCGTTTAATGTGATGTTTTAGGATATGTCTTTAGGCTTTAGTAAAAAAAAATCATGAGTTTTGAAGCTATGGTTTATGAGAAATGAATGTTACAAAATTGCTGGTCGGAATCTAAAACTGTTTTGAGTCATTGTGGTAAAACTTACACATCTTATTCATTTTTTTATCGAAATTGTGCAAACCTTAAAATTCTGGAAAGCTAAGATATAGCTCTAAAAATTTCTCTTAGTATTAGAATACATAATTTTAACATTTTGGTAATTGAAAACCACTCATAAGTTGTTGCACCAAAACTTTCTTTATTTATTAAAGTAGATTTCAACATAAACAAAGTATTAAGGGGGCTGATTGTGAAACATTAGAATTTAAGACCACTTTACCAACCCAAAACAAGTTAATTTAAATTTGTTAGTACACCCCAAGAGCTTATAGAGGATTTACAGGGTGTAGAACGCGAGTTTGGAGTGATCGAGAGCCGGTATAGACTAAAAATTACGTGCATTTAAGGTAAGTAAACCTGTTGAGGAAGTTTTCTCCATTTCATTCCATTATTGAGTTAAATATCGTCATTTGGACTGTTTTAATGCTGATCTTATATTCCTAATGCCATGTCTTATATATACTTTCGTGTCTATGATTTATTTGGCTATAATAGTCGTATAATGGCTTGTCGCATGGAACTCCTTGTTTTGGTTTCGTTCTATGATTGGATTCCTTTATCATTGTTGATCTCAGAGCTATTGAAATGTCTTCTTAATAGTATGTTATGATTTGTTCGACTCTCTTATTGGTGCATGTACACACCCATGTCAATATGTTTGTTTTATGATACTTGTTTGTATAATCTTCAACATGAATTATTCGATAGACATGACTTGAGGAGCCCACCTTTATAAGTGCCATGACTTTATGAGTCGCACAATACCTGGGGTTAGAGTCCCTGGAGATGTCGCCACACACACACACAACTGATGTTTTACTTAATTCATGAGCAGCGTGGCTCACAGGGTTAGTTTCTTTGGGGATGTCGGCTGACCAAACCTAGATTTGCATGATCATTTTGTATAGCATTCTTTGTAAAAGCTTGACAACTGTTTGCACACTTTCCTTTCAGCTTCTTCTTATTCATAGATATTGTATGCTTTTAGTTACCGTTCTTTGTATATTTTGGAAATGTGGATGAATAGCTTTCAAGTTTTACTTTCTACTTCACTGTACTCACCGATGAGTGCAGATTTATCAAGTAGCAGACCATAGAAAGAGAAAATTGATGACTACCTTTGAGCCATCGACGAGTGATTTATGCTACTTTTGTAGGTAATCATTTAGTATATTTACTACCTATGTCTTTTTGTATGATTTTTGGTTGTATATTGGGACAAGAGATTAGCCTTCTTGGTTGATGCATGTATTACTTGATTTGATTTCATGTGATCATCTATTTTACTTGATTTTCACAGTAAGTGTTTTGATAATGCTTCCCCTAATTTAATTAGGGGGCCGCTATGGGCACCCCACCAATTCATGAAGGCACCCATATTTTTTCTCATTCTCCCATCTAAAATGTAAATGACTATTTTGCCCCTTCATATATACTCACTCAAACCCCACAAACCATTTTCAAAGCAAAACTGGGGCACCCCACCACCTTGGATCACTAGTGAAACCTAAAGCCACAATTGTGTTTGCCAAGCGTGTATCGATTCTTGCGTCTTGACATCATCCGACAGCGAGGTAACAATGTTTGATAACCATATGAAGCTTTGAAGGAACTATTTCTTGGATCAAAAACTGTGAAATTGATTATTTGGTTTGTCAACGTAGGGTTTGGTAAATTCGACCAATCCGAACTTGTTAGCACTATAAAATGGAAGATTGTACTGCAATGGTGCAAGAGGAGGTAGAACAAGAGGTAATTGTTGAAATTTAATGTGTTTTATTTGCGGTTTCTCAAATTTTCAGACGATTTCTCACGGGCGCGATTGATTCGGCCTCGCAGGACCGAGAGTTATACAAACGTCTCGGTCAACATCCACCGAAACTTGTGCGTAGTTCACGTCATGATGTGAACGAAACGAAGTCATAGTCTCGGTATGGAACGACCGAGACTATTTCGTAGGTCTCGGTTGGACATAAACGAAACTGTACTTATAGTCTCGGACCTGTACAACCGAAGACTTGGGTTTTTGGGTTTTTTTATGAATTTACTGTGCATTTTGGTTGATCATTATGTTACAATGTTTGTATTGCAGGTAATGTCGGTTTCTACTTTATTTCCAGACTACAAGGATGCGTTTACACCTTGTAGGTCATTCCCATCTAGAGAATCGGCAATTTCATGGCTTCAAATGATAGGTCGGGGGAACAAGTTTGTGTTAGTAACAAAGCACTCTGATGTCAGCGCATGGGAAGGGTGAAACTTGCGTGTGAGAGATCTAGTACATATAGGGGAATGTCACAAAGAGTTGGGAAGGGTAAAGCGGCAAAAATTGCTTTGAAACCAAGAAATGAAGAAGAAGAGGAAACGAGGAGGACTCAAACCGGTACAAAGAAATGTGGATGTCATTTCCTTATTAACATCAAGGAAAATGGTGACTCTTTGTGGTATGTCACTGTCATATGTGGGAGGCACAATCACGACCCCGCGAAAAACTTGGATGACCACTCATTTGCCATAAGATTGGATAAGGGGAAGCAGGAAGCAGGAGGTTGTGGTGCAGATGACAAAGGGTAATGTGAAGCCAAGAGACATCATCAATACGTTGAAACAAAGAGATGTTACAAGCGTATCGACAATGCGGACAATATATAATGCACGACAAAAATTCTGAATTGAGGATGCGGGTGGGAGGACTCAAATGCAACAACTATTGCACATATTGGAGAAGAATAAGTGGATGTCGTGGCATAGGAAGCATCCCGATACGAATGTCGTCACCGATTTATTTTGGTCACATCCTGATTCAATCAAGTTGCTAAGGTGTTTCTCATCAGTAATTTTGATGGATTGCACTTACAAAATAAATAGGTATCGAATGCCGTTATTGGAGATTATTGGCATCACTTCTACGCATTTGACGTTCTCCGTTGGGTTTGCTTTCATATCATCGGAGACTCATGCAAATTATGTTTGGGCACTGGAGAACTTGAGATCCATATTGGATGGGTGGCCTAAACCAGACGTGCTTGTTACGGATCGGGAGTTAGGCCTTATTAGTGCCATCTAAGAAGTATTTTCATCATCGTCTCACCTTCTTTGCTCTTTGCACATCAACAAAGTAGTATTGGCCAAGACTAAGAAGATGTTTGGGGATAACGAAGGCTTCACTCGTTTCATGGATATGTGGACGAGTGTGATGTATGCTAAGTCGGAGGCCTTATTCGAACTTAGGATGAATCACTTGCGTTGTGAGTTCGGGAATGTGAAGGGTCTTACTGATTACTTGGATAACACATGGGTAAAGACATACAAGGAGAAATTTGTACCGACATGGACAAATCAAATTATGCACTTTGGGGAAACAACAACACAAAGGGTTGAGTCTGCGCATTCCACTCTGAAGCTACATCTTGGCAACAGTCAGACAAATTTTGAGACTTTGTGGAGTGTGGTTGATGGTATCCTTAGGATCTAACATAACAACATCAAGGCATGTGGTCCAACATGAATATTTTGATGAGTTATATCGCCGATTGCGTGGTTATGTCTCTCAACGGGCGTTTAAGTTAATTAGAGATGAATTGGAACGTGGAGAAGATGTTGGACACGACTCAACTTGTTGTGGTTGCGAGATACGTACCACACATGGCCTTCCTTGTGCACACGAGCTTAACCTTCATAAATTTGCTCGGTCACCCATCCCTCTCGAGGACATTCATGTGTACTGGCGAAAGTTGAGTATGATACCTGAGAATCCTGTGGATCGGTCTGGGTACAATGTGCACGATGAGATTGAAAGAGTGTTGCAAAAGTTTCATGCTTGCACTGATGAGGACGATCACATCAGGATTATACAGCAGCTCAGGGAGATTAGTCGACCTTCGTCTACACCGGGAGTTGTGCCACCTACGAAAATAAAGACAAAGGGAAGGACACCAGGGGTCTTCAATCGGAAGTATGTTGAAAAGAAGAAGTAAGACAGGATCAAAGAGGAAACACGATGAAGACGATACTTCGACGACAAGATTGCCTGGCGGGTTTGAGTACGTACTATCGACAGAAGAGGCTTCTAGTTCGAGGAAAAAGAAAAGTAAAGTGGGGCCTAAAATACGTCGTACAAGTCGACGCACCCAAAGTGCATCTAACATGGCTTATGCTCATTGCATAGAACCGGATTGGTTGCCATATGTTGAGAGCACTATCAATGTGCTAGCCGATGGAAATAGTGGATACCGGTGTGTTGCCTCCGGGCTAGGACTTCCCGATGTCGACTATTGGAGGATAGTACGTAGAAGGATGTTGGATGAGATAATCGGGTATGAAAACCTTTGGCGGGAAGTGCTTGGAACGAGTTACGAGAATGTCAAGACTGTTGTGCATTGTCCAGATAATCATGTTGGTGCCTCTTTCGAAGAATGGTTGACACTTCCAGACATGGGATTGTTAATATCAACGGCCTTTAATGTCATTCTAGTAAACCTCTCGCATGGTAGTACCTCGACATTTCTACCTCTACGTAGTGCTCCACCGTCGTCGTTACATAGCAGACTTATCATTGCCATGTTTATGAAAGGAATATCCATTGGGTTAGGGTAAGTTCGTAGATTTTTTGTGAATTGTTTTTTTTTACCCTTAATCGGGTATGTGACAATAGCTTCTCTGTCCTACTTTTGACTTTGACAGGTGAAGTTGATTATGAATGCACCGCTGCCATCCTTATATCCATCGTGGGAACGGTATGTTGAGGAGTGCGCTAAAGAATGGCGTGATGGATTTGTCATTCGTGAAATCGTGTCAGTCGTACCTTCTGAAGAAGGTGTTCTATCCGTAGTAGATTTAGATTCTCCGTAGTTTGAGGAACATGTTTGATGAAATACCAACAAGCGTGTAAATATTTTTTACTCTGACAATGTAAAGTGATGTAAAGTAATGTTATTATTATGTTATGGTATGTCGACTCTTTGTTGTTAATATGTTATGGTATGTAAAGTGATGTTGGTAATATGTTATGATTTGTAAAGTGATGTTGTTAATATGTTATGGTTGTCAAGAGTGATGTTGTTAATGTGTATTGGTTTGTAAAGTGATGTTGGTAATGTGTTTTGGTTTGTAATTGATCTTTAATAACCCATCTCGGCAATGCCAGTCCGTCACCCACGCATAACTATCGGCACTAACCAACCGAAAACCATCGAAACTTCTCGGTATGGCAAGGCCGAGAGTGGTTTCTGTTACGGAACAGATACGACTCGTTCACCCGTGAACGGCCTGACTGGAAAATTCTCGGTCCGGACCAACTGAAAGTAGACGAGGTTTCGTGGTCTACATCACTCTCAGTTATAATTCAACGAGGATCAGCAGAAGATGTCGGAGGGACAAGTCCGATACCTATTTGAACATGTCGACTGTGCAGTGCTGGCAAGTTTCTCTTGGTTTCGGCTCTGAACGACCGAGACTACTTTCCTGATGCAAAAATGAAGATCAACCTAAATGAGAATTAATGGAACATAACTCAACACCAACAACATCAACACAGCTTTCAAAACAGCCAAATATTAAGCGACAAATCAGTTTATAAACAGAAATAATACCATAAGAAGAAACATGGAGCACTTTGCATAAGCTGAACATATTCACCAATTATTTTCCCAATAAAACTCACTCACACAAAATGGTTTCAATACACAAACATAACAAATACAGTTTAATTAGTCCAATGAACTGAGAAACAGTACCACAAGTTCCATATTCCACATGCCACATTTTTCATAATCCACCATTCAACAAAACCTCAAGTAATTGTTCCTCAATCCAACAAAAACTCAAGTAACTACTGATGAACCAAGGTTGTTGTGTTCCCTCATTCCTTTGGCTTCTTTAAATTCTTTCTTTGGTATTCCTTGCCATGCATTCTCTTTGGGGGCGAGCATCGACCGTTGCGGGTGGTGCATTACCTGGGGTCGAATGTGTAGAAGTGCTATCGTCTTTGGGGACCGTCTAGGGGCCGTTTCATGTGGGGCTGATGTGTCGGTTGTGCCGGTTGCGGTGGTGGGGGTGGTAGTGGTGGTGGTTGGACCGAAACTCCTCCCCGAAAGGAAATTGACGACGTCACTCGCCATTTTCCTTGCAGACTCCAACGTACACAACTCCGGCGGCAATAATTTCCACCTTAATGCTGCGTCCAACGCCCACCTATTACGCTGATGAAAAGAAAATTAAATCCGTTAATGTAATACATATCGGGTTTTCAAGAGTTGGTTAACACTTCTACATAATAGTTATACCACATTCAATACCTCAAGTAGCTCATTGTCAGCGATGGTCGTGGCAACCATGTCGTCATTAAAGTACCTCGGGTTGGTGATCAATGGGTGAGAGACTTTGAGGAACCAAGGTAGATAGTCCGGTGTAGCCAAAAACTCAAACTCTGCCTTCTCACCGCGAACTTCGGGGGCCAACAAACGGTTGCGCCAACGTTCCCAATTGTCTGCTTGGAACTCATACTTGACGAAGTATTTGAGTACAGAAGGGGCCTCGATGTGCTTCCAATGGCCGGTACGGAGGATCTGGTATAGATTGCACATGGCCAAACGGCCTCAGAATCCTCTCCGGATGGTAGGGCTCCACCACATCCATGTACTTCAGTGTGTGCCACTAGTAGAAGGCCATCGCGTGCACAACTCAATTCCCCCGGTGATTAACATATGGGTCCCAAGTAACCTAATGAAACGTAGACAACCATAATTAGTAACCAGAAACTAAATGCAACATTTACCGACAAGAAGGGTGCAATATCTCACCTCACTTGGGCGCAACCCATCCAATGTTTGCCTAATGGACCCAACCTTGTCAATATTCATCACGGTTTCGTGCTTTGAACTCATCTGCAGACACGAGGTTGCACGTAGTCCATGTATTTTGCATTGGGTGTGGCGAGTCCAAGTTTGAAATGCTCGTACACCCATCCCTGCAAATAGTTACAATGCTAGTTAGAGGAAAAATGCCAAAATAAATACTAATTACTCTGAAAAGAAATCTAGTCGATTTAATAAAAAACCTCAAGTAATGTGAGGTAGCCGGCAATCTGAGAAACTTGTACTCTGGTGGCAGACCCCAAGTGTCGGTACAAGTAGGCTAATGCAGCTGCACCCCATGCATAGTTTCCCACGTCGACCAAATCTTCTAGAAGCTTCAACAACGCAATAGATACCCGAGATCCACTCTTATCCGCAAAAAGGGTGCAAGAAAGTAGGTACAACGAGTACGCTCGGCCGTGCATTCTACAGATGATAAGTTGTGTTCCTCGATCCAAATTTGGGGCACCATCGACTCTTCATCAACATTTTCGCTCACGAGCCCCTTGCGATGTTCACTTCATCCTCGCATCTTCGATGCTAACCCAAGTAGTTTGGACACCACTTAATCGCATCCGAGCGAGATTCGTCGGTGTACCTCGCAAAGTTCTCAACCGCCACCACCTTGCCCGTGACAGAATCTTCGGAGCATGCTCACATCTTCCAAGGAGATCGACATTTCACCGAATGGTAAGTGAAATGTGTTCGTCTCCGCCGCCACCATTCCACAAAGCGCAGAGATAACCTCCTTGTTAGCCTTGCGGTATGAAAGCGATCGATCGTATTCAACCCGTAGCGCTGAATAATCCTCTCGAAGGTCCGCGGTGTCGGGGTGGCACGATCGTAAGTCCCATTCTTGGATCTCGAGCACGGTGATTGATACACTTGAGTGTCTGGACGATCCCGCAACAACAAAAAACATTCCGTCAACTTAGTGAAAACCCAAAATTTTTAAATACTCCATTCAACGAAAATTTATATACCTCATTGCTCCAAATCGCTAATGCGACATGATCTTTAAAGCTCTTCAACAATGATCCATATTCGGGACCACCGGGGAAAGGAGCACACATTTCCATATGCCCTTGTGCATCTCCTTCATTATGGGCACCTCCACCACTAGTGCTCCCACCCACATTACGATCACTACTTGTAGTGTCCGCCGGTGCTGATGAGTCACTACTACTAGACTCTGATGCATGAGCCTCATCTTCGCCTCGGGCAACTACAATATCTTTCGTCGCCGCGTGTCGATGTTGGAACCCTCATCGTGCAATTGTAAATTCCTTGCACGATTCCCAGCAATCTTAGCCTTTCCCTTAACATCTACATTCTCATTCTCTTTCTCTTTTTGATAAGATGCAGTCGGGGGTCTCCGGCCGCCTCGCCCACGGTTACCCCTTGACAACTCAATACCAACCTCCTCCCTACTCACCGGGGCTTTCGAACGAGCTATACCTGAGAAGACTACAACATGTAAGCGTTTGCCGCAAAAACAGAAGAGGAATATAAAAAAAGAACAAAATCTTCCATTTCTATAGTCTCGGTCAAGCAGGTTTGAGAAAACAATAACAATCTCGGTGACACGTGACCGAGATATCAATATAAGTCTCGGTAATGCACAACCGAGACAACTGCTACTTTCTCGGTTGTACATCACCGACATGACATCAACTATACACTTCGAATTACTCTCATGAGATGGTACCCAAGAAGCGATCACGTTACGCTACCTAAAATAATAACACAATTACAATTTCGGTGACGCGTGACCGATATACCAAAATTAGTCTCGGCCACTCATTGTCGAGACTATATTCTCTCCTCTCTGGCCAAGAACCACAAGTTCCCAAAAACTTCCCTACGTCTCGCCATGCTTGGCGAGTCCGTACGTACGAATTTCTTCGGCCTATGTGACCGACAACCACGAATTCGCAATGCATGTACCATTGAATGCACCGCTATACAAACATAACAAATAATTGACCAAATGCAACTTAATTAGACTATCAACGTACCTTCAATCGATCGATTTCACGGCTTGAGCACGAGAACAACGACGAACCCGAGCCCTAATGTTGAGACCAAATCTATCAATTCGGTGAGCCTCCAAACTCGAACGGCACAGCCAAAAACCGCCTACCACAGAGGAGAGAGGAGAGGAACGAAGACAAATCCGGGGTTCGTAGGTTGCTTGCAATGGATTGAACTCAAATTCGAGGGTTCAATAGCACAGTGGTGGGCTAATGGGGGTGGTGGGGTGCCTCTACTTTGGTGGCAGGGGTATTTTCGTGATTTCAGGCCTCAATTTTGGGTGCCCTTGGTAATATGCTTTGTGCCCTCAACAAAAGGGTGCCTTCATGAATTGGTGGGGTGCGCGAGCCCCTTTAATTAAGTCTTCCGCTAGTAATTACATATGTACACAACTTTGCTTTGCTTCCACACTGTCTCATCCACACCACAAGCTTCCTCTGCGGCTCAGTTCCAAAATCTCATTATCATCAACACTTCACCAAACAACACTCTCTCTCTCTCTCTCCCTCTTAAGCCTCTCCAACTCCACTGTATCTCCAATGGGCATCAAAGTTTTCATTTTCACCTTCATGATCTCCTCTCTCTTCTTCTCCCTCCTCTTCATTCCAACACTTCTAACCAGGCCAACAAACTCCACCAAATTCTACCAAATCAAATCCACCAACAATATCTCTCAATCTCTCAACACATACCCAGTAAAGTTCGCTTACTTGATATCTGCTTCAAAGGGCGATCTAAACAAGCTCAAACGCGCACTCATCTCCCTCTACCATCCCAACAACTACTACCTCCTGCACATGGACCAAAGTGCCTCCAAAACAGAACATCAAAGCCTAGCCAAGTTTGTGTCCAGTGATCCTGTTTTCACACAAGTGGGCAATGTCTGGGTTGTTGGGAAGCCCAATTCGGTGACCTACAGAGGGCCTACAATGCTTGCAACTACTCTTCACGCCATGGCCATGTTGATCAGGAGTTGCGATTGGGACTGGTTCATCAATCTCAGTGCCTCTGATTACCCTCTAGTGACCCAAGATGGTAAGGTGAGTAAATTCTTTAGGGGTGATTTGGAATTTGGTTTTTGGGGAAATGGGTGGGTGTTGAATTTGATTCTTCAATCACCCACTTTTTTGCAGATCTGATTCATGCCTTCTCTGACCTGCCTAGAGATCTGAATTTTGTTCAGCATAGTGGTCATTTGGGTTGGAAATTGTGAGTAATTAATTATGGTGGCTTAATTGATTGTGTTGTTGATTGGGATGGGAGTTTTGTTTGATAGAAGGTGTGCTGGTTTGTGAATTGCAGGAGTAAGAGAGGGAAGCCCATCATAGTTGATCCTGGGTTGTACAGCGTGAACAAGTCTGAGATCTGGTGGGTCATAAAACAGAGAGCTCTCCCCACCGCATTTAAGCTTTATACAGGTTTTGCCTCCTCTCTCTCAAAAATTTATTCTTTGCTTAGTTGTATTACTCTCTGTTTTTGCCATACAGCACTGTACAATTGTCTATGCAACGTAACTTCCCGTCATTTTTTTAAGTCACCCTACAAAGACTCTTTGTCAAAAAAACAGAAGTCAGTTTTTGGAATTCTAGAAAACTTTTCTACTTATTTTCTCATTTTATCCTTCAACATTTAATTGCAATTAAAAACTTGTTATCTTTTTATTAGGTAAGTAGATGATTGATTTAGTTAATGATGTAATTAAAGCATGGGCAAAAATATAATTTGAACCTATAATTAATGTTTTCCTTAATATATGTGTTTTGGACAAAACAATTTAAATTATTAGTGCGAGGTTTGGAGTCTCATTAATGTAGAAAATTGGGTTGAGAAGGCCGCATCCGAATGGGGCCCGACAATTCCTAATCCGGGGTGGATTAGTTGGTGCGGGACACCACATCGAAAACCAAAAAAAAAAAGAAAAAAAAAAAAAGAATCCATTAGAGTCCGTTTGATGAGTTGTAAGATTTGTGCCATCTCCTTCGCTATGTATATCAACGGACTCCAGTTGAAGTGTTGGCACTTGAATTACCTTTTGTTGTTAGCACGTCAATAACCAAGTAAAACCATGTTGGTGTCCATATTGTTTACTTCAACGGGAGTTGAACCCTCGATCTCTCTAAACCTTTCCTTTTGGTCAATGGTGCGTTATCCATTTATCCAAAGATGCCTTTGGCAAACAAGAAAAGTTGTTATTTACTTGTAATTACGATTTCCTCAACCAAATAAGGCCTTAATTAATATTCTTACGGCTAATCAAGTCATGAAATTGACATAACATGCATACCAGTATTTTTAAAGCAATGTACTATCAGAGCCATTGAGTTTAAGTATTTAATACCCAAGAGGCATCTCACCGACAGACCATAGAGGAGCAGAGTACATTGTATGTGTAAATGATAAGATCAGGTACAAAAATCTAACTTGAATGTTAATTAGCCTTAGTTGATCCAAAAACCAAAATTTATTGGAAAGAATGGATTTTCATTACTTCCGAATCACATAGTTTTGTGGGAGCACGTACAAAAGCCCTAGTTAACTTGAATTGTGTTAGGCATTCACACGCTTCTCTGAAGCACAGCTCAGATATTACTGAAACTGCGATTGATTGCATGTACGATATAGTTGCCAATGTAAACATTTAAAACATTAAGAATTATAGATTAGTTAGAGGATTATCTGCAGAAGCAATTGCCTAATTGAAATACCTTAAGCACTACACCAAAACCTTATCACCCTCATGAGTCTCAACGCATTCAACACCTTGTTTGATAGTACAAGTGCCATTTTATAGGCTTGAGGGAGAACATTTAAACTTCCCACATTAATGTCAATTTTCATCAAATTGGTAACAGTAATGGAAGCTCAAGAGTCTTTAAGTAATTCATAGGTTACATAAATTAAGACATAAGTTTGAGACACATAAAGGTATTGTAGCGAGCCCTTCTTAAATTAGGGCACCGCCCAGCCTAATCCCGTCATTAAGCTCTAATCTCACCACGTATAACTTAACAAGGAATTAGTCAGCCTTTTTTCCAAACCATTCTACTTACAATTTAACTATTCAAATAAGTATTTTCTTATCTTATGTCAATTAATCAATCAAAGTTAATTAAAATTTTATAAACTTAAAAATAATTCAGTGGAAGTCTTAACAAATTAGTGGAAGCTTTTAACATGATACCTAAGCTTTATGAAAAACCAAAAATAAAGATCACATGCATATGTATAATGAAACGGCGATAATATATCTTCATGTCTGATCAGGGTACTATCTCTCAACCCATAATATATACAACCCAAAAAATATATGGAAGACATATAAAAATCATTCTACAAAATAAAAAAACCTACAAAATCCGGTGTAGCAACACTCCACTGGCTAAGAGGAAGTCGCCGATGGTTTTGCTACTCGATGAATCTGCATCCACCGTCATAAAAAGGACGGTGAGTACATGAAAGTAGAAAGTAACACTGAGAGACATTGTTCACATTTCCAAATATACAAGAAGTATCTGAAAGCATAATAATAACAACTATGCTGAAAAGAAATCATGCTAAAAGATACTACAGTTAAACAATATGAAACTGACACTTGGCTAAATAATAATGATCTAGAGCCAGTCGGCCGTGAGTCCTACCACAATGCTTTTTTCCACTATATAAGGATGGAGTTGTGCTCTACATCTCTGTTGAAGGTCGGAGCTGAGCTTAACGCTTCTATAATCTTTCACAAGTGTCAGTCACCTATGATATATGTGCATGCCAACAACCCCGGGTCTCATACCCTGTGTGCTGCGCAAGATAATGGAGAGATACCGAACACATCAGAAGTCTAGTGACCCCCGTGTGCCGCACCATCTCTATCATATCATGGTCCTAGATACAAGAACTACTTTCATACCCAAGAAATAACATGGTTTAAGATTCCAACAATGTAATTGCATATTAATGCACAAAGGAAATTAGATTAATAATACCATTAAACATCTACCTAATAGCATGCTATTTCATTTGGCTAAATATCTCAACAATAAAAAATGACATAGCATATGATATGGAGTCAATGAAACTATTAAACCAACAATTTATACCATGATAGCAAACTCATGAAATGATAAAGGAAACAAGTCATGGTATATAGAGTACACTAGGCAAATCAGTCCAAATGACTGTAATTGACTAACAAGATAGGAATGAAATGTAAATAAATATCTCAATCAGTTTTCTTACAATCCACGCAAATTTCCTAGCTATTCCGACCTCCCGACACCTCTAAACTCATATCCGAACCCCCGAGACTCTTCCCTAACTTCATTATATCATTTAACATGTTTTTGAGTGTATTTAGACCTTTAGTTAGGGTATTGGACTTGTTTATAATGTTTAAGTTTAAGTTAGGAAATTCATAGTTTTGGGCTGTCATAGCACCTATCTTGCTGGGTGGCCTATCTAGAGTGCTAATGACCTCATTAGCGAGCTACCAAGTTTCTCTAGCGCGCTATACGAAGTTAGCGCGCTAGCTGATTTTATCTACCGCGCTATGTGCAGGAAAACTCGGAATTCTGCACTTAGAATTCTGATTTCTCTCTTCACATAAGCCACTCCAACACCTTAGGATCTCTTTACTACACCTCCAGAGACCTAAGATACCCACCAAAACCATTTACAACAGTCATACATTAACTTTATTGCAATTCATCAAATTAAATTAATCTACTAGTGTGTGTAGAATTACCTAGTTGATGAACACCTAGCTTAGCTTGATCACTCCTTCACCAAACCCACTGATTTCATCTTGTTCCTTGTTGATCTTCTTCTCCAGCAAGTTTCCTTGGCTCCTAAGCTTTGAAAATGAAATGGTTTGGTTGTATGAGTTGATCTTAAGCTTTATATATGTAATGGATAAGGTTGATTAAAAGCCATTGATCTCTATGTACACACGTATCTCAAGACTAATCTAATGATCTACAACTTGACACATGTCCCACTAACTCTCCACTATCTAAATCCAACTAACATAAAATGAAACTCGATTTGTCTCTTGATATGCCAACATGTATCTCGAGAATCATTATACGGTTATTCTTTTAAAATGCTAACTTAGGTTACATCTAATATAAAATCAACCATAGCCACATTAATATTACTATTTAAGCTACACTAGGTTTAAACCAACTTACTACATCACTCTCTACCTCAGTCCCACGTCGGCACGTATCTCGAGGCGCGTCGCCACATACGTCTCGACACCTAAACATCGGTAGAAGTGACTTAGTAGTCTACACATATACAATACACTAGGCAAACATCACAACAAATCTAACATATACCTCGGTCTTCTCGCCTCAATCAATGTACACATCTCGATGCGGCTCCCACGTCACAGGTCACTGATCCTGATTAAGTGATTAAACTCGGATTAGAAATTCGGGCCATGACATACATTCTCCCACTTGTCTCATACTTTATTTCAATATGTGGGTCACATATAGATTAATAGTTCTCTCACTCGACCCATATAACCAAACATCACATAACTTCTATATCAGCGCGCATATATGTTTGGTATCATTAAATCATTGTAAAATAAATTAGTAATGAGAGTCATAACGGTTATACATCAAGATAGAACGTATTTCCTTCCGTGTACTATGAGCATTACTAATTCATTTTTAATGGTTCATAAAACATAATGTCTGTGACAAAACCAAACTCACTTACTATTATCATTAACATAAATGTGCACATACATTAGTATAATTAGCACAGCAAATGAGATCGATCTCATAAAGTAAACATAAACTTATACATAATCAAATCTCATATTAAAATCATTTAAGAATTACAACCTATGCTCATTATGTCGACATGTTGTTTAAATGTCTTTAGTGTAATCTTTTTATTAAGGAATTTGTAACCATAAGATCTGTGCTAATATGTTTTTATTGGCGCTCTTTACTTTTGAGCTTCTTCTTTAACTACAAAGTATTTTATCTCCATGTGTTTAACATCTATTAAATATTGACCATAACTTGAAGAAAATACAACTGCAGAATTATCATAATAATACAGTAAATCCAAAAATGAAGTTATTTAAACGTAATCCTTGATTTATAGCTTTAAACTAAAAACTCAGTTTTCATAGTAGAAGTAGTCACAATTGTTTGATTAATATTTTTTAGAGATTTCTCCATTAGCAAGGAGAAAAACATACAAAAAAGTAGACTTTATTGTGTCAAGACACTAATCAAAGTGTGTGTCTGAATAACCATTAACTTTAAAGTTATCAGACTTTTTTTAAGTGAGCATATAATCTTTTGTCAATTATAAATACTATAAAACCTTCTTTGCAGCTTACTAATGGTCTATACAAAGGTTACTTTGGTAACATCCTAACACACCAACAACAAAATCGAAATTTGGTCTGGTATGTCATTCGTTTCAAAGTTCTGAAAAAAAAAATTCTTTGATCTTATAGAGCATACTTAAAACATTGTTGTTAAATAAAATATCATTAATCAAAATATAAATTTGCTTCCACTGACCTTCAGATATATGCATCGATTGATAACATTTTTTTTTAAGTCTGAATGACGTTATGATCACATTAACTTAATATGCCATTGATGGAAAGCTTGTCTTAATCCATATAATGATTTCGTAAGTTTGCAGATTAGGTGTTCATTTCCTTCTACTGTGAATTCTTTTAGATCGATTCATATATACTTCTTCATCTAAACTCCCACTAAAAAAAACATTGTTTACATTCATTTGGTGTAATTTTAAATCTACAAGTCTAGGTTTAGATCGTTTCATATTGCCTTTAGAATTATGTTTAGTTTTAAAAACTCATTTGCATCTAACGAGTTTAAGATTTCGAGGCAATTGAATAAAGATTATAGACTTTATTTTGAGCCATTGATTAAATACTCATTATATATGGCATCAATCTATTTCATATAATCATCACTTTGATGGCTTCATCATAACAAGATTCCTATAAGTATGCCACATAATCATCAAGTATAACAGATTCTTCATTATGAGGTTTTTGAAATACTCATTCTCATGAATTATTAACAACTTATATGAGTAACAACTTCACATGTGTTATAGATAATATGACGTGTCACTCCCACTAATTTCGCCATTCTTGACGAATAATCTAACAATTTCAGTTTCGATAATGTATGTAAAATTGTTAGGACGATAAATTTTATGGCCTTTGGATTTTATAGAGTAACCAATGAAATAACAATTGATCATTCTAAAATCTAATTTATTCTCTTGTGAACTATAAGTTTTAACCTTTGTTAGATAAACCTAAATGCGGAGATGTCTTAAGTTTAGTTTCATTTCAGTCCATAACTCAATTAGAACTAACTTACTAGGAACCATATGTTCAATAAATAGGTAGGCTTTAAGGATTTTATTCACAACGACTTAGGCAATATAGAATTACTTAGCATACTCCTAATCATTCGTCAATGTTTGGTTACGACGTTCAGCTACATCATTATGCCGAGGCATATAATAGGTATTGTGTATTAAGCACAAATACCATGTCGTTAAAGGAGTTTAGCAAATGGATTAGTACTCTATTTAATTATTTAATCATATCTTCCATAATATTCACTAGATAGAGATCGATTGAGTGTCAAATTATCCATATATGCCTATATGAATCATTCATAAAACTGGTAATATTGTGTTTTTCCTTTAGATAAAAACACAATATACTTTATTCTGTAAGTAAAAAATTAAAAATGTATAGTACTTTTGGGTATCCATTCCTTTTTTAACTTGTCATAAGATTTATATACATTACTAAAATGTTGTGTACCTTATATATATCATAAAATATTAGTTCATATGTTACTAAAAAAAAAACAGTGTGCCTTTTGGTAGACAGAACAATCACTAATGATACTATAGATATGAATAAAACAAGTTTACAAATAAATACTAACAAAATTAAACAAAAAAATAAAACTATCTAACCAGAGGCTTGCATAGAAGCAATGTCCTAAGACAGAAATTTCTTTTAATTCAGTAATTGAATTTTCGCTCAAAGATCTGCCCCAGGATACAACCTGATGCACTTCTGAAATAAAGTTCACCAATTCCGAAAGTCTCCGCAAACTGATTTGCTTCTCTCTCAAATATTATGTATTTCGAAAATCAAGTGAATTTTCAGTGTTTTAGTTGTACTTAAATAGAACTTGAAGCACTAGTTCAAAACAAGGTGACTATCCAAATCAGAAAATAATACCCGTTAGTATTATTCAACAGTCGCACCTGTTAATAAACATAACGAAATTAACTATCTATAATTAATTTCAAAATTAAAAATATTTAAGTTTAAAAATAAAAATTAAACTTGGTTATACAAAGATAACAATCTACGCCCAAAGGCCCTATTTTTGACATTTAAATATTAAATATTATATATGTATACCTTATTACCCAACGTCACTTGGGCACTATCCATTGGGTTTCTCTAAAGCAAAGCTAAAGAGAGTGTATGTGTGTATAAAAAGTTTGTACTCTTTATAAGTGAGCAATATGGGACAAAATAGTTTCTATTCAAACTCCAACAATACCCCACATTCGAATAGAAAATATCACTTTACCCCACATTTCTGTTCAAACTTGGCTTAAAATAAATGAAATAAAAATTATAATACACGAAAGAGAGAAGTATCATGTCATATTGTCAGGAAAAGTATCTAAAAGACTTGAACTTACCATAGTAAAACATATTGGATTTACTTAGTGACCCAGTGGATATAGATGATCTTGAACTGTTCACTTTTTGTAGTAGATCAAGACAATATGCCTTACGCATGACATGATTATCAAAATTCAGTTTATACATTTTTGTCCATTTCGGTCCTAGACAGATCCTGGTTTCATGATAAATTTAGAGAATTTAACATGTCTCTTTCTCATAAATGCGACTCACATTTACTATCATGTAGGTGACATTTTTATTTGTCGTTAAATGCTAAACATATCCTTGCACTTCTTCCGAACACAGTTTTTATCTTAGAAATGAGCTAATATGTGTTATTCTCTCGAGTTTCATCTAACCAGTTTGCCTATTAAACCTACTACATGGGATCTCCAATCACCTAGGTTAGGTTTCCACAAGACTTTAACTCATTTATAGGCTTCAAACCCATTCCCCTCGATAACAATACGACTTGATTTCTTGGTAAGCCCTTTGTCATAGGATCTGCAATGTTATCCTTTGACTTCACATAATCAATACTAATTACTCTACTTGATAGTAATTGTTTTATAGTATTATGTCGACGCCTTATATGTCTTGACTTACCATTGTATACATTACTTTTAGCTTTAGCTTGTGCTGCCACATAATCACAATGTATACATATTGCTGGCACTGGTTTTGGCCAGAATGGAATGTCTTCTAGGAAGTTTCTTAGTCATTCCGCTTCCTCAGCAACTTTGTCTAAGGCTACAAATTTCGATTCCATTGTCGAACGTGCTATACACGTCTGTTTTGTTGATTTCCAAGAAATCGCAGCTCCTCCCAATGTAAAAATATATCCACTGGTTGACTTACTTTCAGTATTATCAGAAATCCAATTGACATCACTTTATCCTTCAATTATCGGTGGATATTTTGTATATTGCAATCCATAGTCTAAAGTATGTTTTAAATACCTTAGCACTTTTATCAATGCTTCCCAATGATCATTATTTGGATTTTGCTTGTATGTCTACTAAGTTTGTTCACTGCTTAAGTAATGTCCGGTCTTGTAGAATTAATTAAGTACATCAAGCTTCCAATTACTTAGGAGTACTCCAATTGAGAAATTGCACTTTTGGTATTTTTCTTAAGTTTGCAATTCGGTTCAAATGAAATAGGAACAGGTTTACAATTAAATCGATTGAACCTCTTCAATATTTTTTCTACATAATGTGATTGGGTAAAGATATGTACATCATCATTTCTTTTAATTTGAATACCCAAAATGGCATATGCTTGACCTAAGTCTTTCATGTCAAAATTAGAATTCAACATCTTTTTAGTTGAAATGTTTATATCCTTATTAGTCCTAAATATCAACATATCAACAACATATAGACATACTATGACACATGAATTTTTCATTTCTTTGATGTAGACACATTTGTCACATTCATTTATTTTAAATCCATTTGTAATCATAGTATGATCAAATTTCTCATGTCATTGTTTAAGTGCTTGTTTAAGTCCATATATAGATCTAACAAGTTTGTAGACTTTGTTCTCTTGATCTTGGACCACAAATCCTTCGGGTTGGTCCATGCATATCTCTTTATCTAATTCTCCATTTAAAAATGTTGTTTTTACATCCATTTGATGTATTTCCATATTATAAATTGCAGCAATTGAAATTAGCATCTGAATGGATGTAATTCTTGAAATTGGAGAATAATTATCAAAATAATCCAACCCCTCTTTTTGCTGAAATCCTTTAGCCACTAAACGAGCTTTATATTTATCAATTGATCCATCGAATTTAAATTTTTGTTTAAAAATCCATATATAACCTATTGGTTTAATACCAGGAGGTAAATTAACCAACTCTCATGTGTGGTTAATTAAAATGGATTCTTTTTCACTATTTATGGCTTTTTTCCATAAAATAGTCTCAGTAGAAGTCATGGCTTCTTTATACGTTTGTGGTTCGGTTTCAGTCAAGAAACTTATAAAATATGGTCAAAAATTCTTTTGAACTCTAGATCTTTTCCTCTTTCTTGGTTCTTCATCTAATGTTGGAACATTAGAAGTAGATGGTTCATCTCGAACTCTCTTGTTTGATAAGCTTAACTATTCTTCTTTATAAGGAAAAATTGCTTCAAAGAATTGCACATCTGCAGATTCTATAATTGCATTAACATGGATAACACTAATCTCAGAATTAATTACCAAAAATATATATTCAGCATTGTTGTTAGCAAATCCAATAAATACACGATCTATAGTTTTAGGCCCCAATTTAGTTCTCTTGGTGATAGGAACTTGTACCTTTGCTAAACAACCCCATACTTTTAAAATTTTAAAAGTAGGAATTCTACTTTTCCATAATTCATAAGGAGACTTATTTTTCTTCTTAATTGAGATTCTATTTAGAATATAATTTGCTGTAATTAGTGCCTCACCCCACATGTTGTGTGGAAGTCCCGAACTATTTAACATAAAATTTATCATGTCTTTAAAAGTTCTGTTTTTCCTCTCTGCGACACCATTTTGTTGAAGTGTGTATGGTGCCGTAGTTTGGTGTATAATTCTATGATCACTACAAAATTCATCAAATTCAGAGGATTCATATTCTCCACCTCCATCCGTTCTCTTTAATCCTTTTGTCTAATTGATTCTCAACTTCTGCCTTATATACATATTAAAGGCTTCATCTTTAGTTTTGATCAAATAGACATAGCAAAATCTACTACAATGATCTATAAAAGTGAAGTAGTAATTCTTCCCACCTCGTGTAGGGGTTGATTTATAGTCGCAAAGGTCACTATGAATTAATCCTAATAATTCATTTGACCTTCCTTGAACTGTTTTAAAGGTTTGCCTATCAAACTTAGATTCGGTGCAAGTTTGGCATTTATGCTTGACATCAATATTGAATTTAGGTAATAAATTGAGATTAACCATTCTATTTATAGACCTACTGTTTACGCATCCTAATCTAGCATGCCAAACATCATAAGAATCCACGATATAAATAGAAGCATTCACTTTATTCATAGCATTAGTAACCATTACATTTAGCTTGAACATTCCATCGACTAAGTACCCTATTCCTATATAGTCCATAGCCTTACATAACACAAAGTTATCATATTCGAACACTAGTTTGAATCACCTTTTAGTAAGGAGAGTACCTGAGACTAGATTCTTTCTAATTTCATGAACATATAGTACATCTACTAAAGTAAGAGTTTTTCCAGAAGTAAATTTCAGCAACACTTTTACTTTTCCCTTGACACTTGAAATAGATGAATTCTCCATGTAGAGTTTTTCATCATTAGTAATATCTTCAAAGGTTGAAAATAGCGCCTTGTCGCTATAAATGTGCCTAGTGGCCTCCGTGTCAATCCACCAACCTTTAACATTGTCAATCATATTGACTTCATAAATAACAACAACCAAGTCTTCATCAGTAGTAATGACATTGGCTTGATTCTTTTGAGTAAAATATTCAGCAGGTTGATCTTCGCGGTGACGATATTCATGAGCCTTATGTCCAGGCTTTTCACAGACCCAACAATTGCCTTTAACTTTCTTAAAGGGCTTGCCTTTAGGTGCAAGAGTGTTGGAATTTTTCACAGAAAACTTCTTTCCTTTGTTCTTCTAAAATTTGAATTTTGAAGACTCTTCGTCAACCATATTTGCTTTGGCAGCGAAGATAGGTACTTCAACTTTTTCTCCCTTGCGATGGTCTTCTTCAACTCGAAGCCTCAGAATCAAGTCTTCCAAAGTCATCTCTCTTCTTTTGTGCTTTAGATAGATTTTAAAATCTTTCCACGAAGGATGTAACTTCTCATTAATTGCACCAACTTGGAAGTGTTCATTGATAGAACATCCCTCAACATGCAATTCATGAATCAGAACTTGAATTTCTTCTACTTGCTTGATCACTATTTTGGAGTCCATCATAACATACTTGAGGAATTTACCAATTAAGAATTTCTTCGCACTGGCATCTTCTGTTTTATATTTCTTCTCAAGCAGATTCCAAACTTCCTTTGCCATGTTACATGACGAGTATATGTCGTATAAATTATCATCCAAGCAATTAAGGATGTAATTTCGGCAAAGAAAATTAGAATTTCTCCAATTTTCTATGGACATCAATGTCTCCTTCGAGAGAAGATCCTCATCAGTCTTAGGCTCTTCCTCCCTCACAATATTAGCAAAGTTGAGGGTTGTCAAGTAGAATAGCAATTTTTGTTGCCACCTCTTGAAATCCACTCCTTTGAACTTCTAAGGCTTTTCGTCATGCTTCTTCGAGTTATTGTTCACACTCGATTGTTCTGCCATTTTTTCAGAGTTTCTAAAAATGTACAATACAACATAACTGTATCTTCAAAATTCTGATGTCTTAGATTGTTACACAGAACAATCACTAATGATATTATAGATATGAATAAAATGAGTTTACAAATAAATACTAACAGAATTAAACAACAAATAAAATTATCTAACCGGAGGCTATTGCACATAAGCAATATCCTAAGACAGAAAGTTCTCTGAATTTGGTGATTGAATTTTCCCTCAGAGATCTGCCCCTAGATATAATCGAATGCACTTCCGAAACAAAGTTCACCAATTCCGGAAGTCTGCCCAAACCAATTTGCTTCTCTCTCAAATATTATGTATTTCGATAATCAAGTGAATTTCCAGTGTTAAATAGAACTTGAAGCACCAGTTCAAAACAAGTTGACTATCCAAATCCGAAAATAATACCCGTTGGTATTATTCAACAGTTGCACCTGTTAATAAATATAACGAAATTAACTGTCTATAATTAATTTTGAAGTTAAAAATATTTAAGTTTAGAAAAAAAATTAAACTTGGTTATACAAAGTTAACAATCTAAGCCCAAAGGCCCAAAGCCCCAAAGCCCTATCTTTGACATTTAAATATTAAATATTATTTTTGTATACCCTATTACCCAATGCCACTTGGGCACTATCCATTGGGTTTTTCTAAAGCAAAGCTAAAGAGAGGGTATGTGTATTGTACTCTTTTCAAGTGAGCAATGTGGGACTAAATAGTTTCTATTCAAACTCCAACACCTTTAGGCCAATCATAATATTTTAGTAATCAATAAAAATCAAGAAGATGAGGTACTTTTGAATTTCCTTCATTGTTCTTAATTATCATTAGCAGAACTAATTAGTATGCATTAAATCATGTCAATTATAAATTATCAGAAAATGATTCACCTTTGGGTTAAATCAATTTCTATTAATTATCATAAATCACAAGAAAATGCAACTTATATGAAAATTCACATAATTTGATGTTTAAACTATTTAGTTGGATCACTTTGGTGATTAACGCAATTTCATAATATAAACAACAAATTATTTTTATAATATCAATAATAGTGCATTTTCTTTTTATTATCCCATATATAAATGCTAGTTCATTATACATTACTAAAATATTGTGAACCTTATTGGATCAGCCATAATATTTTAGTAATGTGTGTTGCATACATATAGTTAGGTCACTTTGATGACAACTAGCTCATGAAAATAATTTGGTAATGGGCATATATAAAAACATTTTAGTAATGTGTGTTGCATACATATAGTTAGGTCACTTCGATGACAACTAGCTCATGAAAATAATTTGGTAATGGGCATATATAAAAACGTTATAAGCATCATGAATATATGGTCAATGTATGTTACGTAAAAAAAATTGATTGTCATTTATTTGATTTATAGCATAAACAGACATAGAAACTTATTTAAAAAGCACTCCAAGTTGCATATATAATTGCATAATTCATTCATTGAGCCTATATATTTAGAGGTGGCTAGCTATTCATGTCCTAATTAAGACATCATCTTTAATTACTTATAAAATATTTTAATGCCTTATTCTTTATTGAGTTTAATGCAAAAGAAACCCAAGAATCTCATGTTTGAAAAAACTTAATTGTTGGTCTTCTTTATCGACTAAGAAATTGATCGACTAATGATAAAACATAATATTACTGTCAATTAATTAGCCCCATTAATGTCATCACTAGCCTCATCGGTAAGCTATATGTCTACGGCGATACAATAATAATTGTAGCCGGTGAGACGTGATTTATGTTATGTACAATATAAAAAAAAAAAAAAACTTTCATATATAAAGTATGTAGATAAAATGTCCGACGGTTATTGGAAGATGTTTTATTTACCTATTATATTAAACCATCAATTGTTATTATTTATTTAATGCAAAGAAGATCAATTGACCAACCAAATCATTCTATAAACCACATAGCTTTTATTGTCATACAAACTTACAAAGCAAGCAATTAAATAAATAAACGGTAAATATATATACAACAACAACAACATAGCCTCAGTCCCAAATTAACTGGGGTCGGCTACATGGATCAAACTTTTCCATTGTGCTCGATTAAGTGCAATTGATGGTGAGCTTTTCAAACCATTCAAATCCCTCCTAATTAATGCATCCCATGTTAACTTTGGTCTACCCCTACCTCGTCGAATTTCTACAGTTTCTATTGAGTCAAGTTTTCTAGTTGAGGCATTTGTAGGCCGTCTTTGCAGGTGACCAAACCACCGCAACCGCCCTTCCCTAATCTTTGTATCAATTGGTGCTACTCCTACTTGTCTTTGAATTTCTATATTTTTTATTCTATCTTTACGAGTTTTACCACACATCCACCTAAGCATCCTCATTTCTGCTACGTTTATTTTATGTAATTGTTGTTGCTTTACCGCCCAACATTCACTTCCATAGAGCATAACTGGCCTAATTGCGGTTCTATAAAATTTTCCTTTTAACTTAGTAGGAACATTTTGATCACAAATCACCATTGTTGCACTCCGCCATTTCTTCCATCGAGCTTGAATTCTATGTGTGACATCATTCTCAATGTAACCATCATTTTGTATGATTGATCCTAAGTATCTAAAGTGTTTACCTTAGGAACTTCTACTTCCTCTAATTTTACCACTCCGTCATCTCGATGTCTAGTGTTTCTAAACTCACAGTGCATGTATTCGGTTTTCGTCCTACTCAACTTAAAGCCCTTAGATTCTAATGTATTCCTCCAGAGTTCTAATTTCCTATTTACTCCATCTTTAGTTTCATCCACTAAGACAATATCATCTGCAAATAGCATGCACCATGGTATATCCTCTTGAATGTCTAGTTAGTTCATCCATAACTAAAGTAAATAGATATGGGCTTAAAGCCGATCCTTGATGTAGTCCTATCGTAATGAGAAATTCTTTTGTAGCTCCTCCAAATGTTCAAACGGTAAATATATATATGCTTAATAATTTAAAAAAAACAATTAATAGTTTTATGTCAATTTATGATGCTTTATTACAAAAATATGAAGTAACATGTGATTCCAAAAGGCAAGTTCTAAACATCTCTTAATTAAGAAGAAGAATGATTATTCGTCCTCTTCAAATATGTAACCGTCATAAAACATTAATTATCCAAGATATGTCCACATAAACATTAAAAACATTGAAGAAATGATGTATAAAATAAGTAAACACTCATAAAATATTTAAGGTGCTTTATTAGAATAATGAGGAGAAACTCATATAACCATTTCTTGTCTTTTAAGTAAAGTTTAAAAAATTGACAAACTTTGCCGAAGTTTGGGCGAAGTTTGTCAATTTTGAGGTGAGCGGAGCGAAGTTCAGAGGCAGTAGAAAAATTGCAAAAAATCGACTCAATATTGGCTATAACTTTGACCGAACTTCAAAAACATCGATGGAAGTTAATAAAACATGAAGTAAAATTGTTATGTTTCGTGGAAGTTGATCAAACTTCGACTAAAACTTTGATTGAAACTTCAACTGAAACTTCGCCTATACTAAAAATATACTTAAAATTTGAAATATCTTCCGATGACATGAGTTTTATGCATCGTTGTTGTATAATTAAGTATAGTTCTAATATCTCTACGAAGAAACTTGAGTTTTCTAGCATTTAAAGTGAAATTCTGTAAACTTCCGTACACCGTCGAATTTTTGTCAAACTTCCATCGTCGAAGTTAACTTCCTCGAATTGATTTCGAATTTAAGTGAGTGAGGCGAAGTCGAAGTTTCAAACGTTGCTTTTAAGAATCCTAACTATGAATCTTCCTTAACAAACGATTTTTGTTGACTGGTAAGATTACACAATACCAGTGCCACTTAAACCTAACTTTCGCGGTCATCGACATCGTTGGTGTCAATCCTCGACACTGCGGAGAAAGTGCCATCGATACATTGTAACACAACTTTTTATTTTTTTTATTTTTTACTTCAGATATAGTTGTTAATTCAATACATGATGACTATCATTTTTTTTATTTTTTTAATTAACCGGGTAGATCTAAGGTATGTTGGACACTTTGGCCTTCTTAAAGAAAGTACTAATTTTGTTTTTCTAAAGATACATACTCTAATTCCTAGTGATTTTTATTTTGTTCACAAATGAGTGAAAATTAACTGTGTTTGAACATAATACGATACAAGGTACGATCGCCCATCTAAAATTTATCATATGTGAATAAACAAAAGATTCTTAGCTTATTCTCAATATGCATTTCACGGATGCTTTTTTTTTTTAAATCAACGTTAAAAGCTATAGAAAATCATAACTTCAAAGAAATAGTACGTCAATATAATTCAACATGAAACTAACTAGATCGACAAAGTACAACATATATCATTCGTGGAAAACTCTACTAATCTAGTAGGCTCTGATACCACATTTAAACATTCAAAACATTAAGAATTATAGATCAGTTAGAGAATTATGTAGAGAAGTAATTGCCTAGTTGAAATACCTTAACCACTACACCAAAATCTTATCGCCCTCATGAGCCTCTACTCGTTCGACACCTTGTTTGATGGTACAAGTGCCCTTTTATAGGCTTAAGGGAGAACCTTTAAGCTTCCCACATTAATTCTAATTTTCATCAAATTGGTAACGGTAATGGAAGTTCAAGAGTCTTTAGGTAATTTATAAGTTACATAAATTAAGACATAAGTTTGAGACATAATAGTCTTACAGCCAATGCATCCTTCAAATTTAAAAAATTAGTGTGCAAATTAGCCAGGTCTACCATCAGACCGGTGTCAATGGCGGCGGCTCGAATACCCTCCGCTATAAAAAGAAACTAGCTAGATAAGTGTGCAAATTAACTTCTAACATAATCTATGTAGATAAAATTGTTTCCTTTTAAATTATAGATGGGCATAGCTGAGATCCATTGTCTCTTAATTAAGAAGTCTGAAATTCGATTCTTAAATAAAAAACAATCACTTCAATAAATTTCGCGTCTTCATTAAGTTTCACAAAATGTCTGTTTGGATTACTTAAGGGTAGTTTTTATTTTTCTTTATTTTTTGAAGAAATAGAAATTTCATTAATCATCAATAGCTCTCAATACATTCAATGGAATAAGATGAGACATAAAATCAATCACCGTAGCAAATTGATTCGCTAATTCTAATGTTAAAATGAATATTCAACCGCCATAAGGTTGGCTTTCAAGATTTGTGACTGTAGCAATGGAATAGTTTGACAATCAGTAACTATTCTCCTGACAAATGTCAGGAACACGATAGTATGCAGATACATTACTCAAACCACAGCGCAAACAAAAACTTTAGACAAGGAAAGTAAATACAAAACTTCCAACGAGGTAAGACAATCTAAACTTTCCAATAAGGGAAGGAAATAACTACCTATGAAAAAAGACATAATGAAAAGTACTGACCTCATAAACGCAAATTCACATACAGTCTTTGAGAAGGATGCAAACCTAGAGATAATGACTATTGTCAATAGTGAATATGATGGCCGCAACGGGAATGAAACTAATCGTCTCATCATGTTTGAACAGATATGAGTTTATTTGATTAATAAGAGGCAAAAGAGATTAGTGGAACCATCGCCGATCAAAAGAGAAAATCGGTGGTGGTTCAAAAGGAAGAATCTAGAAGGAGAACCAAAAAAGAAAAAATAGGGTTTTTGAGAGTAGCATGACATGGTCTGTTAAATCCGTAGAAGTTGGTTGTTTTATTGGGTAAGATTTCACAAAACTAGTCGGTTAGGAGTAGTTATACTCGAAGACTCTAAGGGTGTGTTTGATAGCAAAGAAAATGAAAAAAATCATAGAAAATTGTCTACTTTTTTTATGTAACCGTTTTTTCCACTGTTTGATAATTTTGTAACTGCACTGAGAAAAAAAAAACCACATCCCCCTATTTTTCTCATTTATTTTCTCATCTTTTAGCTTGGAAAATTGAAAATCTCTCAATCTCTCTCACAAACTGATCATTTCTTCCACCCAAACAAACTTGGCCTCTACTACTCTTTCGCGGATACATACTCTCTTTCTCTCTTCGTCTCCGGTTTCGTCACCAACATCATCGTCGAGCCACCCGACATCGACGATGATTTAGATGCGCACACAGATTGAACCATAAAAGAAAATTATTTCTCGTGCAATCAAACAACTATGAAAAAATTTTCTTTATAAAATTCTCTCGAGAAGATTTGCTAAAAAAAAAGTTTTTTCTCATTGAAGATTTTTTTTGCTATCAAACACACCCTAATTATAAAAAATATATATAAAAGAAAACTTAAATGAAAATCATATGCTCGACCAAAAAAAGACATGCACGGTTTGCTTGTTTGTCTAATCAGATTAATTACTTTTTTGATAGACTAAAAAAACTAAATATTGATAATTTTTCGTGGTAGGTCACTGAATTGGCATCCAAGCATACCCCTATGAAACAAAACCATGGAAATAACATTTCATTTGATTTTTTTCTCTTATCATAGGTTCTGCCTGGACAATACTATCAAGATCATTTGCTGAATACTGTATATGGGGCTATGACAACCTCCCACGGACTCTCCTCCTTTACTACACCAACTTTGTGTCATCCCCTGAAGGCTACTTCCAAACACTGATATGCAACTCTGAGGGCTACAAGAACACAACAGTAAACCATGATTTTCACTACATTACATGGGACGTACCCCCAAAGCAGCACCCAAGGTCCCTTGGCTTGAGAGACTACAGAAGAATGGTTCTAAGCAATGCTCCCTTTGCCAGGAAGTTCAAGCAAAATGACTTGGTTCTTGCCAAGGTCGATCATGAACTTCTTAGGCGACGAAAAGGGAAATTCACATATGGCGGATGGTGTTCTAAGAGCAAGGATAAAGATGGAACATGTTCACGTTTGAGTGATGATTTAGGTGTTCTTAAACCTGGCCCTGGTTCAAGAAGGTTGAAAGTCCTATTGACAAAAATTCTTTCGGAGAGGAACTTTAGAAGAAGGCAATGTAGATGAAAAAGTGTTGTGCAGCTTTTTAAGCCATCGTCAAAAATTTATTTTGGATCCGTGCATAGTATTTAAGGATGTAATGTAATCTCATATTGGGGTCATATATGTAAACGAGGATTCAAACATGAAAAATATTATACTGTACAAGTAAAAAATAACTAGGATTTTTTTTTTTAGTGCGGCTATGTGCACCCTGCATTATAATTAGGTTACTCATCCATTTCGATTTAAAAATTAGGGTAATAAGGAAATGTCAAATTGGCCGTCCAACCCAATTGATTCACTCACATATCCAAATCTCTTAACATTCCCACACAGCCCACCTTGAATCCTTCAAATTTTTCACCAAGTGTAATCGATCCATCGCCAGCCGGACATTGCGTTCGTCCATCCAAGGGGGCGCACAAATATTGTAAGTCTCTTATTTCTTATTTCTTGTGGTTGGATGATGTAAGTTTGATTTTTTTTGGGAGGTGACAATTATGTGAGTTTTGTATTGTATGGTTAGCTAGATACATAGATACTATTAAGGATATGTATGATGGAGTAGTAAAAAGTATAAAGACATTTGGAGGAGCCACAAAAGAATTTCCCATTACGATAGGACTACATCAAGGATCGGCTTTAAGTCCATATCTATTTACTTTAGTTATGGATGAACTAAGTAGGCATATTCAAGAGGATATACCATGATGTATGCTATTTGCAGATGATATTGTCTTAGTGGATGAAACAAAAGATAAAGTGAATAGGAAACTAGAACTCTGGAGGAAAACATTGAAATTTAAAGGCTTTAAGTTGAGTAGGACGAAAACTGAATACATGCACTGTAAGTTTAGAAACACTAGACATCGAGATGATGGAGTGGTAAAATTAGGGGAAGTAGAAGTTCATAAGGTGAACCACTTTAGATATCTATGATCAATCATACAAAATGATGGTAATATTGAGAATGATGTCACATATAGAATTCAAGCTGGATGGAAGAAATGGCGGAGTGCAACATGGATGATTTGTAATCGAAATGTTCCTAATAAGTTAAAAGGAAAATTTTATAAAATCGCAATTAGGCCAGCTATGCTCTATGGTAGTGAATGTTAGGCGGTAAAGCAACAACAATTACATAAAATGAACGTAGCAGAAATGAGGATGCTTAGGTGGATGTGTGGTAAAACTCGTAAAGATAGAATAAGAAATATAGAAATTCAAAGACAAGTAGGAGTAGCACCAATTGATACAAAGATTAGGGAATGACGGTTGTGGTGGTTTGGTTACTTGCAAAGACGGCTTACAAATGCCCCACTAGAAAACTTGACTCAATAGAAAATGTAGAGATTCGACGAAGTAGGGGTAGACCAAAGTTAACATGAGATACATTAGTTATGAAGGATTTGAATGGTTTGGAAAGCTCACCATCATTGCACTTAATCGAACACAATGGAAAAGTTTGATCCATGTAGCCGACGCCAATTAATTTGGGACTGAGGCGTTGTTGTTGTTGTTGTTGTTGTTGTTGTTGGTTAGTTAGATTTGGTGTATTTAAATCGCTTTTAACGTATAATGGGTGAAGAAAATGAGTGGGAGGCATGCGTAGAACAAGATAAGGTTAGTTTTCTTGATTTTTCCATTTTTCTTTTCATTTTTGAAAGTGAACAGTGGACGCGACGTGATCGCCTACATATGACCGAGACACTACAAAGTGTCTTGATTGTATTTGGTTGATACTCTTACATGAGTCTCAAACTAAAGCGACCGAAACCACGTATGTTCTTTGTTGTACTAGTCACGGTCATTGGGTACTGAGACTTGAAGAATGGTCTCGAATATGTGCAACCGAGACGTAATGTTGTTTCTCGAACCTGTTGGACAAAGACAATCAGTTTTAATTGTTTTTTTTATTTTTTTCATTATTAATTTGTAAAGGCCCTAAATCTTGAAATCCTAGTCACGCCTATTTATGGATCTATGACGTGGAGATTAATTCGATGTGGCGTTCTCGGTCAAACTTGGATATTGAATCGTAGGTAAAATATTTTTATATTTTTTGTGATGTATATATCATTAATTTATGTGCGTAGCATACGATCAAATTGGTTTTACTGTTGAATTCTTGAGTGAGAGTTCGTATCGGTATGCATGAAATATGTCTCTAGTCACACGTAAGGACCGAGTGTATGCAACGATAACGACTAGACCAGTAAAAGAGAACCGAGTGTATGCAACGATAACGACTAGACCGGAAAAAAAGAGAGAGAGAGAGAGAGAGAGAGAGAGAGAGAGAGAGAGAGAGAGATAACCTACACCAATTGTCGAGACTGAGTCAAATAGAGTGAAGAATTAGTTGAGATTTCGCGACACAGTTTTCTCGAAAAACATGTCGAGACGGGCGAGAAATAAAGCGAGTCAGAAAAAGAGTGATTAATTAATTAGTCTGGGTTTAAAATTGTAAGGTTTGATGAAGTAAAAAAGAGTGAGTGGTATTGTATTGTTGGGTGTGGTCTAAAAGTTAGTGTGAATAATGGGTGGTGAAACACATCACACTAAAATCCAATAAAAGAAAAGTCAACGCTACAATTACATTCAACTTCTCCATGCTTGATACCTCACCACAAGTCAAATCACTATCTCTCGTAGTACTTTTCTCTTTCATAATTAAAACACAAACTTTTTTCGTTTTCACTATCTCACTATCTCTAAACAAAAAAAGAAAAAAACACTCTCTTTCTCTCTCATCTCGGTTATCTTCCTCACATAGCCATCTCTCTCATTTTTTTCTCCTTCTTTAATCTCTGCCTCACCATCACTCCTCTTTCTCTCTCCCTTCACTTTTGGTGGCCACTCAAACCTCTCCCTTGGCCTCCCCTCACGCTCGGCACTGTCACTCGTGACCTCCCTCTCGCTCACGACCTCGCTCTCGGCCTCACCTCATCATTCCTGGCGTCCATCTCTCGGCCTCCCTCTCATGGGCTTCCTTTCGGCCTTCTCGCCGGCGACACACCCTCGCCTAGGTAAGTAGTTATTTTGGTGTTTAATGTTTTAAGGAAGAAGATGGGGTGTGCTTAGTGTTTATTGGGTGTATTTAATGATTGCCTCGGGATTTGTGTCGAGATAAAAATGTGAGTGGCGAGACTGTCTTGAGATTTGTAATGTGTTTGTGATGATCCTCGATCGCCTTGGGATTTGTGTTAGATGTTGACTGTAGATAGATAATCGGGATACAGGCTTAAATCGCACGCATCTTGAGACTACCTCGAGATGTGTGCTGATTTTTTAAATAAAAAAATCAGCTTACAAGTATAAATAAAATGTATATATTCATATGTAAATATGTGTATATACATGTATATATATTTATATAGTGTAGATGTTATACATATACATATAGGTATGTGATACACATTTTATATGTAATGTATACCTTATATATACAATATGATCTAAAAAAAATATTATATAGTAATCAATTGGTGAGGAAGAATAAATGACAAATACAAAAAAAATTGGTCGACTAAAGACTTAGCTAATGTGGTAATGTGCCCATTGTAACAGCTCAAATTAATTAAACTAGGATTAATATTAATCTCGGGGATTAACGGTTGTAATTCGGACGTTATGTGGTAAGCTCGGTTGGATCAGACACGAGAACCGAGGGAATGTATTATTTGTGGATGATGGTTGTGTATATGTGGTGTTTAAAATTATTATTATTATTATTATTATTATTATTATTATTATTATTATTATTATTATATTGCACTACATGTGTGTATACTGCTACTGGGCGAGTTTGTGTAACGGGTGTTCGCCTCGAAAGACGTGCCAACACAGATTTCGGGTAGGCGAACTACGGGTACACTAGGAAACTCAACTAATTCACGTTATGTGATAATGCTCGTGTCGATGGTAGTGTAATATATCTACAACCGTTGGAAGGGATTAGGGTGGTCCTGATGTGTAACAGCGTCGAGAAGGGACCATGCCGTTTACTGAAGTTGGGATTTAGTCACTATAAGCTTGTAAGTATAGACGTAGTTCCTATTCGATTAATCGATTACAGGCTGGTGTAGGTCAGAGTTTTCTTGTGATTATACGGATGTTTACTGATTAATGTTTTATTTCTGAACTGGTTTAGTTGGTATATGTTGTTTATTCATTTCACGCTACTGATTTTGCTTGTCGTGTGCTGCCTACATTCATGGGAATATGACGTACTGTTGCTAATTGTTATATTCGCATGTCTCGTAGATTACCAGTTTTATTTTATGAATATTGTGTGGACTTCTCTTGGGATTTTACTCACTGGACTCGTCACTGAATTTGTTAGGGTGACTGAGTGCAGATCATTCGACGAGCAAATGCCAAGCAAGGAGGTACTGGGCGACTACCACTGAGATTGTGGAGCCAGCTCGTGTATGCTATCAGTATGTATTTATTTTACTTTTATTGGGTTTCGGGGAACATAGAAAACTGATTACATGTATATGAAACTTTTGTTATACTTATCACCTTGATATATACACGGTATATTTTACCGGGTTTCCACTACTTAGGATTGTTAAATACTGCATAACTTTATTTAAGACTTCCGCTGCAAAATTGTAATATAACTTGATAAATTAATTAAATAGCTAACTAAATCATTAATGCATATGTAAAGATTAATTAGTGTAATTAGGGTTAACTGGAAAAGTGTAAGCAATTAGGTAGGTCACCGGGCGCCAAGGATAAGCGGGCCATGACATGACAAGGCTTTGTGACGTGAGATACTACGTGGCGGGTGTTGAGGTATGTGCCCTAGGTCAATTCTGTAAACGTTGTTTAACTATTATAAGTAAATGCATGTTTCTTTTATAATAGTATCCAAGAATAATTATTGTATTATTCTAAATGTCTATAGTCAGTTATTATTGTGGGAACAATAATAAATTAAGACTAGTATGAGTCTTGATTGATAATCATGTGATGATTATGCATATATGGATACGGATCAAGATAATGGGTATCTGTTGGGAACAGATGCTGGACTGAACCGCTATGAGAACACTGCATGGTCATTGTCATAAGTGATTCTCATGAGAGTTATATCATTTAGTCATTTGACTTGAGATCACCAGAGACTCTAACATTAAGAGCATAATGATTTGATACAATCAACTATTGTCTTTAACCGGATGATTATAAAGATTGTGATTGGTCATTGTTCAACTAATGTGTGGATGTTATGTGATCAAGATAGAATTTGTTCATCTCTTTTAGAGAGAGATATCTATTGGGCCCCTCGATATGTTAGAATGATAAATGGTCATGTCTAGTGAATTGATTGGATCAATGTCACTTGACAATTTCAGTCTACTCAGAGATCGAGACTAGTAGGTTGAAATATAAAGGTGACATTTTATGTCTTATGTTCAATCAAAAGATATCGCGTGAAAAAGGGATATGATATACACTGTCTATTAGGTTGTATCGATTTGGGTAGTCATGATGCCTTGCTAGAGACCGCTTATGACTTGTGTACCAAAATGGTTTTTGGTTCACTGCCAACGTTGTATGAACCTATTGGGTCGCACACAAAGAACGGATTTGCACGATTTAATATTATTTGGGTTAATAAATTTTATTTGATAAAATTCATTTTGAAGATTCTCATTAAATGTCATAGTTTGATTATGATTCAAGATTCTTATACATTTCTAGTATTACTATAAATTTTGTCTTTTAGTAAATCATATTTTGAATATGACTCTAATTGGAATTATAGTATGACTTTAAATCTTATTTGAGATATAGATAAATTACAACTTTTATTGGATTAGTAATTGTAGATTCTCTATGACTCTATCTTTTTTAGAGTTGGACTTTATCTAGGACTCTATTTGGAGTGTGACTAGGAGATGAAGTTCTTTTACAACTCGACCTAGTATACTATAAATAAGACATTAGGGTCACAGTTGTGATGTGATTTTTCTCTCGAGAGAATTCTCGAGAGAGATTTTTTCTAGAGAATTTTTTGTGAGAATTTTTGTCCTTGAATTTTTGTGGTTAGCACTCTGGATCGTGATCGTTCGTTCGTGGATTTCTGATAGAGGACGTTCGTCTCTCGCAGCATCTTAAATGAATCGATCAACACCAAACAAGGCAGACATGAAGTTATTCTTGTTAAGGTATGATTTTTTTATTGGCACATCAATTTAATGGAATCAATTGGATCTTGGTTCGGGGTTGTTCGAAAAGGTTTCGAAAACTTTCTCTGTACATGATCCCCGAAACCCAACAGCGGGTCCCAAGGCGGCTCGAAATTTGGGGCTGCCACACCTGCCACCCCGAATAATCTCATATTTTTGGAAATTGAGGTAAATAGAAAGAAAATAAAATTAAATACGTTATTGTTGAAAATGTGTTTAGTCTCAATAAGCGTGTAACGATTGACTCACACCGAGATCAACCTCGTAATGCATGTGTGACTTAAATAAAATATGAATAAATCTTAAAAATGATAATAATCAAAGACAATTGAATGATTTAGGGAGTTTGGGGGCACCGGATGCGAAATAGTAGTGAGGATCGACATTCAGACAAGGTATTGACGTGATTGGAGGTATGTAAATCAGTAAGAAATTTAATATTAATTCTTTTCATTTCCTTGCATATTTTAATGGAAATGATACTTATTGTCGGACTCTACTTCCCTACCAAGTGACCTAGGGCCTACGTGGTCAAGTTGAGTCGTTGTTCACTCGCGGGTTGAGCATCCGAGTCGCGCTCATGGCTCCTAGAAGAGACTAAATCCTCTAAGTGAGCATTCGCCATGTGAAATGGCTTCTCACAGGACTTCAAGGATTCCATTGCGGCTTAGCATCCGGTTGCGATAGTGGCTTCTTTTGGAATTTTCTCGGGCTGCGGCTCCAGTGAGTCAACAGTGCTGAACGGATTAGGTGCGATTGAAGTGGACTTGGTCCCGTCGTACCTGTATTTGACACTCACCCGTAGTCAAGTAGTTTTGAGCCCACGTATAGTGTCAAAACCACTTAGGCACCTATCATTTGCTTTCAGGTCACTTGGTCTCTATCGTTGACTATTGTAGTTTATCTATCATGAGCTTTATTATTCATTTTAGCTCCGTTTCTTTCCTGCATGATCTATAGACTTGTTTATTGTTTAATCTGAATTATCGTTGAATTTTTCTGGATTTGCTCATTGGAATTGTCTCCGGTTTTGGTGACAATCGCATACATTATCTCCGAGCTCGAGAACATTAATGTGCGACATATGCAAGTCATTTGATGCATCTACGTTACATTTATTATATTTTTATAAATGACTATTTGGGTTGAGAGATACATGTATTTCCCATTTTCACTATAATTTGTACATCGTATCCATTGTACGGGCTTTCCACATACTAGCTTCCACACCTAGAACTCGTTGTGTTTGATTTATTTGTTATCGGGTTTTCACCGCATTTAAATTCCGCTGCATATGATTTCACATATATACTTTATTGTGTGGACTATCAGGCATTGAAGACCGGTTTGTGAAGGTGACTAAGCCTTTATTAACTCCTCTGTCACGGCCCAAATCTCTAACCCCCGTTTTAATTCCTTAATCAGGATCACCGACCTTTGACGTGGGACCTACACTGTGATAAGTGCACCGACCGAGGCACGTAGCCGAGGTATATTGTATTTTTGTATTGATGTATGCCTAGTGTTATGTATTGTGTAGACTTACTAAGTCGGTTTGTACAGTTGTAGGTGTCGAGACGAGAGCGGAAACATGCCTCGAGTAGCGTGCGAGCGGGAAATCGGGTAGTTAGCATTTTGGTAAGTCTTATTTAATACTAATATGAAATAAGGAATTACATATAATCATATGGTTGTGTTTGTTAATGTAATCAAATTAAAGGCCTATAGTTGAGTAAATTAAATGGAAAGCATAGGATTGGTTTAGAGATACACATTGGCACATCTAGGAAGTAGGTGAGTAATGAAATGGTGTCACTTGAGGTTGAGATAGTGGGAGTTAGTGGGATATATGGCAAGAGGTGGACCATTATATGTTCATCGGGATACATAAATCCATAGAGATCAAGGGCTAAGAAGGAACATCACATTAATATATATTATTAGTGATCAAACAACATGCAAACCAAATCACTCATTCATTTTTACTTGGAGAAGAAGAAGGAATTGTTGGAGAGGAGTGAATCATCAAGGTGTTGAAGGAATCCATGGGAGTTTGTGAGAAATTCTCAAGCTAGGGTGCTACATCAACTAGGTACACATCATTTTAGTTGAAATTAGAACAAGTTCTGGTTTTAAGCTAATTTCATATGGTAGATGATTTAGTGTTTGCAATTGATTTATATATTTAGATTCCTCATTTCAAGCTGATAATCCAGCTATATTGAAGTTCTTAATTTGGTTTTGAAATCATAAAGATATGAATTTTTGAAGTTGCAACACCAAAACTAGAATTATGCATGTTGTATTAGGAATCAACCTGGGTAATTTGGTCATAATCTGCCCATTTTAGATACAAATTTATCCAAACCAAAGTGGCATTTGAAAACTTATTTAAATTGGAATAACTTTTCTTTAACGAAGGTATTTTTATTCAAATATTTTTATGTCCAAACATGCTCTACAAATAGGTACTGGAATTAAAAAGGAAAGTTTTGAAACTAAACTTGTTAAGGGAATAACTCCCTAACTATTTCTCCAAATGAGCTGATCTTTTAGTATGTTGTATTTTGGTATATTTTCTGCCTTGTGACCAAAAGTCACATTTTTAAGAACTAGTGATTGGGAGAAATAGATTTTCTAAGTCCGCTAGTCGGATTAAATCTCAATTAGACCTATGTTTAGTAAAATCATGATATCTCTTTCATTTTAAATCAACATTTTGTAAACTAAACCATTCCGGAAAGCTAAGAGAGAGACCAACAATAATTGTACTGATGGAGGATTTGGATATTTCGACCATTTCATGCCTAAAAGTGCGTTAAGATGTAGGACTGAAATTGAAACTTAATTTAGTCTTTAGGGGCTGATTTAGGAAGATTGATTTAAAGTCTATTGAACCGATTTGAATACACAATAAATACCATTAAATTGAGCTTAAACCCACTATATTTGAACTAATAAGATATCAAACTCAGGAACCTAGGAAAAGGGTACGGGAGAGCGAATACAAGATTTGGAGTATCGGGATGCCAGTAAAGCTAGGACTTTATTTTGTTGTTGTGAGTATACCCAATGACAACTTTACTTGGCATTTCATTTCTATTAATTGTTGTCCTTGCATAGTCCTTTTGACTATTTTACCTTTGTATTCTTATATCATGTGTTTTTTGTGTCTATGCTCACTTGATGAGTCTAGTTTGCATTATATCCATTCATTTGATTTGATTCATTGATTATATCCCATGTTATGTCTGTTCTTGTTGTTTTAAATGTGAATTGAATGATAAATAGCATGTTATTAGGCTAGTAAATATCTTATAAATGTTTAAGAGGACTTGTATTCCTTATTTGTTTAGGTGTGTAGATATGCATATGCCTTGACAATCCATACTTGGTATTTCTTGAAATTTAAAAAGTAGTTTTTGCATTTAGGTCCCGTACTCAATCGAGGTGCGCGCGACTCAACGGGTTAGAGTCCCTAGGGATGTCGGCACATGTTACTTGACACTGTATGACACTCGGGGTTAGAGTCCCTGAGGCGTTCTACACACCGGGGTTAGAGTCCCTGGTAACACTTGGGTTAGAGTCCCTTGTGCTATATGATTATTGAGTCGGAGTGACATGTTTCACTGCCGACAGGACCTAAATCACCACTACTTAGCCTCGTGTCAGTTTCACTTGTTTAACTCTGGTATTTACTCGTATATGGTTTATTTTCCATTTTTCCCATTTATATGCTTTTAAATACAATTTGAATATTTGGAAATGAAAATTAAACTTGTCATCGGGGATTACTGTTTTATTCTTGTACTTACCGGCCTTTTTATGACAGTGGGTGCAGAGCCGTCTACCAAAGGTAGGCAAAGCAAAGAAAGATCGACAATTATCCCTGAGCCCGCGGCGCGTCACTGCATCGATTGTAGGTCTTCTTTTGGTATTTTGATTGTATATGTTATATATGTCTTTCAGATACTATTCGGGGTTGTATATTGGGTTGAGCGTTAGTTTCCCAAACTTGACTTAGACTATTTTACTATTTCACTGCATTTTGAGGACTTTATATATGTGATGTCATTTCCTGGTTTTCCACACTTAGAATTTTATAAATGGCTTACGCATAAGTTACTAATTGCTTTTGCTTAATCAATAAGACTTCCGCTAATTAATTAATTAAATAAAAAGTTTTAATTAACTCTAAATTTATAAACTGGTAGGACTAGTGTATTACTTATCCTGAACACGAGAAAAGAGGCGTCTAGGTTATAAGGGCTGACTAATACGTAGTTAAGTCTTGCGTGGATATGATTATGGCTTAATTACGGGATTAGGCCGGACTAGATTAGAAGAGAGGCCGTCACAGTTGGTATCAGAGCCTAGGTATTAGAACCTTAGGGATAAATAAGAAAAACACGAACTCGTATAAAACACAAACTTTAGAAGTGGAAATCAGATGATCCTTGCCTAGGAACTATTTTGTTGGGAATTGAGTGAAGGTGAGATGGGGATTTCTTATATGTACATGTTAGTTTCTATATGTATATATATGTGTTATGCCACGTAGTAGCTGATTCGCGTTCGCTATCAACTTGAAGACACAGATGTGGGATTTACGCGAGGCTAGAGACACCGGAGCTAGTGGCAGTCAGCCTCCCACCGTATCAGTTGACAATTTTTAGAGGATGTCTGACTAGACGACCGCTCGGGAGCGACAGATCGTCGATTTCATCGCTTACATATCGGCGAAGATGACTGCACTGGTTTTGACTGCCCCCGTCACCACAGCTACTACTACAGCACCCCCGACCACGAGACTCAACACTACGAGAGTTCGGCTTGCATCTAGTAGAGAGATGGAGATTCTAGGTAGCGTTGTACGCAGTAGCGGAGAGTCAGGGACCCAGGATATAGGAGATAACGGTTGTTTAAGACTTCTCAGATGTTTTCCCAGAGGATTTACCTAGATTACCGCCACCGCGAGAGCTAGACTTCATCATCGACCTAGTACCGGGTACCAGGCTAATCGCGATACCGCCATACCCCATGGCTCCGAGGGAGTTAGAGGAGTTGAGGACTCAGCTTAAGGATTTGGGGGAGCAGGGGTTCATCACACCTTCGATGTCACCGTGGGGAGCGCCAGTTTTGTTTGTGAAGAAGAATGATGGCAGTCTAAGACTATGCATAGACTACAGGCAGTTGAACAGAGTGACGGTCAGAAACAAGTACCCACTTCCGCGAATATACAATTTATTTGATCAGCTGAGAGGAGCACAATTTTCTCCAAGATAGACCTGAGATCGGGGTATCATCAGCTTAGGATCAGGGATGAGGATAGGTCAAAGACATCATTCAGCACCAGATACGAACACTACCAGTTCACGGTCATGCCATTCGGGCTGACCAACGCCCCTGCCGTATTCATGGATTTGATGCACCGAGTACTTAGACCATATCTCGACCGCTTCGTGATAGTCTTCATCGACGACATCTTGATATACTCGAGGACACGTGAGGATCACGAGCAGCACCTCAAAGAGACGTTGCAGACATTGAGGGAACACCGACTTTTCGCTAAGCTCAGCAAGTGTGAATTATGGCTTGCATAGGTCAAGTTCTTGGGGCACGTTGTTAGAGCAGTAGGGATTGCAGTAGATCTGGCCAAGATTCAGACGATCACGAATTGGCCGGCACCGACATCAGTACCGGAGATCAGGAGCTTTCTGGGGTTAGCAGGATACTACCGTAGATTCGTGAAGAATTTCTCGAAGATCGCTTCACCGATGAAGAGGCTGACACATAGGGATGTTACTTATTAGTGGACTGAGAAGTGCGAGACTGCATTTACTCTGTTGAAAAGGTCATTAACTACCGCGCCACTGTTAGTACTGCCAGAGGCTGGACAGGGATTTCTAGTGTACACAGATGCTTCTCATACGATTCTAGGTTGTGTGTTGATGCAGGGCAGCGATGTCGTGGCATACACATCAAGACAGTTAAAAATACATGAGAAGAAATACCCCACGCACGATCTAGAGTTGGCAGCGGTTGTATTTGCGCTGAGTAGGAGACCGAGTAGAGATGCTGAGGTGGTCAAATGTCACATGATGCATGAGTATGGATTACTCGAGGCAGCGACGACAACATGTCAGACAGAGGTTCCTACCGATACTCAGGTGATGATTCGCGCACAGATGAAACTACAGACCGTGTCTACACATCGAGTGTCAAAGGGTCAGATGACCGACCGATTGTACTTGAGATTCAGCGAGTTAGCGCTGAATGCAGAGTGTACGGATTGGGCAGAGACGACAGATCGTTGTCCGAGATATCGGGCGAGTTGTGGATACCGAGAGTGCGGAGCTGAGAGATGAGATCCTTCAAGAGTCGCACGGTTCCAGATTTACCGTACATCCAAGCAGGACTAAGATGTACCATGACATGAGGAGACATTTCTGGTGACCTGGGATGAAAGCAGACGTGTCTATATTCATCAGGAACTGTGGTATCTGTCAGCAAGTGAAGTCCGAGCATCGCAGACCCGGGGGATTACTACAGCCGCTTCCCATTCCTCGATGGAAGTGGGAAGACATCTCAATGGATTTTGTCAGAGGATTGTCGAGGATCGCGATGAGACATGATTCAATCTGAGTTATAGTTGACAGACTGACGAAGTCTGCTCATTTCCTGCCAGTGGCATCGCATTACACGTTCGATCAGCTGAGCGTATTATTCGATAGAGAGATTATCAGGCTGCACGGGGTACCATTAACGATCACGTCAGATCGAGATGCTACGTATACGTCCAGGATGTGGCGGAGTATGCAAGAGCGATGCGGTGCGCGCCTATAGTTCAAGATTTGGCTTTCCACTCTCGATCGACGGCACGATCGGAGAGATTGATTCAGGTCCTCGATGACATGTTGCGGGCATGCGTGTTGGAGTTTGGTGGATCTTGGGCGAAATACCTACCGTTGTGTGAGTTCGCTTATAACAACAGTTATCAGGCTAACATTGATATGGCGCCATTTGATGCTTTGTATGGCAGACCGTGTCGCTCGCCATCGTGTTGGGCTGAGCCAGAGGACCGAGGGATAGTGGGGCCTGAAATTGTTGTCGACCACACGGAAAAGGTCAAACTGATTCGTTAGAGACTCAGAGGAGCACAGGAGAAACAGAAGAGATATGCAGATAAGTATCGCGGTGATCTCGCGTATTACGAGGGAGCCTTTGTCTATTTAAAGGTTTCCCCTCGGAAGGGTCTTCAGAGATTTGGGGTGAAAGGCAAGCTTGCACCGAGGTACATCGGGCCTTTCATGATTAAGAAACGGGTCGGAAAAGTGGCATACGAGCTTGAATTGCCTCCACAGATGTCGGGGTCCATCCAGTGTTCCACATTTCGATGCTTCGACTAGCCGAGTCGAAGGCAGCGTGCGTGCGATCGACAGTTAACTTGAGTCAGATCGACCTGAGCGAGGACATCTCTTACGAGGAGCAGCCCATTTAAATCCTAGATCGGAAGGTACAGCAGTTGAGGAGCAAGTCCATCCCAAAGGTACTCGTCAAGTGATAGTTCCACGATGACACGGAACTCACTAGTGGAGCGGGAGGACTACATGCGAGATAGATTCCGGTACCTTTTCGAGGCGGGTAGAACCGTAACTTAAACTTAATTTCGATGATAAAATTTTCATTTTGTTGGGAATATTTGTCACGGCCCAAATCTCTAACTCCCATTTTAATTCCTTAATCAGGATCACCGACCTTTGACGTGGGACCTACACTGTGATAAGTGCACCGACCGAGGCACGTAGCCGAGGTATATTATATTTTTGTATTGATGTATGCCTAGTGTTATGTATTATGTAGACTTACTAAGTCGGTTTGTACAGTTGTAGGTGTCGAGACGAGAGCGGAAACATGCCTCGAGTAGCGTGCGAGCCGGGAAATCGGGTAGTTAGCATTTTGGTAAGTCTTATTTAATACTAATATGAAATAAGGAATTACATATAATCATATGGTTGTGTTTGTTAATGTAATCAAATTAAAGGCCTATAGTTGAGTAAATTAAATGGAAAGCATAGGATTGGTTTAGAGATACACATTGGCACATCTAGGAAGTAGGTGAGTAATGAAATGGTGTCACTTGAGGTTGAGATAGTGGGAGTTAGTGGGATATATGGCAAGAGGTGGACCATTATATGTTCATCGGGATACATAAATCCATAGAGATCAAGGGCTAAGAAGGAACATCACATTAATATATATTATTAGTGATCAAACAACATGCAAACCAAATCACTCATTCATTTTTACTGGAGAAGAAGAAGGAATTGTTGGAGATGAGTGAATCATCAAGGTGTTGAAGGAATCCGTGGGAGTTGGTGAGAAATTCTCAAGCTAGGGTGCTACATCAACTAGGTACACATCATTTTAGTTGAAATTAGAACAAGTTCTGGTTTTAAGCTAATTTCATATGGTAGATGATTTAGCGTTTGCAATTGATTTATATATTTAGATTCCTCATTTCAAGCTGATAATCCAGCTATATTGAAGTTCTTAATTTGGTTTTGAAATCATAAAGATATGAATTTTTGAAGTTGCAACACCAAAACTAGAATTATGCATGTTGTATTAGGAATCAACCTGGGTAATTTAGTCATAATCTGCCCATTTTAGATACAAATTTATCCAAACCAGTGGCATTTGAAAACTTATTTAAATTGGAATAACTTTTCTTTACTGAAGGTATTTTTATTCAAATGTTTTTATGTCCAAACATGCTATACAAATAGGTACTGGAATTAAAAAAAGAAAGTTTTGAAACTAAACTTGTTAAGGGAATAACTCCCTAACTACTTCTCCAAATGAGCTGATCTTTTAGTATGTTGTATTTGGGTATATTATCTGCCTTGTGACCAAAAGTCACATTTCTAAGAACTATAGATTGGGAGAAATAGATTTTCTAAGTCCGCTGGTCGGATTAAATCTCAATTAGACCTATGTTTAGTAAAATCATGATATCTCTTTCATTTTAAATCAACATTTTGTAAACTAAACCTTTCCGGAAAGCTAAGAGAGAGACCAACAATAATTGTACTGATGGAGGATTTGGATATTTCGACCATTTCATGCCTAAAAGTGCGTTAAGATGTAGGACTGAAATTGAAACTTAATTTAGTCTTTAGGGGCTGATTTAGGAAGATTGATTTAAAGTCTATTGAACCGATTTGAATACACAATAAATACCACTAAATTGAGCTTAAACCCATTATATTTGAACTAATGAGACACCAAACTCAGGAACCTAGGAAAAGGGTACGGGAGAGCGAATACAAGATTTGGAGTATCGGGATGCCAGTAAAGTTAGGACTTTACTTTGTTGTTGTGAGTATACCCAATGACAACTTTACTTGGCATTTCATTTATATTAATTGTTGTCCTTGCATAGTCCTTTTGACTATTTTACCTTTGTATTCTTATATCATGTGTTCTTTGTGTCTATGCTCACTTGATGAGTCTAGTTTGCATGATATCCATTCATTTGATTTGATTCATTGATTATATCCCATGCTATGTATGTTCTTGTTGTTTTAAATGTGAATTGAATGATAAATAGCATGTTATTAGGCTAGTAAATATCTTATAAATGTTTAAGATGACTTGTATTCCTTATTTGTATAGGTGTGTAGATATGCATATGCCTTGACAATCCATATTTGGTATTTCTTGAAATTTAAAAAGTAGTTTTCGCATTTAGGTCCCGTACTCGATCGAGGTGCGCGCGACTCACGGGGTTAGAGTCCCTAGGGATGTCGGCACATGTTACTTGACATTGTATGACACTCGGGGTTAGAGTCCCTGGTAACACTTGGGTTAGAGTCCCTTGTGCTATATGATTGTTGAGTCGGAGTGACATGTTTCACTGCCGACCGGACCTAAATCACCACTACTTAGCCTAGTGTCAGCTTCACTTGTTTAACTCTGGTATTTACTCGCATATAGTTTATTTTTCAGTTTTCCCATTTATATGCTTTTAAATACCATTTGAATATTTGGAAATGCAAATTAAACTTGTCATCGGGGATTACGGTTTTATTCTTGTACTCACCGTCCTTTTTATGACGGTGGGTGCAGAGCCGTCTACCAGCAGGCCGGGCAAATAGAAGATTTGCAATTATCCCTGAGCCCGCGGCGCGTCACTGCATCGATTGTAGGTCTTCTTTTGGTATTTTGATTGTATATGTTATATATGTCTTTCAGATACTATTTGGGGTTGTATATTGGGTTGAGCGTTAGTTTCCCCGACTTGATATATGTGATGTCATTTCCTGGTTTTCCACACTTAGGATTTTATAAATGGCTTCCGCATAAGTTACTAATTGCTTCTGCTTAATCAATAAGACTTCCGCTAATTAATTAATTTAATAAAAAGTTCTAATTAACTCTAAATTTATAAACTGGTTGGACTAGTGTATTATTTATCTTGAACATGAGAAAAGAGGCGTCTAGGTTGTAAAGGCTGACTAATACGTAGTTAAGTCCTGCGTGGATATGATTAGGGCTTAATTACGGGATTAGGCCGGGCGGTGCCCTAGATTAGGAGAGGGGCCGTCACATACGCACTGGTTTGCCGGGGGTTAATAGAGGCCTAGTGCTGGGCATTGCCCAATTTGTATGGTTGGGGCCGTCACAATTGGTTTTAGAGACTAAGGTTTTGACTTTAGCTTTTGATAAGTTTACAACCAGATTAGTTCACGAACATGGACTTGTAGAGTTAGGAACACTAACGAACTTAGTGTGGAAATCCTATGACCATAATTTAGAGACTTAGTTGGTAAGCAAGCGAAGGTGAGATTGGGAGGAATTTTGAATAAACCTTATTATATGCTATTTTATTGTACGAATGATATGGTATCAATAGATATACGATATAACTACTTCTACAACCTTATTCGCTATTTTGTTTTCACGTGAGGCATGATGAGTAAATTGTAAGAGAGCGACAATAGAGTAATGAGATTCGAGGAAATTAAAAAAAAAAAGATTGATGGTGATGATTAATCTTTGGATAGAAATAAAGCGTGTATTTACCGAAGTATAAAAAAAGGGGTAATAGATTTCAATATATTAAATTGGAACTTGTTACGAGATAGAGTCGAAAGCGAAAATTAGTAGAGGATGCAAAGTTCGAGGATTTCATGTTGTCAAATCATGAGAATTTGTGATGATGAGAACCCTAAATTATTTGCTATTATTTTTTCAATTTAATGATTATCCCAGGCATGTAAATGTGAGATAAAAAAAATTCAAGGACACCTAAACTACTTGTAATTCTTTGTGCTAATGATGTAACTATACCAGTTAAAAAAAGTTACACTCTAGCATAAAGAAGGAATTCAAGCACTAATGGAACGAATGATTGACGCAAAAAAAAATCTTGTTGAATGAAGGAATTGTAGCGAACAGTTATGCATACCTTGGTTAGTGTGTTGATAGTTCTACTTTGTTGTTTATCCATGAGATCTAAATCGGGTTAAATTTAACCCTAATTTTGTCTAAAATAAACTAGTGAAATGAGATTTTTTTAAAAAAAAATTATTATGCACCTCAAGGAGCTAGAGTTTCCTAAATAATCACATTATTGAATATTATTGTTTTGAGAAAATCAACTAAGTATATTTGGCAAGTTGGTATGCATTAAAGATTTTGAAACTTTTCAACTTCCAAGGAACATATTAGTTGCATGTGGAAGGAAAACAATGTTCTAACAAGTTCTTGAAGTAGATGCATGGAGTTAGATTCAAGTTACAAATAAAACATGAAAACTCCCTGCCCGTGTTTCCAGAGGATCCAATTGAAATAATTTATGTAAGGAAACTGATGTTGTTTGATAATAGAAAATGAATAGGAACTTAGTCTACGTATACATCCCTATATGATAAAATGAATAGGAACACCTGGGAAAGTAAAGTTTGAGAAAATTGGTAAAGTGACAAAATATATCAAGGAATGTATAAAAAAAGGGATGAAAACTTGTGAGACAAGTGTGTTAACGCAGACTTTAAGGAAGCAGAGTATTGAGATAACTTGAGAGCTAATGAATAGAGCACGTACGGACTCCTCTAGCTTTGACGAAAGCTCTGGAGTAGTAGTGCTAGATCAGAAGCCCGATTAGCTGCACTTTAGCGACACTACTCATGTCCTAGGTTTGGTGAAATCGACCACCACCTATAAGGCTGAGGAATGAATTAAGTATTATGAGCAGAAATATACTCCGTAGATTATCCGTATGATTGGAGAAAACCTGAGGACTAACCTTTAGGACAATGCGTTACAAAAATCTCACAAATCTTGATATGGTTCAGAAGCATCGGTACGCCTACTGACAAAAATCTCACGTGATCATTGAATCTCAGGATTATGAAGATCATATGATTGTGAATGCTTAGAGATGATCATACGCTAGTTGCCTAAATATGCTTGCATTTTGTTTCAACTTTTACAAATAGACTCAAAGTACAACTGAGCAATTTATACATATAAAGTTGAGATTGTAAGTCTGATGGTGTCCATTATTTTGAATTGCGATTCTTATATTTATTGTCAGGTTGCGGCAGAGCTTTCTTTTGCTACCAATTGTGGTAGGGTTACTGACATTGATGGACACCAAACTACATTTAAGTATGGCTTTTCAATCCGACAGTTAGACTGCATGGTTGATCCAAATTATAAAGGTCATGCTCACGTTTGTAATACGAATTCGGTAGCAAGTGAAAAAGATTGTTTGCCTCTGTGTGTGATGTAAGTATGACTTTAGTGGTTGAGCTAAAGTTGTGTGGCTCTATTTGAGACTCTACGAAAGAAGCCTTGTAATTCTGGTAAGTAATGATAATGAGACATTGAAGTCGGCGGTTGTTTAAGAATCACTTAGAGGAAGACAAATGGATTAGATAATAGTTGGATTAACACTAGATAAACTAATTCGTTATGCGAACCATCATAAAAAGCACACATGTAAAGATGTAAGGAAAGTATAGATTCAAGGTGAATAAATTTCCACTCAAACATTATCTCTACTAAACTTAGTAAAGGGCATAACTTGAGGATGAAATTTTCTTTTAGTTGGGAAGATTGTAAAGGCCCGAAATCTTGAGATCTTAGTCACGCCCATTTACGGATCTGTGATGTGGGGATTAATTCGATGTGGCATTCTCGATTAGACTTGGACGTCGTGTCTTAGGTAAAATATTTTATATTTTTGTGATGTATATATCATTAATTTATGTGCGTAGCATACGATCAAATTGGTTTATATTGTTGAATTCGTGAGTGAGAGTTCGTATCGACATGCGTGAAGTATGTCTATAGTCACATGTAGGGAGTGAGTGTACGTAACGATAATGACTAGACTAGTAAGAAAGAGAGAGAGAAAACATACACCAATTCTTGAGATTGAGTTGGATAGAGTGAAGAATTAGTCGAGATTTTGCGACACGCAATTTTCTAAAAGAAAGTGTCTAGACGGGCGAGAAATTAAGAAAGAGTCTGAAAAAAGTGATTAATTAATAAGTCGAGGTTTAAAATTGTAAGGTTTTGTGAAGTAAAAAGAGTGAGTGATATTGTATTATTGGGTGTGGTTTAAAAGTTAGCGTGTACAATAGGTAGTGAAACACATCACACTAAATTCCAAGAAAAAAAGTCGACATTTCAATTACACTCAACCTCTCCATGCTTGACTTCTCACCACAAGTCAAATCACTCGTTCTCATAATTAAAACACAAATTTTTCTCTCTCTTTCTCTCACTTTCTCACGTTTTCGCTCTCTCACCATCTCTAAACAAAAAAAACACTCTTTCTTTCTCTTTCATCTCGGTCATCTTCCACACGTAGCCATCTCTCTCATTTTTTTTCTCCTTCTTTGATTTTTCCTTCACAATCACACCTTTCTTTATCCCTTCTCTTTTTGTGGCCACTCAAACCACTCCCTCGGCCTCCCCTCACGTTCGGCACCATCACTCGCGACCTCCCTTTCGTTCACGACCTCGCTCTCTGCCTCACCTCATCATTTCCGACGTCTATCTCTCGGCCTCTCTCACGGGCTTCCTTTCGGCCTTCTCGCCGGCGACACACCTTTTGCCTAGGTAAGTAGTTATTTTTGGTGTTTAATGTTTTAAGGAAGAAGATGGGGTGTGCCTAGTGTTTATGGGGTGTATTTAATGAATGCCTCGGGATTTATGTTGAAATAAAAATGTGTGCGACAAGACTATCTCGAGATGTGTGATGTGTTTGTCATGATTCGATTACCTTGGGATTCGTGTTAGATGTTGAGAGTAAATACATAATCGGGATGCACACTTAAATCACACACATCTCGAGACTACCTCGAGATGCGTGCTGATTTTTAAAATAAAAAATCAGATTACAAGTATGAATAAAATTTATATATTCATATTTAGTTATGTGTATATACATGTATACATATTTCTATAGATTAGATGTTATATATATATATATAAAGGAACTGTTTTTGTTAGAAGGTCTCACGACGTGACACGTGGCTTTTGAGAAGCTCTCATAACATGACACGTGACATGATGATGTCATAATTAAGTTTTGTAATTAAAAATAAAAAACATAAGCCATTTATCTTTCTCACACTTAAGTGAGGGGTATGATGGTAAAACTTAAAATAAGATTTTGACTGTGACATGGTGACGTCATTAATTAAAGTATAATTTTTATTTTCATTTTTTTGCTATGTTTTAGGTTATGTTTTAAGTTTTTATAAAAATAAGATTTTTTGGTTTTTAAGTTTTTTTTTTGTGCTTTTTAATTTTTGTTTTGTTTTTTTTTTTATTATTTTTAGTTTATGTTTTTTATTGCTATACAAATAGGGTTTTTGGTTTTTAAAATTTAATTTTCTAGTTTTCATTTTTTTGCTATTTTTTAAGTTACGTTTTTAATTGCTATACAAATAGGGTTTTTGGTTTTTTAATTTTAATTTTCTAATTTTCCTTTTTTTATTTTTTAGGTTGTGTTTTTAATTGCTATACAAATAGGATTTTTGGTTTTTAAGTTTTAAGTTTTAAGTTTTAAATTTTCCCTTTTTTTGCTATTTTTATGTTATGTTTTTAATTGTTATACAAATAAGATTTTTAGTTTTTAAGTTTTTTTTCAAAATTTTCTATTTATTAGATACTACATACTACCTACGTGATATATTAGATTATTTAAAAAGAAATTAAGCTATACATATTTTTTAGGTTACATTTTTAATTGTTATAAAAATAAGATTTTTGGTTTTTAATTTTTTCCGGAATTGTTTCTGTGAGAAGCTCTCACAACGCGGCATGTAGAGTATGAGAAGCTCTCACAACGTGACATATGACATGATGATATCATAATTGGTTAGGTGAACCAATGGTATAATATTAGATTTATGAATAAATGGTCATGGGTTCAAATCTGGCTATTTCTATGTAATATTGAAAATATTTAATGTTTTGTGTAGATTTAAAAATACGCAGTGTTTGCAAGTATTTTTTTTTATTAAATGTTGAGGGACCTAAAATGAGCGATTTTGAGTTCATATAAGAGATTATATAATAATTATTTTTACATTTTTTTCAATATTTTAATATTTTAATATTTAATCTTACCCGCGCGCAAAGTGCGGGATGTTGACTAGTTTTATATGTAATGTATTCCTTATATAAAAAATGTGATTTAAATATATATATACATTATGTTATATAGTAATAAATTAGTTACGAAGAATATATAGCAAATACAAGAAAATTGGTCGAGTAAAGACTTAGCTAATGTGGTTCAACCCGAGATGCGACCAATGTGCCCACAACTCAGAATAATTTTCTATTTTTGGAAATTGAGGTAAATAGAAAGAAAACATAATTAAATACGTTATTATCGAAAATGAGCTTAGTCTCGATAAGTGTGTAATGATTGACTCACATCGAGATCAACCTCGTAATGCATGTGTGACTTAATAAAATATAAATAAATCTTAGAAATGATAATAATCAAAACAATCAAATGATTTAGGGTGCTCGGACGCGCCGGATGTGAAACGGTAGTGAGGATCGACATTCGGACAAGGTATTGATGTGATTGGAGGTAAGAAAACCAATAAGAAATTCAACATTAATTTTTTTCCTTTCGCTGCAAATTTTGATGGAAACGATACTTATTGTTGGACTCTACTTCCCTACCAAGTGACCTAGGGTCTTAATGGTCGAGTTGAGTCGTTATTTACTCATTGGCTGAGCATCCGAGTCACTCTCGTGGATCCTAGACGAGACTGAATCCTCTGAGTGAGCATCCGCCATGTGTCGTGGCTCCTCGCATAACTTCAAGGATTCAATTGCTGCTGAGCATCCGATTGCGACTATGGCTCCCTTTGAAATTTTCTCTGGCTGCAGCTCTAGTGAGCCTACAGTGCCGAACGGATTAGGTGCGGTTGAAGCGGACTTGGTCCCGCCGTACTTTTATTTGAAACGTACCCGTAGTCAAGTAGCTTTGAGCCCACGGGTAGAGTGGCAAGACCACTTAGGTGCCTATCCTTTGCTTCCAGATCACTTGGTTTCTATCATTGACCATTGTAGTCTATTTATCATGCGCTTTCTTGTTCTTTTCAGCTTCGTTTCTTTCCTGCAAGATTTATAGACTTGTTTATTGTTTAATATGAAATACTATTGAGCTTCTTCTGGATTTACTCACTGGAATTGTCTCTATTTTTTGTGACAATTGTAGGCATAATCTACGTGCTCCAGAACATTGATGTGCGGCATAAGTAGGTCATTTGATGCATCTACATTACATTTATTGTATTTTTATAAATGGGTATTTGGGTTGAGAGATACATGTATTACCCCTCTTCAATATAATTTGTACATCGTATCCGTTGTACGAGGTTTCCACATACTAGCTTCCACACCTTAAACTCGTTATGTGTTTAATGTATTTGTTATCAGGTTTTCACCACATTTATATTCCGCTGCATATGATTTCATATATATACTCTGTTGTGTGGACTATCAGGTACTGAAGATCGATTTGTAAGGCTGACTAAACCTTTATTAACTTCGCACTGGTTTACTGAGGGTTAATGGAGCCCTAGTGCCGGACAATACCCAATTTGTAAAGTTCGAGCCGTCATATAATTCTTACGACACATAAAAATATTTGCACAAAAATCCATCTACATCATCCACATCTCGATCTGAACACCACCAATGTTTTTAGTCGCGAAAAACCATTCGTGTCTAGGAAGGAGGCTGTTGATTAGGTTCAAAAGTTGGGATGGGAAAGGAAATTTTTGTTGGTTACGAAGAAGTCCGATGCTGAAGGATTGGATGTTGGGGTAGGGTGAAGCTTGCGTGTGAGAAGTCTGGTACATATAGGGGTCTTTCAAAAAAAATAGGGACATTCAAAGCGACGAAAGTTGACAAAAAAACCACTAAAGTTGAAGACTGGAGAGGAACAAGAGGATTAGACAAGGCTTCATAGTGGCACCAAGAAATGCAAGTGCCTTTTTGTTATTTAAATCAACGAAGAGTCGAACTATTTATGGTATTTGAATGTGCTAAGTGGGTGGCACAACCATGAGACTGCGGAGTACTTGGAAGGACACTCGTATTGCGGGATGATTGAACTTGGATGAGAATGTTGTAGTGGGGCAGATTGAATTCACACCCAAGAAGCAGGTGAATTGGGTGTATCGAGAGGTTATTGCATTTTAAAAACTTTCAATGAACAATAATGCTTAATGCATACACAATTAACAAGTATAAATGCAATGCAATGGTGAAAATAGTATAAGAGATGGAAAAGAGACAATATTTATAGTGGTTCGATCTAACCGATTTACATGTACTACCTAACCTCACCGACTAAGATTTTGAACCCCTACTTATATTAATTATAAGTGCTACAACCTAAGGGTACAAGCCAAGAATGCATAATCACAAATTATGACTTCCTACTTAGCCTCAACTAGGGTTTATGCCTAGCCTCAACTAGGACTTCCATTGACTTAGATCTCACTAAGTCTTACAATCAGCCATTTATAAAGAAATATATGAATATATTGAAAATCGATTTTACAAAGTAAAATGGCAATAAGTTCAATTACCACAAGCCAACTAGAGCCTAACAACTCTAGTGCATGTAAGTATGAATATGAATGAGATATAAATAAATGCTACTGATTTTGTGCCAATCTCTATCATGAAATTTATTAAACTATTTCGATGAGAATGAAGACGGTTTCAAATCCGATGAACAAGTAGTTTGATAACAATCAAGTTTAAGGCCTAACTCTTATTCAAATTAGTCCTAGGATTCATAATACAAAGTTTTAGCAAAAAACCCAAGACAAATGTGTTCAAAAACACAACAAATGATTTCCACACATCAATCATAATACAAGATGTAATTTAAGCACAAGTATACTAGGAAATCAAACTTTTTGACAACCCCGAATGAGAGTGAGTGAAATCAGTTCTGGAGAAATAGTTGCAAGCCTTTGAACACCTCAGTGACACTAGCTTCGAGGATGATTCAATAGCATTGAATGACTCCAATTGATCAAGCACAAAAATCTAGTCAAATCGACGTGAAAACTTGGACATAAATGAGTTTTGGAGCTTGAGAGGATAATAGTGTGTTCTAAGTGATTTGTAAATGGTTTCCAAACCTATTTAACAGTTTATGGTTGTTATCTCGATCTAAGGGTCCAAAATCAATCATTGATGCAAAATAAAGCAAAATGTGTAACCTTTTAAAAAAGTTGTTAGGAGACTAGTTAGCGCGTTAACTGCGGGTAGCTCGCTAATAGTTCCTAATAACGCGCTAACCAGCAGGGACCAAAGACTAAATAATTCTTGGTTTAGATTTAGTGACTCCCTAACACACCTATGACTTATTAAACCTCTGGGAATACTTTAAGCATATTTAGTATGAGTCATTAGACCCGTTTGGACTGCCCAGATGATTTCACAAATCCCGAAAATTGAAAATTTTGATTTCATGAAATATGCAGGGACTTAACTACAAATATTTTGTTATCATTCAAAAACCATTCAAATTGAAGTTGGTGCATTCAAAACCAATCACGATAATTTTTCCAAATCCAATGCATGTTCAAAAACATGTTTACACAATGTAAACTCATTTTCAAGTTACGAAGTTTAAATAATGTAAAAATTGAAACTTGAAACTTTGAAAAATGTGATATGCACGAGTCTAATGCATTTGGCTTGCATAATTGGACTTATATACCTCACATGATTTTTACAATTGATAGTGTAAGCTTTCCGTTCCTTGTATCCTTGTATGAGCCAAATCTTGAGACTAAAATTATGAGAACTCATTTTTCCTTTTAAACTTGTGATTCCTAGCCAAGTTTGTTGTTCTGAAAACACTCAACAAACTTGTTAGAATCATTTCACTTTACTTGTTTCCATAAAAATTTAAGGTGGAGTATAAGTGACTAAACACTTAGTCCAACACAAATGACTAAGGGGAATGTGATGTCACGATAGATCCTCAATACATTGAGGTAGACAGATAAAAATAATGCTTCCACATTTCAAACAATTTACAATGCACGATAAAGATAGTGAAACAAAGAAGTCAGTGGGATGACCCAAATTCAACAACTGTTGCACTTAATGGACCAAAATAATTACTTGTCATGGCATAGGACGGATCATGATACGAATGTCGTAACCGACTTATTCTGAGAGCATTCTGACTCCATCAATTTGGTGTTGTGTTTCACTTTGGTGCTCATTATGGACTGTACATACAAAACTAATAGGTACCGCATGCCATTGTTGGAGATTATTAGGGTGACTTCAACTTAGGTGACTTTCTCGGTTGGATTTACTTTCATATCAATAGACCAAGGACAACTACGTATGGCCTTTGGATATTTTGAAACATATATTGGACGGTTGGTCTACACCGAGTGTTTCCTTACTGATAGAGACTTAGGAGTTATCAATGCAATCTAATAAGTATTCCCCAATCGTCTTACATATTTTGCACGTGGCACATAAATAGAAATGTCTTGACCAATACCAAAAAGATGTTTGTAAGAAATGAAGACTTCACACTTTATAATGATGAGTGGATGGCATTGATGTATGCGAAGTTTGAAGCATCTTTTGACCATAGGTTGACTGACATACGATCTAATTATGGGGATATGAAAGGGTTGGTCGAGTACTTGCAAAACACTTAGGTTGGGGAGTTCAAGGAAAGATTTTTATTCGCTTGGACGAATCAGATTATGCACTAGGGAGAGACCACGACACAAAGCGTTTAGTCTGCACATTCTACTCTCAAGATTCATGTTGGCCATAGTCAAGAAAATTTTGAGGTGTTATGGGGTGTCATTGATGGCATTATAGACAACCAACACAACGAGAAAAACATTGTTTGAGCAGAATTTGAATTTGGTGCAACACGGGCTTATGGGTCCTTTTTATCGCCAATTGTGAGGTTATGTCTCCTAAGCAATGTTGGGGCATGTGCCCTATGTCAATCTAAAAACAATGTTTATCTTATAATTTTAGTTAATAAAATAGAGGTTTTCGTTTGTTGTTTTATTATAAGTAATTGCATGTTTACCTTATAATAATATCCAAGGGCATTTGTTGAAATATCTTAAATGTTCCTAGTCGTTCATTATACTGGAACTATAATGAATTAAGACTAATGTTAATATTAATCGATGGTTATATGATGATCATGCGTATATGGATACGAATCAAGATCAAAAGTATTTGTTAGGGAATAAGGTACTGGATCGACTCGCTTTGAAAACACCATATGGATTAAGTTATAAGTGTTTCTCATGATAGCTATATCATTTAGTCCTTCGACTTGAGATTATCATAGACTTCAATATTATGAGCATGATAATTTGGTACAGTCAAACATTGTCTTTAACCGGATGATTATAAAGATTATGATTGGTTACCATGTGAATAATATGTGAAGGTGTGTAGTCAAGATATAATTTGTTTCTCTTGTATAAAGAGAGATAGAAGTGGATCTCTCGATATGTTAGACTGTTAAATGGCCAAGTCCAACTGAATTGATATGATCAATATCACTTGAATGTTTTTCAGTTTACCTAAAGATCGAGACTAGTTCGATTGAACATTAAGGGTGACTTTCCATGCCTTATGTTTAATCAAAGGATATCGCACGACAAAATGATATAATATATGTTATTCTTCAGGTTGTATTGATTTTGATATTCATGCTACTTGAGTAGTCATAATGTCTTACTAGAGAGCACTTATCCCTTGTGTACCAAAATAGTTTTTGGTTCACTGCCAGCATCATATGAACCTATTGGGTCGCACTTAAAGAATGGCTTTGTGCAATTTCAATTGGTCCAGAGTACATATAAAATTCATGACATGAAAGTTCATACAATTTGTTATATAATAACTTATTAATATGGGCATATGTGTAATTTGCTTAAATTGCCTAAACACAATAGTTGTATTACGAATAAGATTTTAAATGAGGGCTTATATATATATTAATAGAGGTTGAAACGCTAAAACGAAATAAGATTTTTGTTTTTGCTATTTTCATATTCTCTGAATTTTAGGAGAGAAAGAAAAATGTTTTCTATCTCTTTTGGGGCTAGCACTCCAAATTGTGGTCACTGTTCGTGTGTAGATTTCTGATAGAGGACAGGCATTTGAATGTCTTGGAGATCGAATAAGAAGAAGAGGAATTCACAGATTAAGGTATGGTTTACTTTTGTGGTTCTAGTTTAATGGAACTTATTTTCGATCCTATTGGGGTTTTTAAAAATTGTTTTATAAAACCTAAAAATCAACACTTCTATTTATTCGTGAAGAGGTTGAGCGTGCAGGGGATGTTTGGACCTACCAATTCTTTTGTGGTTGTGAGATCCGCACCACACACAGTCTTCCTTGTGCATGAGCTTAATGTACATCTTTTGACTGATTCACCTATATCATTTGAAGACATTCACATTCATTGGTGAAAGTTGAGTTTCATGCCTGAGATATTTATCATAAATCGGTCTGACTATAACTTCAATGACGAGATCAAAAGAGTAATTGATAAGTTTGGAAGTTGCATTGATGAGGATGTCTATATGAGGATCATTCAATAATTGGGAGATATTATTAATCATTCCTCCCTATTGGTGATTCCACCACCTACAAAGGTAAAGACAAGAGGGAGACTGAGCATCAACATTCTCGGGGCATTTGAGAAGTCTAATATAAAGACCAAAAAAAGAAAAAAAACACTAAAGAGAAAATTCGAGGTTGACGATACATCTACAATAAGGCTTCCTAGTGTTTTTGAATATGTACCAGGTCAGATGAGTTTGCATGTTCGCGAAAAAAGCAAATGCTAACTGTTGTTAAATATATCGAACCCGTGGTGCTCCTAATGATGTGTCTAAGATTATGTTCACATCTGACATTCAACTGGATTGGGTTCCATACATTAAGAGTACTATTGATATGGCTATCGATTGCCACTTTGGCTTTGATTTAGTGTCGCCGGTCTCAGCTTCCTTGATAGAAATGGTTGGAGACAATCAAAGAAGGTCTTCTTCGTGAATTGGATGACAATCAAGTTCTATAGGGTGAATGATAAGTGATTATTTAGACTTATATATAGTGTTAGTTTAGTAGTATAATTAGCCAAAATATCCTGAAATGAGCTCTAATTGATGGTATTTATGTATTTTCATGTATACAAGGCATAAAGGAGACAAACGAGTGGATTCATGAAGAAACGAGGCTAAAATACACAAAAGTGAGTTTAATGTCGTGGCTAAGAGTTGATGTTTTGGAAAGAAAAGTGGACAACGTGGGAGATGAAGGCACAGCGTGGGAGACCAAGGAAAGGAGAAAAAGAGCTAGGATGGCCGGCACAGTAGCAGCGCGATGGGTGATAAGGGACAACGCTGAGACAGGATACGCAAGGCGCCGAGTCTACTAAATGAGGAAAAAACACACAAAGTGGCCAAAGCTGTCACGGCACCGTTGTATTACATACACAGCGCCGGATCATAAGTGACACCGACGAGACTAAAAAAATAGAAAGTTAGTTCTATTTTGGGTGAAATTGTCTATTAGGGTTTCCAAATATTTTCAAAAGTGTTTTAGGAGTATAAATAAGTATTAGAACGTGGTAAACTCACCCAATACCAACCATTAGCAACCATTATCATATAGTAGCATAGATTTACTATATTCTTGAGCGATTTACATTGATTTATTTAGGAGTATAAATAAGTATTTTCATTACTTAGGTGAATTTGTGAACTAAGATAATCTTAATATAAGAATATAAAAGCAATTTACATTGATTTGTTAGAATATAGTAGTTTATTTATAAAACCAAATTAAAAATGGTTTCTTTAGCGATGATTAATTTTGACTAGGCAATAATGGGTACATACACCTTTCCCTAAGGACGATATCCATGATCAACGTAAGTTAGTCATACTATTACTACAATCCAGCCGTTATACTTGCGGCCACAATCAAGTGTTTGGTGTCGTTGCCGGGGATAGGTAGCCACTTAGACTCAGTTAGTTTGTAAAATTGTTAAGTTTTAGTTTAAGTAATTTACTTTAAAGTTTATAAAAATAAAAAGAAAAAAAATAAAAGGTTTAAGTTTCAAGTTTGACATTTGCATATGATCTTTGTGTTTTCTTTTTAGGGAGAATTAGTGCATGTGTAGCAAATCAGAAAAGGACTTAGTGCCTTACAACCCTGAGATTGACAGAACCAACTAAGGAAAGAAAAAGAAAAAGGAATCAAGACGGTTAAGGATTAAGCATAAAACCAACAACAGGGCCAAGGGAATAACCAACCCGAAGGTGATCGAGTAGTGCAGGACATAGTGCGAGGACATAGATGCCTTTCGTGACTACTTCAAGCCATAAGTTTAAGTGACCTACAACGGAGTGATGAGGCTTCCAGCCAACACCACCGAGTTCGAACTGAGAGCGTTTCTAATCAACATGGTGCGAAATAGCTTGTTAAACGGGCTAGCGAAGGAAGATCTAGTTACACATGTAGAGAATTTCCCGGAGAAGTGCGACACTGTGCACATTACCGGAGTTACACAGAAAGTGATCAAGATGAGACTTTTCACATTTTCATTGGGTGAAAAAGTCAAATCTTGGTTCCAAGGTATTCCATGCAGGGAGTATGACTTCATGAGCGGAAATCAATAAAATATTCTTAGACAAGTTATTTCCCCCAGTGAAGGTCAGGGAAAGGAAACTGGAAACCAATCAATTCAAGTACGGAAATGCCAAGTCTCTTGGCGAGGCTTAGGAAAGATTCAAGGAGATGCTGAGGAGATGTGCAGGACATGGTTACGTGAAATGGGCACAATTCCAAATTTTCTACTATGGAATGAACCACAGTACTAGAACACTAGTAGATGCCGCAACAGGTAGTTCTACTAAGCAAGGATGAGGATGGAGCATTGGATCTCTTAGATCTTATGTCTCTAAACTCTATCGCTGGTAATCATGCTCAGTTAGGAAACCATCAGACATATACGAGATTGATTCGCAAGCTGCGATCACGGTGCAACGATCCAACCTAAGCAATCAAATGGCGAAGCTTCAAATGAGACAACAAGATCTACAAGTCCAGATAATACACCAACTCATTAATCACCAATCCATGGTGGTTAATCAAATGGACATGCAGCAAGGAATGGAATATGAGGACATCAACTTCATGAACAGCCAAGGCTATATGGAAACAACTTCAAGCCAAAATAAATGACTCATCAAAGGTTTTATTAAGGATACAACAACAATAACAAATAGATGACTTCGATGAAGTCAAATGAGAAACTCTTGCACGTCATGGACATGAGCAATAGGGAACGCCATGAGAAACATAAAAAAGAAATAAGAAATATGAAGCAAACTATGAAGATGATGGGTGATGAGAGACCACAATCCATCAATAACTTGGAGAGACAGATTGGCCAGTAAGCCATTGCCTTAAATTTAAGGAATGAATGAAAGTTTTCGAGTAACACTCTCACAAATCCCAAGGAGAATATTAGTGTTATTCATATGATGAGCACTATGGCAATATATGAGCCACGACAAGAGCAAGTGATGTACAAGCCAAAAAAAGTCAACACTTTAGCTATGATGAAGAATTAAGTGATGCAAAAGAAGGGAATAGAAGTGAGGCTAGATGAACTTGAAGGATTCAAGTAACAAATGATCAATGCCTTGAAAAATCAAAAGAAATGGAAGAAACAATGGAGAGCTAATCAACAAGATGAAGGACCTTCGGAATAAGTGATGTGCGTGCCTCAAGTATAATGGGTAGCTTATAGTAATAGTGCAACCAACTTACGTTGACTACGGATATCGTCATCAGGGGAAGGTTTTTGCACTAATTAATTACTTATTCAACTTTGAACTATTCCTAAGGAAAACACTTTTTAATTAGTTTTATACTAACTAAATTAATATAACAAATCAATGTAAACTTTACTTGAACTCTTATATTAAGGATATTTTAGTTCACAACATCACCTATGTAATTTAATACTATACTTTGTCTCTATTTTTACATCTCATTATGTTGTGTGCAATGCCTAATTAGAATAGACAGATTTCCTTCAAATCAACTTCAACCCTCTGTCGTGACGGAAAAGATTCTAATGTGCAAACTAGAACTCCACTTATCGGTGTGAATAACGTAAGCTTCACATTACTTGAAGTCTCAAATTATTAGATTTATAACTAACTAAGTTTACTATCAGTGCCTCCCTAATCAATAGCTATCTATCAATATTGAGTATTTAACGGTTGTACCGTTCATGTTCGGATTAAAAGCTTAAATGACCATAAAACTCCTAAAACCTAAGTCCATTAAACAAGCGATTAAGATGTCTAAAGTATTACGCTCATAATCAATACAAATTCTAACCATTGCACTTTTTATATTCAATTTTTAATTATATTCAAAGCATAACATTCATACCATATGATCCATTGATCCCTAAGATGAATAGACTACTCACACTTCATTGAAACACACACATCACAATTTATAATAGAAATCATTGCAAATCAAAGATAAATATAAATATTATCTTGAATTTAATCAGCGAAACCAAACTTAAATTACAAACTTCAAGTCTTCAATGTTTTCTCTACACAAACTCCAAAATACTCAAACTCAAAGTAAAACCTATGCTAAATTACTCTAATGGTGGCTAATAATTTGTATAAGGTGAGTTTACCACGTCCTAATACCTATTTATACTTCTTAATAACAATTAGAAACTCTAGTTTACAATCTAACTTGAGTTTAAACTCTAACTTTCTATTTTTTGAGTGTTTGGCGCTGTCACTAATGCCCCGGTGTCGTGCCTTATAAGCCACTGCACTGCCATTGCACCGCCGCTGCATGCATGTATTTTGACTCCCTGATGCCTCAGCGCTGTCACTATCTTACTCGGCATCGTCACCTTTGCACCATATCGCCGCCACTACGCCGAACCTTCAGACTTTGCTTTCATCACTTTTTCATCTCTCCCACGCCATATCTTTTTTCTCACGATGTGCCTTTCCCACAACGTCAACACATATAGCCACGACGTCAACTATGTTTTTATGGTTTTTTGCTAAATTTCTTCTAGTTTTTACTCAATTCCTTCATTTACACCTTAATTCCTTGAAAATGCAATAATACCATGAATTAGAGCTCATTTAAGGATATTTATATTAAATATACTACTAAACTAACCCTTTATATAAGAATAAATAATCACTTATTAAATACCCCCAAACTTAAGATTTTGCACATTCCGAGTAAAAACGTGTTCTATTAAGTCTCATAATACTAGTTCTCATTCAATTTATATTGTTCATGGAGTATCATTTAATTCACTAAGTTTCAAGTTAACAATCAACTAAAGATTTTTTTCTTTGCAAAAACTTATATTTTTAAGGCATGTAGCTTTAATGACACATATAACTTTACTTTCAAAACACTAAAGTAGATCAAAACCAAAAACCATCACTACTCACAAGTTTGTTTCATCTCAACATTCAAGTAGCAAGTATACAATCTCATGATTTCTTATTAAGCTTAGGAATTCACAAATAAGCATGGATCAAACTCATCTTTGGTAGAATTTAGCACTTCAAGAGTTTATAGAACTTAACATAGTTGGAATGCAAACTTATCTCGCATAGCTACTTGTACTCGAGCTAACTCTTTAATTCGAATAATTTTAGTTTATTTCCGCTTTCTTTTCTTTATTTTCTTCTCTTATGCTTTTTTCTTCTTTTCGTTTTTTATTTAACAGTCAATGATCCTTTACCTGTGAACTTTATTCTTCCTCACTTTTTTCAACCACCAAATTCTTTACTCCATTTCTTGTAGAACTTGTGAGATTTTCTCATTTTTTAAAAAACTCTTGTTAGCACTTCTCACTTTCATTATATCAAGTAAGTTAACTCCAAATTTTAATATACAATGCCTTTTTTTCCTCTTTGCATTAAGTCTTTATTTGCTTTGTATTTTCAAATAATATTCACTTATTATAGAATCCTTAGATATCTAACTTTTCTCACAAGAAAAGTTATAATTTCTTGATTTTGTTTCAAGTTCAAAGTCTTCCCTAACTTTAGGTTTCTAAACAAAAAATCACACTGTTGTTTGCTACACTTCATTATTTTCTTATTCAAAATTTAAAAACACTCTCTTCAGTTTCATATCAATAAGACACTACAAGAAAAATGATATTTAGAAACGGAATTAGCAACGGAATTAAGTTCCGTTGCTAAGAAAAAGTAGTTAGAGACGGAATTGAGACGGACTAATTCAGATACGGAATAGAGAGATATCAGAGACGGAAATAGAGACGGAAATAGAGACGGAATTAAATTCCGTCTCTAAATAATGGCGCCAACATTCCCACCAAAACTTTCTTTTTTATAACCGTTCATCAAATCTCGAGATTCGTGCGTGCTTCGATCTAGGCCCCTCCCCCCCCCACAAAAAAAAAACGATCGTCCAAATAAAAAAACACTCGTCTCTCTCAACTCTCTTTCGTCTCTCTCCTTGCGCTCTGGTTTCTCTCTCTCACCGCCTCTAATCGGCTCTCTCTCTCTCTCGGTCCACCGCTCACCACTCTCTGGTCTCACCGGTCCACCGCTCTCTCATTGGTCATCTCCACTCACCGCTCTCTCTCTCTCTCTCTCTCACCGCTCTCTCTCTCTCTGTCGCTCTCGTGCTCACCGCTCTCTCGCTCGTCGAGGACGTTCTCTCCTCTCTCTCACCGCTCTCGGACCGACGTTTCCCACCTCTCTCTCTCTCACCGCTCTCTCTCACCGAAATCTCTCTCCCAAACCCTAAATCTCTCCGTCGCGCGATTGCGCGATTGCGGCTGCGACGAGGCCATCGGCTCTACTGTCGCCGCCGCCGGAGATTGGAGCCTCCGAAGCCCTAAGCCGTCGTCGACCTACGCCCCACCCTAAGTCGTCGCCGAACTAGTCAAGGTAACAAGAAACACCTAAGTTGTTAGTCTTTTTTTGTTTTTTATTTTTGAATGGGTGTTACATAATTGTAGTGACTTCCAATAAACCTTATAGTGTTTCGACGGTTCGAATCCATTCTTTGATGGTCGTGCATTCCCCAGTTCAATTTGCGAAGAAGAGTGGAGTACAAAGGTCATGTTCGAAGGGGCTCCTGGATCCATTTTGTTTTGTTCGAATGGGAAAGGGAAATGCCAGGTAACTAATGTTTGGTTTGTTTTCCTAAATGATGATAGGTTATACTTCTTGTTCATTCTAAAACTCTTAATTATATTTTTACTTCTCAAGTTTATCTACGAAGCTTTGTGGAATTATGTCACTTGTTGTTTTATGGACTAAAATATATTTTGAGCTTTAATCTCAATGGGTAAATACGAAACAATTACAGGATATTTAAACTATGCATTCTCTAATTCAGAAGCCTTGTTTCTAATATTTCTTTTCATACGAGTAAGTGTAAAATATTTCTAAATATTTAAACAATTGCATGATATTTTATTTTTGCTCATCACAAGTCTTTATGTAGAAGTATCAATATTTCAGTTGTTTAAATAATAAGAACTGACCCATATCCCTTGCATCTTATTTTGCAATTCCCCAACAAATAAAGACTTTCTTTATTTTGTACTAAATCGAGCACAATGGTAGAGTCTGATTCGTGTAGCCTAATGAGTTGTAAATTCTAATTTACTTCACATGAGGGATCTGTACGGATATTTTCGCTTTGATTTTAAAAAATCTTTCATTCATTCTGTTAGGAACTGTATTTATGCCCCCAAAATGGTCTTTGGGCTATCATCAGTGTCGCTATAGCTATGAATCGGAAGAAAGAGTTCTTAAGGTAAATGTATTTTGTTACAACTTGTGAATCTGCACCAATATTTTGAGCGATCATTTTCCAGAACCTTAATTGTTTGATAAGAGAAATTCCAAGTACAAAAAGGTACATGACTATTCTTGCAATGTGCAAGATTAGCAATGTCTCTTTTTTTTTTTTGAAAATATTCGATCATGGTTGCGTACACCTCTTGAGCAGTACTTTTATTACGATAGTTGTCTCACTTTTTCCGTCCGAATTTTGTGTTGAATGCAGATTGCTTAGGGACATTTCGAAAGAAGGGAATACCTTGTGATGTCATGTGGATGGACATTGATTAGCATGGATGGATTTCGTTGTTTCACTTTTGATAAAGTATGCAATTCTCTAATTTTTTTATTTTATTTTATTTATGAATAATGTTTAAATCCAATTAAATTTAATTTAACAAGCTTAACTGAAGTTGTTGTACATTGCTGCTCATTTGTGATTGACATAATGATCACTTGAATAATTTTAGATGGATCATTTTGAAAGTTCTACTTTTTGTCTACATGAAATTCTGTTTTCACCATATTAAAACTCATTCCATTATATTGGTTATGATTGAATAAATTTGTGGCTGCTCGAATAGCTATATATTTTGCCTGTAATATTATATATTTTTATTCCACAGGACAGGTTCCCTTATCCAAAAGCTCTGGTGAATGAGCTTCATCTTAATGGTTTTAAAACAATATGGATGCTCGACCCAGGGATTAAGCACGAAGAAGGTTATTTTGTTTACGATAGTGGTTCTAAAGGGGATGTTTGGATTCAAAATGTAGATGGGAAACCTTTTGTTGGTAAGTTTAAGTTTCCTGTATATATGCATTTGTTCTGTGGTTGCTTTCTGATTGTTGAACCTTAACATGTAACCAATATTCTATTTACCAATGCAGTTGATATTCCCTTCAACACTTGAGGTGTCTAACCTCATATCTGCTAGTGAGGAGCAGTACTACAAGATTCGCCTAGGTGATGTTTGTTTTCTTCACTAACTGTGTAGTGTCTTATTCTAACTTTTCTAATTATGTTTATTTCTGCTGATTCGGTAAATTTGTTGGAATGCCTTCCTGTTTTTGTTCATTGTTGTTGCTCAACTTTTTCATAGAATGTCACAATGTTGATAGATCCGTCGTCATTATATTTCAAAAATACTTGGATTGGGAGGTAAGGTTTTGACTGTGTTATGATGTCTTTCTTTTTCCCCTCTATATCTGTTCATTTTTTTAATCATCGGATTCAGGTCTTGCCATTGATGTTGGAGAAGGAAAGGGAACCCCTTCTGAGAGATACGTTACAGAGATGGAGTAATCACAAAAAAATGGTATGGCGGCTTTCGAGGTGGTTCTCCTACCTAGATCACTTTTTTATCGAGAATTCTAAACTTCTCTCACTTGAGAAAGTTGGATTCGCATGTTTTAGAAACCAGGTACTTTTTATATACGACATTTCAGCTTTCTTATTTATCCAAAGAGTTTTCGTGCTAAATTTGTTCATCTCTATTGCTGAAAAAATGGGATTAATAACCACTTAAGATCCAAAAAATCGCACTGAGTACTTTTCCCCTTAGAGAAATGCGCTTTATTCTACATCATGTATTTTTATTTATTTTTTGCTCGTTCTTTGCCTTATCAGATTTACTAAGAATTCGTAAGAATTAAAATCAGAGATACACTAATATCCTTGGTATGTATTGTTGGTTGTTACCTATTGAAATATATTTATAGATTGATGTCTCATCTCATGTAACCAATTTTTTCTTGTGCTTATTCTTAGGCTGAAGACTGCTTGGAAAAAGAGAAGGAACGAGTCTATCAGTACTTGTATTCAAGCAGCGAAGAAAAGTTATTGGGGGTTTGTCATTTGTCCATTATTTATATGGCTTTTAATACTTATTTAAAATCATATATAGTGTGGTTTTTTTGAAAGTTCGAAACTGAAAACATTTGAATCTTCATCGTGGTCCTTCGAGACAAGATCGAAGCGAGTTCTTTGTTGGTATATGCAACCCAACTTTATGAAAATGAGCACCCTGGATTGCATGCTTTGCTCAAGAGATGAGAAGGTACCATAGCAACATGTATTTTGCCGAATATCAGTTTCTAGCTCTCAATCATGGTATTACTATTATATCTTTCTTCATTTTTTTTTTTTTTAATTTTTTAATTTTGTAGGAAGACGATCTGATTAAAATGTATTGGTTATTCTATCGGATTCCTCAAGGCTTAGATACTATTGCAAATATATTCAAGAATGTGGGAGCCTTTCTTCTCATGCGCTCAATATTTCACATGCATACCTTTTTGTAGCATTTAGGAAGTCGTATTATTTTTAATTTTTATGTGATGGCGCAGGTTGTTACTGCTGAAGGCAAAAGTTTGGTAGAACATTCTAAAGATTCTATAAGGAATAGAAATGTCAGATATCCCATTTGCATTTGTAAATCTTTAGTTCACATGCACACCTTTTTGTAGCATTTAGGAAGTCGTATTATTTTTATTCATTTGTAAGTCTTTGCTAGTTTTGTTGATTTCCTTGCTTATGGTTTGAAGCTTATTATTGGTTTCTCCTCTTGCTGTCATAGAACAGTTCATCTTTCATGTCATAGATCATATTTTGTAGGCTTTTTGCAGGATACAATAAATCTATCAGAGTTTTTGACTTACATCGCCCTGGTCGGGATTTTGAACAATATTCAACAATCCAAGGCAATAAAGAAGGGCAATCAGGTATAGACTTATCTGACTGCTTGATTAAGTTCTCTAAATTTCCATCATAAATTCATTATATGCAATATATCTAGTGGAACTTGCTTTGTTAATGGAATCTTACCATTTTTGCGGTACAAAATGGTTTACTACGCCATTATATTACAATAATGTCCCAATAGAGATTAGTATGATTCTTATTTGAAACTCGGAATTTGTGGAAAAATAGGTCGAGAGAAGTAAGTAAGGCTGTAAGAGTCTAAGACAAACACAAGGTCTAGTGAATGTGCACAAGAATAGACGATTAACTGTTAGGAATCACCAAAGAATGTATGAACAATTTGTTTCAAATTTCAAAGCTACTTGATAAAGGTCTCGGGGTTATGCTATTGAAGGATACATGTTAGTGATCTATAAGTGTTTTCCAAGATGCACTTCAGGGTTGCTAATCTCATTTGCTAAGGGCCAGTGGCAAGTTGTTGAATTCTTCAAGAAAATTAGTTTTAAATTTGATCGCCCCTAGCTTTACTTTGGGTTCAATACTTCTACTAGTATTTTCGTTGTCACTCAATCATCAGCAAAATATCCAAGTTTGTTATTTAGTCTTTTTTTATTGTGGGAGTTAGCTCAAGATTTCCTGAACCTTTTGTGTAGTCCCCTGACTTCCATATGTTGAAGTGCAAACTCATGGATCCGAGATGGTAACCTCTTGTATTACCATGTTGCATAATGTTTTCCTTGGAAGTTTGTCCAAGTCTGAATTGATAATTGTGGTGTCTAAACATCTCACTACCAGGTCCGGCCATTTTGCCTATTTGTATACCGTAGGTATTATTTCCACCCTTGCCTTTTGTCCCGCCCATAGTGGTATGCTAGGCTGCTTTGGATCTTACAAATGACTACGCAATTTACGGGAAGACAATATGGAGCTTTTATATGTTTTACACGGTCAAGAAGGCGGAATCACACATGTACGAGAGTGCTATAGATCTCGTTTAAAGTTATAAACATGATATAATTTCATAATGCATTTTGAGGTGAAATATGAGATTTATGTGGTTGCAGGTGCAATTCTCCAGATATGGAAACTATTTATACACTGGCAGTCGGAGGGTAGGATTTGTGGTGAGTTTGTTCTTGACCTGCGTTGTTTTCCCTTATTGATGATTTTCAATTAGGATTTTTGTTCTTGTTGGGCTGATTAGTTGCCCATCTAATTTTTGAGCAATTGCTACTGTGATGTTGTTTGATTTCTATTACTGGATCTTATCTGATACCTTGTTGGTTGATTGCTCTTGTTTTGCTCATCTGGGTTGTTTTGTTGTTTTGAGTGTTGTGGATAATTTGGTTTTATCAATTGTTTTGGTTTTGTATCTCTCTTTTTGTCGAAGCGCTTGATTCAAGAACGTCGCAAATGCGCATATTTTATGGGTTTTTTTTTAAGACGTTTTAGGTGAATTGCTTGATTCCCGGTTGAGATTTCATATTTTCTTCCATGAATCCATGTTTGTGTTTCTTATGAAACATGATCTTTGTGCACAATTGTTATCAACTTAAGCGATTTTTCTTTGCGTAGACTCTTCTGAGTATACTCTTCGTCATTGTTGGATTTAGTAATGGTTTGTGTTTGTTCCATTTCTTGGCGATTGAACACATTTCTTCAATATCTATTTATAGAATGTCATTTATGTCTCCCTCACAGCTTGCTTTTTTTAATCATTTATCTCTTATTGTTGATCCATGCGGGATAAGCTCCAAAGGAGACGTCGGGAGGCGACCAGGACTACACCGAGACACAGCGGTGGATGATGAGGCGGTGTACTACAAGGTGGCGGGTGACATCCCCCAAAGGATGTGTCTACGATCTCGGTCGTTATGGAGAAAGAAGAGAAGATACGTAGATCCGGATGCTAGCACATCCCAGTGCTAGCACAACGAGGATGGACAACTTTATGATACTTAGGTATTTTTATGGTTGTTGTAGAACAATGAGAATTGTAGTTTTTTTATGGATACTTAGGTATCTTAAACATTTATTATACTTGACTATGTTTCGTGAATATATAAATCTTTTTTAATATCGAATTTTATGTTTTTTTCTCATTTGAATCTTTGTTGTTGATATATATATTGTTGATTTGGGTATGTATGTCAAATTCTGCTATTTTGGGGGATGTTAGCACCCCCAAGGAGTTGTTGGAGGGGGTGCAGGCGATGGAGCAGGTCCTATGGTTGTATTTTCAGGTTTAGATATTATGGAGAACCAAATTGGATTAAGCTTAGGTTGAAAAACTAAACAAAGCGGAATTGAGACGGATTAGCAACAAAATTCAGATATTCCGTTGCTATTCCGTCTCTACTTTTCGAGGAATAGATGCATGAATCAGCAATGGATCAAAGATGGAATTATTGTATTCCGTCTCTGATCCGTTGTTAATCAGAGACGGATCAGAGACGGAATATAATAATTTCGTCTCTGATCCGTTGCTAATCAGAGACGGATTCCGTCTCTGATCCGTTGCTAATCAGAGACGGATCAGAGACGGAATATAATAATTTCGTCTCTGATCCGTCTCTGATTAGCAACGGATCTAAGACGGAATGCAATAACAATTGTACCATTTAGAAGAATTTCCATTTCCGTTCCGTCTCTGTTCCCTTTCTAAATTCCGTCTCTAATCCGTCTATAATCATAAACGGAAATACATTTCCGTTGCTGATTGAATCAGCGACGATGATTTTAGAGACGTAATAGATTCCGTCTCTGTTCCGTTGCAGAATTTAATTAGAGACGGAATTAATGCAAATCAGAGACGAAAATTTTCGTTTCTGATCTGCTTTTTTTTTGTAGTGAGATATTTGTAATGTACTCATCCACAATTAAATGCATGAACATGCAAAAGAACTACTTATTCATTACATATTACTATATATAACCTAATTTATATTACTTAAACATTCACATAGTAAGTAAAATTAAAAATTTATACACTATCATGTTTTCCTCCTTAACTGATTCAAATTTAAAATTTAAACGATCATATATGTACTATTTATCCTTATTTCTCAGCCTATCTTACCACTTTTCATAGTATATTGTAGTGTCGATGCCCTCGAACTTAAACCAAACCTTGTCCTCAAGGTTTAAAAGTAAGTCTGAAACATGAAAACACTAAAACGCACAGACATATTGTAACGACCCCAAATTCTGAGGCCGCCGTGGGACCCACCACGTCACATCACACATCACCAAGTCCTGCTTTGTATATATATCAAGGTGAGAAAAGTACAATAAAAGATCTATATACATGTATTCAGTGTTCTATAGTCCTCAAAACCCAATGAAAAATAAATATAAACATATTGTATTCACACACGAGCTGTCGTCACTATCTCAAAGAAAGCCGTCCAATACCTCCTTGTCGTTACCCTTGCTCGTCGAAGGATCTGCACTCAGTCACCCAACAAATACAGTGACGAGTCTAGTGAGTAAAATCCTAAGAGAAGTCCACATAATATTCATTAAATAAAACTGGCAAACTACGAGGCATGCGAATATAACGCCTTGCAACAGTAAGTCATATTCTCATAAATGTAAGCAGCATACGACAAACAAATACAGTAGCAATGAATAAACAACACATAGCAACTAAACATGCTCGGAAATAAAACATTAATAAATAAACAACCGTATAGTCACGAGAAAACCCTGACCTAAACCAGCCAGCAATCGATAAAACATGACAGGAACCACGTATATACTTACAGGCTTATAGTGACCAAACCCCAACTATGATCAACAGATGAACCCATCCAAATGCTATTTCAAGTCAAGGGAACATCTTACATCCCTCATGATAGTCATAAATCTATTCAACTGTTGTCGACACGAGCACTAAATACAAGTAACATGTGCAAGCAATTTAGCCACATCCAATATATACACAAACCGAAATAGGAGTGAAACCCCATGTGTGCCCACCAGTAGTCACACATGTGATTTGATACCGATAAAACAAACAATGAATTCTGTTAGACATTCCAATGGATTTACGCACTTCAATCCACGCTCCGACTTTCTCGGACTACCAAATTCGACTCGACTAGTGACGCTCGCCAAACGTGTCAATAAAATAAATTACTTAAATCAACTATTTTGTAGAATAGTGGCAAATGGTCGATCTCACGAAGATTGGTATTCTTTCTAAGGTTTAAAAAGAAAGAACAAAAATGGAAATCGGGGGTTTTGATAAAATGAATAATATAACTAATCTAAATAACAATAAATTAATGAACAATAAAATAGCTTTGAAAACAATTAATAAAAATACCTAGGCCAAAACATGCAAGTTCGGTTCGAATAAAAGATTGAATTTGGTCTTCGATTTATAAGATATGCAATTCAGAAATATCCTAGTGTAGTTATAGAACCGGTAACGTACGCGGTTCCTCGCACTTCCTAATCTCGATAGCCAAGGTACGACGATGACTTTCTCTAGTCAATCATATAACCCTATAATCAAGCGCATTGAGTTTAACACGATGACCGCAATATGTTTCGTGAAGGCACTACACCTAGACAACCAGATCACTAGTGTATCCGATTTAGCCTAGATTCATAAGGTATTCAATCGGTCCCAAAAGAGGTCAATCAATTGGTAGGGAGAATCGCCACTAGTGTGGTCTTATCGCATAAGGTCGGATGCTTACGACTCATTGGCAATTAAATTAGAGTTTAAATATGAATTTTTAACTCTAATTATTCAAACAATACCAAAGAAAATAAAATATATTGAAAAGCATTGAAAATAAAATATATAAATCCCACAAATCCATGAATATTCGCAACCTCCCTCGCAGTTTTGCTAGGCTATGAACTTAGCCCTTCATGGTTGAAGAACACCAAGAACAAAGAATAAAAAAATGGGAGAGAAGAGTCGGCCAGCCGAGAGAATAGAAGTCGATGATTGCTAATTAAATCCTAAGTTCTAATTGTGAAAAAACTGCTAAAAATTAGTCCCGTGAAAGAAACGATTCTGGTGGTTTCCGTTTTGACTCGTACGCCGAGGAGCATAGCACGGCTATTGGGTGTTTTCTGCAGGGTCCCGCCACTTGTCACACGATTATTGGTTGAACATGCTGGCGCGGCCGTCATGGCAGTCGCTGATAAGAGGGAGAGACACGTTGTTGCACGCTAGCCAACAAGAGGACGCCACGTGGCAGCTAGAGGCAGTGAGGAAATCGCACGAGTTTGTGCGAAGTTCTGGGAGGTGATGCACGCGTATCTCGAGGAGCAACCTGGGGCAGCTAGAGTGTGATGGAAATGCTGCTGGACCAACGATTCGCTGCCACATGGCAGGAACTGGTGTGAGAAGAAATGCACAAGACGTACCGAGTTGATGGAACGCCTCATAGAACGGATATCGAGGAGATCTACACGGTTTTTAGTGCGATGTGCTAAAGTGTGTTACAATGCTGCGTCACTTGACTGTGGTCCAATGTCTCACCCACTGTGTTGTGCGTAACTCGAGACGAATCCTTCAGTATCTGATCACTGCATGTAAATAGTCCATTTCGCTTGATTTTTTGCCACGAATTCAACCGCGCACCCCAAAAATCCTGAAAATGACAAATAAATGCAATTAGGGTAGTATTTTGGAGACTTAAACATAATATATATATATATATATATATATAAACTATATATAATATGAATAATTAACGACTTATCAAATACCCCCAAACTTAAGACTTTGCACGTCCCGAGCAAAAGTGTAAATTGTTGGGTTTTGGGGTTCATACGCAGCGGAAATTACAAAATAATTTTGACAAAAATCCAACAGATCCGAATCTAATTCCATTAAAAACGTTTAAACCATGAAAACTTAATCATACCTCGGTCGCAATATACATTTCTGAAGGTTGATCGATCTCTAAGGCGCTGCCAACGACGAACGCCCTCTACCAGCAGTCCACACACGAACGGCGGCCGAGATTCGAAGTGCTAGCTTCGAGAGAATACCAAACCTTTTTGTTTCTCTCCAAAACGATCCAGAGCGTACCAGAAAACCCTAATTCGTTTCGAAACGAAAATAGAGTTTCGACCCTCAATCTTTCATCCGTGTGTTCGAACTTAAAGCGTCTATTTATACAACCCTTGTATATAGACGGTTAAGTAAATTACACATATACCCCTACTTAAAGAAGTATAAGTGTAATACACCACAAGGACGTTTTTGTCATGAATTTTATCATATAAAATTTGTTTTTCTAAACCATCTTAAAATCTCGCAAAATCATTCTTAGTGTGCGACCCAATAGGCTCATACAACGTTGGCAGTGTACCAAAACACATTTTGGTATACAAGTCATAAGCGGCCTCTAGCAAGACATTATGACTACCCAAGTTGTACGAATATTAAATCGATACAACCTAATCAATAGTGTATATAACATCCTTTTGTCACACGATATCCTTTTGATCAAACATAAGGCATGGAATTGTCATCTAACATGTTTAATCGTACTAGTCTGGATCTCTAGGTAGACTGAAAGCATCCAAGTGACATTGATCAATATCAATACACTTAGACTATGCCTTTTAATAATCTAACACATCGAGGGATCCACTGGATATCTCTCTTTATATGAGAGAAACAAATTCTATCTTGATTACACAACTTCATCACATTACTCACACAGTAACTAATCACAACCTTTATAATCGTCCGGTTAAAGACAACGTTTGATTGTGTCAAATCACTGTGTTCCTAATGTTGAAGTCTCTGGTAATCTCAAGTCGATACCGAAAAATATACATATCATGAGAAACAACTATGACTTAATCCATGTGATGTTCTCATAGCGGGTCGGTCCAGTACTTTGTTCCCTAACAAGTACTCGTGATCTTGATTCGTGTCCCTATACGTATAATCATCATATGATCATCAATCATAGTCTTGATTCATTATAGTTCCCAGTATAATGATCGACTAGGGACATTTATGATATTTCTGTAAATACTCATGGATCTTATTATAATGTAAACATGCAAATTAATTATAATAAATAGCAAATGAAATCCTCTATTTTATTAACTAAAAGTATTCATAAAGACAGTTAATGGATTGACCTAGGGCACATGCCCCAACATAAATAACAAATACAAATAAACTATACACTAATATAGCTATGCACTGACTCAAATAATCATATACTCGATTCAAAATTCATGGAGTTCCTTTAGTTTACATGGTCGCCAAGCTAACAAGCCACTCAAGAGATTTCGGAGTTACGATATGTCAAGAACCGCAACTCAAACACAATTAAGACCACACTTTCATGACATAGATTCAATCAAGACAAATGTCATCAACTACTTATGAGTTTTCTTGGTCTATACATTCAAGCACGCAAGTTTACAACCTCACTTAATCTAGTTACAAGCGCTCAAGCTAAATACTTTTATTTGGAAAGTTTTCATAAACTTTCGCCTTTATATTTTTAATATTCTCTATTTTTTTTCTTCAATTTTTTTTTTCAAGTAATATGGTATCTGCTCCTTTTCTTGTGGACCGTTTTTCTCACTTTTTCCCACCACAAAATTCCCTGCTCCATTTCCTGTAGAACCTTTGGGACTCTCTATATTAAGAAAACTCATGTTAGCTCTTCTCACTTTCACTATGCTTAAGCAAATTCCTCAATGTGGGTTAAAATATTATCACCTGCACAATTTTGACCGTCTACCCTTTTTGGTATCTAGCACTAGGCTTAACCATCATACTAAGTCCCTAATCATGAAATCATAAAAATGTTGGGCTACGGACTCGAGTGAGTGTTTCTCCTAGTTTTTCCTAAGTTTCAAGTCAAAAAGGCAACAATAGTGTACTCATCCACAACCAAAGGCATGAAACAAAATCTCGGGTGACTCTAAACAATATAAAAAAAATGAAACCTATACTAAATACATACATGAAAGTGTATCAACTCCTAATGAAATGAGAAATAGAAGTATGAAAGGAAAAGAAATGGAATAAATGAGAGAATAAGTGACATAAAACACCACCATTACCATCTGAAAAATGCATATAACCTCATATAATTGAAAATTTTAAACGATCTCACCTGCGCTCTTTCGCAAGGAAATCCATCCAACTCAATCCATAAATCCTAAAGTACCCCCAAACTTATTTTGAACCTTGTCCTCAAGGTTCAAAACAAGTTAAGGAATCCATCCAACAAAAAGAAAAAAAATAGTGGTGAAAAAGAACATGGATAGAGAAATAAGAAGATGATACAAATGCATGCATAATAAAAGTCTCCAAAAACTAGTAAATGCACAAAATCGCTCATGTCTAGGTAACTACGGAAACTATGAAATAAAATCATTATAATAAGAGCAAGAACTAATATGCATATGGGTTAACTCAAATGATTCATATCAAGTCTCGCGAGCCCGAAGTTTTTCAACTAAGGTGAAATCAACAAGATGATGGAATGAAGTCTAGGGTTTTGGGTCCACTCAAAAACCCGTCACTAATGCGGCGAGTTAAGTTGGATATGTCCCAACCAAGTCTCAAAACGCCTAAAATCATAATAATATGTTAATTCCCAAAAAAGAATATGCTCAAATTACTCCAAAAAAATATAATCTTAAACCAAACCTAGCAAAACTCAGGGGTGCTTCAGTGCCTCCAGTGCTCATCAAACCTGCAAAAATCCAAGAGACCAATTTAAGGCTTTATTAAACATAAAAAAATGAAAACTAAAATAAACAGAAAAAAATGCAAGAAAAAAAAATAAAAACAAAGCTGGGCTGTTTCCCAACGAGCGCATTTCTTTTAAGTCTTTGACTAGACTTGGCGTGATTCATCAAGTGATGTCCTCTCATTTGGAGATGTCAACAACAAATGGTGCATCTATAGCTTTGGGCAATGCAGCATGCACGCCTTCCTTCAGATTTGGAACCTCATTCGGGACCTCTAACATAAACGAATCTATCGAATCATGGTCATCCAACACAAAGGTGTCAGTAGTGTAGAAAAATTGCGAACGCTCCTTCACTTCCACCACCTTGTAAGGTTTAACAAATATGCATGAGATGGTGGGTGCTTTCACCAACAAAAGAGGTTGGTCTTTCTTGCTCTTTTTTTGCGGCTCCTCCGGCCTTTCTGAAATGACTTCGATTTCTTTCTTAGCTTCATTATCGTCATATTGTGCAATAGTAATGTCTGGCTCATGTGAAGAAACTTCTAGTGTTTTCTCTGGTTCGCTCAAATACCCATCCACAATTAAGAACTCATCGAACTCAACACTTATTGATGTAGCAGCATTCACGGTCTCCTCTGAGTCAGAAACTGGTTGTGGAGACAACTTTTTCCCATCCATCAAATGCTCAAGTATAGCAATAACTTGGTTTTCTGAATTTTGCAACCTTGGGTTCATATGCCGCATATCCTCCTGCAAGGGCTGCTGAGTGGTGTTTTGAGAAAGCAGTCGGAGATCATATCTCTCTCAATGTCTGCAATGGTTCTCCGTTCTTGTCGATGACTTTGTTGAAAAAGTAGTTATCTAAAGATCAAGTCATTCATCATGTCTCGTATAGACCTCTTTTCATGTTAAGGAATCTGTTGACTTCGCCTAGACATATAGAAGTCGGGTTGTGGTGATGCATAGCTGGAACCATGATGATTCTTGTACTTCGGATAAGGACAAGCATACGTGGGATTAAAGTACTCCCCACAATTTTCGCAAACCACGACCTGTTGCACAAAAGATTGCGAGTTAGAAAATTGATGTCCATTATGTGACATACCAAGCCTATTCACACCATGATAGTCATAATTGTGGGCGTAGGAGGCCATTATGGAATTACCTACAAAAATGTTAGAAACAAGGAACTAGATATAGAAAAGAAAAAAAAAAGATAAAATAAAATAAAATAAATAAAAGAAAACCAAAGAAAGAAAAAAACAATCACTGGCAATAGCGCCAAAAATTGACGCGTACCGAACACGTCAATAAAATAAATTACCTAAACCAACTATTTTGTAGAATAGTGGCAAAGGGTTGAGCCCACGAAGATTGGTATTTTCTCTAAGGTTTAAAAAGAAAGAACAAAAAGGGAAATCGAGGGTTTTGAGAAAATGAATAATATAACTAATCTAAATAACAATAAATTAATGAACAATAAAATAGCTTTGAAAACAATTAATAAAAATAACCGAGTCAAGACATACAAGTTCGGTTCGAATAAAACATTGAATTTGGTCTTTGATTTATAAAATATGTAATTCAGAAATATCCTAGTGTAGCTATAAAATCGGTAATGTACACGGTTCCTCGCAATTCCTAATCTCGATAGCCAAGGTACGACGGTGACTTTATCTAGTCAATCATATAACCCTATAATCAAGTGTATTGGGTTTACACGATGACCGCAATGTGTTTCGTGAAGACACTACACCTAGACAACCGGATCACTTGTGTATTCGATTTAGCCTAGATTGATAAGGTATTCAACCGATCACAAAAGAGGTCAATCAATTGGTAGGGTGAATCGCCACTAGTGCAGTCTTATTGCATAAGGTCGGATGCTTACGACTCACTGGCAAGTAAATTATAGTTTAAATATGAATTTTTAACTCTAATTATTCAAACAATACCAAAGAAAATAAAATATATTGTAAAGCAATGAAAATAAAATACAAATCTCACAAATCCATAAATATGCGCAGTCAAACCTCCTGCGCAGTGTTACTTAGGCTATGAACTTAGCCCTTCATGGTTGAAGAACACCAAGAACAAAGAATAAAAGAAATAGGAGAGAAGAGTCGGCCAGCCAAGAGAATAGAAGTCGATGATTCCCTAAGTTCTAATTGTGAAAAACTGCGAAAAATTAGTCCCTGGATGTGAGAGAAACGATTTTGGTGGTTTCCTTTTTGACTCGTGCGCCGAGGAGCATCGCATGGCTGTTGGGTGTTTTCTGCAGGGTCCCGCCACTTATCACACGATGATTAGTTGAGTACGCTGGCGCGGCTGACATGGCAGTCGCTGATAGGAGGGAGAGACAAGTTGCTGATGACGCTAGCCAACAGTAGGACGCCACGTGGCAGCTGGAGGCGGTGAGGAAATCACACGAGTTTGTGCGAAGTTCTTGGAGGTGGGGACGCATGTATCTCGAGGACCATCTTGGGCAGCTGGAGCGAGATGGAGATGCTGCTGTACCAACGGTTCGCTGCACATGGCAGGGACTGGTGTGAGAAGAAATGCACAAGAAGTGTTGAGTTGATGGATCGCCTAATAGCATGGATATCGAGGAGATCTACACGGTTTCTGGTGCGATGTGCTCAAGTGGGTTACAATGCTACGTCACTTGACTGTGGTAATGTCTCACCCACTGTGTTGTGCGTAACTCGAGACAAATCCTCCGGTATCTGATCACTGCATGTAAATAGTTCATTTCACTTGATTTTTCGCCACGAATTCAACCGCGCACCCCAAAAATCCTGAAAATGACAAATAAATGCAATTTGTATTTCGGACACTTAAAAATAATATATATAGATATAAATAAACTATATATAATATGAATAATTAACAATTTATCAACTAACTCCCCGATACCGGAGCTACAGTCTCCTAAGTCCCTAAAGTCCAATTTTTACATATTTAGTATGTTTATAGGTGTTTGGGTATGTATTAAGTCAAAAAATTTCAAAAACAACACTTTGAATTCAGTTTTCATCTTCCATTAGCGCACTAATGGGACTGCCTAGCACGCTAGGGAATCAGTCTAACTCGCTATTGTTCTTCATTTCGAAAAATAGTTGAGAGCACAAATTGGTTAACGCGTTAACCAGTCTAGTTAGCGCGCTAATTACTCTTTGTGACAGAATTCTCGAGTTGAGAATAACAACTAGACTCTACAAACATATTCTCCACTCCATGGTGACTCCAAAACATCATCCCAACCAACAGAATAAAAACAATTAGATCAAATTTGTCAATTTCATGAAATCACTAGTTTTTCTAAATTCACCCAAAAACCTAATTCATTCAAAACCAAATTTAAATTTTCATTTGATATCATAACTATAGTTGTCATTCATCAAAACAACTTCAAAAATCAATTACCAACCCTTCATATTCGAATTACACCTAAACACACCAATTTTAAACTCAATTGAAAGTGTAGAAGATGGAGAAGAAGATTACCATAAGCTTGATCCACAAATTGACCTCCAAATCTTGGTTTCTAGCTCCTCAATCACCACTCTTTCTCTCTGATATCAAGGTTCACAAATGAATTGGTTTCGATTTGCATGTGTTGATCAATCCATCAATATATATTAAGATGAGCTTCATTTCCAACCATTGATCTCCATGCATTTACGTATTCCGAGACTCATTTCATGGCTTACAATGTGTCACTTATCCCATTAACTCTCCACTAACTCTCTCCTAATGACACCAATTTGTTACTCACTTGGTTTCTAGATGTGTCAATACGTATCTTTAGGAAAATCCTATGGTTTCCAAATTAATTAACCAAAACTACGGGCCTAATTTATTTGATTTAATTAACTTAGCTTAGGCCCATTATTATGCATATGGTTAGTGTTTTTATTCAATAAAATTGACAAATTTGTGATCCCAGTAACTCTCGACTACCCGGCACCCGATGCCTCGCGCCTTGACATGTACCTCAAGGTAAATCCTCGTCACACCAACTCACCCGATAGTAACATACACACATGCGGTGCAATACAATAATAATTATTTTAAACACCACGTATACACAATTATCATCCATAAATAACATATTCCTCGATTCTCGTGTCCAATTCAATCGAGTTATCCACGCAACGCACGAATCACGACCGTTAATCCCCGAAATTAACGATAATCCTAGTTTAATTAATTTAGACTATTACGATTCTTCCCAACTTGAAAAAAAAACTTGTCCTCAAAATTTAGATCTCGAGTAAACCCTGGTGCATGTAACCTATCCATGTATAACCACACATCACACCATGATAGTACTATTCTACGGTCCCTTGAACACCCCACCATTCTCGTACCCATCACAGGGGACGTAGTGTTGCACTGAGACATAGGCGCGTGCTGCAGAGGTGATCATGATCTGTTACGCTCTACAACACCACCGCAACCTACTCTCAGCTTGATTCTTTGCCCAAGTTTCCCCGACTCAGTTACCTAACACCCAGTAACCGTAAACATCTCTTATCATGTATCACAACATAATAGTCCTCATCGATACACCATGACAATCTCATGCCATACCACAACCTACCCTAGTCCACCATGACAATCTCATGTCATGCCACGACCTATCATAGTCCACCATAACCTACCATCGTACCACCATGCATGCATGAACCTTAACTATAATTATTCAAAGTTTAAAATCACGTACCCTGATCCCGCTGTTAGGACGTCTCTCAGCCTGGTTCAATCACCACATGCACCAGCTCTCGAGTCTGCACCGGTGTCACTACTGTTGAATTCACCGATCTTCGTGAACAGTCTCTCCTAACATTACCCTCCTGCCCACATCGCTAACATGTGATCCTCCATCCTGGTCCTGCTCGCTGACTCCCTGACCCCTGGCCCTGTGATCTCCAGTCCCTGCTTCCCTGGTCATAAGTCTGTCACTGCGACGGCCCTGGTAATGCGGGTATAGCATAAGCTCTGGATGTCCGATCATTTCTACGGCTTCGACCGCACTGTTTGTCATCTCTGTCATCCTGATCTTTTTGTCTCTTCTGCCGAAAACTCTATCCAGTATGCCTTTCTGACTCGGTAGATAAACGCCTGTCGTCCCTCTGCATCAGATGCGTCTCATGAGTAAGCGCTCTATCATACATCTACTGTAGTGTCTGAGCTCCGGAGGAAACAATGGCTCTGAATATGTCCTCAATCAACCCTCAGACAAAGTAAAATATCTTTAGTCACTAAGTGTCTGCGACGCCCGTGGCAAACTAAATCAAGTATCGGTATCTATCCAAATATTGTAACACTGGCCGCTTGCCCTGTCTCAGAACTAGAAACTCTTTTCTCAGCCTAAGTCGAGTCTCGATCGGAATGAACTGATCTTAGAAAACCTATCGAGACTCAAAGGAGATAAAATTGAATATAAAATAATTAATAAAAATACATGTGGTCGGATATGGATACATGTCTGTATATGTTATCCACCACACGGTAGCATCACCTCTCAGCATGTGCCCCGATATCCTGGCTTGTATGCGCTCCTTAATCCACAGTAACTTGTGTAGCCTCTGATGTGCAATCAACCATTTCTTGGCTGCCTCTGGATCTCTGCCTTCATGAAAATATCCGGGATTGAGTTTGATGAACTCCCTCATCAACTTGACTCATATTGTCATCAAAGTCTCAAACATGTTTGTCCGTGCCGCAGCGCATCGTAACAATTAGAGTGGTGTCTCGACCTATGCTACCGCCGTTGCAAGCAACCAATCCATGCTTGCTTTGGAGTTTCTGTACAACTCGCATGTGTCAAGATACTTGAATCATCGATGGAATTGTCATCGAAGCAACTGTCATCTTAATCGTGCTCTACACCCGGGCAGCAGTGAGTGATGCAATCGTAGTTGCTGTGTGCGCGCATCATATCCATCAATAGCTCAAACATCCTATCGTGAGCTGTAAATCGTGCGGCTACTACAAAATCTAAACCCACATCCCTAGTCTGATCACTCATCTGACCAACATCTATCGTAGGTGGAGTCGCCTAGCCCTCCATCGTGATCTGCATCGAAAAAAACGCGCCAGATCACTTTTCGTATATGTGTATATAATATATACAATCAAAAACATAACAAGTATATAAACCTTATCACTACCCATATCAAGTTTGCTTCCCAACTAGGATTCTAAGTCAAGATCTTCGGGTTTCCACATCTATTGTTTGTTTGTTTAAGTTTTATTCGATTTCTTTAAATTATTCTCGAGGCTCCATCGAACCTCGCTCTGATACCAAACTGTGACGACCCTAAATTCTGAGGCCACCGTGGGACCCGCCACCTCGCATCACACGTCACCAAACCCTGCCTCGCCATGGCCTGCTTGTCTTTGACGCCCCGCGACCTAACTGGTTGCTTACACTTTTCCAACTAACACTAGTTTCGCTAATCTCCATATATATTTATGATTTAATTAGTTAGTTAATCAATTTATCAAGTTATATTGCAATTTTACATCGGAAGACTTTAAATGAGTAAGTTATGCATTATTTAACAATCCAAAGTAGTGAAAAATTCGGCAAAAAGATACCATGTATATATAAATCAAGGCGAGATAAGTATAGCAAAAAACCCATATACAAGTATTCAGTGTTACATAGTCCCCAAACCCAATGCAAAGTAAATACATACAAACTCTATTCACACACGAGATGGCGTCGCTATCTCAGAGGTAGTCGTCCAATACCTCCTTGCCCTTGCTCGTCTAATGATTTATACTCAGTCGTCCAACAAATACAATGACGAGTCCAGTGAGTAAAACTCCAAGAGAAGTCCACATAATATTTATGAAATAAAACTGGTAAACTACGAGGCATTCCAATGGATTTAAGTATCTCAATCCGTGCTCCGGCTTCCTCAGACTCCCGAATCTGACCGAATATCTCCCTGATACCCGAGTTACAGTCCCCTAAGTCCTTGAAGTCCAATTTTTACATATTTCGTATGTTTATAGGTGTTTGGGTATGTATTAAGTTGAAAATTTCAAAAACTGCACTTAAAATTCAGTTTTCATATGTTGTTAGCGCACTAATGGGATTGTGTAACGCGCTAGGTATGATTAGCGCGCTAGGGAATCAGTCTAGCGCGCTACTGTTCTTCATTTCAAAAAACAGTTGAGAGCTCAGACTAGTTAATGTGCTAACCAGTCTAGTTAGCGCACGAATTGCTCTATGTGACAAAATTCTCAACTCGAGAATTTTGTCCCAAACTCCCCAATTAGCTAACTAGACACCACAAACGTATTCTCCACTCCATGGTGATTCCAAAACACCATCCCAACCAACATAATAACAACAATCAGATTAAATTCGTCAAATTCATGAAATCACTAATTTTTCCAAATTCATCCAAAAACCCAATTTATTCTAAACCAATTGTAAATTCTCATTTGATATCATAACTATAGTTGTAATTCATCAAAAAAACCTTAGAAATCAATGACCAACCCTTCAGATTTGAATTACACCTAAACACACCAATTTTGAACTCAATTGAAAGTATAGAAAATGGAGAAGAAGATTACCTTAAGCTTGATCCACAAATTGACCTCCAAATCTTGGTTTCTAGCTCCTCAATCACCTCTCTTTCTCTTTGATATCAAGGTTCACAAATGAATTGGTTTTGATTTGCATGTGTTGATCAATCCATCAATATATATTAAGATGAGCTTTATTTCTAGTCATTGATCTTCATGTATTTACGTATTCCAATACTCATTTTATGGCTTACAATGTCACTTATCCCACTAACTCTCTCCTAGTGACTCCAATTTATTACTCACTTGGCTTCTAGATGTGTCAATACATATCTCTAGAAAAACCCTATGGTTTTCAAATTAATTAACCAAAATTATAGGCCTCATTTATTTGATTTAATTAACTTAGCTTATGTCCATTATAATACAAATGGTTAGCGTTTTTATTCAGGAAAATCGACAAATTTGTGATCCCACTAACCCTCGACTACCCTGCACCCGATGCCCCACACCTCGACACGTGCCTCGAGGTAACTCTCCGTCACATCAACTCGCCCGATAGCAACATACACCATGCGGTGCAATACAATAATAATGATTTTAAACACCACATATACACAACTATCATCCATAAATAACATTCCATCGGTTCTCGTGTCCGAATTAATAGAGTTATTCATGTAACGCCCGAATTATGACCATTAATATCTGAGATTAACACTGATCATAGTTTAATTAAATTGGGCCATTACACGGATATAATAACACTCAGGTATAATAAGCTAAACTAAACATAAAATTAAAACAAGTAAATAGTTAACAAATTATCACATATGTTAAAAAAATTAAATTATATCAAAGTCTCTCTCAACTCCCCAGGTTTAAAGGATTCTTATTATACTAACTTCAGGACTGAGGACTCCGCGTCATCATCATCGGCATTTGCATCATCAGCTCCAGATTGGGATGGTGACAATAGACGTTCTACCCTCCTGCTCTGTACTAAATCCTGATCAAACAAGTATGATGGTGCTGCTTGAAAGCTTAATGACCTATCAGTAGGTCTCAACCGTCTGCTCTTCTCATATCTAGCTATGTCTCGCTAATGATCAACAAACAACATGAAATTGCACTCCCCGTTCCGTTGGTGTTACTCTCTCATCTCCATATCCTGCTCATATCGCAATATGGCTGCCTGGTATTGCACCTTATCCTCCTGGTATTATTTCCTCATCTCTGTTATCCATAGCCTTTACAGTCGTGGAGTCAAATCCTCTGGTGGTGGCACGGGTGCCTGTGGTGGAAAGAATTCAGGACCATCCAAGCCCTGATCTCAAAACTCTGGGTTTACAAACTCATAGCCCTTAGCAAATCCTTACTATTATTGCACCTCGTTTTCCTCATTTTCCTCATCTTTTGGCTTTTGGGCTAATTCTGATGCTTCTTGATCCTTTTGCATTTTGACCAACAACTCGGCCTTAAGTCTAGCTCCCTCAGCTCTCTTTCTCTCTCTCTTTTTCTCCTCCTCAAAGTCTTGGTAACTAGGTGGTGATTTCAATATGAGCATAAAAGCTTCATCCATGGTTGGTTGGGCCTCTATATCAAGTTCTTCATCATCTCTCAACCTCACTCCAGCCTTCAAGCACATCTAAGTAATCATAATAGGAAACAACAATTTGTTATCCCTTTCCGACATGATTGACTCTCTCAGACTGTTGTATATGATCTCGCCGATGTTGATCTCCCGTATTTTGTAATCTCATAAAGACAAGCCGTTTTTGGCTTGTTGATCTCACCCTGCTGAGAAGTGTGGTATAGCGATGCAATAAGAAAATATTGCCATATTACTTTTCTAACACTCACATTCTTAATGTGCTTCAGCACATTCTCAGCTCTCATGATCTAAACTTGTAGTTTTGGGGCAATCAATGCGTTCTCTATGTTGGGTTTTGGGGTTCATACGCAATGCGGAGATTACAAAACAATTTTGACAAAAACCTCAACAGATCTGAATCTAATTCCATTAAAAACGTTTAAACCATGAAAAACTTAATCATACCTCAATCGCAATATACCTTTTCGGAAGGTTGATCGATCTCTAAGGCGCCCTAACGACGAACGCCCTCTATCGCGATCCCACACACGAACGACGACCAGATTTGAAGTGCTAGCTTCGAGAGAATACCAAACCTTTTTGTTTCTCTCCAAAACGATCCAGAGCATACCAAAAACCCTAAGTCGTTTCTAAAACGAAAATAGAGTTTCGGTCTTTTTTTCTTTCGTACCTGTGTTCTAACTTAAAGCGTCTATTTATACAACCCTTGTATATAGACGGTTAAGTAAATTACACATATACCCTTACTTAAAGAAGTATAAGTGTAATACACCACAAGGACGTTTCCGTCATGAATTTTATCATATAAAATTCATTTTTCTGAACCATTTTAAAATCTCGCAAAATCATTCTTAGTGTGCGACCCAATAGGCTCATACAACGTTGGCAGTGTACCAAAACACATTTTGGTATACAAGTCATAAGCAGTCTCTAGCAAGACATTATGACTACCCAAGTTGTACGAATATCAAATCGATACAACCTAATCAATAGTGTATATATAACATCCTTTTGTCACACGATATCCTTTTGATCAAACATAAGGCATGGAATTGTCATCCAACATGTTCAATCGTACTAGTCTCGATCTCTAGGTAGACTGAAAACATCCAAGTGACATTGATCAATATCAATTCACTTAGACTAGGCCTTTTAACGAGTCTAACACATCGAGGGATCCACTTTGGATATCTCTCTTTATATGAGAGGGCAAATTCTATCTTGATTACACAATTTCATCACATTGCTCACACAAGAACCAATCACAACCTTTATAATCGTCCTAAGGTTAAAGACAACGTTTGATAGTGTCAAATCACCGTGTTCCTAATGTTGAAGTCTATGGTAATCTCAAGTCGAGGACCGAGAAATATACCTATCATGAGAAACAACTATGACTTAATCCATGTGATGTTCTCATAGCGGGTCGGTCCAAGATTTTTGTTCCCTAACAAGTACTCGTGATCTTGATTCGTATCCCTATACGTATAATCATCATATGATCATCAATCAAGACTCACACTAGTCTTAACTCATTATAGTTCTCAGTATAATGATCGACTAGGGACATTTATGATATTTATGTAAATACCTATGGATCTTATTATAATGTAAACATGCAAATTAATTATAATAAACAAAAAATGAAATCCTCTATTTTATTAACTAAAAGTTTTCATAAAGACATTTATGGATTGACCTAGGGCACATGCCCCAACATCTCCCACTTGCACTAGGGCCAATCATACATGCATCTAATGCCTAATGATCTAACATGACCATCATATTTTGCTTGTGGAAGAGTTTTTGTCAATGGATCCGCAATGTTGTCTTCAGTAGGTACTCTGCAAATCTTTACGTCTCCCCTCTCAATAATTTCTCTAATGAGATGAAAACGTCTGAGTATATGTTTGGATCTGTGGTGTGATCTAGGTTCCTTGGCCTGTGCTATTGCCCCGTTATTGTCACAATACAAACAAACAGGGTTAGCAATACTTGGAACCACACCTAGTTCAGAAATGAACTTTTTGATCCAAACTGCCTCCTTCGCTGCATCGGACGCCGCAATATACTCCAGCTTCTGTTGTAGAATCTGCCACAGTCTCTTGCTTCGAACTTTTCTAGCTTACTGCACCCCCATTCAAAGTAAACACATATCCAGATCGCGATCTAAAATCATCTATATCGCTTTGAAAACTTGCATATGTGTAACCATTTACAACTAGATCATTTTCAAAACCTCCATAGACCAAGAACACTTCCTTAGTCCTTCTTAAGTACTTAAGGATGTTCTTTACTCGCTATCCGATGACTCTCACCAGGATCTAATCGATATCTCGCTTGTAGTGCTCAAAGCATATGACACATCGTGTCAAGTGCATAGCATGGCATACATGATAGATCCAATAGCCGATGCATATGGAATCTTATTCATACGGTCTCGCTCATCATTTGTCCTAGGACATTGATTCTTGCTTGAGACTTATGCCATGAGACATTGGCAACAATCCTCTTTTAGAGTCTTGCAAAGCGAACCTATTCAAGACCTTGTCTATGTAAGCACTCGACTTAGGCCGATTAGCCTCTTAGATCTATCCCTATAGATCCTTATCCCTAGGATATAGGTCGTGCATCTCATAATTCTTTCATTGAGAAACACTTCCCTTACCAAGACTTGACATTCTGCAATGTTGGGATGTCATTTCCAATGAGTAATATATCATCGACATACGGTACACCAAAAAACAACTACACTCCCACTAACCTTCTTGTATACACAGGCTTATCTTCGTTCTTAATGAAACCAAAATCCTTGATTGCTTCATCAAAACGAAGATTCCAACTCCGAGAAGCTTGCTTTAATCCATAAATGGATCTTTGAAGCTTGCATACCTTCCTAGAATTCTCAGGATGTACAAAACCTTCAGGTTGTGTCATATACACGTCCTCAAGCAGACTTTCCATTAAGAAATGTTGTTTTTACATCCATTTGCCATATTTCATAGTCATAATATGCAAAGAATGGCAATTAAAATTCTTATGGATTTAAGCATGGCTATCGGCGAAAAAGTTTCATCATAATCAATACCTTGAGTCCGCTTTTTGAAACCTTTTGCTACAAGTCTTGCTTTAAAATTATGCACATTGCCATCCATGTCGCTTTTCTTCTTGAAAACCCATTTACATCCAATGGTCTTACCACCTTCAGGTAAATCAACCAAGTTCCAAACTTGGTTATCATACATGGATTGCATCTCGAATTCATGGCACTTAGCCATTTATCTGAGTCCGGGTCCAGGACATAGCCTCCCGATAAATGGTGGGCTCATTTTGATCCATAAGCAACACATCACGACTATCGAATGAGAAATCCGAATCTCTCTCGGCTCATGTCTTACCCTACCAGATTTACGTGGGCCTTGTGTCACTTGCGGAGGTTCAACTGGTTCGAACGTTGTTGAACTTCCAAGCGGTTCGTGTTTATCTCGTGATTCTTGAACTTCTTCAAGATTTATTTCTCTCCCACTAGTGTCTTTTGAAATAAACTATTTTTCCATAAAGGCACCATATCGAGCAACAAACACTTTATTCTCAATGAGATTATAAAAGTAATATCCTTTCGTTTCCTTAGGATACCCCACAAATAAACACTTATCAGATTTAGGTGCTAGTTTTTCTGAGACTTGTCGTTTTACGTAAGCCTCACAACCCCAAATCTTAAGAAAAGACAAACTAGGTCTCTTCCCGTACCATATCTCATATGGTGTTTTATCAACCGCTTTAGAAGGAACTCGATTTAGAGTGAAAGTTTGCTGCAGCTTTGTAATGCATAACCCCAAAAGGATAATGGAAGATATGCATGACTCATCATAGATCGAACCATATCTAATAAGGTTCGATTTCTCCTTTCAGAAACTCCATTCCATTGTGGAGTTGCTGGTGGAGTCAATTGGGAGACAATCCCACAATTTCTAAGATGATCATTAAATTCTTGGCTTAAATACTCACCACCTCGATCTGATCGAAGTGTTTTGATAGTTTTACCAAGTTGATTCTGCACTTCATTTTGAAACGTTCGAAACATCTCAAATGATTCAGCTTTATGTTTCATAAGATATACATAACCATATCTGCTGAAATCATCAGTAAATGTAATGAAGTACTGATAACCTCCTCTAGCCATTGTGTTTATAGGACCGCATACATCAGTATGTATTAGACCCCATAAATCACTTGCCCTTTCACGTGTCCAAGAAAAGGACTTTTAGTCATCCTAGTAAACAAGATACGCATGTTTCATATGTTTCTAAATCAAATGAATCTAGAAGCCCGTCTTTATGGAGCTTCGTTATGCGTTTCTCGTTTATGTGTCCGAGACGACAATGCCAAAGATAGGTTTGATTACAGAAATGACAATTTTCTTCCTTTTCTTTTGGGTGTTTTGAAGCGAGAACAGTAGGGGCTTGACTTGTTCCATAGGCTTTGCGACAGTGCGAAGAATGACGCCTTGGCAACTTAGCCTTGCCTTTGCCTTTCTTCTTCATTCCCTTTCCCTTTTAGACCATCAACACATTACTATAGGGTTTCTTGATATTTTGTTCAGCAGTTTTGAGCATCAAATGCAACTCTGAAATTGATTTCTCCATATTATTCATATTGTAGTTCATCACAAATTGTGAGTAACTTTCCGGTAATGAATTTAGGATCAAATCCGTAGCCAACTCTTGGCTTATGGGAAATCCGAGTCTATCAAGCTGGTCAACATAGCCCTTCATCTTCAGAACATGAGGACTAACTGACGCACCCTCAGTCATCTTGCAAGAATGTAGGTTTTTGACTGTCTCGAACCTTTCTTGCCTAGCTTGCTGTTGGAACATTTCCTTCAGCGTTATAGCCATGTCGTAGGCTTCCATTAGTTCCATGTCCTTCTGAAGTTCAGAAACCATAGTTGCCAGCATAATACATGCAACATCAGTAGAATCGTTGACATGCTTATTATGCGTATCCTTCACAGCTTTCGTAGCATTGGCTGGTGGGTCCTTAGGGATTGGAGCATCCAGGACATACAACTTGCGTTCATGCTTAAGAACAATTCTCAAGTTTCTGAACCAGTCAAGAAAGTTAGTCCCAGATAGCTTATCCTTCTCAAGGATGGATCGCGGTGACAGGGGATTATTGTTACTTGAAGAGGCCATTGATCTACAATAAAGATTATGCAAAGTTTATTTTAGTATAGAGGAATAGACTCTCACTAAATTAACAACCCTCCTAAAACGTCTTGTTTATTTAGGGGACTAAAATCCATATTTCACCTAATTCTCAGACAAATATGGCATGAAACACATAACTAGATTATTTAGGTAGGTAACGAGTTACCAATTACATCTTATGTAATTTTTAGATCATTTTATGAGATATGGGACATCTTATGTCTTAGCATGTTTTTATCTCATCATTTGCCTAAAGCTCAAACTATTTTGATGGCTTTATTAAGTCGGACCATTTTAAACATTAAGGTAACTCTTACCCAACTTGTCTCACCAAGATAACACAATACACCCAACTATGGTTTGAAACTATATTAGTGTGATCGAGGCCTTGACAAGTGTTTAAAATGGATGGCACAAGACTTAAAATTTAATAGAGGGATTTTATTCAGTTTTAGTGATTTTATGTAAACAATGAAATATCATATATTTTATTGATTTGTTCAATCACTAAACAATTTGGAATTTTTTTTTTTTTTTTTTTTAGAAGACGAATCTCAATTCCGAAAATTAAAATTCGCTATAGAAAATCATAATTTTCGCTGATTTTATTATCATAAATTAACCCCTTAATTTATCCGAAATTAAGTCAATTAAAACATTTTAATTAACCCGGGCCCACATCTAACTAATCATCTTATCCTAATCCAATTAGGATTTAAGATATTTGAATCCTAGTATATCACCAATAACAAGATTCTTGATATTTATCTCTTATTCTAATTTGTTGTCTATCTTTATCAAATAGAAACTTCATAACAAAATAGATATAACAAAATAAATAAATAATTTCGAAAATTAATTATTTATTTTGGATTTAAGATATTTGAATCCTAGTATATCACCAATAACAAGATTCTTGATATTTATCTCATATTCTAATTTGTTATCTATCTTTATCAAATAGAAACTTCATAACAAAATAGATATAACAAGATAAATAAATAATTTCGAAAATTAATTATTTATTTTGGATTTAAGATATTTGAATCCTATTATATCACCAATAACAAGATTCTTGATATTTATCTCTTATTCTAATTTGTTATCTATCTTTATCAAATAGAAACTTCATAACAAAATAGATATAACAAGATAAATAAATAATTTCGAAAATTAATTATTTATTTTGGATTTAAGATATTTGAATCCTAGTATATCACCAATAACAAGATTCTTGATATTTATCTCTTATTCTAATTTGTTATCTATCTTTATCAAATAGAAACTTCATAACAAAATAGATATAACAAGATAAATAAATAATTTCGAAAATTAATTATTTATTTTGGATTTAAGATATTTGAATCCTAGTATATCACCAATAACAAGATTCTTGATATTTATCTCTTATTCTAATTTGTTATCTATCTTTATCAAATAGAAACTTCATAACAAAATAGATATAACAAGATAAATAAATAATTTCGAAAATTAATTATTTATAAATAAATAATTTCGAAAATTAATTATTTGCAATTTCGGTCTTCATCCAAATAATCACAAACATGTAATTGAATCATGAACTACTATCCCAATCGAACCTAATGGTGTCATGGATCATAGAACACGAAACTCAATTAAATAACGAATATATGTATCATATACACAAAACATGATAATAAATCTCACAGAAAACTTATGTATATCACATATACATCAACTATTAACATGCTTTCAATCATATATCATGTATATATCAGAAGAAAACATGCAATGAGTTTAATGGAATCGAACTCGATGGCTCGATACCACTGTTGGGTTTTGGGGTTCATACGCAGCGGAGATTACAAAACAGTTTTGACAAAAACCCCAACAGGATCTGAATCTAATTCCATTAAAAACGTTTAAACCATGAAAAACTTAATCATACCTCAATCGCAATATACCTTTTCAGAAGGTTGATCGATCTCTAAGGCGCTGCCAACGACGAACGCCTCTCTATCGTGATCCACACGAACGAACGCGACCGAGATTTGAAGTGCTAGCTTCGAGAGAATACCAAACCTTTTTGTTTCTCTCCAAAACGATCCAGAGCATACCAAAAACCCTAAGTCGTTTCTAAAACGAAAATAGAGTTTCGGTCTTTTTTTCTTTCGTACCTGTGTTCTAACTTAAAGCGTCTATTTATACAACCCTTGTATATAGACGGTTAAGTAAATTACACATATACCCTTACTTAAAGAAGTATAAGTGTAATACACCACAAGGACGTTTCCGTCATGAATTTTATCATATAAAATTCATTTTTCTCAACCATTTTAAAATCTCGCAAAACCATTCTTAGTGTGCGACCCAATAGGCTCATACAACGTTGGCGGTGTACCAAAATACATTTTGGTATACAAGTCATAAGCGATCTCTAGCAAGACATTATGACTACCCAAGTTGTACGAATATCAAATCGATACAACCTAATCAATAGTGTATATATAACATCATTTTGTCACACGATATCCTTTTGATCAAACGTAAGGCATGGAATTGTCATCCAACATGTTCAATCGTACTAGTCTCGATCTCTAGGTAGATCAAAACATCCAAGTAACATTGATCAATATCAATTCACTTAGACTAGGCCTTTTAACAGCTAACACATCGAGGGATCCACTTTGGATATCTCTCTTTATATGAGAGGGGCAAATTCTATCTTGATTACACAATTTCATCACATTGCTCACACGGTAACCAATCACAACCTTTATAATCGTCCTAGGTTAAAGATAACGTTTGATAGTGTCAAATCACCGTGTTCCTAATGTTGAAGTCTATGGTAATCTCAAGTCGAGGACCGAGAAATATATCTATCATGAGAAACAACTATGACTTAATCCATGTGATGTTCTCATAGCGGGTCGGTCCCAAGATTTCTTTGTTCCCTAACAAGTACTCGTGATCTTGATTCGTATCCCTATACGTATAATCATCATATGATCATCAATCAAGACTCACACTAGTCTTAACTCATTATAGTTCCCGATATAATGATCGACTAGAGACATTTAGGATATTTATGTAAATACCCATGGATCTTATTATAATGTAAACATGCAAATTAATTATAATAAACAAAGAAATGAAATCCTCTATTTTATTAACTAAAAGTTTTCATAAAGACATTTATGGATTGACCTAGGGCACATGCCCCAACACTCTATACCTCTAAAAGGGTATACGTAATAGGGTCTATCATCTAACTTATTCGGGAAAATTAGTTCAGCTCCATATAAACTTAAGTACTCCAACCCATAGATAGTATTAATCTCACGTTTATTGAAGGGAACAAAAATCTCTCACCTTAACAGACTCATCCTTGGCAATGAACTTCGCATTAGCATAAAACTCAAAAACAATCTCACTCACTCCTGTAACTTCATTCTTTCTATAATTTTGAGTGAGTTGTTCCCAATTTCTTTGCCTAATGAAGTTATTCACTCTGTTATCGTACTTGGTCGTCAAATTAATCCCTCTTTCACAAATGAACTCTCTTCATAGGATTTTCTCATATCGGTCCTTGGCCTCTCTACAAATGAAAATTTTGGATTTAAAAGGTTTAGGCTCTTCTTCATTGGGATTGCTAGAGGTAAATGCATCAAAATCGTTTGCCTAATTTAGCTAATTTGTTTGCTTGTTCTTGTCATTTCTTCAAATTCTAGCAACTAAACAACAATGCAATGCAACTTGGTCTTCAAATCATCTAGAAAATCGAAATTCATATAACATGGATCATGCATACGCCAAATAATACGAAGATATCAACTAAGTCTCCATGGGTATACAATCTTGCAAAACCTATCCTAAAACCTCAAATCCACAATTTCATACCATATTATCAATTTTTTTGAAATTCAATGCATAACTAGATGAAATTATAAATGTACCTCAATGCCTAATTTATTTCCGATGTAAGACACTACTCCAACTTTTTTCAATCCAAACCCTCTCACTTTTCTCACCAACTAGAATACTAGCTCTTTTTTGGAATCAAAATCCAAAACTCTAAGCCCTAGCTCTTCAACTTGTGCAAATCCACAATGCATTTATTTTTTCATTCTCAATCATTAAGAACTCACTAATCTCAATTAAAAATGATCAAGATTTGGTTCTAGACGGATGTATGCTTAGTGGTTGTGGTGAAATTTTTGTGCAAATGTGAAGAATGGTGTAAAAATGCGGTTTAAACCCTTTAAATCGACCCCCGGCGTCGCCACTGCGTCATGTGTTTGTCTCAATTTTTGCCCGCTTCCATCTTGGAGCTGTGGCCTACACCTACGACATCGTCTTAACAGCCAACATCCTCGCATATATTTTTCACTAATTCTCCTCCAACGCTCCTCTGACTTTGTGTATAACTCACACAAAGTATCGTAACCACATAACATCCATAAAAATATAAAAATTAATAAATTTTACTTTTTGATTCGCCAATGCACTTTACCTTCACCACTTTGAACTCTTTCGCTCCTTTACGTTCTTTCATGATTTAGCGAGACATTTCCATTTCGATAAATCATTACCCAGCAAATGGTCTTTCTTGCACATTCGACATAAAGTTTTCGAAAGTTATAACTAAAACTTGTTAATCATAATTATTAAACTAAATAATGATGTACTAAGGTTACTTCAACGATCACCGTTATTAGACCAATTTATGCATCACGACTCTCAAATGATCACCGTGAGCACTAAGGTTACTTCAATAACGTATCCTCACGAAGTTCTTCATATCCTCTAACCATTTTCTGGCATGCTATCTTATCCTTTACAAACTTCATGTAATTTGGCACGCATTGCCATGCTTTGACAAATGGGATATTCTTTGTAATATTTTCATATATCTCCGCAAAGATCCAAATTTTCTCACCATTCCATTAATCTTATAGTTCTTCTTGAAATGGTGTTTGTGATACAACAAGATTGATTGTCCCTTGCACAAACTTTGTACTGTGTGATCTTAAGTTTTTACTGCTTTCGTCATTCATTATTATTTCAAACTTTTCTAGATCAACACCGCTTTCATGTTGCTTAATCTTCTCAATTAAGGTTCTCTACTTCTTCGTATACTTCATGACCTGCTTCCTCAGTCGTTAACAACTCCTCAATTTGATTCTCCTTAGACTCAACCACAACCTCTTGTCTTGAATTTATAAAGTTTGCAATTTCTTATAAATTCTTTTTCCAAATTTAAGAATGCTTGATCATTTTTTCCTCCTTTATATTAAATGATTATGCAGAAACCTCTAATCTTTCCTCATACTAATTGAAATCATTTTCACTATGCTCAACCATTTTTCTTACTAATTGCTCTAATGATATAAGAGACAATTTTTCATCCATCTCTTGATCTTGTCATGATTGTCAGTTGTCATAAGAACTCTATGATGATTGATATACATTTTGATTGTGAGGATTGTAAAAGCTTTGATAATTGTGTCATGACTCCTTCTCTAGCATGTAGTTGCAATGTTTTTGACTTCCCAAAAGTCTTGTAAATCCATATTGGTTATAATATGATTGATGATATCATGTCCATGCAAAGCCACTCCCGATTGGTTGTGCTTGGTATGTGGTACCGTCTTGAACAACTTCACTTTGATAGAACAACCTAGAGATTCGATCAATGATTTAACTATTTGATTCGTTAACATGATAACTATAAATTCTTTACATCCCTGAACACCAAAGACAAAAGAAAGTAGATCAAGTGCAGTAGTGTCAATCAACTTACGAATTTTTATTAATTTTGTTTTTATGAACTTGAAAGTAAAGTACTGAAAATAAAACTTAGCAACTTTTCGAACTAAGTAATTCTAATGGCTACTGATCCCCGACAACGGCGCTAAAAACTTGATCTAAGTCACTAAGTTCCATAACCTATTTCTCACACTAGGTTTTTAAGGGAAGCTTAACACGTGACTCCAATTATTTTCAACTTTAAGTTCCTTTAGCCACATTGTTTCAAGGATCGCTTAACCTACGCTCTGATACCAAATATGACTTTGGTATCACATGTTTCCATAACCCTATACGTTGTCCCTTTAGGTTATGCTACCTAAAGCTCTGATACCAATTGTGACGACCCCAATTCTCAACCTATGGTCGCCCGACCTAATCCGCCACTTAACCCTCTTGAACGTAAATTCAAGCGACCACTTAGTAAGCCTTATTATGTGAAATAACTTAAACGCATTAAGTAAATACTTCCTAGGCCAATTAAAAATTTTGCGAAATTAGTTCAAGGACTAATCAGTTAACTCAATTACTTCAAATATTCTAACTCTACATTTCTAACAAAATTTCGACAGATTCCTTTATATTTTGAGCTATCCAAGAATTCCTAAACACCTGTAATTGTTCTTTCAAAACCTGTACAAGGTATATCCAATAGTAATATCATCTACTCATTCACATACATAATTTCTAAGTCTAACATCTACTTACACAACTTATCTCATCACAACTAAATACCCAAGTCAAACCTTGTGTTATACAGGTTTAATATGAAGATAAATAATACAATTATTTTCGCACACAAATAAGAAGGCTTCGTGTTTCTCCTACACCTTCCCTTTCGCAATCCTATCGCGACAGCCGAGGTCCACGAGGAAAGAAGTGGAGTGAGCGGGCTCAATAAAGTATAAGCATGTTTTACCCTCAATCATCCAAGTAATACCTAATGCGTACTATCTAGCATGAACAAGGTAATTCATTATTTCCTACTATCATTCCGAACAAGAAAGGATAATATAAAACAAGCATACTATATAATGCAAGACATAATGAAACAATTTCTGAACAAGATAGTCAACAAGATAACAACGATAACATGAATGTCATAGAGTCAATGAAGTGGAAAACAGATATAAAGTGTGTGACATGACAACCAACTAGCTTCAACGGTATCATAAACGACCTAGCTTCAACAGATTGATGTCTAAACAACCAACTGGCTTCAACAATATCCACCGACCTCAACAGATTGGTGTTCAAGCATAGCGGAGGGAGATAACCGGCAGCCGTCGGCTCTCCAGTCTGAGGTACCATTATAAATATTCATTCCAAGCATATCAGTTCCACATGCATTCATACACAGAGAGCTCAAAGGACAATACAAAACGAAAGTAATATGATGTACTCAATTTGATTCCAAGCAAGATAGCAACCATTCATTACGTGAATCCTAACATAACTAATAGCATGACATGATTGAAGATTAAGCAAACCCCACTTACCTTGCTTGCCGCGTTTACCTAAGACGATTCATACACCGAATAGCCTAGCTAAGTCCTCGTCGCGTATCTACAAGCGTATAAGTATAACACATATTGTTTAGACTCGACTAGACCATTTAAGGACTCATCCCTATTCGTAGTTATATTAATTAAGTCATCCTTGACTTTAAAAACCATTCCTTCAAATCGAAACAACGATTCGAGTAAAACAAGCATGCTTTGAAGCAAAACGAGGAAAATCCTATAAAACTCGATTTTCCAACATCGATCGAATGCGATCGACTAATCATAACCAAAAAGATTCAAATCACCTCATCAGAGTCAAATTCGACTTAGAATTCTCAAATCATAATCGTTAGTTGAAAATCCATGACTTAAATTAGTTCAGTTCATATTTTAAGAAATCAAAGTTTCTTTCATGCTTCGATTTAGTCTCGAATTCCATTCAAGAAGATGAATCACAACCTTGTTCGGTAAATGCAACTAAAACATTATTTCAAATGACTACGAGTCATATATGAAGAATCCCATACTTAGTAGCAATTTAAAATGGTTTTATCAAAACCAATGCGAACAAGTAACAATCATTCCAAAATTTTAAAATAATGCCAAGGAAACTCGATTTGTTGAATTGTAGGAGTCAAACTTGATAAAGAGTCTTCAAGACTTAAAATCATGTTCCTTACATTTTATCAAAAGAAACAAGTGAAGCATCTCTCTTGATAATTTAGTCAAATGCCTAAAGTGCACTATTCACCAATGCTATTTACAAAGTATGAAAACAATTTGGAAAATAAGTTCAAATCGTTGATAAATGACTAAGCCTTTTCATGAATTTCTACAAACCATGGCAACTAAATCAATCCATCGATAAGAATTATTAAAATACAAATTTACCAACCTAGAATCCCTTTTTAAAGCATGACCCCTCTCAAAAACAAGCCCAAATCGCTGATTAACATATAAGAACATTTCCATGGATTGTAACATCCCATAACAACTAAATCAACTCGTCAGTATAACTCATTATAGGTGAATCAACAACAACAACATAGCCTCAGTCATTATAGGTGAATCGACCAGCAAAAATCTCTTTTTAAAGTTAGACTAAGGATCATTAAACAAACTTTATAGATCAACTAGCTCTTATCGACAAGTCCATGTTTAAGTGAATTAATTTAGGGAGTTAGAGTCTCACCATGCCTTCAATGGAGTTCTCAACTCCAATTCTCCTTCAAGAACCCAATTTGACTAAATCTACATCTTTCCTACAATCCTTTGGGGCAAGAACGCCTTTCTTCTTCGCGAGTAACCCCGTCGCCATGAAATCTCGTCGCCGCTGTCCACGCCATCACTGCCGCTGCGAAACTCCTCAGCTCTCTCCGCCGCATCGCCTCTGCTAGTCGTCCTCCCGCATCAGCCGCTGGTTTGATCTGTGCCTCTGCAGGAGCATCGCCGGAGTCGACGACGTCGGGTCTCCCAGCTGTGTCGTCCTCCATGGTCGCGCCGCTGTTGCTAGCCATTCGTCCGCCACGCCTTGGTGTGCTGTTGGTCCGCGTTCCTCATCCGCCAAGCCGAGCTGTCTACGTGTCTACTGGCCGTCCGCCAACTGGCGTAGCGCCGCTGCTTCTGGCCGTCCGCGCCAGCCGCCGCAGTCCGCGATACCTTCATGGCCACCTCTCTCTTTTGTGTTATTCTTTGTGTGCGTTGTGTTGTTGGAGATGAAACAAAATAGGGCTTAAACCTTTTTATTTACTCCATCTTCTTTTAAGTGAGAGCCGATCTCACTTCTCAATCCCTCCCTCGATTCGAAGCTTGAGATTGAGGGTAAAAGCACAACACACTTAAAAATAAATCTGAAGGTTCACAACCTTTTCGTTAGCATACGCAATTTTTGTCTTGAACTCTCTTAGTCAATTTTTAATAAATTAATAATTTAAGTCTCTTCGTCGCGCAAACTCCATAATTTAATCGAAGTATTTGCGATAATATAATCACACCAAACACAAATAAAATTATTTTATTTACTTTTCAAGCACGTCGACATCCCACGACTCCTTGTCGCGAATTAAGATCACTAAAGGTTCAAGATTTAAGTAAATTACTAATTTAGAATTTTGGGTCGTTATAATATCCTCAATTTTAAGAAATTTCGTCCTTGAAATTAAAAGGAAATATGTTCTTAGTTAAGGAAGTTTTTGGATAGAACTTCTTTCCACCTAGAATCTATATTGTCCTCCATCTTTATCTTTCGTGCTCTCTTGCAACGGTCCACATGACATCTTTTAGTTTGTTTGATGTTACTCAGCCCGTTGTCTAATCTGCTTGTCTTTTCTTGCGTGATTCATAATTAGTTTGCCAATCATATCGGTTGGATGTCATCACCCTGGTCTCACCGACCAAAAATTTTCAAACCTCTCCTAAAGAGTTCCACTCTGAATCATGCCATTTTAGCTGAACAGCTAGCGTTATATGCAATCACGCACTAAGATTGATAATGTTTCACAACTTACCACCGGAGTCGTAATACAAACTTGAGCATATCCTCAAATTAAAGATCAATCACAAAGGCTGTATATTAGACTGAAAAGTCATATCGAGGCACAGTATGTTGCCCAATCTGTGTTTGTAACCTATACCACAACCTAGTAGTAAATAACCTTATCACCGTAAGACACTAATAGGCGAATCAAGATTCGGCGTAATGAACACTGGCACACCATCTGTTTCCACAGCCCTGACTATATATATATATCTGTGTGTGTATGTGTAAACCGCTCAATCTGTATTGCAAATCCCCCGAAAAAGTTGAATAAAGTAAGTAGACTTAGACAACCCTTCTTAAAAATTTAATTCACCGTCGATGAATCCTTCACTTTCCGGAGCCCATCCTTATCGTATCAAGTTCTCTTGCTCCTCTAAATCCATGTCAATCTTTGACAATTATGGTTCTCAACGTATCTTGTATTCGTCTTTCGCTTCACACACAATGAGATTTATACCCGCAAGATTCATACATATATTTATCACAATAGCTTCATAAAGTATTTGTACCCTATTGACGTCTGAAGTCAACTGAATATTATATCAAACTCTCATCGCCTTAAGCTTTAGTACGATATTTATTTATTTTAAGTGATATTATCGGATTTCATTTCCATTACGCATTCTTGTAATACATCACTTTCCAAATCCCAAGATCTTTGAATTGAAGTTTTTCTAAAGTAGAACCACACAATTTATATTACCTTCTTTACACGTTTGAGCTAATTCCTAGCCTTTTCTAGCTTTCTTATACCATCCGATCTGATATTCATGAGGTTGAACTAGCTCTTTAATTTTCCATCATTAGTATTTCTTTCATCCAATCTCAAGTGATTCTAGACGACTCTGTCTGGAATATCCTTTGGAATGTTTCATTTTTATCACATAATTTATGATTCCCTATCATAGAGCCTTCTTGAAAAATCTTAATAGCCAAAGTTCAATTTGTTTTTCAACTTTTGTATCCATACAAACTTTTTATACTCTTACAACTTTAGTTGTCATGCCAAAACTATTATTCGGATAATTTTTATTAAATGTCGATCCTAATTTACTTAGCATCCTTAATTTTAATCGTTCACCCATTATTCATTTAATTACAGTGAAACCAACATGATACTCATATCTCAATCTTGTATTTCCTCATCCGATTGATCATAGGTAGATTAGGATATCATTCCTCTCCTTAAGTGTCATACCACTCATCTTGTATAAACCATTTATTCCAAGATTAAATCTTAAATTGGGATCCCCAATTTTAATAATATACCTATTATTAACTTGTTTAAACTCAACTTTCTTTGTACAAGATACAACAAAACTTAAGAAACGTGTTTCTTTTTTTATCAAGAAGTCGATTTAAATTTGGACTTTTCAAAATCTTATTCTTTTCGAGGAACAAAATCATACCTTCCCTTGCATTAGCATAAACCGTGACCATTAAAAATTTGTATTCTTTTCATCAATGGCCACAAAATCTTTTACAAATAAATCGATTTTGTTCATTGCGATTTTAAAAGTAAATCGTGACCATTAAAAATTTGTATTCTTTTCATCAATGGCCGCAAAATCTTTTACAAATAAATCGATTTTGTTCATTGAGATTTTAAAAGTAAATCGTGACCATTAAAAATTTGTATTCTTTTCATCAATGGGTAACTTAAGTTCGAAACAATATTTTAGGTTCTCATTAAGTCGAAAGACGTTAAATTCAATAAAACGCATTCTTGTAACCCGAGTCAAGTCTAAATCGTTTTATAATCAATCATTCGACAAAATCCCAACCATATTAAAAATATACAATGAAAATTTTATTTCAATGACTTATTTTAATCAAACCACTATTCAAACAATCAAGCAACTAGAAAGCTCATAAGTCGGGTTCAACCCTCTTTAAAAAAAAAAAAAAATGAAAACTCATTTGGTAGATGTCATAGCGAATAGTGTGACAACCGTTTTGAAATCCTTTGAAATCCATTTCACTTCCTTCCTAGACACCAAAGAAGATAAATAGTTCCATTTTAAAACATGTTAATGTATTAATCCTTCTTTATAATTTCATCAAAACATTGTATGCAAAATTCAGATTTTCGACTAAAATCATAGTTCAGTAGTCAAAAGAGTCATTTTTCGACGAAACAAATTTAAAAGCAACAACGGAACCAAATCCACAGTTATAGCCTTGAAGTAAAATTCAATATTTTCGTAACTCTAAACCAAGAGTTAGTCATTTCAAACTACACGAGTCATTCTCAACTTTTTTAAAGTTGTTCAAATTTCACCTTGTAGCCATCCCGGCTAAATCTTCTATTTAGAACACAAATTTACCGACATCCTAACTCGGATCCATAATTTATTTGACAAGGTCTCATAAACCTTTTTTTTTATACCCGAGTACCCTTAGGTCTCATTTACTTAATATGATGAGTTCGACTCCTAAAAATTTTAGAAGTGTCTTTCCTTGTGGCATTATTTCCACAAAATGTGACTACGTCACTAATTCAGTTCTCATGCGTAGCGTGGTGATCCACCGCTCTTTTAGGCCCATGCTTCTTGTTTACGTTATTTCAGCTTCACTATTTCCAATAGTCTTAGGTACATCACACTTGTAGTTTCCAATTCAAGCTTAATCATCCCTTTTTTTCTTCCTTGCAGTAGTCATCACAGACATTGTTGAAGCGCATATAGGGCCCCCTTGAAGAAGCAGCCTCGATTTCCTTGCGCCGATTATTGTCATCCTCCATACCGTCTCATGAACTTTTGATTATCATACGCTCCCGTAAATCACTCGAGGCAATCGAACTAGTCGAGGAAGACCATTCACTGTATATTTAACGATATATATTTATACAAGTAACAAATAACAACATAATAAGAATTTTATCAATTTCATTGATCCCGTCTCATCCTAGAATTTATCATTCTTGAATTATTAAGTTGATGCAAACCAAAAGCCCATACTAGTGATTTCATCAACTTAACCATTGATCTTAACAAAGTTTAACTGATGGAGTCTCATTCTTCAAACATAAACTATTCTCATTACTACGTTTCCCTATGCGACACTCCCTAACTTTAAATACTAATTGTGGTCATTTCCCACCTTAAGTTTGGTCACTTGAGAAGTACTAAATCGATGCAAACAAAAAGCATACACTAGTGATTTCATCACTTAACCGTGACCAACCTTCCCTAACTCCATCCAGCTTACCTAATTCTTCAGGTGATCTAAGTCACTAAGTCCCATAACCTATTTCTCACGCAAGGTTTTTAAGGGAAACTTAACATGTGACTCCAATTGTAACGGCCCAAATTAATTAAACTAGGATAAGCGTTAATATCGGGGAATTAACAGTCGAAATTTGGGCGTTACGTGGACCACTCGGTTGACTCGGACACGAGAATCGATGAAATATGTTATATATAGATGGTGGTTGTATATATGTGGTGTTTAAATTTATTATTAGTATATTGTACTGCATGTGTGTATGTTGATATCGGGCGAGGTTGTGTGACGGGTGTTCGCATTGAAATGCGTGTCGACGCGAGTGTCGAGTAGGCGAACTACGAGTACACTAGTAAACTCCACTAATTCACATTAAGATGATTAGTTGATGAATTAAAAATAGGTAATGTGACCATAAACTAAGTTAATTCAATTAAAATGATAGGCTATGATGTACCTTGAATTTCATGCCAACACGCGGGGCACTACATGCTAGGTAGTCGAGGGTTAGTGGAACCAGAAGTTGATAATTTTTTGTGACTAAAAACATTAACCTTAGATATTATGTGAGCATAAGCTAATGTGAATAAATTCAATGAATCAAGGCATATAGTTTGAGTAAATTAAATGGAAAGCATATCATTATTTTTGAGATATACAATAGCATATCTAAGAGCCACGTGAGTACTAAAATGGTGTCACTTGAGGTTGAGTTAGTGGGGGTTAGTAGGATACATGGCAATAGGTGGACCATTAGATAGTCATCGGGATACGTAAATCCATGGAGATCAAGGGCTATGAAACGCTCTCACCTTAATATATATGCCAAGTTGATCAAATCATGCAAATTTAAGCAAAAACCAACTTAATTACTGGGAAATCAGAGGGATAATGATTTGTTGCTGGAATTAGAGCTGGACAACATCAAATTGGAGGAATTAAACTTAGGTAAATCATATTCTTCATCATCTATTTTATCTAATGAACCCATTTTGAGAGTTTTGATGGAAAATCGAATTTAAAAGTTAGATCACTGGTTTTTGGTAATGTGTTGATGAATTATGTGTTAAATGATCATTTCCAATAAGGAATTATCAATGGTTTTGATTGAATTGGAATTTTGATGAAATAGAGAAAACTAATGAATTTATGAGATTTGAGGAAATTGATCAAATTGTTGTTTTAAGGTTGTTCTAATTGTTGTTTTGGGTCAATTTGATATGAAGATGGTGTTCAATGGGGTTTAGTTAGCTAATTGGGGACTTTGGGATATAATTTTCGAGATGAAAATTCTATCACAGATGGAAATTAGCGCGCTAATAAGGAAAATTAGCGCGCTAATGATTCTGGGTAGAAAATTGAATTTAGCTTCGCGATTAGCGCGCTAATAAGGCTATTAGCGAGCTAACTCGACACCAAAAATTCGATAAAAATGTGTTTTAATAACGTAGTTTGTTGAAACCCACTTTTGACACACAGATTCTTAGATTTACTATTTTTAACTTATTTTGAAGGAATTAACCTAATAAAAGACTATTTAATAATTTTTGGGTTTTGAAATAAATATTGGTTTTAAGAATTAATAGACACTAAATTAATTTTAAACTCAATATATTTGAACCGAGAAGACACCGAACTCAGGGATATCGGGTATCGGGAGCTAGTCGGGTCGAATTCGGGAGTCCAAGGAAGTCGGAACGCGGATTGAGGTGCGTAAAACCCTTGAGAATGCTTCATAGAATTCAGTTCATTTTTCTTATGTGTGTAATGGGTGCCGAACTGTTTTCCTTTATCAGTTTGTCTAACTGATTAATCAATTTATCGGGGTTTTATATCGGGATGTGTGGACGGACTCGGGTACATTATATCATAGCACGTGTGATCATGCCCTCGGTGAAATACGACCCGAGCTGCACCAATGCACACGTGTTGGTATCTCAGCGGATTTGGCCAGCGCAGCGAGGACTAAGGACGGGATAGTGGAGGTGGTGGGAGAAACCCCTGGAAAGATCCTTAGCTCCAAAGTGTGGTATAGTCTGCTACACGTAACACATCCTTGGGTTTTCATCAAGGATATTTACGTGTATATTAACTTAACTGTGGTGTGCTTACATTCTCGTTTATATCATTAACTGCTATTATGTCTTATTTTTGAGCATGTTTGGTTGGTATGTACTAATTATTAATCACTGCTTGTTTGATTATTGTCTGTTGCGCTGTGTTAACTGTCATGGTATGCTGCTTGAATCTTTTGTATTGCCATATTATCATGTAAGTATGTATTTCTGTTGCCAGATAACATACACACATGATTTATACTTCTATTTGATTTCTTGTTGAATATTGTGTGGACTTCTCTTGGGAATTTACTCACTGGACTCGTCACTGTATTTGTTGGGTGACTGAGTGCAGACCTTTCTACGAGTAGCGGCAAAAGAAAATCTTGGGCGACTGTCTCATTTTGCTAACGGTCTTGGACATACTCATAGGTGTTTATATTATTTTGATTTTTATTTTGGTTATTGGGAAACTTGAGATGACCTTGTACATGTATATACCATGTGTTATGGTACTGTCACTTATATATAGAGTACTTTTCCGGGTTTTCCACAGTAGGACATGCTCGTATATATAATGTTTATCATGCTAAATTACTTTACCTAATTGTATCTATTAAAGCTTCCGCTGATTTAAGTTAACTTATAAGATACAACCCACTAGTATGTTTATGATTACAATAAACTACAAATTAGTGAACCTATTAAATGTTTAACTACTTATAGAGAATAGGTTAAGAAAATACGAAAATTCACTAACTCATTTAATAAAATACACGTGGACACAAATTTCGAGATATGAGAAGGACAGGCATGTGCCGGACACGTGTAGCTGGCCCACTGGGTGAAGAGTGCACGGAGACACGTCACCCCGGGGCGACAGGGCCGCCACACCAATTATTTTCAACTATAGGTTTCTTTAGCCACATTGTTTCTAGGCTCGCTTAACCTGCACTCTGATACCAACTGTGACGTTAGTATCACATGTTTCCATAACCCTATACACTGCTGCCCTTTAGGTTCTGCTACTTAAAGCTCTAATACCAACTGTGATGACCTCAATTCCCAACTTAAGGTCACCCAGCTTAAACTGCCACTTAACCCTCTCGAATACTGAGCAAAGTCAAGCGACAATTTCGTAAGCTTTAACATGTAGAATAACTTAAGCACATTGACTAAATATTTCCTATGCCAATTAAAAATTTTGCGAAATTAGTTCAAGGCCTAATATGTCAACTCAATTACTTCAAATATTCTAACTCTACATTTTCAATGAAATTTCAACAAAATTTCCTTTGTATTTTGAGCTATTCAAGAATTCCTAAACACTTGTAAATCTTCTTTCAAAACATGTGCAAGGTATATCTAATAGTAATATCATCTACTCATTTACATACATAATTTCTAAGTCTAACATCTACTTATACAACTTATCTCATCACAACTAAGTACCAGAGTCAACCCATATGTTATACATGTTTAAAAATGAAGATAAATAATATAGATAACAAGCATTTTCACACATAAATGAGAAGGCTTCGTGTTTCTTCTACACCTTCCCTTTCACAATCCTATCGCGGCAGCCGAGGTACCTGACGAAAGAAGTGTGGTGAGAAAAATATAAACGAGCTCAGTAAAGTAAAAGCTTGCTTTTCCCTTAATCATCCAAGTAATACCTAATGTGTAATAACTAGCATGAACAAAGTTATTCATCAATTCCTACTATCATTTCGGGCATTAAAGGATAATATAAACAAGCATACTAGCAAGACATAATGAAACAATGCCCGAACAAGATAGTTAACAAGATAACAACAATAACGTGAATGTCAGAGTCAACCAAGTCGAAAAGAGATATAAAGTGTGTGACGTGACAACCAACTGACTTCAACGGTATCATAAATGACCCAACTTCAACAGATTGGTGTCTAAACAACCAACTAGCTTTAACAGTATCCAATATGACCCAGCCTCAACAGATTGATGTTCAAGCATAGCGAATGGAGATAACCGGCAGTCGTCGACTTTCCAGTTCGAGGTACCATTATAAATATTCATTCTAAGCATATCAGTTCCACATGCATTCATAAACAAAGAGCTTAAAGGACAATACAAACGAAAGTACCATGATGTACTCAATTTGATTCCAAGCAAAGATCGAAACTTCGGTTTCGCCTTATAATTCACCCTTTTGATAATTGAAATTAATTCGGAGAAGTTTAATTCGATGCGGAGAATTTTGGTAAAAATTGGCTAACTTAGAGAAGTTTAAGAAATTTTTATTTAAATAGTCAATAAACTAAATCTCATTTTATGGGATGTCAAAACAAGCACAATTATGCATTTATACCAAAAAAATTTACAATTTAATGGTTTCAAGTCAATTTTATTGGCACTAGTCATGCATACTGTGTATGGTAGATCACTTTTTAGTAATAATAATTACACTTAATTTGATTATCGAATTATTTATTAAGTGCACATTCACCTAACTAAAATTAAAATTATGAAACATGCGTTTTTATATGGGTAAGTATTTAAAGCAAAAGAAAATATCCACTTTTTGGCATTATGCATCGATTAAAAAACTACAAAGCGTTATAGAGATTTGTGTGCAAAAGTGAATCTCGATGCATACATTAAATCATGATGCAAAATCAATGGATCACATGATTGGTGTAGAGATGTGTGTACAAAAGTGAGCCACTCTCAAATTCTCAATAACCCCCAAAAGCCACCATCAATTACAACTCTCAACCCTTCCGTCTCCTACACACTTATTTGATTTTTTTACCAAAAAATTTGAAATTTCTCCTTGTTTTTAGCAATCCACATCAATTTATATCAATGTTGTCGATTTTTAACATAAACTTCGGAGAAGTTTTGTAATTTTTATACTACCCGTGAACTTCGCTTCGATCCCTTCAACTTCGATAAACTTCGCATAAACTTCGGCTAATTTTATCGAATTTTCGTTCCTTGATTCCAAGCAAGATAGCAACCATTCACTATGTGAATCCTAGTATAACTAATAGCATGACATGATTGAAGATAAAGCAAACCCCACTTAACTCGCTTGCCGCATTTACCTAAGTCGATTCATATGCCGAATATCCTAGCTAAGTCCCGTCGCGTATCTACAAGCGTATAAGTATAACACAAATTGTTTAGATTCGCTTCGACCATTTAAAGAATCATCCTTATTCCTAGTTATGTTAATTAAGTCATTTTTTGACTTTAAAAACCATTCATTCAAATCAAAACGGCGATTCGAGTAAAACAAGGTGAAGCAAAACAAAGAAAATCCCAAAAAACTTGGTTTTGCCGCAATCGAATGCGATCGACTAATCATAACCAAAAAGATTCAAATCACCTCATAAGAGTCAAGTTCGGCATAGAATTTCCAAATCATAATCGTTTGTCAAAAATCCATGACTTTAACTAGTTTAGTTCATATTTTAAGAAATCAATCAAAGTTTCTTTCATGCTTCGACTTAGTCTCGAATTCCATTCAAGAAGATGAATCACAACCTCGTCCGGTAAATGGGACTAAAATATTATTTCAAAAGCCTACAAGTATTAAGTAGTAGCAATTTAAAATGATTTTATCAAAACCAATGCGAACAAGTACAAGTAACAATCATTCCAAAACTTTAAAATAATGCCGAGGAAACTCGATTTTGTTGAATCCTAGGAATCAAACTTGATAAAGAATCTTCATGACTTAAAATCATGTTCTTCCTTACATTTTATCAAAAAGAACAAGTGAAGCATCTCTCTTGATAATTTAGTCAAACGTGCACTTTTTACCAATGCTATTTAATAAGTATGAAAACACTTTGAAAAAAGTTCAAATCGTTGATAGATGAATAAGCCTTTTCATAAATTTCTACGAACCATGGAAACTAGATCGATCCGTCAATAAGAATTATTAAAATATAAATTTACCAATCCAAAATCCCTTTCCAAAGCATGATCCCTTTCAAAAAAAAGCCCAAATCGCCGATTAACATATAAGAACATTTCCATCGATTGTAACAACCCATAACAACTGAATCAACTCGTCGGTAAAACTCATTATAGGTGAATCGACCAATAAAAATCTCTTTTTAAAGTTAGACTAAGGATCATTAAACAAACTTTATAGATCAACTAGCTCTTATTGACAAGTCCATGTTTAAGTGAATTAATTAAGGGAGTTAGTGTCTCACCATGCCCTAAATGGAGTTCTCAACTCCAATTCTCCTTCAAGAACCCAATTTGACTGCATCTACATCTTTCCTACAAACGTTTGGGGCAAGAATACCTTTCTTCTTTACGAGTAACCCCGTCGCCATAAAATCTCGTCGCCGCTGTCCACGTCGTTATTGCCGCTGCAAAACTCCTCTGCGCTGTCCGCCGCGATGCCTCTGTTAGTCTGCCATCCGCAACAGCTGTTGGTCTGACCTGTCCCTCTACTGGAGCATCGCCGGATTCGACGACGTCACGTCTCCCAGACGAGTCATCCTTCATGGCCGCGCCGTTGTTGCTGGCCGTTCGTCCGCCGCGCCGTGGCCTGCTGTTGGTCCTCGTTATTCATCTGCTAAGCCGAGCTGTCCACGCGTCTGCTGGACGTCCACCTGCTGGAGCAGCGCCAGTGATGCTGGTCGTCCGCGCCAGCCGCCCCGCCGGAGCCGTCCACGCCGCCGCCGCAGCCCGCGATCCCTTCATGGCCGCCTCTCTCTATTGCGTTCTCCTTTGTTTGCGTTGTGTTGTTGGTGATGAAACAAAATAAGGTATAAACCGGTTTTATTTGCTCTATCTTCTACTTAAGTGAGAACCAATCTCACCACTCCATCCCTTCCTCGATTTAAACAACACTTGAGATTAGGGGTCGACTACAACACACTTCAAAATAGATCTAAGTGTCGGCAACCCTTCTGATCACTATATGACCCTAAACTCAACACCCTTGCACAAACAATCTTTGTCTTGACCTCACTTAGCCAATCGTCAATAAATTAATAGTCTAAGTCTCGTCGTCGCGCGAACTCGATATAATTTAGTTGAACTATTCACAATAATATATATAACACAGTAGTACACCAAATACAAATAAAATTATTTTCATTACTTTTCGAGCACGTCGTCATCCCATAACTCCTTGTCGCGACTTATGATAAACAAAGGTTCTGAATTTAAGTAAATTACTAATTTAGAATTTTGGGTCGTTATAATGTGCGTGCTGCAAGTATAACGACTAGCTTGTAGTAATAGTGTAATCAACTTACATTGACTACGGTTATCGTCATTAAGGAAAAGTTTTTGCACTAATTATTACCTATTTAACTTTGAACAATTGCTAAGGAAATCACTTTTTTTAATTGGTTTTATACTAACTAAACCAATATAACAAATCAATGTAAACTTGACTTGAACTCTTATATCAAGGATATCTTATTTCTTAACTTCACCTAAGTAATTTAATACTATGCTTTGTATCTATTTTTACATCTCATTATGTTGTGTGCAATGCCTAATTAGAATATACAAATTTCCTTCAAATTCACTTCAACATACTATCGTGACGAAAAAGATTCTAACGCGCAAATTAGAACTCCACTTATCGGTGTGAATAACGTAAGCTCCATAATGTTTTAAGTCTCAAATCATTGGATTTACAACCAACTAAATTTACTATCTATGCCTTCCTAATCAGCAATTATCTATCGATGTTATGCATTTTACGGTTGTACCATTCTTGTCCGGATTAAAAGCTTCACCGACCATGATAACTCCTAAAACTTAAGTTAATTAAAAACGTGATCAAGATGTTTAAAGCATTACACTCAAAATCAATACAAATTCTAACCATTGCACTTTTATATTCAATTTATAATCATATTCAAAGCATAACATTCATATCATATGATCCATTAATCCATAAGATAAATAGACTACTCACACTTCATTGAAACACGCACATCACAATTCATAATGAAAATTATTGCAAATCAGAGATGAATATAAATATTATCTTGAATTTAATCAACGAAACTAAACTTGAATTGCAAACGTGAAGTTGTGAAATCCGAGCATTTCATAAACTTAATTAACGACTAATTAGGGATTTGTGGAATTTAATGAAAGTTTTGGATATCCGAGGTGGGACCCATGCATTACGGACTAGAGATCGTAAAATAAATATTATTTTTGTGTGTTGCGTGACTAATTGATGTAATATATTATATTCGACACGAAATAGGGTCCAAATAAGGTTTAGACGCGGTGTCCACATGTTTCGGAGTGCGATAGTATTTTCATCGATTTTCGACGAAATTGAGGTGTTTTCCGGAGTTTAATTTGGGTATAAAATAAAGGAGATAAACATGAAATAAAATGAAGTGCAAAATGACCATTAAGGGCAAATGTTTTATAAAAGTGAGGATAACATGTGAGGGGTAAAACAGTCATTTGCCTACCCTTTTAATTTGTGAAATCGAAAGAGGGCCGCTAAGGGCACCCCACCGTTTCATGAAGGCACCCAAATTTTTTGTAAAAATTCCAAAAAAATGAAAAAGACCATTTTGCCCCTATATATATTGATTCAAACCCTACAAACCATTTTGACAAAGAAAACGGGGCACCCCACCACCAAGCTTGAACCATAAAACAACATTGCGTTTGGCGACCGTTTATCGATTCTTGCGGATTGACATCATCCGACAACGATGATGTAACAATGTTTGACAACCATATGATGGTTTGAAGGAACTGTTTTTTGTCAACGTAGGGTTTCTCAAATTTTCAGACGTTTTTTCACGGGCGCGATTGATTCGGCCTCGCAGGACCGAGAGTTATGAAAACGTCTCGGTCAACATCCACCGAGGACTCTCGTGAAGTGGTGACCGAGACGACAATAAAAGTGTCGGTTATGGACAACCGAGAGCTATTCTACATTCTCGGTAGTACATCAACCGACATGACATAAACTATATACTAATGGTTACTCTCGTGAAGTGGTGACCGAGATAACACAATTACTTTCGGCCATTCGTTGCCGAGACTGTGTAAACTATTCTAGCCTGTCTGGCCGAGAACCACGAGTTCTAAAAATTTCCCCTCGGTCTCGGCCATGCTTGGCGAGATCAAACAAAATCTCGGCTCGTGTGGCCGAGAACCACGAACGCCCAATAAATGAACCATTGAATGCACCGCCACACAAACATAACAACTACTCTATCAAATGCAACTTAATTAGACTACCAACGTACATTCAAACGATCGATTTCTCGACTTGAGTGTGTGAATGAAAAACTAGAACCGAGCCCTAATTTGAAGACGAAATCGGCAAACACCCCGAGCCTACAAACTACAAAAACCTCCTACAACGACGAAAAACACACGGAGACGGACGGAAACGACGATTTCGGGGTATCCTCGCAAGGAGTTTGGTGGTGGTGGTGGGGGTGGTGGGGTGAGAGAGGTTTGTTCGAGGGGTATTTTGGGTATTTTGGGTCTAATTTTTGGTGCCCTGGGTAAATTGGTTAGTGCCCACATTAATCGGGTGCCTTCATGAAACGGTGGGGTGCCCATAGCGCCCTCAATCGAAATAAGGATGGGTTAACTTAAGAGCATCGTCTTCAACATTCCTCTCTATGGAAATCGTTCAACTTCATGTTCCTCCCTTCAAATTGTGTCTCTTTCTCTCCTCTGTTTCTTTTCACTCTCCACAGCCACTCTGCTCGCCCTCTCTTTTGATTCTGTGCTCTCTTTTTTTTCTCTCACCTCTCTGGACAACCTCTCGGTCGTGGACTTGAAGAAGAGAAGAAGTGAATCACTTATTAAGGTGAGTTTTGAGTAATCCGAATTCGATTCATAGTTATTTCATTGGATTTTATGGTGGTTGGAGTGTTGTTAGTCTTGTTATTCAAATTTTGATTATGGTTTAGGGGGGTTAGGAAACAGTAAATGACGATGGGGAAAAGGGGAATCGGTGCTGGTGATATTGATCTTGATATGTTGTATCCTTTCAAAGTGATTTGATCAATTTGAGTTGAGTTAAGATCAGTTTACGATCCATTCGAATGAGTTTTAATGGATTAAATCATTGAAATTTAATGTTTGAACTGTGTCGAGGTAGGAAAAGTCGGTCATGGTTATTTTCTTCAATTCTTGATATTTGGTGATGATCTTTGGTGGATTGGTACTCCATATAACCTATTTTTATTTGGGATTTTCGGTTTTAAGGTGGGGTGAAAGTGCTTGGAATTTTGGAAATTCGAATTAGGGGGTAGAACCTAGTTTCACACGGCTCAAAGTCCAAAATTTTGGCTAAGTATAAAAAAACTGCTTGCGAACAAGCAAGTTGGGTTGATAAGTTGAAGTATCAAACGATATCCAAATTATGTGGGGTTGAGCTTATTTTAACCATTGTCTATCGTATTTTATAGAATGGAAAGGTACAAACTTAGAATCATTTGTTTTGGTAGTGAAAAAGTGGTGCAAAGGTAGCCTGCAAGCCACTGTCAAAATTGTAAACAATTTGGACAGATGTGAGTAGTCATGTTTGACGAATGATTCAAAGACCTTATAGATGTCCAAATTGCTTGGGAATAGGTTTGTTTGAATCTTGGTATATCCTATTTCAATGGTCAATCAAGCTTGTGGTGAGATTAATTTATTTAGAGGTTGAAATTTAGCGTCAAACATAGGGGCTCGCTAATGAAAAATCTGCACTACCTATAATTTGACTAAGTATTGATGGCTTCTTTTTATGGGTAGTTTTAACTTGAAATATGAATGAGAGACTCATATAAACCTTGCATTACAATGTTTAGGTGTTTTGGCTAAGGAAAAGGTTCCAAAAGTCGATAAAATGAGTAAATTGTAAGTTGTTATTTGTGTTTTAGAACCTATTTGTAGGTTAGACATATGAAAAAGAAGTGAAATTGTGTTTCGGAGATGTCAAGTAGTCAATAAAAGTTATTAGTGGATTTTAAACTCATTGTAAGTTGAATTATGACTTTGAAGTACTAAAATAGAGTTATAATCTGAGTTTGGAATGCATAGGAAACTTGTAAGTTATTTTCATGCTAAATGAGTGTTATAGAAACCTAATGGAATATACAAACATAGGAAAAGGATTAAGAAAAATCGTTTGGAACTTTAAAAGGAAGTATCAGAGCTTTAGTAGTTTGAACTTCGTTGTGAAATTGAAAGTGGTTTAGAACCAAAAGTGAAGTATATAAATGAGTTTGAAAGTGGTTTCATTTCATTGTGACTTGAAATATAGATTTAAGTATTCGAATAGAGTGGTAACTCTATAATGTGAAATTTGTAATTGAATAGGACTCGTTGAAGTACGTGAAGGCCGAAGAAACGTTGTGTGATGCTTCGCGGCCAACTTTGAGTTTGTTGGGCTGTTAGTAAACCCTACAGTGGTCTTTACTATTTATGAAATTTATCTTTGTACATGCATTTGTGTTTAGTCCGCATTGCATTTCGCATCATTCTTGGTCAGGCATACATGGCATCCGGATAGAGTTGCCCCTGCTTCGTTCGTAAGAGTGTGAAGTGCTCCACTTCAGGCTAGACGTACTGCAGGCGTCTAAGGCAGGTAATGTCGACGCCGGGGTAGCATGCATTGGACTTTCATTACTGTTTTAGGTTCATTCTTAGGTCGGCCAACCTGTTTGTGAACCTTAAATAGTAATGAAAGGGTTTCGCGTTGTTATATAAATTTCTTGTTAATTTGGAAATGCAATTACATGTCGTCATGTATCTAAACTAACATTTGCAGGAGTACAGAGCAGTGTAGGAATTTACTTACCTTACATTTTTGAGTTGTTTTTGATGATGTGAGATACTCAATGAAGACAATGAAGAACAAACAAGATTCAAAGATTTGGTGAATGTTTTGCTTTCTTAAAGTTTAATTTTCTTGTTGTAATCATTTTATATATACTATTTTGGATTCCGGGGTGCGCGTAGGATGTGACATACACTCAAATAGGTTAAGAGTCTCATAATTTGATATATATTGTGAACTGCGGGGAGCTGTGAGTCCTTCTAGGCTTCTCCCCAATCTGTTGTCTATTAGGTGATTTTCTCGGCAATCCACTTTTAGGGGAGGTGATGCCGAAATTTTTATAAAAATACGGAGAATAGTCCTATTATTTCCTAATTTGCTCCAACTAAACGAATAATGAATTTGGGTTGTAATGAGGATAGCAATTTATATTTCGAGCTGCTTAAGGATTGAATTAAGAGTCATTTCAAGGTTTGAAGTTAATTGTATGGGTTAGGAACCTAATTAGGATAATTAGGTTAGGTCAGGGCTTAGTGAGACGGGCCCTGACAGAGTTGGTATCAGAGCTAAGGTTAAGCTCAATCGAGAAATTGGGAGAAATGATATTGAGGTTCAGTGGAGAATTGAGTTTGTTGGGAAGTTTGGGTTAAGGCTCTTGGGTTAAATTAGGTTTGAATAACCTAAGGATGGTTTTAAAAAAACATGGTTTAGTAATAAGGTCGCGATTAGTTGGGAAGTGACTGCGAGCGGGGAATACAATATTATTGTAAGTTGTTTGTTGTGTATTATTATATTATTGCTAGATATGCGATAGTTAATGTATTCTCTTTGTTTGTATGATTCTCAACTCGCGAGAAATGGCGAGTGAGATTAGTAGCAAAGAATTGAAAAAGAGAATAGACTTACGAAACGAAAACTGAGCGTAAATAGAAGTGAAATAGACTCGGGAAGTCTAGATTTACAAAGGTGTTGTAAGTTGTTCAGTACTAATATAACTAATGAAAGTATCAGTTATAAAACCAATATCGAATTGGTTAAGAAAGAAAGTCCAAAAGATTTACGAACGTAAGTGCTGAACATGGACGAAATCAAAAGTATTGAACTATTACAATTAAAACGCTCAAGAAAATGTCAAAATGGACTCAAATCGAGTTTCAAATGATTGAGAATCATTTGGAAAATATTAAAGCTAAAGTTGAGACTTATAGGAAGTATAAAATAGGATTATCTTAAAATTAAGAATGATGTTAATACCATTTGAATTAGCAATTCGGGAAGACCTATTTTATAAGTATTGGTTGAATTCATAACCAAATGCAGGTGGTTTTCGAAACAAGTCTGAATAACGAAAAAGGAGACACGTGGTTCTAAAATTGAACTTTGACTTGGAAATCACAATGAGATTGTGATAAGTTCAGTCAAGTTGTCTAAGTTGGATTCCATGAAAATAAAATACTTTGGAGCAAAGTATTGTTTTCTTCTCGAAAAAAAAAAACGAGTTAGAATTAAACTTTGTTTACACCAGATTATGTGTTGTTATAAAACAAAGATTTATGTGTTAGAAGTGAAGGTGTTGGGAAAACAATCTAATAATAGTTTGAATCAACTATTAAACATCAACACAAATGATTGTGTTTTGAAATTCAAAGTACCCAATCATCACTTGTAACGACAATTAGTTATGACTCCTATCACTACGACTTAAAATATAACAAAGGGAGAAATAGATGTATTTATTGAGAATGAATAAGTGGTTTATATGGAAGACATTATGAAATTCCATATATTGAGAATTTCCATTACTATGACTTAATGGATTGAAATTGTATCCTTTAAAAGCTTATTAATGTAAGATGATTACTAGCTTGGAAATTCAAATTCTTCTATCTCTTCAAATGAAAAAAAGAAAGAAAAAGAAAGGTGAATTCATCAAAAGTAATTTGATGAACAATAAGAAATAAAGTAAGCTTACATAGTCTCTTGAAAAGTACCAAATTTTTTTATAAGAAAAAGAAATGTTGGGAAATCCGAGACTAATAGAAACAAATTAATACAATAACAAATAGTTTAACTGTTTGAGTCACAAAATATCTCTATTTCGAATGAAGTTTAGCCAAGGAAAACTTCAATTAATTAAATGATCATAAGAAGTTGTATTATCTTTAGCTAAGATTTCGAAAAGAGAATATATATAAATTACTTTTCTAAGTGAAGATTAAGGAGCTGTAAGTGATTTATGTGTTGATCGAAAGTGTCGTGGTAAGTTTGTAAATGGATTAAGGATAAAATAAATGTAAGAATAGCTAAGATTGACAAAAATTGAACGGAATAGACTCGCGGTATAAAAATAAAATAAAATGAGACGTTGGGATGACTTGTGACTATTGGAAGTGGCACTAACGGACTCCTTTAGTCAAGGTAAGGCACTGGAGTAGTTGTGCATGACCAAAAGTCTGAGTAACTCCGTTTTAAAATCACGATTCATTCGTAGTGTAGAAGTCTGGTGTGATGCATCCACTTTTCTTTGAATAATCGAATGAATTAGTGAAAGTCGGAATAAAAGAGTCTATGATGTTTCGTTTGAGTCAGTTGGATGCTTAAGTATAGGCAATTAAATGGTCAAGACATTCTTACATACGTATGATGTTTCGTTTGAAAGTTTTAATCAAAGTAATATACAACTGATATTAGTGAAGATGTTGTATATCGATTCAAATATAGTGCTACATCACTTGATTAGTCAGTGATGAGATTTTAAAGCACTAGGTTATTTTTAAATTGGAGTTGATGTAAGGTATCTGATTGACGGTGAAAATGAGAAATGAAAAGAGAACACGACTTACAGCTCAGTTACTTAGTATGATCCCTAGTGGTTTGAAATACTGAATAGAGTACACTGTATCTGAGTAGATATGTTTGAAGAATTGAATATTCTTCCAATATAAAATTGGGTAGAGCCAAAACATGTATTGAAAAGTACTGAAAAAAAACAACATATTTGTAACTTGTATGAGATACAAGTTAAAGTTTATACTGTGAGTATAATCAAGAAATATGTTGATCCTTGTCTAGAAACATATATCTACTCAAGTTAAGGGAAATTGTCTCTATTCAGGAAATGAGAAAAATATGGTGAACAGTAAAGGATTTAGATTGAGATGATGAAAATCTCAGTAGTTGGAGAAATGTAGAAAACAATGCGATTGCATTGATAAATGTGGAAACTGAAGTAGTTATAAAGATAATTTAAAAATAATTAATGTATAAGTGAATTAAATGAGGTTCTTGGTGAACTCATAGATAGAAAATGGGGTTTTGACCAGTCAAATAGAAAGTTAAGTGAATCGGCTGATGAGTTGGAATTGGTAATTGCTATCTAGTCCACAACATAAATAATATTTTGAGTAGACATTTAGAGAATGAATGGGAGTTTCAAGAGGTGTCAAGTTTCATTTTCTGATCGGAATGTAATTAGAGATCTATAGTCATGAGATGACTTATGTAAATTCAGGTTTCGGTTGAGAAACGCTGAAAATGGTGATTGATCAAATAGACACGCAGCTATGCTTAGTATCTAATGTTTAGCTCAAATATTATTTACATCATTTATATGTTTAAACTAATGATAGCCTAAGAATTGATCGGCCGACAGTTCAAATAAAAAGATGATCAGTGATCAGCAGGTAAACTGGGATGTGTATACCAGAGCTGGGTGAATAGGAAAGAATTATCAACAGTTTGTGGAATAGTTGTTTAGTTAAGAATGAAAATTGTTTTATGAAAAGCAAGATATGCTAAATCTTGCTATGAATTGATTCTTGAATAAGGTTCAATACGTGAAATATGAAGTACAATAAAGTTTCTTAGATATTCTACGCAGTTGATTGTTTAACTCGTTAGAAATTCATAAATTGTCAGGATTGACAAAGTTATAGAGATAGTGTTCATTAAACCAAGATGTGGGAAAATGAAAAGTTAAAATGGTAATAATCTCTACTACAGAGTTGTTAAATACAACGAAAGTGATTTGGTCCACTTAATGGTTCACCTTGGAAAGGGTTTACAGGTTTGGATAAAAATGTTTATGAAGTATTATTTTCTCATATCTCTTTTGATTTAGTAACCTGTAAGATCAAATTTCGAGGACGGGATTTTTAATTAGTTGGAAAGAATTGTGAAATCCGAGCATTTCATAAACTTAATTAACGACTAATTAGGGATTTGTGGAATTTAATGAAAGTCTTGGATATCCGAGGTGGGACCCATGCATTACGGACCAAAGATCGTAAAATAAATATTATTTTTGTGTGTTGCGTGACTAATTGATGTAATATATTATATTCGACACGAAATAGGGTCCAAATAAGGTTTAGACGCGGTGTCCACATGTTTCGGAGTGCGATGGTATTTTCATCGATTTTCGACGAAATTGAGGTGTTTTTCGGAGTTTAATTTGGGTATAAAATAAAGGAGATAAACATGAAATAAAATGAAGTGCAAAATGACCATTAAGGGCAAATTTTTTATAAACGTGAGGATAACATGTGAGGGGTAAAACAGTCATTTGCCTACCCTTTTAATTTGTGAAATCGAAATTAGGGTGGGTTAAGAGCATCGTCTTCAACATTCCTCTCTATGGAAATCGTTCAACTCCATGTTCCTCCCTTCAATTTTTCTTTTTCTCTCCTCTGTTTCTTTTCACTCTCCACAACCACTCTGCTTGCCTCTCTCTTGATTCTGTGCTCTTTTTTTTTCTCTCACCTCTCTGGACAACCTCTTGGTTGTAGACTCGAAGAAAAGAAGAAGTGAATCACTTATTAAGGTGAGTTTTGAGTAATCTGAATTCGATTCATAGTAATTTCATTAAATTTTATGGTGGTTGGATTGTTGTTAGTGTTGTTATTCAAATTTTGATTATGGTTTAGGGGGGTTAGGAAACAGTAAATGACAATGGGGAAAAGGGGAATCAGTGCTAGTGATATTGATCTTGATATGTTGTATCTTTTCAAAGTGATTTGATCAATTTGAGTTGAGTTAAGACCAGTTTACGATCCATTCGAATGAGTTTTGATGGATTAAAACATTAAAATTTAATGTTTGAACTGTGTCGAGGTATGAAAAGTCGGTCCTGGTTATTTTCTTCAATTCTTGATATTTGGTGATGATCTTTGGTGGATTGGTACTCCATATAACCTATTTTTATTTGGGATTTTCAGTTTTAAGGTGGGGTGAATGTGCTTGGAGTTTTGGAAATTCGAATTAGGGGTAGAACCTAGTTTCACACGGCTCAAAAGTCCAAAATCTTGGCTAAGTATAAAAAAACTGCTTCCGAGCAAGCAAGATGGGTTGATAAGTTGAAGTATCAAACGATATCCAAATTATGTGGGGTTGAGCTTCTTTTAACCCTTGTCTATCGTATTTTATAGAATGGAAAGGTACAAACTTAGAATCATTTGTTTTGGTAGTGAAAAAGTGGTGCAACGGTAGCCTTCAAGCCACTGTCAAAAATTATAAACAATTTGGACAGATGCGAGTAGTCATGTTTGACGAATGATTCAAAGACCTTATAGATGTCCAAAATGCTTGGGAATAGGTTTGTTTGAATCTTGGTATATCCTATTTCAATGGTCAATCAGGCTTGTGGTGAGATTTATTGATTTAGAGGTTGAAATTTAGCATCAAACTAGGGGCTCGCTAATGAAAAATCTGCACTACCTATAATTTGACCCAGTATTGATGACTTCTTTTTATGGGTAGTTTTAACTTGAAATATGAATGAGAGACTCATATAAACCTTGCATTACAATGTTTAGGTGTTTTGACTAAGGAAAAGGTTCCAAAAGTCGATAAAATGAGTAAATTGTAAGTTGTTATTTGTGTTGGAACCCAACAAAGGGTTTAGAACCTATTTGTAGGTTAAACATATGAAAAAGAAGTGAAACTGTGTTTTCGGAGATGTCAAGTAGTCAATAAAGTTATTAGAGGATTGTAAGTTGAATTATGACTTTGAAGTACTAAAATAGAGTTATAATCTGAGTTTGGAATGCATAGGAAACTTGTAAGTTATTTTCATGCTAAATGAGTGTTATAGAAACCTAATGGAATATACAAACATAGGAAAAAGGATTATGAAAAACAGTTTGGAACTTTAAAAGGAAGTATCAGAGCTTTAGTAGTTTGAGCTTCGTTGTGAAATTGAAAGTGATTTAGAACCAAAAGTGAAGTATATAAATGAGTTTGAAAGTGGTTTCATTTCATTGTGACTTGAAATATAGATTTAAGTATTCGAATAGAGTGGTAACTCTATAATGTGAAATTTGTAATTGAATAGGACTCGTTGAAGTATGTGAAGGCCGAAGAAACATTATGTGAGGCTTCGCGGCCAACTTTGAGTTGGTTGGGCTGTAAGTAAACCCTACAGTGGTCTTCACTATTTATTGAATTTATCTTTGTACCTGCATTTGTGTTTAGTTCGCATTGCATTTCACATCATTCTTGGTCATGCATACATGACATCCGCATGGAGTGGCCCCTGCTTCGGTCGTAAGAGTGTGAAGTGCTCCACTCCAGGCTAGACGTACTGCAGGCGTCTAAGGTAGGTAATGTTGACTCCGGGGTAGCATGCATTGGACTTTCAGTACTGTTTTAGGTTCATTCTTAGGTCAACCAACCTGTTTGTGAACCTTAAATAGTAATGAAAGGGTTTCTCGTTGTTATATAAATTTCTTGTTAATTTGGAAATGCAAATACATGTCGTCATGTATCCAGACTAACATTTACAGGAGTACAAAGTAGTGTAGGAATTTACTTACCTGACATTTTCGAGTTGTTTTTTGATGATGTGAGATATTCAATGAAGACAATGAAGAACAAATAAGACTCGAAGATTAGGTGAATGTTTTACTTTCTTAAATTTTATTTTTCTTGTTGTAATAATTTTATATATACTATTTTGGGTTCCGGGGTGAGCGTAGGACGTGACATACACTCAAATAGGTTGAAAGTCTCCAAATTTGATATATATTGTGAACTGCGAGGAGCTGTGAGTCATTCTAGGCTTCTCCCCAATCTGCTGTCTATTGGGTTATATTCTCGTCGGTCCACTTATAGGGGAGGTGCTGCCGAGATTTTTATTAAAATACAGAGAATAGTCCGTATTATTTCCTAATTTGATCCAACTAAACGTATAATGAATTTGGGTTGTAATGAGGATATCAATTTATATTTGGAGCTGTTTAAGGATTGAATTAAGAGTCATTTCGAGGTTTGAAGTTAATTGTATGAGTTATGAACCTAATTTGGATAATTAGGTTAGGTTAGGGCTTAGTGAGACGGGCCCTGACAGATGTCTTCTACGTTTTCTCCACACAAACTCCTTAATACTCAAACATAATGTAAAACCTATGCTAAATTACTCTAATGGTGGCTAATAATTGGTATGTGATGAGTTTACCACGTCCTAATAACTATTTATACTTTTCAATAACAATTAGAAACCTTATTTTACAATTTAACTCGAATTAAAACTCTAACTTCCTATTTTTCGTGTGCATGGCGCTGTAACTAATGCCTCAGCACCGTGCCTTATAGGCCATTGTGCCGCCACTGGGCTGCCAGTGTATGCATGTATTTTGACTCCCTAGTGCCTCGGCACTGTCACTATCTTACTCGGCGTTGTCCCTTTTGCACCAGACCTCCAGACTTAGTTTTCTTCACTGTTTCATCTCTCTCATGTCGTGCTTTTCTTTCCCACGCTTTGCCTTGTGTGCCCACAGTGTCATCACATATAGCTATGGGGTTAACCTTTTTTCATGGGTTTTTGCTCCATTTATTCTAGTTTTTACTCAATTCCTTCATTTACACTTTAATTCCATTAAAATGCTATAATACAATGAATTAAAGCTCATTTAAGGGTATTTATACTAAATATACTATTAAACTAACCCTATATATAAGTGTAAATAATCATTTATCAAGAAGCACCGAAAGGAATAGTATCAAGGTGATTCCAAGGAAGTCGAAACCAAAGTTCAAGATCATACCGAGACTTTAATTAATCATGAGGAGAGATCCTGGAGACATATGCATACCAATAAGAATTGATGAACACCAATTTAGAAATTTCTTCTGTGATACGGGAGCCTCAGTCAATGTCATGCCTATAATAGACATGTTACACGCTGATTTAAAGATCAATTGTTCTGATACAACAAATTTGCAAGTAGTTGATGACAAATTGGTACCAATCATCGGAAAGTCTTGAATGTGCATGTGAAAGTGGGTAGATTTACATTCATCGCAGATGTTGAGGTTATGGATCACAATATGGATGATGATGTTTGTATGATACTTGAGTGACCATTCATGAACATTCCCAATGCAGCATTGTACAAAAGGAAGAAAAAAAATCACAATGAGTATCGAGGAGGATGATGTCGAGAAGATTGTCTTTGTTGATGGGAAAAAAGTACATCCAAATAAGAACGATATTATTATCTCCAATCTACAAATAAAGTATCTCGATTTAGACTTGAACTAAACGAGCGAAAATGCGTCGGGCTAATAACGTTAAACTAAGTGCCACTACAAGGCAGCTTGTGGATTTTTAAATTTTGAATTTTTTATTTTAGTCAGTCAAGTTGTAATTTAGTTTAATTAAGGAAAACTTAAACATTTCAGTTTTCTAACTTTTAAAAATTTGTGCTAATTGTTCAGGTAATGATTCATTAGAATGGAAAAGTTTCAACTAACTCAGTAAAGAGCGTAAAAGAGCGAAGGAGTTACAGCGGTAAAGGTAACATACATGGGCAAATCATGAGTAAGTTTTTATGGAATTTTTTTATATATACATGAATTTCACGTGGTCATGACACATTGTGTTGTAATACACAAAGTCGGGAGAGCGCCAAATATGAATTAATGAAAAAATATGCAAAATAACATGGACAGACAGCTCGACGCCGTGTGTGTAAACACAAGGCACCGTTGGGTATAAGGCACAGCGCCAGCAAGGCACTGAGCTGTAAGCACAAAAGCCTCAGCGTGCCTAATGTTGTCACGACGTCGTGCCCTATAAAGGACTGCGTCAGTGTCAAAGAAAGGGGTTTTAAACCCTCTTTCACCACATCTTGCACACTTGCAACCTATTCTATACATAACCAACCAAGCATACATCCCTCTAGAACTCAAAATTGATCATTTCTAAGTGAGAAAAAAGAGATTGTAGTGATTTAGAGTGAAAAAAGAGAGTGCATTATGGATTTGCACAAAGAGGAGAGCTATGACATTGATTTGGGGATTTGATTCAAATGAGCATTAGGGTTTTAATTTGTGTTCAAAGTGAGGTTTTGGATTGATAGAGGCTTAGATGAGTATTCTACATCGGAAAATAGTCCGATATTGAGGTAAATTTACAATTTCATTAGTTATGCTTTTACATTTTGAGAAATTTTGATGAAATTGCACGAATTGTGGATATGAGGTTGTTCGATATGAATTTCTATTTGTGTAAATGTTGAGCATCAATGTGACTTATGGAGAACTAGAATATGTATTTTGCATCATTTGGCATGTGAATGATCTTTGTACTATAAAATTTTGATTTTCGGTGATTTGAATACCTATGTTATTAGTTGTTGAGTTGTGTGAATTTTGAGAAAAATGTCGGGAACAAGGATGCAACCAAGTCAAGTGACTGAAGTGAGAGCAAATTATTTTGAGGCATCATCCTCAATAGATCCTAATGAGGAACCTATGCCATTTAAGTCGAAGTACTATATTAGTAGATAGGCTAATGATAGATATGATATCATTAAGCATTGAGAGTTCATTTGCAAAAGAGGAATTAATTTGCCGGTCAAGTATGACAAAAGAGTAAACACCTTCATTAGGTAACAAGGTTGAGAGCAATTTACTCAAGGCTATATGGAAAATAAGGTTAAAGGAATGAGTGAAATTGTATACGAATTTTATGCCGATGCAAAGTTTGCTAAGAAAAGTGACCTAGTGAAGGTGAGAGGGGTGTTTGTCCTTTAATAGGCTTGCGATTAATAGTATCTATGGGTTTAAGCATATGAGTATGACTGAAGTTGAATAGAGTTTTCCGAATAATCTATATGAGAAACCCTGTAACATATACTCTTTTAAAGTCATAGAGCGAGCATTGGTTGTCCGAGGACAACAAGGATAGGTAATGGGACATGAGAATATGCCGAAGCACATTAAGAAAGGGAGTGTAAGGAAAGTCTACAGAATGTGGCAATACTTTTGTGACGGCCCCTCTCCTAATCTAGGGCACCGCCCGGCCTAATCCCGTAATTAAGCCCTAATCATATCCACGCATGACTTAACTACGTATTAGTCAGCCTTTACAACCTAGACGCCTCTTTTCTCGTGTTCAGGATAAATAATACACTAGTCCTACCAGTTTATAAAATTTAGAGTTAATTAAAACTTTTTATTAAATTAATTAATTAACGGAGTCTTATTGATTATGCGGAAGCAATTAGTAACTTATGCGGAAGCCATTTATAGACTCCTAAGTGTGGAAAATCAGGAAATGACATCACATATATAAAGTCCTTAAAATGCATTGAAACAATAAAATAGTCTAAGTCAAGTCGGGGAACTAACGCTCAACCCAATATACAACCCCAAATAGTATCTAGAAGACATAATATATACAATCAAAATACAAAAAAGATCTGCAATCGAGGCAGTGACGCGCCACAGGCTCAGGGATAATCGCTGATCTTCTCCTTGCTTGGCCTGCTGGTAGACGGCTCTGCACCCACCGATCTTCTTAGCCCTTGATCTCTATGGATTTATGTATCCCGATGAACATCTAATGGTCCACCTCTTGCCATAGATCCCACTAACTCCCACTATTTCAACCTCAAGTGACACCATTTCATTACTCACCTAGTTCCTAGATGTGCCAATGTGTATCTCTAGACCAATCCTATGCTTTTCATTTAATTTACTCAACTATAGGCCTTTAATTTGATTTACATTAACAAACACAACCATATGCTTATAAGTAATTCCTTATTTCATATTAGTATTAAATAAGACTTACCAAAATGCTAACTACCCGGTTCCCCTGCTCGCACGCTACTCGAGGCGTGTCCCCGCTCTCGTCTCGACGCCTACAACTGTACAAACCGACTTAGTAAGTCTACACAATACATAACACTAGGCACACATCAATACAAAAATACGATATACCTCGGCCGCGTGCCTCGGTCGGTGCACGTATCACAGTGTAGGTCCCGCGTCAAGGGTCGATGATCCTGATTAAGGAATTAAAACGGGGTTTAGAGATTTGGGCCGTGACAACTTTCTTGTTTCTTCATTATATTCAACCACTCAGCAGAGCGATATCAACAAGCCAAAAGTGACTTATTTATTTGAGATTACAAATTATGAGGACTTCAATGTAGGTGAGATCATATACAAGAACCTGAGGGAGTCTATTATGTCGGAGAGAGACAAAAAAATTTTGTTTCCAATTTTGATTACTTAGATGTGCTTGAAGGTCGGAGTGTGATTGCTTTAGGAAAAAAAGTTTGATATTGAGGTCTAACCAACCATATATAGATGAAGAGTTTATGCTCATATTGAAATAACCAACTGGTTACCAAGACTCTGAGGCTGACAGGGAGAAACGAGGGAAACGAACTTGAGGCCGAGTTGTTGGCCAAGCAGCAAGAAGATCGCGCAGCAGCAGCAACAACAATGAAGTTAGCCTAAGAGTTGCAAGACGATGGATATGGAAATGAGGAAGATCACCAGTGGGGATTCGTTGAGGGTTATGAATCCGTAGACCCACTTATAAGAGAGCAGGACTTGGATGTCCTTGACGTTTTTTCACCACCTCCTCCACCACAGGCACCAGTATCACCACCAGAGGACTTGACTCCAAGGCAGTAGAGGCTGAGGATTAATGAGATGAAAAGACAATACAGAGAGGGGAGGGCTTGGTATCAGGAAGCCTTATTGAGATATGAGCAGTATAGGAAAAAGAAAATGCAAGACCGACTGAATGGGCAGCAGAGCTTCATGTTATTTCAAGATCATCAGAGGGGCGTAGCTAGATATGAGAGGAGTAGATGGATGCGACCTACTAATAAGTCTTTTGGCTTTCCAGCAGCATCGAACTACGTGTTTGATTTAGATGTGGTGCAGAGCAAAATAGTGGAGCATCCATTGACACCATATTATGCTGGAGTTGATGATGCTGATGATGATGGTGCACAATCCCGATGTCAGAGTCTTAGGATTTCTTTAGACCTTGAGGAGATGAGAGATATATTGATACTAATTATCTTTAAATTTGGGATATTTTTTGTCACTTATTTAGTTGTTTACATTTTATATTTAGTTATCATATATATCTTGTGTTATTATTATGTGTTTTTTTTGTTTTAGTGTTTCATGTTTCAGGCTTATTTTTAAACCTTGAGGACAAAGTTTGGTTTAAGTTTGGAGACATTAACACTACACTATGGGAAGTGGTAAGAAATGATGAAATAAAGATAAACACTGCAGGTAAGACCATTAAAATTTTATTTTTTGAAGCAGTTAAAGAGGAAAGCATAGTAATGTATTATTTTCCTATTTATCTTAGTATTTGTATGTGTTTAGGTAGTATAGATTACATTATATATAACAATATGTAATGAATAAGTAATTCATTTGCAAAGTTTATGCTTTTAATTGAGGATAAGTAATAAAAAAAGTGCCTTGTTGATATACTCAAAAGAGTATTTTTAAATTTTTGAAGAAAATACCAAATGTAACAATGATATAATTTCATGATTAAAAACCTAGAGCTAGGGAAGACCGTGAACTTGAAATAAAAGCAAGGAGAATACTAGAACACTTCTTGTGGAAAAAGTTAAATATCTGAGGAATTCTATAATAAGTGTGAATATTACTTGATAATAAATAAAAAAACAATTAAAGAGTTAGTTCTAAGAGGAGAAGAAATATGCATATTTAATGAAAAAGTTGGAGTTAACTTGCTTGATAGAGTGAAAGTGAGAAGTGCTAATAAGAGTTTTAAAAATAAAGAAAAAAAGAGAGAGTCCCACAAGTTCTATAGGAAAAGAAGCTGAGAACTTGATGGTTGGAAAAAAATGAGGAACAATGAAATCCATAGGAAAAGGAGTAGGGACCGTGCAATTAGATAATATAACGAGAAATGAGAAAAAGAAAAAAAAGATAAATTAAAGAAAATAAGGCGGAAGTTAGAATAAAACTCGTCAAAGATTTAGCTCGAGTACTACTAGCTTAATTGAATTAAGTTTTCGTTCCAACTATGTTAAGTCCTATAAACTCTTGAAGTGCTAAAGTCTACCAAAATTAGTTTGATCTATGCTTATTTGTTAGTTTCTGAGCTTAATGATAAATCATGAGAGTGTATACTTGCTACTTGAGTGTCGAGATGAAATAAACTTATGAGTAGTGATAGTTTTGGTTGTGATCTACTCTTGAGTTTTGAAAGTGAATCGTATGTGTTGTTAATGCTACTTGTCTTGAAAATATAAGTTTTTGCAAAAGAAAAACTCTTGAGTGGATTATTAATTTGAACTTATTTGGATTAAATGATACTTCATGAACGATGTATAATGAATATGAATTAGAGTGATAGGAGTTGTTAGAAAACTTATTAGAATACACTTTTGCTCGGGACTTGTGGTGTGCGTGCTGCATGTATAACGGCTCACTTGTAGTAATAGTGTAAACAACTTACGTTGATTACATATATCGTCCTTAGGGAAAGGTGTATGCACTCAATACATTCCTAGCTAAAATTACTCTCTCGCTAAGGAAATCCTTTTAGTTAGTTTTATAACTAAACTAAACTAACTTATACTAACAAATCAATGTAAATTAATTTAACTCTTATATTAAGACTCTCTTAGTTCACAACTTCACATAGGTAATTAAATACTATGCTTTTCAATTCACTTCATCATCTTCATCATGTGTATGCAATGTCTAATTTGAATAGACAAATTTCCTTCAAATCCACTTCAACCCACTATCGTGACAGAAAAGATACTAATGTGCAAACTATAACTCCACTTATCAATGTGAAAAATGTAAGCTCCACATTGCTTTAACGTTTCCAATCTTTATATTCATAACCAATTAAGTTTACTATCGTGCCTCCCTAATCAACAATTATCACTCAATGTTGTGTCTTTTGCTGTTGTGTCATCCATATCCGGCTTAAAAGCTTCAATGGCCATGATAACTTCTAAAATCTAATATCAACAAACATGTGATCAATATGTTTGTAGCATTACACTCATAATCAATACAAATTTTAACCATTGCACTTTTTATCTTTCTAATCTACTCATGTTTATAGCAAAGCATTCATACCATATGATCCATTGATCCCAAAGATTAATAAACTACTCACACTTCTTTGAAACAAACATGCACATAGTGGTATTTGTGACGGCCCAATCCCCATAAACTGGGCCCTGCTTGGCTTAAGCCTACGTAGGCCCCCGAGTCGGCCCTCGCAAGGTCAACGGAGGCCTAGTTAACATCCATTTCCATTATTATAAGTTATTTGGTGATTTAAAGTTGAATCGTTGTAATTTGCAAGTTAAATATTTTAGTAGCAGGAGTAAAACTTATACAAACATAAATAATTCGTAGATATAGATTCGAACATCTTAATGGTGTGGGACCCCGTAAATATGATCTCATGCATATATGGTGACAAAAAGTAAGTATACGTGTATTAGATATTGCACTCAGCCCATAAACCCATTTTATAAAATAAGTATGATATAAATACACAAGAAGGACCTACGGGTAGCAAAAAATAGAAGCCAGCTCTGAGAGGAGCTCATAGGAAGTCACCAAGCACCGGCTCTTTGATCTTTGACTTGTGATTGATGGAAGTGACACGAACATACTCTTTTAATCAAGACCAGACACTAGAGTAGTTGGCATGACAAAAAGTTTGAGTAACTCTGTTTTATAATTACGATTCATTTTACAGCGTAGAAGACTGGTGATCGTGACACTAGTCTTCAAATAATCGAATGAATTGGTGACAGTCAAAATAAAATAGCCTATGAAGTTTCGTTGGAGTCAATTGGAAACTTAAATATAGGCATATAAATGGTTAATAAATTCTCACATGCGCATGAAAGTGAAAATTTCAAGTGAACGAGTCCCGATAAGACTTAGGATATCAAACTATAAGTTTGATGAAATTTAACATATCTTTACAAGGATCTTACAGGGAATCAAACTTGAAAAGTTTAAAATGTTGAACCAAAGTAGTATACAACTGATATCAATGAATATGTTGTATATTGGTTCGAATGTTGTGTTACATCACGTAATCAGTCAGTGGTGAAAATCTAGATCACTAGGTTAATGTAAACTGGAGTTGATGTAATATGCCTTTATGGACAATGAAGACACAAATAAAAAAATGAGATGCACAAATTAGAACTCATTTATTAAATATTATGCGTATTGGTTTGAAATAATGAATAAAGTATAGTGTATCTGGCTAAGAAATGTTTGAAGAATTCAATATTCTTCTACTATAATTTGCGAAAAGTTAGAATTATAAAATTGAGTAGAAATGTGATAGAGATAACATATTTTTAAACTTGTGTGAAATACAAGTTAAAGTTTATACTATGAGAGTATAATCATGAATTATGTCGATATCTCTATATAAAAGCTTATATCTACTCAAAGGAAAGATAATTGTCTCTATTCAGGTAAGGAAAGTATGGTGAACAGTTAGTGATTGAGATAGAGATGACAGAAATTTGAGTAATTGGAGAAACGTAGAAACCAATGTGAGTAATTTGGAAATGTGGAAACTGGAGTAGTAGTGAAAAAGACAATCTTAAATAGATTGGCAGTTAAGTGAATAATATGAAGATCTTGGTGAACTCATAAATAGGATAATGGTTTAACGAAGTTAGAAAATTCGTTAATTCTCGAAATAATCAAATGAAAAGTTAAGGGAATTTGATGACGAGTTAGAATTGGTAATTGCTTTCTAGTCCACAATATAAATAATATTGTGAGTAGACATGTAACTCCACCTATAATGTACACTATGTGCGCTACATAGTCGGTCCCAAGTCCGGATAAAGGAGGAGGACTCTGACGCCCATTTTTTTCATATCGAAAAATGGATAAGGGAGGTCCCAAACTCACTTTTCATACCCGAAAAGTGGGGGAGGGAGGCCCCAAGCTCATTTTTCATTCTTGAAAAATGGAGGAGGGTTGCGATAGGTTGACAGCCAGCGTAAAACTTGTCACTTTTCATGAAATGGATCAAACATATATAAACGTTGGGGCGTTCCCACCTAGCGATGCGCTGCATCGGAGCCGGGTGTAGTGAGAAATGAGCAAGGGTGTGTTTCACATCGCCGCACAGGGTGTGAAGAAAAAACGAGCAAAGGTTCCCACACATAGGACGTGTGTGGGTAAAGAAGCTAGTCCCTTAACATCGTCGCCTGGATGTGAAGAAAAATGAGCAAGGGTTCCCACACAAAGGACGGGTGTGGGTAAAGAAAGCCGATTCAAAACATACACGAAAACAAAAACAAAATCATAGATACGGACACTAGATCTTTTAGACAAAATAGAAATAGAAAAGGAAAACAAATACAAAGGGGAGAAAAAATTCGTTTAGGAACATGGAACATAGGAACACTTACGGGGAAGTCAATAGAACTAGTAGATACCATGATTAGAAGGAGAGTCAATATTGTTTGCCTCCAAGAGACAAAATGGGTAGGAGAAAAGAGTAGAGAAATAGGAAGCACATGGTTTAAATTGTGGTACACTGGTATAGATAGAAAATGCAATGAAGTAGGAATTGTGGTGGATAATGATTATAAAGATAAGGTCGTAGAGGTTAAAATAATGGGGGATATATTGATTCTAGTTAAATTAATTATTGGAGACGAAAAAATTAACATACTCAGCGCCTATGCACCACAATTAGGATTAAGCGAGAGCATCAAACGCAAGTTTTGGGACGATATGGATGGATTTATGCAAAATATACCATTAGATGAAAATATTTTTATTGGAGGAGATTTAAATGGGCATGTCGGGGCAAGTAACGATGGGTTTGAGAGAGTTCATGAAGGTTTTGGTTACGGTAATAAAAATGAAGAAGAAGAATCAATCTTAGAATTTGCTTCAGCATACGATCTTGTCTTAGCAAATACTAGTTTTAGGAAGATGGAGTCGTATATAATTACTTTTAGTAGTGGTTATAACAATAGTCAAATATATTTTCTTTTAACAAGAAAAATAGATAGAAAAATATGTAGAGACTGCAAAGTAATACCTGGTGAAGCACTTACTACCCAACATAAGTTAGTAGTACTTGATATTAAGCTAACACGACGACATAATATGAATAAAAGAGTTAGCGACCCTATAATAAAGTGGTGGAACCTAAAACATAGTAAACAAGTAGAGTTTAGAGAAAAACTACTAAAGGAAAATGTTTAGAATCTTGACTTAGATGCTAATACAATGTGGCTAGAAATGAGTAGTTGCATAAGGAGAGTGAGATCAAACGTATTAGGTATATCTAAGGGCTTGGGACCTCCAAAGAAGGAAACATGGTGGTGGAACGAGGATGTCCAACGAGCAATTAAGACTAAAAGAGAGATGTATATGAAAATATCTAAGTGTCAAGATGAAGATGTGTACAATCAATATAGAGAAGCTAGAAAACAAGCTAAAAAATTAGTTAGTCAAGCTAAAACAAATTTCATGGAAGATCTATATACAAGGTTAGGTAATAGAGATGGCGAAAAATATATATATAGGCTAGCCAAATCAAGAGATAAAAAGAAACAAGACCTAAGTCATGTAAGATGTATTAAGGACGAAAATCAAAATGTTTTAACACGCGAGGATGATATTAAGGAGAGATTGAGAAGTTACTTCGACAGTTTATTTAATGATGGCCAAGTTGATACTATAATAGATGAAAATTCACACCAAGAAAGAAATGTAAACTATACACGCAATATTAGAATTGTAGAAGTTAAAGAGGCATTGAAAAGAATGAAAATAGGGAAAACATGTGGCCCAAATGAAATACTCATAGAGGTTTGGAAATGCTTAGGAGAAATTGGATTGACTTGGTTAACAAAACTTTTCAATAAAATTTTAAAATCAAAACGGATGCCAATGGATTGGAGAAGAAGCACGCTTGTGCCAATCTTCAAAAACAAAGGAGACATTCAAAGTTGCTCAAACTATCGGGGAATTAAACTTATGAGTCACACTATGAAACTTTGGGAGAAGATAATTGACAATAGGCTAAGGTGAGAAACAACAATATCAGAGAACCAATTTGGTTTCATGCCTGGGAGATCAACTATGGAGGCGATTTTCCTTGTAAGACTATTGTTAGAAAAATATAGAGAAAAGAAAAAAGATCTTCATATGGTATTCGTAGATTTAGAAAAAGCATATGATAGGGTCCCTAGAGATGTTCTTTGGTGGGTTCTAGAAAGAAAAAGAGTGCATGCTAGATACATAGACACTATTAAGGATATGTATGATGGAGTAGTAACGAGTATAAAGACATTTAGAGGAGCTACAAAAGAATTTCCCATTACGATATGACTACATCAAGGATCGGTTTTAAGCACATATCTATTTACTTTAGTTATGGATGAACTAACTAGACATATTCAAGAGGATATACCACGGTGTATGCTATTTGCAGATGATATTGTCTTAGTGGATGAAACTAAAGATGTAGTGAATAGGAAACTAGAACTCTGGATGAATACATTAGAATCTAAAGGCTTTAAGTTGAGTAGGACGAAAATCGAATACATGCTTTGTGAGTTTGGAAACACTAGACATCGAGATGACGGAGTGGTAAAATTAGGGGAAATAGAAGTTCCTAAGGTGAACCACTTTAGATACATAGGATCAATAATACAAAATGATGGTAACATTGAGAATGATGTCACACATAGAATTCAAGCTGGATGGAAGAAATGGCGGAGTGCAACAGGGGTGATTTGTGATCGAAATGCTCATACTAAGTTAAAATGAAAGTTTTATAGGACCGCAATTAGGCCAGCTATGCTCTATGGAAGTGAATGTTGGGCGGTAAAACAACAACAATTACATAAAGTGAACATAGCAGAAATGAGGATGCTTAGGTGGATGTGTGGTAAAACTCGTAAAGATAGAATAAGAAATATAGAAATTGAAAGACAAGTAGGAGTAGCACCAATTGATACAAAGATTAGGGAAGGGCGGTTGCGATGGTTTGGTCACATGCAAAGACGGCCTACAAATGCCCCAACTAGAAAACTTGACTCAATAGAAATTCGACGAGGTAGGGGCATACCAAGGTTAACATGGGATGCATTAATTAGGAGGGATTTGAATGGTTTGCAAAGCTCACCATCAATTGCACTTAATCGAGCACAATGGAAAAGTTTGATCCATGTAGCCGACCCCAGTTAATTTGGTACTGAGGCTATGTTGTTGTTGTTGTTGTGTGAGTAGACATGTAGAGAATGAGTGAGAGTTCAATGGCATGTCATGTTTAATTTTCTATTCTGATTATAATTTGTGATCTCTTGTCATGAGATGACAAATATAATTCGAGATATATAGTCATAGTATGACTTATATAATTTTAGGTTTCTATTAAGAAACGCTGAAATGGTGATGGATCAGATAGACACACAACTCTACTTAGTATCTGATGTTGTGCTCAAGTATTATTTGCATCACTATGTAATTTGAAATTGATGATAGTCTAAAAAATGATAATCAGCCAACAACTCTGTTGAAAAGATGATTGATGATCAGAAAGTAAATTAGATGTGTATCAGAGTTTAGTGGATAGAGAAAGAATTATCAACGGTTCGTCGAATAATATTCAGTTAAGAATGAAACTGGTTTTATTGAAAAGCAAGATATGTCAGATCTTGCTAAGTATTAATGCTTGAATTATATTCAATGCATGAAATGAGTAGTGAAGTAAAATGTATCGCATATTCCACAAAGTTGATCATTTAACTCATCAGAAATTCACAAAATGCCAAGATTGGAAAAGTAACAGTTATAACTTTTCATTGAACCGAGAATTTGGAAATGAAAAGATGAAATGTTTATGATCTCTACAACCGAGTTATTAATTACAGTAAAGGTGATTGGGTCCATTAATGGTTGCACCTTGGAAATGCTTTTACAGTTTTGATTAAAAGAGTTGTATATGAAGGATCATATTCTCATATTTCTTTTGGTTCATTAACCTGTAAGTTCGAATTTCAAGGATGAAATTTTAATTAATTGGGAATAATTGTGAAATCCGAGAATTTCATAAACTAGATTAGACGACTAATTAAGTGATTTTGGATTTTATTTGTAGGTTGGATATCTGAGGTGGAACCCACGTGTTATGGACCGGAGATCATAAGTTTAACATATTATTTTTGTGTGTCGTATGCCTAGTAGATGTATTATACTATATTCGACGCAAAATAGGGTTAAGTAGAGGTGTAGATGTAGTGTTCGCGAGTTTCGAAGCGCATTGTGAATTTTTAAAACTTTTGATGAAATTGGGGTAATTTTCAGGGTACAAAATGAAATATAAATATTGAGATAAACATGAAAACTTAAAAGAAAATAACAAAAGACTAATAAGGTAGTTACGATATAAAGGGAATTGGATAAGTGTAAGGGCATTTTGGTTTTTTGACAAAAATGAATCGATTTAGTGAACAAATTAGAGGAGGTTTTGATCAAAACCCCTCACCCTTTTCATCTTCTTCCTCAAGTCGTGCCTCTCTCCTCTTTGCTCACTATTACCATCCCTCCTCGATACCTCTCTCTGTTGAGTTCTCCTCGTCTCTGTCATCATTCTCGATGTCTCACTTTCACGGCACTCTCTCATCTCTCGTTTAATCTCTCTCGTTGGACTCTCCCTCACGATCTTTCTTTCCCTCGGTTTCATGGAAAAAGGAAGGAGAAGGGGAATGAATAACTAAGATGTTTCGAGTTGATTGAGGTCAATTTTTATCTAAATCGAAGTAAGAATTTTTATATTTCATATATTGGGTTGGAAATTCATGGGGTTACAGTTGAGGTGGGATTTTCATATTGTAGGAGATAATGGATTGATTAGGTTCGGTTGCTATGGGAGCCATGAATTGGTGTTCTATATGGATTTTGAATAAAACTTTGAGGCAATAGTTGTATGTTTTGATGTTTACATATCAAATTAGGTCCATTAGAATCAGCTTGAGGTCTCGAAAAGTTTCCTAGGTCTATTGAAGTCGAATTGGTTGCTTTCAAAAGTAGTTTTGTAAAAAATAACAATAATAGCGCAATCCTATTTTTTATCCAAGTTTGATCCCCGAGAATCAGATTTGCATTCGGATGCGATTTGGTAGTGTTTTAAAGGCCAGAAAGGAGGCGAAAAATTTGGACTGCACTGTTATTTCTTAAAACTATTTTGAGTAGGCATGTAGAGGCATTGATTTGAGACATCAAATAGGGTACAATTAACTTGCAAATAGGTTCATTTAAATCCTAGTATGATCTACGTTGATGACAAATAAAAGTTGTGGCCAATAAAATTGGTTTGGTCAATGAAAAATATAGTAGAATATGACATGCTAATATGGTTCAAAACTGTCAAATTGTGACAGTTGCAACTTAGCAACTTTGCGTAATGATTTGAATGGGTAATTATTATTCAAATTAACTAAGGTCGGGCTTTTTAGAATCCCTATATATCCTATTTTGAATAGAACCTAAGTTTGGACCTTGGTACAACTTTTAAGTTGGTGAAAAATAGTCGTGAAAATGGCCAATACCAATGAACTAAATTAATTAGTTAATAAAATGAATGGTATTGATTGATGATTAAATAGAGTTGTAAGTCTTAAAATGTGAATTTGTGATGTAATAGGATTTGTTGAAGTACGTGAAATTCGGGGAAACATTGTGTGAGGCTTCGTGATCAACTTTGAGTTGGTTGGACTGTAAGTAAACCCTATAGTGGTCTTTACTATTTATTAAATTATCTTTATACCTGCATTTGTGTTTAATCTGCATTACATTTCACATCATTCTTGTTAATGCATATATGGCATCTGGATAGAGTTGCCCCTCTTTCGGTCGTAAGAATGTAAGGTGCTCCACTCTAAACTAGATGTACTGCAGGCGTCTAAGGAGGGTGATGTCGACTCCGGGGTAACATGCATTGAACTCATAGGACTGTTCTAGGTTCATCGTGAGTGGGCCCACTTATTATGAGCTTAGAATAGGAAATGAGGGATCCACGTTGTGATATAAATGTCTTTTTATTTGAAAATGCAATTACATGTCTCCATGTATTCAGACTAACATTTGCAGAAGTACAGAGCAGTGTAGGAGTTTACTTACTTGACATCTTCGAGTTTTTTTGATAATGTCAGATTCTCAGTTAAGAAAAGAAAGAATGGGCAAGACTCGAAGACCTTGGTGAATGTTATAAATTCTTAAAGTATAAATTTCTTGTTGTAATCCTTTTATATATATTGTTTTGGTCTTTGGGGTGAGCGTAAGATGTGAAATACTCTCGAATAGTTTATGAGAGTATCCTAAATTAATTTTAAGTAAGTTACAATGTTTATATTCTAGTTTGGTTTATTTGAAACCGTAAAGTTATAACTAATGCATCGGAGACTCTAAAATAATTTAGAAATTTCAATTTGATATATATTGTGAACTGTGGGGAGTTGTGAGTCCTTCTAGGCTTCTCCCCATTCTATTTTCTATTAGATGAATTTTTCGGCAGACGACTTTTAGAGGAGGTGTTGTCGAAATTCTTATAAAATATGGACAATACTCAATTTGATTTCCTAATTTGCTCCAATTGAACTAATAATGAATTGAGGTCTATTAAGGATATGAATTTAGTTTTTGGAGCATTATTAAGTATTAAAATGAAAAGTATTTTAAGGTGTAAAGTTAATTATGTTGTTTAGGTGCCTAATTAGGAAAATTAAGCTAAGTCAGGACTTAGTGAGACGAGTCTGACAAACTTGGTATCGGAGTTATGGTTAAGCTCAATCAAGGAAATATAAGAAATGATAATGACGTTGGGTTTATGATTGAGTCGATCGAGAAGTTTCGATTAAGGCTCTTGGATTACATTAAGTTACATGAACTTAAATGATGGTATTGAGAGACAAAGTTCAGTAATGACATCACGATTAGTTGGGAAGTGAATGTGAGTTGGGGATACATTGTTATTATGATATGTTTGTTGTATATTATGTATTATCGTTAGATATACGATAAGAAGTTTATTCCCATTGTTCGCTCGATACTTAACTCGCGAGATATGACGAGTAAGATTAAGAACAAACAATTAAAAATAGAATAGAATTATGAAACGAAACTGAGTGTGATTGGATGTAAAATGAACTTGTGAAGTTCAAATTCACAAATGTATTGTAAGTAGTTCGATACTAATATAACTAATGCAAGTTATCCGTTACAGAACCAATAGGAAATTGGTTGAGAATAAATATAAATGATTCAAGAATGTAAGAATTGATCATGAAATTCTTTGAAATTGAAATTATCGAACTATTACCATTTTAAAACGCCAAGGAAAATGTTAAAACAGACTTAATTTAGGTCTCAAACGATTGGAAATCGTTTCAAAAACATGAAAAATGAAATTGAGACTTGTGGGAAGCATAAGATATGAATAAGATATGACTATCTTAAATTTTAAAATGAGGTTAGTACAAGTTGAGTTCATAACTTGGGAAAACCTATTTTACAAAGTATTGGTTTGATTTATAACAAATTGAAAGTTGTTTCCGAAATGGTCTCAAGGAAAATAAAAGGAGACACATGGTTTTAAAATTAGAAATTGATTAGACAAATTGAAAAATAAAACATAAAGTTAAATTTGGATTAGAACCATGATTTAAAACAATCGAATGATTTCTAAAAGAAGTATTGAATGTCTTTGATTATTTATTACTCAAGTTACTTATCCATAAGTGACGTTGAGTATAATATTTCTATGAATCGAATAAATTAATAATAAACAAATGGAAATACACAAATTAGGAATGATTTTTGTTAATATTAAATTACGTGTTGTTATAAAACAAAGATCGACGAAATTTCTAACTTGAAAATAAAAGGTTTAGTGATAGGAACAACATGTAAGAAGTTAAGGTATTAAGGATGTGGTCTAATAATAGCTTGGATTAGCTATTAAACATCAACACAAGTGATTGTGTTTTGATATTCAAAATACCCAATAATTACTTCTAATCAAATTAAATAATGATGCCCTATCACTACGACTTAAAATGTAACTAATGAAAAAATAGATGTACTAATTGAGAATCAATAAATGGTTTATATAGGACATCAGTATGAGCTCCTATATTGTGAGAATTTCCATTTATAAAACTTAAAGGACTGGAACATCGTCCTTTAAAGTTCTGATTAGCCGTTAAACTAATCAGAGTTTGGGAATTCAAATTCTTCTATCTCTTCAGTTGAATAATAATGAAAAGGTGGTTTAATCAGAAGTAATTTGATGAACAGTAAGAAATAAAGTTATCTTACACAGTCTCTCAAAAAGTACCAAAATTCTTTTTGAGAAAAAAGAATAGTCGGGAAACGTAAGACTAATGAAAACAAATTAAGGCAATAACAAACGGCTTAACCGTTTGAGTCGTAAAATTTCTCTATTTCGAACATAGATTATTTAAATAAGACTTCGATTCATTGAATGATAATAAAAAGTCGCATCATCTTTAGCTTTAATTTCGAAAAGAGAAGAGATGAAACAAATTTTTTTCTAAGTTAAGGTAAAGAAGTTGTAAGTGGTCTGAGTGTTGAATGGAGGTGTGAAAAGTCTGTAAAGGGAAAAAAATGATATCAATATGAGAATAGCTAACATTGAATAAAATTAAACAGAATATAATCCGTGTATAAAATAAAATGAGACGTTGAGATGACTTGTGACAGATGGAAGTGACACAAACGGACTCTTTTAGTCAAGGCCAGACAATGGAGTAATTATGCATGACCAAAAGTTTTAGTAACTCCATTTTATAATTATGATTCATTCACGGTGTAGAAGACTGGTGATCATGACACTAGTCTTTGAATAATCGAATGAATTGGTGACAATCAGAATAAAAGAGTCAATGAAGTTTCGTTGAAGTCAATTGAAAGCTGAAGTATAGGCATATAAATGGTCAATAAATTCTCACATACACATGAAAGTGGAAATTTCAGGTGAACGAGTCCTGATAAGACTTAGAATATCAAATTATAGGCTTGATGGAATTTAAAATATCTTTACAAGGATCTTACAAAGAATCAAACTCGAAAAGTTCAAAATGCTGAACCAAAATAGTATACAACTGATATCAGTGAATATATTATATATTGGTTCAAATGTTGTGTTACATCACGTAATCAGTCCATAGTGAAAATCTCGATCACTAGGTTATTGTAAATTGAAGTTGATGTAAGATGCCTATATAGACGATGATGATACAAATAAAAAATGAGACGCACAACTTATAACTCATTTAGTAAGTATTATGCGTTACTGAATAAAGTACAATGTATCTGGCTAAGATATGTTTGAAGAATTCAATAATCTTTTACTATAATTTGAGAAAAGTCAGAATTATAAAGTTGAGTAGAAATGTGATAGAGATAACATATTTTTAAACTTGTATGAAATACAAGTTAAAGTTTATACTATGAGAGTATAATAATGAATTATGTCGATATTTCTGTATAAAAGCTTATACCTACTTAAAGGAAAGGTAATTGTCTATATTCAAGTAATGAGGAAAGTATGGTGAGCAATAAGTGATTGAGATCAAGATGACAAAAATTTGAGTAATTGGAGAAATGTTGAAACCAATGTGAGTAATTTGGTAATGTGGAAACTAGAGTATTAGTAAAGAAGACAATCTTAAATAGATTGGCAGTTAAGTGAATAAGATGAGGTTCTTGGTGAACTCATAAATAGGATAATAATTTGACGAAGTTAGAAAATTCGTTAATTCTCTAACCAATCAAACGAAAAGTTAAGTGAATTGGTTAACGAGTTGGAATTGGTTATTGCTATCTAGTCCACAATTTAAATATTATTGTGAGTAGACATGTAGAAAATGAGTGAAAGTTGCATGACGTGTCATGTTTAATTTTTCGATCAGATTGTAATTTGAGATCTATTGTCATGGGATGACAGATGTAATTCAAGATCTACAATCATGGGATGATTTATACAATTTTAGGTTTCTACTGAGAAACGGTGGAATGGTGATGGATCAGATAGCACAAAACTTTACTTAGTATTTAATATTATGCTCAAATATTATTTGCATTACTATGTAATTTGAGATTGATGATAATCTAAAAAATGATGATCAGCCGACAAATCTGTTGAAAAGATGATCGGTGATGAGAAAGTAAATTAGATGTTTATCAGAGTTTAGTGGATAGAGAAAGAATTATCAGCTGTTTGTGGAATAATATTCAGTTAAAAATGAAACTAGTTTTATTGAAAAGTAAGATATGCTAGATCTTGCTAAGTATTGATGCTTGAAAAGGATTCAAGGCATGAAATGAGTAGTGAATTAAAGTGTATCGCATATTCCACAAAGTTTATCATTTAACTCGTCAGTAATTCACAAAATGCCAAGATTGGAAAAGTTACAGTTATAACTTTTCATTGAACCGAGAATTTGAAAATGAAAAGTTGAAATGTTTATGATCTCTATCACCGAGTTGCTAGTTACAACAAAGGTGATTAGGTCCATTTAACGATTGCACCATGGAAATGTTTTTACAGGTTTAGATTAAAGAGTTGTATATGAAAATTTTTATTCTCATATCTCTTTTGGTTCATTAACCTATAAGTTCAAATTTCGAGGATGAAATTTCAATTAATTGAGAAGAATTGTGAAATTCGAGAATTTCATAAACTTGATTAGGCGACTAATTGAGTGATTTCAAATTTTATTTGTAATTTGGATATCCGAGGTGGAACCCACGTGTTATGGACCGAAGATCATAAGTTTAACATATTATATTTGTGTGTCGTGTGCCTAGTAGATGTATTATACTCTATTCGACCCGAAATAGGGTTAAGTTAAGGTGTAGATGTGGTGTCTGTGAGTCTCGAAGCACGTTAGGAATTTTCTAAATTTTTGACGAAATTGGGATAATTCATAGGGTTCAAAATAGGATATAAATATTGAGATAAACATGAAAACTTAAAATAAGATAACAAAAGACTAATAAGGGCAGTTACAGTATGAAAGGTGTTGGATGAGTGTGAGGGCATTATGGTCTTTTGACCAAAATGAATCGATTTAGTGAGAAAATGAAATGAGGTTTTGATCAAAACCCCTCCCCCCTTTCTTCTTCTTCCTCGAGCCATGTCTCCCTCTTTTCTGCTCACTGTTATCCCCCTCTTCGATACCTCTCTCTGTCGAGCTCTCATCGTCTCTGCCATCATTCTCGATGTCTCACTCTCACGGCACTCCCTAATCTCTCGTTCCATCTATCTCGTTGGACTCTCCATCACGGTATCTCTTCCCCTCGATTTCATGGAAGAAATAAGGAGAAGGGAATGAATAACCTAGATGTTCGTATTGATTCAAGTGAGTTTTTATCTAAATCAAAGTAAGAATTTTTTATATTTTGTATATGGATTGGAAATTCATGGGGTTACAGTTGAGGTAGAATTTCGATGTTGTAGGAGATAATGGATTGATTAGGTTCGGTTGTTATGGGAGCCAAGAATTAGTGTTTTATATGAGGCAATAGTTGTATGTTTTGATATTTACATATCAAATTAGGTCCCTTGGAATCAACTTAAGGTTTCAAAATGGTTTTATAGGTCTATTAAAGTTGAATTGGTTGCTTAAAAACAAGTTTTGTAAGAAAAGAAAAAAATGCAGTCCTGTTTTTTGACAACTTTGGGTTCGTTTTCGAATAATCAAACAGTGGTTTTAATGCCGAAATTTTTATGGAATAAAATGTATATATACCAAGTTTCATCCCCGTGAATTAGATTTGCATTCGGAGGTAGTTTGATAGTATTTTGAAGGCCGAAAAGGAGGCATAAAATTTGGACTGCACTGTTATTTCCTAAAACTGTTTTGATAGGCATGTTGAGGCATTGATTTGAAACATCAAATGGGGTCCGATTAACTTGCAGATAGGTTCGTTTAAGTCCTAGTATGATCTAATTTAATAACCAATAAAAGTTTTGGCCAATGAAATTGGTTTGGTCAATGAAAAATATAGTAGAATATGACATGTTAATATAGTTCAAACCTGTCAAATTGTGACAGTTGCAACTTAGCAACTTTGCGTAATGATTTAAATGGGCAATTTTTATCCAAATTAACTATGGTTAGACTTTTTAGAATCTTTATATATCTTATTTTGAATAGAACTTAAGTTCAAAACTTGGTACAACTTTTAAGTTGGTGAAAAATAATCATGAAAATGACCAAAACCAATAAACTAAATTAATTAGTTAATAAAATGAATGGTATTGATTGATGATTAAATAGATTTGTAACTCTTAAAATTTGAATTTGTGATTTAATAGTACTTGTTGAAGTACGTGAAAGCCTGAAAAACATTGTGTGAGACTTCGTGACTAACTTTGAGTTGGTATGACTGTAAGTAAATCCTACACTGGTCTTTATTATTTATGGAATTATCTTTGTACCTACATTTGTGTTTAGTCTGCATTGTATTTCGCATCATTCTTGGTCATGCATATATGGCATCCGAATAGAGTTGTCCATGCTTCTATCGTAAGAGTGTGAGATGCTCACTCCAGACTAGACATACTGCAGGCGTCTAAGGCGAGTAATGTCAACTTCGAGGCAACATGCATTGAACTCATATGACTGTTATAGCTTCATCATGAGTGGGCTCGCTTGTTATGAGCTTAGAACAGGAAATAAGGGATCCACGTTGTTATATAGATTTTTTGTTATTTGGAATTGCAATTACATATCTCCATGTATTTAGACTAACATTTACAGGAGTACAGAGCAGTGTAGGAGTTTACTTGACATCTTCGAGTTGTTTTGATGATGTTAGAATCTCAGTGAAGATAAAAAGAATGGGCAAGACTCGAAGACCTTGGTGAATGTTTTAAATTCTTAAAGTTTAATTTTCTTATTGTAATCCTTATATATATATATATATATATTGTTTTGGGCTTTGGGGTGAGTGTATGACGTGAAATACTATCCAATAGGTTATGACAATATCCTAAATTAGTTTTAAGTAATTTACGAAGTTTATATTATAGTTTGGTTTATTTAAAACCGTAAAGTTGTAACTAATGCATCGGAGACTCTAAGATAGTTCAAAAATCTCAATTTGATATATATATGAACTGCAGGGAGTTGTGAGTCTTTCTTGGCTTTTCCCCTTCTGTTGTCTATTATGTGAATTTTTAGGCATGCCATTTTTAGGGGATAATGCTACCAAAATTCTTATAAAATATGGACGATACTCAATATGATTTCATAATTTGCTCCAATTAACTAATAATGAATTGAGGTCTATTAAGGATATGAATTTAGTTTTTGGAGCGTTATTAAGTAATAAAATGAAAAGTATTTTGAGGTGCAAAGTTAATTGTGTTATTTAGGTGCCTAATTAGGGTAATTAGGCTAAGTCAGGAGTTAGTGAGACGGGTCCTGACACACACCCAAGCATTAGACACTCAACAATATAGAATAGAGTCCAAGTAAATAGAATAACAAGAAATAAATTTAAGAATACGTAAAGAATTGGAATTAATCCTCTAGCTGGTTTACTTACCTCAAACTACGTAGAAAATATGCCCTATTGGCTTCTAACACGCCCCGAACTAACCCTCGATGCTCTAATCTATCATCTTAGTTCCTAGCATCCATTTATTTCATTTCAATCCATATTTAGTTGCTAGTTATTCATCGCCGTTTAACTAATCTAAATGACTCTACAAATCACCCAAAATGATTTTGAAAGACCACGGGTCTTAGTTTCAGTATTAGTAAACATACAATAGTGATTAAAACTCAATTATGAGTTGACTAGGTGGGTTGGAGATCCATTTACAAAAATCAGTCTGATGTATACACTAGCTCCAGGTTTTGTTGTAGTATGCTCCAGGGTCGGGTAGAGCTGTAGAAATGCAGTTCTGCACTCCCAAATAACCTAAAACTCATTCTTCAAGCCCCCGTTCATACCATAGCCATAAAATCTGATCAAATACTTTTTTAGGCAATTCAGACAACATCGTAACATCATCAATTTAGTCAATTAGTCGTGCATTTTATAATTTGACCCCATAACAAAAGAACGCTTGAACAATTCATAACTTTGTCAAAATAAATCCGATTTGAGAAATACTTTATAGCTGGATTATCAGCTTGAAATAGATTATTCAAAAATGCTATTAGTTTTTGAAATCAAAAACATATATATTGCTGAATTTTAGAAAATCAGTTTCATGCTTAAAACCCCAACTTTGGCGAAGACCTTCAAATTCGAAAATTAGGATTAAGGAACTCAATTTGACCTTATTTTGATGAAAAACAACATAAAAGAAAACCACAACTTTGTTTAAAACTAAAAGAACTATGATTCAAGGCTCAAATTCACATCCACTAGATGAAAGAGAGCATGAATTTGTTACCTTAAATTGAAGTTTGATGTTTAGCTCTTGATCTTCCGTAGAATGACTTTGATTTCCTTAAATTAAGGCTTAGAACTTGAGATTCCAATGCAAATTCACTTCATCCCTGTATTTCTTGTTTTTGACTATGCATAGTTTTGTGTTGTAGAGACTAAGTGAGGTTTTTATACTCTATGAATTGTGTTATCTCATCCCTAAATCACTTAATCTCATTAGCATCCCTAGATAGATCAAATGGCATCATGTTATCCTACCATCCACTAACTTGAGTCCACTAACACAAACATATACACAAAGTCCTATTGAGATTAGTTGTGACACATATCTCGAGGCGCATAGTTGTTTGTAGGGTTTATTTCACAACTTTAGGCTTTCTATATTTTTTTATTCATTTTATAAATGTTATAGGGTTATATAAATATATACATTGGCTCCATTAATGTTTGTATAAAATTTAAACTAATGACTTACCATTCTGGTCCTATGCTAGCATGCATCTCAAGGCGTGCTCCTGCTCGCGCCTCGACACCTATATAGTAAGATAAATTGGTTTGAAATATATATTTTTGGGTATTGATACGTAATATACACATCACAAAAATGTAATATATCTCAGTGTCAACTCTCAAGAGTTGACTGAGTATGCCACGTCATCATGAGTCCCCCGCTAGAGCCCTATGGTGACATGTGGCACGAGTTAAAATTTCAAGGTCATTACAGTCCCAACTAATAAGAATTTCATCCTCAAAATTGAATAGGTCTAAGTAAGACTTACTGGATTCTAGAATAAGTCTGGATGTGTTCGTAAATCAACCCCTCCAACGCTCCTCATATGAACCCATCTAAATGTGATTTAAATGGGTCATATATATATACTCCTTAAATTGCGGGCCTGTAGCCGCTTCTAATAGCTTAGGGTGTTATTATCAAACTATAAACTTATCCAAGTCACTTTATGGACTCGAATGCCAATGCAAACTGTAGACTCACTCAGAGTCATTTCAGACAACACGATTCTTAATTAGAAGCAATGAACTCATGTAAGGTCACTCCCCATTTGCTCGACATTTAATAATCAACTGCGGACTTATGCAAAGTCTCTTTAAACAGCTCGACATTCAACAATGAACTGCAGACTTATGTAAAGTGTATTCATATAGCTCGACTCCTAACACTACAACAAATTGGTGGAATAGCATCAAAAAATTGTGACAGAAAGAATCTGTTGCTAAACAGCAACAAATCAACAATAGTTGTGCATCAAACAATCCGTTTGACTCAGTTAACCAAAAAACAACAATTCAATGACAGATCGTATGTTGTCACAAATCAGTCGCTGGTTTCTCCCGCCATACATTTCCCGCCAATATGATGAACATTGAGATACGAGTAAATGTGGCTGTGACAGATCTGCTACAGATCAACGACAGACATGATTTTGTCACTGATCTGTAGCAAAGTGAAAATATTTAAAAATGAGGTTGTGACATATCTGCGACAGATCAGCGACATAATCATGTATGTCGCTGATCTGTAGCAAAGATCTGCTGATCAGCGCAGACTTAACATGTCGCTGATTTGCGACAGATCAGCGACAAATTACAGTGACAGATAAAATCGATCCCTGATCTGTCGCAAAAATAATCAAATAGATCTGATCTGTCGAGGACACATTTGTTTTCTTCCTCAAGAAGAAACGAAGAGAGAGAGAGATAGAGAGAGAGAAAAGAAGAGAGAGAGATACGACAGAACCAGAGAGAGAGAAAGAGAAAGAAAGAGAACGACGGAGAGAGAGAGAGAGAGAGAAGGAGATTGGCGGTGCAGACCAAGAAGAGGCAGGGTGCAGGGAGCTCCGGCGAGGAGCGAGTGCGGCGGACCTCCAACTCACAAGGCACGGCGGCTCGCGGTAGTAGCAAATCAAATCAACGAGCGGGTTGGATGGCCGGTGCGAACGATGGCCATGAGACACGCGGACGAATCGGGTGGACAAAGGCAGAAGCGAAGGGCGGCGGCTCAGGAGCTGCGACGCGAGACGATTAAGGCAAGCGCGCGACGAACTGAACAACGCGGCGAGCCAGGCGAAGAGCGAGCGATCGCGGCGGTTCTTTGGATCGACGCGGGGAGCAAAGACGGCGGCGGCGCAGCGACGAACCGGCAGCGACGCGACTAGCGAAAGCGATCGTGGCGGGCGGCGGTTGAGGCAAAGCCGCGACGAGGTGGCGCGGGCGTGATGACTACAACGAGCAACGCGGCGCGGTCCACCAGACGCCGGCGAGAGGAGCGGACAGCAGCGGCTCCGGCGGACCAACAGCTTCGATGATGATGGCGGCGGGCGACGCGAGGTCGCGGACGGTGGTCCAGGGATCACGCGCCGGCGAGTGGCGGCGGCGGCGCAAGCGATTAGCTGACGGGAACGGCGTAGAGCAACGGCGCGGTGGCACGTTGTCGGGCCGATCGATCCCCGGCGAGACAACAACAGTGGACAAGGAGTCGTGACTTCGACGAAGCTCGACGACGCGATGGATTCAAATGGATTTTGGATTAGAGACCTCCATTAAAGGCCATGGTGAGGTTTACTTCAATTAATTTGGTTGTGATTTGTATGACTTCAATTAATTTGGTTGTGTTTTGTACACATTGTATATATGTAAATTTGTGTAGCCAACTTTTGTAGTTGTTTGTATTTTGTTGAATAATGTTCATCTAGTACTATATAGTATAGTACTAATTAATTATGAAATGTTAATCTCATCCTTTTGTAGACATTGTTTGTCAAATTTTGATAATATACATACATCTTTCCAATTTTGGTATTATTAGTAGCTTTTAATTTGTTTTTGCAGATTTTACTGCAGCTTTTTATTTTACTATTTACTGTTTATAATTTCTTTTGAAAATTACCATTCGACAATAGCAACAGAATTGCGACAGACAACGTCTTTGCTGACTAGGCACAATCAGCGATAGACAAAGTCTGTCGCTGAACAGCAACAATAGATCAGATCAGCGATAGCACGCGTCTTTGCTGACTAGGCAAATCAGCGACAGACCGTGTCTGTTGCTAAATAGCAACAGATTTGCAACAGACACGTATTTGCTGACTGGACTTCGATTAGCAACAAACCCGTTTCTGTTGCTGTTCAGCAACAGACGTTTGTCACAAATCTGTCGTTGAACAACAACATAACACCAAATCTGTCGCTGAGTTGCACCAGCAACAAAGAGTTTAGCAACAGCTACTATCTGTCGCTGATTTGTTGCAGAGTGGCTTAGCAACAGAACCGTACCTATTCAGCATCAGATTAGTTTGTTGTTGATTTGGTTTTTTATTGTAGTGTAAGTCTCATCAAACTGTGAGCTTTTACCACTTTTGACTGCTTGTTTTCTTATAGGTCCACCAGATTGTGGTTTGTAAAAAAAATTGACAGCTTGATTCTCCCCAAATCAACTACCGGCCTAACCTAGCCTCTTTTAAATATTTCAAAATAGATCTCACAAACTGTGGGCTTCTGCCGCTTCTAACAGTTTTAACTTCCCAACACTAGGCTGTGGGTCTACTTAGTTGCTCCTAGTTCCCGAAACATTGATGGGGACATGAATGATTTCATCATGGATGTCACCCATTAATGCATTATAAGGTCCAGTAATCACGACGTAAGACATCACGATCGCTACTCGTACGTTCAACTTGTGATTACTTTCCCAACCACTTGCATCTCGGACGCAAGTTTATAACCCCCTCCACAAAATTTAAGGCTCAAAACCGTTCTCAATATTTTCATTGACCACTATCATTTCATTAGTTCTCATTCATACTGAATAGAGACAACTAAACTCTCCATAAATTCACAACAATGCCCAGGCATTAGAAATGTTCGACAAAGTTGAGACCATGGCCGTCATGAACATAGAGTGTTCATTTATCATATGTTAAATCACAACTCATCTAGTTCTGCTTCTCTTTAGGTGGGTTCAAGGCAAGTTTTGGTATCCCATATACCAAAATCTACCATAATCTTACACTCCTCTCGGACTCTAAACTAAAGTTAGGTGTTTCTCGTCCTTGACAACGGTACAAAGATTAATTGGTATTATACCTAGTAGGTGTCAACCCTAACTCAATCAAACAAAGTTCGGAATTGCAAGGTAACACCTAAGTTCCAATTTATCAATTTATACATAATATAACGATAACTAGAAGGAATTGCAAGATAACACCTAAGCCTAGTGACCAGCATCAGGACAGCTCCAACGAGTCTAAGAGTTGATTTTCTTGTCTTTATATATATTTTAAGAGAGGAAAATTGAGAAACTTGTTATTTTTGTAATATATTCAGAGAAGATACATTATGATGTTGTTGTATTTTGTACTATAACCACACAACACATCATTTGCATGCATTTTCAACTAATCCACGTACTTATTTCACTATATTTCATTTCATTCCATTTCTTTTCTTCTATTATTATATTTCACTTGTCTTTTGGAATGAGTATTAAATGTCCTACTTTCTTGAAACTTGAGGACAAGATTCAAGATAAGTTTGGAGGTATGCAAGAATGCAGGTTTGATGGAATGCATGGATGAACCGTAAGGATTTTTGTAAAATTCTCGCGATTTTCAGATTTTTTTTTCAATTTTTCTGCGAAATTATGGTAATAGGATTTCATTTTATTCATTGGATTGATGGATTAGTAGGTTGTGTACATTTTCCATACTTGTGATTTTTTTTTTGTTTTTATCCATGTTCTTGAGCTTAATGTGAATGCTTATTTCTAGCTTGGAATAATGGTTGACACTTTGAGAATTCATATGTGGATTGATGTTGCCAATATGGACAAGACGTTAGGTATAGCATAGGTGAGAAATCATGTTCTTGCGATTAGTCTACTGAGTGAGTCTACATCAAAGATTGCTAATGCGGAGTCGAGGCTCTTTGCTAGATATGGAAGTAGGTAAAAGGTCACGTTAGGACAAGATTCAACTAAATCTCTACAGATTGCAAAATAGGTTTGCATCCATTTGAAACTGAGTATTAACTTGAGAATAAGTTTGGGGGAAGATGCAGGTATTGTTTGTTTAGCCCATAGCCTTAGCCCACCTATAATTTATCCTTAGTTAGCCCAGTTGAGCCAAACCAACCTGATTTTTTTTATCACCCATTGTGAAACCTATAGCCATTAGCCTTGTTATCCTTTTACCAACATTAAGAAGCTAGCTTAATTATAGCGAAAATGAGAAGTGTTAATTGGAGTTTTTAAAATAGACAGTCCCACAGGTTCCACAAGAAATGGAGCAGGGAATCCAGTGGTGGGAAAAAATGGAAAAAAGTGGAATCCATTAGAAATGGAGCAGGGATAGTAAAAAATATAATAAAATAAGAAAAAAAAAAGAAAAAAAGTTATAAAAACGAAATAAAAGGCAGAAGTATATTAAAACTCCTTAAAAAGATTTAGCTCGAGTGCTTGTAGCAAGATTAAGTAATTCTTTCCATTGTTTTGAATCCTTTAAATATCCATCCTTGTTAGCCTAACCCAGCCTTTACAACCCAAAAGAAAGTCCTATCGGCCCAATTGATATTTTAAAGATAATCAATGGAATTGTTGCATAATTTTCTATTTGTGGAATCTTGGTATTTAATGCCCTGTTTAGATATTAAGTTTTCGAATTGTTAAAAGTTTCGAAGTAACTTGTAAGTTGAAATGTATGTTATGTATGAAAGTTGATTATTTTATGCTCCTTTGCGACGAGCAATTGTCTAAGTATGGAGGTATTTGATAAGTCGTCATTTGTGCTAATTTTTAGGGTGATTTTCCTACTAATTTCATGACTTTCATCATCATTTATGTTGTTAAATCGTTTTATTTCTATTTTTAGGTAAAAATAGGCTTCTATACAAAAGGAGTGATTTCCAGAGAAATTTAGCCAAAATATTGAAAATAGGTCGAGCGTCTTGCATCGACCTCGGTACAAAGCTAAATTCCCTAGGAAATGTTGGATCAAACTTTGCTGGACTGCAGGAAGCTCACTGAAAATGTTGTGGGAAAAGCCTGGTGAAGACCCAGGAGAAAGACTGAGCTCGTATCTCGAGAAAAATCTTAGCGCCTTCATAGCGATTTCATTTGTACCTACGACGCTGGCTAATTGTTGGCTTCGACTCAGAATAAAATTGGGCAGAAATAAAGTGTCATAGCAATGTTGCAGCGATCTCTCAGTGATGTGGCCATGTGAATGTACGACACTGAAAAATTCGGATAATGTTAGTTTCTAATTTGGTCGTTCTCAAGATTCCTATTTTGATCTTATTCTATCATATTCCTACTATAAATAGGAGACCCCAAAACAATGAAAAATATATAGAATTCTAGGGAGAAAAACTTTTATTAGGTTTTACATTTGAATTCTTGGGCGGAGACATCTTGTTAGAATTCAACCATTCGGTATTTATAAGATTTTATTTTGTTTTTATATTTTACATTCTAATTTATTGATTGAATAAACTTCAGAGTTTTCTTTATGATAATGAGTGGCTAAGTTCCACTATCTAGGCTAAAGTGTTTGATTTCTAGGGATTTATAGGATTTGGGAGGTTTATGCACTTCAATTATTTTTTGTTTGTTGCTGATTTTTGTATTATTAATTGCATCATTGTTCTAAGGTTTTAAATTACGGTTGTAAGCCTTAAGTTTCCCTTTTTTGTTGTGTAAGTGATAAAGGTTAGAAACTATCGCCAGTGATCCTATCGTCCCTCAGTAAGTGGATCACGTTAGTGGCAAGTGGGGCCTTGTTTGTTGGTAATCGATGTGCCTCTATGTTGTTAGAAAATGAGATGGATGGCAGTGGTTTTTGATTTCCACACATGAAAGATGGACAATTTGACACTAGTTATCACTCATGATAGGTGTTCTCATGCTTCGTTAATGCTGCTAGTTTATTGAAAACCTCTGACATATATAATAGCTTTGCAAGTCTAATTAATATGTGCACATTCCTTCCACTGGTATGAGGAGAACGAGGTGACGAGAGTCACCATAAGCCTATCTATGAGAATCAATACTAGGACAAACATTTGATCAACTGACGATTGAATATGTTCCCTAAAATGTCAATTCACACCTTAGTTTATAGTCTTTTATTCATTGATTTCAGTTTTTAAGTGCTTTATTTTGCCTGCATTTAATTTCCTAGCATAGTGTAGTTTTTGTTTTCGAAAACCTCTATTTTCCCATAACCTAAAAAAGAACATCCATATCCTTATGGATTGGACCTCATACTTGCCTAACTACAAATTAATTGTACTAGGTGAAATCGGGAGTATTTTCGGTGATGTTTGATGCGGCATCACACTTCTGTGCCTTATGTTTAATCAAAAGATATCGTACGACAAAAGGATGTGATATACACCATTGATTAGGTTGTATCGATCTTAATCTTAGTGCAACTTGGGTAATCATAATGTAATTCTAGAGATCGGTTATGACTTGTGTACCAAAAGGGGTTTCGGTTCACTGCTAACGCTATATGAACCTATTGAGTTGCACACAATAAATGACTTTGCATGATTTGAAGTGGTCCCGATTAATGAATTTTATGGGATAAAATTCATACTAGAAAATCTATTACGTTTTACTATACTACTGGTTATTTAAGTTGGGGCATATATGTCATTCACTTGAAAACCCTAAATATAATAGTTGTACAAATAAGTGTGTAACTGAAAGCATAATATACGTATAAAAAGGTTGAAACCCTAAAATGAATTAGTTTTTTTTTTTTGGCTTTCTGTAGGTTTTTTAGACTTCGTGGAGAAAGAAAAATGTTTTCTAGGTCTCCCGAAGCTACGACTCCAACTCTTAGTCAGCGTTCGTATGTGGATTGTTGATAGAGAGCGTTCGTGTGAACGTCTTCAAGATCGATCAACACAAATAGGAAACCAACGTTCAAGGTATGTCTTCAATTATGATAAATAGATCAATGGATTTCATTTGATCTGGTTTGGGTTTTGAACATATAATTTAAAATTCTACTACGTTTTCAAACCCCGAAACCCAACACGAATATGATCAACTTTTTGTCTTGACACTTGGAAAAAAGTAGAAGAAACACTAAATTAAAACTGTGATCTGGTTCCTTCTTAATTCCATGATTAGAGACTTAGTACAATGATTGAATGGTCTTTATACTAGATATTGCAAAAAGGACAAATGATTAAGCACTACTTCCGGAAAGAGTTAGATCTTTTGGATTTTAAAACAAGGATGTAACAACTCAAGGCGAAATCTTTATGATCAAAACACCCAGAAAGGGAAGAAATAGGACTTCTTTGATTTAGCCAACAACCTTTATGAAGCATCCCCTATCCCAATCAAGGCAATACTCAACCTGAAACCCTAATTAAGCCCTAGTACACCAGACAACTTAACTAGATCCAGCAGCCTCTTCTTAAAACCTAATAAACTCAACATGTATATCTTGATAATCGAATAATAATTAAAACAAAAGGAAGTGGAATTTAAAACTTTTTTGATAAACCACAAGATATACAAAAGCCAGCATAAATGTTACTTTAAAACCATATTCCAACCCCATTTATTACAAAATAGTAATTCAATACAATATGAAACCAATAAAGAAATCAATTCACCATAGAGAATATTATAAACTTCTAATCTTCTCCATTCTTGAGTCGAAGCGCGCACACGTCGTTAACCTAAATTGCTAATTAGGGAATGAGATCTCCAACTTGCTCAGTGAGTGATGCTCGTAAACATATCAATTAGCAACTACTATGAATGAATAAATGAATAGCAATATGAATCCAAAAATATATATATTCAGGCATTAAAATTGATATAACAATAAATAAGGGAATGCAAGTTCAAAGGTTAATTGCAACTGTACTTGTGACTTGTGTTTAGATTTATGTTTTAGAGTTATACTCTCGCCTTACAAAAGAATACTTCTACAGAATCTACATGTTGACCGATATGGGGTTGTGCCAGCGGATTCAAATGTAATCGAGCTATTAACTCTTAATAACTTGAGAGTCATACTCTCACCTTACCTGAGAATACTATCTACATAACCCACATGTTGGTCATCATGTAATTTTGTATGTGTATTTAAGTGTAACTAAGTTACTAACCCTAAATGGATAGTGAACGATTAAGGTAAAACTCCGGCCTACTGAGGATCAATGGGCGGAATCCATTTTCATGTTAACCTTTTTTTTATTAGGACGAAAGGCTGAATTAGGGATGCAAGTGGGCGGAAAATCACCGTGGGGAACGGGGAATCCCCGCAACGGGGACGGGAAATAGAAATTTAAATGGGGATGGGGAGAGAATTGCATACCCGCGAGATTACATGTATGAGGATGGGTAAAAAAATATATCTGCGAGGATCCCACGGGGAATTCCCATTAATAATCTCCACGGGGATCCCCGTGGGTATCCCCATTGGAGGAGATCCATGGGGATCCCCATATATACATGTATACAATATGATATATTATATATAGGTATATATTATATGTATATATGATATTCCATTGGTTTCTAAATAAATAAAATATTTTTATTAACAAACTACATTAATTATATATTTTGTTTTAGTTGTTTGCAACTATATTTAATTTACATTTTACAAATTTAGAATCAAATGAAAAAAAATGTAAAACCTTATTCTACAAATTACTAAGCTACATTTAACTATATACCTATGCTAGCAATAGACATATGCATATTATGTGTATAAATATAATTTAAGAATATCAATATACATATACATATGAATGTGTCTTTGACACCTTACTTTTTATAATTCTTTTTGAGAAAAATTAAGTGGGGAGAAATATTTCCCTGTTGTGAATCCCCGTAGGGATCCCCAATGGAGAACTAATGGGGAAAAAATTTCTCCACGGGGATTCTCCATCCCCACAGGGATTAGATGAGAATAGGGATGAAAATTCATCCTCACACGGGGATGAGTATAAGGATGGGGGATGAATTATTAAGCGAAGATGGGGACGTTGATGGGACCCCATCCTCTACCCTCCCCATTTGCATCTCTAGGCAAAATTCATTTCCAGGCTAACTTTCACATCTCTACATCCCGATCATCCTTATCGACACTTCCGAAGATTTTCATATTTAAAAAGAAATACAGTCAAGTCACAGTACATTGCCTCATTCTCAGTCCATAATGTTATATGAACTAAATATATTAATTACGTTGTATAGTTGATAAGAATATGAATCCCACTTACCTGTACCGAGCTTTCCTAACTTTGTCGTACCTCCCGACCCTCTAAAATAACTCTCAGGTAAATCTACACAAATATTGAATAATTATGATCAGTTCTAGTCTTAGGCTAGTCGTAGTATCATCCTTGAACCCCAACCAATGTCGCGTTCGAAACCAACGACCCGATTTTTATTTTCTTAATTTATCATAAAGTTAGGCTCACATCTGGTTACAACTGTTATTGTGGAACTTCAATGACAATAACAATAGTGTAGCTACAATAGTTGCAACTGCAATTTGCCACTGCGACAGTAATATCCAATACAGCTACAACTGCAGTATTCGAAACTGCAACATTAGCATCAAATACAGTTGAAACTGCAACCAGAACTTTAAAGGAATTTTTAACTCAAATTGCGCTAATGGCGCCATAGCATTGGGCTTCACAATGCCACTTAAGGCGCCAACCATTGGTCCTGGTCACTCCCATTTTCACCATTGATGACGCCAATCACTGCGGCCACTTAAACATCATTTCTCAAATCCTTGACTTCCCTAACTACACTTCAGTCCAATTACCACATAATACATTTTTCAGTACACCTGTGATTGCCTACATAAAGGTCTTACATTGACTTTAATCCATTCCACAATCATAAAGTGTAGCAACAGATTATGCCATTTATTAAAGAGATCAAACTCAAACTCATCAATCAGTCATATATATTTGATTGAAAAATATTAACAACAACAACTAAGCAATATGGCAGCAGTTCATTCAGCATTAGTTGTTTAATTATTCACCAAAAACAAGTCTCAAGTGACCCCAATTGAAACCAATGAACACTAATATATGTCCTATAAACTCATATATCTAGCTAACACGAAAAAAAACCCATTAATTTCTAGCTTTATATCTTATATTTTGACCCAAAAACTTGAAAAGAAATAGATGAACTAATTAGGAGAATTTAAAGCTGAAATTTATCTTTTCTTAATCACTATGGCTAGTATCAATCCTCTCCTAAACTCATGTGACCGATCTCCCAGCTAGCATTTCATCTAAGCTTGTCATGTTCTCTCTTTTATTTTTGATGCTGCATCGATCTCTTTAGATCAAAATGAAGCTTTTGTTCATGAGCTTCTCAATTTTCCATTTTGTTATTTTTCATATTTGATTTCCTCGAGATGTGTGTTGCATATCTTGAGGATGATCTAATGATCTACATTAACCCAACAAAACCGATAACAACAACAACAAAATATAAGTTGTTCTTACTTAAGTTAGCCTCTAAGTTAATCATCATCTCATCCAAGAGATTTTTGTTGCACATCTAGAGCCTTATCAATTAATATAAAAATCAACAACACAACCTCACCACCACATGCCACCTCATGCAACACATGATTCACTTGATCATTTTAGAGATGTCATTCACGCATCTCAAGGCATAACAATGGCAATCACTCACTGTACGCGCTCCTAGTTACACTATTCATCGCCTTGACTCAAGTGTAACACATATCTCAAGGTGAACCCAATATTTAAAATTTAATTTGATTTCAACTATAGTATTCATATATATATATAGATAACTATGTATTTCGCGCCTATAAATTCACCATGCGCGCCAACTACCACACTCGGGTGTGCACACCATTGTACATCCCCCGCATGTAAGCCTCAACCCTGCATGTCACTAGGCGCCCACCAATTATTAATTATATCAATATATATTTAAACATACAATATATATACCTATATTCACGTGTTTATAATTTCACCATGCGCGCCAACGAGTACACTCGTCATGCATGCAAACCCACGATCCATGTGCATCACCCTTGAACCACGCATGGTTTTAGGTGTCCCATAAATTTTCAATTATTCAATTATAGGCCAATTAATTCAATTATTTCCATAATTAATAATACAATCTATACAAACGCCAAACGACATGCAAATCCACGCACACGTTAATTAAGACAAGTAGAGCTTAACAACGAGTCTAACTCAGGTTAATTAGAATTCAAATTAATGCTAATCACTTACGTAAGGTAAAATGTCGTTACTGATTCCCAAATTTAAGACAATTTTGTCCTAGAAATTAAAGGAAACGCACAAGTTACCAGTAGTTCCGAAAAGAAATGAAAATTGCGTTTCCATGTATAGCTTTCGTTCCCTAGTTAGCTTTTCATTTTTCGTGAAACTACTATTTTCCCTTAATCGGAACCTACAAAGCCCTTTCATAGACGAGATTTTCAAAAGCATAATAAAATTGTCTTTTGAGCTTTCCAACAATCTATGATGTTTATCTCCTCTCTTAATCGAGTTGTAGTTATAAATTACCTAATTTGCCATTACCTCTCTATTTAACTTTCTCATTTTTTGCAAAAGTTATATCTTTAATCTTACTTCTATACACTAATGTACGATCATATTGAGCATATTCAGCTTTAATCTTTGATAGAAGCTTATAAATTTAAGTTTTTTTTATGGACAATGAATGCTTAGGTTGATTTAGGGTTACTGATGATAAAAGGGCAGAGTTTCTCTATTGGCTAGCCTTTTCTTTATCCAGGTCCAATCTTCCTTACCACATCTACTTCCAAGAATTTCAAATACACTAGTGACACTGACAAGAAAATGCACACTTTGGTCAATCTATCAAGTACAACTCATACATCATTGTGCTGACGCCAATATCTAACTAATCTTGTTTCAAAAATTACAGTTATATTTTCTTTTTTACCGTTAGAGATAAACGAGAGTTTACCTAACCTTTCAAGTTTTCAATATTCAGTCTTTACTTATTAAATAGATCCCATATATCTTTATGTGTTTCATATTATAGGTCATCATCGGAAACAATCCACACTTTTCATTGTATACTTTAATATGATGTGACATTGCTTGTATAATCAATATAAAGAGATTCATGAGATTATTGAAAGAATTCTTGCCTAATATCCTTTCTGAATTAGGGTTTTCATTTCAACATCTAATGCATATAGCACAATCTCATTAGACTGTCTAATCTTGATACTAACCATTAATAGTTAAATCTTGGTATATCAAGTAGTTCCAATTAGACTTTATAACCATCACCCACTTAATTATACACTTAGTTCAGCTCCAATCTAAACTTTAAAGAAAATATTTGTAATTATCAATTCTAACAACTCGGTTAATGATGTACCTGTAGGACTTCATTCCATCGTCATTATTACACGCCTCTCTCAAGAGATAGCACTGATGAGTTCTTATTATAATTACACTTCCATTTATTTTCTCTATTCAAAGTATTGATAACATCAATTACTTTGTGTGAGTGAATTTCTCGGAGCGAATTTATTATTTTCAAGAATTTAAGGTACTTACTTTACCTCCAATTTCTTTCACTCTGACAGCTATACTCTTTAAACTCTCATTGCTTGAAGACTTCCCAAATCAAATTGCACCAACTTATTGGTTTTCATACTTCTCATATGTCTTCTAATGATTTCTCTAAGATCCTCTGATCTTAAGAATGATTAAAAGAATCTCTACAGCCCATTTATATAGGTATATTTGTATTCCAAACCATATAGTCTGCACAATCTATTCATTTGAATAAGCTTCATAATTAAGCCAAGATTCATACCCATATCTCCTAGCACCCATTTCTCAATTCTGGGACTTATCGACATTTCACTATTATATTATTTGAATATACGACACAAAGATACCACAAATCTTTATAAACGTTGTTTGTATTATTCAATCATTCCAAGATAACAACACTTTTCTGATTCTGTGTTGAATATATGACAATTCTCTGACTGTCTCAATTCTAGTCAAATCCATTAACTCATAATTAGAATTAAACAAATACCAAAGTGATTTATAGTTGAAACTCAGTACTTGCACTGCCAATCTTTGGTATAAACCAATTTATTATCATGATTCACATGATTCTGCGATATTTCTTATGCCTTTTCTAGGTTTTCAATTTTTTTCTTATAGAGTTCAAAAACTCTACTTCTTCACTCACATACATAACTATGATCTCTAGTGAGTTCTAATGGTTCCTACCATGATCTCTAAAAATGATTAAGCCATTCCCTGACATCATTTTCATATATTTCTAATTCTGATCTTAAATAACAGACAACCAAATCTCAACCAATTCCTGAGAACAATTGGTTTCATGCTATTGACTAAAAAAATTGTTGATTTTGGGTAATGAATTTTCATTATTGATTTAACTTAAATTAAACTAAGTAATCACTCGAGTTTAGTTCTCAAATTTACACAATTTTCAATCAAAAGTATTAGTTAATACCAATATCTTGATATATTGTTTACCTATTCATTCCCAGTGTCGTAAAGTATTCCTAAGATTCTCAAAATCCTCAGATTCATTGACAATTTACTTTCCCCATTTTAAAATATATCAGTCTAAATGATTAGATTAAGACATCTCACTAGCTCACTGCTATATTCTAACTCAAACTACACAAGTTTTTACAAATATCGACCGCACCCTTTTGTACGTGCGAATCCACCACAACGTCATTCTTTTTCTTTTATCATTCTATTAGTGGATTTGGTTATACCATGACAACACTAACAAGTTTCTAAATCTCACTTACAGTATGTGCAATTATACCACCACTATACTGACATATTTCTTCTTATTATTCTAGTATGGAGTAGCACCATGTCTAGAATCTTATGCTTCATAATAACTTATGAAGTATGCATTCATTAGTGATTATCTAACCTTAACTAGGTTCCTATCATCATTTACCACTAATTTTCTCATTGAATGACTTTCACTCTCGTTCAACTAGTTACAATACTAGTATATATTCTACTCGAAGTGAATAATCACCTTTGAGTTTCACTGGAAAGTCACTTTCTAATTTACATCCATTCTCCTAATATATATCTCAAAGCCCAAGTCAAATCGGTCCTTCTGCATTGATTATTATTAATTCAACAATATCAGTGAGAATAAATATCATTAGAGACTATCCAACAAGAGAAAGTTTGCTTTTTATTCAAACGATTTCTTATGTCTTTCCTTTTTCCATATACAATTGAGATTTACGCTTCTACAAACCTTAATCCTCAATACTTTCTCAATTATTGAGATATTGATGGACATAAACCATCTTATTATCATTCCAGAAAACATAACACTTATATCTATTGCATAGATACAATACGTCACAACACATAACATTACTCAGTCTTTTATTTTCCATTACCCCCAAAACATCGATTAAACCATTTATTAAGTCCTAAGTTATTCATAACTTGATAAATAATTTCCAAGTCAAAAAAACTAAATTCCAATTCAGTTCATAAGTAATGGCTTCAGGCTCTGAATCGTGCTCAGATACCAAACTGTATCAAAGTTATTACTTAATTTAAAATCAAGGAAAAACTTTGAGCCAGGCTCTGATACCAAACTGTAGCAAAGCCAATAACCTTAGCTCTGATACCAAACTGTATCAGAGTTATTAAATGTATTAAACCCCTTAAACTCAAGCTCTGATACCAAACTTAAACATCCCATATCCCGATTAGGTCGATACTCGAGCTGAAACCCTAATCAAGCCCCGGTACACCAGCCAGACTTAACTACAGCTAGCAACCTTTTCTCAAAGCCTAATAAATGCAACATGTATATCTTGATAATTGAATGATAATCAAAACAAAATGCAGCGAAATTAAAAACTTTTTCGTTAAACAATAAGATATATAAAAATTTGCTTAAACCTCGATCGTAAAACCATACCCCAACCATGTTTATTAAAAAATAGTTATTCAATGCAATATATTATTATAATAGGGAAATCAATTCACCGTAGAAAAAGACTATAAACTCCTAATCTTCTTCATTTCTGAGTTGAAGCGCACGTCGTTAACCTGAAATGTTAATTGGGGAATAAGCACTTCAACTTGCTCAATAAGTGATGCTCGTAAACATATCAATTATCAACTACTATCAATGAATAAATGAATAGCAATATGTATCTAAACATATCTATTTATGCAAAAATAACGAAATGCAATTTCAAAGGTCAATTGCAACTGTAATCGTGACTTGTATTTAAATTTTTGTTTTAAAGTTATACTCTCACCTTTCTGATAAGTGATTATTTAGACTTATATATAACACTTGTTTAGTTGTATATTTGGTATAAATATCCCGAAATAAGCTCTAAGTGGTATTTATGTATTTTCAGGTATAAAAAGTATAAAAGAGATAATGGAGTGATTTCGGGATGAATTAAGGATAAAATGCACAAAAATATGATTGACGTTGTGGAAAGGATGTTTGACGTCGTGGGAGATGACTAGAAAGCGTGGGTAAGGTGTGGAGAACCAAAAAGAGAATAAAAGTGAGACAATAATGTCAGCGCAGTGGCGGCGCCGAAGGCACAAAGGGACGACACCGGGGTGGCCTACATAGGGCGTTGAGCATGCTGAGTAAGGAAAATGCACACAAAGAGGTCGAGGCTGTGGTGGTGTCATGGCTTTACATAAACAATGTCGGATTACTTATGGACAACACTGAAACATATAAAATAGAAATTTTAGAGTTCTAGTTCATTTGGAATTTTCTATTATAGTTTCTAATTGTTTTCTAAAGTGTTTTAAGAGTATAAATAGGCATTAGAATGTGGTAGATTCACCAATTGTCTTTAAGAGCAACCAATTATCATAATTTAAAATAGTTTACTTTGTTTTTAAATATTAAGAAGAGTTCAGAAGAGAATACATTGAAGACTCAAGTGTGGTTATTCGGTATTATTTTCTTGAGTTAATTGAAGTTATTTCGTTTAATCTTTGATTGCAATGAATATCATGAAGTGTATATTTATTTTAATGATGTATGAGTAGTTCATTAATCTTGAGGATCAATGGATCCTATGATATGAATGATATGTTAAAGTAGTTATGAATAGATTATAAAGTTAAAAAGTGCAATGGTTAGAATTTATATTGTAACTAGACGTAATACTACTAATATCTTGATCACATGATTGTTGATTATAGGTTTTAGGAGTTACCATGGGCCGTTAGAGCTTTTAAGCCAGATATGGACGATACAACCATAAAATATATAACATCAATAAATAATTATTGATTAGGGAGGCATGGATAGTAAACTTAATTGGTCATGAATCTAAAGATTCAGAACTTAAAGCAATGTAGAACTTACGTCATTCACACCAATAGGTGGAGTTCTAGTTTGCACGTTAGAATCTTTTCCGTCACGACAGTGGGTTGAGGTGGATTTGAAGGAAATATGTCTATTCTAATTAAGCATTGCACACATATAATGAAGATGAAGGAAGTGAGTTGAAAAGCATAGTAATTCATTACTTAGATGAAGTTGAGAACTAAGATCTTCTTAAGATAAGAGTACAAAGTTATTTACATTGTTTTGTTAGAATAGAATAGTTTAGTTAAAAACCAATTAAAAAAGGATTTCCTAAACAATAGAGTAAATCAGACTAAGTATAATGAGTGTTATACATCTTTCCTTAAGGACGATATCCCTAATCAACATTAGTCGATCACATTATCACTACAATCGAGTTGTCATACTTGAGGCCATGACATCACTTACATAAGAATACGTTTACGGTAGATACAACATTAGGCGCCTACTAATTATTAAATATTTTAAATATATATACATACAATATATATATAAATATATATGCCTAAATTCACGTGTTTATAATTTCGTCGTGCTCGTCAACGAGTACACTTGGGCGTGCACGCTACACCACATACCCATGTGCTTCACCCTAGACCCACACATGGTATTAGGTGTCCCATAAATTTTCAATTAATTAATTATCGACCAATTGATTTCGTTATTTTCATAATTAAAGATAATCCATACAAATACCAAACGTCACACAAATCCAAGCAAACGCTAATTAAGACAAGTTAAGCTTAACCATAAACCTAACCTAGATTACTTAGAATTCGAATTAATGCTAATCACCTACTTAAAGTAACAGGTCGTTACACTTTAGCCTACCTATTATCATTTCCCTAGTAAGCACCTTTGAGCCAACCCAACATGAATTTACTTGGCTACCTATATTTAAACCCATAGCCCATAGCCTAATTTTATCCTTTACCTACTTGGAAAAACTAATGCTTGAATTTGAATCTTTAAGAACAAAAGAACAAGAAGAAAATGAGAGAAAAACCCAAAATAAGGGTATAAAGTTCATGATGTACAAAATAAAATCGTGAATAAAAAGTGTTAGACCCTAGCTTACTGCGTTCGGGTCGGTTTATCCTTGTTGGTAGTATATTGTCAAAACATGAATTAAGTTAGTTAGGTATATGCTGCAATGTAGATGCAAAACCTGACTAAGCAAAATTTTCGAGAGTATATACAACTCAAAGAAAGACTACAATACAAATTTTAGTGAAGATTACAATATCAAAGTCAAAGTCGAAGACAAAGACAGACCAGAAGTCGAAGCAAGAATTGAATACGAATTGGATACTAAAATAGAGCAACTATCAGTATTATTCTAAAATAGTTATGAAGTTTGATACTGCAAGCAGAGAACTTCGAGATGGATTACAAATACAAAATTTGAAAGAAATGTGCATAAAGGACAAAAGAACTTTATGAAATGATGAGTCAAGATTCTTGAAGGAATAGAAGACTTAGTTGTTCAACATTGGATGATTCCAATAGGAATTACAATTGGAGATCGAGGAGGTTTTTCGAATTGTATTGTATTTAAGACTGAATTCCAAGATATGGTAGATAGACTGTGTCTATAAATACTCAATATCATTATTATGTGTATCATCATTTTTTTATTTGAGTTTTGTGAGAACCAGAGATCATTATAGTAGTTGTACACATTATCAATTTGATTAATTGATTATTTAGGCTGAGCGTACTCAGAGAAAGACATTCAAGTCTTACTGCGATATCAATTATGTGTTTAGTTTTGATGTGTGTTTATTAATTCATCACTGATTCGATAATCTCCTCAGTTCCTCTAGTTTCCAAAACTTTAATAATGGTATTAGAGATTTGTCACTTTGTAATTCTACAAGCGTAGAAGAGTGAGATTCTGGAGAGTTTTATCACCATGGGATCGATTGATGAGTTGTTACGACAAAGAACTTGTGAAGGACATGAAGGTGGATCGATAACTTGACCGCCATTGCTGGAAGGAACCAAGTATGCCTACTCGAAGGTTTAGATGGTTCACTTTATCTCTGCAAATGATGAAATTGTTAAAGATTTGCTCGAGAGATAATCATTGCTCCAACGCAACCAGATACGAATGGAAAAGTTGTTCCATAACCTGCATTTTTATGGACAGACGCCGAGAAAAAGGAGAAGGATGCCAATCATAAGGCAATCAATTCTATTTTAAGTGATGTTGATGCTGAACGCTTCAAACTAATTGCAAATTGCGCTACTACACTCACTGTTGTATTGACAGAGTCAGATGCTGTTGTTGCTTCTCCATCTACTATTAGTGTTTTTGAACTTAATTCCATAAAATCTAACATAGAAAAGAGTAAAGAAAAGGCCAAGGAAATATGTGTTGATGTCAATAATGAGGATTATGTAAAGGATTTTTAGGCTTCTTATGATCTTTTGTTCGTTGAATGGACATCTCTTTATAATCAGAATTTTGATTTGAAGAAGAAGTTTTTCTCTATTAAATTGAAATATAAGACTCTTGAAAGAGAACACAAGATTTGACATGCACTTTTGGAAAAACGAGATATTGAAATCTCTATACTGAAAAAAGCTTTTTCTGATTATAAGGCTATTACCGCAAAGTTTCATTCTGGTTCTCAAAAATTAAACAGAATGTTGTAAATTGGTCAATCTTTGCAAGTTAAGCATGGACTTGGCTATACTGAGGGATCTGCAAATGCTCCAACCATCTTTGACAAAGGAACTATAATCAATGAGGAAATCAAGTAAGAGTCAAGTTGATACAGTAAAGGCAAAAAAAAATTGCCATAAGAAGTTGCTACAAACGCAAAAAAAAAAGGTGATTGTTGTTGCTGAAAACAAACCTCCTCTTACATGTCATTATTGTGGGATTGTTGGTCGTATTCGATCACGAGGCTATCAGATGTTTAAAGATTTGAGTACACTTCAAAAGAAGAAAACATCTAAGGAGATTTGAAGAGTCAAATCTCATAAGGCAATGACTGTGCATCTACAACTCTCAACAATTATGACTGAGTTATAGTATTTGGATATTTGTTGTTCCAGACACATGACTGGTAACAAAAGCTTTCTTAAGAACTAAGAATTGTTTAAGGAATGTATTATTACATTTAATGACGAAAAGAAAGGCAAGGTTGTTGGTAAAGGAACTTTCAATGTTGTGGGACTACCTTATCTTAAAGATCATTGTTAGATAATCAATGAAGAAAGAAAATGCATCATCTATGAGATCCAGACATCAAACAATTGTTATATGGTGCTTCAACATTATGTATCGCCTCACAAGCTTCAAGTTATGTGCAACTTTGTTTCTCTATCTAATATAGAGTTTTGCCACAAAAGACTAGGTCATCTAAATTTCAAGCAACTTTAGAAATTGCTCTCTCGTAATGCTAAAAGTTTAATGAGTTTAAAAAGTTATTTGTTCGACTTCTAAAGAATGAGGATGTATCCATTGATCGACTACGCAGTGATCATGGAAGAAAGTTTGTGAATCTGCAATTTACTGATTATTGTGATGAATTCGAGATTACCCATGAATTTGTTGCTCCTAAGACACCACAACAGAATGGTGTTGTTGAAAGGAAAAATCGCACAATTTAGGAAATGACTAGGGTCATGCTAGCTGAGAAAGTTTGCGTATGAATCTTTAGGGGGAAGTAGTAAATACTGCTACCTACATTATCAATAGAGTTTATTTCAAGCCACTAACTACAAACACTCCGTATGAAATCTGGAAAGTCAAAAATTGACATGCGTCGAGCGTGCACAATAATTTTCCTTATTTTCTTATTATTTGTAGTATTGGTAAATTGGATATCGTCTACACAAGGAATTTGCAAATCTCTTTAGAATTAAGGCCACCTAATTGTTTTATCAGATTTAATTTGCTTTAACTTAACTAATCTAATTAAAATGAGAATCAAATACTATTAACCTATACCAATCTAAAAACAAGCAATCAGTTAATTAAAATAATTAAACTAAAAACAATTTAAATTCAATAAACTAATCTAATGCAATTCAAACAAATAATTAATAAATCAATAAATCAATACAAATTAAGTATCTAAACACTACATGTTAGACGGTGATATGTAAACCGTCATATCTGGACATTTTCATTGAAGCATAGTCATAATCAATTATCATATTTATATAATGATCCAAAATCATTTAACTCTAATCATAATTGGTTAATAGCCTTTAGCAAACTAACGACTTTTCTATATTCAATGGAAATAAACCATATCCTTATCATTGTAAATCTACATATTGGATAAAACACAATAAAATAAAAATACGGTAGCATTAACACTCAATAAAAGTCATACCTAATCTATATCAAATATTAATCAGACTATGCTAATCAATAAATAACTTAGAACACAATCACCTAGAATATACACTAGGGTAAGATTGCCCTATGGATTAATCCTAGTTACTACTTCTAGAACTGTTTTAAATAATCATAGACATAGATTTTCATACCTTATATTAAGAAACATATTGTCCACTATGCACTCAATACAAAGAATCATTAGTTGTAATACGTAAAAAAAACTTATTAAATCCGTGATTGACGTGTGTACATATCATGACTAAATTAATGAAGGGTTTACAATCATGTCCAGAGTATTGTTTAGAATATTAAACTACTCACACATAAACATTGCAATAAATAAATAAATAAATAAAACTAATGTAAAATACCTCTCTTGAATCTTCAAAGAGTCTCCAAAAGTAATAAGCAATAATATAAAACCTAAAAACTTTAAAACTAATAATAACTAATAAAAGCTCAAAGAGAGAGCAACTTCGAAACCCTGAGGTCCTATTTATAGTTTCTCTAAGTATACATATCATATATAAACTCAAATTCCTTGTTTTTATCTAAAAATTTTATCACCGACCTCAGCGATTTGTCAGCAATTCCGCTTTGTTCACAAATCAAATTTAATTACTGGATTTAGCTCATGTACTTCACCGATTCATCTGGCAAATTCTTGTGTATTTCCCAATTCGCTGATGATTCGTTGGCTAATTTCAGCTGTCGATTTTGATGGCGATTTTTAGTGTATTTTTGTATCGCTGAGATATCGCTGGACCTCTCCTCTTGTTGATTGTTTTGCTCTTCTTCCTCTTTTTCTTCATTTCTTCATTTTTTTGCAATTAAATCCTGAAATCACAAAAATAAGAGAATACCTAGTGTAATTTCATCATTTATATTTAAAATCAATCTAAATTACATTATAAAACATGTCTCATTATTCACTTGTCAAATACCCCCAAACTCAACACTTCGCTGTCCCAAGTAAAAGGATACGCTTAATCATATTCACTTTTCATTTTTTATAAACTGATTTCAATCTAATTCATATTAAATTTAAATAATAGAAGTTTAAAAATAGAAGTGATTTTCAAATAGAAATATATTATCCACAAGTAAATGAAAGTTATGATGGAATAAAATAGTTTTGACAAAACGAACTATCCCTTAATGGTAACTCAACCACCTAATGCAACACCCCTTAGAACTTAAATTTCAATACAAAGTTCATTACATAATTAAGGTTTTTTCAATCTCCACCGGCAAGCATCAAGCTTACGATGACTAGTATACAATCTCAAAACACAAAAACCACTAGATTAATCTTAATTTTAGAAAATACTTTATACTGGCACCACAATCAAAATAAATAAGAATTTTGCTAAGATACCAATGAATATGTCATTTAAAATGTGTTAGACAAAGAAATACTTCACTCAACCCTACCTTCAAGCACTCGAGTTAACTCCTTTCTTTGAAGATTTTAAGAGCATCCACTTATTAATTTCTCCTTTTGTTCTACTTCATCCTAATTATTTTTTTCTTTATATATATTTTTTGTTTTCTTTGAATATTTTAAGACACTCTATATATAATTGTAAATTTTTGTTAACACTTCTCACTATCCACTAAAGTTGGAGAAAACATTCTTTCTAACTTATATAAATTCATTGCCTTCTGACCCATTTCTTCTTTCAATTGTGGCATAATAATTTTCTATAGATATAATATATATATAAATACTTAATCAATAGCTTTTATATCACAAGATTATTAGAAATCTATCTTGTTCATCTTGCACTATTGTTTCAATCTTCTACCCATTCTCATGACTAACACAAGGCATTCAATCTAGTGCATACATCAACTAGTAAAGTTAATCAAAAAAAGTGTAAAAATTGATTTCTTCTATCATAGAATTCACTAGGGTAATAAAATATCACTTCCATTCAAAGATCTATTATCTATATTTACTCATTTTCATTCTTTCCCTAACTAAAAATAAAGAGAAAAAATGAAATTCACATTACTTGAATTCGAAAGAAATTAGAAAAATTTCATCAAATCACTTGAATATCGGATCAAAATTTTGAACTTTTTGCATCAATTCTTTAACTTATTTTCTACATTTTATTTTATTTACTTGCTTTCTTTGTGATGCTTGTTATACTTCACATAAAATACCCCACAACACATTTCAAGTCTTATCCTCAAGGTTTGAAAATTAAGTTAGGTTTCAACAAAACAAATATACATCGTGAATCATAAATGAAACGATATGTATACTAATAAAAACTTAATTAAATAGACATATTAAATTCTACAAACTTCAAATGAATGGAATGCAAAGGGAACATGTTTCACTCATAAGCAAATATATAATCAAGAGCAACACATTTAATCATTCATTCATTGATTTCATACAAGAGAGAATAAACTACACACGGTGGTGTCTGCAAGTAAATTCATCGTTATTTTCATTATCTTCATCTACTCCTGCAAAAGGTTATGAAACATAACTATCAGCTGGGTTGTAAGTCCCAGTTAGAAATTGCATATGCAAAGATGGAATGTCGACGCTTCTCCTCGAATCTTGCAAATGACTATCATGTCTTCTCTTAGTCATAGAATGATAATGTTGTGAAGTCTTCTCGTTTACTGCTATCATCTCTTCATTCTGATGAATTTTCGTTTGGCTACACATAAGTGAAGAATATATGGTCCGAGAAAACCCTCATGTCCTAGGCTGCGACTGTAATGACCCAAATAAATTAAACTAGGATTAGCATTAATCTTGGAGATTACCGGTCGTAATTTGCGCATTACGTGGATAACTCGATTGACTCAGATACGAGAACCGATGAAATATATTATTTATGGATGGTGATTGTGTACATGTGATGTTTAAAAAATTATTATTATTATTATATTGCACCGCATGTGTGTATGTTGCTATCGGGCGAGTTTGTGTGACGGGTGTTCGCCTTGAAAGGCTTATCAATGCTGGTGTCGGATAGTCGAACTACGGGTATGCTAAGAAATTTGACTAATCCATGTCAGGATGACTAGTTAATCAATTAAAATGGGTAATGTGACCATAGGCCAAGTAAACTTCAATTAAAATAATAGGCTATGGCGTACCTCGAATTGCATGCCGAAACGCGGGGCATCAAGTGTCGCGTAGTCGAGGGTTAGTGGGATTACAAGCTTTGTCAATTTAGTGAATAAAAACACTAACCATATACATTATAATGGGCCTAAGCTAATGTAATTGAATCAAATAAATTAATGCCTATAGTTTGGTTATTTAAATTAGAAACTATGAGATTGTCCTAGATATACGTGTTGACACATCTAGGAACCATGTGAGTAGCAAATTAGTGTCACTTTGATTAGGTTAGTGAGAGTTAGTGGGATACATGTCAAGGTATGGATCATTAGATGAGCTTCGAGATATGTAAATACATAGAGATCAATGGCTAGGAATCGATATTACCTTAATATATAAGATCAACACATGCAAGGTAACCATTTTCATTTTCAACTTATGAATCAAGAGAACTTGCTTGAGAAAAATGAGGTTGATGGAGATAAGGAATCCATGGAAGATTGATGAGAATTTCTCAAGCTAGATGGTACATCAACTAGGTACACATCTATTTATGTTAGATTGAAAACATTTTTAGTTTTTAGCTAATTCTAGAGGGTAGATGATTAAATATTTGCAATTGGTTTATATATTTGGATTCCTCATCTGAAGCTAATAATCCAGCTATATTAAAGTTCTTAATTTGGATTTGAAATCATAAAGACATGAATTTTTGAAATTGCAAGACCTAAACTAGAATTCTGCATGTTATATTAAGAATCAACCTATGTAATTTGGTCATAACTTGCTCATTTTAGATCTAAATTGACCCAAACTAGTGGCATTTGAAAGCTTACTCAAAGAGTAACAACTTTTGTTAACCTTAGATATTGTAATTCAACTTTTTTCATGTCCAAAAGTGCTTTATAATTAGGTGCTAGAATTCAGAAGAAAGGTTTTGAAACTAAACTTGTTAAAGGCATAACTCCCTAACCACTTATCTAAATGATCTGATATTTTAGTATGTTATATTTGGGTATGGTTTCTACCTTATTACCAAAAACTACCTTTTTTGGAAATATAGATTAGGAGGAATAGATTCTCTAAGTTTGCTGGTCGCATTAGGTTCCAATTAGAGCTATGTTTAGTATAATCATGATATCTCTTTCGTTTTAGATGGAATTTTGTAAACTTAACCTTTTTGAGAAGCTAAGGTAGAGACCAAAGATATTTGTCTTGGTGGAGGATTTCAAGATTTGGACCATTTCATGCCTAAAAATGTGTTGTAACATAAGACTGAAATTGAGACTTGTTTTAGTCTTTAGGGATGATTTGGGAAGATCAATTTGAAACATATTCAACCAATTTGAATACACAACAAACATGTAAAATTGGACTTCAGGGACTTAGGGGACCATAGCTCGGGTATCGGGGAGCTAGTCGATTCGGATACGGGATTCCGGGGAAGTCGAAGCGTGGATTGAAGTGCGTAAACCATTGGAATGTCTCACAAAATTCATGATTTGGTTTATCGATTTAGCTTTTCATGTGTGATAGATGTGGGCACACTTGGGGTTTTCACTCCTATTTTGGTGTGCATATATATTGGTTGTGGATAAATCGCATGCACGGGTTACTTGTGATAGTGCTCGTACCGATGGTAGTAGAATATGTATACAAATATTGGGAGGGATTAGGGTGGTTCTGATGTGTAACAGCGTCGGGAAGGGACCATGTCGTTTACTGAAGTTGGGGTTTAGCCACTGTAAGCCTGTAAGTATATACGTGGTTCCTATTCGATTTATCGATTACTGGCTGGTGTAGGTTAAGGTTTTATCGTAATTATATGGATGTTTACTGATTAATGTTTTATTTCTGAACTGGTTTAATTGGTATATGTTGTTTATTTATTTCATGCTACTGCTTTTGCTTGTCATGTGCTATTTACATTCATGGGAATATGACATACTATTGCTAGGTGTTATATTCGCATGTCTCATAGTTTATTAGTTTTATTTCATGAATATTGTATGGACTTCTTTTGGGATTTTACTCACTGGACTCATCACCGTATTTATTGGGTGACTGAGTGCAGATCCTTCGATGAGCAAGGGCAATGGCAAGGAGGTACTGGGCGACTACCTCTGAGATTGTGGAGCCAGCTCGTGTGTGATATCAGTATGTATTTATTTTACTTTTGTTGGGTTTTGGGAACCATAGAACATTGATTACATGCATATGGAACTTTTGTTATACTTTACTCGCCTTGATATATACATGGTATCTTTTGCTGGGTTTTCCACTATTTAGGATTGTTGAATACTATATAACTTACTTAAATTAAGACTTCCACTGTAAAATTTCATTAAAACTTGATAAATTGATTAACAAGCTAATGAAATCATTAATAATTACATGGAAATTAATTAGCTAAGTTAGGATGAAATGGAAAAGTGTAAGTAGGCAGGTAGGTCGCGGAACGTCAATGATAAGCGGGCCATGACGTGGCAAGGCTTGGTGACGTGAGATGTGACGTGGCAGGTACCAAGGCGGCCTGGAATTTGGGGCCACCACAGTGACGAAGATGGTTTTAAAGTTGTATCAACACTTGGTACATTCACTCGACCAATTAAACTTGACGTTTTCCATGCATCTTCTTTTATTTTCCTTTTGTTTTCAATGTTGCTCTGCCTTCTTGCTTCTCTCAATTTATCGCATTAAATTATCCTCTTTCATCATTTAAGTCAAAATATCCTACCACCTTCTTTGTTCTTTGTACTCCCTCATCATTTAATGTCTTCTTAGGCAATACATCGAATTCATTATCGAAACCTGCCCCTGCTTGCCTATACAATTGAGTGATCAAAATTAGGAATGGTAGTCATTCATTCTTATTGGTCTGCATTGCAAACTTTATAAAATCGTATATAATCTTTCCAACATCGATATAACCCTTCTTCATCACTATATGGGAAAGTAGAGCAGCTCTAAGGTTCTTCACTTCAAAGTGTTGCTTGGTTGGATAAAAACATGCATCTATAATATAACTCCAACTCTTCATAATTTCCCTAAAATAGGTGGCTTCAATAAATTTCGTGTGTCCGTCACTATCAAGTGCAAATCCCTTTCTCGGAAATATCTCTAAAACATCTTGGAATATCTCATAGGAATATGATTCTTTATCGACATAAATGACATTCAAGTCCTCTACATCCTCTGTTTGTTTCATGGTAGATTGAAAAATATATTCAATCTTGTCGGTGAATTATTAATTTTCTTCCCTTTCACTACTACGTTTTGCACTATTGTTGTCAATAATCATATACATAGATTTACATACCTTATATTAAGAAATGTATTGACCAACATGCACTCAATACAAAGAATCATTAGTTGTAATACTCAAAAACAACTTATTAGCTATGTGATTGACGTGTGTGATTCATTTAAAGCATTAAACACATAAATTCCATATCATTACTAAATTAATGAACGGTTTACAATCATGTCCAGAGTATTGTTTAGAGTTATAAACTACTCACACATAAACATTGCAATTAATAAATAAATAAAAGACATTAATGAAAAATACCTCTCTTGAATCTCCAAAGAGTCTCCAAAGTAATGAACAATAATCTAAAACCTAAAAACTTTAAAACTAATAATAACTAATAAAGTTTCAGAGAGAGCGATTTCGAAGCACTAAGATCCTATTTATAGTTTCCCTAAGTATACATATCATATATAAACTGAAATTCCTTGTTCTTATCTAAAAAACTCGCCACCGACCTCAGCGATTCCACTTTATTTACACATCGATGAGTTAATCTTTGGATTTAGCTCTCTGTACTGCACCAATTCATCTGGCGATTTCTCGTGTATTTCTCAATTCGCTAATGATTCGCTGGCCAATTTTTTCTGTCAATTTTGGTGGCGATTTTCAGTGTATTCATGTATCGTTAGGAAATCGCTGGATCTCTCCTCTAGTTGATTGTTTTGCTCTTCTTCCTTTTTTTATTTATTCATTTTTCTAATTAAATCCTGAAATCACAAAAATAAAAGAATAACTAGTGTAATATCATCATTTACATCTAAAATCAACATAAATTACACTATAAAATATGTCTAATTATTGACTTGTCAAAGAGCCATATCTCAAACATCTTCATGTTTTTGGCAGTACATGCTTTATTTTGAATGATGAAGATCACTTGGAAAAGTTTGATTCCAAAAGTGATGTTGAGTTTTTTTTGGGCATTCTCAGAATAGTTAAGCTTATAGAATCTAAAATACGCAAACTATGACTGTGATGGAATCTTTCAAGGTTATTGTTGAGACTGTGCTAGAACAAAACAATTGTCATCTCAAAAGGATAATGATGATGAGCTACCAACACCAATTAGCTCAACACCTATTACTCAGCCTTTTGCGATAACATATGATTTAGATATCACTACTCCCTCTGATGATGAAAATGATAATGATGATGATGCTCCAGGATCATCTGCTAAAGAACTTGGTTATACTTCTACATCTGTTGATCCATAGTCGAGGATGTCGAAAGATCATCCAATTGAGCAAATTATTGGCTAGGTTAATCATCCAGTGCAAACTAGAGATATTCCTCATGTTGACTATAGGAACATGGCACACTTTGCTTGTTTTATATCTCAGATTGAGCCAAAAAATTTCAAGGAAGCTCTAATGGATGAGTGAATGCTATGCAAGAGGAACTCAATGAGCTTGTCGAACAGGATATATGGGAGCTTGTTCTATGACCTACTAATGTAAATATCATTGGTACTAAGTGGATATTCCGCAATAAGACATATGAGAATGGTATTATTATGCGCAACAAGGCTAAATTGGTTGCGTAAGAATATAGACAGGTTGAAGGTATTGGTTTTGATGAGACGTTTGCTCCAGTTGCAAGATTGTAAACTATTCTTCTACTGTTAGCCATTGCTTGTAACAGAGGTTCCTAGTTACAGCAAATGGACGTTAAAAGTATTTTCCTAAATAGGTATACGCAAGAAGAAGTCTATGTTGCACAACCTAAATGATTTGAGGTTCATGATAAACCTAATGATATCTATCATCTAAAAAAGGCACTTTCTAGTCTGAAGCAAGCTCCACGAGCTTGGAATGAAGTTTGACTACCTATTTGTTGCAGAAGGGTTATAATAAAGGTTCTACTGACAAGACTCTATTTCTCAAAAAATAGACTAATTAGTTTGTAGTTGCACAATTTTTTGTCGATGATACTATTTTCCAGGCTACATCTGCAAAGCTAGCTTCAAAATTTGTTGATTTGATGAAGAAAGAATTTGAGATGAGCATGGTTGGAGATCTTACTTAGTTCTTGGGTCTGCAGATTACACAGTCTCAAGACATTATATTTATATCTCAAAATATATATGCTAAATCTCTTGGTAAGCGTTTCAGATTGGACACTGCTAAGTCTATCCGAACACCAATGAGCTCCAATGAGAAGATTCATAAGGATGACAAAGGTGTTGATGTCAATCTTACATTATATATAAGTATGATTAGTAGCTTATTATATCTTACTACAAGCAGACCAAATATTGCTTTCAGTGTTGGTGTTTGTGCTCGCTATCAGGCATGTCCAAAAGAGTCTCATTTGGTTGCTATAAAAAAGATTTTGCGCTATGTGACAAGTCAATAATTAGACATGTTTTATAGTGTAATTTAGGTTGTTTTTAGATATAAATGATGATATTACACTAGGTATTCTCTTGTTTTGTGATTTTAGGATTTAATTAAGAAAAATGAATAAATGAAAGAAAAAAGAGCAAAAAGAGAAAAACAGTCAACTGGAGAACAAAGCCAGTGATTAGCTAGTGATTAGCCAATGATATGAGATTGCACATAAATCAATGTCTAAATCGATAGCAGAGAAGAGCCACCAAGTCATCAGTAAATCGGAGTTTACACTAGGAAATGCCAGATGAATCGATGGACCACAAATACCAATTTCCAGTGATTAACTCAGCGATTTGTGAATAAAAGTAATCCCTGACAAATCGCTAAGGTCGATTATGAGTTTTTTATATTAATACGAAGAATTTGAGTTTATCTAGGATTTGTATACTTAGGAAATTATAAATAGGACCTTATGGCTTCGAAACTGGCTCTTAAAAACACAATTTTCTTAACCCTTTATTTGCCGTAAGTTAGTTTTTATTTAGTTTGTGTTTGAAGCAATGTTGGAGCTTTGTTTATTTCATTAAGAGGTATTTATTTAATTATGTCTTTCAATTATATTATTGTGTTATTTATTTTCAGTATGAGTGACTAGTTTATTAATCTAAACAAACCCTAAACATGTATATACTTTATATTGCTATATAAGTTATAAGTAGTAAGTAGGGCATGCGCTCCGCACGTGATGTTCATTTTTTATCCTAACCTATATTTGTAAGCCTTAACTAAATTGGCATGTCACAATGGATTGGACGGCTTTGAACTTAACCAACATAAAGTTTTTTTTCGTCTAAAGCGATTTGTTTTGCTAAGAAAAAATATCATTTTTTAAACATTCGAATGTAAGTTATATTATTAACAATGATGTGATTTATTTAATATTTTTTTTAAAAAAAGCCATTATCTGATTCAACCTTTTTGTCACAAATGGAGTATTGTTCTTTAGCATGTGAAGCAAATAAAAATTAGGCCATTCTATTCAGTTATTAATAGTAATTCTTACGTCCAATTTTTTCTTAATTGCAATAAGTTCAAAATTGAAATATATAGCTTCTCCACTTGAAATATATAGCCATTATCTGCTTGTAATGTTGCATCTCAATTGTCTCTCGAGGAAGTTTTCATGCCTCCACAACAATCTCTATTGGAGCTTATCAAGAACAACACCTCCTTCCAACTCAATTAAAATAGAAAACATAGAAGAGTTATGTGAGTAGTTGGCATACTAAATTAACCCAAAGAATTATACATATTGAAGACTATGAGGCATATAATGTGTATTTCATGGTGTCTTTTTTCAAATTGAAGAACAGTTAGTTGTTTCAATTTCATCACATTTAAATCAGATTAACACTTATTGTACTCATCTATGATTCTCATCCCCATTTCCTCGTATATTTTGAAGCTTTAATCCACTCGCCTTGTCAACACTTTCTTCTATAAAATATGATTCTAGAATAAATAAGAATCAAAATCTCAAATAACGGTCAATCAGTACAAAAACAAATCTAGAAATACTTAACCTTGAAACCACCCTTTATCTTTCTCTCTTAACTAGTACTTCTGAACGATTTCCACTCATTGAAGATATAAATAAAAATAAAGTTATAATATATTCATTAAAACCGAAAACATACCACCCGACATGGGTGGCAGAGTGGCACAAGTACTGCATGGAGGTTTCTTCACATGGAAAGGGTCGCGGGGCCGCGTATTTAAGGCATGGCGTCGACAATGAAATGAAACTGTTTTCCTAACAATTTCTCCCAATCAATGGATTTGCTGGTACCAACTTTACCCCGTGGGATTAGTTGTACCCGAATAGTGTATGTAATCATAGTCATAAAAAAATAAAAACTGAAAACATCAAATAGATAAACATGTTATAATAATTGAACAATAAAAACTTTTAGAAACCATTACAAATTAATAGACACATGGTATCTTCGTCGGTGATAAATCGGATTGTTCACCAAATCACCGTCGTTACCGCTTCAACATCTATTTACAATTTCTCTTGCAACTATTCAACTTCTTCCTGCATATTGAAACTAAAGTTCCAAAAGCATGCATTCATACAAACTTATCTAGCTTGATAATAAAAAAATAAAATACAAATAAAATACAAATTGAACATTGGTTGGACTATCGATCAATGTGTTATGTGTCCATTTTCAACAAATGCTTATTGTTGGGTAACTAATACAAAGAGACATGGAGATCGTGGAAACACAATGCAGTTAATAAGGAAATTGAAAGGCAATTATAATGATTTTAAAACTTGATAAGAAAACTTATCATAACTTATTCCACACTTAACTAAATTATAGAACCAGCAAATTTTTAGTAAACCAAAAGTGGGAACGGTTATTAGTTTTAAATTAAAATATATGAAGGATTAGTTGAATCAAATTGACACAAATATCCTTAATTGTATTTTTCAAATAAGTTTTCATCCAATAAGATATTAGCATTTAAGGGCAATGTTGGAATAATGTTAAATTTTGGATTAATAGAATGATAGAGGGGATTGGCATTATATATATATATATATATATATAATGGAATCATGTACTTAATGCTTTAAATCTATTCATATACAACAATCACAGTTTTAATAAGTTATTTTTGCATATTACAATTAATAAGGATTGATACTGTATGCATAGTTGCAAATATCTATTATGATATTCGATTTTCTGATTTTATGTCTATGATTATTGACAACAATTATATAAGTAGTTTCTAGGATTAATCTATAAGGCCAAATTACCTGAATGGATGTTCTAGGTGATTGTGTTCTAAGTTATTTATTGATTGGCATATTCTGATTAATATTTGATTTAGATTAGGTATAATTATCATTTATTGTTAATGTTATTGTAATTTCTATTTTATTGTGTTTTATTCAATAGGTAGATTTACAATGATAAATATATGGTTGTTTTTATTGAAATTTGGAAAATCGATGATTTGCTAAAGGCTATCAACCTATTATGAATTAAGATTTAATGATTCCAAGATTCCATGTGATATGATTACAATTAGGTTATGAGGTTATGTTATGTTCTAGTGTTTGAATGCAATCCAAATATATTACATTGTTTAGTGAGGGTTTGTTTAGATGTTTGTTTAGATATTTATATTATATTGAATTTGAATTTTGTTTAATTAAGTTTGCATTGAATTGTTTGAATTAGTTTAGTTAGTTTAGTTAATTAATTAAGTACTTATAGTTTTTAGTTATTTAGTATTTTAATTCATGTTTAATTAAATTAACTAAATTAAGAAAAACAAAATAAAACTACTTTCCTTAGAAGTTTGCGAAATCTATGTGGAGACGATAACCCATTTACCACTACTACAAATAATAGGAAAATACGGGAAACTATTGTGCACGCTTGACATATGTCAATTTTTGGCGCTATTGGGATTTTTAAATAATTTCTTAGGATTTTAGACGTTGTATGGTCTACACACTTCGTCGCTCAAATTCTACAAGATCTTTACATTCGTTTGATCCTAAAATTGATAGAACTTTTTATCGAAGTTTAAGACAACAACAACAACTTATAAAAAATTTAGCTAATAGGATAGAGGATAACAATAATAATAATAATGACAATGCCATTAATAATAATAATAATAATAATAATAATATAGTTATCAATAATAATAAAAACAATAATAGAGAACTGACTTTTAAACAAGCAAATCAAAATGTTACAGCATATGAGCCTATGTGCATAGCATGCACTAATGGATTTCCTGAATTTAAACTTAGATATGGATTTATTAGTGCCTTACCTAATTTCTATCGTAAAGACAATGAAGACCCACAGGATTTCATAAGAGAGTATCAACATAAAGTTAACGGGATGAAACCGAAAGAAAGTACCCTAGAACAAGTCAAACTTAAAGCTTTTCCTTTTGCATTGAAAGATCAAGCACAAGATTGGTTGTTCTATCTCCCCAAAGATTCAATAACTACATGGACTCAAATATTAGAAGTTTTCCTAGATGAATACTTCCTCCGGTCATTTATATAAGTCGTTTAAGGTAAGGACAAGAGAGTTAAGACAACCTTAATTACGAATGTAATTTACATATATGTCATTTGACATTACATGAATTGAAGAATTGAATAATCATAAATGTTTGAATTATATAAGGCTAAAATAGATAAAAATGCAATAAAACACTCTTGAATTCAGAAATTGACTTACAGTTTTGAACAATAAGTTTTTGCTAGAACGAGTTATATAAATGACTGGATGGAATATATACCTGCTAGAAAAATTAGTTCCTATAGAAAGCAAATTAGAGTTACAAAGATGAAAGATGATGAAAATTTTAATGAATCTTAGGATAGATTCCAAAGATTAATTTCTTCTTGTCCACAACATGGATATACTCAAAGAGCTTTATTAGAATATTTTTATGAATGACTCAATCACTTGAACAAAGGTTATTAGACACAGTATGTGGTGGATCTTTATTTCAAATAACACCTACTTTAGCGAAAGAAGCAATTAATAAAATGGTTAAACAATCTGAGCAATATGGTGAATAGATTAAATCCTCAAGAAATAAACTTCATTAAGTTGATAATAGAAGAAATAATACGTCTGATGATAAAAATTGATGAATTATCTGATATGGTTAAGTAATTAATTAAATATAGATCTAATCAAGTTAAAGCTTATGGATTCTGTAATAAGGTTACATATCCTACGGATGCGTGTCCTACTCTACATGAAGAGTATACCGAAGAGGTTAATGCAATGATGAACCAATTTTTTGGTCTTCTAAGAAATCAATATAATAACAATAGTTAATATCCTGAAAAACGACACCCAAATCTTAGTTATGGTCCTCAAAACCAAAATTACAATACTTATAGACCAATAGCTCAGATGCAATTTGCACCTAATCGCAAACTTAACAAAATGCTCAATCCACGAATCCAAATTTAGAGCAAATCTTGCATACTTTTATGAATCAAAGTCATCAAAGCTTTACACATATTTCTCAAAATTAGATTAAGACTGGTACTACTATTAATGAACTAAAAAATTAGTTAAATCAAATGAATTTACAAATAAATAGGTTAAGTACTCAACATAGTAATCAAGCTAAAGCACCTACTCAAGTTGCTGCTCCTACTAATCAAGCATAAGTTAATGTTTTATTCAGTGATGTGAAAGACATATATAACTGAAAAGATACTTAAACAAGGTAATAAAAAGAAAACAAATAAAACTATTGAAGAAGAAGAAGAAGAAGAAATGATGGCTAATATCATTCCTACTAGAGAATGGATGGCTGAACAATTGAAATATACACCTTTTCTTGAAAGGCTATACCCATGGTATTTAGCCAAAGTTGAAGCTTATGAAGAATCTTTACAAAAGTCTGAAATAATTAATAAGGATGAAAATGATAAATTTTTTGATAATTTGAATGAACACATGTATTCATATTCTACCATCCCACAACGATTAGCAGATGTTAAGGAAAAAAGAAAATAATGAAGACATTCTTGAAGCATTTAGGGAAATAAAAATTAATAAACCATTGATGGAATCAATTATGCAATTTTCTAATTATGATGAGATTTTGAAAGAATTATCTAAATCTAAGGATAAATTTTTAGAAGAATCTAAAGAAAACTTAGGATAGAAGATGTATGCTTTAATTAAAAAGAAAATACCTTAGAGATGTTCTGATTCAGGAATGTTTGGAATTCCTATTACATTAGGAACTTCTTTTATTTGCTATGTAAGATCTTAGAGCATCAATTAATGTTATGTCACTTAAACTATATGAGTCATTGAAAACAGGTTCATTGACTAATACACTTATTAATCTTACATTAGCTTACAACACAGTTATTAAACCCTATGCTTTACTAGAAGATGTCTTAGTAAAAATAAATAACTTAGTATTTCCAACTGACTTCTATGTCATGCAAATAGGATACTTAGTATCATCTAAATCTCCGCATATACTTTTAGGAAGACAATTTCTTCAAACAACTAAAACAAAGTTAAATATCTTTGAAGGAACAATGTCTATGGAATTTAAAAACAAAATTGTCACTTTTCGTTTTAATGATGAAGATGTCTATGATAATTATGATGAATCTAATAGTGTACAAACTAATGATAATAAATCTTTAAAATTAAATCATCATAATTTAAAAGTTCAAGTATACGTTATTAATGCAGTAACAATGGAAGACGAAAATGTTATGAAAAAGAATGAGCGAGTTGAAGATATTTCAAATCAAAATATTATAACTCAAGAAGGGAGGGTTAAACAACCAAACAATGTTGAGAATGATCTTAAAATGGAGGAGTTTAAAGCTATGAAGAATAAGAAGAAAAAAAAGAAGAATCTAGCAATTATCAAGCTCGATGATCCAAGAGATATATACATAAACATAAAAGTCAAATGGGCTTGGTATTTTAAAGCTATTTGTGATACAGGTTCTAAAGCAAACTACTTGTCAATTCACTTCTTTCTTCATGCTTAACTGGAGTGGGATATACTTGCTTCTGAAAAAGTTACTCTATGAGTGATTATTAATGTACCAGATCAAATTGATTAGTACATTATTCCCACATACTTTTTGTTATGCCACACTTCATCAATGAAGATCCTCCATTAATCTTAGGATGACTTTTCTTAGCCACTTCATAAGCTATCATGGATACTCTGAACAAGGCAATCACTTTTAGGGTGCATGGTTGAACAATCACTTTTTGGAATGGCATTAGAGTATACAATCCTACATTTAAATTTATACAACTAGTTTAGAACTGCGTGGTTTAGTTGAGCCAAAAACAGTAAACAAAAGCGCTTTATCGGACGCAGCTCATACCCTATCTTTACTTTCAGTTTAGCATTAGGATTAGTTAGTTGTTTTTAAATTCTCTCAACTTTATACTCTTATAATGAGGATATTTTATGAATTTAATTTCGAAATAATTTCATGAAAATGGGGTTTATCGAGCCAATTTCTTTCTGTATTTATTGTCTTTATGCATTAGTTTTTATGTTGTTTATTTATAGTAATGAGATTATTGTTTAGTACAAATCATAGTCATATTCTAATAATTTTGAATAATTCTACCTTTTTATTGGACATATGTGATAAATATATGGAAAAATTAATTAAATTGAAAAAAATAGTTAAAATAGGCAAGCGATTTCCTAGCGATTCCACTTTGTATTGGAAATCGCTGAGGAAATCGGCAATAGTTTGCAAAAATTTTAGTTAAGTCAGCAATTTCTCAACAATTTGCACTTATAACCAGGATTCACTTCAGTAATCGCGGAGCTACCGAGGCTTATTTTTAGTGATTTGGGCAGTGATTTCCTAGCTAATCCACCTAAAGCGTGATTCACTGAGAACAAATATGCGTTTTAAAAAATAGAAACCTAAAATCACTACATTTATTCACTTCACACTCACAAACCATTGTAAATTTTTTATCCAAAGCCCAAATTTTCGACTAGATTCAACCTTCCATAGCTAGATTTTAGTGTATTTAAGTGATTCCCGCCTCAATCTTCACTAATTCAACCCAAAATTTGGAGAGTTTTGAGAATCTGGAGCCAACTATGACTTAAGCAAAGGGAATTTGAAGTTGGAGCTTGAAGGAGTCTTTTCGAGGAGTTTTAGAATTCCAATCTTGAAAGATTCACTTTCAAGAAGGTAATCAATGAAAACCATAGCCTTTATCGATTATATTTTTGATTTTTCTTAGATTTTTGGGTTAGGTTAGAAGCTAAATTTCGATATTTTTACTCTAAATTGGTTTTTATATCAAATTTTTTCAATCATAATACTAATATGGGAGTGGTGTGATATTGATATCGAATTTTTGAACTATTTTTAGCATACAACGAATGGATTGAATTTTATAAGCAAACTAATTTAAAATTAATCAAATGAGTTTGGGGTTTTCGTGTTTGTTTATCGAATGACTTGAATTGCTACGAACAATTGTTTTTATCAATGATGTTTTATCGATAAATTTCATATGAATTTCAAACTCTCGATTTTTAAATGACTTTTTTCGATGAATTTCTCCTTATTAGATAGATAAGTTGAATTTTACCAAACACTTTTCTGACAATTTGGTTTTAAATTGTTTTACAGATTTATTCTTTTACTTATTGAAATGGCCAGAAGTGGAAAGGGTAGGAATTCGAGATAGAAGAAAGGAAATGGGAAGTTAGTAGAGAAAACCAAGGATAAATCCAAAGTTTCCCCAATCAAACCGACATCAATTTCTTTCAATACACCTAATATTAAAACATAAAGAGAGCCTACTCCACCTTTATCCTTTAGCTATGATTATGAGGAAGAATATGAGGATGAGGGGGAGGAAGTAGAACAAGTGATACTGACAGGGGCGAAGAAATATGTTCTTAGGAACGTAAATTTTATCAATGATAAGGCTTTTTCCAAGATTAAGAATGATATAGTGAGAGAAAGGAAGTTGATCCCGGAGAAGGGATTCAATGTGACTATTAAGTTGAAATATAGGCCTAGGATCCAAGGTATCATTGATCCGAGAAATTGGCATTATTGATTAGGGACTATAACCATTTAGATCTTAAGGATGTTCCTAATAAGAAAGAGTGCAATATTTTAGTGAGAGAGTTTTATACGAATACCTATGGAAGTGACATCAAGACAGAGTCACGTGTTAGAGGAGGAACTTTGGACTATTATGTTGCAAGAATAAATCGATATTTTTGTTTACTTGAAGTTCACCAAAGAGAAAATAATGAGTTCCCAAAACCTGAATATGCAATTAAGTACCACTACCCTATCGAGGCAATTAGGGAAGGATTAGAGGCAATCCATGATTATGGATTCTTTTTAGACATATAAGGGGTACCTGAAGCACATAAATACCAAATTTTTTAGGAAAATCACGAAAGCATGGTGTTATTTCATCAATGTCAGCTTACAGCCAATTCTACAATATTACGAGATCGTGAACTACAAAGTCGTTTTGCTTTACCACATTGTCATGGGATTGGGATATCTATATGTTGGCAAGATTATCTATGAGTCAATAAGGAATTCCATCACAAAGAACAACGGATTACCTTTTCCTTTGATGATCACGGCTTTTTGCAAAACATATCAAGTGAACATGGCAGGATTTGATATGGATGTTTTACCAGATAAGAACATCACGGATGAAATAATAAAGAGATATGGAAAAATTGATGGATGTTAAGACTCTAGAGATAAAAGGGAAAGGGAAGAGATAGCCAGAAGAGAGACGAAGCAAAGAAAAAATATTATAGATGACATGAGGAGAGTCTAGAAGAAATGTCGAGAGTAAGAAACAAACCGAATGTGGAGCAGCCTGCTAGGGACTACGATGGACTTTACATAGAGGAGTCAGAGTTGGCCTTTATGGGTAGAATTATGCGCGCAAATGAGAACTCAAAGGAATCATGAACTGGTGCTCGAGAACAAGAGGGCTTTAGCGAGAAGCATTCACCAGCGCAAAGGTCCCTATACATTCTACACAAATGAGGATACCGACTAATGATATTTTTGATGATCAACTACCTCAAGGTCAGGACTACAACTTCTATGATCCTACTGCGAGTTACTAGTCCCAAAGGATTGATCCTGTGGAGGATGATGATGATGCGACTTCTGAACGACAATATTGATTTCTTTACTCCACTTTATCTTATTTGTCTCTGAGTGATGATGTATGAGGTCTTACTTGTAACTCTAGTGATATATTATCTTTGACTCGTGCTTAGTAATTTGATACATTTGATACGGTACTATGGTATTACATTTGATGAAGATGTTACATTTGATATATAGGTGATGGTTTATTCTAATTTGTATGCACTCTATTTGATGAGATTTCTACATTGAGTTTATTTATATATTAATTATTCAATTTATGATTATATCAATACGATTCGTTTATACTTTACGGGTATATTTGTTTTGTTGCAAAATGAATAAGACAGATTTCTAGGAATTTAGTGATACAAAAGCTATTGATTAAGTATTTTTATAGTATATATATAATTATTATGCCACAATTGAAAGAAAAAGTAGGTTAGAAACCAATGAGTTTCTATAAGTTAAAAAGAAAACTTTCTTCAACTTTAGTAGATAGTGAGAAGTGCTAACAAGAGTTTACGGATATATAGATAGTCATATAGATTCCATAAGAAATAGAGTAAGGAATATATAGCGGGAAAACGTGAGAATGTCCACAGGAAATTGTGTAGGGACTCAAAAGTCAAATAAAAAATATATAATAAAGAAAAAATAATTAGGATAAAGTAGAAAAAAATCATAGATAAAAAGATGGATGTTCTTAAACTCTTCACATAAAAGATTTAGCTTGAGTGCTTGAAGTTAGGGTTGAGTAAAGTATTTCTTATTCTAATACATTTTAAATGATATATTCATTGGTATCTTGGCAAAATTCATATTGATTTTGATTATGGTGTAATTATAAAGTCTTTTCTAAAGTTAATAATTAATCTAGTGGTTTTTGTGTTTTGAGATTCTATAATAGTCATCGTAAGCTTGATGCTTGTCAGTGGAGATTGAGAAAACATATATTGTATACTGGCCTTGGTATTGATTGAACTTTAAGTTCTAAAAGGTATTGCATTGGATGGTTGAGTTATCAATAAGGGATGGTTCATTTTTTTTTCAAATCATTATATTCTATCATAACTTCTATATACTTGGAGGTAATATGTTTCCATTTGAAGATCACTTCTATTTAAACCTTCTATTATTTAAATATCAAATGAATTGGATTGAAATCATGATTTAAAGAATGAAAAGAGAATACGATTGAGGTATTTCTTGGTTAGGGACAACAAAGTGTTGAGTTTGGGGGTATTTGACGAGTCAATAACTAAACATGATTTATAGTGTAATTTAGGTTGATTTTAAATATAAATGATGATATTACACTAGGTATTATCTTATTTTTGTGATTTCAGGATTTAATTAGGAAAAAATGAATAAATGGAAGAAAAAAATGAAGAAGGGCAAAACAATCAACTGGAGAACAAAACCAATGATTAGCCAGCGATATGAGATTACAAAGGATTCGATGTCTGAATCGGCAGCAGAGAAGAGTCAGTGAATCATCAATGAATTGGAATTTACACTAAGAATCACTAGATGAATCGATGGAGCACAGATACCAATTTTCAGTAATTAATTCAATGATTTGTGAACAAAATGGAATCGCTGGCAAATCGCTGAAGTCGGTTACGATTTTTTTAGATTAATATGAAGAATTTGAGTTTATCTTAGATTTTTATACTTAGGAAATTATAAATAGGACCTAAGGGCTTCGAAATTGGCTATGGAAAACACAATTCCTTTAGACCTCTATTAGCCGTAAGATAGTTTTTATTGAGTTTATGTTTGGAGCAAAATTATAGCTTTTTTATTTCATTAAGATGTATTTATTTAATTATGTCTTTCAATTATATTATTGTGTTATTTATTTCTAACATGAGTCAGTAGTTTATTAATCGAAACAAGCCTTAGACATGCATATACTTTGGATTGCTATATAAGTTATAATAATGGAATAATGGACTTAATGCTTTAAATATAGAGAAATGCTAGGATGACCCGCCAGGGACAACCGTTCAAAGCACCCGGTGAACTGACAAGTGACGTGAAAACCTGGGTCCCACTTCCAAACAATCCCAACTCTTTCACTAACTTTTGATTTTTTTTTAAAAAAAATTGTCACCTCAGTGAGTATCTGCTTACCTGTACGTACGTTCATTGACAATACGGTCCAATTAGGATGTCGGTCAGCTTGACAGTCGAAGTTGGCTCACACGAAACCAAGAAAATGGCTCCAAATTCAAATTTTGGAATGTTTTCTCCTACCAAAACACCCAGCCTCCTCAAACACATTTCGTCTAACATTTCCAACACCAAACCCATCCAATCTCCTCTCCCAAATTTCGTCATCTTCTTCCTCCATGCTGCAGTAAGAGGAAGAGAACCAATTTGCTCAGGTTCTCATTCAGAGCTCACTAAAGTGAAGTCCAAGGCAAGGTTTAGGCCAAATGAAGGCATATGTGAGTTCATTCCACCATATTTTGTGTCGTTTATTTATTTGAAGGTCTCGTTCTTTCTCCTTTGTATCTCTTAATAAACATCATTCACAGCTTGTTGAGTGACCTGATTTATAAGACCAATGGAGTCGTAGTTGTTATATGGATGCTTGTTATGTGGACTCTTGGTTTCGATTGTGCTGCCCTTAATTTTGAAGGTCTTCTTTCACCCTTTTCACCCTATTTTCTTAATTCAAGGTTGAAGTTACAAGTGAATAGTTGAAGTCAAATGTGGCTACCCAACCTACTGAGTTTGATTTTGTTTCTTGATCTTAAGTTGTTTTCTTACCAAACATCAGTCACATTAACTTTTCATTTTTTAATGGTTTGTTTCTTTATTTCAAACTTAAGCTTAAACTTATGGTTGCAGATCTAGAGCTGAAGTCAAAGCTGAAATCTCATGAAGAATACAACATATTAATGGGTGGTGGTGCAACAGTCGCAGCAGCATCAACAACAACATCATAATCAAGTAGATAACATGCAACAACCAAAGCAGCATGTAGATACCATGCACCAGCAGGTAGATACCATGCAGCAGCAGGTGGTACCATGCAATCAGTGGTTCAATAGAGGCGAAAGGAAAAGAAAACTCGCAGGCTGCGAGCAAGGTAATTCTTTTATGGACTTATGTTTAACTTACTTTGTGGTGATGATGACTATAAACTTGGGTTTAATTTAGCTTTATGTGTGTCCTTGAACTTGGGTTTATGTGTATCTACAATGATGGCATAACTTTCATGATGGTGCTTTGGGTTTATGTATGTCTACCATGATGGCATAAACTTTCGTGTTAGTGTCTTTAAACTTGGGTTTCTATATTTTGGTTTATTTTATAGGATTATTTTGCCTTGATGGCATCAATATGATTATGTTTACTCTTGGTTGTCTTGATGACATCGGTAACTTGTTAGTCAAACTCTATAGCGGTTCAACCATTAGAATTATGTTATGAATTTTATGGCATATGAATATGGGAAGTACTTGTTCAATTGCTACTCTTTTTTCCAGAACACAAACTTTTCTGATTTTTGCCTCAACGGTTTCAACAAGTAGGAGGATCTACATTGAGGATGTGAGGACGTATAAAGCATGCAACAAATGTTCAAAAACATAAAGGTGAACAACTTCATTTAGCACAATCAAACACAAACTTCTTTTAAATCGAGCTATAAAAAAGTACAAGTGCATGCTTTCGATTACATTGCTAAACCATAAACAACACAATAACATCATTAAACATCATTAAGACACTACACATTAAACAACACTACACTATTGTTGCATTCGACTCCACATTCTTTCCCGTTGCATTCGCCTTCGGCTCCACATCCCATCTTGGATTGAAATTGTTGATACACCCTTAGAGATGCTATCCTTCACTTCCGGAACTGCTGCCACAATCATATATGATGTAATCGGATCAACCAAATAGTATTGGATATTCTATGGGCAATTTTCTTGATAGTGATTGTCATAGTCATAATTCATACAATAAAAAGATTTATTTTCATCAATCCATGACATATTCTTGCAAGTAATGTGGAATATAATTTAAGGAAAATGACTCTAACCATCCACAATCAACTACAAAGCTATGAACCTAGAGTGGAGCTGGGCAGCTACACTTGACTACAAGGGAGCCCTATTTGATGCAAGAACATTTATCTACTAAAAATGTTAATTGTTGACAATTTGACTTGCTTGAAAAAAACTAAGTACCAATCTAAATCACGACAACAAATGAAATTATAAGTTCACGCCACCACCCATTGATATGTTATCTTCTTCACGGGACTTCAGCTTTGACTTCAGCTCTGCCTCTACAACCATAAGTTTAAATCTCAAGTTTAAAATCAAGAAACAAATAATCAAAGAACAGAAACTTAATGTGACTAATTTTTTGTAAGAGAACAACTTAAGATCAAGAAACAAAACCAAATTTAGTAGGGCTAGGCAGCCACACTTGACTTCAGCTCTTCACTTGCGACTTCAATCCTAAATTAAGAAAACATATGAAAAGGGTAAAAAAAGACCTTCACATTAAGGGCAACACAATCGAAACCAAGATCCCACATAGCAAGTCCACACAACAACTATGACTCCTTTGGTCTTCAAAATTAGGGCACTCAGTAAGCTGTGACTGATGTTTGGTAAGAGACACAAAGGAAAAAAGTGAGGTCTTCAAATTGGAAAAAAAAACGACACAAAATATGATGGAATGAACTCATATATGCCTTTGTTTGGCTTAAACCTTGCCTTGGACTTCACTTTAGTCAGCTCTGAATGAGAACCCAAGCAAAATGGTTATCTTGCTCTTGTTGCATTAGAGAGGACGAAGATGACGAAATTTGGGATAGGATATTAGGTGGGTTTGGTGTTGGAAATGTTAGACGAAATGTGTTTGAGGAGGTTGGGTTTTTTGGTTAGAGAAAATAGTGAGGCGGGGTGTTTTGGTTGGAGAAAATAGTCCAAAATTTTAATTTGGAGCTTTTTCTCGGTTTTGTGTGAGCCAGCTTTGATTGTTGGGCTAACCGACATCCTGATAGGACCATACTGTCAGCCGTCACATCCGGGTAGCAAACATTGACCGAGTTGACAAATTTAAGAAAAAAAAACCAAAAGTTGGTCAAAGAGGTGGAATTGTTTAGGAGTGGGACCCAAGTATCCACGTCACCTGCCAAGTCACCAGGTGATTTGACCGGGTGTCCTTAGCAGATCATCCTAGCATTTCTCTTTAATATATTCATATACAACAATCACGATTTAATAAATTATTTTTGCGTATTACAACTAATGAGGATTGATATTGTATGCATAGTTGCAAATATGTATTGTGATATTCGATTTTCTGATACTATGTCTATGATTATTAACAACAATTATAGAAGTAGTAACTATGATTAATCTATAGGGCTAAATTACCTGAGTGGATGTTCTAAGTGATTGTGTTCTAAATTATTTATTGATTGCCATATTCTAATTAATATTTGATTTAGCTTAGGCATGATTTTCATTAAGTGTTAATGTTATCGTAATTTCAATTTTATTGCATTTTATCTAATAGGTAGATTTACAATGATAAGGATATGGCTATTTTACATTGAACTCAGGAAAATCGATGTTTTTCTAAAGGCTATCAACCTATTATGAATTAGGATTTAATGATACCAAGATCCCATGTAATATGACTATAGCCAGGTTGTGAGGTAATGTTATGTTCTAGTGTTTGAATACAATCCAAGTATATTATATTATTTAGTGGGGGTTTGTTCCATGGGAGAAGGCCATAGCGCTAAAGTGGCAACTAGCAGGAACTAAGAAAAAACCTATTGACCGATTTAAATGAGATATGTGTTGCGTATCTCGAGGTCGGTCTTGTGGCTATTAACAAGATCTTCATCACTGATCGACTTAAATGAGATCAATTATTTTAATCTCCTCGAAAAATGTATTGTGTATCTCGAGGTATATCAAATGGTTTATAACTACCATACACTACTTGATTTTCCTTGATATGTGTTGGCACGCATCATAAGGCATGGATAGCCTCACCAATAGTCCATCGTTTACTACATTCCTATCCTCGATGCTCACATTACATGTATCTCGAGGCAAATCCGATTTATGCTTTTTAATTTAAATTAAACTATAGGATCCATTTATATATATATATATATATATATTTATATATAAAAACTATATTATATATACATATAGACCTATATATATTCGCGGCTACAAATTCGTCAAGCGCGCCAACGACTACCCGCGGGCGTGCACACTATTGTACATCCCACGCATGTCACCCTCGACCCCGCGTATCACTAGGTGTCCACCAATTTATTAATTATTCTATTTAATTCATGTCCAAATTAAATTCTGAAAAACACCTCAATTTCATCAAAAATTGAGAAATATTCTCAACGCGCTCCAAAACTCACGGACACCGCGTATACCATCAACTTGACTCTATTTCGCATCGAATAGAGTATAATACACCCACTAGTCATGCGGTACATAAAAATAATATTTTAAACTTATGATCTCTGGTCTGTAACATGTAGGTCCCACCTTAGATACCTAAATCCCAAATTAAATCTGAGAAATACTTAATTAGCATCCTAATCAAGTTTATGAAATTCTCGGATCTCATAGTGTTTAATGAACTTAGGTTTTAGGAGTTATCATGGTCATTGAAGCTTTTAATCCAAACAGAACGGTACAACCGTAAAATACACAACATCGAGAGATAGTTGTTGATTAGGGAGGTGCGGATAGTAAACTTAGTTGGTTATGAATCAAATGATTTGGGACTTAAAGCAATGTGAAGCTTACTTTATTCACACCAATAGGTGGAGTTCTAGTTTCCGCATTAGAATCTTTTTCGTCACGACAGTGGATTGAAGTGGATTTGAAGGAAATCTGTCTATTCTAATTAGGCATTGCACACAACATATTAAGATGTAAAAATAGATATAAATCATAGTATTAAATTACCTAGATAAAGTTGTGAACTAAGATATCCTTAACATAAGAGTTCAAGTAAAAGTTTAAATTGATTTGTTAGATAGTTTAGTTAGATATAAAACAACTTAGAAACGATTTCCTTAGCAATAGTCCAAAGTTAAATAAGTAACCACTACTGCAAAAACCTTTCCCTGAGGACGATATCCGTAGTCAACATAAGTTGGTTACACTATTACTACAAGTGAGCCTTTACACTTGTGGCACGCACGTCGCACCTTTGTTCTCAGTAAATCGAAACATTTTCTTTTTTTCTTTGTCGATTAACTCACTGAGGTTGGGTTTGCAGGGCTCTCTAGGAGGGGAGACGACCAGTCGTCTCTTTCCGCGGATAGCCTGAGCCTCCCATCCCCAACCGCCATTAACAACGACCCGACAATAATAAACAACATTAATAGTAACCTACAACAGCAATGACACAACAACCACAACAACACAAACAACATCACCTTCTTCCATCGTTGTCGATCTCATTTTCCTTGGTTTATATATATATATTCTCTCTCTCTCTCTCTCTCTCTCTCTCTCTCTCTCTCTCTCTCTCTCTCGCTTTCGAATTCACTATGGGAATCGAAAACTTGATGAGGCGGTTCAGTTATTTGGATATATATTAGATTTTCTCGAGATTCACATCGCACAAGTCTCGAGGAAGATATAATGGTTCATTCTCATTATTTTTAATCATTCTTGAGATATTGTTATGTATCTCGAGGTTGATCTTGTGGCTATTAACAAGATCATCATCATTAACTGACTTACAAAGATCAATTTTATTGATCTCCTTGAGATACGCGTGCATATCGTGTCAATTATATTGATCAAATGGTTTTATCGGTAACCATACACCACTTGATTTTTTTTAGATGTGGTTGCACACATCTCGAGGCAAGAATAAGCTCTCCAACATCATAATCATCCAAACTATTCACTTCCTCAATGATCACGCTACACGTATCTCCAAGCAAATCCAATGTATACTTTAAATTTGAATTAAACTATAGGATTCATGTATATCTATTTATATATTACATATATTATATATATAAATATATATAGACATATGCATTTTCGAGGCTGTAAATTCACCAAGCGCGCCAACGACCACCCTCGGGCGTGCACACTATTGTACATCCCACACATGTTACCCTCGACCCCGCGTGTCACTAGGCGCCCACCTAGTATACATCGTGTATACACTTTGAATTGGCCATATTTCGCGTCGAATAGAGTATACCACATAAAATAGGCACGCGACACACTAAAATAATATTTAGACTTATGATCTTCAGTTCGTAATACGTGGGTCCCACTTCGGATACTTAAATCTCAAATTAAATTTGAAAATACTTAAGCAATATCCTAATCAAATTTATGAAATTCTCGGATGTCACATTGTAAGTACATGAACTTGATGTTTTAAAACTGCACTTCATGGTTGTACTTATTGGCAGTGACTATAATCTTTTTGGGGTTACAAATTTTGTGTGTTGTTATTTTAATCCATCGGTAACAGTACATTTTATGAAGTTCCTCAAAAATTTGATTATCTTGCTAGTTACTGTTTGTGACCAATCTACACTCGAATGGGGAGATTGTTAGACCTTAGCTTAATGCGTTAGGGCGGTCTATCCTTGTTGGCAGTATATTGTCAAAACATGAATTAAGTTAGTCACGTAGATACTGCAATCGAGATGGGAAACTTGACTTAGCAAGATTTCCTATAGTAGATACAATTCAGATAAAGACTCGTATTATAGTATCAAAGTCAAAGTCGAAGTCGAAGATAGATTTGAAGTCGAAGCAAGAATTGAATACGAGTTGGATATCGAAATAGAGCAATTGTCAGTATTAGTCTACAACTGTGAATAAGTTCGATACTGCAAGCAGGAACTTTGAGATGGATTACAAATATAAAATCCGAGAGAAATGTGCATAAAGGACTGAAGAGCTTTATGGATATGACAAGTCAAGATTCTTGAAGTAATGGAAGACTTAGTTGTTGAACATTGGATTATTCCAATAAGAATTATAATTGGAGAGCGATGAGGTTTTTCATGTTGTATTGTATTTAGGATTGAATTCCTAGATAGGGTAGATAGACTGAGTCTATAAATAGTCAAGATTGTCATTGTGTGTATCGTCATTTTCTTACTTGAGTTTTATGAGAATGAGATATCATTATAGTGGTTGTACACATTATCAATTTGATTAATTGATTATTTAGGCTGAGCTTACGCGGAGGAAGACATTCAAGTCTTACTGGGTTATCAATTATGTGTTTAGTTTTGATGTATGTTTATTACTTCATCACTGATTCGTTAATCTCCTCGGTTTATCTGGTTTCCAAAACTTTAACAGAAAGTCCCACCTAAAATGGTTTTGAAGGAATGTCGAATTTCTTCTAAATAGAAGGGAATTAAGGTTGCAAAAAGGTGAGTTATAATTGTCAGGGCCCACATCATTAGTGCGTTTAATCAACCTAGAATTTCTTAATCCAACTGATAATCCAGTGAGCCCTAATTTCCTTTTAATACGTGTTAACTCGTTTTCAAAATTCATTAACACTGTTCAGGGTAAGTTAATTATTTATCTAGGCAGAGTAAATTAGGAAATCATATTTTAATTTAATTTTTTTTTCTAAATAAAACTCGGCATCATCTCCTTTGTATTCTCAGGCTCCCTTACCAAACCACAAAACAAGATTTGAATCATCAACAACAATAAATATATATATATATATATATATATATATATATCAATCTACATTATAAATAGCTAAGACCTAAAATGTTAATACTTTTCGAAACTTTTATTTTTCTTTCATTTATAAATCCACAAGAACTATAATATAACTCACAATAACATTATCTTGTCGTGGTTAGTTCATTAAATTTCATTCTAAATATTCTTTTCAATGACAATAATAAAATCTAGACTTTGTTTGGCTCACAGAGCAATTCCGCCCTAACACTGCCCAAAATCACCATTATTATTGAAACAATACAAAATATAGGTATACAAAAGGACTAACTTAGAAATTTAACCAGAATACTCAAGCTTGCTCTTTTCTTTCTTTAAGTCCATTAATAGAACCTGTCATTACCCAAAATTATTCTGGTAATATTAGATAATCAAATCTCACACTATTTAGTACACCAATGATAATCAAATGCATTATATTTCAAGAAATTAAACGAACAATAATATTGCAAAGAATTGTAAGTATACACGAATGCAATCCATCCCATTTTTGTTGATTAACCATAATCAAACATCTTCCAAAAGTGGTTGTAAATAGTAATACAGATTCATGATTTTAAGAGGAAACCTCTCGAGAAGCCACGCCCTCGACTATACATGGAGTATGATCCTGGCCAACATCACAAATCATCCTAAATAAGTGTCTATAATGATCAATGACTCCACTCGTAGAGCACCACGGTGGTCACCTTACCACTCATATAGCCAGTAAATATAATGAGACCCTCGAAAGCCTCCTTCCTCTCATGTTAGTGAATGCATGACCAATAAATTATGCAACGATAAACAGTGCATGCAATTATATTCAAAAAGTAATCATAAAATGTAAAGGTTACTATGGGATTTACTTACTATACAAATACACTTTTTGTTACTTTTTTGAGGTTCCTTTGTCTGTCAAATGAGTCCAATTTGGGCTCTAAATGCTTTCCTAAATTCCAATAATATTATTAAAATTAAATCTGAGTTCTTTGAGGTCGAATTAGTGTAAAAACAATCCTCGCGAGAAATTGCAAAACGGGGTCAACTCATTCACTTACCTTGAGATGCACATTACTAGATTCCTTACATCTTGAAAAGTCATAAAATATACATATTTTATAATACATTTTAGTATGTTTCATAAGGTAAAGTCTCTAAAATATTGTCCTAATAGCTTATATTTGTCTATTTTAGGTTTTTTAAGATGTATAATTAAAAACGGGGCGCAAAATAGTGTAAATGCATATATCATAGTCCTATGTTAGATTTACATTGAAAAACGTGAGGCACGAATCTCGTGGCAGTGAAGCGGGGCCCACATAGCTTATGTGACGTAATGACTTGACAGAATGCGGTTGGATGTGTGATGATGTGGCATTCGTTGATTGGTGAAGTGATGTGTCAATGCAAAGTTGGCAAAGATAGTGATCAAGTGTGGCAGAGTGCAGAATAAGCTAATGAGTATATATATACTAGTTTCATATACGTGCTACGCACGTAGGTTTAGGCACGCTCGCTTCGCTCGCGAGATTTCAACTAATCTAAAAAATTATATTTTCTCTTAAGTTTAGCTAGAAATTTTAATTATTAAACTTCTCATTAATGTGTAAATCTGTTGAGCTTGTGAAAGAGAACGACAAATTTATTGGCAAAATAATATGAGACATGGGTAAAGAATAAGTTAGGCACAATTATTTTATTTACCATAGAGAGAAATGAGTCTATAAATATGCAATTAGTTATAATAGCTATCCAAATTGAAGTGTAGAGTGAGAGTTATAATATGTGGACTACATAATATAATCAATTGATTATATATAATTTAATAATCGTGACTTAAAAAAAGTTGTATAGCTGTTTTTTTTTTGTTACTGTTGTATAGTTGTTTAGTTCACGTGTAACACTTAAACAATGACACAATTAAATGTAGGAAGATGATAATCTAACATTTTACGAGACATACATTTGCTACACAATGGTGTAGATTTGATTGAGATGGGTGGACCCCACAAATTTTAAGAGAATCTACACCATTGTGTAGTAAATGTATGTAACAAAAGAATGTCAAAAAATCATTTTCCTTAAATGTAACACGATTTTGAGATAGGGAAAGCTATCAAAATTAATGAACCGGTTGAATGAGAATTATATATGCGGACTACATATAATCAATCATATATATAGGCATAAATCGAAATAAAAAAATCGAAGAAATTAAAATCGCAAATAATATAATGCGTAGAAAATATAGGCGACTTCCAAAAACGTATGCATAAATAAGTGATTAAAGGGTATACACGATAATTCAAATCACGAAGGAAATTTTTGTTATTGTTGCTTTTAAAATATATATATATATATTAAAAAAACCCATGAAAATAAAGGGGACGAGGGCGTAGCCGTGCTCGCCATTATTTAGGGACAACTTTGCTATTAAATTATCTTGTGCAATGGTTATCCCTCCATTAAACAGTGTGTGTCAAAATCATTTTTATAAAATAATTTTATTTTTACAGCGTAAAGCTACCTGCTTTTTTGTACACTTATATGTATTGTAAAATACTTTTTAACCATCAATCACACAAAATTGTTGGAGTCCCTTGATTTTCCATTATGTGCATGAAAGCATCCTTATTTGTATTGAAGGGACAACAATGAGTACGTGTCATTCGTGTGTGTGGTTGTTGGCTTCTATTAGAAGGATCCATACTTATTATCATGTTTGTTCGAGTATATCCGTTTATCATCGAGATTTGTAAATACAACTACTTCTAAGATGTGTACAAATGTGAGTAACAGATTTAGGTGGCCTAGTAAATACACTTACAAAAACCACTGATAACCTTTCAATCATACGTGGACCACATGTTAAATGGAAGAATTACAAAAGTACTGTTAAGAATAAAATAAATTAGTAAAATAAGTTAGGTTTTCTTTTTATTACAAAAGTAAGGTAAATCTGGTTTTGCAAATGCGTTTTTAGTGGGGCAAAATTTTTACACTAATGGCGCATTCAGAGAATGTGCCATTAGTGTCCTACGTGGCGGGGCAAAAAGACACTAATGGCGCATTCTCCGAATGCGCTATTCGTGTCCAATGCCTCTAGGGAGAAAAAACACGAATGGCGCATTCGGAGAATGCGCCATTAGTTTAAGGTTCCGAATGACGTGGCGTCCACGTGGACTAAACGTGCAGGCCACGTGTATCGAATGTGCCAGTAATGGTCGATCCACGTGGCGTCTGCGTGTGCGCCACGTGGGTCGCCCCGTACACAAATGGCGCATTCTCCGGATGCGCCATTCGTGTACTGTACCCCCGTGATGTCCTCTTCCCCGAGAACGCAGGGAATATATTCCCTATGTTCTCGGGCTAGGTTGTACAAGCTATGGGGTAGGGGTTTAGGGTGCCTTGGGGGGTTTTATAAGGTGGGTGTTGGTGGGGTGGAGCAATCGAGAGAGCCGCGAAAGAGAGTCCGATGCGGGAGAGAGCGAGCGAGAGAGGAGTCGGTGCGGGAGAAACCAGCAGAGGGAGAGAGGAGAGAGCATCGATCGAGAGAGAGTTGGACAGACCAGCAGAGGGAGGAGAAAGCGACGAAGAAAGACGGAGAGGAGGGGGACCGAGAGAGCGAGAGGCCGCAAGAGAGAGAGAGAGAGAGAGAGAGAGAGTACGGTGACGGAGAGAGGGAGAGAGTTGGGGGACCGAGAGACCGTGAGAGAGAGAGAGAGTTGGTGACCGAGAGAGAGTGGGGGGACCTTGACACCGAGAGACCGAAAGAGTGAGAGAGAGAAAGTTGGGGGTGGTTGGGTTGGGTTGTGGGGTGGGTCATTTTGTTGGTGTGATAGAGTTGGGTGAGATGTGGGTTTGGGTTGTGTGGTGGGTCAATTTTTTTGTTTTTTCAGAGAATATCAAATAGAAGATAAACACTAGTGGGTTTGATCTGGGTTGAAGGTTGTGAAAAGGTTCGGATTGTTTTATTTAATTTTTACGTCATTTCGTTGTAGTTCGTAATATTTATATAAGTAAAAGCTAATTTTTTATTTGTTTTTTCATGGATAATCCATTTGAAGATAAAGGAAAAAAGAGGGAAATTAGTAAGTTAAAATTTTTATTTATTTAAGTTTGAGTAAGTTTGACTTGCTAATTTAGTAACAACAACAACAACAACATAGCCTCAATCCCAAATTAACTGGGGTCGGCTACATAGATCAAACTTTTCAATTGTGCTCGATTAAGTGCAATTGATGGTGAGTTTTGCAAACTATTCAAATCCCTCCTAATTAATGCATCCCATGTTAACCTTGGTCTGCCCCTACCTCGTCGAATTTCTACAGTTTCTATTGAGTCAAGTTTTCTAGTTGGGGCATTTGTAGGCCGTCTTTGCAGGTGACCAAACCATCGCAACCGCCCTTCCCTAATCTTTTTATCAATTGGTGCTACTCCTACTTGTCTTTCAATTTCTATATTTCTTATTCAATCTTTACGAGTTTTACCACACATCTACCTAAGCATCCTCATTTCTCGCTACGTTCATTTTATGTAATTGTTGTTGCTTTACCGCCCAACATTCACTTCCATAGAGCATAGCTGGCCTAATTGCGGTCCTATAAAATTTTCCTTTTAACTTAGTGGGAACATTTCGATCACAAATCACCCCTGTTGCACTCCGCCATTTCTTCCATCCAACTTGAATTATATGTGTGACATCATTCTCAATGTTACCATCATTTTGTATGATTGATCCTATGTATCTAAAGTGGTTTACCTTAGGAACTTCTACTTCCCTTAATTTTACCACTCTATCATCCCGATGTCTAGTGTTTCTAAACTCACAGTGCATGTATTCGGTTTTCGTCCTACTCAACTTAAAGCCTTTAGATTCTAATGTATTCCTCCAGAGTTCTAATTTCTTATTCACTCCATCTTTAGTTTCATCCACTAAGACAATATCATCTACAAATAGCATACACCATGGTATATCCTCTTGAATATGTCTAGTTAGTTCATCTATAACTAAAGTAAATAGATATGGGCTTAAAGCCGATCCTTGATGTAGTCCTATCGTAATGGGAAATTCTTTTGTAGCTCCTCCAAATGTCTTTATACTCGTTACTACTCCATCATACATATTCTTAATAGTGTCTATGTATCTAGCATGCACTCTTTTTCTTTTTAGAACCCACCAAAGAACATCTCTAGGGACCCTATCATATGTTTTTTTCTAAATCTACGAATACCATATGAAGATCTTTTTTCTTTTCTCTATATTTTTCTAACAATCGTCTTACAAGGAAAATCGCCTCCATAGTTGACCTCCCAGGCATGAAACCAAATTGGTTCTCTGATATTGTTGTTTATCTCCTTAGCCTATTGTCAATTATCCTCTGCCAAAGTTTCAGTGTGACTCATAAGTTTAATTCCCTGGTAGTTTGAGCAACTTTGAATGTCTCCTTTGTTTTTGAAGATTGGCACAAGCGTGCTTCTTCTCCAATCCATTGGCATCCATTTTGATTTTAAAATTTATTGAAAAGTTTTGTTAACCAAGTCAATCCAATTTCTCCTAAGCATTTCCAAACCTCTATGGGTATTTCATCTGGGCCGCATGCTTTCCCTATTTTCATTCTTTCCAATGCCTATTTAACTTCTACAATTTTAATATTGCGTGTATAGTTTACGTTTCTTTCTTGGTGTGGGTTTTCGTCTATTATAGTATCAACTTGGCCATCATTAAATAAACTATCGAAGTAACTTCTCCATCTCTCCTTAATATCCTCCTCGCGCGTTAAAACATTTTGATTTTCGTCATTAATACATCTTACATGACTTAGGTCTTGTTTCTTTTTATCTCTTAATTTGGCTAGCCTATGTATATATTTTTCGCCATCTCTATTACCTAACCTTGTATATAGATCTTTCATGAAATTTGTTTTAGCTTGACTAACTACTTTTTTAGCTTGTTTTCTAGCTTCTCTATATTGATTGTACACATCTTCATCTTGACACTTAGGTATTTTCCTATACATCTCTCTTTTAGTCTTAATTGCTCATTGGACATCCTCGTTCCACCACCATGTTTCCTTCTTTGGAGGTCCCACGCCCTTAGATATACCTAATACGTTTAATCACACTCTCCTTATGCAACTACACATGTCTAGCCACATTGTATTAACATCTAAATCAAGATTCCAGACATTTTCCTATAATAGTTTTATTTGGAGTTTGTTTGTTTACAAAAATTAATATGTGGAGTTTGTTTGTCGAAACCAAAAAAATTTATGCTTACTTTTTTTTTGAAAATATGCCCTAATTTGACAAGCTGATATAAATATGAGTTTTTAATTGATGTCATGTAGACGAATGAATGTGCTCTGTAGTTACGCTATGAAGGCGATCCTCTACATCAGAAGTTTGCTTGCGATTTAAATCCTCAATTTGATGAATGAATGACGTTTGATACATATGCAAATTTTTTACATCATCATTATCCAATAAATTATGTAGGTCATGGAAAATAGGAACATCCCATAAATATGCAGAGATATATTCATGATCAACATTTCAATCAATCAGTACTCTTGATAGCCAGAAAAAGTAAATAAATGAATTGAAAGATATATATAGTCTTTCAAATTAAGCAATGGAGATGATAAAAAAACTTTTTTATTTCACCTTTCCAAAAGGTGACACTAGTTGTTGGAGAGCGGTGATTCGATCGCCTAACTTTTCTTTTCGAACCTATAATAAAATCAACATTGATTACTTAAGGGGTATAATAACTTAAAAATATATGAATGTATGTCATCAAATCAATAACTAGCTAGGAATATAAGCACAATATATAATTTGTACCTTGAAAGTTGGCAATGGAGTTGGTGTCTCAATTCGTGGCCTTTTAAATATGTTTTCAGTACTTGTACTACTACTATTGCTTTTCTTCTCTTCTTTATTAGTCTGCTTGATTAATATATAACACATGTCAATAAAAAACAAACCTTAATTATGAAACCCTAATAATTTTTTTATGTTGTGATGGTCATCACAAAACATATGGTAGAAAATTGGTTAAATATATACATACCTTCAAAGTAAGGTTGCTGCAATTAGCCTTCTCGTCGAATACTTGGGCATGCAATGTCGACGGCGAAAATGCCCTAATTTGATTTGTGGCGAGGATATGATTTATTAATTGATGTCGTGTAGACGAATGAGTATGCTCAGAAGTTGCGCTATTAAAGAGATCATTTACATCAGAAAGTTTGCTTGCAATTCAATTCCTCAATTTGATGAACGAATGACGTTTGATATATATGCCATTTTTTTACATCATCATTGTTCAATAAATTATGTAGGTCATGGAAAATAGGGACATCTCATTTCTCTTTTATGCGAACGGTGAAATTACAAATGGTAGGAATTGCATTAGGTACAACGCACCCCCATCAGCAGTGTTGACGTTTAGGTTTGGGACGAGTAGACAACAATTGATGGATCACGTGTGTAACGCATTCAATATCTCATCTACCGAAACTATGGTAAGGATGACTTATCGTCTCGCTATAACCCTCCCCGAGGGTTCACAGTATTTTGTCCCCGTATAGCTGGAAGACGCGACGCACTTCGACTTGATGTGGTCGATAGTGGCCAATCTACCATTAACTTCAAGGGTAGATATTTATTTAACATTTGAGCCAATCGACTATTTTCAAAGTCGTACAGTTCATTCGCAACTAGTAGATGAAGATGTCAGCACGTCAAACACTAGATCGATGATGGAAAGATTGCAGATGCAATCACCACATGGTGATGAGCCCAACGACGATGATGACATTAATGACGCGGACGAGGATGTGCGTCCCCCCGAGGAGGCTGCACCAGCAGTCGATTGGGAAAACCTAAATGTCGTGGCCGATGACCCAATGTATGAACCTCCAGGGGCAGAAAACATGCACGATTATGAGCAGTTTGCTATCGATGAAGAGAATTTCATGGAGGAAGCAATCGATGCTGAAGTTCACCAACCATTGCCGGTGTACAACGAAATCGATCGGGAGGTGGCTAACTCCACTGCGACCCAACATTCTCATCAACAGACTGGGGGGACCTCTCTAATTTTGATTTGGAATTAGGGATGTGCTTTGACAACAAAAAAGACTTACAACATGCCGTCAAAGTGTGGCATGTTAACAGACATTGTCAATATCATGTGATGGAATCGACTACAACTTTTTGGGCGATCAAGTGCAGAAGTGCGCAAGACGGGTGCATGTGGCGCCTTCGTGCTTGTTTGTGAAAGAGAACACAATTATGGGAGATCACACAATTAGACGCGTCGCACAACTGTATAAATCCCGACATGGAACGCGGTTATACCCAACTCGATGCCAACATGCTCGCGAGAGAGATCCAAAGTATTGTCCAGACAGATCAAGCGGTAACTATCAAGGCATTAATACAAATAATTAAGGGAAAATATGGACACGAAGTAAACTACAAGCGAATGTGGGATGCCAAAAGGAAGGCAATTGCAAATGCATTTGGAGATTGGGATAAGTCATACGCTAGGTTGCCAAGCTGGTTGGCTGCCGTGAAGATTAAGAGTCTGGGGACCGCAATTGAGTGGTCACATAGACAATGGGCTTCTGATGAGATAAGGATTGAGTGTCCTTAATTTCGTCGTGTGTTTTTTAGCATTCGAAGCATCAATACAAGCTTTCAGGTTTTGCAGGCCTCTGCTTCAAATTGACGCAACTTTCTTATATGGCAAATATAGTGGTAAGCTAATTATTGCCATATCTATTGATGGTAATGGACACATACTACCAGAAGCATTTGCTGTTGAAGAAACCGAGTCTACGGATTTTTGGGGATGGTTTTTGAGGATGCTGCTCAAACACGCGACGGATAGAGATGGTATTTGCATTATTTTCGATCGTCGCCCTGGCATTCTGGAGGCGGTCAACACACCGACCAATGGTTTTTGTCCTCCGAAAGGATACCACCATTATTGTCTGCGACATTTGGTCAGTAATTTCAACACTCAATTCAAAAATGAGCCCTTGAAAAACCTACTTTCTCGAGCTGCTGGTCAACATCAAGTTCAAAAATTTAATGCGTGCATGGAGCGTTTTGCATATTTATCATCGCGAACCCCTCAATGTTTGCAATATGTCAATGTCATTCCCAAAGAACTATGGACTCAATCGCACGACGGAGGCATGCGGTACGGATGGATGAATTCTAATGGTGTTGGTATGTATGAAATGCAAGTTATGTTTTGCACTCAACTATATAGTTATCGCTGAAGTAATATTACTTACACGAGTTTTATCGTCACTTGTAGAGTGTTTTAACGGTGTATTGAAGGGGGCTCGATTCTTGCCAATAACAGTAATGACTCAGATGATTTACTATAGATTGGTGACTTACCACGATCGACGCAAATAGGAAATCAATGAAGCAATCTCAAACGGGCAATCGTACACGAAATATGTCACGCATAAACTTACACATTACGAACAAGCTGCAAGGAGGCATCAAGTCAATTTGATAAATCGTGACATAGGTGAGTTTGAAGTGCTTACTGGATGACATGGAGATCGCATGCATAAAGGCAACAATACACAAGTCGTTATCATAAAGGACCGCATGTGCAGTTGCAATAAATGGCAATCGTTTGGTTTCCCTTGCTCATACGTGTTAGCTGCATGTTCCTTTATTCGAGTGAGCTACTCGCAATTTATTGAACCATACTACCGGATAGATATGTACGCGCAATGTTACTCCTATAATTTCAAAGCCATTCCAGATGAGAAATATTGGCCGACTTTTGCAACGAAGATCATACCATACCCAAGGTGCAGACGTGGCCGAGGGAGACCAAAGGGAACGCGAAGGCAAAAAGAGATGGATCTTCCTAATGTTTCAAGAGCCTTGCGATGTGGCATATTTCATCAAGAATGACATAAAAGAACAACATGTCCCAATAAAGATCGTGATCGAGTCCCTACTATAAAGAACCGATGCGGCATTTGTCGTGCAGAGGGACATAACAAAAAAAATTGTCCAACCAGAGCTGAATCTTCCAATCAAAACCAATAGTCCAGTTTGTATATTGTTTACTAATGGCTTAAGTATGTATGTAATTAGATTATATTGAACCTTTTAAAGTATCCAGATAGTTTACGTCATGAAATGTTTAGGTTTTCGTTATTGTTTGAACCTTTAATAATGATTTGTGTCGACTTTTCGAACAACATGACTAACTTTTAAAACTCCCTAAATTGTAGTTTGTACACAAATGGATCCAGGTCCGTCAGATCCTTCACTATTACATCTCCAATATACACACGAGATCCTCGCGAGCGTGGACGGTCGAGTAAACTTTTTAAGATGACTACATCCAATGTTCATGAATAAACGTATAATATACATATATATCACAGCTTATTTTCAATTATAAGGTGTACGACACATTGCGCGTGCATCGACGACGGGTTGTCGTTGATCGAACGGTGGAGTATCATTCTCGAATGATCCCATATCTACGTTCCAGTGGCTTTTATGGGATTTTGCGCGTATCATTTTTCAGCCTTGATTAGGCTTTGATTACTGCATTCGTTGAGAGATGACGCCCAGAAACCCATACATTTCACATGCAATGTGGGGAGTGCACTATTACACTCTAGGACGTACAGGTGCAACTCGACTTACCTATCGAAGGTATGCCTGTGACGGGAACCACCGATACAAACTATGTTGAGGTGTGTGAGAGGCTACTTCGTCGAATTCCTGTTGGAGATGACCTTCATGGAAATAAACTTAAAGTCGAATGGCTTGAACGTAACGTACCTGTGACGGCCCCTCTCCTAATCTAAGGCACCGTCCGGCCTAATCCCGTAATTAAGCCCTAATCATACCCACGCAAGACTTAACTACGTATTAGTCAGCCTTTACAACCTAGACACCTATTTTCTCGTGTTCAGGATAAGTAATACACTAGTTCTACCGGTTTATAAAATTTAGAGTTAATTAAAACTTTTTATTAAATTAATTAATTAGCGGAAGTCTTATTGATTATGCAGAAAGCAATTAGTAACTTATGCGGAAGCCATTTATAAAACCCTAAGTGTGGAAAACCAGGAAATGACATCACATATATAAAGTCCTCAAAATGCAGTGAAACAGCAAAATAGTATAAGTCAAGTCAGGGAACTAACGCTCAACCTAATATACAACCCCAAATAGTATCTGAAAGACGTATATAACATATACAATCAAAATATCAAAAGAATACCTACAATCGATGCAGTGACGCGCCGCGGGCTCAGGGATGATCGTCGATCTTCTCTTTGTCCGGCCTGCTGGTAGACGGCTCTGCACCCACCATCATAAAAAGGACGGTGAGTACAAGAATAAAACAGTAATCCCCGATGACAAGTTTAATTTGCATTTCCAACTATTCAAATGGTATTTAAAAGCATATAAATGGGAAAACTGGAAAATAAACCATATGCGAGTAAATACCAGAGTTAAACAAGTGATACTGACACTAGGCTAAGTAGTGGTTATTTAGGTCCGGTCGGCAGTGAAATGTGTCTCTCCGACTCAATAATCATATAGCACAAGGTACTCTAACCCAAGTGTTACCAGGGACTCTAACCCCGGTGTCTAGACCACCTCAGGGACTCTAATCCCGAGTGTCATACAGTGTTAAGTAACATGTGCCGACATCCCCAGGGACTCTAACCCCGTGAGTCGCGCACACCTTGATCGAGTACGGGACCTAAATACAAAAACTATTTTTCAAAATTTCAAGAAATACCAAGTATGGATTTGTCAAGGCATAGGCACATCTACACACCTAAACAAATAAGCAATACAAGTCCTCTTACACATTTATAAGATATTCACTAGCCTAATAGCATGCTATTTATCATTCAACTCACATTTAAACAAGAATAGACATAGCATGGGATAGAATCAATGAATCAAATCAAATGAATGGATATCATGCAAACTAGACTCATCAAGTGAGCATAGACACAAAGAACACATGATATAAGAATACAAAGGCAAAATAGTCAAAAGGACTATGCAAGGACAACAATTAATAGAAATGAAATGCCAAGTAAAGTTGCCATTGGGTATATTCACAACAACAAAGTAAAGTCCTAGCTTTACTGGCCTCCCGATACTCCAAATCTTGTATTCGCTCTCCCGTACCATTTTCCTAGTTCCTGAGTTTGGTATCTCATTAGTTCAAATATAGTGGGTTTAAGCTCAAATCTAGTGGTGTTTATTGTGTATTTAAATTGGTTCAATAGACTTTAAATCAATCTTCATAAATCAGTCTCTAAAGACTAAATTAAGTCTCAATTTCAGTCCTACACTTTAACACAGTTTTTAGGCATGAAATGGTCAAAATATTGAAATCCTCCACCAGTACAATTATTGTTAGTCTCTCTCTTAGCTTTCCAGAAAGGTTTAGTTTGCAAACCTCTGATTTAGAATGAAGGAGATATCATGATATTACAAGACATAGGTCTAATTAGAATTTAATCCGACCAGCGGGTTTAGGAAATCTATTTCTCCCAATTTATAGTTCCTTAAAATATGAGTTTTGATCACAGGGCAGAAAATATATCCAAATACAACATACTAAAAGATCAGCTCATTTGGACAAGTAGTTAGGGAGTTATGCCCTTAACAGGTTTAGTTTCAAAACTTTCCTTTTAATTCCAGCACCTACTTGCAGAGCATGTTCGGACATAGAAACATTTGAATCAAAACACCTTCAGTTAAGCAAAGTTATTACTATTTAAATAAGCTTTCAAATACCACTAGTTTGGATCAATTTAGATCTAAAATGGGTAAATTATGACCAAATTACCCAGGTTGATTCCTAATACAACATGCAGAATTCTAGTTTTGGTGTTGCAACTTCAAAAATTCATATCTTTATGATTTCAAAACCAAATTAAGAACTTCAATATAGCTATATTATCAGCTTGAAATGAGGAATCCAAATATATAAATTAATTGCAAATACTCAATCATCTATTATCTGAAATCAGCCTAAAACCAGAACTTGTTCTAATTTCAACTAAAAAGATGTGTACCTAGTTGATGTAGCACTCTAGCTTGAGAATTTCTCACCAAATCTAATGGATTCCTTCAACATCTTGATGATTCACTCCTCTCCAGCAATTCTTTCTTCTTATCCAGCAAAAATGAATGAGTGATTTGGTTTGCATGTTGTTTGATCACTAATAATATATAATAAGGTGATGTTCCTTCTTAACCCTTAATCTTCATGGATTTATATATCTCTAGGAATATCTAATGGTACACCTTTGTCATATATCCCACTAACTCCCACTATCTCAACCTCAAGTGACACCATTTCATTACTCACCTAGTTCCTAGATGTGCCAATGTGTATCTCTAGACCAATCATATGCTTTCCATTTAATTTACTCAACTATAAGCCTTTAATTTAATTTACATTAACAAACACAACCATAAGCTTATAAGTAATTCCTTATTTCATATTAGTATTAAATAAGACTTACCAAAATGCTAACTACTCGGTTCCCCGACTCGCACGCTACTCGAGGCGTGTCCCCGCTCTCGTCTCGACGCCTACAACTGTACAAATCAACTTAGTAAGTCTACACAATACATAACACTAGGCACACATCAATACAAAAATACGATATACCTCGGCCACGTGCCTCGGTCGGTGCACGTATCACAGTGTAGGTCCCACGTCAAGGGTCGGTGATCCTGATTAAGGAATTAAAACGGGGTTAGAGATTTGGGCCGTGACAAATATTCCCAACAAAATGAAAATTTCGTCCTCGAAATTAAGTTTAAGTTACGGTTCTACCTGACTCGAACAGGTACGGGAATCTATCTCGCATGTAGTCCTCCCGCTCCCAAGTGAGTTACGCGTTATCGTGGAACTGCCACTTGACGAGTACCTTCGAGATGGACTTGCTCCTCAACTGTTGTACCTTCCGATCTAGGATCTGAAGGGGTTGTTCCTCGTAAGAGATGTCCTCGCTCATGTCGATCTGACTTAAGTCAACTGTCGATCGCACGCCTGCCTTCGACTCGGCTAGTCGAAGCATCGAAATATGGAACACCGGATGGACCCCTAACATCTGTGGAGGCAATTCAAGCTCGTATGCCACTTTTCCAACGCGTTTCTTAATCATAAAAGGCCTGATGTACCTCGGTGCAAGCTTGCCTTTCACCCCAAATCTCTGAAGACCCTTTCGAGGGGAAACCTTTAAATAGACAAAGGCTCCCTCTGAATACGCAAAATCACCGTGATACTTATCTGCATATCTCTTATGTCCCTCATGTGCTCCTCTGAGTCTCTGACGGATCAGTTTGACCTTTTTCGTGTGGTCAACAACAATTTCAGGCCCCACTATCTCCTGGTCCTCTTGCTCAGCCCAACACAATGGCGAGCGACACGGTCTGCCATACAAAGCCTCAAATGGCGCCATCTCAATGCTAGCCTGATAACTGTTGTTATAAGCGAACTCACACAACGGTAGGTACTCCGCCCAAGATCCGCCAAACTCCAACACGCATGCCCGCAACATGTCATCGAGGACCTGAATCAATCTATCAGTCTGCCCGTCGGTCTGAGGGTGGGAAGTCGTATTGAACTGTAGGCGCGTACCGTACTGCTCTTGCATACTCCGCCACATCCTGGACGTATACGTAGCATCTCGATCTGACGTGATCGTTAATGGTACCCCGTCCAGCCTGATAATCTCTCTCTCGAATAGTACACTCAGCTGATCGAACGTGTAATGCGATGCCACTGGCAGGAAATGAGCAGACTTCGTCAGTCTGTCAACTATAACCCAAATTGAATCATGTCTCCTCGCGGTCCTCGGCAATCCTCTGACAAAATCCATAGAGATGTCTTCCCACTTCCATCGAGGAATGGGAAGCGGCTGTAGTAATCCCCCGAGTCTGCGATGCTCGAACTTCACTTGCTGACAGATACCACAGCTCCTGATGAATGTAGACACGTCTGTCTTCATCCCAGACCACCAGAAATGTCTCCTCATGTCGTGGTACATCTTAGTCATGTCTGGATGTACGGTAAATCTGGAACGGTGCGACTCCTGAAAGATCTCATCTCTCAGCTCCGGTACCTCTGGTATCCACAACCTACCCCGGTATCTCAGACACTGATCTGTCATCTCTGCCCAATCTGTACACTCTGCACTCTGCGCTAACTCGTTGAATCTCGAGTACAATCGGTCGGTCCTCTGACCCTGTGACACTCGCTGTGTAGACACGGTCTGTAGTCTCATTTGTGCGCAAATCATCACTTGAGTATCGGTAGGAATCTTTGTCTGACATGTTGTCGCCGCTGCCTCGAGTAATCCATACTCATGCATCATGTGACATCTGACCACCTCGGCATCTCTACTCGGTCTCCTACTCAGCGCATCTGCGACCACGTTCGCTTTTCCTGGGTGATACTCTAAGGAAAAGTCGTAGTCCTTCAAGAACTCCAACCATCTGCGCTGTCTCATGTTCAGCTCTTTCGTGTGAAGAGATATTTCAAACTCTTGTGATCAGTGAAGAGTGTGAATCTCTCTCCATACAGAAGGTGTCTCCAAGTCTTCAGCGCAAATACAACCGCTGCCAACTCTAGATCGTGCGTGAGGTAGTTCTTCTCATGTATCTTTAACTGTCTCGATGTGTATGCCACGACACCGCTACCCTGCATCAACACACAACCTAGACCCGTATGAGAAGCATCTGTGTACACTAGAAATCCATGTCCAGCCTCTAGCAGTACTAACGCTAGCGCGGTAGTTAATGACCTCTTCAACTGAGTAAATGCAGCCTCGCACTTCTCAGTCCACTCATAAGCAACATCCTTATGTGTCAGCCTCGTCATCGGTGAAGTGATCTTCGAGAAACCCTTCACAAATCTACGGTAATATCCTGCTAACCCCAGAAAGCTCCTGATCTTCGGTACTGATGTCGGTGCCGGCCAATCCGTGATGGTCTGAATCTTGGCCGGATCTACTGCAATCCATGCTGCTCCAACAACGTGCCCCAAGAACTTGACCTCTGCAAGCCAGAATTCACACTTGCGGAGCTTAGCGAAAAGTCGGTATTCCCTCAATGTCTGCAACGTCTCTCTGAGGTGTTGCTCATGATCCTCACGTGTCCTCGAGTATATCAAGATGTTGTCGATGAAGACTATCACGAAGTGGTCGAGATATGGTCTAAGTACTCGGTGCATCAAATCCATGAATACGGCGGGGGCGTAGGTCAGCCCGAATGGCATGACCGTGAACTGGTAGTGTCCGTATCTGGTGTTGAATGCTATCTTGGACCTATCCTGATCCCTGATCCTAAGCTGATGATACCGCGATCTCAGGTCTATCTTGGAGAAAAATTGTGCTCCTCTCAGCTGATCATATAAATCGTCTATTCGCGGAAGTGGGTACTTGTTTCTGATTGTCACTTTGTTCAACTGCCTGTAGTCGATGCATAGTCTCAGACTACCATCCTTCTTCTTCACAAACAGAACTGGCGCTCCCCACGGTGACATCGAAGGTGTGATGAATCCCTTCTCCCCCAAATCCTTATGCTGAGTCCTCAACTCCTCCAACTCCCTCGAAGCCATGCGGTACGGCGGTATCGCGATCGGTCTGGTACCCGGTACTAGGTCGATGATGAAGTATACCTCTCGTGGTGGCGGTAATCCAGGTAAATCCTCTGGGAAAACATCTGGGAAGTCTCGAACAACCGGTATCTCCTATAGTCTGGGTCCCTGACTCTCTGCTACAGCGTACAACGCTACCAGAGTCTCCATCTCTCCACTGGATGCAAGCCGACCTCTCGTGGTGTTGAGTCTCGGTGTACTACCTCGGTGAACGAACATCGGACGTCCCGAAATCTCAAATATGACAGACTTACTGAAGCAGTCGATGTGTGCGTGGTAGGCTGACAACCAATCCATCCCTAGCAGCGCGTCGAACTCTAACATCTCGAGGACTCTAAAATCTGTCGGTAACTCTACCCCGCCTATCTCTACCGGACATCCCCGAACTATACTATTAGGGTAAACCCTATCCCCGGCTGCGGTACTCAAAATCAGGTGTACGCTAAGTCTAACAGGTGTCAATCCTAATATGCCTAACATGCGACCAACAATAAAAGAAACAGTGGATCCAGAGTCAAACAATGCATATAAGTCTCTACCATAAACGGAAACCGTACCCTCGATGAGGCTGCGCGTCGCTCCAGCATCTGGCTGTGCGACCTTGTGAACTCTCTCTCTGCCCTGTTGTGGGGGATGTGTTGCCGGCTGTGTGCACTCCCTAGACATGTGTCCCACCTAACCACATCTCCAACAAGTGATCTGACGACGCTGCCCTGCCTGTTGCGCCTGTCCCTGTAATTGTCGCTGACCTGTCGTGGTCCATCCCTGCCTCTACCTTTGTCTCGGCCACCCTGCAGTTGCTGCTGTCGCGGTGCCGATGGAACTGACAATGCTTGTCTGGTGGAAGGTGGTAAGGGAGCTCTGCCATATGTCTGTGTGGGTGCAGGGTGAGGTGCGTAGGACACTGCTGAAATAGGGGCAACAAGTGCCCCACCCCTCTGTGGACCCTATCCCCTCTCCTCTGTCCCTTACCCATCCGCCTTCTGTCGTAGTCTGAACCCTGATCGTAACCCTCTGCTGCACTCTCCTCCTCTCTGCCCAACTCATAAGTCTCTTGGGCGAGTGCTCTCTCATAGATCTCCTGCAGAGTGCAGGCCCCAGTGCCAACGACGTGTCTAGCTATATTTGGCCTTAGTCCATCTCCAAAGTAGAATGCGTCATCTACGTCATCCTTCACCAAGTCTCCTGCGAACTGCCTCATGTAACCATATCGGTCGCGATACATCATTATTGTCTCCCCCTCGGCCTGTCTCAAGCTCATAAACTTCTACTTCAACCTCTGCAACATCGAAGCGGAAAAATACTGCTTGTAGAACTCCACTTTGTAGTCGGCCCATAATGCGAAACTGCCTCGGCTCGCCACTGTAGTGCGCCACCAAACATCAGCACCCTTATCCAGGGTATAGTATGAAATAACTGGCTTGAGTTTGTCCTCAATACCTAGTAGTAGATGCAGCTTCTCCTGCGATAGGATCCACTTCTCAATCTTGTCGTGGTCCCTTTCTCCCGAAAAATACGCCGGCCTGAGTCTAATGAACTCATTCACTAGCTTGGCGTCCCTCGACAAGCCAGTGATCTCAGATATAGCGGGTGTGGGCGTGTCTACTACTGCTTCTATTGTCGGTCGTGACGATTGGTAGTGCTAGTGGACGCGGTGCCGCTGGCTCTGCGGGTGGTACTTGTGCTCGTGCCTCTGCGGTAGTAGTAGTGGCTGGTGCAGTAGGAGTCTCTGTGGTCGGGGGTGCTGTAGTAGTAGTTGTAGTGACGGGGGCGGTCGAAACCAGTGCAGTCATCTGTGCCGACATGTAGGCGATGAACTCGGCGATCTGTCTCTCCTGAGCGGTCACCCGGTCAGACAACTTTTGAAAATCATCAACTGATACGGTGGAAGGTTGACTACCGCTAGCTCCAGTGTCTCCGGCATCGTGCGAATCCGCCATCAGTGTCTGCATGTTGACAATTGTACGCGAATCAGCTACTATGAGACGTATCTTGTATTCCTATACATATAGCAATTAACATGTATATAAAGAAAACACCCCGGCTCACCTTCACTCAATTCCCAACAAAATAGTTCCTAGGCAATGATCATCTGGTTTCTACATCTAAGATTTGTGTTTTATACGAGTTCGTGTTTTTCTTATTTATCCCTAAGGTTCTAATACATATGCTCTGATACCAACTGTGACGGCCCCTCTCCTAATCTAAGGCACCGTCGGGCCTAATCCCGTAATTAAGCCATAATCATACCCACGCAAGACTTAACTACGTATTAGTCAGCCTTTACAACCTAGACACCTCTTTTCTCGTGTTCAGGATAAATAATACACTAGTCCTACCAGTTTATAAAATTTAGAGTTAATTAAAACTTTTTATTAAATTAATTAATTAGCGGAAGTCTTATTGATTATGCAGAAAGCAATTAGTAACTTATGCGGAAGCCATTTATAAAACCCTAAGTGTGGAAAACCAGGAAATAACATTACATATATAAAGTCCTCAAAATGCAGTGAAACATCAAAATAGTCTAAGTCAAGTCGGGAACTAACGCTCAACCCAATATACGACCTCAAATAGTATCTGAAAGACGTATATAACACATACGATCAAAATATCAAAAGAAGACCTACAATCGATGCAGTGACGCGCCGCGGGCTCAGGGATAATCGATGATCTTCTCTTTGCCCGGCCTGCTAGTAGACGGCTCTGCACCCACCGTCATAAAAAGGATGGTGAGTACAAGAATAAAACAAGAATCCCCGATGACAAGTTTAATTTGCATTTTCAAATTTCAAATGGTATTTAAAAGCATATAAATGGGAAAACTGGAAAATAAACCATATGCGAGTAAATACCAGAGTTAAACAAGTGATACTGACACTAGGCTAAGTAGTGGTGATTTAGGTCCGGTCGGCAGTGAAACGTGTCACTCCCGACTCAATAATCATATAGCACAAGGGACTCTAACCTAAGTGTTACCAGGGACTCTAACCCCGGTGTCTAGACCACCTCGGGGACTCTAACCCCGAGTGTCATACAGTGTTAAGTAACATGTGTCGACATCCCCAGGGACTCTAACCCCGTGAGTCGCGCACACCTTGATCGAGTACGGGACCTAAATGCAAAAACTACTTTACAAAATTTCAAGAAATACCAAGTATGGATTTGTCAAGGCATAGGCACATCTACACACCTAAACAAATAAGGAATACAAGTCCTCTTACACATTTATAAGATATTCACTAGCCTAATAGCATGTTATTTATCATTCAACTCACATTTAAACAAGAATAGACATAGCATGGGATAGAATCAATGAATCAAATCAAATGAATGGATATCATGCAAACTAGACTCATCAAGTGAGCATAGACACAAAGAACACATGATATAAGAATACAAAGGCAAAATAGTCAAAAGGACTATGCAAGGACAACAATTAATAGAAATGAAATGCCAAGTAAAGTTGTCATTGGGTATACTCACAACAACAAAGTAAAGTCCTAGCTTTACCGGCATCCCGATACTCCAAATCTTGTATTCGCTCTCCCGTACCCTTTTCGTAGGTTCCTGAGTTTAGTATCTCATTAGTTCAAATATAGCGGGTTTAAGCTCAAATTTAGTGGTGTTTATTGTGTATTTAAATTGGTTCAATAGACTTTAAATCAATCTTCCTAAATCAGTCCCTAAAGACTAAATTAAGTCTCAATTTCAGTCCTACACTTGAACGCAGTTTTTAGGCATTAAATGGTCAAGATATCGAAATCCTCCACCAGTACAATTATTGTTAGTGTCTCTCTTAGCTTTCCAGAAATGTTTAGTTTGCAAATTTATGATTTATAATAAAGGAGATATCATGATATTACTAGACATAGGTCTATTCAGAATTTAATCCGACCAGGGATTTAGAAAATCTATTTATCCCAATGTATAGTTCCTTAAAATGTTAGTTTTGGTCACAAGATGGAAAATATATCCGAATACAAGATACTAAAATATCAGCTCATTTGGATAAGTAATTAGGGAGTTATGCTCTTAACAGATTTAGTTTCAAAACTTTCCTTTTTAATTCCAGTACCTACTTTTAGAGCACGTTTGGACATAGAAACATTTGAATCAAAATACCTTCAGTTAGGCAAAGTTATTCCTCTTTAAATACGCTTTCAAATGCCACTAGTTTGGATCAATTTGGATCTAAAATGGGTAAATTATGACCAAATTACTCAGGTTGATTCCTAATACAACATGCAGAATTCTAGTTTTGGTGTTGCAACTTCAAAAATTCATATATTTATGATTTCAAAACCAAATTAAGAACTTCAATATAGCTATATTATCAGCTTGAAATGAGGAATCCGAATATATAAATTAATTGCAAATACTCAATCATCTATTATCTGAAATCAGCCTAAAACCAGAACTTGTTCTAATTTCAACTAAAAAGATGTGTACCTAGTTGATGTAGCACCCTAGCTTGAGAATTTCTCACCAACTCTAATGGATTCCTTCAACACCTTGATGATTCACTCCTCTCCAGCAATTCCTTATTCTTCTCCAGTAAAAATGAATGAGTGATTTGGTTTGCATGTTGTTTGATCACTAATAATATATAATAAGGTGATGTTCCTTCCTAGCCCTTAATCTTCATGGATTTATGTATCCCTAGGAATATCTAATGGTCCACCTTTGTCATATATCCCACTAACTCCCACTATCTCAACCTCAAGTGACACCATTTCATTACTCACCTAGTTCCTAGACGTGCCAATGTGTATCTCTAGACCAATCATATGCTTTCCATTTAATTTACTCAACTATAAGCCTTTAATTTGATTTACATTAACAAACACAACCATAAGCTTATAAGTAATTTCTTATTTCATATTAGTATTAAATAAGACTTACCAAAATGCTAACTACCCGGTTCCCCGACTCACACGCTACTCGAGGCGTGTCCCCGCTCTCGTCTCGACGCCTACAACTGTACAAACCGACTTAGTAAGTCTACACAATACATAACACTAGGCACACATCAATACAAGAATACGATATACCTCGGCCACGTGCCTCGGTCGGTGCACGTATCACAGTGTAGGTCATACGTCAAGGGTCGGTGATCCTGATTAAGGAATTAAAACGGGGTTAGAGATTTGGGCCGTGACAGTACCACCTATACATGACGAGAGCGATGAGGAGTCGGTGCGACGGTATGTTCGATCGTACATTCTCCAACTAATATGTGGTTGTCCATTCGCCGATAAGTCAAATCGATATGTACATTTGATGTTTCTACCGTTACTCGAGGATTTTGACATAGCTGAACAGTATAGTTAGGGGAGTGCCTATTTGGCTTTTTTGTACAGGGAGTTGTGTCGCGGAGCTCACGCGGGTGCACTTGAGGTTGCAGGTGCATCAATTTTTGTACAACTGTGGGCATATGATAGATTTCCATTCATAGCACCAAGGCGGCTGAGTGTTCCTAGAGTTCAACCTCGAACAATGGATGGAGAAGAGATGCTTAATGACGTCCCTTTATGACACAGGTAATAGAAATGTTATATCGTAATTTTTATAATATTAACTACATTTTCATTTTACTAATTAAGAGTTTTCTATACAGATGGATCGATGCATTCTCGGTTACTCAAAGTGCAACACACGTTTTATCAGCTTACCGTGATGCACTCGATTCGCAAAATGAGGATGACGTGGTGTGGCAACCTTATGCTGAAGTCATCGGGTCTCTTCCTGAATACTGTACCGACGGTCACGGTAGTTGGCTATCAACGTGTCCCCTAATTTGTTTCCACATAGTCGAGTGGCATCGAACTGAAAGAGTTTTGAGACAATTTGGAATGATACAGACTGTGCCACCAAACTGTCATTACGACACCCGACTGCACCGCATCGAGATGCGAGGACGCGTTCATGAAAATTGGGCGGCTTTTCACGCAAATTATATACAGATGTGGGAAAACCGTGGTGACAGCATAGTCACAGCGGAACGAGAAGAAGGCCACGATCAACAAGACTACATGACGTGGTATCGATCAGTCACTAAAAGATTCATTGGACATGACGGGGCTTTACGTGACTATTCGGTAACCTTTAAACTATCATTCTTCTTTCCTCACGATTTACATCATAAATTGTGTGTACTAACCTCCTATTTTTATATCAATGTAACTTGGTGCATCGACTGCAGCGAGTTTTCATTGACGATGGGTACGAGTAAGGTCTTGTTGTGCTTGATGAAGGCATCAAGATTTTAGATGAAGATCATAGGCAAAGGTCTACTCTATGGAATAGTGGAATTGATGTCGAAGAGGGCATAGATGAGGAGAATGAAGATGAAGAAGATGATCAGGGCGAATCAAATAGAAAGGTGAGAATAAGAAAAACACAAACACATACTGTGGGTAGGAGCACTAGACGTCCTCGTCCACCACGTCCTTCTCGTCGGACAGAGACTGCTGCTCAGAGCAGCAGACGTTCTCCTACACCACGTTCATCTCGTCCGAGAGCGAGAACAACAGAGACTGTTGGTGACAGTACGTAGCCAACACTCATCCCCACTACGTCATTCTTCTCATTGGTGCATTCCTACATTGTCCCCAATGCAACCAGAACCTCAAATGTTTGTACCTAGCGCGCCGATCATGAATCTTCCTCCTTACCATTTTAATCCTTATGCACCCGGGCCGTCGTCTTCATATATAGACTATGGAATGCCTAGACATCCAATGTATCCTTCATTGCCTCAACACATGCCAAGCCCATTTACTCCACCATGTTATAATTATAATATGTCATATAGCAGAGATGGCTCATTCATGAACATGTTAAGCATGTCGCCGCCTCATGTTCCTCTCGGCCAACCGCATACAGGAAGCCAGTTTTTTTGGACGATTCAACCTCCTATTTTTGGGAGCATTAGTACCAGAGGTGAGTCAAGTGAAGCACCAGGGAAAGAACATCAATCGACTCGATGACATTCAATGCAAGATCAGCAACCTCGACAAACCGAATGTACAAACACAACGTCCAACTCGACATAGAGCACGTCCGGTTTGCATCACAGAGCAACAACGTCAACGTAACCGTCGATAGACCTGTATGATAAGTTTTTTTTATGGAATGAAATTATACTTTTAAAACTTGTTTATTGCTTTAATTTTATATTATAGACAAATATATAACATGGTTTTGGCCTTTACAGTTTTTCATCTACAAATTTCTTCCTATGATCACGATTGTGTTGCATGGTTTATAGTAGATATGCATTGGTTGCCCCCTGGAGATACGTGCGTAACGTTTGCATGGATTGTCAACCTTGAGATACGTTCGTGTTGTTTGCATGGGTTGCCCACCGCGAGATACGTGCGTGTCATTTGCATGAGTTGCCCCCTCGAGATACGTGCGTAATGTTTGCATGGATTGTCAACCTCGACATACGTGCATGTTGTTGGCAAGGGTTGTCCACCGCCAGATACGTGTGTGTCGTTTGCATGAGTTGTCCCCTCGAGATACGTGTGTAACGTTTGCATGAATTGCACGAGGTTGCATGCCACCTCGACATATACGCGTTGTTTGCATGACTTCTCCGCTGCAAGATACATGTGTGGCGTTTGCATGAGTTGTCCACGTCCATATACGTGCGTGTCATTTACATCATTTGTCTACCTCGATATACGTGTGTGATGCGGGTTGTCCATCTCGAGATACGTACGTGATGCGATTTGTCCATCTCGATACGTACATGACGTTTGCATGGGTTCACCGCTTCGAGTTGAACAAAGTACTCATTTTGTATAGATGACTCTTTTTCAAAAGGAGTCATTCATTTTGTATAGATGACTCCTTTTCAAAAGGAGTCATTCACTCCGCCTCATCAACACACATGTCACATGGAGCCACATCATCATCAATGACTCCTTTTCAAAATGAGACATACCTTAGTTTTGTAATTTAAAAGTAGCCAACCTTATTTGTGGAAGAAAAAAAAGTTTCTCATCTTACTTTTCTAAAAACCCCCATGTTAAATAGCATGAAATGCACCTTCTTAGAGCATCTTGAATGGTAATATAAATTAAGATCATAAATTGGTGTTACATCATTGACGTGGAGAAGACGTCTATCCTATGTAAAATTAGATAGACATTTATCTTTGAAAATAGTCTCCAATGAACAATGGATTTAGACCATGAATTGATGAGTTGACTTTTTTATTTTTAATTCTTATAATATTAATAAAGATTTGAAAATAAAAAAAAATCAAAAGAATTAATAATTCTGATGTGGAAGTAGACATTATGGTAAACACCCTCTACTTTGATTTCATACCACATAAGATGAACATTATCAATTCATGATTCTATTGAAAAACATTTTTTGAGTTGGATGTGAATTGTTTTTGAGTTGGATGTGGATTGTCTCTTAGGTGGATGTATTTTCACTTTAATCCATGACTCATTGGAGATGCTCTTAGAAAATATGTGCCACGTCACCTCCTGATTGTGAGTTCTGATTCGGCTTTCGTGTCAACGTCTTCACGTTTATTTTTTGTTTTTTTTTTTTAATTATTTATGCGTTCGAGAATAATCTAATATGAAGTACTCCTATGCATTCTTTCACTATCCAACCCCGGCCCCATCCAAATCCAAGAAAAAAAATAAAAATCTTATCACTTACCCTCCAAGAAACATTTCTACTCTTCTAAATATACTTAGCTCTCTCGGTTTCAAAGCAATATCATTTTTTTTTAGTATTCTAAAGCCAAATCATTGTTTATTTAAGATTTTTTTATATAATGTGGTGTTTGACACTTTGAGATGAGTCATTATTTATATAATTATATATAAGTTATTTACATATTTTTTAATTGGTAAGCCTCCAAAATATTAATTTAATTATATTAATTTGTTATTTTTAGAGATATTAGAGTGCGTGGTTGAATGCGGGGTGAAAAATTACGCAGAAGCAGAATAGTGTATTTACTTGTGTGATAAGCTACTGTTGTATTAGCCTCGAGACACACTGCAGAGTGGTTAAGCAGTTTAGAACCCTTCGATTTGCCTCGGGATACGCAAAGGTTCGGTCTCCCAGAATTTCGCACGACTATTCGTGCGTCCTCTCCTCCCAGCTATCTGCCACGTGGCTCTCTGCCACTAGTCTAGCATGTCTCCAGCTCCATCTTCACACCAGCATGCGTTGGTTCTTCCTCCGGATACGTGCTTTACTGTCTCCCGTCTTTTCGGCTCGCTTCGCCCGTCACAGTAGTCCCACCTCGAATCAGCGCCCGCCACGTCATCTGCACGGCAGCAGTCGGCCAACCACGTCACGCCACGTGTCATTGGATCTGAAACAAACTTCTAGCATCCACCAGATCCTCCAATGATACATGAAAATCACGAAGTTTTTACCAAAGTACACATGTTATAATATTTAATGAGAAAAATAGGGGTGAAAATTTTTTATTTCCGGGGAGTAGGCAATAACGCCTATTGAGAAGGCGTCATCTACGTGGCAGAAATTTTTGTTCATTGTTGCCACGTGGATAGCGCCTTTTCAAAAGGCGTTATCCACGTGGCTGACATCGTGGCGTGTAGAACACTGATAGCGCCTTCGCAGAAGGCGCTATCAGTGTATGTGTCCACGTCGACATGTCCACGTGGACTGACGTGGACACATTACACTGATAGCGCCTTCTGCGAAGGCGCTATCAGTGTCCACGTGGACACATTAGGGTTTTTCCGGTCCACGTGGATCCACGTGGACCGAGAAAACCGTGGCATACTGATAGCGCCTTCGCAGAAGGCGCTATCATATGCCACGTGGGAAAAGAAAAGGGTTTCCTGGTCCACGTGGCTCCACGTGGACCGGGAAACCCGTGACTTAGGGGCGCAGATAGCGCCTTCTCAAAAGGCGCTATCTGCACCCCACAATCATCTTCCCGAAACCGACGCGAGAGAATATATTCTCTCGCGTCGGTTTCGTCCTCTTATGGTATAGGGGTAGGGGGTAGGGGGTAGGGGGTAGGGGCGGTGTAGGTCACGGGGTCGGTCACGGGTTTATTGTGGAGAGTGGGGTGGGTCGGGTACTTAAGGAGGGGAGGGGGAGCGAACCGGCGAGAGAGGCGAGAGAGACAGAGGAGGAGGAAGAAGGAGGGCGGACATACTGTTTTAACGGGAGAGAGTGGGCGAGTGTGTGCGCGCGGCGGAGACGTTTGTCGAGCTTGGCGGGGGTACGTGGTGGTACGTGGAACGTGGTGTTATGTGGCGGTCCAGTGGTGAGGCAGAGCAGCGGTGACGGCCAGCGGAGGAGGAGGAGGGATATACGGCGGCGGGGGAGGAAGGAGCAGCGGCGGCGGCGGAGGAGGAAGGCCAGCGTAGCAGCGGAGTGGAGGTAGGAGAAGGAGGAGGTATGTGTATATAGTTAAGTTAGTTTAGTTAGTTAAATAAGATTGTTTAAGTTAGTTTGATTAAGTTAATTTGAGTTTGTTTAAGTGAGTTTAGTTAATTAAGTATGTTTACGTTAGTTTAGTTTGTTTAATAAGTTTAGTTACTGATTAGTTTGATTAAGTTAGTTTTGTTAAGTTAGTTTTAGTTTGTTTAAGTGAGTTTAGTTAATTAAGTATGTTTATGTTAGTTTAGTTTGTTTAATAAGTTTGTTTAAGTTAGTTGACGTTTGGTAGTTAATTAAGTTTGATTAAGTTAGTTTTCATTGTGGAGTGGGTACATGTTTGTTTACGTTAGTTTAGTTTAGTGAGTTTGTTTAAGTTAGTTTGGTTAATTATGTTTGTTTAAGTTAGTTTACTTAATTAAGTTTAGTTAAGTTGGTATAGTTAATTACGTTGCGGCGGAAAACCAGAGGAAACAAGTAGTTGTACTGCAATGGATCCAGGACCTTCAGATCCATCACTCTTGGAACTCCAATCTACTCACAGATCGACGCGAACCTGGAGGGGCGAGGTAAGGCCAATTTACATGAATGCGTCATATTTACAGCAATATTGTATCAAAAACATACATTAATACATTATCAATTCCAAGGTTTACGAAACAATGCGCGTACGTCGAAGACGTGGGGTCGTTGATTGAACGATGCAGTATCATTCTAGGATGATCCCATATCTTCGTTCCAGTGGGTTCTATGGGATATCCCGGGTAGCATTTTTCAGCCTTGATTGGGCTTTGATTACTGCGTTTGTAGAGAGATGGCGCCCTGAGACGCATACATTTCACATGCATTGTGGGGAGTGCACAATTACACTCCAAGACGTGCAGGTGCAGCTTGGATTACCTATTGAAGGTATGCATGTGACGGGAACGACAGACGCAGACTATGCTGATGTCTGCGAGAGGCTACTTGGACGAACTCCTGGTGGAGATGACATCGTTGGTTGTAAACTTAAGGTCGATTGGTTTGAGCGTAACATTCCAGCAATAGATGATGAAAGCGATGACGAGTCGGTCCAACGTTACGTTCGATCGTACATACTACAACTCATCGGTGGTTGTCTTTTCGCCGACAAGTCCAATCAATTCGTACATTTGATGTTCCTACCTTTGCTGGAGGATTTCCAAGTAGCAGGCCAATATAGTTGGGGGAGTGCATGTTTGGCTTATTTGTACAGGGAGTTGTGTCGCGGATCTCGCGCAGGGGCACATGAGGTTGCTGGCGCCTCAATTCTTGTACAACTGTGGGCATGGGACAGATTTCCATTCATAGCACCGCGGCGTATGCGTGTATCTAGAGCTCAACAGCGAACGGTGGATGGCCAAAACATGCTTATGGACGTTCCACTCGGACACAGGTATTAAAGTCGATTTGTCATTACTTTGCAAATAATTCTTGTCCATGTTCATTTATCTTAACTTATTGTTTCCTACACAGATGGCTCGATGCATTTTCGGTTTCACAAAATGCGACGCACGTCGTATCGGCATACCGTGATGCACTCGACTCTCGAGGGCATGAGGATGATGTGGTGTGGCAACCATATAATGAACTCATGGGGTCTCTTCCCGAAAGATCGTACAAATGGTCACGGCGGTTGGCTCTCGACGTGTCCCTTATTTGTTTCCACATTGTGGAGTGGCATCGACCGAGAAAGGGTCATGAGACAATTCGGCATGGTACAAGTAGTGCCACCTAATTGTGCTTACGACGCACAACCGCACCGCGTCGAATTGCGTGGACATCATCATGAAAATTGGGTGACTTTCACGCAAGCTACATAAACATGTGGGAAAATCGTGGGGACACCATTGCGACAATGGCAAGACTCGAATGAAGGGCATGACCATCAAGACTACATGACGTGGTATCGATCGGTCACTAGGAGATTCATAGGACACGACGGGCGTTACGTGACTACTCGGTAATCTTCTAACTCTTACTTTTCCTCGAACATTTAATATTTTATATTGCGTGATTTGAGCTCTTATTTTTTGTATATCGGCGTAACTTGGTGCATTAACTTAGGCGTGTGTTTATCGAGGATGGGTACGAGCAAGGACTTGCGCCCTTGATGAAGGGATTAAAATTTTGGACGAAGATGAAAGACAAAGGTCTAATCTTTCGCATGACGGAATTGACGTCCAACAAGACAAAGATGAGGATAATGAACAAGAAGATGAAGAAGACGATCGGGCGAACCAAACATAGAGGTGAGAAGAAGACGAACACGACCGAGAGATCGTGCGGGAACGCACCGAGACGTCCTCGTCCACCACGTCCATCTACTCGGGCGAGATTGCTGCAGAGAGTAGCGAGACGTTCTCCTCCAAAGACGTTCATCTCGTTCGAGAGTGAGTAGAACAGAGAATGTTGGCGAGAGTAGTCATTCTTCTCATGGGTACATTCCCGCATCTTCCACACCCCAACCGAAACCTCAAATGTTTGTACCCGTGCCGCCGAGCGTGAATCTTCCTCCTTACCATTTTGATCCTTACGCACCAGGGCCTTCGTCTTCATATATGGACCATGGAATGCCTCATCATCAAACGTATCCATCACTTTGCCTCCATACATGCCTAGTCCATATACTCCTACTCCATATAATTACAATATGGCGTATAGTGGAGACCCTTCATTCATGAACTTGTTGACCATGCCGCAGCCTCATGTTCCATTCCCCCAACCCCATGCGGAAGCCGATTTCGGGATGGTTCCACCTCCTATTTTTGGTAGCATCGAGCAGAGGTGAGTCGAGTCAAGAACCGGAGGAAACGCAACAATCTACTCGACGTGATTCATGGCAAGACCAGCTACCTCAACAAGCTCAACCGGATGTACAAACACATCGTCCAACTAGACAAAGAGTACATCCGGTTTGCATCACCGAGCAACAACGTCAACGGAACCGCCGAAATAGACTGCATGATGAGTTTACTTGATGTCATGATGATTTGTAAATAACTTATATTTTGGGTTCACGAAGTACGTGTATTCAACATTCTCATTGAATAAACTTATTTCTCATGTTTTCCATATTATTATAATGTCGTAGATTTGATTACTCTTCAATAGTTAGTTTAGTTTGTTAAGTTAGTTTAGGTTATATGTTTAATTTAACTTAAGTGGTTAGCTTAGTTAGTTAGGTGTCGGTGGTTAGGTTATATTAGTTTAGTTTGGTTAGGTTAATTAGGTTAGTTAGTTAAGTTAGTTTAGTTTAGGTGTTGAGGTTATGTTTGTTTAGTGTAGTTGAGTTAGGGTATGTTCCTTAGTGTAGTTGAGTTAGGTTATGTTTGCAATTAAGCTAGTTAAGTTAGTTATTTTAGTTTACTTAGTTTGTATTGTTAGGTGGTTTGGTTAGTTAATGTTAGTTAGTTTAGTTTGTTAGTTACTTTAGTTTGGTTATGTTAGTTAATTAGTTAGTTAGTTTAGTTGAAGTTAGTTAGTTACTTAGTTTAGTTTGGTTTGGTTAGGTTAGTTAAAGTTAGTTAGTTTAGTTTGGTTAAGGTTAGTTAGTTAGTTTAGTTTGGTTTGGTTAGGTTAGTTTATGTTAGTTAGTTTAGTTTAGTTTAGTTAGTTAGTTAGTTAGTTAGTTAGTTAGTTAGTTTAGTTAGTTAGTTAAGGTTAGTTAGTTTAGTTTGTTAGTTAGTTTAGTTTGGTTAGGTTAGTTAAGGTTAGTTATTTTAGTTTGGTTAAGGTTAGTTAGTTAGTTACTTAGTTACTTAGTTAGTTAGTTAGTTAGTTAGTTTATTTAGTTTAGTTGGTTATGTTAGTTAATGTTAGTTAGTTTAGAAAAGAGAGTTGAAGGTTGAAACCAATGTATATATATATATATATATATATATATATATATATTCAAAATTGGTTTTTTTTTATACAAATATAAACTCCTCATATGCATATTCAAATTTGGTTGTAATTGTCGAGATCGCTCGACGACAACGACGACGACGCAACGCAACAAGCGAGGGACTGAGCGGCCGAGAACGACGCTTGATGGTGACCCGGTTGGTGACGCGGCGCGGTGCAGATCGGGCGAGTTGCGTTTGTGAGGTTGGCGCGACGTGGCGGTGACGTGGCATGGGTTCGTACGAGATAGCGCCTTTTCAAAAGGCGCTATCTGGTACATGTGGCCTCCATGTCGGCGCCATGTCAGCGCCACCTCATAAACGCAATTTTTCGCTCAATAACACCTTTTGAGAAGGCGTTATTGAATGAGGTGATGTGGCGCTGACGTGGCAAGGCGTTATTGAATGATGTGATGGGCGGCGCCGACGTGGCGGTGAGGTGGCGGCCACATGTACAGATAGCGCCTTTTCAAAAGGCGCTATCTGTACAAACCCATGCCACGTGGACGCCACGTCACCGCAAACCAAAAAACATCCCACTCAATAACGCCTTTTGAGAAGGCGTTATTGCCTACTTCCGTGATAAAAAAAAAAAAAAAAAAACCTCCCTATTTTGTGAAAAAATTTGTAAACTAACCCTACTGTTGGAAAAAACCCTGAAAATCACATTCAAATACCAATTTTTAGTAGTTTTCTATACTAAGACTTTATGATATTATTTAGGAAGTGCTGACTTCTATCTTCGAGCTCTCTAATTCTTCTCTTTCATTTTTATTCTTATATTTTTTGGTTTTGTGTTCTTCCATAAGACATTAATCTCATAGCCTAAGCAAGATTGCGAGTGAAGTTCGACTACTTTTATCCATGAATTTGTGAAGTTTATTTATTTTAGTTTCATTGCTTTCATTGATATTATATTTCCTTTAGTATTGTTTGAATTATTAGAGTTAAATTCATATTTAAACTCTAATTTAATTGTTAGTGAGTCGTAAGCATCCGTCCTTATGCAATAAGACCACATTAGTGGCGATTGACCCTACCAATTGATTGGCCTCTTTTGAAACCGATTGAATACCTTATGGATCTAGGCTAAATCAGACACAATAGTGATCCGGTTGTCTAGGTGTAGTGCCTTCATGAAGCTCATTGCGGTCAACGCATTAAACTCAATTCGCTTGAGTCTATGGTTGTGTGTTTGACTAGAGAAGTGGTCATTGTCGTACTTTAACCATCGAGATTAGGAAGTGCGAGGAACTGCGTACGTTACCGGGTCTATAGCTACACTATGATACTTTTGATTTGCATATTTTACATAAATTGATTACCAAATCTAATCTTTTATTGAACCGAATTTGTATGTCTTGACCTAGGTATTTTTTATTAATTATTTTCAAATTATTTTCATTGCTTTATTTATTTTATTGATATTTAGATTAGTTATAGTATTTATTCTCTCTAAAACCCCCGATTTCCCTTTTTGTTGTTTTCACCTTATAAAGAATATCAATCCCTATGGAATCAACCATTTGCCACTATCTACTAAATAGTTGGTTTAGGTATTTTTTTTATTGACGCGTTGGACGCGCGTCACTTTGACTTTCCTACAATTTTAAGTTTTCTTAGAAAATCATTGAGAGACTCATTTTGAGCATCCAATTAAGCGCACCTACTAAGGAACGTCGTTTGATACACCTTAATTACGTACCTCAACGTATATCGAATAGCGTACCCAAAAATTAGACCTGAGATGTGGGCACAAACCAATTTACCTGGGGCACCCAAAAATTAGACCCGAAATACCCAAAATACCCCTCGTGCAAACCTCTCGCACCCCACCACCCCCACCACCACCTTCACCGAACTCCTTGTGGAAGAATCCATTTGTTTTGAACCGACCAGTGAGAGGAATCCCCGAAATCGTGTTTTCCGTCCCTCGCCGTGTGTTTCTCCTTCGTTGTACGAGTTTTTTGCAGTTTGTAGGGTCGGGGTGTGAGCCGATTTCGTCTCCAAATTAGGGCTCGGTTGAAGATCGTCGAACACACATATTTTGCGCGAAATCGATCGTTTGAAGGTACGTTTATAGTATAATTAAGTTACATTTGGTAGAGTAGTTGTAATGTGTGTGTGGCGGTTTGTAGAATGGTAAAAAAATTGGGAAATCGCGGTTCTCGGCCACACACAGCCGAGAGGCGTGTTAATGTCTCGCCAAGCATGGCCGAGACGAAGCTAAATTTTTGGGAACTCGCAGCTCGGCCACGAAGGCCGGAAGAGTTCACAGTGTCTCGGTTACGCATGGCCGAGAATACTTCAGTTATCTCGGCCGAGACATGACGAGAGCTACAATTTGTGATAGGTAATGTGGCATCGGTGGTGTACAACCGAGAATTTTCTCCTACTCTCGGTTGTACACTGGCGAGAGGGTTAGAGTAGGCTCGGTCGTGATAGGACGAGAGTAAGCGAATTGAAATGGTCAATCCATCTCGGTGGTGTACAACCGAGAACTTTCTATTGGACTCGGTTGTACACTGACGATATATTGGACTCCTTGTCGGTCATGGGTGACCGAAAATATGGGTTGTTTCACGAACCTGCTTGACCGAGACATCAGAAATGGATGAATTTGAACATCTTTTTTTTGTAAAAAATTTTTGGGTTCTGTTCCATGCGCTTATATGTTGTACCGTTTTCAGGTATGGCTCGTCCGGAGGTACCGGTGACTAGGGAGGAGGCTGGTGTTGAGGTGTCGAGGCCTAACCGGGGGCGAGGTAGCCGGAGACCTCCGAAGAGAATGTTTGGGAAGGAGTATTAAAGGAAGAATCTGAAGAAACCAAAGCAATGACCAAGCGGGGATGGAGAACATAGACATTCTTTTCATTGTTTGGCCGAGACTAGTTGATTAATGTTTGCTGAGACAGTTTTATGACAGCTTCGTACGATTGTTATACATTACTTGATGTTTTATGATAGTTGGTTGATGAGTACTTGTTGGTTGACGATTGATTTATGATGTTTTATGATAGTTGGTTGATGATTGATTTATGATGTTTTATGATAGTTGGTTGATGAAAACTTGTTGATTGATGATTGATTTGTGATGTTTTATGATAGCTGGTTGATGAGTACTTGTTGGTTGACGAGTGATTTATGATAGTTTGGCGAAGTTGATTAATTTTTGTTGTCATTGTTTGGACATTGTGCTACTTTACTTGCTGTTTTACATTGCATATAGTTGTATTTTGGTATATTTTGTTATAGGATACTTGTTTTTTTTTATTCTGAGGGTGTCTCGGTCAACCAGACCTCTCACACGCAAGTTTCACCCTCCCCCTGCGCTTAATGCCCCCGGCATCAGAGTGCTTTGTCACTAGCACAAACATGTTCTCACGGCCTATCATTTGAAGCCATGAAATAGCCGCTTATCTAGAGGGGAATGACCTACAAGGTGTAAACGTGTCCTTGTAGTCTGGAAATAGGGTAGAAACCGGCATTACCTGCAATACAAACAGTGTAACATTATAATCAATCAAAATGTACAGCACAATCACAAAAAACCCCCAAAAAATCGGTTCTCGGTTGTACAGGTCCGATACTTTCTTCCGCGTCTCGCTCACGTACGACCGAGAGTTACGAAGTACTCTCGGTCGTACCATACTGTGACCTACGTACACCTCTCGGTCCTCTATGACCGAGACATTTCAATATATCTCGGTCCTGCGAGGTCGAAACAATCGCGCACATCGACAAAAACTTCGGATAACCTCATAAAAAACACAATAAATTCGCAAAATTACCTCAAGTTCAACCTCATCTTGCACCGTAGCAAAGACAATCCTCCATTATATAGTGGAAACAAGTTCGGATTTGAGGAAATTATCAAACCCTACGTTGACAAACAAATCATCATTTTCACGCTTTACCCAACTAAACAGTTCTAAGAAACCATCATATGGTTGTCAAACATTGTGACATCATTTTGTCGGATGATGTCAATCCGTAAGAATCGATAAACGCCGCCAAACGCAATGTGGCTTTGTGGTTCAAGCTTGGTGGTGGGGTGCCATTTTTCTTTGTCAAAATGATTTGTGGGGTTTGAATCATTATATATACAGGGGCAAAATGGTCTTTTCCAGTTTTGCTGGAATTTTTACAAATAATTTGGGTGCCTTCATGAAAAGGTGGGGTGCCCTTAGCGGCCCTCTTTTTATTTTAAGGTCAATAGCGCACCCAGTTAAGTGCGCTTAACTGAGTGTAAAAGTTGTCGGTTTAGCATTTTCAGTGTTGCTATCTACAGAAATCTCAAGAGTTTTTTTTTGGCGATTCAAGAGTTCTGTTATTGATTGATGTTTTTCAAAAGAAAAATCATATTCTAGTTTTTTTTTTATGTGAGGATCATATACTAGTATTTTGTTACCGTTAAATATCGTTGTCATGGAGCACTAGATCACAAAACTCCTAAATCAAATTTAAAACTAAAATGTCTATCATAAATAAGAAAATTAAAGAGACTGATTGTAAATGTAACTAACTAATCAAGAAAGTGTAAACAACTTCACTGTTTTCATCAGTGATGAAAATAGAGATTCATTTGTATTTTATAGATGAATAGATGAAGTTACAACCATTGATCATACAAACACGCATCACTGATCTAATTGATCATAAATAACTACTGAATCTATATAACTACATTACAAGGTGATGTACAATATCACTGATCTAATACTCAATGGTTTATTCTTACACTGATAAACAAGAAAAAATAGGCCCATGGTCTCCTTTGTTCGTGAAGTTTGTGTTTTAAAAGGAAGTTTGGAGTTCGAATCTGACAATAACGACAAACCGACTACCCAATCTTGTTTGTGCCACTATCACTGGTGGTTTCTTCTAAAGAAGTGGTTTTCCAGTCACTTCTTTTGCTAAAATTCTTCGTTTTTGATCAATTTCTTGCACTTCTTTTGCTCCCCTTCAAACATTCATCACGCTTTGAGGTACCCTTTCCTCCAAATCAAGTTTTGAAGCTATTTCCATGTTTGATTTCAGGGTCCTTTAGTGGGTGGTGGTGTTGTCTCCTCTATTTTTATGCTCTGCATCTCTCTGTTCTTGTTCTTTATTTAATTTGGAGCTTCAACTGAGGTTTTCTAATCTTGATTGGAAAGAAAATCTTTTGTCCTTCCCTCTTGGATTAGCATCAAAGCAACTATTCACTCCAAAAGCTCAGCTTTTTGTTCAGTTTCGTTTATCTGGAAAGCCTGTCTTTCTTGCTTTCCCAAAAAGTGAAACGTGTTTTCAACTCTTCAAGTGGAAATAAAGCAGCAATTTCAAGATTCAGAGAGACCCTTTTTAGCTCTCCAAAGTCCAAACACCCCTTTCATTGTTATGATGTTATCTATCCAAATCTGTGCAATTTCTTGAGTATCCATCTTGGGAAAACTTGACTTTCTGTGCTTACTTAGTGTTTACACCATCTGGATCAATGATGATGGGAAAATTTGGGCTTCTGGTGTTGGTTGTGTGTTATGTCGGGTTATTTCTTGGTACTGTTCATGTTAAAGGTCTTGGGGTTAATTGGGGGACAATGGCATCACATCCCTTGCCCCCTAAAATTGTGGTTCAGATGTTATTGGACAATGGGATCAAGAAGGTTAAGTTGTTTGATGCCGCTGCGGATACGATGAGCGCATTAGCCGGAAAGGATATAGAGGTGATGGTCGCCATACCGAATATTCAGCTCCTAGATATGAACGTTTACAAGAGGGCTAAGCAATGGGTGGATCGAAATGTATCCCGGTATAGTTTCAATGGAGGAGTAAATATCAAGTAAGTTTATTATTTGATACTATTGAATTGCAATAGTTGTTTGATCTTAAAGGATTACTTTGATGTATGCATATAAATTTTGCCCAAAATCTATTAGTAGGATAGTTTCAACAGTTTTGAATGTTATGATTGGTTAGGATAGGTAGTTCAGATTTTAACTTTTTTCATGTTGTCTTGCATGGTTACCACTATTTTCTTAAGTTTCTTAATTGATTGTTTGAATTGGTTAGGTAATTTTGTTCTATCTCTTCTAAATTGTAATAAATGGTTAATTAGTAGGTTGCTTGTGTTGGAACAAAAGGCTCCGGACGGAGAAATCAAGATGAGAATGGAGGAAACCAAACAAAGACTTGAGACGCGTAATCGCTCTCTTTTAGACAAGATTTCTCCCTACCGGTCGAAACCGCGTATACACAATGTGATTAATCGAAACTTGCCTTTAGGATACAATCAAGTCTTTAATGGATGATGTGTGTGTAACACAACTCCAACCTAGAACACTCTTTGAAGAACTTAAGATAGAATGACGTTATGGATTCAAGAACACACACTTTGACTCAAAAAACTTGTGTTTTAATGTGTCTCAATCTTTCAATGTATCTCAATGTGTATAGTACGTACTAGATCCCTCTAATTTATAGAAAACTAAGGATATAGTGTCTATCCACCAAGAGGTGAGTTTTGGTGCGAATTGGTGCGAAGAAACGGACAAAAAACGGACCAAAAACACTCAAAAAACTCGCACCTTTTCGTTTTCTGTTGCTGGCGCTTGAACCAGCAAGCTTCCTTTTTTTTCTTTTTAATCCAACAGCTTGGACCTGAGGAGTTTTTTAATTGTGCTTGTTTGAAGTATGCAACTTAAAATATGTTCTTTAATTTTGATAATTTTTTAATTGTGCTTGTTTGAAGTATGCAACTTAAAATATGTTCTTTAATTTTGATAAAGTCAACCATAGCTTTAATATCTTATTCGGATCAGCTGAAGGTTGGTTCTATATCGAATTCCAGAATGCCCAACACATTTTTTCTTAACTGGTAAGAAAGACTTTTTTGGACATGTTCTGTTACTGGGTCAAATTAAATAAATTTGGCAGATTCAAACCTTTGGTGCTTGCCGGTTTAGGAGAAAGGATAGAAGTTGCTGACGATACGAAGATAATCTCATTCTCTATTGGAAACCTTATCTGACATAAATCATAATCATAAAGATTGGTGTCTGCATTTCGAATTTCAGAAGTTAATAAAATGTGCACAAACTTAAAACTTAATGGTATCAACTGATTGATTCGCGAGATAACTAACTAGATGAACCGACTTCTTACATTATTTTTTTTTACATATGTTGTTACTTTGTATGTGATTTTCTACGATGAAATTTATATATTAATGGAAAAAACTAATATCTGACTTCCTTGATTGACTAATCTCTTGCTCCTGTATTCAAACGAGGAGTTCGATTATTCAGATGTACCCTTTTTTGGATTTTCAACAGTAATGTTCTATTAAGAGATGCTTCATAGTTGGGAACTTCTAACAGATATGTAGCTGTTGGTAACGAGCCTTTCCTGTCGTCCTACAATAATTCATTCATCAACACAACATTCCCAGCTCTCCAGAACATCCAGAATGCTCTGAATGAAGCTGGACTTGGCGACACAATAAAAGCAACCGTTCCGTTAAATGCTGATGTGTATAACTCTCCAACAAGCAACCCTGTTCCTTCTGCTGGAAGATTTCGCACTGATATCAGCAATGTTATGACCCAAATTGTTATGTTCCTTAACAAGAATAATGCTCCATTCACTGTGAATATCTATCCCTTCCTGAGCCTCTATGACAATAAAGACTTCCCAGTGAATTATGCCTTCTTTGATGGAGGAAGCAACCCTGTCATCGACAATGGAATTCAATATACTAATGTCTTTGATGCCAATTTTGACACCTTGGTTTCTGCACTTAGAGCAGTTGGTCTTGAGAGCATGCCAATCTTGGTTGGTGAGGTTGGATGGCCAACTGATGGAAACATCAATGCCAACACCGCTAATGCTCAAAGGTTTTATAATGGGCTTTTGAGACGACTTGGTTCCAATCAAGGCACACCATTGAGACCAGGATACATAGAAATGTATTTGTTTGGCCTAATTGATGAGGATAAGAAGAACATAGAACCTGGGAGCTTCGAGAGACATTGGGGGATCTTTAGGTACGATGGGCAACCGAAATTCCCTATGGATTTCTCCGGTCAGGGGCAAAATAAGTATCCTATAGCAGCCAAGAACGTCGTGTATCTGCCGCAGAGATGGTGTGTTTTTAATCCAGATGCGAAGGACCTGAGCAGACTTGGAGACAATATCAATTTTGCATGCTCCCAATCAGACTGCACAGCTCTTGGCTATGGATCATCATGTAATGGCTTAGATGTGCCGGGAAATGCTTCTTACGCTTTTAATATGTATTTCCAATTTCAGAACCAGGCAGATTTGAGCTGTAATTTCCAAGGCTTGGCTCGGATGGTGACGCAGAATGCATCACAGGGAACCTGCAACTTCATCGTTCAGATTGCTTTTTCACACACCCTCAAGCCTTTTTCTTTGCTCATAATGATGGTGTTAACTATGATCTTATTTTACCTGGTATTGTGATTGTTGTCTATAGAATCTCATGTACTATTTATTCTTTTGTTTATTTTTATTCAGTTGTTCTCAGCTCTATTTATTACTGGTTAGACTATGTGGTTTCTTGTAAGAATTGAGTAAATCACAATACACTGATTGATTTTTCTATGCGACACGGTGTCAAAAATATATTTTGGCTTAGCAATTTTGAATCATATAATGTGTTTTTGTTTGCTCAAGCCTTCACATTTGATATGATTGTGTAATATTTTGGATTAACTGATATTTCTCCTGGTTCTTTTGATTTCATTCAGTTTAGCAACAGTAAATCTAAATTTGTAGCGTCTTTACACAATAATCGTTACATGACTAAGTTGCTTGGCTCGTGAAGCTTCTTTGTCATGGACCCTACTGTAAAGTTTGTGCAGAGCTCAAGACCACACTTTATTTTTGGTGGATAAGCATATTCTTAGGATAACAAATCATTAGGACCCATAGTGATCTAATAGATGCCGCAAAACATATTTTTTGGTCCTGAACTTTGAGACTTTTATACTTTGTCCCTGAATTTTCATTTTTGATCATTTGGTCCCTGAACTTTTGAGTGGTTTTGGTCTTTGAACTTGGAGTTTTTTATATTTTTGGGAGAAATAACTTTTTTTTTTCAGCTTTTGTTGGTCGATATAATTCGTTCGGCTTAGTAGTATAAATCACTTTACTCTTCTTGACTAGTCGCACGTCACTTTTATTACCCCATTGTCCGAATTTAACACTTTAAATGGTGAAATGACTAAATGTAGAACTTTGTAAAAGTTCAAGGACTAAATGTGTAGTAATAAAAGTTTAGGGATACAAAGCATAAAAAACACATAGTTCAGGTACCAAATTATGGGTTTTGCCAATAGATGTTGCACACTACTCTTTAAACGTTGTTAATGAGATAATGTCCAACATAATTCTGCTACAAATTTCAAGCTTATGCAATAGGAGTTAGTGGATCAACTGGACCAGAAGTCTAGAGCACTTACAATTAATGCAAAATTATCAGGCTTAAAATCTAAATTTAGTTTATTGGAAAACTACACCTTTTGCTTATTTTTGCAAAGGCTAGCTCTATGTGCACCCCACAAAAGTGTAAGGGCAAGCCACTAAAAAAATAAAATTAAATCACAAAATTTGAAACATATGAAAGTTACCAACTTACCCTTTGACAAAGCAAAAATCTCTCATCTATCCTCTTTCCTCTTTCACATTCATTGTGTGCCCCACGAATCGTACCCATATTTTTCGACCACCCGGGACACCACATTGGTTCTTTTGCGTCAAGGAACTGTTACAATTGGTGTAAGTATCTTATCCTCCATGTTTGATGCACGAAAATAGGAGTTGAAGTGGTTTTGAATGGATGGGTTTCAATAACTTTGTTTGATTGTGTAGTGCTTCATCATTCGGCATCATAGTTGGTTGATTTTGATTGAGAATGGAGGATGAGCATGTAGGGAATGATGATGTACAACACGGAGAGGTAGGTGTTGCAACAATCCGTTGATTTATAGAATTTGTTTTTTTTTTTTTGCAAATTGATGATTTCGCCCTCTGGTTCGACCATCCAGGGCCGAACCTTAGGTGCATGTTCGGTTAGACAAAATCGAACATTATTCAATTGTTTGATGCTGGGGTAACCGAACATACTTTCTATAGTCGGTTGATGAGTCCCGAACCTCTTCCCATTGTTCGGTTGTTAGAGGCCGAACATACTAAGTATAGACATGACCGAACCTTATATTTTTGCGAGTTTTTTTGTCATAATTAGTCCTTATTGAATTTCACACCTGATACTTTGCTATTTCCTTATTTGCAGGAAAGAATTGATTCTAGTGACTATTACGACTACACTGACGAATTCATCCCCGAAGCACCATTTGCAAGTAGGCATGAGGCGGTCAGCTGGGTGCAAAAACAAAGATCTAATAGATTGTTTGTTATAGTCATGGAGAATTTCGATGCGGGGGGATGGTCATCATCGGGGAAGAGTGAACATGGTTTGTGAGAGGTCTGGTTCTTATAGGGGTGCGGTCCAAAGAGTTGGGAAAATGAAAGTTGGTAAGGTTGTGAGCATAGTGAACTCAAAAGACAAGATTGAAGATAAGGGTGAGAAGGGGAAGTCGAGGAGTAAAACCGAGACGAAAAAGTATGATTGCCCGTTTGCTATTAACGCTAAGGAACGTGAAGACTATTTATGGCATGTGACAGTGGTTTGTAGGCGGCATAACCACGACATTGGGTGTTATATGGAGGGTCATTCATACGCCGAACGGTTAAATCCGGGAGAACATGTTGTTATAATTCAAATGACGAAAGGCAACATCAAGCCTCGAGAGATTTTGGACACTTTAAAGAAGAGGGATGTGTCGAATGCATCAACCTTGCGCACAATTTACAATGCAAGGCAAAAGCATAGGGTTGATGAAGCCGGGGGGAGATCACAAATGCAACAACTCATGCATTTATTGGATACACATGGTTATCTATCGTGGCATAGGAAACATGACAAAATCGACGAGGTCACAGACTTGTTTTGGGCTCATCCGAACTCTATCAAGTTACTTCGGTGTTTGCCTTTGGTTTTGTTGATGGATTGCACGTACAAGACCAATTGATATCGTATGTCATTGCTTGGGATAATTGGTGTTACGTCAATCGAGATCACGTTCTCTATCGGCTTTGCATTTATATCAAGAGAGACGCAAGAGAACTATATTTGGGCGTTGGAGAATCTAAAGAACCTCGTGGATGGATGGTCTGACCTACAAGTGATTCTTACTGACAGGGAGTTGGGGTTGATTAAGGCAATCGAGTTTGTTTTCCCCTCTACATCTCACATTCTATGCACATGGCATATCAATAGGGGTGTGGTAGCGAACACGAAATTTTTTTTTCGCGGAATGAAGATTTCAACCTATTCTTGAGTAGGTGGAATGCTATGATGGTTGCTACTTCCGAAGGTGTCTTCAATTCTAGGATGACGAACTTGGTCACCGAATATGCTTGTATTAATGGATTGTTAGATTATTTGCACTTGGGTTAGGGATTACAAGGAACGATTTGTGCGAGCATGGAGTGACAAAATATTACATCTTAGACGTTACACGACCGGTAGAGTCGAAAGCGCACACAATACCTTGAAGAAGCATATTGGAAATTCTCAAGGAAACTTTGTGACTATATGGCCATGCATTAACAACATGATTGAGGGGCAACACAATAAGATCAAAGTGTCTTTCGAGAAGAGTTTGAATGTTGTGCAACACGGCTTCGGCGATAACTTGTATCGTTCTTTGCGAGGATTTGTTTCACAAGTTGCATTAGAGAAAATTCGACAAGAGTTGGATCTCGCGGAAAATGTTGGGATCGATTCCGTTAGGTGTGGTTGTGTATTGCACATGACCCATGGTCTTCCTTGCGCCCATGAACTTGCAACTTATCAATTGGCGGGTTCACCCATACCGCTTGACGAAATACATTGAAACTGGCAAAAGTTGAGCATGAATCCTGAGCAAGCCATTAATCGAACAAAGTACAATTTCAGAGATGAAATTCAAAGGGTAATTGAGAGATTTCAAAGTGTCGGTAGTGAGGATTTGCGCATGAGGATAGTCCAACAACTTCGAGAGATTAGTTGTCCCTCCTCATTGTCTTGTCGTCCCAAGGGAGAAACTTAAAACAAATGGAAGAAAATGATCAAAATCAGGAAAAGGAAAAGTGTCACAACTTGGGAAGAAGAAGAAGGCCCCTAAGGAAGATGAAGTTGACGTATCCATGAAGAGAAACCCAAACCACTTCGAGTATGTTCTTCATCTAGATAAGATACCGAAGCAAGTTACCAACCAAGTCTAACAAAAGGTTCATAAAACATGAACATGTTTGGATCGTCTGTTTAATGTTAGTTATATGGGTGTAGTCCCAATGGAATGGCTTGATCATATTGCCAGAGTTGATGATGTTAGAGGAAATGGCGATTATGGATACCGGGTTGTTGCAGCCGGTCTCGGCCGTAAAAAATACGATGCTTGGAAACAAGTACGCAATGACATGTATTGGGAGCTTCATGGGAACGAAACTCTGTGGCGCACAATCCTTGGTACAGATCACTATGACCAAATTATATAATCCGTGCAGTACTACGGGGATAAGTGCGCTCCACCCCCAAAGTGGATGAGTATGTTTGACATGGGAGTTGTAATTGCTACATGTTACCAGGTCATGGTAGTGATTTTATCACTGAGTGGTAGTATGACATTCCCTCCACTTAGGGGCAAACCACTGAGTTCAATCACTGAGAGGGTCGTAATAGGGATAACACACATTAACGACAACCACTTTATGAGGGTAAAAATAACAATTTATTTATTTTATATTCCTACTTATATTTTCAGTCCATGTTCACTTTCATATTGTTACGTTTTCTATAATGTGTTTTTCCTCTATCTTGTACAGGTTTTATTCAATGTAGATGCCCATTTTCCTCCTTTATATCTTGGTTGGTGAAGAAATATAGAACCGGAGGCGATAGGATGGGGTGAGAACTTGATCACGAAGAACCCACCTGAAGTTGTTAATTCTCAATAAGGGACTTCGATTACAGTGGACTTAGGTGCCCTTTGAACTTGTACTTAAAATCATTTTTTGGTACCATGAACTTGAAGTTTAAGTCTTTTTTTGGCACCTAGAACTTCAAGTACCATACATTTTTTTGAACCTTACCTTATGTACATAACTTACTTTATATGAGAAATTTTGTATGGATGTTATGCAACTAATGACACATGTTAAATTAATTGTCGAAATTGTTTTGGTTACTTTATTTGCACATTCTTAAAAGAACTTCAAGTACCATATTAATTGTCTTAATATACGTTAATTTGGTGAACATCTTAAAAGAAGTATGTTCGGGCAAGCAGGGCCGAATTTATTATGAAAGTTCGGTGAGACGTTGCCAAACATATTAAGTTACTTCGGTTAGACCCAACCGAATGTCTTAGAACATCCAACAAATGTAGTGTTCAGTTGGTACCCACCGAAGGCCTTTAAAAATGTTCGGTCGACCCAAACCGAATCTAGTCCGAAGTTTCGGTTGGACCTAACCGAACTTAATGTTGAAACGGAATAACATGATGGTCGGTAATGACCTACCGAACTTTAACAATAAATTCAGGCATACGTTGTCGAACGTTGTCCAAGGTTTCGGTAAATAGTTGACCGAACATCATTAATATGAATATGTCAATGAAACTCGGTCGTATGTGACCGAACATCTTACTAACCCTCGATTATGCATGGTCGTACATTAAGAATACGTTCGGACCTGCTTGACCGAACCTCTACGAAAAAACAAAAAATAGTAAGGGAAGAAATAGCAAATCATTTACAAAATCATTCATACAACAATCAATAAAACTCATTCGATTGAAACATTGCATTCAACAAAGGCTATGCTTCAACAAAATCACAAACCATTCACATAACCATTCTTGCCTCAAATCCACAATAACCAATCCATACATTGCATTCAAAGGAAATGAAAGTTTGACACTTAACCATACGATCAAAACTAATCATTTGTTCCCCTTCGTACGCTTCTTCGAGGGCTGGTCTGTGCTTCTGTGCTTACGCTTAGATGGTCCTGAATCATCTCCAAATGTGTCTGATCCGGAGTCCCTTCTTCAAAACCACCTAATGTTGATGAACATTTTCCTGTCAGGTGCCTAAGTACATCGTCTGCCATCTTATCTGCAGAGGTCATGATCGTTTCACAAGCCGGCAATGCTTTCCACTTCTGCACTACGTCCACGGCTCGTCTGACACGAAATATACGATAAGCAAAAAAGCATATCGAAAGGTCTGAAAATGGGATTCAAACTAAGGGAGATAGTTGGAAAATATATAAATATGACTTACATTAAGCAAGTCATCATCATCATCAATGGAATCGCCAGTGTTGTCCTCCGGATTCTCAAGTAATGGGTGAGAAATCTTGTTAAACCATGGGAGATAGTTCAGAGCAGCTTCCTAAGCATACGATGCTCTCAAGCCTCTAGATCAGGCGGACAACACATGATCTTGCCACCTCTCCCACATCTCTGCTTGGAAGTTGTACTTGACGAGATAGCTTGCAACAGATTTGTCTCTATTCACTCGAGTAGGCTTGTAAAAAGCCAAGGGGATGCTTTATACGTAGTCCATTTAGCGCAAGAACCAATCTGGGTGGTACGGCTCGACAATCGACAAGAACTTAAGGGTTCCCGTGTAGAACGCAATCTCCGTAATGTCATCATCATCCACCCGGATATCCGCATATGGGTCACAATTGACCCGAACCAAAAATAACAAGTCAAAAGTTAAGAACAAGTTAGAGATTCACAATTCAATCCAAATTTGACTTGACGGGTTAAACAATAACAATGCCTTGCTTGTTTGGGCGCTGTCTAGTGACCTACGCAACCTCTCCACATTAGATCTATTAAGACATTGTTCTTTCTTTTGTATCCACCTACGCACACGTGGGAGGGTATCGACGTACTTTGTATTAATGTGCACTAGGTGAAGGTCCAAATGCTCATACACCCACCCCTACAAACAATAATAAAAACAAAAAGTCATTTGGATTATACCGATAAATATAGGGTATTCATTGAGTGTGCAAAACAGTAAAGAGACAAACCTCAAGCAAGGTGAGATACCTCGCAATCTGGCAAGCATCCAAACGACTTGCGCATCCGAGTTGCCGATACAAGTATGCTAGTGCTGCAGCACCCCACGCAAACGTACTAATATCGTCCAAATTCTGCAGAAGTTGGACATGTACTTGCGTCGAAGTCTTGTCGACAAATAGAGTGCACCCGAACATATACCAGAGGTACGCTCGTGCCGTGCACTCAACCCGGGGAGTCAACATCCACTTGTCTTTGTCCTTCTTCGTCCTTTTTGGTCTCGTCCCCCATTTTGACTTCAACCAATTTTTCTTCACGTTCATGCCCCTCTGCGGACCAATTGTCGTCTCTGCATCTTTCTTAGACACATCAAGGCATCGCGACACCAACTCAATAGCCTCGAACTTGGAAAGTGCCTCAACTGCAACTGCCTTTCCAACAACTGGAATCTTCTCGCCTTTCCAACAACTGGAATCTTCAACAACCTACTCACATCTTCCAGTGTGTGATGGACATTTCACCAAATGGGAAATGAAATGTGTTGGTCTCTGGCTGCCAGCGCTCGATAAATACATAGATGAGGGTCTTGTGTCCTTGTACATATGAGCACTCGGTAATTGTGCTCAACCCCAACTGATTGATAATCCTTTGAAGGCCTGCAGTGTCAGGGTGACATGTCAGCAAATCCCAAGCCGCCAATTGAACCCCATGATTAATGCATCTAAAAAATGGTCTTTGCTGAAATTCACAAGTACACAAAGTTATACACATTATCAATGAAATAAACACAAGCTTATTAGAGAATTGCTAAATAAAATAATGCCTAACCTCATAAGAATGGTGATTAGCCAAAAAAAAAACGCAAAAAGAAATTAGTGCAAAAATAAATTAAAACAACTTGATTAACTCTATGCATGATATCACGTTTTCCATGAAAAATTAAGACGAGATACATATCGGCTATCAGAGACTACTAAAGCCAAGCAAGAATCTTCATGTTCTTTCTGAAAAACAAATTGGCAATCTCTATTACTTGTATGGGTTTATTTCATTTAACTCTTCCAATTTAATTCAATGACAGAAACTTGTTCTAACATTCCTTATAGGAGATGGAATTAGGCACCTTAACTCCTACATAAATTCATGCATAGTTTCCCCAAAATAATATGGATCCAAAAAACGCCAACTTGTCATAGACCTGCGCACAAATATATTCATACCATTTAAACAAGAAGATTCATAATGCATATCAAGATGTGAGCGTTTTATCATGCTATGATTCAACTGTTCATCAACATACTCAACAATAACCTATAGGGAGCATTCATCTTATTCAAAGCTACCAAATGCCATCAGAAACGTGTGACCTCTCATACCAAACACCGAGGCAAAGAGTTACCACCTACCAGTAATGTACATTGGATCGACCAAAATTATTGGCCTAAGTTCTTAGTCAATCTAAACCACACTCAACTTAATAATGCAGTATATGTATGCGCAATACAATTGTAATGCAACACATAAATACACAAAATTGGAGAATTACTAAACTTATTGGAGAGTTACCTCATTTTTCCATATTGCAGCCGCCACATGATTGTTGAAACTAGCCAATATGGAACGGTCAGTGGGGCCACCCAAAATAGGTCTCGACGGGTCATCTATTGCCTCTTCCATTACCCTACTACTTGATGAAGTTGCCTTCCTACGTGCCTTGACACGTGTCCTTTCTTCCTCAACTTAATCGTCTCCCTCATCTTCCTCTTCTCCCTATCCCTTCTCTTCTCCCTCTCCATCCCCCTTCTTCTTCTCCCCCAGAAGATTCCTCTGATTCTGCCTCCCCTGACCCATCTTCATAACCCTCAGGTTCTCGCTATTTAGGCCCCTCTTCTTGTCCATCTTCAAACCCCTCTCGATTCTCTCTCTCCCGACGTATCTTCTTCTCCCTCTCCAACTCCCTCTTCTTCTCCCTTAGAACCCTCTTCTCGAATCCACATATTCTCCCTTATCATCCCCACCTTTCTCCCTATGTCCAGTCCCCACTGCTTCTCCCTCTAATTCTCCTTCACCAGCTCCCTCTTCTGATTCCTCGTCGGAGTCCTCTTCGGACTCCTCTACATGCCCTGTATTCTCATTTCCTTCCTCCACATTGTCTTCTTTGACTTGTACCCGCTCTTCTTCACTTGAGTCAGAAGAAGAAGATTTCGAGGAGGTGCCGAGGAGGTCTCAGCATCAACTACATCTGTAACGCGTGACAATTGCTTGGACTTTTTATAAGATGTTGTTTGAGGTATCCGGGGCCCACCACGGGTGCTTGTCGTCGGCATGGCACCGACCTCCTCCCTTGTCACAAGCCTCTTCCATCCTTGTAGTGAGAAATGTCAGTTATAATATATAGATTTGGCAAACTTAAAATTTATTGTAATCCAGGTACTTCGATTGTGTAGAACCGAAACTTGATTGGATGTTCAGTCAGCAAAAGTCGAACCTCACTCATAGTTTCGATCACATGCATCTGAACCTCACCCAAACATTCGGATACATGTGACTGAACCTCACTAAAACGCTCGGTCTTATATGTCTGAAACTCCAACACAAGGTTCGGGTAACAACAACCGAACTTTGCATTGGAGTTTCAGCCCTAGAACACCGAACCAGATCCATTCCCAAATTTCAACAACAACATTAATCTGTAGGCATCAACCAAAACAACAACAACAACAACAACAACAACAACATTAACAACAATAACACCGACAACATATACAACAAAAATAACATAAACAACTTAAAATGCTCACCTTCAATTCAACGAAACTCTTTGAGGCTGAAACTCAATCACTCGCCAACCACTCTTCCTTCCAACACGGTGACGAACTTCACGTCAGAGGGACTCAATCATTCGCCAACCACTCTTTGGGGTAACAATCGCCAATAATAGATTGAGATTTGAGGGTTTAGATGAGGGTTCGAAGGCAGGAACGTACGAATCGTTCCAATGCTTGTAGGGTGCTCTCCTCAATAGGGGTAATTTAGGGAATAAACCATTTTTTGGGTGCCCTAATCAAACTGTGGATCGCACTAATCAAGTGGCTCGCCCTTACACTTTTGTGAGGTGCACATAAAACCATGCTTTTGAAAATTGTTGTTGTTGAATAGTGCCTCCTTTTTGTCATAGCTTGTTCCCTCATTGCCTAACTAATTTGCGATTGAGCTTTTTTGTTGTTGTATAACTTATTCCTCATTGTGAGATTTTATGTTATCAGGCTCAGATAATTTGATGGGATAGGTACGGACAGTAAAGGGGGCATTGTTCTTGTTAAGGAATTGAACAATATGGGTCTTAAGATTACAGATGTCAGCTTGAAACCTTCCACCAGATGGAACAGGGTTGCTTGGTGGTGATTTATATGTGCTAGCATTTGAGGGAACGGTTGCTTTTATGGCATCACAAGTTTTGTAAGACACTAAGAGTGGCTCATTTCTAAAACTACGTATCTTAGAAGTTCCCAACTACAAAGAAGCTCTTCACAGAACATTGCTGTTGAAATCAAGGAACGAAAATTCGATAAAATTAGCCGAAGTTTATCGAAGTTGAAGGGATTGAAGCGAAGTTCACAGGTAGTTTAAAAATTACAAAACTTCGCTGAAGTTTATGTTAAAAACTGACAACATTGATATAAATTGATGTGGATTGCTAAAAATAAGGAGAAATTTCAAACTTTTTGGTAAAAAAGAAAACCAAATAAGTGTGTAGGAGACGGAAGGGTTAAGGGTTGTAATTGATGGTGGCTTTTGGGGGTTATTGAGAATTTGAGAGTGACTCACTTTTGTACACACATCTCTACACCAATCATGTGATCCATTGATTTTGCATCAAGATTTAATGTATGCATCGAGATTCACTTTTGCACACACATCTCTACAACATTTTGTAGTTTTTTAATCGATGCATAATGTCAAAAAGTTGATATTTTCTTTTGCTTTAAATACTTATCCATATAAAAACGCATGTTTCATAATTTTAATTTTACTTATGTGAATATGCAATTAATAAATGGTCAGATAATCAAATTAAGTGTAATTATTATCACTAAAAAGTGATCTACCATACATAGTATGCATGACTAGTGCCAATAAAATTGACTTGAAACCATTAAATTGTAAATTTTTTAGGTATAAATGCATAATTGTGCTTGTTTTGACATCCCATAAAATGAGTTTTAGTTAATTGACTATTTAAATAAAAATATCTTAAACTTCTCTAAGGTAGCGAATTTTTACCTAAATTCTCCACATCGAATTAAACTTCTTCGAATTAATTCTAATTATCAAGAGGGAGAATTATAAGGCGAAACCGAAGTTTCGATCCTTAGTTGAAATCCAAAAAGGTTACTTCTAAATAATTGAACTTAAATACTGGAGCAAGAGATTAGACAACCATATGTCAACCACTCCTACAAAACACTTGTTAAATTTTCATGCCTGCGGTACATTGACACATTATCCAGAAGCGGGCCTATGATCTCTGCCAATACCTTGGTACTAGTTTAAGGAAGATCATCACTTACACACTTCTTTATGAAGTCATATTTAATCGATGTGGGACTAAACTTTTCGGTCCACACATCTTTAACAACTCCACTTAGACCGAAATTCATCCAAGTGGTTTTTATCGAACCGTATACCATATAAAATTCTCCTAATTTCTGCATATTATCCCCAACTTGACCACCTTCAACTCTTTAGTGTGGGGTTTTAATCTCAAAATGTCTCAATACTAATTAAAGAGAGATCGTCACTTATACACTTTTTTATGAAGTCATATTTAATCAATGTGGGACTAAAGTTTTCGGTCCACACATCTTCAACAACACTGTAGGGATTTGCTAGTTGGTTCATCCAATATTTTACACGACTTTCATTTTTGTACTTCGACATTTACAGCTTTGTCATTCATCCTTATCCCAGATCTAATAGTAGATCAAGTAGTTATGATTAGATCACAAACTTGAGAACTATTAAAGCCAACATGGGCACGTTTAAATACTCTCTCAGCCAATCTGAAAACACAATGCTTTTAATATCTCCTATCAAAAAAAAAAAACAATGCTTTTAATATCATTTAAAACATCTCTCCATTTGATAGTACCAAGAGAAATGAGCATAAAATAAGAACACTACATCAATCTGTCTAGTAATGGAATCAAATTATAATTAGCATCAACTTATTTTGGAATTCAAACAACCACCAAACTTGGGTGGCGGAGTGGCGCAAGTACTACATGGAGGTTTTCTTCACATGGATAGAGGTTGCGTGTTAGAGTCTTTGCGTCGACAATGAAACCATTTCTTAGCCGTTTCTCTCGATCTATGGGTTTGGTGGGACAAACTTGACCATGTGAGATTAATTATACTCGAAATGTGCGGATACCCATTCATTAAAAAAAATTTGCAATTCAAACATGCAACTCCTGGAATTACCCTTTTTTCTTTACTTTCGCTTCGCGCTCTGTATATCTATTCTCACGGTGAACTTATACATCAAAATGATAGCCTTGCTCTGGAGAAGGAGAAAGAATTGAAGTACAAAGATGTTTGATGAATTTCACAACTTTGGTCCTGCTGCCTAAAACTTGGGCCTCGTTTGGTTCGTTTTTGTCAACCTACAGTGTGAACAGAGATAACTATTAAGAATAAACTCACAATGTAAATTTATATTTCATGTTTGGTTGAACTTTGAACTCGCAGGGAAGTAGCAAATTTTTAAAAATTGTAAAATGTGGGAATTGACATAAATACCCTTCAAACATATTTTTAAAATAAAAAAACATTATAATGTTCACTACATGGACTACTATTTATTTATTCAAAATAAAAAAAAACTTGAATTAAATAAAAAACATAAAATATTATTTACAAAATATTAAACAACATTAAATAATTATAAGTATTTTTATATTTATTTGAATTAATTGTTAAGAATAAAAACTATAAAATACAACTAATGATAATTCTTAAAAATATTTCTCACTTGAAAAATATTTTTTCACACCTTTCCTTGTAAATTTGTGGGAAGTAATTGTGTCCATCTAACTCCCAAGAGTTATCTCCTTATGAGAAAATTAGGAAGATACACCCTTCCCTGTAAGTTGAGAGAGAACTCGTAAGTTGAGAGAGAACTCGTATGGAGTTGGACAACTAAACAAGATTAGTTCCCAACTCCATGTGAATCGTATCCTTAGACGTATCTTCACCTCATACCAAACAAGGCCTAACACTGTAAGTTAACAAAAACGAACCAAACGAGGCCTAAAGTCATACTTGGTACTTGCTAAGTAAGAGCCAAAATATTGATTTATCAAGCTACGTCAACACATGAGACTTCCATTTCGAGCATATACAAGTTCCACGTTGACGAGGAAACCAACAATACCTTGTGTTGTATGTAAATGGCTTCTGGGTTTTCACTGTCATTCAGTTATACTAGTCTTTGTTTTCAATGTGCTAACAAGAGAGACATGCAAATATATGTAATTATAGGATATTTTTAGTAGAATAACAGATTCGATTCGATGCTTTATTCAATGTGGTTGACATTCTTTTCAGATCTTTGATGTAAAAAACCGACTTAAAACAGAATAAGAAAAACAACATTCACTACAAAATGTCATAAAGCTCCATGACAAAGTAAATGGCTATTCTGCTCCATCATTCCAAGTCATCGACAGTGTAAAATCATGGTTGAACCGGTGAACTTTAGTCAGACGCACTTCGTAACAGAAGCAGGACTATGCTACACAATCATGCAGTAAGCTTAATGTTTACATCGAAGCAAACTTTTTTATGCAATTACATTACTCGATCATTACTGAATATCACTACTAGTTAAATATTAGAGAGAATAACATCATAGTCAAGACTGTTTGAGAATTCAAATCACAAAACAACCTCATCTAACCGTGATCTGAGTCACCTAAACTGCCACAGAAATTAAGTAGGAACAAGATCAAAGGCTTCTTCTTGGTTATCAATCATAATGACTGGTAACACTAGTATGGCAACAGCAAGAAAGATGAAGAGGCCACTTACTAGATTCGAGAATCGCTTACCAAAACTCTTTCTTGATAAACTCAAATGTTGACTGTTAAAATTAGGATCAGGTCCTACTTCATGAGAGACTTCTTGATTAGTATCAGCTACTGCCTCACCAGAGGATGAGACAGATTCATAGCTATTTGAAGCTTGCTCTCCCACCTCAGAACAAGTTCTATTCTTGTTAACCTCTACATTGAGACTATGAAAGACGGCATCTCTGTATACGTTTTCTGTTGGACTGGACTCAGCTTGACTTGAGCCAGGGCTACTAACCCTCCTCTCTTTTTTGTTGAAGAAATTACTTTCATCACTGTTTTGCTCCTGTAGAGACTGAATAAGCTTCCTAGGAGTCGTAAAAATCTTAATTTCGTCAATGCTGAGCTGGTTGTGTGTTTTCTGCAATCCAAAAGACCAAGAAAATAATGTTTACCTTTCAAAGAGAACTAATTGGTGTGAAACCTCAATGAACCGAACTAATTTGTAACAGTCATAATTCGGCAACAAACATTTTCCCAAGTTAACATTCTTTCAGATCCCCCCAAGGCATTTCCTTGAGGCACTTGCCAAGTATTCAATGCCCAATCATGGTGATCATTCATGCCTGTCCTAAATTTTGTATAGTGTTCTCCTTATCCAATTGCCTTGACGACAAAAGGACTTTTTCTTTCAATCAACAAATGAATTCAATAATGTTTCATGAAAAATTATTTGTTTCATGCTCCCGAAAAAAGAAAAAGAAAAATAGAACGCAGGCTATGGCACCAAATCAATGTCGTCAAATGCTAAAATTTAAAGGAGAAAGTAGAGGTTGCTATTCAAACTTCTAGTTTGTACATTTAACACAGAAATTAAACTTATCGTGTGTGTGTGTGTGTGTTTTTGAAGCCCCTTAGGCAGCTTATCATGCTTTTATGCAAACCAGATAATAAATATTATTAATAGAAAAAGAAAAGCTAAATGCAACAGAAAGAGACTCAGCAGACCTCAACAGGAAATTGAAAAAAGGATTAAAACAAAGAAACCCATTCACTAATTTATCCATGAAGACTCCATGAAATGCTCATTAACTGGTGCCCACAATGTTCAAATTATGCTTTGTAGGAAAAAAATAAAAATAAAAAATAATCAATGAAGGCTTTTAATTGCTAGTTATCAAATTTTTATGTTAGCATACCATGTGGCCTTCTCAAAATAACAGTTGGTGTATCACAGAAACCTTAAGCAATTGGTTGTTATAAAGCAGGTACTTCTACTTGTATAATTGATAAGTCGTTAATTATGTAATTATATATAGGTTATTTATATATTTTTTATTGCTAAGTCTCCAAAATATTAGTCTAATTATATTTATTTATCATTTTTAGGGTTAATGGAGTGAGCGGTTGAATTCGGGGAGAAAAACTACTCAAAGTATTGTATTTACATGAAGTGGAACAGCTACCAGAGGATTTGCCTCGAGACATGCATTGCATAGTAGATTAAGTGATGGCCAACAACCAAAAGACGCAGCTAGGACACACGCTTTTGACAAAGCATCTTCACGACCGCCTATTATGCCTCGAGATCAGTAGCACGTTGATCAGCATCACATGAGAAATATGGTCTTGGCCTTGCCTTGGTATACGTTGCAGCACTATCTCCCAGATTTTCGCTTACTCATACGATTTCTCTTCTCTTCAATTGCCCTCGGATTGTCCTCGAGACGCATTCTGGTACGCTCTCCCACAAATTTGCACGAATTCATGCTCGAGCCTCCTTCACTCCAGCGCCCTCCACGTGTCAGCATCTGACTCGCTCTCCATGCACACAGCAGCCTTCTCATCCAATGCGAGCCCGCCACATCAGCGAGACCAACAGCCTTCACCCAATCAAAGCACAACACGTGTCTCTGGAATTGCAGAAAATGCACAGCAACCACAGGATATTCCTCGGCGCACGTGTCACGAACCAAACTCCCAATTTGGCATTCTCTCTCCTCCAAAGACCAAATTTAGTGGTTTTTGATAATTAGGACTTTAAGGATGAATGAGAACGTTCTTCTATATCTATTCTTCTCTCTCGACTATTAGTGTAACGACTCATTTTATTAATGTCGTTAATTATTTCGTAATTGCAGACATGGACGCTAGCTCAGATCCACGTGGACATCGTAGGTAGGCTAGGACATACGTCGACCTAAATACACTAGTTTAATTGTGTGTTGGATGGCTTAATTGTGGTGCAATTTATTTAATTATTGGTTAAATACATCGCATGTGTGTATGTTGAATCACGAGAGCGTGCGAAGTTGTGTGACGGGTAGTTGCCTCGAAGTGCGTGATAACGCAGGTATCGAGAGGCGACATACAGGTACACTAGAGAAAACTCAATAAACTTACATAAACATGTCGAGGTTATCCAATTGGCATAATTAATGTAACCATAGGTTATCAAATTGAGATGATTAATGTAACCATAGGCTTATTAAATTAACTTGAACAATAGGCTATGGCGCACCTCAAAATGCGTGTCGAGACACGGGGCACCGGATACGAGTAGCCGAGGGTTAGTGTGACAATGATTTGGTTTAATTTGATAAATAAAACACTAACCATATGGTTGGATAAGGCTTAATGTAATGTGACATTAATAAAATAAATGGAAGCCTATAGCTACATTAAATAAAAAGGGGGCCATGAGATGGACATCTAGATTTACATAGTGAGTAGTACTAGATGAGGAGTGTGCTATTGGAGTCACCAGGAGGTATAGGACAGCATGCTTGTGAACCACAAGATATGCCTCGGGATACGTACACACAATTGATTCCAATAAAACATATATATAGGAAAGTTAGTGGAATGTTTGATCAGAACCACTTACCAATTTCTCATGCAAACAGAGAAGAATATGAAGAGGGAGAAGAGACTTCCAGCTGAGAATTCAACAACCTAGGCATCAAACCAAGTGATCTAACCTAGGTAATCACCTTCTCCACCTTCTAAGTTTGCAAATGAACCCATTTTTGGATGTGTTTAGTGAAATTCCAGTTGATGATATAATCTCTGGTTTGCTGTATAAATATGATGCATTTCATGTCAGTAGATCGTATATAAGGAGAATTTATCACTGGTTTAGTTAGATTTGATGAAATTGGTTGTTAATGGAGATGGTGGTAAATGCATGATTGTGGAAATGGATGTAATTTGAGGTTTCTGGAGTGTTTTGATTCATGGATTGAAGTTATTTTGATGAGGATAGGGTAATGGACCAATTAAAATAGCTAATTGAGAGGGCTAAAACATAATTCTCGAATTGAGAATTATGTCCCAGAAGGCAATTAGCGCGCTAATTGGAACTATTAGCGCGCTAACTGTCCTGAGTGTGCAGCGGTTCTTCGCAACGAAGAACAATAGCGCGCTAGTTAAAATTTCTAGCTCGCTAGGTAGACAAATTAGCGCGCTAATGACGGATGGACTATGAAGTTAAGGGTTGTTTTGGTTATTTTCAACTTAATACATGTCTAAACACTTATAAAAAACCTAAACTTATAAAAATTGGACTTCAGGGACTTAGTGGACTGTAGCTTGGTGTTGGGGAGGAAGGAGGTCGGAAAGCGATGTGAGATTTGTAAAACCCAACTGAAAAACTTTGAGTATTTATTTTGCTTACATGTTGTTTCTATTATTCCTTGTTGTTCATCATTCTATTCGGTTACTTGGACGTGGGTTGAGGTTACTCCCCTGAAGTTTCCTTGTTATGTGTTCATGAGGCACTGGACCGTAGCACGTGTGACCTGACCCTGAATGAATGGCGACCTGGGCTTGCCTTGGTGCACGTGTTGGTGACTCGACGGATTTGGCCAGCGCCGCGAGGGACTAAGTGTTGGGCCAGTTGGATGCGATCACTTGTGGGAACTTGGTGACCCGAAGTATAGTTTAGTCCCTCTGGAGCGAGCACACACATTTGTTAGCTTGTCTATTGTTTATTCATGCGTTGAGCCATTTACAGTTGTCTGTTTTATATTTCGCATGTTTACTTGACAACATTCCTTGTATTTCCTTTACTTTATTATATGAATGCTCAGAGGAATTCCTTGGGATTTTACTTACTATACTCGTCATCTATTTTTTCGTGATAATTGATACAGATCCTAGTACCGGTAGGGGCAAAGGGATCCTAGGCGACTACATCTGATTGCCCACTGTCGAGGACCTACTTGTAACGGCCTAAATATAATTTGTCGTTATTTATGACGTGTTTGCAGACGTGGTGGACGACTCAAACATTCGTGGGACCCGCAGTTAGCCTTGTGCGCGCCTGAAGCTAGGTAAATAGTACTTTTGTATGCTGAATTGCTTAATTTGCGATGTTTATCTTGAAATAGCGTATATGACATCGCAATGTGTGTTAGTATACGACATTTAACGTGCGAGACCGTATGTTAAGTAACAGCCTCGATATGCGTGTTGACACGGGTACCGGGTAGTCTAACCAACTTAACATTAGGTCGGGGGAACTAAAACACACAATAAATAAAATTGATTAAATACTTAATATGGAATGTCTAATTGGTGGTTATGGACATGGTAGTATGTGTATGTCGCGTTTCGGGACGCAAAACCAGGCGTCGAAACATATGAAAATGTCACTTTTTGAGCTAAATACAAGGGGGAGTGTGCCAGTAGAGTCACAAATGGAGTCATTAGAGTGTAGAAGAGGAGCAAATGGGGTGCTTAGGATGGCCCAGAGATACACAAGTGAGTGGTGATGACAATCACACTATCTAAGTCAAATTTTGACTTCAAACCACCACCTTTTCTCTATCCTCATCTTCTATCCGAAAATTTGAGTGAAAAACCAAGGTTTTGAGTGGATCAAACTTGGTGCTTTGTGGAGTTTTGAAGTGGGAAAACATCAAATCCAAGGTGAAAAACACAAACATCACACCTTCCTCTATTTTTTTATCATAATTTTGAAGATGTTGGTGATGTTTTGGTTCATGTTGAGTTATTGTTTAGATGTGTTTCAAGTGTTTTGAAGTGTTGTTGTTGGTGTGGTGGTTGTTGTTGGATTGGTGGAGTTGAGGAAAACCCAAAAATTTTGACAGTTTTACGTCCAAAACGCGATTAGCGCGCTAATTGCAGGATCTAGCGCGCTAATGTTCGTTTGGACTAAGAACGTAAAACTGTCTGTGCACTTAGCGCGCTAATAGACCCCTGTTTTGACATAATTTGTGTGAAATGACTTAAAACACATAGAAATGCCTAAATATCACTTATATATGGAACTAGGTCATTACAGGCTGTACTTTAGGATATCTGGGACTAGGCGAAACCGGATCAGGGGTTAGTGACGGTACACGGAGTGCGGAGTGAGGTGTGTAGTATCGCAACTAAAATTTCTTGCGCAGTGTTTACTTTTGCTTTTGAATTCATTTTGTTTTTTATTACTCTATTCCTGGTATGTGCATAATGGACGGACGTTGAGGCTCTCCCTCCGTGCCATTTATGTGTGTACGTCCACTAAACCATAACACGTGTGTCATCTTGGTGAATTGGTCTACCTGAGCAAGGACGGGCACTTGTGGGTGCGTCGTAGGTTCCACGTCGACCACCTAGCAGATCCAGATACTGGCCTTGCTTGAGTGCTACTCGCCGGCAGTAATCTGTGGAAGAGTCTGAAGTATGGTGCTAGTCTGACCCTAAGGGCTATGAACACACATTTTGAACTTTCACTATTACATTTGCATGAGATGAGCACAGTTGCCTGTATTTTCTTTCCGCGTGTTTATTTAATAGTTTTGTTTCAATTCCAATACTTACTTTTCGTATTGCTCACTTAATTTCTTTGGGAATACTCACTTTGGACTCGCCATCTGTCTTTTTGTGATGGCTTGAGTGCAGATCCTAGTACGAGCCGAGGCAATGGCAAGCTGCCGGAATACAGAGACGTTTAGCCAGACTTTTACGTTTGTATATACTTATTTTGTTTTATTTTGGGATTTGAGATTTTTGTGAGACACTAGGACTCTGTCCTGTTGATATTTTGATACATTAAGGTGCATATGATATATGGGTTTTCCACACTAGGTATCAGAATTAATTTCATGACTTCCGCTGTGATTTATTTGGATTGAAAATGATCATAACAAATGACTTGAGTTTAGTAACAATTTAAACAGTAACTTGTTGTCTTTTGAGATTAATAACGATTAAATTGTGGATGAGTTGGCATATGGGACACAGATGGCGTTGGAAGGCCAAGTTGTGGGTCTGCATCAGCCCCCGTGGCGGTCTATTTGGGAAAATGGGTCGTTACACTACTTGTACATGTTTATTCTTGATATTTTATATATTTTGGGTATTGGGAAACTTGAGATAACACAATACATGTATATATACCTGTTGTGGTGATGTCGCTTATATACAGAGTACTTTTCAGGGTTTTCCACAGTAGGTTTTGCCTTTGAACAATGTTTATCATGTTAAATTATCTTGTTTAAATGGTATTAAATAAAACTTCCGCTGAATTTGTTAACCTATAAAATACAACCCATTAGTATGGTTAGGATCTCAATAAATCGCTAACTAGGTAACAATTGAAACAGTTAGATTTCCCACCAGGAATGGACAAAGCATATAAGAATAATATACTAATTTATCGAATAATACACAGGTGGACACAATTTACGAGACATAAAGAGGACGGGCAGGTGTCGGACACTTGTAGTTGGGCTAGCCGGCAAGGAATACACGAAGACACGTCACCCCGGACGACTGGGGCCGCCACAATTAGGGGGTTCGACTTCTATATTTTGGAGCCTTCTATTCGACTTCTATTTCAATTCATCTTCTCTAAATTCTCTCTCTTTGCTATTTCTCTTGTTTTATGTTCTTGATCCATGAGAGGCTAATCTCATGGCCTAAGCAAGACTGCGAGGGAGGTTTGACTGTGCTCATCTATAGATTTGTGAGATTTATTTATATTAATTTCATTGCTTTTTATTAGTGTTTTATTTTCTTTGGTATTGTTTGAATAATTAGAGTTAAATTCATATTTAAACTCTGATTCTTTTGCCAATGAGTCGTAAGCATTCATCCTTATGCAATAAGACTACACTAGTGGCAATTGACCCTACTAATTGATTCGCCTCTTTTGGAACCGATTAAATACCTTAGGGATCTAAGCTAAATCAAGCACACTAGTGATCCGGTTGTCTAGGTGTAGTGCCTTCACAAAACTCATTGCGGTCGTCGTGTTAAACCCACTGCGCTTTAGTATAGGGTTATAGATTGGCTAGGGAAATAGTTATTGATGTACCTTGACTATCGAGATTGGGAAGTGTGAAGAACGGCGTATGTTACCAAATCTAAAGCTACACTAGGATATTTTTGATTTGCATATTTTACATAAATTGATGACCAAATTCAATCTTTTATTGAACAAAACTTGTATGTCTTGACGTATGTATTTTCATTAATTGATTTCAAAACAAGTTTCATTGCTTTATTTATTTTATTGTTATTTAGATTAGTTAATTTATTTATTCTCTCAAAACCCCCTTTTTCCATTTTTTTTTTTTTAACCTTAGAAAGAATATCAATCTCTGCGGGATCGCCCTTTACCGCTATTTACAAAATAATTGATTTAAGAATAATTATTTTATTGACGCGTTCGGATCATTAATCTATTGCAAATAATGGAGTTAAAATTTATGTTGTAAACATGGAGTGAGCATTACCTGAGGACTTGGTGTGGCGCTTCTGTTTCCTGCATCTCGAGTAATTAAATGCACAAACCCTGAGAAAGTTTCAGACTGTTCATCGTTGTCAGTGTTTAGACCACTTTCATAACGTTCAAAATGTGAATTCGAGCCACTACTACTCCTACAAAGATCTGAGAATAGGCCATCCTTGAGGGATACATCCACCCCTACGTTGTCGTTTTGCCACAGCTTTCGGTTAACAGATCTGCTGTTGCAAGGAAAGTTGCTCGACATCATTCCAGTTAATGTTGGTGATTCGGCTTGAGAATCATAATCGACGAAAGACTCGACAGTTTGTGATTCCGGTGATGCAGACATAGGAGATCGATCTCCAACGTTCCCTGAATTCTTTCTGATATGACTCCTCCTCCTGCTAAAATTAGATCCAGTTACAGAACTAGAATCTCTCTCAAGTTTCGGCCTTTCTGCAGCCAGCATCTTTGCAGTTTGCAAAGCTTCAAAAGCTGCACCCCTTACAAATGCCATCTGATCAGAGTTGCATTTGTCCAACTCCTCAATCACAAGATCAAGCTCTGAGAATACGCTTCTTATATCCAAGCTCTTCATGAGATAATTCAACATCTGAATTGCCGAAAGCCGCTTCTGCGAATTCCCATCTACCACTCCAGCATTCAATATACGCAATCCTGATCGAATTAACGATCTAGCATACGCCTCAACAATTAAATTGTTATGTTTTGCCAATGCCATCACCAATCCCATGTGAGAATTGGTCTGTGTTGGTTTCTCCTCCAATGCTCCAGCAACTTTCAAGCAAACCTCATTTACAACCTCATCGGACGCGTACCTCCAGTTATCAGAGTCCACAAGGGCCTTTAAGCATAGCGCAGCACCAAAGGCAAGGCTCTCCTGAGAGCCCAGAAGAGAATCCGACAGTGGCTTGCAGAGAGAGTGAATTATGTCGCTCTTTTTCTCTGCTGGAGCCATTGGGTCAATCCCATACCTAGCTATTGCAGGAACCACCTTTGAGCAAGCCTGCTGAAGCGGGAAAGACCCCGCACTCGACTTCAAGGTGTTGATGATAGTCGACATAATGTTATCAATCTGAGGAACAATCTTAGGCCCATGGCCCTTGGCAAGGACTTCATAAAGGGAAATAGTATGTTCCCCATATGATGAGCCGCGATCTTTGGTTTCAGACACCTGGGCAAGAAAGAGCGGAATCGCTTTCGAATCCAAATCTTTCACATATGACTTCAACGCTTTCATAGCCGATCTCCGGCTTTCTGCATCTTTATCTAGGTTCGCCAGCTCCCTACGCACTACTGGACTGAGATTTCTACCCATTGACGAAACTGAGCAAATGAAAGGAACAAAAAGAAAGAAAACTTTAGAATTCAAAACCCTTGTGGTTTAGTCAAAAAACAAGCAAAAATCAAGCAATTCAGCAAAACGGTTCGCCTTCGGATTTTCAAGAAAACCAACAATGCTAGCACAAAACTCAAAACTCATTTTATCCGTGGGTATCTGAGCGAACTTGACTACTCACTCCCACATAGCTCTGGTGCTAATCGGCTTGAGTGTGCTCCATTACTCAAAAACCATTAATTTCTCAAGCACTTATAATCTGGGAAACCATTTTTTATGGATAAAAAGAAAAGGGCATCTACCTATTAACTACAACAGACGTTCCGCAGCTTCAATCTTGTCAAGAAGCAAAATTAACCTGGAAACGGAGAAGAGATGCGCTTCTTGGGCTGACGATTACGATCAATCCCAGATAAAAAATGGTAGAAAAAACAGATCTCGAAGAAGCTGACCTGATTGAAAGACTGAAGAACAGCAACTCAAGAAGCTCACTCTGTTCCGGTATTGCTCAACTTGTAATTGCGTGTACGCAATACGAAAAGATCAAATGGAGGGATTGGACAGGCGAGCGCGCATATGAAAATTCAAGATTTGGAAAGTTTGTTGGGGAATCTGACGGTCCAAAATTGGAATCGATGGCAGTGCAAGATGCCAGCCGAGTACAGACGTTGGGCTTAGTGATGGCGCTTCACTCTCCTTTTGTCCTTTTGTTGTTTTTGAAAATGAAATTTGCAAGGGTTACTTGTATTTTGAATTCTTTGTCATGAATTCCCCCGCTGCCCCTGGTTTAAAAATTTTGATCTGGCCGCGACGCGGTTGTTGGTTGTAATTTTAGGACATCACATTCGAACAGCATGGAATCAATTATCCTATTCCTATCACAAAAAACAAGGAATTATTATTGATTTAATAAAAATTAACTTCTGGCAACATTTGTTGGTAAAATTTTAAAAAGTAGTAAATGTTGGTCTTTAAGCACTATCGGATTTGATTCTATGATATAGTATGCATATATAAAGTGATCGTTATTGACCCTCTTCTGAATTAAAAAAAAAAAAAAAAAAAAAAAAAAAAAAAAAAAAAAAAGTAATCGTTATTGAGAGGGTTGCCCTTTTTATGTATTCAACTTGACTCAAAATATTCAAAATTATATAACAATTGGCAAAGTAACTAATATGGAATGGGTATTAGGCGGCTAGTGACGCGGCGGTACGCGTATATCGCGGTTCGGACTCGAAATCGGGCTTCAAAACGCTCGAAAACATGGGCGAGTGTCTCAACTGTGTCACACTTTGGAGTCAAGCAACCAAAGTCAACAAGCCTTATCTATATACTCCATCACTTTTTCTCTCACCTCACCTACACCTCACACACACCCCGCACACACAACAGATCGGGAGGCCGGGAGAGGGAAAAAGGGAACCAGAGATGATAGAAGAGAAGGTGGAGACGTCACGGTCGAGGTGAGTCCTCGTTGTTTGTTGTGATTTCGGTGGGCTGCGGTGGGGTGGCCGATGAGTGGGGTTCAGCCATGGAGGCCGAACCGGGCCAAGGTGGAGATGGCAGGGGTGTCTCCCCTGCCATTGATTCCACCGGGGTTGGGGTGGAGAGCAACCCCAACCTAAACCACGGAGAAAAAAAATGTTATGCTTCTGATCGAACCAGTGGTTCAATCGGGGAAGATGGTGAGTGTGCACCCCCCTACATGGGCCGGGCCCAGAACGGGCCAGGGTCAGCCCATGGGCCGAGCCTGGACTGTTGCAGTCTCAGGGCCGGTCCGTCCGACCCAAACAAAAAAAAAAAAAATTTTAAAAAAAAAAAAAAAAAAGAGAAGAAAAATGAAAGAAAAATTTGGAAAGATTCTGGAAAAATTGGGAAAATTCCAAAAAAATATATTTCGATAAAATAAATAGAAATTGATAAAGTTCTATGAAAAGAAAATATGTGGGAATGTCGGACGCGATTTTGCCTCGAAAAGCGCGAAATGAGCAATTTGGCCTAAAATTTTTAGAAATTTGTTGTAAATTGTCATGCTAAATTAAATTATTGATAAATGGACATAGGTTGACACGGGTGATCAATTGACGACCAAGGACTAAGTGGACTTGGACTCGGGGATTGATTACGGGGTATTGGAGTGCGTTGTGAGGTTTGTAAAAACCAATGGAAAAACTCTTGAGTATTTATTTTGCTTTATAATTCCACTCAATTCCAGTATTTCCTTGTGATTTTTCATATATCTATATCTTGTCGTCGTTTGCACGGTTGGTTGAGTTACCCCCACCGGATTTTTCGTTGTGTGTCTATGCATTCTAGACCATAGCATGTGTATCAGGAGTTCTCGGCGGATAACGACCCGAGCTAATGAAATGCTACATGTGTCGGTGCGTCGTAGGTCTACGCCGGCCACCGAGAGGGATCAGGTGATATCTAGTTGGGTACGCCCACTAGTGGGATCCTGGAAGGAAATCCCGAAGTATGGTTTAGTCTGACTGGAACAGACACACACATTTACACTTTATTGTTATTTATGCACGCGATGCCCTACTTACAGTTGCCTGTTTACATTCCGCATGTTTATTTAACAATATTTATTGAATTCCATTTGATTATGTGAATGCTCGGAGGAGTTCCTTGGGATTTTACTGACTGGACTCGTCATCCATTTTATTATGTGATGATTGAGTGCAGACCCGAGTACAAGTAAAGGCAAGGGGATTTTAGGTGACTACCTCTGACTGCCTACCGTTGAGGATTACTTGTACGTGTGTTTTGTTTTGATATTTTGATTCTTTTGGGAACTGGGGAGTATCATTATATTATATATAGATACCTCCTAGGGTACAGTAGTTTACTTATACATAATACTTTTCAGGGTTTTTCCACAGTACGATTTATTGAATTGATTAATAATAATTTTTTGCATTTATGTACGTCTTCCGCTGAATATGTTATTTATACATTGTACACATACAAGTGGATACATTTCGAGACAGAAAAAGGACGGGCATGTGCCGTACACGTGTAGTAGGGCCAGTTGGTAAGGAGTACACGGAGACACGTCACCCCGAGGCGGCGAGGGCCGCCGCAGTTGGTATCAGAGCAAAGAGGAAGTCCTAAGACAATAAAAATTAATCAACAAACTTAGATGTGGAAAACCCGAAGTGAGTGCCTTAGAACTTTAGTTGGGAAGTGATGTGAGGCGGGTAGAGTTAGAACTTATATGCATGTTATATTTTCTTTTTATTATATGGTATATGTACATACTTCGAGACTGATCCGGAGCACATTCTCGATCAAGATTATGGACGGACAGTCAGGTACGCCTTTTGAGATTGAACAGACTAGCAATGCGGCTAGGGATGTCCCGATTATGGCGAGTATGAAGGATAGACTCTCGGTCCAGGAGACACAGATGACCGAGGTATTATGGCTATTACGAGAGCAGACCGCGGTACTGGCGGCACTCACTTCAACTAGAGAGCCAGTAGTTGTGACCGTACCAGCAGAGACATCTATTGTTCAGGTAGTACCCAAAACACCAATTCAGGGGGTGGTGGTAGAGGCACCCACAGAGACAGGTACCGCAGGTGTTGTTCATTTGGAGACGTCGACTCTTACACCACTACTTACGACGACGGACCAGGCTACTGTCACCCCAGTTGTTACTCCTACTACATCGGCATTCGTCCTGGCACCAGAGGCGAGGTTATTAAGGGAGTTTTTGAAGTTCCAGCCTGGATTCTTTTTTGGAGGCGGTGACCCTGAGGCTGCAGGGAGATGGATAGTGTCTTATCAGCGTTTCCATAAGTTGATGAGGAACGATGAGATCGTACAGCACGACTTTCGGAGCTGTTTAAGAGGGCATGCGACGATCCCAGTGGACGACATATACGGATACTCATCCGGAACCGACGATATGGGCTGAGTTTAGGGAGCTATTCTATGATCAGTACATACCGATGGAGGTTAGGTTGAGACTGAGGGAGGAATTTTTGGCCCTGCGACAGGGAAATCGGACTTTGATGCGGTATATGGAGATGTTCCGACATTTGCTTCAGTTCTCTCTTGATGTCGCCGGGACAGAGCGTTTACAAATCTATTATTTCACCAGAGGGGTTGATGACAGGATTGCATCAGCAGTTGTCTCGACCGGAGCCACGACACTGCAGGAGATCTTTGACAGGGCATTGGCTCATGAGACATACCTACTGCAGAGGGCAGGCCGACGTGTGACTGGTAGGGAGGTACATTCAGGGTAGAGTTCTCAGTCTAGTAAGAGGCAGAAGAGACCGATGGATCATCCGGATAGAGGCCGGAGAGATGATAGACGGGATAGGGGCCACTGGGACGAGTTTCAGGGCAATCAATTTCGATAAGAGCCACATCTTGTCCTCAGTACGGCTGTTGAGGATAAGATATACCCTAACCGAATATGTCGAGACGTGATGATAGAGGTGGATGGACATCAGCTACCAGCGGATCTTCGAGTATTGGAGTACTTAGAGTTTGACACAGTGCTCGGGATGGATTGGTTAGCATCCTATCATGCACGGATAGATTGTTACGGCAAGAGGATAGAGTTTCATATTCCTGGAATACTGGAGTTCGTATTAGTTGGATCGGCAACTGACTTACCCATCACAAGAGGCCGACTAGCTACAGCGTGGGAGATAGAGGCGTTTGCGGCGATAGTTGAGCCGGAGGTCCGAACGGAGGTCCGGATTGAAGACGTTCCGGTGGTTCGGGACTTTGTCGATGTATTTCCAGATGAATTACCCGGATTGCCACTGCCACGAGTTGTTGAGTTCATAATCGAGCTGATACCAGGGACGCAGCCGATTGCCAATCGACCTTACCGGATGGCACCAGCGGAGCAGGAGGAGGTGAGACGACAGTTGGATGAGCTGTTGGAGAAGGGTTTCATTCACCCTAGTATGTCACCTTGGGGAGCTCTAGTACTGTTTGTGAAGAAGAAGGATGGAACGATGAGGATGTGCATCGACTATAGGAAGTTGAATCAGGTAACTGTGAGGAACCGTTACCCACTTCCTAGGATTGATGATCTGTTTGATCACCGGGTCGATTCTTCTCGAAGATTGACCTTCGTTCAGGTTATCACCAGTTGAGGATTCGAGAAGAGGATATCCAGAAACTACTTTCAGCACGAGATACGGGTTATTTGAGTTCATAGTCATGCCATTTGGGCTGACGAACGCTCCAACGATTTTCATGGATCTAATGCATAGGGTTATGAGGCCGTATTTGGACAGATTCATCATCGTATTCATCGACGATATCTTGATCTATAGCAGGACTCGTGAGGATCACGAGGGACATCTCAGGGCAATTTTGACGACACTGAGGGAGCACCGGCTGTACGTCAAGTTTAGCAAGTGTGACTTTTGGCTAAGTGCGGTGAGATTCTTAGGCCATGTCATCAGTGAGCAGGGTATCTCAGTGGATTCAGAAAAGATTAGGGCGATCATTGATTGGAAGACGCCTGAGTCTGTGGCTGATATACGGAGTTTCCTTGGACTGACCGGATACTACCGGTGATTTGTGCAGGATTTTTCCTCGATCGCAGCGCATATGACGAGACTGACTAAGAAAGACGTCGTATTTGACTGGTCAGAGGAGTGTGAGCAGGCTTTTGTGAATTGAAGCGGAGGTTGACATCTGCACCAGTATTGACATCGCCGAAGCCGGGCAAGACCTTGACACGGTATATACTGAGATGCCTCGGTATTGGTCTTGGATGTGTGTTGATGCAGGATGGTAGACCAGTTGCCTATCTTTCTAGACGGTTGAGACCCCACGAGGGAAATTATCCAGTGCACGACCTGGAGCTTGCAGTGGTCGTCTTTGCACGGAAGGCTTGGAGGCACTATCTCTATGGAGAGCGATTCGTGTTGTATACGGATCACCAGAGTTTACGATACATTTTCACTCAAAATGATCTGAATATGCGCCAGCACAGATGGCTGGAGTTGCTGAAAGACTACGACTTCGCTATTGAGTATCACCCTGGCAAAGCGAACGTCGTAGCAGACACATTGAGCAGGAGTGGACTCGATAGTCAGACTAATCTGCAGCAGATTACACATGAGCATGATTTATTACATGCAACATCAGTTATGTGCATGGTCGAGTTGTCGACTATGGCGGAACATCACATTTGTTATTAGTTGAGGATACCGACCGTATCGATTGAACGGTTTGCCGAGTGTCAGAGGGCTGATGGGCTCTATGAGCGGGTCAGTGGTCTGTCACGGAATCCGGAATCCACTGATTGGGCAAAAACCACATATCGGTTTTTGAGATACCGATGGAGATTGTGGATACCAGCGGATCAGGAGATACGGGGCGAGATTTTGGAGGATGCACACCGGTCTCGTTACACGGTTCATCCTGGTTGGATCAAGATGTACCATGGGACAGGCGGAGATACAGCCTGACGTGACTTATGAGGAGAGACCGATAGAGATCGTCGATCGTCGAGTACAGATTCTCCGGAACAGGGAACTCGCGAAGGTCCTGGTTCGTTGGCAGCATCATAAGACGGAAGGACTCACTTGGGAGCTTGAGTCGACGATGAGGACACGATACCCTCAGCTATTCTCTGGTATGGGACTTTAGTTACAGTTAAATTTCAGGACGAAATTTTATTTAGTTGGGAAGAACTGTAACGACCCATTTTATTAATGTCTCTTAAATTTACAGACGTGGACGCCAGCTCGGATCTACGTGGACGCCGTGGTAGGCTAGGACACACGGGGACTTAGGTATGCTAGTTATTGTGTGTTGGATGCTTATTTGCGGTGAAATTTATTGAAATACATCGCATGTGTGTATGTTGCATAAAAATACGTGCGAGATTGTGAGAACTATATTTGCCTCGATATGCGTGTCGACGCAGGTACCGGGTAGTTGACGGGATCGAATATTAGGTCCGGGAAACTAAAACACACAAATTATATAACAATTGGCAAAGTAACTAATATGGAATGGGTATTAGGCGGCTAGTGACACGGCGGTACGCGTATATCGCGGTTCGGACGTGAAATCGGGCGTCGAAACGCTCTAAAACATGGGCGAGTGTCTCAACTGTGTCACACTTTGGAGTCAAGCAACCAAATTCAACAAGCCTTATCTATACACTCCATCATTTTTTCTCTCACCTCACCTACACCTCACACACACCCCGCACACACAACAGATCGGGAGGCCGGAATAGGGAAAAAGGGAACCGGAGAGGAGAAGAAGAAGCCGGGAAGGATAAAAGAGAAGGTGGAGACGTCACGGTCGAGGTGAGTCCTCGTTTTTTGTTGTAATTTCGGTGGGCTGGTCGATGAGTTGGGTTCGGCCATTGAGGCCGAACCGGGCCAAGGTGGAGATGGCAGGGGTGTCTCCCCTGCCATTGATTCCACCGGGGTTGGGGTGGAGAGCAACCCCAACCCAAACCACGGAGAAAAAAATGTTATGCTTCCGATCAAACCAGTGGTTCGATCGGGGAAGATGGTGCACACGCGCGCGTGTGCACCCCCTGCATGGGCCGGGCCCAGAACGGACCAGGGTCGGCCCATGGGCCGAACTGGACTGTTCGGTCCCGGGAGTGGTCAGGTGGGGTCCGACACAATTGGGTCGACCCGACCCAAACAAAATTTAAAAAAAAAAGAAAAAAAAATGAAAGAAAAATTTGGAAAAATTCTGGAAAAATTGGAAAAATTCCGAAAAAAATATATTTCGATAAAATAAATAGAAATTGATAAAGTTCTATGAAAAGAAAATATGTGGGAATGTCGGACGCGGGTTTTCCTCGAAAAGCGCGAAATGAGCAATTTGGCCTAAATATTTTAGAAATTTGTTGTAAATTGTCATGCTAAATTAAATTATTGATAAATGGACATAGGTTGACACGGGTGATCAATTGACGACCAAGGACTCAGTGTACTTGGACTCGGGGATTGATTACGGGGTATTGGAGTGCGTTGTGAGGTTTGTAAACCCAATAAAAAACTCTTAAGTATTTATTTTGCTTTATAATTACATTCAATTCCAAAGTATTTCCTTGTGATTTTTCCTATATATATATATCTTGTCGTCGTTTACACGGTTGGTTGAGTTACTCCCACCGAATTTTCCGTTGTGTGTCTATGCATTCTAGACCATAGCATGTGTATCGAAGTTCTCGGTGGATAACGACCCGAGCTAATGAAATGCTACATGTGTCGGTGCGTCGTAGGTCTACGTCGGCCACCGAGAGAGGATCGGGTATAGCTAGTTGGGTGCGCCCACTAGTGGGATCCTGGAAGGAAATCCCGAAGTATGGTTTAGTCTGAGTGGAACAGACACACACATTTGCACTTTATTGTCATTTATGCATGCGATGCCCTACTTACAGTTGCCTGTTTACATTCCGCATGTTTATTTAACAATATTTATTGAATTCCATTTGATTATGTGAATGCTCGGAGGAGTTCCTTGGGATTTTACTGACTGGACTCGTCATCCATTTTCTTATGTGATGATTGAGTGCAGACCCGAGTACAAGTAAAGGCAAGGGGATCTTAGGTGACTACCTCTGACTGCCTACCGTTGAGGATTTTTTGTACGTGTGTTTTGTTTTGATATTTTGATTTTTTTGGGAACTGGGGAGTATCATTATATTGGACAGAGATACCTCATAGGGTACTGTTGTTTACTTATACATAATACTTTTTAGGGTTTTTCCACAGTAGGATTTGTTGAATTGATTAATAATATTTTTTTTGCATTTATGTACGTCTTCCGCTGAATATGTTATTTATACACTGTACACACACAAGTGGATACATTTCGAGACAGAAAAAGGACGGGCATGTGCCGTACATGTGTAGTAGGGCCAGCTGGCAAGGAGTACACGGAGACACGTCACCCCGGGGCGGCGAGTGCCGCCGCACTATATATAACAGTGAGTGGAATTTTCATCTCCACTAACAGTGAAAATTCATGCAAAAACCAAAAAACCAGAGGAGAAGAAGGAATTCAAATTGGCAATTTAGCACACTAGAGACCGATCCAAGAGCTCAAACCAAGGTAATCACCATCTTCATCTTCTACACTTTTCAATGAATCCATTTTTAAATTGGTTTAATGAAATTCAGATTTGATGATGAGACCTCTGATTTTTGGTGAAAATGCAATGAATTACATGTTGTTAGATCATATTCATAGGGAATTTATCAATGGTTTAACTAAATTGGATGATTTTGATGAAATTGGAAAGTTGGGTGAATGCATGAGTTTGGAGAATTTGTGCTAATTTTGAGGTTCTGGAATGTTTTAATGGTTGTTTTGAAGTTAGATATATATATGGAAAACATGTTTGATCAAGTGAGGTAGTCAATGGAGAGGAGAAAGACAAAATTCTCGATTGGAGAATTTTGTCCCAGATGACAGATAGCGCGCTACCTGGAATGGTTAGCGCGTTAATCGTTCTGGGTTTCTAACTGTTCTTCAAGATGAAAAACAGTAGCACGTTACATAATTTTCATATGGCACTACCATTACATAACGCACTACACCATTCTCATAGCGCGCTAAGGACAGACATAAACTGAATTTAAAGGGTTGTTTTGGGATTTTTGACTTAATACATATCCCAAACACCTATAAACATACTAACATGTAAACTTGGACTTCAGGGACTTAGTGGACCATAGCTCAGGTATCGGGGAGCTAGTTAGGTCGAATTCGGGAGTTCGGGGAAGTTGGAGCACGAATTGAGGTGCGTAAACCCCTTGAGAAAGCTTCAAAGAATTCAGTTCATTTTTCTTGTACGTGTGATGGGTGCCGAACTGTTTATTTTACTCGTTTGTATTACTAATTGATTGGTTTATCGGACACTGAAATGTGTAGACGGACTTGGGTATACTATACCATAGCACATGTGATCATGCCCTCTATGAATTACGACCCGAGATGCACTCAGATGCACGTGTTGATAACTCAGCGGATTTGGCCAGCACCGCGAAGACTAAGGAAACGGGACTGTGGAGGTTGTCAGAGAAGCCCACATGAGAGACCATACATTCTTGGGTTTTCATCAAAGACATTTATGTGCATATTGACTTAGCTGTTGTATGTTTACGTTCTCGTTTACCTCGTTAACTGCTACTTTGTTTGATTATTGTCTATCGTGCTATATTACTATTATTGTATGCTGCTTGAATCTTTTGTATTGCCCTACATTCATGGAAGTATGTATTTATGTTACCAGATAGCATACTTGCATGTCTTGTAGTTTTATTTGTTACTGAATATTTTGTGGACTTCTCTTAAGAATTTACTCACTGGATTCGTCGTTGTATTTGTTGAGTGACTGAGTGCAGATCTTTAAACGAGTAGCAACAAAGGACAATCTTAGGCGACTATCTCTTTTTGCTGACAGTCTTGGACATACTTGTAGGTGTTTATATTATTTTGATATTATGGTATTATTTTGGGCATTGGTAGATTTAAGATGGCGTGTACATGGATATATCGTGTTTTATGATACAGTCGCTTATATACAGAGTAATTTTCCGGGGGTTTCCAGAGTAGAATTTGCTTTTATGAATAATATTTACCATGGTAAATTACCTTACCTAATTGTATCAATTAGGGCTTCCATTGATTTATGTTAACTTGTGGAATACAACCTAGTAATGTGGTTAGGATTTGAATAACCCACAAATTATTGAACTTAACAAGTATTTAAATACTTAAAGAGGATAATTTAAGAAAATACGGATAATTCACTAACAAATTTAATAGAGCACGAGTGGACACGAACTTCGAGCTAATAGGAGGACGGGCAGGTGCCAGACACGTGTAGTTAAACCCACTAGGCAAGGAGTACACGGAGACACGTCATCCCGGGGGCGGCAAGGCCATCGCACTATACTGCACTTATATTCATTTTTCTTTTGATATGTGTAGTCCTTACCTTTTTTCAACCACCCGGCTCCCTGCTCCATTTCTTGTGGATGTGGTTTTAGGTGGGACTCTCTAATCATGACTTTCCCCTTATTTTGAGTATATAAATAATTTTTTTCTTCTTTAATTTTTTCTCCTCATGTCTCTTTTTAAAGATTTCAAGTCTAAGACTAGTTTCCAACTAGGTAAAGGAATATATTAGGCTATATCTATGGGTTTAACATTATGTATGAAAGAAATAAAGGTTGGGTTGGCTCAAAATGGGTCAGTTAGAGAAATTACTTTAGGTAGGCTTAAGGCTAAAGGTTTTCATTTAAAAATGGCATAAATCATTTTCCCAAAAGTGGTTTAATCATAGGAATTCCGCCTCGAGTGGGTTACATCCTCATTCTAGCACCCTATAAATCTGACTTTTTCACTTGCACAGTTCTGACCGTATGCCCCTTTTGGTATCTAGCACAAGGCTTAACCACCATACTAAGTCCCTACTATGAAATTATAAAAATGCTGGGCTACGAGCCAGAGTGAGTGTTACTCTTAATTTTTCCTAAGTTTCAAGAAAAAAGGTAACCGTAGTTTACTCATCCACAACCAAAGACATGAAACAAAGTTTCGGGTGACTATAAACAATAATAATAATGAACACTATAATAAATACATACATGAAAGTGTATAAACTCTTAATGAAATGAGAAAGAGAAAAATGAAGGGAAAAGAAATGGAAGGTAAGATAAATGAGAGAATAAGGGATACAAAACACCATCATTACCATCTTTCAATCATGTATAACTACATATAATTGAAAATTTTAAACGGTCTCACATGCGGTCTTTAGCGAAAAGATCCATCGAATTCAATTCATGATCTAAAACAATTCCAAACTTATTTCGAACCTTGTTCTCAAAGTTTAAAACAAGTCAAGTACTTCATGCAACAAAAAGAAAAAGAAAAAGAAAAATGGTGAAAAAGAACATGAGTAAATATATAAGAAGATGATACAAAGACATGCATTTTTTTTAATAAAAAACATAGCAATAAAAGTCTCCAAAAACTAGAGAATGAACAAAATCTCTCATGTCTAGGTGACTAAGGAAACTATGAAAAAATTCTTTATAATAAGAGCAAGAACTAATAAGAATATGAGTTAACTTAAATAATTCCCACCAAATCTTACGAGCTCAAAGTCTTTCAACTAAGGGTGAAATCAACAAGATGATGGAATGAAGTCTAGGGCTTTGAGTCTACTCAAAGACCCGCCACTGTTGTGGCGACTTAAGTTGGTTTATGTACTAACCAAGTCTCAAAATACCTAAAATCATAGTAATATGTTAATTCCCTATAAATGCTCAAATTATTCCAAAAAATGTAATTCAAAGCCAAACATAACAAAACTTAGGTGGTGCGCCAGTGCCTCTAGTGCACGTTAAACATTCATAGCACCTGAAAAAATCCAAGAAACCAAGTTAGGCTTTTATTTAACATAAGAAATAAGAATTAAACTAAAAATGAAACAAATGCTATAAATAAAAATGAAATAAAAATAAAGTTGGGCTGCCTCCCAATAAGCGCCTTTTTTAAAGTTTTTGGCTAGACTTGATGTGATTTATCACGTGATGCCCTCTCCTATCGAGATATCAACAACAAATGGTACATTTATAACTTTGGGCAATGCAACATGTACGCCCACCTTCATACTTGGGAGCTCATTCGGGACTTCTAACATAAAAGATTCTGTAGCATCATGATCATCCGACACAAAGGTGTCGACAGTGTAGAAAATATGAGAACGCTCCTTTACTTCCACCCCTTGTAAGGTTTAACAAATTTGCATGGGAGGGTGGGTGGTTTCACCAACACCAGAAGTTGGTATTCCTTGCTCTCTTTCGGTAGTTCCTCATTACAAAAAAAGACCAGATTAGCGACGGGTTTTCCCGTCGCTAATCGTGTATGATCCGTCGCTATTCCAAAATAGCGACGGGAAGGCCCGTCGCTAACTGCCTCGTCGCTATTCTGAAATAGCAACGGATGTCAGAAATAGCGACGGATTAGCGACGGGATCCCATCGCTAAATCTCGTCGCTATTTTTTGACCGATTGACAAAAAAAATATTTTTAAAAAATAATATAATTTTTAAAATAAAACAATATTATTTAAAAATAGTGATTTTTCAAAAAAATAACAAAACCTTAACAAAAAAATAAATTTATTTGACAATAAATATAACTACAACAATGAAAAATAAAAATAAAATTAAAATCCTAAAAAAATCCAAAGCAAATATGAAATTTACAAAAAAAATTAAAAAACTAATATCTAGCTAGTTTCGGCGTCGACCAGAGGTGGAGGATCTCGCAGTGAGCGATGTGATGATGGCCAGAGGCGGCACCAGCGAGATGATCAGTGAGAGAGGCGAGAGATAGGACTGCTGGAGAGATAGGCGAGGCTGGGCGGTTGGAGAGACGGTGCGGTAGAGAGAGATGGAGGCTGGAGAGACGGGTGGAGAGAGACGACAGAGAGACACGGCTGGAGAGACGGATGGAGAGATGGATGGAGAGAGGCTGCGGCTGGAGAGGAGGCGGTGGAGAGACAACGGCTGGAGAGGAGGCTGTGGAGGGCCGGTGGCTGGAGAGGAGGCGGTGGAGAGAGGCTTGAGAGAGGGGCGGGGGAGAGAAAGGTTGGAGGGAGGGAGCGATTGAGAGGGAGAGAGATGTGAGAGTGGTTTATAAATGGAAGAGAAATTATGGTTTGTTTTTTGTAAGAAAGAGAAAGTGTGTGGGACCCACTGCCACGTGAGCATGAGATTTTCTATTGGGCGGGAAAATTCCCGCCCAACAATTAGCGACGGGAAGCCGTTGCTAATCCCGTCGCTAACACAGTCAATGGGTCAACGATGAGCCCCGTCGCTAAGCCGTCGCTAAATAGCGATGGGGAATAGCCCGTTGCTATTCCATGTCGCTATTGCAGTCATTTTTTTTGTAGTGCCTCTGAACTTTCTAAAATGACTTCAATTTTCATCTCATTTTCCTCCTCCTCATCTTGTGCAATGATGATATCTGACACAGTTTGAAAGACTTCAAGTTCTTCTATTATTTCGCTCTAATAGTCCACCTATGTATCTTCATTCACCCCAACACTTTTCAATGTATCAACACTCACATTCTCCTTTGAATGAAAAATTGGTTGTTTATCACATAACTTTTTCTCGTCAATCATATTCTGAAGTATGGTATTCACTTGAATAAGTTGAGTTTCCAAATTTTGCGACCTCGAATTACATGCTGAAAATTTTGAAACTCTTCATTTAGGCATTCTTGACCACTTATTAATTGATTTATCATATATTCCAAGGAGTTGCTTTATTGAAATTGTTGGTGCTCTTCATGACATTATTAATAAACTTGTTGAAGAAGTAGTACTTGGCTGAAGATTAAGTCATTCATCATGTCTTGTATAGACCTCTCTTCATGTTAATGAATATTTGGACTTGGCATGAGTTCAAAGAAGTCGGGTTGTAGTGATGCATAGCTAGAATAGTTATGCTTCTCATACTTTGGATAATAAAAATAATCCTATGTGGAATGAGAATAATATTCACAAATTTCACAAACCTCGACTTGTTGCACAAAAGAATGCATGTTAGAAAATTGATGTCCATTATGTGACATATCTACCCTATTCACATTGTAATAATGTGAGTTTTCGAATCGACCATAATTGTGAGAGTAGGTGGCTATTGCGTTGTTACCTGCATACTAAGAACAAGGGACTAGATAAACAAAATAAATAAATAAAAAATAAAAGAAAACCAAAGAAAGAAAAAACCAATCCCTGACAACGGCGCCAAAAATTGACGCGCGCTGAACGCGTCAATAAATATAATTCTTAAACCAACTATTTTGTAGATAGTGGCAAATGGTCGATCCCATAGAGATTGATATTCTGTTTAAGGTTTAAAAGAAAAGAAAAGAGTACAACGAGGGTTTTGAGAGAATGAATAAATTAACTAATCTAAATATCAAGGAATTAAATATAACGGGGAAAAATAGTTTTGAAACCAATTAATAAAAATACCTAGGTCAAGTCATACAAGTTTGGTTCGATAAAATATTGGATTTGATCTGCAATCTATGTAAAGTATGCAAATCAAAAGTCTCCTAGTGTAGCTATAGACCTGGTAATGTACGCGGTTTCTCGCATTTTCTATTCTCGATAGCCAAGATACGACAATGACTACTTTCCTAGCCAATCGTATAACCCTATACTCAAGTGAATTGGGCTTAACACGATTACCGCAAATAGGTTTTGTGAATGCACTACACTTAGACAACCAAATCACTAGTGCGTCTGATTTAGTCTAGATCTCTAAAGTATTTCATTGATCCTAAAAGGGGCGAATCAATTAGTATGGTCAATTGCCACTTGTGTGGCCTTATTGCATAAAGATGGATGCGTATGACTCACTAGCAGTTAAATCAAGGTTTAAATATAAATTTAACCATAATTAATCAATCAATAACAAAAAGAATAAAATACCAATGAAAAACAATGAAATTAAAATAAATAAATCTCACAAATCCATAGATGAGAATGGTCAAACCTCCCTCGCAGTCTTTCATAGGCCATGCAATTAGTGTCTCACGGATGAAGAATACAAAACAAAATAAAAAAAAATAAAAGTCGAGAGAGAGAGAGTTGAAGAGAGAGTTCTCTAATAAAACCCTAAGTCCTAATTATAAAAACCCAGATAAATTGCTCATATGTTTTTCGAGGTATCATTATGGACATGTGTGCTGAGGCATATCTGGTGGATGTTGTGGCTTCACTGTACGGTACTGGACGCGTGGCAGAGGCCGATTGGTAAAGCTGCTGGTGCAGATGACGTGGTGGGCTCCCATTGGACGAGAAGGCTAATAAAGACGTGCTGGTCGAGTAGCGAGACGACATGTGGCATGCATGGAGTCAAGATAACGCACAAGAAAGTCATGCGAATAACTGGGAGAGAGTACCGCACGCATCTCTAGGAGCATCCACAGCTGTTAAAGTGAGGAGAATTCGCACAGAGAACTCGAGCGAAAATGAGGGCCGCTAAGGGCACCCCACCATTTAATGAGGGCACCCAGTTAATGTGGGCACAAACTGTTTTACCTGGGGCACCCAAAAATTAGCCTCGAACTACCGAAAATACCCCCTCGTGCAAACCCCTGAGCACCCCACCACCCTCGTGCAAACCCCTGGGCACCCCACCACCCCCACCACCACCACCACCCCTCGTTCACCGAACTCCTTGTGGAAGAATTCATTTGTTTTGAACCGACCAAAGAGGAATCCCCGAAATCGTGTTCTCCGTCCCTCGCCGTGTGTTTCTCCTTCGTTGTTCGAGTTTTCTGCATTTTGTAGGGTCCGGTGTGTGAGCCGATTTCGTCTCCAAATTAGGGCTCGGTTGAAGATCGTCGAATTAAGTTACATTTGGTAGAGTAGTTGTAATGTGTGTGTGGCGGTTTTTTCAAATGTAAAAAAATTGGGAAATCGTGGTTCTCGGCCACACAGCCGAGATCGTGTCAACTGTCTCGGCCTTGGCGAACGAAGAAGCTAATATTTTTGGGAACTCGCGATCTCGGCACGAAGACGGAAGAGTTATCACGTATCGGTTGTCCACTTTCGAGAGGGTCTCGAGGGCTCGGTCGTCATAGGACGAGAGTCAGGCGAATTGAAATGGTCAATCCATCTCGGTGGTGTACAACCGAGACCTTTCTATTGGACTCGGTTGTACACGGCCAATATATTGGAATACTTGTCGGTCATGGGTGACCAAAAATATGGGTTGTTTCACGAACCTGCTTGACCGAGACATCAGAAATGGATGAATTTGAACATCCATCACGACAATTTGCACCGAAACTTAATTAATTATAAATCTCCGTAACATTCAAACTGACTTTAAAAAGGGTCCATCCATAAGTAAACAACAATCAAAACACAACAACAATCAAAACACATCACAACATTTGCATATACATAGAACATTCGGACGAATTGGCAAAATTTCTAAATGTTTAGCCGTCTAGGTACAAGCTTTAACCTACGGTGTATCTAAATCTACAACAGGTATGGTGGCTTCATGATCGCGGCTGCAATGGGCGCGATGTCTCGAAAAACGAATCCATCTCGCCAACCTTTGGCGCGAGTCCTCAACGTACTGCGATCCCACGATGGATATAAGGATGGCACGGTGCATTCACACGCAATCGCACTGTAAAAGTGAACAATAGAACATAGAAGATATTGTCACAAACCCGATTAAGGGGGAAACAAACCAATTCACAAAAAATCATAGAACTTACCCTAACCCAATGTATATTCCTTTCATTTGCCATTGCAATGATAAGTCTGTTGTGCAATGACGATGGTGGAGTACTACGTAGAGGTAGGAATGTGGAGGCACTCTCATGCGAGAGGTTGACGAGAATGACATTGAATGCGGTGGATACTAACAATCCCATGTCTGGAAGTGTCAACCATTCTTTGAAAGATGCCTCCTCTTGCTTCTCTGGGCAATGCACCGCATTCTTGACAGTCTCGAAACTCGAGCCAAGCACTTCCCGCCAAAGGTCTTCATACCCGATATTCTCATCGTACATCCTTCTACGCACAATCCTCCACCCGTCTACGTCGGCAAGTCGAAGCCCAGAGGCTATACGCCGATATCCACAATTTCCATCGGAAACCACATCGATAATGGCCTCAACATGTGGCAACCAATCCGGTTCTAAGCAATGACCATAAGCCATGTTAGATCCACTTTGCGTGCGTCGACTGGCACGACGCATTTGTGGAACAACCTTGTCTTTCTTCTGCCTAGAAGTGGAGGCCTCTTTTGTGGAGTGTGAGGACTCAAATCCGCTCTCCACTCGTCTCGTCGAAGAATCGTCATCATCGTGTTTTCTCTTCGACACTGGGGTGCCTCCGATTGGAGACCCCGATGTCCTCCCACCCGCATCCTCAACTTCCTGCTCGCACTCCACAAAAGACGAAGGTGGACTAATCTCCCTGAGCTGCTCACTTTCAGTCCTTCCCCCCGCATCCTCAACTTCCTCCTCCCCTTATCCAATCTTCTGCGGTGTCGTGATTGTGCCTCCCACAAATCACGGTGACATACCATAAGGAGTCGACATTTTCCTTGACGTTAATTTGGAAAGGGCATCCACATTTCTTCGTACCGGTGTGACTCCTCGCATTTTCATCATTCCTTGATTTCTTTAAAATTTTTGCCGCTTTCCCTTCCCTACTCTCTCGAGCCAGGTCCCCTATATGTCCCGGACCTCTCACAGGGCAATTTTCACCCTTCCCTGCGCTTAATGCCCTCGGTATCCGAGCGCTTCGTTACTAACACAAACTTGTTCTCACCACCAATCATTTGGAGCCATGAAATAGCCGCTTCTCGAGAGGTGAATGGCTTAGAAGGTGTAAAAACGCATTTGTAGTCTGAAAAATTACTAGATAACGGCATTACCCAATACAAACGAGTGTAACATTATAATCAACTAAAATGTACAAGACAATCACAAAAAACCCAAAAAAACATTTTCTCGGTTGTACAGTCCGAAACTTTCTTCGAGTCTCGACACGTACGGCCAGAGAGTTACTCAAGTACTTCGGTCATTCCAGCACGTGACCTACGTGAAACCTCTCGGTCCTCTATGGCGAGACATTACCATACATCTCGGTCTGCGAGGCCGAAACAATCGCGCACCCAGACAGAAACTTCGGATAACCGCAAAAAAACACAAAAAATTTGCAAAATTACCTCAAGGACGACCTCCTCTGGCACCGAAGCATTACAATCCTCCATTATACAGTGGAAACAACTTCGGATTTGAAGAAATTACCAAACCCTACGTTGACAAACAAATCATCATTTTCACTTTTATACACAACTAAACAGTTCTAAAAAACCCGAATATGGTTGTCAAACATTGTTACCTCGCTGTCGGACGATGTCAATCCGCAAGAATCGATCAGCTCTTCGCCAAACGCAATGTGGTTATCGCTTTGTGGTTCAAGCTTGCTGGTGGGGTGCCCTAACTCCTTGTCAAAATGGTTTGTGGGGTTTAAACCATTATATATATATATATATATATATACAGGGGCAAAATGGTCTTTTCCATTTTTGCTGGAATTTTTACAAATAAGTTGGGTGACCTCATTAAATGGTGGGGTGCCCTTAGCTGCCCTCGCGAAAATCTGGGAGTCCAGGTAGCACAGATCCCGAGGTCAGGTGAGCTGTTTTCTCATCTAATGAAATCTGATGTGCGACGCCCGAGGTGTGACAAATGGCTGTGAAGACTGCGTGTCTCAAGTGTGTTACTTCCTGCATTGTTTCGGTTACTCATCTCTACATCAAATTACAATGTGTGTCTTGAGGCGTGATCGAGTGGTTGTCGTGCCGAGTGACTTAAGTGTGTAACTGATTGTATCATTCAGGTTCTCCTCATTGCTCTCCATCAACTTCATCACTGTAAAATGCATGTCTCGAGACTGATCCTCTGGTAGGTGTTCACATTGCATTCGACTATTCTACTTTGCATATTTTTTCGCCCCGGATTAAACCGCGCACTCTATTAACCCTGAAAATAGTAAATAAGGACAATTAGGCTAATATTTTGGAGACTCAACAATAAAGAAATTGTGATGGCCCCAAACTCCGAGGCAAACCGGATACCGCCACGTCGCCAGACACGTCACCAAGCATGCCACGTCACCGCACACTTATTTTTAACTGTCCGCGACCTGAACCGTTGTACGTATCTTATTCGCCTTAACTTAGTGTTTATGGATGTTTTTATGAATATTTACATTAAATTGATTAAGTTAAGTTGTTCACGATTTATTAAATTAATATAAGTTAAATATCAAGCGGAAGTCTTAGAAGCATGCAAATATCGTAAAAATGAAAAGTTTGCATTTTATAAATAACCCTATAGAGTGGAAACCCGACATTAGATACCATGTATATCAAAGAGCGACAAAAGTACAAAAATGAGCATATACATGTATCAGGTATACAAGCCCTCCCAAAATTTCATAAAAACAGTAAATAAATGCATACAAACACCTACGCAAAAAGCCGATGGGGCTCTCCTAACTCAGAGGTAGTCGCCTAAGACCCCTTGCCCCGGCTCGTCGTAGGATCTGCGATTTGTCACAAAAAATAATGACAAATCACAGTGAGTAAATCCCAGAGAACGTTAGCTAATATTCACGAAATCCAATAAAACGGTTGCAATTCACGCAATTTAAATAAGGAACAAGAATAAAGTAATCGCATGAAAATAGTTGTTGAGAAGTCGAATTTGGACACGAGTGTAGCGTGACAGAGAACCCTGGTCGACATCCGGGAATCGTCTTAGCTAAACTGAGAGGAACCCATGACGACCACCTCGCCAAACATCTCACGGTCAAATGAGAGGAACCCACGAACGGGAGAAGCCCCATCCAAACATCTCTCAAGAGGAACCCATGACGAAGACTTAGGTCTTCGTCAAACATCTCTCAACCTACAGGTCTCGCGGAAAATAATCACCGCCTAGCCCTAACATGGCCAATTACTTGAACAACGCGGGGTAGTTAGCCCCGGGGTGTGAGTCCGTGCCATGCCCGACCCCATCGACAAACACACATACACACGTGGGAGTGGATGAACAGTAAATGAACAACAATAAATAGCACAATGGAATAATTGAAATGTGAAATAAAATAAGTACAATAAATGAATTTTAACTAATTTTCTCGTGGGTTTACTTACCTCATACAATCACAAATATCTCTCCAAGATGTCCCGCTCACGCCTCGAGATACGCACTCGATACTCGATTATAGTCTCCTAAGTCCCTGGTATCCATTTATATCATTTAGGGCTCATATTTATTATCAATAAGTTACTTAAGTCATTCAAATCAAAACTAAACCACTTGAAGTAAATCATATCGGAATTGACTACAAGATTCATCAATTAGCCTTTAGTTGAAATCAACGTGGTTTAGAACCTCACCATAGCCTTCAATGGAGGTTTCAACTCCAAAAATCCATGCCTTTCGTCTTCTTCGCCGGCAATCCTTCGCGTCGTTGAGCTTCGTCGAAGTCACATCTCCTAGTCCACTGTTGTTGTGTTTCGTCGGGGATCGATTGGTCCGGCAACGCGCCACCGCGCCGTTGCTCCACGTCGTTCACCGCGCCGCTGTCGCTGCCGCCTTCGCTCGCCGCGCGCCTCGTCGTCGCCGCGATTCTTTGGAGCCACCTCGCCGGCGCCGCTATCGGATCCACGTCGCCGTCCCCGGCGATCCGCGCTGGAGTTCGAGCCGCCTCACCTCCCGCGCCCGCTGCTGCTCGTTCGTGATCTCCCACCGCCGACTGCTCGTCTAGCCGTTCGCGCCTTCACGTCGCCGGGAGCCGCCGTCCGCGGCCTCCAATCTCGCTGGAGCCGTTGCTTCTCGCCGGAGCCCCCTTCACCTCTCTCTTTCTCTCTTGGCCGTCTCTCTCTCTCTCTCTCTCTCTCTCTTTTTCTCTCCTGACCGTCTTTTTTTTCTCTCTCTCTCTCTCCTGGCCGTCTCTCTCTCTCTCTCTCTATCTCTTTTTTTTTTCTATCCGTTTAAATGAAAATCTATTTTTTTGGAGAGGAAAGAGAAAAAATGAATGATGGGTTTAGGTATGGTGATATGACGGGTGATGTGATTGGATGTGTGGTGTGGCAACTAAATCCCAGACTATCCCATACACCCGCGACGTCGTACACCGCGCCGTCGTAAACTCTCGTCACTACACGCGCACAACACGACCAAGAGTAATTCTCAATTAGCGCAGCGCGAACTATTAAATAATAGTAAAATAAATAAACACTCGCACACAAAAATAGCAAAATTTACCTCGTTAGGCGTGCCCTATACTTTTCTGCGACGTCCACGTGGGTCTGAGCTTAGGGTCTTAATCTGTAATTTGTCAGTTAATCGGGATTAATTAAAGCGGGCCGTTACAATCTTCCCAACTAAAAGGAATTTCGTCCCGAAATTCAAATTCAATGAAATCTTTACCTTGGAACAAATGGGGGTATCGTTCTCGCAAGGTAGACTCTCTCTCCCAAGTGAGGCCCTCATTTTTATGATACTCCTATCGAACGAGTACAAGCGGTATTTTTTCCTTCTGAGAGTCTGTAACTTGAGATCCACTATCTCAATGGGGTGTTCCTCGTACGTCACATCTGGTCGAACCTCGATTCTAGTTAATACAACCATCGGTCTCGGTCCTGATCTAGCCAACCGTAACATCGAAATATAAAAAACATTATGAACCCCTGCCAATCGACTTGGCAATCTCAACTGATAAGCGACCTCCCCAACTCGTTTCTCAATCTGAAACGGCCCAATAAATCTTGGTGCTAGTTTCCCCTTGATCCCAAATCTCTGATGACCCTTCAACGGAGAAACTTTCAAGTAGACCCAATCATCTACCTTGTAGCTCAGCCCATCGCGATACTTATCTGCATACTTCTTTTGTCTGTGTTGGGCAGCCAACAACCATTGACGAATCAATCTCACCTTCTCTGTATGGTCCACAACAATCTCAGGCCCCACGGCTGCTGTATCATCGGGCTCTGCCCAACAAGCCGGTAATCTACACGGTCTACCGTACAGAGCTTCAAATGGTGGCATCCTGACCTGATAGCTGTTGTTGTAAGCAAATTGACAGAGCGACAAGTACTCCTCCCACGACCCACCAAACTGCAGCACACATGCCCTGAGCATATCCTCGAGTATCTGTATTAATCTCTATGACTGTCCGTCTGTCTGAGGATGGAATGCAGTGCTAAACTGTAATCTAGTACCAAACTACTCCTGCATAGCTTGCCACAATGATGATGTAAGACGACTGTCTCGGTCTGAAACAATCGAAATTGGTACTCCGTGCAGTCGTACAATCTCTCTTTCGAATAATATGCTCAATTGTGTGAAATTATACTTTATAGAAACTGGTAGGAAATGAGCTGATTTCGTCAACCTGTCCACGATCACCCATATCGCATCATGTTTCCGTAAAGTCTGCGGTAATCCACAAACGAAATCCATCGTAATGTGTTCCCATTTCCACTTAGGGATGAGCAGCGGCTGCAATAACCCTCCAGGCCTCCTGTGCTCAGCCTTAACCTCCTGGCACACCTCACAACCCCTAACATAGGCGCCGACGTCCGCCTTCATCCCTGGCCACCAAAATAATCGTCGCATATCGTGATACATTTTGGTCTGCCAGGATGCACTGTATACCGGTACTTGTGAGCCTCCTGGAGTATCCCATCGCGTATCTCTGCCACTGCTGGGATCCATAACCTCCATCGGTGCCTCAAACATTGATCCATAGACTCGCTCCAATCTGGATTATCGGGACTGCGCGCCATCTCACTAAATCTCGAGTACATCTCGTCAGCCCTCTGACACTCCAACACTCGCGGATTAGAAATAGATGGTACACCGATCTGTCCACAAATCTGTGCGTCCGCTGTAGCAGGAACTTATGTCAAACTCGGTGTTGCCGCCGCCTCAAGTAAACCATACTCGTGCATCACATGTCAGACAACTGTCTCAGAATATGGTTTTCTCCTGCTCAATGCATTTGCTACGACATTTGCCTTCCCAGGCTGATATTCGATGGAGAAGTCGTAGTCCTTTAGTAACTCTAGCCAACGTCGCTGTCTCATGTTCAGATCCTTCTGAGTGAATAAATATTTCAAACTCTTATGATCTGTAAACAATGTGAACCTCTCACCGTAGAGGTAATGTCTCCATACCTTCAGTGCAAATACGACTGCCGCAAGCTCCAAGTCGTGCACTGAATAATTCCTCTCATGGGTCCTCAACTATCGGGATAGGTAGGCGATTACGCTGTCTCCCTGCATTAGTACACAACCTAGCCCTGTGCCGCAAGCATCAGTATGAACTGTCAATCCCTTGCCTGACTCTGGCAACACTAGTAATGGTGCAGTAGTCAGTCTCATCTTCAACTGTGTAAATGCGTCCTCGCACTCCTTTGACCAATCAAAAGGTATATCCTTCTTTGTCAAATTAGTCATCGGCGCGGGGATCTTCGAGAAATCCTTCACAAATCGCCGATAGTATCTTGCCAACCCTAGGAAGCTTCTGATGTCTGTCACTGTCTCAGGTGTCGGCCAGTCGATGACGGCATGAATTTTACTCGGGTCCACTGATATACCTTTGTCGCTGATCACGTGTCACAAGAACTTCACTTCTGACAGCCAAAACTCGCACTTACTGAACTTAGCATACAATTTGTGCTCTCTCAATGTCATCAATATCTGCCTGAGATGTTGCCCGTGATCTTCGTGAGTCTTGCTGTAGATCAATATGTCATCAATGAAGACTATGACGAATCTATCCAAGTACGGCTTCAATACTCTGTGCATCAAGTCCATGAACATGGCCGGTGCATTCGTTATGCCGAACGACATCACTATAAACTCAAATAACCCATATTTGGTGCTAAATGCAGTCTTAGGTATGTCTCCATCTCGAATCCTAAGCTGATGATAACCCAATCTCGAACTGATCTTAGAAAAGACACGGGCTCCAACCAACTGGTCAAACAAATCGTCGATCCTAGGCAAAGGGTAACGATTCCGTACTGTCACCTGGTTCAACTTCCTATAGTCAATGCACATCCTCAAGCTACTATCATTCTTCTTAACGAACAGGACCGGTGCTCCCCATGGTGATGTGCTCGGGTGTATAAAACCCTTCTTCTCTAAGTCTTCCAGTTGAGTCTTCAACTCATCCTGCTCCTTCTGTGCCATCCGGTACGGTCTACTAGCTATCGGCTGTGTGCCTGGCACTAACTCAATAATGAACTCAATCTCTCTGTGTGGGGGCAATCCTGGTAGATCCTTCAGAAAGACATCGAGGAACTCACTGACAATTGGGACGTCCTCAAATCTAACCTCTAGTGTCTCGGTTGACTCTACTATTCCTGTAAACACTTCCATCTATAAAGTCGTAGCCAATATACCCCTAGTGGTCGGTAGTATACTTGCATCACCAGTGAAACTGAACTCTGGTATGTCGGGGATCTGAAAAGTCACTATCTTACGGAAACAATCCACCTGGGCATGATACGACGCTAGTCAGTCCATGCCCAAAAGTGCATCGAACTCTAAGAACTTTAGAACGCGTAGGTCGATAGGGAGTTGGTGTCCAAAGATCTGTATCGTGCAACCCTCACAAATCATGTTAGGGTAAACCTTCTCCCCAGCTGCTATGCTGAGAATCAGGAGTGTACTAACTATAATCGGTGCTAACCCTAACTCATCAACCATACGTCCAGAAATAAATGATATTGTGGAACCAGAATCAATAAGTATATGCATAAAACGATCGCAAATCGAAATCATACCCTCGACGAGCTGTCTGGTGGCCTCGCGGTCTGGCTGTGCTACAGCGTGTACCCGCTCCCGACCTGAACTGGTGGTGCTTTGCAATCGGTGCTACTGAAGCCATCAGACATTATTTCTTAATGTGTCCAGGCTGTCTGCATTTGAAACAAGTAAGATGCCTGTGTCCTGATCCCTGGCCCTGTGTCACTGCCCAAATCTCAAAACCCATTTTAATTCCTTAATCAGGATCACCGACCCTTGACGTGGGATCTATACTTTGATACGTGCACCGACCGAGGCACATGACCGATGTATATCGTATTTTTGTATTGATGTGTGCCTAGTGTTATGTATTGTGTAGACTTACTAAGTCGTTTTGGTACAATTGTAGGTGTCGAGACAAGAGCGGGAACACGCCTCGATATGCGTGTCGACGCGGGTATCGGGTAGTTAGTATTTTGGTAAACCTTATTTAATACTAATATGAAATAAGGAATTACTTATAAGCCTATATAGTCAAGTAAATAATATGGAATATATATATTGAGTAATTACCGACGCGGCGGTACGCGGATATCACGATTCGGACGTAAAAATCGGGCGTCGAAACGCCCGAAACACGGGCGAGTGTCCTAGCGGTGTCACGAACAGGTGTCACACTTGTCCCAACTCAAGTCACACTTGTCCCAATTCAAGTCACACTTGTTCAATCACAGCAACACATGTCCAAACTCTCCCACCACGTGCCACCACCCCCACCTACCCACTTACACCTACATCACATACACACACAACACACATGCAAACACAAAACACAAACACAAACGATCGGCCAAAACAGGGAGAAAAACCGAGAGCGAGGAAGAATAAAAGGAGAGGAGGAGGAGGAGAAGTGACGCGTCGGGAAGGATCGAGGTGAGTCGTTGTGGTTGTTGTTGTTTGGGTGTTGGCGGTGGGTGGCCAAAATCTTGGGGGTTCGGCCTCCATGGCCGAACCCCATGATCCGCGGTGGTGATGGCGGGGTGCCTCCCCGCCATCGACTCCACGGGGGTTGGGGTGGAGAGCCACCCCAACCCATCACCAGATTTGAAAAAAAAAAAAAAAAAAAGTTTCTTCCTTCCTCCCGATCAAACCAGGTCGATCGGGAGGAAGGAGGTGCACACGCGCGCACCGCGCCGCGCTCGTGTGCACCCCATGGCCGGGCCTTGCAGGCCGAGCTCGGCCCATGGGCCGAGCCTGGACCTGTTTCGCCCAGTAGGGTCGGTCGTCCGACCCGTTTGGGTCGACCCGACCCAAACAAAAAAAAAAAAAAAAAAAAAAATGGGAGAAAAATGAAAGAAAATTTGGAAAAATTCTGGAAAAATTGGGAAAATTATATTTAGATAAAATAAAGTTTATTGAACCAATTTGAATACACAATAAACCCACTATACTTGAACTAATGAGACACCAAACTCAGGAACCTAGGAAAAAGGGTACGGGAGAGCGAAGACAAGATTTGGAGTTACGGGAGGCCGGTAGAGCTAGGACTTTACTTTGTTGTTGTGAGTATACCCATTGACAATTTTACTTGGCATTTCATTCCTATTAATTGTTGTTCTTGCATAGTCCTTTTGACTATTTGCCTTTGTACTCTTATATCATGTGTTCTTTGTGTCTATGCTCATTTAATGAGTCTAGTTTGCATGATATCCATTCATTTGATTTAATTCATTGATTCCATTCCATGCTATGTCTATTCTTGTTGTTTTAAATGTGAATTGAAGGATAAATAGCATGCTATTAGGCTAGTGAATATCTTATAAATGTTTAAGAGGGCTTGTATTCATTATTTGTTTAGGTGTGTAGAAGTGCCTATGCCTTGACAATCCATACTTGGTATTTCTTGAAATTTAAAAAGTAATTTTTGCATTTAGGTCCCGTACTCGATCGAGGTGTGCGCGAATCACGGGGTTAGAGTCCCCAGGGGATGTCGGCACATGTTACTTGACATTGTATGACACTCGGGGTTAGAGTCCCTGAGGTGGTCTACACACCGGGGTTAGAGTCCCTGGTAACACTTGGGTTGGAGTCCCTTGTGCTATATGACACGTTTCACTGCCGACCGGACCTAAATCACTACTACTTAGCCTAGTGTCAGTATCACTTGTTTAACTCTGGTATTTACTCGCATATGGTTTATTTTTCAGTTTTCCAATTTATATGCTTTTAAATACCATTTGAATATTTGGAAATGCAAATTAAACTTGTCATCGGGGATTACTGTTTTATTCTTGTACTCACCGTCCTTTTTATGACGGTGGGTGCAGAGCCGTCTACCAGCAGGCCGGGCAAATAGAAGATTGGCGATTATCCCTGAGCCGCGCGCGCGTCACTGCATCAATTGTAGGTCTTCTTTTGATATTTTGATTGTATATGTTATATACGTCTTTCAGATACTATTTGGGGTGGTATATTGGGTTGAGCGTTAGTTCCCCCGACTTGACTTAGACTATTTTGTTGTTTCACTACATTTTGACGACTTTATATATGTGATGTCATTTCCTGGTTTTCCACACTTAGGGTTTTATAAATGGCTTCCGCATAAGTTACTAATTGCTTCCGCATAATCAATAAGACTTCCGCTAATTAATTAATTTAATAAAAAGTTTTAATTAACTTTAAATTTTTATAAACATGTAGGACTAGTGTATTACTTATCATGAACACTAGAAAAGTGGTGTCTAGGTTGTAAAGGCTGACTAATACGTAGTTAAGTCCTGCGTGGATATGATTAGGGCTTAATTACGGGATTAGGCCGGGCGGTGCCCTAGATTAGGAGAGGGGCCGTCACAGTTGGTATCAGAGATTTAGGTTCAGGCGAACCTAGGGGAAAGTCTAATGGCTTAAGAAATTGTGATACCAACGTCACAGTTGGTATCAGAGCATATGTATTAGAACCTTTGGGATAAATGAGAAAAACATGAACTCGTATTAAACACAAACATTAGAAGTGGAAACCAGATGATCCTTGCCTAGGAATTATTTTGTTGGGAATTGAGTGAATGTGAGATGAGGATTTCTTATATGTACGTGTTAGTTTCTATATGTATATATATGCGTTATGCCACGTAGTAGCTGATTCGCGTTCGCTATCCATTTGAAGACATCGATGGCGGATTTCGCGCCAGGCCGAAGACATCAGAGCTAGCAGCAGTCAGCCTACCACCGTATCAGTTGACAATTTTTAGAAGATGTCTGATCGACGATCTCGGGAGCGACAGATCGCCGATTTCATCGCTTACATGTCGGTGCAAATAATTGCACTGGTTTCGACCGCCCTCGTCACCACAGCTACTACTATAGCACCCCCGACCACGAGACTCAACACTACGAGAGTTCGGCTTGCATCCAATGGAGAGATGGAGACTCGATCTGGTAGCGTTGTACGGAGTAGCAGAGAGTCAGGAACCAGACTAGAGGAGAGACCGGTTGTGCGAGACTTCCCAGATGATTTCCTAGAGGATTTACCTGGATTACCGCCACCACGAGAGGTAGACTTCATTATCGACCTAGTACCGGGTACCAGACCGATCGCGATACCGACGTACCACATGGCTCCGAGGGAGTTGGAGGAGTTGAGGACTCAGCTTAAGGATTTGGGGGAGAAGGGATTCATCACACCGTGGGGAACGCCAGTTCTATTTGTGAAGAAGAAGGATGGTAGTCTGAGACTATGCATCGACTACAAGCAATTGAACAATGTGACAACGCAGATGGTTGGAGTTCTTGAAGGACTACGACTTTTCCTTAGAGTATCACCCAGGAAAAGTGAACGTAGTCGTAGATGCGCTGAGTAGGAGACCAAGTAGAGATGCTTTGAGGTGGTCAGATGTCACATGATGCATGAATATGGATTACTCGAGGCAACGACAACAGCATATCAGACAGAGGTTCCTACCTATGCTCAGGTGATGATTTACGCACAGATGAGACTACAGATCGTGTCTATACAGCGAGTGTCAGAGGGTCAGAGGACCGACCAGTTGTACTCGAGATTTAGCAAGTTAGCGCAGAGTGCAGAGTGTACAGATTGGGCAGAGACGACAGATCAATGTCTGAGATACCGCGGCAGGTTGTGGATACCAGAGGTACCGGAGCTGAGAGATGAGATCCTTTAGGAGTCGCATCGTTCCAGATTTACCGTACATCCAGGCAGGACTAAGATGTACCACGACATGAGGAGACATTTCTGGTGGCCTGGGATGAAGGCAGACGTGTCTAGATTGATTAGGAATTGTGGTATCTGTCAGCAAGTGAAGTCCGAGCATCGCAGACCCGAGGGATTTCTACAGCCGTTTTCCCATTCCTCGATGGAAGTGGGAAGACATCTCTATGAATTTTGTCAGAGGATTGCCGAGGACCGCGAGGAGACATGACTCAATCTGGGTTATAGTTGACAGACTGACGAAGTCTGCTCATTTCCTACCAGTGGCATCGCATTACACGTTCGATCAGCTGAGCGTACTGTTCGAGAGAGAGATTGTCAGGCTGCACGGGGTACCATTAACGATCACATCAGATCGATATGCTACGTATACGTCCAGGATGTGGCGGAGTATGCAAGAGCAGTACGGTACGCGCCTACAGTTCAGTACGGTTTTCCACCCTCAGACCGAAGGGCAGACTGAGAGATTGATTTAGGTCCTCGAGGACATGTTGCGGGCATGTGTGTTGGAGTTTGGCGGATCTTGGGCGGAGTACCTACCGTTGTGTGAGTTCGCTTATAACAACAGTTGTCAGGCTAGCATTGAGATGGCGCCATTTGAGGCTTTGTATGGCAAGACCGTGTCGCTCGCCATTGTGTTGGGTGAGCCAGAGGACCGGGAGATAGTGGGGCCTAAAATTGTTGTTGACCACACGGAAAAGGTCAAACTGATCCGTCAAAGACTCAGAGGAGCACATGAGAGACAAAAGAGATATGCAGATAAGTATCGCAGTGATCTCGCGTATTCCGAGGGAGCCTTTGTCTATTTAAATGTTTCCCTCGGAAGGGTCTTCGAGAGATTTGGGGTGAAAGGCAAGTTTGCACCCAGTACATCGGGCCTTTCATGATTAAGAAACGGGTCGGGAAAGTGACATACGAGCTTGAATTGCCTCCACGAGATGTCGGGGTCCATCCAAGGTGTTCCACATTTCGATGCTTCGAATAGCCGAGAGTCGAAGACAGCAGCGTGCGGCCGACGATTTGACTTGAGTCGATCGACTGAGCGATGACATCTCCTACTAGAAACGACCCATTCGAACCAGTAACTTAAACTTAATTTCAAGGGACGAAATTTTCATTTTGTTGGGAATATTTGTCACGGCCCAAATCTCAAAACCCATTTTAATTCCTTAATCAGGATCACCGACCCTTGACGTGGGATCTATACTGTGATACGTGCACCGACCGAGGCACATGGCCGATGTATATCGTATTTTTGTATTGATGTGTGCCTAGTGTTATGTATTGTGTAGACTTACTAAGTCGTTTTGGTACAATTGTAGGTGTCGAGACAAGAGCGGGAACACGCCTCGATATGCGTGTCGACGCGGGTATCGGGTAGTTAGCATTTTGGTAAACCTTATTTAATACTAATATGAAATAAGGAATTACTTATAAGCCTATATAGTCAAGTAAATAATATGGAATATATATATTGAGTAATTACCGACGCGGCGGTACGCGGATATCACGATTCGGACGTAAAAATCGGGCGTCGAAACGCCCAGAAACACGGGCGAGTGTCCTAGCGGTGTCACGAACAGGTGTCACACTTGTCCCAACTCAAGTCACACTTGTCCCAATTCAAGTCACACTTGTTCAATCACAGCAACACATGTCCAAACTCTCCCACCACGTGCCACCACCCCCACCTACCCACTTACACCTACATCACATACACACACAACACACATGCAAACACAAAACACAAACACAAACGATCGGCCAAAACAGGGAGAAAAAAATCGAGAGCGAGGAAGAATAAAAGGAGAGGAGGAGGAGGAGAAGTGACGCGTCGGGAAGGATCGAGGTGAGTCGTTGTGGTTGTTGTTGTTTGGGTGTTGGCGGTGGGTGGCCAAGAGTCTTTGGGGGTTCGGCCTCCATGGCCGAACCCCATGACCGCGGTGGTGATGGCGGGGGTGCCTCCCCGCCATCGGCTCCACCGGGGTTGGGGTGGAGAGCCACCCCAACCCATCACCAGATTTGAAAACAAAAAAAAAAAAAAAGGTTTCTTCCTTCCTCCCGATCAAACCGGTCGATCGGGAGGAAGGAAGAATGCACACGCACACGCGCACCGCGCTTGCGTGGGCACGGGCCCAGACCGGGCCGGGCCAGCTCGGCCCATGGGCCGAGCTCTGGACTGTTCTGCCTGGCCGGGTCGAGTCGGGTCGACCTTTGGGTCCGACCCGTAAAAAAAAAAAAAAAAAAAAAAAATGGGAGAAAAATGAAAGAAAATTTGGAAAAATTCTGGAAAAATTGGGAAAATTATATTTAGATAAAATAAAGTTTATTGAACCAATTTGAATACACAATAAACCCACTATACTTGAACTAATGAGACACCAAACTCAGGAACCTAGGAAAAAGGGTACGGGAGAGCGAAGACAAGATTTGGAGTTACGGGAGGCCAGTAAAGCTAGGACTTTACTTTGTTGTTGTGAGTATACCCATTGACAATTTTACTTGGCATTTCATTCCTATTAATTGTTGTTCTTGCATAGTCCTTTTGACTATTTGCCTTTGTACTCTTATATCATGTGTTCTTTGTGTCTATGCTCATTTAATGAGTCTAGTTTGCATGATATCCATTCATTTGATTTAATTCATTGATTCCATTCCATGCTATGTCTATTCTTGTTGTTTTAAATGTGAATTGAAGGATAAATAGCATGCTATTAGGCTAGTGAATATCTTATAAATGTTTAAGAGGGCTTGTATTCATTATTTGTTTAGGTGTGTAGATGTGCCTATGCCTTGACAATCCATACTTGGTATTTCTTGAAATTTAAAAAGTAGTTTTTGCATTTAGGTCCCGTACTCGATCGAGGTGTGCGCGAATCACGGGGTTAGAGTCCCTGGGGATGTCGGCACATGTTACTTGACATTGTATGACACTCGGGGTTAGAGTCCCTGAGGTGGTCTACACACCGGGGTTAGAGTCCCTGGTAACACTTGGGTTAGAGTCCCTTGTGCTATATGATTATTGGGTCGGGGTGACACGTTTCACTGCCGACCGGACCTAAATCACTACTACTTAGCTTAGTGTCAGTATCACTTGTTTAACTCTGGTATTTACTCGCATATGGTTTATTTTTCAGTTTTCCAATTTATATGCTTTTAAATACCATTTGAATATTTGGAAATGCAAATTAAACTTGTCATCGGGGATTACTGTTTTATTCTTGTACTCACCGTCCTTTTATGACGGTGGGTGCGAGCCGTCTACCAAGGCAGTAGGGCAAATAGAAGATTGGCGATTATCCCCGAGCCGCGCGCGCTCACCGCATCAATTGTAGGTCTTCTTTTGATATTTTGATTGTATATGTTATATACGTCTTTCAGATACTATTTGGGGTGGTATATTGGGTTGAGCGTTAGTTCCCCCGACTTGACTTAGACTATTTTGTTGTTTCACTACATTTTGACGACTTTATATATGTGATGTCATTTCCTGGTTTTCCACACTTAGGGTTTTATAAATGGCTTCCGCATAAGTTACTTATTGCTTCCGCATAATCAATAAGACTTCCGCTAATTAATTAATTTAATAAAAAGTTTTAATTAACTTTAAATTCTTATAAACATGTATGACTAGTGTATTACTTATCATGAACACTAGAAAAGTGGTGTCTAGGTTGTAAAGGCTGACTAATACGTAGTTAAGTCCTGCGTGGATATGATCAGGGCTTAATTACGGGATTAGGCCGGGCGGTGCCCTAGATTAGGAGAGGGGCCGTCACACCCTGACCAATGTCTGACCTCTGGCCCTGACTCTGACCATACTGTCCTCGGTCCCTGCCTCCCTGATCCTGGGTCGGTCTATGTCCCTGCCTCGGTGCATAACCACCACTTGACAGCTGTGCTGACTGTGTAGGTACTATCGCATGGGAAATGACTGCCTGGTGATCATCATGTCTAGGCCTCTGTCCTCGTCTATCTCTGTGATTGATGATCCATTTCCCTTTCCTGTCAGACGTGGTGCCTTACTGGGACGACCCCGATGCCAACTGTGGCATGGGCATCGCGGCGCGAAAGAGAAGATATGTCTCATGGGCTAAAGCCCTCTCGTAGATCTCCTGCAGTGTACGTGCTCCCAATCTCATCTCTAAGCCCAACTCCAAAGTAGTGAACCTGATCGCGATCTGTAGAAGCTAAATCCCCAGCGAACTGTAATAGGTAGCGAAACCTCTCCATATATTGGACCACTGTGCGGTTACCCTGCCTAAGACACAAAAACTCATGTCTTAGACGCAATTGTATCTCCCTCGGTATGTACTGGTCATAAAAGACCTGTCTAAAACCGGTCCAAGTAGTCGGCTCTCCATGAGTCTCGATATGAACGGTCCACCAAACTCCGGCCTCTCATCAGAGCATATATCCGGATATCCTAGCGCGAATACTGTCGTGAATCCTTAGAAGATTATGTAATTTCTCATGTGCAAGAAGCCATCTCGCAGCTGCCTTTGGGTCTCCGCCTCCAGTGAAATATCACGGCTGAAATCTCACAAACTCTTTTGTCAGCTTAGCCTCAGCTGACAGGGAAGTCTCGAATGCGATCTCCTGTGGGGTCTGTGTCAGTGTCAGTGCATGTGTAGATGCTGGTGTGATAGCCTCAGTACGAGTCTCTAAAACTGTAGTCGGTGTGGTAGTCTCTGCCATAACTGCAGTGACTGGCGTACCCTAAACAATCGGCACGGCTGCCGTCTCGGTGACGCTCGGTGTGATGGCGGCGGTAAGTGTCGAAATAGCCGTTATCTGAGCACGGAGCAAGGCCATCATCTGCTCGAACTGTCGATCGTGTGCCGCGATCCGATCAAGTACACTCTGATAGCTCGCGATAGGCATAGTACCACTCGTCTGTCCACCATCCTCCGAAGGTCGAGTCGGCTGTCCGTCCATGTCGTATCTGCGATAGCGAAGGTCTGTATCAGCCTCGTATACGCATATATACTATTACAAATCAAAATATATAACGTATAAGCCTTGGTACTACCCGTCCCATGTTCGCTTCCCAACTAAAAGTTCTAAGTCAGGATCTTCGGGTTTCCACGTCTAAGTCCGTTTGTTAAGTTTTATTCAGTTTCATTAAACTTTTCCCCTAGGTTCGCTTGGACCTAGGCGCTGATACCAACTGTGATGGCCCCAAACTCCGAGGCAAACCGGATACCGCCACATCACCAAGCATGCCACGTCACCGCACACTTATTTTTAACTGTCCGCGACCTGAACCGTTATACGTATCTTATTCGCCTTAACTTAGCGTTTATGGATGTTTTTATGAATATTTACATTAAATCGATTAAGTTAAGTTGTTCGCGATTTATTAAATTAATATAAGTTAAATATCAAGTGGAAGTCTTAGAAGCATGCAAATATCGTAAAAATGAAAAGTTTGCATTTTATAAATAACCCTATATAGTGGAAACCCGACATTAGATACCATGTATATCAAAGAGCGACAAAAGTACAAAAATGAGCATATACATGTATCAGGTATACAAGCCCTCCCAAAATTTCATAAAAGCAGTAAATAAATGCATACAAACACCTACGCAAAAAGCCGATGGGGCTCTCCTAACTCAGAGGTAGTCGCCTAAGACCCCTTGCCCCGGCTCGTCGTAGGATCTGCGATTTGTCACAAAAAATAATGACAAATCACAGTGAGTAAATCCCAGAGAACGTTAGCTAATATTCACGAAGTCCAATAAAACGGCTGCAATTCATGCAATTTAAATAAGGAACAAGAATAAAGTAATCGCATGAAAATAAGTCGTTGAGAAGTCGAATTTGGACACGAGTGTAGCGTTACAGAGAACCCTGGTCGACATCCGGGAATCGTCTTAGCTAAACCGAGAGGAACCCATGATGACCACCTCGCCAAACATCTCACGGTCAAATGAGAGGAACCCACGAACGAGAGAAACCCCATCCAAACATCTCTCGAGAGGAACCCATGACGAAGACTTAGGTATTCGTCAAACATCTCTCAACCTACGGGTCTCGCGGAAAATAATCACCGCCTAGCCCTAACATGGCCAATTACTTGATCAACGCGGTAGCTAGCCCCGGGGTGTGAGTCCGTGCCATGCCCGACCCCGTCGACAAACACACATACACACGTGGGAGTGGATGAACAGTAAATGAACAACAATAAATAACACAATGGAATAATTGAAATGTGAAATAAAATAAGTACCATAAATGAATTTTAACTAATTTTCTCGTGGGTTTACTTACCTCATACAATCGCAAATATCTCTCCAAGATGTCCCGTTTAAGCCTTGAGATATGCACTCGATACTCGATTATAGTCTCATAAGTCCCTGGTATCCATTTATACCATTTATGGCTCATATTTATTATCAATAAGTTACTTAAGTCATTCAAATCAAAACTAAACCACTTGAAGTAAACCATATCGGAATTGACTACAAGATTCATCAATTAGCCTTTAGTTGAAATCAATGTGGTTTAGAACCTCACCATAGCCTCCAATGGAGGTATCAACTCCATAAATCCATGCATTTCGTCTTCTTTGCGGGCAATCCTTCACATTGTCGAGCTTCGTCGAAGTCACACCTCCTAGTCCATTGTTGTTGTGTTTCGTAGGAGATCGATTGGTCCGGCAACGCGCCACCGCACCGTTGCTCCACGTCGTTCACCGTGCTGCTGCAACTGTCACTGCCGCTGCCACCTCGCCCGCGCCGCTTCTGGAGCCGCGTCGTCGCTGCTGGAGCCGCCTCGTCGGTGCCGCTGCTTGAGCCGCTTCTTGCGCGCCGCCGCTGATCCGCGTCGCCGCCCGCCGATCCGCGCTGAGTTCAGCGCTCTCACGCCCGCCGCTACTGCTCGTTCGCGATCTCCCGCCGTCGACTGCTCGTCTGGTCGTTCGAGCCTTCACGTCGCCGCGAGCCGCCGTCCGCGGCCTCCAGTATCGCTGGAGCCGTTGCTCCTCGCCGGAGCCCCTGTAACGGCCCAAAAATTTGACTTGTGCCACGTGTCAAGTCAAGGTCATATATGGGCCCCACTCGTCGAAATACGTATATCCGAATCCAATTTGAGATGATAATGCTAACTATGCGAGGAATTCGGTGAGCCGAAATACGAACGGAGACGCGCCTCGAGTCGCGTGCCGACGTGGGATACGCATCGTGATGCGTGTAGCGCGAGTATCGAGATTTTGAAATGAGGCGGGTTGGTGCCTCGTGATGCGCGCTACTCAGTTTTTAAGAAAAACATATAAAAACAAAGAAATATATATGTTTTGATATGCCTCGAGTTTCGTTCCGCACGAATCTCGAGGATTTACTTTTGATTTGAAATGAAAAAAAAAAGAAAAAGAAAAAAGAATCGGATAAGAATGGGAAAAAGAGAGAAGAGAGAGAAAACGAGACAGAGAGGAGAAAAAAATAGGGGGAGAAAGAGAGGAAGAAGGAGATCGAAAAGAGAGAGGGGAGAGAGACGACGGCGACGATGGCGGCCGCTGTGGCCGTCGGCCACAGCTCGCGACGACGAAGCAGTAGCGGCGGCTCGGTTGCAACAACGAAGGGCCGGCAGCGGCGATCGCGCATGGTAGCACCAGCGGCGGCTCGCGGACGCGGCCGTGACGATGGCTCCAGCGCGATCAGCAGCGGTGTGGCAGCGGTGTGGCAGCGAAGCGGCGTCGATCGGCAGGGCAGTCCCCTTCACCTCTCTCTCTCTCAGCCGTCTCTCTCTCTCTCTCTCTCTCTCTCTCTCTGACCCTCTCTCTCTCTCTTTCTATCCGTTTAAATGAAATTTTTCTTTTTTATTTTTATTTTGGAGAGGAGAGAGAAAAAGTGAATGATGGGTTTAGGTATGGTGATGTGACGGGTGATGTGATGGGATGTGTGATATGACAACTAGACTATCCCATATACCCGCGTTACGCGCACACCGCGACGTCGTACACTCTCGTCACTACACGCGCACAACACGATCAAGCGTAATTCTCATTTAGCGCGGCGCGAACTATTAAATAATAGTAAAATAAATAAACACTCGCACACAAAAATAACAAATTTTACCTCGTTAGGCGTGCCCTAGACTTTTCTGCGATGTCCACGTGGGTCTGAGCATAGGGACTTAATCTGTAATTCGTCAGTTAATCGGGATTAATTAAAGCGGGCCGTTACAGAAATATAAAAAAATACTATATATAATTACATAATTAACAACTTATCATCTGTCGTAGACCTGCTTCAAAATAATATTTTTTACAATTTTGTCATAAATAAATTTTCAAGAGTAGGGCACTTGAGGGTACTCGTTATCCAATTAAACCTTACTACATAACTTAACAAAAATAAAAATAAAATAAACCACTATTGCTTAGCTTCGAAAAATATAAAAATCAAGATTTTGTTGACATCTGACACTTTACGCACATAGGGTAGATCGAAGTTTGTCGAAAAACTATAAAAAAGAGACATATGTCATCTAAGAAAGAAAGAGAGAGAGAGAGAGAGAAGAGAGAAGAGAGAAGAGAGAGAGAGAGAGAGAGAGACTCGTTATCCAATTAAACCTTACTACATAACTTAACAAAAAATAAAAATAAAATAAACCACTATTGCTTAGCTTCGAAAAATATAAAAATCAAGATTTTGTTGACATCTGGCACTTTACGCACATAGGGTAGATCGAAGTTTGTCGAAAAACTATAAAAAATAGACATAGGTCATCTAAGAAAGAAAGAAAGAGAGAGAGAGAAGAAAGAAGAGAGAAGAGAAGAGAAGAAAGAAGAGAGATAGAGAGAGTCATAAGCAAGGATATAAATTGGTAGTTCCTGCCCCCAAAAATTTTCATACCCGTGTCGTACCTCGGTACTTGTTTACTATATGAATACTTGTACTCCTCCCGAAACCTTATTAAAATTACATACGAGTAACATAAAACTCAATAAAGTAATAGTGTTCGCTAAAGTTCCTATAAACCGCGATCGGTATATATTCATCAAGAGATAAGGCAACGTGGTTGCCTACGATCTAGCTCGTCGAGCTCTTTTAGATGATGTAAATGGAATTTGGTGAGAAGCTATACCAGTAGGTATGTCTCGTGATGTGTTGAAAGATCTTAGATGTTACATGACTTTTTTTTTTTTTTTTTTTTTTTTTTTTCTGAAAAAAATATTTATAGATGGTATCTATGATCTTGCTTAGTCATAAATGTTTTCATACAACTTAATATTTTTTTGTTATTATTAGACACTTTAAGCATTTGAAGTACTAATAATGATAAGATTAGGATATGAATATGAATCACGTAAATCTATCCTTGATAAGAGGAAAACTAGGTGATTTGAAAGAATTACTATAACTCACATATGATAAAAGTTTAATGATCTTGTGAAACCTGTGACTAAGCTATGACTATAGTTATAATAATTATATCTTGAGTTTAAATGCAATTTGGTTTATGTTTTCATTATCTTTGGTTTACATTTGTTTAAGATTGATTGTTATCTTGATTAAGATTTGTTTAAAATTGATTGTTTAATTTGAATTCATAATTAGATTATTTGATTTCGTTAGTTTAATTTAATTTGATTAGTTAATTGCTTAGTTAGTAAAAAAAAACCCGTAAAAATAAATCTTAAGATTTGCAAAATCCCTATTATTCTACTTATCACTACTACAAATCTATAAGCATAATAAAAGAAGGTGATGAAGTTATTGTATACGCTTAACACATTTCACACACACACATATCTATAATAACGATGAGATGTTAGGTATGAACCTATCCTTCTTGATGCGAGAACGATTTTGTAGTTGCATGCAGATGGTTTCTAATATATACACGAGATGGTGAACCTCGTTAGTGTGAATCTGAGAGTTGAGATGAATGAAAGTATGCTCTCAATGGAGCAGAAAAATCATCACATCTGAAGACTAACAACGTGATTGATCGAATCAAGGATTTTTGTTCTTGTTTGCAAAAATCAATGGGTGAAGATTAAAAAATCAACCAAAAGAGAGGAATCGATTTTAGAGGAGGAGATGTCTATGGTGTAGAAAAAAAGCATGGTGGTTGGGTGTTGTAAAGACTTTCAATATATGCGTATACCATATGTGTTACCCAAATTTATTCGATCACCTACTACAAAAAATCACGCGCCAATGCGAGGTCACGTGCGTCCTAAAAACTATACAGTGACCTAACGTTCACTATTTTATAAATAGTAGTAGAAAATCTTCGAATGTTTGTGTTGTAAATTGGATGACCCTTTAACCAAGCTTATGAATGATCACATTGTCAAGCATGGCTCTCACATTGAATTGTAACATCAAGCATGACTTCTACATTGAATGTAACTTGTACACTCTACATAACTTGTATTCAACTCCAATGTATAATCACTTATCCATGTATTGTCATGTAACTTGTAATCTTGTATGATATGAGACTTTGGTGTAACTTGCACACTTTGTGCAAGTATTTGTTCTCATCATGACTAAGGGCCTATATAAGGGGGTTCCTTTACTTGTAAAGAACACACCAATGTTGGAATGGAAATCTCTACATTTCTCAACTCTAGCTCTCTTCTCTCTTGTCTATGCCTTCTATGCTTAAGTCTCTAGCAAGTCCAACTTAAGTTCTAGTTGGCTTACAACTTAATTTACAACACGTTATCAGCACGAAGTTGCTCTACAAGAGGAGGTCTTGAAGATCAAGAAGCTTTTCAAAGATATAAAACTAAGAAGGTATAATTTTTATTAATTTAAATAAGTTCAATTTATTTCCATGTTGTCATGGTTAATTTCTTTTTTGTTACATGCATATTTAATTATGTAAATGTACTTTATTAATACATTATGCATTGTAACGTCACCGACTACGAAAATGTGCTCTGTAGCTGCGTCTTGTACGATCTTCTACATCAGAAACCAAAAGTCAATGTGTGACATATAGTTTTTCTCTTAAAACTACAAACGATTAGTTATTGTTCTATTCTTGATTTTATAATACAAATAATGCTATAAGTTTGAGTTGATAGTGGGTAAGCCTTGTCCCCGGTAAAGCTAAACATTGAAAGGGAGACGGGTTATCCCGTTCGAGGAGGCATGGTATTAAGTAGACTATATCTCGCCACCCAACCTGGAGGTTGTCCCACCAACTCATACGAATAGTACATTTTGTTTATTAATGAATCAAGTTGTGAACATATATTTAATCATATATTATGTTTTTACATAAAAGTGGTAAACTATTTTATATTAAATTTATTTTCAAAATATTATTAAACCATAGTTGAACTTGTTGCCTTATTATATTACCGACAAGAATTACTTGTCATGACAATTAGATACTATAATTTGTGAGTAAAACATCTATGCAAGACTATGTTGTGTTATACAAAATTTAAATCATTTGCCAATATCTCTTTAGAGATTTGAAAAGTGAATATTTCACTTTATATATCTTTTCACCCTATGGAGTTATAAATATATAAATACCAAAAAAAGGTAATGCTCCAAAAGCTCAAAATGAGCGGTTGAGTCTCAAGCTACAAAAATTAATCACTCAAATATTAATTATAATTCCGCAATTTTAATTACCTCTATGTTGAGGCTATGTGAAAATATGACTGATGAGACAATAAAAAGAAGGTCACGTGGCCCGCCTCGATATATTGCTGCAACAAATATCGAGTGCGCACGTCAATCCAATAAATATTAAGGATTGATTTCTTGTCTAAAAATAATGAGATATTATAAATATAATATCGCTCCCGTCCAATTAGTGCAGCTTCAAATTAAGAAGCATATGTTGCATATAATGATCATGATCGCAATAACAAATTTATGGACGTGGAAAAGGTGAAAATATCAGGTAAAGGTCGTATTGACAATTCCACAAAAAATTGGAACAAAAGTGGTGCACCACTACAAAGGGCAAATATTTATTGACAATGAGCGCTCATAATTGTGACATTTTTTGGTCATATATGAAAGGCTATTTTGCCTAAATATTGTCATATATATACCCGAATATTTTTGTGACCTTTACCATGCCTTCAAAATCAAAGGAAAAATATTATGAATTTTATCATTGAAAATGGCTCGATAAAACAGGCACATCGACATGTGTTTAAATCGTGACCTAAATATGGACGATGAGTTTATGTCTTGTGTATCGTGCTACATGCATGTACATTATAATATAAAAGTGAATATTTCTTGAATTCGAATTTAGCGGAGGCTAATGTTCAGGCAATATCCGGTACAACAATTTTATTGTTAATGTCTTGTTCAGAAGAAGTCTACTCAGAATAATAGAAAATTTATCTATATGAATATGATTTAATCTGAGTATAATATTCACGGCTTTAACTTCTGGAATATATAAGACACATTAAAACGAATGTCGTCATAAATCAAATGACATTCATAATGTGGAAAGATCTATTTGATTATCCATAATCATCAATAATGCTAAAATATCGTAAATTTGCACGGACATCCTTTATCGAACTGAATTTTTTTTATCAGCTGGAGATTATATCAAGGCAAATCAATATGAAACTTATATTGATTTAACTCTCCATCAATCATATTATAGTATGCCTTGGATCCATAATAGGGAATTTATTTGTAGCAAGTTTTGTTAATTGTCACTTTGATGAAGCGATTTTCCCACCATTAGGGGGAGATATAACCCAATTCAAAAGGAATGACGTGAAATTGCTTGAAATACATCAAATTGCATTAAATTTGTTGTATTATGATCCATGTATAAATTAATATGAACTCAAAGTTCAAAGGATCATTCAATAGCAACAAGTTATGAATCAATTACTTGATGCAAGTACTATACACAAAAGAGTGACAATCATATGCTTCAGCATTAAATAGTTCATATAGAAAACGATGTCTGTGTGCAACAAAATGCACAAGATGTCTCACCCATGTGAACATGAATGAGAGAATCAAAATGAGTTATTGATTAGTGTATTGCAATCTTTTCCTTTCACTATGGTTTTAGCCCACTGAATATTCCTAGCAAGGTTTTTAATGAAGCAATCCTAACATTATTATACTCCATATAAAAAAAAAATTTATGAGAGCAATATACTCTTTTTCCTATACTAGATTTTTTTCTACAGAGTTTTTCTAGTAAAGGTTTTAATGAGACATATATATATTCTCTCAAAGTGTATCAATGTGTCGCACTATTTTCCTTAGCTATGGTTTTATCCCACTGAGTTTTCCTAGCAAGGTTTTTAATGAGGCAATCAACAATATTATACTACAAATCAAGATTGACGAGAACATTGTACTTTTTTTTTCCTATACTAGGTTTTTTCCCACAGGGTTTTTCTAGTACAGGTTTTAACGAGGCATATTCTCTCAGCAAGTGTCATCCAAGAGGGAGTGTTGTAAATTGGATGACCCTTTAACCAAACTTATGAATGATCACATTGTCAAACATGGCTTTCACATTGAATTGTAACATCAAGCATGACTTCTACATTGAATGTAACTTGTACACTCTACATAACTTGTATTCAACTCCAATGTATAATCACTTATCCATGTATTGTCATGTAACTTGTAATCTTGTATGACATGAGACTTTGGTGTAACTTGCACACTTTGTGCAAGTACTTGTTCTTATCATGACTAAGGGCCTATATAAGGGGGTTCCTTCACTTGTAAAGAACACACCAATGTTGGAATGGAAATCTCTACATTTCTCAACTCTATCTCTCTTCTCTCTTGTCTATGCGTTTTATGCTTAAGTCTCTAGCAAGTCCAACTTAAGTTCTAGTTGGCTTATAACTTAATTTACAACAGTTTGAACATTGTTTTTTTTTTTTTTTTGGATTTTGGATAACTTGAAACTTTTTCATTTCTATTTCAAAAATAATGAGGACCAAAAATAGACGAAGAACACTATGACTCTATTTGGTAACACTAGCTGATAATCTAGCGAATAGCTTATAATCGGGGCAATATTTAAAAAGTTGGTAGCTGATAGTTGGTAGTTGATAGCTGCAAGCTGATAATCTAACTGATTTATTAAAATTGTTTGGAAATGTTAGCTGTTTAAGTAGTGGATCAATGCAAAATGACGTATATAAAAACCCTATTTCATATAAAAAATGCTTTGCATATACAAATATCTTTTTTAAGAATACAAATATATTATTTTTTTAATGAACTGATTCTACATTTAATAAAATAAATAAATTACCCCTACGACATTAATCACGAATTATATTAATTTTACTATATACATACACAAATATAAATTAAACTCTCAGTTTATATATGTGATATTAAATAATAACTTATAAATATATGTTATTAATATTGTCATTCATATACTATAATATTAGTAATATGTTAATATATATGTCATAAGTATAGCACAATTTTTTTTTATGTCATATATATAGCACATGCACATTTTTTTTTGGAGTTAGCACATGTACAGTTAGCACTTTGATCCACCACAAAGCTCATAGAAACCAATACCGAAGTTGTTCAATATTATTATCATTATTTTCGATCCAATTATGAGTTACGAAATACTATAATATAGAATTTCAGAAACATCTTCGAAAATCTTGTTGAAAGAGCAATGAGGGACAAACTTGGTACGAAAAACATTAACTGGCATTTTAAAAGAGAGACTCTACTTCAACTAGCGTCTAAAAGTTTAAAGTTTTATTTAGCTTATTTAAACTGAAACAAATAAAGCTTTTAATATTACAATAATAGTAGGGGTTTTACTAAATCGCTACTAAATTAGGTGTTTCTAATAAAAAAAGACCAAAACAACCTAGCTATTCTCTATCTCTTGTGTTGTTCGTTGTCGACAAAAAAAATCAAAACCTTACTCACTCAAAATCGATTGCCGCTCTCGGCTGCTCTGATGAAGATCCAGTAATGCTCCTGGCCTTACCGACCTTCATCACTGCCTCGCCTGGTTCTTGTCCCTTCCTCTTCGGCGCCATTAGAGCACCTATCTAGCTGAGCTTCTTTTAAATGCTTTGAAGGTTCAATTCAAAATCTCATTCGCTGAAACCCTAATCTCTCTCACGGGTTTCTCGTCCGCCATTACTAGATCTGTTCGTCTCGGTCTCTCTCAATCCTTATTCTCTGTGTAGAGAGAAAAACCCTATCATTCATTCTCTTTAATGCTTTGCAGATTCGTTAATGGCTGAGATTCATGAGCTAAGGAAATGCTTTCATGGAGGAAACGAGGGGATTTACTCTTCGGTGCTTAGTTTGAACAAGAGACAGAACTTGAGGAATGGAGACTCGTTCTATTGAGGAATTTCAACTTAGCAGGTGAGTGTTTTTTTAATAAAAAGTTTATCAAATCTTTTGAGATTTCAATTCTTGATTGAGTGAATATGGTGTGGTTTTTTTTATTTCCTAGTATCTCAGATTTCATTTGATCTTGTTTGAGTGACTCTGGTGTGGTAATTTGAATGATTTGTTGATATCTTGGGAGTTGAGAGTCGATCGAAATGGCTTAGTTGATAAAGAACTTAATCTAGTGTTTTGAATTGGTTGGATCAGATTTAGGTTCCAATTATGGAGTCCAATAATTAGGAGTTCATCTTGATGTACCGATAGTGTTTTTTGTTGTTTCTTTGCTATTGATGCGAAGGAATTTAAATGGTGTGAATGTTTTGTGATCAAGTCGAGTAATTAATTATAACGGCCGAAATTAATTAAACTAGAATTAGCATTAATCTCAGGAATTAACGGCCGTAATTATGGCCTTACGTGGACCACTCGGTTGACTCGAATATGAGAATCGAGGGTATATGTTATTGATGGATGATGGTTGTTTATATTGCGGTGTATAAAATCATTATTTATTGTATTGCATGACATGTGTGTACGTTGCTATCGGGCTAGTTGGCGTGTGATGAGTCATTATTTGTGCACACTTTCATAGGTATTTTGCTATTTAAATCAAGTCCAAAGTCGTGTTTTATGGATCTATATGTTTACTTTGGAGATTTACAGGGTATTTGAGTATTTGTACGTGAATTAGACAATTCCAGGAAAGAAGTCAACTATTAGTCAAAGCAGCAGTAGGCTTGACGTTGTGCAAATGAATGGACGGTGCCAGCAGAGAAGCAACAACGCCACCAAGACGTTATGATTGAATTGACGGCGCCAAGATTAACACAGGCGATGTCACCCACAGCGCCAGACTCAGATTTAGAAGTTTTAGTTGATATGAAGACCAAAGATTTCTATAAAGACCCCACGACGTAACCCGGCGTCGTCCATACATAATGGCGGCACCATGACGGCACCGAAGTCGCAAATTAGAAGTTTTATATTTTTAGAAGGTTCTTATTTTCCTGGGCTTTCCTGCCCCTATACCCATGCTCACCTATATAAAGGAGAGACCTCTATAAACGAAAACACATTGTATTTAGAGTGATTTAGGAGTAGAGCAAGGTAGAGTAGCCATGTTCGGCTAGGTTCTTTAATACCTAGGTCGAGGATGAAACTCTTTAGCCAATAGTATGTTGTTTTCTATGTCTCGTTGAGATTTTCTATAATAATAGTGTTTTGTTTCAGTTCTCTATCTTTGTGTTGCTATTTTTAACGATGTCTCAATAGTAGTTTAGATTTTGTATATTCATTACAAATCTCTAAGCATAAACCCATTGACCTGCTATCAATCAGGTTGAGTCAGTGATACCAACCGGGTTGAGAAGTGACAATCACCTAGAGCAAGAACACTGACACACTTGTTGTTCTAGGTGAGTAACATCGAAAACTAGGTTAAATCTTGGGAGCGATTGCCCAAGGTTATCTAAGGGTAGGTGTTCTCACAGAGCTGTTAATGTTGCTCACGTGTTAAATCTTGAAAGCTGTTGCCCAAGGTTGTACAGTGGGGTAAGAGAAGTATTTTGAGAGCTGTTGCCCTATCTATCGAGAATAGGGGAATAGAGTGTCGGTAACCCCAACCCTAATAATCTATCTAGGGAAAACTATTTTAAAACTCATCTTTCAAAGTTAATGATACAAGACATGAAAACAATATAGGGCTAGATTGTGGATTCCTAGGCTTAGGTATGTTTATATTCTCTCATTTACAACTTATTTACTTTCTAGATTAGTAAACTTTTAGATAAAGCTCTTTCAAAAACCTGACCTCAGCCGCATATATAACGGCTTGATTGTAGTAATAGTGTACTAAACTTATGTTGACTATGGATAGTCTTCAGGGAAGGTGTATGCACTCACTATGTACTTAGCTACAATGAATCTATTGCTAAGGAAATCCCTTTTTGAATGGTTCTATAACTAAACTAACTAATCTAACAAATCAACGCAATTTTCTTAAATTCTTGTATTAAAACTATCTTAGTTAACAATTTCACATAGGTAATGAAGCGCTATGCTTTTCAACCATTTTATCATCTTTATATGTTTTGGGCAATGCTTAATTAGAATAGACAAATTTCTTTCAAATCCACTTTAACCATAGTCGTGATGGAAAAAATTCTAATGTGTAAACTAGAACTCCACCTATTGGTGTGAATAACGTACGCTGCACATTGCTTAAATGTTTCAAATCTTTAGATTTATAACCACTTAAGTTTACTATCCGTGCTTCCTTAATCAACAACTATCGCTCGATGTTGTGTATTTTACAGTTGTACCGTTCATGTCCGGCTTAAAAGCTTCAATGACCATGATAACTTCTAAAACATAATATCAATAAACATGTGATCAAGATTTCTATAACATTATGCTCAAAATCAATACAAATTCTAACTATTGCACTTTTATAATCATGTTCATAGCATAGCGCATACGATTCATTTATCCCTACGATTAATATACTACTCACACATCATTGAAATAAATATGCACATAGTGGTACTTATTGAAATCAGAGATATATTAAAAATACTTCAAATAAATCATTAACACAATACCCAAATCACCACACGTGAGTCTTCAATGCCTTATCTCCACAAATCATCTTAATACTCAAAAGTAGGTAAAACCTATGCTAAAATATTCTAATGGTGGCTAATGGTCTATATCTTATTAGTTTACCACGTCCTAACATCTATTTATACTTTCTAATAACAATTAGAAATCCTAGTTAACAATTTAACTCAAAATAAAACTATAACTTTCTAATTTCTTTTAATCTGGAGTTGTCACTTAAACCTCGTCGTCATGTGTGTTGAGCCATGGCGCCACCACCGCGCTGCCTCCTATGTGTATATTTTCTTGCATTAATGACCTCAGCGCCCTCACTACAAAAAACAACCGATCAGAAACGGAAATTTCCGTTGCTGATTAGCATAAATTCCGTCTCTAGTTCAATTCTGCAACGGAACAGAGACAGAATCTATTCCGTCTCTAAAATTGTCGTCGCTGATTTAGTCAGCAACGGAAATGTGTTTCTGTTGCTGATTAGAGACGGATTAGAGACGAATTTGATACAGATTTAGAAACGGAATAAAAATGGACATTCTTCCAAAGTGAATGATTGTACTTGCATTCCGTTGCTAATCCGTCCCTAATTTGCAACGGATTAGCAACGAAATTCATAAATTTCGTTGCTAATCCGTTGCAAATTAGAGACGAATTAGCAACAGAACTTATAAATTCCGTCTCTAATCTGTCTCTAATTAGCAATGGATTAGCAACGAAATTCATAAATTTTGTTGCTAATCCGTTGCTAATTAGAGACGGATTAGAGACGGAATTCGTAAATTAGACTTTATGAATTCCGTTGCTAATCCGTCTCTATTCCGTTTCTAAACTCTGTTTACCCAGTTTCTTCATTCAATTTCTTCACAAATTAGAGACGGATTAGCAACTGAATTTATAAATTCCGTTTCTAATCCGTCTCTATTCCGTTTCTATGCCCAATTTTTTTTTAAATATTCACAAGAATCAAATTGGTTCTCCGAAACTTCTAAAACTAAAAATAACAACAGGACCTGCTCCATCGCCTGCACCCCCTCCAACAACTCCTTGGGGGTGCTAACATCCCCAAAAAAGCAAAATTTCACATACATACACTAATCAACAATATATATCAACAATAAAGACTCAAATGAGAAAAAAACATACAATTCAATATTAAAAAAGATTTATATATTCACGAAACGTAGTCAAGTATAATAAATGTCTAAGATACCAAAGTATCCAAAAAAAAACTACAATTCTCATTGTTTACAACAACCATAAAAATACCTAAGTATCATAAAGTCGTCCATCCTCGTTGTGCTAGCACTGGATGTGCTAGCATCGACATCTGCGTATCTTCTCTTCTTTTCTCTCCTAACGACTCGAGACCGTAGACACGTCCTTTGGGACACTCACCCGCCACCTTGTAGTACACCGCCTCATCATCCACCGGATGGTCCGGTGTAGTCTGGGTCAACTCCTGACGTCTCCTTTGGAGCTTAGCCTGCATGGATCAACAATAAGCAACTAAAATGATATGCTTGTAAGATCAAACAATGGCGGCTACCACAGACTTCACAATTTACACGAGTTGAAACAATTCTCTCTTACGCACATCTACGAGCCCTCAAAAACATTCAAATCAGTTATAGCTTAGATTACATCTATTCACATTATTTAAGTCTTCGTTTCCACTATTGTTACCATGAATTGATGGTATTTGTTGTCTTTTACATTAATTCACTACCAATATTGAAAAGAAAAGAAAAACACACAAACACACTTAATGGTAACAATATAATAGTACCATTAAATTTGTTTTCTTAAGTAGGGGTACCTTAAGCTTTACTGCACATTTTCGTGATTTCAATAACTCTACTTTTGATATACGTCTTCCTGCATAGAAAGATCAAAGGTATAAGTAATTGCTTACAAAAAAAATCATAAATGCACAAGGAAAAAGAATTAAAGATTAAGGAATGCCCGCGTGACATTGCAGTACAAATAGTCCAAAATAATTAAGTTGCTAGATAGCAACTCGAGTGGCTGTTGACATGTGAAGCTTACAAATGATCAATGACATCACTCAGTTAAACAATTCCATTATAGTTTTCTACCATAGGCAACCCTTGGCCAAAGCCCAATCTACACGGCCACCTAAACAACAAAATATATGTATTTAACTAGTTATGAAACATCAAACTGAATCATACTAAAACATAACCAATAGATAAGACAACCAACATAATCAAGAGACATTGGATAATAGAAATGCATTTGACTAAAATGATCGCACCCAAACAGTAAAATACATATGTTCACAATCTCAATTTGTTGCAAGAATTTCACATGCCATTTATACAAATATGGATCATATAGATTGGTTCATGCACAATAAAGAATGAAACATCCAACAAATAGCATGAGGCATATCAATTACGAATTTTTTTCTCCTTTTCATCAATGTGCAGTAGATTAAGGTTAGAAAGTTGGTGTTCAGCAAGATCACGCCCATCTTCTTTGTCTTTGATAAGCTTTAAAAACTCTACTTAACACAAGCCCTTTTTGATATACGTCTTCCTTCATAGAAAGATCAAAGGTATAAGCAATTACTTGCAAAATGGATTAGTAGGTAGGTAAGATGCAAGGACGCTCTCTCAGGGTGAGGAATTATAACTAATAAATGGGAAGCTTAAAGGCTTTAGTCCAACATAAAGCTTTAGGTGGTTACAATTATTTTCATGTTATTTATTGTTTAACATCGACGACTCCTTTTTTTTTGGTTATGTTATAATGTTATAATCCTTTCTTATAAAATCAAGTTGTTTGATGTTAGTCATAAATCTCTTTTTGATGTTTTGTAATCAATTTTTTAGTTTTAGTAAGCCAACAATGCAACGTTTCAAACTCTTCCAAAGTTGATTGAGCTATTTTAATCATTGTCTGGAATGGCTATCGAAGATGTCGATGCAAGGTTACACAAGCTCTTAACACTACTCTCTTGTTATTCATGAATTCATTATATATTTTTTATGTGTGTTGTAAATATTCAAATCTAACGAAGTTTAGTATATTATATTAATCTATTTAACATAATGGAGTTATGAGAAATGCTAGAAATAGTTTGTGTAGAGAGGTGGATAGGTCAAAAATAACAAATATTATTTATACCTCATAACTTATATTAGTGTGGTAACTTAGATAGGTCAATGTTGAGGTACAAGTTTGTATTGATGGTTTAATATGGTGCTCTAATATGCAATCAAGCCAAATTAATCATAAAACAATAAAAGACTTTATGCGCAATCATTTCGAATTAAAAGCCATAATGAGTATTACCTGTTTCTAATTAGCAACAAATCTAGCCATGTAAACTCACAAGGAAACCCCATAAACAAGTTTGGGCAAGATGCATGTACTGTTCTATTGCCAACCAATTGAACCTCTGATTATATATATGCAATTGATGAGTAGTTAATTAGCACTATTTTCACCAAAATAAGGATGGAAATCTGATGTTATATAGCTTTGTCAGTAAGTGTTACACTTATATATATAATGCCAACAGAAGTAAATGTACATATATAAATGGGAAGCTTAAAGGCTTTCTTTCAAATCCAACAGAAAGCTTTAGAGACAAATCAAGCCATTTACTAATTATATGCAAGATGAGTAGTTAGTTCCATTCTCACAACTGTACCCGCATTTCAAGAGTTCAATCGAAGTCCTCAACTGAAACTAAAAGTATGCATACATTGCAAAACTGCCCTGTTTAGGGAGCTCAATACATTTCGGCCTATAAAAGAATGCGAGTATCGAAACTCGCCTTAGGCATTTTGATAGCGAATACCTCAATCGAAGTCCTCAACCAAAACTAGAAGAGAATGAGAAATCAGGCAAAGGAGATAAGTGCACAAATGAGAGAGGAGGCGATTCTAACCTTCGCGAATGAGAGAAACGGTGGAGCAATTCTGAGCTTCGCGAGTTCAGGGCGTGAAGAGGTTAAGAGGCGAGGGAGGAAGCAGAGAGACTTCGAGTGAGGTTAGGGCACATCTTCATCAACAACTAGGGTTCGCAAATGCGAGGGTGTCAAGCCGAAACCACACCGGGAGCTTCGTGGATTACTTGCCTCAATGTCGAAGACGGGGCTTCGGATCCCAAACCCTAAAACAATGGCTGCAGTGAAGAGAGGAGACGACGACGGACAAAGCAGACGACGACGAAGAGGGACAGAGCGAGCACGACGACGGCGAGGGACGACGGCGACAGATAGAGCAGACGACGGCGAGGGCTTATGCGACGGTGACGGCAGAAGGCACGAGCTCTGGCAGAGAGCAACTTAAACTCCTAACACCACTACCAAAACCCACCAAATCCAAACCCCCATTTCCAAATCTCTTCAAACAACACTAAATCTCCCAAACTAGCTTTCCAATCTCCAACCAACGAAGTCGTAACTGCCCTCGACGGTGAATATATCAGATTTGGAGAGCACCGGTGAACAATAGCTGTCTGCGGTGACTATTTCGCAGAGATTTAGTGCTTGGGAGAGAGAGAGAGTTCGAGACGAGAGAGAGAGTTGAGGATTTGCACAGCCGTGAAGAAAGGAGTTGCTGAGCCGCCGGTGAAGAGAGCAGTTGTTGAGCTGCCGGTGAGCTTGAGAGAGGTCGAGTTCAGTTGAGGAGAAAGGTCAAGTTCGGTCGAGGAAGATGGAGAAAGTTCGTTCGAGGAGAGAGAGAGTTGGGAGAGAGAGTTTGAGGAGAGAGAGAGTTTGAAACACAAATATTTCATCTATTGATGCACGAATCTCGAGACGTGATGGGCGGTTATAAACTACTGAATTTTTTGTGGAAAGTTGGCGCCACTTTTTTAGAAATGGATTTTAATTCCGTTTCTATTCCGTTTCTATTTCCGTCTGTAATCTGTCTCTATTCCGTCTCAATTCCGTTTCTAACCATTTCTGATTAGAAACGGAATTAAATTCCGTTGCTATTTCCGTTTCTAATTTACATTTTTTTTGTAGTGCCTGCCTTACGTCCCCGGTGTCGTCCCTAATGCTCCACAGCGCCAAGCCTCCTACCTTGATTTCTTTAATTGCCTTCTCTCCCACACCGTGCCTGAGTCCTCCACGCTATCCTTTATGTCCTCACAGTGCCTCCCTTGCATGCCACGACACCAACCATGCTTTGGTGGGTTTTAGTTTCGTTTCTTCTCCTTTTTGCTCGTTTCATTCCTTTACGCCTTAATTACCTGAAAATGCATAAACACTTTTAATTAGAGCTCATTTAGGGATATTTATACTAAATGTACTACTAAATTAAACTTATATATGTATAAATAGTCACTTATCAAATACCTCAAAACTTTGATTTTGCACGTCCCGACAAAAGTGTATTTTAATAAGTCTTTCAATACTTATTTCTCGTTCATTTTACATTATTCATGGAGTATCATTTAATTCACTAAGTTTCAAGTTAATAATCCACTTGTGATTTTTTTCTTTGCAAAAACTTATATTTTTCAAAATATGTAGCTTAAACAACACATACAACTCACTTTCGAAACAACAAAGTAGATCACAACTACAACCATATCTACTTACAAGTTTGTTTCACCTCGACACCCAAGTAGCAAGTGTACAATTTCATGATTTCTCATTAAGCTCAGGAATTCACAAATAAACATATATCAAACTCATTTTTAGTAGACTTTAGCACTTCAAGAGTCTATTGGATTTAGCATAGTTGGAACAAAAACTTAACTTGATCAAGCTACTCGCATTCGAGCTAAATCTTTTATTTGAAGAGTTTTGTCGTACTTTCACCTTTTTTTTTCTTTTTTTTTCTCTCATTTTTCTTCTTCTCCTTTTCATTTTTATTTCACGGTCCCTCATCCTTTTGCTATGGACTCCGTTTTTCCTCACTTTTTTCAACCATCAAGTTCTCAGCTCAATTTTCTTTAGAACTTGTGGGACTCTCTCATTCTTTTCTTTCTATTCTAAAACTCTCGTTAGCACTTATCAATTTCACTTAATTAAGCAATTAAACTTCAGCTTTTCATTTACAATTCCTATTTCTTCCCCTCTTCGCACTAAGTCCTTATTTACTTTTTATTATAAATTAAGATTCATAATATTTATAGAATTCCATAGAGATCATATTTTTTCCACAAGATGTGTTCTAGTAATTTCTTGCTTTTGTTTCAATTTCAAGATACTTGTATTCTACTCATCCTCCATTAAAGGCATGAACATGCAAATGAATTACTTATTCATTACATATTACTATATATAACCTAATATATATTAATTAATCATTCAAATAGTAAGTAAATGAACTAAATAATACACTACTATACTTTCCTCCTTAACTGTTTCAAAAAAAAAATTTAAACGATCATACCTCCAGTGTTTATCGCTCAACCTTCTTACCATTTCTTATAGTGTAGTGTAGTGTCCCTATAACCTTGACCTCAAGGTTTAAAAAGTCAGCCTCAAATCATGGAAACACTAAAAACACTAAAAACACACAAACATATATAATAACACAAATATATCCTTATAACTCATTAATACTTTATGGGTCTTCTGCATCTATTTAGACTTCTCCTGCTCATTTTGACATAAATTTTTGAAAGTTGGAAATTAAAACGTGTTAATTGTACTTACTAAACTAAATAACTAACTACTAACTGAAATTTAAAAACTTGAAATTAAAAAACCCTGGGACGCCTCCTAGTAGCGCTTAATTTAATGTCATTAGCTTGACACCTTTTCTCTCGTTTATTTCGAGTCTAAATCGAGATACTCTATTAGATTGGATGTTTGAAATAAATGTTCATCCACAAATACTTCGGTTAATGGCTTCCATGTATCATCTTCTTTATGAGGCAACCTAGATAGATGATCTGCAACCAAATTTTCACTTCCTTTCTTATTTTTGATTCCCAAGTCAAACTCTTGCAATAATAACACTAATCGAATTAGCCTAGGTTTGGCATCCTTCTTTGCAAACAAGTAGTGGATTGCTACATGATCAGGATACACAATGACCTTTGATCCTATGATGTAAGCTCTAAACTTTTCACATGCAAACACTACTGCCAAAAGCTCCTTTTGTGTGGTATTATAATTCTGTTGTGCTTGACCAATATTATGCTTGTATAGTATATAGCTCTAAACATTCCATCTCTTCGTTGACCTAACACTGCTCCTACCGCATAATCACATGCATTGCACATTATCTCAAAGTTAGATTCTCAATCTGGTACTACTTCTATTGGTGTTGAAGTTAAATTTACTTTCAAGGTTTCAAATGCTTGCATGCATGCATTACTCATTTCAAATGGAATGTCTTTTTCCAACAATGAACACAATGGTTTAGTGATATTTTAAAAAAATCTTTAGTGAAATTTCTGTAGAAGTTTGTATGTCCTAAAAGCTTCCTTATATCTATAATGTTTCTTGATATATGAAGTTTTTCAATTGGCGCTATTTTCGCTCTATCTACCTCTAATCCATGAGCAGACACTCTATGTCTAAAACAATTCCTTCTTTAACCATGAAATGACAACTTCCCCAATTAAGTACTAAGTTTGTGTCTGGACATCTTTTCAATACTAAGGCCAGATTTTACAAGCATTAGTCAAAATATGCTCCAAATACAGAAAAGTCATCCATAAATACATCCATGATACCCTCGACCATATCTAAGAAAATAACCATCATACATCTTTGAAATGTTGCTGGTGCATTGCATAGTCCTAATGGCATCCGTCTGAATGAGAGTTTTCCATACGGGCAAGTAAATGTCATTTTCTTTTGATCTTCTGGTGCTATAGCAATTTGATTGTATCCCGAGTATCCATTTACGAAGCAATATTATTAAGATCATGCTAATCTATCCAACATCTTATCAACGAATGGTAAAGGGAAGTGATCTTTTCGTGTAGCCTTATTTAGCTTCTGATAATCAATGCAAACTCGCCAACCAGTTACTATTCTAGTGGATAAAGTTTCCCTTTTTCAGTCTGAATAATGGTCGTCTCTCCTTTCTTTGGCACCACATGTATTGATGAAACCAACAAACTATCTAAAATAGTATAAATGATTTCGACGTTCAACCACTTTAAGATCTCATTCTTTACAACTTCTTTCATTGCTGGATTTAATTTTTTCTGAGCTTCAATTGGTTGTTTATGATTTTCTTCCATTAAGATCTTACGCACACATACCGTTGGACTAATTCCTTGTAAATTTTTGATCGTTCATCCCAACGCCGACTTATGCTCTCTCAGAACTTGAAGCAGTTTTTCTTCTTCCAACTCTGTCAATGCTGCTGAGATGATCACAGGATATGTTGACTTTTTCTCCTAAATATGCGTATCTCAGATGCTCTGATGAAGGCTTTAACTCTATTGTTGGTTTAATAACTGCACTTTCCACTTTCGTTTCTAATTTCTCAAAACCCTTATGGAACTTTGGGGTCCTATCGGTGATAAAACATTTATTACCACTTGAAATTCATCCTTAACTGCATAACTTACTGTTATGCTTTGAACTAGGCGCTACTCCAGCGGGTCATCTGGCATATATTCATTGGCTATCTCAAAGACACAGTCATGAACTATATCTTTAACTTCGATACTTTTATAGTGCTCTCCCTTACTTGGAAATTTCAAGGTCTTATAAATGTTGAACATGAATTGCTTGTTGTTTACCCATAACCTTAATTCTCCTTTTTGTACATCTATTAATACTCGTGTAGTTGCCAGGAAAGGTTCTACCTAAGATTAGTGGTACTTCAGAATCTTCTTTAATATCCAACACTACAAAGTCAACCGAGAAAATGAACTTATCCACTTTTACCAACACTTTTTTAATTACTCCTTTTGGATAGGTCACTGATCAATATGCTAGTTGCAATGTCATATTAGTCGACTTTACTTCTCCTAAACCTAATTTCTTGAAGACTGATAAGGGCATCAAATTTATGCTTGCTCCTAATCACATAGTACCTTATCAAACAAGTATATTTCTATGGTGCATGGAATGGAAAAACTCTTTGGGCCTTTCAACTTGGGTGGTAACTTCCTTTGTAGAATGACACTACATTCTTCTATTAAGTTTACTATTTCATAATCTTGAAGTCACACTTTTCTTGCCATTAGGTCTTTTAAGAACTTTGTGTAATTTGGCATATGTTCTAACACGTATGCAAATGGAGTGTTTACGTGTAGCTTCTTAAACATCTCCACAAATTTCTTGAATTGTTCTTGATATTTTTATTTCTTGAATCGCTAAGGATATGGTAGACGTGGATTTATTAATGGTAGATTGTCAGGCCTGGTACCACATCTCTTTTATGCTTATCTCCCCTACTTTTTTTTGAGTCGATTCTGATTCTTCAGTTGGTACAGCTTCTTTTTAAGTACATATGTAACTTTCAAAGTGTTCTACATCCTTTTGGTGTAGCTCCTCCATTTGCTTCTTTGTGTCTTTTGATATGTCTCTTGTTTGCACTGGATCCTTGGTTGTTCTTCCACTTCTTAATTGTACTACATTCGCATTTTCCAAAGGATTAATGCGTGTGTTACTAGGAAATTGTTCCTCCTTTAAGGCAATGGCTAACTGTGCAATCTATCTCTCTAACTTCTTGATGGATTATGATCTTTCATTATCCATCATCTTCATGGCTTGCTTCACTCTTTCCATCTCTTTCTCATGCTTCTCATGACGTTCCATATTGCTCATGTCCATGGCTTGCAAGTGCTTCTCAATTGACTTCAAAGAAGTCATCTCCTCGCTTTTCCCTAGCTTCCCCTGTTGGACTTATTGATCAAAGCCTCGAGGTAACTTTAATGCATTATCAGGTTTTCCATACGAGAAGTTCGAGTTGTTGTTGTATCCTTGATAAAACCTTTGAGGAGCCATTCCTCTCCGCCTAAAGTTGTTCTTGTAACCTTGGTTGTTCATGAAATTAATGTTCTCATAATCTATTCCTTGTTGTATGTCTATTTGGTTAACCACCATGCCTTGGTGATTAATGGGTTGATGTATCACCTGCACTTGCGGACCTTGTTGTACCATTTGGATTTTGTCATTTGATTACTCATATTTCAGAGTTGTGCCATAATTGCATCTTGCGAATCAATCTCATATACCCCTGCTATTTTCCTCACTATGGATCGATTACCGACGGTAGAGTTTTGAGACATAAATCAAGGATATCCAATGCTCTATCCTCATCATCGGTTAGTGGAGAACCATCTGCTACGACTCCTATTACTATTCTCGTGTTGTGGTTTATCACATAGTAGAAAATCTGGAGTTGTGCCCATTTCACGTATCCATATCCTGAACATCTCCTAGCATCTCTTTGAATCTTTCCCAAGCCCCGCGAAGAGAACCAATCTTTTCTTGCTTGAATTGATTGATTTCCAGCTTTATCTTACTGACCTTCACCGGGGGAAAGAACTTCTCAAGAAATCTTTTATTGATTTTCGCCCACGAGGTCATACTCCCTGCATCAAGTCCTTGGAACAAGGATTTGACTTTTCCACCCAATGAGAATGGAAAAAGTCTTATCCCGATCATTTTTTTGTAATTCAGGTAATGTGCACGGCGTCGCACTTGTCTAAGAAATTCTTAACATGTGCAACTGGATCTTCATTGGCTAGCTCGTTGAACAAGCTATTTTGCACCATGTTTATTAGTGACGATCTTAGTTCGGACTCGGTAGTGTTGGCTGGAAGCCTCATTACTTCGTTGTAAGTCTCCTAAACCTCAGGCTTAAAGTAGTCATGAAAACGTCTCTGTCCTCGCACTCTATCCTGCACTACCAAATCACCTGCAGTTTGGTTACTCCCGTGGCCCTATTGTTAGTTTCTTGCTTGATCTTCGGCCATCTTGATTCTTTTCTTTTTCTTTCCTTTGTTGGTTCTATCAATTTTAGGGTCGTTAGGCACTAGGTCCTTCGCTCCCTTGCTACGAATGCACTAGTTATCCCTGAAAATAAAGTACAATAGATCAAGTGCTGAAAGTCAAACTTGAGACTTAAGCCTTTTATTTTTTATTTTTCTTTTTATGAACTTTAAAGTAAAGTACTTACAATAAAACTAAGCAACTTTTCAAACTAACTAAGTACTACTAAGTGGCTACCTATCCCCGACAATGGCACCAAAAACTTGACCTCGACCGCAAGTATAATAGCTCAATTGTAATAATAGTGCACTCAACTTACTTTGACTACGAATATCATCCTCAGGGAAAGGTATATGCACTCACTACGTACTTAGCTACAATGAATTTATAACTAAGGAAATCCCTTTTTAAATGGTTTTATAACTAAACTAACTAATCTAACAAATCAATGCAATTTACATAAATTCTTATATTAAAACTATCTTAGTTCACAACTTCACCTAGGTAATGCAATACTATGCTTTTTAACCACTTTATCATCTTTATACGTTGTGTGCAATGTCTAATTAGAATATATATATTTCCTTCAAATCTACTTTAACCCACTGTCGTGACAGAAAAAATTCTAATGTGCAAACTAGAACTCCACCTATCGGTGTGAATAACATAAGCTCCACATTGCTTTAATGTTCCAAATCTTTAAATTCATAACTAATTAAGTTTACTATATGTGTCTTCCTAATCAACAACTATCAGTCGATGTTGTGAATTTTACGGTTGTACCGTTCATGTCCGGCTTAAAAACTTCAATGGTCATGATAACTTCCAAAACTTAATATCAATAAATATGTGATCAAGATGTCTATAGCATTACGCTTAGAATTAATACAAATTCTAACATTTACATTTTTTATACTCAATTTCTACTCATGTTCATAGCATAATATTCATAGTATATGATCCATTAATCCCTAAGATTAATAGACTATTCACACATCATTGAAATAAATATGCACATAGTGGTATTCATTGAAATCAGAGATATATTAAAAATACTTCAAATAAATCAATAACATAATATCTGAGTCACCACACGTGAGTCTTTCATGTATTCTCTCCACAAATCGTCTTAATACTCAAAAATAAGTAGAACATATGCTAAAATACTCTAATGGATTTATTTTTTTAGTAAACTGAATGACTTGCTCCAGTAGTTTTCTTTGCGAGCCTTACCCTCTTGTTAATGAGATTGACCTACTCTATCTTACGACCATGGCAATGCGAGTTTCTCCACAGATATTAGAACTGGGACTCAAGCCTGAGTGGCTAATGGTTCATATCTTATTAGTTTATCGCGTCCTAACATCTATTTATTCTTCTTAATAATAATTAGAAACCCTAATTTATAATTTAACTCAAAATAGAACTCTAACTTTCTAATATCTTCTAATCTGGCGATTTTACTCAAACCTCGGCGCCGTGTGTGTTGAGCCACTGCGCTGCCACTGTGCTGCCTCCTGTGTGTCTTTTCTTGCCTCAATGACCTCGGCGCCTTTCCTTACATCCTCAGCGCCCTGCCTTACGTCCCTAGCGCCGTCCCTTGCCACCACACTGCCGAGTCTCCTATCTTGATTTCTTCACTTTGCCTTCTCTCCCACACCGTGCCTAAGTCCTCCACGCTATCCTTTATGTCCTCACAGCGCCACCCTTGCATGCCACATCGCCAACCACATTTTGGTGGGTTTTAGCTTCGTTTCTTCTCGTTTTTGCTCATTTTCTTCCTGTACCCCTTAATTACCTGAAAATGCATAAACAACCATTAATTAGAGCTCATTTAGGAATATTTATACTAAATATACTATTAAACTAAACATATATATAAGTCTAAATAATCACTTATCAAAAACTCATAGATATACTTTTATGTTTGTTGAACTTAGTTTGACTGAATCATGTGGATTACATTCTAGTATAATTGATAACCTATTATGGGTTATATTTTACATGCACGACACATGATTAAATTTTGGCGCCGTTATCGGGGATTCGGTTCCAAATTTAGTTTAACTTTTGTTTTCATTTTATTTTTGTTTTGTTCTTTGAGTCTATTTGTCATGGCCCAAATTCCTAAATCCTAGTTTAATTTCTTAATCATGGTCATAGACCCGTGACATGAGACTCGCATCGAGATATGTGCACTGACCGAGGTAAGGTGGGCGAGGTATATGTCAGATTTTTTGTGGTGTATGCCTAGTATATTGTATATGTATAGGTTATTAAGTCACTCCTACTTGTGTTTAGGTGTCGAGACGTGAGTGAGGACGCGCCTCGAGATGCATGCCAACATGGGACCGAGGTAGAGAGTGATGTGGTAAACTAATTTAAGTTGATGTGGCTAATTAGTTGAATTTAATATGGCTATAGTTGATTTTATATCAAATGTAACCTAAGTTAGCAAATTAAAACATTAGTCATTGATATTCTTCGACATACGTGTTGACACATGAATGGACCAATTGAGTTTCAATTGGTGTTAGTTAGATGGAGTTAGTAGAGAGTTAGCGGAATTGTGTCAAGATGTAGGCCATTAGATTAGTCTCGAGATGAGTGTACACATCAAGATCAATGGCTATTAACAAACCTTATCATATATATAATAGATGGGATGAACATGCATATCATTTCATTTGAAAACTTAGAGAAGAAGTAAGTTGGAAAAGAAGATCAAAGAAGATCAGCAAGAGAATTAGAGTGAAGTTTGGTTAATTTAGAAAGTGGTCGATCAAGCTATAGGTGTTCATCAACTAGGTAATTCTACTTACACTAGTAATTTAGATTAATTTGATGAATTTATGATGTAATTGAGATGTGTCTTGGTAGGTTAGAGAAGGGATCCTAAGGTGTTGGAGTTGGTCATGTGTAGAGAAAACTCAAAACTCAAAGTGTAGAATTCTGGATTTTCCTGCACATAGCGCACTAGATGTGCTAGCTAGCGTGCTACCTGCGTGTAGCGCTAATAATGTTGACTGCGCACTAATGAAATCACTAGCGTGCTAGACATGCCACTCAGCGCGCTAGGTGCTATGTTAGAACAAAATCTGCAATTTCTTAAGATAAAATTAGACGCTTTAAACAAGTCTAATACCTTAATTAAAGGTTTAAAACACTCAAAAACATGTTTAATGATATCAGGAACATAAGGAAGAGTCTCGGGGGTTCGTGTACGTGTTTTGAGGTGTCGAGAGGCCAGATTAGCTAGGAAATTTACGTGGATTGTAAGTAAACTGATTGAGATATTTATTTGCATTTTATTCCTGTTTTGCTGTTCATTTACAGTCATTTGGACTGAATTAGCTATTGTATTTTAGATGCCATGACTTGTTTCCTATATCATTTTATGAGTTTGCTATCATGGCATTGGTTTTGATCAAATAGTTTCATTGACTCTAAATCATGCGTTGTGGCACTTTTTATTGTTGAGATTTTTAGTCAATTGAAATAGCATGCTATTAGGTAGGTGTTTGATGGTATTGTAAATCTATTTTCCTTTGCGCATTAGATATGTAATTACTTTGTTGGATTCCTAAACCATGTCACTTCTTGGATTACGAAGGTAGTTCTTGTATCTAGGACCATGATATGATATAGATAACCGTGGCACACGGGATCATTAGATTTTCGGAGTTGTCGGCATCTCACCACTAACTTGTGCAGCACACAGGGTATGAGACTCCGGGTTGTTGGCAAGTATACATCACATGTGAGGGGAACTTGCGAATATGGATATATGAGATGGACATTTTTAAGGATGTGAAAGTATTCATTGTATTGTTTACGCTCTAAATAGCGGAATAAGGTTGTTGTGATGTAACTCATGGCCGAATGGCCCTAGATCATTACTGCTTAGTCTGTGTTAGTTTCATATTGTTTAACTGAAGTATCTTATAGCATGATTTCTTTTTCAACATAGCTGCTACTGTTACGCATTCAGATACTTATTGTACATTTGGAATTGTGGATAAATGTCTCTCAGTGTTAGTTTTTACTTTCTTATACTCATTAAGTATTTTTTAAAATCTTAATTAACTCTGATTTATTAATTGACATAAGATAAGAAAATGCTTATTTGAAAAACTAATTGGTAAGGAGAAAGGTTTTGGAAAAAGGCTGACTAATTCGTTGTTAAGTCCTACGCGGCGAGATTTGGGCTTAATGACGTGATTAGGCCGGGCGGTGCCATAATTTGAGAAGGGGCGTCATACTACTAGTTTATGCATGGTAGGATAAATCGATATAAATTGACTAGTTCACTGTTACCTTTCGATTCAGAATACGACATAACCCACTAGAGGTTGGCTAGGAAAGCTCTAAACAAAGAGTCCAATTTTCCCCAACCTACTATGGCTGACGATGATCGCTATGTTGGCGGTGATCGCCATATTACCATGGGGTGCATCAATGAAGATCTAGAAAATCTTCTTGCTCAGCATCCCCTATACATATACTTTCCAATGAACGGTGAAGCTTTCGAGCTTAAGTTCGACTTTATTCACCTCCTGCCCACCTTCTATGGCATGGAGAGTGAATACCTGGTGGCATTCTTAAAGGAGTCTCAAACTTTCAGACAAGTTGTCAGTCTATGAAACCTCCTCGAGTAGAAGAGAATGCGGTAAAGCTTAGGGCAATCCCATTCTGCTTAAAGGATAAAGGGCAAATAATGGCTTTTCTACCTCCGCCCTGGCTGCATCAACTCATTACATGACATGATAGATGAGTTTATGAGGGAATATTCCCCTTAGGACAAGGTAGCCCAACTCATCTCTGAGATATGTTGTATAAGATGAAGACAGTGAGTCTTTTGGTGATTATCGGGACCGCTATAAGCGTTTAATTTCCAATTGCCCACAACATGGCCAATCCAATAAGGCCATTTTCCGATTCTTCTATGTCTGCATGTCTCCTCTAGAGAGGCGTATGATTGATAGTGGTTGTGATGGTCACATTCTTGACAAAATCCCTTCGCATATAAAGCAACTATACGAGGACATAATGCAACAATCCCAATTTTACGGGGATATTAGTGTTGAAGCGTGTCGAAGTTTGTCAGTTGGAGCTACTATTAGCTCCACTGATAAGAAAATTAATCAATTGCTTTCCTTGGTGGAACATCTTTTATGCAATGACCAAGCGCATGTTAAAGCTTGTGGATTTTGCTCAGCGACAAGCCATGCGACTGATGAATGCCCTACTATTTTTGAGAACCATCAACAGGTGAATGTCATAGGCAACTAATTCCAAAAGCAAACCCGAGCGCCCTTCAGAAATACCTATAACCTTATTGGCCAGAACTACTCATCTTTTGTCCTCAGAGGACAATCGTTGCCTGAATCAGTGACTAGTCATTCCTTATCAGAGGATATGATTAAAACTCTAGCAGCCCAACAAAGACAATTTGCTAGAAACATCAAACGATTCTAGATGAACATTGAGAAAGCTCTCGGTGACACAAATGTCGCGGTCCGAATTTTACCTGGACCAAATTGCACAACAACTAGGAAGATTTAAGGAAAAGGGGAATTTCCTTCGCAATTTTACCCCAATCCAAATATGGGTACTAACCTGCCAGGTGCGCAAGTGAACACTATTGTTTACGATAGTGCCGCTTCAGAGAATGAGGTCCGTAAAATCGTCACTCTAGGAGAAACCAAATTTGATGACCAACTCAAACCCCAAAGAAGTCCCAACGACATCTTGCTTAAATGTGTTGATTCAGGAGTAGTAGGTATCCTTTTCATAATAGGAGAAATCTATTTAGAAAACGTAATGCTTTATTTGAGAGCTTTAATTAACTTGATGTCCTCAAAATTTCATAATTCTATTGGGATTAGTGATTTAATTGAGACGAATACTCAATTTCATGCCATTGATGGCAAGGAGATCTCTTCAAAAGGAGTAATCTAATATTAATGGTACATGTAGGGGATTTGAAACTCCTTACAAACTTTCACGTCACCGATATGACTGAGTCACACAAGTCCAAGCCATTCTCAGTTCTTTTTGATAGGCCTTTTATGCAAACATGTAGAGCTAATATTGACTTAGTCAATGGTTACGTGTCCGTTGAGCATAAAAGAAGAGTAGTCAGTTTTAAAATTCCACATGTCTTGAATTCTTTGACTGATTGCTTATTCCACTATTGTTTTGAACATGATGTTTATGGATATGTATTCATGGATCGGGGAAGCACCAGAGTAAATCAAGCCGGAGATAGCCCCGTAAGAAGAGTCTCTATGAAGAGGTGCAAGGATGAGTACCAGCCTCCACAGAACTTGCATCTCGCCAAACGAGGAACTAAATGCATAAGGATGGATGATGACAACGAGTAAAGAACTGTACCCCCTAACATATTACATTACCACTTCTAATCACACAAGAACCCTAGGAAGATTGTGTTCCCATGCGACATTGGATACAAGAGGTTCCCTAGGGTGCTATGTGACATGGGTGCTAAAGTCAATATAATGTCATCCAAAATTTTCAAGCTGTATGAATAATGTATCATCGGTGATGCTGAGACCAATATGAGATATCCAAACGGGTTGGTGGAGAAACCCATAGGGATGGCAAAAAATGCATCTGTTCGTGTAGGAGACTTCGTATTCGTCATGAAATTTTATGTGGTAAATGAAAGTAACAACCTGTACGAAACACTTATACTGGGATTACCATTCTTAGCGACAACTGGAGCATTGATCGATTACAGTTGCGATACATTATCATCTAAGTAAGAAAGAGGATGAAGCTTTTCCAAGACGGGAGTAAGATCGTACATGAAAAATAACAAGTCTTCGCACGATTCTCCGTACCGGCAATTGAGGTTATTGATCTGATCCCTGACTAGGGGAAGGTAAATTCGTCGAGCCAACGAATTTAAACAAAAACGTTACTGGGAGTCAGCCCATGAACAATTTGGTAGTTAGTAATCGATTTTAATTCTTATTTTGTTCTATTTTCCTAACCATGCATGAAGTAATGTACAAAATTATATATTTATATATATTATCCATCTATTTCCACCATTTCTCTTATGTTTGGTATGTCCAGCTTATTTTGAACCTTGAGGACAAGGTTCAAAATAAGCTTAGGGGTGTTTAGGTGAGTGGACTGTTGGAGATAATCATTGGTTTAAGACCCGCATGTATAAGCCATGCATTTTTTTCAATTTACTCGCGACTTTAGTGGAATCGTGGTGGTAGTTCTTCCCTTTCATCCCAAGTTTTATCTTCCACTTATTTTATTACTTGGAAATTAGTACAATAATATATGCATGTTTTATGTACTTTAGTATATCTACTATTTTATAGAGTCTTACCTACAAGTGAAACTTTGCTTTCAATTTCTTGAGTTAAAAATTTGGTAAGTTTGTTTGCCTTCAGACTTGGAAGAAGTAGAAGAGCTTTTACACCTACTTGACAACATAAATAAAAACTTGGAGTAGAGATGAGTCATAACTTGAGATCCAAGTAGGTAGGTGGTCGAATTAACTTTGTGACAAAATTTGAAATCTCTAGGATTCTGAAACTAGGACTAATCCACTTGTAGTATAATTATTAAAGACTTAGCACTTATAGGAGGAAAAAATGGGCTTATTTACTAGAAAAATATGGGCTTGATGATTCTATGTTGTAAAACTAACTTAATTTTAGCAAAAGTGAGAAGTGATAACAGGAGATTTCTAAAAGTAGAGGGTACCGCAAGTTCCGCAGAAAGTGGAGCAGGGAACTTGATGGTTGGAAAAATAATGGAAAAAGGGTATCGCATTGCAAATATTATGCTCATGAATGAAATATGTTATAGATTTTCACTTGAACTGAAGCTATATCTGCTAGGCAAGGCAGTCATATATATGCCTTGATGTTCAAACATAGGAAATGAACATAATGTGGCTGACCATTGTGTATACTAGGTTTTCTTAGCGGCTCAGCTATACTAGTCTAATAAATGGATTTAAAAAAAAAATTTATTTTCTTGAAAGGTCTTAGCTATTATGGTCATGGAATCCTTTTTATTTTTGTAAATTCGTCTTGGCAATTGGCCGTGTTATAGTACTACCTTATTGTTTATGAACTGTGAAGGAACAAACTCTTGATCGTGTGACATATTTAAAGAGTTCGGTTCTTATAATTGTTATTACTTTATGAGGTTTTATTTTAACTGCCCGTCTTGAGTGATTTGATTTGTTCCTTGGTTGATTGTGCAAAGTGAATGAGTGCACATCGTTCGATTCTTTTTGAATTTCGATCTTGAATCTCCTGTGTCTTTCATTGCTCTGCTCTCGTTTGCCTTCGACTTGGAAGAAGTAGAAGAGCTTTTACACCTACTTGACAACATAAATAAAAACTTGGAGTAGAGATGAGTCATAACTTGAGATCCAAGTAGGTAGGTGGTCGAATTAACTTTGTGACAAAATTTGAAATCTCTAGGATTCTGAAACTAGGACTAATCCACTTGTAGTATAATTATTAAAGACTTAGCACTTATAGGAGGAAAAAATGGGCTTATTTACTAGAAAAATATGGGCTTGATGATTCTATGTTGTAAAACTAACTTAATTTTAGCAAAAGTGAGAAGTGATAACAGGAGATTTCTAAAAGTAGAGGGTACCGCAAGTTCCGCAGAAAGTGGAGCAGGGAACTTGATGGTTGGAAAAATAATGGAAAAAGGGTATCCACGGGAAATGGAGAAAGGATGGTACAATAAAAAACCATATAGAGGGAGAAAAGTGAGGATCTCTAAATGAATAAAGGGTGAAATTTCATAAAAAGAAACTCCTACAAAGAAATAAAGATTTAGCTCAAGTGCTTATAGCAAGGTTAAGTAAGTTCTTCCAATGCCATGAACCAAACAATAACCTACCTCTAAATAAGCCATATGGACTCTTTAAGGTGTGACAATAAGAAAATAAGCGAAAAGTGGTGATAAAGTTAGTTTTAAAGAGTTCATTTAATAAGGAGATCAATTTGGATCTACTGCTTTGATAAAGAGACCCAGACAAACCTACCAGTAAGTTGAAGGTTATGGTTTTTAAATGCTTCGAGTCTTGAAAAAAGTCTTGTCTTGAAAGGTGACCATGTTTGACCAGACTTTGGAAACTTCAAGTCTCTTGTTAAACGGATTGTCCAAATTTCAATTGTAAAGACTCAATTGTTTTACAAAGTAGGTATAAAGTCTTTAGGAAAGCATCACTCAATTTTGTCATTGTGTATTTGTGGGTATTTGATAAGTCATTATTTATGCACTCTTTAATAGGTGTTTTGTTATGTAAATCAAGTCCAAAGTCGTGTTTTATAGCGTTATATTTTTACTTTGGAGATTTACAAAGTATTTGAGTATTTGTGCGTGAATTAGATAATTCAAGGAACGAAGTCAACTATTGGTTAAAACAGCAGCAGCCTTGACGTCGTGCAAATGAAAGGAAAGTGCTAGCAGAGGAGTAGGAACACCAATAGGCGTAAAAATTGAACTGACGACACCAAGACTAATATAGGCGGCGTCACCCACGGCGCCAAAATTAGATTTAGAAGTTCCAGCTGACTTGAAGACCAAGACTTTCAATAAAGACCCCACGCCGTGACTCTGCGCCATCCATACATAATGGCGGCGCCATGACGGTGCTAGAGTCGCAGATTAGAAGTTTTGTATTTTTTAAAAGGTTCTCATTTTCTCGGGCTTTCCTATTCTTGTACTCGTGCTCTCCTATATAAGGGAGGGACTTCTACGAACAAAAACACATTGTATTCAGAGTGATTTAAGAGTAGAGCAAGGTATAGTAGCCATGTCCGACTAGGTTCTTTAATACCTAGGTCATGGATGAAGATCTCTAGCCAATAATATGTTGTTTTCTATGTCTTGTTGATATTTTATATAATAATAGTGTTTTGTTTCAGTTATCTATCTTTGTGTTGTTGTTTTTAACGATGTCTCAATGGTAGTTTAGAGTTTGTGTATTCATTGCAAATCTCTAGGCGTAAACCTATTGACCTGCTATCAATCAGGTTGAGTCCGTGATACCAACTGAGTTGAGAAGTGGCAATCACCAAAGCAAGAAACCTGACACACTTGTTGTTCTAGGTGACTAACATCATGAACTAGGTTAAATCTTGATAGCGGTTGCCCAAAGTTATACGTTGGAGTAAGAGAAGTATTTGGAGAGCGGTTGCCCTATCTATCTACAATAGGGGGACTAAGGTATTGGTGACCCCAACACCGATAGCCTATCCGAGGAAAATTGTTTTAAAACCCATATTTCAAAGTCAATGATGCAAGAAATGGAAACAACATAGGACTAGATTGTGGATTCCTAGACTTAGGATTGTATCTATTCTATTATTTACAACTTATTTACTTTCTTGTTTAGTAGACTTTTAGATAAAACTCTTTCAAAAGCCCCCCATATTTACTTTTCTATTTGTTGAACTCAATTCGACTGAATCCAGTAGATTCGACCATATTCTTAGCTCTACTACATTCCAATAGGATTGGTAATACGGGTTATACTTGACACGCACGACATGTGATCAGTGTGACATATATTTACGTTAGGAAGCGTGTCGACATGGGTATTGGGTAGGAGATACCTAGGGATGTTGGACTAGGCTAACTATAGTACATAGTGGATAATCGAACCATAGCCTAAGTTAGTTAATTAAATGAAGTAAAATATGGTGCACCTCGAGATGCATGTCGGGATGCGGGGCACCGGGTGACGGATAGTCGGGTTTAGTGGGACCGCAAATATGATAAGTATGTGACTAAACACATTAACCATATGTAATTATATGCCTAGGTAAATTAAATTGATCAAAGAAATGGATTTTCCTATAGTTTGGATATGAATTAATTGAACCTTTGATCAACCTAGTGACGATTCTAGAATGCATACAACAAGCAAGATGAGCATCACACTAGAGTCATAATGTGGTGTTGGGTAGTTCAAAACAGAACCATAGGATTTTCCTTGAAATACATGTGCACACTAGATTACATAAAAGGGTATAGATGAGTTAGTGGATTTTTCAACTAAAACACTCATATTATAATGGAAAACTAGTGTTGCTGGAGTAAATTTGCTAAAATTCTTGAAAGAATTTAGTGTCAAAGATCAAAATTAAGGGAATCTAAGTTAAGGTAATCAAACTTTTCCTTAATTCCTTCATCTATTCCACGAAAATTGGGTTTTTTGGTTAATTTTAAATGAATGCATGCTTGGAAAGTGATGAATTAGTGAAATTGAACATGATAAATTGCTGTTTTGGTTGTTGTTGTTGTAATTAGATGAGGGTTTGACCTAGGATCGTTCTGCGTGAGCTTCGTTACGATCCAGAGTTGAAAACACCATAAAAAGTCTCAAATTCACGTAGCACAGCAGCCCTGCCGAGCTTAACGTCATTCCGACGCCGTCCATGTTAAAGGCACGACGTCAGGGCAGCATGTACGACGCCACGTAGCACCATGGCCATAAATGCATGACACCATGATGGCCCCGCGACTTAGGTTGGGGCCCGGTCTGGGGCCTCAGCACCGTCACGTACATGCACGGTGCGACAACAGCGCCAGGACTCTTAAAAACACTAAATTTTTTATTTCAAATGCGAGATTTGGAAAATCGATTCTAATTAACCTACAACACTTTTAATCAATCTAAAACACATAATTAACTTCAGGGGACTACGGGGACCATAGCCCGGGTACCAAAGAGCTAGTCAGGGTGGAATTCGGGAGTCCGAAAAAGTTAGAGCGCGTATTGAGGTGCATAAAACCCATTGGAAAGGTTTACAAAATTCATGGTGTGATTTTATCGATATCGAATTAAATGTGTGACTGTTGGTGGCCATAGATGGGTTCTTACTCTAAATTCAGTTATATATATATATATATTGGTTATGGCTACATCACTTACAGAGGTTGCTTATTTTAACACACGTGTTGACGAAAATAGAATGTATCTACGACCGTTGGGAGGGATGTAAGGCGTTCCCTTAACATGAAATAGCGTCTGGAAGAGTTTCACTCGTTCACCGTAGTTGGGGTTTTGTCACTGTAAGCTTGCGATTGTTAACGTGGCTCATGTCCTATTTTATCAATGTACTGGCTGGTTTAGGTTGAGGTTTCTCATGTTATTCGGTTGTTTATTTACTACTGTTTTACTTTTGAGCCTGTATAAATTTATGTGTTGTTACATTACTTGCTGCTGTTTTTACATGTCGAATGCTGCCTACATTCATATGAGTATGATTTTCCATTACTATATGTATTACATGCATGTCTTGTAGTTTATCAATTTCTATTCAAGAATATTGTGTGGACTTCTCTTGGGATCTTGCTCATTGAACTCATCACTGTATTTGTTGGGCGATCAAGTGTAAATCTTTCGACGAGCAAGGGCAATGAGGTTTTAGGCGACTACCTCTGTGTTACTGACGCCAGCTCGTGTTTGACTATAATATGTATGTATTTATATTTTGTTGGGTTTTGGGGACTGTAGAACACTGAATACATGTATATGGATCTTTTGATGTACTTATTTCGCCTTTGTTATATACATGATATCCTGATATCCTTTTGCCAGGTTTTCCATTACTTAGGATTGTTAATTTGCATAATTAATTCACACTTAAGGACTTCCGCTGTAAAATGATAATGAAACATGATAGATTAACTAACTAGTTAAACAAGTTTATTAGTAATTATATGAAGAATAATTGGTTAAGCTATGGTTAGTTGGAAACGTGGAAGCAACCATTTAGGCCGCGGGGCATCATAGATAAGCAGGTCGTGATGTGGTAGAGCTTGGTGACGTGTGATGCAACATGGAGGTGTCCAGGGTTGCCTCGGGATTTGGGGTTACCGCAGTTTGGTATCAGAGCGAAGCTCGATGGAGCCTCGACAATAGTTTAATGAAATCGAATAAAACTTAATAAACAAACATTAGATGTGGAAACCTGAATATCCTGACTTAGAATCCTTTTTGGTACGTAAACTTGAGTCGGTTAGCGATAGGGCTTATATACGTGCTGCCTAGCTGAATTTACCTACTATTGATGTTGGTCAGACGAGTGATCAAACCAGATATGAGGGCTTGAACCTGGCACTAGTTGCGCAATTCGCAGCTTACAATAGGCAATTTGAGCTATTGATGGATATGATGCGCATACAAACAGCTGTGCCTGCATTACTTATCGCTGCCTGGATACAGAGCGCGACTGAGACGACAGTGACTTCGACGACGACAGTCGCACCGACAATTCAGGTCGTACCGACACAGGAAGTAGTAGAGGAGACTCCCACAGTGATTGTCACATCAAAAGTAGTACAAACCAAGACAAGGGTAGGTACGACTACATCACTGACAGCTACGCTGGCTCAAACAATTGTATTTGAGACTTCGATGATAGCATATGTCAAGTTGATGAGGGAGTTCATCAAACTCGATTCCGAATATTTTAATGGAAGTGGAGACTTAGAGGCAGCCAAAAAATGGTTGATTGCACATAAGAGGCTACACAAGCTACAGTGGGTTTACAAGAGCATACATGCGTGGATATCAAGGCATATGCTGAGAGGAGATAATGTTGTGTGGTGGACAGCGTACACATACACCTATCCATATCTGACCAAATGGGCTGAGGTTCGACAGATCTTCTACAATTAGTACATTCGATCGAGATCTAGTTGAGGCTGAGAGAGGAGATTCTGGCTTTGAGAAAGGGCAGCCGGTCAGTGCTACAGTACATGGATAGATTTCAGAATTTATCATAGTTTTCCACGGATCTCGCGGGCACCGAGAGATTACATATTTATTACTTTGTCTAAGGGTTGATTAAGGACATCACCAGAGCCATTGTTTCCACTGGAACCTAGACACTACATGAATTTTATGATAGAGTGCTCACACGTGAGACACATTTGATGCTGAGAGGTGAGAGGCGTTTATCTGCCAAGCCTGAGAGGCAGACATGACATAGTTTTGGATAAAAGAGGCAGAGAGATCAGGATGTCAGATATGACAAGCAGTATGGTCGAAACTGCAGGGACGCTGACTAGACAGCCAAAGCTTATGTTGTACATGCATTACCAATGCCACCGTAGAGACAGACTCAGGACTAGGGAGGCAGATACCAGCAATGGGTTCAGGGTACATAATAATTATGAATAATTGTAGTTAAAGTTCATGCATGCATGTGTGGTAGGGCATGGTATGCCATGGTAGGTCATGGTACAGCGTGGTATGTCATGATATCTTATGGTTTATTATGTCTATTATGTTGTGACAAATGATAGGAAAGGTTTAGGGTTACCTAGTGATAGGTAATTGGGTTAGAGTAACTTGGGTACTGAATCAGGCTGAGAGTAGGTTGCAGAGGTGTCGAGGAATGTGACGGATCATGATGAATCGTTAATTAGGTAATTATATATAGGTTATTTATATATTTTTTATTGTTAAGTCTCCAAAATATTAGTCTAATTGTCCTCATTTATTATTTTCAGGTTTATTAGAGTGTGCGGCTGAATCTGAGATGCAAAACTACACAAAATTGAGTATTCATATGTCCAGATCCATTCTATATTGAAAATCATGCTAGTGCGCATCTCGAGGTAAATTTGGTGGGGCCCACACGTGAGGAACAAAGGTTATGATGTGGTGAACATGGAATGGGGTAGCGTGATTGATGCGTTGATCAATTAATAAAGTGGCAATCCAGTGTAGCATGGTGTATGGAGGTTGATGTGAATGCTTGAAATGTCCATGGGATCGGCCTCGAGAAGCATGCCGTGGTGAGATGAAGAAGATCAACAGCTAGACATATATGGTGTATGTTGCTTTGTTTGCATGATTTAAGGAGAAAAGTTAGGAATTAAGAATCTGTTTTTGACTTTGGGTTATGATGTAGTGAACATGGAATGGGGTAGCGTGATTGATGCGTTGATCAATTAATAAAGTGGCAATCCAGTGTAGCATGGTGTATGGAGGTTGATGTGAATGCATAAAATGTCCATGGGATCGGCCTCGAGAAGCATGCATGGTGAGATGATGAAGATCAACAGCTAGACATATATGGTGTATGTTGCTTTGTTTGCATGATTTAAAGGAGAGAAGTTATGAGTTAAGAATCTATTTTTGATTTTGATCCGAAATATTTTAATATATAAACATAAGGTATATTATATATACACATAGATAGATAGAAATAGGAAAGAGAGAGATATATATATGACTTGAGAGGATCGAATTGGAGGACTCTCTCTCAAAGTCGACTTCTAATTTCTCTCATCTATTCGACACTTCGATTCCCTTTTCTCCCTCTCCATTTCTATTATTCTTTACTTTTGTTTTATGTTCTTCCATGAGAGACTAAACTCATGGCCTGGGCAAGACTGCGAGGGAGGTTTGATTATGCTCATCTATGGATTTGTGAGATTTATTTATTTTTATTGCATTGCATTGCTTTCTATTTTTATTTTATTTTCTTTAGTATTGATTGAATAATTATAGTTAATTTCATATTTAAAATCTAATTCTTTTGTCAGTGAGTCGTAAGCATCAGTCCTTATGCAATAAGACCACACTAGTGACAATCGACCCTACCAATTGGTTCACCTCTTTTGGGACCAATAGAGTACCTTAGGAATCTAGGCTAAATCGAACACACTAGTGATCCGGTTGTCTAGGTGTGGTACCTTCACAAAACCCATTGCGGTCATCATGTTAAACCCAATGTGCTTGAGCATAGGGTTGTACGATTGGCTAGGGAAATAGTTATTGTCGTACCTTGGCTATCTAGATTAGGAAGTTTGAGGAACCGCGTATGTTACCTGGTCTATAGCTACACTAGAATACTTTTGATTTGCATAGTTTACATAAATTAATGACCAAATCCAATATTTTATCGAATCGAACTTGTATGTCTTGACCTAGGTATTTTTATTAATTGTTTTTAAGGCTATTTCCTTTGTTTATTTATTTTCTAGTATTTAGATTAGTTAATTTAATCACTTTCTTAAACCCCTGATTCCCCTTTTTGTTGTTTTTGGCCTTAGAAAGATTACCGATCTTTGTGGGACCGACCATTTGCCACTATTATGCAAATAGTTGGTTTAGGCTATATTTTATTGATGTGTTCGGCGCGCGTCAATTTTTTGCGCCGTTGCCGAGGATTGATTTTTTTTTCTTTGATTTTTATTTATTTATTTACTTTATTTTATCTTGTATTTAGTCTCTTGCCCTTAACACTTTTGCAGGTAATTCCATAATGGCCTTTTACTTCCACAACTATGGTCGATTCGAAGACTCATACTATTATGGTGTGAATAAGGTAGGTATGTCACGTAATGGACATCAATTTTATAATTCGCAATCTTTTGTGCAACAGGTTGGGGTTTGTGGAAATCGTGGGGAGTACTTTCATCCCATGTATCCTTGTCCTCACTATCCGAAGTATATGAATCATCAGGTTCCAGCTATGCATCGCCACAACCCAATTTCTATATGTCTAGGCGAAATCCACAGATTCTTCAACAAGAATAGAGAAACATTGCAGACATTGACAGAGATATGATCTCCGACTGACTTTCTCAGAGCACTACTCAATAGCTCTTGCTGGAGGATATACAGCGTATAAACCCAAAATTGCAAAATTCAGAAACTTAAGTTACTACTATACTTGAGCATTTGATGGATGAGAAAGAATTGTCTCTGCAACCAGTTTCTGACTCAAAAGAGATCGTGAATGCTGCTACATTAAAAGTGTTGAGTTTGAAGAGTTCTCAATTGTGGACGAGTATTTGGCGAACAGAAGGAAACACTAGAAGTTTCTTCACATGAGCCGGACATTACCATTGCATAGAATAGAGATGATGAAGCTGAGAAAGAAATTGGAGTTATTTTTGAAAGACCGGAGGAGCCACATTTAGAGAGCAAGGAAGACTAACCCTTGGTGTTGGAGAAACCACCCACCCTCCCATGCATATTTGTTAAACCTTAGAAGGAGGTGGAAGTAAAGGAGTGTTCACATATTTTCTACACCACCGACACTTTTATGTTGGATGATCATGATGCGACAAATTCTTTTGTGTTAGAGGTCCCGAATGAGCTCCCAAGTTTGAAGGAGGGTGTGCATTTTACATTGCCTAAAAATATAGATGCACCATTTGTTGTTGATATATCGAAAGGAGAGGGCATCACGTGATAAATCATGTCAAGTCTAGCCAAAGACTTAAAAGAAATGCGCTCGTTGGGAGGCAGCCCAGCTTTTTTTATTTCACTTTTATTTCTTGCATTTATTTCAGTTTAAGTTTAGTTTTAGTTTTTTTTTATGTTTAATAAAGCCTTAACTTGGTCTCTTGGATTTCTACAGGTGCTATGTTTGATGAGCACCGAAGGCATTAGCGTACCCTCTGAGTTTTGCTAGATTTGACTATGGACTACATTTTTTTTTGGAGTAATTTGAGCATTTTCTTGGGAATTAACATATTAATTGGATTTTTGGCATCTTGAGACTTGGTTGGGACATATCCCACTGAAGTTGCCGCATTAGTGACATGTCTATAAGTAGACTCAAAAACTTAGACTTCATTCCATCATCTTGTTGATTTCACCCTTAGTTGAAAGACTTCGGGCTCGCAAGATTTGATAGAAATTATTTAAGTTAACTCATATGCTTATTAGTTCTTGCTCTTATTATCATGATTATTTTTTTCATAGTTTCCTTAGTCATCTAGACTTGAGAGATTTAGTGCATTCACTAGTTTTTGGAGAATTTTGTTATGCATGCATTTGTGTCAACTTCTTATTTATTTATCCATGTTCTTTTTCACCACTATTCTTTTTCTTTTTGTTGCATGCATTCCTGTAATTGTTTTGAACCTTGAGGACAAGGTTCAGAATAAGTTAGGGGGTACTTTATAATTTGTGGATTGAGTTGGATGGATTAGATTTCTTTGCAAAAGATCGCAGGTGAGATCTTTAAATTTCTCAATTATATGCGGTTATATGCGGTTGACGGATGGTAATGGTGGTGTTTAGTGTCTTTTTATTCTTTCATTTCTCCCATTTCTTTTCCCTCCATACTTCTCTTTCTCATTTCATTAGGAGTTGATACACTTATACAAGTATTTAGTATAGTTTTCATTTTTATTATTGTTTAAAGTCACCCGAAATTTTGTGTCATGCCTTTGGTTGTGGATGAGTACATTATGGTTGACTTTTTGACTTGAAACTTATGGAAAATTAGGAGAAACACGCACTCGAGTCCGTAGTCTGGCATTTTTATGATTTCATGATTAGGGACTTAGTATGATGGTTAAGCCTTATGCTAGATATCATAGGGGGCAGACGGTCAAAATTGTGCAAGTGATGATATTTTAACTCACATTGGAGAATTCGCTTAATCATAGTGAAAGTGAGGACGACTAACATGAGTTTTCTTAAAACAAAATATAAAAATGGAGCAGGGAATCAAAATATGAGAAAATTGGTTTTCACCCCATATTACTTGAAAAAATATGGAGAAAAATAAAATAGAGAATATATACATAAAATGAATAAAGGCGAAAGTTTATGAAAACTCTTTAAATAAAAAGAAATGAGATTGTAAACTTGATGTATAGACCAAGAAAACTCGTGAATCTTTCTATGTCTTTAGAGTATGATCTTAATTATGTTTGGGTTGTGGTTCTTGACATATCATAACTCCGAAATTTCCTGAGTGGCTTGTTAACTTGGCGACTACGTAAATCAAAGGAACTCCATGAATTTTGAATCGGACATAGGATTAGTTGAGTCAATGCATATCTATATTAGTAGTCTAGTTTACTTGTGTTTAGTCATTCACACCTTTGCTCGGGACGTGCAAAGTCTCAAGTTTGGGGCATTTGATAAGTCATTAATTAGGTAATTATATATAGGTTATTTATATGTTTTTTATTGTTAAGTCTCCAAAATATTAGTCTAATTGTCCTCATTTATTATTCTCAGGTTTATTGGAGTGTGCGTTTGAATCTGGGGCAAAAAACTATGCAAAACCAAATATTCATATGCCCGGATCCATTCTACATCAAAAACCGCACTAGTGCGCATCCCGAGGTGAATTTGGCGGGGCCCACACGTGAGGAACAAAGGGTTATGACTTGGCGAACATGGAATGGGGGTAGCGTGATTGATGCGTCGATCAATTGATAAAGTGGCGATCTAGTGTAGAATAATGTATGGATGCATGAAATGTCCATGGGATCGACCTCGAGAAGAGTGACGTGGTGAGATGACGAAGATCAATAGCTAGACATATATGTTGTATGTTGCTTTGTTTGCATGATTTAAGGAGAGAAGTTAAGAGTTAAGAATTTGTTTTTGAATTTGATAGGAAGTATTTTAATATATAAACATAAGGTATATTATATATATACATAAATAGATAGAAATAGGAACAGAAAGATATATAAGACTTGAGAGAATCGAATTGGAGGACTCTCTCTCACAGACGACTTCTAATTTCTCTCCTATATTCGACACTTCGATTCTTTTTTTCTCCCTCTCCACTTTTATTCTTATTTACTTTTATTTTGTGTTCTTCTATGAGAGACTAGACTCATAGCCTAGGCCAGACCACGAGGGAGGTTTGATTGTGCTTATATATAGATTTGTGAGATTTATTCATTTTAATTGCATTGCTTTTCATTATTATTTTATTTTTTTGGTATTGATTGAATAATTAGAGTTAAATACATATTTAAACTCTGATTCTTTTGCCAATGAGTCGTAAGCATCCGTCCCTATGCAATAAGACCACACTAGTGGCAATTGACCCTAACAATTGGTTCGTCTCTTTTGGGACTGGTCGAGTACCTTAGGAATCTAGGCTAAATCGGACACACTAGTGATTCGTTTGTCTAGGTGTAATGCCTTCATAAAACCCATTACGGTCATCGTGTTAAACCCAATATGCTTGAGCATAGGGTTATTCGATTGGCTAGGGAAATAGTCATTGTCGCACCTTGGCTATCGAGATTAGGAAATGCGAGGAACCGCATTTATTACCAGGTCTATAGCTACACTAGAATACTTTTGATTTGCATAGTTTACATAAATTAATGACCAAATCCAATCTTTTATCGAACCGAACTTGTATGTCTTGACCTATGTATTTTTATTAATTATTTTCAAAGCTATTTCCATTGTTTATTTATTTTCCTAGTATTTAGATTAGTTAATTAAATCACTTTCTTAAACCCTCGAATCCCTTTTTTGCTGTTTTTGACCTTAGAAAGATTACCAATCTCTTTGGGATCGACCCTTTGCCACTATTATACAAATAGTTGGTTTAGGTTATATTTTATTGACGCGTTCGACGCGCGTCAGATCATGATAACCTCAGTGGAATGCGCTTATATCTTAGTGCAACACTACGTCTCCTGTAATGGGTATGAGAGTAGCGGGGTGTTCAAAGGAACATAAGTGATACTATCAGGGTGTAAGGCGTGGTCACACAAGGATAGGTTAAGTAACTAGAGGTTCCTCGAGATTTAATTTAGGGGATGAAACTTCCCCTAGTTAGGAAGAATTGTAACAACCCAAATTAATTAAACTAGGATTTGCGTTAATCTCGGGGATTAACTGCTGTAATTCGGGCTTTGCGTGGACAAATCGGTTGACTCGGACATGAGAATCGAGGGCATATGTTATTGATGGATGATGGTTGTTTATATTACGATGTTTAAAATCATTATTCATTGTATTGCATTGCATGTGTGTACGTTGCTAAAGGGTGAGTTGGTGTGACGGGTAGTTACATTAAGAAGCGTGTCGATGTGGGTATCGGGTAGTAGTTACTCGAGGATGCTAGACTAGGCTAACTATAGTAAATAGTGGATAATTGAACCACAGCCTAAGTTAGTTATTTAAATAAAGTAAAATATGACGCACCTCAAGATGAGTGTCGGGGTGTCGAGCACCAAGTTCTGAATAGGCGGGGGTTAGTGGGACCCGCAAATATGATAATTATGTGACTAAACACACTAACTGTATATAATTATATGCTTAGGTGAATTCAATTGATCAAATAAGTGGATTTTACTATGGTTTGAATAGGAATTAATTGAACCTTTGATAAACCAAGTGATAATTCTAGAATGTATACAACAAGGCAAGATGAGTGTCACATTGGAGTCATAAAGTGATGTTGGACAGTTCAAAACAAAACCATAAGATTGTCCTTGAGATACGTGTGCACACTAGATTACATAAAAGGGTATATAAGGATGAGTTAGTGGATTTTTCAACTAAAGCATTCTTATTATCATGCAAAACTAGTATTGATGGAGTAAGTTTGCAGAAATTCTTTAATTTGGTGTCCAAGATCAGAATTAAGGGAATGTAAGTTATGGTTATCAAACTTCTCCCTAATTCTTTCATCTATTCCAAGAAAATTGGATTTTTTTTTGTTAATTTTAGATGAATGCATGCTTGAAACTTGATGAATTAATGAAATTGAACATGATAAATTGTTGTTTTAGTTACTTTTGTTGCTGTATTTGGATGGGGGTTCGACCTAGGATTGTTCCGCATGAGGTTCTCCACGATCTGTAGTCAAAAACTCCATCAAAAGTCTCAAATTCTCGTAACACAGCAACTTTGTGAGCTTAACGCCATTCTGGACCCGTCTATGTTAAAGGCTCGATGACAGGGCAGCACACATAGTGCCATAATGGCTCCGTGACCTGGGTTAGGGCCTGGTCATGGGCCTTGGCGCCACCACAACGCTAAGACCCTTAAAACACTAAAATTTTATATGGCAAATGTGGGATTTGGAAAAATCAATTCTAATTAACCTAAAACACTTGTAATCAATCTAAAACACATAATTGACTTTCAGGGGACTAAGGGGACTATAGCTCGGGCACCGGGGAGCTAGTCGTGGTCGAATTCGAGAGTTTGGGGAAGTTGGAGCGTGTATTGAGGTGCGAAAAAACCCATTGGAAAGCTTCACATAATTCATAGCTTGATTTTATCGATATCGAATTACATGTATGACTACTGGTGGGTACACATCGATTTTCACTCTAAATTCGGTTACATATATTGGTTGTAGCTAAATCATTTGCACGAGTTGTTTGTTTTAGTATGCGTGTTGACGGAAGTAAAATGTATCTACGACTATCAGGAGAGATGTAAGGTGTCCCTTGACTTGAAATAGCATCGAGAAAGGGTTCACTCGTTAACCTAGTTGGAGTTTAGTCGTTGTAAGCCTGTGAGTATATACATAGTTCTCGTCCAATTTCATTGATGTACCGGCAGATTTAGGTCGAAGTTTTCTCGTGTTATTCGGTTGTTTATTTACTACTGTTTTACTTCTGAGCCTTTTTAAATTTGTATGAGTTGTTACATTACTCGATGTTGTTTTTGCATGTCGTATGCTACTTACATTCCTATGAGTATGATTTTCTGTTGCCAGATATATTACTTGCATGTCTTGTAGTTATCAGTTTTTATTCATGAATATTGTGTAGACTTCTCTTTGGATTTTACTCACTGAACTCGTCACTGTATTTTTGGGTGATCGAGTGCAGATCCTTCAACAAGTAAGGGCAAAGAGGTTTTGAGCGACTACCTCTGAGTTACTGACACCAGCTCGTATTTAACTATAATATGTATGTATTTATGTTTTGTTGAATTTTAGGGACTGTAGAACACTGAATATAAGTATATGGATCTCTTGATATTTATTTCGCCTTTGTTATATATATGGTATCCTTTTGCCGGGTTTTCCACTATTTTGGATTGTTAATTTGCATGATTAATTCACACTTAAAGACTTTCTCTATAAAATGATAATGAAAGTTGATAGATTAACTAACTAGCTAAACAAATTCATTAGTAATTATATGTAGAATAATTGGCTAAGCTAGGGTTAGTTGGAAACGTGTAAGCAACCATTTAGGTCGCGAGACGTCATAGATAAGCAGGCCATGACGTGGCAGGGCTTGTTAACGTGTGATGCAACATAGAGGTGCCCAGGGTTGCCTTGAGACTTGGGGCCGCCACATGAAAGATTTCAGTTTGATTATCGCAAAGTGTATGGGGATATACTTGAAATTTTGATAGTTAGCCAATGTTGCCAAACATGGACACATGGTATCTACATAGCAAGTTTGGGCCTTAATAATTGGTCAAGTTCACACCTAATATTGTAATGAATTCATCAATGTAAACAAGCCTAGATCTACATGACCCAATAAACTTTCTAAAATCATCAACATAGTATATAATAGGCAAAACCAATCTTTTGGTCCTTGAACTTTGAAGGTTTTACACTTTTGGTCCCTCAACTTTGAAAACAACACGTTTGGTCCCTCAACTTTTCATATAGTGTAAATTAAGTCCTTCCGTTAGTCCAGTCGTTGATATTGATGATGTGGCGAAAGTCAATCGCCACGTGCCACGTAGCGCCACGTGCCATGTGGCACCACGTGGCAATCATTTTCATCTGAACCGGTTGGTTCAATGAACCAACCGGTTCAATAAAAAACCAAATCAAACTCTAGAAATAAGCCCTAATTATTTGGTTTAGGTGATCGAATGAAATAGAAACCTCCCAAACCTCTCGTGCGCATCCCATTATCTCCTCTCTCCCTCTGCGTTTCCTCTCTTCTCCTCTCTGTGCATATCTCTCCCGCTCTCCCTCGCGCCTTGCTCACGTTCTCTGCCTCGCTCATGCTCACGCCCTCGGGCATCACTGTGCGCATCCCATTCGCTCGCGGTTCTCTCACGATCGTGGTTGGGGTTCTTTTTTTGCGGTTCTCTCCCCATTCGGTTTCACTCTCTTTGCAATCTTTTTGTTCTGTTTATTCTTGTATCTTGTTTGTTATATGAAAAATGGTGTCTTTCAATTTTGCTCCCTTGACCGCAACATGCATTTTCTTCTAAATCTCACTGACTTTTTTTTATTTATGAAGTAGGTTTAATTGCAATTTTTCCTATGATTTTTCATATATATAATTTGTGCATTAGTCCATTGAATCTTTAAAAATTGGCTTTAACAAAAAAATCTCTTAAAATTGGCATATCTAATAAAATGACCTTTTGAGTGGTCGAAAGTGAAGTAGAAGTACCAACTCTTGAAACCACCTTGTAAATTAAATGCAATACAAAACAATAATAAAAGAAGAAGTAGTACTCAAAATCTTGTCAAAGAAGACTTTCACTTTCAAGCGTAAATGTAACTTTCATCAGTCATCACATTGTTTATAAAGAAATGAAAGAAGCAGAGCTTTTGGTCTTAGGAGAATCACACAAATAAGAAGAAAATTGTTCAGTGACTGACTACAAAGAGTGACACATTTCATAACATTGAATTTATAAATGTTGATGCCTGGCCTTCTATATGTGTATCTAAATGTAGGTAGTATCTCAAGGAACTTCACTACATTTCTTTGTATTTGGGAAGCAAAGTTTGAATTCTTGGGGAAGCTTATGGTTTGTCTGATATATATTGGTCGTGCTCTCTGTTGTAGTAGTAAAAGAACATTGTACTTGTGTCTTTCCTCTTTCCATGCAAACCCAACTATACAAAGGCCCAATCCCAAATTAATTAAAGTCGGGAGCACCCATCAAACTTTTATGTTAGCTGTCAATTTATCGCAACTTTCCCCTATTTATTGAGTATGAAAAATATGCTTGATAGCCTTCCTTCTTTATTCGGACTTGAGACCACTATTCAAGCCAACTCTCTATTTTTATTTTCTATTACATTGTAGTATCATATATGTAATGTAGCATTTTTTTTTCAATGGTATACTCCTCTAAAATGTAGCATTGAAGACAAAGTAGTTGTAGGCGTGATTATTCACAAAGTAAATCTGAGCATCAAATTCAGATGGATCAGAGTCTACGGTAGAGGTTCATCATTAATGTTTATGAAATAAATATTTCTTCTTTTGTTTATTGCAATTGTTCTTGCTATATCAATGTTCTTATATTTTGCTTCGGGTTCTGAAACCTACCATTTTTTCTCTCTTGGATCTCCTTGTTCCGTCCTTGGTGGAAAGAGCTAACCATGTTGATGTGGATGAGGTCGTAAAGCTTCGAGCAGAGAATAATTTATTGAGGTCAAAATTTGCGAAGTTGTATCAAGAACTTGAGGCACAAAAAAATGATATTTTGTATTAAAATTAATTGTACTAATTGCAACTGGATGGTGTATTTGGGTTTTATCACAAAAATAATTGCATTAAATTTGCTGAATGTCAGGGTCAAGATGTAATAGTTTTGTATCATGAACTACTCATGTGAACTAATTTTTTTTAAGCCTCATATGTACTAGTTTAAGATTTTATATACTTAACGTTATTTATATACGTGTCTTCCACTATATTCTATGTTATAATTACTTATTTCTGTTAGATTAGGAAAAAAATATAAATAATTGCTTATAATATACCTACACAGAGAGATGGATACATATCATACATATTGGATAAGAGAATGATGCATGCGCCACACAAAAGAGGGTCACATGTTTGACATTCATACATATCATACAACAATTAAAAGCCAAGAGTTTCAACATATATATTATAATCATTATGAGATGAGTGCCTATATCGATCTTGACATTCAAATTCTTGTTTATGAGCACACAAATCGATGTGCTATAAATGAAATGTGATATTTGAATTATAAAAAATATTTTCCATCATTCTCTTCCCCACCTCACTTACAAGTAGTACAACCAAAATTTTCCATCAATGTCTTCCCCACTTGTCACTTACAAGTTGTATTTTCAAAATAATATTAAAAAAAGTAACAAAAATGTGAAAGATCTTTGAGTTAACACTTGAACATTGTGAAGAGCCTAAAGATCTTTGGTTTTAGAGTGAGTTTATAAACTTTGCGTTGGTGCTCCGGTGGGTGTAGAAGTTTCAGTTGGGGGCACAGTGTTGACTTGCTTCCATACTCCTCCATACAAATATCTTGGTCTCTTGCCAAAAGTTCGCAAACAAGTAAAACATATCTCTCAGTATGTAAGAAAGATTAACCACTACTTTGACAAAAATAAATAGGACATATAGAACACATAAAACTTTGCCACTATAAATGAAACATTGAACTACACAAGATCGGAGTTAGCATTAACCTGCCATGTAACGGCTCCGTTCTTGGAGTAGCATACTCCAAATCCTTTACAGCCATAATGGGGAGTTGATCGTTTTTTCTTTGGCACTTGAACATCTTCATTGTGCTTCCTTTTAGTTGACTCGACACTTCCTTGAGTATTTCCTTGAGAATTATCTCCATTGTTCTTATTTTGTTGAATTTCTTTCTTGCCTTTGTTATTCTTTTGTCCATTTTCTGTGTTGCCATTGTTCTTCTGTTGTACATTATGCAACAAAAAATTTGGGTGCCATAAGAAATGGAACAAGAAATAATTTATATAGGAAATAAGCTAACAAGAACTGGCATCAACTCGCCTCAACATTATTAGCTCTAAATGGGCACGGTTGTTTGTTGTGCCCCTTTGACTAAAATATTCGACATGTCTTTTTGATCTCCTGGACATTTTCTTGAACATAGGTGGCTCAATTCTAATACCATCTGTCTCAGGCCACAAATTCTTCCCTGGAACTACACCCATTATGTGCTTGTATGCCTTTAAGTATGTTTCTTTGTGATACCAATGCGCCACAAAAACCTCGGGTGTCTAAGAATGATGGTATATAGTAAAAATACTATGAGGGCATGGAATTTCAATAAAGTTCCATTCTCTGCATGAACATGTTCTTGCCTTCATGTCCACCTTGTGTTTGTCAACTCCATTGTACACACTAGACATTTCATATTCGTTGTGTCCGTTCCATTATGCCCTCCAATCGAAAGATTTTTCTTTATTTTTCTCCAACTTAGACAAAACCTGAGGATAGACATCACAATGCCACTTGGTTGGTTCTTGTTTCTTCTTCACCAACCTTTTCATGACCTTACGCCTTATGCCCTCCAACATCGATATTATGGACTTGCATCTTGCCTCTAAAATCCATCAATTGAATGTCTCGGCCAAGTTGTTATCAACGACATCACAGTTAACCTATGATTACATACAAAGCCTTCAAATACATAATGATTCAAATTAATATAATATTTTTCATAAATAAATAATACAACCATTACATCACCTTTTCATTGAAATATACCTTTGAACATTTCTCAACTTCGTACCCCATTGCATCTTTCTCGCAACTGCTGCCTAAATCTGCCAACGCACTCATTTTATCCTGTCGTCATGATATAAAATAGAATTATAATAAGATAAATAGAATTGGATGTCGATACAAGATAATTAAGCGAGTTGAGACACACATAGTACCTTTAGTTCCGAAACTGTTGTAGCTCGTGCACAGTTCAAAAATGTAATCTTTCTTTCTTCACCTCGCCATTTCTTTGCCCAATTAGCATAGACATGCCTCGCACACCTCCTACGCTCTGCCTCCGGTAAAACTAATTGAGTTGCACATTCTAGACCCTGCAAACATTAATGAGAAATGACAAATGTCAAACAAAAAACAAGCTTATAAAACTACTTTGAAAAATGAGGTAAACGCGAGCCACATGTTACCTTTTGCATGTCATACATAATAGTAAGGCCTTCTCCATCACCAAGTTGAATATCGCGTTGTATGCACCTAATGAACGAAGTCCAAGTGGTCGTGTTTTCAACTTGTACAACATCGCATGCTATTGGAAACATCTGGTTGTTTCCAACTCTCCCAATTGCACATAAAAGTTGGCCTTTGCATAGACCTTTCATGAAACAACCATCAAGTCCAATAATCTTCCGACATCCCTCGAGCCAACCTTTTTTACATGCATAAAATTTGGTAAAAGTTTGTCTATCACCCCCTCATCCATACTAGAATTGATAATACAAGTTGACCCGAGATTTGAGGTGTGGATAATTCCTACAGTAATGCAACAAAGCATATTCACGTTGGTAGTAACCAATAAATTCCATGAGAATAATATGTCTTGCTTTGGCCACAACAGAGAAATTGACATGCAACTTCATCTCTTTTTGACATATGGTTGTCAACGTTTTCAATGTAATGCCAGGTTGATTGTACACACGATCCTTCAGTTGGACAACCACATATTTATAGTTGGCAAGCTTCACCTTCTCCACTCTTTGACACTTGTGTGTATGAACATAAATGTTCAGGGTAAGAGTCTCATCGTTGGTTTCCATAAAGACCAAAATTTTCCATGGGCACCCTTCCTTGCACCTTGCTCCCAACCTTCTTTTATCATTCTTCACCAATTTAATGCCAAACCCCTTCTTTATGGCATATTTCTTCACAGCTTATCGTGCCTCAGACATAGATGTGAAAATCATTCCTAAATAGAAAACTGGAATATCAGAGTTAGTGTCAAATCGCAACCTACGGTTCTTCCTCCTTACAAACCTATTCTCATCTTCAGAACCAATCTCACTGTAATATGACCCCATAACATCACTTTCAAATTACTCACTTTCATTACCATCACTATATTCCCCAATCGGATAATCAATCGTTGCTCCTACAACTTCATCATCACTTACCAATTCTTCAACCAAATAATCATTCGCCGCTTCTTCACTATTTTCATCCCCCTCATCCCTTTCACACTCATCAATCTCGTCTCCTACTAGTTCTCCCTCATAAACCTGCAACTCTCTCCCTTCAACTCGAGATTCTCCCCTTTCATCATGTATCTCTTCTCCATCCCCTAGTACACATTGTCTATCTTGTCCATTATAATTTTTCAGTTTTTTTTTCTCCTCATTTTTGTTCTTTGACTCCTTAATTTTTTTTTGAGCTTCCTGTAACTCTTCATCATCATCATCATATGTGAAGACGGGCACGTCAAATAGTATGTCATCAAAAGTAGTGCCATCACATTCGTAATCCTTAAGCAAAAAAAATATTGCTTGCATTAACATTCGTCTCCTCATATAGATCCTCTTGTGTTGTAACAATTGTCTTTCCTTTATTTTTTTTTAACCCCACTTCCTTTGCATACAGCTCTAACAAAAGGTTGATTTTGCATCCCACCACTAACATTTATGTCCCTCACATGTTCAATGAAAAATTCTAGCAATCCCCATTCTTTTTCCCCTCACAAGCATTCAAAACATCAACATCGTTTTTCACTATAACAAAATCTTTCTTATCACAATTAAAATAGTACAAGGCGCTAATAGTAGTGTAGCCCAAGTCTTTCACGTAAGACGTGACGTTTGGATATGACAAAAGGTCAACATCAAAATGGGAACTAATGAGTTTTCTCTTTCCATTAATATATTGATCGCCTTTAAACTGACCCAATAAGATATGAAAAACCTCAACTTTTCAGCCATTTCTTAAACCCTGTCCACATTGCAATCACCAAAAAAACCAAAACACAATCATTCGTTAAAAGTTATAAAAATGTAAAAAATGTATAATTTGTGCCAAACATAAAAATTACAAGCATTGTTGTCACTTTTTTTTGAGAGGGCAACTAGAGTTGTTGTCACGCTTATAAATGAAAATTAAAATATTTATGCAAATTAAGAAAAAAAAGATAAGCATAAGTCTTAAGCTAGCCATTATCCCACCCTACATTTCAACATTAGAGAACAATGGGAACAATAAGTGTCAACTTCTATTATTAATATATGAGGTACAAGATTTAATATGAGGAGTTCAACTCATAGGACCACTTACAATTTACAATGTCATATCAATATGAAGTAGGGTCTCACTCATTCATGTGAATTTGACTAAAAAAAAACAAACAAAAAGCTGACTTTGTAGGCGAGACAATAGTTGTGGTGTCATCCATCCATATAAGACTAGCATTGAAAAATGTTATCTTGTTAGATACAAAAGACCTCTCTATGCGAGATTCATGTGGCGACGCCTCCCCGGGGTGACGTGTCTCCGTGTACTCCTTGCCAGTCGACCCTACTACACGTGTACGGCACCTGCCCGTCCTTTTCTTGTCTCGAAACTCGCATCCACTTGTGTGTACAGCGTATAAATGACATATGCAGCGGAAGTTGTACTTAAATGCAAGGAATATTAATCAATTTAACAAATCCTACAGTGGAAAAACCCTGAAAAGTATGTTGTATAAAGGCAGACGACTATACCATGTAAAGTATCTATGTACAATGTCATGTCACTCCCCAGTTCCCAAAAGAATCAAAATATCAAAATAATCACACGTACAAGTAATCCTCAGAGGTAGGCAGTCAGAGGTAGTCGCCTAAGATCCCCTTGCCTTTACTTGTACTCGGATCTGCACTCAATCATCACAGAAGAAAATGGATGACGAGTCCAATCAGTAAAACCCCAAGGAATTCCTCCGAGCATTCATATAAATAAGTGGAAGTCAATAAATACTGTTAAATAAACATGCGGAATGTAAACAGACAACTGTAAGTAGGGCATCGCATGCATAGATAACAATAAAGTGCAAATGTGTGTGCCTGTTCCAGTCAGACTAAACCATACTTCGGGATTCCCTTCCAGGATCCCACTAGTGGCGCACCCAACTAGCTATCACCTGATCCCTCTCGGTGGCCGGCGTAGACCTACGACGCACCGACACATGTAGCAGTTCAATAGCTCGGGTCGTTATCCACCGAGAACTCCTGATACACATGCTATGGTCTAGAATGCATAGATACACAACGATAAATCCGGTGGGGGTAACTCAACCAGCCGTGCAAACAATGACAAGATATAGATATAGGAAAAATCACAAGGAAATATTGGAATTGAATGGAATTATAAAGCAAAATAAATACTCAAGAGTTTTTCCATTGGGTTTTACAAACCTTACAACGCACTCCGATACCCCGTAATCAATCCTCGAGTCCAAGTCCACAGAGTCCTTGGTCGCCAATTGATCACCCGTGTCAACCTATGTCCATTTATCAATAATTTCGATTTAGTACGACCAATTTCTAAAAACTTAGGCCAAATTGCCTATTTTGCGCTTTTCGAGGCAAAAACCCCGCGAAAGTCGCGTCTGAAATATCCAAATATTTTATTTTTCATAGAAATTTATCAATTTTTATTTATTTTATCGAAATTTTTTTTTTTCGGAATTTCCCAATTTTTCAGGAATTTTTCCAAAATTTTCTTTCATTTTTTTTTAATTCTCTGTGGTTTGGGTTGGGGTTGCTTTCCACCCCAACCCCGGTGGAATCGATGGCTGGGGAGACACCCCTGCCATCACCACCACGACCCGGTTCGGCCTCTATGGCTGAACCCTTGTCTCGCCACCACAGCCAACCGAAACCCACAATAAAAAAAACCACTGAGACTCACCTCGATCGTGACGTCTCCACCTTTTCTTTTCTCCTTCCTTGCGCGTTCCTTCTTCTCCTCCTCCTCTCCTTTTCTTCTTCTCCTCTCGGTCTCCCGATCGGCTATGTGTGTGTGCATGGAGTGTGTGTGTGAGGTGTAGGTGTAGGTGAGGTGAGTGGACACGTGTTGTTGAATTTGGACAAGTGTTGTTGTTGAGTTAGATGTCTTGACACCTAAATGTGACACAGCTAAGACACTCGCCCGTGTTTTCGGCATTTCGACGCCCGGTTTTGCGTCCGAACCGTGATATACGCGTACCGCCGCGTCGCTAGCCACCCAATATCTATTCCATATTATTTACTTGGCAAATTTTTTTTATTCAATTTGTGTGTTTTCGTTTCCCCGACCTAATATTCGGTCCCGTCGACTACCTGATACCCGCGTCGACATGTATATCGAGGCGAATACCATTCACACACCCTCACATGTATTATTTTGCAACATACACACATGCGATGTATTTGAATAAATTACACCGCAAATAAGCAACCAACACACCATAAACTTCCATACCTAAGTCTCCGTGTGTCCTAGCCTACCGCGACGTCCACGTAGATTTGAGCTGGCGTCCGTGTCTGTAAATTGAATAGACATTATTAAAATGGGCTGTTACAATTCCTTTTTTTCTAACCAAACAAAAAGCTGACTTCATGTTTTTTATTTATTTCTTGGGGTCATAAATTCATGCATGAACATGTATTGTGGAGGCTTTGCACTTCTTCTCTAATTTAAAATACTCCCCCACAACTAATTAAGGTCCTCCACTTTAATAAAACCTAATTGACATTGTTCTTTATGGTTATACCCTTTCCCTTATTTAATCAAAAAAGCAAGAATTAATGATACTTCAAAGGTTTATTGGTTTCTTTGTCTTATTAACACATATAAGCTTTGATTAACTGTGTAAATTAGTAGTTCACACATGTGGATTGTAGCACGTGTTATGATTAGTGGATATATTAAAATGTTTTGGTATTAACTAATATATTCACATAGGCTTATTACATTAATCATGGCCCTAATATATACTATTATTGATTTAGTTCTTATAAGGCGGTTGATTAATTATCATTATTTGACTCAATATAACATTTAAGTGGTACTTATATACTTATATCGAATTGTTGCTTTCATGGCATGAGAACCCTATGAAACTAAAAAATATGGAACCATGAACCACCTGTACAATTGTATAAATTAATATGTACATGATGCATTTATATCAGCTCACGTTGATGCATGAAGACAAAAGTATTGGGAAAGCATCATGTGGTGATGCTAATTTAAAATGCCAACCAGATTTGACTTAATTAGCTGAAATTGTAATGGGAATAAAAAACGTACTTAGATAAAGCCATGGATGATGGATCTAATTAAATTATAATTAATTTGAAGGAGAATGTACAATGACATAATATGCATGATTAAACTAACTCGATGGGGGTAATAATGTTTAATTATTTTTTTAAGATATCAATGTTAATTAATTAATACTACGAGGTTAATTGACAGCGTGTTAGAGACCTCAGGATGTGTAAACTCACAGGCTGAGGTGAACACAAATATTTGTGTGCACCAATTATGACTTTGTTTTGGCAAATTTAGTTAATAATTCAACTGATCAATTAAAATCATTATGAAAGAGTTCTTACAGATATTGCACAAAAAACTAGATAAGCAGAATGGTTAAACGAGTTACAGTAAAGTAGTCAGTAAGATTGTAACAAAAAAAAATCAATGAGATTTAGAAGAAAAGGCATGTTGCAGTCAAGGGAGTAAAGTTGAAGGACACCATTTTTCAGATAACAAACAAGAAACAAGAATAAACATGTTGGAGTTGTTATCTAAATTGGATTTGTGTTTGAGTTTGATTAGGACTTCGAGTTAGAGTATGAGTCTATTTAGGGTTTCCTAGTTGGACTAGGAGTATGCTTATGTGAGTCTATAAATTAGAGTTAACCCCCCGCATTGCAATTAACGAGTTTATTTAAGTGAGTAATAAAGTGTGTCCTTGTGGTGTCTCTAAACCTAACATGGTATCAGAGCAAAATCGGTCTTGTGATTTTCAGATCTGAGATCTTGTTCGTGGAGAAGAACAGATTTGGGTTTCTTCATAGAGGAGAAGATACGAAGTGGCCCTGTTTGATTTGCGCTGAAGATCGAAAAAAAGAGAGGTGTAGACAGTTGCGTTTGGGTCGTTAGAGAGGACGATGAGTTGCGGTAGAATCGCAAAACAGAGAAGTCAAATTGCAGGTTGATTCGTTAAAGGAGAAGGTTGGTGCTATTTAGTTATTCAACACTTGATACATTATATCAACTTTCTTTGTCTTTATTGAAAAGATAAGGATTGTAGGTCCTGCGGAGAAATTGAAATTTGAACAATTTGTTCAAAGTGTGTGCGACATAGAGTTAAAATCAAAATTGGTTCTCTTATTTGGTGTGAATTATGGCGACATCAGGGAACGGTCAAATTCAACCGACTCTTCCGGCATTTGATGGGAATAAGTTTGATAGATGGAGCACTCAGATGAAAGTCTTGTTCAGTTTTCAAGGCTTGCTCGCAGTAGTTGAAGATGGGTTCGAAGACCCAAGGGCCACCGCTACCTCAACACAAAAGGAGCTTCGCAAGAAAGATAAGAAGACACTTTATTTTATTTTACAAAGCTTGATGATGTGGCGTTTGAGAGAGTGCAACTGGCAAAGCCATCAAAGGAAGCGACTTTAGAGACGTCCTACAAGGGTGTACAGAAAGCCAAGAAAGTTTGGTTGCAAACTTTGGGGCGACAATTCAAGTTGATCGAAATGGATGACTCCAAAGATATAAAGAAGTACACCAATCGTGTTCAGACAATCATCAATCAGTTAAAGATGAATGGCTAAGATGTCACCGATCTCAATGTGAACGAGAAGATTTTGCGCACCTTGACAACGAAGTTCGACCACGTAGTAGCTGCTATTATGGAGTCCGAGATAGATTATGAGACCAAGTCAGTTGAAGAAATCATTGGTTCATTACGAGCATATGAGCAACGAATCAATGAAAAAAGTGAAAAAAGTCAAGCCTACTAAGCAGGCATTGAAGACTGCAGTTGTCCCGAAGCTAAACAAGAATTATGGGTTCAAAGGCCGTGATAAAGTCAACAACGATGACAGAGGTCAGAATAATAATTAGTGGTGGGATAGAAATAAAGGTCGTGAATGAGACAAAGGTCACGATCGACAGAGAAATCATATTCAATGTTACAACTGTCGCAAATTTGGGCATATAGCTAGACAATGCAGGAGTAAGCAATCATCAAAGTCAGAGTTGGAGTCTCAGGAGCTGACAGAGCAAGATGAGTGTCATCGGACACTAATGATGGTTTCATCAGCCCAGGAGAATGCTCAGAGTAACATGTGGTATCTCGACAGTGCATGCTCTAACCACATGTGTGGCAATAGAGAATTTTTTGATGAGTTGGATGAGTTAGTGTTGACAGAGGTCAAGTTTGTTGATGATATGAAACTTTCAGTTAAGGGAAAAGGAAGAATTCTGATCCAGTTGAAGAATGGTGATCGCCATTACATTTCAGATGTGTTATATGTACCGACATTGACATGCAATTTGCTAAGTTTGGGGCAGTTGCTCGAGAAAAGGTACACAGTGCATTTCAAAGATAGTCATCTCACTGTGTTTGACTCTAAAGGTATGATCATTCTTAAATCTCCTTTGAAAAATAGGTTGTTTCATATTGGGATTAAGATATGATCTTATCCATGTTTTAAATCAATTATTTTTTATGAGTCGTGGTTATGACATTTGAGATATGGACATCTGAACTTCAAGAGTTTGAAGTTGTTGACTCATAAGAATTTAGCGAAAGGATTGCATGTGATTCAACATCCAGAGCAATTTTGTGAGGAATGTATTTTGGGGGAGCAACATAGACGAACGTTTGCTTCCAACACTCCAAGGTGTGCCAAATCTCTACTACAGTTGGTTCACTCAGATGTTTATGGTCCTCTGTAGACTGCTTCACTAGGAGGAAGCAAATATTTTATGACTTTTATTGATGAATGCAGCAGGATGATTTGGGTGTATACTTTAAAAAATAAGTATGATGTCTTTAGTTGCTTTCAGAAGTTCAAGGCAACTGTGGAGAAACAGAGTGGACGCTACATCAAGACTTTGAGGACAGTGGTGGTGGTGAGTATACGTCCTCGGCATTTTCAGAGTTTTGTGATCATCATGGGATTAAGCATGCGATCATGCCACCACAGACACCGCAACAAAATGGTGTTGCAGAGAGAAAGAATAAGATGATTATAGATATGGCTCATAGTATGTTGAAGGCCAAAAGTCTACGTGATTCTTTTTGGGCTGAAGTAGTGCATGTTCAATTTATTTACTTAATAGGTCTCCCACAAAAGGTGTGTCCCATATAACCCCAAAAGAGGCTGGGAGTGGTTACAATCCAAGTGTCAAACACTTGAAGGTGTTTGGATCCACTGCATATGTGCATGTTCTTGATGCTAACAGGAAGAAGTTAGATGACAAAGGCGTGAAGGTCATATTTATTGGCTATATTCCAGGGAGGATTGGAACATACAAATTGTACAATCCAGTTACCAATGCAGTTATTGTTAGCAGAGATGTCAAGTTTGATGAGAAAAGTGCGCGGATTTGGGACATAAAAGGAAATGGTATTGCTCAACCATCAACGATTAGATGTGAGGATGAAGGTTCAACTTCAGTTGGTATTGGCGCTAGACCCTAACGTACCAGTTGCAGACTCCAAAGAATTAGTGTGGGACAACCAGCTCGACTTCAGGATTGTAAGATCACCCATGATAATGTCGTTGATGACGAAGGCAATCGAGTGCATTGTGCACTGTTCAGCATTGAGGAAGCTGTGCGAGATAAATGGTAGGTGAACGATAAAAGATGTTGTCGATGGAGGTCGAGAACTACATTTCGAGAGAAGATCAAGTGGAAGATCATGACAATCTGAATTATGGGGGGACGATGTTTTGTTTTTTAATTCAGATAGGTAATTTAGATTATGGGGGGATATTGGAGTTGTAATCTAAATTAGATTTGTGTTTGAGTTTGATTAGGACTTGAGTTAGAGTATGAGTATATTTAGGGTCTCCTAGTTGGATTAGGAGTATGCTTATGTGAGTCTATAAATTAGAGTTAACCCCCCGCATTGTAATTAACGAGTTTATTATAGTAATTAATAAAGTGTGTCATTGCGATGTCTCTAAACCTAACAAAACAGAACAAAAAAGATTGCAAAGAGAGTGAAACCGAATGGGGAGAGAACCGCGAAAAAGAACCCCGACTACGATCGTGAGAGAACCGCAAGCGAATGGGATGCGCACAGTGAGGCGCGAGGGCGTGAGCGCGAATGAGGCAGAGAGCGTGAGAAAGGCGCGAGGGAGAGCGTGAGAGATATGTACAGAGAGGAGAAGAGAGAAAACGCAGAGAGAGATGAGAGAATGGGATGCGTGCGAGAGGTTTGTGAGGTTTCTATTTCATTCGATCACCTAAACCAAATAATTAGGGCTTATTTTTAAAGTTTGATTTGGTTTTTTATTGAACCGATTAGTTCGATGAACCAACTGATTCTGATGAAAAGGATTGCCACGTGGCGATTGACTTTCGCCATGTCATCAATATCAACGACTAGACTAACCGAAGGACTTAATTTACACTATATGAAAAGTCGAGGGACCAAATGTGTTGTTTTCAAAGTTGAGGGACCAAAAGTTCAAAACCTTCAAAGTTCAGGGACCTAAAGATTGGTTTTGCCAATATAATAATCCTATATTAAATCAAAATTAGATAACAACTCAAAAAAACGCAACAAGCCTATCATAATGTTCCTCCTATTTGATTACACAAACTGTACACATCCTATATAAATAATCATTTACAGTATGCATACACTAAAATTAATCAATTCCATATTAATTCAACCTTTATTGATGTTGATCCCCTGATGAAAATCAAAGTCAATTGTGAAGTGGGTTTGATCCCCCGGAACACCTCGGTCAGAATCTATATAAACCCCCGGATCATCCCCACCGTTCATTACATATTCTGACGGTGATGTTGAGGGAACCCTTGTTGTTGGATATGAAAATGATACTTCTTCATCATGACTTCTTTATTTCTTACTCAAAACTTTGCAGCTTTGGTTCCCACTTGGAAACATCACAACAGCTCTCACCACTAATAACAACATCAATGCACCACGAAATTTTGAATTCCCAAAACGTAATCACTACAAAATTGAAAAAATGGGGAGTTTTATAGAGAACTTAGAGAGAGAAAGAGAGATTTGGTGAGTTTATAGAAGATTGAAATAATGAAATGAGAGCTGATGAAAGAGTTAGGCAGGTAACTTAGTTGAGTACTCCACGAACTGAAAAATTTTCTGAAGATGGTGATAATAAGTGCATAACTTGGTTCCAACTTTTCCAACACTTGTAATAAAGAAAACACTGATGATATGACTGATCAAATCCATTGTTAATTGCTCACATATGGTACTTCTGCTGATTTGTCTAGTAATGTTTCAGAGTTCAATTGTTTTAAGTCATGTATTTTGTTGATGGTGAGTAGGTCTTATGTTATCTCCTAAATTAAAACATGTATTATATGTTCATGGTAGGCCATATGTTCTGTTATCTCCTAAATTTCTCCTTACATGGCGTAAATTGGACTCAATTTAATTTGCAATGACTATTTTCTTGAAGTTATGCTACACAGTTTTCTTTTGAGTTATTTGGATGAATCAATTTTGATGATGAATTGCACCTTTCTCTTGTGATTTGACTATATGGTTTTTTTATTTGCAGATTTGAGTAAAAGTACCATGATTCTTTTTTTTATTGGATGAATTTGTAAGTGGGCGCCTCAATCTTTTCTCGAATATTGGTCTATTTTTCTATTAATGTATTTTGTTGGAGATAGGAGCTAGCAATTGTTGATCGCTCTTTTTTGATAATTTCTAAAGAGAATAAAGTTTATTGTGTATATTTCTTGTGTACAGGGAACCTATATATACACAGGTCTTGGATACAAAAGGAAAGTGCGTGTCCATAAAAGGAACCTACTAATTACATGAGATTCTAATTTCCTTAACTACCGATTACATGAGATTATATATTATTTAGTTTCCTTAACACCCTCCCTCAAACTCAAGATGAGTTTGTAGAAATCAACTTGAGTTTGTTAACTAAAGAATGAAAACGACCCGAAAGATGAGCTTTAGTGAAGATATTAGCCGTCTGGTTAGAGGAGGAAACAGAAGAAAGCTGAAGAGTTCCTCGAACTAGATGTTGACGGACGAAGTGACAAACATTTTCAATGTGTTTTGTTCGCTCATGAAAAACATCATTGTGAGCAATTTGATTGTCACAATAAAGGATAATAGAAGAAGAGTTTTTAACCCCCATATCTTCAAGTAACTAACGAAGCTAAAGTAATTCAGAGGTAGCATCAGCAAGGGCTCAATACTCATATTCTGTGCTGGAGCGAGATGCGACTATTTATTTCTTGCTTCGTCAGGATATCAATGAGTTGCCCAAGAAGAAACAATAACCAGTAGTAGATCGTCAGTCAGTCGGATCACCGGCCCGATCTGCATCCGAGTAACTAGATAATACTAATGGAGAGTCTACAGAGAAGTGGAGACCATGGAACATAGTGCCTTTCACATATCAAAGGATGCATAGAATAGCAGTAAAGTGAGCGGTACGGGGAGACGACATGAACTGACTAACGATATGAACAACGTAAGCAATGTCCAGATGACTAACAGTAAGATAAACCAAACTTCCTACATGCTGGCGATATTAGGTAGGATCTAAAAGAAGTGTACCATCTAATGAAGTCAGCTTGACACTTGTATCTAATGGAGTGGATACAACAATAGTATATGTAATCATCGATCGAGAGATCAAATCAGAAACATATTTCACTTGTGAAAAATAGTATCCATCTGAAATAGAATCAACTTCAAGACCAAGAAAGTAGCTCAAGAGGCCCAAATCCTTCATCTCAAAGTGACTTTTGAGATATTGTTGTAAGTCATATATCCCAGTTGAGTCGTCCCAGGTGATGATGTCATTAACATAAAACAGGAGAAGAACCATGCCCTTGTCAGTTCGTCGAGTAACAAGGCAAAATCGTGAGGACTAGACTGAAAGCCAAACTGTGTAATAGTGGAACTAAACTTGGTAAACCAAGCACGAGGAGCTTATTTAAGGCCATACAACGCATGACAAAGAAGACAAACTTGCTTTGGAGAATGCGAATATCTAAGGGCGGGCACATATAAACTTTTTCTGCAAGATCTCCATTAAGAAAAGCATTTTTAACATCTATATGGAATAAATGCCAATGTCTGATAGCTGCCATAGCTAGCAAACTTCGAATAGAAGTCAAGTAGGCCACATGAGTAAATGTCTCTTCATAGTCCATGACATACTCATGTGTGTAGCTTTTGGCAACCAGACGAGCCTTATACTGATTAATAGAACCATCAGAGCAAATTTTTATCTTGTAAATCCATGTGACGGCCCCTCTCCTAATCTAGGGCACCGCCCGGCCTAATCCCGTAATTAAGCCCTAATCATATCCACGCAGAACTTAACTACGTATTAGTCAGCCTTTTCTAATTAAACCTTTTATTAAATGAATTTATTAGCGGAAGTCTTATTGATTATGCGGAAGCCATTTATAATATCCTAAGTGTGGAAAACCAGGAAATGCCATCGCATAAATATATGTAGTCTTCAAAATTCATTGAAACGATAAAATGGTCTAAGTCAAGTCGGGGAACTAACGCTCAACCCAATATACAACCCCAAAAAAATATCCGAAAGACATATAAACTATACAATCAAAATATCAAAAGAAGACCTACAATCGATGTAGTGACGCGCGCGGCTCGGGGATAATCGTCGATCTTCTCTTTGCCCGCTTTGCTAGTAGACGCTCTGCACCCACCGTCATAAAAAGGACGGTGAGTACAAGAATAAAACAGTAATCCCCGATGACAAGTTTAATTTGCATTTCCAAATATTCAAATGGTATTTAAAAGCATATAAATTGGAAAACTGAATAATAAATCATATGCGAGTAAATACCGAGTTAAACAAGTGATACCGACACTAGGCTAAGTAGTAGTGATTTAGGTCCTGGTCGGTAGTGAAACGTGTCACCCCGACCCAATAATCATATAGCACAAGGGACTCTAACCCAAGTGTTACCGGGGACTCTAACCCCTGGTCAATAATCATATAGCACAAGGGACTCTAACCCAAGTGTTACCAGGGACTCTAACCCCTGTAGACCACCTCGGGGACTCTAACCCCGAGTGTCATACAATGTCAAGTAACATGTGCCGACATCCCCAGGGACTCTAACCCCGTGATTCGCGCACACCTCGATCGAGTACGGGACCTAAATGCAAAAACTACTTTTAAAATTTCAAGAAATACCAAGTATGGATTGTCAATGCATATGCACATCTACACACCTAAACAAATAATGAATACAAGCCGTCTTAAACATTTATAAGATATTCACTAGCCTAATAGCATGTTATTTATCATTCATTTCACATTTAAAACAACAAGAATAGACATAGCATGGAATGGAATCAATGAATTAAATCAAATGAATGGATATCATGCAAACTAGACTCATCAAATGAGCATAGACACAAAGAACACATGATATAAGAGTACAAAGGCAAATAGTCAAAAGGACTATGCAAGGATAATAATTAATAGGAATGAAATGCCAAGTAAAATTGTCAATGGGTATACTCACCACAACAAAGTAAAGTCCTAGCTTTACTGGCCTCCCGTAACTCCAAATCTTGCCTTCGCTCTCCCGTACCCTTTTCTTAGGTTCCTGAGTTTGGTGTCTCATTAGTTCAAGTATAGTGAGTTTATTGTGTATTCAAATTGGTTCAATAAACTTTATTTTATCTAAATATAATTTTCCCAATTTTTCCAGAATTTTTCCAAATTCTCTTTCATTTTTTTTTTCCATTTTTCTCTTCTTTTTTTTTTTCATTTTTTTTTTTTTCTTGTTTGGGTCGGAGTCGACCCGCACGGGTCGGACCCGACTCGGCTGGACTGAACAGTCCAGGCTCAACCCATGGGCCGAGCTCGGCCCGTTCTCGGCCCGGCCCATAGGGTGCACACGCACGCGATGCGCGCGTGTGCACCTCCTTCCTCCCGATCGACTGGTTCGATCGGGAGGAAGGAAGAAAACTTTTTTTTTACTTCTCTCTCCTCCGGTGATGGGTTGGGGTGGCACCCCTCCCATCACCACCGCGGTCATGGGGTTCGGCCAGGGAGGCCGAACCCCCATTCTTCGGCTACCCAAAACAACCACAACAGTAACGACTCACCTTGCTCTCCTTCCCGGCGCATCACTTCTCCTCCTCCTCCTCTCCTTTTCTTCTTCTTCCTCTCTCGGTTTTCTTCCTCTTCTTTGGTCCGATCGATCGTGTGTTTGCATGTGTGTGTTGTATGTGATGTAGGTGGGTAGGTGGGTGTGTACACGTGGTGGGGCATCGGACAAGTGTTTGTATTTTTTGGACAAGTGTGTTGTGGTGTGTGTGTGTACAAGTGACACTGACCGTGACACCACTAAGACACTTGTCGGTGTTTTCGGCGCGTTTCGACGCCCGATTTCAAGTCCGAACCGTGATATCCGCGTGCCATTGCGTCGTTAGTCACCCAATATCTATTCAATATGAGTTACTTGACATATTTTTATTCAATTTGTGTGTTTTCGTTTCCCCGACCTAATATTTGGTTTTGTCAACTACCGGTACCCGCGTCGACACGCATATCGAGGCGTGTCCCTGCTCTCGTCTCGACGCCTACAACTGTACAAATCGACTTAGTAAGTCTACACAATACATAACACTAGGCATACATAAATACAAAAATACCATATACCTCGGCCACGTGCCTCGGTCGGTGTACGTATCACAGTGTAGGTCCCACGTCAAGGGTCGGTGATCCTGATTAAGGAATTAAAATGGGGTTAGAGATTTGGGTCGTGACAAATATTCCCAACAAAATGAAAATTTCGTCCTCGAAATTAAGTTTTAAGTTACGGTTCAACCCGACTCGTTTCTTAATCATGAAAGGATCGATGTACCTCGGTGCAAGCTTGCCTTTCACCCTAAATCTCTGAAGACCATTCCGAGGGGAAACCTTTAATTAGAAAAGGCTGACTAATACGTAGTTAAGTTCTGCGTGGATATGATTAGGGCTTAATTACGGGATTAGACCGGGCGGTGTCCTAGATTAGGAGAGGGGCCGTCACAGTTGGTATCAGAGCTTTAGGTTCAGGCGAACCTAGGGGAAAGTTTAATGGCTTAAGATAGTCTGATACCAACGTCACAGTTGGTATCAGAGAATAGGTTATTAGAACCTTTGGGATAAATGAGAAAAACATGAACTCGTATAAAACACAAACATTAGAAGTGGAAACCAGATGATCCTTGTCTAGGAATTTTTTGTTGGGAATTGAGTGAAGGTGAGATGGGGATTTCTTATATGTACGTGTTAGTTTCTATATGTATATATATGCGTTATGCCACGTAGTAGCTGATTCGCGTTCGCTATCTACTTGAAGACAACGATGGGGGATTCGCGCGAGGCTGGAGACACTAGAGCTAGCGACGCTTAGCCTCCCACCGTATCAGTTGACAATTTTTAGAGGATGTCTGATCGGACGACCGCTCAGGAGCGACAGATCGCCGATTTCATTGCTTACATGTCGGCGCAAATAACTGCACTTGTTTCGACCACCCTCGTCACCACAGCTACTACTACACAAGACTTCCGCCACGAGACTCAAAGCACTACGAGAGTTCGGCTTGCATCCAGTGGAGAGATGGAGAATCTGGTAGCGTTGTACGCTGTAGTAGAGAGTCAGGGACCCAGACTAGAGGAGATACCGGTTGTTCGAGACTTCCCAAATGTTTTCCTAGAGGATTTACCTGGATTACCGCCACCACGAGGGGTAGACTTCATTATCGACCTAGTACCGGGTACCAGACCGATCGCGATACCGTCGTACCGCATGGCTCCGAGGGAGTTGGAAGAGTTGAGGACTCAGCTTAAGGATTTGGGGGAGAAGGGATTCATCACACCTTCGATGTCACCGTGAAGAAGAAGGATGGTAGTCTGAGACTATGCATCGACTACAGGCAGTTGAACAAAGTGACAGTCAGAAACAAGTACCCACTTCCGCGAATAGACGATTTATTTGATGCGCTGAGTAGGAGACCGAGTAGGAATGCTGAGGTGGTCAGATGTCACATGATGCATGAGTATGGATTACTCGAAGCAGCGGCGACGACAAAGATGTTAGACGAGAGATTCCTACCGATACTCAGGTGATGATTTGCGCACAAATGAGACTACAGACCGTGTCTACACAGCGAGTGTCAGAGGGTCAGAGGACCAACCAGTTGTACTCGAGATTCAGCGAGTTAGCGCAGAGTGCAGAGTGTACAGATTGGGCAGAGACGACTGATCAGTGTCTGAGATACCGAGGCAGGTTGTGGATACCGAGTACCGGAGCGAGAGATGAGATCCTTCAGGAGTCGCACCGTTCCAAATTTACCGTACATCCAGGCAGGACTAAGATGTACCACGACATGAGGAGACATTTCTGATGGCCTTGGATGAAGGCATACGTGTCTAGATTCATCGTGAACCGTGGTATCCGTCGCCAAGTGAAGTCCGAGCATCGCAAACCCGGGGATTACTACGTGCGCTTCCCATTCCTCGATGGATGTGGGAAGACATCTCTATGAATTTTGTCGAGGATTGCCGAGGACCGCGAGGAGACATGATTCAATCTGGGTTATAGTTGACGATCGACGAAGTCTACTCATTTCTGCCAAAGGGCATCGCATTACACGTTCGATCAGCTGAGCGTACTGTTCGAGAGAGAGATTATCAGGCTGCACGGGGTACCATTAACGATCACGTCAGACGAGATGCTACGTATACGTCCAGGATGTGGCGGAGTATGCAAGAGCAGTACGGTACGCGCCTACAGTTCAGTACGGCTTTCCACCCTCAGACCAACGGGCAGACTGAAAGATTGATTCAGGTCCTCGAGGACATGTTGCGGGCACGCGTGTTGGAGTTTGGCGGATCTTGGGCGGAGTACCTACCATTGTGTGAGTTCGCTTATAACAACAGTTGTTAGGCTAGCATTGAGATGGCGCCATTTGGGGCTTTGTATGGCAGACCGTGTCGCTCGCCATTGTGTTGGGCTGAGCCAGAGGACCGGGAGATAGTGGGGCCTGAACCCGCCGTCATAAAAGGACGGTGAGTACAAGAATAAAACAGTAATCCCCGATGACAAGTTTAATTTGCATTTCCAAATATTCAAATGGTATTTAAAAGCATATAAATTGGAAAACTGAATAATAAATCATATGCGAGTAAATACGTAGTTAAACAAGTGATACCGACACTAGGCTAAGTAGTAGTGATTTAGGTCCCATTGGTAGTGAAACGTGTCACCCCGACTCCAATAATCATATAACACAAGGGACTCTAACCCAAGTGTTACCAGGGACTCTAACCCCGGTCAATAATCATATAGCACAAGGGACTCTAACCCAAGTGTTACCAGGGACTCTAACCCCGGTGTGTAGACCACCTCAGGGACTCTAACCCCGAGTGTCATACAATGTCAAGTAACATGTGCCGACATCCCCAGGGACTCTAACCCCGTGATTCGCGCACACCTCGATCGAGTACGGACCTAAATGTAAAACCTACTTTTTAAATTTCAAGAAATACCAAGTATGGATTGTCAAGGCATAGGCACATCTACACACCTAAACAAATAAGGAATACAAGTCATCTTCAACATTTATAAGATATTCACTAGCCTAATAGCATGCTATTTATCATTCAATTCACATTTAAAACAACAAGAATAGACATAGCATGGAATGGAATCAATGAATTAAATCAAATGAATGGATATCATGCAAACTAGACTCATCAAATGAGCATAGACACAAAGAACACATGATATAAGAGTACAAAGGCAAATAGTCAAAAGGACTATGCAAGGATAATAATTAATAGGAATGAAATGCCAAGTAAAATTGTCAATGGGTATACTCACAACAACAAAGTAAAGTCCTAGCTTTACTGGCCTCCCGTAACTCCAAATCTTGTCTTCGCTCTCCCGTACCCTTTTCCTAGGTTCCTGAGTTTGGTGTCTCATTAGTTCAAGTATAGTGAGTTTATTGTGTATTCAAATTGGTTCAATAAACTTTATTTTATCTAAATATAATTTTCCCAATTTTTCCAGAATTTTTCCAAATTCTCTTTCATTTTTTTTTCCATTTTTCTCTTCTTTCTTTTTTTTTTTTTTTTTTTTTAATGTTTGGGTCGGGTCGACCCGACGGCGTCGGACCAGAGCGACTCCGGCTGGACTGAACAGTTCGGCTCGACCCATGGGCCGAGCTCTGGCCCGTTCCGGGCCGGCCCAATAAGGGGTGCACACGCACACGATGCGCGCGTGTGCACCTCTTCCTCCCGATCGACGGTTCGATCGGGAGGAAGAAGAAAACTTTTTTTTTATATTTCTTTCTCTCCTCCGGTGATGGGTTGGGGTGGCTCTCCACCCCAACCCCGGTGGGAGCCGATGGCGGGGGAGGCACCCGCCATCACCACCGCGGTCATGGGGTTCGGCCAGGGAGGCCGAACCCCCATTCTTCTGGCTACCCAAAACAACCACAACAAGAACGACTCACCTTGCTCTCCTTCCCCCGCGCATCACTTCTCCTCCTCCTCCTATCCTTTTCTTCTTCTTCCTCTCTCGGTTTTCTTCCTCTTCTTTGGTCCGATCGATCGTGTGTTTGCATGTGTGTGTTGTATGTGATGTAGGTGGGTAGTGGGTAGGGGTGTGTACACGTGGTCGGGCATCGGACAAGTGTTTTTTTTTTTGGACAAGTGTGTTGTGGTGTGTGTGTGTACAAGTGACACCCGATCGTGACACCACTAAGACACTTGTCGGTGTTTTCGGCGTTTCGACGCCCTTGGTTTCACGTCGAACCGTGATATCCGCGTGACATTGCGTCGTTAGTCACCCAATATCTATTCCATATGAGTTACTTGACATATTTTTATTCAATTTGTGTGTTTTCGTTTCCCAGGCCTAATATTTGGTTTTGTCAACTACTAGGCACCGCGTCGACACGCATATCGAGGCGTGTCCCTGCTCTCGTCTCGACGCCTACAACTGTACAAATCGACTTAGTAAGTCTACACAATACATAACACTAGGCATACATAAATACAAAAATACCATATACCTCGGCCACGTGCCTCGGTCGGTGTACGTATCACAGTGTAGGTCCCACGTCAAGGGTCGGTGATCCTGATTAAGGAATTAAAATGGGGTTAGAGATTTGGGCCGTGACAATCCATTTGTATCCAATCGGAGTTTTGCCGGAGGGGAGATTTACTAGGTCCCAAGTATGAGTCTTCTCTAATGCACACAATTCTTCTAACATTGCTTGCTGCCAAAGAGGGTCAGAACTAGCCTCTCGATACGAGGAAGACTTATGTAAAAAAGAAATAGCAGAGAAACATTGATAATATTTGAGGTAAGGGGAGGTTTAGTTACCCGTTCAGAACGACGAGGGGGAACATGAGCAGGAACATGAACATATGAGGTGACAGATTCTTCGACGATGGGTGTTGGAGTGGGGTCACGATCATTGAGCTCATTTGGAGTACCAGCAGCAGAAGATGGAAAAAGCTCGATAGAAGAGTTAGTGAAAAATGGTTGAGTACAGGATAGGAACTGTCGAACTTGGATAGAGTAGAAAACATGTTATGTTCCCAAAAGGTGACATGTTTAGAGATGTGTAATCTCCGAGATAGAGGGTCCCAACACTAACATCCTTTATGTTCAATTCCATATCCGAGAAAACAACACAGACGAACACGCGGTTCAAGTTTGATATGTTCAGGGGGTTAAAAAGAACAAAACATGCACAACCAAAGACTCGATGATTAGTCTGGTGCTGTACCATATAATCGTTCGAAAGGAGAGATGTTGTCAAGAACTGGTGTGGGAAGTCGACTAATGGTATAAACACAATTTAAGGCGGCTTCACCCCAAAACTTTTGAGGACAAGATTGAGAGAGAAGTTGAGCACATACATAATCCAAGATATATCGATTTTTTCTTTCTGCTCTACTATTTTGTTGAGAGGTACACAAGCAAGAATGTTGAACAATAGTTCCTTGCAGTTTAAGAAACTAAAGAAGGACATAATCACGATATTCTAAAGCATTGTCAATATGAAGAATTTTGATTGCACACGCAAATTGAGTTTTAATCATGTTAGCAAAATCAATAAAAGTTTGTGGTATTTCAGATCTATGTTTTAGAAATATATCCAAGTGAACCTCGAATAATCATCAATGAACGACAGAAAGTATCGATAACCATTTACAATTGAAGTGGGTGCAGGACCCCAGACATTAGAATGAATTAATCAAAACAGAGTTATTGATAGAATCACTTAGTCTGAAGGAAGAAGCAGATTGTTTTGCCAATTGACAATGCCCATAATTAAAAGACTCGAATTTAGAAATATCCAATGACCCACTGGAAATAAGAGTACGAAGTTTATTAGCAGATGTATGGACATGGAAAATATGCCACTAATAGACTGAGGGGGTGGAAAGTGTAGCAAATTTTTTTGCATCGCATGCATATGTGGTGATGTGAGCTTAAATAATTGTCCCACTTTGATCCCCGTTCCAAGAATTTGACCTTTCTGAATGTCCTATACTTGATAACCAGTAGGAGAAAAGGAAACAGTCAAGCCTTGGTCATATAATTGCTCAATAGAAATTAAATTTAGAGTAAGGTCAGGGACACGATGAGTGTCAAGAAGATTCAAACTAGGGGTAGATACGGTTCCTGAATGGATAACATACATAGAGCTACCATTTGCAATTTGAATATTCGAAAAATGATGTGTAGGGCTGCTGTTAGAGAGGAGAGATAATTTTGGTGTCATATGATTACAACATCCAGAATCAAAGAGCCAATAATTACGTGAGGTGGCAGATAAAGCAGTGGTTTGGGGAGGTATCACATGTTTGATGATTGCTTCTAAGTCACTCATAGAAAACATCGGAGAGGTATTTGACCCATTAGAGACAGTAGCAGCAACAGAAAAATCGATTTTAGGGACATATGTACACTTGGATGTGCCTTTGAGACGAGGTCGGTGAGTTGGGTAGTTTGGCAATATATGACCACGCTCATGACAATAGCGACGCTCAATTGTAGGACAAGTAGCAAACGAATGGCCCGTTCTTTTGTAGTTCTTACAAAAGAGTGGGACAAGTGATTGCATAATTGCTAGTAGGGGTGGGCAGCGGTTTCCGAAAAACCGCCCAAACCGTGTAAACCGCATGGTTTGGTCTGGTTTTTAGAACTCGCGGTTTGGGGGCGGTTTAAAAAACTTAAAAACTGCAGAATCGCGGTTTGGTCGCGGTTTTTATTTTTAAAAATCTGCGGTTTCACCAAACCGAATGTATTTTAGTAAATACCCAACATTTACAACTCAAAACCCCTAAAACTTAAAAAAAAAAAAAAAAAAAAAAAAAAAAAAAAAAACTCAAAGATCTTTGTTGAGTCAACAGTGGAAGATTTGGTCTCTACAAATCTTCCACTGCCGTTCATCCTCCTCACTCCCCGTCTCACCGCCGCCGCCGAACCCATCGCCTTTATGGTATGTAATATCTATGATTGTGTTTTTGTTATGTTTTGTTGTATCATATGTTGAATTTTTGATGAAAAATTGAACATTAAACATGTATGGACTTTATGGTATGTAATATGTATAATTGTTTTTTTTTTTTTTTGAAAATGGGTCGCATGAAAACCGCTAAACCAAACCGACCAAACCGCGCAAACCGCGGGCGGTTTGGTTGCGGTTTTGATGGTTCATGGTTTGGTGGTGGTTTGCAAATCGGTCAAACCGCGAACCCTCGGTTTGGTCGCGGTTTGATGGTTTCCACAACCAAATCGCGGTTTGCCCACCCCTAATTGCTAGGGCCACTTTTGAGGAAGAGGAAGATTTGACAAGTCAAGCCAAGTTTTTTCAACCAAAATTTATTTCACAGCTGCATCAAGAGAACGTAGGGGATCACGATGTGGAAGGGCCGCTCGAACTAATTCATATTCAGGGCGAAGAGGCACGAGAACATGGATGCGATGAAGGTGGTCTTTGCTAATCTCAACTTGTTGTAACTGGTTCCAGATAGGCTGAATGAACGCGAAGTAATCATTGATGGACTGGCCAACTTGTTATTTCAAACTATTCAGAGTAGTGAACAACTGATAATATTGTGCCAAACCAAAAGTTTTGTATCTAACATATATGAAATCCCAAATTTCTTTAGTCATTTCAAAATCAACAAATTGAATATGTATAAAATGATTAGATGTGTTACAAAATCAGGTAATGATTTGATGATTTTTACTATCACAATCGTCAAGTCGATCAAGAAATTTGACATTTATTTTTGTGTCATCTTTTTCTGGTTTGGAGTTATCTCTTATAACGATTCACCAAAGTTTTTAATTAATAAAAAAATTTTAATCGTTGGAACTAAAGTATGTAGTTGGAAAGTGGTGCAGGCAGATCGATCAGGCGATAGTGGCGGCTGGTGACAACTACAGGCGCGGGCAGCACGGGCAGGAGTATGGGCAAGTGCAGACGACAGGCGGGCAGTAGGTAGGCTGTCACGTGGATAGGCACCGGCAGCACGGGTACAACGGGCAGCGCTGGCGGGCAGGTATGCGCTGGAGCGGATGAAGACGCGTGGCAGACGCTGGACTGTGGACTGGCGGATAGCCGACGGGAGGCAAACGAAGCCGGCGCGGCAAACAAGACGGCACGACAGACTAGACGGGGGGGGGGGGGGGCAGGCACGTCAGATTGTCACTGCGGTAGCCGAGACAGGCCGGTAAAGTTGTGTAACAATGTTCACGCTACTAGAGGACAAAATGGACAGAAACAAAAGAACCTCATTAAAATTTTGATACCATGATAATTTTTAAAAAGAATAAAGTTTATTGTACATATTTTTGTGTACAGAGAACCTATATATACACATTAGTCTTAGCTACAAAAGGAAAGTAAATGTCCATGAAATGAGCCTACTAATTATGTAACGGCTTGTTTCATTAACGTCGTTATTTATTTCATAATTTCAAACAAGGACGCCGGCTCGGATCCATGTGGACATCGCGGGTAGCTTAGAACACATGTCGACCTAGGTACACTAGTAAATTGTGTGTTGTGTTGTTTAATTGCGATGCATTTTATGAAATTATTTGTTAATACATCACATGTGTATATGTTGAATGGTTATATCGTGCGAGGTTGTGTAACGGGTAGTCGCCTCGAAATGCACGTCAACACGGGTATCGAGAGGCGAAGTACGAGTACACTAAGGAACTCGACTAATTCATGTTAATATTACTAAGTAATTCAATTGAAACGGGTAATGTAACCATATGCGAGTTAAGTTGAGATTTAAACAATAGGCTATGACGTGCCTCGAAATTCGTGTCAAGACGCAGGGCACCGAATATCGGGTAGCCAAAGGTTAGTGAGACCATGAGTTGGTCAATTTTGATAAATAAACACTAACCATATGGTTTAATAAGGCTTAATGTAAATTACATAAATCAAATAAATGATAAGCCTATAGTTTGAATCAAATAATGTGGACCATAGATGGACATCTAAATGATTTCAAATGAGTAAATCTAGGAGTGTGTGGGCCATTGGAGTCATTCAACTAGATGCCACATCATGTTTTTGAACCACAAGATAATCCTCGGGATACGCAAGCACATTCGATCAAGACCAACATATATAAGCCACATGAGTGGGAGCTTCATCTCCACTAACTCAAATTCTCATGCAATCTGAGAAAACCAGAGAATAAGAGGGGATTCAAGCTGGAATTCAATCACTTTGGAGATCAAAACTGAGAATCAAATTAATGTAATCTTCTTCCTCATCTCATAAACTTTTCAATGAACCCGTTTTTGTGTGTTTTTAGTAAAATTTGAGTTGGAGGGTTAGATCCATGGTTTTTTATGGAAACTTAATGAATTATGGGTTTAATGATCATTTCTATTGAGGATTTATCACTGGCTTTGCAAGAATTGGGATTTTTGTTCAATTTGGAAAAAAACTAGTGAATGTTGGGATTTGAGGATATATTTTGACTTAATTATTGTTCTGAGATGAGTCTAACGGGAGTCACTTAGGTATGGAGATGATGTAAACCAAGTTAGGGTAGCTAATTGAGAGGGGAATGATAGAATTCTCGACTTGAGAATTTTGTCACAGAGGACAATTAGCGCGCTAGCTGGGTTGGTTAGCGCGCTAATCGTTCTGGGTTTCCAACTATTTTTCCAAAACGAAGAACAATAGCGCACTAGATAAATCCCCTAGCGCGCTAACTTCACATAGTGCGCTAGGTAGACCCATTAGCGTGCTAATGACAGATAAACTATGAATTTAAGGGCTGTTTTGGTGATTTTTAACTTAATACATTTCTAAACACTTATAAACAACCTAAACTTATAAAATTAGACTTCAGGGACTTAGTGGACCGTAGCTCGGTGTCGCGGAGTTTGTCGGGTCGGATACGAGAGTCCAGGGAAGTTAGAGAGTGGTTTGAGGTTTGTAAAACCCAACTGAAAAACTCTGAGTATTTGATTCTACTTTGAATTTCATTCCTATCATTTTCTTGCTGTTTTACTATTCCATTTTGTTACTTGGACGTGGGTTGAGGTTACTCCCCCAAATTTCCTGGTTATGTGTTCATGATGCACTGGTTTGTAGCACGTGTGATTCGGCACTCAGTGAACGTCAACCAGAGCTTGCCCTTTGTGCACGTGTCGGTGACTCAGCGGATTTGGCCAGCATCGCTAGGGACCAAGTGTCGAGCGAGTTGGGCGCGACCACTAGTGGGAACTTAGTGACCCGAAGTACAGTCTAGTCCGTATGAACCAAGCACACATATTTGTTAGCTTAGCTGTTATCTATTCGTGCAATGAGCCATTTACAATTGTCTATCTTTAAATTCTGCATGTTTACTTGACAGTACTTCTTGCATTTCCTTACTTTATTTATTCGAATGCTCAGAAGGGTTCCTTGTGATTTTTCTTACTGGACTCGTCATATGTCTTTTTGTGATGATTGAGTGCAGATCCTAGTACCAGTAGGGGCAAGGGGATCCTAGGCGACTACATCTGATTGCCCGCTGTCGAGGACCTACTAGTACGTGCTTATTTTGATATTTTGTATTATTTTGGGTATTGGGGGACTTGAGATGACACACTACATGTATATATACCTTGTTTATGGTACTATCGCTTATATACAAAATAATTTTCTGGGTTTTCCACAGTAGTATTTGCTCATATGAATAATGTTTACCATTCTAGGTACTTATTCTAATTGTATCAATAAAGGCTTTCACTGATTTATGTTAACTTGTAAGATACAACCCACTAGTATGGTTAGACATTAGAATAAACTGCAAATTATTGAACTTAATAAATATTTAAATACTTAAAGAGAATAAGTTAAGGATATACGGACAATCCGCTAACTAATTCGATAAAACACACGTAGACATGAATTTCGAGACAAGAGGAGGACTGGCAGGCGTCAGACACATGTAGTTGGGCCCATCGGGTAAGGTGTAAACGGAGACACGTCACCCCGGGGCGGCAGGGCCGCCATAGTTGGTATCAGAGCAAGAGTTCTAGGAACTTGGGAATGTAAAAAGAAATAGCATAAAATAAAATAAATAAACTTTAATTGTGGAAATCCAAAGTTATTGCCTTACGACTTTAGTTGGGAAGTGACTTGGGGCGAGTAGAGATATGGTTTATATACGTGTTATATTTTCATTATATATATGATATACGTATATACACCGAGGCTGATCCGGAGTACGTTTCTCGATGCAGATTATGGACGGACAGTCGACTATGCCTTATGTGATTGGTCAGGCTAGCAATGCAGCTATGGATTCCCCAATTACAGCTAGTATGGAGGATTGACTCTTGGTTCAATAGACTCAGATGGCCGAGGTACTACGTTTGTTACGGGATTAAACCGCCACATTGATGGCACTTGCTACAGCGGTTGCCGCACCCAGAGAGCCAGTAGTAGTTACTGTACCTACGGGGACAGCCGTCGCCTCGGTTGTTCCCTAGACACCCGTTGAGAGGGTAGCAGTGGAGACACAGACAAATAGAGCCACTACAGTTGTTGTTCCACTGGAGACGCTGACTCCTACACCTCCACCCGTGATCACGGATCAGATGACTGCTACCGCTACTACATCTACTACATCGGGATTCGTCTTGGCTCCAGAGGCGAATATGTTGAGAGAGTTTCTGAAGTTTCAATCGGGTTTCTTTTACAGAGGTGGTGACCTCGAGGCTGCGAGGAAATGGATTATGCCTCATCAGCGTTTCCATAAGCTGATGAAGAATGATGAGAGTGTTCAGGCACAGTTATCCGAGACATGCTTGAGAGGCCACGCAACAATATGGTGGACCACAAATCAGGATACCCAATTCGAGCCGATGATATGGGCTGAGTTTAGGGAGTTGTTCTATGATCAGTACATACCGATGGAGGTGAGATTAAGATTGAGAGAAGCGTTTCTGACCCTGAGACAGGGTAACCAGACTTTACTACAGTATATGGAGAGATTGCGGTACTTACTCCAGTTTTCGATAGACGTAGCTGGGACGAAGCTTCAACATATATACTATTTCACTAGAGGAATTGAGGATAAGATTGCTTCGGTAGTGGTATCGTCTGGGGCACCTACTATGCGGGACATATTTGATAGAGCTTTAGCGCATGAGACCTACCTAATGCAGAGGGATGGCTGACGTGTGACTGGGACTAAAGTACAAACAGGCCAGAGTTCTCGATCGGACCGGAGGCTAAAAAGACAGAGGGATCGTCTGGATAAAGGTCAGAGGGATGACAGACGAGGCAGGGCCCGCAGGGATGATCACCAGGGCAGTCAGTTCCGGTATGAGGATAGACAGCCGGTTCACGCCATCGCACCAGAACCAATAGATAAACTTAGGCCACCGCCACAAATGTACCATTAGGGTCGAGATCATAGGGGACATGACAGGGGTCATAAAGACCGGGGTCAGGGTTCGAGATATTGAGATTGATAGGCTGGTAGGCAGGACTACCGCAGATGTCACAGGTATGGTTAGAGAGGACATTTGAGGATAGACTACAGGATATCACCATCACCTTGTCGTGAACCAGAGCAGGCCAAAGAGAGAGCCCATGCGGTAGCGCAGTCGGATGGTGGGGCGATCAGAAAGCTCGTCGAGGGTACTTTATGTATTTTTGGTAGATCTATGCATGTTATGTATGATTCGGGTAGTACATTATCATTTATTGTTGGGCATATTGTTGGAGAGTTAGGGTTAGCTACACAGACACTAGACACATACCTTGTTCTCAGTACGACCACTGGGGACAAAGTATAACATAATCGGATATGTAGAGATGTGATGATAGAGGTTGAGGGACATCAGTTACTGGGAGATCTTCGAGTGTTAGAGTACCTAGAGTTTGACGCTCTTCTCGGGATGGATTGGTTGTCACCCTATCATGCACGTATGGATTATTATGGTAAGAGGATTTAGTTTCGTATTCCTGAGATACCAGAGTTCTCACTTGTTGGATCTGCGACTGACTTACCTATCACTAAAAGACGACTAGCAATAGTATAGGAGACGGAGGCATTCACAGCGGTAATTGAGCCGAAGGTCAGGACAGAGGTCATGATTGAGGACATTTCAGTAGTTAGAGATTTTGTTGACTTATTTCTTGATGATCTACCAGGATCGCCACCGCCATAAGCTATTGAGTTTATCATTGAGTTAATACCAGGGACGCAGCAGATCGCCAGTAGACCTTATAAGATATCACAATCGGAGCAGGATGAGGTTAGACGACAACTAGATGAGTTGTTGGAGAAGGGTTTTATTCATGTATGTCACCTCAAGGAGCTCTAGTGTTGTTTGCGAAGAAGAAGGATGGTTTGATGATGATGTGCATAGACTATAGGAAGCTGAATCAGGTGACAGTAAGGAACTATTACCACTTATTAGGATAGATAATCTATTCGATCAGTTGGCAAGCGCCAGATTCTTCTCGAAGATTGATTTTCGCTCAGGTTATCATTAGTTGAGGATTCGAGATGAGGATATCCAGAAGACCGCTTTCAGCATGAGGTACGAGCTATTCGAGTTTACAGTCATGCCGTTTGGGCTGACTAACGCCCAATCAGATCTCATGGATCTAATGCACAGGGTATTGAGACCGTATTTGGATAGATTTGTCGTAGTCTTCATTGATGAAATCTTGATCTACAACAGGACTCGTGAAGATCACGAGATACACCTTAGGGCAGTTTTGACGACACTAAGAGAGCGCAGATTGTACGCCAAGTTTAGTAAGTGTGACTTTTGGTTGAGTGCGGTGAAAATTTTAGGACGTGCCATCAGTGATGAGGGTATCTCTGTGGATTCAAAGAAGATTCGGGTTATCATTGACTGGAGGACACTTGAGTCCGTTACCGATATTTGGAGTTTTCTTGAACTGGTAGGATACTACCAGCGATTCGTGTAAGAATTTTCCTCGATTGTAGCGTCGATGACGAGACTGACCAAGAAGGATGGTAGATTTGATTGGTCAAAGGAGTGTGAGTAGGCTTTCAGTGGGCTGAAGATGAGGTTGACTTATGCACCAATATTAACATTGCCGGAGTCGGGCAAGACTTTGACAGTTTGGCACCAGGTTGCAGTTTAGTACGACTTATCATCCTCAGACAGACGGACAGTTAGAGCGACTGATACAGATTTTGGAGGATATGGTTAAGGCTTGTATATTGTACTTTGGTGGTTCGTGGGAGGATTATATGCCTTTGTGTGAGTTTGCATATAATAATAACTATCAAGCGAGTATTGGTTTGCCACCGTTTGAGGCGCTGTATGGGAGGCCCTATAGATCACCTGCGTGTTGGGCAGAGCCAGAATATATAGTGACAATTGGGCCTAAGATAGTTGTTAATCACAAAGAGAAGATTTGACAGATTCGTTAGAGGTTACGAGCAACACAGGATAGAAAGAAGAAATACGCAGATCGGTATCATGAGGGCTTGAGCTATGAGGAAAGTGACATGGTATACTTGAAGGTTTCCCCTTGGAAGAGTCAGTAGAGGTTTAATATTAAAGGGAAAGTAGCGCCAAGATTTATTGGACCATTCAGGATCGCAGAGAGAGTGGGCAGTGTCTCTTATCGCCTAGAGTTACTTACTGAGTTAGCTGGGGTTCATCCGACATTTCACATTTTGATGTTGAGATTAGCTAGGTCAGGGCCGAGACCGATGATTGATTTGAGGCATATTGAGGTTCAACATGACATGACTTACGAGGAGAGGCCGATAAAGATTATTGACCGCAGAGTTCAGATTCTCAGGAATAGGGAGCTCTCTAAGGTCCTAGTTCGTTGGCAGCATCATAGGACGGGGGACTTACCTGGGAGCTCGAGTTGACAATGCGACAACGATACCCTCAGTTATTTCACGGTACGACATTCAGTTATGTTAAATTTTGGGACGAAATCTTATTTAGTTGGGATGAACTGCAACGACTCGTTTCACTAACGCTGTTATTTATTTTGTAATTTCAGACATGAACACCAGCTTGGATCCACGTGGACGCCATGGGTAGGCTAAGGCACACGTCGACCTAGGTACACTTGTAAATTATGTGTCGTATTATTTAATTGTGATGCATTTATAAAATTATTTTTTAATACATCGCATGTGTGTATGTTGAATGGTTATATTGTGCAAGGATGTGTGACGGGTAGTCGCCTCGAAATGTGTGTCAACGCGGGAATCGAGAGGTGAAGTACGGGTACACCGGGGAACTTAACTAATTCATGTTGATATGACTAAGTAATTCAATTAAAATGAGTAATGTAACCATAGGCTAATTAAGTTGAAATTTAAACAATAGGCTATGACGCGCCTCGAAATGCATGTCGAGATGCAGGGCATCGAATATCGAGTAGCCGAAGGTTAGTGGGACCATGAGTTGATTAATTTTGATAAATAAACACTAACCATTTGGTTTAATAAGGCTTAATGTAAGGTACATAAATCAAATAAATGATAAGCCTATAGTTTGAATTAAAGAATATGGACCATTGATAGATATCTAGATGATTTCAAATGAGTAAATCTAGGAGTGTGTGGGCCATTGGAGTCATTCAACTAGATGCCACAACATGTTTGTAAACCACAAGATAATCCTCGGGATACGCAAGCACATTTGATCAAGACTAACATATATAAGCCACATGAGTGGGAACTTCATCTCCATTAACTCGAATTCTCATGCAATCTGAGAAAACCAGAGAATAAGAGGGGATTTAAGCTGGAATTCAATCACTCTGGAGATCAAAACTGAGAATCAAACTAAGGTAATCATCTTCCTCATCTCATACACTTTTCGAACCCATTTTTCTATTTTTTTTGGTAAAATTCGAGTTGGAGGGTTAGATCCCTGGTTTCTGATGGAAACTTAATGAATTGTGGGTTTAATGATCATTTCTATTGATGATTTATTAGTGGTTTTGCATGAATTGAGATTTTTGTTGAATTTGGAAAAAAACTAGTCAATGGTGGGATTTGAGGATTTTGACTTAATTGTTGTTCTGAGGTGAGTCTAACTGATGTTTTGGAGTCACTTAGGTATGGAGAGGATGTAAACCAGGTTAGGATAGCTAATTGAGAGGGGAAGGACATAATTATCGACTTGAGAATTCTGTCACAGAGGGTAATTAGCATACTAATTGGGTTAGTTAGCATGCTAATCGTTATGAGTTTCCAACTATTTTTCAAAATGAAGAACATTAGCTCGCTAGACAGATCCCCTTGCGCTAACTTCACCTAGTGCGCTAGGTAGACCCATTAGCGCGCTAAAGACAGATAAAATATGAATTTAAGGGGTGTTTTGGTGATTTTCAACTTAATACATGTTTAAACACTTGAAAACAACCTAAACTTATAAAATTAGACTTAAGGGACTTAGTGGACCGTAGCTCGGTGTCGCGGAGTTTGTCAGGTCGGATACGAGAGTCCAGGGAAGTCAGGGAGCGTTTGAGGTTTGTAAAACCCAACTGAAAAACTCTGAGTATTTGATTCTGTTTTAAATTTCATTCATATCATTTCCTTGCTATTTTACTATTCCATTATGTTACTTAGACGTGGGTTGAGGTTACTCCCCCGAATTTTCTGGTTGTGTGTTCATGATGCATTGGTCTGTAACACGTGTGACCTTGCCCTCAGTGAACGTCAACCTGAGCTTGCCCATGGTGCACGTGTCGGTGACTCAGTAGATTTGGCCAGCACCGCGAGGAACCAAGTGTCGGGCCAATTGGGCGCGACCACTGGTGGGAACTTGGTGACTCGAAGTACAGTCTAGTCCATCTGGAGGGAGCACACACATTTGTTAGCTTAGCTATTATCTATTCGTGCGATGAGCAATTTACAGTAGTCTGTCTTTACATTCTGCATGTTTACTTGATAGTACTTCTTGCATTTCCTTACTTTATTTAATCGAATGCTTAGAGGGGTTCCTTGGGATTAAACTTACTAGACTCATCATCTGTCTTTTTGTGATGATTGAGTGCAGATCCTAGAACCAGTAGGGGCAAGGGGATCCTAAGTGACTTCATCTCATTGCCCGCCATCGAGGACCTACTAGTACGTGCTTATTTTGATATTTCGTATTATTTTGGGTATTGGGGGACTTGAGATGACACGGTACATGTATATATATTTTGTTTATGGTATTGTCGCTTATATACAGAGTACTTTTTTGGATTTTCCACAGTAGGATTTGCTCTTATGAATAATGTTTACCATGCTAGTTACTTATTCTAATTGCATCAATAAATGTTTCCGCTGATTTATGTTAACTTGTAAGATATAACACACTAGTATGGTTAGAGATTAGAATAAACTGCAAATTATTGAACTTAATAAACATTTAAATACTTAAAGAGAATAAGTTAAGAAAATACGGATAATCCACTGACTAATTCGATAAAACACACTTGGGCACGAATTTCAAGATAAGAGGAGGACGGGCAAGTGCTGGACACTTGTAGTTGGGCCCACCGGGCAAGGAGTATACGGAGACACGTCGCCCCGGAGCGGCAGGGCCGCCACAAATTACACATGATTCTAATTTCCTTGACTACTAATTACACGTGATTCTATATTATTTAGTTTCCTTAACATTTTTTTTTCCATATTTGATTCTTGCAATTTAGGTTCTAGCGGATTTGTAGACCACCCACATAAAGGTGTGAGCTTGTGTAGTTAATCAATAAGTGAAATTCATGTATTATATGGAGATTGATTTTGATTGGAACAAAACTTATTTTGCGAAGTTTAGCCGATAGAAGTTTAAGTATCCCCGTTATGCTAAATTTTCCTTCTTTATTTTACTTATGTCAAATCCTAATTATTATCGATTGCTCCTATTGGAGTACGTGAAATGCGATGAGATAACGATCGATAAGCGAGTTCTACAGTGCATTTAGTCTTAGATCATGTACCAGTCATTAGTGGTATTGAGGAACGATAACGATCCTATGGCAGTTGTAATTGGGCGTCAAGCATTAGTTCTTGGAGGTCTTTGGAATGTTGTTACTTGTGTTGGAGGTATTATTCACTAGCGGTATGTCCTTCCTAATATGGCTTGAGTTAGTTTAGATTTATTTACATGTCTTTGAGCAACAGTTTTTTTTATTATTATTTTTATTAATTTGTGTGGTTAGTTTTTGTTAGTTTGTCTCCAATAATTATTCAGCTCAATCAGTTAGAGATTACTAAACAGAAAGGGAAAAGAAGTAGGAAGCACAGATCAAGTTATAAACACCTACTTTACTTTTTTCATCTTTAGATTACTGGGATTCTTCAGATTTAAATAACGTCGATATAAATTTCAAAAAAAAAAAAAAAACACCGTCAATATATGTAAATTTTCCTGTAAGTTGTTTTTTTTTTTGTTCTTTAGGTTTGATCTCTGGCTCATGTTTTACGTGTATAGCAAATGCTTCGGTTTTAACTCAATTGTTTGATTCACTTTTTTGGTCTGTTCGTTCATTTGGTCTTCACTCATGCTATGAAATTTTTGCAGGACCAACAGCCTACTGAGCACCTAGGGAACAAGAATATGGGTACTTTGACATTAAATGCATTTTGTTGTAAATTAAATTGCAAACCAACTAGAACTTAAGTTGGACTTGTTAGAGACTTAAGCGTAGAAGACATAAACTAAGAACTACTAGAACAAGTAGAGAATAAGAGACAAGAGATAAGATAGCTAGAGATGAGAATGTAGAGATTTCATTCATACATTGTTGTGTTTTTTACAAGTGAAGGAACCTCCTTATATAGGCCCTTAGTCATGATAAGAATAAGTACTTGCACAAAGTGTGCAAGTTACACCAAAATCTCATGTCGTACAAGATTACAAGTTACATGACAATACATAGACAAGTGATTATATATTGGAGTTGAATACAAGTTATGTAGAGTCACTAGAACAATTTCAGTCTTTAATAGAGGTTTTAAAACTCCTATTAAAGGATGTGTTATTAAATAACACTTAATTGATAGGGGTTTTTAAAAACCTATATGTAATACATGTATTAAAAATTAAAACATAACACATTCTCACATGACATTTAATAACACTTTATTTAATAAGGGTTTTAAAATCAAGTCAAAAATGTTCTAGTGAGTGTACAAGTTACATTCAATGTAAAAGTCATACTTGATGTTACAATTCAATGTGAGAGTCATGCTTGACAATGTGATCATTCATAAGCTTGGTTAAATGGTCATCCAATTTACACACTTCCCCTTTGATGACACTTGCTGAGAGAATATGCCTCGTTAAAACCTGTACTAGAAAAACCCTGTGGAAAAAAATCTAGTATAGGAAAAAGAGTACAATGTTCTCGTCAATCTTGATTTGTAGTATAATATTGTTGATTGCCTCATTAAAAACTTTGTTAGGAAAACCCAGTGGGATAAAATCATAGCTAAGGAAAAGAGTGCAACACATTGATACACTTTGAGAGAATATATATATGCCTCATTAAAACATTTACTAAAAAAATCTTGTAGGAAAAAAATCTAGTATAGGAAAAAGAGTATATTGCTCTCATAAATTTTTTTTTATATGAAGTATAATAATGTTATGATTGCTTCAATAAAAACCTTGCTAGGAAAACCCAGTGGGATAAAACTATAGCGAAAGGAAAAGATTGCAATACACTAATCAATCTAGATACAAAGTCTTAATATTATTAGAATTGCCTCATTAAAAACCTTGTAAAGAAAACCCGGTGGGATAAAATCATAACAAAGGAAAAAAGAGTGCAATACACTAACCAATAACTCATTTTGATTCTCCCCCTCATGTTCACATGGGTGAGACATCTTGTGCATTTTGTTGCACATGGACATCGTTTTCTATATGAACCATTTAATGCTGAAGCATTTGATTGTCACTCTTTCGTGTATAGTACTTGCATCAAGTAATTGATTCATAACTTGTTGCTACTGAATGATCATTTGAACTTTGAGTTCATATTAATTTATACATGGATCATAATAGAGCAAATTTAATGCAATTTGATGTGTTTCAAACAATTTCACGTCATTCCTTTTGAATTGGCTTATATCTCCCCTTAATGGTGGGAAAATTGCTTCATCAAAGTGACAATTAGCAAAACTTGCTATAAATAAATTCCCTATTAGGGATCCAATGCATCTTATAATATGATTGATGGAGAGTTAAATCAATATAAGTTTCCTATTGATTTGCCTTGAGATAATCTCCAGCTGATAAAAAAATTCAGTTCGATAAAGGATGTCCGTGCAAATTTACGATATTTTCGCATTATTGATGATTATGGATAATCAAATAGATCTTTCCACATTATGAATGTCATTTGATTTATGACGACATTCGTTTTAATATGCCTTATATATTCCGAAGTTAAAGTCGGAATATTATACTCGATTAAATCATATTCATATAGATAAATTTTCTATTATTCGAGTAGACTTCTTCTGAACAAGACATTAACAATAAAATTGTTGTACCAGATATTGCCTGAACATTAGCCTCCTCTAAGTTCGAATTCGAGAAATACACTTTTATATTATAATGTACATGCATGTAGCACGATACACAAGACATAAATTCATCGCCCATATTTAGGTCACGATTTAAACACATGTCGATGTGCCTGTTTTATCGAGCTATTTTCAATGATAAAATTCATAATATTTTACCTTTGATTTTAAGGCATGGTAAATGTCACAAAAATATTCGGTATATATATGACAATATTTAGGCAAAATAACATTTCATATATGATAAAAAAATGTCACAATTATGAGCGCTCATTGTCAATAATTATTTGCCCTTTGTAGTAGTGCCCTTTGTAGTGGTGCACCACTTTTATTCCAATTTTTGGTGGAATTGTTAATACAACCTTTACCTGATATTTTCACATTTTCCACGTCCATAAATTTATTATTGCGATCATGATCATTATATGCAACATATGCTTCTTAATTTGAAGCTGAACTAATTGGACGAGAGCGATATTATATTTATAATATCTCATTATTTTACTCAACTACCATGAGACAATAAATCAATCATTAATATTTATTGGATTGACGTGCACACTCGATATTTGTTGCAGCAATAAATCGAGGAGGGCCACGTGACCTTATTTTTATTGTCTCATCAGTCATAATTCCACATAGCCTCAACATAGAGGTAATTAAAATTGCGGAATTATAATTAATATTTGGCTGATTAAATTTTGTAGTTTGAGACTCAACCGCTCATTTTGAGCTTTTGGAGCATTACATTTTTTGGTATTTATATATTTATAACTCCATAGGGTGAAAAGATATATAAAGTGAAATATTCACTTTTCAAATCTCTAAAGAGATATTGACAAATGATTTAAATTTTGTATAACACAACATAGTCTTGCATAGATGTTTTATTAACAAATTCTAGTATCTAATTGTCATGACAAGTAATTCTTGTCGGTAATATAATATGGCAACAAGTTCAACTATGGTTGAATAATATTTTGAAAATAAATTTAATATAAAATAATTTTCCCCTTTTTATGTAAAAACATAACATATGATTAAATATATGTTCACAACTTGATTCATTAATAAACAAAATGAACTATTCGTACGAGTTGGTGGGACAACCTCCAGGTTGGGGGCGAGACATAATTTACTTAATACCATGCCTCATCGAACGGGATAACCCGTCTCCCTTTCAATGTTTAGCTTTACCGGGGACAAGACTTACTCACTATCAACTCAAACTTATAGCATTATTTGTATTATAAAATCAAGAATAGAACAATAACTAATCATTTGTAGTTTTAAGAGAAAAACTATATGTCACACATTGGCTTTTGATTTCTGATGTAGAAGATCGTACAAGACGCAGCTATAGAGCATACTTTCGTAGTCGGTGACGTTACAATGCATAATGTATGAATAAAATATATTTAAATAATTAAATATGCATGTAACAAAAAAAGAAATTAACCATGACAACATGGAAATAAATTGAACTTATTTAAATTAATAAAAATTATACATTCTTAGCTTTATATCTTTGAAAAGCTTATTGATCTTCAAGACCTCCTCTTGTAGAGCAACTTCGTGATGATAACGTGTTGTAAATTAAGTTGTAAGCCAACTAGAACTTAAGTTGGACTTGCTAGAGACTTAAGCATAGAAGACATAAACTAAGAACTACTAGAACAAGTAGAGAAGATGAGACAAGAGAGAAGAGAGCTAGAGATGAGAATGTAGAGATTTCATTCATACATTGGTGTGTTCTTTACAAGTGAAGGAACCCCCTTATATAAGCCCTTAGTCATGATGAGAATAAGTACTTGCACAAAGTGTGCAAGTTACACCAAAGTCTCATGTCATACAAGATTACAAGTTACATGACAATACATAGACAAGTGATTATATATTCGAGTTGAATACAAGTTATGTAGAGTGTACAAGTTACATTCAATGAAGAAGTCATACTTGATGTTACAATTCAATGTGAAAGTCATGCTTGACAATGTGATCATTCATAAGCTTGGTTAAAGGGTCATCCAATTTACAACACATTTGACCTCATAATTCTCTCTTAGGGTTTGAATCTATCACGCTCTCTTTTACCGTGGACATGTATCAATTACTTAGACATTACCATAATTCTTTAATTTAATTATATTTCATAGTTAAATTGTTTTTTATGTGATAAGCAAGGTCATCTCATTCGTCAAGGTGATATCTAACTAGTCGATTTTCTGCACATTAAAATTTAAGAGAAAGTTAATAAATTAATTTACATGAATATAATGTAATATTTTTTACAATTCACAATAATCAATCCATATTTCTTAGAAAAAAAACTATACAATAGAGGGTAAAAAGATATTTACTTATAAATCAAGTACATAGCGAATATCCTGAACAATCCTCATAACAACGAACGTAGGATGTGAAGTTAATCGCACTGCAAGATCTCTGCTGCGTTTTGGGGTGTCATATGATTCAACAATCGCCACAAATATTGCATTCGTGTGCGAAGAACTTTGAGAGAGATACTTGGATGTTGCTAAACATGTAGTACTTGTGAACTTATGATCTATATAAAAGAGAAGATTAATGTTCTGTATAAATAATGTTGCAGTAACTAAAAGATGTTGTCAGATTCGAAACGGAGATTAAATGCATTGAAATTCATTAACCAAGAAAATAATTCAAATACACTTAGTTGTGATTTCGATGCTCTAAGCAGTTTAAATGATATTGCGATAACCAAATGGATGTGTAAGATTTGAAACAAGGACTGAATGCATTGAAATAACCCTTCATTAACAAAAAAGAATTCGAATGAACTTAATTATTATTTCAGTTCCCTAAACAGTATAAATGATGTTGTGGTAACCAAAGAGATGGTGTAAAATTGGAAACAGAGACTTAATACATTGAAAAAACCCTTCATTAATTAGACCATCGTTTGGTTGTTCAAGGTTGAGTTTTTCGTTGTTCAAAAACATGAGGATGAATATATCTTAAAACAATAAATAACACAAATAAACAAATATCTTAAAACTGAAAAATTGAGAAAATCTTAAAAATGAAATTGATGGTTGTACCATGGGACTTGAAAAAAGTCCCCTGACATGGTGCCCTTTATTTTACCTGCTATAGTAGGTACCACACATTAGCTATTTATTATGCCTTGAAAATTACAAGCTTCAACGTTTTGCAAGATGAAAAGTTAATCAAGCAATGCTATGTGGCAGGCTAAAATAAATGATCTTTTTTTCGAAAAAATTACAAAAGTACTGTTAAGAATAAAATAAATTAGTAAAATAAGTTAGGTTTTCTTTTTATTACAGAAGTAAGGTAAATGGTTTTGCAAATGCGTTTTTAGTGGGGCAAAATTTTTACACTAATGGCGTATTCAGAGAATGCGCCATTAGTGTCCTATGTGGCGGGGCAAAAAGACACGAATGGCGCATTCTCCGAACGCACCATCAGTTTAAGGTTCTTAATGACGTGGCGTCCACGTGGGCTACGTGCGGGCCACGTGTATCGAATGCGCCAGTAATGGTCGATCCACGTAGCGTGTGCGTGTGCGCCACGTGGGCCGGCCCCGTACACTAATGGCGCATTCTCAGAATGCGCCATTAGTTTAACGTCCTAATCACGTGGCGTCCACGTGGGTTTTCCCACAGTACACGAATGGCGCATTCTCCGAATGTGCCATTCGTGTACTGTACCCCCGCGTTGTCCTCTTTCCTAAGAACGCAGGGAATATATACCCTGCGTTATCGAGCTAGGTTGTATAGGCTATGGGGTAGGGGTTTAGGGTGCCTTGTGGGGGTTTTATAAGGTGGGTGTTGGTGGGGTGGAGCAACCGAGAGAGCCGCGAGAGAGAGTCCGGTGCGGGAGAGAGGAGCCGGTGCGGGAGAGACCAGCAGAGGGAGCTAGGAGAGAGTAGCGACCGAGAGAGAGTTTGACAGACCAGCAGAGGGAGGAGAGAGCAGCAGTAGAGACAGAGATGAGGGGGAGAGAGAGAGATAGAGAGAGAGAGAGAGATAGAGAGTACGGTGATGGAGAGAGGTATATAGTTGGGGGGACCGAAAGACCGCAGAGAGAGAGAGAGAGAGTTGGTGACCGAGAGAGATAGTGGGGGACTTTGACACCGAGAGACTGAGAGAGTGAGAGAGAGAGAGTTGGAGGTGGTTGGGTTGGGTTGGGTTGTGGGGTGGGTCATTTCGTTGGTGTGATAGAGTTGGGTGAGTTGTGGGTTTGGGTTGTGAGGTGGGTCAATTTTTTATTTTTTCAGGGAATATCAAATAGAAGATAAACAGTAGTGGGTTTGATCTGGGTTGAAGGTTGTGAAAAGGTTCGGATTGTTTTATTTAATTTTTACGTCATTTCGTTGTAGTTCGTAATATTTATATAAGTAAAAGCTAATTTTTTATTTGTTTTTTCAGGGATAATCCATTTGAAGATAAAGGAAAAAAGGGGGAAATTAGTAAGTTAAAAATTTTATTTATTTAAGTTTGTGTAAGTTTGACTTGCTAATTTAGTAAAATTAAATAAATTTATTTGGAGTTTGTTTGTTTACAAAAAATAATATATGGAGTTTGTTTGTCGTAACCAAAAATATTTATGCTTAGTTTTTTTTTTTTTAAATATGCCCTAATTTGACATAGCTGATATAAATATGAGTTTTTAATTGATGTCATGTAGACAAATGAATATGCTCTGTAGTTGCGCTATGAAGGCGATCATCTACATTAGAAAGTTTGCTTGCGATTTAAATCCTCAATTTGATGAATGAATGACGTTTGATACATATGCAAATTTTTTACATCATCATTATCCAATAAATTATGTAGGTAATGGAAAATAGAAACATCCCATAAATATGCAGAGATATATTCATGATCAACATTTCAACCAATCAGTACTCTTGATAGCCAAAAAAAGTAAATAAATGAATTGAAAGATATATATATATATAGTCTTTCAAATTAAGCAATGGAGATGATAAAAAAACTTTTTTATTTCACATTTCCAAAAGGTGACACTAGTTGCTGGAGAGCGGTGATTCGATCGCCTAACTTTTCTTTTCGAACCTATAATAAAATCAACATTGATTACTTAAGAGGTATAATAACTTAAAAATATATGAATGTATGTCATCAAATCAATAACTAGCTAGGAATATAAGCACAATATATAATTTGTACCTTGAAAGTTGGCAATGGAGTTGGTGTCTCAATTCGAGGCCTTTTAAATGTGTTTTCAGTACTTGTACTACTACTATTGCTTTTCTTCTCTTATTTATTAGTTTGCTTGATTAATATATAACACATGTCAATAAAAAACAAACCTTAATTATGAAACCCTAATAATTGTTTTTTATGTTGTGATGGTCATCACAATACATATGGTAGAAATTGGTTAGATATGTACATACCTTCAAAGTAAGGTTGCTGCAATTAGCCTTCTCGTCGAATATTTGGGCCTGCAATGTCGACGGTGAGAATGCCCTAATTTGATTTGTGGCGAGGATATGATTTATTAATTGATGTCGTGTAGACGAATGAGTATGCTCTGTAGTTGCGCTATTAAAGCGATCCTCTACATCAGAAAGTTTGCTTGCGATTTAATTCATCAATTTGATGAACGAATGACATTTAATATATATGCCATTTTTTTACATCATCATTGTTTAATAAATTATGTAGGTCATGAAAAATAGGGACATCCCATTTCTCTTTTATGCGAACGGTGAAATTACAAATGGTAGGAATGACATTAGGTACAACGCACCCCCATCAGCAGTGTTGACGTTTAGGTTTGGGACGAGTAGACAACAATTGATGGATCACGTGTGTAACACATTCAATATCTCATCTACGAAACTATGGTAAGGATGACTTATCGTCACGCTATAACCCTCCCCGAGGGTTCACATTATTTTGTCCCCGTATTGCTTGAAGACGCGACGCACTTCGACTTGATGTGGGCGACAGTGGCCAATCTACCTTTAACTTCAAGGGTAGATATTTATTTAACATTTGAGCCGATCGACTATTTTCAAAGTCGTACAGTTCATTCACAACTAGTAGATGAAGATGTCGGCACGTCAGACACTAGATCGATGATGGAAAGATTGCAGATGCAATCACCACATGGTGATGATGAACCCAACGACGATGATGACATTAATGACGCGGACGAGGATGTGCGTCCCCCCGAGGATGCTGCACCAGCTGTCGATTGGAAAAACCTAAATGTTATGGCGGATGACCCAAGGTTTGAACCTCCAGGGGCAGAAAACATGCAAGATGATAAGCAGTTTGCTATCGATGAAGAGAATTTCATGGAGGAAGCAATCGACGCTGAAGTTCACCGACTATTGCCGGTATACAACGAAATCGATTGGGAGGTGGCAAACTCCACTACGACCCAACATTCTCTTCAACAGACTAGGGGGGACCTATCTAATTTTGATTTGGAATTAGGGATGTGCTTTGACAACAAAAAAGACTTACAACATGCCGTCAAAGTGTGGCATGTTAACATACATTGTCAATATCATGTGATGGAATCAACTACAACTTTTTGGGCGATCAAGTGCAGAAGTGCGCAAGACGGGTGCATGTGGCGTCTTCGTGCTCGTTTACGAAAGAGAACACAATTATGGGAGATCACACAATTAGACGCGCCGCACAACTGTATAAATCCCGACGTGGAACACGGTTATGCCCAACTCGATGCCAACATACTTGCGAGAGAGATCCAAAGCAATGTCCAGACAGATCAAGCAATAACTATCAAGGCATTAATACAAATAATTAAGGGAAAATACGGACACGAAGTAAACTACAAGCGAATGTGGGATGCCAAAAGGAAGGCAATTGCAAATGCATTTGGAGATTGAGATGAGTCATACGCTAGATTGCCAAGCTGGTTGGCGGCCGTGAAGATGAAGAGTCCGGGGACCGCAATTGAGTGGTCGCATAGACAATGGGCTTGTGATGAGATAAGGACTGAGTGTCCTCAATTTCGTTGTGTGTTTTTTGCATTCAAAACATCAATAAAAACTTATAGGTTTTGCAGGCCTCTGCTTCAAATGGGCTTGTGATGAGCTAATGATTGTCATATATGTTGATGGTAATGGACATATACTACCGGTAGCATTTGCTGTTGCAGAAACCGAGTCTACGGATTCGTGGGGATGGTTTTTGAGGATGTTGCGCAAACACGTGACGGATATAGATGATATTTGCATTATTTCGGATCGTCACCCTGGCATTCTGGAGGCGGTCAACACACCGACCAATGTTTTTTGTCCTCCAAAAGGATACCACCGTTATTGTCTACGACACTTGGTCAGTAATTTCAACACTCAATTAAAAAACGAGCCCTTGAAAAACCTACTTTCTCGAGCTGCTGGTCAACATCAAGTTCGAAAATTTAATTCGTGCATGGAGCGTTTTACATATTTATCCTCGCGAACCCCACAATGTTTGCAATATGTCAATGTCATCCCCAAAGAACTATGGACTCAATCGCACGACGGAGGCATGCGGTACGGATGGATGAATTCTAATGGTGTTGGTATGTATGAAATGCAAGTTATGTTTTGCACTCAACTATATAGTTATCGCTGAAGTAATATTACTTACACGAGTTTTATCGTCACTTGTAGAGTGTTTTAACGGTGTATTGAAGGGGGCTCGATTCTTGCCAATAACAGCAATGACTCAGATGATTTACTATAGATTGGTCACATACCACGATCGACGCAAATAGGAAATCAATGAATCAATCTCAAACGGGCAATCGTACACGAAATATGTCACGGATAAACTCACACATTACGAACAGCTCGGCTTACCTATCGAAGGTATGTCTGTGACGGGAACCACCGATACAGACTATGTTGAGGTGTGTGAGAGGCTACTTGGTCGAATTCATGTTGGAGATGACCTTCATGGAAATAAACTTAAAGTCGAATGGCTTGAACGTAACGTATCACCTATACATGACGAGAGCGATGAAGAGTCGGTGCGACGGTTTGTTCGATCGTACATTCTCCAACTAATCAGTGGTTGTCTATTCGCCGATAAAGCAAATCGATATGTACATTTGATGTTTCTACCGTTGCTCGAGGATTTTGACATAGCTGGACAGTATAGTTGGGGGAGTGCCTATTTGGCTTTTTTATACAGGGAGTTGTGCCGCAGAGCTCGCGCGGGTGCACATGAGGTTGCAGGGGCTTCAATTCTTGTACAATTGTGGGCATGTGATAGATTTCCATTCATAGCACCAAGGCGGCTGGGTGTTCTTAGAGTTCAACCTCGAACAATGGATGTAGAAGAGATGCTTAATGACGTCCCTTTAGGACACAGGTAATAAAAATGTTATATCGTAATTTTTATAATATTAACTACATTTTCATTTTACTAATTAAAATTTTTCTATACAGATGGATCGATGCATTCTCGGTTACTCAAAGTGCAACACACGTTTTATCAGCTTACCGTGATGCACTCGATTCGCTGAATGAGGATGACGTGGTGTGGCAACCTTATGCTGAAGTATCGGGTATCTTCCTGAATACTGTACCGACGGTCACGGTAGTTGGCTATCAACGTGTCCCCTAATTTAGTCGAGTGACATCGACCTGAAAGAGTTTTGAGACAATTCGGAACGATATAGGCCGTGCCACCAAACTGTCATTACGACACCCGACTGCACTGCATCGAGATGCGAGGATGCGTTCATGAAAATTGGGCAGCTTTTCATGCAAACTATATACAGATGTGGGTAAATTGTGGTGACAACATAGTCACAGCGGAACAAGAAGAAGACCATGATCAACAAGACTACATGACGTGGTATCGATCAGTCACTAGAAGATTCATTGGACATGACGGGGCTTTACGTGACTATTCGGTAACCTTTAAACTATTATTCTCCTTTCCTCACGATTTACATCATAAATTGTATGTACTAACCTCCTGTTTTTATATCAATGTAACTAGGTGCGTCAACTGCAGCGAGTTTTCATTGACGATGGGTACGAGTAAGGTCTTGTTGCGCTTGATGAAGGCATCAAAATTTTAGATGAAGATCATAGGCAAAGGTCTACTCTATGGAATAGTGGAATTGATGTCGAAGAGGGCATATATGAGGATGATGAAGATGAAGATGAAGAAGATGATCAGGGCGAATCAAATAGAGAGGTGAGAAGAAGAAAAACACAAACACAGACTGTGGGTGGGAGCACTAGACGTCCTCGTCCACCACGTCCTTTTCGTCGGACAGAGACTGCTGCTGAGAGCAACAGACGTTCTCCTACACCACGTTCATCTCGTCCGAGAGCGAGAACAACAGAGACTGTTGATGACAGTAGCCAACGCTCATCCCCACCACGTCATTCTTCTCATGGGTGCATTCCTACATTGTCCCCAATGCAACCAGAACCTCATATGTTTGTATCTAGCGCGCCGATCATGAATCTTCCTCCTTACCATTTTAATCCTTATGCACCCGGGCCGTCATCTTCATATATGGAATATGGAATGCCTAGACATCCAATGTATCATTCATTGCCTCAACACATGCCGAGCCCATTTACTCCACCATGTTATAATTATAATATGTCATATAGTGCAGATGGCTCTTTCATGAACATGTTAAGCATGCCGCCGCCTCATGTTCCTCTCGGCCAACCGCATACAGGAAGCCAGTTTTTGGGACGGTTCAACCTCCTATTTTTGTGAGCATTAATACCAGAGGTAAGTCGAGTGAAGCACCAGAGGAAGAACATCAATCGACTCGACGACATTCAATGCAATATCAGCAACCTCGACAAACTCAACCGGATGTACAAACACAACGTCCAACTCGACATATAGTACGTCCGGTTTGCATCACGGAGCAACAACGTCAACGTAACCGTTGATAGACCTGTATGATAAATTTTTTTTATGGAATGAAATTTTACTTTCAAAACTTGTTTATTGCTTTAATTTTATATTCTAGACAAATATATAACGTGGTTTTGGCCTTTACAGTTTTTCATCTACAAATTTATTCTTATGATCACGATTGTATTGCATGGTTTATAGTAGATATGCATAGGTTGCCACCTGGAGATACGTGCGTAACGTTTGCATGGATAGTCAACCTTGAGATACGTTCGTGTTGTTTGCATGGGTTGCCCACCGCCAGATACGTGCGTGTCATTTGCATGAGTTGCCCCTCGAGATACGTGCGTAATGTTTGCATGGATTGTCAACCTCGACATACGTGCATGTTGTTGGCAAGGGTTGTCCACCGCCAGATACGTGTGTGTCGTTTGCATGAGTTGGCCCCTCGAGATACGTGTGTAACGTTTGCATGAATTGCACGAGGTTGCATGCCACCTCGACATACGCGCGTCGTTTGCATGACCTCTCCGCCGCGAGATACATGCGTGGCGTTTGCATGAGTTGTCCACGTCCATATACGTGCGTGTCCTTTACATCATTTGTCTACCTTGATATACGTGCGTGATGCGGGTTGTCCAACTCGAGATACATATGTGATGCGGCTTGTCCATCTCGATACGTACATGACGTTTGCATGGGCTCACCGCTTCGAGTTGAACAAAGTACTCATTTTATATAGATGACTCATTTTCAAAAGGAGTCATTCATTTTGTATGGATGACTCCTTTTCAAAATGAGTCATTCACTCCACCTCATCAACACACATGTCACATGGAGCCACATCATCATCAATGACTCATTTTTAAAAGAAGACATACCTTAGTTTTGTAATTTAAAAGTAGCCAACCTTATTTTTGGAATAAAAAAAGTTTCCCACCTTACTTTTCTAAAAACTCCATTTTTTTTCAATCAAACTAAAGTAAATGATTAAAATAGCTTAATAAATAATATTATTTATAAAAGTTAAACATTCTGTTCAAATCAAGAATGTGTATTTGATATTCTATAATAATTATCAGCTATAAATAATAAAATACGTAATAATATATTATGTAATAATTATGTACATTATTTATGAAAAGAAAACGCTTATATCCACTCAATCTTTAACAAAAATAATATTATTTATTTTGTAATTATAAAATGATATTTTAAATTAAAAATATACCTTTTTAATACTAATTAAGATTGAAAACTATTTTTTTTGAAGATACTCCATATATCTTTTTTATTATTATTTGAAGGTATATATTTTAAGTTAAAAATTACAACATTTTTTATTTGTTATAAACTAGTATTTTATTTTTAGAAATATGAGTATCTAACCCTTCGACTCGACTAATCTCGTTAAGGCTAGTTCGATACACCAACCTCATAGTCCGAGTACTGAGTGACGAAACTCAAGGAAATGCTACATGAAGAAACCACAACTCGAACACTATAAATCTAAAAATCTACAAAGAGAAGAACTTTGACTTTTGTGATCTTCTCGGTCTTTAAAAGGAGTACAAGAATCTCTTCAAAGCTGATCTCTTTTGTCATTCTCTTGTTTGTAAGAAAGTCCTAGATCTAAAATCTTGCTTGTGCTTAATCTACATAGTTTTGTGTATCGGGTTTTGCACTTAAATTTATTTTATCAAACCCCTCGATTTGAACTAGAGAGTAAATGTGGCGGAGAATCCTTGTTCCCATCGGAGATCCACCCGAATGAAGCGAGGATTTCTCTAAACTTAAATACTCTTCATGGAGCAAGGAATGAGGGACAATACTTATTCCCCGCGAAAATGGGGTAAGGATGTGGTCACTTTTTCCCTGCATGAATTCTCTAACCATTCTCATGCATATCTATGCAGAAATTCCCCGCTATAACCAAACAGATTAATGTGGTTGTGATTGAATAACTTGGTAATTTAAATATTTTTATATTGTTTTTTTTACTATATACTAGCTAGAATACAAATAATCATTTTCCTTACCACGTAAATACACAAGAAAACAAAATATATAAAATATTCCTCAGTATAAAAAAGAAAAACTAGTTACAATTTTTTTCTTAATGTTATGGGGTAAGGTTTAACGAGTATTTAGTATAGCTTTACTTCTGGACGAACTAACTAGACATATTCAAGAGGATATACCATGGTGTATGCTATTTGCAGATGATATTGTCTTAGTGGATGAAACTAAAGATGAAGTGAATATGAAATTAGAACTCTGGAAGAATACATTAGAATCTAAAGGCTTTAAGTTGAGTAGGACGAAAATCGAATACATGCACTGTAAGTTTAGAAACACTAGACATTGAGATGGCGTAGTGGTAAAATTAGGGGAAGTAGAAGTCCTAAGGTAAACCACTTTAGATACCTATGATCAATCATACAAAATGATGGTAACATTGAGAATGATGTTACACATAGAATTCAAGCTGGATGGAAGAAATGACGGAGAACAACAGAGGTGATTTGTGATCAAAATGTTCCTACTAAGTTAAAAGGAAAATTTTATAGGACCGCAATTAGGCTAGCTATGCTCTATGAAAGTGAATGTTGGACGGTAAAGCAACAAAAAATACATAAAATGAACGTAGCAGAAATGAAGATGATTAGGTAGATGTGTGGTAAAACTCGTAAAGATAGAATAAGAAATATAGAAATTCAAAGACAAGTAGGAGTAGCACAAATTGATACAAAGATTAGGAAAGGGCAGTTGCGATTGTTTGGTCACCTGCAAAGACGGTCTACAAATGCCCCAACTAGAAAACTTGACTCAATAGAAACTGTAGAAATTCGACGAGGTAGGGGCAGACCAAAGTTAACGTGAGATGCATTAATTATGAGGGACTTGAATGGTTTGAAAAGCTCACCATCAATTGCACTTAATCGAGCATAATGGAAAAGTCTGATCCATGTGGCCGACCCCAGTTAATTTGAGACTGAGGCTATGTTGTTGTTGTTGTTGTTGTTGTTGTTGTTGTTGTTGTTGTTGTTGTGTAGTATAGCTATACTTCTAGTGTAGTAAATTAAAATATAACGAATTATTGTTTTATAACCTCCATGTTTATATTATTAAATAATTACTTTTGTAGATCTTATTTATCAATATACCTATATCAAAACTATTTGATCACTTGAGGTTCCAAAAAAAAAAAAATTGGACTTAATTTTTAATTTTTAATTTATTTTACTTTCAACGGGAGTCAAACTTATGACTTCCCCAAGTCATGCCTTTTGTCGATAAGTGATGCCTCATCTACGATCTCACCACAAATACTTTAGTCTGGCTTCACTTAATCATAAATTAAATCGTTATTGTGTAAATAACATAATTAAAAGAAAAATCACAAAAGAGCAACATATATATATATATATATATATATATATATATATTTATATATATATTTGAGTTTACTAAGTATAATTTTAATATAATTCTTTTGATGTTTTTATTTCTTTTGCTAATAAACTCATAATTTATTAGTATTTGATAAAAAAATGAAATTCATGATTTATTCTACCAAATAGTACATTTTCAATAGTAAATCTAAAAGCTACTTTTTTTTCCATTCATTAATTACTACTAGTTGTTAATTAGTATATATTAAATGTATGGTCAAACTGAGTATTTACTATTGGGTTGAATAAGTAGTTAATGCCATTAATTATCTGTAAATCATACTTATGTAGCATTAATTACCGTTTCTACAAATACAAGAGGTTACCGACTTTTTAGTGCATATATTATTTGTAATTTGAACATTTGGATCTTGATCCAAGGGTTATTATCACAGTTCCAATGCATGAGTACTACAACCATGTAAATCAAATATACACCCATGTCATGGGTCACTAGAACAAATTTAACTTTTGATAAAGGTTTTGAACCTCTATGAAAAACTTTTCATAGAGGTTTTCGACCTCTATGAAAAGTGTTATCTTTTAAGGCGTTATCGTATCTTCAAAGCTTACATAGGGGTTTCAAACCTCTATCAAATCTTGGCTATTTCATAGGGGTTTGAAACCTCTATAATATCTTCAGAGGCTTACATAGGGGTTTCAAACCCCTATCAATTGTAGTGATTTCATAGGGGTTTGAAACCTCTATATTATCGTCAACGGCTTACATAGGGGTTTCAAACCCCTATCAAATGTAATTTAAAACAATAATAGCTGAAAATGCCCAGAATTAATTTTCATTTCCGTTTTCAATTGAAAATATAACAAATCTACATTCCACTCGCAATATTATTATTCCATCAAGAAATTCGCAGTGTTCTACAACCAATCAACAAAATAACAAATCGATAGCCACATATTTCATGAAACCAATCAATAAAACTCAGTTTTTCATTGTCAGACAATGTGTTAGCAGAGATAAGTATCTGTAGAAAGTCACCCTGCTTGTTTGAAACTTCACCATTGCCAATTCTCTCATCCACAATTGCTTTGACAGTGGAAGCAATTCTTGTTGTAGCCTTTGATTTGCGAGTTGGGATTGACCTTCCCTCAATTGAAGTCCTGGTTTCAACGCATGAACATCAATGCGAAACACGAGCATTACCAACAATTCTCAATTTTTCATTAACATGGCGAGGTACGAACAATTAAAAATACTTGTACAGAAAGTTAAAAAAATGAACTTCATTTTGGTGATAGTTAACTTTGCTATCTGTTCGCAACAGGGCCTATTGAATTCACTCCACGTTTTGCCAAACAGAAAGAGAACATTGCCGATTATCCATGATGTTAGTGGCATAGTGAAGCCTGAAAGGTAAGAATAAGTGATTGTTTAGTTTTGGGAAATCTTAAGTAGTTTCCTTTTTCTCTTTTTAATGGTCTGTTTGAGTTCTTGGAATCGAAATCACGGTTAGCGGCGGAATCGATTCTCATTTGCTATGATTCGGGTGTTTGCAGAATGACACTGCTTTTAGGCCCTCCGGTCTGGAAAAACCACTTTGCTATTAGCTTTAGGCGGAAAGCTTGAAAAGGATCTCAAGGTAAGCAAAAATATTTCTCATCTACACATGATAAGAATCAATTTTGTGATTTTGATTTGTTAACTGAAATGGGTTTTTCAAAAATAAAACAGGTTTCAGGGAGGATTACTTACAATGGTCATGGAATGGAAGAGTTTGTGCCACAAAGGGCCTCGACATACATCAGTTAGCATGACCTTCACATAAGAGAAATGACTGTGAGGGAGACCTTGGCCTTCTCTGCAAGAGTTCAAGGAGTTGGGGCTGGGCATGCTTAGTGTTAAACAGATAATAATTTTCGAGAAATGTACAGAGAAACAAGTAGAGTACATATTAGTATTGATGAATTGTTTTAAATTTTTCGTCGCAGAGATGTTGTTGGAGCTCTCAAGAAGAGTGAAAGAAGCAAATATAAAACCTGATCCTGATCTTGATGTGTTCATGAAGGTAACAAGATCATTCATTTGCATTGAAGACCTTAAATTTACATGACAAGAACTCTGCCTATTCATCATTAAGAGACACATTCTTAATTTAAATTTGTTAACGATACAGGCAGCATCATTGGAAGGTCAAGAAGCTAGTGTAATGACATATTATATAATCAAGGTATCAACACATTGCTATAGTTCAAAATAGAGAACTTGAGTGGCATTGAATGAAATTCTTACATTCTATCTTCTTTCTTTGGTTGCTCTACAGATTTGACAGACGAATACAAGATCTCCACACGAAAAGAAACATATCGGACATGCCTGCCAACAATGATCAACACATACTTCATAAGCTTGATAGGGAATCTAAACATGCAATTAATGATATTTCAAAGATCAGATGTCCGACAATATCCTGATTCAAGCACACCTCGGATCTGGGAATCAGATCTTCTGGAGGGCCAGAGGCAACATGATCAAAACTAATGCCCATTCGGATATTGCTTGACAATGAGTTTTTTGAACTAAGATTGGTGAAATTAGATTCCCCTTTGGATATTGGTAAAATTCACAAACTGCATACAACAACAATTAATCAAATTCACAAACTGCATACAACAACAATTAAACAAACTTAATTAATTAATTAATTACCTTGGCAGTGTTGTAAGTCTCAGATTTGCAATCTGGTAGAATACTAACAGACCCAAAGAGAACAAAGAATTGGTTGTCTTGGAAACTAATTGTGGTATCGCTTGTTTGATTAGCATTGCTAAAGAAACAACTCGCAGTGCCATTGTAGGAGTAAATGGTTACCTATACATGATTAAAAACTTAGATATTGATTTATAACAAAAACACCTATACATAATTAATTAATAAATTAAACAAGTAGAATCAATAATAGTTTAATTATTAAATCTAAATTAAATCCTCACAAGCTCAACTAATCGATAAGGGATGAATTTTGTAGGTGCGACCGGAGAGGAGAACGACAAGGGGAATTTACAAAACCTGGAATCTGATAACGTAGTAATCGTCTCCAAAGGCAGCTCGCAAGCTCTGGGTAGGCTTCTTTGATGGATTTCGTGGTTGGAAGGCGACGCTAAGGTTTAATACATTATTTTTTAAGGGTTTAACATGCTAAGTCTTGAGCATTAGCAATTAAAGAAGACTGCCAACACTGTGCTCCAACAGTAATATATAATCACAAAGCTGGAGCTTGCACGGAATTATCAAGGATCTAATTTCATATTATCATTAGATTTCTCTTCATCCGTAGTAATTTCATCCCCTTCATCCGTAGTAACTTCATCCTCTCCATCATTTGCGACTTCATTCCTTACAATGGGGCTACTCTCTCCATGATGGAACCAAATTGTATACATGAGATCCAATCCATATATGATTAGATGGTTGTAAGCAATATCACACTTCACACGAGACACGTTTCGACAGTTTTGACAAGGACACCTAATTCCTTCTGGATGTCCTTCTCTAGCTTGAGCTTGAAGAACGAATGCATTTGCTCATTTACAATATTCTTTTGAAACTCGAATAACAAAAAAAAAAACTTCGAATAGTAAGTTTCAACCTTACAAAAAATATGAATGCTTCTATCACTATAAAAAGATGATATGATAATATTAACCTCGAATGTCTGGCCCAACCTTTATCCATCCTGAGATTGTAATCCTTGCTCTGTTAAAGTTGAAGAACGGTAATATTTACTAGAGATATTTGGCAAGAATTTAATTAATGTTACAAATTATTAAGTAAATTTTACTTTATGATCCTTTTTTAATTAAAAAGATCACAAAGCTTGTAAGCTATCTACATATAGGGATTGATCCCTACATATATGAAATGTATCATTATGAATCGTACTAGTTCATTAAGATCACAAAACTTTAAGGTGATCTGTTGGCACCAAATCCTCATAGGGACCTTCTACATTCAAACACACATGGCCCCAACTAAACAGAAAGTAATTGATACTAATTGATACTACAAGTAAAAGAAGTGCTTGAACAAAAAAAAATAAAGTAATTGTGAAACATACATACACACCAATAAAAATTCAAAATTTCACATATGGACTAAACAGAACAAGTCCTGAATCCCAAATCAAATGTCCTGACAATCCACCCCCATCATAGCCGTACCTTCCCCTTCATATATGCAATCACATACAACAAGGTAATTATTCATCAATATCTAAAGACAAGCATACAATTTATCCAAAATTCAGCATACAATTTATCCAGTTATGACCATTGCAATCCCTACTACTATTTACAGAGCAAACGTAAACAACCAAGATCACATCACTCCACTATAATTCACATCCAATCTGAATCCAAATACAAACCCAAATCCAACACAAACACACAACGTCAACACAGAACCAAGGAAACTACAAACACAAACTTTATAATTGTTCTTGATCAATAGTACTTGAGATATTACGACAAACTTGAAGCTACGCTCAATAGACATAAAGCACAAGCTAGTACATACAAGTCTACCAAAGATATGCAAATAGTATTACATAGGCAGAAATGAAAAAAATAAATTAACAACTTTATTTGCAAATGGTCTTTTCATGAACAAAAGAAACAAAGAAGAAAACAAACAAACAAACAAAGAAACGAGAGAAACAACTTCTAAATATACTACATACAAGTCTAGCAACATATTTGGATGTGAATAAGAACTAAAGCAAATTCTTGAAGATTTAACAATTATGTGAATCACATATATGGACAAAACAACTACATGCACTTGCCTCCAAATAAAAACAAAAAACAAAAACAAAAACAAAAACAAAAACAAAAACAAAATCCCCACTATAAGGTTCAACCTCCCGACGTTAAATCCGAGTAACCCCATACCAAACCAATGAGCCATCCACTTGGTTAGCGAATTCTCTTTAACATCTTAAACTACACCTAAAAGACATTGCTTAATTTTTTCCTATAATGTAAACATACTTGTCCACCTTTGTACAACTGCTGCACAAAATATTCAAGTAGCATAGACATAGTTAGGCTTTTAATAAGATTATATGGATTCTTAGATTATAGAAGTACTTCTATGATAAAGACATGTCGCGTGTAGAGGTGATTTTTTCTGAATTACTTGATATAAGAGGGAAGGTTCAATTTATCATGTGAATTTGTGCACATCATCCAACTACTTAAGTCGAGCGGACTAGAAACTTTTGGTCCATGTAACCTACCCTAATTAATTTGGATTGTGAAGCTTGGTTGTTATGGTCGTTTAATCATCGAGTTGGTAAACTTTTTTTCCCTTAAAGTTTTGCTTTTACTGCATTTCTTATTTATATACTATAACCTACTCTGCACTAACCGCGAACAATTCTCACTTTCAAAAAATGTCTGTTTGCGCATTACACATCATGTGTTTCAGGGGAAAACTCTTGCTCCAAATTAAGGTCTCTATGCCACGGATATAATCTTATTAAAATATACAAATCTATTCCAACGAAATATTCAAATTCAATAATCAATTAGTTGTAGGCACCTATCATTGTAGTTCAATAATCAATCACAGTTCAATCTATAGAGCAAAACATTTGCTTGGACTTTCGATCTAGAGCAAATCAATCACCAAAGCCAATTCAACATAGAACCTATGAAATCAACTACATTCATCGCTAATTCAAGTCACAAAACCATTAAAAACAAAATTCAGTTAACCTAATCAATATAGAGACTTAGAGAGATCAGAATCGGTAACCATTTACCACAACCAATTCAACACGAGAACCATAAAATCATAGAAACAATCTCAAATTAACCTAATCAACACAAATGAGGCAGAAATCAATCTAGATGATCAAAATTAAACAACAGAACCAAAGATTCACAAACTTCATCAAATCGAATCGTTAGGGTTTGAGATCGATCGAGTCTAACCTTGCAGATTGGACAACTGGTCTTGAAATCGAAGAAGGTCCGAGCGCGGTGAAGAAGAGGCAAGGTGGAGGCGGACCAAACCCTAGATGTGAAACCTATAGCAGCCTAATCGCCAAATCGAGTGAAGAGGAGTGAAATCCATAGCAACCTCAGCAAACCAATGAAGATCGGGGTTCTCCAGCTGCCCTAGTCGTGGTCTTCGTCCCTGCGAGAGACAATCGATGAGGCGATGAAGGTGAGGACGACAGAGTTGGGGGAGGAGGCGATGATGGTTTGAATCCGAGCTCAGCCACCCCAACAATGGCGATTGTGAGTGAGTGTTGACGATGACGGACGCGAGTGCGAGTGCGAGCGAGTGAGGCGAGCGAGTGAGACGAGCAAGTGCGAGTGAGTGCGAGTGCGAGAGTGTTTAGGGCATTTGTTGTTCTTGGGCCAGAGTTTCCATAGAGGTTTTTTTAACCTCTATGAATTAGTGCTATTAAAAGCCTAATTGTCTAATTCATAGGGGTTAATTAAAACCTCTATCTATTAAGTGCTATTAAAAGCTCAAATTGTCTAATTCATTGGGGTTAATTAAAACCTCTATCTATTAAGTGCTATTAAAAGCTCAAATTGTTCTAGTGGGTACACTATTTACAACTATTGGATTCTAATCCAATACATTAATCAAGGTGTCATAAATGCACAAATAACTTAATGCACAACACATTTTGAGAGGGTTCTATGGCATGAGTATATATTTGAGCTCAATTGTAGAATATCCCATATATATATATATATATACATAGATGTTTTCTACTACAAGAAGTAGATACAACGGTTTTGGGCGTCTTAATTGAAGGCGAAGAGGTTTCCCTACGTTGCATCGATCATTGAGAGCTTATGTATTCAAAATCGATGTCTTGGTGAAACTTCTCAAGTGGAGATAGCCCTTATCTAATAACTTTGGTTCCGAAATAATTCCAGCGGCTGTGATGGATTATAATGTCCAAGTAAGGAAAATCTCCTTGAACCTTATACATTTTATGATTACCAATGCTTTATTTGTGCAAACAACGCATGTGCCTGTATACTCATATGTCGAGTTCTGAATACTGGCAGGCTTATTTGTTCGATGCTCCTGGGAGGATAATTTTTGATGCTATAACTTGGCCTCACAGAACAGGTTACTTTACTAGTTATTATTGCGAAAGCTCACCACAAGGAATGCATTCGACTACAATCCTGTTGCTTGTCAAATATTCTAGATTCGTGTGTTAGGAAGTTTTCCATGGGTACCTAAGTGTTCTCTTTTTTCTCTTTCAGCCGCCAAAGTTTCAGTTTTATTATCCAAACACTCCTTTCTTTACATCTCGATTCTTGCCACCAATGAAAGTTGAAAAATGTCGGGTAAGCTTTCTAAAAAATCATACATTAGAAATACCATTTATAAGGATAAATGATCAGTCATGCCATTTTTTTATAGTGATCTCATGCTCACTTGTCAATCTGTTGATGCAGATCGTGAATGCTATAAGTCCACATGGATGCTTCTTGCGAGAATCTAGTGTTGAGCACTCCATAGTGGGTGTTCGCATTTGGAATATGGAGTTGATTGATGCGAAACACTAACAGGCTTAAAAGCCTCACATGCAGCTGGACTACCCAGTACCTCTGGAGTGCGCTCGGGGCCCAAGAGGAACCTTAAGAAGCCTGGTTGGTTAGTGGACTTCAAGTGTAACTAAGCCCACATTATTAAGCCTACCCTGCAGCCCATAGTAAATGTGCCCTACAATAGTGATCAGTATTTAAGGCGGATTATGCCTGATGAACGACAAGAAAAAAACTTATTGCGTTATCTTTTTTTTTTTTTTTTAGCTTTTTTTTTTGTTGTCTTCTTCCTCTCATCACTATTATTGATAGGAAGATCTGTGTTTTTCAAAAAATAAGATGAGTTTACTTTTTTATTCATCAAATAAGGGAGCACTAGAACAATTTGAGCTTTTAATAGCACTTAATAGATATAGGTTTTAATTAACCTCCATGAATTAGACAATTTGAGTTTTTTAATAGCACTTAATAGATAGAGGTTTTAATTAACCCCCATGAATTAGACAATTAGACTTTTCATAGCACTAATTCATAAAGGTTAAAAAAACCTCTATGGAAACTTTGGCCCAACCAACCAACAAATGCCCAACACTCGCACTCGCTCGTCTCACTCGTACTCGCACTCGCTCGTCTCGCTCTCGCTTGCGCTCGCTCGCTCGTCTGGCTCTCGCTTGCACTCGCTCGTCCGTCATCGTCATCGTCTGGCTCTCGCTTGCACTCGCTCGTCCTCACCTTCATCGTCTCTTGAGGTATGGATTCTTAGTTTTCTCTGTTTGTCGATAAGTCGGGGTTTTCGATCGATTGATGAGCCAATGCGCGTCGATTTCGACCTATTTGACCGATTTGGTCTCGCATTTCGTGTTTGATCGGTAACGGCGTCTTTGTGTTGGTTAGATATGGATTTGAGATCGTGAGATTCAGATCTCTGTGCATTTGTGGATGTGTGTGCGTGTGTCTATGTGTGCATGTGTTCGATTGATGGAGCTCGTTCTGAATCCAAATTTGTCTTCTTCGTTGGCAGAGGAGGTCCGATTAGGAAATTGAATTAGGTTTTGATGCAATGTGGTTGTGGCTTTTGTTTTGATTCATGTTTGGTTCTGGTTATATTGTGAGTTTTAGGTGTTAAAGTGTGAAATTTGATTAGAGAGTTGATGGATTTTGATGAACTTCTCTTATTTGATCTTGCATGCTCTGTTTTACAATTTCTATGGTTGTACTTTAAATTTGAGGTGTCAATTTAAAGAAGAATGTGGTTGTGGCTTTTGTTTTGATTCATGTATGTGTGCATTTTTTGGTAGGTTGTTAGGGTCCAAAATCTCCTGCGAAGGGGAATTGGAGTGCACGAAGCAGGGCTGATTTCGAGCCATTCAATGCCACATTTCCTCAACCGACTCGTTCGTCGTCGATTGGTAATGGAGTGCAGTTCCTCAATCGACATCTTTCGTCAATTATGTTCAGGAATAAAGACTGTTTGGAGCCTTTGCTTGATTTTCTCCGGGCACACAAGCACAAGGGCCATGTAAGTCTGAGTTTTTTTGTTACTTGTGCTTTTGTCACGATTGGGCTAGTTTACATGCTATTGGTTTTATTTATTTGGAATGTTAGCTGTGAATGGAACTGAATTCTATGTTACATAATTTACATTAATTTGCGCCTATTCCTACATTAATGGAGTGGAGAGGAAATCTGCAAAGTTTGTGTTAATGGTATGATCTTAAGTTAGGTGTATAAAGCTGAAAATGATTTTAAGTTGATTGTAATCTGTAGGTGATGATGGTTAATGATCGCATATACATCATATCAAGGCTCCAATCTGCTCTAGTGAAGGCAGAGGAATTTGTTTCCCGACTTCAGGCTGACACACCGTATTCTGAATTTGAGCACAAGTAAGTCACTATATTGATGGCCTTGCATTCTGAAATCTGTCAATTTTTATAGCCGTCAAGTGCTGTACTTTTTATGCCAAAGTTCTAGTTCTATGTAGAAGCTGAATTTCATTTTATGGACTGTCAAACAGATTCCAAGAATTAGGTCTCGAGAAGGGTTGGGGAAATGATGCGGGAAGGGTGTTGGAAATGATGCATCTTCTCTCGGAAATTAACCTGTCTGTGTGCATTTTTTGGTAGGTTGTTAGGGTCCAAAATCTCCTGCGAAGGGGAATTGGAGTGCACCATGCAGGGCTGCTTCCTATTGTCAAAGAAGTCGTTGAGATGCTTTTTTGCCGAGGCGTGATTAAGGTAATTCTGCCTATTGACTTCCTTGCTATGTTAAAGTTTTCGCACTATCACTTTTTCTTATTATATATTGCCTTTGCTAGTGCAACTTATCGGCTTTCAGTTTTGTGAAGTTTTATTGGAAAAAGAGGTTGATGATGACGAAGACAAGGAGGAGGCAGTGGTAGGATATTGGAGTGCATTTGTATGGCTTGCAGGATTGACAACACTCATAGCTTTATTATCAGAATATGTTGTAGATGCTATTGAGGTATTCACCTTATATAGTATGCCAAATTTCTTATGATGCATTTTCTGACCTTAATGAACCTAAAGCCTATATTGTTTAATTAAGCTGTTGTGTCTTCTTAACTAAACAGGGCGCATCGTGTTCTTGGGGACTTTCCGTCGAATTCATTAGCATAATATTGTTGCCCATTGTAGGGAATGCCACTGAGCATGCAAGCGCCTTGATTTTTGCTTATCGTAATAAATTGGTGAGTGAAAAATCAAATCCAATTTTCCTTTTTGATCAAATGCGCGCCACAGTTACTTTTAACATAAACTGTCGCTTTTTTTTTCACTAAGATTAATCTATGACATATATGCAGGATATATCTTTAGGTGTGGCTTTGGGTTCTGCTACTCAAATTTCCATGTTTGTTGTAAGATTGATTAATTAATTAAACCCAAATGATATTTGATACTAATTTTCTAGTTTTCACCTATTGTAAATACACACGTTCTCGACTGTCTCAAATATGTATTGATCGATCCAGGTTCCATTAAACGTGGCCGTTGCGTGGATTGTTGGCATTGAGATGGATCTTGACTTTAAACTCCTTGGCACTGCCTGCTTGGCTTTTGCTGTAGTAATCACATCATTTGCCTTACAGGTTTGAGTACTCCTGCTCTCATCGATATTATTCATTCGATTTATTTTGGTAATTCTGCTCCCACACAAAATGCACAATCACCTACTCAACGAAAAAAGTTAACATGTTGTAATGTTTTAAGCTTGTTTGGTAATAATTGCTTAATCAGATTTTGGTATTTGCCTCTAAAAGCCTATAAATAAAGCATCTTATATCCATCAAAGGAGGTGCCCATCATCGACTACCATCTCGTCTTGTTCTTTCAGCCTCTGCTCTTGCTAGGGATCACCATCGGTGTCACTCTCAGCATTGCTTTTCCCTTCTGGCTCGTCTCCATCCTCATTGTCATTCTCTTTTTAGGTTTGGTTTAAATTTATTATATCAGAAAGCTCAATCAATTTCTATAGTACTTCTCTTAGAAAAAAAACCTGATCATTACTTTCTTGGAATTATATTGACACTGAGTATCAAAATATATATGTTTGATCTCAATCAGGGACGTCTTCCAGGTCATTCTGCAAAGGAATCGAGATGTGGAAGCAAGAGACAATCTTCAAGGCATATCAGTACCAAAACATTTTCAAATTCAGATTACTCAACAGTCATTGACTTCTAATTTTCTCTATATTTCTTGATGCAGAAAGAGCTACAGAATCAACAACATGAAAGCAATGGTCATGGCAAAAAAAAAAATATAATCTATATGAAAAACTTATTTTCATTCTCAACAGTAAAACCCAACTCAAAGTGCTTTTTTTTGTTTTGCAGTGTCTCCTCACACAGATTACCACATCCTAAGTTTGCGAGAAGAGAAATCCGCATTGGTTAGCGATTTCTTGAATTGTATCGTCTTCTTTTGCATTTTCTGATGGACCCCTTCAGTGCTCATACCACGCCTAAGAATTATAATTATAATTCTTCAAAATGTGCAGGAGACAATGAAGTTCAATCTAAGATGGAAAAGAGTTTTCATACTGGTATCTGTCTGGGTTGCTTTTCTATTCCTCCAGATTATCAAGGCAAGTTGGGACCTTAACAGTCCTATAGTTTGATTTCGATTCCACTTTGAACAACAATCCAAAAATAGTTTGAATTCATCCCTTACTGATTAGTTGAGCTTGTGAGGATTTAATTTAGATTTAATAATTAAACTACTATTGATTCTACTGTTTAATTTATTAATTAATCATGTATAGGTGTTTTTGTTATAAATCAATATCTAAGTTTTTAATCATGTATAGGTAACCATTTACTCCTACAATGACACTGCAAGTTGTTTCTTTAGCAATGCTAATCAAACAACTGATACCACAATTAGTTTCCAAGACAACCAATTCACTGTTCCTGCTTGGTCTGTTAGTATTCTACCAGATTGCAAAACTGAGACTTACAACACTGCCAAGGTATTTATAAAGAGACTTAAGAGAGATTTTAATTTAAAAGGGCGGGGGTGTGGGGAGGCGCTTTTTTTAAGCAACATAAGCCCTCCAAACTATTTAAACCAATTGTTGTCCTGACCTATGTAATTCAAGTGCCCAGTGCAACCACACCTGATATTGTAGAAATGAGCTCAAATATTGTGTGAACATTTTGAATTGCAAGATGTGATCAGTACTTTTATTTATTTATTTATTTGTTTGTTTGTTTTTTTTTTTTTTTCAGTTGGTCAGTTCATGCTTGCTGAATGCGTGATGGTTTTGCTGTTTTTTGGAGATTTTGATTGAAAATGGGATAAGAGAGGCTGTGAAGCTGAGTACAGGTACTAGTACTAGTGTTGGAATCTTATGTTGAGTTACTACTATTTGGCTTCCTTTGCAATTCTATTTTTTGTATATTGTGTGTTGGAATCTTATGTTGAGTTACTAATGTTGGTTTGATCGAATTGATTGAAGTGGGTAGTCTTGGTTTCATGAGAAAACGCTAAAGTTCAAATCTTTTTGAGATTTTGTTGTTTTAATGAATGTGATGTTGAGTTGTTTGAATAAATGCCGATATGGCTGTGTTTTGATGAATTGAATTGGGTGGTGTGTATGTGCAGATAAGGAGGTCTTCATATCACAATGTGGTGAGAGTTGCTGAAATTCAAAAAGTGCTGGACATTGTTGGAGTTTAGACTTATATCAGAACTTATGTATATATATATATATTGTCATTCTATTCTCTATTTGCATGTGGCATGTATAATTACTGGTGGAATAACAATATTGTGAGTGGGATGTACATTTGTTATATTTTCAATTGGAAATAAAAATTAATAATTCTGGGCATTTTCAGCGATTAAATTTTTTTAAATGACATTTGAAAGGGGTCTCAAATCTCTATGAAATCGCTAGTATACCCCTATGTAAGCTTTTGACGCTAATATAGAGGTTTCAAACCCCTATGAAATCACTACAATTGATAGGGGTTTGAAACCCCTATGTAAGCCTCTGAAGATATTATAGAAGTTTCAAACCCCTATGAAATAGCCAAGATTTGATAGAGGTTTGAAACCCCTATGTAAGCTTTGAAGATACGATAACGCCTTAAAATATAACACTTTTCATAGAGGTCAAAAACCTCTATGAATCTTTCATAGAGGTTCAAAACCTCTATCAAAAGTCAAATTTGTTCTAGTGGAGGTTACTTTAAAATTACAAAAGAAAGATATGTTTCATTTTGAAAAGGAGCTATTGATGATGATGTGGATGTATGACGTGACGTGTTTGATGAGGTGGAATGAATGTCTCATTTTCAAAAGGAGTCATCTATACAAAATACAAAACTTTCTTAGTTACTCATTCTAAAAAAGAGTTATTTGTTCAACTCGAGATGGAGAACCCATACAAACGACATGTGCGTATCGAGATGGACAAGCCGCGTCACGTACGTATCTCGAAGTGGACAACTCACGTCACGCACGTATCTCAAGGTAGACAACTCATGTAAAAGGCACATACATATCTCAAGTTGGACAACCCGCGTCACGCACGTATCTCGAGGTAAATGACTCATGTAAAAGACATGCACGTATCTCGACGTGGACAATTCATGCAAACGTCTGGCATGTATCTTGAAGTCGAGAAGTCAAGCAAACGCTACGCTCGTATGTCGAGGTGGCTGACCCATGCAACCTCGTGCAATTCATGCAAACGTCATACACGTATCTCACGGTAAGCAACTCATGCAACCTCGTACAATCGATGCAAAACGCCGTGCACGTATCTCGAAGTGGACAACTCATACAACCTCGTCTAATCAATGCAAACCGTGTAAAAGTCATGTACGTATTTCGAGGTGGGCAAACCAATCAATGCAAACCGTACAAATGTCACGGACCAACATAACACGAATGGCGCATTCTCCGAATGCGCCATTCGTGTTATGGAACACTCCACATGGCGTCCATTCATGTTATGAAACAAACCACGTGGATGCCACGTAGGATGTGAGATGTTCAGAATACATGAATGACGCATTTTGAGAATGCGCCATTAATGTTATTGAACAATCCACGTGGACGGTACATGGGATGTTCATAATACATGAATGACGCATTTTCAAAATGCATCATTCTTGTATTTTCAATGCACACTAATGACACATTTTCAAAACGCGTTTTACCTTAGTTAAGGAATAAAAAATATACACTTATTTTACTCATTTAAACTAATTTTCGGTGTACATCTATAAATTTTTCAGGAAGATCCTATCAATTGGTGCTTTCATTGCCGAACTATGGGTTCCCGACCTTGGGCTCCTACCCAACTGTCGGCACTTTCGGCCCCACCGTCTGCGGAGAAATCCATTACTGCCATTCAGCAACAACTACGAACACAATTGCAGCTGACACAAACCCTAGACAACGACAATAAAGCTCGCATGGACTCCATGGCCACCGTAATGTTCGACTCCAAGTTCTCCGACACCCGCAGACACACCTTCCACACCAAGAACCCTATCCTAGCACTGAAACCCACACCACAACTTCCAGCTGGGCCTAATCAACCACACACTACCCCAACCTCCACTATTCCAGTGCGCCGTCTTTCGGTGATAGTGATGCAAGATCGCCGTTCAAAAGGTTTATGTTTCAATTGTGATGACAAATATATACCAAGCTACCAGTGTAAGTCGAAGGAATTTCTTTTGCTCCTCCACAACTACTCCGACCCCAACACCACCCACCCGTATATACCAGAACCTATTGACCTACCTACCCCACCACCAACTCTCCTATCCATCCAAACCTTAGAACACTATAACAATTTAGGCTTTTTATAACACCTAATTGATAGAAGTTTTTAACTAACCCCTATGTAACATTTAATTGATAGAGGTTTTTAAGTAACCCCATGTATTAAACAATTAGGCTTTTTATAGCACCTAATTCATAGGGGTTTTTAGTAACCCCTATTAAAACTCAAAACCATTTTTAATCACTTTCATCGACTCTCAATCTCAAAACCAGTTTTATCTCAAAACCAGTTCTCTCAATCTCAAACCAGTTCTCTCAATCGTGTCGCGCGATCGATCGATCTCACTCTCCAGCGATTCACTCTCCAACCAGCGATTCACTCTCTAACCAGCGATTCACTCTCCAGGTACTCCGATTCCCATCTCAATTTCTCTCTCTACATCTTCTTTGTTTTCTCTGTCACAAAACCCTAACCCTAACCCAACCACTGCACCAGTCCTCGTTCATTCGTTCATTGGTTGATATCTGCAGGTGCAGCTGAGGTGAGTACGAGAATCGATTCCGTTTTGATTTGGTTTGGTGATTTGAGCACAATACTCGACCTAGATTGATCAAAAGTTTGAACACTTGGATTTGGATAAGCGATTTCACTGATTTGCATTGTTGATTTGTTATGTTTGTGCGAGATCTCAAACTTTGGCTCTCAAATTCAAGTTTTTTGGTTGAATATGGTCTCTATTTGTGAAAATGCCTCAATGAGATAAGGTGAAATGCATTTGTTAATGGTGTTGTGGATATTCTGATTTAGTTTATACAATGTGATAGACAACTTGAATTAATTTCTGGTTCATATGTGCTTTATCTTAATCATGCTTATAACACCATTTTTGATGACTTTGAAGGTCTGTCCATAATATATATGAAAATACTTTGCATCTTCAACCTTTGAACCACCAGTGGTGTTCTTGGTTGATCCATCTTCAAATTCAATATGATATTTTCTTCAAAGTTAACTAGTATGAGAGATTGAAATGTCTTGCAAAGATTCTCAAAGGTTTTTCCTTTCTTTCAAGATTTGAGACTCAATGCCATTATAAATTTATAATTGATAGATTAATTTTATTTACCTACTGAGAATTTAGGCTACTACAGAAAAGTCGACGCCACCTTCGACATACATGCATTATTAGTAGGTCTTGCTTGTCGATTGATGTGCTCTTGATGGCGATCGAACTTCTCCTCGCATAAATTGCTTCTGCTGAAACTAAGAGTAGCTAGTTTTATATCAAAATCTAGTTTATTATTTCATTCCTATATAACCCCTCTTGAGACCCAATACTGCCAAGTAGCTGAAATTCATAGTTTTTATAAAAATATAGTAGAACATGAAATATAAAGAAATAAACAACTTCATGAAACATTAAATCATCAACTAAAATATTGTTAAGTGTGAAATAAAAGATGAAAACATGACCACTTTTCACAGGGTACCCTAAAAAACGCAGAAAGTGATGGGGAAAGTGACTAGAGAAAAAAATTGGGTTGGAGGGAGAATTTTAATTCAGTGGGGGCAAACAAAGGAGGCTCTCACAGTCTCTTGAAGATATGAACATTTTTTAGGTGCACACACACATATTTACATTCAGTGGCCTAAAAACTGTTTGAATGAGATGAAGTTAGTTAATTTGGATGAGCCAAACAGAGAATAACAACCACTGTTGCAACAGCTGCAAACCACACAAACAACAAGAACACTTCACTTCATCACCTCTCCCACTATACAAAGAGGTGACATTGTTGGATTAAGACATCTGGGCAGCAACTTGGATTGAGATAGATATTGCTTTTCACTAGTTTCTGCAATTTGGGTTTGGAGTTTGGAGAGTGATGGATGTTAGACTAGCTGTCTTTCTAAGTGCCTGCTTTACAATACACCTAACTCTTGTGTTGCCTATTATTATTAATGTGTTTGGCCTTGTGATTTGCTTATCATCTAAAACTATTTGAGTGATAATTAATTACTTTTTATTTTTGAAACATAGACTGGTTAAAGCAAGTTGAACACCTTAAAGTAGAGCAGAAAACATAGATTTGAAAGTCAGAGTTACTTGCACAAACCAAATGCCGTTGATGAAAAAATAGAATAAGTTTGTATAAGATTATTTGAAACTGTGAATGAAAAGAACCAATTAATTTGTTTACATTTACATGAAATGCTTTCATGATTGTCATGACCACTTGTTTGTTCAGAATTATTCTGCTAGCCCATTTTCTTGAAATATGTCTATCTTCTTTGGGGACATTGCACTTTTACACTTGTTGATTAATTCTATTGTAGTTTTCAACTACATTTTGATCTTTGTGACTCAATTGTAGTTTTCATGGAGAGGTCTCTAAGAAATAAAGGTAAAGAAAATAGTAAAGAAACACCAAATATCCAGCTCCATCAAAGAGGTTTGATCCTTACTCATTGGCTTGATCATGGTCATGTTATTTTTCTTTCTAGTTGCTATTCAACTTCATGTATTTGCTACTTACCATTGTCAAATATGCAGGTGCTAGTGCTAGTAGATTCATAACTCCTTTAATCGAAACAAATGGGAGTGAGGTACAAGCTTTGGACCCACCTCGAAAGAAAGGTATAATTAGGAATGTTATTATTTTGGATAACCAATGGTTAAAAAAGTTTGAATAGTTCTTATTAGTTTTACTTGATAACTAGTCTATTCTAGTTTTTCTTACTTTTTAACGAAATTGTGGTGAATTAACTAATAGATCTTTGATATTTTATATTATTAAGTTTTTCTTCCATTTACTGCAAATAGTAGTTGTTTGTTTTGAAGGATAAAATCAATGCATGTAATCAAAGTCAATGCTCGGAATCTACTGCTCAATCAATTAACAATGACCCTATCTCACAAGTTTTTGGTACTGAACACCAAGGTCGAGTGAGAGGTCTTGGTTTTGGAGTAACTCCTACCGGTGTAGGTGCAACAACTCAGAATAACGCTATCATCAAAGAACTTATGGGTTTATTTCAAACTGAGATTTATTTCAAATTATGTTTATCAAATTCCAAACTGAGATTTATTTCAAATTATGTTTATCAAATTCGTGGCAATTATATCACTTCCTCTTTTGCAGGTCTCTGCTGATTTGAGTATTGTTGATCTTGATGTCCCACTCAACCTTGCCTTTTCAGTTGCAGCGACGATGAACACATATGCCAATCTTGGAGTATTGGCTGTTGTTACCTGGCAAGTTTTGTTCGTCTCAGTACCAATGGTTTACTTTGCAATAAGCTTGCAGGTAATCCGTAGATCTTGGAGTATTGGCTGTTACTCCGGTTTTCGTTTCCTTGGAAATTAATGTTTGTTTTTCTTAATAGAGGTACTACTTCAATTCGGCAAAAGAGTTGATGAGAATCAATGGTACAACAAAATCAATGTTATCAAACCATCTAGCTGAGACCATAGCAGGGGCAATGACAATCAGAGCTTTCAAGAAGGAAGAAAGATTTTTCGCGAAGAATTTTGATTTAATAGACAAATATGCTAGTCCTTTTTTCCATAATTTCGCAGGAAACGAGTGGTTGATCCAACGTTTGGAAACACTAAGTGCCGCAGTCATTTCCTCCTCAGCCCTTGCCATGGTTTTGCTTCCACCTGGAACGTTCATTGCTAGTGAGTTATATTATTTTTGCCTTCAACACTAGATTTGATATTCTGCATTTGCGTTTTTGAGATTCGATGCGGGTGGATTCACTTGTTTTCCATAAATCGTATAAATCACAGTTTAGTAGATCTGAGGTTGGTCTATGGATCATTGATTATAGTTCTCATATGGCAGGATTTATTGGGATGGCATTTTCATATGGCCTTTCTCTGAATTACCCTATTCTTTTCTGATGGATAAGAAGCTTTTATTGTGGTTAAGTTACTTTGTTATCTGTTCTTCTTTTGTTTTGTTTTTCAACTTTCTTTTGATATATATGATTCAATGACATTGTTTAATAATATTCTAGAGCATCATGTTTATCTTCTCTTTTTTCAAAAGGAGAAAAAATTATGAATCAAAAATTGTGGGCCAACATTTTTGATTGATTTTGCTTTACAGGCTAGAACAAGAATTGCTTCCACTGTCAAAGCAATTGTGGATGAGAAAATTGGCAATGGTGAAGTTTCAAACAAGCGGGGTGACTTTCTACTAGAGGTGACAATTTGGGTCATGAAACGTTTAACACGACACGACCTTAAACATGTCGTGGGTTTGGCAAAAATGTATGTGGGTCATAAACGGGTTAACTTTGTTTATACACGATTAATAAACGAGTCGCTAACGTGTCAACCCATGTGACTCGTTTATGACTCGCATAACTTTCACATATAAATACAAAATTTTCATTTCCAACCCTAAAAACCAAAACGTTCAAACTTCAAAACTTTCACCTCTCGGCCTCTCACACTTTCACTCTCGGCGGTTGGCGCTCTTCTTCCACCTAGGGTCGACGGCAACGATGACGACGCGGAAGAGCCAACAAGGAAGAAGGAGATTGCCTCACCTTCAACCTCGGGTAACAAAATCTCTCTCACCCCTCTCTCTCTCTCTCTCTCTGTCTCAAAACACAAAACCTTGGGTCGGGCGCGCTTTGTCGCGTGCAAGCGCGGTGCTTGGGGGGTCGCGTGCACGCACGCGGGGGGGGCGGGGGTGGATCTCGATTCTCTATCAATCGCGCGCGTGCGAGCGGCGGGGGGGGACGCATTCTCACGGCCTGGGGAGCGCGCGTGCGGCGCGGCGGGGGGGCATTCACGGCGCGGGGGAGGCATCGGCCCATTTCATCTCTGTTTTTTAATTCTTCTATCCGCCCATTTCATCTCTGTTTTATTTTACATACATCATATATATTGTTTGTTTTTACATACATCATAATTTCTCTGTTTTTTAATGTCTTTGCGGTTGAACAACATCAATGATGATGAGTTTGACACCAACAAAGATATTGATGATATTGAACTTGAACACACTAATGATGATGATGATGCTTGTGATAAAGATACAAATCTCCAGTGAAGCATTTTTTGTTCATTAACCTTGAATTATCTCTTACTTCTATGTTAACTTTATATAACCTTGTAGTTGGGTTATTAAACTTGAACTTGACTATTTGAGAACTTGTATTTTTAATTTTTCCTTGTATTAGATGCGTTTATAATTTTATATTTTATGTTGTTTGTATTGATTTTGTAGTGAGATATCATTAATCTAGTAGTATGTTTAACAGGTTGATAAACAGGTACACAAACGAGTCGAATTAAACAGGTTAAACATGATCTGTTTAATAAACGTGTTAAACAGGTACACAAACGAGTCGAGTTAAACATGTTAAAATATGATCTGTTTAATAAACGTGTTAAACGTGTCATAAACAGGTTACCTGTTTATTAAACGTGTCGTGTGTCGTGTTTACAAATAGTGACTCGTTTAATAAACGTGTCGTGTGCTTGAGTTTAGGATAATTATGACACGACACGTTTACGACACGACACGTTTACGACTCGTTGACACGAATTGCCAACCCTACTTTCTACGAGATACTTCTCTCTCGCTAACACATTGTCCGACAATGAAAAACGAGTTTTGTTGATTGGTTTCGTGAAATGTGTGGCTATCGATTTGTCGTTTTGTTGATTGGTTGTAGAACACTGCGAATTTCTTGATGGAATAATAATATTGCGAGTGGAATGTAGATTTGTATATTCTCAATTGAAAATGGAAATGGAAATTAATTCTGGGCATTTTCAGCTATTATTATTTTTAGATTACATTTGATAGGGGTTTGAAACCCCTATGTAAGCCTTTGACGATAATATAGAAGTTTCAAACCCCTATGAAATCACTACAATTGATAGGGGTTTGAAACCCCTATGTAAGCCTCTGAAGATATTATAGAGATTTGAAACCCCTATGAAATAGCTAAGATTTGATAGAGGTTTGAAACTCATATGTAAGCTTTGAAGATACGATAACGTCTTAAAAGATAACACTTTTCATAGAGGTCAAAAACCTATATGAAAAGTCTTCCATAGAGGTTCAAAACCTTTATCAAAAGTTAAATTTGTTCTAGTGGAACCTCCTACCGACACTGATGAGATGCTCCATTCTCACCTCTCCGCCACCTCTCCGCCACTGCATTGATGGGCTCCACAGACCGACACACCCTACACCTAAAGGGCACTACTGCCAACACTATATTACCTTTCCTTGTTGACAATGGCAGTTCCCACAATATCCTCCAACCCTGCCTTGCCAACCACCTACATTTACCCATCCTACCCATCCCGGAGTTCTCAGTCATGGTAGGCAATGGCGCATCCATTCCTTGTACGGGTATCTGTCCTAACATAACTATTGTCATACAATCCCACACCTTCTTTGTTGACTTCTATGTCATGACAATCGAAGTTGCTAATGCGGCCTTAAGGTTAACTGGTTAAATTCATTGGACCGTTTCTCTCCTATTATGCCATTCCCCAAATGCAATTTTACTACAATGACCGTTTCACTACGCTAAAGGGTGACCACACCTTACCCCTACATACTAACCTTTCCCAACTGCGTCGTCTATCCACTACCAACTCTATTGCCTCCTTCCATGCATTCACTATTACCCCCAACCCTACCTTACCCAATGTCGTGCTAACCCACGCCCAGAACCCAACATTCCACTTTCGGCCACCACCCTAGCCCCCGACTTATATAACCTATTTAATGACTACTCCCACCACTACCACCTCTATTGCCTCCTTCCATGCATTCACTATTACCCCCAACCCTACCTTACCCAATGTCGTGCTAACCCACGCCCAGAACCCAACATTCCACTTTCGGCCACCACCCTAGCCCCAGACTTATATAACCTATTTAATGACTACTCCCACCTCTTTCAGATTCCCTCTGGACTACCCCCATCACGGCCCCAAGACCACCACATCCACCTACTCCCAAAGTCTACCCCAGTCAACATACGCCCTTACCGGTACCCTCACTCACAGAAGGCTGCAATGGCTGAAATCATTTCAAACATGCTACACCAGGGGATTATTACACCAAGTACCAGCCCGTTTTCCTCACCCGTCATTCTAATGAAGAAAAAAGATGGTACTTACATTTTCGCGTCAATTAGCGGGCCCTCAACTTAATTACAGTATGTGACAAGTTCCCTATCCCTAAAATCGACGAATTGTTAGACAAATTGGGCGGTGCCACTATCTTTTCCAAGCTGGATCTACGCTCGGGCTATTTTCAGATTTGATTAGCCTATGCCGACACTTACAAGAGAACATTTCCAACCATTGATGGTTACATCGAGTTCCTCTAATTCCATTTGGCCAATTAAATGCCCCCTCAATGTTCCAAGCCGCCATGAATGACCGACCGTTCTTACGGAAGTTCGTCCTAATTTTTTCGATGACATTTTAATTTACAGCGGCGGCTGGGTAACACCCCTAAATCACCTACGGACTGTTTTTGAATTATTAGCTGCTAACCAATTCTATGTCAAGTTTTCCAAGTGTTGCTTCACAGTGTCCTCGGTGGACTATCTAAGCCATGTTGTATCTGCCTAGGGAGTTAAGGCAGATCCTACCAAATTAGACGCCATCCAATCATGGTCGCGACCGCACAACCTTACCATACTTCGGGGAATTTTGGGCCACACGGGTTTCTATCGCCGCTTCGTTCGTAATTATGCAGCGATAGCAAGCCCGCTTATGGACCTCCTCAGGCAATCAATTTTTACATGAACATGCAGTCGCCACCTTGGTGTTTACAACCCTCAAAGAGGCAATACTTACCCTCCCTACCATGCAGCTCCTTAACTTCTCTCTTCCCTTCTGATGAAGTGCAAGAATTAGCTTGCAAATTCTTGGAAAAATATGATGGAAAGATATGACATGATGTCATTTTGGTAATTTCGATGAAGTTCGGGCGTTTGAGTTTCGGCATTCCGGGGGCATTGGTTGATTGGAAACGGCGTGGAGATCACGGGTCACAACTCTGTGACTACGACGTTTTTCTGTGAAATTCCATCGTTTCGCCCTCCGAAACGGCAATTTTGCTATTTTAGGAAAGTCTTGTTTAGCTTATAACTTTCATTAGGAATTTCCGTTTTTATTGCCGTTTGCGGCATTTGTTTCTATTTTTCGTCTAGTTTCCAATTTATGGCTTTTAGGGATTTTGGACTTTTTACTATTTTTGGCAAATTTTAGGGTTTCGCTATTTAAGCGACATATTGGATGTAATTCGTAGTTTTTTGGCTGGAATAAAAGAAATTTTGAACTTTCGCTTAAGTTCTTACCTAGATCGAGTTGTTCGTGGATTCGTTCAATTGGTTTAGAAGATCTCCGCTGCGTCATTTGGTATCAGAGCCTACTTCAGCGTGATTGGAGAAATCATGCCGCCGAAGAGGAACAAGCAGCGTATCGAGGAGGTGTATGACCGTGACAATCTGAATTGACAAATTGGCCAAATAATTGACCAACGCATGGGCGCGGTGGTAGAACAATTAACTGCCAGAATCGATCAGTTATTGGGTCAGAATATGGATCGTGTCCGTAAACCATCGAAGGGAACTTTGTTGGTGATGAACCGATAGGAGATTCTTCTACCGGCGGGGAGGATGAGTATGTTGAGGCACCGAGGAGGCGCTAGAGGCCGCATGCGGTTGAGGATGATCGCAGCGCGTGGGAGTCTCGGGATGAAGACGGAGGTCCCGAATTCCATGGCACCCTTCAACCGGAAGAATTCTTGACCGGGCGGGCGTCGGTTGAAGAAGTCATAGAATTCAAAGGTGTGCCCGAAAGGCAAGCGTGTGCAAACTGGTTGCGACCGTTTCCGCAACAGGGCCACGACTTGGTGGCAACAACGAAGTTGATGCGGAATAGGAATGGAAAGGCGAAGATCACCTCGTGGGAGAAGATGAAAAAACACTAACGGCCGAGTTCTTGCCTTACAATTTCCAACGCCTTATGTATCGAGGGTTGCGAATCCGAGACAGGGGCAAAGTCGATAGATGATTACACTACGAGTTTTATCGCTTAGTCGCTAGAAACGAATCAGGAGACTAACGACCAATTAGTGGCGCGATATATTGGTGGACTGAGGGTGCAGATCCAAGAGGTCATCAAAATGTTTGATCCGGCTTCCTTATCTGCAGCGCACTAGCGAGCATTGTTGGTGGAGAAACAACAGCGTCGGGGTGTGAGTAATGCAACCAGTAATGTTAGTGTTGGGACAACCAATACTGGAGGTAATAGCGCTGCAATTAACCCTGCTAGTCGCACGAACATACCTAGCACTAGTGGGATTAAATGCTTCGGTTGTGGCGAAGTTGGTCACATGAAGTCATAATGTTAAGGGAAGAAGGCTCTCTTTATTGAGAACGAAGAGGAAAACGAAGGGGAAGAGGCCAACATCACTGCGGAACCAGCCTTTGATACTTCGACAACACATAATAGGAGATCGTGAATGGAGATGTGTGTACTTGCCTTGGTTGTGAGGCGTTCTTGTATGACTCCTAGAGTCTGTCGCGATGATGAGTGGGCATGGAATAACATCTTTCACCAAGTGTACCATCTTAGGCAAGGTGTGCGGGTTCATGATTGATGCGGCGATTGTGAGAATATCGTCTCGATTGAAGCGGTTCGAAGTTGGGCCTTGCAAATCCGAACAACACCCTAGCCCTACAAGCTAGCTTGGTCAAGAAGGGTGGTGAGGTGAAGGTGTCGAAACGCGCTTTGGTGACTTTTTCTATTGGTGCTAACTACAAGGATTCGATCTGGTGTGATGTTGTGGCTATGGATGCTTGCCACTTGTTACTGGGACGTCATTGGCAGTTTGATAGGGGAGTTGTGCATGATGGCAGAACCAATAAATACACCCTTATGTTCAAGGGAGTGAAGATTGTGCTAGTACCCGCCAAGGATCCGGAGGAAGTTAAGCCTACTAAAGAATCTAGCAGCTTGCTGTCTTTGGCAAGATTTGAAGATGCATTACATGATTCTGAGGTAGTTTGCATCTTGATGGGAAAGGAGGTAGATATAGATGTTGATGTTCCTGAAGCTGCAATTCCTATTGTGAAGGAGTTTTGTGATGTTTTCCCTGATGAGATGCCAGAAGGATCGCCACCATCATGCGTGATATTCAAAGATCTCGATTGACCTTGAACCTGGTGCGTCACTACCTAATAGACCACACTACCGAATGAGTCCCAGTAAGCATGAGGAGTTGCGCATACATGTTGAAGAGTTATTGGCGAAGGGATTCATCCGTGAAAGTCTGAGTCCATGTGCAGTACCAGCCCTCCTTACACCAAAGAAAGATGGCTCCTGGCGGATATGTAGACAGTAGAGCAATCAACAAGATTATTGTCAGGTATCGCTTTCCTATCCCTCGCTTGGATGATTTACTTGACCAATTGAGTGGAGCAAAATTTTTTACAAAACTGGATTTGAAGAGTGGGTACCACCGTTCGCATTAGAGTTGGGGATGAGTGGAAGATCGCTTTTAAAACCAGGGAGGGGTCAGTATGAGTGGTTAGTCATGCCGTTTGGGTTGTCAAACGCACCTAGCACCTTCATGAGAGTCATGAACCAGAGCTTGAGACCTTTGATAGGCAAGTGTGTTGTGGTATATTTTGATGATATATTGATATACAGTACTAACGAGGAGGAACACCTCCAAAGACGTGCGAGATGTTCGACTATCTTGCTTGTGAGGAGAAGTTCTATGTGCGATGAAGAAGTGCTCATTTTTGACACCGAATGTCTTTTTCTTAGGTTATGTCATTTCGGAGAAGGGTTGCGGGTTGATGAGTCTAAAGTAGAAGTCATCCGCACTTGCCTAGACCCTCCACCGTCACGGAGGTTCACAGCTTTCATGGGTTGGCTTCCTTCTACAGCGGTTCATTCCACACTTCAAGAGATATCATGGCCCCAATTACGAGATCGTATGAAGGGCGTGAAGTTTGGGTGGAGAACGAGGCGGATGAAGCATTCCAACCGATCAAAGTGCGGTTAACCATCGCCCCATTCTCGTGTTGCCGGATTTTCACATACCTTTTGAGTTGCATAGTGATGCATCCAAGGTAGGCATTGGAGCTGTCTTGAGTCGAATAATAGGCTCGTTGCCTATTTCGGTGAGAGAAGTCGTCAGGGGCGAAGTTGAGCTATAGCACATACGATGTGGAGTTCTATGCAGTGGTACAAGCCGTGAAGCATTGGTGGCATTATCTTTTCCACAGAGAGTTCGTGCTGTTTACAGACCATGAGGCATTGCGACACTTACATGGGCAGAACAAGGTCTCGGCCAGACATGCTTCCTGGGTGGCCTATTTGAAGCGCTTTACTTTTGTGGTGACACACAAGTTTAGTGTGACCAACAGAGTTGCTGATGCCCTGAGCAGACGAAAAAGTTTGTTGAGCCGCATGACCATTGAGGTACCTGGGTTTTCCTCCTTCTTTGATTTGTTTACAACTGATCATTTCTTTGCTACTATTGTGGAGAAGGTCCGGAGTGGGGAGCGTACTGATTACACACTCCATGAGGGTTTCTTATTTCGGGGCAACCAACTTTGAATTCCTAATTGCAGCCTGAGATTGCTGATTATTAGAGAGTTGCATATAGAGGGACATGTTGGGCGTGATCAAACTTTGCAGCTGGTCCAGGCCTCTTACTTTTGGCCTACCATTCGCAAGGAAGTGGACAGATATGTGCAGCAGTGTCGAACTTGCCAGCTTTCGAAGGGTACCGCAACTAATGCCGGTCTATATATGCCTTTGCCCATTCCAGAACAGCCATGAGTTGATATTAGCATGGATTTCGTGTTGGGGTTGCCTAGAACACAGCGGGGAAATGACTCTATTTTTGTGGTGGTTGACCGTTTTTCCAAGATGGTTCACTTCATCCCATGCAAGAAGACCACTGATGCTGTAAAGGTGGCTCAGCTGTTCTTTCGGGAGGTGTATAGATTGCATGGCCTTACTACCTCGATTGTTTCAGATCGGGACACCAGATTCTTTAGCCATTTTTGGCGCAATTTGTGGGCTATGGTGAACACACAGCTGAAATTTAGCAGTGCTTATCATCCGTAAACAGATGGGCAGACTGAAGTTGTCAACCGTTCATTAGGCAATCTTTTGAGGAGCTTGGTGGGTGAGAATGTCAGGAGTTGGGACTTCAAGTTGAGCCAGGCAAAATTTGCACACAACCATGCTGTTAATTGAAGTACCGGGTTTAGTCCTTTTTATGTTGTGTATTCAGTACTACCTCGAGGTCCTCTTGATCTGTTATCAGTGCCAAGTAAGACTAGATGGCATGGAAAGACCGAAGACTTTGTTAGTGGGCTGCAAGAGATTCATCAATCTGTCAAAGATAACTTGCAGAAGGCTGCTGACAAGTACAAACAATATGCAGATCGGAAGAAGCGTCACGTGGAGTTTGAAGTGGGTGACTTAGTGTGGGCAGTTCTCACTAAATACCGATTTTCTGTGGGTGATTACAACAAATTGTCAGTTCGGAAGATTGGTCATGTGGAGGTTCTTGAGAAAATTAATCCTAATGCTTACAGATTGAAATTACTAAATCACATTCGCACGGCTGATGTATTTTATGTCAAGCATCTTGTTCCCTATTATGGGGATACGTCTGATGATGACAATTCGAGGGCGAATTCTGTCCACCCTGGGGAGAATGATGAAGTCCAAGAATTAGCTTGCAAATTCTTGGAAAAATATGATGGAAAGATATGATAGGATGACATTTTGGTAATTTTGGTGAAGTTCGGGCGTTTGAGTTTCGGCGTTCCGGGGGCATGGGTTGATTGGAAAAAGCGTAGAGATCACGGGTCAAAGCTACGCTGTGACTACGACGTTTTTCGGCGAAATTCCATCGTTTCGCCCTCCGAAACGGCAATTTTGTTATTTTAGGAAAGTTTTGTTTAGCTTATAACTTTCATTAGGAATTTCCGTTTTTATTACCGTTTGCGGCATTTGTTTCTATTTTTCGTCTAGTTTCCAGTTTATGGCTTTTAGAGCTTTTTGGACTTTTTACTATTTTTGGCAAATTTTAGGGTTTCGCTATTTAAGCGACCTATTGGATGTAATTTGTAGTTTTTTGGCTGGAATAAAAGAATTTTCGAACTTTGGCTTAAGTTCTGACCTATATCGAGTTGTTCGTGGATTCGTTCAACTGGTTTAGAAGATCTCCGTTGCGTCACCTTCGATGTCACAACAAATGCTTCGACCACCGCAGTCGGGGCAGTCCTCTCCCAGAGTCGCCTCCCTATCTCCTTCTTCAGCAAGAAACTCGGCCCTTGGCTTCAATCTTCCTCAGCCTACACAAGGGAAATGTACCCAATTACAGAAGCAGTAAAAAAATGGCGTCTATACTTACTAGGTAAGATATTCCACTTTTTTACCGACCAAAAAAGTCTCAAGAGCCTCCTTACACAGACTTCTTGGTTTTGACTATGAAATATATTACATACCTGGGAAGGAGAATGCGGTTGACGACGCCCTATCTCGATGCACATCAGCTGCCTTACCTGTGTACCTCTCCCTGTCCTTGGTCACGTTACACTTCCAATAGGAAATTTGCTAGTTCTACTGCAATAACATAACTGGGCAAGCCCTGGCAAATAAATGCCTTTCAAATCCAAAAATGCAACATGTCTTCGAATTCGAAAATGGATCCCTTTACTAAAAGGGCAAAATTCTCATACCCGTTGAGACAAACTTGCGCCACGTCATCCTATCTGAGTTCCATGCTTCCCCGTTGGCCGATCATTCGGGTGTCCGCGCCACTGCTTCTCGTCTTGCTGCCTTCTTTTACTGGCCAAGGTACCTGAACGATATTAAACATTTCAATAGCTACTGTCAAACATGTCTCCAAAACAAATACACCACATACAAACCATATGGTAAGCTCCAGCCCCTCCCAATTCCCAACAATGTCTGGGAGGACCTGTCCATGGATTTCATCACACGGCTACCCAACTCTCACAGCAAGTCGACAATATGGGTGATCATCGGCCGCCTTACCAAATACGCTCATTTCATTGGCCTTCCAAGTCACTTCTCAGCTTCAAATATCGCCTCAATATACATCACCGAGATATGCCGCTTGCATGGGATCCCAACATTCATTGTAAGCGACAGAGATCGAACCTTCACTAGTCTATTTTGGAGGGAAATTTTCAAGAAATTAGGCACTCACCTCAAATACAACTCTGCCTATCACCCTGAGACGGATGGCCAAACAAAGGTACTCAACAGATGCCTAGAAACCTATCTGAGTTGTTTTGCTAGTGACGAGCCAAAACTCTGGTTCCGCTTCCTCTAGCCGAGTATTAGTACAACAATTCACACCACAGCGCCATTGGCATGTCCCCCTTCCAAGTCCTTTATGGTCGCCTACCACCATCAATTCCTCATTTGTGGCTGGATATGTCTTCTCTACTACCCTCGAAGAACTCCTGCAAGAAAAAGATGTAATCTTGAGCACACTAAAGGCCAACCTTCATAAGGCTTAACAACGAATGCGTTCTCAGGCCGATCTCCACAGATCTGACGAGTCATTCGAAGTTGGTGACTTCGTTTACCAAAAATTGCGTTCACATCGCCAGTCTTCATTCCCCCGTCGACCGTCACAGAAACTGGCCCCCCGATTCTTTGGGCCCTATCGCATCCTCTGTCGAGTTAGAGTAGTAGCCTATGAACTGGATCTCCCTGCATTGTCTCGTATACGTCTGGTGTTCCACATCAGCCTTCTCCATCCCTACAAAGGAGACCCCTCACTGAACAACAATGAACAGAAGATCAAGAAATGTACAGCTGAACAACATACATTCTGTTATTCATCATCTTCAAAATACATTATACATGTTTATATATACATAGAGAAGGGTGCACATTACACACCCTTGTTGTAACTAACTGAAGTGAACTAACATAAGCCTATGATACAATACACAACAGTCTATATGATATAATACACTACAATGTTGTACAATACATATAACTCTACATCCCCCCCTCAAGATGGAAGTCTATGCCAGTCACATAGACCCATATTGGACAATAAGGCAGAAAACAAAGGAGCTGGTAAAGATTTGGTAAACAAATCAGCTAACTGTAATCGAGTAGGAACATATTGTGGAAGAACAAAACCACATTTGAACTGATGACGAACCAAATGACAATCAATATCTAAATGTTTTGTTCGTTCATGGAAAACAGGGTTGGCAGATAGATGAAGTGCAGCTTGATTATCACACCAAAGAGGTATAGGAAGAGATGTTGGAACACCTAAGTCTGTAAGGATATAAGAAATCCACAACAACTCACAAACTATGGAAGACATACACCTATACTCAGCTTCAGCAGAGGATTTAGAAACTGTAGCTTGTTTCTTTGTTTTCCATGAGATCAAGGAAGAACCCATGAAGACACAATAACCAGAGAGAAACTTCCTTGAAATAGGACAGGCAGCCCAATCAGAATCACAGTAGGCAAAGAGATGTAAATCCAACCGAACAGGGAAGAACAATCCCTGAGAAGGAGTACCCTTAAGATACCGTAGAACATGAAAAGCACCAGGACCAATGTTTGTTCAAATGAGCTTGAATAAACTGACTTAACTGCTGTGTTGCATATGTAATGTCAGGACGAGTGAAACCCAAGTAAAGAAGACGTCCAATTAATCGTCTATATCGATCAGCTTCAAGTAACAAAGGAGAATCAGCATCATCAAATTTACAGTCACGAGGAAGAGGAGTGGCTGCTGGTTTAGCAAAGGTAAGGCCAGCATCAGTAAGTAAATCAATGACATATTTACGTTGATGAACATAAAGTCTTGACGAAGATCTAACCAACTCTAAACCCAAAAAATAACGAGCTTGGCCTATATCTTTGATGGTGAACAAGTTATGCAGGAAAACGTTGACCTTGGTAAGCATCTCAAGAGAAGTTCCAGTAAGAAGAACATCATCAACATACACTAGTAACACCAGAAAATGACCAGCAATGTTGTATGTAAACAAACAAGGATCACGAGCAGATTGGATAAAACCAAAGGACTGAAGTTGAGAAGTAAACTCATGATTCCATTGTCGAGAAGCTTGCTTAAGACCATACAATGATCTTTGTAATTTGCAAACTTGATGAGGAGAAGCCAAAGTGTAACCATCAGGAGGTTTCATGTAAACATCTTCATCAAGATAACCATGTAAAAATGCATTATTAACATCCAATTGATGTAAAGGCCAATTACGAGCAAATTGCCAGGATAAAACAATCCTGATTTGTGACATTCTTTGTAACAGAGAGAGAAGGAATCGTGTAATCAACACCTTCAATTTGATTGAATCCCTTTGCAACCAAACGTGCTTTACATCTATCCAATGAGCCATCAGGATTAAGCTTGACTTTGTAAACCCATTTGGAACCAATAGCCTTTTTATTAGGAGGCGGATCTGTGAGACTCCAAGTACCATTCTCCTCCAAAGCTTGTAATTCCTTATTCATTGCTTCGACCCAAACAGGGTCATGTTGAGCTTGAGTATAACAAGTAGGCTCTTTTATGGTTGAAACAACAGCTAAAAAATACTTGTAATCATCGGTAATGTCAGAAGAATGAATGAAAGGAAATGTTGGAGGTGTACCAGCAGAAAGAACAGGTTTTGCAGGAATGGAGACAGTTGTATGAACATTATTCAAAATAAAATCATTCATCCAAAGAGGCTTGTGAATAGCACGAATACTTTTGCGAGGAACAACTGCATCAGGAGGCACTACAACATCAGTAGGAGGCATGAATGAATCAGTAGTAGGCACAGAGGAGTCAGGCATTGCAATATCAGAAGGTACCTCATCATGATGAAGAGCCTCAACAGGAGACTCCCTATAATGAGGCATAGCAGCAGAATCAGGTACATTGCTTAATGAATCAGATGAAGTAGGTACAACAGCAGAAGCAGGTACAGTTCTTAAGGAATCAGATGTGTCATTATAAGATATAGGCAATGGACAATCTGAACCTGAAGAAATAGTTTGAAATGGAAACTGATTTTCAAAGAAAATCACATCCCTCGAAACAAAACAAGCATATGTTGCCAAATTATACAACCTATAAGCCTTTTGTCCAGGGGAATAGCCAAGAAAAATACATTTGAATGCTTTTGTGTCTAACTTTGTTTTACTTGGAAAAACATTAGTAGCAAAACATAGACAGCCAAAAGACTTCAATGAGAGATAATCTGGTAACCTTCCAAATAAGAGGTGATAAGGAGACTTCCATTTGAGCAACTGATAAGGCAATCGATTGATGAGATAGGTAGCAGTAAGAACAGCATCACCCCAAAATTTAGTGGATAAACCAGATTGAAAAATAAGAGCTCTTGTGACTTGTAACAGATGACGATGCTTTATTTCAACTACACCATTTTGCTGAGGAGTATAAGGTGTAGATCTTTGATGTACAATTCCCAAATCAGAAAACAAGACTTGACAATCTTGATTACAGAATTCAGTACCATTATCAGTCCTAATGGTTTTAATAGATGCTTTGAAATGATTGTGAATAAAAGCTAGAAACTGCTTGATGAGATTTCCAGTCAATGACTTATTTTTCATCAAAAAAGTTCATGTAAATCGACTATAATCATCCACAACTGTCAAGAAAAAATGAGCTCCTTGAAGAGAAGGTTGCTTATATGGTCCCCAAACATCCATATGCAACAATTGAAAAGGAAAAGAAGTTTGAATAGAACTCAATGGAAAAACAAGTCTGCATTGTTTAGACATGTGACAAACATCACAAGGTACATTGTTTCCTCCAGTAGAAGAATTGTTGAGTAACAAATCAAGGTGTTTGGTTACAGTAACAGAAGGGTGGCCCAAACGATGATGCCATGAAAAATTAGCATTAACATTATTACAACAAGCTAATGATAATTCTGTAGGAGACACAAATGAAGCAATGACATCTTTATTGAAAGAGCTGGAATCTAACATGTAGAGACCTCCAATCATCCTTCCCACAGCTAGAACTTGAGAATGCTCAATGTTCTGTATAGCACAAAAGGATGGATAAAACTCAACTGTCAGCTTAGTAGAAGAGATGAGCTTACTGACTGACAATATATTGTATTTGAATGAGTTTATATGCAGACAAGAAGACAGAACTATGTCTGAACTGATATGCACATCTCCTATATAAGTAACTTCTTTAGTATGACCATCAGGCAAACAAATCGAAACAGGTTTAGCCAAAGCAGTGATATTAACAAGCAACTCAGAATCAATGCACATATGATTTGTTGCTCCACTATCCACAATCCAAGCATCTGAACTAAATGATGTATTAAAGCTAGAAGGTTTTTGTTGTGAACTACCTGTAAATTCAGAAACAACAGAGTTCACATGAGCAGGGACACCTTCAGCTGAAATACATTTTCCTTTCATGAAACTCTCAATGCCTTGTTGTATCATTGCTGCAATATTAGTCTGAAAATCTTCAAACTGAAATGCTCCTGCATCTGGTATATCTAGAGGTGATTCCATCATGTTTACAAAAAATTTAGAACCATTATTCATCTGTTTCTTTTCGAGCTCTTTCTTGTACTAATCTGGAACTCCATGAAGCTTGAAACAAGTTTCTTTGGTATGCCTTTTTGCCTTATAATGATCACAGAATAGTTCATCTTTATTAACAAATTTCTTGTGATTCCCTTTACCAGCAAATTTAGTTCCACCAGATGAACCAGAATATACTTTGTTAGTTTTCATCATCATAGCTGTGTCCATTACAGGTGAATAGCTAACAAGAACTTCTTTCTGTTTCTCAACTCTAAGAATCATAGAGTATGCCTTGTTTATACTTGGTAAGGGATCCATCACTAAGATTTGATTACGAATGTGATCATACATATCACCTAAACCCATAAGAAACTGCATCAATCTGTCGTTAAACTCAAGAACAACTATCTTTGCTGTAGCTCCACACTCACAAGAAAGTAAAGGAACCAAACAACTCAATTCATCCCACAATTTCTTAAGCTTTGTGTAATATTGTGAGATAGAGAGATCTCCTTGACTGATAGAGGAAATCTCTCGTTTGAGTTGATATAAGAGAGGTCCATTACACTCTCCATATCTTTCTTTCAATTCATTCCATAGATCAAAAGATGAAGTAGTATAAAGAAAAGCTTCAACAATTTCTTTTGAAATGGAATTCAAAATCCAAAAAGTTACCATATAATCCACTTTGATCCATCGATCCAAATTGACATCATTTGAATCTGGTTTCAAACATTTTCCATCAATGAAACCAAGCTTTGTTTTTGCTCCCAAAGCAATCAACATTGCTCTACTCCAAGAAAGATAATTGGAACCAGTAAGAGAGTTAGAAACCAGTACCATACCAGGATGATCAGAACCTTGAAGAAAATAAGGACTCTCTACACCATGATCTCCTGAATCAACAGCTCTTCCTGCTCCATTTCGAATTGAAGAACTCAAGGAACCATGAATGGTCGCCATGATCACACACTCAAAAGAGTAAACTCAAAAAACAGATCAAACAACAATGAAGACCTGCTCTGATACCATGAACAACAATGAACATAAGATAAAGAAATGTACTGCTGAACAACATATATTCTGTTATTCATCATATTCAAAACACATTATACATGTTTATATATACATAGAGAAGGGTGCACATTACATACCCTTGTTGTAACTAACTGAAGTGAACTAACATAAGCCTATGATACAATACACAATAGTCTATATGATACAATACACTACAATGCTGTACAATACATATAACTCTACACTCACCGCCCCTGCGAGCTCTCCCGTCTGAGGCTGCTGACCTCCCAACAAAACCTTTGCCTCTCAAGCTTCGTGGTCTTCGCCTTCTGACCACCCCACTTGGGGAAATCCAACAGCTCCTCGTGGAGTGGGACTGACGAGACGCGTCAGCGCCAGCTAGGTGCCTCTAGACGACTCTAACTCATTACTAACACCAATCGTGAGGATACGATCGCTCTCGAAGAGCGCGACATTGATGCGATGACACTAACAGGCTTAAAAGCCTCACATGCAGCTGGACTACCCAGTACCTCTGAAGTGAGCTGAAGGCCCAATAGGAACTTCTAAAAGCCTGCTTGGTTAGCGGACTTCAAGTGTAACTAAGCCCACATTGTTAAGCCTACCCTAAAGCCCATAGTAAATGTAAGCCCTACAATAGTGATTGATATTTATGGTGGATTAAGCCTGATGAATGACAAGAAGAAAATTAATTGCCTTTGTTATGAAATGGATGGGCACTTGTGCATGTAGGTTACTACATTGTGAAGCATGGTTCTCACATTGAATTGTAACATCAAGCATGACTCTCACACTTCATGTAACTTGTAATCCTCTCCAATGTACATCAATGTATGAATGAAATCTCTACATTTTCATATTTCGCTCTCTTCTCTTTTGTCTTTATTCTTTACTTATTTTAGTAGTTCTTAGTTTATGTATTCCATGCTTAATTCTCTAGCAACTTCAATTTAGTTTACAACACGTTATCAGCACGAAGTTGCTCTACAAGAGGAGGTCTTGAGATCAAGAAGCTTTTAAAAGGAGACAAAACTAAGAAGGTATAATTCTTGTTAATTTAAATAAGTTTAATTTATTTCTATTTTATCATGATTAATTTCTTTTTGTTACATGCATTATTTATGTATATATACTTTATTCATACACTATGCATTGTAACGTCAGCGACTACGAAAGTATGCTCTGTAGTTGCGTCTTGGACGATCTTCTACATCAGAAATCAAAAGTCAATATGACATACATAATTTTTTCTCTATACTATAAATGATTAGTTGTGCTATATTCTTGATTTTATAATATAAATAATATTATGAACTTGGGTTGATAGTGTGTAAGCCTTGTCCCCGGTACAGCTAAACATTGAAAGGGGGACGGGTTATCCCGTTCGAGGAGGCATGGTATTAAGTAGACTTTGTCTCGCCATCCAACTTGGAAGTTGTCCCACCAACTCATACGAATAGTACATTTATTTATTAATGAATCAAGTTTTGAACATATACTTAATCATATATTATGTTTTTTAAATAAAAGAAAAAAGAAAAATATTTTATATTACATTTACTTTCAAAATATTAATCAACCATAGTTGAATTTGTTACCTTATTATAATTCTTATCATGACAATTAGATATTACAAATTATGAATAAAGCTAGCATATATGCAAGGCTGTATGTTGTACACAATCATTCGCCAATGTCTCTTTGGAGATTTAAAAAGTAAATATTTCACTTTATATCTTTTCACCTTATGAAGTTATATATATAAATACCAAAAAAAGGTAATGCTCCAAAAAGCTCAAAATGAGTAGTTGGGTTTAAAGCTACAAAATTTAATCACTCAAATATTAATTATAATTATGCAATCTTAATTACCTCTATGTTGAGGCTATGTGGAAATATGATTGATGAGAAATAAAAAAGGTAACGTGGTCCGCCTCGATTTATTACTGCAACAAGCTTATATCGAGTGTGCACGTCAATCCAATAAATATTAAGGATTGATTTCTTGTCTCATTGTAGCTGAGTAAAATAACGAGATATTATAAATATAATATCGCTCCCGTCCAATTGGTTTAGCTTCAAATTAAGAAACATATGTTGCATATAATGACCGAGGTCGTAATAGTAAATTTTTGGACGTGGAAAATGTGAAAAGATTTGGTAAAGATCATATTGACAATCTTATTAAAAGCTGGAATAAAAATGGTGCACCACCATAAAAGGGTAAATTAGTATTGACAATGAGCGCTCATAATTGTAACATTTTTCTTCATGTACAAAAAGGCTATGTAGCCTAAATATTGTCATATACATTATACCCCAAATATTTTTGATCTTTTACCATATGCCTTCAAAATCAAATGCAAAATTATGAATTTTATCATTGAAAATGTCTCGATAAAATAGGCACATCGAGACGTGTTCAAATCATGAAGGCGACGAGTTTATTGCTTGTGTATTGTGCTACATGCATATATTATAATATAAAAGAGAATATTTCTCGAATTTGAACTTAGCTGAGACTAACGTTTAAACAATATCTGGTACAACAATTATATTGTTAATGCATTGTTCAGAAGAAGTTTACTCAGAATAATAGAAAATTTCTCTATATGATTATGATTTAATATGAGTATAATATTCTTGGCTTTAACTTCTGGAATATATAAGGCGCGTTAAAACGAATGTCATCATAAATCAAATGACAATCATAATGTGGAAATATCTATTTGATTATCCATAATCATCAATAATGCAAAAATATCGTAAATTCGCACGACCATCATTTATCGAACTGGATTTTTTTAATCAGCTGGAGATTATCTCAAGGCAAATTAATAGGAGACTTATAATGAATTATCTCTTTATCAATCATATTATAAGATGCCTTGGATCCCTAATAGGGAATTTATTTATAGCAAGTTTTGCTAATTGTCACTTTGATGAAGCAATTTTCCCACAATTAGGGTGAGATATAAGCCAATTCAAAAGGAATGATGTGAAATTGCTTGAAACACATCAAATTGCATTAAATTTGTTGTATTATGATCCATATATAAATTAATATGAACTCGAAGTTCAAAGGATCATTCAGTAGCAACAAGTTATGAATCAATTACTCGATGCAAATACTATATACAAAAGAGTGGCAATCATATGCTTCAACATTAAATGGTTCATATAGAAAACGATGTTCATGTGCAACAAAATGCACAAGATGTCTCACCCATGTGAAAATGAGGGAGAGAATCAAAATGAGTTATTGGTTAGTGTATTGCACTCTTTTTCCCTTTGCTATGATTTTATCCCACCGGGTTTTCTTTGCAAGGTTTTTAATGAGACAATTCTAACAATATTAAAACTCTGTATCTAGATTGATTTGTGTATTGCACTCTTTTCCTTTCGCTATGGTTTTATTCCACTGAGTTTTTCTAGTAAGGTTTTTAATGAAACAATCCTAACATTATTATACTTCATATAAAAAAATAAAAGAAAAAAATAAATTATGAGAGCAATTAATGTACTCTTTTTCCTATACTAGATTTTCCCACGGTGTTTTTCTAGTACAGGTTCTAATGAGACATTTATATTCTCTCTAAGTGTATCAATGTGTTGCACTCTTTTCCTTAGCTATGGTTTTGTCCAACCGGGTTTTCCTAGCAAGGTTTTAAATGAGACAATCAACAAATATTATACTACAAAGCAATATTATACTCTTTTTCATGTACTAGATTTTTTCCCATGGGTTTTTTTAGTAGAAGTTTAACGAGACACATTCTTTCAACAAATGTCATCCAAAGGGGAGTGTTATGAAATGGATGGGCACTTGTGCATGTAGGTTACTACATTGTGAAGCATGGTTCTCACATTGAATTGTAACATCAAGCATGACTCTCACACTTCATGTAACTTGTAATCCTCTCCAATGTACACCAATGTATGAATGAAATCTCTACATTTTCATCTCTAGCTCTCTTCTCTTTTGTCTCTTATTCTCTACATATTTTAGTAGTTCTTAGTTTATGTCTTTCATGCTTAAATCTCTAGCAAGTTCAACTTAGTTTACAACAGCCTTATCTTTTTTTTTTTTATCTTTTTTTGTTGTCTTCCTCCTCTTAGCACTAGTGATAGGAAGATCCTATCATTAATATAAAGGTAAACTAGTCTTTTCTTGTCAAAAGGGCAACAAAAACTCCTAATGAAGATCTTTGCTAAATTAGGATTTGTTTCATAAAATGAAAAACAATAAAGGGTAAGCACTAGAGCCTCTATGGAGACTATCAATCTTATTGGCTTAATTTATGAAAAAAATGTAATTACATATGTTAAGTTTTCTATTTTCTTCTTATAGGAAGACTTCGTTTTACTAAAACAATGTTGTCTTTCAGGACACTATGATGTGGGTGCAGACTATTACCAAACTGAAGTCAAAGTTACATATCTACTTGTCGAGGGGAAAGTAGACAATGCTTATTGCTTTCAATAACGGCTTACTAGTGTTGCTTTTGACAACTGTGGATACTATTAGAGTTGGTGTTGTTGCTTTTATTGCAGATGATGGTGAGGGTGATGAGACCAAGTATCATCAGCTTCTTGTCGTTTTGGTTGATGTTGTATTACTAAATAGTTTTGATAAATTCTGGTTGTTTTGCTTTATATATTGTAATATTCAGTTTGAAAATCGAATCATTAATTCCATAATTAATTATTATATATTCAGTGAAAAAAAAAGATAATGTTGAAGTTTTTGTAAAAAAGACATTTGATAGGGGTTTGAAACCCTTACGTAAGCCTTTAAAGTTATTATAGCAGTTCCAAATCCCTATCAAATCTTTGGAACTCATAGGGGTTTATAACCGTCATCTTACCACCTCAAGATAAGATAACACCTTAAAAGATGACACCTTTTATAGAGGTCAAGAACCTATTAAATGTGTTTTATAGAGGTTTAAAACCTCTATAAAAAGCCAAATCTGTTCTAAATAAGCTCATACTAAACACAACTTATTTATTCAAGTAGCATATAATCTAACTTATAAGCTAGTTGATAAGTTAGTTTGGGTGTGCCAAACTAAGCTTATGTATAAGAATAAGGAAAAACACTAATGCCAAACTTAGGTAGAATGTTATATGCATTAATTGAAGATCATATATTGAATACAATCTGTAGTCGAAGAAATAATTGAAGGTGAAGAGAAGAGCTAATATAATAAATAACTACATAAATAACAACAATAGTTTAATAAACTAAACACTAAATTTTGACGAAATTTTTTTTTGGCCATACCCTCTTATTTTTTTAATTGAATGATAAAATGAACTTTATTTTTTATAAAGTTAATTTTTATGTTTGAGTTGGGGTGAGTTAAGGTGTAAAAATCTTCTTCTGGAGTGGGCTAAGCTTGAAAAATATTTTTATATTGTGTGACATAACTATATATATGTATAGGGTTTTTTAGTAAATTGCCTAGGCTGCAGCTGAGGGCAATTTATATGTAGGAGTGTAGGACCCCTGTGTTCATATTAACCTTTGTCCACCTTCTTCTTCTTCGCATACACACCCTACACTTTTCGGCCCCGTTTGCTTTATTATGTCAATTTTTATGGAAATTCTCTTAGTAAGTACAAAATCAACTTAATTATCTAGAAGTTTTTACGTTTGGTGAGAAAAAGGGACAATTTGTGTCATAATTTTTCAATGTGGATCCATATCTAGCTAGAATAGATATCCTAAAACAAAACTGCAAGTATCTTTTTTGAGATGGTAGAGCCATCACTTGCTAAAAATGCAAGGTTTGGAGAGGTTGAAAGAAAAAAGAAAAATTTTGACGCTTATCACTACGACTTAAACTAACAAAGGAAAATGAAAATGGCGAACAAGATACTCATATGGCGGCCAATGGAGAAGATGCACTACCAAGGGTTAAACTCCGAGAAACGATCCCGGAGTTGGCCATTCCAGTGATTCAAGGGAGAAGATCTCAGAACAGACTGATATAGAGTTAGAAATGACACATACATCCTTCAAGGATAAGTTGGAATGCAACTCAAGGAAGGGTCTTACGGGTTGCATCACTCTTCACGACGGAGATGTGATTCATAGTTCGAATGAACTGGGCCCCAAGGTTACGATATTGAAGAGATACCACGAGCTAACGAATAAGCAGATGGAGTTCACCATTGTTGTCAAGTTAATGGGGGCATAGTATTGGCTACAAAATGTTGCACAATAGATTGCATGTCCTTTGGAACTCAGTAGGAGGAATGAAGATCATGGATATGTGTAATGGTTTCTATTTCATTAAGTTTTCATGTGAAGCGGATATGGAAAAGGCGCTCTTGCAAGGGTCTTGGGTGATCTTCGACCATGTTTTATCCATCCAAAAATGGCATCTCTCCTTTAGGGCCTCAACAGCTACTGCAGCTCGAGCAGTAGTGTGGGTTCATTTCCCTGATCTACTTGCCCAATACTATCATGATGAGATCGTCATGGAATTAGGATCAGAAGTGGGGAGGCCTCTAAAAGTGGACACTAACTGAGTTCAATCAAGTACCTTAAATTAAAAATTGTTGTCTACTTGTCACAAACATGACTCGATCAATGAAAAGTGTATCAATTTGCAAACACAAACAATATAGAATCAAATATAAATTATATTGGTGGGTAAAGAATAAAAATAATACTTAAATAATAAATTATATAAAAATCAGAATATGAAGAAAAATAACCTATTTAAGTTGTGCCCTCCTTTGCTTTAAAGAATCGAATTCATCAATTACTTCATCTATATCGATATTTTGAGCGAATTCTCGTTCAATATGAATGATCATAGTATCTCACCAAAAATTCTTCTTCCATTCTATTTCGTAAATCGGTCTTAATACGCTTCATAGCCGAAAATGCTCGCTCTGTTGATGCCGTGGATACAGTAGAGTCAAAATAAGACGAATCAATCTCTCAACCAAGTTGTAGTTATGCGACTTATTTGTTCGAATTAATTTCGCAATAACTCATAAGTTGATGACAAATTAAAAACACTTGTGGTGAAGTACATCAACCTCATAATGCTCCAATTGAAATCTCAAATGATGCATTTCTTGATCACTAAAATCAGCAGGATAGAACTTTCTTGCAAGAATACATATTTGATCAACATCAAATAATTTGAACTGATCATTTGGTTGTAAAGCACAACTCAACTTAAGGATTTCCAATGCATCATCATTGAATCTGTAATTCAACTCTTCCAATTGATAGTCAATCACGGAATTGAACATATCAAAGTGGTAACGATGCTCAACTGTGACGAGACTTTTTTGCTGACAAGAACGACTGTGCCCTCATTGTACCAAGCATTCATATCGGGTGTTTCGATTTCATACTCAATGCAAATCGAATTCACACACATCAAAAGGTGATCAAAGCTTTCATTTCGTAATTTTAGAAGAAGTACTTTTGTTGTGGCAATTGAATCTATTGCCATCAGAATATCTAGAGTTTTTTCTTGCAAGTTTCGGCAAAGCATATCTCAGTAATTCCCAAAATTCTATGCATTACATGCAACATGAATACGAAGTCAAAAGTTTCCATAATCATTAAAACACCTTTTGCTTCACCACGAATATCATCGATAGATCCATCACTAACCATTTTTTAAGCACTTGCATCGTTGCCCAATACATATCAATCACACTTGCAAATAGAATCAAAATGAGAGCTCCACCGTGTTTCTCCTGCTTTCGTTGTAAACTTCCAATTTGATTAGCTCCTTTACCAGCTTTCACGTTCACCACTAACTACTTTACGTGCAATCTCTACACTTGAAAGGCTTGCAATTCAGTAAGGCGTTTTGGAGAAGAACCTATAAGGTTAACAATAGAAGACAACTTTGAAAAGAGTAACCAAATCGACGGTTCCTTTTTAGAAGCTGCAACTAATGCTAGTTGTAGTCGATGAGCAAAACAATGCACATAATATGCATATGGACAGTCTTTGAGAAATAAAGCTTGCAACCCATTCCATGCCCCACGCATGTTACTAGCACCATCATATCCTTGACCACGCAAGTCATCTATAAGTAAGTTATACCGAGCAAGAGAGTTACATACACTTTTCTTAAGTGTTGAAGCAATGATGTTTTCGACTTGGACAATATCGAAAAACGCTCTTTAATTGAGCCTTGACCATCCACGAATCTCAACACAATTGCCATTTCTTCTTTGCCTCCCGCATCCTTGGCTTCATCAACTAATAGACAAAACTTTTTATCTCCAATTTCTTCACGAATTTTTTTCTCACCATGTTAGCCATAATATGCAAAATCTCTTTTTGAATATTTGGTGAGGTGTATTTTGCATTCCCTGGAGCATTGTCGAGTATAACGTCCTCAATGTTAACATTTAATCTACCCATAAGCTTCAACATTTCTATGAGATTTCCTCGATTTTCTCGAAGTTGAACCTTCACGATGACCTCTAACTGCGCATCCTTGTAAACTAAGCCATCGAACAAATTTCACTTGTAACCTTAAGCCGCAACCGGTTTTTTCGAACATCCTCTCAAGTTTGTGCATTTATCACCCTGTCAATGTGTCGAGTAACATTCGACAAATTCTCAACAGATTGTACGTAAATTTCTATGCGGCGAATTGATGCTTCCCATATGTATCAAGAATGGACAATTAATCCCTTGATTAACTCTCTTCCAATTTTTAAGTCCTCCATTAGTTAATGTGCAAAACAGAGGTGTATTACCATTATCAAAAAGGTAACACGGGAAACAAAATACCGCGTCCTTTGAAGGAGAATACTCCAACCATTGAAATTCTCCAAACCATTTTGGTTGAAAGCGACGATATTGATTTCCGAATAGAGTTCGTGGATATTCTGGCAACCTAGGTTGATAAGGGCCCATCTTTATATATGCTCGTCTAATCTCATCTCTCGCATTGAAGGAATATTGCCGTATTGGAGTACGCAAGCCCGGATCTCTTTCAAAAGAATTAGAATCAATATAAACTTCTTGAGTTGGAGATTCTAAAGGTCTCGTTTCCTCACGCGATGAAGCCTCAACAACTGATGGAGATAGATTGCCAACCTTAGATGCCTCCCCACTTGATTTAAAAAAGGAAAAAATTGTCTTCGTTCTTTTGTTACCATGACGCTCCATAGAGTTTAGTCCAAAGCTAGTATGCTATCCTTAAAAGAAAAAATGTCTCCTTAAATATTAAAGTCATGAAAACTTTTTTTATTCTCCTAATTCAATCAATGTATATAGTATATGATCAAAGATATAAAAAAACATGTGAAACATAAAAAACCAACAAGTTAAAAAAAATTAAGAACTAGCATACATCTTTGCTCAATGATTTTCACATTAAAAAAATATCCCTTCAAAAAATACAAACAAAGAAATCTATGAACTAACACACCTATTTGCTTGTACTATGTAAGAGAACCGTCAATCTATCCTCGTAATATAGTGCAATCTAGTGAAAAAAAAATTAAATGTAGATTCCACTTGGCAAGCTTCGAATTCGGATCGGTGTTAAATTGAGCTAACTACACTTATACATTTATTTTATGTAACCAACCTAAGCTACCAACTTCAAAATTTGATAAATTAAAGCTTAAAAAAATCGAATTTTGCGAAAGATATGAACTAACTGTTCAAATTGCATTCAGTTATCTAAAAATATAAACACTACCCTATATTCTTCATTTCTTCTCCACTGGCTAATACAACATAGAAAAGAACATACAGAATTGCATTACTATCAAGCAAAAATGGAAACTTTACACAAGTATTTTTGGATTCAATCAAGGTACCAAGTCTTGAGATTGAGAAGATCTACACTTATGTAAAACAAAAACCAACACTTTGATTTGCTTGTGCTTCAATCCCAATCAAGACTTAAACACAATCAATGACCGAAAGATTCGCATAAAACCAAGCAAGAATTGATCTTTATCGGTGTAACAACAATCCAAACAAACCCCTAATTCAATTTCGATCCAATGCAATTATGCAAGGAAAGAGGACATCTAACACACAACCTTCGGAAACAAATTTTTTTTTTTTTTTTTTTTTTTTTTTTTTCAATATGCGCGAGCCCCTGAAGTAGCGGTGGAGTTAGATATGACCAAACCACTCTTATCGAAGTTCATGGTAGACAATAATTGGCTGAGTGTGGAGTATGAGGGTTTGCCACACATCTGTTTTTAGTATGGCAAAGTTGGTCACAACATGGGGGCATGTCCGAATCGACCGAGGAAGGAAGGTGATGTTCAGGAGCAAGGCGCTAAGCTAACTCCACCAAAGCCGCAGGCGATCCCAGGGGAAAAGGTGTATGGGCATGGATGATTGCCCAACGACGACCTTGTCGGAGTAACGCCAGGAAAGGAAACTCTAACGACTTTCAGACTCCTATGGAGGGGATCAAGCATAATCCCATAAAATCAGGCACAAAATCGAGGAATGGCAATCATTTTGGAGTATTGGCGGAGGGTTACAAGAGGACAGTTATGGCAGGTACAAATTAAGGTGTATTTTTGCCAGCAAACGTATTAGGGAGGACACATCAGCAACGACTAGATCATTGGGAAAGAAGGGCAAAGAGAAAGGGAACATTTCTATTACATCTATTAAGCATAAGTCCACCAACAAGACAACTAGGAAAGAGAAGAGCTCGGGTACTCCATGAGGCCCACTAACATAAATTACTAATAAGGCATAGTTGGATTCTGAAGTGGGTAAGAAAAGGAGTAGGGTCAGCGACTCTACGTAGGCCAAGCTAGCTGAGATTTTGACTGGAGGCCTAGAAGTACCTTTAGCCTGTGCTCCATAACAACTAACGGGAGAATTTTCTAGTAACAGCCATGTATCCACTGCTCTAATTCTGCACGAGGAATCAGGGCAGGAGGGGGCACTATGAGTCGAACTGTATTGTCGGTGGTTGTTGTTCATCGTTCTATATCATGATGTTAGTTATGTCGATCACAACATGGAATTGCCAAGGTGCTAAAAACTCCTTGTTTAAATCGACTCTCAAAGAAACTTTGAAGCGCAACCAGCCAAACATTTTAGCTATACTCGAACCTCGAGTTAACGGAGATACAGCTAGGGATATTTCTCAGCGACTGGGTTTCGATTCTTACTTTCGAGAAGATGCAATAGGCTTTTCGGGTGGGATTTGGCTTCTTTGGAACAAATATAATGTGATAGTACAAATCTTGAGCTCGAAGAGAATGGATTCACTTCAAATGGTCTTGTAGAAGTCAGAATGGTTTTTATAAAGTGGTTTATGTGTCCCCTAACCCCAGGCTACGCTCGTCCTTATGGAATGATCTCATTGCCCTGGCCATATCAGTAGATCTTCCGTGGGCATTACTAGGAGATTTCAATGTATACCTTTCAACAAACGAAAAGAGGGGTGGAGCTCCAGCCAAATCGTCTAAATGCAGAGAGTTGGTTACTTTTCTTCATATGAACAACCTTCATGATATGGGCTTCTCCGGTCCCAAATTCACATGGGTCAGGGGGTCGGTTCAAGAGAGACTCGATCGAGCCTTGTGTAACGCAGCGTGGAGAGTTCAACTCCCTGAAAGCAATGTAACATACTTAACTAGCATTAAGTCTGATCATCGACCAATCCATCTATCACTCACCAGCAAAGCAATTCCCCAACTCTCGCGACGCCCTTTCCGTTTTCAGGTGTGTTGCGTAACGCATGCAACCTTTGGAGATTTATTGAAGAATAATTGGTCAGGAGAGTCAAAGTTCCATGAATGCTCAGCTTACCTTGCAGAGAGGTTACAACGGTGGAATGTTAATGTCTTTGGCAATGTGCACCTAAGGGAAAAGAGTTTACAACATCGAATAGATGCGTTCGAGAGGAAGCTGGAACATTCACCTACAGATTATCTCTTCTATAGACGAGAGGAACTACAAGGTCAGATGAACGACGTTTTGTTGCAGGAGGAGATGCTTTGGTACCAAAAGTCGAGGTCCCAATGGCTCCAATTTGGAGACAAGATCACCCACTTTTTCCACATTAGCACATTGACTCGGAGGAGGAAGAACATAATTGAACGTGTAAGGGATAATGAGAACAACTAGAATAATGATCAGGAAATATTGAAAGACATGGCTGTCCAATTCTATAAGAAGATCTACAGTGAGGAAGGTAATGTGATGGACTACATAAACTGGCCAAACAGGTTCCTGCATCTCAACATGAATGAGGAACAAGCACTTATCAAACTGGTGGAGGCATAGGAAGTCAAGAGAGCAATCTTCGACATGGGATCATATAAATCGCCGGGCCACGACAAATGGAGCCCAATTTTTTTCCAGTCCTAGTGGGATACGTTGGGCGAATCGGTGGTGAATTGTGCCTCTGAGTTTTTTGCGAATGGGACACTGCAAAAAGGACTGAATGATACTCTATTAGTGCTCATCCCCAAAATAAATCCCCCTGAATCTTTCTCTAATCTTAGACCTATAAGTCTCTGTAATGTGATGTATTAGGCAATCACGAAAGTGATTGCTAACAGACTTAAACCTATTATGAACTCCCTGGTAAGTGACTTACAATCAAGTTTCATACTAGAGAGGAAACTAACACACAATATTGTAGTCGTGCACGAAATAATTCATTCCATGAAGAGGAAGTCGGGCAAGAAAGGCTGGATGGCGATCAAAATGGACTTGGAGAAGGCATATGATCAACTTCGATGGTCTTTTGTGAAGGACACATTGACAATGGCTCATATTCCGACTTGGCTCATTGATCGTATTATGCACTGCATTTCGAATTTCCAGATGAAGGTACTTTGGAACGATTTTATGTTGGAGGCGTTCACACCAACAAGAGGAGTTAGACAAGGGGACTCCCTGTCTCCCTACATATTTGTGCTGGTTATGGAAGTTTTAGCTCACAGGATTCAACATGCTATTGATTCGAAGAGGTGGGAAGGCATTCGATTAGGGAGATCGGGACCGATTATCTCTCACTTATTTTTTGCAGACGATATGTTCCTTTTCGCAGAGGCTACCATTGAACAAGCCAGGGTAATCAAAGAGGTCTTGCACATTTTTAGCGATTGCTCGGGCCAAAGGGTGAATCGGCAGAAGACGAAGGTATATTTCTCCAAGAATGTGAGCTTACATGACAAGAACTCCATTAGTCGTGAGTTTGGTTTTGGAGTCACTTCTAACTTGGGGAAATACATAGGGTCTCCATAGCTTCATGATCGAGTTAGCAAAGAGACATACAAAGATATTCTGGATAAATTGAGGAGCAGATTATCAGGATGGAAGGCGGATAAATTATCTTTGGCAGGGCGTATTATATTGATGAAGTCATGTTTGCAGTCTATTTCAATCTTTCAAATGTAGACAACGAACCTCCCAATTCATGTCTGCACCGAAGTGGATAATCTAATCAAACATTTCGCATGGGGATCTTCATCCTACCACAAAAAGCTACATTTACTAAAATGGGATGTTTTATGTACAGAGAAGGAAGCAGGAGGACTTGGGCTCAGGAAATCTCACGAAAACAATATGGCCTTTGTGTTGAAGTTATGTTGGGAATTCATGACTCAAAAGGATCGTCTATGGGTGAGATTCCTCAGAGCAAAATATTGCTCTCACACTTAACGAAACATCGTTAAGGCATGGACATTATTCCTTAAAGGTATCTCATGGGCGATCAATGATGGCAATAGGGTGAGCTTTTGGAGAGATCACTGGATTGAGGGAATTGAAGTCTAGAGTTGTATGCTACAAGAGTTCTATATGAAGATGAAATTGAGGCCACAGTGAATCAAATGACGTTGGCGAATGGAGGTTATTGGGATTTCCAGAAGATTAAGGATTGCTTACCAGAGGATATTTGGCAACGCATCTAAGCCATCCCACCGCCTAACCCTTCAAAAGGACCGGATACTTGGAGATGGATGTTCGCTAAAATGACAAATTCTCTGTTAAGAAAGCACATTCCCTTATATCTGAGGTGGAGAGCAATGAGACCTCCAAGGGATGGAGTAATATTTGGAAGTGGGAAGGCCCTCAATGGATCAAATCTTTTCTATGGTTAGCTAGACATGGGAGTCTTCCGACTAGTGCTCTGTATGCCCAACGACATGTGATTCCATCTGATTCATGCTTGAGGTGCAACGGGGGAGCGGAGACAGTCCTTCATGCGCTACGGGACTGTGAGACGGCTAGACAGGTTTGGCGCTCGCTGGGATGGGGATTGTCAGATGCCAATTTCTTCTCATCACCGCTAGAAGAGTGGATAGACTCTAACATACTAGGGAGGGGCCAAAACCAGTCCCTTACTTTCGGAATGACGTGTTGGAGCATTTGGAGATGGAGGAATGAATCTATGTTCCAAGCAGACTTCAAGCCACCTAATGATCCTCGCCATTGTATTCGAGGCTGAATTGAAGAGATTGTGCATAGTATCTGTCTTCTATCATGTTCGAGATGGGGTTAACAAGCAAGGAAGGCGACTAGATGGACACCCCCAGAACCTGGCTGGATTAAATTGAATTGTGATGGTGCGGTGAATGGCAATACAGGCTATGCTTCAGCAACCTGAGTCTTCAAAGACAATCTTATTGGGGTACTCCATTGACTTGGGAGTTTGCTCTCCACTAAATGCGGAACTGTAGGGCTTCAAACATGGTATCCAATGTGCACTACAAATGGGCTTCTCCAAATTACTAGTGGAAATGGACTCGTGGGAGGCAGTACAACTCATCGTAGACTCACCCATATGTGCTGGAAGGGATCCTCTAATAGCTGACATCAGAAGACAATTTCTCTATATAAAGGATAGACAATTACACCACACACTTAGAGAAAATAACATGGGTGCAGATAAGTTAGCTAGGGACTGTTTGGCATCTAATGAGGGTTTGCAAGTTTTTGTCAAACCTCTACTTAGTATTTCTATGTTACTGGAATCTGATTCGAAAAGAATAAATAGAAATACCACCTAGGCCTAGTTAGACCTTGTTTCGACCAAAAAAAAAACTGCAAGTAGATCAATTGGATCAAGAGTAAATTCCGTCGCTACAATAGTTCTCCTAAAACAAAACTGCATGTAGATCAATTAGACAAATAAACTAGGTCCAAACACATTATTTGTGCGTTAATTGATAAACATTAGGTAGATGTCTAGTCCCGTTCCTATCTATACCCATTTTTTGTCACTCCTGATTGATAGTTGAGAGTTGAGACACGTGATACTAATCTCGAGGTCCATCTAAGAATATATATATAAAGGAACCGTTTTTGTGAAAAGCTCCCTTAACGCGACACGTGGCATGTGAGAAGCTCTCACAATGTGACATGTGATATTATGATGTCATAATTAGAATTTTATAAAAAAATAAAAACACAAGTCATACATTGATTTTTCTCGCACTTAAATGAGGTGTAGAATGGTAAAAACACACAAAATTAGCAATTAATTTATAATTAGTAATATATTATGTTCTATTTAATCACGGTTTAGCAATGACACTACTTCTTAATTTGATTTCAAACCTAAGAAATCCTACTGCCTATTTTTTGTTTTCTTTTTCCACATGATTAGGATAACATCCTATATTGATTTATCTATTTTTGTTACATATTTTTTTGTTATATATATATATATATATATCTAATATCTATAAAGTATTTAATAAGGACTTAAATACTACATACGAAACAACAAAAATATTTAATTAGGATTCTAACTAGCCGTGTCTCAACTTCAACTTTCAATGACATAATCTCATAGACACATAAGTGGAAATAAATAGGGGAATAATATCATGCCAAGTTACAGAGATTCCTTGCGTAAATATGTCATTAGGTACTTGACTCAGAACATAATTCACCTAAGACTTCCCAATAGGTTAAAAAACCTCTTCAATAAATCTTAGTTACTACTTATATTAAATATATATTTCGAACCTACCATTCACAACACATATTGCATGCTATGTATGCAAAGTTTAGTTTATGGATTGTAATGCATGAACACAATTAATTATAACTGTGAATTATATAATATAATATCAAGGTAAAGCATTAAGTTCATAACCTCTTAAAATTTGACTTTTGCAATTGGTTTAGATCGTATCTTGGGTTAGATTAATAAACTACTCACTCATATTAAACTTAAACATAATAAAATAAAAGAAAGATATTAATGAAAAATACCTCTATTAATAACTTTGAATCTCCAATGAATTCTCTAAATCTCGAAGCCCTAGTTCTCAATCTCCACTGACAAGCTTCAAGGTTACGATGTCTAACAAATTTGAGCAAGTTCATGCAATATAGAATTTCATAGACAAGAATCACCAAATCAATCTCCATTGAAAAACCTAACCACAACCAAAGTCATTATGACTTGATTTCTAAGGTCATTTTGGTTGCATTAAGGTACCAATAAATAAGATATCATTACAATGTTCAAATGTTGGTAAAGAAACTCCACTCAACTTAGCTATAAGTACTCGAGCTAAATCTTTTATTTGAGGAGTTTTTATAAACTTTTTCTCTTCTTTTCTTTTCTTTTATATATATATATAGATATATATATATTTATTTATCTCATTTTTTCAACCACACAGTTCCCTGCTCCATTTCCTATGGATACTGTTTTAAGTGGAATTCTTGTTATATTTTTTTAAACTCTTGTTAGCACTTCTCACTTTCACTATAGTCAAGCAAGTCTTTTTCTAACTAGGTAGAGGCTTAGGCTTATTGGCTTTAAGTTTAATAATATGTATCAGATAAACTCAATTTGGTTTGGTTTAAATAGTCTAACTAGCTAATATAATAGGTAAGATATAAGGCTTATGGCCTAATAAACAAACAATGTCTATTTTTTCCTTAATTGTGGCATTAGTCTCATTTTATTCTTTCTTTTCAATTGACCAGTAATATTTTCTTAAGATTCTTAGAGATCGCTCTTATTTATCTTGATCTTGTTTCAATTTTCTACCCATTTTCATGTTTACACAAGACAATCAACCCCACCAAACTCTTCTAATGCATACACAATCTAGGTAAGTCAATCAATAGGGTCAATTGATTCCTTTCATCTTATGAAGTTTTATTCTTCATGGATAATTATAAAAATATAACTTCTATTTAATTCAAGCACATCTTAATCATAAATTTGAAATATAAATATTTTAATATTTCTATCTCATAAACTAGAAATGAAGTAAATATTACATGTTTCTAGTTGAAAAACTTGAAATGTTATTTGAATAAACTCGTATTAATTCTGCTTCGAATCTTCTATACTTTGACTTCAATGCTTCACATATCCTAAATACCCCCAAACTCATTCCAAACCTTGTCTTCAAGGTTTAAAAATTAAATTGAGTCCCACCAAATAAAATAAAATACCTGTTGAAGTATAACCGAATTATATGATAAGATTAATTAGAAATTAGAAAAATCAATAATTAATATAGATAACCCATATATTAAAGGAATCACTGATAAAATTAAGAATTTCCAAGCATTTTTATAGTAGCACAACATCACAAATAATAAGTTATAGTATAACACGTCACAAATCATTGAAGATAATCCCTCACACAAAATCACTCATACGGAAATATAGAAGAAAAATAGAATAAAGAGAGCTCAAAATCACCTATGAGAAGTCATATCATCACCATTATCTCCCTGATAATTCTATTGAGACTAATAACTGGCAGTAGGGTTATAGAGTCTATAATCAACACTTAACTCTGACACTCTGTCTGTATAGAATTCCTCCACTGACATCCTCAATTAGTAGGTGGCATATGTACTTCCACTTTCGGTCTTTTTAATCTTCTAATCATTCTTCGTTCAAAACCGTGAAAATTCCTTGCTAACTCTATTTGGTTTTGGAACATATTTTCTTGATTCCTCAGAGTTTTCATCTTGTTTTGTAGGATTTAGCCCCATCATGGCCATCTCTGTCTCTGGTATGAACATACCAAGATAGTCTTCAATAGGCATTCCCGATCTCTGTCCATGTCTTTCATTATACGCGGCTTCTTTCATTTCTTATAACACTCTTCTTTGCTCTACCCATATTCTTCTTCTATCCATAGTCTCTTTTCTTCTTATTTCCTCTCTTTCCTATTCATTTTTTGAGTCTTCATATCCTACAACTATGACGGCCCTTTTCCCAAATAAGGGCACTGCCCGACTTAATCCTGTCACTAAGCCCTAATCTCACCCACGTAGGGCTTAATGACGTATTAGTCAGCCTTTTTGTCTTATGTGCCTTGTTATTTGTATTCAGGATAAGTATTTCTAGTTTCTCATTATTCGTGATTTTCAGAATTAATAAAAACTTTTTAGCATTTAAAATTGTCAGCAGAATACTCATTAAACTTGCAACGAGAATTTAAATTAAATACCTAAACGTGGAAACCATGTAAATAAACACATGTATATTAAAATGGCGAATATAAAGTGTGTACATGCATCATATCGCGAAGTCTAGTCTCTCGACCTAAAATATACAACCCAAAAGCATATACAAGATGTAAATAAGTAAATAAAACAATGTACACGTAAAAAAAGCAACAAAAACTAGCTCGTCAAGGGCTCAGAGATAGTCGATGATCACCTCCTTACCCAGCCTGCTACTAAACAAATCTGTAATTGTCACTAAAGATGACAATTCCACTGAGTAAATCATGAGGCCATTAATTCACATTTCCAAATATACAAGAAAGGTATATAAAAGAATATAATAGCTATGAAAAGGAAAAACTGAAATATGCGTATGCAAACACGTACCAAGATACTACAAAGGAAGACATACTGAGTAGATCACACAAATCTAGGTTCGAGCAGCCGCGAGCTTTGTGACATCAGCTTATATAATACATACTCGGGTCGTGAGCTACGTCACATCAGCCAATAAGAGACTCCATCAATAAGTCGTGAGCTTTGTCACATCATCTGAATGAAGTGCCGACAATCCCAGGATTCTAACCCCGTGTGCTGTGCTAAACTCGTAAAATTAGGGAACCTAAACTTGTGGACTGTCCTACAAGGACTATGAACAATCGTAGATCATGAACTCAACTAATGCAAACATACACTAACTTACACATGAACGTGGCGGTACATAACAAGAAATAAAACCAACAATGTAATACCATTCTAATCGGAAACTAAATCAACATGAAGATCAATCATAAATAGGAATCCAATAAGATATGAATCAAAATGAGGAAATGCCATTCAATAAGGCAAAACATAATAGTTTGAACCTACTAAACATAGATAAGGTAGCGCACATACAAATCATGGCATCAGGATGTTTAATGGCTGTAAAAACAGTCCAAGTGATTGTGACTCAAAACACAAAAAATAATTGAAATGGAAATGAATGCCCGATAGGTTTACTTACCTCAATGCATGCAAAGTCCTAGCCTAAATCGGCTCCCGGCATTCTAAAACTTGCGTTCCACACTCCGTAAGTCATCTCTAAGCTCCTGAGATGTCCTAACAAATTGAACTTAACGTGTTTTAAGTTGGCTAAAAGGTTTTTAAACTCAATTTTCAAAATCATCCCCATAATGATTTTCTTATGTTGAAACCTACTTTATTAAAATAAAGACAATTTTGGTGCAAAACTTGTGAGTTAACTTCAATTGCCAAAAATTTTAAATTCAATATTATAGTCCAAAGAAGAGTTTTAGGGCTACGTCTTAACTTTATGAAACTATAAGGTATGCGTGATTTTGATAAGAGATAAGGGAGATATGATAATTTTACCATAATCACTCTAAATAGTTTTAGGGCATGTCTCCACTCGCATCACGACACCTATAAACAACTACAGAACATGATTTAGTAATCTACACACATACAAATTACTAGGAATATCATCACACAAATATAGAATACATCTCAGCCTCCATGCTGAGTGTCGGACTATGTACCCACTGTCTAGCCACGTCACAGGTTTGTGACCCTTAGTTAGGGACAAATTAACTATTAGTGATTTGGGTTGTTTGATCACGTGTCATGCGTGTCAAATATAACCTATAAAATATTACCAATCCTACTGGAATGTAGTAAAGGCAAGCGCGGGGTCAAATCCACAGGATTCAGTTAACCTAGTTCTTGATGTTATTCACTTAGAACAAGTGTGTCTATTTTTTGTTTTAGGTGATCACCACTTCTCAACCCGGTTGGTATCACAAAATCAACCTGATTAACAACAGGTCAATGGGTTTACGCCTAGAGAATTGCAATGAATATACAATCTCTAAGCTACCATTGAGACATGTTTCAAAATCGAAAAAATAAAGATAGAGAATTGAAACAAAACACTATCAATAAAAGAAAACCTGAGCAAGACATGAAAACAAACCGACTACTGGCTGTAGAGCTTTATCCTCAACCTAGGTATTAAAGAACCTAACTGGACATGGATACTCTATTTTGCTCTATTCCTAAATCTCTTTGAGTTACAATATGTTTTCGTCCATAAAGGTTCCTCATTTATATAGGTGAGTGATGTGCATGCTGCAAGTATAACAACTCACTTGTAGTAATAGTGTAACCAACTTACGTTGACTATGGATATCGTCCCTAGGGAAAGGTTTTTGCACTCAGTTGTATACCTAGTTAACTTTAAACTATTGCTAAGGAAATCCATTTTTTAATTGGTTTTATGACTAAACCAAACTAATATATACTATGGATCAATGCAAATCACTTAAACTCTTATATTAAAACTATCTTAGTTCACAATTTCACCTAAGTAATGGAGTACTAAGCTTTTCAACCACTTTATCATATTTATCATGTTATGTGCAATGCCTAACTAGAATAGACATATTTCCTTCAAATCCACTTTAACACACTGTCGTGACGGAAAAAATTCTAATATGCAAACTAGAACTCCACCTAGCGGTGTGAATAACATAAGCTCCACATTGCTTTAATGTTCCAAATCCTTAGATTAATAACCAATTAAGTTTACTATCCGTGCTTTCCTAATCAACAACTATCCTTTGATGTTGTGTTCTTTATGGTAGTACATCCAATCTGACTTAAAAGCTTTAATGGCCATGATAACTTCTAAAACCTAATAAAAATAAACATGCGATCAAGATGTCTATAACGTTATGCTTAGAATCAATACAAATTCTAACCATTGCACTTTTCATATTCAATTTCTACTCATGTTCATAGCATATCACATTCATACCATATGATCCATTGAAGCTTAAGATTAATGGATTACTCACTCTTTATTGAAACAAACATGCACATAGTGGTATTCATTGAAAACAAAGACATATTAAAAATAATTTAAATAAATCAATAACACAATACCCATGTCACCAAAAATAAGTATTCAATGTCTTCTTTCCACAATCGTCTTAATACTCAAGAATAAGTAAAACCTATGCTAAACTATGTTAATGGTGGCTAATCTATTTCATGCTATATGTTTAACATGTTTTTCTATCTATTTACACTCCCTAATCACGTTTTGAAATAATTAGAAACCCTACTTTACAATTTAACACGAAATAGAACTCTTACTTTCTATTTTCTTATTTTCTGGCGCTGTCACTTATCCCCCGGCGCCATGTGTGTAATGCCATGGCGCCGCCACTGCACTGCCTCTTTTGTCTGCTTTTCTTCTCTTCAGTGACCTCGGCATTGTCCATATGGCCTCCGACGCCGTTCATTAAGACTCCACAGTGCCATAACTGCGCCAACCATTATGTCTTATTTTCTTCACTTGTCTTCTCTCCTACGCCGTGCCTAGGTCCTCCGCGCCGTCCCTTCAATCTCCATAGCGCTACACCTTCATGTTACGACGCCAACCGAACTTTGGTGAGTTTTAGCTTTGTTTCTTCTTATTTTTGCTTGTTTCCTTCCTTTATGCCTTATTTATCTGAAACTGCATAAATACCATTAATTAGAGCTTATTTAGGGATACTTATACAAAATATACTACTAAAATAAACCTATATATAAGTCTAAATAAACATTTATCAAATACCCCCAAACTTAAAATCTTGTATGTCTCGAGCAAAAATGTATTTTACAAAGTATTCTAACTACTCCTATTACTCTAGTTCTCATTCATTTTACATTTTTCATGGAGTATCCTTTAATTCACTAAGTTTCAAGTTAATAATCCACTCAAGAGTTTTTTTTTTCTTTTTTCCTTGCAAAAACTTATATTTTCAAAATATGTAGCTTAAACAAAATATACAACTCACTTTCGAAACACTAAAGTAGATCACAACCGAAACCATTACTACTCACAAGTTTGTTTCATCTCAACACTAAAGTAGCAAGTGCACAATCTCATGATTTCTCATTAAGCTCAAGAATTCACAAATAAGCATAGATCAAACTAATTTTGGTAGACTTGAGCACTTCAAGATCTATGAGATTAAATATAATTGGAAAGAAAACTTAACTTAATCAAGCTACTTGCACTCGAGCTAAATCTTTTATTTGAAGAGCTTTGTTTTAACGTCCGTTTTCTTTTCTTTATTTTCCTCCCATTTTCCATTTCTTTTCTCCTTTCTCCTTGTATCTTTATTTCACGGTCCCTGCTCCTTTTCCTATGGACTCTGTTTTTCCTTACTTTTTCTAACCATCAAGTTCTCTGCTCCATTTCATGTAGAACTTGTGGGACACTCTAGTTTTTTATATTTTTAAAACTTTTGTTAGCAATTCTCACTTTCACTTTATCAAGCAAGTTAACTCCAAATTTCATTTAAAATGCATATTTCTTCTCCTCTTTGCACTAAGTCTTTATTTACTTTATATATTCAAGTAACATTCGAATTTATTATAGAATTCCTTAGAGATCTAACTTTTTCCACAAGAAGTGTTCTAGTATTCTCCTTGCTTTTGTTCCAAGTCCATGGTCTTCCCTAACTCTATGATTCTAATCATGAAATCATACCGTTGTTGCTACATTTCATTATTTTCTTTAAAATTTTTAAAAACACTCTCTTAAGTTTCATATTAACAAGATACTTGTATTCTACTCATCCTCCATTAAAGGCATGAACATGCAAATGAAGTACTTATTCATTACATTTTACTATATATAACCTAATTTATATTACCTAAAAACTCAAATAGTAAGTAAATGAAATAGATAATACACTACCATGCTTTCCTCTTTAACAGCTTCCAAAATAAAATTTAAATGATCATACCTGTAGTGTTTATCCTTATTTCATCCTTTCTTAACACTTCCCATAGTGTAGTATAGTTTTGATTCCCCCAAAATTAAAGTAAACCTTATCCTCAAGGTTTAAAAATAAGCCTAAAATCATGAAAACGTTAAAACACACAAACATATATAATAACACAAGATATATAAGCATAAACTAAACTAAACATAGAATTTAGACAAGTAAATAGTTAACAAAATATCCCAAATTTAAAAATAAGATGGTATCAATGTATCTCTCAACTCCCCAGGTCAAAAGAAATCCTAAGACACTAATATCATGACTGCGCTTCATCATCATCATCTCCATTATCAACTTCAGCGTATGATGGTGTTAATTAACGCTCCATCCTCCTGCTCTACACCACATCTAGATTAAACACATAAGCTGGTGCTGTTGGAAAATCAAAAGACCTATTAGTAGGTCTTATCCGTCTGCTCCTTTTATAACTAGCTTTGTCCCTCTAATGATCTACAAAGAACATGAAGTTCCGCTGTCCGTTCAGTTGGTTTTGCATTTTTTTGCCTATCCTGATCCTAACGTAACAAGGCTTCCTTATACTGAGCCATGTCTTCTTTAAACTGCCGTCTCATCTCAGTAATCCCCAACCTCTGCTGCTGTGGAGTCAAGTACTTTGGTGGTAGTGGTGGCTGTTGTGGAGGAGGTGGTGGAAAAAACTCAAGACCATCTAAGTCCTACTTTTCAATAAGTGGGTCTACAAACTTGTAGCCCTTAGCGAATCCCTGTTGTTGCTCCTCATTTTCTCCATAAGCTCATTTTTCCAATTCCCATGCTAATTCTGCTGCTGCTGCTGCGTCTGTTGATGCGTTATCATCCTGCTATTTGGCCAGTAATTCGGCCTAAAGTCTAGCTCCTTCGACTTTTTCTCTCTCCTCCTCAGAGTCTTGATAACTAGGTAGTGATTTTAGTGTAAGCATGAAAGCCTCATCCATGGTTGCTTGGGCCTGAATATCAAATTCTTCATCATTTCGCAATCTAACTTCGGCCTTCAAGCATAACTGAGTAATCAATATAGGAGATAATAATTTGTTGTCTTGCTCTGACATGATAGACTCCCTCAGATTGTTGTAGATGATTTCGTCCACATTTATCTCCCCATTCTTCAGAATCTCATATAAATAAGCCACCTTTGGCTTGTTGATCTTGCCGTGCTGAGTGGTAGGGTATAGCGACGCAACAAGGAAATGTTGCCACATTTGGTAGACTTTCCTAACATTCCCATTCTTGATGTGCTTCGGCACATTCTCTGCTTTTATTACCTAACCGGGTTGTCCTTGGATAACCAATACTCTTTATGGTTGTAAACGGGTATAGGTTATATGGTTTCTCATATAAGTCGTCCGGGAAACTTGATTCGGCTCCAGCTCCACTCAAGTGTTCTAACCCATACAACAACAACAACAACAACATATCATGAGTCCCAAATTAATTGGGGTCGGCTACATAGATCAAACTCTTCCATTGTGCTCGAATAAGTGCAATTGATGGTGAGAATCCCAAACCATTCAAATCCTTCCTAATTAATGTGTCCCATCTCAACTTTGGTCTACCCCCATCTCGTCGAATTTCTACAGTTTCTATTGAGTCAAGTTTTCTAGTAGGGGCATTTGTAGGCCGTCTTTGAAGGTGACCAAACCACCGCAACCGCCCTTCCCTAATTTTAGTGTCAATTGGTGCTACTCCTACTCATATTTGAATTTTTATATTTCTTATTCTATCTTTATGAGTTTTACCACATATCCACCTAAACATCCTCATTTCTGCTACGCTCATTTTATGTAATTGTTGTTGCTTTACCGCCCAACATTCACTCCCAAAGAGCATAGCTAGTGTAATTGTGGTCTTTAAAATTTTCATTTTAACTTAGTAGGAACATTTCAGTCGCAAATCACCCTGTTGCACTCTGCCATTTCTTCCACTAACTTAAATTCTATGTGTGATATCATTCTCAATATTACAATCATTTTGTATGATTGATCCTTAGGAACTTCTACTTCCCCTAATTTTACCACCCATCATCTCGATGTCTAGTATTTCTAAACTCACAGTCCATGTATTCGGTCTTCGTCGTACTCAACAAGTGATCCAACCTATAAATACTATTAATTTCATGCTCATTAAAGGGGACAGACACCCCTCTAACCTTCACTGGCTCCACCTTTCTAGTGAACTTCGCATTGGCATAAAACTTGTACATAATATGACTCACACCTCTACTTTCATTCTTTCTATAATCTTTAGTGAAAGGCTCCAAATTTTGTCACCTAATGAAACTGTTCACTCATTTGTCATACTTAGCCAACAAATTTATACCTCTATCACAAATGAACTCCCTATGCTGAATATCCTCATATCTATCTTTAGCCTATCTACTAATAAAACATCTAGACTTAAATGGCCTAGGCTCCTCTATGGGATCTTTGAGGTTGATGCCTCAAAATCATTTGTTTTAGCTTACCAAACTTGCTTTATTATTCTCGTCATTTTCCAAATTCAAACAACTACACAACAAATGCAACTAGAAATTAGGGTCTTGAAATCACTTAAAAATCACAATTCACATCACATGGATCATTCATATGCCAAATAATGAAAAAATATAGGCTAGGTCTTCCTGAGTCTCATTGATGTTCAATATTCACACAACTTGCAAATCCTTATCCAACAATCTCAAATCCACTATTCACGCAATTTCGTCAAATTTTTTCCAAAATTAAAAGCATAACTAATGAAATTATAAATTTTACTTCAATGCCAGACTAATTTCTGGTGTAGAACACTCCTCCAAGTCTCTATCGATCTAAGCCCTCTCACTTTTCTAACAAACTAGAACCATAGCTCTCATTGAAATCAAATTTCCAAATTCAAGCCCCAGCTTTCCACCTTGTGTAAATCCATTATGCACTTTCTTCTTTCACTCTTAATCACTTTGAACTCTGTTATCTCACTTAGAACTGATCAAAATTTTATCTATTGGGACGTATACTTGATGGTTGTAGTGGGGTTTTGGATGCAAGTGTGAAGAAAGTGATGAACATGGGTTTTAAAACCTTTATAACGACATTGGCATCGTGACAGTGTCGAGGACACTGTCACATTTTTTTTTGTTTTTCTCAGCGTCCTGATGGCAGTGTCACTCATACTTACGGGGCCGTAACTGGTACCCACGGTGTCGAGCAGTTCGTCTATGTGTTTCGCATGTATTTTCCATTTATTCCTATTTGACGCTCTCCTGACTTTATGTATCAATTACACAAGATGTCGTAATCGTGTGAAATCCATGTAAATATAAGAGTTCCATAAAACTTACCCGTGACCGCGTACATCACCTTTGCCGCTTGAACTCCTTTGCTCTTTTACACTCTTTCATGAGTTAGCGAGACATTTTCATTCCGATGAATTATCACTCGGCAAATGGTCTTACCTGCACATTCGACATAAGTTTTCGAAAGTTAGAAACTAAAACTTGTTGAATTATGCTTATTAGACTAACTAACTAAATAACTAATTGAAATTTAAAAATATGAAAGTTTAAAAATCCTTAGTCTACCTCCTAGTGGTGCTTAGTTTAACGTCATTAGCCTGATGCCTTTTTCGCTCGTTTAATTTGAGTGTAAATCGAGATACTCCAATTGTAGATCAGAGATTATGATGTCATTCCCATTTGGATATACTTTCTCAGCATCGACAAAGATAACTTTCTCTGCATTATCATCCTCATCGATACTTATTGTGATTTTTTTCTTTCTTATGTACAAATTTGCATTGGCAGTATTCAAGAATAGCATTCCAAGTATCATAGACACATCATCATCCATATTGTGATCCATAACCTTAAAATCTGCGATGAATGTGAGTCTACTCACTTTCACATGCACATTCAAGACTCTTCCTATATTTGGTATCAACTTTCCATCAACTACTTGCAAATTTGTTGTATCTGGACAATTGATCTTCAAATCGGCATGCAACATGTCCATTATTGGCACGACATTGTTTGAGGCTCCTGTATCACATAAAAATTTCTAAACCGGTGCCCATCGATGCCTATTAGTATGCGTATTTCTCCAGGATCTATTTTTTTGATTGGTTGAAGTCTCGGGATGAACTTGAACTTCGATTCTGGCTTCCTTGGAACTACCTTGATAATCTTGTCTTTCGATGCTTCTTCAAAAGGTCCTTCGCTTTTTTGCTTAGCTTTCCATTATTTCGTCACCTTCTTGTATTCTTCAAGGCATTGCTTTTTGTTGCCCGAATCCATCAAGTTCATATTTCCTCAATTACTTCCATTTCGTACTCATGCATCTATTCATGCTTTCTTATTGCCAAAATGTTGACTTTTATCTGGCTTGTACATCGCTTGATCGTGTCTTGGCTCACTCATTGCTATAGTGCGCATCATATGAATAACATTAACGTTCTCCTTGGGATTGGTGATAGTGTTGCTTAAAAACTGTTCTTCCTTCCTTGAGTTCAAGGCAATCGCTAACTTTCCAATCTGTCTTTCTGAGTTCTTGATGGATTGTGATCTCTCATGATCCATCCTCTTCATGGCTTGCTTCACTTCCATCTCTTTTTTGTGCTTCTCTTAACGCTCCCTATTGCTCATGTCCATGGCTTGCAAGTAATTGTCAATTGAACTCAATGAAGTCATCTCCTCACTCTATCTTAGCTTTGCCTTATGGACTTGCTGATCGAAGCTTGGAGGTAACTTCAGTGCATTATCAAGATTTCCATACGAGAAGTTCGGGTTGTTGTTGTATCTTTGATAAAACCTTTGAGGAGCCATTCATCTTGGTTTGAAGTTGTTTCCATAGCCTTGATTGTTCATAAAATTTACATCTTCATATTACATTCCTTGTTGCATGTCCATTTGGTTAACCACCATAGCTTGGTGATTAATAGGTTGTTTTATCGCCTACACTTGTGGACTTTGGTGCCCCATTTAAATTTCTACCATTTAATTGCTCAGATTTGATAGCAGTGCCATAATTGCGGCTTGCAAATCAATCTTATATACCCCCACTGGTTTCCTCACTATGGAACAATTACCGACTGTAAAGTTTTCAGACATAAGATCAAAGAGATCCAATTCTTCATCATCAACCTTGGTTAGTAGAGAACCACCTGCTGCGGCATCTGCTAATGTTCTCGTACTGTGGTACATTTAGAGTTGTGCCCATTTCACGTATCCGTGCCCTGGAGATCTCCTCAGCATCTCTTTGAATCTTTCCCAAGCCTCTCTAAGAGACTTAAACATCTTCCTATTTGAACTAATTGATTTACAGGTTCCTTTAATTGACCTTTATTGGGGGAAAGAACTTGTCAATAAATCTTTTATTGATTTCCGCCCATGAGGTCATACTCCCAACATTCAGTCCTTGGAACCAGGATTTGGCTTTTCCACCCAATGAGAATGGGAAAAGTCTCATCCTGAACGCCTTTTTAGTAACTTGGGTAATGTGCATGGTGTGCATTTCTCCAAGAAACTCTTTACATGTGGAACTGGATCTTCATTGGCTAGCCTGTTGAAAAAGCTATTTTGCATCATGTTGATTAGATATGGTCTCAGTTCGAACTCGATGGTGTTGTCTAGAAGCCTCATCATTGCGTTTTAAATCTCTTGAACTTTTGGCTTGAGGTAGTCACGAATGCATCTCTTTCCTCGCACTCTATCCTGCACTACCAGATCACCTTCGGGTTGGTTATTCCCTCAGCCCTATTGTTGGTTTCTTGCTTGATCCTCGACCATCTTGATTCCTTTATTTTCTCTTTCCTTTCTTGGTTGTGTCAATCTAAAGGTCGTAAGGCACTAAGTCATTCTCTTCTTTGCTACACATACAATAATTATCCTTGAAAAGAAAACACAAAAGATCAAGTGCAAAAAGTCAAACTTGAAACTTAAGCCTTTTTTCCTTTTTGTTTTTATAAACTTGAAAGTAAAGTACTTAAAATAAAACTTAGCAACTTTTCAAAGTAACCAAGTAAATCTAAGTGGCTACGAGTCCTTGACAACGACGCCAAAAACTTGGTATGCGTGTTGCAAATATAATAGCTCGCTTGTAGTAATAGTGTAACCAACCTATGTTGACAACGGATATCGCCATTAAGGAAAGGTTTTTTCACTCAGTTGTATACCTATTTAACTTTAAACTATTGCTAAGGAAATCCATTTTTTAATTGATTTTATAACTAAACTAAACTAATCTATACTAATGAATCAATGCAAATCACTTAAACTATTATATTAAAACTATCTTTGTTCACAACTTCACATAGGTAATGAAATACTATGCTTTTCAACCACTTTATCATCTTGATTTATTGTGTGCAATGCCTACTTAGAATACACAGATTTCCTTCAAATCCACTTTAACCCATTGTCGTGATAAAAAAAATTCTAATGTACAAACTAGAACTCCACCTATCGGTGTGAATAATGTAAGATCCACATTGCTTTAAATACCCCCAAACTTAGAACTTTGCATGTCCCGAGCAAAGGGTATCTGACTACAACAACTAAACACAATGTAACAAATTGAGCGATACTAGCCCAAAGAATTTGTACCCATTTTGCAAAATGATAGATTCTTTTTAATCCAAACTTGATGAATCTGTTTAAGAAGAGACTTAAAATTTTCGATGGCTGGTTTGATTGCTTAAACATGGTTACCACTCGAGATAACACTTTTTTCAAAACTTGAAGCATACCAAAACCATAACCTTCAACTTACTCAAACATTTTCAAGGTCTCTTTTCCAAAATAGTAGATCCAATTGGTCTCCTTATTGGGTGGATTGTTTTAAACAAACTTTACTACCACTTTTTGCTTATTTGTATATTTTTACATTCACAAGAGTCCATATGGCTTATTTTAAGGGTAGGCTATTATTTGAATCATGACATTAGAAATCTACTTAATCCTAGCTACAAGCACTCAAGCACTCGAGCTAAATATTTTTAGACGAGTTTTTAAGAACTTTCGCCTTATTTTTCACTAAAGATCCTTACTTCCCTTACTCGATGTTGGTTTTTATTATATGGTCCATGCTCCATTTCTTGCAGATACTGATATCTGTATATTTTTCCAACCATCAAGTTCTCTGCTCCGTTTCCTGTGGAACTTGTGGGACTTTATTTGTTTTATTAAAAATCCTGTTAGCATTTCTCACTTTTGCTAAGAATCAAGGTAGTTTTCCAATGCAGAATCATCAAGCCCATATTTTATACTACAATAAAGAAGCCTAGTTCTTCCCCTATAAGTGCTAGATCTTTAATAATTATACTCTAAGTGGGTTAGTCCTAGTCTTAGAATCCTAGAGATTTGAATTTTTTTTGCTAAGTTAATTTGACTACCTACCTACTTTGGTCTCGAGTTACAACTCACCCCTACTCCAAATTTCTAATTATATTGTCAAGTAGGTGGAAAAAGCTCTTCTACTTCTTTTAAGTCTGAAGGTAGACATTTTTACTAAGTTTTTACTCCTATAGTTGAAAGAAAAGTTTTACTTGTGGGTAAGACTCTATAAAACAATAAATATACTAAACATCTATTCTAACTCATGCACGCAAGTTGTATTAATAAAATAAGATGGAAAGAAAAGAGAAGGGAATAATACCGACATGATTCCTATGAAGCTGCAAAAATGAAAAACTTAACGATTATACCTGCAAATCTTCACATAAGAAATGTGTTCCATCAGTTCCTACCCCCAAACTTATTCCGAACCTTGTCATCAAGGTTCAAATTAAGCTAAAAAAACCATAAATATAGATGGATGATACAACTCAAGTGCATTTCTTGAAATAAAAGATAATATTCAAACTTAAATTTAAACAAATTGTTTTAAAATACTGAAAATAAAAGATAGTTTATGAAATCCTCTATGTCTTTATCAAAATCTAACTATTGGCGTCATCATCGACATTGCCCAATCCTGAAGCTCCATTATAAAAAGGTGTGAGGGGCCGCTCTAGAGTGTTCCAATCCATTAGTTTATCATATGTAACAATAGTAGGTCCCTCGGGAAAATGAAGATTCCTATTATGAGGACAGATGAGTCGGCTTCTATGTTATCTCGCAATTCCCTTCTGATGTTGAATAATGGCCACGAAGTTCTGCTAGCTTCGTATCCTGTCCTACTAGTTCTGATCATTATCAGCATGGTACTGGGCCCAATCTGCCTAGTACTTATAGAAATACTCCTCATACTTTTAAGGATCAAACCTAACTAGTGGAGGCCACAAAATGGGGAGGAAATGGTGGTGGTATAGGGGAACCAGTAAGTTCCTCAACACTAAAAGTAGGCTCTTCAAATTGATAAACAGCTTCAAATCCAGGGTTGTGAATGGGACTACCTTATTGGAGGTTGTCTCCTTCAGCTTGAAGCTCACTCATAAGCTTTGTTGTGGCGACCTAAGATCCTAGATCAATGGCCTGTTGCCTCTATGTAGCTACTCTCTCTTACTCACTCCGCTGTCGTACGGCTTAGATCTCTGCTTTTTCTTTTTCATCCTCAGAGTCTTTATAGTCTCCCTTTGAATCCCCTAGTGTAGTGAAAAAACCATCATCCAGGGTCAGCTCTGGACCAATATCCATCTCATCATCCCGAAACGGTAGCCCAGCTTCCTCACATAGCGCAGTAATAAACAAAGGAAAGAGGAGACCAGTACCTCTCCTACTCGTGATAGCCTCTCTGATGCTGTCCGAAATAACTTGCCCAACATCAACGTATTCTCCTCGCACTATATCATAAAGGAGACCTGCTTAGAATCGTTTGATCTCATTCTCTTGAGTAGTTGGAGGAAGGAAGCAGACACAAAGTAATTCCACATTTTGAAGATTTTACAAAAACTTTCTGTAAGTAAGTGGAACTTCATCCATTTTACATTTGTCCTCTAACTCCTTAATCCTGGAATGACCAAGGTCTGGGTGATATCATCATAGAGGTAGACATTGAATGGGTTGTGGTAGAGTCGGTGGAAAAATTAGGGCTCGGAAGAGTCAATCACCAAAGACCCATAATATTCATTTATAGTGTTTGCATTATAGTGAACAAGAACTCCCCTGACCTGCACCGGTTGATCCTTTCCCATGTCATGCTCATTGGCATAAAACTCTTGAAATATCTCACTACAACCCTTGATTCTTTAACGAGTGTAGTCCCTAATAAGCTTTCGCCAATTTCGTGCCCTAATAAGATTGTCGACCCAATCATCATACTTCTGCCCTACATTAATCCCTTCCTCGAGGACGAAGTGTCGCTTTTAATCCTCCTCGTGTCTTAGCTTGGCCTCTCAATCAATGAATTTCTTGGATTTAAACAGCTTAGATGGTTGTGGATCACTAGAAGTAGAAGCCCCACTTGCATTGGACTTGATTCCCATGCACACAAAGCTCACTCCTCTAGTTCTTGCCATATTTCAAAGGGTCACGGGGGAGTGGATTCAATGCAACCCAGCTTGGCCTCTGGGTCAATGAATTTCTTAGATTTGAACTACTTAGATGGTTGTGAATCACTAGAAGTAGAAGCCCCGCTTGCATTGGCCTTGCTTCCCATGCTCACAGTGCTCACTCCTCTAGTTCTCGCCATGTTTCCAAGGGTTAGGGGAAGTAGGTTCAATGCAACCTGAGCATGATATTTTTGCATTAACAAAATTTTAACATAACCCAATTGAATCGATGCATTCATACTAGCAATTTAACAAACTACCTCAAGTATCAAATCCTCAAATCAATGATGAATTGAAATTAGGGAATATTTACCTTGTTTATTGCCTAATAAGCTTGCACCGTAATGCCTTTTTGTGTTGGGTTTTATGGTTCATACACAATGAAAAATTCAAAACAATTTTTGAAAATCCTAACAGGATCGAAAATAAGTTCCATTAAACTATATCAGTATAAGTAAATCATACCTTAATCCGTGATTTCCTTCTTTGATTGTTCGATTTTCAAGACATTCAAGTGCACTTCCTCTATCAGAAATCCACATATGAACGATGACCACAATTCAAAGTGCTAGCCCCAAGAGAAATTGAAAACATATTTTCTTTCTCCTAAAATCCAGAGAACTCAAAAACAAGTAAAACAAAAATTTTATTTCTTTTAAGGTTTCAAATTCTATTTATATGTGTAGAAAAGCTCACTTAAAAAACCTATTCATAATACAACTATTGTATTTATGCAGTTTAAGCAAATTACACATACGTCTTTATTAATAATTTACAATAAAAAAATCGTAAGGGCTTTTATGTCTTGAATTTTATCTTACTCTGGACCAATTGATATTGCAGAAAGCCATTCTTTGTGTTCGACTCAATAGTTTAATGCGACGTTGGCAGTGAACCAAAACCATTTTGGTACATAAGTCATAAGCGGTCTCTAGCAAGGCATTATGACTACCCAAGTAGCATAAATATCAAAATTATTACAACCTAATGAATAACATATATCATATCCTTTTGTCGAGTGCTATCCTTTGATTAAACATAAGGGATGGAAAGTCACCCTTAATTTTCAATCGTACTACTCTCGATCTGTAGGTAGATTGAAAACATCTAAGTGACAATGATTATATCAATTCACTTGGACTTTACCATTTAACAGTCTAAAATATCGAGGGATCTACTTATATCTCTCTATATGAGAGGGTCAAATTCTATCTTGATTACACACCTTCACATATTATTTACATGGTAACCAATCACAATCTTTATAATTGTCTAGTTAAAGACAACGCTTTATTGTGTCAAATTACCATGCTCATAATATTGAAATCTATGGTAATCTCATTAAAGGACTAAATGATATACCTATATGAGTAACGCATATGACTTAATCCATGTGGTGTTCTCATAGCGGGTCAGTCTAGTACCTTGCTCCTAATAAGTACTCATGATCTTAATTCATATCCCTATACTTATGATCATCACATGACCATCAATCAAGATTCACACTAGTCTTGACTCATTATAGTTCCCAGTACGATGACCGACTAAGGATATTTATGACATTTCAACAAATATCCATGGATCTTATTATAAGGTAAACATGCAATCACTTATAATAAAACAACAAACAAAAACCTCAATTTTATTAACTAAAATTATAAGATAAATAATGTTTGTAGTTTGACCTAGGGCACATTCGCCAACATCTCCCACTTGCAGTATGACCAATCATTCATGTATTTAATACCTAATGACCTAACAGGACCATCATGTTTCGCTTGTGGAAGAGCCTTCGTCTAAGGATCCGCAATATTTTCTTCTGTAGGAACTCTGCAAATCTTCATGTCTCCCTTCTTAATGATTTCTCGAATGAGATGAAAACGTATAAGTATATGTTTGGATCGGTGTTGTTTTCTTCGTTCTTTAGCCTGTGCAATCGCCCTGTTGTTGTCACAATACAAGCAAACGAGGTTTGCTATACTTGGAACCACACCAAGTTTCGAGATAAACTTTTTGATTCAAACTACCTCCTTAGCTGCATCAGACGCTACAATATAATCAACATCTATTGTAGAATCTGCCACAGTTTCTTGCTTTAAACTTTTCTAGCTCACTGCGCCTCCATTAAAATAACCACATATCCAGACTGCGATCTAAAGTCCTTCTTTAATCATTTTTAAGTACTTATGAATGTTCTTTACTGCTATACAATGATTCTCATCGGGATCAGATTAATATTTTCTTGTTGCGTTCAAAGCATATGATGCATCAGGTCAAGTGCATAACATGCCATATATAATAGGTCCAATAGCTTATGCATATGGAATCGTATTCATGCGTTCTCACTCATCATTTGTCTTCGGATATTGAGTCTTGCTAAGACTTGTAACAACCCTTTTTTAGAGTCTTGCATATTGAACCTATTCAATACCTTATCAATATAAGCACTCTGACTTAGACCGATCAGCCTTTTAGATCTATCCCTATAGATCTTATTCCCAAGGATGTAGGCTGCGTCACCTAAGTCCTTCATTGAGAAATAATTCCTTAACTAAGACTTAACACTCTGCAAGGTTGGGATGTCATTTCCAATGAGTAATATATTATAAACATACGGTACCAAGAAAACAACCACGCTCCCACTAACCTTCTTATATTCACAAGGCTCATCTTTGTTTTTAATGAAACCAAATTCCTTAATTGCTTCATCAAAATGAAGATTCCAAGTTCGAAAAGCTTGCTTTAATCCATAAATAGATCTTTGAAGCTTGAACACCTCCTAGAGTTCTCAAGATGAACAAACTCTTCAGGTTGTATCATATACGGGTCCTCAAGTAACTTTCCATTTTGAAAATCTATTTTCACATCCATTTGCCATATCTCATAGTCATAATATGTGGCTATAGCAATTAGAATTCTAATGGATTTAAGCATGGCTACTGGAGAAAAAGTCTCATCATAATCAACACATAGAGTCTGCCTGAAACCTTTTGCTATTAGCCGTGCTATATAAGTATGCACATTGCCATCCATGTCAGTTTTCTTCTTGAAAACCCATTTACATATAATGGTCTTACCACTTTCAAGTAAATCAACCAGGTCCCAAACTTGTTATCATACATGGATTGCATCTTAGAATTCATGGCACTAAGCCATTTATCTGCCTTAGGGCTAGACATACCCTCCCGATAAGTAGTAGACTCATTTTGATCCATAAGCAATACCTCACTACTATCAGTAATAAGAAATCCAAATCTCTTAAGTTGTTGTCTTACCCTGTCATACCTATGTTGGCCTTTTGATACATGTGAAGGTCCAACTAGTTCAAGACTTTGTTGATCTCCCTCTGGCGGTTGTGTGTTTATTTGTGGTTCTTGAACTTCTTTAAGACTTACTTTATTCTCATTGTTGTCTTTTGAAATAAATTTTTTTCCATAAAGACACCATTTTGAGCAACAAACAATTTGTTCTCAGTAGGATTATAAAAGTAGTATCCTCTAGTTTCTTTAGGATAACAAAAAATACACACTTAATAGATTTGGCTGATAATTTTTCAGAAATTTATCTTTTTATGAAAACCTCACAGCCCCAAATCTTAAGGAAATACAAAGTTGGTCTTTTCGCAAATCACATCCCATATGGTGTTTTATGAACTACTTTAGAAGGAAAACGATTTAGTGTAAAAGTAACAGTTTCTAAAGCATAACCCCAAATGGAAATAGGACGATCTACAAGACTTATCATATATCGAGCCATATCGAATAAAGTACGATTTCTCCTCTCCGAAACTCTATTCCATTGTGGGGTTGCTGGAGGAGTTAACTATAAGATAATCCCATAATTTTTAGGATGATCATCAAGCTCTTGGCTCAAATATTCACTACCTCGATCTGATAAAAGTGCTTTAATAGTTTTACCAAGTTGATTTTGCATTTCATTATGAAATATTAGAAACATTTCAAAAGATTCACCTTTATGTTTCATGAGATACATGTAACAATATCTGATGAAATCATCATTGAAAGTAATGAAGTACTGATAACTACCTCTAGCCATTGTGTTTATAGGACCGCATACAACAACAACAACATAGCCTCAGTCCCAACTTAATTGGGAATAGGACCACATACAACAGTATGTATTAGACCCAATAAATCACTTGCCCTTTCACTGTGTCCAGTAAATGGACTATTTGTCTTCTTTCCTAGTAAATAAGATACATATGTTTCATATGATTCAAAATCAAATGAATCTAAAAGTCCATCTTTATGGAGTTTAAAAATGCGTTTCTCATTTATGTGGCCAAGACGACAATGCCAAAGGTAGGTTTGATTTAAATATTTTGACTTGAATTTCTTTGTATTTATGTTAAGAATAAGAGTATCTGTAGACCTTTTCATGGTTAGAATATTAAGACCGTCACATAAATCAGCATTCGAATAGAAAACGTCTTTACGAGAAATGGAGCATTTATTATTCGTAATAATGAAATTTAAACCATCCAAATCCAAACATGAAATTAAAATGATGTTTCTGCTCAAGGCAGAGACATAATAACAATTATTTAAAACTAAAACAAGTCCCATAAGTAAAGTTAACTCATTGGATTCTACTGCTAACGCAACAACCTTTGCTCCATTTCCAACTTGTTGGATGACTTCTTTCTTTAGCTTTCTAGTTTTGTTGAGACCCTGCACATTAATAGAAATGTGAGATCCATATTCGATATCCAATACCCAAGAATCAATAATAGACAAGTTAACATCAATAACGTAAATACCTTAAGCAATAGTCGCACTACTCTTCTTTTCTTTAGATCTTCAAGATAAAGCTTGAAATTTATGAACCAATGCCCAGGTGCAAGGTAGAAATGACAATTTCTTTTTTTTTTCCTTTTCCTTCTAGGGTTTTGAAGTAGAAGCAGGCTTAGGTTTGACTTGTTCCACAGGCTTTGTAACAGTCACAATAGCCTTGGGAACATTAGCCTTGCCTTTGCCCTTCTTCTTTAGAGCCTTTTCTTTCTAAACCATCAACACATTTGCAATAGGTTTTTTGACATTTTGCTCAACAGTTTTAAGTATCAAATGCCAATCTTAGATAGACATTTTCATATTATTCATGTTATAGTTCATCACAAATTTTCAATAAATATCAGGCAATGAATTCAGGATCAAATCTATAGCCAACTCTTGGCTTACGAAAAATCCAAATCTATTAAGATGGTCAATTAGTCTTTCATTTTCAAAACTAGAGGACTAACTGACGCACCCTTAACCATTTTACAAGAATGAAGGTTCTTGACTGTCTCGAATCTTTCTTGCTTAGCTTGCTGTTGGAACATTTCCTTCAGCATCGTAGACATATCGTAAGCTTCCATGTGTTTCATGTCCTTTTGAAGTTTAGGAACCGTGGTTGCTAACATAATGCATACAACATCAGTTGAGTCATTGTCATGCTTTGTATATGCATCCTTCATGACTCTTAAAGCATTGGCTGGTGGTTCCTCAGGAATAGAATCATCCAAGACATACAACTAGCGTTCATGCTTAAGAGCAATTTTCAAGTTTCTGAACCAGTCAAGGAAGTTTGTCCCAAACAACTTATCCTTCTTAAGAATGGATCGTCGTGACGAGGGACTAGTGTGATTTGAAGAGGCCATAGATCTACAAAATAATTTCGTAAAAGTTCATTTAGTATAGAGGAATATACTCCTACTAAATTAACAACCCTTCTAAAAACACTAAGTTAATTTAAGGGACTAAAATCCATATTTCACCTAATTCCAAGATGGCTAAGACATGAAACTTTGAATTGGATTTTTTTGGGTAGGTAACTATTACCAATTTTATGAGATTATGACTTCTTATGTCTTAGCATCTTTTATCTCATCTTGTGCCTAAAACCCTAAACCGTTTTGATAGCTTTATCAAGTCTAACCATTTCAAATAATAGAGTATCCGTTACTCAACTTGCCTCACCAAGATAACATAATACACTCTGCGGAGTGAGACCTATATTGATGTGATCAAAGCCTTGACAAGTGTTTGAGAATGGATGGCACTTGCCTTAAAATTTGGAAGAGGAATTTTTATTTGTTTTAGTGATCATAATTTAAACAAGGTAAATATCATATATTACAATGCATGTACAATCACTAAATCATTTAGGAAATTTCACTAATATTTTTTTAGACAACGATTTTCAGTTTCGAAAATTGAAAATCGCATAAAATTTCTCATTATTTTAGTCAATCTAATTAAACCAAAACTGCCCATTATTTTAATTCCAAAATATATTAACTAAAACGTTTTTCATTAACTTGGGCCCATCTCTAACTTAATATCTTATCCTAATACAATTAGAATTTAAGATACTTTGAATCCTTATCCAATACGAATTTGTTATATATCTCACCTATTTTATAGGATTTGTAATTTTTATCCGATTACAAGTTTATCTCCTATCTAATAAGAATATACTAATAAATAAACACAATGATATACATGATCAAAACTAATTTCGATTCTTATTCATACAAAACAAGCAATTGAATCAAGAAACAAAATATTAATAATGCATTCAACACCAGAATCATATTAAATTAATCATATTAACCTAATAACGATTTCTATCATAAAGATATACATAATTATTGAACAAAAAATGAAATATGTATTCAACGCCAGAATCACATTAACTTAAACATGACTTCTACCATGAACATAAAAAATTCGCATAGTTCAATATTAAAAAAATATGTTAATCGAAATATTTTAAACATGAATTCTATAATTGAATCAAATCATGCATATGTATCAAATACATGAATTGACAACATGCTTTGATATCAATTCTTGATAACAATTATCACATAACCTATAAGTACATCATATATACATTAATTAAGATAATGTTTTCACACATATATCATATATACATAAGAGAAAACATGCAAACATAGAACCGAGCCTATGGCTCTGATACCACTATTAAATTTTGGGGTTCATACACAGCGGAAAATTCAAAACAATTTTAGAAAAAAAACCCAACAAGATCGATAGATCTATAAAAGTAAACCATAAATCCATGGTTTCTTTCTCTAATTGTTTGATTTTCAAGACGTTCAAGTGCGCATCCTTTATCAGAAATTCACACACGAACGATAACCACAATTTGGAGTGCTAGGCCCAAGAGAAACTGAAAACATTTTTCCTTTCTCTCCTAAAATCTAGAGAACTCTAAAATATTAAAAATGAAAATCTTATTTCGTTTTAGGGTTTCAACCACTATTTATATGTGTAGAAAAGCTCACTTAAAAAACACATTCGTAATACAACTATTGTATTTGGGCAGTTTAAGGAAATTACACATATGCCCCTATTAATAAGTTATCATATAACAAATCGTAATGACTTTTATGTCATGAATTTTATCATATAAAATTGATTAATCTAGACCAATTGAAATTATGCAAAGCTATTATTTGTGTGTAACACAATAGGTTCATGCGATGTTGGTAGTGAACCAAAACCATTTTGGTACACAAGTCATTAGCGGTCTCTAGCAAGGAATTATGACTACCCAAGTAGCATGAATATCAAAATCAATACAACCTAATGAATAACATATATCATATCCTTTTGTTGTGCGACATCCTTTGATTAAACATAAAGTATATAAATTCACCCTTAATGTTCAATCGTACTAATCTCGGTCTTTAGGTAGACTGAAAAAATCCAAGTGACATTGATCATATCAATTCACTTGGATTTGACCATTTAATAGTCTAACATATCGATGAATCCACTAATATTTCTCTATACGAGAGGGACGAATTCTATCTTTATTACACACCTTCAAATATTATTCACATGGAAACCAATCACAATCCTTATAATTGTCTAGTTAAAAACAACGTTTGATTGTGTAAAATTACCACGCTCCTAATATTGAGGGCAATGATAATCTCAAGTCGAAAGACTAAATGATATACCTATATGAGTAACGCATATGACTTAATCCATGTGGTGTTCCCATGATGGGTCAGTCTTGTACCTTGCTCCCTAACAAGTACTCATGATCTCTATTCATATCCCTATACGCATGATCATCACATAATCATCAATCAAGATTCACACTAGTCTTGATTCATTATAGTTCCTAGTATGATGACCGACTAGGGATATTTAGGATATTTTAACAAATACCCATGGATCTTATTATAAGGTAAACATGCACTCACTTATAATAAAAAATCAAAAGAAAACCTCTATTTTATTAACTAAAATAACAAAATAAACAATGTTTGTAGATTGACCTATGGCACATTCTCAAACACTTCATTGCTCTTCAATTCTCCAAGTTCACCTTTTCTCCTCTTATTCTTTTCGGTGCCCTAATAGCTTAAATCGCGCTTGGGTTATGGTTTCTAAAGGTTGTGGGAACTCATAAATGGTCGAGAATGGCTTGGGAGAGGATTATAGGTCTAGTTGGGTTGTGGTGGGAGTGAAGAAATTCAAAAATGAGGGTTTGATTTTATGAAAAAGGACTCTCGATTTATATTGCCCAAGTCTGGTGCCAACCGTTATAAGGGTGGTGTTACCACGACTCTAGGAACGACGTCATAAGGAATTAGGTTATGCCATTGAAAATAGACCTGGCCTTGTTAGTGGCACCGTTCGTGCATTCACACTATGTCACAAACGACGTCGATGACTTATACTTAATTACTAAGGCCTCATACGACACAGTGGTTCCAAGTCTGGCACCGTGCATTATGAACCCACAACGTCAAAGATGGCGTCAATAATAAAATAGATTTCTAATGTACGGGGCAGGGAGTTTTCTTTACCGGGACGCCTAAGTGGCTTGCTTGTCTTTCAGAGAGTTTCAATCGTATAGCTGTGAGTTCTTGAATTAAGAGGTTGGATTGTCAAACTAAAGAAACTATAAAACTAAAAAGACTTAAAGGTAAAAATTAAAATATGGGTTGCCTCCCAATAATGCTGTTGTTTATAGTCGATCAATGCGTGCTCATATACGAGGTTATTTATATCCACAGATACCTGAATGGGTCTATTTCTTCTCGTTTCTTGCCGATTTGACTGAGGATACATCGCTGGGAAATCATACAACATGATAGATATTACTTTTGATCGTCTCACTATCGAATTCCATTGTGAGGTTCCCTAAAAAAGGTTAATTTTCGTCCTTGCAATTTTCAAGAAGGGCCTTCCAAGGAGCACAAATGAGGAGTTTAGGAATTGTTCCACATCTTTCATGTTTACTACGTAAAAATATGTTGGAAATACGAATTCCTTTACTCTTACCAGTACATTTTCTTACATACCTACTGGTCTGGTCATTGACCGATTTGCTAATTGAATCATGGTCCCTGTTTCTTCTAAAGGTGTTGTTTTAAGTTTCTCATAAATGGATAGAGGCATCACATTTATGGAAGCAATGATGTCTCACATTGCCCTTGGAATATTGACGTCCCCTCTAATGCAAGGTACCAAGAATATCTCGGGGTCCTTACACTTTGGATGAAGTTTGCTTTGTAGGATGGCCGTGATAGTTTCTCCCTTTTGAATCCTCTCATTACCTTTCAATCTTCCTTTATTGGTGCAGAGCTCCTTGAGAGACTTCGCGTGCCTGTGAACCTGTTTTAATGCATGAAGGAGTGGAATGTTAATTTCTACTTTCCTAAAGCTCTAAAGAATCTCTTTCTTTTCCTCTATTTTCCTATCTATCATCAAGCGTTGGGGAAAGGGAGGTTTGACCTTGTAAACTTGCACAACTTCCTTTTGGGGAGCTTCCCTCCGTTTAGTGGTTGGTACTAGGATCTCAACTTCATTTTCCAACTCATTGGAAAATTCTTTTGAGGTGGGTAGTCCATCTGGGTATTTGGCCCCTTCGTATTCTTTGCCACTATGAAGTGTAATAGCATTGGCACTTTTGTTTGGATTAGGCAAGTCTGCATAGACAACTTTCCTTTCTCCTTTAATGTTTCTAGTTGTTGTGCAATTTGTCCCACCTGGACTTCTAGGTTTTGGACCGCGACATTTATGTCACTGAGAGCTTTTTCAGTGTTCACCTAAAATTGGTAGACGTTTATAACAAATCGGCTGATGAGCCACTAGAGATTTAATCATGTCCTCTAGTGAAGAATGATTAGTCACTGGTTCAGGCAATGATTATCTTCTTGAGTCAAATAATAGATAGTTATAGTTTCGAGACCTATAACTGAAAATAGGGTTATTCCTCATTGTTGCTTGATTGTAGGTATTTTCGAAAGGTGCTTGATTTGTCGTTGGAATTGGTTACTTATAACATTGGCCTGCTGATGGTCCTCAAATAGAGTAGGACATTCATAAGTCGCATGGCTTATGACTGAGTATAATCCATAAGTTTTAACTTGTGCTTGGCCATTGCTCAGGAAACGTTCCATTAGGGAAGTCAACTGATCAATTCTTTTGTAAGTCGAGCTAGTATTAGCTCGAAGTGATAGACTTTGATGTTCGTCAACACAAATATCCCCATATATTCGGACTGTTACGCTATGTCCTCATAGAGTTGCCTCATCCGCGCAGTGGTTTTATCATGAATGTGACCACCACAAGCACTATCAATCATACGCCTCTCTAGAGAGGACATGCTGATATAGAAGAACCGGACAATGGCCCTATCGAATTGGCTATGTTGTGTAAAATTGGCAATTAGGCACTTATAGAGGTCCTAATAATCACCAAAAGACTCACCAGTCTTCATCTTAATAATACATATCTCAAAGACGAGTTAGGCTACCTTATACACTGAGAAAATATTTCCTAAAGAACTCATCTATAATGTTGCTACATGAGTTAATGCAGCCAGGGCGGAGATAAAAAAGCCATTGTTTGGCCTTATCATTTAAGCAGAATGGGAAAGCCTTAAGCTTTACCGCATTTTTTTTCCGCTCGAGGATGCTTCATACACTGGCAACTCGTCTGAAACTCCTTTAAGAATTCCAACAATTCTTCACCCTCCATACCATTGAAGGTGGGCAAGAGGTGAATAAAACCAGACTTAAGCTCCAAGGCTTCACTGTTCGGTGGAAAGTTTATGCAGAGGGGTTGTTGAGCAAGAAGATTTTGGAGATCTTCATTGATGCGCCCCATGGTAATCTGGTGATTACCACCAGCGTGGCGAGTGTCATCAGCCATAGTTGGTCGGGGAATACTGGACTCTTTATTTAGAGCTTCCCTTGCCAACCTCCGGTGGGTTCTGTCTATTTTTGAATGGAAATGTAACAGTTCGATTTAGATCGAGTTATCCTACCGTGCATATACTAGTAGACTTAGAAAACAAAACAAAACAAAAAGAAAATAAAAGTTGAATTCCATTTGGAACTAAATCTACGGCAACTATGCCAAAATCAGATAACGTGTCATGCATGTCAAATATAACCTGTAAAGGTTACCAATCCTACTGGAATATTGTAGAAGAAAGGACAAGGTTGAATTTACAGGATTCAAAATTGAGTTCAACAAACGGATAAGTAAATATGAGGGGTGTTTAAAAGAGTTTTATCCTAAAGGTTTACTAAACAAGAAAATAAATGATTGAAAATTCAGAAAAATTAAAGCATACCTAAGTCTAGGAATCCATATTCTAGCCCTATGTTGTTTTCATGTCTTGTATCATTGGTTTTGAAAGATGGTTTCAAAATAGTTTTCCCTAGATAGGCTATATGTGTTGGGGTCACCAACACCCTAGTTCCCCTATTCTCGAGAGATAAGGCAACCGCTCTCTTAATACTTCTTTTACTCCACCGTACAACCTTAGGCAACTGCACTTAATATTTAAGCATGTGAGCAACATTAATAGCTCTTTGGGAATACCTACCCCTAGATAATCATAGGTAATTGCTCACAATATTTAACCTAGTTCTCGATGTTATTCACCTAGTACAACAAGTGTGTTAGGTTTCTTGTTCTAGGTGATCGCCACTTCTCAAACCGTTTGGTATCACAGACTTAACCTGATTGATAGCAGGTCAATGGGTTTATGCCTAGAGATTTACAATGAATACCCAAACTCTAAACTACCATTGAGACGTCGTCAAAAACCATAACATAAAGTTAGAGAAATAAAAAAAAACATTTTTATTAAAGAAAACCTCAACAACACAAGAAAGCAAACCAACTATTGGTTAGAGAGTTTTATCCTGACTCAGGTGTTAAAGAATCTAGCCAAACATGGCTACTCTACCTTGCTCTACTCTTAAATCACTGTGAATTAAAATGTGTTTTCGTCCATAGAGTTCTTTCCTTTATATAAGTGAGCCTGGGTACAAGAATAAGAAAGCACGAGAGATAAAAACCTTTTAAAAATTATAAACTTCTATTCTGCGAGTCTGGCACCGTGGTTATGTGGGAACAATGCAGAGTGGCGGTGTGGCAGGATATAGTAAGTCTTGAATAACAAGTCGGTCATAAACTTCTATTTTCGATACTGGTGCCGTTTATTCAAAATCTTACTTCGTCTTTGTAATTCTGACATCGTTTTTGTATTCCGCTTTTATGCCTTGAGTGGCGTCGTTTGATATATGTGGCCCGTCCCTTCTGACTGTACGGCTTTAGTTTTGCTGAACTTTGACCGATGTTTGACTTCTTTCCCAATTTTACCCGAATCACGCACGAATGCTCAAATGCCCTATAAATATTCAAAGTAAACATATAGGCCATAAAACACGACTTTGGACTTGATTTACATAGCGCAAAACCTATGAAAAAGTGCATAAAGAATGACTCATCACCATTACAACAACTTTCTTCATATATTCAAAAGATTCATTAGTGATAGTATTATCTGGGAAAACATTTATCTCCAGTCCCTCCATAGGAACTCAGTCTTATCTATAAAATTCTGTTATTGTTAAGGGCAAAGGCTATCCATAATTCTTCTTTGCGGTCATGACATTATTAATTGCTTAATGAATGACCTTACCAACATCAATGTATCCTAACCTTTGAACAATATGATAAAGGAGAGCTGCCCTCTAGTTCACTACCTCGTAGTGTTGTAGACTTGGTTAAAGGCAACCTTCCTCTATAACACCATGCCTTAGTCATTTTTTTGAAGTTCATATAAGTGATATGCTTGGGGAATCCTTCGGTATCTCTAATAAATCTTTCCCTAGGGACTAATTTTAATTCACATCTAATTTCCTCATGGAGGAAATCATATTTAATCCCATACTATGGTTTTAGATAATCATTATATTCTATTCTATGTACATCCAATAAACCATAATACCGACTTATTCTCTCTGTCGAGTAATCCACCTGTCTCCCTCGGACTATTGATACATTCTTATTCTCATTTGCACGTTCATTAGCATAAAACCCTTTCACCCAAATCTCACAACCCATCTTTGGTGAAATGTTATTATCATATAAATAGTTGTAATCCCTAGTCAAGAGTCCTCAGTTCCTTTCTCTAATCATACTAAGTATCCTAGGTCAGTACTTGTCTTCATTCTTGAAATTGAATCCTCTCTCTAGAATTATTTTCCTACATTTCTTCTGAAAATCATCAATAAATCTGTTCAAATCCTTATCATTAATAAAATTGCTCGAATCAAAGTAAATAGCAAATTAAAGTAAATCTCTTTAAAGCACGGTTAGTAGTAAAGTTCTCAAATAAACTCAAGGTGTTGATTATGATAATGATTTTTCTTCTGTGGCAATGCTTAAATCCATTAGAACTTTAATTGCCATAAATACATATTATGACTATGAAATATGACAAGTGGATGTCAAAACAACTTTTCTTAATGGAAAGCTACTTGAGGATGTGTATATGATACAGCTTGAAGGGTTTGTCCATCCTGGGAATTCTAAGGTGTACGAGCTTCGAAGATTTATTTATGGATTAAAGCAAGTTTCTTAGAGTTGGGATCTTCATCTTGATTAAGCAATTAAGGAATTTGGTTTCATTAAGAATGAAGATGAGCCTTGTGTATTCAAGAATGTCAATGGAACCGTAGTTGTTTTTTCTGGTACTGTATATTGATGATATATTACGAATTGGAAATGACATCCAAACCTTGAAGAATGTCGAGTCATGGTTAGGGAAGTGTTTCTTAATGAAAGACTTAAGAGATATGGCCTATATCCTTGGGATTAATATCTATAGTGATATATCTAAGAGGTTGATCGATCTAAGTCACAACGTTTACATAGACAAGGTGTTGAATAGGTTCAATATGCATGACTCTAAAATAGGATCATTGCCAATGTCTCATGGCATAAGTCTAAGCAAGAATCAATGTCCTAAGACTAATGATGAGCAAGTACACATGAATATGACTCAATATGCATCAACTATTGGATCCATCATGTACACCATGTTATGCACTCGACCTGATTTATAATATACTTTAAGTGCAACAAGCATATATCATTCAGATCCTGGTGAGAGTCATTAGATAGTAGTAAGGAACATTATTTATCACTTAATAAGGACTAAAAAAGAGTTATTAGTCTATGGATGTTTGGAAGATGAACTTGTTGTAAATGGTTACACGGTCGCAAGTTTTCAAACTGACATAGATAATTTCATATCGTAGTTCGGATATATATTAACTTTGAATAGAGGCATAATGAGCTAGAAAGGTTCAAAGCAAAAGACTATGATAGATTCTACAATAGAAGCTAAGTACATTATATCGTTCGATGCAGCTAAAAAGACAGTTTGGATAAAAAAGCTCATTTTTAAACTAGGTGTGGTCCCATGTATTGCTAACCACATTTTCTTGTATGGTGACAACAATAGCGCAAGCACAAGCCAAAGAATCAAGGTCACTCCATAGATCCAAACATATACTTAGATGTTTTCATCTCATCAGAAAAATCATTGAGAGGGGAGATGTGAAGATTTGCAGGGTTCCTATAGAAGACAATGTTGCAGATCCATTGACGAAAGCTTTTCTACTAGCAAAACATGATGGTCATGTTAGGTCATTAGGTACTAAATACATGAATGATTTGCCCTAGTACAAGTGGGAGATGTTGGGGCATGTGCCCTAGGTCAATCTTATGAACATTGTTTCTATTACTATTTTAGTTAATAAAATAGAGGATTTGATTTTCTGTTCATTATTATAATTGGTTTGCATGTTTACATTTTAATAGTATCCATGGACATTTACTAGAACTTCATAAATGTCCTTAGTCAGTCATTTTATTGGGAACTATAACGAATCAAGACTAGTGTAAGTCTCAATTGATGATCATGCATATAAGGATACAAATCAAGATCATGAGTTCATGTTACGGAACAAGGTACCGAACCGACTCATTATTAGTACACTACAAGGATTAAGTCATTGGTGTTACTCATGATAGGTATATCATTTAGTCATCTGACCTGAGATTACCATAGACTACAATATTAGGATCATAGTGATTTGACACAGTCAAACATTTTCTTTAACTTGACAATTATAGAGGTTATGATTGTTTACTATGTGAATAATGTGTGAAGGTGTGTAATCGAGACAGAATTTATCCCTCTCATTTAGAGAGATATCAGTGGATCCCTCGATATGTTAGACTAAATGGCCAAGTTCAAGTAAATTGATGTGACCAATGTCACTTGGATGTTTTCAGTCTACCTAAATATCAAGACCAGTAAGATTGAATATTAAGGGTGACTTTTCTGTGCCTTAAGTTTAATCAAATGATATTGTACAACAAAAGGACATGATACACTTTATTAAATTATTTTGTATTGATTTTGATCTTAATGGAATATGGGTAGTCATAATGCTTTGCTAGAGACTGTTTATGACTCATGTACCAAAATGGTTTTGGTTTACCGCCATCGTTGCATGAACCTATTGGGTCACACACAAAGAATGGTATCTTACTTACCCAGTTTTAACATGCAAATCCCAAAGGTGTGTCATATTAATACCACTTTAAGTAGGGGTATAATGGTATCTTACTTACCTTGCTTATCTAAGGGTTGTATAAATAGGCATGTTAAGTGAATTCATATTATGGGAGGAATTAGGGTTGGAATCTTGTTTTCATTTTTCCAAAACGAGTTAGGTTTATTAGCCATTCTAAAGTTTTAAGGAGAACAAAAAGTTATTTTCATGTTCTCTCTTGGGCTAGTACTAGGAATCTCGACCACCGTTTGTGTGTGGATTACTGATAAAGGAAGTTCATCTCTGGCAGTGTCTTAAACATCAATCATTATAGAGAAGAAAACTAGCGATTGAGGTACGATTCAATTTTATTAATCATTTCAATGAGATTCAAATTTGATCATGTTGGGGTTTCACAAATAAAATTTAAGTTTTTCGTTACATTTTAAACCTAAAAATCCAACAAAATTGATATCCAGTCTGGTTCAAGTCTTAGCATACATCAAACTTCCTACAACTGAAGTGTACGAAATCTTTTTCATTTCTTCATGTTCCTAATTATTTTTCATGACATGACATAAGGCTGAATTTGGCTCTTTTTTGTATAGGAGCAACACTTGCTTAACATTTATCCATATTAAATTTCTCTAGAATTTTTTTGCTATATGACTTTTGAGACAATCTTAATAAGCCACGTGATCTGTCTCAAAGAATTTAGAATCCAATCACGTAGTGTGCCTGACCCATATCTTCCATTTCAAAGTTATGAGAAAGAGATTCTTTAGTATCATAGAGTAAACCAATATCTCTACTAGCAAGTAAAATATCTTGAACATATAAAATGAGAAATATGAATTTGCTCCCACTGACCATTTTATATGTGCATCGATCAACAATATTTTCTTTTCAAATCCAAAGGATGTTGTGGCATCATTAAACTTAATATACCATTAGCGAGAAGCTTGTTTAAGGCCATATGTTATTTCTTAAGTTCGCAAACCAAGTCTTTTTTCTTTCTTCTATGAACCTCTTTAGGTTGATTCATATAGACTTCTTCGTCTAAACTCCCATTTTAAAAAGTGGTTTTTACATCCATTTTATGTAATTCCAAGTCAATATAAGCCACAAATACTATTATGATTCTAAAAGAGTATTTTTTAGATACAGGAGAAAATGTCTCTATATAATCAATGCCTTCTTTCTGAGTATAACCTTTGGCTACAGTTTAGCTTTATATCATTCGATATTGCCTTTAGAATCATGTTTAGTTTTAAAAACCCATTTATATCCAATAAGTTCAATATTCTGAGGCAATTCCATGAGGTCCCAGACTCTTTTTTGATAAATTGATTCCAACTCATCTTTTATGGCAACAATCCATTTTATAGACTCATTAGTTTTGATAGTTTGTCAAAAATAAATAAATAAGATCTTTAGTCTTTCTAGCAATAATGTATTCAGATTGTTGTAAGTACACCATGGAATCATCAGGTATAGTAGATTTCCTCATTCTACGTGGTCTTTGGAATGCTAATCCCTGTAACTTATATTAATAGTGATCTCGATGTTTTCTGGATGAGCAACATCTGTGGGATTAATTTTTTTATTTCCACATTTTGTGAATTATCACTCCCAATAATTTCATTATTTTTAATGAATTTAACATTTCCAGTTTCAACAATCTTTGTGCAATGGTTAGGAATGTAAAATTTATAGCCTTTTGATTTGACAAGGTAACCAATAAAGTAACCACCGATCATTCTAGAATCCAACTTAATTTCTAGTAGATAATTAATTTATAGCCTCTGCTGAACAAACCAAAAGATGGAGATGTTTTAAGCTAGGTTTCCTTCCAATGTACAACTCAAAAAGAGTTTCACGAACTGACTTGTTAGGAACCCTATTTGATAAATATGCAGCTGTCTTTAAGGCTTCCATTCATAATGATTTTGGCAATGTAGAATTACTTCACATACTCCTAACCATGTCTATTAATGTCTAGTTACACCGTTCAGCTACACCGTTCTGCTAAGGCGAACTGAACATTGTGTACTGAACATAAATGTCATGTTATTCAAAGAGTTTAGCAAAAGGACTAGGATACTATTTGACTCCATCATATCTACCATAATATTCACCACTGACAAGTCAATAATTATAATGTTTTATAGTACATTTTAAGATGATTTTAGATGTAAAAGAATATATTACACGTGGTTTTCTCTTGTTTTTGATATTTCAGGTAATAAATGGAGATGATGAAGAAATGAAAGAAAAAAAAAGATTATGAAGGAATTAATCATGAAGAAGAATTATACAAAGAATTATCATGAAGGAAGCAAAATCGTAGTGAATTGCTGGGTAAGATTACAAAATTCTAGATAACTACTAGTGGTTTGAGTTGTTTTGTGATGTTAATTACTTAGAATACTACAAATACTAGCCTAAGGTTACAAAACTAGTTGCCCTAGAGTACGTAGATCAAAATTTCATTGCTGTTGGAGCCATTATCTATTATTTTCATATTTTATTGCTTTTGGAGAAGATTTGAAGATTCAAGTATTTTAATTTATAGGTATTTTTGATTATGACTATTATTTATACTATCACAATATTATTATGATTATGAGTGAGTAGTTTGTTTGATCTAAACAAAGTCCAAACATGAACTAGATTCATTTTGCAATGTAGTTATGATGAGATGAATATGTGCTTAATGCTTTAAACAAATTGTATTCTTTTATTTACCGATTTAATAAGTTAATATCTATTGATTTTAATCATGATCTTTGTATTGCATTTATAGCCTAGAATGTGTATTGTGATATATGGTTTCATTATCTATTTGATGTAGTAATTAGGATTGTTTGAAAGGCAAACTCAGTTTAAATATCTTATGTGAATTTAAGATCTAAATCTAGTGTTTAAGTGGCTTTCTGAAGTTGTTAGATTTAGTAGTTCGATCTTCTCATAAATTTTTATGTAGTTCTATTGCGTGAAACTAAAGCCTTTGTGTGAATAAAGGGGTTAGCTCAAAAGAATTACAATATGGCTTTTCCACTGGTATGAGGGGAACAAATAGCTGGCTAAAGTCTGTTTACTTACTTATGATTAGAATTTAATGATCTATCTTACTTTATAAAGTATGCTGATGACTATATGGATTGGATTTACATGTTTGGAATGCGAAACTGGTTTATGTTTCATTGTTTTGGATATTTATTAAGATATTTATTTATTATTAAATTTAATCTATTTGATTGATTATGTAAGATAATATTGTAAGTTAAGTATTATTATATTATAGTTAGTTATTAGTTAGTTTAATTATTATTATTAATAAAATAAAAATACAAATAATAAAAACCTTTAAAAGTCATTTTTCCTAGAGTGGTTTAATAAATATATGTGGAGATGATTCTCACTTAGCACTGCTACAAAATAATTAAAGTATAATATAAAAGGGGAAATTATTGTATACGCAGTCAATCTTTGGCACCGTTTCCGGAGATTTAAAGTCAATTTCTTAGGAGTTTTAAATGTTGTATGGTCTATCGAATTTGCCATTCTAATTCCACGGGATCCTTACATTCGTTTGATCCTGAGGTAGATGGGACATTTAATCGTAAGTTAAGAAAACAATAACGTAGAGGATACCAACCTACCACAATGGAAGCGAATAATAACTTTAATCTTAGTAATAATAATAATGGTAATAGAGAACTTACTTTTAAATAAGCTAATCAAAATATCACTGCGAGTGAACCAATGTGCATTGCCTATCCTGAAGGATTTCTCTAATTTGAACGTAGATATGGATTCATTAGTGGTCTACCTAACTTCTATGGTAATGACAATGGAGGCCCATAAAAATTTATAAGGGAATATCCATACAAAGTCAATGGGATGAAACCTAAAGACTGCACGTTAGTACAAGTCAAATTTAAAGCTTTTCCTTTTGTATTGAAAGATCAAGCATAGGATTAGTTGTTTTACTTTCCTCAAGATTTGATAACCACATGGGCTCAAATGTCAAAAGCTTTCATAGATCAATATATGCCTGCAAGAAATATTAGTACTTATGAAGACAAATCATAGTCGTGAAAATGAGAGACAACGAAAATTTTAATGAATTTTGGGATAGATTTATAAGATTAATTTCATCTTTTCCACAACATGGATACACTCAGAGAAATTTTTTAGAATACTTCTATGAAGGACTAAATAATTTTAAACAAAGACTATTAGATATCGTATGTAGTGGATCATTATTTGATGTCAAACCAACACTAGCAAAACAAGCTATTAATAGGATGGCCAAGCAATCTAAACAATATGGTGAAAAGACTGATACATTAAGAAAAAAAGTAATGGAGGAATTAAGGAGAGAAATCAAGTAGAAGAAGAGAGAAGAAATTTTAGCAAATATCAATCTATTCAATGTTTTATATATCATAAAATTTAACCTAAACACCTATATATAGGATCAAGGTCCTAAAACTCCTAATACAATTAGGAATTTGAAGTTCTATTGACCTTCTAAAATTACATTAAATGAAGTGATGAAAATAATTAAAACTTACCAATTCTAATAACATAAAATTTCTAATAAAATAGAAACCTATAATCTTAATCAAAATAGAAACTTCTAATCCTAATCAAAATAGAAACTAAACTTCTAATCTTACAAGAACTCCAATAAAGAAACTCCTAATCTAAATCAATCTTGGACAAGGATTCACACATCCTATGTCAATTCTCTTCGGCTTGAAAGAACTCGACTCTAACGAGTTAGCAGTAAGGTAGTTCTCCAAAAGATTATGATCCAAACATAAGAACTCATCCTCAAAAATCCATGAAGCATAAGAAGTTGGACGATTCCTCCAAGTCACCGAATATCGATGATATCCGCCATTAGAAGAAGTTGGACGATTCTTTCAAGTCACCAAACGTAGGAACTACAAAACATCAACAACACTACCATCAAAATTTTGCAACACGACCTTGAATTTTATGGAACAATGATTAATATAGCGAAAAAACAAGCAGGAAACATCACCAGCAACAACAAAATAGTATGTAGCAGCCACCAAAAAAGTAGAACAACAGCACAACAAAATAGAAAAAGAAAGAAAGGAAAGAATGTGAGGGAGAAAGAAAGAATACAAGAACCTCTTGCTTAAGAAAGAAAGAAAGAAAGGGAAGAATGCAAGAACCTCTAGCTCAAGAAAGAAAGAAAGAAAGGGTAGAAGAGCACAAGAACCTAGGCTTTGATACCAAATTAATGAAGGAATTGAGGAGAGAAATCAAGTAGAAGAAGAGAGAATAAATTTCAGCAAATATTAATCTTATTCAATGTTCTATATATCATAAAATCCAACCTAAACACCTATATATAGGATAAAGGTCCTAAAACTCCTAATACAATAGGAATTTGAAGTCATATTGACCTTCTAAAATTACATTAAAGAAAGAGACAAAAATAAATAAAACTTACTAATTCTAGTAATACAAAACTTCTAATAAAATAGAAACTTCTAATCCTAATCAAAATAGAAACTAAATTTCTAATCTTACACGAACTCCAATAATGAAACTCCTAATCTAAATCAATCTTGGATAAGGCTTCACACATCTTACATCACAAAGTTTATGAGGTTAATAATAAAAGAAGTAATAAATTTAATGAAAAAATTGAAGAATTACCTATCGTGGTTAACTATTATTAAACGATAGATTAAATTAAGTTACACATCCTACAAATGTGTGTCCTACTTTACAATAAGAAAATAATGAAGAATTCAACGCGGTTATGAACCAATATTCTGGTCCGCTTAAAAACAAATACAATAACAACAATTACTATAATGGAAAATCAAATTCAAATCTTAGCTACAGTTCACAAAATCAAAACTATACTACTTATAGACCGAGAGCACTAACACAACCTACAACAATGTAACAACCTCAACAAACTATTTAACCTACGCAACCTTATCTAGACAAATATTACACGACTTTATGACATAAATCATCAAAATTTTATGCAAATTTCTCCAAATCAAATTAAAACTGATACATCTATTTACGAGCTAGAAAATCAATTAAGTAAAATGTCTCTACAAATCAACAAGCTAAGCAATCAAACTAAAGCAACTACTCAAACTACGAACACTACTAATTAAAGACAAGTTAATGCTCTATTTTGTGAAAATGAAAAAGAAATGAATACGTAACAAAAGACACCAAAAAGGGGTAAAAAGAAAACTAAAATACCTAAGACAATAGAACCATAAGAAGAGGAGATGATGAAAAATGTCATTCCCACTAGGGAATGGATGGCCGAGCAACTAAAATATACACCTTTTCCCAAAAGACTATACCCATGGTATTTAGCAAAAGTAAAAGCCAACGAAAAATCTTCACAAAATTTTGAATTAATTAACCAAGATAAAGTAAATGATAATTATAAGTCAAATGGAGATATGCATTCTAATTCTACCATTCCACAACGATTAGCAAATGCTAGGGATGAAGAACCTAAAGAAGACATATCTGAACCATTTAAGAAATTAGAAATAATGAAAACTTACAACGAAAGATTTTACCTATAAAAAAATGCCTGAGAAATGTTCCAACCCAGGAATGTTTGTCATACCAATCACAATAGACAATTCTTTTATTTAATTTGCTATGTGTGATCTCAGAGCATCAATTAACGTTATATCACTTAAACTTTATAAATTATTGAAAATAAGATCTTTAACCAATACGCCTATTAACCTTACTTTAGCAAATAATAAAACTATTAAACTATATGGATTATTAGAAGACGTCCTAGTACAAGTACATAATTTAGTATTTTCAGTTAATTTTTATGTCATGAAAATGGAATACTCAACATCACCCAATCCTTTGCCTTTACTATTTTGTAGACCTATTCTAAAGACATCTAGGACTAAGTTAGATATTTCTGAAGGAACAATGTATATGAAATTTGAAGATAAGATTATCAAATTCAAGATTAATAATGAACATAACTATGGCGCTTACGAAGAATATGATGAATAATTTGATAATGAAAAAGAAGATAATGAACTTTTAAACTTAAGCTATTATTATAATTTTAACAATGAAATTTATGCAATTAATGCAGTACCAATGGAAACCGATAAATGGATTTTAAAGAATGATTTAGTTGAAGATACTACAAAAGAAATGAAAGTAACTCAAGAATGAATAATTAAGCAACTATAGAATGAAAAAATCATTAACAAGACGAAAGTTTCAAGATCCAAGTATAATAAAAAAATTCGAACTTGAATCCTATAAAGCTTAATGTTCCTGGAGGCACACACTTGCACATTAAAATAAAATGGGCTTGTTACTTTAGAGCTCAGTGTGATACAAACTCTAATGCAAATCTCATTGCCTATATATTTCTTTCTACACACTTAATTAGAGTTGAATTCACTTGCTTCCCACAATTCTCTTTACTGGATGGAACTTCAATTCAACTAATAGGAGTGGTCACGAATGTGCTAGTTCAAGAAGACAACAACACTGTACTCACCAACTTTTTGGTAATGCCACACTTTATCTATGTAGATCCTCTTTTAATATTCGGAAGACCTTTCTTAGCCATTACTCATGCTATTATGGATATTTTAAACAAAACAATTACTTTAAAAATTAATGGTCGAGTAATCACTTTCTGGAATGGCACTAGAGTGGCCTAAATTTAAGATCAAATATGTAAACTAATTCTGGAAAGGTTAAGTCGAGCCAATGACGGTAAACAAAAGCGCTTTATGGGATCCATATTCTATGTTTATTTTATGTTTATTTAATTATTAGGAATTTAGTTTAGATTAGTTTAGTTCGTTTTTATTCTCTCACTTTTTGACTCTTGTATTTGAAGTATTTTTGGAATTTAAACTCCAAAGTGATTCCCATTGAGGGGGGTGATCGAGTTGTTTTTTCTTATATATCCTTTATGCAAGTCAAATTATTTACTTTTTTATATATTTATTTATTTATTTTATTAATAAAAGTAATTATTTAGTTATATGTCCCACTCAAACTTTGAGTTTTTAGTTAATTCTACTTTGATATGAGTTATTATGAATGATGAATAAGTTAATTATGAGATCAATTGAACAAAATTAAATAGGCTTGGCGATTCCCAGTGATTCAAAATATTACTAGGGATCGTTGGCTGAATCGGTAGTAGTACAAAAAAAAATCAACACAAAATTTGGAGTCTAGCAATTCCTAACGATTCACCAAAAATAAGAATTGTTGGTGAAATCGGCGGGTCATAACATTTTCCAACAACTTAAATATTTTCGATATACTTAACGATTCTTAACGATTCCACTTAAAAAGGAATCATTGGGTAGGATTTTTGTTTTTTAAAACCAAAAACCATAAATTGCCACACTTTAAACCTTTCTCATTTGCAAACCATTGGACCCCTTCACCAAAATATGAATTCTTGCCTTAATTTAGCCATTCTAAGCTTAATACCATAGTATTTAAGTGACTCTCACCTCAACCTAGTCTCATTCAAACAAAAAATCTTGATTTTTGGGGTTTTTTAGCCAAACTAGGGTTTTATGAATTTTCGACCAACAGCTAGAAGGGATGGTCTAGGGTTTTATGAATTTCAGAAGTTTTACTATGATTACGCATATTTGCAAATGGTTTACAAATGTGAGTTTGAAATGAGTTAGGGGGTTTGATTATGGTTTTATTTCAATTTAAGTTGCTTTGATTTTGAAAAGACTTACAAATATTTCACTTCATTACTTTACAATATTTAAAAAACCGATTTTCAAGTTTTCATTTCCTTATCACTTCGATGCCTATTTTATTAAACTTACGATGAATTTCAAACTAGATTTTCAAATAGATTTCTCATTTTAAAATAAAATCTTAAATTTTACTGAACTATTTCCGACGACGTTGTTTCTATTACATACATGTTTCTTACATTTTTGAATATGTGATTTTTGAAATTTGATTTAATGGCCGGAGGAGGAAAATGTATAAGTTCTCAAAAGGAAAAGGAAAAGGCATAACTTGTAGAACAACCCAAAAAAAATCCAAAGCTCCACCTAAACCTTTTAGGTCAACGAGAATTTCAATGAACAACCCCGAACTAGAGCACCTAGAAAGCCTTTTCCACACTTAAGTTTTGAATATGATTCAGAAGGAGATGAAAAGATCGAGGAGACACCCACCATTTCTTTTCATGCCCATAGCTTTATAAATGCCAAAACCATTGCTAGAGTGGAGAGTGACATTAGTAAAAATAGAAAGATTATACTGGAGAGGGGTTTTAACATAAAAAACGAATCAAGGTACGAGCCTAAGATCCTCAATTGAAAAGGGTTGTGAAATTTTAGTTAGAGAATCCTATGCTAATAGGCACGGAGATAAGAATAAAAAAGCATCCATAGTCCGAGGAAGACTAGTGGACTACTCACCTGAAAAAATAAATCGATATTCAGGTTTACTAGAATTCATTTGAGGCAACATAACGAGTACCCTAAACCTGAATACATGTATAGACAAGAATTTACCCATGAAACCATTAGGAAAGATTTAGAAGCTATTCTGAGGGGTGGTTTCCATTTTGACTTAGATGTGTACCTAAAACATATACAATCCAAAAGTTTTAGGAAAATAACCAATGCTTAGAGCTTTTTCTTGAACACGAGATTACAGCTTAGTTTACAACACTATGACATAGTAAACTGTAGGGCATCTCTCCTATATCGCATTGTCTAAAGGATCGGGTACATTGACATTAGCCGAATAATCTATGAATCGATTAGGAACACCATGACCAAAGAGAAAAAAAGGACTCCCTTTTCCCTTGATGATCACCAAGTTTCGCAAGCAAAACCAAGTTTCGCAAGCAAAACCAAGTTTCGATGAGAGGAGTAGGACAAGATGTATTCCCAAACAAAACCATCACTGACGATGTCATTGAGAAAATCAAGAAGGTTACGAGATACGCTAACTCAGAGGATGAACGAGAGACAATCGCCACACAAATAAGAGAACCTACAGAGAGAAGAAGAGTACGGACATATAACTATAAGAACTTCAAGGAAACTCAAGCTACAATATACAATGAGCTGACTAATTAGACCGTAGAGCCACTTGCAGGACTTCACTGACATAGATGCATATGACACATAAATTCCATAATGCAGATAATCTTGCGTAATTAGATGAGAACTCTGATACATCAAGAGTTCATGTTCTAAAACCAACGTGAGATTGCCCGAAACATCTATGAATCGAAACGACAGAGCACCAGGAGGACTTAAGGAAGGGGATCCAACATTCACATTCCATTGCTCTAGCTAAGGATGCCCAACCATGGATTCTTTACTGAAGATAACTTAGTGAAGGATGTATACTACACCCTCTATGATCTTAAGGTAAAATACCAGTCTTAAAAGCTTGATCATGGGGATGATGGTGATGATGCGATGTCTGGACAGCGATTCTGAGATTTTTATTTTCTTCTTTATGTAATCTTTTTCCTGAGTGTTATTCTTCTGAGGTCTATGTTTGTAATCTTTTCCTAATTTATGTGGTATATGTTCACACTTTAATACATTTACCTTGATATGATTTCACAATTTGGTACCATAAAAGGTTTGTTATGTTCGATTCAATTCAATTCAAAGATACTTGGATATGTTTAAAATTATATTTACTTATTCAACTCATTCTTAAGTTAGTTAATTATTTAATTTATTCATTTATGCTTCACGAGGTATTTTATTTTTCTTGGAAAACCCGACTTAATTTTTAAACCTTGAGGACAAGGTTTGGAATGAGTCTGAGGGTTAGGTGAAGTGAAGTATGAAGATGCAAACTATGAATGAAATGAGAGGTAGAATCCATTTATTTATCTGAATTTGACTAAGTTTTTCAAATTTTCCATAATGCAGGTACTATCTTTCCATTTCGTTTTACTCTATATAGTTAGGAATAGGAACATGATTATAATTTGAATGGAAATGATATATTTTTATTACCCATGAAAATATAAATTTATGATAGAAAGGAGTTTTTATACCTTATTTGACTTCACCTAAATTGTGTATACATTAGATGAGTTTAAAGGGGATTGATTACTTTGTGTTAGACATTATAATTGGTAGAAGATCAAAATAATAGTGCAAGATAAACAAGACAGATTTCTTAGAATCTTGTTATACAAAAATTATTGATCAAGTTATTATATATATACGTATTGAAAAGAGCTTATGCAACAACTAAGGAGAAAAATAGGAAACAACCAATAAACTTTACTTAGTTGGAAAGAATACTTCCTTGACTATGGTGAAAGTGAGAATAGCTAACAATAGTTTTTAAATGAAAAAATAGAGAGACTCATAGATTCCAAAGGAAATGGAGTAGAGAATCTAGTGGTGAAAAAATGAGAGGAATAATTCTTATAAGAAAGAATAACATATTCCAAATGAAATGGAGCAGAGAACTAAAAGAATACAATATAAAGAATAAAATGAATTTATATATTTGAAGAAAAAAGAGAGATAAAAGAAAATGAAAAAAATTTATGAAAAAATCTTCAAATAAAAGATTTAGCTCGAGTGCTTATAGCTAAGTTAAGTGAAGAATGTCTTTTCATTCCAATAAATGAATATGAAATGATGATTATTGGTGAATAAAAGTTCCTATCGACTTTGATTGTGGTGATATTTTAAGTGTTTTTTTGAAAATGAGATTGATTTAGTGATTTTTGTGTTTTGAGATACAATATTAGTTATTGTAAGCTTGATGTTTGAAAGTGGAGATTGAGAAAACCTATATAGTGCCTTGACCTTGGTGATTGATTTAACTTTGAGTTTTGAGGTGTATTGTGTAATTAGGAGGTTGAAATGTCAAATAAAAATGGTTGTTCTTTAGTTTTTTCTTATTCTATCGTGATCCTTATTCTTATGAAGGTAATATGTTTATTTATATTTTAAGATCATTTTTGTTTAAGAATTAGAGTAGATAATTATTAAATCAGAACGCGGGAAGAAAGGGAATATGATTGAGAGTATTCCTTTGCACAAGACGACAAGTCAATAATTAGACATATTTTATAGTACATTTTAGGATGATTTTAGATGTAAAAGACTATATTACATTAGGTTTTTTCTTGTTTTTGTTATTTCAAGTAATAAATGGAGAATATGAAGAAATGAATGAAAAGAGAAAATTATGAAGGAATTAATCAAGTGGAAGAAATATACAAAGAATTATCAACAATGAAGCAAAGGACGATCAAATTTTTGTACCAGTGATTCTCAGCGATTCTTAGACACATTAAAGGACCAGTGAGCTCAATTTTTTAGATTTACTCAGTGATTCCTATCACAACAAAATCATTGTGAATCGCTGGGTAAGATTATAGAATTTTTGGTAACTACGAGTTGTTTGAGATCTTTTGGGATGTTTGCTACTTAAAATACTATAAATACTAGCCTAGAGTTACGAGATTAGTTGCCCTTGAGTGCGTAGATTAAAGCTTAATTGCTCTTTAAGCCATTGTCTATTATTTTCATATTTTGTTGCTTTTGGAAAAGATTTGAAGATTCAAGTATTTTAATTTAGAGGTATTTTCAATTATTTCTTTTAATTATATTATTGCAATTTTTTATGTGTAAAGTGAGTAGTTTGTTTGATCTAAATAAAGTTCGAACATGAGCTAGATCCATTTTGCGATGTAGTTATGATGAGATGAATATGTGCTTAATGTTTTAAACTGATTGTATTATTTGATTCACTGATTTAATAGGTTAATATCTATTGATTTTAATCATGATCTTTGTATTGCATGCATAGTCTAGAATGTATATTGCGATATATAATTTCATTATCTATTTGAAGTAGTAACTAGGATTGTTTGAAAGGCAGACACTATTTAAATATTCTAGGTGAATTTGAGATCTAAATCTATTATTGAAGTGGCTTTCCGAAGATGTTAGATTTAATAGTTCGAAGTTCTCATAAAGTTTAATGCAGTTCTATTCCATGTCTTTGTGTGAATAAAGGGGTTATCTCAATAGAATTAAAACGTGGCTTTTCCACCAGTATAAGGGGAACAAATGGTTGGCTTAAGGTTGTTGACTTACTTATGATTAGAGTTTAATGATCTATCTTACTTTTTAAAGTATGCTCATGACTATATAGCTTGGATTTACATGTTTGGAACGCAAAACGAGTTTATGTTTCATTCTTTTATATATTTGTTTAGATATTTATTTATTATTAAATTTAATTTATTTGATTGATTGCGAATCTGGATTGCATTAATTAAGATAATATAATTAGTTATATATTATTATTTTATAGTTAGTTATTAATTAGTTTAAGTATTATTATTAATAGAATAAAAATAATAAAAACCTTTAAAATTCCTTTTTCCTAGAGAGGTTTGATAAATTCCTATGGAGACGGTTCCCACTTACCATTGGAACAAAATAATTGAAGTATAATATGAAAGGGAAAATTATAGTACACTCCCGACACATGTCAACCTCCTCTATCAGAACGGATAATTTTAATCTTTTGATCTAATTGTCTTTCAAACTCAATAAAGTATACTTTAAAGCATCAACTGCTTGAAACTTTTCATGCAACAAATAGATATATCCCTATCATGAATAATCGTTAATGAAATAAAAAAGAATATTTTTCACTTGATAGAAATGGAGTGTCCAATTGTCTACATATGTCTATATGAATAATCTCAAGGAGCTCGCTACTTCTTGTAGCACCTTTCTTATTATGTTTGGTTTGTTTGCCCTTAATACAATCTACACATAAATCAAGATTTGAAAAATCTAATTTAGGCAATATCTCATGCTATACCAATTTTTGCAATCTTTCTTTAGATATGTGGCCTATGTGTTTATGCCACAAATTTGAAGAAGGCTCATTATGTTTTCTTTGTTTTCCAACACTATAATGCACAGATTAAAGGGTTTGAGCAAAATGATAATTGAGGTGCAATTCATATAAAACATCAAAAAGTGACCAGAATCGATAACAACTGAGTTCTTAGATAAAGTAAATTATTTATCTTGAAAGTCGATGGATTAACCTTCAAGATCAAGTCTAGGCTTGGAAACTAAATTTCGAGAAAGACTTGGTATAAAAAAATATCATAAAGGTCTAAAAAACCTCCAGAATGTAAATGTAAACGATAAGTTCCACCAGCTTTAAGTGGAGATTTGTTTTGATTTCCCAATAGGATGAACTTCTCATTTTCCTTGATGGTTCAGGTCATAAGGTATCCCTGCATTGTGTTGGAAATATGAACAGTAGCACCTGATGCAGCATCCCTTATCCTGATAAGGGCGATACTTGGCCTAAAACCCTAATCAAGCCTTGATACACCAGCAAGACTTAACTAGAGCCAGCAACCACTCTTTCCATACCTGATAAACTCAACCTCTATATCAATTTCAAATTATAAATCAAAGTATACGCAGTAAGAAATCAAAAACTTTTTCGATAATATAAATGATATACGAAAATCCCGAGTTTATCAAAATCAAGACTTGTTTACAAAACCTCATCACCCTATTATATTACAACAATGTAATTCAGAATTTACATATACAAGGAAGGTTCATTACATCGCATAGAAGATTTAGAGAAGATTATAAAATCATAAATATTCTTTTTCCCTTTAGTTCATGCGGTGCTTTGCGAACCTGAAATGTTAAGAGGGTGAGCACTTCAACTTGCTCACTATGAATCATCAACTAATATTAATGAATTAATGAATAGAAATATGAATCCAATACATATCTATTCAAGCATTGAGAATAGATATAAACAATATGTAACGACCCAAAAATTTACTTATAGAAAACTAGTCCCTAATCATAGTTACCGACCCGCGACGTGGCTCGAGAGCGGGTACGCAATTCTAGCACTTGGCTTGGAGACCAAGATGTATGATATTTTTGAGTGATGCATGTCTAGTGTAATGTATGTGTGTATATTTTACCCATATTTTTATTTAATTTGTATATTCGTAAATTTAGCACACGAGTAGAGTAGTGCCTCGAGATGCGTGCAAGCGTGGAACTGGGTAGAGAGTGATATGATTTGTCTCTAATTTGACATTAAATATTAATATGGTCAAGTAACTTATTTACTTAGCCTATGGTTTAGATCAAATCAATTACAAGGCTTAAAGTTTAAATAAAGTATTGCACACATGCATATGCCTAGGGATGCATGCAGAGATCAGGGCTTTGGATGCCAGGTAGTCGAGAATTAGTGGAACCACAAATGTGTCGATTATGAGACTAATTACACTAACCATATGTATAAAAGTGCTTAAGTTAAATTAATAGAATTAATTGATTACAAATGCTTATAGTTGGATGAAAAAATTAACGAGTCATAGATTTACCTTGAGATTCACACCAAAAGGCAATCCTATGAGATTTGAGTTGGGAATTTGTGTGGAAAAGATGGAAGTTAGTGGGGTTAGGACAAAAAGAGGACCATTTGATCATTCTAGAAACATGAGATTGAGAGTAGATAAATGGATGAGGTGAAGCATAAATTGACAACCATATAAATAGGTTTCTTCTCCAAAGCTTTCATGCAAAACACATAAAAAATTGAGAGGACTTAAAGTGCTGGATTTTGAGAAAGCCATGGTAGAATTGAAGTTGAAGATTCACAACATCAATTATTTTGAAAGCTAACTACCTAGGTAAGCTCACTTACTCCTACATAATCAAATTTCATGAATTGGGGTCTCTACAACTTGGGCATTAGTTTTAAATGGTTTTTTAGTTTTTGCTTTATGTCATGGTGATCAATTTCAAGTCATTGGGATTAAGTTTAGAACCTCAATTTAAAGTCTCAAGTCCCTATCTTCAAATTCATGTTTTTTTTGCCAATTGGGTTTTTGAAACTAGTCATGATTTTTAGGTATTTTCAGAAACCAAATGACTTTGTTTTCAAAATTGGTTTGTAAATTTTGATTCCTCACGAAAAATCACTGATCTAGTTATTAAGAAGTTCTCAATTTGGGTTTAAAACCAAAAAGTTATTGAATTTCATAATTTATAGTGTTCTTGAACTATATTAATTGAATGCGTATTATTGTAATGAACCAGTCTCTGTAATTTGGTCATAAATTTCTCATGTTAAATCAAAATTGACTCATTTAGGTAGCATTTGAATGCTAACTCAAAGGGGGACAACTTTTGCCTACTAAAAAATTTTAAAATTTGAATTTTTCATGTCTAAAAATCCTCTGCAACTTTGGTAAAAAATCTAAAATTTTTGGGTTCACAGTTTTGCTAATGTCATGCTATTTCAAGCATAATTCCCTCTAAGATAATGACGTTCTAGGATATGTTTGTAGGGTTCATTAAAAATATCATAATTTTTTATGCTATGGTTTAGGAGAAATGTGCTTTACAAAGTTGTTGGTCGGAATATAAAACTCTTTTGAGTAATTGTAGTAAGATTTTCATATCTCCCTCATTTATTATCAAATTTGTGCAAACCTTATTGTTCTCGGAAGCTAAGATAGCTCTAAAAACTTCTTTTTAGACTATAATACATAATTTTAACGTCTTGGTAATTGAAATCAACTCACAAGTTGTTGCACATGAACTGTCTTTATTTTATAAAATAGATTTCAACATAAACAAAGTATTAAGGGGGCTGATTGTGAAACATTAAAAATTTAAAACAACTTAACCAACCTAAAACAAGTTAAATTAAAGCTGTTAGGACACCTTAGGAGCTTAGAGAGGACTTACAAGGTGTAAAACGCGAGTTTGGAATGGTCGAGAGCCGGTATAGGCTAGGAATTGTGTGTATTTAGGTAAGTAAACCTGTTAAGGCACTTCTCTCCATTTCATTTCTATTATTGAGTTGATATTCAGTATTCGGATTGTTTTTGTTGCTTTCTCTTATTCCAAATTCCATGACTTGTGTGTGTTTCCTATTTAAGTTTATTGGATGCATTTAATCATCTTATGACTTGATGAATATAATTCCTTGACTTGATCTCGGTCTACATTGGATTCATTTAATGTTGCTGATTCTCGAACTGTTGAACTTCCTTTACAAATAACATGCTATGATTTTTTTTTTCCTATGGACGTTTTGACACTTCCATGTCAATATGCTTTGTGATGAAGTACTGGTGTTTATGTGATCCACAACTCCAACTTATTGTCAAGTAGGTTTAAGATAATCCACCAGTCTACGCTCCCTATTATCAGAGTCGCGCGACTCACGGGGATCGCGACACTCCACATAGCTGAAGTTTCCTTATTTTATGAGTAGCGCGGCTCATGAGGTTAGGTTCCCTAGGGATGTCGGTGTTCCGCACAGCTGATGTTACTAGCGTGACACACGGGGTTAGATTCCCTGGGGATGTAGGCTAACTAGGCCTAGATTTCCGTGACTTTTTAGTTTTTGTCATTTGTAGTAGCTTGGTGAGTGCTTGCATACTTTCCTTTGAGTTTTCTTTATTCCTAGCTATTGTTTGCTTTCTGTTATCGTTCTATATATATTTTAGAAATATGGATAAGTGGCTCTAGGATTTACTTTTACTTACTATATTCACCGTCTAGTTTGTGATAGTGGGTGCAGATACTACGAATAGTAGACCAGGGAAAGAAAAGATCGACGACTACCTCGGAGGCCTCGACGAGTGGTTTATGCTACTCTTTTAGGTGATCATTTTGTGTATTTATTATTTACGTCTTTCTATATAATTCTAGGTTGTATATTGGGTTGAGAGACTAGACTTCCCTACTTATTTATTTATTTCTTTGTTTGGTTTTATTTGATCGTTTATTTACTTGGTTTCCACAGTAGGTGTTTTTATAATGATTCCGCAAATTTTATTAAGTCTTCCGCTGATAATATTAAAATGATAAAAGTTTTAACTAACTCTGAAAATCACAACTAACGAGAAATGAATAATATTTATCTTGAACACGTATAACGAGGTAAATGAGACAAAAGGCCTACTAATACGTTGTTAAGTCCTACGTGATTGAGATTAGGGCTTAATAACGGGATTAGGCCGAGTAGTGTGCTATTTGAGGAAATGGGTCGTCATATAATATATAACCGAATGCAAGTTCAATGAGCAATGTGCAACCGTACTCGTGATTTGTAATTTGAATTTCAAAACAAAGTCGTACTCTGACGTTAGTCGAGAATATAACTACATAATCCATAAGTTGGCTGACATGTGATTCTGTTGGTTTATTAAGCTTGACTAAGCTACCAACTCTAGTTGAACAATGACGACTAAGGTAAAACTTCGCCTCCTGAGGGTGAAAGGTGGAATCCATTTCCAAGCTTACCTTTTCTATTCGTTAGGATAAAGGGTGGAATCCATTTCCATGCTAACCTTTCCATCCCTTGATCCCGGTCCGCTGTATTAACCATTTCCAAGAATATTTACATTTAAAATAGTAAAATCACATTAAGTTGCCCCATTCTCATTCCATAATGCTATATGATTTAAATATACTAAATCACAATTTATAATTTACAAGAATACGAGTCCCACTTACCTTGGTTAAGTTTCGTTCCAAACTCTTAACTTTCAGGTCACTTAACCTTTCTCGGTGTTTCATAACCTATCACAAATCATTTACCATCAATTTTGGTATTATAATAGTCCTAGTATGACACTAGAACCCTGGTTCAAGTCTCGTTCGAATATGAAAACCAAAAAACTTTTTTTTTTCAATTTTCCCAAGTTTTGGCTCACCACGTCACAAACGACGTTGTGAGTGGCGCTGTGGGTTCCACGCATATGGCGAATCCTGCGGCGCTAATCACTACCCTTTTTTTCTTGAGGTTTTTCCTCGTCTAATGACAACCATGACCTCCTGAACTCATCGGACCCCTCCAAACGCATCCAAAACAAATTAGGGAGTCCATATAAAGGTCTTAACATATTTGAAACTGCTCAAATGGGATCAAACCACACCAATATTGTATTAACAACAACCAAAACAACAATCCTCAACCACGACCTCAAACTTTACAAACCACTAACCACCACTTTCTAGAGTTTCTGGTGAACCTCTAGAGTTTCCTCATTATCTCCATACATCTTGTCATAACCCCAACAACCAATACACAACACCACAACCCTCAAACCTCATGAAAATAAGGGAAATAGAGCTTACCAACGAAAGTGATGATCACAGCGATGAAGATGATGCTGGTGATGGTGACACCGAAGACGAGATGAAAGTTATGGCGACGATGATGATCTTGAAGAGCAATGGAGAGTAGAGGACCTAATTGGTGGCGATGAGGAGTGAACTAATCCTCATCTCCCTAGCATAACAATTAAGTTAGCCACCTCCTCCTAGCCAGCTCATGCTTCAATCTCATCATCAACTTCAGTGCATGTCTCAAGGAACATCTAATGGTGTTGAGCCTAAAGTGAGACGATGTTGATGTGACATTGATCTAAACACACCGCGTATCATGAGGAAGATCTAACAGTTTACAATATTCATTTGATTTGATAATCCAAATTATAGGTCATATTAATTTCATTAAATCAATTAACCATTAAATTCATTAAACACGTTACACAGTCACTAAACATCACATAAACCCATGCATATGGCAATTGAGGTACGATGGACTTAACCACGAGCCTAACTCTGGTTAATTAGGATTCAAGTTAACACTAATCACCTACTAAAGGTAACGTGTTGTTATACCCGAGTTAATCCACAAATTGTTAAAAGGAACTTCAGTAAGATTTGATTCAAAACAAGTGTTACTATAATTAATACCTTTTTTTCGAACCAATTTTCTCGTTTATAGAAATCTTTCTATAAATTTCCAAACTTCCTGCGAAAGTGACATTCAACTTTTCATTCCTTCTCATATAATTTGGTAGACTCATTATTAGACTTGAGTTCACCACGTTTGAAGCCTTTGCCTTTCTTATTAGCTCCTTCAGACATAAGGTTAGCTGAGTGCGATTCTTGTTGTTTCAATCTTGTTTCCTCTTGTACAAGCATACTGGCCAATTCATTAACATACCACTTGTCATTTATAGTGTTGTAGTTAATTTGAAATGGCCCAAATTGAGAAGGCAAGGAGTTCAATATGCACTTGACGATGAAATATTCATTAACATTCATTCCAAGTCCTTGGAGCTTAGTAGCAAGATTTGTCATCTCAAGTACATGTTCATGCATACTACATGTACCAATAAACATTTTGTGGTTAATTCAGCCATAATTGTCACTTCTATTCCTCAATGGTCATTAATTCTTTAGCATTTTCTGTTATGGAAGAGAAGTCTTAATGTAACGCCCCTAATTCTCCAAATCTATAATACAGTCCAGACATAAAAACAAATTAATAGATATGCATAGTATTTGTGTATTGGTGTGACTAATGCATGTATTATATGATACCTAGTTACTTAGAGATGGAATTAGCCTAAGTGAATGGAAAAAGGAATTATTAAATGATGTAAATAAAGAATAATAGCAAGGATTGTAAATATACATGAGGGCATATATGTAAAAGGCATAAAAAGATGGACTTAATGTAAGCTCTAGGATCATCCTAGCACTTAAGCTCATCTTGATGAGATGAAGGGTTGGACTTAGTTCACCAAACCTTAGCTTCTCTAACAAGCTATATAAACCACATTTAGGGCTTCTAGAAAATTTTATTTGAATAAGCTACGGGAGAACTTAAGAAGAGAACCCAAAGAAGCTTTGTTGGTGGATTTGGTGGAGGAGAGGGAACTCACATCAAGTGCACACAAAGCTAGTAAATCATTCATCTATCTACTTTAATTTTCCACTCTTTGATTTATTTTTTTCATAAGGTTTAAGGTAGAAGGTGAATCATGATATATGGGTTTTGAGTATGTATTCTCAGATTTGTATTGTATCTAATGTTTTCAAGTGGATTTACAAGGGTTTTAATTTTCAAATGTTTTTCTTCACATTCTCAATGGTTGTATAAGTGGATTGGGAGCCTTCCTTGATGAATTGATGCAAATATGTGATTAACACATGGGTTTTCAAGATGGGTATGTGTTGAATCTGAGATTGGGTAGTGATTGTGGCTATGGTTTTTATTGTGGAGTACTTTGATTTTCGGATTTGACGAATCCTTGATGGTTTGGTAAAGTTTGTTTTTTTCAAGTTTTCAACAAGAACAATGAGAATGGTTTTGTTATCAAATCGATGGTTTTGTTATTAGAAAATGTGTTTTGGGGCCCTATTTACTAAATTTTGAGCCAAGGGAACATCGAGGAAGGTCCGAGGGAGGTTTCAAGACTCAATCGAAGAGTCGAGTAAACAACCCGCACAGCGCCGCGGCTGCCGTCCTTGCAAAATCCCAGTTTTTACCTCAACTTTAAACGACCATAACTTCTTCCTTTAACTCCGATTTTGACTTTTCGAAAACCAATGGAAAGCTTATGGAAAGGATAACAACATGAGATTGATAAACCACTCAAAATGAGTTTTTAACATATTCGAAAATGTGTTGGAAGTCGAGAGCACCATTAAGGTCTTAAATGGGAGTTCGAGTACAAACTCTAAGTATGGGCCTACCCATAGTCCAGAATTCTTAATAAACTTATATAAGAGTGTTGTGTTTCTAATAAAGTGTGTATAAAATATACATACTCGAGGAACACCGTAGGAACTCATAGAAGGTTCGAAAATACGATTTATCAGCGCTTAAGGTAATAGGGGTTTGCTCTATTATCAATCATGCCATGCTAGTCGATATACTAGGATTTTATTTTAGTAATTGGTATATGAATTACTTGGAATCTGTTTGATATCTTTCATTGATATGTTACTTATCATGTCATTTTTTGTTACTCTATCTCTTGGATGCCTGTAGAACTGATATACGTCGAATGAATATACTTGGTACGGTCGTTGGAAGGTCGGAGGCATCCAGTCCCTCTTTCGATATGACTCTATGGAGTTTTGTTAGACTTGTGAATCCCATGCTGTCTGATCTGCAGTGTTGGGGGAAAGATAAGCTATGCAAGGTCAATATGTCTTCAGACTTGTGAACCTCGTGTTGTCTAAACCGCACCATTAGTGGAAGGATAAGCTAAGAATTACTGCATGATAGGACTATTGGCATTTAGACTTGTGATGCTCTTGTTGCTTAAACCACAACATTGGGGGAAGGATAAGCTATTGCCCATTGTCCAGTTGGATATATCAGTTGCCACTTCTTTTGACTCTAAAGGCATTTGTTATCATCATTATCCTTATTGAAGTATCGGTTGGGCATTGTTGTTCTTTTATCTCACTATATTATTATGCTTGATTATGTATGTCTTTAATGCCCGAAAAATGATAGTGAATTTTACGATCTGAACTATTGTAATCTAGTTTGATTTTATTACTATGTATTACTTGGATGATTGATGGTAGAGCATGATTCTGCTTTACTGAGCCCATTGATATACTTTGCTCACTCAACTACTTTCCCCCTCCCCTAGGTACATCAGCTATTGCTCAGGATAAAGGAAAAGGAAAAGCTTTAACATAAAAGCTCTTTTCTTGTTTGCGAGGTTTAATAATAATTATCTATTTTCTTTGAAGCTTTATGTAATAAACATGAGATTTATTTGGGTAGATGTTTGAACCTATGGTACCTAATTTAGTTTATGTTTAATTTGGTATGCAAGACTCTTACATTTAGTACCACATTTTATTAGACAATAAAGGCTTTATTATATTCCGCACCTATTAGCCTGGTTTAGTCTATTTTGTCGAATGTCATGGTTTATTTCTATAGGTTAAGGCTGACTCGATCATCGCCTGACCTCACAGGGTTATCTTGAGGGGTTTGGCGATGGTTTAGGCCGGGAAGTCCAGGCCCATCGGGGTTTAGGTCATCTCAGTTGGTATCAAAACGTAGGTTAAGCGAACCTAGAAACAAAGTTGGTTAAGGTTATCCAAGTTTATAAGTAACACCACAATTGGTATTTAGCATATGCATTTGAACTAAGGGAAAATCACAGATAATATAATATCCTTAGGTAATGGCGCCTAGCCGAAAATGTGTCGTTCTATCCAAAAATTAGGAATAGGACTTACAGTTGAGATCGTAATCGAAATCAAAGTGGTTCTACGCAAGACATCGTAAAATCTAAATAGGTGTTAAACCTAGGAAAGGTTGGTCAAGATTAAGTGATGAAATCATTTGTATGGGCATTTGGTTTGCATTGACTTAATATGCACAAGGGGCCAAACTTAAGGTGGGAAAGGTTTGAAAATGAACCATTATATGTTATGATGTTATTTGATTGTTTGATATTATTTATATCGTTTAAATATAATGCACGTGTCATTTTGTCTCCTATTTAATATGATTGGAACTAACTATCTTGAAATAATCACAGTGCATAATGAGTAATAGAGGAGGAAGTTCCTATGCTCCCCGGGATACTATGAGTACCAGGGAGACTGATGATGGGCAGTGGTGTGCTCAGATAGAGCAACGTATGGCTGAGATGACTGAGAATCATCGTAACAGCTTGAGGACACGAATGCGCATGAGCGTATGATTGCTGAAACGATGGATGTTATCAAGGGACAGCAGGTGCAGCAGACACCACAGGCACCATGAGTACCGTTGCAACCACCACTACCACCATAACTACCTATTGGAGAGAATGTTCAAGTAGATAAAGCCGCTGACTCGACAGTTGCCGCAGTTCCGGTACTAGTGGTAAGGCATGATTATGAGACATTGAGGATGCTCAAGATCTAAAAGGAGTTCATGAAATACGATGCACCGAGATTTTTTTGGGACACTGGAGACTGGAGTTGCTGAGGCATGGATCATGAATCTTGAAAAGAGGATGAAAGTTATGAAGATTGACGATGCTACTATGGTACCATTAGCTTCCTTCTTACTGGAACAAAGTGCTTAAAAATATTGGAAATCTACACGGAGGACCAAGGGACCAGTGAAGACTTGGTCACAATTCAGGGTATTGTTATATTCGAAGTACTGTCTGAAAGACATTACTGATGCTAAGAAATGAGAGTTTCTTGATTTGAAACAGGGAAACATGAGGGTCAGAGACTATGATCTGAAGTTCCTAGAGTTGTCTAAGTTTGCTACTGAGTATGTATCCACTGAGTCAGAAAGGACTACCGGATTCATTAAAGGACTGAGGGATGACGTTTAGTACACTATAGCCGATGCTAGCCCACAAACTTACAATGATGCAGTGAACGCAGCCACAGAGTGTGAGGCACCTATGATAAGGACAGGGAAGATACTGGCCACATCACATAAGACTATGTTCGCATATTCTCAGTAAAGGTTTGGCAAGAATAAGTCAAAAGGGTACCATAATGTCATGTTTAACAAGAATTTCAAGGGAACACGATCTTCAGGTAGGAATGCACCATCCAGAGTGGACTAGAGGGCACCCCATGCCTCAGCGGGGATTTCTCACACTCCTGCCCCCTCGGCTACTCATGGTTCGGTGTATAAGCCACCACTTCCACCTCGACAATCGGAGAACACTCAGAGTAAGAGTAAGGGACCAACAGGGTTGAAGGCAAGAAATTCAGTAGGGTCTTCATCTGCATCATTTCAAAGGATTATGGGATTGTGCTTTTTCTGTAAACAGACGTGACATTACAAGGCAGACTGTCCTAGGAGGCCAGAAGTATCAGAAGCTAGTGTAGCCCAACCTGTCAATGGAGGAGTGAATGCAGTTATAGAGTCAGATGTTGCAAACACTCGTCATTTGATGGCAAGTATGGTTTACATTTGTGATAGAGGCATGCATGCCTTATTTGACTCTGGGTCTTCTATTTCATTTCTGTCTTGTAAAATAGTTGATGAGATTGGACTAAAGTCGGTAAGAGCTAGTACCAATTTGATTTTAAGTACCACTACTAGTGAGGAGGTTTATCCTAATATGGTATGCAAGGGGTGTATTATTAAAATTGGGAATCATGTTTTATCGTATGATCTGCGATTGTTAGAGTATTTAGAGTACGATACCTTGTTAGGGATGGATTGGTTGGGAGCTTACCATGCTAGTATTGATTGTTTTCACAAGACAATTACTTTTCGAATCCCTAGTATGCTACCGTTTAGATACAAACATCACACACCGAAATGAGTTGCCACCCATAGGAAGGTAGCAACTAACAATGAGTTAGGAAATATTTTGAGTCTCACAACTATGGAAGAAGATAGTCATGAACTTCAACTTGAACATATCCAATGGTTAGAGAATTCTTGGAAGTTTTTTCCCTCAGATTTGCCTGGAACCCCTCCACCTCGAGACATTGATTTTATCATTGACCTTGTTCTTGGTACGAAACCCATATCCGTACAACCTTATAGAATGGCACCCAAGGATTTAGCAGAGTTAAGTGATTAATTGGATGATATGGTAGAGAAAGGTTTTATCCAACCAAGCATGTTGCCTTAGGGAGCCCCAGTATTGTTTGTGAAAAAGAAGGATGGCAATTTGTGAATGTGTATCGACTATCGTCAGTTGAATCGAGTGACCATTAGGGACAAATATCCACTCCTTATGATCGATGACCTATTTGATCAGTTGCGGGGAGAAAAGTTCTTTTCAAAGATTGACTTGAGATCGGGGTACCATTAGTTGAGAATACGGGAAAAAGACATAAAAAAGAAAACTTTTCAAATGAGATATGGACACTATAAGTTTACGGTGATGCCGTTCGGACTAATGAATGCATCGGCAGTGTTTATGGACCTTATGCATAGAGTCTTAAAGCTTGACCTCGACAAGTTCGTCATTTTATTCATCGATGATATCAAGAAGAGCACGAGAGACATCTCAGGGTGACTTTGCAGACTTTGAAGGATCACCGGTTGTATGCTAAGTTTAGCAAGTGCGAGTTTTAGGTTTCGAAGGTGAAGTTCTTAGGTTACTGGTGAATGTAGAAGGAATTTTCGTAAATCCAGCTAAAGTTGATGTCATCACAAAATGGTTGCAACCCACCACGTTGACGGAGATTAGAAGTTTTCTGGGATTAGTGGGTTATTATCGAAGTTTCATAAAGGATTTCTCAAAGATTGCAGCACCAATGACAAGGCTAACTTAGAAGAATGTCCAAATTGAGTGGACTGAAAAATGCCAGAATGCTTTCAAAGAACTACGAGATAGGTTGAGATCGGCACTTATATTAGTACTTCCAGAGGTAGGGAAAGAGTTGGTTCTTTACACTGATGCTTCAAAGATTTGGTTAGGAAGCGTATTGATGCAAGAAATGAAAGTTATAGCTTATGTTTCTCGGTAACTGAAGATATATGAAAAGAACTATCTAACTCATGACTTAGAATTAGCAGCGGTTATGTTTGCTCTGAAATTGTGGAGGCATTACTTGTATGGTGAAAAGTTCACGGTGTTCTCGGATCACAAGAGTTTGAAGTACTTGTTTACTCAAAGCGAGCTGAATATGCGACAAAGACGATTGCTCAAATTCTTGAAAGATTTTGACTTCACTTTTCATTATCATACGCGGAAGGCAAATGTTGTTGCTGATGCTCTGAGTCGTGCAAGGAAAGAAACAAGAGATGCTGACATGATGATGATAAAGGAGTATAAGTTACACGAGGAAGCTTCAATGGTGTGTATTCATGAAATCAATGACAATGAGTTAGTCATTTCAGGTTCCTCAACACAAGTTCAAATGAGAGCAGAGACAGATGCTATTTTCAGAATTATAGACTGTCAAAAGGTTGATTCAGAGTATGGCAAGAACAGATCATAGGCTGACAATGAGGAATTTTCGGATTGAAAGGTTTCGGCAGACGGAGCATTAAGGTTTAAGGATAGGTTATGGATTTCATCGCATGCGCAGTTGCAAGAGGATTTTCTTTCGGATTCACATCGATCACGCTATGCTATTCATCTGGGGAGTACTAAGATGTAGCATGATATGAAACGAATGTATTGGTGGTCAGGGATGAAAGTGGATATCACGAGGTATATCCAGGATTGTGTGACTTGTAAGTAAGTGAAAACATAACATCAAAAATTCAGAAGCATGTAAACATATAGCCATGGACTTTATAACCAAATTATTGACGAACAGAAAGAAACATGATGTTTTTGGGTTATCGTAGATCATTTGACTAATTCTGCGCACTTTATTTTAATTTCCATGGGGGATCCAGTAGACAAGCTGAGTGTGAAATATCTTGAGGAGATCTTGAGGCTACATAGTGTCCCTGTGTCTATTGTATCGGATCAAGATCCACGGTTTACTTACAAGTTTTTGAAGGGTTTACAGACTAAAATGGGAACCAAGTTCAATCTCAGCACTACATTTCATCCCCAGTCTGATAGCCGGACTGAGAGACTTATTCAAATACTTGAGGATATGCTTAGGGCTTGTGTATTGGATTTTTGTGGGAGTTGGGAGGATTATCTGCCATTATGTGAGTTTGCATACAACAACTTTAAAGTGAGCATTGGTATAACACCATTTAAGTCACTTTATGGGAGGCCTTGCAGGTCTCTGATATGTTAGGTAGAGGTTGGTGAAACAGTGTTGATTTGACTAGAGATTATGCAGGATCACACCGAAAGGATTAAGCGGATTAGGCAACAACTATGTATCACACAAGACATGCAAAAGAAGTATGCTGATAGGGATCATCTAGAGGTTCTTATCAAGGAAAAAGATCATGTGTTGCTTAAGGTTTCACCAATGAAGGGACATTATAGCTACAAGGTATATTGGACCATTTGAAGTGATTGAACAAGTGGGTCCAGTCACATATAGATTGGCTTTACCACATTAATTTGCGGGAGTTCATGATGTGTTCCCCATTTCTATGTTGCGAAAGACATCGACTAAGCATACCCCGGTAGTCGATTGGAGTCAATTGGAATTGAGGGAGAATATGTCATATGAAGAACAACCAATACAGATCCTTCACAGGAAGGTTCAAAAGCTTCGCAACAAGGAGATCCCACTAGTTAAGGTGCGGTGGCAGTTCCATGGATATGAAGAACTAACTTGGGAACGAGAGGATTATAGGCGGAGCATTTCCCAGATCTCTTCGAATCTTAAGGTATGACTTCCTTTTAGTTTCTAGGACAAAACTTCGTAAAATTGGGAATATTGTAACGCTCCTAATTTTTCAAATAGATATGCATAGTATTTGTGTATTGGTGTGACTAATGCGTGTATTATATGATACCTAGTTACTTAGAGGTGGAATTAGCCTAAGTGAAAGGAAAAGGGAATTATTAAATGATGTAAATAAAGAATAATGGCAAGGATTGTAAATATACATGAGGGCATATATGTAAAAGACATAAAAAGATGGACTTAATGTGAGCTCTAGGATCATCCTAGAACTTAATCTCATCTTGATGAGATGAAGGTTTGGACTTAGTTCACCAAACCTTAGCTTCTATAACAAGCTATACAAACCACTTTTGGGGCTTCTAGCAACTTTTATTTGAATAAGCTATGGGAGAACTTGAGAAGAGAACCCTAGGAAGCTTTGTTGGTGGATTTGGTGGAGGAGAGGGAACCTACATCAAGTGCACACAAAGCTAAGTAAATCATTCATCTTCCTTCTCTAATCTTCCACTCTTTGATTTGTTTTTTTTCATAAGGTTTAAGGTAGGAGATGAATCATGATATTTGGTTTTTGAGTATGTATTCTCGAATTTGTGTTGTATCCAATGTTTTCAAGTGGATTTACAAGGGTTTTAATGTTCAAATGTTGTTCTTCACATTCTTAATGATTATATATGCGGATTGGGAGCCTTCTTGATGAATTGATGCAAATATGTGATTGACACATGGATTTTCATGATGGGTATGTGTTGAATCTGAGATTGGTGGTGATTGTGGCTATGGTTTTGATTGTGTAGTACTTTAATTTCTGGTTTGACGAATCCTTAATGGTTTGGTAAAGTTTTTCAAGTTTTCAACAAGAACAATTAAAAGATTTGAGCCTTGATATTTTGATATCAAATCGATGGTTTTGTTATTAGTAAAAGATTTGGGACCTTATTTACTAAATTTTGAGCTAAGGGAAAGTCAAGGAAGGTCCGGTGGATTTTCGGGGGTCGTTGGGACTCAATTGGAAAGTCAGAGGGCAAACAACCCGTACAGCGCCTCGGCTGCCGTCCTTGCAAAATCCCAGTTTTTACTTCGAATTTAAACTACCATAACTTCTTTGTTTTAACTCCAATTTTGAAATTTCAAAAACCTTAGAAAGATTATGGAAAACTTAACAACCTGTGATTGATAAACCAATCAAAATGAGTTTTTAACGTATTCGAAAATGTGTTGGAAGTTAAGAGCACCATTAAGGTCTCAAATGCGAGATCGAGTACAAACTCCAAGTACGAGCCTATCCATGGTCCATAATGCTTAATAAACTTATCCAAGAGTGTTATGAACCTGATAAAGTGTGTATAAAATTTAGATACTTAAGCAACACTGTGGGAACTCATAGAAAATTCGAAATTATGATTTAGCAGCGCTTGAGGTAAGTGGGTTTTGCTCTATTATCAATCATGTCATGCTAGTAGAAATGCTAGGATTTTATTTTAGTAATTGGTATATGAATTACTTGGGATTTGCTTGATATCTTTCATTGATATGTTGCTTATCATGTCCCTTTTTGTTACTCTATCTATTATATGCCTGTGAAACTGATATACATTAAATGAATATGCTTGGTACCGCTGTTGGAGTGTTGGAGGCATCCAATCCCTCCTCCGATAAGACTCTATGGAGTTTTGCTAGACTTGTGAACCCCATGTTGTTTGATCTGCAGTGTTGGGGGAGGGATAAGCTATGCAAAGTCAATAGGTCTTCACACTTGTGAACCTCGTGTTGTCTAAACTGCACCATTGTGGGAAATATAAGCTAAGAACTAATGCATGATAGGACTATTGGCATTCAGACTTGTGAACCTTTTGTTGCTTAAACCAAAACATTAGGAAATGGATAAGTTGTTGCCCATCGTCCAGTTGGATATATCAATTGCCACTTTTTCTGACTCTAAAGTCATTCAGTATCATCATCATCCTTGTTGAAGTATTGGTTAGGCATTGTTGTTCTTTTATCTCGCTATATTATTATGCTTGATTATGTATGTCTTTAATGCCCGAAAAATGATAATTGATCTTATGATCTGAAATGTTGAAATCTAGTTTGACTTTATTACTATGTATTACTTGGATGATTGATGGTAGAGCAGGCTTTTGCTTTACAGTACCTTAGTTGCTGCTCAGGACAAAGGAAAGGGCTAAGCCTTAACGTAGAAGCTATTTTCTTGTTTGCAAAGTTTAATAATAATTATCTATTTACTTTCAGACTTTATGTAATAAACAAGGGATTTATTTTATGTATATGTTTGAACCCATAGTACTTGATTCAGGTTATGTTTAATTTGGTATGCAAGACTTCTACATTTAGTTCCACATTTTATTAGACAATAAAGGCTTTGTTATATTCCGCACCTATTAGCCTGGTTTAGTCTATTTTGTAAAATTTCATGGTTTATTTTTGCAGGTTAAGGCTGACTAGATCATCGCCTGAAATCATTGGGTTATCTCGAGGGGTTTGACGATGAGAGATTTATCAACATTCATTCCAAGTTCTTGGAGCTTAAAAACAAAATTTGTCATCTCAAGTACATGTTCATGCATACTACATGTACCAATAAACGTTTTTTTTTGGTTAATTTAGCCATAATTGTCACTTCTCTTCTACAACTATTATTAATTTTTAGCATTTTCTGTTATTGAAGAGAAGGCTTAATGTTTTTCGCAACGGTTATTCGTATAAACTGTAACGACATTGTATTATCTATCTATCTAAAATACACAAGTTATTTATTTTATTTCATCGATTTTGCGAGTGAGGCTCTTCTGGATGTGTGTGACACGTGGGTGTATGTGATAAGTCACTATATTGACTAGCCTTGGGGTTTATTTATAGTATTAAGTACAACTTAATAAGTTATGTTAACTCTTGACTTATGAGGCATGAAATATATCTTGAGCTTAAGCTAGATTAAATCTCCTAAACTAATCAAAATAACCAAAGTCAAGTATTATTGAGACTTAAGCCTAAGTTATTAAAAATGTCATCATAAAGCCAAAGTATGAGATTATTTTATGAGCCTATATTCAAAAAAATATATTTTAGTGACTATGAGGAATACTTTGATAAATTAGTGGGCATCAAGGTAAGTGGTGAGAAGAGATAAATAACCTTGGATTTGTCTAGAGATCCAACATCCAAAGTTATCAAATGGTGAAAAATAAAATACATGAGCTGCAACAACATGCAAAAAAATAACATTGAACATAGAAGAGAAGATGATTTTGTACATGAAGTGTTGTCTATGGAGGATTGAAGGCTCAATAGGGTTTCTAGGAATAAATCACTACAAGGAGAATAAGCAAAAACAAGAGAGCAACTAGGATATGCACTTTTCCTTTCTTTTCATTGTTCTAAATTAAATTTGACAAATTGGGGTTTCTTTATGAATGCTTTGAGATTATGGGATTTTAGATTTGTTTAACTATCAAAATGATGTTCAATTCTAAAATTCAAGCTAGCTTGGTAATTCAAACATTGTTGTTGAGTTTCAATTTGAGTTCTTTCTTGTTTATGCAAATTTTCGATCAAATTTGGGCTTTTCGTGCACATAAACATAGGAGGATGAATTATTGTCAAACAAATATCAAAAAATCTTATTTTTGCATTTTTGAATCACGATTTATAGTAGAATTGAATGCTGGTCAAGGTCAAGTATAATTGGGTTCATGTCAATGATGTTTAAGTTCTTGAAGTTTTAAGGTTTTTGAATGTCTTTGATCATGTCAAATTAATATTTGTTGATGATATACTTTAATCTTGATCAAGGTATTAGGCTTAGATTTCAATTTTTTAAATTGCCCAAAAGAGTTTTACAAGGTTCCATGGGAAAACAAGAAAAAGTGGGGGACAAACTTAATTTTTTCATAATTGTATGTATTATCTCACATGGCGCGCTGTGCATAGTCTTAGTAAAATAAGCGTAACTCTCTTGTTTTAAATCTGTTTTTGACATTCTTTATATTATTGGAAATTGAAGGTAGAGACATAACACTTAGAATCATTAGTTTGCAAAAATTAAATCATTTTCTTTGTCTAAATAGACTGAAAGACAAGTTTTGCCCATAAGGATATTCTTGTTTAAGTGTCTGGGTGTCGAGACCTCTTCTAGGGGTCTTCACTAGTCGAAAAATGACCAAAACCTCTATAATAACTTGAAATACTATAAATAAGTTTCCTCGAGAGTTTCAATTTATTTTGAGGTGTTATGAATAGTTTTCCAATTGGATTTTGAAATAAGTGAAATTTACTTGCTTAATGAGCTGATTTTTTACTTAAGGTGTTTTGAGCATCAATGATGTCGAAATTAAACCAAAATATCCAAAACATTTTATTGGGTCATAGTTAAGGTGTCCACCGAGTTTCATGATTTTTGGCGTGTCTAACTTAGTTTTCAAGTCATGCTTTGAATAAGAGATCAATATTTACAAATAAGGACTTAAAGTTTTACCTGGAGTCTTATCACTGAAAAGCCTTGGTATTAAGTTAATAGGCTTCACAGAGCCAACCTCGAGAATTTAAAAAATCTCTATTATTTTTTAAGCCATCTTACAAGTTGAAGAAAAACTAACTTTCAAATATTTATTTAAAGGTCTCTAAGGGACTTTTTGCAAACTAGTGTTGTACACCAACTTGAAATGAGTTCTAATGATCTAATTAGTTCAATAACATCTAAATATAATAGATAAAGTGTGTTGAACAATGTTAAGCACGCCCGTGCACTTTTAGCTGAGCTAAGTACCCAATGAGGACTTGAAATAATAAAAAGGAACCATTAGACACCAAATTGACTTGGAATGATTTGTGGGACTCTTCATGGGATTGTTAATCACCAACATGTAAAATTACACTTGCTCACATAATAACAACCCTTAGTAGCCTAATACCAAGAACACAATAGATTGTTTAAGTTATAAATAGCCAAGTCAATTACAAATTCAACTATATGAGACACAATGATTGAAATGTAACTCAATGAGCTATAACACACATAAAACAAAAACTCTAAATGATACAAAGGACCTAGGAGACAAGTGGTGAGTATTAGAAAAGTATTGCGAGGCGTGTGGGAGTCATTATAGCGCTAATTTTATTGCATTTCGAGGTAAGTAAACCAACAAGGGCCTCCATAGTAATTCATTTCACTTATTCGACTTATTTCTAGGTAAGAAAACTTGTAGGGTGCTCAATTTGATTTCATTATCTTTTTCTTGTGATAAATTCTTGAATTAAATCCTGTTTGAATTTCCATTCTCATTATATGAGTGTCTCGGGATCTAAGTCTGTCAGGAAGGTACTCACGAGTGGGGTGTTTGACTTGCTATCGTTTACACCATTATGTTTACTGGATCTTTAAGTGTAGTCGCAGGTGTGGTCTTTGGGTCTACCGTCTACACCCCTATGGTCTACTCTCCATTTTAAATTCAAGGACTTAGTCTACAGTTCTAAGAAGTGAAGTTTGCGGTCACGGGCTCACAATTTGATGGATTTGGACTGCTTAGACACCCTTCCTCTTGTTTCTTTGGAACTAGTTTATCATTGTTATTTTTGTAGCTTGTTTTTCATGCACTTACTAATTTCAAGTTTATTTATATTCCAACATAATCTTCTAGTTTATTTATTGGATTCAAGAAATACTGTTAAGACTTCTCCAGCTTTAGTCACTGAAATTGTTGCTTTATTGGCAACAATTGCAGGTCTCTCATCTAACAAGGGGAAGGAGTCGGTGCTTGGTGACTACCTTTGAGCTAAGCTTCAAGCATGCTTCTTCTGATCTCACTTAGTAGGCTTTATTTTGTTGAATGTATTTACTATTATCATGATTTTGTAAAATTGAACATATTTTTGGATTTTGAGAGACGCACTAGATAAATGTATATGATTTCTTTTTTGTCACATTATATACATGAAATCATTTTTTCATGATTTCCATATTTAGGCTTGTCCCGACTTAAATTTTTTTAAAAATTAGTTGCTTTAAGTACTTCACTGTTTCCGATTTACCATACTAAATTAAGACATGCGAATCCTGATAACTCTAATAAGCGATCAAGTAATACTGAATAAAAAAATTGGCTGACTAGGCTTGCGTTGACTTCACGAGGGTTAACCGGGGGTGCGCGTAGGTCAAGGCCGAGCGGGGCCCAGTTTGGTCGATTTGGGGTCGTCACATAAACATTAAGCAAAGTCTATTCGAGTGTTCCCATGAATTATAGGAAGTCTTTTCCTCAGCACTGCTAGATGCAATAATAGCAGCAGGTTTCTCAAAAAGTATTGCAAAATCAAGATTTAATATGTAACGACCATAAAGTTCTAACCCATGCCACAAGTCGTTTTGGGGCCCTGACGTAGGCTTGGAGTGACATGGAAAGCTCAGTCAACCCTTGGAACACCGAGTTGTATTATTTTTGCGTTATGTGTGTACTACTTATCTATACTCCAATGCACCCATTTTTACCCAATTGTTAAACCATTTGGATCTGACTTGTGAGTGAGGTTTATTTCAAGCATTCAATGCGTATGGATGAGTTGGAATATGGGAAGAACTTAGACAATTGAAAGTCAAGGCTTTTATTGACTATAATTGATAACCTAAGTAATCTAATAAGATTTCCCTAACTAGTCTAAGTTAATAAAAAGAAATATAGATTTTAAAGACTAAAATAAATATAAACCTAAGTCACGCCTCATAAACTCATATTAGTTAATATAGACTTTTAAGTTAATTATTGGAACTTAGACGAAGTTATAAAATTCTTACCTTGTGGTTTAAAAATGGAGAATTTAAGAATAGGGAATTCAATAATAGTCCAAATTATGAAACTAAAAATAGGCCTAAATCATGATGTAATTATATGTGGCCTATAAATTCATATTAATTAACAAAATTATGAAATCATAGACCCATATTATGGGATTAATGGTGAGATTTAATGAAGAGATGTGAACTATAGATCTTTATATATATCTCATGTTATGAGTGATACTGGAAAGATCCCATAGTAGGCATTCAGCCCAAAATATAAAAGCCTTATTCTTGTTGGAGACGTTCAACACAAGCAAAAATAAATTCAGCACTAACAAGGAGAGGGAAAGCGTGAGAATGGTCTATTAAAATCTAGAAATTTGAAGCAAAAGATGAGAAACTCAACAAGGAACAACATCAACAAAAGTTTGAATATTAAATAATCACCATTTTTCTTCTCTTTAATCTAAGTTCGAGATTTTCTTCAACTTGTTCATGGGCTCTTAAATTGAGATATTTATACTTGAATTTAGTGGATTGGAGCTTTGGAGACTCAATTGGGTGATTACTTATTGAAGAAACAAGCCGCCATCAAGAACCTTAGCTTGGTAAGCATCATTTTTTTTTCATGGTTCAAATTTGGAGAAGAATTGGGGTCCTCTTGAATGGTAAACAATTATGGAATCTTGACATCATTCCTTCTCTTAGATTCATGATTTCAAAAGACTTTTCAAAGATGGACAATAACTCCTTAGGAATTGATTTATATTTTGTAATTCATGTTGTCAAATTTGGGGTTTTGGTTCCATTCAAGTGTGGACGGATTCTTTTATGTAAATTGGTGTTGAGAATAATGATTTTTAGTTTTAAAATGATGCCTCAACTAAATTTATAAGGTTTGGATAAAATAGGACAAAATGGATTGATTTAGAACTTGTTTGGGAAATTTTGTGTTCAATGTGTATGAATGCCAAAATCTTGATGTAGATAATTAAATGGATTACAAATGGATATTATTTTGGTTATTATTGTTGTTGTTTTGAGGAGGATACCCCAATTGGGAGGTTTGGGTATAAGGAGTCAGCCAAGCTTGAATTTTGGGGATTTGATCATAGTGCTAGGAATAAAAATACTACTTTCAACAAGCATCTCAAGTGTTTGATAAAATGCCAAATAAAGAAGGGTACGGTTTTTGGTTGATTTTTAGCAAACTAATGCACCTTTTTCGGGGGTTTCACTAGTCCAAAAATCCCCAAATTTACGGAGAACATTAAAATACTATAAATTTGATTCCCTAAAATTTTCAATTGATTCGGACATGTTTTGACTAGTTTTCAAAAATAGTTTTGAAATTGGAAAAAGGTGAGTTTTCAATTTAGTTGAAATTGGTTTAAACACATTCCGAGCATCAAAAAATGTTGGAATTAGACCAAACTACTTAGATCATATATGTATATTGTAGGGAAGTTTTCCACCAAGTTTCGTAATTTCTCGAGGTGTTTAACTTGATTTTCAAGTCGCCCTTCAACTAAGAGTTCAAAAATTACAAGCAAGGACTTGCAATTTCACATAAAGTGGAAAAATGAGTTTCAAATCTTTTTAATTATATATTATGGTTTAATCGCATAGAAGATCATCCGACTTTATTTATTATAACACTTTGGTCATAAAAGTCTAATTTGTAACAAAAAAGTCATTGTACTTTTGCAAAAGTTTGATGGAAGTCGCACATGGCTGATGTGGCAATGATGACATGATAGTGTGCAACTCGATGTGAAGATCTGATAGACGTAAATAATAGTTTTCTTAAAAGAAATAACCCTAAAACTAATTTTTTGTTATAAAGATTTATCAAAAATAATGTGAAACTCAAGGATTATCACATGACAATCGTTCAGCTTCTTCAAAAAAAATACACACTCACGACGAACTATTTGGTAGTAGCGAATGAGATATGGCGAGGGACGGATTTTAACATTTCTCATTGAGTTTCTAGGTACACTCAAATCACAAACCATTTTCACATCACTATGTTTTAATGCCCCAAAATCACAATACAATATTTATCAATAAGTTCGAATTTTTCAACTAATCGGTAAGCTTGGTTTTTTGAATGTCGATCCAAGTTTGATTTCAGAGTCAACCTATCAAAGAATGACATTTGTTCATTCTTTCCTTCAATCAATAATTTATTTCATCTCAATCAATGAACCAAAAGTAGGGTTTATCTAGGGTTTGAGATTTGAAGTATATATTTGATTTCTCGTATTAGGTGATGATGGATAGAACTAAATGTTGAGAAGTGGGGTTTTTTTATCGCTCAACCATGTGTGACTTTCATGAAACTATTGCAAAAGTATAATGACTTTTTTGCTACAAACTAAACTTTTATGACCAAAGTGTTATAATAAATAAAGTTGGATTACCTTCTATGTAATTAACCTGAGATTTTATCACTCAACAAACTTGTATTTAAGTGAAGTGCCTTCAAGGAATTGATGCCAAGAATTTTGAAAATTTGTACAAATGTTTTAACCGCATTTCAAGTTGAAGAAAAACAATACTTTTTGAAATTATTTTGAAGTCCCTATGGATTGTTTTGCAAACTTATGCAACAATTCAACTTGAAATGATTTCTAATGACCCTAATTAGTTCAATAATACCTAAAAGAAATAGATGAAGTGTGTTGAACAATATTAAGCAAGTTTGGCTACTTTTAGCTGAGCTAAGTGCCTAATGAAGACTTGACATTATAAAAGGAACCATTAGACACCAATTTTAATATAACTGGTTTTAAATGACTTTTGATGATTAGACAACACATATGGACAATAGGAAAGGTTATAAAAATAAAAAATTGTTGAGTTCGAGCAACCTAAGCCAAATTAAGGTTATTTAACATTTTTGACTAGTTAAGTAATGAAAAACGAACAAGTTTAGCACTATGGTTATAAACATAATATAATGACTCTACCACGTATATAACCAATCAAATGGGACATCAAGTACCTAGCTATCTAGAGTCGAGCATTAGGGGTTGATTAGGACACGCGTTAGGAGCTGAGAAAACGTGTTTTTCAGTGTAGTTTAAGGTAAGTAAACTTACAACGATCTCTATAGTAATTCATTTTCGTTTCTTCATTCTTTAAATTGAAAGTTAGCTTTTCCATAGACCCATGCTCCTATTATGAGTGTCTGAGGACCAAGTGAGTCAGGATGGTGTCTCCAAGGCGTGGTTGTCGGTTTGCGACTAGGGCCATGACCCATATTCACTGGATTTGGTCAAAATGAGTTGTGTGCGTTATCCGGGGCATAGTTGATATTGGGACGGTTTAGGTTTAGCATGTGTTGCTGCGTTCTAGGACGTAAGTCTGCCTGGCGTTGCCACGACTCTATGACCCCGACCTTGTGGCACCCGCAATCGGTGGTCTTGGATTACTTGGACGCCTCTCTTTTAATTTCATTAACACTAATTTCTCACGGTTTACATTCTTCCTGTCATATATCATACACTTTATATTTCATCCAGCTTGTTCATTACTCGCATGATTCTCTTATTGTTTCATATTACTTATGCAATACTATCGATATCTTTCTTACTTTACTCACTGGAATTATCTCATTTGGTGACAATTGTAGATCCGTAGGTAAGCAAGGGCAAGGCATCGATGATTCAAGAGTTACTCTGAGACATCAGATCGACCCTCCTGTTGAGTCGTCATTTGTGATACATTTTAAGGTGATTTTACCATTGATTTCATAACTTTTATCATCATTAATACTGCTAAATATCTATTTTCTATTTTCAAGTCACAAATAGGCTTTTATACAAAAAGGAATGATTTCCACACAAATTCAGTCAAAAAGCTAAAAATAGGCATAGCACCATGGTAGAGATTTCAGCATAAGGCTAAATCGCCAAGAAATCACAGGACCAAACATGACAAGATTGAATGAAGCTCACTGAAAATATTGCAAGAAAAACCTCGTGAAGACCTAGAAGAAAGATGAAGCTCGTATCTCGAGAAAAACCTCAGTGCCTCCATAGGGCTTTGGGCATGTATGAAGGGCGATGTCACATTGTTGGGCTCGATTCAAAACATAATCAGACGTAAACAGAACAACACAATGATGTCGTAGGGATTTCCAAGCTATTTAGCATTTTGTACATACGGTGCTGGGAAGATTCGAATATTGTTGGTTTTAATTTGGTTGTTTCTCAAGATTTCAGTTTAGATATGATTCAATCCTGTTCCTACTATATATATGAGACCTTAAAATGAAAAATGCGGAGACCGATAGTTCTAGATATAGAATCCCATAGAGAGTTCCAGAGAGGAAGCTTTGGTGCTAGATTTTTCTTTTGAAGTTTTGTGCAGAGACTTTTAGTAAGTGTTTACATTCTAATTTATATATTTGAAGAATTCCAAATTTGTATTTATGATTATGAGTAGATAAGTTCCACTATCTAGGCCAAGGTATTTAAATTCTAAGGATTCATAGATTCGTGAGGTTTATGTGCTTCGATTCTTAACTTGTTTGTTACCAATTTTCATTTTCTTATTGGCATTGTTATTCCGAGGTTTTTTATTACAGTTTTAAACCTTAATTTCCTTCCTTTTGTTGTGTAAGTGCATGTACATGGCGATTATTGTTAGAATCTATTGCCAGTTATCCCACTGCCACTCAGTAATGGGGATTACGTTAGGTGGCGATTGGGGCCTTATTTTTTGGCAACCACTATGTTCCTGTGCATTTAGGATATGAGATGGGTAGTATTGTATTGTAATTTCCACGTGACAGGTGGACAATTCAACGCTAGTTACCACTCATGATAGGTGTTCTCATAAAGTGCTAATGATGCTAGTTTATTGAAAGCCTACAACATATCTTATGGCTTTGTAATTCTAGTTAGTATGTGGTTGTGTCGCACGTTCCCTCCACTGACATAAGGAAAACGAGGTGATGAGAGTCACTATAAGCCTATCTACAAGAGTCAATAATAAGATGAACATTTATAAATCGACAATCGAATTAGAGCCCTAGAATGTCAATTCTAGCCATGATTTATAGTCTTTATTTATCAAATTCCTTTTTAATTGTTTTAATTTTTTTGCATTTGATTTCCTAGTTTAATTTTGTTTTCAAAACCCTCATTTTTCCCTAAGCCTAAAAAATAACATCCTAATCCCTGTGGGATCAACGTCGTACTTGCCTCACTACAAATCAATTATAGTAAGTGGAAACAAGACTATTTTTGGTGCCGAACGACGCGACATCAAATTTTGGCACCGTTGCAGGGGATTGGTGCTCATTTTTCTTTTAGGTTTTTTGTTTTCATTATATGGTTGCATTTCATAGACATTCGCTTTCCATAGATTCATTGGTTCCCTATGATTCAGAGATTGATCAGACTTACCGTATAAGGAACAAAATTAATAAGAGGGAACAGTCAAAGATGACTATGCAGGACAATATGATACATCAGAATCACAGGCTGCTAGCCAGAACAACCAACAAAATGCAGGGTAAGAACCTATGCAGGAAAGGAAGCTCACTTTCAGGGAAGCGAACCAACACTGATAAGGCTCGTTACCACTATGTGTTGAGTATCCAGCTGCTACCGAAAAGTTTGAGTTGAAGTCAGGGATGATACATAAGTTGCCTGACTTTCATAGGAAAGATAATGAGGATCCTCAGAATTTCCTCACAGAGTTTGGGATGGTGGTAATAGGTATGAAGCGTGATACAATTGATGTTGATCTAGTAAGGCTGAAGGCGTTTCCTTTATGTCTCAAGGATGCTACACAGGATTGGTTATTCCACTTACCAGGTGGTTCCATCTAAAACTGGAGTGAACTACATTAGAATTTCCAGGATGACTATATGCCAACCAGGAGGATTACTCAGTTGAGGAGGGAGATATCCCACATTATCGTGAAGGATGATGAGTCATTGTCACAGTACTGGGAGATATTCAAAAGATTGTGCAGGGCATATCCTCACCATAGTCTCAGCGAGAAATCTCTGACGGAAAGCTTCTATGAAGGACTCAAATACAATGAGAAGAGGCTTTTCGATACAGTGTACAACATTAGTCTATCCGATATCACAACAACTGTGGTTAGGTGATATATAGAAAAGGCTGCCAGACAAGCTAAGAACTATGGACTGACCAGTCATAGACGAGGAGCTATGATATCTTCAGGGTAGAGTATACTTGAGGACGAGTTATCAAAACTCAAGTCTATGGTTAAACAGATGATAGTAGAGAAGAGCAAAGCGAAAGGTTGTAGGATTTGCTTCGAGCCGAGTCACTTTACAGCCGAGTGTCCTGAACTCCGCGAGGATACTATGAAGGTGAAGGCAATAGGGCAGTTTGTAGGACCACTAGAATGGCAATTTAGGCTACAAAGTAACTTCTTCATAGGAAGGGACATAAATCTTAACCTTAACAATGCTGTCATGAATCAAAACTACCAGAATTTTGTGCCTAGGGGAGAACCATTGCCAGTAGCTCTGTAGAGCCAACCACCTCACCCACAGGGGACCCATCTTAGAGGGGATGATGAAGCAGTTGATCCTATAACAGCAGTAGTACAAGGCTAGGACTGGCGCTTCGATCAAGGAGTTGCAGGCTAAGATATTTGACATGTCGGCTCAGATAGGCCAAGTAAGTAACCAGGGAAAGTTTCCATACCAGCCAGTCTCAAACCTTAATGCGCATGTGAATGTTATTTCACATGTCGATGAAACATCTATGACAAAGGAAGCTAAGAGGAGCACTAAGCATGGAGGATGGATTAATACCATCCAGCACAGGACACCATTGCCTCTGAGATTTTATCCGGAAAGGTATTCGTTCATTACCAAGGACCAACCTGAGGATTGTGTGGAAGCCAAGACAGAGTTGAAGGAAAAGGAGAAAATTCAGCGAAAAGTCAAAGAATCTTGCCAGCCATTCGACATTGCATGACTTTTGGACAAGAAAATGAGAATATCCTAGCAGTTCCATCCCGAACTAACGATGATTCGTACGATAGCATGGAATTCTTCATAGATCATTTGAAGAAGAAGGGCGAAAAAGAACGTGAGAAGAAGAGAAAGTGGCAGGAAAAGAAGGACAGAGTACCTTAAGGTTGGGTGTTGACACAGAATCACCAATCTAGGGAGATCTACAGTATGAGACACAAGTCACAGCCACCAACATCCATCTATTCTCATGTATTATTAGGGAAGTGGTCATGATACTGCATTTAGCGATCATTGACACTGGAGCATTCGAGAACATCGTTTTCACGAAACTCTTGCAGATGGCTGAGTTGGAAATCACTGAGCACACCCCAAACAAGGTTGCTTTTCTAGCAAATGGTACCATGATCTTGAGTTGCGAGGAAAGTACCTTTGAGACTTGGAGATCTGGAGTTTCTGGTGGACTTCTCAATCATTGATGAAGGACTTCGTGAGGTCTACACCATAGTTCTTAGGATGTCGTTCCTCTACAAAGCCAAAGCCAACATTAATGTCTACAACAAAAATTTCACATTCAGAATTGGTGATAGAAAGGTGTTTTATAGCAATGGTAGGTTGTCTACAAAAGAGAAGCAGGGAATCATCAAGCACCCGAAGGTGTCAACACCACCAGCAAAGGAAAAGAATCTACTTATTGATATGATTGACTTGGACTCTGATTAGTCCAAGAATGTGGTAACGTCGGGCTATCGACATTAAACATCAGCATTTCGTGAGAGGCAACCCACATTTAGTTGCATTAACTTGGTTTAATTAGTTTGAATTTGAGTAAAATATGGATATGAATAATTTAATTTGGGTTACTTCAATTAGAAGAATTAAGTTGATTTTGATTTGAATAAGTTAATTTGAATAAGATGATATGTATCTAATACCTTTAAATTTTGTAGAGACCTGATGATTGTTTGAAGATTTATGGAATGTTTTGCGCGCACTAAAGTCCGAATGACTTTTGGCGAAATAATTTAGGGTAGGTACACTTTAATTTGATGCATCTGCATGACATCAATCGCATATACAAGGAGGTGTACACATTAGAATTTTTCTTGGGAATGAATTTGTTTTTCGAGACCAGCGATGTCACAGCGTCGTGATGGTTAGACATAAATCATTGTGGCGGCGTTGGAGAATATTCGAAATTCGAACTATTTGATTTTTAAAGTCAGCGATTTGCCTGTGATGTTAGTATGAGCATAAGGCGCTAGCAAGGCGCCATAGGGCATTTTAGGAATATTTTGAAATTGCCAGCGATTTTGCAGCCCATCACATTTGAACGTACGACGTTGAGCTTGAAATCGAGTTTTTTAAAATGGGTAGAACCCTATTGACATCTTCCTCACTTAAATACTAGCAATTTACCACCGCCCCCAAGCCTTGAAAACTCACTTTCAACCACCAAATCCACCAATTCCAAGCCCATTCTCATTCATTTTTTTTATTCCTCATCAGTCGAGACCGTTTTGAGCCACGAAATTGCGAGTTTGGTGAGCGACGCGACGAAGCTGCAAGCTAGGAGTTCAATTTCTCGACCTCTTAAAGCGTTTACTAGGCCGAGAAAGCTCCTATGAGCTCTTGGGAACTCAATTCCAGATAGGTAACGACCTGATTTTACCTTGATTTTTCAATTTCTTGTTGAGTGTTCTTCGCCTATTTGTGCAAAAATGTGTGCTTTAGGAGTTAAATTGGTCCCTAGAACCATAGGGCTATTGTTTGTGAGGTGATTTGGCGTGATTTTGTCAGATTATTTGTGATTTTTGATCGATTTTAAAAATTTCGAATTTTTTCGAAGGAAAGCGTATGTTGTAGAAAAATTTTAGATTTCGGATCTAATTTTCAATTTTAATTGTTTCAAATGATTTGGAATGATCAATATCACATGAATTGAGTTTGGGGGAAACTGCGGGAAAGTTTATCCAAAAAATTGAATTTTCATAGTTTATTTTTATTGAAAATTCGTCCACATCGTTGACACTTTGAGTTTATTCAATTTCGGGGTTTCGATATTGCATGTATATTGTATTGATGGATTGATTGGAATGCTAGTTGCACCTATCTCTATTGATTTGAGTTTTTGTGTAATTTCAAGATTTCAAAAATGGTTTTTTACCAAAATTTCTTGAAATTTAATCGCCTTTAGATTTTGAATGCTTGAAGACATTTTGAGTAAATTTTCGCATTTTGAACTCTATGTTCTTCGGTTTGTCGAGTGTTATGGACTGGTTTGCTCGTAATTTAATGATTGGACTTTTTGCAAGGTTGATTGTTGTGTAGTTTATTTTTCGTGCTATGAAGAGAGAGGAGTGCAATGGTTCTGCGGGACCTGGACAGAGGAGAGGTTGTTGATTACCACCTCTTATACCTAGAGCCAACTCACTTAGAGCACCCCAACCTTTTGATCAATTTAAGTTTGTAAGTGACGTAGCTGCAAGGAGGTATGAGAGTGACCTCCACTAAAAGAAAATGCACTTTTTGTAGCAACTACTGAAGACTTTTTGTGGTAGCTATGTAACAGGATGGATGATGCTACTAATAGGTTCATCACAAAAACTTATGTGACACCACTTATTGTCACTAAAAGTATTTGTGACGCCATTGGTGGCAATTCTTATACTGCCCTTATAAACTTTTTAGCGGCAGCATTTTTCTGCCACAAAAAATAAATATTTTTTGTGGCAAACAGAAAGCTGCCACAAAAAGAAGATTTATTTGTGACAACTCTCAGCTGCTTTAAAAAAAGATACACTTGTGGCACCTTTTAGCTGTCACAAATGACAACGCTTCACATTAAGTTAATACATAATTTGTAATGTTTGAGAACCTATAAATAAGACAAATGTTGAAATAATAAACATTTAATTGGTTACTAAAATATCAAAATTAAGAATTCAATACCGAGATATTTATTAAAAATCACCATGAAATCTCAATTACAAGTACACGTCAATATCAACTCGCATAAATTCCAAAAGATTTCACAACTTTTAATTCAACTTGCATCTTCCAAGCAACGAAAACTCCAATTCTTCTTGTTCTTCATTGCAGCTATCAAAATAGTTCACCTATCAAAAGAAAACAATTCCAAACAAGTAAATTTTAGAATCAACAACTTCATAGATGAATTACATGAATGAGTAGAGTTCATATAATATATATTGATCAAAAAATGAAGTTAGATGTTACATTCACAAAAAATTATTTGATATGTAGAACTAGGAATTTAAGAGTAAAAAAAACACAACATTGCTTCAGTCCCAAATTAATTGGGGTCGACGACATGATCAAACTCTTTCATGGCGCTCAATTTACTGCATTTGATGCTGAGCTTTCCAAACCATTCCAAAAACCCAAATTGCAACAATTAAACATCTTTCATAACACTTGATAGTTGATTTCTTATTATTCTTACTATAACAACTTCTTCTGTAACTCTAGTTAACAATAACTATTAAGCTCCATTGAATTCAAAGTTTATTTCACATGAATAATAATCAACCAATCCTAAACCAAATTAATAGATCTGAAATCAAAGAACCAAATACAATCTGATCTCCATTGAAGAAACTAATGTTATTGGCGGAAACTGAAACTATAATTTCAAAATCATTTGCTTTTGCAAAAAATAAATTCAAAATCATTTGCATTACTCAAACATGGGCAAAAAATATATAGCTACAAAGCTACAATTATTGGCCCAAAACTAAGTGCAATCTCACCACCTAAGAAAAAGAAGCATATATGTTCGGAGTCAATAATAAATTCTCAAATGATCATTCATCAATTATTTTATATTGCTACACATACATTCTTATGATTACTGATAAATATAATTAACCAGCACCAAAACAACTCCTCTACAGCAGCAAAAAATGGAGGCAAAACTGAAGAATTTCACAGAACCAGTTCTACACAAGGATTGTATGCATATAAGCTGAAAATCCAAACGAATTCTACAAACTCATTACCTCTCTTAGAAAGAGAGTAGGGAGAAGAAAAGAGAAAAGGGCTCTATGGATTTAATGGGATGGGTGAAAAAACAACCACTTTTCAAGATTGTGCACCATGGCCTGTGTGGGAATATCCGTAACTTGTTATTCAATTTTCTCTAGCAATGTATGACACTTGCATATGCATAAAAATAAGAAGTAACAATAATACTGAGAAGAAGAAACATCATCCATGATCTTTTATTACCTGTTAGAAACCAAAGTCATATTTGGTGAAGGTATCATGGTCCATGATTGTGAAGGTGAGGTTGTGATTTGAATCTTCATATCCACTAGGGTACTTGGCTTCAAAGCTAAACTGTTGATTCCATATTGGATAATTACCCAGTCCTGCATTTCATATATAATTGTGCGCAACTAAATTAATCAAGCAAGCACATAAAGGCACATCCTGCATTTGAATTATGTATTACCCAAAAAAGCAACAATTCCAAATAAGTTCTAAGACTAGTATATTCATAGTTAAACAAACATAGTAGTACCCAATATAGAGAAACAATAATAGAGTGTTAGAGAGACCTTGTACTAAACTACTCAAAGAGCTTGCCAGTGGCGGAGAAGATCACGAGAGCTACTTTGGGGTCGCAGAGAATGGAGAGCTCCTCAGCATTCTTGAAAAGCCATTTACCCCTCTTCAAGAATGTTACCTACCTCGCTGTCGTGTTGTCGATCTTCCTGATCTTAATCTTCTCTTTTGCCATTCTTTATCCCAAACAAACAAACACACACATTACTAAATACTATTTAAGTAGAGAGATCTGGTACAAACTGATAGATTAGATTTCAATAACACAATCCTTCAAATGGATCTGCATTTATGAATCATTTGGATACCTACTCAAAATTTGGTGAGCCCACTGAAATCAAATCCACGGAACGTCATAATCAGTTTTCTTGATTGCAAAAGAATCGCCTTTATTACCCAAAGATAAATTTTGCTTTCTTATAGGCCACGAATTAAGTTTTGTAGGTAGAGCATTAATCAAGCTAATGTAAAGCTTCCACATCATATGAACATAGTTTCCTAAAATTATGTTTCATGATTTTAATTGAAACCAGTAAGAACACCAGCCAAGGTAATCTTGGATGAAGAGAACTTTACACAGACCAATTAGAGAAAAAGGGAAAGAGAGTTCCTGACTAGCTACAGTGTACTTGAGTACCTTAGTTAGGAATCCATGGCCAAACTCTATAGTTGGGAGACCCACTCCAACTGACATAGCATAACTGGCCAATAAACTGCAAGAAAACACAACACATCGTGCAGAGAAATTGTACAAAAACAAAAAATTTATAAGATCAAGCAAGAGGAAAAAGGATAAAAAGCAAATCTATTCTGGTAAATAAACTTTATAATGGCAGAGTAGGGAAAAAATAATAAGTTGGGATGAATACTTTCAAATAAACTGCAAGAGATCCCAAGGTTTAGGAGATCATAAGAAATTTATTAGTGACAAGTCTTTCTTCAGCAGGAACTAGTTCAACCAACTAGACAAATTAGCACCAAATAGATGGACAGAAAAAAGTTACAAACATATAGAAGTACACACCTTGCACATAAAATGCAGAGACGCAAGCCGTGAAGAAATGACAAACCAAAAGAATTAATAAGTAATAGAAACTAATCTAATTCTCGCCTAGATCCTAATAACAAAATATAAAAGAATAAAAAAAAAAAAAGATCACTCATGTCCCGGCTTCGTGAAAATAATTAAGTGACTAGATAGCAACTCAAGTTGTAGTTGACATGTGAACCTTATAAATGGTCAATGGCATAACTCAGTTAAAAAACTCCATACTAGTTTTCTACCATAGGCAACCCTTGGCCAAAGCCCAATCTACACAGCCACACAAACAATAAATTATTTAACTACTTATAAAACATCAAACTGAATCCTACAAAAACACAACCCATAGATAAGACAACCAGTATAATCAAGAGACATTGGATAATAGATAAGCACTTCGACTAAAATGATCGCACCCAAACAGTAAAATACAAATTTTCACAACCTCAATTTGTTGCAAGGATTTCTGATGCCATATATACCAATATAGATTCATATAGATTGGTTCATGCATAGTAAATTAAGAAACATCCAACAAATAGCATATAGCATATCAATTACCAGTTTTTTTCCTTTTCATCAATGTGCAGTAGAGTAAGGTTAGAAAGTTGATGTTCAACAAGATCAAGCCCATTTTCTGTCTTTGATAAGCTTTAAAAACTCTGCTTGTACAGAGATATGAATATAAGTACTATACAATTCTTAAGATGCAATTATGAGTCTCTAACAAAAGATGGACTCAAATATATCAATTACGAATATCAAACACAAACCTTCATCACTACTTTAGCAAGTTTATGAGCTTCTACTACGTTATATGAGATATATCAAGTTTTGTCCATTTTAAAGAATAAAATTGCACCGAAAAAGTTGGCAAGATGTTAACGATATTAAATTACTAGTTTAATAAGGCAAAAATGGTATAGCTTAAAGTGTGGTTTAGTTATAGTTATTTTTTGGATCTAATTCTTTAGGCATTTGCTCAAGCATTTGGTAAGCACTCAGAAGGATGAACTTCCACACCCATCGTTAACATTGCAGATTAACCTAACTAACAAATCAACATGGAAACTCATCCACAACAGCATAAATGATCAAAATGCATTGATTTTCAACAATACAACCGAGAAATCAAACAACAAAACAACAAGTCTAGCAAGATCATGTAAAAGAAAGATGAAATGAACAATCAATCCCCTAACTTCTCTTCTACGAATCGGTTTGATTCAATTCAAAACCAGAAATTCAAATTTTTTAGCCAAAATTTGGGATCCCGGATAAACAGAACAAATCGACAATGCAAGTCAACGAAATTGCTTCTCCGAATCCAAGTTTCTTAGTATTGAAACTCCTAATCAGATCAATCAACCAAAAAACTCAAACTTTATCACTGATCCAAAACCAAATGAACCAAAAGAAGTTACTTTAAGTGAATAAATATTTATGAAGAAATCATACCAAATGGACGAAAACAAGCAAGAAAAAGTACAAGATAGAGCGAAGTCTCTACTTGATTGAAGAGAAACCACAGAATCAACCGATAAAGCGATCAGATCAGACGAACATTCATGAAGAAAATGAAGCCATAGAAAACAACCACAAAAAGATCAAACGAGATTCACAGTGCGTACAACACAAAGAGAGGAGAGTGAGAAACAAAAACTCCACTAATGAACAACAAATCAAGGAGAATCAGACGAAGAAAAAGAAGAAGAAGGTGAGCAATCCCTCTCTAATTTGCGGAAGAAGCCTCTGACCAAACCCAAGACGAAGAGCAATCTGTAGCTGAAGAAGGTGGTTAGGGCAGTGGTGTATGGGATAAGAAATCTAAGAGACCGATGGTTGCGCCATTGAAGGAATGATCAGATCTGATGAGAGCTTGAATCATTTTCGCCAACACAAACCATAGCTTCGCCATCGACGGATCAATCGAAAGTGCTCCTGGGACTTCGACCCGAAAAAACCAGATTTTTGTGTTTTAGAGTTATAAAGACTAAAGTGTCCTCTCGGTAATAAGTCTCGCCAACGAAAGCTTCCTCGCTATTTACTTAGAACGTAAGCCGCTTTGATTTTTGGGGGTTTTTCAAAAAATTAGGTGGCTTTACTTTTTTATTCACCAAATAGTGGGCTTACTTTAAAATTTCAAAACTAATGTATAACTCGTTTTCAAAAGGAGCTATTGATGATGAGGTAACATGCATTGTTAGTGAGGTGGAAAGCACTTGTATGAATAGCTCCTTTTGAAAATGAGTTATCTATACAAAACACTAAACTTTATGAATGACTCTTTTTGAAAAATGGGCTATTTGTTCAACTCAAATATCGCACGTCGAGGTGGAGAACCCATGCAAACGATACGTGCATATCGAGATAGACAACCCGCGTCACTCGCGTATCTCGAGGTAGACAACCCATGTAAACGACATGCACGCATATCGACGTGGACAACCCATGCAGACGTCACGCATGTATGTTGAGGTGGAGAATTCATGCAAATGTCAGACACGTCTGTCGAGGTGGGCGACCCATGCAACCTCGCGCAACTCATGCAACCAGTTGCAATCCATGCAAACCATGCAAATGTCACGCACGTATTTCGAGGTGGTAAAGCCAATGCAAACGTCACACACGTATCTCATGGTTGACAACACATGGAAACGTCACGCATGTATGTCGAGGCGGGCGAGCCATGCATCTTCGTGCAAACTATTCAAATGTCACACACATATCTCGAGGTGTGGACAACTCATGCAACCTCGTGCAATCCATGCAAACCATGCGAATGTGAAGCACATATATCGAGGTAGACAACCCATGCAACCTGCTGCGGTCCATGCAAACCATCCAAACGTCATGCACGTAACTCGAGGTGGATAACTAATGTAAACGCCAGACACGTATCTTGAGGTGGACAATCCATGCAAACGTCATGCACGTATCTCGAGGGGACAACCCATGCATATTCACTACAGACCATGCACCCCATGCAAACGTCACGCACGTGACATCCCACGTGTATGTCCACGTATTTTAGAAACAAGAATAGCGCATTTTCAAAATGATATATTCTTGTTTGGCCAATCCACGTGGACATCCCACGTGGACACCCAATATTATTTATACGAATAGCTCATTCGGAGAATGCGCTATTCGTGTAAATAGGCTTCAACTAATCCACGTGCACATCCACGTGGATTGATAACACGAATAGCGCCTTTTCAAAAGGCGCTATTCGTGTTATTTGTCCAACGTGGATCAGACACATGAATAACGTCTTTTCAAAAGGCGTTATTCATGTGTCCACGTAGGCCGAAAATTTTTCCTCCCCTGATAGCGTCTTTTCAAAATGCGATTTACCTTAGTTAACGAATAAAAAGAAAGCCCAACTTATTTTACTCATTTAAACTGCTTTTCATTGTACGTTTGCAATTTTTTCTTTATTTTTGATACTTAAGTTTTGATTTTTTTTTTGTTTTGTTTTTATGGCAGATCTTAAGCTGCCTTAAATAACTTATAACAAATCACAAGGAAAATATTTGACTTCTCGCTTATTTAATAGTGACATGCAATTCCTGCCACAATAAATGTTTTTGTGGCAGTTTTTTGACTGCCATAAAATACCTTGCCACAACAAGCAATTTTTGTTGTAGTGCTCAACATTAAGAATAGGAAACCCTTAGCTGATAGGGGATTTGGGATAGCAACTTCCAAATATGAAATGAGAGTTACATCCATTATTTGAGAGAGAGAGGGGTTAAGAGTTCTTTACTAGCGATTACCGAGGATTGACCAAACCACCCCATGACCCAGACTTGATAAAGGGATATGAGGAGTTAGTTCGCGAGTTCTACGTAAACGGACACACTACCCATCGTAGTTTGAGTGTCCAAGTTCGAGTAGTCCAGATTGACTGTAGTGTTTGATACGTGCCGCTAGTATAACGGCTCGCTTGTAGTAATAGTGCAATCAACTTACGTTGATCACAAATATCGTCCTAACGGAAAGGTTTTTGCACTAGCTAATTACCTTTTTAACTTTGAACTATTGCTAAGAAAATCATTTTTTAATTGGTTTTATATTAAACTAATCTATCTAACAAAACAATAGAAATTTTACTTTAACTCTTATATTAAGGATATCTTAGTTCACAACTTCACATAGGCAATTTAATATTATGCTTTTCAACCACTTTTACGTCTCAATATGTTGTGTAAAATGTCTAATTAGAATAGACATATTTCCTTCCAATCTATTTAACCCACAGTTGTGACGGCAAAAATTCTAATATGCAAATTAAAACTCCACCTATTGGTGTGAATAACGTAAGCTTCACATTGCTTTAAGTCTCAAATATGTGGATTCATAACTAACTAAGTTTATTATCCGTGCCTCCTTAATCAACAACTATCTCTTGATGTTGTGTATTTTACGTCTGTATCATTCATGTCCAAATTAAAAGTTTCAATGACCATGATAACTTCTAAAATTTAATATCATTAAACACTTGATTAAGATGTCTAAAGCATTACGCTCAGAATCAATGCAAATTCTAACCATTTCACTTTTTATATTCATTTTTTACTAATATTCAAAGCATAACATTCATACCATAGGATCCATTGATCCCTAAGATAAAAAAAACTACTCACACTTCATTGAAACACACATATCACAATTCATAATCATTGCAAATCAGAGATTAATACAAATATTACCTTCAACTAAACCAATGAAACCAAACTTGAATTGCAACAATGGAGTAGTTAATGTTTTCTCCACAAAAAACTTCTTAATACTCAAAATCAAAGTAAATCTATGCTAAATTACTCTAATGGTGGCTAATAGTTGATATGTAGTGAGTTTACCACATCCTAATACATATTTATACTTCCTAATAACAATTACAAACCCTACTTTACAATTTAACTAGAAATAAAACTCCAACTTTCTATTTTCCACGAGTCTGACACTATCACTAATGCCTCGATGTTGTACTTTATAAGTCACGTCACCGCCACTGTTGCCACCATTGCATGCACTTCTTTAGAGCTCATGTGGCCTCAATGATGTGACCTCTTGTCTCGGCGTCGTCCCTTGTATCTCCATAGTGCCGCCACTACGCTGGACATCAAGACTTGATTTCTTCACTTTCTTTGCGCTCCCACGTCGTGCCTTTCCTTCCCATGTGTGCCTTAGTACTCCATAGCGCCACCATGTGTTAACACGACGCCAACCATACTTTCATGGGTTTTTGCTCTGTTTCTTCTCGTTTTTGCTCATTTCCTTCATTTACACCTTAATTCCATGAAAATGCAATAACACCAAGAATTAGAGCTCATTTAAGGATATTTATACTAAATATACAACTAAACAAAACATTTATATGAGTTTAAATAATCACTTATCAAATACCCCCAAACTTAAGATTTTGCGTGTCTCAAGCAAAAGTGTATTCTATTAAGTTTCATAATAACTAGTCATCATTCTATTTACATTATTTATAGAGTATTCTTTAATTCACTAAGTTTCAAGTTAATAATCCACTTAAGAGTTTGTTTTTGCAAAAAATTGTTATTTTTAAGACATGTAGCTTTAACAACATATATAACTTTACTTTCGAAAAACCAAAGTAGATCACAACCAAAAACCATCACTACTTACAAGTTTGTTTCATCTCAACACTCAAGTAGCAAGTATGCAATATCCTGATTTCTCATTAAGCTCAGAATTCACAAATAAGCATATATCGTATTTATCTTTGGTAGATTTTAGCACTCCAAGAATCTATAAGACTTAACATAGTTGGAAAGGAAACTTAACTCAACTAGCTACTCGTACTCGAGCTAAATCTTTTATTTGAAGAGTTTAATTTTACTTCCGCCTTCTTCTCATTATTTAATTTTTCTCTCATTATTTTTCTCATTTTTCATTTCTTTTTATTTTATGGTCCCTGCTTTTTTTTCCTATGGACTCCATTTTTCTCATTTTTTTCAACCATCAAGTTCTTTGCTTCATTTCCTGTAGAACTTGTGGGATTCCCTCATTTTTATATTTCTATAACTTTTGTAAGTACTTCTCACTTTCACTTAATCAAGTAAGTTAACCCTAACTTTTAATTTACAATGCCTATTTCTTTTCTATTTGCACTAAGTCCTTATTTGCTTATACTATCAAGTAAGATTCACACTTATTATAGAATCCTTATAGGTCTAACTTTTTTCATAAGAAGTGTTATAATTTCTTATTTTTGTTTCAAGTTCTAAGTCTTCCCTAACTCTAGGTTTCTAATCATGAAATTATATCGTTGTTTGCTACAATTCATTATTTATTCTTCAAGATTTTAGAATTACTCTTTTGAGTTTCTTTTCCACAAGACACTTGTAATCTACTCATCCACAATTAAAGGCATGAACTTGAAAATGAACTACTTATTCATTGCATACTGCTGTATATAACCTAATCTATACTACTTAAACATTCAAATAGTAAGAAAAAACAAAAAAAATTATACATTACTGTGCTTTCCTCCTTAACTGCTTCAAAATTAAAATTTAAACGATAATACCGGGAGTGTTTATCCATATATCTCAACCTATTTTACCACTTCCCATAGTATAGTGTAGTGTTGATGCCCCCAAACTTAAACCAAACCTTGTCCTTAAGGTTTAAAAGTAATCATGAAACATGAAAATACTACAACACACAAACATATATAATAACACAAATTATAATAAAGCATAAACTAAATTAAACATAGAATTTAAACAATTAAATAGTTAACAAATATCCTAAATGTTAAAAATAAATGGTGTTAATGTCACCCTCAACTCCCCATGTCTAAAGAATTCTTACTACACTGACTTCAGGATTGGGCGTCATTATCATCATCTGTATCATCAACTCCAACGTAGGATGGTGTCAATGGACGCTCCACCCTCCTGCTCTGCATTAAATCAAGATCAAACGCATAGTATGGTGCTGCTAGAAAGCCTAATGACCTATCAGTAGGTCTCATTCGTCTGCTCCTCTCATACCTAGCTATGTCCCTCTAATGATCTACAAACAACATGAAATTATGCTGCCCGTTCAGTCGGTGTTGCTCTCTCATCTCCATATCCTGCTCGTATCTCAACATGGCAGCCTGGTAATGCGCCATGTCCTCTTGATACTGCCTTTGCATCTCGGCTATCCATAGCCGCTGTTGTCGTGGATTCAAGTCCTCTGTGGTGGTACTAGTGCTTGTAGTGGATGAGGTGGTGGAAAGACCTCAAGACCATCCAAGTCATACTCTCCAATCTATGGGTCTACAAACTCGTAGCCTTCAAAAAATCCATGCTGTTGTTACTCCTCCTCTTCTCCATATTCTTCATCTTCTAGCTCTTGGGTTAATTATGTTGATGTTGTCTGATCCTTTTATCTTTTGGCCAACAATTCAGCCTCAAGTCTAGCTCCTTCGGCTCTCTCTCTCCTCATTGGAGTCTTGATAATCAAATAGTGATTTCAATATGAGCATGAAAGCTTCATCCATGGTTGGTTCGGCCTCTATATTGGATTCTTCATCATTTCTCAATCACACTCTAGCCTTCAAGCACATCTGAGTAATCAAGATAGGAAAAAAATATTTTTTTATCTTTTTTACATGATCAACTCCCTCAGATTGTTGAAGTTGATCTCTTTGATATTCATCTCCCCGTTCTTTGTAATCTCATAAAGACAAGCCTTTTTTGGCTTGTTAATTTCACCCTGTTGAGAAGTGGGGTATAGTGATACAATAAGGAAATTTAGCCAGATTTTGTAAACTTTTCTAACACTCCCCTTTTTAGTATGCTTTGGCATATTCTCAGCTCCCAAGACCCATCCTTGTTGTCCTGAGACAACTAATGCCCTCTATATGGCTCTAAAAAGGTATAGGTTATAGGGTCTCTCATATAACTTGTTCGAAAAAGTTGGTTCGGATCCATACAAACTTAAGTGCTCCAACCCGTAGATGGTATTGATCTCACGCATATTAAAGGAAACTAAAATCTCTCTCAAATCCCTTTCACCTTCATTAGCTCATCCCGAGTCGTGAACTTTGCATTAGCGTAAAATTCAAAATCAAACCCACTCACTCATTTAACTTCATTCTTTCTATAACTTGAGTGAGTTGCTCTCAATTTTGTTTCCTAATGAAATTACTCACTCTATTATCATACTTGGTTGAAAAATTAATCTCCCTTTCACAAATAAACTCCCTATGTAGTATTTTCTCATATCGATCCTTGACATATGTACTAATGAAAAATTTGGATTTAAATGGTCAGATTCTCTTCATTTAGGTTTCTTGAGGTAGATGCCTCAAAATCGTTTGCTATAGTTTGGCTAATTTGTTTCCTTGTTCTTGAAAATTTCTCAAATCTCAAACAACTATACAACAATGTAATGCAACTCGTTTCTTTAAATCACCTAAAAATCAAAATTCATATCACATGGATCATGCACACACCAAATAATGCAAAGACATCAACTAAGTCTCCATGGGTCACATTAATGCTCAACATTTACACAATCTTGCAAAATCTATACTAAAACCTCAAATCCACTATTCCATACAATGACATCAAAATTCTCAAATAATCAAAGGATAATTAGATTAACTTGTAAATCTACCTCAACGCCGAATTTATTTACGGTGTAGAACACTCCTCTAAGTCTTTATCAATCCAAGCCCTCTAACTTTTCTCACCAACTAAAACCCTAATTCTTTTTGAAATCAAATAAAAAAACCCAAGCCCTAACTTTCCCACTTGTGCAAATCCACAATGCACTTATTTCTTTCACTCTCAATCACTAAGAACTCATTAATCTCACTTAAAAGTAATCAAACTTTAGCTCTACAGGGATGTATGCTTGGTGGATGTGTTGTGGTTTTAGTGCAATTGTGAAGAATGAATGAATATGGGGGTTTAAACCTCTTATATTGACCCCGATGTTGTGTTTGTCCTATTTATGCCTACTGCCATCTCGGCGTTATGGTCAATCCCCACAGTGTCGTGGGTAACACCTACAGTGTCGACCTATCTACTAACATCCTTGCGTGCAGTTTTTTGTTAATACCTCTCCGGCGATCCTCCAACTTTGTGTATCACTCACACAAGATGTCGTGACCACATTAAATCCATGAAAATATAAAAATCTATAAATTTTACCTTTTGTTCGCCCATGACATTGAGTTGTTTGCCAACATCTTTACGTGTATTTTTCTCGTTAATTCCTTATCGACGCTCTTCCAACTTTGTGTATCATCACTTATGATTTTGTGACCACATGAAGTCCATGTAAATATAAAAGTTAATAAATTTCACATTTGATTTGTCCATGCACCTTACCTTCACCATTTTGAACTCCTTCGCTCTTTTACTCTCTTTAATGAGTGAACGAGTCATTTTCATTCTGATGAATCATCATCCGACGAATGGTTTTTCCTGCACATTCGACATAAATTTTTTTAAGTTAGAACTACCACTTGGTAATTGTAATTATTAAATGAAATAAATAACTAATAACTAAAATTTGAAACCCTGGGCTACCTCCAGTAGCATATAGTTTAACGTCATTAGCCAGGCGTATGCACCATGGTTCTCTCCATGATCACCATGATGCACCAAGGTTACTTCAATGATATATCCTTGCGAAGTTCCTCATATCCTCTAATGCTTTTCTGGCATGCTATTTTATCCTTCATAAACTTTATGTAATTTAGCATGCCTTGCTATTTTTATACAAAAGGGATTGTCTTAGTAAATTTCTCAAATATCATCACACAAGCCTTAATTGTCTCGCCAATCAATTGCTCTTACAATGCTTGCTGAAACAATAATGGAAATACAACAAAATTTATTGTCCCTTGCACAAACTCCATATTGTGTGATCTTAAGTTTTCACTACTTTCGACATTCATTATTATTTCAAGCTTCTCTATATCAACACCACTATCATGTTGCATAATATCCTCGATATGAATTTCCTCTCTGACATGGTCAAGTGATTCATCGAGCCCTAAAACATATGCAATTTCGTATTCCTCTTGATTGGGTTTCCCTAGTTCTTCATATGCTTCATGACATGTCTTTTTGCTTAGTAACATTTCCTCCACTTGGTTCTCCTTAGACTCTGTCACAACCTTTTGTCTGGAATTTATGAATATTGCAATTTGCTCAAAATTCTTTTCCAAATTCAAGAACGTTTAAACATCTTCTTCTTCCTTTATATTAAATAATTGCGCAAAAATCTTTAATCTTTCATCATACTTCTTGAGATCATACTCACTTTGCTCAGCCATTTTTCTTATAATTTACTCTAAAGATGTAAGAGATGATCATTCATCCACCTCTTGATCTTGTCATGGTTGCCAGTTATCCTCGGAACTTTATGATGGGTGATAGACATTTTGATTACGAGGGTTGTAGAAGCTTTGATAATTGTGTCATGACTCTTTCTCTAGTGTTTAGTTGCAATGCTTTTGACTTCTCACAAATCTTGTAAATCCATACGGGTTATAATATGATTGATGATATCCCGTCCATGCCAAACCAATCACGATTGGTTGTGCTTGGTATGTGGTATTATCTCAAACACCTTCACTTTGATAGACCAACCTAGAGATTCGATCAATGAATTCACTATTTGATTTCTTAACATGATAACTATACATTCTCTACATCCCCGAAACACCAAAGAAAAAATAAAGAAGATCAAGTGCAGTAGGGTCAATCAACTTAAGATTTTTCTTTTATTTTTTATTTTTTTATTAACTTGAAAATAAAGTACTTAAAATAAGACTTAACAACTTTTCAAACTAAGTAAATAAATCTTAGTGGCTACCATTCCCCGACAATGATGCCAAAAACTTGACATTTGCCGCAAGTATAATAGCTCGCTCGTAGTAATAGAGCAATCAACTTACGTTGATCACAGATATCATCCTCAGGAAATGTTTTTTGCACTAGCTAATTACCTTTTTAGCATTGAAATATTGCTAAGGAAATCCCCTTTTTTAATTGGTTTTATATGAAACTAATCTATCTAATAAAACAATGTAAATTTTACTTTAACTCTTATATTAAGGATATCTTAGTTCACAACTTCAACAAGGTAATTTAATACTATGCTTTTCAACTACTTTTACATCTTAATATGTTGTGTGCAATGCTTAATTAGAATAGATATATTTTCTTTAAATCTACTTTAACCAACTGTCGTGACGAAAAAGATTCTAATGTGAAAACTAGAACTCCATTTATCAATGTGAATAACGTAAGCTTCAAATTGCTTTAAGTCCCAAATATTTGGATTCGAAACCAACTAAGTTTACTATTTGTGCATCCCTACTCAACAACTATATCTCGATGTTGTGTATTTTACGATCGTATCGTTCATGTCTGGATTAAAAGCTTCAATGGCCATGATAACTTTTAAAATCTAATATCATTAAACACGTGATCAAGATGTCTAAAGCATTACAATCAGAATCAATACAAATTATAACCATTGCACTTTTAATATTTACTATTTACTCATATTCAAAGCATAGCATTCACACCATAAGATCTGTTGATCCCTAAGATAAATATACTACTCACACTTCATTGAAACACATATATCACAATTTATAATTGAAATCATTGCAAATAAGAGATAAATGTAAAAATTACCTTCAATTAAACTAATTAAACTAAACTTGAATTGCAACAATGGAATCTTCAATGTTTTCTCCCCACAAAACTCCTTAATACTCAAACTCAAAGTAAATCTATGTTAATTACTATAATGGTGGCTAATAGTTGATATGTGGTGAATTTACCATGTCTTAATACCTATTTATACATCTTAATAACGATTAGAAACCCTATTTTATAATTTAACTCGAAATAAAACACCAACTTTCTATTTTCCATGAGTTTGGCACTGTCACTAATGCATCAGTGTCGTGCTTTATAAGCCACGACGCTGCTACTATGCCGCCGTTGCATGCACATCTTTTGAGCTCATGTGACCTCGGTTCTGTGAACTCTTGTCTCAACATTTTCCCTTATATTTCCACAGCGCCGTCACTTTGTCAGACCTCCAAACTTGATTTCTTCATTTTCTTTGCGCTCCCACACCGTGCCTTTCCTTCTCACGTTGTGCCTTAGTACCCCACAACACCACCATGTGTAACCATAGTGCTAACCATGCTTTCGTGGGTTTTTACTCTATTTCTTCTCGTTTTTTCTCATTTTCTTCCTTTACACCTTAATTTCCTGAAAATGCAATAACACCTTGAATTAGAGCTCATTTAGGGATATTTGTACTAAATTTTCAACTAAACTAAATATATATATAAGTCTAAATAATCACTTATTAGTGTCCAGGCTATTAATGCCTACTACGACCTACCTACTTTTGAGGACTTAGGGGTTTCTGATATCCCTTACCTACGCTATACGCATGACTCTCACTACCCTTTCGCGGGTGTTAGGGCAGCTCTCACTTACTTCCCATACCCCAATTGGACCTACACCTCTTCTTCCCAGCAACCTAAACATTTGGTTAATGCCTACTTTAGGAAAGCTCTTAAGGTGTTGTCCTACTTCATCGATGCATCTCTTTACCCTACCAAACAACACGATGATGTGACATGGCCCTGATGTGCGATGTTTTACCATATATGGGCACGTGTTGGTCCCATCGATGTAGGGAGATTCATGTTCGTGGTTATCAGAGAGATGATGAAGACGAAAAAGAACGAGAGCTTCGCAGTTCCTCTACTCGTCACTCACGAGTGCCAACGGGCTAGAGTTCCTCTCAACGATCTCCAGTTTGACATCCCTGCCCAGCTGACCATTTGCTATGAGGATATCTTTGGGTACGACTATTTGGAGGATATGGATATTAAGGATGAGCAGGAGAAAGAGAGAGAGAGAGAAAAATAGAGAGAGAGAGAGAGAGAGAGAGAGCATGAGATGACCGACAGAGCAAGCGATGATAGACCAAGGCTAGGAGAGCCGCGGGGATAAGGAGAGGAGCACGAGCCCCAGCATTGAAACTTCTTCATCTACACCACCACCACCACCACTAGGTGGAGTACTGTCAAATCCTGAAATTTTTAAATTGGTAATTACAGCTAATCCAGGATTAATTATGGTTTTGGCCACGAGTTGGGAGTTAAAGACCGATGAAATTGAGATTTATAATTAATTTTATTATTCTGTGACATGTTCATAGTGTTGTGTACTATATATTATGTTATTTTGTGAAATTCAATTCGGTTGAGTGAATTCGGTGTTTTGCGGGGTTTTGTCTCAATATACGTGTTGAAATGGGTCCCAATGAGTTAAAATATTGACTCAAACTATTGCTTTGAGTTTTTACGAAAAATAATTGAAATTAAGTTTAAAGTTTGAATTTGAAGTTTAAATGGGCTTAAAGAGCTGACGTGGGGATTATGCCTCGATATGTGTGTAAGCCGATATTGGAGATAGTGTGAAATGAGACAAAGTTGTGCAAGATCTTGTTTCAAGTTTTGTGTCGATTGACGGTAGTAGAGGTTTAAATTGAGTCCAAATTAGTGCACGTTTGGTTAAGTATAGCAAAAAGATTGGTCCCAAAGATTTTAGTATGTCATGGACAAATATACGATTTTTGAGATTTTGGTGTGACCAAAATCACTGTTATGGACGTTTCATGAAGATGAACTATTTTGTCGAAAGTTTAGCTCGATTTGGTGAAAAAGGGGATCGAAAATGGGCACCAAAAGTCAAAACATGTCAAAAAAAGGAATTTTGAGAATTAATAAATAAAAAAAATTAAGCTGCTGACAAGCAGTTGAAGGTTATATATATAAACTAAAATCAAACGATATTTTTTTTCATTTACACAAAACGTTTGGTTTGAACGTTCCCTAAACCGGAGCTCCTTACGACCGATTTTCGTTTGATTTCTTTCCCCAACACTGTAGAACATCGCGATATGGTCAATTCAAGCAAAGTTTCCACGGTGGAAATGAGATATTCAACTCGCAATTTGGTAAATTTTCAATGCTGAACATTTTTCCACAATTCAATTTGAATTCACGCGATTTTTTGATTTCTTTCGTGGGGTCTCGATTGAAATTGGTAAGTTGTTAATTGGTGTATTGGATTGATTTGCGTCAATTTATGATAAATTTCACCGACGTGGGTTAGGGATTTTATGAGGTAAACTAATGCAATTCAGTTTATAACTATTTTGGAGATGTTTTAATAGTTGATATTAATTATTGGTTTTAATCCAATTTGACTCCACGGGTTGTGAAAGCATTTTGGTGTTGGTATCGGGTTGTTTCGTGGTGTTTGTTGTTGAATTTTAAGGATTTAATTGTGAAAATATTGATTTGGAGACATTTTTTTAGTTCAAAATAAATAAAGTTTGCATAGTTAATAGGCCATATGAGAAAATTCATAATTTCTCCGTCGGTGGTCTGATTTGGGTGTTTTTGGAGTCTATAGAAAGTAGAACATGAGTACTACAAGTTCCTTTAAGTTCATCATGACAAATATTGAGGTTTTCAAGGTTAAAAAGTTACCTTAAGTTGGCTAGTTGAAAGTTGAAATAGTGACATAAATTAATATTTTTGGAAACTGTTCTCAAGCGTACTTTGATCGCGGCTTTCATTGGGTGTCATGATATGGTTTCACTTGAAGATTGACCCATAATATAATTGGGTACGTAGGAAGTTATTGGAACCATTTTCAAGGTGATCCGACGCTCCAGGAACCCCGAAAAGTAAGCTCGAAGTCGGATTTTTGTAAGGTCAAGTAAATCCCATGGTAACCCTTACATTGTATGATTATAATTTAGTATAAATTGCATTAATCCTTGATATTGTGTTTTTGGTTGTACATGTATAAGGCATTACGAGTCTCATTATAGTGTAGACTATACCGTGGTTATAGAACACTATATTATGCTTGAGGGGCTGGAGTTACTGATACTTTGCATCACGTGGTTATCATGAGATCACGTTGAACTAGATCATACTCCTAGAGTCTAGAGGGACAAGACTCGTTTGGTTACTCTCCCCGCACATGATAATGTTATCTGATTGTGGTCGGATAACAAAAATGGGATGGATTCATTGTAGTATTTAAATTCTTTGGATTATATTGTTGTTTAAATTCCTTGGATTATTATGCATTTGATTATTACAAGTACGATAGTGTCGGATTTACTTATCTAACATTATCAAATTTTTATAATTGGATAATGACAGGTTCTAGCGGTGACAAGGGAAAGGGAAAGCTTTTCGATTATTGATGACTTGCTCTGTTCCTTTCTATTTATGTATGTATTATTTTGAATATGAAATATTGTATAAATGAGTTTTGGGTTCGTGTGAAGTTAGGATCTCTTTTGAAACTATTGAAATGGTTTTGAAACGAATTGGAATTATTTAATGGTTTTAAGACATATTGGTATGCCGCGGAACTAAGGTAGTAATAGTTTAAAAATTTTGAGAGTCTGTGATATGTTAGAATGAATAAATAATTTTTGTAAATGCAATATATATTGTTATGGGGTGGATTGTGAGTCTTTCGACATTTCCACCAAGCTGAGTAGGTTTGTTGAAGATTTTTGAAAGTCGGGTTTTTTGGTGTAGGCTTAAAAATAGAGGAGATGTTGTTGAGATTTTTTTACAAAATTTAGAGGAATAAATAATTAATCTTTACTGAACTTTGAGGTTTAAGATTTACTTTAGAATCATTTGTGGTTGATAAAGAATTATATTTGATAATTACTCTGATAGATTTTTAATTATTTATTGATGGAGAGGTTAAGGCTGCTAGATTATCAGTGGATTAAGGTAATCTATGACCAAAATGAGATCAGTAGTTTCTTATATCATGATAACATGTGGCATCAACATGTGCATGATCACCCTCTATAGCCAACTCCATCGACACCGGATAGTCCATTCATTATCATGTCGGACTACCAGGTTTATCGCACGCACGAAGAGTATGGAGCACCCTCATCCTCTTATTCTTCACAGAATATGCAGACACCATTCTAGACCCTGCAGCCTAATGCGCAGCAGGATAACTCCAACGAGTCTGAGAGTTGAGTTTTTGTCTTTCTATGTATTTAAGAGAGAAACTGAGAAACTTCATATTTTTGTATTATATTCAGAGAAGCTACAGTCTCATGATGTTGTATTTTGTACTATCACCACACAGCACATCATTTACATGCATTTTCAGCTCATACATGTACTTATTTCATTCCATTTTATTCCATTCAGTTTCTTATCTTCCATTATTCGGTGTTTCTTATCTTTTGGAATGTGTATTGGTTGTCTGACTTTCTTGAACCTTGAGGACAAGATTCAAGATAAGTTTGGGGGTATATAGATATGCAGTTGGATGGAATAAATGGATGAACCATAAGGATTTTCAATAAATTCTTGTGATTTTTCAGAATTCTTTTTGGGTTTTCTGGCGAAATACAGGTAATATGGTTTCATTCATTTCATGGATTAATGGATTGGAAGGTTGAACACACTTCCATAGCATGTGAATTTTTTCTTCTTTTTGTTTTTCCATTTGTTTTGAGCCTAAATGAATTGCCAGTTCTAGCTTAGAATAATGGTCGACAATTTTTGGATTCATATGTGGAATGATGTTGCCAATTATGGATAAGACCTTAGGTAGAGCATAGGTGAAACATAATGTTCTTGTGACTGGTCTATTGATTGAGTCTACACCAAAAAGTGCTAGTGTGGAGCCAAGGCTTTTATGCTATATATGAAAGCAGGTAGATGGTCATAATAGGACAAGAGTTAACTTAATCTCTACAGATTTCAAAATAGGTTTACATGTTGGGGTATGCGCCCTAGGCCAATTCTGTAAACATTGTTTAACTATTATAAGTAGATGCATGTTTCTTTTATAATAGTATCAATGGATGATTATTGTATTATTCTAAATGTCCCTAGTCAGTTACTATCGAGGGAACAATAATAAATTAAGACTAGTATTAGTCTTGATTGATAATCATGTGATGATTATGCGTATACGAATATGGATCAAAATAATGGGTATCTGTTGGGAATAGATGCTGGACCAACCCGCTATGAGAACACTACATGGTCAATGTCATAAGTGATTCTCATGAGAGTGATATCATTTAGTCATTTGACTTGAGATCACCTGAGACTCCAACATTAGGAACACAATGATTTGATACAATCAAACGTTGTCTTTAACCGGATGATTATAAAGATTGTGATTGGTCATTGTTCGACTAATGTATGGATGTTGTATGATTAAAATGGAATTTGTTCCTCTCTTTTAGAGAGCGATATCTATTGGGCCCCTCGATATGTTAGACTGATAAATTGCTACGCCTAGTGAATTGATTGGATTATTGTCACTTGACAATTTCAGTCTACTCGGAGATCGAGACTAGTAGATTGAACTATAAGGGTGACATTCCATGTCTTAGGCTCAATCAAAAGATATCGCGTGACAAAGGGATATGATATACACTGTTTGTTAGGTTGTATCAATTTATTGATCTTCATGCTACTTGGGTAGTCATAATGCCTTGCTAGAGACCACTTATGACTTGTATACTAAAATGGTTTTGGTTCACTGCCAATGTTTTATGAACCTATTGGGTCACGCATAAAGAACGAATTTGCGCGATTTAATATTGTCCGGGTTAATGAATTTTATTTGATAAAACTCAATTTGAATATCCTCATTAAATGTCATAGTTTGACTAGGATTCAAGATTCTCATACATTTCTAGTGTGACTAGAAATTTTGTCTCTTAGTATATCCTATTTTGAATAGGACTCTAATTGGAATTATAGTATGAATTTAATTCTTATTTGAGTTTTAGATAAATTACAACTCTTATTGGATTAGTAATTGTAGATTATCTATAACTCTATCCTTTTTAGAGTTGGACTTTATCTAGGACTCTATTTGGAGTGTGACTAGGAGATGGAGTTTTTTTACGACTCGACCTAGTGTACTATAAATAAGACATTAGGGTCACTATTGTTGTAGAGAATTCCCGAGAGAGATTTTTCCTAGAGAATTTTTGTTAGAATTTTTGTCTAAAGATTTTTTAGGGCTAGCACTCCGGATTGTGATCGTCCGTTTGTAGATTTCTGATAGAGGACGTTCGTCTCTGGCAGCGTCTTAAAAGAATCGAACAACACGAAACAAGGCAGACATGGAGTTATTCTTGCTAAGGTATGATTTTTTATTGGCACATCAATTTAATTGAATCAATAGGATCTTGGTTTAAGGATGTTCGAAAAGGTTTCGGAAACTTCTTCTGCGTATGATCCCCGAAACCCAACAATGATATCAGAGCATTGGTTGGGATTCCATTAATTTTTGATGCTCTAGTTTTGATCTATTTGTCTAAGTTATAAGTTCTATATATAGATGATAATTGTTATCATAAAATTTATTAAAATAAGCAGAACAACATTTTTTTACGCGTTGAACTGCGCACAATCCACAATGAAGTTCGTGATAAGTTTTGGGGTGGTCAAAAGAGAGTTGAATTCGTGCATTCATTAGTTGCTTACATGGTGAGGTTAATAGATACCAAGCCAGCGTAGAAATCAGACCTTTCTAGCTTGTTATGGCGCCTCATAATATCATGTTCATGGCTAGTTGCGGCAACAAAAATCGACTCCTAAATATTCACGCATTAATGTGGGTATAGAACTTTAAGCTAGGTATAACACTCATGTAACGTGTTGGTTTATGATTAATTGGATTAACATATATATAATACGTGGCACAAATGGTTTGTGTTCAAATTAGTTTTGATTGATCAGTTGATATATATATCTTCAGTTAAGATACTACATGGTTATTAATTGCAAGTGCCACGTGATGCATGAGATGCATACACGTTTGTTGAATTGTTGGTTTGCAGGCATGTGGATAACTAGTAATTATGGTTTAATTATCTAATGTTCCATGCAATGATGTCATCGTGAATCACCATCACTGGATTTGCTTCACCTATAATATAGTGATAATCTATCGTGCTAATGTAGTTTTGATTCACGTGCACACCTACACTTTCAAGCCTACTAGTAACGTGCACATCTACATTATCTATATCCACTAGTGGTCTCTAGTTAGAACACCCTTGGTGCACATCCACGTGACTATGATAAGGTTAAAAATTAATTTTATTAATTTTATTGTTGCATTAAATTTTAATGGCAATATTTTAATTAAAAGGTTTTAATTAAATTGATGCCGATAAATAAACTCGGGGTAAATTATTTTATCAATACGATTGACATAAAAAGGAATTTTATTATTCGATAATTAAATTTCTAAGCATTGATTAACGCTTTTTGACCCCGCCCACACTGGTAGGCTAATATAACTACATAGAATTTTTTTATTAATGAATAGTATTTAAATTTCTTGAGTTTTAATTTTATGATGCTAGAATTAGTCATTGTAAAACACTACATGGATCATAAAACTTGATAAAAAACCCTCGATTAGAATTTTAAGTTAATGCCACCCATTTTAAACACTTGTCAATGCCTCGATCAGATCAATATGGGTCTGCCTTCGAAGGGTGTATTGTTTTATCTTGGTGAGGCAAGCTGGGTAACGGTTACCTGGATGTTTTAAATTGGTTTGACTTAATAAAGTTATCAAAACGGTTTTGGGCTTTAGGCATAGATGAGACGTAACATGTCGTGACATATGATGTCTAGGTCTCATAAAGAACCTATGAGTTGCATATGATGCAATTGGTAATGGTTTCCTACCTAAATAACTTGATTTTGAGTGTCATGCCTTAGCTGTCTCAAAATTAAGTGAAATATGAATCTTAGTTCACTAAATTAATATTAACGAGGGTTATTAATTTAGTGGGAGTTTAATTACTCACTAATAAATTATTTTGCATAATCTTCTTGGTGTAGATGTTAAACTTCTAATAACACTAATCCAGAGTAACTGCGATCAATCCTTGATAAGAATAAAATAATTTCTAAGGCTAATTTCCCTGTTTTAATTAGAAAATTGATAAATGTTATCAATCATAAAACAAGGATGTATGTCTTAGATTAATGATTCCTTTAAACTACCATCTATTAGTATAAGGATTATATGTCATGTTAGCAAATATAAAATCGGACTTTATGAAACATTATGGCCGTGAAAACTAATGACATGATAGTGACGCTGAAGGAAATATTCTAATAGTAAGTCACACGGGAAGGGCATAAGATTGTAAAATTCCTAGATTCTTGGAAAATGGTTGAGAAACTATTAATATGTCATTATGTTTGGAACATGAAAGAACTATATTAATTATCTTAAAATGCAAAAATCTTCATGTGCCAAAAGTTGGCGGTAGATTTGATCTATAATTCATCAAAATAGTTTTAAACTACATAATTTGAAAGACATGGAGAACACTGTTTACAGTTGCATATGATGTTTAAAATTGCAAGACAAAATAATAAAAATGGGCCTTAGATATATATTTGATGGTTCGTAACACAAAAGAATTTAATAAATAAGATAAAGGGAAGGTAAAAGCTACAAAAGGTGTTTGTGTCGAACACAAAAACCTTAGTTGTGAGGTAGACTTTGCCAAGTTCTAAAAAAAGCCTTAAAGAACGGATATCATTTTTCATAGAATGAAATTGTTCATTTTATAATGAATTACAAATCCTATCAGGAAGACATAATTTTGACTTGTTACGAATATTTCAAAATGAGTATAAAAAAAAATAATCACTTGGCAAACTATTAACATACTTTGATGAGATCAAGGTGGATAATATTTAAGCCAAGAGTTTAAGTGGACATCTTTGAAATTGTGAGATTGTCTTGCAATTAATTCCACTAGGAACGTCATTTGAGAAATGATGTTTTAAGAGGAGAAATCGAACTATATAGGATATAAATTGATTTATGATGTGTCACACAAAATTTCCTATGATGTCTTATTAAGGCTATACATTAAAAACCAAGGCACTCGCACTAAACCTTACTTTCGTTAATCTGGTTGATAAAACTCTATATATGATATGGAATAAGAAGACGTAGTTTGTCTTTTTTTTTTTAGATTTGAGGAGACGAGACTTGCGTAAGAAGTTAAGTCACATAAAGTTTGATGCCTAAATCTTTTGTGTCTAATTGAGGTTGAACACTATGATACTATTTTATACAATTGAGAACAAATTGTTCGTTGCTAAAAAATGATGTCTTTCTAAATAAAGTATTTATTTTAAAGACACTATTGGGAATAAAGTAAATCTTGAAATGTCTAAGTGCCACAAATGAGAACCGAACCACTTTAGGAAGATCAACAATGTTTTGAACTAGTTGAGTATACACAAGTAACATATATCTCTTGAAAATCTAGAATAATTAAGAATTAGCCAGAGAGATTTGGAATTTCTTATTATTAATAGTTGTGATGTATTTTTGATACTGGATCAGAATGAATCACTACTTATCAAGAGACATGACTCGTCTAGATTGAATGAAGAAACTAAGTGTTATTAACTCTAAATTTCAATTCATGTATGTTAACCAAGCTTGGAAATTGAATTATTTACCTAAAGATGGTATGACCATTGGATGTAAATGAATTCAAGTGACATGAAAAAGAAAAGATGCATACTTAAAGCACGGCTTATCGAAAATCCCAATCTAAATCAAGGTGTTGATTATGGTAAGATTTTCACTGGTAGCTAAGCTCAAGTTCTAGAATTCTATTGTCATTACTTCATAGTTTGACTATAAGATATGAAAAATGGATGTCAAAAATAGCATTGCTCTATGCTCCTTAAAGATGTGTATGATACAACTTAAGGGTTTTTTTATTATTTTAAGAATTTGAGAAAGGTATGCAAGCTTAAAAGATCCATTTATGGATTATAGTAAGCTTATCAGAGACGGGAACTTTGTTTTGATGAAATAATTAATGAATTACATTCATTGAATCGAAGATAAACCTTATGTATACAAAAAGGTTAGTGGGAGCGCAATTATCTTTCTGAATCTGTATGTTAATGATATATTATTCATTGGAAACGACGTCTTAATCCTGCGGAATGTCAAGTCTTGGTTAAAGAAGGTTTCTCAATGTGTTCTTAGCTAATTATGCCTATATCCTTGTGATATAGATCTATGGAGATAGATCTAAGAGGCTAATTGCTTTAAATAAAAGTGCTTATATAGACAAATAACTAAAAAGGTTTCAGTGTATGAGATTATTAAAAGAATTCGTACTTATGTTTTATAACATAAGTCTCTGCAAGACTTAAAGTCTTAAGACAAATGATGAGCGAGACAATGTGAATATGATTTCTTATGCATTAGCTATAAGAATCCTCATATATGTTATACTTTGCATTCAACTTGATATGTCATATGCTTTGGGCAAAACATACATATATCTCATAGATTCTAGTGAGGGTCACTGGATATTTATTAATATTCTTAAGTACTTCAGAAGCACTTGAGATATGTTATTAGATTTGCAGAGGTTTTAAAGATATGAGTCTTGTAAATAGTTAAACAATGCAAACTTTCAAATTAATATAAAAGATTAATGATCGCAATATGGATATGTGTTAACTTCGTAGGAATGAGTTGAAAATGTTCTAAACTCACTCTAACAAGTCCTATAACATAAACTGAGTTTTTAGCAACATTTCATGTAGTCAAAGAAAATGTTTAGATTATAAGGTTCATGATTGAATAAGGTGTGGTTCCACGTGTTGGAAGTAATGTTGGCTTTTATTATAAAACCAATGGACAAATTTAAGTTATGAAACCTAAATCACAGTATAGATCTAAACGATCACTTGAGCGTTTTTGTCTTATAAAAGAGAGAACGTAAAGATTTGCAAAACACCAATAACAAACAATATAGCAGATACATAAACAAGTTTTTTCCACTAAAAATGCATTAAGGTTACTCGGTATTGGATACGTGTAGGATTGAACCTAGTGCAAGAGGGAGATGTTGGGGTATGTGCCCTATACCAATTTTATAAACGTTGTTTAACTATTATAAAGAGATGCATGTTTCTTTTATAATATTATCCATGGATAATTATTGTATTATTCTAAATGTACCTAGTCAGTAATTATTGTGGGAACTATAATAAATTAAGACTAGTATGAGTCTTGATTGATAATCATGTGATGATTATGCATATATGAATACGGATCAAGATAATGGGTATCTTTTGGGAACAGATGCTGGACCAACCAGCTATGAGAACACTACATGGTCAATGTCATAAGTGATTCTCATGAGAGCTATATCATTTAGTCCTTTGACTTGAGCCCACCAGAGACTCCAACACTGGGAACACAAAGATTTGATACATTTAAACATTGTCTTTAACCGGATGATTATAAAGATTGTGATTGGTCATTGTTCGACTAATATATGGATGTTGTATGATCAAGATGGAATTTGTCCATCTCTTTTAGAGAGATATCTATTGGGCCCCTCGATATGTTAGACTGATAAATGGCCATGTCTGGTGAATTGATTGGATCAATGTCACTTGAAAATTTCAATTTACTCGGAGATCGAGACTAGTAGATTGAACTATAAGGGTGACATTCCATGTCTTAGGTTCAAAAGATATCGCGTGACAAAGGGATATGATATACACTGTCTGTTAGGTCGTATCGATTTATTGATCTTCATGCTACTTTGGTAGTCATAATGCCTTACTAGAGACCGCTTATGACTTGTATACCAAAATGGTTTTGGTTCACTGCCAACATTGTATGAACTTATTGGGTCGCACGTAAAGAATGGATTTGCATGATTTAATATTGTATGGGTTAATGAGTCTTATTTGATAAAATTCATTTTGAAGATCCTCATTAAATGTCCTAGTTTGACTAGGATTCAAGATTCTCATACATTTCTAGTGTGACTAGAAATTTTGTCTCTTAGTAAATCTTATTTTGAATAGGACTCTAATTGAAATTATAGTATGACTTTAATTCTTATTTGAGTTTTACATAAATTACAACTCTTATTGGATTAGTAATTGTAGATTATCTATGACTCTATCCTTTTAAGAGTTGGACTTTATCTAGGACTCTAATTGGAGTGTGACTAGGAGATGGAGTCTTTTTACAACTCGACCTAGTGTACTATAAATAAGACATTAGGGTCACAGTTGTTGTAGAGAATTCCCGAGAGAGATTTTTCTTAAAGAGTTTTTGTGAGAATTTTTTTCTAGGATTTTTGGGGCTAGCACTCCGGATTGTGATTGTCCATTTGTGTGTTGATTTCTGATAGATGACGTTCGTCTCTAGCAGTGTCTTAAAGGAGTCGAACAACACAAACGAGGTAGACATGAAGTTATTCTTGCTAAGGTATGATTTTTTATTGACACATCAATTTAATGGAATCAATAGGATCTTGGTTCGGGGATGTTCGAAAAGGTTTTTAAAACTTCCACTGCACATGATCCCCGAAACCCAACATTACATCCATTTGAAATTGAGAATAATTTAAGATTAAGCTTAGGGGAAGATATAGGTATTGTTTGTTTAGCCCTTAGCCTTAGCACACCTATAATTTATCCCTAGTTAGCCCAGTTGAGCCAACCCAACCTAATTTTTCATCCCCTGTCATGAAACACGTAACCTAAAGCCTTACAATCCTTTTACCTACATTGGAAGGGTAACTTAATCATAATGAAAGTGAGAAGTGCTAACATGAGTTTTTAAATAAAAAACAAAGTGTCCCACAGATTCCACAGGAAAAGTAGTAGGGTATCTAGTGGTAGGGAAAAAGTGAGAAAAGAGCGAAATCCACTAGAAATGGAGTAGGGACCGTACTAAAAAAATATATTTAGAAAAAAATAGAGAATATATAAGTGAAATTAATAAAGGCGAAAATCTCTAGAAAGTCCTCAAATAACAAGATTTAGCTCGAGTGCTTGTAGCTAGATTAAGTAAGTCTTTCCTATGCTTTGAATCCTTTAATATCCATTTCCTTGTTACCCCAGCCCAGCCATAATAACCCAAAAGAAAGTCCTATTAACTCTAAATGATGTTTTGAATGTGTCAATGGAATGATTGTACAAGTTTCTATTTGTGGAATCTTGGTATTCAATGCCCTATTTAGATATTGTATTTTTTCGGCTTGTTAAAAGTTATGAGGTAACTCTTGATTAATTTATGGCTTTAGTCTTGATGAAGCCTAGTGTTTGGCGGAGTATTCCTCATAAAAGTGGTCGAAATATCTCGACTCAAAGTAACCGACTTTGCTTGAGTGTTCTTGTTCTCCATTTGGCAGTTTTTAAGAAAAATTGGACGAAACCATTAAAGTTAGAGTTGGGCATTATAAAAGCTAAAATGTGTATTATGTGTGAAAGTTAATTATCTTAGGGCGATTTTACCACTGATTTCATGACTTTCATCATCATTTATACTGTTAAATCATTGTTTTTCTATTTTCAATTCAAAATAGCCTTTTGTATAAAAAGGAGTGATTTCCACATAAATTCACTCAAAAAGCTGAAAATAAGCATAACGTCTTGGCAGAGATCTCATCATAAGGCTAAATCGCCAAGGAATCGTTGAACCAAATATGACTAGATTGAAAGAAGCTCACAAGAAATATTGCAGGAAAGCCTCGTAAAGACCCGAGAAAAAGACGAAACTCGTATCTCGAGAAAAAAACTTAACGCCTCCATAACGATTTGGGCATGTATGTAGGGCACTGGCACATTGCTAGGCTCGATTAAAAAAAATTAGACATAAACAGAGCAACGCAACGATGTCGTAGAAATTTCCCAACTATTTAGCATTTTGTACATACGGCGCAGGGAAGATCCAAATATTGTTGGTTTTAATTCAGTTTTTTCTCAAGATTTCGATTTATATATGATTATATCATATTCCTGCTATATCTATGAGACCTCAGAATAAAAAATGTGGAGACCGAGAGTTCTAGATATAGAGTTCTGTAGAGAGTTTTGGAGAGGAAGCTTTGGTGCTAGGTGTTGGGGCATGTGCCCTAGGTCAATCTAGAAACATTATTTATCTTATAATTTTAGTTAATAAAATAAAGGGTTTCGTTTGTTGTTTTATTATAAGTGATTACATGTTTACCTTATAATAAGATTCATGGGTATTTGTTGAAATATCCTAAATGTCCCTAGCCGCTCATTATACTGGAAACTATAATGAATTAAGAGTAGTGTGAATCTTGATTAATGGTCATGTGATGATCATGTGTATAGAGATAAGAATCGAAATCATGAGTATTTTTTAAGGAATAAGGTATTGGACTGACCCAATATGAGAACATCACATAGATTAAGTCATAGGTGTTACTCATGATAGGTGTATCATTTAGTCATTCGACTTGAGATTACCATAAACTTCAATATTAAAAGCATAGTAATTTGACATAATCAAATGTTGTTTTTAACCGGACAATTATAAAGATTGTGATTAGTTACCATGTGAATAATATGTGAAGGTGTGTAATCAAAATAAAATTTTTCCCTCTCATATAGAGAGATATCAGCGATCCATCGATATGTTAGACTATTAAATGGTCGAGTCCAAGTAAATTGATATGATCAATGTCACTTGGATGTTTTAAGTCTACCTAAAGATCGAGACTAGTACGATTGAACATTAAGGGTGACTTTCCATGTCGTGTGTTTAATCAAAGGATATCGCAAGACAAAAGGATATGATAGATGTTATTCATTAAGTTGTATCTATTTTGATATTCATGTTACTTGGATAGTCATAATGCCTAGCTAGAGGCTGCTTATGACTTATGTACCAAAATGGTTTTGGTTCACAACGGTCACACACAAAGAATGGCTTTGTGCAATCTCAATTGGTCAAGAGTAATGAGTTTTATATAATAAAATTCATGACGTAAAAGTCCTTACAATTTATTATATGATAACTTATTAATAGGGGTGTATGTGTAATTTGCTTGAATTGCTTAAATATAATAGTTGTATTATGAATAAGTTTTTTAATTAAGGTTTTTTACATATTTAAATAGAGGTTGAAACCATAAAACGAAATAAGATTTCATTTTAGCTATTTTCGAGTTCTTTAGATTTTGGGAGAGAAAAAATGTTTTCTATCTCTCTTAGGGCTAGCACTACAAATTGTAGTCACCGTTCGTGTGTGGATTTCCGATAGAGGACGCATACTTGTACATCTTGGAAATCGAACAATCAGAGAAGGAAATCACAGATTAAGGTATGATTTACTTTTGTAGTTCTTGTTTAATAAAACTTATTTTCGTTCCCATTAGGGTTTCTCAAAAAAATTGTTTTGAATTTTCTGCTGCGTATGAACCCCAAAACCCAACAATAGGTTTTTCTTTTGAAGTTTTGTGCGAAGACTTTTTTAAGTTTTTGCATTTTGAGATATATATTTAATAAATTCAAGATTTGCATTTACGATTATGAGTGGCTAAATTCCACTATCTAGGCCAAGGTATTTGAATTATAGGGATTCATAGATTCTTGAGATTTATGTGCTTCGATTCTTAACTTGTTTGTTACTATTTTTTGTATTCTTATTTGCATTGTTATTTAAAGGTTTTTTATTAAAGTTTTAAACCTTAAGTTCCTTCCTTTTTGTTTGTAAGTGCATGTGCATGGCGATTATGGTTAGAAATTATTGCCAGTGATCCTGCTGCTGCTCGGTAAGGGGAATTACATTAGGTGGGAAGTAGGGCCTTATCTGTTGGCAAACGACGAGCCCTTATGCATTTAGGATATGAGATAGGCCACAGTGTATTATAATTTTCATGTGACAGGTAGACAATTCGACGCTAGTTACCACTCATGATAGATATTCTCATAGACTGCTAATGATGCTAGTTTGTTGAAAGCCTACAACATATCCGGTGGCTTTGCGAGTTTAGTTAGTATGTGGTTATATCTAGTTAGTATGTGGTTATATCGCACATTCCCTCAACTAACATGAGGAGAACGAGGTGGAGAGAGTCACTATTGAAGGTCACCCAAGAGAGGGGTGAATTGGGTGTGATGGCCAAATTTGACTTTTTACAACTTTCTTTGCTAATCTCCTAAGTTCACTTCAAAAGTTTATTTAGATGAGCGCATATATTTGTGATTGCAATAGTGATGTAGCGGAATGGTTCAAGTAAGTGAAATGCTACACTAGGAGAAAGGGGTAGAAGATATGGAAGTATACAATAGATTTATAGTGCTTCGATCCCTCGGATCTACATCCACCACCAAACCTCCCCAGTTATGATTTTGAACCAATACTTATATTCCAATAAGTGAACAACCCCAAGCCCGTAAGCTAATTAGTGTGCCTAGTCACCACTAGGCCTTTTACAACCACCTAGTCTCAACTAGGAATTTGACTTGCCTAGATGCAACTAGGACTTTACCTTGCCTATTTCCCGATAGGCTTACAATCTCTCCTATATACCAATAAGACTCACAACTTGGTCTATTCACCAATAGACCTTACAAGCTTTACAAATTAAGAATGATTTGTCGCTTACTATAAGTAAAGCTGTATAAGATGCTCTCCTCTCACAAGCCAAATGTAATATTAAGATGAAGTAATGCAAGTCAGACTTTGCCAGTTGAGATGCCTTGTAAATCAACTTTTATAGGCTAACTCTCAATATTCAAACCAACAAAGAAAAGTATATATTAAGCCCAAGTTGGTTCCAAAGAATGGTTAATTGATGCACAAATGCAAAATGCAAGTTTAAGCTCAAGTTGTGCAATCAATATCTAGGGTCACAAATAGATTAATATTAAGAAAGAAACCCTTGTGAGTATGTTGTCAAAACAACATAAACATGAAACCAAACAAACGAATATAAATTAAGCACAATTAGGTATCAATTCAATTCAATGCACACATGAAAGATCACGATTAAGTTCAAGTAGTGCAACCAAAATCTCGGGTCTCAAAAAGATAAAGCTTAAGAACGATAAATATGTTGTCAAAACAACATAAGCATGAAACCACAAATGCGAATATAGATTAAGCATAATTGGGTTTCAAGTCAATTCGATGCACTATGAGAAATTGCAATTAAGCTCTAGTAAATGTACTCTCAACTTTGGGTTTAACAAAAATAAAGATTAAGTTCAAAACCCTTTTTGGTGGTGTCACGCACACACTTCAAAGAAAAATAGCCACTATAAGAATAGGTTAGGCTTTATGTGTTTTTCAAGTCTCGCATACACAAGTGATTCAAATTTTTGCTAAATAGGTGCAAGTTTGTTCTAGGTCTTATCTAGACATGATATTAGGCTCGACACACTGTAGAAACTTGTTCAAATCAGTCACATATGGTTCCCACACAAATCATTGGCAATAAGATATAGATTAAACACAAATAGTGTAGGGAAAAATGTAATCTTACAACCCAAGATGTGAAGATGGTTTTGATCGATTGGGACAGCGGGTTGAGGACTCTAAAACACCTCTTTTCGCCTTACTTGGTTTGCATAAGATCAGCCATCAAAGCTCTCAAGTGAGTGTGTGTATTTTTTCTTCACCCTTTTGTGCTAAAATTCCATTTTTTACTTTTTTGAGTATTTGTGAGTTGTTAGGATCAAAAGCATGTTCAAAGTGTTTATAGGGTTCTTTCCATACCCTTTTTACTATTTATAGCCATTGTAGTGATCCAAGGGTCCAGAAAAATCCACCAATTCAAATTAAAGGTGTAGATGTTTCACTTTTAAAAAGTTGTCAGAAATGCTATAAGCGCGCTAGATTCTGGAGTTAGCGTGCTAATCTCTCAGTTAGCACGCTAAAGAATCTCATTAGCACGTTAACTCCGCAGGTAGCGTGCTAATGATGCCATTAGCGCGCTAACCAGCATGGCCTGAAAATAAATATTTTCAGCCCTTGAGTTAGCGACCCCCTATCGCATCCTTGAGCTTAACAAACCTCTTAAAACATGTTAGATATGTTTATTATGGGTCGTAAAACTCATTTGGGTGGTCCGAATGTTTTCACAAACCCCAAAAATGGAAATTCCCGATTTCATGAAGTGCACAGGGGCTTTTCTATAAATAGTTTTAAAGTGAACCGAAAACCTATCTAAACTGATACCAGTGCATCCAAAATCAAAACCAACAATATGCGCACCTCAAGTTCATGCCATACAACTCATTTGCATGATTTAAAACGTTTTATAACTCACGAATTACAAAATCATGAAATGCATAAATTTAAGTTCTTGAAAACATGAAATTTGTGAAATGCATGAATCTAATGCATTTGGCTCATGTAGTTGAACTTCTTATACCTTACAATTGATGTACATAGCTCCATATATTCTTTCTGGTGCCTTTCCTTGCCTTGATCAAATTACAAGCTCTTCAATTCTTATTTCTTCCATTTTATCCATTCCATTTGAACTCGAATTCTTTGGTAACTCGAATCGTTGGTAGCCTTTGAACTTGTGAGTTCTAACAATGATGGATTGCTATGAAATACTTGACAAACATGTTAGTACAATTTCACGTTGTTCGTTGCCATCAAAATCTCGAAACAGAGTTTAAGTGATGAAACACTTAGTCCAACAATCTCCCTCTTTTTGATGATAACATACAACCGTGAACTTGACAAATAAACATAGTTATTAAAAGCATATCAAGATCATAGTGGTCAAGTTCAGTGTATATATTTCTCCCCTTTTTGATAACATCAAAAAGCGGGTACAAACTCTCCCCCTATCAATAGGCATCAAGATGAATACAAGAGAGCATAGATAATTCATCCATTCATGAAATTTTAGAAAACACATGGAGTGGGAGTCAAAGAAAATGCCATTCATTCATAGATAATGAGTCAAATATATACAACATTCATGACATTACTTCCTAAAAAATATGAAAGATAAGATAATGTAGCGCAAATATAAATCGACATGGATATGAGTTAAAATTTTATATGTGATGTTCAAGAATGAACTCTTACTCATACAATAACCAAGATACTCTCCCTAACATTATCAAACTAAAGCTCCCCCTAAACATATGCAACTAAGTTAGCGCACTAATAGTCATACTTAGTGCGCTAATTGCTCACTGGAATTGTCAAAATTATTTTTTTTAGTTTTTGGAGGATAACTCTGATTCACCTCATACTTCATGGACACTTCACTAATGACATATAAAACAGGGTTGGAAGAGCTAAAACATGTGTGGAAGGTCCGATACAAGAATCATGCCTAATTCTTGCCGAATCTTGGAAAATTGATCTCTATGGCTTGGTGAATATATCAACTAGTTGATTCTCACTGGACACATGGATTAGTTTAAAGTCACCCTTTTAGACATGGTCGCGAAGGAAGTGGTGCCTAATCACTCATCATGCTCATTTCAAACTCACATGTCATCAAAGATGAAAATTCTTTACATAAATGCTTGTTTGACGACTCAAAAATGATATCATCCACATAGATTTAAAATAGGAGCACGTTATCATTTTTTATCAAAATGAACAATGTAGGATCTAATAAATCTTTTGTTAAGAAGGAGTGCACATAGCCTATCATACCAAGCTCTAGGAGCTTGTCTCAATCCATATAATACCTTTTAAAGACGATAAACATGACTTGGGTTAACATGGTCTTCAAAATCTGATGATTGGTCTACATATACCTTTTCATTAATGAAGCCATTTAAAAATGCACGTTTGACGTCCATTTGGTCTATTAAGGACCATTGTAGCAAGTATAAGTAAGTAACATTCGAATTGCTTCTATTCTTGCTTTCGGTGTCAAGGCTTCTTCATAATCAATTCCTTTATCTTGATTGTAGTATTGTGCAACCCACATAGCCTTGTTTCACACTCTCCCTTCTCATTCTTTTAGTTTCGAAAGACCTATTTTGGTTCCTATGATTGTTTGGTACATAGGTCTAAGAACTAGGATCCACACCTTGTTCATTACAATGTGTCCTAAACTCGAATTCACTTGAAACACTTAAGTTAGACTTAATTCTCACATACCAATCTAATACCTAGCTTCACTCATATTCTAAAGTTAATCTAATTCAATCTATGTATCATGGGCTTTGGTACCCAAATTTCTTTGAATTTGGTTAGCTTCTAGGAGTGTTTCTTTTGGTACTTATGCCTTAATGTGAGGCTTGACTCTAGAATAAGTCCTATTTGGTCCATGGAATGATTTAAACTTGTAAAACCTCCTACACTTCCCTAGTTGAGCTTCTAAGTATAGGCACTTGTATTTCTCTAGGTTAAGCTCTAATTTCACACTTTCCTTCTCATTAGTGACATTTGTTCCCAACATTGTCCATTCATCTAATCTCTCTTGAAGAACTTGATCTTGACTCTTTAAGGCCTTGTTCTCTTCAAGAATGCTCTTATTTTTTTCAAGACTCATGTTAAATGTGCATTGAAGAGTCATCAACTTATCTAATATAAGTTGAATCATGTTCTTGAGGTTATCATTCTCTTTTATGAGATTGTCCAAGTCTAGTTCAAGCTTCTTGCTCAAAGTGGACAATTCATCAAAAAAGGAATCATGAAGGCAATCAATGTTAGTAAATGAATCAACAATAAAGTCCCCTTCATGAGCATGGGAGTGCATATACCTATCATCATCATTATTTGGCACATAAGAATCCATAGGTCTAAGATCTTCATGCATGTAAGCATCTTTATCATCAACATGTGTAGTAATGTGAATTTGTTCATCATGAAGAGATAAAGGAGCAATAGAGTCACTAGATGGCAATAAATCATCACACTTGCTTGAATATAACGAGACGTGAGAATCATGACTATGGCTATAAATCTCTTCTGATCTTCTCCATATCTCCCTAGATTAAGTGCATGAAGAATGTCTAGTCTTATATCACCGGGAATGCTAGAAAGGAGAATATGTCTAATTTCATCATCGAGTCTCACTAGCCTCTATTCTTCCCTATTCCATTTTTTCTTTGGCTTAGGCACTACAACATCATTCACTACTCTAACCGGAGTGTATGGACCATTTTCTAAAATGCCCCACATCTCATGTGATTGGGCTCTAAGGTATGTTCTAAACCTTATCCTCCAACTCCTAAAAACAGAATCCCTAAGCATAAGTGGAATGGTAGCATCAACACTGAAATTCATGGCCATTGATACTTTAGCTCTAGGATACAAATCCAAATATTAAGAGCACCTGCTCTGATACCAATTGAAGGTCACCCAAGAGGGGGTGAATTGGGTGTGATGGCCAAATCTGACTTTTTACAACTTTCTTTGCTAAACTCCTAAGTTCACTTCAAAAGTTTATTTAGATGAGCCCGTATATTAGTGATTGCAATAGTGATGTAGCGGAATGGTTCAAGTAAGTGAAATGCTACACTAAGAGAAGGGAGTAGAAGAGATGGAAGTACACAATAGATTTATAGTGGTTCGATCCCTCGGATCTACATCCACTACCTAACCTCCCCGGTTAGGATTTTGAACCAACACTTATATTTTAATAAGTGAACAACCCTAAGCCCGCAAGCTTAGTGTGCCTAATCACCTCTAGGTCTTTTACACTTGCCTTACCGCAATAAGGACTTTTACGACCACCTAGTCTCAACTAGGAATTTGGCTTTCCTAGATACAACAAGGACTTTACCTTGCCTATTTCCTGATAGGCTTACAATCTCTCCTATATATCGATAGGACTCACAACTTGGTCTATTCACCAATAGACCTTACAAGCTTTACAAATTAAGAATGATTTGTCGCTTACTATAAGTAAAGCAGTATAAGATGTTCTCCTTTCACAAGCCAAATGTAATCTTAAGATGAAGTAATGCAAGTGAGACTTTTCCAATTAAGATGCCTTGTAAATCAACTTTTATAGGCTAACTCTCAATATTTAAACCAACAAAGAAGAATATAGATTAAGCCCAAGTCGGTTCCAAAGAATGGTTAATTGATGCACAAATGCAAAATGCAAGTTTAAGCTCAAGTTGTGCAATCAATATCTAGGGTCACAAATAGATTAATATTAGGAACAAAACCCTTGTGAGTATGTTGTCAAAATAACATAAACATGAAACCAAACAAACGAATATAAATTAAGCACAATTAGGTTTCAAGTCAATTCAATGAACACATGAAAGATCACGATTAAGCACAATTAAGTTTAAGAACAAAAACCATTGTAAATATGTTGTCAAATCAACATAAGCATGAAACCACAAACGCGATTATAGATTAAGCATAATTGGGTTTCAAGTCAATTCGATGCACTATGAGAAATTGCAATTAAGCACAAGTAAAATACTCTCAACTTTGGGTTTAACAAAAATAAAGATTAAGTTCAAAACCCTTTTTGGTGGTGTCACGCACACACTTCAAAGAAAAATAGCCACTACAAGAATAAGTTAGGCTTTATGTGTTTTTCAAGTCTCGCATACACAAGTGATTCAAATTTTAGCTCAATAGGTGCAAGTTTGTTCTAGGTATTATCTAGACATGATATTAGGCTCAACACACTGTAGAAACTTGTTCAAATCAGTCACATATGGTTCCCACACAAATCGTTGACAATAAGATATAGATTAAGCACAAATAGTGTAGGGGAAAATGTAATCTTACAACCCAAGATGTGAAGATGGTTTTGATCGATTGGGACGGCGGGTTGAGGACTCTAAAACACCTCTTTTCGCCTTACTCGGTTTGCATAAGATCAACCCTGAAAGCTCTCAAGTGAGTGTGTGTATTTTTTCTTCACCCTTTTGTGCTAAAATCCCGTTTTTTTACTTTTTTGTGTATTTGTGAGTTGTTAGGATCAAAAGCATGTTCAAAGTGTTTATAGGGTTCTTTCCATACCCTTTTTACTATTTGTAGCCGTTGTAGTGATCCAAGGGTCCAGAAAAATCCACCAATTCAAATTAAAGGTGTAGATGTTTCACTTTTTAAAAGCTGTCAGAAAAGCTATAAGCGCGCTAGATTCAGGAGTTAGCGCGCTAGTCTCTTAGTTAACGCGCTTAAGAATCTCATTAGCGCGTTAACTTCGCAGGTAGCGTGCTAATGATGCCATTAGCGCGCTAACCAGCAGGGGCATGAAAATAAATATTTTCAGCCCTTGAGTTAGCGACCCCCTATCGCATCCTTGAGCGTACCAAACCTCTTAAAACATGTTAGACATGTTTATTATGGGTCGTATAACCCATTTGGGTGGTCCGAATGTTTTCACAAACCCCGAAAATGGAAATTCCCGATTTCATGAAGTGCACAGGGGCTTTTTTGCAAATAGTTTTAAAGTGAACCGAAAACCCATCTAAACTGATACCGGTGCATCCAAAATCAAAACCAACAATATGCGCACGTCAAGTTCATGCCATACAACTCATTTGCATGATTTAAAACGTTTTATAACTCACGAATTGCAAAATCATGAAATGCATAAATTTAAGTTCTTGAAAACATGAAATTTGTGAAATGCATGAATCTAATGCATTTGGCTCATGTAGTTGAACTTCTTATACCTTAAAATTGATGTACATAGCTCCGTATATGCTTTCTAGTGCCTTTCCTTTCCTTGATCAAATTACAAGCTCTTCAAGTCTTATTTCTTCCATTTTATCCATTCCATTTGAACTCGAATTCGTTGGTGACTCAAATCGTTGGTAGCCTTTGAACCTGTGAGTTCTAACAATGATGGATTGCGCTGAAACACTTGACAAACATGTTAGTACCATTTCAAGTTGTTTGTTGCCATCAAAATCTCAGAACGGAGTCTAAGTGATGAAATACTTAGTCCAATAACTATAAGCCTATCTACGAGAGTCAGTAATAAGAAAAACATTTATAAACCAATGATCAAATCAGTTCCCTAGAATGTCAAATCCTACCTTGCTCTAGAGTATTTATTTATCGATTATTCGTTTTAAGTGTTTTAATTTGTTTGCCTTTGATTTGCGAGTTTAATTTTGTTTCAAAACCCGTATTTTTTCCTGAACCCAAAAAAGAACATCTCAATCCCTATGGAACGACCTCGTACTTGCCTCACTATAAATTAATTATTGTCGATGAAAACGAGACTATTTTTTGTGCTGAACGACGCGACATCAACTCCCTTTATTACTTTTGTAGGTTTATTCCTTTGTTTGTATTTACATATTATGATATTTTTTACACTTGGGATACATTATGGGTATTGAGAGATACTTATCACTTGTATATCGCTTTATTTATTTTTCACACTTGGTCACCAGATATACAGGTTTATATATATACAGGGTGCCACACATAAGTTATCTGACTCTTTCTTTTACTTGTAGAGTTTTAAATTTGATAAAATGCTTCCGTCAAATCTTTGAATCTTGCAAAACATTAATAACTCAACTTAAAATTATGAATTAAGTTAAAATGATGGATCGTAAGACTGACTAAGCTTGCGTTAACCTTGGGGAAGCTAATTCGAGGGTCCATAAAGGCTTAGGCCGGATGGGGCCCATTTTGTGTAGAACTGTGGATTAGACAACACAAGGTTCTTAAGTCTAATCTCCTATTGTCTTATTCGAGTAATAGGCCTTAGCTTATCCTTCTTCCAACAATGTGGATTATACAGCGTGGAGTTCACAAGTCAAAGCCAAAAACTTAAAATATCTGAACTACTATGTGCCTCAAGACATGGAATTCATTTATGATATTTGAACTGCTATGCGCCTCAATATGTCATGGGATTCCCTTATTACATCTGAACTGCTACGCGCCTCAAGATATTATATAATAGCGGAGGGATGTCATGGGTGGCCACTGGTCCTTCTCTCCGAGGTATCGATTCAATCATTCAACGTTATATCAGTTCCACTGGCATTCAAGAGATAGAGCAACAAAAGGGACATGATAAGAAGCATATCAATGAAAAGATATCAAGGCAGATTCCAAGTAATTCACTAACAGTTACTGAAGTAAAGTTCTACCATATCCACTAGTATGCATGATGGATAATAGAGCAAACCCCACTTATCTCTAGGGCTGCTTTCCTATCCAGTCTCTTAAATACTCGAGAAGTCTGATGTTTCCTCCTCAAACGTCTACATAGTTTAGATTTGACAGCACTCGTTAGAATTTGTTTCACTAGGATGATTTATTCTTATCTTTTTAAGCCCATTAATCTCATTATTATTGGGTTTCATTTGAAAGATCACAACGTCAAGGAAACCCCAATTACATCTTAGAAGGTTGAAATTGAAATGCAAGATTACTTTTTGTATCTCGACCTTAAAACCAAATTTCGAATTAGCAAATCACTTGAAAACTAAGTTTGGTTGATCTCATGTTCTAAGACTATTTTTTAAGCTTTCCAACGGTATAAAGAACATAAAAAACAGAGTTAAAACTGAGTTACGCAATTTTTACGAACAATATGAAACTGGTGAGAATTAGTAGACTTGATGCACTAATGACGTTTTACGGGTTATCCCACACAACACCGTGGCAGAGTCATTAGCACTTCATTGAGTTGTCTCAATGTTACTGACACTATGGTAGCGCCGTGGGTTTACCCACACTCCGTCGTGACGACATCACCACCACTGTGAGCTCCACTTCACCGTCTCATTGGCACCGTGTGTTTACACACAAGGTGTCGTGCGTGTGTATGCACAACGCCGGGATGACGTCTATGTCGGGGGAACCCAAAATTTTATGATTTTCCTCTTCTTGGCCTCTGACCAAATCCCTACCCTTTTGGGACTTCAAATATATTAAAAATGGTCCAATAGCAAGTGTTCCATCAACCAATAACCATTTCAAACGAGATTGTACAAAAAAAGTTAAGAATCCAAAATTTCGTTGTAATACTTTACCAAATCCGAAATTGCTACAAAACCATCAATGAAAACTCAAACAACATGATTTTCTTCCAAAATTAGTGACAAGAGGTAGTGGTGTGATCATAAAATGATAATACAATCCAAGAAAAGCCACACCATCTTTAAACCATCGATTTTTCATGTTTCCAAATCATTTTGTTCAATTTAAACATGTTGGTTTATATCTTGAGTGATTATCAAGCTTGTCTAGCTTGGTGTACTCTTTTTCTAGCTTCCAAGCTTCATTTCTTTCACTTCTACCACTAACCTTAGCTTCCTCTCTTATTTGTTAAATTGGGAACAAAGTGGCTACAACTCTTATAACTTGTATATATAGGGCCCTTTTGAGATTTAGGGTTTGGTGACCAAATCCTAACCCTTCATCTCATCATGCCCTCTGTAGACAATCCCTCGTTCCTAAATGAGTCCATCATTTTTATGTTTTTACAAGAATGCACCTTGTTTGTGTATTATTACCATTTCCCTTTTACTCAAATCTATTTCCTTAACTTAGGCTTAATTTTGCACCTAAATCAACTAAATAGTATATAATACACACATTATTCACACCATTACACCAATGTCGTATATATTTACCCAAATACCCCCGTCACTAGGGTTAAATTATAATTATAGAAATATAGGGCGTTACAATATTCTCAATTTCAGGAAGTTTCGTCCTTGAAACTAAAAATGAAGGTACGCCCATAAATTAAACTGATAGGGCACCTAATCGTAACCTATTCCCGAAACGTCTAGCACAACTCGTCTATTGCTTGTCGTGGTTCTTTCTTTTGTATAGTTTTTTTTGATCTCCTTTAAGTGATTCATAAACAAACTTGCTTATCCCAACACTTGGGTACCATTACCTTGGTCCCACCAACTAAGAATTTAGGCCTCTCCTTGAGACTTTCAATCTGAGTCATTCCACTTTACCTCGATAGCTAATAATGTATGCAAAAGACTGCAAATTTATTACTTAATAAACAAACCATAGATGTCGAAACTCGAAGATCCTGACTTAGAGTCCTAGTTGGTAAGCAACTTGAGTCGGGTAGCGATAGGGTTTATATACGTGTTATATTTTTTATTGTATATATTATATACACATATACGGAATGTGATTCAACGCACGCTTTTCAATGCAGATCACGATGGATGGCCAACCAACTTCACCTTGTACAGACGTTGGACAAACGAGTGACCAGACTAGAGTTTGGATTCGACAGTAGCCGCACGACTCGCAGCTCACAATAGACAGTTTGAGCTATTTATGGATATGATGCACGCACAGACACCAATAATTGCATCACTCAGCGTTGCTCGGGTACAAAGCACGACTGAGAAAAAAGTTGCTCCGACGACGGTTTCATCGACTATTTAGGCTATACCGACGCATGTAGTGGTATAGGAGACTCCGGAAGTGGTTGCTACATCGACCGTAGCATTGACTGAGATGACGACTACTACACCGGCACAAGCAGACATGTTTGAGACTTTGATGGCGGCAGAGGTCAAGTTGATGAGGGAGTTCATCAAATTCGATCCCGGATACTTTCAAGGTGGCGGAGACCCAGAGGCAGCTGGGAAATGGTTGAGTGCACATTAAAGGTTACACAAGCTACTGTGGATTTAGGAGAGCATCCAGGTCAGGATATTAGGGCATATGCTAAGAGGGGATGCTGCTGTATGGTGGACAGCGTATACAGATACTCACCCAGAGCCGACGATATGGGTAAAGTTTAGATAATTATTTTATGATCAGTACATACCCATGGAGGTGAGGTTGAGGCTGAGAGAGGAGTTTCTAGCGTTGAGACAGGGTACTCGGTCAGTGTTACGGTACATGGATAGATACCGGTACTTGATACAGTTTGCACGGATGTCGCAGGCGGTAAAAGATTGCAGATTTATTACTTCGTGTGAGGGTTGATTGGGGACATAGCCAGCGCCATAGTTTCCTCCGGAGTGCAGACACTGCAAGAGATGTATGATAGAATGCTTACTTTTGAGACACATATAATGCAGATGAGCGACAAGCGTTCATTTACTGAGTTGGAGAGACAGACTGGACAGAGTTATGGGCAGAAGAGACCGATAGACGGGGATGATAGAGAGGATAGATGGTATGGACGAGGCCGCATGTATGATGATTGGGCAGTTACAGCGTATGTTGTACCTGCATTACCAGCAGCGCTGCAGAGACAGACTCAGGACCAAGGAGACAGAGACTGGAGATCACATGGTCAGGGCAAGTGGTCAGGGAGTCACCGAGCAGGACTAGGATGGAGGATCATATGTTGACGATGTGGACAGGAGGGTCACGTCAGAAGGGACTGTTCATAGAGATCAGCGACACCAGCAATGGTGACACCAATGCAGACTCTAGAGCCGGTGCATGTTCTGACTAAGCCAGACCGTCAGACGTCCCAGCAGAAGGTTCATGGTACGTGAATTTAAATTCTTAATAATTATAGTTTAAGTTTTAGGCATGCATAGTGGTACGATGGTATATCATAGTGGTACAATGGTAGCTTATTGTGTTATGACATGAGATTTTCATACGTCGTAGCAAGGCATGAGATTGTCATGGTGTGTACCGATAGGTCGTGACATGACATGGGATTGTCATGGCGAGTAAGGATAGGTTATGGCATTGCATGGGATTTTCATGGTATGTGATGGTTGGTTAGGACTATCATGTTGGAATACATGATAGGAAAGGTTTATAGTTATTGGTGTTAGGTAACTGGGTTAGCGAAACTTGAACATGAAAGTCGAACTGAGAGTAGGTTGCAAAGATGTTGGAAGAGAGTGGCTGATCTTGACTACCTTGACAACATGCGCCTATGTCCAGGGTAACTGCTATAGGAGTAGTGGGGTGTTCAAGGGACTGTAGAAGGGGATTATCATGGTGGGAGGAGTGGTCACATGGGGATAGGATAGTTACACAAGAATATACTTGAGATTTAAATTTCGAGGACAAGATTATCCTAGTTGGGAAGAATTGTAACGACACGAATTAATTAAACCAGGATTAGCATTAATCTCGGAGATTAATGGTTGTAGTTCAGGCGCTACGTGGACAATTCGGTTGGCTTAGACACGAGAATCGAAGAAATATGTTGCTTATGGATGGTGGTTGTGTATATGTGGTGTTTAAAATTATTATTATTATATTGCACCGCATGTGTGTATGTTGCTATCGGGCGAGTTTGATTGACTGGTGTTCACCTCGAAAGGCGTGTCAATGCGGGTAATAAGTAGGCAAAATACGGGTACACTAGGAAACTAGACTAATCCATGTCAGGATGACTAATTAATCAATTAAAACGGGTAATGTGACCATAGGCCAAGTAAAATTCAATTACAACAGGCTATGGCGTACTTCGAATTACGTGCCGAGACACGGGGTATCGAGTGCCGGGTAGTCGAGGGTTAGTGGGATCACAAAATTTTTCAGTTTGGTGAATAAAAACACTAACCATATATATTATAATGGGCCTAAGCTAAGGTAATTTAATCAAATAAATCAATGCCTATAGTTTGGTTATTTAAATTAGAAACCATGAGATTGTCTTAGAGATACGTGTTGACACATCTAGAAACCATGTGAGTAGCAAATTAGTATCACTCTGATTGGGTTAGTGGGAGTTAGTAAGATACATGTCAAGGTGTAGATCATTAGATGAGCTTCGAGATACGTAAATACATGGAGATCAATAGCTAGGAATCAATATTACCTTAATATATAAGATCAACACATGCAAGAAAACTATTTTCATTTTTAACTTATGAATCAAGAGAACTTGCTGGATAAAGAGGTTGATGGAGAGAAGGAATCCATGGAAGATTGGTGAGAATTTCTCAAGCTAGGTGGTACATCAACTAGGTACACATATATTTATGTCAGATTGAAATCATTTCTAGTTTTTGGCTAATTCCAGAGGGTAGATGATTGAATATTTGCAATTAGTTTATATATTTGGATTCCTCATTTGAAGTTGATAATCCAGCTACATTGAAGTTCTTAATTTGGATTTGAAATCATAAAGATATGAATTTTTGAAGTTGCAAGACCAAACTAAAATTCTGCATGTTATATTAGGAATTAGCCTATGTAATTTGGTCATAACTTGCTCATTTTATATCCAAATTGACCCAAACTGGTGGCATTTGAAAGCTTAATCAAAGAATAACAACTTTTCTTAATTAGAGATGTTGTAATTCAATTGTTTTCATGTACAAAAGTGCTCTACAAGTAGGTGCTGAAATTCAGAAGAAAAGTTTTAAAACTAAACTTGTTAAAAGCATAACTCCCTAACTACTTATCCAAATGAGCTGATCTTTTAATGTGTTTTATTTGGATATGTTTGATGCCTTGTGACCAAAAATAACTTTTTTTGGAAATATATATTGGGAGGAATAGATTTTCTAAATTCGCTGGTCGGGTTAGGTTCCAACTAGAGTTATGTTTAGTAGAATAATGATATATCTTTCGTTTTAAATTAGAATTTTGCAAACTAAACCTTTTCGAAAAGCTAAGATAGAGACCGACGATCTTTGTAGTAGGGGAAGATTTCGAGATTTGGACCATTTCATGCCTAAAAATGCGTTGTAACATAAGACTGAAATTGAGACTTAATTTAGTCTTTATGGCTAATTTGGGAAGATCAATTTGACACATATTCGACCAATTTGAATACACAATAAATACACTTAACTGAATTCAGGGACTTAGGGGGGTCGTGGCTTGGGTATCAGGGAGCTTGTTGGGTCAGATTCGGGACATGATTGATGGAAGATCAAATTGAAACATATTCAACCTTAATTTAGTCTTTAGGGCTGATTTGGGAAGATCAATGAGATTAGCCAGACATGATTGATGGAAAACCTCAAAATCTTCAAGTTCTTTCGTAAACAAAGGTTGGGAACCTTGATTTCCCAAGTCACTATTTATATAAAACCTAAAAAATCTAAAGTTCTTAAAATTTCGGACTAAAAAGTGGGTCTTCAAAATAGGGCTGCAAATGTGGCTGCGGACGGGGCTGTGGGTGAGGCCACGATCTGAAAAATGTAAAATAGGTGCCACAACGCCATTATACGGCGCGAACCACAGCTTAGATCACTATTTTTTCGTAACCAACATGAAAATGAGGCTGTGAAGCTTGGATTCCATGCCACGACCTAAAATTATGGCTTGAGCCACGACCTAAAATTATGATTTCTTTTTTCCCTTGATTACCATGACCAATTCTTCTAATATTCGCGCCACTTCTTCATTTTGAGTCCTAACACCTATAAATCACACAAACGAGAGATTGTTACCACTAAATAGAGATTTATGGTTCAAAATCACACGAAACACTATATGTTATGATGTCTAATTATATACTTATCGAACACTCCCGAACTTAGACTTTGCACGTTTCGAGCAAAGGAATGCATGATAATGCACCCTAATACTAAACAAACTAGACTCGTAATAACTTTAGCAAAATAACATCTAACCCACCCTATACCCGATTCCAATTTTAGTGGAGTTTCCTTTGGTTGCAATGCCACTGAATCAACCATTCCATCTAAGAGGTTCGGAGTTAAGTTTTGTCTAGAAACAGAGTCCAAACATCAATATAAATCACACTTCAAGGAATTAGACTCAGTCAAGACAAAGATCGTCTACCACTCAAGAGCTTTATGGGCCTATACACTGAAGCACGCATGTTTACAATTTCTAAAAAAAATTAGTGCTTCAACATTAGGTATGAAAGAATTTGGGTATAACAACAAATTTTTTTTCTAATTTTTTTTCTTGTCTATTTTTAAAGATTTCAAGTCTAAGACTAGTTTCTAACTAGGTAAAGGAATATATTAGGCTATGTCTATGGGCTTAACATTATGTATGAAAGAAATAAATGTTAAATTCGACTTAAATAGGCTAACTAGCGGTAAATCGATGAGTAGGTTTAAGGCTAAATCCAAAAAATTGCCTACTTCCTCTCCCCAAAAGTGTTTCAATCATAGGATTTCGCCTCGAGTGGGTTACACCCTCGTTCTAGCATCCTAGAAATTTGACTTTTTCCACTTGCACAGTTATGACCACCTGCTCTCTTTGGTATCTAACATAAAGTATCAACCTCATACTAGCTCCCTAAACATGCATTCTTAATGATGCCGAACAACGCTCTAGATTGAGTTTTCTCCTAATTTTCAACAAAGTTCAAGTCTCATAAGTGGCTTAAGTAACTCATCCACAACCAAAGGCACTCAACAAGGTTTTGGGCGACTTTAAACTCAACTAGATGGTCCTAACCGTGAAATGAAGTATGAATGAACACACATGTAGTCACAAAAAGTACCATGGACATAAATAAACTATTATATAGCATGTTATAACTAGATGGTGCATGAACAAATAATGGAACTAGATGGAAATGCGATAGAAAGAGGAAATAGTAAGCGAAGATACACAACCATACCATACCAGTCAATCCCACGAAATGTGCGACAAACAAAAATGTAACTGTTATACTGGTCGTCTTGCGCAATTCCAAACATACCAACCAAAAATGACCCTCAATACCTGAAAGCACCCCCAAACTTATTCCAAAACCTTGTCCCCAAGGTTTAGTACATGTGGGAAGTGAGTAAGAACAAAAAATAGAAAGCGGGTGAAAGAAAAAGTGGAAAGGAGATATAATAAACATAAAAGTGAGTAAATGGGAAATAACATGCTCAAGTACTATGAAGTGTGAAGTTGAACCTAATCTTGCATATTACATCATAAGAAAAGAATAAAAAGTCGCTCAATCTCTCAAGAAGAAAGACATTCAACTGTGAGCATCATCGTCACCACTGTAAGTCGACGCGCCCTCATCAAAAGAGGGAGTCAAAGGACGCTCCTCTAAGCCTAAGCCAACCACTCAATCATCAGTAATGAAACGTGGGGCGGCGAAAAAGTGAACTGAGTGATCAGTGGGATGAGTTCTTCGGCTGCACTGGTACGTAGCCAAGCTGCGCTGGTGGCGCTAGGCCGCAAAGAAGTTGGCTTATGCATTCCTCTTGTCCATGTCGTACTATGCTGGGCACTGGAAGTAGTCATCATGGAGTGCCCGCATCATATGCATTATAAAATCAGAGTCACTGCTAGGCAGAGGCATATGAGGGATGGGTGGCACCGGTATGGAGGGCTCGCCAATGTCTGGTACGTAGTTACTCTAAGGTAGTTGCGCATGAATCCACTGCACGGTTGCACCTGTACGCCTCCTTGCTCTCCTCTCAGCTCTTGCAGCCTCTCGCTGCTGTGCTTGCGAGGCCAGTGATTCGTTTTGAGCAATAGTGTCCCACGTCGCAAGGGCATCAAAATCGTCATGTCAGTATTCCTCCTGCGCCAAGCCCCTTTCATCCTAAGAGTCAATATAGTCCTTAGGCGATACCAAAGATGCAATGAAAGCATCAGTTATCGTCGGGGCTAGAGGTACATCACGGTCGAGGTCAGTTAGATCGACTCCTAGTAGCCGGCAAAGGCTAGTAATGAGGAATATGTAGGAATGACAAAAAGCACCCGAAATATCCATGACCTCTTTAATGTTGGAGTTTATAAGCTCCCCGATAACAATTCGGTCGTGGGTGGTGATGGCGTATAGGAGGGCGGCTTTAGGTAGGCCTAAGTCACTGTCGTGCTTGGTAGGTAAAAGAGATGTACAATGAAATAAGTCTAGGCTCTAAAGACTCTCCTAAAATCTCCCTTTACTACTTTCAATTTCTTCCCCCACCGGTGACAACCAAGTGTTTTTCCACGGTATAATAAGGATATATTTATTGGTTATCAAACCGCGGATAAGGGGACTCTCGGCCGTCGTCCGGATAGTTAGGTAAGTTAAAATTGGTTAATGGTGGTGGCACTAAAATTGACATTGACCCCATAACCCGAACCATATGGCCAATTATATGGTGTTTACTATTAGCGTAGAACTCGTGTACTATGACCTCAACCCCCCAATGGTCCATTTGAAAAGACTTATGTGATATGTCCTAGTAAGCTGTTCCCAACCTAAATCCCTAATTATAGATGAGACGCGCTTCTCATAGTTCGCACTAACGCTAATTCTCCGCTTGGCTTGGAGCAAGCCTTATTCGTTTTGAAGCCGTCAAGGGCTTTTTGAGACCCAAACCTTAAAGGGTCAAAAGGTAGAGGACGACTTCTTGGGGTTTGGGGGGGGGGGGCGTGGGTTAGGTGCAGTGGAGGTAGAAACGGGGTTGCGCACGCGTGGAGGGGCGAAGTGTTTCAGGCGAGCCATATCTATGAGAAAAAAGAACATATAATAGTAATGAAGGCTCCACACGAAGAAGAAAATCAATAACTAGGAGAAGATCGCTGAAAACCATAATGCTCGAAGGCCAAAATTCAACCACACGGTGATAAAAGTTCGATATAATCGATGAATGACAAAAGAGATCTTTGAATGAGGCACCCGCAACAAACGTGAAAAACATCGATGGGGAATCACCATACATCAAATTCGAACTCCAAAAATAAAAAATTCATGTGATTGAAGCCAAAACCACGAAAAATGTAGTTGTCAAACTGATCGAGGAAATCGGTGCAAAACACCCACGTGGGCATGACAAACCTAATAGGTAAACAAATCACGTGGTCCCCCACATGCAATTCAACCAAAGCAAAGGCCAACATCTGTAAAATCTATAAGCAAATCGACAAATTGGCTAACCAACAAATCGAAACTCATAAAATCCACGAAATCACAAGTTGCAAAGTCACCAAATCGCATCTCACAAATCACAAATCACCAAAGCACACAAAAGCAAATAAATGAGCAAAAGTGACTAGAGGAGGCGAGAAAGTTGCCTCGTCGGTGGTGAGGAAGAAAAAGATGGTGGCAAGTTGAAGCACGCGAGGGAGTGCGTAACGCGAAGAGATCTCCCATAAGTAAGATGTAGATCCGTGGGAGAGTTAGATTTGGGGAGAAAATCAAGTTTTGGACTTGATTTGGGGGAGATGTGGAACTTGGTGGTGGTGGAAATGGAGGTTTTGGGTCTAGGGTTCGGCCAAAGAGGAGAGGTGAGGAGGTAGGGACAGTGGTGATGGGGTTCGGTGATGAGACAAGGAAGAAGGAGGTAAGGATATGCGGTGGTGAAGTGGGAGTTGGCCAGGAGGAAGAAGAGCAGGGGGTTTTAAACCCCATACTGTTCGATCCACGCCGTGGGCCCACGCCCATGGCGTGGTTCTATTTGTTGAGCACCCACGGCGTGGTGTCACACTAGTAACTCGCGCCGTGGGTGAGGTCGCAAAATGGCCCACGGCGCCGTTTTCACAGTAGCATGACCTCAACGCGTGGTCACACCAATGACCCGCGCCGTGGGTCACGTTGTAAAATGGCGTCGTCCCACGACGCCGTTTGAGCAGAACGATATTTTTTCTTGAAAATAACAATGTAATACTAACCAAAAATATATAAAATAAATGCATATAATCCCTATGTCTAGTCTTAAAAAAAAACTAAATAAATAGATAAAATAGGTTTCAAAAAAACTATATAGATAAAATAAACAAAATCAATAACAAGTACGCGAAATAAAAGTGGATATGCTTACCAAATCTTGGTTTAACTAACCGTAGATGAATGACCATGTGACGAGCCTCATGAGCGATATAGGGCTCTCGCAATCCGATGTGCTATATAGAGATTGCAACACCTGTAAAAAGTCACACAAAGGAATAATGATAAGCATATCATAATAAAACTGAAATGGGAAATCAAATAGACAAGGGATAGAAACTTGAGGTGCCTCCCAGAGTGCCTTTTTTAACGTTGTTGGCTTGACTCAGTCGGACTCTCTCTCAGTCAATGTACTCTACAACTGCTAGAGTTTCATTATTGATCTCATGCTGTGGGAAGTTCTCATAGAACGGCTTTAGTCGATGCCCATTCACTTTGAAAAAAATCCCTATATCCATGCTCTTAATCTCAACTGCACCATGTCCAAAAGCGTTTGTAACAACAAAATATCCGAGCCATTGTGACCTTAACTTCCCTTGGTGGATAGTCAATCTAAAATTATAAATTAATACCTTTTGACTGACGTCAAAAGTTTTGCGAGATAGGTTGCGATCGTGGAAAACCTTAATTTTATCGTTATAGATTTGAACGGACTCGTAGGCATCATTCCAGATCTCTTTCAATTCTTGGAGTTCCAACTTTCTCTCTTACCGCCTGCGTCGAGTTCCATGTTGAGCTGTTTGACAGCCCATAATGACTTATGTTCTAACTCGACCGAAAAATGGCAAGATTTGCCGAAGACCAAACGATACAGTGACATTCCAATTGGCATTTTATACACTTTTAGATAAGCCCGTACCGCGTCGTTAAGGCCCATAATCAGTCCTTCCGTGATGAATTTACGTTATTATCTAAAATGGATATAATCTCTCTATTTGACATCTCCGCTTGGCCACTCCTCTGAGGATGGTAGGTCGTAGACGTACGGTGTGTAACATTATACTTGCGTAAGAGATTTTCAACCATATGGTTGCAGAAGTGAGTACCTTGATCACTAATCAAAGCACATGGAGCACCAAAAGTAGAAGAAATCCATGATTTTAATAAATTGCATACCACTGATGAATCATTAGTGCGGGTGGCTTTAACTTTCACTTATTTGGACACGTAAGTCCACCGCCAATAAGATATAGAGAAAACCATGTGACGGTGGAAATGGCCCTATGAAATCGATCCCCCAAACATTAAAATTTTTACAGAATTGGATTAAGGTCAATGGCATTTGATCCCGGTGAATCAAGGTACCAATCACTTGACATTTGGCACAAGTCCTGACATATAGATAAGAGTCGTAAAAAATGGTATGCTATTAGAACCTACTTTCCAAGACCTTCATAACTGTCTTATGTGGACCAAAATGGATGCCGCAGGTGTATGAGTGACTGAATGCCATGATAGATTGTGTTTCAGTTTGAGAGACACATCGTCGGATTACCTGATCTGAGCAAAACTTCCACAAGTATGGGTCGTCCTAAACATAGTGTTTAGAATCGTTCCGGATTTTTTCCTTTTAGGTTCGTGTAAAGTGAGGTGAATACTCTCGCGTAACGAGGTAATTAACAAAATTCGCAAACCAGGGGAGTTCGTTAGAGACGGCTAAGAGATGTTCATCAGGGAAATCATATCGAAGTGGAACAGGTGCTTCACTATTCTCAATGCGGCTGAGATGGTCAGCAACTAGATTCTTAGCACCATTTTTGTCTTTAATTTTGATATCAAACTCTTGTAACAAGAGTATCCATTGAATGAGACGAGGCTTAGCTTGCTTTTTAGCCATTAAGTACTTTAAGGCTGCATGGTCGGAATAGACAACCACCTTAGTACTTGAGAGATAAAGCTGAAATTTCTCCAAGGCGAAGACGACAGCTAGAAGCTCCTTCTCGCTAGTGGTGTAATTCAGTTTTGCAGAATCAAGAGTTCGGGAGGCATAGTATACGACATGTGAAGCACGCTCGACTCGCTGCCCAAACACAACTTCCACAGCGTGGTTACTGACATTACACATGATCTCAAAAGGTAACTCCAAGTTGGGAGCTCGGATCACAAGTGTAGATATGAGAGAGTTTTTAAGTGCATCGAATGCAATATTACATGCCTTGTCGAGATTGAAAGGCACTCCCTTTTAAAGAAAATGACATATGGGTTGTGCAATTTTGGAGAAATACTTAATGAAACGTTGATAGAAACCATCATAGCCAAGGAAGGATCGTATTTCTTGCACAATTGTGGGGGTAAGACAATTTTTAAATTACCACAATTTTTGTCGGGTTTACCTGCCCACCCCTAGCAGAAACGATGCGACCCAAGATAAGACCTTAGTCTATAATGAAGTGACATTTCTCACAATTGAGGACCAAGTTCTTCTCGATATATCTACGAAGAACCTTAGTTATTTGACTAAAGCAAAGATCGAATGAGTTGCCGTAAGCAGTGAAATCATCCATGAATACTTCAATGAAGTGCTCAACGAAGTCAAAGAAAATGTTCATCATACACCTCTGAAAGGTAGCAGGTGCATTACACAGACTAAAGGGCATGCGCCAGTAAGCAAAGGTACCAAAAGGACAGGTGAAGGTGGTTTTTTTCTTAATCCTCAGGTGCTACGGGAATCTGGTGAAAATCAAAGTATCTATCCAAGCAGCAGTAATGTGACCTGCCTGCTAATTACTCTAACATCCGATCGATGAAAGGCAATGTGAAGTCTTTCTGAGTAGAAGCATTAAGCTTCTGATAATCGATACAAACCCGCCATCCGTTTTGGATATGAGTTGGGACTAACTCACCCCGTGAGTTTGTGACCACTGTGATCCCCATTTTCTTAAGAACTACTTGAACATGACTGACCAACTTGCCATCGGAGATCGGATAGATCATCCCAACATTAAGAAGCTTCATAATCTCCTTTTCAACCACTTCCATCATCAGTGGGTTCAGTCGCCACTGTGCTTCTCATGAAGGTTTAGACCCTTCTTCTATATGTATCTGATGCATGCATGTGGAAGGCTAATACCTTTAATATCTGCAATGGTCCGCCCTAAAGCTTCTTTGAACTCTCGAAGCACATTTATGAGCTTCTCTTCCTCTGGTAATGTGAGTTTAGTTGAGATGATCATAGGTAAAGTCTCATTCTCACTTAAAAACACATATTTAAGATGACTAGGTAGTGATTTGAGCTCCAATGTGAGGGCTCGCTCCATAGATGGAAGAAGTGTATAGTTCGAAGCAGGTAAGTCAAGATATGCTAAGGTGGTAAAATGGAGTGGAGCAGAGTCCAACTCAGATATCAGCTCCTCGATCTCAGTATCGAGGGTGAAGGATTGCATTTGCAAAAAATTAGTATTGAGATGACTCTCTAACACCACTTTCATATCATCACATTTCACAAGAAAGGCTTATTGGACTAGTAAGTTTACACTATCTGAGGCAAGCACCACAGAAGAGGAATCATAAGGATGGCGCAACGCATCATAGATGTTGAACTTAATAAGTTCACCATCAAACTCCATAGTAAGAGAATCACTATGAACATAAATCTTATTCTTGGTAGTATTTAGGAAAGCCTACCAAGTAAGACTGAGGAGAAATGAGGGCATGGCTGATTCTTCATATCAATGATATAGAAGTCAACAGGGAATATGAGCTCACTAACTTTCAGAAGAATGTCTTCTAAGACACTTATGAGACGGATGATGGATCGGTCAGCTAAATGTATGACAACTCTAGTATCTCTCAGAGGGCCAGCCTTCATTGTCTCAAATATGGATAATGACATGACATTGATAGAGTCATCGAGGTTGCACATAGCTTTATGGATCTCAACTTCACCGATAGTGCAAGGGATAATGAACATGCCCAAGTCCTCACATTTGGTGGGCGACTTCTTTCATAGGATAGCTGAAACATTTTCACCTATGGTGATTTTCTCGTTGCCTTTGAGTCAACCTTTGTTGGTACATAGATCTTTGAGCAACTTAACATAGCAGGGCATATATGCTAAGGCACTTTCCTTAAGATTTCCAGAATTTCCTTATCTTTTCTCGCCTTTTTATTTTTAATGAGACGTTGAGGGAACGGGGGTAGGATTTTAAGAGAAGGTTGTGCTTCCTTATACAAGATTACCATTTTTGTAAATGACGGTTGAACTTCGAGTTGTTACTCGACTTCCTTAGATTTAAGAGAGGCTTCTTTAGGATTTAGTTCTTTAGTAGTTTCCTCTAACTCTTTGCCGCTACGAAAGTGCAAAGACGTTGACATTCGCATTACGACTCATAAGTGGTTGATAAGGCAGCTCACGTAAGGCTAGTTGCCCTACTTGAACCTATAGATTTTTAATGCTTGCAGCATGACTCGCTGTTGACTCAATTTTAAATTAGGCTAAATCTTTAGAGAGTTTATCTTGATTAGCAATAAGTGTCCTCATCATTTTTTCTACCGATTCCGAATTCTGAACGCGTTAGGACTTTTGAGGAAGAGATTGTCCCTTTGGAACATATTGGAGGTAGTTCTGGTTCTGAGGTCCATAACTATGATAGGGGCTTTTAACGACATGATTATAAGTGTTATTGAATTTGTTGCTGTATTGATTCTTTGGTGGTCCTTGCCGCCACCTTTAGCATTCGCTTGTTCGTTCTCGAACAAGGTGAGATAAGATTCAGTGGAAGGGTCAGTGGTTGAGCAGAAACCGCATGCTTTAACTTGAGCTTTTCTGGAGTTAAGGAATCGCTCCATGAGATCAGTGAGTTTGTCAAGCTTCCTTTTGGTAGGGTTTGACCCTACTTCTTCAAAAAGATTTGGTAATGGTCCTTCTTCCTCGTCATCAATGTAATGACGTGATTGACTTGTTAAAGAGTCATAAAAATTAATCATCTCTTGAGTTGTCTTACATCTATAGTCGCCTCCGCAAGCATTATCAATCTTGTGTTTCTTAAGGGGCATAAGTCTTATATAGAAGAAACGAACAATGGACAAGTTGCTTTGGCCATGTTGGGGGCATTGCGTAAGCAAGCGCTTATAATGACCCTAATAGTCGCAAAGGATTCACCTCATTTCATTTTGATACTGGATATCTCTTTAGTGAGTTGGGAAGATCTAGATTCAGGGAAAAACTCTTTGAGGAATATAGAAATCATATTGTTCTAGTTTGTGACGGAACCAAGGGGAGATAGAAGAGCCAGTCTTGGGCTTTGTCCTTAAGGAAAAAAGGAAAAATCGAGAGTTTAACTTCGTCTTCATTGACTCTTGGGGGAATCATGGTCCTACACTTATAGTGAAAGTCCTTGGTGAAGGTCACTGGATCCTCACGATCTAGTCCATAGAAGACAGATATAAGGTTTATAAAATCAGATCTGAGCTCGAAATTGCCCCTATGAGCTGAGAATGCAATGCAATGTTGTTTATGAGTTAGGAGATCCTGTATATAATCATTTGCAATCCCAATGGTAATACGATGTTCTGTATGAGGTTGTGCCCAAGGGTTAGCTTGTGGCTTTTGTGGAGCGGGATCAACCATTCTTTGATTGAATGGTTGTCACAGAGGTACTACAGGCCTTCGTGGTGCCACTGGTGCGTACGGCACAACAGGTGCTTCAAAATGTTGGGAAGAACAACTTGGTGTTCCTTTTGTCCCTCAAGTGGTGGATTTCCATCTTGATCAGCCATTGGAGGGGATTGCTCGTCACTCAGTTGAACTCTTCAGGATTGTTTCCTCTGATTTGTTTCTTTCGAGTTCCGATGACAAGTCTTTTCGATCTCCTGATAAAAAAGGGAGTAGAGATACGGTGGACTTTGATCTACGAAGATCTTAATGCATAAAGGCGAACACAAAAAAAAAGAAAAATGAAAAACCTAAGTAAAAAATGACTTGGTCTGTGGCGGCGTCTGCCGCCATGGGGTGACGTGTCTCCGTGTACTCCTTGTCAGCTGGCCCAACTACATGTGTTCGACACCTGCCCGTCCTCTTCATGTCTCGCAAATAGTGTCCACGTGTGTATTATGATTATCCTTATTTTCTTAACTCATTTTGAGTGGTATTTAACTATTTCAATTGTTACTTAATTTGTAGTTTATTCTAATGCTTAGCCATAATAATGGGTTGTTTCTTACAAGTTAACATAAATTAGCGGAAGCCTCAATTGATATGATTAGTATAAGTAATTTAGCATGGTAAACATTCTTTAAAATAGCAAATCCTACTGTGGAAAACCCTGTAAAGTACTCTGTATATAAGCGACAATACCACAAAAAAGGTATATATACATGTACGACATCTCATGCGAGAATATAAAAACAGACAACTGTAAATAGCTCATCGCATGAATAGATAACAGACAAACTAAAAAATGTATGTGCTTGCTCCAGATGGACCAGACTATACTTAGGGTCACCAAGTTTCCACTAGTGGCCGCGCCCCACTGGCTCGACACTTGGTCCATCGCTGCGCTGGCCAACTCCGCTGAGTCACCGACACGTGCACCAAGGGCAAGCTCAGGTCGCCATTAAATAAGTGCTGGGTCAGACGTGCTATAATCCAGTGCATCATGAACACACAACCAGGAAATTCGGGGGAGTAACCTCAACCCACGTCCAAGTAACGAAATAGAGCAATCAACAACAAGGAATGAGAAAAATGAAATGTAAAAATAGAATCAAATACTTAAAGTCTTTCAATTGGGTTTTACAAACCTTACACCGCTCTCCGACCACCCCGGACTCCCATATCCAACCCGACAAGCTCCCAAACACCGAGCTACGGTCCACTAAGTCCCTAAAGTCCAATTTTAATAAGTTTAGGTTGTTTATAAGTGTTTAGACATGTATTAAGTTGAAAATCACCAAAATAGCCATTAAATTCATAGTTCATCTGTCATTAGCACGCTAATAGGTCCACCTAGCGCGCTAGGTGGAGTTAGCACGCTAATGGATCTACCTAGTGCGCTATGGAATCTGTTTATCGTGCTACTGTTTTTCATTTTGAAAAACAATTGGAAACCCTGAATGTTTAGCGCGCTAGCCAACCCATTTAGCGCGCTAATTGCCCTCTGTGACAGAATTCTCAAGTCGAGAATTATGTCCAACCCCTCTCAATTAGTTACTCTAACCTGATTTGCATCTTCTCCATACATTATTAGCTCCAAAGCAACAACTAGAACACTCAAGAACATCAAATTAACCCAATTTTCTCCAAATTCATGCATTCACACAACTTTCTAATTTTCCTTAATATCATCAAATCTAGTTAAAACAATGGCAAATCCTCTATGAATATGATATAATAACATGTAATTCATCAAGATAACCCAAGAATTCATTGACCCAAACCTCAGATTCGAATTACATCAAAAACTCCCAAAAATAGGTTTATTAGATATTGTGTTAGATGAAGAAGATGGTTACCTTACTTGCTTCCTTTAATTTGGTATCTAAAGTGATGAATCTCCAGCTCGAATCCTCCTCTCTTCACTGAATTTCTCTGGTTTTGCATGTAATATGTGAGTGGTTTGATAGGAACCCACTAACTTCTATATATATGTTTGGTCTTAATCAAGTGTGCGTATGTATCTCGAGGATTATCTTGTGGTTTACAAGCATGCTGTCCTACACCTTCCGATGACTCCAATAGCACACTCCCTTCTTAAAGTAACTCAAAGTGATGATCTAGATGTCCATCTCAAGGTCCATTTTTATCCCATACAACTATAGGCTTATTTATTCTCTTAATGTCACATTACCTTAAGCCTTTTTAAAACCATATGGTTAGTATTTTATTTATCAATACACACATGCGATGTATTTACCAAATAATTTAATAAATTGCATCGCAAATAAGCAATTCAACACACAATCAACTAATGTACCTAGGTCGACTTGTGCCCTAGCCTACCCGCGGCGTCCACGTGGATTTGAGCTGGCGTCCATGTCTGCGATTACGATATAAATAACGACGTTAAAAAAACGGGCCATTACAGTTCTTCCCAACTAAATAAAATTTTGTCCTGAAATTTAACTGTAACATAAACGCCGTACCAAGTTGAGGGTATCACTCTCCCATCGTCGACTTGAGCTCCCAGGTGAGTCCCTTTATCCAATAATGCTACTAACGAACTAGGACCTTAGAGAACTCCCTGTTCTTGAGAATCTGAACTATGCGGTTAATGATCTCTATCGACTTTTCCTTGTAAGCCACGTCAGGCTGAACCTCAATCTGCCCCAACTCAATAGTCAGTCTCGGCCCTGACCTAGCTAGTCTTAACATCAAAATGTGGAATGTCTGATGAACCCCAGCTAACTCTGCAGGTAACTCTAGGCGATATTCAACACTGCCCACTCACTGCACAATCCTATATAGCCCAATGAATCTCAGCACGAGTTTCCCCTTAATACCAAATCTCTGTTGACATTTCAAAGGGGAAACTTTCAGGTATACCATGTCGCTCTCCTCGTAGCTTAGTCCCTTGTGATATCGATCCGCGTATTTCTTTTGTCTATCCTGTGCAGTTCGTAACCTCTGACGAATCTGTCTGATCTTCTCCGTGTGATCTACAAGGCCTCCCATACAGTGCCTCAAACGGTCATGCCAATGCTTGCCTGATAGCTGTTATTGTATGCAAACTTGCATAAAGGCAGATAATCCTCCTACTAACCCCTAAATTGCAATATGCAAGCTTTGAACATATCCTCTAAGATCTGTATCAGTCGCTCTGATTGTCCATCAGTCTGAAGATGGTAAGCTGTACTAAAATGCAACCTAGTGCCAAACTACTCCTGCATAGCCTCCCATAGTCTCGAAGTCAATCTGGGATCTCTGTTTGACATAACAGAAATATGCGCCCCATGTAGTCTAATAACCTCCCGCTCAAACAATATGCTCAACTGGGGAAACGTGTATCTCATAGAAATAAGAATGAAATGAATCGATTTTGCCGGTCTATCAATCACCATCGTGATGCCTCGAGGTCTGCGATAGTCCACATAAAAAATCTATGGTGATATGTTCCAATTTCCATTGTGGAATGGGCAACAGCTGTAACAATCCACCGGGTCTCCTATGCTCAGCCTTCACCTATTGGAAAATGTGACTACTCCTGACGTACGCGCCTACGTCAGCCTTCATCCCTGGCCACCAGAATAGTCGCTTCAAATCATGGTACATCTTGGTCCGTCCAGGATGAACTTTGTAGCTAGACCGATGTGCATCCTCCAGAATCCCATCCCGTATCTCATGATCTGCATGTATCCACAATCTCCTTCGGTTTCTCAAACATCGATCCATGGTCTTTGCCTAATCTCCGGATCCCGAGCCAGACCACTGAACTACTCATAAAGCCCATCAGTCCTCTAACACTAGGCAACCCTCTCAATCGATACGGTCGGAACCCTCATTTGATCATAAATGTGTTATTCAGCCGTAGTAGATACATCTTTCATGCACATAACTGATGCCGCTTTTAACAAACCATGCTCGTGTGTCATAGGTCGCAGAACTGTCTGACTATCAATCCCGCCCCTGCTCAATACGTCCGCTACGACGATCGTTTTCCCAGGGTGATACTCAATAGCGAAGTCGTAGTCCTTCAACATCTCAAGCCATCTCCTCTGGTGCATGTTCAGATCCCTCAGAGTGAAGATGTAGCGTAAACTCTAGTGATTTGTATATAATATGAACCTTTCTCCATAGAGATAATGCTTCTAAGCCTTCAGTGCAAAGATGACCGTTGCCAGCTCTAGGTCGTGCACTGGATAATTTTCTTCATGGGGTGTCAACCGCTTGGAAAGATAGGCAACTGTTCTACCCTCATGCATCAACACACATCCTAGACCGATGCCTAACGCATCTGTATAAATAGTCAAAGTCTTGCCTTGCTCAGGCAATATCAATACTAGCGCGGAATTCAACCTCCTATTCAGATCACAGAAAGCCTGCTCACACTCATCTGACCAATAACATCTTTCTTGGTCAGTCTCGTCATCGACGCTGCAATCGAAGAAAAATCCTACACAAATCGCTGGTAGTATCCTGCCAGTCTGAGAAAACTCTGTATATCGGCAACAGACTCAAGCGTCCTCAAGTCAATGATAGCCCGAATCTTCTCTAAATCCACTAAGATACCTTCGTCACTGATGACATGTCCTAAAAATCTCACCGCACTCAGCCTGAAGTCACACTTACTGAACTTGGCGTAAAATCTGTGCTCTCTTAGTGTCGTCAAAACTGCCCTGAGATGTCCCTCGTGATCCTCACAATGTTGAGTATTTAGGGTTCATATGCAGCAAAAAATTCAAAACAAATTTTGAAAAACCCCAACAGGATCGAAAATAAGTTCCATTAAATTAAATCTATGAAAGTAAATCATACCTTATTCCGTGATTTCCTTTTGATTGTTCGATTTTCAAGACGTTCAAGTGCGTGTCCTCTATTAGAAATCCACACACGAACAGTGACCACAATTTGGAGTGCTAGCCCCAAAAGAGATTGAAAACGATTTTTCTTTCTTTCCCTAAATCCAAAGAACTCGAATATTGTAAAACAAAATCTTATTTCGTTTTTAGGGTTTCACCATTTATTTATATGTGTAGATAAGCCCTCACTTAAAATCATATTCGTAGTACAACTATCGTATTTAAGAAATTTAAGCAAATTACACATACACCCCTATTAATAAGTTATCATATAACAAGTCGTAAGAGTTTTTATGTCATTAATTTTATCATATAAAACTCATTACTCTGGACCAATTGAAATTGTGCAAAGCCATTCTTTGTGTGCGACCCAATAGGTTCATGCGATGTTGGCAGTGAACCAAAAAACCATTTTGGTACGCAAGTCATAAGCGGTCTCTAACAAGGCATTATGACTACCTAAGTAACATGAATATCAACATCGATACAACCTAATTAATAACGTATATCATATCATTTTATCGTGCGATATCCTTTGATTAAAAATAAGGCAGGGAAAGTCATCCTTAATGTTCAATCGTACTAGTCCCTATCTTTAGGTAAACTGAAAAACATCCAAGTGACATTGATCATATCAATTCACATGGACTTGGCCATTATCAATCTATCTTATCGAGGGATCCACTAATATCTTTCTATACGAGAGTGATAAATTCTAACTTGATTACACACGTTCACATATTATTCACACGGTAACCATTCATAGTCTTTATAATTGTTCGGTTAAAGACAACATTTGATTGTGTCAAATTATCATGCTCATAATATTGAAGTGTATGGTAATCTCAAGTCGAATGACTAAATGATATATTTATCATGAGTAATACATATGACTTAATCCATGTGGTGTTCTCATAGCGGGTTGGTCCAATAACTTATTCCCTAATAAGTACTCATGATCTTAATTCTTATCCCTATACGCATGATCATCACATGACCATCAATCAAGATTCATATTAGTCTTAATTCATTATAGTTCCAGTATAATGACCGACGAGGGACATTTATGATATTTCAACAAATACCAATGTGTCTTACTATAAGGTAAACATGCAATCACATATAATAAAACAACAAATAAAACCTCTATTTTATTAACTAAAAGTATAAGATAAATAATGTTTGTAGATTGACCTAGGGCACATGCCCTAACATCTCCCACTTGCACTAGGGCCAATCATTCATGTATCTAATACCTAATGACCTAACTTGACCATCATGTTTCGCTTGTGGAATAGTCTTCGTCAAAGGATATGCAACATTGTATTATGTAGGAACTCTGCAAATCTTCGAATGAGATGAAAACGTCTAAGTATATATCGATCGGTGGTGTGATCTTAGTTCTTTGGCCTGTGCTATGCCCCGTTGTTGTCACAATACAAGCAAATGGGGTTAGCTACACTCAGAACCACATCATGTTCTGAGATGAACTTTTTGATCCAAACTGCCTCCTTAGCTGCATCAGAGGTTGCAATATATTCAGCTTCTATTGTAGAATCCGCGAGAATTTCTTGCTTCGAACTTTTCCAGCTCACTGCGCCTCCATTCAAAGTAAACACATATTCAGACTGCGATCTGAAGTCATCTATATCAGTTTGAAAACTTGCATCTGTGTAACTACTTAAAATAAGCTCGTCTTCCGAACTTCCATAGACCAAGAACACTTCTTTAGTCCTTCTCAAGTACTTAAGAATGTTTTTTACTACTATCCAGTGACTCTCACCGGGATTGGACTGATATCTGCTTGTTGCGCTCAAAGCATATGATACATCAGATCGAGTGCATAACATGACATACATGATAGATCCAATAGCTGATGCATATGGATCTTACTATAAGGTAAACATGCAATGAATTATAATAAAATAGCAAATAAAACCTCTATTTTCTTAACTAAAATTATAAGATAAATAATCTTTGTAGATTGACCTAGGGTACATGCCCTAACACACAGTTCCTGTTGTAGATCAAAATATCGTCGATGAATATTATGACGAACTTGTCCAAATACGGTCTCAAGACCCTGTGCATTAAATCCATGAAAATCACCGGGGCATTAGGTAGCCCAAAGGACATGATTGTAAACTCAAATAACCCGTATCTCGTGTTGAAAGCGGTCTTCTGGATATCCTCCTTTCGAATCCTCAACTGATGATAACCTGAACGGAGGTCAATCTTCGAGAAGAATCTAGCACCCACCAACTGATCGAACATATCATATGTCCTAGGAAGTGGGTAACGGTTCCTAACTGTCACCTGATTCAGGTTCCTATAGTCTATGCAGATCCTCATCGAACCATCTTTTCTTCTTCACAAACAACACAGGAGCTACCCAAGGTGACATACTAGGGTGAATAAAACCCTTATCCACAACTTATCCAACTGTCATCTAACCTCCTCCTGCTCCGATGGTGACATCATATATGGTCTACTGGCGACCGGCTGTGTCCCTGGTATCAACTCAATGATAAACTCAACAGCTCGTGGCGGTGGCAATCCTGATAGGTCATCTAAAAATACATCAACAAAATCTCTAACTACCGGTACGTCCTCAATCTTAACCTTCGTCCTAACTTTCAACTTAACTATCACTGCAAATATCTCCATCTCATGTATTGTAGCTAATCGACATCTATTGATAGGTAAATCAGTTGCGAATCCAACTAGTGAGAACTCTAGTATCCCAAGAATATGAAACTCTATCCTCTTACCATAACAATTTATCCGTGCATGATAGGGTGATAACCAATCCATCCCGAGAAGTGCGTCAAACTCTAAGTACTCTAATACTCGAAGATCAGTTGGTAACTAATATCCCTCAACCTCTATCATCACGTCTCTACATATCCGGTTAGGGTATATCTTATCCCCAAAGGCCGCACTGAGGATAAGGTGTGTGTCTAGTGTTTGTGTATCAAACCCTAACACTCCAACAACACGTCCAACAATAAACGATAACGTACTACCATAGTCAAACATAGCATGCATAAGTCGACCAAAAATGTGTAACATACCCTCAACGAGCTGTCTGGTTGCTTCGCCATCCGGCTGTGCTACCGCATGAGCTCTCTCTCTGGCCTGTTCTAGCTCTCGACGTGGTGACGGTGGTGTCCTGTAGTCGACCCTCAAGTGTCCCCTCTAACCACGCCTGTGGCATCTGCGGTTATCCTACCTCCCAGTATGTCCGTCTCCAGATCTCGTACCTTGACCTCGGTCTCTCTGACCCTATCATGTCCCCCCTGATCTCGACCCTGATGGTACATCTATGGTTGTGGCCTATGTTGATATACCGGTGCTGATGTGATGGCATGAACCGGGTGTCTCTCCTCATACTAGAACTGATTGCCCTAATGATCATCCCTGCGGCCCCTATCTTATCTGTCATTCCTCTGACCTCTATCCCGACGATCACTCTGTCTCTTCAGCCTCTAGTCCGACCGAGAACTTTATCATGTCTTTACCTTAGTACCAGTCATACGCCTGCCATCTCTCTGCATAAGATATGTCTTATGTGCTAGCGGTCTGTTAAAGATATCCTGCAGAGTGGGTGCCCTAGAGGATACCATTGCCAAAGCGATCCTGTCATCAACTCCTTTTGTGAAATAGTAGATCTGCAGACTCTCCGTCCCAGTTACGTCCATTGAAGATTGGAGTAGGAACCTGAATCTCTCCATATACTTCATCAATGTCCGGTTACCCTGTATCAGGGTAAAAAACTCCTCCCTCAGTCTCAGTCTCACCTCCATAGGTATGTACTGATCATAAAACAGCTCCCTGAACTCAACCTATGTCGTTGGCTCTGGATCGGTATCCCGATGCGTGGTCTACCATACTACGGCGTGGCCTTTCAAGCATGCTATCGACAGTCGTGCCTGAACACTCTCATTATCCTCATCAGCTTATGGAACCGCTGATGAGATACAATCTATTTCCCCGCAGCCTTGGGGTCACCACCTCCATAAAAGAAGCCTAGCTGAAAATTTAGAAACTCCCTCAACATCTTCGCTTCTGGAGCTAAGACGAATCTTGATGCAGTAGCAGTAGTAGTGGTAGTAGTCGTCTTATCTGTAGTCATGGGTGGAGGCGTAGGAGTCAGCGTCTCCAAGGAAACAACAACTGCGGTGGCTCTTTTTGTCTATGTATCCGCTACTACTCTCTTAACAGGGGTCGAGGGAGCAACTGTGGCGACGGCGGTCCCCGTAGGTACCATAACTACTATTGGCTCTCTAAGTGTAGCAACTGCTGTAGCAAGTGTTGTCACTGCAGTAGTCTAATCTCGTAGCAACCGTAACACCTCGGCCATTTGCGTCTCCTGAGCCGAGAGACGATCTTTCATACTAGGTGCAACCGGGGAGTCTCTCGTTGTACCATTAGGCTGACCAATCTCTAGAGGCATCGTCGACTGTCCGTCTATGATCTGCATCGAGAAGCGTGCTCCGAATCAGTCTCGGTGTATATACATATATCATATATATAATGAAAATATAACACATATATAAACTTTAACTCTACCAGCCTCACATCACTTTCCAACTGAAGTTATAAGGTAATAACATAGTGTTTCCAATACTAAGGTTTATTTATTAAGTCTTCTGCTCTTTCATTTTAAATTTTCCAAGTTCTTCGAACTCGGGCTCTGATACTAACTGTGGTGGCCTCTGCTGCCCTGAGGTGATGTGTCTCCGTATACTCCTTGCCAGCTGGCCCAACTACACGTGTCCGGTACCTGCCCGTCCTCTTCACGTCTCGCAAATCGTGTCCACGTGTGTATTACGATTATATTTATTTTCTTAACTTATTCTTTGTGGGTATTTAACTATTTCAATTGTTACTTAATTTGTAGTTTATTCTAATGCTTAGCCATAATAATATGTTGTTTCTTTCAAGTTAACATAAATTAGCAGAAGCCTCAATTGATACGATTAGTATAAGTAATTTAGCGTGGTAAACATTATTCAAAAGAGAAAATTCTACTATGGGAAACCTTGTAAAGTACTTTGTATATAAGTGACAATGCCACAAACAATGTATATATACATGTACGATGTCATCTCAAGTCTCCCAATACCTAAAATATACAAAATTTCAAAAATAAACATATACGAGTAGGTCCTTGATAGCGGGCAATCAGATGTAGTCGCTTAGGATCTCCTTGCGCCTATTGGTAGTAGGATCTGCATTCAATCATCACAAAAAGACATATGACAAGTCCAGTAAGTAAAATCCCATGGAACTCCTTTGAGCATTCGTATAATAAACTAAAGGAAATGCAAGGAGTACTATCAAGTAAACATGCAGAATATAAAAACAGACAACTGTAAATAGCTCATCGCATGAATAGATAACAAACAAACTAACAAATGTATGTGCTCGCTCCAGATGGACCAGACTGTACTTCTGGTCACCAAGTTCCCACCAGCGGTCACGCCCAACCGGCCTGACACTTGGTCCTTCACAGCGCTCGCCAAATCCGTTGAGTCACCAATATGTGCAGTAAGGGTAAGCTCTGGTTGCTGTTCACTAAGGGTCGGATCACACGTGCTACAGTCTAGTGCATTATGAACACCCAATCAGGAAATTCGGGGGAGTAACCTCAACCCACGTCCAAGTAACGGAATAGAGTAATGAACAATAAGGAATGATAAAAATGAAATATAAAAATAGAATCAAATACTCATAGTCTTTCAATTGGGTTTTACAAACCTCACACCGCTCTCCGACCTCCCCGAACTCTCGTATCCGACTCGACAAGCTCGCCAACATCGAGCTACAGTCCACTAAGTCCTTGAAGTCCAATTTTAATAAGTTTAGGTTTTTTTATAAGTGTTTTGATATGTATTAAGTTGAAAATCACTAAAACAGCCCCTAAATTCATAGTTCATTTGTCATTAGCTCCCTAATAGGTCTACCTGGCGCGCTAGGTGGAGTTAGTGCGCTAATGGATGTACCTAGCGGGCTATATAAAGATAGCGCGCTATGGAATCTGTCTAGGGTGCTAACCAACCCAAATAGCGCGCTAATTGCCCTTTGTGACAGAATTCTCAAGTCGAGAATTATGTCCTACCCCTCTCAATTAGCTACTCTAACCTAATTTGCATCCTTGCCATACATTATTAACTCCAAAGCAACAACTACAACACTACAGAACATCAAATTAACCCAATTTTCTCCAAACTCATGAATTCACACAATTTCCTAATTTTCCTTAATATCATTAAATCTAGTTAAAATAGTGGCAAATCCTCTATGAATATTATCTAATAACATGTAATTTATCAAGATAACCCAAGAATTCAGTGACCAAACCTTAGATTCGAATTACATCAAAAACTCCCAAAAATGGGTTCATTAGAAAGTGTGTTAGATGAAGAAGATGGTTACCTTACTTGCTTCCCTTAATTTGGTCTCTAAGGTGATGAATCTCCAGTTCAAATCTTCTTCTTTTCACTGAATTTCTTTGGTTTTGCATGTAACATGTGAGTGGTTTCATATGAATCCCACTAACTTCTATATATATATGTTTGGTCTTGATCAAGTGTGCATACGTATCTCGATGATTATCTTATGGTTCACAAAGCATGCTCTCCTACATCTTCCGATGACTCCAATAGCATACTCCATTCCTAAACTAACTCAAAGTGATGAACTAGATTTCCATCTCAAGGTCCATTTTTATCCCACACAACTATAGACTTATTTATTCTATTAGTGTCACATTACCTTAAGCCTTTTTAAAACCATATGGTTAGTATTTTATTTATCAAGTTTAACTAACTCATGGTCCCGCTAACCTTCGGCTACCCGATACCCGGTGCCTCGCGTCTCGACATGCATTTCGAGGCGCGCCATAGCCTATTGTTCGAATTTAATTTAATTAGCTTATGGTTACATTACCCATTTCAATTTGATTTCATAATCATATTTCATGAATTTTTTTAGTTTCTCTAGTGTACCCGTACTTAGCCTCTCGATACCCGCGTTGACACGTACTTCAAGGCAACTACCCGTCACACAACCTCGCACGATATCGTTATTCAACATAGACACACGCGATGTATTTACCAAATAATTTAATAAATTGCATCGTAAATAAGCGATCCAACACACAATCAACTAATGTACCTCGGTCGAATTGTGTCCTAATCTACCCGCGGCGTCCACGTGGATCTGAGATGGCGTCCATGTCTGCAATTACGATATAAATAACGGCGTTAATAAAACTGGCCGTTACATGGTACCTGACAACGATGCCAAAATTTAACGCGTGTCGAATACGTCAAAATATAATCCTTATGAGATCACCAATTTAGACAAGAACTATAGTAGTGCCAAGCACGGGGTCGATCCACGAAGACCAAAGTTTCTAACTTAGGCTAATGAACACAAAAGTAAATCGGGGGATTTGAAAAGGTTGTTTTCAAGAATTCACTAAAAATAGGGAATAAAAATATTTTGCAAAGAAATCAATCAAGAAGAGTAACCTAAACCCTCGGTGTCACAAACTTCCTCAATTGGCATAATCGACCCTATGGTCGTCGATCTAGATAAAACATGCAATTCAAAGGTAATTTAGAGTAGCTATAGACTCGGTAACGTACGCGGGTCCTCGCTCTTCCTATCCTCAATAGTTCAGGTACGACAATGACTACTTCTCTAGCCAAACGTATAACCCTATACTCAAGCGAATTAGGTTTAATACGATGGACGCAATGGGTTTCATTAAGGCAGTATACTTAAACAACCGAACCACTAGTGTGTCCGAGTTAGCCTATATCCCTAAGGTCTTTGACCGGTCCCCAAAAGGGGCGAATCAATTGGTATTGTCAATTGCCACTTGTGTGGTCTTATTGTGTAAGGACAGATGCTTACGACTTACTAGCAAAAGAATAAAGGTTTAAATATAAATTTAGCCCTAATTAATCAATCAAGAACAAAGGGAATAAATCACAAATGAAAAGCAATAACATTGAAATAAATAAGATCTCACATAGATTTATGCTAAAAGAGTTGTTTGATCCACCTCCAATTTAGATCAATGATATTAGCCGGACATGATTAATGAAAAACCTCAAAATCTTCAAGTTCTTTCGTAAACAAAGGTTGGGAACTATGATGTCCCGACTTACTATTTATATAAAACCTAAAAAATCTATCCCAAAACGAAGTTCCTAAAAATTCGGACTAAAAAAGGTGTCTTCAAAACGGGCCGCGGACAGGGCTGTGGGTGAGGCCTCGGCCTAAAAAAATGTAGAATAGGGGACACGACGCCATTATACGGTGCGAGCCATGGCCTGGATCACCATTTTTTCATAACCAACATGAAAATGAGGTCGTGAAGCTTGGATTCCATACTACGACCTAGAATTACGGCTTAGGCCATGACCTAGAATTCTGATTTCTTCTTTCCCTTGATCACCATGACAGATTATTCTAATATTCATGTCACTTCTTCATTTTGAGTCCTAACACCTGTAAATCACACTAATGAGACATTGTTACCACTAAATAGAGATTTATGGCTCAAAATCACACTAAACACTATATGTTATGATGTCTAATTATACACTTATCAAGTAGCTTTGGGTATCTTTTATCGTTCGTAATTATCAATAATTAGTAGAACTAATATGCATTAAATCATGTTAATCATAAATTATTAAAAAATGATTCACCTTTGGGTTAAAACAATTTTTAGTAATTATCATAAAATCATAAAGAAATGCAACATATATGAAAATTCACACAATTTTATGTTTAAACTATTTAGTTGGATCATTTTTTGATTAACGCAACTTCATAATATCAACAATAATGCATTTTTTTATTATTGCATATGTAAATGCTAGTTCATTATACATTAGTAAAATGTTGTAAGCCTTTAAGTCAACCATAATATCTTACTAATATGTGTTGTATACATATAGCTAGGTTATTTTGATGACGACTAACTTATGAAAATAATTTGGTGATTACAACCAAACTATATCTTACTGATTAAATAAAATAGTTTCATATGATATTATAATATTTACTTATATAAAAAGAAGATGTAAGTAACTTAAGAAATTCTCTTAATTGAACAAATTAACTCAATATACACATAAATAATGGTCATATATAGAAATGTAATAAGCATCATGGGTCGATCCCACAGGACTGGTATTCTTTCTAAGATCCTCTAATCATAAAATAATGAAAGCAAAGGTAAAATTGAAAATCAAATAATTAATAACCTAGGTCAAGACAAAGGGAAATCGGGGTCGTCGATTTTATGTAAAATATGCAAATCAAAATATCTTAGATGGACGCGGTTATTCTTTCTAAGGTCAAAAGAAAAAAATAACTAAAAGGGAAATCAAAGTTTAAACAAGTGTTTAACGTTGGTTCAAACATAAAAGAAAAATTTGATAGAAAATATGAATTAATTATCTAATCATAAAATAATGAAAGCAAAGAGTATTTTTCCGCCACAATTCAACGCGCAAATAAAATTGAAAATCAAATAATTAATAAAAATACCTAGGTCAAGAAGTTTCCTGGGCTGGAAACTTGTGGGACATTAGCCCTTCAACTATAATTAAGCGAATTCCCCAATAAATATCAAAAATTTCGTTCAGGTTTCAACGTCCACAATCATGATTAAAAATGTTTGAACTAACTTAATTCAAGTATAATTTTCAAAGAAAATAAATAATGTACTAATAATGAAAACAACGGGTGACTCTAAATTAAAATATATAAATCTCATGAAAGTGTATCAACTCCCTAACGAAGTGATATGCGTATGGAGGGAAAAGAAATGGAAGAAATGAATATTCCTTACTATCCGTCAACCACATGTAACATAGAAAAAAATTTAAACGATCTCACTCGCGGTCTTTCGCAGGTCCATCCAACTTCCACAAATCCTAAAGTAGCTTATTCTTCCGAACCTTGTCCTCGATCAAAAATACATTCAAAAAAAGAATAGAAGAAAAAGAACATAAAAATAAGAATGGGGATAACAAAAGAGTGAGGAGCAGAGGTTCGAAATAAAATTATCATAAAAAGAGCACGAACTAATAAGCATAGGAGTTAATTCAAATGTTCCTATCAAATCTTGAGAACTACGAAGTCAATGATAAAAGTTTGTGGGTTTTGGGTCCGACCCACCACTAATGTGGCGAGAGAGCCCCCTAAAACTCTAATAATATGTTAATTCTTAAAAGAATATGCTCTCTAATTAAACTAATAAACCTAAAACTCGGGGGTGGTCTAATCGGTGCTCAAAATCCGTTCCCCAAAACTCCAAGAGACCAGTCGATTTATTAAACATAAAAAAAATTAAAACTAAATTAAACTGAATAAATGCAATAAAAACAAAGCCTGGTCAGCCCGCTCCCACCAAATTTCTTTTAAGTCTTTGGCTAGACTTATTACGATTCATCACGCGATGCCCTTCCTTTGGTGTCAACAACGAATAACGCACATGTGCAGCGCGCCTCTTTCGGGAGGGGAGGAGACTTCTAACACAAATGATCTTCACATCATGGTGTGTTGTTGGAGCTTTCCACCCCGTATGCAAATATGTTCTGCACTGGACTTCACGCGGCTCCTTCGACCGAAATGACACGGACGTCATTGAGCATTCATTCGGTGCAAATGGACATTTGGGAAGGACTTCAAGTCGCGTTGTTTCGCGACAATAGTTCTCCACCGGCGTGGCGCGTTATAAGAGTGGTGTGTATTACACCACTCTTTCTCATCACGACAATTCAATTGAATAAATTGATTTTCCAAGTTTTGCAAGCTTGGATCACGTGGGAAAATTGTCAGCTCTTCGTGAAACCGGTGATCATCTAGTAATTTTTTTCATCATACCTTCTAAAGAAGTGCTTTGTTGAGAATCTGTGGACTTGACATGTGCCCACGTTACAAGATGCATAACTAGCGTTATGATTATATGGAATGAGAATAATCTGAAATTTCGACTTGTTGCACGTGGACCATTATATAACGTCCTCATTCACATTATAGTCTTCGAATCGATCAAAATGTTCCAGGGAGCCATCCACATGTTAAGAACAAGGACTAGATACAAAATAAAAAAATAAAAATAAATAAATAAAAATAAATAAAAATAAATAAATAAATTAACCAAAGAAGAAAGAGACCAAGACGCGGGCGCCAAAAATTGACGCGCGTGACAAGAATAAAATTAAAAATACCTAAACCAACTATTTTGAGAATCGCGATCCTGTATTAGACTTTAAGCGCTAAAAGGAAATCGGGGTTTGATAGAAAATGAATTAATTATCTAATCATAAAATAATGAAAGCAAAGGAAATAAAATTGAAAATCAAATAATTAATAAAAATACCTAGGTCAAGACATACAAGTTCAAAAGATTGGATTTGGTCGTCGATTTTATGTAAAATATGCAAATCAAAATATCTTAGTGTAGCTATAGACCGGGACGCAACGCATCCTAATCTCGAGCCAAGATACGACGGTGACTTTCCCTAATCGTGAATTGGGTTTAATGCAGTCGAAGGCACACACCTGAAAAGCCGATCACTAGTGTATCTTTAGCCCAGATTTCTAAGGTATTCAACCGGCCCCAAAAGAACTAATCAATTGGTAGGGTCAATTGCCACTAGTGTAGTCTTATTGCACAAGTACGGTGGTCTATCGACAAATAAATCAAAGTTTAAACAAGAACTGATTGTTCGTAAAATAATAATGGCGATTATAAATCCCCATTGATATGCGTGGTGAACATTCCTCGCGCAGATAGGCTTTTTAGCCTCGCATCAAAAACACAAAAGAATGAAAAAAATGAATGGGGAGAGAGGAGAGAGTTCGCCGACTAATAAAACCGGAGAGAGCGCTCCTCTAATTCTCCAAAACTAATAAAATCCGACACTTTGGCGTGACATGTGCGCCATTGTAGGAGGATGCGTGTGTTGGAGCTTGTTGCGTTCTCGGACACGCGGGACGAGTTTGCTGGCATGGCATCTTATTGGTGGAGACATTGCTTTGATGCGGCGAAAGGCACACTTTGGCCGAATTCCACGTGACCCGCCACGTGGACGCGCGGAACGCGTATTTTGTGCGGGAACGCATCCCGAGCAAATTGTCCTATCCCCGGCATCCGATCCCATCGGTGGCGCCCATTGCTAATAGTAAATACTCCATTTCTTATTGGTATTTTTTATTCGACCCACCGCCGCGTATTTTGAAGCAAATTGTCCGCAATTCAAGTAAATACCCATTTTTAGTATTTTTCCGCACGAATTCAACCGCACACTTTGTTAACCACAGAAAATAATAAATAAACGTAATTAGGCTAGTATTTTGGAGACTTGACAATAAAAATATATAAATAACCTATATATAATATTACATAATTAACGACTCAACATTAAGTCAACCATAATATCTTACTAATATGTGTTGTATACATATAGCTAGGTTATTTTGATGACGACTAACTTATGAAAATAATTTGGTGATTACAACCAAACTATATCTTACCGATTAAATAAAATAGTTTCATATGATATGACGATATAATATTTAAATAAAATAGTTTCATATGATATTATAATATTTACTTATATAAAAAGAAGATGTAAGTAACTTAAGAAATTCTCTTAATTGAACAAATTAACTCAATATACACATAAATAATGGTCATATATAGAAATGTAATAAGCATCATTAAGATAGGGTCAATGTACACTATGAAAATATCATAAACAAGACGTAGAATTTTATTTGAGAAGCATACGAAGTTGCATATATAATTGGATAGTTAATTCATTCTTGGGGCCTATATATTTATAGGTGGCTAGCTATTCATGTCCTAATTAAGACATCTTTAATTAATTATTACTCATAAAATACTTTAGTGCCTTATTCTTTATTGAGTTTAATGTAAAAGAAACCCAAGAATCTCATGTTTGAAAAAAATTTAACTATTGGTCTTCTTTATCGATTAAGAAATTGATCAACTAGTAATCATACATAATATTACTACCGATTAGCCTCATTAATATCATCACCGGCCTCGTCGCTAAGTGATACGTCTACGTCGTGGTTGTGACCGGTGAGATGTGATTTATTATGGTATGGACAATAAAAATAAAACCTCCTATATATAAAGGATCACATGAAATGTACAATAGTTATTAGAAGATCTTTTATTCACCCATAATATGAAACTGTTTGATTAATAATTTATTTAATTCAAAGAAGACCAATTAACTTGCTGTTAAGACTATTGTACTTATTCAATGTTGAAAAACTACCCACTAATAAGAGTAATATCTCACAACTACTCTAACATCATGTGAGTTACGACAACAAAATAACAATACCTTTAATTACTTTTTAAATAAATTTAATCGGTGCTTTATTACAATAATGGAGAGGAAGTAGTCATGGGGACTATTTCTTGTCTTTTAAAAACCCTAACTACTCATTTTCCTTGACAACTTAAAAATTAGTTGACTAGCAACTATTTTTCTTATGACTTAGGTATATGGCAATACAACAATTTTAAATTCATAACTTGCACATCCACTAAAATATCATTATTGCAGCAAGATAGTAATAATGGTCATTTGGTGGCGGATGGGTTACTTAATTTATATTACAATACATCATGATTCATGCACCTTGCGGTAAGTATCACTTATAGAGGAAGATGATAGCACAATCTAGCTTGGTTGCATATATGAGACAAAAATAGTATTGTATATATACAATATATATACAGTGGGAAAATAATTAGTTGACATCTAATTGTTGCAGTAGATTAAATTAAAAGTTCATCACCACCTATACCTTGGTCATAAATTCACATCTCGTTAAATCTTTCATTATATAATGAAATACTACATATATTTAACTAGCATACATACATAAGCAAAATCAAGTTGTGCAATCAAATTTGAATGGGAGATCGACAACTTAATTTTGTCTTTTCATTTCAAATTATATCATGAAGACTTACACATGGGTTCGACCAAGATAAAATGAAAATTCCTTACGTTCATATCAGACGATAATTTTGGAAATGTAATTCTGATAATTTAATATAACGAGAATTTTTCAACAAGCCTTAAACTTTGACAACAATTATTAGTTTATCAAGACATATCAATTTAGTTGATAATCTTAACCAATGAAAGTATCAGTGATGAAACCTATAGGAAATTGGTTGGAAAGGAAGTCCAAATGACTCTGGTATATAAGTACTGAACATGAATTTTATTTGTAAATCAAAAGTATCAAAATATTACAATTATAAAATGCTCAGGAAAATGTTGAAATAGTTTCAACAAGGGAAAGAGAGACACGTGTTTTTGAAATTAGAAATTGATTAGATAAATTGAATTTGATTGAAAAATCACAATGGAATTGTTATTGCATAGTCAAGCTATCTAAATCGTTTCTACACAAATAAAATACTTTAAAGTAAAGTATTGTCTCTTTTCCAAAATAAAACATCAAGCGAAATATGGAATAAAACCACATTTGAAAATAATCAAATGACTTCTAAAAGGAAGTAGTGAAATTTTTTATTATTTATTACTCAGGTTACTTATCCACAAGTGACGTTGAGTACAATGGTTCTATGAGTCAAATAAAGAACTGATAAAATAAATGAAAATACACAAGTTAAAAGTAATCTTTGTTAACCAGATTAGGTGTTGTCATGAAACAAAGATCGATAAAATTTTTAACTTGAAAAATGAAAAGTTTAGTGATAAGATCAATATGTAAGAAGATAAGATATTGGGGAAGTGGTCTAATAATAGCATAGATTAGCTATCAAACATCAACATGAGCACTTGTGTTTTGATATTCAAAATACCTAATAGTCACTTCTAATCAAATTAAGTTATAATACCTATCACTATAACTTAAAATAAAACCATTGAAGAAATAGATGTACTAATTAAATATCAGTAAGTGATATGTATAGGATGTCTATACGGGCTCCTATATTGCAAGAATTTCCATTATATGAATTAAAAGATTGAAATAGTATTCTTTAAGAGTTTGATCGATCGTTAAGTTAATCAGAGTTTGGAAATTCAAATTTTTCTATCTTTTCACTTGAATAACAACGGATAAGTGAAATCATCAAACAGTGAATTGATGATTAGTAAGATACAAAGTTATCTTACATAGTCTCTTGAAAGTACCGAACATCTTTTTGAGAAAAAGAAAGTAAAGAAATCTGAGACTAATGTAAGCAAATTAAGGCAATAACAAACAGTTTAACTATTTTAGTCGCAAAGTTTCTTTGTTTCGAATTAAATATATCTAAGGAAGACTTCAATTAATTGAATGATCATAAGAAGTCACACCATCTTTAGCTATATTTTTAAAAAGAAAAGAAATATAAATTTCTTTTCTAAGTCAAGATTAAGGAGCTGTAAGTGGCCTGATTATTGAGCAAAAGTCGTGGTAAGTTTATTAACGGAGCAAGATTAAGATCATTGTGAGAATAGGTAAGATTGACAAAAATCGAACAGAATAGACACCGTATATAAGATAAAATAAGACGTAGAGATGACTTGTGACTGATGAAAGTGACACGAACAGACTCATTTAATCAAGGCTAGACACTGGAGTAGTTGTACATGACCAAAAATCTGTGTAACTCTATATCATAATCACGATTCATTCACATTGTAGAAAACTAGTGTGATGCATCCAATTGTCTTTGAGTAATTGAATGAATTAGTGACAAACATCAGAATAAAAGAGTTTATGAAGTTTTGTTGGAGTCAATTGGAAGCTGAAGTATAGGCAACAAAATGGTTAAGACATTCTCACAGATACATGAATTTGGAAGTTTCAAGTTAATAAGTCTCGATAAGACTTAAGATATCAAACTATAAGTTTGATGGAATGCGATATATCTTTACAAGGATTTTACAAAGAATCAAAATCCAAGAGTCGAAAGTTTTAAACCAAATTAATTTACAACTAATATCAATGAATATGTTTTACATTGTTTCAATTTTAGTGCTACACCACCTGATTAAGTAGTGGTGAAGTTTTAAGCACTAGGTTACCTTAAACTGGAGTTAATGTAAGATACATGACGGATGGTGAAGATATAAATGAAATAAAAAGATATTCACAACTTACAGCTTAGTTATACAATATTACGAGTATTGGTGGAAAATGCTGACTAAAGGACAATGTATTTGACTTTGTATGTTTGAAGAATTGAATATTCTTTCACTGTAATTGAATAGAAATAAAAAAAGATAACACATTTATAAACTTGTACGCGATACAAGTTAAAATTTATACTATGAGAGTATAATCATGAAATATACCGATATCTTTGCTTAAATACGTATGTCTACTAAAATTAGTTTTACTTTCTCTATTTAGGTAATGAGAGTAGTCTAGCGACCAGAAGTAATTGAGATTGATGGGTAATTGAATGTGATGAGGTTCTTAATGAACTCATGGATAGAAAATAATATGACAAAGTTAGAAAAGGCATTAATTTTTTTAACTAGTCAAAAGAATAGTTAAGTAAATTGCTAATGAGTTGGAATTGGTAATTGCTTTCTAGTCCATAATATAAATAATATTATGAGTAAATATTTAGAGAATGAGTGAGAGTTGCACGATGTGTCTGGTTTTATTTACTGATCAGATTATAATTTGAGATCTCTTGTCATGTAATGACAGATTTAATTAGAGATCTATAGTTATGGGATGACTTGTGATATTCAAGGTTTCTGTTAAAAAGCATTGGAATGGCAATGGATCGATTGACACTCAACTCTACTTTGTATCTAATGTCATGCTCAAATATTATTTGCATCACTTATATTTAGACTGATGATAGTCTAAGAATTAATTGGTCGATCGACAATTCTAATAAGAGATGATTAGTGATAAGAAAAAAATTTGATGTGTACAAGTGTTTGGTGGATAGATAAAGAATTATCAACGCTTTGTGAAATCGTTATTAGTTATGAGTGAAAAATGGTGTTTTATGAATAGCAAGATAGGCTAGATCTTGCTAAGTATTGATTCTTGAATAAGATTCAAGGCATGAAATTTGAAGTAAAGTAAGGGTTATTGGACATTCGACAAAGTTGATTGTTTAACTCGTTATAAATTCACAAATTCCCAAGAATAGCAAAGTACCTAAGATAACTTTTTATTAAACTAATATATCGAAAAATGAAAAGTTGAAATGGTTATGATCTCTACCACCGACTTGTTAATTACAACGGAAGTCATTGAGTCAACTTAATGGTTTCACCTTGGAAATAGTTTTACAAGTTTGAATTGAAGAAGTTATATATGAAGATTCATTTTCTCATATCTCTTTTGGTTAAGTAACCTGAAAGTTAAAATTTTGAGGACGAGATTATTAATTAGTTAGGAAGATTGTGACATCTGAGAATTTCATAAACTTGATAGGATGCTAATTAAGTATTTTTGGATTTAATTTGCGATTTAAGTACCCATGGTAGGACCCATGTGTTATGAACCAGATATCATAAGATATATTTTATTTTTGTGTGTTGTGTGCTTATTGTGTATATTATATGGTATTTTGTCACGAAGTTGGGGTATGTTGAGGTGTATCATCAATTTGTCATAATCGGTGTTACAAGTGTATGTCTGAAGGGCACGAGTGAAAATAAATTATTAGTAGCTCGAAAACTAATGAATCAATTGTTAATCCCACGTTAAGATTTTGCCTCGATTTTTATGCAAGTCGGGATTGGTGTAATGTAATGTAAGAACAAGATTTATACAAAATTTTGCCTCGAGTTTCGTATCAGTTGGCGATGGTCGAGGTTGAGATTGAGTCTAAATTGGTGCAAGTTTGGTTTAGTATGGCAAGAGAATTGATTCATAAGGGTTCAGTATGTTATGGACAAAGTTAAGATTTTTGAGGTTTTGGTGTGACCAAAACCAGTGTTATGGACATTTTATGAAGATGAACTATTTTTTCAAGAATTTGGTTCACTTTGGTGAAAAATCAAATTTAAAATGAGCGCAGAAAGCCAAAATACGTCAGAATTGGAATTTTGAAAATTAATAAATAAAGAAAATTAAGTTGTTGATAAGCATCTAAGGGTTTATATATAAATATATATATATAACAAAATTGATCGTTTCATTTCAATTCTCACAGAGGGAACAAATGTTCGTTCCTCAACCTTCTCTACTTTTTCTTTCACTTTGTAAGCTCTCGACTTTCAATTTTCGCCCGATTTCTTTCTGTAAAATCGTAGAGCATTGCGAGACGGTCAGTTTGAGCCAAGTTTTCATGGTGAAAACGAGGTATTCGGCCCGCAATTTGGTAAATACTTAATTTACGGCACTTTTAACAGCTCAATTTGAATTCTTGCGATTTCTCGATTTCTTTTATGGCGTTTTGATGGAAATTGGTAGAAATATTTGTTAATTGATATATTGGATCGATTTAGGTCAACTTGGGATAAATTCTACTGATGTGGGTTAGGTTTTCGATGAATTGAACTGATGTGATTTAGTTGATAACTATTTTTTAGATATTTTATGGTTGATATTGATTTACATTGGGTTTTTGGGATGAATGGATTATTGGTTTTGATTCAATTTGACTTCATAGTCTGTGGCAATATTTTTTATGTTGGAATCGAGTGGTTTCGTGGTGTTTGTTGTCGAGTTTTGGAAGTTTTATTTGCGAATATATTGATTTGGAGAAGTTTTTCAGTTCAAAATAAAATAAAGTTTGCCTAGTTGACAGGCCATATTAAAGTCTACGGATTTGAGTGTTCTTGGAGTCTATGGAAAGTATGACATGCATAGTACAAGTTCCTTTTAGGTCATCATGATAAATATTGAGGTTTTGAATGTCAAAAAGTTACCCCAAGTTGGCTAGTTGAAAGCAAGTTGAAACAGTTATATAAATTAATAGTTTTGGAAACAATTCTCAAGCATACAATGGCCGTGGTTTTCATTGGGTTTTGTGATTTGGTTTCACTTGAAGCTTGACCTATAACATAATCAGGTATGCAAAGAAGCTATTGGATCTATTTTCAAGGAGATGCGACGCTCCGGGAACCTTGAAAATTACGCTCAAAGTTCGTTGGATATAAGTAAACCCTACAATGATCTTTACTATTGATTGAATATACTTGCACCTATAATTGTATCATAGACTGCATTGCATTTTATCATTATTGGTCAGGCATACATAAAGTGAGTGAGGGGGATTAGCCTGTTTCAGAGTCTATTTTGATTGAAACTAGGTTTTAGTCTCGCCTCTACGCCGTTTAGTGAAACTAGCGGAGTCTAACACTGATAAGTTATCTCTGCATTTCATGATCTCTTAATATTGTCTCTATACTATTTTTGTAAGTCAACATCTTATTATAGTTAGGAGATAGTGACAGAGTGGATTGCATGTTATGTTGACGCATATATCTTATCATTTATTTGGAAATGCAATTACATGTCTCCATGTATCACACTAACAATTGCAGGAGTACAGATCAATGTAGGAATTTATTTACCGGGCATCTTCGAGTTGTTTTTTATGGTGTCAGATTCTATATGAAGATAAAGGGCAAAAGGACAAGACTCGAAAATTATGGTGATTATTTTCATGTTATAAAATTTGATTTTCTTATTGTAAATAGTTTATATATATTGTTTTGGGACTCTTGGGGTGAGTGTAGGACGTGAAGTTACTTTGAAAGTTTATGAGAGTCACTTAAGTTAGAAATTTAAATAAGTTAAGAAGGTTTATATTCAGTTTTGGTTTATTTGGGATTGAAAAGTTGTGATTAAGCTATCAAAGACTCTAAGTTAATTTATAAAATTTGAATTTGATATGTATTATAAATTGTGGGGAGTTGTAAGTCCTTTTAGGCCCCTCCCCTATATTGTTGTCTATTAGGTGAAAGTTTTTTAGCAAGCAACTTTTAGGGAAGGTGCTGCCAAAATTTATACATAATACAGAGAATAATCCGTATTATTTCTTAATTTGCTCCAATTGAACAAATCATGAATTAAGTTTCATTGAGGATATAAATTTAGTTTTGAAGCCTTATTAAGGATTAAAATGCAAAATAATTTGAGGTCAAAGTTGAAAGAATATATTTGGCTGACTAGATTATCAGGGTATTAAGGTAATCTAAGCTGGTCAGTCGTCTTAATGATGAGGGGGCTGACACAACCAATCCTCAATATTCCATAAAATTCCAAATGTTCTTCAAATTACATCAAAATATCACTATCTAGCTCAAAATCAAATTAAATTTAAATTATACCTTAATGTCAAACCACACTCTTATGTATAACTCTTATCATTGCTCCAATCAATATAAACCTTCTCACTTTGTAGCCTGATTCCCAATTTAAGCTTTGATTGCTCTCCTCACCCAACTTGTGCCCGAATTCTCTAATAGTTGGGTTAAAACACCACAATGCACTTCACCCTTAGCTTTGCACATAAACTTGCACTCAAATCTCGCTTAGATTGATGATTTCTAAGGTTTTGATTTCGATTGAGTTTAAGGTTGTAGTAAGTTTAGAATTGGTGGATATTGTTGAAATACTTGTTCAAAAGAGTTTTAAAAACCATTTCCCGTGTTTGACTATATCTGTGTAAATAGATGGTGATAAGTCTATAAATGTGCTATATTTTAGTGCGAATTTGGTGTGTTTTATGAGATTGTATTCCCTAGTTACAATACTTATCCTTTTTTATATTTTGAAGGTCAAAATAGACAATTTAGTGAAAAAGAGCAAAATCATGTAAAAAATCGAGTTAAAAAACCAAAATTAGGGTCAGCGCCTTCGAGTGCCTAGGCATTGAACTAAAATCGATAAGGAATCGTTGAAGCTAAACTTAAAGAAATGCAAGAAAGACAGTGGAATTGGTGCGTACCAATTATTGTCAATGCCCTAGAGAAAAACTATGCATAAACACTTAAGGAACGACCAATAATCCCAGTGTCGTGAGGTTGAACGTAAGGTGTTGGGTGGCGCTAAACCGAGTCTGAGATAAAAATGAAAGAAAACTATAGCATCGTATCGCCCCCTTAGAGATACCTAAAGATTTTGCAAAATGAACGTACGACAATAACCTGAAGATAAGATTATGAAGTTTTGATTGTATGGTTGTGGAAGATTAGGTAGAAGATTTTCTTCTATCTTGTTTTCAATAGAAATAAGATTCATGAGAAAACTCTAGGTAAATTGAATACACATTGAATTGATGTATGTTGGGTTGATTTTATTGTTTATGTTTAAGATAGCACAGAGAGATCAGAGAGGTTTCTTTGATTTTTCATTGCTTGTTAGTCTCATCTTTTTAATATGCTCATTGGTGTTCTTTATTGTTCATTGAAGAAGCATTAGTGATTATATGGCCATAAGTGGCAAGTTCATTTTACATAGATCAAGGTGGCTTGATTCATAAGATTTAGAGTTCATGAGCTTTTGTGCTTAAAGTGTTAATCATTTAGTTTTGTTCTTGTAATTTTGGTTGAACGGGTTTTATAAGATTCAACGCTTGGATTAGGGTCTACTGTTTCTTCTTTATCTTTCATGTAAATGTACGCTTCGATCTTGATAGGAACCATATCCAGTAATCTTACCATCGGGAGATTGCACTTGTTGTAACTAAGATCATGGATTGTCGGCTTTTGAGAAGTCATAGGTGTTTTTGAAATATTGATTGAGTATCAGTGCACACTAGTTACAACCTATGGTAAGTGTTCTCAAAAAGCTTAAGGCTGTTAGGTTATTGAAAATCTGTAAAGCACTCGGGGTTTTGCGACGTAGTTAATATGTAGTTGTGTCGCACGTTCCTTCTATTGATATGCAGAGAACAAGGTGACGGGTAGTGGTTCTGTCGCTATAGCCTACCTATGAGAGTCATTGTCAAAATTATCTTTTGGGGCCTATGAATAAAATTGGTCTTACAACAGTCATGTAATACATTGATCTAAAGTTTTAAATTATTGTTAATCATTCAGTTAAGAATTGTGTTTTATTCAATTTGCATTGGAAGCTTTTTTTAGTTTAATCGTATTTCCTTTCAAAAATCCCCAAGTTTTAGAACCTAAAGATCGTTCCCAATCCTTGTGTTTTCGACTTACCATTACTAGATATCGATAATAGCATGGTATTTAGGTTTTTTATAGGTTTGTTCGACAATGCGTCAATTTTTGGCATCATTGCCGAGGATTGGTGTTAGCTGATTTTTCAATTTTTTTATTGTTTATTTATGGTCATAGGACATTGTCTATCCCTATTTGCAAACTCTTTAGCTTCATTTGATCCAAAAATTGGCCAAACATATAGGAGAAAAATAGTAACAATAGATAGATACGACGACAAAGAGTCAAAATGGAAGGAAACGGAAGAAATCCAGCTCTTCCAATAGCACAAAATGGTTAAGTTTATAATTAGCTAGCAAGAATGGAAGAACATGAACTTACGTTCAAGGAAGCAGCATCGAGGTGGTTCTTTGCCATTATGTATCGAGTATTCTATCAAAAAGGGGTCATTCATGCTTAATTCAAGGCTCATTCATAAGCTCCCTCATTTCTACAGTAAATAGAACGATGATCCGCAAAAATTTCTTACTAAGCTCAAAATGGTCATGGTAGGGATGAAACCTAACTCTACTAAAGCTGATATGGTAAAGCTTAAGGATTTTTCATTTCGTCTAAAATACGCCGCATAAGATTAGTTATTTAATTTGCTGGCGTGATCCATTAGAAACTGGAATGAATTGCATCATAAGTTCTAGGAGAATTATATACCTACGAGAAGAATTAGTCTAATTAAGAGGCAAATCTCCAATATCAAAATAAAGGATATTGAATCTTTGTCTGAATTTTTTAGAGCAATTTAAAAAATTGTGTCAATCGTGCCCGCATCATGGATTCACTAACAAATCTTTATGAGAAAGGTTTTACGATGGTTTGTCGTACAATGAAAAACAACTACTGGACATGGTGTGCAATGGAGCATACTCAATATTATACCAACTGAGGCAAGGATATACATCGAGAAAGATGCAAATTAGTCCAAACAATATAGTCATTTTGTGATAGCTAGACAAGGAGTGACTGTTTCATTAAAAGAGAGTAGATTAGAAAGAGATGTCTCTGAGTTGAAATTATTATGGAAGTAGATGTTGATTGAGAAAGGGTCAGGTTAAAACTTGTGGGATATGTGTTGGAACAAATCAATTCACATTTAAGTGTCCTTAACTCTCTAAGGATAATAAGAAGGTTAATTCAGCGGGATAGTTTTCAGGACCTTCCAAAGGTTAGTATGGACAACAGCATAATTACTTCAATGGGAGAAAAATGAACATTCTTCCTTGTTAAATCTGTGGTCCAAGGAATCAAAAACTTCCATAAATTTATTTATCAAGGACAACAATTACCATTGATCCAGCACACTGATGAGCCAGGGTTTACCCTTGAGGAGATGATGAAATAAATTATAGTGGCTTAGTAGCAATACTAGGTGAAAACTGAAGCGTCAAACAGGAATTGAAAACTGAAATGTTAGATATAATAGCCGAAATGGTGCAGATCAATATCCAAGGCAAGTTACCTCTTAGTCGATGACAAACCTTAATATGCATGTGAATGTCATTTTGAATGTGAATGTGATCTCTGTATTTGATAATTGGGCAGAGTTCAAATCTAAGCTTGCTCAATCTAAAAGGAAAGAGAAGTTAGTTGAAGAAAAGAATAAGATAGAATCGCTAACCAGAACATGGAGGCAGAAAGTCTTAGCTAAATTAGAAACAGTCTTTGGGTGAGAAAGAGGCCAAATAAGCTAAATAAGTTAACAAAACCGAAATTTGAATCTCCAAGCGAGCCGATTGAGGAAACATTCTTGAGAAAAAAGACGTGAAAATTGATGACGATAATCCTAATGCTCAATAGAAATGTACCGACCCTGATATTTTTAGCATTTCATGCAAGGAAGGAAACATCCTGGTAGAAAATGTAATGTTTGACTTAAGATCATTTGTGAATATTATTTCATCATCTTTGCACTCTTCATTGCATGACCATGAGTTGAAAGACACTGACATTGTTATTCACTTAGCGGATGGATCTTCAATCAAACCACTTGGAATGTTGGAGGAAATTTTAGTACACTTCAAGGACTTAATGTTTCCTGCAGCCTTTTATATTATTAACATAGAAGATGCACAAGTGTATAACATGAGTTATGTCTTTCTAGGATGATCGTCTAGGAAAAAGGCTAAAACTAAGATAGATGTATTTGATGGCTCTATTTCTTTGGTGCATGATGGTGGGGAAGTTACTTTTTTCTATTCTTGATCCTATGAGTTTGCATACTAACATATCTACCTTGTATGCGGTATCTGCCTCTAATGATGATTTGCAAGATAAGCTTATTCAAGGCTTGAAAGAGATACATAAAAGGGACATAGAGAGAGAAAAAATGAAAGAAATGAGAAAGGAAATGTCACTTAAAGGTTGGGTATTGGATAAAAAAAGCCATAATATTTGTACATGAATCGACAAAAGGTGGATGTTCCGTAGAGCATGAAGTTACCTTATCAAATAGGGTATCTAGATTACAAAACAACCCTTAGAGGACCTAAAACTATGAGGTAGTTTTTACAAATGGATCAAGGTCCAAATTGTTAGGAGTTGTGACGAAAGTTCATTCTGATTCAGAGAGTTTGTATACGTGGTAAAATTTTTAGTCATAGATGGCGATGCCAAGATATGTGGCACTCTGATTCTAGGGATGTTGTTCCTTTACATGTTAAAGGCATTTATTGATGTGTATAAAGAGGTGGTATTGCTCCAGATAGGCGATGATGAGATTATTTTCAGTCACAAAGGCTCTATTCAAAATATAAAAAAAAGTTGTGAAATATATTGAGAAAGGTAGACAACTAATTAAGGATGGTGAGAGATCACAAATTGAAATAATACACGTAGATCCAAAATAGTCCTAAAAAATAGTAATGTCGGGCCATTGACGTTAAATACCTGCACTTTGTAGGAGACAACCCACCGTTAAATTAATTTCTTTTATTTTAAGTTTAAGTATTTGTTTAGTTTGAAATAAGGTTTGAATGAATTTAGTAAAATCTTTTTATTTTTTTTTTCAAAATTTTTATATGGTTGGAGATTTGAAATGAATTGGTGTGTAGAAGTTCAGAAAACTTCGAGGAATGTTTTTCAGGCCAGGTACAATTTATTTTGTTGCAATTGCTTGATGGCATAAACACTCAAAAGGAATGGCTCAACAATTTGTTTTTGAAATTTATTCGAATTTTTAGGACAACAATTCCCAACGCCATTTGTTTGAATGTAAGAGGCTAGGAGGCACCAAAGAACAAAAATTACAGTGAGTAAAGGTAACATTTTTGTAGAGAAATTCTTGGCGATTTCTGGTGCATGTAAGGCAATGGAAATCACTGAAGGGTACTTTAGGAAAATATAAACTTTACCATCGATTTCATCCTGGCGATCCCCAGTGTCGCATACTCTGAACGTATGATGCTAGGCAGGTGATTTGGTTTTTAAAATAAAAAATATAACACAACTTCATCTTCCCCAACTTGCCACAAACACCAGCGACAGCCACCGCACCCAAATAGGCCTACAAACCACCAAATTTAACCATTTTTAGCCCCAATTTTTCCATTTTTCGATCCTCATCTATTAGAGACCTCATTTAGCCTCATTTTTGAGCTCCAAACGTGTCAAAAATGTTGTGAGAGCTTCCGTGAGCACATGAGAACTCATTCCCAAGTAGGTAACACATGAGAACTCATTTTATGGATCAAGTTTCTTGCAATTACCATAAGGATTTTGCTTATGATGCTATTAAGATTATTTGGTGGGTTTGTTCGCTAAGTTTGGCCGATTTTGAAAATTTCTTAAAACTCATGGCTGTATACACCGTTTTTTGGGAAAATGAGAATTTCAAGCTAAATTTTGCATTGTGGATGATTTGTTGGATTTAAAATGTCCCAATAGACTATAAAATAAGTTTGGGAGGAATGACCGACTTTTTAATCCGATTTATGGTTTCCAAAGTTAGGATTTTTAATGATTTTTATTGATATGTTCGACTTTGGCCAAAAATTATTTTCGAAATTGAGTTGTGAATGAAATTTGTGCATGTGAGCTTAAAGAATTAGTGGAATTGATGGTGGACCGATTTTCCATCGGGTGTGACTTGTGATTGTTTTCGAGACTTTGAAAATTGTTTTTAAAACAAATTTTCACAAAATCCTTATGGCTTGAATTTCGAATGCCTTGAGCTTTTTCGTGGAAACTCTCGAGTTTTGAATTCGATATTTATTGGTTTATTGATTGCAAGGAATTGAAATGTATTGCTATGTAAATCTTTCGCACAGTGATTTGTTTGGTTTTCTAGTCCATTTTGAGACATGAAAGAGGTGAATCGAGTGGTGCAACCCGATCTAGGAGAGGAAATCGACCGAGTGGGTGTAAATTTAACCAATTACCATCACTTAGAACTAGAGTTGAGCCTCCTAGGGAGGCTGAAGTTTTTTATGGGACCAAGTTTGTGAGTCCAAAGGCCCAGAAGAGATATAAAGGTGATAAAAATGTGAGGATAAAAAACCATTGGCCGAGACGGGGCTTTAAGATACAAAACTCAATGTATGAGAATACGATTGCCTCTATCATACGAGATAAGGGGTGAGATTTCTTCACTAGGGACTACCAGGCTTTGAGAATCAGCATCCACGTCACCTAGACTTGATCTATGAATGAGAGGAGTTTGTTTGCGAGTTCTATGCTAGGACATGCAACCAACCATAGCGAGGGCATGATGGTGAGAGGAACATTGATTGCCTATAGCCCTATAGCCATTAACACATACTATGGTCTGCCTATAGTTGATGACTTAAGAGATGAGGATATCCCCCATGATAGGTATTCCAGTGACATCAACTGCCCTTATTATGAGGTTAAAGAAGCTCTCATTTGCTTCCATGAGCATGATTGGGCCTATGCAATTAATTAATTCCCAAAGCACATCATTCAGACCTATTTTAAGAATAGCCTGAAGTCATATTCCTATTTTGTTGATGCATCTCTTTACCCCACCACCCAGCATGGTGAAGTTACGCGACCCCGCTGTGCGATGTTGTGCCACATATGAGATAGTAAGGGTCGTATTGATGTAAGGAGATTCGTTCAAGCTGTTATTAAAAAGAGGATTCATACGAACGGATGAGTGGGAGTGCCCATTGTCGGTCTAGAGTTTGATATCCCTCCCCAGCCGACCATGACTTATGACGATATTTACAGTTATCAAAAACTAGAGGAGGAGGATTCCGAGGATGAGGAACAACGGAGGTAGAGATGAGCCCAAGCAACAGAGAGACTACAACAGCAGCAGTAGGAGACTCAAGCTATAAAAGCCACAAAGAGGAGGATGAGAAGAACAACACATCAACTAAGGACCTTTTCATTATCAGCACCACCACCAATAGTGGCAGAGCCAGCTCCGACCATGTCTATGGTGAACACAATTCTATATAACCATAAAGAGCTGAGCATATTCATGTACTATAGGATGATGAGAGATAGACATATACATTATCACCCCAGCGATAGAGCCCATCTAGTTTTAGACATCCCATTCATCATGCTCCTAGGTAACATGATTTATCAAGCTCATGAGGGGTATGGGACTGCATGGGACTGCCACTCTTTCGAAATCATCATAGAGAGCACAGACTCTACAGCAGAGCGAGGAGCACCAAGATGACTTCAGTGATGCTAAAAGTTGATTTTTAACTTTCCTTGTACATTTGTGAGAGTGAGAGAGACAGAGACGGAGAAAGAGCTTATGCACTGTATTTTCACTATAATTTTAGGAAGATACAGTTATTTTCTTACGTAATTTTGATACATCGCCACACAATACTACACTTGCGTACATTTTTACAACTTTATATATATATTTCATTTCATTTAATTCCATTCCATTTATGATCATCGATTTCTTTTTTCACTTTCTCTTTTGTATTGTATATTGTCTCTCCTATTTTCTTGAACCTTGAGGACAAGGTTCAAGATAAGTTTAGGGTATTGTAGGTATGCAGGATGGAGCGTTTGGCATGAATGAACCGTATATAAAGGATGCTGTAAATTTTTCACAAAGTTTTTGGATTTTACAGAATATTCAAGCAAGAAATACATGTAATACTCTCAAAAATCATTCGCAAAATGAATCTCGACTAGCCTAGCCCGACTTTTAATTCAGCAACCAACTTGATTATTAAGTTAGAAATTGAACTAGTGAGCTTTCTTTCAAACTGACACATTGTCATCATTAGTTATTCCTTTAATTAATGAAACTGGCAAAGTAAATAATAATCGTAGCAGAATAAATATCAATTTCGAATTATTCAAAGATTCAACATCGATTTCCTAGTTCAAGTATTTTAACCCAATCCCATGATGATAATAATAATAAAAATAATATTAATATTAATACTAATAATAATAATAATGATAATGATAATAATAATAATAATAATAATAATAATAATAATAATAATAATAATAGAAATCAGAGCTAGCTAGTCCAACTTAGCAACATCAATCAAGACTTACAACTCATCTAGACTATAGGAGCTTTTCCTGTCCCCTTATCTACTGCAAATGAGGAACCTTAGGGGGAAAAGTATTTGGGTGACCATAAAGGGTAACGATGCTCAATAACTTTAGGTAGTTCAACGGTATTATAATCATTCCATAAATAAATGCAAACTAAAATATTAATTCATGACCTGCAAAAATATTTAGCAGGATGAAAGAGATAACCAAGAAATATAATAACAAGATAATAATCCATGAAAATCAAAATGAGCAAATGCAAGGCATGTATGTGTTACTGCAACTGGATTCCCAACCAAAATTGAAGTTCATGAATTTTGACCTTACTATGGCCATATCGGTATCAATACTCAATTCCCAACACAAAAGAAGTTCCATTCTATCATTAAGTCCACATCTCGTCCAACTGGACATAACACCTACTACTAAATCATTTATAGAGAACGTATGTGTTAATCATATTCTCAATTATTAAATTGTAAGTCTGGGCGACTGCCCTATGTTGTTCTTCCTAGCTTGGTCTTACCATTCCAAACATTATTGTCAAACTAGTAGTTTCCCAGTGAAAGGACTCCTAGTCCACTAAGTGAACAACATATCATGCCTGGAAATGCACCCAAGTTTACCCAATGACCTACTTACATGATTTACCCAACCATATAATTAGTAGAAGGTAAACAACCAAAATAAAGATAACCTAATCCAGACTTACCTAGAATTGCAAATTCATACCCTCGTTGTGTTCCTTTATGAGTTCAATTCCAATATTAGTGATCCACAATGTTTGATAAATTTTATCAATACAAATTTCACTTGATTATCATTCTATTTGATAAATTCTCCATTAAAACCCTAGATACGTGTTTGAGCATAATAGTAAACCACATAAAAAGATATATGATGATTTTGTAACCAAATCTCTTGTAATTCAGTGAAAAATGTATAATATGTGAAATACAACATCATGCAAGTTAAAATCATAAATCCGAAATTTTACAATTTTGACCAGCAAACTTCATGATTTTATATCTCCAAATGTACAACTCTAAAAATCATGAATTTTGATTTAAAACTAGTTCATATTCCTAAGAATCACTCATAAAGATTTTAGACCAATCAATTTAGAAACAAGGAAGATATGCTTTTCCCAAGTTCTGCCCAAAATCATGAAATCATTCAATACAAAATCATGAATCTAGACACATCGATTAATTACAAAAAAATTTAGCAAATACATCGTATAAATTATGAATTACATCATTCGATAAATCAAAATTTGTGCGTTGAATAGTAAATTGATTCTTTGTTTCAAAATAAGGCCTTTAATCTCAAAACCAATTACTCACACGTATTGACTTATCAAAACAACAACGATCAAATCAAGAACTCCATTATTTGGTAAATTGAGACTAGAAATTTAGTTTAGATGTCTCTTACCAAGTGTTAATTTTGAAGAGATCCAAGAACCTTTTATCATTTTTTCTCTTTTTTCTCATTTCTCCATCTCTCATTCGCATTTCTACCCTCTCGGTTGAGTTGTGCACACTCATTTGTGCAAAATCTTTCTTTCCTCCCATGTTTTAGTTATGGATGGAGGGATCAATCTAGAACCAAAAAATCCTCTAACTTCCTAGTTTTTGTGTGATATCCATCTTATCACTTTCTTTAACCACTTATGAGATAAAAACACATGTGTAGACCCTCTTCTAAATCCTAGCCACCAATATGCCATCTTTTGCATGTTCTCCATTTGTGTGTGGCAGTTCTATTCTCGTTGTGGGCCCCATAAACATTTAAGTTAGATTAGGTTTTTAGTCTTTTATTTAATTACCACAATAAACACAAAATTTACAAGCATACATTGTGTAAGGTATTTTGCTAAATTTTAGGATCGTAACAACCACCCCAATATAAAAGATTTCATCAACAAAATTTAAAAGTAAATTGTACGTTGGTTTAGAACAAGTCGCGGTACTCTAGAACCCTAAGGTCTATGTGAAGATCGTGCTCATCAATCTTGACCACACAATTTCGGTAGATAAGTTTGAAGTATATCTTCTCACTCACGGCGGTGCTCAAGACAAGTAGTGTGCTATGCTAACCTATTTTTACCCTAACTCATCTATAATGTTGCACGCTATGAATGAGATAGTGGATCCCGAGACTATCAAAGTAAACATGTCTCAACCACAAATACTAATAGTACCTGCAACTAGTTGAAGGGTTGAGTTTGGATATGGTTCAGCTGTAACCATCATCTGTCCCTTGACTGGTTGAGCTACACTGTTGGAGCACTCAGACACTGATTCTTGTAATGACCATGCTTCCCGTACTGAAAGCAAGTAATATGTGCCATGAACCTTGACTGCCCCTACTGAGGCAACCATTCCATGCTTCCTATCTTCTGATCTCATTTAGTATTTCCCTGTCCACTTGACCCCTACAACACATTAGAAGACTTCACATAACCCATGTTAACTTTGCTAGTGTTGCTGAGGTTGTCACCTCAATGTCCGATGTTGTTGGGTGCTGTGATGAAGTTCCAAATTTCATGTATCCCTGTTAGTCATTTGTCATGCGCCTTTTGTCATGTGTCCTCTTAAAGAACTCACCATTCATACCACTCTGACCCTGACTCTGCGTCTATGGTACTGTAGGAACCACTTTAATCTTCACGTCCTTAATCTTAGGGGCTTCGTAGTGAAATGCACTAGCTACTGCTCCCTCACAATTCTGATGCACAATAGCTATCACTACGCTACAGATCTTCGACCTAAGACCTTCCACGAAGCGCTTGATCATGTCCCTTTCTGACATCACCACTGTTAGGACATGGTTCCCTATTTAATACCTATGAACTCTATCTTTCTTTGGTCCCTGAGTGTCTCGTGAAAGTACTTAACATTAAATACTTCCTGAAAGTGTCCCCAGGTAGTGATCTTACCTTCAACTTTTAAGGTAGTGTTCCACCACTTATAAGCTGATTCCTAAAGAAAAAAGGAAGAAAATTTAGTTGACCTTCATTTCCTCACCTTCAATTCATTACAAAAGGAAGCGAAGTTCATACCCAATGACCTAGTTATACAATTTACCTTATCATATAATTAATAGATGGTAAACAACAATAATAAAGATAACCTAATCGCAACTTACCTGGAAATGCAAAATCCTACCCTCATTACGTTCCTTAACGAGTTTGGTTCCAATACGAGTGATCTACATCAACAACGTAGCCTCAGTCCCAAATTATTTGGGGTCAGTTACATGGATCAAACTCTTCCATTGTGTTCGAATGAGTGCAATTGATGGTGAGCTTTCCAAACGATTCGAATCCCTCATAATTGATGTGTTCAATGTTGACTTTGGTCTACCCCTACCTCATTGAATTTCTTCAATTTCTTTTGAGTAAAGTTTCCTAGTGGGAAGCATTTAGAGGCCATCTTTGCAGGTGACCAAATTACTGTAACCGTCATTCCCTAATATTCGTGTCAATAGGGGCTACTCCTAATTGTCTTAAAATTTTTATATTTCTTAATCTATCTTTATGAGTTTTACCACACATCCTCCTAAGCATCCTTATTTCTACTATGTTCATTTTATGTATTTGTTATTGCTTTACGACCCAACATTCACTTCCATAGAGAATAGTTGACCTAATTGAGTCCTATAAAAAAAATTTAACTTAGTAGGAACATTTCGATCACAAATCATCCCCGTTGCACTCTATCATTTCTTTTATCCAGCTTGAATTCTATGTATGACATCATTCTCAATATTACCATCATTTTACATGATTGATCATATGTATCTAAAGAGATTTAACTTAAGAACTTCTACTTCCCCTATTTTTACCATTCCTTCATCTTGATGTCTGGTATTTCTAAACTCACAGTCCTCGTATTTGGTCTTCGTCATATTCAACTTAAAGCCTTTATATTCTAATATTTTCCTCCAAAATTCTAATTTCCTAGTTACTCCATCTTTTGTTTTGTCCACTAAGACAATATCATCTTCAAATAACTTACACCATGATATATCATCTTGAATATGCCTAATTAGTTGATCAATAACTAAAGTAAAGAGATATTGGGCTAAAGCTGATCCTTGATGTAGTCCTATTTTAATGAAAATTTCTTTTGTAGTTCCTCCAAATATCTTTATACTCATTACTACTCCTTTTTACATATTTTTAATAGTGTATATGTATCTAGCGTGCACTTTTTTCTTTCTAGAACCTATCAAAGAACATCTCTAGGAATCCTATCATATGCTTTTTCAAATGTATAATTACCATATGAAGATCTTTTTTTCTCTATTTTTTCCATAATCTTCTTACTAGAAAATCGTTTCCATAGTTGACCTCCCAGTCATGCATGAAGCCAAATTAATTTTCTGATATTCTTGTTTCTCTTCTTAGCCTAGTGTCAATTATCCTCTCCTAGAGTTTTATGGTATGCCTCATAAGTTTAATTCCTCTGTAGATTGAACAACTTTTAATGTCTCATCATTTGTTTTTGAAGATTGGTATAAGCGTGCTTATTCTCCAATCTATTGGCATCCGTTTTGATTTTAGAATTTTGTTTAAAAATTTTGTTAACCAAGTCAATCTGATTTCTCTTAAGCATTTTCAAACCTCTATGGTTATTTCATCTAAGCCACATGCTTTCCCATTTTCATCATTTTCAATACTTCTTTAACTTCTGAAATTCTAATATTGCGTTGATAGTTCACATTTCATTCTTAGTTTGGGTTTTCATCTACTTTGATATCAACTTGGCCATCATTATATAAAATATGGAAGTAGTTTCTCCATCACTCCTAAATATCATCTTCGTGGGTTGAACCATTTTTATTTTCATCCTTAATACATTTTACCAAACTTAGGTCTTGTTTATTTTTATGCCATCTTTGTTACCTTACCTTGTATATAGATCTTCCATGAAATTTGTTTTACCTTTTCTAACTACTTTTTTAGCTTGTTTTCTAGCTTCTCAATATTAATTGTACGCATCTTCATTTTGACACCTAAGTATTTTATTGTACATCTTTTTTTTAATCTTAATTGCTCTTTGGACAACCGTATTCCTACACCATGTTTCCTTCTTTGGTGGTCCTGTCAAGACTCGTCTCATTAAGTCTTAACTTAGCCTAATTCCCCCAATTAGGTACCTAAACCATATAATTAACTTTAACCTCGAAATACTTTTCATTTCAATCCTTTATAGTGCTCCAAAAATAAATTTAAATCCTCAACGAATCTCAATTCTTGATTTAGTTAATTGGAGCAAATAAGGAAATCATACAGATTATCTTTTGTATTTTATAAAAATTTCAACAGCACTTCCCTTAAAAGTGGTCTGCCAAAAAATTCACATAATAGATAGCAGAATTAACGGAAAAGCCTAGGACTCGCAACTCCCTGCAATTCACAATATATATTCAAATAAAAAAACACAACTTCCAATGTCAAATCCTCATTTATAGTTTTAGAATACCAATATGAATTAAACTTGTTTCATAAACTCAATTAACACCCAATTGAACTATAAATAACTATAAACTTAGTTAAACTAGTTCATTAAGCTCTTATAACCTATTCAAGAGTATTTCACGCCCTACTCTCACCCTAGAGCCCAAAATCAGATATAAGAATGAATTACAACTAGAAAATTCAAACATTAAAAGGCATAACCAAAGTCTTTGAGTTTTCCATTCCTTCATGTTCCTCGTTTCTTCGAAACCTGACAAAGTCATTTCGAGGACATCGAAAACAATAGCATACACAAAATAAATAGTGTCAAATAAGTAAACATATATCTTACTTCGTATAACAAGTAATAACAAGAGATAATATGGAATATTGCATAATAAACGAGATTCATGAAATAAGTTATACAATATGGATTCCTCATTTCCTATTCTAAGCTCATAACAAGCAAGCCTTCTCACAATGAACCTAAAATGGTAATATGAGTTCAATGCGTGCTACCCCATACTCGACATCACCCGCCTTAGATACCTAGAGGACATCTAGTTTGGAGTGCATCACTGATCGTAATCGCAACTGTAACAATTTCATTATAGTAATAATGTGAACAACAAAGGTTGATTATGGATATCATCCTCTAAGAAAGGTTTATCTAGACATGGTTCACTTAGTTAAGTTCACTCTATTATTAAGAATATCTCTTTTTAATTGATTTAACTAAACTATTATATTATATATAGACAATGTAAATTAACTTATACTTTTATATTGAGAAGACATTTAGTTCACAACTTCACCTAGGTAATGAATTAATATGATTTCATAAGTCACTTCCTTCATCTTCATTATGTGTATGCAATGTTCAATTACAAAAGACATATTTCCTTCATATTCCCTTCAACCCACTGTCATGGTGGAAAAGATCCTAATGTGCAAACTAGAACTCCACCTATCGGTGTGAATAACGAAAGTCTCACATAATATTAAGTTTCAAATCTTTAGACTCATAACTACTTAAGTTTACTATTCGCGCATCCCTAATCAATAACTATCTGTCGATGTTATATATCTTATGGTTGTATTGTCCATATCCATATTAAAAGCCTCAATTGTCATGGTAACTTCTAAAACCTCTAATCAACAAACAAGTGATCGTGATGTTCATATCATTACATATATAATCAATACAAATTCTAACATTTGCACTTTTCAACTTTATAATTCATTCATACTTCCTTGAGCATAGCATTCATACCATAGGATCTGCTATTTAGTCATCATTGAAACCAACACACTAATCATGGTATTCATTGCATTCAAAGATTAAATCAAAAAATTCAATTAAATCAAAGAAACAATACCGGATAACCACAAGTGGAGTCTTCAATGTCTTCTCCTATAAAAAAATTTTCAATATTCTAATCTATTGTGGTGGCTCTAAATCTATTGTGATGTATAATAATTGTTGATAATCTATGTGTTTACAACATTCTAATACCTATTTATACTATAATTAAAAACCCTAATTTACAATTCCAAACGAACTAGAATTCCAACTTTCTATTTTTATTTCTTGGTGTTGCCTATACGTGATCCACGCCGTCTGTGTAAAGCCACAACATCGCCACAACTTCAACCTTTGTGTGTGTATTTTATCCTCACAAAAAGCTCGGCATCCTATGTGTAATGTCACGGCGTCGTATGTATATCCCCACATCGCCGCCACTGCGTCGACTGTATTGCACCTATTTTCTTATCTCCACACCTTGTCCACGCCTTGCCCACACCTTGCCCACACCTTGTGCTCTCTTTCCACAATGTCAAGTGTATGTGCCACGGTGTCATGTGTGTATTTGTTCTTTTTCTCCTCATTTCATCATGAAATCACTCATTTGTCTCCTTTTATACCTTGTAAACCTGAAAACACATAAGTACCATCAATCAGAGCTCATTCCGAGATATTTAGTCCTATTATACAACAAAACTAGTCCTATATATAAGTCTAATTAAACACTTATCAAATACCCCTAAACTTAAAATTTTGCATGTCCCGAGTAAAAGTGTATTCTACTCAGTACACTTACTAATACTACTTACAGTCCTTACTCATTTTATATAGTTCATGTTGTATCATTTAATTCAAATAAGTTCAAGTTAATAATCCACTCAAAAGTTTTAATTTATTAAAACTATTACTTTCAAAACACATAGCTTTAACAACACATATAATTCATTTTTAAAACTCAAAAGTAGTTTACAACCAAAACAATCACTAGTCACTAGTTTGTTTCACCTTGAGACTCAAGTAGCAAGTGTACAATCGCACGATTTCTCATTAAGCTCAAAAATTCACAAATAAGCATAGATCATAGTATTTTTGTAGACTTTAGTACTTCAAGAGTCCATATAACTTAATATAGTGGGAAGAAAACCTAACTCAACTAAGTTACTTGTACTCGAGCTAAATCTTTTCATTTGAAGAGTTGTAATATAACTTCCACCTTTCTTTCTTTATATACATCTCTTTCTTCTCCTTATATTTTTTAGTTATACAGTCTCATCTCCTTTTCCTATGGATTCCGTTTTTTCTTACTTTTTCAACCATCAAGTTCTTTGCTTTTTTTCTTGTAGAACTTGTGGGACTCTCTAATTTTTATTTAAAACTCTTGTTAGCACTTCTCACTTTCACTCTATTAAGCAAGTTTTGACACCAACTTTTCATCAAAAATCATAATTATCTCTTCCCCTTTTGGAATTAAGTTTTTATTTACTTTGTACTCAAGCAAGATTCATACTTATTATAGTATTCCTTAGAAATCTAACTTTTTCCACAAGAAGTGTTCTAGTATTCTTCTTACTTTTATTTCAAGTTCATGGTCTTCCCTAAATCTAAATTTCTAATCATGAAATTATACTATTGTTTGCTACAATTCTTATTTTCTTCAAAAATTTGATAACACTTTCTTGAGTTTCATATCAACAAGACACTTGTGTTTTTACTCATCCTCAATTAAAGGTATGAACTTTGCAAATAAATTATTCATTCATTACTATATTACTATCATATATAACCTAATTTATACTACTTCTACACATTTAAATAATAAGTAAATGAAATACATATACACTACCATTCTTTCCTCTTTAACTGTTTCAAAAAAAAAATTTACGATTATACCTATAGTGTTTATCCTTATTTCATCATCTCTTACCAATTCTCATAGTGTTGATGCCCCCAAACTTAAACCAAACCTTGTCCTCAAGGTTTAAAAATAAGCCTAAAACATAAAAACACTAAACACACAACCATATATAATTTAAGAACTAAAAATATAAACATAAAATTTAAGAACTAAAGTGACAAACTATCCCAAATATGAAAATAGTTAGTATTAATGTATCTCTCATCTACCCAATTATGTTATAAGGATTATGCATATGTTGAGGCTTCTCCATTCCTCACCCGGCAAATGGTCTTTTCTTACGCATTTAGCACAAAACTTTCAAAATTGGGAAACTAGTAAAATGTTTGGATTGTTCTAACTAAACAAAGTAAATAACTAAAATTCAAAAACTAAAATTAAAACCCTAAGCCACCTCCATGTAGCGCTTCGTTTAACGTCATTAGCCTGACGTTTTTTTGCTCGTTTAGGCTGAGTCTAAATCGAGTAACTTCATGACTTTGGATATTTGAAATAATTGCTCATCTACAAATACTTCGGTTACCGGCTTCCATGTATCACCTTCTTTATGAGGTAACCTTGATAGATGGTCTGCAACCAGATTTTCACTTCCTTTTTTATTTTGATTTCCAAATCAAACTCTTGCAATAATAAAACTCATTTAATCAGCCTTGGTTTTGCATCCTTCTTTGCAAACAAAAATCGGATTACTGCATGGTCATTGTACATAGTGACCTTTAACCCCACTATGTAAGCTCTAAACTTTTCACACGCAAACACCATTGTCAATAGCTCCTTTTTGTGGTAGTATAATTTTTTATGTTGGATCGAATGTTTCGCTTGCAAAGTATATAACTCTAAATGTTTTATCTCTTCGCTGGCTAATACTGCTCCTACCGCATAGTCACTTGCATCGCACATTATTTCAAAGTTAGATTCACAATCTAGTACTACCACTATTTGTACTGAAATCAAAGCTACTTTTAAGGTCTCCAATGCATTTACACATGCCGAACTTATTTCAAATGGAACATCTTTTTCCAACAATATGCATAGTGGTTAGTGATCTTTGAAAAATCCTTGATAAACCTTTTTGTATAAACCTGCATGTCCTAAAAAGCTCCTTATATCTTTTATGTTTCTTGGTATAGGAAGTTTCTAAATTGGCACTATTTTTCTCTATCAACCTCTAATCCATGAGCAGACACTCTATGTCCCAAAATATTTCCTTCTCGAACCATGAAGTGAGATTTTTTCCAATTAAGTACTAAATTTTTGTCTTGACGTCTTTTCAATACCAAGGCCAAGTTTTGTAAGCATAAGTCAAACGATGCTCCAAATACTAAAAAATCATTCGTAAACACCTCCATAATATCCTCCACCATATCAGATAAAATAGCCATCATACATCTCTGAAATGTTGCTAGTGCATTGCACAATCCAAATGGCATTTGTCTAAATGCAAATGTTCCATAAGGACAAGTATATGTAGTTCTCTTGATCTTCTGGTGCTATAGAAATTTGATTATATCTCAAATACCCATATAGGAAATAATAGTATTCATATCATGTTAACCTGTCAAACATCTGATCAATGAATGGTAAAGAAAAGTGATCTTTTCGTGTAGCCTTATTTAATTTCCTATAATCAATGCAAACTTTCCAACCAGTTACTATTTTAGTGAACAAGGTCTCTCAATTTTTAGTCTGAATAATGGTCATTCCTCATTTTTTTAGCACCACATGTATTAGTGAAACCAATGAATTGTCTAAGATAGCATAGATGATTCCAACATTCAATTATTTTAAAATCTATTTCTTTACCATTTCTTTCATCACTAGATTTAACCGCCTTTGAGCTTCAATTGATAGTTTATGATTCTCTTCCATTAAAATCTTATGCATGCAGACAGTTGGACTAACTCCTTTTAAATCTTTGATTGTCCATCCTAATGCAGATCGATGAGCTCTCAAAACTCGAAGCAATTTTTCTTCTTCTAATTCTGTCAAAGCTGTAGAAATAATAACAAGATATATTGAATCTTCTCCTAAGTAAGGATATCTCAAATGCTCTGGAAAAGGTTTTGACTCCACTGTTGGTTTAATAATTGCACTCTCCAATTTTATTTCTAGATTCTCAAAACCTTAATGAAACTTTAGGTGTCCTATTTGTAATAGTGCATTGATTACCTCCTGAAGTTCACCCTTAACTGCAGAGCTTGTTGCTATGTTTTGAACTAGACAATGCTTTAGCGGGTCTTATGGCATATATTCCTTGGCTATCTTAAAAACATAATCAGATACTAGATCTCTAACATTGATACTTTTACAATGCGCTCCCTCACTTGGAAGTTTTAAGGTCCTGTAGATATTGAACATAACTTCTTCATCATTTACTTATAACCTTAACTCTCCCTTATGAACATCTATCAAAGCTCGTGCATTTGCTAGAATTGGTCTCCCTAAAATTAATGGTACCTCTGCATCCTCTTCCATATCCAACACTACAAAATCAACACGAAATATGAACTTATCCACTTTTACCATTATGTTTTCAATCATTCCTTTTGGATAAGTTATTGATCAATCTGCTAGTTGCAAAGTCATGTTTGTCAGCTTCCCTTCTCCCTAAACTAGTTTCTTAAAAACTAATAAGGGCATCAAGTTTATGCTTGCTCCCAAGTCACATAAGACCTTATCAAATAAATGTATCCCTACAGTGCATGAAATAGAAAAGCTTCCTGGGTCTTTCAATTTTTAAAGTAATTTCCTTTGTAAAATAGCATTGCATTCTTCTGTCAAGTTTACCCTTTCGTATTCTTCCAATCGTACTTTCCTTGCCATTAAGTCTTTCAAAACTTTTATATAATTCGGCATCTGTTCAAATGCATCATCGAACGTGATGTTTAAGTGTAGCTTCTAGAACATTTCTACAAACTTCTTGAAATGTTCTTGATCTTTCTGCTTCTTGAATAGTTAAGGATGTGGTATTGGTGGATTGACTAATGGTGGATTGTCGAGAAATGTCACTCTCCCTGGTACCACATCTTTTTTCTGCCTTTCTCCCATAACTTCTTTTAAAAAAATTATGATTATTCTGCTAGTACAACTTCTTTTTGATTCATTATGTCACTTTTCCATGTGTTTTGAATTTTTTTTGTGTTGCTTGCCAATTTTCTTCCTTGTATCATTTGTTGTATCTTTTGGTTGCACTAGATCATTAGTTGTTTTTCCAATTCTTAATAGGACTGCATTTACGTTCTCCTTAGGATTCGTGCTTGTGTTAGTCAAAAATTGCCCTTCCTTGAGTTCAAAGCAATGGCTAGCCGACCAATTTGTATCTCTAGGCTTTTAATGGATTATGTCATTTCATCATCCATCATCTTAAGAGTTTGCTTCGCATTTTCCATCTATTTCTCATGCCTCTCCTAATATTCCCCATTGTTGATGTTAATGGCTTGCAAGAATCTCTCAATTGGCTTCAACGAAGTCATTTCTTCACATTGGCCTAGCTTCCCCTGTTAGACTTGTCGATCAAACCTGAAGGTAGCTTCAGTGCATTATTAGGATTTCCATATGAGAAGTTTGGGTTGTTGTATCCTTGATAATATCTTTGAGGAGCCATTTCTCTCGGCCTGAAGTTGTTCCCATAGTTCTTGTTGTTCATGAAGTTGACATCTTCAAACTTAATTCCTTGTTGCATGTCCAATGGATTAACCACCATTGCTAGGTGATTAACTAGTTGTTGTATGGCTTGCACTTGAAGACTTGATTGTCCTATTTGTAGCTTTGTCATTTGACTACTCAGGTTGGATAGTTGTGTCATGATCACTGCTTGTGAATCAATCTCATATACTCCTAATGGCTTTCACACCGTGGAACGAGTTCCAGCTATAAAATCTTGGGATATAAGATCTTAAAAATCTAGTGTTCCATCTTCATCCTTAGTTAGTAGAGAACCACCTACTGTTGAATCTATTAATGTTCATGTGCTGTTATTCATTCCATTGTAGAAGATTTATAGTTGTGCCCACTTCACGTATCCATGTCCTAGACATCTCCTTAGCATCTCTTTGAATCTTTTCCAAGCCTCTCTAAGAGACTCGGTATCATCTTTCTTGAATTGGTTAGTTTTCAATTTTCTTTCACTGACCTTCATTAGGGAAAGAACTTGCCTATGAATCTTTTATTGATAGCTGCCCATGAAGTCATATTCCCTGCATTCAGTCCTTGGAATTATGATTTGGCTTTTTTGCCCAATGAGAATGGGGAAAGTCTCATCATGATTACCTCTTTTGTAATTCCAGTTATGTGAATAGTGTCACACTTCTCTAGAAAACTATCTGCATGTGTAACTAGATTTTCGTTTGCAAGCCCATTGAATAGGCTATTCTGCACCATGTTGATTAGAGAAAGTCTCAACTCAAACTCCATCGTGTTGGCTAGAAGCCTCATCACTTCGTTGTATGTCTTTTGAACTTCCAATTTGAAGTAGTCTCGAAGACATCTTTGTCCTCGTACTTTGTCTTACACTACTAGATCACCTTCGGGTTGATTATTCCTTCGGCCCTGATTTTGGTTTTGGTTCCCCACTTGATCATCGGCCATCTCGATTCCTTTTGTCTTTTTTCTTTGTTGGTTATGTCAATTCTCCGGATCGTAAGGCACTAAGTCCTTATCACCTTGACTACGGATGCATTAAATGTTCCCTAAGAAAGAAAACACAAAAGTTAAAGTGTAGTCTAGATTGTCAAACTTGAAACAAAAACTCTTTTATTATTATTATTTTTTTATAACTTGAAATTAAATTACTAAAAATAAAATCTTAACAATTTTGTAAACTAACTAAACTAGTGTGTGGCTAACTATCCACGTCAATGACGCCAAAAACTTAATCGTAACTGCAAGTGTAACACCTTAATTGTAGTAATAATGAGATCAACAAATGTTGATTATGGTTATTGTTCTCTTGGGAAAGGATTATCTAGAAATAGTTCACTTAGTTAAGTTCACTCTATTGTTTAGAAGATCTCTTTTTAATTGGTGTAACTAAACTATTCTATTCTATAAAAAATTTAAATTAACTTGTATTGTTATATTAAGAAGACTCTTAGTTCACAACTTCACCTAGGTAATGAATTATTATGCTTTCATATCTCACTTCCTTTATCTTCATTGTGTGTGCAATGCTCAATTAGAATAGACAGATTTCCTTCATATTCACTTCGACTCACTATCGTGGTGGAAAAGATCCTAATGTGCAAACTAGAACTTCACGTATCGGTGTGAATAACGTAAGTCTCATATAGCATGAAGTTCCAAATTTTTAGACTCATAACCACTAAAGTTTACTATTTGTGCCTCCTTAATCAATAACTATCTATTAACGTTATATATCTTATGGTTGTATTGTTCATATCTAGCTTAAAAGCTCCGGTGGCAATGATAACTCCTAAAAACTCTAATCAACAAATATGTGATCAAAATTTTCATAGCATTATGTATAGAATCAATACAAATTCAAACCATTGTACTTTTCAACTTTATAATCTATTCATACTTCCTTTAGCATAGCATTCATACCATAGAATCCATTGATCCCTAAGATAAATAAACTACTCCCAAATCATTGAAATCAACACACAAATCGTGGTATTCATTGCAATCAAAGATTAAATCAAATAACTTCAATTAAATCAAAGAAACAATATCGAATAACCACAAGTGAAGTTTTCAATGTCTTCTCCTCTAAAACTCTTCTCAATACTCTAATATATTGTGGTGGCTCTAAGACTATTGTAATGTATGATAATTAGTGATAATATGTGTTTACTATGTTCTAATACCTATTTATACTCCTAAGACTCATATGAATACAATTAGAAACCCTAATTAATAATTCTAAATGAACTAGAATACCAAAACTTTCTATTTTTATTTCCCAACTGCCTATAAGTGATCCATGCCGTGTGTGTAAAGTCACAACACCGCCATAGCTTCGACCTTTATGTGTGTATTTTCTCCTCACAGTAAGCTCGGAGCCCTCTATGTAATGTCTCGGTGCCATGTGTGCATCCCCACAGCGTCGCCACTGTGTTAACTGTATTGCACCTATTTTTTGTCTATATGCCTTGTGATCTCTTCCAAGGCATCAAATGTCTATGCCACAGTATCAAGTGTGTATTTGTGCTTTTTCTCCTCATTTCATCATGAAATCACTCTTTTATCTCCTTTATACCTTATAAACCTGAAAACACATAAATATCATCAATTAGAGCTCATTCCAGGATATTTTGTCTAATTATACTACTAAACTAACCCTATATAAGTCTAATTAAACACTTATCAATCACATCACACACTTACGACCGAAGTAGGGGCAACTCTATCTGGCTGTCATGAATGTATGATTAAGATGTTCGCAAAATATAAACCATATTACTGTAAAAAGCAAGAAATAGTGTTACAACTGTTAAACCAACTGAAAGTTGGTCTCGAAGCCTCACACAATGTTCTTTAGCTTTCACGTATTTCAATAAATCATATTAAACGTAAAATTTAATATTTAGAGTTGCAACTTATTTCAATACTTCAAAATAATTTTCAAGTTATAACATGATTAAAAATTCACTTTCAAATCATTTTGGGGTTTAAACTACTTTAACAACTCCTTTAATGTGTCCTAAATGACCTTTCACTTCTCATCTATGTTTTTGAATTCCCAATAGGTCTTAAACCATTTATTAGATTCCAAATAGGGTCTTAACCACCTATTTAGCTTCGAAACCACTAATAACTCAACTATGAACTCCTAATTAGGCGTTTTTAACTCAACTTGCAAGTGTAGACTTTTCAAATTCAATATCTCAATTAAAGATCTTAATGAGTCCCAATTCGACTCTTTCACTGATCAAATGTGGTTCATTGCATTACATCAATAAAATGCATTTCATTTCTCATTTAATTACCAAAACATGTAATTCATCTACAATTTTACCAAACATTTAGTAATCCCTATTAACTTCTTTAGATCTCTAAACCTTATTCGTAATATACCTCAATCATTTATGCAAGAAACCAATATTTTACCTCAATTTAATATAATTTTCATTTAAACATAACTTTGGAACTACCCATATTTGGGCTCCAACATCGGGTATTTGGCTTCTCTATTTCTGAGGTTGTTTACACTTTTAGATACTTTATATATCCTAAGTTGAAAATCTTTTGAGTCCTTAGTGGAACTAAAAACAAAACTCGATAAACATTTAAGCCAAAACCACCCTAAAATAAGTCTTCAACACTTAGCCAAATCATAGGTACTGCAGATTTTTCACTAGCAATACCATATGTTCAACGCTAAATTTCAACCTCTAAGTCAATGAATTTCACTACAAACCATATTGACCATTGAAACAAGATATATCAAGATTCAAACGAACCTATTTAAAAGTATTGTGTACATCCATAAGGTCTTTGAATCATTCGTCAAACATGGCTACTCTCAACTGTCAAAATTGTAAAGTCAAAATTGTTTACAATTTTGACAGTGGCTTGCAGGCTACTTCTGCACCACTTTTCACCACCAAAATGAATAATTCTTAGTTTATACCTTTACATTAAGTAGAATATGATAGATAAGGACTAAAATAAGCCTAACCCTATATAATTTGGGTCACGTTTGACACCTTAACTTATCGACCCAACTTGCTTTCTTGCAAGTAGTTTTTATACTTAGCCAAATTTTTGGACTTTTGAGTAGTTCAAAACTAAGGTTGTGACCTCTGTTCACACTGTCGAAAACCAAACAAAACTATAGCAAACTTAAAATAGAAAATTTTAGATAAAAATATGATATATCAACTTCAAAATCCCCAAAAATCATCACCAAATACCAAGAATTGAAGGAATTAACTATAACAAACTTTTCCTATCACAACACATTTAAAAAACTAAATTTCATGCGTTTTCATTCATCAAATCAATTGAAACATACCCAATTTTATCAAATTCACTTCCAAAATGATGAAACACATTGAAACACAACAAACCCAATTGATTTCAACTAAAGTTTCATGATTTTTCATTAAAATTCATCAAAATATATTTGAGCCAAAGATTTCAATTGAAACCCATTGCTCATGTACGCCATTTTTACCTTAAGCAGGTGATTAGTGTTAATTCGAAACCAAATTAACCCGATTTAGGCTCGTGGTTAAGTCCAGCTTATCTCGATTAGCGTGTACGTGGATTTGCGTGATGTTTGATGTTTGTATGAATTGTAGTATTATTTATTGGAATTTATTAGATTAATTATTTTGTAATTGAGTAATTGTCAAATTATTGGATGCCTAATACCGTGTGTGGGTCAAGAGTGATGCACATGGGTTATGGGGTAACATGCACACCTGAGTGTACTCATTGGCGTGCACGGCGAAGTCATAAACGTGTTAATATAGGCTTATATATATTTATATATAAATTGCATATATAAATGTATATACAACAACAACAACAACAACAACATAGCCTCAGTCCCAAATTAATCGTAGTCGCCTACATGGATCGAACTTTTTCATTGTGCTCAATTAAGTGCAACTGATAGTGAGCTTTCCAAACCATTTAAATCCCTCTTAATTAATGTATCTCATGTTAACTTTGGTCTACCTTGTTAGGGTATGTACCCTAGGCCAATTTTGTAAACGTTGTTTAAGTATTATAAGTAGATGCATGTTTCTTTTATAATAGTATCAATGGATAGTTACTTGTATTATTCTAAACATCCCTAGTCAATTATTATTATCAGAACAATAATGAATTAAGACTAGTATGAGTCTTTATTGGTAGTCATATGATGATTATGTGTATACAGATATAGATCATGATCATGGGTATTTATTTGGAACAGATGCGGGACCGACCCGCTATGAGATGGTCAATGTCATAAGTGATTCTCATGAGAGTTATGTCATTTAGTCATTTGACTTGAGATCACCAGAGACTCCAACATTAGGAGCACAATGATTTGACACGGTCAAAGGTCATCTTTAACCAAATGATTATAAAGATTGTGATTGGTCATTGTATGACTGATGTGTGGAAGTTGTGTGATCAAGATGGGATTTGTCCCTCTCTTTTAGAGAGCTATCTATTGGGCCTCTCGATATGTTAGACTGATAAATAGCCAAGTCTAGTGAATTGATTAGATCAATGTCACTTGAAAATTTTAGTCTACTCGGAGATCGAGACGAGTAAATTGAACTATAAGAGTGACATTCCATGTCTTATGCTCAATCAAAAGATATCAAGTGGCAAATAGATATGATATACATTGTCTATTACTTTGAATCAATTTATTGATCTTCATGCAGCTTGGATAGTCATAATGTCTTGTTAGAGGTCGCTTTCAATTTTTGTGCCAAAAAGGATTTTGGTTCACTGCCAACATCGTATGAACTTATTAGGTCGCACACAAAGAACGGATTTGCACGATTAATATTATCTATGTTGATGAATTTTATTTGATCAAATTCATTTTGAAGATTCTCATTAAATGTTCTAGTTTAACTAGGATTCAAAATTCTCCTACATTTCTAGTGTGACTAGAAATTTTTTCTCTTGGTAAATATTATTTTGAATAGGACTTTAATTTGAATTATAGTATGACTTTAATTCATATTGAAATTATAGATAAATTACAACTCTTGTTGGACTATTAATTGTTGATTATCAATGACTCCATCCTTCTTAGAGTTAGACTTCATCTAAGACTCAATTTACAGTTTGACTATGAGATGGAGTTCTTTTACAACTTGACCTATTGTAGTGTAAATAATACATTAGGGTCACAATTAATGTATTGATTTTTCTAGTGATTTTCTTGAGAGAATTTTTGCCTTAAAGTTTTTGGCGCTAGCACTCTCGATCGTGATCGTCTGTTCGTGTGTGGATTTCTGATAGAGGACGTTCATCTCTAGTAGTGTCTGGAAGGAATCAATTAACACCAACATGGCAGACATGGAGTTGTTCTTGTTAAGGTATGGTTTTTCTCTCTTGGTACATTAATTTAATGGAATCGATATGATCTTGGTTCAGGGATATTTAAAAAAGTTTCGAAAAATTTTGTTGCGCTTTATCCATGAAACCCAACATACCTCTACCTCGTTGAGTTTCTACAGTTTCTATTGAGTCAAGTTTTCTAGTGGGGGCATTTGTAGGTTGTCTTTGAAGGTGATCAAACCACCGCAACTGCCCTTCCCTAATCTTTGTATCAATCGGTGCTACTCCTACTTGTCTTTGAATTTCTATATTTCTTATTCTATTTTTACGAGTTTTACCACACATCCACCTAAGCATCCTCATTTCTACTACGTTCATTTTATGTAATTGTTGTTGTTTTACCACCCAACATTCACTTCCATTAAGCATAGCAGGCGTAATTGCGGTCCTATAAAATTTTCTTTTTAACTTAATAGAAACATTTCAATCACAAATCACCCTTGTTGTACTCCGCCATTTCTTCCTTCCAGCTAAGATTCTATGTGTGACATCATTCTCAATATTACCACCATTTTATATTATTGATCCTAGGTATCTAAAGTGGTTCACCTTAGGAGTTTCTACTTCCCTTAATTTTACCACTCCATCATCTCGATGTCTAGTATTTTTAAACTGACAGTGCATGTATTTAGTCTTCGTCCTACTTGACTTAAAGCCTTTAGATTCTAATTTATTCGATCGAGGGTAACGCGCGGTAGATATACGATAGTGTGCATGCTCGAGAGTGGTCATTGGTGCGGCCTACGAAAATACAATAAGTGAATATATATTTATATATATAGTTTATATATATTAATATATAAAAATTAATCATATAGTTTAGATTAAATAAAATTATACGTTGGGTTCACATCGAGATACATGTTACGCTTGAATCGAGGAAGTAAATGAATTGATCGGTTGTGGATTTGGAGGAATTATCCATGCCTGGAAATATGTATGTTGAGAGCATCAAGGAGGTGATTGGTGTTGAATGTTAGGTTTGGAGAGGCTGTTTCATGCCTCGAGATGTGTGTAACCACATCATAAGAAGAATCAATGTGTAAGGATATGAATGTGTCAAATTGGTGTCACGGTAAATGGTGTCACCTTAAAATCATGTATTTGGATCATCCTCGAGATTGGTACACACGAATCTCGAGAAAAATTATATTAATCATAAGTCAGTCAGTCATGAGGTGATGAGTTGGTTAATTGCCAGGAAGATCGACCTCGAGATATGCAACACGTATCTCGAGAAAGATCAAAATGTAAAATGATAAGGACAGCCATCAAATCTGCCTATGGATTCACGCGATGTGAATTTGAGATAATTTCATATTTATCCCAATACACAAAATTGTCTCATCTGTTGTTCGAACAAGAGAATGAAGAAGAGAGACCAAGGGATCAAAATAAAAGGCGAGGAATGATCGATGAAGGTGAGTGTGTGGTTGTGTTGTTGTTGATTAATGTTGTTGTCGTTATTGTAGTTCATTGTTGATGTTGTTGGGTTGTTGTTGGCATTTTCTATTGGAGAAGTTGGGATGGGGGCTAGACTTGTCCGAGGAAAGAGATGGCATGGGAGCCGTATCCCTTCCCAAGAATGCTCTGCGGTTGGGGCTAAACCCAACCTTAGCTCCAACCCATTCGATAAAAAAACTAAAAAACAAAATAGATGAAGTGACTTCAATGAACATGTGGTTGTGGAGAAGAATAAAGGGGTTTGATCCCGCGAACCAAACTTAACCAGCTGCGGTTTAATCAGACTGAATGAACCAGTCCGGTTTTGAGGTCAAACCCTTCTTCTCAAATAAATAAAATGGGAAATTGCTGGAAATAGAGAAAAATTCCAAAAAAGCGAGAAATCTGGAAAATTATATTTTGACCAAATAAATAGAAATTTATGGATTTCTATAAAAAAAATGAAGAATTTGGGATTTGCGCGAGACTTTATACCGGGATTCTTACCTCGTGAAGCGTGAAATTGGTTAAAATAAATGGGACGAATTGGAAAATAGGTATTAGGATGACGAATTCAAATGGGACTCGTTTTGGAGTGTTAACCAATTAGTATTAGACTTTAATTGATGATGATCAACTCATTTTAAGTTCTTGATTAACGAGGAAAAAGATTGAGGACTCGAGAGTTGTGTAAGTCCGTATAAAGTTAGGAACGAGAGATCAAGGTAAGTGGGACTCGTGTTCTTATCAATTATGCATCATAAATTAGTAAATTTAGTTCAAGTTGTCTATGGATTGGGAAAGGGGAGTGTTGTACAGTAATGAGCATAAAACGTAACGAACATCAGGGAATGAGCTGGATCATGTTAACCGGATAGGAATGGCTATGAGTTTAATAAGGATTAGCCTTACCCTTTTACCTTTATCTACCGTGGCTTAGTATTGATGTTCATGTCCTACAGAGTGCAGAGACTCTGTTGTTCTTGAATATGCTAACAAAATCGCACATCAGCCAATGTGTGGGTTCCGGGTAGTGGTATTCTTGAATAACTGAGAGATGGCTCTTTTAATTGAAATGAAAAGTGACGTCACGAGGTCAACTGCTATTAAATTGTTGACTTGCATATATTCTCTATTGTTTATATCATTTTTAATACCTGAACATATATGATTTGGGTTCATATTGCTATTCATTGAATCATTGATATTAGATGATAGTTGATCGGTTTACGAGCATCACTTATTGAGAAAATTGGAGCGCTCATTCCCCCATCAACATTTTAGGTCATCCACAAGCGCTTCAACTCAGGAACGAAGAAGATTAGGAGTTTATATTTTTTTTTACGGTGAATTGATTTCTTTATTGTCTTATATATTTCAATGACATACATTTTTTTATTAACACAGGGTTTGGAGTTGTTTTATAAATTGAGGTTGATACCGGTTTTGGACTCTGAATAGTATAGTTTAGTATATTGTTTATATTATCTAAAAAGTTTTAATTCCACTTCATTTTCAATTATTTATTCAATATATGAAATATTGCATTGTGAATATCAATTATGAATGGCGGTTGTACTGTTATTCTAATTGAGTCCGATTGGTGTACCGAGGCTTAATTTGTGTTTCAGGCCAAGCATTCACCCTAATTGGGTTAGGGGATGTCACAAATCATCCCACAATAATTTATTACAATATAAACACAAATTCATCCATATCCTCACAATAAATCTTAGTCACTGAAATTTAAAAATCGTCAAAGTTTAATCAACTCACCTTACAATCGCAAGCTTCCTTGTTCATCTGCAATGGAGGAACGAGAGAGCCAATGAATCTTTTGTGCGTCGAGAGGGTGAGGAATCCATAAGATGAGAGTCCTCTGAGATGAGCGATTCTCATTGCATGAGAGAAGAGGATGAGAGGGCGAGGCAGTTTGAGATATGGTGTCAACCGAGAGAAAAAGATAGAATCTCGTTGAAGAAGACGAACGCAGTGAAAGGAGGGGGTTGATCAAAACCCCCTTTGAGTTTAAACTAAAATGGGTTTAGGTTGCCAATTGACTTTTTTACTCTATACTTATCCTTACTTATTTACTCCTTCCATGCTCTTTTGGGTCATTTCACTCTTCATTTATTTTCTTTTAACTTTTCTTAAGTTTTTAACCCATTTTAAATACTTTTTTCGAACCCATAAATACCCTATAATCGACAAAAATTGGAAAAAATGCCAACGCACTCCAGAATACGTGAACATCGCGTCTAACCCTCAAACCAACCTAACTTCACGACGAATAGTGTATAATATGTCTAATAGTCATGTAACACAAAAAAATAATATTTTATCTTATGATCTCCAGTCTGTAATGCGTGGATCCAACCTCAGATACATAAATTCCAAATAAAATCTAAAAATACTTAATTTGTCTCCTAATCAAGTTTATGTGATTCTTGGATTTCACAATTCTTCCCTACTAATTTTAAAATTTCGTCCTTGAAATTTAAACTTACAGGTTAACATAACTAAAGAGATATGAGAAAATGATCCTTCATATACGTTTCACACTCTTAGCTTGATATTAGATCTCCATGAAATGGTCATTGGATGAGAACAAATGAAATTCCATATACCTAAAAGAGAGTTTTCTCTTTTAATCCAAACCTGTACAAACTATCCCCAAGGTGAAATCATTAATTGGACCCAAACACTTTCATCGTATATAACAATTAGATTGTAAAGATCATAAACATTTCAACCTTTCATCTCTACATTCTTGGTTTAATGAGAATTTATCTCTGCTACTTTGCCAAACAGGGCAATTTATGAATTTCTGACGAGGTAAACGATCAACTTTGTGGAATATCCGATAACCTACCTTTACTACTTCACTTTTCATGCATCAATACTTAGTAAGATCTAGCCTATCTTGCTTTTCAATAAGTAATTTTCATTCTTAACTAACTATTCCATAAAACATTGATAATTCTTTCCCTATCCACCATACTTTGATATACACGTCCCAGTTTGCTTTCTCATCACAGATAGTTTTTTCATTAGAATTTTATGTTCGGCCAACTATTACGCTATCATTTGTCTAAAGTTAAAATTGATGTAAATAATATTTGAGCATAATAATAGATATTAATGTTATGTCGCATGTCTATCTGATCTATCACCATTGCTGCATTTCTCAACAAAACCTAAAATTAAATAAGTCATCCTATGACTATAGATCTCGAATTACTTATGTCATTCCATGACAAGAAATCTCAAATTTCAATCCGATCAAAATATGAAACATTACATATCATGCAACTCTCACTCATTCTCTAAATGTTTACGACTTTTCTAACTTCGTCAAATAATTCTCTATCCATGAGTTCAATGATAAGTCAATAATTAGATAGTGTTTTTATAGTATGTGTAAAAGTTTTGAATGGTTTATTTGTAGATCCATATAGTAAGAGAGTTCAGGGAATGCATTATAAGATTTTAATACATTCATTATATCCCTTGTCTCTTCATCTATATCATCATAGTCATTTAAATACTCTATCACTTTTTCAAGCTTGTCTGACTTATTGTTTCTAAGAGTTTTGTCTATTATAGGATCTAACATATCTATAGTGCAAACTAAAGAAACATCTAAAGGATATTTCATAGCGTCATAGATGTTAAAGTTTACCATTTCATTATATACTTCCATTATTATAGTTCCATTATAACCATCTATTTTTGTTTTTTCCATTTTTAAAAATGGGTGTCCTAAAATAAGAGAGGTTTTACAAGAGAAGTAGTCTTATTTCATGTCTATGACATAAAAATCTGCTGGGAAAACTAAATCATTAGCCCTAACTAGTAAATCATCTAATAATCCTACAGGTTGAACAGTAGATCTATCTACTAATTGTACTATTATACCAGTTTCTTTTAAGGGTACATTTGTCATTTACAAATATATTGACAAAGGCATAACGTTAATTGAAGCACCTAGATCACATAATGCTTTATATATCCCTATATTTTCTATTAAACATGGAACAAAAGCATTTTAGGATCATAACATTAAGGGGGATTGTTTCTTTTAGATTAGTGCTGACACATATTCTCCTATATTTACATTTTCATTGGGTTTGATTTTATTAGTACATAAGTCTTTTATAATTTTTTGATTTTTAGGTACGTTTGGTATGACTTCAAATAAATGTATGTTTACTACCACTTTCCTTAAAGTGTTTACGATATCTTTCTCTTCTTGTAATTTCTTAACATTCTTATTGTTTTCTAAACGGTGGGGAAACGGTGGTCGTACTATACTCAATTAATTCTTTTCGTGATCATAATTGCCTTCATTTTGAATTTTATTATCTTTGATTTCTTTTTCCATTTCTAATTCAGCCTCTAAGTCATTTTGTTGAACTAACTATTTTGGCATCTTTGGTTCTTTCATTTGTTTACTGCTTCTCAAAGTTATCGCTTTTGCGTATAAACTAGGTAATGGTTGAGATGGTAATTTGTTTTGGTTAACTCATGGACTCATTTGCATTACCATTTGACTTAGTTGATTTTTTAGTTAAACTATATTATCTTGTAAGGCTTGTAGTTTTTGATCTTTTACTTTATTTGAATTTTCTAATGCAATTGTTCTATCGGTTAATGCGGGTGTTTTATATCTTTGATGATTCTGATTGTCTACACCATTAACTATGTTTAGTCTTAGGTAGTTTGCATTATTGCTAGAAATGTAAGTAGGTTGATTAGGATTATTGAAAAAATTCATCATAGTATTAGCCTCTTTAATTTGATTTTGTTGCACCAATGGGCACTCATCATATAAATGATTGGCCTCAATGCAATAAGCATAAATTTTACTTTGAATTAATCTATCTTTTAATAATGATTCAACTATGCTTTTTACTTCAAATCTATCATCCGATGTCTTGATTATGTTTCTATTAGTTTCACAAGAATGGTTTTTCATTAAAACAAAATTCTCGCAATATTGTTTTGATTATTGTCATTCTATTAATAGTGTCTCTGGCTAATGTTGGTGTTATGTCGAATAAAGATCCTCCACATACCATGTCTAGGAATCTTTGATCTAAATTGTTTAGTCATTCGTAAAAGTATTCTAATAAAGTTTTCTTTGTAAATCCGTGTTGTGGACATAATGATATCAATCTTTGGTATGTATCCCAAAACTCACTAAAAGTATCCTCAATTTCCATCCTAGCATTACTAATTTGTTTTATATCCGAACTAATTTCACATGCTGGGAGGTATTGATCTAAGAAGGTTTCTAACATTTTGCATCATGTGGTTATGAAATTTTGAGGAAGATAGAATAGTCAATATTGAGCTTAACCTCTTAAAGAAGAAGGAAAAGCCTTTAGCTTGACATATTCTAACTCTATATCTTTTAATTTTATCACACTTACTATATGCGTGTATTTCCTAATAAATTGTTGAGGATTTTCATCACCTTCATCTAGAAATTGAGGTAAGGAGTTGATGAATTAAGGTTTTAATTATCGAGAAAATCCATGAGAAAAGCAATACACATAGGTCCGTAAGCTGTGATATTTTCATTAGCTTGCCTAAAAGTAAGTTTTTGCTCAGTGTCTACCATATTTTATGACCATCAATAAGAACGATTCTCAAGAAATTATTTTAAAAATCCCCGACAACAGAGCCAAAAATTGACGCGTGTCGAGCTTATACAATCAATTTTCCAATTTTATTATACTATTAAATTTTGTAGTAGTGGTAAGTGGGATCGTCTCCACAGGGATTTTGCAAATTCTTTAAGAAAAAAGATTTTATTATTTTTGTTATTTAATTTAATTTAATTAAAACTAAAATTTAAATTAATAATCTTTAAATATAGAAATCAATTAAACTAACTATACTAACTTAATTAACACAAATTAAAGTCACTAATTCAAATCAATTTAATTTAATGGATACAATATAAAATAAGTATTTAAACAAACCTCCTAAACAATGAAATATTAATCTGTTTTGCATCCAAACATGGTACTTCAATTATATAGCCATGAACATATTTTAAAAAGTATCCTAGATCATTAAACTCTAACTATTAGTAAAGTAAACAGCCTTTAGCTAGCCATTAGTTCTCCTTATACTGGTGAAAAAGCCACGTTTTAATTTTATTGAGCTAACCCTTTGAATACACAAAGAAATTAACTTCACGCAATAAAATTGTATTATATTTTATGAAAACTTTGAACTACTAAATCTAACATTCTGAAAGTCACTTCAACATTAGAATTAGATCTCAAAGTCACCTAAGACATCTAAACAGTAATATCTTTTGAAACAATCCTAGTTACTACTTTAAACTAGATAATAAATCAAAACATCACAATACAAATTGACTACTACACACATAACACTTATATTCCTGATTGCAATCTGTAAATAACAACTTATTAAATCAGTGAATTAATGAATACGATTGATTTTGAAGCATTAAGTACAAAAATCATCTTATCGTGACTACATTGCAAAATGGATTGAGTTCATGTTCGGAGTTTTTTTATATTAACAAACTACTCATTCATAATCATAAATAATATCATAACTGAATAATTGAAAGACATAATTAAAAACATCTTATTGAAAACTAGAATCTTCCAATCTTCTCCAAAAGTAATAAAAACAATAATGAATGGCCTCCAAACTAAAGTAAAAAGTGTTAAACTATTCAAAGGCTCTTAATTTCATAGTCTAAGATTTATATATATAGTATCTTAGGTAATACATACCATAAAACAACTGAAAATCCTCGTTGTAATCTAAAATCCATAAAATTGTCATCAGAGATTCTTGTTTTAAGCGGAATCACTGGAAGAATCCTTAGAAAAGTAGTCTCGGAGTTCCACCGATCTGAGTAGTGATTCGTATGTATAGGCAAATCGGTCAAGAATCACCGGCTATGAAATCAAGTTGCTTAATCCCTTGGTGAATCTTCGTGCAATCTTTCCACTCGGTCAAATCCTTCATTTTCTTCTTTTTTTCATTCATTTCTTCAAATATTCCAATTATCCCTTGAAATATCAAAAACAAGAGAAAACCACATATAATATAGCATTTTACATCTAAAATCATCCTAATATGTACTACAAAACATGTCTAATTATTGAATTATCACTATTCAACCCACGCAACCAAATTTAGAACAAATACTACATAATTTTATGACCCAAAGTTATCAAAACTTAACGTAAATTTCTCAAAATCAAATTAAAACTGATACGTCTATTAACGAGTTGAAAAGTCAATTAAATCAAATGAATCTACAAATTAATAAGTTAAGTAATCAAGTAAAAGGATATACTCAACCTACAAGTCTTACCAACCAAGCAGAAGTTAATGCTTTATTTTGTGATAATGAACAAGAAATGCACATAAAAGAAAAGGCACCAAAAAGAGGTAAAAAGAAAAACAAACAACAAAAAACAATAGAACGAGAAGAAGAAGAAGAGATGATGACAAATGTCATTCCTACTAGGGAATAGATGGCCGAACAATTGAAATGTACACCTTTTTCTACAAGGTTATACTCATGGTATTTAACCAGAGTTGAGGCTTATAAAAAATCTTTACAAAATTCTGAATTAGTCGATTGAGAGAAATTAGATAATAATATTTACGAATCAAACAAAGATATGCATTATATTTCTCTCATTCCACAACTATTAGCAAATGCTAGGAAGGAAGAAACTAAATAAGACATTTCTGAATCATTTAAGAAAATAAAAATTAACGAATTAATTACGAATTTATCAAATCATTATGAAGTTACTAAAGAATTCTCTAAGTCTAAAAATAAGTTTTTAGAAGATTATAAAGAGAATTTAGGACTAAAGATGTCATCCTTAATAATGAAGAAAATGCCTAAGAAATGTTCCAACCCAGGAATGCTTCTTATACCCATCACAATAGGAAATTCTTCTATTGAATTTGCTATGTGTGATCTCGGGGCATCAATTAATGTAATGTCACTTAAACTTTATGAATCCTTGAAAATAGGATCGTTAACTAATACGCCTATTATTCTTCCTGTAGCAGACAATATAATTATTAAACCATATGGATTATTAGAAGATATTTTAGTACAAGTATACGACTTAGTATTTCCAGCCGACTTTTATACCATAGAAATGGGAGATTCAATATCACCCAGTCCTCTACTTATACTATTATGTAGACCTTTTCTTAAAACAGCTAAAACTAAGTTAGATATTTCTAAAGGAACAATGTCTATGAAATTCGAATTTAAAATTGTTAAATTTAAAATTAATAATGAACATAACTATGATGAATATGATGAATTATTTGATAATGAAATTGATGATAATGATTTTCTAGACTTAAACTTTTATGATAATTTTAATGTTGAAATCTATGCACTTAATGCAATAACAATGAAAACTCATAAAGGAATTTCAAAGAAAAGACAAGTTGAAGACATTTCAAAAGAAAAGAAATTCACTCAAGAATGGAGAGTTGAGCAACGGGACAATGGGAAAAATATTATCAAGTCGAGCGATTTTAAATCCTAGAGGAATAGAAAAAGAAAAAGTCGGATTTAAGCCCTGTGAAGCTTAATGGTCATAAAGGTATACATTCGCACATTAAAATCAAATGTGTTTGGTACTTCAGAACTCAGTGTGATACGAGTTCTAATGCAAATCTCATGCCCATACATTTCTTTCGACAGACTCAATTGGAGTTGGAGTCACTTGCTTCTGAAAGAGTTTCTTTACTGAATGGTACTTCAATTTAACCAATAGGAGTAGTCAAGGATGTACCAGTTTAAGTGAACAACTACATTGTACCTATAGGCTTTTTGGTCATGCCACACTTTATTAATGAAGATCCTACTTTAATTTAAGGACGACCTTTCTTCGCCACTACTCAAGCTATTATGGATATTCCGAAGAAAACAATCACTTTGACTATTGTAACTCTAGTAATGTGCACGGTGTCGCATTTATCCAAGAAATTTTCTACATGTGCAATTGGATCTTCATTCGCTAGTCCGTTGAACAGGCTATTATGCACCATGTTGATTAGATTCGATCTCAATTTGAACTCGGTGGTGTTAGCTGGAAACGTCATCACTCAGTTGTAAGTCTCTTGAACTTATAGCTTGAAGAAGTCACAAAGACATCTCTATCCCTGCACTCTATCGTGCACTACCTGATCACCTTCGGGTTGGTTATTCCCTCGGCTCTATTGTTGGTTTTGTGTTTGATCCTCCACCATCTTAGTTCCTTTCCTTTTCTTTTCTTTCTTGGTTATGTCAATCTCGGGATCGTAAGGCACTTCGTTTTTCTCTCATTTACTATGCAAGCACTAATTCTTCTTGAAAAGAAAACACAAAAGATCAAGTGCAGATTGTCAAACTTGAAACTCAAACATTTTATTTTATATTTTGTTTCTATTAACTAGAAAGTAAACTACTTTAAAAAAATTGCAAACTAACTAAGTTAAAGTGGATACCTATCCCCAACAACGACGCCAAAAACTTGATCTTAGCCGCAAGTATAACGGCTCGATTGTAGTAATAGTGTGACCAACTCACGTTGATTACAGATATCATCCTGAGAGAAATGGGTATTGCACTTAGTATACTTAGTCAAATTTACGTTATTGTTAAGGAACTCCCTTTTTAATTAGTTTTTAACTAAACTAATCTAATCTAACAAATCAATGCAAATACTTGTACTCTTATATTAAGAAGATTTTAGTTCAAAACTTCACTGAGGTAACGAATAACTATGCTTTTCAACTCACTCCATTCATTTTCATTATCTATGTGCAATGCTTAATTAGAATAGACAAATTTCCTTCAATCCAATTCAACCCACTATCCTAATAGAAAAGATTTTAATGTGCAACCTAGAACTCCACCTATCAGTGTGAATGACGTAAGTTCCATATTACTTTAGTTACAAATATTTAGATTTTTCATAATTAATTAATTTTATTATTCGTGCCTCCCTAATCAATAACTATCTATCGATATTATGTGTTTTACGGTTGTACCATCCATATCCGGCTTAAAAGCTTCAATGGCCATGATAACTCCTAAAACTTAATATCAACAAATACGTGATCAAGATGTTCGTAGTATTACACTTAGAATATATAAAAATTCTAACCATTGTACTTTTCGACATTATAATCCATTCATAACTACTTTAGCATAACATTCATACCATAGAATCCATTATTCCCTAAGATTAATGAACTACTGACACTTAATTGAAATAAACATGCACACATTGGAATTCATTGCAATCAAAGATATAATCAATAACTTCAATTAAATCAATAATATAATACCAAACAACCACACGTGAATCTTCAATGTCTTCTCTTCTACAGTTTTTCTTAATACTCAAGAACAAAGTAAAAACTACGCTAATCTCTGATAATCAGTTGCTCTTAATCACAATTGGTGAGTTTACCATGTTCTAATACCTATTTATACTCCTAAGACACTTTAGAAAATAATTAGAAACCCTTGTAGAAAATTCTACACGAAATAGAACTCTTACTTTCTATTTTTTTAGTTTTGGCGTTGTCCATGAGTGAGCTGGTGTTGTGTGTGTAAAGCTATGGCACCATGACATCTTCGAGCACTTTAAGTGCAATTTTCCTCACTCAGTGCCATCCCCTTTGACTCACGTCACCGCTACTGCGTCGGCTATCTTTTTCTTCTCTTCTTGGTCCTCCATGCCTTGCCCATGTTGTCTAGCCTCTTCCTACGGCGTCAAGCCTATATGTCACGGCGTCAACCTTACTTTTATGCATTTTTGCTTCATTTATTCACGAAATCACTTGTTTGACTCCTTTATACCTTGTATACCTGAAAATACATTAATACCATCAATTAAAGCTCATTTCGGAATATTTATACCAAATATATTGTTAAACTAGTGCTAGATATAAGTCTAAATAATCGCATATCACTCTCAAATGATCTATTCTGAGAAATTAGATTGGAACAATAGTATTGCATTACACTCTTAAAAATCTTAGACCTTTAACCATCTCTATTGCAAAAAGATGAAAAAGGCCTAAAGTTAGGGCATCACAATAACCACCCCCATTCATCTCAAAATTCCACTAAGGAACTCAATTGAACCACACTAGACAAAACCCTAAAAAATCAGAAACCAAGCGACGACCCCTCAAAACCCTAAAAAATAATCAAACCAACACATCCAAACAAATAAATACCAAATTCGAGCAAACTAAGTCTTAAGTCTAGAGAACTCAGTACAAAAACCATAATAAAGTGAAGGGACTGACCATCTCACAAGCTGATGTTAGATTCATTGCTACTGATATTATGGAGGACGCCTTTATAGCAAGTTTCAAATGCCTTTTAATGAATCTACAAAGCATGGAAGAGATTGATTGCTAAGGCTTTGCTTTCTCTGCAAAGATTAAGAGGAAGAGAGAGAGAGAGAGAAGATGACCTAGAGTTTTTGTAAGGGAGGATAAGAAACCACAAATTGAACGAGAGTGAAATCGAATATCGAGAGAATGGAAGAAAACCTAGCTAAGGCTTTGATCAAGATGAGACAATGAAGCAGAAAGCATAGATTGTGACTTACGATTTACGATGGTTATTAGACGATTGAGATCATGGGTTGTGACTTGTAATAAATGTGTTTGATGGGTCGTGTTTTCATCACCAATATAGGTATAACGTTGAGGTTGGTTAAAACCACTATCAATTAGGTGTTATTAATTGCCAAAACTCTTTTAGTGATCAATCACTTGATTTGGAATCTTAGCTCGACTTTTAGGAACTCACCTTCTCATTTTGTTCTTGAAGATGCCCTAGCAGGTTTCATCATTTTACCATGAAGGATCTAAAATCATTATCAACATGTTTTACATAAATTTGTCAACCACGTTCAAATAATTTTGAGATTTTTGTTGAAATATTTAAAATTATAATTTTGTTCATGTAGTTCGTAGAAGAAAACTCTTCTATTTTGTCATCAATGGCGATCTTCAACAACTATGACTCTTAGTGCTTCAACTCTCTCACTTTTACATAAGGTATCATCCTTCTAGTTTAGAATTGATTCGGACACATGGCACACACTTTCTTCTTCTAATGATGCTATTGTATGAAAAAATAAACCTAAATCAAATGTTGATATAGTATTTCTATGTTAAGAACAATTAAGAGTTGCTATAATTATGCTCTTAAAAAAAATGTCACTTCATTCTAAATGGATTATGTCAAGTTACTCTTGAATACAAGAACCAAAAGGAGCTTGAAAGAGCCAAATCAGCATCAAAGTTTATTTTATTTTATTTGTTTGTTTTTGAATTCTCTTTTATTTCACCCATCTAAGTCTGGGTAATGATGGTTACTTAAGATAAAAATAGTTGATGAGATTGTATGTCACGTCAACAAATTTAGAGTTAAGAAATCAGAAGATATAAATGTAACAATTTATAAAAGTTATGATATAATAACAAAAATATGTAAAATATTAGACGTGAGAAAAAAGACACAATCCTTCGACAACAAAAAGAGAAAAAAGAACACTATAAAATTTGTCATAAAATGAGCCACATATAAATTGTTTTTTTGGCTCTAGCTAGCCCCAAATATGTAAGACCGACCTTGAATGAGAGCACCAACACTTGAAATATTGAAAAATACTAGAATTTAACTGTTGGAGTTGAACGCAACATTCTAAGACCATTTCCAACCAAACTCTATTTTTCCCTCTATTTTATAGTTTCTCTTACATTAAACTATATTTCTACTCCAATCATGAAATATATTTCCTCTTTAAAAATCTATTTCTTATTTCTATTATTTTTTATTTTTTGTATATTAATTTCATATATTATTTAATTAATAAAAAATTTCATAAAAATTATAGTTTATATTTTATGAACTTAAACTAAATATAAAAAATTTAAAGTATTCAAAAGTTAAAAAAAAAGATAAATTGCTACCGCAGATTAATGTGTTTGGTGCATGAGTGTTAAACAAGATTCTTCGAGATATCGATGGCACTCTTGTTATCACAAAACACAGTCAAGTGTGATAATGAAATACCATAATCATCCAGCATTTGTCTCACCCAAAGGAGTTGTGTGCAATAACTTCCTATGGATATATATTCAGCTTTGACGGTAGACAAGGAAATGGAATTTTGTTTCTTGTTGTACCAAGAAACCTAGTTAGTACCAAAAAAGAAACACCCGCTAGACATACTTTTTCTATCGTCTACACTTCCAACCCAATCAGCATCACTATACCCAATTAGGCACATATAAACTCCTTAAAGTACCATAACCCATAGTCAATTGTTCCAGCAACATACTAAATGATTCTCTTAATTGCTGAGATGTGAGATGATTTGGGACATGCTTGAAATCATTCACATACCCCCACACTATAATAAAAATCAGGTCTACTAGCTATTAAATACAATAGACTACCAATCATGTTTCGATATAGACTCGAATCAACGGATACTCCAGCTCCATCTATAGACATCCTCTCTGTTACACTCATAAGAGTATGTGCATGTTTTGCATTGTCAAGCCCAAAGCGTTGTACAAGTGCTTTTGCATATTTGTTTTGAGATATAAACGTTCCTTATATAGTTTGCACAATTTGTAGGCCAAAAAAGTAGCTTAATTCACCAACCATGCTCATCTAAAACTCTGTTTGCATGTTGTGAACAAGCTTATCTACTAGTGGCTGAGTGGTTAAGCAAAAAACAATGTCATCAACATATGTTTGAGCAATTAACACAGCAGAAAACTTGGTCTTGATGAACAATGTTCTATCAACTCCCCCTTAATGACAACCTTTTTCCAAGAAATATTGAATCAACCTCTCTTACCAAGCTCTTGGAGCTTGTTTAAGCCCATACAAAGCCTTTTACAGATGGAAGACATGATCAAGGAAATTAGGATCTACAAACTCTTTAGTTTGTTCAACATAAACCTCTTCAGTCAATATGCCATTCAAGAAGGAACTTTTGACATCCATTTGATGTAACTTAAAGCACAAAGTGCAAGCATATGCAAGAAATAGTCATATAGATTCTGATCTTGCAACAGGTGCAAAGGTTTCTTAAAAATCTACACCTTCAACTTGATTACAACCTTGAGCCACCAATCTTGTTTTATTTCTAGTAATGACTCTTTGCTCATCAGTTTTATTCTTAAAAATGCACTTACTGCCCACCATATTCACATTTGAAGGTCGAGAGACTAGGGACCATACATCCTGTTGTTGAAACTGAAGTAATTCTTCCTGCATAGCAGCAAATCAATATTCATCTTGTAATGCTTCTTTGATATTTTTGGGCTCAATATTTGATACGTAACAGACATAACCTGCTAGTTTGTTGTAATCAACCTTGCCAGCATCTCGAGTTGTAACCCCCTGCTGCAAGCTACCAATAATATTAGTAGAAGGATGGTCCTATTAAATTCTTGATGAAGGGTCCTTACTTACTGTTAGGGGTGGGCAGCGGTTTTCGAAAAACCGCCCAAACCGACCAAACCGCATGGTTTGGTCTGGTTTTTAAAACTCGTGGTTTGGTCGCGGTTTGAAAAACGTAAAAACCGCAGAATCGTGGTTTGGTCGCGGTTTTCATTTTGGGAAAACCGCGGTTTAACCAAACCGAGGGCATTTTGGTAAATACAAACCAAAAACCCTAAAAGTTAACTAAAAAACACATTCCTCTTCCTCTCCCTCTCACTCCCACCGCCGTCACACAATCCTCTTCCTCTCCCTCTCACTCCCACCGCCGTCACCTCCCTCTCACTCCCGCCGCCGTCACCTCCCTCTCACTCCCGCAGTCACCTCCCTCTCACTCCCGCCGCCGTCACCTCCCTCTTACCCCGTCACTCCCGCCGCTCCTCTCTCCGCTCACGGCCGCCGCCGAATCCATCACCATCGTCGTCGCCTTCCACCGCGCGAACGTCCACCGTTGCCTCGCACCGCTGCCTCGCACCAAAACTGCAACCACACCGACCAAACCGCGCAAACCGCGGTTCGGTTTGGTTGCGGTTTTGGTGGTTCGCGGTTTGGTGGTGGTTTGGAAAATCTTTAAACCGTAGACCCTCGGTTTGGTGGTTTTCACCACCAAACCGCAGTTTGCCCACCCCTACTTACTGCGGATGCCTCATATGTAGCCTTTGTATAGTCATTAAATGGTATGGGTGGTGGTGAAGAGGGTGCAGGATTTTTCTCATATGCAACTGGTGTAGTTGCAACAAAATATGTTGCAACATGAGTTATTACAACTGAAGGAACAGGTTCAGGAGAGACAAAGATGGAAGGGAGATCATCATCATCGACGTTAGTAGCTACATGAGCTGATGACGTAGATGGAATTATAACATCACTTGAAATAGAATTAGTAGTAAAATCAGTAGTGCAACAAACACTACATTGATGGATTCTATCACTTTCTTAGTGCGAAGATTATACACTTTGTAAGCTCTACTCGTAAGTGAGTATCCAAGAAAAATCTCATCACTTTTCCTACCAAATTTTGTCAGATGTTCTTGTTCATTAAGCACAAAACATTTATTGCCAAAATTGTGAAAATAACTGAGATTCGGCTCCTCTCCCTTCCATAATTCATAAGGTGTCTAATTTGTTAGTGGATGAAAATAAACTCAACTAATGATATAGCACGTGGTGTTTACTGCTTTAACCTACAATCGAGGAGACAGATTCTTAGAAATCAACATAACTTTTGCCATATCTTGGATGTTACGATTCGTCCTCTCAACTAAGCCATTTTATTACGGAGTGATTAGGGTTGAAAATTCATGACAAACAAACTTAGATTTTTCAAATTATTTACCATGATTAACTTGCAATCAAATAATCTTAGCACCAGAGATCATCTGCTCATTTGTAAGAAGAGTGCATAAGTCTTGAGATTCAAAGAAGGTATCAAATTTATCTCTCAGAAAGAATACCTAAATGATACGAGAGAAATCATCAACACACACCAAAATCTATTTCTTTCCTGATAGGTTTGTTATTTGCATGGGTCCAATAAGATCAATGTTTAATAATTGTGGAACTTTGGTAATGGTACATTAAACCAAAAATTTATGAGACTATCTTCTTTGTTTGCCATATTGACATGGTCCACATGTAGTTTGTTGGAACTTTGTGCAACTTTCGTAGTCCTCTTACTACATCAACATCTGATAATCTCTTCAAATGGCGATAGCTAGCATGCCCAAATTTATATGCCAAATTTCAGCATTGTTACTATTATTGTTGTAATTAGAGTGTCCTAGTTGCAATAAGTAACATATATTGGCAGATCTAGACCCATTCATGAAATATCTTCCTTTTGAGTTACAAATAATACAAAAGTCCTTGGTGGATTTTACATTCATATTTTGATCATACAGTTGGCTAATGCTTAGGAGATTTACTTTTAAGTCTTCAACATGCAAAACCTCATTTAGAGAATGCAAGCACCGACTACCTGTAGAGTACCTTTACCAATAACTCTATTTCGAACTCCATCACAAAATGCGACATGACCTTCCAGACCCATTGTGTAATCCTTCATAACCTTCTTGTATCCAGTCATATGTTTAGAACAACCATTATCAAAATACTAGTCATTGGTCAAGATGGTCTCTAGAGAAACATGAGCAACATTGTAATGTACTGCTACCTTCGGTACCCACAGTTGACTTTGCCTGATTATTGGCGGAGCTTGTCTCTTGAGTGCATTTGAATTTTGAGTAATTTTTTTGTCTCATTGCAAGATCACGAAACATTCTAAAACACCTTGGATGAATTTGTCATTTAATTCCACAATAATAGCAAGTAGGAACATATCTCCTAAAAGGCTTTATGGGCGGTGCATTGTCCTCCGTTCCTTTGACAAAATTAATAGGACCATATTAAATTAAAGTTCATGCATCTTTTCTAGTGTAACCAAGTCCCTTATGGTCACTCGAATCTTTGCCCATTTGCAAAGTGTCATCAAGTTTAGCTTTGCCTTTTATTCAATTGATGTAGGGTGGCCTCAATTCTCAATAAGTTTCTCCTTACATGTAGTCAACTCCTTCTCTTTTGCAGCTAATTGTTCATGAAATTGAGAAACAAGTTTTTGAAGGGAAGCATTTTCTTCTTTCAAAGTTACATTGCGATTAACAACAGCACTCCATCGACCATGCATTTGTTCGAATGCAACACATATAGGTGTATCATCAATACCTCTGATGTCAGAGTCACAATGTGACTCATAGCTCCCAAGAACTTCTAAGGTTGCAACAGAGTGAGTTGCATCTGCAAGAGCAGGGACAGAGTCAGTTGCAACTGCAGAAGCAGTGATAAAGTGAGTTGTAACTGCAGGATTAGTGACAAAGTGAGTTGCAGTTGTTGTAGTTACAACTAAGGCAGTTGCAACTGGATTGAATACTTCATGTATAGTTGCAGAAAAAGTCGTATAAAGATTATTATAACCTCCTTCACTTTCATCATCACTCTCACTGTCACTACATGTGATGGCAAGTGACTTTCCTGACTTCTTCAAGAAGGTTGGACATTTGGCCCGAATATATCTGAAACCACTACATTATCTACACTTAAAATGTCTATGTTAGATAGAAGTTGGTTTAGATTATGCATCTAAACGTTTATGGAAATTAAATATGGGACTAGACTTGTTTGCTTGAACCTTTTTAAGTAGTTTACCATATTGTTTAGCAAACAGTATCATCTCCTCATCCTCATTGGATCCATCAATTGTCAGCCTTGAGATATTGAGTTGCAACCTTTAGAGCCATTGCCTTTTGTTTCTTTTGTTGAAAAGATGCATCCCATACGCCGTAAGTGACCCCATTAATTCATCAAATTGGAGATTCTTAAGTCCCTTGGTTTCTTATATTGCAGCAACCTTGACATTGAACTTTCAAGGAAGAAACTGGATAGCTTTTTCAACCATCTTTCTATTTGAATATTTTTTCCCAAATTGTTGAGCTTGATTAGCTATGTTTTTCGACTTAGCTGTGTATTCTGCGATAGTTTCATCCTCTCCCATGCGTAGAGCTTCAAACTGAGAGGATAATAACACTTTCTTCGAGTCTCTTACATCTTCATTCCCTTCAAAGAAATTCTAAAGAATGGTCCAAGCATCTTTGGCAATTTTGCATGATGAGATCAACTTAAGATGATCTTGATTTACTGAACTAATGATAGCATTGAGTGCCTTTGCATTGGCAAGCAGAAGTCGTTCCTCCTCCTCTATCCAAAGATCAATTTTCTTTAGTGAACCATCCAACAATGTGTATGAGTACCATTTCTCAATTTCCTTTCATGCTTTTACATCCGAAAACAATATAAAATGTTTTATTCGAACCTTCTAATATGGTGAGCAATGGTGGCCTCGTTGCGGACACTCCTTCAACCCGATCGCATTGAATTGGTTAAGCCATCATGAATCAAACTAAAAATTAAAGATCATACTTTTTCGAAAAACATAATGCCTAGGTGCCTCGTTCTAATACACTTGTAAGTTATGAGTAGCTACTGGCAATCGCATAATGATAAACATACCATAAAACTAAAACTTGATTGTAAAGTAAACCATAATACAAAGATATGTTGACGCAGTTCGGTCCAAGACCTACATCTGTGGGGCCACGCCCAGACTGAAGAGTCCATTAATGATAAAGAGTTACATATTTATGCAAGACCATAACCAGTGATCCCTCATAAGACTTGATACACTCCCTTTACCCACACAATGAACTCTCACCCCAAGATCCATTTGGTAATGTCAAGCCCCCTTGACAGATTCACCCCAAGATCCCATTGGTAATTAATGAAGAAAAATAAAACAAAAACAAAAGTTCACGGTTGCAACTGGTGAACCAAAAACTCAATACATAAGGAAGAACGTTTCATTGTTTTCTATATATAGCCTTGAGTTCTTTCTCTAAATGGTTGATGTAAGCTGTAAATCTCCCAAAAAAAAATGTAACCCAATTGCCTGAAATCTTCTCTCCAAGCCTTTAGAAGTTGTCATAAATCTTTGAAGAGATTTGTTGAAATTTGAATTTGGAATAGAGATTTCATTATTTAGAAACTTCTATTTTCTCAACTGTTGCAACCAACCCAGTTGCAATAGACATTATACAACTGTTTTGTTGCAACTATTTATAGGTTGACTCATATACTTTGTGATCCATACTTCAACAAATTGGGCAAATAGTGACAATCTTTACACTAACAAATACAAATAAAATAATTCGTAAATGTTAGGATATAATAAAATATATATAAAATATTAGACGTGAGAAAAAAAAAAAAAAAAAAAAAAAAAAAAAAACAATCCTTCGGACAAGAAAAAGAGAAAAAAAAATGCTATAAAATTTGTCACAACAGAAGTCGTGGATAAATTATTTTTTGGCTCTACCTAGCTCGAAATACATAAGACCAGCCTTGAATGAGAGCATCAACACTTGAAATATTGAAAATATCATAATTTAATTGTTGGAGTTGAATGCAACTTTTTAAGAGCATCTCCAAATACAAACTCTATTTTTTCCTCTATTTTATAATTTCTCTTACGTCAAACTATTTCTTCTTAAACCATGAACTTTATTTCCTCCTTAAAAATATATTTCTTATTTCTATTATTTTTTATTATTTATGTATATTAATTTCATTAATTACTTAATTAATGAAAAATTTCAAAAAATTTATACTTTATATTTTATGAACTTAACCTAAATACACCAAATTTAAAATATTCAAAAAAAAAAGATAAAATGTTATTTTAGCATTTTTTAATAGCGTTCCTAAACTCTAAAATAGTGTCCAAAATTCAATTCGGTTGGAGTTGATATAAAGGATATATTTTTCGTGCTGATAAAGAAACCAACAACTTCACCATGAGTGGAACCCCAACATCCTTCACCCCTCCACCTTCATTTCTTGGTAGGATGCCTCGTCCCCATATTGATTTCTTGGTAGGGATTGCCTCATCCATCCCACCGCATAGAGATGCTTTGCAACTTTGCAAAGGATATTGATGTAAGTACGCTTAGCCACCGACATGAATTTCATTTTCACGTACCCACTTACATTATAGAAAAAAAGCAAACAAATACATACAAGACACCTATGGGCATGACACAAAAAAGAAGAAAATTAAACATTTAGCCTCGAGTGGCACGAGCATTCGAGCCCTACAGCTTGGAAACTCGTTACATCGCAGGGTCGGCCAATCCGAGCTCTCAATAGTCAGCGCTATTGGGCTTAAAACACCGAGTGACCTAAAAAAGGAAAAAAAAAAAAAATCGCACGGTCACACGTATCCACCATTAACCCGGACAACTTGCCCATTAACCCACTCGCTCTCGTCACTAGCCAAGAACCCAACCAACGGTGCCACGTCTTCCGTCTGACCCAGTCGATTATGCGGGCACTCCTTCACCATCCCCTCCAAATCCCCCTCGCTCCGCCCCTCTATCAACATGTCCGTCTCGATCGGCCCCGGCGCCACACAGTTCACTGTCACCAGCGTCCCCTTCATCTCCTTCGCCAATATCTTTGCCATCGCCTCCACCGCCGCCTTGGACGCCGCATACGGCCCCGCATTCGTCTTCAGCGACGCCACCAGCGACGATGTCAACAGAATTATCCGCCCACCACCCCCGCGCGTCACTCGGTTTGCCGCCTCCCGCGCCACCAGGAATGCCCCTCTGGCATTGATGGCGAAGATCCGGTCGAATTCCTCGGGGGTGGTCTGGGCTATGGTCGAGTGGTCGGGATCAGCTATCCCGGCTGAGTTGACCAGGATGTCGACTCGGTGGGTTGGGAATGACTGCTCAGCTCGGTCGAAGAGGGACTTGACTTGAACGGAGTCCGAGACGTCGGCTTGAACCGGGACGGCTCGGGGTTGGGGAGACGAGGAATTGATTTGGTCGGCGAGGTGTTGGGCTTGAGCGGAGTTGGAGACGTAGTTGATGATGAGATTTGCGCCCATCGAGGCGAGGTGGAGGGCGATTGCTCGGCCGATTCCTCGGGAGGCACCAGTGACAATCGCCACCCGATTTCGGAGAGGGAGTGAGGTGATGTGGTTAACGTGCGCATCGGGGCTGAGTGTTGGAGTGGCCATGACGAATTGGTAATGGATCTGTCAATGGTGGGTGCGTCGTAGAGTAGGTGACTCGTCTCGTAACTTCTAGAGCTTCATCTGGCCTTTTAAGATCGACTTTTGTACCAATTGTGTTTGGATCTTTTGGACGAGTAATGAGATAAGATGTGCCGCCAATCATACACACCTCGATGCACATCTACCGGATTGCAGACTTGTCAAAACGTTTTGGAGTACCAAAAACAAGTGCAGGACCCATGACGGTTGAATAGGTACAAGTACATCTCATATGGCATGTTCGCTTTATGGTCTTCGGTTAGATTAGCCACACTGAATTAGTTAATATGGCATTCACTTAGCAGATTAATTAGTCCACGGGACTATCTAATACTCAATATAGGTTACTAAAGTAAACCATCATTTTTGGTAGCACTAATTAGTCGCAATGCTTGGGCTTCAAACATTACCAAACTACTCATTTATTCCTCGTGTTGGACACACTGTGCTTCCCATCCAAATGAGCACAATCTAAAACAGATCCACCACCACATCCACAAACTTCCCACACCCCCTCAACAGGGCCGCCATCGACAACACCACCTCGTACTGCAAATCAAACACCACAAAAGCTCATTCGGAAACACCACCACCACCACATGCCTCCACCATGCTGAAAGGCAACACCTCACAACATAATTAAGGAACGCCACCATCATCGGTGCCCCCATAGCATTGGCGCAGTTCTCCTTCTCCCTCCCTCTCCAGCCTCTGCTACTAAGTGGACTCTTAGGCGCATCATCGGAATTTGCACCTCCTTCGCCACAACGTCTTCCTCGCTGTCATCGACTAATTTGGCGAAGAGGATGAAGGCGCATAAGCAGCAGGAGCCGAACGGGTCGAGGCGGAGGCAGGAGAGGAATTCAAGCGAGGCGTCGTACCTCCGAAAGCATCTGGATCTGAAGGTTGAGAGGGACTAATGATCTCCCCAATCATATCTACGATGTAAATATCTACTTGGGGGCATGTTGGTCATTCCACCAACCTCCAAAAATTTAATCCCAAACTTAACACACCCGACGGAACAAGTGACCCAATCGGGACTAAACACTTAACCTAAGCCACAGTCTCATGTGTAACTTAATCCCATATACACGGGGCTACTATATTTGCGAAGCGAACATGCCAATAATTCATTAAGAAAAGTGCTAGAATGATAACAACAAAGTCACACCACAAGACATATTGGCTTACAAGAGCCATCTATGTGCGCCTCGAGATGTGGGCATACCTAAATTCTAATGCGTAACACGCGGGTCGAAGTCGCATATATGGCTCTTATAAGACAACGTGTCTTGTGGTGCATGTGACTTTGTTGTTGTCATTCTAGTATATACAAAGAAAGGTGCTCCAATGATAATGGTATGTCACACTACAAGACACATTGATCAAATGAGCTATCTATGCGCACTTCGAATGTGGGTATACACAGATCTCGATATATAACACATGGGTCGAGGCTGCATAGATGGCTCTTGTAAGCCAATGAGTCTTGCGGTATGTCATTATTGTTGTCATTCTAGTATTTTCCAAATACAAAATGTGTGTGAGAACCCATGATTCATAAATAGTTGTTGGGTAAAACACAAAATGCGGGTGAGGTTTGACGTATTAGGCACTTTAGTCCTTTTGGTCCCTCTTACAAACTTTTGTCTAATTCATGGTTAAGTTAATGTGAAAAGACTAATATGCTACCACTTACTTTTATAGCCTTTAATGACATTTTGGGTGTTCGTCACAAATCATAGAAGGATGTAAATTGAGAAGACAAGATATAATTTTTTTTATTAATTTAAAATATACGAATGTTTTATAACACAAATAAGGCAAAACCCCTTTTGGTCTATAAACTTTTAACTTTTATGTTTTTGGTTCCTCGACTTCCAAAATTATATATTTTGGTCCCTAAAATTTAAAAGAGTGCACATTTAGTTGTTCTGCTGTTGAGACTGTTAAGTCTGCTGACGTGGCTAACAGAACCGGCCACGTGGCCGGTCTTCTCCTGAACTGTAGATTTGAGCCAAACCTAACTCAAAAAAAAAAAAAAAAAAAAAAAAAAAAAAAAAAAAAAAAAAAAAAAAAAAAAAAAAAAAAAAACCAAAAAACATTTTCCCCAATGAAATATTACTTGCCTCACCTTTGTTTTCTCCTTGTTTCGTCCAATTGTTTCTCTTTATCAATACCAATTCGATCAATACTAAAACAACCAATCAATAATCAACCAAACATCATATTGAAAGAGCTTTCCAAGGTCAGTAAAACACCCCATGAAAACTTGCGACACTAGGCTTGGCATTTCCTCAAATACCTCATCAGCACTTTCGATTGAACTAACCATACAATTATGAGTTCCGTTCTATTCATTCCCTCTTCTAGTGTTGTAGCCCAACAATTTGATCTCTACGTTAAGGGGGCTCGTATCCTTGTTGCGTCAATGATGAACTGTCTTTGCACTTACATTTATGAATTGAATACCAAACCTAGAAAGACAGTTGAGGAATTGAGTTTATTAAATGTGTTTTCAACTCCTGATTCAAAGACTCCGATGGATACATCTAGACTTGTCCAAAAAGGTTAAAAATTAAATGATTAAAGTTCTCTCCTTTAAGCTCTCTTATTAGGATATAAAAAGTAATTGCAAGTCTCAATTGTGCAGTGAAGATAGAGTAATTTATAAGAGTCGATTAGAATGACTTTCATTCTTGAGCCATCAAAGGGCGGACTAAAATTTATGTTTCCCAAGGCTAAAGTAAAACTACTTATTAGAATAGGTTATTTTATCAAGCCTCACACTTTTGGTGTGTTGAGCCCAATTTTTTACCTTTCCACGTCCCTTCGATTTCATTGGGTTCTCTGGTGGGATAACTAAAGTTCCTGAATGGACTAGTCGAGTCTACGTACGTACCATCAGCTTGGTGTCAACGACGGTGATTCGGATACACTTAATTTTTTTTTTGAAAAAAGTAACAATCTTGAAAGTATTTGGGTGTTTTCCTTAGAGATTTTTAAATACCAATTTCAAGTCCAGATCCTGTACACAAAAATGTTATACATAGGTAATCATTTTATTGATATAATTAATATATTTGACACAGTTGATTGTTTAAGTCTATATGTTTTGTTACACTTCCACGGCTTCGAAAAATTTACAAAAGTACAATTATATTTACTTTAAAAGAGGGAAATGAGGAGTTTTTTTTTTTTTTTTTTTGTCAAACTAGGCAGTATCGCCTAATCTAAAGGCGCTATCACAATGGACCACATTTTTTGCTGACGTGGACACATGGATAGCACCTTTTCAAAAGGCGATATCCATGTGTCCTGGTCACGTGGGACAGAAACACTGATAGCACCTTTTCAAAAGGCGCTATCAGTGTACACGCCCACGTGGACGTGGCACTATCAGCGTACAGGCTAATGTGGACGTGGCCCGAACGAATAGCGCCCTTTTCAAAAGGCGCTATTCGTTCTGGCCAAGTCCACGTGGACTCCCCCATTGGGGTACACAGATAGCGCCTTTTGAGAAGGCGCTATTTGTGTACCTTCCCTTCTTCCTCGCGCGACAGGACGCAGAGAATATATTCTCTGCGTCCTGTTGCGCGAGGAAGAAGGGTACAGGCTACTTGTGTAGGGCTCACGGGTGTGTTGTAGGGGGGTGGGTCGGGTATTTAAGGAGGGGAGGGGCGAGGCCGGTTGAAGGAGAAAGTGTGGCGATGTTGGCGAGAGAGAGGAGGCGACGGGTCGGGATTTGGCCAGAGAGATCGACCAGCAGTGGAGAAGGATGAGAGGGAGTTGACGGAGCGGCGGAGCGGCGGAGCAAGGAGCTGAGGCAGGGGTGCGCGGATCGACCAGCGAGCGGGCAGACGAGAGATCGACCAGCGAGCTGGCAGTGAGGCAAGCGAGGTGCGCGGAGAGCCGAGGCAAGGTGCGCGGATCGCGGAGCTGAGGCAGGGGTTCGCGGAGCTGCGGCAGGGGAGCGCGGAGCGGCGGCGCCGGGGCACAAGACGTCCCAACGGAGGAGAAGGAGGAGGAGGTTAGTTAAGTTTTGTTAAGTAGTTTAGTTAATCGTTTTTTGGTTGTTTGTTTAGTTAGTTAAGTTAGTTTAGTTTAGTTTAGTTAGTTTGATTAATTTAGGTATTTAGGTTAGTTAAGGTTAGTTAGTTTAGTTTGGTTAGTTTATTTTAGTTAGTATGTTTAGTTTGCGAAGTCAATTAAGTTTTTATTTTTGGTCTTTAGGTTAGTTAGTTTACTTAAAGTAGTTTGTGTGAGATTATTCACGGCCTTCATTGAACTTCGACACAAGAAACACCACAATGTCATACACAAAGTTAGGTATGCATCAATGCCCTAGCTTTTGATTCTTTTCACCTAAAATATATCCTTCAATTAAAACAACAAATAGGTGGCAGGGAAGTCACGTACATAATTCATATAAAAAAACATGCAATACAAAGCAAACAAAAATTCCTTGATTTCACAACATCCTTTCAAATGTGCTCAACTACGATTTTATTTAATTTTTTTGTATACGGTTTTTCAGTGCCCGGGTATTCGAGATTTCACAACATCCTTTCATGTAATCAAGTTTAGGATAAGTAGACATGCACAAACATGAAACATTGCACTTATAGATAATGTTGGATAAACACAAATATGAAGCAATATGTATTTTCATATCTAGAACAAATCACTGACATGGGTACGTTGTATGGAATCAATCGGTGTGCTTCTCCCAACATATTTGGTGTGTCTGTTTGAATAAACACAATCACACATTATAAATATACCCAACTACCTAAGTTTAGAGACACTAGGATTTTTTGCTTCTGTATTTGAAAAGAAAACAGTCTTATTTTCTGCCTAGTTTTTCAAAACAGTCTTAAGGAGATATAGTCCAACTCCATCCTAAATCTACCATCTTTGTTCCATTAAACTCAACATTCTTCAGCGTCAATTCAATGAATTGAACAAGCGAAGCGATGAAGACTCGAGACCCCCAAAAAGATAAAAGTGAAGTTGAGAATCAACTTGATATAAAAATAAAGTAACGAGATAAATTGTTTATTGCATGGTTATTAAATTGAAGACAAAAAGAGTAGGAAAATAGTTAGTTTTTGTTACTTTAATACTTTCATCATTATATATTTGGATTTGTTATAATTTGCATGATATGTTGTGACATAGGTATTGTGTTTTTGAAAAATGGTTGATATGATTATTTATTTAGGTTTGTTATGATTTACATGATATATAGTGACATAGGTATTGTATTTTCGAAAATAAAATGTTATTGCAGGAATATTACGTTGAAGAGGAAAAGCGGAGGAAAAAAGTAAGTTCACAAATTTAGTATTTTCATAATTATTTATTTACGTTTGTTATGATTTACATGATATATAGTGACATAGGTATTGTGTTTATGACGAATGGTTGATATGTTTATTTAATGAATTCTAATGCGTTTAAAACATTAAGAAACTCTCACACAGAGGAATGAGTAGGCTCAGTAGTTGCGCCATTAAGGCGATCCTCTGCATCCGACATTTCCCCTTGTGTGTAAATCGCCCCCCATATACCGAAAAATGCATGAATTAAATTGTCCAAGTGAATACCGTGCTCGATGTGCAATGGTTCAGTATGTATGATCGTTATTACACATAAAATGTGACTGCGAAAGAATGAGTATGCTCTGTAGTTGCGCTCTTATTGCGATCTTCTACATCAGAAAGTTCGATTGCGCTATAAATTGATTTAGTCGTCAACTATTTCACTTAACATATTTGTGCATTTACGTTTGTAACCATTTTACATCAATGTTCGCAAACTTATGTAGGTCATGGAACATATTTGTGCATTAAGTGCAGAAGTGCGCAACATGGGTGTATGTGGCGTTTGCGTGCTTGTTTGCGAAAGAAAACACAATTATGGGAGATAACACAGTTAGACATACCGCACACGTGTATTAATCCCGATGTAAAACGCGGTCATGCCCAACTTGACGCCAACATGATTGCGCGAGAGATCCAAAGCGTCGTTAAGAGCGATCAAGGTATCACGATCAAAGCATTAGTACAAATAATTAAGGAAAAATACGGACACGAAGTCAACTACAAGCGAATGTGGGATGCCAAAAGGAAAGCAATTGCGGGTGCATTTGGAGATTGGGATGAGTCGTACGCTTTATTACCTAGATGGTTGGCGGCTGTGAGGAGTAAGAGTCCGAGGACAAGAATCGAGTGGTCACATAGACAATGGCATGCTGATGAAATAAGAACTGCGTCTCCTCAATTTCGTCGTGTTTTTTTTGCATTTGAAGCTTCAATACATGCTTTCAAGTTTTGCAGGCCTCTGCTTCAGATTGACGCGACATTCTTATATGGCAAATACAGTGGGAAACTAATGATTGTGATCTTTGTTGATGGCAATGGACACATATTACCGGTTGCATTTGCGGTTGCAGAAACCGAATCAACTGATTCGTGGGGGTGGTTTTTGAGGATGTTGCGCAAACACATGACAGATAGAGAAGGAGTTTGCGTTATTTCTGATCGTCACCCTGACATTTTGGAGGCGGTCAACACCCCAAGCAACGGTTTTGTCCCCCAAAAGGGTACCACCGTTATTGCTTGCGACACTTGCTTAGTAATTTCGGCTCCCAGTTCAAAAATGACCCCTTGAAAGTACTCCTTGGTCGAGCAGCTGTTCAACATCAAGAACGAAATTTTAATGCGTTGATGGAGCGTTTTGCATACTTATCATCACGAACGCCTCAATGTTTGCAATATGTGAATGCCATCCCAAAAGAACTTTGGACTCAATCGCACGACGGAGGCATGCGGTACGGATGGATGAATTCTAATGGTGTTGGTATGTACCAAATTCAATTTATGTTTTGCACTCAAATATAATAAATATTCGACGAACCAATAGTACTTACTCGAGTTTCATCGGCAATTGCAGAGTGTTTTAATGGGGTCTTGAAGGGGGCTCGATTCTTGCCAATAACGGCGTTGACTCGATGATGATATATTACGATTGTTGACATACCACAATCAACGCAACCAGGAAAATCAATGAAGCAATCTCAAACGGCAAGCGTACACGAAATATGTCATGGACAAACTCACGGAAAATGAGAAATCCGCAAGGAGGCATCACGTCACGTTGATCAATCGAGACATTGGTGAGTTCGAAATACAGATCGAAGACATGGAGATCGCATGCATAAAGGCAACAACACACAAGTCGTCATCTTAAAGGATCGGGTGTGCGGTTGTAATAAATTGCGCATCGTTTGGTTTCCCTTGCTCACACGTGTTAGCGGCATGTGCGTTTATTCTAGTGAGCTACGCGCAGTTCATCGAGCCATACTATAGGATAGATGTGTACGCACAATGCTACTCCTACAATTTCAAGGCCATCCCGGATGAGAAGTGTTGGCCGACTTTTGGGACGAAGATCATACCCGACCCTGTGTGCGACGTGGCGAGGGAGACCTAAAGGATCGCGAAGACATACCGAGATGGATCTTCCTAATGTCCAAAGGCCTTTGCGATGTGGGATATGTCATCAAGAATGACATAGAAGAACAACATGTCCAAATAAAGACCGTGAACGAGTCCCAACTAGGAAGAACCGGTGTGGTATTTGTCGTTCAGAGGGACATAACAAAAAAATTGTCCAAGCAGACCTCAACCATCCAATGAAAACCTATAGTCGATTTTGTATAATGTGTGAAGTAACATAAGTTCGTACATATGTTGCTTTTGAGCATACGCAGTTGTTTTTGTGTGAACATTTATTAAATACTTATCGTTTGGTTTCGTACAACACTCATTTTCTTTTTCTAACATTCATTTGTAGTTGTACAACAATGGATCCAGGTCCTTCAGATCCATCACTATTGCAACTCCAATCTACACACATATCATCGCGAACCTGGAGGGGCGAGGTAAACTGTTTTACATGAATACGTCAAATTTACAGCAATAATGTATCAAACTCATACATTACGACCTTATCAATTATAAGGTGTACGAAACAATGCACGTACGTCGAAGACGTGGGGTCGTTGATCGAACGATGCAGTATCATTCTAGGATGATCCCATATCTTCATTCCAGTGGGTTCTATGAGATTTATCGGGTAGCATTTTTCAGCCTTGATTGGGCTTTGATTATTGCGTTCGTAGAGAGATGGCGCCCGAGACCCATACATTTCACATGTATTATGGGGGAGTGCACAATTACACTCCAAGACGTGCAGTACAACTTGGATTACCTATCGAAGGTATGCATGTGACGGAACGACAGCATACGAGACTATGCTTGATGTCTCACGAGAGGCTACTTGGACGAACTCCTGTGGGAGATAACGTGGTTGGTTGTAAACTTAAAGTCGATTGGTTTGAGTGTAACGTACCAGCTATAGATGATGATAGCGATGAGGAGTCGGCGCAACGCTATGTTCGATCGTACATACTACAACTTATCGGTGGTTGTCTTTTCGCCGACAAGTCCAATCGATTCGTACATTTGATGTTCCTACCATTGCTGGAGGATTTCCAAGTAGCTGGACAATATAGTTGGGGAGTGCATGTTTGGCTTATTTGCACAGGGGAGTTGTGTCGCGGATCTCGCGCAGGGGCACATGAGGTTGCGGCGCGTCAATTCTTGTACAAACCGGGCATGTGACAGATTTCCTTTCATAGCACCGAGGCGCTGCGTGTTTCTAGAGCTCAACCGCGAACGGTGGATGGCCAAAATATGCTTATGGACGTTCCACTGGGACACATGTATTAAAGTCGATTTGTCATTAATTTGCTAAAAAATCTTATCCAATTTCATTTATCTTAACTTATTGTTTTCTACACAGATGGCTCGATGCATTTTCGGTTTCACAAAGTTCGACGCACGTCGTATCGGCTTACCGTGATGCACTCGACTCGCAAATGCATGAGGATGATGTGGTATGGCAACCATATACTGAACTCATGGGGTCTCTTCCCAATTATTGTACTAACGGTCACGGTAGTTGGCTTTCGACGTGTCCCCTTATTTGTTTCCACATAGTCGAGTGACATCGACCAGAAAGGGTTATGAGACAATTCGGCATGGTACAAGTGGTGCCACCAAATTGTGCTTACGACGACCAACTGCACCGCCTCGAATTGTGTGGACATCATCATGAAAACTGGGTGACTTTTCACGCAAGCTACATACACATGTGGGAAAATCGTGGGGACACCATTGCCACAGCGACACTTAATGAAGGGCACGATCATGAAGACTACATGACGTTGTATCGCTCGGTCACTAAGAGATTCATTGGACACGACGGGGCGTTACGTGACTACTCGATAATCTTCTAACTCTTATTTTTCCTCGAACAACTAATATCTTATATTGCGTGCTTTGAGCTCTTATTTTTTGTATATCAGCGTAACTTGGTGCATCGACTGAGGCGATTGTATATTGAGGATGGATACGAGCAAGGTCTTGTTGCGCTTGATGAAGGGATTAAAATTTTAGACGAATATGAAAGGGAAAGGTCTACTCTTTCGCATGACGGAATTGACGTCGAACAAGACGTAAATGAGGATAATGAACAGGAAGATGAAGAAGACGATCAGGGCAAAGCAAACATAGAGGTGAGAAGAAGACGAACACGACCAGAGACTGTGCGGGAACGCACCAGACGTCCTCGTCCACCACGTCCATCTACTCGAGTGAGATTGCTTGCAGAGGGTAGCGAGACGTTCTCCTCCAAAGACGTTCATCTCGTTCGATAGCGAGTAGAACAGAGACTGTTGGCGAGAGTAGCCAACGATCATCCCCACCAACTCATTCTTCTCATGGGTAAATTCCTGCATCGTCCACACCCCAATCAGAACCTCAAATGTTTGTACCCAAGCCGCCGATCGTGAATCTTCCTCCTTACCATTTTGATCCTTACGCACCTGGGCCGTCGTCTTCATATGTGGACCATGGAATGCCTCATCGTCAAATGTATCCGTCACTGCCTCAATACATGCCTAGTCCATATACTCCTACTCCTTATAATTACAATATGCCATATAGTGGAGATGCCTCATTCATGAACTTGTTGACCATGCCGCAGCCTCATGTTCCTTTCCCCCAACCCCATACAGAAGCTTTTTTTGTATTTTGGGATGGTTCCACCTCCTATTTTTGGGAGCATCGGTAGCAGAGGTGAGTCGAGTGAAGCACCAGAGGAAGAGCATCAATCTACTCGACGTGATTCAATGCAAGACCAGCTACCTCAACAACCTCAACCGAATGTACAAACACATCGTCCAACTAGACAAAGAGTACGTCCGGTTTGCATCACCGAGCAACAACGTCAACGTAACCGTCGTAATAGACCTGCATGATGAGTTTTCTTGATGTCATGGTGATTTGTAGATAGCTTATATTTTGGGTGAACGAAGTACGTGTATACAACCTTCTCATTGAATAAACTTATTTCTCATGTTTTCCATATTATTATAATGTCGTATCTGTGATTACTCTTCAATATTCCATAACAGAAACTCATCACTGTGAAAGATATATATATATATATCTCGAAACATTAGAAGATTCGAACTTATAAGAGTAATTTTGTAGTAGAAAAAGGATGGTGAGGTGCATGAAATGAGAGAAAAGCGGATGGTAAGGTGCACTAATCGCGATAAAAGGTATAAGAGTTATTTTGCATAACGAGAATTGAAATTTTTTTAAGATTGAATTTCTCGTTAGAGCGCCTTAAGTAAAAGGTGGGGTGCGTCTAGCTTCGCTCATGTGCTTTCGTATAGATAGGATTTGTCCATATTTATGTTGTTTTTGTTAAGCTCACATTCAAGGAGGAGTCCTACACGTATATCAGTAACTGGCATAAATCGTGTTTTGATATGCGTGCGATGTACTTCACGATACGTATCATGCACATCTCGAAGAGCATCGCACGTACAGATGTGTATTTTGACGTGCGCGTAGACTTTTCCTTTTTCAATAGGCTAGAGTCTAGCTAGACCTATCGATTATGCTTTGAAAAAAAAATAGTAGATAGCAATTCGCAAATCAATATTGAATCCCACGCAATTAGACATAACTGCATGCGTGCTATTAAGAAGCTAGAATTACTATATGATCTCAAAGTAAAAGAGAGACGCCATTTTTAACACGGCCAACCATGTGCATCCCTGATTGAACGCATGATTCCCCCCATGATGCACTACCTCCAATACACAAAACCGCACAAACATATATGTTCTATTTTATGTTAAGGAAAGCCCCAAAATTAATGAATCCATATATATAGTAGACTAAGCTCCTTTAGACTTTGAATTCGTTGCGATCCACTAAAGTTTCATGAACACATCTACAATTTTGTGATTTTTTTTTTTTTTGGAGGGGGAGGGCTTCTCCATGGTAAAAGTTGATTCTTAGGTTTTAAAGTAGAGTTTAAGAATTGTATTAATGTGAACAAATTGTGTATAATAGGGTGCTCTTATTTATGGAGCTGAACAAAGCATAATTAAAATGAGGGTAGTGCTATTTGGGCTCGTTAGTACAAAATCAAAACTTTTTTTAATTTCAAATACATCATCGAGTAATAAATTGAACTATTAAGATTGTGCACATTCATCGTAACCGAGTTGCTGCCGGATTGGATGGTCAACTTTATAGTGCAACGCTCGATTGAATCTCAAGAGCTTTTCTCAATGTCCATCTGAGCTAGTACCGACCAGTCCTTATATAAAGACGATATAATGAAAGTTTCTTTCTCAATGATGTGTCTTTTGTAACTAGGCAGCTACGGCTCATTCTTATTAAAGAAAAATAATTGAGATTGGTCACAGTGAATATAATTTCTGACTAAAAAAACAAAATGGATTATTATTAATATTTATAATAGCTACCTCTACTAATTTGACACGTATTAATTACTTCTTTCTAGCTAGGTGAGGTAGTAACAAATTTGATAGCTTCAGTGCTATTATAGACAAACTTTTTTTTTTTTTTTTTTTTTACAACTGTAGACACACCATATTAGATTTTGGGGTCTTAATGAATTGCGCAAACCATCAAACCCTATAAAAATAACTAATTAAGAAGAATAATTGGCATGAACTAGGTCAAGCCTAACTAAGGAGGGTTGGGAAAACTTAAAACAAAAGTAGAACATTCTAATTAATTAATTAGAAGATTCGAACTTATAACCTTAAAGAACGTATCAATTAATTAAGCAACTAGTAGCTAGCTACGTCCTAACCAATGCATGAAACCCATAGTTGGTTCTTTGACCTCCAAGTTGGTTGGTGCTTTACATATTTATTTTTGGTGAGTTTTAAGTACTACTTTTAAGAGTCTAGTGGTACTATCAAGTTCTTGAAGTGATTGACTTAAAGTTCGGTGCTTAATCAATAAATTTAATCAATCTTATTGATATTATAATCATTTAATTGAAGAAAACTCTCAAGCCGAATCATATGAAAGAATATAAATAGAGGGACTTCAATGTGAGTATGGCTAGGCGAGCTTTACCAAGTTAGGTGTTTTTGTAATTTGTTTATACACCTTAATTTACTTTATGACTTTTTGAGGTTAAAAGTAATTTCTTTTGTAAAGGATCATATGGAGTCTTGGCCTTTGCAATATATAAATTTGAATTGATTGCCCCAAGGCCTATATAGAACTAAAATATATGGTTAGTTGTTTTATTTTACATTTTAGCAGTAACTATTTGGAAGTACTGCAACTACTCGTGTGCAAATTTACTTTCCGTAGCTTGGAAGTGTCAACTTCAGATTTTTGATATTTTGTCACTAATTTATGAGAAAAAATTACAAAATTACTTTACCTTTTACTTTAAACCCCGAAAAATAAGTGTGGTTTTTTTTTTTTTAAAACTGGGCTATGTCGCCTTTTCAAAAGGCATTATTGGCTATTTTTGAAGTTTGTGAGGTGGCGGTGAGGTGGCGGGGCAAATGTATAGATAGCTCCTTCTCAAAATGAGCTATCTATACAAACATTTACAAATTATGTCCCCCTATGCCCCGCCACCTCACCGCCACCTCACCGCCACCTCACAAACTTCAAAAATAGCCAATAACGCCTTTTCAAAAGGCGTTATTGGCTATTTTTGTTATTTCAAAGTACACCACCCTATTTTGTGAAATAAATTGTAAATGTGCCTTACTTTTGAAAAAACACCCACGGCTTCACTATTTTTTTATTTTTTTTAAATAGAGTTTCATTGAAGAACTCAATATCCAATTTATTTTCTTAATTTTTTTAATAGAGTTTATTGATGAACTCAATAACCAATTTTAAACGGCCAAGGATATAAAAAATGGACGATGCTAAATCATACATATTTTTGGTACATAGATTTGATACACAATGGTCTATATTTTATTGGGATATGTGTTGCACATATACACATATCCCAATAAAATCTACACCGTGTGTATCAAATGTATGTACCAAAAGTAGGTCAAAAAACCATTTTCCTAAACAAATTATCAATTTACAAATTACAAAAGAACATCCAAAATCTATGGTGTACCCATCAACCCGTTCTAATTAAATAGACAGTAACTAGAACGAAAAGCAAAAAAAGAAAGAAAAAATAATTCAAAGCACTATGTAAAGAAAAGAAAATGAAAACAATATAAAAAAAAATTTGTTTTAAAGAAACTTTAAAGTCTCAACAAGTCTTGAGAAAAGTGATTAATTGAAAAACAAACAATAAGAGTAAAGTACTTTTTTATTAAAGGAAATAAGCGTAAAGTACATGATTATAATTACTTTTTTCTTTTATTTTTTTTAGAAATGTAATGTCTTTCTTATAAATAAAAAAAAGGCTAAGTAAGACTGTAATTAAATACGTTTTCAATTTTTCAGTCACATTTTTCAGACAAAGTTTCATCATTAGCTTTTCCGATTCATTATAGGTTAGATTTATTTTCTTTTTGGGGTTGGCTAATCTATTGTGTGGGCTAAATTATATATCTTTTGGGTAGGCTGGCCTTTATTTTTATTTTTATTTTATCTTGATAGGTAAAATATATTTGTAGTACATAGGAGTTCCTAAAAAATTGCACTAGGCTATAGCCCAGTGCATTTTGAACGTGGGGCTGCCACTACATCAAGCTATATAGTGATTTTTGGGTTTGCTTTGATGTTTACATGAACTTAAATTGAGGGATCATTTTGTTTTACTATTAATAGGGATTTTATTTATGCGTGTATTATAGTTTGATAATTTTATATTTGTGCCTCGTTTTTGCGTATAAATAATATATTTTGAGTTGCAAAAGTCAATGAACTAAAACTAATTAAGGCTAAAGCAAGAAAAATAAAGAAAATGAACTAAAACTTGAACAAGATAGTAGATGAGAGAAATAGAAAAATCTTTCATTCAATCCTAGTGTACAAATTACATTGAGAGGACCTCTTTATATAACCTTTTTGGTCATAATGAGATGAAGACCAAAAGACATAAGGTACACTTACAACAATAACTTACAAGTTAATGAGTCTTACAAAAGGTGGGGATAGGAAGGGTCATCTATTTATTACATTTACAATACTCCCATTGGATGACATTTGTTGAAAGAATATGTCTCGTTAAAACCTCTACTAGAAAAAATCCAGTCGAGAAAATCTAGGAAAGGGAAAAGAGTACATCGTTCTCATCAATCTTTACAGAGTATGATATTGATAGGATTGCCTCATTAAAAACCTTGCTCGAGAAACTCAGTGAGATAAAACCATAGTTAAGGGAAAAAGAGTGCAATACACTGATCAATAACTCCCCCTCATGTTGACATGGGTGGAATTTGTCCTGTTCCATTGCTTGCAATATCTTTGAGTCGACGCAAGTCAATACCATATGTAAGCCTTTTAAATGTTGTAGTTGATAAATTATTTGTGACTAAATCAACAAGATTATCACACAATCGAATTTGCTTGATATTGATTTTACCACTCTTTTGAAGCTCATTTGCATAAAAGAATTTTGGTGAAATATGTTTTGTTCTGTCCCATTTTATATATATTTCACTTAATTGTGTGATACCTGCTGAATTATCTTCATATAATATAGTTGGAGAATCTTTTATTGAAGATAATCTAGCTAATTCTTGAATATGTTGAATCATGTTTCTCAACCATATACATTCACGACTTGCTTCATGAATTTCAAGTATTTTCGAATGATTAGAAAAAGTAATAACCATAGTTTGTTTCACTGATTTTCATGATATAACAATATCACCACAAGTGAATACATAACCCGTTTGAGAACGAGCCTTATGAGGATCAGAAAAATAGCCAGCATTAGCATATCTTTGCAAACTCATTTTTACTCATCTTGAGTAAAACAAACCCATGTCACTTGTTCCCCGAAGAGGAAGAAAAATGTGTTTAACACCATTCCAATGTCTTCGAGTAGGTGAAGAGCTATATCTTGCAAGTAAATTAACAGAGAAGGCAATATCTGGTCTTGTACAATTTGCAAGATACATAAGTGCACCGATTGCACTTAAATATGATACATCTGGACCAAGTAGCTATTCATCACTTTCATGAGGTCGAAATGGATCCTTATCCACTTCAAGTAATCTAACAACCATTGGAGAGCTCAATGAATGTGTTTTGTCCATATAAAATCTTTTTAAGATATTCTCAATATAATTCGATTAATGGACAACTATTCCACTTGGAAAATGCTCGATTTGCAGACCGAGACAAGATTTTGTTTTTCCAAGTTCTTTTATCTCGAATTCCTTTTTCAAGTATTCATATGTTCTTACTATATCGTCATGGTTTCCCACAATATCAAATCATCAACATATACAACAATAATTACAAATCCTGATGATGATTTTTTAATAAAGACACATAGAAAAAATAGATTATTTACACATCATTCTTTAAGTAAATAATAACTGAGGTGTTTGTACCACATTCGATCAAATTGTTTTAATCTATACAAAGACCTGTACAATTTTAGAGATTGCATATTATGAGGTTTTGATTCGGGCACTTCAAATCTCTCAGGAGTTTTCATATATATATATCATTGTCTAAGGATCCGTACAGATATATTGTAACAAAATCCATAAGATGCATATTAAGCCTTTCAGAAATTGCAAGACTTATTAAAAATCGAAATGCAATTGCATCTATAATAGGAGAATATGTTTCATCGTAATCAATGTCAGGTCTTTGTGAGAAACCTTGAGCTACAAGTCTTGCTTTATATCTTGTAATCTCATTCTTTTCATTTCTCTTTCGTAAAAATACCCATTTATATCCAACAGGCTTAACGCCATCAGGCGTTTGGATAATGGGTCTAAAAACTTCTCATTTTCTTAATGAGTTTAACTATGTTTAGATAGCCTCTTCCCACTTTGGCCAATCAGGTCTTTTTCAACATTCATCCATTGTTCGTGGTTCTTGATCATCATTTTCAAAAATCTCAAAAGATACATTGAAAAAAAATATATCATCTGGAATAACTTTATTTCGATCCCAAATCTTATCAGAATTCAAATAATTCTTTGAGATCTCATTATTCTCCTCATTTTCAAGAAGTAATTTCTCCTCGTCAGATTCAACTTGTTCTGACAAATCCTTATTGAACGATTCTTGAGCTTTCACATGAGTATTATGATTTTCATTTATTTTTATTCATGTTTTACTCTTTCGATGAACTGTATCTTTTGAACCAATAGGTCTTTCACTCTTTAAGCGTTTTGTTAGTTCTTGTGTACTTTGTTGCACACTGACATCAATTCTTGCTGGAGCATTTGCAGTTGGAATATGAGATTTTGTCACTTGTTTTATATCAGTAAATGCATCTTGCAATTGATTTGCAATTTGCTGCAAATATATGATCTTTTGAACTTCAAGTTCACACTGATTTGTGCGTGGGTCTAATGTAATAAACTCGATGCATTCCAAGCAATTTCACGCTATTCATTTTGAATTGGCTTCTTATCTCCCCCTAATGGTGAGAAAATTGTTTCGTCAAAGTGACAATTAGCAAAACATGCTACAAATAAATCTCCTGTTAGGGGCTCAAAGTATCTGATAATTGATGATGAGTTAAAACCAATATAAATCTCAAGTTTTCATTGTAGACTCATTTTAGTTCTATTTGGAGGTGGTATGGGAACATACACTGCACAATAAAAAATTCTCAAATGTGAAATATTTGGTTGTTGACCTAAAATGAGTTGTATTGGGGAATGTTCATGGTATGTTTTAGGCCTAAAAGAATGATAGATACTACATGAAGAACCGCATATCCCCAAATTGAATTTATTAGCTCAACTCTCATAATTAAATGTCTAGCAATCAATTGAATGCGTTTGATCAGAGATTTTGCCAAACCATTATGGGTATGCACATGAGGAATAAAATACTCGAGGATAATTCCTCCAGACATGCAATACCTTGTGAATGATTGGGATTAAAATTCACCAGCATTATCAAAACAAATAGTCTAAATTGGGTTATCAAGAAATTAGGCTCTTAACTTTATAATTTGAGCTAGAAGTTAAGCAAATGCAACATTTTTGGTCGAAAGTAAACAAACATATGACCACATAGTTGATACATCTATCAAAATCAGGAAATATCTAAACGGTCCATAATGAGGATGAATAGGTCAACAAATGTCTCCCTGAATGCGTTCTAAGAAAACTGGGATTCCTTGACGACTTTACTTGGTGATGGTTTAACTATTGGTTTTTCTTGAGAACAACTAACACAATTATAATCACCAACTGAAAATATTTTATGACTCTTCAAAAGATGTCCATGCGAGTTATTAATAATTATTCGCATCATTGATGATCCTGGATGACCAAATCGATCATGTCATAAAATAAATATCTTTTGATCATTGATCTTTATATTCATGACGACATTCATTTCAATATGCCTTATATGAGTGAAATATAATCCACAAGGTGAAGTTGGGAATTTTTCTTAAAACTTGGTTTTCCCATTCAAAATCAATGTAATATAAAGAAATTCTCTATTATTCTCATTCATGGTTTCAATATGATATCAGTTTTGTTGAATATCTTTAAAACTAAGTCAATTCCTTCTAGATTTTTCTGAGTATAATGCATTAACAACATGAATTGTTGTATCCCCAAGCAACATAATATTTGCTCGTCCATAACCATTAATCAAGTTAGTAATGCCGAATATTTTAGTGTACAAATTACATTAAGATGACCCCTTTATATAGCTCTTTTGGTCATAATGAGATGAAGACCAAAAGGGATAAGTTACACTTACAACAATAACTTACAAGTAAATGAGTCTTACAAAAGGTAGGAATAGGAAGGGTCCACTTATTACATTTACAACATGTAATTATTTATTTTTGTTATTTGTAGGTTATATGTTATTTTTTATCAAAAAGAATAACGGTAGTGCTAAACGGACTCATTGAGTCCGGACTCAAACATCTAAAAAGACTTCAATGCCCTTAATTCAAACCTGTAACCTCTTCTTCAATCCACTTCCACTATTGCGACTGCCACCACCGCCGCCATGACTGCCACCTCCATTGTCACGGCCGCAACCACCATCGCCGTCGCTATAATCACCGGCCATCGATAGAGCCGTCTTCACCACCCACCACCATCGGCGACCATCCTCCTTTTCTTTTCTCTCTCTTTGGCATGGAGTGGACGACCTTTCGGCCACCATCCTCTCATCTTTCCCGGCCACCCTCCCCTCTTTCCCTACCAAATATGACCAGGAGATGTGGGGAGGAGAGGCCTCCTTCATGCCACAAAGAGACCAGGGAGAGAAACATGAGAGAAAAATAAAAGAGAGAGCAGAGAGATATGTATATTGTGGTGTGTCGACGGTTTGCTGGTTCGGGAGCGCCTGCAAAACCAAAGATTGTGATCGCGATTACGATTGTGATTGCGTGATCAAATTTCACATCAAACCCTAGAAAGAAAACGAGAAAAGAGAGAGAGATAGAGAGAGAGAGAGGAGGCAGAGAAAGAGAGATAGAGAGGTCACCGGTGTTGGTGAAATGTGACGTCGGCGGTGGCGGTCGGTGGCAGTGAGCAGTTGTGGTGGTGGAAATGGGTGGAGGAGGTCAATATGTTAATGTGTGTTAGGGTTAAAGATGAGGGTAATTGTGACTTTTGATTTAGTGGTGTATTTTAAACTACAAGTAAAAGGCATTTTAAGTCCGGACTTAAAGAGTTGGAATAGATTTTTTAAAGAATAAAAACGTGACTTTTTAAAGTGTTTTTGGTGTTTTGCACACAAACATGCACATAAAGAAAGCCGCTTGGACCAATAGTAGAAAAAATTACAAAAGTACAATACTTAGTAGTTTAAATGAGTAAAATAAGGGTGATTTTGGTTCAATTCGAAAAATAGGCAATGTCGCCCTTCAAAATGCGCTATCAGTTGGGTGAGGTTTTTTCTCTGACATGGACACATGAATAGCACCTTTTGAAAAGGCGTTATTCATGTGTCCGGTCCACGTAGGCCAAAATTACATTGATAGCGCCTTTTAAAAATGCGCTATCAGTGTAAGGCTGGCCTACATGGACTTGTTTACACTGATAGCGCCTTTTCAAAAGGAGCTATCAGTGTAAACGTCCACGTGGGCTAACCACGTGGACTTGGCCCGAACGGATAACACCTTTTGAAAGGGCGCTATTCATTCGGCCTATGTCCACGTAGAACCACGTGGACATGGTCCGTCGAGGTACACAGATAGCGCCTTCTCAAAAGGCGCTATCTGTGTACCCTCCATTCGTCTTCCCGAAACAGGGACGCAGAGAATATATTCTCTGTGTCTCTATTTCGGGTTGGAGGGTGCAGGGGCTATAGTTTGAGGTAGTAGGGTAGGTCACGGGTGTGTTGTAGGGGGGTGCGTCAGGTATTTAAGGAGGGCAAGGGGCAGAGGGCCGGTTGAAGGAGAAACAGTGGCGGGATACGCAGACGCAGAGAGCGGAGAGCGAGGAGCAAGAGCAAGCGGCGAAGCGATGCGACGAGAAGAAGGGAGCAAACGAGCAATGAGTAGCGAGGGGAGCAACGTCAACGGCAGACATGAGCAAGGACCAAGCGAAGCACGTGGCAATGGAGCAAGGACCAACAGAAGAAGCAATGCAAGCTGCAAGCAAAAGCAATGGAGGAGAAGGAGGAGGTTAGTTTTGTTTCGTTTAGTTTAGTTTAGTAGTTTAGTTAATCGTCTTTAGGTAGTTACTTTTGTTACTTAAATTAGTTTAGTTTAGGTTTTTATGTTAGTTAGTGTAGTTTAAGTAGTTATGTTAGTTTTGTTTAGGTAGTTAGTTTAGTTAGTTAAGTGTAGGTAGTTAGGTTAGGTTAGTTTAGTTCAGTTTAGTTTAGTTTAGTTTAGTTTAGTTAATCGACTTTAGGTAGTTAGTTTAGTTAGTTAAGTTAGTTTAGTTAGTTAAGTTAGTTTAGTTAGTTTAGTTAGTTAAGTTAGTTTAGTTAGTTAAATTAGTTTAGTTAGTTAAGTTAGTTTAGTTAGTTTAGTTAGTTAAGTTAGTTTAGTTTATGTATTTATGTTAGTTTAGGTTAGTTAGTTTAGTTTAGGTAGTTTGGTTAGTTTAGTTTAGGTAGTTAGTTTAGTTAGTTTTGTTAGTTAAGTTAGTTTAGTTTAGGTATTTAGGTTAGTTTAGGTTAGTTAGTTTAGTTTAGGTAGTGTGGTTAGTTTAGTTTAAGTAGTTAGTTTAGTTAGTTTAGTTAGTTAAGTTAGTTTAGTTTAGGTATTTAGGTTAGTTTAGGTTAGGTAGTTTAGTTTAGGTAGTTTGGTTAGTTTAGTTTAAGTAGTTTGTTTAGTTAGTTAAGTTTAGGTAATTAGGTTAGGTTAGGTTAGTTGCAAGAGATGTTTGCAAAATTCGTTGGTTGGTAGTGAACTTTGCTGAATCAAGAATTCCACGATTTTTTTACGAAGCGAAGATTTCACGTACGCTTTGTGCATGGAGTAGATTTAAGGTGTAGGAGTGCAAGGATTTTTAAAACTTGTTTGTGCATTTCAAGGCGTTATGTGTGCTAGATTTGAGGTAGTTACGTATGTGTTAGATTTGAGGTAGTTACGTTAGGTTAGGTTAGTTAGTTTAGTTTAGGTAGTTAGGTATGGTTAGGTTAGATTAGGTTAGGTTAGTTGAGTATAGTTTAAGACTCTTTATTTGTTTAAAGGTTTACTTTGGTATTTAGTTAGTTATGTTTGGTTAGTTTAGTTCAGTTTTGTTGTTCGGTTAGTTTAGGTTAGTATAGTTTAGGTTGTTCATTTAGTTAGTTTAGTTTGGTTGACCTTTATGATTTTGTTAAACTATGATGTTAAACCGTGTTATTGTTCTCATTTGTCCTTCAATATACAGATTTGGAGAACAAATTTTACTGATGTTGATATATTTTTAGTCCATTGAAATAAACTAACGGAAAAATAAATTTTGTTGCAGGATTATTAAATTGAAGACAAAAAGAGGAGGAGAATAGTAAGTTTACAAATTTAATATTTGCATAATTATTTATTTGGTTTTGTTATAATTTACATGATATGTAGTGACATAGGTATTGTGTTCTTGAAAAATGGTTGATATAGGTTTTTTAATGGAATGTGTGCTTAAATCCCCCCATTTCAATAAAACTCATGACTAAAATTTTAAAATGAAAACTGTGCTCCTTATGAACCAATTCAGTAGGTTTGATCGTTTGGATTTAAGGTGTAAGAGTTATTACACAAAACATGTGAGTGCAAACAAATGAGTATGCTCTATAGTTGCGTTGTTATTGCGATCTTCTACATCAGAAAGTTCGATTGCGCATTAACTTCCGTTAGTAATCAACCAGTTCACTTAACATATTTGTGCATTTGTGTGTAATCCTTTTACATCAATGTTCAGTAACTTATGTAGGTCATGGAACATAGGAACATCCCTTTTCTATTCTATGCGTACGGTGAAATTGTTAATGATTTAAATGGCATCGTGTACAACGCACCCCCATCAGTAGTGTTGATGGTTAAGTTTGGGACGAGTGGCCGTCAATTGATGGATGACGTGTGTAACGCGCTCAATATCTCATCTACGGAGACTCTAGTTCAGATGACTTATCGCCACATGATTGTCCTCCCCGGAGGCTCGCATTATTTCGTCCCTGTGTTGCTGCATGATACGACACACTTCGACTTGGTGTGGGAGACGGTGGCCAATTTACCAATAACTGCAACGGTAGATATATATTTGACATTTGAGTCAATCGACTCAGTTCAAAATCGTACGAATCATTCGCAAGTTCGTGATGAACGTGTCGGCACCCCAGACGCAGCATTATTGATGGAAAGGCTGCACATGCAATCCCCACAAGGTGAAGATATTAATGCCTGTAATGACGATGAAGTTAACGAGGACGCCAATAATGAAACAGATGAGGACATACGTCCCAACGAGGATGCTGCAGCAGCTGTCGATTGGGATAACGTCAATGTTTTCACGGATGATCCAATATATGAACCTCCGGGTGCGGAAAATGTGGAAGATGATGAGCAATTTGCTATCGATGAAGAGACTTTGTTAGAGGAAGCAAGTGATGATGAAGTTCACCAACCAATACCGGTATATAACGAAATCGATTGGGAGGTTGCTAATTCCACTGCGACCCAACATTCACATCAACAAACTGGGGGGGACATGTCTAATTTTGATTTGGAGATAGGGATGTACTTTGACAATAAAAAAGACTTACAACATGCTGCCAAAGTGTGGCATGTTAATAGACATTGTCAATACCATGTGATGGAATCGACTACAACTACGTGGGCGATTAAGTGCAGAAGTGCGCAAGACGGGTGTATGTGGCGTCTTCGTGCTTGTTTGCGAAAGAAAACACAATTATAGGAGATAACACAATTAAACGTGTATTAATCCCGACGTAGATCGCGGTCATGCCCAACTTGACGCCAACATGCTGGCGCGAGAGATCCAAAGCGTCGTCGAGAGCGATCAAACAATCACTATCAAGGCATTAGTACAAATAATTAAGGGAAAATACGGACACGAAGTCAACTACAAGTGAATGTGGGATGCCAAAAGGAAAGTAATTGCATGTGCATTTGGATATTGGGATGAGTCATACGCTTTATTATCAAGATAGTTGGCAGCTGTGAGGAATAAGAGTCCGGGGACAAGAATCGAGTGGTCACATAGACAATGGGCTGCTGATGAGATAAGAACTGTGTTTCCTCAATTTCGTCGTGTGTTTTTTGCATTTGAAGCATCGATACATGCTTTCAAGTTTTGCAGGCCTCTGTTTCAGATTGACGCAACATTCTTATATGGCAAATACAGTGGGAAGCTAATGATTGCGATTTCTATTGATGGTAATGGACACATACTATCGGTTGCATTTTCCGTTGCGGAAACCGAATCAACTGATTTGTGGGGGTGGTTTTTGAGGATGTTGCACAAACACGTGACAGATAGAGAGGGAGTTTGCGTTATTTCTGATCATCGCCCTGGCATTTTGGAGGCGGTCAACACCCCGAGCAACAGTTTTTGTCCCCCAAAAGGGTAACACCGTTATTGCTTGCGACATTTGCTTAGTAATTTCAGCACTTTGTTCAAAAATGACCCCCTTGAAGAAAATCCTTGCTCGAGCAACTGCTCGACATCAAGAATGAAAATTTAATGTGTGCATGAAGTGTTTTGCATACTTATCATCACGAACGGCTCAATGTCTGCAATATGTCAATGTCATCCCCAAAGAACTATGGACTCAATCGCACGACGGAAGCATGCGGTACGGATGGATGAATTCTAATGGAGTTGGTATGTATGAAATGCAAGTTATGTTTTGCACTCAAATACACACAGTTATCGCTCAAGTAATATAACTTACACGAATGTTATCGTCAATTGCAGAGTGTTTTAACGGTGTATTGAAGGGGGCTCGATTCTTGCCAATAATAGCGATGACTCAGATGATTTACTACAGATTGGTGACATACCACAATCGGCGTAAACAGGAAATCGATGAAGCAATCTCTAACGGCCTATCCCACACAAAATATGTCATGGATAAACTCACATATTATGAAAAATCCACAAGGAGGCATCAAGTCACTTTGGTCAATCGCGACATTGGTGAGTTCGGAGTGCAGACTGGAAGACATGGAGATCGCATGCATAAAGGCAACAACACACAAGTCGTCATCCTAAAGGACCGGGTGTATAGTTGCAATAAATGGAAATCATTTGGTTTCCCTTGCTCACACGTGTTAGCTGTTTGTGCCTTTATTCGAGTGAGCTACGCGCAATTCATTGAGCCATACTATAGGATAGATGTGTACGCACAATGTTACTCCTACAATTTCAAGGCCATCCCAGATGAGAAATATTGGCCAACTTTTGGGACGAAGATCATACCCGACCCAAGGTGCAGACGTGGCCGAGGGAGACCAAAGGGAACGCGAAGACAAAACGAGATGGATCTTCCTAATGTCTCGAGGCCTTTGCGATGTGGCATATGTCATCAAGAAGGACATAGAAGAACAACATGTCCAAATAAAGACCGCGAACGAGTCCCTACTAGGAAGAACCGGTGTGGCATTTGTCGTTCAAAGGGACATAACAAAAAAATTTGTCCAAGCAGACCTCAACCTTCCAATGAAGGGCACTAGTCGATTTTGTATATTGTTTGTCATGACTTAAGTTTGTAAATTGATTGATTTGGAGCGTTTAATCATTAGTTATTGTTTGAACATATATGAAAGAGTTATCGTTTGGTTCCGAACAACACGATTAATTCTTTTTATATCTTTCATTTGTAGTTGTACAACAAAGGATCCAGGTCCATCAGATCCTTCACTTTTGCAACTCCAATCTACACACAGATCATCGCGAACCTGGAGGGGTGAGGTAAACTTTTTTACATGTATACATAAAATGTTATAGCATAAACGTATTAAATATATAGATTAATACATTATTAATTAAAAGGTGTTCGAAACATTGCGCGTACGTCGAAGACGTGGGGTCGTTGATCGAACGGTGCAGTATCATTCGAGGATGATCCCATATCTTCGTTCCAGTGGGTTCTATGGGATTTCCTGCGTAGCATTTTTCAGCTTTGATTGGGCTTTGATTACTGTATTCGTAGAGAGATGGCACCCTGAGACGCATACATTTCACATGCATTGTGGGGAGTGCACAATTACACTCCAAGACGTGCAGGTACAGCTCGGCTTACCTATCGAAGGTATGCCTGTGACGGGAACGAAAAATACAGACTATGCTGATGTGTGCGAGAGGCTACTTGGTCGAACTCCTGTTGGAGATGACATTATTGGTTGTAAACTTAAAGTCGAGTGGCTTGAACGTAACGTACTAGCTATAGATGATGATAGCGATGAGGAGTCGGTGCAACGTTATGTTCGATCGTACATACTACAACTTATCGGTGGTTGTCTATTCGCCGACAAGTCCAATCGATTCGTACATTTGATGTTTCTACCATTGCTAGAGGATTTCCAAGTAGCTGGACAGTATAGTTGGAGGAGTACATTTTTGGCTTATTTGTACAGGGAGTTGTGTCGCGGATCTCGCGCAGGGGCACATGAAGTTGCAGGCGCCTCAATTCTTGTACAGCTGTTGGCATGGGACAGATTTTCATTCATAGCACCACGGCGCATGGGTGTTTCTAGAGTTCGACCGCGAACAGTGGATGGAGAACATATGCTTATGGACGTTTCATTGGGACACAGGTAATACAAATATTTTTTCTTAATTTCTTTAACATTTAGTCCATTTTCATTTTTCCTAATTTATTGTTTCATATACAGATGGCTCGATGCATTTTCGGTTACATAGAGTGCAACGCACGTCGTATCAACTTACCGTGATGCACTCGACTCGCAAAATGAGGATGATGTAGTATGACAACCATATGTTGAAGTCATGGGGTCTCCTCCCGGATACTGTACTGATGGTCACAGTAGTTGGCTTTTGACGTGTCCCCTAATTTGTTTCCACATAGTCGAGTGGCATCGACCAGAAAGGGTTATGAGACAATTCAGAATGATACAAGTGGTGCCACCAAATTGTGCTTACGACACCCGACTGCACCGCATCGAATTACGTGGACGCCATCAAGAAAATTGGGTGACTTTTCACGCAAGCTTTATACACATGTGGAAAAATCGTGGCGACAACATTGTCACAGTGGCACAAGATAAATGGCACGATCATCAAGACTACATGACGTGGTATCGCTCAGTCACTAGAAGATTCATTGGACACGACGGGGCTTTACGTGACTATTCGGTAAACTTGAAACTCTTACTTTCTCTCGAACAACTAATATCTTATATTGCGTGCTTTGAACTCATGTTTTTATATCAGTGTAACTTGGTGCATCGACTGAGGCGAGTGTTTATTGAGGATGGGTACGAGCAAGGTCTTGCTGCGCTTGATGAAGGGATTAAAATTTTAGACGAAGATGAAAGGCAAAGGTCTACTCTATGGAATGACGGAATCGATGTCGAACATGACATAAATGAGGATAATGAAGAGGAAGATGAAGAAGAGGATCAGGGCGAAGCAAATAGAGAGGTGAAAAGAAGAAGAACAGGACCAGAGACTGTGGGGGAAAGCACCAGACGTCCTCGTCCACCACGTCCATCTAGTCAGACTGAGATTGCTGCAGAGAGTAGCAGACGTTCTCCTCCAGCACGTTCATCTCGTCCGAGAGCGAGTAGAACAGAGACTAACGATCATCCCCACCAAGTCATTATTCTCATGGGTACATTCCTGCATCGTCCACAATGCAACCAGAAGCTCAAATGTTTATACCCAGACCGCCGATCATGAATCTTCCTCCTTACCATTTTGATCCTTATGCACCCGGGTCGTCGTCTTCATATGTGGACCATAGAATGCCTAGACATCAAATGTATCTGTCATTGCCTCAATACATGCGGAGTACATATACTCCACCATGTTATAATTACAATATGTCATATGGTGGAGATGGCTCATTCATGAACTTGTTAACCATGCCGCAGCCTCATGTTCATTTCCCCCAATCGCATACAGGAAGCCACTATTTTGGGATGGTTCAACCTCCTATTTTTGGGAGCATCGATGCGAGAGGTGAGTCGAGTGAAGCACCAGAGGAAGAACATCAATCGACTCGACGCCATTCAATGCAAGATCAGCAACCTCAACAACCTCAACCGGATGTACAAACACATCGTCCATCTAGACATAGAGTACGTCCGGTTTGCATCACCGAGCAACAACGTCAACTTAACCATCGTAATAGACCTGCATGATGAGTTTTCTTGATGTCATGGTGATTTTTTTCAGCTTATATCTTGGGTGAACGAAGTTGATGTATACAACCTTCTCATGGAATAAACTTATTTCTCAACAGATGATTGTTGTTTTAATTTTAAGCTCTCGACAAAAAAATAACGTGGTTTTGCCCTACAATTATTTTATTTTTTCGTTTCTCTACTATTCGTCACTACATAAAAGTAACACAAAAGTTTAAAGGATGAGTTGCATGCTTACTATGGGTTGCACGGGTTGTCTGCCTCGCGATACGTGCGTGACGTTTGCATGGGGTCCATGGTCTGTAGTAGATATGCATGGCTGGCCCACCTCGACATACGTGCGTGGTGTTTCCATGTGTTATCAACCAGGAGATATGTGTGTGACGTTGGCATTTATTTTATCACCTCAAGACACGTGCGTGACGTTTGCATGAGTTGCACGAGGTTGCATGGGTCGCCCACCTCGACAGACGTGTCTGCCATTTCCATGAAATCTCCACCTCGTCATACATGGGTGAAGTTTACATGTGTTGTCCACGTCGATATGCGTGCGCGTTGTTTACATTGGTTGTATTCCTCGAGATACGCGAGTGACGCGGGTCCACGCGGGTCGTCCATCTCCATATGCACGTGTCGTTCATAGGGCAAAATTTTTTGTATAGATAGCTCATTTTCAAAAGGAGTCATTCATAGAGTGTATAGTTTTGTATAGATAGCTCCTTTTCAAAATGAGCTATCTATACAATTGTCTTCCACCTCACCACCATGCATGTCACCTCATCGTCAATACCTCCTTTTCAAAAGGAGTTATCACCTACTTTTGGAATTTAAAAGTAAACTTTCATATTTTGGGAAATAAATTGTATCTCCACCCCACTTTTAGAAAAACCCCCCAATAGTAAGCTATGGTGAAGGTCTATTCGTTTGCATGGAGGTTGGAGCGTCTAAAGATGAAGAAAAGGCTGAAAACTTGGCTACGTATACATAGTATTTAGGGGTAGTTCAACAACCCTTGATGCTCCTTGTGACAAACATTTCTAAAGAAATGTTGCGCTCAAGTGACATAAGCAAGTGATAAAATTTTGCCACAGCAAGGACCAACAGCCATTCAGAGAGCCTCAAGATGCATTAAAGAAGTTAAATTATGCTTGGGCCCACACGGTTTTCTCCCCACTTACGTTTCACGTTCGTGCGTTCCATCCATCTATAGCGTGACTCCTTGGACTTCGACATCGGCCTTGATTGATGCAACAACATCCTCACCAGCGATCAACATGCGTTGTTTTGGGTTAAAAAAATTATAATAGTTACTATATTTTTCTAATTTAAGTATTTAAATAATTTTAATATTTTAATATTTAAGTAGTATTAAGAAACTTTATTAAGAAACTTTCTTTATTTTATATTTTGTTCAGCTCTATAAATAAGAGTATCTTATTGTACTCAATTAGCCCGCATTAATATAATTATTAGACTCTTTTTTTAAAATCTTTCATGGTATCAGAGTTTGTTTTCTTGTTGTTTTTTTATTGATGCTCATAGTTTCAATTTTTCGTTTTATTGTTTGTTGCTTGATCCTCCGCATACTTGCTTCCATGTACCCGTGGCCCGTGCGCCATCTGCATCTGTTTGTGCAATTGTGCGCAAGTTTTGATTCGATTTGTTCTCTTTGCATCGTCAACCCGTGTATGGTGTGATCTCCTTGCTTGCATCCCATGCGTTCAACCTGCTGGCACGTGCATCCGTGTCTGTTCGCCCATATTCGTTGTCTCTACGTGAAACTGTCCTTGGTCGCCTTGTGTGTGAATCTACATCTATCTCAGCTTGCTCGAGCGTTGACCTTTAGCTTGGTGTCATGCACGCACATCTACCTGCTTGCGTCCCCATCGTAACACTTGTTCAAATAGCACATCTACTAAGATTTGTTTGTTGAAGAAAAAGATTGAGAGTGGTTTAACTAACTAACTCTCAGAGCATTCCATCAATTTTAATTTTTCCTTTTTGTAAGACAAAATTGCGAAAAAACATGTGTATGCAAGACTTTATGTTCGACCTCCCATGGTCTCGATCTGCCCAATGCAGTCCATCCAACCGCTCTTGCATGTTCGCCTCTATTAGCCCGTGCTAATTAGTTCGAACTCAAGACTTTCCATTATTTACTATCTACTTGTCATCGACTACGTCGACTTCACTGTCTACTTGCTATCGACTACGTCGACTCCGCTATCTATCTGTCGTCAACTACGTCGACTCTACTGATTGCTTGTTGTCGACTAAGTCAACTTCGCTGTCTGCCCACCATCGATTATGTCAACTTCGCTATTTGTCTGTCGTCGACTCCGTTGACTATACTATTTTACTATTCTGATGTCCGATGAGCTGCTTTTTCACAGTTCTGCAGTTCAGTTATTCTGTTGTTCTGACTCTACCATATCTGAATCTGTTAGCTTTGATGTTTTGGGTGGTCGTTGATATGTTCCGCAATGAGCCTTAGATTTGCCGTATTGGGTGGTCGTTGATCTGCTCTACAATGAACTTTAGATTTGTTAGGTTTACTGATTTAGATTGACAACCTCAAGTTGGTTTTCATGAACCATCTTAAGTTTAAAGGAGGGTGTTAAGGAAACTATAATAGTTGTTATATTTCCGTAGTTTAGGTATTTAAGTAGTTGCTATAGTTTTGTATTTAGGTAGTATAAGTAACTTTCCTTATTTTATGTTTTGTTCAGCTCTATAAATAAGAGCACCCTATTATACTTAATTAGCTCACATTAATATAATTGTTAGACTCTTCTTTGAAATCTATCAGCACAAATGGAGGTTTCACACCTAACAAATTAAAAAGATCACTTAGAGTAGGGGTAGAACTAGAATTTCCCAAGGAAATAGGGTTTTGACTGAGCATGGAATGAGTTTGCTCAGTAAAAAATCCCACATGGCCGAATAGAGAGCTCTCTCTTTCATCTGAATGATTTTGCTAACGAAAAATGCTAGAATGACACCCAAAATAACACCCTAAGTGACACGCATGTGACGTGGCGCGCGGGCCTTACGTAAAAATGAGTGTGCGCTAAATAATTCTTAGTGCATAACACATGTGGTGTGTATCTCGAATCGCGTACGACGACACGAATAGATGCGGGTCTTCACGCCACATCATAAGGGTGTCACTTGGGATGTCATTTAGGGTGTCATTTTTTAGCATTTTCCTTTGCCGACAATATGTACCCTAGAAAACAAATTTTGTTCTCTATCCCCTACATTTTGTTGTTCTAAAACTCCCTCTCCTCTATTTTACTATTCAAATACCAACTTTTCTCTCTCTTCTTGAGATTATTGTAATAATTTCTCTTCTAAACCATTGAAGACTTGGATTTTTAATCTATGAAAGGTTAAAGAACTATTCTAACCTAGGTTAGGGAAGAAACAAGGGGGGCTCAATCACCGCACCATTGCTTAGTGAGATTTTCTTGTGTTTTGATTAATTTCAATTAAATTATCCTATTTTTCTTGTTATTATGTTATTCACTTGATTTGGATTAGGGTTTGTGTAGTCATGAATGCATTTACCTTGATTAGAGTCTATTGCTAGTTCATTGCTTTACATCCATAATTGTGTGATGTGTTGGGCACTAAAGCAAGCGGATAACCTAATTGGTACGCTCCCTTTTGGCCTATCTCGTGTAATGAGAGAATCTAGGCTAAATTAACCATGCTACGTGTTTTAATTATATAGGGTTAGTGATTCCACCGAGTTTGATGCGATGAATATGTAGAATACTAGTGTGCTTCACTTAGGTTTACATGTTTGTTAGGGAGTCCTTATGGAAATTAAGGAATTGTAGGGCTTATATGCTACGTGGAATCCTATAACTAGCCTAGGAGAATCGAATCGGAATGCCTTTTTGTGTGAAATTAATGACCATTGCAAGTGATTGTTTGACCCGAACTTGTCAATCCCTGAGCCTAGGTTAGTTTTCTCACATTGATTTCATTACTTCACTTATATTTGCTTGTTTATTGGTGTGTTTGTGTTTAAATTGCTTGCATAAGTTCTAATTTAACTTCTTTGTCTTGAACTTTTTTTATTTCGCCTAAAGTAATCCAATTCCCTAAGATTCGACCCATTTCCTTGCCACTACTACAAATTAATGCAGGAATTGGTAACTTAATAAAGGGTTATATTTTTATTTAACGCTCCTGGCAAGCATCAAATTTTGGCACTGTTGACGAGGATTTGGTTTTTACTTTAGGTTTTTCCTTTTCTCTTTTATGTCATATAGTCTCCGTTGATCCATGTCTACCAGTTCCTTAGACCATTTTGACCCAAGATCGAGAAGACTTGCCAGAAATTGAGAAAGGAAACCCATTTGAATAAGACTCAACTCAAGGTTTTCAAATCTCATTCCTTAGACACCATGGCGGATCCTAATCTGCGGCCACCGCCACCACCAGTCCACCAATTGATAATAGGTGAACCGGATGCCAATTTCCAAGTACATTTGACACAATAGCCACTTTGCATTGCATACTATGAAATTCGAGAATTTTATAAACTTGATTAGGTGACTAATTGAATATTTTCGAATTTTAATTTGTGTTTGTGTTTGGGTATTCGAGGTGGGACCCTCATGTTTTAGATCGGAAATTATTTAAGCAATAGTATTTTTTGTGTATGTTATGTTTAATGGTTGTACTATATGTTAATTCGTCACAAAACAAATTTGGTTCGAGGTTGAGACACGCATTATGAGATTGTCGAAGTGCGTTGGGGTTGTTCCCGAATTTTAGATTAAATTGTGGTATTGTAACGGCCCAAAGTTTCTATCTGTCTTTATGTCTTTACACAGGCTCAACGACCCGTACTGTGGGACCCTCACCGTGATATGTCCGTTTACTAAGGCAAGGGCCGAGGTACATTTTATATTTATGTGTTGTATGCCTAGTGTATTGTATATGTGTAGACTACTAAGTCATTTGCGGGTATGCAGATACCGAGACGAGCTGAGACGTGCCTTGAGTCGCGTGTCGACTTGGGACCGAGGTAGCGACATATTAGGGGTAAATTAAATTTATTTAAATAAAATGTGAATTTTAGGGTAATGTGTGATTGCAATGTGGCCACATAGAATTTAATGAACAAATGAGCCTATAGTTTGGAAAAAAAATTATGAGGCATTGGATGTGCATTGAGACATGCGTTCACCCATCATGAGGCAAGTGTGTTAGGGTTTTGAGTCACTCACAAGTGACTTGGGTGACAAGTGTGGTGTTGAAGACCACAAGATGTGTCTTGAGATACGTGTGTGGCTTGAGATGTGTGGCTCACATTCAAGCCAACCCAAACCATATATATAAAGTCAAATTAACACCTCCTCAAAGTCCAAACTTATCTCCTTTTCACTCTCTCAAACACAAAAAACAAACGAACCAGAGAGAAGAAGAAACCCGAAGAGAGGAAGAAGGAGAAGGGAAGGAGAGAGAGAGAAAGAGAGCGGGAGATAGAGACCGAGAGCTCGAAGAAGGTGAAAAAATGTGAGTTGCTTTGTCATGGTGTTGTTGTTGAACTCGATTGTTGTTGTTGGTTTCGAGTTGGCGAACTCGGACGAACTACCATGGCAGTTCATCCGAGTTCGAGGAAAGCAGGGGAGTAGTCTCCCCTGCATATGAGACCCAACCTGGGGTTGGGGATGGAAGCCCAACTCCAGCGAAAAAAAAAAAAGACAGAGCAGAAGCTCTGTCGCGAGGAAGAAGAAGGGGGTGAACCGGGTCGATTCGGCTCGGGTGAGCCGAACCCGGTTCGGCCCGGTTTAGGCCCAAAGAAGAAAAAAAACAAAAAAAAAAAAGAAAAGAAGATGAGAAGATGGGTTGGGTGAACCGGCCGATTCGAAATCGGTTCGGCCGCTCAACCCAAACCCATAGAAAAGAAAAAAAAAGAAAAAAAGAGAAAAAAGGAGAAAAATTGGGAAAAATTCCAGAAAAATAAGGAAAAATTCCAAAAAATTATATTTCGACAAAATAAATAGAAAATAATGAATTTCTAGGAAAAATAAAATATTTGGAATGGGCCGATTGGCCAAAAATAGAAATTTGTCTCGACTTCGATTTGGCATAATGGAGACATTATTGAATGTTTGGGAATTAAGGGGAGAACTCACGCGTTTGGGCACACATTTTGGATTTGTCGAGGGATCGGATAGACTAGGACAAGCGTGTGATTTGTTAGTACAACTGTGAGAATTTTATATTTCATTTCATTCTCTTATTGCTTTATTGGTCTGTTGGTAGACATTACTACTTGAACTCGCACATCATGTTGTTCTTGTCGCTATTCATGGATGAATATTGTGACATGATGCCTTGTGAATTGTTTCATTGCCTCTGATTCCTACACTTGATGTCATTTTTGAAAAGATTGATGAAAAGCATGCTAATAGGATAACTTGGATTTAATTGGACTTGTATTTGATTTTCTTTAGGCTTTGTAGCCTAACTTATCTTGGTATCCTAGAATTTTGGAATTATTTGTCTTTGAAATTAAAGTAGGGATTATCTAGTGTCCATTGCATGAGAGATGCGCAGTTCACTAGGACATGGGTCTACCGGGGTTCCTGCACTCACCACTACACTTGCGCGACACATGATTTATGGGACTCGGGGTCGTCGGTAAGCATGAGATTGATGTTGAAAAGCGTAGAGCGTAGCTCCGCTATTTATGTGATATATGTTGAGTGCATCTCCATATAGTAGTGGAAAATGGTAGGTGATAGGTCTCACCGCCGACCGGACGTAGATCATCTTGACTTAGCCTGTGTCTGTTTATACATCTTTAACTATGATATTTACTTGCATTTCTTGTTTCAGCACTTTATTTCGCTACTTTATGCTTTTAAATACCATTCGTTTATTTTGGAAATGTGGCATAAAATTCTTCGGTTAGTACTTAAATATCACTATACTCACCGTCTAGTTTGTGACGGTGGGTGTAGGTCCGTCAAGCAGCAGCAGACCAGGGAAGGAGAAGATCGACGATTTCCTTTGAGCAGTTCGACGACTCTCCTCACTCATTTTGTATGTTTCGACTTTTATTGTATTATTATTGTTATGTCATTTTGGGTTGTACATTGGGTTGAGTGAATAGTGTCATATATATACGTGCTTGTGATGTTGTCTTTTCTTGGTTTTCCACACTTAGGAATTTTTGGAGAATGAATGCTTTCGCTTAATGATAATATAATTAGAATTACCTTTAAATTGGATAATATATAAATACATGGATTTAGAGAAATATAGGGACGAAAGGCTGACTAATACGTATTTAAGTCTTCAGTGGTTATGATTAAGGCTTGAGTACGGGATTAGGCTGGGCGGTCCCATGTTTAGTAGCTGGGGCCATCACATGTATTTTTCTAGGGTTTAAATATGATTTAATTGTGCTTAAAAGAATAATAAAATAAAATAAAAATAAAATAAAACAGTAAAAAGACCAAGAGGGGCAAGCAAAGAGTGAAGGAATAAGGAAAAGATCGGGGGAAATTTTGTCTTTTGGCCAAATTCAGTGTTTAAATGTGAAAACAAGAGAAGGTTTTATCGACAAACCCTCATTTCCATATCGACTCCTGTCAATGTCGAATCTCACTGCCCCTCATTTGATCAAGCTCTTTTCTCCCTTTCATCATTCTTTGTTTCATCTCTCTATTGAACTCCCTCTATCCTTGAAATTGAAAATGAAGAAGTGAAGAAAGGAGAAGGGATGTTGAGACTTGTAGATGTTGAAACATTGATTAAGAGGTAAATCTTCATGATTTTAGTCGATTTAATGGTGTTTTTGATTTTGAGACTGTTGGTTTTGGTTTAGAAATTGAGGGTTAGGGTTGTTTGAGTTGTTGATGTGGGATTAATGATGGGCAACAGTTGTTTCGGATGTTCATCGTCAAGCATGGCTAGGGGAGGCTTTTGGGCAGTGCTTGTGCACTGCCAAGGGCTGTCCCCGCCATGGCAAGGCCATGTTATGGAGCTCCCTGCTCTGCACACAGTGCAGATTAGGGCATAACCCTGCCAAGCCTAGGGACGGCCTAGGCTTTGCCCAGACCGATCCCTGGGATGCTAAGAGACTGCATTGGGCCTTGCCCGGGCACTACCTGAGCGCAAGGTGAGGCCGAGCCTCGGCTCAATTGACGCCGCCGCACTTGGGGGAAATTTTTTGGAAAGGATAACAAAATAATTAGATGCTTGGTGATGATTAATGAGGTTCATGGTTGTTGTAATGGCTTGGATTGGTGAAAGAGCCTAATTGAAGTCATTTGGACTCACTTATAATTGCAAAAAGCTCAGCTTTTAAAACTGCCCCAAAAGCTGAAAATGTTATTCAAATTATGTTCTTGTTTATGGTCAAAAAGTGAAGAAATTATGTTAAGAATCTTAAAACTAAATGTTCTTAGGTGTTGGGTATTGTTTATGGGTTCATTAAGGCTCTGTTTGGCAATACTAGCTGATAATCTAGTTGATAACGAATAATTTAGTTGAAATCTGATAGTCCAGCTGATAGCTGAAAAGCTAGTAACTGGTAGTTGATAGCTGATAATGTAGCTGATCAATTAAAATTATTTGAAAGAAATAGCTGATCAAGTAGCTGATAAATGCAAAATGACATAAAAAGACTTTATTTTTAGTTCTTAAAAAAGACATATTTATATAAACTATTATTTACATTACATATACAAATAAATTTATTACTATAAATAATCTATAATATTTAACATCTTACTACTTTGGAGTGTATATTTACATATATATCAAAATTAGTCGTCATAGCCTAAAAAAATAGTTAGTAATGGTAGGTGATAAAAGAATTAGTAATATTAATATTCTGTTCCATATGTATATAGAATAACATAATATTAATATTTTTAGATAGTAATCATAACATGCCATGTCTCATATGTTTATATTAAACATGTTTTTTTTAATAATAATGTTCCAAATTTCATATTTAGTAAATTAGTAATATTAAGTGATTTTACTTGAATAATTATTTTGGTCAATAGAATATTTATTAATAATAATATTGTAAACCACAATAATGTTAAGTGATGTTAATTGTATAAATGTATTTATCATGTTACGTTGCATGTAGGATATTGTCAGTATTGTGTTATCATCGTTGAATCGTTGCACTTGCACATTAAACGAGTTTTTTTATTATATATATTCGTTATTTTGTTTCCAGTAGAATAAATGAACATATGTTATTTTTCAGTCAAGAATTGACTATTTACATGGGCAAAAAAAGGGACAAAATTGGAACGAAATCCTAAAATGATTGTCGTAAAAATGAAATGCTAGTAGGGACAATGTTTATGATTGTAGCAGATCATCTAGCTTATTTTTAAAATAAGCTACTAACCAAACACAACTTATTTATTTAAGTAGATTATAATTTAGAAGCTAGTTTGTGCATGCCAAACAGTGCCTAAGACTCATTTAGGTTGATTAAACATGTAGAGAAGCTGTCCATCATTATTGTCATGACTACCATGATAAATTCTCCAAGCTTAAGTTCACGAAGTGATGAGTTGTTAACTTGATCTGTTAAATTGTTGATGATAATTGGTGTTGGATGTTATAGGACGGTGAAATACCTTGAAAGAGACTATTTTAGAAAGTTCAATCGAGTTTGGAAAACTTCAGACAATTGTTCATATTGTTTATATTAGCTATATTTTGGTTGGGACTTCAGGGATAGGTATAATGAGCACTAAACATACAAGCGCACTAGGAATTTAGACTTTACAATTGGTTTAGGTCTTCAAGAACGAATTCAGAGGCTTGAGACTTAAAAAAGTCGATAATTTATAAAGTTTAAGAATACCAACTTGACTTGATATGGTGCAATATTGATAAGAAGTAATGAAATGGAGTCAAGTCTCTAAATTATGGGTTTTTGTGATCCAGGAGGACTTTCCAAGGCAAGAGAATAAGGGAAACAAGTGAGTGAGGAATTGTATAACCAATCTTAAATTGGTTTGAGTGTAAGTAAACACTACTTCTTGCTTTTTACATTAATGTGATTTAGAGATTGCATGGTAATGTTTTAATTTCTTGATCATGCATATATGACATACGGGTTGCATTGTCAGGTTCGGTCTCGGGAAGGCATCATGTATGGATGAAACATGTCGTGCTCGAGTAAGACTAGCCGAGACTAGATATCCTGTATGAATGAAACATGCCGTGCTCAAGCAAAACTATAAGCGAGCAATGTCGATTATGGGTATCATGCATTAAACTCATAGAACAGTTTTATGTTCATTTTTGGATTGTGAAGTCTATTTGTGATATTTGAACTAGAAACGAGGGATTCACGTTGCTTAATTTCTTTCTTTAAAGGTTTATAATATTATTGAAGAGTTGTTTTGGTGTTAAACCTTTATGAACTCATTGAGATAACTTGAGTTTTTAGTTTTTAAATTCACTATGATATTATATTTTGAACTATAGGGAGATGTGAGTCCTTCTAGTCCTTCCCTCCAAGCTATTTTTTTTATCAGGTTTTCGATTTCAGTAACCCTCTTTTTAAGGGAGTTTCTACCAAGATTTTTTTAAAATCAAGAAAATCAAACAATATGAATTGAGGCTATAAATGATTGAAATAGAAAATATCTTAAGGTCTGAAACGATTGAATGGATTAGGAGTCTAATTAGAATAATTATGGTAAGTCAGGACTTAATAAAATACCCTAGCACATATCCACAATAAGGTGGGGCCATTCGCACTTTTATCCAGTCTCATCCAGATTTTAACACATTTCTATGAAGACCCTCATGGATTCCTCAAGGAGTCTCACCTCACTTGCACTTCAATAAGACGTCATAACGGTGGAGAGGACATGGTTAAGCTTTGAACTTTTCCATTTTGTCCTAAGGACAAAGCCAAGAAATAGCTTTATTACTTTCCTCTGGGCTCCATTAAATGTTAGACTGAAATGCTTGCCGCATTTTCGAGTACCTATTTTTTTAAAACTCGAGCTTCCATACATAAGATATATATATATATGCCTAGTGAGACTATGAATGAATATTGGGATAGATACAAGTGTTTACTTGCTAGTTGCTCCAATCACCAACAAACCGATCTTTCCATTGCCCGATTCTCTTACAATGATATGACAACATTTGAGTGAAGAATGTTTGACATTCTTTACGCTGACCATATTAGAGGAAGGACCCCTGAAGAGTTAATGACACTTTTGGAAGACATATCAAGCCAATCCCGTCAATATGGTGACCGGATTGATGAGTCCTACCAATGAGCCATATGGCGAGTTGGTTCATATGAGAATGATGATAAGATTAATAGGCTCACCGCTTTAGTTGAGAAACTTGTTCAATCTGATTCGAAAACGAGCAAAAGTTTATAGCCTTTGTGCCGACCCCTCTCATCCCGCAAACACTTGTCCACTTCTCTTTGAAGATGAGTAAGGAGCCAATACTTAAGGGAACCAATTCTAAGGGCAAGCACGCGGTCAATTCATCAATACTTAGGAGTATCTTAGCTTGGATTTCCCCATTCCAATTACCAAACCTTTGTTCAAAGAGGTCAACCTTAGATACCAATGCTAGCATTTGGAACCTAAAGACACAAGTAGAACAAATGACAACCCAATTGAATAGGGCGGAGATCAGGGAAAAGTTGTTGGCTTAACCATACCCGAACCCAAATGCGGGAGCCCATGCGACCACCCTTAGAAGTGACAAAGAGTTGGAAGGATTTTTTATTAAAGTAAGGGAAATCAAAAGTGAAAACTCAAGATGATGAGGTAGAGCAAGAGATTGAGATACTTCCTACAACTTCTAATGAGTCTACTCCTAAGAAGAATGAGGTTTATCAACTTGCTCTTCAAATTAAGCCTCTTTTCCCTCAACACTTAATACTTGACAAAAAGTGAGAAAAGAAGCAATAAATATTGGAGTTCTTCAAGAAAGTAGAAATCAATATCCCACTTATCAATGCTTTAAAGCATTTTTCCCATCATGCTAAGTTCCTTAAGGATCTTTGCACTAAAAAAAGGAAGTTGAAAGGCAATGAGAAAATTAGTGTTGAAGAAAATGTCTCTACTATCTTGCAAAAGAAGTTTGCTCCAAAGTGTAAGGATCCAAGCTTGTTTTTGGTGCCTTGCACTATTAGGGGGTACCCTCCAAAAAGCCATCTGTGACCTTTGAGCTTTAATCAATCTCATGACAATTTCTATCCATTACAAGAAAATATGGCTTTTAAGGCCTTCTTTTGAGGCACATATTAAAAAGGGTTCTAATTGCTATTATTCACAACCCTCGTCCTAAAAACCCACATTATTTACAACGCACACACAAAACTACCAATTTTAAAAAAAATAGAAAAATAACAAAGGTTATTTGTTCGACCCAAAAGCCTTAGATACAGGAACGAAACCAAAAAATGGGGACATGGCTTCTATTTCGTTGAGCAGGAAGAAGGGGAAGAAGCGTGACACGTATCGAGCGTGCACAATAATTTTTCGTATTTTACTATTAACTTGTAGTAGTGATAAATGAGATATCGTCTCCACAGGGATTTTTGAAATTTCAAAGGAAAGTAATTTTTTTCTTGTTTTTATTAATTTAGTTAATCTAGTTAAACGAGAATTAAAATATTAAATAACTAACAAATATGATTCATAACTTAAATAATCAAACTAACTAAACTAATTTAAACAATTCAAATTCAAACTAAATTAAACAATATTCAAAATTCAATTTAATATAAATAAACAAACATCTCAAAAAACCCCATTAAATAATACAATATATTTGGATTACTTTCAACACTAGAACGTAATATCACTTCATACTATAGTTATAATTATATCATATGGAATCTTAGAATCATTAAATCCTACTTCATAATAGGTTAATAGCCTTTAACTAGCCATCAATTTTCCTTAATTCAATGAAAATGCCACATTCTTATCATTGTAAATCTACCAATTGGATGAAATGCAACACCATAAAAATACGATAACATTAAATTCAATGAAAATCATGCATAATCTAAGCCAATATTACCGAAGCCGCATAATAAATAACTTAGAACACAATCAACTAGAACATCCACTTGAGAAATGCCCTATAGATTAAACCTACTTACTACTTCTATAATTGTTGTCAATAACTATAGACATAGATTCAGAATCATAATACCACATAACACATTTACAACTATGCACGCAATACTAATCTCCTTTAGTTGTAATACGCAAAACAACTTATTAAATTCGTGATTGACGTGTATGAATAGATTTAAAGCACTGATAGCTAATAATCTAGCTGATCAATTAAAATCATTTGAAAGAAATAACTGATCAAGTAGCTGATAAATGCAAAATGACATAAAATGACTTTCTTTTTAGTTTTTTAAAAAGACATATTTATATAAACTATTATTTGCATTACATATACAAATAAATTTACTATTATATATGTAGAATAACAAAATATTAATGTTTCTATATAGTAATCATAACATGTCATGTCCCATATGTTTATATTAAACATTTTTTTCTTGAATAATAATGTTCCAAATCTCATATGTAGTAAATTAGTAATATTAAGTGATGTTACTTGAATAAGTATCTATATATTATTTTGATCAATAAAATATCTATTACTAATAATATTGTGAACCATAATAATGTTAAGTGATGTTAATTGTGTAAATGTATTTACCATGTGTTTTTTTTTTTTGAACAAAAATGTATTTATCATATTACAATGCATTTAGGGTATTGTCACTATTGTGTTATCATCGTTGCACTGTCGCACTTACATATTACACGAGATTTTTTATTATATATATTCGCTATTTTGTTTCCAAAAGAATAAATGAACATTTGTTATTTTTTAGTCAATAATCGACTATTTACATGAGCAAAAAAAGAAAAAAAAGGCAAAATTGGAACAAAAAACTAAAATGACGTCTTACAAATGAAACGTTAGCGGGGATAGCGTTTATGATTGTAGCTGATCATCTAGCTTATTTTGAAAATAAGTTGCTAACCAAACACAACTTATTTATCTAAATATATTATAAGTTAGTTGATAAACTAGCTGATAAGCTAGTTTGTACATGCCAAACAGAGCCTACATTGTCTAGGATTTGTTTAGATTGATAGACTATTCACTCATGCTGAAAATAAACAATGCATAAATATAATTAAAAGACATAATGAATAAATAAATACCTTAATATAAATTAAAGCTCCACTGTATCTTCAAAAATAGACAATAAAACTAATATAGAGCAAAAGGAAATAAAAAAAGAATTAAGAGAGTTATTTCAAAGTTCTCTAGCCTTTTTTTTATAGTCTCCCTACGTATCCATATCTTAGAAAAACTCAAATTCTTCATACTAATCTAAAAACCTGTAACTGACCTCAGCGATTTCTCAGCAATTTCTAACTTATACACAAATCGCTGAGCAAATAATTGAGTTTAGCTCTCTATGCTTCACCGATTCAGCTGACAATTTATACTTCATTCTCCTATTCATTGTGGATTTGCTGGCCTTCTTCTGCTGCTGATTAAGATGACTATTCATAGTGTTATTTCAAATTGCTGGCTAATCGCTGGTGTAGTTTTCCAGGTGACTGTTTTGCTTTTTGTTCTATTTTGTTCTATTTCTTCATTTTCCTATTTAAAACTTGAAATCACAAAAATAAGAGAATACCTAGTGTAATATCATCATTTATGCCTAAAATCAACCTAAATTATACTATAAAATGTGTCTAATTATGGACTTATCAAGTACCTCCAAACTCATCATTTTGTTGTCCCGAGCAAAGAAATACTCTCAATCGTATTCTCTTTTGATTATTTATATACTGATTTCAGTCTAATTCATGTTAACTTTAAATGATATAAATTTCAAAATAGAAGTGATTTTCAAATGGGAATATATTACCCACAAGTAAATGAAAGTTATGACATAATAGAATGATTTAATCATATCAAAACATCTCTTAACGATAACCCAACTACTTAATGTAGCACTCTTTAGAATTTAAAGTTCATTGCCTAAGTTAGTGCACAATATAAGTTTTCTCAATCTCCACTGACAAAGTTGAAGAAGGTATCCTTTCCAACTTATAGAAATTCATCGGTTTCTAATCCATTTCTTCTTTCAATTGTGGCATAATAATAAAGTTATATTGTAAAAATAATTAACCAATAGTTTTTATATTATAAGATTCTTAGAAATCTATCTTGTTCATCTTGCACTATTGTTTCGATCTTCTACCAATTATCATGACTAACACAAGACATTCAATTTAGTGTTCACATCAAGTAGCAAAGTTAATAAAAAAGGGTATAAAATTAATTTCTTCTATCATAAAATTCACTTGGGTAATAAAAATATCACTTTCATTCAAAATTTATTATATATATATATATATATTCATTTTCATTTTTTTTGTAACGACTCGTGTCCTTAACGTGGTGATTAACCTTCATTCGGAATCTAATTAATCCGAGTTAGACTTGTGGTTAAATCCGACTTGTCTTGATTAACGTGTGAGTGCGATGGTTGTGCTGTATTATGTAGCGACCTGTTATTTTAAGCTGGTGATTAGTACTAACTTAAATCCTAATTAACCTAAGTTAAGGTTGTGGTCAAATCCGACGTACCTCGATTAGCATGTGCATGTGTTTACATGGTGATTTGCGTTTGTTTGGATTGTTTTAAAAAATTATATAGGTTATAGTATAATAATGCAATTATATACAAGCCTCTAAAGGGAAAATACATAATAAACAATGAATTACCAGTGCACCAAGTGCGACGAGGGGGTTGTGGAATGAATGTGCACACTCGAGAATACTCGTAAGCATATCCGGTGAGTTTATTGGCGAATAAACACATGAGATATATATATGTATATTGGATATATATATGTTAGAAAATAAAAGATTAGTTTGAATTATATGGATCGTCGGATCGCCTCAAGAGAAGCGTAAGTGTTTGATGGTGTTAAAGTTTGTGTCACTTTAAGGAATGTCACTTTAACACATTAAAACATTTGATCGGTCTTAAGATAGCGCGATGCGTATCTCAAGGAAATCTATATATTTAAACAAAAACCTCATACTTATCTCATTTGATCAATCGATAAACAGTGGAGAGAGAGAGTTTAGGTTTGATTTTTGATTGTTAGAGATTGTTCAGGGAGCTGAATTAGTGTGGATCGAGGAGCTTAAATGAATCAAAAGCCAAAGATCATCACTTTGACATTTTTTGCTTTTGTGTTAGTTGAAGTTGAAGTTGATGGTGATGATTAAATCTCTCTAAATTATGCTATTTGATGATTGAGAATTGTTTGTTACCTCACTAGAGGTCCTCCTTGATGAATTTTGGGAGTGTTTATTGTTGTTTGAAGGATTTGCGGATAGAACAGTGGGCGCTGCCTTGTGTATTGTCTAGACAGTACAGGGTGGAGCGCGCTCCACCTAGTAGTGAAGCGCGCTCCTTTCATCAATTGTGATGAACACAGTCGCTGGAGCATACTGCACCTACTAAGGGAGCGTGCCCCACCCCAGAAAACAACAACATTGCTGTAAATTGTTTAGGATTTTTTGAGGACTTAGGATTGGACTAGGGGTTCTAATTATAAAGTATTAGACCTATATTGATCTCAAATGGTCTATGATAGTGTTAGATCTCCGGGAAAGCGTTAGTGACCCGAAAAGTTAGGAATTTGGAACGAAAAATTAGACCGAGGTAAGTACGGATTCGCTTATTTATCAATGTTGTCTGGTTATCTTAGTATATATATAGTTCATGTAGTTATTGGACTTAAATGGGGGACTATGTACACTGTGATAGTTTTAATAAATGGAAAACAGTGTTTAATGTGACTCATGAGAGTAAGTTTCTGGAACTTAGACCAGGTTATATAAGAGATGGGTTACCTTGCTGGCCTACATGTAACTTCCTACTCAGTTTATAGGTTGCGTGGTATACACTCACTAGAGGGTTTGAGATAGAACCATTTGGCATTAATGGATTGGCTAGACAACATATTGACCAATATGTAGGCCTAACATTCACATTAATGGCTCTAGTGGGTAATCGACCCTAGTTTTGTAAATAAAATGGGAATCATAGTGCAATAGTAAATGATAAATTGATCTGCATATGTTATTTATTGATTTATATGCTTTTCATATTCTTGTTAGTTAACATTGGTGCATATCGTTATTGCATAATGTTCTTGATTACTATATGGAATGTTGGTGACTTTGTGAGTCCTTACTTACTGAGCAAGTTGGAGTGCTCTTCCAAATTTAATATTTGAGGTTCGCAACTTAGCGCTTCTTGCGAAAGGCAAGGAGAAGATTTAGGTGTCTTGTATCTTCTCTACGATGGAATGAACTTTCTTGTACTTATATACATTATTTGATATATTTTGATGTATATGAAAGGGTTGGGAGGCTTAAAATCAAGGTTTTGAGTTTTGATAAACTCTGTATTACCGTATATTATTTCTATATCGAAAAAGTTTTAATTTTTTGCTGTGTATGAATTTGTTTATTCGATATTAATATACAAGTTGAGTTTATCAGGTATAAACGGTGAGGTTGCTGGCTCTAGTTAAGTCTGGCTGGGTTATCGGAGCGTAATTAGGTTTTAGGCCAAATATCGCCCTAATCGGGATAGGGGTTGTTACAAGTTTGGTATCAGAGCCTAAGATTTATCACTTTTGAATTAAGTGGTAACATTGATATAGTTTGGTATCATAGACAAGGCTCTGACCATAATTTTACTTTCGAATGATTTTCGAAGTGAATGATAGTATAATCCTTTGTACCGAAACCTATGTTTATTGACTTGGAGAATTGTCTCGAGTTATAAATAAGCTTAGGGTTTGTAAACAATTTTCATCGTGTTTTGGGAAGAAAGTGAAAATGAAAACATTATCATACATTATTTGCTGCACATGTTATTTACTGTATAAATATGATTTCATTGTATTCTCTAAATGTTACCCTAATGATCTTATCTCTCCTTTGACTTTAGAATCTAATTGTGGATCAGGGAGAGGGTTCACAAAGGCTTGGACCTCAGGGGAACAAGGAAATGGAGGATCAATGGAACTCTAAAATTGGGCAGTAAATGAGGGAACTGATGGAGTTTCAGGCAAAACTGATGGCTATGCTGATGGTTCAGATGGGACCACCAGTACATCATCCTGAGGCACGACTTGCTGTTGGACTAAGTGGTTAGTCACTTTTACTCAACCCGAGATTTTGATAGAAACAAACAAAGTGAAAATATACTAATAAGTTTATCAAGTGTGTTTAAGTTGGTCAAAGTTTGTAGAATATCACGTCTCAAGTGTTCAAGCCATGCAAGTTCAAGATTCGATCCATACGAGGAAACGAATACGAAAGATCATATTACATGTTGTAACATTGATGTAAGGTACACATGTTCATTTACGCAAGCCTAATGTATTAGTTCATGCATATCACGTTTTTCAAATCGCTTTTCAAATTTCAAGTGATCATTTGGAGTTTTAAATGAAACTTACTACTTAAATCAGTCTTATAAGTTCAAACTATGTGAAACCATGTTTTTATATTCACATCGTACTTAAACCATTGTGGAAGTTTTCAGAAATAAAAAACTTGTTTTGAAAGGTTTTTGAAAAGAAAAATTGTGTATTTGCAGAAAAACCCTTATGTAAGTCATGAAATCAGGATTTTTCATTTTCGGGATTTGTGAAAACATATGGACCACCTAAACAGGTTCTATGACCCTTAACAAACATGTACGACATGTTATAAGAGGTTTGGTAGGGTCCGAATGCGATAAGCGGTCGTCGCTAACTCTAAGGCCAAAAATATTTATTTTGAGGCCCCTGACTGTTAGCGCGCTAATAGCGATATTAACATGATAATTGCAGAGTTAGCGCTAATGTTCAGCATTAGCATGTTAGCTTAGAGGATTAGCGCGCTAGGTCTCAATATTAGCGCGTTAATTGCTTTTCTGACAACTTTTTTATAAAGCTGAAAATCACACTTTAATTTGAATAGATGATCAAATCTGAGCCCTTAGATCTTTAGAACGGTAAAAAACTGTTAAAAAGGAATGTAGAATATTCTCAAACCACCTAGAACATTCTATTGTCTCGTCAATTAAGAAAACCCTATTGTGCTTATTATTTTCAAAGAAGAATCTTTGATTTTTGTGTGCTATCACTTGTAATCTTTCGAGACAACTGAATCACTCTCGAAACTAGCGTTATTGAGGCGTTCTAAAGCTTACAACATCCACTCCAAAATTGATTTTCAAATCACTCTCTCGGGGTTGTAAGAAAGTCCGATTTCCTAGCTTTTCTTGTGCTTAAATTTCATATTTTTGTGTGCTTGACTTGTGGAAATCATTTGTTATGTTCTTGAACACATTTATCTTGGGTTTTACACTTAAACTTGATTTACTAAACCCTAAGACTGGTTTGGGCAAAAGTTTGCGCTTAAACTTGATTTTTATCAAACTTTTTGTTCTTTGGATTTCAAACCAGATTTGTTTTAATCGATTCGTTTGAAATAGTTTCATATTTGAAATTCACACAAAATCAGTGATATACTTGCAGTTCTCATTTATTCTCATACTTGCATGCATTAGAGTGGTTAGGCTCTAGGAGGCTTGCTTGTATTTGAATTTGGTGCTGTATTACTATGTAAAGTGAATTTGATTATTTTCATTTATTCTTTGTAAGTGGCTGATTTTAAGACTTAGTTGGATCTAAGTCGAAGGGAAGACCTAGTTGAGGCTAGGCATAAACCCTAGTTGCGGCATGGTAGGAAGTCATAATTTGTAATTAGACATTCTAGGCTTGTACGCTTAGGTTGTAACACTTATTCGCAATATAAGTTGGGGTTTGAAAATCCTAACCGGGGAGGTTAGGAAATGGATGTAGATCATTGGATCGAACTACTATAAATCGCATCTCTTTCCATTTCTTCTATCCCCTTCCTCTTGTATTGCATTCATACTTGCGTTTGAGTCAGCATATAACATCTTTATTGTTGATTTATTTTAAAAAAAGGCGATAACTTCTCGATACACCCAATTCACCCCCTCTTGGGTGTGGTTTCACTAGCTAAGGGAGGAGTTGAGACAGTAGCAGCTCCAGCCCAACCTATATTACCACATATTTAGGTATTAGAGACAGCTGTCAGGGTGCATGTGGAATCTGAGAAGGCTGCATTTCTCAAAACCCGTAAGGAGTTCATGAAATACGATATTATGAGGTTCGATGACACAATGTAGGAAGGGGTAGCTTAGACCTGGATATTGGAGATGGAGCAACGATTCGTTGCTGTAGATGTTGAAGATCGGTTTAAGGTTAAACTGGTCATATTTTGCTGATAGATTCTGTACGAAAGTGGTTGAATTCCCTAGAGAGAGAAGGGAAGACTTTCACTACTTGGCCACAGTTTAGGACTGTATTCTACAAGCAGTATTTTCTGAAGTTAGTATGGAATAGGAAGAAGACTGAGTTCATTCAGTTGAAACAGAGAGCTATGTCTATACGGGAGTTTGAGAGGAGGTTCACTGAGTTGAGTTAATTTTCTCCTGAAATGGTAGAGCTAGAGGAGAATAAAATCTATTTGTTTCTTGGTAGGCTGATCTACGAGACCAAAGTTGTGTTTTCCTCTCATCCTCACTCTAGCTATACTTTTATATTTCAGAGTGCAATGGAAGTGGAAGCAACCATTCTACCCAGACCTTTTGGTACAATACTTGCGCCACCTCCAGTACCACGGTTTCTTGGAAGTCAGAGAGTCTAGGAATTTGTTCATTTTTAGCCGAATAAGAGGAAGTGGAGTGTAACTGGCGCAGCTACACAATCAGGGTATGCGTGAACAACTTTTATTAGTGCACCGGTTCCACCTACTTTTCAGGCTTCCGTAGCCAAACCACCTTTGCCACCACCTCAGTCTAGAGGTAGGGGCAAAAGTAGAGCACAATCTTCACTGAAACCAGGTGGATCGGGGTAGGTTTCTCAGGCCAGTAGTTTTCCTTAGGGGTTTCGACAATATGCTATCAGTGTGGACAGACGCGACATATACAGAGAGAGTGTTCCTTGCCGTCGGCCACATTAGTAAGCAATACAACACCACATGCACGAGGGCAAACTCATGCAGTGGCTGAGGCAGTCCTAGAGGCAAATCAGAGACTAATGGAAGGTATATGAAAAATTCGTGGTTGAGATATACATGTTTCGATTGATGCTGGTTCTATAGTTCCTTTATTGCGGGTGTAATGGTTGATGAGTTTAAATTAAAACCTGTTAGAGCCAATATATTATTGATTTTGAGCACAAAAGTGTGTGAGAAGGTTTATCCAAACCTGATATGCGAGAGATGTGTAGTCAAAATTGGGGAAAACGAACTTCTGATTGATCTGAGGGTCATGGAGTTCCTGGAATTTGATGCTTTACTAGGGATGGATTGGTTATCGGCATACCATGCCAGTATTGAATGTTTCCATAAGATGACAATATTTTAGATTCCTCATCTTTCTGAAATTATAGTTTATAAAGGTCATAATCCTTTATGATTTGCAACTCGTGGAAAGGAAGCTACTACTTGAGATTTAGAAGCTATGGCAGGAGTTGTTTCATTTTGAGAGCTTAGACAAGAACTTAAGGTTAATGAGATACCCGTGGTTTATGAATTTCTGAAAGTCTTTCCATTTGACTTGCCTAGACTTCCACCGCTACGTGTCATTGACTTCATCATTAATCTTATTAATGGTACCAAACCTATATCTATTCTTACGTACCATATGACACCAAAGGAATTACGTGAGTTGCAGACTCAGCTTGAGGAGTTGCTACAAAAGGGGTTTATCCATTCTAGTATGTCATAGTTGGGGAACATCGATTATTTCTGTAAAGTAGAAGGACAAAATCCTACATATGTTCATTGATTATAAATAGCTAAATTGGGTGATTATCAGGAAAAAATACCCATTGCCCATGATTGATGATTTGTTTGATCAATTGAAGGATGGTGGAGATTTATCGAAGATTGATTTGAGGTCTAGTTATCATCAACTGAGGATCAGAGATGATGATATATCGAAGATGGCTTTCAACGCACTTATTACGGGCACTTCGAGTTTATAGTGATGCCGTTTGGGTTCACTAATGCTCTTGCTATGTTCATGGATCTGATGCATAGGGTGTTGAAAACCTATATTGACTAGTTTATCATTGTGTTTATCGTGATATTTTGATCTATTCGAAGGCTAAGGAAGAGCATTCGCACAAACTCAGAGTTACAATGCAAACTCTGAAGGATAATCGGCTATATGCTAAGTTTAGTAAGTGTGAATTCTGGTCTTCAGAGGTTAGATTTCTTGGACCTGCGGTCAATGCTAAGGGAATATCTATTAATCCAGTGAAGGTTGAGACAATGAGGGATTGGCCTACTCTACCACAGTGTCAAAAGTTCAGAGTTTTCTGGGGTTAGCGGGTTATTACACATGATTTGTTGATGGATTCTCTTGTATTGCTCTGCCACTGACTCAACTAACACAAAAATATGTTGACTTTATTTGGTTAGATGAATGCAAGGTTGTCTCCAAATGTTTGAAGGATAGTTTGACTACGACACCTGTTCTTACATTACTTGATTCAGGGAAGGAATTAGTGATTTATACTGATGCTTCTCATTCAGGCTTGGGCTGTGTGCTAATGCATGAATGTAGGGTTGTAGCTAATGCTTCAAGGCAACTCAAGGTTCATGAAAGAAATTATCCAGTTCATGATCTTAAGTAAGCTGTATTTGTTTTTGCCTTGAAGATTTGTAGGCACTACTTGTATTGTGAGAAGTTTACAGTATTTTCAGATCATAAGAGTCTAAAATACTTGTTTACTCATAGTAAACTGAATATGAGGCAACATAGATGGCTTGAGTTTCTTAAGGATTATAATTTCATTCTAGAGTACCATCTAGGCAAAATAAACGTAGTTGCTGATGCCTTGAGTAAGAGAAGAACAGGCAGAGAGAACGTAGCTACCGCCATAGCTTCTCAGTTTAGACTTATTGAGGAAGCTTCAGTGATGATGATTTGTGAAAGTTCAGTTGGCACATCATCAACTGAGAGAGCTAGTTCCTGAGCTACTAATTTGTTCTTTTATGCTCAGATTTGAGCTAAACCGGAGATGATTCAACGAGTGGTTGATTGTCAAAAAGCTGATCAGGATTATATAATGTGCTAGAGGTTATAGGCTAATGTAGATCTTCCTGATTGGTCAGTTTTTTACGATGATGTGTTACGGTTCAGGGATAGATTGTGGATTCCGGCTCAGGATCATTTGAGGTAGGAATTGCTATGGGAATCTCATAGATCTCTTTACTCTATTCATCTACGCAACACTAAGATGTATTGCTATATGAGACGTGTTTATTGATGGCTTAGGATGAAGAATGGTATTGCAGAGTTTGTAAATAGATGTGAGATATGTTAACAAGTTAAGGTTGAGCATAGGAAACTTGGAAGGTTATTACATTTGCTGCCTATTCCTGAGTGGAAATGGGAACATATATTGATGGATTTGTTTTCGGTCTACCTCTAAGTTACCATAAGCACGATGTGGTATGGGTTGTAGTTGACAGGTTGACGAAGTCTGCGCATTTCTTGCCAGTTTCCATGCGAGATCCTCTTGACCGATTATGTTAGGTGTACGTACAGGAGGTGTTGAGATGTCATGGAGTTCTAGTGTCGATTACTTCGGATAGAGATCCGAGATTCACGTCCAAACTGTAAAGTGGATTGCGCGAAAATCTGGGAACTTTTCTTAACCTCATTACAACATACCATCCTCAGACTGACGGACAAACTGAGCATATGATATTGGTGTTAGAGGATATGCTTCGAGCTTATGTCTTGAAGTTTGGTGGTAATTGGGAGGAATACATTCCTCTATGTGAGTTTTCTTATAATAATATTATTGGGGCTGGAGTTGATTCCGGACAACATAGAGATAATTCACCAAATTTGCCAGCGTTTGACTATAGCATAGTTGAGACAGAAGAGATAGGCTGAGAAACATCATAGGTTTTTGATGTTTTCAAAGGATGATTTTGTCCTATTAAAAGTCTTACTTATGAAATGATTATATAGATTCGGGTTGCGAGGTAAGCTAGCTCCAAGACACATTGGGCTATTCAGAGTATAGGAAAGGATTGGTCATGTTGCTTAGAGGTTAGAGTTGCCTCATCAGCTAACTGGAGTTCATAATGTTTTCCATGTGTCTATGCTTGGTAAGACGAAGACTTAGTTCACTCGAAAGATTGATTGGAATGGATTTTTGATATTCGGGAAGACTTATCTTATGATGACCAAACGATTCAAATACTTTATCGTATGATTTAGAGGCTCATAACCAAAGAAATTTCTTTGGTTAAAGTCAAATGACAATTTCACGGAGACAAGGAACAAACTTGGGAGTGGGAGTCCTATATGAAGGAGCAATTTCGATTTCTCTTCAAAACTACAAGTAACTTTACGTTTACTTTAATTTTGAGGATGAAATTGCATTAAATTAGGGAGACTGTAACGACCGGTCAACTTAATCTGGTGATTAATACTAATCCAAATCCTAATTAACCCAAGTTACGCTTGTGGTTAACTCTTACGTACCTCGATTAGCATGTGCGTGTGTTTGCATGATGATTTGTGTTTGTTTGGATTGTTTAACGAATTGATCTAGGTTTTAATATAATAAAGGAATTATATACAAGCCTATAAATATAAAATACATAATAAACAATAATTACTAGTACATCAAGCGAGACGAGGGGGTTGTGGAATAAATGTGCACACCCGAGAATACTCGCAGGCATGTCCGGTGAATTTATTGGCGAATAAAAACACGAGATATATATATATATTTATATATATTATATATATAAATATATATTAGAAAATAAAAGATTAGTTTGAATTATATAGATCGTTGGATCGCCTCGAGAGAAGCGTAAGTGTTTGATGGTGTTAAAGTTATGTTACTTTAAGGGGTGTCACTTTAACACATTAAACCGTTTGACTAGTCTGGGGATAGCGCGATGCGTATCTCGAGAAAAAATTATATATCTAAACAAAAATCTCATACTTATCTCGTTCGATCAATTGATAAACAATTAAGAGAAGGTTTAGGTTTGACTTCTGATCATTGGAGATTGTTCAGGGAGGTGAATCAGTGGGGATTGCAGAGCTTAAACGAATCAAAAGCCAGAGATCATCACATTGGTATGTTTTATTTTTTGTTAGTTGAAGTTAAAATTGATGGTGATGATTAAATCTCTGTGAATTATGCTATTTGATGATTGAAAATGGCTTGTTACCTCATGAGAGGTCCTTCCTGATGAATTTTGGGAGTGTTTGTTATTGTTTGGAGGATTGTGGATGGAAGAGTGGCTGCTCCCCTCTGTACTGTTGAGACAGTACTGTGTAGAGCACACTCCACCTAGCAGAGGAGCACGCTCCTTCATCAGTTGTGATGAACACAACTGTTGGAGAGCAATCCACCCACTAAGGGAGAGCGCTTCCACCCAAGAAAATAACAGTATTGCTGTAAATTGTTTAACATTTCTTAAGGACTTAGGGACAGGACTAAGGGTTCTAATTATAGAGTATTGGACCTATATTAATCTTAAATGGTCTATGATAGGTGTTGGATCCCCGAGAAAGCGTTAGTGACCCGAAAAGATATGTATTTGGAACAGGAAACAAGACCGAGGTAAGTACATATTCATTTATTTATCAATGTTGCCTGTCTATCTTAGTATATATAGTTTGCGTAGTTATTATAGTGAAATAAGGGACTATGTACACTGTGATAGTTTTAAAGAACGAAAAAATGGTGTTTAATGTGACTCAAAAGAGTAAGTTCCTAGAAGTGAGACCAGGTTATATAGGAGATGGGTTATCTTCCCGGCCTATATGTAACTTCCTACTCAGTTTAGAGGTTGCATGGATTACATAATCGCTAGAGGGTTTTTGATAGGACTACATCATGGAGCTACAAAAGAATTCTCCATTACGATAGGACTACATCAAGGATCGGCTTTAAGCCCATATCTATTTACTTTAGTTATGGATGAACTAACTAGAAATATTCAAGAGGATATACCATGGTGTATACTATTTGCAGATGATATTATCTTAGTGGATGAAACAAAAGATGGAGTGAATAAGAAATTAGAACTCTGGAGGAATATATTAGAATCTAAAGGCTTTAAGTTGAGTAGGACGAAAATTGAATACATGCACTGTGAGTTTAAAAATACTAGACATCGAGATGACGGAGTGGTAAAATTTGGGGAAGTAGAAGTTCCTAAGGTAAACCACTTTAGATACCTATGACCAATCATACAAAATGATGGTAACATTGAGAATGATGTCACACATAGAATTCAAGTGGATAAAAGAAATGACGGAGTGTAACATGGGTGATTTTTGATCGAAATGTTCCTACTAAGTTAAAAGGAAACTTTTATAGGACCGCAATTAGGCCAGCTATGCTCTATGGAAGTGAATGTTGGGCGGTAAAAGAACAACAATTACATAAAATGAACGTAGCAGAAATGAGGATGCTTAGGTGGATGTGTGGTAAAATTTGTAAATATAGAATAAGAAATATAGAAATTCAAAGACAAGTAGGAGTAGAACTAATTGATACAATGATTAGGGAAGGGCGGTTGCGGTGGTTTGGTCACCTGCAAAGACATCCTACAAATGCCCAACTAGAAAACTTGACTTAATAGAAACTGTAGAAATTCGACGAGGTAGGGGCATACCATAGTTAACTTGTGATACATTAATTAGGAGGGATTTGAATTGTTTGAAAAGCTCACCATCAATTGCACTTAATTAATCGAGCGTAATGGAAAAGTTTGATCCATGTAGCTGATCCGAGTTAATTTGGGACTGAGGCAATGTCGTTGTTTTTGTTGTAGAGGGTTTCAAATAGAACCATTGTACATTAATGGATTAGTTAGACAGAGTATCGACCAATATGTTGGTCTAGCAATCGTATTAATGGCACCGATGGGTAATCAACCCTAGTTTTGTAAGTAACATGGGGATCAAAGTGTAATAGCTAATGATAATTTGATCTGCATCTGTTATGTATTAATTTATATGCTTTTCATATTCTTGTTAGTTGACATTGATGCATATCGTTATTGCACAATGTTCTTGATTACTATATGGAATGTTGATGGCTTTGTCAGTCCTTACTTACTGAGCAAGTTGGAGTGCTCTTCCAAATTTAATATTTCAGGTTCGCAACCTAGCACTTCTGCGAAAAGCAAGGAGAAGATTTAGGTGTCTTGTATCTTCTCTACGATGTAATGAACCTTCTTGTACTTATATACACTGTTTGATATATTTTGATATATATAAACAGGGTTGGGAGGTTTAAAATCAAGGTTTTGAGTTTTGATAAACTTTGTATTACCGTATATTATTTCTATATCAAAAAAGTTTTAATTTTTTGCCTTGTACACTATGAATTTGTTTATTTGATATTAATATACAAGTTGAGTTTATAAGGTATAAACAGTGAGGCTGCTGGCTCTAGTTAAGTTTGGCTGGGTTACCGGGGCTTAATTGGGGCTTTAAGATGAACGATTCCTTAATTTGGATTAGGGTTGTTATAGTTAGTATCAGAGCTTGAGTTTAGGGATTCAGGCCGAGTATCGTCCTAATCGGGATAGGGGACGCTACATATTATGTTTAATTGGTGTGAAAAATAATTAATCTAACTATAGTGATTAATGTGAATTAATATAAAACCTATAGTTGGAAAATAAATGATAAATAAAATTGACGATACGCCCAGTGTGACACATGTAAATCGTGGGGGATCACAAAGAGAGCCGTGGATGCAATGCGTACACTCGAGTGTATTTGTTGGTGTTTATGGCGAACAGAGAAGTCGTAAAATACATAGGTGTATATATATTTATATATATATTGATATATAAATATATATAAACAAAACTTAATTATAATTTCAAAAGAAAATAGTTAATAAATATATGCGCGACTAGTGATACGTGGGGTCGAGGGTGACACACGTGGGGTGTACAATAATGTGCACGCCCAAGGGCGGTCGTTGGCACGGTGGTGAATTTATAGGTGAGAAAATGCACAGGCATATATATATTTATATATAATTGTTATAAATATATAACCTATAGTTTGATTTCAATTATTTAAATAATTGGATTAGCTTCGAGATACGTGGCGTGAGCATCGAGGAAAAGAATGGTGTTAATCATTGTATGTTGGAAAGTTTGTCCATGCCTCTAGATGCGTACAACCCTATCTCAATAGTAATCAAGGGTGCAAGTGTATGAATGTGTTAAACTTGGTGTCACTTTAAGGATTGTTACCTTAACCTCTTATGCATTGGATCATTCTCGAGATTCGTGTGCACGAATCTTGACACGAATCTTGAGAAATGTTTATATTTAAATTTTTGTTCTCTAGATCGGCCTCCAGATTCATGTGTGCAAATCTTGAGGAAAATTCATGCATATCTCCAAAATCAATAGAATGGCCTCACTATTATATCGATTTCGAGGCTGAGAGATGGAGAAGAAAATGAACTTAAGGGAGAGAAAGAAAGGAGAACGAAACAGTGGGAGAGGTGAGACGAAGATGATGGGTAAGTTTTTATTGTTATTCGGTGTTGTTTTCGTTGATGGTTGTTGTTGATAATGGTTGCAACAATGGAAATGGAGGTTGGGGGAACTCAGTTGTCTGAGGAAGGAGATGATCAAGTGGTCATCTCCCCTCCTAAGAGTGCCCTGGGGTTGGGCCAAACCCAACCCCAGTGAGCTAAACAAAGAAAAAAAATTGATTTTGACGAAACAAAAGAATATGGGATTATAAGGAAGAAGAATGGGATTGACTTCCCAAACCGAACTGAACCGAGTCCGATTCAGGGGGTCAAACCCGTTCATAAAAAAAAAATAAAAAAAATGCAAGAATTTAGTAAAAAATCCAAAAAATTGTGAAAAAATCTATTTGTTGACCAAATAAATAGAAATTGGATATTTCTATAAAAAGTGGGGAATTCAGAAGTTTGTCGAGACTTTATACCTAGGTATTACCTTGAAAAATGTGAAAAGATCATATCCACTTAAAATTGGTAAATTGGTTCCAAACTCAATTGGACCAGTTTTGGGATTTAAATGTAAGGTATTAGATGTGTAATGACCTCAGATGGTTTGTGATAGGTTATCAAACACCGAGAAAAATCGAATGACCTGGAAATTTAGGAAATTGTAAATGGAAGGTAAGTATGGATTCGTTTAATTATCAACTTTGCCTGGCTATGTAGTATATTTAATTCATGAAGCTATGTACACTATGATATATTTTCATGAAAAAGAAAAATGGTGTTTGATACGAGAGTAACTCCTGGAACTAAGAATAGGTTATACATGAGATAGGTTACATTCCCGTCCAATATGTAACTCCTACTAATTAAGTTAGATAAGTTGCGTGGTTACATATTCACTAAGAAGGTTTCAGATAGAACCATTTGGATAGTGACAAATGGTCAGACATCACATATGTACAATGTGTTGGTCATGTTATAATGTCATTGTAGCTGATGGGTAATCGACCCTAATTTTATAAAAATGGGGAAAATCACAGTGTAATAGTGATTAACTATATGACTTGCATCTGTTTATCTATTGAATTATATGATTTCTCATATACCTTGCTAGCTACGATTAGTTCATATTGTTACTGCATTTCGATCTTGTTTATTATATGGATTATTAATAGTTCTTGAATCCGTACTTACTAAACAAGTTGGAGCGCTCACCCCAATTAACATTTTAGGAATATTGACAAGCAGTACGACTATTGGACAAAGAAGGTTTGTGTCTTGATTTTCTCTTCAATTTAATGATTCTTCCCTTGTTTATATATTGTATTGAATTACAATTTTGTAATATCATAAGGGGTGGGAGGTTTTGTATAACCGATGTTTAATTCGGTTTAAATCGGTTTTGCATATCGTGTTTTGTATTGTGAAAATCTTTTAGTTTTTGCTGCATTTATTATTTATTTTTATGTTGATATTTTATATACAATTGAGTTTATTAGGTATAGAAGGATAGGCTGCTGGCTATAGTTAAGTCTGGTTAGGTTACCGGGGCTTAATTAAGGCTTTAAGATGAATGATTCCTTAATTTGGATTAGTGTTGTTATAGTTAGTATCAGAGCCTGAGTTTAAGGGCTTTAGTACATTTAAATAATTCTGATACAGTTGCAGTAAGAGCCTAATTTTTATTATGTTTGAATGAGTTTCGAAATAAGAAATAACTTGGATACAGTTTGGTATCGAAATTTAAGGTTCTTGGCTCTAATATACTTTGGTATCATAACCTAAGTTTACTAACTCTAAGAGTTGTCTTAAGTTATGAAGAAGCTTAAAACGTATTAAATGATTTTATCGTGATTTTTGGGGGGTAACCAAAAGATAAAAGACATAGTTATGTTATTTGCTATGTTTTATTATATCTACGCTGTAGATATAAGTGTTATGTCTTTCCTGAATGGTAAAAAATGGTTTATGTCCATCGATCTCTCACGATATGAGATAGAATTAAATGAGAAAGTTAAATGAGAAAGTCTTAAAGATAAGAGTTCAAGAGAATTATGACCTCAAGAAATTTGAAAAAGGAAAGACATAAGATAAGAAAGACTTACAAAGATAAAAAAAATTAAATTCATTCTCCAAGTAACTGTCTTCAATGGTCTTTGTCCTTGCTAATATTATTAGACAAATAATAGTCAATGAAGAAGTATCTATTGGATTTAGACCTTGAGACGTGTATTAGGAGAATGAAATTTAGAAAGTAATGGAATACTGAATGAGTTTTGGTGGAACTCAAAGATGTTAAATCACTTTGAGACGTGATTTAATACTAGTATCGAGACAAGTAGAGTAATAATGAAATTCGTCCAGTAAGTAAAGTTGTGGTTAATGATAAAAGCTCATTTAAAGTTAGAAAACCATTAATGTATTTATACTTCAAAATTTTTTATGAAGTAGAAATCCTAAATATGATGTTAACCTATATTGGAATGACAAGAAATTTGTTGGAAAATGAAAGGTGAAGTTGAGAATTTCAAAAGTTTGAAGATAGTTCAATCTCGAACATAGCAGTGAGTTAGTAAGATACCTTAGTCTGATCTTTTAGACTGGTACATTCTAAGTTGGGGAGAATAAATGGTCAATGAAACTGAGGACTCGAGGAGTTCAAAGAATATATACAATAATGAGAACAAATATTCATTCCCCATTATTGACAACTCATTCCGATAATAAGATGAAACCAGCTGTTCTCAAGAGTTAGCTGGATCTGCGTGTCATCGTAATATGATCAGAGTTAAGGATATATAAAGATGATCTCAGAAGATTGCTAGATCACATTAAGTGGATGGTGGAAACCATTATAACTTATTAGAACTCATGCTATGTTTGTTAATGAAGGGTGTAAAATTTTAGAACTCTATCTTAATCAAGTTGTTATCTTGTTATCAATAACAAGATGTAATCTTTGAAAACTTAGGAGGTGCACAAGCATTACTGTAAAGAATTACAAGTCGTGATGGTAAATTGGTCCATGTAAGATTCTGCAAGTACTAATACTAAGTCTTAAAGATAAATTACTTGTATAAGTGTTGAATATTAACAAAAAATCAACAGATTTGACTTAGATTGAGACAATTTGGGATTGTCGTATATTCAACACAAAGGCGAAAGAGAAAAAAAATCTTGAAATAATTGAATAATATAAACGATTGATCCAGAGATCTTTGACATCGTTATGTAATTTATTCAGTTAACTCAAGCATGATTATTATTGTAAGTTAAAAATAGATACAAAGATGCCTTGGAGGGAAGTTGAAGTATAGTTTGACTACAATGTTTGCTTGATTGTATCTGATTATGGAAAAAGTTAGAAGTTCATCCTAAGACTTCTTATTTAGGTAAGAATGTGTGTTGACACAATAAAGCAAAATTTTAGTTTATACTTCTATTTATATATAGTTCAAGATTTGTGAGAAAAACTATTAGAGATTGATAATCTCGAGATGATTATTTTGGTAGTTGTACTAAATATGGAACGACATCACTTGTAAATAAGAGGAAATGTTTGTTGAGGATCTTTTAACTATTCTTAGAGATTATCGAGAATCCTAGAAGAATAATTAAAAAATAACTTAAGAAATATCCAGTCGATTGGTCTAAAATTAAAGCAACAAGTTTCAAACTATGAAAGTTTGAAGAATGTAATCATCAGGGTGAAAGAAATAAAAAGTGAGATAACCTGAATTTCTCAAATATTAAGAATTCACTCTGAAACATCACTCATTAAGGTGATTGGGTTGAAAATACTTGAATTGGAAAAGGACAGTGAATGTAGTTACGATAAAAAGCTACTCAGTAATATCTCTTAAATGAGATGTATAATGGTGATCACTTGAAGTCCTGCGCAGACACATCATCAGGTGAGTTGTCTTTATTGGTAATTACAAGTCTGTTCTCTGGAGCTCAGATTAGAGCTGAACTAATGATGATTGAATAAATGGTGAATTAATGAAGAAATTGATTGAGATTACCTAGTAGATCAAGGTTTGACTACTAGTGATTGATAGTTCGTATGGATAATCTCATATCACAACATTGAGCATGAAAAGAAAGTTCTTAGAACTCGAATCAAAAGTGAGGCAAGAATGTTATGAGAATATCATGATTTTCTTTAAAATATTCATTTAGGCGAAATCTAAAATCATTGTGATAAGAATGAGTTGTTGGTGAATTGGAATGAAAATTGACAATATCAATTTTATAAAGAAATATGAGATATATCAGCAAGTGGAAGCTGATTGTAATTAACTTAGAGGGTTATATTATTCTTGCCCTATATGAATGAAAATTCATGCTCAGAAACTTATGAAGGATTAACTTAAGTTATAATGACAACTGAAGGTTGTTGATGTTGTAGTTGGAGGATTGATCGAGTCTGCAAATTTCTTGTTGGTATCGTGATTTAATTCTTATAAAAGAGTGAGCGAGATATATGTGTGTAGAAATAGTAGAGAGTTTATGGAGAACCAGGATTATCATTTCGGTGAGGAACCGAAAATCTTTTTTTCAGTGGGGAAGAGATATATAATAGCTAGGAGGGACCTTTCTCAATCTTAACACAATATATCTGCAGCTAATCTTAGGTCCAGAGAATGTAATTTCTGATCTTGTGATTTAGAATATGGTAGTTACTGGAAGAAATATTTTGCTGTGTGAGTTCTCTGGTGTTGTTATTATCGGGCTATAAATGCTGGGATGTTGCCCTTAAAATTTGTATGCTTAACTTCGTTGTCAATTGGTGTGGGACGAGAAGAAAAGATACAAGTTAATTGGAGCCTGAGTGATCTAAAGCTATACAGAAAGGTGTTTGTAGATTGTCAGTATGCAACTATAATTCAGTTGAATGGAAAAATGTGATAACAAGCATCATAGGTAGAGAATTCAGAAGATGTATGTATTCTTTTGAACTTCTCATATATGAAAGGGCGATGTAGATTTAGAGATTTTAAGGTTAAGGAAATCTTGAAAATAATTATAGACAAAATCTTATATATCTTTATGTTATTAAAGATAAATCAGATCGTGTCCAGTGCTGACTGAAACGAAGTTGATCGAAAGCAAGATTTATTGATAAAGAAATTAATTTGAGAAATGTGGAAATAACTTAAGTTGAGGAGAATGTAACGACTCTTGTCCTTAACCTGGTGATTAACCATAATCCGAAATTTAATTAACCCGAGTTAGACTCGTGGTTAAGCCCAACTTATCTCGAGTAGCGTGTGAGTAAGATGATTGTGCTGTATTGTGTTTGATTTGTGTGAGAAATAATTAATATAACTATAAGTGATTAATGTGAATTAATATAAAACCTATATTTGGAAAATAAATGATAAATAAAATTGATTGTACACCTAGTGTGACAGTTGTGAATTGTGGGGGATTTGATATGTCGGTATTTATATGTTTTTAGTAGTTTATTTTTGTATATTTAAATATAGAAAGTCTTTAAAATATATATTTAATTATATTTATTGATCATTTTCAGGTGAAATGGAGTGCACGGTTGAATTCGTGGCGAAAAAATACTCAAAATGGAGTATTTACATGCATTGATCAGACGCCGGACTATTTACCTCGAGTTACGTGTTGCGCGGTGGGTAGAATAGATGATCAGCAGACCAATTACACGTGGCAGCATACTATTGGTCCAACTCGCCTCAACGTGCCACATGTCAACCGTCCATTGGTCCAGCTCGCCAAGCATTCTCTGCATTTCCAGCAATGTGCCACGTGTCGCTTCTCTATTGGCCCAGTTCGTTTCCACCAGCCACGTGGCTCCAATTACGTTCTGCCATCTCATCACTCAGCGCCACGCGTCACAGTTCAATCGGTCGAGCTCACCAACAGTCTTTTCACTCACTTCAGCCTCCATTATTTTGTCCTCGGGATGCGCGTCAACACAAGATCCAAAAATTTCACCGATTTTCTTCTATGCCTCCCGTGCGCCACGTGGCCTGCTCCCACTAAACAAGCACGTCATCACAGCCGGTCCAGCCAATAGGAAGACGACACGTCAGCTGCGTGGCAGCACTCTCAACCAATGCGCTGCGGACACGTGGACATAAGTGATTTTCACCCCAAAACAGTCCTTAGATGCTCCTCGGCGCACGTGTTATGAGACCAACCCCCAAAATTAGTTTCTCTCACCTCCAGAGAGCAATTTTTAGTGGTTTTTCATATTAGAAACTACAATATTCATACGGGTATAAGACATTGGAGCCGCCACACACAACTTTTCATACTTGGAGATTGTAGAGATGATGTCCGGCTAGACCAATCTTCGCCTAGGTCGAAGGGGAAACAAGTGAGATTCATGATTCATGGCAAATAGTATGAGAGATCTATGATTTTTATTTAATTTGATTTAATTTCTCCTATTTCATTGTTGTTGATTTTAAAGTATATAGTTTAGATCTAGGGTGTGTATGTGGCCAGTGCATGCTTTTAGGTGGACAACCTATAGTTATTTGGACTATCAATATCCGTGTAATTGTGCTTTTGGACCAATAAAGTAACAAACACTCATCCGTTTACCGTCAAACCCTTTCGGTTATTGAGTGTGCAACAATTGAATCTAGGTTAAATTGGAAGCGGTTGCGATCCGGTTATTTAGGATTAATGTTCCCACATACCCAAATTACTGCGGTTAGTGTGTTAAACCCGATTAGCGGATGTTAAGGGTTATACATTGATTAGGGAAATAGTTAGTGGCAGACGTCCTAGCTATCGAGATTAGGGGAACTAGGAATTTCTGGCGGACGTCGATTTTCCATAGCTAATCTAGGAGAAATTGAATTAATAACTTTTTGGGATGATTGAGGACCATTAAATGCCATTGAATCTTGATTCTTGCTTGTGGAACCGTATACTTAGGTGATTTCTTCTCATTGATATTATTTTTGCGAACTTTTTATTTATGCTAGTTTAGTTAATTATTTCATTGAACTTTCTGAAAACCCCCAATTTTTAGTTAACTTGGAGTAAAACTCAAGTCCTGTGGATTCGACCCCGTATTTACCACTTCTACACCCTTGTGGTTGGTAACCAAATTGCGATTTATATTTGGCACGCACGACACGTGACCAGGATTACACGGAGAGACGTGGAAGCAATGTGTACGCTTGAGTGTATATGTTGGTGTACGTGGCGAACGGAGAAGTCGTAAAATACATTGGTGTATATATATTTATATATATATACTAATTTATATATTTAAACAAAACCTACAATTTAAAAAGAAAATAATTAATAAATATATGTACGACTAGTGACATGTGGGGTCGAGGGTGACACACGTGGGGTGTAAAATAGTGTGCACACCGGAGGGTGGTCGTTGGCGCTCGTGGTGAATTTATATGTGAGAAAATGAATAGGTATATATATTTATATGTAATTGATATATACATATATATAACCTAGAGTTTGATTTGAATTATTCAAATCATTGGATTTGCCTCGAGATACACATAGCGTAAGCATCAAGGAGAAGAATTGTGTTGATTGTTATATGTTGGAGAGTTTGTTCATGCATTGAGATGCATGCAACCCTATCTCAATAACAATCAAGGGTGCAAGTGTATAAATGTGTTAAACTTGGTGTCACCTTTAGGATTGTTACCTTAACCTCTTATTCATTGGATCATTCTCGAGATTCATGATTACGAATCTCGAGAAATGTTTATATATAAATTCCGTTCTTTAGATCGGCCTCGAGATTCATGTGTGCGAATCTCGAGAAAAATTCATGTATATTTCCGAGACTTACAGAACTGCTTCACTGTTATATCGCTATCGAGGCCGAGAGAAGGAGAAGAAATCGAACTTGGGGGACAGAAAGAAAGGAGAACGAAGCAGTAGGAAAAGTGAGACGATGATGATGGGTATGTTGTTAAGGTTGTTGTTGTTGTTGTTGATGGTTGTTGTTGATGATGGTTGCAACAGTGGAGATGGGGGTTGGGGGGACTCAGTTGTCCAAGGAAGGAGATGACCATGGGGTCATCTGCCCTCTTAAAAGTGCCTTGGGGTTAGGCCAAACCCAACCCTAGTGAGCTAAACATAAAAAAAAATGATTTTGACGTAACAGAATAATAGAGGATCGTGAGGAAGAAGAAGTGGATTGATTCCCCGAGCCGGACTGAATCGGGTCCGGTTTAGGGGGTCAAACCCCTTAATAAATAAAAAAATAATAATTGAAAAATGCTTAAATTTAGTAAAAAAATATAGAAAATTGTAAAAAATATATTTGTTGACGAAATAAATAAAAATTAGATATTTCTATAAAAAGTGGAGAATTCGAAAGTTTGTCGAGACTTTATACCGAGTTTTATCTTGAAAAACGTGAAAAGATCATATCGACTTAAAATTGGTAAATTGATTCCGAATTCAATTGAGACCAAATTTGGGACTTAAATGTGAGGTATTAGATGTGTAATAACCTCAGATGGTTTGTGATAGGTTATCGAACACCGAAAAAGATCGAATGACCCAAAAAGTTAGGAAATTGGAAATGGAACCTAACCAAGGTAAGTATGGATTCGTTTAGTTATCAACTTGGCCTCGCTATGTAGTATATTTTGTTCATATAGTTTATGGACTTGAATGGAAGCTATGTACACTATGATATATTTTCATGAATAAGAAAAACAGTGTTTGATGTGATCCGCGAGAGTAACTCGTGGAATTGAGAATAGGTTATACAGGAGATGAGTTGCCTTCCTGGCCTATATGTAACTCATACTCAGTTAGATAGGTTACGTGGATTACATATTCACCAAGAGGCTTTCGGATAGAACCATTTGGACAGTGACACGTGGTCAGACAACACATACGCGCAATATGCTAATTAGGTTATGGTGTCACTGTAGCTGATGGATAATCGAACCTAATTTTGTAAAAATGAGGAGAATCACAGTGTAATAGAGATTGACTGTATGACTTGCATCTTTTTATCTATTGAATTATATGATTGCACATATACCTTGCTAGTTATGATTAGTTCATATTGTTATGACATTTCATTCTTGATTATTATATGGATTGTTGATAGTTCTATGAATTTGTAATTACTGAGCAAGTTGGAGCGCTCACCCCAGTTAACATTTTAGGAATATCAACGAGTGCTATGACTATTGGACGGAGAAGGTTTAGGTGTCTTGATTTTCTCTTCAATTTAATGATTCTTCTCTTGTTTATATATTGTATTGAATTACAATTTTGTAATATCACTGAAGGTGGGAAGTTTTGTATAACCAATGTTTACTCCGGTTTAAATTGGTTTTGTATATCGTGTTTTATATTTCGAAAAGTTTTTATTTTCTGCTGCGTTTATTGTTTATTTTTATGTCGATATTCGATAAATAATTGAGTTTATCAGGTATAGAAGGAGAGGCTGCTGGCTCTAGTTAAGTCTGGCTGGGTTACCGAGGCTTAATTAGAGTTTCAGGCCGAACAATTTCTTAATTTGGATTAGGGTTGCTACACTTTTTCTAACTAAAAATAAAGAAAAATGAAATTCATACTTACTCGATTTCGGAAGAAATTGAAAAAATTTCATTAACTTACTTGAATATAAGATTAAAAGTAATTCTTAACTTTTCTTATACCTTTCTTTCCTTTCATTGCCATTAATGTTATACTTCACCTAAAGTACCCCCAAACTTATTCTAAACCTTATCCTCAAGGTTTGAAACTGAAGTCCGATTTCCATCATAACAAACATACCACGTGAAGTACAAAAGGATTAATAAAATCATAAATTTAATAAACAAGAAATTGTAGTTGAGTAAGACAGAGTACATAAAAAATTAATGACTAAACATCACTATTATATTCCAAGTGTAATTAATATCATACCCAAACACTGAATAAAATGTAACACATAGTATATCACCATAAACACAAAGTATATAACCACTACCATCATTACATAGAGGAATTTTCATAGTATCACTAAGAGACATGAGAATAAAATAGAATAAGGGTATCAATGCCGGCGTCTGGAAGTCGCATCGTCATCATCCTCCACTTGGTCAATCCTCTGGGACTGGTAGCTCACAGTGGGGTCGTAGAGGTGGTATTTCTGACTTGACAATGTTAGAACATCAAGATTACTGCTAAATGGTAATCTCATATATATAGATGGTACAGGTACCTCTGCACCTCCTTGAAGTCTGTTTCTCTTGGACATCATATGCACCATTCTGTGGATGCTCCTTGCTAAAGCTCTATGGTTCTCAAACACTAGTTATTGATTATGGAGAATGGTCATCTGATTACACAAAATTGCGCCCATGAAGCCAAATACTTTATTATTCCAAGAAATTGACTCGTTTAAGGTAACTAAGGCTTGTTTATGCTACAAAACACAATTCCTAAAGAGTACGAGACCATAAAGTTATTCACAAACTCACAATTCCTAATAGCATGCTATTTACAGTATATTCACTGTGAAACAACAAGAAATGACATAAAACACATGGATGGATTCAAAGGAATTCAATTCATCATAATATCATGAAAATCAGACCCAACAAACGACGAGTGTCAAATAAGTTCATGATATGAGAGTACAACACTGGATATAGTCAATACAGACTACGACAAACAAGCATAAAATGGATATGAAATGCAAATAAAACAATCAATGGGTATTCACATTAAGCAATGTAATTTCCAAGCTTTACCGACCTTTCGATACCCTAAATCTTGTATCTGAACCCTCGAGACTCTTCCCTAGGTTACTGATATCAAATTAATCCAAATAAATTAGGTTTAGGTTAGGTCAAATGGGTTTAGAAACCTTAATCCAAAACAATCCCTTAAGACTAAATAACATTAAGATTTTAGTCCTGTGTTGCAGCACAATTTTTAGCATGAAGTTATCCAAATCTCAAAATCTTCCCCGGGTACAAAGTTTTTGGCCTATATCTCAGCTTTTCAAAAAGTTTTGGTTTGCGTAATTCTGATTAAAAACGAAAGAGATATCACAATTCTACCAAAAATAGCTCAAATTGGAACCTAATCCGACTAGCAGACTTAAAAAATTTATTTCTCCCAATCTATAGTTTCCAAATTCATATTTTTTTGGTCACATGGCTGCTAACATAACAAATATCAACATACTAAAAGGTCAGTTCATTTGGATGAGTAATTAGGGAGCTATGCCTTTTAAAAATTCATTTTCCAAAATCTCGTAATGCGTTCAATCACCTATTTGTAGAACATTTTTGAACTTGAAAATATTCGAATTACAAAATCTCCAGTAGGACAAAGTTGTTTCCCTTTGCGATTGCTTTCAAATGTCACCAGATTGGGTTCATTTTGATTTAAAATGAGTAGGTTATGACCAGATTACATAGCTGGTTCATAATACAATATGCATAATTTCCATTTTGGTCTTACAACTTCAAAAATTCATATCTTTTTGATTTCAAAACCAAATTAAGAATTTATTAACAGTTGGATTATCAGCTTGAAATGAGGAATCCAAATATATAAATCAATTGCAAAGACTTGACCATCTACCCTATGAAAATGGTAAAAAACCAGAACTAGTTTAAACTTGAAATAGAGAGATATGTACCTAGGTTTGATGGCACTTTGATTTGAGCTCCAACTCTTTTTGATCTCCCTAAATTTTTTAGCCAAAACCTTCCTTAATTCCTCTTATTTCTTTTTCTCCAACTTTCTTAACTTCCAAGTTATGGAAATGAAATTAATTGCATGGGTTGATCTATTTAATTTTATATATAAAGATAAGGTTGATTAATAACCATTGATCTTTATGTACACACGCATCTTGAGACTAATCTTATGGCTTACATCTTGACACAATTCCACTAACTCTCTACTAACTCTACCTAACTAACACCAATCCATACTTTATTGGTCTCTTTATGTGTCCTTACATATCTCAAGGAACATCATATGGCTATTATTTTATCTTGCTAACTTAGGTTATATTTAATATAAAATCAACTATAGCAACATTAATTCTAATATTTAAGCTACATTAAGCTTAAACCAACTTACCACATCACTACTGTTCGCACATCGGCATGCATCTCGATGCGCGTTCCCACTCATGTCTTGACACCTCTACACAAGTAGGCGTGGCTTAGTAGTCTACACATATACAATATAGTAGGAATACACCACAACAAATCTAACATATACCTTGGCCATCTCGCTTTGGTTAGTGCATGTTTCACGGTGCAGGTCCCACGTCATTGGTCGGTAATCTTGATTACGGATAATAAATGAGATTATAAATTTGGGTTGTGACAGTTACTGTTTCACATTGAGAGATGAAGGAGCAGAGCATCTTGGACTTCCATTTTATTAAGCAGGAATGAGCTTTTGTTATTTATTTAAGCTGACTAACTTATAGGCCTTCTGCCCTATCGGTGGCGGTAGTTGCGCCGACGTGCTCAATAGAGACTATGCTCTCATTTGTGGTATCATCTCATTACTTATTTTCTCAAATTCAAATTGTATGCACTAATTGATCCGAGTACAGTAAAGAACATGTTTTAACCTAGAATTCAATGAATGCTACTGAAATTAATGAGCAAAGGAGCAAAAAATCTTTGGTGTTGATTTTATTTTTTGAGAAAATGGGAGACGGTATTCCCATGGATTAACGAGGGAACAAAAAAATATAAAAGTTGACTTAAGTGTTGATTTGGAATAATATTTGGATTGGCTTAGATTGTTATGAGCCTTCTTTGAACTCTATCGAAACTAACATCAATGTAGATGGTTATTGTTAATTTACTCTTATATTAGTGGTTGTTTTACTTTATAATTGGATGGTTGACATTAATCGGTTTAAAACTTGCAAGACATTAATGCAATTTATTTAATTTTTTCATTTTCCTGTTCTATTTTTTGGGATATTTTTAAGAAAACTAGTTGATTTTGGTATTGTTAATGCTTAATGATATGTTGCTAGTTTGAAAGGGGTTTCACAATGAATTTTATGTATATTTCTGGTGTACCCCTACCGTTATTTGGAATGGTCGCGTATGGTCTAGTTGCTTTGCTCGGTTTTTTTTGGCGAAAATTGGACATTCGAGCCTCTGTGTCTTTATGCGTGTGTCATTTTCTTCTTACCTTCAGCTTTACCCTAATAATAATAATAATAATAATGTTTCTATTGTTTTCTTTCTTTGATCTAAGTCTACTACATACTCTTATTGCACTATCTTCAATCTCTTATATATAAACCAAACTAATTATGGAATGGAGGTGTAATGTTTTCAATTTCTTATTCAAATACGACTATTTCTAGTCACATATATACATGCCTCCTTGTGTTTTTGTATAAAATATGACTCCAACTAGGATATTGGGAAAGATCAGATGCTAAGTTGTAAGGTTGGATCATATATTAGCATTGGAATTTTCACAAACTTGAGTTGGATTTACTAATCATATTTAAATTCCAATTCCAAAAATTATTTCCTTTTTATTTAAGTTTTCATTACTCTCTCAGTTTGAGGGTTCAGAGGTTCTCCAACGTCAAAATGATAGGTTTTTTTTAATAAGTTTTGTCAGTTGGACAATTTAAGGTAATGTGGTTAAAGAGTTACTTTTTGTTGGGCAAAAGACCGGGGAAGCGTTTATCTTTGGGTGATGACACTTTGACTAAGTGGGGTTTGTTGGGTAAGGTGGATGTAATGAATTCACAGTTTTTTGGGCTCGCATCAAGTGTGATCATTTTCGTTCTCTTAGAGATTTTATGTGTAGAATGTGATTTTTCCATTTCATTGTTGAAGAACACAATAAGAATGTCATTACTCATCATTTGAGAATAACATTAATGTTATTTTTGTTAAAGTAATGAGATTAACATGGTAACATACATAAATGCTACTAAATGATGACTATTTTACTATTTTCTTGGTTTTTTGTAATTATAGTTATGGTATGAACAATTTGAGTTTCTTGGTAGTTTCATGTTAATTAATGTGATAAGAATATTAATTAAAAATTGCTTTTGCCATAAAAACAAACTTAACAGAAAGCACGCAGAGAGAAACATCAGCAATCATTTAGGTTAAAAATATTACATTAAAAATGCTTTTGAAACATCACACTATTGTAAACCTCTGAGTCCTCAAAAATACGGATTGACAAAGGACTATAATACTAAACCAACCACAATATCGTTCTCTCTCGGCTGTAGAGCTGACTATAGTAGGATTTGGTAGATGTTCCCGGTGAATAAATTGGTAAATCGGTCCAGTATTTAGTCCTATGCCCAAATAGATCAAGAGAAAAGGTAGAGTCTATAGATGGAAGGAAAGCTATTGATCCATGCGCGAGTGATCAAGAATAGCTATCTGTAAATCATCACTCCCTTTATCCATTTTGTTGATCATTTTGGAGGTGAAGTCCTCTTCCAGTCCATAACAATTTGTAACGATATGAGGACGTTTGCGACAAGAAGGTTGAGTAGTATCAAATGAATGTGACTGTTTTCTCTTTTCAAGTTGAATTTTGATCGTAACCGCAAGTATAACTGTTCAATTGTAGTAATAATTCAATCAACAAAGGTTGATTATGGATATCATCATCTGGGAAATGTGTATTTGGACATAATTCACTTAGTTGAATTCACTCTATTATTAAGATCTCTTTTTAATTATTTTAACTAAACTACTCTATTTTATAAAACAATGTAAATTAACTTGTACTCTTATATTAAGAAGACTCTTAGTTCACAACTTTACATAGGTAATGAATTGCTATGCTTTCATCTCATACTTCCTTCATATTCATTATGCATATGCAATGCTTAATTAGAATATACATATTTCCTTCATATTCACTTCAACCCACTGTCGTGGTGGAAAAGATCATAATGTATAAACTAGAACTCCATCTATCAGTGTGAATAATGTAACTATCACATAGCATTATGTTCCAAATCTTTAGACTCATAACCACTTAAGTTTACAATCCGTGCCTCCCTAATCAATAACTATATATCGATGTTATATATCTTACGATTGTATTGTTCATACCCAGCTTAAAAGCTCAAATGGCGATTGTAAATACTAAAACCTCTAATCAACAAAGATGTGATCGAGATGTTCATAGCATTACGTATAGAATCATTACAAATTCTAACCATTTAACATTGTAATCCACTCGTACTTCCTTTAGCATAGCATTCATACCATAGGATTCATTGATCCCTAAGATAAATAAACTACTCACTCATCATTGAAATCAACATAGTACAATTCATAAACATCACTGAAATAAGAGGTTAAACTAAATATTACCTTTAATTGAATTAATGAAACAAAGATTGAATTGCAAAATATGAGTCTTCAATGTCTTCATAATACTCAAAACTATTCCTAATACTCAAAACTATGTTAATCTATTGTAAACTATGATATTGGGTGATAATTAGTATGTTTACCACATTCTAATACCTATTTATACTCCTAAGACTCATAAGAATACAACCCTAATTTACAATTCATAACAAACTAGAATTCTATAACTCTCTATTTTTATTTTTCGACCCTGCCTGTAAGTGATCCATGCCTTCTCTGTAAATCATAGTGCCGCAACATATTCGACCTTTGCATGTGAATCTTCTCCTACAATAGGCTCGATGCCCTGTGTGTATTGACCCGGCGATGTATGTGTTACCCCACAGTGCCGCCACAACATTAGCTCTACTGCATCTCTTCTCTTTTCTCCATGCCTTCTCCACACCTTGCCTACGCTTTGTGTTCACTTCCCTCAGTGTCAATGATATATGCCATGGAGTCAAGTGTGTTTTTGTGCTTTTTCTCCTTATTTCATCATGAAATCACTCTCGTGTCTCTTTTATACTTTGTAAGCCTGAAAACACATAAATGCCATCAATTAGAGCCAATTCTATGATATTTATACCTATTATACATCTAAACTAGTCCTATATATAAGTGTAATTAAAAACTTATCAAATACACCCAAACTTAAGATTTTGCACATCCCGAGCAAAAATGTATTCTACTAAGTTACTATTACTTATGATCCTTACTCATTTTACATATTTCATGAAGTATTATTTAATTGAATAAGTTCAAATTAATTATCCACTCAAGAGTTTTTCTCTTTATAAAAACTAATATTTTCAAAACACATCTTTAACAACACATTCGGTTTTGAAACTCAAAAGTAGTTCACAACCAAAACCATTGCTACTCACAAGTTTGTTTCACCTCGACACTCAAGTAGTAAGTGTACAATCTCATGATTTCTCATTAAGCTCAAGAATTAACAAATAAGCATATGTCATACTATTTTTGTAGAATTTAGTACTTCAAGAGTCCATATTGACTTAATATAGTTGGAAGGAAAACTTAACTCAACTAAGCTACTTGTACTCGAACTAAATCTTTTTATTTGAAGAGTTTTAATTTAACTGCTGCCTTTCTTTCTTTATATATTTCTCTTTTTCTTTTCTCCTTATGTTATTCTAATTGTGCGGTCCATGCTCCTTTTCCAATGGATTCTATTTTCTCACTTTTTCCAATCATAAAGTTCTCTGCTTCTTTTCCATTAGAACTTATTAGACTCTCTAATTTTTATTTAAAAATCTTGTTAGCACTTCTCATTTTCACTTTATTAAGCAAGTTTTAACTCCAAATTTTCATTAAATATCATGCTTATTTATTCCCCTTTTAGTACTAAGTCTATTAATATCATACTCAAGTGAGATTCATACTTATTATAAAATTTCTTAAAGATCTAACTTTTTCCACAAGAAATGTTATGGTATTCTTCTTGCTTTTGTTTCAAGTTCATGGTCTTCCTTAACTCTAAGTATCTAATAATGAAATTATATCTTTGTTTGCTACAATTCTTATTTTCTTAAAAAATGATAACACTCTCTTGAGTTTCATATCAACGAGATACCTGTATTCTTACTCATCCTCAATTAAAGGCATGAACTTTGCATATGAATTACTTTATTCATTACTACATTACTATATATAACCTAATCTATACTATTATACATATTTAAATAATAAATAAATGAAAAAAAACATATTACCATTCTTTCCTCTTCAACTATTTCAAAATTAAAATTTTACGATCATACCTGCAATGTTTATCTTTATTTTATCTTTTCCTACCACTTCCCATAGTGTTGATGCTCCCAAACTTAAACCAAACCTTGTCCTCAAGGTTTAAAAATAATCTTGAAACATAAAAATACTAAACACAAAAACATATATATGATATAATTTAAAAACTTTAACATAATAAACATAAGAAATAAAAAACTTAACTAACTACTAAAGCATCAAAATATCCCAAATTTTAAAATAATCAATATTCAAGTGTCACTCATATCCTCAAGATCTAATGTGAGGATTCTGCATATTTTTAGACTTCTCCATCTTGATGACCATTCACTTGGTAAATGGTATTTCCTACATATTTAGCACAAAACTTTCAAAATTAGGAAGCACCTAAAACGTTTGGATTGTTCCAACTAATCAAAATAAATAACTAAAATCTTAAAACTGAAATTAAAACCCTTGGTTGTCTCTCAATAACGCTTCATTTAATATCATTAGCCCAATACCTTTTCGCCCGTTTAGTCTGATTTTAAATCGAGATACTCCATGAATTTGGATGTTTGAAATAATTGCTCATCCACAAATACTTCGATTACCGGCTTTCATGTATCACCTTCTTTACGAGGTAACCTAGATATATGGTCTGCAACCAAATTTTCACTTCCCTTTTTTATGTTTAATTTCCAAATCAAACTCTTGCAATAATAACAGCCATCTAATCAACCTCAATTTTACGTCTTTCTTTACAAACAAATAACAGATTGCTGCTGGTTAGCGTACACAGTGACTTTTTATCCCACTATGTAAACTCTAAACTTGTCACATGGAAACACTACTGCCAATAGATCCTTCTCTATGGTAGTATAATTTTGTTGTGTTGGATCTAATGTTTTGCTTGCATAGTATATAGCTTTAAATGTTCTATATCTTCGTTGGCTTAACACTGCTCCTACCGCATAGTCACTTGCATCGCAAAGTTAGACTCCCAATCTGGTGCTACTACTATTGGTGCTAAAATCAAAGCTACTTTCAAGGTCTCAAATACATTTACACATGCAGGACTCATCTCAAATGGAACATCTTTCTCCAACAAAGTGCACTGTAGTTTAGTGACCTCTGAAAAATCCTTGATAAAACTTCTGTAGAAACCTGCTTATCCTAAAAAGCTCATTATATCTTTAACGTTTCTTGGTATAGGAAGTTTCTCAATTGGCTATATTTTTGCTCTATTAACTTTCAATCCATGAGCAGACACTCTATGTCCTAAAATAATTCATTCTCAAACCATAAAATGACATTTTTTTCCAATTAAGTACTAAATTGTGCCTTGACATCTTCTTAATACCAAGGCCAAATTTTGTAAACATAAGTCGAAAGATGCTCCAAATATAGTTTCATCATCCATAAACACCCATATTATATCCACCACCATATTAGAGAAAATAGCCATCATATATCTTTGAAATGTTGCTGGCGCATTACACAATCCAAATGGCATCCATCTAAATGTAAACATTCCATAAGGATAGATAAACGTAGTTTTCTTTTGATATTCTGGTGTTATAGTAATTTTATTATGTCCCGAATACCCATCTAGGAAACAATAGTATTGATATCCTACTAACCTATCCAACATCTGATCAATGAATGGTATAGGGAAATGATCCTTCCTTGTACCCTTATTTAACTTTCAATAATCAATGCAAACTCTCCAACCAGTTACTGCTCTCGTGGATAAGGTCTCTCTCTTAAAAGTTAGAACAATTGTCATTCCTTATTTCTTTGGTACCACATGTATTGGTGAAACCCATGAACTGTCTGAAATAGAATAGATGATTTTAACGCTCAACCATTTTAAAATCTCTTTATTTACCACCTCTTTCATTACTGATTTAACCGCCTTTGAGCTTCAATTGATTGTTTATGATTCTCTTCCATTAAAATATTATGCATGCATACTGTTGGATTAATTCCTCTTAAATCTTTGATTGGCAATCCTAATGCTGATCGACGTTCTCTCAAATCTCGAAGAAATCTTCTTCCTCCAATTCTGTCAAAGCTGCAGAAATAATAATACGACACATTAAATTTCCTCCTAAATACGCATATCTCAAATGATCTTGCAAAGGCCTTAACTCCATTATTGGTACAATAACTGCACCCTCCACTTCCATTTCTAGTTTCTCAAAACTTTTATGAAACTTTGGGGGTCTTATTGGTGATAGAGCATTTATTGCCTGCTAAAGTTCACCCTTAACTGCCGAACTTGTTATTATGCTTTGAACTAGACAATGCTCTAGCGACACTTCTGGCATATATTCTTTTGCTATCTTAGAAACACAATCAGATACTAGATCTCTAACTTTGCTACATATACAGTGCACTCCATAACTTGGAAATTTCAAGGTCTTGTAGAAGTTGAACAAAACTTCCTCATCATTTACTTGTAACTTTAATTCTCCCCCTTGAACTTCCATAAAAGCTTCTGTAGTTGCTAGAAATGGTATCCCTAAAATTAATGGTACCTCTGCGTCCTCTTCCATTTCCAGTACTACAAAATTAACGAAAAAATGAACTTATCCATTTTTACCAAACTTCCCTTGCCATTATGTCTTTCAAAAACTTTGTATAATTCCACATCTATTCTAATGCATAATCGAATGGGATATTTATGTGTAACTACTTGAATATCCCTACAAACTTCTTGAATTGTTCTTGATCTTTTTGATTCTTGAATCGCTGAGGATATGGTAGTAGTGGATTGTAAGGAAATGTCACTCTTCCTGGTACCACATCTGTTTTTGCCTTTCCCCTACCCTTTTTTGAGCCAATTCTGATTCTTCTACTGGTGTGACTTTTTTTTTATTATTTACGTCATTTTCCACATGTTCTGAATCATTTGGGTGCTACCCGTCAATTAGTTTCCTAGTGTCATTTACTGTATCTTTTGGTTGCACTAGATCATTAGTAGTTTTCCACTTCTTAATTTGACTACATTTACGTTCTCCATGTGATTCGTGCTTATGTTACTTGGGATAGAGTTTGGAAAGAAGAGGAGTTGTATGGGGGATTCTTCTTGGACTAATGGAGGCTAAGGTTTATCTCAGGTCTTGGAAGAGGTAGACAAGCCTAACCAGAAGAGTTTATCTGATGTTCAAAGTCATTCTTCTATGCAGACACAGGTGGAGGGTGATCCTCATATTCAATCAGTTTGAGAATGGCTAAGCCATTGCTTTATTTTTATATCATATCCCTTTAATATTGCCATATATGTCGATTATTATATGGAATTGTCAAGGGGATAAATGTCCTAAATTTAAACCTACTTTTAAAAACATTTTAAGGTTACATAAGCCTGATGTTATTGCTATTTTAGAACCTCGTTTTAGTGGCACTTAAGTTGATCGAGTGATTCATAGTATTGGATTCACCAATTACTGGAAAAAGGATGCTGTTGGGTTTGCTAGTGGCATATGGGTTCTCTGGTCTGAGGCTACTATTCGTATTAATATTCTAGAATCTTAAAGACAATTGGATCAAATTGAGTGGAAGAAAGACTATAGTGAGGGGTTTTTACTGGTGGTGTATGCTTCTCTTATCCACAAACTTAGACATGCATTATGGTTTTCTTTATTTAATATTCATGTACCTACATCTTTGCCATGGGAAGTTTGGGGAGACTTTAATGTATATCTACACTTAACGGAAAAGAAAGGTGGCGTATCAACTAGCTTATCAAAGTGCGGGGAATTCAGCGATGTTCTAGCATGCTGTAACTTAATGGATATGGGCTTTAAAGGACCCAAATTCATTGGTGTAGAGGGCATTTGCTGAAAAGGCTTGATCGAGCAGTTTGTAATGAAGAATGGAGGTTAAAGTTTCTCGAAAACACCCTGACAAATCTTACAAGATTTAAATTAGATTATAGGCCTATTATGCTTAAACTGAAATCTGATAGTACTCATTCCCTTGTATCAAGGCCTTTTAGATTTCAAGCTTGTTGGGTAACTCATGAGGGGTTTGCTGAATTTGTTAAAGATGATTGGGAAGTTTGTTTAAATTTCATTTGTACTTCTAAAATTCTATCTGATAAATTACGGATATGGAGCTCAGAGGTCATTAGTAACATATTTTTAAGGAAGAGATGATTGTGACACAAATTGGATGGATTGGATAGAAGATTGGAGATATCGAATGATGCTGGGTTATTTGCTAGGAGGGCAGAATTGCAGAAGCAGCTGGAAAAAGTTATCTTTCAAGAAGAAATATTAGGGTTCCAAAAATCTAGATCCCAGTGGTTCCAATTTGGTGATAGGAATACTAGATTTTTTCATCTCAGTATTATGGGAAGGAGGAAGGCTAATAAAATTGAAAGTATTAGTGACTCAGAGGGGACACGGATAACTGATCAAAAGCAGTTGAAAAGTATGGCAATTTAATTTTATACAAACCTATATTTTGAAGACTCAATTGGGAATCATGTTCTTCCGTGGCATCATCGATTTACTTAGTTATCAGTAGATGATATGGGAATATTGGGGGATGTGGTTGATCCTGAGGAGGTATGTAAAGCTAATTTTGGAATGGGGGCATATAAGGCACCTAGTCCTGATGGTTAGAGTCCCATTTTTCCTAGTCTCAATGGGGTGTAGTTGAGTAGTCAATTGTCAAATGTGTTCATGAACTCTTTGATTCTGGTATCTTACCCGAAGGGTTAAATGATACATTGGTGGTGTTAATACCTAAATTTAAGCATCTGGAGACTTTTGCTGGATTTAGACCTATTAGCCTATGTAATATGATCTATAAAACAATCACCAAGGTCATAACTAATAAGCTAAAACCTACAATGAATAATTTGATTTTTATGACCCAGTCTAGTTTAGTTCCAGGGAGAAAGATTATAAATAATACTATACTAGTCTTAGAAGTGGTGCACTATTTGAGAAGAAAGATAGGCAAGAAAGGGTGGATGGCTATCAAAGTAAATATGGAGAAGGCTTATGATCGTTTACGATGGGCCTTTATCTAGAATACACTCCATTCAATAGGCATGAATTCTCAGCTTATTTATCGTATTATGAATTGTCTTTCATCAGCAACTATGAGGGTATTATGGAATGGTGGTATGATAGATAAGTTTGTTCCTTATAGGGGTGAGGCAAGGAGATTCATTATCCCTATACTTATTTGTATTATGTATGGAACAACTTGCTCATGGAATTCAGGAAGTTTTGGAATCTAAGGATTGGAAAGGTGTACGACTGGGTATGAATTCTCCCATAATATCCTATGTCTTTTTTGCTGATGATAGGTTCTTATTTGCAGAGGCTTCTACTGTGCAAGTTCAGATTATCAACAATGTGCTTTAAAATTTTGGTTTATGCTCTAGTAAGAGAGTTAACAAAGGAAAAACTAAAATTTTCTTCTCTAAAAATGTAAGTACGCAGACCCAACAACTCGTTAATAGATATTTTGGGTTTGGTGTTACAAAGGATCTGGGAAAGTATTTAGGGTATCCGATTATCCATGGAAGAGTGAAAAGGGATACTTATGCTGAAATTCTGGATAACTTGAGGTCTAAATTGATTGGATGAAAGGTGGAGAATTTATCGTTGGCAGGGAGGATTACTTTTGCAAAAACCTGCTTACAATCCATTCCAATGTTTCAAATACAGACTACTCAGCTTCTGATACATATTTGTAAGGAGATAGACAAGATTGTAAGGTCATTTGTATGGGGTTTTTCAGGTTTGAAGAGGAAAGTACATCTAGTTAACTAGGAAACACTTTGTTTGAGTAAGGAAGATAAAGGACTGGGTTTAAGGAAAACTGAGAATAATAATGTTGCATTCACTGTGAAGTTATGCCGATAATTTCTTACTAGAAAGGATTGTTTATAGTTTCAAGTAATGAAAGCTAAGTACTGTAATTAGGATATATCTCATACAGTACCTTGGGGTAGTAAGCTAGCCTCGTTGGTTTGGAGAAGCTAGTGTAGCACTTGATAACATTTTTTTAAGGGCCTTAATGCTCCACATTGCTATGCATTACGAGATTTTTTGCTGAAGAATTGAAAAGACCAGTTTGTGATTATGTTCTTCCTTTAAGAGGTTAGGATTTTGGGAGGATTACAAATGTGTTACCTGGGGAAGTTCGTGAGAAGATTAGATCAATCCCTTCGCTTCAAACTGTATGAGGGAAAAATTGGATTAGCTGGCAATATAATAAAAAGGAGAATTCCTAGTCAAGGAAGCTTACAATATGGTATCTAACGAGAACTCTTTGGGTACTGGGTTGGAGTGGAATTGTCTTTGGAAGTGGGAAGGACCTCAACAAATTAGGAGATTTCTATAGTTGCTCAAACATGAGAGATTTCTTACGAGAGAGCAATGTGTCAGGAGTGGGATCTCTTCGTCGAATATTTGCCAAAGTTATGAGTCTGAATCTGAGTCAGTGTTACATGTTGCCTGGAACTGCATATTTGCCATAAAGGTTTAGGAACAATTTCATCAAGTGAGGTAGAATGCTAATTTCTTCTCCTCTTCGCTAGAAAGATGGTTAGATTGGAATTTGCAACATCATGACCTTGTGAGTTTTTTTTAGGTTGCATGTTGGCTATTTTGGCTATGGAGGAACGGAAGACTATTTGGAGTAAGAAGTGGAGACCATCTGGATCCAGTTCAAAGTATCATAATTCGCATAGAGGAGATCATTAGAAGCTACACGCTTTTTGGGGAAGTTAAGAGTCTTATTGTAATAAAGACATGTTTGCAAATGATAACCTTCAGATCAAGGTTGCTTGAAAATGAATTGCGATGCTGAGGTGGAGCTGGGATCTAGACGTGCATCTGTAGCTGGGCTCTGTTTGGATGCTCAAGGATCTTTTGTTTTTTGTCTCCAGAGGTGTTTAGGTTGTTACTCATATTTAGTTGCAGAATTGTGGGGGTGGAATTAAGGATTGAGATGGCTAGGTAGAGGAGCATCCAATAGCTAATAGTTGAAATAGATTCTTTTGAAGCTGTTGAACTTATTATGGTACTCGCACATCGAATACTGGACATCTTTTGGTTCGTGATATTAGGTCTACCTTAAATTAGGAAAAGGGGATCTGGATTCGTCATGCGTTTAGGGAATGTAACACATATGCGGATGCACTTCCTCGTGAAGCTTTATGTTGTTCTAAAAATTGTTGTTTACTAAACACTCCTAGTAGTGTATCTGTATAGTTACCACTAGATGTGTCTAGTTTGTAATCTTGGTTAATCCATGTTTCTTTAAAAAATAATAGCTAGCTGACCAATCTTTCTCTTCAAGTTCTTAATGGATTGTACTCATTCATTATCCATTCTCTATAAAGTTTGCTTCTCATTTTCCATCTTTTTCTCATGCCTCTCATTACGTTCTCTATTGTTGATGTCAATGGCTTGCAAGAGTCTTTCAATTGACTTCAATGAAGTCATTTCTTCACTTTGGCCTACCTTTCCATGTTGTACTTGTTGATCAAAACCTAGAGGTATAGTGCATTATCAAGATTTTCGTATGAGAAGTTCGGGTTGTTGTATCCTTGATAATATTTTTAAGTAGCCATTCTTCTCTGTCTGAGGTTGTTTCCATAGTTCTAGTTGTTAATGAAGTTGACATCTTCAAACTTTATCCCTTATTGCATGTCCAGTGGATTAACCACCATTACTAGCTGATTAACGGTTTGCTGAATTGCTTGCACTTATGAACTTGGTTCTATTTTTAGCTTTGCCATCTGACTACTCAGGTTGGATAGTAGTGCCATGATTGCTGGTTGTGAATTAATCTCATATACTCCTGCTAACTTTCTCACTGTGGAACAACTTCCTAATTTAGAATTCTGGGACATAAGATCTAGAAGATCTAATACTAAATCTTCATCCTTTATTTGTAGAGAGCCGCCTTCTACGCCATTCACTAATGTTCTCGTGCTGTGGTTTATTCCATAGTAGACGATTTGCAGTTATGCCAATTTCACATATCCATGTCTTGGACATATTCTCAGCATTTCCTTGAATTTTTCCCAAGCCTCATTAAGAGACTCGATATCCTCTTGCTTGAATTGGTTAATTTCCAATTTCCTTTCTCTGATCTTCACTGGGGCAAAGAATTTTTCTAGGAATCTTTTATTGATATCCCTTCATCAGTCATACTCCCTGCATCCAGTCCTTCAAACCAGGATTTAGCTTTTTCACCCAATGAGAATAGGAAAAGTCTCATCCTGATTACCTCCATTATAACTCTAGTAAAGTGAACCATGTCACACTTCTCCAAAAAACTCTCATGTGCAATTGGATATTCGTTTGCTATCCCATTAAATAGGTTATTCTACACCATGTTGACGAAAGATAGTCTCAACTCGAATTCGATGGTGTTGGCTGTAAGCTTCATCATTTCATTGTATGTCTCTTGAAATTTTGGTTTGAGTTGTCTCGAAGATATCTTTGTGTTCGTACTCTATCTTGCACTACTAGATCACCTTCGAGTTGATTATTCCCCCGGCCTTGATTTCGGTTCCAGTTCCCCGCTTGATCATCCGCCATCTTGATTCCTTTTGATAAGTCAATAATTAGACATGTTTTATAGTGTAATTTAAGTTGATTTTAGATATAAATGGTGATATTACACTAGGTATACTCTTGCTTTTGTGATTTTAAGATTTAATTAGGAAAAGTGAAGAAATGGAAGAAAAAGAGGAAAGAAAGCAAAGAAGTCAATTAGAGAACTTAGCCAGCGATATGAAAATACACTAGGAACCGCTGTCTGAATCGGCATCAAAGAAGAGTGAGCGAATCATCAACAAATTGAAAATACAAAAGGAATCGCGAGATGAATCGATGGAACACAAAGAGCTATTTCCTGTGATTACTCGGTGATTTGTGTATTACTTAGGAATCGCTGACAAATTGCTGAGGTCGGTTATGAGTTTCTCAGATTACTACGAAGAATTTGAGTTTATCTAAGATTTTTATAACTTAGGAAACTATAAATTGGACCTTAGGGCTTCGAAACTAGGAGCTCACTTTTAGTCCTCTTTTCTCTTAATAAGTTTGTGAGAGCCGTAAGCTAGTTTATATTGAATTTATGTTTCAAGCAACATTAGAGCTTTGTTTATTTCACCAAGCAGTATTTATTTAATTATGTATTTCAATTATATTATTGTATTTTTTATTTCCAGCATGAGTGAGTACTTCATTAATCTAGATAAACCCTAGACATGTATATACTTTGGATTACTATATAGTTATAATTAAGGATTCATGTACTTAATGCTTTAAATCTATTCATACACAACAATCACAATTTTAATAAGTTGTTTCCGCATATTACAACTAATAATGATTGATATTGTATGCATAGTTGCGAATATGTATTATGATATTTTGATTCTAAATGTATGTATATGATTATTGAGAACATTTATAGAAGTAGTAACTAGGATTACTCGAGTGGAGGTTCTAGGTTATTGTGTTCTAAGTTATTTATTAATTGGCATATTTTGATTAATATTTGATTTGGATAAGGCATGACTTTCATTGAGTGTTAATGGTATTGTAATTTCTATTTTATTGTGTTTTATCTATTAGGTAGATTTACAATGAAAAGTATATGACTTATTTTTCATTGAATATAAAAAAATTGATGGTTTGCTAAAGGCTATCAACCTATTATGAATTAGGATTTAAGGATTCTAAGATTCCATAAGATATGATTATAACTAGGTTATGAAGTAATGTTATGTTTTAGTGTTTAAATGCAATCAAAGTATATTACATTGTTTAGTGGGGTTTGTTTAGATGTTTGTCTATATATTTATATTCTATTGAATTTTAGTTTCATTTAATTAGTTTGCATTGAATTGTTTGAATTAGTTTAGTTAGTTTAGTTAATTAAGTTAGCAGTTATAGTTTTTAGTTATTTAGTATTTCAATTCCCGTTTAATTGGATTAACTAAATTAAGAAAAATAAGACAAAAAAATTTTCCTTAAAAGTTTGCAAAATCTATGTGGAGATGATATCCCATTTACCACTACTACAAATAATAAGAAAATACGAGAAAATATTGTGCACACTTGTCACGTGTCATTTTCTGGCGTCGTTGCCGGGGTTTTGTAAAATAATATCTTAGAATTTAGACGTTGTATAGTTTACACACTTTTTCGCTCAAATTCTACAAGATTTTTACTTCCGCTTGCTCCTGAAATAGATATAAATTTTAATCGAAGTTTAAGACACTAACAACTTAAGGAAAATTTAGCTAATAGGATAGAGGATAACAACAATAATAATGATAATAAAGTTATCAATAATAATAACAATAATAATAAAGACAAGCAAATCAAGATGCGACAACATATAAGACTATGTGCATAGCATACCTCGATGGATTTCCTGAACTTGAACTTAGATATGGATTTATTTGAAAGTACTCTAGAGGATAACAACAATAATAATGATAATAAAGTTATCAATAATAATAACAATAATAATAAAGACAAGCAAATCAAGATGCGACAACATATAAGACTATGTGCATAGCAACATATAATTCTATGGTAAAGACAATGAAGACCCACAAAAATCCTAAGCAACATAAAGTTAACGGGATGAAACTGAAAGAAAGTACTCTAGAACATGTCAAACTTAAAGCTTTTCCTTTTGTATTGAAAGATCAAGCACAAGATTGGTCGTTCTATCTCCCCCAAGATTTAATTACTACATGGACTCAAATGTTAGAAGCTTTCCTAGATGAATATATGCCTGCTAAAAAAATTAGTTCCTATAGAAAGCAAATCACAGTGCAAAGATGAAAGATGATGAAAATCTTAATGAATTTTGGGATAGATCCTAAAGATTAATTTCTTCTTGTCCACAACATGGATATACTCAAAGAGCTTTATTAGAATATTTTTATGGACTCAATCACTTTGAACAAAGGTTATTAGACACATCATGTGGTGGATCTTTATTTGAAAAAACACCTACTTTAAAAAGGAAACAATTAATAAAATGGCCAAACAATCTAAGAATATAATGAAAAGGTTGAATCCTTAAGAAAAAAACTTTATGATGTTGATAATAGAAGAAATAATACGTCTGATGATAAAATTGATGAATTATCTAATATGGTTAAGCTGTTAATTAATGATAGATCTAATCAAGTTAAAGCTTGAAGATTATGTAATGAGCTTACACATCCTACGGATGCGTGTCCTACTCTACATAAAGAAAATACTAAAGAGGTTAGCGGAATGATGAACCAATTTTCTGGTCCTCCAAGAAATCAATATAATAACACTACTTATTATCCTGGAAGACAACACCTAAATCTTAGTGATGGTCCTCAAAATAAAAATTATAATACTTATAAACAAAGAGCTCAAATGCAATTTGCACCTTATCAACATACATAATAAAATGCTCAATCTACGAATCCAAATTTAGAGCTAATCTTGCATAATTTTATGAACCAAAGTCATCAAAACTTTACACGAATTTCTCTAAATAAGATTAAGACTGATACTACTATTAATGAACTAAAAAATCAGTTAAGTCAAATGAATTTAAAAATAAATAGGTTAAGTACTCAATAGAGTAATCAAGCTAAAGCACCTACTCAAGCTGTTGTTGCTCCTACTAATCAAGCACAAGTTAATGCTTTATTCAGTGATGAGAAATACACACTTATCACTAGAAGGATACTTAAACAAGGTAATAAAAATAAACACATAAAACCATTGAAGAAGAAGAAGAAGAAGAAATGATGGCTAATGTCATTCCTACTTGAGAATGGATGGCTAAACAATTGAAATATACAAATTTTCCCGAAAGGCTATATCCATGGTATTTAGCCAGAGTTGAAGCATATGAAAAATCTTTACAAAAGTTTGAAATAATTGATAAGGACGAAAATGATAAGATTGTTGATAATTTGAATGAAGATATGTATTCATATTTTATCGTTTGGCAACAATTAGCTGGTGCTAAAAAGGAAGAAAACAATGAAGACATTCTTGAAACATTTAGGAAAATAGAAATTAATAAATGATTGATGGAGTCAATTATGCAATTTTCTAATTATGATGAAGTTTTGAAAGGATTCTCAGAATCTAAGGATAAATTTTTAGAAGAATCTAAGGAAAACTCAGGATAAAAGGTGCCTGCTTTACTAAAAAAGGAAATACTTGAGAAATGTTTCGACCCAAGAATGTTTGGAATTCCTATTACTTTAGGAACTTCTTTTATAGATTTTGCTATATATGATCTTGGAGCTTCAATGTGACAACCCTTTCTAAAATTAAGGCACCTCCAACCTAATCCCGTCATTGAGTCCTTATCTCGCCATGTAGGACTTAACAACATATTTGTCAGACTTTCCAAAACCTTTCTCCTCACTAGTTAAATTTTCAAATAAACAATATATTTTTCTCTTGTCAACTAATAACACAGAGTTGATTAAAATTTATACAATTTAAAGATTTTTCAGTGGAAGTCTTCACAAATTAGCGGAAGCCATTAATTTAAATCCTAAGTATGTGAAAAACTAGGAACCAAAGATCAAATACACACATATATATATATATATATCTATATATTATAATAATAAAACAACGATAATAATAATATCATCATGTGTCTGGTAAGGATACTATCTTTGAACCCATATATACAACCCCCAAAATATATAAAAGACATATATAAGTCGTACAATAAAATCTTAACCTACATCTCAAATGTAGCAACCCTTCAGTGGCTCGGATTTAATAACCAATCTTCTTATTGCCTGGTCTCCTACTCGATGGATCTGCACCTACCGTTATAAAAAGGACAGTGAGTATAAGAAAGTAGAAAGTAACACTGAGAGACATTTACCGACATTTCCAAATATACAACAAGTATTTGCAAGCATAACAATAGCAACTATGCTGAATCATGCTATAAGATACTTCAGCTAAATAATATGAAACAGACACTCTGATAAGCAGTAATGATCTAGGGCTGGTCGGCCGTGAGTTACATCACGTCAGCCTAATTCCAGTATTTAGGGCATAAACAATCTCATAGATGCCTTCACATCCTCATAAATACCCACTACACATGTATATATATACTTGTCATCACCCAGGTGCCATACCCCGTATGCTACACAAGCTAGTGGTGAGATGTCGACAACATCAGAAATCTAATGATCCTGTGTGCCGCCCATCTCTATCTCATCATGGTCCTAGTACAAGAACTACTTTCACAACTCAAGAAATGACACGGTTTAGGAATCCAATAATGTATTTGCATAACTAATGCACAAATGAAAATATATTTTCAATAACATAAATCACCTACCTAATAGCATGCAATTTCATTTGACTGAATTCCACTATAATAGAAAATGACATAGCACATAATTTGGAATCAATGAAAGCAATTAAACAATAGACAATGCCATGATAGCAAACTCATGAAAATGAGATAGAACAACAAAGTCATGACATCTAGAGTACAATACGTAAATCAGTCCAAATGACTATAAATGAAATGCATAGTAGGAAAGAAATGAAAATAAATATCTCAATAAATCTACTCACAATCCACTCATAGTGCCTAGGCTAGTCCGGCCTTTCGGCACCCTGTATCTTACCAACAACCTTTCGAGACTCCTCCTTAGTTTTTTGAGGTTAATTAGGGTGTTTTAAGACTTATAAAAACCATCAAAGTTAGATTAAACCAATTAGAAAAACCCCAAGCTTTTATTAGAAAATTTACTAAAATCATAGTGTTTTCCACTGCACCTTTGCAACACAACTCAGGTCTTAGCGCTGTGGTGGCGCCATGCATTATGCACCCATACCATCGCCATAGCGTCAAGCATGTGCGCTTTACTTAAAGTTCAACCTTGCACTCTAATGATCCATACACCTCAAATACACCTAAATCAAGCTTGATCATCACCAAATTGCCTAATATTTACAGGACTTAGGTGTTGAAACCAAAATCATAGTTTTTCCTAAAAATCCATCAAAGCACCTACAACTTCAAAATACTATAACTTTGTCAATTCAAATCGAAATCCAGATGTTCTTGATATCAAATTTAATGGTTTTTTGCGAGGAATCCATATCTATCAACCAATTTCGAAAATGATTTCATTTAATCTCTGAAATTAAGCAAAAACTAGAATTGAAGTAAAACTCTTAAGGTTTTTTAACAAACTTTTACAAATTGATAGTGTAAACTAGCTTACCTAGTTGTAGATCACTTCAATCATGATTAATCCCTTACAAATACACCAAAATCCTTCAAAATTTTTGATCTCCTTCTTCAGATCGCATTTTTTCCTTGTTTTGATAAAATGAAATGAATTGTCATGTTGATCTTATTCAATCTTATATATATAAAGTGAGTTGGATTTTTAGCCTTTGATCTCATTTACATCACTAATCGCTAGCTCAATTTAATGGCCCACATCTTGATTTATATCCACTAACTCTCCACTAACTATTCCTTGATAACACCATATTTAATTCAATTTGTCTTGTGATGTGTCTATATGTATCTCGAGGAACATCAATGACTAATGTTTTATCTTTTCTAACTTAGGCTTCATAAATGTAATTCAACTATTGCCACATCTAATTAGCTATTTAAGCCATAATAACCTAATCTTAACTTACCCCATCACTCTTTACCTCACTCCAACGTCGGCACTCATCTCGAGGCACATCCTCGCTCACGTCTCGACATCTATATATAAGTAGGAGTGACTTAGTAGCCCACACATATATAATACACTATACATACATCACAATAAATCTAACAAATACCTCGGCCACATGGCTAGGTCAGTGCATGTATCTCGATGTGAGTCCCATATCATGGGTTAATGATCCTGATTATGAAATAAAACAGGATTAGAAATTTGGGCCGTGACAAATCTTTTCATCGAATAGAAATTTCATCCTCGAAATTAAAATCCAAGTTAAAGCTATACATGACTCGAAAAGGTGCGGAAATGTGTTTCGTATATAATCTTCCAACTCCCAAGTGAGTTTAGAGTCACCATGGAACTGCAACTTGACTAACTTCTTCAGGATATACTTGGTTCTTAATTGCTATACCTTTCGGTCTTAAACCTCTACTAGTTGCTCCTCATAAGATACATCCTCACTCAGGTCAATCTGGCTCAAGTCAACCGTCGGTCGTACGCTTGACTATGACTTAGCCAATCGAAGCATAAAAATATGGAAGACTGGATAAATCCTTGACATCTGTAGATGTAACTCAAGCTCATAAGCAACCTTCTCGACCCATCTCCTGATCTTGAAATGCACGATGAATCTTGGTGCTAAGTTACCTTTCAAACCAAATCTGTGAAGTCCCTTCTGATGAAAAACCTTCAAATACATAATGACTGCCTCAACATATATGGGATCTATGCGATACATGTCTACATACTTCTTCTGCCTCTCATGGGCCCCTTTGAGCCTCTAATGAATCTATCATACTTTCTCCGTATGATCAACAACAATCTCAGGCCCCACTAACTCCTGGTCTTTTGGCTCAGCCTAATGCGATGGTGAGCGACACGATTTACCATAGAAAGCCTCAAATGGAACCATCTTAATGCTAGCTTGATAGTTGTTATTGTATGCAAACTCACACAACGATAGGTACTCTTCCCATGATTCTCTAAACTCAAGTACAACAACCCTGAGCATATCCTCGAGAACTTGAAACAACCTCTCAGTCTGCCCATCAATATGAGGGTGAAAGGCTGTGCTGAACTGTAATCGCATACAATACTACTCTTGCATACTTTGGCATATCCTAGACGTGTACATAACATCCCAGTCTGATGTGATAGTCAATGGTACCCCATGTAATTTGACAATCTCTCTCTCAAACAATACACTAAACTGGTCAAATGTGTAGTATGCTACAACTAGTAAGAAATTGGTAGATTTCATCAATATATCTATAATCACCCTGATAGAATCGTGTTGTTTGGCCGTCCTAGGTGATCCTTTGATAAAATTCATGGCTATTTCTTCCCACTTCCATCGTGGAATAGGAAGCAGCTACAATAATCCTCTAGGTCTACGATCCTCAGCCTTCACCTGCTGGCAAATGATAAGTGATTACTTATACAAATATATAAGGTTAGTTTAGTCATATATTTAGTATAAATATCCTTAAATGAGCTCTAAATCATGGTATCATTAATTTTTTAGGGAATTAAGGTGTAAAAGAAGGAATTGAGGAAGAAGGAAAGAAACATAGTACAAACCCACAAAAACACACTTGGCATCGTGGCTATTGGTGTTGACACTGTCGGCATACAAGGCATGGTGTGGGAAGAAAAGGAACAACATGGGAGAGAAAAAAATGAAGAAAACCAACTCTGGAAGTTCGGCGCAGTGGCGGCACTGTGGAGCATAGGGGACGACGCCGAGTATGCAGGTGACAGCGCTGAGACATCAGGGAGTGAAAAACATGTATGCAGTGGTGGAACAGAGGGCTATAAGGCACGAAGTTGGGGCAGTAAGTGACAGTGCCAGACACGCAGGAAATAGAAAGTAGAGTTTCAATTTGAGTTAAATTGTAAAGTAGGGTTTTAATTGTTATTTAAGGAGTATAAATAGGTATTAGGACATGGTACACTCATCACATACCAACTATTAGCCATCATTAGAGTAATTTAGCATAGGTTTTACATTGAGTTTGAGTATTAAGGAGTTTATGCGAAGAAAACATTGAAGACCTCACGTTTGCAATTAAAGTTTGGTTTCGTTGATTAAATTCAAGGTAATATTTATTTTTCTATGCTTTTGATTTACATAATGAATTGTGATGTGTGTTTCAATGAAGGGCGAGTAATCTATTTATTTTAGGGATCAATGGATCATATGGTATGAATCCTATGCTTTAAATATGAATAAAAAATGATAATAAAAAGTGTAATAGTTAGAATTTATATTTTATCTGAGCGTAATGCTTTAGAAATCTTGATCACGTATTAAATGAACTTAGATTTTTGGAGTTATGTTGTCCATTGAAACTTTTAATATGGACATGAACGGTATAGCCGTAAAATACACAATATCGATAGATAGTTGTTCATTAGGGAGGCGCGAATAGTAAACTTAGTCGGTTATGAATCCAATGACTTTGAACTTAAAGCAATGTAGAGCTTACGTTATTCACACCAATAGGTGGAGTTCTAGTTTGCATATTAGAATCTTCTCCGTCACGATAGTAGGTTGAAGTGGATTTGAAGAAAATATGTCTATTCTTATTAGGCATTACACACAACATATTGAGATGTACATATGAATATAAAGCAAAATATTAAATTACTTAGGTGAAGTTGTAAACTAAGATATCTTTAATATAAGAGTTGAAGTAAAGTTTAAATTGATTTATTAGAGTAGTTTAGTTAGCATAAAATTAGTTAAAAGTGATTCCCTTAGCAGTAGTTCAAATTAAATAGGTAATTAACAACTAGTGCAAAAACCTTTCCTTGAGGACAATATATGTGATCAACATAAGTCGATTGCACTATTATTACAAGTGAGCCGTTATACATGTGGCACACAATCAAGTTTTTAGTGAACTTACCGGGGGATAGGTAGCCATTAGTATTACTTAGTTACTTTGAATAGTTGTTAAGTTTTATTTTTAGTACTTTAATTTTCTGTTCATAGAAACAAAAATATCAAAAAAAAATGTGCTTATGTTTCAGTTTGACTTTTTGCACTTGATCAATTTTGTGTTTTTTAGGGATACTTAGTTCATGTGTAGCAAAGGAGAGAAGGATCTGATGCCTCACGATCTGGAGATTGATAGAATGAAAAAAGGAAAAAAAAGAAAGGTGTCAAGATGGCTGAGGAGCAAACTAGAAATTAACAATAGAGCCGTGGGAATAACCAACCCGCATGTGATCTGGTAGTGCGCAAGATATAGTGCAATGACAGAGATGCCTTTATGACTAGTTTAAGTCAAAAGTTCAGGAGACGTACAACAGAGTGATGAGGCTTCCAACCAACACCATCAAGTTTGAACTGAGACCATCTGATAAACATGGTGCAAAATATCCTGTTAAGCGGGCTATCTAATGAAGATCCAATTGCACCTGTTGAGAACTTCTTGGATAAGTGTGACACTATGCACATCACCGAAGTTACGAAAGAGGTGATAAGGATGCGACTTTTCCCATTCTCATTAGGTGAAAAAGCTAAATCCTGGTTCTAAGGGATGAATGAAGGGAGTATGACTTCATGGGTGAAAATCAATGAAAGATTTCTTGATAAGTTCTTTCCCTTGTGAAGGTCAGTGAAAGAAAACTTGAGATTAATTAGTTCAAGCAAGAAGACATCGAGTTTCTTGGCGGGGCTTGAGAAAGATTCAAAGAGATACTGAGGACATGTCTGGGACACAGATACGTGAAATGAGGACAACTTCAGATTTTCTACTAAAAGATGAACCACAGCACAAGAACGCTAATAGATGCTGCATCAAGTGGCTCTCTACTTACCAAAGATGAGGATGGAGTATTGGATCTCCTTGATCTTATGCCTTAAAATTATACCGTCGGTACTCGCTCCATAGTAAGGAAACTAGCAGGCATCTATGAGATTGACTCGCAAGCTACGATTATGGCACAACTATCAAATCTGAGTAGTCAGATGGTGAAACTTTAGATGGGACACCAAGGTTCACAAGTAGCACGACAACTCATGAATCACCAAGGCATGGTAGTTAACCAAATGACCATACATTATGGAATGGAGAATGAAGACATCAACTTCATGAACAACCAAGGCTACAGAAATAACTTCAGGCTGACAAGAGTGGCTCCTCAATAGTTTTATCAAGGATACAACAACAACAACCCAAACGTTTTGTATGTAAATCCTAATAATGCATTGAAGTTACCTCAAGGCTTCTAACAATGTCCAATAAAGGAAGCTGGGGCAGAGTATATGACTTCACCAAAGTTAATAGGGAAGTATTTGCAAGCTATGGAAGTGAGAGATAGGGAACGCCATGAGAAGCATGAGAAAGAGTTGGAAGGAATAAACTAGCCATTAAAAGGATGGATATAAGCACTCACAATCCATCAAGAATCTAGAGAGGGAAATTGGTCAACTTGCGATAGCCTTGAACTTGAGGAAAGAAGGACAGTTTCCTAGCAACACCGTCACCAATCCCAATGAGAATGTGAGTGTTATTCGTATAATGAGTACTATGGCAATAAAGGATGCAAGACAAGACCAAGTAATGACAAGCATGAAAAGATGCATGAGCACAACGTAAAAGTAAGGCAAGATGAGCTTGAGAGTTTAAAGAAGCAAATAATTATGCCTTAAAGAGAAGGAAAGGGAATAAAAAATGGAAGGCAAAGCAAAAAGATGAAGACTTCCCAAATAAGCCCCACATGGAAAATGACATGAAGTTGGTTCCAAAGAAATCAGAACCGAAGCTCAAGTTTGCCACGTGATTTCAAAAAAGAAAGATCTTGGAGAGATAAACATAATAATAAACATTGACGGTCACCATTTTAGAAACATCTTATGTGATACGGGAGCCTCGATCAATGTCATGCTACTAATGTATATGATACATGTCGACTTGAAGATCAATTGTCCAATTACGACGAATTTGCAAGTAGCAGATTGTAATTTGATACCTACTATAGGAAGAGTTTTTAATGTGCACGTAAAAGTAAGTAGATTCACATTCATCGCAGATTTTGAGGTCATGAACCACAATATGCACGACGATGTATCTATGATACTTGGGCAGCCATTATTGAACACTGCTTAAACAAACTTGTACATAAGAGAGATGAAGATTACGATGAGTATCAATGAGGGCGATGATACTAAGAAGGTTGTCTTTGTCGATGGTGGAGAACTACATCCGAACAGGAATGATATAATTATCTCCAATTTGCAGATGGAGCTTTATTGATTTAGACTCTGACTAAATGAGTGAAAAGGACATGCTATGATATTAAATTAAGCGCTACTAAGAGGTAGCCCTGAGGTTTTTAAATTTTAAGTTTTTGAATTTCAGTTAGTAGTTAGGTATTTAGTTTAATAATTACAAATAACAAGTTTTAGTTCTAACTTTCAAAAAAAATTTGTATCGAATGCCCAAAAAAGAACATTCGTCGGGTGATGATTCATCGGAATGGAAATGTCTCGCGAACTCATAAAAAAAGCGAAAAGGAGTGAATAAGTTCAAAGAGGTGAATGTAAGTTGCATGGGCAAATCAAAGGTAAAATTAATTAATTTTTATATTTTCATGAATTTTATGCGGTAATGACACCTTGTGTGAGTTATACACAAAGTCGGAGGAACGCCGGAGGAGAATCCCACAAGTTCTACAAGAAATGAAGCATAGAACTTGACGGTTGGAAAAAGTGAGGAAGGATAAATTCTAGAGGAAAAGGATGAAGGACTGTTAAATAAGAAAATGAAAAGAAGAAAAACAAAAATGAGAGAAGAAAATTAAGAAAAAAGGCGGAAGTAAACTAAAACTTTTCAAATAAAAGAATTTAGCTTGAGTACGAGTAGCTTATTGAGTTAAATTTTTATTCCAACTATGTTAAGTCCTACAGACTCTTGAAGTGCCAAAGTCTACCAAAGATGAGTTTGATCTATGCTTATTTGTGAATTCTTGAGTTTAATGAGAAATCATGACAATGTATACTTGCTACTTGAGTGTTGAAATGAAACAAACTTGTGAGTAGTGATGATTTTTGATTGAGATCTACTTTAATGTTTTGAAAGTGAAGTTATATGCGTTGTTAAGGCTACATGTCTTAAAAATGACAAGTTTTTGCAAAGAAAAACTCTTGAATGGATTGTTAACTTGAAACTTAGTGAATCGAAAGATACTCCATGAACAATGTAAATTGAATGATAACTAGTTATTAGGAGACTTAGTAGAATACACCTTTGCTCAGGAAGTGCAAAATCCTAAGTTTGGGGGTATTTGATAAGTGATTATTTATATGTATATTTTGGGGTAGTTTAGTTGTATAATATCCTCAAATGAGCTCAAAATCATGATATTATTACATTTTAAGGGAATTAAGGTGTACGAGAAGGAATTGAGGAAAAACGGGAAGAAACGGAGTAAAAACACACAAAAACACTCTTGGCACTGTGGCTGTAGGTGCTAACGCAGTAGGCATACAAGGCACAGCGTAGGAAAGAAAGGCACAGCGTGGGAGAGAAGAAAAAGTGAAGAAAACTAACACTAGAAGTCCATGGCGGCACTGTGGAGCACAAGAGATGGTGCTGGGTATGCAGGTGACAGCGGCGAGACACCAAGGAGTGAAAAACATGTATGCAGTGGCGGCGTAATGGGCTATAAGGCACATTACCAGGGCAGTAAGTGAGAACGCCAGACATGTAAGAAATAGTGAGTAGAGTTTTAATTCGAGTTAAATTGTGAAGTAGGGTTTCTAATTATTATTAAGGAGTATAAATAAGTATTAGAACGTGGTATAATCACCACATACCAACTATTAGCCACCATTAGAGTAATTTAGCATAGGTTTTACATTGAGTTTGATTATTAAGGAGTTTGTGTGAAGAAAACATTGAAGATTTCACGTTTGCAATTCAAGTTTGGTTTTGTTTATTAAATTCAAGGTAATATTTATATTCATCTATGACTTGCAATGATTTCTATAATGAATTGTGACATATGCGTTTCAATGAAATGCGAGTAGTCTATTTATCTTAAGATCAATGGATCATATGGCATGAATGCTATGCATTGAATATGAATAAGAAAGTGTAATGGTTTGAGTTTGTATTGATTCTGAGTGTAATGCTTTAGACATCTTGATCACGTGTTTAATGAACTTATGTTTTAGGAATTATTATGGCCAGTAAAGCTCTTAATTTGGACATGAATGGTACAACCGTAAAATACACAACATTGGTAGATAGTTGTTGATTAGGGAGGCGTGGATAGTAAACTTAGTTGGTTATGAGTCCAATGATTTGGGACTTAAAGCTTGCATTATTCACACATATATGTGGAGTTCTAGTTTGCACATTAGAATCTTCTCTGTCATGATAGTGGGTTGAAGTGGATTTAAAGAAATTTGTCTATTCTAATTAGGCATTGCACCTAACATATTAAGATGTACACATGAACACAAAACATAGTATTAAATTACCTAAGTGAATTTATGAACTTAGATATCTTTAATATAAGAGTTCAAGTAAAGTTTAAATTGATTTTTTTAGAGTATTTTAGTTAGCATAAAACCAATTAAAAGTGAATCCCTTAGTAATAGTTCAAATTAAATAGGTAATTGACAACTAACGCAAAAACCTTTCCTTTAGGACGATATCCGTGATCAACGTAAGTTGATTGCACTATTACTACAAGTGAGCCGTTATACTTGTAGCATGCTATCATCAAATCCCACAATTCCTGATGAACTATGATATGTCCGCCTTCATCTCAGGCTACCAAAAATGTCTTCTCATCTCATAGTATATCTTGGTCCTGCCTAGATGAACAATGAACCGGGAACGGTGTGAATCCTCAAGAATCTTAGCTCTCAGCTCTGCCACTGACGCTTTTCATAATCTACCTTTGTATCTCTGACATTGATCTATCTTTTTTGTCCACTCAGTACAATCATTATTCTAGGCTAACTCAATGAATCTCAAGTACAAGATGTCGGCTTTTAGATCCTCTAACATTTTGTGTTGACACAGTCTGTAACCTCATTTGTGCACATATCATCACTCGAGTGTCTATAGGAATATCTGACTAACTCATCATTGCAACTGCTTTGAGTAATCCATACTCATGCCTCATATGACATCTGACAACCTCAACATCTTCGGTCGGTATCCTGCTTAGCGCATCATCAACCACGTTAGCTTTTCTTGGGTGATAATCCAGAGAAAAGTTGTAGTTCTTCAGAAACTCCAACTATTTGCGCTATTTTAATGTTTAGTTTTTTTGTGTAAAGAGATATTTCAGAATCTTGTGATCAGTATTGAGTGTGAGTCTCTCTCCATACAAATGATGTATCCCAAATTTTAGATCAAACACCACTGCTGCCAACTCTAAATCTTGAGCGGGATAGTTCTTCTCATGTATTTTCAGTTGTCTTGAAACATAAGCCACAGTGCATTTATCCTGCATCAATACACAACCTAAACCCATATGAGAAGCATATGTATACACTAAGAACCCCTGTCCAGCTTCTAACAATAGTAATACTAGTCCGGTGGTCAATAACCTCTTCAGTTGAGCAAATGCTTTCTCGCACTCCTCAGACCAATCAAACACAATGTCCTTCTAAGTCAATCTGGTAATCAATGAAGCAATCTTCTAAAAATCCTTCATAAATCTATGGTAATATCTTGCTAAACCCAAGTACCTCCTAATCTCAGTAACTGACGTCGGTGCCAGCCAATCGATAATGGCCTAAATCTTGGGTGGATCTACTGCAATCCCTGTTGCTCTAACGACATGCCCCAAAAACTTGACTTTAGATAGCCAAAATTCACACTTATTGAACTTGGTGTAAAGTGTATTCTCCCCCAAAGTCTGCAACATCTCCCTAAGGTGCTACTCGTGATCCTCTTAAGTCCTTGAATATATCATTATATCATTAATGAAGACTATCACAAAGCGGTAAAAAAAGGGTCTCATCACTTGATGCATCAAGTCCATAAATATGGCGGGAGCGTTACTCAATCCAAAAGGCATGAGTGAAACTAATAGTGTCCGTATCGTGTGCTGAACGTTGTCTTGGACCTATCCTCATCTTAAGCTGATGGTTATCTTAGAGAAAAACTGTGCTCCTCTCTGTTGATCAAATAAATCGTCAATTTGTGGCAGTGGATACATCTTCCTATTTGTGACCTTGTTCAACTATTTGTAATTAATACATAGTCTCAAAGTTCTTTCCTTCTCATGGTGAAATAGAAGGTGTGATGAATCCCTTATGTCTCAAATCTTGGAGCTGACTCCTCAACTCCTCCAACTTTCTCGGAGCCATACAGTACGACTGTATAGAAATAGGTCTGGTGCCTGGTACCAACTTAATGATGAAATATTTGTCTCTCGACGGTGCTAAACTAGGTGAGTCCTCTAGAAACACGTCTGAAAACTTGCACACAAACGCAATCTCCTCAAGTCTGGGTCCTTGACTATCTACTAATGCAAGTCGACCTCTCGTGTCCTTAGCTTTTAGTGTAATACAACTCTATGTGAACATCAGGTGCCTTCGGATCTCAAATAGCACTGTCTTTCTAAAACAATCGATATGATCGCGATATGTTGCTAACCAATCCATTCATAACAATGCATTGAAATATAAAAACTCGAGTACTCTAATGTCAGCAGGTAACTCTACCCCGCCTATCTTTATTGGACATCCCTTAACAAGACAATTTGGGTAAATCCTATCCCCGGCTACAATATTCAAAATCAAATGTACACCAACTCTAACCGGTGTCAATTCAAGGATGCCTATTATGCGACCAGAAATAAAATATACTATAAAAACCAAATCAAACAAGACATATAAATCTTTACCACAAATAGTACCGTACCCTCAATAAGACCTCGTGTAGCCTCTACATCTGGCATTGCTACCATATTCCTCACAGCTCTATGTGGGTAGACTGCTGCTAGCTGCGGACAATCTCTCAACAAGTGCCCAACCTAACCACATCTATATCAAGTAATCGGCCTACGCTGACCCTGTGCCTGATCTTGGGCTCGTGCCTGTCTCTGTCCCTATCGGGAACCATCTCGGCCTTTACTACTACTTTTGCCTTGGCCTCTACCACCCCGCTACTGCTGACGTAGCACTGGTGGTACTGGAAGAGCTTGTAAAATAGTAGGAGTTGGTAATAGATGTCTTACTGGTGGTGGCAAGGGGGATCTCATAACTATATTCTAAAGTGGAGTAAGGTATAATGTGTAGGGCACAACAGATGTGGCTGCCCTTGATTCATGAGAACCTTTGTAACAACCTGTTACCTTAAGCTGGTGATTAGTGTTAATCCAAATCCTAATTAACGTGAGTTAGGCTCGTGGTTAAGTTTAGCGTACCTCGATTAGAGTGTGCATGAATTTATGTGATGATTGATGTTTGTTTTCGATGCTTAATGAATTTCATAGGCTGTGGGATAAATAGAAAATTTATACAAACCTATAATCGAGAAATAAATAATTAAATAATAAATAACCGGTACAACAAGTGCGATGAGGGGATCGTGAAATTAATTTTCACACCCAATAATACTCGTAGGCATGTTCGGTGAATTTATTGGCTAGAAAATACAAGGAGTATATATATTTATATATATTTGATATATAATAAATCTTTAAGTTTAGTTTGAATTATGTGGATTGTTTGATCACTCTCGAGATGAGCGTAAGTGTTGATTGCTTTAGAAATCGTGTCACTGTAGGGAGTGTCATCTTAACACGTTAACCACTTGATTAGCCTTAAGATAGCGTGATGTGTATCTTGAGGAAATCCATATATATAAATCCAAAATCACCAAGTTTATTCTTAATATTTCATTTTGATATTTCGAGAGTTAGTGAGAGAGAGTAGATGAAGGGTGATTAAAGGGAGGATTCAGAAATGATTTCTAGTGGAGACGTGGAGATCAAACAACTGTTAGATCAGAGATCATCACCTTGGTAAGTTGGTTTTTAAGTTTTAAGTTAAATTTTATGGTTGGTGATTATGTCTTAGTGAATTGTTGTTGTTATTGATTGGAAAGTGATTTATACCTCACTAGAGGTCCTCCCTGATGATTAGGGAGAATGTTTGAGGTTGTGGTAATGATTTGGTAATGGAATAAAAGCTTCTCAGTTATATATCTTTAGTGAGATGTATACTGATGAACAATTGAAGTCCTATGCAGGCGCATCATCAGCTAAGTTGGTTTGATTGGTAACTACAAGTCTATTCTTTAAAGCTCAGATTGGAGCTGAGACAATAATGATTTATTGAGTGATGCATTATTGAAGAAATTTATTTAGATTATTTAGTAGGTTAAGGTTGACTACTAATTATTGATATTTGGTATGGATAATCTCAAATCAGAATATGGAGCATGTAAAAGAAGTTCTTTGAACTCAAATAAAAAGCAAGGCAAGAATCTCATGGATTTCTGTAGAATATTCATTCAGGTGAAGTCCAAAATCATTATGATAAAAACGAGTTGTTGGTGATCCTGAATGAAAATTGAAGGTGTTACTTTTATAAATAAATATAAGAAATATCAACTAGTGGAAGTTGATTATAATTAACCTGGAAGGTTATATTATTCTTGCCCTATATGAATGAAAATTCATGCCCAAAAATTTATGAAGGATTAACCTAAATTGTAATGACAATTGAAGGTTGTTGATGCTGTAGTTGTAGGATTGATAAAGTATGCAAAATTCTTGTAGAAGATTGAGCGAAATATATGTGTGTAGAAAGAGTTGAGAGATTATGGAGAGCCATGATTATCATTTCGACGAGGAATCAAAAATCTACTTTTTAGTGGGGAAGAGATGTATAATAACAGGGAGGGACTTTTCTCAATCTTAACACAATATATCTGCAGCTGGTCTTAGTTATAGAGAATATAACTTTCAAGCTTGTGACTCAAAATGTGGTAGTTACTGGAGGAAATATTTTACTATGTGAGTTCTTTGGTATTAATATTATAAAGCTATAAATGTTAAGGTGTTTTCCTTAAGAATTTGTATGCTTTACTTCGTTGTCAATTGGTATGGGACGAGAAGTAATGATACAAGTTAATTTGAGCCTGAGTAATTTGGAACTACAAAAAAAGTAATAACAGACTATCTATATGCAATCACAACTCAGATAAATGGGAAAAATGTGTTAATAAAGTAAATATGGTTGATGATGTTTTGAGTAGGAGAAGAACGGACATAAAGAATGTAGCTACTGCTAGAGCTTCTCAGTTCAGACTTCTTGAAGAAGCATATATGATGATGATTCAAGTGAGTTTAGCTGACACATCAACTGGGAGAGCTAATTTCATAGCTACTAATCTGTTCTTCGGAGCTCAGATTTGTAGTGAACCGAAGATGATTCAGTAGGTGATTGGTTGTGAGAAAGCTAATCAGGATTATATAGTGCGTTAGAGATTAAAGGCTAGTGTAGATTATCCTGATTGGTTAGTTTCTGATCATGTCGCATTACGGTTTAGGGATAGATTATGGATTCCAGTTCAAGATTAGTTAAGGCAGGAATTGCTGCGTGAATCTCATAGATCTTTTTACTTTATTCATCCAGGTAACAATAAGATGTATTACAATATTAGATGTATTTATTGATGGCCCGGGATAAAGACTAATATTGATAAGTTTGTAAAAACAAATGTGAGATTTTTTCAGCAAGTTATGGCTGAGCATAAAAAACCAGGATGGTTATTACATTCACTACCAATTCCTGAGTGAAATCGAGAAAATATATCGATGGATTTTATTTTTGGTCAACCTCTGAGTTAGCATAGCACATTGTTGTATGGGTTATAGTTAATAGGTTGACGAAATCTGTGTATTTCTTGTCAGTTTCCAAGCGAGATCCTCTTGACCAATTATGTGAGGTGTACGTACGTGAGGTGTTGAGATTTCATGGAGTTCCAGTATCGACTACTTCGGTTAGAGATCTAAGATTCACATCCAGACTATGGAGTGAATTGTAGAGACAGTTGGGAACTATTCTTATCCTTAGTACGATATACCAATTGCAGACTAATAAGCATACTAAACAGTTGATTTTAATGTTATAGGATATGCTTCGAGCTTGTGTCTTGGAGTTTGGTAATAACTGGAATAAATACATTTCTCTTTGTCAATTGATTCATAACAATACAAAGAGAATTTTGATGATTTGCCAGCGTTTGACTACGACACAGCTAAGACATAAGAGATACGGCGATAAACATCATAGGTTGTTAGAGTTTTCAAAGGAAGATCTCGTTCTGTTGAAAGTCTCACCTATGAAAGAACTTTACAGATTTGGGTTGCAAGGTAAGCTAGTTTCAAGGTATATTAGACCATTTAGACTACATAAAAAGGATTGGTCCTATTGTTTACAGGTTAGAGCTGCCTCCTAAGTTCGTTAGAGTTCATATTGTCTTCCACATGTCAATGCTTCATAAAACGGAGACTTAGTTCACTCCAAGGATTGATTGGAATGAATTTAATTTTTTAGAAGGCTATCTTACGACGAATAGCTAATTCAAAGAGAACTAAATAGATTCCTTTGGTTAAAGTGAAATGGCAATTTCACGAAGGTGAGGAACTAACCTCGGAGCGAGAATGTTATATGAAGGAACAATTTCCATTTCTCTTCGAGACTACAACTAACTTTACATTTGCTTTAATTTCGAGGAAGAATTTGCTTTAAATTGGGAGACTTTAACGACCTTTTACCTAAAGCTAGTGATTAGTGTTAATCCAAATCCTAATTAAGCCTAGTTTGGCTTGTGATTAAGTTCAGCATAGCTCGATTAGCATGTGCGTGGATTTGTGTGATGATTGGTGTTTGTTTGGAATGCTTAAATTTTTTTATAGGTTTTGGGATAAATGGAAAATTAATACAAACCTATAATCGGGAAATAAGTAATTTAATAATAAATAGTTGGTGCACCAAGTAAGACGAGGGGGTCATGTAATGAATATGCACACCCGAGAATTCTCGTATGCATATCTGATAAATTTATTGGCAAGAAAATACATGGATTATATACATATTTGATATATAAAAACATAATAAAACTATAAGTTTAGTTTGAATTATATGGATATTTTGATCAGTCTCGAGATGAGCGTAAGTGTTGATGGTGTTAGAATTTGTGTCAATTTAAGGAGTGTCATTTTAACATATTAACCACTTGATCAGCCTCAAAATAGTATGATGTGTATCTCGAGGAAATCCATATATAAACCCTAAATCATCAAGTTTATCCTCACTATTTCATTTTGATATTTTGAGAGTGAGAGAGAAATAAAGTAGTTGAGGGTTTGAGGTGATTGAGGGGAGGATTCAGGAGTGATTTCCAGTGGAGATGTGGAGATCAAACAACTGTTAGATTAGAGATCATCACCTTAGTAAGTTGGTTTTTGAGTTTTAAGATAAATTCAATGGTTGATGATGATTTCTTGGCGAATTGTTCTTGTTATTGATTGGAAAGTGATTTATACCTCACTAGAGGTCCTCGCTGATTATTAGGGAGAGTATTTGAGGTTGTCGTAATGATTTGGTAATGGAATAGTGGCTGCTACCCTATTCACTGTTGAGACAGTGCTGGGTGGTGCGCGCTCTAAGTAGTAGAGGAGCGCTCTCTCACCCTAGAAAATATCAACTATGCTAATTTTGATTAAAATTTCCTGAGGTCTTAGGGCCTTACGTAGGGGTTCTAAATATAGGGTATTATACCTTTCTTGATCATAAATGGTTTGTGATAGGTGTTGGGTCACTGAGAAAGCATGAGTGACCCGAAAACTTATGAAGTTTCGAAATGGAGACTTAAACCAAGGTAAGTATGGATTCGCTTATTATCAATGTTGCCTGACTATTTTAGTATATATAGTTCAAGTAGTTTATGGACTGAATGGGGAGACTACGTACACATTGATGATTTTAATAAATGCAAAATAGTGTTTAATGTGACCCACAAGAGTAACTCCTTGTTTTGAGAATAGGTTTATAAGATGCGAGGTTGATCTCCCGACCTATATATAACTCCTGCTCAATTCAATAGGTTGTGTCGATTACATATTCACTATAGGGTTTTGGACAGAACCATTGGACATTAATGGATTGGCTAGAGAACACATTGGCCAATGTGTTGGTCTAGTAATCGCATTAATGGGGTCAGTGTGTAATTGACCCTAATTTTATAAATAAAACGGGAATTACAGTGTAATAGTCATCGACATACGGACTTGCATCTATTATTTATTGAAATATATGCTTTCCATAATCCGTTAGTTAACATTGGTGCATATTGTTATTGTATAATGTTCTCGATTATTATATGGAATGTTAATGGCTTTGTAAATCCCTTATTGAGCAAGTTGGAGTGCTTACCCCAATTAACATTTTACGAAAACTGACGAGCGTTACGACTATAGAATAGAAAAGATTTAAGAGTCTTGATCTTCTCTTCGATGTAATGAATTTCCCCTTGTCTTATATATTTGTATTGGATTACAATTTTGTAATATCACAAGGGATAAGAGGTTTTGTACAACCGAGGTTTATTCCGATTTGACTTGGTTTTTTATATCGTTTAAATATCGAAAAAAGTTTTAATTTTCGCTGCGTATGATTTTTGTTTTACTTCGATATTCGATATACAATTGTGTTTATCACAGTATTGAAGGAGAGGCTGCTAGCTCTAGTAAAGTCTAGCGGATTATCATGGCTTAATTAGGATTTCAGGACTGGTATCGCCCTAATCGGGTTAGGGGATGCTACAAATTTTCTCCCATTTCCTATATCCCTTGCCCCTATGTTTTATTTTCTCAAACTCAGCGGCCCGATCGGCTGAAAATCTTGATCCCAATGGTGTCCCATTTGCAACTCTGCTAAAATAATAAGTCTCGTAAGAAAGTGTCCGCTCATATATCTCAATCAAAGTCTTGGCACCTGAACTGACTACATAAAACACTATGGTTGGCCTCTGCCTATCTCTGTAGTGATACACATACTCGAAATCATTTATCACTAAATCTCCAGGAAACAGCCTTATATAGACGTATTTGTCTGTGTAGCTCATCACAGACTCATCAGCTACCTGTCTTAAGTTCATGAACTCCTTCCTCAACCTCTTCATCACTGCATGTGGGAAGTACTGCTAATAAAACTATGGATCCCAAGACTCAAAATTTCCATTAGAAGCTATCGTTGAATGCCAAAAAATATCAGCATCTCTCTGTAGCTTATACGATGAAATCTTAGCCCGAAGTCTATCCTCAATCCTCAAAACCCTATGAAACTTCTCATGAGACAATATCCACTTCTTATTCTTCTTAAAGTCTCATTGTCCATCAAAATAAATAGGCTTTTGTCTAATGAAATCCTTCACTAACTGAAAATCATCAACAGATGGAATATGAGGCTGACTACCACTAGCACATGCATCTTGCCTGTCGCGTGAATATGCCATCGGTGTCTTCAAGTTTATAGCGAACGCAAATCAGTTATTACGTACATATCGCATATATATACATATAAAAACTAAAAAAAAACACTTAAGAATTTCCCAAGCTCACTTTTACTAACTTCCCAACTAATGGTTTCTAGGCAATGATCATCTGGTTTCTACATCAAAAAATTGTATTTTATGGAAACTCAAAGGTTAATTATTTTTACAATTGGTTCTAATACCAACTGTGACGTCTCCTTTTAAAACTAGGGCACTGCTTGACCTGATCTCGTCATTAAGCCCTAATCTCACCACATAGGACTTAACAACATATTAGTCAACCTTTCCAAAACCTTTCGCCTCACTAATTAAATTTTCAAATAAAAATTATATTTTTCTCTTGTCAACTAATAATTCAAAGTTAATTAAAATTTAAAGATCTTTAAGCGGGAGCCATTAATTTAAATCTTAAGTATGTGGAAAACCAGAAACCAAAGATCACATGCACATATATATATAATAAAATATCATCATGTATCAGGTCAGGATACTATTTCTCAACCCATATATATAACCCCAAAAATATGTAAGAGACATATATAAGTCGTACAACAAAGTCTCAACCTACAATGTCAGATATAGCTGCCCTCTAGTGGCTCAAAGGTAATAAGTGATTTTATTCTTGCCTGGTCTACAACTCGATGGATCTGCACCCACCGTCATAAAAATGACGGTGAGTACAGAAAAGTGGAAAGTAACACTAAGAGACATTTATCCACATTTCCAAGTATACAATTAGTATATGAAAGCATAACAATAGCAACTATGCCGAAAAAGAATCATCATTTAAAATACTTCGGTTAAACAATATGAAACTGACACTCGGCTAAGCAGTAATGATCTAGGGCCGGTCGGCCGTGAGTAACATCAAGTCAGCCTTATTCCACTATTTAGGGCATAAAAAATATTATAGATGCCTTCACATCCTCACAAATGCCATTACACATGTATATATATCCTTGTCAACAACCTCGGGTCCCATACCCCGTGTGCTGAACAAGCTAGTGGTGAGATTCCTACAACTCGAAAGTCTAATGACCCCGTGTTCCGCCTATCTCTGTCTCATCATGGTCTTAGATATAAGAACTACTTTCACAACTCAAGAAATGACACGGTTTAGGAATCCAATAATGTATTTGCATAACTAATGCACATATGAAAATAGATTTTCAATACTATAGATGACCTACCAATAGCAAGCTATTTCATTTGACTAAATTCCATTACAATAAAAATGACACAACACATGATTTGGAATCAATAAAACCAATTAAACAACAGACAATGCCATGATAACAAACTCATGAAACAGAGATAGAACAACAAAGGCATGGCATCTAGAGTACAATAGGTAAATCAGTCCAAATGACTGTAAATGAATATCATAGTTGGAAAGAAATGGTAATAAATATCTCAATCAATTTACTCACAATCCACGCAAAGTTCCTATGCTATTCCAGCCTCCCAACACCTCGTATCTCATTAATAACCTCTCGGGACTCCTCCTTACTTTCTTGAGGTTTATTAGGGTGTTTTAAGAATCATATAAACCATGAAAGTTTGATTAAACTAATTAGAAAAACCCCAAACTTTTATTAGAAAATTTACCAAATTTCCAGTGTTTTGGCGTTGTAGTGGCACCATATGTATAAAGTTCACGATGCTACCACGGCGTCACCTTTGTATCACACTAGATGGATACGGCGCCGTGTCCACTGAACTTTTGCCACACAACTCAAGTTTGGTCACTGTGGTGGCGCCGTGCATTATGCATCCACGGCGTGGCCACGACATCCAGCCTGTGCACTTTACTTAAAGTTCAACCTTAAATTCTAATGATCCATACGCCTCAAATACACCTAAATTAAGCTTGATTCAAAAATTTACTGGACTTAGATGTTGAAACCCAAAATCATAGTTTTTCTTAAAAATCCATCAAAGCTCCTATAACTTCAAAATACCATAACTTTGTCAATTCAAATTGAAATCAGAGTTTTCTTGATAGAAAATTTGTTGGTTTTTCGCGAGGAAACCAAATCTATTAACCAATTTCGAAAATGATTTCTTTTACCCTCTAAAATTAAACAAAAACTAGAACTTTAGTAAGACTCTAAGTTTTTTAAACAAACTTTTATAAATTGATCGTGTAAACTAGCTTATCTAGTTGTAGATCACTTCAATCTTGATTAATCCCTCACAAATTCACCAAAATCTTTCAAAATCTTTGATCTTCTTCTACAGATCTCCTTTCCTCCTTGTTTTTATCATATGAAATTAATTTGCATGTTGATCTCATTCAATCTTTTATATATATATCTATAAAGTGAGTTGGATTTTTAGCCATTGATCTCATTTACATCACCAATCTCTAGATCAATCTAATAACCCACATCTTAATTTGCATCCACTAACTCTCCATTAACTATTCTTTCATAACACCATATTGAACTCAATTTTCCTATTAATGTGTCTACACGTATCTCGAGGAACTTCAATGACTAATATTTTATTTTTTCTAACTTAGGCTTCATTAATGTAAATCAAACTATAGCAACATCTAATTAGCCATTTAAGCCACAATAACTTAATCTTAACTTATCCCATCACTCAGTCCCACGTCGACACGCATCTCGAGGCACATCTCTGCTCACATCTCAACATCTATATACAAGTACACGTGACTTAGAAGTTTCACATATACAATATATTAATCATATATCACAACAAATCTAATATAAACCTCTGCTACATGCCTCAAGTAATGCACGTATCTCGATGCAGGTTCCACATAACGGGCCAATGATCTGAATTAAAAAATTAAATTAGGATTAGAAATTTGGGTCATGACAAATCTTCCCAACTAATGAAAATTTCATCCTCAAAATTAAAATCCAAGTTAAAATTATACCTGACTTAAAAAGGTACAGAAATCTATCTCGCATATAGTCTTCCCGCTGCCAAGTGAGTTCTGAGTCACCATGGAACTGCCATTTGACTAATATCTTCGGGATAGACTTACCTCTCAAGTGTTGTACCTTTCAGTCTAAAATTTACATTGGCTGCTCCTTATAAGATACGTCATCGCTCATGAAAATCTGGCTCAAGTTAACCGTCAATCGTAAGACTGATTTTGACATAACCAATCAAAAGCATAGAACGATGGAACATTGGATGAATCCCTGACATCTATGGAGGTAACTCAAACTCATAAGCAAACTTTCCAACCAGTCTCTTGATCTTGGAAGACCCGATGAATCTCGGTGCTAACTCTGAAGAAGTTGGAGCTTGAAGGAATATTCTAGAGGAGATTAAGAATTCCAATCTTAAAAGACTCACTTTAAAGAAAGTAATCAATGAAAAACCTAACCTTTTATTAATTATATTTTTCGATTTTTCATCGAGTTTTTTATTTTTATTTAGGTTAGAAGCTAAATTTTAAGATTTTTACTCTAAATTAGTTTTGATGTCGAATGCTTTCAAATATAATACTAGTATGGGAGTGATGTGATAATGTTTATTGATATCGAATTTTTGAACTATTTTTAGCATACGGAGAATGGATTAAATTTTATACGAAAACTAATTTGAGACTAAGTTTCAAATGAGTTTGGAGGTTTTGTGTTTGTCTATCGCTTGACTTGAATTAATTACGAACAATTTTTTTATTAATGATGTTTTATCGATAAATTTCATATGGATTTTAAACTCGTGATTTATAAACGACTTTCTCTAATGAATTTCTCTTTATTAGATAGATAAGTTGGACTTTACCTTATTAGATAGATAAGTTGAACTTTACCGAATGCTTTGCAACAATTTGGTTTTAAATGGTTTTACAGGTTTATTCCTTTACTTGTACCTATTGAAATGGACGAAAGTGGAAAGGGTAAAACTTGAGGGATGAGAAAGAAAAAGGAAGATAGTAGGGAAACCCAATGATAAATATGAAGTTTCCTAAATCCAACTCATAGGAATTTCTTTCAATACACATACAATTAGACTACAAAGAGAGCCTACTCAACTTTTATCATTCAACTATAATTCAGAGGAAGAATATGAGGATGAGGAGGACAAAGTAGAACAAGAGATATCGACGGGGTGAAGAAGTATGTTCTTAGAAAGGAAAATTTTATTAATGATAAGGCCTATACCAAAATTAAGAATTATTTAGTGAGAGAAAGGAAGTTTAGCCCAGAGAGGGGATTCAATGTGAAGAATGAATCGAAATATAGGCTTAGGATCTTAGGTATCATTGATTCAAGAAACAGGGGATTATTGACTAGGGACTATAACCATTTAGACCTTGATGGTGTTCCTAGTGAGAAAGGAGGTGACATTTTGGTGAGAGAGTTTTATGTGTATGCATATGGATGTGACAACAAAACAGATTCACGAGTTAAAGGAAAAATAGTGGGTTATTCAGCTGCAAGAATTAACTGGTACTTTTATTTACTGAAATTTCACCAAAGAGAAAATGATGAGTACCCAAAGCCTGAATATGTGATTAAGTACCACTCTCCTACTGAGTAAATTTGGGGAAGATTAGAGGCAATCCATGGTGATGGATTTAATTTAGACATGGGGGAATGCCCGAAGCACATCACTAACAAATTTTTTGGAAGATTACGAAAGTATGGTGTTAGTTCAACAATGCCAACTTACAACCAAGCCTGCAATATTATGGGATCGTGAACTACAAAGTCGCCTTACTTTACTACATTACTATGTGATTTGGGATATTTGGATGTTGGCAATATTATCTATGAATTGATTAGGAGTCCCATTACGATGAAGAATAATAACGGATTACCATTTTCTTTGATGATCACGACTTTTTGTAGAGAGCAGATCGAGTAAACATGGCAGGACTTAAGATGGATTTTTTACTAGAGAAGACCATCACGGATGAAGTAATAGAAAGATATAAGAAAATTGACGGATATGAAAACTCCAAAGATGAGAGGGAGAAGGCTGAGATAGCCAGAAGAGAGACATAGAAAAGAAAAAAATATAGATGATACGAGGAGAGTTTTAGAAGAAATGTTGAGAGCTAGAAACTATCCGAATGTGGAGCAACCTTCTAGGAACTATGATGGACTTTACATGGAGGAGTTGGATTTGGTCTTAATTATGTGCAATCAAATGAGAACTCTGAGGAATCAAGAACTAGTGTTGGAGAACCAGAGGGCCTTAGCAAGGATCATTCACATGATGGAGAGAACGATGTCTAGAAGATATAGAAGACAAGGAGGTGTAGAGGTTCTTGTACCGTTTACACAAATGAAGGTACCAACTAATGGTATTTTAGATGATCAACTACCTCAAGGTCAGGACTACAATCTCTATGATCCCGCTGCGAGTTACCAATCCTAGAGGATGATCCAGTGGAGGATTATGATTGTGTGACTTCTAAACGAAGAAATTGATTTCCTTACTACACTTTATCTTCTTTGTCTTTGGGTTGTAATGTGTGAGGTCTTACATGTTACTTTAGTGATATACTATGTGATCTGTCCTGGTGATATAATATCTTTCATTTGTGCTTTACAATTTGATACATTTATTATGGTACTATAGTATTACATTTGATGACGATGCTACATTTGTTATATTGATGATGGTTTATTTTAATTTTTATGCACTCTATTTGATGATATTTAGATATTGAGTTTATTTATATATTGATTATCCAATTTATGATTATATCAATTCATTTATACTTTATGAGGTATATTTGTTTTGTTGGAAACCCGACTTAATTTTTAAACCTTAAGGACAAGGTTTGGGATGAGTTTGGGGTATTTTAGGTGAAACATAGCAATAGCAAAAGCAAGAAAAGAAAAGAAAAGTAGAAAATAAGTCAGGAATTGATCCAAAAAGTTCAAACTTTTGATCCAATAGTCAAGTGAGTTGATGAAATTTTTCAAATTTCTTCGAAACTCAAGTATGAATTTCATTTTTCTTAATTTTTAGTTAGCGATATAATATAATGGAATGAATATATAATAGATTTTGAATGGAAGTGATATTCTTACTACCCAAGTATATTCTGTGATAGAAGGAATCAATTTTTATAATAGTTTGGAAATGATATTTTTACTATATTGATTGCCTTGTGTTAGTCATGAAATGGGTAGAAGATCGAAACAATAGTGCAAGATGAATAAGACAAATTTCTAAGAATTTTTTGATACGAAGGCTATTGATTAAGTATTTTTATAGTATATATAAAGTTATATCACAATTGAAAGAAGAAACAGGTTAGAAACTGATGAATTTCTATAAGTTAAAATACTTTCTTCAACTTTAGTGGACGATGAGAAGTGCTAACAAGAGTTTACAAATATATATAGAGAGTCCTATAGATTTCATAGGAAATGGAACAGAGAATCTATAGTGCGAAAAATGTGAGAATGTCTATAGGAAATGGAGCAGGGACTCAAAAGTCAAATGAAAAAATATATATAATAAAAAAATAATAATTAGGATGAAGTATAAACAAATGAGAGATGAAAAAGGTGGATGTTCTTAAACTCTTTAAAGATAAGATTTAGCTATAGTATTTGAAGCTAAGGTTAAGTGAAATATTTCTTAATCTGACACCTTTTTACCGATATATTTATTGGTATCTTGGCAAAATTCTTATTGAATTTGATTATGGTGCTATTATAAAGTATTAATGGCCTTAGTATTGAACTTTAAGTTCTAAGGTGTATTGCATTGGGTGGTTGACTTATCATTGATGAATGATTTGTTTTGTCTAAATCATTATATTCTATCATAACTTCTACTTACTTGTGGGTAATATGTTTCCATTTGAAGATCACTTCTATTTAAAACTTCTATAATTTAATGTTAAGATGAATTAGATTGAAATCAATATATAAATAATGAAAAGAGAATATGATTGAGAGTATTCCTTTGCTCGGGATAGCAAAGTGCTGAGTTTGGAGGTATTTGACAAGTCAATAATTAGACATGTTTTATAGTGTAATTTTGGTTGATTTTAGATATAAATGATGATATAACACTAGGTATTCTCTTATTTTAGTTATTTCTGGATTTAATTAGGAAAAATGAATAAATAGAAGAAAAAGAGGAAGAATAGCAAAACTGTCAATTGGATAACAAATCCAGTGATTAGCTAGCGATATTAAAATACAAAAGAAATCACTATCTGAATTGGTAGAAGAGAAGAGCCAGCGAATCATCAGCAAATTGAAAATACATAAGGAATCGCCAGATGAATCAGTGGATCACAAAGAGCTTTTTCCAGTGATTAACTCAATGATTTGTGTAAACTTAAGAATCGTTGACAAATCATTGAGGTTGATTACGGGTTTTTTAGACTACTACGAAGAATTTAAGTTTAACTAAGATTTGTATAACTTAGGAAACTATAAATAGGACCTTAGGGTCTCGAAATTAGGAGCTCTCTTTTAGTCCTTTTTTTTCTCTTAACAAGTTTGTGAGAGTTGTAAGTTAGTTTATATTGAGTTTATGTTTGAAGCTACATTGGAGCTTTGTTTATTTCATTAAGAAGTATTTATTTAATTATGTCGTTCAATTATATTTTGTGTTATTTTTTCCAGCATGAGTGAGTAGTTTATTAATCTAAACGAACCCTAGACATGTATATTCTTTGGATTGCTATATAGTAATCATTAAGGAATCATGTACTTAATACATTAAATCTGATCATACATAACAATAACGATTTTAATAAGTTATTTTTGTGTATTACGACTAATGATGATTGATATTGTATGCATAGTTGTAAATATATAGTATGATATTTTGATTCTGAATTTATGTTTATGATTATTGAGAACAATTATAGAAGTAGTAACTAGGATTAATCTATAGGGTCATATTACCCGAGTGGTTGTTCTAGGTGATTATGTTCTAAGTTACTTATTAATTGTCATATTCTAATTAATATCTTATTTAGATTATGCATGATTTTCATTGAATGTTAATACTATTATAATTTTTATTTTATTGCATTTTATCCAATATGTAGATTTATAAGGATAAGGATATGACTTATTTTCCATGAATATAGGAAAATTGATGGTTTGTTGAAGGCTATCAACCTATTATGAATTAGGATTTAATGATTCCAAGATTCCATTTAATATGATTATAACTAGTATATGAAGTACCATTATTTTTATGCAATCCAAGTATATTACATTGTTTAGTGGGGATTTGTTTGTATGTTTGTTTAGATATTCATATTATATTAAATTTTAATTTTGTTGGATTAGGTTTGCATTGAATTGTTTGAATTAATTTAGTTAGTTTAGTTAATTAAGTTAATAGTTATAGTTTTTAGTTATTTAGTATTTCAATTCCCATTTCATTAGATTAATTAAATTAAGAAAAAAAATACAAAAATACTTTCCTTAGAAGTTTGCAAAGTTCCTTTGGAGACGATATCTCATTTACCACTACTACAAATAATAGGAAAATATGAGAAACTATTAAGCACGCTCGACACGTGTAACCTTTCTTCTAATTTCCTTTGTTGTTATGTCAATCTCCGAATTGTAAGGTACTAAGTCTTTATCACCTTGACTATGCATGCACTAACTATTCCTTGAGAAAGAAAGCACAAAAGATCATGTGTAGATTGTCAAACTTAAAACTAAAACTTTTCTTTTATAAACTTGAAAAGTAAATTGCTGAAAAATAAAATCTTAACAATTGTGTAAAATAACTAAACTACTGTGTGGCTACCTATCCCCGGCAACGACGCCAAAAACTTGATCGTAACCGCAAGTGTAACAATTTAATTGTAGTAATAATGTAATCAACGAAGGTTGATTACGGATATAGTCCTTAGGGAAATGTGTATTTGGACATAATTCACTTAGTTGAATTTACTCTATTGTTAAGAAGATCTCTTTTTAATTTATTTAACTAAACAACTCTATTATATAAAACAATGTAAATTAACTTATACTCTTATATTGAGAAGACTCTTAGTTCACAACTTCACCTAGGTAATGAATTACTACGCTTTCATCTCATACTTCCTTCATCTTCATTAAATATGTGGAATGTTTAATTAGAGTAGAAAAATTTCCTTCATATTCACTTCAACCCACTGTTGTGGTGGAAAAGTTCCTAATGCGCAAACTAGAACTCCATCTATTAGTGTAAATAACGTAAGTCTCATATAGCATTAAGTCCTAAATCTTTAGACTCATTACCACTTAAGATTACTATTGGTGCCTCCCTAGTCAATAACTATGTATCGAAATTATATATCTTACGTTTGTATTGTTGATATCCGGTTTCAAAGCTCTAATGGCCATGGTGTTAATGATATAAATCTAGTTTTGGAGCCTTATTAAGGATTGAAATAAAAATTGACTTGAGGTGTTCTGATAGGCTGACTAGATTATCTGGGGATTAAGGTAATCTAGGCCGGTCAGTTGTCTTAATGGCGAGGGGCTAACAAGTATTTATATTATTATAAGTAGTAAACATCCCTAACTAACTCAAACAACTTATAGTTATCTAAAATTCATGAAATCTTGCCTAACGACTCACTGCAATTTGTGTAAGTGAGGAATCGCTGGGAAAATCCTGAAAATTGAGCTCTCTGGTCTTTTCTTGTGTCCATTGATTTGGCCAGCGATTTATATGATATCTCATCACCAGCTAGACCGAAATCGGCCTGATCCGACTAGATTTGAGGCCCGTGTTTAGTTTGACTAGGTTACGTGGCTGTGCTCGATGGTAGTATACCATAAGTAATAAAATAATATTTTTAGTATGTGTGTAATATTTAATAAATAATTAAATAATTATAAATGCAGGCGTGACACAAGACAAGGCGAGGTGTAGTTTCACCTCGAGAAACGTGTTAGGCGGGAAATACATGAATTAGTCTAGTATCATGATCTATTACTAACTTGATTTAATATGGCCTAAGTAGTGTATTAAAATTGATTAATGTGCATATGGTTTGATTGTAAATATAATGAAATTCAAGGGCAACTTTTAAATTTGTGGAATTAAACTTGCATATAATTAATTTAAAATGGACAAAATAGGAAATGTCATATGATATGTGTAGGTAGACCAATAGAAAATAAGGTGCGTGTTAGGTGTCATGCAAAAATGGACAAGTGGTAGTTTGATTTTGACTTAGGGAATGTGATGACATTTGTTGTAGAAAACCTTGCATCTGTAGAGACCGTTGCAATTGTTATTGAAATTTTTAAAGATCCAAGAAGGTTGATGCTAAAGAGTATGAGTCTAAATTAGTGGAGCTTATCGAAAGAATGAAAGAAGACAACTCCATTAAAGCTCTTAGTATATTTTATTCACCTAATTTCAACAAAAATTATGTTCCAAGTTGTTATTATTGATGAGTTTTGGTATTTGTGGGTTCATAAGTGTAGATCGACCCCTTAATTAGTGAAAATCCATTATCGGGATCATTGTGGAGATTTTTATGATTGTTGAATTGTGTTATGTGAAAAAGAAGATGAATAGTAACTTTACTTAATGGTGATTGGATATATATTGCATCTAATTTGAGTATAAATGATTGCATGATGGTGTTGGAACTTAATGGAGTTGTTTTTAAGTCAAATGGACCGAATCTGAGGTGATTTAGGTTTTCTTAGACTCAAGAATCGAAAGCCTTAGAGTTGTATAAGTTGGAGCTTCCTCAAAAGAGGATAAATTTGTTGGGGCATGTGCCCTAAGTCAATCCATTAATTGTCTTTATGAATACTTTTAGTTAATAAAATACAGGATTTCATTTGCTTATTATAATTAATTTGCATGTTTACATTATAATAAGATCCATGGGTATTTACAGAAATATCCTAAATGTCCCTAGTCGATCATTATACTGGGAACTATAATGAATTAAGACTAGTGTGAGTCTTGATTGATGATCATATGATGATTATACGTATAGGGATACGAATAAAGATCACTTGTTAAGGAACAAAGTACTGGACCGACCCGCTATGAAAACATCACATGGATTAAGTCATAGTTGTTTCTCATGATAGGTATATTTTACAGTCCTCTGACTTGAGATTACCAGAGACTTCAACATTAGGAACACAGTGATTTGACACAATTAAACGTTGTCTTTAACCGGACAATTATAAAGATTGTGATTGGTTACTGTGTGAGCAATGTGATGAAGTTGCGTAATTGAGATAGAATTTGTCCATCTCATATAAAGAGAGATATCCAGTGGATCCCTCGATGTGTTAGACTGTTAAAAGGCCTAGTCTAAGTGAATTGATATTGATCAATGTCACTTGGATGTTTTCAGTCTACCTAGAGATCGAGACTAGTACGATTAAACATGTTGGATGACAATTCTACGCTTTATGTTTGATCAAAAGGATATCGTGTGACAAAAGGATGTTATATACACTATTGATTAGGTTGTATCGATTTGATATTCGTACAACTTGGGTAGTCATAATGTCTTGCGAGAGGCCGCTTATGACTTGTATACCAAAATGTGTTTTGGTACACTACCAAAGTTGTATGAGCCTATTGGGTCGCACACTAAGAATGGTTTTGCGAGATTTTAAGATGGTTCAGTAAAACGAATTTTATATGATAAAATTCATGACAGAAACGTCCTTGTGGTGTATTACACTTATACTTCTTTAAGTAGGGGTATATGTGTAATTTACTTAACCGTCTATATACAAGGGTTGTATAAATAGACGCTTTAAGTTAGAACACACTTGAGGAAAAATTAAGGGCTGAAACTCTATTTTCATTTTAGAAACGTTTTACGGTACGCTCGAATCGTTTTGGAGAGAAACAAAAGGTTTGGTATTCTCTCGAAGCTAGCACTTCAAATCTCAGTCGCCGTTCGCGTGTGGACCGCTGGTAGAGGGCGTTTGTTGTTGCCAGCGCCTTAAAGATCGATCGACCTTCAGAAAGGTATATTGCGACCGAGGTATGATTAAATTTTCATGGTTTAAACGTTTTTAATGGAATTAGATTCGGATCCTATTGGGGATTTGTCAAAATTGTTTTGTAATTTTCGCTGCGTATGTACCCCAAAACCCAACAGTGGTATCAGAGCCTTCGAGTTCGATTCCATTAAAAACATTGCATGTTTTCTTCTGATATATACATGATATATGATTGAAAGCATGTTAATAGTTGATGTATATGTGATATACATAAGTTTTCTGTTAGATTTATTATCATGTTTTGTGTATATGATACATATATTAGTGATTTAATTGAAATCAGTTTCGTACATCCTAGTAACCATGTTAGGTTAATTTGAATAATTTTAATGAATTGAATTTCGTGTTCTGTGATCCATGACACCATTAGGTATAATCTTTGTTTTTCGTGTATCGATGCATGGATGAAATCTCTGTAATTCAGTTTGCATATTTAGGTTACATTGTTTTACGTTTCTTAAATTTTATAAGTCTGAATATTAATTCGAAACTAATATGATTAGGTTCGATTGGGATAGTAGTTCATGATTCAATGACATGTTTGTGATTATTTGGATTAGGACCGAAATTGCAAATAATTAATCTTCGAAATTGTTTATTTATCTATTTATATCTATTTTGTTATGAAATTTCTATTTGATAAGAGATAGATAACAAATTAGATTAATAGATATTAGCAAAATCGGTTTCGTTATCCCTATTGGATAGGAGATAAGTTATTGGTGATATGCTAGGATTCAAATATCTTAAGTCCTAATTGGATTAGGATAAGATGATTAGTTAGATGTGGGCCCGGGTTAATTAAAAATATTTTAATATGCTTAATTTTGGATAAATTAAGGGGTAAATTTAGGATAATAAAATCAGCGAAAAATATGATTTTCTATAGCGAATTTTAATTTTCGGAATTGAAATTTGTTTTCTAAAAAATTTTTATTTCAAATTGTTTAGTGATTGAACAAATCAATAAAATATATGATATTTCATTGTTTACATAAAATCAATAAAACTGAATAAAAATCCCTCTATTAAATTTTAAGTCTCTAGCCATCCATTTTAAACACTTGTCAAGGCTTCGATCACACTAATATAGTTTCAGCCATAGCTGGGTGTATTGTGTTATCTTGGTAAGACAAGTTGGGTAAGAGTTACCTAAATGTTTAAAATGGTCCGACTTAATAAAGCTATCAAAATAGTTTTGAGCTTTAGGCACATGATGAGATAAAAACATGCTAAGACATAAGATGTCCCGTACCTCATAAAAGTATATAAAATTACATAAGATGTAATTGGTAACTGTTACCTACCTAAATAATCTAGTTTTGTGTTGCATGCCATAGCTGTCATAGAATTAGGTGAAATATGGATTTTAGTCCCCTAAATAAACAGTATGTTTTAGGAGGGTTGTTAATTTAGTGGGAGTCTATTCCTCTATAATAAAATAAATTTAGCATAATCTTTATTGTAGATCAATGGCCTCTTCAAGTAACAATAATCCCCTGTGACCGCGATCCATCCTTGAGAAGGATAAGCTATCTGGGACTAACTTTCTTGACTGGTTCAGAAACTTGAGAATCGTTCTCAAGCATGAACGCAAGTTGTATGTCCTGGATGCTCCAATCCATGAGGACCCACCAGCCAATGCTATGAAAGTTGTGAAGGATGCGCATAATAAGCATGTCAACGATTCTACTGATGTTGCATGTATTATGCTGGTAATAACCAACATAATAAGTTGTTCCAACAACAAGCTAGGCAAGAAAGGTTCGAGACAGTCAATAACCTACATTCTTGCAAGATGACTGAGGGTGCGTAAGTTAGTCCTCATGTTCTTAAGATGAAGGGCTATGTTGACCAGCTTGATAGACTTGGATTTCCCATAAGCCAAGAGTTGGCTACGGATTTGATCCTGAATTCATTACCAGTGAGTTACTCACAATTTGTGATGAACTACAATATGAATAATATGGAGAAATCAATTTCAGAGTTGCATTTGATGCTCAAAACTGCTGAACAAAATATCAAGAACTCTAGTAATGTGTTGATGGTCCAAAAGGGAAAGGGAATGAAGAAGAAAGGCAAAGGCAAGGCTAAAGTTGCCAAGGCTGCTGCTGCACCTGTCGCAAAGCCTGTGGAACAAGTCAAGCCCCAGCCTGTTCCTGCTTCAAAACACCCAAAAGAAAAGGAAGGAAATTTTCATTTCTGCCATGCACCTGGACATTGGTTCAGAAATTGCAAACTCTATATGGAAGATCTAAAGAAGAAAAGGGTAGTGCGACTACCACTACAGGTATTTATGTTATTGAAATTAATTTATCTACTAGTGATTCCTGGGTATTAGATACCGGATGTGGATCTCACATTTGTATAAATTTGCGAGAGACTCACCGAAGTAAAAAGTTGAAGAAAGGAGAAGTCATCCTCCGCGTAGGGAATGGAGCAAGAGTTCTTTGCCGCCTGGTTGTTGGATCATATGACTTAGTCTTACCTAGTGGACTTATTTTAACTTTAAATAATTGTTATTTTGTGCTCATTTGAGCGAAAACATCATTTCTGTTTCATGTTTGGATATGGATGGTTTTGATTTTATTATTGCGAATAATATATGTTCCATTTCATTTTAAAGGCATATTTTATGCAAATGTTGATTTGTGTGATGGTCTTTATATTATAAGCATGAAAAGGTCCAAGTCGATTTGAATCAAACCTATCTTTGGCATTGTCGTCTCCGGCACATAAATGAGAAACGCATAACGAAGCTCCATAAAGATGGACTTCTAGATTCATTTGATTTAGAAACATACGAAACGTGCGTATCATGTTTACTAGGCAAGATGACTAAAAGTCCCTTTACTCGACACAGTAAAAGGGCAAGTGATTTATTGGGTCTAATACATACTGATGTATGCGGTCCTATAAACACAATGGCTAGAGGAGGTTATCAAGATACTTCATTACGTTTATCGATGATTTCAAAGAGATATGGTTATGTATATCTTATGAAACATAAAGTTTGAATCATTTGAGATGTTTCGAACGTTTCAAAATGAAGTGCGAGAATCAACTTGGTAAAACTATCAAAACACTTCGATCGATCGAGGTGGTGAATATTTGAGCCAAGAATTTGATGATCATCTTAGAAATTGTGGGATTGTCTCCCAATTGACTCCACCAAAGAACTCCACAATGGAATGGAGTTTCTGAAAGGAGAAATCAAACCTTATTAGATATGGTTCGATCTATGATGAGTCATGCAGATCTTCCATTATCCTTTTGGGGTTATGCATTACAAACTGCAGCTTTAACTCTAAATCGAGTTCCTTCTAAAGCGGTTGATAAAATACCATATGAGATATGGTACGCAAAGAGACCTAGTTTGTCTTTCCTTAAGATTTGGGGTTGTGAGGCTTACGTAAAATGACAAGTCTCTGAAAAACTAGCACCTAAATATGACAAGTGTTTATTTGTAGGGTATCCTAAGGAAACAAAAGGATATTACTTTTATAATCCCGCTGAGAACAAAATGTTTGTTGCTCGGTATGGTGCCTTTATGGAAAAACAGTTTATTTCAAAAGACACTAGTGGGAGAGAAATAAATCTTGAAGAAGTTCAAGAATCACAGATAAACACTAAACCGCTACTGGAAGTTCAACAACGTTCTGAACCAGTTGAACCTCCACAAGTGACACAAGGCCCACGTAAATCTGGTAGGGTAAGACATGAGCCAGAGATATTCGGATTTCTCATTTCTGATAGTCGTGATGTGTTGCTTATGTATCAAAATGAGCCCACCACTTATTAGGAGGCTATTTCTGGACTAGACTCAGATAAATGGCTAAGTGCCATGAACTCTGAGATGCAATCCATGTATGATAACCAAGTTTGGAACTTGGTTGATTTACCTGAAGGTGGGAAGACCATTAGATGTAAATGGGTTTTCAAGAAGAAAACTGACATGGATGGCAAAGCGCATACTTTTAAAGCAAGACTTGTAGCAAAAGGTTTCAGGCAGACTCAAGGTATTGATTATGATGAAACTTTTTCGCCAGTAGCCATGCTTAAATCCATAAGAATTTTAATTTCCATGGCTGCATATTATGACTATGAGATATGGCAAATGGATGTAAAAATAGTATTTCTCAATGGAAAGCTGCTTGAGGACGTGTATATGACACAACCTGAAGGTTTTATACATCCTGAGAATTCTAGGAAGTTATGCAAGCTTCAAAGATCCATTTATGGATTAAACCAAGCTTCTCGGAGTTGGAATCTTCGTTTTGATGAAGGAATCAAGGATTTTGGTTTTATTAAGAACGAAGATGAGCATTGTGTATACTAGATGGTCAGTGGGAGTGTAGTTGTTTTTCTGGTACTGTATGTTGATGATATATTACTCATTGGAAATGACATCCCAACATTGCAGAATGTCAAGTCTTGGTTAGGGAAGTGTTTCTCAATGAAAGACTTAGGAGATGCAGCCTATATCCTAGGGATAAGGATCTATAAGGATAGATCTAAGAGGCTAATCGGTCTAAGTCAGAGTGCTTACATAGACAAGGTGCTGAATAGGTTCAGTTTGCAAGACTCTAAAAGACGATTGTTGCCAATGTCTCATGGCATAAGTCTCAGGAAGATTCAATGTCCTAAGACAAATGATGAGCGAGACCGTATGAAAAAGATTCCATATGCATCGGCAATTGGATCTATCATGTATGCCATGCTATGCACTCGACCTGATGTATCATATGCTTTGAGCACTACAAACAGATATCAGTCAGATCATGGTGAGAGTCACAGGATAGAAGTAAAGAACATTCTTAAATACTTAAGAAGGACTAAGGAAATGTTCTTGGTCTATGGAGGTTTTGAAAATGATCTAGTTGTAAATGGTTACACAAATGCAAGTTTTCAAACTGATATAGATGATTTTAGATCGCAGTCTGGATATGTGTTTACTTTGAATGGGGGTGCAGTAAGCTGGAAAAGTTCGAAGCAAGAGACTGTGGCAGATTCTACAACATAAGCTGAGTATATTGCAGCGTCCGATGCAGCAAAGGAGGCAGTTTGGATCATCTATTTCTGAACTAGGTGTGGTTCCAAGTATTGTTAACCCTGTTTGTTTGTATTGTGACAATAACGGGGCAATAGCACAGGCCAAGGAACCAAGATCACATCACAGATCCAAACATATACTCAGACATTTTCATTTCATCAGAGAAATTATTGAGAGGGGAGATGTGAAGATTTGCAGAGTACCTACTGAAGACAACGTTGCGGATCCATTGACTAAAGCTCTTCCACGAGCAAAACATGATGGTCATGTTAGATCATTGGGCATTAGATGCATGTATGATTGGCCCTAGTGCAAGTGGGAGATGTTGGGGCATGTGCCCTAGGTCAATCCATTAACTATCTTTATGAATACTTTTAGTTAATAAAATAGAGGATTTCATTTGCTTATTATAATTAATTTGCTTGTTTACATTATAATAAGATCCATGGGTAATTACAGAAATATCCTAAATGTCCCTAGTCGATCATTATACTGAGAACTATAATGAATTAAGACTAGTGTGAGTCTTGATTGATGATCATATGATGATTATACGTATAGGGATACGAATCAAGATCACGAGTACTTGTTAGGGAACAAAGTACTGGACCGACCCGCTATGAGAACATCACATGGATTAAGTCATAGTTGTTTCTCATGATAGGTATATTTTACAGTCCTCTGACTTGAGATTACCAGAGACTTCAACATTAGGAACACAATGATTTGACACAATTAAACGTTGTCTTTAACCGGACAATTATAAAGATTGTGATTGGTTACTGTGTGAGCAATGTGATGAAGTTGCGTAATTGAGATATAATTTGTCCCTCTCATATAAAGAGAGATATCCAGTGGATCCCTCGATGTGTTAGACTGTTAAAAGGCCTAGTCTAAGTGAATTGATATTGATCAATGTCACTTGGATGTTTTCAGTCTACCTAGAGATCGAGACTAGTACGATTAAACATGTTGGATGACAATTATATGCCTTATGTTTGATCAAAAGGATATCGTGTGACAAAAGGATGTTATATACACTATTGATTAGGTTGTATCGATTTGATATTCGTACAACTTGGGTAGTCATAATGTCTTGCTAGAGGCCGCTTATGACTTGTATACCAAAATGTGTTTTGGTACACTACCAAAGTTGTATGACTATTGCGTCGCACACTAAGAATGGTTTTGCGAGATTTTAAGATGGTTAAGAAAAACGAATTTTATATGATAAAGTTTATGACAGAATCATCCTTGTGGTGTATTACACTTATACTTCTTTAAGTAGGGGTATATGTGTAATTTACTTAACCGTATATATACAAGGGTTGTATAAATAGACGCTTTAAGTTAGAACACACAGAGGAAAGATTAAGGGCCGAAACTCTATTTTTGTTTTAGAAATGAATTAGGGTTTTCTGGTATGCTCTGAATCGTTTTGGAGAGAAACAAAAGGTTTGGTATTCTCTCGAAGCTAGCACTTCGAATCTCGGCCGCCGTTCATGTGTGGACTGCTGGTAGAGGGCGTTCGTCGTTGGTAGCGCCTTAGAGATCGATCAACCTTCAGAAAGGTATATTGCGACCGAGGTATGATTAAGTTTTCATGGTTTAAACGTTTTTAATGGAATTAGATTCGGTTCCTGTTGGGGTTTTTGTCAAAATTGTTTTGTAATTTCCGCTGCGTATGAACCCCAAAACCCAACAAAATTTCTAATGTGCTTGATGATATAAAGACTATTATAAGTTTTGAGTTCCTCAATAGAAATAAGGTTGTTATGGATTTTTGAGCCTGCTTATTTAGATTAAGACTGTTTGACTTAGTTTGAGTTTGCTCAAAGTTCAAATGTTAGTATTTTAAAGCATGCTGAATGTTATAATTGAGTAGACTTAAAGACAACTTGAAATAGCCTCAATAAAAGTAGTTAGCTAAACTATAATTACTCATAAGTATTCATATGAGATCCTAACATACCTAAACTAATACAAAAAGATACCCTGAACCGAGAAAACTAATGTAGGGTATTGGCCCTATTGGAGGCGAGTGGCGACTGAAGCAGCTGAGGATATTGCATGGTTTGAAGGCTCGATGACGACTTACCATGGACATTAACACGCACAACGAGGTATGTGACGCGCGATCGGGCTTCGGCATGCCACACGTAAGGTTTGTGAACACTGAGAATTTATAAATTTTATTACGCACCATATTAGAAAGTGCATAGTTATGTGTGCACCGCATCATAATTACCTGTGGCTATGCATCTAGACATTTGGACCATTAAGAGCCGCCTTTGAGTATTAGATTGGGTGCCTTCGACAATGAAGAGTATCCCCTCTGGCCAGCCATGCAACTTCGAGGGATGACTATACAACGATCTTCTACTCTTTTGCTAGTACGTCGATGCCGGTCGGGTTCACAAAGTCGCGTGATGGGACCTCCTTGAACTGTTGATGCTGAATGCTACCAGGCCGACGAGATTTAGGATAAGTCCATGCATAAGAGGTTTTAAAGAAACGCTTGTTCACACTAGAAAAAGATTGAATCATGTTTAATCCCTGCAGTTTACTCATATTATTCCTTGTCAAATTACATTATATTGTAAGTGTTATAAAACCTTGTTGTTCAATTCCTCCGCTGATCGAGGGAAGGGTAAGGTGCACCAGTGAGATGAAGACTTATATTTGCCATGATCTTCATTGTAGAGTGATTTCATTTATGTATATATCTTGTTTTATATACCGAACTTACATTTTTGTTCATGTATGGATTATGAGATACTTTTGGACATGTTCCTCGACTTTGGATTACGGTACTGATGATATCATAGGGGTTTTCCCCACTTAGGTTCTCGTTTACTTTCCAGTATTTATTTATATATTCAACGAATCTCACACAATCTTGAATTTAACTTAATTGTTGAACAAGTAACTTAATGATTTTAGAAGTTTTTATAACTTGGAAAACATGAATCTCAATGGTAAAAAGATCGAACAAGCGGGTTGGAACTTCTTTTGGGGTCGATTGTGTGACCAGATGCCTCAGGAGACGGTTCGGACCGAATCGATCGCCAGTTTGCGGTACGGGTGCTAAAAATCTTTGTATTAGAGCCTAGGTTACTGAATAGCCTACGACTCAAAGGAAAATCAGAAAATAATCTGATTCACAAGAAATTAGAAAAGTGGGAAACATGAGTCGAGGACTAAGTTAGGAAGAACAGGGAAATTGTAGTCGATTCACTCTGTTGACGTACTATGTCAATTTTGAACGTATAGTATATATAATGAAAAAATATAATGCGCTGACACTCGGATCGTTATCTACGTGCACTTTATGATATAATATGTATCATGGATTTGAGTGGGCAAGATTCGTTAGCTCCATGAGAGACGGTGCATTCTTCCTTTTCTACTATCATTAACGATATTATACGTGAGATGTGTGAAATGGTTGTGCGTCAGTAGACGTACTTGGAGGCATTCGGGCAACGCTTTGAGACTCTTAAGCGTCAGAGAGAGGCTGACTCCGTCGATACGAAATGATTAACTGCAGTGGTAGTACGTTTTGTAGACCAGTTGGCGGCACGACCAGAGATTACGATGTATACACCAACACAGGTTCCAGTTATGCCAACAGTGACAGTGACACAGATAGGTCCATTCGAGCCAGTAGTAGTACCAGAGGCCGAGTCGCGACGAATAGAGACATCGAGGATCATGCGAGACTTTACGAGATTCAGAATCCGTGAAGAGGATTGAGGACATCTCGGTCAAACGAGACTTCTTTCGACATGTTACTAGATGATCTCCTTGATTTACCTGCACGTCAAAAAATTGACTTCATTATTAAAGTGAATGAGGGAACTTAGCCAATCTCGAAGGCTCCATACAGGATGATGTCAAGATTGGAGCTGATTGAGCTGAAGAAGCAACATGATGAGTTATCCGACATCAGATTTATGCAGCCGAGTATTTCGACATGGGGCGTGCTAGTTTTATTTGTTAAGAAAGACTGATTGTGAGGCTTTGCATTGACTGCAGGTAACTGGACAAGGTTAAAATTCAAAACAAGTTCCAGTTACCTCGGATTGACGACTTGTTCGACCAGTTGAGTGGTGCCTGACACTTCTTGAAGATTGACTTAAGATCAGGCTACCAGCACTTGCGTGTTAGGGATGAGTAAATTGAGAAGACCATGTTTTGCACAAGAAATGGGTCTTTCTAGTTCACAGTGATGTCATTCAGGGTCATGAACGCGTCGTCTACATTTATGGACTTGATGCACTAGGTGTTCAGAGACTACTTATATTAGCTTATGATAGTGTTCATTGACGACATACTCATTTACTCATGGACAATTGAGGACTGGTGTGCGAGCCACAAGTATAACAACTCTCTTGTAGTAAAAGTGTAATCAACTTATGTTGACTACGAATATCGTCCCCAGGGAAATGTGTATGCACTCACTACTTACTTAACTACAATGATTCTATTACTAAGAAAATCCTTTTAAGTTGTTTTATAACTAACTAAACTAATCTATACTAACAAATCATTGGAATTAACTTAAACTCTTATATTAGAATTATTTTAGTTCACAACTTCACATAGGTAATTAAATACTATGCTTTTCAACCACTTATTATCTTTTATCATGTTGTGTCCAATGTCTAATTAGAATAGACATATTTTCTTCAAATCCACTTTAACCTAATATCGCGACGAAAAAGATTCTAATGTGCAAACTAGAACTCCACCCATCGATGTGAATAATGTAAGCTCCACATTACTTTAATGTTCTAAATCTTTAGATTCATAACCAATTAAATTTACTATCCATACATTCCTAATCAACAACTAACGCTTGACGTTGTGTATTTTATGGTTGTACCATCTTTATCTGGCCTAAAAGCTTCAATGGCCATGATAACTCCTAAAACCTAATATCAATAAACATTTTATCAAGATTTTTATAGCACTATGCTCGAAATATATACAAATTCTATCAATTGCACTTTTTATCTTTACACTCTAATCATGTTTATAGCATAAAATTTATACCACATGATCTAATGATCCCTAGGATTAATAGACTACTCATACCTCATTGAAATAAACATGCACATTGTGGTATTCATTGAAATAAAACTCTAACTTTCTTTTTTCTTCTGTTCCAGCACTGTTACTTAATCTCCCGCGGTGTGTATTATGCCATGGCGTCGTCGCTGCGCCGACTCTGTTGTATGTTTTTCTTCACTTCAGTGACCTTAACGCTGTCCATATGGCCTCCAGTGTTGTCCCTTAGGCTCCATGGAACCGTCACTGCGTCGTGCCTATTGTCTTGTTTTCTTCACTTGGCCTTCTCTCCCACATCGTGCTTAGGTCTTCTACACTGTGCCTTGGGCCCTCACAGCGCCACACCTGCGTGCCATGGCGCCAACCACACTTATGTGGGTATTAGCCATGTTTCTTCTTCTTTTTTTCTCGTTTCCTTCCTTTTATGTTATTTACCTGAAAATGCATAAACGTCATTAATTAGAGCTCATTTAAGGATATTTATTATACTACTAAACTGACCCTATATATAAGTCTAAATAATCACTTGTCAAATACCCCCAAACTTAGTATTTTGCACATCCCGAGAAAAGTGTATTTTACAAAGTCTTTTAATACCTAGTTATAGTTTATTTTACATTGTTCATGGAATATCCTTTAATTCACTCAGTTTCAAGTTAATAATCCACTAAAGAGTTTTTCTTTGCAAAGACTTATATTTTACAAAATATGTAGCTTAAACAACACATACAACTCACTTTCGAAATATCAAAGTAGATCACAACTAAAATCATCACTACTCACAAGCTTGTTTCACCTTGGCACTCAAGTAGTAAGTGTACTATCTCATGATTTCTTATTAAGCTTAGGAGTTCACAAATAAGCATAGATCATACTCATTTTTGGTAGACATTAGTACTTCAAGAGTATATAGGACTTAATATAGTTGGAAAGAAAACTTAACTCAATTAAGGTATTAGCACTCGATCTAAATATTTTATTTGAAAAGTTTTATTTTAACTTTCTCCTTTTTCTTTATTTTTATCTCTCATTTCTTTTCTTCTCCTTTTCTCCTTATATCTTTGGTTTCACGGTCAATGCTCATTTTCCTATGGTCTCTGTTTTTCCTCACTTTTTCCAACCATCAAGTTCTCTGCTCCATTTCCTTTAGAACTTGTGGGACTCTCTCATTTTTTTCTATTATGAACACTTGTTAGCACTTCTCGCTTTCACTTAATTAAGTAAGTTAACTCCAACTTTTCATTTAAAATGTCTATTTCTTCTCTTTTTTGCACTAAGTTTTTATTTACTTTTTACCGTCAAGTAAGACTCACACTTATTATATAATTCCTTAGAGATCTAACTTTTTCCACAAAAGTGTTCAAATAATTTTCTCGCTTTTGTTTCAAGTACATGTTCATCCCTAACTCTAGGTTTCTAATCATGAAATCATACCGTTAATGCTACAATTTATTATGTTCTTCAAAAGTTTCAAAACACTCTCTTGAGTTTCATATCAATAAGACATTTGTATTCTACTCATCCTCAATTATATGCATGAACATGCAAATGAACTACTTATCCATTACATATTACTATATATAACCTAACCTATATTAACTAAATATTCAAAACAGTAAGTAAATGAAACATATAATACGCTACCATGCTTTCCTTTATAACTGCTTCAAAAATAAAAATGTAAAGATCATACCTACAATGTTTACCTTTTTTTAATATTTCTTACCATTTCCTATAGTGTAGTGTAGTGTTGATGACCCTAAACTTAAACCAAACTTTGTCTTCAAGGTTTAAAAGTAAGCCTGAAATCATGAAAAACACTGAAACACACAAACATATATAACAACACAAAATATAAGCATAAACTAAACTAAACATAGAATTTAAACAATTAAATAGTTAACATAATATCGCAAATTTAAAAATAAACGGTATCAATGTATCTATAATCTCCCAAGAAATCTTAAGACACTGACTTCAAGACTGTGCATCATCATCATCATGATCTGCCTCATCAGCTCTAGCGTAGGATGGTGTCAATGAATGCCCCACCTTTCTGCTTTGCACCACATCTAGATCAACCGCATAAGCTGGTGCTACTGGAAAGCCAAAAGACTTATCAGTAGGTCTCATTTGTCTGCTATTCTCATACCTAGGTAAGTCTCTCTGATGATCGATAAACAACATAATGTTTTGTTGCCCATTCCATCGGTCTTACTATATCCTCTGCATAACTTGCTCATATCATAATAAGGCTGCCTGATACCGCACCCTATCCTCTCTAAATTGTTTCCTCATCTCAGCAATCCATAGCCTCTGCTACTGTAGATTCGAGTCCTATGGTGGTGGTACAGGTGGGTGTGGTGGAGGAGGTGGTGAAAAAACTTTAAGACCATCCAAGTCATGTTTTCCAATAAGTGGGTCTGCAAACTGGTAGCCCTCAACGAATCCCTGCTACTGTTGCTCCTCATCTTCTCCATATAATTCATCTTCTAATTCTCGTGCAAACTTTCCTACTACTAATGTTGTTGCATTATCCTTTTGTTGTTTGGCCAACAAATTTACCTCACATCTAGCTCCCTCAGCTCTTTCTTGCTCATCCTTGAAGTCTAGATAACAAGGTGGTAATTTAAGTGTAAGCATGAAAGCCTCACCCATGGTTGCTTGGGCATCAATATCAAGTTCTTCATCATTTCTCTATCAAACTCTGGCCTTCAAGCATAACTGAGTGATCAGTATAGGAAACAACAATTTGTTGTCTCACTCAGAAATTATGGACTCCCTCTGATTGGTGTAAATGACCTCATCGACCTTGATCTCTCCGTTCTTCGTGATCTCATATAAACAAGTTTTCATTGGCTTGTTGATCTCTCCCTGCTGAGTAATGGGGTATAGTGATGCCACAAGGAAATGTTGCCACATTCGGTAGAACTTTCTAACACTTCCCTTCTTGATGTGTTTTGGCACATTCTTAGCTCCCATTACCCAGCCAGATTGTCCTTGGACAACCAATGTTTTCTCTATGGCTCTAAAAGGGTATAGGTCATAAGGTTTCTCATAAAGATCATTCAAAAAACTTGGTTTGGCTTGAACTATACTTAAATGCTCCAATCAATAGATACTATTAATTTCAAGCTTATTAAAGGGGACAAACATCACTCTCACCATAATTGGCTCCTTATTTATAGTGAGCTTCGCGTTTGCATAAATTTCATAAACAATTCATCTCACTCTTCTAATTTCATTCTTTCTATAATTTTTAGTGAAATGTTCCCAATTTTGTCACCTAATGAACTTGTTCACTCTTTTGTCATATTTAGATGGCAAATTTATTCCTCTCTCGCAAATGAACTTCCTATGTTGAATATTCTAATATCTTTCCTTGGCCTCTCTACCAATGAGATATTTGAACTTAAATGTCCTAGGCTCCTCTATGAGGTCTCTTGAGGTTGATGCCTCTAAGTCATTTATTCTAACTTGGTTAACTTGCTTTTGTATTTTCGAGATTCTCTTTGAATTCAAGCAACTACACAACCAATGCAACTAGCAATTCAGGTCTTGAAATAACCTAAAAATCATAATTTATATCACAGGGATTATTCATATGTCAAATAATGCAAAACATAGACTAAGTCTCCATTGATAACATTAATGCTCAATATTCACAAAACTTGTAAATCCTTATCCAACAACCTAAAATCCACTATTCATGTAATTTCATCAAATTTTTTTAAAATTCAAAGCATAACTAATGAAATTGTAAATTTTACTTCAATGTCAGACTAGTTTCAAACAAGCCAATCCCTCTCACTTTTCTAACAAACTAGAACCCTAGCTCTCTTTGAAATCGGATTCCTAAAATCAAGCCCTAGCTTTCCTCCTTGCGTAAATCCACAATGCACTTGTTTCTTTCAATCTAAATCACTAGGAACTCTCTTATCTCACTTAGAAATGATCAAACTTTGGCAGTAGAGGGATGCATACTTGGTGTTTGTAGTGAGGTTTTGGATGCAAGTGTGAATGAAGTGGTGAAAATGGGTTTAAAACCCTCACCATAGACACTGGCGCCGTCATTTATGGACACGTCGACGTGGTGGTGCCACCATAACGTCAAGGATGCTGTGGCATTTTGCCATATTTTACCCTTGGCGCTCTGCTGGTGCAGTCACTTTACCCACGGTGTCGTGGCTCATAGCCAAGATGTCGAGCTATCTCTCAACGTGTCTTACATATATTTTTTTGTTAATTCCTATTTGGCACTCCTCCGACTTTATCTATAACTTACACAAGATGTCATAATTGCATGAAATTCATTTAAATATAAAAACTCCATAAAAACTTACTCGTGATTTGGCCGTGTACCTCACTTTTACCGCTTGAACTCCTTTGCTTTTTTATGCTCTTTAATGTAAGACATTTCCATTTCGATTAATTATCACGAGGCAAATGGTCTTTCCTACACATTTAACACAATTTTTTGAAATTTAGAACTAAAACGTGTTAATTGTACTTATTAAACTAAATAACTAACTACTAACTGAAATTTAAAAACTTGCAATTTTAAAACCCTTGGGCTACTTCCCAATAGCACTTGATTTAACGTCATTAGCCTGACGTCTTTCGCTCATTTAGTCCGAATCTAAATCGAGGTACTCTAATTATAGATTGGAGATTATGATGTCACTCCCGTTCGGATGTACTTCTTCACTATCGATAAACACGATTTTCTCTGCATCATCGCCTTCATTGATACTCATCGTGATCTTATTTTTTCTTATGTATAAGTCTATATATGCAGAGTTCAAGAAATGCCGCCCTAGTATCATAGACACATCATCATCCATGTTGTGATCTATAACCTTAAAATCCGTAACGAATGTGATTCTACCTACTTTCATATGCACATTTAAGACTTTTCATATAGTTGGTGTCAACTTGCCATCAACTACTTGCAAATTTGTCGTATCAGGACAATTGACTTCGAATTGACGTGCAACATGTCCATTAGTGGCATAAAACAAACTGAGGCTCCCATATCACATAAGAAATTTCTAAACCGGTGCCCATCGATGCTTATTGGTATACATATTTCTCCCGAAACTGTCATTTTGATTGGTTGAAGTCTCGGGATGAACTTGAACTTCGGTTCCGACTTCCTTGGAACTAGCTAGATGACATTGTCTTTCGGTGCTTCTTAGAAGGTCCTTTATCTTTTTGCTTCTTCTTTTGTTATTTCATTTCCTTTTTGTCACTCTTCAAGGCATTGATTCTTTGTTGCCTAAATCCCTCGAGCTCAATTTTCCTTACTTCGTTTCTGTACTCATGCATCTCTTCATCTTTGTCATAGTTAAAGTGTTAACTTTTTTTGGCTTGTACATCACTTGATCGTTTCTTAGCTCATTCATTGTCGTAGTGCTCATCATCTAAATAACACTAACGTTTACTTTAAGATTGGTGACGGTGTTTTTTGGAAACTGTCATTCCTTCCTTGAGTCTAAGGAAATGGCTAACCGACCAATTTATCTCTCTAAATTCTTAATGGATTGTGATCTCTCATCATCCATCCTCTTCATGGCTTGCTTCACTCATTCCATCTCTTTTTCGTGCTTCACATGACGTTCCCTATTGCTAAAGTTCATGGCTTGCACGCACTTCTCAATTGACTTTAAAGAAGTCATCTCTTCACTATATCCTACCTTCCTCTGTTGGATATGTTGATCAAAGCCTTGAGGTAACAACAATGCGTTATCAAGATTTCCATAAGAGAATTTTAGGTTGTTGTTGTTGTTGTTGTTGTATCCTTGATTAAACCTTTGAGGGGCCATTCCTCTCGGCCTGAAGTTGTTCCTGTAGCCTTGGTTCTTCATGAAGTGATGTCCTTATATGCCATTCCTTACTGTATGTCCATTTGGCTAACCACGATGGCTTAGTGATTAATGGATTGTTGTATCGCCTACACTTGCAGACTTGGTGTCCCATTTGAAGTTTTACCATTTGATTGCTTAGATTTGATAGTTGTGCAATAATCGCAGCTTGCGAATCAATATCATATACACCTGTTGGTTTCCTCACTATGTAATGAGCACTGGTTGTAGAGTTTTAAGACATGAGATCAAGGAGATTCAATGCTCCATCCTCATCCTTGGTTAGTAGAGAACCACCTACTTCGGCATCTACTAGTGTTCTCGTGTTGTGGTTCATCCCATAGTAAAAACTATGGAGTTGTGCCCATTTCACATATCCATGTCCTAGACATCTCCTCAACATCACTTTGAATCTTTCCAAAGCCTCGCCAAGAGACTTGGCATATTCTTGCTTGAATTGATTGATTACCAACTTCCTTTTACTAACATTCACTAGGAGAAAGAACTTATCAAGAAATCCTTCATTAATTTCTGCCCATGAGGTTATACTCCATGCATTCAGTTCTTGAAACCAGGATTTGGCTTTTCCACCCAATGAGAATGAAAATAGTCTCTACATGTGCAATTGGATCATAATTGGCAAGCCCGTTGAACAAGCTATTTTGCATCATGTTAATCAGAGACGGCCTTAGTTCAAACTTGGTGGTGTTGGCTGGAAGCCTCATCACTTTGTTGTAAGTTTCATGAACTTTTGGCTTGAAGTAGTCATAAAGGCATCTCTGTCCTTGCACTTTATTTTGCATTACAAGATCACTTGCATGTTAGTTATTCATGCGACCCTTTTGTTGGTTTCTTGCTTGATCTTCAACCATCTTGATTCCTTTTTTTCTTTCCTTTGTTGGTTCTGTCAATTTTAGGGTCGTAAGGCACTAGATCTTTCTCTCCCTTGCTACGCATGCATTAGTTATCCCTGAAAAGAAAAAATACAAAAGATCAAGTGCAGAAAGTCAAACTTGAAATTTAAGCCTTTTATTTTTTTGTTTTTGTTTTTATGAACTTGAAAGTAAAGTACTTAGAATAAAACCTAGCGACTTTTCAAACTAACTAAGTAATACTAAGTGGCTACCTATCCCCGACAACTGCACTAAAAACTTGGTGTGCGTGACATAAGTATGACAATTCGCTCATAGTAATAGTGTCATCAACTTACGTTAACTACGAATATCGTACTCATAAAAAGGCGTATGCACCACTACTTACTTAACTAGATTGAATTTATTGCTATGGAAATCCTTTTAAGTTGTTTTATAACTAACATAACTAATCTATACTAACAAATCAATGGAATTAACTTAAACTCTTATATAAGATTATCTTATTTCACAACTTCACCAAGGTAATGAAATACTATGCTTTCTAACCAATTTATAATCTTTATAATGTTGTGTGCAATGCCTAATTAGAATAGACATATTTCATTCAAATCCAATTTAGCCCACTGTCGTGACAGAAAAGATTATAATATGCAAACTAAAACCCCACCTATCAATATGAATAACGTAAGCTCCACATTGTTTTAATGTTCCAAATCGTTAGATTCATAACCAATTAAGTTACTATCCGTGCCTCCCTTATCAATAACTATCGCTCGATGTTGTGTATTTTACGATCGTATTGTCTATATCCGGCTTAAAAGCTTCAATGGACATGATAACTCCTAAAACCTTATATTAATAAACATGTGATCAAAATGTCTATAGCATTACACTCAGAATCAATATAAATTCTAACTATTAAACTTTTTATATTCAATTTCTACTCATGTTCATCACATAGCATTCATACCATAAGATCCATTGATCCCTAAGATTGATAGACTACTCATTCATACCATAGGATTACCGACTACCCCAAGGAGCCATGATAGAGTATTGGTTATCATCGATAGATTGATAAAGGCATCATACTTCCTACTGATTCAAATCTCTGACTCATTCACTAGCTTGAGCCGAATTTATGAGCAATAGACAGTCAAGTTACATGGGGCGTCAATAAGCATAGTGTCAGATATGGATCATCGGTGTACATCAAGGTTATAGCAAGGTATGCAGGATCCGCTGGGCACTTAGATTCACCTCAGTATGGCTTGTAATCTGTAGACAGATGGACAATTAGAGAGGCTGATCCAGGTTTTAGAAGAAGTGCTACGATCTTATATAGTTGATTTCAGAGGTCACTAAGAGGAGTGATCATAACAGCAAGTATAACGGTTCAATTCTAGTAATAATGTGATCAACAAAGGTTGATTACTAATATCGTTCATTTGGGAAAGGTGCATTCCAACACACGGACAACAAAACCGTAAGTATAATGGTTCAATTGTAGTAATAATATGATCAACTAATGTTGATTGCATATATCATCCTCTATGAAAGGTTTATCTGGATACAGTTTACTTAGTTAAGTTCACTCTATTGTTAAGAAGATCTTTTTTAATTAGTTTAACTAAACTACTCTATTCAATAAAATAATGTAAAATAGCCTGTACTCCTTATATTAAGAAGGCTTTAATTCACTACTTCACCTAGGCACTGAACTACTATGCTTTAATGTCTCATTTCCTCATCTTCATTATGTGTGTGCAATGCTCAATTAGAATAGACAAATTTTATTATTATTCACTTCAGCCGAATGTCTTGGTGGAAAAGATCCTAATGGGAAAACTAGAACTCCACCTATCGGTTTGAATAACGTGGGTTTCACATAACATTAAGTTCCAAATCTTTAGACTCATAACCGCTTAAGTTTACTATTCGTGCTTCCCTAATCAATAACTATCTATCGATGTTATATATCTTATAATTGTATTGTTCATATATGGCTTGAAAGCTCTAATGGCCATGATAACTCCTAAAACCTCTAATCCACAAACACGTGATCAAAATGTTCATATCATTACTTATAGAATCAATACAAATTTTAATCATTACACTTTTTAACATTCTAATCCACCAATACTTCCTTTAGCATAACATTCATATTCTTAGAGCCTATCTTATTGCGTTTGGGTCAGTCTATCCTTGTTGGCAGTATATTATCAAAACATGAGTTAAGTTAGTTAGGTAGATGCTGCAATCAAGATGGCGAACCTGACTAAGAAAGATGTTTGATAGTAGATACAACTCAGAGTAAGACTACAATGCAAATTCCAGTGAAGGTTATAGTATTAAAGTCAGAGTCGAAAAGGAAGAGAAATTTGAAGTTGAAACAGGAATTGAATATGAGTTGGACACTGAAACATAGCAACTGTCAGTATTAGTCTACAACAGTGAAGAAGTTTAGTACTGGAAATTGAGAACTTTGAGATGGATTACAAATATATAATCTGAGAGAAAAGAGCATAAAGGACTGAAGAACTTTATGGAAAAGATGAGTCAAGATTTTTGAAAGAATATAAGACTTAGTTGTTGAACATTAGGACTTGCAATTGGAGACTGAGAAGATTTTTCGAGTTGCATTGTATTTAAGACGAATTCCTACATATGGTAGATACTCTGACTCTATAAATACTCAAGATTGCAATTATGGAGATCATCATTTTTTTTACATGAGTTTTGTGAGAACAAAAAATCATAATAGTGGTTGTACACATTACCGATTTGATTAATTGATTATTTAGGCTGAACTTACGTAGAGGAAGACATTCATGTCTTACTGTAATATCAATTTTATGTTTAGTTCTAATGTGTGTTTATTAATTCATCACTAATTTGTTAATCTCCTTAGTTCTTATGGTTTCTAAAACTTTTACAGTGGTATCAAAGCTTTGTCACTTTGTTATTTCTACCAGCGTAGAAGAGTTAGATTCTGAGAGTTTTATCACCATGGGATTGATTGATGAGTTGTTTTGACAATAAACTGGTGAAGGACGTGAAGGCAAATTGATAACTTGACCGCCATTACTGGAAAGAACCTACTAGGCCTACTAGAAGGTTTGGATGGTTCACTTTATCTCTAAATTGATGAAATTGGTGGAGAATTGCTCGAGAAAAAGTACACTTCTCCAATGCAACCAGATATGGATGGAAAAGCGGTTCCAAAAACTACATGTATGTGGATAGACGCCGAGAAGAAGGAAAAGGTTGCCAATCATAAGGCAATCAATTCTATCTTTAATGTTATTGATGTTGAAAGCTTCAAACTGATTGCAAATTGCACTACTGCAAAGCAAGCTTGGGATGTTTTAAAGACAATGTTTAAAGGTATGAATTCTGTCAAAATCTCCAAGTTATAGTAATTAAGTTCTATGTTTGATCGTCTTGAGATGAAATAGGATGAAAATATTGCATCTTTCAATTGTCCCATGCGAGACATTGCTAATCAAACCTTTCAACATGGAGAAAAGTATACTAACGAACAGTTAGTATGACGTGCTTTTCGTGCTCTCCCTTTACGATTTGAACTTAAGATTACTGCAATCGAAGAGTTTCATGATATTACTAAGATGTCTCTTAATGAACTAATGGGGTCTTTGCAAACATATGAGATAAATATGTTTAGAAAATCCAGTTCTTCTAATAATGCTTATCGTGTTGATATAGCTATTTTTAATGATTCTATGGGAGATGAGTTTGCTCTGATGGCAAAGAAGCTCTCAAAATTTCAAAAAAAATTATAAGAGAAATTCTTCTAGAACAAATTACAAGAAGAGTAATTATAGAAGAAGCCTTCTACTAATGATAAGAAGGCATATGCCAAGAATAAACTCAAAGGCATAAACTTTTATGAGTGTGGAGGAGCTGGACACATTCAGATTGAATGTCGTACTTACAAGAAGAAGAAGTCTCTAAATGCTTCTTGGAGTGATGATGACTTTAATGACAGTGATAAATAGTCGAATGATTTTTCTACTGAACTCATTGTTGTATTGATAGAGTCAGATGTTGTTGTTTTTCCATCTACTATTAGTGTTTATCAACTTGAATCCATATAATCTGACATGGGAAAAAGTAAAAAAAATGCCAAGGAAATATGTATTAATGTCAATGATGACGATTCCACAAAGGATCTTATGGCTTCTTATGATCCATTGTTTGTTGAAAGGACATCTCTTTATGATCAAAATTTTGATTTGAAGATGAAGTTCTTCTCTGTCGAATTGGAGTTTAAGACTCTTGAGAGAGAACAAATGACATGTTATGCACTGTTGAAAGAGCGTGAAATTGAAATCTCTTTATAGAAGAAAACATTTTTTGATTTTGAGGCTGTTACAATAAAGTTCCATAATGGTTATCTGAAATTAAACAGAATGCTGCAAACTAGTCAATCTTCATAATTTAAACATGGACTTGGCTATACTTAGGGATCTGAAAATGCTCCTACCTTTCTTTGTTAAATGTAATGCAACCAGTAAGGGTCAATCAAGCAATACTCAAGTTGATAAAGTAATGGAAAAGAAGATTATGTCATAGAAGGTTGCTGCAAGCATAAAAAAGGTGAATGTTGTTGCTGACAACAAACCCGGTCCTACATGTCATTATTGTGGGATTATTGGTCATATTCGACCTCGTTGCTATCAAGTGTTTAAAGATTTAAGTACACTTCAGAAGAAGAAAACATCTAAGAAGGTTTGGAGAGTCAAACTGATAAGGCAATAATAGCCCATCTATAACTCTCAACAATTACTACTGAACTATGGTATTTGGATAATGGTTGTTTTAGACACATGACTAGTAACAAAAGCTTTTTTAAGAGCTATGAATCATTTAAGGACGGTGTTATTACATTTAGTGATGGAAGGAAAGGCAAGGTGGTTGGCAAAGGAACTCTCAATGTTGTAAGACTGCATATTTTAAAACGAGTCTTACATGTTGATTGGTTGAAATCAAATCTGATCAGCATAAGTCAGCTGTGTGATCAAAAACTATTTGTCAACTTCACTAAAGATCATTATCAGATAATCAATGAAGAAACACAATATATCATGTATGGGATCCCGACATTAGATAATTTATATATGCTGCTTCAACATCTTTTATCAGCTCACAAGCTGCAAGTTATGTTCAACTGTGTATCTTTATCTAATACAGAGCTTTGGTACAAAAGGCTATGTCATATTAATTTCAAGCAACTTCAGAAATTGCTCTCTCATGATACTGTAAGAGGTATTTCTAAACTTAACTCTAAGTTTGATTCCATTTGTGAGCCATGTCAAAGGTAAATCGCTCTTCTTCACATGCTGGCTTTAATGACATACTAACATCACGTGTGTTAGAATTACTGCACATGGACGTGTTTGGCCTAATGTAAGTTGAGAGTCTTAGGATAAAAAAAGTATGTTTTTGTTATTGTTGATGACTATTCAAGGTTTACTTGGATTCGTTTGCTGGATGATAAAACAAAAACGTTTGATGAGTTTAAGAAGCTATATATTCGACTTCTTAAAGAGAAAAGGAATGAAGATTTATGCATTGATCGACTACGGAATGGTCATGGGCGAGAGTTTGAGAATCGATAATTTATTGATTATTGTGCTGAATTTGGGATTAAGCATGAATTTGCTACTCCTGAGACACCACAATAGAATGGTTTTGTTGAAAAGAAAAATCGCACAATTCACGAGATGACTAGGTTTATGCTAGCTGAGAAAAATCTACCTAACAATCTTTAGGGGAAACAGTAAATACTGCTACCTACATTAACAACAGAGTTTATTTCAGGCCACTAACTACAAAAACTCTGTAAGAAATTAGGAAAGGTTAAAAGCCTTCTCTGAAACATCTTCATGTTTTTAGCAGTACGTGCTTCATTTTGAATTATAGAGATCATCTGGGAAAGTCTAATTCCAAAAGTGATGTTGGGATTTCTCTTAGATATTCTTAAAATAGTAAAGCTTATAGAATTTTCAATAAACGAACTATGAGTGTGATGGAATCTATTAAGGATATGGTTGATGGCTGTGCTAGAACAGAGCAATTATCCTCTCAAATGGATGATGATGATGATGAACCGTTAACACTGATAAGCTCAGCACCTATTGCTCAGCCTAGTACAAAAATATCTGATTCAAATTTCACTACTCCATCTGATGATGAAGATGATAGTGATGATGATAATCCAAAATCATATACTACAGAACCTGGTTCTACTTCTATAACTACTGCTCCACAGTCAAGGATACTGAAAGACCATCCAATTAAGCTAATTATTAGCTCAATTAATGACTCAATGTAAACTAGAGATATTCCTCCTATTGACTACCTAAACATGGCACGCTTTACTTAATTTACATCTCGGATCGAGTCTAAAAATTTCCAGGAGGTTCTAATGGATGAGTATTGGGTGAATGTTATGCAAGAGGAACTTAATGAGTATGTAAGACAGGATGTGTGGGAGCTTGTTCCATGACCTACTAATGTTAATATCATTGCTACTAAGTGGATATTTCGTAGTAAAATAGATGAGAATGGTATTATTATTCGCAACAAAGCCAGGTTGGTTGCACAAGAATATACACAGGTTGAAGGCATTGACTTTGATGAGACATTTGCTCGAGTTGTAAGATTGGAATCCATTTATCTAATGCTAGCCATTGCCTGTAACAAAGGTTTCAAGTTACAACAAATGGATGTTAAAAGTGCTTTCTTGAATGGGTATTTGCAAGAAGACGTTTATGTTGCACAACCTAGAGGATTTGAGGTTCATGAGAAACCTAATGATGTCTATCATCTAAAAAAGGCACTTCATGGTCTAAAGCAAGCACCACGAGCTTGGTATGAAATGTTGACTACTTATTTGCTGCAGAAAGGTTATAATAGAGGGTTTACTGATAAGACTTTGTTTCTCGAAAAATAGATTAACTAGTTTGTGGTTATGTAGATTTATGTCAATGATATTGTTTTCGGGGCTACATCTGCAAAGCTAGCTTTAGAAGTTGTTGATTTGATGAAGAAAGAATTTGAGACGAGCATGGTTGGAGATTTTACTTACTTCTTGAGTCTACAGATTACACAGTGTCAAGATAGTATATTTATATCTCAAAATAAATATGTTAAATATCTCGTTAAGCGTTTCGAATTGGATAAAGTCTATCCGAACACCAATGAACTCTAGTGAGAAAATTCATATGGATGAAAAAGGTGTTGATGTCCATCCTACATTATATAGAGGCATGATTGGTAGCTTATTATATCTTACTACAAGCAGACCAGATATTGCTTTCAGTTTTGGTATTTGTGTTCACTATCAGGCTTGTACAAAAGTGTTTCATTTGATTGTTGTAAAAATGATTCTGCATTATGTGCATGGAACAACTGACTTTGGTATACTATTTACGAAAGGTGTTTCCAGTGACTTAATCGAGTATAATGATGTTGATTAGGATGGAAATATTGATGATCGAAAGAGTACTAATAGTGGATGTTACTATATGGGCTCTAATCTTGTTGCTTGGAACAGTCAAAAATAGAACGGCATTTTGCTATCTACTACAGAAGCCGAATATATTGATGCATCCAGTTGTTATACGCAGCTAATATGGATGCAGCAAATGCTTAAAGATTATGGTATTGCATTATCTTAGTTAACAGTCAACTATGATAGTAAAAGTGTCATTGATATTTCAAAAAATTCAGTTCAACACTCTATGACGAAGCATATTGATATTCGTCATAATTATATCAAAGATCAAATGGAAATAGGTTTAATTAGTATTCAACATCTTCCTACTGAAATGCGTCTAGCAAATATATTTACAAAGGCTATTGATACACAGACTTTTGAGAGATTATGCCATGACATTGGCTTTTGCTCTCACTAGTATAGGTTCTTATTACAACCTAACAGTTACGTACGTACACGTAGATACTTATGTGTATGATATTTTATTGTAAACTACTTTTGTGTCTGGCCAAGAAACTACCACTTGGATTTCATTGCAACATGTGTCGTTCCTAATAAGTCGGCAATAAAACTAGCCATTACACATGGTGAGAGGAGTAAATTCTATTCTGTTAGACACAGCGGATTAAAATTTAAGGGATTTAAGGGAGTTTTGATTTTAAATTGGATTTATCCTTACTGATTTTATGCGATTATCTTATTCCCACAAATCAATATTCCCAATTAAATCTCTTTTTTCTTGTTGTAACCTCCTTTTCCGTCTCTGCCATTTTCATATATTTTTTGCTTCGTGTTACTGCTGGAATGTCTCAATCATCTTCTTCGATCTCCTACAGTGATTCTATAGGAATGGTTGATCTTTCGATAATAGAGATGAAGGGCATATACTATCATCATCCTTCAAATAAAATCTACATCGATACGTCGTCAGATCCTCATATCGTTGCAGAGAGCATAATGGTTATTTCAAAGGCTATCCGATGACGACAATTTGTTAAACAATCTGGCTCTTCCAAGAAAGTCAGAACTACTGCCAAGGGAAAGAAGGAAGTTGATGATGATGACAAGGTTTCCTTTGATTCATTAGAGAGGATTCTTAATGAAGCCGAGGCTATTAGTAAAGCCTCTGACTAGACAAAGATCGTTTTCATCTAACAATACTTTGTTGTATGTGCTCCATCTACCTTTGGTCATTTCTGGTCGTTGGAATGTGTGAAGAAATTCAAAGAAAGGTGAAGAGAAAATATTGAAATAATCAACTGATTAATGTATCAAATTTTCATGAAACTGGCTTAGACAGTTTGCTTATACAGACTAGTATCTACGGTCTGGTTAATCATGAAGGCTTCTCCAACTATTCCATTGTCAAGGAATTCTACAGCAATCTTCCTGAAAATTTTGGGGATGCTGCTGCGGACAAGGTTTTTGTTCATGGGTACTAAATTTCATTCAATCTTGCCTCAATCAACTGCATGCTAAGACTTTCTGGATTGGTGACACCTGTAGACAAGGTGGTCTGACGCTCGAGCTTGATGATACTGTCTCTATGCTAATTGGAGAAATTGTGACGATCCTTTTCCATAAACCAAGGCACCGCCCGGTCTAATCTCGTAATTAAGCCCTAATCTTAGCCACGTAAGACCTAACTACGTATTAGTCAACCTTTTGGTCCTATTCTCCTCATTAAACGCGTTTAGGATAAGTAGTCACATGTCACATTATTATTGAGTTTTAGAGTTAATTAAAAATTTTACAGTTAATAATACCTAGTGAAAGTCTTCATAGTTCTACGGAAGCAATTGTTAAAAATCCTAAATGTGGAAACCAAGAAACAACATCACATGCATTTAAATATCATAAGGTTGATAACATAGACAAGTTGGGGAACTAACCACTCAACCCAATATACAACCCAAAATGTATAGAAAAGACATAAAGTAAGTAATACATCAAAAGTCGAGACCTACATGATATGGAGTAGAAAAATCGTCGAATGCTCAGAGATAGTCACCGATATTCTCCTTGCTCGGCTTGCTGCTCGACGGATCTGCACCATTTGTCATAAAAATGATGGTGAGTACAATATATAATAAAGTAATTTCGAGAGATTATTAAGTACATTTTCAAGCATAATTGGCTGGTATTTAACTACATAAATATAGCGAAGAAGTGATAGAATGGAAATATGCCAGAAAATACCACAGTTAAACAAAATGAGATTGACACAGGCTAAGTAGTAATGATCTAGGTCTGGTCGGCTGTGAGCCCTGTCACATGGGCCTTTATTCAACTATCTCATGGTAAAGCTGCGCTCTACACCTCTATCGAAGGTTGAAGCTGAGCTCTAAGCCTCCATAGTCATTCATATATAGATATATATATATATATATATATATATATATATATATATAGATATATATATATATATTCTTACCGACTACCTCGGATTTGATTGGCCCATGTGACGTGCAAATGTAGTGGTGAGTTTCGACAACCCCAGTAGTCTAGTGACCCCGTGTGCCGCGCATCCCATATCGTGTAGTGGATCCTAAATTCTATCACTACTTTATAATATCAAGAAAGACTCGCATTAAGGATTTCAAGACAAGACAATATGCTTCAAAGCCAACAATCATAGAATACAAGTCCATACACACTCCAATTTCATTACTCTAATCATAATAGTGTGCCATTCTCAATCGCACTTTCATCTAAATAGTAAGAAAGACATAGAACACGAGAATAAAGTCAATGAATCCATAAGTAAGTGATATCATGATAAAAACACTCATTTAATGTGTAGAATATGAAACAAACTCATGATATCAGATTTTTAGAAAATACCTAGTCAAAAGGATTGTAAAACAGAACATAATAGGAATGAAATGTGAACAAGACCCTTAATAAGATTACTTAAAAGTCACGCAAGGTATTTCCTTACTTAACTGGCCTCTCGACACCTCGAAACGCGTACACATACTCCCGATACTCTTCCCTAAGCTCATAGTATCATTTTGTATGCATTAGAGTGTCTTCAACCTCTTAGTTTAGGTTTTAGGCTATGCTAGATAGGTTAAGTGTGTTTTGAGAAAGCGTTGATTTTTGTGTTGTCAGAGCACCTAGCATGCCAGGTTGTTTATCTAGCGCGCTAGTTACTCCATTAGCACATTACCCATACTCATCAGCACGCTACATGCAGGTAGCACGCTAGCTAGCACGTCTAGTGCGCTATGTGCAAGAAAACCCAGAATTCTACACTTTGAATTTTGAGTTTTCTCCCCATATGGCCAACCATAAAGCCTTTGAATCCCTATTCTCCTCCACTAGAGACCCAAAAACATGTACCGAAACAATAACAATAGCTCACACTTCAATTATATCACAAATTCATAAATTTATACTAAATTTAAGGTGTGGCTAACTTACCAAGTTGTAAAACACTCCAACCTTAATCTTCACCTTCAAATTCACCAAACTTCTTTACAAACTCATTAATTTCTCCTCCAGATCTCCCTCTTCAGATTTATTCTTCTCTAAGTTATAAAATTAAATTAGTTGCATGTTCATACCATGCATTTATACATATTGATAAGGTTGGTTAATAACCATTGATCTTGATGTGTACACGCATCTCGAGACTAATCTAATGGCTTTTATTTTGATTCAATTCCACTAAATCTCCACTAACTCATCTACACCATTTGTAACTTAATTAGACTTTTGAGGTGTCTATACTTTCTTGAGGAATATCAAATGGCTAGTATTTTATTTAGCTATCTTAGGCTACATTTAATATAAATCAAATATAGCCACATCCAATTTAAGAAAATTAAGAAGTGAATAAATAATTGAATAAATAATAAAAGTGCACAAAAAGGAGATAAAAAAATTTTAGGTCTCATCTCTAATATTAACTTAAAAAATCAATAAATACAATAGCCAAAAAAAAGACGCGCACTCAAGTATAGGACAAAACCAAGAAAAAAAAAGAAATATACAAAAATCATTGCAATTTTAGTTTTGCCCCATAATCATTGATCATACAAAAGTATCTTTTTCAATACCATTTTCCATACAATTCATTTCTATCGTTGTTCCTTCTATTTCCCTTCTCAGCCAATCAATAACATCATCATCTACAACGGTATCATCCAACTGCTAGGTTTGATATGGCTCTACTTGGTGTAGCATAAAGTTATTTGAAATCGAGTCGTCTGAAGAAAATAAGTCAAACACATCTCTTCTTGTCATCTTAACGACAACTTGCCAATCTGGATCCATAGGATTTTGCACATAAAAAGTTTGTTCAGCTTAGGTGGCCAAAATAAAAGGTTCATCTCCAATGTGATTATTCTTGTATAGAAAATGATGAAAATTCACCATTGTGAACTTAAACTCGTCCTCCCTCATTCCTATTTTATCATCAGCTAAATCACACTTAAAGAAGACAAATTTCTTCTCAATGTCGTAATGGATTTCAATGATATCTTCAGGACTCCATAATATGTTGCAATACCAAGATGAGGATTCTTATCCTTTTTACTTGAATAACTTGGAGTATCCCCCTTCCAACAAACACCACTGTTTTACTTGACTTTTGAGCTATCAATGTCCTTAGTGCGAAAATGATAGCCGTTAATAATGCAACCTCTGTATTAGTCATGACCACTTGCTAACAAGTTAATCTCTTCTGAATATTTTACATTGGATGACCTTTTTAATGTTTGTACCTATAAATAACAACTTACTTGATTAGAAAGAATTGTTCAATGATGCATGGAAGATCTAGTTGTATAACGCATTTATTGTGACTTGCATGTTTCTTAAACCATATAGTAAATGTTTCATTGTGCACTTTTCTAATATGATGGGCTTTTCTTTAACAAGTTCTTCCATATGTTTACTACAAAAAAAAATTGTTGACATTAAAAACTAAGGTGGCAGATTATACACCATTAATACAACGGGCCATGTACCATGAGGTATCAACATAATTCTGAAAGGATTAAATCCATTTGCTGCCAACCAAACCCTAACATTGCGATTATCTATGAAAAAACTTAAATTTCTTTGATCAAAAGTTTTCCATGCAACACTATCAGCAGGATGTCTTAATATTCCATCATCAGTACGATCATTTGCATGCCATCTCATAAGTGCAGCAATTTTTGATGGCATAAACAATCGTTTCAATCTTGGCTTTAGTGAAAAGTATTTAACTTATTTAGCGGCAACTTTTTTCCCTTCACTCGCATCATCTTTAGATTGTTTGAATCTAGATGTATGACATATCCCACATTCATCAAGATTGCATCTTCATTACTAAACAACATGCAATTATTAGGACAAGCATCAAATGTCTCTGAAGTGAACCCCAAATCTGTTATCTTATTGGCTTTACAGTATGATTCTGGCAAGCACACACTTTGAAGAAATAATTTCTTAAGTAGCTCCAACAACATTGTGAATGACTTATTTGTTCAGCCACATAACACTTTTATATTTAACTAGTCAACGTGCACGTGCTCCGCACGTGATGCACAACACCTCTTATTACCAATACAAACCCAAATTAAACATTTAAAAAAAAAAAATTACCAAAAAAAGGTAGAATATATATACCTTATGTAGATACACATAAATCATATCAATTGTGGCTATCGAAACAAATAAAAATTGAAGCATCAAGTGAATGAGTGTACAACTTCATTGAGTCACTTAATAACAAATAAAACATGATACAACTATATCTCTATACTCTTAGTTTTAAATTTAATTATGCGTCTGAATCAAAAGAAAATTCTCTTAATGATAATCTTTTTTTTCTGAACTTGTTAATCTTAATTATAAGATTATTTTTGTCAAAAATAATTATAAGTGTTCTTGTTGTTGTTCTAATTGTCTTGTGAAAGTTGTGACTTGTAGCAAATTTCTTTTTGGTTATGAACAATTTCTTTTTTGATAAGGCTAACTTCAAGGCAATCAATCACATGTTCCATTGAACCGAAAGAAATTCACATGTTCATATTTGACCAAAAATTTCACACGTAATTAGTACTAATTAAAAATCATCTACCCAAAAAAAGCATCTTAAAAAAGACATCTTCAAAAAATAAAGATAAGGGTAACATAAAACCGAGCTATTCAACTCAAAAATAAAATAAAAATCGAGCCTTTCGAAAATCGTTATTCAATAGGGAGTAGGGCACCATGTATTGAGAGGTTCATTAAGTTCGAAGTTGATTCCAAGACTTTCCAACCCTTGCTGCGAATAGTCGGTTAATTGATCAAGATCCCCACTAACGAGAGCACCATCTCTCTCAATTGCAGACTCCCCGGATGCCCACAATAACAACCTTTTTGCTTTTCTTGTATGCTACACTACTTCTCCATCGCCGTTCGAAATGGGAATCGAATACAAAATAGTTTTTGTGAGAGACGAACTTTACAATATTGGTGATGCTTTTATTTTGTGACAACCTGAGAGGTCGGATCTTATAAGCAAGAACTTGTTGCATCGACCTCTTCTCAAGTGGCTCGATGTAAACATCATCAACTCGCTCAAATCAAACTTAATTTGGTCGCGTTTTAGGAGAGAAATTTCACATAGATGAATTCTTCGGACATGGCTATTACTTGGCTCAAATCGAATTTCTTGTATCTTCTAAAAAAAGATCCACCAAAGATAAATTAGAGTGACAGATAAAAAAAAAAATCAACATTACTCCAATCCAACTATCTTAAAAAAACCATCTCGAAAAAAAAAAAAAAAAAAAAAAATAAAAAAAGGAAAAAAAAAAAGAGAACGGATAACATTCAAAAGCCCCAACTAACCAACCTTTCTATTCAAAATAATGCAACCTCACCCACCTCCATGAATGCAACATTCTAAATCTACAAAGGGGGCCAACCCGCATTAATTACACACCAAATACTCACCATTAAATTGTAAACCAACACTCTCTAAAATTCCATTAATTATTGCCAATTTAAATTACAAAGATTCCAGGCTTTAAAAAAATTATATAGATTTACAAACAAATGGATACCCAAATTAATTCCACACATATCATCAACAATGCTAATCGGAAAAGAAAAGATTGAGATGAAAATAAAGAGTAACAACCAAATCACTTACTAATCTGGTTCTAGGATTACATACCAAGTCATTGTTGGTGGCGGGTGGGGAAAAGAAGATCTCTTAGACTCGGATTTAACGGAGAACACATAGATTGAGTTAATGAAGTTTGTGTCTCGATCCATTGTTGTTCGATAATTCCTTTTTTTGTATAATGTTAGATGGATTTTGAAAAATATATACTATAGGAGTGAAGCAGGTTTAGAAAAGCTGCTCCAAAAGTAAAGGCTACTTTTAAGGGATTAAAAGTGCTTTGCTTGGAAACTGTTATGTGATTTTAAAGAAGATAAACGTGGAGATGTGGAGAGGGTAATTAAACACATGGAGGAAGAAAACGGGAATAGAGTGGAGAGAGAGAATTGTGGAGGGGAGAAAGAGAAACGTTGAGGGGAAAGAGAGAGTAGAGAAACGTGGAGGTGAAAGAGAGAGTAAAAAGGTGGAGGAGAGAGAAAAAAAATCATCCAAATCCCACTTTGTTAGGAAACTGACTATTAATTTAAAAACTTTTGAAAACTAATTGAGTTTTCATCCGCACATCTAAAATCAAAACCGCCTATTAATTTGTAGTTATCAATTAAATTACTATTTTATCCCGAATTTAAATATACGCATCAAAACACTTAGGGGCATTGTTGGAAGTTTTAGCCCAAAAGGCTTCACGGTTAACCGTTTTGGGATTGCTATTATAATAGTATAGATAAGTGAACAATAAATTAAAGTGCAGTAAAATTGCTACACCCTGGATAAAGTTCCTGTACTGTCTCTTGCAAGAGTCTCAAGTATGCCAAAGTTTCTTCATTCGGTCTAGACCCATTACCATTTTCAGGTACGTCGCCGTTCATTTGACCACTACCAATATGCGGATTATCCATTGTCTTATTCACCATCCCAACAATGTCATCTCGAATAGTTCATTGTTACCAACGACATTATCTTGATCATGCAAAGAAACATAATCCTCACCATGCTTTATCCAATTCCAATATTTTTACAAAAACACTTTCATGAATAGATGGTCTTTAACTTCATTTATTTTATATAGTGAAACATTGCGACATTTCTTGCAAGAGCAATATATTTTTTCTTCGTTACCATTGTTAGCTAATGTAAAATCTAAGAACTTATCAACTCCATCTCTATACAATTTTGAGATCCTATCCTTTATAGAAATCCAACTTTTATCGATATTCATACTTGATAACCGCACGAAAGTTCTACTTAAACTTTAGAAACAAAAATAGCAAATTTTCAATTTCAAAAAATCTATATTATAAATAACCAAGTATAAGATGATTAAAACAAACACACACACACATATTTATATATATAAAGAATTTTATATTCAAACATGATAATTATGCATTAAGAGTCACTTGAAAAAATAATAATAATGGTGAACTGTGTAATAGTGAAATAGCCAATAATGATGATTTAGCAATTAAAATCAAATTGATTAGGTACATCATACTCATACCAACAAATAGAAGTGATCTTTTGAAGAAATAAAAAAGAAAAGAATCAATGAAAAGAAAAGCTCTAAAATTGAAAAATAATCTATCTAGAGAACACACATCCTAAGATCAAGTGTAATATTTTTTTAGAATGACGTATTTCGCATCACAATAATAAAAAAGGAAGAGTTTTAAAAAAAAAAAATTATAGGTGGAGAATATAGAAGAACAAACATCTTATAAGCAATCACATGAAGGATCCCAAAAGGAAATAGGTACATAATTTTTTTTTTTATTTTCTGATGAACAAGGAATTATGAGAAAAAAGTGAAAGATTTGTATTCGCTCAACTTTAGAGTTCAATATATGAATTATTTCACATTTAATTGAAACAATTTTAATGGATTTTTTATAGACAAGTGACTCTACGTTAACTAGGATCTCTCCTAATCTTGTCTTTTAACAAGTGAATATGCCTTGTCGATCTAACTTTATATGTTTTGGTGTGCTAAGTTTATTTGTGTCAACATGAATTTCAAAATATATCGTTATACAACTTTTTTCAAGTTCGTAATACATACAAATATAATAAGGCTTAATATTCATACTCGCTAACTACATCAAAGAAAACACACATCCTAAGATCAAGTGTAATATTTTTTTTTAGAATGACATTTCGCATCACAATAATAAAAAGGAAGAGTTTTTTTCTTAAAAGAAGAGTTTTATAGGAGAATATAGAAGAACAAACATCTTATAAGCAATTACATGAAGGATCCCTATGGAAATAGTTACATGATCTTTTAACAAGTGAATATGTTTGATCGGTTTGTACATATTAGCTTACGCCAAGTGCAACATATAAGCACATATTCGATGTGATTTGGCATCTCTTTAAATTAAGTGAAAAATCAAAAAGTTTGATCCAAGTAGACGACTCCAACTAATTTGAAACCGCGACATATATAGAGAAAAAAGGTGGTAGAACCTTTCGGTTTCCTTCAAAGATGACTAATATTTAAGCATAGCATCCACACCTCCATTATTAGCCTATAGCTTGCTTTCTTCCTAGTTATACTTTACATACACTTCAGTTATGCCCTTTTCATAGACTATATACTAATTTGTTGCTTTTGGCTGGAAAAGGACTAGTCCTTGAGCCCTTACTGATATCTATGTTAACAACTCAAGCTTATTTTAGACTCTCTTTTTAAATAAACTAACAGTGAGGGCAAAGTATGCAAATAAGAATTAACTAGAACTTTTCTTTAAAAAGTAATGTATATATATGTATATATATATATTATAAATCAATTAAATTTCATCTGAAAACCTATTCAGTTTACATGCATTGCATCTGTCTTGTACTGTGTCCACATTTCATCAAATAATGGAGCCACTAAGAAATCTGTGTCGTTTATGTACTTGTGATTAGTAGTGTATACTAGTATACAAATGATAGTTTTAATGATGAAAAGAGCATGACCATGAGAGATCACAAAGTACTTTTTGTCAAGTGTCATAAAGTACAAGTCACTGCTCTACATAGAATGATTTATAATCAAACGTCTGTTCCAGTTTTTAGCTTAAATGTTGATTAATTGGTCTCTTAATTTCCTCTCAAGTATAATCTATTTAAGAATAACCAGGCGGTGTTGCCTTTTTTTTGGTATTTCACTATTTAAGTAGTTTTTTTATTATATAATTAATAACCTGCAAAACTTTATATTTTATATAGGATATTCTTTGTAAAGCATTTCTCCAAACTAAAATTTTTTTCTCTTGGAATCAAAATCATGGAATGCAATGCAATTTCATCGATAGCCTACGCAGACATTATTTAGAACTTTAGATTATTATTAACAATGCTAATCACACTTTTACATGGAAGATGCATACTTATCTCCAAATTTGCATCACTTTCGGCATTCTCATTCTTTTCTTGACATACAATGTTCCTTAATCACTCTACTAAACATTTCTCCACTAGCAATGCTAATTGCATTATCTTAATCTCTCTTTTCTTCTCTTATGTCACTCTCATCATTGCCATTCTCATGACCTAAATGGGAATTATCGCGTGTTATTTTGGGCAAGAAGTCCATCAATGATGCAATAATAGATGAAGTCACACTATAGGGCACATTAAAATATAAACAAAGAACAAAGGAGGTGGATTTCTAAGACTGGCCCTGTAAGAAATGTTGTGTGAAGGAGCTGCCCATGTGTTTATAAGGTGTCACTTGGGATTCATTCAACTTTGGTGAGCTTTTTTTCCAACTCTGAAGGCTTTCTTTGTCAAGATCACTCAAAGAGGAAACAAATTGTATGAAGATAGAAATAAGGACAAAAGCCCAATAAAAGCCTACACAAAGGCAAGTCTCCCACTATCTTACAAGTCTGAACAGCCTACACAGCATAATATGCTCTTTCAACTTTCAAGTCTTTAGACCATTAATTTACTTTCATTGTAAACTTGAATAGAGTGGTTTTCAGTTTCTTGGAATGTGAGAGAAGTCAATGTTTTGGTCCTTGGAGACAGACAGAACTGGTTTTGTTTTCACTTTGATTGTTGAATCTTGTTGGGTAAAAACTGGCAGTAGCACCACCCACTAACAGGAATGATATTAACACCAACCAACAAGTGGTCCAAGTGGCTTAATACTCGAGCCACTTAAGTAGTGGTCTTGAGTTTGAGCCCTACGTATAGAGTCCCCCTCATTGGAAGAGCCAAAGCCTCTTATAGGCCGCATATTGCACGAGCCTAGAGAAGTCGGTTAGTTCGGATATTAGGTGGTCTACACCCAAAAAAAAAGAAATGATAGTACTGTGAGAAATGAAATATAGAAGAAATACTTTACACATAACCTATCTTGTATTCATTGAACCTTTTTGCTCCAAGACTACAAGTCAGAACTAATAGTTTGCTTCAATCACTAACCATCTTAAACGTAGACCCTTTAAAATCAATATACATACTTCAGACTGCCTTTTGAGTCTTATGGCATCTTTTGCCTTTTGTTTACCAACTATTCTGATCACTCAATTTATAATGTGAGACTGAATTATGAAAAAAAAAAACAACGACAACAATCATCACCCTAGAACACTGTCTTCCAGAAAAGTTAATGCAATGCCTTGAATACAATTTCAATCATTTTTTAGAGTCAAATACATAACATGAATCATAGAAAGAAATAAGCTGTAAGGTGTGCATTAGAAGTTCTGAAGACAAAAGTTCAGAAGCCTGCAGGCATCATTATACCTTGTAATTTGGACTATTAATTCAATCAAATTTATAAATGATAGTCCACACAACTCACTCTGAAACCTACTGCAAAGGGTAAGTTATATAATTACGAAGGGGTAAACTGTATGTGCTTGCCACTGATCAACTAACTAAAAGATTTGAAAATCTTTGATCTTTAGCAAATGCCGCGCTCGCTAATGGATGAACTTAATTTAAGATTAACTAACCAGTACTGCTTTTAGTTCATGTCAAAACTTCTTAGGTAAGTCTTCCCTTGTAGTATAAAAAATAATTAATATTGCTTTTAGTCAACCAACAATAACTCTGGTTATTGCTGTTAGAAGACATGTTGGAACATAAATTTTCACCAAATGTTGTAGTTTTAAATATGATGAAGGATCACCTTTTCAAAGAAGGAAGGGTCAGTGAAGCATTGAAGTTGTTTGAATCAATGACTCAAAAAGGTGTAAATCCTAATGTTGTCTTATACAACACTATGATTCACGGCTTATGTATTTGCGGGCAGTGGAGAAAAGGAAACCAAGTGCATCACACCACACCACTCCAACGCACACACCACACCAACCAAATTCGAATCAACTAGGGTTCTTACCTGAACAATGGTCTTCACTCAGAATCGGTACTGCTGATCAAGACGCCTATGCTCCTTCAGTCCATCCAACACCCACTGCTCCTTCGTCTCTCAATGTAAAACCCTAACCCTTCTTCTTGCTCTTTCCCCCTCCTTCACGCTCGCTCACGAAATAGAAACTCGCCCCTCTGTTTTTCGTTTCCTTTGCGTTTGCCTTTTTTTCTCAATCCGGCATTTTCAATTTCATTGGTTTGAAAGGCTTTGAGTCGAACTAATAAAAATTTTTGTTTTTTATTTTTTTAAAATTAGTAGTTTAGTATGTTGGTTGTAAATAAAATGGGTTTTTAAGACTGGAGTCGCAAATAATAGCAATTAGAACCTTTTTTTAATGTGTGCCTCAAAAGAAAGCCCGAAAAACCCTATTTTCTTGTAGTGTATCTATTCTTGACCTCTTTGCTAATGAAATATTTGGACTTAAATGGCCTAGACTCCTCTGTGGGATCTCTCGAGGTTGATGCCTCACAGTCATTTGTTCTAACTTGGCTAACTTGGTTCCTTGTTCTTGACATTCTCAAAAATCAAACAACTTCACAACAATGCAACTAGCAATTCGGGTCTTGAAATCACCTAAAAATCACAATTTATAACACACGGATCATTCACACGCCAAATAATGTAAAAACATAGACTAAGTCTCCATGGGTAACATTAATGCTCAATATTCACAAAACTTGCATATCCTTATCCCACAACCTCAAATATACTATTCATGCAATTTCATCAAAAAATTTCAAAATTCAAATCATAGCTAATGAAATTGTAAATTTTACCTGAATGTCAGACTAGTATTTGGTATAGAACACCCCTTCAAGTCTTTATCGATCCAAACCCTCTCATTTTTCTAACAAACTAGAACTATATCTCTCTTTAAAATCAAATTCTCAAATTCAAGCCCTAGCTTTTCAGTTTGTGCAAATCCACAATGCACTTACTTCTTTCACTCTCAATCACTAGGAACTCTTTTTCCTTACTTAGAAATGATCAATCTTGGGTTTTAGAGGGATGTGTACTTAGTGGTTGTTGTAAGTTTTTGGATGCATGTATGAAAAAAGTGATGAACAAAAGGTTTTAAAAACCTTCATCGACACTGGTGTCGTGCGTATTGAGGCATGGCGCTGTGACAGCGTCGAGGATGCTTTCACATTTTTCTGTGCTCTTCTCGACGCCCTGCTGGCACAGCCACTCATACCCACGGTGTCGTAGCTCATTCCCATGGCGTCGAGTAGTCTGTCAATGTGTTTTGCATACATTTTCCTTTAATTCCTATTTGGCATTTCTCCGACTTTGTGTATAACTTACACGTGATGTCGTGATTGCATGAAATCCTTGTAAATATAAAACTTCATAAAACTCACTCGTGATTTGCCTGTATACCTTACATTTGCCGCTTAAACTCCTTTGCTCTTTTACGTTCTTTAATGAGTTTGGTGAGACATTTCCATTCCGATGAATCATCACCCAGCAAATGGTCTTTCCTGCACATTTGACACAATTTTTTGAATGTTAGAAACTAAAACGTGTTAATTGTACTTACTAAAATAAATAACTAACTACTAAGGAAAATTTATAAACTTGATATTTAATAACCCTTAGGCTGCCTCCCAATAGCGATTAATTTAACGTCATTAGCCTGACGCATTTTCACTCATTTAGTCTGAATCAAAATCGAGATACTCCAATTGTAGATCGAAGATTATGATGTCATTCCCGTTCAGATGTACTTATTCGCCATCGATAAAGACAACTTTCTTTGAATCATCACCCTCATCGATACTCATCATGATCTTTTTCATCCTTGTTTGCAACTCTGCATTGGCAGTGTTCAAGAATGGCCTTCCAAGTATCATGGACACATCATCATCCATGTTGTAATCCATAACCTCAAAATATGCGATGAATGTGAATCTACCCACATTCACATGCACATTCAAGACTCATCATATAGTCGGTATCAACATGTCATCAACTATTTACAAATTTGTCATATTAGGACAATCGATCTTCAAATCGGCATGCAACATGTCCATTAGTGGCATGACATTGACTGAGGCTCTCGTATCATATAAGACATTTTAAAATGGTGCCCATCGGTGATTATTATTATGCATATTTCACCCAGATCTCTCCTTTTGATTGGTTGAAATCTCAGTATGAACTTGAACTTCGGTTCCGGCTTCCTTGTAACTACTTTGATGGCATTGCATTTTGGTGCTTCTTCATAATGTCTTTCATTTTTATTTGGCCTTCCATTGTTTCATTCCCTTCTTGTCACTCTTTAAAGCATGATTCTTTGTTGCCCAAATCCTTCGAGTTCATTTTTCCTTACTTCTGTTCCGTACTCATGCATCTTTTCATACGTCTTCATATCCAAAGTGTTGACTTTTTTTGGCTTGTACATCATTTGATCATTTCTTGGCTCATTTGATGTTGTAGTGCTCATCATGTGAATAGCACTAACGTTCTCCTTGGGATTAGTGACAGTGTTGCTTGAAAATTGTCCTTCCTTCCTTGAGTTCAAGGCAATGGCTAACTGTCCAATCTGTCTCTAAATTTTTGATTGATTGTGATCTCTCATCATCCATCCTCTTCATGGCTTGCTTTACTCCTTCCATTTCTTTTTCGTGCTTCTCATGACCTTCTCTATTGCTTATGTCCATGACGTGCAAGTACTTCTCAATTGACTTCAATGAAGTCATCTCCTCACTCGGCCCTAGCTTCCCCTGTTAGACTTGTTGCTTGAAGCCTAGAGGTAACTTTAGTGCATTATCAGGATTTCCATACGAGATGTTCGGGTTGTTGTTGTTATATCCTTGATAAAACCTTTGAGGAGATATTCCTCTCAGCCTGAAGTTGTTCCTATAGCCTTAGTTGTTCATGAAGTTGATATCCTCATACTTCATTCCTTGATGTATGTCCATTTGGTTAACCACCATAGCATGGTGATTATTGGGTTACTGCATCGCCTGCACTTGTGGACTTTGGTGTCCCATTTGAAGTTTCTTCATTTGATTGTTCATATTTAATAGTTGCGTCATAATTGCAGCTTGCAAATCAATCTCATATAAGCCCGCTGGTTTTCTTACAGTGAAACGAGTACCGGCAGTAGAGTTTAGAGACATAAAATCAAGGATATCCAATTCTCCATCCTCATTCTTGGTTAGTAGAGAGTCACCTGCCGCAGCACCTACTAGTGTTCTCTTGCTGTGGTTCATCCTATAGTAGAAAATTTGGAATTGTGCCCATTTCATGTATCCGTGTCCTAAACATCTCCTCAGCATATCTTTGGATCTTTCCCAAGTGTCGCTAAAAGACTCAATGTCTTCTTGCTTGAATTGATTGATTTCTAACTTCCTTTCACTGACCTTCCCTGAGGGAAAGAGCTTATCAAGAAATCTTTCATTGATTTCCGCCCATGAGGTCATATTCCTTACATTCGGCCCTTGGAACCAAGACTTATCTTTTCCACCCAATGAGGATTTAAAAGTCTCATCCTGATCACCTCTTTTGTAACTCCGATAATTTGCACAGTGTCATACTTCTCGACGAAATTCTCTACATGTGCAACTGGATCCTCATTGGCTAGCCCGTTGAACTAGCTATTTTGCACCATGTTAATTAGAGATGGTCTCAGTTTGAACTCGATGGTGTTGACTGGAAGCCTCATCACCACGTTGTAAGTTTCCTAAACTTTTGGCTTGAAGTAGTCACGAAGACATCTATATCCTTGCACTCTATCATGCACTGCTAAATCACCTGCAGGTTGGTTATTCTCGCAGCCCTGTTGTTGGTTTCTTGCTTGATCCTCAGCTATCTTGATTCCTTTTTTTCTTTCCTTTGTTGGTTCAGTTAATCTCAGTTGTAAGGCACTAAGTCCTTCTCTCTGTTGCTATGCATGCACTAGTTCTCCCTGAAAAGAAAACACAAAAGATCAAGTGCTGAAAGTCAAACTCAAAATTTAAGATTTTATTTTTTTATTTTTTTATGAACTTGAAAATAAAGTGCTTAAAATAAAACTTATCAACTTTCAAACTAAATAACTCTAAGTGGCTACCTATCCCTGGCAACGACCCCAAAAAAACTTGACCTCGACCGCAAGTGTAATGGCTTGATTGTAGTAATAGTGTAACCAACTTACATTGACTACGGATATCGTCCTCAGAAAAGTGTATGCACTCACTACGTACTTAGCTACAATGAATCTTTTGCTAAGGAAATTATTTTTTTAAATGGTTTTATAACTAAACTAAACTAATCTATACTATCAAATCAATACAATTTACATCTAACTCTTACATTAAAACTATCTTAGTTCACAACTTCACCTAGGTAATGAAATATTATGCTTTTCAACCACTTTATCATCTTTTTATGTTATATGCAATGCCTAATTAGAATAGAAAGATTTCTTTCAAATCCTTTTTAACCCACTAATGTGATAAAAAAATACTAATGTGCAAACTAGAACTCCACCTATTGGTGTGAATAATGTAAGCTCCACATTGATTTAATTTTCCAAATCTTTAGATTCATAACCCGTTTTCTCGCTTTCGAGAGGCGAAGGGAACCTGACTGACGACAATTAAGTTAACTATCCATACCTCCCTAATCAACAACTATAGCTTGATGTTGTTGTTGTTGTCGTACTGTCCATATCCGGCTTTAAAGCTTCAATGGTCATGATAACTTCTAAAACATATCAATAAACATGTGATGAAAATGTCTATAGCATTACACTCAGAATCAATACAAATTCTAACCATTGCACTTTTTATATTCAATTTCTACTCATGTTCATAGCATAACATTCATACAATAGGATCGATTGATCCCTAAGATTAATAGACTACTTACACTTCATTGAAATAAACATGCATATAGTGTTATTCATTGAAATCATAGATATATTAGAAATACTTCAAATAAATCAATAACATAATACACGAATCACCACTTGTGAGTCTTCAATGTCTTATCTCCATAAATCTTTCTAATACTCAAGAATAATGTAAATTTATGCTAAAATATGCTAATGGCTACTAGTGGCTGATATGTGGTGAGTTTATCATGTCCTAATATCTATTTATACCTCCTAAACACATTGAAATATAACTCTAACTCTAACATTCTATTTTCTTCTTTTGCAGTGTTGTCACTTAACCCCTGGCGTCGTATATGTAATGCCACTGCACCGCCACTTTTGTGTATTTTTTCCTCTATTTAATATCCTCGACCCCTTCACTTTGGGCCTCCGCACCGTACCTTAGGCTCCACAATGCCAGCTTCACTGTCTCATTTTCTTCACTTATCTTCTCTCCCGCGTCGTGCCTAAGTACTCCACGCTTTGCCTTCACTCTCCACAACGCCACACTTCATTTCACGGTGCCAACCACACGTTAGTGAGTTTTAGCTTCGTTTCTTCTTGTTTTTGCTCATTTCTTTTCTTTATGCCTTATTTTTACCTAAAAATGCATAAACACCATCAATTAGAGCTCATTTAAGGATATTTATACTAGATATACTACTAAACTAACCCTATATAAGTCTAAATAATCACTTATCAATAACTTTGAGATGGATTACAAATACAAAATTTGAGAGAAAGGTGCATAAAGGACTGAAGAACTTTATGAAAATGACGAGTCAAGATTCTTGAAAGAATGAAAGACTTAGTTGTTAAACATTGGAATCAATTGGATGATTCCAATACGTTTTACAGTTGGAGATCGAGAAGGTTTTTCGAGTTGTATTGTGTTTAGGACTGAATTCCTAGATAGGGTTGATAGACCGAGTCTATAAATACTCAAGATCACTATTATGTGGATCATCATTTTTTTACTTGAGTTTTATGAGAACAAGAGATCATTGTAGTGGTTTTACACATTATCAATTTGATTAATTGATTGTTTAGGCTAAGCCTACGCCGCTTGTGTAATGTCACATCACTGCCATAGCTTCGACCTTTATGTGTGTATTTTCTTTTCATAGTAGACTCGGTGCCCTGTATGTAATGTCCAAGCACCGTGTGCATTCCCTCAAAGCGCTGCCACTGCGTTAATCGTACCCGTAACGGCCCGCTCTAATTAATCCCGATTAATTGACAAATTTCAGGTTAAGACCCTAAGCTCAGACCCACGTGGACGTCGCAGATAGGTCAGTGAACGTTGACTAGGTAAATAGTAGTTTTGTGTGATTGTTTGCCTATTTGCGATGTTGTATATCAAGTTAATTACTTAGCATCGCATGTGTGTATTTTCTATCATGGAATCGAGCGAGATAGTGTAACGGTGTTCGCCTCGAGAAACGTGTCGAGACGGCGCCAAGAGCGAACTTTGGGTACACTAGGTCGGGAAAACTAAAACACATAAATTAAATGAATAAATGATAATTGTCATATGATTATTATGGAAAAGATATTAAGTGGCTAGTGACGCAGCGGTACGCGCATATCACGATTCGAACGCGTAACCCGGGCGTCGAAACGCCGAAAAATACAGGCGAATGTCCCAATTGTGTCACACTTTGGTGTTAAATACACAAAGTCAACTAACTTATCCCCATTCACACTCCACCTCACTCCACCATCATTTTCTCCTCTCCCTCACGTCACTCTTTCTCTCTCACCTCTCCTTCACGTCACTCACTCCCACACACCACACACACACACTCGGCAGTGAGAGGAAGAAGAAGAGACAGAGAGGAGGAGGAGGAGGAAGAGGAAGCGGGAAGGAGAGAAGAGAGCGCGGAGAGCCGGAAAGGAGGTAAGCCATTGTATTTTTCTTTTGTTGTTGTTGTTGGACGTCGGCCATGGAGGCCGAGAGGAGGTTCGGCCATGGAGGCCGAACCGGTTAGAGTGGAGATGGCAGGGGTGTTTCCCCTGCCATCGAGTCCACTGGGGTTGGGGATGGAGGGTAACCCCAACCCAAACCACAATGGGGAGAAAAAAAAAAAAAAAAAAAAAAAAAAAAAAAAGAGAACGCTCTGGGAAGAAGAAGATGGGGTGGGGGAGGTGCGTGCGCGCACCCCTGGACCCGGCTCGCCCGGTTGGGCCCAACCCAGTTGGGCCGAACCGAGCCGGGCCAGGGCCCGACCCGGGTGGGCCGATCTGGGCCCGACCCGGGTGGGCCGGACAGGGTCAGCCCGACCCGGTCGGACGGATCAGCCCGACCCGGTTGGACCGGGTCAAACCCGGTCCAGTGGGGCCCACCCCTATATTAAAATAAAATAAATATTAAAATAAAATTTAAATACATTTTTAAATCAAATAAATATCAGGAAAATAGAAAGAAATGCTAGAAAATTTTGGAAAAAAATCCAGAAAAATTAAGAAAAATATAAGAAAGTGGAAAAAAATATAAAAAAGTAGTTTTGAGGACTTTCTGGGCATCTAACTCCCAAGACAACTCGAAAAGTGTGTCGAAATTAAACTTTTTAGAAACGAAAGCTCAAATTTTTAGTCACACATTATAAATTCTTTTAATGTGACTTAAAATAACAAAAGTGTTATAATTGGATACCAGGAATTTAGGAGACTATAGTCGGGTATCGGCGCGTATCTCGAGGCGTGTGCGGGAGGTTCGAAAGCGTTCGAGGTAAGTAAACCCACGAGAAAGTTAGTTTAGAATTTACTTATTTTCCTTGTGAATTATTTATTTCACATTACTTTTCGCCGCCCGGTTTGCATTGTATTCTATTCTCGCGTGTGTCTCGTGTATGGTCGAAGGGACGGTGTGACCATTTTCCGCTCCTCGTCGATGACGATCCGATTGTTGCTACGGGGTTGGTCATACCTTAGACTACGCGTGAGATTTCTCGGCGAGTCGATGATCTCGAGAGCGAGTTGACGTGAGGCCCACCTCCGTCACGATTTCCTCTCTTTTGAGGCGTTGGGCGGAAGTCTACCTTCCGACTCACGAGTTCCTCATTTCGACCGTGAAGAGGGGGTGTTGATTTCCTCACCCCCAGGGCCTTCTCGGTTCGCTTTTGTCCCAGGGCTCGACACCATACACCACACTCGCGTTCCACATTCTTGATTATCTCACGACTTATATTCATGCTTTACATTTCGTTCATTTATTATATATGCATGAATTGTAGCCGTTTTTCTTGGATTTCTTGTGAATACTAACCGAATTTCTCTCGGGATTTACTCACCTGGAACTTGTCATTTTTATTGGTGGCGAGTTGCGATCCCGCGACGAGCCGGGAAGGCGTGATTGGCGACTACCTCTAATTTAGAGCGCCTCCATTAGCTTACTTGTAGGTGTTTTTATTTACATCTATAAATACTTTTTTTGGGATATTTTGAGAGACTTTTACCCGATACATGTATATCAACACCTATTATACATTTTCGTTGCCTTAACCGATATACATGGTATCTCTTTTTTTTGGGTTTCCACCTCATAGGTTGTTAAATATTGCATAACTCGTTTACATTAATCATATGCATGCTATTAAGACTTCCGCTACTAAAATAACCTAAATAAATCAAAATAAATGAATTAAGTTATAAAACTTAATAACTTAGTATATTTTGCTAAAATAATTATTTAAATATCAAAACTTATTAAGTTGTAGTATTAGATGGTAAGTTCATGTCGTCCGTCACGACGACGTGCAGTGACGTGGCATGGTTTGGTGACGTGTCTCGACGTGGCGCGTGCCGGTTTGTGTCGAATTTGGGTCGTCACAACTTGGTATCGTAGCTTAGGTTCAAAGCGAACCTAGGGGAAACTTTAATACAACCGAATAAAACTTAACAACAAACATTAGATGTGGAAACCCAATGATCCTAACTTAGAACTTTAGTTGGGAAACAAAGTGAGCGGGTAGTACCAGGACTTATATATGTATATATTGATTGTAATACTTATGTACACGTATTACGACACCGATTTGCGGCACGATCGCGATTTACTTATTCGACATGGATGGACGTCCGCTTCTTCATACGGATGATGGAGGCCAGACGAGCGGCTCGACACCACCGACTTGGATCAAACCTTGCGCGACACGGTCGCACTTCATAGTTTGCAGCTCGAGGAGATTCTTCGATTACTTCGAGCGCAGTGCACCGCCACACCGCCCTCGCCGCACTCGCGCGCCACTACTACATCAGTAGAAGCGACGGTTGTCGCCCGATCGTTCTGCGACCCCGCTCACGACCACTACCACCGAGATACTGCCATCAGTCACTACACCATTGACTACGTCGGCCGTGACACCGACACAGATTCCATCACAAGAGATCACGTTCGAGACCTCCTTATCAGCTGAGGCAAAGTTGATTAAGGAGTTTGTTCGTTTCACCCCGTGCTACTATTATGGAGGCGGTGACCCAGAGGTAGCTGGGAAGTGGATCATTTCACACGAGAAACTTCACAGACTTTTGAGGATTCATGACAGCATACAAGCTAAGATTTCCGGATTTATGCTCAGGGGAGATGCTGCAGTATGGTGGACCGCCCACACTGCCGCTCACGGAGAGCCGAGTACTTGGGCAGAGTTCAAGAAATTCTTTTATGATCAGTATATCCCGATCGAGATTCAGCTGAGACTGAGGGAGGAGTTCTTGACGCTGAGGCAAGGTGACCGGACGGTGTCGCAATACATGGAGAGATTCACATACCTGCTTACTTTTGCGATGGACGTAGCTGGGACCGAGCGACTTCAGGTCCACTATTTTATTCGAGGACTCCGACCAGAGATTGGGGGCGCGATTGTGTCGACAGGAGCCAGGATTGTGCGTGAAGTTTATGAGAGGGCGTTGGCCCACGAGACATTTTTGATGTGGAACAACGCCGTCCCCGCTCCAATGCGTCACGACAGTCATAGAGGCCAGGGGAGGTCGGATAGGAAGGGCAAGATGAACCGCGATCAGAGAGATCAGAAGGGACATAAGCGCAAATATGATGGTGGTCAGACAATCAGTGCACGTGCAGTCGTACCAGCACAGCCACAGCGGGTTATGGTAGTCCAACAGCCGCAGAGACAGGGTCAGGTCCAGAGAGGCAGAGACGAGAGTCAGCAGTGGCAGGGACAGGGACAGTGCCATAGGGCTAGCTACACGACAAAGAAGGTCGTGGCTCCGGACATAGACAGAATGTCACGTGTTTCAGATGTAGGCAGAAAGGGCACTACAAAAGTGAATGTACCAGGGAACCAGCACCACCACTAGCAGCTCAGCCAGTGCAGGCGAGGGAGCAGGTGCACGCAGTTGTCGCACCAGATCGTGATGCGTCTCGGCAACTCGTCGAGGGTACGTTGATTATTTTTGGTCGCCCTATGCATACATTGATAGATTCTGGTAGTACGTTATCATTTATTTCGGGACGGATGGTAGGAGTGTTAGGTTTGACACCTGAAAACGTTAGCACCCACTTTATCCTTAAGACGGCACTGGGGATAAGATATATCCTAATCGGATTTGTAGAGATTGTCCAGTCGAGGTAAGTGGTCATCAGTTACCCATAGATCTCCGAGTATTAGAATACCTAGAGTTTGATATACTCTTAGGCATGGATTGGTTGGCGGCATACCACGCACATTTGGACTGTTTTAGGAAAACCGTCATTTTTCAAATACCGGGGATTCCTGATTTCATCTTTACCGGAACTTCCGATCATGAGAGGAAGGTTAGCTACCACTCAGAAATGGAGATCCTCGCAAGGATAGTTGAGTCCGATGAGGGGCCGTGACCGACTGACTTGAAGATGTCCCAAGAGCACGCGAGTTCCCGATGTTTTTCCCGAGGATCTACCTGGATTACCCCGCCTGCATTGCGTAGAGTTTGTGATTGAGTTAGTACCGAGCACGCGACCCATAGCGATGCGGACCTTACCGTATGTCACGGCCAAAGCACGAGGAATCGAGAGCCCAACTAGAGGATCTATCGAAGAAGGGTTTCATACACCCTAAGATGTCACCCTGGGAGCACCCTGTCTTATTTGTGAGAAAGAAAGACGGTAGTATGAGGATGTGTATAGACTACCGAAAGTTAAATCGTGTGACAAGAAGGAATAGGTATCCATTGCCCAGATCGATGACCTATTCGACCAGTTGGCGAGCACGCTTCTTCTCTAAGATTGATCCGAGATCCGGATATCATCAAAGTGCGAATCGGGAGGAGGATGTACCTAAGACGGCGTTCAACACACGTTACGGGTTATTCGAGTTCACCGTCATGCCGTTTGGGTTGTCGAATGCGCCAAATGTGTTTATGGATTTGATGCACCGAGTCTTAAGGCCGTTTTTAGATCGATTCGTGACGGTCTTCATCGATGACATCTTGATTTACTCCAGGACCCATGAGGACCACGAGAGACATCTTAGATAGACGTTGAAGACTTTGAGGAGCACCGATTGTACGCCAAGTTCGAAGTGCGAGTTTTGGCTTTCGAGGTGAAATTCTTGGGACACGTGATCGGCGACAGAGGTATTTCAGTGGACCCGAGTAAGATTCACGCTATTATCGATCGGCCTACACCAGAGTGCGTAATGTACATCGGAGCTTTTTAGGATTGGCGGATATTATCGACGCTTTGTACAAGACTTCTCCAAAATTGCAGCGCCGATGACTAGATTGACCAAGAAGGATGTGACCTTCCATTGGTCCAGTGAATGCCAGCCGGCCTTCACAGAGTTGAAGAAGAAGTTGACCTCCGCACCGTTGTTAGTATTGCCCGAGCTGGGTAAAGAATTAACTGTTCATACGGATGCTTGTGGAACCGGATTGGGTTGCGTACTGATGCAAGGAGACAGAGTTATAGCTTATTTATCGCGTCAGTTGAGGACCCATGAGAGGAACTATCCAGTGCACGATTTGGAACTTGCAGCGGTTGTATTTGCACTGAAGGTGTGGAGACACTACCTTTATGGTGAGAAGTTCACCTTGTATACGATCATAAGAGTTTGAAGTATCTTTTCACCCAAAAGGACCTGAATATGAGACAACGACGGTGGTTGGAATTGCTGAAAGACTACGACTTCGCCATCGAGTATCAGCCCGGGAAGGCGAATGTCGTAGCAGATGCCCTTAGTAGGAGAGGATCGGACAAACACGAGTTTGCAAAATAACTCACGAGTTTGGTTTACTCGAGACGGCAGCAGCTATGAGTTTGTCAGAGGTTCCAGATACTGCAAGGGCACATATTTGCGGACAGATTAGAATACCAACAGTATCTATTCCGCGTGTTTTGGAGTGTCAAAGAGCTGATATGATGTATCAGAGATTCAGGAACATGGCACAAAGTCCAGATTTCCCAGATTGGCGCGAGTCCGTTGACGAGTGTTTAAGACACCGAGGTAGATTGTGGATTCCCAAGAAATGGCGGACTTACGCGATGGTATTCTTCGAGGCTCACGAGATCCGTGTACAAAGTGCATCCTACAGACCAAAATGTACCATGATATGCGACGGTTATTTTGGTGGCCAGGGGATGAAGGCGGATGTCGACCAATATGTGAGGACTTGTGAGGTGTGTCACAGTTAAGGCCGAGCACAGAAGCCTGGAGGACTATTGCAGCCACTACCTATCCCACAAAGTGGAAATGGGAACACATCACTATGGACTTCGTCGAATGGGTTGCCGACGACTTTGCGTAAACACGATGCCATCTGGGTAGTCGTGGATCGACTGACGAAATCAGCGCATTTTATCCCAATCTCCATGAGATATAGCTTCCCACAGCTGAGCACGCTTTTCGAACGAGAAATTATCGATCGCACGGAGTGCCGATATCTATAGTGTCGACGAGACGACTTACTTCGCAGCTTTGGCAGGCCATGCAGGAGCAATATGGTACTAGATTGCAGTTCAGCACGGCTTTTCATCCGCAGACTGACGGACGGTCTGAGAGACTTATTCAAATTCTTGAAGACATGCTCAGAGCCTGTGTGCTACAGTTTGGAGGGTCATGGGAAGAGTTTTTGCCACTTTGTGAATTTGCCTACAACAATAGCTATCAGGCTAGTATTGGGATGCCACCATTTGAGGCGTTATACGGGAGACCATGCGATCACTGATCACTTGCTTGCTGGCGAGCCCGAGGATGTAGCTGCCGTTGGGCCTGAGATTGTTGTAGATCACACGGAGAAAATTAGGCTGATTCGTCAAAGGTTACAGGCTGCTCAAGATAGACAAAAGAAGTACGCGAACAAGTACCGCGATGGGCTGAGTTATGAAGTTGATGATTGGGTCTACCTAAAAGTTTCTCCCTTGAAAGGTCACCAGAGATTTGGGATTAAGGGAAAGCTTGCACCGAGATTTATTGGGCCGTTTCAGATAGTCCGACGAATTGGGGAGGTTGCTTATCAGTTGAAATTGCCGAGCCAGTTGACAGGGGTGCATGATGTTTTTCACATTTCTATGTTGAGACTAGCTAGATCAGGACCGAGACCGATGGTGGATATGACAAGGATCGAGGTCAGACCGGATGTGACATATGAGGAGCACCCCATTGAAATAGTGGATCGCAAGGTACAGACTCTAAGAAGGAAAGAAATACCACTTGTACTCGTTCGATGGCAGTATCATAAGAACGAGGGTCTCACTTGGGAAAGAGAGTCTACCATGCGAGAGCGATACCCCCATTTGTTTCAAGGTAAATGTTTAATTAAATTTGAATTTCGGGACGAAATTCCTTTTAGTTGGGAAGATTGTAACGGCCCGCTCTAATTAATCCCGATTAATTGACAAATTTCAGGTTAAGACCCTAAGCTCAGACCCACGTGGACGTCGCAGATAGGTCAGGGAACGTTGACTAGGTAAATAGTAGTTTTGTGTGATTGTTTGCCTATTTGCGATGTTGTATATCAAGTTAATTACTTAGCATCGCATGTGTGTATTTTCTATCATGGAATCGAGCGAGATAGTGTAACGGGTGTTCGCCTCGAGAAACGTGTCAAGACGGCGCCTCAAGAGCGAACTTTGGGTACACTAGGTCGGGAAAACTAAAACACATAAATTAAATGAATAAATGATAATTGTCATATGATTATTATGGAAAAGATATTAAGTGGCTAGTGACGCAAATGCGGTACGCGCATATCACGATTCGAACGCGTAACCCGGCGTCGAAACGCCGAAAAATACAAAGCGAATGTCCCAATTGTGTCACACTTTGGTGTTAAATACACAAAGTCAACTAACTTATCCCCCATTCACACTCCACCTCACTCCACCATCATTTTCTCCTCTCCCTCACGTCACTCTTTCTCTCTCACCTCTCCTTCACGTCACTCACTCCCACACACCACACACACACACTCGGCGGTGAGAGGAAAAAGAAGAGACAGAGAGGAGGAGGAGGAGGAAGAGGAAGCGGGAAGGAGAGAAGAGAGCGCGGAGAGCGGAAAGGAGGTAAGCCATTGTCTTTTTCTTTTGTTGTTGTTGTTGGACGTCGGCCATGGAGGCGAGAGGAGGTTCGGCCATGGAGGCCGAACCTGGTTAGAGTGGAGATGGCGGGGTGTTTCCCCGCCATCGAGTCCACCGGGGTTGGGGATGGAGGGTAACCCCAACCCAAACCACAATGGGGAGAAAAAAAAAAAAAAAAAAAAAAAAAAAAAAAAAAAAAAAAAAAAACCCGAGAGAACGCTGGGAAGAAGAAGATGGGGTGGGGGAGGTGCGTGCGCGCACCCCCGGACCGGGCTCGCCGGTTGGGCCCAACCTTAAGGCTAAGCCGAACCGAGCCGGCCAGGGCCCGACCCGGGTGGGCCGATCTGGGCCCGACCCGGTGGGCCGGACAGGGTCGGCCGACCCGGTCGGACGGATCACCCGACCGGTTGGACCGGGTCAAACCCGGTCTAGTGGGGCCCACCCCTATATTAAAATAAAATAAATATTAAAATATAATTTAAATACATTTTTAAATCAAATAAATATCAGAAAATAGAAAGAAATGCTAGAAAATTTTGGAAAAAAATCCAGAAAAATTAAGAAAAATATAAGAAAGTGGAAAAAATATAAAAAAGTAGTTTTGAGGACTTTCTGGGGCATCTACAGACCCTAAGACAACTCGAAAAGTGTGTCGAAATTAAACTTTTTGGAAACGAAAGCTCAAATTTTTAGTCACACATTATAAATTCTTTTAATGTGACTTAAAATAACAAAAGTGTTATAATTGGATACCAGAATTTAGGAGACTATAGTCGGGTATCGGGCGCGTATCTCGAGGCGTGTGCGGGAGGTTCGAAAGCGTTCGAAGTAAGTAAACCTACGAGAAAGTTAGTTTAGAATTTACTTATTTTCCTTCGAATTATTTATTTCACATTACTTTTCGCCGCTTCGCTTTGCATTGTATTCTATTCTAGCATGTGTCTCGTGTATGGTCGAAGGGACGGTGTGACCATTTTCCGCTCCCTCGTCGATGACGATCCGATTGTTGCTACGGGGTTGGTCATACCTTAGACTACGCGTGAGATTTCTCAATGAGTCGATGATCTCGAGAGCGAGTTGACGTGAGGCCCACCTCCGTCACATATTTCCTCTCTTTTGAGGCGTTGGGCGGAAGTCTACCTTCCGACTCACGAGTTCCTCATTTCGACCGTGAAGAGGGGTGTTGATTTCCTCACCCCCAGGGCCTTCTCGCTTCGCTTTTTGTCCCAGGGCTCGACAGCCTATACACCACACTCGCGTTCCACATTCTTGATTATCTCACGACTTATATTCATGCTTTACATTTCGTTCATTTATTATATATGCATGAATTGTAGCCGTTTTTCTTGGATTTCTTGTGAATACTAACCGAATTTCTCTGGGATTTACTCACCTGGAACTTGTCATTTTTATTGGTGGCGAGTTGCAGATCCTGCGACGAGCCGGGGGAAGGCGGTGATTGGCGACTACCTCTAATTTAGAGCGCCTCCATTAGCTTACTTGTAGGTGTTTTTATTTACATCTATAAATACTTTTTGGGATATTTTGAGAGACTTTTACCTGATACATGTATATCAACACCTATTATACATTTTCGTCGCCTTAACTGATATACATGGTATCTCTTTTTGCTGGGTTTCCACCTCATAGGTTGTTAAATATTGCATAACTCGTTTACATTAATCATATGCATGCTATTAAGACTTCCGCTACTAAAATAACCTAAATAAATCAAAATAAATGAATTAAGTTATAAAACTTAATAACTTAGTATATTTTGCTAAAATAATTATTTAAATATCAAAACTTATTAAGTTGTAGTATTAGATGGTAAGTTCGCGGGCGTCACGACGACGTGCGGTGACGTGGCATGGTTTGGTGACGTGTCAGCGACGTGGCGCGTGCCGGTTTGTGTCGGAATTTGGGGCCGTCACGATCGCACCTATTTTCTTGTCTTCAAGCCTTGCCCACACCTTGTGCTCTCTTCCCACGGCATCAAGTCTATTCTCTACAGCATAAAGTACACTTTTATGCTTTTTCTCCTTGTTTCATCATGAAATCACTCCTTTGTCTTTTTTATACCATGTATGCCTGAAAATACATAAATGCCATCAATTAGAGCTCATTTCGGGATATTTAGTCTAATTATACTTTTAAACTAACCCTATATATAAGTCTAATTAATCACATATCAAATACCCCTAAACTTAGGATTTTGTGCGTCCTGAGCAAAAGTGTATTCTACGAAGTACTTTTACTACTACTTATAATCCATACTCATTTTATAGTTAATAATCCACTTAAACGTTTTTCTTCACAAAAATTAATATTTTCAAAACACGTAGCTTTAACAACACATATAATTAACTTTTGAAACTCAAAAGTAGTTCACAACCAAAACCATCACTACTCACAAGTTTATTTCATCTCGACAATCAAATAGCAAGTGTAAAATATCATGATTTTTCATTAAGCTCAAGAATTCCCAAATAAGCATAGATCATACTTTTTTTGTAGACTTTAGTACGTCAAGAGTCCATAGGAGTTAATATAGTTGGAAGGAAAACTTGACTTAACTAAGCTACTTGAACTCGAGCTAAATCTTTTCATTTGAAGAGTTTTAATATAACTTCCATCTTTCTTTCTATATATTTCTTTATTCTTCTTATGATTTTTTAGCTGTACGATCCCTGCTTCTTTTCCTACGGATTCCTTTTTCTCACTTTTTCCAACCATCAAGTTCCCTTCTCCTTTTCTTGTACAACTCGTGGGACTCTCTATTTTTTATTTATTACTCTTGTTAGCACTTCTCACTTTCACTCTATTAAGCAAGTCTTAACTCCAACTTCTCATTTAACACCATGCTTATCTCATCCCCTTTTAGTACTAAGTTTTATTTGCTTTGTACTCAACTAAGATTCATATTTACAATAAAATTTCTTAAAAATCTACATTTTTCCACAAGAAGTGTTATGGTCATTTTTTTGTTTCAAGTTCATGGTATTCCCCAACTCTAGGTTTCTAATCATGAATTATACCGTTGTTTGCTACATTTCTTATTTTCTTCAAAAATTTGATAACATTCTCATGAGTTTCATATCAACAAGATACTTATATTCTTACTCATCCTCAATTAAAGGCATGAACTTTGCAAATGATCTATTCATTCATTACTACATTGTTATATATAACCTAATTTATACTACCTCTACACCTTCAAATAACAAGTAAGGGAAAAAGATAAACTACCATTATTTCCTCTTTAACTGCTTCAAAAAATAAGATTTTACGAACACACCTGCAATGTTTATCCTTATTTCATCATTTCTTACCACTTCCCATAATATTGATGCCCCCAAACTTAAGCCAAACATTTCCCTCCAGGTTTAAAAATAATCCTGAAACATAAAATCACTAAACACACAAACATATATAATATAATTTAAGAACTAAACATAAAAATGGATAAACATAAAATTTAAACAATTACTAAAGTGACAAAATATCCCAAATATAAAAATAGTCAGTATAAATGTATCTCTCGTCACCCCGAGGTCTAGAGAAGTTCTAAGACTTAGACTCTAGGACTGGGCAACATCATCAGCATCATCATCATTAGCTCCAACATAAGATGGTGTCAAAGGACACTCCACCCTTCTGCTCTGTGCCATGTCAGGATCAAACATGTAGTTCGGTGCTGCTGGAAAGCTAATAGACCTATTAGTAGGTCTCAACCTTCTGCTCATATCATATCTAGCTACGTTTCTCTATTGATCTGCAAATAACATGAAGTTTCTCTGTCCATTTAGTGTGACTTGAATCATTCTCTTGATGTCTAGTTCATATCTCAACAAGGCTTCATGATACTTAGCCCTATCCTCTTTGTATTGTCTCCTACTTTCAACAATCCACAAGTTTTGCTGTAGTGGAGTCAAGTTCTCAGGTGGTGGTACAGGTGCCTGTGGTGGTGGAGGTGGTGAAAAGATTTCAGGACCATCCAAGTTCTACTCTCCTATCAGTAGGTTTACAAACTCATAGCCCTTAGCAAATCCCTACTGGTGATCCTTCACCTCTTCATATCCTTCATTCTACAACTCTTGGGCCAACTCCGCTGTTGCTGCTGCTGATGTTGCTTGATCCTCTTGTTCCTTGACTAACAACTCAACCTCAAGTATTTCCCTCTTTCTCTCTCTCATCCTCAGAGTCTTGGTATCCAATTGGTGATTTCAAAGTTAGCGTAAACTCCTCATCTATTGTTGGTTGGGCCTCTATATCAAATTCCTCATCTTGGATCAATCTCACTCTAGCATTCAAGTACATTTGGGTTATAAGGATTGGAGACAACAACTTGTTGTCTCTCTCACTCATGATTGACTCATTCAAATTCTTATAAATTATATCCCCAACATTAATCCTCCCATTTTTTATTATTTCATTTAACCAAGTCGCCTTAAATTTGTTGATCTCGCCTTGTTAAGTAGTCAAGTATAATCAAGCAACCAAAAAATGATGGCACATTCGATATACTTTCCTTACATTCCCATTCTTAATGTGTTTCGACATATTCTCAACTCTCATTATCTATCATTTTTGTCTTTGAACAACTAATGCTCTCTATGGCTCTAAAAGGATATAGGTTATAGGGTCTCTTATACAAATCATCCAAGAAGGTTTGTGGTTCTCCATTCATATTTAAGTATCCTAACCCATAGATGTCGTTTATTGAATGCTCATTAAATGGGACCATCACTCATCTTACCTTAACTAGGTCGCCTTTCTTAGTGAACTTCGCATTGGCATAAAATTCATAAATTATTTCACTCACTCCATTAACCTTGTTCTCTCTATAATCTTGTGTGAAATGTTCCCAACCCTATTGCCTAATGAAGTTATCGAATCTCTTATCATACTTGGCCGGTTGGTTTATTCTGCTCTCACAAATGAACTCCTTATATTCAATGGCTTCATACATCTCCTTGGCCTCTTTACTAATATAGAACTTAGACTTGAAAGGCCTCGGGGCATCCTCATTTGGAGCTCTCGAGGATGAGGCCTCATTATCATTCGCCCTCTGCTCACTAACTTGACTCACTTGCCTCCTTGCTCTTGCCATTCAATAAAACTCATACAACAAAACAATTCAACAACATTTTTCAAATCACATATAATCACAATTTACGTTCGCTATTCACATGCCAAATAATTCAAAAGACATACTAATTCACTATAAGCCAAATTGATGCTCTAAATCAAAAAAACTTCAAATTTCTATCCAAAAACTTAATTCCACAATTCAAGCAATTTCATCAATAATATCCAAAAATTCAAAGCATAACTAATGAAATTATAAATTTACCTCAATGCCAGACTAATTTTTGGTGTAGATTAATTTTCTAAGCTTCTATCAATCAAAGCCCTCTAACTTTGCTCACAAACTAAAACCATATTACTCTCCTGACTCAAATTTCAAAATCAATGCTCTAGCTCTCCTATTTTGTGGGAATTTGCAATGCAACTTCCCTTTTTACTCTTGATCACTAGGAACACACTTTTCTCGCTTAAAATTGGTCAAACTTAGGTTCTAAAAGGATGTATGCTTGGTTGGTGGTGTATGGAGTGGGGTTCAAGTGTGTAAATTTTGGTTGAAAGGGTTTTAAAACCCTTTCCTCGATGTCGATGTCGTCCCTTATAAGGCACGATGCCGCCACAACGCGGGCACGACATCAAGGCAACTATGAACAATTTTTGCTCATAACTTGGCGTCATCCTGACACCGCTTGTGTTAGCTCATGACACCTTGTGTGTCTACACACGGCGTCAACCAGTCTGTCTCCATAATTTTTAAATTTTTCATTAACTCCCAATTGGCACTCTCCTGGCTCTGTGTATTACTACATAAGGCACCGTGATAGCATGAAATACCTTGTATATATAAAAATTCCATAAAAATTTACACGTGATTTGTCAATGTACCTGACTTTTACCAATCTAACTCATTTGCTCTCGTTTATGCTCTTTGCTAAGTTTGTCGAGACTCCTCCATTTGAATGAACATTCACCTAGAAAATGGTATTTTCTACATATTTATCACAACTTTTAAAATCAGGAAACTACTAAAAAGCTTGGATTTTTCTAACTAATAGAAATAAATAAATAACTAAAATTCAAAAACTAAAATTAAAAACCCCCGAGCTACCTCCCAGTAACGCTTCATTTAACGTCATTAGCCCGATGCCAGTTCGCTCGTATAGTCAGAGTCTAAATTGAGATAGTCCATTTGTAAGTTGGAGATAATAATATCTCTCCCATTCAGATGTATTTCTTGCCCTTCAACAAAGAAAATATTCTCACTATCGTCATCCTCCTCGATACTCGTTGTGATCATTTTCTTCCTCGTGTGCAAGACCGCATTGGTAGTATTCAAGAATGGTCGCCCAAGTATCATAGACACATCATCATCTATATCATTATCCATAATCTCAGAATCAGTGATTAATTTGAATCTACCCACTTTTACATGCACATTCAAGACTTTCCCTATTATTGGTGCCAAGTTACCATCAGTACTTGCAATTTTGTTGTATCGAGACAATGGAACTTCTCCAAGAAGTTCTCAACATGTGCAACAAGATCTTCATTGGATAGCCCGCTGAACTGGTTATTTTGCACCATGTTCATCAAAGATGGTCTAAGTTTGAGCTCTATGGTACTGGCTAGAAGACTCATCACTCTGTCGTACATCTCCTGAACTTCTAGCTTGAAGTAGTCATGGATGCATATGTCCTCATACTCTATCTTGTACTACCAGATCACCTGTATGTAAGTTATTCCAGCGGCCCTGTTGTTGGTTTCTAGCTTGCTCCTTAGCCATTTTGAATTTTTTTTTTCTTTCTTTTGCTCGTTCTATCAATCTCCAGATCATAAGGCACTAGGTCCTTCTCTCCCTTGCTACACATGCACTAAGTATCCTTGAAAAGAAAAACACGAAATATCAATTGTAGAAAGTCAAACTGAATCTTAAGCCTATTTTTTGTTATTTTTGTTTTTATAAATTGAAATTTAAAGTACTGAAAATAAAACTTAGCAACTATTGAAACTAACTTAGTAATACTAATAGCTACCTATCCCCGGCAACGTCGCCAAAAACTTGATGGAGTGCTACAAGTATAACGGCTCAAAATGTAGTAATAGTGCAATCAACTTCGTTGATCAAGGATATCGTCCTCATGGAAAGGTTTTTGCGCTAGTTGTTAATTACATATTTAACTTCAACTATTGCTGAGAAATTCACTTTTAATTGGTTTTATACTAACTAAACTACTCTAAAAAAATCAATTTAAACTTTACTTGAACTCTTATATTAAGGATATCTTGGTTCACAACTTCACCTAGATAATTTAATATTATGCTTTGTGTTCATGTTTACATCTCAATATGTTGGGTGCAATGCCTAATCAGAATAAACAAATTTCCTTCAAATCCACTTCAACCATTGTCGTGACGAAGAAGATTCTAATGTGCAAACTACAACTACACCTATCGGTGTGAATAAAGTAAGCTCCATATTGCTTGAAGTCTCAAATCATTGGATTCATAACCAACTAAGTTTACCATCCACGTTTCCGTAATCAACAACTATCTATCGATGTTGTGTATTTTACGGTTGTATCGTTCATATCCGGATTAAAAGCTTCAATGTCCATGATAACTCCTAAAACCTAAGTTCATTAAACACGTGGTCAAACTGTCCAAATACGCTTAGAATCAATACAAATTCTAACCATTTCACTTTCATTATCACTTTTTATTCATATTCAAAGCATAACATTCATACTATAGGATGATCCCTAAGATAAATAGACTATTGATCCCTATTAGAAATAGACTACTCACACTTTATTGAAACACACATATCACAATTCATTATGGAAGTCATTGCAAATAAAAGATTAATATAAATATAACCTTGAATTTAATCAACGAAACCAAACTTGAATTGCAAACGTGAAGTCTTCAATGTTTTCTTCACACAAACTCCTTAATACTCAAACTCAATGTAAAACATATACTAAATTACTCTAATGGTGACTAATAGTAGGTATGTGGTGAGTTTACCACGTTCTAATGCCTATTTATACTCCTTAATAACAATTAGAAACCCTATTTTACAATTTAACTCGAATTAAAACTCTACTTTCTATTTCTTATGTATCAGGCGCTGTCACTTACTGCCCCAACGACGTGCCTTATAGCCCACTACGCCGCCACTGCATACATGTTTTTCTTACTCCCTGGTGTCTCGGTATTGTCACCTATATACCCGGCGCCATTCCCTATGCTCCATCGCGCCGCCACTACGTCGAACTTCTAGAGTTGGTTTTCTTCACTTTTTCTTCTCTGTCACGTCGTGCCTTTCCTTCCCGCGTCGTGCCTTGTACGCCCACAGCGTCAATACCTATAGCCACGATGTCAAGTATGCTTTTTGTAGGTTTTTACTCCGTTTCTTCTCGTTTTTCCTCAATTCCTTCCTTTACACCTTAATTCTAAGAAAATCTAATGATACCACGACTTAGAGCTCATTTTTGGATATTTATACTAAATATATGAATAAACTAACCCTATATATACGTATAAATGATCACTTATCAAGTAGCGCCAAAAATTCTAGGACAATAATTCTCACTAAAAACTCTCCAAAAGAATCTATACAACAATTGTGACCTAAATGTCTTATTTATAATACAATAGGTCAAGTTGTGAAAGAACTTTATCTTGTAATCACACTCCAAATAGAGTCTTAAATAAAGTCCAACTCTAAAAAGGATAAAGTTATAGATAATTTAAAATTACTACTCCAACCAGAGTTGTAATTTATCTAAAACTCAAATAAAAATCAAAGTCATTCTATAATTCCAATTAGAGTCCAATTCAAAATAGGATTTACCAAGAGACAAAGTTTCTATTCAAACTAAAAATATAGGAGAAGTTTGAACCCTAGTCAAACTAGAAAGCTTAAAAAGAATCTTCAAAATGAATTTTATCAAATAAAATTCATCAACTTAAACAATATTAAATGGCGCAAATCCATTCTTTGTGTGCGACCCAATAGGTTCATTCAATGTTGGCAATGAACTAAAACCCTTTTCGGTATACAAATCATAAGCGGCCTCTAGCAAGACATGACGACTACCCAAGTTGCACAAAGATCAATAAATTGATACAACCTAATAGAAAGTGTATATCATATCCTTTTGTCACATGATATCTTTGGATTGAATATAAGACATGGAATGTCACCCTTATAGTTCAATCTATAGTCTCAATCTCCGAGTAAACTGAGATTGTCAAGTGACATTGATCTAATCAATTCACTAAACATGGACATTTATCAGTTTAACTTATCGAGGGGTCCAATAGATATAAATCTCTAAAAGAGATGGACAAATTCCATTTTGATCACATAACATCTACGCATTATTCGGACAATGACCAATCATAACTTTTATAGTCATCCGATTAAAGACAACGTTTAATTGTGTCAAATCGTTATGCTCATAATGTTAAAGTCTCTAGTGATCTCAAGTCAAAAGACTAAATCATAAAACTATCAAGACAAGCACTTATGACATTGACCAAGTAGCGCGTCAGACTAGCATTTGTTCCTAATAGATACTCATGATCTTGATCTATATGCGTATATACATAATCATCACATGACTATCAATCAAGACTCATACTATCTAAATTTATTATTGTTCCCACAATAATGACTGACTATGGACGTTTAGAATAATACAATAATCATTCATGGATACTATTAAAAAAGAAAGATGCATCTACTTATAATAGTTATATAAAATTTATAAAATTGGCATAGGGCACATTCTCCACCACAAACTATAACTCAACCAATCAGTGTGAATAATGTACGTCTCACATAGCATTAAGTTCCAATTCTTTAGACTCATAACTACTTTAGTTTACTATTCATGCCTCCCTAATCAATAACTATCTATCGATGTTATATATTTTACGGTTGTATTGTTCATATCCGGCTTAAAAGCTCCAATGGTCATAGTAACTCCTAAAACCTCTAATCAACAAACATGTGATCAAGATATTCTTAGCATTACATATAGAATCAATACAAATTCTAACCATTGCACTTTTAATATGATAATCCATTCATACTTTCTTTAGCATAACATTCATACCATAGGATCCATTGATCCATAAAATAAATAAACTGCTCACTCATCATTGAAATCAATATAATGCAATTCATAAATACCATTGAAATAAGGGATTAAACTAAATATTCCCTTTAATTGAATCAATGAAATAAAGACTGAATTGCAAAATATGAGTTTTCAATGTCTTCTCTTGCAAAAACTCTTCTCAATACTCAAAAACAAACTAATATACTGTAAACTATGATATTCTATGTAAAACTATTATTCTTGGTCATAAACTATGATTTTACCACATTCTAATACTTATTTATACTTTAAGACTCATAAGAATACAATTAGAAACTCTAATTAACAATTCTGAATGAACTAAAATTCCAAAACTTTCTATTTTTATTTCCCGGCGCTATCTATAAGTGATCCACACCATTTGTGTAACGTCATAGTGCTGCCATTGTGTCAACTTTGCATGTGAATTCTCTCCTCACAATAGGCTTGGCACCCCTTGTGTACTTACCCAGGATCATGTGTGTTACCTTATAATGCCACCACTGCGTCAAGTGCACTGCATCTCTTCTCTTGTCTCTACACCTTGCCCACGTCTTTCACTCATTTACCACGACATCAGGTGTGTTTTTGTACTTTTTCTCTTCATTTCATCATGAAATCACTCATTTATCTCTTTTATACTTTGTAGACCTGAAAACACATGAATGTCATCAGTTAGAGCTCATTCTAGGATATTTAATCCTATTATACATCTAAACTAGTCCTATATATAAGTCTAATTAAACACTTATCGAGGAGTGCTTACACCTGTGTGAGTTTTCTTACAATAATAGTTATTAGTCGAGTATAGGGATGGCGTCGTTTAAAGCTTTATACGGTAGGCCATGCAGGACACCATCATGTTGGGCAGAAGTGGTTGATATAGTGGCAGTCGGGCCAGAAGTGGTAAAGGATCACACAGAGAATGTAAGGTTGATTCATCAGAGATTACGGACAACACAAGATCAGCAAGAAAAATATGCCAATGTAAAACGTTGGGCAAATGAGTTTGAGAATGGAGACTTTACATACCTGAAGGTGTTGCCTATGAAGGGGCATTTGAGATTTGGATTCAAGGGGAAGCTCGCACCGCGTTATACGAGACCATTTGAGATCACAAAGAGACTTGGGAAGGTTTCCAACCAGTTAGCATTGTCGCCGCATACGTCAAGGGTGTTGGGGCATGTGCCCTAGATCAATCTATAAACATTATTTATCTTATAATTTTAGTTAATAAAATAGAGGTTTTTGTTTGTTATTTTATTATAAGTGATTGCATGTTTACCTTATAATAAGATCCATGGTTATTTGTTAAAATATCCTCAATGTCCCTAGTCAGTCATTATAGTGGGAACTATAATGAGTTAAGACCAGTGTGAATCTTGATTGATGGTCATGTGATGATCATGAGTATAGGGACATGAATCGAGATTATGAGTACTTGTTAGGGAACAAGGTACTGGACCGACCCGTTGTAAGAACACCACATGGATTAAGTCATATATGTTACCATAGACTTCAATATTAGGAGCATGGTAATTTGACACAATTACACGTTTTCTTTAACCAGACAATTATAAAGATTGTGACTGGTTACCATGTGAATAATATGTGAAGGTATGTAGTCAAAATAGAATTTGTCCCTCTCGTATAAAGAGAGATATCAGTGGGTCCCTCGATATGTTAGACTGTTAAATTGCCAAGTCTAAGTGAGTTGATATGGTCAATATCATTTTGATGTTTTTAGTCTACCTAAAGATCGAGACTAGTACGATTGAACATTAAGGGTGACTTATCATGCCTTATGTTTAATCAAAGGATATAGCATGACAAAATGATATGATATGTGTTATTCATTAGGTTATAACGATTTTGATATTCATGCTACTTGGGTAGTCATAATGCCTTGCTAGAGACCGCTTAAGACTTGTGTACCAAAATGGTTTTGTTCACTACCAACGTCGCATGAACCTATTGGGTCGCACATAAAGAATGGCTTTGCGCAATTTCGATTGGTCTAAAGTAATGAATTTTATATGATAAAATTCATTACATATAAGCCCTTATTATTTGTTATATGATAACTTATTAATAGGGGCGTGTGTAATTTGCTTAAACTGCCTAAATATAATAATTGTATTATGAATAGGATTTTAAGTGAGAGCTTATCTACACATATAAATAGAGTCTGAAACCCTAAAACGAAATAAGATTTTTGTGTGACGACCCCTCTCCTAATCTAAGGCACCGCCCGACCTAATCCCGTAATTAAGCCATAATAATATCCACGCAAGACTTAACTACGTATTAGTCAGCCTTTACAACCTAGACGTTTCTTTTATCGTGTTCAGGATAAGTAATACACTAGTCCTACCAGTTTATAAAATTTAGAGTTAATTAAAACTTTTTATTAAACTAATTAATTAGTAGAAGTCTTATTGATTATGCAGAAGCAATTAGTAACTTATGCGGAAGCCATTTGTAAAATCCTAAGTGTGGAAAACCAGGAAATGACATCATATATATAAAGTCTTCAAAATGCAGTGAACCTGTAAAATAGTCTAAGTCAAGTCGGGGAAACTAACGCTCAACTTAATATACAATCCCAAATAGTATTTGAAAGACATATATAACATATACAATCAAAATACCAAAAGAAGACCTACAATCAATGCAGTGACGCGCCGCGGGCTCAAGGATAATCGTCGATCTTCTCTTTGCCCAGCCTGCTGGTAGACAGCTCTGCATCCACCGTCATAAAAAGGATGGTGAGTACAAGAATAAAATAGTAACCCCCGATGACAAGTTTAATTTGCATTTCCAAATATTCAAATGGTATTTAAAAACATATAAATAGGAAAATTGGAAAATAAACCATATGCGAGTAAATACCAGAGTTAAACAAGTGATACTGACACTAGGCTAAGTAGTGGTGATTTAGGTCCGGTCGGCAGTGAAACATGTCACTCCGACTCAATAATCATATAGCACAAGGGACTCTAACCCAAGTGTTACCAGGGACTCTAACCCCGGTGTGTAGGCCACCTCAGGGACTCTAATCCCGAGTGTCATACAGTGTCAGGTAACATGTGCCAACATCTCCAGGGACTCTAACCCCGTGAGTCGCGCACACCTCAATCGAGTATGGGACCTAAATGAGAAAACTATTTTTTAAACTTCAAGAAATACCAAGTATGGATTGTCAAGTCATAGGTACATCTACACACCTAAACATATAAGGAATACAAGTCCTCTTAAATATTTATAACATATTCACTAGCCTAATAGCATGCTATTTATCATTCAATTCACACTTAAAACAACAAGAATAGACATAGCATGGGATAGAATCAATTAATCAAATCAAATGAATAGACATCATGTAAACTCATCAAGTGAGCATAGACACAAAGAACACATTATATAAGAATACAAAGGCAAAATAGTTAAAAAGACTATGCAAGGACAACAATTAATAGAAATGAAATGCCAAGTAAAGTTGCCATTGGGTATACTCACAACAACAAAATAAACTCCTAGCATTACTGGCCTCCCGATACTCCAAATCTTGTATTCGCTCTCCCGTACCCTTTTCCTAGGTTCATGAGTTTGGTGTCTCATTAGTCCAAATATAGTGGGTTTAAGCTCAATTTAGTGGTGTTTATTGTGTATTCAAATTGGTTCAATAGACTTTAAATCAATCTTCCTAAATCAGCCCCTAAAGACTAAATTAAGTCTCAATTTCAGTCCTACATTTTAATGCACTTTTAGGCATGAAATGGTCCAAATATCGAAATCCTCCATAAGTACAATTATTGTTGGTCTCTCTCTTAGATTTCCGGAAATGTTTAGTTTGCGAAATTCTGATTTAAAATGAAAGAGATGTCATGATTTTACTAAACATAGGTCTAGTTGGAATTTAATCTGACCAGCGGGATTAGAAAATCTATTTCGCCTAATCTATAGTTCCTAAAAATCCGATTTTTGGTCGAAAGGCAGAAGATATACCCAAATACAACATGCTAAAATATCAGCTCAATTGAATAAGAAGTTAGGGAGTTATGCCCTTAACAAGTTTAGTTTCATAACTTTTATTTTTAATTCCAGTACCTAATTGTAGAGCATGGTTGGACATAAAAAATTTTGAATAAAAATACATTCAGTTAAGAAAAGTTATTCCCCTTTAAATAAGCTTTCAAATGCCACTGGTTTGGATCAATTTGGATCTAAAATGAGCTGATTATGACCAAATTACCAAGGTTGATTCCTAATACAACATGCAGAATTCTAGTTTTGGTGTTGCAACTTCAAAAATTCATATCTTTATGATTTCAAAACCAAATTAAGAACTTCAATATAGCTGGATTATCAGCTTGAAATGAGGAATCTAAATATATAAATCAATTGCAAATACTCAATCATCTACCATCTAAAATTAGCCTAAAACCATAACTTGTTCTAATTCCAACTAAAAAGATGTGTACCTAGTTGATGTAGCACCCTAGCTTGAGAATTTCTCACCAACTCCGATGGATTCCTTCAACACCTTGATGATTCACTCCTCTCAAGCAATTCCTTCTTCGTCTCCAACAAAAATGAATGAGTGATTTGGTTTGCATGTTGTTTGATCACTAATATTATATATTAAGGTGATGTTCCATCCTAGCCCTTGATCTCCATGGGTTTATGTATCCCGAGGAATATCTAATGGTCCACCTCTTTCCATATATCCCACTAACTCAACCTCAAATGACACCATTTTATTACTCACATAGTTCCTAGATGTGCCAATGTGTTTCTCTAGACCAATCTTATGCTTTCCATTTAATTTACTCAACTATAGGCCTTTAATTTGATTTACATTAACAAACACAACCATAGCCTTATAAGAAATTCCTTATTTTATATTAGTATTAAATAAGACTTACCAAAATGCTAACTAACCGGTTCCCCGGCTCGCACACTACTCGAGGCGTGTCCCCGCTCTCGTCTCAACGCATACAACTGTACAAACCGACTTAGTAAGTCTACACAATACATAACACTAGGCATACATCAATACAAAAATACAATATACCTCGGCTACGTGCCTCGGTCGGTGCACGTATCACAATGTAGGTCCCACGACAAGGGTCAGTGATTTTGATTAAGGAATTAAAACGGGGGTTAGAGATTTTGGCCATGACAAATATTTCCAACAAAATGAAAATTTCGTCCTCGAAATTAAGTTTTAGTTACAGTTCTACCTGACTCGAACAGGTACGGGAATCTGTCTTGCATGTAGTCCTCCCGCTCCTAAGTTGGTTCCGTGTCATCGTGGAACTACCACTTGACGAGTACCTTCGGGATGGACTTGCTCCTCAACTGTTGTACCTTCCAATCTAGGATCTGAATGGGCTGCTCCTCGTAAGAGATGTCCTCGCTCAGGTCGATCTGACTCAAGTCATTTGTCGGTCGCACGCCTGCCTTCTACTCGGATAGTCGAAGCATCGAAATGTGGAACACTAGATGGACCCCTGACATCTGTGGAGGCAGTTAAGCTCGTATGCCACTTTCCCGACCCTTTTCTTAATCATAAAAGGCCTGATGTACCTCGGTGCAAGTTTGCCCTTCACCCCAAATCTCTGAAGACCCTTCAGAGGGGAAACCTTTAAATAGACAAAGGCTCCCTCGGAATACACGAGATCACCACGATACTTATCTGCATATCTCTTATGTCTCTCTTATGCTTCTTTGAGTCTCTAACGGATCAGTTTGACCTTTTTCGTGTGGTTAACAATAATTTCAGGCCCCACTATCTCCTGGTCCTCTGGCTCAGCCAAACACGATGTCGAGCGACATGGTCTGCCATACAAAGCCTCAAATGGCGCCATCTCAATGCTAGCCTGATAACTGTTGTTATAAGCGAACTCACATAATGGTAGGTACTCTGCCCAAGATCCGCCAAACTCCAACAGGCATGCCCGCAACATGTCCTCGATGACCTGAATCAATCTCTCAGTCTGCCCGTCGGTCTGAGGTTGGAAAATCGTACTGAACTGTAGGCGCGTACCGTACTGCTTTTGTATACTCCGCCACATCGTGGACGTATACGTAGCATCTCGGTCTGACGTGATCATCAATGTTACCTCGTGCAGCCTGATAATCTCTCTCTCGAATAGTACGCTTAGCTGATCGAACATGTAATGCGATGCCACTGGCAGAAAATTAGCAGACTTCGTCAGTCAGTCAACTATCACCCAGATTGAGTCATGTCTCATCGCGGTCCTCGGCAGTCCTCTGACAAAATCCATAGAGATGTCTTCCCACTTCCATTGAGGAATGGGAAACGACTATAGTAATCCCCCGGGTCTGCGATGCTCGGACTTCACTTGCTGATAGATACCACAATTCCTGATGAATCTAGACGACGCCTTCATCCCAGGGCACCAGAAATGTCTCCTCGTGTCGTGGTACATCTTAGTCCTGCTTGGATGTACAGTAAATCTGGAATGGTGTGACTCCTGAAGGATCTTATCTCTCAGCTCCGGCACTTTGGTATCCACAACCTGCCCCGGTATCTCAAACACTGATCTGTCGTCTCTGCCCAATCTGTACACTCTGCACTCTGCGCTAACTCGCTGAATCTCGAGTACAACCGGTCGGTCCTCTGAACCTCTGACACTCGCTGTGTAGACACGGTCTGTAGTCTCATCTGTGCACAAATCATCACCTGAGTATCAGCAGGAACCTCTGTTTGACATGCTGTCGCCGCTGCCTCGAGTAATCCGTACTCATGCATCATGTAACATTTGACCACCTCAGCATCTCTAGATGGTCTCCTACTCAGCGTATTTGCGACTACGTTCGCTTTTCCTGGGTTATACTCTAAGGAAAAGTCGTAGTCCTTCAAGAACTCCAACCATCTGCGCTATATAATGTTCAGCTCTTTTGTGTGAAGAGATATTTCAGACTCTTGTGATTAGTGAAGAGTGTGAATCTCTCTCCATACAGAAGGTGTCTCCAAGTCTTCAGTGCAAATTTAACCGATGTCAACTCTAGATCGGGCGTGGGGTAGTTCTTCTCAAGTATCTTTAACTGTCTCGATGCGTATGCCACGACACCGCTACCCTGCATCAACACATACCTAGACCCATATGAGAAGCATCTGTGTACACTAAAAATCCTTGTCCAGCCTCTGGCAGTACTAACACTAGCGCGGTAGTTAATGACCTCTTCAACTACATAAATGCAGCCTCGCACTTCTCAGACCACTCATAAGCAACATTTTTCTGTGTCAGCCTCGTCTTTGGTGAAGCGATCTTCGAGAAATCCTTCCTGAACCTACCGTAGTATTCTGCTAACCCCAGAAAGCTCATGATCTCCGGTACTGATGTCGGTGCTGGCCAATCCATGATCATCTGAATCTTGGCTGGATCTACTGCAATCCCTGCTGCTCCAATAATGTGGCCTAAGAACTTGACCTCTGCAACCCAGAATTCACACTTGCTGAGCTTAGCGAAAAGTTGGTGTTCCCTCAATGTCTACAACGACTTTCTGAGGTGCTGCTCGTGATCCTCACGTGTCCTCGAGTATATCAAGATGTCGTCGATAAAGACTATCACGAAGTAGTCGAGATATGGTCTAAGTACCCGGTGCATTAAATCCATGAATACGGCGGGGGCGTTGGTCAGCCCTAATGGCACGATCGTGAACTGGTAGTGTCTGTATCTGGTGCTGAATGTTGTCTTTGACCTATCCTCATCCCTGATCCTAAGCTAATGATACCTCGATCTCAGGTCTATCTTGGAGAAAAGTTGTGTTCCTCTCAGCTGATCAAATAAATCGTCTATCTGCGGAAGTGGGTACTTGTTTCTGACTGTCACTCTGTTCAACTACCTGTAGTCGATGCATAGTCTCAAATTGCCATCCTTCTTCTTCACAAACAGAACTAGCGCTCCCCACGGTGACATCGAAGGTGTGATGAACCCCTTCTCCCCCAAATCCTTAAGTTGAGTCTTTAACTCATCTAACTCCCTCGGAGCTATATGGTACGTCGATATTGTGATCAGCCTGGTACCTAGTACTAGGTCGATGATGAAGTCTAGCTCTCGCGGTGGAGGTAATCTAGGTAAATCCTCTAGGAAAACATATGGGAAGTCTTGGACAACCAGTATCTCATCTAGTCTGGGTCTCTGACTCTCCGCTACTGCGTATAACGCTACCTAGAGTCTTCATATCTCCAGTAGATGTAAGCCGAACTCTCGTAGTACTGAGTCTCGTGGTCAGGGGTGCTACAGTAGTAGTTGTGGTGATGGGGACGGTCGAAACCAGTGCAGTCATCTGCGCCGACATGTAAGCGATGAAATCGGCGATCTGTCGCTCCTGAGCGGTCGTCCGGTCAGACATCCTCTAAAAATTGTCAACTGATACGATGGTAGGCTAACTGCTACTAGCTCCGATGTCTTCGGCCTCGCGCGAATCCGCCATCGGTGTCTTCAAGTGGATAGCGAAAGCGAATCAGCTACTACGTGGCATAACGCATATATATACATATAGAAACTAACACGTACATATAAGAAATCCCCATCTCGCCTTCGCTCAATTCCCAACAAAATGGGGCAATGATCATCTGGTTTCCACTTCTAAAGTTTGTGTTTTATACGAGTTCATGTTTTTCTTATTTATCCCTAAGGTTCTAATATCTATGCTCTGATACCAATTGTGACGCCCCTCTCCTAATCTAGGGCACCGCCCGGCCTAATCCCTTAATTAAGCCCTAATCATATCCACGCATGACTTAACTACATATTAGTCATCCTTTACAACATAGACGCATCTTTTCTCGTGTTCAGGATAAGTAATACACTAGTCCTACCAGTTTATAAAATTTAGAGTTAATTACAACTTTTTATTAAATTAATTAATTAGCAGAAGTCTTATTGACTATGCAGAAGCAATTAGTAACTTATGCGGAAGCCATTTGTAAAATCCTAAGTGTGGAAAACCAGGAAATGACATCACATATATAAAGTCTTCAAAATACAGTGAAACAGTAAAATAGTCTAAGTCAAGTCGGGGAAACTTACGCTCAACCCAATATACAATCCCAAATAGTATCTGAAAGACATGTATAACATATACAATCAAAATACCAAAAGAAGAACTACAATCGACGCAGTGACGCGCCGCGGGCTCAGGGATAATCGTTGATCTTCTCTTTGCCCGGCCTGCAGGTAGACGGCTCTGCACCCACCATCATAAAAAGGACGGTGAGTACAAGAATAAAACAGTAATCCCCGATGACAAGTTTAATTTGCATTTCCAAATATTCAAATGGTATTTAAAAGCATATAATTAGGAAAACCGAAAAATAAACTATATGCGAGTAAATACCAGAGTTAAACAAGTGATACTGACACTAGGCTAAGTAGTGGTGATTTAGGTCCGGTCGGCAGTGAAACATGTCACTCTGACTCAATAATCATAAAGCATAAGGGACTCTAACCCCGGTGTGTAGACCACCTCAGGGACTCTAACCCCAAGTGTCATACAGTGTCAGGTAACATGTGTCGACATCTCCTGGGACTCTAACCCCGTGAGTCGCGCACACCTCGATCGAGTACGGGACCTAAATGCGAAAACTACTTTTTAAATTTCAAGAAATACCAAGTATGGATTGTCAATGCATAGGCACATCTACACACCTAAACAAATAAGGAATACAAGTCTTCTTAAACATTTATAAGATATTCACTAGCCTAATAGCATGCTATTTATCATTCAATTCACATTTAAAACAACAAGAATAAACATAGCATAGGATAGAATCAATGAATCAAATCAAATGAATGGATATCATGCAAACTAGACTCATCAAGTGAGCATAGACACAAAGAACACATGATATAAGAATACAAAGGCAAAATAGTCAAAAGGACTATGCAAGGACAACAATTAATAGAAATGAAATGCCAAGTAAAGTTTCCATTGGGTATACTCACAACAACAAAGTAAAGTCCTAGCTTTACTGGCCTCCCGATACTCCAAATCTTGTATTCGCTCTCCCGTACCCTTTTCCTAGGTTCCTGAGTTTGGTGTCTCATTAGTTCAAATATAGTGGGTTTAACCTCAATTTAGTGGTGTTTATTGTGTATTCAAATTGGTTCAATATACTTTAAATCAATCTTCCTAAATCAGCCCCTAAATACTAAATTAAGTCTCAATTTCAGTCCTACATTTTAATGCACTTTTAGGCATGAAATGGTCCAAATATCGAAATCCTCCATCTGTACAATTATTGTTGGTCTCTCTCTTAGCTTTCCGGCAAGGTTTAGTTTGCAAAATTCTGATTTAAAATGAAAGAGATGTCATGATTTTACTAAACATAGGTCTAATTGGGATTTAATCCGACCAGCGGGTTTAGAAAATCTATTTCTCCTAATCTATAGTTCCAAAATGCAGTTTTTGGTCATAAGGCAGCAGATATACCCAAATACTACATGCTAAAAGATCAGCTCATTTGAATAAGAAGTTAGGGAGTTATGCCCTTAACAAGTTTTGTTTCAAAACTTTCATTTTTAATTCCAGTACCTAATTGTAGAGCATGGTTGGACATAAAAAAAAATTTGAATCAAAATACCTTCAATTGAGAAAAGTTATTCCCTTTTAAATAAGCTTTCAAATGCCACTTGTTTGGATCAATTTGGATCTAAAATGAGCAGATTATGACCAAATTACCCAGGTTGATTCCTAATACAACATGCAGAATTCTAGTTTTGGTGTTGCAACTTCAAAAATTCATATCATTATGATTTCAAAACCAAATTAAGAACTTCAATATAGCTGGATTATCAGCTTGAAATGAGGAATCTAAATATATAAATCGATTGCAAATATTCAATCATCTACTATATGAAATTAGCCTAAAACCCAAACTTGTTCTAATTTCAACTAAAAAGATGTGTACCTACTTGATGTAGCACCCTAGCTTGAGAATTTCTCACCAACTCCCATGTATTCCTTCAACAACTTGATCATTCACTCCTCTCCAGCAATTCCTTTTTCTTCTCCAGCAAAAATGAATGAGTGATTTGGTTTGCATGTTGTTTGATCACTAATATTATATATTAAGGTGATGTTCCTTCCTAGCCCTTGATCTCCATGGGTTTATGTATCCCGAGAAATATCTAACGGTCCACCTTTTTCCATATATCCCACTAACTTCCACTAACTCAACCTCAAGTAACACTATTTCATTACTCACCTTGTTCCTAGATGTGTCAATGTGTATCTCTAGACCAATCTTATGCTTTCCATTTAATTTACTCAACTATAGGCCTTTAATTTGATTTACATTAACAAACACAACCATAGGCTTATAGGAATTTCCTTATTTCATATTAGTATTAAATAAGACTTACCAAAATGCTAACTATCCGGTTCCCTGACTCGCACGCTACTCGAGGCGTGTCCCCGCTCTCGTCTTGACGCCTACAACTGTACAAACCGACTTAGTAAGTCTACACAATACATAACACCAGGTATACATCAATACAAAAATATAATATACCTCGGCAACGTGCCTCGGTTGGTGCATGTATCACAGTGTAGGTCCCACGTCAAAGGTCGGTGATCCTGATTAAGGAATTAAAACGGGGTTAGAGATTTCGGCCGTGACATTTTGTTTTTACTATTTTTGAGTTCTTTGGATTTTGGGAGAGAAAGATACAATGTTTTCAATCTCTCTTGGGGATAGCACTTAAAATTGTGGTCACCGTTCGTGTGTGTGGATTTCTGATAGAGGGTGCTCACTTGAACATCTTGGAGATCCAACAATCAGAAAAGGAAATCACAAATTAAGGTATGCTTTACTTTTGTAGATCTAGTTTAATGAGACTTAGTATCAATCCTGTTACGGTTTTTCAAAATTGTTTTGAATTTTTCATTGCGTATGAACCCCAAGAACCCAACAAGAGGTACACCCATTATTTCATATTTCTATGTTGAGGAGATGGAGGGTACGACACGAGATATAGTGGACTTGGACATATTAGTGGTCTGACTAGACATGACTTATGAGAAGCGGTCGATTGAGATTCTTGACCAGAAGGTGCAGACCTTGAGACAAATAGATTCCTCTTAAGAAAGTCAAGTGGCAGTTCCACAGCAACCAGGAGTTCGCGTGGGAGCGCGAAACCTACATGCAAGAGCACTTTCTCGAGTTGTTTGATTTAGGTTTAATTTAAATGTCGAGGATTAAATCTCTTAAATAGGGAAGATTGTGACATCTTGTCATTGACCAGACTGGACTCTACCCGATCTGACCGGATCGGAGGCCCGAACCCAGTTCGACCGGGTGACATGACCGTGCCCGATGGTAGTATACCATAATAAATAAAATAATATTTTTGGTGTGCGTGTAATATTTAATAAATAATTAAATAACATGCCCGTTGGGACACACATTCGGCAGGAAATACATGAGTTAGGCTAGTATCGTGATCTATTACTAACTTGATTTAATTTGGCATTAGTGGTGTATTAAAGTTGATTAATATGCCCATGGTTTGATTGTAAATATAGTGAAATTCAAGGGAAAATTTTAAATTTGTGGAATTAGACTTGCATGTAATTAATTTAAAAGAGCATGTAAAAAATGGGAAATGCCTTATGACATGTGTAGGTGGACCAATTGAAAATAAGGTGCATGTTAGGTGTCATGCAAAAAGGGACAAGTGGTAGTTTGATTTTGACTTAGTGGAATGTGTGGCTTAAATATGAGTCTTTGATTCACCTAAAGATTTGTGGGTTAGATTTAAAGTCAAGGACTATATAAGTTTCATGGTCTCTTGTTCAACATGCAAAATAAACTCCGACACCATTAGAGAGCTTGTGAGAAAATTATGAGATCAAAGAAGTTGTAGAAAACATTGCATTGGTTATCGGAATTTTTGAAGATCCAAGAAGGTTGATTCTAGAGAGTGAATCTAACTTAGTGGAGCTCATATAATAAAAGGAGACAACTCTATTAAAGCTCATGGTATGTATTCTTCAACAAATATCTACAAAAATTATGTTCCAAGTTGTTGTTATTGATGAGTTTTAGTACATGTGGGTTCATAAGAGTATATCGACCCTTAATTAGTGAAAATCCATTTTTTGGATCGTTATGGAGATTTTATGGTTGTTGAGTTGTGTTATGTGAAGAAGATGAATAGTAACTTTACTTAATGGTGATTGGATATTTATTGCATGGGATTTGAGTATAAATGGTTACATGATGATGTTGGAACTTAATGGAGTTATTTTTAAGCCAAATGGACCGAGTTTGAGGTGATTTGAGTATTCTTAGACTCAAGAATCGAAAGCTTTAGAGTCGCATAAAATTCATTTTGTACGGTTTGAGCAGACTCAAAAGAGGATAAATTTCTAATGTGCTTGATGATATTAAGGTTGTTATAAGTTTTGAGCTTGCTTAATAGAAATAAGGCTGTTATGGATTTTTTATCTTGCTTATTTGGATTAAGACTGTTTCACTTAGTTTGAGTTTGCTCAAAGTTCAAATGTTAGTGTTTTAATGCATGTTGAAACTTATAATTGAGCAGACTCAAAGATAGCTTGAAGCAACCTCAATAAAAGCAGTTAGTTAAACTATAGTTACTCACAAGTATTCAAATAAGATCCTAACACACCTAAACTAATACAAAACGATACCAGGAGCTGAGAGAAATATTGTCGAGTATCAAAAGCGTGGTTTGAGGCGAGCGGTAGCCGAATTAGCTTAGGATATTGTATGGCTTGAGGGCTTGATGAGACTTGACAGGGACATTAACATGCACCACAAGGTATGTGATGGGCGGTCGGGCTTCGACATGCCACACGCGAGGTTTGTGAAAACAATGAATTTATAAAATTTATTATGCATCATACTAGAAATTGCATAGTTAGATGTGCACCGCATCATAATCACCTATGGCCATGCATCTAGACATTTGAACCATTAGGAGCCGTCTCCGAGTATTAGAAGGGGTGTCTTCAATGGCGAAGGGTCTCTCCCTCCGGCCAGTCGAGCAACTTCACGGGATGACTATATAGTGATCTTCTACCCTCCAGCTAGTACGGTATGTAGAGGATGTTTTTTGCCCTCCGACCTTTCCTATGATGGGGTTAGAGTATGTCGTGCCACTCAAGTTCACGAAGTCGCGTGACGGGACCTGCCTCAATCGTCGATGTTGAACGTTGTCACGTCGACGGGATTCAGGCTAGGTCTATGCATATGGGGTTATTGGGAACCACCTGTTCATACTAGAAAAAGACTGAATCATGTTTAATTCATACAATTTATTTATGTTATTCCTTCTCAAATTACATTGTGTTATAACTTTTATAAAACTCCGTTGTTCACTTACTAGGGGCCTTTTGGAACCCAGATCCATCCTCTAGTGATCGAGGGAAAGGCAAGGCGCACAAGTGAGATGACGACTTCAGACTGCGCTGATCTTCACTTTAGGAATGATTTCTTTTGTGTATCTATTTTTTTATATACCAAACTTAAATTTTTATTCATGTATGGATTATGGGATACTTTTGGATATGTTCCTCGACTTTGGATTACGGTACTGACGATATGATGGATGTTTTCCCCACTTAGATTCCTATTTACTTTTCATTATTTATTATATGTTCACCTAATTCCAAACACTCTTAAGTTTAAATTAATTGTTGAAAAAGTAACTTAATGATTTCAGAAGTTTTTATAACTTGGATAACATGAATTTCAATGGTAAAAATAATGGACAAGAGAGTCTGGAACGTCTTTTTGGGTCGAGGGTGTGACCACACGCCTCAGGAGACAGTTCGGGCCGGTCAAACCACCGGTTCATGGTATGGGTGCTGACAATTCACGTGCATCCAGGAATTGTTGAGAATCGCAGGTACAAAAGTTCAATTCTTATTTGCTTCCTTAGTGATAATTCTTTGTATAATTCGTCCACTTGATTAATTCCTTCATAATCTTCCTTTTTTCTTTTGTTTCTTCATTTATTACCTAAAATATCAAAAACAAGAGAAAAACATGTGTAATATAGTCTTTTACATCGATAATCATCCTAAAATGAACTATAAAATATGTCTAATTATTGACTTGTCAAGTATACAATTCAAAAGTATTTAAGAATTGCTATAGAACTAAGTGTGCACATGGTTCCTCGTTTTCCTCTTATTGATAGCCAAGGTACGATCATTGACTACTTCTCTAGTCAAACATATAACCCTAGACTCACGTGAATTAGGTTTAATATAATGACCCCGATGTGTTTTGTGAAAACACTAAACCTAGACAACTGGATTGCTAGTGCATCCAATTTAGCCTAGAACCCTAAGGTACTTAACTGGTCCCGAAAGGGTCAAATCAATCGGTATGGTCAATTGTCACTTATGTGTCTTCTTGCACAAGTACGGATACGTACAACTCACTAGCAATAGGTTTCCACCTAGAACATGCAAACGGCCAAACAATACCAAAGAGAATAGAACACCAAAGAAAAGCAATTGAATTGAAATAAATTAGATATCACATAAGGTTTGATTCCAAGAGAGTCATTTGATCCACCTCTGGTCTAGATCAATGGATTTTAGCCAGACATGATAGGGAAAAACATCAAATTCTTGAAGTTCTTTCGTAAAAAAATGATGGGCACAATGAAATCCCAAGTTGCTATTTCTATAAAACCTAAAAACTTTATCTCAAAACGAAATCCCTAAAAATTCAGGCAAATCTAGGCTTTCCCGTTCCATGCCGCGAGTCACGCAGTGGGCATGAACTCAGCGGCGTGGATGGCGGCATCAAAGGATGCATTAAGGAGAGGGCGTCCAATCCATGTTGTAGGGGTCTTTGATTCATGCCGTGGGAATATTGCACGGTGCCAGTGTCAGCGAGGATCGCTGACCCGCTGTGTGTGATGATGCATTCCATGTCGTGAAGCATTACTCCATGCCATGGGTGTTCGTATACAGTGTGAGTGGCAGCATAGATCGCTGCCACTCCAGTGTGTCCTTCCTTCAAACCATGTCGTAGGTGCGTTAATCTATGCCATGGGCATAGTCTTGCGGCGTGAGTGGTGACATAGAACATTGTTTTCTTATCTTTTGGCTGCCTTGTCCAATTCTTCCTGTATTTGCACCACTTCTTCCCTTTAAGTCCTTGATTCCTATAATTATCACAAATGAGAGATTGTTACTACATAATAGAGATTTATGGTTCACAATCATGCTAAACATTATATTAAATAACATCTAATTATACACTTATCAAACAACCCCAAACTTAGACTTTGCACATCTCGAGTAAGGGAATGCATGACAACACACTATTACCAATAATCAAACTACACTCTTAGTAACTTCATTAACTAAATATTTTTTACCCACCTTATACCTAATTCCAAGTTTAGCAAAGTTTTATTTGGTTCAAATGCCACTAAATCGACCATCCCCTCAAAGAGGTTTGGAGTTAAGATTTGTCTAGAAATTGAGTATGAACATCAATAGAAACCACACTTCAAAGAACTAGAAAATTAAGTGGATATTTGGATCTGGTGAATCCTTAGTGATTCAACCTTTCAACATAAAGTACTGCTTAAATCGGTGGGTCACTACGCCTCAGAACTCAGCGATTTTCCTAGCAATTTCTCAGCGATTCCACTTAACCTAGGAATATTTTGGCACGATTTTGTGCTTTTAAAACAAAAACTCAAATCACCACAAACACACATTTACTCAAATACATAAACTCCTGCACCCCATCACCCATACATTCAATTTCTTACCTAGGTTCAACCCTTATTAACTCAATCTTAGTGTATTTAAGTAATTTTCACCTTAACCTAGTTCCATTCAACCCAAAAATTTTGAAATTGAGAGATGAGCCAAACTAGGGTAATAGGGATTTTGCCCTATAACTTAGAAAACAATATAGAGGAGTTCAAGAGATTAAATCTTGAGAGATTCACTCTCAACAAGGTAATTATGATAACCTTAGCTCTTTACTTTAACAAATTTTTGGTTTGAAGGATTTTTTGCGAATTTTTCAATGATTTTTGAAATTGTTTAATTTGAATTCATTCTATTACCTTGAACAAATGATTTCATTGATTCCAATAGATCAGGCATAAAAATTAAATTGATCATTAGTTTACAAATTCAATAATTTTGAGAATTTTGGTATATTTAAATATATTTGCAAATGGTTTGAAAATTAAGTTTAAAATGAGTTTGGGGTTTTGGTTTTTTTTGTTTTGTTTTCGAAAAGACTAGAATCTATCACACAATTGCTATATATTATTTAGAAAATTGACTTTAAGTTTATAATTGATTTAACACTTCGACGCCAGTTTTATCTAAAGTTTCTCATGAATTTTAAGCTAGCTTTCCATATGAGTTTCTCCTTTTAAAATAATTTTTTGAACTATACCAAATTACTACCAACAAATGTTGTTTTTAATATCCATAGGTTTATTTGTTATTCGGACTGGTGATCTTTGAGTTAGAAAATGGACGAAAGTAGTAAAGGTAGAAGTTCATGAGAGGAGAAGGGGAAGGCAGCTTTAGTAGAGAAATCCAAACAAAAATTTAAAGTTCCACTCACACCTATTAGGCCAACGAGGATTTCAATAAACAACCTTAGAGTTATAACTCTAAGAGAACCTTCTCCACCGCTAGATTTTAGTGATGAGTCGAAAAAAGAGAAAGAACTTGAGGAGACACCAAGGATTCCTTTTTCAGCTCATTATTTAATAAATGTCAAGGCTCTCATTAAGATGAAGAGCGATATTAGTAAAAATAGGGAAATTATTTCGGAGAGTGGTTTCAATGTAAAGAATGAAATAAAGTACAGGTCTAGAATTTTGAACATAATAAGTGAGAGAAATTGGGGATTGTTGACTAGAGGCTACAATGTCGACAATGACGCGGGGTCCTTTGTAGAGATGGGTTGTAAGATACTAGTGCGAGAAGTTTATGTGAATGGGCATGGAGATGATGACAAAATGGTAGCCATGGTCCGAGGTAGACCAATTGACTATTCACCTGCAAGAATAAATTGGTACTTTGGTTTACCAAAATTTTATAGGAAACAAAATAATGAGTACTCAAAACTCGAGTATGAGTTTAGACATGAATTTCCCCATGAAACTATTAGAAATGGTTTAGAAGCAATTTCGGGGGATGGATTCCTTTTTGATAAGGATGGGTACCAGAAACATACTCAAACTAAAAACTTTAGGAAAACCACCAAAGTGTGAAATTACTTTATCAATGCGAGCATACAACCAAGTTTGTAGTACTATGAGGTTGTGAACTACAAGGCGGCACTGTTACACCATATTGTCCAAGGAATATGATACATCGATGTTGGCAAAATTATTTATGATTTAATTAGGAATGTCATGACCACAAATAAATATGAAGGATCGCATTTTCCTTCTATGATCATTGAATTTTTCAAACAAGACCAAGTTCCTACGATAGGTCAATGGCTAGATTTTTACATAGGCAACACCATCACTAATGACTTCATAGAGAGCACTAAGAAGGCGTCAGGCTATGTGGATTCGGAGGAGGAGAGAGAAAGGAATAAAATACTCATAAAATAGAAAATAGATAGAAGAATAATACGGGCAGAGAACAGAAGAGTTCTACATGAGATGCAATCTACCGTGTTAAATGAAAGGACGAACCAAAGTCCAAAGCCACCTGCGAAGGATTTTACTGGCATGTACGCGGAAGAGACAGAAATGGCCATGATGGGGTCAATCTTGCGGAACCAAATGCTAACTCAGATAAATCAAGAGTTCAAATTTTAGAACTAGCACAAAATTGCTATGAGCATACATGGGTTCAAGAGAAGTATGACCAGGACAATGCAAGGCTGGGGAGCTGATATTTCGATACCATCTACCCAATTGAGAATGCCCAACCAGGGAGTTTTTAAGAAAGTACTCCGGTGGTGAAAATGGACTACAAGCTTTATGTTCCTACACCGAGTTTCAATCTCAATAGCAGGACCATGGGGATGGTGGTGATGATGACTTTTGGACAACGGTTCTGATCTACTCATTCTTCTTAGTATTGTTTATCTTTGAGTGATTGTGTGTGAGGTCTTAGTTTGTAATATGATGATATGTATGATGTGGTGTGAGTTTGTGATACTATTGCAATGGTGTGGTTTGTTTTATACATTGGTTTGATATGTTATCGTATATTATAATGATGTTTGGGAATTTTTTAATTTATCATGTTTTATTTATTTAACGACCAGAACAATTTAATCCTAGTTCTATGTCATGTAGGACCGTGACTTGTAAGCCAATCCTACGTGACGATCTCAGTCAACATTTGAGTGTCGACACCGAGGTAAATTAATAATTTAAATTAATTTTACTTGTGTTTGATTTCGTGTATTATTTATAACTATATATATAAGTGTGCACGCGAGTGTTGGTTCATATCGTGAATTCAAGCGAATGAGAAAGTGACTTCATGATGTGTGCGCATAGATGATGGGAAGTTGGGGCTTATGGTTAGTTCATAGCTTATAAGTTATTCTTTAATTCAATATGTACACCTAAGTCACAATGGGAATAACAATTAGGTGTCCAATTTACATAAGGAATTAATCGAGACTAGTCCAAATTTAAATTATTTAATTGGCCTAAGCTATCTAATTGAGGAATTCCAGATTTATCACTAATGCCTAAGTCATGTTAGACTTAGTGGGTTATTAGAAGAAAACCATGGTGAAATTATGACAAATAAACGTCATGGATGGTCATTGAGATTTGGGGCAAATGAATATACTAGATTGATCAAATGTTTTAGACTTGAGGCCAAGACCTATAAATAGGACTTTTATGTTTATTCATGCACGTTGAGAAGAAAAAAAAACTCAGCACTACTTTGGGAGAGAATAAGGAGATTCTTTGCTAGAAATCAAGGAAACTAAGGTCTAAGTTGAACGATCAAGCCAACACAAGTTAGGGCTCCAAAGAGATTGAAAGAAACAAACCTTAGGTATGAACATCTCCACTATTTTGCTCAATTGAATTCATGTTTGAGGCATTTAGGGCTGAAATCTTGAAATGAAATTGAACACATCAATCCTATGATGATTTTGTACATAACTTGGTGAGTTCAAATGCTTTTTTAAATAAACTCAATCAAGGTTGCAAAATTTTGATTGAAATGCTAAGTTTGAGTTCAAAAATTAGGGTTTTTGAGTCGATTCTAATTGGGACTAAAATTTCTATTTATATGGTTGTTAGGTGCATGGGTTTTGGTGTCTTTAGGTGTATTTTAGTATGATTTTAGTGATGGACATAATTGATTCATGATTTCGTTGATAATGGTCAATGTTTTCTTAATGATGATGCATGAATGCTATGTGTTTGAAGAAATGCCACAATGCAAAGTTGCGGGTGTACAAGTAGATTATGAACTCCCCGACTTATTTAGATTCATTTAGACTCCTCGGAACTAAGCTTTGTAGAGGAAAAATTAGTTATGTGTTGCCATAACATGTTGGTATGTTTCGTTTCAAGAAAAAAAAAAGAATTATGTTGTGGTTTAATAGTATGAATTGGTTGAAAGTGTTGAGAATTTGATTCTGATTCTTTGGACTATTTTGCTAATTTGAATGGATCATTAGGACCCAAGTGGAGTAGAAGAATAGATGGAATTGTTGTCATGAATGCTATTAAATTGAAATGAGTTAATGGGATGATTTGATATTCTTGAATATTTGAACAAGCTTCTCATTAAAAAATCACATTTTTTGGATTGGTGGTTTAAGAGTTATGAATTTTCTGACACAGTTGGTCTGAAAATCTCTAAAGTTGAGTTGTTTTGGTATTTTGAGCATAACTCTCTCAATTTTAATCATATTTGAGCGTACTTTACCATTACGAAAAAGCTAATACATAGAAAAACAACTTGAGATTAGTATTTATTAAAAATATAGTCATCATCTTGATCGAAAATGGACTGAAAATTAGTGTTAATCCATCAAGATATCCCTTTTGTAAGTGTTTGGATGTCGAGACCTCTTTCGGGGGTCTCCACCAGTTCAAAAATAACTTAAATATCCAGAATAGCTTGAAATACTATAAATTAGGTTCCCAAAAAGTCTCAAATGATTCCGAGAAGTTTTGGATGATTTTCCAAATGAGTTTTGAAACAGGTAAACCTTAGTTACTTAATGAGCTAATTTTTGACTTAAGCTGTTTTGGGCATCAAATGATTTTGAAATTGAACCAAAGTTTCTAGAACGTGTTATTAAATCATAGTCAAGGTGTCCACCAATTTTCATGATTTTCCTATGTGTCTAACTCAATTTTCAAGTCATGTTTTGAATAAGAGATCGATAATTACAAATAAGGACTTAAAGTTTCACTAAGATTCTTAAATTTGGTTTTTAATCATATTGATGACATTTTATCACTCAACAACCTTAGTTTAAAGTTAATATACTGTAATGAACCAACACTGAGAATTTTGGAAAGTTCTATGAACGTTTTAACCGCATTTCAAGTTGCATAAAAACTAAGTTCTTGGAAATTATTTTAAGGTCCTTAAGGGGTTGTTTGCAAAGAACTGAAATAATCAAACTTAAATAAGCTCTAACACATTCCAAATGAACTCTAATAGGCACCAAGGGCCTAGAGCTTCAGTGCCGGGTATCAAGAGTTTAGTACAGACGTGTGGGAGACGCATTTATCTCAGATATTATTGCATTAAACCAGTAAAAGCATCAACATGATTTCATTTCAACTTCTTATTGTTAATCTTTTGAAAAACATGTCATACTCGTATTCCATTCTTGTTTCAAGTGGCATAGGGTTTAGGTAGTCAACCAGTTGTGTCATCTTGTGGGTTAAGCATCCGGAGTCACAATGGCTTCTCGTTGAGGTTTATTCTAGGGATAAAGCATCCGGGGTCAATATGGCTTACATTGATAGTAAAGGGGCTGTTGGAAGTGACTCAATGAGTCCACAGTGCCTAGAAAATCATGTCGGCGCAGTTGGAAGTGACCTTAGGCCCGTTGTGTCAACTTCAAGCAGTGTTATGGTCTAAAGACCCATAGTTTGGACTGGATTACCTATTCGCCTATCTTTTGCTTTCTTGCCACTTGATTTTCACTAATTAATTGATTATTCTGTTTATCATGCACCTTATCATTTTAATTACAGTTTTCTTTAAATACTCGCATGATTTAGAGACTATTGTAATTTATTACTCAGAAATACTGTTGAATCTCTTCTGGCTTTACTTACTAGAATTGTCTTCGTTGTTGGTGTCAATTGCAAGACCCTCGAGCAATAAGGGGAAGGAGCCTGTACTTGGTGATTTCCTCTAAGCTACCCTCAGAGTCAGCTCCATTACTTTTACTTCATAGGTTTTTTTGTCATTTTGTTATATATATGACTATGTATTCATGATGTTTTGATGTTTTTGTGTACTTGGGGATGTGAGATACACTTCATGATACATGTATATGCGTATTGTACTCTTTATCACTTGTTATATGCATGATATCACACCGTTTGCAAGATTTCCATGATTAGGAATTGTCCCTAATTCAATTAATTTTTTTTTGTTTTTTGTTGCTTTAAATTAATTTCTGTTGCATAATGAATATTAAGACTTGTTAAACTAATTAACGAACTTAATAAGCAAGTAGCGAATGAATAATTTGAAATAGAGGCCAACTAGGCATGCTTTGACTCGACAGAAGTTGATTGGGGGTCCACATAGGTCTAGTGTCGAGAGGGGCCCAGTTTGTGGTGACTAGCGTCGTCATAGTTGGTATAAGAGAACAAGGTTTTTTACCTTAAATTTTTTGATAAGCCACAACTCAACTAAAAAGCGACTTAGAGTTAGGACAAATGAAACTTAGTATGGAAATCCTATGAGCCTAACTTAGAGTATTAGTTGGGAAATGAGGTGAGTTAGGGAAAGTATATATGGCTTATACATATTAATTTTGATATGTATTATAATATATCATTAATTATGACTTATCAAAACTCGCCAATTGCTATTGCAGACCGTGATGGCCGATCAGCCAGATGTCGGTGACCAAGGTGGAGCAGGTGATCCATGTTATGTCATATCGACAGATTTTCAGGCTTTGACTCAGAGGATAGAGTCTCACGCGAGATAGATAGACAAGTTACTTGCTTTACTTTGGGGCCAGGTTGCACTGACGTCGACTCCATTTATATCGATAGTGGCGCCTGCTACTGATGCGAGTGGAGCTATGCATAGACTACTCCATCAGCTCCCACTGTTAACGCAGTACCCGTACCTTCGAACACCACAATGGTTCCAGTTCAGGTCGCAGTAGTGGCACCGACTCACGATGATAATGACGTATGCCTGATTGTAGAGGCTAGGTGGACTAGAGAGTATGAGAAGTACAGGCCTAAGAAGTTTAGTGGTGGTCCAAATCTAGATGAGGCAAAGGCCTACATTCTCAGTCATGAGAAGATCCATAAGCTACTAAGGATTGAGGACGGTAGGAAGCCTGCCTTAGCTGCATTCTCATTGATTGGAGATGCTTACATGTGATGGACTAATCTGAAAACTATGCACGGAGATCCCACTTCATGGATGGACTTCAAGAGACACTTCCACCAGAAGTATTACCCGCCATCATTCATGATAGCCAAGAGAGAGGAGTTCATGCACATCAGGTAGGGACTAGGAGAGTCAATCATGAATTACATTGGAGATACCAGAATATGCTACCTTTTGTTGATAGCATAGCTAATAAAGGCAGTGACTAGGTCTACTATTTCATTGAAGGCTTGACGCCAGCTATCGGAGGGACTGCGGTCACCACTCTACCACCCACACTATAAGATGCATATGATCGTAGCTTAGCAAGAGAGGCATTTCTTCGAACGCACCCCGAGGAGGGTTATGTTCAGTCGGGTGAGGCACGGGTTGATCAGGGCCGATTAGAGTAGAAGAGGAAAAGGAATCGCTAGTAGGGCTAACGATTTAGCATATCACAGAGTGTGGTCTCGATTATGCAACCAATACATCTAGTACCTACTTTTACCGCCGTACCGACTCAGGCACCGAGCTACATAGCAAACCTCAACAGGCACTTCAGGCACCTTAGGCACTGCAGGCTAGACAGCAGTAGAGGGGCAACGAGGGCAGAGGTGGTGGTAGGGGCAATAATCATCATGGGCAAAGGACATGTTTGGGACAGGGCAGACATGATCATTTAGGGTAGAGGCCATCGAGGGCATGTTTTGAGTGTGGACAGGTTGCACAGTTCATGAACAAGTGTCCACAACATGTCAGGGTATAGCAGAGTGGAACACAACATCAGCAACATACTAAGGAGAGAGCTGACGTCATAGTCGAGCTATATTCTCAGGCGATGCGTTATCTAATTGTGGGTATGGTTTTAATTTGTAGTCATTTGATGCATGTGATGATTAACTCTGGTTCGACTGTTTCCTTTATTTCTAGTCGAATCGTTGATGTGTTAGGGTTGAGATCAGTTAGACTTAGCACCCATTTGATCCTTAGCACGCCTACTAGGAACAAAATCTACCCTAAAATGTTATGTAAGTGTTGTATAGTTAAGATAGAAAGACATGAGCTATTGATACACCTCAGGGTCATAGAGTTTTTAGAGTTCGATGCGTTATTAGGTATGGTCTGGTTAGCTGCTTACCACGCACATATTGATTGTTTCAGTAAGATATTCATTTTTCTGGTCCCCGGACAGTTGGAGTTTAGTTTTCACGGTGATGCGACGCAGCTTCTGAGCACTAGAGGTAGAGTGGATATGAGCAAAGAGATTGAGGTCTTTGCTAGAATTTTTAGCACTACGGAGAGATCAGTGGCGAGTATTGAGGATATTCCTATAGTTAGTGAGTTCGTGGATGTGTTCCCCAAAGAATTAACTGGGATACCACTGCCAAGGGAGATTGATTTCACTATAAATTTGCGTTGGGTTATGGGGTTCATAGGCAGCAGAATTCAAAACAATTTTGAAAAACCCCAACATGATCAAAAATAAGTTTCATTAACATAAGTAAATCTTACCTTAATCCGTAATTCCCTTCTCTGATTGTTCGAACGGTGACCACAATTTTGAGTGATAGCCCCAAGAGAGATAGAAAACGTTTTTCTTTCTCTCCCAAATTCCAGAGAACTCAAAAATAGCAAAAAAACAAAAATCTTATTTCATTTTATGGTTTCTACCTCTATTTATATGTGTAGATAAGCCCTCACTTAAAATCTTATTCATAATACAACTATCGTATTTAGGCTGTTTAAGCAAATTACACATACGCCCCTATTAATAATTTATCATATAGCAAATCATAAGGGCTTTTATGTCATGAAATTTATCATATAAAATTCACTACTCTAGACCAGTTAAAATTGCACAAAGTCGTTCTTTATGTACGAGCAAATAGGTTCATGCGGTGTTGGCAGTGAACCAAAACCATTTTAATACACAAGTCATAAGCGGTCTCTAGCAAGGCATTATGACTACCCAAGTTACATGAATATCAAAATCGATACAACCTAATGAATAACATATATCATATCCTTTTTCCATGCGATATCCTTTGATTAAACATAAGGCATGGAAAGTCACCCTTAATATTCAATCGTACTAGTCTTGATCTTTAGGTAAACAGAAAACATCCAAGTGACATTAATCATATCAATTCACATGGACTTGACCATAATCAATCCATCATATTGAGGGATCCATAGATATCTCTATATACAAGAGTGAAAAATTATATTTTGACTACACATCTTCGCATATTATTCACATGGTAATCAATCACAATCTTTACAAACGTCCAATTAAAGATAACGTTTGATTATGTCAAATTATCATGCTCCTAAGCAACACCTATGACTTAATCCATGTAGTGTTCTCATATCAGGTCGGTCTAGTATCTTTTTCCCTAACAAGTACTCATGATCTCTATTCGTGTCCCTATAAGCATGATCATCACATGACCATCAATCAAGATTCACACTAGTCTTAATTCATTATAGCTCTTAGTATAATGACTGATTGGGACATTTAGGATATTTCAATGGATCTTATATAAGGTAAACATGCAATCACTTATAATAAAACAGCAAATAAAAACCTCTATTTATTAACTAAAATTATAAGATAAATAATGTTCATAGATTGACCTAGGGCACATGCCCCAACAATTTGGTCATAGGGATTATACCATTTTCGATACCACCGTACAAGATGGCCCCTAAGTAGTTACAGAAGTTAAGGACCCTGCTCGAGGAGTTAATACATTTAGGATTCATTCACCCAGTATGTCTTCATGCGACGTGCTAGTGTTATTTGTGAAGAAGAATGATGGGAGCTTGAGACTTTGATCGACTATAGGAAATTGAATTGTATCGCATGATCAAGAATAAGTATTTGCTTCCCCGTATAGATGATTTATTTGATCAGCTAGGAGGCGCAATGTGGTTTACCAAGATTGATTTGAGATCAAGATACCACCAAATTTCAGGATCAAGGATTAGAACGGGAGAAGATCGCTTTTCGACACAATATGGCCACTTTAAGTAAACCTTCATGACATTTAGTTTGACCAATGCGTCAGCGATATTCATGGACCTAATGCATCGAGTATCGAGATAGTACCTTAATCAATTTGTGATAGTATTCATATATACATTTTGATCTACTCCAAAACTCGTGAGGATCATGAGGGACATCTCATGACTATTCTGCGGACACTGAGATAGCACAGACTATATGCTAAGTTTAGCAAATGCGAGTTTTAGCTATCAGAGGTCAGATTCCTCGGAGATGTAGTTGGAGCCAGTGGAGTTAGAGTAGACCTTACAAAAATCGAGGCAGTGATAGGTTAGCCTACATCAGAGACAATGACAGACATTCGCAGCTTTTTGGGCTTAGTAGGTTATTACCGCAGATTCATGCAAGATTTCTCCAAAATCACAGCACCAATGACAAAATTGACCCAGAAGAATGTCAATTTTGATTGGGTTGACAAGTGTGGGTGGACAGGCTTTTCAGACTTTGAAGGAGAGGATGGCATCACTCTAGTCTTGGTGTTACCAGAGGTAGGGAAAGACATGATCATCATATGACCATCAATCAAGATTCACACTAGTCTTAATTCATTATAGCTCTTAGTATAATGACTGATTGGGACATTTAGGATATTTCAATGGATCTTATATAAGGTAAACATGCAATCACTTATAATAAAACAAAGAAATGAAAACCTCTATTTATTAACTAAAATTATAAGATAAATAATGTTCATAGATTGACCTAGGGCACATGCCCCAACAATTTGGTCATAGGGATTATACCATTTTCGATACCACCGTACAAGATGGCCCCTAAGTAGTTACAGAAGTTAAGGACCCTGCTCGAGGAGTTAATACATTTAGGATTCATTCACCCAGTATGTCTTCATGCGACGTGCTAGTGTTATTTGTGAAGAAGAATGATGGGAGCTTGAGACTTTGATCGACTATAGGAAATTGAATTGTATCACAGTCAAGAATAAGTATTTGCTTCCCCGTATAGATGATTTATTTGATCAGCTAGGAGGCGCAATGTGGTTTACCAAGATTGATTTGAGATCAAGATACCACCAGCTCAGGATCAAGGATTAGAACGGGGAGAAGACTGCCTTCAGTACACAATATGGCCACTTTAAGTAAACCTTCATGACATTTAGTTTGACCAATGCGTCAGCGATATTCATGGACCTAATGCATCGAGTATCGAGATAGTACCTTAATCAATTTGTGATAGTATTCATATATACATTTTGATCTACTCCAAAACTCGTGAGGATCATGAGGGACATCTCATGACTATTCTGCGGACACTGAGATAGCACAGACTATATGCTAAGTTTAGCAAATGCGAGTTTTAGCTATCGAGGTCGATTCCTCGGAGATGTAGTTGGAGCCAGTGGAGTTAGAGTAGACCTTACAAAAATCGAGGCGAGTGAAAGGTTAGCCTACATCGAGACAATGACAGACATTCGCAGCTTTTTGGGCTTAGTAGGTTATTACCGCAGATTCATGCAAGATTTCTCCAAAATCACAAGACCAATGACAAAATTGACCCGTAGAAGAATGTCAATTTTGATTAGGTTGACAAGTGTGGGTGGACAGCTTTTCAAACTTTGAAGAAGAGGATGGCATCAGCTCTAGTCTTGGTGTTACCAGAGGTAGGGAAAGACATGATCATCACATGACCATCAATCAAGATTCACACTAGTCTTAATTCATTATAGCTCTTAGTATAATGACTGATTGGGACATTTAGGATATTTCAATGGATCTTATATAAGGTAAACATGCAATCACTTATAATAAAACAGCAAATAAAAACCTCTATTTATTAACTAAAATTATAAGATAAATAATGTTCATAGATTGACCTAGGGCACATGCCCCAACAATTTGGTCATAGGGATTATACCATTTTCGATACCACCGTACAAGATGGCCCCTAAGTAGTTACAGAAGTTAAGGACCCTGCTCGAGGAGTTAATACATTTAGGATTCATTCACCCAGTATGTCTTCATGCGACGTGCTAGTGTTATTTGTGAAGAAGAATGATGGGAGCTTGAGACTTTGATCGACTATAGGAAATTGAATTGTATCACAGTCAAGAATAAGTATTTGCTTCCCCGTATAGATGATTTATTTGATCAGCTAGGAGGCGCAATGTGGTTTACCAAGATTGATTTGAGATCAAGATACCACCAAATTCAGGATCAAGGATTAGAACGGGAGAAGACGCCTTCGATACACAATATGGCCACTTTAAGTAAACATTCATGACATTTAGTTTGACCAATGCGCCAATGATATTCATGGACCTAATGCATCGAGTATCGAGATATTACCTTAATCAATTTGTGATAGTATTCATATATACATCTTGATCTACTCCAAAACTCGTGAGGATCATGAGGGACATCTCATGACTATTCTCATGACACCGAGATAGCACACTATATGCTAAGTTTAGCAAATGCGAGTTTTAGCTATCGTAGGTCGATTCCTCGGAGATGTAGTTGGAGCCAGTGGAGTTAGAGTAGACCTTACAAAAATCGAGGCAGTGATAGGTTAGCCTACATCAGAGACAATGACAGACATTCGCAGCTTTTTGGGCTTAGTAGGTTATTACCGCAGATTCATGCAAGATTTCTCCAAAATCACAGCACCAATGACAAAATTGACCCAGAAGAATGTCAATTTTGATTGGGTTGACAAGTGTGGGTGGACAGGCTTTTCAGACTTTGAAGGAGAGGATGGCATCAGCTCTAGTCTTGGTGTTACCAGAGGTAGGGAAAGACATGGTGGTGAACACTGAAGCATCACAGGTTAGTTTGGGATGTATTATAGCTTGTGATTCTCGATAGCTCAAGATTCATAAGAAGAACTATCTGGTACATACTTAGAATTGGCAGCAATAGTTTTTACTCTGAAGATTTGGCGACACTATCTTTATGGAGAAAGGTTCACCCTGTTCACTAATCACAAGAGTTTGAAATAATTGTTCACTCATAAAGACCCGAATATGAGGCAGAGGAGATGGTTGGAATTCCTTGAGGACTATGAATTCATATTGGAATATCAATCAAGGAAGGCCAATGTAGTGGCAGATGCACTGAGTAAGAAGAGGTCAGACCCAGAGGTAGTAGTTTGTCAGATGACACATGAGTATGCACTACTTGAGGCTGCAAACTTGGCTAGTTTAGTGGATGTTTTAGATATGATAGAGGTTTGTATTTGTAGGCGGTTGAGTACACAACTAGTCACTATTCATAGGGTTTTGGAGGGTCAGCAGGCAGATCAACAATTTGAGAGGTTCAGTGAGTTAGCTTAGAGTTTATATCACCCTGAGTCAGTCCACAGACTCGTGTTTGAGGTATAGGGGATGAATGTGGATTCTATCAGTGGTTGAGTTACGCACAGAGGTACTCCATGGGGCACATCGCTCGCGATACACCGTCCTTCTGGGCAGGACCAAGATGTATCAAGATATGAAACGTCTCTTTTGGTGGCCAAGGATGAAGGCTGATGTATAAGAGTACGTCAAAAGTTCAGGGATATGCTAACGGGTTAAAGCTGAGCATAAAAGGCCAAGAGGATTGTTATAGCCCCTTTTCATTCCTCAGTGGAGGTGGGAGCACATCGCTATGGATTTTTTATGTGGTCTGCCTAATTATCAGCGCAAGCATGATAGTATTTGGGTGATCGTGGATAGATTGACCAAATCTGCACACTTCTTACCAATCTCCACCAAGTATAAATTTGAGTAGCTGAGCAATCTTTATGAGAGAGAGATAGTCATATTACATAGAGTTCCAATCTCTATTGTGTTAGATATAAGGTCTCAGTTTACATCAAAGTTATGGGAGAGTATGCAAGAACAATTTGGCATGCAGCTTCAGTTCACTACGGCATATCACCCGTAGATAGATGGCCAGTCAGAGCAACTGATTCAAGTATCGGAAGACATGCTCAAGGCTTGCATTTTGGAGTACGGTAGGTCATATGAAGAGTATCTACCTCTATGTGAATTCGCTAATAATAAAAGTTACCAAGCTAGCATTGGAATGGCACCATTTGAGGCACTCTACAACAGGCCTTGTAGGTCTCCAGCATGTTGGGCTGAGCCTGAGGATATTGCGGCAGTGGGCCAGAGATAGTAGTAGATCACACAAAGAAGAACAGGCAGATACATCACCACTTCAAGGCAGTCAGGATAGACAAAAGAAATACGCTAACAAGTACCGAGACGGATTGGAATATAAGGAGGGAGAATATGTCTTTCTGAAGGTCTCGCCTCTAAAATGTCATAAACAGTTCAGAATCAAAGGAAGACTCGCACCGAGATTCATAGGTCCATTTAGGATTACAGAGAGAGTCGGAAAGGTTGCTTACCAGCTCGAGTTACCACCACAAATGGCAGGATTCCACCCAATGTTCCATATATCGATGCTTTGGTTGGATAGATCGAGGAAGGACAATAGGTTAATGGTTGACTTGAGTCAGATTGACTTGGCAAAGGATATCACTTATGAGGAGCAACCCGCATTAATTTTGGACCATAAGGTACAGAGCTTGCGCAACAAGGACATCCCATTGGTCCTCGTCAAGTGGCAACATCATGGCGACAAGGCATTGACATGGGAACGGGAGTCCTAGATACGCGAGAGCTTCCCGTATCTTTTTTATTCCGATAAGGATTTCGTTTTAGTTATTTTAAACTTTGAGGATGAAATTCTTATTAGTTGGGAAGGTTGTAACGACACAAATAATCTAATCGTAGTTGTATGTCATGTAAGACTGTGACCTGTCGGCCAATCCTACATTACGATCTCGATCAACACTCGGGTGTCGAGGTAAATTAATAATTTATATTAATTTTACTTTTTTATGACGTTTATTATTTATAACTAACTATATAAGTGTGCGCCCAAATGTAGGTTCATATCGCAAATTCGAGCGAGTGGGAAAGTGACTTCATGGTCTATGCGCGCGGATGACGGGTAGTTGGGGCTTATGGTTAGTTCATAGCTTACGAGTTAATTCTTCTAATTCAAGATGTACACCTAAGTCACAATGGGAGTAACTGGTGTCTAAGTTACATAAAGGATTAATCGAGACTAGTCCAAGTTTAAATTATTTAATTAGCCTAAGCTATCTAATAGAGAAATTTCAAATTTATCATAAATGCCTAAGTCATGTTAGACTTAGTGGGTTATACGTAGAAGACCATGGTAACATTATGTCAAATAAACATCATGGATGGTCGTTGAGATTTGGGGCAAATGAGGATTCTAGATTGATCAAATGATTTAGACTTGAGGCCAAACCTATAAATAAGACTTTTATGTTTATTGATGCATGTTGAGAAGAAAAAAAACTCAGCACTACTTTATGAGAGAATAAGAAGATTCTTTGCTAGAAATCAAGGAAATTAAGGTCTAAGTTGAAGGATCAAGCCAACACAAGTTAGGGCTCTAAAAAGATTGAAAGAAACAAACCCTAGATATGAACATCTCTATTATTTTGCTTAATTGAATGCATGTTTGGGCCATTGGAGGCTGAAATCTTAAAATAGAATTGAACGCATTACTCCTATGATGATTTTGAACCTAACTTTGTGAGTTCAAATGCTTTTTAAATAAACTCAATCAAGGTTGCTAAATTTTGATTGAAATGCAAAAGTTTGAGTTCAAAAATTGTGGTTTTGTTGTCTTTAGGTGTATTTTAGTATAATTTTAATGCTGGACAGAATTGAGTCATGATTTCGTTGATGATGATCAATGTGCTCTTAGTGATGATGCATGAATGCTATGCATTTGAAGAAATGCCACAATGCATAGTTGCAAGAGTAGAAGCAAATTATGAACTCTTCGACTTATTTGGATTCATTAAGACTCCTTGGAACTAAGTTTTCATGAGGAAAAATCAGTTGTGTAGTGCCATAATATGTTGGTATGTTTTGTTTCAAAAAAATGAATTATGTTGTGGTTTAATAATATGAATTGGTTGAAAGTATTGAGAATTCATGGGTTCTGATTTTTTGAACTATTTTGTTTATTTGAAAGGATCATTAGGACCCAAGTGGAGTAGAAAAATAGATGGAATTGCTATCATCAATTCTATTAAATTGAAATGAGTGGAAGGGATGATTTGAAGTCTTCAATTGAACTAAAATTATAGCTGAAATACTAAATAGCATAAATTCTTCATTTCTTCTCAAAATTGGCTGATTTTTTATATGATATTTTTGGATATTTAGACAAGCTTCTCATAAAAAATTACATTTTTTGTATGTGTATTTTAAGAGTTATAAATTTTCTAACATTGCTGGTTTTAAAATCTCTAAAGTTAAGTTGTTTTTATATTTTGAGGACAACTCTCAATTTTAATCAGATTTGAGCGTACTTTACCATTTCAGAAAGCTAATACATAGAACAACAGCTTGAGATCAGTAGTTCTTAAAAATATAGTTATCTTCTTTATAAAAAATAGGCTGAAAATCAGTGTTAATCCGTCGAGATATCTCTTTGTAAATGTTTAGATGTCGTGACCTCTTTAGAGGGTCTTTACTAGTTCAATAGTAACAAAAATCTCCAGAATAGCTTGAAATACTACAAATCAGGTTCCCCAAAAGTCTCAAGTGATTCTGAGGTGTTTTAAATGATTTTCCAAATGATTTTTGAAATAGGCAAAACTTAGTTACTTAATGAGCTCATTTTTTACTTAAGGTGTTCCGGGTATCAAATGATGTCGAAATTGAATCAATTTTTTCGAAACGTGTTATTATATCATAGTAAAAGTTTCCACTGAGTTTCATGATTTTCTTGTGTCTAACTCAGTTTTCAAGTCATGTTTTAAATAAGAGATCACTAATTACAAATAAAGAACTTAAAGTTTTAGTCAGAGTCTCAAATTTGGTTCTTGATCATATTGATGAGATTTTATCACTCGACAACTTTAGTTTAAAGTTAATAGACTTTAATGAACCAACACCAAGAATTTTGGAAATTTCTATTAGTGTTTTAGCCGCATTTCAAGTTGCATAAAAACCAAGTTTTTGAAAATTATTTTAAGCTCCCTAAGGGGCTGTTTTGCAAAGAAATGAGATAATCAAACTTAAATAAGCTCTAACAAATACCAAATGAACTCTAATAGGTACCAGAGGCCTAGAACGTTGTGCCGGGTATCGGGAGTGCAATACAGACGCGTGGGAGACGCATTTATCTTGGATATTATTGCATTTTGAAATAAGTAAATCAGTAAGAGCATCAACATGATTTCTTTTCAACTTTTTATTTTTAATCTCTTCAAAAGCATGTCATACTCGTATTCCATTCTTATTTCAAGTGGCATTGGGTCTAGGTATCAGTTGTGTCATCTCGCAGGTTAAGCATCCAGAGTCACTATGGCTTCTCGTTGAGGACTATTCAAAGGATAAAGCATCCGAGGTTACTATGGCTTACCTTGATAGGTAAAGGGTTGTTGGAATTGACTCGATGAGTCTGCAGTGCCTAGAAAATCATGTCGGGTAGTTGGAAGTGGCCTTGGGCCCATTGTGTCAACTTCAAGCTGTGTTATGGTCTAAAGACCTGTAGTTTGGACCGAATTACCTATTTGCCTATCTTTTGCTTTGTTGCCACTTGATTTTCACTACTTACTTGATTAGTCTATTTATCATGCTTGTAATTTTATTTGCAGCTTTCTTTAAATACCTGCATGATTTAGAGACTATTGTAATTTATTACTCAGAAATATTGTTGAATCTCTTCTGGCTTTACTCATTGAAATTGTCTCCATTGTTGGTGAAAATTGCAGGTTTCTCGAGCAGTAAGGGGAAAGAGCCTGTACTTGGTGATTTCCTTTAAGCTTCGGAGTCAGCTCCATTACTCTTACTCCGTAGGTTCTTTTCTCATTTTGTTATATATATGACTATGTATTCATGATGTTTTAATGCTTTTGGTATTTGGGGATATGAGATACACTTGATGATACATGTATATGCATATTGTACTCTTGATCACTAGTTAAATGCATGATATCACACTGTTTGAAGGATTTCCACGCCTAGGACTTGTCCCGAATTCAGTTAATTTTTTTTATTTTTTTGTTGCTTTAAATTACTTTCTGCTGCGTAATAAATATTAAGACTTGTTAAACTAATTAACGAACTTAATAAGCAACTAATGGATGCATAATTTGAAATAGAGGCTGACTAGGCATTCATTGACTCGACGGAAGTTGATTGGGGTCCACGTAAGTCTAGTGCCGAGCGGGGCCCAATTTGCGGCGACTGGGATCGTCACGCTTTACTTATGAAATTCATTCTTATGATTATTTGATCATATCATTATTATTTTATTTAGTTTATTTATGTTTAACGAGGTATTTTATTTTGTTGAAAATCTGACTTAATTTTTAAACCTAGAGGATAAGATTTAGAATGAGTTTAGGGGTATTTAGGTGAATTGAAGTATGAAAAAGCGAAATATGGAAGAAACGAGAGATAGAATCTATTTACTCAATGTTAAAAGTTGACTGAATTTTTCAAATTTTTGAAGATACAGGTAGTGATTTTTCATTTTATTTTACTTTACTTAGTTAGGAATATGAATTGAATATAATTTGGATTTAAATAGAAGTGATATATTTTTAGTACTCATGAAAATATAAATTTTATAATAGAAATGAGTTGTTATACCCTATTTGACTTAACCTAGATTGTGTATGCACTAAAGGAGTTTAGAGGGGATTGATTGCTTTGTGTTAGATATTACAATGGTAGAAGATCGAAACAAAAGTGCAAGATAAAATAGATAGATTTATAAGAATCTTGTTATACAAAGATTATTAGTCAACTATTATATATATAATGAAAAGAGTTTATGCCACAATTGAAGGGAAAAATAGTAAATTAGCCAATAAACTTTACTGAGTTGGAAAGAATAATTCTTTGACTATAGTGAAAGTGAGAAGAGCTAACAAGATTTTTTAAATGAAAAAAAAAAACCCACAGATTCCAAAGGAAATGGAGCAAGGAATCTAGTGGTAGGAAAAATTTGACGAAGAATTCATATAAAAAGAATAATGGATTACAAAGGAAATGCAGTAGGGAACCGTATGAATATAAAGAAGAAATAAACATAATTACAGAAGAAAGTAAAAAAAAAATGTATAAGAAAATGGAAGGAAGTTTATGAAAAACTCTTCAAATAAAATATTTAGCTCGAGTGCTTATATCTAAGTTAAGTGAAGTATATCTTCTCATTCCAATAAATGGAAATGAAATGATAATTATTGGTGATAAAAAGTTCTTACCAACTTTGATCGTGGTGATATTTTAAATATTGATTGAAAATGAGATATATTAGTGATTTTTGTATCTTAAGATTCTATATTAGTCATCGTAAGCTTAATGCTTGTCGGTGGAGATTGAGAAAACCTCTATAGTGACATGACTTTGGTGATTGATTTAACTTTAAATTCTGAAGTGTATTGCATAACTAAAAGGTTGAATTGTTAAATAAGGGATTTTATTTATATCTTTGTAGTGTATCATGATTTTTATTTTTATGAAGTTAATATGTTTCTATTTAATGATCATTTCTTTTTAAGAATAAGAGTATATAATTATGAAATCAAAACGATGGAAGAAAAGAGAATATAATTGAAAGTATTCATTTGCTCAGGACAGCAAAGTGCTGAGTTTGAGGATATTTGATATGTAAATAATTAGACAGTGTTTTATAGTATATTTTAAGATAATTTTAAATGTAAAAGACTATATTATACAAGGTTTTCCCTTGCTTTTGTTATTTTAGGTAATAATTAGAATACTTGAAGAAATAGAGTAAAAAGGGAAGAAAGTGAAGGATTTAATCTAATGGAAAAAGTATGCAAGGAATTTTCAACAAATCAGAAGAGAATTGAAATTTAATGCCAGCGAATCATCAGCGATGTAAGATTTGTACTAGGAATCGCTACTCGATCGGTGGAGCACAAAAACAGTTTTTCAAGGATTTTTCCAGCATTTGAGCAATAAGTGGAATCGCTGAGGAATCACTGGGTTCGATTTCGAGAATTTTAGATAGCCATAAGATGTTTGAGTTAGTTTGGGATATGTACTACCTGGAGTACTATATATGACCATATTGCTATGAAATCAGTTGTCCTTAAGTAGTTAGATCAATATTTCATTGTTCTTGGAGCCATTGTTTATTGTTTTAGTTTATTGTTTCTTGTTCATTGCTTTTGGAGATAATTTGAAGATCCAAAGTATTTATTTAGAGGTATTTATCTAAGTATTGTTTATTGCTTTAAAGATTTAAAGTATTGTTTATTGCTTTATTGTTTTATTTTATTGCTTTATTGTTCATTATTTTTTATTTTCTTTATTGTAATGTTTATTATGATGATGAGCTAGTAGTTTATTAATCTAAACAAAGTCCAAACATGAACTTGATCCGTTTTGTGATGTAGTCATAATGAGATGATTTTGTGCTTAATGCTTTAAACCAATTGCATTCTTTAATTCACTGATTTAATAGATTATTATTTGTGGATTTTAATCATGGAACTTTGTATTGCATGTGAAGAGTCTAGAATGTGTATTGTAATATTTGGATTCATTATCTAGTTTAAAGTGGTAACATGGATTGTTTAAAAGGTCTATTACCGTTAGGTGTCATAGATGGATTGAGCTCTAAGTTTAATATTGAAGTTGCTTTTCCAAAGTATTAGATTTAGTAGTTCAAAGTTTTCACAAAATGTAATGCAGTTTTATTGTCTAAAGTTAATTTCTTTGTATATTCAAAGGGTTAATTCAATAAAATTAGAACGTGGTTTTCCACCGGTATAAGGGAAACTAATGGCTTGATAAGGGATGTTTACTTACTTATGATTATAGTTTAATGATCTAGAATATTTTATAAAGTATGCTCTTGACTATATGATTTGAGTAATATGTTTGATGCAGAATAGATTATTGTTTCATTGTTCTGGTTGCTTGTTTAGATATTTATTTATTATTGAATTGAGTTTGTTTGAATATTAGTGAATTTGAATTGTGATAGTAAAGTTAATTTAATTAGTTTAGTTAATTATTATATTATTCCAGTTTGAATTAGTGATTTTAAATTTATATTTTAATTAAATTAATTAAATTAAAGTAAAATAATAATAAAAACCATTAAAAGACTTTTTCTTAGAAAAGTTTGATAAATCCATGTGGAGACGATTCCACTTATCACTATTACAAATAATAAGGATATACAGGAAACTTATTGTATACGCTCGACACGTCACATACACGGTGATTACACGTGAGATATAAACTACGTTAATGTGTTGTATTCCAATTATGAATTATTATTATTTGTGTCGATTTGTGTACATGCATGTAACACATATAAATAGGCGAGTACGGTTAAGTGAAAGAACATAATGTTAAGGTGTTGAGCGTACGAGCTTTGTCAAGCGGATACGTAACACATGATGTTGAGGTGTTTGTTGAGAGCCGAGTTTGCGTCGTAGCATACGAGCTTGCAAGCGGGGTTACGTGACATTGTGATATTAAATCTTCTTAGGGTTTCTATTTGGGATTTAGATAGAGTGGATTTTTCCTTTGAGTACTGAACTATTGATAATTGATTGCTTTGTTTCTTACTCGTGATCTTTTCCCTGCTCGTGATTTTTTCCCTGATTTTAAAATTTTCTACATAAATTCTTGTGTTTCCCTGTGGTTTGTTCATCTTTGGGTGTATTCATGTGACTGCGATCTTGAGTATTCTGCACTGATTCGTCACAACAAAAACATTAGGATAAATATATTAGTGTCAAATGTACCGAAAGAGTACATCTAAATGAACATTGCATAGACAAGCGCATCTTATCTAAATTAAGTTTGTGTGTATACTCCATTAGGAAAACCATTTATAACGACCCAACGCTAAACCAGACTTTGGCTGGTGGTCACTGGAATAGTTTGCTTTCATAGCTAGCCTTCAAGATGAGACAATTTATTAGTTTTCTACTTGAATTTCTTTGACAAAACAAAAAGACATTAAATTCCAATAAACCACATTTCCATTCAAAGGTCCATAACGCTTGCTTTGCTTATTCTTGTTTACAACGAACAGGGGACTCCATTGAACAGTAAATCTCAAGAAAAACTTATATTGATCTCTTAACTCCCATTGCTAACTTTCTCCACCGCATTCTGGGTCTCCTTACAGATACAAAAGCAAGATATACAGAAACATAAAGAAACGACAAAAACCAAAAAACAAAAAAAAAGACAGAGCCAAAGATTTAACACTATATCCTAAAACAAACCCAATAAGAAAAAAAGAAAACTGTTAGGGTGATTGCAACCGCCAAAACTAATACTCTATTCTAGAACCACTTGCGAAAAAAAAAAAAAAATTTAAGACTGCTTGACAAGAATCTTCTAACAAAACCATAAAAGAGAAACCCCACTTCCATATTTATCTATCATCCCTTTAATTCAGAGGCACAGCAGCAGCAAGCACACAAGGAGACCTTCTCTTGATATGGAGCGCAAAACTCAACCTTGACCGCATATTGGAAATTATGAACCAGCTGAACTAAGAAAAAAACTGATCAGGAGCTCTATCAACGCTATTCATCAAGACAGGTGTCAAAAAATTAACAACCGTTTGCAAGTCCGTTGACCACGGACCCGTTCTCGGTCACTTCGATCAGTTTGGCACCTGTACCATTTTCCTCTGATTGCTGCTTGGCCTCACCGGGTGCCTGAACCAACACTGGTTCCTTGGGCACAGGAGCATCTTCTGAGGATTTGAGTGATCCTAGTTTCACTAATGTTCCTTCTTTTGGTTTTCCATCTGTTCCCGCAGCATCTGCTGATTTGCCATCCCACGCCTGTGCATAGAACAGACAGAATGAGCAGCAGCACTTCCAAAGTCGTAACACAGTCAGGTAGGTAGGTTAGAAGCAATAAGTAGTGATATTATACAATAGGTAAAAGACTATGCCACGAAATTCGCATAAATATAAGGCATTCTTACCTGCTTCTGTAATTGCTGCTTGGCTCTCTTCTCCTGCAATGTTTTCTGGCGCACCTCATAAAACCCAAAATCATCCAGTATACATGTCTTGCTAGAATGTTCCTTGAATATTTTGAGCATTTCAAGGCCTTGTTCGATATTCACCTGCAACATAAGATAATTCAATGTTATAACTAAACAGATAAAAAATAAATAAATAAATAAAACAGGGTTCGATTCAAAAAGTCTTGTAGAACTACAAACCTCTTGGGTATCCCTACTGTTTGTCACAGGTTTACTGTCATTGTTTTCAAGAATTATATGCTTCAGCAAATTGTTGGGCACATCTTTAACAATGTGCCACTTCAATGGGAAGCAGCCATTCCACTTGTCTTGCTGCCAGTAATCCACGCTCTTATTAAAATCGACTGGACCAACCATTTCCGCAAGCCCGACAAATTGCCCACTTGTGTTCACCTGAAAAAAGAGGAACATGAATTATTCAACAGAATTGATTTTGAAATGCATATACTCAAGAGCAAAGGCATCTTAATGGGAACAATTAACATTTTTGTACTTACAGAGAAAAACAAGAACACTGGGCAATCACCAGACTTCTCCTGTGCCTCCTGATACCCACCATCCAGCTTCTTGTTGCCATTTGGGGTGCTGGCCCAAACACTATACTTAATGCTTTTATGAATATCATCTTCACTGTATGATTTGATTATAAAGAACTTTGCTTCAGTGTAATTCACTGAAAAATCTTCTCTATTGTACTGTTCCCTATTAGGAACTGTACTTTTACTATCCTTGTCATCGCCATTACCATTCAATGGGAGTACCTGTCCCTTAACTGCCAAAGTTACAGGTGCAAATCCTTTTTGATTCTTGAAGCCTCTTGCTCTTGGCCCTCTGTTTAGTTCATTTAAACCGTCCATGCTCTCATTACCATATCCAAAGTAACCATTACCTCCCTTTGGTTTGTATTTGCTGTCAACAGAGAACCATCCACGTCCTCCGTTAGTTCTGGCATTATAACCATTAGATCCATATCCAGTTCCTGCCCTAGTGGTGCTTCCATAATGGCTATAGATTCTTTGGTTCGGATACATCCTGTTGATAAATCCAGCTGCGGATCCCATTCCCGAATTGGGTCTTGGAGACGGTAAACTCTGAAAATGAAATTAAGAATAGTAATAAACTCTATATGATCCACTCTAGTTAGAAATCAACAAATGATAGCCGAAGAATCGAAGATACAGAAAGCAAATATACACACCATGAAATTCGGAAGGGGGCGCATGGTTTGGTTCATTCCTGGCTGCACACGGCCAACACTAGAAGAGAAGGCAGTACTTGTAGCAGGTCTAGGCTGTCCATTTGAATAAGCTAAACCATCTAACCAAGGTACAAGTGACCTTGCACCATCAAAACCATATCGGCCATCTTGTGGACTTGAAGCAGGGATGCCTCCGGGCAACATGCCCCTTGCATACGATCCACTTGTATTCAATGCAGAACTTTGATGAGTTTGCCTAGGCACTGATCCATTACCATTGATTTTTGTAGTTCCATTACCCTTAGGAACATCCGCGGATAAAGGTCCCTGGTCTGCAGGAATGGAGGAGTTTATCTCCCCTTGGGAGGGAGCGTTTTGGTTGGCTGCAAATGATCCATTGGGTGGCGGCGTAGGTGTCTGGTAAAAGGGAGTAGGATACTGGTAGTGCTGTGGTCCATACAGCTGACCATCATGGGCAATGGTGGGAACTGGTGACCCTGCAGGCGAGTAAGCACCATAGGGTGCATAACCATAACCATGATACATGAGCGACCCATTATCCCCATAAACTCCCTGCCAGCAAAATATAGAGCAAAATTCCCATACTATTATTCCCGAAACCCCAAAATTCTGACCAACTTAACAAAAACTTTTACTCTTTAAATCATTCAAAAGGATGAGTAGAAGAAAATTCATACAGCAGGTATCTCCACACCGTCAGGATTCACGACTCTGCTGTAGTCATCCCAATCATTCGCATCATAACCTAAATGTTCACCACATGAAACTACTATTAGATATATTATGCACAAGCTCAATGCTCACAAACCATCTAATAATAAAGCGACAAATAACACTCATCTCCATTGTACCCTATCAGGGGCTAGTATTAAACGAACTAATATACCAATAGCGAAAAGATCAGATTATTACCATAGTAATATGAGTATGCACCAGGAAGGTAGCACATAGTTGGATCTGTAAAATCCGGCAGTATAGGAGTTGTTGATCGATCCGCCGGGTGGAACGGACTGTTGCCCACACCGCCATCATTACCACGCGGAATGGTCGCAGACTGCACATATTTGTTCAAAATGTGATGAGCATCAGCAATAGCTTACATAAATTTTGGCACAAAGTAGTGTACTAAAATGAAACTGATTGATATGCTAAGATATACCTTCTTGACAGGCTCTGGAACTTCAAGGGCCTTGTTCTGCGAATCCAAAGACAGGTTTTGCAGCAAATCTGCAGCTTCTGCATCAATCACAGTAAAGGAAACAGATCCAGCTCTCCCGAAATATCAAAACCAAGAAATTAAAGCACAAATAGTCGATTCTATGACGTCGATAAGCAGAAGACGATCAAGAAGGAAACAAATCTACAATTAACACTAACGAATTTCATCGAAAGATTCGAAAAGAGGAAGAACCCAATTTCAAAATTTCAATACAAGAGCCAATTAGGGCTTACGAGCTCAAATCAAGCTAAAATTCAACAAAATCAAACAAAACCACATCTCCAATCAAGGGCGGCCACAGTGGCGAAACAGAGCGCTGATCTACATATAATAAACCCTAAAATCAGAAAACAAGGCATAACCGTCATCAAAATCAATATAAATCTAGAGGATCCAAGGAACAGAGTAATCAATAGCAAAAGCAAACGAAAGGATACGATCTGCGGGAGGAGGAGCGACGGCGGCCATGATCGATCTGGTAGTGATCTTGTCGAAATCTGAGAAGTGATAGATTGATTGATAGGAGGAGTAAAACCCTAACCCTAAATCTTAAGAGCGAAGGAAGTGAAGGGTTTGATGGGTTTAGAGAGAGAGAGAGAGAGAGAGAGAGAGAAGCGATGGTTTAAAACGGTGAGACACACGGCTCCGCCTTCACAACCAAAACCCGAAACTCGTGCGACTTTTCCTTCTTATATATGTGCGTTTCGAGAGGGAGTGGAAACCCTAATCAGTCACCAACAACTACCTTTCTTGTGGACAAAAGCGTCCACGTCGCCCAACCATCTAGTACCACACGCCATGTATGTCTTTGGGCTTTCTTCTGGAATCTTTCGTGTCTTTTCCCATATCTTGATTTTTTTGGGTTTATCTTGGGCTGGGCCTCCACATTACAATGGCCCAAATTTTTTTTTTTACTCAAACAATAGCCAAAGTCTTTTTTTGAGTTAATGGCCCAAATATTAATTGCATACCTGAGTAAGATTTTTTTTTTTTTTTGACTTTAGTAGCAACATGACTCCTCTAAACCTTGCATTTACCGGAGACACTTCCGCATAGTAAGACAGTGTATGGTATTATTATGTGGGAATTTTTACCAAAAAGAAAAGATTATACAGGAAGTTATAGTTTTTTTTTTTTTTTTTTTTCTTTTGTTTTTGAAAAAACTGTTTAATTGTTTTTTTTTTTTGGTACACAAAGGAGACTGTAGCAACTAAAGCCGCCTAAAGGAAATCTGCATCGCGTATGCGAGGAGTAAGCGGTGCAAATCACCAGGTGGAACATCCATGACATGAGATACATGCGATCGCAAGGTTTGGCCAAAGTTTGCAAGTCAATCAGCATTAAAGTTTCCTTCTCTTAAGATATGGTTGAAGATGACTTGCTCAAAGCCTTGGATAAGGTCGTAGCAGTCCTTGATGAGAGCATTAGCTGGGTGATGAGCAAAGAACTCTTGTTGAAGTAAGGATAAGGCAGTGGTACAATCTGACTCAAGGATAAGTCTAGAGAGCTGTAACGAGGAGGTGCAATTTCAGTCCCTCCTTGATACCCTAAAGTTTAACAAACAGATTGGTGGTGTAGCCAATATTTCCATAAAACCCCTGGATCCATTCCCCAAAGGAATTGCGAAAGAGTCCACCATAAGAGGTCGCCCCTGGATTACCCGAGAGTGTTTTGTAGGAAAGGCCAAGAAATTATATCATAGGCCTTCTCAAGATCTATTTTCAATGCCATGTAACCACTTCTGCCAGTTTTACGCCGCATGGTGTGCATCACTTCTTGAGCTAGCAGGATGTTGTTAACAGTGGTTTGTCCCTGCACAAAACTTTGTTGATTGATTCCAACCATAGTAGCGAGATGGGGTCTGAGCCTACTAACCAGCGCTTTATAGAGGATCTTATAGAGCACGTTACATAAACTAATCGGTCGAAAATGGGAGATGGCTTGAGGAATATCAACCTCAACAATTAAAACTATCAGTGTTTCATCAATCGCCTCATCGAAATATCTCAATTCCCAAACCTTCCTGAGTAAATCACATACTTCCTCCTTCACCTCCAACCAGTGTTTCTGATAGAATATAGCAGGGATTAAGTCCCCTTCAGGTGCTTTAAGTGGTCCCATAGACATTAATGCATTGGATATCTCCTCGTGGGGTAGTGGTTGAGCCATTTGTAGTGCATCCCTCTCAGACAGAGCATACGGGTTCAGGGGGAGTGCTCCATGAAAATACTCAGAGGAATGTTGATCTTTGAAAAGAGTTGTGAAATGATTTCGAGTATGAGTGCGCAACTGGCCATAATCCAAAATCCAGAGACCGTTTACTATGAGACCTGAGATCCAATTGCGAGCACGACGTTGCAAGGTCGAAATGTAAAAAAAACGTGTGTTCATGTCCCCCTCGGCTAACCAGCGTACACGAGACTTCTGCCACTAAAATCTCTCTTCTTGTTTGCATACTTCGTTCAGTTCTGTTAGAAGATAATCTTGCAAAACTTCAAGAAAACAACATGGTTGGAGACTAATTGCTTTTTGCGCTCCTTCAATACGCTTTACGAGAACTCTCTTACGGAAGAAAATACTTCCAAAATTACTTCTATTGCAGTCCAAAAGAGAGTTTGCAAACTCTCATAGCTTCAGAGGAAGGGGATGGGAGTTTGCCCTCCAAAACTGATGCAACATTGGTTCGAAATCATCATGAAGTTACCAAACAGCTTCAAAACGAAACGGTCGATTAATAGAAGATAAGTGCGCACGGGCATCACATTGAAGGAAAAGAGGATGATGGTCCGAGTGTAGACGAGGGAGATGGCGAAGAAGTCCTTCCGAATATTGTAAAAGTCAATCAGATGATACCAGCACCCCTATCTAGCCTTTCCATAATGAGATTATGTATCTTCTTTCCATTTGTCCAAGTGAACTTAGGCTCAGAAATCCAAATCAATGAGACCATAGTCTCAAATCATATCATTAAAAGTAACACTCTTCGCAGTAGAAAATGAGCCACCCATTTCTCGCTATGGGATGAAATGTCATTAAAGTTTCCAATAGCAACCCAATGGCAAGAAATTTGGGAAGCATAATGACGAAAAAGTTCCATTGACGATAGCAAGAGGACGAATTCAGACTAGCATAGATGACAGCCAGAGCCCATGAAGATGAATTCGGTATAGTAACCATCCCCGTCAGCATGAAATCAGTTGTGTTAAGGATATCAGATTAGACTACCGCATAGTCCCAGTAGATAGAAATTCCACCACTTCTACTATAAGCAAGGAGATTATAGAGCTTGGTGTATGTGTTTCTTAATATAGAGTCCAAACTTGGTTGCTCCACTCGAGTTTCTAAGAGATAAAAAATATTTGGTTTGTACTGACGATACAAGTCACCAAAAACCCGTTTGAACCTCTGACTAGCGGAACCTCTACAATTCCAACAGATTATCGACATAATAAAATATGTAAAAGGGAATGAGTAGAGTAGTGTACCTCATAATGTGCCAAGAGGCACTAATGCTAGTGCAGAGTCCTGTATACATTCATCCACAATGGCCTCTTCCCTATTAACAGGGGGAAGTAGGGAAGGTCTACAGTCCACCATGGGAACATTTTGTCGAAACAGTGGGACCACTATCCATTAGTTGATCAGGTGGATTCGAGGGCGGTTTATGGTAAGGTAAAATTTTGGGTGAAGGTGGATCTTTATCAGATGAAGTTTGGGTAGGACTAGTATTTTTTGCAAGGGTCGGCTCACTATGGATAATGGAAGTAGTTAGTGGATCTAGCTTAAAGACTTTACGGTGGTAACAAGGTTTTTATGTAGTTGCTGGGCTTAATTTATGGTTTGGGCCTTGAGTTGACGAGGGAGGATCAAAGGTGGGTTTCATTTTGTTGGGTGGGTTTTCTTTGGGGATAGATTGGGTTGTAGGGGTAGGAGAGGAATTTTTGGAAGTGGACCCCAAAGGAATGTGTGCTGCAGTAGAGGCTCCACCTTTTTTAGTCCTTATGCCATCATGATGACTATTGGTGACCGTGCGAGGGATATGGGGGTCACCGCGTCTCGTTGTCTGTTGGGGAGGTGCTACGTGGCGTGCTACGGTAGGCGAGTCCTGATCGTGCTCTTAGACAGGGAGCAACGCGTAACGGTTTGCTGAAGTCGGCCTAAGGTTTGTATTACCAGCATTTTTCTTTTGCACTGGTTCCGATGAGTAGCTAACATCCATAGCCCAACATGGGTTGAAAGGTTTGCATCTCCAGGGTTCTCCACGATAGGACTCGCTGTGGTGGTCGAAGAAGAAGCCTCAATTTTATGGGTGGCTAAACTCCCCCCAGCAAGGGGAGTGGATGACGAATAGTCCATTACAAGGGTGGCTCCGACTAGTGATTAGGGCAGGCCTTGTTATTGTGACCAAATTTTTCACAGAGAAAACAAAATCTCATGCACACTTTCATATTCAAGCGCAAAACAATCATCATTGATTGTAACATTTGGGATCAAATGGAGTTTAAGGTCTGCTTCGATGCAAATTTGAGCAAATTTTGCTCTAAACGATGTCCAAGTAGAGACGTCAATCTTCACAAACCTCCCCAGATAATTTCCAATCCCCTTGCAAACCACCTCATCATAATATTCCATGGGAAGGCAAGGAAGATGAACCTAAAGCGACATAGATGTGAAACCTCTCGAGCTAGGCCCTGGTTTGAAAAGAGGCCTCTAACGTTGCAGAGCTAGATAGTGATCCAAAATAACCCATGGTCCATTCGACAATACATGGACAAGATCCATCTCTTCGGAGAAAAGAACAATGTAATACCCACAGTCTAGATCGACTAGTTCGAATTCTCCCCGTGGGAACCAAATCGCTTTTAATTTAGAAACCAGGTAGGAGAAACTAACCGTCTTCCCAAGAAGCTTGATGATCAAAGCACGCCTCCAAGGAGAGGCGATACGCTCACTGGTAAGGCGACCCACCAACAACCTCTTGCCCCCGATATCTTCCACGATTTGTACGTCAACTTTCAGAACACCTTTTTCAATGTTCGGTCTCTCCAGCGCCTTATCGGGGGTGGAGACTATGCTACACCTACCAACTTATGCCTGTATGTAACCAACTACAAGGCATCCTCTATTGAAGCATGAGTATCCACCATCGCCCTATCAGAGATCTTCGACTTCTTGGTTGAGCGATCAAGTAGATTTTCCTCTTCTGATGACCGGATTTTCTTACTTTTCGTGTCTTTTCCCATATCTTGATTTTTTTCGGGTTTATCTTGGGCTGGGCCTCCACATTACAATGGTTTAAATCATTTTTTTACTCAAATAATAGCCTTTATTTTTTTTACCTGAGTCATACTTTTTTTGACTTTAGTAGCAACATGACTCCTCTAAACCTTACATTTACTAGAGATGCTTCCGCATAGTAAGACAGTGTACGGTATTATTATGTGGGAAGTTTTACCAAAAAGAAAGATTATATTGGAAGTTTTAGTTTTCTTTTGTCTTTTTACTTTTGTTTTTGAAAAACAGTTTTAATTGTTTTTCTAAAGAAAGGTTTTCATGTTTACTTTGGTTCCACTTGAAATCTGATGCTAATCACTTCCACTAATCCATGTCATGACAGTATCAAGCTCAAATCGGGATGGCCCTCTCAACGCAACACTAGGCTAAGAGATATATATTTTTCTTAAAGGATTTGAATTTATGTCGAAGAACTTTTTTATTGTATTTTTTATTTGGGGTGATAACTTTGTATATGTTATTTATTTATTTATTGAATAATATCAATAGGTGGATAGGGATAGATTGAAATAAGATAGGTCAAAATCTTAACACATTTTTTATGGTTGATCAATTGTGATTGTTCATATACATCATGCTAATAAGTTGGATGATTGACTCTTACTCGCACGTAAATTGAAAAGGTTTACAAAACCTGCATTTGGTGGGAAAGATTGCGTTTCTTATACATGTATTTAAGGACCTAAAGAATCTTTTGCATGTAGGAATTTGAAAACAAAAAAACAAAAAAACAAAAAACAAAAAAACAAAACAAAAACAGATACAAAAAACACACACACACAAGACTTGTAAGATAAATTAACCACTTTCAAGGTGATCTTTTACTCAATGAACCCTGAAAATTTAGCTCAAAGTTGGTTTGTTGTAAATATACCACAAAGTGACCTTTACTATTATCGTGTTATATTTGTATTTACATTTGTATAATATATGTATTACATTTCACATTGTTGATCATGCATACATGTAAAGACATCGCCTTTGATTCAAAGAGACGTCTCAACAGCAACAACAATCTAAAGATAAAAAATACTTCATAAAAATGTAAGCATTCTTAAACATAAGAATTAGATCAAATAAAGAATTACCTGCGGAAGCGATTAGATGGACTCGTGAAACGCAAAAATCATATCGCCCTCATTAGCCTCAACACATTCGACACATTATTTGATGGTACAAGTGCCCTTTTATTGGCTTAAGGGAGAACATTTAAGCTTCTCACATTAATACTAATTTTCATCAAATTAGTAACCTAAAGGGAGCTCAAGAGGCTTTAGGTTCATAAGTTACATATGTACATTAAGACATAATCTTATAAGACACTTAATGGTATTACATTCTACCACTTGTCTCATAGTATAATATATTTCAATAATGTGGGTCACATAGCTTAATGGTTCTCCCACTTGACCCGCATTACGATTAAACATTACATAATTTTTTATATTAGCTCGCATATATATATATATATATATATATATATATATATATATATATATATATATATATTTGATATCTTAAAATCATTATAAAATAAAACAACAATGCGAGTCATAGTGGTTATACATTAAAATATGACATATTCCTTTCTATGTACCACGAGCATTACTAATTCCTTTTAAATGATTCATAAAATATAATGTTCGTGTCAAAGACTAAATTCACTTACAATCATCATTAAGCATAAGTGTGCACATACATTAGTCGAATTAGCACATAAATGAGATCTCATAAAATAAACATAAACATAATCAAATCTCAACTTAAAAATCATTAGGAATTACAAACAAGGCCCATTATGTCGACGTGTTCTTAATGCCTTTAGTGGTAACCCTTTCGTTAAGGAATTTGCAACCATAAAATCCATGATAAATGATAAGTCAATTATTAGACATGTTTTATAGTGTAATTTAAGTTGATTTTAGATATAAATGATGATATTATACTAGGTATTATCTTGTTTTTTGTTATTTTAGGATTTAAATAGGAAAAATGAAGAAATGAAGAAAAACAGGAAGAAGAGCAAAACAATCAACTAGAGAAGAGGTCCAATAATTTCTCAGTAATATAGGAATATACTGAAAATCGCCACTAAAATTGGCAGCAAAGAAAACCTAGCGAATTATTAGCGAATTGGGAAATATACTAGTATTCGCCAGATGAATCGGTGGAGCACAAAGGGCTATATCCAGTGATTAACTCAATGATTTGTGAACAAAGAGGAATCGCTGACAAATCACTGAGGTTGATGACGAGTTTTTTAGATAAGAACAAGGAATTTGAGTTTATCTATGATAAGTTGGTTTTCATATGCCTTTAGTAGTTTATTTTAGTATATTTAATTATGTAAAGTCTCAAAAATATATATTAATTATATTTATTGGTCATTTCTAGGTGAAACGGAGTGCGCGGTTGAATTCATGGCAGAAAAAAAAACATAAAATGGAGTATTTACTTGCGATGATCGAGATCTTTGGACGCTTTTTGCCTCGAGATTACGCGTTGTGAGCGGTAGAATAGGTGACAACATATTTCAACCAATTACAGGCTGCCAAGTCAGCGGTTCTCATCACAACAGCTAACACGTGACGCGTTCTCACCCTCTCCAAGCACGTCACCTATTTTCTCTCCTCCAATCACATGCCGCCACATCAGCGCCACGCGTCATCAACACAGCAAAGCGTGTCCATCTTTTCTTCTCCTCACACAGTAGTTGTTGATTTGCCTCGGGATGCGTATCCGCACAAGCTCCCAGATTTTCGCACAAAATCGCGCGATTCATCACTGCCTGTTGGACGCCACGTGTCACACACTTACAACGCCAACCACGTCACAAGCTCCAGTTCAGGTAATGAGACGACGCCACGTGGCGCTCACTCATCGACCCACATCGTCATCAGCAGCGCTTTCGACCAATCAGACGATGCCACTTCAGCGCGACGGCAGGAAACGAGCAAATAGGCTGCGGACACGTGGCAGACACCAGTTTTTAAGCTTAAAACAGCCCTACGATGCTCCTCGGCACACGAGTCACCTCCCCAACCCCTAAAATTAGTTTCTTTCACCTCTCGAGACCAATTTTTAGTAGATTTATGTATTAGGAACTTAGGGTGTGTTTGATAGCAAAAAAAATCTTCAATGAGAAAAAACTTTTTTTTTAGCAAATATTCTCGAGAGAATTTTATAAAGAAAATTTTCTCATAGTTGTTTGATTGCATGAGAAAGAATTTTCTTTTACTCGGTTCAATCATGTGCGCATCTAAATCATCGTCGATGTCGATGCCTGCAAATTTCGACGATGATGTTGGTGACGGTTCCAGATGAAAAAAGAGAAAGAATGAGTGTGTATCCGCGAAAGAGTAGCAGAGGCCAAGTTTGTCTGGGTTGAAGAAATGATCAGTTCGTGAGAGAGATGGAGAGATTTTCAATTTTCCATGCTAAAAGATAAGAAAATAAATGAGGAAAATAGGGGGATGTGATTTTTTTTCTCAGTGCAGTTACAAAGTTATCAAACAGTGGAAAAAACGGTTACATAAAAAAAGTAGACAATTTTCTATGATTTTTTTCATTTTCTTTGCTATCAAACACACCCTTAGGTTTTATTATTTTGATGACCGACTATTATTGTTTTGTATCGACTTTCTTCGACGATGATGTTCGGCTAATCAACTCATTGTCTAGGTCGGAGGGAAAACAAGTCGGGATTATGGATTCATGGCATATTATGTGAGATCTTTTAATTTATTATTTAATTTGATTTAATTCCTCCTATTTCATTGTTGTTGATTTTAAGGATTATGATTTAGATCTAGGGTGTGTATGTGGCCAGTGCATGCTTTTAGATGGATAATCTATAGTTATTTGGATCATTAGTATCCGTGTAATTGTGCTTTTAGACCAATAAAGTGACAAACACTCACCTGTTTGCCGTCAAACCCTTTCGGTTCTTGAGTGTGCAATAATTGAATCTAGGTTAAATCAAAAGCGGATGCGATCCGGTTATTTAGGATTAATGTTATCACATACCCAAATTACTGCGGTTAGTGTGTTAAACCCGATTGGCGGATGTCTAGGGTTATACATTAATTATGGAAGTAGTTAGTGGCGGACGTCCTGACTATCGAGATTAGGGGAAGGAGGAATTTCTGGCGGATGTCGATTTTCTATAGCTAATCTAGGAGAATTTAAATTAATAACTTTTTGGGAAAGATTGAAGACAATGATTGCTATTGAATCTTGATCCTGATTTGTGGAACTGTAGACTTAGGTGTTACTTAAGTATTAATTAATTGTTTTCAAAATTAGTTTAGTTATTTTATTTATTTAGTTTAGTTAGATTAGTTAGTTAAATTAATATTCATTTTAAAACCCCCGATTTTCCTTTTTTGTTATTTTTAACCTAAGAAAGACTACCAATCTCTGTGGGATCGACCCTTTGCCACTATTCTACAAAATAGTTGGTTTATGAAACTTTACTTTATTGACGCGTTCGACGCGCGTCAATGTTTGGCGCCGTTGCCGGGGATTGATATTTTTCTTTCTTTGGTTTTATTTTTTATTTTATTTTTTATTTTTATTTTGCCTATCTAGTCATTTGCTCTTAACATGTATGCAGGCAACCCCACGATGGACTCCTCATACCCTCATAATTATGGTCGATTCGAAGACTCACATTATTATAATGTGAATGGGGTAGGTATGTCACATAATGGATATCAATTTTTTAACATGCATTCTTTTGTGCAAAAGGTCGAGGTTTGCGAAATTTGTGGAGATTATTCTCATTCCGCACATAATTGTCCATATTATCCACAGTATGAGAACTACCACTATTCTAGCTATGCATCACCGCAACCTGACTTCTTTGGGCTCATGTCACACCCACAGGTTCCTCAGCATGAAGGAAATCAACAGTTTCATCAAAACACCTCCTTGGAAGATATGGTGAAGCAATTGATAGATAGTCAACAATAGTATCGACAACTTTTTGATGAGATTCGACAAATTGATTTTAGGATTCCAGGCTTGAAGGACTTGGAAACTCAATTAAATCAATATAATGTCAGGCTTCAGAGTATGACTGATGAGGAAGAGTTGTGTAGTACACAACCAATTTTTAACCCAGAGGAGGATGTGAGTGTTGATACGTTGAAAAATCTTGAGGTGAATGAGGTTACACAGATGGAAGACTATTTGAGAGAACCATCTGAAGAACGTGAAGTCTTTCAAATTGAGCCAGAGATTGTCATTGCACTAAATGGGGGGAAAATGAGATGAAAATTGATGTCATTTTAGATAAGCCGGTGAAGCCGCAAATAGAGAGCGAGGAAGATCAACCTCTGGTGTTGGTGCAACTACCCACCCTCCCATCCACATTTGCTACACCTTATAAGGGGGAGCGTTCGCAGATCTTCTACACTGCCGACACCTTTGTGTTGGACGATCCTGATGCGACATATTCTTTCGTGTTGGAAGTCCCGAATGAGCTCCTAAATCTGAAAGAGGGCGTGCATGCTTCATTGCCCAAATACGTAGATGCACCACTCGTTGTTGACATCTCTAAAGGAGATGACATCACGTGATCAATCAAGCCAAGTCTAGCCAAAGACTTAAAAGAAAGGGGGCTCGTTGGGAGGCAACTCAGCTTCATTTTTATTATATTTTATTTATTTCTTGCATTTATTTCAGTTTTAGTTCTTTTTTTATTATTTTTAATAACACTCTAATTAGGTCTTCTTATTTTTAAAGGAGACATGTTACGTTTGACGTTCATTGGAGGATTGAAGCGCTGAGTATTACATTTGACTTTGGATTATATTTTAAGCATACTTTGAGCATTATTTTTTTATAGGAATTAACATGTTTATAAGTTTTTATGTGTTTTGAGACTTGGTTGGGACACCCAACTTAAGTCGCCGCATTAGTGGCGGGTTTTTTTTTAGTAGACCCAAAACCCTACACTTCATTCCATCATCTTGTTGATTTCACCCTTAGTTGAAAGACTTCGGGCTCGCAAGATTTGATTGGAATCTTTTCGGTTAACTCCTATGTTTACTAGTTATTTCTCTTGTTATGATTGTTCTTTTATAGTTTCCTTAGTCACCTACACATGAGAGATTTTGTGCGTTCACTGTTTTTTAGAGACTTTTTGTTATGCATGCATTTGTATCTTCTTCTTATCATGTTTTTTTTACCACTGTCTTTTTCTTTTTGTCATATGGATGCCTTGACTTATTTTGAACCTTGAGGACAAGGTTCAGAATAAGTTTGGGGGTGTTTTACGGATTGTGGATTGTTTTGGATGGATTCTTTTGCGAAAAACCACAGGTGAGATCGTTTAATTTTTTTATGAAGTTATATGCGGATATCGGATGGTAATGGTGGTGTTTTATATCATTTCTTTTATTTATTTCATTTCTTGTCCATTCATATTCCTTTCTCATTTCATTAGGATTTGATACACTTTCACACATATATGTATTTAGTATATTTTTTTATTTTATTTTTTATTAGTTATTTAGAGTCACCCGAAACTTTGTTCATGCCTTTGGTTGTGGATGAGTAAATTACAGTTGCCTTTTTGACTTGAAACTTAGGAAAAACTAAGACACTCAATCGAGTTCGTAGCTCTGCATTTTTATGATTTCATGATTAGGGACTTAGATTTTGGTTGGACTTTATGCTAGATAACGAAAATGAGTAGACAATCAAACTTATACAAGTGATATTATTTTAACCCACATTGAGGGATTTGCTTGATTATAGTGAAAGTGAGAAGTACTAACATGAGTTTTCTTAGTGTATAGTGTCCTACAGGTTTCTATCGGAAATGGAGCAGGGAAACTTGTGGTGGGAAAAAGTGAGAAAAACGGTCCACAGGAAATGGAGCAAGGATCGTATTAATTGAAAAAAGATTTGGAGAAGAAAAAATGTGAAAAAAATAATAAAAATAATGAATAAAGGCGGAAGTTGTGAAACTCCTCAAATAAAAGATTTAGTTCGAGTGCTTTCACTATATTAAGTGAAATTTGAACTTGTGTGCTTGAATGTATAGACCAAGAAAACTCGTGAGTAGTATATGACCTTTGTTTTGACTGATTCTTTGTCTTGAAAGTGGGATCTTAATTGTGTTTGGGTTGCGAGTCTTGACATATCATAACTCTGAAATTTCTTGAGTTGTTTGTTAACTTGGTGATTATGTAAACCAAATGAACTCCATGAATTCGAGTCGGGTATAGGATTAGTTGAGTCAGTGCATTACTATATTAGGAGTCTAATATAGTTTGTGTTGTCATCTACACCTTTGCTCGGGACGTCCAAAGTCTTAAGTTTGGGGGTATTTGATAAGTTGGTTTTTATATGCCTTTAGTAGTTTATTTTAGTATTTTTAATTATGTAAAGTCTCTAAAATATATATTAATTATGTTTATTGGTCATTTTTAGGTGAAACGGGGTGCGCGGTTGGATTCGTGGCGGAAAAAAACATAAAATGGAGTATTTACTTGCAGTGATCGGATGTCGGACAGTTTGCCTCGAGTTACGCGTTGCGCGGTGGGTAGAATAGGAGACAACATATTTCGACCAATTATAGGCTACCAAGCCAGTGGCTCTCATTACAGCAGCTGACACGTGGCGCGTTCTCACCCTCTCTAAGCACGTCACCCATTTTCTCTCCTCCAATCACATGCCGCCACATCAACGCCACGCGTCATCAACATAGCACATCGTGTCCACCGTTTCTTCTCCTCGCACAGTAGCTGTTTATTTGCCTCGGGATGCGCGTTCGCACAAGCTTCCAGATTTTTCGCACAAAATTGCACGATTCTTCACCGCCTCTTGGACGCCACGTGTCGGACACTCACAGCGCCAACCACGTCACAAGCTCCGGTTCAGCCAATGAGACGACGCCATGTGGCGCTCACTCTCCGACCCGCATCACTTTCGACCAATCAGACGACGCCACGTCAGCGCGACAGCAGGAAACGAGCCAATAGGCTGCGAACAAGTGGCGGACATCAGTTTTTTAGCTTAAAACAGCCCTGTGATGCTCCTCGGTGCACGAGTCACCTCTCGAGACCAATTTTTAGTAGTTTTATATATTAGGAACTTAGTTTTTATTATTTTGATGATTGACTATTATTGTTTTGTATCGACTTTCTTCGACGATGATGTTCGGCTAATCAACTCATTGCCTAGGTCGGAGGGAAAACAAGTCGAGATTATGGATTCATGGCATATTATGTGAGATATTTTATTTTATTATTTAATTTGATTTAATTTCTCCTATTTCATTGTTGTTGATTTTAAGGATTATGGTTTATATCTAGGGTGTGTATGTGGCCAGTGCATGCTTTTAGATGGACAATCTATAGTTATTTGGACCATTAATATTCGTGTGATTGTGCTTTTGGACCAATATAGTGACAAACACTCACCCGTTTGCCGTCAAACCTTTTCGGTTCTTGAGTGTGCAATAATTGAATCTAGGTTAAATCAAAAGCGGATGCGATCCGGTTATTTAGGATTAGTGTTATCACATACCCAAATTACTGCGGTTAGTGTGTTAAACCCGATTGGCGGATGTCTAGGGTTATACATTAATTATGGAAGTAGTTAGTGGCGGACGTCCTGACTATCGAGATTAGGGGAAGGAGGAATTTCTGGCGGATGTCGATTTTCTATAGCTAATCTAGAAGAATTTAAATTAATAACTTTTTGGGAAAGATTGAAGACAATGATTGCTATTGAATCTTGATCCTGATTTGTGGAACTGTAGACTTAGGTGTTACTTAGGTATTAATTAATTGTTTTCAAAATTAGTGTAGTTATTTTATTTATTTAGTTTAGTTATTTAAATTAATATTCATTTTAAAACTCCCGATTTTCCTTTTTTGTTGTTTTTAACCTAAGAAAGACTACCAATCTCTGTGGGATCGACCATTTGCCACTATTCTACAAAATAGTTGGTTTAAGAAACTTTACTTTATTGACGCGTTTGGCGCGCGTCATTAGGGCTTTGAAATTACTCTCTCTTAGCTCTCTCTCTCAAAGCCTTTACTAGTTTTTATTAGTTTTAAAGTTTTTAGGTTTTAGTTTATTGTTCATTACTTTTGGAAACTCTTTGGAGCTTCAATAAAGTATTTTACATTAATGTCTTTTATTTATTTATTTATTTATTGCAATGTTTATTATTAATATGTGTGAGTAGTTTATTATTCTAAACTATACTCTGGACATAATTGTAAACCATTCAATAATTTAGTCATAATATGGAATTTATCTGCTTTATGCCTTAAATCAATCACACATGCCAATCACAGATTTGATAAGTTGTTTTTGCATATTACAACTAATGATTATTTGTATTGAGTGCATAGTGACCAATATGTTTGTTAATATAGGGTATCTAAATCTCTGTCTATGATTATTGACAACAATTATAGTAGTAAATATAATTAATCTATAGGGCAATATTACCCGAGTGGATGTTCTAGGTGATTGTGTTCTAAGTTATTTATTAATTAGTATATTCTAATTAACATTTGATTTAGATTATGTATGACTTTTATCAAGTGTTAATGCTTTATTATTTCTAGTTTATTACGTTTTATCCAATAAGTAGATTTATAATGATAAAGATAAGGCTTATTTCCATTGAATATATGAAAGTTGATAGTTTGCTAAAGGCTATCAACCTATTGTGATTAAAGTTTAATGATTTAGGATCATTATATAAATGTGATGATTGATTATGACTATAATGAAAATGTCAAGATATTACGGTTTACACATCATTATCTAAGATGTATTGTTTAGATATTTATATTCATTATTAATTATTTGTTTCATTTGCATTAGATTAGTTTATTGAATTTAAATTTTTTATAGTTTAATTATTTTAATTAATTGATTGTTTTTATTTTTAGATTGATAGTATTTGATTCCTGTTTTTATTAGAATTAGTTAAATTAAAGCAAATTAAATTATTTTGGAGACGATATCTCATTTACCACTACTACAAATAATGGGAAAATACAGAAAATTATTGCGCACGCTCGACACGCGTTAATTTTTGGTGCCGTTGCCGGAGATTTTTAAAATAATCTTTTAGAAACCTTATTGTTGAATGTCATATAATATGGCTGAAGACGAGGAAGAACTAACTTTTATGCAATCTGATAGGAATGTCACAGCTTATAAACTTATGTGTATAACTTTTACAACAAAGTATTCGAAACTCGAATTGAAGTTCAGATTCACAAATTCTTTACTGTGTTTCTATGGTGAAGATAATGAAGATACTCAAAAGTTTATTAGGGAGTTTGCACACAAAGAAAGCATGTTAAAACTTAAGGATATAAAAATAGATTATGTTAAATTAAAAGTTTTTCCTTCTATGTTAAAAGGACAAGCTTTAGATTGATTATTTTACCTCTTTCAAAATTTCATAACCAATTGGTCAAAGATGTTATAAGTCTTTCTTGATCAATATGTCACAGCAAGACAAATTAGTTTATATAGACATAAAATTAGTAATGCTAAGATGAAAATTTGAGAAACTTTTAATGAGTTTTGCGATAGGTATCAAAATTGATTTCATTATGTCCAATGCATGGATTTACAATAACAAAATTTTAATGCAATATTTTTACAAAGGATTAAAACACTTAGAACGAAGATTCTTATACACAGTATGTGGAGGGCCTTTGCTTGACAAAACACCAACTTTAGCAAGATAAGCTATAAATAAAATGGCTAAACAATCTAAGAAATATGGTGAGAAAAATGAATTAATCAAGAAAAATTTAAGTGAAATGAATAGAAGGACATATAAGACACCAAACAATAAGATAGACGAGCTAAAAGCCATGGTTGAATTGCTACTAAATGATAGATTAAGCAAAGTAAAATCTTGTGTTTTCTGTAATGAATTAAGTCATTCTAATGACGAATGCTCTTTGAGACAACAAACCAAAATAAAAGAAGCTAATGCAATAATGAACCAATATGATAGATCTGTTGATCCCACTTATAACTTTAATAGTTATACAAATTACAACAGCCAAATTTAGGTAATCATATTAAGAATCAGGGTTATCAAAGATATAAACCAATGAATAATTCAGAAAGAGAAAAAGATCAAATAATTCAAATATTACAAAATGATATGACCGAGTTGAAAAACTAATTGAGTCAGATGGCAGCACAAATGAGTGAATTTGTAAATTAAGGGAAATTACCATCTCAACCTTATCCTACTTTATATGAAAAAACGTCAGCCATAACATTAAGAAGTGGTAAGCAGATGGATGAACCTAAAATGCCAGACCAATTAGCTAGTTTCTAGGAAAGAAGAAGCAAAACTAGAGAAAGAAATTGAAGTAAAAAGTAATAGGATTACCAACAAAAAGGGTGATGAACCTGATAAAGACATACCAATTTATATAAAACCACCATTCCTTCATCGTTTGGAATATAATAGAAATGCTAAGAAATTACTGGAAGAAAAACAAATATCTGATACATTAAAGAAAGTAGTAGTTAATATACCTGTGTTTGAAGTCATTCAAAATACACTTAAGTATCAGAAATTTATAAAAGATTTATGAACTAATAAGATTAAGGCTAATGAAAAGGTGAGTCTTGGAGAACACGTATCAACACTAATTCGAAAAAAATAACCTCCTAAATGGTCTGACCCTGGAATGTTTTGTTACATGTACGATTGAAAATATAGGAATTTCTAAAGCATTGTGTAATCTAGGAGCCTCCATAAATGTTATGTTTTTATCTATTTATTTGCAAATGACGGATGTACATTTAGAAAAAAATATTATAGTGGTACAATTAGCATATATATCCACTGTTAAATCGGTAGGGTTATTAGAATATGTACTTTTCAGGGTTAATGATTTAGTCTTCCCAACATATTTTTATGTTTTAGACATGAAAAAAAGATAATTTCTCTAATAGAACTTCTCTAATTTTAGGAAGACTATTTTTGAAAACAGTAAAAGCAAAGATTGATGTTTCAAATATAACATTAATAATGAAAGTAGATGATAATACAATGAATTTTAATATATATGATGCAATGAAATGTGCAATGGATATCTTTTCCTTATGCATAATAGATGTGATAGACCCACTAATAGACAAATATTTTAGAAAAGATAAAACAGATAAATTGAAATTAGTAATTAAAGATTTAGAAAAAGATGATGATAGAGATGATGAAACAAAAGAGATAATAAGTACTTTGGAATCATACAATGAACTACCAAAACTTACTTATTACTCATTCAAAACTTTATCTTTTATAGTTAAAGCCTCATAATTAGATCTCAAAAACTTTACCAGATCATTTGACATATGTTTATCTAAGGGACTATGATAAATTACAAGTAATAATTTTTAATAAACTAACACATTTATAAGAAAGTAAATTAATAAATGTACTGAAAGAATTCAAAGAGCAATAGGATGGACCATAGCTGATATTAAAGGAATAAGTTATGCTACATGTATGCATAAGATAAATCTAGAGACTGACATAAAAGCTTCTAGACAAGCTCAACGTAGATTAAACCCGCATATGGTAGATGTAGTAAAAACCGAAATATTAATATTATTAGATATAGGAATGATATTTCCAATAGCTGATACCAATTATGTAAGCCCAATCCAAGTAGATCCTAAGAAGACATGAATTATAGTAATAACAAATGAGCATGGAGAGTTAGTACCAACTAGAATCTAAAACAGTTGGAGGGTATGCATAGATTATAGGAAGTTGAATGCCTCAACTAGAAATGACCATTATCCATTCCCCTTTTTATAGATCATATGTTAGAAAGATTAGCTGGAAAAACTCATTCTTATTATTTAGATGGTTATTTGGGGTTTCATCAAATACTTGTAGCCCCAAAAGATCAAGAAAAAACAACTTTTACTTGCCCTTTTAGTACATTTGCTTATAGACGTATGCATTTTGGTTTATGTAATGCATCTGCAACTTTTCAAAGGTGTATGGTTAGTATTTTCTTTGATTATTTGGAAAATTTTATTGAAGTCTTCATGGACGACTTTACTATTTATGGTAATTCTTTCGATGAATGTTTAGTTAATTTAACTAAAGTGCTTAAGAGATGCATAGAAAAGAATTTAGTATCAAATTATGAAAAATGTCATTTCATGGTAGATCAAGGACTTATATTAGGATATATAGTGTCACATAAAGGAATAAAGGTAGATCCAACAAAAATCTAAGTAATCAAAACGTTACCTTACCCCACTACGGTGAGAGAAATACGTTCATTTCTTGGCCATGCAGGATTTTATAGAAGACATGTGAAAGATTTTTCTAAAATAACACAACCTTGATGCAACCTATTACAAAAAGACGTTCCTTTTGAATTTACTAATAATTGCAAGATAACATTTAATAAATTAAAGGATTATTTAACAACCACACTTGTGATTAAATCACCATATTGGTCGTTACCTTTTGAAATAATGTGTGATGCAAGTAACTATGCAGTTGGAGCTATTTTAGGTCAAAAAGTAGGAAAAGATTCTCACTTTATATATTATGCTTCTACGACACTAGATCTAGCCCAACAAAATTACACCACTACTAAAAATGAACTTTTAGCGGTAATGTTTGTCTTAAAAAAGACTTTATTTATTAGAGACAAAAGTAATAGTTTATTCAGATCATGCAACATTGCGATACTTTATGACAAAATAAGATGCTCAACCAAGACTAATAAGATGGATATTACTTCTACAGGAATTCGGACTTACTATAAAAGATAAGAAAGTAGCCGAAATCTAGTAGCAGATCTTTTAAGTAGGTTAGAAAATGGAGAATCACTTGTACCATTAAGGGATGAATTTTCGGATGAATATTTGTATGGTATAAAGACTGATGGCTCATGATATGCTGATATAGTTAACTATTTTACTAACAATAGTTTATCACCTTATTTGACGAGAGCTCAAAAGAATAAAATTAAAAAGGATTCTAAACATTATTTATGGCATGATCCCTATTTATAGAAATTTTGTACCGACCAAATAATTAGGAGATGTATACCTCTATCAGAAGTACAATCAATTATATCTTATTACCATACTTATACCTTAAGAGGACATTTTGGTCCATGTATAACTGCTCACAAAATTTTAGATTTCGAATTTTTTTTTGGCCCACTCTTTTTCATGATTGTTTTCTTTATACAAAATTTTGTCAAAATTGCCAAGGAACTAGAAACTTAGGACGTAGAAATCAAATGCCTTTACTTCATATTATTTTTTTGTGAAGCGTTTGATGTATGGGGTATATATTTCATGGGACATTTTCAACCATCGAATGGTTGTGTTTATATTTTACTTGCTGTAGATTATGTGTCTGAATAGGTAGAAGCAAAAGCTACTAAAACTAATGATTCAACAATAGTAGTTAATTCCCTTATATCAAAGATCTTTACAGTTTTTTGGAGCACCTAGAGCACTTATTAGTGATAGAGGTTCACATTTTTGTAATCGATTAGTTGCTAATCTACTTGCTAAGTATAACATCATACATAAGACATCTTCTGCATATCACCCATAAACTAGTGCACAAACTGAAACTTCAAATAGAGAAATGAAGTCAATATTGGAAAAAATAGTTAGTCCAACATGTAAGGATTGAAGTTTTAGATTTGAAAACGCATTATGGGCATATAGAACAAAATTTAAGACACCCATAGGTATGACACCTTATAGGATAGTATTTGGAAAAGCATGTCATTTACCAATAGAACTAGAACATAAAGCCTATTGGGCAATAAAAGCATGTAACTGAATTATAATGAAGCGAGAAACCAACATCAGTTGGGTCTTCAAGAATTAGAAGAACTAAGGAATGACACTTATGAAAATGCATTAATTTATAAAGATAAAACCAAAGTATTTCATGATAAGAAATTAGTTCCTAAAAATTTTCAAGTAGGAGATAAAGCTCTACTCTTTTGTTCAAGACTTAAATTATTTCTTGAAAAACTCCGTTCAAGATTTATAGGATCTTTTTATGGTTGTGAATTTATTAACTCATGATGTAGAATAAATAAAAAGCTTCGAAACATGAAAAATATTTAAAATAAATGGTCATACCTTATTATGAAAATTTTGTTGAACATGATATGGATATCACCAATCTTGTGCCTAAAAAACAAAGTCCACAATGTAATGAAAAGAAATTCAATGTTTACATCAATGTGAGTGAAACTGTTAAGAATGAAACCATTACACTCTGGATGTATAAAAAGCCGCACAATAAAAAGAAGAAATCAAAGAAGCAGCAACTTGAAGAGTTACAACTCGAAATGCAATAACAAGCAGAGAAGCAACCAGCGGAAGAAGAATTTATTGATGAGCAACTAAAGTTTCAAGGTCTAGGACATCTGATTGAAATTTACAAAGATGATCCGGGGAAACTCTTCCTCCACGTGCTAATTAATGAAGTCAATTTTCCTAGTGTTCCACTTGATACAGGAGCTTATATGAATATTTTACCGAAACAATGGTGTAGAAAGGCTGAGTTGAGAATTGATTTTATACCATCTTTTGTTGTCAATAAAACAAATGGTGATAAGATTCTTTCACTAGTAACGTCAACGAATGTGCGAGTAAAAGTGGGTCTGTTCAAGTATCTCACCAATTTCTTGGTGGTAGCACAAATTGAAAAGGATGACGTGATATTGATGGGACGAACTTTTCTCAAGAAGGCTGGAGCTGTTCTCGATAGAGGACAATCTATAGTTACGCATAAGATGAGAAATGATTATATATGTTTTAAGGATGGTTACGAGATGGACGATTACGTCTATGACAACAATTATGATGATGGCTATGAAGCAGATAACTCCTATCTTGATGATTACCCTAAAGAGGACAACTACTATAAGTTTAGCAAACCTATTGAAGGACGCTATACAGATGTTAAGAAAGATAAAAAAAACTGATGATATCGAGAATGATGAAGAACCGATCGATGGTCAGTTTAACTCACTCAAGCTGAACGACAAGTGATCTCACCTATCAAGCCGAGCTGATAACTATAAACAAAAGCGCTTTATGGGAGGCAGCCCACACTTTATATTTACTTTCAGTTTTAATATTTGGATTAGTTAGTTGTTTTTATATTCTCTCAATTTTTGACTCTTATAATGGAGATATTTTAGGAATATGATTCTGCAATAATTTCATATAAGGAGGGTTGATTGAGCCAATGTCTTTTTCGTATTAATAGATTTAAGATATTTATAATATTTAATTTCTCTCTCATTTTAACTTTCTTTTGGGATATTTCTAGCTGAGAAGGGAATGATCAAGTTTTTTTTTTTTTATTTTTATTTTTATTTTTTTTTCAGTTGAACTATATTTGTCTTTAATTATTTTAAGTAATAAAATAGTTTTTCGCAAAAAAGTAATAAAATAGTTATTTAGTAGCATAATGTTTCCTAGTTACAAATCAAATTCTATTTTAGAATATTTCTTATTGATTACTGATCAAATCTACTTTAAATATGATGAATATGTGTGAAAAATTAGTGAAATACTCGATATATTAGAAAATAGCAAGAATAGGTTAGAAATTTCCCAGCGATACTAAATAGCACTGGGAATCGCTAGAAAAATCGGCAGCAGTTTGTAGAGTTTTTAGTGTAAAAATAACTCAACGATTTGTCAGTAATTCAGGTTTATACTAGGAATCGCTGAGCTAGTCGTGTTAGGGCATGTGCCCCAGGTCAATCTACAAACATTGTTTATCTCATAATCTTAGTTAATAAACTAGAGGTTTTCATTTTGCTATTTTATTATAAGTGATTGCATGTGTACCTTATAGTAAGATCTATTGGTATTTTTTGAAATATCCTAAATGTCCTTAGCCGGTCATTATGCTGGGAACTATAATGAATTAAAACTAGTGTGAATCTTGATTGATGCTCATATGATGATTATGCATATAGGGATACGAATCGAGTTCATGAGTACTTGTTAGGGAACGAGGTACTGGACCGACTTCTTATGAGAACACTACGTGAATTAAGTCATAGGTGTTACTCATTATAGTTTTATCATTTAATTCTTCGATTTGAGATTACTATAGAATTCAATATTAGGAGCATGGTAATTTGACACAATCAAACGTTGTCTTTGACCTGAAGATTATAAAGATTGTGATTGGTTACCATGTGAATAATATGTGAAGGTGTGTAACCCTCTCGTATAGAGAGTGATATCAGTGGATCCCTCGATATGATATACTGATAATTGCCAAGTTCATGTGAATTGATATGATCAATGTCAGTTGGATGTTTTCAGTTACCTAAAGATCGAGACTAGTACAATTGATTATTAAAGGTGACTTTCTATGCCTTATGTTTAATCAAAGGTTATCACATGACCAAATGATATGATATATGTTATTTATTAGGTTGTATCGATTTCGATATTCATGCTATTTGGGTAGTCATAATTCCTTGCTAGAGAGTGCTTATGACTTGTGTATCAAAATAGTTTTTGGTTTACTACCAACGTTGCATGAACTTGTGGGGTCGGACACAAAGAATGGCTTTGCGTAATTTCAATTGGTCTAGAGTAATGAACTTATATTATAAAATTCATGACATAAAAGTCCTTACGTTTTGTTCTATGATAAATTATTAATAGGTATGTATGTGTAATTTGCTTAAACCGCCTAAATACTATAGTTGTATTATGAATAAGATTTTAAGTGATGGCTTATCTACACATATAAATAGATGTTGAAACCCTAAAATGATAGAAGATTTTCGTTTCTACTATTTTTGAGCTCTCTAAATTTTAGGAGAGAAAGAAAAATGTTTTCAATCTCTCATGGGGCTAACACTCCAAATTGTGGTCATCGTTCGTGTGTGGATTTCTGATAGAGGACGTGCACATGAATGTCTTGGAAATCAAACAATCAGAGAAGGAAATCACGGAGTAAGGTATAGTTTACTTTTATAGATCTAGTTTAACGGGACTTATTTTTGATCCTGTTGGAATTTTTCAAAAATTATTTTAAATTTTTTGTTGCGTATGAACCCCAAAACCCAACAAGTCGGTGGACCATCGAGACCAATTTTTGTCAATTTAACTTCCGATTTATCAGTGAATCCATTAAAACCTCGATTCATTGAGCACGAATCCGTCTTTTTTAAAAAGAGAACCCCAAATTGCCAACCCATAAACCCTTTCACACTTAAAACCCCCTGCACCCATTTGATTGATTAATCAAATTTTGTGTAGATTCAACCCTTCAAAGCTTGAATTATAGCTTATTTAAATGTATCCCACCTTGTTTGGAGTGATTCAACTCTAGCAATTTCAAAATCAAGTTCATAAAATCAAGTTAGGGCTTAGGTGGGTGTTTTTTGAATTGAAGCTTGGAGAGGGAGTCTGAAGAGCTAATAGAGCATACTACTTGATGGATTCGCTCTCAAGAAGGTAATAAATCGATACTCTAGCGTCCTTTTGATTTCAATGTTTTAAAAAATCAATTTTTGATGATATTTTCGACGAATGTGATTTTTAATTTTTTATTGCAAAATTATTTTTGAAATATGGTTTTAGATACAAATTTTCAATTTGGATACGGATTTTCATATGAGTTTGGGTGTTTCTTCGAATTTTTCCAATATATACATATTTATGATAGGAGTATGTCGATAAAATTATTTTAAACGTACTATTTTCAACTCTTTCAAGATTCAATGATAAAAACCTTTTCATAAACTTGTTTTCGTTACTTTGATAGTTTGGAATTTTCAAATTCAGGATTTCAATTTACTTATTTCATCGTAGTTGAGTTATTATATAGTGGGAGGAGGTAGAGGAAGAGGTAGGAGTAGTAAGCAAGACAAAGGGAAGGGGGTAGTGCAAGCAAAAACCAAGCAGAAGTATGCAAGCCACCTAATGAATATTATACATGTCGGAGTTAGTATTAAAGAACCTAGACTTAGGAGGCCAGAGCTTAAAGAACAATCTCCATTGTCATCTGATGAGGAAGAATATTTTGAGAATCCAATGCCTTATGACATTTCTTTGTTTGTGAGACCTAGAGCTCAAAGGAGGTACTATAGTGATAAGAAAAGGGTGATAAATTTTGAGAGAGGGTTCAATATTCAGAATATGAGCAAGTATGAAGATAAGATTGTGATCATCATCAGAGATAGAGGATGAAAGCATCTTCTGAGAGATTGTGGGAAGAGGAGAAAGTGGATGCTCGAAAATTGTACGATAGTTTTATGTGAATGACCATGTTAGTAAGGAATGGGATAAAATAGTAGTGAAGGGAAAGAAAATTGATATTTCACCTGCAAGGTTGAATAGATTTTTTAGTTTACCACAAAACAGACAAAAGACGGAGGAAGATTACCTGAATGTTATTTATGTCGATAAAGAATCCTATCCCGATGAGATAATTGATAAGTCATTATTTATACTTATATATAAGGTTAGATTAGTCGTATATTTAGAATAAATATCCTTAAATGAGCTCTAATTCATGGTATTATTGCATTTTCAAGGAATTAAGGTGTAAAGGAAGGAAATGAAGAAAATCGAGAAGAATCAGAGCAAAAACCTATAAAACCATGGTTGGCATCGTGGCTACACTTGTTGGCGCTATGGGAACATAAAGCGCAGCGTGGGAAGGAAAGGCACGACGTGGGAGAGTTGAAAAAGTGAAGAAAATCAAGTCTGGAGGTCTGGCGAAGTGGCAGCGCTGTGGTGCAAAGGGGACGGTGCCGAGAAGGTAGTGACAGCGCCGAGGCACCAAGGAGTCAAGAGAAACACATGCAGTGGCGGTGTTGTAGCTTAACACACGCAGCGCCGTGGCTTAACACATACGGTGCCAGAGCATTAGTGACAACACTAGACATGCAAAAAATAGATAGTTAGAGTTTTAATTCGAGTGAAATTATAAAGTAGGGTTTCTAATTATTATTAGGGAGTACAAATATGTCTTAAGATGTGGTAAACTCACCACATACCAACTAATAGCCACCATTAGAGTAATTTAGCATAAGGTTTACTTTGAGTTTGAGTATTAAGGAGTTAGTGTAAAGAAAACATTGAAGACTTCACGTTTACAATTCAAGTTTGGCTTCGTTGATTAATTCAAGGTAACATTTATATTAATCTTTGATTTGCAATGTTTAATTGTGAATTGTAATATGTATGTTTCAATAAAGTATGAGTAATCTATTTATCTTAGGGATCAATGGATCCTATGGTATGAATTCTATGCTTTGAATATGAATAAAAAGTTATTATAAAAGTGTAATGACTTGAATTTGTATAGATTCTTAGCGTAATGCTTTAGACATTTTGATAACGTGTTTAATGAAATTAGGCTTTAAAAGTTATCATGGTCATTGAAGCTTTTAATCCAGACATGAACGGTACAACTGTAAAATACACAACATCGATAGATAGTTGTTGATTAGGGAGGCACAAAGAGTAAACTTAGTAGGTTATGAGTCCAATGATTTGGGACTTAAAGCAATGTGGAGCATACGTTATTCACACCGATAGGTGGAGTTCTAGTTTGCACATTAGAATCTTTTCCGTCTCGACAGTGGGTTGAGTGGATTTGAAGGAAATCTATCTATTCTAATTAGACATTACACACAGCATATTGAGATGTAAAAATAGTTACAAAGCAAAGTATTAAATTTCTTAGGTGAAGTTTTAAACTAAGATATCCTTAATATAAGAGTTCAAGTAAAGTAAATTGATTTTTAAAGCAGTTTAGTTTAGTATAAAATCAATTAAAAAATGATATCCTTAGCAATAGTTCAAAGTTAAATAGGTAAACTACTAGTGCAAAAACCTTTCTATGAAGACGTATCTGTAATCAACGTAAGTTGATTGCACTATTACTATAAGCGAGTTGTTATACTTGTGGCATGCACATCAAGTTTTTGGTCTACCACAAAACAGACAAGGGATGGAGGAGGATTACTCGAATGTCATTTATGTCGATAAGGAATCCTATCCCTTTTAGATAATCCAAGATGCTTTAGAAATAGCTCCGAGAAAGGGATTTGCACTTGATAGTGATGAGCACCCGAAGTTTATTGAAACCACCTATTTTTGGAAAACTACGAAGAGTTGGAGTTATATTATATATGCATATTTTTATCTAACTGAGAAACACATTGAAATGAAAAATCCTAGAGCTGCTCTACTTTACCATATAGTGATGAAGAAATGTTATATCGATGTTGAGAAGATTATACATAATTCTATGAAGTTTGCAATGTAGGCCAATAAGAATGAAGGACTACCATTCCCAATTTTGATCACTCGATTGTATAGGCAAGCAGGGATGGGTTTCAATACCGAGTTTGATATATTGCCTGAGAAGACAATAAATAATGTGAAAGTACAAATAATGAAAAAAGTAGAAGGATACATTGACTCGGAGGATGAAAGAGAATCATTTAATGCGATAAATACGAGAGAAGCAAAAAGGCAGAGCAACACTAAAAATAGAAGGAAGGCAAAAGAAGACGCAAGAAAGCGACAAGATTGATGGCTAGAGTGAACGCGTCGAGTGTTGATACGAGTTCGACACCATCTTTGTCACAGCCTAGGACGAGAGGATTTTTTTGGACCATATTTTCTTCACTTATATGTAGCCAAACAAAAATTTACCTGAATGAAGAGATGATAGTAGCAAACGAGAAGACTTTACAATGTTATCATTCCATGTCTGAGAGAAGGCATAATAGTCATTTGTAAGATTTGAGGAGAAGCGTCGACATTCCATCTTTGTAGTTGGAATTTCCAATTGGGACTTACAACCCAGCTGATAGTTATGTTTTACAACTTTCTGCAAGAATGGATGAAGATGATGAAAACAACGATGAATTTACTTCTCGACACCGCTATGTGTAGTTTATTTTCTTTTGTATGCAATGAATGAATGAATGATTAAATATATTACTTTCGATTTACTTTTTGCTTATGAAGGAAATATGTTCCCTTTGTATTCCATTCATTTGAAGTTTGTATAATTTAACATTCGTCTATTTAATTACATTTTATTATTACACATCGATTCGTTTATGCTTCACGAGATATATTTGTTTTGTTGGAAACCCGACTTAATTTCTAAACCTTGAGGACAAGGTTTGAAATGAGTTTGAGGGTATTTTAGGTGAAGTATGACAAACATAGCAAAGAAAGTAAGGAAAGAAAATAAAGGTAGAAGATAAGTCAAGAATTGATCCAAAAAGCTTAAAATTTAGATCCGATATTCAAGTGAGTTGATGAAATTTTTCAATATTCTTCTAAATTCAAGTAAGTATGAATTTTATTTTACTTTATTTTTAGTTAGGAATATAATATAATGAATATATAATAGATTTTGAATGGAAGTGATATTTTTATTATCTAAGTGAATTCTATGATAGAAGGAATCAATTTGTATACCCTTTTTTATTAACTTTAGTAGTTGATGTATACACTGGATTGAATACCTTATGTTAGTTACGAGAATAGGTAGAAAATCGAAACAATAGTGCAAGATGAACAAGATAGATTTTTAAGAATCTTGTGATACAAAGGCTATTGATTAAGTATTTTTATAGTATCTATATATAAAGTTATTATGGTACAATTGAAAGAAGAAATGTGTTGGAAACCAATGAATTTATAAGGTAGAAAGAATACTTTCTTCAACTTTAGCGAATAATGAGAAGTGCTAACAAGAGTTTACAAATGTAGTGGATCCTATATATTCAATAGTAAATGGAGCAGGGACTCAAAAGCAAAAGATATATATTAAAGAAAAAAATAATTAGGATGAAGTAGAAAAAAGCATAAATGAAAAGGTGGATGTTCTTAAACTCTTCAAAGAAAAGATTTAGCTCGAGTGCTTGAAACTAGATTGGAGTAAATTATTTCTTAATCTAACATGTTTTAAACAATATATTCATTGGTATTTTGGAAAAACTCCTATTTGATTTTGATTGTGGTGTTATTTATAAAGTATTCTCTAAAATTAAGATTAATCTAATGATTTTTGTGTTTTGAGATTCTACACTAGTCATTGTAAGCTTGATGCTTATCAGTGGAAATTGAGAAAACCTATATTATGTATTGGCCTTAGTAATAAACTTTAAAGTTCTAAGGGGTGTTGCATAGGGTGGTTAGGTTATCATTAAGGGATGTTTTGTTTTGTCTAAATCATTATATTCTATTATAACTTTCATTTACTTGTGGGTAATATGATTCAATTTAAAAATCAGTTCTATTTTAAAATTTCTATTATTTATAAGTTAAGATGAATTAGATTGAAATCAATTTATAAATAATGAAAAGAGAATATGATTAAGAGTATTCATTTGCTTAGACAGCAAAGTACCGAGTTAGAAGGTATTTAACAATTCAATTATTTACATGTTTTATAGTGTAATTCAGGTTAATTGTATATATAAATGATGATATTACACTAGGTATTTTCTTGTTTTTGTGATTTTTGGATTTAATAAGGAAAAATGAAGAAATGAAGAGGAAAAAGAGCAAAACAGTTAACTAGAGAAGTGGTCCATCGATTTCTCAACAATACGAGAACACACTAGAAATCGCCACTGTGACGACCCCAGCTCCACAATCCTAAACTGGGCCCCGCCCGGCCTAGACTTACGTGGACCCCCAAGCCCGTCTCGCTGAGTCACGCAAGCCTAGTCAGCCTTCCTTTATCATTTACCATGTATCAAGCAATTAAAGTTGAGTTAATCAATTAGTGAGTTATCATAGTTATAACGGAAGCAATTAAACCACAAACCAACTGAAAAACCTCAAAGACACCAGTTACGACAACCTAAAGTGTGGAAACCCCGAATATGTATATCATCATCAATAAACATTCAGAGGAGAGTAAACGCGAGATATACATGCTCAAAATCTCTCAAAAACCTAACTCCCAATATTTCAAAACAAGTATCTCTACTAATACAAAAAAATCACCTATATCAGACAAGTAGAAAGGACTACTCCGGTATCCTCAAATGATATCTCCTAGCCGTGGAGCATTCCCCTCTGGATTGTGGGTCTGCACTCCGTCAAACACAAGAATAACGAGCCCAGGTAAGTAACGCCAGTAGGACATATATAAAACATTTCGAAATAAATAAATCAGTCGAATTCATGCAAATAGAAAGAAAGGAACAGGGAACGCATGAATATAAAAGACTGTAAATAAAGCAATCGATAAGTGAGGGTCCCGAATACGAAAACCCGAATAACAAGGAGTCCCGACTAAAAGGTCGTTGAGTCACGACAAAAGACCAGGAAACTCGGGTTCAGGACGAGACACAGCCTACCAGCCCTAACCCTTGCGACTATGAGATATCCACAGACCCGGATAAGTGTCCCCCAATGTATACTCAATTGGGAGATATCAACAACGTCCAGATAAGAGTTCATATCACAGATAAATAATAACCATGACTCACTTGCCAATGGACCACTCGACCAATAGAAATTCAAAAGAAATGATGAACAAAACAATAACAACAAATTTAAAGCTCAAGAAATAACTGTACAATTTTCTAGCTGGTTTACTTACCTATATCCAAACTAATACGCACTCAAATCGGCTTTGACACGCCTCTAACCCGACACTAGTAAACTATGCCCTTGATAATCATATGTACAATGAAGTCGTTTAAGTGACCACATCCGAATCATCAATGACTACGAGATTTGTCAATTAGACTTGTAATTGAAATCAATGTGGTTTAGAACCTCACCATGGCCTTCAATAGAGGTCTCAACTCCAAAATCCACTTGAAGGACGCGAATTTAGCCATGATCTACGCCTTTCGACTTCTTCGCGAGTAATCCATCTTGTCGTTGAGCTTCGTCGAAGTCACGCCTCATTGTCCACTGTTGTTGTGTCTCATCGGGGATCGATCGGTTCGGCAACGATCCACCGCGCCGTTGCTCCACGTTGTTGCTCCACGCCGTTCACCGCGCCACTGCCGCTGCAGATTCACCGATCCTCCTCGTCGGCGTCACTGCTCCTCGCCAGTGTCCTGGCGGACCGCACCATTGCTCGTCGTCTTCCCCACGCCCGCGCCACCTCCCCGCCGCCGCCGCTGTGCCGTCCCGCCTTTGCGCTGGTGGTGCAACGGAGGCTCGGCAACCCTCGCTAGTGGAGCCATTTACCACCGTCGCCGCTGTCAACGCGCCACCGCTCACCGCTCACTGCTGCGCGCGTCTCGCGAGCTCCCTGCGCGCTGTCCCCTCGCCGCTCGCCGCCGCACCGGAGCCGCCGTTCGCACCCCCGTCACTACGAGCCACTGCCCGTGAGCCGGAGCTCCTCCGCGTCCGCATCTTTGCCGGAGCCGCTGCTCCTCGCCACCGTCTCCGCTCTTCTCCTTCCTCTCTCTCTCTCTCTTATCCTTTTAAATTCAATCTTTTTTTTATCTCCTCGATTTTGTGTCCGAATTAAACCCCGAAAAATACCCCGATTTTGCCAAAAATTGACGAAAATGCCATTGCACTCCGCAACATGGGGACACCACATCTAAACCTTAACTTGACCTTATTTCACGTCGATTAAAATACGGATCACGACGAGTGAGTCCCACATACGACCCTGAAATGGAACGTGGCACAAGTTCAGTTTTTAGAGTCGTTACAATCAAAATCGGCAGCAAAGAAGATCCAACGAAACTTCAGTGAATTAGAAAATACACTAGGAACCGCCAGATAAATCGGTGAAACACAGAGGGCTATATCCAGTGATTAACTCATTGATTTGTGAATAAAAGAGGAATCGCTAACAAATCGTTTAGGTCGGTGATGAGTTTTTTAGATAAGATCAAGAAATATGAGTTTATCTATGATATGTATACTTAGGAAAACTATAAATAAGATCTTAGTGCTTCAAAATTACTCTCTCTTAGCTTTCTCGTAGAGCCTTTATTAGTTTTTAATCGTTTTAAAGTTTATAAATTTTAGTTCATTATTAATTATTTTTGGAGACTCTTTGGAGTTTCAATAAAGGTATTTTACATTGATGTCTTTTATTTATTTATTTATTGCAATGTTTATTATTAATATGTGTGAGTAGTTTATTATTCTAAACAATATTCTAGACATAATCGTAAATTGTTCATCAATTTAGTCATAATATGGAATTTATGTGCTTAATGCTTTAAATCAATCACACACGTCAATCACTGATTTAATAAATTATTTTTGCGTATTACGACTAATGATTCTTTGTATTGAGTGTATAGTGGCTGATATGTTTCTTAATATAAGGTATATAAATCTATGTCTATGATTATTGACAACAATTATAGAATTAGTAACTAGAATTAATCTATAGAGCAATATTACTCGAATGTATGTTCTAGGTGATTATCTTCTAAGTTATTTACTAATCAATATATCTAATTAATATTTGATTTAGATTAGGTATGAATTTTATTGAGTGTTAATGCTATCATATTTCTAGTTTATTATATTTTATCCAATAAGTAGATTTACAATGATAAGGATATGGCTTATTTCCATTGAATATAGGAAAGTTGATAGTTTGCTAAAGGCTATCAATCTATTGTATTTAGAGTTTAATGATTTAGGATCATTATATAAATATGATGATTGATTATGACTATGCTTTAATGAAAATGTCCAGATATGACGGTTTTCATATCATTGTATTAGATGTATTGTTTAGATATTTATATTGATTATTGATTATTTGTTTGGTTTGCATTAAATTAGTTTATTGAATTTAAAATTATTTTAATTAATTGATTTTTTTGTTTTTAGATTAATAGTATTTTATTCTCGTTTTAATTAGAATTAGTTAAATTAAAGTAAATTAAAGTAAATTAAATCCAATAAAATTTTAGGGTAGCCTTAATTCTTAAAAGATTTGCAATATCTCCATGGAGACGATATTCCATTTACCACTACTTAAAATAATAAGAAAATATGAAAAATTATTGTGTATGCTTGACACGTGTCAATAAATATTTAATTGACACTCTTTTGTATTGAACTTCTTTAACTACAAAGTATTTTACCCCATACATTTTATACCAATTTAAAATAAGTCATTTTTTGGAGAAAAATATAATTGCAACTGTCGGAATGAATCGTTATTGGCTTCAAAATTAAGTTAATTATACCAAGCCCTTAAATGAAGTTCCTTAACCATAATTCATGATTTGTAGCTTTAAACTACAAACTCAACTTTCATAGTAGAAATAGTCATAATTGTTTGCTTAACACACTTTATAAATTTCTATACTAATGGAAAGAATAACATACCCAAAAGTAGGTTTTGTAGTGTCAAGACACCCATCAAAGTTTGTGTCTGAATAACCATTAATTTTATAGTTATCAGATGATAAGTCGTCATACATGCTATGTTTTTGTACACTTTTGTTGTGAATCTCGACACTTTAATCATCATTAATACTGATAAATCTTTGTTTTTGTATTTTCAGCGTTAAAACAAGTTATTGGATGAAAAGGAAAGATTTTCCACAAGAATCAGTGAAAAAAGCCAAGTAAAGGCTCAGCGTCTCCAGTTGATCAGACATCGCCATGGAATCGCTGGGTTTAACCTATGCATATTGAAGATTATCGAAAGGCAAAGATTCAAAATACACCCAACCTTGGCAGCGGTTTGGTGTGTACGTACAACGCTGTGACATCGCTAAACCCGATTCGTAACAAATTTGACAGAAAATAAAGTATTGCAGCAATTGACTAGCGATTCCTTAGAGATGTGCTAGTTATTCGTACGATGCTGAATGAATCTAAGGATCTTAAATCCCAGATTCAATGGATTTGTTGGGTTTGGTGAAATTTATTCCGTTGTATCTTCAACCCATATAAATATTTAGGGTTAGACGTGCGAAAGGAGATCTCATATTATTCTATCACTAGTTTTTAAAGTTTGGAAGAGAGTAGCTCTCTGGATTTTTAGTGCTCGTTCTTTTACTTTTAAGGTATTGTTTAATTCGTTTTATTGTTGTAATTAGTTTATATGTGTATTAGTAACTAAGTCTATACTGGATTGAGAGTTTTCTATAATTGCAATTATTGATGACATAAGGTTTGTTCTTTAAAGTGAAGTTTCCTTTCATTAGAATCTTGTATCTTTGGTTGTATTGATCATAAATCTATTGTTTTCCCATTAGATTAGATTGAATATGCTTTGCTTATGTAGTGGCCAATGCATAGGTGTGTGTGGGAGATCTAGGTCAGTGAATTTACCGTCGCTAGGTAAGGGTATGTTATGTGACAAATAAAGCCTTGTCTATTGGCAATCGATGTGCTCTTGTACATTCAAAGTATAAGATGGATAAAAACTCATACTAGTTATCACTTAGGGTAAGTATTTTCATGGAATGTTAAATTTGCTAGCCCATTACAAGCCTATGACGTATTCGGTGATCTTGCGAGTCTAGTTAGTATATGATAGTGTCGCTTGTTCCTACCATTGACCTTGGAAAACAGAGTGACTGCACTCAAACTTGCCTACAAGAATCTAATAAAATAGACATCTTTTGTAACAAATGACTAAGTCAATTACTTATCAATTGTGAAAGATCTCTCAATCTAGGCTTTTATTATATTGTTGGAATTATTATTTTCAGTTGTCTATATATTCTTATATTATTTGGCATAAGTTGTTTAGTTTATCTCTTCTAGGTGAGGTTAATTAGAAATCCAAACCCCCATTTCCTTATAGTTGTGCCTAAGTATCCTTCTCAATCTCTGTAGGATCAATCTCGTATTTGCCTCACTACATAGCCTGGTAGTCAATAAATCGGGACTATTATTAGTGGTGTACAACGCGTCATCAATTTTTGGTGCTGTTACTGGGGATCGAAACCAGGTCACCCACATGACAGACGGGAATACTTGCTACTATGCATAGAATTTCCTTCCCAAGCTAGGGAGTTCATTTTAAAGACTGGACTTATCCAAAAGCTTTCAACATTTCTTGGAAAAGATGAAGAGGATCCGCAGAAATTTCTAGCGAAATTCCAATGGGTTCTTATAGTTATGAAGCCTACTACAGCTGAGCCTGATATGGTTAAACTTAAAGCTTTTCCATTTTGTCTTAGAGGTAATGCTCTAGATTGGTTGTTCTACTTACCTCATAGATCTATTCATTCTTGGAAGGATCTGCACCTCAATTCTCAGAAGCAATATATGCCAGCATGTAAAATTACCTATATCAAGAGACAAATCTCCACCATTTACATGAAGGAAAGAGAATCTTTCTTTGAGTACTAGGAGAGATTCAAAAGACTCTGTCATGCTTGTCCATAACACGGTTTCACTAAGAAATTATTGTTAGAGAACTTCTACAAATGGCTAACTAATGGTGAGAAACAGTGGGCGGATATAGTATGTAAAATAAGTATTTTAGAAGTCACACCCTCTAAAGCTAAAAAAATCATTTAAAAAAATGGCGAATCAATCTAGGCATTATGGTGTAGCAGGTGATACTTACATAAATCGAGCTGAATTCAATTCGCGAGAGGATAGACTTGAGAGCAAGATGTCAAAATTAAAGTCAATGATGAAGCATTTAATGTTGGGATCAGGGAAAGTCCAGGCTTGTAGTACTTGTTCAAATTACACACATACTATAGATAACTGTCTTTTTCATTTTAGGGATAGATGTCAAGTTGATATGGTTGAGCGATTCCCAGGATCATTTCAGGAAAGAGGTCAAGATGATCAGGCTATAACTTTCAGGGCCATCATCCAGTTGTTCCAGAAGCACAACAATCACCTATCCAAGTCAAAACAATCATTATGGGAGAACTTTAAAATCTATTTGAGTCTTATAGTCAAAAGTATGATACGAAATTTGGTGAGAGGGCAAAGGAGATCGAGCAAGTTAGGACTGAAGCTTAAGCAAATAGGGAAGAAAAATAACGATATCAGCATTTGGATGAGGCTAGTAAGATTACTTTGAGGAGTGTAGTTGAACTCGAAGGATCCAAGCAATCAGATATACCAAGTAAATAGACGGAGGTAAGACTAGAGGCTAATCATGAGATAGAAGTTACTGCTGCACCACCTGAAAAACCTAGGGTAGAAACAATCACCAAACCTGCTGCTATCTATCCTCCATTCCCTTAGCGTCTTGCAAAATCAAAGAAATAGGAGCAAGAAAAAGAATCATAGATGCTCTTAGGAAAGTAGAGTTCAATATCCCTTTGCTAGATGTTGTAGCAAACGTGCCTCAGATTTCCAAGGACTTGAATGAGTTGTGTAGCAAAAAGTTAAAGCTACATGAACATGAGAAAGTCATCGTTGGTGAAACTATCTCAGCCATTGATAAGTGATTATTTATTCGTATATATATGATTAATTTGGTAGTATATTTAGTATAAATATCCTTAAATGAGTGCTAATTCACAATATTATTGTATTTTCAGGAAAATAAGGTGTATCGAAAGAAATTAAGGAAAAACAAGAAGAAACAAAGCAAAAACCAACAAAATCAGAGTTGGTGCCGTGGGAGCATGTATTGACGCTGTGGGAAGAGAAGGCACGTCATGGGGATGAAAGGCACGACGTGGGAGAAAAGAAGAAATGAAGAAAACCAACTCTAGAGGTCCAGCACTGTGGCGATGCCACGGTTCACAAGGGACATCGCCGAGACACAAATGGGACAATGTCGAGGCTTTTGGAGCTCAAAATCACACAACGACACTGTGGCGTGCTAGCGGCACCGTGACTTAACACACACAACACCGAGACATTAGTGATAGCGCTAACTTCGCAAAAATTAAAAAGTGAAGCTCTAATTCGGGTTAAATTATAATTTAGGGTTTCTAATTGTTATTAGGAAGTATAAATAGGTATCAGGACATGGTAAACAAGAGATAGCCAACCATGTAGAAGGAGATTAGCCTCCATTAAAGTAATTTAGCATTAAGTTTTAGTATAAAGGAGTTTTTGTTAGAGAAACGTTGAAGACTCCATGTTTGCAATTAATATTTGGTTTCATTGATTTATTCAAAGTAATATTTATATTCATCTTTTTTTTGCAATGAATTCTATATTGAATTGTGATGTGTGTGTCTCAATAATATACGAGTAGTTTACTTATCATAGGGATCAATGGAACCTATGATATGAATGTTATGCTTTGAAATATGAATAAAAATAGATAATAAAAATGCAATGGTTAAAACTTGTATTGATTATGAGTGTAATATTTTAGACATCTTGATCACATGATTAATGAACTTAAGCTTTAGGAGTTATCATGGCCATTGAAGCTTTTAATCAGGACATGAACTTTACCACCGTAAAATACACAACATCAAGTGATAGTTGTTAACTAGGGAGGTGTGGATAGTAAACTTAGGTTGTTATGAATCCAATTATTTAAGACTTAAAGCAATGTGGAACTTACGTTATTCACACCGATAGTAGGAGTTCTAGTTCGTACATTAGAATCTTCTCCGTCACGACAGTGGGTTGAAGTGGATTTGAAGGAAATCTATCTATTCTAATTAGGTATTGCACATAACATATTGAAATGTAAACATGAGTACAAAGCAAAGTATTACATTGTCTAGGTGAAGTTGTGAACTACGATATCCTTAATATAAGAGTTTAATTAAAGTTTAAAGTGATTTGTTAAAATAGTTTAGTTTGGATACAAAATCAATTAAAAGGAATCCCTTAGCAATAGTTCAAGTTAAGTAGGAGATATACAACTAGTGCAAAAACCTTTCCCTGAGGACGATATCCGTTATCAACATAAGTTGATTGCACTATTACTACAAGCAACCTGTTATACTTGCAGAGCGTGTCAAGTTTTTGGCGTCGTTGCCAGGGATAGGCAGCCATTAGATTTACTTAGTTAGTTTGAATAGTTGCTAAGTTTATTTTCACTACTTTAATTTTCAGTTCATAAAAATGAAAATAACAAAAAAAGAAAGGTTAAGTTTCAGTTCGACTTTCTGCACTTGATCTTTTTGTGTTTTCTTTTATGGGGTACTTAGTGCATGTGTAGCAAGGGAGAGAAGGACTTAGTGCCTTATGATCTGGAGATTGAGAGAACAAAAAAGGAAAGAAAAAAGTGAGTCAAGATGGCTGACGAGCAAGCTAGAAACCAATAATAGGGCAGCAGGAATAACCAACCCGTAGGTGATCTAGTAGTGCAAGAGAGAGTGCGAGGACAGAGATGCCTTCGTAACTACTTCAAGCCAGAAGTTTAGGAGACATACAACATAGTGATGAGGCTTTCATCCAACACCACCGAGTTCGAGTTATGACCGTCTTAGATAAAAATGATGCAAAATAGTCTGTTCAGCGGGCTATCAAATGAAGATCTAGTTGCACATGTTGAGAACTTCTTAAAGAAGTGTGACACCGTGCACATCACCGGAGTTTCTAAAGAGGTGATCAGGATGTGACTTTTCCCATTCTTACTGGGTGAAAAGTCAAATCCCGCTTCCAAGGGCTGAATGTAGGGAGTTAGACTTTATGGGCAGAAATCAACGAAAGATTCATAGACAAGTTCTTTCCTGCAGTGAAGGATAGTGAAAGGAAACTTGAGATTAATCAGTTCAAGCAAGAAGGCACCGAGTCTCTTGGAGAGGCTTGAGAAAGATTTAAAGAGATGGTGAGGAGATGTCCGGGGCATGGATACCTGAAATGGGCACAACTCTAGATTCTCTACTATAAGATGAACCACAGCATGAACATGCTAGTAGATGCTGTATCAGGTGGCTCTCTACTTACCAAGGATGAGGATGGATAATTGGATCTCCTTGGTCTTATGTTTCAAAATTCTACCACCGGTACTCGTTCCACAGTCAGGAAATCAGCAGGCGTCTACGAGATTGATTTGCAAGCTGTAATTATTGCACATCTACCAAATATGATAAGTCAAACGGCAAAACTTCAGATGGGATACTGAGGTCCACAAGTAGCACAACAACCTAAGAGTCACAAAGGCATGGTGGTTAGCGTTAGCCCTTTAATAGCATGACTCGAGTAGGCTGGGCTGGGCAGCGAGAAACTTAGCAAATAGCCAAGTTCCGGAGGACTCGGGTGGTTCCATGAGGCTTGGTTGCGGGATAGCATGCGGGACGGATGAGGCTGCGCACAGGCGTGGACGAGGTCGGGCCTTGGTGCGCGCCTAAGCACGACGTCTGGGTGTAGAGGAGGTTGCGCCTTGACACGTGCTTTGGTGCATCTTTTGGCTCAAGCACGGGCAAGCCTTGGCAGATTCCCTTGGCACGAGCAAGGTTGCGCCTTGGCACGAGCAGGGCCGCGCCTTGGCAGGTTCCTTTGGCACGAGCCAGGCCGCGCCTTGGCAAGTTCCTTGGGCACGAGCAAGGCAACACCTTGGCAGATTCCTTTGGCACAAGCAAAGCCGCGCCTTGGAACGAGCAAGGCCGCGCCTTGGCACGAGCAATGTCGCGCCTTGGCTCGAGCAAGGCATACCTCGGCAAGGGTTGACAATGCTTGACTTGGGCATTGACCAAGTCAAAATACGATTGGTCTCATTTCTTTATGTTTCCTATTAGAGTTCGGGGAACGGCTTAACATCTACTATAAGGAGGGGTGTGTCCTCTCCTAGGGGCGGCATGGGCATAGAAGCAAGGAAGACCCTCGAGCATGCATTGGGCAACCATGTCAAGGCAAGACCCACGGACCCATGGTCCGAGCTACCTCGAGCCGGTGGGACTCGCCTGAGCCTCGGCTAGCACCCAGCGTGCCTAGGCTCAGCTAGGCACCACCGAGCAGTCCTCGTCCCTAAACATGGATCAAGTCACCTTGAGGCACGGATGGACCAAGTCAAGGTGCTTCCAGGCGGTTGGGTAACTACCTTGGTCATGGCTCCTGGCATGACCAAGGCACGTCCAAGAATGTCCCGAACACATGGAGCATGTAGTAATTGACCAAGCAGTTGTGGCGGTTGTGGAACTAGGTGGCAACAAGGGAACAAGGCAGTTGGGTAACTGCCTTGACCATAAGGAGTGGGGTTTTACTTAGTTTACAAATCAATGTAATCAGGACATGTGTCCTTGATGGTTATGTAACTACTTGTTGGCTGATCTATAAAGCCATAAGCTCTAGGCTTGGGGAAGCATATAGTACCAGTGTTGTATTCCCATTGAGAGCTTATTAAAACGTTTCCTTGGTGCCATTGTTTGCTATTCATTCTTTGAGTATTGGTAGTGTTGAACTAAGGTGGCCCTTAGGCACCACGGGTTGGGTTAAGCGAGAAAAATTTCTTTAGGGTAAACCCCTCACTTAATAGCCCCATGACAATTGGTATCAGAGCCCCGTTTCGAAGACGATGGCGACCCGAACAACAAGTGATCTAAGTGAGAGGGTAGCTCGCCTAGAAAACATGATGGCAACGATGACTGTCCCGGCAAAGTCAGCGGAGTCTTCAATGTCGGCATAACGCATTGAAGGCTTAGAGATGTTGGTGGCTTCCTTGGTGACTAGAGGAGAGTCACAAGAGGCCTGATAGCTATGTGGGAATCCAAATTCGAGGAGCTTATAGCGGATATACGTTCTGTGGGAGAACTCACCACCGAAACAGCCGCGATAATGGCTTTGAAAGTGAGTCTGCTCAAGCGAGCCGTGGGTGGATCCTCGGAGGTTGTGGGTGCGGTAAAGCCTATAACTAAGGTGCCGGAGCCAAATAAATTCTCAGGCAAGCGGAGCGCGAAGGAGCTTGAGAATCTTCTTTGGGACATGGAGCAATACTTTGCTACCGTCCGACGAAGGAGAACCAAAAGGTCATCTTGACCTCCATGTACCTAGAAGGTGACGCAAAACTCTGATGGAGAACCGGAGTAGAAGATGATGCGGTTATGGGTAGACCCAAGATCGTGGATTGGGAGGTGCTAAAGAGGGAGTTGAAGGATAAATTCCTTCCTAACAATGTTGCTTGGCAAGCGCGGGAAGCCTTGCGCAAGCTCAAACAAACGGGGTCGGTTCGAGACTATGTTAAGGAGTTTTCCTCTCTCTTGCTGGACATCAAAAACATGTCAGAGGAGGACAAACTCTTTAACTTCACTATTGGATTGCTGTCAGGGCTCGAAATGAGCTAAGGAGGCAAGGGGTGAAGGACTTGCTCGAGGCAATTGCAAAGAAGAAGCGCGAGAAGGGCGAGAAGCCCTTCCCTCATAAGCAAGTGACCCCGAAGCCAGCCTCGAAAGCAAACACGAAGCCTTCAACCAGTTCCTCGCATAAGGGCTGTTTCATATGCAACGGCCCTCGTAGGGCACGGGACTGCCCAAAGAAGGAGAAGATCTCGGCCTTGATCGCGAATGATGATGGCCAGCTCCGGATGAACCCACTGCATTTGTTGAATGCCATTCAACAAGCCAAGACAAGCCCTTTCGGAGGGGCTGATGTACGTTGATGTGGAGGTGAATCAGTAACGAGTCTTGGCAATGGTGGATTCGGGATCTACATATTCGTTCGTAGCTGAACACATGGTAGAGAAGCTGAGACTTATTCTTGTTGAGAATTCCAACCGAATGAAAGTTATAAATTCTAAAGCAAAATGAATTCAAGGTATGACATCTAATATGAATCTTAAGGTTGGGTCTTGGGAAGGGAAGATCAACCTTATGGCAGTTCCCTTGAATGACTTTGATGTCATCCTAGGAAATGACTTTCTACATTTTGGGAGCATTGCCTTGATGCCATTCTTGAGGGGATTGTTTGTGATGAACAAGTTCCATCCTTGCTTTGTTCCTGCAGCTAACATGATTTCAGGGAAAAAGAGTACAAAGTTGTCCTACCTTTCAGCCATTCAAGTGAATGATGGACTACGAATAGGTGAACCAACTTACCTGGTGGCCTTGGGTGGAAACTAAGGCCGACACAACAACAAAAGTCCCTGATGTAGTTATTGAGGTACTGGAGGACTTCAGTGACATGATGCCTTCGGAGTTGCCGAAGCAGTTGCCCCCTCAAAGGGCGATTGATCATGAGATTGAGCTAATCATTGGCTCTAGCATAGGCCTCTTACAGAATGGCTCCAAAGGAGTTGGATGAGCTGAGGAAGCAATTGCAAGGGTTGTTGGATGCTTGATTTATTCAGTCATCCAAGGCACCTTATGGAGAACCAGTCATGTTCCAGCGAAAGCACAATGGATCCCTTCGGATGTGCATGGACTACAGGGCACTGAATAAGCTGACAGTGAAAAATAAGGACCCTATTTCATTGGTGGCAGACTTGTCCGATCGGCTATCCAGTGCAGCCTACTTCACGAAGTTGGATTTGAGGTCGAGGTACTATCAAGTCCGAATTGCAGCTGGAGATGTCACTAAGACAGCCATGGTGACTAGGTACAGATCATTTGAATACTTAGTCATGCCATTTGGCTTGACAAATGCCCCTGCTACATTCTGTAATTTGATGAATGATGTGCTAAGGGAGTTCATCGATCGGTTTGTTGTTGTTTATCTTATTGATATTGTAATTTACAGTCAAAACCTCCAAGATCATGTGGATCACTTACGGATGGTTTTGACTACCTTGAGGACTAACCATTTGTATGTAAATAGGGAAATATGTGAGTTTGCTGCGCAAACGATCACTTTCCTTGGTCATGTTGTAGGCCAGGGTAAATTACAGATGGACCCAAAGAAGGTGCGAGCAATCATGGAGTGGCCAAACCCCACGAAGGTCCAGGAGTTGCAGTCATTCCTGGGTTTGGCTAACTACTACCGGCGGTTCATGGAAGGCTACTCAAGGAGAGTGGCACCGCTGACAGACCTATTAAAGAAAGATCGGGCTTGGGCATGGACGGGTCATTGCGACCAAGCCATGGCAGAATTGAGGCAGGCCATTGCCTCTGAACCAGTATTGGGGCTGCCTAATCTTGACCTACCTTTCAAAGTGCATATTGATGCATCAGATCGAGCATTAGGGGCGGTACTTGTCCAGGAGGGACACCCCATTGCCTTCGAAAGTAGGAAACTGAAAAAAGCTGAGCAAAGGTACCTGGCTCATGAGAAAGAAATGTGGACTGTGACTCATGCTCTTCATTTTTAGAGGCATTACCTGTTGGGAACGAGTTTCGTGGTGCGGGCAGACAATGCTGCAATCACTTATTTCATGAGTTAGAAGAAGCTCATTCAGAAGCAGGCAAGGTGGCTGGATTTCTTAGCAGTGTTCGATGTTCAGTTCAAGCATAAGCCTGAAAGGCTTAACTCAGTCCCGGATGCTCTTAGTCGCAAGGTGGTGGCTGAGATCGTGTCGGCAATGGTGCGGCTGGAAAGTGAGTTCCTACCTCGCATTAAGGAGGAGACCAACAAGGACCCTGTTAAAGCTAGTGGCGGAGGAAAATACTCGGAGGTTTTGGTGCGAATATGGGATCATTTATGCTTAAGGAGGACGTCCATATGTCCCTAGTATCGGCGAACTAAGGCGAAAACTTATGAGGGAGACACACGATGCTTGGTGAGCTGGGCACGAAGCGCACTTATGCTCTCTTATCACGTTCGTTCTTCTGGCCTAAGATGGAGGAGGATATGGATCTATATGTGCGGACTTATCTTGTGTGCCAATAAGACAAGACAGAGAGGAGGAAGGCACCAGGGTTATTGGAGCCTTTGCCTGCTCCAGATAGACCGTTTCAAAGTATATCTATGAATTTCATCACTGGTTTTCCTAAAGTGCAGGGAATGAGCAGCGTGCTGGTGGTGGTGGATCGGTTTTCGAAGTATGCTACATTCATAGCTGCTCTGAAGAATTGCGATGTCGACATGGCTGCGGAGTTGTTCCTGAAGCATGTGGCAAAATATTGGGGGATACCAGAGGACATTATCAGTGATCGAGACACTCGGTTCACTGGACGATTTTGGACTGCCTTATTCAATCAGTTGGGTTCGGAGTTGAAGTTTTCCATGGCAAACCATCCTCAAACGGATGGATAGACGGAGACGATTAATGCATTGCTGGAGGACTACCTCAGACACAATGTGAATGCTACTCAGTCCAACTGGGTGGATTTACTCGATGTAGCCCAATTCTGCTATAATCTTCACAAAAGCTCAGCTACAGAGCTGAGTCCATTCGAGGTGGCGACATGACAACCGCCGGCTACTCCACATGAGGTGGCCGAATCAAAGTCAATGGGGTCAAGCCCATCGGCTTATCGCTTTGCGAGAAGCAAGCAGGAGCTAAGGGAGGTAGCTCAAGACAGTTTGGCCAAAGCAGTCAAGATGATGAAAAAGTATGCTGACCAGAATAGAAGACCTTTGGAGTTCCAGGAAGGAGACCTAGTCTTGTTGAAGCTCACTCCTCAGATTTTAAAGAAGTTCAACAGGAAGGAGATGCACAAGGGCCTGGTTCAGCGGTATGAAGGACCATTTGAGGTGGTCAAGCGAGTTGGGAGGGTAGCTTATCGCCTTCAGCTACCAGAAAGGTTGAAGGTACACCTTACATTCCATGTCAGCTACCTTAAGCCTTTCCATTCTGATGAGGTAGATCCAGGGAGGAGTACAGCGAGACGAGCTCCACCCTTGGTTCGAAAGGAGTTTGCAGGAGAAATTGAGCAGATTTTAAGCCACGAGACGCGTGGCCAAAGCAAGAAAAATAGGCGGATTTTCTACTTGATCAAGTGGGTTGATGTTGATGAACTTACTTGGGAACGAGACACTACTCTATAGCAGTTTCAGAAGGAGATAGCAGACTACCAGAAGTGGCAGCAACCGAACAGTTTGATGAGGGCATCGAACATTTCGATAGGGGGATGTTTGTTAGCCCCTCAATAGCATGACCCGAGTAGGCTAGGCTGGGCAGCGAATAACCGAGTTCTAGAGGACTCAGATGGTTTCATGAGGCTTGGTTATGGGATACCATGCAGGATGGATGAGGCGGCGCACATGCGTTGACGAGGTCGCGCCTTAGCGCGAGCCTAGGCACGGCGCCTGGGCTCAGACGAGGTTGCGCCTTGGCACGTGCTTTGGCGCATCCCTTGGCACAGGCACGGGCAAGCCTTGCCAGATTCCATTGGCACGAGCAAGGCTGTGCCTTTGCACGAGCAAGGCCGCGCCTTGGCAGGTTCCTTTCCCATGAGCGAGGTCGGGTCTTGGCAGATTTCGTTGGCACGAGCAAGGCCGCGCCTTGGCAAGTTCCTTTGGCACGAGTAAGGCTGCGCCTTGGCAGATTCCTTTGGCACGAGCAAGGCCCTGCCTTGGCAGGTTCTTTGGGCACGAGCATGGCAACACCTTGGCTGATTCCTTTTGCACGAGCAAGGCATACATTGGCAAGGGTTGACAAAGCTTGACTTGGGCGTTGACCAAGTCAAAGTACGATTGGTCTCATTTCTTGATGTTTCCTATTGGAGTTCGGGGAACGACTTAACATCTACTATAAGGAGGGGTGTGTCCTTTCCTAGGAGCGGCATGGGCATAAAAGCAAGGAAGACCCATGAGCATGCCTTGGGCAACCATGCCACGGCAAGACCCACAGACCCATGGTCCGAGCCCCCCGAGCCGGTGGGACTCGATCGAGCCTCGGCTAGCACCCAGGGTGCCTAGCTCAGCTAGGCACCACCGAGCAGTCCTTGTCTCTAAGCGAAACATGGGTTAAGTCACCTTGAGGCACGGATGGAGCAAGTCAAGGTGGTTCCAGGCGGTTGGGTAACTACCTTGGTCATGGCCCCTAGCATGACCAAGGCACGTCCGAGAATGTCCCGAACACATGGAGCATGTGGTAATTGACCAAGCAGTTGTGGCGGTTGTGGAACCAGGTGGCAGCAAGGGAACAAGGCAGTTGGGTAACTGCCTTGACCAAAAGGAGTGGGGTTTTACTTAGTTTACAAATCAATGTAATCAGGACATGTGTCCATGACGGTTATGTAACTACTTGTTGGCTGATCTATAGAGGCATGGGCTCTAGGCTTGGGGAAACATAGATTATCAGTGTTGTATTCCCATTGAGAGTTTAGTAAAATGTTTCCTTGGTGCCATTGTTTGCTGGTCATTTAGTTTTTGAGTATTGGTAGTGCTGAACTGAGGCGGCCCTTAGGCACCACGGGTTAGGTTAAACGAGAAAATTTCCTTAGGGTAAACCCTCAATTAATAGCCCCGTGAAAGTTAGCCAGATGAACATAGAGCAGGGAATGGAACATGAAGACATCAACTTTGTGAATAACCAACGCTACGCTAACAACTTCAGTCCGAGGGGAGGGGCTCCTCAATGGTTTTATCAATGATACAACAATAACAACCAAAATTTTCTTATAAAAATCATGATAATGCATTGAAGTTACCTCAAGGCTTCGAACAACAAGTTCAACAGTGGAAACTGGGGCAAAGCAAAGAGATGACTTCTTTGAAGTCAATTGAGAAGTATTTGCAAGCGATGGAAGTTAGAGATAGGGAGCGTCATGAGAAGCATGAGAAAGAGTTGGAAGGAATAAGGCAATCTATGAAAAGGATGGATAATGAGCAATCATAATCCATCAACAACTTAGAGAGGCAAATTGGTCAAATTGCTATAGCCTTGAACTTAAGGAAATAAGGAAAGTTTCCTAGCAACACCGTTACCTATCCCAAGGACAATGTGAGTACCATTCGCATGATGAGCTTTACGACAACAAAGGAGCCAAGGCAAGATCAAGTTATGTACAGACATGCAGAGATGTAGAAACCAGAAGAAGTGCAAAAGGTTGAGGTTCAGAAAGTGGCACCATGGTTCACATATTATGTTAACTACTTGGCATGCGAAGTATTTCCTCCAGATTTAATAAATGCAACATGAAAGAAATTCCTAAATGATGTGAAGTCATGTTTTTGGGATGAGCATATTTGTTTAATAGATGCAATGATGGACTGATTCGAGGATGTGTAGCAGAGTGGGAATTTATAGGCATTTTGGTAGGATGTCATTCATCACCATATGGGGGACACTTTAGGCACAAAGAATGGTAGCTAAAGTATTGCAATTCGGGTTCTACTAGCCAAATCTATTTAAGGACTCATATATCTTTATGAAAACTTGCAATGAATGCCAACAAACATGAAATATTTCTAGATGGCAAGAGTTTCCACAAACCAAGTTTCAAGAAGTTGAACTCTTTAACTTATGGGGAATAGATTTTATGAGACCATTTCCTACTTCAAATGGGAAACAATATATACTATTAGCAATGGATTATGCATCTAAATGGGTAGAAGCCCTCACAACTGCAACTAATGATGTGAAAGTAGTCATAGAGTTCATAAAGAAAAACATCTTATGTTGATTCGAAACACCTAAAGCACTAATTAATGATGAGGGTTCACATTTCTGCAATAGAGCCTTATACACGTTATAAAAGAAATATGGAGTTAGGCACAAGACCTTGCTGGTGTGTCATCTTCAAACAAATGGACAAGCCGAAGTAAGTAATAGAAATGTGAAACTGATCTTTAAAAAAGCTATAAAAACTAATAGAAAGGACTAGGCATTCCACCTTGAATAAGCATTTTTGGCATACATGACGAAATTCAAAACACCAATTACCAGAAGAATTGGAGCATATAGCATACTGGGCAATTAAAAAGCTTAACATGGATTTTCAAGCTACAGGGAAGGGCATAATACATCAACTGATGGAGTTAGATGAGTTTAGATTGAATGCATATGAAAACGCTAAGTTGTACATGGAGAAATCAAGACAATGGCATGACGAAAGAATCAAATATCAATCATTTGATCCAGGACAACTAGTATTGTTATTTAATTCAAGACTGAAATTATTTCCAGGCAAATTGAAATCACGATTGTCAGGACCATTCAAGGTAATTGCCACTTGGCCTTATGGAGTGGTAGAGCTAATCAGCAATAGTGGTAAGACATTTAAAGTAAATGCTCAGAGAGTTAAACTGTTTTTCGGAGTGGAAGTAACGTAAGATGAGCTTGATGGTTTCAAGAAGCAAAAAATCAATGCCTTGAAGAAAAAGAAGGGGAAGCAACAATGGAAGGCCAAGAAAAATGATGAAGAACCTCTCGAAGAAGACCCACAAGGCAATGACATCAAGTTGGTTTTAAAGAAATCAGAACCAAAGCTTACGTTCATCCCGCAACTTCAACCTATCAAAATGAGAGATCATAGATAGATAAGCATACCGATAAATATTGACGGGCACCGGTTCCGAAATGTCTTCTGTGATACAAGAACCTCAGTCAATGTCATGCCACTGATGGACATGGTTCAAGCTGACTTGAAGATCAATTGTCTCGATACCATGAATTTGCAAGTAGCAGACGATAATTTGATACCTATTATAGGAAGAGTTTTGAATATGCACGTGAAAGTAGGTAGATTCACATTCATCGCGGATTTCGAGCTCATGAACCACAACATGAACGATATTGTATATATGATACTTGGGCGACCATTCTTGAACACGGTTAAAGCAAGTTTGGACGTGAGAGAAAAGAAGATCACGATGAATATCGATGAGGGCAATGATGTTGAAAAGGTTGTCTTTGTCGATAGTAAAGAAGTACATCAAAACGAGAATAACATCATAATCTTTGATTTACAGATGGGGCTTCTCGATTTAGACTTGAACTAAACGAGCTAAAAATGCGTCAGGCTAATAACATTAAATTAAGTGCTACTAGGAGGCAACCCAGGGTTTTAAATTTTAAGTTTTTAAATCTCAAGTTTTTAAATTTCAGTTAGTAGTTAGTTATTTTGTGTAGTAATTACAATTATCGAGTTTTAGTTCTAACTTTCAAAAAATTTGTATGGAATGTGCAGGAAAGACCATTCATCAGGTGATGATTCATCAAAATGAAAATGTCTCAAGAACTCATTAAAAGATTAAAAAAAAGGAGCGAAGGAGTTCAAAGTGGTGAATGTAAGGTGCAAGGGCAAATTCAAAGGTAAAATTTATTAATTTTTATATTTTCATGGATTTTACACGGTCACGACTCCTTGTGTGAGTTATATACAAAGTCGGAGGGGCGTCGGAGAAAAATTAGCAAAAATCATACAAAAAAATGAGGCAGATAAGTCGACGCCAAGGGTACTAGCAACAACACCGATGTGGCAGCAAGCACCAAATTAAAAAATTGCCCCACTGCGTCGTTGATGCAGTGGCGGCGTTCTCACGGCACGTGCCTATAAGGCATGACGTCGAGGTTGAAACAAGGGTTTTAAACTCATTTTTCATACCATCTCCACACTTGCACTTAAACCCTACCGAAACTCCCTAGAATACACCCCTCTAAGGCCAAAGTTTTATCATTTTTAAATGAGATTAGTGAGTTCCTAGTGATTTAGAGTGAAGATACAAACACATTATGGGTTTTCACAAGTCGAAAAGGTAGGGCTTGGATTTTTGGAATTTAATTCCAATGAAAGCTAGAGTTCTAGTTGGTGAGAAAAGTTAGAGGGATTGGATTGAAAAAGACTTGGAAGAGTGATCCACATAAAAAATTAATCCAGCATTGAGGTACATTTACAATCCCATTTAGTTATGCATTGAATTTTGAAAATTTTGATGATATTGTAAGAAAATCGTGGATTTGAGGTTGTAGGATAGGTTTTGCAAGGTTGTGTGAATGTGAGCATTAATATTAACCATGGAGACTTAGTTGACATCTTTGCATTATTTGGTGTATGCATGATTCATGTTATGTGAATTTTATTTTTATGTGATTTGAAGACTAAGTTGTATTGCATTGTTGTGTAGTTGATTGAAATTGAAAGAAAATGACAAGAACAAGGAAATAAGTTAGTCAAAGCAGAGTGAATGATTTTGAGGCATCTACTTCTAGAAATTTCAATGATGAAGAGTCTAGACCTTTTAAATCTAAGTTTTTCATTTTATAGAGGCTAAGGAATGATATGAGAAAATCTTACGTAGGGAGTTCATTTGCGAAAGGGGAAATAATTTACCTTCTAAGTATGATAAAAGAGTGAATAATTTCATTATGTGACAAAATTGGGAGGATCTTACTCAAGATTATAGCAAGAACGAAGCAAAAGGAGTGAGCGAGATTGTTTCTGAGTTTTACGCCAATGCAAAATTCACGACCGAGGATAAGCCAGTGAAGGTGAGAGGGATTTTTGTTCCCTTTAATATATGTGAGATTAATACCATCGATAGATAGGAGAGCTTGAATTTAATAGAATTGCAACCGAGTTTCTTGGCTAGCATATATAAGAGACCTTATAACCTCTACCGTTTTAGAGCTATAAAGTTAGCATTGGTTGTCCAAGGATAATTAGGATGGGTAATGAGAGCTAAGAATGTGTCGAAGCACATTAAGAAGGGAAGCGTTTGAAACATTTATAGAATGTAGCAACATTTCCTTGTTGCTCCATTATTCCCCACTTCTCAGCAGAGTGAGATCAACAATCCAAAATCCACTTTTCTTTATGAGATTACGAAGCTCGGGGAGACCAACATCGGGGAGATCATACACACCAGTCTGAGGGAGTCCATAATGTCGGAAAGGGACAACAAATTGTTGTTTCCTAATTTTATTACTCAGATGTGCTTAAGGGTCAGATTGAGAATGAGAGATGATGAGAAATTTGATATGGATGCCCAACAAACCATGGATGAAGCTTTCATGCTTACGTTGAAATCACCACCTGATTACTAAGACTCCAAGGAGGAGAAAAAGATGGCTGAGGGAGCTAGACGTGAGGCCGAGTTGTTAGCTAAGAGGCAAGAAGATTAAGCAATAGCAAAAGCAATAGCAACAGAACTAGCCCAAGAGCTAGAAAATGAAGAGAATGAAGAAGAGGAGGAGCAACAACAATAAGGATTTGCCGAGGGCTACGAGTTTTTAGACCCAGAGATAGGAGAGCATGACTTGGATGGTCCTGAAGTATTTCTACCACCTCCTCCACCACAGGCACCTATACCACCACCTAAGAATTTGACTCAACGACAGTTGAAGCTGTGGATAACAAAGATGATAAGACAGTACCAGGAGGATAAGTCTCAATACCATTCATCAATGCTGAGATATGAGTAGGATATGGAGAGGAAAGAGCACCACATATAGAATGGGCAACGAAACTTCATGTTGTTTGTCGATCATTACAGAGTTATAACTAGATATGAGATGAGCAGACAGTTGAGACATACTGATAGGTCATTAGGCTTTCCAACATCATCAACATATGTGTTTAATCAAGATTTGGTGCAGAGCAGGATGGTGGAGCATCCATTGACATTATCTTAAGTTAGAGATGATGATGCAGATGACGATGATGACGTACAGTCATGAAGACAATGTTCTAGGAATCCTTTAAACCTGGGGAGTTAAGAGTGACTTTGACACCATTTTCATACATTTTTAACATTTGGGATATTTTTTTAACTATTTAGTTATTTCAATTTTAATGTTTAGTTAGTTTATTATAACTTGTGTTATTACATATGTTTGTGTGTTTTAGTGTTTTCATATTTCGGGCAAATTTTAAACCTTGAAGACAAGGTTTGGTTTAAGTTTGAGGGCATCGACACTACATCACATTATGAGAAGTGGTAAGACAAGCATGGTAGTGTATAATTTTTTTGTTTCACTTACTATATGAATATTTATGTAATATAGATTAGGTTATATATAGTAATATGTAATGAATAAGTAATTTAGTTGCATGTTCATGCCTTTAATTATGGATGAGTAGATTACAAGTATCTTGTTTATGTGAAACTTAAGAGAATGTTTTTAAATTTTAAAAAAGAAATAATGAAATGTAGCACATAACAATATGATTTCATGATTAGAAATCTATAGTTAAGGAAGACCATGAACTTGAAACAAAAGCAAGAAATTAGAACACTTCTTTTGGAAAACTTAGATCTATAAGGATTTTATAATAAGTGTGAATCTTATTTGAAAATACAAAGCAAAGAAAGACTTAGTGCAAAAAAGAAAAAAAGAAATAGGCATTGTATAGTAAAAGTTGGTGTTAACCTACTTGATTTAATGAAAGTGAAAAGAGCTAACAAGAGTTTTAGAATAAAGAGAAAAAATGAGAGAATCCCACAAGTTCTACAGGAAATGGAGTAAAGTACTTGGTGGTTGAAAAAAGTAAGGAAGAATACGTCCATAGAAGGAGCAGGGAGTGTTAAATAAAAATGAAAAGAAGAAGAAAAGAAATGAAAAAGAAAATTGAGAAAAGAAGGTTGAAGTAAATTGAAACTCATCAAATAAAAGATTTAGCTCGAGTGCGAGTAGCTAGTTAAGTTAAGTTTCCATTCCAACTATGTAAAAGTCCTATAGACTCTTAAAGTGCTAAAGTCTACTAAAGATTAGTTTGATATATGCTTATTTGTGAATTCCTGAGCTTAATGAGAAATCATGAGATTGTATACTTGCTACTTGAGTGATGAAACTAAATAAACTTATGAGTAGTGATGGTTCTTGGTTGAGATCTACTTTAGTGTTTTGAAAGTGAATTTATATCAGTTGTGAAAGCTACATGTCTTAAAAATATAAGTTTTTGGGAAGAAAAACTCTTGAGTGAATTGTTAACTTGAGACTTAGTAAATTAAATGATACTATATGAACAATGTGAATCGAATGAGAATTAGTTATTAGGAGACTTAGTAGAATACATCTTTGCAACCCTGAAAGAGAAATAAAAGGAACGTAACTGTCATTTATGCCATGCTCCTAGTCATTGGTTTAGAAATTGTAATCTTTAATTAAAAGATCTAAAGAAAAAGAAGAAGGGTAGTGTGACTACCGCTTCAAGTATTTATGCTATAGAAATTAACTTTTTTACTTGTGATTCCTGAGTATTGGATACTAGATGTAGATCTCACATTTGTATTGATGTGCAGGGGCTCACAAGAAGTAGAAAATGTAAAGAAAAGGGAGACCGTCCTATGGGTGGGGAATGAAGCAAGAGTTGCTACCATAGCTATTTATGATTTAGTTCTACATAGTGGACTTATTTTATCTTTAAATTATTGTTATTATGTCCCTACCTTGAGCAAAAACATCATTTCAATTTCATGTTTGGACTTGGATGATTTTAGTTTCATTATTGCGAATAATAAATGCCACATTTCTTGTAAAGGCATATTTTATGCAATTGTTGATTTGTGTGATGATATTCATATTCTGAACATGAAAAAGTCTATAGATACTCCCAATTTTAACATAAATACAAAAAGATTCAACTCAAATGATTTGAATCAAACTTACCTTTCGCATCGTCATCTTGACCACATAAATGATAAACACATTTCAAAGCTCCATAAAGAGGGTTTTTATGTTCAATTGGTTTTGAGTCATATAAAACATGCGAATCTTGTTTGTTAGGAAACATGACTAAGAGTCCATTTAATGGACACAGTGAAAGGACTAGTGATTTATTGGGTCTAATACATACTGATGTATGCGGTCCTATAAATATTATGACCAAAAGAGTATCAATACTTCATAACTTTCACTAATGATTTTAGTAGATATGGTTATGTGTATCTCGTAAAGCATAAAGCTGAATAATTTGAAATGTTTCATACATTTCAGAATGAAGTGCAAAATCAACTTTGTAAAACTATTAAGGCACTTTGATCAGATCGATGTGGTGAATATTTGAGCCAAAAATTTGATGATCATCTTATAAACTATGAGATTGTCTCAAAATAGACTATGCCATAAACTCCACAATGGAATGGTGTTTGTGAAAGTAGACATTAGACTTATTAGATATGGTTCAATCTATGATGAGTCATGCATATATTCCTATATCATTTTAGGGCAATGCCTTAGAAACTAATGCTTTCACATTAAATCGAGTTCCTTCTAAAATGGTTGATAGAAAACCATATGAGATATGGTATGGGAAGAGACCTAGCTTGTATTTCCTTAACATTTGGGGTTTTAAGGCTTACGTTAAATGTCAAGTTTCAAAAAAATTAGGCCATAAATCTAATAAGTGTAAATCTGTGGGTTATCCTAAGGAAACCACTTTTATCATCCCGTTGAGGATAAATTGTTTGTTGCTCGGTGATGTGCGTGTCACAAGTATAACAACTCGCTTGTAGTAATAGTGCATTAACTTAGATTGATCACGGATATCGCCCTCAAGGAAAGGTTTTTGCACTAGTTGTTAATTACCTATTTAACTTGAACTACTGTTAAGGAATTCACATTTTAATTGGTTTTATATCTAAACTAAACTATCTAACAAATCAATTTAGCCTTTACTTCAACTTTTATATTAAGGATATCTTAGTTCATAACTTCACCTAGGTAATTTAATACTCTGCTTTGTATTCTTGTTTACATCTCAATATGTTGTGTGCAATGTCTAATTAGAATAGATATATTTCTTTCAAATCCACTTCAACCCACTGTCATGATGGAGAATATTCTAATGTGAAAACTAGAACTCCACCTTTAGGTGTGAATAACGTAAGTTCCACATTGCTTTAAGTCTCAAATCATTGGATTCATTACCAATTAAGTTTACTATCTACACCTCCATAATCAACAACTATATCTTGATGTTATTTATTTTATGGTCGTACCATTCATGTTCAAATTAAAAGCTTCAATGACGATGATAACTTCTAAAGCCTAAGTTCATTAAACATGCGATGAAGATGTCTGAAGCATTACACTCAGAATTAATACAAAGTCTAACCATTACACTTTTATTTTCACTTTTTGCTCATATTCAAAGCATAAAACTCATACCATAGGATTCATTATTCCCTAATATAAATAGACTACTCACATTTCATTGAAACGTAGATATCACAATTCATTATCGAAATCAATGCAAATCAGAGATGAATATAAAAACTACCTTGAATTTAATCAATGAAACCAAACTTGAATTGCAAACTTGAAGTCTTTAATGTTTTCTTCACATAAACTCCTTAATACTCAAACTTAATGTAAACCTATGCTAAATTACTCTAATGGTGGCTAATAGTTGGTATGTAGTGAGTTACCACGTCTTAATACCTATTTATACTCCATAATAATAATTAGAAACCTTACTTTACAATTTAACTCGAATTAAAACTCTACTTTATATTTCCTATGTGTCTGACGCTGTCATTTACTGCCTCAACGATGTGCCCTTTAGCCCACTACGCCGCCACTACATACATGTTTTTTAACTCTTTAGTGCCCCGACGCTGTTACCTGCTCCTTCGGTGCCGTCCCCTATGCTCCAGAGTGCCACCACTGCATCGAACCTCTAGAGTTGGTTTTCTTCACTTTTTCTTCTCTCCCACGCTGTGCCTTTCCTTCCCACGTTGTGCCTTGTATGCCTTCACCATTAACATATGTAGCTACGACACCAAATGTATTCTTTTGGGTTTTTACTATGTTTCTTCTTGTTTTTCCTCAATTCCTTCTACTACACTTTAATTCCTTGAAAATGAAATAATTTCATGATTTAGAGATCATTTGAGGATATTTATACTAAATATATGACTAAACTAACCCTATATATAGGTATAAATAATCACTTATCAAATACCCCAAAACATAGGGTTTTGCGCGTCCTGAGCAAAGGTGTATTCTACTAAGTCTAATAATATTAATTTTCTCATTCAATTCATATTATTCATGGAGTGTCCTTTAATTCACTAAGTTTCAAGTTAACAATCCAGTCAAGAGTTTTTCTTTGCAAAAACTTATCTTTTTAAGACATGAGCTTTAGTAACATATATAACTTTACTTTCAAAACACTAAAGTAGCTCACAACCAAAAACTTTCACTACTCAAAAGTTTGTTTCGTTTCAACATTCAAGTAGCAAGTATAAAATCTTATGATTTCTCATTAAGCCCATGAATTCACATAAAAAGCATAGATCAAACTCATCTTTGGTAGACTTTGGTACTTCAAGAGTCTATAGGACTTAACATAGTTGGAATGGAAACTTTACTCAATTAGCCACTCGTACTCGACCAAAATCTTTTATTTCAAGAGTTTATTATACTTCTGCCTTTTTTGTAATTAATTTCTTTTTCATTTTCTCTTTTTCTTTTTTTTTTTTTCATTTTTTCATTTTTCAATCCCTGCTCATTTTCTTATGGACTTCATTCTTTTTACATTTTTCCAGCCATCAAGTTATGTACTCCATTTCTTGTAGAACTTGTGGGGTTCTATCATTTTTTTCTTTATTTCTAAAACGTTTGTGAGCACTTCTCACTTTCACTAAATCAAGTAAGTTAACTCCAACTTCTAATATATAATGCCTATTTCTTCCTTTTTTGAACTAAGTCTTTATTTGCTTGGTACTTTCAAGTAAGATTTACACTTATTATAGAATCATTAGAGATCTAGCTTTTTCCACTAGAAGTGTTATAGTTTCTTGCTTTTGTTTCAAGTTCAAGGTCTTCCCTAACTCTAGGTTTCTAATCATGAAATTACACTGTTGTTTGCAACATTTCATTGTTTCTTTTTCAAAATTTAAAAACAGTCTCTTGAGTTTCATATCAACAAGATACTTGTAGTTTACTCATCAAAAATTAAAGGCATGAACATGCAAATGAATTATTTATTCATTACATATTATAATATATAACCTAATCTATACTACTTAAACATTCAAATAATAAATAAAACGAAAAAATAGTACCATGCTTTCCTCCTTGACTGCTCCAAATTAAAATTAAAATGATTATACCTGCAGCGTTTATCCTTATTTCTCAGCCTATCTTACCACTTCCCATAGTGTAGTGTAGTTTCGATGCCCACAAACTTAAACCAAACTTTATCCTCAAGGTTTAAAAGTAAGCCTGAAACATGAAAACACTAAAACACACAAACATATGTAATAACATAAGTTATAATAAACAAAATTAAACATAGAATTAAAACACGTAAATAGTTAACAAAATATCACAAATGTTAAAAAAAAATCGGTATCAAAGTCACTCTCAACTCCCCAAGGCTAAAGGATTTCTATTACACTGACTTCAGGACTATGTTTCATCATCGTCATCTGCGTCATCAGCTCCTCTTGGGATGGTGTCAATGGATGCTCCACCCTCCTACTCTACACCAAATCCTGATCAAACACGTATGTTGGTTCTGTTAGAAAGCCTATTGACCTATCAATAGGTCTCTACCATTTGCTTCTCTCATATCCAGCTATGTTTTGATGATGATCAACAAACAACATGAAATTATGCTGCTTGTCCTGTTGGTGTTGCTCTCTCCTTTTCATATCCTACTCACATCTCAGCATGATTGCCTAGTATTACGCCCTATCCTCCTGGTATTGTCTCCTTATCTCTGCTATCTACAGCCTCTAGTGGAGTCAAATCCTCAGGTAGTGGTATAGGTGCATGTGGTGGAAAAGGTAGTAGAAATACTTTAAGACTGTCCACGTCCTGCTCCCCTATCTTTAGATCTACATACTTGTAGCCCTTAGTAAACCCTTGTTGTTGTTGCTCCTTATCTTCTTCATTTTCCTCATCTTCTAGTTTTTGGGTTAGTTCAGCCGATGCTTGATCCTCTCGCTTCTTGGCTAGCAACTCAGCTTCAAGTCGAGCTCCCTCGGCCCTTTCTCTTTCCTCCTCAGAGTCTTGATAATCAGGTGATGATTTCAATGTGAACATGAAAGCTTCAACCATGATTTGTTGGGCCTCTATATCAAATTTTTCGTCTTCTATCAGTCTCAATTCGGCCTTTAAGCACATCTGAGTAATCAATATAGGAAACACCAACTTATTGTCCCTTTTTGTCATAATGGACTCCCTCAGACTGATTTGTACAATCTCCTCAATGTTTATTTTCCCGTAATGTGTAATCTCATAAAGACAAGCCGTTTTTGGCTTGTTGATCTTACCTTACTGAGAAGTGAGGCATAACGATGCAACAAGAAATTATTGCCACGTTCTATAAATTTTTCTGACACTTCCCTTATTTATGTACTTCAGCACATTCTCAGCTCCCATAACCCATCCTTGTTATCCTAGGACAACCAATGCATCTTCTATGGCTCTAATGGGTATAGGTTATAGAGTTTCTCATATAATCGGGCCAAAAAAGTCGGTTCAAACTCATAAAAGCTTAATTCTTTTAACCCATAGAAATTATTGATCTTACGTCTATTGAAGGTAACTAAAATCCCACTCACCTTTATTGGCTCATCCTTAGCCATGAACTTTGCATTGGCATAGAATTCAAAAACTATCCCACTCACTCCTTTAACTTTATTCTCCCTATAGTCTTGAGAGAGTTGTTCCCAATTTCGGTACATAATGAAATTGTTCACTCTTTTATCATATTTGGCGGGTAAATTAATCTCACTTTCACAAATGAACTCTCTACGTAGGATTTTCTCATATTGGTCATTAGCCTCTTTACAAATCAAAATTTTGGATTTAAAAGGCCTAGGCTTTTTGTCGTTGAGATTTCTAGAGGTAGATGCCTCAAAATCATTTGCTCTAGTTTGACTAACTTATTTCCTTGTTCTTGCCATTTCTTCCAATTTCAAGCAACTAACAACAATGCAACACAACTTGATCTTCAAATCACCTAAAAATTAAAATTCTTATAGCATGGACCATGCATACGCCAAATAATGCAAATATATCAACTAAGTCTCCATGAGTAATATTGATGCTCACATTCACATAATCTTGCAAAACCTAACCTACAATCTCAATTACACAATTTCGTACAATATCGTCAAAAATTTCAAAATTCAACACATAACTAGAAAAAATTGTAAATATACCTCAATGTTGGATTAATTTAAGGTGTAGATCACTTTTCCAAGTCTTTTTCAATCCATGTCCTCTCACTTTTTTCACTAACTAGAACTCTAATTCTCTTTAGAATTAAAATCCAAAACTCCAAGCCCTAGTTTTTCAACTTGGGCAAATCTTTAATGTATACTTCACTCTCAATCACTAGGAGCTCACTAATCTCACTTGAAAATGATCAAACTTTAGCTCTAGAGGGATGTATACTTGGTGGTTAAATGGGGTTTTAGACCTAGGCGCCTGTGTAGAATGAAGGTAAAATGGGGTTTTAGACCCTTAAATCAGCCCAGACGCCGCCACCGTATCAATGATGTAGTGGGTTATTGTTTCATTTTCCTATCTGCTGCCCTCTAAACGCTATGGCCTTCTCTCACGGCACCATGGGTAATACCTATGGCCTCAACCTTGCAGCCCATATCTTCGAGTATATTTTTTTCTAACTCACACAAAGTGTCGTGACCGCATAAAATTCATGAAAAGATAAAAATTAATAAATCTCTCCTTTTATTTTTCCCATGTACCTTACATTCACCGCTTTGAACTCCTTTTCTCCTTTACGCTCTTTTAATGAGTTCATGAGACATTTCCATTCTGACGAATCATCATACGGTGAATGGTATTTCCTGTGCATTCGACATAAATTTTCAAAAATTAGAACATGAAACTTGTTAATTATAATTATTGAATTAAATAACTAACTACTAATTGAAATTTAAAAATTGAATTTAAAAAAAAAACCCCTGCGCTGCCTCCGAGTAGCGTTTAATTTAACATCATTAGCCTAATGCTTTTCACTCGTTTAGTCTGAGTCTAAATTGAGAAGTTCCATTTACAAATCAGAGATTGTGATGTCATTCTTGTTCGGATGTACTTCTTCACGATCGACAAAGACAACTTTCTTAGGATCATCGCTCCTATCGATACTCATTGTGATCATCCTCTTTCTTGTGTACAAATTTGATTTATCCAGGTTCAAGAATGGCTAAACAAGTATAGTAGACACATCATCATCCATATTGTGGTTCATGACCTCGAAATCCGTGATGAATATGAATCTACCTACTTTTACATGCACGTTTAAAACTTTTCCTATAGTAAGTATCAAATTACCATCTGCTACTTGCAAATTCATTGTATCCAAACAATTGATCTTTAAGTCGGCATGTATTATGCCCATCAGTGGCAAAACATTGATCGAGGCTCCCGTATCACATAAGATGCTTCTAAAATGGTGCCTGTAAATGTTTATCGGTATGTTTATCTTTCTAAGATCACTTTTTTAGATCGTTTGTAGTCGTGGGATGAATTTGAGCTTTGGTTCCAATTTCTTCGGGACAAACTTGATCTCATTGCCTTGTGGATCTTATTTAGAAGGTCCTTCATATATTATCTTAGTCTTCCATTGTCGCTTCCCCTTCTTTTTCTTCATGGTATTGATTATTTGCTTCTTAAAACTATCAAGCTCATTTAGGCTCACTTTCGTTCCATGCTTATGCATCTCTTCATGCTTGTACAAAACTTGTTCTTATCTCGGCTCTTTTGTTACCGTAGTGCTCATCATATGAATGGCACTCACGTTCTCATTGGGATTGGTGACGGTGTTGCTAGGAAACTGTCATTTTTCCTCGAGTTTAAGGCTATCGCAAGTTGACCAATTTGCCTCTCTAGATTCTTACTGGATTGTGATTACTCATTATCCATTTTTTTATGGTTTTCTTTATTTCTTCCAACTCTTTCTCGTGTTTCTCATGGTGCTCCCTATCTTTCATTTCCATGGCTTACAAGTACTTCTCAATTGATTTCAATAAAGTCATATCTTCGCTCTGCCCCAGCTTCCCTTGTTGGACTTGTTGTTCGAAGCCTTGAGGTAACTTCAGTGCATTATCAAGATTTCCATATGAAAAGTTCAGGTTGTTGTTGATGTATCCTTGATAAAACTGTTAAGGAGCCACTCCTTTCTGCCTGAAGTTGTTCCCATAGCCTTGGTTGTTCATGAAGTTGATGTCTTCATGCTCCATTCCATGATATATGTCCATTTGCCTAACCACCATGCCATGGTGATTTATGGGTTGTTGTGCTACTTTTGAACCTTAGTGTCCCATTTGTAGTTATGCCATAATTATAGTTTGCGAGTCAATCTTGTAGACGTCTACTAGTTTTCTTATCGTGGAACGAGTATCGACAGTAGAATTTTGAGACATAAGATCAAGGAGATCTAATACTCCATCTTCGTCTTTAGTTAGTAGAGAGCCACCTGATGCAGCATCTACTAAAGTTCTCGTGTTGTGGTTCATCCCATAGTAGAAAATCCAGAGTTGTGCTCATTTCACGTATCCATGTCCAGAACATCTTCTCACCATCTCGCTGAATCTTTCCCAAGCCTTGCCAAGGGACTTAATCTCTTCTTGCTTGAAATGTTTAATCTCAAGTTTCCTTTTGCTAACCTTTACTGGGGGAAAGAACTTGTCTAGGAATCTTTCATTGATTTCCACTGATGAAGTTATACTCCTTGCATTCAATCCTTAGAACCATAATTTGGCTTTTTCACCTAGTGAGAATGAGAAAAGTCGCATCCTGATTACCTCTTTTGTAACTCCGGTGATATGCATGGTGTTGCACTTCTCTAAGAAATTCTCGACATGTGCAACTGGATCTTCATTAGAAAGCCTAGTGAATAGGCTATTTGGCACCAAGTTTATCAGAGACAATCTCAGTTCAAACTCGGTGGTGTTGGCTGGAAGCCTCATCACTTCATTGTACGTCTCCTGAACTTCTGGCTTGAAGTAGTCATGAAGGTATCTTCGTCCTTGCACTTTCTCTTGCTCTACCATATTACCTCCAGATTGGTTATTCCCGCGATCCTATTGTTGGTTTCTAGCTTGCTCCTTAGCCATCTTGATTCCTTTCATTTTCTTTCCTTTGTTGGTTCTTTCAATCTTTGAGTCTTAAGTCACTAGGTCCTTCTCTCCCTTGCTACGCATGCACTATGTATCCCTGAAAATAATACACAAAAAGATCAAGTACAGAAAGTCAAACTTGAAACTTATGCTTATTTTGGTTATTTATGTTTTTATAAATTAAAAATTAAAGTAATGAAAATAAAACTTAATAATTATTCAAACTAACTAAGTAATACTAATGGCTACCTATCCCCGACAACGGCATCAAAAGCTTGATCTATAACAACTCGCTTGTAGTAATAGTGCAATCAACTTACGTTGATCATGGATATCGTCCTCTAGAAAAGGTTTTTGCACTAGTTATGTATCACCTACTTACCTTGAACTATTGCTAAGGGATTCCTTTTAATTGATTTTATATCTAAACTAAACTATTCTAATAAATAACTTTGAACTTTAGTTGAACTCTTATATTAATGATATCTTAGTTAACAACTTTACCTAGGTAATTTGATACTATGCTTTGTACACATGTTTACATCTTAATATGTAATGTGCAAATGCCTAATTAGAATATACATATTTCCTTCAAATCCACTTCAACCCACTGTCATGATGGAGAATATTCTAATGTGCAAACTAGAACTCCACCTTTCAGTGTAAATAACGTAAGCTCCACATTGCTTTAAGTCTCAAATCATTGGATTCATAACAAACTAAGTTTACTATACGCGCCTCCCTAATTAACATCTATCTCTCGATGGTGTGTATTTAATGGTTTTATTGTTTATGTCCGGATTAAAATTAAGCTTCAATGACCATGATAACATTTAAAGAATAAGTTCATTTAACACGTGATCGAGATGTCTAAAGCATTATGCTCAGAATATATACAAATTCTAACCCTTGCACTTTTCATTATCACTTTTTAACCCAATTCAAAGCATAACATTCATACCATAAGATCTATTGATCCCTTAGATAAATAGACTACTCCCACTTCATTGAAACACACATCACGATTCATTATGGAAATCATTGCTAATAATAGATGAATATAAATATTACTTTGAATTTAATTAACAAAACCAAACTTGAACTGCAAACGTGAAGTCTTCCATGTTTTCTTCACCTAAACTCCTTAATACTCAAACTCAATGTAAAACCTATGATAAATTACTCTAATGGTGGCTAATAGTGGGTATATGGTGAGTTTACCACGTCCTAATACCTATGTCTACTCCCTATTAACAATTAGAAAACCTACTTTACAATTTAACTCGAATAAAAAATCTACTTTCTATTTCTTGCGTGTCTAGCGCTGTCAGTTATTAACCCAGCGTCGTGCCCTTTAGCCCACTACGCTACCATTGCACTGCCACTGCATACATGTTTTTTCACTCTCTGGTGCCCTGATGCTTTCACCTGCTCCTTCGGTGTTATCCCCTATGCTCCATAGCGCTGCCAATGCGCCGAACCTCCAGAGTTGATTTTCTTAACTTTTTTTCTCTCCCACCCCGTGCCTTTTTTCTCACGATGTGCCTTGTGTGCCCACAACGTCAACATATGTAGCCATGGAACCAAATGTATTTTTGTAGGTTTTTACTCTTTTTCTACCTATTTTTCCTTAAATCCTTCTTTTACACCTTAATTTCTTGAAAATTCAATAAAGTCATGATTTAGAGCTTATTTGAGGATATTATACTAAATATACAACTAAACTAACCCTATATATAGGTATAAATAATCAATTATTACTCTATATGGTACCTTTATGGAAAAGAAATTCATTTTAAAAGATACCAGTGGGAATAAAATAAGTCTTGAAGAAGTTCTAGAGCCACAAACAAACACTAAACCACTAGTGGAAGATCAATAAACTTATGAACTAGTTGAGCCTCCAAAGGTATCAGAAGGACTATTTATGTCTGGTAGGATAAGATATAAGCCTGAGAGATATATATTTCTCGTTATTGATAGTAGTGAGGTATTGCTTATTAATCAAAATGAGCCCACTAGTTATCAGGAGGATGTGTCTTGCTGCAAGTCAAATAAATAGCTTTGTGTCATTAACTCTGAAATGCAATCCATGTATGATAACCAAGTTCAAAACTTGGTTTATTTACCTGAAGGTGGTAAGACCATTGGATGTAGATGAGTTTTCAACAAGAAAACCAACATGAATAGTAAGGTGCACACTTATAAAGCACGACTAGTAGAAAAATTTTTCAAACAGACTCAATGTGTTGATTATTATGAGACTTTTTCTACTGTAGCTATGATTAAATCGATTAGAATTCTAATTGTCATAGTTGCATATTATTACTATGAGATATGTCAAATGGATATCAAAACAATATTTCTTAATGGAAAGTTACTTGAGGATGTATATATGATACAACTTGAAGGTTTTGTTTATCCTGAGAAATCTAAGAAAATGTGTAAGCTTGAAAGATCTATTTATGGATTAAAACAAGCTTCTCAGAGTTGGAGTCTTCATTTTGATGAAGCAATTAAGGAATTTGGTTTCATTAAGAATAGAGATGATCCTTACGTATATAATAAGGTCAGTGGGAGCATAGTTGTGTTCTTGGTACTGTATGTTGATGATATATTGCATATTGGAAATGACATCCTGACCTTACAGAATGTCAAGTCTTGGTTAAGGAAGTGTTTTGCAATGAAAGACTTATAAGATGTAGTCTATATACTAGGGATAAAGATCTATAGGGATAAATCTAAAAGGCTAATTAGTCCAAGTCGAGTGTTTACATAGACGAGGTACCGAATAGGTTCGATTTACAAGACTTTAAAAGAGGATTGATACCTATGTCTTATGGCATAAGTCTCAGCAAGACTCAATGTCATAAGACAAATGATGAGTGATACTGTAAGAATAAGATTTCATAGGCATCGGCTATTAGATCTATCATGTATGTCATGTTATGCACTCGGACCGATGTAGCAAATACTTTAAGCACAATAAGTAGATATCAGTCAGATCTCGATGAGAGTCACTTCATAGCAGTAAAGAACATTCTTAAGTACTTGAGAAGGACTAAAGAAGTGTTTTTAGTCTATAGAGGTTTAGAAAATGAGCTTGTTGTAAATGGTTATACGGACGCAAATTTTTAAGCTTACATAAATGACTTTAAATCGCAATCTGGATATGTACTTGCTTTGAATATGGGTACAATAAGCTAAAAAGCTCAAAACAAGAAATTGTGGCAGATTCTACAGTAGAAGCTGAGTACAATGAGGTGATAACACGGGCTAAAGAACCTAGATCACACTACAGATCCTAACATATTCTCATACATTTTCATCTCATTAAAGAAATCATTGAGAGGGGATATGTGAAGATTTGCAGAGTTCCTACATAAGATAATGTTATTGATCCATTTACAAAGGTTATTTCACAAGCAAAACATGATGGTCATGTTAGGTCAATAGGTATAATATATATGAATGATTGGTCCTAGTGCATGTGGGAGATGTTGGGGCGTGTGCCATAGCTCAATCTAAGAACATTATTTATATTACTATTTTGTTTAATAAAATAGAAGATTTCATTTGTTGTTTATTATAATTGGTTTGCATGTTTACATTGTAATAAGATCTATGGGTATTTACAAAATATCATAAATGTCCCTAGTTGGTCATTATACTAGGAACTATAATGAATTAAGATTAGTGTGAGTGTTGATTGACGATCGTGTGATGATCATATGTATAGGGATACAAATCAAGATCATGAGTATTTGTTAGGGAACAATGTAATGGACTGACCCTCTATGAGAACACCATATGGATTAAGTCACATGTTTTACTCATAGTAGAAATATCATTTAGTTCTTTAACTTGAGATTACTAGAGACTTCAACATTATGAGCACAAGGATTTGATGCAATCAAATGTTGTCATTAACCAGACGATTAGAAAGGATGTAATAGGTTACTCTTGAATAATGTATGAATGTGTGAAATCGAGATAGAATTTATCCCTATCATAAAGAGAGATATCAGTTGATCTCATGATATGATAAGAGTGATAAATGGTCAAGTCCAAAAAAAGTGATATGATCAATGTCACTTGGATGTTTTCAGTCAACCTTCAAATCAAGATTAGTACGATTGAACATTAAGGATGAGTTTTCCATGTCTTATGTTCAATCAAAGGATATTGTATAACAAAAGGATGTGATATACACTATTGATTAGGGTTTTATCAATTTCGATATTTGTGCAACTTGGGTATTCATAATGTCTTGCTAGAGACTACTTATGACTTGTGTACCAAAAGAGGTTTTGGTTCACTGCCAATGTTGCATGAACCTATTGGGTCACACACAAAGAATGAATTGCATGATTTAAAATGGTTAATACTGATGAATTTATGGGATAAAACTCATGTTAGAAAATCCCTTACGATTTGCAATATTATTGCTTATTTGAGCAGAGGCATATATGTCATTAACTTGAAACCCTAAATAAAATGGTTGTATAAATAGGTGTTTAAATGTGAGCATTGTATACATATAAAAAGAGGCTGTAACCTTAAAACGAGTCGGAATTTCATTTTGGTTTTCTATGAATTCTCAAGATTTTGAGGATAGGAGAAAACTTTTCATGATCGCTAAAGCTAGCACTCCAACTCGTGGCCATCGTTCGTGTGTAGATTTTCGGTTGAGGGCGCTTGTGCGAACGTCTTGAAAATTGATTAGCACAAACATGAAAGTAGTGATCAAGGTATGGTTTCAACTATGATAATCAAATTAATGGATTTCATTTGATCATGTTGGGGTTTTTGAAAATGAATTTTAAATATCTACTATGTTTTCATACCCCATAACACAACAAATAATCTGATCTCAAATCAATCTTTGAAAAATATTTGACACCCTGGAACTAATCAAATAAATCATCGATTCAGGTTAATGGATATTTATTTCTGATAGTTACTGTATTCAATTGTCGATAATTGATGCACATATAAAGAGTCTCGTTCTTGTTCTTGACAAAAAGTATTGATGTTATCCATGGCGATATACTTAGATGAATAAAACCCTTTTGTAATAACTCCTCGAGCTAAGTCTCTAATTCATGTAATTTCTTAGGTGCTATACTGTACAGAGGAATAAATATAGGTTTAGTACTAGGAATAAGATCAATGTTGAAATCTATCACACATTGAGGTAGAATTCCAGGAAAATTAGATGGAAAGACTTTTAAAAATTCATGAACCACTGTTATCTCATTAATCTTTAGTTCCTGACCAGGCTTTCTAAGAGTGACAACCTCTACAATAATCTCTAAATTTCGAGAAGGAGCATCATTTCCACGAGTAGCAAGTCCTGAAGGATTATAGCCTTTATTAACTATAATCTGAAAAGTTGGGAATCTGAAATATTACCAGTTTATAGAAGCAATCAATTTTGGCATGATATGATGCTAATCAATCCATTCCTAATAGTGCATCGTATTCCCGAAATTCCATAACCTTTATATCAATTGGAAGCTCATTCTCCCCAATTTTGATGACACATCTACTATAAATCAGGTTAGGTTAAGCCTTCTTAATCTCAACTGCGCTCGAAATCAATTAGGTACTAGCTCTAAAGGGGTTCAATTCAGTTCATCAACCATAGCACTAGCTATAAATGAAACTATAGAACCAACATCAATCAAGTTCTTCTCTTTTTATCTTCAAATCCTTCGTTTCTTTTTAATTCACATTAATTATACCTAAAATCAGATAAACAAGAGAAAACTTAGTGTAATATAGTCATTTATATTCAAAATAAAAATAAAAAACACCATAAAACACTGTCAAATTATTGACTTGTCAAATCCAATTCTATCTATTTTGTTGTCGTTTTCATGATTATGGTGTAAGTCTGGGGTAGGTAAATGGTTATTACATGCTTTTAGGTGGAAGACCAATCGTCATCGACTAGGATGATTCAGTGACATCAACTGAGTTGAGCTTGTGACAATCATTCTCCCATTTAACTTACAATCTTTCAGAGCTTAAACGAATAAAGAATATATCTAGATTAAATGGGAAGCGATTGCAGTCCGGTTATTTAGGATTATTGTTCCTAAAGATTTTAATGCGATTAGTATGTTAAATCCTATTGGTCACTGTCTAAGGTTAGACATAAACTATAAAAGTACTTAGTGGTGGTTACCTTATCTATCGAGAATAGGGGACTAGGAATTTCTGGCAATTGTCGATTTTCTATATCTTAACTAGGTGGGATTATTTTAATAACCATTTTGTATATATCAATGACTATGACTAGTCAATGACCAATTAGGTGAGTTTGTGGAACTGTAGACCCAGATAATCTCTTCTACTGCATTTTTACAAGTATTTACATTCCAATTGTTTTAATTTGTTTGTTGCTTACTATTCTTAAAAACCCCTATTTTTTTTCTTTTCTATTACTGAAATTTGAGGTAACTTAATCCTCTGGGTACGACACCCTACTTAGAAATTGTTGACCTAATAGGGTTATATCATTGACACGTTCAACGTGTGTAAGATTGCTAAAGGATAGATAAGGGAAGTCCTTACTCTTTTATTGTAGAACAAATTGATTGAACCATGTTACACATTATCCATTTAGAGTTTTAAGACTTTACTACACTCGGATACATCTATTGAAGCTACACAAGTTGCTATTGTGAAGGTTTCATAGGTGGTATATGTGTGTGGAATAGAGTAATCAACTCTGATTTTCTCTAAAATCTTTAACATAAATGAAAAGTCACGAGTGCAGCTACTAATACTGACTGATTTGCATCAGTTTATCTATTGTTTATATTGTTTAAATGCTTTATTAGTTACATAACTAAATAATATGTTTATTGCATTGATTCATTGTTTACTAGTAAATAGTTGATGGAGAAATGAGTATCACTTACTAAGCAAGTTGGAGCATTCACCCCATTACAAATTTAAAGTACTATGTTCAGCGCCTTAGTGAAAGGAAATGAGAAGTTCCAGGCATCTAGTGTTCTCTTTCTAATGTGAGGAAAACTCGTTCTTTTTGTTGTATATTGACTTGAACTACAATTTTTTTAATAACCGAGTTTGGGAAACGATTTTATAAACCTACGTATGTTTATCCTAAAGATTTTATATATCTTAGTCATTATAAAAAGGTTTTAATTTCTGTTACATTTTGAATTTATCATTCGATTTATCCGAAATATACAAGTTAAATTTATCAGGTACTAAAGATATGCATTTGGCCTTAGTTAAATTTAGTTAGTTTACTAAGGTTAAATTAGGGTTTCAGTCTAGGCTTTGCCCTAATTAGGGTAAGGGATGCTATATAGATAAGTTTCTACCCAACTAGGTGATGAAAAGGTTATTTGGAATGAAGTTCCACCTTTTATACCTAGAGTTGTTGACATGCCTTAATAGTTCATTATCTAATTGGAGTCGGTATCTCAGTTATATCTAAATACACTTAAGGGAATCACACATTGACCAGCGTGTGGATTAATTAGTAAGTATTCTTGGGTTAGGTGATAGAACGACAATGGTTTTTTAACCAAATTATAAGCCATGATCACAGTTGCCATTTACCGATTGACTTACATCTATTATATATTGTTTACATCATTTCCAATGACTTAATAGCATTATTTGGATTCATATTATCATTCATTAACTCAATGGATATTAGTAGATAATTGATATTTTTACAAGCATCACTTATTGAGCAAGTTGGAGCACCCACCCATCTTAACATTTCAGGTTCGTCAGGAGGAGCTTCAACAAAGGGAAAAGAGAAGCTTTGGGTCTTTGTCTTCTCCACAATGTAATGACTCCCATTAGTATTCTTATATTGTTTGCACTACTTTTGTTGTAATATAACAGGGTTGGGATATTGTTTAAAAAATCAATGTATATTTCAGTGATTTTGTGTATCTTTTTGAATTATTGAAAAAGCTTTAAATTTTTGTTATGTTTGATTTCTATTTATTTGATATTCGAGGTATACATGTTATATTTATCAGGTACTAAAAGCAGGCTTATGACTTTAATTAGAACTGTCTAGTTTACTTTTAGGTTAAGCGATTCCCTAATGGAGATAGGGTTGCTTCATATGTTACTCTCTCTCATCGATCTCGAACACTTTGTGTCAAAAAATCTCATCTTCACATCCGTATGGAACTTCATGATTAAGATGTTACCTTGTTCCTTCTTCAATGTTGACTAACACATGTACTTGAGCATGATAATATCGGTTCTGCAACAGCAAGAGTTAAAACTGCCTAAGCATGAGCTCATGAAAATGGTCTGGTTGGATGTTCTTTCTTCATTGATTCACCAAAAGTAATAACAAGTGTTCTTTCTCATCAAACTAGTTAGGAAATAAATATTAAGATCGATAGATATTAGATTAAGCTCTTCTTTTGTAATATTGATATATATTCTCTTATCTTTGAGAAAAAGATAATTAATATATAGGCTCGATCTCCATGGAGAAATCTAACAAAATATTGTTTCATTGACTAAGTTATCGTAATGTATTTATTATAGAACTTTTTGTTTTATCCCTTTTTATGTGAATAATCCAACTTCTTTGTAAATATCTGACCCTTTGTTCTATGCCCTACAAATTGGATGAGCTCTCTTGCAAATATTCCCTTTTTTTATTTTTTACCTTTTCTAACTCTGTATTCGAATCAATGTACCAAGTATTCTAGAATGCATTGAAGTTTGGATTTTCTCCTTGTTTTCATGTGTTTATATAAGATCTGAACCTTGTTTAGTTGACTACACTAAAGTAGAGATTCAATAGATACATTTGAACCATCATGGCTTGAACTTCTTATCACATAATTCTTTATGCCTGGGCTATCTTACAACATCTAATAATTCGATTTGAAGTATTTTTATAAAGAATCAATGTATTTTATTAGGGTTAATGGTATTAAGAGTGTACATGCGAAATATCTATTATGATAATACAATTAGATATTGGAATATTTTTAATGCCATATGTGTAAAGCTATTTCTTGAATTCTTTTGTGTGTGTTTTAATTAGAATTCTTCATTATTTTCTTGTTTTAGGTCTCACCTAATCATAAATTAGATCACCTTTTTTTGTGTGGTAGCTTAGATCATTTTTTATAAGTAATGACTTAAAAATTTAAACCTATGCCACGTTGCATTTTAGGATCGTGACCTAGACCTAGCGTGGCGTGGCGTACTCGGTCAACTTTCGAGAGTTGACATCAAGATAATTTATTTTTATTTGATTAGTGTAATATATACCCATGTTAATGCATACAATCTCATTCATGATTAAATCATCGATTTTATTATAGAGAGAAAAGGATTCCTCGTGATGTACGCACGCATTATGAATAATTAGTTAGATTGAAGACTTTAAGAAATTTTGGTTAATCTAAAACTTAGCTTCTATTTGATTTGCTTAAGTGTATAAGCTAAGTATTAAGGTCTATCTAAATTAATTAGATGAATCTCCTAAGTTAAAAACAAAACAAAATAAATTAAATGATAAGCCATCAAATTTTAAAGACCATGGGATGGTCATGGAGATCATGGAGTAATAGGATACTAGACTTGATAGTGGCAATCTAAGGGTGCATATGGTGAATGAAGCTCAAACCTTTGATATTCATAGAGATGTGTGAACTAGGTAGGTCCAAGGGATATAGTCAAAAGTTAGAAGGACTACAAATTAGACACTTAGAAAACCTCATATTGCTCAACACACATCAAATTAGAAGGAAACAAAATTTCGAAGAGGAAAAAGAGGCTTGAGGAAGGAAATCGTGGGAATTGGGACCAAAGAAAAGACGAATTCATGCTAGGATTAGAAAAGACTCAAGCTAATGTCAAGAACCAACTCTAGGTATGTAACACCCCAAATCTCGATTAAGATACGTTGTCCCTTTACAGGGCTAATTTAGTAGATATGCATGGTATGTGTGAAATGGTATGAATAATATGTGTAGTATATACTATTTAGTTGACTTATGTGGAAATATAAGCCTAAGTAATTGGAAATAAGCCTACATGACTTGTAAAATAAATATAACAAAGAAAAAGGGCAAATTGATAATCAAACACACATAAGGGTATATTGTAAAATATAAGAAAAGATGGACTTAATGTGGACTCTAGGATCATCCTAGGACTTATATCCATCAAGATGAGATGTAGGGTTGTGATTTGATAAACCTAATCTAATTAATTAGGCATTTAAACCACAAGTAGGGCTTTAAACCACTTTTGGTTTGAAATCACTACGTAGAGAAATTCAGGAAGAACCCTAGAACACTTGTTTGGTGGATTTGGTAGTAAAGAGGGAACTCTCATCATGATCTCACAAAGCAAGGTAAATACTTGTCTTATCTTCTCTATATTTCATCTAATTGATTCACATATTCGATGTTAGAATTAAATCATGGTTTCTCTTGGGGTTTTAATATGAAAGATGAACTCCTATGGTTTGATTCATGATTGAGATCATCTATATCTCATCTTCTTTGGTTTATTCAGGATTTAAAAAATCTATGTGTTAATGGTGGATTTGTGGTTTGGATGCGTTTTTTGATTGAATGGGTATGATCTTGTGCCTTCAAACTAGTTTTTCTTCAATGTTTTGATTGGATTTAGACCTTTAGGGGTCACCGTGATTTATTGGGGAATTCAAAATTTGGATTCAATTTTGGAATAAATTTGTGTCAGTGTCACGCTAACTCCTCGCTCAAAGGTGGTACGACGTTGGCCACGGCGCTGCGTAGGCAATTGAGGAAGTCAACCCAGCTATTCCTTAGCACCGTGATGTGTAACGTACGACGGTGGAAAATCACTGAGACTTAATTAAGGTTTTTCGACTCAAAGCTAGCGATTTTGCCACAGCGCCCTATAGGTAAACCCACGGCACTGGAAGGGCGCTATGGATTTTTACAGAGTTAATTTAATGTTCTATTTTTCCAAAATTTTCGAGTTTTATCGAGATATATCATTGGGATAAGGATTGGGGCAGTGGTAACTAACTCTAAAATCTTTTGTCACCGCGGCGAAGGCGTGACATTGATTCAAAAAGTTTATATTATTTTCAAGATATTAATAAAAACTGAGTCAACTTACCTCAACAAAACATGTTCATAATACATACATGAACCTATACTAATGTAGATACGAGGAGAACCGGATAGGAACTTCTAAGTTATGATTGGATAGGATATCAGGGCTTCAAGGTAAGTAGGGTTTATTTTATCTTCAATCATGTCAAGCGATTAGTAATGCTAGGACTCACGGTAGTGAATGGTTGATCTCTTGCTTGGAAATCAAATTGAATATATCTTGTTTTCATTTTATCTTTTCCTTTTATGCCATCTATTTATGAATGCATATGGAACTAATATGTTTGAAATGAATAATTATAATGGTACCTCAGATTGGAGAGCCGACGGCCACCAGTCATCTCCTTCCGCTGTTATATGATACTTTTGAAGGACAATATTGCCAAGCATGATCATTATGATGCTTAGATACTAATTTATTGAGGCAGGATCATATTTTGATTCCTTTGAAGCAAGTTAGTTGTCACATCACACACTTTAAATTGGATTTCCACTTCGTTGACTCTACGACATTCATGTTATCATTAGTATCTTGTTTGGGCTTTGTTTTGTTGTATCTTACATTATATAGTATGATTGTTATATTATCCTTTCATGTCAAGAATGATAGTAGGATTGGTCAATAACCTTGTTCATGCTAGTTAATATGCATTAGGTATTACTTTGATGATTAAGGGTAAAACATGCTTCTGCTTTACTGAGCCCTTTGAAGTATTGCTCAACCCACTACTTTTCCCCCTCCAGGTACCTCAGCTGTTGCTCAGGATAGAGAAAAGAGCAAGGTCATAAAGTAGAAGCTATTTTCTCATTTGCAAGGTTGTTTATTTATATTTATTTGATTTTGAAAGCTTATGTAATAAATAGGGGATTTATTATAGGTAGACTTTATGAAACCGATAGCCTAGTTGTTCAATTTTGCAAGACATTCAATTTTATTTATGCACCTATTAGACTCAGAGGACTTTTATTCTACCCTTATTATATGTCGTAGTAGTCTATTTATAGATTATCTTGTAGTATTTATGTAGGTTAAGGCTTACTAGATCATCACCTGACTTGCTGGGTCATCTCGAGGGGTTTGGCGATGGTTTAGGCTGAACGACCCTGATTGTAGGAATTGGAGTCATCACAATAAGCATTTTCTTTTCTTTATTCATGATTCATGTGATGAAAGACTGGGTTTTTGTTATTGTTTCGAAAATATAAAGTTTGAAGTTTCAATTCCATCTCAAATGATTTTAAATTTTGAGTTTGCAATGCATTTGAGTCTCCAAATGAATTTCAAGTTCTTGAGTCTCAATATGAGTTTGCATAAATATTGATTTCTTTAAAATTATGAATGAATAATGTGTGTTGTGATGTTGATGTTGTTGTTGTGATGGTAGTACCCCAATTGGGAGGTTTTGGACAAAGAAGATTGCCCTAGGCAGGATTTGGGACCAAAAACCCAAATCCTACAACTACAGAAAAATCATAGCCCCACACCAATTAGCGCGTTAATTAGCCTTGGTAGCGCACTAACTAGGATTCTGAACTATTTTTTATGCACTAATTTTTTAAACTTTTTGAGGCTTCCCGACATCAGTCTTGGTTCATATTTTTGAGAATACATATTCATACTATGTTGTTGATGACTAATGCGTTTCGTGTCGTTCCGAGATTTCTTACACGATTTTCAAGATGTGTTTGATCTAAGAACTTATGTTTTAATGAAAATCCACATTTTGGAGTGATTTTCTAAAATCGTAATTTGAACCACCAAATTCAAGTTTTATCGAGTTTTCCTCATTGGGACATATCAAATGACTTAAGGTCTTGACTTCAAGCCTCGCGGTGTCTTTCTGAACATTTTTAACCGCATTTTAGACTTTATTCGAGATTATAAACTTGGTTTTCTCACTAAGGGAATGTTTTTGAAATCTTGATGGTTAAATGAGGTGTAGTCACTCCTTGTTAGAGTTTCCTAGTCAGGACACCTGCTAATGATAAAAGGAAAGATACCCGAGTTGTTAAGGTTTAACTACGGGTCTTATACCGAGCTCACAAGTTCAATTGGAGCCTAATAAACATAACATATCTAATGGCATTAATACCAAATAGGACTGAAATACAAGAATAAATCTTCAATATAAATGAATGAACTTTTACACACCAATACAATAGTAAATGGTTACCACAAAAATAGCAAATTGGATTCGGGTATCAAGGATCGATTTGGAGGTATGTCGGAGCCGCGTGTGCATGATCTTTGCGTTGATCCAAGGTAAGTAAACCAGTAACGAAATACTTGATAAATCATGCATGTCTATCTGTTCATTTACTCGCATGTTATATTTGTAGTGGACTTCCACTCCTCATATGAGTGTTCGAATACCAAATGAGATAGGAAGGTGACTCCCGGGTGTAGCCAACAATTAGCTATCAGAACCACGCCCCAAGTCACTGGATTTGTGTCATGATGAGATATGTTAATTAGCTGTCTGGCTTTGTTACTGCTCAGCATTGTCGAGAGGCGGTCTCGGTCTCCGACGGTTTTGGATTCTTCTTATTTGACTCCATTGACACTCATTATTTTTTTCATTTCACTGTCTCATTATAATGCATTTACTTCATATCCAGCTTTATTTGCTTCCCGCATGATCTTTAGGCTGCTTTATTTAATTTTTGAAGTATTGTTTATACTTTCTGGCTTTACTTAATGGAATTGACTCCTCTATTGACAATTGCAAATCCACATACGAGCAAGGGAAAATAGCCTGTGATTAGTGACTAATTCTGAGGACATCTAAGTGACACTCCTTTTACTACTTTTATAGGTTTTTCTTATGTATTTATTTATATATGATGTTTTGTCATACACTGGGATATTGCAATTTAAGCGACATAATCATGTATATTGCTTATGTTTCTCATACTTGTCACCAGATATACATGTTATCCACTTTTGCAGAGTTTCACATATAGGTTGTCCGACTCATATATTTACTTGAGTTATTTAAATGTTAAGTTAATTTTGCTGCTTAATATTAGAACTTGCAAAACTAATAACTCAACTTTAAATCACCGAACGATTAATAATAATGGAAGAGAAGGCTGACTAAGCTTGCATTGACCTTGCGAAGGCTGACTCAGGGGTCCTTGTAAACCTAGGCTAGTCGGGGCATGGTTAGTGGGGAATGGGACCGTAAAAGTTGGTATCACAGCAAAGTTTTATACCTAGCTATCAATAAACGTGCAATAAACTAAAGTTTGAAGTCAAATTTAGAGTTAGGACACAGATGGAACTTAGAGTGGAACTCTATGATCCTAACTTAGAGTCTTTGTTTGGAAGTGAATGGCCTATTCGCTTCACAAATATAGTAGTCCTGTGTGTATGGGATTAAGTTATACATGTGATTTTGGCTTGGGTAAAGTGATTAGTCCTGATTGGGTCACTTGTTTGGTTGGGTGTGTTAAGTTTATGATTAAATTTTAGAGGTTGGTGAAATGACCAACATGCCCCAAGTCAATATCCCCATTTCACAAAATCGCAAACATCTCCATTTTTCATAAAATCGATTTAGAACACAAACCCCTCAGAATTGTTCAAGCCAATGGCTTTATGACACCCATTGGGTGCCTAGCTCACATTTGTAATGGGTCCATTTTGATCATCAATGGTGGTAACTTTAGAAGTAGATGCATTAGTAGCATCCCACAAATAACCTGTATGCCTAAGCGTAATGGCGAGCACATTATTGCTACCCCGGTCCAACAAATTTAAGTAGTAATCATCTACCAACTCAAGAGCATCCAGTGTCCTCTCTGATGTCTGTAAATGATCAAACAAAATAGATTAATTAAGACTTTCATTAACTACCCATTCAACCATATTTAATATTTGATATATAGATATAAGTCAAGAAAGAAATAGAGACCTACATGAGGAGTATTTCTTCTTGGCTTAACTAATTTGGGTCGGTTGACGCACAACGATGTTTCAAGAAACATCAAATGAACAGTTGTAGGTTTGTCCTTGAATCGCCATCGAAATCAATTTTGTCTCTCACAATCAGGATTTGGTTTAAAAGGGAGGGTAGTTTGGTAATGTTTGAAGCCCGAGCATTTGGACTAAATAGTGCCACCAAAATGATGGTTTACTTTATTCAATTGTATTGAGTATTAGATAGTCACGTGGACTAGTTAATCAGCCAAGCGAACATCGGATTAGCTAGTCCAGTGTAGCGAATCCGACCTAAGACCATAAAGCGAACAGGCTAGAAAAGTGTTTGAGAAACCAAAAAACTTGTTTCATGAATTATTTTTTTACAATATTATATTATTATTGGTAGCTTTAAGCTAATCGTGAGCTTGTTTTCTTTTTCTGATCACGATGGCCAATCATCTCGCGGCTGACAGTAGTAGTGGAGACATTCAGGGGAGGCTAGACAAGATGTCCCAATTGGTTACACCTCACAGCCAACAGCTTGAGGAGATCCTCAAGCTATTGAGGGCACGGGTTTGACCATCACCATCACTCTCTATATCAGCAGCGCATGTTGCTCCTAAAGGGAGTACGCCTACTGTACATGCCACACCAACGCTTTCCACCAAACTGGTAGAGTCGATAACAACAGTGATGGTACTGGTATGAGCAAAGATAGTACTACCATGCCACCAACACCAACAGAGACTGCGCCGCCTATGCCCACAAAGATGAGTTGTAGGGCCACAGCTGCAGCTAGGCAAACACGGGATTTTGTAAAACATACACCGGCTAAGTTTTTTGGAGGCATAGATCTCGAGGCGATAGAGGAGTTCATGAAGATCCACAATGCCATTGCGACCTAGGATATGATGAAACCAAGGATATTGTCAGCTTCATTATATGGAGAGGCTGATGATTGGTGGTGGAGCATGGTAGCTACCCAAGGAGTGCCAAGAATTAGACATAATTCAAAGGACATTTCAACTTGAAGTACTTCATGCCATTAGTCTTGAGAGATAATAGGACCGAGTTTGCGGTGTTGAGACAATTCCTAGGAAGTTAGTGATGCAGTGTATGGGACAATTTCAACAGCTCTTACTGTTTGTTGGCAAAGTAGTTCACATCGACAAGGACCGTGCACATTACTTTGTTGAGGGACTACTACCAGATGTTGGAGGGTGCTTCGTCACGACAGAGCCTGAGACTGTATATAGAGCTTATGAACACAGCTTGGCTAGGGAAACTTAACTCTGCACCTATCCAGCAGTGGGCATTGTTGAATAGGTAGATACACAATTACGATACAGGTCATGAGGTGACAAGAAGAGGAAAAGACACATGCAATATAGGGCAAGGAATTTTAAGGCTCGTAGTGTAGGATCAGTAGCACTGTTTACACAGTAAGCACGCACTTCGCCATTACCATTCGCTCAAGCACAAAGTTACTCTAGTCGACCACAAAAACTAGCATAGGCATTTATCAATAGACTGAGGGCAGAGGCTATAGTAAACCCTATCCCGATTAGGGCGATACTCGGCCTGAAACCTTAATAAGCCCTAGTAACCCAGCTAGACTTAAATAGAGCCAGCAACCTCTCCTTCTGTACCTGATAAACTCAACATGTATATCAATATTGAATTAAAAACTTAAAATATATGTAACAGGAAAATTACAAATCTTTTTGATAATTCAATATGATATACATAAATACTGAGTTTTATTAAAACCCAAAACTCGATTATAAACCTCCCAACCCTGTTTATTTACAACAAAATTACTCTAACAGTGTATATATATACAGGAAGGCTCGTTACATCATAGAGAAGATAATAAGACTTCAAAATCTTCTCTTTTCCCTTCGCTGAAGCGCTTGGCTGTGAACCTTAAATGTTAGATTTGGGATGAGTGCTCCAACTTGCTTAGTAAGTAATGATTCACAAAGCCATCAACATTCCATATAATAATCAAGAGTAATATGCAATAACAATATGCACCAAAGATAACTAATAGGATTATGAAAAACATATAATCTAATAAATAATAGATGCAAGTCAAACTATCAATGACTTTTACACTGTGATTCTCATTTCATTTGTAAATCTAGGGATGATTAACCACTGACACCATTAATGTGATTGTTAGACCAACACATTGTCCGATGTGCTGTCTAGCCAATCCACTAATGTTCAATGGTTTTATCCCCAAACCTCTAGTGAATATGTAATCCACACAACCTATTTAGCAACGTATGATTTACCATATAGTCCGAGAATCAAACCCATATCTTATATAACCTATTCTCAGTTTAAGGATTTACTCTTGCCGATCACATCAAACACCATTTTCCATTTAATAAACACTTCACAATGTACATAGTCCCTCATTCATTCCATAAACTATATGAACTACATATACAAACATATCTAGGCAACATTGATAAATAAGCGAATCTATACTTACCCTCAGTTTAGGTTTTTGTTTCCAAATTCCTTAACTTTCTAGGTCACTCAAGCTTCTTTGGTGTTCCAAAACCTATCACAAACCATTTGTGGTAAATGTAGGGCTAATACACTATACTTAGAACCCATAAGTCAGTCCCTAAGACCTTAGAAAACTTTAAGCAAAACATAGCACAATGGTTGTTTTTTAAGGTGGAAACACGCATTCCACTCCACCAACAGGGTTCATCCCAACTTATGAAGGGAGCGCACTCCTCTGAGACAGGGAGCGCGCTCCACCCTGCACTGTCTCGACAGTAAATAGGGCAACAAGCACTATTCCATTACTAAATCACAACAATGTCAAACACTCCCAAACACATTAGGGAGGAACTTTTGTGAGGTATACATCCATTTCTAGTGATCGACAACAACAATTCACAGAGAAATCATCATCTATCATTGAATTGAACTCAAAACATGGAAACTCAACTTACCTCAGTGATGATCTCTAGATTACAATGGTTTAATCACTTCAAATCCACTGAAAAACCTCTTTGAATTAAAAAAAAAAACCCTTAGTTTCTTAATCTCTCTCACTCTCTCGATCGATCAGTGACCAAAAGTTCGAAGGTTTTGACTTAAATAAATGGATTTTCCTCAAGATATGCATCGCGCTAGCTCTAGGCTGATCAATTGAATGATGTGTTAATGTGACACATCCTACAGTGACACACATCTTAACACCATCAACATTTATGCTCGTCTCGAGGCAATCCAACGATCCATACAATTCAAATCAAACTTATAGTTTTAAATATATAGATATACTACGTGTATTTTCTCGCCAATATATTCACTGGACATGCCGACGAGTATTCTCGGGTGTGCACATTCATTTCACGACTCCTTCATCGCACTTGATGTACCGACAGTTTATTATTTAATTAATTATTTTCTGATTATAGGCTTGTATTAATTTCTTATTGATCCCATAACCTAAACTTACCGAAAAATACCATACAAACACAAATCATCGCACAAAGCCACACACATGCTAATCGAGGTATGCCACAGTTAACCACGAGCCTAACTCGGGTTAATTAGGATTCATGTTAACACAAATCACTAGCTTAAGGTAACGGGTCATTATAGAGACAAATATGAATAGGGTCAAGGGAAGAGGTATGGCCATTGACGTGGACATTGGTCTACTTAGATGCATAGATAGGGGCAAGGGATTCTATCGGGGCCAGGACCACATCGAGCATGTTTTGAGCGTAGGCAGTTGGGGCACTTTAAGGACAACTGCTATAGCTCGATAGGGCACTGTAGCATAGTCGTGAGCGAGCGCATGTGATAGCCACACCGAATCCAGAGGCTTCACGTAATCTCAACGAGGGTATGATTTATATTTGTCGTATATTGTTATATATCATGATAGATTCAAGATCTACAATGTCTTTTATTTTCGGTCATATGGTACATGAGTTAAGGTTGAGACCTTATTGGCTTAGCAGACCTTTGATCCTTAGTATGGTCGTTGGAGATAAGATATACCCTGATATGTTATATAAGGATTGCACCATAGAGATAGAGGGACACGAGTTACCCGTAGATCTAAGAGTATTAGAGTTCCTAGAGCTAGATGCCTTGTTAGGTATGAATTAGTTATCATCGTACCACGCACACCTTAATTCTTTTCGGCAAGGTGGTGATGATTTAGCTCCCCAAACATGCAGAGTTCAATTTTCAAGGGATTTCGACTCGACTACCAATTACCAAAGGCAAAGTGGCCATGAGTCTGGATGTTAAGACACTTGCTAATGTGTTAGGCACGACAGAGAGGTCAAAGACTAAGAGATAGGAGGTATAAGTGGTTTGTGAGTTCTAGACATTTTCCCTGATGATTTACTAAGTTTACAACCACCTAGAGAGATTGACTTGGTCCCGAGAACTTAGTTGATGTCAATACCTCCATATAGGATGGTTCCTATGGAGCTAGAGGAGTTGAGGACATTTAGATCTAGTCCATGACTTGAGAGGATCACAAGGGAATCCTCAGTTTGTGTTACAAATGTTGAAGGAGCATACATTTTATGCCAAATTCAGTAAGTGCGAGCTTTGGCATTTAGAAGTAACGTTTTTCGGACATGTCATCGGACTAGCGAAGTGTCAGTGGACCTGCTAAGGTTAAGCAATTATCGATTGGTTGACATCAACTTCAGCGACAGACATCCATAGTTTCTTAGGTCTAACCAATTATTATCGAAGGTTCTTGCAGGATTTCTCAAAGATTGCAACACCGATGACCAGATTAATGAAGAAGGATATCTGATCTGAGTGTGATAACAAGTGTGAAGAGGCTTTCAATGTGCAAAAGCATAGATTGAAGACCATGCCAGTGTTTATGTTACTAGAGTCTGGAAAATGGTTGGTTGTATATTGATCACGTGTCGTGCATGTCAAATATAACCCATAAAAGGTTACCAATCCTACTTGGGTGTAGTAATGGTAAATATGGGGTCGAATCCACAGGATTTAGTCTAACTAAGTCTAACGAACAAAAAAGTAAATCTGGTGTTTTTTGAAATATCTTTATCCAAATGATCTACTAAACGAGAAAGTAAATAATTGAAACTCATGGAATGAAAACATACTTAAGTCTAGGAATCAATAATCTTGCCCTACGTTGTTTTCATGTCTTATATCATCGACTTTGAATGAAAGGTTTTAAAATAGTTTCCCTAGATAGGTTATAGGTGTTTGGGTTACTAACGTCGTAGTTCCTATTCTAGATAGATAAGGAAACCGCTATCTAAATACTTCTCTTGCTCCACTGTACAACCTTGGGCAACCACTCTTAAGATTTAGAATGTGAGTAGCATTAACAGCTTTGTGGGAGCACCCACCCTTAGATAACCTTGGGCAAGCCGCTCTCAAGATTTTACCTATTTCTCAATGTTACTCACCTAGAATAATAAGTGTGTCAAATTTCTTGCTCCAGGTGATTGCCACTTCTCAACCCAGTTGGTATCACAGACTTAACTTGATTTATAGCAGATCAATGGGTTTACGCCTAAAGATTTGCAATGAATATACAAACTCTAAACTACCATTTAAACATCATTAAGAACAACAACATAAAGATAATGAACTGAGTCAAAACACTATTATAATAAAAAATCTTAACAAGACATAGAAAATAACCTACTAATGGTTAGACAGCTTTATCCCCAACCTAGGTATTAAAAATCCTAGCCGAACATGGCTACTCTACCTTGCTATACTTCTAAATCACTCCGAATACAATGTCTTTTCGTCCATAGAGGTGCCTCTTTTATATAGGTGTGCTTGGGTACAAGAATAGCAACTCCTGAGAATAAGAACCTCCTAAAAAGTCTATAAATTTCTATTCTAAGAAGTTGGCGTCATCCATGGCATCATGGTTATGTGGGAACGACGCTAGGTAGCGACGTGTCAATATATAGAAAATCTTTGGCAACAAATCGGCATGAAACTTCTATTTCTGAACCTAGCACTGTGGGTGACGTCGTCCTTTGTAGAGTTGACGTCGTTTGTTCAATTCTGGCATCGTTGGTTATTCTGTCGTGACGCCTTGCTTGGTGTCATGGTTCTTCACTGGTAGCGTCTTTCCTTTCGAGGGGCGTCAAGCCTACTGACCGATGTTTGACTTATTTCCCAATTTTACCCGCATAACGCACAAATGCTCAAATACCTTCTAAATCTCCAAAGTAAACATATAGAGCTATAAAACCTAACTTTGGACTTGATTTATATGGCAAACACCTATGAAAAAATGCATAAATAATGACTCATCAAATATCCTAAAACTTCGTACTTTGCACATCTAAAGCAAAGGGTTATCTGACTATAATGATTGCAACAAAATTGAGTGATACAATCCTAAAGACTTTATACCTACATTGCAAAACAATGGAGTTCTTACAATCGAAACTTGGTCAATCTATTTAAAAAGAGACTTGAAATTTTTGAAGGCTTGTCAAACATGGTCACCTTTCAAGATAACATTTTTTCAAAACTCAAGGCATTTACAAACCATAACCTTTAGCTTACTAATAGGTTTTTTAGGTCTCTTCGTTAAAGCTGTAGATCTAAATTGATCCCTTTATTGAATGGATTCTTTTAAAAGTACTTGATCACCACTTTTTGCTTATTTGCAGATTTGCACACCTTCAAGAATCCATATGGCTTATTTAAAGGTAGGCTATATTTGGTTCATGGCATTGGAAGAACTTATTTAACCTAGCTACAAGCACTTGAGCTAAATCTCTATTTCTTAATAGAAGTTTCATTTTATGAACTTTTGCTTTTTATAGCGATCCTCACCTTCTCCATCTATATGGTTTTTTACTGTACGGTCCCTTATCCATTTCCCATGGATAGCAATTTTCCATTATTTATTCAACCATCAAGTTCCCTGCTCCATTTCTACAAAACTTTTAGGACTTTCTATTTTTATTAGAAATCTTCTATTAGCACTTCTTACTCTTGCTAAAGTTATGTTAGTTTTCTAATATAGAATCATCAAGTCCATATTTTTTTATAGTAAATAAGCCCACTTCTTCCTCTTACAAGTGCTAAATCTTTAACAATTACATTAAAAGTGGATTAGTCATTGTTTCAGAATCCTAGAGATTTTGGATTTTCCTACAAAGTTAATTCGATCACCTACCTATTTTGGTCTCAAGTTATGACTCATCCCTACTCCAAATTTCTATTTATATTGTCAAGTCGGTGTAAAAGCTCTTCTACTTCTTCTAAGTCTGAAGGCAAATAATTTGGCCAAGTTTTTACTTAAAGAGTTAAAAATAATGTTTCACTTATAGTTAAGACTCTATAAAACAATAAATATTCTAAAATACCTAAATATGCATGCATTATTGCATTAAATTTTGAAGGGATGGAAGGTAAGAAATGGGATGAAAAGGAAGACATACCACCACAATTCTACTAAAGTCGCAAGTAAATTAACAAAATGTAAAGCTTATGCCTGCAGGTCTCCAACCAATGATTCTGTCTAACGGTCCACTTACCTAAACTCCCTTAAACATATTTTGAACCTTGTCCTCAAGGTTTAAATTAATGTGGGCATACCAAACATAAGAGAAATGGTGGAAATAGATGGATTGTATGTATATAGATCAATGACCTCAATTGCCAGTACGGAGAATCGTGTGAAGACTTTCCCTTTGTAATGTAAGATTTCACTACTATCCTAGAAAAGCTTCGTCCTCTTTTCTATTCGGATGCTAATGTACCGCAACTGCACATCTATCAATGCTCTAGCTATCGCTAAGAATGGTAATCCCAACAGAAATGTTTCACAATGGCTATTACTTCCATTAACCACATAGAAGTTTGTGACTAACACGAAGTCTCCAATGTGGATAGATACATTCTCGGCTATCCCTCTAGGTTTCTCCACCGTGTCATTTGGATATCTCAGATTGGTCCTAACATCATTGGTGATACATAATCCACATAGATTGAAGATTTTGGATGACATTACATTAACTGTAGCACCCGTGTCATTTAACACCATACAAAACCTCTTCTATCCAATCTTGCATAGAAGCAAAATTTTCCTAGGTTTCTTGTCAGATTGGAACTAGTAGTGTAGTATGTCAGTGGGTACTGTACATTTCTCCTTCCTATCATCCATCATCATGCCTTAAGTCCCTCGTTCGACGAGTTGCAAGTTCTATGGAGGCTTGATACTGATACTTGCACCACTTCATAGAGGCTTTCCTTTTAGGACTATCTCCGACTTGATTTCTTTCAGGGCATACTTGATTCATGAATATGTATCCTTAAACATCCTGTCCAAAACAAATAGTGGAACAAGCAAATAAAGTGTCACTCAAAGAATTTAATAGATGCAGAATTTTATAACTGATTACTCTTCCTTTATGATCAATGGACAAAGAACTTTTGACTAAGTAAATGTTGGCTCTGCTCATTTGCATAAAGGGCCTACCAAAAAGAATCGAGAATGGGTCGGTCTTACGTGACTCTGTCATGTAGATGACATGAAAGTCTGAAGGGAATTTTAAATCCGCTACATGTACCATTAAGTCTTGGATTACTCCTTTTGAAGAGATCTCATTTCCATCAATGGCATGAATTTAAGTCTTCAACTCGATCAACTTACCAATCCTTATAGAATGATGAAAATGTGAGCACATCATGTTAATTGATGCTCTCAAATCAAGCATTAATTTTTCCAAATAAATCCCTCCTATTGTGCAAGGGATATCTACTACCCTTGAATCAGCATATTTAAGTCGGATGTCGCTGGGAATTCCCTAGGGGTTAGATTGGTCATCTAATTTGGTTTCTCCTAGGGTGATGGCTTTGCATACCTTATTCTCTGAGGTGGTGCTATCATGAACAATATCGTTCACTTGTGTGCCTGATGGGTTAATTCCTATATTTGGATTGGGGTAGAGTTGCGAAGCCAACATCCCTCTCTCCTCAAGTCAACCCAGTTATTATGTAATTTGGCCCACCCAGACTTCCAAGTTTTAGACCTCGGCGTTTGTGTCACTGAGAGCTTTGTTAGTGTATACTTGAAACTGATTGGTGTCTCTAGGAAATTGACTATGTTGAGCTGCTACAGATTTAATCATGTTCTCTAATGAGGAACAATTGGCCACGAGTTAAGGTAATGGTTGTCCTTTGGGGACAAAGGATGAATATTTTTTGATTTCAGGGCCATAACTAAAGTTAATGTGGTTCCTCACTATTACTTGGTTATAGGTGTTTTTGAAGGGCGTTCGGGTTTGCCCTTGCAATTGGTTACCAATAATATTAACGTGCTGATGGTATTCAAATAAAGCACGACATTCATCTATCGCATGGCTTGTGGCTGAGCAGAATCCACAAGCTTTAACATGTGTTTGACCATTTTTCAGGAGACGTTCCACCAAGGAAGTCAACTGATCGATTTTCTTTTCAATAGAGCTAGTAGTAGCTCTAACTAACAAACTTCAGTGTGTGTCAACATCAATATCCCCATATAATCGAAACTATTACGGTATGTCTTCGTAAAGTTGCTTCATCTGCGCTGGGGTTTTATCGCGAATATGACCACCACAAGTGCTACCAATCATACATCTCTTTAGAAGGGATATGCCGACATAGAAAACAGAACAATGGCCTTTTCAGATTGGCCATGTTGTGGGCATTTATAAATTAGGAGCTTATAGCGGTCCTAATAATAACAAAAAGGCTCACCAGTCTTCATCTTAATACTGCATATCTCAGAGATGAGTTAGGCTACCTTATCCTCAGGGAAATACTCCTTGAGTAACTCATCTATCATGTCATGCCATGAGTTAACGTAGCCAAGGCGGAGATAAAAGATCCATCGTTTGGCCTTATCCTTTGAGCATAATAGGAAAACCCTAAGCATTACAACATTTTTTCCACTCGAGAAGGTTTCATAGACTAGCAACTTGTCTGAAACTCCTTCAAGAATATCACTGAGTCTTCACTCTTCATGCCATGGAAGGTGGGCAGAAGCTGAATAAAGTCGGACACAAGCTCAAAAACTTATTCGTTCGGTGATAAGTTTATGCATAACGGATGCTGAGCAATAAGATTTTATAGATCGTCACTGATGCACCCCAAGGTAATCTGGCGATCATCGCCAGCGTGTCAAGCATCATCAGCTATAGTAAGTTAAGGAAAACTGGACTCTTTATTTAAAGCTTCCCTAGCCAACTTTCTGTGGGTTCTGTTGATTTCTAAATCGAAAGTTAACAGTGAACCAGTTGATCCAGATCGAGTTATCATGTCATGCATAAACTAGTAGACTTAAAAAACAAAACAAAACAAAACAAAGTAAAAGTTAAACCCAATTTGAAATAGAATCCCCGGCAATGGTGCCAAAATTTGATAACATGTCATGCATGTCAAATATGACTCATAAAAGGTTACCAACCCCAATTAGGTATAATAGTAGTAAATATGGGATCAAATCCACAAGATTCAGTCAAACTGTATCCAACAAACAAAAAAGTAAATCTAGGTTTTTTTTTAAATAGTTTTATCCTAATGATCTACTAAAGGAGAAAGTAAATGATCAAAACTCAGAGAATAAAAACATACTAAGTCTAGGAACCCATAATGTAGCCCTATGTTGTTTTCATGTCTTGTATCATCGACTTTTAAGGATGGGTTTTAAAGCAATTTCCATAGATAGGCTATAGGAGTTAGGGTCACCAACACACTAGTTCTCCTATTGTTGATAGATAGGGCAACCATTCTCCAAATACTTCTCTTGCTCTATCGTATAACCTTAGGCAACCACTCTCAAGATTTAACACGTGAGCAACATTAACAGCTCTGTAGGAACACCTACCCCTAGATAACCTTAGGCAAGCCGCTCTCAAAATTGAACCTAGTTCTTAATGTTACTCGCCTAGAACAACAAGTGTGTCAATTTTCTTGCTCTAAGTGATCACCACTTCTCAAACCGGTTGGTACCACGGACTCAACCTAATTGATAGCAAGTCAATGGGTTTACGCCTAGAGATTTGCAATGAATATAAATATTCTAAACTACCATTAAGACATCATGAAGAACAACAACATAAAGATAAAGAACTGAATCAAAACACTACTATATTAGAAAATTTTAATAAGACATAGAAAACAACCTTTTAATGGCTAGAGAGTTTCATCCCCGACCTAGGTATTAAAAAACCTAGCCGGACATGGCTACTCTACCTTGTCTACTCCTAAATCACTCTGAATACAATGTTTTTTCATCCATAAAGGTTTCTCCTTTATGTAGGTATGCTTGGGTACAAGAATTGCAACTCCCAGAAATAAGAACCTTCTAAAAATTCTCAAAACTTATATTCTACAAAGTTGGCACTGTTCATGGCATTGTAGTTATGTGGGAACGATATCGGGTGGTGGTGTGGCAATATATAGAATGTCTTGGGTAGCAAGTCGATATGAAACTTCTATTTTTAAACCTAGCACCGTGGGTGACGTTGTCCTTATAGTGCTAACAGTGTTTGTTCAATTCTGGCACCATTGGTTGTTCTGTCGTGACGCCTTACTTAGTGCCATTGGTCTTCACTGGCACTATTTGTCCATTCTGAGGGCATCAACCCTGCTGAACTTTGACTGATGTTTGGCTTATTTCTTGATTTTACTCGAATCACGCACAAATGCTCAAATACTTTTTAAATCTCTAAAGTAAACATATAGAGCCATAAAATCCGACTTTGGACTTGATTTACATGGATAAACACCTATGAAAAGTGCATAAATAATTACGACATGGGATGCATTAATTAGGAGGGATTTGAATGGTTTGAAAAACTCACCATTAATTGCACTTAATTGAGCACAATGGAAAAGTTTGATCCATGTAGCCGACCCCAGTTAATTTGGGACTGAGGCTATGTTGTTGTTGTATATATAGATGCCTCAAAGATAGGCTTGGGTTGTGTTCTGATACAGGATGGCAATGTTATTGCGTATTCATCCCAATAGCTCAAGATTCACGAGAAAAACTATCCTATACATGACTTTGAGTTGGAAGGTATGGCCTTTGTGTGAATGACTTGGCGGCATTATCTCTATAGAGATAGGTTTACACTCTACACTGACCACAAGAGTTGGAAGTACCTTTTCACTCAAAAAGACTTGAATATGAGACAAAGACGTTAGTTGGAGTTCCTCAAAGATGATGATTTCTCATTATAGTACAACCTAGGGAAGGCCAATGTCATGGCAGACACATTAAGCCAAATATTATCAAACATAGAGGTGGTGAGGTGCCATATGAAACATGAGTATTCCTTGCTTGAGGCGGCCATGATGATGAGTTCTACTGACATACCTGCCACTATTGAAGCATTGATATATAAGTAGATGAGGACTAAAATTGTCTCTATTCATACTACACTAGATGGTCAACGGGTATATGACCAGTATCAGCAGTTCAGTGAGTTAGCCTAGAGTCCCGTTCATTTGGAATAGAGTCAGTCGATAAACTCATGCTTGAGATTTAGAGGACGCCTGTAGATTTCATCACTGGCTTATATTCGTTATGAGATACTTTATGAGGCTCAAAACTTACGTTTTATGGCTCATCTGGGATGAACCAAAATGTATGTGAATATGTGTCATCTTTTTCAGTGGCCGAGGATGAAAACCAATGTTACAGAGTATGTTAGAGCATGTGAGATCTATCGATGGCTTAAGGCTAAGCATTGAAGACCTAGAGGGATAATATAGCCACTTCTCATTCTGTAATGGAAGTGGGAGCATATTGCCATGTATTTCTCAGTAGATTGCCTCAATCCTAAGGTAGACACGATAGTATCTGGGTGATCGTGGATAGGTTGACTAAGTTCGTGCACTTTTTACTGACTTCTACTACAAACAAAATGGATGGTTAGCTAGCTTGCATAGGCGAGACATAGTAAGAGTGCATGGAGTATTGTGGTTGATTATGTTAGACAGGGGACCATAGTTCACCTAACATATATGGTAGAGTATGCAAGCACATTTTGGTACTCGATTGGACATGAGTGCAGCTTACCATCCATAAATAGATGGATAGTCAAAATGGTTGATATAAGTGTTAGAGTATATGCTCCATATGTGTGTATTAGATTATGGTGGTTCTTGGGAGGAATATCTTCACTTGTGTGAGTTTGACTACAACAACAGTTTCTAGGCTAGTTTTGGGATGGCGTCATTGGAAGCACTTTACGGCAGGTCGTGCAGATCTCCATCATGTTGAGCAAAGCCTAAGGATATGGCAGCGATTGGGCCAAAGATTTTTGAAGATCATACAGAGAAATGAAATATTCAACAACGTCTGAAGGGTGCGCGTAAAGGACATGAGAAATACTCTGAAAAATAATGAGGGGGTTAGAGTATGATGTATGAGCTTAGATCTACTAGAAGGTTTCCCCCCTGAAGGGTCATAAGAGATTCAGAATCAAAGGAAAGCTTACGCCGAGATTCATTGGTCCATTAAATGCTAAGAAGAGAATTGGTATGGTTGCTTATGAGTTGGGGTTGTCAAATTAATTGGCCGATATGCATCTAGTCTTCCATATTTTAATGCTCTAACTAGATAAGTTGCGAGGAGGTAGCAATTGACAATAGATCTAAGTCAGATAGACTTGAGGGAGAACACTATCTATGAGGAGCAATCGATTCAAATTTTGGACCGTAAGTGTAATGGCCCAAGATTTAATAATAGTAAATTAGTCGCTAATCAGGGTTATCGACCCGTGATGTGACCCAAGATCGGGTGCATGGTCCCAATACTCACCGTGAGGACTGAGAAATATGTTGAGTGATGGATGCCTAGTGTGATGTATATGTGCATGCTATACCCGGAAAATTTATTGAGTGTTGTAGTTTGTAAGTTTGGTGCGCGAGCGGAGACATGCCTCGAGCAACATGTCGGCGTAAGACCAGGGTAGAGAGTAATGTGATAAGTCCTAATTTAGTTTAATATGATTAATATAGCAAATCTTATGTGCCTATAGTTGAATTTATGTAAATGAGGCCTAAGTTAAGAAAATAAAACCACAAGCATTGATATGCCTTGATATTCGTGTTGTCACCCTCACTAGGTAACTTGGTGTATGTATGGGTGTTAGCATAGATGTCTTAGTAGGATGTAGTACTAAGATGTGAGTCATTAGATTATCCTAGTGATGGATGTTTACATAAGATCAAAGGCCACCAATGAACCACACCATTATTTAAACTCACTTAGTTGGTTTTTCATGCAAACAACCATTTTATTTCAAGCGAAGGAGAGAGAGATCTGGAGTAGAGATTCAGCATCTTTCTGTTGAAAATTCAGAGAGTGGAAGGGAGATTGATCAAGTTAAATAAGCTAACACAACTAGGTAAACCATTCTCCATCACCACTTTGTGAAACTCAAGCAAAAATTGTAGGTTTTGATTCAGTTATGGTTTTTAAGCAATTTTAGTAGGCAAATGAATTTTTTTTCAAAATCTAATTCCATATTTGGATTCCTTGTAAAATTTCACTAATTCTACTATAAAGAAGCTATGGATTTGGATTTTTTTCATTAAGTTATGAATTTTTTAATTGTAAAATCAAAAATGAAAATTATGCATGTCGATGTTATGAACCAATCTCTGTAATTTGGTCATAACTTCCTCATTTTAAATCGAAATGGACTCATTTTAGTGGAATTTGGAAACTAACTTAAAGGGTAACAACTTTTGCTTACTGAAATATTTTGAAATTCTTGCTACGCATGAACTAAGTATCCCGAAATTGATGATGGCAGAGCAAGGCAATTATTGGACAGAGGTGGTTAGATGAAGAGGAAAAGACAATGGAGCGAGGTATGCTCGACTCGATGGTTAGCTTATGACGAACTACGGATTACGAATGTTCTGGGGCAGAGAGAAAGAGGTTTACTGTGAAAGAAAAAAGAGAGGGAGGGATGAGTATCGAAGAGGCGACGAGGGGAAAAACCTTCACATTGGCACTTGATCGAAGAGAAGTGCTGTAGGTGCTACAAATTCTTCAAGGGATGATTACTTTGCCTATACTACTTCAGAGGTTCTTTAGAGGGGAAGCAAGGCTTCTCTATTTTCAATGCTTGAACAATCACTTATGATTCATTAATAGGCTCTAAAGAGTGGAGAAGCAGGGGTGAGACACTTTGCTTATACCAAACGATGAAGGAAACAAGGGATGGAAAGCATTCTATGAAGTGCTGCAGGTTTAAAGAGGAGATAGAGGGGAATCATCAAAAATAATGAGTGGCAACCAAAACAAGGTGAGGATCATACATACACCATCTACAAACCAATTTAAAGAGATTCCACTATCATCATCATTAAGTTTTTTCTCTAGAGAAAAAATGTAGACCAAATTAATGGAGAAAGAGCCCCGGTTCGGTAAGTGATTGGCACAAGGCAGTGGTGGTCTATCGATCAGCCCCGATACACCCTTGGGCTTTTATTGAGATGATGCTGGAAACAGGTTTAGGGCACAAGGTTGAATGCCTTCAATATGGAGAAGACCAGGCGATAGTCATATGTATGGACTTGGTAGGGAAACAAATTATACTGAGAGAATGAAAACTAATGGGAGGAGGAGTAGTGGTGGAGAAGATTACTGACTGGTGCCTTGCTAGTCATTGGGACAGCCAACGATTTGCTTGCCATAATGAATGGATTAAAGTTGAGGGGCTCCCCCTCAACATGTGGAATGAAGTAGCGTATCGACGGTGAGGCGGCACTCTTGGCATTGGTGGAAGTTGGGGAGGAGATATGGTTAGGGGACAATCTCTGCCAAGAAAAAGATTCAGAGGGTACTAATATCTGATAGGGTGGGCAACGTGCCAAGATAGGGCTACGATAAAGCCTGACAAGACAATAGGGGAGGCGCCAAAGGGATGGAAGAAGGTAGAGGATATGAAGGGTTTTTAAGCAACACCCCTAGAAATCAGGAAGAATGAATGCAAAAGTTGTTAGAAAATACGAAAACAGCAACTACTGTTCCACTGGGATCCCCAACAAATAGTATGAATCATGAAAAGGGAAATTATGTCATGTTGCTGGGAGAGCCCATAAAAAAACCTGGGTGCAATTGCCACATGCACATTATTGACAACTCAATCGGGGAAGGATCGATTTTTTTATATGGGAGCCCATTAGCCAAACCAGCTAAGCCTACTAGATATAAGGAGATAAATCTTATTGATTTAGCCCAAAGCTCAATCCGTTTGACCCCTAAGGAAGGGAACGAGATGAGGAATAAAGCTCAGGAAGGTGTGAGCCCAATCGATAGAGCATGAGAAATATGTATGGAGAGAAGGTTCTAAGATCAGGGGAACCCAAGGAACACCCAAGAAACCCAACAGGGGACTGACAAAGGTCAGTCGAATCCTAATTTTATTCTGGTGAGCATACAAACGGGGGAGGGATAAAAAAACTATAATCGTTCAATCATTAACCAAGGGGATAGCAAAGGGACAAATGATGATGAGACGGTTGATATGAGAGCTCTCAACAAGGAGCAAGAGTCCTCAAAGGAAAGATCAGTGGATCAAAACATTGAACTTGCGACAATAGAACAATCGGAAGGCGAACTAATCAATTACTACTACTTGGAAAAGCTAGCCCATTAGGAAATTCAAAGGCAGGAAGAGAGAAATGCAATATCCATCCCGAAACCGAATAATCGCCTTGTGTATGATTACATTGGGGACTTAGATGATGAGACTTTTAGAATACTATTCAAACCATTCTATATTGGGGTTAGAGATGGGGGGCCGCTTAGAGCAACACAAGAAAGGGAAGAGGGGCTAAATGAAATGCAATAAATAGAGGCTGCACCACCTTAGAATAACACATAACTCGTAGGGAACCAGACACTAATGGTAACAAAACACAGAGTAGGGGTGAATAATAAGATGTTGAATGAGTGTTGAATCGCAGTCTAGACCAGCACTGCTCAAAGAAAGAAACTTAGAGTGGCAGAATTGGAGAGGAGAAGGCTACAGTTTGATGTCAACTATGGAGCTCCTAACCATCGGGTATCATCACTATCCCGATGAAGATGATTACATGGAATATTAGAGGGCCGGGAACAACAGAGAAAAGAAGGGAAATCAAAGAGGTAATCAAATAGGCAAATCATAATACAATCACATTACAAGAAATGAAAAAAGAAGTCGTGGATAGAGGATTAGTGGCTGGCATCTGGGGAAGTAGATATAAACAGTGGGTGGTGTTACCGACATGTGGCACTAAGTGGGGTATTGCAATCATACGGGACTCGAGGAGAATAAAGGTTAGGGAATCTATCATATGGCCTTTTTTATATCTATATGTGTCCAGGAGGAGGAAGGGATAGTGTGGTGGTTGTTTGCAATATATGGTCCAGCTACACTAAGATTCAGGGATGATTTTTGGGGGGAATTAGGAGATCTCTATGGGTTGTGTGGACCAAACTGGGTGGCTGTAGGGGATTTCAACATGGTCAAGTATATGAATGAGAAGTTTAGCAGCTCTTGCATCACTAAAAGCATGACTAATTTTTGATAACCTGATAAGGGATTCGGAGTTGATCGATCCACCTTTGCTTAATAATAAGTACACTTGGACAAATGGAAGAGAAGATCCAATATGTGCTCGACTGGAAAGGTTCCTATTCATATAAGAATAGGGGGAACTCTTTACAAATGGAAGGCAATACACTAGGCACCGTATTATATCAGCTCACTCACCACTCTTACTGGAAATAGGGCCAATCAAATGGGGTCCAACCTCATTCGAATTTGAGAATATGTGGTTGCGACATTCGGCTTATAAGGCACAGATCAGTGGATGGTGGCAGGGATGCCACAATGATAAGGGCTGGCTATTCTTTTATGCGAAAATTAAAGTAATTAAAAGGGAAGATTAAGGCATGGAACGATCATGTGTTCGGACAAACTCAAAACCGAAAAAAGGAAATAAAGCATCATTGACCTGTTGCTCGGCGATGAGGGAGAAGGTGCATGGGACCATACGAAAAAATAGGTCAAGGAGGCTTTAATAAACGAAATGGAGGAGGTGATATCATTGGAACACAGACGGCTCATACAGAAAGCCAAATCAAAGTGGATACAATAGGGTGATGCAAATACTGCATATTACCATAGGGTATTGGGTGCTAGAATAAGCAAAAACTATATTGGAAGGATTCGAAATGAGGAGGGGAACTTTTGCGAAGATCAGGTGAATATTGAAACCTCTATCGTAGATGTCTATACACAACTATTTAAACACACAGAACAAGCAGAGTGGGAGGTCCAAGGCATTGAATAGGGGCAATTTCTTCCATAACGGCAGCACAACTTGAATAGCCCTTCACTGAGGCAGAAGTGTGGACAATAATAAATGAAACAAATGGGGATAAGGCCCTTGGGGTAGACGGGTTTACAATTGAAGCTATCAAGGAGGGGTAGGGAGTATGGAAGTAGGAAATAATGAAGGTTATGGAGGAGTTCCACCGAAACAGCGTAGTAAGTGCTCTTACAAACGAGACATCCATTTGCCTAATCTTGAAGAACAAACAAGCTTGCAGAACCTCGGATTATAGGCTAATAAGCCTGGTAACCAGCTTGTATAAGATTATTTCAAAATTCCTTGCAACATGATTAAGAATGACCCTAGAGCATACCATCTCGAAAGAACAGACAACATTCGTGCCTGAACGTCAAATGCTTGATCTTGTACTAATCACAAATGTGGTGGTTGAGGAGACCCGTATTAAAAAGAAAAAAGGAATGGTGTTGAAACTCGATTTTGCTAAGGCCTATGACCATGTTAACTAGAGATTCCAAGATTATGTGTTAACATTAAAGGGGCAAAGATTGAGAAAGTTGATACAGAGGTGTTTGAGTTTGGTTCAACACTCAATCCTTATTAATGGGAAACCATGTCGCAAGATAAAAGAAAAAAGAGGCTAAGACAAGGAGATCCACTGTCACCTGCGTTATTTGTTATTTTTACTAATGTATTAAGCCGCATGTTTGACAAGGCCAAAAAAAGGGGAGGAATTGAGGGGTTGCGAATAGGCAGAGAGGGGCTCCAGATCAGCCCCCTACAATTCACCGACGAATCGCTTTTGTTAGCTTATAGGGAAAGAGAATTGGTGACTAAGATGATGAACATTGTTGAGGTGTTTTGTAAAATCTCTAGGCTGAAACTAAATAAAAGTAAGTGTGAGCTAGCAAAGATTAATACGGAGGAGATGAGACTTGAGCAATACGCAGCATATATGGGGTGTTCTATCACAAATTGGCCATTGAAGTATCTGGGGCTTCCACCGGGTGCCTCCCATAGAAAAAAGCATTTTGGGAATCTGTAATGTGGAAAATTAGCAAAAGAATTGAAGGGTAGAAGGGAGTTGGTTGTCAAGAAGAGGGAGACTCGCCATGTTAACTTCGGTACTATCGGCATTACCTATATTTTACCTCTCTATGTTCCAAATCCCTGTGGGTGTGGCAAAGGGGATAGAAAAAATGATGAAAAGTTTTATGTGGAATCGTATGGGAGAAAAACCTTCGGATCACTGGTAGAATGGGCGAATGTATGTAAACTAAAAGAGCTTGGCGGGCTCAGGGTGGAGGACCTAATTAACTCTAACAAGGCATTGGCTATGAAATGGTTATGGCGTTTTCAATAAGAGAAGAATGTCTTGTGGGCTCGAGTAATTCAAAGCAAGTATGGGTTAGACCAGAACCAATGGAACCTAGCAGGGGCAGGGGCAGAAGCATGAGAAATATGTGGAAAGCAATAGCAGTCTGTCTACTTGAGTTTTGCAAAGGCACACAGGTAAGGGTGGGGGATGGGAGGCACACCAAATTTTGGAAGGATGTATGGATAGGTAATCAAAGCCTATTAAGTAGATACCCCCACATATATGCCTCTACCAGAACACAAGATTTACTGGTAGGATAGGCATATAATACAGAGGAGGACGGGGAAGGTCGCACGAGGTGGAGATTGAATATAATGAGAAGACAAAGCGCGATAGAGACAATTAAGGACTAACAGTTGAGAGCTCAATTGCGAGGGGTGAATATGAGACCAAATGAAGAGGACGTACGATACTAGAGAATGGGACACAATGAGGGGTACATAGTCTATGATGGGAGAAAGCTAATCAGAGAACAAGATGGGGACCAGAATTGTGAGGCTTTTAACAATATATGGAAGGCAAGTAGCCCCCCGAAGTTCAAATTTCTCTCATGGTTGGTATAGTGCAAGGGCGTGAACGTGGTTGAGTCTTTCCAACACAAACGACCATCATGGACGCTGTTGCTATCAAAATATAGTTTGTGCTATCAAACTAGTAAATGTTTGCAACACCTATTATTGTAATGCCCATTCTCAAAAGAATTTAGGAAGCATTTCGGGAGGAGATAGGGATTGGGCAGCTCAAATTACTCTCAATCAAACAATTCATTAGAGATAATTTCTTAACTAATTCGGGCCCTAAATGAAGAATCCTCTGGATAGCAGGAGTTCAGGCAATACTATGGGAAATATGGAGGGAAAGAAACCATCGAGTGCTTGCTGATGAGGAGAAGTGCTGGGATGAGGTATGGATGACAGCCAAGTGCAGGGCAAGAAGTTGGGTACGGGAAACAACTGACGCAAGGAAATGGGAGTGGAGTAATATGGAATGGGATTGGGCTTTCTCTGATTGGGCCATAGAGCAAAGGCTAATTAAAAATATGACAAAATGTAAAGGGGATGGATAAAATGTACATAAGGGATAAAATGATGTAATTTTTGTGTTTTCCACTTTTGTAAGCCCAGTTGTAAGAGTACGGGTCAACCTAGTTTATTCGGTGTGAGTGCAATACCACGACGAGGATGGGTGTAAACATTGGCTCTCTTCAGTCACGGGGGATCAATTTTTTTAGCTTCACTTCCATAGGGACGACGCGTTTTTCCCCTACTACACCGGTAAGATTTTTTTGACTTTTTATTTTAGGGAAACACATTGTTTCTCGCAATGTACATATTATTATTATGATGGCTATATAAAATAAAGTCTCGTTCCTATAAAAAAATATTTTGAAATATAAATATTTTCATGTCTAACAATCATCTGCAACTTTAGTGATGAATATGAAATTTTTGGGTTCACGATTTTACTAATGTCCAGTTGTTTTAAGCATAACTCCCTCATTTCTTATTGGATTGAACTCGTCCTTTAGTATGATGTTCTGGGATATGTTTTTAGGATCCATTACAAAAATAATAAGTTTTGAAGCTATGGTTTAGAAGAAATAAATTTACAAAAGTGCAAGTCTGAATCTAAAGATGGTTTGAGTCATTGTGGTAAAACTTCCATATCTCCTTCGATTCTTATAGAAATTGCACAAACCTCATAGTTTTGGAAAGCTAAGACATAGCTCTAAAAACTCCCATTCATATTGTAATACTTAATTTTAACATTTTGGTAATTGAAATCAACTCATAAGTTGTTGCACCAAAACTATCTTTATTTATCAAAATAGATTTCAACATAAACAAAGTATTTAAGGGGCCTGATTGTGAAACATTAGAATTTAAGACAAGTAAACCAATCTAAAATAGGTTAAATTAAATTTGTTATGACACCTCAGGAGCTTAGAGAGGACTTACAAGGTGTGAAACGCGAGTTTAAAGTGGTTGAAAGCCAGTCTAGGCTAGGAATTGCATTTATTGAGGTTAGTAAACCTGTTGAGGTAATTCTCTCCATTTCATTCCATTATTGAGTTAATATACAATCATTTAGATTGTTTTAATGATGATCTTATATTCCTAATGCCATGTGTTGATTGACTTTCTTATTGTTGTTGATCCCGAAGCTATTAAACTGTCTTCTTAATAGAAAGTTATGATTTGTTAGACTCTCTTATTGGTGTATGTACACACCCATGTCAATATGTTTATTGTGTGATAATTTTTTAAAATCTTCAACATGAACTCTTCGATGGGCATGACCTGAGGATTCCACCTTTATAGGTGCTCAGACTTTATGAGTTACACGATACTTGGGGTTAGAGTCCTTCGAGATGTTTGCACTCCACACAGCTGATGTTTTACTTAATTCATTTGTAATGCGGCTTACAAGGTTGGAGTCCTTGGGGATGTTGGCACTCCACACAGCTGATGTTATTAGCGCGACACATGGGTTTAGAGTCCTTGGGTATGTTAGTTGACCAAACCAAGATTTGAATGATCATTTTGTTTATCCTTTCTTGTAGAAGCTTAGCAACTGTTTGCATACTTTCTTTTCAGTTTCTTCTTATTCATAGCTATTGTATGCTTTCAGTTATCGTTCCTCATATATTTTAGAAATGAGGATGAATAGCCTTCAGGTTTTACTTTCTAATTTACTATACTCATCGTTCTTTTTATAATGGTGGGTGTAGGTCTATCAAGTAGCTGACCAGAGAAGGAAAGTATCTCTTAGCTCTCGTCGAGTGGTTTATGCTACTTTTGTAGGTGATCATTTATTGTATTCATTACTTATGTCTTTTTGTATAATTTTGGGTTGTATATTGGGACAAGAGATTAGACTTCCCGACTAACGCATGTATTACTTGGTTTGATTTCATTTGATCGTCTATTTAACCTGGTTTCCACAGTAAATGGTTTGATAATGCTTCCGCTAATTTTATTAAGCATTATGCTGGTAATATTGAAATGATATAAAGTTATAATTAACTTTGAAATCACGAATAAAGATAATATGAATAATATTTATTCTAAACATGTATAACGAGGTAAATGAGGCAAAAGGCTCACTAATATGTTGTTAAGTCTTATGTGGTGTTAATTAGGGCTTAATAATGGTATTTGACCGGGCGGTATTTTGTTTGGGGAAACAAACCGTCACAGTTAGTATTAGAGCATAGGTTTTAGAACCTTAGGGATGAATTGTAGAGTTGTTCGAAATTGTGGCACCAATGTCAAAGTTGGTATCACAGCATAGGTTATATGAATATTTCGGTCAAAGAGGTTATGATACCAACACAATTGGTATCAGAGCCTAGGTTTGTAGAGCCCAGGTAATGGAATATAATTGTTTTAATAACGTGATACTAACATCACAGTTGATATTAGAATTTGTGTTCTCGTTAAGTACGAAACAAAACTTGAGTAAAACACTAATCTTAGAAGTGGAAACCTGATGGTCCTTGCCTAGAAACTATTATAAGGGAAGTGAGTGAATGTGAGTTGGGTATTATATATGTACATGTTATGTTTTATATTTATGTATGTGATATTTACATAGTAGTCGATGTCGAGATCGCTTTCAACGTGCAAACTACAATGGCAGATCAGCGCGAGGGTGGAGGTGGTAGCGCCAGCAGTATTCAACACACGATATCAGCTGAGGATTTTCAAAAGCTATCTGATAAAGTTGTGGTACAGGGTCAGCAGCTAGCTAATTTCATGTCTTTTATGACGGCACGCATTATCGCTTTTATACAGGCCGACGCCACCACTACTATTTTGATTGTAGTACTTCTGGTGTTTGAGACCCATACTATTACTACTGATGATGTACGGTGTTGGACTAACGTAGTCACTACTCATGGATAACAGTTGACGGAGCTCCTTGTGATGATGCGAGAACATTTGGTTTCACCATCCCTGGTCGAGAACAAGAGGAAAAGAAAGAGAGGCAAGGGACGGAATGGAATGAATGAGGGATCCTGGGGATATGGATTAGAAATACCGACCATCATGAAAGAGCAGATGAGGCATGCCACATATTTTGAAGGGGATCAAGAGGGACACAACATACACAACTGCCCATTGTAAATGAATAGGTCTTCCTTACCAATTCAGGAATGACATGCACTATCACCATTATAGATCCGACAGACACAAGGGGACAGAGGCCGAGATGCATCAAAACCAAGGCAGAACCAAATCCAGAGCCAGATTATGGTTACTATACGGATGAGGCAACCAACTTGTTTTAGATGTTATCAGATTAGACGCATTAGTCAGTAATGTCTACAAACCGTGGGTAACAGCCAGGGACTGAGAGCAGAGCTGGAGGTAGCAACAATGGTCTACAGGGACAAGGGAAAATATAGAACTATATGTGTCACCTCAAAGATAGAGTCTGACACACAGTAGGGTGATCTCGACAGCATGGAGTAGACCACTGGCTTGTTATAGGTGTGGACAGACTGGACATAAGGTCAAAAAATGTTCACAACTCCCAAGTGTGAAACTACCTACAATATAGCCACAAGGTAGAGAAAGCCAACGTAGTGGCAGATCAAGACCCAAAGGTGGCACACGACTGTATCTAGGGTAAGCTTTTATTTATGCATTATTTACGTACTATCATGCCTGAACACAACAGTAGCTTGCACAAGATGATTTGCAGGTGAGTTGATGATTAAACAATCAAGAGCGTCCTAACATAATCCATGTTTCATGAGTTAGATTATTAGGATAATGGAAGTAGTGTTGCCTGATAAGCACACTCAAAACTTTCAAAAGAAAATTATGTCTAGTAAGGTTTCTTTTGAGTACTATGACCAAATTGTTGTGTATTAAGATAATGTGTATTTGGTAGCTGAGCATGGATTTGCCTACAGTAACATTTGAACCCAGGTTAAATGGTCAGTGGATCAACCTGCGGTAATTGAGAAGTACAGGCTTTGGGCTAGTATCATTTGAAATCTTGGCTAGGATAAGTATAATGAGAATGAAATTGAACTAAATAATCTTATATTCTTTAAATCATGAAGAACTAATAGTCGACTGGAAAGTGACTCTACTTTTAGTGATATGATTGAATTATGAGATTAAACATATAATTAAGTCAAGTTTAATTTTGAGGAAAAATTTTCTATTAGTTGAGAAGATTGTAATGGCCTAGAATTTACTAATAGTAAATTAGTCCCTAATCAGGGTTACCAACCCGTGACGTGAATCGAGAACGGGTACACGATCCCAATACTCAGTGTGAGGATCAAGAAATATGTTACTTTTGAGTGATGGATGCCTAGTGTGATGTATGTGTGTACACTACACCCGGAAATATATATTTAGTATTGTATTTTGTAAGTTTAGTGCGCGAGCAGAGACACGCCTCGCATGTCGCTGTCGGACCAAGGTAGAGAGTGATGTGATAAGTCCTAATTTAGTTTAATATGATTAATATAACTAATATAATGTGCCTATAATTGAATTTATGTAAATGAGGCCTAAATTAAAAAAATAAAACCACAAGCATTGATATGCCTCGGGATGCATATTGTCACCATCACTAGGTAATTTTTTGTTTGTATAGGTGTTAACATGGATGTTTTAGTAGGATGTAGGACCAATATGTAAGTCATTAGATTGTCCTAGTAATGGATGTTTACATAAGATCAAGGTCCACCAATGAACCACACCATTATATAATTCACCTAGTGGGTTTTTCATGCAAACAACCATTTTATTTCAAGCAAAGGAGAAAGAGACAAAGAGAGAGAGAAAGATCCAAAGTAGAGATTCCACATCATGCTATGGAAAACCAATCTCCATCACCACTAGGTAAACCAATCTCCATCACCACTTTGTGAAATTCAAACAAAAATTGTAGGTTTTGATTCAGTTCTTATTTTTCAAAAATTTAAGTTGGCAAATGACTTTGTTTTTAAAATCTAATTCCATATTTGGATTCCTTGTGGAATTCCACTAATTTTACTATAAAGATGTTCTTGATTTGGATTTGTTTTCATTAAGTTATGAATTTCTGAAGTTCATGAAGTTGTAAAAACAAAATTGAAAATTATGCATGTTGATGTTATGAACCAGTCTATGTAATTAGGTCATAACTTCCTCATTTTAAATCAAAATGGACTCATAGAAGTGGTGTTTGAAAGCTACAAAAGGGAACAACTTTTGCGTACGGAGATATTTTGAAGTTCGAATGTTTTCATGTCTAAAAAAACTCTGCAACTTTGATGATGAATCTGAAGTTTTTGGGTTCACAGTTTTGCTAATGTCCTACTGTTTTGAGCATAACTCCTTCATTTCTTATTGAATTGAGCTCATCTTTTAGTATGATGTTATAGAATATGTTTTTAAGCTTCGATAAAAAATCATGAGTTTTGAAGCTATGGTTTAGGAGAAATGAAATTTATAAAGTTGCTAGTCGGAATCTAAAACTGTATTGAGTCGTTGCGGTAAAACTTCCATATCTCATTCGATTCTTATCAAAATTGCACAAAAACCATAGTTCCAGAAAGCTAATACATAGCTCTAAACACTTTCCTTATTTATTAAAGTAGATTTCATGTTTTGGTAATTGAAATCAACGCATAAGTTGTTGCACCAAAATTTTCTTTATTTATTAAAGTAGATTTCAATATAAACGAAATATTAAAAAGGGCTGATTGTGAAACATTGGAATTTAAGACCACTAAACCAACCTAAAAAAGATAAATTTAAATTGTTATGACACCTCAGGAGCTTATTTAGGACTCACGAGGTGTGAAACGCAAGTTTTGAGTGGTCGAGAGCTGGTATAGGCTAGGAATTACGTGCATTTAAGGTAAGTAAACTTGTTGAGGCAATTATCTCGATTTTATTACATTACTGAGTTAATATACAATCATTTGGACTGTTTTAATGCTAATCTTATATTCCTAATGATATGCCTTGCATATACTTTCGTGTTTATGATTTCTTTGACTATAATCATCTTGTAAAGACTTTTCGCTTGGCATTCCTTGTTTTGGTTTTTTTCTATGATTCGATTATTTTATTGTTGTTGATCTCGGAGCTATTGAAATATCTTCTTAATAGCATGCTATGATTTGTTTGGCTCTCTTATTGGTGTATGTACACACCCATGCCAATATGTTTGTTGTGTGATACTTGTTTCTACAATCTTTAACATGAACTCTTCGATAAGCATAACCTAAGGAGCCTACTTTTGTAGGTGCCCTGACTTTATGAGTTGCACGATATTTGGGTTAGAATCCCTGGAGATTTCGGCACTCTATACAGCTGTTGTTCTACTTAATTCATTAGTAGAGTAGCTCACGGGGTTAGAGACGCAGGGGATGTCGGCATTCCACATAGTTGATGTTATTAGCGCAACACATGGGGTTAAAGTCCCTGGGGATGTCGGCTGACCAAACCTAGATTTGCATGATCATTTTGTTTATCATTCCTTGTAGAAGCTTGGCAGCTATTTGCATACTTTCCTTTTAGCTTTTTCTTATTCATAGCTATTGTATGCTTTCAGTTACCGTTATTTGTATATTTTGGAAATTTAGATGAATAGCCTTCAGGTTTTACTTTCTACTTTGTTGTACTCATCGTCATTTTTATGATGATGGGTGCAGGTCTATCCAGTAGCAAACCAGGGAAAGAGAAGACCGACCACTACCTTTGAGCCATTGGCGAGTGGTTTATGCTACTTTTGTAGGTGATCATTTAGTGTATTTCTTACCTGTCTTTTTGTATGATTTTGGGTTCTATATTAAGGTAAGAAACTTGACTTCCCAACTAATGCATGTATTACATGGTTTGATTTCTTGTGATCGTCTATTTTACCTAGCTTTCACAGTAGGTGTTTTGATTGTTGGGTTTTTGGGCTCATAAGTAGTGGAAAATTCAAAACAATTTTTGAAAAACCACAACATGACCGACAATAAGTTCCGTTAAACTAAATCTACAAAAGTAAACCACACCTTAATTTATGATTTCCTTCTCTGATTGTTTGATTTCCAAGATTTTCAAGTGTGCATCCTCTATCAAAAATCCACACATGAATGGTGACCACAATTTGGAGTACTAACCCCAAAGAGATTGAAAACGTTTTTCTTTTTGTGCTAAAATCCAGAGAACTTGAAAATAGCAAAAATGAAAATTTTATTTCATTTTAGAGTTTCAACCTTTATTTATATGTGTAGATAAGCCCTCACTTAAAATTATGTTTGTAATACAACTATTGTATTTATGTATATTAAGCAAATTACACATACGCCCTTATTAATAAGTTATCATATAACAAATCCTAAGGGCTTTATGTCATGAATTTTATCATATAAAATTTATTAATTTGGACCAATTGAAATTACGCAAAGCCATTCTTTTATCATATAAAACCATTTTGGTAAACAAGTCATAAGTGGTCTCTAGCAAGTCATTATGACTACCCAAGTAGCATGAATATCAAAATCGATACAACCTAATGAATAACAATATCATATCATTTTTCATGTGATATCCTTTGATTAAACATAAGGCATGGAAAGTCACCCTTAATGTTCAATCGTACTAACCTTGATATTTAGGTAAACTGAAAACATTCAAGTGACATTGATCATATCAATTCACATGGACTTGGCCATTATTAGTCTATCATATTGAGGGAACCACTGATATATCTTTTTATACGAGAGTAACAAATTCTATCTTAATTACATATTTTTACATATTATTCACATAATAACCAATCATAGTCTTTATAATCGCTTGATTAAAGACAATGTTTGATCATGTAAAATTACCATGTTCATAATATTGAAGTCTATGGTAATCTCAAGTTAAAGGACTAAATGATATACCTATCATGAGTAACACATATGATTTAATCGACGTGGTGTTCTCATAGCGAGTCGATCCAGTACCTTGTTCCCTAAAAAGTACTCATGATCTTAATTCGTGTCCCTGTACGCATGATCATCAATTAAGATTCACACTAGTCTTAATTCATTATAGTTCCCGGTATAATGACAAACTAGAGACATTTAGGATATTTCAAAAAACACCCATGGATCTTATTATAAGGTAAACATGCAATCACTTATAATAAAACAACAAACAAAAACCTTTATTTTATTAACTAAGATTATAAGGTAAACTATGTTCGTAGATTAACCTATGGCACATGCCCAAACATTGATAATGCTTTCGCTAATTTTATTAAGTCATCCGCTGGTAATATTGAAATGATAAGAAGTTATAATTATCTCTAAAATCACGAATAAGGGTAAAATAAATAATACTTATTCTAAACACGTATAACGAGGTGAATGAGACAAAAGACTAACTAATACATTGTTAAGTCCTATGTGGCGTAAATTATGGCTTAATGATGGGATTAGGTCGGGCGGTATCCCATTTGGGGAAATGGGTTGTTACTGTAAGACGTAAAGCTTAAGGAACAAGGACATCCTATTAATCATTAACAAGTGGTAGTATCATAGGGATGAGGAACTGACTTATGAACGAGAGTCTTACATGTGCAAACGATTCCCTAACCTATTTTGATTTCGGTAAGTTTTTTCCTAAGTTTATTCAATTTCGAGAACAAAATTATTATCAATTAGGAAGGTTGTAACGACCCTAAAACTCTGACCTATGCTACGTGGCATTTAAGGATCATGACCTGGCATGACATCATGTACTCAGTAAACTTTTGGGAGTCGACATCAAGGTATTTTATTTTTGTTTGATGGTTGTAGTATATACTTATGTTAATGCGTACAATTTCATTCATGATCAAATTATTGATTTTACAAGAGAGAGAGCTTCCTCGGGATGTACGTGCGCATTACGAGTAATTGGTTAGATTGAAAACTTGTAGAAATTTTAGTTAATCTATAACTTAGCTTCTATTTGATTTACTTAAGTGTATAAGATAAGTAGTAATGTCTATTTAAATTAACTAGATGAATTTTCTAAGTTTAAAGAAACAAAACAATAAATGATAAGCCATCAGATTTTTTAGATCATGGGATGGTCAAGGTGAAAAAGGAGTAATAGGATACTAGACTTTATTAGTGGCTATCTAGGGGCGCATGTGGCAAGTGAAGCTCAAACCTTTAATATTCCTATATATGTGTGAATTCGGTAGGTCCAAGGGATATGGTCGAAAGTTAGAAGGACTATAATAGACACTTGGACAACCTCATGTTGCTCAATGCACATCAAATTAGAAGGAAACAAAATTTAGGAAAAAGAAAAAGAAGCTTGAGGAAGGAAAGCACAAAGCTTGCTTGGAAGAAGGGAATTAGGACCAAAGAAATGGAGAATTCATACTAAGATCATAAAAGAGTCAAGCTAGTGTCAAGAACCAGCCTTAAGTAAGCATTTTTCTTCTCTTTATTCATGATTAGTGTGATGAAATATTGAGGTTTTTGTTATTGTTGCCATAATCTAGAGTTTGTGGTTTCAATTGCATCTCAAATGACTTTAATAACTGAGTTTACAATGCATTTGAGTCTCCAAATGAATTCCTTGTTCTTGAGTCTCAATTTAAGTTTGCATGAATATTGATTTATTTAAAATAATGAATGAATGATGTGTATTGTGATGTTGTTGATAAGTCAATAATTAGACAATATTCTATAGTTTATTTTAAGGTAATTTTAGATGTTACACTCGGTTTTCATTTTTTATTTTAGGTAATAATTGAAATATGCGAAGAAATGAAGTAAAAAGGGAAGAAAATGAAGGATTTAATCGAGTGGAAATGATACATAACAAATCATTAATGAATCATGGATCAACTGGAATTTACTATTGGCGATTCCTTAGCAGTTTGGGATTTGTATGTGAATCGCAAGACAAATCGATGGAGCACAGAGGCAGTTTTCCAAGGATTTAACCAGCAATTTGAGAATTAAGTGGAATCAGTCAGGAATCGCTAATTCGATTTCGAGAGTTTTAGATAACCACGAGACGTTTGAGTTAGTTAGGGATATGTACTAACTAGAATACTACATATATGACCCTATGGCTACGAAATCAATTGCCCTTGAGTACTTAGATCAATATTTCATTGCTCTTGGAGCCATAGTTTATTGTTTTAGTTTGTATATTTATTGTTAGTTGCTTTTGGAGACGATTTACAGATTCAAAATATTTGTTCAAGGGTATTCATCTATGTCTTTTATCTAATTTATTGTGATGTTTATTATGAAAATAAGTGAGTAGTTTATTAATCTAAACAAAATATAAACATGAACTTGATCCGTTTTGTGATGTAGTCATGATGAGCTGATTTTCTACTTAAAGTTTTAAACCAATCATATTATTTGATTTATCTATTTAATAAATTATTATTTGTGGATTATAATCATGGAACTTTGTGTTGCATGCATAGTCTAGAATGTGTATTGTGATATTTGAATTCAATATCTAGTTTAAAGTACTAATTATGATTGTTTAAAGGTCTATTACTGTTTAGATTTCCTAGTGGATCAAGATCTAAGTTTCACGACCCAAATTTCTAAGTCTTAGTGAATTCCTTAATGAGGATCATTGACCCGTGATGTGGGAGTCGCATCGACATACGTGCACTGACCGAGGCAAAGGGGTCGAGGTATATGTTAGATTTGTTGTGATGTATGTCTAGTGTATTGTATATGTGTAGGCTACTAAGTCACTCCTACTTGTATTTAGGTGTCGAGACATGAGTGGGGTCGCACCTTGCGATGCGTGCCAGTATGAGACTGGGGTAGAGAGTGATGTAGCAAGTTAATTTAAGTTAATGCAGCTTAATTAGTTGAATTTGATATGGCTATAGTTGATTTTATATTAAATGTAACCTAAGTTAGCAAATTAAAACATTAGTCATTTATATTCCTCGAGATACATGTTGACATATCAAGATACCAATTAAGTTTCAATTAGTGTTAGTTAGATGGAGTTAGTGGAGAGTAAGTGGAATTGTGTCTAGATGTAGGCCATTAGATTAGTCTTGAGATGCGTGTGTACTTTAAGATCAATGACTATAAATCAATCATAACTAATATATATAAGATTGAATGAGCAAACACATACAAATCCTTTCATTTCATTTGTAACTTAGAGAAGAAGGAATCTAAAGGAAAAGAAAACCAGAGGAAATATCAGCATGCTATGAAGATTTGGTGATTTGAATGTGTTAAATCAAACTATAAGTGGTGTACAAATAGGTAATTCTACTTACACCACTAATTTAGTATACTTTGATGTTTTTTTTCATATAAATGATAGGGATTTTGTTTCAAATGAGTTGAGAAACCTTTTTCATTGATTTTATGACTTAATTGAAGCATCAAATGAGTCCTCGAACCTCGAAATTCAAATTTGAAGTTTATTGGTAAAAAACATAATGATTTTAGTCATGAAATTGATTTTTACCAAATTCTGATATGAAGATGTTTTTAATTTTATAAACAAATAGAATTTTTGAATTCCTCGAAAAAAAATCAAAAAATTTGCTATCAAGAAAAATCATATTTCAATTTAAATTGACAAAGTTATGGTATTTTAAATTTGTAGGTGTTTTGATGAATTTTTTAATGAAAAACTATGATTTTGGGTTTAAACACTCGAGTCTGTAAATTTTCGAAAAATTGGTAATGATCAATCTGGATTTAGGTGTATTGGAGGCCTATGGATTATTAGAATGCAAGGTTGAGCTTATAATAAGAAACACAGGCTTGACATCGTGGCAACTCCGTGGGTGCAGAGTGCACGATGCCACCACAACGTCAAGACCTGAAGAGTAGTGAAATTTCTAATAAAAGTTATGTGTTTTTCTAATTGGTTTAATCTAACTTTGATAATTTGTATAAGTTTTAAAACACCCTAATTAACCTTAGGAAACTAGGGAAAAGTCTTGATAGGTTATTGGTGAGATACGGGGTGTCGAGAGGCCGAATTTGCCTAGGGACTTTGTATGGATTTTAATTAAACTAATTGAGATATTTATTTACATTTCATTCTAGTATTGTTGTTGACTGTCAGTCATTTGGACCGAATTATCTTTTGTATTTTAAATGTCATTACTTGTTATTTAATCTCATTTTATGAGTTTTCTATCATGGCATTGGTTGTTGGTTAAATACTTTCATTGACTCTAAATCATGTACTATATCATTTTTTATTGTTGAATTATTTGTTCAAATGGAATAGCATGCTATTAAGTAGGTCTTAAATGTTATTGTAATCTATTTTCCTTAGTGCATTAGATATGCAATTATATTTATTGGATTCTCAAACCATGTCATTTCTTGGGTTATGAAATTAGTTCTTTTATTTAGGACCACGATATGATAGAGCTGTAAGCGGCACACGGGGTCACTAGACTTTCGGGGTTTTCGGGGTCTCACCACTAGCTTATGCAGCACACGGGATATGGGACTCGGGGTTGTTGATAAGTATACATCACTTGTGATGGGCACTTGTGAGTATTTATATATGAGATGGGCATTTGTGAGGATGTAAAGGCATTCATGATATTAATTATGCCCTAAATAGTAGAACAATGTTGATATGATGTAACTCACTGCCGACCGACCTTGGTTCATTACTGCTAAGCCGAGTGTCAGTTTCATATTGTTTAAATGTAGTATCTTATAGCATGATTCTTTTTAGCATAGTTGCTATTGTTATGCTTTCAAATACTTGTATATTTGGAAATGTGAGAAAATGTCTCTCGGTTTTAATTTCTGCTTTCTTGTACTCACCGTCCTTTTCATGAGGTGCAAATTTGTCAAGTAGCATATCGAGCGAGGAGAAGATCGGCGACTACCTCTGAGCCAACAAAGCACTACTATGTATGATTTTTTTAGTTTTTTGTTTTATTGTATGACTTATATATATATGTATTTATATACTTTTGGGGTTGTATATGTGATATTACCCTGACTAGATACATGTTGAATAATTATCATTGTCGTTTTGTTGTATATATATATATGCATGCGATCTTTGTTTCTTGGTTTTCCACATATTTAGAATTTATGTTAAAAGCTTCCGCTAATTTGTTGAAACTTCCGCTAAGAAAACTTTAAATTGTATAACTTTTAATTAACTCTGATTTATTAATTGAAATAAGATAAGAATATGCTTATTTGAAAATTTAATTAGCAAAGAGAATGGTTTTGGATAAAGGTTGACTAATTCATTGTTAATTTCTACGTAGTGAGATTAATGCTTAATGACGAGATTAGTACGGGCGGTGCCTTAATTTGAGAAGGGGTCGTCACAGTTGGTATTAGAGACTACTTTAAAAATAATAATCAATCTATGAATTTTCATAAAACACAAATTTTATTCGTGGAAAACCAGATGATCCTTGACTAGAAACCATTAGTTGGGAAGTGAGTTAAAGGGAGATGGAGATATTGTATATATATATATATATATATATATATATATATATATATATATATATATATATATATGTTATCTATGTATTAGGTGATTCGCGTTTGCTATCAACTTGCAGATACCGATAGCTAACTCACGCGATAGCGGGGATGCAGGTGCTAGTGGCATCCAGCCTCCTATTCCATCAGCTAATAATTTTCAGAGGCTATCTGACCAAGTAGTTGCTCGGGGACAGTAGTTAGCGGATTTCGTTTCCATGATGATAGCACGTCTTGCTCCACTAGCGTAGACATCGGCCCCTACTACTACTATTCCCACATTACCAACACCAGCTACTCTGGTAGTACAGACTATAGCGATAGTGACTGCACCAGCCATTGAGATAGTTGATACACCGTATCCCACACCTACATCTTCTAGCTCGACGGTAGAGGTTCATTTGGTCAAGGATTTAATCAGACTGAAGCCAGTTAACTTTGAAGGTCGGCGAAATTTTGAGAAGATTGAGAAATGGATATTATCGCAAGAGAAGTTGCAAAGATTCTTGAGGTATAAGGACAGACTTCGGGTTGAGATTTCGTCGTATACATTGTAGAGAGATGCCGATGATTGGTATGTTGGGTTTTAAGGGTTCATACGCAGTGAAAAATTCAAAACAGTTTTTGAAAACCCCAACATGATCAAAAAGAAGTTCCATTAAACTAGATCTACAAAAGTAAACCGTACCTTAATCTAGGATTTCCTGCTCTGATTGTTCGATCTCCAAAACGTTCAAGCGCCCATCCTCTATCACAAATCCACACACGAATGGTAACCATAATTTAAAGTGCTAGCCCCAAGAGATATACAAAACATTTTTTATTTCTCTCCCAAAATCCAGAGAACTCAAAAATAGCAAAAAAAGAAAATATTCATTTGTTTTAGGGTTTCACCCTCTATTCGTATGTGTATATAAGCTCTCACTTAAAATCTTATTCGTAATACAACTATTGTATTTAGGTAGTTTAAGCAAATTACACATACGCCCTTATTAATAAGTTATCATATAACAAATCGTAAGGCCTTTTATGTCATGAATTTTATTATATAAAATTCATTACTTTGTACCACTTGAAATTGCGTAAAGCCATTCTTTATGTACGGGCCAATAGGTTCATGTGACGTTGGCAGTGAACCAAAATCAATTTGGTACAAAAGTCATAAGTGGTCTCTAGCAAGGCATTATAACTACCCAAGTAGCATGAATATAATAATCTATACAACCTAGTGAATAACATATATCATATCCTTTTGTCATGCGATATCCTTTGATTAAGCATATGGCATGAAAAGCCACATTTAATGTTCAATCATACTAGTCTCAATCATTAGGTAGACTGAAAACATCCAAGTAAAATTGATCATATCGATTCACATGGACTTAGTCATCATCAGTCTATCATATCTAGGGATCCACTGATATCTCTCTTTGTACGAGAATGATAAATTATAACTTGATTACACACCTTCACATATTATTCAAATGGTAACCAATCACAATCTTTATAATTTTTCGGTTAAAGACAGCGTTTGATTTTGTCAAATTATCATGCTCCAAATATTGAAGTCTATGGTAATCTCAAATCGAATGACTAAATGATATACCTATCATGAGTAACACCTAAGATTTAATCCATGTGGTGTTCAAATAACGGGTCAGTCTAGTACCATGTTCCCTAACAAGTACTCATGATCTTGATTCGTATTCCTATATGCATAATAATCAATTCACACTAGTCTTAATTCGTTATAGTTCCCAGTATAATGACCAACTAATTACCTTTAGAATACTTCAAAAAAATACCCATAGATCTTATTATACGGTAAATACGCAATCACTTATAATAAGACAACAAAAAAAACCTTTATTTTACTAACTAAGATTATAAGATAAATAATGTTCATAGATTGACCTAGGGCACATGCCCCAACATGGCGGCGTGTGACGATAGCTTATAATGGTGATTTCGAGTCTTGGGGTGCATTCAATAAGAAGTTCTATCAGTAGTACTTCCCACATGCGGTGATAAAGAGGTTGAGAAAGTAGTTCATGAACCTGAGATAAAGAGCTGATGAGCCGGTGATAAGCTACAAAGACAAATATAGCTATTTGAGACAGTTTGCTAGGGATCTAGTGATAGATAATTATGAGAATGTATACCATTTTGGAGATGGAATGTGGCCAGAAATAGGGGTTTATGTTGTTAATTCAGGTGTCAGGACCTTGGTGAGATTTATGAGCGTGCATTTTCTCACGAGACCTACTATTTGGTAGAGTTGCTGATAGGACATCATTGGGAGCGACTTTCTAATCAGATTAGGTTGTAGAGTTTGAGAGGAGGAGACGCAAGGCGAGGGGACAAAGGAGATGGGAGAGAGGTTCTCAGGGATCAAAGACAGCTACCTCAGTTGTGCCCTATGTATCATCCCCTGCGCCATTACAAAGTATAGTTGGTAGACCTCCCTTGCCACCACCAGTCAGACATGTGTTGTCAGCTCCTACTACTTTATCGGTTATTCCAGCACCACTTGCGCCAACTCAGCAACATCAAGGTGGTAGAGGTAGAGGTAGAGGTAGATGTCGAAATGGTTCCCGAAATGGACAAAGATAGGCACAGGCCAATGATCAGACATAGAGTCAGCATAGGCCAATTACTTGTTATAGGTGTGGTCAAGCTAGGCATATGATAAGAGATTGTCCATAGTTGGCAGCAGTAATTCCATAGCAGAGTCGAAAGGGAGTACACATGGTAGCATAGCCTGATGTCGATGCTACGCGAGGACTCATGAAGGTATGATTTCTATTTAATGGTAGAGATTTATATGTCTTGTTTAATTCAGGTTCTATAGTATCTTTCATTTCTGGTTGCATGATAGGCATTTTAAGGTTGACATCGGTTAGAGTTAGCGTATATTTGATTTTGAGTACCGCGAATGAGGATCAGGTTACCCTAATTGTCTTGTTAAGCGATGTCTAGTAGAGATAGGCGGAGTAAAGTTACATGTCAACTTTAGGGTTCTCAAGTTCTTAAACTTTGACGCACTTTTAGAGATGGATTGGCTAGCAGCGTATCATGCTCATATCGATTATTTTAGTAAGACAGTGATATTTGAGATTCCAAGGTTTCTGATATTCACATATAGTGGTGGTACAACGAGAGCCGAGGGCACTAGAGGTTAACTTGCGACTAGTGGAGAGAAAGAGACTCCGGTATCATTATACACAGTAGCAGAGAGTTAGGGACCTATACTTGAGGAGACTTCAGTTACTTGTGAGTTTCCAGATGTATTTCTAGAGGACATAAATTGTTTACCACCAGCAAGAGAGATTGACTTCATTATTGAGTTGGTACTAAGTACGAGACCTATTTATATACCATCATACCGCATGGCTTCGAAAGATTTAGAGGAGTTGAGGAGTCAGCTTAAGGATTTAGGATATAAGGGATTTATAACACCTTATATGTCGCCATGGGGGAGAATTTGTCCTATTTCTGAATAAGAACAATGGTATTTTGAGGTTGTGTATCGACTATAGGTAGTTGAACAAGGTCACAGTCAGAAACAAGTATCCATTACCGCAGGTTGACTATTTGTTTGATCAGCTAAGAGGAGCAAAATTTTTCTCCAAGATAGACTTATGATCAGGGTATCTGAAACGACCCTTCCCTGACTTAGGGTTGGGTCGCCTAGCCTAGACCGCCACTTAGGCCCAATACCTAAACCAGACCCAAATAACGGTCTGGCACGCTTGAAAAACCTGCGGAATAACATATAGACAATATGGCAAGATAATGCGAAATTTGAATTTAAATAAATACCATATGTCATAATCAACCGAACTATCAAATATCTCAAATTCATTTAACCAACTCAAAACAATATGAAATCTCCAAAAACTTCAAAAGCTTATAAATGTGTTAAACTAACTGGTGGAAGGTTGAACTACTCAACAGACTTGCCTAGGTTATAACCCTTATTAATAGTTTTCAAAACAAATAGTAAATATATCTTGTAATGCTCACGCTGCAAGAAAACTTCAAGCAATAGCATTCCCCTTGCCGCGATCTATCGCACTCGTAGATAAACATGTATTGTACATGGGGTGAGCTAAAGAACCAACGGAGCCCAAAAAAAGAAGAATTACGCTCAAATATTAAACATGCAAGTAATACCTATAAAACAAAATAAAGCTAGCTTGCATTTAAGATCAGAGTAACATTGAAATTTGTAGCATGACATCAATTTCCATCAAGAATAAGCATATCATATTCATAAAACATTTAAAGCAGATGTATGAAGTTTCAAAGGTTGTAAAACATAAGAAAATCAACTTTTACATGCAAAGGGGTTCCAAGAGGGATACATAGAATGTAATAGATATAAATGCAAGTATGTTGTCTCATTTGTCATTACATCCCCTTCCTGACTAATCATCATAATATAATAAATATGCATGGGTGACTTGATTCCACCGTGTGTCCACGGCTCCTCAAGAGGCCCGGGTGTAACGACCCATTTTATAAATGTCTCTTCAATTTACAGACGTGGACGTCAGCTCGGATCTACGTGGACGTCGCGGTAGGCTAGGACACTCGGGGACTTAGGTATGGTAGTTATGGTGTGTTGGTTGCTTATTTGTGGTGTAAATTTATTGAAATACATCGCATGTGTGTATGTTGCATCAAATACGTGCGAGATTGTGAGAACTGTATTCGCCTCGATATGCGTGTCGACGCGGGTACCGGGTAATTGACGGGACCGAATATTAGGTCGGGGAAACTAAAACACACAAATTATATAAAAATCGACAAAGTAACTAATATGGAATGGGTATTAGGTGGCTAGTGACGCGGCGGTACGCGTATATCGCGGTTCGGGCTTGAAATCGGGCGTCGAAACGCCCGAAAACGGGCGAGTGTCCCAGTTGTGTCACACTTTGGAGTCAATGACACAAGTCAACATCACCTATCCTTATCTAAACCACACTCCTACCACCTTTTCTTTCACACCTCACACACACCCCGTACACACCCCGCACACACACCGATCGGGAGGCCGAGAGAGGGAAGAAGGAACGCGGAGAGGAGGAGGAGAAGCCGGGAAGGAGAGAAAATGGAGGAAACATCACGATCGAGGTGAGTCCTCGTTGTTATTGTGGGTTTCGGTGGTTGGTCGTGGTGGTCGGGACAAGGGTTCGGCCATGGAGGTCGAACCGGGTCGCAGTGGTGATGGCAGGGGGTGTCTCCCCGCCATCGAGTCCACCGGGGTTGGGTTGGAGAGTAACCCCAACCCCAAACCCCAAATCACAGGAAAAAAAAAAATTGATCGAACCAGTAAAAATTGGTTCGATCAGAGGATGAAGATGCACACGCGCGCGAGCGTGTGCATCCCCCTCATGGGCGGGACCGGACGGGCCGGCTCGGCCCATGGGCCGAGCCTGGACCGGTTCTGGCCCGTGGTCGGGTCCGACCCGGTTGGGTCGACCCGACCCAAACCAAATTTCAATTAAAAAAAAAAAAAAAAAAGATAGGAAAAATTTGGGAAAAAAAATTTGGAAAATTCTGAAAAAATTGGGAAAAGTCTGAAAAAAATATATTTCCATAAAATAAATAGAAATTTATGAATTTCTATGAAAAATAACATATTTGGATATTTCGGACGCGACTTTTTGAGTGGTTTTGCCTCGAAAAGCGCGAAATAGGCAATTTGGCCTAAAAAGTTTAGAAATGTGTTGTAAATTTTCATGCTAAATTACATTATTGATAAATGGACATAGGTTGACACGGTGATCAATTTGTGACTAAGGACCCAGTGGACTTGGACTCGGGGACTGATTACGGGGTAGTAGAGCGCGTTGTGAGGTTTGTAAAACCCAAAGGAAAAACTCTTGAGTATTTATTTTGCTTTGTGATTCCATTCAATTCCAGTACGTCCTTGTGATTTTTCCTATATCTATATCTTGTCATTGTTTGCACGGTTGGTTAGTTACTCCCACCGGATTTTCCGTTGTGTGTCTATGCATTCTAGACCATAGCATGTGTATCAGGAATGCTCGGTGGATAACGACCCGAGGGAACTGCTACATGTGTCGGTGCGTCGTAGGTCTACGCCGGCCACCCAGAGGGATCAGGTGATAGCTAGTTGGGTACGCCCACTAGTGGGATCCTGGAAGGAAATCCCGAAGTATGGTTTAGTCTGACTAGAACAGACACACCCATTTGCACTTTATTGTTATTTACGCATGCGATGCCCTACTTACAGTTGTCTGTTTACATTCTGCATGTTTATTTAACACTATTTATTGAATTCCATTTATTTATATGAATGCTCGAGAGGAGTTCCTTGGGATTTTCTGATGGACTCGTCATCCATTTTCTTCGTGATGATTGAGTGCGATCCCAAGTACAAGAAAAGGGGATCTTAGGCGACTACCTCTCGATCGCCTACCTCTCGTGGATTACTTGTACGTGTGATTATTTTGATATTTTGATTCTTTTGGGAACTGGGGACTGACATGACCTTGTACATGCTTAGTTTTATATGGTACAGTTGTTTACCTCATACTTCTCAGGGTTTTTTCCACACTAGGATTTGTTTAATTGATTAATATTCCTTGCATTTAAGTACAACTTCCGTTGTACACATTATACACACACAAGTGGATACATTTCGAGACAGAGTAAGGACGGGCAGGTGTCGTACACATGTAGTAGGGCCAGCTGGCAAGGAGTACACGGAGACACGTCACCCCGGGGCGGCGAGGGCCGCCACAGTTGTTATCAGAGACCAGGTTGGCTTAAGATATTGTGACACTAACGCCACAGTTGGTATCAGAGAAAAGAAGAAGTCCTAAGACAATAAAACTTAATATATGAACTTAGATGTGGAAACCCGAAGTTATTGCCTTAAAACTTTAGTTGGGAAGTGATGTGATGCGGGTAGAGTTAGAACATGTATGAATGTTATATTTTCATTTTATTATATGATATACGTATATACTTCGAGACTGATCCGGAGCACATTCTCGATGGAGATTATGGACGGACGGTCTGGTACGCCAGTGGAGACTGGACAGCCTAGCGATGCGGTTAGGGATGTCCCAGTTACGGCGAGTATGGAGGATAGACTTTCGGCCCAGGAGACACAGATGGCCGAGGTATTACGGCTATTACGAGAGCAGACCGCGGTACTTGCGGCACTCACTTCGACTAGAGAGCCGTAGTTGTAACCGTACCGGCGGGGACATCTGTTGTTCCGGTGGTACCCCAGACGCCAGTTCAGGGGGTAGCGGCAGAGGCACCTACAGAGACAGCTACCGCAATCGTTGTTCCTTTGGAGACATCGACTCTTACGCCTCCACTCACGACGACGGACCAGGTTACTGCCACCCCCACTGCTGATACTCCTACTACATCGGTATTCGTCCTAGCACCAGAGGCGAGGTTATCGAGGGAGTTTTGAAGTTCCAGCCTGGATTCTTTTATGGAGGCGGTGACCCCGAGGCTGCAGGGAGATGGATAGTGTCTCATCAGCGTTTCCATAAGCCGATGAGGAACGATGAGACAGTACAGGCACGACTTTCTGGAGCTTGTTTGAGAGGGCATGCGGCAGTCTGGTGGACGACATATACGGATACTCATCCGGAACCGACGACATGGGCTGAGTTTATGGAGCTATTCTACGATCAGTATATACTTATGGAGGTTAGATTGAGACTGAGGGAGGAGTTCCTATCCTTGCGACAGGGAAATCGGACTTTGATGCGGTATATGGAGAGGTTCCGACATTTGTTGCAATTCTCTCTAGATGTCGCCGGGACAGAGCGCTTACAGATCTATTACTTGACCAGAGGGGTTGATGACAGGATTGCGTCAGCAGTTGTCTCGACCGGAGCCACGACACTGCAGGAGATCTTTGACAGGGCATTGGCTCATGAGACATACCTACTGCAGAGGGTTGCCAGACGTGTGACCGGTAGGGAAGGTACAGTCAAGGCAGAGTTCTCAGTCTAATCAGAGCCAGAAGAGACCGATGGATCATCCGGATAGAGGCTGGAGAGATGATAGACGGGAGAGGGGCCGTCGGGACGAGTTTCAGGGCAGTCAGTTCCGATATGAGGAGCCACAGCCTGTTCATACTATCACCTCAGCACCAGTGGATCGACAGAGGGCACAGCCACAGGAGTACCGTCAGGGTCGAGATCATAGGGGACATGACAGGGGTCAGGAAGACCGGGGTCAGGGTCCGAGATCGAGACGGACAGACGGGTAGACTGAGAGCCGTAGATGTCACCAGTGTGGCCAGAAGGGACACTTGAGGGCTGACTGTCGGACACCACCATCGCCACGACGAGCATCAGACCAGGCCAGAGATAGAGTACATGCGTTAGCACAACCAGATAGCGGGGCGACTAGGCAACTCGTTGAATGAGTCACATCTTGTCCTCAGTACGACTGCTGGGGATAAGATATACCATAACCGAATATGTTGAGACGTGATGATAGAGGTGGATCGAGTTTCATATTCCTATCATGCACGGATAGATTGTTACGGCAAGACGATAGAGTTTCATATTCCTGGAATACCGGAGTTTGTATTATTTGGATCAGCAACTGACTTACCCATCACGAGAGGCCGGCTAGCTACAGCGCATGAGATGGAGGCGGTTGCGGTGATAGTTGAGCCGAAGGTTCGAATGGAGGTCCAGATTGAAGATGTTCTGGTGGTTTGGGATTTTGTCACAGTTGAGGATACCGACCGTATCGATTGAACGGGTTGCCGATTGTCAGAGGGCTGATGGGCTCTAGGAGTGGGTCAGTGGTCTGTCCCGGAATTCGAAATGCATTGATTAGGCAGAAACCACAGATCGTTGTTTAAGATAGCGATGGAGGTTGTGGCTACCTGCGGATCAGGAGATACGGGATGGGATTCTAGAAGATGCACACCGGTCTCGGTACACAAGTAGAGCCTGAGATAGTTGTTGATCACATAGAGAAAATTCGACAAATTCGTCAAAAGTTGCGAGCTGCACGGGATGGACAAAAGAAATACGCAGATAGGTATCGCGAGGGTCGGAGCTATGCCGAGGGCGATATGGTGCATTTGAAGGTTTCTCCTTGGAAATGTCAACAGAGATTTGACATTAAGGGGAAACTGGCACCGAGATACATTGGGCCATACCGGATTGCACATAGAGTAGGCACTGTTGCATATCGGTTGGAGTTACCTGCCGAGTTAGCTGTCATCCGACATCTCACATTTCCATGTTGAGACTCGCTAGGTCAGAGCCGAGACCGACGGTTGAGTTGGGAGAGGTGGAGATACAACCTGACGTGACTTATGAGGAGAGAGCGATAGAGATCGTTGACCGTCGAGTACAGATTCTCCGGAACAGGGAACTCGTGAAGGTCCAAGTTCGTTGGCAGCTTCATAGGACGGAGGGACTCACTTGGGAGCTCGAGACAACGATGAGGACGCGATACCCTCAGCTATTCTCTAGTATAGGACTTTAGTTACAGTTAAATTTCGGGACGAAATTTTTTTAGTTGGGAAGAACTGTAACGACCCATTTTATAAATGTCTCTTCAATTTACAGACGTGGACGTCAGCTCGGATCTACGTGGACGTCGCGGTAGGCTAGGACACACGGGGACTTAGGTATGGTAGTTATAGTGTGTTGGTTGCTTATTTGTGGTGTAAATTTATTGAAATACATCGCATGTGTGTATGTTGCATCAAATACGTGCAAGATTGTGAGAATTGTATTCACCTCGATATGCGTGTCGACGTGGGTACCGGGAATAATTGACGGGACAGAATATTAGGTCGGGGAAACTAAAACACACAAATTATATAAAAATCGACAAAGTAACTAATATGGAATGGGTATTAGGTGGCTAGTGATGCGGCGGTACACGTATATCGCGGTTCGGGCGTGAAATCGGGCGTCGAAACGCCCGAAAACGGGCGAGTGTCCCAGTTGTGTCACACTTTGGAGTCAATGACACAAGTCAACATCACCTATCCTTATCTAAACCACACTCCCACCACCTTTTCTCTCACACCTCACACACACCCCGTACACACCCCGCACACACACCGATCGGGAGGCCGAGAGAGGGAAGAAGGAACACGGAGAGGAGGAGGAGAAGCCGGGAAGGAGAGAAGAGGGAGGAAACGTCACAATCGAGGTGAGTCCTCGTTGTTATTGTGGGTTTCGGTGGTTGGTCGTGGTGGTCGGGACAAGGGTTCGGCCATGGAGGTCGAACCGGGTCGCGGTGGTGATGGCAGGGGTGTCTCCCCTGCCATCGAGTCCACCGGGTTGGGTTGGAGAGCAACCCCAACCCCAAACCCCAAATAACAGGAAAAAAAAATTGATCGAACCAGTAAAAACTGGTTCGATCAGAGGATGAAGATGCACACGCGCGCGAGCGTGTGCATCCCCCTCATGGGCCGGGCCCAGAACGGGTCAGGCTCGGCCGACCCAAACCAAATTTCAATTAAAAAAAAGAGGAAAAATTTGGGAAAAAAAATTTGGAAAATTCTGAAAAAATTGGGAAAAGTCTGAAAAAAATATATTTCCATAAAATAAATAGAAATTTATGAATTTCTATGAAAAACAACATATTTGGATATTTCGGACGCCACTTTTTGAGGGGTTTTGCCTCAAAAGCGAAAATAGGCAATTTGGCCTAAAAAGTTTAGAAATGTGTTGTAAATTTTCATGCTAAATTACATTATTGATAAATGGACATAGGTTGACACGGGTGATCAATTTGTGACTAAGGACCCAGTGGACTTGGACTCGGGGACTGATTACGGGGTAGTAGAGCGCGTTGTGAGGTTTGTAAAACCCAAAGGAAAAACTCTTGAGTATTTATTTTGCTTTGTGATTCCATTCAATTCCGGTACGTCCTTGTGATTTTTCCTATATCTATATCTTGTCATTGTTTGCACGGTTGGTTAGTTACTCCCACCGGATTTTCCGTTGTGTGTCTATGCATTCTAGACCATAGCATGTGTATCAGGAATGCTCGGTGGATAACGACCCGAGGGAACTGCTACATGTGTCGGTGCGTCGTAGGTCTACGCCGGCCACCGAGAGGGATCAGGTGATAGCTAGTTGGGTGCGCCCACTAGTGGGATCCTGGAAGGAAATCCCGAAGTATGGTTTAGTCTGACTGTAACAGACACACCCATTTGCACTTTATTGTTATTTACGCATGCGATGGCCTACTTACGCTTGTCTCGTTTACATTCTGCATGTTTATTTAACACTATTTATTGAATTCCATTTGTTTATATGAATGCTCGGAGGAGTTCCTTGGGATTTTACTGACTGGACTCGTCATCCATTTTCTTGTGTGATGATTGAGTGCAGATCCTAGTACAAGTAAGGGCAAGGGGATCTTAGGCGACTACCTCTGACTGCCTACCTCTGTGGATTACTTGTACGTGTGATTATTTTGATATTTTGATTCTTTTGGGAACTGGGGAGTGACATGACCTTATACATGCTTAGTTTTATATGGTACAGTTGTTTACCTCATACTTCTCAGGGTTTTTTCCACACTAGGATTTGTTTAATTGATTAATATTCCTTGCATTTAAGTACAACTTCCGCTGTACACATTATACACACACACAAGTGGATACATTTCGAGACAGAGTAAGGACGGGCGTGTGCAGTACACCTGTAGTAGGGCCAGCTGGCAAGGAGTACACGGAGACACGTCACCCCGGGGCGGCGAGGGCCGCCACAACGGGTGACTTGGTTCCAGAGTACATCCACGACTCCCCAATAAGCCCTTGCAGAAATAGGTGACTTGGTTCCACCGTATTACTACGGCTCCCCAAGAGGCCCTTAAGCATGTAAGGTGACTTGGTTCCACCATATGAGTATGGCTCCCAATAGGCCTTACATGAAGTCAACCAAGGTAGGTAATGACCCCATCCCAAGTCCTTTTATTAAAATCATGAATTCTAGGTATACTAGTAGCAAGCCACATTTAATAGATGAGCGGGGCTCCACACTTACCTCGACTCACCGAGTTAGACTCTCTCGGTCGACCTCGCACGTACGAGGCTCGATGTGAACCTCTTTGCGGATCTATACAATTTAAACAACAATCGCATTATTACATGATTCAAAATCCAAAATTAATTGTTATTCAATTACTTCGGGGTGGGGCCAACTACGGCGATCTCGCGGGTCCCCAGTCGCCCTTGAGAGGGTTGTGTATGGGCGCCCACCCCAACCCATTTGAAAACATAATATTATCATTTTTATTTATAATATATATTTATATATAATATTTTATTATATTTCATCTTTATTTTTATTTATTATTATTTATGATTATTATATTTTTTTATTTTTAATTTTATGTTGACCGGTCAAAAACAGTTGACCGGTTCCCACGTGGTTGACCGAACCAGGAGCAATGCTCCTGGTTCGTCCACCACATGGGAGGGGGAGCAGGGAAGCAATTGCTCCCCCCAGTTGCTGCTGGCGACGTCCCTGCGCGGCAGCTGGGGCATCCGCCGCGATTGGCCGCGGGATCCAGACCGCTCTGGCCTGTTGCGGCTCCGACAGCCGCCGTGGGAGGGGTGACTTTGGGTGCCACCCTTTATGTTTATAATTAATCAAATCAATATTAAAAACCAAATGGGTAATTCCTCGTTTGTGAATTCTTTTGGCTTGATCTCCCTCTTCTCTTGTTCTTTCTCCCCCTCCTTTTCCAATATCTAGGGTTTGTAAACTAAATGTGGTGGCGAGGGTATAAGATTTGGTTTATTTTATATTAGGGTTAATTTATTTAGGGTTTGGGGGTAAATTACTAGGTTGCCCCTATAGTGGGTCAACTTAATTTATCAGGTCATCACAACATCCCCAATTTCAAAGAACTTTCGTCCTCAAAAGTAAAATAATCTTGCACTTTATGGTTCGAAGAGAAATGAAAAGTTCTCTATCATATAGTCCTCCTATTCCCGAGTCAACTCATGTTCTCCATGGAATTAGCACCGAACTTGCACCAACGGAATTTCTTTTATTTTTTAACTGATGTGAATCCGCTCCTGTAAAATTTGACTATACATTCGTGAAATAAAAACTTACTCTTGAATCTAACTTTTCAATAGTATTATTTTTGTCCCACAAGCCGAAACTTACAAAGTCTGCCTCATATGAGTCCCAATAGAATCATTATATCTTAGCTACATGCCTAGTCCTTGTATCATCACGTATTTCTGGGCATTCTTTTGTAATCTTCACTGAAGTTGCAACGTGCACCAAGTCATTCAACCAGCAATTAGAAAGAACCATACTGAGATGTGATATGGTGTCTATCTGTGTGGAGAAAAATCTCTATCATTTAGCAACAAATACACACTACCAACTGGAAGTAGGAACAAGGATAGCTATCTGCTATGATATGAACACTAGCACACCATCTCTATCACCATCTCGATTACACATATCCATGAACGACTTATCATGTCGTTGCGATTTATCTGTGAAGGCTTCATATGTGCATACATGATATTCCTTTATTGAATTATACCTTAACATCATTGTCATTACACGTTTATCGACCTTAATTTATGTGGGTTCATAATTCAAGTCAACCTTTGACCAACGGTCCACCTAGTAACTTCTCTGTCACATTTAACCGTTTACTTACACATCAAGCTTCCGTCCTTGGTAAGCTGTGGAATCATCATCATCATTGCTATCCCTAAGTGGCTTTCGATACTCATTTGTGTGCATTTTATTACATCGTAATTTTTTTGTTTCATACAAAGCCTCCTGTTATTACTCGAATTTATGGAGACTTTTCGTATCGCATCCTCATACTAATCTACTCTCACGATCCTGGGTGACCATTTTAAATTCTTTTCACGTTGTTGAGGTTCACAGTTATTACACGATCGTCTTTTATCGTTCCATCGAGCCAACTCTTAGTTCTTATAGTTCATTTTGAACTTCTCTCACTGAGAAATCAATTATGGTTTAGCTTCCATGTCTTTTCTTGAAACTATATAACCCATACCTTGGGTTTTGTCATTAAGGACTCATAATCTCATTATGATCCAATTATTTTAAGTTCATAATTTACCTTCAACATTTTAATTTGTTGCTTGTGTGCATTACTAATGTCGTACTTTCATTAAATTTTGTTTCCCCTACTTAGTAAGTAAAGTGCACGACTGTGTACTTAGTACTTAGGCAAGCGTACTCGCACGTCATGCCATTTAAAGCTTTGGTTTAATGGTATCCAAACTCACATTTATACACACTTCCAGAATTTTCTTGCAATGCTAAGCTGGTGGTTTCCATTTTTAAGATCGCATTAAGATCTCGAGCTTCCGAGTGTAAAAGACACATTCTATTTAAAAACTCTTAACGGTGTCAAATTTAGAAGATCTCATCTCCACCTTGAGGTATATGTCTCATTACCAGCTTAATATGTTTTTTTCATCTTTCATAGTTATCGTATTGTTCGTGTTACACAATATGAACTTCATTGGGAATCGATCCAAGCTTAAGATCCCCAACTTTAAATTGTCAACCTATCATTGGTTCAAGCCTTTATCCTTTCCAAAACTGTATAGTTTGGTAGTCCAGGTTCTTACAATAACGTTTACTCTTATCGAAAAGTTTTGGGTTACTTTTCACACGTAATTATTATTATTTCCTATGACGTCACCATTTTGATTAAGAATTTTAAGTTTCGAGACACAATACTCTCACTTGAAACTCCAATGGCTACAAACGTTATCGTAGTAAGTGTCTTCCCTATTGGAATCACAGTTCTTCATACCACCAATTTATTATATTTTTTTATACGAGTCGATCCTATCTTAGGATCCCCAGCTTTAAAGATTCAATCATCATTGACTTCGGTTAGATGACATTAGTTACCTTATTTATCTTTTGCCATTATTTTCATTTAACTACCCTTACGATCATGTTAGGTTCCCTTTGCCTCAATAGTCGTTAGTTCATGTGTCCATTAACGAATAATCATACCAACAGTATTCTTTTAGATGTATATCCCTAATTTTAATGATTCACCTATCATCGGGTTTATTGCGACAGCATTAACATTAATCTACACTCTTCAAACTGTACAAATTCTGAGTCATATAAAGCATTTAATTTTGAGGCATTCCTTAATTTTTCAATTAAGGTACCGTCACTGCGTACCTCACATTCATTTTGAAAAAGATTTATATATCAAATTCTGAAGTCCTTACGACATCTATAAATCCTAATTGGCAACGTGATCTTCAAACGCAGCAACTCATCGAAAATAGTCCTTGACTGGGATCTCTAATTTTAGTAACTCGCCCAACTTCGAGTGTACTAGTTTGACATTTTGTATTCACTGGATTTCTTTATTGAGTTGTTGTGAGGTAATCTTTAACTTCTCATTTACTTATCATTATGACGTGTTCTTATATTTTGCATTAATCATCATTTTAGGATTCCTCAATTTCGATATTCAACCCATTGAATGTTGGTTTAGATTTAACTTTCTTCTATATAAGGTCGATCAAAACTTGAGGAAGGTGATTCAATTTCCTTTATGTCAAATCCAAATCGAAACTTCTTCAAAGTCTTGAGTTTTCATCAAAAATCATAATCCCAAAATAGAGTCATTTTCACGAAAAATATAAAACTATCCTCGTATTTTCGGGCGACTGTAAACACCTTTTTAAATCAATTTGGTCAATGCCAATTTAAAAAGAATAGATCATAATACCACACAAAGTTTTTTATTTTATCTGTTCATGGGATGATGGTTTAGATACAAATCGTTACGTTGCATTTCATTAAGTCCAACTTTAAATTCAGTAAAAACTCTTTTGTATAACCGAATTAGGTTCGAACTGTCTTAAATTCAATCATCCAGGAAATATCAACAACATTTGCAAAACTCATTTCAAGATACTTCATTTTATTTAAATATCTTTTCGGCTTCTCACAACGAGTTGAAAACTCATAAATCGAGTTCACCCCATTTCAATGATACAATTCACTTAGTATAGATATTGAGCAAAATTACGACAATGTGTTTTTTTTTGAAATACATGGAAGTCTATTCACTCTATTTTCATTTTTTAACACTAAGGAAAATGAATCATTTCCTTTCATTCTTGCTTACGCTTTCAAAACTTGTAAAACAAGCAGAGTTCTTCCTTAAAACTTCATGAAAGTGTGATAAATATTAACTCAGATCGACGCAAAAATCATGATCTAATATAGTCATTTTTTTCTTAAGGAAAATAGATTACATAAAAAATAAAATTCGATTGTAGTATTGACCTTTTAGTCGAACTTAGACTAATTATTCTCATCTTTAATCAAGAATTAGACGTTTAAGAGTACACGTGTTCTTCCTATCTCAAATTAAGTTTTCAAGTTTAACTTCATAGCCAAAATATCTTAACTTGATTTATTTATGTACAAGACTCATTTGCATCCTTACTAGAATCATTAACTTCTTTTAAACATGTATTATGAATTTTAACCGTGTTATTAGAATTTCGAGGGTCAAAATTGCTTCTCTATGATGTGACTACGTCACTACTCCCTTTTGTATATATAGCGTGACATCTCACTGCCCTTTCAATGCTCATGATTCTTGTCTCACTATTTTATTTACTACTCTACTATTTTGTATAGGCGCATCTGCATGTAATTCCAAACCAAGTCTTATTCATTCTAGCAATAGTGGGTCCTTTTTCTTAGCCGTAGTTGTTGCAAACATCACTTGAAACGCGTGTGAACTCTCCCAAAGAGTTCTACTCAATTTTTTGCGCCGTCCATTGCCCTTCCCTTCACGTGGAACTCACATTCCTAGTCTTAAGAGAAGAAAATTATCTATATATCTAGCGATATATTTATAATATATACATGGTAGCAAATAATCATCATAATAAATCTTTTTTTATCAAATTTCTTATCTCTCATCCCATCCTAGAATTTTGTCATTTATGTATGTTAAGACGAATTTGAACCAATGTCCCATACCATTGATTTGTCTAACTTACTTGACCTTTAAATCTTAAAGGCTTTAAAAACTTAAGTTCCACTAACCTAACGTTTCCCTAAGTTTTAATCCCTACGCTTTAATACCAACTGAAATGACCCTTCCCCAACTTAGGGTCAGGTCACCTGGCCCACACCGCCACTTAGGCCCAATACCATAACCAGACCCAAATAATGGTTTGGCATGCCTAAACAACCTTATGGAATAACATATAGACAATATGGCAAGATAATGCAAAATTTGAATTTAAATAAATATCATATGTCATCATCAACTGAACTATCAGATATCTCAAATTCACTTAACCAACTCAAAACAATATGAAATCTCCAAAAACTTTAAAGGCTTATAAATGTGTCAAACTAACTGGAGGAAGGTTGAACAACCTAACAGACGCAGGTTACAACCCTTATTAATAGTTTTCAAAACAAATAGTAAATATATCTTGTAATGCTCACGCTGCAAGGAGACTTCAAGCAATGGCATTCCCCTTGCCGCGATCTATCGCACTCGTAGATAAACCTGTATTGTAAGTGGGGTGAGCTAAAGAACCAACGGAGCCCAATAAGAGAAGAACTACGCTCAAATATTAAACATGCAAGTAATACATATAAAAAGAAAATAAAGCTAGCATGCATTTAAGATCAGAGTAACATTGAAATCTATAGCATAGCATCAATCTCCATAAAGAATAAGCATATCATATTCATAAAACATTTAAGCAGATATATGGAGTTTCAAAGGTTGTAAAATATAAGATAATCAACTTTTGCATGCAAAGGGGTTCCAAGAGATATACATATAATGTAATAGGTATAAATGCAAGTCCGTTTTCTCATTTTTCATTACCTCCCCTTGTTGACCAATCATCATAATATAATAAATATGCGTGGGTGACTTGATTCCACCGTGTGCCCACGGCTCCTCAAGAGGCGCGGGTGACTTGGTTTCATCGTGCATCCTCGACTCCCCAAGAGGCACTTAAGCATGTAAGGTGACTTGGTTCCACCATATGAGTATGGCTCCCCAATAGGCCTTACATGAAGTCAACCAAGATAGGTAATGACCCTATCCCTAGTCCTTTATTAAAATCAGGAATTCTAGATATACTAGCAGCAAGCCACATTTAAAAGATGAACGGAGCTCCACACTTACCTCGACTCGCCAAGTTAGACTCTCTCGGTCGACCTCGCATGCATGGGGCTCGATGTGAACCTATTTGCGGATCTATACAATTTAAACAACAATCGCATTATTCGACGAGTCGAAATCTAAAATTAATTGTTATTCAATTACTTCGGTGTGAAGGCCCACTACGGCGATCCCGCGGGTCCCCCGTCGCCCGTGAGAGGGTCGAGTGTGGGAGGCCCACCCCAACCCATTTGAAAACATAATATTATCATGTTTATTTATAATATATATTTATATATAATATTTTATTATATTTCATCTTTATTTTTATTTATTATTATTTATGATTATAATATTTTTTTATTTTTATTTTTGTATTGATCGGTTCCCTCATGGTTGACCAAACCAGGAGCAATGCTCCTGGTTCATCAACCGCATGGGAGGGGGAAGCAATCGCTCTCCCCAGCCATGCCGCGCCGACGTCCTCCTTGCAATGACTGGGGGCGTCCGGCACGACTGGCCAGGGTCGAGAGAGCACTTCGGTCAGTCGCGGCTCCGACAGCCACCACGGGAGGGGTGGCTTTGGGTGCCACCCTTTTATAATTAATCAAATCAAGATTAAAAACCAAATGGGGAATACCTCGTTTGTGGAGTCTTTTGGCTTGATCTCCCTCTTTTCTTGTTCTTTCTCCCCTTCTTTTTCTTTGATATAGGGTTTGTAAACTAAATGCGGTGGCTAGGGTATAAGATTTGGTTTATTTTATATTATGGTTAATTTAGTTAGGGTTTTGGGGTAAATTACTAGGTTGCCCCTATAGTGGGTCAACTTAATTTATCAGGTCATCACATTATCATCAACTTAAAATTCGGGATGAGGATCGGTCTAAGACAATGTTCAGTACGAGATATGGAAACTATCAGTTTACAGTTATGTCATTTGGTTTAAGCAACTCTCTTGCCATGTTTATGGATTTGACTCATTGGGCGATGTGACTATTTCTTGACCGCTTCATGATAGCTTCCATCGATGATATATTGATACATTCGTGGACTCGATAGGGTCATGAGCAGCACCTCAACGAGACATTGCAGACTTAGAGGGAGACAGACTCTACACCAAGTTCAGTAAGTGTAGATTTTGGTTATCCGAGGTCAAGTTTTTAAGATATGTTGTTTGAGCAACAGGTATTAATGTAGATCCGTCCAAGATTCAGGTTATTATGATAGGCCGGCACCAACGCCAGTCACAGAGATCAGGAGTTTTTTAGGATTAGTAGGATATTATCGTTGGTTCGTATATGATTTTTTGAAAATCGCTTGACCAATTAACAGATTGATCAATAAGGATATCAGATTTGATTAGTCTGAGGAATATGAGAAGGCATTTGCTTAGCTAAAGAGGTTGTTGACTACTGCACCAGTGCTGATATTATCAAAGGTTGGACAGGGAATCCCGGTATATACAAATACTTCTCATATGGGTTAAGGATGTGTATTGATGTAGGACAAAGGCAACGATTGCTTATGCATCTAGATAATTGAAGATATATGAGAAGATTTATCTTACTCATTACTTAGAGTTGACAGCGGTGGTGTTTGCTCTGAAGATATGGAAACATCATTTGTATGAAGAAAGGTTCACACTCTAAAGTGATCATAAGAGTTTGAAATAACTCTTCATACAGAAAGAGCTGAACATGAGACACGACAGATGGTTGGAGTTTCTAAAGGATTGCGACTTTTCTCTGGAGTATCGCCCAGGAAAAACTAATGTAGTTGCTGATGCGCTAAGTAAGATACCTACTATAGATGCTGACGTTTTTAGATGTCATATGATGCATGAGTATGGATCACTCGAGGCAGTAGCGATGATGAGTCAGTCAAATATTCCCACCGACACTCGAGTGATGATTCGTGCACATATAAGGCTACAGACAGTGTCTATAAGAGAGTGTTAAAGGGTTAGATAGCCGACATCCAATACCTGAGGTTCAATGAGTTAGCTCAGAGTGGTGATTGTGTCGATTGGACAAAGACGACAGATCAGTGTCTGAGATTCAGAGGCAGATTGTGGATATCATCAGTGGCAGAGCTGAGAGATAAGATTCTTTAGGTTGTGCCAAGATGTACCATGACATGAGGAGACATTTTTGGTGGCCTAGGATGAAAGCGGACATGTCGGAGTTCATTAAGAATTGTGGGATTTGCTAGTAGCTTAAGGCTGAGCATCGTAGACCTTGAGGATTATTCCTGCCACTGCCCATTCCATGATGGAAATGAGAAGACATAGCCATGGAATTTGTCTGAGGATTGTCGAAGACTGCCCGTCGACACGATTCTATCTGGTTAATAGTGGACAGATTGACAACATTTGCCCATTTCTTACCAGTTGTAGCTCACTACACATTTGACTAGTTTAGCATATTGTTCGAAAGGGAGATTATCAAGTTGCAAGGGTACCAATGACTACTATCACATCAGATAGATATGCTATGCATACATCCAAGATGTGGCGGAGTATGCAAGAGCAGTATGGTACGTGTCTACTATTCAGTACAATCTTTCACCCTCAGACAGATGAGCAGACTGAGAGGTCGATTCAGGTTTTTGAGGATATGTTCAGGGCTTGTGTACTTGAGTGTTTCGGATTTTAGGAGGAGTAACTACCGTTGTGTGAGTTTGCATACAACAACAGTTATCAGGCTAACATTGAGATGGCACCATTCAAAGCTTTATATGGCAGACTGTGTCACTCACTATCTTGTTAGGTTGAGCCAGAGGACTGAGAGTTGGTAGGGCCTAAAATTGTTGTTGATCACACAAAGAAGGTTCCACATATTCACCAGTGGCTTAAAGGGGCCCAGGAGAGGCAGAAGACATATGCAGACACATATCGCAGCAATCTCACAAATGTCAATGGAGCCTTTATGTATTTGAAGGTTTCTCTTCAGACAGGTCTTCATAGATTTGGTTTGAAAGGCAAGTTAGCACCGAGATTCATCAGGCCTTTCAAGATCAAGAGACGGGTTGGGAAGGTTGTTTATGAGCTTGAGTTACCACTACGGATATCGGGGATTCATTCAGTCTTTCTTATTTCTATGCTTCGACTAGTTAAGTCGAAGGCAAACATATGATCGACGTTTGACCTAAGCCAAATTGACCTGAGCTAGGATGTGTCTTATGAAGAGCAGCCAGTACAGATCCTAGATCGAAAGTACAGCAGTTGAGAGGCAAGTCTATCTCGAAGGTGTTAGTAAAGTGGAAGTTCCATAGAGATTCGAAACTCGCTTGGGAGCGGGAAGACTTTATATGAGATAGGTTTTTGTACCATTTCAAGTCAGGTATAACTTTAACCAAGTTTAATTTTGAGGACAAAATTTCCATTAGTTGGAAAGATTTGTCACGGCCCAAATTTTTAAATCTTAGTTAATTCCTCAATCATGATCATTGACTCGTTGCGTAGGACCCGCATCGAGATACGTGTACTGACCGAGGCAAGGTGGCCGAGGTATATGTTAGATTTGTTGTGATGTATGCCTAGTGTATTGTATATGTATAGGCTACTAAGTCACTCCTACTTGTGTTTAGGTGTCGAGACGTGAGCAATGTGGTAAGTTAACTTGAGTTAATGTCGCTTAATTAGTTGAATTTGATATGGCTATAGTTGATTTTGTATTAAATGTAAACTAAGTTAGCAAATTATAACATTAGTCATCGATATTCCTCGAGATATGTGTTGACGCATCAAGAGACCAATTGAGTTTCAATTGGTGTTAATTAGATGGAATTAGTAGAATGTTAAATGAATTATGTCAAGATGTAGGTCATTATATTAGTCTCGAGATGCGTGTGTACATTAAGATCAATTGCTATAAATCAGTCCTAACTAATATATAAGATTGAATGAGCAAGCACATGCAAATCATTTCATTTCATTTGTAACTTAAAGAAGAAAGAATCTAAAGGAGAAGAAAATCGATGGAAAGATTCGCAAGCTATGAAGATTTGATGATTTGAAGGTGTTGAATCAAACTATAAGTGGTGTACAAATAAGTAATTCTACATACACCACTAATTTAGTATACTTTGACGAGTTTAGTCATATAAAAGATAGGGATTTTGTTTCAAATGAGTTGAGAAACCTTTTTCACTGATTTTATGACTTAATTGAAGCATCAAATGAGTCCTTGAACCTAGCATTTCAAATTTGAAGTTTATTGGTAAAAAATAATGATTTGAGTCATGAAACTAATTTTTACCAAATTTTGATATGAAGATGTTTTTACTTTTAGAGACTAATAAAATTTTTGAATTCCTTGCAAAAAATTAATAAATTTGCTATCAAGAAAATTCAGATTTCAATTTAAATTGACAAAGTTATGGTATTTTGAAGTTGTAGTTGTTTTGATGAATTTTTTATAAAAAAAAAAACTATGATTTTGGGTTTAAACACCTAAGTCTGTAGATTTTGGTAAATTGGTGATGATCAAGATTGGTTTAGGTGTATTGGAGGTGTAAAGATTATTATAATGCAAGGTTTAACTTTTAGTACGAAACAAGGGCTTGACGTCGTGGCGACACCGTGGGTGCAGAGTGCACAGCGCCACCACAACGTCAAGACCTGAAGAGTAGTGAGATTTCTAATTGAATTTTGAAGTTTTTCTAATTGGTTTAGTCTAACTTCGATCATTTTTATAAGTTCTAAAACACCCTAATTAACCTTAGAAAACTAGGGAGGAGTCTCGAAAGGTTATTAGTGAGATACGCGGTGTCGGGAGGCCTGATTACCTTAGGGACTTTACGTGGATTGTAAGTAAATTGATTGAGATATTTATTTACATTTCATTCCAGTATTGTTGTTCATTGTCATTCATTTGGACTTAATTCTTTTTTATTCTAAATGTCATGACTTGTTGTTTCATCTCATTTTATGAATTTGCTATCATGGCATTGGTTGTTGGTTAAATAGTTTCATTGACTCTAAATCATGTGTTATGTCATTTTTTATTGTTGAAGTATTTGGTCAAATGAAATAGCATGCTATTAGGTTGGTGTTAAATGGTATTTTAATATATTTTCCTTTGTGCATTAGATATGCAATTATATTTGTTGGATTCCCAAACCATGTAATATCCTGGGTTATGAAAGTAGTTCTTGTATCTAGGACCACGATGGTCACTTGACTTTCGGGGTTGTCGGTATCTCACCATTAGCTTGTGCTGCATACGAGGTATGGGACCCAGGGTTGTTGATAAGTATACATCACTTGTGAGGGGCACTTATGAGTATTTATATATGAGATGAGCATTTGTGAGGATGTTAAGGCATTCATGATATTAACTACACCCTAAATAGTGGAATAAGGTTGATGTGATGTAACTCACGGCCGACCAGCCCTAGATCATTACTGCTTAGCCGAATGTCAGTTTCATATTTTAATTGGAGTATCTTATAGCATGATTCTTTTTTCAGCATAGTTGTTATTGTTATGCTTTCGGATACTTGTTATATATTTGAAAATGTGAACAAATGTCTCTTAGTGTTACTTTCTACTTTCATGTACTCATCGTCCTCTTTATGATGGTTGGTTCAGATCTGTGGAGTAGCAGACCGAGCAAGGAGAAGATTGGCGACTACCTCTGAGCCAACAAAGCACTGCTACGTTTGATTTTGTAGGTTTTTAGTTTTATTGTATGACTTATATATTTCTTCATATATTTTAGGGGTTGTATATGTGGGTTGAGAGATATTACCCTAACCAGATACATGTTGATATATTATCATCGTTGTTTTGTTGTATATATGCATATGATCTTTCTTTCCTAGTTTTCCACATATTTAGAATTTATATTAAAAGCTCCCGCCAATTTGTTAAGACTTCCGTTGAATAAACTTTAAATTGTATAATTTTTAATTAACTCCGATTTATTAATTGACATAAGATAAGAAGATGCTTATTTGAAAAATTAATTAGTAAGGAGAAAGGTTTTGGAAAAAGGCTGACTAATTCATTGTTAAGTCCTACGTGGCGAGATTAGGGTTCAATGACGGGATTAGGCCGGGCTGATCCCTAATTTGAGAAGGGGTTATCACACTAAATTTAATATTGAAGTGGCTTTCTGAATGTATTAGATTTAGTAGTTTGAAGTTTTAACGTAACGTAATGCGATTTTATTGCTAAAGTTGGTCTCTTTGAGTTTTCAAAGGGTTAATTCAATAAAATTAGAACATTGCTTTTCCACATGTATAAGGAGAACTGATGGCTTGATAATGGCTATCTACTTACTTATTGACAAGTAAATAATTAGACATGTTTCATAGTTCATTTTAGGATGATTTTATATGTAAAAGACTATTACAAGGGATTTTCTCTTTTTTTATATTTTAGATAATAAATGGAGAATATGAAAAAATGAACGAAAAATGGAATATTATAAAGGAATTAAACAAGAAGAAGAAGTATATGAAAAATTATCACTAAGGAAGCAAAAAAGAACTGGAAATAAACCATCGATTCTCAGTGATTTCGGGATGCACTGAATCGCAGTTTAAATCGATGGACACAAGAAAAAACCTGTGAGCTCAAAATTTTAGATTTAACCAGCGATTCTTGACTGGCATAAATCTATTTGCATCGTTGGGCTAGATCTCAGGATTTTTGGATAACTACGAGTTGTTTGAGTTGTTTAGGGACGTTTACTACTTATAATACTATAAATAAGAACCTTATGTTTTGAAATCATTTGACCTTGATCGTATTTTGAAGCTTAGAAACCTTGATTGTTTTTGGAACCATAGTCTACTTAGTTTACATACATTGTCTATTATTTTGAATATTCAAGTATTTTAATTCAGATGTATTTTCAATTATGACTTTATTTATATTATTGTAATGTTATTTATGATTATGAATGAGTAGTTTGTTTGATTTAAACAAAGTCCGAACGTGAACGAGATCCATTTTGGTAATGTAGTTATAATGAGATGAATATGTGCTTAATGTTTTAAACTTAATTGTATTCTTTGATTTACTGATTTAATAGGTTAATATTTATTCATTTTAATCATGGATAATCTAGGTTTTGTATGCATAGTTGCAAATATGTATGTGATATATGGTTTCATTATGTAATTAAAGTAGTAATTTTTTATCTCGCTTGTAAATGATTATTTTCCTGTTCTTTATCATTATTGCGCATCAATACAAACAAAAGGATTCATTAGCCTGAATCATTACATATCAATACAATATCAAGATTTGGTTGATCTACTATGATTGTTGGAAAGGCAAACGCCGTTTAAATATTTTAAGCGAATTTGAGATCTAAATCTAGTGTTGAATGGCTTTCTAGAGATTTTAGATTTAGTAGTTCAAAATTCTCATAAATTTTAAGGTGGTTCTATTGCGCGAAGTTAATGTCTTTTGTGAATAAAGAGGTTAGCTCAATAGAATTAGTTAGTGGCTTTTCTATCAGTATAAAGAGAATAAATGGTTGGCTAAAGGTTGTTTACTTATGATTAGAATTTAATGATTTATCTTACTTTATAAAGTATGTTCATAACTATAAATGGATTGGATTTACACGTTTGGAATGCAAAACGGGTTTATGTTTCATTATTCTGGATATTTGTGTAGATATTTATTCATTATTGAATTTAATTTATTTGATTAATTGTGATTATGGATTGTGTAAGTTAATTAAGATAAAATATTTAGTTAAGTATTATTTATTATAGTTAGTTATTAGTTAGTTTAATTATTATTATTAATAAAATAAAAATAAAAATAAAAATAATAAAAACTTTAAAAGTCTTTTTTCATGGAAAGATTTGATAAATCCTTGTGGAGACGATTCTCACTTGCCATTACTACAAAATAATTTATGTATAATATAAAAGGAGAAATTATTGTACACGCACGACACATATCACTTATGATTAGAGTTTAATGATATATAATACTTTATTAAATGATTAAAGTATGCGTATGACTACGCTTTAAGTAATATTTTAAGATGCAAAACAAATTGATGTTTCATTGTTCTGGATGTTTGTATAGATTTTATTTATTATTGAATTGAATTGATTTCAGTATTAGTGAATTTGAATTGTGTTAATTAAATTAGTTTAATTAATTATTTTAGTATTATAATTTGAATTAGTGATTTTTAATTCCCATTTTAATTAAATTAATTAAATTAAAGTAAAAAAATATAATAAAAACTATTGAAGGACTTTTTCCTAAAGAAGTTTGCTAAATCCTTGTGGAAAAGATCCCACATATCAATACTACAAATAATAAGGATATACGGGAAACTTATTGGACAGGCTCCACACTTGTCAGTTGTTGCTATTGATGTGGTGGTAGTACCCCCCAATTGGAAGGTTCCAAGCAAAGGAGATGGCCCTAGGCAGGACTTAGGACCAAAAACCCAAATCCTGCAACTATAGAAGAATCGCAGTCCACAACAATTAGCGCGTTAATCAGCCTTGGTGGCGCGCTAACTAAGATTATTGGCTATTTTTGCTGCACTGATTTTTCAAGTTTTTTTAGGCTTTCCCAACATCAGTCTCGGTTCATATTATCCCGAATACATATTCATATTATGATGTTGATGACCAATGAGTTTTGTGTTGTTTTGAGATTTCTAATATAGTTTTCAAGACATGTTTGATCTAAGAACTTGCATTTTAATGAAAATCCACATTTTGGACTGGTTTTCCAAAATCGAACTTTGAACTACCAAATTCTGGTTTTATCGAGTTTTCCTCACTCGACACATCAAACGACTTGAAGGCTGAAGCTTCAAGCCTCGTGGATTCTTTCCGAACACTTTTAACCGCGTTTTAGACCTTACTAGAGATTATGAACATGCATTTCTCATTAAGGGACTGTGTATGAAATCTTGATGGTTAAATGAACAATAATCCCTCCTTATTAGAGTTTTTACAAGGACACCTAGTAATGACAAGGGAACGATACTCGAGTTGTCGGGGTTTAATTACAGGTGTTATAACAAGCTCACAAGGTCGATTGGAGCTTCATATAACATAAAAAAATTTAGATGACATTAATACCACATAAGACTAAGTACAAGCATAAATCTTCAATCTAAATGAATGAACTCTAACATAACAATACCAAACTAAATGGATACCAGGGTCTAGTGAATAAGAGTCGGGCATCGGGTATCGGTTTGGAGGCGTGTCAGAGCCGCGAGTGCATGATTTTTGCATTGATCCAAGGTAAGTAAACCAATAACGAAATACTCGGTAATTCATGCTTGTCTATTTGTTCATTTACTCTCATGTTATCTCTTTAGTGAACCTCCACTCCTCATGTGAAGGTTTGAAGACCATGTGAGCTTGGAATGCGACTCTTGGGTGTGGCAAAAGATTAGCTACCAGAACTACGCCCTGAGTCACTATATTAGTGTTGTGATGAGATGTGTTTTATTTAAGAAATCATCGATATCCCTCATCCACGACGGTGAAGGTTTAACAAGCTTTGCCACGTTCCTAAGACATGAGTCTATCTGGTTGTACCGCCCCTCAGCATTGTTGAGAGGCGGTTTTGGTCTCCAACAGGTTTGGACTCGTCTCCTTCGACTCCATTAATACTCATTATCTTTTTTTTTTTCTATTTCACAATCTCATTATCATGCATTTACTTCATTTCTAGCTTTATTTACTTCCCGCATGATCTTTAGACTACTTTATTTAATTTTTGAAGTATTGTGTATATCTTTCTGGCTTTACTTAAGGGAATTGTCTCATCTAGCGACAATTCTAAGATCCGTAGATGAGCAAGGGCAAGGCGTCAATGATTGGTGACTACTTCTGAGGACATTAAAGTGACGCTCCTCTTATTACTTATGTAGGTTTTGCTTATGTATTTATTTATATATAATGTTTTGATATACACTAAGGTATTGGGATGGATTCATGTATATTACTTATAGTTCTCGTAATTGTCACCAGATATACATGTTATCCACTTTTATAGAGTTCCACATATAGGTTGTCTTGACTCGTATATTTACTTTAATTTACGTAAATGTTAAGTTAATCTCACTGCTTAATATTGAAACTCGCAAAATTAATAATTCAACTCTAAATCACTAATCGATTAATAATAATGGAATGGAATGCTGACAAGGCTTTCGTTGACCTTGCAAGGGCTGACTCGGGGGTCCATGTAGGCCTAGGTTGGCCGAGATCCGATTTGTAGGGATTGGGCCCGTCACAGTACATACCTTGAATTGAGTTCGCTGCCCATCATCAACATTGAGTCCTTCATAAAAGCTATTATTAACTTGTATGTCGCATTCTCAGTTCTAATTCACGAACCCAGTTAGTTCATAGTTAGATCACTTCACTGCAAACATTCTCTACTTCTTCCTTTTTTATTGTTTATTCTCTTAGATCTCAGTTCAACGATTGATCTTCTAGTTATTGGATCTCTTGGACTAAATGTTGGCCTTCAGTTTTATATTCAAAGGAAATGTTTTATATGAAGTCTCTCTCATACTATAAATTATCTTGAGAATTAAAGGATGTATATAGCATAACTTACTAAACTGAGCGATCAACTTTTAATGTGAAACTTGTAAGGCTGGAACAATTTTTAAAACTAAATTATGGGACTTTGAATAACATACCTACAATAAGAGCATGAGAGAATTATCATATTTACATGAATCAATCACAAATCTGAGGTATCTTGGCAATAATATCCTCAAAATTAGCCATTAAGAGGGTGTATGCAATGTCACTGAAATGATCACTGATAAGTCAATAATTAGACAAAGTTTTATAGTATATTTTAGGGTGATTTTAGATGTAAAAGACTATTAAACGAGGTTTTCTCTTTTTTGTTATTTTAGGTAATAATTAGAATATGTGAAGAAATTGAGTAAAAAGGGAAGAATATGAAGGATTTAATCGAATGGAAAGAGTACAAGAATTTAATGTCAGCGAATAATCAGTGATTTATATCGGGAATCGCTACTCAAATCGGTGGAGCACGAAAATAGTTGTCCAAGAATTTTCTTAGCAATTTGAGTAATAAGTGGAATCGCTAAAGAATCAGTGGCTTCGATCTCAAGAATTTTGGATAACCATGAGACGTTTGAATTAGTTTGGGATATGTACTACCTAAAATACTATATATATGATGCTAGGGCTATAAAATTAGTTTCCCTTGAGTACTTAGATCAATATTTCATTGCTCTTGGAGCCATTATTTACTGTTTTAGCTTATTGATTTATAGTTCATTGCTTTGGAGATGATTTGACGATTCAAAGTATTTATTCAAAGGCATTTATCTATGTCTTTTACTTACTTTATTACAAAGTTTATTATGATGATGCGTGAGTGGTTTATTAATCTAAACAAAGTTTGAATATGAGCTTGATCCGTTTTGTGGTGTACTCATAATGAGATGATTTTGTGCTTAAAGCTTTAAATCAATTGTATTCTTTAATTCACTGATTTAATAGATTATTATTTGCGGATTTTAATCATGAAACTTTGTATTGCATGCATAGTCTAGAATGTGTATTATGATATTTGGATTCAATATCTAGTTTAAAGTAGTAACTATGATTGTTTAAAAGGACTATTACCATTTAGATTTCCTAGGTGAATTGAGATCTAAGCTTAATTTTGAAGTGGCTTTCGAAGGTATTAGACTTAGTAGTTCGAATTTTTCACAAAGTGTAACACGGTTTTATTGCCTAAATTTAATTTCTTTGTGTATTCAAAGGATTAATTCAATAAAATTAGAATGTAGCTTTTCTACCGGTATAAGGAGAACTAATGGCTTGATAAGGGTTGTTTACTTACTTATAACTAGAGTTTAATGATTTAGAATATTTTATAAAGTATGCGCGTGACAATATGATTTGAGTAACATTTTTGGATGCAAAACGGATTATTGTTTCATTATTTTGGATGTTTGTTTAGATATATATTTATTATTGAATTGAGTTTATTTAAATATTAGTGAATTTGAATTGTGATTGTTAAGTTAGTTTAATTAGTGTAGTTAATTATTATAGTATTATAGTTTGAATTAGTGATTTTTAATTCCCGTTTTAATTAAATTAATTAAATCAAAGTAAAAAATAATAAAAATCATTGAAAGACTTTTTCCTAGAGAAGTTTGATAAATCTTTGCGGAGAAGATCCCACTTATTACTACTCTAAATAATAAGGATATACAAGAAACTTATTGTATGTACACGCTCGACACATGTATATATTTGGCGCCATTGCCGAGGATTTTTCATAATTTTTTAGGAGTTTTAGATGGCGTATGGTCCACCCACTTCGTTGTTCTAATTTCATAGGATCCTTATATTCATTTGATCATGAGGTTGATAGGACTTTCAATCGTAATTTAAGACAACAGCAATGTAGGGAGCACCAAACTACCACAATGGAAGCTAATAATAACCTTGATAATATTAATAATAATGATAATAGAGAACTTAATTTCATGCAAGCCAATCAAAATATCACTACTTATGAACCGATGTGTATTGCCTATCCTGAGAGATTTTTTGAATTTGAATTGAGATATGGATTCATTAGTGTTTGTAATGACCCGTATTTTTAATTAGATGATTAATCGCTAATCACAAATCATTAGTGTCCAAAACCTGACTAAGAATTGTGATTCGTGGACGTGCTCAAATATTTTAAAATATGTGTTTGATATGCTTATTGGGTGATGTACAACCAAATTTACTTGCTCTATATGAAATTAAAATATACATTTGATTTGAATGAGTGGCTAGGGTCCAATTTTAAATCAAATTATAAGTAAAAGGGCAATTAAGTAATTTTCCAATAAAAATAAATAAAATAATAATAATAGTAAATAATAAATAAATTATTTTTGGATGATGTAAGTATTGTCGTAACCTCAGCCTAGATGAACCTAGAGACCATGACCAATTTTGGTTGCACTTGATGTTAGTATAGTTGAACGAACCCATTTGATAAATTAAAGCAATGTAGCCACACCTTTATTCAAAAAAAAAAAAAAAAAAACAAAAACAAAAAAGTGTGGGTATGAAAGTGGTCATCAAGCAACCAAACCTAAATAAAAACTTAACATGTGTTGCCATACTCCTGTCCTCACAAACGGAAGATGAAAAGGGTAGAAAAAAAGAAATTCATGAGAGAGAGAGAGAGAGAAAAGAGAAGCACCACCGTGAGGGAGGACACCCGTGAGTGCGATGGATGAGGGGATCACAAGGGTTGCCGATGGTGTTGGTTGGTAGTCGGCGATGGACAAAGGGCCCGTGACCACGAAACCTTATGACAATGGACAGAGGAGCGACGATGACGAACTCGGGGGCTAAAAAAAAGAGCAAGTGAGGCTCGTGGTGAGGGGAGCAACGCCGAAGCCATAGTGACTATTGTAGTGCGCTGCACATTCACCACTAATATAACACTTCCAACCACTTGTACTTGAGGACCTATGGAGATCTAAAATTTGGGTAATAATCTATATACTCTAGCTATATATTTATATTTCAAGATTGATGTTTTTTTAGCAAAAATAAGATATTTATTATTGTGAAATAAAGTATGTAATCGAGGAGATTGGGTTGTGGTTCTTAGGAGGTACTCTATTAGCCCGTAAATGATTAAAGAGAAAATAGAGCTATACATTATATATTAAGTATTTGATGAAATGTATGTACCAAAAAAATTCCTTGTGTCCATTTGTTGAGCTACTAGTCAAACGTTAAGGAAAAAGAGAAATTGAGTCCTTTGGAGTAAGTTAAACACCTTCATGAATCATAGATAGCATTATATGAATTTCATTTGCTCTTTATGATTTTTAGACCAATGCGAGCTTATTCGTTTGTTTGAATATAAATTCAAATTTGAAAGCCTATTTGGATTTGATTAAATCTCTTTTATGGTTTAAACTCTTTCTAATGAATTTGGGACTTGCTTTTGAATTAGTTTAACTCTTAATTGTTAGGTTTGGTTAGATTTCAAAGAAATGAACTAAAATCTCATTTTAATGTAAGATTCTTATAATGCTCTCTATTTGAATTTCTATTTGTGAATCAAACTCTTATTTTTTAGGCTTGGTTGAGATACTTCAGCTAAGTGATTCAAAGTGATTTTGAATGTTTTAGAGCCTTTGAAAAGTTAGAAGTGCGAACTATGATTTGGTAATGGATAACATGACAATTCTTGTTGCCTATGTATTAAAAAAGTTAGCCAAAGTAGGCTAGTTGAAAAGGTTATAATTAATATTTCAGATAGTATTCTAAGGTACTTTGGTCGACATTTTAAACAACTTGTTGCGAGAGTTCCAACCAAAACTTGATACCTATGGATGTTCATATTACAAAGATTTAAAATAAAACTAAGTTTGAAGAAATTGGAGTAGTGTAGAACTAATCAGATGATGCCCAAACGTGATTCTTTGTTTGGAAGAAAGTAAAAAAGAAATATGATATAAATGATGAACTTTGTTAATAATTGGATTTAGATGTTTACTATAAATTGTTACACGTGACAACTTGAGATGTAGAGAACAAGTGTCGAGTATGCACGATTCGAGGAGTATGAGAGCCATATTTTCTTGGATTTTTATGCATCTTCAAGTAAGTAAACTAGTAAGAAATCCAATATTAATTATTTTCCTTTTGTTGCATGTTTTGATAGAAATGATACTTATTGTTGGACTCTACTTCCCTACCGAGTGACCTGGGTCTAAAGTGGTCAAATTGAGTTATTGTTTACTCGTGGGTTGAGCATCCGAGTCACACTCGTGGCTCCTACACGAGACTGAATCCTCTGAATAAGCATCCGCCATGTGTCATGGCTCCTCACAGGACTTCAAGGATTCCATTGCGCCTGAGCATCCAGTTGCGACTGTGGCTCCCTTTGGAATTTACTTGGACTGCAGCTTATGAGAGCCAGCAGTGCCAAGGATTTGGGTACGGTCGAAGCGGACTTAGTCCCGCCATAACGGTGTTTGACACTTACTCATATTCAAGTAGTTTTGAGCCCACGTGTAGAGTGTCAATACCACTTAGGCTCGTATCCTTTCTTTCGAGTCACTTGGTCTATATCGTTGAACATTGTAGTTTGTTTATCATGCATTTTTATTGTCCTTTTCAACTTCATTAATCTCCGGCATGATTTATATACTTGTTTATTGTTTAATCTGAATTACTATTGAACTTCTTCTGGATTTACTCCCTGGAATTTTCTCCGCTTTTATTGACAATTGCAGGCATAATCTCCGAGCTCGAGAACATTGTTGAGTGGTATACATAAGTTATTTGATGTATATACGTTACATTTATTATATTTTTATAAATAGGTATTTAGGTTGAGAGATACATGTATTTCCCCTCATTACTATAATTTGTACATTGTATATGTTGAACGGGGTTTCTACATTCTAACTTCCACACCTAAAACTCGTTGTATGTTTCATTTATGTTATCATATTTTCACTGCATTTGAATTTCGCTGCATATGATTTCATTTATTTATATATTCTATTGTGTGGACTATCAGGTACTAAAGACTGGTTTGTGAGGCTGACTAGGCCTTCATTAACTCTGCACTGGCTTACAGGGGTTAACAGAGGCCTAGTGTTGGGTGGTGCCCAATTTGTAGGGTTGGGGCCGTCATAGTGTTCTACCTAACTTCTACAGTAAAGACAATTAAGACCTTCATAAATTTATAAGGGAATACCAACACAAAGTCAATGGGACGAAACCTAAAGACGGTACATTAGAACAAGTCAAACTTAAAGCTTTTTCTTTTGTATTGAAAGATCAAGTACAAGATTAGTTGTTTTATCTTCCTTGAGATTCGATAACCACATGGACTCAAATATTAGAAGCTTTCCTATATCAATATATGCCTAAAAGAAAATTTAGTACTTACAGAAGACAAATCACAGTCATAAAAATGAAAGATGATTAAAATTTTAATGAATTTTGAGATAGATTTCAAAGATTAATTTTATCTTGTCCACAACATGGATATACTCAAAAAGCTTTATTAGAATACTTCTATGAAGGATTTAATCATTTTGAACAAAGACTATTAGATATCGTATGTGGTGGATCATTATTTGATGTTACACCAACTTTAGCAAAAGTAGCTATTAGCAAAATGGTCAAGCAATCTAAACAATATTGTGAAAAGACCGACACATCAAGAAAAAAGCTTTAAAAAGGTAATAATAAAACAAGTAATAAATTTGACAAAAAAATTGATGAGTTATCTGGCATGGTTAAATTACTAGTAAAAGATAGATCAATTCAAGTGAAACCATATGAATTTTGTAATGAACTTACACATTCTACGGATGCGTGTCCTACTTTACAAGAAGATAATACTAAAAAAGTCAACGCGGTTATTAACTATTATTTTGGTCCTCCCAGAAATCAATATAATAACAATAATTATTACATTGGAAAACCAAATTCAAACCTTAGCTACGGTCCACAAAATCAGAATTATACCACTTATAGACTAAGAACACAATTAAAACTTATGCTAATTCAATAACCTCAACAAACTATTCAACCTACGCAACCAAATTTAGAACAAATACTACATACCTTTATGACCTAAAGTCATCAAAACTTCACGTAAGTTTCTCAAAATTAAATTAAAATTGATACGTCTATTAACGAGTTGAAAAATCAATTAAATCAAATGATTCTATAAATTAATAAGTTAAGTAATTAAATTAAAGGATATACTCAAACTATAAATCCTACTAATCATGCACAAGTCAACGTTTTATTTTGTGATAATGAAAAAGAAACACGTACACAAGAAAAGAGGCCAAAACTAGGTAAAAAGAAAAAAAATACATAAAACAATAGAACAACAAGAAGAAGAGATGATGACAACTGTCATTCCCACTAGGGAATGGATGGTCGAATAATTGAAATACACACCTTTTCCCGAAAGGCTTTACCTATGATATTTAGCCAGAGTTGAAGCTTATGAAGAGTTTTTACAAAATTATGAATTAATTAATCGAGAGAAATTAGAGAATAATATTTATGATTTGAATGAAGATATGCATTCTAATTCTCCTGTTCCACAACGATTAGCAAATGCTAGGAAGGAAGAAACTAAAGAAAACAATTCTGAATCATTTAAGAAAATGGAAATTAATGTAATTTTAATGGAATGAAATCATGATGAAGTTACTAAATAATTCTTTGAGTCTAATGATAAATTTTTAGAAGAATTTATTAAAGATTTTTGACAAAAGATGTGATCCTTAATAAAGAAGAAAATGCTTGAAAAATGTTTTGACCAAGGAATGTTTGTTATACCCATCACAATAGGAAGTTTTTTTATTTAATTTGCTATGTTTGATTTTGGAGCATCAATTAAAGTAATGTCACTTAAACTTTATGAATCATTGAAAATAGAATCGTTAACTGATATGTCTATTAATTTTACTTTAGCAAACAATACAATTATTAAACCGTATGAACTATTAGAAGAAATTTTAGTACAAGTACAGAACTTAGTTTTTTCAGCCAACTTTTATGTCATGGAAATAGGAGATTCAATATCACCTAATCCTTTACCTATATTATTAGGTAAACCTTTTCTTAAGACTGCTAAAACTAAGTTAGATATTTCTGAAGGAACAATGTATATGGAATTCGAAGATGAAATTGTTAAATTCAAAATTAACAACGAACAAAACTATCATAACTATGAAGAATATGATGAATTATTCAATAATGAAATTAATGATAATGATTTTCTAGAATTAAACTGTTATGATAATTTTAATGCTGAAATTCATGTAATTAATGCACTAGCAATGGAAAATGCAAAAGAAGTTTTAAAGAAATAACAACTTGAAGAAACTTCAAAAGAAAAGAAAGTAACTCAAGAATGGAGAGTTAAGCAATCGGAGAATGGAAAAAGTATTACCAAGCCGGGAGATTTTAAATCCAAGAAGAATAAGAAAAAGAAAAAAAACTGGCTTTAAGCCTTATGAAGCTTAATGATCTTGGAAGTATACATTTGTACATTAAAATCAAATAGGCTTAGTATTTCAGAGCTCTGTGTGATACGAGTTCTAATGCAAATCTCATGTCCATACATTTATTTTTACACACTCAATTAGAGTTGGATTCACCGAGTTTCTTTACTGGATGGCACTTAAATTCAACCAAATGGAATGGTCACAAATGTAACAGTTCAAGTGAGCAACTACATTATGCCCACTAAATTTTGGGTCATGCCATACTTTATTAATGAAGATCCTCCTTTAATTTTAGGATGGTTTTTCTTAGCCATTACTCAAGATGTTATGGATATACTGAACAAAACAATAACTTTGATGATTAATAGTCAAGCACTCAGTTTCTGGAATGGCACTAGAGTGGATAACCATAAATTCAAGTTTAGAGATTCAGCCTAATTGTCGAAGGGTTCAGCCAAGCCAACGACAGTAAACAAAAGCGCTCTATGGGAGGTAGCCCATATTCTATGTTTATTTAATTTTATTGAGAATTTAGTTTAGTTTGGTATAATATGTTTTTATTCTCTCACTTTTGACTCTTGTATTGGAATTACTTTCGGAAATTAAACTCTGAGGTTATTTCAATTAAAGAGGAGTGATCGAGTTGTTTTTGTTTATATGGTCTTTATGCAAGTTTGCATTATTCACTTGCTTGTTTATTTGTTTATTAATTTATTTAATAAAATTATTTATTTAGTTACATATCCTAATCAAACTTTCCAAATTTCAGTTAATTATACCTTAAGATAAGTTTTAATGAATGATAAATATAAGTTAATTATGAAATAAATTGAAAAAATATTTAATTTAGCCTAGCAAATCTCTAGCAATTTGAAATAACACAAGGAATTGTTGGCTAAATTGATGACAAAAACCAGCAAATTAAGTGAAAATTTGGGTGTGGCGCATCCTCAGAGATTCAGCCTTCCAATAGGAATCGTTGCTCAGATCGGTTGGTCACCGCACCTCAGAACTCACCAATTTGCCTAGCGATTTCTCAGCGACTCCACTTAACACATGATTCACTAGGCACGATTTTGAGTTTTTAAAACAAAAACCAAAATCACCAGAAACATAAACTCACTACAATACCCAAACCGTTGTGTTCCTTCACCCACACAATTAATTTATTTCCTAGACTTAATCCTCCTAAGCTCAATCTTAATGTATTTAAGTAATTCCCACTTCAACCTAGTTCCATTCGACCCAAAATTCTCAAACTTAAGAGTGTTGAGTCGAACTAGGGTTTAAGGGATTTCAGCCTAGAGCTTGGAAAAATGATTTAGAGGAGTTCAAGAGCTTATATCTAGAGCGGTTCACTCTCAATAAGGTAATTACGATAACCCTAGCTCTTTACTTTAACAAATTTTTGGCTTGAAGGATTTTTGCAAAATTCTCAATGATTTTCGAAATTGTTTTATTTGAATTAATTATATTATCTTGAATAAATGATTTCATTAATATATTAGGCATTGCAATTACATTGATTGTTGGTTTACAAAATCAATAATTTCAAAATTATGTTATATTTAAACGTATTTGCAAATGGATTGACAATTGAGTTTAATGAGTTTAGGGATTTTGTTTGTTTCGTTTTGTTTTCGACAAGACTATAATTTATCACATAATTATTATACATTATTTAGAACACGAATTTAAAGTTTATAATTGAGTTAACACTTCAATACCAATTTTATTTTAAATTTTTGTTGAATTTTAAGCTAGCTTTTCGAATGAATTTCTCCTTTTTAAACAAATTTTTTGTACATAATTATTTCCAACAAGCGTTGTTTTATGATCCACAAGTTTATTTGTTATTCGAACTTGTGAATCTTTGAGTTAGAAATTGGTCAAAAGTAGTAAAGGTAGAAGTTCATGAGAGGAGAAGGGAATGGCACCTTTAGTGGAGAAACCCAAATAAAAATTCAAAGTTCCACCTACACCTATTAGGCCAATAAGGATTTTGATAAATAATCCCATAGTTAGAACACCAAGAGAACTTTCTCCACCCCTAGATTTTAGTGATGAGTCAGAGAGAATGAAGGAAGTTGAGGAGACACCAAGGATTCCTTTTTCGGCCCACAACTAAATAAATGTCAAGGCTCTCGCTGGGATGAAGAGCAATATTAGTAAGAATAGGAAAATTATTCCGGAGAGGGGTTTCAATGTAACGAATGAAATAAAGTACGAGCCTAGAATTTTGAACATAATAAGGGAGAGGAATTGGGGGCTATTGACTAGGGACTACAATGTCGACAATGATACAGGGTCCTCTATAGAGATGGGTTGTGAGATACTAGTGCGAAATTTTATGCAAATGGGCATGGAGATGATGACAAGACAATAGCCATGGTCCAAGGAAGACCAGTGGACTATTCAACTGTGAGAATAAACCGGTACTTCAGTCTACCGAAATTTCATAAGAGACAAAATAATGAATACCCAAAACCCAAATATGGGTTTAGATATGGATTTCCCCATGAAACCATTAGAAATTGTTTAGAAGCAATTATGGGTGATGGATTCCTTTTATAAGGATGGGTATTCAATACATTTTCAAACTAAAAACTTTAGAAAAACCACCAAAGCATGAAATTACTTTATCAATGTGAGCCTACAGCCGTGTTTACAGTACTACTAGATTTTGAACTACAAGGCAACATTATTGTACCACATTTTCTAAGGGATCAGATACATTAATATTGGAGAAATTATTTATGATTCAATTAGGAATGCCATGAACACAAAGAAAAATGACGATACATTTTCTCTTGATGATCAATGAATTTTTCAAACAAGAAAAAGTTCCTATGATAGGTCTAGGAATATGAATTGAATATAATTCAAGTTTTAATAAAAGTGATATATTTTTATTACCCATGAAACATAGAAATTTTAAGGTAGAAATGAATTGTTATACCCTATTTAACTTAACCTAAATTTTGAATGCACTAGAGGAGTTTAGAGGGAATTGATTGCTTTGTGTTAGACATTATAATGGGTAGAAGATCGAAACAATAGTGCAAGATAAACAAGATATATTTCTAAGAATCTTGTTATATAAAGATTATTGATCAAGTATTTTACATTTATATATATAATGAAAAGAACTTATGCTACAATTGAAGAAAAAAATAGGAAATTAGCCAATAAACTTTACTTAGTTGGAAAGAATGTTTCCTTGACTATAGTGAAAGTGAGAATAGCTAACAAGAGTTTTAAAAAAGAAAAAATAGAGAGACCCACATATTCTAAAGGAAATGGAGTAAGAAATCTAGTGGTGGGAAAAATGAGATGAAGAATTCCTATAAAAATAATAATGGATTCCAAAGGAAAATGAGCATGGAACCGTAGGAATATAATAATGAAAAAATAATATATAATTATAGAAGAAAGAAGAAAGAAATAGAGATATAAAGAATAAAAGGATGTTTAAAAAAACTCTTCAAATAAAAGATTTAGCTCAAGCGCTTATAGCTAAGTTAAGTGAAATATATCTTTTTATTCCAACAAATGGATATGAATGATGATTATTGGTGATTAAAAATTCCTATTGACTTTGATTGTAGTGATATTTCAAATATTATTTGAAAAAGAGATTGATTAAGTGATTTTTGTATCTTGAGATTCTATATTAGTTATTGTAAGCTTGATGCTTATCAATGGAGATTAAGAAAACCTATATAGTGGCTTAACCTTGGTGATTGACTTAACTTTGAATTATGAGGTTTATTTCATAACTAGATGGTTGAATTGTCAAATAAGGGTTGTTCTTTAAATCTTTCTATTCTATCATGACTTTTTATTTTTATGAGGATAATATATTTATATTTAATGATTACTTCTATTTAAGAATAAAAGTATATAATTATGAAATCAAAACGAGAGAAAGAAAACGAATATAACGAGAGTATTCCTTTGCTCGGGACATCAAAGTCTTGAGTTTGGGGGTATTTGATAAGTCAATAATTAGAAAAAGTTTTAAAGTATATTTTATGGTAATTTTTTATGTAAAAGACTATATTACATGGGATTTTTTCTTGTTTTTGTTATTTCTGGTAATAATTGAAATATGTGAAGAAATGGAGTAAAAAGGGAAGAATAAAGGGTTTAATCGAATGGAAAGAGTACACAAAGAATCATCAACAAATCGGAGAGAACAAAAATTTAATGCTAGCAAATCATTAATTGTATAAGGAATCGATATCAGATCGGTGGAGCAGAGAAATAGTTTTTCAAGGATTTTTTTCAGCGATTTGAGTAATAAGTGGAGTCGATGAGGAATCACTGGCTTCGATTTCGAGAATTTTAGATAATCACGATATGTTTGAGTTAGTTTGTGATATGTAATACCTAGAATATTATATATATGACAGGGCTATGAAATCAGTTGTCCTTGAGAACTTAGATCAATATTTCATTACTTTTTGAGCCATTGTTTATTGTTTTAGTTTATTGCTTTATTGTGTCATTGCTTTTGAAGACAATTTGAAGATTCAAAGTATTTATTTAGAGCTATTTATCTATTTCTTTTATTTCCTTTATTGTAATGTTTATTATAATGATGAGTGAGTAGTTTATTAATCTAAACAAAGTCCGAACATGAAATTAATCCTTTTTGTAACGTAGTCATGATGAGACGATTTTACGCTTAATACTTTAACCTAATCATATTCTTCAATTCACTGATTTAATAGATTATTATTTACAGGTTTTAATCATGAAACTTTATATTGCATGCATAGTCTGGAATGTGTATTGTGATATTTGGATTTAATATCTACTTTAAGGTATTAACTAGGATTGTTTAAAAGGTCTATTACCGTTTACATGTCCTAGGTGAATTGAGTTCTAAGTTTAATATTGAAGTGACTTTCCTAAGGTATTAGATTTAGTAGTTTGAAGTTTTCACATAGTGTAATGCAGTTTTATTGCCTAAAGTTAATTTCTTTGTGTATTCAAAAGGTTAATTCAATAAAACTAGAACGTGACTTTTCCATCGGTATAAGGAGAACTCATGGCTTGATAAGGGTTGTTTACCTACTTATGATTAGATTTAAATGATCTAGAATATTTTATAAGTATGTTCATGACTATATGATTTGAGTAACATGTTTGGATGCAAAATGGATTATTGTTTCATTGTTCTGGATGTTTGTTTAGATATTTATTTATTACTGAATTAAATTTATTTGAATATCAGTGAATTTGAATTGTGATTTGTTAAATTATTTTAATTAGTTTAGTTAAATATTATATTATTATAGTTTGAATTAGCGATTTTTAATTCCCGATTGATAAAATTAATTAAAATAAAGTAAAAAATAATAAAAACCATTGAAAGACTTTTTCCTAGAGAAGTTTGATAAATCCCTGTGGAGACGATCCCACTTATCACTACTACAAATAATAAGGATATACGGGAAACTTAATGTACACGCTCGACACATTTCAATCACCATATATTGAAATTCCATGTGGAGTTTTTATCTTCTTCAGCATTTCAACAATTTCTTGCAAGCAATCTCTTGTAGAAAGATTTTTATTATAATGAAAGGAAGAACAAACACAACAGCGGCTAATAAAAATGTCAAGATTTTATCATTCTTTTTCAATGATCATTTTCTCATTACTCCTCCTAAGTCAGCTCCCACTACTCATGTAACGGCCCGTTTTAATTAATCCCGATTAACCGACTAATTACAAATTAATATCATAAGCTCGGACCCACGTGGACGTCGTGGGAAAAGTCTCGACACGTCAATCGGGAAATATGTTATTTTTGTGTGGCAAGTACTTAATTATTTTACTATTATTTAATAGTTCGCGCCGCGTTAATTGAGAGTTACGTTGGTCGCGTTGTGCGCGTGTAGTGACGAGAGTGTACGACGTCGTTGAGTGCGCGTAACGTGGGTGTATGGGGTAGTATGAGTTTGAGTTGTCACATCAATCACACATCAAATCAACCCATCCCTCATCATGCTATTTTGTCTTTTTCTCCCAAAATAAAAATAAAAATAAAAAACTATTTTCTTTTCAACTGGAAGAGAGAGAAGGAAAAGAGGGGAGAGAGGAAAGAAATGAGAGAGAGAGAAGACAACGACAGAGTGAGAGAGGGAGATCGGCCAGAGAGAGAGAGCGGCGGCGGCGGAGCGACGGACGGCCAGACGGCGGCAGCGCGGCGACAGACAGAGCAACCGACGACCGCGAGCGGCGGCGGATGGACGACCAGCGACGCGAGCAACGCGCCGCCAGCGAGGGCAGCAAGAGGCCGGCCGCGGATAGCGGCTCATGCGGCGACGCGAATGGCCGACGTGGAGAGGCGGCGGCGGCACGACACGGAGCCGACAACCGCGCGCGCGCGGCGCGGCGGTCGCTCCAATGCGGCGGACACGAGGGCGCGCGGCGAAGACCAATGCCGCGACGACGAGGAGAAAAGAAGAGAGGAAGGAAGAAGAGAGAGGCGCAAGCGCTGGCGGCGCTCAGCAGCAGAGCCGGAGGCGAGCGCGCCGCCAAGCAGCACGACGGCACAGGCAGCGGCCGCCCGCGTCAGGCGAGGCAGCAGCAGTGGCAAGCAACACCGCCGATGGCGCGGCTGCGATCTGCGGATGACGGCGCGATTTTGCGGTGGCGTGGCGTCGCTCGAATGGCATCGGCGCGGTGGCGCGTTGTCGGACCGATCGAACATTGACGAGTGATGCGATTCGACGAAGTTCGACGACGAGATGAAGGTGATGTTTATTTCAACTAGTTTAGTTGTGATTGAAATGACTTAAGTAAATTAATTATTATGAATGGACACCAGGGACTTAGGCTACCGTAGTCGGGTGTCGGGCGCGTATCTCGAGGCGTGTGCGGGATATTTCGAAGAGGCAATTGCGATTGCTTGAGGTAAGTAATCCCACGAGAAAGTCGGTTTAGAATTTACTTATTTTCATTGTAAATTATTTATTTCACATTATATTTCGCCGCTTCGGTTTTCATATTTACTATATTCCCGCGTGTGTCGTGTATGGTCGAAGGGACGGTGTGACCCCTTTCCGCTCTCTTTGTTGCTGCGGTGTTGGTCATACCTTAGACTACGCGTGAGATTTCTCAAATGAGTCGATGATCTCGAGAGCGAGTTGACGCGAGGCTCACCTCCGTCGCGATTTCCTCTCTTTTGAGGCGTTGGGCGGAAGTCTAACTTCCGACCGACGAGTTCCTCATTTCGACCGTGAAGAGGGGTGTGGATTTCCTCACCTCCAGGGCCTTCTCGGTTTAGTATTTTGTCACAGGGCTCGACAAACCTATACACCACACTCGCGTTCCACATTCTTGATTATCTCACGACTTAATTCATGCTTTACATTCTTTTCATTTACTTTATATGCATGAATTGTAGTCGTTTCCTTGATTTCTTGTGAATACTAACTGAATTTCTCTGGGATTTACTCACCTGGAACTTGTCATTGTTTTTGGTGGCAAGTTGCAGTTCCTACGGCGAGCCGGGGGAAGGCGGTGATTGGCGACTACCTCTGATTTGGAGCGCCTCCACTAGCTTACTCGTAGGTGTTTGTATTTACGTATATATATTTTCTTGAGATCTTTTTGAGAGACTTTTACCTGATACATGTATATCGACACTTATTATACATCTTGTCGCCTTAAATGATATACATGGTATCATTTTGCTGGGTTTCCACCCTATAGGTTGTTAATTAATGCATAACTTGTTTAAATTAGATATATGCAAGTTATTAAGACTTCCGCTATTAAAAATAACATGAAGAGAATCAAAATAATTAAATTAAGTTATAAAACTTTATAACTTGGTATATTTTGCTAAAATAATCATTTAAGCATCAAAATTTACTAAGTTGGAGTATTAGGTGGTAAGTTCGCGGGCCGTCATATACAAAGTGCAAAGCGACGTGGCATGGCTTGGTGACGTGTCCGGCAACATGGCGGTGCCCGGTTTGTCTCGAAATTTGGGGCCGTCACGGTTGGTATCGAGCTTAGGTTCAAAGAACCTAGGGAATAGTTTAATGGCTTAAGACATTATGATACCGACGTCACAAGCTTGGTATCGAACCTAGGTTCGGGTGAACCTAGGGGAAAAGGTAATACAACCGAATAAAACTTAACAACAAACATTAGATGTGGAAACCCGAAGACTCGGCTTAGAACTTTAGTTGGGAAGCGAACATGGGACGGGAAGTGCCAAGGCTTATACGTTATATATTTTGATGTGTAATAGTATATATGCGTATACGAGGCGTCGATACGAACGTTCGCGATTTGCAAATTCGACATGGATGGACGACCGCTCTTCATACGGACGATAGAGGCCACCGAGCGGCTCGACACCCGTCAACTCGGATCGAGATATTGTGCGACACGGCCGCACTTCCATAGTTTGCGGCCGAGGAGATGTTCGATTGCTTCGAGCGCATGCAATGGCGCGATCGGCCTCTCATCACACTCGCGCCGCCACTATCAGAGAGCAAACAGTTGTCGCACCGACTGCTCCGGCGACCTCGCTTACGACCACTACTACCGAGATACTGTCGGCAGTCACTACACCATTGACTACGTCGATCGTGGCACCGACACTGATTCCACCCTTGGAGATCACATTCGAGACCTCCTTATTAGCTGAGGCGAAGTTGATTAAGGAGTTCGTTCATTTTCAGCCAGACTACTATTATGGAGGCGGTGACCCAGAGGTAGCTGGGAAGTAGATCATTTCACACGAGAAACTTCACGGACTTTTGAGGATTCACGACGCGCATACGGGCTAGGATTTCCAGTTTTATGCTTAGGGGAGATGCTTTGCGATGGTGGACCGCCCACACAAACGCTCACGGAGAGTCGAGTACTTGGGCGAGTTCAAGAAATTCTTTTTTGATCGGTATATCCCGATCGAGATTCACCGAGACCGAGGGGGAGTTCTTGACGCCGAGGCAGGGGTGGCGGACGGTGTCGCAATACATGGAGAGATTCACATACCCGCTTACTTTTGCGATGGAAGTAGGCGGGACCGAGCGACTTTAGGTCCACTATTTTATTCGAGGACTCCGACCCGGAGATTGGGGCGAAAAACCACGCGCGTGGGGAGTGTGGATGGAGTGGGTGGTCTTGACCCACTCTACCTGGGGGGTTCCAGCGACTTGCGAGGTCGGAGTGAGACCTGCGAGGTGGGATTAGACCCACGAGGTAGGAGACCGGCGAGGTAGGACTGGGCCTTCACAAAATTTAATTGTTAGTTCTAGGTGAGACCTGCGAGGTGGGATTAGACCCACGAGGTAGGAGACCGGCGAGGTAGGACTGGGCCTTCACAAAATTTAATTATTAGTTCAAATAATAAATGTTTGGAGAGGGTGACGTTATATCATTTTAAACCTAGCCACATGATAGGCGAGTTGAGCCAACACATACGTTATTCTCGGCATGGCACCCGAAGGTAAGATGTTACCATAACCAAATTGGCATAGAATGTCTATTTTAGGTTGGCAAACGAAAATTGCCGAGAATGTTTACGTAAGCCATGACTTTCTAGGTCAGTGCGCCACCAGTTTGAATATTGCAACAAGTAAGGAAGGGCAGTCTAATGCAAAGTTTAAATTATTAATAGAAACAAATATTAGCACACCTTGGTATCTTGTCGAGACTAAGATTTTGACGATTACTTCATGCATACTACGGGTCGTGAGTTAAGAAATCCTATCAGTTTGAACACTTTAGGGAAATGATATATGCAAGATATGAATGACCTCTTTTTGAGTTGACACGTATAAGGTGTGTAGTACGATAGTTGACATTGTGAGTGAAGTATAGCTTATAGAAAATCATTCATGATAGCTAAAATAAAATAAAATAAAATAAAATAAAAATGTCTAGCTTACGCTACACAGTCCACTCTAGTGATCGTCAGATCGACGATTAGGAACATGTATAAGACGTGGGACAAATAGGTTTTTAGTAGACTCTATGAAAGCAGATAGTGTTTGAGATGACTCAGAACTACATGAAAGCAAGTACGGACTCCTTTAGCTTCGGCGAGAGCGCTGGAGTAGTCTTGCATAAATAGCAGTTCGAGTAACTCCACTATTGTGCCATGATTTGTTCGCGGTCCGTGAGGTCAGTGGGGCCACACTGCCACTTATTGGATTGGGAGCAAGTCAGGAATACGAGCCGAAATAGAGTTTGCAAATATATTTAAGGTCGAAATGACCTCAAGCCAACCTAAGGAACGAGCTGTTCCAAAGTTCTCACGAATCCAGAATTGACTCAATCGTAATAGATTTGCACTTGTGATTAGTCCGACCCAACCCGCGAACGTTAGGGATAATTCCCTAAAGGGACATGGAAAGCCTTGAAAGCTCAAAGTGATTTAAATCGAACTAAGCGCGCGCGAGTCATTAGTTTCGAGGAAAAAAAAATAGTTGTGTGGCGAAACAAGAAAGATTTAGGTGATGTATTATGACTAGATTCTTAAACAGGGAAATAGAAGATTCTAGGTACGCGTTAAAGATGGAGAGTTAAGTATTAACTCGGAAGTCCAAGAGACGAAGTTGGAGTAAGTAGATTAACTATTGTTGTAAATATTAGCTCGACATCTTGGTAGGAAACAAGAAACGAGTGTCTACAGATCTAAAATCTATCCATGCACGACTCTTTAGAGAATCAAGAGAAGCAAATGTCAACCTTACCATTTGAGTTATTGCACTTTTTTATACCCTTGTATATGAGAGGTATGACCTAGCTAGGCATACGCTACAACTAAGGCATGAGGACGTACGTTTCAACTACATTCGAGAACCTAAAACACGGCTTTGTATGAAGTTAAATATATGAAGTTCGAGCGTAGTTCAATAGTAAGTTATGATTGTTTAGCATCGCAGAAAAGCTTGAACACCTTAAATATGATAATAAAGCAAAACGACGAAGAAGTGCCTAAAAATATTTTCACTACGATCGAGTAACTTGATATGTTTTTGGGTAGGACATAATCGAGATGGTGGGTTGCAAGGTTGCCAACAGAAATGACAGAAGAGCGAAGGTATCGCCATGGAAGCTCTATTTGTGTGTCAAGTTGGCAAGCACCTTTATCTCGATGAAACACGATAACCTCCGTATTTGGATACAAAGGTTAGCGTATATGTCTAGTGGCGCCTAATTGTAGTCAAGCGACATATGAAAAGAACATGATTTGTGTGAGCACTTAAAAATGATATTTAATAGTCGCTCATTGGTTAAAGATTTAAAAATTAAGTTAAGACTTTCAAGTAAAGACCAGTTTGAGGTCTTATACGATATTAAATAATACCGACAAGTTGAGTCGGGATGGTGCCTCGAGATGCACGGGGTCACACAAGTGGATGATTCGGTTTATTTGAAGGTTTCTCCCTTGAAGGACCTCATTGAGGAAAGAAAGTCTACTGTGCAAAAACGATACTCCACTTGTTCCAAGGTAGAGATCGAATTAAATCTGAATTTCGGGACGAAATTCCTTTTAGTTGGGAAGATTGTAACGGCCCGCTTTAATTAATCCCGATTAACCGACTAATTACAAATTAATATCATAAGCTCGCACCCACGTGGACGTCGTGGGAAAAGTCTCGACACGTCAATCGGGAAATATGTTATTTTTGTGTGGCAAGTACTTAATTATTTTACTATTATTTAATAGTTCGCGTTGCGTTAATTGAGAGTTACGTTGGTCGCGTTGTGCGCGAAGGACATGTAGTGAGAGTGTTTACGACGTCGTTGAGTGCGCGTAACGCGAACGGGTGTACGGGGATAGTATGGGTTTGAGTTGTCACATCAATCACACATCACATCACACATCAAATCAACCCATCCCTCATCATGCTATTTTGTCTTTTTCTCCAAAATTAAAAAAAAAAAAAAAACTATTTTCTTTTCAACTGGAAGAGAGAGAAGGAAAAGAGGGGAGAGAGGAAAGAAATGAGAGAGAGAGAAGACAACGACAGAGTGAGAGAGGGAGATCGGCCAGGAGAGAGAGGGCCAGCGAGCGGCGGCGGCGACAGAGCAACGGACGACCAGCGAGCGGCGGCAGTGGACGACCAGCGACGCGAGCAACGGCCGCCAGCAGGGGCAGCAGTAGCCGGCCGCGGATAGCGGCTCATGCGGCGACGCGAACGGCCAGACGTGGAGAGGCAGCGGCGGCACGACACGGAGCCGACAGCGGCGCGCCAGCAGTGGCGCGGCGGTTGCTCCAGCGGCGGACAGGGCGGCGCGGCGAAGACCAATGCCGCGGACGACGAGGAGAAAAGAAGAGAGGGAAGGAAGAAGAGAGAGGCAGCGGCGCTGGCGGCGCTCGGCAGCAGAGCCGGAGTGGCGAGGCAGCGCCGGCAGCGACGACGGCGCGGCAGCGGCTGCCGCGTCGGCGAGGCGGCAGCGGTGCGGCGCGACAGCCGCCAGTGGCGGCGGCTGCGACTGCGGTGACGGCGCGATTTCGGCGGTGGCGTCGGCTCGGCAGCGGCATCGGCGCGGTGGCGCGTTGTCGGACCGATCGAACCTTGACGAGGGATGCGATTCGACGAAGTTCGACGACGAGATGAAGGTGATGTTTATTTCAACTAGTTTAGTTGTGATTGAAATGACTTAAGTAAATTAATTATTATGAATGGACACCAGGGACTTAGGCTACCGTAGTCGGGTGTCGGACGCGTATCTCGAGGCGTGTGCGGGATATTTCGAAGAGGCAATTGCGATTGCTTGAGGTAAGTAATCTCACGAGAAAGTCGCTTTAGAATTTACTTATTTTCATTGTAAATTATTTATTTCACATTATATTTTGCCGTTCGGTTTTCATATTTACTATATTCCCGCGTGTGTCTGTGTATAGTCGAAGGGACGGTGTGACCCCTTTCCGCTCTCTTTGTTGCCGCGGTGTTGGTCATACCTTAGACTACGCGTGAGATTTCTCGGCGAGTCGATGATCTCGAGAGCGAGTTGACGTGAGGCTCACCTCCGTCACGATTTCCTCTCTTTTGAGGCGTTGGGCGGAAGTCTAACTTCCGACCGACGAGTTCCTCATTTCGACCGTGAAGAGGGGGTGTGGATTTCCTCACCTCCAGGGCCTTCTCGGTTTAGTATTTTGTCCCAGGGCTCGACAGCTATACACCACACTCGCGTTCCACATTCTTGATTATCTCACGACTTAATTCATGCTTTACATTCTTTTTCATTTACTTTATATGCATGAATTGTAGCCGTTTCCTTGGATTTCTTGTGAATACTAACCGAATTTCTCTGGGATTTACTCACCTGGAACTTGTCATTGTTTTTGGTGGCAAGTTGCGCTTCCTACAACAGCCGGGAAGGCGGTGATTGGCGACTACCTCGATTTGGAGCGCCTCCACTAGCTTACTCGTAGGTGTTTGTATTTACGTATATATATTTTCTTGGGATCTTTTTGAGAGACTTTTACCGATACATGTATATCGACACTTATTATACATCTTGTCGCCTTAAATGATATACATGGTATCATTTTGTTTGGGTTTCCACCCTATAGGTTGTTAATTAATGCATAACTTGTTTAAATTAGATATATGCAAGTTATTAAGACTTCCGCTATTAAAAATAACATGAAGAGAATCAAAATAATTAAATTAAGTTATAAAACTTTATAACTTGGTATATTTTGCTAAAATAATCATTTAAGCATCAAAATTTACTAAGTTGGAGTATTAGGTGGTAAGTTCGCGGGCCGTCATATACAAAGGCGTGCGAGCGACGTGGCATGGCTTGGTGACGTGTCCCAAGAACATGGCGGTGCCTTGGTTTGTCTCGAATTTGGGGCCGTCACAACTCATGTTCATCAAAATAGTTCTATCATGAAAGAATAGTACTACATAGGTTTTTCATCAATGTATAGTTTAAGAATTAATATTTTTATAGGTTATAATGCATTGTATTTCTCAATTCTTATATAAATATCACGAAACAAATGGCTATGAAAATTTAAATATATGTAATACACTTACACTTTTTAAATTATAACAACTTGCTTGAATTATATTCCCACTTGCTACATGCGCGGGGTTCATTGGTGCGTAACACCTTTGAGGACTAATGAGTGCGTGTGTATGTGCGTGCGTATGTGCGCGTGATGATTTTCCTAATGTGATGTATTATACATATGTTATGTGGAAATTAAAAAGTCAATTTGCTTGGAATCAAATTTTACTAGTGTTAAAATGCTGACGTAAGGCTTTGCCTCGATTTACATGCGAGTCGGTGTTTATGGTAGTGGAAGAAAAAATAATACCAATAAAAGGTTTTGCCTCGCTTTGCATATTGGTTGGTATGTGACCAAAATCTATTTTATTATGTTAGAATGTTTTGTCGAGATTTTAGCTCGAGTTGGTGTAAAATCGAATAAAAAAGAAACCAAAAGTCAAAATGCGTCAAAATCCTTGCTCCTTTTTCTCTCGATTTTCTTTTTTTTTTTTTTGCGAATTAGTAAAGTGTCGCGAGTGGAGCATTTTAAGCTAAGTTTTCGTGGCGAAAAAGGAGGATTCAGGTCAAAAATTGGTAAATCCCAAATATTTGACGATAGACATTCTCCTCAATTTAAAGTTTAATTCTCGCGATTTATTGATTTTTCTTGCAGGATTTTGATAGGAAATGATTGGAATTGTTGTGAGTTTGTGTATTGGATTGATTTAAAATGATTTGGATTAATTGTCAGCATAATAGGTTAAGGTTCTAAGTTATATACTTTCCATTAGATGTATATTAGGTAGTTACACAAAATGAATTCAGTGGTTGCCCATATGGAAAGTTAAGGTGCCTTTAGTGCAACTCAAGATTTATCACTAAATACATTATAGCCATAATAATTGCAATACATCCCAATTCATGTTCCATTGCAATAACATTTCCATTCATACGACCCAAGCTGTCTTTTCTATTGAAGTATTTTCTTATAATACAAATAGTATTGGTTATCAACTATAATTAAAAAAAGGAAAATGTTTCACTAACTAACTTAGACTATTGTCAAATGGACACTAATGGGGAGGCATCGTGAGACACGCCTCAATATGCATTGAGTACACCTCTCAAGGGGTATTGCACGACACCACTTGTTCGATGCCCATTTCACGGTGCCTAAAGCATATTACTTTAATAAGGCAAGATCTCTTGCAAGTCGGACTAGCTCTAGAAAACCTTACTTCTCCCATAATCACACTTCTTCTATCAACACCCATCACCCCATCATTCTTAAGTCTCCTTGATGTCACATGTAGTAACGAACAAATTATAAACAACAACAACATATCCTCAGTGCCAAATAACGCACAAATTAAAAATAAAACTAGAAATATCTTATAAGGAACTAAAAAAAAAAAACATGTTAGAAGCTCAAACAACTACCAAAACTAAAAAAATTAACATTATGGAAAATTTTCAAATTTTTTAGTGTAACCATTTTTTAGGGAACAACTATCAGCCCCCCTCTACCCTGCCCCTATTATACATATGATATAAGTAGGCCCCATCAAATTGATAAATACACTAACTGCCTCTTTAAATATTAATGAACTACCCAATATAATCTAACATGTTCTTAACCCCTAATATTCCTTTGAGAACTATACTAACGCTCCCCCAATGCTCCATTCGACCTCATATTCTACCTCTCAAAACTGGGATCTGCCAATCTTCAAGCCCGATTCCCCTTAAATTAGAAACACAAACCAATATGTGAATCCATTATCTAAACCCTGATTTCATACAAACCCATCGATTAACACATCATGCTCATCCGATTCTTCAACAAAATCTACTAATTTCGAGTGAACAATGAAATTCGAAGACAGGGGTATTTGAGGTATTACCTTTTTAGTGGTGAATTTAAAAAATCTCGTGCAGATTGGAAAAGTGGGTGCTAAAGTTGTGATGACTACATTCATGGCATTCAGTTAAAACGAGAGTGAGTAGAGAGAGAGGACATAGCAACAATATGTTCTATGGGCTGCTGGGCTGCTACCATGTATGATAGCAACATATAACATATGTTGCTAACACCTATTACAACAACATATATTTGTGGCCATTGTCATAGACGGTAGCGGCTAAAAGCGTAGGCCACTAAAATAGGTGGCAGCGACACCTAATCTAGGTGTTGTCCTATTAGAAAGTGGCATATGTGATGTATCGCTGTCATACAGGCATCAGACCATTACAATAAATACCCATTTTCTGAACAAAAAAATCAAAAGAAAAGTATAAATTTGTTGGCACATGTGCCCTATGTCAATGTTATGAGCATTGTTTCTATTATTATTTTAGTAAATAAAACCTAGAATTTCATTTGTTGTTCATTATTATAATTGGTTTGCATGTTTATATTATAGTAGGATTCATGGACGTTTACTGAAACATCTTAAATGCCCATAATTGGTCGTTATACTATGAACTATAATGAATTAAGACTAGTGTAAGTCTTAATTGATGGTCTTGTATTGATTATGCATATAAGGATACGAATCAAGATCATGAGTACTTGTTAGGGAACACAATACTGGACTGACCTGCTATGATAACTCTACATGGATTAAGTCATATGTGTTACTTATGATAGATATATTATTTAGTCATATGACTTGATATTAGCTAAAACTTCAACATTAGGATCATAGTGATTCAACACAATCAAACGTTATCTTTAACCAAACGATTATAAAGTTTGTGATTGGTTATTATGTGAATAATGTGTGGAGGTGTGTAATCGAGATAGGATGTGTCCTTCTCGTTTAGAGATTGAGACCCAAAATGGTTGATTCAAAGTGAATTGATAAGACCAATGTCACTTGGATGTTTTCAGTCTACCTAGAGATTGAGACTATTACGATTGAATATTAAGTGTGACTTTTTCAGGCCTTATGTTTAATCAAAGGATATCGTACGACAAATGGATATGATATATGCTATTAATTAAGTTGTATCGATTTTAATCTTTGTGCAACTTGGGTAGTCATAATGCCTTGCTAGAGACGGCTTATGACTCGTGTACCAAAATGGTTTTGGTTCACTGTCAACGTTGCATGAACCTATTGGGTGGCAAAAAAATAATGGTTTTGCGGGATTTTAAATGACTCGGAACAATGAATTTTATATGATAAAATTCGTACATAAACTATTTAAAATGTGTTAAATTAATACCACTTTAAGTAGGGGTACAATGGTAATTCACTTACCCGACTTTATACAAGGGTTGTATAAATAGACGTGTTGAGTGAGTTCACATTACGGGAGAAGTTATGGTCGAAATCTAATTTTCATTTTTATAGAACGAGTTAGGTTCCCAAGCCATTCTAGATTTTAGGGGGAATAGAAAATTGTTTTTGTGTTCTCTCTCGGGCTAGCAATCAAAATCTCTACCGCTATTCGTATATGGATTTTTGATAGAGGACGTTCATCTTTGGCACTGTCTTAAAAATTGATCAACACAAAGAATGAAAACTAGCAATTGAGGTACGATTTACTTTTGTTAAGCAGTTCAATGGGATTCAAATTTGATCCTATTGGAGTTTTGAAAATAAAATTTAAAATTTTCATTGCATTTTGAACCCCAAAAAAACCCAACAGTATTTTCATTTCTTTGCTCCAATATGCATTCCAAGATTGGTTTTTCGATCTTACAATGTAATACCCAAGTTACATTTGGTAGCAGTGGCCAACTTTTTTAATAAGTAACAAATAAAATTTAAATAAGGAAACACATATCTTAGTTATGGAAACTAGATGATCCTTGCCTAGAAACCATTAGTTGGGAAGTGAGTGAAAGTGAGATAGGGATATCTTATATGTACATGTTAGTTTTTGTATGTATGTATATATATATGCGTTACACACGTAGTAACTGATTCACGTTCGCTTTCAACTTCCAGACGCTGATGGCTGATTCACGTTATAGCGGGGATGCAGGTGCTAGTGGCAGCCAGCCTCCTATTCCATCTGCTGATGATTTTTAGAGGCTATCTGATAGAGTAGCTGCTCAAGGACAGTAGTTAGCAGATTTCATTGCCATGATGACATCAAGTTTTGCTCTACAAGCACAGACATTGATCACTACTACTACTACTACCACATTGCTGACAGTAGCCACTCTGGTAGTACAGCCTATACCAGTAATGACAACACCAGCCATAGAGACAGTTTATCACCTCTTTCACACATACATCTTTTAGCTAGACAGCAGAGGTTCAGTTGGTAAAGGATTTCATCTGACTGAAGCCAGTGTACTTTGATGGTTAGCGAGACTTTGAGAAGATTAAGAAGTGAGTATTGTCTCAGGAAAAGCTGCATAAACTCTTGAAGATCGAGGACAGACTTAGGGCTGAGATTTCGTCGTATACATTATAGAAAGACGTTGATGTTTAGTGGCGTGCGACGATAGCTTCTGATGGAGACTTTGAGTCTTGGGATGCCTTTAAGAAAAAGTTATATCAGCAGTACATCCCGCCTGTAGTGATGAAGAAGTTAAGGAAGGAGTTTATGAATTTGAGACAGGGAGCTGATGAGTCGGTTATGAGCTACAAATATCGATATGGTTATCTGAGGTAGTTTGCTGGGGGTTTAATGAAAGATGACTCTAAGGATGTGTACTATTTTAGAGATGGAATGAGGCTAGATATAAGGTTTTATGTGGTTAGTTTAGGTGCTAGGACCGTAGGTAAGATATATGAGCATGCACTTTCTCATGAAACCTACTATTTTGGCAAAGTTGTCGATGGGACATAGTTAGGACCGGCATTGTCAACGGATCAGACCACGAAGTTTGAGAGGATGAGACATAAGGGCAAGGGACAGAGGATATGGGATAGAGGCTCTCAGGGATCAGGCGCAATCACAGCAGTTGTACCTTATGTATCACCCATACTCCGTTACGCAATATAGTTGGTAGACCTCCCTTACCACCACCAGTCAGTCCTGCATTGCTAGCTCCTACTACTTTTCCAGCTCTTCCAGCTCCACTAGCGCCATGTCAGCAGCAGTAGGGTGGTAGAGGTCGAGATAGAGGTAGAGGTAGAGGTGGCGATGGTTCCCTATAGGGACAAAGACAGGCACATGCCAAGGATCAGACATAGAGTCAACGTAGGCCAATTACTTACTTCAGGTGCTGTCAAGTTGGGCATGTGATTAGAGATTTTCCACAGCCAGTAGTTGAGATTTCAACGCAAAGTCGAGAGGGTGTACGCATGGTAGTAAAGCCTGATGTCGATGGCACACAACGACTCATCGAGGGTACAGTTTTTGTTTGATTCAGATTCTATAATATCTTCTATTTTTTATTGCATAATAGGCATCTTAGAGTTGTGACTAGTTAGAGTTAGCATACATTTGATTTTGAATTCCACAACCAGGGATAAGGTTTACCTTAATTGTCTTGTTGAGGGATGTCAGTAGAGATAGGTGGGGTAGAGTTACCTGCAGACTTCAGAGTGCTCGAGTTTTTAGACTTCGACGCGTTGTTAGGGATGGATCGGCTAGCAGCGTATCATGCTCATATCGATTGTTTTAGTAAGACAATGATATTTGAGATCCTAAGGCGTCCGATGTTCACATATAGTGGTAGTACACCGAGAGCCGAGGGCACTAGAGGTCGACTTGCGACTAGTGGAGAGATGGAGACTCTAGTATCTTTATATATCGTAGTAGAGAGTCAGGAACCTAGACTTGAGGAGATTTCAGTTATGTGCGAGTTTCTAGACGTGTTTTCAGAGGACTTATATGGTTTACCACCACCAAGAGAGATAAACTTTATTATTGAGTTGGTACCAGGCATCAGGCCTATTTTTATATCGTCGTGCCGCATGGCTCTGAAAAATTGGAGGAGTTTAGTAGTCAGTTATAGGATTTGGGATAGAAGGGATTCATTACATCTTCTATGTCGCCATGGGGAGCACCTGTCCTATTTGTGAAGAAGAATGATGGTACTTTGAGACTATGTATTGACTACAGATAATTGAACAAGGTCACAGTCAGAAACAAGTATCCATTATCTCGGATTGACGACTTATTCGATCAACTAAGAGGAGCACAATTTTTTCTCAAAAATAGACCTGCGATCAGGAAATCATCAGCTTAGGATTAGGGATGAGGATAGGGCCAAAACTTTGTTCAGCACGAGATATGGACATTATAAGTTTACAGTCATGTCGTTTGTTTGACTAACGCTCTTGCCATGTTTATGGATTTGATGCATCGGGTGATGACACCGTTTCTTTACCGCTTCATGATAGTTTTGATTAATGATATATTGATATATTCGAGGACTTGAGAGGATCACAAGTTGCACCTCAGGTTGCACACTTTGAGGGAGCACAGACTCTACGCCAAGTTCAACAAATGTGAATTTTGACTGTCAGAGGTTAAGTTGTTGGAATATGTTGTTAAATTAGCAGGTATTTCTGTAGATCCAGCCAAGATTCAGGTTATTATGGACTGGTCGACACTAACATCAGACATTGAGATTAGGATTTTTCTGGGGTTGGCAGGATTTTATTGTAGATTCATAAAGGATTTCTTGAAGATCGCTTCACCGATTACCAGATTGGCCTAGAAGGATATCAGATTTGATTGGTTTGAGGAATGCGATGAGGCATTAGCTCAGCTGAAGTGGTTGTTGACTAGCGCACCAGTATTGGTATTGCAAGAGGCTGGACAAGGATTCATGGTATATAGAGATGCTTCTCATACGAGTCTAGCTTGTGTGTTGATGCAGGATAGAGGCACGGTGGCTTGTGCATCTAGATAGCTGAAGATACTTGAGAAGAACTATTTCACTCATGAGTTAGAGTTGGCAGCGGTGGTGTTTGCTCTGAAGATATGGAGGCATCATCTATATGAATAGAGGTTCACACTCTACAATGATCATAAAAGTCTTAAATACCTTTTCATACAGAAAGAGCTGAACCTGAGACAATGCAAATGGTTGGAGGTTCTTAAAGACTACGAGTTTTCTTCGGAGTCTCACTTAAGAAAAGCTAATGTAATTTCTGATGCACTAAGTAAGATACCTACTAAAGATGCCGAGGTTGTTAGATGCCATATGACATATGAGTATGGATTACTCGAGGCAACGACGATGATTAGTCAGTCAAATATTCCTATCGACACTCAAGTGATGATTTGTGCACAGATGAGGCTATAGATAGTGTCTACACAGAAAGTGTCAGAAGGTCAGAGAGTCAACATCTTAAACCCAAGATTTAGTGAGTTAGCCCAGAGTATTGATTGTACTGACTGGACGGAGACGAAGGATCAATGTATAAGATTTAGAGGCAGATTGTGGATACCGGCAATGGCAGAGCTAAGAGATGAGATTCTTCAGGATTCACATCGTTCCCGGTTCATTGTTTATCTAGGTAGGACCAAGGTGTACCATGACATAAGGAGATATTTTTGGTGGCTTGGGATGAAAACATACATATCGGAGTTCATCAAGAACTATGGGATATGCTAGTAGGGGAAGGCTGAGCATCATAGACCTGGAGGATTATTATAGTCGCCTCCCTTTTCACGATGGAAGTAGGAAAACGTAGCCATGGACTTTGTCAGGCGGAAGTTGTCAAACTCCTCAAATAAAAGATTTAGTTCGAGTGCTTTCACTATATTAAGTGAAATTTGACCTTATGTGCTTGAATGTATAAACCAATAAAACTTGTGATTAGTTGATGGCCTTTGTTTTGACCGAGTCTATGTTTTTAAAGTGGGATCTTAATTGTGTTTGACTTGCGAGACTTTACATGTCATAACTCTGAAATTTTCTCAGTTACTTGTTAATTTGGTGACTATGTAAACCAAAGGAACTCCATGAATTTGGGTCGGGTATCGGATTAGTTGAGTCAATATTATTATATTAGGAGTCTAGTTTAGTTTGTGTTGTCATTTACACCTTTGTTCGGGACGTACGAAGTCTTAAGTTTGGGGGTATTTGATAAGTCAGTATTTATAGGTTTTTAGTAGTCTATTTTAATATATTTAATTATTAATAGTATTTAAAATATATATTTAATTATATTTTTGGTCACTTTTAGGTGAAACAGAGTGCGCGGTTGAATTCGTGGCGGAAAAATACTCAAAATAAAGTATTTACTTGCAGTGATCAGATGTCGGACAGTTTGCCTCGAAATACGCGTTGCGCGGTGTGTCGAATAGAGACAGGGTGTTCCAGCCAATCAAAGCATGCCACGTCAGCATCGGAAGTCCCAGCAACCAATGAGAGATCGCCACGCGTTGCCACGTCACCCACAAGCAATCTTCTCCGCGCTTCAGCAATCAGTCGATCTGCATCGAGATCTGTGCCCGCACAGACTTCCAGATATTCGCCGTATTCGCGCGAATTTTTCTTCCGCGGTTCTTTATCCACGTGGCGCGCTCCCATTTGTCCGGAGCGTAACAGCGACGTAGTTCGGCTAATCACGTGATGACACGTGGTGGTGAGTCACCACACACACAATGCAAGCGCACAGTTCTAGGCGAATGATGCGGCGACACATCAGAGGCAGTGCAGCAGCGGTCCAATGGCGTTGGGGCACGTGGAGCGGCGGTTCTAAAACAGCGAATCACGCTGTGACACATGGCAGAGTCCGATCTTTTATCTAAAAACACCCCTACGATGCTCCTCGACGCACGAGTCACGTCCCTAACCCCTAAAATTAGTATCCGAGTCCAATTTGGAGTGCTTTTATATATTAGGAACCTAGTTATTATTGAGACATGAATTAATTAGTATTTTTTAGAGATTAATTACTATTAGTTTTTAGTATAGATTTTTGAATATGATGTCCGGCTAATCAATTTCTTACCTAAGTCGAAGGGGAAGCAAGTCGGAATTATTGATTTAAGGCATATTATGTGAGATCTTTTATTTTATTATTTAATTAATTTAATTTCTCATATTTCATTGTTGTTGATTTAATTATTATGATTTAGATCTATGGTATGTATGAGGCCTGTGCATGCTTTTAGATGGACAATCTACAGTTATTTGGAATATTAGTATCCGTGTAATTGTGCTTTTAGACCAATAAAGTAACAAACATTCACCCGTTTGACGTAAAACCCTTTCGGTTCTTGAGTATACAACAATTGAATCTAGGTTAAATCGGGAGCGGATGCGACTTGGTTATTTAGGATTAGTGTTCCCACATATCCATATTACTGCGGTTAGTGTGTTAAACCTGATTGGCGGATGTCTAGGGTTATACATTAATTAGGGAAGTAGTTAGTGGCGGACGTCCTGACTATCGAATTTAGGGGAATTAGGAATTTCTGGCGGATGTCGATTTTCTATGGCTAATCTAGGAGAATTTAAATTAATAATTTTTTGGGAAAGATTGAAGACCATGATTGCTATTGAATCTTGATTCTGATTTGTGGAACTGGAGATTTAGGTGTTATTTAGGTGTTAATTAATTATTAAATTAATTGTTTTAGAAATTAGCTTAGTTAATTTATTTATTTAATTTAGTTAAATTAGTTAGTTAAATTAATATTTATTTTAAAATCCCTGATTTTCTTTTTTTTGTTGTTTTAACCTTGAGAAAGACAACCAGTCTCTGTGGGATCGACCCTTTGCCACTATTCTACAAAATAGTTGGTTTAGGAAACTTTACTTTATTGACGTGTTCGGCGCGCGTCAGTACACGCCTATAATTCAGCACAACCTTTCACCCTCAGACTGATGGACAAACTAGGAGGTTGATTCGGGTTCTCGAGGATATGCTCCGGGCTTGTGTACTTGAGTTTGGCAGATCGTAGGAGGAGTACCTACCATTTTTTGAGTTTGCATAAAATAACAGTTGTTAGGCTAGCATTGAGATGGCGCCATTTGAGGCTTTATATGGTAGATCATGTCGCACGCTATTTTACTAGGCTGAGCCAGAGGACTGGGAGTTAGTGGGGCCTGAATTGTTGTTGATCACACGGAGAAGGTACGAAAAACTCATCGGAGGCTTAAAAGGGCTCATGAGAGGCAGAAGAAGTATGCAGACATGTATCGTAGTGATCTCACATATGACGACGGAGCCTTTGTGTATTTGAAGGTTTATCCACGGAAAGGTCTTCACAAATTTGGTCTTAAAGGCAAGTTAGCACCGAGATTCATCGGGCCTTTCAAGATCAGAAGACGGGTCGAGAAGGTTGCTTATGAGCTTAAGTTACCTCCATGGATGTCAGGGATACATCCAGTTTTTCATATTTCTATGCTTCTACTAGCTAAGTCGAAGGGAGGTGTGAGATCGACAATTGACTTGAGCCAAATTGACCTGAGCGAGGATGTATCTTATGAGGAGCAACCAATACAGATCCTAGATCAAATGGTACAGCAATTGAGAGGCAAGTATATCCCGAAGGTGTTAGTCAAGTGGCAATTTCATGGTGATTCGGAGCTCACTTGGGAGCGGGAAGGCTATATGCGAAATAGATTTTCGTACATTTTCGAGTCAGGTATAGCTTTAACTTAAGTTTAATTTCGAGGACAAGATTTCCATTAGTTATGAAGGTTTTTCATGGCCCAAATTTCTAACTCGAGATTAATCCGATAATCAGGATCAATAACCAACGATGTGGGACCTGCATCGAGATATGTGCATTGACCGATACGAGAGGGCCGAGGTATATGTTAGATTTGTGGTGATGTATGCCTATTGTATTGTATATGTGTAGGCTATTAAGTCACTCCTACTTATGAACAGGTGTCGAGACGTGAGTGGGAACGTGCTTCGAGATGCGTGTCGACGTGGGACGGGGGTAGAGGGTGATGTGGTAAGTTTATTTAGGCTTAGTGTAGCTTAAATAGTAGTTTTAATGTAGCTATAGTTGAGTTTATGTTAAATGTAACCTAAGTTAACAAATTAAAATGATAGTCATATGATGATTCTCGATATACGTGTTGACACATCAAGAGACCATTTGAGTTTCATTTGGTGTTATTTGGATTGAGATAGTTGAGAGTTAGTGGAAAATGTGGCAAGAAGTAAGCCATTAGATTAGTCTCGAGATATGTATGTACATGAAGATTAATGGCTAGGAAACAATCTTATCTTAATATATAATATTAGAATGATCAATTCATGCAAACCATTTCATTCCATTTTCATAACTTATAAGCTAAGAAAGCTAGGCGGGAGAAGAGATCAGCAAGGATTTGTGAAGAAATCTTGTGGGCTTGGTGTAGGAGGTGTTGATCAAGCTAGGTGTTCATCAATTAGGTAATTCTCTTACATTAGTTAATTAGCTCAATTTGATGAATTTTTGATAAAATTAATGTATGGTTGATGTAAATGGTTTTGGTGGGTATCTTAGGTCTCTGAGGTGTAGTAAAGAAATCCCAAGGTGTTGGAGTAGCCTATGTGAGGAGAGAACTCGGGATTCTCGAATGTAAAATTTTGAGTTTTTCTCGCACATAGCGTGCTAGGTGTGATCAGCTAGTGCGCTAACTTCGTATAGCGTTAGAGGAGCTTGATAACGCGCTAATGAGGTCATTACCGTGCTTGGTAAGCTACCTAGTGCGCTTGGTGCTAAGACAACCCAAAAAAAATTGAATTTCCTAACTTAAACTTAATATTATAAAAAAGTTCAATACCCTAACTAAATGTCTAAACACACTCAAAAACATGTTAAATGATATCGGGAACATATGGAAGAATCTCGAGGGTTCGGGTACGTATTTTAAGGTGTTGGGAGGCCGAATAGCTAGGAAATTTGCGTAGATTGTAAGTAAACTGATTGAGATATTTATTTACATTTCATTCTTAATGTGTTATTCATTTCTAGTCATTTATACTGATTTGCCTATCATACTTTACATACAATGACTTGTTTCCTCTCTCATTTCATGAGTTGTTATCATGGTATTGATTTCGATTAAATAGTTTCATTGACTTTAGATCATGTGTTATGTCATTCTTAATTGTTGTTATATGTGGTCAAATGAAATAGCATGCTATTAGGTAGGTGTTTGATGATGTTGGAGATCTAAACTCCTTTGTGCATTAGATATGCAATCGTTTTGCTTGGATTCTCAAACCATGTTAATTTCTTGGATATGAAAGCGTTCTTCTATCTAGATCCATGATATCATAGATAGCACGACACACGGGGTCACTAGATTTTTGGGGTTGTCGGGATCTCTTCACTATCTTGTGCAAAGATACGGGGTATGGGACCCGGGGTTGTTGGCAAGCATATATCACAAAGCGATCGGCACTTGTGAAAGATTATAGAGGCGTATAGCTCACTCAGACTTTCAACAGAGATGTAGAGCACAACCTCATCCTTATATAGTGAAAAGGCATTGTGATAGGACTCACTACCAACCGGCCTTAAGATCATTACTACTTAGCCGGGTGTTAGATTCATTTTTTTTAACTAGAAAATCTCATAACATGATTTCTTTTCAACATAGTTGTTATTGTTATGCTTTCATATACATATTGTATATTTGGGAATGTGAACAAATATCTCTCAGTGTTACTTTCTACTTTCGTGTACTCACCGTCCTTTTTATGACAAAATGGGTGCAGATCCATCGAGTAGCAAACCGGACAAAGAAAAGATCGACGACTATCTATGAGCCGGTGGAGCACTACTACACCAGATTTTGTAGGTTTATGGTTTGTTGTATGACTTATATATATATATATATATGTCTTCCATATATTTTTGGGGTTGTATATATTGTGAGTTGAGAGATAGTACCCCGACCAGATACATGATGATATATTATCGTCGTTTCATTATATATACAGGTGATCTTTATTTCCCGATTTTCCACAATTCTTAGGTATCATATTAAAAGCTTCACTAATTTGATAAGACTCCCCCTGAATAATTTTAAGTTTGTAAAATTTTGATTAACTCTAATTTATTAATTGACATGAGATAAGAAAATATTTGATTGAAAGGTTATTTAGTAAGGAGAATGATTTTGGGAAAAGGTTGACTAATTCCATGTTAAGTCCTACGTGGTGAGGTTAGGGCTTAATGACGGGATTAAGTCGAGCTGTGCCCTAATTCGAGAAGAGGTTGTCATACCCAATCCCCACAAACTAGGCCCCGACTTAGGCTTAGGCTTACGTTAACCCTCGGTCAACCCACGTCGAGTCAATGCACGCCTAATCAGCCTCTCATCGGAATTACTCATCCCTTTGTTGCTTATTAAGTTTGTTAATTAGTTTAGCAAGTCTTAATATTCATTAAGCGAATGGAAGTAATTTAAAGCAACTTAAAAATAAATCGAATTCGGGACAAGTCCTAGATGTGGAAATCATATATAGTATAGATCTCATGTATATCTCTAGTGACGACAATGTAAATAGGCATTATATACATTTATCTCAAGTGTCTCTCAAAACCCATACCTAAACATGTATATAAAACATGAAGTACAAGTATAATAGATACAATCAAAATACCTACGATAGTAACAAAGGAAGAGCCGGCTCTGCAGGGGGGACCTCGAGGCATTCACCGATCTCGGGCTCCTCACCCTTACTACTAGAGGAACATATAATTGTCACCACGACGGAGACAATTCCAAATGAGTAAAGCTAAAAGAAATTCAATAGTATTTCTTAATAATAAATGACAATAGTCTCTAAGTCATGTGGATATTTAAAGAAAACTGTAAATAAATGGTAAAGTGCATGATAAAAAGACTAATCAAGTAAAGTAATGAAAGTCAAGTGGCAATGAAGCAAAATAGATAGGCAAATAGGTAATCATGTCTAAACTGTGGGTCATCAGACTAAAGCACATCTTAAAGTCAACACAATAGGCTTAAACTTTTGATTGTTTCGACACGAATTTTTAGGCACCGAGTGTAGCGGCCCCAAATTTCAGTCGCCTTGCTACCGCCACATCGTATCCCATGTTACCTAGCCTTGCCACGTCATGGTCCGCTTATCCTTAATTTCTCGCGACCCAACGAGTTGTTTACCCTTTTTCTAGCTAACCCTAGTTATGCTAACTAATCTTTACATAAGTATTAATAGTTTAATTAGTCAATTACTCGATTTATCAAGTTATATTATAATTTTACAAATAAAAGTCTTTAAATGAGTAACTTATGTAATATTTAAAAATCCTAAGTAGTAGAAAACTCGGCATTGACAGATACCATGTATATATCAAGGTGAGATAAGTATAACAAAAGTTTCATATACATGTAATCACCGTTCTATAGTCCCCAAAACCTAATAAAAATAAATAAATATATACATATTGTAGTCACACACGAGTCGACTCCACTATCTCGAGAGGAAGTCGCACAAGTACCTCCTTGCTCTTTTGCTCATAGAACGATCCGCACTTAGTCACCCAAAAATACGGTGACGAGTCTAGTGAGTAAAATCCCAAAAGAAGTCCACACAATATTCATGAAATAAAACTGATAAACTACGAGACATGCGAATATAACTTATGGCAAGAGTACGTTATATTCTCATGAATGTAGGCAACATACGACAAGCAAAAGCAATAGCGTAAAATAACCAAATGTGCCAATTAAATAAGCTTGGAAATGAAGCAATAATCAAGAAACATCCGTCTAATCACGAGAACACCCCGATCTATACCAAACGAATCGATAAATCAAATAGGAACTACATATATACTTATAGGCTTACAGTGACTAAACCCCAACTTCGATTCTGGATGAACCCCTCAAGACGCTATTTCAAGGGAACACCCTAAATCATTCCCGACGATCGTAGATATATTCTACTGCCATCGATACGAGCACTAAACTCAAGTAACTCGTGCATGCGATTTAGCCACAATCAATATATACGCAAATCGAATATGAGTGAAAACCCATGTGTGCCCACCAACAGTCACACATGAAATACGATATCGATCAAATCAAAACCATGAATCCTGTGAAGCATTCTCATTGGGTTTACGCACCTCAATCCGCGCTCCGACTTCCTCGGACTCCCGAATCGACCCGACTAGCTCCCGATACCCGATATCCCTGAGTTCGGTGTCTTATCAGTTCAAATATAGTGGGTTTAAGATTAATTTAGTGTCTATTAACTCTTAAAACCAATATTTATTTCAAAACCTAAAAATTATTAAATAGTCTTTTATTAGTTTAATTCCTTCAAAATGAGTTAAAAATAATAAATCTAAGAATCAGTGTATCAAAAGTGGGTTTCAACTAGCTACGTTATTAAAAACACATTTTTATCGAGTTTTTGGTCTCGAGTTAGCGCGCTAATAGGGCTTATTAGCGCGCTAATCGCGAAACTAAATTCGAGTTTCTTCTCATAATCATTAACACGCTAATTTTCCTCATTAGCGCGCTAATTTCCATCTATGACAGAATTTTCAACTCGAACATTATGTCCCAAAGCGCCCAATTAGCTAACTAAACCCCATTTAACACCCTCTCCATATCAAATTGGCCCAAAACAACAATTAGAACAACCTTAAAACAACAATTTGATCAATTTCCTCAAATCTCATGAATTCACTAGTTTTCCCCATTTCATCAAAATACTAATTCAATCAAAACCAGTGATAAATTCTTATATAAAATGATCATTTAACATATAATTCATCATAATATCACCAAAAACCATGGATGTAACCCTTAAATTCAATTTTTCATCAAAACTCTTAAAAATGGGTTCATTAGATAAAGGAGATGATGAAGAAGATGATTACCTAAGTTTTGATTCCTCGACTTGCCTCCAAAGTGGTTGAATTCTAGCTAGAACGAGCTCTTCTTCTCAGTGATTTCTCGGAAAATTGATTTTGATTTCATTTGCATGCTTGATCAACTTTGCTTATATATTAAAGTGATGTTAATTCCTAGCCCTTCATCCTCATGCACTTACGTATCTCGAGGATTATCCAATGGCTCACCTCTAGCAACTTCACCCACTCACTCCCACTTATTCACCTCATGTGACACCATTTGTTACTCGATGGCTCATAGATGTCTCAATGTGTATCTCTAGACCAATCCTATGCTTTGCATTTAATTTACTCAAACTATAGGCCTTGATTTATTGAATTTATTCACCTTAGCTTAGGCCCACTTAATATCTATGATTAATGGTTTTATTCACCAAAAATTATCAACTTGTGGTCCCACTAACCCTCGACTACCCTAATTTTCGGTGCCACGCGTCTCGACACGAAATTCAAGGTACACCATAGCCTATCATTTTAATTGAATTAACTTAGCTTATGGTCACATTACCTATTTTAATTCATCAACTAATCATCTTAATGTGAATTAGTGGAGTTTCCTAGTGTACCCGTAGTTCGCCTACTCGACATCCGCGTCGACACGCCTTTCGATGCGAACACCCGTCACACTACCTCGCCTGATATCAACATACACACATGCAATGCAATATAATAATAATAAATTTAAACACCACATTTACACAACCACCATTCCATAAATAACATATTTCCTCGGTTCTCGTGTTCGAGCCAATCGAGTTGTCCACGTAACGTTCAAATTACGCTCGTTAATCCCCGAGATTAACGCTAATCCTGGTTTAATTAATTTGGGTCGTTACAATTCTTCCCAACTAGGAGAAATTTTGTCCTCGAAATTTAAATCTTGAGTACACTCGGTGCCACCATCCTATCCCTATGTAATGACTCCTTACACCTTTATAGTCCCTTCTACAAATCCCTTGAACACCCCACTACCCCCATAGCGAGGGAAAAATAGTGCTACCCCGAGACATAGGCGCATGTTGTTGAGGTAGTTAAGATCAGCCACTCTCTTCCAACATCTACACAACCTACTCTCAATTCAATTTTCGTGTTCAAGTTTCTCTCACCCAGTTACCTAACGTCCGTAATCGTAAACTTCTCCTATCATGTATCCCAACATGATAGTCCTAACCAACCATCATATACCATGAAAATCACATGTCATGACATAACCTTTACTCACCATGACAATCTCATATCATACCACGACTTATCCTTACTCACCATGACAATCCCATGCCATGCTACGACCTTTGACAATCTTATGTCATAACACGATAATCTACCATCGTATCCCTATGATCTACCATCATACCACCACTATGCATGCATAAAATTTAACTGGGATTATTCATAACTTTAAGATCACGTACCTTGAACCTATTGTTGGGACGTCTCCCGCCCGCTTAGTCACCACATGCACCGGCTTTCGAGTCTGCACCGGTGTCACCACTGCAGAGTCGTCGATCTCTGCGTACGGTCCCTCCTAATGTGACCCTCATGTCCACATCGCCAACATGTGATCCTCCATCTCGACCCCGCTCGCCGACTCCCGACCACCGGCCCCGCCCCCGTGATCTCCATTCCCGGCCTCCCCGGTCCCGAGTTTGTCTCTGCGGCGGCGCCGGTAGTGTCGATACGGCATACGCTCTGGTCGCTCGATCATCATCTCTATGACCTCGACCGTACATGTTGTCCTCTCTCGTCATCTCGATCTCTCAGTCTCTCCCGCCCAAAACTCTGTCCGGTTGTCTTTCCGACTCAATAGATAAACACCTTTCACCATCCGCATCGACGTGTCTCATGGTTAAGCGCACTATCATAGATCTCCCGCGTGTCTATTCTCCGAGGAAACTATGGCGCGGCTATGTCCTCAATCAAACCTCGGATAAAGTAATAAATTTATAGTCTCTTAGTGCTGTGACGTCCGTGGCAAACTGTATCAAGTACTGGTATTTATCCATGTACTATAACATCGATCGGCTACCCTGCCTCAAGGCCAGAAACTCCTCTCCCAGCCTCAACCTAACCTCCATGGGTATGTACTGATCATAAAATAACTCTCTGAACTCTCCCCATGTCTTCGGCTCTAGGTGAGTATCTGTTTACGCTGTCCACCACACAGCAGCATCCCCTCTTAGTATATGCCCTGATATCCTGGCATGTATGCTTTCTTAAATTCGCAGTAGCTTGTGTAATCTCTGATATGCAATCAGCCACTTCTCGGCTGCCTCCAGGTCTTCGCTCCTATGAAAATATTTGGGATCGAAATTGATGAACATTCGTTTCAACTTGACCTCTGCCGTCATTGGAGTCTCAAACATGTCCGCCTGTGCCGGTGTAATAGTCGGCGTCTCAGTCTGTGCTACAGATGGTGTAGCAACTGCTGTCGGAGTCTCTTGTACCACTGCATACGTCGGTACAGTTTAGATAGTCGATGGAACTCTTAAAGCAACTATCGTCTCAATCGTGCTCAGTACCTTGGTGGCAGTGAGTGATGCAATCGCTATTGTCTGTGTGTGCCTCATCTCCATCAATAGCTCGAACTGCCTATCATGAGCTGCTAGTCGCGCGGCTACTGTCGAATCCAAACCCTCCTTTCTAGTATGGTCGCTCGTTTGACCAACATCTGTAGTCGGTGGAGTCGGCTGGCTATCCATCGTTATCTGCATCAAAAAACGTACGCCATATCACTTTCCATATACGTATATATAATATACAATCCAAAAACATAATACGTATATAACTTTATCACTACCCGTCTCAAGTTGCTTCCCAACTAAGGTTCTAAGTCACGATCATCGAGTTTCCACATCTAATGTTTATTTGTTTAAATTTTATTCAATTCCATTAAACTTATCTCGAGGCATCCTCGAAACCTCCATTTGATACCATAATGTAGCGGCCCTAAATTTCAGGTCGCCTTGCTACCGCCACTTCGTATCCCACGTCACCTAGCCTTGCCACGTCATGGCCCGCTTATCCTTGACGCCTCACAACCCAACGAGTTGCTTACCCTTTTCCAGTTAACCCTAGTTATGCTAACTAATCTTTACATAAGTATTAATAGTTTAATCAGCCAGTTACTCGATTTATCAAGTTATATTATAATTTTACAGCGGAAGTCTTTAAATGAGTAACTTATACAATATTTAAAATCCTAAGAAGTGGAAAACCCGGCGAAAAATACCATGTATATATCAAGGTGAGATAGGTATAACAAAAGTTTCATATACATGTAACCAGTGTTCTACAGTCCCCAAAACCCAAAAAAATAAATAAATATATATATATTGTAGTCACACACGAGCTGGCTCCATTACCTCAGAGGTAATCGCCCAGTACCTCCTTGCTCTTGCCATTGCTTATAGAAGGATCTGCACTCAATCACCCAACAAATACAGTGACGAGTCCAGTGAGTAAAATCCCAAGAGAAGTCCACACAATATTCATGAAATGAAACTGATAAACTACGAGACATGTAAATATAACTCTTGGCAACAGTACGTAATATTCCCATGAATGTAGGCAGCATACGACAAGCAAAAGCAATAGCGTGAAATAAATAAGCAGCATGTACCAATTAAATAAGCTTGGAAATGAAGCAATAATCAATAAACATCCGTCTAATCACGACAACACCCTGACCTACACCAGCCAGTGATCGATAAATCAAGTAGGAACCACATATTTACTTACAGACTTATAGTGACTAAACCCCAACTTCAGTTACTGGATGAACCCCTCCAGACGCTATTTCAAGTCAAGGGAACACCCTAAATCCCTCCCGACAGTCGTAGATATATTCTACTTCCATCGACACGAGCACTAAACTCAAGTAACTCGTGCATGCAATTTAGCCACAATCAATATATACGCAAATCGAATAGGAATGAAAACCCATGTGTGCCCACCAGCAGTCACACATGAAATACGATATCGATGAAATCAAAACCATGAATCCTGTGAAGCATTCTCATTGGGTTTACGCACCTTAATCTGCGCTCTGACTTCCTCGGACTCCTGAATCCGACCCGACTAGCTCCCGATACCCGATATCCCTGAGTTCGGTGTCTTATCAGTTCAAATATAGTGGGTTTAAGATTAATTTAGTGTCTATTAACTCTTAAAACCAATATTTATTTCAAAATCTAAAAATTATTAAATAGTCTTTTATTAGTTTAATTCCTTCAAAATGAGTTAAAAATAATAAATCTAAGAATCAGTGTATCAAAAGTGGGTTTCAACTAGCTACGTTATTAAAAACACATTTTTATCGAATTTTTGGTGTCGAGTTAGCGCGCTAATAGGGCTTGTTAGCGCGCTAATCGTGAAACTAAATTCGAGTTTCTTCTCATAATCATTAACACGCTAATTTTCCTCATTAACGCGCTAATTTCCCTCTATGACAGAATTTTCAACTCTAAAATTATGTCCCAAAGCGCCCAATTAGCTAACTAAACCCCATTTAACACCCTTTCCATATCAAATTGACACAAAACAACAATTAGAACAACCTTAAAACAACAATTTGATCAATTTCCTCAAATCTCATGAATTCACTAGTTTTCCCCATTTCATCAAAATACCAATCCAATCAAAACCAGTGATAAATTCTTATATAAAATGATCATTTAACATATAATTCATCACAATATCACCAAAAACCAGGGATCTAACCCTTAAATTCAATTTTTCAACAAAACTCTTAAAAATGGGTTCATTAGATAGAGGAGATGATGAAGAAGATGATTACCTAAGTTTTTATTCCTCAACTTGCCTCCAAAGTGCTTGAATCCTAGCTTGAATGAGCTCTTCTTCTCTGATTTCTCAACGAAACTTATTTTGATTTCATTTGCATGCTTGATCAGCTTCGCTTATATATTAAAGTGATGTTAATTCCTAGCCCTTCATCCTCATGCACTTACGTATCCCGAGGATTATCCAATGACTTACCTCTAGCCACTTAGCCCACTCACTCCCACTTATTCACCTCATGTGACACCATTTTGTTACTCACATGGCTCCTAGATTTCTCCATGTGTATCTCTAGACCAATCATATGCTTTCCATTTAATTTACTCAAACTATAGGCCTTGATTTATTGAATTTACTCACCTTAGCTTAGACCCACTCAATGCCCCGCGTCTCGACACGAAATTCAAGGTACACCATAGCCTATCATTTTAATTGAATTAACTTAGCCTATGGTCATATTACCTATTTTAACTCATCAACTAATCATCTTAATGTGACTTAGTGGAGTTTCCTAGTGTACCCGTAGTTCGCCTACTCGACACCCGCGTCGACACGCCTTTCGATGCGAACACCCGTCACACAACCTCGTCCGATATCAACATACACACATGCAGTGAAATATAATAATAATAAATTTAAACACCACATTTACACAACCACCATTCCACAAATAACATATTTCCTCGGTTCTCATGTTCGAGCCAACCGAGTTGTCCATGTAACGCTCAAATTACGCCCGTTAATCCTCAAGATTAACGCTAATCCTAGTTTAATTAATTTGGGTTTTTACACTAAGGACTCCTCGAGTTACTTCCAACAGCTCCTTTTAAACTATCAAGGTAAGTCATGGCGACGTTGGATGCTAATCCTTTGCATAGTCCTCAGCGAGAAGCCATGGTGACTTCGGATGCTTAACCTGCGAGATAACACAACTGGTGGATTACCTAGACCCTAGGGCACTTGAAACAAGAAACAAGAATGGAATACAAGTATGACATGCTTTTAAAGAGATTAACAATAAGAAGTTGAAAAGAAATCATGTTTAAGCTCTTACTGGTTTACTTACCTCAAACCTAAGCGAAATTAAAACAATCGCAGCTCCTACATGCCTCCCAAATTGACCTTAATAACCGACTCTAGCCTCTCTAAATCCATGGTATTCATTCAATTTAGTTTGAGTGTGTTAGAGTATAATTATACTTGGTTTATCATTTCATTTTCAGTTCAGTCCATTGCATTGTTTTTAGCATTTTTCATTAAGTTATTTATCTCAAAAATGACTCCAAACTCGGATAAAATGCCATAAAAGACTTCACAAAGCTTGAGACACAACCCATAATGTTTATCGACGTAATATAAGTTATAATTCCTTATTTAAATCATTTAATGTGGTTTAAATCTCTTTATTTGAAAAACAGTCCAAATACGGACTCAGTGTTATAATGTCAAGCCCTAAAACCGAAAGTAGGATCCCACCCCCAATTTCATTCCAGATTTAAAAACCCAATTGCATACATGATTATGAGTATGAATGCAAAGGTTTGAAAGCTCCTTTAAACCGCAAATTAGTCCAACTATGGTTTCATATCAAAAACACCAAATTTGATCAACAAAACATAGGATTTGGAGAAAATATGTTTTGTTCTTGTAAAAGCATTTTAGAAAAACCAATTTGAATCTAAAATATCTTGAAATCAGGGAGATTAAAACCTCCTAAAAGTTTAGAAGTTGATGAAGTTAGAGATCCCTCATTTGTTTTTTTTTTTGTTTTTTTTTTACCAATAAGATCCCTCATTTGTTATTGCATTGATAGTTTAAGAAAAAAGAAAAGGAGAAAATTAGAGGTTACCTATGGCTTCAAGCCTTTGATTGATTTCTTTGATGTTTTGAGTTGAATTCTCTTCTCTAAGCTTCAATTTCCCCCACTCCAGCACTTGACAATGCTTTTTCTTCTCTAAGTGTGGAAGAAACTTTGTTGTCAAAGAAGCAAAATGCATGCCCTTGGAGACAAGCTCCTTTTATACCCTTATTTTTTATATGTCCACCGTATGATTGATCTAGTATTTCTCCCACTGCACATCTCTACGTAAATTAATGGGAATTGGTCCTCAATATCATATCCCACTAATTTCCATTAATTTCATACTTAGTCTAATTTTATAGTTTTATGTAGGAGGTGTATGCTATTTATTTCAAGAAATCAAGATTTCTCTTATTTAGGCCAAAATAGAACCTCTCATATATAACCCATGTCTTAAATTTACAATTAAAATTTAGGCCAGTGACTTAGCTTCTTTTATCTAGTTCTTTCATGAAACAATTAGCCATAAGTTAGAAGTTAGGGATTCCTTTATTTCATGTAAATAGTTTACTTAGAGATTATTAGAAACTCAATTTCAATAGGGGTTAGCTTGATAAATTAGCTAAATTTCACCCTTAACTTAGGCTAGTAGCTTTATTTTCATTTGTTACTTAGGAGATTAATTAGTCAAATTAGTCTCTAAGCCATTTACTAGTCTAAGTTCTTTCAAGTATACCAACCTACTTATGCGATTCCCACTTATCCTCTTATCAAAAACATTCGCTCGCTAGTTTGACAATATGATTGATATCATTTGAAATTTAACTAGGTAGGTATAATATACTACATGGCATCAAAACACAAATAAAGTAATATAATTATTACCTCGGTGTCGACGTCCAAGTTATGATCAAGTGTGCCATGTAGGACTGGTCGTCAGTTCATGATCCTACAAAACGTACACTTAAGATTAGATTATACGGGTCGTTACAGGAGAGGTGTAGAGAGTGAATAGCAAAAGAAAATAAATGATGAGAGGGGTGTTAAGAGTGGACTATAGAAGAGAAGAAGATAGTTAATTTAATTGAGGGTGAGGTGTAGATATGAGTCTAAGGCCTTGTTTGGTTCGAGTGTTAGCTTATGTAAGCCTAGAATTAGTTGTATGGCTAGCGTTTGGTTCGAGTGTTGGGTAATACATGGTCTTACCAAAGACCTCAAACCCAACCTCACCTAAAGACAAGGGATCCTGTCTTTAGATAAACCTGATATATCTTGTTAGTGAAAAGTCCATCCTACCCCTCATTAAATGTAGTCATTCCCAACACACAACCTCTCTTCTTCACCCACTTATCTCCTTCTTCACGAACTCATCTCCTTCTTCACCTTATCTCTACTCATCCGCACCACCCACCGACCTTCCCTCGCCCCTACAATTCTCCACACAAAGCTCCTCAATTTATCCTTTCAATCTCTGTGATTCTCCCCAGTCTCATTCCTCTCTCGAATCGCCAAGTCTGTCTACTGTCGCAAGTGCTCTTTGGATACTGCCGCGGTATATGGTGGCAAGGAGGCAACAACAGCAGGGGCGCATCCATGGTCGAAATGGACGAAGTTCGATGATCGATTGAGGCGAAGGGGTACTTGGTGGAGACCGCATCGGCATCGAAAGAGGAGGAGGAGGTTAATGGAAAAGCATAAATGATGGAGATCGGGAAATTAGATACATGAGATGATTTCTGAGCAAATCATGGTTGAGGCTAATTTATTTAAAGGTATTTGATTTCGGTTTTGGTTTTAAACAGATAAAATGTGGGTTGGTTTTATGTGTGTACAATGTCTCTAAGCTGATTTCACGTTTCAATTTTATAGATACAGGAGGTGAATGGAGTAAATGTAATTTTATAGATACAGAGAAAATGTGGGTTGGTTAAAGACTATAATACCAAAAAGTGAGTATTTGAACCAAACACCTTTAAATAAAAAACTTCTCTCCTTAAATCATGACTTAAGTAAAATCAATCCCTATACCTTATATGCAACTCCGACCAATAAAGATTAATATGAAAATGAGTGTAGAAAGGGAAATAAGAGCTTACATGTAATTTTCAAAAGTATTTAAGTCTAAAAATTATTAAATTAATAGGCAGATGATATAAGGGAAAGGGGCTAACTTTATAACTGCATAATAATAATAAAAAAAAACCCACGTGTTTTAAATGTGACCCCATGTAATCTCTCTATTAAAAAAAAAAAAGTGAAGCCCACTTTTTAACTATTTTTTGCTAAAGAAAACACAAATTAAGAAAACTACTTTTTTGATAAAAAAAAAACACCAATTAAGAAAATTAAATGTGGACGTCACTTCTTTGTGTGCCGGCGTCACTTTTTATTTTTTAAAATTAAATTATTAAGAACAAAAATTAAGAAAAAACACTCTGGCGCCCACTACCACTTCATAGAGACCCTGCTCTGGTGTGCTACTCGAGATTCAACCTAGAATGCAAATTGAATCTCGCCTGGATCTGCAGAACTTTGATAGAACACCAACTAGAAAAACTATAGATGACATTAGAAAAGACAAGGGTGACAATAAGAGAAATAAACTAGAAACCGTTAGCATGACCATTTACAACAGCCCTGTTCCCTGTAACTTCAACCGATTTGCCACACTTGGGTCATATCACAGAGCCGTTAGCGAGTTCAATTTCCTCCAACTGCAGCTTTTGCTCCCCATTTGCTTGAGCTACCATGGGTTCCTTGAGTGAAGATGTGGATGTGGAATCCAAAGACTTACGCGTTCCTAGTTTTCCTACAGTTCCTTTTTTGCCTTTATCTTCTGTGACCGATGTATCTGATACTTTTCCATCCCATACCTGCACTAAGTAGCCATTTGTTTCAATACGAGTAAGGGAAAAGACATGAAGCAACTCACGCAATTAGAGAATAGATGAACCATTGTCTTGCCTGTTTCTGAAATTGCTGCTTATTTCTCTTCTCTTGCAGCGTTTTCTGGCGAGCCTCGTAGAAACCAAAATCATCAAGTATACATGTCTTGCTAGAATGTTCTTTGAATATTTTGAGCATTTGCAGCCCTTGTTCTAACTTAACCTGCAGCGTATTAACTTGGATGTTATAACCCAGCAATGATCCAAAATGATGTCAACAAACGACTCCTAAAATCTCAAAGAGCTATTTACCTCTTGAGTATCCCGACTGTTAGTTACAGGTTTGTTCTCATTATTTTCAAGAATAATATGCTGCAGCATGTTGTTGGGCACATCCTTGACAATGTGCCACTTTAGAGGGAAGCAACCATTCCACTTATCTTGCTGCCAGTATTCCACATTCTTTTTAAAATCAACAGGACCCACCATCTCTGCAAGTCCAACAAATTGCCCACTGGTGTTGACCTGAAAAGGCAAAATATGATTTCTGTCAAATATAAAAAACACAAATTTCAGGGAAGCGCAAAGGCCAAAACACCTTGTAGAACAAGAGAAGATGTAGTTTAGTAGTACTCACAGAGAAAAACAAGAAAACGGGGCATCCACCAGACTTCTCCTGCGCCTCCTGATATCCGGCATCAAGTTTTTTGTTGCCATTGGGTGTACTGGACCAGACACTATACTTGACGCTTTTGTGGATATCATCCTCACTATATGATTTGATAATGAAGAATTTCGCATTGGTATAATTCACAGCAAAATCTTCTCTATTGTAATGCTCAGAAACAATATTTTCATTGTCCTTACTGTCCTTTTCCTCACTCTTCGCATTCAATGGGACGATTTGCCCCTTCACTGCCAAAGTTACGGGTGCAAATACCTTTTGGTTCTTGGAGGCCCTTGCTCTAGGCCCTTTGTTTAGTTCGTTCAACCCATCCATGTTCTCATTTCCATAACCAAAGAAACCATTGCCACGGCCCTTGGGCTTGTATTTGCTGTCAACAGAGAACCAACCACGGCCACTGGTCCTGGAAGTCAAACCATTAGATCCATATGCACTTCCAGTCCTTGTGGTGCTTCCATATTGGCTATATATTCTGTTGTTTGGATACATCCTACTAACACATCCAGCAGCTGACCCCAGTCCGGATGTGGGTCTTGGAGCTTGGAAGCCCTGCAATGAAATTAGGAATAGAAAATCCTAAATAAGCCAAACTCCCGATTCCACGAGTCAACTAATACTGTAAAAAATAAGTTAAGCTGTTCGCTAACATAATTTCATATCGGTACATGATTTTAGTAAGAGTGAAGGTAAATCTTACCATCATATTTGGAAGGGGACGGATAGTTTGGTTCATTCCAGGCTGGACGCGAGCAATACTACTAGAGGTACTTGTGGCAGGTCTAGGCTGCCCATTCGGAAGACCTGAACCGTCCAACCAAGGTACAAGGGACCTCGCCCCATCAAAACCACATCTTACATCCTGTGAACTGGACGCAGGGATCCCTCCAGGCACAGAACCTCTCCCGTATAAACCATTTACATTCAACAAAGAGTTGGGTTGAGTTGGCTTTGGAACTGATCCATTACCATTCCCCCCAAACCTTCCAGTTCCATTGCCCTTGGGCAGGTCAGCTGATAAAGGGGCCTTGTCAGCAGCAACGGAGGCGGTTACCTCTGCTTGGGAAACAGAAGGCTGGTTGGCAGCAAATGACCCATTGGGCCGCATCTGGTAGAAGGGATATTGGTAATGCTGTGGTCCATAAAGTTGACCATCATGACCAATAGTGGGAACCGGGGAGGTTGCAGGCGAGTACGCACCATAAGGTCCATAACTATGATACATTAGCGACCCATTATCACCATAAACCCCCTGCCACCAAGGACCATAAATTCAGACAAATTCACAAGCAAGCAAGCCAAAACAAATAAAAAAACAAATGCCACATCGAGTTGTTCATGCATTCTCTAATTAATCTAAAGCCTATTAGTTTTATAAAGACTTGCAAAGAATAAGATGAGTGAAAACGAAGAACTTACAGTAGGGACCTCCACACCATCAGGAGTAATGTATCTGTAATCATCCCACTCGTTCGAAGGCACATCATAACCTAACATATTAACATCGCACAAGCACAATAAAAATAAGAGACAACTTTATGGGCAAAACCCATTTAAGATTGAAGGGAATGGCACCAATCACCTGAAACAAAATTCGAAACCTTAAAGCTCCATATGGTTCAGTTTTCGGATACAGTCTTCTGTATCCCCAAAAACAAAAAAAGTAGGTAAAAAATTTAGGGAAAAAACTATCTAAACTTGTAAACTCGTAAAAACAGTTTTAGAAACTTAACACATAGGAGTTGTTTTCAAGACAATTCAAGACTCTTTTCATTACAGTATAAATCAAAATAATAACATTGCAACAAGAATAGCCCATCACCATAGTAAAAAGCAGTAGTTGGGTATCCTTCCGGGAAGTAGCACAAAGTTGGATCTACAAACTCTTGAAGAAGCGGCGTCGTCGACCGGTCGAATGGTTGGAATTGGCCATTGCCAGCGACACACACGACGGCCCCTCGTTGAATCGTAGAAGACTAATTGAATTAACCAAAAAAAAGGCGTGAGATGAGTAACAACTACCTACGATTAAATGAATACAAATACAAAACAAAATTTAATATACCTTCTTGACTGGCTCGGAAACCTCGAGCGCCTTCTTTTGTGAATCTAGAGATAGATTTTTCAGCAAACCTGCAGCTTCTGTATCAGTTGAAGTAAAGGAAACAAACACAAATCGAAAATCCAAATTTCAAGTTTTCAAGGGAATTCAACTAGAACTAACACAACTCTCATATACGACTTGCTGTACACCTAACCCCTGAAAACCAATCAATCAATCAAAATCTGCTAAAACAAGATCTAATAACAAAACCGCAATCCAACAAGAAAGAATTGAAGTAAGGATACGATCAGCAGATGTTGAAGCGACGGCGGCCATGATCGATCTATGAAAGTGGGATAAACCCTAGTCTTCAGAGTGAAGGAAGTGAGGATGAAAATTGGGTTTTAGAGAGAGAGAAAGAAAAGAGATTTTTGATAAGGAAAAGGGTGGGTGATTCAAATAGCACCACGGCTCCGCCTTCAAAACCGGAAATTTCGGTCTTCCCACTTACGACTTATTTTCTCTCTCTTTCTCTGCCTCGTGAAACCCTAATCACGCATTTTAAAGGGGACAAACTTGTCAACGTCTGAACAACCTTCTAATCCTTGGGCCTTCTTTTGGGCTTACGCTTTAGAGGTCCTTGTCTCTAGGGTTGCAAGTAAGGCGGGGAATCTCCGTTCACTACTGTGCTCATCCTGATGGGGCAACCCCACAGGCAAAATCTTGCCTCGCCACATGGGACAAGCCGAGGACGGTAATTATTCGAGATTCCGCACCTCGCATCCCTTGCATAGAATTCTTCATTTTTCATGTTTTTACAAAAAAATTATATACATTTTTTACTTAAAACATATGTAATATATGGAATGAGACTCAAGATCTCCAACAATAAAATTTATTTTTACCATTAAATTAATTCCATAATATATATATGTTATATCATAAAGATATATAAAATTATATTTGGGATATCATTGAAATATATTTGTCATACTAGATTTGGAAATCTTATATATTTAATTAAGTATGATAACCGACCAACAAAACAAATCCACATTAATCCTTCACAACAACAACAACATAGCCTCAGTCCCAAATTAACTAGGGTCGGCTACATGGATCAAACTTTTTCATTGTGCACGATTAAGTGCAATTGATGGTGAACTTTTCAAACCATTCAAATCCCTCTTAATTAATGCATCACAAGTTAACTTTGGTATGCCCCTACCTCGTCGAGTTTCTACAGTTTCTATTGAGTCAAGTTTTCTAGTTGGGGCATTTGTAGGCCGTCTTTGCAGGTGACCAAACCACCGCAACCGCCCTTCCCTAATCTTTGTATCAATTGGTGATACTCCTACTTGTCTTTGAAGTTCTATATTTCTTATTCTATCTTTACGAGTTTTACCACACATCCACCTAAGCATCCTCATTTTTGCTACGTTCATTTTATGTAATTGTTGTTGCTTTACCGCCCAACATTCACTTTCATAGAGCATAGCTGGCCTAATTGCGGTCCTATAAAATTTCTCTTTTAACTTAGTAGGAACATATCGATCACAAATCACCCATGTTGCACTCCGTCATTTCTTCCATCAAGCTTGAATTCTATGTGTGACATCATTATCAATGTTACCATCATTTTGTATGATTGATCATATGTATCTAAAGTGGTTTACCTTAGGAACTTCTACTTCCCCTAATTTTACCACTCCGTCATCTCGATGTCTAGTGTTTCTAAACTCACAAAGATGCATGTATTCGGTTTTCGTCATACTCAACTTAAAGCCTTTAGATTCTAATGTATTCCTCCAGAGTTCTAATTTCCTATTCACTTCATCTTTAGTTTCATCCACTAAGATAATATCATCTGCAAATAGCATACACCATGGTATATCATCTTGAATATGTCTAGTTAGTTCATCTATAACTAAAGTAAATAGATATGGGCTTAAATCCGATCCTTGATGTAGTCTTATCGTAATGAGAAATTCTTTCGTAGCTCCTTCAAATGTCTTTATACTCGTTACTACTCCATCATACATATTCTTAATAGTGTCTATGTATCTAGCATGCACTCTTTTTCTTTCTAGAACCCACCAAAGAACATCTCTAGTGACCATATCATATGTTTTTTATAAATCTACGAATACCATATGAAGATCTTTTTTCTTTTCTTTATATTTTTTTCTAACAATCATCTTACAAGGAAAATCGCCTCCATAGTTGACCTCCCAGACATGAAACCAAATTGGTTCTCTGATATTGTTGTTTCTCTCCTTAGCCTATTGTCAATTATCATCTCCCAAAGTTTCATAGTGTGACTCATAAGTTTAATTCTCCGATAGTTTGAGCAACTTTGAATGTCTCCTTTGTTTTTGAAGATTGGCACAAGCGTGCTTCTTCTCCAATCCATTGGCATCCGTTTTGATTTTAAGATTTTATTGAAAAGTCTTGTTAACCAAATTAATCCAATTTCTCCTAAGCATTTCCAAACCTTTATGGGTATTTCATCCGGCCACATGCTTTCCCTATTTTCATTCTTTTCAATGCCTCTTTAACTTCTACAATTCTAATATTGCGTGTATAGTTTACATTTCTTTCTTGGTGTGGGTTTTCATCTATTATAGTATCAACTTGACCATCATTAAATAAACTATTGAAGTAACTTCCTCATCTCTCCTTAATATCCTCCTCGCGCGTTAAAACATTTTGATTTTCGTCCTTAATACATCTTACATGACTTAGGTCTTGTTTCTTTTTATCTCTTAATTTGGCTAGCCTATATATATATATATATTTCCATCTCTATTACCTAACCTTATATATAGATCTTCCATGAAATTTGTTTTAGCTTGACTAACTACTTTTTTAGCTTGTTTTCTAGCTTCTCTATATCAATTGTACACATCTTCGTCTTGACACTTAGGTATTTTCCTATACATATATCTTTTAGTCTTAATTGCTCGTTGGACATCCTCGTTCCACCACCATGTTTCCTTCTTTGGTGGTCTCAAGCCTTTAGATATACCTAATACGTTTGATCTCACTCTCCTTATGCAACTACTCATTTCTAGCCACATTGTATTAGCATCTAAGTCAAGATTCCAAATATTTTCCTTTAATAGTTTTTCTTTAAACTCTACTTGTTTACTATGTTTTAGGTTCTACCACTTTATTCTAGGGTCGCTAACTCTTTTATTTATATTATGTCGTCGTGTTAGCTTAATATCAAGTACTACTAACTTATGTTGGATAGTAAGTGCTTCACCAGGTATTACTTTGCGCCTCTACATATTTTTCTATCTATTTTTCTTGTTAAAAGAAAATCTATTTGACTCTTGTTATGACCACTACTAAAAGTAATTATATGTGACTCCTCTTCCTAAAACTAGTATTTACTAAGACAAGATCGTATGCTGAAGCAAATTCTAAGATTGATTCTTCTTCTTCATTTCTATTACTGTAACCAAAACCTCAATGAACTCTCTCAAACCCATCGTTACTTGCCCCGACATGCCCATTTAAATCTCTTTCAATAAAAACATTTTCATCTAATGATATACTTTGCATAAATCCATCCATATTGTCCCAAAACTTGCGTATGATGCTCTCGCTTAATCCTACTTGTGGTGCATAGGCGCTAAGTATGTTAATTTTTTCGTCTCCAATAATTAATTTAACTAGAATCAATCTATCCCCCATTCTTTTAACCTCTACGACCTTATCCTTATAATCATTATCCAAAGACAATTCCTACTCCATTGCATTTTCTATCTATACCAGTGTACCACAATTTAAACCATGTGCTTCCTATTTCTCTACTCTTTTCTCCTACCCATTTTGTATCTTGGAGGCAAGCAATATTGACTCTCCTTTTAATAATGGTATCTACTAGTTCTATCGACTTCCCCGTAAGTGTTCCATGTTCCTAAACGAATTTTTTCTCCCATTTGTATTTGTTTTCCTTTTCTATTTCTATTTTATCTAAAAGATCTAGTGTCCGTATCTATGATTTTGTTTTTGTTTTCGTGTTTGTTTTGAACTAGCTTTTTACCCACACTCGTCCTTTGTGTGAGAACCCTTGCTCATTTTTCTTCACATCCGGGTGACGATGTGAAGGGACTAGCTTATTTACCCACACACGTCCTATGTGTGGGAACCCTTGCTCATTTTTCTTCACACCCAGGCGGCGATGTGAAACACACCCTTGCTCATTTCTCACTACACCCGGGCTCCGATGCAACGCGTCGCTAGGTGGGAACGCCTCGACGTTTATATATGTTTGATCAATTTCATGAAAAGTGACAAAGGTTTTACGCTGGCTGTCAACCTATCGCAACCCTCCTCCATTTTCCAAGAATAGAAAATGAGCTTGGAGCCTCCCTCCCCCACTTTTCGGGTATGAAAAGTGAGTTTGAGACCTCCCTTACTGTAACGGCCCAAAAATTTGACTTGTGCTACGTGCCAGGTCAGGGTCGTATGTGGGATCCGCTCGTCGGAAACACGTATGTCCGAATCTCGGGTGGAGACACCGAGGTATGATATTTGTCTGTGATGTGTGTATTATTTAATATTATCCAATTTGAGATTATAATACTAATTGTTGAGTTGTGTTACGAGTAACGTATATGCGGAGAATTCGGGGAGCCGAAACATGAACTGGGATGCGTCTCGAGTCGCGTGTCGACGTGGACAGAGGTAGCAGGGCGCCTCGAGTCGCGTGTCGTCTTGGACCGAGGTAGCGGCTTAATGTGGCTATGATGATTTTAATGCGGTCACATCAAAAAGGAAATAAAAATCAAAAATATATATATATATATATATATATATATATGTATAATAAGAAAATATATATATATATATATATATATATACATATAAGGATCGAATAAGAAAGAAAAAAAAAAGGAAGAGAGAGAGCAACTGGTAGAGAGAGAAAGAGATGGCGAAGAAAAGGGAGAGCAGGAGATGGCGGAGAGAGAGGGGAGAGAGACGACGCGGACCAGCGGCGACTCCCGCGGCAGACGCGTCGACTGGCAGCAGATGGCGGGACGAGCGGCGCGGCTCCGCGAGGCCGCGGACGAGCTGCAGCAGTGGCAGGGCAGCGGCGGCGGTGACGACCAGCCAGCTTCGTCGACCGACGTCGACGGTACGAGCAGCGATGACGAGTAGCTCGGCGGGCCAGCGGCGAAGCGGAGGCCGTGTGAGGTGGCGCGGTTGTGAGACGACAAACCAACGGCGATAGGCAGTGGCTCGGTCGGCAGCGACGACTCCGGTGGCAGCGGCGACTCCAGCGGCGGCGGCGTAGTTGTCGTGGAGAAGACGTTGACGACCGGCGGCCAACAGTGACATGACAGCCGGCAGCGGCGCGACAGCGGGTCGGCGAGGCAGTGGCAACGTGTTGACGCGACAGCTACGCGGCGACGGCGCAGCAGCCGCGGCTGCGCGGTGAACGGCGAGGAGCGACTGTGGGGTGGCGCGTTGTCGGACCGATCAATCCTCGACGAGGGATGCGATTCGACGACGTTCGACGACGCGATGGATTATGGATTTTGAAGGCCATGGTGAGTTGTATGTTACGTAATTTGGCTGTGATTTGACTGACTTCGTAAAATAGGCCTAAAAGGTATAAATGAACACCAGGGACGTAGGAGTCGGGTGTCGGGTGCGCATATAGAGGCGTAAGCGAGACGTCTTGATGTTCGCGGAAAATGTAAGTAAACCAGCTAGGGACTTATGCAGTATTTCATTTCCCTCCATTGGCTGTTGTTGTTTACTGTTTTGTGATAGCTTCATTTTACTTTATCGAATATTGTTGTGCTATCTTTGGAACTTTGTTGGTTGAGTGGTCCATTGGCAAGTGAGTCATGGTTACTATTTATCTGCGATATGAGCTCTTATCCGGATGCCGTCGATATCTCCCAATTGAGTGTACGTTGGGGGCTCTTATCCGGGTCTGTGGATATCTCATAGTCGCAAGGGTTAGGGCTGGGAGGCAGGTGTCTCGTCCTAAACCCGAGTCTGCTGGGCTTTTGTCGCGACTCAACGACCTTTTGGTCGGGACTCCTTGCTGTTTGTTTCTTTGTATTTTGGACCTTCACGTATCGATTGTTTTGTTACAATGTTTTATATTCATGCGTTCTTTATTCCTTTCTTTCTATTTGCATGAATTCGACTGCTTTGGATATTGTGAAATGTTGTATATATGCCTACTGGCTTTACTTACCTGTGCTCGTCATTTTTGGGTTTGACTGAGTGCAGATCTTCGGTCCAGCAAGGGGAAGGCTCCATAGCTAGGTGAATTTTTGTATATCTTGTATTTACTCTCATCTGATGATGATATACTTATGCAGGGTTCCACAATTAGGTTGCCTAACTCTTTTCAAATACTGTTGAGTTATTTATTTGTAATAATTGCTTCCGCTAAATTGTAAAACTTGCAAAATATTAATAACTCAACTTAAAATTATGAATTTACGTATGATGAGGGATTGGAAGGCTGACTAGGCCTGCGTTGACCTTGCGAGACTGGCTCGGGGGTCCACGTGGGCTTAGACCGGGCGAGGCCCAATTTGTGGGAAATTGGGGCCGTCATAGTTGGTATCAGAGCCTAGTTTTTGAGAGTTTCTTGGCTTAAGACATTGTGATACTAACGTCATAGTTGGTATCAGAAACTAGTTTTTGAGATTAAGACAATGTGATATCAACGTCACAGTTGGTATCAAAGCCAAATTTAGAGAACTATATGACTTAAGGGAATATGATACCAACACAGTTGGTATCAGAGCCGAAGTTTTAAATACTCGACTCTTGATTTAAATCACAAGCCATGGAGACGCAAACCAGCGGAAGTTAGGAATGGTTGAACTTAGAGGGGAACCCTATGATCTTGACTTAAGTCTTCGTTGGGAAGTGAGGAGAGTTGGGGAAATTAAAATTTGAACTATATGTGATATTTTTTGTGTTATAATATATACGATATCGGTAACTTTACACTGATTCGAGGATTCGTGGCTATGAAAATGCGACGACGTTTCAGACCGGGTCTAGGAATGATCGTGGGGCTGCAGGTTCGCGATTTGCGAGTGCTGAAGAGCTGTATACTCTGTCAGACAAAATTGTATCACACGACCAGCAACTGCAGGAGATTCTTCGATTGTTAAGGGCACATGCTACACCGTCGTCGTATACGGCAGCGCTAGTGATTCAGGCTGGGTGTTTTTACAGTTCACAACCCCCCTGAAAAACCTCCAGTTTAGGCAGGACCTGCAGTGGCTGAGGAGACACATGTTTATGCAGAGATAATACTTCCTACACTTGAGACAACGGCTGAAGATACGCCGAGCACGCCGATTGATACGAGTGTTAGGGCTACAGCTGAGGCGAGGCAGGCTCGTGAGTTTCAGAGGCATCATCCGGAGAAGTTCCACGGGGGTACTAACCTCGAGGCTGCAGAGAGGTATATGAGGAGCCACGATAAGATACATGATGTACTGGCCATACCAGCGCAAATGTAGCCGAGTATATCATCAACTCCACTGGTCGGCGAGGTCGATGTCTGGTGGCGTATTACGGAAGGGTCGATGGGGAACAGTCCGTAACATGAAGAGGACTGAGGTTCAGACCACTCGACAGATAACCGGGGAGTTGGTTGTAGTATATGGATCGGTATATACGCGTGATGAAGTATGCCGGGGGTGCGGCCGACACGGACACTGACCAAGCTTACTACGTCATACACGATTTCCTGGATGACAACTCCGAGCACAGTACATGAGGCTTAAGCGAGGGCTATGGCTGACGAGAGCTTTGGGAGCACACGCACTGGAGTACCGGTCGCATTATCGACATCGTTATAGTCAGTGCGAGGCTTTGGAGATGATCGAAGGAAAAAGATAGTGAGACGGTCGTGGCTAAGAGATCGAGCTTTGAGCATAGGATTTATTACGTTTCCACCATATGCGGCGTATATTGCGCCAGTGTTAGTTGGTCCAGCGTAGAGTTACGCTAGTGCACTACAGTAGCCAGCACCGTTAGATCTTCAGCATAAGTACCATCGAGAGGGTCGATGGCGAGAGCGATGGCCGAGAGACAGTCGAGTTCCGATCGAGTGCGAGAGATAGGGACAGAGGCCTAGTCATGCACAGGGACAAGGACATGGACATGTTCCATTTGGATCGGGATTTCAACGTACCTGTTTGGGAGTGTGGACAGCCATGTCACTTCACCGATGAGGTGTTCACACGAATGCGTACACGGAGAGCCAGGAGCAGGTTCATGCTATTACCCTGTCAGTTCCGACTATTATCCATCGTACCCTGATATAGGGTATAAGTTGGGTTGAGACCCACTCGAACAGAGAGACTTACGGACAGTCAGAGAAATTTATTTACATTCTCGTGGACATACTGCGGATATGAGTATGTTAGTGACGGTGGATCATGGGACTCATGTTCATTTATAGTCCAATATATGTTGCGAGGATGTTGCCCTGACATATATTGATGGGAGGAGGCCGATGGTGTGTTCTTTGCTTGGAGATCTCGGAGGAGCCCAGCTTGTCGCGGAGGAGCCCAACCCTACAAAGTAAGATGAGGGCATGGCCTTGGGCGAGTATGGCCTTGGGCAGGTATGACCTTGGGAGGGTATGGCCTTGGGTCTTCATTCATGACACACTATATTCCTTTGGAAATTGCGTCAATTTCGAGGACAAAATTCTAATTCGTTGGGAAGACTGTAACGGCCCAAAAATTTGACTTGTGCTACGTGCCAGGTCAGGGTCGTATGTGGGATCCACTCGTCGGAAACACATATGTTCGAATCTCGGGTGGAGACACCAAGGTATGATATTTGTCTTGATGTGTGTATTATTTAATACTATCCAATTTGAGATTATAATACTAATTGTTGAGTTGTGTTACGAGTAACGTATACGCGGAGAATTCGGGGAGCCGAAACACGAACGGGGACGCGTCTCGAGTCGCGTGTCGACGTGGACCGAGGTAGCAGGGCGCCTCGAGTCGCGTGTCGTCGTGGACCGAGGTAGCGGCTTAATGTGGCTATGATGATTTTAATGCAGTCACATCAAAAAGGAAATAAAAATCTATATATATATATATATATATATATATGTATAATAAGAAAATAATATATATATATATATATACATATAAGGATCGTGTTATGGAATATGGATGACCATGCATGTACACCAACATATTGTGTAGTCATGTAACTTGTATGTCTCACTTAATAGTACCTCCACTTGTCTATGTATTGTCATGTAACTTGTAATCTTCTCCAATGTACACCAACTCTTCCATGTATTGTCTATGTTGCTTGTGATGTGTTGTATGACATGGGGTGTATGTGTTGCTTGTACACATTGTATGAAGTACATTTATCATCATCACCAAATGGCCTATATAAAGGGTGCCAACCTCATTGTAAAAACACACCAAGTTGAATGAAAACATCTCATTCCAACTATCTCATTTCTTCTCTTCTCCTTTGTAGTAGTAGTTTGTAGTAGTAGAAGTTCTTAGTCTTCTATTTCATTCTCTAGTTCTTAGCAAGTCTCAATTCAATTCACAACACGTTATCAGCACGAGCTTGCTCTAGCATTAAGGAGATCTTGAAGTTCAAGAAGGCTTGTTAAGGAGACAAAGCTAGGAAGGTATAACTTTTATGAGTTCAGTTTATTTCTATATTATCATGGTTGCTTCCTTTTATTACATGCTTCACTTTTATATGCATATTTTATTCATATATTATGCATTATAACGTCACCAATTGCGAAAGTATGCTCTGTAGTTGCGTCTTGTACGATCTTCTACATCAGAAATCAAAAGTCAATATGTGACATAACTAGTTTTCTCGCTATACTACAAACGATTAATTATGCTCTATTCTTGATTTTTTATATTGCAAATAGTGTTATGAGTTTGGGTTGATAGTGGGTAAGCCTTGTCCCCGGTAAAGCTAAACATTGAAAGGGAGACGGGTTATCCCGTTCGAGGAGGCATGGTTTTAAGTAGACTTCGTCTCATCACCCAACCTGGAGGTTGTCCCACCAACTCATACAAGTAGTACATTTTACATATTAATAATCAAGTTATGAACATATATTTAATCGTATATTATTTATTTTTTATAAAAGAGAAAAACTATTTACTCAATTTTTTGACATATTTTCAGACTATGTCAAACCTTCAAAAACTTGAATTTGTTGCTCTTGATATCACTGGAAATAATTATTTGCCATGACAAGTGGATGCCGAGATACATCTCCAAGCTAAAGACTTAGGAGAAACTATTATAGAAGGAAATGAAACATCAATGCAAGACCGCGCGAAAGCACTGATATTCCTTCGCCATCATCTCCATGAAGGCCTGAAAAGTGAGTATCTCACTGTAAAAGATCCTCACCTTGTGGTTAAGCTTAAAAGAGCGATATGATCACCAAAAGACGGTGATATTTCCAAAAGCTCAAAACGACTGGCTGAATCTTAGGCCGCAAGATTTCAAAACAGTCAGTGAGTATAACTCCACCATGTTTAATATTACCTCTCGTTTGAGGCTTTGTGGAGAAAATATATCTGATGAGGCAATGATGGAAAAAACATTCAGTACTTTTCATGCCTCGAATCTGTTGTTGCAACAGCAATATCGAGCGCGCCAATTTAAAAAGTACTCATAATTAATTTCTTGTCTCATGGTGGTTGAACAAAATAACGAGCTTCTATTGAAGAACCACAACTCCCGTCCAACTGGTTCCGCTTCAATTAATGAAGCAAATGCAGCATCCTATAATGACCATAAAAAGGGTCATGGAAAGAAAAGCCACGGACGTGGAAATGGGAAAGGATCAATCAGCAAAGATCGTGGCAAGCCCTATTCTAAATTTCGTGGTAATAAGTTCCAAAATAAATGGAATAAGAATGATGTCGTTCAGAATAAGGGGAAAATATTGCTGAAAATGGGCATGCTCGTAATCGTGACCAACCATGTCACAGGTGTGGTCTAAAAGGCCACTGGGCTCATGTATGCCGCACGCCTAAGCATTTTATTGATTTTTATCAAGCCTCCTTAAAGGAGAAAGACAAAACAGTTGAGATGAACTTCACTGTCGGAGATGGCTCGTCGGACATCAATTATATGGATGTCCCAAATTTTCATGATGATCCAAACACTAATCTCGATATTTTTAATGATCATATGTAACGATTTTAAATAATTCTATGTACTGATTTTTGTTATGCTTCTTAGTTATATGTACTAGTTTCTTATTATGAATGAAATATGACTCTTTTTCTAATTTGTCAAACATTATTTGTCTAGATAGATCAACGAATCATGTGTTCAAATCATGAATCAAATAAGAGCGATATATGTCTTGCTGATTGTGCTACAACGCACACAATCCTTAAAAACAGAGAATATTTCTCCAATTTGAACTTAGCTGAGGCTAATGTTCAAACAATATCTGGCATCTCCAATTTGATTAATGGCTCTGGAATAGCAAATATTATGTTGCACTCAGGGAACAACAATTCATGTTGACAATGCCTTATACTCGAAAAATTCAAGAAATTTACTCACTTTTAAAGATATTCGACAAAATGGATATCACATTGAAACCATGAACAAAAATAATAGATAATTTCTCTATGTCACATTGGTTTCAAATGGGAAAAAATAAGTGTTAGAAAAATTCTCAGCTTTATCCTCTGGATTATATTTTACTCATATAAGGCATGTCGAAACGAATGTCGTCTTAAATAAGAAAATTAATGATCCAAAGACATTCATTTTATGGCATGACCGGCTTGGTCATCCAGGATCATCGATGATGCGAAGAATAATTAATAATTCGCATGGACATCCTTTAAGGAGTTACAAAATATTTTCAGCTGGTGATTATAATTGTGCTAGTTGTTCTCAAGGTAAATTGATAGTTAAATCATCCCCAAGTAAAATTGTTGTGGAATCCCAAGTTTTCTTAGAACGGATTCGGGAGACATATGTGGACCTATTCATCCTCATTGTGGACCATTTAGATATTTCATGATTTTGATAGATGCATCAACTAGGTGGTCACATGTTTGTTTGCTTTCGACCCGCAATGTTGCATTTGCTAGACTTTTAGCGCAAATCATTAAGTTAAGAGCACAATTCCCTGACAACCCAATCAAGACCATCCGTCTTGATAATGCCGGGGAATTTCAATCTCAAGCATTTAAAAATTATTGCATGTCTATATGAATTACCATTGAACATTCTGTTCCACACGTGCATACCCAGAATGGTTTGGCAGAATCTATAATCAAACGCATTCAATTAATTGTCAGACCTTTAATCATGAGAACTAAGTTATCAACTTCAGTTTGGGGACATGCAGTTCTTCATGCAGCATCTATCATTCGTTATATGCCTACTGCATACCATGAACATTCCCCTATGCAACTCATTTTAGGTCAACAACCAAATATTTCACACTTGAGAATTTTTGGTTGTGCAGTGTATGTTCCTATACCACCTCCCAATAGAACTAAGATGGGTCCACAACGAAAACTTGGGATTTATGTTAGATTTAACTCATCGTCCATTATAAGATACCTTGAGCCCTTAACAGGGGATTTATTTATTGCACGCTTTGCTGATTGTCACTTTGATGAAGCAATTTTCCCACCATTAGGGGAGATAAGAAGCCGATTCAAAAGGAATGGCGCGAAATTGCTTGGAATGCATCAACTTTATCACATTATGATCCACGCACAAATCAGTGTGAACTTGAAGTTCAAAAGATCATTCATTTGCAACAAATCGCAAATCAATTACCAGATGCATTTAACGATGCAAAACAAGTGACAAAATCACATATTCCAGCTGTAAATGCTCCTGCAAGAATTGATGTCTCTGTGCAACAAAATGCACAAGAACCAACGAAACGCTTAAAGCGTGGAAGACCGGTTGGTTCAAAGGATACAATTCTTCGAAAGAGGAAAACGGGAGTAAAAATAAATAAAAATCAAAATACTCCTGAGAAAGCACAAGAATCCTTCGATAAGGGTTTGTTAGAACAAGTTGATTCTGATGAGGAACAACTTCCTCTAGAAAAAGAGGAAAAAAATGAAAATAATGAGATCTCAATAAATTATTTAAACTCTGGTAAGATTTGGGATCGAAATGAAATTGTTCCTGATGATATATTTGCTTTCAATGTGTCATTTGAAATATGTGAAAATGATGATAATCCGAACCACGATCAGTGGACGAATGTCGAAAAAGACCTGATTGGCAAAAATGGCAAGATGCTATCCAAGCGAGTTAAACTCATTAAGGAAACGAGATGTTTTTGGACCAATTGTCCAAACGCCGGATGGCGTAAAACCCGTTGGATATAAGTGGGTATTTGTACGAAAGAGAAACGAAAAAAAATAAAGTTACAAGGTACAAAGCAAGACTTGTAGCTCAAGGTTTCTCACAAAGACTGACATCGATTATGAGGAAACATATTCTCATGTTATAGATGCAATCACATTTCGGTTCTTGATAAGCCTTGCGAGTCTCTAAAAGGCTTGATATGCATTTAATGGATGTCGTTACGGATATCTCAGTACGGATCCCTGACAAATGAGATATATATGAAAATCCCCGATGGATTTGTAATATCCGATGAAATAAAATCAAAACCTAATAACATGGATTCTATAAAATTACAAAGGTCTTTGTACTTGGTTGAAACAATCCGGACGAATGTGGTACAAACGTCTTAGTGATTATTTACTGGAAAGAAGGATATGTAAATAATCTGCTTTGCCCATGTGTCTTCATTAAAAGATCATCAACATGATTTGTGATTATTGTTGTATATGTTGATGATTTAAATATAGTGGGAAACCACGACGACATCGTTAGAACATCCGAATACTTGAAAAAGGAATTCGAGATGAAAGAACTTGGAAAAACAAGACTTTGTCTTGGTTTGTAAATTGAACATTTTTCAAGTGAAGTACTTGTCCATCAATCAAATTATATTGAAAAATTATTAAAAATATTTTATATGGACAAGGCACATCCATTGAGCTCTCCAATGGTTGTCAGATCACTTGAAGTTGATAAGGATCCATTTCGACCTCATGAAAGTGATGAAGAGCTAATTGGTCCGGAGGTACCATATTTAAGTGCAATTGGTGCACTTATGTATCTTGCAAGTTGTACAAGACCCGATATTGCTTTTGCTGTCAACCTATTTGCAAGATACAACTCTTCACCAACTCGAAGACATTGGAATGGTGTTAAACACGTTTTTCGATATCTTCGAGGAACAAGTGACATGGGTTTATTTTACTCGAGAGGGGTAAAATCGAATCTTCAAGGTTATGCTTGATCTTTGGATTTTTATCTGATCCCCACAAGGCCCGTTCTCAAACGGGATATGTATTCACCTGTGGCAATATCATTTGTATCATGGAAGTCGAAGTAAAGCAAACTATGGTTGCTACTTATTCAAATCATTCTCAAGTACTTGCAATTCATGAAGCAAGTCGTAAATGTGTATGGTTGAGAAACATGATTGAACATATTCAAGAATCATGTGGATTGCCTTCAATAAAAGATTCTCCAACCATATTATATGAAGATAATGCAAAGATGTATTGCACAATTAAGTGAATGATTCATAAAATGGGACAGAACAAAACATATTTCACCAAAATTCTTTTATGCGCATGAGCTTCAGAAGAATGGTGAAATTGATGTCAAGCAAATCCGATCGAGTGATAATCTTGCTGATTTATTCACAAAAGCCTTACCAACTACGACATTTAAAAGACTTACATATGGTATTGGCTTGCGTAAACTTAAAGACATTGCAAGTAAAGAAACTGAACAAGTTTCACCCATGTTCACATGAGGGGAGTTATTGATTAGTGTATTGCACTTTTTTTCCTTGGCTATGGTTTTATCCCATCTAGTTTTCCTAGCAAGGTTTTTAATGAGGCAATCTTAACAATATTATACCCATCTTAATATTTATGATAATAGTGTACTCTTTTTCTTTTACTATATTTTTTCCTACATGATTTTTCTTAGTAGAAGTTTTAACGAGGCACAATCTCTAAGCAAGTGTCATCCAAGGGATCGTGTTATGGAATATGGATGACCATGCATGTACACCAACATATTGTGTAGTCATGTAACTTGTATGTCTCACTTAATAGTACCTCCACTTGTCTATGTATTGTCATGTAACTTGTAATCCTCTCCAATGTACACCAACTCTTCCATGTATTGTCTATGTTGCTTGTGATGTGTTGTATGACATGGGGTGTATGTGTTGCTTGTACACATTGTATGAAGTACATTTATCATCATCACCAAATGGCCTATATAAAGGGTGCCAACCTCATTGTAAAAACACACCAAGTTGAATGAAAACATCTCATTCCAACTATCTCATTTCTTCTCTTCTCCTTTGTAGTAGTAGTTTGTAGTAGTAGAAGTTATTAGTCTTCTATTTCATTCTCTAGTTCTTAGCAAGTCTCAATTCAATTCACAACAGATCGGATAAGAAAAAAAAAAAAAAAGAAGAGAGAGAGCAACTGGTAGAGAGAGAAAGAGATGGCGAAGAAGAGGGAGAGCAGGAGATGGCAGAGAGAGAGGGGAGAGAGACGACGCGGACCAGCGGCGACTCCCGCGCAGACGCGTCGACCGGCAAAGCAGATGGCGGGACGAGCGGCGCGGCTCCGCGAGGTCGCGGACGAGCTGCAGCAGATGGCAGGGCAGCGGCGGCGGTGACGACCAGCCAGCTTCTTCGACCGACGTCGACAATACGAGCAGCGAGGACGAGCAGGCTCGGCGGGCCAGCGGCGACGCGGAGGCTGTGTGAGGTGGCGCGGTTGTGAGACGACGAATCAGCAGCGATCGGCAGTGGCTCGGTCGGCAGCGGCGACTCCAGCGGCGGCAGCGTGGTTGTGGTGGAGAAGACGTTGACGACCGGCGGCCAACAAGGATGACGTGGCAGGCAGCCGCTGCACGACGCGACAATGCGGCAAGGCGCGCGGTGAACGACGAGGAGCGACTATGGGGTGGCGCGTTGTCGGACCGATCAATCCTCGACGAGGGATGCGATTCGACGACGTTCGACTACGCGATGGATTATGGATTTTGAAGGTCATGGTGAGTTGTATGTTACGTAATTTGGTCGTGATTTGACCGACTTCGTAAAATAGGCCTAAAAGGTATAAATGAACACCAGGGACGTAGGAGTCGGGTGTCAAGTGCTCATATAGAGGCGTAAGCGAGACGTCTTGATGTTCGCGGAAAATGTAAGTAAACCACTAGGGACTTATACGGTATTTTATTTCCTCCATTGGGTCGTTGTTGTTTTCGTTTTGTGATAGCTTCATTTCACTTTATCGAATATTATTGTGCTATCTTTGGAACTTTGTTGGTTGAGTGGTCCATTGGCAAGTGAGCCATGGTTACTATTTATCTGGGATATGAGCTCTTATCCGGATGCCGTCGATATCTCCCAATTGAGTGTACGTTGGGGGCTCTTATCCGGGTCTGTGGATATCTCATAGTCACAAGGGTTAGGGCTGGGAGGCAGGTGTCTCGTCCTAAACCCGAGTCTGCTGGGCTTTTGCCGCGGCTCAACGACCTTTTGGTCGGGACTCATTGCTGTTTGTTTCTTTGTATTTTGGACCTTCACGTATCGATTGTTTTGTTACAATGTTTTATATTCATGCGTTCTTTATTCCTTCTATTTGCATGAATTCGACTGCTTTGGATATTGTGAAATGTTGTATATATGTCTTACTGGCTTTACTTACCTGTGCTCGTCATTTTTGGGTTTGACTGAGTGCAGATCTTCGGTCCAGCAAGGGGAAGGCTCCATAGCTAGGTGAATTTTTGTATATCTTGTATTTACTCTCCTCTGATGATGATATACTTATGCAGGGTTCCACAATTAGGTTGCATAACTCTTTTCAAATACTGTTGAGTTATTTATTTGTAGTAATTGCTTCCGCTAAATTGTAAAACTTGCAAAATATTAATAACTCAACTTAAAATCATGAATTTACGTATGATGAGGGATTGGAAGGCTGACTAGGCCTACGTTGACCTTGCGAGACTGGCTCGGGGGTCCACGTGGGCTTAGGCCGGGCGGGGCCCAATTTGTGGGAAATTGGGGCCGTCACACTTACCCATTTTTCGGTATGAAAATATGGGCGTCATAGTCCTCCTCCTTTATCCAGACTTGGGACCGGCTATGTAGCGCACATTAATCCTTTAATTTGAGAAAAATAATTTCTTAAAAAAATTGAAAAATTAGTACTTAAGCGTCAAAATGACCAATAAATGAAGATCAAAATAGATATTTTTTACAAAATCGATGGGGGCACCGTAGGGATTCCCCGCCCCGCGAGGATCCCCGCGGGGTGGGGCGTAGGGTGGCAAAGTTCGTCCCGTGGAGAACTTGCGGGAATAAATCTACGTCTCACACCCCGCGGGGGCGAGGATGGTAATTACGATCCCCGCCCCGCCCACAACCCTACTTGTCTTTGTGGCAATATGAGTTGGGCCTGGAAGAAATTGAACTGGCCACTGAGGACAGCAATGACAATTAAGATTTTTCAGATAACTGTTATGGCCTGTTCACTTCACTTTTTAGGGAGACCTAAGATCATGGATTAGTTTGTGATGGGACTAACACATGGGTTTATATGTATTAGTCTCATTTGTGTATCTTGTTCGGTTGAGAGTTTTAAGGCTGGGAGTAAATGTGGTTGTAATGGTACAATTACCAAAGTACCCTTTCATATAAGATACATAACCTTGGCATCCGTAATTCATTTCCTCCTTCCTTCACATCGCGATCTCGCGATCTCTCTGCTCGATCTCTCTCCGTGGTAATCATGAATGTGCCAATGTGAGTTGCAGATATGGATTTTATGATGAATGCAAGAGACGATACAATGTCTGAGGAAGAGAAGAAAGAAGAGCCGACCGAAGAGTCTGATGATGACATGGGTTTCGGCTGTTTGATTAATTTTTCGTTCCCCCAGTTTATCCATGGTTGCATAATGTGAAATTGAGCTAGGTCTGTTGTGCTCCATTCTTTTTTGCTAGAAACTTATAAATTAAGCTGAATTTTGTAATTTGCATGGTTGGATAATCTAACCACATCGTTGGTGTAAAGTACTCTCACCCTCTTCAATCCCTACTTGCACATCATATTCTTCCAATGCCACTGAAAATGTTACAGGGGTTAGAAATGATTTTAGGCTTATTCTGCATTTGATTTAGGTTTTTGAAATGGTTACAGATGAGCTATCTAGAGTAAACAGATCTTATACAAAAGACGATACAATCTTTGAGGTGTGTCCTACACAACGATCGACGCCTCTGTGTTCGATCCCTTCCTTCGATTTTGGGTTGATCGGTTGTTGTCGTTGTTCTTCTTGAGTGGCAGTGGTGATGTTGATCGACTAGGCCATGAGGAGCGGCAGTGGTGATGGTGTGTAAATATGTGAGGGGTAAATTGGTAATCTCTACTAACTAACCACTTGGGATTAGTTAGTCCCACCAAAATTGGTGGTTTTGTTTAGTCCCCTCTCCTGCCCATTAGCTAATCCCGTGGCCTAGTTAATCCGCGAAGCGAACACCATCTTATCCAGTCCAATGAGGTTAATCCACCCTAAGACTGTGAAGCGAACATGCCATTAGGGCTTTTTTGTTTAGGCCCAACAAGGCAATTTCATTCATCGATAGAGATCATAGTATATTAGAAGAAATAGCCATAGCTATAGCATCCTTCCAAGACCAACATACATTTGTAGACATAGCCAAATAAGCCAAAATATGAGCCACAGAATTCCCACTCCTAAGGATGTATTTATATTGATCTCCATTTGATATCTCAATGAGATAAAAAATCTTAGATATCTATGGACCCAGATGCCCTTCTACATGTTGCTTTTGAAGAGCCATCACCACGTTCCGCGTCACATCCAACTATATTGGGAGTGACACCAATTTCTCGTGCGTATCGACAACCTTCTTTAATTGCCACAAGTTCAGCTGCTTGAGGCAATAAAGTCCTTTCCATCCTCTTAGCAAAAACACCCAAAACAACACTAGAGTCATCTCTCAACACACCACCGACAGCAAAATAAGAACTCCCATTGACTACAAAGGCATCAACATTTAGCTTAACTAGTAGTTCCCTGCGATTCGCGCAGGTGTTAACGAAAATATAGAATATATGATTTATTAAATAAACTTTCATAGTTAAAAATATGTTAATTTTTAACTAATCAGTGAAGAACGTTTTTATGAAAATTTGTTGTTGATTAATCTTGGTTATTATTTTTTGTGAGATTGAGTCGAACATTTGGAATGGTTGTTTGTCGAGGGTAGGGATACTCATATTATTCAAAAAAGTGTTAAAATGCAATTATAATATTTTTCAATCGAATTAGTTTATTGATCTGTTAACATATAAGTGATTAAGATGAACTTAATCATTTGTATTAGTTGTGAAGATAATAATAATTTTTAATTTATTTGTAAAGATGATGACACTTTATATTTTTTGGATTTAAAACATAAAATTATTATTCATATGTTCACAATTTTTTGAATAATTTTGAAATAATTTATGATGAAATATTAAAGTTTATTCCTTAATCTGAGTGCATAATTTATTTAATATATTATGTAGAAATACGTAACTGTATTTTTTTTATCAGTTAATGAGAAACTGTGTTTAGTAGAGCAATAATTGATGTTGCCTTTTCCAAGTTTGTGGTTTTCATATATTTTTTTTGAGGGCCGCTAAGGGCACCCCACCATTTAATGAAGGCACCCAAAGTTTTTGTAAAAATTTCAAAGAAAAGTGGAAAAGACTATTTTGCCCTTGTATATATAGTGATTCAAACCTCACAAATCATTTTGACAAAGAAAAAAGGCACCCCACCACAAGGTTGAACCACAAATCCACACCGCGTTTGTCGACTTTTTATCGATTCTTGCGGATTGACATCATCCGACAATGAGTAAACAATGTTTGACAACCATATGATAGTTTATTAGAACTGTTTAGTTGTGGAAAACAAAGAAAATGATGATTTGTTTGTCAACGTAGGGTTTGGTAATTTCTTCAAATCCGAAGTTGTTTCCACTATATAATGGAGGATTGTAATGCTTCGGTGCGGATGAAGTCGTCCTTGAGGTAATTTTGCGATTTTTTGTGTTTTTTATGCAATTGGGAGAAGTTTTTGTCCGGGTGCGCGATTGTATCGGCCTCGCAGACCGAGATGTATGGTGATGTCTCGGTCCTAAAGGACCGAGAGGTGTACTTAGGTCACGGTATGGTACGCCAAAGATGTACAACCGAGAGGAGTATGAGCACATTCTCGATTGTACACCACCGACACCACATTACCTACCACTAATTGTAGCTCTCGTCATGTCTCGCCGAGAGAACTAGAGTACTTTCGGCCATGCGTAATCGCGACATCGTGAACTCTTCCGCCTTTGTGGCGAGACTTCGAGTTCCCAAAATCGTAGCTTCGTCTCGGCCATGCGAGGCCGAGATCTGCAGCACGCCTCTCTCGGCTTGTGTGGCCGAGAACCGCGAATTCTCATTTCTTTAACTATTCAACCGAACCCTAACTTGGAGACGAAATCGGCTCACACCACGACCCTACGAACCTCAAAAAGCCGTAAACCAAAGGAGAAACACAAGGCGAGACACGGAAAACACGATTTTGGAGATTCCTCTCACCGGTCGATTCAAACTAAATGGGTTCTTGCACAACCGATTCGGTGAAGGTGGTGGGGTGCTCGTGGTTCGGTGAAGGTGGTGGTGGGGGTGGTCGGGTGCTCGGGGTTCGGTGATGGTGGTGGCGGTGGTGGTGGCGGTAGTGGTGGTAGTGGTGGTGGGGTGTAAGGGTTTTTTGCACTAGGGGTATTTTTGGTATTTTGGGTTTAATTTTCGGTGCCCTGTGGTAAATCAATTTGTGCCCACATTAACTGGGTGCCTTCATTAATAGGTGGGGTGCCCTTAGCGGCCCTCTTTTTTTCGAGGTGCCTTTTTCAAGAGTGGTTTTTGTATTTTTTTTGAGCAGCCTTTTTCAAGTCAGTGGTTTTCATTTTTTTTTTTTTTTTTAGTTTTTCAATTGTTCTTCTTATTGAAGTGATGCATTTTTGGCATACATTTTTTTTATCGGATATTTGTTGCGGCTAAAATTATGAGGGCCGCTAAGGGCACCCCACCATTTAATGAAGGCACCCAAAGTTTTTGTAAAAATTTGCAAAAGTAGAAAAGACCATTTTGCCCTTGTATATATATTGATTCAAACCCCACAAATCATTTTGACAAATAAAAAGGGCACCCCATCACCAAGCTTGAACCACAAAGTCACATTGTGTTTGGCGAGCGTTTATCGATTCTTGCGGATTGACATCATCCGACAATGATGTAACAATGTTTGACAACCATATGATGGTTTCTTAGAACTGTTTAGTTGGGTAAAACCGTGAAAATGATGATTTGTTTGTCAACGTAGGGTTTGGTAATTTCCTTAAATCCGAACTTGTTTCCACTATATAATGGAGGATTGTATCTTGCTACTGCAAGAGAGAGGTTGAACTTGAGGTAATTTTGCCAATTTATTGTGTTTTTTATGAGGTTATCCGAAGTTTATGTCGATGTGCGCGATTGTTTCGGCCTCGCAGACCGAGATATATTGAAATGTCTCGGTCATAGAGGACCGAGCCTACTCTAACCCTCTCGCGCCTGTACAACCGAGAGTAGGAGAAAATTCTCCGTTGTACACCACCGACGCCACATTACCTATCACTAATTGTAGCTCTCGTCATGTCTCGGCGAGATAACCGAAGTATTCTCGCTATGCGTAACCGAGACACCGTGAACTCTTCCGCCTTCGTGGCGAGACTGCGAGTTCCCAAAAATTTAGCTTCTGTCTCGGCCATGCTTGGCGAGACAGCTTAACACGCCTCTCGGCCCGTGTGGCCGAGAACCGCGATTTCCCAATTTTTTTACCATTCTACAAACCGCTACACACACATTACAACAACTCTACCAAATGTAACTTAATTATACTATAAACGTAACTTCAAACGATCGATTTCGCGCAAAAAATCTGTGTGTTCGACGATGTTCAATCGAACCCTAACTTGGAGACGAAATCGACTCACATCATGACCCTACGAACTGCAAAAAATCCGTAAATCGAAGGAGAAACACAAGGCGAGACACGGGAGACACGATTTCGGAGATTCCTCTCACTGGTTGGTTCACACAAAACGGGTTCTTGGAGTCCAGGCGGAGAAGATGGTGCTGGGGGTGGTGGGGTGCAGATGGATTTCCACGAGGGGGTATTTTCGGTAGTTCGGGGCTAATTTTTGGGTGCCCTGTAAAACAGTTTGTGCCCACATTAACTGGGTGCCCTCATTAAATGGTGGGGTGCCCTTAGCGGCCCTCAAAATTATTTGTGGAGCTGTTGTTATTATAATGAAGGTCCAAATGACATTAGAAGGGAAGAAGTGAGAAAGATACACACAGAGGAAGAAAGAGGGAGTGAATAGAAGGTAATCGTTTAATTTAGAGAAGGAGCGTCACAAGAAGGTAAATTTGTAAATTGATACATTCATTCTCTATGTTTTGCTTCCAAAATCAGATTTTCAGACTCTCTTTGCCCTTTCAATTGAAAAGGAAAACCCTAACTTTGTTAAAGAGCTCACGATTTGGTGGCTTCATTATCCGTGAAAAGAGGGAAAGAAGGCAACAAAGAAGCAGAGCTAGAGCCAATGTTGAGAACAACGCCTTTTCTCCTCTTCATAATTCCCAGAAGCATGCTTCGATCACCAACGTTGCAGCCTCAACGTTCACTCTCACCATCCTCTCATTCCCCTGACTGTGAACTTCATGAACATACAACTGGTACGTATTCTTCGTGCCGGCATTTTTTATTAATCTCCTTCTTAACCTTTCTACCTATCTCATAATTCCCACAATCCATCCATAGATCACTTACCATTGTTCTAATTTGAACATCATGTCCTGACGAAGTATGTCCTTGTGCATTAATTAGGTGTGGTTGAAGAAGTACTCCAACTTCCATCATTTGATTGAATGCCACATGGAACACGGCTCTTCGGTATGTTTTCAATGTTTTTGTCATTGATAGGTTATTCATTAAAACAAATTGAGTATTCGTAGTGTTAAGTGTATATTTTTGAGTTAGTGGTTTTGACATAACAGTATAATGAAATAAGAAATTTGTGGTATAATTCCTTGTTCTACAAAGATCTCCACTGATATTACTTCCATTGATTTGTTTGTCCGCCTCTCCTATAAAGAAATTGTTTGTCTATCGCATCCCTCTTTAGTTGCATAATTATCACACTCATTAAGAAGAAAGTCGCCGTCAATGGTGGATGTATTTTTTTTTAAATGATAAGATGAATGTAAAATTCAATGGGAAAGATATATGGATGTTGAGTGCTTTATATTTGTTAATGTGTATTTGTAAATAATTTTTCATAATATATAATCATCAAAACGTATAATCATCGAAATGTATTTCATAATAATTGTAAATATTTTAATATTTTAGATGTTAATTTAGCGTTGAGTAGGTGTTCATTGTGTGATTTTTTAGACCCAATTTATATTTTGATGTTATTAATAAAGATTATGGAGGTGATTGTATGGATGTTAGTAGTTATCATAGATGGATGGTTAGAATGCGTTGATATTAGGTTGATTGGTGTGGAGGCAGCAGGCTTTGGCTTGGACAGCGGGAAGCATGCTGCTACATTGACTAAAGGGCAGGCAGGCATTGTACGTGGTGCTATGTGTTACATACTACAGGATGATGATGATCAAGTAATTGAGCCTCACTCTATTAGTGCCGGCTATGAAATCTAACTTAAGACTTTTTTGGTTTGCTAAGCAATAAATTAGTCCAAACTTATTTGTTGGTCGATCCATGTAGGCTCTCATGTTATGGCTTTCTCACCATCAGTTTGTTATTGGTATCCTTGTGTACTTTTATTGTTTTTAATCTCCGGTTTAATGCTTCAAGTAATTTTTAATGACATTTAAATTCTTAATACACTTTCAAAATTTTGCACAGTTAAAAGATGCAAATGCAACAGCACAGCATGCATCTCAGTTGTATGAATGCATGGCTAGGCAAGGACAACTCGGTGCAGCAAAAGGTTCAGCTCCACCGGTTTTAGGAAAAGGCAATGGCATTTACCATGCGGTTGAAATGGTTACCAGGGAACATACAGGCGTTGGTGGACATCCCGCTCCTCCTGTTTCAGGACAAGGAATGTGGCCTTACCAAGCTAGTGATTCATTCACTGTAAAGGAAAATACAGAATCCTTTTCTGCATCACCTTATCCAAGTAAAGGCCGTAGCAATCACAGTAGATCAAAGATTTCAAAGGAATTAAGATGTAGGCCTGAAAATCCTCAATCAAATAATGGTAAATGTGAATATTTATAGTTCCTGTCAAAAAAAATGTGAAAATACATAGCAAAATAAAGAGGTCAAAGACCTTTGGAAAAATAGTATGTTTGAAGCATTAAATCGGAGATTAAAAAAATAAAAATATGGAAGGATTCCAAGAACAAAGTGATAAGTGAATATTTTGAACGCAATGAGGTCCATAGTATAATGTACTATTTATTTTTGATAAATGTGAATATTTTGTATTCCGCTTTTTTTACTTAATTTCATGGTCAAAAATTATATATATATATATATATATATATATTTTTTTTTTTTCCTGTTAAATGTATAGTTTGGAGTACCCTGAAGTTGGTCCAGAACACAGCTTCTTCAAAGATATCAAGCGTGCTGAATACTATAGCATCACAGATGAGGAGGCAATGGAAGGTATGGAAACCACAACCTGGGTTTATGGAATTCTAATATAGGATTGGGTTTATAAAAGGTAACACTTTGAACCACAAAGCTTTGTATAGTTTTACATCAACTTTGTATGCATAATTGTGATTGTTTTACATCAAATTAAAATTCTTTCAATTAATTCCAATTATTAAAAGGGCGAATTATAAGGCGAAATAAGAATTTTTATTATTAGTCTCGTGTTACTTGATTAAGAGAATAAATGAATACCCATTTATAGTATTTTTTTACTACAAATTCACCACCACCACTTTGCTTTAGTTAATGGAGAACGAAAACCGTGTATTACACTGCGGGATACGTAAGTCTGCATCTCAAAGTGAAGCATGGATGATGAATGTGAGACCATCATTGTGTTGTGCATTTAGGGGCGTCATTGTAGCATTTTCTATTATCGCAACGCCAATGTTATTTTTTTTTTCTTTTTTATGGGGTAAATAACACGAATGACTTAATAGAAGCTGAAGAATTTCGATTAGGTAGAGGTGGCCCAAAATTAACTTGGAACGCGTTAATTAAGAGGGATTTGAATGATTTTAACAATTTATATTTTTTTAGCAAATAATTATCTTCATTAAATATCTAATGTACAATTTACATTTTTTTACCATGCGATTTGCCTATTTTTTCTTTATTTTTATATAAACATTTTGATATATAAATATTTCCCAAGGGAATGACATATAAGCTGTCATGATGACAAACAAACAAACAAAGAAGAGGAAAAAAAAAAGGGGGTTATGGTGTAACAATTTCTAAATTAACATGATTCTTAGCCTGGATGTTTCACTGCTTGTGGAAATGTAATGTGGATTCTTTCCAATCAACTGTGAAAGCTGTGAAAAATATTTGTAACAATTTGCTTGTGGAGATCTGTCTCATGTAGATGATAATGATGAAAATAAGCTAAAAAACTAATTACTTTTATTGTTTTGTTGTATAATATTGAAATTTATGGCAAGAAAAGAAAGAGTGTCTGATAGGATTAATTTATTTTAAAATTTTTAATAACAACATTTACATTGTTGGACAACGTTAAGTGAAATTCTAATTTTAGAACCTATATTTTAAAATTTTCAGTTTTGATTATTTGTTCAAAGTGGAAGAAATCAACAAATTGGAGTTGTTCAAGCAAATTTTAATTTGACGGCTGGCTCATATTTAGAATAACTCCTATCCAGGTACATCAATTTCTTTCATTCTATCTTTTACAACATTTGGTTTAATTTATTTATGAATATTCTATATGTTATTTAAAATTACGCGTTGAAAGAGTCATAGGTATGGCAATTCATTCATGAGTTGTGTTAGTTTAAGTCTTTTGATATATATTTGGTTTGTGGTAATATGCATGTTAGTCTATTTAATGTAAAATATTTATCCATTGATGGTAGTTTTTTGATAAATAACATATTCATAGTATGAAACTGTTTTTAGTTAAGAAGAATCTTTTAATTAAATTGTTTTTTTTCTGTAATCTATCGGTAATATCCAATTTAGTATGAAAAGGTTATTATGAAATGACATCATTTTAAAATATATACAAAAATATATTACTTGGTATGCTTGGTATGGAAATGTTATTATAGTGTGACAAATATTTCCTTGAAAACAATATTTTTAACTAATGTTTTGTCTTCCGATTCTTCATCCGCATTCAACACTGCTAGTCCTTGACGCTGTGTAACTCGAGACATGGCGACATATAGTTGCCCATGTGTGAAAGCCTGTTTAGGAAGGAATAGACCCATCTTTTTAAGGGACTGCCCTTGACTCTTGTTAATGGTCATAGCAAAGCACACAGCTAATGGAAGTTGTCTTCTCTTTAATTTTAATGGCCACTTCGACTGAGTGGGGGACATGACGATGCGAGGTATCGTAGCTTTCACTCCAGCGTGTGTTCCTGATATAATTTGTGCCTCGACCACCCATTTTCCTAAATGTTTGATAACCAACCTTGTTCCATTGCATAATCCTGCATTTTGATTTAGATTTCTTAGCAACATAACTGGGATCCCTATCTCAAACACAGTTTATGATTCGGGATTCCTGGGAATTGCAAACCATTTAAGAATTCTGTACTGTATAGGGAGTCCACATCACTGGCTGTGTTGTTAGCTTTGCAAATTGTATCCGAACTTAGATAGACAACTGGATCTTCCTGTAGCATGTCTATGATGAAGTCATTAAGCTCATGTATCGTCTCATTTTTTGGTGTTAATATTGCCCTCTCCTTCAAGTACTCGTAGCTTTTCATATTTTCTTGAACCTCAGGGTAGATCGCATTGGTTATGCACTTGATAGAATCTCCGGAGGAATGAAGAAGCATATCCGAAGGAATCTGATAAGATCCCACATAGAGAGCCACATAGAGTTGGTTTGGGGGACACATTATAAATAGGGGTGAGTTAGTTGGTTTAGGCATCTGAGAATTTGAATGTAATTGGGCACTCTTGGAGTGATTGGGTTGAGAGAGTTTTAAGACTCTTCTCTGGGGTTACTTTCAAGTTTGTAATCGCTGTTGTATTTCAAATCAATAGATCAATATCAGTATTCTATCAATGGTATCAGAGCATCGTTCAAGTATGGCTCCAAAAGTAGATGTGCGATCGGAAACCTTTGAAGCGGAGTTGAAGAAACTCCTTGAGATGGAAGAATCGGTCAATGGGTTTGCCAAAAAGATGGAGGAGTTCGGATCGAAGTTTGTTTTGAGATCTCACTGTGCGTTCGAGAGATCCGGTCCTTAAGACAGAAGATTGAGGCCTTTCGGTGCGATCACGAGCCTTAAGGCCAACAATCGGAGGAGATTCGGCCATTGGAATGTTAGGATCACAAATCGGTGACAATCGAGGGTCTCGTGTCCCGATTCGCTAGATCCGGGGTTTTCTGTTGAGTTTCTTAATGTCGGTGCACCGGATCAACATCGCCACTCATCTCGCTCGAGATAGTATAGAGGATCTTCTTCAACCTCTCGCAACCGCACCGAGCCACTCAAAAGTCATGCAAATCAACATGTTCGATGGTGTGAATGTCCGAAACTTACCGATCTAGTTTCCGCTTCATCGCTTCTTCCTCTTTTTGTTGTCATATCTCAATCTCCGACCCGTGGAGCCACGCCATCTCTAATTGAAGTGCAAATTCACAAGAAGTTGATGATTATCAATCCCAGTGACTCCATTACGTTCAATCTTGAACCCCCAAAGCCCATGGATCTTGGGGTTTACTTGTGGTCACGAAGGAGGTAACGCGAATCGCGACTAGATCCAAAGCCGTGAGCCCTCCGCCGTGGCCTCCACCTTCTTCTTCCTCTTCGACGACCTTCGGTGTTGCCCTAATCATTTTGGGCGTTGTGCAAGACTCTATCACAAAAGTTGATTTGGGGAAGAAGATCGCATTTGACGTGTTTGTTGAAATGTTCTCAACCAATCGACGGCTAGGGGGCACCCTCTTGTGGGCCGGTGGTTCAGTGTCGTTACTGCTCTCATTGATGGCACATCGTCTGCCATGTTTCGCTCAACTTCATGCCATACGATTGATATGGATCCTAGCATGGACCCCCCTCCTCAATGTCCACCCTTTGGCTATTTGTTTCTCCATGGTCTTGTCGTCCATCACAAGTGAGCAACAAGTGTTCGATAAAATAACGAGAGGGGTATTCATCCAAGAATTGCTTTCCTTGTGACCTTGCTTACTTGCATTCTTGGGGTCCATGCTCTTAATGTTCTCCATTTCTTTGTATGTTTTTTTTTTTTTCCACCTTGAGGACAAGGTGGATGTTCAAGGGGGGAGTAATGATAAGATCCCACATAGAGAGCCACATAGAGTTGGTTTGGGGGACACATTATAAATAGGGGTGAGTTAGTTGGTTTAGGCATCTGAGAATTTGAATGTAATTGGGCACTCTTGGAGTGATTGGGTTGAGAGAGTTTTAAGACTCTTCTCTGGGGTTACTTTCAAGTTTGTAATCGCTGTTGTCTTTCAAATCAATAGATCAATATCAGTATTCTATCAGAATCTTTATGAGTTCTTTGTCACAATCATAATAACATTTACCATCTCCAATTTGGAGGAGCCATTCATCAAAAGCCATCGCAACTTCTAATTCTGAGGGGTCTGCGACTCCTTTTTGCAAGCGCATATTTTCATGTAGGTCAAATACTTTGAAGAATTTCCATAGATATGAAGAGTTAAGTGAAGCTGCAACAATATCAGCTCTTGTTCCTTTAGGAATGACGGGTAGAATCTGACGGTAATCACCTCCTAGGACAATTGTGATACCTCCAAATGGTCTGTCACCACTATCTGCATATCTGTCTCGTAATATGTCTCTTTAAGACCTGTCCAATGCCTTGAAGCAAAATCTGTTAGCCATTGGTGCTTCGTCCCATATAATCAAAGAGGTCTTGCACAACAGCTTGGCAAGTTGGGAACCATATCGGATCTCGCATGTTGATTCAGCCGTAATGTGTAAGGGTATGTGGAACCGTGAGTGTGCCGTCCTCCCATTTGGCAATAATAATGCGGCTATTCCTGATGATGCAACGACCAACACGATCTTAGATTCGGATCTAACTTTTGATATTATAGTTTTCCAAAGATAAGTTTTTCCTGTTCCACTGTGGCCGTTGACAAAAAACATTTGGCTTGCATCTTCTGTTAATGAATGCAGAATTGCTTCGTATGCTTTTATTTGTCCAGAGTTCAATCCATGAAATAGTTGGTCATGAAGTTTTTTCATTTCTGTTGCATTGTAGCTTAGCTCCTCATTCAAAAGTCTGTTATTTATATCCGCAGTTAAGCTTGGGTCCGGCAGTGGCATACCATCAACTTCTTTTAAACTCTTTCCCATCTTGGACAAAATTGTTTCAATCTCTAGTAATGTGTAGTTTCTGACCTGATCAGTAGATAGATGTAAATCATTCAAGCCAAGCCTTCTTCTCTGCATGTGTGTGATATCTTCTGATAAGATTAGAAAATTTTCTTTCCAAAATTCCTTTGCATCTGAAACATCACAATGGATAAGAATCATTGCAAATAAGCTTCTGAGTTCATTTCCAGTAGCCCAAGTAGATGCTTCTTTGAGGCAATCATTCCATTCTCTATCATCATCCAATAAGCCTAAGGCATAACATGCCGCTTTGAAGGAATCATGTAGTCCGTTCACAGTTCTAATGCTTTCAAATGAGGTGCTTCCTCTAACTTTATTGAGTAACATTCTGAGATAGTATCTCTCTCCACTAGATGGGTGGGCAAAGTATATTCTTCCAATGCTGTTACCATTTTTTCTCCTTGTCCATACAGCTTCCCTAGAATTCCACACCCAATGTGTTGGAAATTCAGCATATGATAAATTTGCAGCATCATTATGCTGTTTGTTAGTTTCATACCATTCTGTCAGTTTTGTCTTTTGAGCTCCTGGTCTGCTGATGACAGAGTTAACTGATTCTTCCTCGTTGAAAATTACCGTATGTTCTCCAGGCAAGTGGAAAGGTAGTCTTTCAACTGCTGGTTCTCGAAAGTGGATATCAAATTGGAATATTCTCCAGCAAGCTTCTGTAGCTGAGATATATCTGCAGTCCAAGTATGCTTTTATCTCATCTACATCAGCCGAGTCTATACCCTCCATAATAGCTGTTGTTCTGTCAGGTCCCTTGTGAACGTACTTGAATAAGTACTTAATTGATCTTGAGAAGTTGCGCAGTTCAACATTGATGTGTGCATCAAATTTTAATGATAGATATCTGTTGTGAGGAACAACAAATCGATTATCCAATAAATTTCCTTTCTTTTCAACTGTAAATGGTGATTTTCTCCTCCGGTAAATGGGGAAGCCATCACTATCTAATGCCGTCTTGTCATTGCATTTTTTTGGAAAATTTTTGGTGCATCTCCCATTTACCATACATGGTGAATGTGGATTAGATTGACCGCAAGGACCGTGCATCATAAACTTACTCACAGCGTCATAGTAGTGAGGATCAATCTCCTTGTCCGGAATTTCAGCACTGATTATTGTGTCGATGTGTTCTGGAGATGGATTTTTATACTCTGGATGTAGGAACAGCAAGATGTGTGCATGAGGCAACCCTCGTTTCTGAAACTCAATTGTGTAAATAACTGCGAAGAAAGATAGGGACTGTTTAGTATGTTGTAATGATCAAAGTGAATATGTTTGATTAAAGAAATGTATAATCAATTGTCAAATAAATATAATGATACTAATAGTGGGAAAGTTGTAATGATATGTAAAAATGATGTGGGTATTATATTGTCTTATAATTAGTCAGTTGCAAGTAAAAGTAGGGAAAACATATAAATTAATTGCATTAATTTAAAATTTAAGTGTATTGTACATACTTGCAGTTGTTCTGCCGAATATGTTTTTGTGTTTGAAATCATGCACGAGTTCATGTAACTTTATTTGAAATACGCGGCAAGCAATGTCCACTCTATTCTCATCAGTTCCATGTTCTATCATTTCCACCATGGACTTGATTTCAGGCCACTTGGGGTTGCAAGTGAATGTGATGAACAAGTCTGGATACCCAACACATCTACAAATTGCCATTGCATCTTGGTAGTTTTGAACTCTATATCTTGGACCACCAGTATGTGATGAAGGTAGGATTATTGATTTTCCCAATCTACTGCAGTTTAAGTCTCCACGGTAAATAGCATCCATCAGTCCTGAATAAAGGTCAGCGCGTAGCTTTCTTTGGTTGTTTCGTATCCACCGAAATCTCTCTTCTTCGATTGCCATATACGCGTCAACAATGAACTGCTGCAGAAGTCTACCTGATTGTAAGAGAATTTTGCTACCGATTCTTCTTTGTTGTAGTGTATAGGCATAATACTCTCTCATTGAGAGAACATTACGTTTGTGACATTTGGGCCCAACATCTCTCAAGAGTATACTTGGTCTGTAGCCATCTTCTCCATAAGGGAAGAGTAATGGGTAAGTCATAGCCATGAAGCTAGGATGAAGGTCTGTTATTCTTTGTAAGCCCTTAGTCTTATGTTCAATTATGATGTCACGTTCACAGTTCTCAACAGAAAGGTCACCAACAATTAGGCCAGCGACCTCAGAAGCAGTAGGGAGATTATATTGCCTTCCATCTTGAATGCGTCCACTCTTCAATCTTATACGTATATTGCAGTTTGAGTCAGTCATTAGGCGATCTCTAGCCAACCGAAAAGTATGTATCAGAACGTTGTGTTCATCCAAGGTCATTTGCAAGGCATTTACTATTTCTGGGTCCACATTACTTATTTGGGAGTCAGTTTTGAAGGTTGCCATCCTATTTGACAGCTCATTTTGCGTGTTGTAAATGTAAAGTTGTGCAAAAGAAGGCTTCGTACCATCTTCAGGTAATAATGATCCTAGGCGGTGGATATTTTGTCCCGACAACCTGAAAACATAGGGTCCTCTTTGTTGATTTATCACAGTGTCTATTTTACCACGCATTGATGCTAAAGCAAACATGGCATTGTAGCATCTAATATGTTGTCGAAAATGAGTGCCTCTTTTACCGGAGGTACGACTGAGTAGTTGAGCTAACAATGGGGGGGGGGGGGGGGATCTTTTAGGATGGGTAATTGAACACGACCTTCCCTGCAGCAAATTGAGAATTTAGGTCTCGAGGTTCCTTTTGTTTTATGTGTCCTCTCCTCATACCATAAGATAGCACCACAATGTTCGCAAGTACATGTAGGTTGACCAAAATTCCAAGCATCTGTTTATCGAGAAGAATATGGTATGGCATAGAAATAAATTAGTATTTTTGTAAATTAATAATTAATAATTTAATTATTGTTATTTATTTGAATTAACGATCTTATAATGTTTAATTACCTTTACATTCTTTAGTTGCCTTAATGTGTAATTGATGATGAGAAGCCTCTGTTGAACCTGAATTTTTGTAAATTGTTATTTCAGGCATTGTTTCTTTGTGACAGTGAAGGTGATATACTTGTTGTGCGTTCCTGCTGGATCTTCTTTTGACATGGAGGTTTGTAGAAGGTTCAACTTCATCATTATATGCTGCTGAAACATACAGAGCATGACATGGGTAAGTACAATTAAATTTCTTCAATCGATAGAAGAAAGAACCGGTTAAGGGAGAAATAACATATTTACAACTCCAAAGGCATGAATGATATGATACGTACCACTTGTTTGAAAGAATGCTGAAGTTCGTGTCAGTGTTGATGTATTTTTAATACTTTCTGGCAATGTTCTCATCTCAGTACTTCCCTTTAGAATTAACATCGAAGTCGCTTGGTTCCTTTTTTTGTTTAATTTAAATTTTCTACTCATCCGAGCATACCTGCACTTTTCCTTGTTGAGTGTATGCATAATTGTGTTTTGATCAGACACAAAAATCATATTATTCGAAGCAAATGTTGTTCTTGATGATCTCTTCATTCGTAATGTTAATATTCTTATCTTCCTTGCCACTGCAGACTGTAATTTTTTGTGCATAAAATCATTTGAAGTTGAGATGACAACCATGGTGTAAAATGTGTTTGTATTGATATGAAGAACCTTTACTTAGATGAAGATTGAAGACACACTGTAAAGAAAAGTCTTCCAGAAATATTTCATTCCATGTGAAGATACACAAAAAACAAATTACGAACCTAAAAAACCTGTATAGAGGTATACATTTGAAGGACCTAGATTTTGTAGTTGGAGTTGAACTGTGGTGGTGTGTTATTTTTTTTAACCTGCTATGTATTTGGTTTGTCTCTAACGTTTTCTACCTTCCCATGTAGGAGGATGTTTTTAATTGACTTGGCTTTGTGTTATGTAAATTAAGATCATTTAATGAATTCAATGAGAACTTATCCAATGTATATTATTACATTGAACGTAAATATGGATTCATACATGAATAAATAATAAATAAAAAATATGAATACAAAGATTAATGAAAGGAATATAGGAAGGTGTTGATGTATGTGCAAAATTTGTTAAGTTGCTCGTTGCACTAAATTTTATTGCTGTAGTAAAAGATGTCAACGAAAAGGCTCATATTGTTATAGTGGTTGTCTCGTATCGATTGAATATAGTATATTTTTATTGCGTGTGTTATTGAAAATTGTTATATATAATTTTAAAATTTATTTGCCTATGATTATGCAATATCATAATAAATAAATTAATTATAGGTATCTTGTTATTTGAGGACTTTTTTTACACTTGTTGGTTTTTTGTCAATATTTACAATAGTACATGCACATGCATGTGATTGTAGAGGTGCAAATGTAAGTGAACTTTATATTTGCACTTGGGCAGTCTAATCTTTGTTCAATTACGACTCGAAATTGGTAACTCAGTTGACAATGACCCTTGTTTTGTAACTATATAATGTTGGATGTGAATAATATGAATAGTGCAAATGTATCAATTACAGAAGAGTGGTTTTTTCTCTCATGGACATATACACTCTCTCTACTCTCTATGCCTTCAATCCCAAGGGTTTCAATGACGGCCTGAAGATAGAAATCATCACACCTCTAGAATTCTCTCTCATTCATAAAACCCTTATAAGATATTACAGACTGTCGGTATACTATATATATTTGAAGAAATGATGAGTATTAATAATGACCCTTGTTTTGTAGATGAAGGATCTCAGTTGTATCCTGCCGTGAATTGCACAACTGTGGAGAAATTGGTAACTCTCTAATTCCAATTAAATTATTTATCTTTTTGCAGGGTAGTTGTGATGGAACCCACATTCAAGATATTTAAACATGAATTTGTGTTTAATTAATCACTCACAAAATTAAGTGTTTTGATATGTGTAAGTTTTGGTGTTTCAGGAGATCCAGTGCCTTCCAAATTATATTTTCCAAACGTTTGTACGCTTTCGGCAACATTTATAAGAGTGGGAGGTTGTAAAGGTCACCTTCACATAGATGGTCGATTAGTTATTGTAAATCCAGAAAAAAATTAGTCGATCACTCTATATTGTTTTTTTAGTTAGTGTATCTCCTATTTTTGTACAGTCATGATGAAGTTGTATAAAGTTAACATTAAAAGTTCATATAGAGGTACAACGCAATGTAAAGAACACTTGATTGCAACAATATTGTCAGTAAGTTTTGTATTAACAAATAAAGAAAAAAATATAATTAAATGCATAATAGAATTTTATAAACTTAGAATAAATTCTAGCATGTAATACATTAATCGGTGTCAAGTTATGTTGTGTTTGAGTTTCACCATCTCTATGTCTGCTATGCATAGTGGGCACTTGATTTGAAGTTCATTTTCTCCATTGATGAAATGCCGCTTCTTCGGAAACCAATGCTTTCGTGTGACGTATATCCGAAAGCTTCAATTCACAAACCATACTCCTAAATTTTACCCTGCATTCTTGTATATTTTTTCTATCTTCATTTGGACCTAATAAAGAACGAAGCATATGCACTCCTTTCAAATTGTGTGTTTTAAGTAGAACAACTGCATAATTGTACAATTCTTGTTTGTGTTTCAATTGAGCGGCCGTTTTGAGGAATCTTAATCCTGTGTTTTTTCAAACTTTGGTTGAAGAAAAAATCAATTCCAAGCAAAAATGTAGCTTTTGCATTTCCAAACTTTTGGAGTTTGAGAAGTAAATTCCTTCCCGGATTATCGAGCATCGGCAATTTACTCTCGACACTCTCTAACTTCAGATTCTTCAGGATGTGAGGTTCATGAATTAATTGATGGAATTTTCTGCAGCTGTACAAATATGAAATTACATAGATATGAGAAAAAAAATATAAACTGTGTATATGGTATTAGAATGTTGAGTAGATTGGACTTGCTATACACACCTTAAAGAAATTGTACGCAATTCCTTCTCATTTGATTTAATGCATGTCTCAATAATTACAATTAGCATGTCGTCATTTAGGTGGCTGAGGATGCATGCGACATTTGATTTTCTTCTTTTGCTTTCCATTTCTTTTTCTTTGCAATGTTGAATCAATTATATGGAAATCTAGTTTGATACCATCCTATATATAGTGGTTTAGGTTGCATGGATTTTGTAAAAGTCAATAATTTACAATTACAGTATACATTGTATTTTGTTAGTTCATAGTATTGTTAAAAAGAAGGAATACGAAGAGTTAACTTTATTTAATATCTAAATAGACATTCATGTGTTACGTTTAATTTAGCAATGTAATGAATTGGTACATTGATAAGTTTGAGGCACACAATTTAAGTTGTTAGTCGACACTTTTTGGATTGTGATAATGAATAACACAAAAATGAACACGGACATTCTTAAATAAAACGAAAACACAATTTAAGTACTTCATTGCAGGTAGTCGAAAGTAACCTGAATTAGACTCCTGATCAACTCTATGCAGCGGTGATTGATGATGATTGGGAGCTTAAAGCACATTACTAAAGAGGTGATTGATGTGGATTGTACAATCCACTGTTGTTTATCTTTATTAGAACGGAATAAAGAGATAATGGTTAGCTAGTATAATTGATGTGGATTGTACAATCCATCGATCAAAGCTGGCTTTGCCATAAAATGTGGGTTCTTAAGTAACTTGACAATTCGAGTAAACATTCGAAGCAAAACAGGAACAGGAAGATTGTAAGCATCATCCACGACGCTTGCCAAACATAAAGTCGAACCGAATTGCAGCTTCCTATTCTGTTCACCCCAAGTCTGAGGATGACTATGTGAAGGAAAAAGGAAGTCCCTAATAAGTTTATATCATGATACAAAGTCTTACAACTAATCGAATTGTGGCACTGCTATATTCATTGTTGCTTGTGAAAGTCAATTGGGAGGTGGATAGTTGTCACATAATCATGGAGAGTCCTTGAGGAATCAGTTGTCCAAATCATGAGGGTAAATGTGGAGAAATCCCCTTACATTTGAATAATTGAAAAAGGTGGAGAGATGATCAGATTTGTACGATTTAGATATTGTGCCAAAAATCAAATTATAAGGAATTATGAAACTTATTCAATCTTGTACTCGATCGGTGGAGATAATAGGTACCATAAAAATCATAAATAAGGATGAGAAACTGATCAACAATTGTTGTTGCATAGTTACAACAATATTAATTGTAGTCAATGACGTTGTCATTTTTCTTATTATTATTTTGTAGTCCTTCATAAAGTCTGTTGACGTAATGGTCGACACTGCATCATGAGATCACGCATTTGACCCCTATGTGGCCGTTTTGTTTTGGTAGTATTTTGAAGTGAGATAAAAATCCATCGTTCAATCATTTTTTAGGCCCGCTATGGGCACCCCACCAATTCATGAAGGTACCCATATTTTTTCTCATTTTCCCATCTAAAATGTAAATGTCTATTTTTCCTTCATATATACTCACTCAAACCCCACAAATCATTTCAATGCAAAACCAAGGCACCCCACCACCTTGGATCACAAGTGAAACCTAAAGCTACAATTGTGTTTGTCGAGCGTGTATCGATTCTTGCGTCTTGACATCATCCGACACAATGAAGTAACAATGTTTGACAACCATACGAAGCTTTGAAGGAACTGTTTTTGGATAAAAAGCGTGAAATTGATGATTTTGTTTGTCAACATAGGGTTTCTCACGGACGCGATTGATTCGGCCTCGCAGGACCGAGAGTTATGCAAACGTCTCGGTCAACATCCACCGAGAAAGGAATAAAAGTCTCGGTAATGAACAACCGAGAGAAATGCTACGTTCTCGGTTGTACATCACCGACAGGACATAAACTATACACTTCGACTTACTCTCGTGATGTGGTGACCGAGACGACAATAAAAGTCTCGGTCATGGACAACCGAGATTTATCTTACACTCTCGGTTGTACAACACCGACAGAACATAAACTATACACTAATGGTTGCTCTCGTGAAGTGGTGACCGAGATAACAATATAACTCTCGGCCATTCGTTGCGAGACTGTGTAAACTATACTAACCTGTCTGGCCGAGAACCACGAGTTCCCAAAGTTTCCCTCGGTCTCGGCCATGCTTGGCCGAGACTGTAAACAAAATCTCTGGCCTGTGTGGCCGAGAACCACGACTTTCCAATAAATGCACCATTGAATGCACCGCCACACAAACATAACAACTACTCTACCAAATGCAACTTAATTAGACTATCAACGTACCTTCAAACGATCGATTTCACGACTTGAGTGTGTGAACGAAAAACTTGAACCGAGCCCTAATGTGGAGACGAAATCGACCAAAACTCGGAGCCTTCAAACTCGAAAAATGTCCTACAACAGCGGAGAGAGACGGAGAGGAACAAAGACAACTGAGATTCGAGATTGCTAGCTGGTTCGTTGACGAGAAGTATGGCAAGTCAAGCAAGAGGACGGTGGTGGGGTGGTGGGGTGCCTCAAGAGGACGGTGGTGGGGTGGTGGGGTGCCTCTATTTTGCACGAGGGGTATTTTCGGGATTTCGGGCCTAATTTTTGGGTGCCCTTGGTAATTTGATTTGTGCCCTCAATAAGAGAGTGCCTTCATGAATTGGTGGGGTGCCCTTAGCGGCCCTAGCATTTTTTTGGGTGAGTTCAACTTTTCATCCTTTAAACTTATAATTAATCACATTTTGTTTGTGCTTGCATTATTTTGGAATAATCTCTAAAGAGACTAATCATGAGGGACATTAACTACCGATTTATCATCGATGTAGAGTATTCCTTGAAGTGAGCCATGCTCTGCTTCTGTATTGGAAGTCAAGATCGAGGAATCATACTAATGGTGCATTGCAGAACTCGGTATATAGTATTTGCGATCTTGAAAACTATATACATAAATTACAATTATATGTTATTGTACTTTTTGTGTGTATCATACAAGCGAAGAAGTTATATCAACTAATTAATAGAAACACGATCGATCTTCTATTCTTCTCCATAAATTAATTGTCCTTGTGCTTGCATTCCCAAATAGAACTAACAATCGTGGTTGTCGTTGTGTTTGGTTTGTCACAAAACTTCATGCTCCCATGTCTTGCCTACTACGAAGCAAGAAAAGTTGCGGTTGTTTAATAAACTTGAGTGTTCTGCTTAGTCATGCATGGTCACAATAAAAAATGACTCACTTCCCTTGGATACCATCCTAATAGCTGTATAGAGAATAGGTAATAAAAAAAAAAACAACTCGAAAGTAATGAATTTTGTTTTCTTATTGTTTCAAAAGTATTGAGTCGACTGCATGGATGAAACTCTTCTATTACACCCGATATAGTGCACTATGAGCTATATAAGTCTTTCAATAACAACATGTTGTGTTTTTATTTAATAAAATATTTTTGATTCAAATTATTTACATGTCAATATTACGCAATAATATTTGTAGCAACCTAATTTCCCATATGTACTAACCAAATACATAATTCTTACGTACAATAAGAAACTAAATGAACATGTAACAAAAACCATGTAAAAGGTAAAGAAGTCAGAAGCGGAGATAACAACATCAAAATCGCAGTATTTGACAATATAGCCAACGAACTTGGTAAAAGAGAGTTCAATTACGAGGTTTCAACTTTCTAATCCCAATCATAATCATCAATAATAATCACTTCTGCTAACAACACTTGGTGCACTTGTTGTCATGCCACAACAATAGGTATTATGCAAATGAGAAACATTGACACAAAACATTAGTAGTTTGAAAGTACGTTGATGTTTTAAAAGTGTATTGTAATGAAGTTTTGTGAGAAAAATGTTGCAATTAACATTAGGTAGTACGCAGTATTGGTTTAATAGGTATTATGCAAATGAGAAGCCCGGTTTTTTTATATTTGTGTTAAATGTAATTAAGTGTCTGCAAATAACCTTGTGCTTTAAGTTCCCAATCATCATCAATCACCTCTTCAAAGTTAACCTTGTAAGATGGTTATCAACCGATGAATGAAATCGTGAAGCAGGAAAAATAATAACAATTTATCCAATAACTTCATATAACTATTTGTAAGTTCAACTGAGAAAGAAGAGAGGCATAAAAACTGAAAGTAACATAGTATTTATGTTGTGCAATGTTTAGAAGGGAGCCAACTTCTCTTTCTTATTTCTCATTCCTTCGCAACTCTCCTCGTCGATGTTTATAAATGTCAATTTGCGAACCTTTGAAGACACCTTATCATTTGCAGTAGCAGTATATGTATCCTGTTTTTAAAATTGTATGAATCAATAAAAGTATATTACAATGAAATCAAAGAGAAAAATATTAATTTAAGATAATTTGAGCACATTATAGTTACCTGTAGTACATCACATTGTTTGGCATCACCACGACCTGAAAAGTAGTTGAATGAATCAAATATGGACGTGTATGAGAAAATAGTAATTAAAAACATCTCATTGTAGATTCAAGTTAAAATATTCGAGCACATTATAGTTACCTGTTCTACATCACAATGTTTGGCATCATCATCAACCTGAAAAGTATAGTTGATTGGATCAAATATAGACGTGTATGAGAAAATAGTAATTTAAAACGTCCCGTTATAGAATGAAGTTAAAATAATTGTGCATACCTTTTTTGTCAATTGCGTTTTGTAGGATGATTCAATTGTTTCATTGACATGAAAGACTTTTGTGATGCAGTAATTTTCAAATCCATCCCGCAAATTGTAATTGTTCAACTTAATCTTGAAGATGAAAGTTTTGCCACATAAGTTAGATATTTGAATTGGAAGAGTATTGGGATGTTGTTCACTCTTGCATGATATCAATTTGTTTGCAGATGTATCAAATAGATTTTCATCCTGCTTGTTGAATAGGACAAATGTCGTTGTTCCAGTAGTATCTTTCACCATTAAATGGATCTTGTACCTGTAAATAGGTGTTAAAAGGAACTATTCTACAAATAAAATGGGTTTGAGTTGATATTTTTACCTTGCCATAGGGTAGTTGCACTCTTTGTTGCATGTGTCACAAACATAGGAAAAATTTCGGGGAACTACTTTTTTGGAACATATGTTGCAGGATATGTACGACCAACCATACATAGTATCAATGTCAGTCACTTCTGCTTTGATAGTAAATTCACATTCCTGGTTTAAAAAACATTAAGATTGGTTAGCATATAGTTGTATGTTATTTAATGTTCAAAAGTCGTAAACTGTCAATTGATAGGTTGTCTTTCCTGTTGATCATCTAGTCATTCCATTTGCAAAATGTCTGTAATTCTCTTCCTATTCTTTATTATATCTTCTTCGTCAGATATGTGGATGACTTCTTTGCGTTCAATTCGTTTGCTTTTTGGGGCAAACATGGAGAATATGTGGATAGTAATATTTGTTTAATGATATGAAATCGTAAGAAGCGTACATATAGCTCATGTGGATTGTGAAAATAGAGATCATACCTATCGACAAGTGATTTGACATGAGGAAATTCAATATTAATGTAGATCCTTGTTGCACTTGTTGATGAGAAGTACAATTCACCTGTGACAGAGGTTTTTTTTTTATAAAAAAATAATTTGTTGATTGAAAAGTTATATGTGAAGAATAATATAATGTTGAAGGTGTCATATAATTTTCTATGTAAAGACCTTATAATAAAAATGTATTTTTGGAACGATGATGCTGAAAGTTTGATTTTTTTTTAAAATACCTTGATATTTTTTGATACTTGTCGAAGTAAAAATGACAATGAAAGGTCTCGCATTTCCAGTGTATGGGTTCCTATCAAAAGTTTCGACTAGTGTGCCCCATAGTGTCACTTTCATTATGGTGATCCTCCGTTAAATTGAAAATGTTAATAATATATATTTCTCTAAATGCGTTCAGGGAGTAAGTAAATTGTGGTTAGTAGGTGTGTTTTTGTAGCAGCCATACTCATCTCCAAGTAGTTCAATTTCTCTTTTTGGGATTTTTCTCTCAGCTCCAACATGGGTGATTTTTCCAACGCCAGATAAGCAACCAATGACATTTGGGACATATAAAAGTGCAGTAATGAAAATTTGAGTTAGTTGATGAACTTTATGATGGAATAATGTTCAGTTTTAAGGAGAAATTAATGCATAACAATGAGTGGTTACATGTGAGTGTTGTATTGTCATTAACCCTTGCGTAGATGGCCTCGAAGGAGATAAATTGGAATCCATACTTAGGAATGATAACACTGTCGTTTTGCAGCCGACGGATTGCTGATATGGCCATGAAAAAATTACGGAAACCATTCTTTATTGGCTAGTATTGATTTGCAACAGCAGTAACCTTCAAGTGCTTCATAGAAAAGATGCATCCTTCTTGCAAGATATGTTTGTATTTCGAAATGTGGTTTTTCCTAACAGTTGCATGCATCAATGTTTCCTGTAAGTTTAATAATTTAAACATTATTAAAAAGACATGAAATTGAAGGATATAAAATATCCAAAGTATGATGAACTCTTATTTCTTTATTTTAATAAATTTGCAATCTGTTATTGATACCAGAGTTTCATGAACGAAATAAAGACAATAAAAGAAAGAATTTAGTTGTGCATACACATTTTTCCCATTTTACTTGTTGTGGGTTACCATAGCTGAGTCGGTCATGGCAAATTTGGTTTGTCGGCATATTTACAAAAGCTTACATAATTAAATTAAGGTGAATTGGTGAGCTTAAGCATCATCTAAGTAACCAAAGTCACTAAACTATAACGGATTTAGGATCGAATTACTTTCTTTCAGGGTTTAATAGTGTTATTTTCTGTTGAGAAACATTAGTGGAAATAAATGTTATTCAACCTAACCAAAGTATAATTCGGAAATGAGGCTATTTTGTGTGTGTGTGTGTATGTTTATAATTGAAGCAAGAAAGAACGAAAAAAATAGAAATAAGAATAAAGGTTTTTGAAAAAAAAACGCATTACATTGACGTAGAAGTAAAATTAGCAATCAAAGCTTAAGTAAGACATATTTATACCATTAATTCTATATCAGCTTAACCTAGTTAAAGCACTCACAAATGAGTGAAAAGAGAGACAACAATGCTGGCCCAACCCTTTAACCTAGTTAAAGCACTCACAAAAAAATGCATTACATTGACGTAGAAGTAAAATTAGCAATCAAAGCTTAAGTAAGCTATATTTATACCATTAATTCTATATCAGCTTAACCTAGTTAAAGCACTCACAAATGAGTGAAAAGAGAGACAACAATGCTGGCCCAACCCTTCAAACCATTTCCATAAACAATGTGAGGCTTCTGTTCATCTCTCACATTCCATTTTATGTTTGTCCTCGCATGCCTAGCCAGCTAGTAAAATTGTGAGATACATATATAATATGTGAATCGTTAGGATTTTTTTTTTTTTTTTTTTTTTTTTTCTTTTCGGAAGCGACTAATTAATTGGAAGTGAACTATATATATCCAATACATACATAAGAACTTGATCATGTTTTACTTGATTTCTATTCAGAAAAAACATGTCTAGCTGTATATATATCTAATAGACCTCAATTATAAGTCAATTAATGAATCTTGATTTAAAACTCAAAAGAGAAAAAAATCATTTTATGTATGAAAGATAAAAAAAAATATATACAGTGAAACAACATGGGCTTTGCTAGTGCCATCCACATATGGAAAACATAACATTAATTAATTGTACATGCTTTTCTTCATTAGAAAATCTTAATTAGAATCAATGCAATGATTTGTGAAACTCTTATTTCTCTATTTTAATAACATTGCAATCTATTATTCATATCAGAGTTTCATGAATGAAATAAAGACAATAAGAAGATAGAATTTATTTGTGCATATACGCTGTTCCCATTTTACTTGTTGTGGGTTACCATAGATGAGTTGGTCATTGCAAATTTGGTTTGTCGGCATATTTACAAAAGCTTACATAATTAAATTAAGGTGAATTGGTGAGCGTAAGCATCATCTGAGTAACCAAACTCACTAAACTATAACATTAATTTTTTTAGGGTTTAATAGTGTTATTTTCTGTTGAGAAACATTAGTGGGAATATATGTCAATAAACCTAACCAAAGTATAATTTGGAAATCAGGCTATTTTGTGTGTGTGTGTGTGTAATTGAAGCAACAACAAACAACAAAAATACAAATAAGAATAAAGGTTTTTGGAAAAAAAACGCATTACATTGACGTATAAGTAAAATTAGCAATCAAAACTTAAGAAAGCTATATTTATACCATTAATTCTATATCAGCTTAACCTAGTTAATGTGTCGGCCCCAGTTTCTCACAAACTGGGCGGCCTAAACCCACGTGGACCCTTGAGCCAGTCTCGCAAGGTCAACGTATGCCTAATCAGCATTTCAATCCACCATTATAAGTAAATTCATAAGTTTTAAGTTGAGTTATTAATATTTTTCAAGTTTTACAAATTAGCGGAAGCAATTAATACATTAAATAATTCAACAATAATTGTAAAAGAGTTGGACAACCAAATTGTGGAACCCTGCATAAGTATGTCATCATCAGAGGAGAGTAAATACATGATATACATGCCCAAAATCTCTCAAAAACCCAACTCCCAGTGTTTCAAAACAAGTAAATCTAATAATACAAAAAAATCACCTATATCCGGTATCCTCAAATAATATCTCCTAACTGTGGAGCCTTCCCTCGCTTTGATCGTGGATCCGCACTCAATCAAACACAAGGATGACGAGTCCAGGTAAAGTAACGCCGATGGGACATATATACAAAGATTGCGAAATAACTAAATCATTCGAATTCATGCAAGTAGAAAGAAATGAATAGGTAACGCATGAATAAAAAAGACTGTAAACAAATCAATCGATAAGTGAGGCCAAATAGCAAGGAGTCCCGACCAAAACACTACGAGAAAAAAATTAAACAACAACAAACAAATCTGATGCTGAATTGGTACGGATCTGTTGCTAAGCGACCCTGCAATAGATCAACAACAGATCAGAGCTGTTGCTAAACTCTTTGTTGCAGATTGAAGTTAGCAACATATTTGGGTTCTGTCTTTGTCAAATGACAATTTGTGATAAAATTATGTCATTGAACGACAAAGAATATATGTCTGTTGCTAATTGCAGTACAGTCAACAAAAGAGGATCTGTTGCAAATCATTGCAAATCAGCGACATACATGGTCTGTCATGATTTGCTCAAAGAAAGACAAGTGGCATATATTGTTGATCTGTTACAAATCGGCCGAATGACAGAATCGAAATCGTCGCCGATTTGCACATCAAAAAATCGTCTGTCGCTAAAAGCTAAGAGACATATCAAGAACATACATCTTTTTGTTGACTATGCAAATCAATGACAGATTTCGATGCTGTCATCGATTTGGAATGGTAATTTTTTTTAAAAATTACGCTTCATAGTAAATAGTAAATTGGAATCTGCATAGCGATAAAATCTGCAAAAATACAATTTTTCCCGCCAATTGAAATGAAAATTGAGAAATTGTTTGTATATTATCAAAATTTGACAAACAATATCTACAAAAGGTGGAGATTAACATTTCATAATTAACTAGTAGTATACTATATACTACTAGATGAACATTATTCAACAAAATACAAAATACTACACAAATTAAGATGGCTACACAAATTAATTTACATATATATATATATATATATATATATATATACAATGTCAATCCCACACTCTTACCCAATTGTTTCACCTATAGAAGATAGGCACCATACAAATTCGGGGCTAGGAGTGCGTGTCCCATCCAAATCCTGAAAATGAAAAGGAATAACTTGAACAATATTCGAAATGCAATCAAAATATTCAAACACAAATGAAAAAATCCTAAAATTAAGCCTTGGTCATCGATCTCATACATAAAAGATCGCACACGGACACACACACAAAAATTTCCAACTCAAAAGGGATTGAATGAACTTTCATACATGACATTCCATGCTTTTTTTTCAATTTTTTTCCTCTTGTACATTCTTTCATGTGGTTCAAGTTCCAATATTAGATATATTTAACATAGAATATTGTTACATGTCCATAAGTTTCAAACTTCAATTAATTTCATAACTAAAAAACCAATAGAATTCATTTATGTTACCAATCCTCAATAACCAATATTTACTCCCTAAAGTGAATGCTTATAACTATAACAACATTCTCTTAGGGCAACATTCCCCTAAAAGAGGAAGGACCAGAAAATGAATAACAATTGTAAGAAGGGCCATGGAACAATACCTAAAAGAGGGTATATTAGACGAGAGTACCTAGAGAACCACGCGATTAACATAAATTTACGCATAACACTAATATTCGAAATGCAACCAAAATATTCAAATACAAATGAAAATAGCATCACATCCAAGTAAAATGAAATTGAATACAGAGTTGTTTCTGAGTACACACTATCTATCACAGTCTTCCTATCTTGATGTATAACATGACCAACACAACCACTCTAAAATACACACAACGAGTTAAGGATTTCTAATACATAAAATAAAAGCTTTTTTTGATATGCATCAACTTAGCCTTTTTTGATGATTTCAATAATAAGCTCAACCTATATAATTGCCAAAGCTTATTGAAGGCCTCACATGTTAAAATGCAAAGTCTAAGAAATCATGAATTAATTTAACACTAACTTTTACTAAGCTTGCACGTACTCTTTTGATTAAGTTAAGAACATCATGTAATGAAAAAATTCGATAAAAAGATTACCAATTTGCCCATTTTTGCGATTAAACTCAAAATATAAATTCATGGTGATGATTTAAATAATAAGCTCAACCTATATAATTGCCCAAGTTATTTTCGGGCCTCACATGTTAAATGGATATTTCGTGAATAAAATAAAGGGCAGAAGGTTGCATACCAAAGGAATCTCTGAAACTTGTAACCCAATTGGTGATGTAAGTTTGCCTCCCTTTGCAACACCCATATCAAATGTCACCGGTGCACATACCGCAAATGAAGTAATCACATCGACTACATTAGAAGGGAAAAAATGTGAAAATATACATTACTCGTAATTAACAGTTTACCATTAATGTCGATTGTGAAAGGAAAATACTTTGTTATCAACTTACTAAATTTGTGTTTCTTTGGTTTTTTGGCTCAGAGAACTGATGGTCCTGTTAGTGAAGTCCTAAACACTTTCCTCTTTCTTGATGCATTTGAACTTGTTGGTAGTTGGGCTCCCAGTGGAGATAATGTCGATTGTGAAAGGAAAATACTTTGTTATCAACTTACTAAATTGTAACTCGTTTCAGTTTATTGGTATTCTAGTGTTTCCTATGCTAATTTTTTTTTTTTTTTTTTTTCCAAATTGTAGTTGTTAAATTAGTAAGTTACCCACAAGTAATGTGTTTAAAGACGGACATGTAAGTTGCTTTTCATTTAGTTAGTTATGTCTTCAATTATGATTTTTGGATATGCCTTGCGCCAATGTCGTGGGAATGAATCCTTATTATTTTGGTTGCTTTTAATACAATTAATAGGTTTTTAAACTAGATGCATTTTTCTTTTTGTTGGGGCTTGGGGTGTTTCTTTCCTTGTATTTCGTAATTTGGGTGCCAAAGAGTCAACTATTTTGTTCCTCTCTCTATATGCATTTTATGTTTGACATTTTGGAAGGCACTATGTTCTATATTTTTAAAAGTTGGTCATTGACATGTTTTTGTATTATCTTGTGGCGCTTTCGATTTTGTGACAGTCTTTTATAAATGCTTCGGACCATGCGTACTCTTTACCTCCCTCGGAATGATAAGTGGTGGTTTCTCACTAGAGGTTTTCAAGCAATGGGCTCCATCTAAAAAGAATCTTATTGCACTTCCAGGGTAATTCCCACCTTTATTGTTTGCACTGTGGTTATTATTCAATGTCGAGTAAGAGAATCTATTATCTAATGCATATGCATATTAATTGATGATAGGAGTTGTTATGTATCAAATTATAGTTCATTTTAAAACTTTTAGTTTGTACTTGTTCTTTGCTTCGTAGTTTTGAATTGAGTTATTGGGTTAGGGCCATTTATGTATGGTTGCAAAATATAGATAATGGAAGCTTATCTTTGTGATGGCGCTTATAGTCAAGTATAGTATGATCTCTAGTGTGACGGCCCCAATTTTTCACAAATTGGGCCCCGCCTGGCCTAAGCCCACGTGGACCCCCGAGCCAGTCTCGCAAGGTCAACGAGAGCCTAGTCAGCCTTCCAATCCATCATTTATCAGTAAATTAAAAGTTTTAAGTTGAGTTATTAATATTATTTCAAGATTTAAAAATTTAGCGGAAGTAACTAATACATTAAATAACTCAACAAAAAGATCGGGAGTTAGACAACCTAATTGTGGAACCCAATAAATATCATCGAGAGGAGAGTAAATACAAAATATACAAAAATTCACCTAGCTATGAAGCCTTCCTCTCTGCTACTCGTCATGCGACTCGCACTCAGATCAAACATAAGAATGACGAGCCCAGTAAGTAAATCCAAAGAGACATATACACAACATTTCACAATATCCAAAGCGATCGAATTCATGCAAATAGTACGAAAGAAATAAAGAACGCATGAATATACAAGATCGTAAACAATCCATCAATGAGTGAGGCCAAATAACAAGGAGTACCGACCAAAAAGTCGTTGAGTCGCGCAAAAGCCCAAGCAGACTCGGGTTTAGGACGAGACCCCAGCCTCCCAGCCCTAACCCTTGCGACTATGAGACATCCACAGACCCGGATCTAGGACGAGACCCCTGCCTCCCAGCCCAGCCCGTACGACTATGAAACATCCATGGACCAGGATAATATCGACGGACGACCAGGAAAAACCTCGGGTTTAGGACGAGACCCCTGCCTCCAGCCCTAACCCTCTCATATCGCAGATAAACAGTAACCATGACTCACTTGCCAATGGACTCACTCAATCGACAACAATTTCAACGATAGCTATCATCACAAAGCAGTGAACAACAATAAAGCTATCACAAAACAATAAACAACAACAACCAATGGAGAGAAATGAAATACTGTATAAATCCCTAGCTGGTTTACTTACCTCGAAATTCGTAAATCGAAATCAAGACGTCCCGCTCGCGTCTCGATTTGCGCACCCGACACCCGACTCCTAAGTCCCCTGTGTCCATTTATACCATTGAAGTTACTTAAATCATTCGCATCAATATATTCACGATTAAAAACCGCAATTTATGAATAAAAGCAACGAAATGCACAAGATGGTGTAGGACCTCACCACGGCCTACGCCTCGTGTCTCCTTCGCGAGCAACCCGTCGCGTTGTCGAGCTTCGTCGACGTCACAACTCCTTGTCCACTGTTGTTGTCTCGTCAGGGGATCGATCGGCTTGGCAACGCGCCACCGCACCTGTGTCGCTGCCGTGTCCGACGCCGTCGTCGCCGTCGCCGTCGCCGCTGCCGCGCCGACGTCGCCGCATCGCTGCCGGAATCGTCGCACCACCGTCGCTGCCGGCGTCACTGCCGGAGCTGCGCCGCCGCCTCTGCCATCCAGCCCCTCGCCGGCATCTGCGTTGCCCGCCACCAGCTTCCGCTGCACCGCCGCCGAGCTGCCGAGTTGCCAACCTGCGCAGCTGCCGTTCCACCGCTGCACTGCTGGTCATCCTCATCGGAGCCTCCTTCTTCGTCTTCCGCACTGCCGCACAGCCACCCTGGCCGGCCGCCGCCGATCGCTGCTCCCGACCGCCGCCCGCGGCTGATCCTCGAGCCGATTCCAGTTCCAGCAGCTGCTCGCGTCCGCGGCTGCTCCGCCGCTGGGGCCGCGCCTGCCTTCGTCCGCCGGTGCTTGCGCCGTGAGCCGCCGAGCCGCGACACCGCCGGCTCGTCGCCGCCGATCTCTTTTCTTCTCCGATCTCCACCATCTTCTCTCCCTCTCTGTGATCTCCTTCTTCCTCTCTTTCTCCCCTGTTTTTCTTTCTCATTTTTTTTTAATGTGTGGATAAAAAAACCACCCTTATCCACACATATATATATATTATTTATTTTTGATTTCTTCCTCATTAAGTAAACTTGTGTCCCCGAGATTCGTGCGAAGCGAAACTCGAGCACATCAAAAACATATTTTTTTTAATGCTTTCCTTATAAATTGAGCAAATACGCATCTCGAGGCATCAACCCGCCTCATTTCACAAATCTCGATACTCGCGTCATTCACATCACGAGGCGTATCCAATGTATATGATTTTAACATGACCACATTAAAACCACATAAATCCAATATAGCCACATTAAGCCACTATCTCGGTCCCACGTTGGCACGCAACTCGAGGCGCGTCCTCGTTCGTGTTTCGGCTCACCGAATTCTTCACGTATACGTTTATCAACAATTAGCATCTCCACTGAGATTCGGGCATACGCATTTCGACGAGTGGATCCCACAAACGACCCCGACTCGACACGTGGCACAAGTCAAATTTTCGGGCCGTTACATTTAGGTTATGGGAAATACGTTTGACTTCTAGCGTATCCTAGAGAATATTGTTTTTAAATTGTATAGATATATTTAGTAAGAAACTTGCGAGTGTTACCGATCAAGTATTCTTTGGGTAGATAAAGTTGATGAGTGGTTTTTATTTTGGTATTTGGTCATCAGTGTGATCTATAGAAACCAACAAGGTCTTGTTGTGCCTTATTAAAAAAAGGTCTCATTGTGACTCTCATTAACAGTTTACCATCATGAATTGCCCAAGTTATTTTTCCATGAACTCCATGTACTCTCGACATTTCTTATCAATTCTTACTAATGAAGTATATAAATTAATATATTTTTCTTTGTTTTACAAATAAATCTAATTATTCTTCAATTTAACAGATATAGACACTACATTGAGTTTCCATATATAAATACGTACCAACTAAATGACAATCACAATTAGTAAACATTATAACAATATATATAAGTTATAACTCAATAAGATATCATTTTTAGGTGGAAATGCATGCACTGCCAAGATGTAATTTATACAATGTACAGATTTACTAATTTACTATAATATTATTCAATGAACATACTATATATGAACTACAGTTTACAATAGTAAATGATGATTATCATATCACAAATTCATGGTGACAATTTAAACTGCGTACCTAAATGCAAATTCAATTCGTTGTACTTGTTGATTTGTTGTTGTCTAGCGACAGATTGTTCAGTTGTTGATTTGTTGTTGTTTAGCGATAGATTGTTCTGACGTTGATTTGTTGTTGTTTAGCAACAGATAATTGAGTTGTTGATTGGTTGCTTGTTTAGCAACAGATGGTTGAGTTGTTGATTTGTTGTTGTTTAGCAACACAAAGGTGTCGCGTTATGTCGCTATTTTTGAAGGCTAAGCATAAGATCCCGTTGACATGTAAAAGGAAACCATAGATTTCATAATTTCGGTTGTCACATGAAAACAAAATTCAACCAAAACTTCAAAATAGATGTTCAAGAAAATGCAAACCAGGATCGTGATTCGAAGGTCCTAACGCCTAGTCGAAAGGCAATCCACGAGTCGCAGATGATACCCAAAACTCGATCAAGAGAGGAGCCGAGGCGACAATGGCATGCGGGAGGAGCCGAGCCGAGCAGGCAGCGCGCGCGGGATCTGGGCCCAAGCAACGGCGGCGGAGGATCGCGGAGGCGACCAAGCGGCGGCGCGAAGCGAAAATGGGTCCGACCAATGGCGGCAGAAGATCGCGGAGGCGACCGCGTCGGCGGCACGTGGGGTCGCGAGTGGGCGGATCACGGGGCCGCAGAGCCCTGTCTGATGATGGCCGCGACGGCGGATCGAAAGAAGGGGGCAGCGGCGGCGGATAAGAGGGGCGAACAGCGGCGCCGGAGGAGAAGACCGCGCAGCGGCAGCGGCGCCGGAGGAGAATACCGCGCGCAACAGCGACGACGCCGCCAACACTCTCGATCGGGCAGGGGCGAGTCGCGGTCGACGGGGGTTGCCGATGAACGACTGAGCCGACGAGTCGCGGTCGACGTCGACGATGGCAGTGGACGACGACGGCGACGGTGGTGGCGGCGGATCTTCGGCGACGGTGCGGCGGCGGGGATCTTCGGCGACGAGGTTGTGAAATTTGGGTTTGCAGGGACGAGGAGGTGAGCCCCTGGTTGTAAATACCTTTTAGAGGTTAGAGACATATCAGCAACATACTTTTCGTCGTCGACGATTGTTGTTCTATGTCGCGATCGCGATAGACATTGATGATGTAGCGTATATGTCACATATTTAGCTACGTGATCGCGACAAAATAGTGTCTGTCGCCGATCCGTCGCGAGATCTGTCACGGGAAATTGGCGAAAAATTAATGGCGGGAGAAATCGGCGACGAGATCGATGAAAAAATGCAATTTGTCACAATCGTTGTCACAAATCATCACGAATTGTTGCTTTTTGGTCAACCGAGTCAAATGGTCTATCTGATGCAGAACTGTTGCTTGATTTGTTGTTGTTTAGCAACATATTCAGTCTGTCACAATTTTTTGATGTTATTCCTCATTATTCTTGTAGTGAAAGGTCGTTGAGTCGCGACAAAAGCCCAGCAGACTCGGGTTCAGGACGAGACACCTGCCTCCCAGCCCTAACCCTTGCGACTATGAGATATCCACAGACCCGGATAAGTGCCCCCAACGTACACTCAATTGGGAGATATCGACAGCGTCCAAATAAGAGCTCATATCACAGATAAACAGTACCATGACTCACTTGCTAATGGACCACTCCACGCAATAGCACTTTCAAGGATATATATCAAAGCAATGAATAACAATACCAAAGCAATGAAATTACTGTACAATTTCCTAGCTGGTTTACTTACCTCGAGAAATTGCAAATCGTCCTCATAACGTCCCTCTCACGCCTCGATATGCGCACCCGACACTCGGCTATAGCATCCTAAGTCCATGGTGTCCATTTATACCATTTTACTGTTTTACACATTAAGTGAAATTATACTATGGGATCATAAATTTGTAATTTTATTTTCAAAACCAATTTGATTTTTAGCACCCTTTTCGAATTATACCGGGGTATCAAATGCCCGAAAAAACCTCGAACTCATTTTTCTAGTTTTCCCTAATTTTTTCATATTTTTCGAGAATTTACTGAATTTTTCCATAATATTTATCTATTTTAATCTATTTTCTGTCATTTAGTTTTATAAAAATCAATTTAATTTAAGTTGATTTTTTAATTATTATTTTATTAATGGGGTGGGTACGGGTTAACCCGACCCGGTCCAAGCATACCGGGTCGACCCGACCGACTCACACTCGGTAGCCCCCCCATCTTCTTCCTTTCGTCCCTCTCTCGTTTAGAAGTTTTTTTATTTATTTATTTCTTTCCCTCTCAACTTGGGAGGGGCGAGTCGTCTCCCCTCCTGAGAATCCGAGCTTCTCCTTCAACAAATCCAATCCAACAACAACAACAACAATCATTTTCAACAACCACAACTTCAAACGAAATTCAACAACCACAACTTCAAACGAAATTCAACAACCAAAATTACAACATCCAACTCACCTTCGATTCGACTTCCTCGAGCTTTCAATCTTCCTTCGTTTCTTTCTTCTTCTTCTACTTCTTCTTCTCTCTGTGGGTTTGGTGGTTGGCGGGCGGGGGTGGCCGAGAGGTCGTTCTCTCCTTTCGTTTTTGCTTTTTTTGTTTTTCACTAGTTCGAAGTGTGGATAAACCCCACCTTATCTTTATATATATATATATATATATATATATATGAGGTTAACTCTAGCCACTCATTTTTAAATTTACATTTTTAAATTTACCTCAAATACATTAAGTGTACCCCATATGCCGCTACTTCGGTCCCACATCGACACGCGACTCGAGGTACGCCTCCGCTCATCTCGACACTGTTATGCCCTGCGTGTACCTTACCAGCACATTACCGAATTTCATTAATTTAGTTTGTTCAACCTTTGGTATAAGATTTAATACAAGCATCAAACCAAAGATAACATACCTCAGTGTCGACTCCCGAGATTTGGACATGAGTATCACGACAAGTGGGTCCCACGTATAACCCTGAAATGATACGTGGCACGAGGTATATATTTTTTTTTTTTTAGGATCGTTATAGTTAAAGCACTCACAAATGAGTGAAAAGAGAGACAACAATGCTGGTGTGACGGCCCCAGTTCCACAATTCTAAATTGGGCCCGCCCGGCCTAGACTTACGTGGACCCCCGAGCCCATCTCGCTGAGTCACACAAGCCTAATCAGCCTTCCTTTACCATTTACCATTTAAGCAATTAAAGTTGCGTTAATCATTTAGTAAGTTATCATAGTTATAGCGGAAGTAATTAAACCTCAACCTAAATGAAAAACCTCGAAGACACACAAGTTAAGACAACCTATAGTGTGGAAACCCCGCATATGTATATTATCATCAATGAACAGTCAGTGGAGAGTAAACACAAGATATACATGTCCAAGCTTTCTCAAAAACCCAAATCCCATTGTTTCAAAACAAGTATATCTAATAATACAAAAAGAATCACCTATATTAGACAAGTGGAAAGGACTACACCGATATCCTCAAATGATATCTCCTAGCTGTGGAGCCTTCCTCTTGCTGGACTGTGGATCTGCACTCCGACAAACATAAGAATGACGAGCTCAGGTAAGTAACGCCAAGCAGGACATATATACAACATTTCGAAATAAATAAATCAGTCCAATTCATGCAGATAGAAAGAAAGGAACAAGAAACGCATGAATATAAAAGATTGTAAATAAATCAATCAATAAGTGAAGGTCCGGAATACGAAAATCGAATAACAAGGAGTTGCGACCAAAAGGTCGTTGAGTCCCGGCAACAGCCCAGCTGACTCGGGTTCAGGATGAGACATAGCTTACCAGCCTTAGCCCTTGCGACTATGAGATATCCACAGACCCGGATAAGTGCCCCCAACGTACACTCAATTGGGAGATATCAACGGCGTCCAGATAAGAACTCGTATCACAGATAAATAATAATCATGACTCACTTGCCAATGGACCACTCAACCAATGGAAATTTCAAAAGAAATGATGAACAGAGCAATAACAACAAATTTAAAGCTCAAGAAATAACTGTAAACTTTCTAGCTGGTTTACTTACCTGTATCCAAGCTAATACGCACTCAAATCGACTCCGAAACGCCTCCAAATCCGTACCCAATACCCGACACTAGTAAACTATGCCCCTGATAATCATATGGGCAAATTTATATTGTGTTAGAGCCTATTTAAGAAATTTTTTAGATTTTTAAATCCCAAGATTGTTCAACTTAGGAAAGTCATAGTGGTGGCACACTTTTTGAGGAAACTTTTCGGTGTAAAAACTTCCGACAACTTTAACCAATTATTTACAAATCCCTAAATTGGTCCAAATCGAATTCGAGACCAATTTCTCAAATTTTGGGCCAATCCGCCTATTTCAAGCTTTTCGAGGTAAAAACCCTGTAAAAGTCTCGTCCGAAATTCCAAATATTTTATTTTTCATAGAAATTCATCAATTTCTATTTATTTTATCGACATATAATTTTTTCGGGATTTTCCCCAATTTTTTGGCATTTTTTTCCAATTTTTTCCTTTTTTTTTTTTTTTTTTTAAAAATGGGATACAATCCCATAACCAAAACAATAGGGAGATCACTCTCTTCTTCTTCCCAATTTCATCAAAACTCCATTAACAACCAAAACAAATCAACAACAACATCAACACTCAATTCATATTTTCTTGAAATGACCAAGCTATGTTAGTGGAGTTACCTTGCTTGATGAACTTCCAAGCTTGATTACCGAGACTCCTCCAACCTCACTGAATTGCTTGTTCTCCTCTTCTCTTCTCTCCAACAATGAGAATCAAAGAATGCTCAACATTTTGACTTATATGTATTGGATAAAGATTAAACTATGACCACACATCCATTTGCGCACACGTATCTCGAGGCATGTCTAAGGGACCACCTTCATACAATTATCATTCAAGTCATGCACAAATGACTCACAAGTTGACTCATTGACCTCTTGATTTGTCAATGCGCGTCTCGAGACACATCATGTGGCTATTTTAAATTTTCACTAACTATAGTCACATTAATGTTTATATTTAAGGTGACCACATTAGCCACTTATTAAACCAACATAAATTCACATTTAACTCACATTAGACTTACCCCATAAGCCGATACCTCTGTCTCACGTCGACACGCAATTCGAGGTACGCATCCGCTCGTCTCAACATCGATATGCCCCGCGTGTACCTTACCCGCACATTACCAAATTTAATTAATTTAACTTGTTCAATCTTTGGTATAATAAATAATACAAGCATCAAACAAAAATAGCATACCTCGGTGTCGACTCTCGAGATTTGGACAAGTGTATCACGACAAGTGGGTCCCACGTACGACCCTGAAATGACACATGACATGAGTTAGATTTTTAGGGTCGTTACAGCTGGCCCAACCCTGCAAACCATTTCCATAAGCAGTGTGAGGCTTCTGTTCATATCTCACATTATGTTTATCCTCGCATGCCTAGCCAGCTAATAAAATTGTGAGCTATGTATATAATATGTGAATTGTTAGTTAATTTTTTTTATGACAAGAAGCAGACTAATTAATTGGAAGTGAACTACTCACATAACATTTATTGTGCTAAGTTGAAGGACCAATACATATATAAGAACTTGATCATGTTTTACTTTATTTCTATTCAGAAAAAACAAACCTATGTAGCTGTATATATATCTAATAGACCTCAATTATAAGTCAATTTATAAATCGTGATTTAAAACTCAAAAGAGGGAAAATCATTTTATGTATGAAAGATCAAAAACTATATACAGTCAAATAATATGGGCTTTGCTAGTGCCATCCACAGATTGAAAGCATTACATTAATTAATTGTACATGCTTTTCTTCATTAGATAATCTTAATTAGAATCAATACAATGATTTGTGAAACTTCTCATAACTATTAACTTAATTAGGTTTGATCTGATCTACTTGTGTACATACTGTAGAAGTAAAATTAGCTTAATCAAATTAATCAAATTAATGCTCTGTAATTCTCTAATTCTCATATATTTCATATAGTAGTATATAATTTGCTTAATCAAATTATTGCTCTCTAATTCTCACTTTGGGCATATTTAATTTGTCGGCAACAAAAGCTTACATTGTTGTGGGTTTTACTGCACTTAAAAGTGTGTAATGAAACTCCAAAAATTATAAGAGGAAATGAACAAAGAGACATGAGAGTCAGATCAATCTTTTTCATCTTGTAATTTCATTAATGGATCTTGATTGAACTTCAACACTACAAGTCTATACATGCTTAGTCGGAAGCCTCATTAATGTGCTTTTGTGGTAGGCAAAGCAAATGAGAGGATTAATAGTGATTGGAGATTAGATGTATACTGAATTAGTTGAAGCTACGACCAAGATAATTGGTCGTAGCAAAAAACAACAATAATATAATAAGAATAAAGGTGTTATAAAAGAAGAGCGCCGCTAAGGGCACCCCACCATTTAATGAAGGCACCCAAAGTTTTTGTAAAAATTTCAAAGAAAAGTGGAAAATACCATTTTGCCCTTGTATATATATTGATTCAAACCCCACAAATCATTTTGACAAAGAAAAAAGGCACCCCACCACAAGGTTGAACCACAAAGCCACATTGCATTTGGCGAGCGTTGATCGATTCTTGCGGATTGACATCATCCGACAGCGAGGTAACAATGTTTGACAACCATATTCGTGTTTTTTAGAACTGTTTAGTTGTGTATAACTGTGAAAATGATGATTTGTTTGTCACCGTAGGGTTTGGTAATTTTTTCAAATCCGAACTTGTTTCCACTATATAATGGAGGATTGTAATGCTTCGGTGCAGGAGGTCGTCCTTGAGGTAATTTTGCAAATTTTTTGTGTTTTTTATGCGGTTATCCGAAGTTTCGTGGATGTACGCGATTGTATCGCCTCGCAGACCGAGATGTATGGTTATATCTCGGTCATATAGGACCGATAGGTTTACGTAGGTCACGAAACGGTAAAATCGAGAGTATTCGGTAACTCTCTGGTCGTTCGTGAGCGAAACTTTGAAGAAAGTTGCGGACTGTACTACCGAGAACCTGTTTTTTGTGATGTTTTTGTGATCGTGTTTGTACATTTCGGTTGATTATAATGTTACACTCGTTTGTATTGCGGGTAATGCCGGTTTCTACCCTATTTCCGGACTACACGGACACGTTTACACCTTGTGGGCCATTCCCAACTAGAGAAGCGACATTTTCATGGGTTCAAATGATAGGCCGTGAGAACATGTTTGTGCTAGTGACAAAGCACTCGACGCCGGGGCATTAAGCGCAGGGGAGGGTGAAACTTGCTCTGTGAGAGGTCGGTGACTTATAGGGGAATGTCACAAAGAGTTGGGAATGGTAAAGCGACAAAAATTGCTTCGAAACCAAGAAATGAAGAAGAAGAGGAAACGACGAGGACTCAAACTGGTACCAAGAAATGTGGATGCCATTTCCTTATCAACGTAAAGGAAAATGCTGACTCGTTGTGGTATATCACTGTTATATGTGGGAGGCACAATCACGAGCCCGCAAAAAACTTGGACGACCATTCATTTGTCGGGAGATTGGATAAGGGGGAGTAGGAAGTTGTAGTGCAAATGACAAAGGGGAATGTGAAGCCAAGAGACATCCTAAATACGTTGAAGCAAAGAGACGTTAGAAACGTATCGACAATGAGGACAATATATAATGCAAGACAAAAAGTCCGAAATGAGGATGCGGGTGGGATGACTCAAATGTAACAACCGTTGCACATATTGGAGAAGAATAAGTGGTCGTCATGACATAGGAAGCATCCCGTTACGAATGTTGTCACCGAGTTATTTTGGTCACATCCCGACTCAATAAAGTTGGTAAGGTGTTTCCCATCGGTTATTTTGATGGATTGCACGTACAAGACAAATAGGTACCGAATGCCTTTATTGGAGATTGTTGGCATCACTTCTACGCACTTGACGTTCTCCGTTGGGTTCGCATTCTTATCATCGAGAGAGTCATGGACATTATGTTTCGGCAGACTTGAGAACTTGAGATCCATATTGGATGGGTGGCCTAAGCCCGACGTGTTCGTTACCGATAGGGACTTAGCCCTTATTAGTGCCGTAGAAGAAGTTTTTCCCAAGATCGTCTCACCTCCTTTGCTTTGGCACATTAACAAAGTAGTATTGGCCAAGACTAAGAAGATGTTTGGGGAGAACTATGGTTTTGCGCGTTTTATGGATATGTGGACGAGCGTGATGTATGCCAACTCGAGGCCTTATTCGAAGTTAGGGTGAATGACTGCGTTGTGAGTTTGGGAATGTAAAGGGTCTTACTGAGTACTTGGACAACACATGGTTAAAGAACTACAAGGACAAATTTGTCTCCGCTTGACAAATATAATTATGCATTTTGGGGAAACGACAACGCAGAGGGTGGAGTCTCGCGCATTCTATTCTCGAAGCTACACCTTGGGAACAACAAGGCCAATTTTGAGACTCGTGGAATGTGGTTGATGACCTCTTTAGAATCCAACACAATAATATCAAGGCATCGTTTGAGCTAAGTTTGAATGTCGTCCAACACGAGTACATTGATGAGTTGTATCGACGATTGCGTGGTTATGTCTCTCAACGGGCGCTTAGGCTAATTAGATATGAATTGACACATGGAGATGATGTTGGTCACGACTCCACTCGTTGTGGTTGCGAGATACGCACCACACATGACCTTCCTTGTGCACATGAGCTAAACCATCATATATTTGCTTTGGTCGCCCATCCCTCTCGAGAACATCCATGTTTACCGGCGAAAGTTGAGTATGATACATGAGAATCCGGTGGATCCGGGCTTTGGGTACAACGTGCACGATGAGATTCAACGGGTGTTGGAAAAGTTTCATGCTTGCACCGATGAGGACGGTCGACTTCGGATTATTCAGCAGCTCGGGAGATTAGTCGACCTTCGTCTACACCGGTGTTGTGCAGCGCCGCAAAAAAATTAAGACAAAAGGGAGGACACCGGGGTCTTCGAAGAGAAAACACGATGGTGACGATTCTTCTACGAGACGGTTGCGAGCGAATTTGAGTATGTGCTATCGACTCGGGAGGCCTCCGGTTCTAGGCGAAAGGAAAGTAAAGTTGTTCTTAAAATGCGTCGTGCCATTCGACGCACGCAAAGTGCAAATGCTAACATGGCTTATGATCATTGCGTAGAACCGGATTGGTTGCCACATGTTGAGGGCATCATCGATGTGCTTGCCGATGGAAATTGTGGATATAGGTGTGTTGCGTCTGGGCTTGGACTTGCCGATGTAGACGGGTGGAGGATTGTCCGTAGAAGGATGTATGATGAGATTATCGGGCATGAAAACCTTTGGCGGGAATTGCTAGGCTCGAGTTACGAGAGTGTCAAGATTGCGGTGCATTGCCGAGAGAATCAAGTTGGTGCATCAAGCCAATAATGGTTGACACTTCCAGACATGGGACTGTTGGTAGCCACTGCATTCAATGTGGTTCTCGTCAACCTCTCGCATGGGAGTGCCTCCACATTTCTACCTCTACGTAGTGCTCCACCGTCCAACGCGCACAACAGATTTGTCATTGCCATGATAAATGACATGAATATACATTGGCTTAGGGTAAGTGATACGAATTTTGTTGAATTGTTTTTTTGTTTCCCGACAATATGATCATGTTATACTGTTCACTTTGACAGGTGATGTTGAGCATGAATGCACCATTGCCATCCTTATACCCTTCGTGGGACCGGTATGTTGAGGATAGTGCGAAAGGTTGGCGTGATAGATTCGTCTTTCGAGACTTCGCGCCCATTGCAACTCTACTTGATGCCACCATTTCCGTTGTAGATTTGGGTACACCGTAGTGTTAAAACTGGTACCTTTAAATTTGGTTGGTTGTACATTTACTAATTTTGAAAGTTAGCTGTCAAGTTGTATGGATATAGAATGAGTGAATTTATCCTACCTTTCGGGTATTGTTGTACAGTTTGATTATTGGAAATTGGAAAGTTAGTTGTCTTGTTAATTGGAAATTGTTGCTGGAACAGACGTTTCGGCCCTGGATGACCGAGACATACGGTAATGTGTCGGCCATACACCACCGATAATTAACGGCAAGGCTCCGTTGCGCAATACCGAAATTGCCTCTTATCGTCGACCTATGCGCGACATTACTAATGGCTTCTCGGCCATGAGTAACCGACACATTTTTAATTACTGGCAACAGGTACATTCACGGCGGTCAAGACCGTGCATCATGCATTTGTCTCGGTCGTTCGATCTGAAAATTGCACATGAGTGTCGACCCCGCTTGACCGAGACACCTCATAAGCGTAAAAACTAGGATCCAAGAACAAATTACACCCAAAATAAAACGATAGGCAATGTAACATTATAAACTGTCATAAAAATGTAGTCAACAGCAACAGTAGTCATCAAACATTTAAAAATGTCATACAAATGTCTAGTTCATACGCACCATATAATCGCAACCCAACAAGTACTCATAAAACATTACAAACTCTCATAAAAACTCATTTAATCATAAAACTCAAAGAATGTCATACAAATGTCTATCCCTCCATTCTCGGCCGATCATTGCTTGAGTTTTTTCATATTCTTCCTTCGATACTCCTTCCCATGCATTCTCTTCGGATGGCGAGCATCGGCCATGGCGGTCCGAGCCGTGGCCGGTGTGGAGGGTGTGGAAGTGCTACCATGGTGGGACCGCCTCGGCGTGATTCGGTAGGGCCGAATGTTGCGGTTGTGCCGGTGGCGGTCGCCGGAGTCGTATTCGTGGGGGTGGGACTTATACTCCTCCCCGAAAGAAAGTTGACGATGTCACTCAGAATGGTCCTCGCCGACTCAATCGTACACACCTCCAGCAGAGGTCCATCCATCGCAACGCCGCGTCCAACGCTCGCCTATTACGCTGATGAAAAAATTCGGGTTACTGTCAATGTAAAACATATCGGAATTAATAATAAATGCATAATACATATAACCATTCCAATACCTCAAGTAGCTCGTTGTCTGCGATGGTTGTGGCGACCATTTCAAGGTCCTCAAAGCTCGGATTCGTGATAATGGGATGAGACACTTTTACGAACCAAGGCAGGTAGTCTGGTGTAGCCAAAAACTCAAATACGCTTCTCGCCCCGAACTTCAGGAGCCAACACATGGTTCCTCCATCGCTCCCAATTGTCTTGTTCGAACCCATACTTGACGGAGTACTTGTTCGCAGATGGGCCTCTCGTGTGCTTCCAATTGACGGTACGGAGGATCGGTATAGATTGCACATGGCCAAACCGTCTCGAGAATCCTCTCCGGGTGGTAGGGCTCCACCACATCCATGTACTTGATATTCCCACCGTAAAAGGCCATCGCTTGCACAACGCCATTTTCCCTTAAATTCACATATGGGTCCCAAGTGACCTAGTAAAATGCAACAACCATTGTTAGCAAAAAAAAATAACCAAGAAATATCAATCATCGGAGGATATATCTCACCTCACTTGGTCGCAACCTATCCAAGGTTCTCCTAATGGCCCCTAACTTGTCAACATTCGCAACCGTCTCGTGCTTTTGAATCCATCCGGAGACACGAGGGTGCACGTAGTCCATATACTTCGCATTGGGCGTGGCTGCACCAAGTTTGAAATGGTCGTACACCCATCCCTGCTAATACATACAATGTTAGTTAGTCCACAATTGCAAGTTGGCCTAATTGAAATACAAAATGAAAGTTAAGTCTATTTCACTAAAATACCTCAAGCAATGTGAGGTAGCCAAGAACGAGACACTTGCGGTCTCGTGGCGGACCCCAAGTGTCGATACAAGTAGGCCAACGCAGCCGCACCCCATGCGTAGTTTCCTACGTCGTCCAAGTCCTCGAAGCTTCAGCAGCGCGATCGACACCCGAGACCCACTCTTATCGGCAAAAAGAGTGCAGGACAACAAGTACAGCAAGTACGCTCGGGCGGTGCATTCCACATGAGGATAATTTCTTGGTCTCGAACCGCTTTGGGGCACCATCGACTCTTCAACCAATGTTTGCGCACCGCGAGCCCCTTGCGATATTCACCTCCTCCTCAGCCTCCTCGACGCTAACCCCAAGTAGGTTCGAGACCATCTTGATAGCGTCCGAGCGAGATTCCTCCGTGTACCTCGCAAATTTCTCCACCGCAACAACTTTGCCGGTCACAGGGATCTTCGGGAGGAAGTTCGACATCCTCTAATGAGATATACATTTCACCAAAAGGTAGGTGAAATGTTTTGGTGAAATGTGTTCGTCTCCGCCGCCACCGCTCCACAAATGCAGAGATAACCTCCTTGTTGGCCTTGCGGTATGAGCGCCTATCGCGTATTCAACCCGAACCCCGAATAATCCTCGAAGTCCCGCCGTGTCCGGTTGGCACGATCAGTAAATCCCATTCCGCTATTTGAGCTCGTGATTGATACACTTAAGAACGGGCCGCTCCTGCAAATGTAAAAACATCTCGTCATTATGTGAAGACCATGAGTGTTAAGTTAATCCGTTCAATGAAATTGAAATTACCTCATTGCTCCAAATCTTCAAAGCCACATGATCCTTGAAGCTCTTCAACAACGCCCCGTCTATAGGACCACCGGGGAATGGAGCACGCGCTTCAACAGCACTTCGCTCTCCTTCATCATAGCCACTCCACCACTATTGCTCCCGCCACATTACGATCTGTTTCTATCGTGTTCCCCGCCTCTCGAAGAGTCACCGCTACTAGACTCGATGCATGCCCCTCCTCTTCACCTCCGCAACAACAAGATCCTCGTGTCGCCCGCATCGAGGGTCGAACCCTCATCGTGCAAATGTAACCTTCCACGAATGCCATCTACCTTCGCCTTGCCCTTAACATCCTCATTTAACTTCCCTTTCTCTTTCTCTTTCCTAGACGATGTCGTCCGGGTCTCCGCCACCTCGCCCCGGTTAGGCCTCGGGACCTCGGCTCCCAACCTCATCCCTAGTCACCGGTAGCTTCGGACGAGCCATACCCGAATAAATTACAACATATAAACGCATGGAACAGATCCCAAAATAAATTTACAAAAAAACTTGTTCAAATTCATCCATTTCCGATGTCTCACAAGCGAGTTCGTGAAACAACACATATTTTTGGTCACCCATGACCGACAATTCCTCCAATATATCGACAAAGTGTGTACAACCGAGTCCAATGAAACGGTCTCGGTTGTACACCACCGAGATGTGTTGACCATTTCAATTCGCCTTGCTCTCGGCCAATCACGCCCGAGCCTACTCTAACACTCTCGCCATGGTAAACCTAGAGTATGACCAAATTCTCGGTTGTACACCACCGCCGCCACATTACCTATCGCTAATTGTAGCTCTCGTCATGTCTCGCCGAGATACCTAGAGTACTCTCGCCTTGCGTAACCAAGACACCGTGAGCTTTTCAAGGCCTTTGTGGGTGAGACTTCGACTTCCCCACATTGTAGCTTCTCTCTCGCCATGCTTGGCGAGAGAGTTAGCACGTTCTCCGGCTTTGTGTGGCCGAGAACCGCGAATTCCCAATTTTTTAACTATTGAACAAACCACCACTTTGTAAATCACAATTACTCTACCAAATGTAACTTAATTACACTAGAAACGTACCTTCAAACGACCGATTTCGCGCAAATAATGTGTGTTCGACGATGTTCAACCGAACCCTAACTTGGAGACGAAATCGGCTTACACCACGACCCTACGAATCGCAAAAAATCCGTAAAACGAAGGAGAAACACAAGGCGAGACACGGAGACACGATTTTGGAGATCCCCTCACCGGTCGGCTCAAACAAAACGGGTTCTTGGAGTCCAAAGCAAGTGAAGATGGTCTTTGGGGGTGGTGGGGTGCGATGGATTTCCACGAGGGTAGTTTAAGTATTTCGGGTCTAATTTTTAGGTGCCCCGTGTAAATCGGTTTGTGCCCACATTAATCGGGTGCATTCATTAAATGGTGGGGTGCCCTTAGCGGCCTCTAAAAGAAATGCATTACATTGATGTAGAAGTAAAATTAGCAATCAAAGCAAGACATTCCTGATTCCTCATGCCAAAAATAATAATATTAGCAAACAAATTGAAAACCTAACCGCACAAAGTATAAAGTAAACTAAATAAACTGCTTCAAACACTCCAATCCTTACTTTTTCTCTATAAAAAATCAATTACCTGCTCATCAATTAGAATCATGTCTAAACTGATGACCTCATTGTTATTACAAAGTTTTTGTGATTCCCATAATCTGGAAATTCTAACTCGAACAGCCCAGTCTTCTCTTGTAGGTAGCAAGTCATCAAGCATTGTGTACTCCATCTCTAACTGGGCATGAAGGCAAAAAAAAGAAGAACGTCAGCTAAGGGAGTCATTTTGTTAACATAAATAGTTAAGGTAAAGAGTATGTGGAATTTTACTAATTTTTTTTTTGTTGTTGTTTAGATTCTTTCAAGGGGAAGGAAAAAAAACCAAATGAATTACAAGAATAATGGATGGGAAGTGAAATTTATAGGGGGAATAGGACTTGCAGCACAATTAATTCAATGTATCTGCCATAGTTTTGAGGTCAATGTACTAATTCTATTAATCGAACATAACGCTTAATAATATGATGAAAGTAAATAATACTTCCTTCAAAGTAAATAGGGCGGAACTCTTCCTAAGCTAAAACTCCAATTAGCAAAAAAATATCAATTTCCAAAAAAATAAACGCACAAATCCATACAAAAATTTCTTCATTGAATATGAGATGCTGAGAATGTGAATCCTCTGAAGGGGCGAGAATTTGTATCACGGGGACTGAAGACGATATGTCAGACCACCCATTGAATCATATGAATCGTTCAAAAATCCCAAATCCCAAAAACCCTATACGCAAAAATGAAGAGCACCCATTAAATGTAAATCCCAAATTCCCAAGAAGCTAATGCACGCCCTCACGGAGCATCAGCTCGCGTTTTAGGGTCTCGCCACGGATGGGGAGTTAGATGTTTGCCCAGGAAAAGACTGGGCTTGCTGTGCATGTCCTTCAACAGGTTGTTTGTTAGGTGGATGCACACCAGTATGTTGATGAGCGGGCAAACCAAGTGTCTGCTTATGGGAGTGCACCGGCTGCTGTGCAGGAGGAATGGTCGATTGTTGTCCATACTAAGTGTGGAATTAGAGTTGTTCAACTGGGTGTGAATGTTGAAGAGTTCTTTGCGTGAATGTTGAGACCAAAATAAATGTTGAGGCGTTCTTTTAGTGGTGGGTTTTGTCTCAATGTTGAGACACTAGGAATATCATTAAATATAGCAGAATTAAATAAAAATACATCATGAAATTACATAAAATTGAAAAATTAAGAAAAATAAAAAATTGGAAAGAAGAGAGGAGGTTGCTTCATAAATTTCTCTCTCCTCCGACTTATATATATATATATTATGAAATGGATGGACACTTGTGCATGTATGTGACCACATTGTGAAGCATGGTTCTCACATTGAATTGTAACATCAAGCATGACTCTCACACTTCATGTAACATATAATCATCTCCAATGTACACAAACTCTTCCATGTATTGTCTATGTTGCTTGTAATGTGTTGTATGACTTGTGGTGTATGTATAACTTGTACACATTGTATAAATACAATTATCATCATCACCAAATGACCTATATAAAGGGTGTCAACCCTATTGTAATTCACACATCAAGTTGTATGAATGAAATCTCTACATTCTCATCTCTAGCTCTCTTCTCTCTTGTCTCATCTTCTCTACTTGTTCTAGTAGTTCTTAGTTTATGTCTTCTATACTTAAGTTTCTAGCAAGTCCAACTTAAGTTCTAGTTGGCTTACAATTTAGTTTACAACAAAATATATATATATATATATATTATATAGATAGATATAGATAATTCCTAGAGAAGGGGGTTTCCATAGGTCTGAAGGGACAACAACTATTTGGGGATGGTGGAGAGGAATATAACTGGTGAAATTCGTCAAGCCACAAGGTTATCTGCTCCCAATCCAGATCTGCAGCTCTAGTGTGTGAATCAAAGATAAGCTGATTCCGTCGACGCCACATAATCCAAAGAGCCGCTGTAAGTAGATTTAATTGTTCATGAAGGGGGATTGAAACTGTTATAAAACTATAAATATGAAAGAGGCAGGACAGATTTTGAGCATAAACTCGAACTCTATATTTCATTCAACTTGACAACGTACTTAAATATACAAAATAATAACTAGAAGTCAAAACATAACTCGAAAGTCACTAAACTAATAGCCAAAAAACAGATCCATGACTCAACAACCGAATCAAAACTCGAAATCCTACAAAACAAAGAACAACTAGAAACTGAATTAAAGACATGGTCTTCAAGACTAAGTCACATTCTCAAGCAGATGTATCACATGTTTGCATTAATTTATGCAAATTCTAAGGCATATTTCAAACACACCTCCTTGCCTTTGAAGCTCGCAAACTCCCATCTTGTTCCCGAGTTCTTCAAATTTAATCTTAGGCAAGGCTTTGGTGAATGCATCGGCTATCTGATCTTCCGATCTGCAATAAGTTAATGAAACTTCCCCTTCCTTTTGAACTTCTCTGAGATAATAAAACTTGATCTTGAAATGCTTTGTCTTGCCATGAAACACTGGATTAGAAGAGATTGAAATGGCAGCTTGGTTGTCAACAAAGATTTGTGTTGATTCTTGTTGCTTCAAACTCAAATCATGAAGGATTTTCCTTAACCAGATGGCCTCATTTGTCATAAATTTGCAGCTATGAATTCACTTTTCAGCAGTGCTTTGAGCAACAACTTCTTGCTTCTTTGAACACCAATTGATCACACCCGATCCAAGAGTGAAACAAAAACCAACAGTTTCTTCATATCATCATTGAACCCGCCCAATCACTATCGAAAAACCAACCAAATTAAAATTATCACATTTAACATATTTAATTCCAAAATCAACAGCTCCTTTAATATATCCGACAATCCTTTTGGCGGCTTGCAAGTGCTCTTCACTTGCACAATGCATAAACCTGAGAGAAGACTTACAACTTGCATAATGTCGCCTAGAAGTCATGAGGTACATGAGACAACCAATCAAGCTTCTATAGAGATTCTCATTCACTTTGGGAGTCCCATCATCTTGCGTAACTTCACTTTGGCTTGCATTGGTGTGTGTCTATAGCTTTGCAACTCTCCATGTGAAATTTCTTCAAAATCTCCTTTGCATATTTCTTTTGGAAGACAAAAACTTCATTCCTCTCTCATTGAAAGACTTCAAGACCAAAGAAGTAGGTCATTAATCCTAAATCTGTCATCTCAAATTCCTTGAGCATGTTAGATTTAAACTCATCAATGAGCAACCGATTGTTTCCCGTGATCAAAAGACCATCAACATAGATAGAAACAATGGTAATGTTAGTGCCTTCTTTTCTTACATATAAGGTGGCCTCACTTAAGCTTTTCTCAAAGCCTAAGCCGATCAAATGATCATCGATCCGACTATACCAAGCTCTTGGAGCCTGCTTGAGGCCATACAAAGCTTTCTTCAATAGGTACACTTTATCTTCTTGATCCCGCACAACAAAACCAAAGAGTTGTTCTACAAAAATCTCCTCTTTAAGAAGGCCATTTAAAAAGCAGATTTTACATCAAGTTCAAACACTTTCCACCACTTTGAGCCGCCATCGCAAGGAGCAATCTGATGGTATCAACTCGCCACGGAGCAAATGTTTCTGAAAAATCGACGCCAAAAACTTGTGCATATCCCTTCACGACGAGCCTCGCTTTGTGCTTGTTTACAGAACCATCTGCATTGAGTTTTGTTTTGAAAACCCATTTAACTCCAATCACCTTTCTGTTAGAAGGCCTTGGTACAAGCTTCCATGTATGATTCTTTTTAATCATACTCAATTCTTCATTCATAGCTGAAATCCATTTTATGTCTTGCATCGCTTCTTGTACTCCAGCTGGTTCCATTACCGCAACATTGCATCTTGCATAGATGTCCAAGTGATATAGTTCCTCCGATTGGTTGGTCATCAACATCATCTTCGCTAGCCGCACGTGAATAAGGTCTTTTCATTTGCTTTGAATTCCAATCCCACTTTTCTCGCTCCATGAAGACAACATCTCTGCGATCAAGTATTTTTCTCGGATTGAGGCCGAAAACTCTATAGGCTTTTGAGGTGTTGTTATAGCCTATAAAGATTCCCTGGTTCACCTTCTTGTCCAGCTTGTCCCTCTGATCTCGTGGAACGTGAGTAAAACACAAACAACCAAATATTTTTAGATTTTTCAAATTGGGTTTGAAACCATACCATGCCTCAAAAAGAGTCTTCCCGTTCACAAATTTTGTAGGAAGCCTATTCAATAAGAACACTGGAGTGTTTGTTGCTTCACCAATACTCCTTAGGCAAATCTTTATCATGCATCATACATCTTGCCATCTCAAAGATTGTTCTGTTCTTCCTCTCACCGACTCCATTTTGCATGTGCGATGTAAGTACGAGTCACAATTGATGATCAATGCCGCTTCTTCACAAAACCGATTGAATTGATTTGAAGTGAACTCCTTGCCATTATCCGACCTCAACATTTGAATAGGACTCTCGCTTTGATTTTCAATCCATTGCTTGAATCTCCAAAAGATTCCAAAGAACTCGACTTGTATCCGAGAAAATAAATCCAAGACATACGAGAGAAGTCATCAATAAAAATTATGTAGTATTTACTTCCCTCGAGTGAAGGAGTTCTTTGAGGCCCAAGAAGATCAGTGTGGATAAGTGCGCTTCTTTGTTGCTCTCCAAACAGAATCAAATGGAAGACGCGCTTGCTTGCCATATTGACAAGCCTTGCAAGCATGTATTTCGACTCAAGCTGAGGCGCCCTTGAGCAAGCTCTTTTCTTTGCAAATTCAAAGATTGCAAAGATGATGAAAATGACCCAATCTTTTGTGCCGATCTCGCTTATGTTGTCATTTGAGGAGTAAGTCGCTTGCTTTTCTTGCAATGGATCTAATGAAAAACTCTTGCCCTTCATCTTGATCTTGAACACCTCTTCATCTCATTGCATCTTTGATTAAGCATTGGTTGTTCTCAAAAACAACCTTAAACCCTCTTTCAATCACCGCCCCACACTTAACAGATTTTGGTTAATATTAGGCACAAATAATACATCTTTAATGACTTTTGTACACGAGAAACTTTCGATGACAACGGTACCTCTTCCTTCAACAACGATATGCTCACCATTGCCAATTTTCACCTTGGATTTAACTGATGTATCCAAGTCCTTAAAGAGAGCACGATCGAAAGTCATGTGATTGGTGCAACACTATCTATGAGCCACTTGTCACTAGAACAACTACTTGCAAAACAGTTGCAACGAAAAGTTGTTCTTCCTCCTCTTGTTTGTCTCGCAACTTTAGCTTCATTTTGTTGTGCGCTTCCATTCTTGCAGATTCTCTCATGATGTCCCATGCGATTGCATTTGTTGCATTTGATGTTAGGCCTTTTCCAACACCCGAAAGGAGGATGTCCTTTCTTGCCGCAATGATGACAAGGAGGAAGCTTCTCTTTTGGTCGCCACTATCGTCGCTATTTTCAGTTGAAATGGCTTCATTTGCATCAGCAGTCTTCTTCTTCTCATACTTTTTCTTCCCTTTTATGTTGAGATTGATGTGATGCTTTGCCTTTAAAGCTCCTTCTATTGAGCTTTCTTGCCGCATCAACCTTCTCTGCTCTTGGGCCTGCAAAGCATTCAACAACTCTGCCAAGGTAATCCTTGCCAGATCTTTAGAGTTCTCCAATGAGGCGATTGTAGCCTCATATTTTTCAGGAGCCGTAACAAGAATTTTCTGAATTATTCTTTTATCAGGAAATTCGTCACCAAGCAATCTTACCTTGTTGACAATGCTTAGAAGCTTGTCAGAGTACTCCTTGATTGTCTCTGACTCCTTCATTCTTTGCATTTCAAACTCCCTTATGAGGTTCAAAGACTTGCATTGCTTTGATTTTCTCATCACCTTCATATTCTTCTCTCGAGAAAATCCCAAATTGCCTCGGGCGATTTCAGGGTCATTATTCTCGTGAAGATTGATGATGATACAAAGAAGAAATAGACATGCCTTTGCCTTTGTCTTCCTTTGCCTATTCTCTTTGTGATTTTTGAGTCGTGCAAGTGTTGGGTTCTCGGCAATGGAGGAACGTCGTAGTCCTCCTCAACAAACAACCACAGATCACTTGCATCAAGAAAAGCCTCCATCCTAACACCACGCATGATAACCTTCACCATCAAACACTGGAGGAGCTGCTTGCGCTTGTAAGGTGCTTCAGGATCCATGTTGCTTTGATGGTTTGTTGGTGAACTAAATTGGGTTTGTTTGATAGTGTAGTATGCTCAAACACTCACAAATTCCCTCAAGAATTGAAGGCTTTGATACCACCGTTATAAAACTATAAATATGAAAGAGGCGGACATGATTTTGAGCATAAACTCAAAACTCTATATTTCATTCAACTTGACAACGTACTTAAATATACAAAATAATAACTAGAAGTCAAAACATAACCGAAAGTCACTAAACTAATAGCTAAAAAATAGGATCCATGACTCAACAACCGAATCAAAACCGAAATCCTACAAAACAACAGAACAACTAGAAACCGAATTAAAGACATGGTCTTCAAGACTAAGTCACATTCTCAAGGCATGTATCACATGTTTGCATTAATTTATGTAGCTTCTAAGGCATATTTCAAACAAAACACTCCAATCAAGAAATCTGGAAGAGAATCTTCTGCAAGTGCGGAAAGCCGATGCCAGTGATTCCAGGACTTCCAAAAAGATGAGGTATGTCGGCATCGAAATAATGCATGCATCGTTGATTCGGCTTCAACTCCACAGATGGAACAGAGGTGGTCTTGTCTGATTTTTCAAATATGAAGATTTGAGATTTAAGGATAAAAATTCCGAGAAGCTATTCAGATGAAGATTTTTCACTTTTGGGGGAGCATCAAGAGCCCGGTTTTGTTCAACCAAAAAGTGAAAAGGTGATGAACTTGTCGAGTTACTTTCAAATTTCGTTTGAATTGCTCTCCAGTATCCACTTTTAACCGAGTAACACTCTTATTTTCAAATTTCCACGATCGGATATCATTTTTTTTTTTTTTTGGATAAGGAAGTTGCTTTATTGATCCAAAGTCAAAAAATGGGTGTGGATATGTGTATACCTCTACCCTGTACAAAAATTATCGACAGCAAAAACGGTTGTCTACCCCAACTGAAGATAAGACAATTCATCAAAAAGATCTAGCCAAGGAAACATACAAAGTTAGCTCATGTAAGAGGGGTTTTTCCAAAAGTGGGGTTATTTTACAATTTTTTTCACAAAATAGGGAGGTTTTTTTTTTTTTTTTTATCACGGAAGTAGGCAATAACGCCTTCTCAAAAGGCGTTATTGAGTGGGATGTTTTTTGGTTCGCGGTGACGTGGCGTCCACGTGGCATGGGTTTGTACAGATAGCGCCTTTTGAAAAGGCGCTATCTCGTACATGTGGCCGCCACCTCACCGCCACGTCGCCGCCACATCACCTCATTCAATAACGCCTTGCCACGTCGGCGCCACATCACCTCATTCTGCGTTTGTGATGTGGCGCGACATGGCGCCGACATGGAGGCCACATGTGCGATAGCGCCTTTTGAAAAGACGCTATCTCGTACGAACCCATGCCACGTGGCGCCACGTCACCGCGAACCTCACAAACGCTCGCCGATCTGTCTGTCACCGACACGTCATCAACCGGGTCACCACCGCGTCGGTCTCGCAGCTCTGACCCTCGCGCTGGCGGCCGTCGTCGTCGTCGTCGAGCGATCTCGACAATTACAACCAAATTTGAATATGCATATGAGGAGTTTATATTTGTATTTAAAAAACCAATTTTGAATATATATATATATATATGTACATTGTTTTCAACCTTCAACTCTCTTTTCTAAACTAACTAACATTAACTAACATAACCAACTAAACTAAATAAACTAACTAACTAAGTAAGTAAGTAACTAACTATAGTATTAACCTTAACCAAACTAAAATAACTAACCTTAACTAACCTAACCAAACTAAACTAACTAACAAACTAAACTAACTAACCTTAACTAACTAAACTAACTAACTAACTAACTAACTAACTAACTAACTAACTAACTAACTAACTAACTAACTAAACTAAACTAAACTAACTAACCTAAACTAACCTAACCAAACCAAACTAAACTAACTAACTAACATTAACCAAACTAAACTAACTACCTAAACTAACCTAACCAAACCAAACTAAACTAAGTAACTAACTAACTTCAACTAAACTAACTAACTAACTAACTAACATAACCAAACTAAAGTAACTAACAAACTAAACTAACTAACATTAACTAACCAAACCACCTAACAATACAAACTAAGTAAACTAAAATAACTAACTTAACTAGCTTAATTGCAAACATAACCTAACTCAACTACACTAAGGAACATACCCTAACTCAACTACACTAAACAAACATAACCTCAACACCTAAACTAAACTAACTTAACTAACTAAACTAACTTAACTAACTAACCTAATTAACCTAACCAAACTAAACTAATATAACCTAACCACCGACACCTAACTAACTAAGCTAACCACTTAAGTTAAATTAAACATATAACCTAAACTAACTTAACAAACTAAACTAACTATTGAAGAGTAATCAAATCTACGACATTATAATAATATGGAAAACGTGAGAAATAAGTTTATTCAATGAGAAAGTTGAATACACGTACTTTGTGAACCCAAAATATAAGTTAATTACAAATCACCATGACATCAAGTAAACTCATCATGCAGTCTATTTCGGCGGTTCCGTTGACGTTGTTGCTCGATGATGCAAACCGGACGTACTTTTTGTCTTGTTGGACGATGTGTTTGTACATCCGGTTGAGCTTGTTGAGGTAGGCTGGTCTTGCGATGAATCACGTCGAGTAGATTGTTGCGTTTCCTCCGGTTCTTGACTCGACTCACCTCTCGCTATCGATGCTACCAAAAATAGGAGGTGGAACCATCCCGAAATACTCGGCTTCCCGCATGGGGTTGGGGAATGGAACATGAGGTCGCGCATGGTCAACAAGTTCATGAATGAAGGGTCTCCACTATACGCCATATTGTAATTATATGGAGTAGGAGTATATGGACTAGGCATGTACGAGGCGGTGATGGATACATTTGAGGATGAGGCATTCCAGGGTCCACATATGAAGACGACGGCCCAGTGCGTATGGATCAAAATAGTAAGGAGGAAGATTCACGCTCGGCGGCTTGGGTACAAACATTTGAGGTTCTTCTTTGGGGGTGGCGACGATCGTCGGCTACTCTCACCAACAGCTTTATGTTCTACTCGCTCTCGAACGAGATGAACGTGTTTGAGGAGATCGTCTCGCTACTCTCTCGCAAAGCAATCTCGGTCCCGAGTAGATGGACGTGGTGGACGAGGACGCTCGGTGCGTTCCCGCACAATCTCTCGGTCGTGCTCGTCTTCTTCTCACCTCTATGTTTGGTTCGGCCTCGATCGTCTTCTTCATCGTCCCCTGTTCATTATCCTCATTAATGTCTTGCTCGACGTCAATTCCGTCATGCGAAAGAGTAGACCTTCGCCTTTCGTCTTCGTCTAAAATTTGAATCCCTTCATCAAGCGCAGCAAGACCTTGCTCGTACCCATCCTCGATAAACACTCGCCTCAGTCGATGCACCAAGTTACGCTGATATACAAAATATAAGAGGTCAGAGCACGCAATATAAGAGATTTAATGTTCGAGGAAAATAAAGAGTTAGAATTTTACCGAGTAGTCACGTAACGCCCCGTCGTGTCCAACGAATCTCCTAGTGACCGAGCGATACCACGTCATGTACTCTTGGTGATCGTGGCCTTCATTAACTGTCGCTGTGGCAATGGTGTCCCCACGATTCTCCCACATGTGTATATAGCTTGCATGGAAGGTCACCCAATTTTCATGATGATGTCCACGCAATTCGAGGCGGTGCAGTTGGGCGTCGTAAGCACAATTTGGTGGCACCACTTGTACCATGCCGAATTGTCTCATCACCCTTTCTGGTCGATGCCACTCCACAATGTGGAAACAAATAAGGGGACACGTCGAGAGCCAACTTCCGTTACCATTTGTACAGTAATCGGGAAGAGACCCCATGAGTTCGCATAAGGTTGCCAGACCACATCATTCTCATGCCTCTGCGAGTCGAGTGCATCACGGTAAGCCGATACGACGTGCGTCGCACTTTGTGATACCGAAAATGCATCGAGCCATCTGTGTAGAAGACAATAATTTAAGATAAATGTAAATGGACAAGATTTTTAGGCAAATTAATGACAAATCGACTTTCATACCTGTGTCCGAGTGGAACGTCCATAAGCATATTTTGTCCATCCACAGTTCGCTGCTGAGCTCTAGAAACACGCAGGCGCCGCGGTGCTATGAATGGAAATCTGTCCCATGCCCAAAGTTGTAAAAGAATTGACGCGCCAGCAACCTCATGTGCCCCCGCGCGAGATCCGCGACACAACTCTCTGTACAAATAAGCCAAACAAGCACTCCCCAACTATATTGTCCAGCTAGTTGGAAATCCTCCAAAGAATGGTAGGAACATCAAATGGACGAATCGATTAGACTTGTCGGCGAAAAGACAACCACCGATGAGTTGTAGTATGTACGATCGAACGTAACTGCGGACCGACTCCTCATCGCTATCATCATCTATCGATGGTACGTTACGCTCAAGCCAATCGACCTTTAGTTTACATCCAACGACGTCATCTCTACCAGGAGTTCGTCCAAGTAGCCTCTCACGACATCGCATAGTCATGCGTCCGTCGTTCCGTCGTCATACAGCATACCTTCGATCGGTAATCCTAGTTTGTACTCGCACGTCTTGAAGTGTAATGGTGCGCTCCCCACAATGCATGTGAAATGTATGCGTCTCGGGCGCCATCTCTCTACAAACGCAAAGTAACGGCCCGAAAATTTGACTTGTGCCACGTGCCAGGTCAAGGTCGTATGTGGGACCTACTCGTCGAATACGTATGTCCGAATCTTGAATGGAGACACCGAGAATGTCCAATTTAAGATTTTAATGCTAATTGTTGAGAAATATATATGCGGGAATACGGTGAGCCGAAACACGAACGGGGACGCGCCTCGAGTCGCGTGTCGACGTGAGAACGAGGTAGCGGCTTAATGTGGCTATAGTGGCTTTATGTGGTTTTAATATATACATTGGATGCGTCTTTTGATGCGCTTGACGCGAGTGTCGAGAATGTGAAATGAGGTGGAAGTGGTGTGCATATTTGTGGTGCCTCGAGATGCGCCCTGCTCAAATTTTAAGGAAAAACAATTGAACATAATATGTTTTGATGTGCCTCGAGTTCCGCTCCGCGCGAATCTCGAGGACATGATTTCTTCATCAAGAAGAAACAAAAAGATTCGGATAAGAGGGAGAGAAGAGAGAGAGAGATGGAAAGAGAGAGAAGAGAGAGAGAGCGAAGAGAGAGAGAGCAAGAGATCGGAGAAGAGAGAGGAGATCGGAGGACAGCTGCCGGTGCAGCGGCGAGGAGACCGGCGTGCTGGGGAGCTCGCGGACGAGCGTACCAGCAGCGCGGCGCGCGGCTGCAACGACGAACCCGTCGCAGTGGTGGTCGACGCGGAGGCTCGAGCAGCGCGGCTCCAGCGACGACGGCGGACCAACTCCAGTGAGGCCGCGTGAGGTGGTGGACGGCTGGTGCGGATGACGGCCAGCAGACGATGCGGCAGCGGCGACGATCGCGCAGGGCAGCGGTGACTCTGGCTCACGGCGGTAGCTCCAGCAGCGGCGGACGACAGCTCGCGGACGAGCTGCAGCAGCGGCAGGCGCGGTGGCGGACCAGCAGCGAGATGCTGCCGGCGGTGACGCAGCGAGGACGAGCAGCTCCGGCGGGATCAGCAGCGGCGGCGGCTCTGGCGGAAGCACGACTCCGGCGGCGGTGACGGCCGGCAGCGGCTTCGGCGCGGCAGCGGTAGTTGTGGCTGCGACGCGGTGAACGGCGCGGTGGCACGTCGTTGGACCGATCGATCCTCAACGAGGGGTGTGATTCGACAACGTGCGACGACGCGATAGCTTCAAATGAATTTTGAAGGCCATGGTGAGTTGTATGTTAAGTAAATTGGTTGTTATTTGACTGACTTAGTAAATTAGTCCTAAATAGTATAAATGGACACCAGGGACATATGAGTTGGGTGTCGGGTGCGCATATCGAGGCGTGAGCAGGACGTCTTGAGGACGAATTACGGATTTCGAGGTAAGTAAACCAGTTAGAAAATGTACAGTATTTCATTTGAGCTTGCATGTTTGATTGATGTTGAATTATGTCCTTTTCTTGGAATTCTCACTCTTATGAGTGTCCGAGGCCAAGTGAGTCGTACTCGTGTCTCTCGATTGGAGTGGTTGCACGGCCACCACCGGGGCCATGACCTCGAGTCACGTATTCGAATGAGATGTGCTTTATCCGGGCGCCGTTGATATCCCTCATTCGCGACATTTTAGGTACGGCGATGCCGCATCCGATGACCGAGTCCGCTTGGCGTTGCGCGACTCGCGCGACCCCGACCCTATGGCACCCGCATTCGGTGGTCTTAGACTACTTGGGCACCTCTCTTTATTGTTTCTTGTGACACTCATTCTCGTTGTACGTTCATTGTTTTACAGCCTCATGATCATGCATTCCATACAAATTTTCGTTTATCTCGCATGCCTTTTAGATCGTTTCATTTTATCTTGAATTACTTGTTTAGATTCTACTGGATTTTACTTACTCGGGGCTCGTCAATCTCGTGTTTGACGAGTGCAGAGCGCAGACGAGTAGCAGAGGAAAGCTCCATAGTTAGGTGATTATTTTGTATATCTTATTTACTCTCCTCTCGATGATAACATATTTACTTGGGTTCCACAATTAGGTTGCCTAACTTTTTACATTATCGTTGAGTTATTTATTTGTAGAAATTGCTTCCGCTAAATTGTAAAACTTGCAAAATATTAATAACTCAACTTAAAATTGTGAATTTACGTATAATGATGGATTGGAAGGTCGACTAGGTCTCAAGCGTTGACTTTGCGAGACCGGCTCGGGGGTCCACGTGGGCTTAGTCGCGGGGGGGCCAATTTGGAAAAATTGGGGCCGTCACGATTGGTATCGAGAGCCGAAGTTTTAAATACTCGACTCTTGAAATTAAAACACAAAATCAAATAAGTTAGGAATGGTTGAACTTAGAGTGGAACCCTATGATCCCGATCAAGTCTTCGTTGGGAAGTGAGGAGAGTTGGAGAAATTAAAATTTGAACTATATGTGATATTTGATATGTTGTATTATCGATAGATATACGATATTTACTTTGTGTGTCGCGTGAGACGTGATGAATAAAATGAAAAGATTGACGATAAATTTATCGGATTAAGAGAAATTGATAAATTGAGATAAATATCATTGTTGGTTTGGTGAAGCCAATGGAAAATGAAACAATTCATTTTGAGTAAAATGAGATAATTAAGGCTTTTAAGTTTTTCAATTCGAAACTTTGGTATTACAAAGGGTATAATTTTCAATTGAAACTTAAAATGCCATGTAGGACTCAAACAAACTTGTGAATTGGTTTTCAAGCCATTTAAAGGAATTCTGATCTTATTTAGGACTCAAAAGAGTTCATTAAATTCATTTCAAGTTGTTTAGTTATTACTGAAATTGAGGATTTCCTATAGTATTGAGACTTGAAATGGAAGTTTGAGTCTCTAAATGATTTTAAATTGGTAATATGGAGACAATTGCATAATTTTGAGTCTACTTGGGACTTGAAATCAATGTTTTGGAATTTAGAGAGCTTTTGGAGTTTTAAAATGCTAGAACACCGATTGGATTGTGGAAAATGGAAAATACTAGAATGACAAGAATACTTTAAGTGACACACCTGTTTCACTTAAATGAGGCTGCGATGATGATCTCGTCTTTGTTTGATAATCCTTTACTAGGACTTTGAGATTGTGCCGACAACAAATAAAGAAAGTGTTTAGGAGTTATATCTCCATCTCCACTTGTGCACTTTGACGAGGTAACTCGTAAAGTCTCTAAAAAGAGAGATGGACATGTCTCTTACGATTTAAAAACTCTCTTGAAGAGCAATCACACATTGCGAAATGCATGGTCATTGAGTGGAGAGTTTGGTTTTGGTCATTTGATCATATTGATCATATTGCCACAATGAGGTCGATCACAATCATAATGTAATTATGCATTGGATAATAGTGCATTGCTAGATAAACCTTTAACCCTAAACACTTGATTCTTTCTTTTCCGAAAAAAAAAAAAAAAAAAAAAAAAAAAATTGGTGAAGTGACATGATAAAATGAGAGACGTGTAAAATAAAAACAAAAATTTCTTAAGAGTGAGTTAATGCGACTCTAAGGAAGCAAAGTGTTGAGATGACTTGAGAGCTAACGATTACATCATGTACGGACTCCTTAGCTTTGACGAAAGCTTTGGAGTAGTAGTGTTGAATCGAAGCCCAAGTAACTCCACTTTAGTGACACTATGCATTTATAGTCTCGTGGTTGGTGAAGTCGACCACCGCCTTTAGGGATTTGTAAATGAATTAAGTGTCACCTACAGAGGTAGTAAGTCTCGTGAATCATTCTCGAGGTTAAAGGCAACCTAAGTATAAATCCTACGAGATTATAAATCTTAAGATTCTCACATATTTAGAATTGATGGAGATATGTCAGTAAGCGTACTTAAGGAAATTCTCGTACAAGTAGTGCATGTTAAAAAGAACGAGCACCTTTGAATAGAGTGAAAAGGTAATGGGACTTTGTAAAGTTGCTAAGACTAGCAATTCACCTATAGAAAAAAAAGGTGCGTTTAAAGTTGCTAAGAAAAGAGTAGCACTTGATTCTATATGGTATATTTGTGGTGTGGTAATATACTATATACGATAGCGGTAAATATACGCCGATTCGAGGAATCGTAGCGATAGAAAATGCGATGACGTTTCGAGACGGGGTCTATGCATGATCGTGGGGCGCAGGTTCGCGGTTTGCGTGCGGAGTGAGAGGAGAGCGCGCGCGCACAAACAACTACAGGAGATTTTCGATTGTTAAGGGCACAGTTACACCATCATTGTTTATAGCAACAAATCCAGCTATTAAGGTTGGGTGTTTTTACAAAGAGATGTTTAGGCAGGACCCGCAGCTGATCGAGGTGACACATGTTCGGCCGAAATAGTATTTCCTATACCCGAGATACCTACCGAGGATACGCCGAGCACGCCCATTGATACGGTGTTAGGGCTACGCTTGAGGCGAGGCAGCTCGTAAGTTTCGGAGGCATCATTCGGAGAAGTTCCACGGGGGTACTAACATCGAGGCTCAGAGAGAGGTATATGAGGAGCCACGAGAGGATACATGATGTATTGGCCATATCGCGCAAATGCGCCGAGTATATCACTCATCACTCCACCGGCCGGCGAGGTTGATGTCCGGTGGCGTATTACGGAGGTGTCGATGGGGAACATCCGTAAAGAGGACAGAGTTTCGCACCGTTCGACATAGGACCAGGGAGTCGGTTGCGACATGGATCGGATATACGCGGGATGAAATATGCGGGGGTGCGACCGACACGGACACTGACCAAGCTTATTACGTCATACACGGTTTCCTAGAATTTATTGGTTATGTTGGGAGACGACGGCTCCGAGCACAGTACAGGAGGCTTAAGCGAGGGCTATGACTAGCGAGAGCTTTTGGAGCACACGCGCCGAATACCGTCGCATTATCGGCATCGTTATAGTCGGTGCGAGGGTTTGGAGATGATCGAAGAAAAAAAAAGAAAAAGAAAAAAAAAAGAGTGAGACGGTCGTGGCTAAGAGATCGAGATTAAAGCGTAGGATCTATTGTGTTTCCGCCATATGCAGCGTATACTGCGCCAAGGTTAGTTGGTCCAGCGTAGAGTTACGCTAGTGCACTACAAGAGCCGGCAGACCGTCGGTCCTTAGCATCGCACCATCGTAGGGTCGATGACGAGAGGTGGCCGAGACAGAGTCGAGTTCCAACAAATGCGTGGACAGGGACAGAGGTCTAGTCAGGCACAGGGACAACATGTTCCATATGGATCAAGATTCCCACTTACTTGTTTGGGAGTGTGGACAGCCAGGGCACTTCACCGGTACGTGTTCACGACAACGGGCAGGCACAGCAGAACCAAAAACAGATTCATGCTATTGCCACGTCAGGTCCGACTACTATCCATCTTAACCTGATAGAGGGTATGAGTTGGGTTGAAACTCACTCGATCAGAGAGACTAACGGACAGTCAGAGAAATCGATTTACATTCTCGCGGATATACAGCAGATATACGTATGTTAGTGACGGTGGATCATGAAATTAAAATGTTCATTTGTATTCCAATATATGTTGCGAGGATGTTGCCCCGGCATATATTGATGGGAAGAAACAGATGATGTGTTCTTTGCTTATGAGATCTCGGAGGAGCCCACTCGTCACGGAGGAGCTCACTTGTCGCGAGGAGCCCACCCCTACAGAGTAAGATGGGGGTATGGCCTCGGGTGAGTATGGCCTTGGGTTTTTATTCATAAAACACCATTGTCCCGTGAGACTTGCTTCAATTTCGAGGACGAAATTCTAATTCGTTGGGAAGACTGTAACGGCCCGAAAATTTGACTTGTGCCACGTGCCAGGTCAAGGTCGTATGTGGGACCTACTCGTCGAATACGTATGTCCGAATCTTGAATGGAGACACCGAGAATGTCCAATTTAAGATTTTAATGCTAATTGTTGAGAAATATATATGCGGGGAATACGGTGAGCCGAAACACGAACGGGGACGCGCCTCGAGTCGCGTGTCGACGTGAGAACGAGGTAGCGGCTTAATGTGGCTATAGTGGCTTTATGTGGTTTTAATATATACATTGGATGCGTCTTTTGATGCGCTTGACGCGAGTGTCGAGAATGTGAAATGAGGTGGAAGTGGTGTGCATATTTGTGGTGCCTCGAGATGCGCGCTGCTCAAATTTTAAGGAAAAACAATTGAACATAATATGTTTTGATGTGCCTCGAGTTCCGCTCCGCGCGAATCTCGAGGACATGATTTCTTCATCAAGAAGAAACAAAAAGATTCGGATAAGAGGGAGAGAAGAGAGAGAGAGATGGAAAGAGAGAGAAGAGAGAGAGAGCGAAGAGAGAGAGAGCAAGAGATCGGAGAAGAGAGAGGAGATCGGAGGACAGTGCCGCCGGCAGCGGCGAGGAGACCGGCAGTCTGGGAGCTCGCGGACGAGCGTACAGAGCCAAAGCATGCGGCGCGCGGCGGCGCAACGACGAACCCGTCGCAGTGGTGGTCGACGCGGAGGCTCGAGCGCGCGGCTCCAGCGACGACGGCGGACCAACTCCAGTGAGGCCGCGTGAGGTGGTGGACTACTGGTGCGGATGACGGCCAGCAGACAATGCGCAGCGGCGACGATCGCGCGGCAGGCGGCGCGGTGACTCGGCTCACGGCGGTAGCTCCAGCGGCGGCGGACGACAGCTCGCGGACGAGTGCAGCAGCGGCAGGCGCGGTGGCGGACCAGCAGCGAGATGCGCCGCGGTGACGCAACGAGGACGAGCAGCTCCGGCGGATCAGCAGCGCGGTGGCTCGCGCGCAAGCACGACTCCGGCGGCGGTGACGGCCGGCGGCTTCAGCGGCTGCGCGCAGCGTAGTGTGGTCGCGACGCGGTGAACGACGCGGGTGGCACGTCGTTGGACCGATCGATCCTCAACGAGGGGTGTGATTCGACAACGTGCGACGACGCGATAGCTTCAAATGAATTTTGAAGGCCATGGTGAGTTGTATGTTAAGTAAATTGGTTGTTATTTGACCGACTTAGTAAATTAGTCCTAAATAGTATAAATGGACACCAGGGGACATATGAGTTGGGTGTCGGGTGCGCATATCGAGGCGTGAGCGGGACGTCTCGAGGACGAATTACGATTTCGAGGTAAGTAAACCGCTTAGAAAATGTACGTATTTCATTTGAGCTTGCATGTTTGATTGATGTTGAATTATGTCCTTTTCTTGGAATTCTCACTCTTATGAGTGTCCGAGGGCCAAGTGAGTCGTACTCGTGTCTGATTGGAGTGGTTGCTTGGGCTCGCCACCGGGGCCATGACCTCGAGTCACGTATTCGAATGAGATGTGCTTTATCCGGGCGCCGTTGATATCCCTCATTCGCGACATTTTAGGTACGGCGATGCCGCATCCGATGACCGAGTCCGCTGGCGTTGCGCGCGACTCGCGACCCCGACCCTATGGCACCCGCATTCGGTGGTCTTAGACTACTTGGGCACCTCTCTTTATTGTTTCTTGTGACACTCATTCTCGTTGTACGTTCATTGTTTTACGCCTCATGATCATGCATTCCATACAAATTTTCGTTTATCTCGCATGCCTTTTAGATCGTTTCATTTTATCTTGAATTACTTGTTTAGATTCTACTCGGATTTTACTTACCCGGGCTCGTCAATCTCGTGTTTGACTGAGTGCAGAGCCGCAGACGAGTAGCAGAGGGAAAGCTCCATAGTTAGGTGATTATTTTGTATATCTTATTTACTCTCCTCTGATGATAACATATTTACTGGGTTCCACAATTAGGTTGCCTAACTTTTTACATTATCGTTGAGTTATTTATTTGTAGAAATTGCTTCCGCTAAATTGTAAAACTTGCAAAATATTAATAACTCAACTTAAAATTGTGAATTTACGTATAATGATGGATTGGAAGGCTGACTAGGTCTGCGTTGACTTTGCGAGACTGGCTCGGGGGTCCACGTGGGCTTAGGCCGGGCGGGGCCCAATTTGTGGAAAATTGGGGCCGTCACACGCAAAAATCAAAGCCCAATCGAGGCTGAAAAATGCTACACGAGATATCCCATAGAACCCACTCGAACGAAGATATGGGATCATCCTAGAATGATACCGCATCGTTCGATCCACGACCCCACGTCTTCGACGTACACGCATTGTTTCGTACACCTTGTAATTGATAGTGTATTAATGTACGTTTTTGATACATTATTGATTTAAATTTGACGTATTGCTTTGTAAGAAATGTTACCTCGCCCCTCCATGCTCGCATCTGTGTGTAGATTGGAGTTGCAATAGTGATGGATCGAAGGTCCTGGATCCATTGTAGTACAACTACATATAATGTTAGAAAAATAAAATGAGTGTTGTACGCAACCCAGAACGTAATAATGTGAGCCTCCGGGAGAGGCATCATGTGGCGATACGTCATATGAACTATAGTACTCGCCGTACATTCGGGAACGCGTTAGAAACGTCATCAATCATTTCACGGCACTAGACCCAAACTTCACCCACAACACTACCGATGGGGGTGAGTCAGACGCGATGCCATTGACCCCATTAACAATGGAGCCGTACGCATAGAATAGAATAGGGATGTTTCTTTGTGACATGCCCTACATAATGTTTTGAAATTGGATGTAAAGATGTAACAGATAATTGCAAAAAATTAACTAAACAAACTACATTAACTAAACAAACTTACCAAAATTAACCTAAATACCTCAACTACCTAAACTAAACTAACCAAACTAATACATATACTTAAACTAACTTAAACAAACTAACTAATCAAACTAACTAAACTAACTAACATTAAGACCAAAAATAACGCAACTAAATTGACTTAACAAACTAAACAAACTAACTAAACTAAATTAACCAAACTAAACTAACTAACCTTAACAAACATAAATACATATAATAAACTTAACTTCTAACCTAAACTAACTTAACTAACTAAACAAAATTAAATAACTAAACTAACCACCAATACCTAAACTAAACTTCTAACCTAAACTAACTAAACTAACTTAAACAAACATAATTAACTAAACATACCTCATTCTTCTAAACTAACTTAAACAAACTAAATTAACTCAACTTAATTAACTAAACTTATTTAACTAAACTCACTTCAACAAACTATCTAAACTAAACTTAACTAACTAAAACAAACTAATTAAACTACACTTAACTAACTTAAACAAAGTTAACTAACATTAAGACCAAAAATAACGCAACTAAATTGACTTAACAAACTAAACAAACTAACTAAACTAAATTAACCAAACTAAACTAACTAACCTTAACAAACATAAATACATATAATAAACTTAACTTCTAACCTAAACTAACTTAACTAACTAAACAAAATTAAATAACTAAACTAACCACCAATACCTAAACTAAACTTCTAACCTAAACTAACTAAACTAACGTAAACAAACATAATTAACTAAACATACCTCCTCCTTCTAAAACTAACTTAAACAAACTAAATTAACTCAACTTAATTAACTAAACTTATTTAACTAAACTCACTTCAACAAACTAACTAAATCAACTTAACTAACTAAAACAAACTAATTAAACTACACTTAACTAACTTAAACAAAGTTCATTACCTCCTCCTTCCACTCCATCGCCGATTCTCTCGCGCCTCTCCCGTCTCCTCCTCTCTGCGCGCGCCGAGATCCCTCCTCATTCGCCTGCTTGGCCGCTGTTTCTTCCTCCACGCACCACCGCCACGAAAATGCCTCCACGTACCGCTGCCATTGCTGCTGCTTGAAGCCGCCACGGTCCTTGCTCCGGTGAGCCCGCCGCACCTCCTCTCCTCCGTCTCCACCGCGCGTATGCACCGCCGCCCGATCAAAAACCGAACCACGCCGCCTCCTTCTTCCTCCTCCTTGGTGTCTCTCTCCACGGATCGCTCCCACCCTCCCCTCCTTAAATAGCCGCCCCACCCAACAAGAAACCCGTGACCTACCACCCCCTACCCCCTATCCCTACCCTCACGAGAAAGCCGAAACCGACGCAGAGATTCTCTCGTCGGTTTGCCGGAAGACGACAGCGGGGTGCGATAGCGCCTTCTCAAAAGGCGCTATTCGCGCCCTATATCACGGGTTTTCCCAGTCCACGTGGATCCACGTGGACCGGAAAACCTTCCGTGTCCACGTGGACACGATAGCGCCTTCGCGAAGGCTATCGCTATCGTCATGTACATGTCCACGTCGGTCCACGTGGACATGCCGACGTGGACATGTACATTGATAGCGCGCCTGCGGCGCTATCCGATCCACGTGGATCGGGGAAACCATCTGTTCCATCTCGTTGTCCACGTGGAGACACCGATAGCGCCTTCTCGAATGCGCTATCGGTGTACATGTCCACGTCGGTCCACGTGGACATGTCGACGTGGACATGTACACGATAGCGCCTTCTCGAAGGCGCTATCGTGTCTCCACAAAAAAAAAAAAAAAATGCCACGTCACATGCCACGTAGATGACGCCTTCCCACAAGGCGTTATTGCATACCCCCGAATAAAAAATTTTGACCCCTATTTTCCTCATTAAAAGTAAAAACATGTGTACTTTGGTGAATTTTCCATATACCACAGAGGCCAACCGGAAAAACAAAAAGAGAGGTTCGTCATGATCGGTGAGCCGCTCTGCCATGCATCCTTTTGGGCATTTCCACACTCCTGTTTACTTTCACCAGTCCAGAGTTGGGCGCACTGCTCAGTCGAGTTCGACGAAGCAATGCCCAATTGGCCTCCAACTCCAAGCTGGCGAACAATAAAAAGACACCGTGGAATCGCCCCACCTGTTCCCCCTATCCGCATGTCCTTCATGACCCAGCCGAGACCTCTAAGATTGAGCGCAATTTGGAACATATCATTTAAACTCCATTCTTTGAACAGCTTGTTAGAAGATAACCAAAGCGCCCACAAATGCTTGATCTTATCCCACAGTTCCTCCAGAGTGGAAGTTTGGTCTCTAAATATGCGCCCATTTCTCTCCTGCCAAGTTCCCCAAACAACCGCCTGTGCCCCACAGGACCATGCGGCACGTTTCAAGGTCCCTTTATCCATCCACCTCCCATCATCAAAATTTTTATCACAGGACATCGGAGTCTCCCAAGTCCACCACATAGAACTAAGTAGCCTAGCCCATCGGTAGCTCGTGGGCAGTGTAGAAACAAATGATTCACGTCCTCTCCGCTTTGACAACACATCACGCATCTGTGGGGGGATAAGCACATATGATAGGATATCATACTGATCAGATGTAGGGAGCGGAATCGTCAATATACCTTCAATGTCTGGAGTGAGAAAACATTTCCGCAGAAGATCAACATTCCATTGCCGATTCTAAGAAATCAGGCCAGACACTTAATCAATAGTAGCAACAACTAGAGAAAGGGTTTTAAACATAGTTTTTCGTGGAATCCAATCATCTTTGTAAACACAAATTGAATCCCCATTACCAACTCTCCAGAAAAGCCCCTTGTTAAGTAGTTCCCTACCCCATAATATACTTCGCCAAAGAAAAGAGGAGTTTTGTTTTCGCTGAGCTTTCAAAAAGTCACAAAAAGTCACATTTACGAAAGTATTTTCCGTTTGAGATCTTAGCAACCAGAGTATTCGAATATGAAAAATCCTCCAAGCTTGTTTCACAAAACGTGCCTGATTAAAACACTCCAAATCCCTGAACCCCAAATCCCTGAACCCAAGACCCCCCATATCTTTAGGACAACAAAGTTCATCCCATTTAGCCCAAGCCATCATTTTACGACAACTGGAAGACCCCCACCAAAAATTCTTCACTTGTTTATTAATCTCCTTGTGCAACTCCTTTAGTAATTGAAACATACTCATCACATAAGTCGGTATGGCTTGAAGAACTGCCGTAATTAAATTCTCCCTTCCACTAGCAGAAAACATATCATGTCTCCAACCTTGAATCCGCTTCCAAATTCTATCTTTAATAGATGCAAAAGTAGCAATTCTTGACCTCCCAATCACTGACGGTAATCCCAAATATTTTTCATGAGGGTTACCCTGCCGAATCCCCAATCTGCTAGTAATTCTTCTCTTATGATTTGTCCTGGTATTTGGGCTACAAATAATCCCTGATTTTGCAAAATTCTTTAGTTGTCCTGATGCATTCTCAGAGATTTTAAAAATGCGTTGTAGAGATCGACATGACTCCTTAATGGCTTTACAAAACAGAAGGCTATCATCAACAAACAATAGATGATTAGCACTTGCCCACTACGAGAACATTGTAAACCTCCAAAAGATTTGTTTGGTTCAACATCGAGCAATATGGAAGATTCAGCACATAATAGGAAAAGATATGGTGAAAGGTGACCGCCCTGATTTTTGGAAATTAGTGAACTAATAAGTTAATAATTAGACATATTTTATAGTACATTTTATGATGATTTTAGATGTAAAATATTACACGGGGTTTCTCTTCTTTTTGTTATTTCAGGTGATAATTAGAATTTATGAAGAAATAGAGTAAAAGGGGAAGAATATGAAGGATTTGATCAAGTGGAAAGAGTATGCAAATAATCATTAGCAAATATGCAAATCAAGGAAGAACTAGAAATTACAGCCAACGATTCTTGAGCGATTTTGCATTTGTATTAAGAATCACTACTCGGATCGGTGGAACACTGAGGCTATTTTTTCAAGGATTTTCTCAGTGATTCCACTTAACCACGAATCACTGAGGAATCACTGGGTTCGATTTCGAGAATTTTAGATAATCACGAGATGTTTGAGTTAGTTTGGGATGTGTACTACTACTCAGAATACTATGAATATGACTCTAGGGCTATGAAATCAGTTGCCCTTAAGTATTTAGATCAATATTTCATTGCTCCAGGAGCCATTGTTTATTATTTTAGTTTATTGCTTTATTGTTCATTGCTTTTGGAGACGATTTGAAGATTCAAAGTATTTATTCCATATGTATTTATCTATGTTTTTTATGTAATTTATCGTGATAGTATTTATGAATATAAGTGAATATTTTATTAATATAAACAAAGTTTGAACACGAACTTGATCCGTTTTGTGATGTAGTTATGATGAGATGATTTTGTGATTAATGCCTTAAACCAATCGTATTCTTTGATTCACTAATTTAATGAATTATTATTTGCGAATTTTAATCGTGTACTTTATATTGCATGCATAGTCTATAATGTGTTATTTAGATTTATTATCTAGTTTAAAGTAGTAACTATGATTATTTGAAATGTCTATTATCATTTAGATTTCGTAAGTGAATTTGAGATCTAAAGTCTAATAGTGAAGTGGCTTTCCGAAGGTATTGGATTTAGTAGTTCGAAGTTTTTACAAAGTGTAATGCGGTTTTATTGCTTAAAGTTAATTTCTTTGTTTATTCAAATGGTTAGCTCAATAAAATTAGAACGTGACTTTTCCACCAATATAAGGAGAACTAATGGTTTGGTAAGGGCTGTTTACTTACTTATGATTATAGTTTAATGATCTATCGTACTTTATAAGGTATGCTCATGACTATATGATTAAAGTAACATGTTTGGATGCAAAACGTATTAATGTTTCCTTGTTCTGGATGTTTGTTTAGATATTTATTTATTATTAAATTATATTGAATTGATTTGAATATTAGTGAATTTGAATTGTGATAGTTAAGTTATTTAATTAGTTTTGTTAATTATCATAATATTATAGATTAAATTAGTGATTTTCAATTCTCGTTTTAATTAAATTAATTAAATTAAAGTAAAAAATAATAAAACTATTGAAAGACTTTTTTCTAGAGAAGTTTGATAAATCTATGTGGAGACGATCTCACTTATCACTATTACAAATAATAAGGATATACAAGAAACTTATTGTACACGCTCAACACGTGTCATGAACCAATAATAGGCTTTAACCGATTGGTAAGTGACTTCGTAATGATTTTGTACATGACATTACACAAACTGATCGGCCTATAATCACCCACTTCTTCAGCATTACTCTGTTTCGGGATGAGAACAACATTACTGTGATCGTTCCCTTTTAACGATCCTCCATTATTTAAAACATCATGGCAAGCAATGGTGACTCCACTGCCAACTATCTCCTAGTGTTTCTGATAAAAAGAGCATGAAAACCATCCGGTCTAGGCGCTCTGGTCGACCTTATATCAAAAATAGCTTCTCGATCTCCCTCATAGTAAAAGGCTGGGAAATAAATTGAATATTCTTTTCAGATAGAGTATTATTTATCTTCTCAGCACCTATCAACAAATCAACTTGAGGTGGATTCGATGAAGTAATTTTGAGAAAGACTTCTCAAATACCTCTGCAATTTGATCATCTGTTCTTGCTCAGTCTCCATTTTCTTTTTCTTTTTTAATCTTAGAGATAAACTTCTTTGAACGCCTATGATTAGCTTTCATATGGAAATTCTTGATATTCTGGTCTCCTTCTTTCAGCCATTCAACACGGGAACATTGTCACCAATGCATTTCTTCTTTTGTAATTGCCTATTAAGTTCTACTTCCTGCTTCTTGATAATGTACATAACACCAGCTTGATCAGACTTAGGATAAAGTGTTTTAAGGCAATTCATAGTAAATGTTAGGGTATTTAGAGATAGCTTTTGCTTATATTGATTTGGGAATCAAGAAGGAAAGAACTAAGGAGAAACTACCTCGAACCAAGAGCTAACATTTTCATTCTTAGTGCTCAAAATAAAGATTTGTGCAAGTTAAACAAGGAGGCATGCACAATTCTAATGTAACCACTTTTTTTTTTTTTTTTTTTTTTTTTTTTTTTTTTCTTTTCTGGTTTTGATTTTGATAACCTTATAAAACCTCATAGATGATGGACGATGCCTTTTCCACCTTGTTGGGCACCCAATAATGTTATAATTATATTTTTTGCGGTTAATTATATTTTTAAATACTATTAGATATTAGATTGGATGAGACCTTTTTTTTGGTGAATAATGGGCCCGAGGTCGATTACATAACATTAACTCAGAAACAGAATTGAGGAGCCAATACAATCACATCTCTCTGTGTTTTATTTTTTTCAGTAAACTATAGATCTTTTTTTAGATATGTGGAGATTTGATTCATTCTTGTTGTGTTACATCTTTTTCATTCGTGGATTTGTGCGGCTGCAAGGTAGATAATTTTCTTTAGTGTTTTTTTAATGGGTAGTATGTCTTTCCATATTAAAAGTTTTATGTGACTGCCCAAATCACTAATCACGATTTTGCCTTTAATTTATGATCATCGACTCGTGACGTGGTGCCCGTAGGCAAGTACGCGACTTGGCACTCAGCACAAAGATCGAGATATATTTTTTTTCTTTGATGATTGCCTAGTATATTCTTTGTGTGTACGCTATTTAATTTGATTGTACTACTTAATATTTGCACTTAATCGAGCACAATTGAAGATTTTGATTCATGTAACCTACTCCAATTAATTTGGGACTGAGGCTATGTTGTTGTTGTTGTTGTTGTTGTTGTTGTTGCACTACTTAATATAGCTCGTTAATGTTGAAAGTGTGAGTATTTCCTCGAGATAGATGTGACACGTGGGAATTCCGGGTAGTGGTGATATTGAGAAAGTTTCTAGAAATTTATAGAACTTGACCTTAAAAGAGACTTAAGTTTATTTAATTTTATTATTGAGTAGAAAAGCTTAAGTCTTAGTAAGGAAAATGAATAAGCCTTAGATTGCTCTCGAGATCCATGCAAGCAAGGCCATGCAAGCAGGGAACTCCATGTACATTTAATGGTTCCAAAGTGGAGATGAGTAGAAAATGATGTGTTCAATAAGAGGCCTTGGCGAATCTAGAGAGATTAATAAGGGAGAAGAGATATAAGGCTAAGATCAAGAATAGGAAAACATATATAAATAGGCGTGTCCTCTCATTCAAACACAAACACACGTATAATTCCTTTTCCTTTGTCCTCTCTTCCTTTCCCAACCATAGCCGCACACTAAAACTAGATCTGGTTTGGGGGCCTGCGATGACGTGGCACACCTCAGCAGTTGGCCCCCATCTCCTATCCCTAAATCATAAATCTTCCTTCTCTTTATCTTCTGTTATTCTTCTACTCCTTCACCTCTCACCCCCAACCTCCACCCCTCCGCCCCTTTATCTGTTTCTCCATATTTTTCTGCTCCTCCCCTCCCTCTATTCGCTTCTCTCCATCTTTCTCTGTTCATCCCCTCCCTATGTCTACCTCTCCCCTCCCTCTGTTCGCTTCTCTCCACCTTCTATTCGCCCCACCCCTTTCGTTTATCTGTGTATGCCCTCTCTCCATGTTCTCCCTCATCCTTTTCTTTTCCTGTTAAATTAGTTAAATTAGTTTAGTTAATTATCTTAATATTATAGATTGAATTAGTGATTTTGATTTCCATTTTAACTAAATTAATTAAATTAAAGTAAAAAATAATAATAAAAACTATTGAAAGACTTTTTCCTAGAAAAGTTTGATAAATCCCTATGGAGACGATCCCACTTATCACTACTACAAATAATAAGAATATACGAGAAACTTATTGTACACACTCAACATGTGTCAATTTTTTGCGCCGTTGCCAAACTTTTCGTAATTTCTTAGGAGTTTTAGACGTTGTATGGTCTACCCACTTCATCATTCTAATGCAACGAGATCTTTACATCCATTTGATCTTGATGTAGATAGGACTTTTAATTATAATTTAAGACAACAACAACGTAGATAACACCAAACTACCACAATGGAAGCCATTAATAACCTTGATATTAATAATGATAATGATAATAAAGAACTTACTTTTAGGCAAGCCAATCAAAATATTACTGCTTATGAACCGATGTGTATTGCTTATCCTGATGGATTTCCTGAGTTTGAACTAAGATCTGGATTCATTAGTGCTTTATCTAACTTTTACAGTAAAGACAATAAAAACCCTGTTGGGGAATGTGCCTTATGTCAATCTACAAATATTGTTTATCTTATAATTTTAGTTAATAAAATATAGGTTTTCGTTTGTTGCATTATTATAAGTGATTGCATGTTTGCATTATAATAAGATCTATGAGTATTTATTGAAATATCTTAAATGTCCATAGTCGGTCATTATATTAGGAACTATAATGAATTAAGACTAGTGTGAATCTTGATTGATGATCATGTGATGATCATGCATATATGGATACAACTCGAGATCATGAGTACTAGTACTGGACCGACCCTATATGAGAACACCACATGGATTAAGTCATAGGTGTTACTCATGATAGTTATATCATTTAGTCCATCGACTTGAGATTACCATAGACTTCAATATTATGAGCATGATAATTTGACACAATCAAACGTTGTCTTTAATCAGACGATTATAAAGATTGTGATTGGTTACCATGTGAAAGTGTGTAATCAAGATATAATTTATCCCTCTTGTATAGAAAGGGATATCAGCGGATCCCTCGATATGTTAGACTGTTAAATGGTCAAATCCAAGTGAATTGATATGATCAATGTCACTTGGATGTTTTCAATCTACCTAAAGATCAAGACTAGTACGATTGAACATTAATGGTGACTTTCCATGCCTTATGTTTAATCAAAGAATATCGCACGACAAAAGAATTTGGTATATGTTATTCATTAGGTTGTATCGATTTTGATATTCATGCTACTTGGGTAGTCATAATGTCTTGCTAGAGACCGCTTATGACTTGTGTACCAAAATGTTTTGGTTCACTGCCAATGTCGCATGAACCTATTAAGTCACAAACAAAGAATGGCTTTCCGCAATTTCAATTGGTCCAGAGTAATGAATTTTATATGATAAAGCTCGAAAAGTAAAAGCCTTTATGATTTGTTATATGATAACTTATTAATAGGGGCGTATGTGTAATTTGCTTGAATTGCCTAAATACAATAGTTGTATTACGAATAGGTTTTCTAAATAAGTTTATCTACATATATAAATAGAGGTTAAAACCCTAAAAAAATAAGATTTTTGTTTTTACTATTTTCGAGTTCTCTGAATTTTAGGAGAGAAAGAAAAACTTTTTCAATCTCTCTTGGGGCTAGCAGTCCAAATTGTGATCACAGTTCGTATGATTTCTGATAGAGGACGCGCACTTAAACCTCTTAAAAATCAAACAATCAGAGAAGGAAATCACAGATTAAGGTATAGTTTACTTTTTATAGATCTAGTTTAATTGAACTTATTTTCGATCATGTTGGAGTTTTTCAAAAATTGTTTAGAGTTTTCAGCTACATATGAACCCCAAAACCCAATAGACCCCCATAAATTTATAAGGAAAATACCAACACAAAGTTAGTGGAATGAAACCTTAAGACTGCACGTCAAAACAAGCAAACTTAAAGCTTTTCCTTTTGTACTGAAAGATCAAGCACATGATTGGTTGCTTTATCTTCCTTAAGATTCGATAACCACATGAGCTCAAATGTTAGAAGCTTTCGTAGATCAATATATACCTGCAAGAAAAATTAGCACTTATAGAAAATAAATTACAATCGTGAAAACGAAAGATGATGAAAATATTAATGAATTTTAAGATAGATTTCAAAAAATAATTTCATCTTGTCCATAACATGTATACACCCAAAGAGCTTTATTAGAATACTTTTATGAAGGACTAAATCATTTTGAACAAAGACTATTAGATACTGTATGTGGGGAATCATTATTCAATATACACCAACTCTAGTAAAAGTAGCTATTAATAAGATGGCTAAGCAATCTAAACAATATAGTGAAAAGACCGATGCATCAAGAAATAAAGTTTATGAAGTTAACAATAAAACAAGTAATAAATTTGACGAAAAAGTTGATGAATTATCTAGCATGGTTAAACTACTACTAAAAGATAAATCAATTCAAGTGAAACTATGTGGATTTTGTAATGAAGTTACACATCCTACGGATGCGTGCCCTACATTATAAGAAAATAATACTAAAAAAGTCAACGTAGGTATGAACCAATATTTTGGTACTCCTAGAAATCAATATAATAACAACAATTACTACACTGAAAAATCAAATTCAAATCTTAGCTATGGTCCACAAATTCAAAATTATACTACTTATAGACTGAGAGCACCAATACAATCTAAGCCAATGCAACAACCTCAACAAACTATTCAACCTACACAACTAAGTTTAGAACAAATATTACGTAATTTTATGACCCAAAGTCATCAAAACTTTACGCAAATTTCTCAAAATCAAATTAAAACTGATGCGTCTATTAACGAGTTGAAAAACCAATTAAATCAAATGACTATACAAATTAACAAGTTAAGTAATAAAACTAAAGTATCTACTCAAACTATAAACATTACTAATCAAGCACAAGTTAACGCTTCATTCTGTGAAAATGAAAAAGAAACACACACGCAAGAAAAGACAGCAAAAAAATGTAAAAAATATATATACATAAGGCAATAGCACAAGAAGAAAAAGAGATGATGAAAAATGTCATTCCCACTAGGGAATGGATGACTGAACAACTGAAATACCCACCTTTTTTTTTTCGAAAGGCTATATACCCATATTATTTAGCTAGAGTTGAAGCTTATAAAAAATCCTTACAAAATTTTGAATTAGTTAACCAAGACAAATTAAATAATATTATGAATCGAATGAAGATATGCATTCTATTTCTACCGTTCCACAAAGATTAGCAAATGCTAGGAAGGAAGAAAATAAAGAAGACATATCTGAATAATTTAAGAAAATAGAAATTAATGAAACTTTAACGGAGTTAAATCTCGATGAAGTTACTTAAGAATTATCTGAATCTAAAGACAGATTTTTAGAAGAATCTAATGAAAATTTAGACAAAAGATGTCATCTTTAAAGAGAATGCCTAAGAAATGTTCATACCTAAGAATGTTTGGCATACCCATCACAATAGAAAATTCTTCTATTGAATCTGCTATGTGTGATCTCGAAGCATCAATTAACGTAATGTCACTTAAGCTTTATGAATCATTTAAAATATTATTGTTAACTAATACACCTATTAATCTTACTTTAGAAGACAATACAATTATTAAACCGTATGGATTATTAGAAAACATTTTAGTACAAATATACAACTTAGTCTTTCTAGCTGACTTTTATGTCATTAAAATGAGAGATTCAATATCACCTAATCTTTTATCTATACCATTAGGTAGACCTTTTATTAAAACGAATAAAACTAAGTTACATATTTATGAAGGAACAATGTATATAGAATCTGAAGATAAAATTGTTAAATTCAAAATCAATAAAAAACACACCTATGATGAATTATTTGATAATAAAGTTAATGATAATGATTTATTATGTTAAACTATTATGATAACCTTAATGCTGAAATTTATGCAATTAATGCAGTAACGGTAGAAACTAAAAAAGAGATTCCAAAGAAAGAACAAGTTGAAGATACTTCAAATGAAAAAAAAAATAACTTAGAAATTGAGAGTTAAGCAACCCGAGAATGGAAAAAGTGTTACCAAGCCAGGAGCTTCTAAATCCAAGAACAATAAGAAAAAGAAAAATTCGTATTTAAGCCTTGTGAAGCTTACTTGGAGGTATACACTTGCGCATCAAAAGCAAATAGGCTTAGCACTGCAAAGCTAAGTGTGATATGAGTTCTAATGCAAATCTCATGCCCATACAATTCTTTCTACATACTCAATTGGAGTTGAATGTACTTGCTTTTGAACGAGTTTATTTACCGGATGGTACTTCAATTCAGCCAATAAGAGTTTTCACGGATGTACCAGTTCAATTGAACAACTATATAATACCCACTTACTTTTTGGTCATACCACATTTTATTAATGAAGATCCTCCTTTAATTTTAGGACAACCTTTCTTAGCCGCTACTTACGTTGTCATAGATATTCTGAACACAAAAGTCACTCTGACAATTAATGGCCTAACACTCACTTTTTGGAATGGCACTAGAGTGGATAATCCTAAATTCAAGTTTAGAGATTCAACCTAATTCTAGAAGGGTTCAGTCAAGCCAACGACAGTAAACAAAAGTGCTATATGAGAGGCAACCCAAATTCTATGTTTTTTAATTTTATTGGGAGTTTAGTTTAGTATGTTTTTATTCTCACTTTTTGATTCTTATATTAGAAATATTTTCAGAATTTAAACTCTGAAGTAATTTCAATTAAGGGGGAGTGATCGGGTTGTTTTTGCTTATATGGCCTTTATGCAAGTTGCATTATTCACTTGCTCGTTTGTTTATTTATTTATTTTAATTAATAAAATTATTTAGTTAGTTACATATCCTAACAAAATATCAGATTTTCAGTCAATTCTACCTTAATATAAGGTTTAATGAATGATATATAAGTTAATTGTGGAATAAATTGAAAATAATAATAAATTAAGCCTGACAATTCCCTAGTGAATAGAAATAACACCGGGGATCGTAGGCAAAATCGGTGATAGTAACCACCAAATCAAGTGGAAATTTGAGTTTGGTGAATCCCCTGCCGTTTGCCACTTCAAAGGAATCATAGCTCAGATCGGTGGGCCATTGCACATCACAACTCACTGATTCACTTAGCGATTTCCTAGCGATTCCATTTAATATAGGAATCGCTGGGCATAGTTTTTTTTTATAAAACAAAAACCCCAAATCGCCACAAACACAAACTCATTCACACTAACAAACCGTTGCATCCCTACATACAAATTTCAATTTATTTCCTAGATCTAACCCTCCTAAGCTTAATCTTATACTAAGTGACTCTCACTTCAACCTGGTTTCATTCAACCCAAATTTTTTGAATTTGAGAGTGTTGAGCCAAAATAGTGCTTTAGGGAGAGCTTGGAAGAATGATCTAGAGGAGTTCAAGAGCTTAAATCTTGAGAGATCTACTCTCAAGAAGGCAATTACATCAACTCTAGCTTTTTACTTTAATAATTTTTTTGTTTGAAGGATTTTTGCAAATTTTTCAATGATTTTCGAAATTGTTTTATTGGAGTTCATTCTATTATCTTGAACAAATGATTTTATTGATTCAATGGATTAGGCATCGCGATTACATTGATCGTTGGTTTACAAATTCAACAATTTCAAAATTTTGGTATATTGAAACGTATTTGCAAATGGTTTGACGAATGTAGTTTAAAATGAGTTTGGGGGTTTGGTTTTGTTTTGGTTTGGTTTGCTTTGTTTTTGAAAAGACTAAAATTTTTTACACAATTAGTTTACATTATTTAGAAAATCGATTAATATTTATAATTGAGTTAACACTTCGATGCCAATCTTATTTAAAGTTCCCAATGAATTTCAAACTAGCTTTCCAAATGTATTTCTCCTTTTAAAATAAAGTCTTGAATTTTATTGAATTATTTTCGAAAAACGTTGTTTTATGATTTACATGTTTATTTGTTTTTCGGACTTGTGCATTTTTTATTCAAGACAATGGCCAAAGGTGGTCAAGGTAGAAGTTCACGAGAGGAGAAGGGGAAGGTACCTTAGTTGAGAAACCCAAACATAAATCTAAAGTTCCACCCACACCTATTAGGCTAACGAAAATTTAAATAAATAAATCCGAACTAGAATACCAAGAGAATCTTCTTTGTCCCTTGATTTTACTAATGAGTCAAAGAGATGAAAAAGTTGAGGAGACACCAAGCATTCCTTTTTCACTCTACAATCAAATAAACATCAAAGCTCTTGCTAGGATAAAAAGCGTCATTAGCAAAAATAGGAAAATTATACAGAAGATGGGTCTCAATGTTAAGAATGAGATTAAGTAAGGGTCTAAAATTTTGAACATAGTAAAGGGAAAGGAATTGATGATTATTGACTAGGGACTATTGCGCTGATAATGATGCAGAGTCCTCGGTAGAGATGAGTTGTGAAATCTAAGTGCGGGAATTTCACACAAATAGACACATAGATGATGATAAGACGATAGCCATGGTTCAAAGAAGACCAATGAACTACTCACCTGCGAGTATAAATCGGTATTTTCGTTTATCGAAACTCCATATAACACAAAATAATGAGTACCCGAAACTCGAGTATGGGTTTAGACATATATTTTTCCACGAAATCATTTGAAATGGTTTAGAAGCAATTCTGGGGGATGAATTTCTTTTTGATAAGGATGGACACCCAAAACATATTCAAACCAAAAACTTTAAGAAAACCACCGAAACATGGAGCATTTTCATAAATGCGAGCCTACAGCCAAGTTTGCAACACTATGAGGTTGTGAACTACAAGACGATGCTTTTGTACTATATTGTCCAAGGGATAGGCTATATCGGTGTTGGAAAAATAATTTATGATTCAATTAGGAATGTCATGACTACAAAGAAAAATAAAGGATTGATTTTTCCCCCGATGATCACTGAAATTTGCAAACAAGACCAAGTTCCTATGATAGGTATTGGGCTTGATGTTTACCCTGATAGGACCATCACTGATGAACTTATATAAAACACCAAAAGTGTGACGGGATATGTGGATTTAGGGGAGGAACGAGAAAGGAATGAAATACTCAGGAGAGAGACTACAGAGAGAAGAAGAATACGGGCAGAGAATAGAAAATCTTTGGAAGAGATGCAATCTGCCACGTATAATGATAGAACAAACCAGAGCCTAGAGCCACCTATAGAGGATTTTGCTAGCATGTATGTCGATGAGACAAAGATGGCCATGATAGGGTCGATATTGCGAAACCAAATAAGGACTCCGAGAAATCAATTAAAAGTTAATGTTTCAGAACCAGCGCGAGATTGCAAGGAGCGTACATGGGTTCTAGAAATGCACGACCATGAGAATGCAAGGCATGGGAGCTGATATTCTAGTCCATTTACCTAACTGAGAATGCTTAACTAGGGAGTCTTTTCAGAAAGTATTCCAGTGGCGGGAGTGGACTATAGGTTCTATGATCTTGCAGCGAGCTTCAAGTCTCAACAGCTAGACCAAGGGGATGGTGGTGACGATGCGACTTCTTGACAGTGGTTTTAATATACTCATTCTTCTATGTTTAGTCTATCACTGAGTGATATTGTATGAGTTCCTAGGTTGTAATATTTTGAAATGTATGATATGGTGAGAATTTGCGATATAATTGCTATGGTGTGTCCCATATTATTATAATGGTTTGTTGTGTACATGTAACGATCCAAGATTTACTAATAGTAAATTAGTCATAAATCAGGGTCACCGACCCATGACATGGCTCGAGAGCGGGTACACGATCCCAATACTTGGCGTAAGGATTGAGTAATATATTTGAGTAGTGGATGCCTAGTGTCATATATGTGTGTACACTATACCTGGGTTGTTATTCAATTTTCTTTATTCGTAAGTTTAGTGTGCGAACGAAGACACACCTCGAGATGCATGTCAGCGTGGGACTGGGGTAGAGAATAATGGGGCAAGTCCAAATTTGGTTATATGTGATTAAATAACTAATTTAATGTGCCTATAGTTGAAATTATATAAATGTGGCCTAAGTTAAGAAAATAAAACCACAAGCATTGATGTATCTGGGGATGCGTATTATTATTGTCACTAAGCAACTCAAGTAAATGTATGTGTTAGTAAGGATGATTTAGCGGATTGTAGGATAAGAAATGGGTTGTTTGATTAGCCTAGAGATGGGTATACATATAAAGATCAAGGGTCATCAATAAACTACACCACTATATAAGTAGGAATAGTAGACTTTGCATGGAAATCATCTCATATTTGTTTACAAAGAAAGGGAGAGAAAGATCTGGAGAGAGTAGTCAACAAATTTGTGAAGAAAAACTGGTAAATTGGGGAATTGATAATCAAATCAAGGAAGATCTATAATTAGGTAAGCTAATCAACACCTCCACTTATTGAAATTCGACAAAAAATTGTAGGTTTTAGTTCAGTTTTGGTTTTTTAGCAATTTCAGTGGGCAAATGAATTTGTTTTCAAAATCTAATTCTATATTTGGATTTCTTGTAAAATTCAACTAATTCTACTATAAAGAAGTTCTAGATTTGGACTTGTTTTAATAAAGTTATGAATTTTTGAAGTTGTAAGGCAAAATTGGAAATTTTACATGTTGTTATGAATCAATCTTTGTATTTTGGTCATAACTTTCTCATTTTAAATCGAAATCGATTCATTTAGTTGGCATTTGAAAGCTAACTCCAAAGGGAATAACTTTTTCCAATGAAATATTTCGAAATTCGAATGATTTCATGTTTAAAAACCCTCTGCTACTTTGATGATGAATCTGAAATTTTTAGGTTCACAGTTTTGCTAGTGTCCTGCTATTTTGAGAATAACTCTCTCATTTCTTATTGGATCGAGCTTGTATTTTAGTATGACGTTCTAGGATATGTTCGTAGGCTTCTGTAAAAAAATCATGGGTTTTGAGGGTACAATTTAGGAGAAATGAATTTTACAAAGTTGCTGGTCGGAATATAAAATAGTCTTGAGTCATTGTGGTAAAACTGTCGTATCTCCCTCGTTTCTTATCAAAACATCACAAAACTTATATTTCTGGAAAGCTAAGACATAGCTCTAAAAACCTCTCTTTGGTCTACAATCATAATTTTAACGTTTTGGTATTTAAAATCAACTCACAAGTTGTTGCACCAAAATTGTCTCTATTTTAATAAAGCTGATTTGGACATGAACAAATTATTAATGGGGGTGATTTTAAAAAATTGAAACTTGCAACCACTTAAACCAACTCTAATAGCTTGTACAAGTCTTAAAGCACCCTAATTAAGTTCGGGTACACGTTTTAGGGTGTTGGGAGACTGGTTAAACTAGGAAATTTGCGTGACTAGTAAGTAAATTGATTGAGATATTTGTCTCCATTTCATTCCAAATTGTCTTCTATTTTACAGTTATTTGGATTGATTGTCTATTTGTATTTATTATGCCATGCCTTGAATTCCGTGTTTAGCTTAAACCTTGATTTTTGTCAAATTAAAACATGTGTTTAGGTTTCCTGATTTGATTTGTGGTGTACGCGACACACATGGTATGGGGCCTGGGGATGTCGGTATTTCGAATAGTTAGTGACACGGAGCTACTATATGAGGTTAATGAAATGAATAAATGGTGACCGATTAGGATAATACTGAAGTGTTATATGTGCTGACCTATTACATGAGGTCGATATGTAGTGTTTTGTTGGGGCATGTGCCGTATGTCAATCTACAAACATTGTTTATCTTATAATTTTAGTTAATAAAATTGAGATTTTCATTTGCTATTTTATTATAAGTGATTGCATGTTTATCTTATAGTAAGATCTACGGGTATTTGTTGAAATATCATTAATGTCCCTAGTCGATCATTATACTGGGAACTATAATGAATTAAGACTAGTGCGAATCTTGATTGATAGTCATGTGATGATCATGCGTATAGGGATACGAATCAAGATCATGAGTACTTGTTAGGGAACAAGGTATTGGACCGACCCGCTATGAGAACACCACACGGATTAAGTCATAGGTGTTACTCATGATAGTTATATCATTTAGTCATTCGACTTGAGATTACCATAGACTTCAATGATAGAAACATGATAATTTGACACAATCAAATGTTGTCTTTAACCGGATGATTATAAGGATTGTGATTGGTTACCATGTGAATAATATGTGAAAATATGTAATTAAGATATGATTTGTCACTCTCGTATAGAAAGATATATCAGTGGATCCCTCGATACGATAGACTGATAATGGCCAAGTCCATATGAATTGATATGATCAATGTCACTTGAATTTTTTCAGTTTACTTAAAGACCGAGACTAGTAAGATTGAACATTAAGGGTGTCTTTCCATGCCTTATATTTAGTCAAAGGATATCGCACAACAAAATGATATAATATATATTCTCCATTAGGTTGTACCGATTTTAATATTCATGCTACTTGAGTAGTCATAATGCCTTGCTTGAGACCGCTTATGATTTGTGTACCAAAATGGTTTTGGTTCACTGCCAACGTTGCATGAATCTATCGGTCACACACAAAAATGACTTTACGCAATTTCAATAGGTCTAAAGTAATAAATTTTATATGATATAATTCATGACATAAAAGCCCTTACGATTTGTTATATGATAACTTATTAATAAAGGCGTATGTGTAATTTTCTTAAACCGCCTAAATAAAATAGCTATATTACGAATAGAATTTTAAACGAGGACTTATCTACACATATAAATAAATGGTGAAACCCTAAAACGAAATAAGATTTTCGTTTTTGCTATTTCTCGAGTTCTCCGGATTTTGGGAGAGAAAGGAAAAACGTTTTCAATCTCTCTTTGGGCTAGCACTCCAAAGTGTGATCACCATTCGTATATGAATTTTCAATAGAGGACGCTCGCTTGAACGTCTTGGAGATCAAACAATCACATAAGAAAATCACGGATAAAGATATGGTTTACTTTTTAGATCTAGTTTAATGGAGCCTATTTTCGATCCTATTGGGGTTTTTAAAAATTAATTTGGTGTTTTCGCTGCGTATGAACCCCAATAACCCAACCCTTTTTTTTTACAACCAATAAGGATGGTACCTACATGCACTGCTAATTAAGCTGTTACCTGAGATCTATGTGACCAAAAGGGTAATATCTAGGCCAATGTGTTGGACACACGGCTGATTGGACTTAGTTTATTGTTAATGTTCATGATATTTTCGCTTTGTTTAATTGTGATGTATTCTAGCATGTTTTTATGTCAACATTTCTTTGCTATTTATATGCTTTTAAATATCTTTCTATTATGTTTGGAAATGTGGATAAATATCTCTTAATGTTACTTTCTACATTACGGTACTCACTGTTCTTTTTATGACGGCGGTTGAGATCCATCGAGTAACAGGCTGGACAAGGAGAAGATCAACGACTACCTTTGAGCCATTTATGTGTTGCTACTTCAGATTTTGTAGGTTTTTGATATTTTGTTGTATGAATTACTTTATGTCTTTTACGCGTGTACTTTTGGGTTGTATATATTTGGGTTGAGCGATAGTTCCCCGACTAGACACATGTTTATTATACTGTCATACCCGTTCTGTTGTTTATATACATGTGGTCATTATTTTCTGGTTTCCATAGTAAGTGTTTTTATTAAGTCTTCCTCTAATAATATTAAAATGTTGTAAAAGTTATAATTAACTATGAAAATAACAACTAACGAGAAATGAATAATACTTATCTTTTGCATGTATAACGAGGTGAATGAGACGAAAGGCTGACTAATACATTGTTAAGTCTTACGTGGATGAGATTAAGACTTAATAATGGGATTAGGTCGGGTAGCGCGCTAATTTGAGGATAAGGCCGTCACAGTACAAATCAATTCTATGATGTTTGGAAGTTTTTCAATTTATCATGTTTTCTTTACTTGTGCAATTCATTCTTATGTTAGTTATTTATTTAATTTATTTGTTTCTGCTTCACAAGGTATTTTTTATTTTGTTAGAAACTCAACTTAATTTTTAAACGTGGAGGACAAGGTTTGGAATGAGTTTGAGGGTATTAGGTGAAGTGAAGTATGAAGAAGCGAAGTAAGTAAGAAACGAGAGGTAGAATCTATTCGAACATTGAACATTGTGAATTTTTCAAATTTTTCATAATACAGGTAATAGTTTTCCATTTCATTTTACTTTATTTAGTTAGGAATGTGAAATTGAATATAATTTGGATTGAAATAGAAGTGATATATTTTTATAACCCATGAAAATAAAAAATTTATGATGGAAATGAGTTGTTATACCCTATTTGACTTAACATAGATTGTGTATATACTAAAGGAGTTTAGAGGGGATTGATTGCTTTTTGTTTGACATTATAATGGGTAGAAAATTGAAACAATAGTGCAAGATAAACAAGACGGATTATTAAAAATCTTGCTCTACAAAGATTATTGATCAAGTATTATATATAATGAAAAGAACTTATGCCACAATTGAATGGAAAAATTGAAAAATAGCCAATAAACTTTACTTAGTTGGAAAGAATACTTCCTTGACCATAGTGAAAGTAAGAAGAGCTAACAAGAGTTTTTAAATGAAAGAAATAGAGAGATTCATAGATTCCAAAAGAAATGGAGCAGGGAATCTAGTGGTGGGAAAAATGAGAGAAAGAGTTCCTATAAAAAGAATAATGGATTTCGAAGGAAATGGAGTAGGGAACCATATGAATATAATATAAAGAAAAATAATAATTATAGAAAAAAGAAGAAAGAAAGAGAGATATAAAGAATGGAATGATGTTTGTGAAAAACTATTCAAATAAAAGATTTCTTGAAAAAAATAAAAGATTTAGCTCAACTGCTTATAGCTAAGTTAAGTGAAGTATAACTTTTTATTCCAACATTCAAATGGATATGAAATGATGATTATTGTTGATTAAAAATCCCTATCGACTTTGATTATGGTGATATTTTAAATATTGTTTGAAAATGAGATTGATTTAGTGATTTTTGTATCTTGAGATACTATTAGTCAACGTAAGCTTGATGCTTGTTAGTGAAGATTGAGAAAATCTATATAGTGGCTTGACCTTAGTGACAGACTTAATTTTGAATTCTGAGGTATGTTACATAACTAGAAGGTTGAGTTGTCAAATAAAGGGGTTGTTCTTTAAATCTTTCTATTATATCATGATTTTCATTTTTATGAGGGTAATATGTTTCTATTTAATGATCACTTCTTTTTAAGAATAAGAGTATATAATGATGAAATAAAAATGAGGGAAAAAAGAAGAATATGATCGAGAGTATTCCTTTGCTCGGAACAACAAAATGTTGAGTTTGGGGGATATTTGATAAGTCAATAATTAAACATGTGTTATAGTACATTTTAGGATGATTTTAGATGTAAAAGACTATATTACACGAGGTTTTCTCTTGTTCTTGTTAGTTCGGGTGATGATTAAAATTTATGAAGAAACGGAGTAAAAAAGGACGAATATGTAGGATTTGATCAAGTTGAAAAAGTATGCAAATAATCATCAACAAATCAAGGAAGAATCGAAAACTATAGCCAGCGATTCTTGAGTGATTTTGCATTTATATTATGAATCGCTACTCAGATTGGTGGAACACAGAGGCTATTTTTTCAAGGATTTTCCCAGCGATTCCACTTAAACCACGAATCGCTGGGTTCGATTTCGAGAATTTTAAATAACCACGAGACGTTTGAGTAATTTTGGGATGTGTACTACTTAGAATACTATATATATATATATATATATACCCTAGGGTTTACGAAATCAGTTGCCATTGAGTACTTAGATCAATATTTCATTACTATATGAGCCATTGTTTATTGTTTTAGTTTATTGCTTTATTGTTCATTACTTTTGGAGATGATTTGAATATTCAAAGTATTTATTCTAGAGATATTTATCTATGTTTTTTATTTACTTTATTGCGATGTTATTTACGAATATAAGTGAGTAGTTTATTAATCTAAACAAAGTCCGAACATGAACTTGATCCGTTTTGTGATGTAGTTATGATGAGATAATTTTGTGATTAATGCTTTAAACCAATCAAATTATTTGATTTACTGATTTAATAGATTATTAGATTTTAATCATGAACTTTGTATTGCATGTATAGTCTAAAATGTGTATTGTGATATTTAGATTCATCATCTAGTTTAAAGTACTAAATATGATTGTTTGAAAGGTCTATTACCGTTTCAATGTCCTAGGTAAATTTGAGATCTGATTCTAATATTGAAGTGGCTTTCAGAAGGTATTAGGTTTAGTAGTTCAAAGTTTTCACAAAGTGTATTGTGGTTTTATTGCCTAAAGTTAATTTCTTTGTGTCTTCAAAGGGTTAGCTTAATAAAATTAGAACGTGGCTTTTCCACCGGTATAAGGAGAACTAATGGCTTGCTAAGGGTTGTTTACTTACTTATGATTAGAGTTTAATGATCTATTGTACTTTATAAAGTATGGTCATGACTATATGATTGAAGTAGCATGTTTGGATGCAAAATGGATTGATGTTTCATCATACTGGATGTTTGTTTAGATATTTATTTATTATTGAATTGAATTGAATTGAATTGATTTGAATATTAGTGAATTTGATTTGTGATAGTTAAGTTAGTTTAACTAGTTTAGTTATTTATTATAATATTATAAAGTGAATTAGTGATTTTTAATTCATGTTTTAATTAAATTAATTAAATTAAAGTAAAACAATAATAAAAACCATTGAAAGATTTTTTCTATAGAATTTTGATAAATCCCCATGAAGACGATCCGACTTATCACTATTACAATGTAACGGCCCGCTCTAATTAATCCCGATTAATTGACAAATTTCAGGTTAAGACCCTAAGCTCGGACCACGTGGACGTCGCAGATAGGTCAGGGAACGTTGACTAGGTAAATAGTAGTTTTGTGTGATTGTTTGCCTATTTGCGATGTTGTATATCAAGTTAATTACTTAGCATCGCATGTGTGTATTTTCTATCATGGAATCGAGCGAGATAGTGTAACGGGTGTTCGCCTCGAGAAACGTGTCGAGACGGGCGCCGAAGAGCGAACTTTGGGTACACTAGGTCGGGAAAACTAAAACACATAAATTAAATGAATAAATGATAATTGTCATATGATTATTATGGAAAAGATATTAAGTGGCTAGTGACGCAGCGGTACGCGCATATCACGATTCGAACGCGTAACCCGGGCGTCGAAACGCCGAAAAATACAGGCGAATGTCCCAATTGTGTCACACTTTGGTGTTAAATACACAAAGTCAACTAACTTATCCCCCATTCACACTCCACCTCACTCCACCATCATTTTCTCCTCTCCCTCACGTCACTCTTTCTCTCTCACCTCTCCTTCACGTCACTCACTCCCACACACCACACACACACACTCGGCAGTGAGAGGAAGAAGAAGAGACAGAGAGGAGGAGGAGGAGGAAGAGGAAGCGGGAAGGAGAGAAGAGAGCGCGGAGAGCCGGAAAGGAGGTAAGCCATTGTCTTTTTCTTTTGTTGTTGTTGTTGGACGTCGGCCATGGAGGCCGAGAGGAGGTTCGGCCATGGAGGCCGAACCGGTTAGAGTGGAGATGGCAGGGGTGTTTCCCCTGCCATCGAGTCCACTGGGGTTGGGGATGGAGGGTAATCCCAACCCAAACCACAATGGGGAGAAAAAAAAAAAAAAAAAAAAAAACCAGAGAACGCTCTGGGAAGAAGAAGATGGGGTGGGGGAGGTGCGTGCGCGCACCCTGGACCCGGGCTCGCCCGGTTGGGCCCAACCCAGTTGGGCCGAACCGAGCCGGGCCAGGGGCCCGACCCGGGTGGGCCGATCTGGGCCCGACCCGGGTGGGCCGGACCGGGTCAGCCCGACCCGGTCGGACGGGTCAGCCCGACCCGGTTGGACCGGGTCAAACCCGGTCCAGTGGGGCCCACCCCTATATTAAAATAAAATAAATATTAAAATATAATTTAAATACATTTTTAAATCAAATAAATATCAGGAAAATAGAAAGAAATGCTAGAAAATTTTGGAAAAAATCCAGAAAAATTAAGAAAAATATAAGAAAGTGGAAAAAAAATATAAAAAGGTAGTTTTGAGGACTTTCTGGGCATCGCACCCCCGTCACAACTCGAAAAGTGTGCCGAAATTAAACTTTTTGGAAACAAAAGCTCAAATTTTTAGTCACACATTATAAATTCTTTTAATGTGACTTTAAAATAACAAAAGTGGTATAATTATATACCAAAAATTTAGGGGACTATAGTCGGGTATTAGATGCGTATCTCAAGGCGTGTGCGGGACGCGTTTGAGGTAAGTAAACCCACGAGAAAGTCAGTTTAGAATTTACTTATTTTCCTTGTGAATTATTTATTTCACATTACTTTTCGCCGCCTCGGTTTGCATTGTATTCTATTCTCGCGTGTGTCTGGTGTATGGTCGAAGGGACGGTGTGACCATTTTCCGCTCCCTCGTCGATGACGATCCGATTGTTGCTACGGGGTTGGTCATACCTTAGACTACGCGTGAGATTTCTCAATGAGTCGATGATCTCGAGAGCGAGTTGACGTGAGGCCCACCTCCGTCACAGATTTCCTCTCTTTTGAGGCGTTGGGCGGAAGTCTACCTTCCGACTCACAGAGTTCCTCATTTCGACCGTGAAGAGGGGGTGTTGATTTCCTCACCCCCAGGGCCTTCTCGGTTCAGTTTTTGTCCCAGGGCTCGACAGCTATACACCACACTCGCGTTCCACATTCTTGATTATCTCACGACTTATATTCATGCTTTACATTTCGTTCATTTATTATATATGCATGAATTGTAGCCGTTTTTCTTGGATTTCTTGTGAATACTAACTGAATTTCTCTGGGATTTACTCACCTGGAACTTGTCATTGTTTATTGGTGGCGAGTTGCAGATCCTGCGACGAGCCGGGGGAAGGCGGTGATTGGCGACTACCTCTAATTTAGAGCGCCTCCATTAGCTTACTTGTAGGTGTTTTTATTTACATCTATAAATACTTTTTGGGATATTTTGAGAGACTTTTACCTGATACATGTATATCAACACCTATTATACATTTTCGTCGCCTTAACTGATATACATGGTATCTCTTTTTGCTGGGTTTCCACCTCATAGGTTGTTAAATATTGCATAACTCGTTTACATTAATCATATGCATGCTATTAAGACTTCCGCTACTAAAATAACCTAAATAAATCAAAATAAATGAATTAAGTTATAAAACTTAATAACTTAGTATATTTTGCTAAAATAATTATTTAAATATCAAAACTTATTAAGTTGTAGTATTAGATGGTAAGTTCATGGTCGTCACACTTTGACGAACGTGCGAGTGACGTGGCATGGTTTGGTGACGTGTCAGCGACGTGGCGGTGCCGGTTTGTGTCGAATTTGGGGCCGTCACATACAAATAATAAGGATATACGAAAAACTTATTGTACGCGTTCGACACTTATCATAAACCAATAATAGGCTTCAACCGATTGGTAAGGGACTTCGTAATGATTTTGTAGATCACATTACACAAACTACTCGACCTATAATCACATAAATTTTCAGCACTACTCTTTTTCGGGATGATAACAACATTAGTGTGATTGTTCCCTTCTAACAATCTTCCATTATTTAAAACGTCATGGTAAGCATTGGTGACTTCACTGCCAACTATCTCCCAGTGTTTCTGATAAAAAAAATCATAAAAACCATCCAGTCTAGGCGCTTTGGTAGACTCCATATCAAAAATAACTTTTTCGATCTCCCTCTTAGTAAAAGGCTGGGAAAGAAATTGAATATTCTCTTCAGATGGAGTATTATTTATCTTCTCAACACCTGTCAACAAATCAACTTGAGGTGGATTAGATGAAGTAAATAAGTTTTAGAAAGACCTCTAAAGTACCTCTGCAATTTGATCATCTGTTCTTGCCCAATCTCCATTTCCCCTTTTTTATTTTAGAGATAAACTTCATTGAATGCCTGTGATTAGCTTTTTTATGGAAATACTTAGTATCAGTCTCCTTTCAACCATTCAGTACGGGAATGCTGTCGCCAATGCATCTCTTCTAATTGTAATAGCCTATTAAGTTCGCTGAAGTTTTCACCAAAGTACACATGTTATACTATTTAATGAGGAAAATAGGGGTGAAAATTTTTTATTTCCGGGGAGTAGGCAATAACGCCTTTTGAGAAGGCGTCATCTACGTGGCAGAAATTTTTGTTCTGCTGTTGCCACGTGGATAGCGCCTTTTCAAAAGGCGTTATCCACGTGGCTGACATCGTGGCGTGTAGAACACTGATAGCGCCTTCTGCGAAGGCGCTATCAGTGTCCACGTGGACACATTAGGGTATTTCCGGTCCACGTGGATCCACGTGGACCGAGAAAACCGTGGCATACTGATAGCGCTTCTGCGAAGGCGCTATCATATGCCACGTGGGAAAAGATAAAGGGTTTCCTGGTCCACGTGGCTCCACGTGGACCGGGAAACCCGTGACTTAGGGGCGCAGATAGCGCCTTCTCAAAAGGCGCTATCGCACCCCACAGTCATCTTCCCGAAACCGACGCAGAGAATATATTCTCTCGCGTCGGTTTCGTCTTTACGCTATAGGGGTAGGGGGTAGGGGGTAGGGGGTAGGGGGCGGTGTAGGTCACGGGATCGGTCACACGGGTTTACTTGGAGAGAGTGGGTGGGTCGGGTACTTAAGGAGGGGAGGGAGGGAGCGAACCAACCAGAGAGGCGAGACAATGGAGGGAGGAAGAAGGAGGGCGGACGAGACTGTTTGAACGGGAGAGAGTGGGCGAGTGTGTGCGCGCGGCGGAGACGTTTGTCGAGCTTGGCGGGGGTACGTGGTGGTACGTGGAACGTGGTGTTATGTGGCGGTCCAGTGGTGAGGCATAGCAGCGGTGACGGCCAGCGGAGGAGGAGGAGGGATCTACGGCGGCGGCGGGGAGGAAGGAGCAAGGCGGCATGGCGAGGAGGAAGGAAGGCAAACAGAGCAAATGGAGTGGAGGTAGGAGAAGGAGGAGGTATGTGTATATAGTTAAGTTAGTTTAGTTAGTTAAATAAGATTGTTTAAGTTAGTTTGATTAAGTTAATTTGAGTTTGTTTAAGTGAGTTTAGTTAATTAAGTATGTTTTCGTTAGTTTAGTTTGTTTAATAAGTTTAGTTACTAATTAGTTTGATTAAGTTAGTTTTGTTAAGTTAGTTTTAGTTTGTTTAAGTGAGTTTAGTTAATTAAGTATGTTTATGTTAGTTTAGTTTGTTTAATAAGTTTGTTTAAGTTAGTTGACGTTTGGTAGTTAATTAAGTTTGATTAAGTTAGTTTTCATTGTGGAGTGGGTACATGTTTGTTTACGTTAGTTTAGTTTAGTGAGTTTGTTTAAGTTAGTTTGGTTAATTATGTTTGTTTAAGTTAGTTTACTTAATTAAGTTTAGTTAAGTTGGTATAGTTAATTACGTTGCGGCGGAAAACCGAGAGGAAACAAGTAGTTGTACTTGCAATGGATCCAGGACCTTCGATCCATCACTCTTGGAACTCCAATCTACTCACAGATCGACGCGAACCTGGAGGGGCGAGGTAAGGCCAATTTACATGAATGCGTCATATTTACAAAAGAATATTTTATCAAAAACATACATTAATACATTATCAATTCCAAGGTTTATGAAACAATGCGCGTACGTCGAAGACGTGTGGTCGTTGATCGAACGATGCAAGATCATTCTAGGATGATCCCATATCTTCGTTCCAGCTGGGTTCTATGGGATATCCCGGTAGCATTTTTCAGCCTTGATTGGGCTTTGATTCTTTGCGTTTGTAGAGAGATGGCGCCCGAGACGCATACATTTCACATGCATTGTGGGAGTGCACAGCTTACACTCCAAGACGTGCAGTGCGGCTTGGATTACCTATTGAAGGTATGCCTGTGACGGAACGACAGACGCAGACTATGCTTGATGTCTGCGAGAGGCTACTTGGACGAACTCCCGGTGGAGATGACATCGTTGGTTGTAAACTTAAAGTCGATTGGCTTGAGCGTAACGTTCCAAAGCAATAGATGATGAAAGCGATGACGAGTCGGTCCAACGTTACGTTCGATCGTACATACTACAACTCATCGGTGGTTGTCTTTTCGCCGACAAGTCCAATCGATTCGTACATTTGATGTTCCTACCTTTCTGGAGGATTTCCAAGTAGCAGCCAATATAGTTGGGGAGTGCATGTTTGGCTTATTTGTACAGGGAGTTATGTTGCGGATCTCGCGCAGTGGCACATGAGGTTGCCGGCGCCTCAATTCTTGTACAACCGTGGGCATGGGACGATTTCCATTCATAGCACCGCGGCGTCTCGTGTATCTGAGCTCAACAAATGAACGGTGGATGGCCAAAACATGCTTATGGACGTTCCACTCGGACACGTGTATTAAAGTCGATTTGTCATTAGTTTGCAAATAATTCTTGTCCATGTTCATTTATTTTAACTTATTGTTTCCTACACGAGATGGCTCGATGCATTTTCGGTTTCACAAAATGCGACGCACGTCGTATCGGCATACCGTGATGCACTCGACTCTCGAGGCATGAGGATGATGTGGTGTGGCAACCATATAATGAACTCATGGGGTCTCTTCCCGAGTATCATACAAATGGTCACGGCAGCTTGGCTCTCGACGTGTCCCTTATTTGTTTCCACATTGTGGAGTGGCATCGACCGAGAAAGGGTCATGAGACAATTCGGCATGGTACAAGTAGTGCCACCTAATTGTGCTTACGACGCACAACCGCACCGCGTCGAATTGCGTGGACATCATCATGAAAATTGGGTGACTTTTCACGCAAGCTACATAAACATGTGGGAAAATCGTGGGGACACCATTGCGACAATGACTTCGAATGAAGGGCATGACCATCAAGACTACATGACGTGGTATCGATCGGTCACTAGGAGATTCATAGGACACGACGGGCGTTACGTGACTACTCGGTAATCTTCTAACTCTTACTTTTCCTCGAACATTTAATATTTTATATTGCGTGATTTGAGCTCTTATTTTTTGTATATCAACGTAACTTGGTGCACCGACTTAGGCGTGTGTTTATTGAGGATGGGTACGAGCAAGGTCTTGCTTGCTCTTGATGAAGGGATTAAAATTTTGGACGAAGATGAAAGACAAAGGTCTAATCTTTCGCATGACGGAATTGACGTCCAACAAGACATAGATGAGGATAATGAACAAGAAGATGAAGAAGACGATCGGGCGAACCAAACATAGAGGTGAGAAGAAGACGAACACGACCGAGACGTGCGGGAACGCACCGTACGTCCTCGTCCACCACGTCCATCTACTCGGTGAGATTGCTTTGCAGAGTAGCGACGTTCTCCTCCAAAGACGTTCATCTCGTTCGAGAGTGAGTAGAACAGAGAATGTTGGCGAGAGTAGTCATTCTTCTCATGGGTACATTCCTGCATCTTCCACACCCCAACCAGAACCTCAAATGTTTGTACCCAGGCCGCCGAGCGTGAATCTTCCTCCTTACTATTTTGATCCATACGCACCTGGGCCGTCGTCTTCATATGTGGACCCTGGAATGCCTCATCCTCAAATGTATCCATCACTGCCTCAGTACATGCCTAGTCCATATACTCCTACTCCATATAATTACAATATGGCGTATAGTGGAGACCCTTCATTCATGAACTTGTTGACCATGCCGCACCTCATGTTCCATTCCCCCAACCCCATGCAGAAGCCGATTTTCGGGATGGTTCCACCTCCTATTTTTGGTAGCATCGATAGCGAGGTGAGTCGAGTCAAGAACCGTGAGGAAACGCAACAATCTACTCGACGTGATTCATCGCAACACCAGCCTACCTCAACAAGCTCAACCGGATGTACAAACACATCGTCCAACTAGACAAAGAGTACGTCCGGTTTGCATCACCGAGCAACAACGTCAACGGAACCGCACGAAATAGACTGCATGATGAGTTTACTTGATGTCATGGTGATTTGTAATTAACTTATATTTTGGGTTCACAAAGTACGTGTATTCAACTTTCTCATTGAATAAACTTATTTCTCACGTTTTCCATATTATTATAATGTCGTAGATTTGATTACTCTTCAATAGTTAGTTTAGTTAGTTAAGTTAGTTTAGGTTATATGTTTAATTTAACTTAAGTGGTTAGCTTAGTTAGTTAGGTGTCGGTGGTTAGGTTATATTAGTTTAGTTTGGTTAGGTTAATTAGGTTAGTTAGTTAAGTTAGTTTAGTTAGTTAAGTTAGTTTAGTTTAGGTGTTGAGGTTATGTTTGTTTAGTGTAGTTGAGTTAGGGTATGTTCCTTAGTGTAGTTGAGTTATGTTATGTTTGCAATTAAGCTAGTTAAGTTAGTTATTTTAGTTTACTTAGTTTGTATTGTTAGGTGGTTTGGTTAGTTAATGTTAGTTACTTTAGTTTGGTTTGGTTAGGTTAGTTTAGGTAGTTAGTTTAGTTTGGTTAATGTTAGTTAGTTAGTTTAGTTTGGTTTGGTTAGGTTAGTTTAGGTTAGTTAGTTTAGTTTAGTTAGTTAGTTAGTTAGTTAGTTAGTTAGTTAGTTAGTTTAGTTAGTTAAGGTTAGTTAGTTTAGTTTGTTAGTTAGTTTAGTTTGGTTAGGTTAGTTATTTTAGTTTGGTTAGTTAATACTATAGTTAGTTACTTACTTAGTTAATTAGTTTATTTAGTTTAGTTGGCTATGTTTGTTAATGTTAGTTAGTTTAGAAAAGAGAGTTGAAGGTTGAAAACAATGTACATATATATATATATATTCAAAATTGGTTTTTTTAATACAAATATAAACTCCTCATATGCATATTCAAATGTGGTTGTAATTGTCGAGATCGCTCGACGACGACGACGACGGCCAACGGCGAGGGTCGGAGCTGCCGAGAACGACGCGGTTGGTGACCCGGTTGATGACGTGTCGGTGACAGACAGATCGGCGAGTTGCGTTTGTGAGGTTCGCGGTGACGTGGCGTCCACGTGGCATGGGTTCGTACAGATAGCGCATTTTCAAAAGGCGCTATCGCACATGTGGCCTCCATGTCGGTGCCATGTCGCGCCATGTCACGCCATGTCGGCGCCACATCACAAAGACCATTTTCGCTCAATTACGCCTTTTGAGAAGGCGTTATTGAACGAGGTGATGTGGCGCCGACGTGGTAAGACGTTATTGGATGATGTGATGTGGCGCCGACGTGTCGGTGACGTGTCGTCCACATGTACGATAACGCCTTTTCAAAAGGCGCTATCTCGTACAAACCCATGCCACGTGGACGCCACGTCACCGCGAACCAAAATACATCCCATCAATAACCTCTTTTGAGAAGGCGTTATTGCCTACTTCCGTGATAAAAAAAAACCTCCATATTTTGTGAAAAAAATTGTAAAATAACCCTACTTTTGGAAAAACCCCGCTCTGCTTCCTTTTTCTTAATACTTCGCATAATACCGGCTTGATTAGACTTAGGATAGAGAGTTTTAAGGCAATCCTTAATAACTATTAGGGTATTTAGAGAAAGATTATGCTTATATTGATTTGGGAATTGAAAAGGAAAGAACTAAAGAGAAAATACCTCGAACCAAGAGTTGGCATTTTCATTCTTAGTGCTCAAAATAAAGATTTGTGGAAGTTAAACGAGGAGGCATGCGCCATTTTACTATAATCACTTTTTTTGTTCTAGTTTTAATTTTGATAACTTTATTAAACCTCATAGAGGATGGAGGATGCCTTTTCCACCTTGTTGGGCACCCAATCATATTATAATTATATTTTGCAATTAATTATATTTTTAAATATTATTAGATATTAGATTGGACGAGACCTTTTTTTTTGGTGAATTACGGCCCGAGGCCGATTACATTACATTAACTCAGAATTGAGGAGCCAATACAATCACATATCTCCATGTTTTATATTTTCAATAAACTGTAGATCTTTTTTCAAATAGGTAGAGATTTGATCCATTCTTGTTGCGTTACATCTTTCTCGTTCTTGGATCTATGCGGCTGCTGAGTTGATATATTTTTTTATATTTTTTAATAGGTAGTTTGTCTTCCCATATTGAAAGTTCAGTGTAACGGCCCAAATCACTATTCATGATTTTGCCTTTAATTTAAGATAATCAACTCGTGACGTGGTGCCCATAGGCAAGCATGCAACCTAGCACTCAGTACGAAGATCGAGATATATATTTTTTTCTTTGATGGTTGCCTCGTATATTGTATGTGTGTATGCTATTTAATTTAATTATACTACTTAATGTTTGCATTTAATTGAGCATTGTGAAAGAGTTTGATCTATATAGTTGATCCCAATTAATTTGAGACTGAGACTATGTTGTTGTTGTTGTTGTACTACTCAATATAGCTCGTTAATGTTAAAAGCGTGAGTAATGACTCGAGATACATGCGCACATATGGGAATACTAGGTAGTGATAATGTTGAGAAAGTTTCTAGAAATTTATAGAACTTGAACTTAAAAGTGACTTAGGTTTATTTAATTTTATTGAAGATAAAAGCTTACGTCTTAATAAGAAAAAATGAATAAGCCTTAGATTGCTCTCGAGACTCGTGCAAGCAAGGAACCCCATGTGCATTTAATGATTCCATAGTGGAGATGAGTGGAAAATGATGTGTTCAATAAGAGGCCTTGGTGAATCTAGAGAGATTAGTAAGGGAGAAGAGATCTAAGGCTAAGATCAAGAATCGGAAAACCTATATAAATATGTGTGCCCACTCATTCAAACACAAACATGTATATAATTTCTTTTCCTTTGTCCTCTCCTCCTTCCTAAATCATAACCGCACACCAAAACCAAATCTGGTTTGGGGACCTGCGATGCAGTGGTTCGCCTTCGCGGTCGGCCCCCCATTTCCTTTCCTTAAATCTAAGATCTCTCCTCTCCTTATCTTATGTTATTATTCTACACCCCTACCTCTTACCACCAACCTCTATCCCTCCGCCCCTTTATCTGCTTCTCTCTACTTTCCTCTGCCCCTCCCTTCCCTATATTTGCTTCTCTCCATCCTCCACCGTTCCTCCCCTCCTTTGTTTGCCTCTCTCCCCCCTCTGCCCGCTTCTTTCCACCTTCTATTCGCCCCATCCGTCTCGTTCATCTATTTATGCCCCTTTCCATGTTCTCCCCGATCCAGCAGTCGCCTGTCGTGTAGGTATTAGATTTCTGACGCTACGACGTTGAAGACCCTATTTTGCCGCCTATATTCTTGATCGAGTGAAATAAATAGGGAGATACATAGTGGAAGTCTTCAAGTAAAAGGCGATGAATGCCCGCAACAAATCCTGAGGGATGGCGAGCGGCACTGAGTAGCGGTTATCGTCAATTACTTGGGTTCCGTTGCGTCTTTTTAATTTTTTTTCTTGGTTGGATTTATGGTTTTTCGTATCCACTAGAGGGATGTTGCCCCTGTGTGGTTGTCCCCACTTGTGGGGTGGTTGTGCCCATTAGGATTTGTTGCTGCACCACCATGTGTGCGTGGTGTCGGATCTTAGTTCCGTGATTCACTATAACAAGATATCTATTATTCTCACTGTAATAGATTGATGTACCTAGCTAGGAACATCAATACAATGCAACTATCGACAAAAAACACATGCATATTTTCTACCGAACTCTAAAAATTTGGAGAGAATGAGAATGGGCTTGCTGGTTTATTAAAAATTGGTGAATCATGGGAGGAAGTTTGAGCTAGTCATTGAAGATTCATGGTTTAATTAGAAGATCAATGAACGATTTAGGTATGAATTTCATAATTTTATGTGTTCAAAGATAATTAAGTTAGCTATGAAAGAGCCCATGTTAACAAAAGCAAATTGGAGACGCTTATTCCTATTGACTTCTTAACAAATTCCACCCTTCCAAATCTGATTTTCATATCCTTGTGAAACTTTAATTTGATCAAACTTATTTTGGAGGTTTTTCTTAGCATAATTGGGGTTTTTAATGAAACTGTAATTTGTGAATATGAGCTTAATTGGGTCTTTGTTTTCAAAAACGAAATAGCCGACATTTTTACTTTTTTAATTCCATACAATATGGACTATCTATTTGTAAATGTCTTGATGATTTAGAAATTGACAAAACAAGCTTTCAATGTCTTGAGTCTCCAAAATGGGATTTCTTACATATATGAACTGAGTTTTTGATGAATTATTATATAAATTATGTATGAATATTGCGTGTTGTTGTTGTTTGGGAGGATGTTAAGGGCCCTTGTGAGGTGAGAACAAGGGCCAAAGGCGAAGAAGATGGCCTTATCGTGGGAAGAATTAGATAAATTCTGAGTGCATAATTTATGGGCTCTCTAAGAAGCGTGCCTCATAACCGAGGAAGCATGCTACCCTGTGCCTTGACAACAACAGCTCAGCACTTTTTTGAAAATAATTTAAACCACCTCACCTATGTCTAAACTGTTGTTTAAGCTTTTAAACACTATCTCATCTATATAAATAAACCCAGGGGTGAATCCAAAAAATCTTGTTAGGAGGACAAACTTTAACCTAAATCTTTTTAAGCAATAATTATACTAGTAAAGAAAAAAGAAGTATAATCAACTAATAATCAAAATAATTTGTAATGAAGGTTAAAAATACCATTAAATTTTGCGTGAAAGGAGTTGAATCCTGCGATTTTGCATGTTTTGTAAATTAAAAATATCTTTCAATAAGTGCAAATTTTTCTTAGACATGTAAGAAACAACTTAATTTCACAATGATCACTACAAAACATTGTGTGTTTAGCGACATTAATTTACTCATTTAACGACATTAATTAGTGTCTCTAAAAATTTTACCGACGCATCATAAAGTGTTGTCACTTGTGTTGGTAAAAGTGATGTCGCCCCATTTTTTTACGACACAAAATGTATGCGTTGGTAGCATTTATTTAGGACACTTTTGCTATAAGCGTCGTTAAACTAGAGACACTTGTTGTTTATGTGTCTTTAATTTTAAGACATTTATTTCTTATGTGTCTCCAATTTAGAGACGTTATTTATATATGCATCCCTAAATTAAGGACATTTGTAAATTTAGCGTCCTTAAATTGACAACACTTGTGCACTTAGTGTCTCTAAGTTGACAACTCATGTACACTTAGTGTCTCTAAATTGACAACGCATGTACACTTAGTGTCTCCAAATTAACAACGCATGTGCACATAGTGTCTCTAAATTAACAACGTATGTACACTTAATGTCTCTAAGTTGACAACACATTTATACTTAGTGTCTTTAAATTGGCAACGTATGTACACTTAGTGTCTCTAAGTTGACAACACATTCATATTTAACGTCGTCATATATATATAATAATTAATATTAATATTATTGAAAAAAAAATTATATATAAATTAAAGAAATTTCTACTTCTACTTACAGGAATATTATTTATTTATCAATAGAAAAAAAATTATTTATTTCATTTGAACAAAAATTTAACCAACAAATGTACAAATTCAAGGTGAAAAGAAAAAAAATATTCTAACAATGAATAACAAACAGTTAGGAAAGTGCAGGGCCCCATTGGAACTTCTTGGCGGCAATCATCTAAATTCTGAACAATACCTTCACATCTTTTCCAAAAATCACTAGCTGACATTCCGGCACACTCTCGAGCCACAATTAACAAATCTTCCAATCTAGTTCTCCATTCAGGATGTGAATCTATGCTATCTTCAAGTATGCTTACCAAATCACTGTACTTAAATCAGAATTGACTTCATTGCAATGTACACACAACATTGCAATGAAGAACATCTGCATCGCTTGCACATTGCTCAGTCTTTCGTCTAGTATCTTCACCACCCCTTCTTATATTTAACATCTGAGAAGAATCCATAATCACATTATAAAAGCAATTAAAATGATTAGTAGTTTTTCCAACAAGAAGAGGAAAGATAAGGAATCCAATCACGATATTCTAAAAAACTTGGCAATATTTCCAGCATCATAACTTATGTTACTCACCTTGCAAAATCTACAGGGTATTTGGGCTTTATGCTGGTACGATCATCATCATAATTACTGAGATGAGCATGATCCTCATTCCCTCTATAATCTAGACCACTTATTAAATTGCTAAGACGTGTTTTCTTCAGCAAGCTTTTTAATTTCCCTCCTCTTTCAATAGCAGGTGCATGAGTGCTTCTCTCACCTTTTTCATCTGCAGAAGTTCTATGTTTCATCCCATGGACAATGCTTCTGCATGATTGTACATACATTTGCAACTATCTCAATGATTTGAGATAAAGAGGGAAAAAATGATAAAATGGTAAAATACTATTTTAGAAATGAAGCAAAAATGTTCGATATGGAACTGAAAATTGCAGAAGCATAGACGAATGATATTAATATATTTGCTATATTTATTTCTTAATATCCAAGACGAAACCATGCTCATATAACAGAAAAAGAGGCGGAATACCCAATGACAGGATCCAGAGAAATAATAAGCACCTATGAAAGATTATTAAAAGAAATCAAAAAAATATTTACCACAAAAAATGGGGTGAGGGTGTAGCACCCAATTGACAGCAAATCTCTCAATCTAGAGAGGGAAAGGAGACACTTAACATGTGTAAAAGGAAAGCAATCAGCCAATTATAGGTTAAAGAACCGGGACTGACTGCATTTCAAGTACATATTTACAAAACTGAAATGAGTTGGACAAATATTTGTTTTTGACTCATTTGCAACTTAGAAGAACATAGTCTTCATTCCAGAGGCTTATTTATAAAACAGATAATGGTCAAACAAGTAACATTAATATGCCCACGATGTTTCAAAACAACTCTTTCAGCTGAACTCGCACTGGATACACTCATAGAAACAGCAAATAACAAAAGCAAAGAGATAACACCATTCATTACTACAACTGAACAAACCACAACATGCATATTTTCTAAGCAAAGAGTTGACACACAGACATACCTAAGTCGTGCCAGCTCCATAAGAGCCTTCACCTTCTCATTTGTCACCTGTTCAGCCACCAGATCCACATTTATATTAAAATTAGGAACTACAATACATTATAAATCGTTAAAGTATCAAAAATAAGTGGTGAAAAAGCCCACATATGAGGAATGTAAAAGGCATATCTTGGACAGATTAGCTTTCAAAAAAAAATCTCACATGCGTTATATGAAGATCTAGGATTCAACAATCGTGAGATAAACTTGTTGAGAGTGCTGGTGTCATAGGTAGCCGCAATTTACCAAATCAGATAAACTCAAATGTTTTGGCACAAAGAAATAGATAGGAGAAGAGACCAAGAACAAAACTTTAGAGTAGCTCTCCTCGGCGCATCATCCAAAAGACTACACCTGATTGGTTTGAATCCAAAAAGGCATTGGCATGTCACAGTTCTGAGTTCCCACAACAACAACAAAGCCTTGGTCCCAAATTAGTAGGGGTCGCTAGTCGCTACATGGATGAATTACTTCCGCTCAAAATTAATGCAATTGATGATGTAATTTCGCAATCAGAAGAAACATAAATTAATAAGCATAATGTAGTGACGAAATGCATTAAATGAAGATATGTCACAGAAAGTACCTGCCGCAAGTTTCTTTGCAACTCCTCGATCTTTTTCTGAAGTGCTACATTTAAATTCCTGTCTAATAAATGTCTCTCTTCTTGCTGTGACAAAATGCATCTTCAAATTAAAGTCCAAGAACTACGAAATCATGAGTCAAACTAACAAATTCACAAAGTCAAAGTCTTTTGGTACCAACATACCTCTAGCACTGCACTAGAATTGGAATCCATGGTTATGTGAACATCTCGACATTCAATATCATCAACCTTCACTTCTGTCTCCAGGAGATCACAAGCATATAACCTTTTCTCAACAAACTGTTTTACTCTTTCTCCTATTAGATCATGCATTGATTTGAACTGGGCCTTCTCTTGCTCAAGCAAACCAACGATTTCAACTCGATGCTCTGTATGAAAATCACGCAACTTTGATATCCCAATCTTAACCAAGTTGTGCAAAAGAATCTGGATAGAAGTCCAAAAGAGAGAAGAAAATGAATAACCAACAAAAAGTACAATTGATTTCTAAGGAAATGTCAGCTCACCTCCCTCTTCTCCAATTTTCTGACTTTCTTCTTCAAATGGTGCTCAATCTCCAATCCCTATTGCCAATGACTAAATTTAGCCTAAGAGGTAAAAACACAAAAGAAAAAGGGGTAATGTCAAAAGAAAGTGAATTCAATGAACTTTTCACACCATCCGAAATTTGCTTTGAAGATTATCCACATGGCTTCTCAATGTCTGCAACTCTTGCTCTAATGCAAACTGCAGCAAAAACAAGGTCTTAAGTTACCATAGAAAAAAAAAAAAAAAAAGAATGACAGCCACAACAAAGCCATAATCCCAAATTAGTTAATGTCACTATATGGATCAAACTCTTCCATTCCACTCGATTTAATGCAAAATAGAAAAAGAAAAGGAAAAAGGAAAAAAACGAAGAGAAAAAATGAAGGGGAGCAAATATCTTATCCTTAACTCATCTATTTTCCTCGAAAGAAAACCTTCACTGCTTCTAACAAAAATAAATCACTCTGGAAGCTTTCCCTCTTTTTGCTAGAACTCGAGAAACATATAGATACTTGTCAAGTGCCTCATTTTTAATTGATATACTTAATGGACTGGATACACAATCTTTAACCAAAGTGACTGCTATTAAATCGTTTAGTTAAATCCATTAAAAAAGAGAAATTTGTAGGGATTTCAAAGTGCTCGTCAATTAATTTATTTTTGCTCCCAATCAATGTTGACATGCAATAACTCCATCGAAAATATCAATGACGTAAATCCTGCTCATTTCTCTAACCCTTATCTTTTGTGTTGGATCCATTGATTCTGCATCTTTACAAACAAAAATCAGATTGGAAATTTGGAATGTAACTAATTCCACATCACTAATTGAAGAATGCAATAAATAAAGGCAAGAAGTACCATAGCATCTTAAAGCACGACTGAAATGTCTGCTTTTCCAAAATCTTACAATGTAATCTCCAGTGGAAGGGTCGGCATGATTGTCAAAACTCCACAATTCAGGATCGTCTTGTAGAAGACATTCACATTGACTGTCCAGATCATCATCGATAACTTCATGAGGGCTTTTTCGGATGGCATAGAACTTAGTAATAACCTGAAAAGAATTAAAGAAGTATAAACCAGTTCATTAAGTAAAATGTTCAGAAAAAAAAAATCATACATGTTACAATTACATACCATAAAGTCCATACATGTTTAATGTTCAATTGTTCATCAAAAATTCAACAAAACATATATAATATATGACAAAGCTACATATATATATATATATATATATATATATATCTATATACAATAATTATTCCTCATTTAATTTAGGTCCCCCATGTAAGCCCTATCTAATAACAACCAATAGATACCTATAGCTAGAATATAGCACCAGTGGCACTCCATACCGTATATATATACATATATATACCAAACAAAAGCTCCAACAAATTTAAAGGCAAGGTCTTTAGACTCTCCACTTATGATACCATTTTCAGTGTCATTTTTAGGGACCATTTCCAAACAATAACTCAATAATATATTTTTAAAACTTATGAAAAGGTTTCATCAGGATTAGAATTTGCATATACTACTAATTTGAAACAAATGAAAAGCACACAGAATTAGTAGCAATTGTGCATGTATATAATTGAAACAAATTTGATGTTAGACTTATATATTAATTGATTACCTTGCACCCTAGAGAGCAACGTATGTAAGGTTCTTGAAGACTACTAGCACAAGAAGTGCACTAAAACCTAATCCGAGACTCCAAATCAGCTAACCAACACAAAGACACCAAATCAGCTAAATCAGTCGAAATCGACGTGCATTGGCTCATCAATCGATCGAAAACCTCAACGTAATGAAAATAATGTAATCAACACATTGCATTAAAACCTAATCCGAGACTCACAAACCATGTGAGCTTGCAAACCAAACGAAGTTGCAAACCATGTGAGATCGCGAGAGATGACGATGGTTGGGACTATGCCGAGGCAGAGAGAGATCGCTGTCCTGCCGATCGCCGCCGCTGCCGGCCAGCTCCGCCGCCGCGCCGCGCCGCCTCTACCGACCATCTCAGCTTCCGCGCCGCTGCTGCTCTTCCACGGCCTGCCGCCGCCTGAGTCGCCAAGCTGCTGGTGCTGCCGCGCCGCGCCGCACTGCTGCTGATCCCACCGTCCGCCGCTGCTGAGACGTCGCCACCGCTGCTGGCGCGCGTCGGCGGCCTCGCTAGTGCCGCGCCGCTTGTCCGCGACGATGAACCGCGGCTGCTAGTTCACCGCCGGAGCTGCCGAGCTGCTTCACCTCTCTCTCTCTCTCTCCTCTCCTCTCTTCTTTTATCCGATTCTATCTTTTTATTTTCTTTTTTTTTATTTTGTTTTTCAACTAAAATGTGTCCTCGAGATTCGTGCAACACGAATCACGAGGCAATTCAATAATTTCACATCTTTGTCTACGGCCTCTAAGTTTGGCCAAAATTGTCTCGAGTCTAGCAAATTGCGTATCTCGAGACACATCCAATGCATTATGTTTACGTGTTAAAATTATAGGCCAATGGATATTTTATGTTAATGTGACCACATTAAAATCACAATGACAACTTATTAAACCAACAGTCAATCAATCTCAACCCCATAAGCCACTACCTCGCTTCCACGTCGACACGCGACTCGAGGCGCGTCCCCGTTCGTATTCCGACTCCCCGAATTCCTCGCGTATACCAACTCGTAAAACAGCTCAACAATTAGCATTAAATCTCAAATTGGATATTCGGACATACGTATTCCGACGAGTGGATCCCACATACGACCCTAACCTGACACGTGGCACAAGTCAAATTTTCGGGTCGTTACACTAACTTTGATGACAAATTTTGATTTAAATTTCACCAACGCTTGTAAATTATGTGTCATTAGATTTGAGATTTAATAACACTTGTAAATTGTTCTTAAATTTGAAATTTAACAACACTAGTAAATTATGTGTCTTTAGATTTAAAATTTAACAACACTTGTAAATTATGTGTCTTTAGATTTAAAACCTAACAACACTTGTAAATTATGTGTCCTAAAATTTAAAATTTAACAACACTTGTAAATTATGTGTCTTTAAATTTAAAACTTAACAACACTAGTAAATTATATGTCATTAAATTTAAAGTCTAACAACACTTCTAAATTATGTGTCTTTATATTTAAAGTCTAACAACACTTGTAAATTATGTGTCCTTAAATTTGAAATTTAACAACACTTTTAAATTATGTGTCTTTAAATTTAAAACTTAACAACACTAGTAAATTATATGTCCTTAAATTTAAAGTCTAACAACGCTTCTAAATTATGTGTCTTTATATTTAAAGTCTAACAACACTTGTAAATTATGTGTCCTTAAATTTGAAATTTAACAACACTTGTAAATTATGTGTCTTTAAATTTAAAACTTAACAACACTAGTAAATTATGTCCTTAAATTTAAAGTCTAACAACACTTCTAAATTATGTGTCTTTTTATTTAAAGTCTAACAACACTTGTAAATTATGTGTCCTTAAATTTGAAATTTAACAACACTTGTAAATTATGTGTCTTTAAATTTAAAACTTAACAACACTAGTAAATTATGTCCTTAAATTTAAAGTCTAACAACACTTCTAAATTATGTGTCTTTATATTTAAAGTCTAACAACACTTGTAAATTATGTGTCCTTAAATTTGAAATTTAACAACACTTGTAAATTATGTGTCTTTAAATTTAAAACTTAACAACACTAGTAAATTATATGTCCTTAAATTTAAAGTCTAACAACACTTATAAATTATGTGTCTTTATATTTAAAGTCTAACAACACTTGTAAATTATGTGTCTTTAAATTTAAAACTTAACAACACATGTAAATTATGTGTCTTTAAATATTGAAATTGACAACACTTATTATTTGTGTCCTCATTTTTAATTTTAGCAACACTTATAAACTATGTGTCTTTAGAATTAAAACTTGACAACACTTTTAAATTAGTGTCTCCAAATTTTAAATTTGGCAACATTTTTTTAACAAGTGTCCTTAATTTTGAGACACTTGTACATTATACGTCTCGAGATTTTGAATTTGATGACGTTTTAATATCAAGTGTCCTTAATTTGGAGACACTTGTATGTTAAGCGTCTCAAAATTTTAAACTTGACAACACTTATATATCATGTGTCTCTAAAATTAAAATTTGAAGACATTTTTTATTAGTGTTGGCAAAAAAGTGTTGCTATAGACCCACTTTGTTGTAGTGGATGAAACCTTAATTTCACATTATAAACCTTTCATTAAGTGTAGAAACCCCAACTCATTATATTGAAGTTTTACTATGATGTAGAAGTAGAAAAATAAATTTTCATTTCTCAAGTATAGTAATCGATGAAGATTGAAGACTTTTCAATGTTTGATGCGCCTATTTCTCCTAAGCTTTTCCATAATTTGTTTAGAGCTCCAAAAAATGAAAAAATAGGGTTTGAAAAGCGCTTTTGTCTTTCAATTTCCGCAAGAGTGTTTTCGTAATTAAATGTAAGTTTTGCCTTTAGTCGAGTTTTTTGCCAATGACTTTTTAATTGAAACTCGAAATCAAGATCCGTAAAATTCTAGAGAAAGTAGACGTCAAGACCTTTCCAATAATTATTTATATGACTCATTTAGAGTTGTTTTTTTTTTCTTTTCTTTTTATACAATTTTTGCAAGTTGTTACTTAACTATATTTATAAAAAACCTATTTTTTTAGATTGCACTATACAATACATAATTGATATGATAAAATTTACACTCAAGATATTCCAAATATATCATATTAGCAACTTCACATACTATATTTATAGTATATCAAAAAGGTGTGTCGACCGTAGTCGTAGGGGGCAGGAGCTACAAAAATATATGGGTACTATAAGGGGGTTCGAAGGGTAAGGTACGACCACCTACCATGCCCCCTTTAGATTCGCCACTGAATAAACCTCAAGAGTGCAGGGAGTCAACATCGGGTGTGGAACGCGCATTTTGATGCAAGTGATAGTTGTTTTCGTTTAGGAAATTGTGTGTTGGTTGCAAGTAAACCTGAAAAACATTTGTTTCCTTTTCCTCGTTTGTTATTCCGATTGAATTAAGTTTATGGATTGTTTTAGTTTTCATATGATATTATGCATTTTCTCACCCTTATGGTGTGTTCGGTTGGGTGTATAGGCTTGTCTTGATAGAGATGGACTAAGTTGCATGGGATTAGTTGGCTATGGATTAAGGGTAATCCAAATTTGGGGACTTGTTCGGTTGGGTTGATTAGAGTTTAAGTGGCTTAGCCCAAATGACGTTTCTACCCCTCCCTATATAAATACCCAACACAAACAAACTCACCTCACTCGCGATCTCAAACCCTTAAAAAAGTTTAATAAACAAGAATTGGTGCTAAACCGCCTAACTGATCATCGCGACGCATTCTAAGCATTCGTGTTTTCTGTCGAAGAGTTAGGAAATCAATAAAAAATGTAGCCACAGTCGCAGGACGGAGCCTCATTTCCAGTAAAAAACCCATAAGTCTATGGGGACAAAAACAATTGCTTGATCGAGACCGATCAGCGTGAATGTGAAACAAAACCTCAACGAAGAGCGTAGGCTCTCATCTTCAGCTTTTCAACACATATGAGCCGCAGATCATCCGCGTCCTCCCACCCTACACCTGTTCCTGCAACAACCACACTACAAAAAAACACATAGAGGTACAAGAGTTGCCTCCCACCTCAATGAATACCCATTTTCTAAAAACCTAATAAGGTATGATGCGTGCAAGTACATATGGCTTTGGCCTCAAAACATATAAAAAGAGAACCTTAAAAGAAAAGGATGAAATCGAGTCGAAGGAGAGAGGAGGAAATGCTCAACGTTTTCAATTTTGAGGAGAGATCGATTTCGATTTTGAGGTGGGGAAGCCGAAAATATTAATGCAGTATATTTTATGAAGTGTTTTAAAACAAGTAAGGGCAAAATGGAAAATAACGTTTTCTTTTATGTTGGATTAGTTAGTGAGTAGGTTGAAGCTCACTTTATTTAATCCCATGGATACATGACTATGTAATCTGTTTCACTACTTAGTCCGCCTAAGTGAACATTAGACTAAAAGTTAATCATATGATTAATCTTTTAGTCAACCCAACCGAACACACCATTAAACTCTAATGCATGCCGTTATTTGAGATTCTAAAATGAGTGTAAACATATGCAATTAATGTGATCCGAGAGAGATGAGGAATCGATAGAGTGCGTGTACCGGGCACAGCTTACGAACATGTTTGAGGTAGGGTTTCTTGTCTTACCAAGTAGTTAGGGTCGTGTTCTCGGGAATATACCAAAGTACACCCTTTCAGACTTGGGCTCACAAAAGGTTAGGAACCTTTTGCGAATCTATTGGAAGATTCCCCTATGAAGATGAGGCCATATTTCTTCTTGGAGCCTGAAGAACCCCTGCTATTATGTAGCTTGTTTCCTTCTTGTGGGCTGAAAGGCACCCCATCATCGAGTCCAAGGCGCACCCAAGCATGTGCGAGCTTAGTATCACTGCCGTTGCTTTCATTTCTCTTTCTTGCACTTATTATTTTACTGGTTCTTTAGTAACTTCCTACATATGACTTATTTCGAGTAATCTTATTTATTACCTATATGTATTTAGTTACCTGTCTTTGCATATTTTAAATGTGAATAGATGGTATCATGATTTATTTACTGAAATTATTGCTCTTTGATGATAATTTTTGAGCCTACCAGTAGTAAGGGCAAGGAGAAGCTGGACGACTATACCTGAGCCCTGAGGGTCTGTAGTACAACTACTTTGTAGATTATTTTGAAGTATTTGCTATTTACGTCATTCGAATACATTTTTTTATGTTTGGGTTGTGAGACATGACTTCCCCGACTTATGATGCATGTATGATGTACTTTCACCTATTCCTTATGCATGTGATCTATTTTGTCTAGTTTTCTACATCTAGGTGTTTGATTTAACTTTCGTTGTTATAATTAAGTCTTCCACACTCTAAAAAGTTTTAATTAGATATGAAAAAACATGAATAACTAGACAACGAAAACATACTCATCATAAAATATGAAATATAGCATGCTCGGAATTTAAAAATATCACCAAGTACGGAATTAGAATGATGAATATCAAATCAGCAACGATAGTAAATTTAAGAAATGGAAATAAATGTCATACATGTTTACTCACCTAAAAAAACACAAAAATTCATTTTGAATCAATCCTTACACGCCTGAAAACTCGTGTTCGACACATTCCTGCGCATCCCCAAGTCTTAGATGTCCTAACAAGTCGAATTTAAGGTGATTCACGTCAGTTAAGTTAGTTTTAAATTAAATTCTCAAAATTAGCCCCTTAAAAATTTGTTTATATTAAAATCTACTTTGTTACAATAAAGAGAGTTTTTATACAATAAATTGTGTGTTGATTTTAGTCACCAAAACATTTAAATTCGGAATAGTAGTCCTAAGATGAGTTTTAGGGCTATATATGTGTTACCTTTCCGATACTACAAGGTATGCACAATTTTGATTAAAAATGTGGATATATGATAATTTTACGATAATTATTTAAAACACTCTCAAATTTGGATCACCAAACTTGTAAAATTTATTTCTCCTAAACCATGAGCTCAAAGAATCTTGATTTTATGTTAAAGGTTTATCACATATCCAAGAGTGATATATAAGACTTTCAACATTATCCGAAAGAAATGAAGGAGTAGTGATCTTTACAAGTTATATCCAAAATCATGAACTTCATAAATTATAAGCGTGTATTCACAAGGAAATGAGATAGATCTAGACCCTCATAAACTAGAGTTAAATTAGGTTATAAGAATATCACTACAAGAAAAATGTGGAATAGCATCAAAATATTGCAACAGACTGAATCTGTTGCTAAACAACAACAAATCAAGAAATGAACAGCTCGCATCGATATAAGGCGTTTGACTCTATTGACCAAAAAGCAACAAATCGTGATGTGATTTTGACAAAAACAAGACAAATTGTTTTTTGTCACTGATCTGTCGCTGATTTCTCCCGCCACTAATTTCCCGCCCATTTTGTGACAGATCTGCGACAGATCAGCTACAGAACCTAGTTTGTCGCTGATCTATAGCTAAATCTGTGACAGATCTACTACAGATCATCGATATAGACTATTATCTCGTCATTGATCTGTCATCGTGATCAATGACAGATTCAATTCATCGTCATTGATCAATGATAAATCAAGAATAGATCATCAAGAATGACTAGTCTATTGCTGATCTGTCGCTGAACTCAATTTCGTTATGGCGCTGATCAGCGACAAATTAGCAACAAACAAATCAACAACAGACTAGTCTGTTGCTGATCTGTCACTAATTTCTAAATGATTTTTTCAAACCAGGGGCTCTCCTCCTCGTCCTTGCAAACCCCATTTGCCACCGCACCGTCGTCGAAAATCCGCCGCCGCTGCGCGGTATTTTTCTCTTATTCAAAGTAAAATATTGTCATGATTTTTCAACTTCAAAAAAAAAATTTAAAAAATTTTAAAAAAATTGACATAACATAATAAAAGATATTTTCCTTAAAATTTGCACGTACTCTGAATGTAATCATTGTTTTATCTGACTTGTTTATTTGCAAATGCGAGATAACAAAAACGAGGCTTGTCACTCAATGGGGTGGTAAATGAAGCAACAAGTTTAATTAAGAGATTCATTAAAGAAGTCTCGCTTATTTTTACGCTTACAACCATAATATATATATTAATTGTATGAAGTGACCAAGAAATAATTAACTCGTAAGAAATAATTAACTCACATATAGTACATTTCTATATGTGCTATCTAGTTTAATATTTTTATTGTTTTTTTTTATAAATTATACAATGTATAATGACATATTTTCAAAGTAAAATCTTATGAAATCAAGGCTAGGTATGAGGCTTTAGAGGGTCTTGTTTAGATCCGTATAACTTCAATTTGAATATCACAGCTTGCCCGCTTTCAATTTGAATTTTAAAAATTACTATTCAAAATATTTTTTTTGGGCGGGATAAATCGAGCCAATGAGCCAAACAAAAAATTGACACCCTTTAACTTCAAGGTATTTTGAGAGATATTTTGTCTCAATCAATCACATATCAAACTTCTTCAAAAAGATTACTTTATTTAAGTCAAGAAATGATTATTAATTTGATTTTAGAAATTACCTTTCTTATGAAATAGAATGAACGTATATATCATATTTAAGTTAATCTTTTTTAGGAGTATTTAAGGTAATCTTAGTCAGTATGAGACTTACTCATTTTTAATTAGATAGCATTAAGTCAATGCAACGCAGGGAACTAATTAAAACATGATGTCCACTTATCTTACATATATGTATGTCTAACATTTATACAAAATATATATAGATTCCATTAATTAATTAGTAATTAACGAAGAAATATATAGAGTGGATATCAAAAGTACCTTCTTTGCACGTATATATCATATCATCACGCATATACATGGCAACTTTCAAGCTTAAATGGTCCTGGAGGATGTTTTGTCATGATGTTTCTTTTAAATCTCTTTATGATCATTAGTATTGTTGTTGCGCTAGAGGTAAGTATAGCAATTTCAATTCTCATAAAAAAATTATATATAGTGTATAGTTTGAATTAATTTGAAGATATCTCTCAATTTCAATTGATATATTGACTTGATCATATTACGCGCGTTTGTGTGAATTCCAAGAGCACTCGAAGAGTTTTTTTTTTTTTTTTTTTTTAGTTTTGATATGAATGAGATTTTATTTTATATAGCCAAAGAAAAGTAATATTTGCAAAGCGGGAAACAATGTGTTTCCTTAAATAAAGTTGAAAAATCATGATTTTGATTAAATCGTGAATTTTCAAAGGATTATGTGCATATATAATTATTTCTTCTCCAATCAATTAATTTTCAAATGAAGCTAATTTCCTCTAATTAAGTTCGTCTTGATTTTTTTTTCCTCGAAGTTGTCTTAATTAATTAACCTTACCAAATCTCCAAGTTTGTCTTAATTTTTTTTTTTGTCGATGTCTCACAGCTAAGATTACCTTAAAAGGATTTAAAAAATAGACTCTGCATAAGCCCACCCAATTGACCGAAGCGATGACGATATGTGCGCGACGATCATGCATCATGCATGATGACTGATCGAGCGACGATGGTGGTGGAGGCGACGACGATGGCGACGGTGGTGGCGGCGTGTGGGAGTGACAAAATATAATGCAAATGCAAGTCATTTGCATTATATACATATAGTTTGTTGTTGATCTGTCATGATCAACAAATCAAGAATAGATCGTCAAGAATGATTTAGTCTCGTTGTCTTGATCTGTCTCTAATGTTACAAATATTAATTCCCACGTAGGCTGATCAGCGACAGATTGTTATCTATTGCTGATCAGCAACAAAATAGCAACAAAAAAAGGGTTGGCTGTCCACGTAGGCTGATCAGCGACAAATTTTGATCTGTTGCTGATCAACAACAAAACAGCAACAAATTACCACGTAGGCTGATCAGCAATAGATTTTGATCTGTTGCTGATCAGCAACAAAACAACAACAAATTGCCACGTAGGCTGATCAGCAACAAAACAACAACAAAAAATCAGCAACAGACTAATCTGTTGCTGATTTGTCACTAATTTCTAAATGGTTTTTGTAAACCATTTGCTCTCCTCCTCCTCCCTGCAAACCCATTTCGTCACTCACTGCAAAACCATTTCCGCCGCATGCGTGCCAAGTCATTGCCGCCGCTTATCACCGTCGCTGTCGTCATCGACGCGCCACCACCGCCCCACTCGATCAGTGGCCGCGCGCCAGCACCGTCGCCATGCTTGAAGACGCCTCGCCCGATCGATCATGCGAGGCGCGCCACCACCGTCGCGCATGTTTGTCGCCGCCGCTTCCCCATTCTCTAGATCCGCCGTCGTCGCTTCCCTCCTCCGATCCGCCGCTCCTCGTGACGCGGATACGCTAAGCCGAGGCCCCGCCGCCGCGCTGGTCGCCTCTGCACTAGTCTTGCACCCCGCTTGGACCCCGCGCCGCTGCTTTGCGGACCCACGCATTTCTTCGCTGGACCGCGCCGCCTTGCTTTCTGGACTCCGCGCGCATGCGCATGCTTGAACTCGGACTCCGTCGCCGTCGCAGCTCGGCTGGACTCATAGCCGCCGCCGCCGCCGTCGTCGCCTCTCAATCTTCCTCATGCGCTGCTTTTCCCGCCTCCTGCCATTGCCGTCTTGCTTCGGCTGACTCCTCCGCAGCTCATTGGTCGACCTCGGCTCATCCTTCACTGAGTTTCGACTATCATATGCGGTTTGCATTTTCTTGAAAATCTATTTTGCTATTTTGGTTGATTTTTGTTATCATATGACTACCAAAATTTGGATATCTATGGTTTCATTTTACATAGGAACGAGATTTTATACGCCTTCGAAAATAGCGACAACGTGACACTGTGTTGCTAAACAACAACAAATCAACAACTCAACTATCTGTTGTTAAACAACAACAAATCAACAACTCAATTTTTTGTTGCTAAACAGCAACAAATCAACGTTAGATCAATCTGTCGCTAAACAACAAAAATCAACAATCAACAATCTGTTGCTAAACAACAACAAGACAACGAATTGGGACTTGCATTTAGGTACGCAGCTTAAATTGTCACCATGAATTTGTGATATGACAATCATCATTTACTATTGTAAACCGTAGTTCATATATAATATGTTCATTGAATAATAATATAGTAAATTAATAAATCATATACATTGTATAAATTATTGCTTAGCATTGCATGCATTTCCAACTAAAAATGAGATCTTATTGAGTTATAACTTATATATATTGTTATAATGTTTACTAATTGTGATAGTCATTTAGTTGATACGTATTTATATTTGGAAACTCAATGTAGTGTCTATATCTCATTGAATTGAAGAATAATTATATTTATTTGTAAAAAAAGAAAAATATATTTAGTTATATACTTCATTAGTAATAATTGATAAGATAATAGATTTTGCATAAATTAATATGATAAAACAAATCATTCAACTCCAATGTTTTGATCAAAACATTCACATGAATTTCTCTTAATCAAAACTAATAAGACTCAAAAGAAACGGAGAAGAGAGGAAGTAGTTTACGAAGATCACACACCAAAAACATAACATTAGAAAACAAAAAGTATAAAGTGCATAAACATAGTACAAAGAGCAAAATTGAAGTACTAATTAACCAAATGTATATACAAACTCACACACAGAAAAAGCCAAAGAAACACAAATTTCTTAAAACAATCCTGACCCTTCCAAACAAAAGGAAGCCGATCCCTTGGAAAATTAGGAGCAAAAAACCAAAAACCAACAAACTTGACAAATTGCTCAAATCATGATGGTGAGGAATAAAATTTATAGGTATGTATCTATATTAAAAATCTCACGGTCATTTATAATCCAATTTATAGAATATTAATTTGGATTATTTTCTGAATATATAGTTAATTTGTAGGATTTATATATGTTTAATTTTTTTAAGAGTTGATAAGATTTTTTCCAATGATCCGTTGAAAAAACTTAGGATCGAGATGTCTAATAATCGAGAATGGATGTATAGTCGTATTGAAAATGGCTTCACTCGACGAGAGTTCATAAACGGCGTGCGTGAAGGAGTTCATCACATACGCGAAGACGCACCGCAGACATTCGCGATCGAGGGAAAAATTCGGTGTCCATGCAACCATACGAAGTGTCGTAATCGTTCATACTATGATGTTGACACAATAGAACTTCATATTCTTCGTCGGGGCTTTGTTCCGGGATATCATTGTTGGTCGGAACACGGGAAGAATATTATATGTACACGCAAAATGTGCCTCGACGAACCTAGCAATACGATGAGAATTGATGACCACGAAGGGACACGTACGACCAATTATTGTACCTCGTATCATGAGATGGTGCACGACTTGGCTGGTTCGAGTTTTAATTGGAGCCATGCAGAACAACGACCAACTCCTGGAGCAGAAAATTTGTATGATATGTTGGACGCGGCAAGTCACCGCTATGGAAGGGGTGCGAGAAGATGACGAAATTGTCGGCAGTCATGCGAGACTCCTAAAAATCAAAGCGAACATCATATTTCGAAAAGGCGTTCGATGAAATTCTTCAATTTTGTAAAGATGCATTGCCGAGTAACAATTGTTTAGTCGATAGCTTTTACGACACGAAACGACTAATGCAAGGAATGGGGCTACCAAATCCAAAGAAATTGATTGTTGCAAGTCCATGTGCATGATTTATCAAGGGCGAGGATTCGAGTTAACGACGTGTAAGTTTTGCGGTGATTCAAGGTACGAACAAACTAGAAGTGATGGACGGAGTGGCGTGGCTCGGCTCGGAAAAATGTATTACTTCCCCTAAGCACCTCAATTACATAAAGTTTATTCGCGTCTCGAAGCGATCATGCGAGGTATATGCGTTGGCATGGGGAACACGTTTCGAGATGGCATCGTCATGCAACATTGTTCCGATTCTATTGCATGGAAACATTTCAATGATGTGAACATCGAATTCGGTCAGCAGAAATTCGTAACGTTCGTTTAGGGTTATGTACGGATGGTTTCCAACCATTTGGCCAATCCGAAAAATAATACTCATCGTGGCCTGTAATTCTCACTCCTTACAACCTACCCCCTCAATGTGCAAGGAGTTCATGTTTTTAACTGTCATCGTACCGGGGCCGACAAATCCTTCAAATCAGATTGACGTCTTCCTGCAACCTTTAATAAAAGAGTTGCAAGATTTGTGGCATGATGGAGTACTTACCTACTACATTTCCACCAAGACCAACTTCCAACTCCGAGCTGCACTAATGTGGACTATTAGCGACTACCCTACTTATGGTATGTTGTCTGGCTGGAGCACACATGGAAAGAGAGCTTGTCCGTATTGTATGGATGACAGATGCATTCCAATTAAAACATGGTGGAAAAACCTCTTGGTTTGATTGTCATCGTCGGTTCCTGCCGCGGGGGTCCACCTTAAGAAGTGATAAGAACGGATTCAAACGCAATACAACTTGTCGAAAAGGACCACCGAAATTAAAATCGGGGGAACAAATTCTGGCTGAAATTGAAGCTTTGGGACTGATGAAAGTAACTGAAATCGAAGCTGTTCATGTGAACAAAGAGATTGACAAGTATTCAGGGTGGAGGAAACGAAACATATTTTGGGACTTACCATATTGGAAGACGAATCTCATTAGGCACAATTTGGATGTCATGCACATTGAAAAAAATGTTTTCGACAACATTTTTAATACAATTATGAGTGTCCCTGGGAAGAGTAAGGATAATGCCAAGTCGAGACTAGATGTAAAAGATATTTGCAACCGACCTTTCCTCGAATATGACCCTACGTCCAATTCATATCCCAGAGCGTCTTATACACTCGATAAACGTAAAATAGAAGAATTGTGTGATTGGGTTAGACAGTTACGCTTCCCTGATGGGTATGCTTCAAATATTAGTCGATGTGTGGACTCGCACAAATTGAGGATGTTTGGGCTGAAAAGTCATGACTGCCATGTGTTCATGCAGAGGTTGATTCCTATTGCCTTCCGTGAACTACTAGAGGAAAAAGTGTGGATTGCAATTAGCGAGTTAAGTTTATTTTTCCGAGACTTGACTGCTAGGAACCTTAATATGGCGCAAATCGAGCTGTTGCACTCTAACATTCCCAAAATATTATGCAAGTTGGAGCAAATTTTCCCACCGAGTTTTTTTGACTCAATGGAGCATCTTCCCGTACACTTGACATACGAGGCCCATATCGCCGAACCAGTACAGTTCCGGTGGATGTATCCATTCGAACGGTAAATTTTTTATGCAATCTACATTTACTGTATGAAAAACGTAACATCTTAGCTAGGTTATATTGGTTATTGCTACCTAATTTGATGGACATAATGTCCCAATATTTCCTCTCATCATATAGGTATCTCAAGCATTTGAAAAACAATGTTAGAAACAAGGCGAAAGTTGAAGGGTCGATATGTAATGCTTACTTAGTTGAGGAATCAACTTCTTTTTGTTCCTTCTACTTCGAGGATCATATTAGTCTTTAGCACGAAAGAATCCAACGAAATGATGCTGGTGGAGTAGGGCCGAGTGTTGCTAACAATGGTGCATTCTCGATTTTCCTTCATCCGGGGCGACCACTGGGCAAAGCAAGGAAACGATACCTCACGTCGGAGGAGTATGTTGCAGCTCATCAATATGTGTTACTAAATTGCCCTGAAGTAGTTCCGTTCATAAGGTATTCAAAATCAGGGTAATTTTTCATGACATTTTTTCTATGCCGTGTTTAATCTCATATCCTTTTTTGTAGCATTTTCAAGTCAATCGTTCGTTTTCAAGAACCGAACATCACCGATGAAGCTATTGAGATCAAACTTGAGCAACAATTTGCAGGCTGGTTCTTGCAATATGTACGTAATTGTTTATATACACATACGTCTAATTACCTATCTTGGTTGATTGTAATATTGTAATTTTGCGTCTATTAGGCTGAACAAAACGATGTTCCAGAGGCGATTCGTCAAATTTCTCAAGGACCAATGCGTTCATGTACGAGTTATCCTGGATACCTCGTTAATGGATATAAGTTTGACACACTTTCATACGGTACAAACAAAACAACCCAAAACAGTGGTGTATGCGTCAAAGGTGGGAACGATACTGATTATTACGGTGTCCTGATTATTCAGGGGGAGCAAGCTCATCTCGAGGACCGGCGTACGGACTGCATGAGTTGGAAGAGCTCCAGCGGGACCATCAAAGGTTGCAAGAAACATTGCTGAAGGAGCGAATGGAAAGACAAGAACAAATGCAGAGAGACAAGATGGAACGCCAGGAAGAAACTCGAGAGATGCAGGACCGGTTAGCACGTATGGAGGCATTGTTGATGCAACGCACCTTGGCATTAGGCCCCACGTGCCTCCGACACCGCGAACTCCACCATCACCAGGAACAGAGCGTTCTGGTCCTCAGAGTGACGACCACCCTGGTCATTTGACGACTGAGATAACACGTTCTCGCACCACCCGCATGACCACCGATCCGAGCATTGGACCTCTCCACATAGAAGGATGTCCGAGGATCAACGTCATTTTTGGATGATCATGATGAGTTTATGGAGCAACTTATGCCGCCTCCGCGACCACCGCCACTAAGAAGAGTGATTGGATGTCCTATCTTGTTTAATGGTAATCTATTATTCTCGAGTAATGTATATCTTCACATTTTTTCCCTTCTAATGTAGTCGATGTGATTACTTCATTTTGCGGTATGTGCACCTAAGCGACGTTTGATATGGGTGTTGCATAAGAGGCAAACTTACCTCACCAATTGGGTTGCAAGTTTCGAGATTCCTTTGGTATGTAACCTTCTGCCATTTATTTTACTCACAAAATATCTTACCCACATGTATTGAGGCCTGAAAATAACTTGGTTGAGCTTATTATTTAAATCATCACCATGAATTTATCTGTTCAGTTTAATTGCAAAAATTGGCAAATTGGTCATCTTTTTATCGAATTTTTTCATTACATGATTTTCTTAACTTAATCAAAATAGTACGTGCAACTTTAGTAAAAGTTAATGTGAACTATATTAATGATTTCTTAGACTTTGCATTTTAACATGTGAGGCCTTCATTAAGCTTTGACAATTATATAGGTTGAAACAACACCGTAGTCAATTTCGCTTTACTTGGATGTGATGCTATTTTCAATTGTGTTTGAGTATTTTTGTTATGAAATTAATTGAAGTTCAAGACTTATGGACATGTATCAATATTCTATGTTCAATGTTATCTAATATTGGAACTTGAACCACATGTAACAATATTCTATGCCACCTATTCACTTCTTTTTTCCCCATAGATTATGTTCCTTGTAAGCTTAGTTTGTTATGTTTTCCATAAACTATTGTACGTACCTTAAATAAATGTGCATGCCATACATAGTTTAATAGTGCATTATAATGTCTCCATGCAACCCAACACATAACCTAGTGACATATTTTGAGATTTGTTCTCATGCTTCTATATACATAATATAAATTAACTTGGCTTGATTTTTCTTTTGTTTTTGTTATCTTTTTTTTTAATGTTTTAAACATCATGATTTGGAGAGCACACGTCAATTGCACTAGATTGAGCGCAATAAAAGAGTTTGATCCATGTCCCAAACCCCAACTAATTTAGGATCGAATCCTTGTTGTTGTCTATGTTTAAACATTGATCTAATTTTTTCCTACTCATTTGCTTTAATGGGAGGTACAATGTTTGTATATAACCATTAGGTGTCTAAATGCATGTTAGTTGGTGGATGAAAATATTGAGGTCTAAATTTTTGAATGAATGGTTGAAATTTGGTCTAAAAATATATTTTAATGTTTATAAGATTAACTTTGTCTTGCAAGGTATAACGATCTCATTCTAGTATATTTGCATCACTACAAGAACAACAAAAATTGGAACCATATATAATATATTGTTGTCCTCTTAATTACTTTCTTTCAGAGTATATATCCATTGCAAGAGAGTGGTGAATTAGAAAATATAAATTCGAATTGTATTATCAAAGAAGAATATGAATTTTTTCATGTCATTGACTTTTTTCAATTAATAGTTACATATTTTGAGATTTGCTAAATTATCTTAGATTTGTTCTCATGTCATTGAATTTTTTCATTTCTTACTGTTTTGAGTTTTTAGAATGGTTCATTTGTGGGATGCATTGTTTCTTCTTTTATGTTTTTAACTACTTATATGTATGAATGAATGTACAAGAGGAAAAAAAATTGAAAAAATGCATGGAATGTCATGTATGGAAGTTCTTTCATTCCCTTTTGAGTTGGAAATTCTTGCGTGTGTCACTGTGTGCGATCTTTATGTATGAGGTCGATGAGCAAGGCTTAATTTTAGGATTTTTTCATTTGTGTTTGAATATTTTGATTGCATTTCGAATATTGTTGAAATTATTCCTTTTCATTTTCAGGATTTGGATGGAACACGCACTCCTACCCCCGGAAATTGTATGGTGTCTATCTTGTATCGGTGACGGTCATTGGGTAAGAGTGTGGGATTGACATTGTAGATATATATGTAAATTAATTTGTGTAGCCATCTTAATTTGTGTAGTATTTTGTATTTTGTTGGATAATGTTCATCTAGTAGTATATAGTATACTACTAGTTAATTATGAAATGTTAATCTCCACATTTTGTAGATATTTTTTTTGTCAAATTTTGATAATATACAAACAATTTCTCAATTTTCGTTTTAATTGCAGCGGGAAATGTTTTTTTTTTTTTTTTTTTTTTTTTTTTTTTTTTTTTTCAGATTTTACTACTGCAGGAATTCCATTTACTATTTACAGTGAATTGTAATTTTTTTTAAAAATTACCATTTCAAATCAAGAATGAGACTTGATGTCTGTTGGCTTGATTTGTACAAATCAAGAAAAGCTATATGTTGTTGATCTCATGTCATTTTTGCAACAGATCAATGACAGACGACAGTTTCTTGATTTGTATCAAATCAAACATACTTGGTCTGTCATGATTTGTACAATAACAACTACATAAGCTTGTGCTTGATTGTGCAAATCAATTTGTATGTTGCTTGATTTGCAACATATTTGCAACATAATACCTTTTTACAATCTACAATAGATTTATTTCTGTTGCTGTTCAGCAACATATTTCTGTCACAAATATGTTGCTGAACAGCAACAAACCCAAAATCTGTTGCTAACTTCAATCTGCGACAAGGAGTTCAACAACACTTCTGATCTGTTGCAGAGTCACTTAGCAACAAATCCGTACCAATTCTGCAATAGATTAGTTTGTTGTTGTTTATTTTTTTTCTTGTAGTGTATGTCTTCAACTTATGTGACTTCATTGAAACCATAAGAGCTATTAAGATCTAGCTATTTATGGACTAAATCATTGTAAATGAAGAGTTTAAGCTCACCTAGCCTTGTCTTAACTCCATTTGCCTTCCAAGCTTGTTAGACTTCTTGTTTTCCCTTCTTTGCTTTATTATCTAGCCATTGTAAGCTTCAAATTCACCTTGAACCCCCAATTTTCATAAACCTTAGCAATATTCCCAAAATCCCTCTAGAACATGAAAATTTGGCGAAGTCCATTATGATTTCCACCCTTTATACCATTCATTAATAAGGTAATTACAAAGAAATTAATTAAGCTAACTTAGCTTAATTAAGTCTCAATTAAATCTCTACATCTCACCTCTACACATGCTAAGTGTCATCCATCGGGTCAAATGACCATTTTTCCCTTAGAATATTAATGTATCTAACATGCAACCCATGCCATTCTCTAGATGAATTAACCTTAGTTTTCAACATATTTACCATTTGTACTATAAGTGTAACGACCACCTACTTTAACCTAGATAATTAGCATAATCTGTTAATCCCAAATGATTAATGACCCTAAACCTTGACTGACACTGGTCGGCGGTGAGGAAACCCGATTAGGTTCGATCAATATACCTACATGTGTAGTGTGCGTTTGTTACTTCATGTTGATGTGGTTTGTATAGCTATTATTAAGTTAAGTTTAGGAATCAATAGATATTAAATTCCTATAGTTTGAATTGAATTAATCTTATAATTATAATCATTAGATTAACCTTGAGACACGTATGTGAAAGGTGACGAGTATCATGATAATGGAAATGTCACTTTAGATCTATATGCTTAGGCTGCACATTGAGACATCCCCTGTGACATCCAAGAATTTTATAAACTTGACTAGGCAGATAAATAAGTATTTTTGAATTTAATTTGGGATTTAGGTATTCGAGGTGGGACCCACGTATGGCAGCCCCAAATTTCAGGCCGCTTTGGGACCCACCACGTATCCACGTCACCAAGCCTTTCCACATCATGGCCCGCTTATCCTTGATGCCCCGTGATCTACTTGTTTGCTTACACTTTTCCAGCTAACCCTAGTTACGCTAGTTAATCTTTACATCGACATTAATGATATAGTTAGCTGTTTAATTAATTTATGAAGTTATATTACAATTTACAGCAGAAGTCTTAAATTAAGTAAGTTATGTAGTATTTAACAATCCTAAGTAGTGGAAAACTCGGCAAAAGATACCATGTATATATCAAAGCGAGATAAGTATAACAAAAGTCTCATATACATGTAATCAGTGTTTTATGGTTCCCAAAACCTAAAAAAAGTAAAATAAATACATACTGATATCACACACGAGCTAGCTCCACAATCTCAGAGGTAGTCGCCCAGTACATCCTTTCCCTTGGCCTTGTTCGTCGAATGATCTGCACTCAGTCACCCATTAAATACAGTGATGAGTCTAGTGAGTTAAACCCCAAGAGAAGTCTACACAATATTCATGAAATAAAACTAGTCATCTACGAGACATGCAAATATAACACCTAGCAACAATACGTCATATTCTTATGAATGTAGGCAGCACACGACAAGCAAAATCAGTAGCATGAAATAATAAATAACATATACCAATTAAACGTGCTCGAAAATAAAGCATTAATCAGTAAACATCTGTATAATCACGAGAAAACCCTGTCCTACACGAGCTAGTAATCGATAAATTGAATATGGACCACATATATACTTACAGGCTTACAGTGACTAAACCCCAACTTCAGTAAACGACATGGTCCCTTCCCGATGCTGTTACACATCAGAACCACCCTAATCCCTCCCGACGGTCGTAGATATATTCTACTACCATCGACACGAGCACTGTCACAAGTAACATGTGCGATTTAGCCACAACTAATATATACGCAAATTGAAATAGGAGTAAAAACCCCATGTGTGCCCACCAGCATTCACACATGTAATTCGATAATGATAAAACAAACCGTGAATTCTGGGAGGCACTCCAATGGGTTTACATACCACAATCCGTGCTCCGATTTCCCGGACTCCCGTAATCCGACCTTATTAGCTCCCCGATACATGAGCTACGGTCCACTAAATCCTTGAAGTCCAATTTTACATATTTAGTATGATTATAGGTGTTTGGGTATGTATTTAAGTCCAAAATCCCAAAACAGACCTTGAAATTTAGTTTCTTTCTGTCGTTAGCGCGCTAATGGGTCTACCTAGCGCGCTAGGTGGAGTTAGCGCGCTGGGGATCTGTCTAGCGTGCTACTGTTCTTCATTTTGAAAAATAGTTAAGTGCCCAGAATCTTTAGCGCGCTAATCAGTCTAGTTAGCGTGCTAATTACCATATGGGACATAATTCTCTATGTGACATAATTCTCAACTAGAGAATTCTGTCTCAAACTCCCCAATTAGCTAACTAGACCCATTTAACACCATCTCCATATCAAATTGACCTAAATACAATAATTAGAACAACCTCAGAATAACAATTTGATCAATTTCCTCAAATCCCATAAATTTACTAGTTTTCCTAATTTCATCGCAAGCACCAATTTATTCAAAACCAGTTGTAAATCCTTAAATAAAAATTGATCACAAAACATATATTTCATCAATTTTTCATCAAAACCAGGGATCTAACCCTCTAATTCGAATTTTATCAAGAACACACGAAATTTGGGTTCAAATGAAATGTAGGAGATGAAGACAACAATTTGACCACCAAATTCTAGAAATCCAGCCCCAAACCTCTCTCTTCTCTCTGATGTCCCAGCAATGTAGTTGGTTCAATTTGCATGTGTTGATTAATCATCCTACATATATCAAAGCGAGATTTATTTCTAGCCATTGATCTCCATGCATTTACGTATCCCGAGGTTTATGTAATGGCACATCTTGCCACTTAGCCCACCTACACTCTACTATCTAAACTCAAGTGACACTAATTACCTACTTACATGACTTCTAGATGTGCCTACACGTATCTGTATGCAAATCATATGGTTTCCAATTAATTAACCAAACAATAGGCCTTGATTTATTTAATTTAATTAAACTATTTTAGGCCCATTATGATACATTTGGTTATTATTTTTATTTATCAAATTGATAAATTTGTGATCCCACTAACCCTCGACTACCCGACACCCAATGCCCCGCGTCTCGGCACACACTTCGAGGTACGCTATAGCCTATTGTTTTAATTTAATCAACTTAGCCTATGATTACATTACCCATCTTAATTGTTTAACTGGTCAAGGTAACGTGAATTAGTTGAGTTTCCTAGTGTACCCGTAGTTCACCTACCCGATACCCGCGTTTGCACGCTTTTCAAGGCAAACCCCTGTTGCACAAACTCGCCCGAAAGCAACATACACATATGCGGTGCCATATAATAATAATAATAATTTAAACGCCACAATACACAACCATCATCCATAAATAGTATATTTCCTTCGGTTCTCGTGTCTGAGTCGACCGAGTTGTCCAAGTAACACCCGAATTACGACCGTTAATCCCCGAGATTAACGCTAATCCTAGTTTAATTGATTTGGGCCGTTACAATTCTTCCGAACTAGGAGAAATTCTATCCTCGAAATTTAAATCTCGAGTGAATTCTTGTGCATATAACCTATCCATGTGTAACTAGACCTCACACCTAGATAATATCCTTCTACAATCCCTTGAACACCCCCACTACTCCCGTTGTAGGGAGCGTAGTGTTACCCTGAGACGTAGGTGCATGTTGCCGAGGTGGTCAAAATTAGTCACTCTCTTTCCAACATCCCCACAACCTATTCTCAGTTCTATTTTCGTGTTCAAGTTTCCCTAACCCAGTTACCTAACACCAGTAAATATAAACCTCTCATATCATGTATCCCAACATAATAGTCCTAACCAACCATCAAATACCATAACAATCCCATGCCATGCCATAACCTACCTTAGTTCACCATGACAATTCCATGCCATGCTACGACCTATCCTTTCTCACCATGACAATCCCATTCCATGCTACGACCTATGATAATCCCATGTCGTAACACAATAATCTACCATCATACCAATATGATCTGCCATGGTACCATCATGGAATCACTATGCATGCATGAACTTGAACTTTAATTATTAAAAAAAATTGCAAATCACATACCCTAAACCCACTGCTGGGACATCTCCCAACTTGGCTGAGTCACCACGTGCACCGACTCTTGAGTTTGCACCAGTGTCACCACTGATGGAGTCATTGATCTATTAGGAAAATCCCTCTTGATGTGCCCTTCTTACTCACGCTGCCAACATGCAGTCGAATAACCATATTTGGACCTCCAGCCTTAACCCTGTGATCTCCAGTCCTTACCTCCCCGGTCTTGTACCTATCTCAACGGCGACGCTGGTAATGTGGGTACAACATAAGCTCTGGCTACTTGATCATCATCTCTATGGTTTCGACTGTATTGTCTGTCCTCTCAATCGTCTTGATCTCTCTATCTCTTCTGTCCAGAACTCTGTCCAGTCTGTACCTCTGACCCAGTGATACGCGTACCCTCTCTCTGCATCAAGAAGGTCTCGTGTGCCAAAGCTTGATCGAATATCTCCTACAGAGTATGAGCTCCAGATGCCACTACCGCCTCAACAATCCTGCCATCAACCCCTCATGTGAAATAATATATTTGTATTCCTCAGTCCTAGCCGCATCCATAGCGAACTAAAGTAGATACCAGAATCGCTCCATATACTGTATCAGTGTCCGGTTACCCTGTTTTAGAGTAAAAAACTCCATCAATCTCAACCTCACCTCCATGGGTATATACTAGTCGTCGAATAATTCTCTAAACTCAGCCCACGTCGTTGGCTCTAGATGGGTATCTATATATGTAGTCCACCAGACTGCTGCACGACCTCTTAAACATGCTCTAGAAAAACATGCCTGAACGTTCTCATCATTCCTCATCATCTTTTGGAGACGCTGATGAGACACTATCCACTTCCCTGTCGCTTTAGGGTCACCGCCTCCATAGAAAAAACCTGGCTGAATCTTCATGAACTCCCTCAACATCTTTGCCTCTGGAGCTAAGACGAATCGTGACGAAGTAGTAGTCGACTGATCTGTAGTCGTAGGTGGAGGCATAGGATTCAACGTCTCCAGTGGAACAACAACAATTGTAGCTCTCTCTGCCTGTGTTTCCGTAGCTACTATCTCTACAGGCGTTTGAGGAACAACTGTCCCCGTACGTCCTATAACTATTATCAAGTCTTGGGCTGTTGCAACCGCTGTAACGAGTGCCACCAATGCGACGGTCTGATCCCGTAATAACCGCAGTACCTCAGCCATCTAAGTCTCCTAAGCCGAATGTTGATCCTCTACACTCACCGTAACAAGGGAATCCCTAGCTACATCGCTAGTCTATCCAGTCTCACGAGGCATAGTAGACTGTCCGTCCATGATTTACATCGAGTACCGTGCTTCAGATCAACCTCGATATATATTTGCATATCATATATATAACATAATATAACATGTATATAAACCTACACTACTCTTCTCAAGTCTGCTTCCCAACTAGGGTTCTAAGTCAGGATCTTTGGGTTTCCACATCTAATGTTTGTTTATTTGAGTTTTATTCTCTTTTATTTAAACTACTTTCGAGGCTTCCTCGAACCTCGCTCTGATACCAAACTGTGGCGACCCCAAATTTCAGGCTGCATTGGGACCCGCCACGTAGCATTCAACGTCACCAAGCCTTGCTACGTCATGGTCAGCTTATCCTTGACACCTCGTGACCTGCCTGTTTGCTTACACTTTTCCAGTTAACCATAGTTACGCTAGTTAATCTTTACATCGACATTAATGATATAGTTAGCTGTTTAATTAATTTATGAAGTTATATTACAATTTACAGCAGGAGTCTTAAATTAAGTAAGTTATGTAGTATTTAACAATTCTAAGTAGTGGAAAACCTGACAAAAGATACCATGTATATATCAAAGCGAGATAAGTATAACCAAAGTCCCATATACATGTAATCAGTGTTCTATGGTCCCCAAAACCCAAAAAAAGTAAAATAATTAAATACCGATATCTTACATGAGCTAGCTGTACAATCTCTGAGGTAGTCGCCCAATACCTCTTTGCCTATGGCCTTGCTCGTCGAAGGATCTGCACTCAGTCACCCATTAAATACATTGATGAGTCTAGTGAGTTAAATCCCTAGAGAAGTCAACATAATATTCATGTAATAAAATTGGTCATCTACGAGACATGCAAATATAACACCTGACAACAGTACGTCATATTCCCATGAATGTAGGCATCACACGACAAGCATAATCTGTAGCGTGAAATAATAAACAACATATACCAATTAAACATGCTAAGAAATAAAGCATTAATCATTAAACATCCGTATAATCATGAGAAAAACCTGACCTACACCAGCCAGTAATCGATAAATCGAATAGGAACCACGTATATACTTACAGGCTTACAGTAACTAAACGCCAACTTCGGTAAACGACATGGTCCCTTTCCGACGCTGTTACACATCAAGACCACCCTAATCCCTCATGACGGTCGTAGATATATTCTACTACCATCAACACGAGCACTTTCACAAGTAAACTGTGTAAGTGATTTAGCCACAACCAATATATACGCAAAATGAAATAGGAATGAAAACCCCATCTATGCCCACCAGCAGTCGCACATGTAATTCGATACCGATAAAACAAACCATGAATTCTATGAGGCATCCCAATGGGTTCACGCAACTCAATTCGCGCCCCGACTTCCCCAAACTCCCATAATCTGACCCGACTAACTCCCCGATACTTGAGCTACGGCCCCCTAAGTCCCTGAAGCCCAATTTTACATATTTAGTATGATTATAGGTGTTTGGGTATGTATTTAAGTCAAAAATCCTAAAATATAGTTTTTTTTTCTATCGTTAGCGCGATAATGGGTCTACCTAGCGTGCTAGGTGGAGTTAGCGCACTAGGGGATCTGTCTAGCACGCTATTGTTCTTCATTTTGAAAAATAGTTAAGTGCCCAGAATCATTAGCGCACTAATCGGTCTAGTTAGCACACTAATTACCCTCTGTGGCAGAATTCTCAACTCGAGAATTCTGTCTCAAACACCCAATTAGCTTACTAGACCCATTTAACATCCTCTCCATATCAAATTGACCTAAAAAACAATTAGAACAACCTCAGAACAACAATTTGATCAATTTCCTCAAATCCCATAAATTCACTAGTTTTCTCAATTTCATCCAAAACACCAATTTATTCAAAACCAGTTGTAAATTCTTAAATAAAAATGATCACAAAACCTATATTTCATCAGTTTTTTCATCAAAACTAGGGATCTAACCCTGTAATTCGAATTTTATCAAGAACATACCAAATTTGGGTTCAAATGAAAATGTAGTAAATGAAGAAGAAGATTACCTAGGTTTTATTCACCAATTTGACCTTCAAATTTCTGAAATCCAGCTCCAAATCTCTCTCTTCTCTTTGATGTCCCAACAATGTTGTTGGTTCAATTTGCCTTTGTTGATTAATCATCCTATATATATATATCAAAGTGAGATTTATTTCTAGCCATTGATCTCCATGCATTTACGTATCCCGAGGTTTATCTAATGGCACATTTCTTACCACTTAGCCCACCTACACTCCACTATCTAAACGCAAGTGACACTAATTAGCTACTTACATGACTCCTAGATGTGCCAACATGTATCTGTATGTAAATCATATGGTTTCCAGTTAATTAACCAAACTATAGGCCTTGATTTATTTAATTTAAATAAACTACTTTAGGCCCTTTATGATACACTTGGTTAGTGTTTTTATTTATCAAATCGACAAATTTGTGATCCCACTAACCCTCGACTACCTGGCAACTAATGCCCCGTGTCTCGGCACATACTTCGAGGTACGCCATAGCCTATTATTTTAGTTTAATCAACTTAGCCTATGGTTAAATTACCCATTTTAATTGTTTAACTAGTTAAGTTAACGTGAATCAGTCAAGTTTCCTAGTGTAACCGTAGTTCGCCTACTCCATACCCGTGTTGGCACACCTTTCGAGGTGAACCCTCGTCACACAAACTCGCTCGATAACGACATATACACATGCAGTGCTATAAAATAATAATAATTTAAACACAACATATACACCACCATAATCCATAAATAACGTATTTCCCTTGGTTCTCATGTTCGAGTCAACCGGGTTGTCTATGTAACGCCTGAATTATGACTGTTAATCCCCAAGATTAACGCTATTCCTAGTTTAATTAATTTGGGCCTTTACACCACGTGTTATGGATTGAAGATCATAAATCTTGATATTATTTTAAGTATGTCGTGTGCCTATTTGATGTATTATATTCTATTTGAACACGAAATAGGGTTAAGTAGAAAGTATATGTGGTGTATGTGAGTTCTGGAGTGCGTTGGAGAATTTTCTCCTATTTCGATAATTTTAGGGTATTATCTTTAGATACATGTGGAAATGAATGTCGAGATAGTTCAAATGTTACCTATACTATCGTTTCGAATTTCGTAAAAAATAACTGTAATTAAATTTAAAAATTTGAATTTCTATATTTAAACGAAATTAATGATCCGACGTGGGCCTCACACCTCGATTAGCATGCGATATCAGTTGTTTGAAAGTTGTGGAATGCTTTGGTAAATTTTACAATTTTTGACGGAATTAGAGTATTTTTCGGGGATTTATTTGGACGTAAATCGAAGAGATAATCATGAAATTGAATAAAATAATAACTAAATTGGTGGGTTGCCTAGTGACACACGGGGTCGATGGTGACATGTGTGGGATGTAAAATAGTGTGCATGCCTAAGGTTGGTTGTTGGTGCGCGTGGCGAATTTATAGCCGTGAATATATAGGTGTATATGTATATATATAATATAGTTTATATATAAATATATAAATCACTCCTATAGTTTGAATTAAATAAAAAATATACATTGGGTATGCCTTGAGATACGCATAATGTGATCATCATGGAGTTGAAATGGTTAGACGATTTGGTGGTTGATTGTGAGGTGTGACATGCATCGAGATGCGTGTTGTCCAATCTTAAGGAAGACAATATATAAAATACGTGAATTATTAAATTTGCATCCGGATTCGTGCGATGCAAATCTTGAAGAGAAATTCTTATATATATATATATATATATATATATATATATATATATATATATATATATATATATATATCCTCAAACCAATACACCGCCTCATTCAATTATTTTGGAGACAAAGATTGACCTCGAGAAACATACTACGTATCTTGAGGAAGATAAAAGATTTATATTATAGAATGATAATCATTAGATTTGCCTTGAGATTCGCATGATGCGAATCTTGAGAAAATCTAATATATAATTTGGAAACAAAGCATAACATATTCCTTATCTTCCCCTTTTTGATATAATTCGAACCAGAGGGATTTTATTGAGAGAAAGATCAAAAATTGAGAAAGAAAGAGAGAGAGATCGAGAGGGAGAGGAGATCAACGAGAGGCCGAAGACCAAGGTGAGTTGTTTGGGTTGTTGTAGTTATTGTTGTTGTTTCGTAGTTGTTTGTTGTGATGTCATTAATTGTAGAGGGGAGAGGTGGTTCGAATTATTGAGGGTGGAGAAACCGTGAGGGAGGCGAGAGGAAGAAGATAACTGAGAAGGAGATGATGGTGGGCAATTGGAAAAAAAAAAGAATCGAAATAGAGAAGCATACCTTCTCTGTTTCATTTTTAAGAGAGGGGAAGGGTTGGGGATGACCCCGAACCGGGTTCGGTTCGGTTGGACCGAACCGGGCCGGTTCTGGGTCAAACCCCTTCCCCCTATATATAAATATTAAAAATAATTAAATAAAGTTCCTAAAAATAAGGAAATTATGAAAAATGGAGTTTTTGGTTAAGTTAATGGAAATTGGAGGTTTTTATAAAAAATGAGGAATTTGAGATTTTCTTGATAATTTATACCGGGTATTTCCTCGTAGCACGCGTTACGATACCCTAAAATATTCAAAATTCAAAAAAATTATTTTAATGCATAGTTTAGGGTAATTTTCGATTTTGAACCATAATTTGGAGAAAAAATGAAGTCAAGGCATTGGATAATTTATTTTGGAAGGATTTGAGGGGTTTCGAGACGTGATTGGGTTTAAATTGCAAATAATTGAAAAAATGGTGAAGTTGTTGTGAAGGCTTATAGGAAGTTTTAATGAATTGTAAGACCGCAATTGGACCCTCGTGTGGACTAGTTTACCGACTCAGAGCTCAAGGGAGTTGCGATATCACGTTTGTAAGCTTAAGTAAATCTCATAGTAACTTTACATTTTATGATTATAATCTCGTATAAATTGCATTGATCCTTGATATTGCATTTTTGTTGTACATGCATACACGGGTTGAGAGGATAAGGCAGTTTGAGTCTCCTTATGGTGTGTATTACAGGGGTAGAACTATTTAGTTTCTACTTGACTGTGTGCACATGGTATATTAAGCTACTTGACTGTGTATTACATGGTAGAACTTATAGTGTCTATCTAACTGTGTACATAATAGAACTATATTATGCTTGAGGGGTTAGAGTCACTGATACTTTGCTACGTGATTATCATGAGATCACGTTGAACCAGATTATACTTTGATAGACCCGAGGAACGAGACTCAATTGGTTATCCTCTCCGAGCATGAGTCCTTATTATTGTTTACTTACCACTTTCAGAAAATGTTATCTGATTGTAGTGGGATAACAAAAAGGGATGAATTCACGGCTGTATTTAAATTCCTTGGATTATATTCTTTGTTTAATCTCTTGGATTATTATGCATTTGATTATTACAGGTGTACTAAATAGTATGAGATTTACTTGTATAACATTATCGAATTTTTATAATTGGATAATGACAGGTTTTAGCGGCGACGAGGGAAAGGAAAATCTTTCAGACTATATGTGACTTGCTTAGTTCTTTTCTCTCTATTTGTATTATTTTTTGAATATAATATATTATATAAATGGGGTTTTAGGTTCGAGTGTGATTATGATTTCCTTTGGAAGGACTGGAATGGTTTTTGGACGAATTGAGATAACTTTTGAATTAATGTAATGACAGTTTAAGGATTTTATAAATCCGAGAAAGGTTAGAATGAATCAATAAAATTTGAGAATGCAATATATATTGTTATGGGTGGATTGTGAGTCCTTTGACATTTTCACCAAAAATGAGCAAGTTTTGTTGAAGATTTTTGAAGGCCATAATTTTTCAATCTAGGTTTAAAAATAGAGGAGATGCTGTCGAAAAACTTGTAAGGAATTTTAAGGATAATGTGATCAATGTAAGTGAACTTTAAGGATTATATAATTAATTTTTACAGAACTTTAAGGTTTAAGATTTACTTTAGAATCCTTTAGTGGTTGATAATGTTTTATAAATGAAGATTACAAGATCTTATTCTTAATTGTTTATTGATGGAGAGGTTAAGGCTGCTAGATTATCAAGGGAGTAAGGTAATATAGGCTGGTTAGATGCCCTAATTAGGTGGGGTCTTACATCTCCTATCCCAATTAGGGCAATATTTGGCTTGAAACCCTAATTAAGCCCCGATACACCAACCATACTAAATTAGAGCCAACAACCTCTTTTTTGATACTTGATAAGCACAACTTGTATGTGGATATTGAATAATAAATCAAAGTCATAGGAAGAGAAAAATTAAAACTTTTTGATAATACATTTGATATACATAAATCTGGAGTTTATCAAATCCAAAACATTGTTATGGCCTAAATTCCTAATCCAAGTTTACATCCTCAATCAAGATTATGAACCCGTGACATGGGAACCACATCAAGATATGTGCACTGACCGAGGCATATGGCTGAGGTATATGTTAGATTTGTTGTGATGTATGCCTAGTTTATTATATATGTGTAGACTACTATGTCACTCATACTTGTATTTAGATATCGAGTAATGAGCGAGGACGTGCCTTGACATGCGTGCCTGCATGGGAACAGGGTAGAAAGCGACGTGGTAAGTTTAATTTAAATTTATGTGACTTAAATAGCTAAATCAATATGCCTATGGTTCAATTTATATAAATGAAGCCTAAGTTAGAAAGATAAAACATTAGTTATCGATGTTCATCGAGATATGTGTGGATACATCACAAGATCAATTGAGTTATAATGTGTGTTGCCAACGATGAGTTAATGGATTGTGGGGTCATTTGGTGAGCCATTAGATTAAGCTAGAGATTAGTGTACACAAAAAGATCAAGGGCTATAGTTTAACCTTATCTATTTTTATATAAAATGGATGAGATGAACATGCAAATCATTTGCATTTGTTCAAGAGAAGGAGAGAAAGGTCTGGAGAGGAAGATCAGTAGAGGTAGAGTAGAAATTTCGGTGAATTTAAAGAAGCAGGATCAAGGTAGAGGTGTTTTAAAAATTGGTAAGCTAGTTTACACATATAGTTTTATAAAAAATTGATGATTTGATGATTATATTTAAAGTGTAAGCTATTTTTACACTTGAGGAGGATGTATTGGGTCTTTAGTGGAAGAGAACAAGGATCCAAGGTGATGGAGATGGCCATGTGGGGGAGAAAACTCAGAATTTGAAGTGCATAATTTCTTGGTTTTCCTACACATAGCGCGCTAGGCATGCTTGGTAACCCGCTACCTACGTGTAGTGCACTAATAAGCGTGAGTAGCGCGTTTAGGGAGTCTCTAGCGCATTAGACATGATACCCAACGCGCTACGTGCTTTGGACAACATAATTTCTACAATGTGGATATGGACTTTAAAAACCTTTAACTTAGTTTAAACTTATACAAAACCATCTGAACACACTCTAAAACATATTTAATGATATTAGGAACCTATTGAAGAGTCTTGAGGGTTCGGGTATGCGTTTTGAGGTTTCTAGAGGCCAGTTAAGCTAAGAAATTTGCGTGATTTGTAAGTAAACTGATTGAGATATTTATTTTTATTTCTTTACCATTATGCTTTTTATTTAGAGTCATTTAGACTGATTTACCTATTGTACTCTAGATGCCATCACTTTGTTGTTCTACCTCATTTCATGATTTTGTTATCATGGCACTGTTTGATGTTTAAATGGTTTCATTGATTCTAAATCATGAACTATGTCGTTCTTGATTGTTGAGGAATTTATTCAAAGGCGATAGCATGCTATTAGATAGGTGATTTATAATATTGAAAATATATTTCCTTTTGTGTATTAGTTATGCAATTACATTGTTGGATTACTAGACTGTATCATTTCTTGAATTGTGAAAGTAGTTCTTATATCTAGGACCATGATATGATAGAGATGGGCGCGGCATATGAAGTCACTAGATTTCTAAGGTTATCGGCATCTCACCAGTAGCTTGTGCAGCACACGGAGTATGAGACCCTGGGTTGTTGACAAGTATATTTACACGTGTGATGGACATTTATGAGGATGTGAAGGCATTTATGAGATTGTTTATGCCCTAAATAATGGAATAAGCCTGACGTGATGTAACTTACGACCGACCGGCCCTAGATCATTACTACTTAGTCAAGTGTCAGTTTCATATTTTTTAACTAAAGTATCTTAGAACATGATTCTTTTTCACCATAATTGCTATTGTTGTGCTTTCAGATACTTGTTGTATGTTTTGGAAATGTGGATAAATGTCTCTCAGTGTTGCTTTCTACTTTCTTGTACTCACCATCCTTTTTATAACGGTGGGTGCAGATCTACTGAGTAGGAGACCAGACAATGAGAAGATTGGCTACTACCTCTGAGCCATTGGAGTGCTGCTACTTCAAATTTTGTAGGCTTTTGAGATTTTGTTGTATGACTTATATATGTCTTTATATACTTTTGGTGTATATATGGGTTGAGAGATAGTTGTTTTGACCAGACACATGATGATATATTGTTATCGTCGTTTTGTTATATATATGCATATGGCCTTTGTTTCTTGGTTTCCACACATTTAGGATTTATATTAATGGCTTCCGCTAACTTATTAAGACTTGCACTGAACAATTTTTAAGTTTCTAAAATCTTAATTAACTCTGAAATGTTAAATAGTATAATAATGGTGTAATGCTTATTTTGAAAGTAACTAATGAGAACATAAGATTGAAAAGGCTGACTAATACGTTGTTAAGTTCTATATGGTTGAGATTAAGGCTTCATGACAGGATTAGGCCTGGCTGTGCCCTAGTTTAAGGAAGGGGTTGTCATAGTTTGTATCAGAGCCAACTTCCTCAATAAGCAACGTATAAACTTGAATAAAACATAAATTGTTGATGTGGAAATTAGATGATCTTTGCCTAGAAACCATTAGTTGGGAAGTGAGTGAAAGTGAGAATAGGGATTTCTTATATGTACGTGTTAGTTTCTATATGTATATATATGTGATATCTACGCAGTAGCTAATTCACATTCACTATCAACTTGCAGACACCAATGGCTGATTCACGCGACAGCGGGGATGGAGGTGCTAGTGGCAGCTAGCATCCTATTCCACCTACTGATGACTATCAGAGGCTATCTAATCAAGTATCAAATCAAGGACATCAGTTAGCTGACTTTATTGTTATGATGACAACTCATTTTGCACCAACCAGTACAAAACTTTAACGTTATCGGCACCAGAGCTTCCTATTACGACGCCAACAACTTCGATAGTACAGACTATTACGGTTTTGATAGTACTGGTAGGAGAGATAGTTGATACAGTACCATCTCCTACCCTTACATCTTCTAGTACGTTAGTCAAGGTTTAGTTGGTGAATTATTTCATCAGACTGAAGCCAGTTTAGTTTGACGGACATAGAGACGTTGAGAAGGTAGAGAAGTGGATATTGTCTCAAGAGAAGCTCCATAAGGTTTTGAGGATTGATGATAGACTTTGAGTTGAGATTTCATCGTATACACTATAAAGAGACGCCGATGTTTGGTGGTGTGCTGCAATAGCTTTAGATGGTGACTTTGATTATAGGGATGCATTCAAGAAAAAGTTCTATCAGCAGTACTTCCCACTTACGGTGATTAAGAGGTTGAGGAATGAGTTCATGATCTTGAAACAGGGAGCTGATGAGTCAGTGATGAGCTATAGAGATAGATATGGCTACCTCAGGCAGTTTCCTGGAGATTTAGTGAGAGATGACTCGGAGGATGTGTATCACCTTGAAGATGGACTGAGACCATACATAGGGTTTTATGTGGTCAGTTTAGGTGCTAGGACTTTGAGTGAGATATATGAGTGGGCACGTTCTCACGAGACCTACTATTTAGGTAAAGTTGCAAATGAGACAAAATTGGGACTAATGTTGTCATCGGATCAGGTCACAAAGTTTGAAAGGATGAGAAAGAGGGGCAAAGAACAAAGGAGAGGAGAGATAGGTTCTCAGGGATCATGGACAGCTACATTAGTTGTACCCTATCTATCATACCCTACTCCACCTTATAGTATAGTTAGTAGACCTCCCTTGCACTACCAGTCGGACTTGCACTACCAGCTCCTACTTTACCAGCGCTTCCAGCACCACCAGTGCCATGTTAGCAGCAACAATAGGGTGGTAGAGGTCGAGGTAGAGGTAGAGGTAGAGACCGAGATGGTTCTCGACAGGGACAGAGACAAACATAGGCACAGGTCCAAGATCAGGCATAGGGTCAGTGCATGTCGATTATTTGCTATAAATGTAGTCAAGTTTGGCACATGTTGATAGATTGTCCACAGTCGGTAGTAGTGTACCTACATCAGAGTCATGAAAGAGTTCATATGGTAGCATGGCCAGATGCCAACGTCACACAAGGTCTTATAGATTGTACAATTTCTATTTATGGTAGAGATTTATATGTCTTATTTGATTCGGGTTCTACTGTATCGTTTATTGCTGATCGCGTAATAGGCATCCTAAGGTTGACACTGGTTAGGGTTAGAGTACATTTGATTTTGAGTACCGCAGTCGGGGATAGGGTTTATCTTAATTGTCTATTCGAGGGATGTCTAGTAGAGATAGAAGGGGTAGAGTTACCTGTAGACTTCATGGTTTTCGAGTTTTTAAAATTTGACACATTATTAGGGATGGATTAGCTAGAAGCATACCACACTCATATCGACTATTTCATTAAGATAGTGATATTTGAGATCCCAGGGCGTCCGATTTTCACTTATAAAGGTAGTATACTGAGAGCCGATAGCGTGATAGGTTCACTTTCGACTAGTGGAGAGATGGAGACTTTGGTAGCGTCATATACAATAGTAGAGAGTCAAGAACCCACATTTGAGGATATTCTGATTGAGTGCAAGTTTCAAAATGTGTTTTCGGAGGATTTACTTGGTTTACCATCGCTGATAGAGATAGATTTTATCATTGAGTTCGTACTAGACCAGGCCTATTTCTGTACTACCGTGTCGTATGCCTTTTAAAGAGTTGGAGGAGTTAAGAAGACAACTCCAAAATTTGGGATAGAAGGGATTCATCACCCATTCCATGTCACCAGAGGGAGCACCCGTCATGTTTGTAAAGAAGAAGGATGATACTTTGAAACTGTGTATCGACTACAAATAGTTGAAAAAGGTCGCAATCAGGAACAAATATCCATTGCCACAGATTGAAGACTTATTTGATCAGCTAAGAGGAGCACAATTTTTATCCAAGATAAACCTGAGATCAATGTATCATTAGCTTAAGATCGGGGATGAGGAGACAACATTCAATACGAGATATGGACACTATCAGTTTACATTCATGCCATTTGAGGTGACTAATGACCACGTTGTGTTTAAGGATTTGATGCTTTATGTAATGAGATTGTTTCTTAACTGCTTCATGATAGTTTTCATTAATGATATATTGTTATACTCGAGGAATCGAGAGGACTATGAGCACCACCTCAGGGAGACGTTGAGAAATTTGAAGGAGCAGATTCTACGCCAAGTTCAGCAAATGTGAATTTTGGTTGTCAGAGGTGAAGTTCTTACGTCATGTTGTTGAGGCAATATGGATTGCAATGGATCCGACCAAGATTCAAGCTATTATGGACTGGTTGGCACCGACATCAGTAGTTGAGATCATGATTTTTTAGGGGTTAGAAGGATATATCGCATATTTGTGAAGGATCTCTCGAAGATCGCTTCACCAATCACCATGTTGACTCAAAATGACGTTGTGTTTAATTGTTCCGAGGAGTGCAAGCAGGCATTTGCTCGAATGAAGAGGTTGTTGACCACTGCACCAGTGTTGGTATTACTAGAGGCTGGACAAAGATTTTTGGTTTATACGGATGCTTCTCATACGGGTCTTGGCTGTGTATTGATGCAGGATAAAGGTACAGTGGCTAATGCCTTTAGACAGCTGAAGATACATGAGAAAAATTATCCCACTCATGATTTAGAGTTGGCAGCGGCGATGTTTGCACCGAAGATTTGGAGACATCATCTATATGGAGAGAGATTCATACTCTACTAATCATAAGAGTCTGGAATATCTCCACACAAAAAGAAATGAACATGAGACAACACAGATGGTTGGAGTTCTTGAAGGACTATGACTTTTCTCGAGAGTATCACCTAGGAAAAACTAACATAGCTACTTATGCGCAAGTAGAATACCGATTGGAAATGTCAAAATTGTTAGATGTTATATGACGCATGATTATGGATTATTCAAGGCAGTGACGATGATGAGTCGGTAAGATATTCCTAAAGATACTCGGGTGGTGATATGTGCACAGATGAGGCTATACGCATTGTCTACATAAAGAGTATGAAAGGTTCAGAAAGCCGACATCTTATACCTGAGACTTAGTGAGTTAGCCTAAAGTACTGATTGCACTGACTGGACAAAGATGACAAATTAGTGTCTAAGATTTAGAGGCAGATTTTGGATATCGTTAGCGGCAGAGCTAAGAGATGAGATTCTTCAGGATTTACATCATTACCGATTCACCGTTCATCCAGGCAGGACCAAGCTATGCCATGACATGAGGAGACATTTCTAGTGGCCTAGGATGAAGGCATACATATATGAGTTTATCAGGAACTGTGGTATATGCCAGCAGGTGAAGGCTGAGCATCATAGACCTGGAGGTTTGTTATAATCGCTTCCCATTCCACGATAAAAGCGGGAAGACATTGCCACGCACATTGTCAAAGGATTGTCGAAGACCGCTAGAGGACACGATTCTATTTGGGTTATTTTGGATAGATTGACGAGATCTCCTCATTTCATACCAGTCGCAGCTCATTACAGTTTGACTAGTTGAGTATATTGTTCAAGAGAGATTATCAGGCTGCATGGGGTATCATTGACTATCATGTCAGAGAGATGCTATATATACGTTCAGGATGTGGCAGAGTATGCAGGAGCAATATGATACGCGCCTATAGTTCAACCCAACTTTTCACCCTTAGACTAATGAGCAGACTGAAAGGTTGATTCGGGTTCTTGAAGATATGCTCCAGGCTTGTGTGTTGGAGTTTGACAGATCTTGGGAGGAATACTTATCGTTGTGTGAGTTTGCATGCAACAACAATTACCAGACGAGCATTGAAATGGTACCATTTGAGCGTTGGCTGTTTATAAGGTTAAGTAAATCTCATAGTAACCTTTACATTGTATGATTATAATTTCTTATAAATTGCATTGATCCTTAATATTACATTTATGTTGTACATGCATACACGGGCAGGGAGGATAAGGCGATTCTAGTCTCCTTATAGTGTATATTATATTGTGGTTATAGAACACTATATTATGCTTGGAGGGCTGGAGTCACTGATACTTTGTATCACATGGTTATCGTGAAATCACATTGAATCAGATTATATTCCCATAGTATAGAGGAACAAGACTCGTTTGGTTATCCTCCTTGGGCATGAGTCCTTATTTCGGTTTACTTATCACTAGTGGAGGATATCAACTGATTGTGGTCGGATAACAGAAATGGGATGGATTCACGGTTGTATTTAAATTCCTATGATTATATTGTTCGTTTAATCTCTTTGATTATTACACGTTTGATTATTACAGGTGTACTAGATAGTGTGGGATTTAGTTATCTGACATTATCAATTTTTTTATAATTAGGTAATGACAGGTTCTAGCAGCGACAAGGGAAAGAGAAAGCTTTTCGACTGCTTGTGACTTGCTCAGTTCTTTCTTGCTATGTATATATTGTTTATGAATATAATATATTGTATAAATGGGTTTTTGGGTTCGTGTGATTAGGGTCTTTTTTGGAATGGTTGTAGCAGTTTTGAGATGGACTGGAATGCTGTAGAGTTAAGGTAATAATGGTTTAAGGATTTTGAAAACCTGACATAGGTTAAAATGAATAAACAATTTTTGTGAATGCAATATATATTGTTACGAAGTGGATTGTGAGTCCTTTAGCATTTCAACCAAACTGATCAGGTTTTGTTGAAGGTTCTTGAAGGCCGAATTTTTTAGTGTAGGATTAGAAATAGAGGTGTTGTCAAAAACTTTTTACAGAATTTTAAGGGTAATGTAATCAATCCAATTAAATTTTGAGGTTTGAGATTTACTTTAGAATCATTTGTGGTTGATAAAGAATCATATTTGATAATTACTCTTATAAATTTTTAATTATTTATTGATGGTGAAATTAAGGCTGCTAGATTATCAGGGGATTAAGGTAATCTTTGCAGGTTAGATGCCCTAATTTGGTGGGGTCTGACATATCTATTGTCTTGAATGACATGGATGATGAGCTATTCAAATGATGAGTACTACGGCAACAAATGAGCCAATACAGGAGCAGGTTATGTACAAGCCAAAAAAAGACAACACTTTGGCTATGATAAAGCATGAAGAAATGCATGAGAACGAAACTGAAGTAAGGAAAAATGAACTTGAGATATTCGGGCAACAAAGAATCATTGCCTTGATGAGTGACAAGAAAGGAAAGAAACAATGGAAGGCTAAACAAAAAGATAAGAGAACTTATGAAGAAGCACCGAAAGGTAATGTCAACAAGGTAGTTCCAAGGAAGTCAGAACCAAAGTTCAAGTTCATGTCGAGACTTAAACAAATCAAATGGAGAGATCAAGAAGAGATATACATACTAATAAGCATTGATGGGCACTGGTTTAAAAATGTCTTATGTGATACAGGAGCCTCAGTCAATGTCATGCCAATAATGGACATGTTGCACGCCGATTTGAAAATCAATTGTCTCGATACAAAAAATTTGCAAGTAGTTGATGGCAAGTTGATACCAACTATAGGAAGAGTCTTGAATGTGCATGTGAAAGTGGGTAGATTCGCATTCATCACAGATTTTGAGGTTATGGATCACAACGTAGATGACGATGTGTATATAATACTTGGGGGGCCATTCTTGAACACTGCCAACGCAGACTTGTACACACGAAAGGAGAAGATCATGATGAGTATCGATGAGGACGATGATGCAGAGAAATTTTTCTTTGTCGATGGTGAAGAAGTACATCTGAACGGGAATGACATCATCATCTCTAATCTACAATTGGAGTATCTCGATTTAAACTCGGAATAAACGAGCGGAAAGGCATCAGGCTAATGAACGTTAAATTAAGCGCAAGTGTGAGGCAGCCTAGTGGTTTTTTTTTAAATTTCAAGTTTTCAATTTCAGTTAATTAGTCATTTAGTAAGTATAATTAACATGTTTTACTTTCTAAATTTTGAGAATTTGTGTCGAATGTGCAAGAAAGACCATTTACCGGGTGTAATTCATCTGAATGAAAATGTCTCGCTAACTTAAGAAAGAGCTTAAAATAGCAAAGGAGTTCAACCGGCAAAGGTGAAGTGCACAGGAAAATCACGGGTAAGTTTATATGGAACTTTTATATGTACATGGAGTTCATGCTATCACGACATTTTGTGTAAATGATACATAAAGTCGGAGGAGCGCCAAGGAGGAATAAACGAAAAATACAAGTGAGATATGTGGGCAGACTGCTCGACCTCGTAGCTATAAGCCACGGCGCCGTGAGTATAAGAGAATGCGCCAGTAGGGCACCAGGGAAGACACAACAACACGCCATAACATCCTCAACGCTATGGTAGTGCTGTCACAGCGCCAGCGTTAATGAGGGGTTATAAAACCCCATTTCAATCACTTTCTTCACACTTGCACCCAAACCTCGTTACAACCACCAAGTATAAATCCCTCTAGAGCCAAAGTTTGATAAATTCTAAGTGAGATAAGAGAGTGTGACGGCCCCAATTTCCCACAAATTGGGCCCCGCCAGGCCTAAGCCCACGTGGACCCCCGAGCCAATCTCGCAAGGTCAACGCAGACCTAGTCAGCCTTCCAATCCTTAATTATATGTAAATTCACAATTTTTAAGTTGAGTTATAAATATTTTGCAAGTTGTACACAACACGATGCGGAGCGTGGATCGGCCGACTCCAGATCCGCGACGACGCCAACGCAATCAATAACAGATAGCTAGCTAGCGGCGAGATCGGAAATCGCGAGAGCAGAGGCTCGGCCATTTAGACATTTTAGCATTTTACTTCAAATCATTCAAATCACAACTCGCTTTGGTGAAATGATCAATCGCGTGCGCGATTTTGTTCGATCGCGGTGACGCGCCACCGCGATTGCGCGCGCACGGACGGCCAATGTCCCTGCGCAGCGGGCGGTGTAGCGTTGCCGTGCGCGCTTAGCTGCGGCTGCGTCGCCGATCCACGCCTCCGCATGACGAGCGGATCACCACCACATGCTCTCTCTCTCTAGCTTTCTCTCATGATGAAAACATACATATATACGCTGGGATCCATTTCAAATCAAGATTCGCACGCGGAATAAGATAGGAGATTCGCCACAGCGCGAGGCGTGGCGCGGCGCGCGCGCGCGCGCGCGAAAGTGCTGCTGGCACGGCTGTGGCAACCTGCGGCATCATGCGCGCATGGACGCTCGCGACGCGGTGAACGGCGCGGTGGCGCGTTGTCGACCGGTCGGATGCGCGATTTCGACGAAATCGCGACGACGCGATGGAGGTGATGTTTATTTCACCAAACTGAGTTGTGATTTGAATGATTTGAAGTAAAATAGGCCTAAAATGTCTAAATGGACACCAGGGACTTAGGAGTCGGGTGTCGGGTGCGCGAATCGAGACGCGAACGAGACGTTTTGAGGTTCGCGATTTCTCGAGGTAAGTAAACCAGCTAGGGACTTATACAGTATTTAATTTCTCTCCATTGGTTGTTGTTGTTTATTGTTTTGTGATAGCTTTATTGTTGTTCACGCTTTGTGATGATAGCTATCTTTGGAATTGTTATTGATTGAGTGGGTCCATTGGCAAGCGAGTCATGGTTACTGTTTATCTGCGATATGAGCTCTTATCCGGACGCCGTCGATATCTCCCAATTGAGTGTACGTTGGGGGCTCTTATCCGGGTCTGTGGATATCTCATAGTCGCAAGGGTTAGGGCTGGGAGGCAGGTGTATCGTCTTAACCCGAGTCTGCTGGCTTTTGCCGCGACTCAACGACCTTTTGGTCGGGACTCCTTGTTATTTGGCCTCACTCATTGATGGATTGTTTACAGTCTTGTATATTCATGCGTTCTTTATTCCTTTCGTTCTATTTGCATGAACTTGACTGCTTTGGATATTGTGAAATGTTGTGTATATGTCCTACTGGATTTACTTACCTGGGCTCGTCATTCTCGTGTTTGACTGAGTGCAGAGTCGCAGACGGGTAGCAAAAAGGGAAGGCTCCATAGCTAGGTGAATTTTTGGTATATCTTGTATTTACTCTCCTCTGATGGTAACATATTTACTTGGTTCCACAACTAGGTTGCCTAACTTTTTACATTATTGTTGAGTTATTTATTTTATGTAGAAATTGCTTCCGCTAAACTGTACAACTTGCAAAATATTTATAACTCAACTTAAAAATTATGAATTTACATATAATGAAGGATTGGAAGGCTGACTAGGTCTGCGTTGACCTTGCGAGATTGGCTCGGGGGGGTCCACGTGGGCTTAGGCCGAGCGGGGCCCAATTTGTGAGAAATTGGGGTCGTCACAGAGAGTTTCTAGTGATTAAGAGTGAAAGAAGCAAGTGCATTTTGGATTTGCAAATGGTGGAAAGCTAGGGCTTGATTTTAGGATTTAGTTCAAAGAGAGCTACGGTTCTAGTTTGTCAGAAAAGTCAGAGGGCTTGGATCAATAGAGATTTGGAGGAATGTTCTACACCGAAAACTAATCGAGTATTGAGGTAAAATTTTCAATTTCATTAGTTATACTTTGAATTTTGAGAAATTTTGATGAAATTGCATGAATAGTGGATTTGAGGTTGTTGAGGATAAGGATTTGCAAGTTGTGTGAATGTTGAGCATTAATGTTACCCATAGAGACTTTGTATATGATTTTGCATGATTCGGCATATGAATGATCCATGTGATATGAATTGTGATTTTTAGGTGATTTCAAGACTCGTATTGCTAGTTGCATTTATTGTGTCATTGTTTGAATTGAAGAGAATGTCGAGAACCAGGAAACAAGCTAGCTAAGTTAGAACAAAAGATTTTGAAACATCAACCTCAAGAGATCTCGCAGAGGATCCTAAACCTTTTAAATCAAAATATTTCATTAGTAGAGAGGCTAAGGATAGATATGAGGATATTCATCATAAGGAATTCATTTGTGAGAGATGAATAAAGTTATCAGCCAAATATTACAAACGAGTGAACAATTTCATTAGGCGACAAAATTAGGAGCATGTCACTCAAGATTATAGAGAGAACAAAGTTAAAAGAGTGAGCGGGATTGTGTACGAATTTTACGCTAATACGAAGTTCACTAGAAAAGATGAACTAGTGAAAGTGAGGGGTGTTTGTACCCTTTAATAAGCGTGAAATTAATATCATATATGGGTTGGAGAATTTGAGTATGGTTAGAGCCAAACCAAGTTTCTGGACGATCTATATGAGAAACATTATAACCTATACACGTTTAGAGCCATAAAGAAAACATTGGTGGTCCAAGGATAACCCGGCTAGGTAATGGGAGCTGAGAATGTGTTAAAGCACATCAAGAAATAGATGTTATGAAGGTCTACCGAATGTGGCAACATTTCCTTGTTGCATCGCTATATCTCACCACTAAGCAGAGAGAGATGAATAAGCTAAAGGCGGCTTGTTTATATGAGATTACAAAGAATAGAGAGATCGAAGTCGGTGAGATCATCTACAACAATTTGAGGGAATATATTATGTCCGAAAGGGACAACAATTGTTGTTTCCTATATTGATCACTCAATTATGCTTGAAGGGCAGAGTGCGATTGAGAAATGATGAAGAATTTGATATTAAGGCCCAAGCAACCAAGGATGAGGCTTTCGGGCTTACACTAAAATTACCGGTTGGTTATCAAAACTCTGAGGAGGAGAGAGAAAGAGCCGAGGGTGTTAGAGTTGAGGCCGAGTTATTAGCTAAACAACAAGAGGATCAGGCAGCAGCAGCAGCAGCAACGGAGTTAGCACAAGAGCTGAAAGATGAAGGATATGGAGAAGAGGAAGAGCAACAACAGTAGGGATTTGTTGAGTGCTACAAGCTCATAAACCCACTGATTGGAGAGCAGGGCTTGGATGGTTTTGATGTCTTTCCACCACCTCCTCCACAACAGTAACTAGTACAAACCACGAGAGGACTTGACTCAACGGCAGTAGTGGCTATAGATTGCAAATATGAAGAGACAGTACCAAGAGGACAGGGCACAGTATCAGGCAGCCTCGTGACAATATGAGCAGGATATGTAGAGGAGCGAGCATGACCAACGGAATGGACAACGTAACTTCATGTTTTTTGTCGATCATCAAAGAGATTTAGCTAGGTATGATAGGAGCAGACGGATGAGACATACTGATAGGTCATTTGGTTTTCCGGTAGCACCATCTTATGTATTCGATCTAGATGTGGTGTAGAGTAAGAGAGTGGAGCATCCATTGACACCATCCTACGCTGGAGCTGATGATGCAGATGATGATGATAACGCGCAGTCCTGATGTCTGTGTCTTAGGGTTTCTCTAAACCTGGGGAGATGAAAGATACAATGATACCATCTTATTTTTAAAATTTAAGATATTTTGCTAACTATTTAATCGTTTAAATATTATGTTTAGTTTAGTTTATTTTATATTCAGTGTTATTATATATGTTTGTATGTTTTAGTGTTTTAATGATTTCAGGCTTACTTTTAAACCTTAAGGACAAGGTTTGGTTTAAGTTTGAGGACATCAACACTACACTACATTATAAAAAGTGGTAAGAAAGGTTGAAATAAGGATAAACACTGCATATATGATCGTTTAAATTTTATTTTTGTAGCAGTTAAAAAGGAAAGCATAGTAGTGTATTATTTATTTCATTTACGTACTATTTGTAGTTAATATAGATTAGGCTATGCATAGTAATGTGTAATCAATAAGTAGTTCATTTACATGTTCATGTCTTTAATTGAGGATGAGTATAATACAAGTGTCTTAATGATATGAAACTCAAGAGAATATTTTTAAATTTTTGAAGAAAATAATGAAATGTAACAACAACGGTATGATTTCTTGATTAAAAACCTAGAGTTAGGGAAGACCATGAACTTGAAACAAAAGCAAGAAATTACTAGAACATTTATTGTGGAAAAAGTTAGATCTCTGAGGAATTCTATTATGAGTGTGAATCTTACTTTAAAATAAAAAGTAAATAAAAACTTAGTGCAAAGAAGAGAAGAAATAGGCATTGTAACTGAAAAGTTGGAGTTAACTTTCTTAGTTAAGTGAAAGTGAGAAGTGCTAACAAGAGTTTTAGAAATATATAAAAATGATAGAGTCACACAGGTTCTACAGGAAATGGAGCAGAGAACTTGATGGTTAGAAAAAATGGGAAAACGGAGTCCATAAGAAAAGGAGCAGGGAGCATAAAATAAAAATAAAAGAAAAAAAGAAATGAGAGAAAAATAAAGAAAAGAAGGCAAAAGTTAAAACAAAACTCTTCAAATAAAAGATTTAGCTTGAGTGCGAGTAGCTAATTGAGTTAAGTTTTTATTCCAACTATGTTAAGTCCTATAGGCTCTTGAAGTGCTAAAGTCTACAAAAATGAGTTTGATATATGCTTATTGTGAATTCTTGAGCTTAATGTTAAATCATTAGAGTGTACACTTGCTACTTGAGTGTCGAGGTGAAATAAATTTATGAGTAGTGATGGATTTGGTTGTGATCTACTTTTGTGTTTCGAAAGTGAGTTGTATGTGTTATTAAAGCTACATATTTTGAAAAATATAAGTTTTTGCAAAGAAAAACTCTTGAGTGGATTATTAACTTGAAACTTAGTGAATTAAAGGATACTCAATAAACAATGTAAAATGAACGAGAACTAGGTATTATGAGACTTAATAACCTACATTTTTGCTCGGGACGTTCAAAATCCTAAGTTTGGAGGTATTTGATAAGTAATTATTTAGACATATATATAGGTTTAGTTAGTGGTGTAATTAGTAAAAATATCCCTAAATGAGCTCTAATTAATGGTGTTTATGCATTTTCAGGGAATTAAGGCATAAGGGAAGGAAAGAAGAAAAAATGAGAAGAAAAGAAGCTAAAACCCACCTAAGTGTGGTTGGCGTGGGATGCAAAGGTGGCGCTGTAAGAGCATAAAAGACAACATGGAGGATCTAAGCATGACGTGGGAAAAAAATGAAAAGTGAAGAAATCAAGGCAGGAGGGCGCTGTGGTGACACTGTGGAGCATACGGGACAGTGTTGGATGCTTAAAGCAGGGCGCCGTGGTCACTAAGACAAGGAAAGACACACAAAGGAGGTGGCGTCGTGGCACAACAAACACGGCGTCGGGGGATAAGTGATAGCGCTAGATTAGAAGAAATTAGAAAGTTAGAGTTCTATTTCTAGTTAAATTGTAAAGCAGGGTTTTTAATTGTTATTATGAAGTATAATTAGATGTTAGAACGTGGTAAACTCATAAGATATTAACCAATAGCCACCATCAAAGTATTTTAGCATAGATTTTACTTATTCTTGAGTATTTAAACGATTTGTGGAAAGAAAAAATTGAAGACCCACGTGTGGTGATTCGGGTATTGTGCAATTGATTTGTTTGAAGTATTTCTATTTATCTTTTATTTCAATGAATATCACTATGTGCATGTTTGTTTCAATGATGTGTGAGTAGTCTATTAATCTTAGGGATCAATGGATCTTATGGTATGAATGATATGCTATGAACATGAATAGAAATTGAATATAAAAAGTGCAATGATTAGAATTTGTATTCATTATGAGCGTAATGTTATAGACATCTTGATCACATGTTTATTGATATTAGGTTTTAGAAGTTATCATGGTCATTGAAGCTTTTAAGCCGGACATGAACGGTATAACCGTAAAATACACAACATCGAATGACAATTGTTGATTAGGGGAGCACGGATAGTAAACTTAATTGGTTATGAATCTAAAGATTTGGAACATTAAACCAATGTGGAGCTTACGTTATTTACACCGATAGGTGGAGTTTTAGTTTGCACATTAGAAACTTTTTGGTCACGACAATGGGTTAAAGTGAATTTGAAGGAAATCTATTTATTCTAATTATATATTGCACACAACATATAAAGATGATAAAGTGGTTGAAAAGCATAGTATTTTATTACCTAAGTGAATTTGTGAACTAAGATAGTTTTAATATAAGAGTTTAAGTAAATTGCAGTGATTTGTTAGATTAGTTAGTTATAAATAGTTTTAATATAAGAGTTTAAGTTAATCGTTGTGATTTGTTAGATTAGTTAGTTATAAAAACAACTTGAAAAGGATTTCCTTAGCGATAGATTCATTATAGTTAAGTAAGTAGTGAGTGCATATACCTTTCTCTGATGACGATATTCGTAATCAACGTAAGTTGATTACACTATTACTACAAGCAAGTTGTTATACTTGTGGCACGCGAACCACACCCACACCCCGAGAACTAAAATTCTGTCGATTAATGGTCCAAGGGGACCCAATGTGTGTCAATTATTGAGTGTTCCCACCACACTAGTCGAGTATGTTTTGATAACTCGAACTCTATCCTTTATTTCATTCGCAAACTTGACACCTTCTCTCACCGCTACATACTCGATAGTCTCAGGTGTTTCAAACAATCGATTGAGTTCTATAATTTGCTTAACAAGTAAACATAGAAAGGCACATCAAGAAAAATCAATTGAAATATAAAGAGCAATGAATAAATGATATATTTATTTAGTGAATAATATACAATATATATATGGAAGCGACTATTAGCCCCCCACTACCCTATAACAGCCCCCACTTAATTTAATACATCTTTAAACTAAAATGTATTTAGTCAAAATTACTTAAATAATCTCACTCTAAATCATGAACTTATTTCATTTCTTTTTTTTCCTTCTACTTTCCGCTCTCTACAACCCTCATCAACTTTGCTTTTTACTTTCTATACCCCTTCCCTAAATGAAATCTTAAACTCATCCCCAACTCCTATCTCACTCAATACACTTACCTTCTCCTCTTCTACTTATTTTCACTTTCAATATCTCACCCCAAATTAAACCATAAACTCATTTCATGTTCTCTTTTACTTTCTAATCTCTACACCCCTTCTCATCTCTTTGTATCCATACACTCAACAATTCACATCAAATACAACATCTTAATTATAGTATTTGGTTGAGATTTTGTTCATATTCTTAAATGATTAGAATCTTCTATTTTTGTTGAATCTTACTTTTAAGGATCAAAGAATCAATCTTTGAATGCATATGGAGCAAATTGAGTTAAAGGGGAGAAAAAATGATATGCAACAATGGGTTGGAGGTTGAATATCACAAAGATGAAAAAAGGATTTTCTTTGGAGAAAGAGATGACAAATATAAACTAGGGGTATAATGGAGAGTTTACTAACAATTAAGGGGGGTACTTAGAGCATGAACTAACTTATTGGGGGCTAGAAATAACATTAAATTAAATGGGGGCTAATATAACATATATGGGTGCTAATGCAACTCCCTATATATATACACACACACACACACAAATAGTCCAATTTTGGGAAGCATATATAGCCTCTTTATTAACATACAACATAGTAATCAACAACATACATATTCTCAGCAAAACAACAGGATCGATGAATATTTTCTTTATATATAATAACATGCAATCATCGATTTTGGAATTTCATCCCTAGCTAAATGTTCGAATGAACTGTAAAGTTATCACCATCAACAACGTCGACCCTATTGTTATTAACACAAATGATTAATGGACTCCTAACACGATGTTCTTTATCTTGCCATACTATCTCACCAAAATCATATCTCCCTGATGAATGCTTTGAGGGAGTAACTGTTATATAATACGATCTCTCTTTGCAATGGTTGGAAAAAATCAACACTCTTGGCCATACTATAACATCTACTCCATCAGGCTTTGTAACACTAGCAAAATAAACACCTATGCCTCGACCAACGTAACGTAATGTTCTCTCAATGGTGATTTGAGAATCAAGGTTTGACACTGTAATCGACGGGAGGTTCAAGTGTGCATAAGTGTTCATAGATTCTTTTGGGCAATTAATATTTAGATTTGGAGGGATGAGAAGCATGTTCCTTATTTGTGCTTTATGGTAACCGATACTGCAAAGGAAGATGACATAGTCGCTTATGCTCATATCATAGACCAGCCCTGGATCCATTGCTTTTAGAGGATCTATGTGCCCAAAACCAATATCAAAGGGATCTGCAACCTTCATGGACCCTCCATCGAGAATATCATCTTGTGTTGTGTCTCTAGTGTAAGCTGAACAAATTAATCACGGATTAAGTATAACTACTAAATGTGAAGATTCTCAAAATGAATACATATATTAAGGTGAATATTCTAAAAAGCTTATTAAAGCGATTTATATTAATTGACATTCTCAAATGAACAGCCTTAATTACTAATATATATGAACTTACTTAATTTTACCTGTAGTTGAAATAGCCGATTGAATTGCGGCTTGAGACCAAGTAGGGTGGGCTGATTTGAGAAGGGCGACCACTCCTGATACATGGGGGCAAGACATTGACGTCCCAGATTGAAAATTCCAACTAATCGAGCGACGGTCAATTGGTAACAAAGTTGGAGGAGTATGTGGAGGCCATGCTCCTAATATGTTTATTCCTGGCGCAGTTATATCTGGCTGTAAAAGAGAACACAAAAAATTGAAGTTACATGATTGTTCATTAATTGTGTTAGGCAACTATATAAAGTTGTTATATTTGTGTGATTACGGTATTTTATAGTATTACTATATTCATTTTATGATTATTTTATTTATTTATGAATTGTAAAGCTTTATAAATAAATAAGGGCGTCCTTTTGTATTTATTTTAACCTAATTAATACAATTCATTATATTGACATGGGATCAGAGACAGAGCTCAAATCCAAGGTTGGTCAGACTTTCTAGTCGACGACCGCTCCGTGTTGCTCCCTTCCAGATTGTTGTCGCTGCTTCGGTATTAGAGAAATAACCTTTTTGTATTCAGCTTATATCTTATTCAATTTGCACAATGTTAGGGTCTCTTGGTCAGACATTATGTTAGTCAGTTGGAAGATCTCTCTATCGGTTATTTTACTTGGTTTTTCAGTCAATTATAGTTGTCTGCTTGTTTCGAGGTATTGGCTTGCAAACTCAAATTAGTTCGTTGTTGCTACTTTGAGTTAAAGAGGGGATGTTAGGCAACTATATAAAGTTGTTATATTTGTGTGATTACGATATTTATAGTATTAACATATCTAACTCGTGATTACTTTCCTTATTTATACATTGTAAATCACTATAAATAAGAGCACCTAGTTTAACTTAATTAATACAATTCATGATATTGACAACTTACAAAGTCAAAAGTACTATAAAATAAGGGAGCAACTGGACAGACCTACTTTTTGCTGAGTGTACCCAATTTTTTGAAAAACAATGTTAAATGACCCAACTTCCCTCTATATAAAAGCTTTCACCAATAACCTATTCACCACATCCACACATACCCCAGTGATTGCCCCTCACCTCAAATGAAATCCAAGTGAAACCACATCGATTCGACGCTGTAAGTGCGTTCCCCACCTTTTTTCATATCGACTTCTAGGTATTCTTTGAGTTTTTTTTTTGTTTTGTTTTTGAGTTGATTTTTTTGTTTTTGTTGGGTTTAGAGCTTCAATTTGAGACATGAATCTTGCATTTCGAGCACAAAAAATGTGGATGGAATCAAGCATATCTAGCAATTCTGAGCAAAACTCACTAATTGTTTTGTCGCCTTCATGTATTTTTTGGAGTTTCGAGATTTTTTTGGTCCTTTAAGCATCTCTAAAGAGCTCTCAACCGGCTCCTATATGGGTCTTTGAGGAGATCTCGATTGCTTAATTTCCACCGAGACCTAGACCTCTTCAAAGGTCTCAGTGGGAGCTGGATGAAGTCAGTCGAGATCTCTAAAGAGGTCACGACCATGTATGTTTGAAATCTCTTAAGAGGTCTCGACCCTTGTGTTCAAAATCCACATGTCGCGATGTTTATAATGAGGTATATTCAGCAAAAAACGGGGTACATTTAGCAAGGGTATTTTGAAAATTTTAGAAAAGAAGTAGGGTAGGTACGCTCAACAGTTAAAATTTAAAATAAGGGTATAGGTGTGTAAATGCGGTAAACTCAGCAAAAATTGGGGTCCGTTCAGCCACGGCACAATGTGCTTGTGTTTATTTCTCAAAATTATTTCTTATCAATAGATGCGTGCTAGAAGTTATAAAGCCATTTATAAAGATTAATAAAAACTAAATTCATTATATAAATGTTGGAATAATATTTTTTTAGTAAACTTGGAATAATATTTTTGTTTATATCCGTAGGTATCCAAGGCGAGCCTAACCATTCCCCGAGGCCCTGGTGCAATTAGCTTGACCATACCTCAATGGTCCTGACAATCTTGACGGAGCGGGGAATTAAACTTGGAATAATGTATTGAATTATATATAACCTAGTTTGTTAAGCTGCTAATGTACATACCTTGAGAATATCAGGAGCAAGTGAGCTTGGGCCTCTGGACGAAAAGTAAGCAATAGTAGGGGCAGGTGATTGCCCAATTTTCGTTTTACTTGGTGTTACCTCCACCTTTGGTTTCCTTTATATGCAGGCGTATACACATCAAAACATGCATTAAGAAGTTAGAATGCGCGGCCCATTAATCTTCATAATGAATGAACACCAAGCTATAGATACAGTGATCATGCACGAATTAAAAGGAGTGACACTTGCGAATTTATAATGCCAATAAAGAAAATAGGAATTAAAAAACATATAGTGTATTAAAATGAAGTAGGGTTGTCTGACCAAATAAAAAAAGAAGGAAGTAGGGTTGTTCAATATACATTGCAAAATATTAATCCATGCTTGCCAGGTTAGTTTTTCGTTTCATATAAACCTTTTGTATGCACACACATGAATTCAATAGAAAAAGCTGGAAATGACTGCATGCTTACTTTTGAGATAAACCAATGTAATCAAGTATTTCTGTCCCTTGGTCAATGTTGACCCGAATGGTAGGTATGATATCCACATCTGGGATTTGCTCAGTCATAGCCTCTGCAAATATTAGACCAGATGCATTGGCTAACAGTGCTGCTATTGTCGCACTTCCAATTGTTACTGGTCCTATGGTGGAGAAACACAGAATAAGCTTTCCTGAAGCTGTTTTGTTATTCCAATTTCGAGCTTTGCATATCCTGCGAATTCACTCTATTTTGATTAGGCGTCGCATACTAAAAGTATACGATAAATGGAACTATATATAGAGGGGAAGAGAGAGAGAGAGAGAGAGAGAGAGAGAGGGGTTGGGGGGGGGGGGGGGGGGGGGTCACCCATTGTCAAAATAGCTAATTCCATCATCTAATATGGCTTTAATTTGCTTGCTGTTGAAGCTTTGCCCCTATAGCAGTGTACACACATAAATGGTCAATGACTCAAATGATGATATATGATTTATTCAAAATGTACAAGCTAGATCATAATAATTTAAATTCTATAAATTTTTAAAGGCTTCAAGCAGGTCAGGCCAAAGACATTATTATGATGAGAAGAATAATCTGAAAGCAAGTTTTCTTGCCAAGAAATGAACAATTTTAATTGCAAGTGTAAATTATATATCAATGCTCGTACCGTTATTGAAAAGAAATAATCGATAAATAGTTGAGTAGGGAAGGTCCGATCAATCGACGAAGCAGCTACAGAGAGGCTCCAAGGTGCAACATTTGCGACTAGAGATGGAGAAGGCCCATCATTACCAGCCGAGAAGACCACATTAATGCCTAGTTGTGATGCATGGAATGAACCAATATCTGCACTTGAAGCGAAAAATGGTGACAACGGTGGAATTCCACCAAATGAGGCCGAGATCACATTAACTCCATCATGCAAGGCATCGTCAAATGCTGCTAGTATATCTTCTTCCATGCACTTCCCTTCAGAATCTTGGTTCCAACATACCTTGTACACAGCTATGCGCGACATTGGTGCACCACCTCTTGCAATGCCGTGTCCGAAATCGAAGAAGCTTGCATTTTTAACAATGGATCCAGATGCTATAGAAGCTGTGTGAGTTCCATGTCCGATGAAATCTCGAGCTGATTTGTACTCGTTCCTCTCGTGATTTGAGTTTGTTATACGCCCATAAGTGTGCTCGAATCCTTGAAGGTAATAACGGGCACCAATTAGCTTTCGGCTGCAAGCAACTGAAGGATCAAATTCTTCGCCTTCCTCGCAAATGCCTTTCCATGAAGATGGAACAGGTTTCATGCCACAACCATCCTGAAAACTAGCAGATTCTGGCCAGATACCTTGTTTACAAAAAGTTATAATTAGTGAAAGGGAGACCTTGACAAATAATACAAATAAAGTACAAATGATGAAAACGAATTAATTGCGTGATTAAGTGAAATCAGGCTATTACTTCCACGTAATTAACAATGAGTCTACCCATTTTAATAATTTTAGTTATCAGTATCAAATGCGACATTGTGCTGCAGTGTTCTAGATCAATTTATTATATCATTCCGAATTTGGCATGTAGATGTTTCATGATGTAGGACATGTGAAACCTTATCCAAAACATTAAGCATAAAAGTAAAAATTGATTTAGATTAAGAGTTTCTTTGTTGGAGTCCTTTTAAGATTAGAAGTCTAGTTTCTATTTTGATTAGTATAAGAAGTTTCTATTTTATTAGAAGTTTTATGTTATTAGAATTAATAAGTATTAATTATTTTTGTTTCTTTATTTAATGTAAATTTAGAAGGTTTTTATTACTTCAAATTCTTAATTGTATTAAGAGTTTTAGAACCTTGGTCGTATATATTTTAAGGTTAATTTTATGATATAGAACATTGAATAAAGTTGATATTAACTGTAACTCCTCTCTTCTTCTACTTAATTTCTCTCCTATAATCCACCATTAATTTGGTATCAGAGCCTAGGTTCCAGTGTTCCTCCTTCCTTTTCTTTCTTTCTTTTTTGCGCAAGAGGTTCTTGCAGTACTCTTCCCTATCTTTCCTTCTTTCCTGATCAAGAGATTCTTGCATTTTCTTAGCTATTTTCTTTCTTCTACTTCTCCAAGAATTATGCACTTTGTCTACAAAATTCTTCACTATTATGAAGCCTTATCTAGAACATTACAAGCGTAGAAGTAAAGATTGATTTAAATTAGAAGTTTTTTTGTTGGAGTCCTTGTAAAATTAGAAGTTAAGTTTCTATTTTGATTAGGATTAAAAGTTTCTATTTTCTTAGAAGTTTTGTGTTATTAGAATTGATAAGTTTTAATTATTTTCCTCACTTTATTTAATGTAACATTAAAAGGTCATTAATTAGCATTTTAAATTCCTAACGTATTAGGAGTTTTAGAACCTTGGTCCTATATGTAGGGGTTCAAGTTAAATTTTATGATATAGAACATTAAATAAGATTGATATTTGCTAAAATATTTCTTCTTTCTTCTTCTACTTAATTTCTCTCCTCTAATCCTCCATTACTCTAGGTGCGAGATTTTGATCAACGTTGCTAATCCTAACTTATTTGGGATTGAAGCTATATTTGATGTTGTCGTCGTCGTCGTCAATTCTCCATATGTGCCAGCCTAAAGAGATCGTATACATAAATATAAAAATTCTACATGGAGCCCAAATATATACCCACGCCATGCATGAGGACCCCACAAAATGTGTTGTGCGTTAATGACTCATAGATTAATGTGTTGAATTAGAATCCAATGGTCTTTGTAAATGTGGTTCTCATGGCATGAGTTTTGTTGTAGTTCATATGGTAGTAGTACCTATATATATAAGAGTTTTCATAATGTGCTCTGGACGTGCTACGCATGCGTTATTTGAATTTAATTTAAAATAAAATCAGAATAATACTTTAAAATTCAATATATATGCTTCATACTCGTAAAGTTTGATATAAATAACTCTTAAATGTAAAAATATAATTCTTCATCCTGCTTTTCTTTGCTCATTTTTTCCTCTGATCATTGTCCCTGCTGTTTTATTTTCCGTCCTATGTAATCGTGTTCATTTGCTGGTGTTGTTGTTATTATTTTCTTCTTCTGTGCAACAACTTTCTTTTGTTGCAGCCAGGAGATTCATAGTACCGTCCTCCTCTCTTTGAAAGACATCGGCGTAGAGGATAAAGATGACGAGGAAATCAAAGGAAATAAGATGACGGTGATCTGAACGAGAGATTGAAGAAGATGAAGTTGTGAACTTCCTTTAGAAAAAAATTTAAGTGAATTAGTTCCTAATGTGGAAGAGAACTATATGGAAGAATAAGATGAAGACATATTTCTTAAGATAGTTATTAAGCATAATATTTATGTAATTTTTCTAATACATTAATATGCTTGGCTTCACTTTGGCGCGCGCCTTGCCTTGCACCTAAAGCATTTCGGGCAAGTATCGCCTCAAGTGCGCCTTGCGCCTTTAATAATAATGATTTGAACAATTACTTGTTAAAGGAACCTAACGCTACCAAAAAATGACCCAAACAGCGACGGATTTGCGACGGGACCTTTTATTGACCTGTTGACCGATTTAGCGACGGGGTTAGCGACGACCCCCGTCGCTAATTGTTGGGCGGGAAAAATCCCGCCCAATGAAGGATTTTTTCGTCCATGTGGTAGTGGGGCCCACACACACTCTCTCTTACACCTAACAACAAACCTTAATTCCTTCCACTTATAAACCCCTCACCTCTCCAACCTCACTCTCCACAGCCCTTTCTCCTGCCTCTCTTTCCACTGCCCTCTCTTTCTCTCTCTCCTCTCTCTCTCTCTCTCTCTCTCTCCACCGCTTCCTCCCTCCGGTCCTCACTCTAGCCTCACTCTCACTCTAGCCGCTCTCTCTCTCCAGCGCTTCCTCTCTCCGACCGCCTCCTCTCTCCGGTCGCGCTCTCCAGCCACCCTCTGCTCTCTAGCCGATCTTCTCGCTGCAGGTGACGCCTCATCGTCGCCACATCGTCCATTGTTGAGATCCACCACCGCGGGTCGACACTCTCTCTTAGCTTATCTAGATGTTAGATTTTTATGTTTTTTTTGTAAATTTAGTATTTATTGCTTTGAGTTTTTTTTAAGGTTTTGATTTTTGTTTGTTGTAGTCATTGTTGTTGCTATGTTGTTATTGTTGTAGTCATTGTTGTTCTTGAATAAAATTATTTTATTTTTCAGTTTTGTTGTTGTTTTTGATTTATTTTGTATGATTTGTTCTTGATTTGTTATAAATTTGTTTTTTAAATCACTTTTTTATTGTCAAAATAAAGTTACTGTTTTTAAAAAATAATTTTTTTTTATCAATCGGTCAGAGAATAGTGACGGGGGTGGCTACGGGATTAGCGACAAGGTCCCATCGCCAAACATGACATACCGTCGCTAAAAAAAATTAGCGACGACCAGTTTAGCGACGGGGTTTCTCGTCGCTAACACGTGATAGCGATGAGAAACACCGACATCCTTTTGTAGTGTAACCAATCAAGAAGCAAAAGACACTAAAAATATGAATGTAGCTAGGGACATAACGTAGCTAGGTACATATTAGTGTCAGGAGACGCAACTAAAAATGTTGAGAATTAGACACAACTAAATTTAAAAAAGAACTTTGACATATTTGAAAAGATTTGAGTTGTACAAAATAGAGACTTAGAGAGATTTGGCTATTCAAAATCCAAGCATGATTTCCAACCTATCAAACATATTTCATGCAACTTAAACAAAGAAAAAAATGTCAATTAAAACACACAATGATCAAACAAAAAACAACTCAAATCATACCTTTCAAAAAGAACAAATTAAGGAAACAAAGAAAAAGAAACCCTAGTCCCTTTATCTACATTGTATAAAAGATACAAATGTTCTCTTGAATTCCAAAAATGTTTTATATTTTTTAAATGATGATTTGTAGAATGCCTTATAAAAATGTCTAAATAAGAATTGAAAAAAAAAACACCAATTAATAGAAATCTAACCACATTTCATCTTTCATCAAACAACTCATTGTTAGCAAATCTATGAAAATCTTAGCCCATTATCTTTTAATCATTAAAGAAAAAACAACAGAGACTATACAAAAGTTCGATAAAGCATAAAGATAATTTAATTTTATAAACTTCATTTAGGACTTTGAGGGAGATGCTAACCCACTTTGTACACCCACTTTGAGCACTTAGTGGGTCTAAATGGGTGTTCAGCCGTGCAATACACCTCGAGGTGTGCGCGTAACACTTCAAGATGTGCGCTCACACTCCTCGAAGTGTATCACAGGGAGGGGCACCCATTTGGACTCACTAGGTGCTCAAAGTGGGTTACAAAAACATCTCCCTTTCATAAAAGAGTTGGTGTGCATTTTTAACAAATCATATAAAACATTTAAAACTTAACATGATATATGTACAATAAGCTTAGACTTAACCTAATTGATCCATAAAGTCCAGGGCAGCCAATAAAAAATAAAGTTTTTTTTTACTAATAGTAGGCCCCATCTAAAATATAACCTAGCTATGCTATGCCCAACATAAAGAAGCCCAACAAAAACAATAAAGAAAAGCCGCCAAGCTATGCCCACACAATGGGCAAAAGATGAGAGGGAAAAAAAAGACTAAAGTGGAAATAAGAAATAAAAACAAAAAAAGACAAAAAAGAAAAAATAACCTCTCATAGTCTTCTTAATTTGTCCATAAGTCTTCTTAATTTGTCTGCCTCTGCCCTCTGCCTTAATGTTTTATTGTCATGGAAGCACCTCATGTAATATCGTTTCATTATTATGAACTACTTTTTTGAGAATAATTTGTTATGAATACTTATTAGAAAATACAATTATATTTAAATTTTAGTTTGATCTATTATTAATTGTTGTCACTTGTGATCTTAAAGTGTTTAATATTTGCTTGAATGATTTGGAGTTTTAAATCGTGTAGTATTTTTTAACAAAATTATGCATTAAATAATACTATTAAGTTGATGATTGTAGTAAGTCAAAGAAAAAAATGATGATTGTAGTGTATAAACTAAACGTGCATAATCGTGAAAGGAAGTGTTAGGATGCCTCAGTACGGACACGGTGACTAGACATGCATCCATTGTTCGCCCTATCGACACACCACGAGATGCGTGTACTCATGAGAATCAAGGGATGCGCACGCCTTAGAATCAAGGGTAGTTGGACAAGTGTGCGTCTGACCCGTACGTTATTGTTGATGGTACACGAAAGCATTTTTTAATTGTTAAAGACAACAAAAAAAAAAAAAAAAAAAAAAAAAAAAAAAACCAAGCATTAGTTTTAGCCAAGGCTTCAAAAAAAACTTGGCTCCGCCCCTGAATTAATCACCAAGCTTGCTTTTCAATACACAAATTGGTCCACAATGGCTCTTTTAATTATTATATAGTTATAGGTATGTATATTCTTGTAAACCCAAAAAGAAAAAGAAAATGTTAACAAAGATAAACATCTAAACATGCGAGCATCTTGGATGAAATTAGATAATCACTACACAAGACTGAGCTCTTCATAAGACTGGTGCTAAGTTTTATGTAATAATATGAAACATAATGAAATATTCACTCGGACTACGTTACTAGAGGGCTTAGATTGATATAGTTAGAGAAAAAGAACATAATTAGATTAATTTCAATTACCTGTGTCAAATATTCCGACAACTACCTCGTGACCATAAGCTAGTTGCAGTGGAGTAATCTCTTTGTTTAGAGTTGGCGGTTGTGCTAATTTGTTATTGTAATAATCCAAGGTAAGACCCATGAAATCCCAGCTCCGAGTCGTGTGCAGACGCAATTCTTTGCTCTTAAAGATTGATATGACTTGTTTCATCTCTGCAAATTATTCTTCGCTACTTAGCCATGATTTGAAAATATATATAATGTGGATATATATATATTTTGCTATAAATCATTATAAGAGTAGTAATTAACATTTATAGCATGGCTTCTTAGTTCTTAGTTAAATACTTGATAAGGTAGCAGCTTGTGTTGAGTTAAGCTTTGCAGAAAATCCAGAAAAGCTATGCTTGTAGCTGTACAACATGGCTTCTTTTGCCTCTACCTCACTGCACAAATTAATATGATAACAAAGAATATGTATGAGAAACTCAAAGTAGTTACTGCAATATGCTTAATTAGAAAAGCTGATCATATGCATCTAACATGAAAACCAATTTTAATTATGTAAATTTTACCTAGTAAAAACATTAGACAGAAGCTTAAGATGGCTTTTTGTTGCGAGGAGAGGGTCTCGAATTTTGTTAAGCCCCAAGTAAACTATGTGAACCTGATCAAATATAAATTGTTAAGAATTATATCATATCAGTGAATTAAATCACAAGAAGAAAAATATGCCGCTATTCAATGCTAGCATGCATAAAAAGCTCTCTAAATAATATTAAACTTTACATTAATAATGCAACTAATTGTCGTTCATTTATATTTCTTGTTTAGTGCCACCATATAAATTTATCAAATAAAACCAAATTTCAGTAGTATTTATATAATTGAATGTGTAATGAACACCGAATAATTAATACACAGAGACATACACATGCATGCATATCTATATATCCATTTATCGATTTATTAATATCCTCTTTTTAAACACACAGACACCAACATAAAGCTAAAGCTCTTGGCGAAAGATTTTAAAAAGTTAATTACATGGTTTGCGGAAGTCGTATGAATTATAAAATAAGGACAAAGCAGCAGTAAGAGCAATAGGCCCCAAAGACGAATAAAGGAAGTTAGCATTTTTTCCTTAGGAAAAAACACATCGCTACATAAGGATTATATATAGGTAGTAGTTGAAGGCAAACGGGCATAATTTGAAAGCTTTTAGTCCAAGTAAAGCTGCGATGTCAAACTCTGTACATACCTTCCCATATGATGATATTTTCCCTTCAAAGGTATATGGTATGGTGATATATAGGGCATAGCTATAGCCTTCTATTTCCCATTTGTCCCTCTGAAAGGGTACCCATATTAATTTAACCCTAGCTAGCTAGGTTTACTAGAGTAGAAAAAATAATGTTAATACTGCTTGCTTTCATGAAGCTTAATGATACTCTCACATAAACAATTGATCAAACTTCAAGTTGACCACTATATAGATAAAGCTGAACCAGCAAACTATTCTGCTAGCTAGCTATCTAGCTGGTTAACTTCTTGATGATCATTATATATATTGACACTAAGAAGAGCTTCATTTAACTTGATAATTATCAATATCAGTAAATTAATACAGCAAAATAAAACCAAGAAAAATAAATTAATTTATTATTTTTATGGATATATAACTAATAAGTTAGTTATATATAGCTTTGCCAATTCACTAGAACAATTTAGGCTTTTTATAACACCTAATTGATAGAGGTTTTTAAGTAACCCCTATGTATTAGGTGATTAAGCTTTCTATAACACTTAAGTGATAGAGGTTTTTAAGTAACCCTCATGTATTAATTAAGCAATTAGGATTTGTATAGCACCTAATTCATAGGGGTTTTTAGTAACCTCTATGTATTAGGCTATTAAAACTCAAAACCACTCTCAATCGACTTACTTTCATGGACTTTCATCGACTCAAAACCATTTCTCTCAATTCCTCTCTCTTTCGCGCGAGCGATCGATCGATCTCTCCAACCAGCGATTCACTCTCCAGGTACTCCGATTCCCATCTCAATTTCTCTCTCTACATCTCCTCCTCTTCCTCTCTTCATCTTCTTTGTTTTCTCGGTCACCAAACCCTGACCCTAGCCCCAACCAATGCACCAGTTCTCGTTGATAAAGGCTTGTCGAATTTGATAGGCGTCCGATCGTCCGGTCCAAGGCTCCTGCCGTCAAGTGGTTCAAGGAATGGTGAGCGCTACTCGCAACTGAATTCGTGTTTTGATTTGTCTTTTTTAGGTTTTTAGTTGACTTTCTTGTTCGATTGGTGTTGCTGGCGATTGGAATTTTGGCTCAGATTTGAAGGTTTTGCGAGTGGGGTGGTTGTGACGGATTTGGTGAAAACCATGAGTGGCGATGGGAGGCGCTTGATCACGATTCAACGTAAAAACTTTACTTTCCTTTGTGAGTTGAATCTGGTTTCTGTTTTTTGGATTTTGTAATCTTCATTTGATTTTGTTTTTGGAGGCATGGTTTCTACGTTGTCTCAAAATGTGGATTATGAATGATATGGTTTTGCGTTAGATTTACATGCCTTATTAGTATAGTGAAGCAACTACATGTAATTTAATCAAGTACCTGAACCTCGCCCAATTTTTCTCCTAATTAGGAAGTGACCGTTAATGTACTTTCGACGCATTTACAATTCATTAGTTATAGCTACACAGTTGTTGAAATCCAATGATATACATCGAATTGTGCAGACACACATCCAATGCATAATCCAACTGATTCCAACAACTTGTAATAAAAAAGTATGTATCCTTCATATGTTGCATATCATGTTTTGTTTCAGGGTATTCGCATCTAATTAAATATTTAGCAGACTCATAATCTATGTACTCTCTTAAGAAGAAAAGTAGATTTATGTTCAAATGTCGGAGTGATATTGATCGCAATTGCAGTCGTTGCTATTTCGTTTTAGGTTTATATGTTTTATCTATCCATAACAACAATGGGTTTATTACTATTCCATGAAGAATGCTGGTCCAATTAGTAAGATTGCACTGCTTTTGATTTCTACATAGCGTTAGGGGAGAGGACCCTTGTTTATTGTAGGAAATATTGACAGAAGCTTTAGATACCAGTAAAATTATGGGAGTTAGGACCCTTGTATATAGCTTGAAATTATCCTAGCTATGGCCTTTATTTAGATACAATATGGAATGAATATCAATATATGACTCTAGTTGAGATTACTTTTCAAAAGTAAATTGTTTTTCAAAATTCCATAAGTAATTAGACAACAAAAGAAACTTTACTGACTACCAAAAAAAGGAAACTTTTCTAATACTTCATTAAAGATGTAGGAAAGAAATTGAATTAGAAAGGTTCAATTTATTTGGAATTAAATGAAACTTATTCAATCTAAAAAAAAAAGAAACTTGTTCAAGACCAATGCAGCCAAAAATTAATACTGTTATTTTATGTAAGTAAAAGAGAAGAAACAGCAAAGAGCGATATGTTAGTGCAAGCATAAAAAGAGAACAGTCTAATGTTATGTAGAAGATAATTAAACAAACTAACCTTCCAGCAGGCCTTATATATGCATCCCATGTTCTTCTAACCTACAAATGAAAGAATGAATAACCTTTTAATGATCTAGCATCACCTGAACAAATTTATTCTTATTCAATCGCAAAATGAATACAAAATCTTAATCAACTTTGCAAGCGATGTGATCTCTCTTCTTGGAGCATCTATTCTGGTACAATGGCTTTGCTCCAAGTACAAAGTGGAATTGTAGACCCCGTGAAGCCAACACCTAATTTCTTCTTCCCATCATACAAACGATCGATTAGTTCAAGTGGGATTCTGTTCTCCTTAGGTAAAGCCTCGATTTCAACTCACTCATAAGGGTAGCATAGTGAGTGTATGCTACCCTTATGAGTGAGTGATTATTCGCTGTTGAATTGAACAGTAGGAACAGCTGGTTTCAATGTAGTTAAACTGATTAAATTTGTGCATAAATAGATGTATTTGTCGATTTGACCTTTTATTTTTAATTTTTACCTCTTTTCTTGTTCACATTTTTCCTCCATTTTCTGATTTGCAGAATGTCCATTTTGTGTTTGCCTTGATATTCTAGTTAATATTAAAAAATATTATTAAAATTTGTTTTAGTGGAAATGAATTGTGCTTTGCGAAGCATTTTAACCGATATTGTTATCTTTGTTCATCACTTCTGACATGGGAATCAAGGATGTTTGATTTGTTGAGCCTTAGCAGTAACAACTGGGAAAGTAAAATACCTTAAGTGGTATTGATACAAAAATTAATAAGAAGGACGAGTCCTCTTGGTTTAACAAGAATGACATGCACTCAGTAGAAACCTTCACTCAAGAAGTTTCATCAAGTATTAGAGTTTTCTTCTCTGATTCTTTCTGAATTTATAAACGAATGACATGCTCTCAGTAGAAACCTTCACTTAAGTATTTTTCTTTTACATTCCCTCAAAAATGGAATAAGATAGATGAACTTGCATTGGGATCTCATGAGAATAAACAATTAGGTCTTTGCATAATCGGAATAGCTTGATACATTGTTACGAAGTTCTGATTTCGATTATCCTCCCAAAAAAAGTAAAAAAACAAAACAAAACAAAAGCTCTGGCTTTATTTGGAAAGTTCATATCATAGACAATGCTAATCTTTCACTTTTTCAGGTAATAGATGTTCATTTCTCTTGCAACAGCCCATGAATTGAACAAATCGCTTGATATAGTTCTCATGAAGAACTTGGTTTGCAAAAATGGATCTCATCTGACCTGCCTTAACTTTCAAGGACTCCCCCTCTTGCTCAAACATCACCAGCCTTATAGATCTAGCGATTGCAGTTCTTTGTTTGCGAAAATGGATCTCATCTGACCTGCCATAACTACTTTCGGTTTTAAGGTTAGCAATTTGCTATAATTTAGAGGGAACGACCCTATCCAAGTTGGGAAGTTTTGCCAGAAACTGATTGAGCTAAACTTGTACAGGTTCGCAGCTTCTCTCAGATGCAATATGCATCAATATGAATAGTGTTGTTTTAGTTTGTACTATAATATAATAATCATGCATAAGGAAACTATCTTATTTTGTGATGATTTGCAGATTAATAAATGGGAACTTTGGTGAATCATATGGAACCCTGACTTATAATTTAACAAAGTCATGAATGAAGCTCACTATGCGGAGGAGAATTTTTTGGAGCAGATTTGTTCGAAGCGATACGATTATTTTGGCTTATCAAAAGAGCTCTTCAAATACTAGTGAGTTCATATTGTCACATTTTTGTTGATGATCAGTTGATGAATAAATGCGAATAGCGCAATCTTTCAAATTCTGAAAGGTAGTATTATGCTTCTTATTTGATCAAGTTTGTTGTAACTTTCAAAGTTTACTTTTACCATGTGCACTAGGAATTGGTGAAGTAAAGATGGATTGGCCTCAGAGACTCAAAGTGGCTCTTGGAGTGGCAAGGGGCCTTGCTATTTGCATTCTGGTTCTGTTGTTGGTATTCCAATTGTACATAGAGATTTCAAGTCAACCAACATACTTCTAGGAGAGAATCTTGAAGCAAAGGTAGGCGTATATATGAGAGTTTATTCATGTTGACTGTCGATTGAGAAATTCGATCATTTCAACTCCTTCGATGATTAATTATGTTTTCGCAGATTTCTGATTTTGGCCTTACTAAGATGATGCCTAAAAACCAAGAAATGTATGTCACAACAAAAGTTCTTGGCACTTTCGGATATTTCGATCTGGAGTACACATCGGTATTTGATTACGCCATATTTATATAGTTTTTTCAATTGAAACCATTAAAGTCTTGTGCTGAAATTCAAGTATTATTGTTTCCACTGCCTTGTTGTTTTAGGGACTAAATTTGGGACATCCGCCTCCTAGGTTTTAGGCCTGTTAAATTCTTTTGGTATATATAATTACTATGCTTGTATTGTTCTTTTCGACTTTCGAAGTTGAATTTTCATTTGCTAACCTCGATCAGACAGGGAAGCTAACGATACAAAGCGATGTCTACGCATTTGGAGTAGTACTTTTTGAGCTACTTGATGGGAGAAGAAAGCGATGGACTTGAGCCAAGGTCCTAATGACCAGAATCTTGTATTACAGGTGTAGTTCAACATTTTATCTTAAGTTGCTACATTTAACGTATTGTCACAAGTATAGATAATATCATACTAGCTAAGACTAGTCCTCATAATATTTTTTTTTCCAGGTTAGGCATATACTAACCGATCGAAAGAAGCTTAGGAAGGTGATCGACCCTGACATGAATCGAAGCTCATATAACATAGAGTCGGTTGCCATGTTTGCTAACCTTGCATCTTATTGTGTCCGTGCTGAAAGCACCGAGAGACCTTCAATGACCGATTGCGTCAAGGAACTGCAGATGACATTGCATCTTTACTTCACCAATTCCTAGTGCACATGGTAAAAGTTTTAAGTCTCTGAGGCCAATCCATCTTTACTTCACCAATTCCTGGTGCACATGGTAAAAGTAAATTAATTCTTAGCGGGTATCGTGAAATGTGTGGCTATCGATTTGTTGTTTTGTTAATTGGTTGTAGAACACTGCGAATTTCTTGATGGAATAATAATATTGCGAGTGGAATGTAGATTTGTTATATTTTCAATTGAAAATAGAAATGTAAATTAATTCTGGGCATTTTCAGCTATTATTTTTTAAAAATTACATTTGATAGAGGGGTTTGAAACCCTTATGTAAGCCTTTGACGATAATATAGAGGTTTCAAACCCCTATGAAAGCAGTACAATTGATAGGGATTTGAAACCCCTATGTAAGCCTCTGAAGATATTATAGAGGTTTCAAACCCCTATGAAATAGCGAAGATTTGATAGAGGTTTGAAATCCCTATGTAAGCTTTGAAGATACGAAAACGCCTTAAAAGATAACGCTTTTCATAAAGGTCAAAAACCTCTATGAAAGGTCTTTCATAGAGGTTCAAAACCTCTATTAAAAGCTGAATTTGTTCTAGTGATTTATATATATTTGAAGCACACATAGAGGATATATAGTTTAGGGCTTTTAGTTAATGTACTAGCTATCTTGCGTCGTGCATGCTTTGTGAGCAAAACTCAGAAGCTTATAATCGGTTTGGTCATTTTGAGTTGATCAAGACATATATAATATAATTAACTAAATATGCAATGGCACACCAAGTCACTAGAACAAATTTAACTTTTGATAGAGGTTTTGAACCTCTATGAAAGACTTTTCATAGAGGTTTTTGACCTCTATGAAAAGTGTTATCTTTTAAGGCGTTATCGTATCTTCAAAGCTTACATAGGGGTTTCAAACCTCTATCAAATCTTCGCTATTTCATAGGGGTTTGAAACCTCTATAATATCTTCAGAGGCTTACATAGGGGTTTCAAACCCCTATCAATTGCAGTGATTTCATTGGGGTTTGAAACCTCTATATTATCGTCAAAGGCTTACATAGGGGTTTCAAACCACTATCAAATGTAATTTAAAAAAAATAATAGCTGAAAATGCCCAGAATTAATTTCCATTTCCATTTTCAATTGAAAATATACAAATGTACATTCCACTCGCAATATTATTATTCCATCAAGAAACTCGCAATGTTCTACAACCAATCAACAAAACCTTTCAATCTGACATCCTTAATAGCCTTTCGGTGCACAAACTTGACCAGATTTCCACATCTAAGAGCTTCATTGATCACCTACATTTGAAAAATACAACAAGACACACACATTATATGTATTAACAATTTAACAATTCTTGTTCTAATATAGCATAAAACAATTTCATCACATGCAACTATGAGAACCTTTCAATCAGAATAAGAAGAATTCTGCTCACAGCTTTAATCATTGATTCCACATCTTCTTCTTTTGAAACATCTCCACCAAATGTAATAGCTTGACCGCTAGATGCCTCAATCTGCAAAAGTAGTAAATTGATCATATTACATTGTAATAAAATTTGAAAGATAAGAAAAATGAGATTATAGGCTTGGTACTTGGAAGGGCTACTTGCGGTCCTAACAACCTGTGAGACTCCAAACAATAAACATTATTCAAATCAACTAGTCACCAAAAAGTGTGACAATCATCAATAACACGATGGTATCAATTAAACATGTTACCCAAAATGCAAGGGAAGACATGGAAGATAATCCAAATTTATACATGAACACGAATACATCATACATAATAAAGTTGTATGGCTCTCTGCCAATTAAATACTCGCTCAAAAGAATAAAAATTAGATTACTTGGAGAAGGAAATGTTATATAAAAATAGGAAGTACCCGTAAACATTTCCTCTTTAGAAACTTCTTCAGCCTCTTTCGAGGACCTAGCATAATTCACAAGTACCTGAAACAATAATAATGATGACAATAATCATTCGAAAGGACACAGAGAATAAAAGGAATTAACAAACAGATTTCCGCAATGGCTTCTCATATAATCATTGTGCTGAAAAAGGCTGAAGCTATAGTAGATAAAGTACATCCCTAGAAAAACATAATAGACTCTAATTATAAAGATCATCCAAATGAAAGATCACAAATTTCATTCTCGTTCTCGTATCAGTAGTCTTGTTTCTTTGTATTGCACTATTAGCCAAACGGAACAAACTATCTCGAATGCAGAGCCTTATTTTCATATCCAGCTGCAGAAATGGTAAAACTATTTTCAATGTGATTGGGATTGAATTAATGTAAGTTATGTTTTTAGATTGTTAATCATGGGAAAGAACATTCCATGATTTCAGTAATGATAAAAGATACTTACAGAACTAGTAGGTGATTTTCGAACAAGGTATTCATAGTACCAGTAAGGTTCACCATCAATCTGTTAACGTACAACTTAAAAAATTAATTGTCAACATTTTAAATTAGATCAATGGGGAAATATTTTCGAACCAGAAAACAGTCCTTTTTGGAGGAAGTAAATCACAAAAGAAGCACGTTACTTTAGGAGCTCACTTTGGTAGTGTGTGTATCAAGAATATAACTCTCAGCCAATCGTTGAGCTGAAGTGACATGCTGCAGAGAAAAATAACTCATTAAATGAAAATAATGAATTTAATACCGCAAAATCTAGAGAAATATGAAATGAAACTGCCTCCTTAACCAGTTAAAGATGACACATTCGCACTGATTATTGAGTATAACATATATTGAGATCAACCAATCAATTGATTTCCCTTTAAACTAATTCATTATCATAATCCACTTTGATATATTAAAAATCCAAAAGCAACGATTGAATGGCTAGAAGAAAATTAGAAGGTTTTTTCAATGAAAGGGATGAACAAACCAAATACCAAAGCAGACTTGTCAGACAAGACACAATCAACAACGTCTTTCGCATCCCATGAATTCTTATCAACTGATTTTATAAACTGGGAATTAGGAGGACCTATCTGAGCCAAAGAAAATTAATGTATGAAGCCAAAGCTACAAGTACATACCATTTTGCCAAAAGTCAGGATCAGCGCAAGCTCTACTCGCCTATTCAGGATTGCGAAATGTAACTTATACACGCAATACATTAATTTTTTTTAAAAAAAAATGTTCATGTAACAAATAAATTTAAAGAAAGCAAGTTAAACAAAGAATGAGAGACATATATACAAACCCATAGCCTTTAGATCTTCCAGTGGTCTTATCAGTGATGATAACAGCTTCAAGAATGTCTCCAAACTGCTCGAAATATCGGCGCATTTCTTGCGTTTGAGTCTCCCAGGCCAATCCTCCGACGAAGACTTTGGTGAACGCGGTGTCGCCGAATTATTATTCATAAATAGACAAGAAGCAATTGGAGAGGAATCTTCAAATCAAGGTGATAAACACCCCTACTATGGAAATAGTCAACAACATTAATAAGCTGCTGGAAATAGCTCTAGGCTTCATCTTCCCCCATCCGCCCATGGTTAACCTTAAATTAACATTCATTCATAGGGGACATCAATATAAATTTTCAGCATTAAATGAGTTGAACCGATACAAAAAACACATAAATTTGACAAATAAATGAATTCTTCACGATGCAAAGTCTAGAGTACTCCTACTTACAAAAGTTGGAGTCTTTGCTCTAAAATATAAATTCAATCCACCATCATGATCTCATAAAAAATCTTTGTCTTGCTTCCCATCACCTGACACAAAAATCAATTTCAATCACTAGATGAGAATACCATAACAGACCACATAAATTCAATCCACCATCATGATCTCATCAAATCATTATAAGCATAAAATCACAAATTACTTTCAAACCCAACACCTAGATGGTGGCTTATGCGGCGCATCCCTTGATTTGATCATGGATAAATTCTTAGATAGCTCAGCTTATGATAAGGGATTTTCATTTACAAAATTGAAATATAGTTCTTGTGCCAGCTCAGGAAACATTTAAATAAAAAAGCATAAAAGGATTTCTCAAGAATGACAAAGGAAATCAAATCTTAAAATACACGCATACCCCATAGAATTGAACCACATTTGGATGTTTGATTAACTTCATTGTTTCTATTTCCAGCTTATCTACACCAAAAATCACCATAAAGACAAGTTAAAAATTGTTGACAAGTTGTTTCATTATGGATGCTATAAATTGGTTAAAAGGCAAAAAGATCACAAGATTCTCCAATCGGTTTAGTAAATCATATGTCTAAATATGGACCATAGAAATCAACAGAAAAATAGAAGTCAATTTGCTAATAAGTTACAGATTGGAACATCCGAGAGGGGAACGAGAGTGAAGACTCCTTCACTTGCACAGTTACAAAGTGAGGAGGAAGATGCAACCATAAACATTGACACTTACCAAAAGGCCTACGGTTCCAAGCCCAAAAATAACTATTGTAGATCCTTTGGAGATATCAAGAACCCTCCAAGTTTCGCACCAAGACCTAATAACATGAAGTCAAGCGGTGTTGAGTTAATTAGATCCAGTCGAAATGCTATAATAACAGTGAATTGATCAAGTGTTTTCGTTGAACTTTAATATAATCTTGCCAGTGACTATTGATGTATAGCACAGTCGAAGGATTCCCATCTGCATAATTCTGCATTAAAAAGTAATAATTTGCACCAAATATTTACATCATGTCAAATCATGCTTCATCATGTCGTGCGTATAGGGATGAACAAACCAACAAGTTAAGCATATAGATAAGCTCAAATTATTAATCAAATATCCAAAAAAAAAACAACAATCCATTCATTAGGGAGTTATGTCGAACATATGATGGGCAAAACCAGCTAATTAAAGAGAGAAAACTATAATTAATGGAAAAATCAACGACTTTAATTGGCCAACAATGTCACCACCAAACTCTCAAGATTTTACTGAAATCAAATAACTTCTTGAGGAAATGCAAGATTTCTCAAATTTTAAAATCCGAAATTGACCAACAAGAACACGAAACAAAAATGACATATTTCTTTTAAAGAGGGAGGGGTAGGTGATGTTACTTGTTAGTGTGTGTTGTGTTGAGTTTGACAGAAATATTGCATAGCTTTAAAACTAGGTTCGAAACTTATTATTAAAAGGCAAGAGAACTTAATAGGCAGGTCAGTTTAATGGTTAATTTAGCAGCCTTATAGATCTTACTGTTTTCTCAAATAGTCAAATACAATCATATTAGAGTTTTCCATATACTATAATATCCATTATGATTTTCATCAAAACTAGAAATTCCTCAATCAGGGAATATTAGAGTCCAAACAAGAGTTTAGGTTGACCTCGGAGAAGATTATTACCTGAGGTTGATAGCAAACCTCGTCCAGCTCGAATTCTGAAGTAAAGAAGATATAAGTTTTCCATTAGTCAAATCAAAAGGCACAAGCAAGAAATGGAAAAGAACCCATAAATGAGATATCAGTTATTAAAGAGGCTATTATTGGATAGAGGGTCAACTTAGCGAGATGTAGCCAAATATTATATAATAGCTTAAAGGTTGTGATAGACTAAACTAGGATTTAAAGAGACCAGAATCAAGAGAAGGTCATATTTGTATTGATGATCACAGAGAATTACAAGAACAGATAGACAATTCGAGTAGTCTATTTACTCCAAAACAAGTCCATACAACATGATGCCCTCTATTCACAGTTATTCCCTATTTATATACTCTTCTTAGTGTAACTAACTGGACCAATGCAGTCGGTCCCCACTTCCCTTCACTCAGTGTTGTCCACTGATGCTTCGCCACTTGTCCCCTCATGCTTCTTGTGCCTTCAAGAATACTTCAGCTTAATAGGAGGCCTATCAGGTTGTTTGCAAATTGCAATCATATTCTATCTAGAAAAATATACCAGCTAAAGATCAAAAACCAAGCTCGCTTCAATAATTTCACAGTTTGACAAGTTTGATTCTAGTAGGAATGAGTAAGACACATTTGACATGAAGCTTTGCTTCTTCCAAAATAATTAGAGGTTGGTGTTTAAGATCATCAGTAGCAAGGGCTATCGGGCTAATAGTACTTGAGGCTTTCCCTTTCCTAATATGGAGATTAATTATCAACCAAACTGTCATTTCTAGATATGCTGATAAGCACAACATAAGCATCATCTAATTAACCAACCTAGAATTTCTCAAGTTTATGCATCAACATCCATTAAGAAACAATTCTAAATAAACATATAATGAATTGAAGCACCAGAGAACAACATATCAAGAAATTAAATGATCCAAAAAGATAAATGAAGAAACATCAATGCTTGAATTCAAACTTGAATTCGCCAAAACTCAAATATGCAATCAAAACTGTGAGAAATCGGATGAAATAATACAATTAGTTAGGGAAAATGAAAAAGTACCCATCCTCGCCTAGGGCTCCATGCGGAGACAATGAATTGGGACTAGTCAAGCTTCACAAGAGCTCTTGTTCTCTAGTGCTGTCCACTCAAAACATCAAATTTCATTTCAGAATTCTACGATACCAGCTCCAGAAATACAAAACCAACCAAATCAACATCAAATAACAGTAAACTCAAGGAAATATAACTTTCAAACCAGAAACAACTTTGAAGAAGCTTTAGCGCTACAGAATCTAAACTACTACAGAAACAAATCAGAAAACCAAACTCCAACCCACCAAAAACTCATTCGAGTTTCACTACAAGAAAAAAATTAAACAACAACAAACAAATCTGATGTTGAATTGGTACGGATTTGTTGCTAAGCGAACTCAGCAATGGATCAAGAATGCAGATCAATAGATCGGATCGAGTTGTTGCTAAACTCTTTGTTGCAGATTGAAGTTAGCAACAAATTTTGTTCGTTGATGTTGTTAATGACAGATTTGTGACAACATTCAATGTTGAACAACAAACGAATAAACAAATCTGTTGCTAATTTCAAGATAATCATCAGAAAAGAGGTTTGTTGCAAATCAGTTGCAAATAAGCGCAAGCGTACTATTATCTTGATCTGTTGTAAATCGACGACATACCTAATCTGTCGATTTGCACATCAATAAAGAAAATAAATATGTCATCGATCTGTCTGTCGCTAAACGAGACATATCAAGCAGCAGACAACTTTTTTGTTGATCAAAATCAAATGACGACTATATATGTCGGCCGATTTGGAATGGTAATTTTAAAAAAAATTACAGTTCACAGTAAATAGTAAATTGGAATCCTGCAGCAGTAAAATCTGCAAAAAATATATTTTTTCCTGCTACAATTAAAACGAAAATTGAGAAATTGTTTGTATATTATCAAAATTTGTCAAACAATATCTATAAAAGGTGGAGATTAACATTTCATAATTAACTAGTAGTATACTATATACTACTAGATGAACATTATTCAACAAAAGGCAAAATATTACACAAATTAAGATGGCTACACAAATTAATTTACATATATATATATATAAAATGTCAATCCCACACTCTTACCCAATTGTTTCACCTATAGAAGATAGGCACCATACAAATTCTGGGGCTAGGAGTGCGTGTCCCATCCAAATCCTGAAAATGAAAAGGAAAAACTTGAACAATATTCGAAATGCAATCAAAATATTCAAACACAAATGAAAAAATCCTAAAATTAAGCCTTGGTCATCGATCTCATACATAAAATATCGCACACAGTGACACACACAAAAATTTCCAACTCAAAAGGGACTGAATGAACTTCCATACATGACATTCCATGCTTTTTTTCAATTTTTTTCCTCTTGTACATTCTTTCATGTGGTTCAAGTTCCAATATTAGATATATTGAACATAGAATATTGTTACATGTCCATAAGTTTCGAACTTCAATTAATTTCATAACTAAAAAACTAACATAATTCATTTATGTTACCAATCCTCAATAACCAATATTTACTCCCTAAAGTGAATGCTTATAACTATAACAACATTCTCTTAGGGCAACATTCCCCTAAAAGAGGAAGGACCAGAAAATGAATAGTAATTGTAAGAAGGGCCATGGAACAGTACCTAAAAGAGGGTATACTAGACAAGAGTACCTAGAGAACTACGCGATTAACATAAATTTACGCATAACACTAATATTCGAAATGCAACCAAAATATTCAAACACAAATGAAAATAGCATCACATCCAAGTAAAGTGAAATTGAATACAATGTTATTTCTGAGTACACACTATCTATCACAGTCTTCCTATCTCGATGTATAACATGACCAACACAACCACTCCAAAATACACACAACGAGTTAAGGATTTCTAATACATAAAATAAAAGCTTTTTTTGATATGCATCAACTTAGCCTTTTTTGATGATTTCAATAATAAGCTCAAACTATATAATTGCCAAAGCTTATTGAAGGCCTCACATGTTAAAATGCAAAGTCTAAGAAATCATGAATTAATTTAACACTAACTTTTACTAAGCTTGCACGTACTCTTTTGATTAAGTTAAGAACATCATGTAATGTAAAAAATTCGATAAAAAGATGACCAATTTGCCCATTTTTGCAATTAAACTCAAAAGATAAATTCATGGTGATGATTTAAGTAATAAGCTCAACCTATATAATTGCCCAAGTTATTTTCAGGCCTCACATGTTAAATCGATATTTTGTGAATAAAATAAAGGGCAGAAGGTTGCATACCAAAGGAATCTCTGAAACTTGCAACCCAATTGGTGATGTAAGTTTGCCTCCCTATGCAACACCCATATCAAATGTCACCGGTACACATACCTGCAAATGAAGTAATCACATCGACTACATTAGAAGGGAAAAAATGTGAAGATATACATTACTCGTAATTAACAGTTTACCATTAAAAAAGATAGGACATCCAATCACTCTTGCCGTGGTGGTGGTCGCGGAGGCGGCATAAGGTGCTCCATAAACTCATCATGATCATCCAAAAGATGACGTTGATCCTCAGACATCCTTCTATGTGGAGAGGTCCAATGCCCAGGTCGGTGGTCATGCGGGTGCGCAGACTAAGAAGGTGATATCTCAGTCGTCAAATGACCAGGGTGGTCGTCACTCTGAGGACCAGAACGCTCTGTTACTGGTGATGGTGGAGTCCGCGGTGTCGGAGGCACGTGGGTCCTAATGCCAAGGTGTTGCATCAACAATGCCTCTATACGTGCTAACCGGTCCTGCATCTCTCGAGTTTCTTCCTGGCGTTCCATCTTGTCTCTCTGCATTTGTTCTTGTCTTTCCATTCGCTCCTTCAGCAATGTTTCTTGCAACCTTTGGTGGTCCCACTGGAGCTCTTCCAACTCATGAAGTCTGTACGCTGGTCCTCGAGATGAGCTTGCTCCCCCTGAAGATATGCTGCGATGATAACCTTGTGACCCTAATTCGTATACACGTCCCTTGACCTCGGCACCACCTCAAGATGAACGACATCCTCGTCAATCGATGTGTCGGGTGCAGGTGGACATCTCCTCCAATCTCCGAGTGAGTTCAGCTGCATTAAATAGTATGAAATTATAGTTAACTCTACTTGGTTTCTTTTAAATTGATGGGCTACATGTGTTGTCTCGAACTAGTTATATATATGCAATTCATATTACTTACATCAATCTTCGCGGATCTCTGATCTACGAATGATTGTCCATCATGGCCATGGGTGTGGAGGTGTCGAAACATCTCCTTCCGTGTGGGACGGCGTTGAAGGTTCTTCTCCTACAACATTGTTACATGATTAATAGTTTTTATTTCGGTTCATCTACTAAAGACACTATTTCTGTATGTATACGTACCAACGTATCACCATGCTGTCTAGCGGATACACTTCCAGCGCTATGCAGCGAAATACCAGTGCCCGGCCCTCCCACCTCGGACTTTCTATTGCTGCTCATCTGCTCAGACTTTTTCTTGAATGCTTCATCTTTTGCTCGCATTCGCTTGTAATGCTCAAACACCTCTTCTGTTAAGTAAATAGGTGTTATTCTTTTCTTCGCGATGAGATATATATTGCCCATGTACCGGATGGCTGCCCTCCGACACCACGCATCATATATCGCAAAAGACATTGGCAAGTCCCAAGTGAAGAACACCTACAAATGAACAAGTATTATGAAAACATCATCATTTCTATGATCATATAATAGTTTCACCGCTATTTAACCCAATGGTGATGTGAAGTTACTGACCTTCCAACGCAGCCAATATATATCTCGTTGGGATTGTGGGACATATTCCCATTTCCATCATTCTTTCAAATATCCGCTCTTAAAAACTAAACTCATCTTCTTTGCCGCCACGGAAGAAGGGTGTAACCTACCATTTCGTCATTTAGGTTAGTCTAGGAAAATAATATTTCTATAAATTGGACGCAGATATTTTGTGGAGAGTAACGTATAAGCCATGCTCAGCAATGAGATAAATAAGAGGGTTTTCGCCTTCCGCAAGGGCTGTCGGAGGTCTGAAAAAGTCAGGGATCTCCTCAATCGGATGTGGTATCGATGACCGCAACCTGCTACTGGATGACCTCACGGATGAATGACAATGTGGTGTTGGGGGCCTACGAGATGTAGAAGTGTGCTCGTCGCTGACTCCAGGAGAATAAGCGGGGTGACCTGAAGGTGATGGTGTGGCGTGATGTGACGAGGACGGCCTGATACCATGGTCATGTGGGTATACATCTGCTGGAGGTAATGGTGTGGAGTGGTGTGACGATGAGGGAATGAAACCATTCTTAAGGTGGACCCACGCGGTAGGAACCGACGATGACAATCAAACCAAGAAGTTTTTCCACCATGTTTTAATTGGAATGCATCCGTGTCATCCATACAATAAGGACAAGCTCTCTTTCTATGTGTGCTCCAGTCAGACAACATACCATAAGCAGGGTAGTCACTAACAGTCCACATTAGTGCAGCTCGGAGTTGGAAGTTGGTCTTGGTGGAAATGTCGTAGGTAAGTACCCCATCATGCCACAAATCTTGCAACTCTTTTATCAAAGGTTGTAGGAAGACGTCAATCTGATTTGAAGGATTAGTCGGGCCCGGTACGATGACCGTTAAGAACATGAACTCATTCTTCATGCACATTGAGGGGGGTAGGTTGTAAGGAGTGAGAATTACAGGCCACGATGAGTATTGTTTTTCGGATTGGCCAAATGGTTGGAAACCATCCGTACATAAACCTAAACGAACATTACAAATTTCGGCGCTGAATTCGATGTTCACATCATTGAAATGTTTTCATGGTTGAGAATCGGAACAATGTTGCATGACGATGCCATCTGAAACGTGTTCCCCATGCCAACGCATATGCCTCGCAGTCACTTCAGACGCGAATAAACGCTGTAATCGAGGTGCTAGGGGGAAGTAATACAATGTTGCATGAAGATGCCATCTGAAACATGTTCCTCTCTCTATATGCATTTTATGTTTGACATTTTGGAAGGCACTATGTTCTATATTTTTAAAAGTTGGTCATTGACATGTTTTGCTATTACCGTGGCAGTTTCCGATTTTGACAGGTCTTTCATAAATGCTTCTGGACGATGCGTACTCTTTGCCTCCCCAGGAATGATAAGTGGTGATTTCTCACTTGAGGTTTTCAAGCAATGGGCTCCATCTGAAAAGAATCTTATTGCACTTCCAGGGTAATTCCCACCTTTATTGCTGCCTGTGGTTATTATTCAATGTCGAGTAAGAAAATCTATTATCTAATGCATATGCATATTAATTGATGATATGAGTTGTTATGTATCAAATTATAGTTCATTTTAAAACTTTTAGCTGTACTTAATTGTTCTTTGCTTCAGTAGTTTTGACTTGGGTTATTGGGTTAGGGCCATTTATGTATGGTTGCAAAATATAGATAATGGAAGCTTATGCTGTGATGGCAGTTATAGTCAAGTATAGTATGATCTCTAGGTTCTGGGAAATACGTTTGACTTCTAGCGTATCTTAGAGAATGTTGTTTTTTAATTGTATAGATATATTTAGTAAGAAACTTGCGAGTGTTACTGACTGAAGTATTGCTGGGTAGATAAAGTTGATGAGTGGTTTTTATTTTGGTATTTGGTCATCAATGTGATCTATAGAAACCAATAAGGTCTTGTTGAGTCTTATTAAAAAAAAGGGTCTCGTTGTGACTCTCATTAACAGTTTACCATCATGAATTGCCCAAGTTATTTTTCCATAAACTCCATATACTCTCGACATTTCTTATCAATTATTACTAATGAAGTATATAAATTAATATATTTTTCTTTGTTTTACAAATAAATATAATTATTCTTCAATTCAACAGATATAGACACTACATTGAGTTTCCAAATAAAAATACGTACCAACGTACTAAATAAGATCTCATTTTTAGTTGGAAATGCATGCACTGCCAAGCAATAATTTATACAATGTACAGATTTACTAATTTACTATATTATTATTCAATGAACATACTATATATGAACTACAGTTTACAAGACTAAATGATGATTGTCATATCACAAATTCATGGTGACAATTTAAACTGCGTACCTAAATGCAAATTCAATTCGTTGTACTTGTTGATTTGTTGCTGTCTAGCAACAGATTGTTCAGTTGTTGATTTGTTGTTGTTTAGCGACAGATTGTTCTGACGTTGATTTGTTGCTGTTTAGCAACAGATAATTGAGTTGTTGATTTGTTGTTGTTTAGCAACAGATGGTTGAGTTGTTGATTTGTTGCTGTTTAGCAACACAGTGTCGCGTTGTCGCTATTTTCGAAGGCTACGCATAAGATCTCGTTGATATGTAAAAGGGAAACCATAGATTTCCAAATTTTGGTTGTCACATGAAAACAAAAATCAACAAAAATATCAAAATAGAAGTTCAAGAAAATGCAAACCAGGACTGTGATTCGAAGGTCCTAACGCCTAGTCGAGAGGTAATCCACGAGTCGCAGATGATAGCCGAAACTCAGTCAAGGAGGAGCCGAGGGCGACCAATGCGAATGCTGAGGAGTCGACCGAGCAGCGCGCGGCGAGCGAGCCCAACCAATGGCGGCGCGGAGGATCGCGGAGGCGACAGAGCGGCGGCGCGGCAGCGGAGCGGGTCCGAAAGTCGGCGGCGCGGCGGACGATCGCGGAGGCGACAGCGTCGCCGCACAGGGGCCGCGGAAGTGGGCGGATCACGCGGCACGACAGGGGCGGCGTTGGTTCGAAACAAGGGCGAAGGCGGAGGATCAAACAAAGGGCGGCGGCGGTGAAAAAAGGGCGGCGGCGGTGATGAAGCAATGGCCGTCTAGAACCGTGCGGCGCGCGCAGCGCTGCGATCGATCGGGCGAGGGCTCGCGGCGACTCATGGTCGCGGATGAACGATCGAGCCGGCGAGTCGCGGTCGACGTTGACGATGGCAGTGGACGACGACGGCGACGGTGGTGGCGGCGGATCTTCGGCGACGGTGCGGCGGCGGAGATCTTGGCGTTTCAGATGAAATGGGTTTGCGAGGACGAGGAGGAGAGCCCCTGGTTTGTAAATACCATTTAGAAATTAGTGACAGGTCAGCAACATACTAGTCTGTTGCTGATTTTTTGATGCTGATTTGTCGCTGATCAGCGACAAAATTTTATCTATCGCTGATCAGCGCCCCTAGGTGGAAAAAACCATTTTGAGATTAGCGACAGATCGCAAGCATGACTAGTCTGTTGTGACGATCTATTGCTTGATTTGTCATTGATCGATAGTGATCTGTCACAGATTAGCTACTGAGATCAACGACAAACTAGTGTCTGTCGCTGATCTGCAGATCTGTCACAGAATTGGCGAGAAATTAATGGCGGGAGAAATCAGCGACAAATCAGTGACAAATTGTAATTTGTCACAATTATTGTCACAAATCATCGATTTGTTGCTTTTTGGTCAACCGAGTCAAACGGTCTATCTGATGCAGAACTGTTGCTGATTTGTGGTTGTTTAGCAATAGATTCAGTCTGTTGCAACTTTTTTGATGCTATTCCACATTATTCTTGTAGTGTTTGAGAGAGAGAGAGAGAGAGAGAGAGAGAGAGAGATACCCTAGCTAGAGTTTTGAAGGAGAGGAGAGGAAGACATTGAGAGAGAGCGGCCTAGGGCTTTGATGGAGACGATGAGGTTTTTTTTTTGGTCAAATAACAGAGACGATGAGTGTTTTGGCCATTAGACGAGTTTTGCTTTATTTCGTAAATGCCTATTCCATAGCGGTTTATTAGAACCCCTACTATTTAGGTGATATTAAAAACCAAAATTGTTGTAGTGAGTATATGTAATAAATTATACAAATATATATGTTCTTAATTACTTCTTTATATCATCACGGGAATAATAGTGAATAAATGTTTTACAATTTTAAGTCCTTAATATTCTTCGCTGATGACTATTCATCATTATATAATTATTATGATGATTTATAACTTACTATCTATAATTAATTTAAGACGAGCAGCTTTATTTACTTTATGCTACTTTAAGTATGAAATTAAAGAGACCATTTTGGAACTTTGATGGAGTGCACTGCTCCATCATATATATGAACTGCCATAAGCATATCTAGGTAATGGATTCCTAGATCTGCAGATGCATTCTCATATACGTACATATCTGTCATGATCATGAAGATACTTTGGAGATTTTTTCAAAAATTCCGACAACTATAGGCGAATCCACATCAACAATTAATCTATAAATTTATAAATATATGTGACCAAGTTTTTAATCGATAAATTTATAAATATATGTGACCAAGTTTTTAATCGATAAATTTATAAATATATGTGGCCAAGTTTACAATACTAATGATTACGCCAAAGCGCGCCATGCAACCTATACCTATATATAGGGTACTACTAATATGAGAATCAAATATATACCCATGTCATGGGTACACTATTTACTACCATTGGATTCTAATCCAATACATTAATCGAGGCGTCATAAATGCACAACTCATTTTGAGAGGGTTCCATGGCATGGGTATATATATATATATATATATATGCATGTATATAAGGATCAACATGAATATAATTAAACCAATGTGAATGACTACAAGTATATAGCCTGAATTGTAAGCTTTCAAGCATTGCGTAAGCGTAAATTGATGATCAAGAACCTTTAAAATATACATAATCGCTGCACGTAATAATACTACTTTCGATATATGATCAAGCACGCAAGCTATCTCGGTAGGTAGCCAATTTCATTCAATGGTAGCTGATTTGATTTATACATGGCTTGAACATGTAGTAGAACATCAGCATATATTTCAATTACCACAACAACAATATATTGATCAATAATGATCCTAGCTAGAGCTAGGATATATGATGCTTCAAAGGCTTAAGCCTTCTTCGTATCAGTTAGGAAGTATACATGCATTGCTTTACAAACAACTAGTTGGGGAGACACTTAATTATACACAGTAAAAGCCTCAATATTATTCCTTTTGATATTTTTCCAAAGGTCAGAGAAATACTAATTCTAGGCAACTGTGAGCTCAAATATCACGAGGTTACAACTGAAACAATATTCTAGCATCTCATAATTTGCCCAACGTCTCATCAAAAGTAGTTTGTTCAATTTTTGTGATATTGCGCCCAATCCAATGTGAGGAAAGTGTGGCGACTAGTCTATGTATGAGCTTATGTATGACATTATAAGTTTATAACACTTCAGTCATGAAACTTGACTTTGTACTACAAATATCACTTACATTTTTAAAATGCTATCCAAAAGTCACTCAAACCATTTTCCGTCAAGAACTCCATCCAAAAACGTTAAAGCATTGTACGAGGACAATAAAGTGGTGGAAAATATTATAAGACACTATTCATCGTCTTCCCTACTTGGAAAAGAAGAGGTTGGGGCTCAATTAAATTAATACTGTAGTGGAAAATAGTTTCTCCCCAAAAGGTGTCTAAAATGCTAAAGCCCTCTTTCTCCCGAGTCCCGACTACTCACACTAGAACAATTAGGTGTTTTAATAGCAGCTTATTCGTAGGGTTTTAGTAAACCGCTACCTAATAGGCAAATAACAATTCAAAAAAGACACAAAACCAACAACCAATTGACTCTCACTCTCAATTTCGCAAAACGCACCCAAGCGACTCTATCGACTATCAATCAGAACCCTAGCTATCATTTTCTCTTTCCATCAAGTCTCGATCAAAACCCTAGTTAGGGTTTTTACTCTCAATCATCTCTCACGAATCTCCAGAGTCTCGATCAAAACCCTAGCTAGTCCTTTCGCGCGTGCTGTCCAAATTAGCAAGTTTGAGATTCGACGATTGAAATGGAAAGATGGAGAAGTCGATCTTCAAGTGGTGCTTCAAAGCTCTTGAATGGAAGGAATAGATGGCGCATATCTCTTCATGGCGTTACAAACACAGATGAGATCTCTGAGTCTCAGAGTGAAGGTTTATTTCCGTCTCTTCTTCATTTTTCGATTAAAACTCAAGGTTTTCATGTTTTGGTTTAGGGTTTCGAGTTGTCGATTTTTGTTGCAAGAATTAGACGCGGAGAACGCTGCGTTAGCGTTGTATATTTCCAGGTGCTGTTGTCAAAAGGTTTGTCTTTTCGTTTGACTAACTATATGTACATTGAATGGAACTGTAATTTTAGTTTTACGAGTAATCACTACAAGAAAATGCTAGAATAGCGTAAAAAAATAGACAAACAAAGTATGTTGCTAAACAACAACAAATCAACAACAAACTCATTTGACTAGGTAGCAACTAATCAACAACATATATGTGACATAAATTTTGCAACAGACAAATAATTGTCACAGATCTGTCGCTAAATTCGACATATTAGCGAGAGGCCTCGAGATCTGCATTAAAACACGTGGCTATATATCTGTCTAGAGGTAAAATATTTTGAACGACATATCTAGAACTAATAAGCGATAGGGTTAAGCATGTTGCTGATCAGTTGTAGAATGAAAATAAAAAAAGAAACAAGGGGATCGTCTTCATCATTTCACATCTCGAACTCGCCCAAATCCTCATTTCAAGCAACCAAACTCGACCTTCATCGCTGCTTCGAACCTCCTTCATCTCCCCCTATTAATCAACCAAACCATTCGCGTGTTCTCCATCTGTGTGTGCGAATTTCTGCTCTGGTCCTCCTTCTTCTCCGTGCGTGCGTGGGAGTTGATTCAAGATGGTTAGTTCTTTGATCTTTCTCTGTACGTGAGTGGTCACACTTCCGTTCCAACTTCGACTCAACGAAGTCCTTAATCGATCGATCCACACAAGGTAATCTATAAAATCAAACCTTGGTGTAGAGATTTCTGATTCGGTTGTGATTGTGCAATTTTTGTTGAATCCTTATTGATCCCCTTTTGGTGGGTGTTTTCCAAACTCAGATTGCTTGTTGTTGGGTGGGTAAGATTTGTCACTAACCAACAAGACTTTGAGAACAAGTGACAGGTATGCATGCTATATATTATTCTCTGAACCATTGCATTCTAGCTGATCCTTGATATGGTTAAGAAATTAATACATGGCATGTACATATATGTTGTCATCTTTTGACCTTTTACATAATTTGAGATTATAGTGAGCATAATAATAAATGTTCTAACATTTAAGTCAAAAGGAGAAACTAATTCATTTCATTTGGGTAGAATGGAATCTTTTGCTTTACTTTTTCATACCAAACAACATAGGAAGTAAAACGACTAACTAAGTTAAAAGTTAAAAGTTGAAAACCCCTCCCCCATATCCCAGGGGAACTTGAACATTTGTGGGTTTTCACGAGTTGTGAAGATCTTAAAAAATAGCTAAGCATTCCTGGTCCTACACGCTTGTAAAGTTGTTGTCATATTAGATGCTTTAATGGCTCTTTGAGAATTAACTGAGACCGAGAAATTTACTTCTTTATAGTTGCTAAATAGCAATTTTCTCAATTTAGGAGTTCTTTCATACATCAAATGGACTTCACCTTCTTTCTTCCAATTGCTTCATATTTTTTGATCAGTGACTCTTTTGATCTCATTTTCCTTGTGTTAAGCTTTTTAACAAGGTGTTTTATGGCCATGTTTTGTATAAAGGTAGACATTATTTCTTTAGCATTTAAATTAAGGTGGAATTTTCAATGGTTGAGTTATTAACTTCTTCAATTTGAATATGGACAGTATAAAAGTGCATATATACTTGACAGTTCTAACTTTAACACACAAAAAGGTGGTCATAGGATAAGTTGACAGAGAAAGTAAGCACATGCGCGCGGTGGGGAATTTTTTTTTCTTTCTTGCTTCATTGGTAGGTTTTTTAATGATTTATTGTTCATTTTGTGGGCTTCATCAGTAGATCTGCATCTGCCTGTTTTTTTATGATTGGTTTGATTGTTTTTTGGTTATTCTGCAAGTGTTAATTTGTTGATTGGGTGAACCTCTGATATTATGTTTTGTATTTAAGTCACAGAGTGTTTGAATCTCTTAAACTATGATGGGATTCCTACATATGATCATTAGTGATTTTGAGAATTGGATGTTGAACTATAAGATTAAGAATCATTAATTAGAGTTGTTTCATCAGTCATAGTTAGTTTCACAAATAGAGGATGAAATGCATTTTCAATATAAAAAGGAGGAAAAACTTAGAGTCTTGGACAACTCTTGAATGGAAGAGTTCTCACTTTTTCACCAATGTCTTCAATGGAAATTGATGTCTTCATCTTCTTCTTCTCTGTTATCATAAAACCCGTTGCAACATGTTTGACATGGAAGACATTCTTAGCAACTTTTTTTTTGATAAAGCTGTTTTGAGCTTGGCATGCAAGTTGCCACAGCTATCCTTAACACAACAAAGTTGTAAAGTTAGTCTAGAGAGAAAGGAAAATATATCTGATAAAGAAATCCAATGTCCATAAGGTGTTTCACTTTTTTTGACTAAATTTCGAGTCGTATTGCCTCTCTGCTTCTAGTCTTCTCATCAACTTGCAGTTTGGAAAGTTTAATTTCATTCCTGACTTGATCGCCAAGATAAGGAATCCAGATCAAGTAAAATTGCTCACTCACATCCTCCTGTTCTTCATATTTTCCTTCTGGTTGATGACCACTATCCCAACTAACGAATTGGTCTTTGTCACATTGGACAGTTTGATAATCGGGGACATTTTTAGGAGGTGGAACAACCTATAATTGAAAATCACCACTCATCACCATCTTTTTCTTCATTAGATCTAAACACAACAACAAGATAGTCATTACTGGGGCTTTATCAAGATCACCAAGTATTTGTTGAAAACAAATTTTAATTGAAATGAAAGGTGATTTCTATGAGTTTCCATATAATTTACTTTCCTTAACACTTTGATGTGGCAGAGGATGTTGGTGATCTATCTCACTTGATCAAACTCAATTTCGAAATTCTTCTTTAGATCTTTAATCTCACTTATCTCTAGTCTTAACTTTTTGTTTTGATAATTGTATTGCAGTAGATAGTTTTTGATAATGTGTATACTTATTCTAGGTTCCATAATACACTGTCTTCGATATATTCATAATTTTCCCTACTCAAATCCTATACTTAAGATTTTTTATTGAAGGGACATTGAGTTTGATCCAATCAAACCATTAATGTTAATATATATTAAAATGTATAAGAAGAGACTCTTTGTGATGAGAATTGATAAAATTTATCCACTGATCGGCTGTTAAACTTAGGATCAAGATGTCTACTAAACGAGAATGGATATATTGACGTATCGAAAATAGGTATACTCGACGCGAGTTCATTAATGGCGTAAAAGAGTACATAGTGTATGCTAAGGCGCACTGTAGGACATTCGCCACCGAGGGGAAGATTCAAGATTCAGTGTTCGTGCAACCATATGAAGTGTCGTATTCATTCCTATTATGATGTGGACATTGTAGAATTTAATATACTTCGTCGGGGCTTCATTCTGGGATATCACTGTTGGTCGGAACACGGTGAGGAAGAACATAGGTACACTCAATATGTATATGATGAACTTAGCAATATGATAAGATACGATGATCACGAAAAGACACATGCATCAGATTATTGCACATCATATCACGAGTGGTGCATGACATGACAGGTATGAGTTTCAGTTGGTTTCGTGGGGAACAACCTCCAAATCCTTATTTGAAAAAGGTGTATGAAATGATAGACGCAGCTATTCAGCTACTATGGTCGGGGCGTGAGACAATGACCAAATTGTCGGCAATCGCGCAATTTCTAAAAATCAATTCACAGCATCAAATCTCCAAAAATGCATACGATGAAAATTTTCAATTTTTTAAAGATGCATTGCCGACTAATAATTGTTTAAGTCGATAGTTTTTATAACACGAAATGACTAATTCAAGAGATGGACTACCGGTCCAACAAATTGATTGTTTTGAGTCCATATGCATGATTTAATGGGCGAGGATTCGAAGTTGATGACGTGTAAGTTTTGCGGTGAGTCAAGGTATGAACAAATCAATTTTGAAGGATAGAGTGACATGCGACGACCTCGAAAAAAAGTATTACTTCCTCATAGCACGTCGGTTGCAGCATTTATTCGCATCTGAACAGCGAGATACATGTGGTGGCATAGGGAACACATTTCAGATAGCATTGTAATGCAACATTGTTTCGATTCTATTGTATGGAAGCATTTCAATGATGTCAATGGTGATTTCAGTGCTGAGATTCGTAGCATTCATTTGGGATTATGTCAATGATGTCAATAGTGATTTCAACGTGGAACAACTTGTCAGAAATAACCGCCACCAATTAAATCCAGGGAACACGTTTTGAGTGAAATTGAAGCATTGAGACTGATGAAAGTAACTGAAATCGGATCCACTAAGGTGAACAATAAGATTTCCAAGTATTCAGGGTGGAGGGAATGAAGCATTTTCTTGGACCTACCTTTTGGAAGACAAATCTCATTAAGCACAAATTCGATGTCATAGACACATTGAAAAAATGTATTCGAGAACATTTTTAATATAATTATGAGTGTTCCTGGGAAGAGTAAGGATAATACAAAGTCGAGACTAGATTTAAAAAAAATTGCAATTGACCTTCCCTCATATATGACCCCGCATCTAACTCATATCCTAGAGCGTGTTATGCACTCGATAAATGTAAGAAAGAATTCTTGTGTGACTGAATACGACAATTGAGCTTTCTTGATGGATATGCTTCAAATATTGGTCGATATGTGGATACCAACAAATTAAGGATGTTTGGAATGAAAAGTCATGACTGTCAGGTGTTCATGCAGAGATTGGTTTGTATTGCCTTTCTTGAACTACTAAAGGATAAGGTGTGGATTGCAATTAATGAGTTTTCTTTTTTTTGAGACTTGATTGCTAGGAACAAATCGAGTTGTTGCACTCCAACATTCCCAAAATATTGTGTAAATTGGAGCAAATCTTTCCACCTAGTTTTTTTGACTCAATGGAGCATCTTCCCATACACCTAGCATACAAGGCTCATATCGTCAGACCCGTACAATTCCGATGGGTGTATCTATTCGAGAGGTAATCTTAGTAAGAATAATCAATATTTTAGGTTATGTTGGTTTGAACTTAATTTAACAGACGTACTGTCCAAATGTTTTATCTCATCATATAGGTATCTTGAGCATTTTAAGAACAAGGCGAAAGTAGAAGGGTCAATATGTAATTCATTCTTAGTTGAAGAATCAACTTCTTTTTGTTCCTTCTACTTCGAGGATCCTATTAGTATTGAACACAAACGGATCCAATGAAATGATGCTAGTGGGGTTGGTCCGAGCTTTGCTAACAATGATGCATTCTCGATTTTCACACATCCGAGATGACCATTGGGCAAAGCAAATAAATGGTACCTTACATCGGAGGAGTATTGATGAGTCGTTAATTATGTAATTATATATAGTTTATTTATATATTTTTTTTATGTACTAGTCTCCAAAATATTAGTTTAATTATATTTATTTGTTATTTTTAGGGTTAACGGAGTGCATGGTTGAACCCGGGGCGAAAAACTACTCAAGACATAGTATTTACTTGCTGTATGAATAGCTACTATTGGATCTGTCTCGAGACACGCACTTTAAAGTTGATTTATTTATGAGAGTAACTGAGTGATGCAACACCGTGACACACATTTGTCACTTGAGATCACAGCCTCTTGTTCGGCCTCGAGATTCGCACAGGTTACGTCTCCCACTTTTTCCCAGGAATTCGTGCATTTCACGCCCTTGCCTTCACGCGCCACGTGTCCTCGCCCCATTCGTCTCGCGTCTCAACGACATATCATTCCAGTAGCTGTCTCTCCAATCAGCTCACGCCACATCGTCCATCCTTAGCAGCTCAACCAATCCGAGAACGACACGTGTTCAGGACTTGAAAACAAGCTCACAACAACCATAGGATTGTCCTCGGCACACAAGTCAAGAATGACACCTCCATAGACCAATTTTTAGGAGTTTTTTTTCTATTAGGACTTTAGGTATTAATTAGTAAGTATCGACTTCTATTAAAGGAGCTCCTTCGAGTCGATTTTCGATTCCATTCCTCTCTCCATCAACTTTTTTTTTTCTATTTTTTTGTGTTCTTCCATGAGAGTTTAAACTCATGTCCTAGGCAAGACTGCGAGGGAGGTTCGACTGCGCTCATTCATGGATTTGTAAGATTTATTTATTTTAATTTCATTGATTTTCATTGATATTTTATTTCCTTTGGTATTGTTTGAATAATTAGAGTTAAATTTATATTTAAATTCTAATTTAATCGACAGTGAGTTGTAAGCATCCGTCTTTATGCAATAAGACCACACTAGTGGCAATTGACTCTACCAATTGATTGGCCTCTTTCGGGACTTGTTTAATACCTTAGGAATCTAGGCTAAATCAGACACATTAGTGATCCAGTTATCTAGGTGTAGTGCGTTCATGAAGCTCATTGCGGTCAATGCATTAAACCCAATTTGCTTGAGTCTATGGTTGTGTGTTTGACTTGAAAAATAGTCATTGTCGTACCTTGGCTATCGAGATTAGGAAGTGCAAGGAATCGCGAACGTTACCGGGTTTATAGCTATACTAGGATATATTTGATTTGCATATTCTACATAAATCAAAGACCAAATCCAATCTCTTATCGAACCGAACTTGTATGTCTTGACCTATGTGTTTTCATTAATTATTTTCAAATTATTTTCATTGCTTTATTTATTTTATTGATATTTAGTTTAGTTATATTATTTATTCTCTCTAAAACCCTCGATTTCCCTTTTTATTGTTTTTAACCTTATAAAGAATACCAACCCCTGTGGGATCGACCCTTTGCCACTATCTACTAAATAATTGGTTTAGGTAATTTATTTTACTGATGCGTTCTGCACCCGTCAATTTTTGGTGTGATCTTCGATTCCATTCCTCTCTTCCTCAACTTCTTTTTCTATTCTTTTTTGTGTTCTTCCATAAGAGTTTAAACTCATGTCCTAGGCAAGACTGCAAGAGAGATTCGACTACGCTTATTCATGGATTTGTGAGATTTATTTATTTTAATTTCATTGCTTTTCATTGATATTTTATTTCCTTTAGTATTGTTTGAATAATTAGAGTTAAATTCATATTTAAACTCTAATTTAATTGTCAGTGAGTCGTAAGCATCCGTCCTTATACGATAAGACCTCACTAGTGGCAATTGACCATACCAATTGATTGGCCACTTTTGGGATGGTTGAATACCTTACGAATCTAGGCTAAATCGGACACACTAGTAATCCGGTTGTCTAGGTGTAGTGCATTCATGACGTCCATTGCGGTTAACACATTAAACCCAATCTGTTTGAGTCCAAGGTTATGTGTTTGACTAGAAAAATAGTCATTGTCATACCTCGACTATCGAGATTAGGAAGTGCGAGAAACCGCGTATGTTATCGGGTTTATAGCTACACTAGGATATATTTGATTTGCATATTCTATATAAATCGAAGACCAAGTCCTATCTTTTATCGAATCGAACTTGTATGTCTTGACCTAGGTGTTTTTTATTAATTGTTTTCAAATTATTTTCATTGCTTTATTTATTTTATTGATATTTAGATTAGTTATATCATTTATTCTCTCTAAAACCCCTGATTTCTCTTTTTGTTGTTTTTGAGCTTAGAAAGAATATCAATTCATGTGGGATCGACCCTTTGCCACTATCTACTAAATAATCGGTTTAGGTAATTTATTTTATTGACGCGTTCGGCGTGCGTCAATTTTTGACGCGATCTTCGATTCCATTCCTCTCTCCATCAACTTCTTTTTTTATTCCTTTTTGTGTTCTTCCATAAGAGTTTAAACTCATGTCCTAGGCAAGACTGCGAGGGAGGTTCGACTGCGCTTATTCATGGATTTGTGAGATTTATTTATTTTAATTTCATTGCTTTTCATTGATATTTTATTTCCTTAGGTATTATTTGAATAATTAGAATTAAATTCATATTTAAGCTCTAATTTAATCGCCAGTGAGTCATAAACATCCGTCCTTATGCGATAAGACCACACTAGTGGCAATTGACCATACCAATTGATTGGCCACTTTTGGGACTGGTTGAATACCTTATGAATCTATGCTAAATCGGATACACTAGTGATCCGGTTGTCTAGGTGTAGTACCTTCACGAAGCCCATTGCGGTCAATGCATTAAATCCAATTCGCTTGATTCTAGGGTTGTGTGTTTGACTAGAAAAATAATCATTGTCGTACCTTGACTATCAAGATTAAGAAGTGCGAGAAATCGCGTACGTTATCGGGTTTATAGCTACATTAGGATATATTTGATTTGCATATTCTGTATAAATCGAAGACCAAATCCAATCTTTTATCGAACCGAACTTGTATGTCTGACCTAGGTGTTTTTTATTAATTGTTTTCAAATTATATTTATTGCTTTATTTATTTTATTGATATTTAGATTAGTTATATTATTTATTCTCTTTAAAACCTCGATTTCCCTTTTTGTTGTTTTTTACCTTAGAAAGAACATCAATCTATGTGGGATCGACCATTTGCCACTATCTACTAAATAATTGATTTAGGTAATTTATTTTATTGACGCGTTCGGCGTGCGTCACTTTTTGGCGCCGTTGCCGATGATTGGTTTTTTTTCTTTGGTGTTCTTTAATATATTTGTATTTGTATTTTATTTTTTTGTTTTGTCCATTTAGGCCCTTGTTCTTAACATGTATGCATGAAACTCTGTGATGGCCTCCTATTCATATAATTATGGTCAATTCGAAGACTCATACTATTATAGTGTGAATGTGGTAGGTATGTCACGTAATGGACATCAATTTTCTTACTCGCATTCTTTTGTGCAATAGGTCGAGGTTTGTGGAAATTGTGGGAAGTACTTTCATCCCACGTATGCTTGTCCTCACTATCCGAAATATATGAATCATCATGGTTCTAGCTATGCATCGCCACAACCCAAATTTTATATGTCTAGGCGAAGTCTACAGATTTCTCAACAGGAACGAAGAACCAATTCAGACATTGAGAGAGATTTGATCACCGACTGACTTTCTCAAATCACTACTCAACAGCCCTTGCAGGAGGATATGCGGCATATAAACCCAAAGTTGCAAAATTCAGAAACTCAAGTTACTACTACACTTGTACTTGAGCATTTGATGGATAAGAAAGAGTTGTCTCCGCAATCTACTTCTGACTCAGAGGAGACCGTGAATGTTGCTACATTAAAAAGTGTTGAGTTTGATGAGTTCTCAATTGTGGACGAGTATTTGAGCGAACCAGAGGAAACACTGGAAGTTTCTTCACATAAGCCAGACATTACCATTGCACATAATAAAGATGATAAAGTTGATAAAGAAATTAGTCATTTCAGAAAGGCTGGAGGAGCCGCAAATAGAGAGCGAGGAAGACCAACCTCTGGTATTGGTGAAACCACTCACCCTCCCTAGCATATTCGTTACACCTTACAAGGGGATGGAAGTAAAGGAGTATTCGTAGATTTCCTACACAGCCGACATCTTTGTATTGGATGATCATGATGCAACAAATTCTTTTATGTTAGAGGTCTCGAATAAGCTCCTAAATCTGACGGAGGGCGTGCATGTTTTATTGCCCAAAGCTGTAGATGCGTCATTTGTTGTTGAAATCTCAAAAAGAGAGGGCATCACGTGATAATTCACACCTAGTCTCGCCAAAGACTTTAAAAAAAGACAGTCGTTGGGAGGCAGCCCAACTTTATTTTTTTTACTTCTTCTATTTATTTCAGTTTTAGTTTAGTTTTTTAGTTTTTTTTATGTTTAGTAAAGCCCTAACTTAGTCTGTTGGATTTTTGTAGGTGGTATGTTATGTTTGATGAACATTGGAGGCACGGGAGTACCCCCTGAATTTTGTTAGGTTTGGCTTTATATTACATTTTATAACATAATTTGAACATTTTTTTTGAGAATTAACATATTATTAGGATTTTAGGTGTTTTGAGACTTGGTTGGGACATGTCCAACTTAAGTTGCCGCATTAGTAGCGAGTCTTTAAGTAGACCCAAAACCCTAGACTTCATTTCATCATCTTGTTGATTTCACCATTAGTTGAAAGACTTCAGGCTTACAAGATTTTGTTCGAATTATTTGAGTTAACTTCTATGCTTATTAGTTCTTGCTCTTGTTATGATTGTTTTTCCATAGTTTCCTTAATAACCTAGACATGAGAGATTTTGAGCATTTACTAGTTTTTGGAGATTTTTATTATGCATGCATTTGTATCTTCTTATTCATTTATCCATGTTCTTTTTCACCACTATATTTTTCTTTTTGTTGCATGTATTTCTTGACTTGTTTTGAACGTTGAGGACAATGTTCGGAATAAGTTTGGGGGTACTTTAGGATTTGCGGATTGAGTTGGATGAATTTCTGTGCAAAAAACCGCAGGTGATATCGTTTAAATTTTTTTAATTATATGTGGTTGTATGCGGTTGACGGATGGTAATGGTGGTGTTTCATATCACTTATTCTTTCATTTCTTCCATTTCTTTTCTCATCATATTTCTCTTTCTCATTTCACTAGGAGTTGATTCACTTTTATGCATGTGTTTACTGTAGTTTTCATTTTTATTATTGTTTAGAGTCACCCGAAACTTTATTTCATGATTTTGGTTGTGGATTAGTACACTTTGGTCGTTTTTTTGACTTGAAACTTAGGGAAAATTAGGAGAAACATTCACTCGAGTCTGTAGCTCAACATTTTTATAATTTCATGATTAGAGACTTAGTATGATGGTTAAGCCTTGTGCTAGATACCAAAAGGGGCAAACGGTCAAAATTGTGCATGTGATACTATTTTAACCCACATTGAAGAATTTGCTTAATCATAGTGAAAGTGGGAAGGGCTAACAGGAGTTTTCTTAAATCAAAATATAGAGTGTCCCATAGGTTTCCACAAGAAATGGAGTAGGGAATCTTGTAGTGGGAAAAAGTGAGAAAAGCGATTTCCACATGTAATCGAGCAGGGACCGTATCATTTGAAAAAAAAAAAGAAAAAAAAGAGAATAAAAAAATAAAAATAAAGGTGAAAATTTATGAAAACTCCTCAAATCAGAAGATTTAGCTCGAGTGCTTATAACTAGATTAAGTGAGATTGTAAACTTGCGTGCTTGAATGTATAGACCAAGAAAACTCTTGAGTAGTTGATGGCCCTCGTCTTGATTGAGTCTATGTCTTTAAAGTATGATCTTAATTGTGTTTGGGTCGAGGTTCTTTATCTATCATAACTCCGAAGTTTTTTGAGTAGCTTGTTAACTTGGCGACTATGTAAACCAAAGGAACTCCATGAATTTTGGATCGGGTATATGATTAATTTAGTCAGTGCATAATTATATAAGGAGTCTAGTTTACTTGTGTTTTTTCATTTACACCTTTGCTCGGGACGTGCAAAGTCCCAAGTTTGGGGGTATTTGATGAGTTGTTAATTATGTAATTATATATAATTTATTTATATATTTTTTATGTATAAGTCTCCAAAATATTAGTCTAATTATATTTATTTGTTATTTTCAGGGTTAATAGAGTGCGCGGTTGAACCCGGGACGAAAAACTACTCAAGACAGAGTATTTACTTGTTGTGTGAACAACTACTGTTGGATCTGTCTCGAGACACGCATTTCAGAGTTGATTCATTGATAAAAGTAATTGAGTGACGCTACACAGTGACACACGTTTGTCACTCGGCATCACAGCCGCCCGTTCGGCCTCGAGATTCGCACTGGTTACGTCTCCACTTCTTCGTAGGAATTCGTGCGTTTCTCACCCTTGCCTTCACGCGCCATGTGTCCTCGCCCCGTTCGTCCCGCGTCTCAACAACATGTCATTCCAGCAGCTGTCTCTCCAATCAGCTCACGCCACTTCTTCTGTCCTTAGCAGCTCAACCAATCCGAGAATGAGACGTCTAGAACCTAAAAACAAGCTCACACAGCCATAAGATTGTCCTCGACGTACGTGTCAAGAATGATACCTTCAAAGACCAATTTTTAGGAGTTTTTTCTATTAGGACTTTAGGTATTAATTAGGAAGTATCGACTTCTATTAAGGGAGCTCCTTCGAGCCGATCTTCGATTCCATTCCTCTCTCCCTCAACTTTTTTTTAATTCTTTTTTTTTTGTATTCTTACGTGAGAGTTTAAACTCATGTCCTATGCAAGATTGCAAGGGAGGTTTGACTGTGCTTATTCATGGATATGTGAGATTTATGTATTTTAATTTCATTGCTTTTCATTGATATTTTATTTCCTTTGGTATTGTTTGAATAATTAGAGTTAAATTTATATTTAAACTCTAATTTAATTGTCAGTGAGTCATAAGTATCCGTCTTTATGCGATAAGACCACACTAGTGGCAATTGACTCTTCCAATTGATTGACCTCTTTTGGGACTGGTTGAATATCTTAAGAATCTAGGTTATATCGGACACACTAGTTATCCGATTGTCTAGGAGTTGTGCCTTCGCGAAGCCCATTGCAATCAACGCATTAAACCTAATTCGCTTGATTCTAGGGTTGTGTGTTTGACTAGAGAAATAGTTATTGTTGTACTTTGGCTATCGAGATTAGGAAGTGTGAAAAATCGCGTACATTACCAGGTCTATAGCTACATTAGGATATATTTGGTTTGCATATTCTACATAAATCGAAGACCAAGTCCAATCTTTAATTGAACTGAACTTGTATGTCTTGGCCTAGGTGTTTTTTTATAATTGTTTTCAAATTATTTTCATTGCTTTATTTATTTTATTGATATTGTGATTAGTTATATTATTTATTCTCTCTAAAACCCTCAATTTCCCTTTTTGTTGTTTTTGAGTTTAAAAAGAATATCAATCTCTGTGGGATCGATTTGCTACTATCTACTAAATAGTTGGATTATATAATTTATTTTATTAACGCTTTCGACGCGTGTCAAGTATGTTGCAACTCATCAATATGTGTTATAAAATTACTCGAAAGTATATCTGTTTATTAGGTACTACAATTTAGGTTGATTTTTCCTTTCACTACTTCATGGTGCTGTGTATAATATGGTATCATTCTCATCTAGCATATTCAAGTCTATCATTCGTTTGTGAGAACCTAACATCATTGATCAAGCTATCGAGACTAAGCTTGAGTAGCAATTTGCAACATAGTTTTTGCAATATCTACATAATATTCTATATACACCTAATTCAAATTGTTGAAATTTGTTTTCATAGATTTACACATTTCATTTTGTAACGCGGAATATCTTTTTTCTTAATGTTACATGTCAAGCCGATGAAAACGATGTGCGCGACGTGATTCTTCAAAATTTGCAGGGACCAATGTGTTTATGCATGAGTTACCTTGCATACATCGTGAATGGATATAAGTTTGACACCTGTCATACTGTATAAACAAGGCAACATAAAACAATAGTATATGAGTTAAAGGCGGGAACCACACTGACTATTACTGGGTACTCCGAGATGTAATTCGAATCGATTACCATGATAGGTCGCTCTGTACAGTGTTGTTTGAATGTGATTGGTTCGATCCTAGACAAAATGGTACCCTACTTCATCGAAAATTGAGTTTGGTTGAAGTTCATAAAAATCGCCAATTCAATAGGTACAAGCCCTTCATATTAGTGATGCAAGCCTATCAAGTATATTCTCTATCGGGAGGAGGGAATGAAGTGATTGGTTAGCTATATGCAAGCTTCAACTAAAGTTCGTAGATGAAACCAAAGTCGTTAGTTTAGAAATTGCATTCACAGATAATGCATTTCAAGCTGATCAAAATGATGATACCAATGTCGTGGAATTTGATGTAGACCCATCATTGTCGGTGACCATTGATTAGATATGTAAAATTGTGTCTGAAAATGATGAATTTGAGACAAATGCAGACGATGAAGAAGATTATGAATTCACATCGTCGTCAGACGGTGGTAGCTGACACGTGTAGAGCGTGCACAATAGTTTCTCTTATTTTCCTATTATTTGTAGTGGTGGTAAATATGGTATTATCTCCACAAGGATTTTGCAAACTTCTAAGGAAAGTATTTTTTTTTTGTTTTTCTTAATTCAATCAATCTAATTAAACAAGAATTAATATAAAAAATAACTAAAAACTACAACTACTAACTTAATCAACCAAACTAACCAAACTAATTCAAACAATTAAATGCAAACTTAATTAAACAAAAATAAAATTCAATATTGATAAGTCAGTATTTATATGTTATTAATAGATTATTTTAATATAATTAATTGTGGAAAGTCTCTAAAATATTTATTTAATTATATTTTTTGGTCGTTTTCAGGTGAAACGGAGTACACGGTTGAATTCGTGGCGGAAAAATACTCAAAATGGAGTATTTACTTGCAGCGATCGGATGTCGAAAGTTTGCCCCGAGTTTTGCGTTGCGCGGTGGGTAGAATAGAAGACAACATATTTCAACCAATTAGAAGCTTCCACGTCAGCGCATATATTCTCTCAACTAATCACACGCTGCCACGTCAGCGGTTCTCCATCACAGCAGCAACCAACATCACGTTTCAGCAGCTGCCAAGTGTCGGCCTCTCACACCTCCAAGAATGTCACTCATTAGTTCTCATGCTCCTCGGTGCACGAGTCACCTCCCGAATACCCAAAATTAGTTTCTCTCACCTATCGGGACCAATTTTTAGTAGTTTTATATATTAGGAACATTGGGTATTATTATAAAACACCGAACACCGACTATTCTATTTTGGGCATCTTCTCTCGACGATTGCATAGGTCGGCGGGGAAACAAGTCGAGATTATAGATTCATGACATATTATGTGAAAATCTTTTAATTTATTATTTTAATTTAGTTTAATTCTCATATTTCATTGTTGTTGCTTTTAAGGTTTATGGTTTAGATCTAGGGTATGTATGTGGCCAGTGCATGCTTTTAGGGGGACAACCTATAGTTATTTGGACCATTAGTATCCGTGTATAATTGTACTTTTGGACCAATAATGTGACGAACACTCACCTGTTTGTTGTAAAACCCTTTCGGTTGTTGAGTGTGGTTAAGTCGGAAGCGGATGCGATCCGATTATTTAGGATTAGTGTTCTCACAGATCCATATTACTGCGGTTAGTGTGTTAAACCCGATTGGCAGATGTTTAGGGTTATGCATTAATTAGGGATGTAGTTAGTGGCAGACGTCCTGGCTATCGAGATTAGAGGAATAAGGAATTTCTGGCGGATGTCGATTTTCTATAGCTAATCTAGGAGAACTTAAATTAATAACTTTTTGGGAAAGATTGAAGACCATGATTGCCATTCAATCTTGATCTTGATTTGTGGAACTGTAGACCTAGGTGTTACTAATGAGTTCATTAATTGTTTTCAAAGTTATTTTAATTATTTTATTTATTTAGTTTATTTGAGATTAGTTAGTTAAATTATTAAAGTATTTATTTAAAACCCCCGATTTTTCCTTTTCGTTGTTTTTAACCTTAGAAAGACCACCAATCTCTGTGGGATCGACCATTTGCCACTATTATACAAAATAGTTGGTAAACTTTATTTTATTAACGCGTTCGGTGCGCGTCAATTTTTTGCACTGTTGTCAGGGATTGGTTTTCTTTCTTTGGTGTTTTTATTTATTATTATTATAATTATTATTATAATTATAATAATAATTATAATTATAATTATTTATTTTAATAAATTGGAGCACCGCTGAGTTTTGTAGGTTTGACTTTGGATTACAATTTTTAGCATATTGTGAGCATTTTTTTTAGGAATTAACATGTTTATAGGATTTTAGGTGTTTTGAGACTTGGTTGAGACATGTCCTACTTAAGTCGCCGCATTAGTGGCGGTTTTTGAGTAGAAATAGAATGTGGGTATTTATATATTATTAATAGTTTATTTTAGTATATTTAATTGTGGAAAGTCCCTAAAATATATATTTAATTATATTTTTTGATCGTTTTCAGGTGAAATAGAGTGTGCGGTTGAACTCGTGACGAAAAAATACTTAAAATTGAGTATTTACTTGCAGTGATCGGATGACTCGAGTTACGCGTTGCGCGGTGGGTAGAATAAGACACAACATATTTCAACCAATTAGAAGTTGCCACGTCCGCGCATATCTTCTCTCAACCAATCACATGCTACCACGTCAGCGGTTCTCCATTACAGCAGCAACCAACATCACGTTCCAGCAGCTGCCAAGTGTCGGCCTCTCACACCTTCAAGCACGTCACTCATTGGTTCTCGACCAATCCCGTCTCGCCACCTCAGCATTAACAAACGCACAACAGCAAAACCAAATTCTCATGCACAGTTACCATGAGTTCAACCTCTAGATACGGTTGTTTAGTTCGTCCCATGCAGCATTTTCGTTCAGCCAGCGTGAACCAAAGCGATCCAGCAGCCTTTCCTCGCGACACGTGTCTCTCACACACCTTTCTCATACGTCATTGCAGCGATCTAGACGAATAGGAAGACACCAAGTGGCGCGCGACAACACTCTCGACCAATGCGGTGCAGAAACGTGGCATGAACCAGTTTTCAGCCCAAAAACAACCATACGATGCTTATCGGCGCACGAGTCACCTCCCCAACACCCAAAATTAGTTTCTCTCACCTTCCGTGATCAATTTTTAGTAGTTTTATATTAGTTTCACCATCTTGTTGCTTTCACCCTTAGTTGAAAGACTTTAGGCTTGCAAGATTTGATAAGAATCTTTTCAGTTAACTCCTATGTTTACTAGTTCTTGCTCTTGTTATGATTGTTCTTTTATAGTTTTCTTAGTGACCTACACATGAGAGATTTTGTGCGTTCACTAGTTTTTAGAGACTTTTTGTCATGCATGCATTTGTATCATCTTCTTATTTATGTTCTTCTTCACCACTGTCTTTTTCTTTTTGTTGGATAGATACCTTGACTTGTTTTGATCCTTGAGGACAAGGTTCGGAATAAGTTTGAGGGTATTTTAGGGATTGTAGATTAATTTGGATGAATTTTTTGCGAAAGACTGCGGGTGAGATCATTTATTTTTTATGCGGTTATATGCGGATATCGGATGGTAATGGTGGTGTTTTATATCATTTTTTCCATTTCTTTCATTTCTTGTCATTTCACATTTCTCACTCATTTCATTAGGATTTGATACACTTTCATGCATGTATTTAGTATAGTTATTTTATTTTATTTTTATTTTTATTGCATATAGAGTCACCCGAAACTTTGTTTCATGCATTTGGTTGCGGATGAGTAATTTATAGTTGCCTTTTTGACTTAAAACTTAGGAAAAATTAGTAGAAACACTCAATCGAGTCCGTACCTTGCATTTTTATGATTTCATGATTAGAGACTTAGTTGATGGTTAAACTTTGTGCTAAATAACGAAAATGAGTAGACGGTCAAATAATTGTGCAAGTTATATTATTTTAACCCATATTGGGGGATTCGCTTGATTATAGAGAAAGTGAGAAGAGCTAACATGAGTTTTTTGTTAGTATAGAGTGTCCCACAGGTTTCCACAGGAAATGGAGCATGGAAACTTGTGGTGGGAAAAAGTGAGAAAATCCGTCCATAAGAAATGGAGCAGGGACCATATTTGTTGAAAAAAAGAAGAAAATAAAAATAAAAATAGAGAATATAAATTGAATAAAGGCAGAAGTTGTGAAACTCATCAAATAAAAGATTTAGCTTGAGTGCTTTCACTATATTAAGTGAGATTTAAACTTGCGTGATATAATGTATAGACCAAGTAAACTTATGAGTAGTTGATAGCCTTTGTTTTAACCGAGTATTTTTCTTTAAAGTGGGATCTTAATTGTGTTTGGGTTGCGATTCTTGACATATCATAACTCCAAAATTTCTTGAGTGACTTGTTAACTTGTTGACTATGTAAACCAAAAGAACTTCATGAATTTTGAATCGGGTGTAGGATGAGTAGAGTCACTCCATGTTTATATTAAGAGTCTAGTTTAGTCTGTGTTGTCATTTACACCTTTGCCCAGGACGTGCAAAGTCTTAAGTTTGGGGGTATTTGATAAGTCGGTATTTATATATTACTAATAGTTTATTTTAGTATATTTAATTATAGAAAGTCCCTAAAATATATATTTAATTATATTTTTTTGGTCGTTTTCAGGTGAAATAGATTGTGCGGTTGTGACGAAAAAATACTTAGAATGGAGTATTTACTTGCAGTGATCGAATGTTGGACAATTTGACTCGAGTTACGCGTTGCGCGGTGGGTAGAATAAGACACAACATATTTCAGCCAATTAGAAGCTGCCACGTCCGCCATATCTTCTCTCAACCAATCACATGTTGTCACGTCAGCGGTTCTTCATTATAGCAGCAACCAACATCACGTTCTAGCAGCTGCTAAGTGTCGGCCTCTCACACCTTCAAGCACGTCACTCATTGGTTCTCGACCAATCCCGTCTCGCCACCTCAGCAATAACCAAACGCACAACAGCAAAACCAAATTCTCATGCATAGTTACCATGAGTTCAACCTCTAGATACGGTTGTTTAGTTCGTCCCATGCAGGAATTTCGCTCAGCCAGCGTGAACCAAAGCGAACCAGCAGCCTTTCCTCACGACACGTGTCTCTCACACACCCTTCTCATACGTCATTGCAGCGGTCTAGACGAATAGGAAGACACCACATGGCGCGCGACAACACTCTTGACCAATGCGGTGCAGACACGTGGCATGAACCAGTTTTCAGCCCAAAACAACCATACGATGCTCATCGGCACACGAGTCACCTCCCCAACACCCAAAATTAGTTTCTCTCACCTCCTGGGACCAATATTTAGTAGTTTTATATATTAGGAACCTAGGGTATTATTAAAAAACACCAAACACCGACTATTATATTTTTGACATCGACTTCTCTCGACGATTGCCTAGATCGACGAGGAAACAAGTCGGAATTATGGATTCATGACATATTATGTGAGATCTTTTAATTTATTATTTTAATTTAGTTTAATTCTCCTATTTCATTGTTGTCGCTTTTAAGGTTTATGGTTTAGATCTAGGGTATGTTTGTGGCCAGTGCATGCTTTTAGGGGGACAACCTATAGTTATTTGGACCATTAGTATCCATGTAATTGTACTTTTGGATCAATAAAGTGATGAACACTCACCCGTTTGCCATAAAACCCTTTCGGTTTTTTCAGTGTGCAATAATTGAATATAGGTTAAATCGGAAGCGGATGCGATCCTGAAGCTGATGCGATCTGGTTATTTAGGATTAGTATTCCCACTGATCTTGTCACGGCCTTAAATTTTTAATTGTGTTATTGTCTTTACACAGGCTCAATGACCCGTGCTGTGCGACCCACACCATGATATGTCCGTTTACCGAGGCAAGGGCCGAGGTACATTTTATATTTGTGTGTTGTATGCCTACTGTACTGTAACTGTGTAGACTACTAAGTCATTTACGGGTATGCATGTATCGAGACGAGCAGGGACGCACCTCGAGTCGCGTGTCGACGTGGGGCGAGGTAGCGGCACATTGGGGTAAGATTTAATTATTTACATAAAATGTGAAATGTTTGGTAATGTGTGGTGTTAATGTGGCCACATCTATTAATATGTATATATATCTAACATGGGCCTAAAGTTAAGAAGAAAAAATTGACATCACTAGATATACATCTAGATTCACACACACACATCTCAACACAAGGTGTCAAGTATTGGTGTCACTTTAGAGTGACACAAGGGACAAGTGTGGTGTTGAAGACCACATGATGTGCCTCGAGATACGCGTGTGGTTGGAGATGTGTGGCTCACAAACACACCAACCCACATTATATATGTATGGGTCAAATGAATCAAAGCCCAACTCTATCACTTTATCTCTCAAAGTCGGTGGCGGTGGAGAAAAAAAGAAAAAAAAATAGAGAGAATAAGAAACCCGAGGAGAGGAAGAAGGAGAAGGGAAGGAGAGAGAGAGAGAGAAAGAGAGCGAGAGAGAGAGATTGAGCTCGAAGTAACGCAAGGTGGGTGTTGTGGTTTGTTGTGGTTGTTTGTGTTGTAGGCTGTTGTTGGTGTGAGTTGGGGAGCTCGGACGAACTGCCATGGTAGTTCGTCCGAGATCAAGGACGGTAGGGGAGTAGTATCCCCAGCATATCAAGCCCAACCTGGGGTTGGGGATGGAAGCCCAACCCAAGCAAAAAGAAAAAAAATAAATTTGAAACAGAACCGATGCTCTCTTTGGCGAGATGAAGAAGACGATGGCCTGAATCGGGTCGGTTCGGCTCGGATGAACCGAACCTGGTTCGGCCCAGTTCAGGCCCAAAAAAAAAAAAACGAAGAGAAGAAGAGAGCAGGGTTGGGTGAACCGGGCCGGTTCGAAACTGGTTCGGCCCGGTTCAACCCAAACCCATAATGATAAAAAAAACAGAAAATAGAAAAGAAATGTAGGAAAATTGGGAAACATTCCAGAAAAATTAGGAAAAATTATATTTCGACAAAATAAATAGAAAATAATGAAATTCTAGGAAAAATACAATATTTGGAATTTCGGACGAGCATTTTTCAGGGGTTTTACCTAGAAAAACGCGAATGGACCGAATGGCCAAAAATAAATAATAAAAGGTTTTTAGACATTTGTCTCGACTTCGATTTGGCATAAATTGAGACATTATTAAATGGTAGGGCACTAAAGGGGAGAACTCATACGTTTGGGCACGCATTTCGAATTGTCGAGGGATCGGCTAGACTAGGACAAGCGTGTGAATTGTAAGTACGACTGTGAGAATTTTATATTTCATTTCATTCTCTTATTACTTTATTGGTCTATTGGTAGACATTGCTACTTGAACTCACACATCATGTTGTTCTTGTATCTATTCATGGATGAATATTGTGACATGATACCTTGTGAATTGTTTTGTTGCCTCTGATTCCTACACTCGATGTCATTCTTGAACAAAAATTGATAAAAAACATGCTAATGGAATAAGGTGGATTTAAGTAGACTTGTATTCGATTTCCTTTGGGCTTTGTAGCCTAACTTGTTTTGATATCCTAGAATTTTTGAAATTATTTGTCTTTGAAATTAAAGTACGGATTATCTAGTGTCCATTACACGAGAGATGCACGGTTCACGGGGACATGGGTCTACCGGGGTTCCGGCACTCACTACTACACTTACGCAACACACGAGGTATGAGATTCGGGGTGGTCGGAAAGCATGAGATTAATGGTGTAAAGCGTAGAGCGCAACTCCATATAGTAGTGGGAAAGGTTAGGTGGTAGTTCTCACCGCCTACCGGACGTAGATCATCTCGACTTAGCTTGCGTCTGTCTCTACATCTTTAACTATGATATTTACTTGCATTTCTTGTTTCAGCAATTGATTTCGCTACTTTATGCTTTTAAATACCATTTGTTGATTTTGGAAATGTGGCATTAAATTCTCCTGTTAGTACTTAAATATCACTATATTCACCGTCTAGTTTGTGACGGTGGGTGTGTAGTCCGTCGAGCAAGCAAGAGAGACGGGAAGGAGAAGATCGACGACTTCCTCTGAGCAGTTCGACGACTCTCCTAACTCATTTGTATGTCTCGACTTTTGATGTATTATTTTTATGTCATTTTGGGTTGTACATTGGGTTGAGTGAATAGTGTCCATTTATATATACGTGCTTGTGCTACTGTATTTTCTTGATTTTCCACACTTAGGAATCTTGATTTATCATGGCTTCCGCATAATCTTTAAACTATATGAAAATGATAATAGAGATCAAGACATGAATTTAGAGGAATATCAGAACGAAAGGCTGACTAATACGTAATTAAGTCTTAGGTGCGTTGGATTAAGGCTTGATTACGGGATTAGGCCGGGCGGTGCCCTGTTTAGTAGTTGGGCCAATCACAGATCCATATTACTGCGGTTAGTATGTAAAACCCGATTGGCGGATGTCTAGGGTTATGCATTAATTAGGGAAGTAGTTAGTGGCGGACGTCCTGCCTATCAACATTAGGGGAATGAGGAATTTCTGGCTGATGTCTATTTTCTATAGCTAATCTAGCAGAACTTAAATTAATTACTTTTTGGGAAAGATTGAAGACCATAATTGCCATTGAATCTTGATCTTGATTTGTGGAACTGTAGACCTAGGTGTTACTTAGGTGTTCATTAATTGTTTTCAAAGTTATTTTAATTATTTTATTTATTTAGTTTATTTGAGATTAGTTAGTTAAATTATTAAATTATTTATTTAAAACCCCCGATTTTTCCTTTCGTTGTTTTTAACCTTAGAAAGACCACCAATCTCTGTGGAATCGATCCTTTGCCACTATTATACAAAATAGTTGGTTTAGGAAACTTTATTTTATTGACGCGTTCGACGCGCATTAAATATTTAAACAAACCCCCACTAAACAATGTAATATACTTGGACTGCATTCAAACACCTGAACATAACATCACTCCATAACTTAGTTATAATCATATCACATGGAATCTCAGAATCATTAAATACTAGTTCATAATAGGTTTATAGCCTTTAGTAAACCATTGATTTTCCTATATTCAATGGCAAAATAAGCCAAATCCTTATCATTGTAAATCTACCTATCGGATACAACACAATACAATAACAATTACGATAGCATTGACACTCAATGAAAATCATGGCTAATCTAAATCAAATATTAATCAGAATATGCTAATCAATAAATAACTTAGAACAAAATTACCTAGAACATCCACTCAAGTAATATTGCCCTAAAGATTAATCCTAGTTTCTACTTCTATAATTGTCGTCAATAATCATAGATATAGAATCAGAATCACAATAACACAATACATATTTGAAACTATGCATGCAATATCAATCTTCATTAATTGCAATATGCAAAAACAACTTATTAAAATCGTGATTGTTGTGTATGATTAGATTTAAATTAAGCATTAAGTTCATGATTCGTTAATTATAACTATATAACAATTCAAAGTATATACATGTCTAGTGTTTGTTTAGATTAATAAACTACTCACTCATGTTGGAAATAACATCGCAATAGTATAATTAGAAAACATAACTAAATAAATACCTCTTAATGAAATAAATCAAAGCTCCAATGTAGCTTCAAACATAAACATACTTATAACTAATAAAAGACTAAAAGAATATGTGGGAAAGGTAGGAGAGATGTGAGAGAGCTTGATTTCAAAACCTTAAGATCCTATTTTTAGTCTCCTAAGTTAAACATATCATAGATAAACGCAAATCCTTCGTAGTAATCTAAAAAACTCGCAGCAGACCTCAGCGATTTGTCAGCGATTCCATTATGTTCACAAATCGCCAAGTTAATCAATGAAAATTAGTCTATGTGCTCCACTAATTCAAGTGGCAATTTTTAGTATATTTTTCAATTCGCTGATGATTTGCTGGCTCTTCTATGCTACTAATTTAAATAATGATTTCTTGTGTATTTTTACATTGCTGACTAATCGTTGAACCTTCTCTCCACTTGACTATTTTGCTCTTTTTCCTTTTTTCCATTTCTTTTTTTCCTAATTAAATCTTCAAATAAAAAAAGAGAATACTTAGTGTAATATCATAATTTATATCTAAAACAAACCTAAATTACACCATAAAACATGTTGAATTATCGACTTGTCAAATACCCTCAAACTTAGCACTTTGATGTCTCAAGCAAATGAATACTCTCAATCATATTCTCTTTTAATTCTTTATAAATTGGTTTCAATCTAATTCATCTTACTTTAAATAATAAAAGTTTTAAATAGAAGTGATTTTCAAATGGAAACATATTACCCACAAGTAAATGAAAGTTATGATAGAATATAATAATTTAGACAAAAAGAAACATCCCTTAATGATAACTCAACCACCTAATGCAACACCCTTTAGAACTTAAAGTTCAGTACGTAATATAGGTTTCAATCTCCACTGACAAGCATTATGCTTATGATGACTAGAGTAGAATCTCAAAACACAAAAACAACTACATTAATATTAATTTTAAAAAATAATTTATAATAGCTTCACAATTAAAATCAATAGAAAATTTACCAAGATACGAATGAATATATCGTTTAAGACGTGTTAGATAGAGAAATACTTCACTCAACTCTAGCTTCAAGCACTTGAGCTAAATATTTTCTTCGAAGAGTTGAAGAACATCCACCTTTTCATTTCTCATTTTTTTTCTACTTCATCCTAATTATTTTTTCTTTATTATTATATTATATATATTATCAGTTTTTTTTGCTTTTTGAGTCCCCGCTCCATTTCCTATGGACATTCTCACAATTTTCCTACTATAGACTCCCTTCTCCATTTCTTATGGAATTTATAGGACTCTCTAAATATTTTAAACTTTTGTTAGCACTTTTCACAATCCACTAAAGTTGAAGAAAGTATTCTTTCTAATGTATAAAATTCATCGATTTCTAACTTATTTATTCTTTCAATTGTGGAATAATATTTTCTATATATATACTATAAAAATACTTTATCAATAACGCCTTTGTATCGCTAGATTCTTAGAAATTTGTCTTGTTCATCTTGCATTATTGTTTCGATCTTCTACCAATTCTCATGACTAATACTAGACAATCAATCTGGTGTACATCAACTAGTAAAGTTAATAAAAAAGGTATACAAATTGATTCTTTCTATCATAAAATTCACTTGGGTAATAAAATACCACTTCCTTTCAAAATCTATTATGTATATTCATATTCATTCCTTTCCAAACTAAAAATGAAGTAAAATGAAATTCATACTTGAATTCGGAAGAAATTTTAAAAATTTCATCAACTCACTTGAATATCGGATCAAAAGTTTTTAAACTTTTCTTCTACCTTTTTCTCATTTCTTTGCTTTCTTTGTCATTATCTTCATGTTTTAACTAAAATACCCCTAAACTCATTCCCAACCTTGTCCTTAAGGTTTAAAAATTAAGTCGAGTTTCCAACAAAACAAATATATACCGTGAAATATAAATGAATTGATACAATCATAAATTGGATAATCAATATATAAATGAACTTAATAAATAAATTTCATCAAACAGAGTGCATAAAAATACATTAATAAACATCACTAATGTAACAAATGTAGTATCAAATGTATCACCAAAACACTATATTAAATGTATCAAATTACTAAGCACAAATCACATATAATATATCACTACAGATCACATAGTATATCACCAGAGATACAAGTAAGACCTCACACATCATCACTCAGAGACAAAGAAGATAAAGTGAAGTGAGGAAATAAATGTCATCGTCCGAAAGTCACATCATCATCATCATCATCCGCTGGATCAGTCTTCTTGGACTGGTAACTTACAACAGGGTCATAAAGTTGGTAGTCTTGACCTGGCAGTATTGAAACATTAAGACTACTATTAATCGTTAGCCTTATCTGTAGAGACGGTACAAAAACCTCTGCACCTCCTTGTCTTCTATGTCTTATAGACATTGTTCTCTCCATCCTGTGAATGCTCCTTGCTAAAGTCATCTAGTTCTCGAACAACAATTCTTGATTCCTCAGAGTTGTACTTATAAAGGCCAACTCTGACTCTTCCATATATTTTCTATCAGAGTCCCTAGCAGGTTGCTCCACATTCGGATCATTTCTAGCTCTCGACATTTCTTCCAACACTCTCCCAGTGTGATCTCGAATTCTTCTTCTTTGCTCTGTCTCTCTTCTGATTATCTTAGCATTCTCTCTCTCATCTTCGGAGACTTCATAACCATCAATTTTTTCATATCTCTCTATTACTTCATTTGTGATGATATTCTCCTATAAAACATCCATATCAAGTCCTACTGTGTTTACTTGACATGATTTACAAAAAGCCATGATCATCAAAGGAAAGTGTAGTCCGTCATTATTCTTTGTCGTAATGGCACTTCTTATCGACTTTTAGATAATTTTGCCAATATCAAGATATCCCAATCCCATGATAATGTGGTAAAGTAAGGCAACTTCATAGTTCACAATCTCATAATATTTCAAGCTTGGCTGTAAGCTGGCATTGATGAAATAACACCATTCTTTAGTGATCTTCCTAAAAGATTTTGTAGTTATGTGCTTCGAGTTACCCTCCATATAATAAATGAATCCATCACCATGGATTGCCTCTAATCCTCCCTTAACTCTCTCGGTGGGGAAGTGGTACTTAATCGCGTATTTGGGCTTTAGGTACTCATTGTTTACTCTTTGGAGAAAAATTTGGTAAACCAAAATATCAGTTTATTCTTGCGGCGGAATAATCTATTGTTTTTCCTCGAACTCGTGACTCAGTCATGTTATCACTTCCATACGCATTCGCGTAAAACTGTCGCACCAAAATATCACATCCTTTCTCACTAGGAACATCATCAAGGTCTAAATGGTTATAGTCCCAAGTCAATAATCCGTAGTTTCTTGCCTCAATGATATCTAGGATCCTAGGCTTATATTTCAAATCATTCTTCACATTGAATCCCCTCACCGGGATGAACTTCTTTTCTTTCATTAAATCATTCTTAAATTTTTTAGAGGCCTTCCCATTGATGAGATTTTCCTTCTTAAGAACATATATTTCCGCCTCCGTCTGTATCTCTTGTTCTATTTCCTCATCTTCATTCTCATATTCTTCCTCTTAATGATAGCTAAATGATAAAGATGAAGTAGGTTCTCTTTATGGTCTAATTCTAGATGTGTTGAAAGAAATTGACGTGGGTCTAATTAGGGTAATTTTGGATTTATCCTTGAGTTTCTCTACTATTTTTCCCTTTCCTTTCTCTTCCCTCGAATTTCTACTCTTTCCACTTCCGGCCATTTGAATAAGTACAAGTAAAAGAACGAACCTGTAAAATCATTTAAAACCAAATTGTTAGAAAAGTGTTCGGTAAAACTAAACTTATCTATCTAATAAGGAGAAACTCATCAGAAAAATCTTTTATAAATCAAGAGTTTGAAATTTATCGATAAAACATCATTGATAAAAAAATTGTTCATAAGTAAATCAAATCATGCAATATACAAACACAAAATCCCCCCAAACTCATTTGAAACTTAGTCTCAAATTAGTTTGCATATAAAATTCAATCCATTCACCATATATTAAAAATAGTTCAAGAATTCGATAGTAATAAATAAATTACTACACCACTCCCATACTAGTATTATAATAGAAAACATTCGATATCAAAACTAATTGAATAAAAATTTCGAAATTTAGCTTCTAACCTATGTAAAAATCTAAAAATCAATGAAAAACTAAAAACTTAATCGATAAAAGGTTAAGGTTTTCATTGATTACCTTCTAGAAAGTGAATATTTCAAGATTGGAACTCTAAACTCTTCTACAACACTCCTCCAAGCTCCAACTTTAAATTCCCCTTGCTCAAGCCCAAGTTGGCTCTACACTCTCAAAACTTACCAAATTATGAGTTGAATGTGTGATAATTAAAGTGAGAATCACTTAAATACACTAAAATCTAGCTTTGGAAGGTTGAATCTAGTCGAAAATTTGTCTCTTAATTGAAAAGTTTCAATGGTTTGTGAGTGTGAAATGGATAAATGTGGCGATTTTAGGTTTTTATTTCTAAAAACTTGTATTTGTTCTCAACAAATCAGTGTTTAAGTGGATTCGTTGGAAAATTACTGACTAAATTGCTGAAAATAAGCCTCGGTGGCTCAACGATTAGTTCAACAAATCCTAGTTATAAGTTCAAATCGGTGACAAATCGCTGACTTGAAATTACACTAAAATATCTACATACTGCTGTCGATTTTCTCAGCGAATTCCAATACAAACTGAAATCTCTAGGAAATCGCTAGCCTACTTTATCTATTTTTCAATTTAATTGTTTTTCCATCTATTTATCACATATATATCTAATAAAAAGGTAGAATTATTTAAAATTATCATAATTTGACTATGATTTGTACTAAACAATAGTTTCATTACTATAAATAACCGATTACCATAAAAACTAATGCATAAACACAGTATAATACGTAAAGATATTGGCTCGGTCAACCCCCTTACATGAAATTATTCTAGAATTAAATTCCTAAAATATCCCCATTATAAGAGTCAAAAGTTTAGAGAATATAAAAACAACTAATTAATCCTAATACAAAAACTGAAAAATAAAGATAAAGTGTGGGCTGCCTCCTATAGTGCACTTTCGTTTACTGTCGTTGGCTCCCTTAAACTACGTAGCTCTAAACTGTTTCTATAAATTTAAGTGTAGGATTTTCCATTCTAGTGCCATTCTGGAACGTGATTGCTCAGCCATGCACCCTGAAAGTGATTGCTTATTCATAGTATCCATGGCAGCTTGCAAAGTGTCCAAGAAAGGTCGTCCTAAGATTAATGGAGGATCTTTATTGATGAAGTGTGGCATAACCAAACAGTATGTAGGAATAATGTACTTATCAATTTAAACTGGTATATTAGTAATCATTCCTATTGATTTTACTAAATAACCATTTGTAAAATAACTTTTTCCAGAAGCAAGTACATCAAACTCCAGTTGAGTATGAAGAAAGAAGTAAATTGGCATGTAGTTTGCTTTAGAACGTGTACCACAAATAACTTTAAAATACCAAGCTCATTTGACTTTTATGTTTATGTATATATCTCCTGGATCATTGAGCTTGACAATTGCTAGATTCTTCTTTTTCTACTTCTTATTCTTCATAGCTATAAATTCCTCTATTTTAAGATCATTCTCAACATTGTTCGGTTGCTTAACTATCCATTCATGGGTTATTGTCTTTTAATTTGAGGTATCTTTAACTCGCTTATTCTTTGTCATAACATTTTTGTCTTCCATTGTAACTGCATTTATAACATATACTCCAGCTTTTAAATTATAATGATTAAATTTTAAATATTCATTATCATTAGTTTGTTAATTATTAGATTCATCAGAATTATCATAGACATCTTCATCATTAAAATGGAAAGTAACAATTTTGTTTTGACATTTCATAGACATTGTTCATTCAAAGATATCTAACTTTTTTTAGTTGTTTTAAGAAATGTTATTCCTAAAAGTACATGCGAAGATTTAGATGATACTAAGTCTCCCATTTCTATAACATAGAAGTCAGTTGGAAATAATAAGTCATTTACTTTTACTAAGACATCTTTTAGGAAACCAAGAGGTTCAGTAATTGTACAGTCAACAAAGGTAAAATTAATATGTGTATTGGTCAATGAATCTATTTTCAATGACTCATATAGTTTAAGTGATAGCATTAATTGTTTAAGTATCTTTCGAGTTATAGGTGTGTCTTTTTCATCACTGAATAAAAACATTAACTTGTACATGATTAGTAGGAGCAACAATAGCTTAAGTAGATGCTTTAGCTTGATTACTCTATTGAGTACATAACCTATTTATTTGTAAACTCATTTGACTTAACTGATTTTTCAGTTCATTAATAGTAGTATCAGTCTTAATCAAGTTTTGAGAAATTTATGTAAAGTTTTGATGACTTTGGTTAATAAGATTATGTAAGATTTGCTCTAAATTTGGATTCGTAGATTGAACATTTTGTTGAGATTGCTGATTAGGTGCAAATTGCATCTGAGCTCTTGGTCTATAAGTACTATAATTTTGATTTTAAAGACCATAACTAAGATTTAGGTGTTGTCTTCTAGGATAATAAGTATAGTTATTATATTGATTTGTTGGAGGACTAGAAAATTGGTTCGCCATTACATTAACCTCTTTAATATTTTCTTTATGTAGGGTAGGACACACATCCGTAGGATGTGTAACCTCATTACAGAATCCACAAGCTTTAACTTGATTAGATCTATCATTAATTAATAGTTTAACCATATTAGATAATTCATCAATTTTATCATCGGACGTGTTATTTCTTCTATTAACAACTTCATAAAGTTTCTTTCTTGAGGATTTAATCTTTTCACCATATTGCTTAGATTATTTTGTCCTTTTATTAATTGCTTCTTTTGTTAAAGTAGGAGTTGTTTCAAATAAAGATCCACCACATACTGTGTTTAATGACCTTTGTTCAAAATGATTAAGTCTTTTGTAAAAATATTCTAATAAAGCTCTTTGAGTATATCCATGTAGTAGACAAGAAGAAATCAATCTTTGGAATCTATTTCAAAATTCATTAAAATTTTCATCATCTTTCATCTTTGCAACTGTGATTTGCCTTCTATAGGAACTAATTTTTCCAGCAGACATATATTCATCTAGAAAAAATTCTAACATTTGAGTCCATGTAGATATTGAATCTTGGGGAAGATAAAACAACCAATCTTATGCTTGATTTTTTAATGCAAAAGGAAAAGCTTTAAGTTTGACTTGCTCTAGGGTACATTCTTTCGGTTACGTTGATACTTTCTTATGAATTTCTATGGATCTTCATTGTCTTTACCATAAAAGTTAGGTAAGGCACTAATAAATCCAAATCTATGTTCAAATTCAGGAAATCCATTGGGGTATACGATGCACATAAACTCTTATGCGGTAACATTTTGATTTTCTTGTCTAAAAGTGAGTTATCTATTATTGTTGTTATTATTATCGATAACTCTATTATCATTATTATCTTCCATCCTATTGACTAAATTTTTCCTAACTTGTTGTTTTTGTCTTAAACTCTGATTAAAAGTTCTATTTATCTTAGGATCAAACGGATGTAAATATCCTGTAGAATTATCACAACAAAGTGTGTAGACCGAACAACGTCTAAAATCCTAAGAAATTATATAAAAATTGTAACGACCCATTTTCCAAATGGACCGCTACGGGAGCCGATAAGGGCCCACAACCTGACCTACCAGCGCCAGTTGTGTCCCACATGCCAACTCATCCACCATTTAATCATTATTAACCTTAAATAACAACAATTTAGTGTTTAAATTAATATTGAACTCGAGTCATCTGCTAAGATCATTTTAAACCCAAATAAATCACAACGAAAGTCTTTTAACATGACAAACAATATATAAACATTATAGTCATGCATTTAACTCTGATACCTAGTGTGGAAAACCCATATGACATCGTATATCAGACAAAAACCTCAAAGAGCTCAAAATATAAGTGTATAGTGTATCTCACAATCCTAAATCCCAATATTAAACAAAATATATATAATACAAACGTACAAGCCTGGCTATATGTCTCTGAATCACAAATATTCTGGAAGTTTGCCTTTGCCTCGACTTGTACTAGGATCTGCACTCAAGCCATCACAAAAGGCAGATGACGAGTCCAGAGTGAGTATTCCCAAGGAAATTAAGTGAGCAATACGGAAAGTAAATACTCGAATTTTAGAAAAACTATTAAATAAATATGTAAAAATAAAAACAGGCAAATGTGCTCATCGCATGCATATGTAATAGTGGAAGCTCAAAGTGTGTGTTCCTAGAGCCCAGGGTCAGACTAGCACCATATTTCGGACTCCCCACAGACTACTACTGGCGAGTAGCACTCAAGCAAGGCCAGTATTTGGATCCGATATGTGGTCAGCATGGGACCTACGACGCACCCACACGTGCCCGACACGACTCTCGGGTCAACCTATTCACCGAGATGGCATACGTGCTTTGGCCTAGTGGACGTACACACAGAAATGGTACGAATGGAGAGCCTCAATGTTCGTCCATTATATCACACCAAGAATAGAGTATTAAAAAACAGAATATGAATTCAAAAGCAAAATAAAGTACCGCTCAAGAAATTTTAGTTGGGATACTACACACGTCAAACCGCACTCTGTGTCCTGTCAATAACCCATGGTCCAGCTCCGCCTAGTCCCAGATATCCCAAATTACCACCTGCAATGACCTATTTCCATCTATAATTGATTTTTAGTCATTTGGATGTGTTTTAAGTCACTTAAAAAAATAATGTCAAAAATCCAGGATCTAGCGTACTGGGTCTGGGAATTAGCGCTAGATTCCCAGACAGTGATACGTTCTTAGTCAAGAAGAACATTAGCGCGCTATTTGTTTGTCTAGCGCGCTAACCTAGATGATGTCATTAGCTCGCTAATCGCGCTCTGGACAGCAAAACTGTTGAAAATTCTGGGTTTTTAACAACCCCACCAACACCAACAACTCTACTTCATAACACTTCAAACCCATCAAAACAACAACTCAACAACAACCGAACAATCCACCAACACCTCTAAAATTAAGATCAAAAGATATAGAAAGTTGAGGTGTTTGTGGTTCTCACCTTGCTTTTAATGTTTTCACCCTTCAAGCTCCTTAAATCACCAAATTTGATAACTAAGCCCTTGTTTCTTCTTTTTCAATTTTCGGATTACAAGATGAGGAGAGAGAAAAGGTGGTGGTTTGAAGTCAAATGAGACTTTTATAGGTGACTTGGCATCTCTCCTCACTTGTGCATCTCCAGGAAATCAAATGAGCCTTATTTGCTCCACTTCCAACCTCTAATAACTCTAATTGTGACATGGATGGCATACTCACCCTTGTTCTTAACCCAAAAAGTGGTGTTTCGGGTGTTTCGACGCTCAATTTCTCATCTCGAACTGCGACATACGTGTACTACCATGTCCCTAACCACCAAATATACATTACAAATTAATTATTTAACTAATTTATTCATTTTATGTGTGTATTATTTCTCCCAGCCTAATATTTAGTCTTTTAGACTACTTGGTACCCGCGTCGACACACATATCGAGGCGAATACTTAACACACAATCTCGCACGTCAAATATAATATAAATACACACATTGCGATGTCATTTACTATATTTCAATATAAACATCGCAAATTAAACAATTCAGAACACAAAAAAACTATTTACCTAGCTCCAAGCGCGCACAAGCCTAACCGCAGTTCCCATGAGGGTCTGAGCTGTCAGCCACGTCTGCAACCAAGTTATTAATAACAGTGAGTTAATTTTAGGCCGTTACAGTTCTTCCCAACTAGGTGAAATTTCGTCCCGAAATTTAAAATAAACTTAAACACTTATCGACAAATAAGTAGGGATACCGTCGTCGCATAGTAGACTCAAGCTCCCAGGTGAGTCCCTCGGTCCCGTGATGCTGCCATCGTACCAAAACCTTTGGGATCTCCTTATTTCTAAAAATCTGAGTCCTCCTATCAATGATTTTCATAGGTTGTTCCTCGTATGATACATCAGGTCCCACCTCAATCCGACGTATATCAACCATAGGTATTGGTCCCGACTAAGCTAGTCTCAACATGGAAATATGAAACACTGGGTGTACCCCTACCAATTGCGGTGGCAACTCCAAACGATATGCCACTCCGCCGACGCGTTCCTCAACTCTGAACGGCCCAATGAACCTTGGTGCTAGTTTCCCTTAATGACAAACCTCTGATGACCTTTCCAGGGCGAAACTTTCAAATACACCAAGTCTCTAACCTCGTAGCTCAGACCCTCAAGATACTTGTCCGTATATTTTTTTGCCTATCCTGTGTCGCCCGAAGTGTCTGGCTGATCTGTCTTACCTTCTCAGTATGGTCAACAACAACCTCAGGTCCTATAGCCGCTGTATCCTCCGGTGCCGCCCAAAATGCTGGCGACCTGCAGGGCCTACCATAAAGTGCCTCAAACGGTGGCATCCCGATACTCGTCTGATAGCTGTTGTTGTAGGCAAACTTACACAAAGGCAGGTAATCTTCCCACGATCTACCAAACTGTAATATACAAGCTCTGAGCATATCCTCGAGAATCTGAATCAATCACTCTGACTGCCCGTCAGTCTGAAGATGGATGCAGTGCTAAACTGTAACCGAGCGCCAAACTACTCCTGCATACTTTCCCATAACGTCGAAGTAAATCTCGGATTTCTGTCAAAAGCAATGGAGACCGGTACACCGTGCAATCTGATAATCTCCCTCTCTCGAATATAGTACTCAGCTGTGTAACATAATATCTCAAGGAGATCGGTATAAAATATGCCGGCTTCGTCAACCTGTCGATAACCACCCAAATTGCATCGTGTCTCCTCGTCGTCTGAGGTAGGCCACTAACGAAGTCCATGGTCACGTGTTCCCACTTTCACTGGGGAATGGGCAGCGGCTGTAGTAACCCACTCGGTCTCCTATGCTCAGCCTTTACCTGCTGGCATATATGACAACTCCGGATGTATCTACCCACGTCAGCCTTCATCCTTGGCCACCAAAACAATCTCCGTGGATTGTGATACATCTTGGTCCTACTATGATGAAATGTATATCACGACCGTTGTGCGTCATCAAGAATGTTGTTCCTAAGCTGTGATACCCCTAGTATCCACAATCGACCCATGTGTCTCAAGCAACAGTATGACCCCTCAGACTACTCAGTGCACCCTGGATCCTGAGCTAGGCCACTGATCCGCAAATATCGGTCATCTGCTCTCTGCAACTCAACAACCTACTTTAGAGACACCGTAGGAACTCGCATCTGACAGTAAATATGTAGCTGAGCAATAACCTTTGTCAAACACAACACCGACGCTGCCTCAAGCAACCCGTGCTTATGTTTCATATGTTGCAGTATTGTCTGGCTCTCGATGCCGCTCCTGCTTAGCGCATCAGCTACAACATTCGCCTTACCCAGATGATATTCAATGGCGAAGTCATAGTCCTTCAGTAACTCGAACCATCGCCGCTGTCGCATGTTCAACTCCCTCTGAGTGAACCGGTACCTCAAACTCTAGTGGTCTGTGTACAACACGAACTTCTCACCATACAAGTAGTGCCTCTAAGCCTTCAGTGCAAACACGACCGCTGCAAGCTCCAAGTCGTGCGCTGGATAGTTTACCTCGTGAGGTCTCAACCGTCGAGATAAATAGGCCACTGGGTGTCCATCCTACATCAACATGCCACCCAACCCAATGCCTGATGCATCAGTATAAATAGAAAACCTCTACCTGCCACTGGTAAAGCCAAAACTGGTGTCAAAGTCAATTTCCTTTTCAGATCCCACATAGCATCCTCACACTCTTTGACCATTCAAATCTAACATCCTTCTTGGTCAGCCTCGTCAATGGCGCTACAATCATCGAGAAATCCTGTACAAAGCGCCTGTAATATCCTGCCAAACCCAAGAAACTCTAGATGTCAGATACATACTCGAATGTCTTCCAATAAATAATCACCCGAATCTTGTCACCATCAACATATATGCCCTGATCACTAATGACATGGCCCAATAACTTCACCTCATTCAACCAGAATGCGCACTTGCTGAACTTGGCATAAAGTCGGTGCTCTCTCAGCGTCGTCAAAACATCTCTGAGATGTCTCTCGTGCTCCACACGAGTCTTCCTGTATATCAGAATGTCATCGATAAACACAATGACGTATCGATTCTGAAATGGCCTCAACACCCTATGCATCAAATCTATGAAGATCGCGGTGCATTAGTCAACCAAAACGACATGAATGTAAACTCGAATAGGTCGTAACGCGTACTAAACATGGTTTTCTCCACATCCTCCTATCGAATCCTCAACTGATGGTATCATGATCGTAAATCGATCTTCGAGAAGAACTTGGCCCTAGCCAACTGATCGAATAAATCATCGATTCTCAGAAGTGGGTAACGATTTTGAATCGTCACCTGATTCAGTTTTCGGTAGTCCACACACATCCGCATCGAGCCATTCTTCTTCTTCACAAAAATGACTGGAGCTCCTCAAGGTGACATGCTAGGGTGAATGAAACCCTTATATAGTATCTTCTCTAACTGGGTCCTCAACTCCTCGTGCTCCAATGTTAACATCCTATATGTCCTGCTGTAGATTGGCTAAGTCCCCAGAATTAGCTCAATGATAAACTTCACAGCTCTCCGTGGTGGCAATTCTGGCAAATCATATGGGAACACATCTGGAAACTCGCAGACAATAGGGACATACTCAATCTTAACCACTATATCACACTCCGGCTCAATCATAGCTGCGTACGCATCCATCTCCTGTGACGTAGCTAATCTGCCTCAAGTGATAGGTAATGCAGACGCAACTCTAGCAAATGTAAACCTTGGAATTCCCTCGATGTCAAACATTACAATCTTGCTGAAATAGTCAATATGTGCGTGATAAGATGATAACCAATCCATCCCAAACATCGCGTCGAACTCCAAGTACTCTAACACTCTTAAATCAGCCGGTAGCTGATGTCCCTCAATCTTCATTACACAATTTCGGCATATCCGGTTAGGGTAGATCTTATCTCCAGATGTCGTGCTGAGAACAAGAAGTGTATCTAAAGTCTGTGCAGGTAACCCTAACTCTCCTACCATGCGTCCAGAAATAAAAGACACTGTGCTACCAGAATCCATCATAATATGCATATGAATACCACAAATAGATAACATACCTTCAACAAGCTGTTTGGTTGCTTCTTGGTCTGCCTGTGCGACCCCAAAAGCTGTAGCCTGAGCCTTATCTTTGGCCTGCTCTGTTTGTGGTGGTAGTGGTGTTGGTCTAGTACATTCCGCCATAATATTCCTGACCTAACCACATCGGTAACAAGTATGGGTCTCTGATCTGCCAGAACTCCTATGACTCTGTGTCTGACTCTGGCCTCGGCTCTGGCCTCTCTGACCTCTATCCTACCTCTGCTGACTAGGATGATCAACTGGTGTAGAAGCTGTAGAATATGCCAACGGACGATCATCACGTCGATCTCTGTCATCACGACAAACTCTGTCGCCCCTGCGACCCTGATCAGACTGCCAATCACCTCGGCAGGGTCTCTGGCCTTGTCTCTGCCGATCCTGGTCTCTCATATGTCTCTTCGGTCTCTGATCAGACCGAGAACTCGAAGCTGGATTACTTTCCTCACTCTGTAGTGCAGCTTGAATCGCTAATCGACTGGCCCTTTGAACCAGGTATGTCTCGTGTGCGAGGGACCTGTCGTAAATCTCAGCTAGTGTACGAGCTCCGCTAGATACCACTGTGCTCGTAATCCTCTCATCCAGACCTCGGACAAAATAATGTATCTCTAATCGGTTAGTACCTGCTATGTCCAAGGAATACGATAATAGATATCGGTACCTCTCCATGCATATTGTGACCGACATATCACCCTGCACAAAGGATAAAAACTCCTCCCTCAAGCGGACCCTAACCTCCATCGGTATGTACTCATCCATGAACAACGTTTGGAACTCTGCCCAAGTAGTAACGATAGGATGAGTCGCAGTGTAGGTAGTCCACCATATCGCAGCATCGGCTCTAAAGCAGATACTCGATAACCTCGGCCGATCAATCTCCTCGACCCGAAGCAAGTCGTGTAGCCGCTCATGAGATAACAGCCACCTCCCGGCTACCTCTAGATCTTCGACCTCATTAAAATATCATGCACGAGAACTTAAGAAAGCCCCTCATCTTCTTAGCCTCTAATGTCATCAGACTCCCTGAAGTCGACGCCGATCTTGGCCGCTTGTAGTGCGCATGTAAGCACCACTGCGCAGCCTTACACCGATATTGCTGCTGGCATAGCCCTCTCGTCCAACGTCTCGGATATTGCTTTGCCACCCGAGTCTAAGCTTGTACTAGAAGCTATGATCGCTCGAGTAATTGTCATCGGTGCAAAAACAAGATGTCGAGTCGTCGTAGTCTCCCGAGCATCCCGGGCTCTTATCATCTCTATCAGTATCACGAACATATCATCCATAGTCTGTGCTAATGACTCCAGTGTCAAAGTCGATATCGTCGGATCACTAGTATCTCCGACCTCGGGCTGAGTGGTATTTGATGGTTGTCCGTCCATCGGTATCTGCATCGGAGAATGTGCATCTAGTCAGCCTTAATACCAATATACATGTATCGTATGTATAATACACCCAAAACATAACATGTATAACCCTGATTTCTACCCATCTCACCTTATTTCCCAACTAAGACTCTAGGCAATTCCTTTGGGTTTCCATATCTAAAGTTATTCATCAGGTTTATCCTCAAAATATACCACAATTGTAATCATATAAGTGTTAATGTCCATTTCCTCTAGATTCACTAACCTTTGCTCTGATACCAAAATGTAACGGCCCATTTTCCAAATGGATCGCCACGGGGGCCGATGCGGGCCCACAACCTGGCCTACCAGCGCCAGTTGTGTCCCACATGCCAACTCATCCACCATTTAATCATTATTAACCTCAAATTACAACAATTTACTATTTAAATTGTTACTGAACTCAAGTCATATGCTAAGATCATTTTAAACCCAAATAAATCACAGCGGAAGTCTTTTAACATGACAAACAATATATAAACATTATAGTCATGCATTTAACTCGATACCTAGTGTGGAAAACCTCAAAGAGCTCAAAATATCAGTGTATAGTGTATCTCACAATCCCAGATCCCAGTATAAAACAAAATATAAATAATACAAAAGTACAAGTTTGGCTATATGTCTCTGAATCACAAATATTTTGGAAGTTTGCCTTTTCCTCGACTTGTACTAGGATCTGCACTCAAGCCATCATAAAAAGGCAGATGACGAGTCCAGAGTGAGTATTCCCAAGGAAATTAAGTGAGCAATACGAAAAGTAAATACTCGAATTTAAACAAAACTATTAAATAAACATGTGGAAATAAAAATAGGCAATTGTGCTCATCGCATGCATATGTAATAGTGGAAGCTCAAAGTGTGTGTTCCTAGTGCCTAGGGTCAGACTAGCACCATACTTCAGACTCCCCACATACTACTGCCGGCGAGTAGCACTCAAGCAAGGCCAGTATTTGGATCCGCTAGGTGGTCAACGTGCAACATTCGACGCACCTTCACGTGCCCGACACGACTCTTGGGTCGACCTATTCACTGATATGGCACACGTGCTATGGCCTAGTGGACGTACACACAGAAATGGCACGAAGGGAGAGCCTTAACGTCCGTCCATTATATCACACCAAGAATAGAGTATTGAAAGACATAATATGAATTCAAAAGCAAAATAAAGTACTGCTCAAGAAATCTTAGTTGGGATACTACACACCTCAAACTGCACTCTGTGTCCCGTCAATTACCCCCGATCCGGCTCCACCTAGTCCTAGATATCCCAAATTACTGGCCGAAATGACCTATTTCCATTTATAATTTATTTTTAGTCATTTAGATGTTTTTTAACTCGCTTAACAAAAATAATGTCAAAACTCCAAGATCTAGCACGCTGGGTTTGGGAACTAGTGCGCTAGATTCCTAAGCAGTTATACGTTCTTCATCAAGAAGAACATTAGCATGCTATTTTTTTGTCTAGCGCTCTAATCTGTTATCTAGCGCGCTAGATGACGTCATTAGCGCGCTAATCGCGCTCTGGACAACAAAAAGCGCTAAAAATTCGGGTTTTTAACAACGCCACCAACACCAACAACAACCACAACACCAACAACTCAACTTGATAGCACTTCAAACCCATCAAAACAACAACTCAACAACAACCAAACAATCCACCAACAACTCTAAAATTGAGATCAAAAGATAGAGAAAGTTGAGGTGTTTGTGGTTCTCACCTTGCTTTTGATGTTTTCACTCCTCCAAGCTCCTTGAATCACCAAATTTGATCACTAAACCTTTGTTTCTTCTCTTTCAATTTTCGGATTACAAGATGAGGAGAGAGAAAAGGTGGTGGTTTGAAGTCAAATGAGACTTTTATAGGTGACTTGGCATCTCTCCTCACATTTGCATCTCTAGGAAATCAAATGAACCTTATTTGCTCCACTTCCAACCTCTAATGACTCCAATTGTGACTCAGATGGCACACTCACCCTTGTTTTTAACCCAAAAAGTGGTGTTTCGGGTGTTATGATGCCCGATTTCTCGTCCCGAACCGCGACATACATGTACTACCATGTCCCTAACAACCAAATATACATTACAAATTAATTATTTAACCCATTTTATTTATTTTATGTGTGTATTATTTCCCCGGCTCAATATTTAGTCTTTTAGACTACCAGTGTGCCATCGTCGACACGCATATCGAGGTGAATACTTAACACACAATCTCGCACATCAAATATAATATAAATACACACATTGCGATGTCGTTTACTCTATTTCAATATAAACATCGCAAATTAAACAATTCAACATACAAAATAACTATTTACCTAGCTCCAGGCGCGCACAAGCCTAACTAACTACAATTCAAAAGCGTCGAAATGTCACCACGTCTGCAACCACGTCATTAATAACAGTGAATTAATTTTAGGTCGTTACAAAAATCCTCGGTAACGACACAAAAACTAACATGTGTCGAGTGTGCATAATAATTTTCCATATTTTTCTATTATTTATAGTAGTAGTAAATAAGATATCATCTACACAAGGATTTTGCAAACTTCTAAGAAAAGTATTTTTTTTTCTTTTTTCTTAATTTAGTTAATCTAATTAAACATGAATTAATATAACATATTACTAAAAACTACAAATACTAACTTAATTAACCAAACTAACTAAACTAATTCAAACAATTCAATGAAAACTTAACTAAACAAAACTCAAATTAAATATAATATAAATATTTAAACAAACATCTGAACAAACCACCACTAAACAATATAATATACTTGGATTGCATTCAAACAATAAAACATAACATCACTCCATAACTTAGTTATAATCATATCACATGAAATCTCATAATCATTAAATAGTAATTCATACAAGGTTGATAGCCTTTAGCAAAACATCGAGTTTCCAATATTCAATGAAAAATAAGCTATATTCTTATCATTGTAAATTTACCTATTGGATAAAACGCAATAAAATCAAGATTATGATAGCATTAACACTCAATTAAAATCATGCCTAATCTAAATCAAATATTAATCAGAATATGCTAATCAATAAATAACTTATAACACAATCACCTAGAACATCCACTCGTGTAATATTGCCCTATAGATTAATCCTAGTTACTAATTCTATAATTATTGTCAACAATCATAGACATAGAATTAGAATCATTATATCACAATACATATTTGCAACTATGCATGTAATATCAATCTTCATTAGATGTAATACATAAAAACAACTTATTAAAGTCATGAATGTTGTGTATGATTAGATTTAAACATTAAGTTCATGATTCTTTAATAATAACTATATGATAATCAAAAGTATATACGTGTCTAATGTTTGTTTAGATTAATAAACTACTCACTCTTGCTGGAAATAAACATCACGATAATATAATTAAAAGACATAATTAATTAAATACCTCTTACTGAAATAAATCAAGCTCCAATATAGCTTCAAACATAAACTAACTTATAACTAATAAAAGACTAAAAGACAATGTGGGAGAGGTAGGAGATATATGAGATAGCTTGATTTTGAAGCCCTATGGTCCTATTTATAGTCTCCTAAGTTATACATATCATAGATAAACTCAAATCCTTCATAGTAATCTAAAAAACTCATAACCGACCTCATCGATTTGTCAGCGATTCCATTATGTTCACAAATCATCGAGTTAATCACTTGAAATTAGTCTTTGTGCTCCACCGATTCAACTAGCAATTTCTAGTATATTTCCTAATTCGCTGATGATTTGTTGTCTCTTCTTTGTTGCTGATTCAGACAACAATTTCCTATGTATTTTCATAACGCTGATTAATCGCTGGACATTTTCTCCAGTTGACTGTTTTGCCTTCTTCCTCTCTTTCTTCTATTTCTTCATTTTTTTCTAATTAGACCCTAAAATCATAAAAACAAGAGAATACCTAGAGTAATATCATCATTTATATATAAAATTAACATAAATTACACTATAAAACATGTCTAATTAATGACTTTTTAGTAGCGAAGATGAATTAGAGTGATTGGAGTGAGTTTTAGTAGTCCAATTTTGAAATTTGCTTGGAAAATAATGTTTATGTACAACTTCATATATCTTTATGATTGTTATATGTATCAATCGACCTATTTGTTTAAGTGTTTCAATAATAATTTATCATATGAAAGCTTCCTGCACAAATGAGAAACCATTTCGGAAATATCGTGCATACCAAAAAAGAAAACCGATAACTTTGCTAACTGTAATGGAGATTGTCTAATATGCATTTAGATATTTGTCATACATATTAATATTTCATGATGTTTCTCTATGTTATGATTGGCTTTTATTTATGGTTGGTGATAACATCTAGGACATGTAGAGTTTCATAACTTTGACTCAAGTAAAACCGTATATTTTGTTACTAAATTTGACTAACTAAAACATGAAAATAAGAAGAAAAATCTTAAGAATAACTTAAACATTTAGTGACCAATCCAACTGGCTTCCTTTTTTGGTGGTGAGAGATGTTCTTGTTGAATTGAAACAATGGATGCGATGAAGTTCAAATTCAAAATCCTAATTGTCTCTATTTCTCACTCTGCTTGTAATAGGTGATATGGTGATGAATTCAGTGTGAACTTTGGGTGTTATATAGCCTTCATTACCATGTTTTAGTTTCTTTTGATCATGTTTTAGTTTTCATTGTCATGAACACACAAATAAAAGAGACGATCAACGTGCCCTATAATTATTGGCTTTGGTTAACTTTAACTTTGTCTTACTGACTTGAGATGCAATTGTTCTTAGTGGTTAGTTGTCAACTTAAGTGCATGAACCTCTTTGTTTCCTTCTTTCTTTTTCAACAGTAAGCTGTTGTATAAATCACAAAAATGGTACTTTTTCATTGATGTTTCTATTCGTCAATCTTTTTGGATAAAATTGAGTTTAGGGCATTGCTACACATCTCCAACTTTTCTATAAGAATTTGGTCTCATTTGCAAATATAAGGTCGTACTATTACCTTCTAATAGCTATACTTGATGTCTGTTTGTATGAATGGTATTTCAGTGACACGAGGAAAAAGTTGCACTGTGACCTCAAAAACCCTTTTCGTGGAAAAATGCTATGTTATTTTGGTGACTTCAATTTTCTTCCTCTTGTTATAACGAAATAGTCATCATTGATGTCTTGGACTTGACTTTTGCTAATAAGAGCTTATATTCATCATGGATGAACTTGAAATGCTTAAAAATATATCCTTGCTTCGCATTTTAATAGAAGCTTAATTAATTAGTTATTTTTTTTACTTTCTTAATATTTGATGAACAATCATCGGCTATTTGAACAAGAACATGAATCAAGAGTTCATCAACTAGTCCCAGTCTGGAAATCTAGCTTCATGTGCTTATGTCAAATGAATCAGGTGGTTTCCAACCTCTAACTTGTCACTTTAAATGCAATAACAAATTTCTTCATGTCCAACTTCTATCGATTGCTTTCTCAATGACAGTGAGTATTGTTTGGTTTTAAACTGTGCTTACTATTTGTGTAACTACATTTCATTCTCATATGTCTCATTGTTTTGACTTGTTGAGAGAAAACAAATGATTTGGTATATTCAGCTCCGAGCTTTAAGGATCTCCAATTGTTATTGTTTGTTCTTTATGAGATAAGACAATAGAGTCATAATCAAACTGAGTCATCATATTCATTGCAAACCTCTCATGCATAGATCTACTGTTGATGTGCACCCATGACTACATTGTTTTTACAATGTTTCAATGCTGCAAGTTAGTATAAACTTATTTGACAACCAAGGGTTTTTTCAACCTCTCCTTACTTCGGTTGACTAAATTTGTCTCTTTAATTGATATTAGTGACACACATATAACAAATGAATGCATATAAATATTTTCCATGATAGAGAGCATGAACATTTGTAGGACTTTTTTTGTAGTACATATTCTGATTTTGGGTGTATGAGTATATATAATTTTAGTAGTACATATATAATAATTATAGATATAAATGGTTCATCAAAAGTTGATACATTAGGGATGTCTTATAAATGATATACTAATTCTTAAGTATAGTATTCATAGTCTTTAATTTGACCAAAATTGGTTGTGATGTTGTTTGTGTTGGGATATATATATATATGTTGGTTGATTGTCAATTTGTTGAATAATATTTAATTTCATTCTGATTTTTAAGATTTAGATGGGATGTACACTCTTCTTGCTAAAGAATTTGTCTAGTGGCTATCTATGTACCAGTGAAGGAATACTATCCTAGTCTTGTGAGATGATGCATCTTATATCACGGGTAGTGGCTACAATGCAAAGATCTACTTTGCGTTAAAGTATAGTAGTAATTATGAAATTTTATAATCTCATTCTTTTGTACACATTGTATTTGGTAGTGGCTACAAAGATCTACTATTTTATTTATGTAAAATTCTGATATTATAAAAATATCTTTTCTATCAAATATTCTTTTGCAGTTTTTTAACTATTTTTTGCAAATTTTACAACAGGATATTTTTTGTTTTTACTTTTTACTATTTAACGCAGCGAGGATCTTCCAAATTGAATTGCTCGAAAAACCACGAAGAAACGATCTAGGGCAAGAACTTAATCAAAGTTCGAAATTTAATTAATTTATAAAAAAAACCAGCAAATTACATATAAAAGGGTGCTTTATATAGCAAAACCCTAATTTTTGTCAAAAATAGTAAATGTCTAAAAAGCCTTAAACCCTATACTAGACAAAATAAGAAACATAACGCCCCAAACTGTGTCCAAAATGGAAACTCCGACTAAGAGTTATAGCCGAACTAAAATATACCAAAAATAGCAAAAATGCGATTTCAGTGGCCTAAAGGAAGAAATTTGGCCAAAAAACATCGTTCTCACAGCAAAGCAACGAGTATTAATCAACACATTGTTTTCAATAACTCCATGTCCTCGCAACTCCAAAATTCCATGTTCGGATCTTCCAAAAGTTAACAAAAGTCAATTCCAATCAAACGTTTTCAAGAAAGTGTTCACCACTTCTTGTATTGCATCACTATTTTAAGAATGAATAATTTAAAAAACTACTTTATAAATATTAGCGACAGATAAGTTTTATCGCTATGTTGTCGCTGAAGAGCGACATACTTGTGACAAACACGTCTGTGTTGATTAGATTCTAGTCAATGACAGATGTTTGTCGCAATTTTGTTGCTAATCAGTGACAAAAAGATCAGCGACAAACTAATTTTATCGCTAATCTATTGCAGACCCCATTAGTGACAAAACGTACCAATTTAGCAACTGAAACAGACTGGTCTTTCGGTGAATTAGTGTTTTCTTGTAGTGAGAATGACAATACTTCTTGTTGTGGATAGGGTGGAAAATTCATTTGATAGATGCAATATTTTTATAGTTTGCATTATTGAGAATAGAACAATAAAACTATGATGCAGATTACAAGAGAGGGTGAAATATATTTTCAAAGTGTGATTTAAAAGATTCTCTACTTTGGTTTCTCGTGTTGTTTGACTTGTTTTGATTGATGTCTTGTGTAGAGTAATGCTTGTGGAATGGGGAGGAAGTTATGGTTGAACCCTGCCTGGTGGAGTTATAACAAATTAGTAGCAAATGCTTTATTGAATTGATATGTTCTTGGAAGTTGTGTTATATCTATCTAGTATGGTTGGCGAGGTTCACTGATTTTAGTTTTTGGGTTTATTTAGTTAATTAACAATGTTTTTCTATGTTCCAATTCAGTGGCGTTATTTTATAATTTATCTTATTCATACGATTGTTCTTCTTTACTGAAATGCCTTTAGGTGGACGTGTCGGAATTGCTCAGTAGGTTCAAGTTTTAACTCAACGAGTCTTAAGCCCTGTGACTTCAAGATGGGGAAAGATTTAAAGTCTTTTCAAACATTAAAATGTATGTACAACTTTGAGCTGAGGCAAATTTTACGGCAAATTTCTTTTTTAATTTAAATTCTTAGTTCGTATTTGGAGACCCAGTTTGCCCCCACTTTGGGTCAGTTTTCATGCCTTGTCCGTGTGCTGCTAATCCAGGAAAATATCTTTTCATTGCTAATTTATCTGGTCTTTTGGCACGTATATGATTTTCATATATCGTATGGAGCCCATTTTCAAACATTAAGCCTGGATGAACACTTCTACAAGAATACATCGGTAGTTGAATGCCTAAAAAAGTTGAAAAACGTTTTTAAATGAGCGTTGGAATCTTGGTGCTTTTTATTGGAGATAATTGAATGGTTAAGCTTCTACTAATAGTTTTAAAGTTCAGATTGAACTTTGAACAACTACTCCTTTATAACATGGTCGACAAAAAGGTCCTATATTTCCTTCTTAAGAATCGTTTCATTACAAACATATTGTTTTATAATGTTTCATTAATTTGGACTTAGTAAAAGGTTGGAGAAACTCAACTACAAAATATTGGTTTACGATTTCTTTTTCAAGGATGGCTTTTGTTAGCCATTGTCACTTAGAGACATAATTTTAATTTATTGGCTGAGTTGATGATTGATTATTTGTCAATATTATGGTAGAGAAAAAAACTATATGATGCATTGCCACTGCAGCTACTAATGGCGATCTTAGTTGACCACCACCTTAGGATCATCAATCTTATTTCATTGACTTGCTCATATTTAGTGAGACGGCATCCCAAGGGAATAAATTAAAGGATGTTCTCCACGATTGAATTTTTATAACATGCCATGGAACTGAAAGGTGCAAAGCCATTATTAATGGACATTTGGTAGAAGATTCTCTTGTGCTTGGTATTTTCCCTGTTACTAAAATGGAATTTCTCATTGCATATTACTTACTGAGGTTTTCTATTGTTTATGTGTTAAGAAAAGTGTCTCGCCACACGTCCCATAACCCATCGTTCGAACACACGTGACACCTCTCACTATCCATCCTCTCCTTGCATTTAATTTCTTTTCCTATCTATTGCTTATTTTCAACCTTTTTTAAGGAACAAATGCTCAACAAAGATTACTAGACCTTGAGAATATGGTACATTTATTTTCTATGGTATTACCTTATTTTGCAATTGATTATAGATAATAAATGTTACAGTTCTTGAGGTGACCTCTTTGTTCTCTGTAAAAGTTTTAGGTTGCCTTCGCTAATCCTATCATTGCAGTGGAACTTGATCAATTTCTACAAACTTTACATCTTTTTGAGTATTGGTTTATGCTTTATGAGTGGAAAAATGTTGGGTCTCTTTTTAATGGTTTCTTAATTTATGGGTAGGCTAGAGAAATTGTACTGCAATAATAAACAGTGCGGTAGATAGAACAATTAAATTATTTTTAAAGAATTGTTGAATTTTTTTGTTGTCGACTCTTGCCAATTCTAATTTAGAAATATGTCAATTGACATACTTTTGATGCCGTGACATTATTCTTCTCGTTGTGTTGTGAAAATAATTAAGTGCGATGGTAAAGACACTACAAAATATTGTGTTTAGCGACAATAATTTACTCGTTTAACGACACTAATTAGTGTCTCTAAAATTTTTACCGACGCATTATAAAGTGTCTCCACTTGTGTCGGTAAAAGTGATGTCGCCCCATTTTTTTACGACACAAAGTGTATGTGTTGGTAATATTTATTTAGGACACTTTTGCTATAAGCGTCCTTAAAGTAGGGACGTTTGTTGTTTATGTGTCTTTAATTTTAGGACATTTATTTCTTATGTGTCTCCAATTTAGAGACACTCTTTGTATATGCATCCATAAATTAAGGACACTTCTAAGCTTAACGTCCTTAAATTGACAACACTTGTGCACTTAATGTCTCTAAGTTGACAACTCGTGTACTCATAGTATTTCTAAATTGGCAACGCATGTAAACTTAGTGTCTCTAAGTTGACAACACATGTACACTTAATGTCTCTAAATTGACAACATATGTACACTTAGTGTCTCTATATTAACAACACGTGTGCACTTAGAGTCTCAAAATTAACAACGCATGTACACTTAGTGTCTCTAAATTGACAACGCATATACACCTAGTGTCTTTAAGTGAACAACGCATGTGCACTTAATGTCTCTAAGTTGACAACGCATTTATATTTTGCGTCGTCGTATATTAAATATATACATAATATTTATATTATTGAAAGGAAGATTTTATATATAAATTAAAAATGTTTCTAATTCTACTTGCAGGAATATTTTTTATCAATAGAAAAGAAATATTTATTTATTTCATTTAAACAAAAATCAAACTAACAAATCTACAAATTTAAAGTGAATGAAACAAACAAGAGGAAGAAAATTGTGTTCAATTTTCTATATGACATGTGCCTCTAGTAACATCTTAACCACATTTCGTATCGAAGGTCGATTTGTAGGAACTGGATCTATGAAGAGAAGACCTATGTTGAGGACCTTGCAAATCTCTTCTTTGTGATAGGAACCAAGGTTTGGATCAATTATATGATCAGTTTCTTCTTCATTCAAAGTGGTGCTCACCCACTTGACCAAATCCTTCTCTCCGTACTGGATCGATCAGGTGCTTTCCTGCAACGAGCTCCAGTATTACCATGGCGAAGTTGTATATGTCGCTCTTTTCATTTACTTGGATAGAGTATGCATATTTTGCATCAATTAATATCTATGTTCAAACTAGGAACAACTTAAGTTTGATATATAGCATGAACAACACAACAAGTCCAATTAAACATGGGAAGCAAAAACACACATATACACAGCTTTGGAACATAACCCACCTAGATTCCAAACTCTTGATCTACCAATGCACAATTAAAGTATTCATATCAATTACCTTTTCCATGACTAATAATATAATAAGTTAAGATATACAACCATTAATGAAAGGAAAGAAACAAAATATTCCTGCCAGGAATCCAGTGAACATATAAGAACTCCAGAAAATATACAATAAATAGACAATACACTATTTTAATTCAAGTTAAGATATAGAACCATTAATGAATGGAAGGAAACCAATTGATGCACTAGTAACAATACTTTTACTATATCATAAGGGATGAACATAATCTCCGATTAACACCCACTATTGTACTCTAAAAATCAAGACCCACATGAGAAAAATCAAAACTAAGTTCAACACACACATCTACAACACCAATTTCAAAATCTTAAGAGCATAGCCATACCTAACAGCTAGTGAGGAATTCAAAGCCAGAACAACAACATCGATTGGTGTTGAATAAGTCCTTGAGAAAATGAAAAAGAGAATTAAGATAGAGTAATGTGGAAGGAAATGAAGCTTAATACTTACAATATAATGTGAACATGGCATGCTAGAAGTTCTGGCACCAACATCTTTGTGAACATGAAAAAAAGAATTAAGATAGAGTAAGTTGTGAGTGAAGAAAGGGAAGATGAAGAATACTTTTGGGGGCTTCTTCAACTTGAGGCATTTGAGACAAACGCGAGCGAGAAGTTTGTGCAATTAAGTGAGGTGGGAATTAGCACAAGAAATTAAAACGAAGGTGAGAAAGGATAATAGTTCATACCTTTGTTGGAGATCACAAAGTTGATCAAGCATGCTCTATGCCTATGAAGAAAAAAACACAAAAGTATGTGAAAGAACACTTTAAAACATGCACCAAAAACCCTAATAAGGTCGGATATGGATTGTAGAACACCAAAAACCCTAACAATGAAGAATCTTCGATGAAGAACTGACAAACTCGATGAAGAGAGAGAGAGAGAGAGAGAGAGAGAGAGAGAGTTGAAGAAGACAAGCTTTAGCTTCAAAGATTACACAAATTACTCGAATGGTGAAGATTCCGAGCAACTATTTGAGTGATAACCAGACTCATACCTTCCTCATCTTCTTAGTTGTCCTCCTCGCCTTCTCCGACTTCCTCCGCATCATGCGGCTCTCTCTCATCCTCCTCTTCCCCAATCTCGTCTGCACAAATTGACCAAAAAAAGTTAACCATAACAAGAGAGAGAGCACCAACCAACTCAACCTTCGCAAAACCACAAATGCAATCAAATCAGGAGAAACCAGCCGCAAAAACCACAACAAAATCAAACCAACCTTCCTCGTCTGACACTACGTTTCTTCCTCCCATGACTCCCGAGACGATTCGAAACCCTAGCGAAGAAGATTTCTCTAAACTCCCTCTCGATTCCGCTCTTCAACACAACGAAACCGAATCAACGCACAGTCTCTTGAGAGCTTCGCTATTGCTTCGAATCCGTAACGTACATGCTTCTACGGTTCTTCAATGCGATCGCTAGGTCTTCGAAAATGCGATCAAGTGAAGAAATTGGAGATTCGCAACAATCGCGCGGCGGGCCATAACTGAGACGAACGAAACCGTGAAGAGAATCGAAACCCTAAACTCCTCGGCAGAGGAGACGCGAAGACGAGAGATGAGAGAAACTGAAATGGCGCTCTCTGTTGGTGAGCAAGTTTTTGTTTGGATTGGTGAGTGATATTGTAAAACAGTAACCTACGTTTTGCTACATAGATGTGGAGTCTTTTGGATAGCCCTTGTATTAGTGGGCGCGCATCTGGATGAGACCATCAAAAGTGCAAAGCCAATTAAACGGTAAGACTGTAAGAGTTTTTCATCCAAATATTTTTTTCGGTTTCGTTTTTAAAATCTAACACCACTAATAAATTATGTCTTTAGATTTAAAATCTAACAACACTTGTAAATTATGTGTCTTTTTATTTGAAATCTAATAACACTTATAAATCATATGTCTTAAGATATAAAATCTAACAACACTAATAAATTATGTGTCTTTAAATTTGACATTTAACAACACTTGTAAATTACATGTCTTTAGATTTAAATTTTGACAACACATATAAATTATGTGTCTTTAGATTTGAGATTTAACAACACTTGTAAATTTTGTGTCTTTAAATTTAAAATTTAACAACACTTATAAATTATGTGTCTTTAGATTTGAAATTTAACAACACTTCTAAATTGAGTCTTTAAATTTGAAATTTAACAACACTTGTAAATTACGTGTCTTTAGATTTGAAATTTAACAACACTTGTAAATTATGTGTCTTAAGATTTGAAATTTAACAACACTTGTAAATTATGTGTCCTTAGATTTAAGATTTAACAACACATGTAAATTATGTGTCTTTAAATTTGAAATTTAACAACACTTGTAAATTATGTGTCTTTAGATTTAAATTTTGACAACACATATAAATTAAGGTCCCCAAATTTTAAATTTGGCGACACTAATTTACTAAGTGTCTCTAATATAGGAGACACTTATAAATTATGCGTCTCAAATATTGAAATTGACAACACATGTTGTTTGCGTCCTCAATTTTAACTTAAGCGACACTTATAAATTATATGTCCTTAAATTTAAAATTTAACAACACATATAAATTAGTGTCTCCAGATTTTATATTTGGCAACGCTTTAATATCAAATGTTCTTAATTTGAAGACACTTGTATGTTATGCGTCTCAAAATTTAAATTTGACAATGCTTGTACATCATGTGTCTCTAAAATTAAATTTAGGAACGCTTTTTATTAACGTTGGTAAAAAAGTGTTGCTATAGACCCACTTTGTTGTAGTGAGAGAATATATATTTTGTTTGGTTTTTGCTTTTTTTGTTCTTTTTTTTTAAGGAAGTGGAGGGTTTTTTTAAAGTCCTTGGTATTTTTAATTTAGGTATACTAGTAAAGGAGGCACGTGTAAGGATGCAAGTGGGGCGAGAAATCGCCATTCTCCACAGGGATTCACCCCGATGGGGAGAGGATTCCACGCCAACTATCCCCCACCGGGTGGGGGACAGGGAAAATTTTATCCCATCAAATTTGGCAAGGCGGGGGCGGTATCCCACCTCCCCATCTATAGAGATTCCCCGCCTCGCCCAATAAGGATTCTCTACAGGGATCTTCGCAATAATAATGTTGTTACTTTAACTTACCTTGTATTATAACTAATGTATGAAGCCCAAACCAACATATAATTGTTACAATCAAATGATCATATCCCCATATAATACATACTATCAATAATATAATATTATGATTTCAATTATATATAATGCATTTAGAACTCTTTTTTAGGTATTATGTGAAATAGTAGTGGGGGTGGGGAATCTTCGTGGGGGTGGGTGTGACGGCCCCGGCCCACAACCCAAATCGGGCCCACAGCCCGCCTAGACTTACGTGGACCCTGAGTCAATCATCGCGACGTCAACGCAAGCCTAGTCAGCCTTCCTAAATATTTTTCATTACAAGGCAGAGAAATTTAACATTTATAGTGAGTTATTCAAATTTGTAAGTTATCAAAGGTTATGCGGAAGCAATTTCAACTTAAACAAATCTAAACAACTCTAAACCAACCAGTCAAGACATCCTAGAGTGTGGAAACCCTGCATAACACAGTGAACATGTATAATAAATAGAGGAGAGAGAAATCACATCATCTACATGTCCCTAAGTATCTCACCAAACCCATATACCCCATGTTATCAAAAAAATATACATAAGTAATACAAAACCTACAAAAGTGCAAGAGGGAAGGTCGCTCCAAAGTCCTTATAGTAGGTCTCCCAGTACTGGCCCCTTTCCCTTACTCGACTACAGATCTGCACTCAGTCAAACACAAGATTGACGAGCCCAGCTAAGTAATGCCAGTAGGATACTAAACAACATTTAAAAATAAATAAATCGGTATATATTCATGCGGATAGAAAGAAAGGTATACGGACTCATGAATAAATAAAAAAATAAATAAATCAAAAGAAATCGATACATGAGTGTCCAGGGATGCAAACAGAGAGGCGCAAGTAGTCCCGACCATCAGGTCGTTGAATCTTGACAAACCATCAAGACTCGGGTTCTAAGACACGGTACACTCACAAGCCCTAAACCCACGAGATAGTGAGAGTTCTTGGGACAACCACACTAAGAACTCACACCCCGTCAAGAATTAGTATCCAATGCAGTGCATCCCGAAATCATGACTCTGGTATGTTACCTCAGTCAGCCACTCCTTCCAAGAATCATCGTTGACTCACTTGCCCTCGGATAACTCAATCAAAATTGAATTTCAAGGATAGATAACAAAGCAATAATAAAAAATATTCAATAGCTTAAAATGAAATATTGTGCATTTCTTAGCTGGTTTACTTACAAGTCACAACGCTCATTCCTAGCCTATCCGGCCTTCTGACACCCCAAAACGCATTCCCGAACTCCCGAGACCACCCTTTAATTTCCTGGAGTTGTTTGATATGTTTCAGACTGGATTAGAGTTGCTAGGGTTGGATTAAAACTGGTTTAATAGGGTTTAATAATTTTTCAAAATTTTCATAAGTTTCTGTCCTGAGCCTCGGTAGCGCGCTAGGCGGAAACATATAACGCGCTACTGTTCTTCTTGTCGAAGAACACCTAGCCGCCAGAACGTCTAGCGCGCTACCCAGTGGACATAGCGCGCTAGACATTACAGAACCCAGAATTCTACAAGTGCAGAATTCTGGTTTCTTTGATGTCTAGGCCTCCTCCAATGTGCTGGATCCCTCGCTCTCCTCTGCCAAGGCACCATAACAGACCTCCAATCAACAACATCAAATTCATGACTTCTTTAAATTGAATTAAATGGATCGGTGTATGAAATTACCTAATTGGTTCACACACTAAGCTTGATCACCAAAGCTTCACTAATCTCATTGGTTTTCTGAACCTCTCCTCCTCCGTGATGACTCCAACAAAACCCTATATTCTTTGCCCAATCGATGAGATGAAGAACTTAAGTTATAAGTTTGACTTGTAATTTTTTTTATAGGTGAATGGATATGGTTGAAGCATAGCCGCACATCCATTTCCACATACGTATCTCGAGACATGTCTAAGGGTGTATGTTGAAACACTTGTTTCATTAACCACTCATAATTGACACCAATAGTTAACTCTTTTTTTCTTTAGATTATTCAATGCGTGTCTTAATGCACATCAAGTGGCTATTTAATTTTCTACACTAACTTAGGGCCATTGATTGTATACTAAATACTACAAGCACCAACCAAAAATAACATACCTCGATGTCGACGCCTAAGAATTGGACATGCGTATCACGACAATTGGGCCACACGTATGACCCTGAAATGGCACATGACACGATTTAGATTTTAGGGTCGTTACTTCTCAACTAATTAGAATCTCGTCGTCGAAATTGAAACAAATCATAAGGGATGAACTTATTGAAACTCAAAAGAGGTAGGGAAAGTACTCGCGCGTGTATGACTCGAGCTCCCATGTCAGCTCCTCATCTCTGTGATGCTACCATTTGACAAGGACTGATGGGATCTGTTTGTTCCTCAGAATCTTCACCTTACGGTCTAGAATCTGGATAGGCTGCTCATCATAAGTAATGTCCTCCCTCAAGTCTATCTGGCTCAAGTACACTATTGGTCATTTGCCCTCTCTCAACCTATCCAATCGAAGCATAGAAATATGAAATATAGGGTGGATCCCAAACAATTGAGGTGGTAACTCCAGCTCGTACGCAACTTTGCCTATTCGCTTCTTCACTCGAACGAACCAATGAACTTCGGCGCAAGCTTTACTTTAATCCCAAATCTCTTGTGGCCCTTCATCGGAGAAACCTTTAGATACACATGGCTCCCAACATCATACCTTAACTTGCAATGATACATGTCATAATATTTTTTCTCGCCTCTCCTGTGCACCCTTCACCTCAATCGATCGATCGTATATTCTCTGTGTGATCCACCACAATCTCTAGCCCAATAATTGCTACCTCTTCGGGCTCCGCCCCAACAAGATGGAGATTGCACGGTCTACCGTAGAGGGCCTCAAACAGTGTCATACCAATACTGGCCCGATAACTGTTATTGTAGGCAAAATTACACAAATGAAGATACTCTTCCCATGATCCACCGTACTCTAACAAACACATCCTCAGCATATCCTTTAGAATCTAAATCGCCTCTCTCGGTATCGTCATGTCATCCGTGGATGATAGGTCAGATCGAGATCCAATCGTGTATCGAATCGTGCTCGCATGCTTTGCTAAATCTGAAATGTAAACTATGGCCCTCTATCTGACACAATCGATAACGGAACACCATGTAGTCGAACAATCTCCCACTCATACAAATTCGCCAGCCTATCCACCCGATGTGTGGTAGAGATCGGTAAGAAGTGCGCAGACTTTGTTAACCTGTCCACGATCACCCAAATACTCTAATGTCCGCACTGAGATCGAGGTAGGCCACCGATGAAATCCATTGCAATATGCTCCCACTTCTACCGAGGAATGGGAAGTGGATGTAATAACCCACCGGGCCTCCGATGCTTAGCCTTAACTCGCTGGCATACCTCACACGCTCAAACATAATCAGAAACATCGGTCTTCATCCCCAGCCACCAGAAAAAATGACGTAGCTCAGTATACATCTTGGTCCGACACGGATGAACCGTAAAATGTGAGCAGTGAGCCTCATCAAGTATCTCATCACGTAACTCAACCACTGATGGAATCCACAGTCGACCTCTAAATCTCAGGTATGAGTCTGTCGAATGACTCCAATCTGGATGATCCAGAATCCGAGCAAAGTCCAAGAACCTCTGGTACTAGGCATCTGCCTGCTGACCCTCAATTACACTCTGAATCAACACTGTTTGAGTCTTCATTTACCCACAAATCAACACTCTAGTACTAGTCGGGATATCAATAGAATATATTGACTCAACCGGCCTAGACTAACCCATACTCGTGTGTCATGTGGCAAGTAACAATATCTGAGTCTGCCCTTCTATGGCTCAATGCGTCTACAACAACATTTGCCCTCCTCAGGTGGTACTCCAATGAGAAGTCATAGTCCTTGAGAAACTCAAGCCAACATCTCTGCCGCATGTTCAACTCTTTCTGGGTGAAGAGGTACTTCAAACTCTTGTGGTCAGTAAACAACACAAATTTTTCTCCATAGAGATAATGACACCAAATCTTCAATGCAAAGACTAATGCAGCTAACTCCAAATCATGTGTAAGGTGGTTCTTCTGGTGAATCTTTAGTTGTCGGGACACTAGGCAATCTCTCTACCTCCCTACATCAAAACACATACCAAACCGACCTTAGAAGCATCGGTGTTCACCTCAAAACCCTTCCTTGACTCAGGTAGTACCAAAACTAGTGCGGTAGTCAATATTTCCTTCAAAGTCCTGAAGGCTTGCTCACAACTGTCATTCCATTGAAAATCGTATCCTTCTTCGTCAATTGCATCATTGGTGCCTCAATCTTCAAGAAGTCTTGAACAAAACGCCTGTAATAGCCGGCCAAGTCCAAGAAACTGCGGATGTTTGTCACTGATCGCGGTGTAGGCCAGTCTATCACAGCTCTGATCTTAGCGGGATATAATAAAACTTCGTTGGCTCTGACGATGTGCCCAAGAAATCTGACCTTTGTAAGCCAAAACTCACACTTACTGAACTTTGCATACGCCTTTCGCCTCAAAGTCTATAAAATCATCTTAAGGTGCTCCTTGTGATCCTCACGGGTCTTGGAGTAGATGAGGATGTCTTTGATGAACACAATGATGAACATATCCAAATACTCTCTCAACACTCAATGCATGAGACCCATGAACATCGCCGGGGTGTTAGTCAACCCAAAAGGCATGACTGTAAATTGGTAATAACCGTATCGTGTGCGAAAAATAGTCTTCTCCCTATTCTCTACTATAATCCTCAGCTGATGGTACCCAGATCTCAAATCAATCTTTGAGAATCATTATGCTCTTGTCAGCTGGTCGAACAAGTCTTCAATGCGAGGAAGTGGATACTTGTTCTTCATTATAACATTATTGAGCTGTCTGTAATTAATGCATAATCTCAGGCTGCCATCTTTCTTCTTAACAAATAAGACTGGCGCGCCCCAAGGTGACATGTTCGGGTGGATGAACCCTAACTCCAACAACTCATCAAGCTATCATCTCAGCTCTTCTAGCTCATTCAGAGCCATTTGGTACGGCGGAATATATATAGGTTTGCAAGAAAAAACATCTAGGAACTCGCACACGACATGTACCTCTTCCAACTTAGTCTCGACCTTCTCCTTTGTACTCAAAATGCTAGCAAATGTCTCAACATCTACGTTAGAAGCTATTCTGCCTCTGGTAATCGGTAAACTAGTCGAAGTCCACTGAAAACTGATCTCGCGATGTCCGAGAATCAGAAACGTAACTCTCTTGCTGAAACAATGGATCTGTGCATGATGAGCACTTAAACAATCCATGCCTAACAATGCATCAAACTCTAGGAACTCCAACACCCTCAGGTTTGCTGGCAAAACATGACCTCTATCTCTAACGAACAATCAACACACAACAAGTTTGGGTATATCTTGTCCCCAACACCTGTGCTAAGGATCAAGGTTCTCCCTAGTCTAGTGGGTTTCAAACCCAACTCATCAACCATGCGACCAAAAATAAAAGATATTATAGAACCAAAATCCAACATAGTGTACATAAAACGTCTACAAATGTAAATCATACCCTCAATCAGATTACGGGTAGCAGCCAGATTTGGCGCGGTAACAACATGAACCTGTTTCTTGTTTTGTTGTTGTTGTCCTCTGCTCAATTGTGGACACATACTGACGAAGTGACCTGGCTATCCACACTTCCAACAAGTACGCTAAAATCCAGATCTAGATGGATCACTGCGTCCTCGTCTCTGTATCTGACTGGAACTAGGACCCTGTTCATACATCTTCCATTGACCATCGCGCCCTTGCCACTACCATCGCCACTTTCCCTTCTTTGATACTACTCTTGCTGAGGACCTGACTGTGTAGGCTGTAGTGGTGTGTTGGCATAACTCCGTACTGGAGCAAATGGTATTGGCGCAGTACGCGCTGTATAAGGTGGAGATGCAACAGATCCTACAGTCTGAGCTTGATCCCTCGACCTTTACTGTCTAGGTCTCTACCTCCCCGCATCACCTACAGGTCTGACATCTGACTATGATGGTGGTGGAGCCTCGACTACTGCACCGGTGTGCATGCTCAAAAAGGTATCACTAGCCATACTCCTCTCGTAGGCCTCTTGTAAAGTTCTTGGAGCTGTGGTCACCACTGTAGTCCCGATCTCACTCAGCAAGCCATGCATGAAATATTAGGCATGGTCAGCGTCTGTATCAGCTATGCTCTTAGCATAGTCCATCAACTGCAAGTATCGGCCCATATACTGCATCACTATCTCACCGGTAGCTTGTCGAGTATTCTGACACTCTGTCCTCTTCATGTTCCTGAGCGAAAGAGGGAAATACTTTTAATTGAATCTTCCTTTGATCTTAGCCCAGTCTGTGACGGCCCCAGTTCCACAACCTAAATTGGGCCCCGCCCGGTCTAGACTTACGTGGACCCCGAGTCAATCTTTGCGACGTCAACGCAAGCCTAGTCAGCCTTCCTAACTATTTATCATTACAAGGCAAATGAATTTTACAATTTTAGTAAGTTATTCATATTTGTAAGTTATCAAAGTTTATGCGGAAGCTATTTCAACTTAAACAAATCTAAAACACTATACACAAATCAGTCAGGACAACCTAGAGTGTGGAAACCTCAGCATAACACAGTCAACATGTACAAATACATGTCCTAACATATCTCGAAAAACCCATATACCCTTGTGACAAAAATAATATACATAAGTAATATAAAAAACTATAAAAATGTGAGAGGGAAAGCCGCTCCAAAGTCCTCACAGTAGATCTCCTAGCACTGGCCCCCTTTTGCTTACTCGATTGCGAGATCTGCACTCAGTTAAACACAAGATTAATGAGCCCAGGTAAGTAACACCAGTAGGATACTAAACAACATTTCAAAATAAATAAATCAGTCTATATTCATGCAGCAAGAAAGAAAAGTATAAAGAACGCATGAATAAATAAAAGACTATAAATAAATTAAAAGCAATCGATACATGAATGTCCAAGAATGCAAATAGAGAGGCGCAAGTAGTCCCGACCAATAGGTCATTGAGTCTTGGCAAAACATCAAGACTCGGGTTTTAGAACTTGGTACACTCACAAGCCCTTAACCCACGAGATAGTGAGACTTCCTGGAACAACCACGCTAAGAATTCACACCCCATCAAAAGCAGTATCCAGTGCAGTGCATCCCGAGGTCATGACTCTGGTATGTTACCTCAGCCAGCCACTCCTTCCAAGGATCACCGTTGACTAACTTGCCCTCGGACAACTCAATTAGAATGGAATCCCAAGGATAGATAACAAGCAATGAATAACAATATTCAATAGCTTAAAATGAAATACTGTGCATTTCCTAGCTAGTTTACTTACCTCGATCCACACGCTTATTCCAAGCCTATCCAATCTCCCGACACTCCAAAAACGCATTCTTGACCCCCTGAGAAATCCTCTTAGGTTCCTATTATCATATTACAGGTTTTTGAATATGTTAGGACATTTTGTTGGGGTTCTACACCTATTTAGAGTGTTTAAGGAACTTTTGAAAATTGCAGATTTTTGTACTGCTAGGGTAATTAGCGCGCTAATTCTGATATTAGTGTACTAATTCCAATTTTAACGCGCTAATAAAGATTAGCGCGCTAGTTCTTGACATTAGCGCGCTAATCTCAACATTAGCTCGCTACTTCTGATATCTAGATTATCTACCTAGTGCGCTATGTGCAGCAAAACCCAGAATTCTGCACTTCGAATTCTGGGTTTCCTCTACACATAGGCCTTGTTAATGCTTTGGGACCCCTCATATACACTACTAGAGGTCCCTAACATCAACCACAAATAAAAAAAATAACTCTCAAAATCAAATCCGTGAATTAACTACTTAACCATGCTATGTTGATGGAGTTACCTAGCTTGATGATCTTATTCTTCGTCACAAATCCTTCACTGAATTGCTCACCTCTCCTTCTCCTTGATTCACATAAGCAACCTCTCTTTTCTCTCTTCTTAATTGCCTAACCGATTATGATGATAAGAAGTGAGAAATTTGTTGACTTATATATATTGAATATGTTTAAACCATTGCCAATGATTTTGTGTGCACACGTATCTCGAAGCTTGTCTATTGATCCACCTTCATTCAATCATTTTCCAAGTCATGCATAAATGACTCTACAAGTTGACTCTTTTGACTTGTAGATTAGTTGATACATATCGCGATGAACATCATGTGGCCACTACATTTATCTCACTAACTTAGGCACTTTAATTCCATGTTAAACTTGGCGTCATTAAAGCTAGTATAACACCAAAATTAGCTCACATAAAACTTACCCATAAGCCGCTACCTCGGTCCCACGTCGACACGCAACTAGAGGTACGTCCGCTTGCCTCGACACTAATAATGCCATGCGTGTACCTTACCCGCACATTTCCAAAATTAATTAGTTTAAATAGTTCAATGTTTTATATAATAAATAATACAAGCATCAAACAAAAATAGCATACCTCGATGTTGACTCCCGAGATTTGGACATACGTATCACGACAAGTAGGTCCTACGTACGACCCTAAAATGACACGTGACACGAGTTAGATTTTAGGGTCGTTACAGTCTTCCCAACTAATTAGAATTCTGTCCTCGAAATCGAAGCAATTCATAAGAGAAAAACTTACCGAAACTCAGAAGAGATAGGGAAAGTACTCGCGCATATATGACTCGAGCTCCCACGTGAGCTCTTCATCTCCGTGATGCTGCTACTTGACAAAGACTGATGGGATCTTTTTGTTACTCATAATCTTCACTTTACTATTTGGTATCTGAATAGGCTGCTCGTCATACGTAATGTCCTCCCTCAAGTTTATCTGACTCAAATCCACTGTCGGCCATCGGCCCTCTCTCGACTTATCCAGTCAAAGCATAGAAACATGAAACATAGGATGAATCCAAGACAACTGAGGTGGCAACTCCAGCTCGTACGCAACCTTGCGTATTTGTTTCTTCACTTTGAATGGACAAATGAACCTTGGTGCAAGCTTTCCTTTAATCCCAAATCTCTTGCGACCCTTCATCGGAGAAACTTTCACATAGACATAGTTTTCGACATCATACTCTAACTTGCCGTGATACATGTCATAATACTTTTTTGCCTCTCCTGTGCACCCTTCAGTCTCAATCTAATCAATCGTATCTTCTTTGTGTGATCCACTACATTCTCAAGCCCAATAATTGCCACATCCTCAGGCTCCGCCCAATAAGATGGAGATCTGCATGGTCTATCGTAGAGTGCCTCAAAACGGTGTCATACCAATACTGGCCTGATAACTGTTATTATAGGCAAACTCACACAAATGAAGATATTCTTCCCATGATCCTCCGTACTCTAACACATAAATCCTCAACATATCCTCGAGAATCTGAATCAGTCTATCCAATTGTTTGTCAGTCTTTAGATAATAGGTTGTACCGAGGTCCAACCGCATGTCGAACTGTGCCTGCATGCTCCCTAAATTAAAGACGTAAACTGTGGCCCTCTGTTAGACACAATCGATAACGGAACGCCATGTAATCGCAAAATCTCCCACTCGTACAAACTCGCCAACCTATCAACCCGATATGTGGTAGAGATCGGTAAAAAGTGGGCAGACTTCGTCAACCTATCCACAATCACCCATATATTATCATGTCTACGCTGAGATCTAGGTAAGCCACTGATAAAATTCATGGCAATGTGCTCCCACTTCCACCGAGGAATGGGAAGTGACTGTAATAACCAACCGGGCCTCCGATGCTCAGCCTTAACTGGCTGGCATACCTCACACGCTCGAACGTAATCAGAAACATCGGTCTTCATCCGTGGCCACCAGAAAAGACGATGCACATCAATATACTTCTTAGTGTGACAAGGATAAATTGTAAAACGTGAGCGGTGAGCCTCATCAAGTATCTCATCACGCAACTCAGCCATTGACGGAATCCACAGTCGACATCTAAATCTCAAGCACGAGTTTTTCGGCTGACTCCAATCTGGATGATCTGGACTCTTAGCAAACTCTAAGAACCTCTGGCACTGCTCATCTGCTTGTTGACCCTCAAGGACACTCTAGTTGATACTTTCAAGGTCCTCATCTGCCCACAGATCAACACTCTGGTACCAATCGAAATATCGACAGAATTCATCGACTCGACCACCTCGAGTAATCCATACTCGTATGTTATGTGGTAAGTAACAACCTCCGAGTCTACCCCTCTGCGGCTCAACGCGTCTGCAACAACATTGGCATTCCCCGGGTAGTACTCCAATGAAAAATCAGTCCTTGAGGAACTCAAGCCAACGCCTCTGTCGCATCTTTCTGAATGAAGTGGTACTTCAAACTCTTGTAGTCTGTAAACAACGAAAACTTCTCTCCGTAGAGATAATGACGCCAAATCTTCAATGCAAAGACCACTATCCTCCTCCAGATATGTGTAGGGTAGTTCTTCTCGTGAATCTTCAGCTGTCAGGATGCGTAGGCAATCACTCTACCGTCCTACATAAAAACACAGCCTAAATCGACCTTAGAAGTATCGGTGTTCACCTCAAAACCCTTCCCTGACTTAGGTGTGCCAAAACTGGTGCGATAGTCAATCTTTCCTTCAAAGTCCTGAAGGCTTGTTCACAACTGTCGTTCCACTAAAAACTCGTATCCTTCTTCATCAATTGCGTCATTGGTGCTGCAATATTCGAGAAGTTTTGAACAAAACTCCTGTAATAGCCTGCCAACCCTAAGAAACTGCAGACATCTATCACTGGCCACGATGTAGGCCAATCTATCACAGCTCTTACCTTAAAGGGGTCCACTGACACTCCGCAGGCCCTAACGATGTGCCCAAGAAATCCAACCTCTGTAAGCCAAAATTCACACTTACTAAATTTTGCATACAGTCTATGTATCATCAAAGTCTGCAAAATCATCTTGAGATGCTCCTCGTGATCCTTACGAGTCCTGGAGTAGATAAGGATGTTGTCGATGAAAACAATGATGAACCTATCCAAGTACTCTCTCAACACTCGATGCATGAGATCCATGAACATCACTGGGGCGTTAGTCAACCTAAAAGGCATTACTGTAAATTGATAATGCCCGAATCGAGTGCGAAAAGTAGTCTTCTCCTTGTCCTCTGCTATAATCCTCAACTGATGGTATCCCCGATCTCAAACCAATATTCGAGAACCACTGTGCTCCCGTCAGCTGGTCGAACAAATCGTCAATGCGAGGAAGTGGATACTTGTTCTTCATTGTCACCCTATTGAGCTGTCTGTAATCAATGCATAATCTCAGGCTGCCATCTTTCTTTTTAACAAACAAGATTGGGCTGCCCTAAGGTGACATATTCAGGTGTGTGAATCATAACTACAACACCTCATCAAGTTTTCTTCTCAGTTCCTCTAACTTTTTCGGAGCTATCCGGTACGGGGGGAATAGATATAGGTTTGGTCCCCGGGACCAAATCATTGATGAAGTCAATCTCCCTAGGTGGTAGTAATCCTGGTAACTCTGCAGGAAAAACTTCTGGGAACTCGCACATAATAGGTACCTCCTCCAACCTAGTGTCGACCCTTTCCGTCGTACTCAAAACACTAGCGAATGTCTCGACCTCTACGTTAGAAGCTACCCTGCCTCTAGTAATAGGTAAACTAGTCGAAGTCCCTTGAAAACTAAACTCGGGATATCTGAGAATCTGAAACGTAACTCTCTTGCTGGAACAAAGGATCTATGCATGATGAGCACTCAACCAATCCATGCCCAACAATGCATCAAACTCTAAGAATTCCAACACTCTCAGGTTTGCTGGCAATACATGACCCTTTATCTCTATCGAATAATCAACACACGACAAGTTCAAGTATATTTTGTCCCCAGCAGCTATGCTAAGGATCAAGGGTCTTTCTAATCTAATGGGTTTCAAACCCAACTCATCTACCATGCGACCAGAAATAAAAGATACTGTAGAACCAGAATCTAACATGGTATACATAAAACGACTGCAAATGTAGATCATACCCTCAATCAGATTACGGGTAGCATCCTGGATGCAGTGCGACAACAAAGATGAACCTACTCGTGGCTCTGTTGTGGCTGCCCTCTGATCAGTTGTGGACACAAACTAACGAAATGACCTGACTGTGCACACTCCTAACACGTACGCTGAGATCCTGATCCTGATCAAGATGGCATACTCTATCCCCATCCATACCTCTACCCCCAAAAACTACCTCGTGCCCCCGGCACCGCTTTCACCCATTTGATATCGTCGTCGCCGAGAACCCGATGAAAGGCTTGGTGGGCTGTGGTGTGTGCTAATATAACTCCGTACTGGAGCAGATGGTATTAGCGCAATATGCACTATAATAGGTGGAGATGAACAGACCCCACACTCTAAGTTCGATCTCTTGTCCTCTACTGTCTCAGTCTTTTCCTCATCTTGTCACCTCCTAGTCTGACATCTGACTGTGCTGGTGGTGGAGCTGCGACTACTATACTAGTGCGCGTGTGCAGAAAAGTCTCATTAGCCAAACTCCTCTCATACGCCTCATGTAAAGTTCATGGAGCTGTGGACACCACCATAGGCCTGATCTCACCTAACAGGCCATTCATGAAGTAGTAGGCCTGATCAGCGTCTGTATCAGCTATGCCTCAGGCATAGTCCATAAACCGCAAATATCGACATATATCGCATCATCACTTTGTCTTGCCAGTAGCCTATCGGATGTTCTGAAACTCGACCATCTTCATGTTCTTGACCAAATAAGGGAAATACTTCTGATTGAGTCTCTCCATTAACTCAGCCTAGTCCTTGGGCTTCCCCTTCGTAGCCACTATGCTACGCCACCAAACATCAGCCTCTCCAAACAAAGAAGCTAATGAGATGCTCAGCCTCATATGATCCGGTGTAGCCAAGACATCGTGGATCTTCTCATGACTCCTCATAAACGTTTCAACTGCTCCGAGATCCGTACCCCCATGAAACTTCTCCAGGTGATGTCTTTGAAACTCACGAAACTGCCTCGCCTCAGCTGTCGCTCGAGTGCTCCCATCAGTGGGCATGCTCGGTGTATCATCTGGTGGTGTATCAGGAGTAGATGGTACTCTCTCAACCCTGAACTGTACCCCCCTCACCGGTCACGATCTAGTCGGCGCTGTAGGAGTCGTAACAGCGATATGTATTGTCAGCGCACTCCCGCCCTGAGTACCTGATGCCGCAACTGCAGATGTAGAAGGCGATGTTTTAGCTTGTGCCCTCAATAATCGGAGAATCTCCTGAAGTTGTTCGTCATGTGAGGTGACCAGCTGGGACATCTCACCTAACCTCCCGTGACCATCACTCGAACTAGTATCACTAATCTCGGGCTGATCGGCCATCGCAATCTACAAAGAATGCGATTTCTCAATCATGATATAACTATCGATAGTAATAATATACAAAACACCAAATAGCTCATATAGTCCAATTTTAATTTTCCTAACTCTCCTCACTTCCCAACTAAGACTTAAGTCAGGATCACAGGGTTCCACTCTAAGTTCCAACCTTATCCTAACTCTATTATTGATTTGTGTGTTATGTTGGTTGTGGGTTGTTCTTAAGTTAGGCGTAAAAATGCGGGCTCTGACACCAACTGTGACGGCCCCAGTTCTACAACTTAAACTAGGCCTCGCCCGGCCTATACTTACGTGGACCCCGAGTCAATCCTCGTGATGTCAACGTAAGCCTTGTCAGCCTTCCTAACCATTTATCATTACAAGGCAGCGAAATTTTGCATTTTTAATGAGTTATTCAAATTTGTAAGTTATCAAAATTTATGCGGAAGCTATTTCAACTTAAACAAATCTAAACAACTCTACGCAAATCAGTCAGGACAACCTAGAGTATGGAAACCCCCGCATAACAGTACAAATACATGTCCTAACGTCTCTCACAAAACCCATATACCCCATGTGACAAAAACAATATACATAAGTAATACAAAAACCTATAAAAATGTGAGAGGGAAGGTCGCTTCAAAGTCCTCACAGTAGATCTCCTAGCACTGGCCCGTTTCCCTTACTCGATAGCGGATCTGAACTCAGTTAAACATGAGATTAATGAGCCCAGGTAAGTGACGCCAACATGATACTAAACATCATTTCAAAATAAATAAATCAATCTATATTCATGCAGCTAGAAAGAAAGGTATAAAGAACGCATGAATAAATAAAAGACTGTAAATAAATTAAAAGCAATCGACACATGAGTGTCCAAGAATGCAAACAGAGAGGCGCAAGTTGTCCTGACCAATAGGTCGTTAAGTCTTGGCAAAACATAAAGACTCGGGTACTAGGACTTGGTACACTCACAAGCCCTAAACCCACAAGATAGTAAGACTTCCTGGACCAACCACGCTAAGAACTTACACCCCGTCAAAATCAGTATCCGGTGCAGTGCATCCCGAGGTCATGACTCTGGTATGTTACCTCTCGCTAGCCACTCCTTCCAAGGATCACCGTTAACTCACTTTCCATCGGACAACTCAATTAGAATGGAATTCCAATGATAGATATGAACAACAATATTCAATAGCTTAAAATGAAATACTGTGCATTTCCTAGCTGGTTTACTTACCTCGATCCACACGTTTATTCCTAGCCTATCTAATCTTCTGACACTCTGAAAACGCGTTCCCAACCCCCTAAAAAATCCTCTTAGGCTCCTGATATCATATTATAGGTTTTTGAGTATGTTAGGACCTTCTTTAGGGGTTTTACACCTATTGAGAGTGGTTAAGGAACTTTTGAAAATTGCAGATTTTTGTACTGCCAGGGTAATTAACACGCTAATTATAATATTAGCGTGCTAATTCCAACTTTAGCGCGCTAGTTCTTGATATTAGCGCGCTACTTCTAATATCTAGATTATCTACCTAGCCCGCTATGTGCAGTAGAACCCATAATCCTGCACTTTGAATTCTGGGTTTCCTCTACACATAGGCCTGGGGACCCCTCATATACACTACTAGAGGTCCCTAACATCAACCACAACTAAAAAAAACAACTCCCAAAATCAAATCCGTGAATTAACTACTTAACCAAGCTATGTTGATGGAGTTACCTAGCTTGATGATCTTCTTCTTCCTCACCAATTCTTCACTGAATTGCTCACCTCTCCTTCTCCTTGATTCACTTCACCAAATTTCCTCTCTTTTCACTCTTCTTCCTTGCCTAACCGATTATGATGATAAGAAGTATGAAATTTATTGACTTATATATATTGGATATGTTTAAACCAAAGCCATTGATCTTGTGTGCACACGTATCTCGAAGCTTGTCTAGCGATCCACCATCATTCAGCCATTTTACAAGTCATGCATAAATGACTCTACAAGTTGACTTCTTTGAAATATAGATTAGTTTATACGTATCGCAATGCACATCATGTGGCTTCTACATTTATCTCACTAACTTAGGCACTTTAATTCCACTTTAAACTTGGCCACATTAAAGCTAGTATAACACCAAAATTAACTCACATAAAACTTACCCTATAAGCCGCTACCTCGGTCCCACGTTGGCACGCAACTAGAGGTACGTCTCCGCTTGCCTCGACACCGATAATGCCCCGCTTGTACCTTACCCGCACATTTCTGAAACTAATTAGTTTAAAAAGTTCAATTTTTTGTATAATAAATAATAAAGCATCAAACAAAAATAACATACCTCGGTGTTGACTCCCGAGGTTTAGACATACGTATCACGACAAGTGGGTCCCATGTACGACCCTGAAATGACACATGACACGAGTTAGATTTAAGGGTCGTTACATAGTCCTTGGGCTTCCCATTCGTAGCCATCATGCTACGCCACCAAACATCAGCCTCTCCGAACAACGAAGTTGATGAGATGCTTGGCCTCATATGATTCGGTGTAGCCAAGACATCGTGGATCTTCTCATGACTCCTCATAAACTTTTCTACCGCTTCGAGATCTGTACCACCGTGAAACTTCTCCAAGTGATGTCTCTGAAACTCGCGAGGCAGCCTCGCCTCAGTCGTTGCCTGAATACTCACGTTAGTGGGTGTGCTCTTCGGCGTAGCCTCACCGGTGTATCGTCAGTGTAGGTGGTATTCTCTTAACCTGAAATTGAAGCCCCTCATTAGTCACTGGTCTTGTCGGCGCCTGCAGAGAGCTGTAATAGTGTCCTGTACCATGTAGCGCACTCCCGCCTTGAGTGACTGGTGTTGTAGACGTAGAAGGTGATGGTGTAGCCTGTGCCCTCAACAGTCGAAGAATGTCCTGAAGTTGCTGGCAATGTGAGGTGACCAGTTGGGACATCTCATCTAACTTCTCATGAAAGTCACTAGAATCGCTATCGTTGATCTCAGGCTGATTAGTCATTACAATCTGAAAAAGAATGCGATTACTCGCTCATGACATATGTATCGATAGTAGTAATATACAATACATCAAATAGCTCATATAGTCCAATTTTGATTTCCCCAACTCTCCTCACTTCCCAACTAAGACTTAAGTCAGGATCATAGGGTTCCACTCTAAGTTCCAACCTTGTCCTAACTTTATTATTGATTTGTGTCTTATGTTGGTTGTGGGTTGTTCATGGGTTAGGCGTAAAAACCGTATGCTCAAATACCAACTGTGACGGACCCAATTCCATAATCCAAACTGGGCCTCGCCCGGCCTATACTTACGTGGACCCCGAGTCAATCCTCGCGACGTCAATGCAAGCCTAGTCAGCCTTCCTAACCATTTTTCATTACAAGGCAGGGAAATTTAACATTTATAGTGATTTATTCAAATTTGTAAGTTATCAAAGGTTATGCGGAAGTGATTTCAACTTAAAAAAATATAAACAACTCTAAACCAATCAGTCAGGACATCCTAGAGTATGGAAACCTCAGATAACACAACCAACATGTATAATAAATAGAGGAGAGAGAAATCATAACATATACATGTCCCAAAGTATCTCACCAAACCCATATACCCCATGTTATCAAAATAATATACATAAGTAATACAAAACCTATAAAAGTACGAGAGAAAGTGCCACTCCAAAGTCCTTACAGTAGGTATCCCAGTATTGGCCCCTTTCCCTTAGTCGACTATGGATCTCCACTTAGTCAAACATAAGAATGACCAGCCCAGGTAAGTAATGCCAGTAGGATACTAAACAACATGTCAAAATAAATAAATCAGTCTATAACATATAGAAAAGAAAGGTATAAGAACGCTTGAATAAATAAATGACAGTGAATAAATAAAAAAATCAATACATGAGTGTCTAGGGATGCAAACAGAGAGGCGCAAGTAGTCCTGACCAACAGGTCGTTAAGTCTTGACAAACCATCAAGACTCGGGTTCTGGGACTTGGTACACTCACAAGCCCTAAACCCACGAGATAGTGAGACTTCCTGCGACAACCCCGCTAAGAACTCACACCCCGTCAAGAATCAGTATCCAGTATAGTGCATCAAAATGTCATAACTCTAGTATATTACCTCAGCCAGCCACTCTTTCTAAGGATCATCGTCGACTCACTTGCCCTCAGGCAACTCAATCAAAATGGAATTCCAAGGATAGATAACAAAACAATGAACAATAATATTCAATAGCTTAAAATGAAATACTATGCATTTTCAAGTTAGTTTACTTACAAGTCACAAGGCTTATTCCTAGCCTATCCGGCCTCCTGACACCCTAAAACGCGTTCTCGAACTCCCGAGACCTCCCCTTAGTTTCTTGAAGTTGTTTGATATGTTTTAGAGTGGATTAGAGTTGCTAGGGTTGGATTAAAACTGGTTTAATTAGGTTTATTAAGTTTTCAAATTTTCAAAAGTTTCTGTCCTGAGCCTCGGTAGCGCACTAGGGAAGTAGCGCGCTAGGTGGAAACATATAACACGCTAGTGTTCTTCTTGTCGATGAACACCTAATCGCTGAGAACGTCTAGAGCGCTACCAAGAGGACATAGCGCACTAGACATTGCAAAACCCATAATTCTCGCAAGTACAAGATTTTGGTTTCTTGGATGTCTAGGCCTCCTCCAACACGCCGGATCCCTCGCTCTCCTCCGCCAAAGGTCCGTAACAGACCTCCAATTAACATCAAATTTATGACTTCATTAAATTGAATTAAATGGATCAGTGTATGAAATCACCTAATTTGTTCACACACTAAGCTTGATCACAAAAGCTTCTCTAATCTCACTGGTTTTCTCAACCTCCCCTCCTCCTTGATGACTCCAGCGAAACCCTCTCTTCTTTGCCCAATCGATGAGATGAAGAACTTAGGTCATAAGTTTGACTTGTGATTTTTTTATAGGTGAATGGATATGGTTGAACCATAGCCACACATCCATTTCCACATACGTATCCCGAGACATGTCTAATGGTGTATGTTGAAACACTTGTCTCACTAACCACTCCTAATTGACACTAATAGTTAACTCCTTTTGTCTCTAGATTATTCAATGCGTGTCTCAATGCACATTATGTGGCTATTTAATTTGCTACACTAACTTAGGTCCATTAATTGTATACTAAATAATACAAGCACCAACAAAAAATAACATACCTCGGTGTCGACGCCCGAGAATTGGACATGCGTATCACGACAATTTGGTCCCACGTACGACCCTGAAATGGCACGTGACACGATTTAGATTTTAGGTTCGTTACTTTGGGATCCTCGATGGGCGGGGAATGAGGGTCGAAACTTTCCAGTGGGAAATTTGGAGCGAGGAATCGCTGCCCCGCTAAAAGTGGCGATGGAGATTACATTCCCCGCTCAAAACCCGCCACACTTGCATCCCTAAGCATGTGCTCAGCACGTGAGACATACATAAATTATTTTAAGAAATGATCGATCACTAAAATACTCAACATATTCCATCAAACGTATTTTTCATTCATGCTTCGCAAAAACGATTACATGTGGGCACAATTAAATATGCGTTAATTAAAAGTGTGTCATGTTACAAAAATAATTAATCTAGGTAATAGTGCATTGCCTTACATGGAGGATTGTTGGTATACAACTCGACCTAATTTTGTTGAGGCAAGATTTAAAAAAAAAAAAGATAACGACGGTTTGTCGAAAGGTAATAACAAAGGCATAAATATGATTTTACCCATTGAAAAACCAAAGCCCCCCAATTTTCCAATTCGTATCCAACTTTAAATTGCATAAATAGGTCGTTTTTTAACAAAGGCCGATATAGTAATTACAAAGTAGCTTGCATAACTAGTTTTCTAGAGGAATCACTCAATAATGAACTTAATTTAATATTCAACTTCATGTCATTTTTGGAATCAATTAAGAGCCTTGAAGTTCAAGAAGGTATACGCATTAGTCCAAAACATGACATAAGAAAACTACCAAACATGAAAAAAGTCTCCAACGTTCATACTTCTTTTTTAGTTCAACCAATGATTGAAAAAAAAAAGACAAAACCATAAAACTCTACTTTTTTCTCTTTGGTTCTCTATTAAGGTCCAAAACTCTACTTTTCCCTCTTTGGTTCTCTATTAAGGTCTAGTATTTGAAAGTAAATAGCTAATGTCATCTGGCCTTTAATGTAAATGGGAAGAGTGCACTGCTTGCTTGTACATATACGGTGTATGTATTAGTGTATTTTAGTTATTCTGTTGTAAGTATGGATAATGGAAATAAATGTTTGTAAAACTTTGACTTACATATTGACTTTAATTTAGCTTTTGAATTCATGTTAATATGATATTATGAACTTGACACGTGTCGAGCGTGTACAATAAATATCTCACCTTTATTATATGATTAAATTTTGTAGTAGTGGTAAGTGGGATCGTCTCCACAGGGATTTTGCAAATTCCTTAAGTAGATGGGTTTTATTATTTTTATTATTTTTACTTTAACTAAATTACCTTAATTAAAACATGAATCTAAATTACTAATATTAAATAAAATAATCAACTAAATTAATTAAAGTAACTTAATTAACACAAATCAAAGTCACTAAATTCAAATCAATTCAATTCAATGAAAACCAATATAAAATAAACTTCTAAACAAACATCCTAAACAATGAAACATCAATCCATTTTGCATCCAAACATATCACTAAAATCGTAGTCATAATAATACTTTATAAAACATTCTTGATCATTAAATCCTAATCATAATTAAGTAAACAACCCTCATCAAGCCATTAGTTCTCCTTATACCGGTGGAAAAAACCACGTCTTAATTTTATTGAATTAACCCTTTGAATACAAAAAAGAATTAACTTTAGGCAATAAAATCGCATTACATTTTGTGAATACTTCGAACTACTAAATCTAATACATTCGGAAAGCGACTTCAATATTAAATTTAGATCTCAGTCCACCTAGGACATCTAAATGGTTGTAGACCTTTTAAACAATCCTAGAACTACTTTAAAGTAGATATAGAATCAAAACATCACAACACACATTGGCCACGATGCATGCAATACCTAGATTCAAGAATGTAATCCGCAAATAACAACCTATTAAATCAGTGAATTAAAGAATACGATTGGTTTAAAGCATTAAGCACAAAATCATCCATTACGACTACATTGCAAAACAGATCAAGTTCATGTTTGGAGTTCGTTTATACTAATAAACTACTCACTCATAGTCATAAAAAACATAATAACAAAACGATTGAAAGCTTGAATCTTCCAATCTTCTCCAAAAGCAATAAAAACAATAAAGAATAGCCTCCAAACTAAAGTAAAAAGTGTTAAAACTATCAAAAGCTTTTAATTTTGTAGTTTAGGATTTATATATATAGTATCTTAGGTAATACATATCCCAAACCAACTCAAAATCCTCGTTGTAATCTAAAATCCACGAAATCGACTCCAGCGATTCCTCAGTGATTCGTGTTTTAAGTAGAATCGCTAGAAATTTTTTTGAAAAATTGACTTTGTGCTCTACTTCGACCACGTAACGATTCCTACTGTAAATCTCAAATCGCTCAGGAATCGCTAGCAGTGATTTTCAGTTCTTCCTTGATTCGTTGATGATTTTTTCTACAATCTTTCCATTTGGTCAAATCCTTCATTTTCTTCTTTTTTTCATCCATTTTTTCAAATATTTCAATTATTACTTGAAATAACAAAACAAGAGAAAACCACTTGTAATATAGTCTTTTACATTCAAAATTACCTTAAAATACACTATTAAACACTGTCTAATTATTGCCTTATTAAATACCCCAAACTCATCACTTTGCTATCCCGAGCAAATGAATACTCTCAATTATATTCTCTTTTGTTCCCTCGTTCTGATTTCATAATTATTTATTATTATTTTTAAACAGAGGTGATCATTAAATATAAACATATTACCCTCATAAAAATAAAAATCATGATAGAATAGAAAGATTTTAAAGAACAACCCCTTATTTGACAACTCAACCTTCTAGTTATTCAATACACATTGGTAAAGTGTAGGATACCAGAGGAAATGAGGAGATTAATGAATTTATGATGAATTAATAAAAACACATCAAAACTATATAAGAATTGATATCGCAGAAAGACTTGAATGTGTTCCTCTGCGTAGGCTCAACCTAAACAATCAATTAATCAAATCGATAATGTGTACAACCACTATAATGATCTCTCATTCTCACAAAACCCAAGTAATGAATGATGATCAACACAATGACGATCTTGAGTACTTATAGACTCAATTTATCTACCTTATCTAGGAATTCAATCCTAAATGTAATACAACTCAGAATACCTCATCGGTCTTCAATTGTAAATCTTATTCGAATCATCAAATGTTCAACAACTAAGTCTCATATTCCTTCAGCAATCTTGACTCATTGTTTCCATAAAGTTCTTCAGTCCTTTATGCACCTTTCTCTCAGATTGTAGTTGTAATCCATCTCAAAGTTCTCTACTTGCAATATCGAACTTCTTCACTATTGTAGAATAATACTAATAGTTGCTCTGTTTCTATATTCAACCCGGATTCAATTCTTGATTCTACTTCATATCTGTCTTCGTCTTCAACTCTGACTTTAATATTGTAAGCTTTACTGGAATTTGCATTGTAGTATTTCTCTGAGTTATATCTAAACTCGGACATCTTGGTTAGTCAGGTTTCCATCTTGCTTGCAGCATCTACGTAAATAACTAAACTTATGTTTTGACAATATGCTGCCAATAAGGATTGACCGACCCAAACACATTAAGCTAGGGTCTAGCAATCTCCTTCTTTGGCGTAGATTGGTCAAAAGCAGTAACTAGCAAGATGACCAAATTTTTGAGGAACTTTACCGATATGTTAATGTAACAACACACAAAAGTAAATCTCCAAAAAGATTGTAGTCACTAGCCAATAAGTACAGCTATGAAATGCAGTTTTTAAAACTTAAAGTTCATGTACTTACAATCACAAAATACAAAAAAAACTTAACGTTCTCTTGCTCAGTCCCCCTTTTTGACTAAACAACATCAAAAAGATTACAGCTGTGTTTTAACTAGCCACCTCAATCGACAAAGTTTGACATCAGCGATGTCCATCTTTTTTTTCATTTGTCACATCTGTCAGCTATAACTTCTTTATAGACAGTCAGATTGACAATGTGAACCAAAAAGTAATCAAACATCAGTAGGTGTGGTCTCATCACGATTGGAGAACTTGGTTCATGTAGAGTCTCATCCCGAGTTGGAGCATAGTCATCTTCTCGTAGCTTCGTCTCGTGTTGTAGTAGCGTGAGTGAGAGAGGTTCAACAATATCATCAATCGGAGTTGTTGGTTCGGCTAAAGTAGTAGAAATGGCTCGATTGACTTCAAAATCCTCATGCTCAAGGTGAGTTAGAGGATTGAGTAACATACTTGGCTCTAGTTGCAAAGCTTCTTTCACTAGAGCCTCAACAGTATATCCCGTGGTTGCGGTAACCGAAGGCATCACAATGCCCTCGAGGTTAACAATAGTCAAGTCCTCATCAAGAGGAATCTCTGATGTTGTTGGAGACTCTACCTATCCTGTAATATTCTCACAAGGAACCTCACTTGGTGTTACAACATCTTCACCGTCACTTCCATAATTCATCATAAGGGACTCGAGCGTACTCGTCCTCGCAATAGTAATAGGAGTAATAACACTTATATCAAAATGTAAATCAGTGAAACCACCTTAACCATCTCCCATATTTTGAAACTCAATAGGTGAGGTGACTTCTTTTGGTCTATTAGGAGGTGGAGCATATGAACTCGCACCTTGTACTGAAACAAGTAGTAGCCTAGTCTGTTCTGCAGCAGCAGGAAGAGAACCTTCCCTTTTTGCAATTTCCTCTCCTGAAGATTGCACTTTGATAAGATTGGTGTCCTCATTTTTAGTAATAGCAACAATCTTTCATTTCATAATTCATCTAGACTTTCGTATTAGCTTTGTAGTAGGGGTCGAAATAGGAACATCAGTAGTAACCTTGATAGTAGCAGTAGTTGGAGCACCTGACGACTTCTTTTGTAGGCATGAGAAGTCGATACCAACAATTTTGTTATTAGACCTCATTTGACGATTTAGTTTAACTTCCTCCACCACTTTTTCATCTTGTCATTATTTTGCTCAATGACAAAATATTTTCCAAACAACGATGCACGGTAGATATAGACTTTTATTTTTCTTCCCTGAGCGCACCACAGAGTCATAGATCTCTATCCCAATGTTGAACTTTTTCCCCAAAGCGAGAGCATACATCATTAACATTTTCTCATTAAACACATGTGTTTGATGATAAGTTGCTACTGCACTTTGTGGTCAAGACCTTCTACAACATGTAGGCCTTACAAGTTAGCTTTATAGTAGGAAGCCCATAAGCATTGTCATAGGGCCATATCATAAGAACCCCTCTAGTCAGCAAATAGACAACATTATCAAGCTTGAGTGTCGAACCCAATTTGTCAGCAGACGTCTCCGATGCAGAAAGTCCTAGCATATAGTTGATTGAAGCAGGACTGAATGGAATATAGTACCTATGAACAAATACCTTGTATGCAGTAATATCCCCAAAATTATCAGGAAGATTGTTGTAAAATTCCTTGATAATGGAGTCGTTGTAGAAGCTTTCATCATTTACTAGACTGTAGAAAATGACCGAATGCAGAGGGAGCAGGTACAACAAAGTAATGTGAAATGAACACCATCTTTGTTTGGTCAGAGGCATTGTTGATGGCCTCGACTTCATCAAGAATCCTTTATAAGAAGTTAGAAGAAACATTTTTATCGTCATCAACCTTCTTCTTACCCTTGACAATAGTTCTGGCAATCTTAGAAGAGCCATTTTTCTCGACTAATCGACGTCTTCGAATAGCCCCTGATTTCACCCTTGTACTCTTAGCAACAATTCGAGGATCTAACAGCATATTAATGCAGAGTTTATTAGATGGGTCACGATAGTAGATGTCATTCTTTTCCAACGTCAAAAGATCGACCGTTGTAGTAGATTCATTGTGCGAGGTCGAAGAAGATGATTGGGACATTCTTGCAGTAACTCAAAGCAAGAAATATAATAATATGGTAGAGAGAGAAAAGAGGTCACAACAAGAGAAAAGAGCTTGAATGGGGAAGACTAATTTGAGGGACCAAGATAATCGCACAAAATAAGCAAAGATAATCCCAATTTAGAATTGAAATCTCCCTTAAATCCCCCAACAATTTGTCCGCTGTGTCTAATGGGACAATATTTACTCCCCCTAAACTAAGTGAAACGACTAGTTATTACAAATGGCTTAATAGGAGCGACACGTGTTGCGGTGAAATCCAAGTTGCGCTTTCTTGGTCAAACACGAAAGCAGCTCACAATAAAATGTCAAATACATAAATACCAGCATGTACGCACATAACTATTGGGTTGAAGTAAGAACATATACTTGTGAGAGCAAATACCAATGTCATGGCGCAATCTCTCAAAAGTTTGTATGTAAAGAGGCTTTGTAAATATATCAACTAACTGTCTTTTAGTAGGAACATGTTGAATACAAATTAATCATTTTTCCATTAGACTGATATAATGATGACGAATATCAATATGCTTCGTCCTAGAGGGTTGAACTGGATTTTTCTAAATATCAATGGCACTCTTATTATCACAAGAACTCGTTAACTGAGATAAAGCAATACCATAATCTTTGAGCATTTTCTATATCCATATAAATTGCATACAACAAATGCTAGCAACAATATATTCGGCTTCAGCATTAGATTACGAAATGTAATTCTATTTCTTGTTGTTCCAAGCAACAAGATTAGAACCCATGTAGTAACATACACCTGTAGTACTTTTTTGATCATTAATATTACCAGCCCAATCAGCATCACTATACTCAATTAAGTCACTAGCACCGCCCTTAGAAATAGTATACCAAAGTCGGTTGTTTCGTGCACATAGCGCAAAATCCTTTTTATAGCAACCAGATGAGATTTTTTTGGACATGCTTGATAATGAGCATAAATGCCAACACTGAAAGCAATATCCGGTCTGCTTGTAGTAATATATAATAAGCTACCAATCATGCCTCTATATAATGTAAGATTGAAATCAACACTTTTTCATCTTTATGAATCTTCTAACTGGAGCTCGTAAGTGTTCAAATAGACTTAGCAGTGTCCAATCCGAAATGGTTAACAAAAGATTTAGCATATTTATTATGAAATATAAAAATACTATCTTGAGACCGTCTAATCTGCAGACCCAAGAAGTAAATAAGATCTCCAACCATGCTCATCTATTATTTCTTCATAAAATCAACTAACTCTGAAGCTAGTTGTGCATATGTAGCCCCGAAAACAATATCATCGACATAAATCTACTGAACCACAAACTATTTATTCTATTTTTTGAGAAACAAAGTCTTATCAGTAATGCCTCTATTGTAACCTTACTGCAACAAATAGGTAGTCAACCTTTCATACCAAGCTCTTAGTGCTTGCTTCAGACCATAAAGTGCCTTTAAGTTTGTCATGAACCTCAAATCCTTTATGCAACATAGACTTCTTCTTGCAAGTACCTATTTAGGAAAGCACTTTCAACATCCATTTGATATAACTTGAAATCTTTGTTACAAGCAATGGTTAACAGTAGACAAATAGATTCCAATATGTCAATTGGAGCAAACGTCTCATCAAAATGAATACCTTCAACTTATGTGTATCCTTATGCAACTAATCTAGTTTTGTTGTGAATAATAATAACATTCTCATTTTTCTTATTGCGAAATATCCACTTTGTACTAAGGGTGTTAACATTAATAGGTCATGGAACATGCTCATGCTCATCATGTTTAATAAATTCATTGAGTTTCTTTTGCAAAGCATTTACCCAATATTTATCCATTAGAGCTTCCTTGAAATTTTTAGGCTCAATCTAGGATGTAAAACATGCAAAACAAACCATATTCTTGTAATCAACATGAGTAATATCTATAGTTTGTATCGTGCCATTAACTGAGCCAATAATTTGCTCAATTGAATGATCTTTAAACATCATTGACTAAGGAACATCGGATGTAGAAGTAAAACCAGGTTGTGTAGTAGCCCGGTGAGTTTGAATCATCATCATCTTTTTCATTATTAGATGGAGTATTGATATGTGAATCAGATGGTTCAGCAGTAGGCTGAGTAATAGGTGTTGAGCTGATTGGTGTTGGCAGCTCATCATCATTATCCTTTTGAAAAGACAATTGTTCTATTCTTGCACAATCATTAACCATAACCTTAATTGTTTCCATCACAGTCATAGTTCGCTTATTGTAGACTCTATAAGCTTCACTATTCTGAGAGTATCCAAGAAAATTTCCAACATCACTTTTGGAATCAAACTTTCCTAGGTGATCTCTATCATTCAATATGAAGCAGGACAACAAAAAACATGAAGATGTTTGAGAGAAGGTTTTCTGGCTTTCCTGATTTCAAACAGAGTTTTTGTAGTTAGTGGCCTTGAAATAAACTCTGTTGATAATATTGGTAGCAATATTTATTGTTTCCCCCAAATAGTCTTAGGCATAATTTTCTCAGCTAGCATGACCCTAGTCATCTCCTGAATTGTGCGATTTTTCCTTTCAACAACACCTTTTTGTTATGGTTTCTTAGGAGCAGCAAATTCATGCTTAATCCCGAATTCAACAATAATCAACAAATTGTCGATTCTTAAACTCTCTTCCATGATCACTGCGTAGTTGAAAATGGATACATCCTCATTCCTTTTCTCATTCAAAAGTCAAATAAATAGCTTCCTAAACTCATCAAATTTTTATGTTTTATCATGCAACAAACAAATATAAGTAAACTTTGAGTAGTCATCAATAATAACAAAGATATACTTCTTTCTCCCAAGACTTTCAACTTGCATTGGGTCAAACAAGTTCATATGCAGTAATTCTAACACATATGATGTTAGTATGTCATTGAGGCTATCGTATGAATAAGAACGCTATTCACCCATTTGACATGGCTTAAAAAATAGAATCAAACCTAGAGGAGAATACCACTTACAGCATCATGAGTAAGAAATTTATAAAGTTGCTTGAAATTAAGATGACCTAGCCTTTTGTGCCAAAACTCTGTACTAGATAGATAAATAGAGTTGCACATAACTTAAAACTTGTTAGGCAATACGAAATTCTGGAGTAACATATTGAAATTGTGTGATGTACGGATCCTATACATGATGCATTATCTTTCTTCATTGATTATCTGGCAATAATCTTTAATGAAGTTGACAAATAATCCATGATCACACAGCTGACTTATGTTGATCAGATTAAATTTCAACCATCAACACGCATAACTCCTTTAACATTAAGCAATCCCACAACATTAAGAGTTCATTTGCCAAAAACCTTGCCTTTCTTTCAGTCACTAAATGTAACGACACTTTCCTTAAATGGTTCATAACTTTTAAGAAAGCTTTTGTTACCAGTCATGTGTATGGAATAGTCACTATCTAAATACCATAACTCAGTCGTAGTTTCCGAGAGTTGCAGATGCATTGCCATTGCCTTATGCGATTTAACTCTCCAAACCTTCTTAGATCTTTTCTTCTTCTAAAGTGAACTAAAATCTTTAAACATCTGATAGCATCCTGGTCGAATATGACCAACAATCCCACAATAATGACATGTAGGATGAGGTTTGTTGTCATCAACAGTAAAAATCTTTTTCTTTGTGCATGCAACAACCATCTGTGGTAGAATCTTTTTTGCCTTTGTTGTACCAACTTGAGTCTTACTTGATTAACCCTCATTGATTATAGTGCATTTGACAAAGACGGTAGAAGCATTTGCAAATCCATCAGTATAGCCAAGTCCATGCTTGACTTTTGAAGATTGACCAATTTGCAGCATTATGTTTAATTTCTTATAATCATAATGGAACTTTACAGTAACAACCTTAGAATCAGAAAAAACTTTCTTCGGTATAGATATTTCAATCTCACACTCTTTCAACAGTGCATGACAAGTTATGTATTCTCTTTCAAGAGTCTTGTACTCTAAGTTGACAAAGAAGAATTTCATCTTCAAGTCACAATTCTGATCATAAAGAGATGTACATTCAACGACTAACAAATTATAAGAAGCCCGAAGATCTTTTGCAAAATCCTCATCATTGACAGCAGCATATATATCTTTGGCATTTTTCTTACTCTTTTCCATGTCAGATATTACGCAATCAAGTTCTGAAACATCAACAGTAGATGGAGAGGCAACAACAGCATTTGACTCTGTCAATATAGTAGTGAATGCGGTAGTAGAATCATTCAACTCTTTATCACTGTCATCTGAGTCGTCATCACTCCAAGTAGCATTCAAGGACCTCTTCTTCTTGCAGGAGGGACATTCAATCTGAATATGTCTAACTTCTCCACACTCATGACACTTAATGCCCTTGAGTTTATTCTTAGCACCTATCTTCTAATCATCAGTAGAAGGCTTATTGTTGTCATTACCCTTCTCGTAATTAGTTCCAGCAGGATGTCTCTTATAGTTTTTCAGAAATTTCGAGAACTTCTTTGCCATCATAGCAAACGCATATCCCATAGAGTCATAAAAAATTGTAGTCTAAATACGATAAACGTTTTTTTAAAACATATTCATCTCATATGTTTGCAGAGAACCCATTAATTTATTAAGAAACATCTTAGTAATATCACGACATTCTTCAATTACTATAATCTTTTAGTCGAATTGTGAAAGACGAGCACGTCGTACTAATTGCTCGTCTGTATACTTTTCTCCAAGTTGAAAAGCTTGATTGGCAATTTCTCGTAGATGGCCATTGAAAGAGGCAATATTTTCATCCTCTTTCATCTCAAGACGATTAAGCATAAAACTTAGTTGTTGTAACTTGGAAATTTTGACAAAATTTATACCTTTAAAGATTGTCTTCAAAACATCCTATGCATGTTTTGCAGTAGTGCAATTTGCAATCAGTTTCAAGCGTTCAACATCAACAACATTGAAGATAGAATTAATTGCCTTATAATTGGCAACCTTATCTTTCTTCTCGGTGCATGTCCACAAAGATACAGGTTTTGGAACAACTTTTCCATCCGTATCTTGTTGCATTGGAGCAGTGTATTCTCTCTTGAGCAATTCTCTAGCAATTTCATCAATGACACAAAAAAGTGAACTATCTGAACCTTCCAGTAGGCATAGTTGGTTCCTTCCAGCAATGGCGGTCAAGTTATCGACCCACCTTCATGTCCTTCACTAGTTCGTTGTTGTAACAACTCATCAATCAATCTCATGGTGATAAGATTCTCCAGAATCTCACTCTTATATGCTTATAGAAATAACAAAGTGATAAAGCTCTGATAACCCTGTTAAGATTTAAAAACCAGAGGAACTAAGGAGATTAACAAATCAATGATGAACTAATAGACACACATTAAAACTACATAAAAATTGATATTGGAGTAAGATTTGAATGTCTTCCTTTACTTAGGCTGAGCCTAAACAATCAATTAATCAAATTGATAATGTGTATAACCACTATAATGATCTCATGTTCTCACAAAACTCAAGTAATGAAAGATGATCGACACAAAAGCGATCTTGAGTATTTATAGAATCAGTGTATCTACCCTATCTAGGAATTTAGTCCTAAATATAATACAACTCAGAAAACCTTCTCGCTCTCTAATTGTAAATCTTATTAGAATCATCCATTGTTCAATAACTAAGTCTTCTATTCCTTTAAAAATCATGACATGTTGTTTCCATAAAGTTCTTTAGTCCTTTATGACCTTTTTATCGAATTTGTAATTATAATCCATTTTGAAGTTCTCTACTTACAATATCAAACTTTTTCATTGTTGTACACTAATACTGATAGTGGCTCTTTTTTAGTATCCAATGCGTATTCAATTCCTGTTTCGACTTCAGATCTATTTTTGTCTTCGAATCTACCATTAATATTGTAATCTTCACTAGAATTTGTATTGTAGTCTTTCTTTAAGTTTTATCTACACTCATATATCTTGCTTAGTTACATTTCTATCTTTCTTGCAGCATCTACCTAACTAACTTAACTTATATTTTGACAATATACTTCCAACAAGGATAAACCAACCCAAACACAAAGAAAACTAGGGTCTAACACACATCATAATTCAAAATTTAATTAATTAATAAGGCCAAGCCACTATATAGGTTTTCTTAATCTTCACCGACAAGCATCAAGTTTACGATAACTAATATAGAATCTCAAGATACAAAAATAACCAAATTAATCTTTTTTTCAAACAATATTTAAAATATCGCCACAAGTAAAGTAGATAAGAATTTTTAATCACCAATTATTATCATTTCATATTCATTTGTTGGAATAAAATATATATACTTCACTTAACTTAGCTATAAGCACTCGGCCTAAATCTTTATTTGAAGAGTTTTTTTCATAAACATCATTCCATTTTTTTCATCTCTCTTTTATTTTTCTTTCTTCTAGAATCATATTTCATTATATTATATTCCCTATGGTTCCCTGCTCTATCTCCTTCCTCTCATTTTATCCACCACTAGATTCCCTACTCTATTTCCTTTTGAATCTGTAAGTCTCTCTATTTTTTCTTTCAATGAATTTTGTTATCTCTTCACACTTTAACTATATTGAAATATTCTTTCCAACTAAATAAAATTTATTGGCTAATTTCTCATTTTTCCCTTCAATTGTGGCATAAATTCTTTTTATCATATATATATTATACTTAATCCATAATTTTTGTATAACAGTATTCTTAAAAAACTATCTTGTTTATCTTGCACTTCTATTTCTATCATCTACCCATTATAATGTCTAACACAAAGCAATCAATCCCCTCTAAACTTCTCTAGTGCATACACAATTTAAGTTTAGTCAAATAGGGTATAACAATTCCTTTATATCAAAAAATCTATATTTTCATGGGTAATAAAAATATATCACTTCTATTGAAATTCAAATTATATTTAACTCATATTTCTAACTAAATAAAGCAAAATGAAGAAATATTACTTGAGTCTTCAAAATTTTAAAAAATTTCAGCCAACTTTGAACATTGAATATATAAATTCTACCTCTCGAGTCATACATACTTGGATTCTTTATACTTCACCTAAATACCCAAAAACTCGTTCTAAACATTGTCCTCAAGGTTTAAAAATTAAGTCGAGATTTCAATAAAACAAATATACCTTGTAAAACATAAAAAGATTAAATATAAAATATAAACTACTTTTCAAAATAAACAATCAATCATTTATAATAGCAAAGATGTAATGGAGTAAATCATTCATTTCTCATTAATAGTGCTAAATAAAGTTCACATTCAACACATACAAGCAAAAAATAAAAAGATTACAAGGTACTTTATGCAAAAGTAAATTCTTCGTCAGTGTCTTCAACTTTGTCGTCATTCCTCGCTGCAGTAAGTAGTGAAGTGTAGCTATTAGCAGGGTTATAAACTCTTGATGGAAATCTAAATCGCAACGAAGGAATGTCAATGCTCATCCTTAAATTTTACAAATGTTCAACCACCCTCCTTTCTGATATGGAATGGTGACGTGCCAAAGTTCTCTTATTCTCATCTAGCATCTCATGATTCCTCAAAATTTGCTTCTCATTATACCTAAAAAGGGAAAAAGGTTTTGAAAATTCCTTTTCTTTTAGCCTTTGATAGAGATGTAGAACTGCCTTCTCCTCCTAGAACATTTATTTGAGCCATCAGACTTGTTGTTGGCCTTGCTTCTTCTTGTGTTCTGCGATGAATTCTTTGTCTATTACTTATCTCTTCAATTATAGATCTTCTCATCTCATTGAGTTGCCTTTCGTCTTTTGAATCATTATATCCATCGACAGTTATCATCCTTTTGACCATAACGTTAGTGATGGTCCTTTGAGGTAACACATCGAATTCAACCTCGTGGAAACAAACCTTGGCTTTTATGTAGAGTTGGGTAATCAAAATTGGTAATGGTAGACCATCACGCTTTATAGTTGTCATTGCTTGTCTCTTCGCATCATGGGTTACATACCAAACATCGATTGATGCGTGTTGAGTGTGCACAATAATTTCTTGTATTTTTCTTTTATTTGTAGTAGCGGTAAATGAGATATCGTCTCTATAGGGATTTTGCAAACTTCTAAGGAAAGTATTTTTTGTTTTGTTTTTTCTTAATTTAGTTAATCTAATTAAACGGGAATTGAAATACTAAATAACTAAAAACTACAACTACTAACTAATTAACCAAACTAACTAAACTAATTCAAAAAATTTAATGCAAACTTAATTAAACAAAATTCAAATTCAATATAATATCAATATCTAAACAAACATCTAAATAAACCCCCACTAAATATTATAATATACTTGGATTGCATTCAACACTAGAACATAACATTACCTCATAACCAAGTTATAATCATATCACATGGATTCTTGGAATCATTAAATCCTAATTCATATTAGGTTGATAGCCTTTAGCAAACCATCGATTTTTCTATATTCAATGAAAAATAAGCCATATCCTTATCATTGTAAGTCAACCTATTGGATAAAACACAATAAAAGAGAAATTATAACAGCGTCAACACTTCATAAAAATCATGCTTAATCTAAACCAAATTTTAATCATAATATGCTAATCAATAAATAACTTAGAACACAATCACCTAGAACATCCACTCAGGTAATATGACCATATAGATTAATCCTAGATTCTACTTATATAATTGTTCTCAATAATCATAGACATAGAATTAGAAAATCATATATCACAATGCACATTTGCAACTATGCATGTAATACAAGAATCATTAGTTGTAATACGCAAAAACAACTTACTAAAATAGTGATTGTTGTGTATGAATAGATTTAAAGCATTACGTACATGATTCCTTAATTATAATTATATAGCAATCCAATGTATATACATGTCTAATAAACTACTCACTCATGCTGGAAATAAATAACACAATAATATAAATATAGGACATAATTAAATAAATACATTTCGATGAAATAAACAAAGCTCCAATGTAGTTTGAAACATAAAATCAATAAAAACTAACTTATGGCTAATAGAGGGCTTAAATAGTGCTTCCAGCACTAATTTTGAAGCCTTAAGGTCCTATTTATAGTTTCCTAAGTATACAAATAATAGATAAACTTAAATTCCTTGTTCTTATCTAGAAAAATCGTAACCGACCTCAACGATTTGTCAGCGATTCCATTTAATTCATAAATCGACTGAGTTAGTCTCTGGAAATTTATCTTTGTGCTCCATCATTTTTTTTTGATAATTCCTAGTGTAAACATCAATTTGTTGATGATTCGGTAGCTCTTCTCAGCTACCGATTTAGACAGTGATTCCTTTGTAATTTTGTATCGCTGGCTAATCGCTGGTTGTGTTCTCCAGTTGACACTTTTGTTCTTTTTTTTCATTTCTTCATTTTTCCTAACTAAATCTTGAAATCACAAAACAAGAGAATACCTAGTGTAATATCATCATTTATATCTAAAATTAACCTAATTTATACTATAAACATGTCTAATTATTTACTTGTCAAATAGCCCTAAAATAAGCACTTTGCTATCTTGACCAAAGTAATACTCTCGATTATATTCTCTTTTCATTCTTTATATCATGATATCAATCTAATTCATCTTAACTTTATATAATAGAAGTTTTAAATAGAAGGGATTTCGAATAAAAATATATTACCCTCAAGTAAATAAAAGTTATGATAGAATAGAATGATTTAGACAAAATGAACCATCCCTTAATGATATCAAGCTTACGATGACTAGTGTAGAATCTCAAAACACAACAACACTAGATTAATCTTAATTTTAGAAAATACTTTATAAATAGTACCACAATCAGAATCAATAAGAGTTTTGCTAAGATACCAGTGAATATATCATTTAAAATGTGTTAGATTAAGAAATACTTCACTCAACCCTAGCTTGAAACACTCGAGCTAAATCTTTTCTTTGAAGAATTTAAGAACATCCATATTTTCATCTCACTTTTCTTCTAATTCATCTTAATTATTTTCTTTATTATGTATATATTTCCATTTGACTTTTGAGTGCCTGCTTAATTTTCTTTGGATATTCTCACATTTTTTCGACTATAGATCCTTTACTCCATTTCCTAAGGAATCTATAAGACTCTCTCTATATATTTGTAAACTCTTGTTAGTACTTCTCACTATTCACTAAAATTAAATATTATCTCTAACTTATAGAATTCATTGATTTCTAACACATTTCTTTTTTCAATTATGACATAATTTTCTATATATATATATATATATACTATAAAAATACTTAATCAATAGCCTTTGTATCACAAGATTCTTAAAAATCTATCTTGTTCATCTTGCACTATTGTTTCAATCTTCTATTCATTCTTATGACTAACACAACGCAATCAATCTAATGTATACACCAACTAGTAAAATTAATTAAAAATTGTATAAAAACTGATTCATTCTATCATAGAATTCACGTGGGTAATAAAAATATCACTTCTATTGAAATCTGTTTTATATTCATTATATTGTATTCCTAACTAAAATAAAGTAAAATGAAATTCATACTTACTTGAATCTAGAAGAAATTTTGAAAAATTTTATTAACTCACTTGAATATCGGATAAAAAGTTTGAACTTTTTGGATAAATTCTTGACTTATCTTCTACCTTTTTTCTTGCTTTTTTTGCTATCATTCTCGTACTTCACCTAAAATACCCCTAAACTCATTTCAAACGTTATCCTCAAGGTTTAAAAATTAAGTCGGGTTTCCAACAAAATAAATATACCTCGTGAAGTATAAACGAATTGATATAATCAAAAATTGGATAATTAATATAAGAATCAACTCAATATATAAATTTTATCAAACAAAGTGCATTAAAAATATGAATAATCATCACCAATATGAAATGTAGCATTATCATCACCATCAAATAATACCACATGTAGTTATATAGTATCAAATATATCAAATCACCATGCACATATCAAATAAAGTATATCAGCACCATAGATAACATAGCCTCATCATCAGAGTTACATGCAAGACCTCACACATTATTACTCAAAGACAAAGAAGATAAAGTAGAGTAAATAAATCAATGTCGTCGTCTTGAAGTCGCATAATCATCATCATCCACTGCTGGATCAATCCTCTTGGACTAGTAACTCGCAGCAAGATCATAAACGATTTAGTCTTGACCTAGTGGTAATTGATAATCAAAAATACGATTACTCAGTAGCCACATTTTTGTAGATAGTAGAGGAACATTTGCACCTCCTCTTCTTCTATGTCTCCTTAACATCGTCTTCTCCATCCTCCAAATGCTCCTCGCTAAGGCTCTCTGGTTCTTGAACACCGCTTGATTCTTCGAGTTTTCATTTAATTGTGTAGAATCATACCCATAAAGTCCAACTAAGACTCCTCCATGTAAAGTCCATTATAGTCCCTAGCATGTTACTCCATATTTGGATCATTTTTAGCTCTCGAAATTTCTTCCAAAACTCTTCTCGTATCATCTATAATCTTTCTTCGTTGCTCTGTCTCTCTTCTGGCTATCTCAGCCTTCTTTCTTTCATCTTCGGAGTCTGTATATTCATCAATTTTTTCATATCTCTCTATTACTTCATATGTGATGTTCTTCTCTAGTAAAACATCCATTTCAAGTCCTACCATGTTCACTCAATCTGCTCTACAAAAAGTTGTGATCATCAAAGGAAATGGTAACCCATCATTCTTCTTCATTATGATGGCACTTCTTATTAATTCATAGATAATCTTGCCAACATCCAAATATCCCAATCCCATTACAATGTGTTAAAGCAAAGCGACTTAATAGTTCATGATCTTGTAATACTACAGACTTTGTTGTAAGCTAGCGTTGATGAAATAACACTATGCTTTCGTGATTTTCCTAAAAAGATTTGGTAGTGATGTGCTTGGTACTTCGGTATAAAATGAACCCCTTACCATGTGTATAAAATGAATCCATTACCATGGATTGCCTCTAATATTCCCTTAATTTTCTCTTTTGGTAAACTTCGCAAACCAAAATACCGATTTATTCTCGCAGAGAATAATCCACTGCTCTTCCTCTAACTAGTAACTCTATCTTGCTATCCATAGGCATTCGCGTAAAACTCTCTCACTAAAATGTCCCATCCCTTCTCACTAGGAACATCGTCAGGGTCTAAATGGTTATAGTCCCTAGTCAATAATCCTCGCTTTCTCGCATCAATGATATCTAATTTCCTAGGTCTTAATTTTAACTCATTTTTCACATTGAATCCCCTCTTTGGGATCAACTTCCTTCATCTCTCTATATCTTTCTTAAACTTGTCAAAAGACTTCTCATTGATAAAATTCTCTTTCCTAAGAACATAATTCTTCACTCCCTTCGGTATCTCTTTTTCTAATCCCTCATTCTCATCCTCATATTCTTCCTTAGAGTCATAGCTAAATGATAAAGGTGGGGTAGGCTCTCTTTGTGGTATAATCCTAAGTGTATTGAAAGAAATTGACGTGGGTCTACTTAGCAAGACTTTGGGTTTATCCTTTGTTTTTTCTTCTTACATCCCCTTTCCTTTATCCTCCCTCGAATTTCTACCCCTTCCACTTATCAATATGCAAAAGAATAAACCTGTAAAACCATTTAAAACCGACTTGTTGGAAAAGTGTTTGGTAAAATTCAACCTTTCTATCTACTAAGGAGAAATTCAATGCAAAAAGTCATTTATAAATCGAGAGTTTAAGATTCATATGAAATTTATCGATAAAACATCATTGATAAAAACAATTGATTGTAAGGAATTCAAGTCTGCAATAGACTAAAACAAAAAATCCCAAACTAATTTTAAAACTTGGTCTCAATTAGTTTGCATATAAAATTTAATCCATTTACCATATGCTAAAGCTAGTTCAAAAATTCGATATCAATAAACAAAATATCACACCACTCCTATACTAGTATTATAATTGAAAGCATTCGATATCAAAACTAATTTAGAGTAAAAATTTTAAAATTTAGCTTCTAGCCTAAATAAAAATTCAAAAATCCATGAAAAATCGAAAATATAATCAATAAAAGGCTAGAGTACTCATTGATTACCTTCTTGAAAATGAATATTTCATGATTGAATTTTTAAAACTCATTTAGAACACTCCTCCAAGCTCCAACTTCGAATTCTCCTTGCTCCAGCGCTAGTTGGCTCTACACTCTCAAGACTTACCAAATTATGGGTTGAATGTGCGAAGAATGAGGTGAGACTCACTTAAATACACTAAAATCTAGTTTAGAAAGTTGTATCTAGTAAAAAATGTGGTCTTTGGGTTGAAAATATAATGGTTTGTGAGTGTGAAGTGAATAAATGTAGTGATTTTGGGTTTTTATTTTTATAAAATGCGTATTCATTTTCAACGAATTAGGGTTTAAGTGGATTCGCTGGGAAATTATTACCTAAATTGCTAAATATGAGACTCGATGGCTCAGCGATTAGTTTAGCGAATCCTAGTTATAAGTGCAAATCGGTGACAAATCGTGACTTAAAATTACACTAAAATTTCTACAAGTCATTGGCAATTTTCTTCGCGAATTCCACTACAAATCGAATCGCTGGGAAATCACCGGCCTTTTTTAACTATTTTTTCAATTTAACTAATTTCTCATATATTTATCACATATATGTCCAATAAAAAGGTAGAATTATTCAAAATTAACAGAATTAAACTATGATTTGTACTAAACAATAAATTTATTACTATAAAAAGCCGACTAACATAATAACTAATGCATAATGACAATATAATACGGAAAGAAATGAGCTCTATCAACCCTCCTTACATGAAATTATTCCATAATTAAATTCTTAAAATATATCCATTACAAGAGTCAAAAGTTGAGAGAATATAAAAACAACTAACTAATCATAATATTAAAATTGAAAGTAAGGTTAGAGTATGGGTTGCCTCCCATAAAGCGCCTTTGTTTACTATCGTAGGCTCGATTAAACTACGCAGTTCTAAACTGGTTCTATAAGCTTAAATGTAAGATTTCCCACTTTAGTGCCATTCCAGAAAGTAATTGCTCGACCATGCTCCCTAAAAGTGATTGTCTTTTTCAGAGTATTCATGACAGCTTGCGAAGTGGTTAAAAAAGGTTGTCCTAAGATTAATGGAGGTCTTCATTGATGAAATGTGGCATAACCAAAAACTCTGTAGGAACAATGTACTAGTCAATTTGAACAGGTACATTAGTAATCATTCATATTGGTTTCACTGAATAACCATTTGGTAGAGTAACTTTTTCAGAAGCAAGTACATTCAACTCCAATTGAGTATGAAGAAAGAAGTGAATTGGCATGTAGTTTGCTTTAGAACTCGTATCATAAATAGATTTAAAATACCAAGCCCATTTAACTTTTATGTTTATGTATATATCTCCTAGATCATCGAGCTTGGCAATTGCTAGATTCTTCTATTTCTTCTTCTTATTCTTCGTTGCTTTAAATTCCTCCATTTTAAGATCATTCTCAACATAGTTTGGTTGTTTAACCCTCTATTCTTGAGTTATTATCTTTTGATTTGAAGTGTCTTCAACTTGCTCATTCTTTGTCATAACATTTTCGTCTTCCATTGTTACTGCATTAATAACATATACTTCAGCTTTCAAATTATAATTTTATTCTAAATATCCATTACAATTACTCTGTTCATTATTAGATTCATCGGAATTATCATAGACATTTTCATCATTAAAATTAAAGTGACAATTTTGTTTTCAAATTTCATAAACATTGTTCCTTCAAAGATTTCTAACTTTGTTTTAGTTATTTTAAGAAATGGTCTTCCTAAAAGTATAGGCAGAGATTTAGATAATACTGAGTCTCCCATTTCCATGACATAGAAGTCAGTTGAAAATACTAAGTTATTTACTTTTACAAATACATCTTCTACTAAACCATAAGGTTTAATAACTGTGTTGTCAGCTAAGGTAAGATTAATAGGTGTATTAGTCAATGAACCTATTTTCAATGTCTCATATAGTTTAAGTGATATAACATCAATTGATGATCCAAGATCACACATTGCGAAATCTATAAAAGAAGTTTCAAATGTAATAGGTATTCCAAGCATTCTTGGATCAGAACATTTCTCAGTTATTTTCTTTTTAATAAAAGCAAACACCTTTCGTCTTAAGTTTCCTTTATATTCTTCTAAAGATTTATCCTTAGATTCAGAGAATTCTTTCAAAACTTTATCATAATTAAAAAATTGAAAAATTGATTCCATCAATGGTTTATTAATTTCTATTTTTTTAAATGCTTCAAGAATGTCTTCATTATTTTCTTCTTTCCTAATATCATATAATTGTTATGGAACGATAGAATATGAATATATTTATCTTTATTCAAATTATCAAAAATCTTTTTATTTTCATCCTTATCAATTAATATAGACTTTTGTAAAAACTTTTCATATGCTTCAACTATGGCTAAATACTATGAGAATAACCTTTCAGAAAAATGTGTATATTTTAACTGTTCAGCCATCAATTCTTCTAATAGGAACGACATTAGCCATTATTTATTCTTCTTATTCTTTAATATTTTTATGTGTTTTCTTTTTATTACCTTATTTAAGTTTCTTTTTATTTATAAGTGTGTCTTTCTCATCACTAAATAAAACATTAACTTATGCTTGATTAGTAGGAGCAAGACAGCAACAACATCAGACTTAAGTTAGTGCTTTAACTTCATTACTTTATTGAGTACTTAACCTATTTATTTGCAAATTTATTTGATTTAACTGACTTTATAGTTCATTAATAGTAATATAAGTCTTAATCTGATTTTGAGAAATCAGTGTAAAGTTTTGATGACTTTGGTATTGGACTAAGTGGTTAGTCACTTTTACTCCACCCGGGATTTTGATGGAAACAAACAAAGTCAAAGTATACTAATAAGTTTATCAAGTGTGTTTCAGTTAGTCAAAGTTTATAGAATATCACATCTCAAGTGTTCAAGCCATACAAGTTCAAGATTCGGTCCACATAAGGAAACGAAGACGAAATATCATATTACATGTTGAAACATTGATGTAAGGTACACATGTTCATTTATGCAAGCCTAATGCATTAGGTCATGCATATCATTTTTTTCAAATCGCTTTTCAAATTTCAAGTGATCATTTGAAGTTTTAAATGAAACTCACTACATGAATCAGGCTTATAAGTTCAAACTATGTGAAACCATAGTTTTATATTGACATCATACTTTAAAAACCATTGTGGAAGTTTTCAGAAATGAAAAACTTGTTTTGAAAAGAAAAACTATATATTTGCATAAATGCCCCTATGTAAGTCATGAAACTGGGATTTTCCATTTTCAAGATTTGTGCAAACATCCGGACCACCCAAATAGGTTCTATGACCCTTAACAAACATGTATAATATGTTATAAGAGGTTTGGTAGGGTCCCGAATACGATAAGGGGTCGCTAACTCTACGGCCAAAAATATTTATTTTGAAGCCCCGACGATTAGTGCGCTAATAGTGATATTAGCATGCTAATAGTGATATTAGCATGCAAATTGCGAGTTAGTGCGCTAATGTTCAAGCATCTAGCTTAGAGGATTAGCGCGCTAGGTCCCAATATTAGCACGCTAATTGCTTTTTTGATCGTTTTTTTATAAAGCGGAAAATCACACTTTAATTTGAATAGATGATCAAATCTAAGCCCTTGGATCTTTAGAACGGTCAAAAACTGTTAAAAAAGAATTTAGAATATTCTTAAACCACCTAGAACATTCTATTGTCTTGTCAAGCAAGAAAACCCTATTGTGATCATTGTTTTCAAAAAAGAAGCTTGGATTTTTGTGAGCTATCACTTGTAATCTTTCGAGCCAACTGAATCACTTTTGAAACCAGCATTATTGAAACGTTCTAAAGCTTACAACATCCACTACAAAACTGATTTTCAAATCACTCTTTCTGGGTTGTAAGAAAGTCCGATTTCCTAGCTTTTCTTGTGCTTAAATTTCACATTTTTGTGTCCTTGACTTATGGAAATCATTTGTTGTGTTATTGAACACATTTGTCTTGGGTTTTACACTTAAACTTGATTCACTAAACCCTATGACTAGTTTGGACAAGATTTTGCACTTAAACTTGATTTTTGTCAAACTTCTCGTTCTTTGGATTTGAAACCGGATTTGTTTTAATCGATTCGTTTGAAACAATTTTATATTTGAGATTCGCACGAAATCAGTGATATACTTGCTTTCACATTTGTTCTTATACTTGCAAGCATTAGAGTGGTTAGCTCTAGGAGGCTTGCTTGTATTTGAATTTTGTGTCGCTTTACTTTGTAAAGTGAATTTGATTATTTTCATTTATTCTTTGTAAGTGGTTGATTGTAAGACTTAGTGGGATCTTAGTCGAAGGGAAGACCTTGTTGAGGGTAGGCATAAACCCTTGTTGCGGCTAGGTAGGAAGTCCTAATTTGTTATTAGACATTCTAGGCTTGTACGCTTAGGTTGTAATACTTATTGGCAATATAAGTGGGGGATTGAAAATCCTAACTGGGGAGGTTAGGTAGTGGATGTAGATAATTGGATCGAACCACTATAAATCGCGTGTCTTTTTCCATCTCTTTTATCCCCTTCATCTTGCATTGCATTGATACTTGCATTTGAGTGAGCATATAACATCTTTATTGTTGAATTATTTTAAAAAGGCGATAACTTCTTGATACACCCAATTCACCCCCTCATAGGTGTGGTTTCAATTGGTATCAGAGCAGGTTATTGCTCAAAGTTTTACTAACGTATCTTTGAGTGTTTTTATGCAAGGATGCAAACTTTAGATTCAGCTTGCCTTAGGGAAGGCAACTCCTCAAGTAGGCCTCCGTATTTTGATGGAACCAACTATGCTCATTGGAAAGTAAGGACAAAGTTCTACATTAGGGCGCTAAGTAGACTTCTGTGGGACTCAATTGAGAATGGGTACACTCCACCAGACAAGTCCGTGAGAGAATACACCATCGAAGAGACCAAGATTGAGCTCTCAAATGATCAAGCCATGAATCATTTGTTTTGCGTGCTAAGTGAGAACGAATTCAACCAAGTTAGTGCTTGTCAAACGGCCAAGGAAGTGTGAAAGAAGCTTGGGGTACACTATGAAGGTACACTTCAAGTGAAGAATACAAAGTTGAGAATCCTTGAGGGGCGCTATGAGACTTTCTAAGTTGGCTCCGATGAACACATAGCCACGCCATCACTCGGTTCACTAAGCTCTTGAATGAGATCAAGAATCTTAGAAAGACCTATGATCAAGAGACTTCAGTGTACATATTCCTTAGAGGCTTGCCTAAGGAATGAGATGCGAAGAAGTATGATATCCAATCGGCGTAAAACCTTAGAGAGTACACTTTTGATGCCTTATGTGGAGAGCTAATAGTTCATGAATTTGAACTAAAGGGAGCTAGATTGGAAGTATTGAGTAGGGGTACTAAGAGTTCAAGAAAAGAGATTGCTTTGAAGGTAAATAGCCCATTGCTCCATTGGTTAAGATCATCGAAGATGAGAAATCTAGTGATGACAATGATCTTGATGAGGAAATAGCCATGCTCTCAAGAAAGCTCAACAAGGCTATGTACAAGCGAGACAAGTACAAAAAGAAGTTCAAGAGTGGAAGCAAGGGAGGAAAGTCAAGTGAGACCATATGCTTCAGGTGTGGCAAACCAGGCCACATTAAGGTCGAATGCAAGTCCAAAAAGTGTTAGACAAGAAGAAAGGCAAGAAGAGCTTCAAGGCGACATGGGATGATTCATCTTCAACAAGTCCGAATCGGAATCGGAGAGTGAGAAAGCAATACTTTGTCTCATGGCACAAAGTGAGGTAAACTCTAACTATTTCAATTTTGATGATGTTGATGATTTGGATGATGTTCCTAATGTTGATGAGCTTAGGAAATAGTTGGAAAAGGAGGTAAAAAATATTAAACAACTCAAAAAGAGCTTGATCATAGCTATTAGTGAGATTGAGTCACAAAATAAGACTATAAATGGTCTCCAAAGCGACTTGAATGCTTTAGTCAAGGAAGTAGAGGACTTGACTAGCACGGTGCACAAATTCACCAATGGTAGAGAGATGTTTGACATGATGTTGGGAGCACAACAACGTGCACTCAACAAGAGAGGCATAGGCTATGGAGCAAACTTGTTGAGTTACAAGAAATTGTTAGATGATGCCCGTAGATGCTCAAAATGCAATAGGTTTCACGCGGTTGGGAAATGTGCCTTACAAAAGGCCAAAATGGGTAGACTAGCATGGGTAGTTAATAATGTTTATGATACTAAGTTTCTCATACCCAAATGTGTTTGGGTACCAAAATCTAGTGTTTTTCCAATTGTGTAGGATGCAAGGAAGAGCACCCCATGGTACTTGGATAGTGGGTGATCAAGACACATGACCAGAGATGCACATCAATTCATTGAATTAAAGCGGCATGATGGTGGAAATGTCACATTTGGGGACAACAACAAAGGAAATGTTATAGGCTTTGGAATTGTTGGTAACGATTTGTTTTCCATTTCTAATGTTTATCTTGTTGATGGTTTGAAACATAACTTGTTTAGCATTAGTCAATTGTGTGACAAAGGATTTCATGTCATGTTTGAATCATCAAGATACATTATTAGGAATGAGAAGCATGGAACTCTATTTGTTGCATATAGAGATAAGAATGTTTATGCTATTAACTTTGATGAGATGCATATGCAAAAATGTTTCATGTTTGAGTGCTCAAAGTGAATGTGATGCATGGTTGTGGCACCGTAGATTAGGACATTCTAGCATGGAAAACTTATCCAAATTGACCATTCATGATCTTGTCAAGGGTCTACCTAAATGCACTTATAAGAAAGACAAGGAATATGAATCTTATATCCTTGGTAAGCAAGTGAAATCGTCATTTAAGACGAAAGTAACAAATGATGTGACTAGAGCATTGGAACTTATCCATATGGAATTGTTCAGACCCAACCAAACATAAAGTCTAAGGGTAAATCATATTGCTTTGTCATTGTTGATTCCGACTATGCGGGGAGTCTAGTGGATAGGAAAAGCACTTCTGCGTTTTGTCATTTACAAGGAAATTCACTTATATAATGGTTTAGCAAAAAGCAAAATTATGTTGCTTTGTCTACGGCCAAAGTTGAATATGTGGCTGCCGAATGTTGTTGTGCTCAAGTCTTGTACATGAAACAACAACTTGAGGATTACCAAATCCAAGTTGGTTGTGTTGAAATTTGTTGTGATAATATAAGTGTAATCAACATATCGAAAAATTCGTTGTTACACTCCCGCACCAAGCACATTGAGATTAGGCACCATTTCCTTCGTGATCACGTCTAAAAGGGCGATGTTAAACTAATCCACATGCCCACGGATGACCAACTAGCTGATATGTTCACCAAGCCATTGCCTAGAGACCAATTTTCTAAGATTCGGCATGAATTAGGCATATTTCGTGAATCATACCTTCTACACATGCTTTAGTTGTTCCAATCCTTTTTATATGTTGTTAGTAAAGTGTCCATGAAGTATGAGGTGAATCGGAGTTGTCCGTCAAATACTAAAAAAATTTAATTTCAAATCCGAGAGAGCAATTAGCGCGCTAATTGTCTATGATTAGCACGCTAATTCAAGGATTCAGCGCGTTAATTGTCTATGGCCCATATCACTTATCCGCATCATTAGCGCGCTAATGTCGTTCCGCCAGGACCAGTATATGACTGTTTTTACCCTAAATTCTTACTTTTCACACACCACTCCTCTCATCTTGGGTCTTCATCCTCTCCAATGACTCTCCCACGATCCTTAGGTAAATTCCATTACTTTCTTTGTCAATATGGGTATTTTTACTTCCTAGCCCTATGATTGAATTGCCATTGTTGTCTCCATCATTGAGTTTGTACACATGTCGACCCGTCGAACCTCCACCTGTTCCACTACCCGTCCCGTGCCGCCGTCCTGCCCTTGCGTCGTCCCCCACACATCATGTTGACGAGTCTTCATCGTCTAGTAGCGAGTCTGAGTCTACCCATTCATCAGCCTGTCCCCAAACCGCCTCCCAATCGTCATCCCATCGCGGGACTAGGTCTTCAAGTCACTGTAGCGACACCTCGGCCACCGTCCCAGCTGATGCCCCTAGTATATAGGGTCGGTCCAAATCCCTACACGAGCCTAACTCCATTTTGGAGTCGGTCAGCCCACGACTTACGGATGCCAAAATCCTTAAGCCCGTCGGTATCGATCTCGTGTTCTTCGATAAGGCTCATCTCTCAATACGATTGGTCACCTCCAAATCGGGGTTGGCTACCTTCTGTCAGTATAAGGATAACTATAATCCACCATTAGTTCAAGTCATTTATTTAAATCTCGCCACGGCGAATACCTTCGTCATTCGATCGTCTATCGATGGTCAGTCTATCGAGATTACACCTGAGAGCCTCGCTCAACTATTTGACCTTCCTTTGCACCCTCCCACCACTACCGTTGGGTGTAAGTTTCTTAGTTGGTTGTTTAATCGTCTTTGGGTGTTAAAATATTTCACATGGTATGACAGGGAACTCACCGTGTCTCCATCTGGAGTCACTGACACTGACTTCAAGCTTGTGCCTCACCTACTTCCCAAAGTTTTGCACAAGGTTATTCTTCCACGTGGCGGTAGTAAGAACTACATCACTTTACTTGACATGTTTATCCTCGGGAATCTACTTCGTGAGATCCCTCTTATTTTGCCCCACCTTATCATCGGCTACATGACTAGCACGTGTAGCTTCAGTCGTCATATCCCGTATGCCCACATCATCACTTCTTATCTGGAGTCAGCCCAGGTGGATCTCAGTTTAGGCGGTCGTCCACTCTCTGCCTATGACACCATTGACATGGCCACTCTGAAGGCCATGAAGTATCGATATACCCATCGCGCGCAGAGATGGATTCGAGAGGAAGATATCCCAGATGGTCAGCACTACGAGGGATACGAGTCTCCACTTCCCACCAATCCTCCAGTTGCTTTTGATGAGAGAGACTACCTGGACTACAACTTTCCATTCCCTCATGGTGATGATGGTGATGATGAGGTTCAGCAGGACTTTGTGGCTCCACCACCTCCACAAAGCAGCGATCCACGGCGCAGAATAGCCTCCACACTATCGACATTTCATGGCGCTGCCCCTCCTCCCGAGATGTCTCCATCGATGGTGTACCTCTCCACGCAGTTGGGTTATATGCATGAGTACATGACCCAGACCTTCACAGCCATCGACACCTGCCTTGAGCATTAGGGTGATCGACTTCGTCGCATAGAGGGCTATCTACTACCACCCAGGCCTGTGCGAGATGACCCTACCTCCGGTTCTACGCGTTGGACATCGTCTCATTATGAGGATTATCTAGGCATAGCATAGTTAGGAGGAGCACTAGGCTTATCTATGCTAATCTTCAGTGTTTTGATGTACATTTGCTATATTATAGACTCAGCTGTTTAGGCCACAACTATGTTAATGTTTATTTTCAGCATTTAATATCATGAAATTTTTTTTTTGCGTATCTCTAAGTTACTGTTATGATTTTGTTCATTGCCCTATATTTGTTGCATGTGAATGACTTTCATTGATATACATGTTTATGTCTCGTAATATGCGTGTAGTGGGGGGAGTCTTCCACCCACTGTAATGTTGTTATATTTGTGGCTCATTTTCGGTTATGCTTGTTGTGTGGTGGAGCTTCGCCCCACTTTTTGATGTTAACAAAAGGGGGAGAAATGTATATGTTGAACTTGAGATTGTTTGAGATTGCACTATGGATATGAATACAAGTGAATTGCATTTTTGATTGTCAAGTTCACATTGTTTGTTATCATGAAAAATGGAAAATTGTTGGACTAAATGGTTAGTCACTTTTACTCCACTCGGGATTTTGATGGAGACAAACAAAGTGAAAGTATACTAATAAGTTTATCAAGTGTGCTTCAGTTAGTCAATGTTTGTAGAATATCACATCTCAAGTGTTCAAGCCATAAAAGTTTAAGATTCGGTCAACACGAGGAAACGAAGACGAAAGATCATATTACATGTTGTAACATTAATGTAAGGTACACAGGCTCATTTCGCAAGCCTAATGCATTACTTCATGCATATCATGTTTTTCAAATCACTTTTCAAATTTCAAGTGATCATTTGGAGTTTGAAATGAAACTTTCAACATGAATCGGTCTTATAAGTCCAAACTATGTGAAACCATGTTTTTATATTCACATCGTACTTTAAAAACCATTGTTGAGGTTTTCGGAAATGAAAAACTTGTTTTCAAAGGTTTTTGAAAAGAAAAAGCGTGTATTTGCGAGAAAAGCCCCTATGTAAGTCATGAAACTGGGATTTTCCATTTTCGAGATTTGTGAAAACATCCAGACCACCTAAATAGGTTCTAACAAACATGTATAACATGATAGAAGAGGTTTGGTAGGGTTCCGGATGCGATAAAGGGTGGCTAACTCTAGGGCCAAAAATATTTATTTTGAGGCCCACGACAATTAGCGCGCTAATAGTGATATTAACATGTTAATTGCAGATTTAGCGCGCTAATGTTGAACGTTAGGGCGCTAGCTTAGAGGATTAGCGCGTTATGTCCCAATATTAGTGCATTAATTGCTTTTCCGACAGCTTTTTTATAAAGCTGAAAATCACACTTTAATTTGAATAGATGATCAAATCTGACCCATTGGATCTCTAGAACGATCAAAAACAGTTAAAAATGAATGTAGAGTACTCTCAAACCACCTAGAACATTCTATTGTCTTGTCAAGCAAGAAAACCCTATTGTGCCCATTGTTTTCAAAGAAGAAACTTGGATTTTTGTGAGCTATCACTTGTAATCTTTTGAGGCAACTGAATCACTCTCGAAACCAGCTTTATTGAGGCGTTCTAAAGCTTACAACACCCACTCCAGAACTGATTTTCAAATCACTATCTCGAGATTGTAAGAAAGTCCGATTTCCTAGCTTTTCTTATGCTTAAGTTTCATATTTTTGTGTGCTTGACTTGTGGAAATCATTTGTTGTGTTCTTGAACACATTTGTCTTGGGTTTTACACTTAAACTTGATTTACTAAACCCTAGGACTAGTTTGGACAAGAGTTTGCACTTAAACTTGATTTTTATCAAACTTCTTGTTCTTTGGATTTGAAATCAGATTTGTTTTAATTGATTCATTTGAAACGATTTCATATTTGAGATTTGCAAGAAATCAGTTATATACTTGCATTTCTCATTTGTTCTCATACTTGCATGCATTATAGTGGTTAGGCTTTATGAGGCTTGCTTGTATTTGAATTTGGTGTCGCTTTACTTTGTAAAGTGAATTTGATTATTTTCATCTATTCTTTGTAAGTGGTTGATTGTAAGACTTAGTGGGATCTTAGTCGAAGGGAAGACCTTGTTGAGGCTAGGCATAAATCCTAGTTGCGGCTAGGTAGGAAGTCCTAATTCGTGATTAGACATTCTAGGCTTGTATGTTTAGGTTGTAACACTTATTGGCAATATAAGTGGGGGTTTGAAAATCCTAACTGGGGAGGTTAGGTAGTGGATATAGATCATTGGATCGAACCACTATAAGTAGCGTGTCTTTTTCCATCTTTTTTATCTCTTTCATCTTGCATTACATTCATACTTGCGTTCGAGTGAGCAATAACATCTTTATTGTTGAATTATTTTAAAAAAGTGATAACTTCTCGATACACCCAATTCACCCCCCTCTTAGGTGTGGTCTCATTTAGTTCGTAAAATTATGCAAGATTTTCTGTAAATTTGGATTCGTAGATTGAGCAGTTTGTTAAGGTTGTTGATTAGGTGCAAACTGTATCTGAGCTTTTTGTTTATAAGTACTATAATTTTAATTTTAAGGACTATAACTAAGATTTAGGTGTTGTTTTCCAGGATAGTAAATATTGTTATTATATTGATTTCTTAGAGGACCAAAAAGTTGGTTCATCATTGCATTAACCTCTTTGTTATTCTCTTTATTTATAGTCGGACACGTATTCGTAGGATGTGTAACCTCATTATAGAATCCATAAGCATTAACTTGATTAGATCTATATTTAATTAACAGCTTAACCATATTGGATAATTCATCAATTTTATCATCATATGTATTATTTCTTCTATTATCATATTCATAAAGTTTCTTTCTTGATGGTTCTATCTTTTCACCATATTGCTTGGATTGTTTATCCATTTTATTAATTACTTCCTTAGCTAAAGTAGGTGTTGTCTCAAATAAAGATCCACCACATACTGTGTCTAATAACCTTTTTTCAAAGTGATTGAGTCCTTCATAAAAATACTCTAATAAAGCCCTTTGAGGATATCCATGTTGTGGACAAAAAGAAATTAATCTTTGGAATCTGTCCTAGAATTCATTAAAATTTTCATCATCTTTCATCTTTGCAACTGTGATTTGTTTTTTATAGCAACTAATTTTTCTAGCATGCATATATTCATCTAGGAAGCTTCTAACATTTGAGTCAATGTAGTTATTGAATCTTGGGGGAGATAGAACAATCAATCTTGTACTTGATCTTTTAGTGCAAAAGGAAAAACTTTAAATTTGATTTGTTCTAGAGTACATTCTTTTGGTTTCATTCCATTTACTTTATGTTGATACTCCCTTATGAATTTATATGGGTCTTCATTGTCTTTGCCATAGAAGTTAGGTATGACACTAATAAATCCAGATATAAGTTCAAATTCAGGAAATCGATCAGGGTATGTTATGTACATAGGCTCATATGTTGTAACATTTTGATTTGTTATCTAAAAGTATGTTCTTTATTATTGTTATTATTATTATTGATAACTCTATTATTATTATAATTACTATTAATGACATCGTCATTACTATTATTTTTGTTATCTTCCATCATATTAGCTAAATTTTCCTTAAGTTGTTGTTGTCTTTAACTTTGATTAAAAGTTTTATCTCTTTCAGGATCAAACGGATGTAAAGATCCTGCTGGATTTGATCGAAGGTGTGTGTAGATCATACAACTTCTAAAATCTTAAGAAATTATTTAAATATCTTCGGCAACGGTGCCAAAAATTAACACGTGTCGAGCGTGCACAATAACGTTTCGTATTTTTTTATTATTTGTAGTAGTGGTAAATAAGATATCATCTCCACATGGATTTTGTAAACTTATAAGGAATTTATTTTTTATTAATTTGGTTAATCTAATTAAACGGGACTTGAAATACTAAATAACTAAAAACTATAATTACTAACTCAATTAACCAAACTAGCCAAACTAATTCAGACAACTAAATGCAAACTTAATTAAATAAAAGTCAAATTCAATATAATATAAATATCTAAACAAATATCTAAACAACCCCCACTAAACAATGTAATATACTCGGATTGCATTCAAACACTAGAAATAACATTACCTCATAACCTAGTTATAATCATATCACATGGAATCTTGAAATCATTAAATCCTAATTCATAATAGGTTGATAGCGTTTAGCAAACCATAAGCCATATCCTTATCATTGTAAATCTACCTATTGGATAAAACGTAATAAAATAGAAATTACGATAGCACTAACACTCCATGAAAATCATGTCTAATCTAAACCAAATATTAATGAAAATATGCTAATCAATAGATAACTTAGAACACAATCGCCTAAAACATCCACTCGGGTAATATGTCCCTATAGATTAATCCTTGTTACTACTTTTATAATTGTTGTCAATAATATAGGCATAAAATTAAAAAATCATATAACACAATACATATTTGCAACTATGCATGTAATACAAGAATCATTAGTTGTAATATGCAAAAACAACTTATTAAAATCGTGATTGTTGTGTATGATTAGATTTAAAGCATTAAATACAAGATTCCTTAATTATAACTATATAGCAATCCAAAGTATATACATGTCTAGGGTTTGTTTAGATTAATAAACTACTCACTCATGCTGGAAATAAATAACACAATTGAAAGACATAATTAAATAAATACCTCTTAATGAAATAAACAAAGCTCCAATGTAGCTTTAAACATAAAATCTATAAAAACTAACTTATGACTAATAGAGGGCTTAAAGAGTGCTTCCAGCGGTAATTTTGATGCCCTAAGGTCCTATTTATAATTTTCTAAGTATATAAATTATAGATTAACTCAAATTCCTTGTTCTCATCTAAAAAACTCGTAACCAACCTCAATGATATGACAACGATTCCTTTTTGTTCACAAATCACTAAGTTCATCACTGGAAATTGGTATATGTGTTCTACTGATTCATCTAACGATTCCTAGTGTAAAATCTAATTCGTTGATGATTCATTGGCTCTTCTCTCCAGTCGATTTAGACAACGATTCCTTTGTAATTTTGTATCGTCGATTAATCGCTGGCTTTGTTATTCAGTTGACTATTTTGTTATTCTTCCTTTTGTTTCTTCCTAAAATCACAAAAACAAGAGAATACCTAGTGTAATATCATCATTTATATCTAAAATCAACCCAAATTACACTATAAAACATGTCTAATAATTGACTTGTCATCGATATACCCTTTCTTCGCAACAATGCAATAAAGTAAGGCAGGTATATGATTTTTCACTTCAAAATATGTAATGGGGTATGAGTAGGCATTTATGATGTACCTCTAACATTTGGTGATTTTTTTAAAGTTGGCGGTTTCGATGAATTTTGAGTGACCTTCAGCATCGAGAGCAAATCCTCTTCCCGGAATTACCTCTAAGGCTTCTTGAATTATTACGAATGGGTAAGATTCCTTATGGACGTAGATGATATTGGGATAGTCAGATTGTCGTCTAACTCCGGCATCTAAAATTTTATAGTGTTTGTTCAATGTTTTAGGTGAAATGTTATCTTTTTCCCTTGAACGGATACTTTGTTTGGATTATCACTCACATATCCATTCGCGTAGAATTAACAAACTAATTTTGAGCATCCTTTTTTCTAATTTGCCTTTATAGTCTCTAAGAAGCTTTTCCCATTGCCTTTCTCTTGTGATGCCCACGATTTTGTCTTCATACTTGTGCACATTTTGGATTTGAAATCCTCTTTCTTGTATGGTAACTTTTTTCGCATCTCTGAAGTATCTATTTTGTGCTTTAGGATTGAAAATCTCAAATAATCATAAGGGAGTTATACGCTTGGATCTGAGTGGTCAAAGTCCTCATCAGAGCTGGGCGGGGATTATGGTCTTAATTCAACCCTCCCGAGTCTTGATTCTCCAATACTAATCCCCATATGTTGGATGGACATTTGTTGCGTATAGGTCTTTTTGGGAGTTTCTTTCATAACTCCTTTCCGTTTTTCTTGTGCACCACTCCTACCTCGTCCTCTACATTTTCCCACCATAGTTAATAAATTAACTATGATGAATTAGCAAATCAAAGTCATGTATTTGATACGAAAATGAACTGAAGGCAAGTTGTTTTTTGAAAATCAAATTGCTATCAAGAAATTTTAAACAATTTTATATAAAAGGGTAGAATTTTGCATAACTTATTTAAAAATTATGAAAGTCGAGAATATTGGCACGTGTCGGGTGTGTACAATAAATTTCCCCTTTATATTATACTTTGAATATTTCATAGTAGTGATAAGTGGGAATTGTCTCTACTAGGTTTTATAAAACTTCTCTAGGAAAAGGAATTTTAAAGGTTTTTTTTTATTTTTACTTTTACTTAATTAAAAACAATAATTAAACTAAGTAATAATTAAATATAATATAATATTACTTAACTAACTATATTATCTTAACTATCATAATCCAAATTCACAATCAATCAAATAGATTCGATTCAAAAATAAATAAATATTTAAACAAACATCCAGAATAATGAAATGTAAACCTGTTTTGCATTCCAAACATGTTACTTCAATCAAAATAGTTATGACCATACTTCATAAAGTAAGATAGAACGTTAAACAATAATCTTAAGTAAGTAAACAACTTTTAGCCAACCATTAGTTCTCCTTATACCAGTGAAAAAATCATGTTCTAATTTTATTGAGCTAGCCCATTCGAATACACAAAGACATTAATTTCACGCAATAAGATTGCATTATACTTTATGAGAACTTTAAACTACTCAGTCTAACATCTTGGAAAAATCACTTCAACATCAAATTTAGATCTCAAATTCACTTAGGACATCTAAAGCCTTTCAAACAATCCTAGTTAATATTTCAAATAGATAATCAAACCAAATCTCATAATACACATTCTAGACTATGCATGCAATACAAAGATCATGATTAAAATCAATAGATAATAATCGATTAAATCAGTGAATCAAAGAATACAATTGGTTTGAAGCATTAAGCACTCAACATAAGTACATTGCTAAGCGGATCTAGTTCACGGTCGGACTTTGTTTAGATCAAATAACTCTTCACTCATAATCATAAATAATATTACAATAATATAAATAAAAGTCATAGATAAATACCTTTGGAATAAATACTTTAAATCTATAAATTTTCTCTGAAAGTAAAGAACAATAAAGCAAATAACAAAACAATAATGAATGGCTCTTAGAACAATAAATATTGATCTAAGTACCCAAAGACAACTAATCTCGAAACCCTAAGCTTGTATTTATAGTAATCTAGGTAGTAAACATCCCAAACTAACTCAAACAACTCGTAGTTATCTTAAATTCTCGAAATCTACTTCAGTGATTCTCAACGATTTTTGTGCGTGAGTGGAATCGCTAAGAAAATTCGTACTTTTGAAGTCTTTTGTTTCACCGATTTGGCGGCGATTTTGGCGTCCCCGGGAAACGCTAGTACAAAAATTCAATTCTTCCCGATGATTCTTCGCATACTCTTTTCACTTGATTAATTCCTTCATAATCTTTAATTTTTCGTTCATTTCTTCATATTCTTCATTTATTACGTGAAATAACAAAAACAAGAGAAAACCCCGTGCAATATAGTTTTTACATTTAAAATTATCCTAAAATGAACTATAAAACATGTCTAATTATTGACTTGTCAAATATGAGATCAAGTCTATCAAAATGGTTTTTCAAAAACTTTAGAATTACACCTCCGATTTGCTAAAAACTTAATTTCAAACTCATTGCGAGTACTTTTCTAAAAACTCATAAATTTGGGAAATATGCAATTTGTAAACCAATGATCATTGCCATTACGATACATATTGTAATAGAACCAATGAAATCTTTCATTCGTTTTACCAAAATTAATTTCAATAAATTTTTTGAAATTAATTGAAGAATTGTCCAAAATCCAACAAAATCAAATTTCATCAAAATAAAGGGTTAGGGATTGTCGTGATTACCTTATCTCAAGATATGTGCTCTTGAACGCCTAGATTGGTTTTTCAAGCTCCAAGTTAAAATCACTTAAACCCTAGTTTAGCTTTACTCTCCCAAATTCAAAGATTGTATGGTTGAATAAGCTAGAATGAGGTGGGAATCACTTAAATATGCCAAGTTTAAGCTTAGGAAGGTTGAATCTAGGCAAGAAATTGATCGTGTGAATGAAAAAGTGCATCAGTTTGTGTTTAGGAGGTGGGTTTATGTGCCGAATTGGGTTTTAGTTTAAAAAACTTGAAATCGTGCCTAGCGCTTCCTATGTTAAGTGGAATCGCTAAGAAATCGATATGTGAATTGGTGGAAAAGGTTGCTAGTGACTCATCAACCTAAGCATCGATTCGTGTTATAGGCTGAATCGCTGAGGATTTGCCAGACTCAAAATTTCACTTAATTTCTGGTTAATGTTACCGATTTAGCCATCGATTCATAGTGTTATAGGCCGAATCACTGAGGATTTGCCATACTCAAAATTTCACTTAATTTATGGTTAATGTTATCGATTTAGCCATCGATTCATAGTGTTATATGGATTCGCTTAGGAATTTCTGAGCTTATTTTACTATTTTTTTCAAATTTGCTTCATAGTTAACATGTATACCATTCATAAAACTTACAAAATTTGAAATTTTGAACAAGATATGTACCAAACAAATAATTTTATTAATTAAATAAATAAATGAACAAATATTCAAATAACCAAGTGAATAATGCAAACTTGGATAAAGGCCATAAAAACAAAAAACAACTTGATCATCCCCCATCTTATTGAAGCTACTTTGAGAGCTTGAGTCCCGAAAACAATTCCAAAAGTGAGTCAAAAGGAGAGAGAATAAAAGCAAACTATAGTAATGCTAGATTTCCTATTAAAAACTAAAATAACTAAAGAAATAAGGAATATGGGTTACCTCCTATAAAGCGTTGTTGTATATTGTCGTCGGCTCGAGTTGTAAAAGAATCAATTTTCGTTTAGTGTGAGTGAATCAATCTTCACTTCAACTGGTTCCTCATTGAGAATATCTTCCTTAGTGTCTAAAAAATGTCCCTTGTCATTGTTCCCATCACCGTCACTGAATTGTCTTTTTTCAATATCTTCGCAAAGTTCTTTCCCGTTTTGGAATGATATTTCATCATTACCTATCCTAAATGTAACTATGCGATTATATATGTCGATGATAGCTCCGATAATCGATAAGAATGGACTTCCCAATAATATCTCATCATGTTGGGTAGTTGTCGACATGACTAAAAAATTTGTGGTGAAAATGAACCTTCCCTCTAGTACGAACTCATTCTTTGATATATCTAATGGGATTGTGAAGGTACCATTTGACTTTTATACCTTGATAGGAGGCTTGCAATGAATCTTCAAATTTGTTAGAAGAAATCAATGTGCATATATAAAATTCAAATCGACTCTCGTATCAAGTTGTACTCTGTAAAAAGACATTTCATTTTTTGTATGTTAAGGAAGGTGGCCCTGGATATACTGTAAGAGTTTTAAGGAATCGTCATTTTCACCATATTGCTCATAATATGGGCCGTCCTTATCACAATCAAATGGTCTCTGGCAGGTTGTTGTTCCTTTTGTGATTTCTTATTCTTCTTTCTTTTTGTTGTAGTAACCATCCAAAGAATGATTGTTTCATTAGAGTTTATGGTTACGATATGCTCCTCCACAGTGTTCAAGTGTGACATCCAAGAATTTCATAAATTTGATTATGCGATTAATTAAGTATTTTCATATTGTAATTGGAGTTTAAGTATCCAAGGTGGAGCCCCTTACTTTACAGATCAGAGATCATGAATTAAAGATTATTTTTGTGTGTCACGTGCCTATTTGATGTATTATACACTATTTCGTCATGAAAATTGACTTAAATTAGGGCCAAGACCCGGTGTACAAATGTTTCGGAGTGCATTGATAATTTTTTATTTTATTTTTGACGAAATTAAGGTATATTTGGGGATTTGATTAGGGCAAATAATTGAAGATAAACATGAAATTTAATAAGAAAAAATGGAAATCCAAAAGGGCAGTGGACTTTGTTCAGAAAAGGTTTAGTAACAAAGGGTATTTTGGTAACTCGACAAAAAACAAAATAAAAACAGTGAGGGGTTTGGGGTTTTTTTTTTTTTTTTTAGGCGCTAAGGGCACCCCACCATTTAATGAAGGCACCCGGTTAATGTGGGCACAAACCGATTTACACAGGGCACCCAAAAATTAGACCCGAAATACCTAAACTACCCCTCGTGGAAATCCATCTGCACCCCACCACCCCCACACCATCTTCACTTTGGACTCCAAGAACCCGTTTTGTGTGAACCGTCCGGTGGGAGGAATCTCAGAAATCGTGTCTCCGTGTCGGCCTTTTGTTTCTCCTCCGTTTGACGGTTTTTTGCGATTCGTAGGGCGTGGTGTGAGCCGATTTCGTCTCGAAGTTAGGGTTCCGTGAACATCTTCGAACACACGAGTTTTTTGCGAAATCGGTCGTTTGAAGGTACGTTTTTAGTGTAATTAAGTTACATTTGGTAGAGTAGTTGTGATTTACAGTGGTGGTTTGTTCATTAGTGTAAGAACTGGGAATTCGCGGTTCTCGGCCACACAGAAAGAGAATGTGCTTACTCTCTCGGACAAGCATGTCCGAGAGAGAAAGCACATTTTGGGGAAGTTGAACTCTCGGCCACAAAGGCCGACAAATATCACGAGTCTCGGCTACGCAAGGCGAGAGGACTCTAGGTATCGCGGTCGAGACGTGACGAGAGATAAATTACTTGCTAGGTAATGTGGTGGCGGTGGTGTACAACCGAGAATTTGGTCATAGTCTAGGTTGTACCATGGCGTGAGTGTTAGAGTAGGCTCGGTCGTGATTGGCCGAGAGCAAGAGGCTCGGTCGTGATTGGCCGAGAGCAAGGCGAATGAAATGGTCAACACATCTCGGTGGCGGACAACCGAGACCTTTTCATTGGACTCGGTTGTACAACGACGATATATTAGAGGAATTGTCGGTCATGGGTGACCAGAGAATATGTGTTGTTTCACAAACCTGCTTGACCGAGACATAAGAAATGGATGATTTGGACATTTTTGTTTTGTAAATTTAATTTGGGATCTGTTCCATGCGCTTGTATGTTGTAATTTATTCAGGTATGGCTCGTCCGAAGCTACCGGTGACTAGGGAAGAGGTTGGAGCCGAGGTCCCGAGGCCTAACAGGGCGAGGTGGCCGGAGACCCCAGAACGACATCGTCTACCGGAAGAAAAAGAGAAGAGAATGAGGATGGTAAGGGCAAGGCGAAGGTAGATGGCACTCGTGGAAGGTTACATTTGCACGATGAGGGTTCGACCCTCAATGCGGGCGACACGAGGATCTTGTTGTTGCGGAGGAGAAGAGGAGGGGCATGCATCGGAGTCCGATGCGGTGACTCTTCGGAGGCGGGGAACATGATAGAAACGGATCGTAATGTGGGGGGAGCAGTAGAGGTGGAGCTGGCCATGATGAAGGAGAGCCGGAAGTGGGTGTTGAAGCGCGTGCTCCATTCCCCGGTGGTCCTATAGACGGGGCGTTGCTGAAGAGCTTCAAGGATCATGTGGCTTTATCGATATGGAGGAATGAGGTAAATTCAATTTCATTGAAATGATAAACTTAACACTCATGGTCTTCACATAATGACGAGATGTTTTTACATTTGCAGGAGCGGCCGTTCTTAAGTGTATCAATCACGGAGCTCAAATAGCGGAATGGGATTCTACGATCGTGTCACCGGACACGGCGGGATTATTCAGCGTTCGGGGTTGAATACGCGATAGACTGCTCTTACTAGGAAGGCCAACAAGGAGCTAATCTCTGCATTTGTGGAGCGGTGGCGGCGGAGACGAACACATTTCACCTACCTTTTGGTGAAATGTCTATCTCATTAGAGGATGTCGAGCTTCCTCTGAAGATCCTCGACAATGACGGGCAAAGTTGTTGAAGTGGAGAACTTTGCTAGGTACACGGAGGAATCTCGCTCGGACGCTATCAAGATGGTTTCGAACCTACTTGGGGTTAGCGTAGAGGAGGCGAGGAGGAGGTGAATATCGACAAGGGGCTCACAGGTGCGCAAACATTGGTTGAAGAGTCGATGGTGCCCCAAAGCTGGTTCAAGACCCAGAAATTATCCTCTGTGGAATGCACGACTCGAGCGTACTGCTGTACTTGTTGTCGTGCACTCTTTTTGCCGATAAGAGTGGGTCTCGGGTGTCTATCGCGCTGCTGAAGCTACTTGAGGACTTGGACGACGTAGGGAACTACGCATGGGGAGCGGCTGCGTTGGCCTACTTGTATCGACACTTGGGGTCCGCAACGAGAGTGCTAGTGTCTCAGATTGCTGGCTATCTGACATTGCTTGAGGTTTGTTACAAAATAGAATTAATTATCATTACGTTTTTCAATGAGGCCAACTTGCAATTGTGGACTAACTAACATTGTACGTATTTGCAGGGATGGGTGTACGACCATTTCAAACTTGGTCTGGCCACGCCCAATGCGAAGTACTTGGACTACGTGCACCCTCGTGTCTCCAGATGGATTCAAAAGCACGAGACGGTTGCGAATGTTGACAAGCTCGGGGCCATTAGGAGAACCTTGGATAGGTTGCGACCAAGTGAGGTGAGTTTGCTTATCCATGTCCTCGATGAATGATTTTGTTTGGTAATTTATTTTACACACACTTGTTGTTGAATTATGTTTAGGTCACTTGGGACCCATATGTAAATTTAAGGGAAAATGGCGTTGTGCAAGCGATGGCCTTTTACGGTGGGAAGATCAAGTACAAGGATGTGGTGGAGCCCTACCACCGGAGAGGATCGAGACAGTTTGGCCATGTGCAATCTATACCGGATCCTCCGTGCCGTCCATTGGAAGCACACAGAGGCCCATTTGCGAACAAGTACTCCGTCAAGTATGGGTTCGAACAAGACAATTGGGAGCGATGGAGGAACCATGTGTTGGCTCCTGAAGTTCGGGCGAGAAGGCGATATTTGAGTTTTTGGCTACACCGAGTACCTCCCTTGGTTCGTCAAAGTGTCTCATCCTATTATCACGAATCCGAGCTTTGAGGACCTTGTAATGGTGGCCTCGACCATCGCAGACAACGAGATACTTGAGGTATTGGAATGGTTATACGTATTATGCATTTATAAGTAATTCCGAAATGTTGAGTATTTGTGATAACCCGATATTTTTCATCGGCGTAATAGGCGAGCGTTGGACGCGGCGTTGCGATGGATGGACCTCCCCGAGATGTCTACGTTTGACTCGGCGAGGACCACTCGGCGACATGGTCAACTCCTTTCGGGAATGACTTTAAGTCCCACCCCCACGAGTACATTTCCCGCGACCGCAACCACACAACCACGACAACCGGCCCTACCGAACAAGGCCCGAGGCACTCCCGGCATGGTAGCACTTCGACACCCTCGACCCGGGCCACGGCTCGGCTGCCGAGGCCGATCTTTGGCCTCGAAGAGAATGCATGGGAAGGAGTATCGAAGGAAGAATATGAAAAAACCCAAGCAATGATCGGCCGATAACGGAGGGATAGACATTTGTACTACATTTTTATGACATTTTTAAATGGTTGATGTGTTCCGTTGCTGTTGAATACATTTGCATGACGGTTTATAATGTTTCGGTGCCCATTTTTTTTGGTTGGAATTTGTGTTTGTATCCATCGATATCTCGGTCAAGCGGGGCGACACCCATTTATAATTTTCGGTGCGATCGGCGGAGACCATAAGTGGCGTTATCGGTATTGCGTGTCGGAGCTTTGGCGTCAAGTCTCGGGGGCGTACGTCAGAAGTGTCAACCATTCGTCTCGGTCATCCATGGCCGAAACGAATGTTCCGATAACAGTTCAACGCAAATACAAATAACTTTAACGCTGACCGAAACGAATGTAATCGCACAACAATACCCGAGTCGATAGGGTAAATTCATTCATTCTATATCCACGCAAGTTGAAAGCTAACTTTCAAAATAACTACATGTACAACCGCCCAAATTTAGAGGTATTAGTTGTAACACTACGGTGTACTTAAATCTACAACGGATATGGTGGAATCAAGTAGAGTTGCAATGGGCGATGTCTCGGAATACGAATCTATCTCGCCAACCTTTCGCAATATCCGAACATACCGTACCCATGACGGGTATAAGGATGGCAATGGTGCATTCGTGCTCGACAACACTGTCAATTTGAACAGTATGACATGACCATATTGTCGGGAAACAACAAAACAATTCAACCAAATTCACATCACTTACCCTAAGCTAATGTATATTCCTGTCATTAATCATGGCAATGACATGTCTGTTGTGCCGGTGGATGGTGGAGCACTACGTAGAGGTAGAAATGTGGAGGCACTCCCGCGCGAAAGGTTGACGAGAACCACATTGACCGCGGTGGCTACCAACAATCCCATGTCCGGAAGTGTCAACCATTCTTGGAAAGTTGCACCAACTTGATTCTCTCGGCAATGCACCGCAATCTTGACACTCTTGTAACCCGAGCCTAGCACTTCGCGCCAAAGGTTTTCATGCCCGATAATCTCATCGTACATCCTTTTACGGACGATCCTCCACCCGTCGACATCGGCTAGTCCAAGCCCGACGCACGCAACACACATATATCCACAATTCCCATCGGCAAGCACATCGATGATCCCCTCAACATGTAGCAACCAATCCGGTTCTACGCAATGACCGTAAGCCATGTTAGTTGCACTTTGCTTGCGTCGACTACCACGACGCAGTTTAGGAACAACTTTACTTTTCTTCTGCCTAGAACTTGAGGCCTCCTGAGTCGATAGCACGTACTCAAACTGACTCGGCAACCGTCTCGTAGATGAATCGTCACAGTCGTGTTTTCTCTTCGAAGACCCCGGTGTCCTCCCTTTTGTCTTAATTTTTGCCGGCGGCACAACACCTGGTGTAGACGAAGGTCGACTAATCTCCCTGAGCTGCTGAATAATCCTGAGTCGATCGTCCTCATTACTACAAGCATGAAACTTTTCCAACACCCTTTCAATCTCATCGTGCACGTTGTACCCAGACGAGTCCACCGGACTCTCAGGTATCATACTCAACTTTCGCCAGTAAACATGAATGTCCTCGAGAGGGATGGGCGACCCAGCAAATATATGATGGTTCAGCTCATGTGCACAAGAGGAAGGCCATGTGTGGTGCGTATCGCGCAACCACAACTAGTGGAATCGTGACCAACATCCTCTCCACGTGTCAATTCATCTCTAATTAGCCTAAGCGCCCGTTGAGAGACATAACGCGCAATCGTCGATACAACTCAACAACGTACTCATGTTGGACGACATTCAAACTTAGCTCAAACGATGCCTTGATATTGTTGTGTTGGATTCTAAGGAGTCCATCAACCACATGCCATAGAGTCTCAAAATTGGCTTTGATTGTTCCCAGGTGTACCTTCGAGTAGAATGCGCGACTCCACCCTCTGCGTTGTCGTTTCCCCAAAGTGCATAAGTCTATTTGTCCAAGCCGAGACAAATTTATCCTTGTAGTTCTTTAACCATGTGTTGTCCAAGTACTCAGTAAGACCCTTTACATGCCCAAACTCACAACGCAGTCATTCGCCCTAACTTCGAATAAGGCCTCCGAGTTGGCATACATCACGCTCGTCCACCTATCCATAAAACGCGTAAAACCATCGTTCTCCCCAAACATCTTCTTAGTCTTGGACAATACTACTTTGTTGATGTGCCAAGAGCAAAGGAGGTGAGACGAGGCCGGAAAAACTTCTTCTATGGCTAATAAGGGCTAAGTCCCTATCGGTAACAAACACGTCGAGCTTAGGCCACCCATCCAATATGGATCTCAACTTCTCAAGTGTCCAAACATAATGCCCATGATTCTCCGATGATAAGAATGCGAACCCAACGGAGAACGTCAAGTGCGTACAAGTGATGCCAACAATCTCCAACAAAGGCATTCGGTACATATTTGTCTTGTACGTACAATCCAACAAAATAACCGATGGAAAACACACGACCAACTTTATTGAGTCGGGATGTGACCAAAATAACTCCGTGACAACATTCGTAACGGGATCCTTCCTATGCCATGACAGACCACTTATTCTTCTCCAATATGTGCAACGTTGTTGCATTTGAGTCCTCCCACCCGCATCCTCATTTCGGGCTTTTTGTCTTGCATTATATATAGTCCTCATTGTCGATACGTTACTAATGTCTCTTTGCTTCAACGTATTTAGGATGTCTCTTGGCTTCACATTCCCTTTGTCATTTGCACTACAACTTCTGCTCCGCCTTATCCAATCTCCCGGCAAAAGAATGGCCGTCCAAGTTTTTTGCGGGCTCGTGATTGTGCCTCCCACATATAACGATGATATACAACAACGAGTCGGCATTTTCCTTTAGGTTGATAAGGAAAGGGCATCCACATTTCTTGGTACCGGTTTGAGTCCTCGCCGTTTCCTCTTCTTCTCTCATTTCTTGGTTTCAAAGCAATTTTTGCTTGCTTACCTATCCCAACTCTTTGTGACATTCCCCTATAAGTCCCGACCTCTCACAGTAGGCAATTTTCACCCTTCCCCTGCGCTTAATGCCCCGGCGTCGAGTGCTTTGTCACTAGCACGAACATGTTCTCACGGCCTATCATTTGAAGCCATGAAACTGCTGCTTCTCTAGTTGGGAATGGCCTACAAGGTGTAAACGTGTCCGTGTAGTCTGGAAATAGAGGCGAAAACAGAGGCATTACACAATAATACAAACAGTGTAACATTATAAACAACGGAAATGTACAGCACAATCACAATAACATCCAAAAAAACTGGTTATCGGTAGTACAGGTCAGCAACTTGCTTCACAGTCTCGCTCACGAACGACCGAGAGTTCTTGAATACTCTCGATTTTACTGTTCGTGAGAGACGTATACCAATCGGTCCTCTACGACCAGAGACATTACAATACCTCTCGGTCCTGCGAGGCCGAAACAATCGCGCACCCAGACGAAACTTCGGATAACCGCAACAAATACACAATAAATTTGCAAAATTACCTCAAGTACGACCTCCTCTGCCACCGAAGCAGTACAATCCTCCATTATATAGTGGAGGCAAGTTCGGATTTGAAGAAATTACCAAACCCTACGTTGACAAACAAATCATCATTTTCACAGTTATACACAACTCAACAGTTCTAAAAAGCACGAATATGGTTGTCTAACATTGTTACCTTGCTGTCGGATGATGACAATCCGCAATAATCGATCAACGCTCGCCAAATTCAATGTGGCTTTGGGGTTCAACCTTGTGGTGGGGTGCCTTTTTTCTTTGTCAAAATGATTTGTGGGGTTTGAATCACTATATATACAAGGGCAAAATAGTCTTTTCCCCTTTTGCAAAATTTTTTACAAAAACTTTGGGTGCCTTCATTAAATGGTGGGGTGCCCTTAGCGACCCTCTTTTTTTTATCAAACCTTCTTCTTCCCATTTCGTTGCACTCTCGTCGTGTTTATTGATCAATTCATCTCCATCTTCCTCACTGTGATTACTCAACTCGTCCATCTCATAATCGTCTCTCTCAATTACCAATTCACTCCCTCACGTTTCTCTCTCGTCTCCCTCTCTGCTCTCTTTCTCTCTTTCGGTCAGTGAATAAAGGAAACGGTGAAGGAGTGAAGTTGGTGGGCTTGGCGATGAGGAATAGTGGAGATAAACTCACTAGATTAAGGTGAGTTTTGAGTAATTCAATTTTAATTTAGTGTAAATCTTTGATTATCAATGGGATTGATTGTTGATGCTGGTCACAATTTAGGGGAGGGAAATAAAGAGGAGAGTGGGGATGACGATGCAACAAGGGTTGTTGTTATTGAGATTATTTTGGGTTTATTGGGGTTGCTAATAACATCGAGAAATCAAGCTCTCAAGTTGTCCTTAAATCAGTAGCACTGTTGTCTGTGTTTTACCTAAGTAATGAGACTAAAAGTGATGGAAATGATGAATTAGACTAGGGATAGCTATGTGATTTGTTTTTGATCAGTTTGGGAATGTTAATAGGTGCATTAGAACCAATTTAATCTGATGGGAACCCATGGTTTGTTGTTCTGAATTTCAGTCACACAGTAATGAGTATTCAAGCATGAAATGAGGCACAATTTTGATGGGAAGTGGTGGTAGAAGCATGCACATCACTAACTGATTTGAGGTTGGTGTCATTAGGATCATTTGAACTTATTCCAAAAGTTAAACTTGTTATTTAAGTGGTCCTTACTGCTGTCACACATTTCACTTCTATTTATTATACGTTTGGCTAAAAAAATGAGATGGTACTGTTGGGTTTTTGGGGTTTACACGCAGTGGAAAATTCAAAACAATTTTTGAAAAACCCCCACAAGATTGAAAATAAGTTCCACTAAACCAGATCTACAAAAGTAAACCATACCTTAATCCATGATTTTCTTTTTTGATTGTTCGACGTCTAAGACGTTCAAGCGCACGTTCTCTATCGGAAATCCACACACGAACAGTGACCACAATTTGGAGTGCTTACCCTAAGAGAGATAGAAAATGTTTTTCTTTCCCTCCCAAAATTTAGAGAACTCAAAAATTAGCAAAAAGAAATTTTCTTTCGATTTAGGGTTTTAACCTCTATTTATATGTAGATAAGCTCTCACTTAAAATCCTATTCATAATACAACTATTGTATTTAGACAGTTTAAGAAAATTACATATATGCCCCTATTAATAAGTTATCATTTAACAAATCAAAATGACTTTTATGTCATGAATTTTATCATATAAAATTCATTACTCTAGAACAATTAAAATTGCGTAAAGTCATTCTTTGTGTGCGACCTAATAGGTTTATGTGACTTTGGTAGTGAATCAAAACCATTTTGGTACACAAGTCATAAACAATCTTTAGCAAGACATTATGACTACCCAGTAGCAAGAATATAAAAATCGATACAACCTAATGAATAACATATATTATATTCTTTTGTCATGCAATATCCATTGATTAAACATAAGACATGGAAAGTCACCCTTAATGTTCAATTGTACAAGTTTCAATATTTAGGTTGGCTGAATCATATCAATTCACTTGGGCTTGACCATTTAACAGTCTAACATATCGAGGGATCCAATGATATCTCTCTCTATACGAGATGAACAAAATCTATCTTTATTACAAACATTCACATACTATTCACATGATAACCAATTATAATCTTTATAATGGTCCAGTTAAAAACAACGTTTAATTGTGTCAAATTACAATGCTCATAATATTGAAGTCTATGGTAATCTTAAGTCGAAGGACTAAATGATATACCTATCATGATTCATGAGTAACATTTATGACTTAATCCATGTGGTGTTCTCATAGCGAGTCGGTCCAGTACATTGTTCCATAACAAGTACTCATGATCTCGATTTGTATTCCTATACGCATGATCATCACATGACCATCAATCAAGATTCGCATTAGTCTTAATTCATTATAGTTCCCAGTACAATGACCGACTAGAGACATTTAGGATATTTCAACAAATATCAATGGATCTTATTATAAGGTAAACATGCAATAAATTATAATAAGACGGCAAACGAAAACATCTATTTTACTAACTAAAATAATAAGATAAACAATGTTTGTAGATTGACCTAGGGCACATGCTCCAATAGATACTTCATTTGGATTTCATGATTTGATGATCTAAATAGGTGACAGATTGATATGAGATCAATTCTGAGTTGTTATAGTGTTTAATGGGTTCATTTGTAATCAATTAAGAAGTTAAAATGGGCTGTTGCTACTGCTGTCAAATTGGTTGAGTTGATTTGAACAATTTGTTCCTTGACATGAGTTCATATCGCTGCCATTATATCAAATTGCATTTTTTTGTATACTTGTCAAATTTGGCTGATTTCCGGATATGTTGTTCATCAATATGTTAAGTAGCTTCCCACTAGAAATTAAGGTTTTTGGATGTCTACTTTGAGAGTTATGATTTTTCTAATCTATTGTCTAAAACTTGCAATCAATTGGAGACTGGTTCATTGTTTCACATGTAACTCCTTCAATTCTCATCGAAATCGAGCAAACCTTACCTTTTCAGAAAGGTAAAAAGAAGTGCTTCAACTTTTTCTTAGGTTTGTTCTCTAAATTTCGATGTTCAGAGGCTAAAAAATATGCCGCAACAATTCAGTTGGAAAACAGTTTGTGCAAACTTCTTATACCTAGAAGAAATAATGGAAAAAAGGAGTTTGAGATTACGAATTCAAATGTGATTAGCGTAGGAGTGTTAACCAATGAGTATTAGACTCGAATTGATGATGATCAATCTATTTTAGGTTCTTTTGGAGACTTTAAAATAGTTGTTAGAGTTTGCTAGAGGATTTAAGTCATGCTGTAAGTTGAAATATGAATTTTAAGTATTCAAATAAAGTTTTAACTCTAAAACTTGAATTTTGTAATTTATAGGACTTATTGAAGTACGTGAAGTTGGGGAATGTTGTGTGAGGCTTCACAACCAACTTTGAGTTGGTTTGGTTGTAACTAAACCCTACAGTGATCTTTACTATTTGTTAAATATCTTTGTACCTGTGATTGCATCATTGTCTTCATTGCATTCAATCATTCTTGGTCATGCATGCACGGGAGAGGGGGATAAGCTTGTTTCAAAGTCTAGTTTGTTTGAAATTAGATTTCAATCGAATCAATCCTACCTCAAACGCCAGCTACTGAGACTAGTTTCGAAATCAAACGTCGACAAGTTATCACTGCATTTCATGATCTCACAATATTGTTTTCGTACTATTTTTGGAAGTCGACATATGATTATAGTTAGAGACATAAACATAGTGGATTGCATATCACGTTGACGCATATATCTTATTGATTTTTTGGAAATGCAAATACGTGTCTTCATGTCTCAAACTAACAATTGCAGGAGTACATATCAGTGTAGATGTTTACTTACCTGACATCTTTGAGCTATTTTGTATGATGTCAGGTTCTATATGAAAACAAGGGAAGAATGGACAACACTTGAAAATTGTGGTGATTGTTTTTAAAATTTAAAATAAATTTTGTTGTAAATTGTCTATATATATTGTTTTGGGGCACTTGGGGTGAGTGTAGGCTATGAAATTTCGTTAAAGGGTTATGAAAGTCTCCTAAGTTAGTTTAAAATAAGTTGAGAAGGTATATGTTTCAATTTTGGTATATTTTGGGTTCGTAAAGCTGTAAATAAGGTATTAAGGACCTTAGGTTAGTTTAAATGATTTAAATTGATATACATTATGAACTGCGGGGAGTTGTGAGTCTTTTTAGGCCTCTTCCCAATTCTGTTGTCTATTAGGTGAAAGTTTTTTCGATAGGCCACTTTTAAGGGAAGTGTTGCCGAAATTTTTACAAATATGGAGAATGATCCGTATGATTTCCTTGTTTGCTTCAATTAAACATATCATGAATTAACTCTCATTGAAGATAAAAATTTAGTTATGGAACCTTATTATGGATTGGAATAAAAATTAATTTGAGGTCAAAGTTAAAAGAATGGATTAGGCTGACTATATTATTAGGGGATTAATGTAATCTAGGCCGGTCAGTTGTCCTAATGACGAGGGCTTACATCAAGTCATTTGGTGAGTTGTCAACTGGGTCAAAGTGAATGATCTCCATATCTTGTAGGGCAAAATTTTCATGATAAGGTTTTAATTTATGACCATCAACTTTAAAGATTCTCCCTATTTCTCTACTTTATATCTCTGCAGCACCATGGGGAAATATGTGTATAATTACAAAAGGTCTTGTCCATCGTGAATGAAGTTTCCTAAGAAATAATTTAAGAAATGAACAAAATAGTAAAACTTTTTGTCCTACTGTAAAATTCTTAATATTTAATTTATTATCATGAAATGTTTTAATTAGTTTTATTTTTATAAATAGAAGCACTTTCATACGCATTGTTTCTCAATTCTTCTAATTCTTGGATATTAAGTTTATGTTGTTTTCCCGCATTATCATAATTCATATTACATGTCTTAATTGCCCAATATGCTTTATATTCTAATTTTACTGGTGAATGATAAGCTTTTCCAAAAACTAGCCTATAATGTATCATACCTATATGAATCTAAAATGTAGTTCCATATGCCCATAATGCATCTTAACGAAGACTCCGGCCTTTACGTGTTGGACATATTGTCTTTTCTAAAATTAACTTAATTTCTCTATTTGAAGCTTTGGCTTGTCCGCTAGTTTGAGGATGATATGCGTTGGATGTTCTATGTGTAACATTATATCTGTGAAGTAGGGTAGCGACAATTCTATTACAAAAGTGTGAACATCTATCGCTAATTAATGCTATAGGACTCCTAAAACAGTAAAGATCCTTGATTTTAGGAAATTAACTACTATTTTAGAATCATTAGATTTAGTGGCTATAGCTTCTACCCACTTGGACACATAGTCTATAGCTAATAAAATGTGAATATTTTCATTAGATGGTGGAAAAGGCCCCAAAAAGCCTATTCCCCAAACATTAAATACTTCGAAAAAAAGTATAGGACATAAGGGCATTTGGTTCCTACGTCCTAAATTTTCGGTTCTTTGACAATTTGGACAAGCTTTCGTATAAACATAACAATCCTGAAATAAAGTAGGCTAAAAGAATCTTGAGTCTAATATCTTACGCGCTGTACGACGTGGACCAAAATGTCCTCCACAAGCATAAGTATGACATTAGCCATGATAGATTATATTTCTATTTGTGGAATACATCTTCGAATGGTTTGGTCATCACATAATTTTCATAAGTAAGGATCATCCCATAAATAATGTTTAGAATCGTGTTTTAACTTATTCTTTTGGGCTCTTGTTAAAAGAGGTGATAGCCTGTTAGTAGTGAGATAGTGATAGCTATCTTGTGGACTATATCGACGTACCATGGGATAGTGATAGCTATCTTGTATAATTATTCATCTGAAAATTCATCTTTTAATGGTATTGAGGGTTCTCCATTTTCTAGTCTCCTTATATGATATGTTGTTAAGTTTTTGGCATCTTTCTTGTCTTTTATAGTAAGATTGAATTCTTGTAACAATAAGATCCATCTTATTAATCTTGGTTTAGCATTATTCTTTTCAATAAAATATCTTAATGCGGCATGATCTGAGTAAACTATTAGTTTGTTCATAGTAAATATGGTCTAAACTTTGCTAATGCAAAAACGATTGCTAGGAGTTCTTTTTTTTTTTTGCGGTGTAGTTTAGTTGGGCAACATCCAAAGTTCTTTTTGCATAATAAATGACATGAGAATCCTTTCCTATCCTTTGACCTAAAACAGCTCCTACTGCATAGTTGCTTTCATCACACATTATTTCGAAAGGTTGTGACCAATCTGGTGACTTTTTCAAAGGTGTGGTGATCAATGCAACTTTTAATTTATTAAAAGAAATCTTGCATTCAGTTGTAAACTCAAAGGTAACACCTGTTTGCAAAAGTTTGCATAAAGGTTTTGCTATTTGGAAAAGTCTTTCACAAAACGTCTATAGAATCCTGCATGGCCAAGAAAAGATCTTACCTCCCTCATAGTAGCGGGGTAAGGTAATGTCTTTATAACTTTGATTTTAGTGGGATCTACTTCTATTCCTTTTGATGACACTATGTGTCCTAATATAAGACCCTGATTTACCATAAAATGACATTTTCATAATTCAATACTAGATTTTTCTAAATGCATCTTTTAAGTACTTTAGTTTAATAAAGTAAATATTCATCAAAAAAGTTATCATGTACGGTAAAATCGTCAATGAAAACTTCAATAAAATGCTTCACGTAGTGTAAAAAAAATTAATCATACACCTTTGGTATGTAGTGGATGTGTTACATAAACATAAATAAACCAAAAGGCATACATCTATAAGTAAATGTACCAAAAAGGCAAGTAAAAGTCTTTTTTTTTTATCTTCTGGAGCTACAAGAATCTGATGAAATCTTGAGTATCCATCTAGACAACAGTAATGGGTTCTTCGAGCTATTCTTTCTAACATTTGATCTATAAACGAAAGTGGATAGTGATCTTTTCTAGTTGCAGCGGTTAGCTTCCTATAATCTATACACACTCTCCAACAGTTTTGAATTCTAGTTGGCCCTAATTCTCCATGTTCAGTTGTTATAACTGTGATTCCTGTCTTTTTAGGAACTACTTGTACCGGACTAACCCAATTACTATCTGCTATTGTAAATATCATTTCAGCATCTAGTAATTTTATTATTTCTTTTTTTACTACTTCCATTATTGATGGATTCAATCTACATTGAGCTTTTCTATAGGGCTTTGTATCTGTTTTTAGATTAATCCTATACATGCATGTGGCTGAACTTACTCCTTTAATATCAGCTATTGTCCATTCTATTGCTTTCTTGAATTCGTTGAAAACATTTATTAGTTTCTCTTCTTCTAGATTTGATAATTTATTAGATATTATAACTGATAAGGCACTGTTATTTTCTAAATACGCACATTTTAAATGACATGGCATCACTTTTAAGTCTAAATTCGAAGCTTATAGTATAGAGGGTAAAAGTTTCGAATGGTTTATTGGTAGATCCATATAGTAAAAGAGTTAATGAAATACATTATAAGATTCTAAGGCATTGATTATCTCCCTTGTCTTGTCATCTATATCATCATCATCATTTAAATTCTCTTATCACTTTTTCAAGCTTGTCTGACTTATTGTTTCAAAGCATTTTGTCTATTAAAGGATCTAATGTATCTACAGTGCATACTGATGAAACATCTAAAGGATATTTCATAGCGTTGTAGATGTTAAAGTTTACCATTGCATATTGTTAGAGTTCCATTAGAAACATATATTTCAGCTTTTGCCATTTTTAAGAACGGGCATCCTCGGATAAAAGAGGTTTTATTGGAGAAGTGGTCTTCTTTCATGTCTATGACATAAAAATCGGTTGGAAAAACTAAATCATTAACCCTAATCCTCTAATACTTTACAGGTTGAACAATAGATCTATCAGCTAGTTGTACTGCTATACTAGTTCCTTCTAATGGTATGTTTATCATTTGCAAATATATCGACAAAGGCATAACGTTAATTGAGGCGCCTAGATCACATAATTCTTTAGATATCCTTGTATTTTCTATTGTGCATGGAATGAAAAACATTCCAAAGTCAGAACCTTTTGGGGTAATTTCTTTTGGATTGGTGCTAACACATGTTCTCATAGGCTCACTTTTTCATAGGGTTTGATTTTGTTAATGCGTAGGTCTTTTATAAATTTTTGATATTTAGGTACATTTTGTACGACTTCAAATAATGATATATTTATTACAACTTTCTTAAAATGTCTGAGATTTCTTTTTCTTCTTGTAATTTCTTAGTGTTCTTATTATTCTCTAAATGGTGTGGAAATGGTGGTCTTATTATACTTGGTTTATTCTTATCGAAATCACAATTGCCTTCTTTTGAAATTTTATTATCTTTGATTTCAATTTCTTTTTCTAATTCCGTTTCCAAGTCTTTTTAAGGAATTAGTTATTGTGGCATGTTTGGTACTTCCATTTGTTTACCCCCTTTTCAAAGTTATCGCTTTTGCATATGAACTAGGGTAAGGTCGAGATGTTAATTTTCTTTTGTTAACTGATGGACTCATTAGCATCGCTATTTGACTTAATTGATTCTTTAGTTCAACTATATCATCTTGTAAGGCTTGAATTTTTTGATCTTTTGCTTTATTTGATTCTCTAATGCAATGGTTCTAGAGGTTAATGCCGTTGTTCTATATTTTTGATAATTCCGATTGTTTATATCTTTGCCAATGTTTGGTTGTAGATAATATGCATTGTTGCAATGATTCATCATAGTGTTAGCCTCTTTAATTTGATTTTGTTGCACCAATGGACATTCATCGTATAGATAATTAGTCTCATCGCAAAAAGTACAAATTTTACTTTGAACTGATCAATCTTTTAGTAATAATTCAACCATGCCTTTTAGTTCATCAAATTTATCACCCGATGTCTTGATTATGTTTCTATTAATTTCACAAGAGCAGTTTTTCATAAATTTACTTTTTCGCAATATTGGTTTGATTGTTTTGCCATTTTATTAATAGTGTCATCTGCTAACGTGAATGTTATGTCGAATAAAGATCCTCCACATAGCGTGTATAGGAATATTTGTTCTAAATTGTTTAGTGCTTTATAAAAGTATTCTAATAAATTTTTCTCTGTAAATCTGTGTTGTGGACATAATGATATCAATCTTTGGTTTATATTCTAAAACTCACCAAAAGTCTCTTCAGCTTCCATCCTAGCATTACTAATTCATTTTCTATCCGAACTAATTTTACATGCTGGAACATATTGATCTAAAAAAGTTTCTAACATTTTCGACCATGTGGTTATAGAGCTTTGAGGAAGATAGAATAGCCGATCTTGAACTTGACTTTTTAAAGAAGGTAAAACCTTTAGCTTGACATATTCTAACTCTATGTTATTGGATTTTATCACACTTACTATATGTGTGTCTTTTCTAATAAATTGTTGAGGATCTTTATCACCTTCATTTTGAAAGTGAGGTAAAGAATTGATAAATCTAGGTTTTAATTCAAAATTGAGAAAATCCACAGGAAAGACAATACACATAGGTTCGTAAGTGGTGATATTTTTATTGCCTTGCTTAAAAGTAAGTTCTTGCTCGATGTCCGCCATATTATATGCCATGCAATGAGAAAGACTCATAAGAAATTATTTTAAATCCTCGATAACGACGCCAAAAATTGACACGTGTCGAGTGTGTACAATAAATTTCCCACCTTTTATTATACTATTAAATTTTTTAGTAGTGGTGAGTAGGACCGTCTCCACAAAGATTTCGCAAATTCCTTAAGAAGAGGGGTTTTATTATATTTATTATTTTTACTTTAATTAAATTACCTTAATTAAAACTAGAATCTAAATTACTAACTCTAAATATAATAATCAACTAAACTAACTTAATTAACACAAATCAAAGTCACTAAATTCAAATAAATTGAATTCAATGGAAAACAATATAAAATAAACATCTAAACAAACATTCTAAACAATAAAGGATTAATCCGTTCACTACAAAAAACAGTAAATGATCAACGGAATAAGTGTCTATTGCTAAATAGCAACGAAATAACAACAGAATGTGATTGGACCAGTTGCTAATCTGTTGGTAGTCCATTTCAATTTAACTTTTGCAATGGAATAGCAACGAATACTTCACAGTCCGTTTCTATTCCGTTGGTAATGTGCAATCCATTGCTAATCCGTTGTAAACAATAAATTGCAACGGAAACCCTTTTATTCGTTTATAATCCATTGAGAAATTTGGACTAGTTGGTATTTCGTTGTTAAACTAGAAATTGAGATAAAAAGACCACAAACATGCCATAATATTAGACCGGGCTTATATTCCATTGACTTTAACTCCCTTATTTGCATCCCCTTCGCCCATGAACCTCAACAACTACAAATCCCTCCTTTAACTCCAACACCAATAACGCCTCCTTTAATGACTTCGATTTGTTCTACTAGTCGCCCCGACAGCCTTCATTTTCGTTGACTTCAACTGCTACAAGTCTTCAACGCCTCTTGGCATCCCCTCAACCCAGGAAGCTCCACGGGTCATTTTCAACCCCCAACTCCTCCTAAATGAAGGTACAAATCTCTCTCTCTCTCTCTCTCTCTCTCTCTCTCTCTCTTTTGCATGCTTTTTATGTCATTCATGTATCTTCGAATCTGTGGTTTCTCTGTCTCCTATGTTTGTTCTCAAAAATTAGGGTTTCTCTTTGTCTCTTCTGTTCGATTTCTAGAGTTTCTCCTTGGTGTTGATGATTACTACTTGAGAAAAATGAAGACCCAAACAAGTTTGGGTTCAAACACCTAAAATTTTGTCCTGTGGTTGGGAGGAGAAGAAAAAGAAAGCATATGGGAATCTCTAAGTGGGTGAGTGGTGGTTTGGTCAGAACGACATTAGCTTGTGGTGGTGGAATGTCTCTCTTGTTTTTTTCATATTTTGGATGCAATCCTGAGCCATTAGCAGAAGATGAATGCTGTGAGCATCTAATTGAGGAAAACAATGTTGTAACTACTTTATTACTTCTTTATGGACTAAATAACAATGATAAAACTTAATATTATTACTTCAATTTGTAACATCTTAAAAGTAGAGATTGTTGAAACTTACTTTTGTGTTATTATTATTAACCATATGCGTTAGTAGCATGAGCTCTCAGAAAATACCAAAACTTTTTCTGGCTTATTAGGTTAAAACATGTCATGAAAAGCCAGAGCAATTCTTTCTATGCAATGAAATTCTTCATTCTAAACAAAGTTATTATGGCTTTTTAACTTGCGCAATTGTAGTGCATGTTATCATTTGGAGAGATAATGGGCAGGCTATGATGACATTGTTTTAAAGTTTATGTAAATATATCTTTACATAGAGTTCTCTTTTTTAACCATGTAGATGCAGTGTTAATATAGACTTATAAAAGTTAGCTTCAGAAGAACTTGAAAGGAAGGCTATTGCAATGTATACTACCCATCATCCTCCCTTACTCTCCCAAAAGGGCCAAAACCAAGCCATAAATGTACAAAATTACTCCCATGATTCTACCCATGACAACTACAACATGTGGGTGCCTTAAACCAATTATTTATTTGTTTAAAGCTATGTTGCACCCACATATAAAAACTATTTGAGAAGTTGTAATTATAATAAATTAACGTATCCTTTTCACATTAAAGAATGCTAAGACTTGGACATATGCAACAAGAACTGTCATTAAGAAACAAATTGGAAGGAAATCAACTTTAAGTAAAATATGATAAGATGTTCAACATAAGAGGAGGTGCTAATGAGCAACCAAATAATTAAATAATTGGGGTTACTGCATTAGTTCAGATTAAAGAATAAATGACATACTATTTTGTAATGCACATTGAATCAAGAAGATTTTATGATTTGTAACTCCATTTGTCATCTAACTACCCTTATTAATTTTATCTATTTTATCTGATTTAACAATAAGTTCCTTACATAACTTACCACTAATATAGTGAAATAAACTACCTCACACCAAACCAACTACCTAACACCTTCAGAATTTTGGCCAGGTTTAACCCATTCCACTAAGAAATTGAAATTTTTCCTCCACATACAAATTGATGACCCAAATGCCTCTCCCTTCTCTTTAATTAAAGAATTGTGGAGTACCTACCTTGCATCACTGCGGAACATCTTCAGCAGCAAGCATAGCCGTATAGGGTGATGATTCATCTCTGTCTGCCTTGACCTTCATCCCACCTTTTTAAAAAAAATAAAAAGAACAAACAATCGATATACATTAGATTAGTAACAAAAAACTTAAATGCATCGATAAAAATCATAGTAAGATTAATTAAAAACGATTAAAAATAAAATCAGGTAACGTTTTTGTTTAGTTACTAGTCTTTTTTTAGTGAATTAGAGTCTTTTTTATTAATCAAAGAGTTGGATTAATGAAGCACACAATTAATTGCATACAATCTAACACAATGGAAGAGTTTGAGCCATGTAGCTAACCCCAACTAAATTGGAATTGAGGCTTTGTTGTTGTTATTGGATCAATGGGAAGTTGCAAACTCCCTACATTAAGAGAAATGTTATTTGGAATCTTAGCTTACCAATGGGTTCATGTGAGTAAGGAGCCAGTCTTAGAGTTTATTTGGTAATCTAGCTACTAGAATTCTAGAGCCCTAAATGAAACTTGGACAATCTCAAAGCATCGTATGGAGCTAAAAAACAACAGGTTGAAGCACACAATGGAATGATAGTTGTACCAACTACCAAGCCTAAATTCCATAATCAAGAGAGTGCATACTGTGACACCCTGATATGAAGATACTCGTAAGATCTTGGTGGACTGCCTATAGGGCCAGTACCGAGTATAATTGAATATTGAAAAATACAACATAAAACTCATTTATTTATTTTTTATAATGAGTTTACAATATTCCTTAATATTATAAAACACACTCTTAACCTCTTGGTCACCACTAGGTATTTTACATTAGAGACTATACATTATTTATTTAACATGGTAAACTCCTGAACCTGCTCCAGATTCATTTTTAGTCGCGGGCCTGTGTGGTACCTAAAATTGTTAGATTTAATGAGTCAACATCTCAATAATTCCCTAATTACACCTTATTAATGCAAAATATATAGCAAAACAATAACCAAAACATATATTACCAAACATCAATAAATATCAATTAGTAACGACAGCGGTGGACCACTCCTTCCCTTCCCTTCCCCCTAATTTTGCCTTCAGGCTTAAAACCGCACCATGGTCACTAATGTAATTTAAAGTGTCCGTCGACATGTGACCGAATTTGGTAGACCATAATAACCACACCGGCGGACTTATGGTAGCTCGTTAGCTCGAATTTCTCATATGGATGGTCAGTATAATATCAAGTTAATAAGAGTGTCAATATTAGGAAATATATAAAGAATTAACATGTAACAAGAAAATCACTTCATCCCATAGCTAACAAGAGTTTTCGCAGTGTTCCTTCTATGATTTAATAATGAAACAAAGATTGTAAGGATACATCAATAAATTGATTCTCCTATTTATAGTGAGAATAGTCCTAAGGTTGTCGTTAGTCATAATGATTCGTAATAATAAAAAGCGTTAAATGTCGTTATCGATCATAATGATAGGATAAGGATAAAGATTTATTTTAGTTATAATATTAACAGGTTATTGTCAATCATAATGTAAAGGAAACTTCTTAGTTGTTTCCTAAGAATAAAACATCGTTTCCGATTATAAATTTTTATATAAGGATTGAATAACCTTATATTCTTTTCTTAACGACGAAGTGAAGACGTTTTTGCATTGTTATCAATCATAATGTTTAAGAGGCTTCTCGTTTTATATCCGTTATTTAATCTTTTAGGAGGATTTTATTTATTTTTTCGAGCCGTGAAGTATTTGAGGTGTCACATTCTCCCCCTTTAAAAAAACATTTCGTCCTCGGAATTTCAGTAAATTAAGTAACGGTACCTATAAAAGTTGGCTCGTTGCTACCTATTATAGAGTGTTCACTACTTGATGTATCTTCTTCCCGTGTTTCATAATAAGATTCGTAACACGCAAATATTGTCTCATCAGAACTATAAGGACTATCGACAATAAACCCTTCAAAGTTTATAGTACTTTATGGCAAGGCTTCTGGTTTGGGCACTGGCAAAAATAATTCTAGCAAAAGAAGTTTGCGAATTCCTCATTTGAATCTCCTATAAAGAACATGCTCTCGTGAAACTGCTGCGTTATTTCATAATTATCAGGGTTTATGCTCCATAATCTATCCATGAGCTGATGTCATATGATGGTATGTTCTCCTAATCCCCAGGATATTGGGGTGCAGTCATCAACTCGTCGGATTCGGTTACGTTGTACATTCCATAATTCAACCATGTAGCAAGATCATATGATGGCATTTGTTTATGATTTCCTAAGTATTGTGGGACAATAGTAAATGCCCCAAATTCAGTCCCGTAAAGTGTAAGTGGCACTTCCTCCTTGTTGTCTTGGCTTTCCTCGTCACTACTTATATAGATTGGATGTAATGATCTTTGAGAGCTTTTAGGGGGTGTATTACTGAGTCCTTCAGCATAGTAGTCTCTATGGCTTGGAGAAAATTTTGCATCATTTTTCATTCCCATTTGTAGGTACCTGTACATATACTTTGTTTAATAATATATTTAGATGCATGAGGCGATGTAGATGTCTGGATGAATAGATGTGGGTAGGAATTTTGCATTTTTGACTTCAATTCCCAGGTTGCCTCTTCCATTGAATGGTATTTCCACATAAATTTACCAATTCTATTTGACAATTATGTAGCTGTTGAACCTTGTCGTCTACTGTACAAATTGGTTGTTCTCGATAGGAGGAGTCTAGTTCAGATATAGATCATTCCATTGAATAATTTGGGAGGAGTTGGGTTTATATTTTCTCAACATGGACACATGGAAAATGTCATGTATTTTTCCTAGTGCTAGAGGAAGATCTATTTTGTAGGCTATTTCTCATATTCGCTTAGCAACAGGGAAGGGATCGATGAACCGAGGAGCCAACTTTCTTTTTTCTCTAAGCGTTGAATTCCCTTCATTAGGTTTACTTTTAGAAGGATGAGTTTGTTAGCTTGATATTTTGATGATTTTTAGCTTTGAATCTACATAAGTCTATTGACAACTCGAGTTATTTTTAGTCGATTTTATGTTAATCGAATTTTCTCGTTGGTCTTAGCAATTATTTCGGGTCATAATAGTACCTTGTCTTCTTTATCTAGCCAACACGTTAAGGACCGACATGGACTACCATATAATGCTTCGTATAAAGCCATTCCAATGCTTGTTTAGTAGCTATTATTATATGCAAACTCAGCTAAGTGAAAATATTTGCTCCATCCATCCTGAAATCGATTATGCAAGCTCAGAGTATATCTTCCAGGGTTTGAGTAGTTCGTTCACTTTGTCCATCTATTTGTGGGTGATAAGCAGAGTTCATGGCGAGTTTTACTTCCATACGTTTTTTAAAAGATTTTCATATTTTTAAGGTAAATTTAGGGTCTCGGTTAAGGACAATGGTTAAATGAATACCATGGCGTTGGATGATTTCTTTTTCATATAAATCTACTAGACTAGCAGGTGTCTCAAAAGATCTTACAGGTAAGAACCAGGCTATTTTTGTTAGTCAGTCAACCATTACCTAGATGGTGTCTTGTCCCCCTGTAGTTTCTTGGGGGGTGCAGTGAAGAAGTCCATTATTGTATTATCCCATTTCCATTTACCTATTGGTAGAGGTTGTAACAATCCAGCTAGTCAGCTATGCTCAGCTTTAACTTGTTGGAAATTAAGGCATTTTGAAACATATTCGACTATTTCTGGCTTCATACCCTTAAACCAATATTGTCGTTTAAAGTCGTGATACATTTTGTCACATCCTAGATGCATCGAAAACTTTGATTGGTGTGCTTCTTCTAGTAATGAAGTCTTAATAGCTTGGTTTTCAAGGACTGCTAATCTGTTTTTAAAGAGCAAAGTATCATCAAAAGAGATAGACCAGTCTGGCATAATTTTTCCAAAGTGTGATTGACCCTTAATTTGTGTTAGTTTAAGGTCATTTTGTTAAGCCGATTCCACTTGTTGTCAGATAGTCGAGTCTAAAATTATGTAAGTAAGAACAACTTGGGTGAGATCTTTGTTAGTGACTAAATCATTTTGTTCAACTGTATGATGCACATTCCATTTGTGGAGTTTAATTTGTTTTAATTGATGGTTTGATCTACTTAAGGCATCTACTATTACATTTGCCTTTCCTAGTGATATTGTAGAGCAAAAATCGTAATCTTTAAATCTCGTTTCTTTGGGTGTAAATATATTGTAAGCTTTTATAATCAGAATAAATAGTGAATTTTTCTCTGTATAGATAGTGACTCCATATTTTGAAATCAAAGACTAACACTGCTAATTCTAAGTCATGAGTTGGATAATTCTTTTCATGGAATTTTAATTGTCTAGATGCATAAGCAAGTACTTTTCCATATTGCATTAAAACGACTCCTAACCCACTATGAGATGCGTCTGTATCAATGACGAACTTAATACCGCTAATGTCAGTAATCATTACAGGTGCAATTGTGAGTCGTTTATTGAGTTCCTTAAAAACTTCCTTACAATTTTCATCCTATAAAAATGCGACATTTTTCCTTGTCAATCTATTGATGGGTTCAGCTATTTTGAAAAAAAAATCTTGAATGAATCTTCTATAGTATCTTGCTAATCTTAATATATTCCTAATTTCAGTAATCGAGGTAGGTTCTTTCCAATTATGAATTGATTTTACCTTTTCTTGATCTATCTCAATTCCTTTGAGGGCCGCTAAGGGCACCCCACCTTTTCATGAAGGCACCCAGTTAATGTGGGCACAAACGAATTTACACAGGGCACCCAAAAATTAGACCCGAAATACCCAAAATACCCTCGCGCAAACCTCTCGCACCCCACCACCACCTTCACCGAACTCCTTGTGGAAGAATCCATTTGTTTTGAACCGACCAAGGAGAGGAATCCCAGAAATCGTGTTTTCCGTCCCTCGCCGTGTGTTTCTCCTTCGTTGTACGAGTTTTTGCATTTGTAGGGTCGGGGTGTGAGCCGATTTCGTCTCCAAATTAGGGCTCGGTTGAAGATCGTCGAACACACAGATTTTGCGCGAAATCGATCGTTTGAAGTTACGTTTATAGTATAATTAAGTTAGGTTTGGTAGAGTAGTTGTAATGTGTGCGTGGCGATTTGTAGAATGGTAAAAAAATTGAGAAATCGCGGTTCTCGGCCACACAGCCGAGATCGTGTTAAAGCTGTCTCGGCCAAGCATGGCCGAGACGAAAGCTAAATTTTTGGGAACTCGCGAGTCTCGGCCACGAAGGCGGAATAGGTCACAAGATGTCTCGATTACGCATGGCGAGAATACTTCGATTATCTCGGTGCCGAGACATGACGATAGCTACAATTAGTGATAGGTAATGTGGCGTCGGTGGTGTACAACCGAGAATTTTCTCCTACTCTCGGTTGTACACCGCGAGAGGGTTAGAGTAGGCTCGGTCCTCTATGACCGAGACATTTCAATATATCTCGGTCTGCGAGGCCGAAACAATCGCGCACATCGACGAAACTTCGGATAACCTCATAAAAAACACAATAAATTCGCAAAATTACCTCAAGTTCAACCTCCTCTTGCACCGTAGCGATACAATCCTCCATTATATAGTGGAAACAAGTTTGGATTTGAGGAAATTACCAAACCCTACGTTGACAAATAAATCATCATTTTCACGGTTTTACCCAACTAAACAGGTTCTAAGAAACCATCATATGGTTGTCAAATATTGTTACATCGTTTGTCGGATGATGTCAATCCGCAAGAATCGATAAACACTCGCCAAACACAATGTGGCTTTGTGGTTCAAGCTTGGTGGTGGGGTGCCCTTTTTCTTTGTCAAAATTATTTGTGGGGTTTGAATCATTATATATACATGGGCAAAATGGTCTTTTCCAGCTTTTGCTTTGAATTTTTACAAATAATTTGGGTGCCTTCATGAAAAGGTGTGGTGCCCTTAGCGGCCCTCATTCCTTTTTCAAAAATCACATGACTTGAAAACTTGACATTTTTCATCCAAAACTCACATTTACTCAATTTCGCAAAAAGTAGATGATTGATAAGAGTTTGAAGAGTGATTTGGAGATGTTTTTCATGGTCCTCATAGGTGGACGAGTAGATTAAAATATCGTCTACAAAGGTGATAATGAATTTGTCAAGGTAAACTCGAAAAACATGAGTCATCAGATCCATGAATGCAGCTAGTGCATTGGTTGTCCAAAAGGCATTACTAGAAATTCATAGTGCCCGTAACGAGTTTGAGAAGCAGTTTTAGGTATATCCGATGATTTGATTCTTAATTGGTGATATCCTGATCTAAGATCAATTTTTGAAAAATATTTGGCTCATTTTAATTGGTCAAAAAGTTCAACGAGTATCGGGAGCGAGTATCGATTCTTTATGGTTAAGGCATTTAATTTTCTATAATCTACACAAAGTCTTAAGGTTTCATATTTCTTTTTGACAAATAATACTGGAGCACTCCAAGGGGATGCACTTTTTGTATGAACCCTTTTTCTTCTAGTTTTCGAAGTTGTTTATCTAATTCTTGCAGTTCCTTGTATGAAGTTCTATATGGTGTAATGGGGATGTGATTCGCTCCATGAATAAGTTCAACTTGGAAGTCAAATTCTCTAACTGGAGGAAGTCTTGGTAACTCATCTAAAAAGAAATTTGTAAAATTTCTTACTACATGTATGTTTGTCATGTTAAGGTTATCATTTTCTATCGCTGGGTTGAAAAATATTTCTAGGTTTTTCTTATCCTCAGGGAAAGTTTTAAGAGCAGCCATTATAGTTTTATAGATATTTTGGGCTTGACCATTTATTATCAGAGTTTGTTCAATTGGAAAGGTTATATTTACTTTTTTCTTTTGACAGTCAATTTGAGCATGATATTGTGCTAAACAATCCATTCCTAAAATTAGGTCATATTATATTCATGGCAATAGGGTCAACCAAAAATATTTTGTCATGTAGTCTAAGTTCACGCGAATTACATAATTTTTTAATGTTGTAGTATTTCCTAGTGGTGTTTGAATCCCGAGAGTATATTGTGACGATCATAATTTTAAACCAAATAAGACATACCATGTTTGAGGGTAATTGTTTTGTAAATTAGGAAACCCTAAATACTTAACGGCAAGTGGGCCAACTCTCAATTATGCTTTCAAACGGTTAAGAAAAGAAATTTGATTTAAATCTTAATTAATTGGAATGGGGAGGATTTTTAGGATATGAATTAATCATTTGTCAAATAAAAAATGTAAGATGGGAAAGAGTCCATCGAGAGTAAAAAAGGGAACATAAAGTAGGGAGAGAGATTCAAAAGGAAGGAAAAGCGAAGTGTGGACTTGTCGATCTATTGCGCGTTGTCTTTTGGTAATAACTTTTCAAATTCATTATCTAGTTTTAATTATCAAGCGATAGAATCCATGATTTGAAAGGATTTTATGTTCACACTTGTATGAATCAATAATGTTTGATTTTCAAGATTGATAAAGTTTTGATTTTGAAAAAGATTGATGTTTATCAAGATGAATAAAAAAATAAAATAAAATAAAAAATTAATAAAAAAAGAGAAGAAGCGAACTGCGCATGAACTGCAAGGAAGAAGAAGTGGGGGAGCGCACGCACTGGAGTGCGTGTGCACTCCCCCACTAATCGGGCATGGGCCTGTGAATCCAGGCCCATGCAAAACGGTTGGGCCTATATGGCCTAACCAATGAACTGCGGAACATGCGCCGTTCGTGTTTTGGAGGGAGGAGCGCACACACCTAGCTCCCTACCCGGGTAGGCCGAGCCTGCGCCTGAGTAGAACCCCGGGCCCAGCAGTGTGGTAGGCCAAATTCATGCACAAACCCGCTTTATTATTTTATTTATTTTCTTTTAAAAAATATTACAAAAACAATATATATTTATATAATATAATATAAAATAAATAAAGAGAAATAAAATTGAAGATTTAATAAATAAAATTTAATTTTCAAGCACAAATGTCAATGAGACATTTCGGTGTACTTAAATGTATAATTCGAGATTTTCAAAGGGTTTTTGGAACTAAATTTAATTACCAAAATTTAATTTAACTTATGTAATTAATCAATATCTAAATTATTTAGATTTATGTGACCTCCAAGTACGTTCGTGAGTGCCAACTAGGAAATTGAAAAATTAGTGTACCAGGTAAGTTAGGATTAAGTTATTTTTTATTATAATTTTTTACCTTTTATTATTTATATGGTTAGGTAAACCATGTATAGTTAGGTCATTGGGTAAATTGGGGTGCATTGTAAGGCATGAATGTTGTTCACTTAGTGGAGCTCGGTAGGAGTCCTTACACCAAAAAACTACTAGTTCGACTAGAATACTCGGGATAGTCGGACCAGAAATGGGAAAGAACAAAATAGGGCAGTTACCCAGACTTGTCGAACAAAGAGGCCATTCGGGTTCGACCAACAAATTGAGCATAAGAATAAGATCCACTGTTCTAGATAAATTTGGTACTAGGTGTTTTGTCCGGTTGGACGATTTGTGAACTTGGTGATAGAATGAAACTTCCATAGTGTTGAGAATGGAGTGTTGACGACACAACGACCGTAGTAGGGTCAACCTTCACGAACTCCGGTGTTGGTTAGGAAATTCAGTTGCTGATAGTAACTCATGCATGCCTAACATTTGCACATTTTGATTTGCATGAATTATTTATCTTATTATTATATTTCTTGATGATCTCTTTCATCATGTTAGATATTGTTGCAGGTCATGCATTAGTATTTTAGTTTGCATAATATTTATGGAATGATTATAATATTAGTAACATATCTAAACTTACTGAGTACCGTTGCCCCTTTATGCTCACCCAACTATTTTTCCCCACACAGGTTCCTCTTATGCAGTAGACAAAGGAAAGGCTCCAACGTTCTAAAGGAGCTTATCGTATCTTTGATTGGTATAATGACAATTTCCAAACTTGTCAAGACTTGTTTTTCTAATATTATATATTATTATTGGATTGGGATTTAATAAATAAATTGAACTAAAGAGATATTATTCTAGTTGATGGCTTTTGAAAACCATTATTGGCCTCTATGTCGAGACTTGATTAAATTTTATTTAATAATATTCCGTTGCAATCATGATTCATTTTTTAAATTTCAATTTTAGATAAATGATAATGATGCAGTTTTGAAAGAAGACTCACTGGTTCGATTCTTAACTTAATGACCGAGTTGGTTGATGAGTTATGGATCGAGCTATGCCGGTCGAGATTCATCTGGGAAATGAGTCCTAATATATATCCTTAGTTTTCTATTGGTAATTCTAAGTTTTTCATAATCTCTTTTGAGTTAATAGAGTGACTAGCATCAGAGTCAAATAAAACTTTAATTTGAGTATTAAAAAGTGAAAATATACCTTCTACTACCACATTGGGTGGTAATTCTTCTACCGTGGTGGCATTGACTCGTCGAAAATTCTTGGCTGGTTATCAATTCTGTGGCTGCCCTAGAGTTTGGCTAGGGTGAGGTGGAATGATATTTAAATTTTAAGGACAATAACATGCTATATGTCCTGGCTGATTGCATATGAAACATGTGCATATCGGTGCTTTGTGTCATTTGTCCTCGCTGGATCTCAAAGGATGGAAAACTTAATTTTTGATTTCTCTGCCATGAAAATTGTTAGGGTTTGTTTTTTCTTGCCTACCAAACTTAATTTGAGTTCTGTTTTTTCGTTCTGGCTTAACATTCATGAGCTCACCCAATGGATATTTTTGTTTGGGGTTCATTTAGTTCCAATTTCCTCTCGCGTTTTTTTCAAATTTTTTATTTTGAAATTTCTCATTTTGTTGGATTTTTGCCTGAGTTGCTAGAGCTCCCTTAACCATAATCCTATAATTTTTATGCTGAAAAGGTGTTAATGCTCGTCAAATGTCATACCTTAATCTAAAGAAAAATTTCTTTCCCCTATCTTGTTCATTTGCTACCATAACTGGCACATATCGAACTAACTCGGTGAACTTGGCTTCATACTCTTGAACTATCATCCCTTTTTGAGTCAACCAAGCAAACTCTACTTTGAATTGTGTCATAGAGGTTTCAGGATAATATTGTTGGACAAATAAAATCTCAAAAACCTCCCATTTTTTTTTTGTATCAATATATAAGTCATTTTGTATCATTTTCCACCAATTTGCTGCTTAACTAATCAATTGCTATTGAGACCCTAACTTCTTCTGGCATTCTCATGACAATTTGGGGATGTGCCCTATGTCAATCTATAAACATTATTTGTCTTATAAGTTTAGTTTATAAAATAGAGGTTTTTGTTTCCTTTTTTATTATAAGTGTTTGCATGTTTACCGTATAATAAGATCCATAGGCATTTGTTGAAATATCCTAAATGTCCTTAGTCGGTCATTATGCTGGGAACTATAACGAATTAAGACTATGTGAATCTTTATAGATGGTCATGTGATGATCATGCGTATAGGGATACAAATTGAGATCATGTGTACTTGTTAGGGAATAAGGTACTGTAGTGACCCTATGAAAACACCACATGGATTAAGTCATAGATGTTACTCATGATAGGTATATAATTTAGTCATTCGACTTGAGATTACTATAGACTTCAATATTAAAAGCATAGTAATTTGATAAATCAAATGTTGTCTTTAACCAGACAATTAGAAAGATTGTGATTGGTATCATATGAATAATATGTGAACGTGTGTGATCAAGATAGAATTTGCCACTTTCATATAGAGAGAGACATCGGTGGATCCCTCGATATGATAAAGTGATAATTAGCCAAGTCTATGTGAATTAATATGATCAATGTCACTTGGATGTTTTTAGTTTACCTAAAGATCATGACTAATACGATTGAATATTAAGAGTGACTTTCCATGCTTTATGTTTAATCAATGGATATCACATGACAAAAGGATATCATATATGTTATTCATTAGGTTGTATCGATTTTGATATTCATGCTACTTGGGTAGTCATAATGCCTTGCTAGAGACCGCTTACGACTTGTGTATGAAAATGATTTTGATTCACTACCAACGTCGCATGAAGCTATTGGGTTGCACACAAAAATGACTTCACGCAATTTCAATTGGTCCAGAGTAATGAATTTTATATGATAAAATTTGTGACATAAAAGCCCTCACAATTTGTTATATGATAACTTATTAATAGGGGCGTATGTGTAATTTGCTTAAACTGCCTAAATATAATAGTTGTATTACGAGTAGGATTTTAAGCGAGGACTTATCTACACATATAAACAGAGGTTGAAACTCTAAAATGACAGAAGATTTTTGTTTTTGCTATTTTTGAGTACTTTGGACTTTGGACTTTGGGAGAGAAAGAAAAACGTTTTCTATCTCGCTTGGGGCTAGCACTCCAAATTGTGGCCACCATTCGTGTGTCGATTTCTAATAAAAAACGAGCACTTGAATGTCTTGGAGATCAACTAATCAGAGAAGAAAATCACGGATTAAGGTATGATTTATTTTTGTAGATCTAGTTTAATGGAACTTAGCTTCGATCCTGTTGTGGTTTTTCAAAAATTGTTTTGAATTTTTTGCTGCAAATGAACACCAAAACCTAACAATTTAAAGTCTTTTTTGTTTCCTTTAACCATTTATCAGCTTCATTTACATCAGGTGCCACATCGTGAGTATTTGGACTCAATCGCTTAAAGTCTCGAATTAAGGTCATTTAGTTGAGGCTTCATTGGTAGTGTTTTGATTTGGACAAGACTTTATTGGCTAGCCTTCAGATAATGTCCCAGATTGCTTGTTGCTTGATTTATATAGCATAGAAAACTTTGGAGCAATTGATCCATAATTGGTTCCCGATTTTGTTTTGGGGTTTCGGTCCCGAGTGTTGGTTATTTATAGGCATGTCCCCAATATGGTTTTCAATCATGGTAGGACTATCACTCACAGTTTGATTTTTAGTATGTATCGTGGATGCGACCTCTACATAAATAAAATTTATCTTAGTATATATACATTTTATTTATTCATTTATTTCATAGGTACATGGAAATATACTATCTAGGCTATCGAAGTTTGTGGCTTATTATATAGTTTTCACTTTATTTCATTTTATGGCGAAAAATTGCAACAAGTACTTCCTCATATGTATTGAGTTAATACGTCCATATCGTTTTAACTCAACAATAAAAGTTATAGTCAAGTTTGGTTTTTCTACCCAAACAATGTTATTATACAAATTCTCTTCTTCCATATATAATTATAACCTTTTGTAAATTCAGATGCCCCATCCCACCTGAAATGTATAAGTACTTTTTTTTATACCTAGTTCCAATTATCTGTCACACCAAGGTTGCAAAATACACATAATATTACCTTATTTATCTATATATAAATCTATCTATATATTATTAGTTTATAGCATTTATTATTATTATTATTATTATTATTATTATTATTATTATTATTATCATATATACATATTATATTATATTATATTATATTATATTATATTATATTATACATTTATATTTTTAATCTTATAAGACTAATTATTATATAACTTATACCTGCAGTAGTTTGTGGACGGATCAAATCTTGATTGGAATATTTATACCTTTGATCTATCTTATATAGCATTATATGGGTCAAAAATTTTATAGACCTTGAGGTTGCAAATTATATGTTTCATGAGATATAACACTAGTTGGGACAAAGAAAAAGAAAATTATGTGCTCCTAACAATTCAATGTTGTCCCATATTTTTGTCTCTTTCTAATAAATAAGTTGATGAATTTTAAGTTTTAATTACTAAAGACAAGGTAAGGACACGCGGTGGAGAGCTAGTTGACAAAAGGTCAATATGAGTTGGTGATTTGACTCTTGAATTCGAGATAAAAATTCACCTATCTTGTTAGAGGTTTCTCGCCACATGTATTTTTTATGAGAATGGACATTTGTTTCCTAGGATGCATGCTTTTACATTGTGAGCAAACTGTTCTACGTTTGCACTAAAAAAATATTTTTTTTTGCATGGAAGAAAAATGGTATTTTGGCCTGGGTAGAGGGTAGATAGAAAAATATAATGACTTATGGATGTAATGCATTAATTAAAATAAGGTATTGTAAATAGAATTAACCTTGGGTATGTCTTGTCGTTCAAAAGCCTGACCGAAAAAGTAAGGTAGACTAGTTGACTAAAACATTGATATAGGTTAAGAAGGGAACCAAGGTGTATACACTAATTATATTTGATGTTGAACGAACTAGATAGGGAGAAAAAAAATTATTTTGGTAGCATGCAACTTTGTTGGTGGGGTAGGGGGTATTTATACAAAAAAATTTGTTGTCAATGCAATCCATCTACATAAGTTATTCATTATCCAATGTATAGACTTGTAGGGTAATGATAAATTTTCATAAGATTTATCTCTTCCCTCATTTCCATGCATGTCAGAAAGAATTTCATGTATATGCTTGTAGGGTAATGATGTTTTTCATGTGATTTAACTTATCCCTTTTTTCTATGTATGTCAGGATGAATTTATGTATATCTAGCTATGGAATCTTCTAACAACTTTTATCTTAAAAAATAAAATCTTGGATGCTAGAGAATCTAGGATTGATGACACACATTCACTTGTTGATATATGTGTTATATCTATATAGTTTCTTTTTGTGATAGTGACACACATGGGTTTTTGTCAAATCAACATAACTGTCAAAATTTATTATATATATTATGCCATCTATTTAAACACTAGATTCCTTCCAAAGCTATAAAGTTATAATCATAGCTTTCACATCCAAAATGTCATAGAATATAAATGTGTCTTCTAACATTCTTTTTGATTAACGATTTTAGATACACATATATGTGTCTTATACTCAATCTTCTAAGGAGATTAAACTTATCCCTAGTGATTTCTTCTAGTAACTCTACTTATAACTGATATAGAGAAAATGTAAAAGATTTTTTTCTCTAGTTATACTTTTCTCTGATACCAAATCGTCACACTTCGATCTCAAAATACTCATAAGATCTAGGTGGATTGTCCACAAGGTTAGCATCAAGTATAACTAAATATTGAGAAATACAACATAAAACTCATTTATTTATTTTTATAATGAGTTTACAATATTCATTAATATTACAAAACGTGATTTTACCCTCCTCGTCACTACTAGGTATTTTACATTAGAGTTTGCACATTATTTATTTAACACGGTCATTTCCTGACCTATTTCGGATTCATTTTCAGTCGCGAGCTTGTGTGGTACCTGAGATTGTTAGAATTAATGAGACAACAGCTCGATAATTTTTTAATTACACCCTGTTTACACAAAATATGTAGCAAAACAATAACAAGAACATATATTACCAAACATCAATAAGTATCAGTTACTAACCACACAGGTGGACTCCCCCCCCCCCCCAATTTTGCCTTAAGGCTTAAACCACACCACGGTCACTAATATAATTTAAAATGTTTGTCAACTCGTGACCAAATTTGGTGGACTATAATAAGCACACCTATGGACTAAGGGTAGCTCGGTTGCTTGAATCTCACAAGTGGATAGTCAGTATAATATGAAGGTAATAAGAGTGTCAAAGTTAGGACATATATAAAGAATTAACATGTAACAAGAAAATTACCTTATCATGTAGCTAATAAGAGTTTTTGCAACATTCCTTCTATAATTTAATAAGAAATGCAACGAAGATAGTAAGGATGCATTAATGAATCGATTACCCTATTTATAGTGAGAATAGTTGAAAGGTCGTTATCAGTCATAATGATTCGTAATAATGAAACTGTTAAATATCTTTATCGATCATAATGATTTGGATAAGGATAAATATTTATTTTAATTATAATATTAATAGGTCGTTGTCAATCATAATGTGAAAGAAACATCTTAGTTGTTTCCTAAGAATAAAACATCATTTTCATTAATAAATTTTTCGATAAGATTGATGAACCTTTTATTATTTTCTTAACGACAAAGTGAAGACTTTTACGGGTCATTATCAACCATAATGTCTAAGAGGCTTCTCGTTTTCTATTTGTTATTTAATCTTTTAGAAAGATTTTATATGTGTTTTTTAAGGCATGTGAAACCACACCCAAGAGGGGGGTGAATTAGGTGTATCGAGAAGTTATCGCCTTTTAAAATAATTCGACAATAAAGATGTTTTATGCTCACTCAAACGCAAGAATGAATGCAATGCAAGATGAAGGAGATAGAAGAGATGGAAAGAGACACGCAATTTATAGTGGTTCGATCCAATGATCTACATCCACTACCTAACCTCCCTAGTTAGGATTTTCAAACCCCCTGTTATATTGCCAATAAGTGTTACAACCTAAGGGTACAAGCCTAGAACACCTAATCACAAATTAAGACTTCCTACCTAGCCGCAGCTAGGGTTTATGCCTAGCCTTAACTAGGTCTTCCCTTTGAATTAAATTCCACTAAGTCTTACAATCACCACTTACAAAGAATAGATGAAAATAATCAAATTCACTTTACAAAGTAAAGCGGCAGCAAATTCAAATACAAGCAAGCCTCCTAGAGCCTAACCACTTTAATGCATTCAAGTATGAGAATAAATGAGAAATGCAAGTGTATCACTGATTTTGTGCAAATCTCAAATATGAAACCGTTTCAAACGAATCGATTAAAACAAATTTTGTCTCAAATCCAAAGAATAAAAAGTTTGACAAAAATCAAGCTTAAGTGCAAACTCTTGTCCAAACCAGTCCTAGGGTTTAGTAAATCAAGTTTAAGTGTAAAACCCAAGACAAATGTGATCAAGAACAAAACAAATGATTTTCACAAGTCAAGCACACAAAAATATGAAATTTAAGCAAAAGAAAATCTAGGAAATCGAACTTTCTTACAACCTTGAGATAGTGATTTGAAAATTAGTTCTGGAGTGGATGTTGTAAGCTTTTAGAATGCCTCAATAACGCTGGTTTCTAGAGTGATTCAGTTGCCTCAAAAGATTACAAGTGATAGCACAAAAAAATCCAAGCTTCTTCTTTGAAAACAATGAGCACAATTGAGTTTTCTTGCTTGACAAGACAATAGAATGTTCTCTGTGGTTTGAGAATATTCTACATTCTTTTTTAAAAGTTTTTGACCGTTCTAGAGATCCAAGGGCTCAAATTTGATCATCTATTCAAATTAAAGTTTGATTATCAGCTTTATAAAAAAGCTGTCAGAAAGGCAATTAGCGCGCCAACTAACTTTCAGGGGCCTCAAAATAAATATTTTTAGCCCTAGAGTTAGCGACCTCTTATCGTATCCGAGACCCTACCAAACCTCTTATAACACGTTATACATATTTTTTAAGGGTCATATAACATGTTTAGGTCTTCCAGATGTTTTAATAAATCTCGAAAATGGAAAATCCTGATTTCATGACTTACATAGGGGCATTTATGCAAATACTTAGTTTTTCTTTTCAAAAACGTTTCAAAACAAGTTTTTAATTTCTAAAAACTTTCACAATGGTATTTAAAGTAAGATGTGAATATAAAAACATGGTTTCACATAGTTTGAACTTATAAAACATATTTAAGTGGTGAGTTTCATTTAAAACTCCAAATGATCACTTGAAATTTGAAATTTGAAATTTGAAATTTGAAAAGAAAAAACATGATATGCATGAACTAATGTATAAGACTTGCGTAAATGAACCTGTATACCTTACATCAATGTTAAAACATGTAATATGATCTTTCGTCTTCGTTTACTCGTGTGGACCGAATCTTGAACTTGTATGACTTGAACACTTGAGATGTGATATTCTACAAACTTTGACTAACTGAAACACACGTGATAAACTTATTAATATACTTTCACTTTGTTAGTTTCCATCAAAATCCCGGGTGGAGTACAAGTGACTAACCACTTAGTCCAACAATCTCCCCCTTTTTGACTATAACAAACAATGTGAACTTGACAATCTAAAATTGAATTCATGTGTATTCATATCCATAGTGCAATCTCAAACAATCTTAAGTTCAACGCATACATTTCTCCCCCTTTCGATAACATCAAAAAGTGGGGCAAGCTCCCCCTCACAACAAGCATAACTAAAAATGAGCCACGAATATAAGTGGGTGGAAGACTCCCTCTCACTACATGCATATTACGAAACAAAAACAAGTATATCAATGAAAGTCATTCACATGCAACCAATATAGGGCAATGAACAAAAGCATAACAGAAACTTAGAGATACACAAAAACATTTTCATGATATTAAATGTTGAAAATAAACATTAACATAGTTTTAGCCTAAATAGCTGAGTCTACAACATAGCAAGTGCAACCGAACACCTTGAAGTAACTTATGTTGGGCTTTCGGCCTTTCCATAGTTCATAAGGAGTTTTTTTCACTTACTTTTGGACATTTACCCTATTAAGAACATAGTACGCCGTGTTAATGGCTTCGTCCCAAAAGTTTTTAGCTATGTTGTACTCATTTAGCATGGTCAATTTTGTTGTGGTTTCCTAGGAGAAGATAGTTGGCGTGTGTATCCTTGTTTAGCACAAGACTCCTCTAAGTTCCTATTGACAAACTCACCACCCCGATCACTCCTAATGATAGTAATTTTATACCCCTTCTCATTCTCAACCAAAGCAAAAAAATTCACAAACACATCAAACACTTCATGCTTATGAGCTAGAAAATAAACCCATGTATACCTAGTATAATCATCAACAATGACAAAGCAATATAATTTACCCCCTAGACTTTGTGTTTGGGTGGGTCCGAATAAATCCATATGGATAAGTTTTAATGCTCTAGTCACATCACTTGTTACTTTCGTCTTAAGTGACGATTTCACTTGCTTACCAAGGATACAAGATTCATATTCCTTGTCTTTCTTATAAGTTCATTTAGGTAGACCCTTGACAAGATCATGCTTGGTCAATTTGGATAAGTTTTTCATACTATAATGTCCTAGTCTATGGTGCCACAACCATGCATCACATCCACTTTGAGCACTCAAACATGAAACATTTTGCATATGCATCTCATCAAAGTTAATGACATAAACATTCTTATCTCTATATGCAACAAATACAATTTCATGCTTCTCGTTCCTAATAATGCATCTTGATAATTCAAACATGACATGAAATCCTTTGTCACACAATTGGCTAATGTTAAGCAAGTTATGTTTCAAACCATCGACAAGATAAACATTAAAAATGGAAAGTAAATCGTTACCAATGGTTCCAAGGCCTATAACCTTTCTTTTGTTGTTGTCCCCAAATGTGACCTTTCCACCATCATGTTGCTTTAATTCAATGAATTGATATGCATCTCCGGTCATGTGTCTTGAGCACCCACTATCCAAGTACCATGGCGTGCTCTTCCTCCCATCCTACACAATGAGAAAAATACTAAATTTTGGTACCCAAATACCTTTGGGTCCGAGAAAGTTATTATCATAAACATTCTTAACTACCTATGCTAGTCTACCCATTTTGGCCTTTTGTAAGGCACATTTCCCAACCGCATGAGACCTATGGCATTTTGAGCATCTACGGGTATCATCTAGCAATTTCTTGTAACTCAACAAGTTCACTCCATAGCCTATGCCTCTCTTATTGAGTGCACGTCGTTGTGCTCCCAACATCATGTCAAACATCTCTCTACCATTGGTGAACTTGTGCACCGTGCTAGTTGAGTCCTCTACTTCCTTGACTAAAGCATCTATCTCCTTTAAAAGTTCATTCAAGTCGCTTTGGAGATCATTAATGGTCTCATTTTGTGACTCAATCTCACTAATTTCTATTGTCAAGCTCTTTTTGAGTTCTTTGGTCTTTTTGAACTCCTTTTCCAACTTTTTCCTAAACTCATCAACATTAGGAACATCATCCAAATCATCAACATCATCAAAATTGAAATCGTTAGAGTTTACCTCACTTTGTACCATGAGACAAAGTATTGCTTTCTCACTTTCCAATTCGGATTCGGAACTTGATGAAGATGAATCATCCCATGTTGCCTTGAAGCTCTTCTTGCTTTTCTTCTTGTCCAACACTTTCTTGGACATACATTCCGCCTTAATGTGGCCCAGTTTACTACACCCAAAGCATATGGCCTCACTTGACTTTCCTCCCTTGTTTCCATTCTTGAACTTCTTTTTGTACTTATCTCGCTTGTATATAGCCTTGTTGAGCTTTCTTGATAGCATGGCTACTTCCTCCTCAAGATCATTGTCATTTCTAGATTTCTCATATTCAACGATCTCAACCAATGGAGCCGGTGGGCTATTTGCCTTCAAAGCAATCTTTTTTGTTGAACTCTTAATACCCCTACTCAATGCTTCCAATCTAGCTCGGTCATTTAGTTCAAATTCATGGACCATTAGCTCTCCACACGAGGCCTCAAAAGTGTACTCTCCAAGGTTTTACATCGAATGGATAACATACTTCTTGGCATCCCATTCCTTAGGCAAGCCTCTAAGGAATTTGTACACCAAAGTCTCTTGCCCATATTTTTTTTCAAGATTCTTGATCTCATTCAAGAGCTTAGTGAACCGAGTGATGGCGGTGGCTATGTCTTCATCGGAGCCAACTTGGAAAGTCTCATAGTGCTCCTCAAAGATTCTTAACTTTGTCTTCTTCACTTGAAGTGTACCTTCATAGTGCATCCCAAGCTTCTCCCATACTTCCTTGGCAGTTTGACAAGCACTAATTCGGTTGAATTTGTTCTCACTTAGCGCGCAAAAAAAAAGATTCATGGCTTGATCATTTGACAGCTCAATCTTGGTCTCCTCGGCGGTGTATTCTATATGTGCTTGTCCGGTGGAGTGTACTCATTCTCAATTGAGTCCCACAAAATTCTACTTTGCGCCTTAATATAGAACTTCATCTTTAATTTCCAATGACCATAGTTGGTTCCATCAAAATATGGAGGCATACTCAAGGAGTTGCCTTCCCTAAGGCGAGCCGGATCTAAAGTTTGCATCCTAGCACAAAAACACTCAAATATAAATTAGTAACACTTTAAGCAATAACCCGCTCTGATACCAATTGAAACCACATCCAAAACAGGGGTGAATTTGGTGTATCGAGATGTTATCGCCTTTTTAAAATAATTCAACAACAAAGATGTTATATGCTTACTCAAACGCAAGTATGAATTCAATGCAAGATGAAGGGGATAGAAGAGATGGAAAGAGACACGCGATTCATAGTGGTTCGATCCAATTATCTACATCCACTACCTAATCTCCCCGGTTAGGATTTTCAAACCCCCACTTATATTGCCTATAAGTGTTACAACCTATGTGTACAAGCCTAGAATGCCTAATCACAAATTAGAACTTCCGACCTAGCCGCAACTAGGGTTTATGCCTAGCCTCAACTAGGTATTCCATTCGACTTAGATCCCACTAAGTCTTACAATCAACCACTTACAAAGAATAGATGAAAATAATCAAATTCACTTTACAAAGTAAAGCGGCACCAAATTCAAATACAAGCAAGCCTCCTAGAGCCTAACCACTCTAATGCATGCAAGTATGATAACAAATGAGAAATGCAAGTATATCGTTGATTTTGTGCAAATCTCAAATATGAAACCGTTTCAAACAAATCGAAATCCGGTTTCAAATCCAAAGAACAAGAAGTTTGATAAAAATCAAGTTTAAGTGCAAACTCTTGTCCAGACCAGTCCTAGGGTTTAGTAAATCAAGTTTGAGTGTAAAACCTAAGACAAATGTTTTCAAGAACATAAAAAATGATTACCACAAGTCAAGTACACAAAAACATGAAATTTAAGTACAAGAAAAGCTGGGAAATCAGACTTTCTTACAACCCCGAGAGAGTAATTTGAAAATTAGTTTGGGAGTGGATGTTCTAAGATTTAGAATTCCTGAATAACGCTAGTTTCGAGAGTGACTCAATTGCCTTGAAAGATTAACAGTGATAGCACACAAAAATCCAAGCTTCTTATTTGAAAATAATGAACACATTTTGGTTTTCTTGCTTGACAAGACAATAGAATGTTCTAGGTGGTTTGAGAATATTATACATTCATTTTTAATGTTTTTTGACCATTCTAGAGATCCAAAGGCTCAGATTTGATCATCTATTCAAATTAAAATGTGTTTTTCAGCTTTATAAAAAAGCTGTCAGAAAGGCAATTAGCGCGCTAATATTGGGACCTAGCGCGCTAATCCTCTAAGCTAGCACGCTAATGCTGAACATTAGCGCTCTAACTCTGCATTTAGCATGCTAATATCATTATAACCGCGCTAACTGTCAGGAGCCTCAAAATAAATATTTTTTGCCCTAGAGTTAGCGACCCTTATCGCATCTAGGACCCTACTAAACCTCATATAACATGTTATACATGTTTGTTAAGGGTCATAGAACCTGTTTAGGTGGTCCATATGTTTTTACAAATCCCGAAAATGGAAAATCCCAGTTTCATGACTTACATAGGGGGCATTTATGCAAATACACAGTTTTTCTTTTCAAAAACCTTTCGAAACGAGTTTTTTATTTTCGAAAACTTCAACAAAGGTTTTTAAAGTATTAGTTGAATATATAAACATGGTTTCACATAGTTTGAACTTGTAAGACTGATTTAAGTGGTGAGTTTCATTTAAAACTCCAAATGATCACTTGAAATTTGAAAAGCGATTTGAAAAACATGATATGCATGAACTAATGCATTAGGCTTGCGTAAATGAACCTGTGTACCTTACATCAATGTTACAACATGTAATATGATCTTTTGTCTTCGTTTCCTCGTGTGGAGCGAATTTTGATCTTGTATGGCTTGAACACTTGAGATGTGATATTCTACAAACTTTGATTAACTGAAACACACTTGATAAACTTATTAGTATACTTTCACTTTGTTTGTTTCCATCAAAATCTCGGGTGGATTAAAAATGACTAACCAGTCCTTATTGAATATCTTGAATTGTTAATATGAATTGGATTTAGTTACAACTTGTGAGTTCACTCCTTGTCTCTTTGGGTGTAAATCTTTCCAAAAAGAGTTTAAAAGATAAATGGGCATTTAATTGCAATTTTTCTAACTCAAAATTGAGAAAACCATATGCAAATTCTAACAAATAATCCTGTTTTAAAAATTGATTTGAAATTCAGTTGTATGTTCTCAACATTTTCTATTAAATACATGTTTATACGATGAAATTGGGTTGAGTGCATAGGTAAATGATGATACAACTAAGTCTGATATTTAAATTGGTAAAGTCCTTGCTTATGAACTTATGATTTGAATTTCAATTTGCATTATCCATTGAGATTTGTATTCGATGCATTAAGTGCTACAAAAACAGTTTTTAAGTGAAAACTCATCTCTTTTGTTGTTTGGATGTCATGAATAAGTAAATGAGTTGCAAAACGTTGTAAGATGTGATAGAGAGGTCTTGCTTTCTAATATTTGTAACTCAATTTAAGTCAGTCAGCCTTTATTCTTATGATTAAGTGATGATCAAAGTGGGTTTAGCCTTTCAATTCCTATTAATATGATATTGTGTAATGTTGGAGAGATGTGAGACGTTATAGGCATTCTCCCACTGTTGTTTATTAGGTTCTTAAATTTTTCGCACTGCATTTTATAGCAGAACATCTGCCAAAATTTTTGTAGAATATGCAAAACTAATGGTATGATGTCTTATATGCTCATGTTTTGCGACCTTTTTATAGGTGAATTATTTTTTAGTTTTATCTGATTCTTCTTTAAACACGATTAGATTCAATCCTAGCATCAATAACATCGAGGAATGGATAGACTCGTGTCCTAAGAAAATACATCATCCAAAAATGAAAATCTGATAGTCTTGCTTATATGAGCATCACCAAACCCATGATCCAAGACATAAGAAAAAATATCTATGATGACTATGTACTATGTTTTATAGGGAATGTCGAACGCAAATAAGGGGTGGATGTATACTCGCCTCGATAACGGGTTTATTAGAAGAGAGTTTATTTTAAGGGTAAAAGAATTTATAAAGTTCGCGATGGAAAATTGTACCACTTATCATAATGAAGGTAGGATTAGTTGCTCATGTAATCGTAATAAATGTCAACTTTTGCCCTACTTCGACGTTCAAACTATTAAGTACCACATATGTAGTTACGGGCTCATTCTCGGATACTATTGTTGGTACAAACATAGTGAAAATGAAGGTTAGGATACGACGTCCACTATCAACGATTTAAAAAAAAATTATGGCGGTGAAACTGACATTGATTATGATCGAGCTACGTTGACTTACTAGGAGATGCTACAAAACGCGGCTGGGCCTTGTTTTAACAGGAATCACAAGGAAAATGAGCCAAACCCCTAAGAAAAACAACTATACAACATGATTGACATTAGTTATGAGCAATTGTAGCCAGGTTGTGAAAATATGACGAAATTGTCTATTATGGCTAGATTGCTTTCTCTAAAATCAGAGCACCACGTCTTTAAACGATGTTATGATGGCTTTTTGCAATTCATCAAGGAAGTGTTGCCTAACAACAATGCATTAATTGGTAGTCTTTACCCAACAATTGAGTAATAGGAGGATTGGGTCTACTTATCGAAAAGATAGATTGTTGTGAGAACCAGTGTATGATTTATTGGGGAGAGGACTCTGAGTTAACATCGTGCAAAATCTGTGGCATTCTCGGTACATGACATAATGACGTAGTCACGGTAGGAACACAAAAACACGGCCTTGCAAAAAAATTGTATTTGTTTCCCTTTGGCCTTCAACAAAATGTGCAGGCACGGGGAACGTGTTTCCCTAGACGATGTTATGCAACATTATTTAGATTTGATGGTATGGGATGATTTTAACAAAGTCAATAAATAGTTCAACGCAGAGATTCGAAATGCTCGTTTAGGGCTCTGCACGGATGGGTTTTAGTTGTTTGGGTTAAATAGGAGGCCTTACTTTTCGTGGCCCGTAATTTTGACTCCATACAACTTTATACCTTCGATGTGCACCAAAAAAGAAGTTATGTTCTTGACGGTTATCATTCCCAGACCGACTAACCCTAGCCATAAAATCTATGTTTTCCTACAACCGCTTGTGAGACAGTTACAAGATTTATGGAACAATGGTTTAATGACGTACGATGTTTTGAAAAAAAATCAAGTTTCCAGATGCGCGCAGCTCTATTGTGGATTGTAAGTGACTTCCCCGCATATAGCATGTAGCCAGGTTGAAGCACACACGACAAATTGGCTTGTCCATACTTCATGAATGATACATAAGCATTTCAACTTTGCCACTGTAAGAAAAACTCAAGGTTCAAGTGTCATTATCTATTTTTGCCTTAAAACTCTAAACAAAGGAAGGACAAAAAGGGTTTGTTAGAGGCAACGACAAGTCAATAATTAGACATGTTTTATAGTGCATTTTTGGATGATTTAAGTGAAAAATACTATGTTACATAGGGTTTTCTCTTTTTTGTTATTTCAGATAATAAATGGATAATATGAAGAAATGAAAAAAAATGAAAGATTATAAAGGAATTAATCAAGTGGAAAGAGTATGCAAAGAATCATCACCAAGGAAGCAATGAAGAATTGGAAAATAACACTAGTGATTCTCAATGATTCCTAGGGACTCAAAATCACTAGCCAAATCAGTGAAACTAGGGACCTCAGAATTATGGATTTACCTAGTGATTCCACTCACACATAAATCGCTAGGAATCGCTGGAGAAGATTTCGAGAATTTTCGCAAGTTGTTTGAGTTAGTTTGCGATGTTTACTACCTAGAATACTATAAATGCAAACCTAAGGTTATGAAATTAGTTTCCCTTGAGTACTTAGATCAATATCCCATTACTCCATGACCCATTCATTATTGTTTTAGTTATTGTTTTATTGTTCTTTACTTTTGGAAAAGATTTTAAGATTTGAAGTATTTATTCCAAAGGTATTTATCTATGCATTCTATTTATATTATTGCAATGTCATTTACAATTATGAGTAAGTAGTTTTTTGATCTAAACAAAATTTGAACGTGAACTAGATCTATTTTGCTATGTAGTTATGATAAGAAGAATGGGCTTAATGCTTTAAACCAATCATATTCTTTGATTCATTAATTTAATAGGTTATTATCTGTTGAATTTAATCATGATCTTTGTATTGTATGCATAGTCTAGAATTTGTATTGTGATATTTGGATTCATTATCTATTTATAGTAGTAACTAGCATTGTTTGAAAGGCAAACATCGTTTAGATGTTCTAGGTGAATTTGTGATCTATATCTAATGTTGAAGTGACTTTTTCGAATATGTTAAGTTTAGTAGTTCAAAGTTTTCATAAAGTGTAATGCAATTTTATTGAGGGAAGTTAATGTCTTTATGTATTCAAAGGGGTTAGCTCAATAAAATTAGAATGCGACTTTTCCACCGGTGTAAAGAGAACTAATGGTTGAGTAAAGTTTGTTTACTTACTTATGATTAGAGTTTAATGATCTATGATACTTTATAAAGTATAATCATAACCATATGGTAGAAGTTATATATTTAGAATGCAAAACGGGTTTATGTTTCATTGTTCTGGATGTTTGTTTAGATATTTATTTATTATTGAATCGAATCTACTTAATTGATCGTGAATTTGGATTGTGTTAGTTAAGTTAATATATTTAGTTAATTATTAGTTAGTTTAGTTACTGTTTTTAATTAATTGATTAAAGTAAAGGAAAAAATAATATAAAAACTTTTAAAAGTCATTTTTCCAAGAGAAGTTCGATGAATCCCTGTGGAGACGATTCCCACTTCTCACTACTATGAAATATTTAAGTATAATATAAAGGAAAAATTAATTATACACACCTGACATGTGTCAATTTTTGGCCCCTTTACCAGAGACTTAAACATTATTTCTTAGGAGTTTAAGGCAATAACAACGTAGTGAACACCAACGTACCACAATGGAAGCAAATAATAATTGTTAAAGTTACGGAAACCTAAGGAACTGAGGAGTTTAACAAATCAGTGATAAACTAATAAACATACATCTAAACTATACACATAATTGATATCGCAATAAAAGTTGAATGTCTTCCTCTACATAGGCTCAGCCTAAATAATCAATTAATCAAATTGATAATGTGTACAACCACTATAATAATCTCTTGTTATCACAAAACTAAACTAAAAAATGATGATCCACATAATAGCAATCTTGAGTAGTTATAAACTCAGTCTATCTACCATATTTAAGAATTTAGTCCTAAATACAATACAATTCGAAAAACCTCTTGATCGCCAATTGTAATTCCTATTGGAATCATCCAATGATCAACAACTAAGTCTTCCATTCCTTCAAAAATATTGACTCATCGTTTCCATAAAGTTTTTCAGTCCTTTATGCACCTTTATCTTGGATTTCGCATTTGTAATCCAGCTCGAAGTTCTCTATTTGCAGTATCGAACTTCTTTACTATTGTAGACTAATACTAGCAATTGCATTATTTTAGTATCCAACTCAGATTCAATTTTTGCTTCAACTTCATATCTGTCTTCATATTCGACCTTGATTTTGATACTGCAATCTTCACTGGAATTTGCATTGTAGTCTTTCTCTAAGTTGTATCTACTCCCGGACATCTTGCTTTGTTAGGTTTACCATCTTGACTGCAACAACTACCTAACTAACTTAATTCTATTTTGACAATATACAACTAAGAAGGATAGACCAACCCAAATAAAGTAAGGTAGGGTCTAATAATCTCACTCTATGGCGTAAATTGGTTAAAAATAGTAACTTAGCAAGGTAACCAAATTTTTGAGGGACTTTATAAAATGTACTGTTACCGATGGAATAAAGTAACAACACATAAAATTCATAGCCCCAAATTGATTAAAGTCACTGGCCAATAAGTAAAACTCTGAAATGCAGTTTTAAAACATCAAGTTCATGTAGTTAAAAAACCAAAAAATAACTTAACCTTACAGTCTCTCTCTTGCTCACTCCCCTTTTTTACTAAACAATGTCAAAGAGGTTACAGCTATGTTCTAACCAGTCACCTCAATCGGCAAAGTTCGACATTAGTAATGTCCAACTCTTCTTGCATTGATCACATCTTTGCAACTACATCATTCCTTTAGACAATGAAATAGGCAATGCGATCTAAAAAGTTGTCGAACAGCGGTGGGTGTAATCTATTCACCACCGAAGAACTTGGAACTTGCAGAGGTTCATCCTGAGTTAGAGCAGAGTTATCTTCAGTAGCCTCTGTCTATGTTGTGGCAACAGCAGTAGGACCAAAAAAATGGAGGTGCAATGTAACATCAACCGTAGTTGTTACCTCTGATGAAGTTGTAGGAATGGCTTGATTCACTTCATTATCCTTAGGATCAAGGTGAGTAGGAGGATGGACTAACGTACTTGGCTCTGGTTGTAATACTTGTTCAATGGAGCCTCAACAATATGTTCTAATGTTGCAATAACCGAAGGCAGCAGAATGCCCTCAAGGTTGACAACAATCAAGTCCTCAACAGGGGTAGTCTCTGATGTTACTAAAGACTCTTCCTGTGCAAATACAGTCACACTAGAAGCCTCACTTGGTCTTACAACATCTTCACCATTAGTTCCATAATTCATCATAAGGGACCTAAGTGTACTCGTCCCAGAAGTATTAACAGGAGTAATAATACTTGTATTAAAATGTAACTCAGTAAATTTACCTTGATTTTCTCCAATATCACGAAACTTAGTAGGGGAGGTAGCTTCTTCTGTTCGATTAGGAAGTAGAGCAGATGAACTCGCACCAGGTCGCAGTTAAGTTTATGCTGCAGCAGTTGGAAGAGACTTTTCCCCTTTTGCAATTTCCTCTCCTAAAAATAGCACTTCGAAAGGACTAGTGTCCTCATTTTTAGTAACTTAAGTGATCTTTCATTTTAAGATCCTTTTTGACTTCCACATAGGCTTTGTGACAGGGGTCTAAACGAGAGCATCAACAGTTGGCTTAACAGTCGCACAAGCTGGAGCAGCTGAAGACTTCTTCTTTAGGTATGAAAAGTCAATATCAATCATTCATTTATGAGACTTCATTTGATGAGTCAGGAAGCATGGTAGATATAGCTTGTTTTGTTTCTCCCCTGAGCGCACCACAGAGTTATAGATCTCCTTCCTAATGTTGAACTTCTTCCCCAAAGTAAGAGCATATAACAATAGCACTCTCTCCTTAAGCACGTACATTTGGTGAAAAGTTGCCACTACACTTGTAGTCAATACTCTCCACAGCATCTAGGCCTTGCAAGTTAGCTTGGTAGCAAGAAGCCCAAAAGCATTGTCAAAAGACGATGTTTTAAGTATTCGTCCTATCAGCATAGTAATAGCATCATCAAGCTCTAGCGTCAGACCCAGTTTGTCAGCAGGTGATGTGCATGCCATAAGTATAATAGCTTGCTTGTAGTAATAACGTAGCCAACTTACATCGACTACGGATATCGTCCTTAGGGAAAGGTTTTTGCATCAGTTGTTAATTGCCTCTTTAACTCGAACTATTGCTAAGAGATTCACTTTTAATTGGTTTTATACTAAATTAAACTATCTAACAAATCAATCTAAACTTTACTTGAATTTTTATATTAAGGATATCTTAGTTCATAACCTCACCTAGTTAATTTAATACTATGATTTGTGTTCATGTGTACATCTCAATATGTTATGTGCAATGCCTAAGTAGAATAGATAGATTTCCTTCAAATCCACTTCAACCCACTATCATGACGGGGAAGATTCTAATGTGCAAACTAGAACTCCACCTATCGGTGTGAATAACGTAAGCTCCACATTGCTTTATGTCTCAAATCATTGGATTCATAACCAACTAAGTTTCCTATCCCCGCCTCCTTAATTAACAACTATTGCTCGATGTTGTGTATTTTACAATTGTACTGTTCATGTCTGGATTAAAAGCTTCAATGGCCATGATAACTCCTAAAGCCTAAGTTCATTAAACACGTGATCAAGATGTCTAAAGCATTACACACTCAGAATCAATACAAATTTTAATCATTACATTTTATTATCATTTTTCGTTCCTATTCAAAGCATAACATTCATACCATATGATCCATTAATCCCTAAGATAAATAGATTACTCACACTTCATTGAAACACACATATCATATTCCATAATGAGAATCATTGCTAATCACAAATGAATATAAATATTACATTGAATTAATTAATGAAACCAAACTTGAATTGGAAACGTGAAGCCTTCAATATCTTCTTTACTTAAACTCCTTAATACTCATACTCAATGTAAACCCTATGCTAAATTACTCTAATGGTGGCTAATAGTTTGTGTGTTATTAGTTTACTACGTCCTAATACCTATTTATACTCTCTAATAACAATTAGAAACTCTACTTTACAATTTAACTAGAATTAAAACCCTACTTTTTATATCCTGCGTGTCTGGTGCTATCATTTACTGCCACAGCGTCAGCTCTGCATATGTGTTTTCTCACTCTATGGTGTCCCACCCCTGTCCACCCTGTCTCAGCGCCGTCCCATATATTTCCATATCGCCACCACTGCGTCGGACCTCCAGACTTGATTTTCTTACTTTCTTTACTCTCCCACGTCGTGCATTATGCTTCCACGCTGTACTCTTTCTTTCTACAGTGCCACCTTATGTTGCCATGGCATCAACCCTATTTTTGTAGGTTTTTACTCCATTTCTTCTTGTTTTTGTTCAATTCCTTCCTTTACACATTATTTACCTGAAAATGCAATAATACCATGAATTAAAACTCATTTAGGGATATTTGTACTAAATATACGACTAAACTAACCTTATATATAAGTATAAATAATCACTTATCAGCATGCATCTCCAATCTAGAAAGTCCTAGCATGCAGTTGATTGAGGCAAGAATGAAGGGAATATAGTACCTACAAACAAAAACCTTATCTGCAGCAACATCCCTAAATAAAAGCCTTCATGATTTACTGAGCCATAAATACAAGTCTATACCAGCAACCTGTCTAAGCCGATTTCATAAAAATCTTGACACATTGATCGGTAGATCATACCAGTATTCTCTTCACCATATTTTTGAATCTCTCCACACATTCCAGCGACAGGAAATGGCCAAAGGTAGACGGAGTAGGGACAACAAAGTATTATGAGATGAAAATGATCTGGGTCTAATCAGAGGCATTGCTGATAGCCTCTGCTTCATCAAGAACCCTATCTAATAAATCAGAGGAAACCTTGTCATCATTAACTTTCTTCTTTCCATTGGCAGCAATTATGGCTTTCTTGGAAGAGTCATATTGTCCAATAGATTGTATTCGGTGGATAGTCCTTAATGTAACCTTTGTGCTCTATGCAGGAATTCGAGGATTTGACGGCGTACCAGTGTATAGTTTATTTGATGGAGCATGATAATATATGGCCATTCGTATCCAACATTGGAAGATCAACCGTTGCAGTATATTCATCGTGAGAGGTTGAAGAAAATGATTGAGACATTCTTGCAATTACTCGAAGCAAGAAATATACGAAAATGGCAAAGAGGGAAAAGAGGTGACAGTGAGAGAGAAGAGTTTAAATTGGGAAGAATAATTTGTAGGAATAAAATCATCGCACAAAATCAGCAAGTATAAACCTAATTTAGAATCAACACTCCCTTAAATCCCCCAAGATCTAATCTGTTGTGTCTAACGAAACAGAATTTACCCCCTCACCAGGTGTAAGGGCTAGTTTCTATAGTTGACTTATTAGCAGCGACACGTGTTGCAGTGAAATCTAAGTGGGCATTTCTTGGTTAAACACAAAAGCAGCTTGCAAGAAAATGTCAAACACATAAGTATCTACATGTACGCACATAACTACCAGGTTGAAGCAAGAACCCATACTAGTGAGAGCAAACGCCAATATCATGGCAGAATCTCCCAAAAGTTTGTGTTGAGAGCCTTTGTAAGAATATCATCTAATTGCCTTTTAGTAGTAACATGTTGAATACTAATTAAACCTCTTTCCATTAGATTCTTGATATAATGATGACGAATATCAATATGATTCGTCTTAGAATGTTCAATTGGATTCTTCAAAATATCAATGGCACTTTTATTATCATAGTAAACTATTAATTGAGATAACGTAATAATATAATCTTTGAGCATTTGTTGCATCCATATTAGCTGCAAACATCAACTGCCTGCAGTAGTATATTCGGCTTCAACAGTAGATAGCGAAATGCAGTTATGTTTCTTTTTATTCTAAGTACTATAGCCTTCTTGAAATGTTTTGGCTCAATCTGAGATGTAAAACAAGCGAAGCGTGCCATGTTCCTACAATCAACAAGAGGAATATCTATAGTTTGCACTTGATTATTAACTGAGCCAATAATTTGCTCAATTTGATGATCTTTCAGCATCCTTGACTATTGAGCGACAGATGTAAAAATAGAACTAAGTCTTGTAACAAATGATTTTGCATCATCATCATCATCAGTACCATCTTCATCATCAGATGGACTAGTGATATCTGAATCAGATGGTTTCATAGTAGGCTAAGTAATAGGTGCGGAGCTAATAGGTTTTGGCAGGCTTATTATCATCATCATTTTGAAAGGACACTTGTTCTGTTTTAGCACAGTCATCAACCATAACCTTTATAGACTTCATCATAGTCATAGTTCGCGTATTGTAGATTCTGTAAGCTTTACTTTTCTGAGAATATCCAAGAAAAATTTCAACATCACTTTTGGAATCAAACTTTCTCAGATGATCTATATCATTCAAAATGAAGTAGGTACTTCTAAAAACATGAGAATTTTTTAGAGAAGGCTTTCACCCTTTCCAGATTTCATACGGAGTTTTTGTAGTCAGTGGCTTGAAATAAAATCTGTTCATAATATAGGTAGCAGTATTTACCGCTTCCCCCGAAAGATTCTTAGGAAGATTTATCTCAGCTAGCATGACCCTATTCATCTCCTGAATTGTGCAATTTTTCCTTTCAACAATACCATTTTGTTATGGTGTCTTAGGATCAGCAAATTCATGCTTAATCCTTAATTCAACACAATAATCGACAAATTGTTGATTCTTAAACTCTCTTCCATGATCATGGCGTAGTTGATCAATGGATACATCTTTATTCCTTTTCTCATTCAAAATTCGAGTAGATAACTTCTTAAACTCATCAAACATTTGTTCTTTATCATGCAGCAAACAAATCCAAGTAAACTTTAGTCATCAACAATAATAAAAACATATTTCTTTCTCCCAAGAATTTCAACTTGCATTAGGCCAAACAAGTTCATATGCAATAATTCCAACACACGTGATGTCAGTATGTCATTAAGCTGAGTGTGTGAAGAAGAGCATTGTTTACCTCTTTTTAATGGCTCACAAATAGAATCATACTTAGAAGTTAGTTTAGGAACCTCTTATAGCATCATGAGAGCAATTTCATAAGTCGCTTGAAATTAAGATGATCTAGCCTTCTATGCCAAAGCTCTATATTAAATAGAGAAATAAAGTTGCACATAAGTTACAGCTTATGAAATGATACGAAATATTGAAGCAACATGTAACAATTGTCTGATATTCAGATCCCATACATAATGCATTGTCCGTCTTCATTGATTATCTGACAATGATTTTTAGTGAATTAGAAAGACAATTCCTGATTACACAATTGACTTATGCTAATCAGATTAGATTTCAACCTTTCAACATGTAGAACTCCTTTAAGATTATGCAGTCCTACAAAATTAAGAGTTCATTTGCTAATAACTTTGCCTTTCGTTCTGTCACCAAACGTAACAACACCTTCCTTAAATGATTCATAGTTTTTAAGAAAGCTTTTGTTACTAGTCTTGTGTCTGGAACAACCACTATCCAAATACCATAACTCAGTTGTAGTTGCTGAGAGTTGTAGATGAACTGTCATTGCCTTATGAGACTTGACTCTCCAAATCTTCTTAGATGTTTTCTTCTTTTGAAGTGTACTCAAATATTTAAACAACCTATAACATTATGGTCTAATATGACAAAAAATCCCACAATAATGACATACAGGAAGATGTTTGTTGTCAGGAACAATAGTCATTTTTTTCATTGCGCATGCCTTTGACAAAAATGGTATGAGCATTTGTAGATCCCTCAGTATAGCCAATTCCATGTTTAACTTGTGAGGATTAACCAGTTTGAGCATTCTATTTAATGCCCTAAGAACCTGAATGGAACTTTACAATAACAGCCTCATAATCAGTAAGAGCTTTCTTCAGTATAGAGATTTCAATCCCACGCTCTTTCAATAGTGCATGACACATCCTGTGTTCTCTTTCAAGAGTCTTATACTCCAATTTAACAAAGAAGAACTTTATCTTCTAGTCAAAATTCTAATGATATAGAGATGTCTATTCAGCAAACAATAGATCATAAGAAGCTTGAAGATCCTTTGCAGAATCCTCATCATTGACATCTGTACATATTTCCTTGGCCTTTTCTTTACTCTTTTTCATGTTAGATTTTATGGAATCAAGTTCATAAGCACCAACAGTAGATGGAAAATTAACAATAGCATATGACTTTGTTCAAACAACAGTGTGTGCAGTAGTAGAGTCATTTGACTCTTTATCAATATCATCAGAGTCCTCATCACTCCAAGAAGCATTCAAAGACTTATTTTTCTTGTAAGTAGGACATTCAATATGCCTGTGTCCAACTCGTCCACACTCATGACACTTAATGACCTTGAGTTTATTCGCAGCATATGTTTTCTTATCATTAGTAGAAGGCTTGTTGCTGTCATTACTCTTCTTTAATTTGTTCTATTAGAATTTCTATTATAATTTTTTGAGAAATTTTTAGAACTTCTTTGCTATCATAGCAAACTCATCTCCCATAGAATCATCAGAAACAATTGTCTTAACACAATAAGCATTCTTAGAAGAACCAGGTTTCTTAAACATATTCATCTCATATGTTTGCAGACACCTCATTAGTTCGTCAATAGACATATTAGTAATATTGCAGTAATCTTAGAGTCAAATCATGAGGAAAGAGCACGAAGAGCATGTTGTACTAATTGTTCGTCAGTGCACTTTTCTCCAAGTTGAAAGGCTTAATTAGCAATGTCGCACAGATGACCATTGAAAGAGGCAATATTTTCATCCTCTTTAATCTCAACACGAACAACCATATAACTCAATTGTTGTAAGATGGAAGTTTTGATAGAATTCGTACCTTTAAAGAATTTCTTCAATACATCTAAAGCTTACTTTACAATAGTGCAATTTATAATCTGTTTGAATCATTCAGTATCAACAGTTCTATAGATAGAATTGATTGCCTCATAATTAACAACCTTTTCCTTCTTCTTGGCATTTATACATAGAGATGCAAGTTTTAGAATAGCTTTTCCATTCGTATCTGGTTGTATTGGAGAATGTATTCTCTCTCTCGAGCAATTCTCTAGCAATTTCATAAATGGCAGAGATAAAGTGAACCATCCAAGCCTTCTAGTAGGCATAGTTGGTTACTTCCAGCAATAACGATTGAATTATTGATTTACCTTCATGTCTTTCACCTGTTCATTGTCATAACAACTCATCAATCGACCCCATGGTGATAAAACTCTCAAGAATCTCATTCTTCTACACTTGTAGAAATAACAAAGTGGCAAAGCTCTGATACCACTGTTAAAGTTTTGAAAACTAGAAGAACTGAGGAAATTAATAAATCAGTGATGAACTAATACACAAAAATTAAAACTAAACACAGAATTGGTATCGCAATAAGACTTGAATGTCTTTCTTTGCGTAGGCTCAGCCTAAACAATCAATTAATCAAATTAATGTGTACGACCACTATAATGATCACTCGTTCTCACAAAACTCTACTAAAAAATGATGATCCACACAATGTCGATCTTGAGTATTTATAGACTTAGTCTATCTACCCTATTCAGTCATAAATATAATACAACTCGAAAAAACCTCCTCGATGTCCAATTGTAATTCATATTGGAATCATCCAATGTTCAACAACTAAATCTTCTATTCTTTCAAGAATCTTGATTGGTCATTTTCATAAAGTTCTTCAGTCCTTTATGCATCTTTATCTTGGATTTTGTATTTGTAATCCATCTCAAAATTCTCTGCTTGTAGTAATAAACTTCTTCACTATTATAAACTAATAGTAATAGTTGATCTATTTCAGTATCCAACTCGTTTTAATTCCTGCTTCGACTTTAGATCTGTCTTCATTTTCAACTTTGACTCTGATATTGTAATATTCACTGAAATTTCCATTGTAGTCTTTCTTTGAGTTGTATCTACTCTCGAACATCTTGCTTAAACAGGATTACCATCATAATTGTAGCAGTTACTTAACTAACTTAACTCATGTTTTGACTATATACTACCTACAAGGATAGACTGACCCAATCGCAGTAAGTTGGGGTATAATAATAACTTTGATTTTAATAATAATAATGATAATAGAGAACTTACTTTAGGCAAGCTAATCAAAATGTCCCTACTTATGAACTAATGTGCATTGCTATCCTAAAGGATTTCCCAAATTTGAACTTAGATCTAAATTCATTAGTGCTCTACCTAACTTTTATGGTAAGGACAATGAAGGTCCAAAAAAATTCATAAGGGAATATCAACATAAACTCATTGGGATAAAACCTAAAGACTGCACGTTAGAACAAGTCAAACTTAAAGCTTTTCCTTTTGCATTGAAAGATCAAGCACAAGATCGGTTTTTTTTTAACTTCCTCAAGATTCGATAACCGCATGAGCTCAAATGTCAGAAGCTTTCCTAGACCAATATATCCCTATAAGAGAAATTATTACTTATAAAAGACAAATCACAATCGTGAAAATGAAAGATAATGAAAATTTTAATGAATTTTGGGATAGATTTCAAAGATCAATTTCATCTTGTCCATAACATGGATACACCCAAAGAGCCTTATTAGAATACTTCTATGAAAGTACTAAATCATTTTTAACTAAGACTATTAGATTTGTATGTACTGGATTATTAATCGATGTTACACCAACTCTAACAAAAGAAGCTATTAATAAGATGGCCAAACAATCTAAACAATATAGTGAAAAGACCGATACATCAAGAAAAAAGTTTATGAAGTAAATAATAAAACAAATGATAAATTTGACAAAAAACATTGAAGAATGATCTAACATGGTTAAGCTACTATTTAAAAATAGATCAAATCAAGTTAAACCATGTTAATTTTGTAATGAAGTTACACATCCTACGGATGCGTGCCCTACTTTACTAAAAGATAACAATGAAGAAGTCATTGAAGTTATGAACCAATATTCTGGTCCTTCTAGAAACCAATATAATAACAATAATTATTACAACGGAAAATCAAATTCAAATCTTAGCTACGGTCCATAAAATCAAAATTATACCACTTATAGATCGAAAACACTGACATAATCAATACCTATGCAACAAATTCAACAAACTATTCAACCTATGCAACCATAACAAAACTATATAACTTAATGACCTAAAGTCATCAAACCTTTACACAAATTTCTCAAAATCAGATTAAAACTGATACGTCCATTAAAAACTAAAAAATGAATGAAGTCAAATGACTTTACAAATCAACAAGTTAAGTACTCAAACTAAAGTAACTACTCAAACTACAAACACTACTAATCAAGCACAAGTTAACGCTTTATTTTGTGAAAATGAAAAAGAAACAAATACATAGTAAAAAAACACCAAAATAAAGGTAAAAAGAAAACTAAAATACCTAAACAACAGAAAAAAAAAAAGATATGATGGCAAATGTCATTCCCACTAGAGAATGTATGGCCAAGCAAACTAAATATACACATTTTCTTGAAAGGTTATACTCATGGTATTTAGCCAATGTGGAAATCTATGAACAATCTTTACAAAATTTTGAATTAGTTTAACAAGACAAAGTAAACGATATTATAAGTTTAATGAAGATATACATTCTAACTCTACCATTCCATAATTATTAGCATACGCTAGGGAGGAAGAACCTAAAAAATACATATATGAACCATTTAAGAAATTAGAAATTAATGAAAATCTAGGACAAAAGATATCATCCTTAAAGAGGATTCCTGAGAAATGTTCCGACTCATGAATGTTTATCATACTACAATAGGCAATTCTTCTATTGAATTTGCTATATGTGATCTTGGAACACCAATCAATGTTATTCCACTAAAACTTTATGAATCACTGAAAATAAGATCGTTAACTAACACACCTATTAACCTGACTTTAGCAATAATACTATTATTAAATCGTATGGATTATTAGAAAACATCCTAGTACAAGTACATGATTTAGTATTTCTAGCTGATTTTTATGTCATGAAAATGAGAGATTCAACATCACCCAATTTTTTGCCTATACTATTAGGTAGACATTATCTCAAGACATGTAGAACTAAGTTAGATATTTTTGAAAGAATAATGTCTATGAAATTTAAAGATAAGATTGTTAAATTCAAGATTAGTAGTGAACACAACTATGATACTTTTGAAGAATATGAGGAATTATTCAATAATGAAATAGATGATAATGAATTTTTAGACTTAAACTATTATGATAATTTTAATGCTGAAATTTATGCAATTAATGTAGTAATAATGAAAACTGATAAAGGGATTCAAAAGAAAGAATCAGTTGAAGAAACTTTAAAAGAAAAGAAATTAACTAAAGAATGGAGAGTTAAGCAACTGGAAAATGGTAAAAGCTTTAGCAAGACGGAAGTTTCTAGATCCAAGTACAATAAGAAAAAAGAAAAAGTCAGACTTGAGTACTATAAAGCTTAATGATCTTGGAGGCATACACTTGCACATTAGAATCAAATGGGCTTGGTACTTTAGAGCTCAGAGTGATATGAACTCTAATGCAAATTTCATGCCCATACATTTCTTTCTACATACTCAATTGGAGTTGAATTTACTTGCTTCTCAATGATTCTCTTTGCTGGATGGAACTTCAATTCAACGAAATAGGAGTGGTCTCGGATGTGCCAGTTCAAGTGGACAACAACACCTTACCCATGGGCTTTTTGATAATGCCATACTTTATTAACGAGGATCCTCATTTAATTTTAGGACGACCTTTTTTAGCCACTACTCAAACAAATATGGATATTCTGAACAAAACAATTACTTTGACAATTAATAGCTTAGTACTCATTTTTAAGGATTGGCACTAGAGTGAAAAATCTTAAATTCAAGTTTAGGGATCTTACCTAATTCTAGAAGGGTTAAGTCGAGCCAATGACAGTAAACAAAAGCACTCTATAGGAGGCAGCCCATATTCTATGTTTATTTTATGTTTATTTAGTTTTAAAATGAATTTAGTTTAGCTTACTTTAGTACGTTTTTATTCACTCACTTTTCGACTCTTTTATTGGAAATATTTTTTGGATTTAAACTTTAAGGTGATTTCAATTGGGGGGTGATCGAGTTGTTTTCGTTTATATGGCCTTTATGCAAGTCATATTATTTACTTGCTTATATGTTTATTTGTTTATTTAATTAATAAAGCTATTTAGTTAGTTACATGTCCCGTTCAAACTTTCAGATTTTTAGTTAATTCTATCTTAATATGGGTTTTATGAATGATATAAAAGTTAATTATGAGATATATTACTAAAAAAATATAAAATAGGCCCAGAGATTCCTAGCAATTTGGATTAAAATTTAGTACAAATTGGTAGCGAAATGAGGAAAATTTAGTACAAATTTGGAGTCTTACGATTCCCAGTGATTCCATAATACTGGAGAATCGCTAGCAAAATCGGTGAAAATAGCAACTCACATTCCACCGATTCATATGCTGATTCACCTTACACCAGAATCGTTGAGCATGATTTTTTATTTTTCAAATCAAAACCCTAAATCGCCACACAGACTAAATCATTCACACTAGCAAACCATTACACCCTTTTCACAAAAATCCCAATTTCTTACCTAGATTCAACCATTCTAAGCTCAATTTCAAAGTATTTAAGTGGTTCCCACCTTAACCTAATATCATTAAAAGCAAAAAATTGGTTTTGGGGGTATTAAGCTAAACTATAGTTTTAGAAAATTTTGACTTGGAGCTTGGAGGGACAATCTAAAGGAGTTTAAGAGCTTCAGTCTTGGGAGATTCACTTCAAGAAGATAATTACATCAACCCTAACTCTTTACTTTAACAAATTTTTGATTCGAAGGATTTTCGCAAATTTTTCCATATTTTTAGAAATTGTTTTGTTGGAATTTGTTCAATTGTCTTGCCCAAATGGTTTTATTGATTCCAATACACTAGGAGTAGTGATCACATTGTTCATTAATTTGCAAATTCAACAATTTTGAAATTTTTGCTATATTTACTCATTTTTTCAAATGGTTTACAAAGCGAGTTTGAAATAAGTTTGGTGGTATGGTTATGGTTTTACTTCAATTTAAGCTGCTATGTTTTCAAAAAGATTGCAATTTGTCACCTAATTGCTTCACGATATTTAGAAAATCGATTTTCAACTTTATATTTTAGTTATCACTTCGATGTCAATTCTATTTTAAATTTATGATGAATTTCAAGTTAGCTTTCCAAATAGATTTCTCCTTTTTAAAATAAAGTCTTGAGTTTTACCAAACTATTTTTACAACGTTGTTTCTACCATTTACATGTTTCTATAGTTTTTGAACTTCTAAGTTTTGAAAGTTGAAACAATGGCCAAAGATAGAGGTAGAAGCTCTCGAGAGGAGAATGGAAATGCAAACTAGTTGAGAAACCCAAATAAAGATCCAAAGCTCGACCTAAACTAATTAGGCCAACGGGGATTTTGGTGAATAACCCCTAACCTAGAGTACCTAAACAACCTTCTCCACCCCTTAGTTTTACCTATAATTTAAAGGAAGAAGAAGAGATTAAGGAGACACCTACTATTTCTTTCCTGCCCATAACCTCATCAATGCTAAAGTTATTGCTTGGATGAATAGCGACATTAACAAGAATAGAAAGAATATACCAGAGATGGATTTCAACGTGAAAATGAAGCTAATTATGGGCCTAGGATTTTGAACATAATAAAGGAAAAAAACTGGGGATTGTTAACTAGGGATTACTACACCGATAATTACGTTGGGTCCTCGGTTGAAATAGGGTGTGCAATTTTAGTGAGAGAGTTCTATACAAACGAGCACTTAGATGAAAATAAGACAATAGCCATAATCCGAGGAGGACTAGTGGACTACTCACCCGAAAGAATAAACCGTTATTATGGTTTACCGAAATTTCATTTGAGACAAAATAACGAGTACCCAAAACCTGAATATATGTATTGACATGGATTTCCCCACGAGACCATTAGAAACAGTTTAGAGGCTATTTTGGGGGATGGTTTCTAATTTGATTCAGATGGGTACCCGAAATGAATAAAACCGAAGACTTTAAGAAAACAACCAAAGCTTGTAGTTTTTTCTTTAATGCGTGCCTACAGCCTAGTTTACTACACTACGACATAGTGAACTATAGGGCAACTCTTTTATACCACATAGTCCAAGGGATAGGGTATATCGATGTTGGCAAAATAATCTATGAATCGATTATGAATGTCATGACCACTAAGAAAAATGATGGACTACCTTTTCCCTTTATGATTACTGAATTTTACAAGCCAGATCGAGTTCCAATGAGAAGAGTCAAATTATATGTTTTCCCATATAAGACCATCACCGATGAATTCATTAAGAAAAGCAAGAAGTTTCTAGGATATGTTGACTCAAAGGAGGAATGAGAGAGAAACCTCACACAAATTAGAGAGATCATGGAGAGAAGAATAGTACGGGCAGAATATCGAAGAAATTTAGAGGAAATGTACAATGTAACCTATAATGAGCAGACAAACTAGAGCCCAAAGCCACCTGCAGAGGACTTCATTGGCATGTATGCATAGGAAACAAAAATAGGCATGATAAGGTCAATCTTATGTAATAAAATGAGAATTCTGAGACATCAAGAGTTCATGCTCTATAACTAACGCGAGATTTCTAGAATCATCTACGGGTCTGAGAGAAGCTTAACCAAGGAGTCTTTATTAAAGATAACTCGGTGGAGGGAGTACACTACACCTTATATGATCATGAAATGTGCTACTAGTCTCAACAACCTGATCATGAGGATGCTGGTGATGATGCGATATCAGGACGATGCTTCTGAGATTTTTATTCTTCTCTCTGTTATCTTTGTCCTGAGTGTTATTCTTGAGAGGTCTATTTTTCTAATCTTATGATTTGAATGGTCTGGTATATGTGCTTCTTTGATATAATACTTTGGTACGCTAATAATTGATACTTTGGTTTGATGTGCTTAATTCTATTTAATGATGCTTGAAAATGTTTAAATTTGTCAAAATTGTCTTTATTTATGCAATTCATTCATATGTTAGTTAGTATTTATTTAATTTATTCGTTTATGCTTCATGAGGTATTTTTATTTTTGTTGAAAACCCGACTTAATTTTTAAACCTTGAGGATAAGGTTTGGAATGAGTTTTAAGGTATTAGGTGAAGTGAAGTTTGAAGATGCGAAGTATGAAAAAAACGAGAGGTAGAATATAGTTGAACATTGTGAATATTTCAAAAAATTTCCACAATACATGTAATTTTTTCATCATTTCGTTTTGCTTTATTTAGTTAGAAATTTGAATATAATTTGGATTTGAATAGAAATGAGAGTGATATATTTTTATTACCCATGAAAATATAAATTTTATGATGGAAATGAATTGTAATTCCATATTTGACTTCACCTAGATTATGTATACACTATAGGAGTTTAGAGAGGATTGATTGCTTTGTATTAGACATTATAATGGTTAGAAGATCAAAAAGATAATGCAAGATGAACAAGACAATTTTTACGAATCTTGTTATACAAAGATTATGATCATATTTATATATATGGATTGAAAAGAGCTTATGCCACAATTGAGGAGAAAAATTGGAAATAGCCAATAAACTTTACTTAGTTGCAAAGAGTATTTCCTTGACTATAGTGAAAGTGAGAAGAGCTAACAAGAATTTTTAATGTAAAAAATAGAGAGACCCACAATTCCAAAGGATATGGAATAGGGACTCTAGTGGTTGGAAATATGAGAGGAATAATTCCTATAATAAGAATAACAGATTCCAAAGGAAATGGAGCAGAAAATTGCAAGAATACAATATAAAGAAGAAAATGAATATTTATATATAATTGAAGAAGAAAGAAAGAGAGATATAAGAAAATGAAGGAAGTTTATGAATAACTATTCAAATAAAAGATTTAACTTGAGTGCTTATAACTAAGTTAAGTGAAGCATATCTTTTTATTCCAACAAATAAATATGAACTAATTATTATTAGTGAATAAAAGTTCCTAACGACTTTGATTGTGGTGAAATTTTAGATATTGTTTGAAAATGAGATTGATTAAGTGATTTTTGTGTCTTGAGATTATATATTAGTTATCGTAAGTTTGATGCTTGTCAATGGAGATTGAGAAAACTTATGTAGTGTTTTGACCTTGGTAATTGGTTTAACTTTAAATTTTGAGGTGTATTGTATAATTAGGAGGTTGAAATGTCAAATAAAGGGATTGTTTTGTAGTTCTTTCTATTCTATCATGATTCTTGTTTTTATGAAGGTAATATGTTTTTATTTTAAATATCAATTCTGTTCAAGAATAGGAGTATATATTTATGAAATCAAAACGAGGGAAGAAAAAAGAATATAATTGAAAGTATTCCTTTGTTTGAGACGACAAAATAATGAGTTTGGAGGTATTTGACAAGTCAATAATTTAACATGTTTTATACTTCATTTTAGGACGATTTCAGATGTAAAAGCCAATATTACATGGGATTTTCTATTGTTTTGTTATTTCAAGTAATAAATGGAGAATATGAAGAAATGAACGAAAAAATGAAGATTATGAAGGAATTAAACAAGTGGAAAGAGTATGCAAAGAATGATCACCAAGGAAGCAATGAAGAACTAGAAAATAGCACTAGCGATTCTTAGCGATTCCTAAGGACTCAAAATCGCTAGCCGAATTAGTGAAGTCAGGGATCTCAGAATTAAGGATTTACCCAGTGATTCCGCTTACACATAAATTGGTAGGAATCACTGGAGAAGATTTTGAGAATTTAAGATAACTACGAGTTGTTTAAGTTAGCTTATGATGTTTACTACATAAAATACTATAAATACAAACTTAGGGTTACGAAATTACTTTCCCTTGAGCACTTATATCAATAGTCCATTGCTCTAGGAGTCATTTTTTATTGTTTTGGTTATTGCTTTATTGTTCTTTACTTTTGGATAAGATTTGAAGATTTAAAAGATTTATTCCAGAGGTATTTATCTATTTTTTATTTATATTATTGCAATGTTATTTATGATTATTGATTTAGTTATTGCTTCATTATTCCAAACGTGAACTAGATCCATTTTACTATGTAGTTATGATGAGAAGATTACGTGATTAATGCTTTAAACTAATCGTATTCTTTGTTTCACTGATTTTATAGGTTGTTATCTATTGATTTTAATCATTATCTTTGTATTACATGTATAGTCTATAATGTGTATTGTACTATTTGGATTCATTATCTATTTGAAATAGTAACAGAATTGTTTGAAAGGCAAACACCATTTAGATGTTTTAGGTGAATTTGAGATCTATATCTAATGTTGAAGTGGCTTTTCGAAGATTTTAGATTTAGTAGTTTGAAGTTTTCCTTAAATGTAATGCGGTTTTATTGCGTGAAGTAAAATCTTTGTGTATTCAAAGGGATTAACTCAATAATATTAGAACGTGATTTTTTCATCGGTATAAGGAGAACAAATGGCTGGCTAAAGGTTGTTTACTTAATTATGATTAGAGTTTAGTGATCTATGATACTTTATAAAGTATACACATAACTATATAGTAGAAGTTGCATGTTTGGGATGCAAAACATGTTTATGTTTCATTATTTTGGATGTTTATTTAGATATTTATTTATTATTGAATTGGATCTATTTGATTAATTGTGAATTTGGATTGTATTAGTTAAGTTAATATAGTAAGTTAATTATTATTATATTATAGTTAATTATTAGTTTGTTTGATTATTGCTTTTAATTAATTAATTAAAGTAAAATAAAATAATAAAAACCATTAAAAGTCATTTTTCTTTGAGAAGTTTGATAAATTTTTGTGGAGACGATTCTCACTTATCACTACTACAAAATATTTAAAGTATAATATAAAGAGAAAAATTATTGTACACGCTTAACACATGTCAGGCAAAACAGTAATAAATGATGAACCTCCACTGATACAATCTAGTGAAGAAATTTTAATGGAAATCGAGTCCTAGGGACAAATGAAAGCGACAGAAATTGGCGCTGAGGCGAAAAATGCAGAGATTGCTAAGGGTTCGAGATGGAGGAAACGGAGCATCTTTTGGGACTTGCCTTATTGGAAGACGAATTTGATCAGATATAACTTGGACGTAATGCACATAGAGAAAAATCTATTTGACAACATCTTCAAAACTTGTATGAGTATGCTAGGAAAGACCAAGGACAATGTGAAGTCCAGACAAGATGTGCGTGAAATTTGTCACTGCTCTTCTTTACAAATGGATGAAGTGTCGAAGAACTATCCGCTAGCATGCTACACTCTTGATAACTCTAGAAAAGAGAAATTATGCAAGTGGATACGATATTTGCTTTTTCCCTACAAATAAGCTTCTAGTTTAAGACGTTGCGTATGTCAGGCCCCACATTTCCCTGACTTCCACGTACCTTGAACCTATTCGCTGAGCTTCGTTCCGAGTGGTTTTGAAATCCTTGACGTTACCTAAAACCATTGAGAAATCCGGATAAGTTCCCTATTCGAATTTTGTAAGTTTTTGACCAATTTTTGAGTTATTTCGATATTCTCAAGTCTTAAAAATCCTGAATCCCTCCAAAATCGACCCCCTTGGATATTCAAACCCCAATTTTTACTACAAATTGTGTTTCGAAATTGAAGATTATCCTTGATTAGGCTTTTAAAACATAATTTAAAATTTATGATATTTTTAGATATCGTAACACATATTACGAGAGTATAAATTCTTGATAAAATTCCAAATAGCTCATTTTTCATAGAAATCCCCCATTTCTATTTATTTTTTCAAATATATAATTTTTCTATAATTGTTTTCCTAATTTCCAGAATTTTTCTTTATTTTTACTTGAAAAAGGATGGTTTGATCTCCTGAACCAGACCGGTTCGGTCAGGTCTCGGGATAAAACCTTTTCTTCTTCCTCATCTCCTCTGCTTTTCAACAGCCACAATTTTTTTATTTTGTTGATTTCGTTGAGTTTTGGCAGGTGAGTCATCTCCATCATTGTTAACAACAACACCACTAACATCAACAATCAACAACAATACAAAAACCAATAGCATCATTAACAACCCAACAACAAACAACTCCACAACACAACAACAACAACAACAACAACAACAACCATAAACAACAACAATAGTCCCACTTCGATTCGAAACCTTTCCCTCGGTATCTCTTTTTCACTCTCTCTCTCTGCCTCAATCGAACACCTCTCTGTCCATAAAATCTTTTGATTTTGATTTGTTGAGAAACAGAGGTAAGGCAAGGCGATTTTATTGATGATAAATATTTGATTTAATCAAGATTCGCATCGCACGAATCTAAAGGCAAATCTAATAATTCAATTTCATTATTTAATTTGATTTTTCTCAAGATACGTGTTGTGTATCTCGAGGTCGATCTTGTGGCTATTAACAAGATAATCACCACCTTTAACCGACTTATAAAGATAAATTATATTTGATCATGTTATGCATATCTCCATGCAAATCCAATGTATACTTTCAAATTTAATTTAAACTTTAGGATTCATTTATATATATTTATATATATAAACCATATATATGCTTATAAATATATATACACCTATTTATATTCGCGGGTATAAGTTCGCCACACGCGTCAAACACTATCCTCGAGCGCGCACACTATTGTACATCCTACGCGTGTCACCCTCGGCCCCGCGTGTCACTAAGCGCCTGCCAACTTATTAATTATTTTATTGAATTTCATGGTTATCTCCTCAATTTATGTCCAAATTAAATTTTGGAAAAATACCCCAATTTTGGTCAAAATTGATAACTATTTCCAACGCGCTCCGAAACTTACGGATACCATGTATACACTCCACTAGAGCCTATTTCGTGTCGAAATAATGTATAATACATCAAATAGGTACGCGACAAATAAAAATAATTAGACTTATGATCTCAGGTCTGTAATGCACAGGTCCCACCTCAGATACTTAAATCTCAAATTAAATCCGAAAATACTTAATTAGCCCCCAAATCAAGTGTATAAAATTCTCGGATGTCATAGCATAGACTAAAAGGGCCAAAAGTTGTTCGGGATGAAAGTCACGATTTTCTTGTTTTCATGCAAATACTGATTCCAGTAGCATTCTGAGAATTTCTTCAGATGTTGTTTGGGTCGCCTTTAGCGAGCTTAGTCAATTTTTCAATCACTGGCGGTTAAAAGTCTAACAGTCCAGGAAATGGCTCATTTAGAGTCTGAAACATCTCTAATAAGTTATAAATTGGAGAAATTATTTCCTCCAAGTTTCTTCGACTCAATGGAACACTTGCCAATTCACTTGCCTTTCGAGGTCGACTTCTTAGCCCAGTACAATTTCGTCAGATGTACCCGTTTGAGAGGTAATTTACTTATTCTTAATTGCAAATTAACCGGTTATGTCGTTCGTCAATAATCAAACTAGTTTTTATCATTAACATTAATTCCTTAGGTATTAAGCACTTGAAAAACAATATGCGGAACAAAGCGAAGGTCGAAGTATAGATGTGCAATGCATATTTGGTAGAGGAAACAACCTCGTTTTGTTCTTATTATCTAGAAGACCGCATTGCCGCCTTACACAATCGAGGTCAACGCAAGGACGACGATGGTGTCAGTTTCAATCCTCATTTCGTCAGTGACTTCTCCATTTTTACTTACCCAATATGTACTGTTGGTACCAGAAAAGAAAGATTTCAGATGAAACAAGAGTAGGATGCTGCACACACTTACATCTTATTCAATTGTCCTAAATTTGTGCCATACATCTTGTAAGTCACTTTAAAATGGCAATTTATTACATTCATACTTTAATAGTTCTAGTTTTTTTTCTACTAATGTGCGAGTATGAAATGTAGCCTATTCATCGATGAAGTACGTGAACATATGTCGTACGAGGAAGAGATGGATGTTAGTTATAATCTTGAGCAGAGTTTTGCTAAGTGGTTTTAAACATATGTAATATTAAATTATGTTATTTTCATTGATTTCCTTTATCTCATAACTTGTATTATAACTATTATGTATTCGTAAGCAAGCAAGACATAACATCATAGATGAGACACTTTGTCATCTTGCAATCGGTCCTATACGATTTTATGTCTTGACCCGGGATATGTTGTTAATGGGTACAAATTTCCAACTGTGGTGTATAATGCTAATAGAGCGGCACATGACAGTGGTGTTTCTGTGAAGGGCTCCAATTACGCCGATGTGTCCCACGACTTCTATGAAACACTACAAAAGGTTATCCAGATATATAGTGGCTTTAAGCGCAAGGTGTTGTTCAAATGTGAATGGTTTGACCCCACACAACTTGCGAGTCTAAAGACTCACCTTTCACTAAATTGGTTGAGGTTCATTAAACTCGATGGTATAACAAGTATGAGGCTTTTATATTGGCAAGGCAAGCCTGTCATGTCTATTATCTTCCATACCCCTCTATGAAGCATAGGCAACATGAGAGGTTAGTTGTTTGCTGCTATCAACCAAAGTTTATCGATGAGGGAATAGTTGTTGACGATGAGATTGTTCATTCGACTGACATGACATTACAAGCATAGAAACCAAACGTGCACATCTTTGCTAATCCAACTAATGACATTGGATTTCTAGTCAATCCAACAAGTTCCGCACGATCTATATACCGACAGATAGTGACAATGACAAGGATGTTAAAGTGTCAGATTCTAGTCTTGAAAGTGAATTTGAAATAGATAATAGCGAGTGACGTATGTTTTTTTACTCGTATTTTGTCATTTACGTCAATTCATATCTTAAATCAGATTACTTACGATTGTACGTAACATATTTTAGTAGACATGGCACAAAGACCCACATAAAAGATTTAGATGGACGTTGATCTTGACGGTCAGCCCCCGATAAGAGGTTGTGGAATACCTCCGATGGGTGGAGAAGCTCCTACTATTCATCAAGATCCACTCAAAGGTAAACAAGCTCTCACTATGCGAGAAAGAAGACCATTTAGAGGTTAAGGCCTATCTGGAGGGGGTCGAGCTACTTCAGAAGATAGAGGATCACCACTAGAGGGTCGCATGGGACCCATCATTTCAGTTGTGCCATTGTCCGATCGAGGTTTTGACATTATTTCACCGTCTTCATCTACGAGACCTTTGACGACACATATGCTTGCTATTTCGTCGACGGGCCTATCATCATCCAGTCACACCCCATCGTCACATTCTGAATATTCTGCTAGTTTTTCCAGACATGGCACTCCATCACCTACAATATATGCATCACCCGCACCATCTAGCAGGTCCCACGAGGCCATGGCAGCCCTTGCTCGAGTGCCTTGAAGGCACAATGGAGCTCTCCCTCCAGCCGCCCTCGCTACTCTCCTCCCACCAGCTTCCTCAGCAACACCTCAATGAGAGGAGGAGGCGCACCCTATATTGTTAGACTCCCTTTTACTATTGTGGCTGACGAGTAAGTTATCATTTCATTACAAATGACTAATTAATTATACGTACCTTAACTAGTTAGAACAAGAAGAAAATTTGACTAACTTGATCAAGTTGAAAATGAACAGGGAGGACCGCTGGCATTTACATCCTTCAGATGTTTATGCTAAGAGCATGACCAAAGTCTTCAAGCGGGAAATGTTTACTGAGGGGTACTGTTGGAAGTCAAAATCCGATCATCAAAAGGGTAGATATTGGGAGAGATAGAAAGTAAGTAAATTGACACTAAATGATTGAATAAATGATTAAATTAATTATTTCATTGAAAAAATGATAATTAACTATATTCATCATTTTTTAGCCATAATTTTGATGGGACCCATTGATTGATGACGCGATCATGAGAGACGCCTATAATGCTAATGCGTGTGTGAGGTATGATGCCTTGATGCACGAGCTCCGCGCCCTTAGCATGAGGTCAGATTTCGTGACTAGTGAGGCATGAACTAGATACCAGGAGTATTGGGCAAGCACAAATTTCAAGGCAAGGTCTTAGATGGCTTCATTTAAGAAAAAGAGCGAGAAGGACATCCCTACCATCGGTATTTTGAAGCACACCATTAGGTTACGGTCTTTTCGGGCACATGGATAGATATTGGTAAGTTTCATGGTTATTTGATGTTTCCTTAGAACTTATAAGTTTGTACATGATGAATTTGTTGTAAACTTTGATCTTTTGGGTGTAAAGTCAAGATAAGGATGATGTTACTCCTAATGATGTCTTCCTTCAAGTCAACACGAAAGACCATGATAAGGAGACAATGGCAGATCAGCGCGGTTTCATGTAAGTGTCTTGTTTATTAGCAATATTTTTTTATATTTACTGATTGAATAGATGTAACTTATTTATATTGGTTACAACCGAAAATATTAAAAAATCAAAAACACTTAATCGAGTATAATGGAAAAGTTTGGTCTATGTAGCCTACTCCAACCAATTTGGGATTGTCACTTTGTTGTTGTTGTATTAATATCAATCTCCCCAAAATGAAATGAAGTACATGAAAAAAAACAAAAAAAGTAAAAGACAAAAGTGCTAGAGGTTGCAATAACGCAAAAGCAATCAAATGCTCCCAAATTCCCAATCCAAGTTGGTGTCTAATCTTTGTTTTACCAATCTTGTCATTTCATTTGCCTTAATGATATAAATCTCATTTTTGGTTGCTCTTAACTTCTATGTTGTGATCTCATTCAGACTTCTTGACATTGTTTTATTCATTTTATCTCAAGCAGTTCTATATTTTAATTGTAATTTTTGAAAAGTAGTTGGTGTAAAATGTTTATTGTCCATTTGATCTATTTAAAAGTTGTTTCTATAATAAATTATGTTGATTGGTTAAAATGCATTAACTTAAATAAACTGCACATGTAAGTTCTGAATAAAATGCATCAACTTAAATAAGTAGATTTAATTTTCAAGCTTTGACGACTTTTTTTCGTATAGGCAGAGATCGAGAGGAGGTGTGAGGAGGACACTCAGGCTACTCCAGACCAGCCAGTGGATAAGGAGCAACTTTGCTACAATGGGACGAGGGACTGCTAAAAGGGGTGTGTCTATGGGATCGGGTCACATGGCAGCAAGAAGAGAAGATATGGAGATCTCGGTGCCAACATTTCCAGAGAGCGGATAGTTAAGCATTTGAAGTTCTATGCAGTCGTTCAGATGCTCACGCAGTTCGAGGTATCGTGAGAGCTGGTTGGGAATGCGCATGAACTTTAGAGTGAGCACATCCTAGGCACCACCACCACCACCACTACCTCAGGAGCATCGCCAGCAGGTTGGGATGGATCTGGCTCATTCATCGAAGCAGTAGCATGACGCTAATGATCATGACATCTAAGAGAGGATGGATGAGGAGCACCTTGGTGACAAGAGTTAGGTATTTTAGTTGGTTTGTACAACTTTTTAGTTTGTAAATAAATTTCAAACAACGTTTTGTGTATATTGATATCGAATTCTCTTTTTTGGGTTCCGTTTAGTATGATATTTGGTATTTTTTATGAATGAATGGTATGAAATTTTCTTTTGGAGGATGTTATAGCACTCCCTAGGAGTCGTTGTAGGGGGTGAAGGGTGTTGGAGAATGCTTTTAGGACTATTGCATGTTTTGTATGTAAGAGAACATTGGAACTAAATGTGAAGAAAAAAATTTGGGCATACAAACGTACTAGAAATGGAGTAGCAATGGAATGCAAGTAATCCTTAACTATTCGGTCTCTAATTAGCAACCGAATTAAAATGGTCGTCAAATGATTGTGGGTTTATGAGTTGAATTCTATTGCTATTACCTTACTAATTAGCAACGGAATAGCAACGTAATGCAAATATCTCATTGCTATTCTGTTTCTATTTAGAGATGGAATAGCAGTGAAATGATATGAGATTCATTGCTATTCTATTTCTAATTATAAACGGAATAGCAACAGTCTTCATAGCATTCCATTGCTATTCCATTTCTAATTAGCAACGAAATCCAATGATGTCCGTTGCTATTCTGTCTCTAATTAGAAATGGAATAGCAACGAAATACTTGCATTCTGTTACTATTCCATTACTAATTAGCAATGAAATTAAACTCATAAACCCATATTATGGTTGCATATAATTGGTGATTTGTTTGAAATCGTTCATATTTTGTCTCTGTTCCATATCTATTTAGAAATAAAAATTGATTTTCATTGCAAAATAATTAACAACGATGATTTTTCAAATGAATTTCATTACGTCACTATTCCGTCTCTGATGTTATTTTCGTTGGTATTTCGTTGCTATTTAGTTTCTATTCCGTTGCTAATTCATTATTTTTTGTAGTGGTTTTGCAACCAAACTTGTCACTTAAATCATAGTTATAATAATACTTTATAAAGTATTCTAGATCATTAAACCTTAATTATAAGTAAGTAAACAGCCCTTATCAAGCCATTAGTTCTCCTCTTATTGATAGAAAAGCCACGTTCTAGTTTTATTGAATTTACCCTTTGAATACACAAAAGAATTAACTTTAAGCAATAAAACCGCATTACACTTTTTGAAAACTTCGAGATACTAAATCTAATACCTTCAGAAAACCACTTCAATTTTAAATATAGATCTCAATCCACCTAGGACATCTAAATGGTAATAAACCTTATAACATATAGAATCAAAACATCACAATATACATTGGCCACTATGCATGCAATACCTGGATTCATGACTGCAATCCCCAAATAACAACCTATTAAATCAGTGAATTAGATAATAAGATTGATTTAAAACATTAAACAAAATCATCTCATTATGACTACATTGCGAAACGAATCAAGTTCATGTTCAAAGTTAGTTTAGAAAAATAAACTACTTACTCATAATCATAAATAAAATCATAACAAAATAATTGAAAGACATAATTAAAATACCTTATGAAAAGCTTGAATCTTCCAATCTTCTCCAAAAGTAATAAAAATAATAAAGAATGACATCCATACTAAAGTAAAAAGTGTTAAAACTATCAATGGCTCTTAATTTTGTAGTCTCAGGTTCATATATTTTGTATATAATAGAAATACTCCCTAAGATTGTGGTGAAGCCAAAATAGCCTTTATTACAAGTTTACCCTTCTAAGTCAAGTGTAACAAATATTTTTTTCCAAATCATGTCCTTACAACAAATAAGGGCATATTTGCCTTTTTTATTTTTTCGTGTTTAAAACAAACTAAATGCAATCACTTGACATTGAAGATCAAGTGTGGTGAGTGCCACGTGGTAATCCTCCAAGACGGTTGTGGTGAGGCCAAAATAACCTTATTTCCTAAAGTACCCTTTCAACATATATTTAAACTTTTGTTTTCCATCTCTTGTTCTTTTTCATCAAAAATGCAAAAACGAGTTTTTATTGGGTATAATTAATGACTCTTGAAATCTCTTGCAAAAAACATAAAATTCGATTTCTATAAAGTAACCTCCTACTATTTCTCAACTAATGTGAATAACTCCCCCAAAACTTTTGTCATCTCTCTCCCTCATTCTATTTCAGTAACTTATTTTACCTACGTTATTTAGGATTTAGAGCAATGAAACCGCCAAAGAAGAAAATGGCAATTGAATCTGAAGAGAAGAAAATAAAATATTAATAAATAAAGAAATAAAGTGGTGGCTGAAATCTAAAGAGGGAGAGGCTGAGAAGAGATATGGTGAAATATCAATCATTGAGGTCGTTGATTGTGACCACTCATGTTGGACTGCAGTGATTTTTTATCCATAGTACGCTTAGTGCTTGATAACTCTTTAATTATTAACGAACTGACTTGTTTTTTATCTTTTTTTAAGAAGGTTGTTCATTCTTTATTACTTAATTATAGGTGTAATGTGCAACAATCTATAAACATATATGATATATATCAACTTTATTTTTTACAATGCAATCTAACTAATTTGATGCACTGTGTATTATCAAGTATTTGTGGGGGTAAAAAGAGACATTGGTATACGCCGTTGTTTGAAGAAAGATTTTATTTTATTTTTATTTTCATAATAGCAAAGAACTGGACATAAAAATCAAAAGAAGATATGGATCTTATGGCAATTTGTGTAATATCTCTAAGCATTGAAGCAACTTACTCTATGATCTCCTTCGCACCTGATCATTGTAACATGTAAGAAAATTAATTGATTAATCAATCCTTTTTTCTCAATTGGGTTCTACGTAAATTTTGATGATTTAATTATCATTTGTTCCTCTTCATTTAAGGGCAGTTTTTTTTTCAAGTGCGAAGATTAGAGTTTTGTCAATAGAATGTTAGATAGTGCCATTAAAAAATGATGGAGAAAAAGACTTGATGAAGAGGGACTTAAAACCACCGATGTATGCAAGATGTAGATTTCTTATTTATTTATTTTTAAACAAATATTACTTTTGCAGAAAAGGTTAAAATATTATTATGTCAAAGAGGTGGCGGAACTATAAGTTATAACAATTTTACTTATGGAGACTTGATTCAAACAATTCAAATGACTTAATTAACTATATGTAATGATATACAACCTAAGAATCAATTAAATAAAGAAAATAAATTAAAAAATAGAGATTTAGGCGATTTTTATTATTAATTTGGACATGATGCTAAAGTAAGAACATCATCTAGTAATTCTAGAAATCAAAGACGACTTCACCGATTTTCTAATAATGAAAACCAAAAAGCTTACTATAAGACTAATAAACAACGAAAATACAAAAAGAAATATAATAAGAATATTATAAATAAAAATAAAATAAATAAATGTCACAACTGTGGAAAACTAGGCATTACACAAACAAATGTCATTAAAAAATAATAAGAAGAAAATTAATGAAATTCAAGAAACTAGTTCTTCGAAAACCTATCAATGTTTAGATAATATACAAAATACTTATACTTCTACCTCTGAAACAGCCAATGAAATAAATGTATCAACTGCACATGAAGAATTGATTCTAGAAATAGGAGAAAAAATAGCAGATCCTACTTTAAAATATAAATATTATACAGAAATCTTGAATAAAGCAATTAATGATGGGACAACACCTCTGGGGTCAAAGTCTAAAATAGATTTTCAAAAATAAATAGATTTACACAGTAATTATCATATTATGCAAGATGTTTTAAATGCAGTCAACAAAAAACAAGTTTTACCAACAGAATCCACAATTAACTCTTTACAACAAGAAATAAATCAATTAAAAACCAAAATAAAGACTCTTAAAGATAGAATGACAAAATTAGAAGAAGATAATGTCAATTCTAAGAATTTCTCAGTGTATGAAAATAATGTGTTTATAGAAACACTTACACATTATACTCATCAACGATGGTCTACCTCAATCACTTTAAAAATAAATGATTTTAAATATACAGGTCATGCATTGATTGACTCTAGAGCAGACTTAAACTACATAAGAGAAGGTTTAATCCCACTAAAATACTGTGAAAAAACTAATAGTCGAATTTCTACAGCATAAGGAAATAAATTGATCATTAAACTTAAAATTCCTATGACACATATTTGTAAAAATAATATTTGTATACCCACTTCATTCATTATTGGAAAATATCTTCAGCATGATACGCTATTAGGCACTCCATTTTTACAAAAAAATTCAACCATTCTCTGTCACTACAGAAGGAATAAAAACTTTGTTAGAAAATAAAGAAATTGACTTTCCTTTCATTTCACCACCCAAGAATAGATATCTAAATCAAATAATAAACCAAATAGAATATAAAAAAAACTATATAGGATTATTAAAATCAGAGATTAAAAATCTAAAGACGAACCAAATAATTAATACCCCATCTTTTCAATTAAAAATAAATATTTTTCAAGAATATTTAGTGAAAAAATGTTGTTCAGAAATCCCATTCGCATTTTGGGATTGAAGAAAGCATCAAGTATCGCTACCTTATATTGACGATTTCCATGAAAACCACATTCCTATAAAAGCCAATCCGTCTCAAATGAGTGATAGACTATTAAATCTATACGGTCAAGAAATAAAAGATCTTTTGCAAAAGAAGTTGATAACTCCATCAAGATCTCCTCGGAGTTGTACTGCTTTTTATTTCAAAAATGCCCCAAAATTAGATCGAGGATCACTTAGATTAGTAATAAATTATAAGCCATTAAATAAAGTATTAAAAACAATTAGATATACTTTACCAATAAAAAATGATTTAATAAAATGAAAAACTAATTCAATTATTTTTTCTAAATTTGATCTTAAATCTGGTTTTTGGCAAATACAGATTAAGAAAAAAGATAGATATAAAATTGCGTTTAATACCGTTTTTTGTCAATATCAATGGTATGTTATGCCATTCAGACTAAAAAAAAATGCTCCATCTAAATTTCAAAAGATGATGAATGAAATTTCTCATCCTTATCAAGAATATATTTTAGTATATATTGATGATATACTAAATTATTCTATATCTCTGGATAAGCATTGGAAACATCTAAATATATTTCAACAAATTATAATAACTAATGGTTTAGTATTATCTCAACGAAAAATAAAGCTTTTTCAAACATCAATAAATGGTTTTAAGATTACAAATCAAACCATAACCCCTATAAACCAAGTTATTGAATATTCAAAAAACTTCCCAGATCAATTCACAAATAAAAAGCAATTACAAATTTTTAGGATGCCTTAACTATGTAACATATTTTTATAAAGATGCAGCTAAAGATAGAAAAGTATTAAAAAGATCTTCCCAAAAAAGATGTAAAATTTTGATGGACTTTAGGTCATACTAAAGCCATTCAACTCATCAAGCCCAAAGTCAAATCTCTCCCATGTCTTTATTTAGCTAATCCTGTTTATCCAAAAATTATCCAAAACGATGCCCTAATTTAGGTTATGGTGGCATTTTAGTACAAAAACCTCCTCAGGGAAATGAACAATTAGTCTATTTTTCCTTAAAATTATGGAATAACACCCAGAAAAACTATGCAACGGTCAAAAAAGAGATATTAGCAATAGTCTTATGTGTTCAAAAATTTTAATTATATATTTTGAATCAAAAGGTTTTGATAAGAGTTGATTGCAAATCTGCAAAAGAAATACTTTTAAAGGATATTAAAAATCTAGTTTCTAAACAAATATTTGCCAGATGGCAAGCCCTTTTAAGTATTTTTGATTTTGATATTGAATATATTAAGGGAAAAATAATTCTCTTCAAGACTTTTTATCTCGAGAATTTCTCCTAACTCCTCAAATTCATTCTATACAGATTATGGCTAATAACGGCAAAACCCTCCTTACCTATCAAAAATCAACTTTTTCTAATAAATTCTTTCCTCTGTTCAATCAATACAATAAACCTGATGATCGTTCCATCTATCAACGAATTAATCACCATATAGTCAAACTTCTATAACATTCTCTTCTAGAACAATCTGTAGAAAATCAAGTGAAAATCCTTATGCCTCCCACTTATCACTTTATCCCAAAACGACCTCAAGGCTCAATGAAGTTCTATGAAGCTTTACTTTCTCAAACTCATTCCGTAATCTTTGAACATTTAAAGAAACCAGGGAGTGAAGAAATGACATACTCAAAAATTAATATTCAAAAGGTTCTTACAATGGAAAAATGGGCTCAACAGAGTCTTATCAAGCAATCACCCTTCACTTACCAATCAACGAAGATTTTAACAACTCATCCTCCTCTGTATGTCAGCTACAAGATTATATAGAAGCATGGAGAGCAATCATTTTCCACAAAGATCCTATAGAAGGACATTCATGATATATAACATTCAAAAAATCACTACGAATTACTTTACTATCCTAGTTCCTTCACGAATGGTGGCCAAGATTTGACCCAATAGAACAAATTCTACCATCCAAAGTCAATACTTTATATGAAAAGGAAAAACTTACATTTTTCCAATTTATTCAGAAATAAACCATTCCGTTGATCCTCAAGTGGAACGATACTACCTTCAAGATCACCAATACAGACAAAAGAACTTCCCATTATTTAATCCAAGAAATTCGTGCTAAGTGGTGGGATAAATTTGATGTCAATTATGTCAAAGAAGGTTCATTTACTCCCATCTAAGATAAACCTATTCCCATAACACCAGCAGATTTGTTTTTAAAACAACCATCAACACCTAAAACTTATAAAGAATCTAGTCTTCAAAAGGAAGAAACACCTGAAAAAATCGTTCCAACCATCATCTTCTAATCAATTATCTCCAGACCTCGCTACAACAATCCTTCAACATCTTCAATAAATTGCAGAATGAATGAAGAGAGTTGAAGAAATTCAATCAGTAACATCAAGAAATAACTCTTAAAAAGGGGCTAGTTCTTTATCTCCTGATTTCTTTGAACTCTAAATCAGGTCCATACTAACATTAAAACTTTGAGCCATTGTCGTAATCAGTCAATTAGGCCCATGCCAAAATCAATCATTCAGGCCCTTGCCTCCATGCTCATGCGTACCTTTAGGCCCATGCCATAAATCAAATTCAAGCCCATGCCTCAAGGCCTATCAGCCTGCTACTTGCTTACTATCTATCCATACATGACTACCAATAATTCAGCTCACAGGACCACCAATAATTCAGCTTTACATCAGCATCACTCATGCAACATAATAATTTCTCTACAAGCGCAAAACATGGCAATCGCATCATTCAGCCAGTTCAAAACATACAGCTATCCATCAATTCATACATAAAGTATTTGCCGTCAAGATATGTCATATTATCTTTTCTTTATTTTTGTAAAATAGTCTGTCAAGAATCTACTTTATTAAAGTAGATATGTCATGTTATGTGTTGAAGATCCTTCACGCCAATGGCTAGTTGGACTTCACTCCTAGTTCATAGTCAGTCTAGAATCATCTTTTCACGATGATGCATTTTTTCTTGTTTTTTCTTTTATTAAAGCATAGGTGAGTTAGTTGGACTATCTTTCCACGATAGTGCATCATTTGTCTTTTACTTTTGTAAGTGTATGCCATCACATTAAGTGTGGTATCTTTGATTGTGAGTCATACCTTTAGCATCTTTATCAATTGCCACAATTTTCTTATCTGTTTGGTTATAAATTCAAGCTTTGTTTGAGGAACTCCTCAATCGAAAGTTTAAGCTTCATATTTCTTCTTTTATTAGACTTTCTCTTAAAATCAGTCTTTCGCTTGAAACCATTGATCCCTTTAGTTTTTATCATAGAAATGTTCAATACATTCTTGCCAATTAGTTTTTATCATAGAAACCCTTAGTCAGTACATTCTCACCAATATCATCGTCACCTACCACCACCAATTTGGTATCAAAGCCAAATTCCTCCATCATCAACAAGTAATCAATCAATTCCTAATCAATCAATTCCTCAATTACTCCTAATTGTAAGTATATATTTTATATTTGTCTAAAGGATTTCAAAAGAATTTTGAATTAAGACTTTAATTTTGGGATTTTGATTTGAAAGTTTTTCTTTCATTTTTTAATTAATTCTTTTCTTGTTCACTCTTAGGGAATTAAGCTTAGACTTTCCTAGTCGTGTTGTAAGTCTAGCAGAAAGATAAGAGTAAGCCTAGCAGTAAACCGTTGACCAAGTTTAAACTTAAACCCTAAGAACAAAACATGAGTGAATTAATTAAGAAAATTAAATTTGCTCTTTCATATAAAAATCCAACTCCAAATTTGAATAATCATTATCTGCTGAAACCCTACATGACCATAAATTAAAGCTTGAGAAAATATAGTCAAAAATATATTTAACCAAATTGGTGGTGGTGGGTGACGACGATATTGGCGAGAATGTATTGAGCAATGGTTTATATGACAAAAACTAATTGGCGAGAATGTATTGAACATGGGTTTCTATGATAAAAACTTAAGGGATCAATAGTTTCAAGCAAAAGACTAATTTTAAGAGAAAGACTAGTAGTTTCAAGCGAAAGATTGATTTTATGAGAAAGGCTAGTAAAAGAAGAAATATGAAGCTTAAAATTTTGAAAGGGGAGTTCCTCAAACGAAGCTTGTATTTATAACCAAACAGATAAGAAAATTGTGGTCATTGACAAAGATGCTAAAGGTATGACTCACAATGAATGATATCACACTTAATGTGTTGGCATATACTTACAAAAGTAAAAGACAAATGACGCACTATCATGGAAAGATAGTCCAACTGACTCACCTATGCTTTAAAAAAAGAAAAAGAAAGAAAAAGACGCATCATCGTGGAAAGATGATTCTAGACTGACTATGAATTAGGAGTGAAATCCAACTAGCCCTTGGCGTAAAGGATCTTTAAAACATAACACGATGCATCTACTTTAATAAAGTAGATTCTTGACATACTGCTTTACAAAAAAATAGATAATATGACGTATCCAGACAATAAATACTTTATGTATAAATTGATGGACAAATATTTTTTCTGAACTGGCTGAATGATGTGATTGCCATGTTTTGTGCTTGTAGAGAAATTATTGAGCTGAATGAGTGATGCTGATCTAAGCTGAATTATTGGTTGTCATGTGAGATGAGTTATTGGTGGTCCTGTATGGATAGATAGTAAGCAAAAGCATGGGCCTGAATATGATTTATGGCATGGGCCTGAAGGTAGGCATGAGCATGGAGGCAAGGGCCTGAATGATTGATTTTGGCATGGGCCTGATTGATTAATTACGGCATGGGCCTGAAGTTTAAATGTTGGCATAGGCCTGATTTAAAGTGCAAAGAAATCGGAAGCTGAAGAACTAACCCCTTCTTTAGAGTTATTTCTTGATGTTGCTGATTGAATTTCTTCAACTTTATTCATTCATTCTTAAATTTGTTGAAGATGCTGAAGGATTGTTGTAACGAAGTCTGGAGATAATTGATTTGAGGAGGATGGTTGAATCAGTTTTTCAGGTGTTTTTTTTTCCTTTTGAAGACTAGCTTCTTTATAAGTCTTAGAAGTTGATGGTTGTTTTAAAAACATATATGCTTATGTTATAGGAATAGGTTTATCTCGGATGGGAGTAAATTAACATTCTTTGATAGAATCGACATCAAATTTATCCCACCGTTGAACATGGATTTCTTGGATTAAATAATGGGAAGTTCTTTTGTCTGTATATGGTGATTACTTCGCTGATAGATGGAACGGTCATCAGGTTTATCGTCTTGATTGAATAGAGGAGAAAATTTATTAGAAAAAGTTTATTGTTGATAGGTAAGGAGGGTTTTGCCTTTATCTGTCATAATCTGTATAGAATGAATTTAAGGAGTTAGAAGAAATTCTCGAGATAAAAAGTCTTGAAGAGAATTATTTTCTCCCTTAAAATGTTCAATATCAAAATAAAAAATACTTAAAAAAGCTTGCCATCTTGCAAATATTTGTTTATAAACTAGATTTTATACATCCCTTAAAAGTATTTCTTTTGCAGATTTGCAATCAACTCTTAGAAAAAACTTTTAATTCAAAATATTAGATTGAAATTTTTGAACACATAAGACTATTGCTAATATCTCTTTTTTGACCGTTGCATAGTTTTTCTGTGTATCATTCTATAATATTGAGGTATAACAGACTTATTGTTCATTTCCATGAGGTGATTTTTGTAATAAAATGCCGCCATAACCTAAATAAGAGGCATCAATTTGGATAATTTTTGGATAAACATGATTAGCTAAATGAAGACATGGGAGAGACTTAACTTTGGACTTGATGAGTTGAATGACTTTAGTATGATCTAAAGTCCATTGAAATTTTACATCTTTTTTTAAAAGATCTTATAAATATTTTTCTATCTTTAGCTGCATCTTTATGAAAATCTATTAATAGTTAAGGCATCCTAAAAATCTTTCTAATTGTTTTTTATCTGTGAGTTGATCTGGGAATTTTTCTAAAAATTCATTAAATTGATTTATAGGGTTATGGTTTGATTTGAAATCTTAAAACCTAAAAAATTTATTGAAGTTTGAAAAAGCTTTATTTTTTGTTGGGATAATACTAAACCGTTAGTTATTATTATTTTTTGAAATGTCTTTAAATGTTTCTAATGTTGATCCATAGATTTAGAAAAAATAAGTATATCATCAATATATACTAAAATATATTCATGATAATGATGAAAAGTCTCATTCATCATCTTTTAAAATTCAGATGGAGCATTTTTAGTCCAAATGGCAAAACATTCCATTGATATTGACCAAAAGGGGTATTAAACGTAGTTTTATATATGTCTTCTTTCTTAATCTGTATTTGCCAAAAATCAGATTTAAGATCAAATTTAGAAAAAATAATTGAATTGGTTATTCGTTTTATTAAATCATTTTTGTTTGATAATAGATATCTAATTTTTTTAATACTTTATTTGATGGCTTATAATTTATTACTAATCAAAGTGATCCACGTTCTAATTCTGCAACATTTTCGACACAAAAAGCGGTACAACTCCAAAGAGATATGGATGGAGTTGTCAACTTCTTTTGCAAAAGATCATATATTTCTTGATCGCATAAATTTAATAGTCTATCACTCATTTGAAACAGACTGGCTTTTGTAGGAATGTGGTTTTCATGGAAATCATTAATATAAGGTAGCGATACTTGATGCTTTCTTCGATCTCAAATTGCGGATAAGATATCTGAACAACATTTTTTAACTAAATGTTCTTGAAAAATATTTATTTTTATTTGAAAAGATGGGGTGTTAATTATTTGGTCTGTATTTAGATTTTTAATCTCTAATTTTAAGAATCCTATTTACTTTTTTTATATTCTATTTGTTTATTATTTGATTTAGATATCTATTCTTGGGTGGTGAAATGAAAGGAAAGTCAATTTTTTATTTTCTACAAAAGTTTTTATTCCTTTTGTAGTGACAGAAAATGGTTGAATTTTTTGTAAAAATGGAGTGTCTAATAGCATATCATGCTGAAGATCTTTTACAATAATGAATGAAGTGGGTATACAAACATTATTTTTACAAATATGTGCCATAGGATTTTTAAGTTTAATGATAGATTTATATCCTTATGCAGTAGAAATTCGACTATTAGTTTTTTCACAGTATTGTAATGGGATTAAACCTTCTCTTATGCAGTTCAAGTCTGCTCCAGAGTCAGTCAATGCATGAAATGTATATTTAAAATCTTTCATTTTTCAAGCGATTAGGGTAAACCATCATTGATGAGTATAATGTGTAAGTGTTTCTATAAACACATTATTTTCATAGACTGACAAATTCTCAGAATTGACATTATCTTCTAATTTTGTCATTATATCTTTAAAAGTCTTTATTTCGATTTTTAATTGATTTATTTCTTATTGTAAAGAGTTCATTATGGATTCTATTGGTACAACTCATTTTTTGTTGACTGCATTTAAAACATCTTGCATAGTATGATAATTACTATGTAAATCTATTTGTTTTTGAAAATCGATTTTAGACTTTGACCCCTGAAATGTTGTTCCGTCAGTGTTTGCTTTATTTAAGAAATATGTATAATATTTATATTTTAAAGTAGGATCTATTATTTTTTCTCCTATTTCTAGAATCAATTCTTTATGTGCAATTAATACATTTATTTCATTGTTTATTTCAGAGGTAGAAGTACAAGTATTTTGTATATTATCAAAACATTGACAGGTTTCCGAAGAACTAATTTCTTGAATTTCATTAGTTTTCTACTTATAATTTTTTAAATGACATTTATTTGCATAATGGCCTAGTTTTCCCCATTTGTAACATTTATTTATTTTATTTTTATGTACATTATTCTTATTATATTTCTTTTGTATTTTCGCTGTTTATTAGTCTTATAGTAAGCTTCTCGGTTTTCATTATTCGAAAATCGGTGAAGTCGTCTTTGATTTCTAGAATTCCTTAAGGATGTTCTTACTTGAGCATCATGTCCAAATTGATAAGAAAAATCGCCTAAATCTCTATTTTTCAATTTATTTTCTTTATTTAATTGCTTCTTATGTTTTATATCATTACATATGGTTAATCCAGTCATTTGAATTGTTTGAATCAAGTCTCCATAAGTAAGATTGTTATAATTTATAGTTCCACCACCTCTTTGACGTAATAATATTTTAACATTTTCTGCAAAAGATGGTTGTAGTCTTGTTATAAATCGTTCTTTCCAGAATAATGCACACGTTGTGGTTAATGTATATACTTTAGATAAGAAGGTGTCTTTATACCATCGAAAACCTGTTAATGTTGTACATTTTAAACTCTGTAATTGTTCTCTAGTTTTTCATCTATAGTGGATAACGTTCCTAAAACATGTCATATTATGTTAGTGCTTAAACATAAAATACCATTTGGTTATTCTTGTCATTGCGCATTTAATATTGGATTGTTATTATCATCATGTTGTATTGAATTTAAAATTGCTAATCGTTATTCGGCAGATAACGCATAGTTCCACCAGCCATGTAATTGACTAGCAAAACCAATTGCTATTGCACCGGTTATATTAATTTCGGGATGATTTTGTATCCTACATACCTTAGCATAAACTAACATATGTTGAACAACTTCTATTATTTGATATTCAGATAATCCATCTATAATTCATTCATAAATAGCATTTCTCTCAAATTTAATTCATTTGGATGGATTTTCTTCTAATAAAAAATAAACTAAAGATAGTCAAGAATAATAGTGTTTGGCCTTTTTTATATTATAGGTTGATTTCGTCGAGGCCTATGAATACGATGAATTTTTAAATCCGATAATTGGTCAGATTCGTTTATTTTTTCGTCAATAGAATTTAGCTCTAAAAAATCATCTGATTATTCTAATTGAGATTCTGATATAGTAGATTAATTTTCTAAATTAGCTATTACTGGAGATTAATCCTTTTTCTATTTTTCTGGAATCTAATTATAATGTATCTAACTTAGATGATATTGTTCGTATTAATTCAACTGAATATTTTGATTTTATACGAGGTAGAGATCATAATGTATCTGTTATCATAAGTTTTCTCAAAATAAGCTCATTGCTTGTTTGTTTACTTATAGATACTTCATTCTTAAAATATTTTAATAGGGTCGACAGATAAACATTAGTAAAGTTATTTTGTTTGATAATATGATTTAATTCTTTTCGTGATAAGAGTTTTTCTTCATTAAGACTTCATTTTAATGGAACTGCTTTGATATTTTTTGTTATTTTAATAGGAGCTAACGGGGGATGAGTCTGAATGTATTTCCCCCTTTAGATCCTTCACATATTGTGTTGATTTTATTTATTATTTTAGGACAAGATTGGGCTAAATAATCAAAAAATTGAATATTCTGTTTTGTTGATTGTACATAAGCAAAGTAATTTTTTTTTTATGGATGCTTATTGAGATTTAGAACATAATTTACAAAATATTGGAGTTAAAGGAAGTTTAAGAAATTGTTCTTTTAAATATTTGTAATCCCTTTCAAATGTTTCTTCTTTTTCTATTTGAACCATATTTATTTGATAATCATTAAAATCATTTATGGTAACATTATCTTTTGTAGGTGTAACAGGATATGCCACATGAGTTCGAATCCTAGAGGTTGATGCTCTTGCAGGTTGTGCTTCATATATATAATCATTATTCATAGTTGGTGTTGTTGAACAAGATTTTCGAGATGCAAAATTTATTTCTACTAACCCATCATCATGGGTTGTTATGGTATGATTTGGTCATTTGTATTATCTAGGGGTTTTCTTCTTTATTTTATCATTTATTAGCCACATTTTTGGTATATTACTATCTTTTCAATTTAATTGTTTTATAGTGATAAATTTATTTTGTATATTTGTTAAAAATAATATAGATGTCCCTTTTTGCAAATTAGTGTATGCAACAGTGGGAATTGTTATGTGCATTAATTTACAGTAAATCCTATGAACAACAACATTTGAACATACTCTTTTCATTTTGAATCCTTGAGTATATAGACTTAATTTTGATGCTTCATAGGCAAATTGATCGTGAAGACTTAATGTGAAGTTAGGAAAACAATTGAAGAAAATTGGACCTTCGGTCAAGCTTCCTTCAATTATTCCTAAAAGATAATCTTTAAATTATATATCTTTTATCCCTTACAGACGCTAAAATTGATGTGTTAAGTCCTGATGTAGTTAATGGTTTTATTGCTACTTAAATTAATCCTATATGCAAATATTTATATATATAATCTAATTTTTTCAGGAGAGATTAATAGTATTTCTTGACCTTCTTCGTCTATTGATTTGGTATTTTCTTCAATTTTAACTATAAAATCCTGATTTTTTGAAAAACAACCTTGAGTATAAATTTGTTTTGGATCTATTATAGGCATATCCCAATTTTGAAGAGATTGCTCTATTTCATTATAAGAAATTTCACTAATATTTCTTAAATCTATTTTTGACTATATTTTCTCAGGATTTAGTTTATGGTCATGTAGGAATTTAGAAGAGGATAATGATTCAAACTTTAGAGTTAGATTTTTAAATGAAAGAGCACCTTTCATTTTCTTAATTAATTCACTCATGTTTTGTTCCTAGGATTTAAGTTCAAACTTGGTCAACGGTTTACTGCTAGGCTTACTCTTATCTTTCTGCTAGACTTACAACGTGATTAGGAAAGTCTAAGCTTAATTCTCTAAGAGAGAACAAGAGAAGAATTAATTAAAAAATGAAAGAAAAACTTTCAAATCAAAATCACAAACTTAAAGTCTTAATTCAAAATCTTTTTGAGATCCTTTTGAGAAATATAAAATATATACTTTCTATTGAAGTGATTGAGGAACTGATTGATTACTTGATGATGGAGGAGGAGGAATTTGGCTCTGATACCAAATTGGTGATGGTCGGTGACAACAATATTGGCGAGAATGTATTGAAAAAGGGTTTCTATGATAAAAACTAATTGGCGAGAATGTATTGAACAAAGGTTTCTATAATAAAAACTAAAGGTATCAAAGGTTTCAAACGAAAGACTGATTTTAAGAGAAATACTAGTAGTTTCAAGCGAAAGACTGATTTTAAGAGAAAGGCTAGTAAAAGAAGAAATATGAAGCTTAAACTTTTGAATGAGGAGCTCCTCAAAAGAAGCTTGTATTTATAACCAAACAGATAAGAAAATTATGGTCATTGACAAATATGCTAAAGGTATGGCTCACAATAAAAGATACCACACTTAATGTGATGGCATACACTTACAAAAGTAAAAGACAAATGATGCACTATCATGGAAAGATAGTCCAACTGACTGACCTATGTTTTCATAAAAGAAAAGGCAAGAAAAAGAAGCATCATCATGAAAAGATGATTCTAGACTGACTATGAGCAAGGAGTGAAGTCCAACTAGTCCTTGGCATAAAAGATCTTTAACACATAACACGACGCATATACTTTAATAAAATAAATTCTTGATAGACTGCTATACAAGAATAAAGAAAAGATAATATGACGAACCTAGACAACAAATACTTTATGTATGAATTGATGGACAATTGTATGTTCTGAACTGGCCGAATGGTGCAATTGCCATGTTTTGCGCTTGTAAAGAAATTATTGAGTTGAATGAGTGATACTGATGTGAGTTGAATGAGTGATGCTGATGTAAACTAAATTATTGGTGGTCCTGTAAGGATAGATAGTAAGTAAGAGCCAGGCTGATAGGCTTGGAGGCATAGGCCTAAATATGATTTATGGCATGGGCCTTAAGGCAAGCATGAGCCTGGAGGCAAGGACCTGAATGATTGATTTTGGCATGGACATGATTGATTGATTACGGTATGGGCATGAATTTTTAATGTTGGCATAGGCCTGATTTAGAGTTCAAAGAAATCAGCAGCTGAAGAACTGGCCCCTTCTTAAGAGTTATTTCTTGATGTTGGTGATTTAATTTCTTCAACTCTCTTCATTCGTTCTTCCATTCTAGAAGATGCTGAAGGATTGTTATAGCGAGGTCTGGAGATAATTGATTAGAGAAGGATGGTTGAGTCAATTTTTCAGGTGTTTCTTCCTTTTGAAGACTAGCTTCTTTATATGTCTTAGGAGTTAATAGATGTTTTAAAAATAGATCTACTGGTATTATGGGAATAGGTTTATCTTGGATGGGAGTAAATGAACATTCTTTAATAGAATCGACATCAAATTTATTGCACCACTTAACATGGATTTCTCGGATTAAATAATAGGAAGTTCTTTTGTTTGTATTAGTGATCTTGAAGGTATTATAGTTCCACTTAAGGATTCATGGAATGGTGTATTTCTGAATAAATTGAAAAAATGAAAGTTTTTTCTTTTTCAAATAAAGTCTTGACTTTGGATGGTAGAATTTGTTCTATTAGGCCAAATTTTAGCCACCATTCATAGTGGAAGCAGTGTGCTAAGGTAATTCGTAGTGAGTTTGTGAATGTTATATAACATGAATGACCTTCTGTGGGATCATTGTAGAAACGGATTACACTTCATGCTTCTATATAATCATTGTATCTAACATACAGAGGAAGATTAGTTGTTAAGATTGTCATTGATTGGTAGGTGAAGGGTGATTGCTTGATAAGACTCTGCTAAGCCCATTCTTCCATTATAAGAACCTTTTGAATCTTCATTTTTGATTATGCTATTTCTTCAGTCCCTAGTTTCTTGAAATGTTCAAAGATTATAGAATGCTTTTGAGAAAGTAAAGCATCATAGAACTTCATTGAGACTTGATATCGTTTTGGGATAAAGTGATAAGTGGGAGGCATAAGGATTTTGACTTGATTTTCTATGGATTGTTCTAGAAGATAATGGTCTAGAAGTATGACTATATGGTGATTACTTTGTTAATAGATGGAACGGTCATCAGGTTCATTGTATTGATTAAACAAATGAGAGAATTTATTAGAAAAAGTTGATTTTTGATAGGTAAGGAGGGTTTTGCCTTTATCACTCATAATCTGTGTGAATGAATTTGAGAAGTTAGGAGAAATTCTCAAGATAAAAATTCTGGAAGAGAATTACTTTCTCCCTTAATATATTCATTATCAAAATCAAAAATACTTAAAAGAGCTTGCCATCTTGCAAATATCTGTTTAGAAACTATATTTTTTATATTCTTTAAAGGTATTTCTTTTGCAAGTTTGCAATCAACTCTTATCAAAAACTTTTGATCCAAAATATCGTATTAAAATCTTTGAACACATAAGACTATTGCTAATATCTATTTTTTGACCGTTGTATAGTTTTTCTGGGTATCATTCCATAATTTTGAGGTATAACAGACTAATCGTTCATTTCCATGATGAGGTTTTTGTAATAAAATGTCACCATAACCAGAATCAGAGGCATCAAATCGGATATTTTTTGGATAAACAGGATTACCTAAATGAAGACGTGGGAGAAACTTAACTTTGGACTTGATGAGTTGAATGGCTTTAGTATGATCCAAAGTCCATTGAAATTCTACATCTTTTTTGAGAAGATCTTGTAATATTTTTTTCTCTTTAGCTACATCTTTATAAAGATTTGTTAAGTAGTTAAGGCATCCTAAAAATCTTTGTAATTGTTTTTTATTTGTAAGTTGTTTTGGGATATTTTCTAAAAGTTCAATAACTCGATTTATAGGGGATATGGTTTGATTTGTAATCTTAAAACCTAAAAAATTTATTAAAGTTTGAAAAAGTTTTATTTTCATTGGGATAATACTAAACCATTAATTATTATAATTTGTTGAAATGTGTTTAGATGTTTCCAATGCTGATCCAGAGATTTAGAAAAAAAAATAAGTATATCATCAATACACACTAAATTATATTCATGATAAGGATGAAAATTTTCGTTCATCATCTTTTGAAATTCAGATGGAACATTTTTTAGTCCGAATGGCATAACATTCCATTGATATTGACAAAAAGAGGTATTAAACGCATTTTTATATTTGTCTTACTTTTTAATCTGTTTTTTCCAAAAATCAAATTTAAGATCAAATTTAGAAAAAAAAATTGAATTGGTTATTCGTTTTATTAAATCATTTTTCTTTGGTAATGGTATCTAATTGTTTTTAATACTTTATTTAATGGCTTATAATTTATTACTAATCCAAATGATCCTTGTTCTAATTATGCGGCATTTTTGACATAAAAAGTGGTACAACTCCAAGGAGATCTGGATGGAGTTATCAACTTCTTTTGCAAAAGATCTTTTATTTCTTGATCACATAGATTTAATAGTCTATCACTCATTTGAGACGAATTGGCTTTTGTAGGAATGTAGTTTTCATGGAAATTATCAATATAAGGTAGCGATACTTGATGCTTTCTTCGATCCCAAAATGTGGATAGGATACCTGAACAATATTTTTTAACTAAATGTTCTTGAAAAATATTTATTTTTATTTGAAAAGATGGGGTGTTAATTATTTGGTCTGTCTTTAGATTTTTAATCTATGATCTTAAGAATCCTATATAATTTTTTTTATATTCTATTTAGTTTATTATTTGATTTAGATATCTATTATTGGGTGGTGAAATGAAAAGAAAGTCAATTTCTTTATTTTCAAACAAAGTTTTTATTTCTTCTGTAGTGACATAAATGGTTGAATTTTTTGTAAAAATGGAGTGCCTAATAGCATATCATGCTGAAGATCTTTTACAATAATAAATGAAGTGGATATAAAAACATTATTTTTACAAATATGTGCCATAGGGATTTTAAGTTTAATGATGGATTTATTTCCTTCTGCTATAGAAATTTGACTTTTAGTTTTTTCACAGTATTGTAGTGGGATTAAACCTTCTCTTATGTAGTTTAAGTCTGCTCCAAAGTTAATCAATGCATGACCTGCATATTTAAAATCTTTTATTTTTAAAGCGATTTTGGTAAACCATCATTGATGAGTATAATGTGTAAGTGTTTCTATAAACACATTATTTTCATACACTGAGAAATTCTTAGAATTGACATTATCTTCTTCTAATTTTGTCATTCTATCTTTAAGAGTCTTTATTTTGATTTTTAATTGATTTATTTCTTGTTGTAAAGAGTTAATTGTGGATTATGTTGGTAAAACTTGTTTTTTGTTGACTGCATTTAAAACATCTTGCATAATATGATAATTATTGTGTAAATCTATTTGTTTTTTTTAAATCTATTTTAGACTTTGACCCCTGAGGTGTTGTCCCATCATTGTTTGTTTTATTCAAGATTTCTGTATAATATTTATATTTTAAAGTAGGATCTACTATTTTTTCTCCTATTTCTAGAATCAATTCTTCATGTGCAGTTAATACATTTATTTCATTGGCTGTTTCAGAGGTAGAAGTACAAGTATTATGTATATTATCTAAACATTGATAGGTTTTCGAAGAACTAGTTTCTTGAATTTTATAAATTTTCTTCTTATAATTTTTTAATGACATTTGTTTGCGTAATGCCTAGTTTTCCACATTTGTAACATTTATTTATTTTATTTTTATTTACATTATTCTTATTATATTTCTTTTTGTATTTTCGTCATTTATTAGTCTTATAGTAAGCTTCTTGGTTTTCATTATTAGAAAATCGATGAAGTTGTTTTTGATTTCTAGAATTCCTAGAGGATGTTCTTACTTTAGCATCATGTCCAAATTGATAACAAAAATTGCCTAAATCTATATTTTGCAATTTATTTTATTTATTTATTTGCTTCTTAAGTTTTATATCATTACATATGGATAATCCAGTTATTTGAATTGTTTGAATCAAGTCTCCATAAGTGAAATTGTTATAATTTATAGTTCCGCCACCTCTTTGACATAATAATATTTTAACCTTTTCTGCAAAAGATGGTGGTAATCCTACTATAAATCGTTCTTTCTAGAATAATGTATCTGTTGTGGTTAATGTATATACTTTAGATAAAAAGGTGTCTTTATATCATCGAAAATCTATTAATATTCTACATCTTAAACTCTATAATTGTTCTCTAGTTTTTTCATCTACAGTGGATGATGTTCAAAAAAAAATGGCATATTATGTTAGTGATTAGACATAAAACATCATTTGGTTGTTCTTGTCCTCGCGCATTTATAATTGGATTGTTAGTATCATCACGTTGTACTGAGTTTAAAATTTTAAATCGTTGTTCAGAGATAATGCATAGTTCCATTAGCCATGTAATTGACCAGTAAAACCAATTGCTATTGCATCGATTATATTAATTTCTGGATGGTTTTGTATCCTACATACCTTAGCATAAACTAACATATGTTGAACAACTTCTATTATTCGATATTCAGATAATCCATCTATATTCCATTCATAAACAATATTTCCTTCAAATTTAATTCGTTTGGATGGATTTTCTTATAATAACAAATCAACTGGAGATGGTCGAGAATAATAGTGCTTGGCCTTTTTATATTATAGGTTTGATGTCTTCGAGGCCTATGAATATGATGAATATCTAAATCTGATGATCGGTCATATTCGTTTCTTTTTCCGTCAATAGGATTTAGCTCTAAAAAATCATCTGATTGTTCTTATTGAGATTCCGATATAGTAGATTGATTTTCTAAATTAGCTATTACTGGAGATTTATCATTTTTGTCTATTTTTCTAAAATCTAATTGTAACGTATTTAACTTAGATGCTATTGTTTGTATTAATTCATCTGAATATTTTGATTTTATACCAGGTAGAGATCCTAATGTATCTTTTATCATAGGTTTTTTCAAAATAAGCTTATTGCTTGTTTGTTTAGTTGTAGATGCTTCATTCTTAGAATGTTTTGATAGGGTCAATATATAAACATTAGTAAAGTTATTTTCTTCGATAATATGATTTAAATCTTTTCGTGATATGGGTTTTTCTTCATCAAAACTTCCTTTTAATGGAACTGCTTTGATATTTTATGTTATTTTAATAGGAGCTAACGGGGATGAGTCTGAATATATTTTTCTCCTTTAGATCCTTCCATATAGTGTTGATTTTATTTATTATTTTAGGACAGGATTGGGCTAAATAATCAAAAAATTGAATATTCTGTTTTTTTATTGTATATAAGCAAAGTAATTTTCTCTGGTGGATGCTTGTTGAGATTTTGAACATAATTTACAAAATATTGGAGTTAAAGAATGGTTACGAAATTGTTCTTTTAAATATTTGTAAACCCTATCAAAGGTTTCTTCTTTTTCTATTTGAACTATCAGGGGTGTATTCAATTGAGATTTTAACGAACTTTTGGTTACTTTTAATTACTAAAAAAGTTTAGGTGTATTCAACTAAAACTTTTAGAGAGTTTATAAAAGTAAGGTGTATTCAATGTGAACTTTTATAGACTTTTTAAAAGTCTATACAAGTTTTGAGGTATTCAATTTAAACTTTTAGAGAGTTTATAAAAGTAAAGTGTATTTAATTTTTTGGTGACTTTTATGGTTTGGTAACAAATCTCGACTTTTATAGACTTTTTGTATAAAAATACACATAAAGAAATCTTCAACTTCTCTTCACCACAACCCAGAAACTTTTAGAGACTTTTAATTTTTGTTGGTTCCTTTATTCAATAAGGACTTCATTGTTCACAAAATATTTTCTTATTAATTGTTTTTATCAACTTCTCTAACCACTCCACAACTAATGGATTTCATTGCTTACTCATTATACTCTAATGTCTATGTTGATGAAAATGAAAATGATGTCGTTATTAACAAGATCTCATTCTTGCATCATTGTACATTTTTTATAAGATTTTTTTACGAAGAAGCTTCGTTTATTAAGTGTATAATTATAATCTCAAAAGGTGTAATATTATTATTTTTGGAGAAGATAATCGTATTTTTTTTTCAAATGCAAGAAGTGCTTTTTAAGAAATTTAAACTATCATTCTTAAGGAAAAAATATAAGTTTTTTTTATGTAAGTAAAAAAAAGTGCAAAATTTTTACACAATGATCTTATTTGATTCTTTTTTGCCACTAAAAGATGATTCATTTACCTATTTATTTTGTTGATATTTATTTACTTATTTGTTATGTTACTATCTTGATAGTAATTCATTAATATGTATATATGATTTTTTTATTAAAATACAAAATACTTTTTAAAAAATCAGTAATAGTTCTTAAGAAAAAGAAATGTAAGTATTCAGCTATTTTTTATAATAAAATGCAAAATATTGTTTCAATATAAAAATCACAAAGATTTACTAGTATCAATCAAAATCATATTTAAAAAGTTTACAAAAGTCACTAAAATTCTTAAATGTTAATAAAAGTCATCAAAATGAAGTTTACATAAAAGTTTATCAAAGTCATTAAAAGTCTACGAAAATCTACAAACTTCATAAAAGTCATCCACTTATAAAAGTAACCAAAAATCTATTAAAATCTCAATTGAATACACCCCTGTATATTTATTTGATAATCAGTAAAATCATTTATGGTAACTTTACCTTCTGTAGGTGTAAGTGGATACGCCGTATGAGTTGGAATCCTAGAGGTTGATGCTCTTGCAGGTTGTGCTTCATATATATAATCATTATTCATAGTTAGTGTTGTTGAACAAGATTTTCGATATGCAAAATTTTTTTCTACTAACCCATCATCATGAGTTATTATGGTATGTATTTGATCATTTGTATTATCTGGGGGTTTTCTTCTTTATTTTTATCTTTTAATAGCTACGTTTTTGGCATTTTAATATCTTTCCAATTTAATTATTTTCTAGTGATAACTTTATTTTGTATATTTATTAAAAATAATGTAGATGCCCCTTTTTTGTTAACCTTTTTGTTAAAAATATTTAGAGAAGCTTAAGGAAAAAAAAAATTAGAGCAAGAAAGAGAGATAAGACATTTCTAACATATTCTTGGAATTTCTCAACCATTTAGTACTAAACTCGCAATCATAAAAGGTATAAATATAACATTGGGACATCATCAATAACAAATATGTTTTTTTAAGCCTCTAAAATCATGCTTTTTGCAGCGGCCCTTTTTTTTGCTTGTGACAACAACTTGACTTTAGTTGTAGCCTAACATAAGTTAAACATGATTCATTGAAAACTCTAAGTTACAAATCTTAAACTTCAAACAAGTAAGATTTTATCACACAAAGTGAGATGCGTTATTGTAACCTAAGTATTTCCCTAAAAATCAAACAATCAATTGATAAACAATGTAGAAGAAATTAAACAATCATTAAAAAACCACGACCTTGTTAACAAAAAAAAAAAAAAAAAAAAAAAAAGTAGGTATAAGTATGAGCGCTTCTAAGCATTTTTTGTATGAAGTCCCACAATTGCAAAATAAAAACCTTTACGATTCAAAATAAGAAATCTAACATGTAAAACAGAAAAGATATTTAAAAAATACATAGAATATTTGTGTCCTGAAAAAGTAATCTTTCTGTTGGGAAATATTTACTTTTTTTTTTTACTTTGCTTACTATTGTTTTTGTAAATGTTTATTCTATCTTAATTAAATGTTGTCCAAAATATTTGTGTGAGCAACGAAATTGAAACTCGATAAATATCACTTAAAGACGAACAAAATAAACCCTCAATTATGATTTAGACTACATTAAGTTAGCGATTATTAATGGTTTGTTAGCATACATCACTATTGTGTCTTTAATTAATGTCACAATGATAAGTTAGCCAAAGGAATCTGTTTATTACCATTAGAATGAAGCTGATGCAAATCAATGCAAAATGAAATATGCAAAATGTCAAAGGATCCAAGGTTTGTCATTTGCATTAGTTCCTTAATTTTCTTATTGCTTCGTAGGTATGTAATCGGAAGGTTGTTAATAACTTTAACTATACATGAAGCATCACTTTGTGATGATGAGAAAGCTAGGGAACTCCACCCAAAAAAATATATGGTGTCTAGAAAAGCAGCATCGGATGTTGAATAATGCTCAACTTAATAAATAATAATAAGTTCATAGCTATAAAATTGATTGATCTTCTATATTATTGCATCATATAATTGTTAATATATAATCTCAACAGCTTCTTCGTATTTCTTTTCTTAACCTTATCTTTATTTGGCTATCTCGGAATCTAGTAAAAAAAATTTATAGGTGAAACTTTTGAAGAAATTTCTCTAGTGTGGATGGCCATGCTTTTGGTTTTTTTTATTTTATTTAATACGTATGTTCATATAGTTATTTGAACCTTTTTTTGTTTAGGGTGCATAACTTATTAATTGTTTGGTGAGAACTTATGAGTAGTGTTCAATGTGTGTGTCAAAAGTATATGTTTTTAGCTAATATCTTTGTTTTATGTGGCTTTGATGATGGTCTGTTTGATCTTGTTTATACATCTTTTTTAGGGAGAGATTGTTTAGTCAATAAACAACAATAAAAAATGGTCTTCTATGATTAAAATGAAGCAATTGTTGCTTTAACTTTTGCTATGTAATGTCAAGCCAATAAGCCAGTGCCACGACCAAGGAGTAGATGGTTGCTCCTGGTAAGTTATTCTTCCGAGCTTTGACTGTTAACCATGATCTTTTGGTTGTTTCAACGTTTGCTATGTAATGTGCTCATGTTTTCTTTTTCTAGTACATCATTGTTTTATAGCGCTATTGGTTTCTCTTTTGCAATTTATGTTCTTCTACATTTTTCTTCTCATTTTCTTTATAAATCATATTAGGCCTTTTCATTTTTATACTTTTTATTGTGATTTATTGGATAGGTGAAGCCAGATCGAAATAAGGTCGAACTACAAAATGGGCATCAAAGCGTTTCATTGCTGGGTTGGTTTGCTTTTCTTTTTCTTTTTCATTTAAGGTCGAACTATATCATTTTCTTACTTAAGTAGTTTTAAAATTATTAAATAGTGGAATGTAAATGAGACGAAACTTGAGTAGTAAAAGAGAAAATAAGAAAGAAGTGGCTCAAACACTTTTTAGGTTGAACAATATTTGAGAATTGATGCTGACTGAATTCATTTTACAAGTTGTTAAAATGTTTCAGGTATATTTTTCAGGACTAATTAGGGGGTGTATTCAATTTGGCAAATCCATGGATTTCTTTAAATGATGGATTTGGAAAGACTTGATCCAAATCCATCCAAATCTTATGGGTAGGGGTGGGATTTGGTTATGTGTATTTTTTAAATAGAAATCCACCAAAATTCATTAAAATCCACTCAAATCCTAATGTCTTTAAAAATTGAATACACCTAGAATTTTTACAAATCAATTAAAATCCATCAAAATCCTAATTGAATACCCCTTGACTTTTTAAAAGTCCATTAAAATCATTTGAAATCCAAATTGAATACACCTCGATTTCGAAATCCTCCAAACTCTTTTAAAATCCTTCCAAATCATCTAATTGAATACACCCTTAAGGTCATGCTAGTATACAAGAAATCATTTGATCTCCACTTGCATTATATCAAGGCCACTAGGTGATTTTCAATTTTGTTTTGCCAAGTTAATTACATCCTTCTTATAGGAGTGCCCTTGCATTTTTATTTTTATTTTCTTGCTCTAATAATATGTTTATGAGCTATAAATTGGCATTGTTAATGATTTAGCAAAAATCTTATCATATGACATTCCTCTTAAACCTTTTATTCTAGGACATTCTAATCTTTTAAGTTGCATCACTTGTTAGTATCTAACGAGTTTTTTTGCTTTTTATACACAAGTTTTGTTGGAGCATGTACACAAGATCAATCAACAAGCATTGTTCATCTTATAATTTTGGTTGATAAAATAGAGGTTTTCATTTGTTGTTTTATTATAAGTGATTGCATGTTTACCTTATAATAAGATCCGTATGTATTTGTTGAAATATCTTAAATATCACTAGTCGGTCATTATACTAGGAAGTATAATGAATTAATACTAGTGTGAATTTGTTGGGTTTCGGGGATCAAGTGCAGCGGAAGTTTTCGAAACCTTTTCGAATATCTCCTAACCACAATCCTAACAATTTCATTAAACTGATGTACCAATAGAGAGAAACCATACCTTAACAAGAACAACTCCATGTCTGCCTTGTTTGGTGTTGATCGATTATTTCAAGACGCTGCCAAAGACGAACGTCCTCTATCAGATACCCACACACGAACGGAAGATCACGATCCCGAGTGCTAGCCCCAAAAATTCTAAGGGAAAAACTCTCACAAAAAATATCTAGATAAATCACTACAATAACTGTGACCCTATATAGGTCGAGTTATAAAAGACTCCATCTCGTAGTCACACTCCAAATAGAATCTTAGATAAAGTCTAACTCTAAAAAGGATAGAGTCGTAGATAATCTACAATTACTAATTCAACAAGAGTTTTAATTTATCTAAAACTCAAATAAAAATTAAAGTCATACTATAATTCCAATTAGAGTCCTATTCATAATAGAATTTACAAAGAGACAACATTTCTAGTTACACTAAAAATGTAGGAGAGTTTTGAATCCTAGTCAAACTAGGACATTTAATGAGAATCTTCTAAATGAATTTCGTCAAATAAAATTCATCAACCTAGAAAATATTAAAATCGCACAAATCTGTTCTTTGAGTATGACCCAATAAGTCCATACAAAGTTGGCAGTGAACCAAAAACTCTTTTTGGCATACAAATCATAAGCGGCCTCTGCAAGATATTATGACTATCCAAGTTGCATGAAGATCAATAAATCGATACAACCTAATAGAACGTGTATATCATATCCATTTGTCACGCGATATCTTTTGATTGAACATAATACATGGAATGTCACCCTTATAGTTCAATCTACTAGTTTGGATCTTCGAGTATACCGAAATTGTCAAATGACATTGATCCAATTAATTCACTAGACATGGTCATTTATCAGTCTAACATATCGAGGGGCCCAATAGATGTCTCTCTTTAAAAGAGATGCATGGACAAATTACATCTTGATCACACAACATCCACACATTAGTCAGAGAATGACCAATCACAACTTTTATTATCATCTAGTTAAAGAAGACTTTTAATTGTGTCAAATCTTTGCACTCCTTATGTTGGAGTCTCTAGTGATCTCTAGTCAAAGGACTAAATGATATAACTATCATAAGATGTACTTATGACATTAACCATGTTGTGTTCTCATAGCGCGTCGCTCTAGCATATGTTCCCAACAGATACCTATGATCTTGATCTGTATTCGTATATGCATAATCATCACATGACTATCAATCAAAACTCATATTAATATTAATTTATTATTGTTCCCACAATAATAACTTACTAAGGGTGTTTAGAATAGTACAGTAATTATCCATGGGTACTATTATAAAATAAACATGCATATATTTATAATAGTTAAAGAACGTTTACAAAATCAGCCTAAGGCTCATACCCTAACAGAATCTTGATTGATGGTCATGTGATTATGACGACCCCTTCTCAAATTAGGGCACCGCCCGGCCTAATCCTGTTATTAAGCCCTAGTCTCACCATATAGGTTCTAACAAGAAATTAGACAGCCTTTTCAACAACCTTATTACTTACCAATTATTTAGTTTTCAAATAGATATAAACATATACCTATCTTATGTAAATTCATAAGTCAGAGTTAATTAAAATTTACTAAATTAAAATTTATGCAGCGGAAGTCTTAACTACTTAACTAGCGGAAGCTTATAAACATCTAGCCTAACCTTTATGGAAAAACCAAGAAATAAAGATTACATGCATATATAATGAAACGGCGATATATAACATCATGTGTCTAGTCAAGGTATAACTCACTCAACCCATACTATATAACCCCAAAAGCATACCAAATACATATAAAAATAATACATCAAAAATCAAACCTACAAAATCTGGTGTAGTAGTGCTCCTCTGGCTCAGAGGTAGTCGTCAATCTTCTCTTTGCTTGGCTTGCTACTCGATGGATCTGTACCCATCGTCACAAACTAGAAGGTGAGTACTTGAAAATAGAAAGTAATACAAAGATATAATTGTTCACATTCCCAATTACGCAACAAGTATCAAGAAGCATAATAGTAATAGAAACTATGCTGCAAGAATATCATGCAAAAAGATACTTTAGTTAAACAAACTGAAACTGACACTAGGCTAAGTAGTAATGATTTAGGGTCGATCGGACGTGATCTTCATCACATCAGCCTTTCCACTACATAAGGATCGAGTTATGCTCTACATCTCAGTGAAGGTCGTACTTACACGGTACAATACGCCTTTATAATTATCCTAAATGGCAGTTACTAGGATGTATACTTGCCAACAACCCCGAGTCATACAACTCATGAAGTTACCTAAGTTATGCTTACCAACAACCCCGAGTCTCATACATCGTGTGCTGCACAAAATAATGGAGAAATCCCGATCACCCTGGAAAGTCTAGTGACCCCCGTATGCCAACAGGATTTCTATCATAAAATGACCCTATATACAAGAACCACTTTCATATTCAAAGAACAACACGGTATTGGAATCAAACAAGTACAATTGCATAACTGATGCAAAAAGGATATAGATTCACAACACTATATAGAAACTACCTAATAGCATGCTATTTCACTGACCACCAGTAATAACAGTCAATAATGACATAGCACATGAATTGGAGTCAATGAAATCATTTTATCAACAAACTATGCCATGAACCAACCTCATGTAATGAGAATGAACAACAAGTCATAGCACATGAAGTACAGAGGCAATTCAGTCCAAATGACTGGAAATGAACATATGAATAGGAATGAAATGTAAAGAAATCTCTCGATCAGTTTACTTACATACCACGCAATTTCCTATGCTACTCCGGCCTCCCAACGCATCGAAACTCATATTTGAATCTCTGAAATACTTCCCTAAGTGCCTAACATCATATCATATGTTTTCGAGTGTGTTTGGACCCTTACTTAGCATATTAGACTCTTGTGTAGTGTTTAAGAACTTCTTGAAACTTGCAGATTTTTGTGCTGCCATAGCATGTAGCACGCTAATGACCAACATAGCGCGCTACGTATCCTGCATAGCACGCTATATGTTGCAAAACCGAGAATTCTGCAATCATAATTCTGAGTTTTTCCAACACAGGCTATGTTGATGCCTTGCGAACCCTCATACACACCTCTAGAGTTCTAAGACACCATTTACAACATCAAACAGCAACCCATAACATCAAATACATGAATTCATGAAATTGTGCTATGTTACTTGAGTAGAGATGTTACCTAATTTGATGATCACTAGCTAACTTGGTCTCTCTTTCACCAATTCCATTGGTTCCTTGCTATTTTTTTCCTCCTCCAGCAGCTCTTCACTTCTCAGCCTTGTTTCACCTTGGAGAAATCGATTTGTGAGAATGTGAGGTGTTTGAGTTGATCAAGCTTATATACTTATGAACTGGATATGGTTGAATGATAACCCTTGATCATTTATGCACACGTATCTCGAGACCTAACTAGTGGACCTCCTACTAACACATGTCCTTCTAGTTCATGCTTAAGTGACACCAAAAAATAACTTAAGTAATGTTGAAGTATGTCAACTCGTGTCTCGAGACATATCAAGTGGCTTATATTTTAACTTACTAACTTTGGTATTTTAATACCAAATCAACCGTAGCCCATGTAATTCACTTATAAAACCAACATAAAGCTTACACCAACTTACCTTATCACTCTCTACCTCGGTTCCACTCCGACACGCATATCGAGATGAGTCCCTACTCACGTCTTGACACCTATCAACACATAAGCATCACTTAGTAGTCTACACATATACAATACACTAAGCACGCATCACTACAAATATAATATTTACCTCACCCACCTAGCCTCAGTAATGACACGTATCTCGTTATGGGTCCCACATTACAAGTCATTTGATCCTGATTAACAAATTAAACTAAGATTATCTATTTAGGTCGTGACAATACTTCCCAACTAATGGAAATTTCATCCTCGAAATTAAGATTTACCTAAAATTATACCTGACTCGAAAAGGTACGAAAACCTATCACGCATATAGTCTTCCCGTTCCTAAGTGAGTTCTGAGTCTCCATGAAATTGCCACTTGACTAACACTTTTAGGATAGACTTGCCTCTCAACTGTTGTACTCTCCTATCTAGAATCTGTATTGGTTGCTCTTCATATGATATATCCTCTCTCAAGCCAATCTGACTCAAGTCCACTGTCGGTATCTCGCCTGCCTTCGACTTGGCTAGTCGAAGCATAGAAATATGAAACACTAGATGAATCCCCGACATCTGTGGAGGTAATTCCAGCTCATAAGCAACCTTTCCAACCTATTTCTTGATCTTGAAAGGCCCGATAAATCTCAGTGCTAACTTTCCTTTCAAACCAAATCTATGAAGACCCTTACGAGGAGATATCTTTTGATACACTAAAGCTCCCTCGTCATACATGAGATCGTTGCGATACGTGTCTGCATACTTCATTTTCCTCTCCTTGGCTCCTTTAAGCCTTTAGCAATTCTGTCGTACCTCCTCTGTGTGATCAACAACAATTTCAGGCCTTATAATGTCCCGGTCTTCTAGCTCAGCCCAACAAGATGGAAGCGACATGGTCTGCCATATAATGCCTCAAATGGCGCCATCTCAATGCTAGCCTGATAAGTGTTGTTGTATGAAAACTCACACAACGGTAGGTACTCCTCCCAAGATCTGCCAAACTCAAGTATACAAGCCCAGAGCATATCCTCGAGAGTCTGAATTAACCTCTCAGTCTGCCCATTAGTCGGAGGGTGAAAGGTTGTGCTAAACTGTAGGCATGTACCATATTGCTCCTGCATACTTCGCGACATCCTGGACGTATACATAGCATCTATATCTGACGTAATAATCAATGGTACCCCATGCAGCCTAATAATCTCTCTCTCGAATAATACACTCAACTGGTCAAATGTGTAATAAGCTGCAACTGATATGAAATGTGCAAATTTTTTCAATCTGCCCACAATCACCCAGATGGAATCGTATCGACGGAAAGTCCTCGGCAATCCTCTAATAAAGTCCATGGCAATATCTTCCTACTTCCATCGTGGAATGGGAAGCGGTTGCAACAATCCTCCAGGTTTACGATGCTCTACCTTCTCTTGTTGGTAGATCCCGTAGTTCTTGATAAACTCCGATACGTCCGCTTTCATCCCAGGTCACCAAAAATGTCTCTTCATGTCATGGTATATTTTGGTCTTTCATGGATGGACAATGAACTGGGAACTGTGTGATTCTTGAAGAATTTCATCTCTCAGCTCTGTCACTGATGGTATCCATAATCTACCTCTAAATCTAAGACGTTGATCCGCCGTCTCAGTCTAGTAAGTAAAATTCGTACGTTGGGCTAACTCATTAAATCTCGGGTATAGAATGTCAGTTCTCTGACCCTCTTACACTCTCTAAGTAGATAATGTATGAAGCCTCATATGTGCAAAAATCATTCCCGAGTGTCGGTAGAAATATCTGACTAAGTCATCATCACCGTTACCTCGAGTAGTCCATACTCGTGTGTCATATGGCATCTAACAATCTGGGCGTCTCCTGTTGGTATTATACTCAGTGCATCTACAACTACATTAACTTTTCCTAGACGATATTCCAGAGAAAAGTCATAGTCTTTCAAAAATTCCGACCATCGGCGTTGTCTCATGTTTTGCTCTTTCTGTGTGAAGAGGTATTTCAAACTCTTATGAGTAGTATAGAGTGTGAAGAGGTATTTCAAACTCTAAGTCATAAGTTGGATAGTTTTTCTCATGTATCTTCAGTTGTCTTGATGCATAGACCTCCGTGCCTCTATCCTGCATCAACACACAACCTAAACCCATATGAGAAGCATTTGTGTATACCAGGAACCTCTGTCGAGCCTATGACAATATTAATACTAGTGCAGTAGTCAAAATCTCTTCAATTGAGTAAATGCCTCCTCGCATTCCTCATACCAATGAAAACTAACGTCTTTCTGGCTTAACCGTGTCATCAGTGAAGCGATTTTTGAAAAATCCTTCACGAACCATCGGTAATATCCTACTAACCCTAGAAAACTCCTGATCTATGTAACTGACGTCGGTGCGGGCCAATCCATAATAGCATGGATTTTGGCTAGATCTACAGCAATACTTACTGCTCCAACAACATGTCCCAAAAATTTGACCTTTGACAACCAAAATCCACACTTACTGAATTCGGCGTAAAATTGATGCTCCTTCAAAGTCTGCAACGTCTCCCTGAGTTGCTGCTCGTGATCCTCTCGAGTCCTCGAGTATATCAATATATCATCAATGAAAACAATCATGAAACGATCAAGAAATGGTTTCATCACCCGATGCATTAGATCCATAAATATGGCAGGAGCATTAGTCAATCCAAACGGCATAACTACAAATTGATAGTGTCCATATCTCGTATTGAATGTCGTCTTGGACCTATCCTCATCCCTGATCCTAAGCTGATGATACCCTAATCGCAGGTCTATCTTGGACAAATAATGTGCTCTTCTCAGCTGATCAAACAAATCATCAATTCGTGGTAAGGTATATTTATTTCTGACTGTGACCCTGTTCAATTATTTATAATCGATACACAGTCTCAAAGTACCATCCTTATTCTTCATAAATAGGACTGGTGCTCTTCATGGTGATATAGAAGGTGTGATGAATCCCTTCTATCCCAAATCATGCAATTGACTCCTCAACTCCTCCAACTCTCGTGGAGCCATGCGCTACGGTGGTATATAAATCGGTCTAGTGCCTGGTACTAACTCAATAATAAAATATATTTCTCTCAATGGTGGTAAACCAGGTAAGTCTTCCGGAAACACATCTAGAAACTCACACACAACCAGTATCTCCACTGGTCTAGGTCCCTCACTCTGTACATTGATGTATAACGACATTAGAGTCTCCATCTCTCCACTGGTCACAAGTCGACCTCGAGTGCCCTCGGCCCTCGGTATACTACCACTATACGTAAACATCGGATGCCCTGGGATCTCAAATATCATTGTCTTACTGAAACAATCGATATGAGTGTGATACGCTGCTAGCTAATCCATCCCTAACAACGCGTCAAAGTCTAAAAACTCGACCACCCCGAAGTCTGCAGGTAATTCTACCCCGCCTATCTGTACTGAATATCTCTCAACAAGACAATTGGGGTAAACTCTATCCCCAACTGCAGTACTCAAACTCAAATGTACGCCAACTCTAACCGGTGTCAACCCTAAGATGCCAAACATGCGACCAGCAATAAAAGATATTGTAGAACATGAATCAAACAAAACATATGACTCTCTGTCACAAATGGAAACTATACCTTCAATAAGTCTCCGTATGGCATCTGCATCAGGCTGTGCAACCATATGTACACCCTCTCAACTCTGTAGTGTATTCACGGCTGCTGGTTGTGGAAAATCTCAAATCATGTGTCCTACCTGACCATACCTATAACAAGTGATAGGTCTACGCTGACCCTGAACCTGATCCTGGGCTTGTGTTTGTCTCTGCACCTGTCAAGAACTATCTCGTCCTCTACCTCTACCTCTACCTTGGCCTCTACCACCCTGCTGCTGGTAGAGCTGGCAAAGTAGTGCTAGTAGTAGTGGTAGTAGTAGGAGTTGGCAATGCAGGTCTAACAGGGTGGTTGTAAGGGAGGTCTACCGACAATGGTCTGCAAACGCGTAGGAGATGATACATATGGTACAAGTGATGTAGATGTCCATATGCCCTGGGAACCTCTATCCCATCTCCTCGGTCCTTTGCCCTTTTGTCTCCTCCTCTCATGCTCTGCAACCTAATCAGGTGTCAATGCTAGTATTAATGGTGTCCCATCGGTAATTCTGCCTAGATAATAGATCTTATGAGAGAGTGCACGCTCGTAATCTCCCCTAATGTCTTGGCACATGTACTTACCATATAAAATCTAATATCTGGCCTCATTCCATCTCCAAAGTGGTACACATCATCATAATCCTCTTTCACTAAATCTCCGGCGAACTGCCTCAAATAGCCATATATGTCTATATAGCTCATCAGTGACTCGTCAGCTATCTGTCTTTGGTTCATGAACTCCTTCCTCAACCTCTTCATCACTACAAGTGGAAAGCACTGCTGATAAAACTTCCTCTTAAAGGCATCCAAGACTCAAACTCTCCCTCTAAAGCTATCGTCACATGTCACCAAACATCGGCGTCTCGCTGTAGAGTGTAAGACGAAATCTTATCTCGGAGTCTATCCTCAATCCTCAAGCCTCTATGTAACTTCTCCTTAGACGAAACCCACTTCTCGATCTTCTCAAAGTCTCGCTGACCATCAAAGTAGACTGGCTTCAGTCTAATGAAATCCTTCACCTACTAAACATATGCTGACGAGCAAGAAGATGGAGGTATAAAATACGGTGTAAAAATTGTCTCTATGGCTAAAGGTGCTATAACTGGTACAAGCTCAGACCGTTTATCGCAGACGATGCTTTGTCGAATGTGGATATAGTTGTAGTAGTAGGGACTGGTGTCTGTACTGGTGGAGCGAAACATGTAGTCATCATAGCGATGAGCTCCGCTAACTGCTGCCCTTGAGCAACTACTCGATCCGATAGCCTCTAAAAATCATTTGTTGATGGTAAATAAGGTTAGCTGCCATTGGCACCTGCATCCTCGCTACCGCGTGAATCCGCCATCGTTTCTGCAAGTTGATAGTGATCGCGAATCAGCTATTACGTATATAATGCATATATACATATATAAAAAAAATTAACATGTACATATAAGACATCTCCAACTCATTTTCACTCATTTCCCAACTAACGGTTTCTAGGCAAGGATCATCTGGTTTTCCACGACTAAGATTTCTATTTTTTTAATTTTTTATTTTTATTTGTTACTTATTGGAAAAGCTAAATCTTTGGCTACATAATTTAGCTTTAATATCGCCTTATGGAATGACTATTTTCCACAATCTTAATGTTGATAAACTTAGGTTATGTGGCCTAGGTTTTTATAAACATGGGCTCTGATACCAACTGTGACAACCCCTTCTCAAATTAGGGCACTGCCCGGCCTAATCCCGTTATTAAGCCCTAGTATCACCATATAGGACCTAACAAGGAATTAGTCATCCTTTTCAACAACCTTATTACTTACCAATTATTTAGTTTCAAATAGATATAAACATATACCTATCCTATGTAAATTCATAAGTTAGAGTTAATTAAAATTTACTAACTTAAAAGTTATGCAGCGGAAGTCTTAACTAATTAACTAGCGGAAGCTTATAAACATGTAGCCTAACCTTTGTAGAAAAACCAGGAAATAAAGATCACATGCATATATATAATGAAACGGTGATATTTAACATCATGTGTCTAGTCAAGGTACTACTCACTCCACCCATAATATATAACCCTAAAAGTATACCGTATACATATAAAAATAATACATAAAAAATCAAACCTACAAAATCTGGTGTAGTAGTGCTCCTCTGGCTCTGAGGTAGTCGACGATCTTCTCTTTGTCTGGCCTGCTACTCGATGGATCTGCACCCACCGTCACAAACTAGATGGTGAGTACTTGGAAATAAAAAGTAATACTGAGAGACATTTATTCACATCCCAATTATGTAACAAGTATCAAGAAGCATATTAATAATAATAGCAACTATGCTGCAAGAATATCATGCAAAGATATACTTTAGTTAAACAAACGGAAACTAACACTAGGCTAAGTAACGGTCGGTCGTGATCTTCATCACATCAGCATTTCTACTATATAAGGATGTAGCTGTGCTCTACATATATGTGAAGGTCGCACTTACACGGTACAATACGCCTTTATAATTATCCCAAATGTCAATCACTGGGATGTATACTTGCTAACAACCCCGAGTCTTACAACTCATGAAGTTACCCAAGTTATGCTTGCCAACAACCCCGAGTCCCATACCCTGTGTGCTGAACAAGATAGTGGAGAAATCCCGATCACCCTGGAAAGTCTAGTGACCTCGTATGTCAATCTGGTTTTTATCATAAAACGACCCTATATACAAGAACCACTTTCATATTCAAAGAACAACACGGTATTAGAATCCAACAAGTACAATTGTATAACTAATGCACAAAGGATATAGATTCTCAACACTATATAGTAACTACCTAATAGCGTGCTATTTCACTGACCACCAGTAATAACAATCAATAATGACATAGCACATGAATTGGAGTCAATGAAATCATTTTATCAACAAACTATGCCATGAAACAACCTTATGTAATGAGATTGAACAACAAGTCATAGCACATGAAGTACAAAGGCAATTCAATCCAAATGACTAGAAATAAACATATGAATAGGAATGAAATGTACAAAAAATCTCTCAATCAGCTTACTTACATACCACGCAATTTCCTATGCTACTCTGGCCTCCCAACGCCTTGAAACTCGTATTTGAATCTCTGAAATACTTCCCTAACTTCCTGACATCATATCATATATTTTTTAGTGTGTTTGGACCCTTACTTAGCATATTAGACTCTTGTTTAATGTTTAAGGACTTATTGAAACTTGCAGATTTTTATGCTGCCATAGCATGTAACGCGCTAATGACCCTTTGTAGCGCGCTAATGACCAACATAGCGCGATACCTATCCTGCATAGCGCGCTATGTGTTGCAGAACCTAGAATTCTGCAATCAGAATTCCGAGTTTTCCCAACACAGGCTATGTTGATGCTTTTGGAACCCTCATACACACTTCTAGAGTTCCAAGACACCATTTACAACATAAAACAGCAACCCATAACATCAAATACATGAATTCATGAAATTGAGTTATATTAATGGAGTAGAGAAGTTACCTAATTTGATGATCACTAGTTAACTTGGTCTCTCCTTCATCAATTCCACTTGTTCCTTGTTGTTTTCTTTCTCCTCCAGCGGCTCTTCACTTCTCAGCCTTGCTTCACAATGAAGAAACTGATTTGTGAGAGTGTGAGGTGTTTGAGTTGATCAAGTTTATATACCTATGAATTGGATATGGTTGAGTGATAACCCTTGATCATTTATGCACACGTATCTCGAGACCTAACCAGTGGACCTCCTACTAACACATGTCCCACTAGTTCATGCTTAAGTGATACCAAACAATAACTTAAATAATTTTGAAGCATGTCAACTCGTGTCTCGAGACATATCAAGTGGCTTATGTTTTAACTTACTAACTTTGGTATTTTAATATCAAATCAACCATAGCCCATTTAATTCACTTATAAAACCAACATAAAGCTTACACCAACTTACCTTATCACTCTTTACCTCGATCCCATGTCGACACGCATATCGAGATAAGTCCCTACTCACGTCTCGAAACCTATCAAAAAGTAAGCGTGACTTAGTAGTTTACACATATATAATACACTAAGCATGCATCACCACAAAATATAACATTTACCTCGGCCACCTAGTCTCGGTAATGACATGTATCTCACTGCGGGTCCCACGTCACGGGTCATTTGATCCTGGTTAACAAATAAAACTAATATTAGCTATTTGGGTCGTGACAATGATAATCATGCATATAGAAATAAAAATTAAGATCATGAGTACCTATTACGTAACAAGGTACTAGATAGACCTGCTATGAGAACACCACATGGACAAGTCATAGGTGTTACTCATGATAGCTATATCATTTAGTCATTCGACTTGAGATTATTAGAGACTTCAACATTACGATCATAATGATTTGACACAATCAAACGTTGTCTTTAACCGGATGATCGTAATTGGTTACTATTTGAATAATGTATGAAAGTGTGTAATCGAGATAGACTTTGTCCTTCTATTATAGAAAGATATCAGTAGATCTCTCGATATGTTAGACTGTTAAATTGCCAAGTCATAGTGAATTAATATGATCAATGTCACTTGGATGTTTTCAGTCTACTTAAAGATTGAGACTAGCACGATTGAACATTAAGGGTGACTTTTCATGTCTTATATTTAATCAAAGGATATTGCACGACAAAATGATATAATATATGTTATTCATTAGGTTGTATTGCTAGAGACTGCTTAGGAATTTTGTACCAAAATGGTTTTTGTTGACTACCAACGTCGCATGAACCTATTGGATCGCACGTAAAGAATTGTTTTGTGCAATTTCAATTGATCCACAATAATGAGTTTTACATGATAAAATTCATGACATAAAAGCTCTTACAATTTGTTATATGATAACTTATTAATAGGGGCATATGTATAATTTGCTTGAACTGCCTAAATATAATAGTTGTATTACGTATAAGTTTTTATATACGAGCTTATCTACACATATAAATAGAGGCTAAACCCTAAAATGAAGTATAAGATTTCATTTTTTCTATTTTCGAATTCTCTGGATTTTGGGAGAGAAATAAAAATATTTTATATCTCTCTTGAGGCTAGCACTCCAAATTTTGGTCACCGTTTATGTGTGGATTTCTGATAGAGGACGCGCGCTTGAACATCTTGGAAATCGAACAATCAGAAAAGGATATCACGAATTAAGGTATGCTTTACTTTTGTAGTTCTAATTTAATGAAACTTATATTTTCGACACTGTTGGGGTTTTAAAAAATTGTTTTGAATTTTTCTCAGCATATGAACCTTAAAACCCTACAAGTTTATCTTTCTTATTTTTTACTTTTTCTCAACCAATAGTACCTCATCTTTTACTATCTATTTTCTTTCATTTTTTCCTATTAAGTTCTTGTTGCAAAACTTATAACAACTGTTCACTCTGAAGGTTCTTGTTCATATTTTTTAAAATATTTGAATCTTTTTTAGGTTTTAATCCTACCTCTAAACTTATTAAAAGCTATACGCATTTAGGTAAAGCATTCTTTTTGTTTGTAGGGTATTTGGATATAATTCTGTAAAATTGAAAACAGGTGAGAAGATTGATTTGAGCATGTGTGATCTTGATTTAATACCTCTTCTTGTTTAGGTTCTTTCTTTATCAAAAACACACATTTATATCACTTGACCTTACCATAATTCCATCTTTGAATACACTTGCCATTTCAGTTCATTTGTTCGGAGCAATACTTGTGATAATGATAATGAACGTTAACTTAATTCCTCTACTGTACATATCTTACTAGTAACTGAGATGCATTTTTAGTTTGCTTAATTTATGTGGATGTTATGGTCAGTTTTTTGTTGTTCTTTTGTTTATTATGGAGGAATTATGTATGAGAAGTTTTTTCGGGTACTGTTTGAGTTTTTGTAGATCAACATAAAGGTTGGGGAAATGCATGAAGTATACTACTTAGAAGATTAGATTCTAAATCGATATTGACGGGCTTATGAGCAACTATATATGGAGCCAATCTAGGCTTAGGTATGATTATTTTACCTTTTTGTTATTTTATTTTTCAGTAGTGAATGGTGTAGTATTTAATAATTTATTTTTATCGAAGGTTTCAATAACTAAATGAATAGGGCTTTATTTTAAGAGGATTCAGAGACACTTTTTTCTTCAAATTGGAGAAGATTCCTTTGCAACAGGAATATAAGAATATAAAGTCTAATACCCATTTAAAAATAGGTTACATGAGCAAATGAAGTTATTTAAATCTATTTGAATTATATATGAGGCAAGTTTTATATTATTTTATTGGTAGGAAAATTATTTTTGGATACGACATATTTAATTAGACTTTTATCATAGCAAAGAGAAGTGAAGGACAACGTGTTGTGTCATAGAACTTTTGAAGACTACTTACGCGTAGTTTTAAGTGTTTATCAAGAGTCATGCTTGTTGTAAGCATATGTTTAAAGTAAGAATAATATAGTTTTTCTTGGGAGACCGATAAAAATGCTTATGTAATGCATTGTTTTTTTATAATTAATATATCTTTGTTTTATTATGTTGGTATTTTTTTTCCTTAATACCCATTTAAAAATAGGTTACAAGTGTAAATGAAAGGATTTAAGACATTTTATTTACAAAAAAAGGATATTTAGTGACTGCAAATAATGCAAAAAATATGGCCATCAAAACGGATTAGAGATGTCATCAAATGATAAACCCAAAATTTTGGGTTTATGGGTTGCATTCCGTCTATATTCTATCTCTGATTAGAGTCGAAACGCTTTCTGTTTCTAATTAGATACGAATTAGAGATAGTCTACAACCCATAAACCTATAGTAGAATTGTGAACCGTTAGTGCTCCATTGCAAAGACGTTCCTATTTCCATCTCTATTTAGAAACGAAAGTTAATTTCCATGGCTAATGAAATAGCGATAACCTTTTTTAACGAATTTTATTCCGTTGTTATTCCGGCTCTGATGCTGTTACTATTTCATTGCTATTATGTTGCTATTATGTTTCTATGTCATTGTTGATACGCTATATTTGAAGTTAGCACACTTCCCAAATAATCGCTTGAGCACAGCAAAACCGCAACAATTTCTTCATTTTGTATCTCTCTAGTTCACTACAATCCACTAAAACAAGTTGCAAAAGATTGGTGCAGCTCTAACTTCATATAGTTCATGAAGAAGAAAATATTATATATATATCCTCAATACCACTAAAAAAGAAGGAAAAGGTGATCAATTTCCTCACTGTTGTTGGGCTTATATTGTTGAAGCAACACGATGAAGTTAGGCAAATTGTCGTGTTTGCAATTGATTCTTGCTCTCGCTTCTTTATGGACTCCAGGATTAATGCATCGACTCCTATTTCACCATCACTTATTTTTCATCGGCCTTTCGAAGCCACCCATTATCTTGTAATGGTTGTTTCTAGTGATGATCATCTTCTTAAAAAAGCCTATTTAACCTGGAAATAGATATATTAGATATGACATAGCTATTATATTAGGTAACTTAGATATTAAGAAATTAGTGTAGTTACGAAGACATCTATCTTTTCTATTTTGTATATACCATATATATATATATAAATAGGGGATCTAGTGTTCATAGTAATTTATCTCATTATTTAGAAACTAACATGGTATTAAAAATAGGTTATAGGTAATCTTTTGTTTTTCCTCTCTTTCGGTCGGCTACCTCGCTTTTGAATTTGATTTGTCGCCCATTATCTTTCGAGTTCACCTTTGCCTTGCGTCACCAATTCTTCCGTGCATCCTGTTTGTCTGCTTGTTTGCGTGGTGTTGATCTGCATCACCAGCTCCTGGCATCATCAGTTTGTCTCATCAGTTTTGCCGTTCGGCCTACTACATCATCCCTTAGCACGTGCGTCATCCATTCCTCGTTCATATTGTGTGCAAGATCTTACTCCAACTTGCTTCCTTGTCCCTGCTTGCACGAATTTGCCCTTTCATCTATGTGCGTTTGCATCGCCCCTACCAAGCCTTGTTTTGTGTGGGCATCATCCCTTTGTCTCCTTCGTCGTCTGATACCCCTGGCTGCCGTGTATCCTTGCGTTGGTGCCTCCATCCATATGCACCTAGTGTCTTGCCTATTGTGCACACAACAGTAGTTGTTTGTTTTGTGGGCTTACCTCGTGGCTTTGTCATTGGGTCGGGCATGCGTGAACCTTCATCGTCTCCAACGAACACTTGTGTTTTGTGAAGAAAATGGAGCAATTTAATTATTTAGCTCCAACTTCACATGATCACTGGTTTTTTATTTCTTTTCTGAGAAGTTTGATAATTAAAGATCAATGGGTCGAGCATCCGTCTTTTTCTCGTGCTCGTCGCCTCCATGCTACCCATGTCCGTGAATCTACATCATCGGTGTGCACCATCTGCCTTGCCCAAGCACTCTTGCTTATGCTGTCAAAAGTTAGAATATAACATTTATTTAATTATAATGGATTCTCCTATGATCAATTGATTAGGTTATATTCAATTTTCTCTTGTCGTTTTGTTTGTATATGCTTTTATGGTCATCTCGAGACCATTTGCTCATATGTTCAATTTGTAATCATCTGCGAACTGCTCTGTCCGCATGTATGTGCACTCTAGATTTGCTCATCAGTCGATCATCTACTAGTATGTCGTGGGTTTCATATATTATCTGCTTCGTTATCTACATCATCGTTCATCTCCAGAACAAATCCTAAATTCGATTCAGCTTCGTGGATTGTCGCTCAAAAGACACAACATCTGCCTACACACCCACTGACTCGGTTGGCAAACTCAAGTTAGTTTTGACAAACCCATCTTGAGTTAGTGGGAGGGTGTTAAGGAAATATGTATATATTAGATATGAGATAACTATTATATTAGGTAACTTAGATATTAAGAAATCAGTGTAGTTACGGAGACATTTATCTTTTCTATTTCGTATCTGCTTTATATCTACAAATAGGGATCTTGTGTTCATAACAAGTCATCTCATTATTTAGAAGATAACATAACCCATGTTATCATGATAATAAGTTAAAAAGAAACGAAGTAATTCTCATTAATACGGTAACTAAAAAGATATCGATCAAATTCAAACTACCCATATTGTTGATGCAAGTGGTTTCACATTAAGAAGAAGAGGAATTTGATATAAGAGAATGGATTTGATGTGTACATACCTAATAGAGATCAAATGAGACTTTAATGGATGATTCCACATCCAAGACTACCGAACCCAATCAATCCGAATCAAACACAAGAAAAATTCAAATAGTATCCAATAGAAACAGTTTTGTGCACGGGTATAGAGATATATTATCCAATACAAATAGTAGTTTTTCGGTTGCACAACTGATTGGCGTCGAAATTGTTTTAGCGAATAGCGTGTGTGAGAGAGAGAGAGAGAGAGAGTGGATCATTTACATTTTTTTTTTTTTTTAGGGTTAATTTCACCGATGGTCACTCAAGTTTGCAGTTTGTAACACTTTGGTCACTAAACTTTCATTTGTCCCAAATATATCACTCAACTTTACAAAACGTTTCAACAAAGTCACTCCGACCACTCTCCGGTCAAAAACCCACCGGCGCTGCTGACGTGGCGCCACGTGGGATTTCATGGGAGGTCACTTAACTTGTTAAGTGATGACATGGCATGCCACATACACACCCACCCACCCACCCCACCCCACCCTTAGTTCACCCCACCACCATTAAACAAATTTCTATTCTTCCTCTCCAACCGCCTGATTTTTTTTTCCTCTTTGAATCGGCTTGCTCTCTCTCTCGCGAATCCTCTCGCGGTCGTGCTCTCCAACCCCCTGGATCGTCTTCTTCGCCGTGCTCTCTCTCTCGCGTTTCCTCTCTCGCGGTCGTGCTCTCCCCTCCCCCCCCCCAACCGGTTCGTCTTCTTCGCCGTGCTCTCTCGCGGTCGTGCGGTTCCTCTGTCGTCCTCTCCCCCTCCCCCAATCGTTCGTCTTCTTCGCCGTGCTGCGCTCGCGGTCGTGCGGTCTCGCGCGCGGTACTTCGATCTCGCACATCTTCCCCTCCCCTACTGGTTCGTCCTCTACCTCGATTTTTTTTTCTCGCAATTAGATTGATTTTCTCGCAATTAGACCAAAATTTTGCGGTGATTACTTGGAAGGGTCTCGAGATATATTTTCTGCAATTAGACCATATAGGGAAAAAATATGAAGGCAACTGAGAAAAAAAAAAAAAAAAAAAAAAAAAAAAAAAAAAAAAAAAAACTACTGTTCTTTGATGCTTGTTTGGACCTTTAATTAATTTGAATTGTGGGTATTGGGAAGGAGGGCTGTTTTGAAAAGAATGGTCTTTGGAGAATACAAACATGGATAGCTAAAGAAGAAGAGTTGGAAACACAGAGAGATTTCAGTAGCAGTATTGTTTTCTTTTCATAATACATACTATAATTATATGAACTTGAAATAATACACACTATAATTATATGAACTTGAACACTAAGGAGTTATTACATGTATAGGTTTTTCATCCTGCGAGGGAAGAGGTTTTTGCCATACTATACTCTTACATAACATTTTACCATACTATGTCTCTGGATCCTCTTGAATGATGAAACGCTTCTAACTGGCTTCTAATCAGGGTTCTTCTGCCATCCATCCAGGTTCCTTTTTTTCATTTTTCCTTTAATGATTTACATGTTCTTTCTTTTCAATTTGACTGTTTGAGCATTGCAATGAAGCTGATGCAACATGAGATTATTTTATTTTCATTGTAGTTTATCTATATATGATGCTATTGAGGAGATACTATGTCACACTGTTACCTTAAGTAGTTCTCTTGAAAAATGTGATCCCATTTGAAATATATTGCAGCTTCATAAATCTATTTTCTCTTATTATATGTTGAAACTAGTACTATTGTCCATAGTGTATTTATGTACTTGCACTGAATTAATCAAACAGAATATGTAACTTATTACGGATAAATTAAAATGATGCTTACTCTTTGTCTTTGCTTTTCTTCTTCCTTCTCTTGCCGTGATAAGTTGTACTCTTCTAACATAGCCAATAATGGTACCTACAGATCAGAAAGAGCCAATTCATATTGCAGAGGTTATTTTGTCAAAGATTTTTGGACACTGTGAAATTAGTTGCACAAATTATACACTTGAGTGTTTTGTGTGAATTATTGGTTGAATTCAACTTTATCTTTGCAGGACACTGAATAATACTAGCATTGCACCTTACTTCTAAAGACACTTGCCTTTTCACAGGGAACCCTGGATTTTTCTGTATATCAATTTTGTGTGCTTCAGTGCTTCTACTTTTGCCATCTGTTTTATTGGTGGCAAACTGGCAATGCATGTTCATTGTCTCAAATCAATGTTTTAATATATGGCCAAGCAACATGTAGATTGCTATTCTTAAATAGCACATAGTATAGTATTTGAATCAGGAATTTTCTGTAAAGAACGTAACAGTCACCTCGTCATACAAGAAAACTTTCCTTCTTTCATCCTCCCAGCTCCTTGTCTTGGCAATTAGTGAATCCACCAAAGCTCCATCAGCGCAGGAAAACATACAATCAATCAGATATTTTGATGAATTGACAACAATAGAAAATGAATTCTATGAATGGTTGAATTATCCACGAACAGTTCTTTAATAATGACATTTGTGAACTCAGTCATTGACTTGGTCAATGAACTTGCTGGTTACTTCTTAACAATTTCTTAAAATCTTCTTTTTGTTTTTTCAATATTAAAATTTGATGTTCCTCAAATTAGTGAAGAGCTTTGCAGCTGAACTGCTAGATAAGAAATCCATCAAATATTTACCTTTTGAATGCTAACAAGTCATCACTTACCAGGTATCTTGTTGACTGCTATACGGGCGCGTTCTGCACGTTTTAGGTTCCTATGAGCTCTTCTGCTTACTGAATATCGATTCTCATCCTGCGCACATGCATTGAGCAATATATGCACTTTTTATTTTTTGAATAATGTTTATGACAGACTAAATATTTTGGCCTCACTATATGCATGCATCACATATAAAAATCTGATCCATTTCCCCTAGCGGTGTTGAAGCTTTGTTTGTTGTTTTTCTTGATATCATGAAGGAAGTTTTTTTGACAAGAGTTTGGTTGTTTGTAGCTACATTATTATATTTGTAGCTTGGCCAAAAATCATGGAGTTCGTCAAAGGACACGAGTATTGTTATTGCGGCGTGCCAGCAGTGGTGTTCACCTCGTGGACGGCTACAAATCCAGGAGACGACGATTTTATAGATGCGAGAAAATACACGGTTTGTACGAAATGTGTATATTCTATGAAATTGTTAAATTTTATTCATATGAAGGAAATTAAATGAAAATCTTCGTTGTTCTGCAGCATAGATGCGAATGTGAATACTTTTACTGGCTTGATCCTGAAATGACTGACCGGGCAACGATTGTTATAAATGGGTAGTTGAGGAAGTTAGACCGAATGGAAAGCGAGAAGAGGTTGCAAGACGAGTTTAATGGGCGTAGGAAACTCAACGGTTGTCCAGTTGCATGTTGGTTATGCTTGGTTGTCATTGTATTGTTGTTTGGTTTCATTGTATACAAGTAAACACAATGGTTGGAGGAGAAACGAAGTAGTCATCTTCGGTTGTGCACCGCAATCGCTATTTCCTCGTGCTCCTTTCTCCTTGATGTTACTTTTCTTCCTCTCCTTTTTGGACTTGTCTTTGGTGGTTTGACTGGTTGGACATCTTCCGTTGGTTTAGGCCATAGTTCCTCACGTTCATTGGGTTGATGAAGTGTGAATACACATTCATGTAAGTGCTTATATAGTAACACTCATTGATGTAATCCACCGGTCCCCATCATTTCCCATAATAGCGCCACCGCATGCTCGCATGGGATGCCCGTAAGTTGTCATTTCCCACAATCACAACACAAGTCCATCATGTTTACCACATATGTCTTACCGTGTCCATGACATGACACAAGGGGCCACCCGAGTATTCAACAACATAGAAAATGGACTCATCTTTAAGTTTCTCAAGCTTTTTTAGAATCTTAGGACATATTCGCTCTCTCCCTTAGCAATGATTCTCTCGCATATCCTCATTTTTGCGCCCGAGCCTCCGCATTAACTTGACCTTTATCATCTCTAGCATGTCAATGATTCCTCTGTCCCGACATCTAAAATGTATCGATTGAAGCACTCACACAAATTATTAAGCAACATATCACACTTAGGGCGTGTTTGGAAATTGGCCCTACACCAAGATTCGATGGAAACCTCGTTCAACCACAATCTAGCATCTCTATTAACCTTCTCCAACTCATCTAACCAAAAGATCATTCTCTCGCGATATGTGGCCCTAGTTGCACTCCACAACATTTGATTAAGTTCCATTCCCTTAAACCTTGTTCGAAATTTGTGTACAAGTGCCTCACACAATGTCTATGTTCGAATTGGGAAAACTATTTTAACAAATAGCTAACAAGTCCCCTGCAGCGAGAGTGAACTTCAAGGAGTAAATAATGAAATCGAACATGCATTATGCAAAAAAAAAAAACATGAAAAGAAATTGTACCTTTTGCCTATCCGACATGAAAGCAACGCTATAGTCATTTGACAATGTTCAAGTCATCTTTAAGTAATTCTAAAAACCATTGCCATGTGCCTTTACTCTCAACTTGAACCACTTTGCATAAGCAATGGGAAATATACAATCATTTGGGTCTATCCCTACCGCAGCAAGTAATTGTCCCTTATATTGACCCTTTAACCAACAACCATCAAGAGAAATCAAAGGCCTACATCCTGAGTTGAAAGCATTTTTCAATGGAGCAAGACATATATATATATATATGCCTTGAAATACCCCTAGATGCTGCGTCATTTTGATCATTGTGCCGGATTTGTTTTTAGCACTCAAGTGCATACGAATGAAGTTTCGTGTATTGGCTCTCCTCGTCTCCATTCATCATCTCCATTGCTTTCTTCTTTGCTCTCCAAGCTTTCATTCGATTTATTTCGAACTTTAAGTCATCCTTCACTCTTTGTATAATACCCGATCTTCGACCAATTTGGGTCCACTCGAAATTGTTCAATATACCTTCTGCAAGCGATCGAAGTCACGTGATAATTCTTGTTCACTTTGGTACATGAGTGGGTCAAGTTGATTGACTTGATTTGAACAATCGAGTCATCTTTACCCACGTGAGAAGCAAAAATTCGAAACTCACAATTGCTAGACTTGAAGCGGCGGCATTTACATATGCACCGTTTCATATCATTCGTAGTAAAGCGTATTTGTCGCTTATTTTGAATACCCCAATTCCCGCATGCCGCTTAAATGTCTTGAAAGAAGAGAATTTCATGCCTAATTCGATCTGTGGGTTTGCCATGTCTTTGAACTCATCGAACTCTACATAACTCATCTTCTCGGATCCATCGGAATCATCATCTCGTGTGGAGCTCATCGATGCTTTGCGTAGTCCGAGTCTTGGTCATGCACTTCAACAATCGCAAGTGCGGTACTACGAGGTGAAGTAATAACCTTAGGCCTTCCTCTTTTTCTACTGTGCAGTTGTTCGTCAACAACTTCTTGATAGTCATCATCGTCCTCAACATCATTGCCACTCTCGAAAAAATCATGGCCTTCATCCGCTTCTACTTCTTCATGTTGAATTGTTCCATTGTCTTGTTCTTCTAGAGGTTCCGCTTCTTCTTGCTGACTAACCTCTAAGTCCATTAATTCTTGCTCTATAATATCTGGGGACCCAAAATATCTTTGTTCTAAGACAGGCTCCACTTCTTTTTGACCATCATCTCCATTCTGAAAATGATTCCTGCAATGATAAGGATGTTAAAAATGTCCCTTGAGATGTACAAAACCATAAAACCAAACAGTTAAATATATTCAAAATAACATATAGAAGTAAAGTAGAGCACTAACTAAGGGTGCTCGTCTTTTAACTTCCTTGTAATGAGCATTGCTTTGAACGTTTTTATTTTCATTATCCTTGTAATGAGGCATTGCTATGATCTCGCTTATGGTTGCATCTCGAGGTTTTTTTTTTTTTTTGAAGTTAATTTTACATCTTATTAATCATTATGCATCCTTGATGATTTTGTACTCCAAATTATGTGATCATCACCGTGTTCGTGCTCGAAGTCACGATTTTTCTTTCTCTGGGTTTTTTTTTTCCATCGTAAAAGATTTCCTTGAATCGCTATCTCGAGAGCATTTTTTACCCGATCCATTAATGTTGTAACTACTCTGTCTTGCACTTAATTGAAATTGACCACGAAACAAGAATGTCAACTTGTTAACAAAGCAATAATTAATAGAGTAAAGATTAGCCAACAAACTAAAATGGAACCACTTCGATAACAAAAAGTGTACAACATTGATGAGGAATTATACAAGAGTAGATTCATGAAGTTTATTACATACGTATAGTGGAATAAACCATTCATAAACAATAACAAACCAGGAATCTAAGCATGCCCGAATCGCTTAATCCTTCAATCACCGCATATCTACCTAACAAAACAGAATTTGCCTATTAAACTCCCTGTTTGATCTATCATCATCCAAAAAAACCAAAGTGCGACGAATAAATCTCTTACATTGACACCTTGCACCGTGAAGTCGAGGCCGATTGGTTGCGCAGATCGAAGCTCCGCGAGCGACAGTAGGTGCATGCGAGAGAGAGATAGAGCACGGCGAAGAAGACGAACCAGTGGGGGTTGGAGAGCACGACCGCACGACCATGACGGAGGAACCGCGCTCAAGAGAGCACGGCGAAGAAGACGAACCAGTGGGGGTTGGAGAGCACGACCGCACGACAAGCACCACCGCACGACCGCGAAAGAGGAACCGCACGACCGCGAGAGAGCACGGCGAAGAAGACGAACCGGTTGGGGGAGGGGGGGGGAGAGCACGACCGCGAGAGAGGAAACGCGAGAGAGAGAGCACGACGAAGAAGACGATCCGGGGGTTGGAGAGCACGACCGCGAGAGGATTCGCGAGAGAGAGAGCAAGCCGATTCAAAGAGGAAAAAAAATCGGCGGTTGGAGAGGAAGAATAGAAATTTGTTTAATGGTGGTGGGGTGAACTAAGGGTGGGGTGGGGTGGGTGGGTGGGTGTGTATGTTGCATGCCATGTCATCACTTAACAAGTTAAGTGACCTCCCATGAAATCCCACGTGGCGCTACGTCGCCAGCCGCCGGTGGGTTTTTGACCTGAGAGTGGTCGGAGTGACTTTGTTGAAACGTTTTGTAAAGTTGAGTGATATATTTGGGACAAATGAAAGTTTAGTGACCAAAGTGTTACAAACTGCAAACTTGAGTGACCATCGGTGAAATTAACCCTTTTTTTCGGTAAGAATCATTTTCACTTTTAAAATTCAAAATACATCTATTTTAGGATAGTTATATTAAGGCCAAATGATCAAAAATATCTTAACCCTTACAAGTTGTACCAATTATATCTTAAGCTTCGAAAATTAATTATTAACTATACTCTAACTTTTTTTTTATTAGAATCAATTCTATCCTCAAGTAATTTGAGGCACTTTTTTCTTTGAAATCAACTTAATCTTTAACTTTTCTTTTCATGATCATCCATATTAATCAATTTTCGTAGAAATCTTGTAAGTCTCCTGTTTAAATTAAGTGTATAAAAACCAACAAAAAATAATAATTTATAAATCAATGATACATTAATACTCTAATTTAAATTTAGTTATTTATAAATAACCAACATATAGTAAGTTGAAAAATCATGTGTATATAAATATGAAAATGACATATAAAACTTATTAGAATGATATCCATAGTTTTTTAATTTGACAAAAGAATTATGTACTTAGATTATGTATGTGATAAAATAGGCATATTTACACACGCAACTATATGTATTATATACATGAATACATAAAAAATAAAAGAATATTGAGCTCTAATGCATGAATAAATCTTTTAATGACATGATAAGAAAGTTAAAGGAAAATGATGTGAGGGCACATATTATGAAAAAAAAAGGTTTACATTAGTTGAGGATAAAATTGATACTAAATTAAAACGGTTATGATATAATTGATAAATTCCAAAAGTTATGATATAATTGATACCGCTTGTAAAGATAGAGAATTTTTTTTTTTTATTAGGCTTTATATTAACTACCTAACCATGTGTTTAAGATTCTATATGAAACGAAAATACATCTATAAATTGAAATGTGGTTTTCCTAAAATACCCTCAAAGTTGATTTTTTTTATTACAAAAATAAATAAAATAGATGGAAGAGATGAAGGAAAAACTCTCTTTTCTTCTTAAATTTTATTTAATGCACTAACTCACATATATAGACACATACTATCTAAACTACCTAACCACGTGTTTAAGTTTCCATATGAAACGAAAATACATCTATAAATTGAAATGTGGTTTTCCTAAAATACCCTCGAAGTTGATTTGTATTTATTACAAAAATAAATAAAATAGATAGAAGAGATAAAGGAAAAACTCTCTTTTCTTCTTAAATTTTATTTAATGCACTAACTCACATATATAGACACATACTATCTAAATAGATAGCTACAAATGATTAGAAAATATATATGATCATAACTTACTAAAATCAATCCTAACTAAATGACTGATCAAAATAAATTCTAACTAATTATATATATATATACATATGTGTGTGAGATATATATATATATATATATATATATATATATATATATATATATATTAGTCAATGGGCACGCGCTTTGCGCGTGAGGCATAAACAATAAATGTACCAAGAAACATTTGTGAAAGTTAATATTAAAATATTGTCTTAATGATCTCGTATAATTTATTGATTTTATATTTAGAGAGAAAAATGTGTGTCAAAATTATATTTCAATAAAAGTGCTCAAAATTTTTAGTTGGGTCTAAACAATTTTTTTAGGTGAAATTAGATATTTGCAAAGTGCTAATGAATTTAGAGTATATGATTACATACAAATATTTATTGTGATAAGTATTTAGACAATATTATAAATATCATTTTGATTAATTCAATTTTACGAAATTAATTTAAACATGATCCTGATCCATAACATGTATCAACATATACCATTTTCAAAAAAAGCGTTTTAAAATAGTTTGACAATGAAAAGAAAATAAAGAAATAGATAAACATATTGTATGTATAACATCATCCAACAAAAAAATGCAACAATAAATTTTTTTTAGAGAATAGTAGGTGTGCTCATGGAAGATATTAGTGGTTTTGTAATTCACGAAAAGAAAAAAAAATATAGAATTAATATTAGTTGTACCTACATATATGTTGTAGGATTGTTTTGTTTTTAAGAAAAATTAAAATGTTTATCATAGTTTTGAAAAACTTAAGTCAATTAGAATGATTGATATTGTAATTAAATTCATAAATATATGCATTTCGTAATTTGTCTCTATGCCCTTGAATAAACTTTTTCTATATAGTAGTAATATAGCGGGACAATTTTTAATAGAACTGCATGATAAATCCTCTAATTTAATTTAATGCTAGCTACATTTGATAAATAGTTTTAAAATTTTTCTTATTTCTAGGTTCGAACTCAAGACATTTGATTAAGGAAAGAATAATCTTTGCCACCTTAATTACAAACATTGGGATGCACATGCATGCATGATTTTTTTTTTGTACAATGCAAAACTCAAGGGACATAAACAATTTTAGGTATCAAAATCACCTCTATGACGTTAGTTGGTCCAATCCTTAAAAATCACAAATTGAAGCAAGTAATTCACAACCAAAATTAATTTTTTGAGATTTGAATCCAAAGCAAATATATGAAGCTTTGAATTTTATTATGACAAAAAAGAAGCTTTAAATGTTTCATGTCAAAGAAAATAAACATTATTCACAAACATTATTACTAAAAAAATACGCAATATTCAAAGCTCACTTTATTCGAATATCTCACATAGAGGCCTGGACAAAGATATGAATCAACCCAATTGATAAGATTAAAAAAAGAGAAGTATTTGCCAATATTGAAATTAATTCACTAATTATGAGAAGATGTAGTGAAACAAAAGAAAGGAAAATGTTTAATAATTAAAAAAATCATAAAGCAAGTATTTGAAGCTTTCATTTTCCATGTATAAGGAAATAAACATTATTCACAAATAATGAACAAATAAAATTCACAAATTGAAGCAAGTAATTGACAAACAAAATTAATTTTTTGAGATTTTAATCCAAAGCAAGTATTTGAAGCTTTGAATTTTTCTTATGACAAAAAAGAAGCTTTGAATGTTCAATGTCTAAGAAAATAAACATTATTCACAAACATTATTACTAAAAAAATAAAGTAGTAATCAACCCAATTCATAAGATTAAAAAAAGAGAAGTATTTGTTAATATTGGAATTGATTCACTAATTATGAGAAGATGTGGTGAAACAAATGAAAGGAAAATTTTTAATAATTTAAAAAAAATCATAAAGCAAGTATTTGAAGGTTTCATTTTCCATGTATAAGGAAATAAACATTATTCACAAATAATTAACAAACAAAATTCACAAATTGAAGCAAGTAATTCAAAAATAAAATTAATTTTTTGAGATTTTAATCCAAAGCAAGTATTTGAAGCTTTGAATTTTACTTATGACAATAAAAAGAAGCTTTGAGTTTTCAATGTATAAGAAAATATAAATTTTTCACAAATATTATTAATTAGAAAAAATAATACACAATACATAAGATTCAAGTAGAAATCAATCTAATTGATAAGATTAAAAAAAGAATTATTTGTCACTATTAGAATTAATTCACTCATCATGAAAAGGTGAGGTGAAACAAATGAAAGGAAAGTTTTTTGTAATTTATAAAAATAATTCACAAACAAAATTTGCAAATCAAGTATTTGAAGCTTTGGATTTTCCATGTCCGAGAAAATAAACATTATTCACAAACATTATTACTAAAAAAATACACAATATTCAAGTAGTAATCAACCCAATTGATAAGATTAAAAAAATAATTCAAAGCTTCAATTGTTAAGATTAATAAACATTATTCACACATAATTCACAAACAAAATTCACAAATCAAAGTCATAATTCACAAACTTAATTTAATTTTTTGAGATTTTAATCCAAATCGGATTTTCTATGTTTAAGAAAATAAAATAGAAAACAAAATTAATTCACAAACAAAAACTAATTCACAAACAAAATTTAAGCAATACTTAAGATTGAAATAGAAATAAACACAATTGATAAGATTAAGAAAAAAGAGAAGTGTTTCTCACTATTAAAGTTAATTCACTCATCATGAAAAATGAAAAGAACTATTAAAAAAAAATATATCCATGGTTGTTCTAAGTATGTACACGTTCAAGGAAAGAAATAAGAAAGAAAAATTGAAAATTGAGTTTATGATATATACCTTGTTGCAAAGATAAATAAAATGAATGGTTGTCTTCAAGGAGACCACCGAACCCAATAGCAAATCATAAATTTTTTTATTGAATCGAACACGTAGGGGGAGAAATGGGGAGATAAATGACGTTGTTTTTTTTTTAAAAAAAAATAGAGGAGGCACTGCGATTTTGAAGAAGAAAGTGGTTTTCAGTAAAATAAACACATGGAGTAAGAAAACGTGAATAGAGTGGAGAGAGAGAGAGAGAAAAAAAAAACAAACATAGAGGATAGAGAGAAAAAGAGAGAGGTAAAGGAGAGAGAGTAAAAAGGGGGAGGAGAGAGAAAAATAATCATCTAAATCCCACTTTGTTAGGAAACTGACTACTAATTTGAAAAATTTTGAAAACTAATTGAATTTTCATCCGCACATGTAAAATCAAAATCGCCTATTAATTTGTAGTTATCAATTAAATTACCATTTTATCCCGAATTTAAATATTTGTATTAAAACACTTAGGGGCATTATTGGGGATTTTAGCCAAAAAGGCTTCACGGTTAACCGTTTACGGTTTGCTATTATAATAGTATAGATATATATATTATATCACATAATAGTTTTTTTATTATTTTAGCTAATGACAAAAAAAGAAAGTAGGGGCATTTTAGGGGTTTTTCTAAAAGTGGGGTAGATTTACATTTTATTTCACAAAATAGGGTAGTTTACTTTTAATTTACAAAAATAGGTGATAACACCTTATGAAAAGGCGTTATTGCTTATGAGTTGGCATCATGGTTGTGAGGTGGCGGTGAGGTGGCGGGGCAATGTGTATAGATAGCTCCTTTTGAAAAGGAGTTATCTATATAAACTATACATTCTATGAATGACTCCTTTTGAAAAGGAGCTATCAATACAAATTCCCTTCCCATGACCGCCACGTGCATATGGAGAGGATGACCGCGCCACTCGCGTATCTCGAGGTAGACAACTAATGTAAACAACGCGCACGCATATCAACGTGGACAACCCATGCAAACGTCACCCATGTATGCCGAGGTGGAGATTTCATGCAAATGTCGACGCCGTCGTCGAGGTGGGCGACCCATGCAACTCATGTAAACGTCACGCACGTGTCTCGAGGTGATAAAGCTAATGTAAACGTATCGTACGTATCTCCTGGTTGACAACACATGGAAACGCCACGCACGTATGTCCGAGGTGGGCCACCCATGCATATCCATAGTAAGCATGCAACTCACCGGGTTGTCCGCCTCGCGATACGTGCGTGACGTTTGCATGGGGTCCATGGTCTCGTAGTGGATATGCATGGCTCGCCCACCTCGACATACGTGCGTGACGTTTCCATGTGTTGTCAACCAGGAGATACGTATGTGACGTTGGCATTGGTTTTACCACCTCGAGACACGTGCGTGACGTTTGCATGAGTTGCCTACACGAGGTTGCATGGGTCGCCCACCTCGACGACGTGCCGACATTTGCATGAAATCTCCACCTCGGCATACATGGGTGACATTTGCATGGGTTTTCCTCGTCGATATGAGTGCGTGTTGTTTACATTAGTTGTCTACCTCGACATACGCGAGTGGCGCGGGTCGTCCATCTCCATATGCACGTGTCGTTCATGGGGAAAAAAATTTGTATTGATAGCTCATTTTCAAAAGGAGTCATTCATAGAGTGTATAATTTTGTATAGATAGCTCATTTTCAAAAGGAGCTATCTATACAATTGCCTTCCACCTCACTGTCCACCTCACTGTCCACGTAGGACGACCATACACTGATAGCGCATTTTCAAAAGGCGCTATCAGTGTAAGGTCGTCCTACGTGGCTCGGCCATACACTGATAGCGCCTTTTGAAAAGGCGCTATCAGTGTATGCCATCCCACGTGGCCCGAACACATGTGTCCACGTCAGCAAAAATTTGCTGCCACTGTGATAACGCCTTTTGCATAGGCGAGATTGCCTATTCCGGGAAATAAAAACATTTGAACCTCATTTTCCTCTTTTAAAGTAAAAAGCTATGTACTTTTGTAATTTTTTCGGCATTTTAAGAAATAAAGCAGTTTTGGCTTTAATAGGATCGTAGAGTGGATTGCCATTACATATACGATATAGATAGTATATATATTATATATATAGGGATATTCTACAATGTAGCTCAAATATATATCTATGTCATGGAACCCTCTCAAAATATGTTGTGCAATAAATGATTTGTGCATTTATTACACCTCGATTAATGTATTGGATTAGAATCCAATGGTTGTAAATAATGTACCCATGAATTAGGTATATATTTGATTCCCATGATAGTAGTACCCATATATATATATATATATATATATATATATATATCTATATATATATCTATACTATATATAATGCCAATTCCCACTCGGTTCTTATTATTTCAAAATTTACATTAATCTAGCATTGCCCTTAAATACATTTTTCTTACTAGTTCGAAAAACAGTTAACAAATAATTAATGAGGATGTAATTGGAAACAAACACTTATTTTATAATGTTTATTCAAGTTTTTTCAAATTATCTCCACTTCTCTCTCATTCCGACCAATCTGTCTCCAACCGTTTCTCTCTCTGTACACTTCCTTTAAAAATTATCTCGAACCGTTTCTCTCTCTGACGAATCTCTCTCTCTCACACGTTTTAAGAAGTTTAAAAATTGAAATGAATTGAGGGAATTAAAGTTATCTCTTTTAGAAACAATCAAGATTTTCGCCAATTTCAATTTTCTAAAAATATTGAATTAACGGAAGGGTAGTGCTAAACGGACTCATTGAGTCCGGACTCAAACGTCTTCAATGCCCTTAATTCAAATTTATAACATCTTCTTCAATCCACCTCCACTGTTGCAGCCACCACCGCTGTCGCGATCGCCGCCGCAGCCGCAACCGCCGCCGCGACCGCCGCCGCCGCTTGCCGCTGCCGCCGCCACTGCCGCCGCCGCGACCACTGTCTCCGCCGCCGTCGCGACCACCGTCGTCGCCATCGATAGAGTCGTCTTCACCATCCACCGCCACTGGCGATCATCCTCTCTTTCTTTTCTCTCTCTTTCGCATAGACAGTCTTCCGGCCACTAGTGAGAGAAATGTGAGCAGAGAGAGAGATGTATATTGTAGAGAGAGAGATGGCAGAGAGAGAAGAAAGAAAGCAGAGAGGGGGCAGAGAAAGAGAGAAGAGAGAGAGAGAGAGAGAGGGCAGAGAGAGAAGAAAGAAAGCAGAGAGGAGGCAGAGAAAGAGAGAAACGAGAGAGAGAGATGGCAGAGAGAGAAACGAGAAAACAAAGAGAGAAGAGAGAGAAACGAGAGAGAGAGGGGGCAGAGAAAGAGAAATAAGAGAGAGAGAAGAGAGAGGAACGAGAGAGAGAGAGATGTATATTGTAGAGAGAGAGAGGGCAGAGAGAGAAGAAAGAAAGCAGGGAGGGGGCAGAGAAAAGAGAGAAGAGAGAGAAACGAGAGAGAGAGAGAGGTCACCGATGTTGGTGAAATGTGACATTGGGGGCGGTCGGCGGCGGCGAGCGATCAGTTGTGGTGGTGGAAGTGGGTCAATATGTTAATGTGTGTTGGGGTTAAAGATGAGGGTAATTGTGTCTTTTAATTTAGTGATGTATTTAAACTCCAAGTAAAAGACATTTTGAGTCCGGACTCTTTGAGGCCAAATAGATTTTTTGTTAACGGAAACGGTTTTTTTTAATTGGTTTTTCCACACATGGCGGCGTTGAAAGTCATCCACGATAACAACGCTCACCTATTTTTAAGGTAGAAATAGCAATCCTCACATTATTCATCGGATGTGTACTATATCCTTGCTTGCTAGATGTCATTGCAATCAAATCTTTTCTAGAAATTAAACCCAAATTACATTACATGTTTATTGGTGAATCAATGTAAAATACTTTTTGATTGCAGGTGATGTTGATGATATGGAGAATTGAAGAGATGGAATGGTTGGTCAACAACCGATTGAATGGGCGAGATGTCGCTTTAAGAGATCACTTATGTAGGTCATCGTGAAGTTATTTACTTCTTTCAGTGTGCATTAAGATAAATCCACATTGATATTCAAAAGGAGACATGCACCAAGGTCACTATTAATATTATGGAGCCCCAAAATATTTTGATTCTTGTCAGGACAGAAGTGATAAAAAAATAACTTTGGAAGGAGCAGTCAAATTTTAAGGTCTATTTTTTATATCTATTAGTGTCCATGCAAGTATGACTATTTCCCACGAGGCCATGGTGCAATCGACCTGAAATTGCTCTAGTGGTCCGAGCGATCTTGCCACACCGAAGAATTCAAACCGAGGTCTACGCTTAACTCACAAAACCTTGTCTTCGCCCTTACTGTTGTGGCAACTCGAATGGGTTAAATTTTAAGGTCTATTGTTGATGATTGCTAATAATGGGTAAATTTGAAAACTCATGCTTTTCTCTCTAACTGTAATGATCGCCATGAGATTTTATATCCGACTTAATTAGAGACGCTCTTCATGTCGGTGTGTTTGATAGCAAAAAAAAATCTTCAATGAGAAAAAACTTTTTTTTAAGCAAATATTCTCGAGAGAATTTTATAAAGAAAATTTTCTCATAGTTGTTTGATTGCACGAGAAAGAATTTACTTTTATGGTTCAACGTGTGTGGGCATCTAAATCGTCGTCGATGTCGGGCGGCTCGACGATGATGTTGGTGACAAAGCCGAGACGAAGAGAGAAAGAAAGAGTGTGTATCCGCGAAAGAGTAGCGAGAGGCCGGTTGTTTGGGTGGAAGAAATGATCGGCTCGTGAGAGAGATGGAGAGATTTTCAATTTTCCACGCTAAAAGATGAGAAAATAAATGAGGAAAATAGAGGGATGTGGTTTTTTTTCTCAAGGTGCGATTACAAAGTTATCAAACAAAGGAAAAAACGGTTACATAAAAAAAGTAGACAATTTTCTATGATTTTTTCATTTTCTTTGCTATCAAACACACCCTTAGTTTATTTTTATTTTTCTACATGTTAATTTCCTTGTAATGAAATCAAGAGAAATTGGCGTTGAAGATTGTCAAGAGTTTAGATAAGCGAACGATGACGAAATTAAACGAAAGTCATCTTTAAGAAAGAAATTATTGATCGATTAATTATTTGTTACTATATTCCATTATGTGAGAATGAATCATTAATGTATATGTATAGGTGATTGTTGTATATATATGGGGTGTGCGTATGTAGTGTGTGTGTGGTGTATAGTGAAAGACGTGGACGTTTGTGGTCCACTTCTTTACATACAAGACGGTATATATAAAGAGAACAATGAGGAGAGAAATCAACGCTCTCTTTCTCTCTTGTTGTTCGTTTTCTCTGGTTCATTCACCGTGTTGTGGTGTTAGGGTTTCAACATGGTATCGAGCAATAGATGGCTAGCGCCGTGATCACACGCCTCGATCGTAGTAGCAAATGATGCGAAGAAGTTCATCATAGCAAGAAAAGATGAACGAAACGAAGCATCGTCACGGGAAGATACTGATCTACACATCACGATGGTAGATCTACACCTCCGGTGCTCGATCTACACTTCCGAGCGATGGATCTACATCCACAACAACGAGATCCACATCACAGTACCAAATGTTAAATCCATTTGGTAACTCGTTGAACCAGATCGTCACGATGAAGCTGGATCGCTCGAATTTTTTGATCTGGAAAGCGATGGTTCTACCGTTATTTCGAGGATGCCGTCTCGATGGTCATCTTCTCGGAACAATCGCGTGCCCGCCTGAGATCGTAGCTGAGACAGGGTCACCGAATCTGGAATATGAAGAGTGGTATGCACGAGATCAGTTCTGTCTAGGCTGGTTAATCAGTGCAATATCGAAAGAAGTTGCATCTGCTGTAGTTGGTGCCAAGAATGCAAGAGAAGCGTGGCGAAACATAGAAGATCATTGTGGATCTCACAAACCAGTGCTCGATCCGGGTATATAAACGACAGATCCAGTCGAACAAGAAGGGATCTCGATCAATATCTGAATATGTGCTTCAGATGAAGGAACTCGCCGATAATCTGGCTATCGCAGGAGCACCAATGTCAAATGACGATCTGATCTCCAATACGCTGGCAGGTTTGGATGGAGATTACTTGCCAATAATCTCGGTGTTACAAGATAAGGAGTCATTGAGATGGCCGGAATTTCAAGCCTCACTGTTAAGTTTTGAAGCTACACTCAGTCAGATACAAGGTACTCAGGCAGTTGCATCGTTGTCAATAAATGAAGAAACTCCATCAGCAAACTCAGCTGAGGTGAAAATCTCCAATGGTGGCAACATGCAACATAGATCTGGTGGACGAGGTAATCAACCGTATAGAGGTCGAGGAGGCAAATCTCGAGGTCGTGGTGGATTCAGATTTCCGAACAACAACAAGCCCACATGCCAAATTTGTGGAAAATTTGGCCACTCTGCAGCAGTATGCTACTTCCGTGGAGACATGAAGTACATGGGATCCTCTTCCTCCAGTTCACAGATTCATCAAGGACAGCCACGACCCTTTATGCAGTCTCCTCCACAACAGAATCCACAGCAACATTCATTTTATGCTGCTTCAGAACCAGGATCGGATGTGTCCTGGTACGCCGACAGTGGAGCATCTTCACACATTACATCAGATCCATCGCAGTTGAATAATTGCGTTCCATATGGAGGTAACAAATTATTAATGGTTGGTAATGGACAGTCATTAGGAATTTCTGGTATTGGCACTGCATTATTACCCTCCTCTAGATCGAACTTATCATTTAAAAATACGTTGTGTGTCCCTCAGATTCAGAAAAATCTCATAAGCGTGTCTCAATTAACTCATGATAATAATGTTCTAATGGAATTTACTGCTCGTGATTGTTTTGTGAAGGACATCAAAACTAAGAAGGTCCTTCTTCATGGCATTCTTCATAACGGTCTGTATCGTTTCTTCGGTTCTCCAGGGTCATCAGTTGTTAATAATTGTGCTTTTCTTACTGTTAACAAAAATCTTTCATCATTGTGGCATGCCAGGCTGGGACATCCTGCACAAAGATACATTGCGAGAAGGTGTTACGATTGGTAAATGTACCGCTTTCGATCAGTTGAATTTTGCTCTAGTTGTCCTTTAGGTAAAAGTCATGCATTACCATTTCATTCATCTTTACATAATTCTACTCATGTACTTGATTTGATTCATACAGACTTATGGGGCCATCTCCTGTTAAGTCTACCAAATGGTGAAGTACAGATTACTATGTACATTTCATGGATGATTGTACACGTTTTACTTGGATTTATCCTTTAAAAATAAAGTCTCGATGCATTTCCCGCCTTTCTTCATTTCAAAAAGTTTGTTGAAAATCGTTTTCATCAAAAATTAAACGTGTTCAATCGATTGGGGTGGTGAATATCGCTCTTTTAAACCTTTCCTTGATTCTTGTGGGATTGCTTTTCAACACTCTTGTCCACATGTGCATGAGCAAAATGGGAGAGCTGAGCGTAAACACAGACACATTATTGAGATGTGTCTTACTCTCCTTGCACACAGTAACTTGCCACATAGGTTTTGGTGGGATGCTTGTGAGGCATCTGTGTTCCTTATAAACAGATTGCCTACTAGGATCCTAAAGGGGTTGTCCCCGTATGAGAAATTGTATCATAAACCACCTGATTATTCTCTGTTACGGATTTTTGGATGTTCATGTTTTCCGTATCTTCGTCCATATAACTCTCACAAGTTTCAATTTCGGTCTGAACGCTGTTTATTCTTAGGGTATAGTTCTTCTCATAAGGGTTATAAATGTCTACATAAATCTGGTCGTCTTTATATTACTCGTCATGTGGTGTTTAATGAGGAAGAATTTCCTTATCATATGCTCTTTTCTCCTTCGTCTTCCACTGATAGGTCTGAGTCTTCCTCTTCTATTTTTCTACCTACTCCTTCGTTGTCTATAAGTACATCTTCTTCTAGTCCTAATTTGAGTCAGGATAAGTCTTCTGTAGCTGATCCTGCTCATGCATCTTCTCAGTCTAATTCATCTGATCAATCTACATCTGATCAATCTGCATCTCCATCACTTACTACCTCTCCTCCTGGGTCTGATTCTCATTTGCCTGTGTCTACTGATATTTCTGAATCTGAGGTACCTCTTAATACTCATCCAATGATAACTCGATCTAAAGATGGCATTGTGATGAAAAAGGTGTTTGTGGCTACAACTACTGTGCCTACAATTGAGATTCCTAAGACTGTTGAATTGGCTCTCAAGGACCCTCAATGGAGAGAGGCCATGGAGATGGAATATAAGGCTCTTATCAGGACGGGCACGTGGTCCCTGGTGCCTGCCTCATCCTCTCATAATATTGTTGGAAATAAATGGATTTTTTCAATCAAAAAGAACTCTGATGGCTCTGTGAGTCGATACAAAGCTAGATTAGTGGCTAAAGGCTTTAAACAAATGCCGGGTATCGACTTTGATGAGACCTACAGTCCAGTTGTTAAGGCCTCCACTATTCGTGTCATTTTATCTGTTGCAGTTCAGTTTGGTTGGTCAATTAGGCAACTTGATATCAATAACGCATTTTTGAATGGGTCCTTGATTGAGGATGTTTATACAAATCAGCCTCTTGGGTTTGTAGACAGTCAGTTTCCTACTGCTGTATGCAAGTTGCACAAGGCCTTATATGGGCTGCGACAAGCGCCTCGAGCATGGTTTGATAAATTGAAATCAACATTACTATCATGGGGTTTTATTAACTCAAAAGCTGATAACTCTCTTTTTATCTTGTCGTCGGCAGTCTGTGATTTTATATGTGTTGGTTTATGTTGATGACATTATTGTAACTGGGTCACACACTGCACAGATTCAACAGTTCATTTCCAAATTACATAATTGTTTTGCTTTAAAAGACATTGGGGAGTTGAGTTTGTTTTTGGGTATGGAGGTTCGTCGTGATAAAACTGATCAAGCTTCTCACACAAAATGCCTATATCAATCAACTTCTTCAGAAAGGGGGCATGCTTCAGGCTAAAGCTATTGACACACCTGCGTTAGTGGGCAAGCCTTTGTTTTCTGATACATCTCCTAAGTTTACTGATCCTACCTTATATAGAAGTTTATTAGGTGGTTTACAATATTTGGTGAATACTCGTCCCGATATTGCATTTATTGTTAATCGGTTGAGTCGGGCTTCAATGATCCCCTACCATGACTCATTGGCAAGCACTTAAACGTGTCTTGCGTTATTTGAAAGGTACGTGTGATTGGGGCCTATGGTTTCGGCCCAGTTTGCAATTGTTTGTTACAGGTTTTTCTGATGCTGATTGGGCGACCTCACCGGATGACAGACGTTCTGTTTCGGGGTTTGCAGTGTATCTTGGTGCTAATTTGATTTCGTGGCAGTCTAAGAAACAACAGGTGGTTGCTCGGTCAAGCACTGAAGCTGAGTATCGTGCGTTGGCTCAAGTTGCTGCGGAGATCTCCTGGTTGCGGTCTTTATTGTCCGAACTGCAGCTCACTATTCCAGCACCTCCTGTTGTTTGGTGTGATAATGTGAGTGCTCAGTCCCTTGCTCGTAATCCGGTGTATCATTCGCGCACTAAACACATCGAGCTGGATGTCCATTATGTTCGGGATAAGGTGTTGCGTGGTCAACTGTTTGTTCATCATGTTCCTAGTCATGACCAGATTGCTGATTGCTTCACCAAGGCTTTTGCAGCATCTCGATATTTCTTCTTACGGTCCAAACTCGGTGTTGCTTCTCTCCCCCTTCGTTTGAGGGGGGATGTGAGAATGAATCATTAATGTATATGTATAGGTGATTGTTGTATATATATGGGGTGTGCGTATGTAGTGTGTGTGTGGTGTATAGTGAAAGACGTGGACGTTTGTGGTCCACTTCTTTACATACAAGACGGTATATATAAAGAGAATAGTGAGGAGAGAAATCAACGCTCTCTTTCTCTCTTGTTCGTTTTCTCTGGTTCATTCAACGTGTTGTGGTGTTAGGGTTTCAACACATTATTAGTTGGGTGACTCCAAAAGAGTTCAAACTAATTATTTTGAAAATAATCTATTGTGCAAGTATGGTAAAAAGCATAAGGTGTGATATGGGAAATTTCAACTCATTCTTTATATGGTTGAGGGTTTTGATGTGAGCGAACCTCATAAATTGGACTCAAGCAGGACTGGGATCAAGGTAAGAGTAGAGGAGGCATTCTTAAGGGTAAGGCCAGTCTCTAAGCATCTTAAATGATAGATACAATAGGTCAACAAGTTGACCTTTTGTGGGGATAAGAGAACCATAGTACAAAATCATTTGTACACTTTATAAAGTGTTAGTTTTGTATTTATACATGAAAAACACCATCGCCTACATTAACTTAATTTTAATTAGCCTTATATATTCAACTAAATTGGCTCACCTTTTACAAATGTGAAATCTTGAACAAAGATAGTTGATTAGTGGGTTTTCTTCACATATATTTTGTACAGGTTATCGATCGCCATGTATTTTTTTTTTTAAATTATGAGTGTCAAAACTTTTTTCAACTCCTCTTTACTTTAATTTGACTAATATCATAGGAGTTAATCGACTGCTCCAACCCCATAACCTGTTAAAAACTAAGAAAATATAATTTGGTTGCATGCAAAAATTCGAACCCATGAACCATGCCTTAATGTACTTTTTTCTTAAATTACCAATAAACCACACCACTTGAGGGCTTTAGCTAAGGTGTCTTTCAAAATATAATTTAGTAGTTTGAATACCGATATATATTTTTTGGATGACTATTTGAATAGTGATATATTGAAGGCTCAATTTAAAAATTATCAAAGTGAACCAAGTGGATGACTCACTGTTTTTGGTATGATGTTATTTGAGTGAGAGGTTGACAGTTCGAGCGTCACATGACAAGTTATATATAGTTTTTGTCTTATAAAAAAATTATCGAAGTAAACCAAAACAAAAAAAGAAAAAATTATCGAAGTAAAATTTAGGTTTCTATTGAGTTTAATGATTCAATAATATTAATTGATTATTAATTTATTTTTTACGAATTCTAATTAACGAAAAAGATAGAAATAAGCTTGCATAAAATCATCATCTATTTACATTTAAATTAGTTTCATTCAGAAAATATGCTGATTTGGAATGTACATTGATTCGAAACGAATTTAGATTGGAATAATTGTTAAACCACTTTTCTTTGGTAGATTAAACGACTTTTTTTATTGACCGAAGGTGCATAAAAAAAACTTTGAACTTATATATATATATATACTAGTTTCATGTCGTGCTACGCACGATTGAACCGCTCGCTTCGCTCGCGGGAATTAATTTCTAAGAATTTATTAATAAAATTTAAAATTGTAATTAAAAAAGTAGAAGGAAAAATGAGATGAGTTTATGATTTAATTTGGGGTTAGGTATAGAAAGTGAAAATTAAGTACAAGAGGAGAAAGTGAGTGTAGTGAGTGGGATAGATACTTGTCAAAATCGTGAATTGGTAATGAATCGTTGAGGGCTCGAGTGAATCAAATCGGGATTACTAAAAAACTACTTTTACATTTAACTTTTCCAATAATATAAAATATAATAAATATGAACTTGCCATACATATTATAATCCCATTCAGTACTCATTATAGTTTAAAAAGTGATGTACAAATAAAAATCATTCTAATGAGAAATTTGAGTCATCTCAAAAACAAAGATATCATATGTGTTGGAGTAGTGTATAGCTATATATAGTGGGTATCCATAGTCTAATAATTCAGACCAAATTATAATATGTGTTTAAATAATAGCAAGGGCCTGATTGTCCAAATTGAGATCCCTGGAGGGTCCAAAGTCCAGACCAAGAGGGTCCTATCCAAAACTTAACTCAAACCCTATTTAATCAAGGCTGAACAAAAATGGGCCAATAAGTCTAGACAATTTTTTTGCCACACCAAGGTTAGAGTTAGTTACCTTCAATTAGTAGTCTATAGTCATTATTGAATGTATAATAACATTTTACGTAAGCTAAATTTAAATATATTTGACAAATGTTTAGTATGATCATGGTTGGTTCAAGTCTACAATGATATAACCTAAACACTGAACCAACCCATCGGTTCTCAAATTTGAAGAGCCCAAACAAAATCAATAGTCTTTTAACTCAACTCAAATCACTTGAGTTGTTTTGGATCAATCGGATTTATTGGATCAATCGGTTTTTTGTACACCCCTACCAACAACCATTGAATATCCAAAAGCAATTATACAAGTATGAGCTTGAAGTAACGAATATTAGGTGTTGCAACTACAGAGAACTGTGATCTAACCTATAGTAGGAGACATGACATCCAAGTTGCCATCACCGGGTGTCACTGGTTGTCCACCAGTTGTGTTTGGTAGATAAGATGCAGAACTTGGCGTCATTGGCTGGCCAGGAATTGACGGCAAATAGGGGCATGGAGCCCTAGCTGTATAAAATGAATTTACCAAATCAAGAACAATTGACAATTTACCAGCTAAAAAGATGGAGTAAGCTAAAATAACTTGTTATGTTACCATATGCTCCGCTGCTTTCCCTAGGCGTTCCAGCTTCGTGGAAACTACCACAAGATGTGATGGCCCAAGTAGAACCAGGAGTAGGTGCTTCACATGGCCTCCTCACAGGAGGAGTTCCTGGTTGCTGGAATTTTCATAATAACATTGAATCAGGAATTCCCAAAATTTACAATACCAAAGCATGATGAATTTAATCCTATAGAGGGCAAGCCGCAGGGCTGCTATTTTCCCAACTGTCCCTAACGTTTTTGGAAAAAAATCAATTAACTTGGAAAAACACAACCGATTATTCAAGATAGTGACTGGGACTGTGAGACAAGCAACAGGGGAAATGCAGGGCCGCCATCTTTGTACATTGCTTTATTCTATTCCTCAGTTCTTAATTTGTAATTATTACATCAACACAATTAAACCTAAGACTCCAACCACAATAATAAGGAAACTAAATATACTTCTACTTGCTGGCTAAAGCTTAACACTTATATCTCAAAAAAACTAAACACTTAAATGAAATTCTTTACTGGGAAAAAAAAAATTCCAAAAGACAAAAGGAGTAATTAAGAACTCATTTATTTGGAATCCTAAAATCTGCTAGCAAAGAACCTAATACAAAAGTCTGTCATCTAATTAAAAATTAGAAAAGAAGACAAACCTACGACACATCGAAACACAAGGATTCCAAGCCCGGTCTCGAATAGGAGTTCTCATTTCATCATGAACTGGGGTCGCCGAGAAAGCATTTGATTGAGAACGCCAAAAAAAATATATGTATATAGACACAAATCCTAGCAAAACAAAAACAAGATTTAGCAGAATAGAATAGACACCTCCGAGGTCTCTCTTTGGAGTCATAATTGGATGTAATGGAGTTCTTGAGGGATGCATAGGCGTCTCACTTCCTAAGACATAACGTGATGTATCACTTTGGAAGCAAGGAAAAAGTTAGGAAATGGTCAATACTTTTTTTGAAGCCGGAAGCTACTCAATGCTTAATCCAACTTGAAACAAATAAAATGAAAATCATAATAGATAAATACCAGAATGGAGTTGAATTAGCATTATCGAAACCTGGTCGCGGTTCACTACATTTGTATGTTAAGTCAATGACCATCCGTTTGACAAAAAAAAAAAAAAAAAAAACCATCCAAATTAAGATATCTCGAAATATAAAAAATAAACAATAACGAAATCATAGAAAAACAAGGCTTGCACGTAACGTTCTTCATTTGGGACTCCAACTCGACTCGACAGATTGACCCTTAACTTCGTAACCCTTCCGCGCGTATCCCTTGTATGGGCCTAGGCGAATTATTACACCACGCCAACCAAAAAATCATGTCCTCTCGACATCCTGCGCCTTCCACCACCGCAAAAACAAATTCCTCAAAAATGTGATAATCGAATATAGTTGGCTTTGAAATTAAATATCAAAAATGTGATCATCGAATAAAGTTAGCTTTGAAGTTAAATATAAGCTGCAATAAATTTTTAAATCTATGGCAATGAACACATGACTTATCTTTAACCATCAAATCGCAAAAATTTCTCAATACATCATCACAACAAACTCAAACTTGAATGCAAAATAATCAAATTTAGCAAAGTATTATACGGTCGGGTATTTACAAGTTATTGGAGGCCCTCCTCTTGGAGACCTTCTGGGGACGGGGAACATGAAAAGGTGAAGCCCTAGGCGGGTGGGAATCTTGAAGATGGTGAACCGCCTGCGAATTTATTGTCCATAAATGGGCTTAAAATGGACCAATAACATTGTCATATCTCGCAACTCTTTGTTTTCTCGAATGTTGCAAACCAAAAGAAAAAAGGAAAATGTCTTGAAGAAGCCTAATCTATTTCTAGTAAAATATTGGCAAACAAAGATCTCTCGGATAAATAGGACCCCGGACATACAATAGTATAGAACTCTAAAATATAAAATATGGAATAGTCCTTGCGCATATAAATCATATTAGTTGAGATAATCCAGAAGTAAGGCACAACCTTATTCTTCAATTGTTCCTCTAGAATCCGATTATCTCGCGATTTTATCTCGCATCAATGGAGTCGAGATAATTTAACCATAAGGTCAATAAAAAATATATAGTAAGGCAATTAAGATTAGGACTTGAACTCAATGCATTTTTCGATCTTATGCTTCTAATTTTCAATCGTCAATAAACCATTTGAGACCCGTACAATGTTAAAGGATTAAAGATCACCTCTAGCTCAAAATCCTTCTCATTACACCGAGCCGCCAATCTCATAATTGTCATCATGCACGAAAAAATCACTGGAATAATCGCTTTTCTAAAACAAAAAGATAAACAGAAGTGAAGGATGTCAAGAAGAAACATACCTCCGCATGTCAACCAATAACTCGCATCTAAATAATTTTGAATATTTTCTCATCGGATGTAAGAGATAAGCAACAATGGATTATTTTATTTTATCTTCCTCAATGCGCGCTCTTTCAACCAAATTTTCTTGAGAGATCTTATTTCGGTGAGATCTTCTCTGAGGAAGTTATGCCAAGCCTTGAAGCGACTTGATGAAAAATTTAAAGCTCACTGTTGTCGCCACCGTCGTTAAAATTTCTATCTTGTTGGAGTAATGCAATCACATCATCACCAACTTGATTCTCCAAAGGATCAAGAGTAAAAATGGTTCTCTGAAGTTCATTTACAATCACTAAAACCTGTGAAAGATGAGAAAACATAAAAGAAAATCAAGCAACCTCAATGGATAATAAATTATGTATTGGATCATAAAGGAAAGAGGCAAATTCTGAAAGTTTCCAATTCGATTAAGGTCGAGCATTAAAATTCAAGATCATAAGAAGCTACTCCAATACACTTCTTTAACCATTTCCCAGCAGGATATGTTTAAGTGAAGAAATTCACAAACTCTACTAAGAAATAGTCAAAATAAATGCACACTTACATATATCCCGCTACATAATTCATAAGTTGAGGAAATGGATGATCCGTGGTTCAACAAAAATCCAATTTCATAGTGATGCACAATAAATTCTAAATAAATGTGCAAACGAGCGCAGACCTCATCAAGTAATAAGCATAACAAAAGAAAGTAAGAAAAACTCCAATGCTACTACTAGAATCGTTCAAATGTGTGTAGGTCAATACCGACAACCAATAGCTTGTGGAACAATATATTTAACGCGCTTCGTACTTTCCTCGAGAGCAGATCTTGCCTTCTCAAATTTCAGGACTATTGAGTCCCCGGTTATAGCTTAAACACACAAGGAATGCAAAAATCGATTTCTTCTTAAGAATTCAATAACCTGGAAAACTTGAAGAGATGTTGCGCATTTGCAATTTTCTAAGGTTATTTATGAGACAATAAAAAGTCTCCACCAGAATCATAAATTTTCTACCTTTTTTATTTGAAATATATATTTTAAAGGTAAAATTGGTAATTATGCACTATTAGATATATTTAAGCATTAATCAAATTCTTCATTTTAAACGACTCCATCACAAACTACAATTTGTTGTTTTTTCCTCGCATACATAAACATTGACGAATGAATAATACCGTAAATCAAAAAACAAAAATCCAAAACTAAGCATTCTCGAATTAATCATTATACAACTTTAACTATTGCACATGCTCTAGTTATCCAAGGCCAGTCCTATATGAAGCATTCTCGTTTTGGTTTAATCAATCAATGTTAAATTATGATCAAGAAAATTGAAATGAATTTGAGGATCCTAATAAGACACACCCTAAACAAAACCCTAAAATTTAAATGAAAAAAAAGCATAGAAAAGAAGGGGTTCACACTTCCTTCGCGAACCGCTAAATTCAGAAAATGCACCAGAATCAGAAACCTTAAATGATTTTTATAAATTAAAGAACTAAAACTCATGAAGTTACTTGTAATGGAGATCGACCAATTTGAATGAGATAGAACAGTAAGAAAAGTTGATTGTGATGGAGAATAGATAAAGCTTTGAGAGATACAGAGTTGGGAGAAACATCAAACATATTTATACACTTCAATGAGAGTCTAGCGAGTTGTTGACCAAGAATGAAATTAAATAACTCAGAGTTGAGGTTTGGAGTTCACCTTATTGTTCGCTTGAATTTAACATCTCAACATTTGTCATCTCCTTCCTTTGGCCTTGAGAATGAAATGCAATTTACCAATAAAAACAAACACAACCAACATGAAATAATTCTCCAACTTCTTTATCAGTTTGTCCCTGTTATATTTAAAAGATTAAATTTTTTAAAGGAAATTATTAAAAGAATGAGAAACATATAAAACATATTAATTATAAAATGGTTGAAAACTTACATTTCAATTAAAGTGATTCTGCAATAGAAGCATCCACGAGTGACAACAACTCTTTGTAAACAATGTTCTTTGTCGTGTTTGGTTGATTATTGTAATTAGAAGGTTTAATAAGAACTTTGATGGAAGTCGCAGTGGTAGCACGTGAAAGCGCAACATAAAGTTGACCGTGAGAAAAAACTGGTTCTCTCAAATAAACCCCAACGAAGTTTAATGTTTGCCCTCGAGCCTTATTAATAGTCATTGCAAAACACAATCGAATAGGGAATTGTCTCCTTTTGAATTTGAATGGCATTTTATCTTCTTCATTTGGAATGAAAGGTATTCTAGACGAAAAATAGAAACAAAAGCCGCAAACGGAAATAAAAATGGAAATTCCTAATGAAAGTTATAAGCGAAACAAAAGTTTCCTAAAATAGCAAAATTGCCGTTTCGGAGGGCGAAACGATGGAATTTCGCCGAAAAACGTCGTAGTCACAGCATAGCTGTGAGTCGTGATCTCCACGCCGTTTCCAATAAACCCATACCCCCGGAACGCCAAAACTCAAACGTCTGAACTTCACCAAAATTACAAAAATGCCATGTTGTCATATATTTTCCTATTTTTCCAAGAATTTGCAACTAATTATTGGTCATCATTATCCTGTCAAGAATTTGCAAACTAACTAATTCTTGGACTTCATCATTATCCCGTCAAGAATTTGCAAGCTAATTCTTGGACTTCATCAAATTCCCTCATCTCTCTCTTCAAAATAACGGACCCAATAACGAAAATAGTTATTGGGATATGATTTGTTTAAAACCGCATTGAGATCTCGCCATCATGGACGACGATATTACGAAGAAGAAGGCAAAGAGGGAAAAACATTATTAAACTTATTAGCAATAGAATGAGGTATGTTTATATTTTATGATTTAGAATTGAATCAAAAGTGTTACATAGATCAGAATAGACAACATTCACTCGGTCAATGGAATTGGTGAAGCATTTAGTGTCCAACAACGACACAAAAAAACAAGAAAACAAGATTGATGAGTGATGAATGCGTATATGCATGCTTTATGCAAGCTTCATCATTATTTGTACGTGATACAATAATATTAGTAACGTTAGGCGATAAAAAAAGGCCACCAAAGTGATGATTCTAACTTATTTCAAATAATCCGAGAAAATCGTAAGCAAGAGAGTTTAAAGACACAATTACCAAACAGAATCGAAGAAAGTAATAGGTGCAAGGCCCCTACTTGAATAATGATTAATAAATCGGCAAATATATTATAGGTTTCATACATGCAAAGCGTGCAAAACCCAAACAAATTAAGATCATTAGGTTTTTGGTCAGAGATAAAGATTTACATGGATGGGAGTATGTCGAAGAGAATGTTATTTCTAAATAATGCGCACATCGTGCACCTTGATAAACTTGTTGTCTCAAACTGTGTAGAAGTTAATGAAATGAAGCACAAGATTTTCTCACCTTCTATCGAATCATATCTATCGCTATATTTTGCCTCTTTAATTTTCTCGACTACAAAGGTGACAAACAATTTTCGCCAAGCACTTGTCAACATTCATAATACAACAACGATAGAGATAACTAAACAATATAAAACTACTTTTAACTTATCTATAGATTTATCCTAAGAGAGATGGAGAAAGCGATTCACATATCTAACTATATGATTGAGGTCGTGCATCAACCTAGAACGATTCCTTAATCAATATTAAATATAGAAAAAAAAATCTCCTCTTACGTAAATAGTAGGGTTTGTCGAGATTTTCAGATCGTTTTCAATCAACATATCATATATTGTTTTGTTTGATATTAGAATACCAAGTAGAACATACAAAAGTATAGGGCCAGTCCCACCGAATTCATGATAACCAACTATCTCACCCATATTACTTGGGTTTACATGGCAGCGTTCTTGAGTTTTGAGGGTGTATTGCCACTAGGATTTTGTTTGCTAAATTTCTCGCTTATGGGTTATGAGGTTAAATCATAAGAAAAGTCACTTTCTCGATTTTGATAATCCTTGCTCTTTGGAAATATGAAACAAATTTCAAATTTCGACTTGGGACTTGCCGACCTGATGTTCGAAGGGTACTGGGAAATAGGGAATTCATAAACTTATGTCTTATGAAAGTATTCCATATATTTTTCTTCTCTACTTGCTATCCTACATAGATTAAAAAGAAAAGTAAACTGCTAAGCTAAATGAAGGCTCGGGTCTTTTTGGTCAAGTTAAAGTGTCACATCAATATTAGAGGTGGCGATATCAAAGAATTGGTACTTTAAAAGTATCATTTGGCATTATATACCAAGTCAATGATCTTTAATATTAGGACAAAAATTAGCTCAAACACCTGTAATTTCCTTATCCTTTTTTTATTATATTTTATGTCACCCCTCATAACATGTTGAGGGTTGGTTTTCCATAGAAAGTAATGCCCATATGATCTAAAATAACTGCAGTTTCATTTCACCACCGAATAGTTATGATATCGATGCAAAATCAAAAGAACATTAACAAAAGATGACTAAAAAAAAAAGGAATGGATCAAATGATTATACTGACATTAGTGAACAACCCCTCTGTGGCTTTTTCTTCTTTTCTTTTTGCTTTTGTGGTGGCTTGATAACTATCTTGATTGCAAAGATCAAAAACTGCTTTCACATTCTCGCCACAAAGAAGAACAATCAATCGAACACATGATCAAGTAAGCAAAGGTAATTATTTACATTAGGTGGAACATATCAAATAGGAACACCCATTAAACCAAATACTTATTAGTTGTTAGCGTTGAACTCCAAAAAAAAAAAAAAAAAAAAAAAAAACTTAATAGCGTAACTCTTCACGTGTACCGTAAGCATGGGGTTAACTCGTCACTTGAAGAACCCGTATTATTGGTCCGACCAACCATATTGGATGATTTAACTATCCCATCAATTACATTCTTCTTGGCAAAAGAGATTATGAGAAGTCGAAAAGAGAAAAATAAAAGTAAAATCGTCACATTATCCCAGATGTTCAAAGTAATTAATCCACAATATACCATCCCTGGCCCATATAAGTACCGCATGTTCCTTCCAACAAAAATATGAGAGAAAATGTGTGGTAGATGAACCAAAACCAAATCAAATCATGCCAAACCCTAATCCCAAAAAAAACTCCCCAAAACAACAATCTCAACAAACGAACACGAACACCCAACAAGCCCCATCAAATTCTTCAACAACAAGAACAAATCCAACAAATCGAAGCGCAAAATCAAACCTTTTCCCGTTAATTTACCTCGCACGAACAACGCCCTCGTTTGCCGCCGTCGAGGCGCTCCTTCACGGACCTCTTGCCCACCTCCGCGATCCGATCGAGTACATTGCAGAATCAAGAGCCGTCGAGATCGATCGGACGATGAGAATCGATGAATTTCAAACTGTCTATGTTGGTGGTGCGAAACCCTAACTCCTGTTGACGATCTGTTGAGTTGAAGATCGTTCGATAGAGAGAGAGACGCGAGAGAAGAGGAAGGAGTAAAAATCAGTTGTTATGTGAGAGAGAAATGTGAGAGAAAAGAAAGGACGGACGAGAAAGAATTGGGTGGGAGAGGGAGAACGCACGAAAAAAAATTGTGTGGGAGAGGGACAAAAAGTAAATTTGATTACGACTCAAAAATTTGTGATTCGTGCTTTTATATATATGATAGATATATCCACATAACCAATGTGTACTTGGGAGAAAATGAAGTCCATGTGTGAAAAATAGATAACCCATGTGTTTCTCTATTTGTACATCGACTATTTTTTTTAAATATAAAGACATTAATTGGTAACCCATGGTGACCACACAAAATATAAAACAACAGTATAAATCTTTTAAAACTCAAAATTCAATCGACAATTAAGATGGGAAAATTATTTTTCAAACCAATCCTTCACAAAATCTCTCCTAAAATAATAAAAAATAAAAAAGGTTCTAAACATTTTCAAACTCATGTTTTTCGATTTATTTGAAAGCAATCCCTCCTAAAGTCTCTCCTAAAATACCTCATTAACCGTTGTTTCACATATTTCTCATGTATTTTAAATTTAAAATTTATAACTATTTCCATACTTCCGTTTATTTAAAATCTCACAATGTAACCTCTCACACACTCCATGATTCTACTCTTTCTCAGCTCCCTTCCTCTCCCTGCATTCTTTTACCTTTATTATTCTCTATACATGCGAATTTTTTTTTTTTTTTTGGGTTTATTACAGTGTTATATTTTCATATATCAAACAAGGTTGCAATTGTTAGCAATACACCAAGCATAGAAGTTATTATTAAGGTTATTGCTCAGGTTCCATCTTATTCTTATTCTTATTCATATTCACTTCGATATACTTTTACGATATAAAAATATTACTGTCTAATTATATTTTGCAAAGCCCCTGTCTAATTAAGATTTATTGTTTCGTTTTTCGTTCCATAAATCAATAAATCAATAGGTCAAGAAGGTTACAAATTATTGATGATCTAGCGAATAGAGGGTGTTGTTAAGAAAATACAACTCAACATTATTCAGGTTCCAATCATTTATTATTATTATTATTATTTATAAATTTAAAGATATAGAAGTGCATGTACATTCATTTATATATTGCATTAACTATCTCATACGTAGATTTGATATTTCTATTTAGTCTTTAATATAGATTTAGGCTTTATATATAAGATCAGATAGTTTAACAATACATGTATGTGCCCGACACTGTTTTATTTCATTTTTGAAAATAAATTTTGACTTAATTTTTTTTTTTGTTACTATTGACTTAAGTTAGGCTACATAAGAATATACCTTCTCTATGAGTACTATATTTTTATTCATTTTTTAAAATTATAGCTTTTTTATAAAAAAAAGTATTGACTTTTTCAAGTGATCAAATAAAAGTGTTGCTTTTTTATAAAGTATATAAAAATATTGTTAATATCTACAATTATATTTTCTTAATTCCTTTATATATAATATAGTTATCAAAAATCTTTATTGTTCCTTTTGTGTGTTAGTGGATAAATATCAATAAGCTGTTACTGTTTACTTTTTTTTTAATGAAAAGATACAGTTTTTAGAAATTTAATAATATAATTACCTCATTATGAAAACGATTTTAGTTATTTCTAAATATTTTCTTACAAAATAGTTATTTCTACTTAAACAGTACACAAATATAAAAATGTAATCTTTAAAAATTATCTGTATAAATTTTTTAAAAATATTAAATTGAGTCAACATGGGTACTGTTTTATGTTTCGATATTTTTTTAGCCAAAAACAAAAAATATTAATTGTTTTTCACATCTGGTCCATTGCACGTCAAGTCACTACTACAAAAAGTGATGTTTTGTGTATGACTGATACCTATCATAGCTACTTAAAAAAAAAAAAAAAAAAACCAATACTTTAACAAACCACATGTATTAATGATCAATTTATTGAATAAATTTTTTAAAATTATTCGACACGTATGTTTACAAAATTATTTTATGCACACTATCATATATGCTTAAATTCTGACAATTATTTTTTATCAGTTAATACAGATTTACAAGGAGAATGAGATTAACTGAATTTTGTAGAAAAATTCAACAAAGAAACGAAACAAATCATTTAGCGCTGGAAGTAGGTAGAATGAGATTACCTGAAGTACGTAGACAAATCTAATTAAAAGTGAAATAAATCATTAACCTTCAGAAGTAGCGAGAATGAGGTTAACCGAACTACGTAGACATATCCGATTACAAAGTGAAACTAATCACTCAACCCCAACAAGAGACACATCTACAAGAATTTTAAGGCGCCGCAATTCAGGAAGAAATTTTATAGAAAGAGAAAATTTTACTAAGTTAACATTGACAAATCCTATGACATATTCATCATGCAGTGCTAAAATATTTGTTCACGAAACGTTTGAAATGTGTTGTTCAAATGGTAAAGTTGATTTCCCATGCCCTACCGCTCCCCAAGAGCTTATACACATTTTTTAGATCAAAGTCAAAAGGGTCAACACTTCATGTAAAATATACAATCATATAATTATGCATTTTATTTTACCTCGATGGGTGTCAATTTAGATGCAAACTTAACGAGCGGAATAAGTGGGCTTTTCTCTTATTGTGTACAAGGAGCTGTGTGACATAAAATAGGTAGTTTAATACCGTTAGATAGGTTACGACCTAGATATCTGCAAATGTATGTATACGATACGGACAATAAGATATCCAATAGCATTTAAGAAAGTGAAGTATTAAAGTAGAAAACATTAATAATATTTTGTTGGGTTTTGGGGTTCATACGCAATGGAGAGATTACAAAACAGTTTTGACAAAAACCCCAACAGATCCGAATCTAATTCCATTAAAAATGTTTAAACCATGAAAAACTTAATCATACCTCAATCGCAATATACATTTCGAAGGTTAATCGATCTCTAAGGCGCTGCCAACGACGAACGCCCTCTATCAGCAGTCCACACACGAACGGCGGCCGAGATTTGAAGTGCTAGCTTCGAGAGAATACCAAACCTTTTTGTTTCTCTCCAAAACGATCCAGAGCATACCAAAAACCCTAAGTCGTTTCTAAAACGAAAATAGAGTTTCAACCTTTTTTCTTTCGTATCTGTGTTCTAACTTAAAGCGTCTATTTATACAACCTCAGATATAGACGGTTAAGTAAATTACACATATACCCTTACTTAAAGAAGTATAAGTGTAATACACCACAAGGACGTTTACGTCATGAATTTTATCACATAAAATTCATTTTTCTCAATCATCTTAAAATTTCGCAAAACCATGCTTAGTGTGCGACCCAATAGGCTCATACAACGTTGGCGGTGTACCAAAACACATTTTGGTATACAAGTCATAAGCGCCTCTAGCAAGACATTATGACTACCCAAGTTGTACGAATATCAAATCGATATAACCTAATCAATAGTGTATATAACATCCTTTTGTCACACGATATCCTTTTGATCAAACATAAGGCATGGAATTGTCATCCAACATGTTCAATCGTACTAGTCTCGATCTCTAGGTAGATCGAAAACATCCAAGTGACATTGATCAATATCAATTCACTTAGACTATGCCTTTTAACAGGCTAACACATCGAGGATCCACTAGATATCTCTCTTTATATGAGAGGGACAAATTCTATCTCGATTACACAACTTCATCACATTGCTCACACAAGAACCAATCACAACCTTTATAATCGTCCTGGTTAAAGACAACGTTTGATTGTGTCAAATTACTTGTGTTCCTAATGTTGAAGTCTCTGCAATCTCAAGTCGATGACCGAAAAATATACCTATCGTGAGAAACAACTATGACTTAATCCATGTGATGTTCTCATAGCGGGTCGGTCCAAGACTTTGTTCCCTAACAAGTACTCGTGATCTTGATTCGTATCCCTATATGTATAATCATCATATGATCATCAATCAAGACTCACACTAGTCTTAATTCATTATAGTTCCCGATATAATGATCGACTAGGGACATTTAGGGTATTTATGTAAATACCCATGGATCTTATTATAATGTAAACATGCAAATTAATTATAATAAACAAAAAATGAAATCCTCTATTTTATTAACTAAAAGTATTCATAAAGACAGTTAATGGATTGACCTAGGGCACATGCCCCATCATCTCCCACTTGCACTAGGGCCAATCATACATGCATCTAATGCCTAATGATCTAACATGACCATCATGTTTTGCTTGTGGAAGAGCTTTTGTCAATGGATCCGCAACGTTGTCTTCGATAGGTACTCTGCAAATCTTTACGTCTCCCTCTCAATAATTTCTCTCGATGAGAGGAAAACGCTCGAGTATATGTTTGGATCTATGGTGTGATCTAGGTTCCTTGGCTCGTGCTATTGCCCCGTTATTGTCACAATACAAACAAACAGGGTTAGAAATACTTGGAACCACACCTAGTTCGAGATGAACTTTTTGATCCAAACCGCCTCCTTTCTTGCATGGACGCCGCAATATACTCGCTTCTTGTAGAATCTGCCACGCTCTCTTGCTTCAAACTTTTCCACCTCGCACCCCCATTCAAAGTAAACACATATCCAGATCGCGATCTAAAATCATCTATATCGCTTGAAAACTTGCATCTGTGTAACCATTTACAACTAGATCATTTTCAAAACCTCCATAGACCAAGAACACTTCCTTAGTCCTTCTTAAGTACTTAAGGATGTTCTTTACCGCTATCCAAAGTGACTCTCACTGGATCCGACGATATCTCGCTTGTAGTGCTCAAAGCATATGATACATCGGTCGAGTGCATAACATGGCATACATGATAGATCCAATAGCCGATGCATATGGAATCTTATTCATACGGTCTCGATCATCATTTGTCTTAGGACATTGAGTCTTCTTGAGACTTATGCCATGAGACATTGGCAACAATCCTCTTTTAGAGTCTTGCAAACCGAACCTATTCAAGACACCTTGTCTATGTAGCACTCGACTTAGACCTATTAGCCTCTTAGATCTATCCCTATAGATCTTTATCCCTAGGATATAGGCTGCATCTCCTAAGTCTTTCATTGAGAAACACTTCCCTAACCAAGACTTGACATTTTGCAATGTTGGGATGTCATTTCCAATGAGTAATATATCATCAACATACAGTACCAGAAAAACAACTACACTCCCACTGACCTTCTTGTATACACAAGGCTCATCTTCGTTCTTAATAAAATCAAAATCCTTGATTGCTTCATCAAAACGAAGATTCCAACTCCGAGAAGCTTGCTTTAATCCATAAATGGATCTTTGAAGCTTGCATACCTTCCTAGAATTCTCAGGATGTACAAAACCTTCAGGTTGTGTCATATACACGTCCTCAAGCAGCTTTCCATTAAGAAATGCTGTTTTTACATCCATTTGCCATATTTCATAGTCATAATATGCAAAGAATGGCAATTAAAATTCTTATGGATTTAAGCATGGCTACTTGGCGAAAAAGTTTCATCATAATCAACACCTTGAGTCCGCTCAAACCTTTTGCTACAAGTCTTGCTTTAAAAGTATGCACTTTGCCATCCATGTCGCTTTTCTTCTTGAAAACCCATTTACATCCAATGGTCTTACCACCTTTAGGTAAATCAACCAAGTTCCAAACTTGGTTATCATACATGGATTGCATCTCGAGTTCATGACACTTAGCCATTTATCTCGAGCCTGGTCCAGACATAGCCTCCGATAAGTGGTGGGCTCATTTTGGTCTATAAGCAACACATCACGACTATCAGTAATGAGAAATCCAAATCTCTCTGGCTCATGTCTTACCCTACTAGATTTACGTGGGCCTTGTGTCACTTGTGGAGGTTCAACTGGTTCGGAACGTTGTTGAACTTCCGAAGCGGTTCGTTGTGTTTACCCGTGATTCTTGAACTTCTTCAAGATTTATTTCTCTCCCACTAGTGTCTTTTGAAATAAACTGTTTTTCCATAAAGGCACCCATACCGAGCAACAAACACTTTGTTCTCAGCGGGATTATAAAAGTAATATCCTTTTGTTTCCTTAGGATACCCCACAAATAAACACTTGTCAGATTTAGGTGCTAGTTTTTCTGAGACTTGTCGCTTTACGTAAGCCTCACAACCCCAAATCTTAAGAAAAGACAAACTAGGTCTCTTCCCGTACCATATCTCATATGGTGTTTTATCAACCGCTTTAGAAGGAACTCGATTTAGAGTGAAAGTGCAGCTTGTAATGCATAACCCCAAAAGGATAATGGAAGATCTCGCATGACTCATCATAGATCGAACCATATCTAATAAGGTTCGATTTCTCCTTTCAGAAACTCCATTCCATTGTGGAGTTGCTGGTGGAGTCAATTGAGAGACAATCCCACAATTTCTAAGATGATCATCAAATTCTTGGCTTAAATACTCACCACCTCGATCTGATCGAAGTGTTTTGATAGTTTTACCAAGTTGATTCTGGCACTTCATTTTGAAACGTTCGAAACATCTCAAATGATTCACTTTATGTTTCATAAGATATACATAACCATATCTGCTGAAATCATCAAGAATGTAATGAAGTACGATAACCTCCTCTAGCCATTGTGTTTATAGGACCGCATACATCGGTATGTATTAGACCCAATAAATCACTTGCCCTTTCACCGTGTCCAAGTAAAGGGACTTTTAGTCATCTTGCCCAAGAAACAAGATACGCACGTTTCATATGTTTCTAAATCAAATGAATCTAGAAGTCCATCTTTATGGAGCTTCGTTATGCTTTTCTCATTTATGTGCCCGAGACGACAATGCCAAAGATAGGTTTGATTCAAATCATTCGACTTGAATCTCTTTGTATTTATGTTAAAGACTGGAGTATCATGGACTTTTTCATGCTTAGAATATAAAGACCGTCATACAAATCAAAGCATTTGCATAAAATATGCCTTTACGAGAAATGGAACATCTATTATTTGCAATAATAAAATCAAAACCATCCATATCCAAACATGAAACAAATGATGTTTCTCAAGCGAGCACAAAATAACAATTATTTAAAGTTAAAATAAGTCCACTAGATAAAACTACGTCATATGATCCAACAAACAGTCGCAACTCTTGCTCCATTCCCTACGCGGAGGATGACTTCTCCTTTCTTCAACTTTCTACTTCGTGAGTCCCCGCACATTTATACAAATGTGAGATCCACATCCGTATCTAATACCCAGGAATCACTAGTAGATAAATTAATTTCAATAACATAAATACCCAGTAGTGGTAGTCGCACTACCCTTTTTCTTCCTTAGATCTTCCAGATAGAGTTTGCAATTTCGAACCAATGTCCGGGTGCATAACGAAATGACAATTTCCTTCTTTTTCTTTTGGGTGTTTTGAAGCGAGAACAGTGGGGCTTGACTTGTTCCACAGCTTTGCGACAGTGCGCAAAGAAAAATTTCTGCAACTCTAGCCTTTCCTTTGCCTTTCTTCTTCATTCCCTTTCCTTTTGGACCATCAACACATTACTAGAGGGTTTTTTGATATTTTGTTCAGCGGTTTTGAGCATCAAATGCAACTCGAAATTGATTTCTCCATATTATTCATATTGTAGTTCATCACAAATTGTGAGTAACTATCTCGGTAATGAATTCAAGATCAAATCCGTAGCCAACTCTTGGCTTATGGGGGAATCCGAGTCTATCAAGTTGGTCAACATAGCCCTTCATCTTCGAACATGAGGACTAACCGACGCACCTCGGTCATCTTGCAAGAATGTAGGTTTTTGACTGTCTCTAACCTTTCTTGCCTAGCTTGTTGTTGGAACATTTCCTTCAAATATATAGCCATGTCGTAGGCTTCCATTAGTACTACCAAGAAAGTTAGTCCCAGATAGCTTATCCTTATCAAGGATGGATCGCAGTGACAATGGATTATTGTTACTTGAAGAGGCCATTGATCTACAATAAAGATTATGCAAAGTTTATTTTAGTATAGAGGAATAGACTCCCACTAAATTAACAACCCTCCTAAAACATATTGTTTATTTAGGGGACTAAAAACCATATTTCACATAATTCTATGACAGCTATGGCATGAAACACAGAACTAGATTATTTAGGTAGGTAACAGTTACCAATTACATCTTATGTAATTTTTAGATCCTTTTATGAGATACAGGACATCTTATGTCTTAGCATGTTTTTATCTCATCATTTGCCTAAAGCTCAAAACTATTTTGATGGCTTTATTAAGTCGGACCATTTTAAACATTTAGGTAACTCTTACCCAACTTGTCTCACCAAGATAACACAATACACCCACTATGGTGAAACTATATTAGTGTGATCGAGGCCTTTGACAAGTGTTTAAAATGGATGACATGAGACTTAAAATTTAATAGAGGGATTTTATTCAGCTTTAGTGATTTTTATGTAAACAATGAAATATCATATATTCTATTGATTTGTTCAATCACTAAACAATTTGGAAATTTTTTTTATACTATTCACTAATAAAAGAATTTCCGTGCGCTAGATTAGTTAGACGCGGTCCATTTGGCCAGGTCAACAAAATTAGAAGACGAATCTCAATTCCGAAAATTGAAATTCGCTATAGAAAATCATATTTTTTGCTGATTTTGCTATACTAAATTTACCCCTTAATTTATCCAAAATTAAGTCAATTAAAACATTTTTAATTAACTCGGACCCACATCTAACTAATCATCTTATCCTAATCCAATTAGGACTTTAGATATTTGAATCCTAGCATATCACCAATAACAAACTTCTCCATATTTATCTCCTATCCAATAGGGATAACGAAACCGATTTTGCTTATATCTCCTAATCTAATTTGTTATCTATCTTTATCAAATAGAAACTTCATAACAAAATAGATATAACAAGATAAATAAATAATTTCGAAAATTAATTATTTATTTTGGATTTAAGATATTTGAATCCTAGTATATCACCGATAACAAGATTCTTGATATTTATCTCCTATTCTAATTTGTTATCTATCTTTATCAAATAGAAACTTCATAACAAAATAGATATAACAAGATAAATAAATAATTTCGAAAATTAATTATTTGCAATTTCGGTCTTCATCCAAATAATCACAAACATGTAATTGAATCATGAACTACTATCCCAATCGAACCTAATGGTGTCATGGATCATAGAACATAAAACTCAATTCATTAAAATTATTCAAATTAACCTAACATGGTTACTAGCATGTACGAAACTAATTTCAATTAAATCACGAATATATGTATCATATACACAAAACATGATAATAAATCTCACGAAAAACTTATGTATATCACATATACATCAACTATTAACATGCTTTCAATCATATATCATGTATATATCGAAGAAAACATGCAATGAGTTTAATGGAATCAAACTCGAAGGCTTTGATACCACTCGTTGGGTTTTGGGGTTCATACGCAATGAGATTACAAAACAGCTTTTGACAAAAACCCCAACAGATCCGAATCTAATTCCATTAAAAACGTTTAAACCATGAAAAACTTAATCATACCTCAATCGCAATATACCTTTCAAGGTTAATCGATCTCTAAGGCGCCGCTAACGACGAACGCCTCTCTATCGTTAGATCCACACACGAACGGCGTAGAGATTTGAAGTGCTAGCTTCGAGAGAATACCAAACCTTTTTGTTTCTCTCCAAAACGATCCAGCATACCAAAAACCCTAAGTCGTTTCTAAAACGAAAATAGAGTTTCAGCCTTTTTCTTTCGTATTCGTGTTCTAACTTAAAGCGTCTATTTATACAACCTCAGTATATAGATCGGTTAAGTAAATTACACATATACCCTTACTTAAAGAAGTATAAGTGTAATACACCACAAGGACGTTTACATCATGTCATGAATTTTATCACATAAAATTCATTTTATTGAATCATCTTAAAATCTCGCAAAACCATTCTTAGTGTGCGACCCAATAGGCTCATACAACGTTGGCAGTGTACCAAAACACATTTTGGTATACAAGTCATAAGCAGTCTCTAGCAAGACATTATGACTACCCAAGTTGTACGAATATCAAATCGATATAACCTAATCAATAGTGTATATAACATCCTTTTGTCACACGATATCCTTTTGATCAAACATAAGGCATGAAATTGTCATCCAACATGTTCAATCGTACTAGTCTCGATCTATAGGTAGATCCGAAAACATCCAAGTGACATTGATCAATATCAATTCACTTAGACTAGGCCTTTTAACAGATCTAACACATCGAGAGATCCACTAGATATATCTCTTTATATGAGAGGGACAAATTCTATCTCGATTACACAACTTCATCACATTGCTCACACAAGAACCAATCACAACCTTTATAATCGTCCGGTTAAAGACAACGTTTGATTGTGTCAAATTACTTGTGTTCCTAATGTTGAAGTCTCTGCAATCTCAAGTCGAGGATCGAAAAATATACCTATCATGAGAAACAACTATGACTTAATCCATGTGATGTTCTCGAGCGGGTCGGTCCAAGACTTTGTTCCCTAACAAGTACTCGTGATCTTGATTCGTATCCCTATACGTATAATCATCATATGATCATCAATCAAGACTCACACTAGTCTTAATTCATTATAGTTCCCAATATAATGATCGATAGGGACATTTAGGATATTTATGTAAATACCCATGGATCTTATTATAATGTAAACATGCAAATTAATTATAATAAACAACAAATGAAATCCTCTATTTTATTAACTAAAAGTATTCATAAAGACAGTTAATGGATTGACCTAGGGCACATGCCCCATCATATTTTGCATACAAGTCCATGTATTTTGCCAATTAGGGAGATGGAATGACCTTGACCAGTGTAGGATAATTATAAAAGAATTGATAACAAATCGTCGTGTTCACGAATTACCTACAGCACCATAAGTAGCAGCTATACTAATTAGATAAGGAGATAACGAAAGCACAAACAATATGGACGTAATAATTCAAACAAGATCAGGAGAACTTCAAAACATTCGTGATACGACCGGATTTTATGATCTTTTACAATAACCATTGCTTTTACCATTTGGACAATATGGCTGGGACTTAAATATGTACAAAATCAACAACTGATGGAGGGTTAGCTATCGATCATACTACTCATACATTTTACAGGTATTTTTTAACAATAATTTATTATTCAAATGGTTAAATTATTTTTGAACATAATATACGAATTTTAATTGTTGATATTATAAACCTAATTTTCAAATTCGTCTTTCAGAATTATCATTAATATTACTTGGAGGTAGGTTACTTCAACAGTACCTAGTCGACATGTATGTGAAGATTGAAAGTATGCGATTGCGATTTCTGAAAAACAACCAAGAAACTATTAGATCAGAACTATATTAAGGGCTACAAGATGTTACAACCGCCGAACATACGGATATAGGTAAAAACACATCAAATATGTCTATTATAATTTTTTTACAAATAATTCTTATATAAATCTATATTATTTTTTAATTACTACATTTTATAATTGTAGGAAATGTTGGAAAAAGAACAATTCTACCATCGTTACATGTTGAGAGTCCAAAGGATATGCACCATCGATATCAAGATGTCATGGCTTTGGTACAAAGGTATAGAAAACCTGATTTATTTATAACAATGACATGCAATGCACGATATATGTTTACAAAGAGCTTGATCGTGATTCGTTAAGGATTAACAAAAAATCAAGATAGAGAAGATGAAATATCCGAATTTGTGAGTGCTAGGTGGATTTGTGCACCTAAGTCATTTTGGAAAATATTTATATTTTTTTAAATAGAATTTCTCCATTTGTTGTAGGATTACAAATTCATTTACCAAATCAACAAAATATACAATTAAGGATAAATTAAAATCTTAACAACACAGTAGAAGATGAAAATAGGTCAAAATAATGCTTACAGAATACTTCGTACACTATACAATAGATATTAGTGCTCGACAATATCTGCATAATGATTTTCCGTAATGGTATTGGTTGAATAATAGTAGTAAAAATAGGTATTAAGGAGAAATCCTAGAAGGGTAAGTGGGAGAATTTACACAATAGCCCCTACTTAAGGTGAAAGGTCTTACTTGAGATTTTTGTTGAATCATGTTAAAGGTTCATTATCATTTGATGATTTAAAAACTGTTAATGGAGTTTTACTCAACTCATTTACATAATCTGCTGAAAGACGAGGTCTTCTTGAGGATGAGAATAGTAAACGAGATTGCTTAGAAGAAGCGGAAAACACAAATATGCATTCATCTTTGAGAAGGTTATTTACCACTTTATTAGTTTTGTAAGCCGATAAGGTTACGTGAATTATGGGAAGAGTTCCATCCTTATTTGATAGAAGATTATACATGTGGCGATAACATTAATTCGAATGTAGAAATTTTTATCCATATTGATCATTGCCTAATAGATTTGAGTAAAATTTTAAGAAAAGGTAATAAAAGGTTGTCTGATTGTGACTTTCCCCAACCATTTGCATCTGTGTCTTATAGTAGTTTGTCAAATCTAATTATTGATGAAATGTCAATTACGATTCCTACCAACGATTTGAATTCTATTACAACATTAAATGTAGAGCAAAAAATGCTTTTCAAAGATTTATTGAGTGCGTAAATACTAGGGAAAAGACGGAGTTTTTTATTGACTGGCCTGGTGATACTGGCAAAACATTTTTATACAGATCAGTTTTAGCTTACTTATGTGATAGGAGACATATAGCAATTGATACAACAACATCAGGAATAGCTGCTATGGGTTTACGGGGAGTTCGTACTGCACATTCGAAGTTTAAAATCTCGATTTCCTTAGATTCAACATCGACATGTTATGTTAGTAAGTAGGCAGATCTCGCAGAGTTATTACGCAAATCTATAATTATTATTTGGGATGGAGCTACAATGGCACATAGACATGAATTTTAGGCTTTAGATAGGAAATTGCATGATATTATGGATGTTGGTGATTTATTTGGGGGTAAAATCATGGTTTTTGGTGGAGATTTTTGACAAGTATCTCCTATAGTTAATAATGGTACTACAGCTGAGACTATAGATGCTTCGATAGTTAAATCCTCATTTTGGCCTTCAATAGAAAAAAAACTACATCTTAAAGAAAATATGAGTTCAAAAACTGATCCAACTTTTTCAACTTTCTTTTATGTATAGGGAATGGAGACGAAACTTTTATTATTGATGACATGATTAGGTTACCAAATGAATTAGTGATACCTTGGCGTGGTGAACAATCGATAAAAGATTTGATAATTTCAATATTTAACTCTTTCGAAATTGATACTAATGCCATAGAGGATAGGATTATTAGTAGTGCAATTTTAACGCCAACAAATGAAGTTGTATATGAAATTAAAAATGAAATAATAAACATGTTTCCAGGAGAGCCAATAACTTATTATTCATTTGATAGTGTCGAGGAGGATACATTGCATTTATACCAATAAGAATTTCTAAACTCAATAGCTCCCAACAGTTTACCACCTCATAAATTAACTTTAAAAGTAGGATCACTTACAATGCTTCTAAGAAACTTAGATCCAAATGTAAGGTTACGTAATGACACCCGTTAATATACAAAGTGTTCCATAGAAATGTAATTGATGCGAAGATTGCAAGTGGTCAATTTTTTGGTACCCAAGTATTTATACCATGAATACCACTTAAATCGTCTAAGAATATAAAATTTCCTTTCACTTTAATACAGAAACAATTTACAATTAAATTTTCATTTGCTTTGACCATAACTAAATCACAAGGCCAAACCATTCCTAATGTTGGAATATACTTACCAGAACATATTTTTAGTCATGGCCAATTCAATGTGGCCTTATCTAGAGGGGTATTGACGAGATCAATAAAGATCTTAGTTCAAAATGGAAAACTAAATAGAACCATAGGCACACACACGAGGAATGTAGTTTATAAAGACATCCCTCAAATTAGTAGGTCTAACATTTGTTAAATTAGTACCAAATGTTACATTTTTCACGTACTTTATTTTCATAGTTTTGCGTTTGTTTTTGCTACATTTATTTTGTTGTATTTTTTATTATCTTTTATTGGTATGTTAAGAAATTTGCTAACATCTCTTTTTAACTCCGCCAATGGAAATCATCATTCATTGTCGATCCCAAGCCCAGAAAAGGAGAAGGGAAAAGGTTTAATTTTATATCAATATATTACGTGAAAAATAATATATTTGCATCACGTGTGGAGCACGTGCCCTCGACGACTAGTATATGTATATTGGACTTTAAATTGGAAAACTTTAAGATGGGGCGAATAAACTTTTCACCATTCAATTTAGGTTAAAAAACTTGTCTCAGAACTTTGGGCTATATCTCATCAATCGGGCTCATTTTGGATGATTTAGTCGAATTTCCTGAAAATCTGAGAGGGATGTATAAGGGTGAAAGGGGTGTTCAATTGCTTAACAAGAAAAAACCAGCAATCTTCATTGAGAATGGTGAGGAGAGCTAAAAGGACGATGAGGAGAAGGGTGACGAGTGTACAAAGGACGACAAGAAGCACACATAGGTAGATAACGAGTGAACTTCGTTGAGAAAGCAAGGAACCATTGAAGGCAAGAGGGGAAAATGAAAACGAAAACTTGAGCCAAAAGGGCAAGTTAGACATTTCACTATGAAAATGGGTTATAAAAAAGAAAATGATTGGTTGACCTACTTCAGGCACCCACTTGGCGCACCAACCTATAGGTACCCTTTGATACCTTTCGATGTGAGTGCAACTCGCATCTCATGATGTATCAACTAGTCCTTACTCAGTAGATACGCCAAAGTGGATATCCAAAGTGGGTCAATCTAGCAGCTCCCTTGGACAGAACAACGTTAAGAGAGTGGGGCTATTTTTCATTATGGGTTAGGAATTTGGGTTGTTTTGCTAAATTTCCAATGTTCATTGTATCCTAAGTTGTTCAATTTTTACCCTAATCCATGGTATTACTTGATATGCTCTTAGAAACTTTGATGATCTCTGATGTTGCCAAGAGTGAGATTTGGAGGAAAGAATTTGGCAAGACTTTGCCTAATATTTAGTTTTTTATAAAAAACTCTTTAATTTATTTATGTCATTATGGTAAAAACATTAGCTGAACCATGCATGCATTTGATTGGTTTTTAATATATATAGGCTGCTTTTTATGATATGATTGATAGTCGAATTTTGAGAAACTAAGGGGTCAAGGTTGTTGCTTTGCTTTTGTTAATGGGCATGGTGTTGTAGTGAAGGTTGTTTAATATCGATGAGAATGTGCACACCTGATTTTTAAATAAAGGCCATGGTTATTCGGACCACTTTTTCCTACTTCTACCTAGTTTTGAGTTTTTTTAACCCCTTATGAAATGACTTTGATGCCCCTCAATATAAAGAGGCTTTTACTCCCCATACCCTACGAAATTGTTTGAACCAACAGTGCTAAGGGGGAAGAACACCAAGAAGTAGATTTCAACACTGACCTTTAACCAACCTAACTTCGACGACCCTTATGAAAACCGACTTGGTAAGTTTATTATTAAGTCGATTACCATCGTTTGGAGGTTTTTGTTCATTGTTTGGTGGTTTTTTTACTTGTTTTTGGGTATTTCATTTTTGGTTTTTTAGGGCTTCCTTTTGGTGGTGAGTTTCGCATCGTAGCTGCCACAATGTCTCAAGAGTCTATTTAAAGAACCAAAATTTAGCAAAAAAACTGTAAGTTTTTTCATGTTTCGTGCATTTTTTGTCATTTTTATAAGTTAGTGTTTCACGGTGCTGAATCTCGTGGTGTATGGTCACATAAGACCGATAAAGGAAAAGGACTGACGGTCTATTTTAACCGCTCCACTTTGATACTTATCAGCTTGTTTTAACCCAATCCTTTGTTACTTATTAGTTTATTTTGGCTGCCACCATTGGGTAGCTATCGTTCTGTTTTGGTTGGCAATGTTATTTAAACTACTGGTCTGTCTCAACCGCCACCTATCATTTTGAATTGAAAGTTGAATTTTTGACATTAATCCTACTTTAATTCGTTCTTCTCTTATTTCTTGTAGGTTAATATGTATCATACAACTACTACATCCAGGGCTGGTACATCTTGAGAGGGGAGGCCTTTTCGGACTTTATGGAGGCATTCATACCGACATTGCCACTAACGTCTAGAGAGGAGGCCCTTACTCGGGCTCATCATACAGCTGTCAAATGTGCCTTTTTGTAATTATTTTGAAATTTGATACGGTTGGTAATAGGAGGCAAGCTAGAATAACTATTGGTTGTGACCAGACTTAGAACTATAGCCTTAAAAAGGCAAACGGGAAGAAAAAAAAAAGGAGAGTAAGGAAAACGGGGAAGAAGATGACTAGCACCAAGAAGTGTGGGTATCTGTTTAAGCTATTTGTGAAGCACGCAAAAGATAACTGCTGGCATGTTAGAGTTGTGTGCAGGGTCCACAACCATAGACTCACCAACTGTTTGGTGGGTCTTACAAATACAGGGACACTCAGTGCATGCCAAAAAAATTGTAGAAGACATTAGCAAGACCAAGACCACTGCTCCTTCTAAGGACATTCTCTCAGCTATTCATTTGGAATTAGAGGCCGTAGAGAAGAAGTACATGATCGACGAGCCCAATTTGAAGGCAGAGATTATGCAGAAGTTGAGGGAAATCAGTGGGCCTGCATCCACTTCTATCACTGATATTCTAAAGGAGAAAATGAAGCAAAGTGGTCGGTAAGCCGAAAAGAAGCTCAAAATTGACATACACGAGAAGTCAATAATAGAAAAAGTAATTCAAAAACCCGTGGCAAAGGAGAAAACATCAAAAGAGTTTGTGATGGGTAATAAACCAACCCAATAGTCGATTGCAAGTGAGAAACCACCCCAACAGTCAGCGTCGGCAAGTAGAAGTGGAAGTGTTTCTTTGAAACACGGTAGAGGTGGAAAAGGTCGTGGTAAAGGAGCTACAATCCCATACGCCGCACCAAGGCGATGCACGACCCGCTCCCTGGTGGCATATGAGTATGTTAGTAAGTATCAGACCCCACCTAATTAGGGCATTTGACCGACCTAGATTACCTTAATCCCTTGATAATCTAACAGCCTTCATCTCGCCATTAATAAATAATTGAAATTTGTTCAAAGTAATCATTAATTATAATAATTTTCAACTCTAAAGGATTCTAAAAGTAAATCCCAAACCTCAAAACTCATTTTGATTGTTTACATAATCTCATAATTCTATAAAACATTTTCGACAACACCTCCTTTATTTTTAAGCTTACACCGAAAAACCCGACCTTCAAAAACCTTCAACAAAACTTTCTCACCTTGGTGGAAATGTCGAAGGAGTCACAATCCACCCTATAACAATATATATTGCATTTAAAAAAATTATTTATTCATTTTCACCTATTTTAGGTTTTCAAAATCCTTAAACCATTATTACATTAGCCTCATTGTATTCCACTCCTTCCCAAAACCATTTCAACAATTTCAAAAGAGATCCTAACCACACACGAACCCAAAAACTTATTTATACTATATATTATATTAAAAAATAATATATACATAGAGAGAAAAGTTGAGCAAGTCACAAACAGTCAGAAAGCTTTCCATTTCTCATCTCATTACTAAAACCTATCAATATCTAATTATAAAAATTCGATAATGTCAGATAAGTAAATCTTGCACTATCTAGTACACTTGCAATAATCAAATGGATAGTAATCCAAGAGATTAAACGAACAATATGATCTAAGAAATTTAAATACAACCGTGAATCCATCCCCTTTTTGTTATCCAATCACAATCAAATGATATCATCCGAAAATGGTAAGTAAACAGTAAGAAGGACTCATGTTCATAGAGGATAACCAAATAAGTCTCATTCCTTTAGTCTATCAAAGTATGATCCGGTTCAACGTGATCTCATACTAACCACGTGATGCAAAGTATCAGTGACTCTAGCTCATCCAACATAATATAGTTCTACCATATATATACAGTCAGGTAGACACTATAAAGTTTTACCCTGTATACACAATTAGGTATATACTATATAGTTCTACCCTGTATTCACAGTCAGGTAGACACTACAAAGAGACTTGAATCGACCTTATCCTCTCCACTCGTGTATGTATGTACAATAAGAATGCAATATCAAGGATCAATGCAATTTATACGAAATTATAATCATATAATGTAAAGGTTACTATGGAAGTTACTTAACCTTGCAAACATGATATCGCAACTCCCTTGTGCTCCGAGTCGATAAATTAGTCAACACGGGATTCCGATTGCGATCCTACAATTCATTTAGAGTCCGTTAAGATTCCATAACAATTCCACAATTGTTTTCTAATTAGTTGAAGTTTAATTAAACCAATCGCGTCCTGAAACCCCTAAAATACTTTACAAAATAAATTCTCTAATGCTCAAATTTCATTTTCAACTCAAACTATTGTTTGACATCGAAAATTATGTTGTCTAGGCTTAAATATGATTTTTTCAATTGATTATATTTTATTTGGTCCTGCCTCGACCCGAGAATTCCAGAATCTCTCCAAATCAACTCATTGGATGTTCGAATCCCAATTTTGACTCCAAATTGTAGTTTGTAATAAAAAATTAACCTAGACTACGCTTTTAAACAATTTTCCAAATTTTGGACATTTTCGAGTATCGTAACACACATTTTGAGGAAAACCCTGGTATAAATCCTCAAGAAAATTCCAAAATCATCATTTTTCATAGAAATATCCTATTTCTATTTATTTGTACAAAAATATAATTTTTTCTAATTTCTTTCCCTATTTTTCATGAGTTTCTATCTATTTTTTGCATTTTGTTTTTTTTTTAATTGGGGTTTGACCCCTGTCCGGTCTAGGGATCAAACCCCATCTTCTTCCTCACTCTTTGATATGTGTTTCAACGAAATGAATTTTTTTTTAAATTTCATTGGGGTTGGGCTCTCAACCCCATCCCTAGGTTGGGTCTGGGTAGGGGAGACCATTCCCCAGCCATCGTCTCCCTCGGACTAGCCGAGCCTTCATCCCTACTTCTCCAACAGCCAACAAACATCAACAACAAAAACAACAACACATAACAACAACATCGGCAACAATAAACAACCAATAACGACAACCCAACAAATTTTGAGGTATGTGCCCTATATAGGCCAATTCTGTGAATGTTGTTTAACTATTATAAGTAGATGCATATTTCTTTTATAATAGTATCCATTATTATATTATTCTAAATGTCCCTAATCAATTATTATTGTGGGAACAATAATAAATTAAGACTAGTCTGAGTCTTGATTGATAATCATGTGATGATTATGTGTATATGGATACGGATCAAGATCATTGGTATGTGATGGGAACAGATGCTGGACCGACCCACTATGAGAACTCTACATGGTGAATTATATAAGTGATTCTCATGAGAGTTATATCATTTAGTCCTTTGACTTGAGATCACCAGAGACTTAAATATACGAGCATAATGATTTAACACAATCAAATGTTGTCTTCAACCGGATGATTATACATATTATGATTGGTCATTGTTCGACTAATGTGTGGATGTTGTGTGATCAAGATGGAATTTGTCCCACTCTTTTAGAAAGATATATATATTGGGTCTCTCGATATGTTAGACTGATAAATGGTAATGTTTAATGAATTGATTGGATCAATGTTACTTGAAAATTTCAATCTACTCGGAGATCGAGACTAGTAGATTGAACTATAAGGGTGACACTTCACGTCTTATGTTCAATCAAAAAGATATCGCGTGATAAAGGGATATGATATACATTGTCTATTAGGTTATATCGATTTATTGATCTTCATGCTACTTGGGTAGTCATAATGCATTGCAAGAGACCGCTTATGAGTTGTATATCAAAATGGTTTTGGTACATTACCAACGTTGCATGAACCTATTGGGTCACACATAAAGAACGAATTTACGGGATTTAATATTATCTAGGTCGATGAATTTTATTTGATAAAATTCATCTTAAAGATTCTCATTAATCGTCCTAGTTTAACTAGGATTCAAAACTCTCCTACATTTCTAGTGTGACTAGAAATTTTATCTCTTAGTAAATCCTATTCTAAATAAGACTCTAATTGTAATCAAAGTATGACTTTAATTCTTATTTGAGTTTTAAATAAATTACAAATCTTGTTGGATTAGTAATTATAGATTATCTATGATTCTATCCTTTATAGAGTTGGACTTTATCGAAGACTCTATTTGGAGTGTGACTAGGAGATGAAGTTCTTTTACAACTCGACCTAGTGTACTATAAATCAGATATTAGGGTCACTATTGTGGTAGATATTTCCCGAGAGAGATTTTCCTAGAGAATCTTTGCTATATGATTTTTTGGGCTAGCACTCCAAATCGTGATTGTCCGTTCGTGTGTGGATTTCTGATAGAGAATGTTCCTATCTGGCAGCGTCTTAAAGGAATCGATCAACACGAAACAAGGCAGACATGGAGTTATTCTAGTTAAGGTATGATTTTCTTATTGGCACATCAATTTAATGGAATCAATAGGATCTTAGTTCGGGATGTTCAAAAAAGGTTTTGAAAACTTTTGTTGCACATGATCCCTGAAACCCAACATTGGTATCTAAGCAATTGGTTTGATTCTACTAAACTAGAAAACATGTGGTAGGACTCATTGATGACGGTGTCTTTTTGGTTTGCTATTGTTGTTTTTATTATACTATTCACCATATTGGCTTTGGTGTAAATAGTTTAAATTTTTTTTTATCAAAACAAAATATGGGATTTTGTTGGATAACGAATTCGATCTCTTAACCTACCCTCTTCTTTGTTGAAGATCTTAACCAATCCAACTAGCAAGCCAAGGTTATATTATTTGTAATAGGATTACCAAATGAAAGCTCATATTGTTTGTAATAGGACTGCAAACTAAAAAAATACAAGGAGATTTTATAAAAGCTGGGATTCGATCCCTCATCCGAGTCATTCCCCAACTCGTTGAAGTGCCTTAACCATAATAGCAAGCAAATCAACGGATTCGATCATTCATCGTCATCCCCCAACTCGTTGAAGTGCCTTAATCATAATAGCAAGCAAATCAACTTGTAATAGGATTACAAATCAAAATTAAAGTACAAATCTGATTGTCATAGTATTACAAAATAAAATAAAAGGACTTTTAATGAGAGTATGATTCGATCCTATTACATCAGATCGCATGTTGAAGAGCTTAACAACTCCAACTAGCAAGCCAAACTTATCTTATTTGTAATAGGATTACAAAATAAAGGCTTATATTATTTGTAATAGGATTACAAAATAAAATGAGAATTTTTAGGAACTAGGATTCGATCCCTAGACCTTAAACACGTTGGAGTGTCTTAGCCATCTAGGCTATCCATTCCAAGTTGTAATAGGATTACAAATTTGTTTATATTAATTGGGTTATATATATTAATTGAAAGAAGTTTTGATTGATTAACTACCAATTAATTGGATGAGGTTATTGTTCATCAATTGGATTGAATTAATTTAATTAAAAGGTGTTTTAACTGAATTAATATCAATTTAATTAGGTGGGACTATTATCAATATTAATTAGAATATTTAATTAAAAGGGGTTTTAATTAAATAGAGTCCGATAAAAATTATATGGAGATATATTTAATTAATGAGATTAATGAAAATATAATCTTTGAGGCACTTGGAGAATTTTTAAAGTATTTGATTTCCTTGATTTGTTTTATGATGCCTTGTTGATATATGAAGATGCTTATTCTTGTTTTATTTTAATGATCTTTATTCTATGCATATCAGGTATAAATGATATTCCATAATTAAATAGATGCTAGAATTAGATATTGTAGAAACACTACATGGATCATAAAACTTGATAAAAATCCCTTGATTAGAATTTTAAGTTAATGCCACCCAATTTTAAACACTTGTCAAAGCCTCGATCACATCAATATGGGTCTACCTCTGCAGGGTGTATTGTGTTATCTTGGTGAGACAAGCTGGGTAACGGTTACCTGGATGTTTTAAATTGGTTTGACTTAATAAAGCTATCAAAACGGTTTTAGGCTTTAGGCATAGATGAGACATAACATGTTGTGACATATGATGTCTAGGTCTCATAAAAGAACCTAAGAGTTGCATGTGATGCAATTAGTAAAGGTTATCTACCTAAATAACTTGATTTTGAGTTTCATGCCTTAGTTGTCTCAAAATTAAGAGAAAGATGAATCTTATACCACTAAATTAATATTTAAGAGGGTTATCGACTTAGTGAGAGTTTAATTACTTACTGATAAATTATTATGCATAATCTTCTTGGTGTATATATTAAAATCTTAGTAAAACTAATCCAGAGTAATTGCGATCAATCCTTGAGAAGGATAAAATAATTTCTAAGACTAATTTCTCTATTTTGATTTGAAAATTGATAAATGTTATCAACCATAAAAACAATGATATATGTCTTAAGATTAATGGTTGCTTTTAAACAACCATTTATTAGTACAAGGATTATATGTCATGTTAGCAAATATAAAACTAGACTTTAGGAAAGATTCGGGACCGTAGAAACTAATGACATGGCAGTGACGATGAAGGAAATGTTCCGACAGTAAGTTGCACTGGAAAGGTATAAGATTACAAAATTCCTGGATTCTTATAAAATGGTTGAGAACCTATTAATAGGTCTTTATGTTTGGAATGTAAAAGAACTATATTAATTATCTCAAAAGGCTTGAATCTTCATGTGCCAAAAGTTGGCAGTAGATTTGATATATAATTCATCAAAATAGTTTTGAACTACATAATATGAAAGACATGAAAAACATTGTTTACAGGTGCATATGATGTTTAAAATTGTAAGATATAATAATAATAAAAAGTCTCAGATATATATTTGATGGTTCGTAATATAAAGGAATTTAATAAAGAAAGATAAATGGAAGGTAAAAGCTACAAAAGGTTTTTGTGTCGGACGCATAAATCTTAGTTGTGAGCTAAACTTTGTCAAGTTCTAAAGAAAGCCTTAAAGAAGGGATTTTGTTTTTGATAGAATGAAATTGTTCATTTTATAATGAATTACAAATCCTATTAGGAAAACATAATTTTGAATTTTACGACCATTTCAAAATGAGTATAAGAAAAAAAATCACTTGACAAACTATTAACATACTTTGATGAGATCAAGGTGGATAACATTTGACCCAAGAGTTTAAATGACCTTCTTTGAAATTATGGGATTGTCTTGCAATTAACTCCACTAAGAACGTCATTTGAGAAATGATGTTTTACGAGAAGAAATCGAACTATGTAGGATATAACTTGATTCATGATGTGTCACACAGACTTTCCTATGATGTCCTATTGAGGCTATACTTTTGAAACCAAGGTACTCACACTAAACCTTATTTTCGTTAAAGTGGTTGATAAAACTCCATACATGATAGGGAATAAAAATACCTAGTTTGTCTTTTCTTGAGATTTGAGGCGGCGAGACTTACGTAAGACATTAAGTCACATAAAGTTTGATGCCTAAGCCTTTTGTATCTAATTGTGGTTGAACACTATGATACTATTTTATACAATTGGGAACAAATTGTTTGTTGCTCAAAATGATGTCTTTTTAAATAAAAAGTTTATTTTGAAGACACTATTGGGAATAAAATAAATCTTGAAATGTTCAAGAGATACGAATGAGAATTAAACCACTTAGAATTATTAACAAAGTTTTGAATTAGTTGAGTATACACAAGTAACATATATATCTTGAAAATCTAGAATAATAAGAAATTGGCCAGAGATATTTGGGTTTTTCTTATTATTGATAGTTGTAATATATTTTGATACTGGATCAGAAATCACTACTTATCAAGAGACATTTCTCATCTAGATTGAATGAAGAGATTAAGTGTGAATGAACTCTAAATTTTAATTCATGTATTCTATTCAAGTTTGGAACTTGATTTATTTACTTTTAAGAAAATGGTATGACCATTGGATGTAAATGATTTAAAATGACATGAAAGACAAAATGTGCATACATAAGAGCATGGCTTATCAGAAAATCTCAATCTAAATCAAGGTGTTGATTATGATAAGATTTTTCACAGGTAGCTAAGCTCAAGTTCTAGAATTCTAATTGTCATTACTTCATAGTTTGATTATAAGATATAACAAACGGGTGTTAAAATAGCATTGCTCTATGCTCATTAAAGATGTGTATGACACAACTTAAAGGTTTTTTTATTATCTTGAGAATTTTAGAAAGGTATGCAAGCTTAAAGGATCCACTTGTGGATTCTAGTAAGCTTATCATAGTTGAGGTCTTTGTTTTGATGAAATAATTAATGAATTAATTTTATTAAATCGAAGATATACCTTATGTATACACAAAGGTTAGTAGGGGTGCAATTATCTTTCTGAATCTGTATGTTGATGATATATTATTCATTGGAAACAACGTCCTAACCTAGCATAATGTCAAGGCTTGGTTGAGGAAAGTTTCTCAATGAAATTCTTAGACAATTAGGCCCATATCCTTGTGATATAGATCTATAGAGATAGATCTAAGAAGCTAATTGCTTTAAATTAGAGTGCTTATATAGACAAATAACTAAAAAAAGTTTCAGTGTATGAGATTCTTACAAGAATTTGTACTTACGTCTTATAACATAAGTCTCTGCAAGACTCAAAGTCTTAAGACAAATGATGAGCAGGACAATATGAATATGATTTCTTACACATTAGCTATGAGAATCATCACATATGTTATACTTTGCATTCAACTCGATATGTCATATGCTTTGGGCAAAACATACATATATCTCATAGATTCTGGTGTGGGTCACTGGATATTTATTGATAACATTCTTAAGTACTTCATAAGCACTTGAGAGATGTTATTAGATATGCAGAGGTTTCAAAGACATGAGTTTTGTTAACTTCGAAGGAATAAGTTAACTTTGAAGCCAATATAAAAGATTAATGATCGCAATATGGATATGTGTTAACTTCGTAGGAATAAGTTGGAAACGTTTTAAACTCAGTCTAACAAGTTCTATAATATAAACTAAGTTTTTAGCGGCATTTGATGCAACCAAATAAAATATTTAGATCATAAGATTCATGATTGAATAAGGTGTGAATCAAAGTGTTGGAAATATTGTTGGCTTTTATTATAAAACCAATGGACAAATTTAGGTTATGGAACCTAAATCACAATATGGATCTAAACAATCACTTGAGCGTTTTTGTCTTATTAGAGAAAGAACGCAAAGATTTACAAAATATCAATATCAAGCAATGTAGCAGATACATAAATAAAACTTCTTCCACTAAAAACGTATTAAGGTTACGCGGTATTGGATACATGTAGGATTTGACTTAGTGCAAGTGAGAGATGTTGGGGTATGTGCCCTATGCCAATTCTGTGAACTTTGTTTAACTATTATAAGTAGATGCATGTTTCTTTTATAATAATATCCATGGATAATTATTGTATTATTCTAAATGTCCATAGTCAGTTATTATTGTGGAAACAATAATAAATTAAGACTAGTATGAGTCTTGATTGATAGTCATGTGATGATTATGCGTATACGGATACAGATCAAGATCATGGGTATGTGTTGGGAACAGATGCTGGACCGACCCGTTATGAGAACATTAAATGGTCAATGTTATAAGTGATTCTCATAAGAGTTATATCATTTAGTCATTTGACTCGAGATCACCAGAGACTCAAACATTACGAGCACAATGATTTAACATAATCAAACGTTGTCTTTAACCGAATGAATATAAAGATTGTGATTGGTCATTGTTCGACTAATGTGTGGATGTTGTGTGATCAAGATGGAATATGTCCATCTCTTTTAAAGAGATATCTATTAGGCTCATCGATATGTTAGATTGATAAATGACCATGTCTAGTGAATTGATTTGATCAATGTTACTTGAAAATTTCAGTCTACTCGGATCGAGACTAGTAGATTGAACTATAAGGGTGACATTTTATGTCTTATGTTCAATCAAAAAGATATCGCGTGATAAAGAGATATGATATACACAGTCTATTACGTTGTATCGATTTATTGATCTTCATGCTACTTGGGTAGTCATAATGCCTTGCTAAAGACCGCTTATGACTTGTATATCAAAATAGTTTTGGTACACTGCCAACGTTGTATGAACCTATTGGGTCGCACAAAAAAAATGGATTTGCGCGATTTAATATTATCTAGGTTGATGAATTTGATTTGATAAAATTCATCTTAAAGATTCTCATTAATCGTCCTAGTTTGACTAGGATTCGAAACTCTTCTACATTTCCAGTATGACTGGAAATCTTATCTCTTAATAAATCCTATTTTGAATATGACTCTAATTGGAATTAAAGTATGAATTTAATTCTTATTTGAGTTTTTGATAAATTACAACTCTTGTTGGATTAGTAAATATATATTATCTATGACTCTATCCATTTTAGAGTTGGACTTTATCTAAAACTCTATTTGGAGTGTGACTAGGAGACGGAGTTCTTTTACAACTCGACCTAGTGTACTATAAATAAGACATTAGGGTCACAGTTGTGGTAGAGAATTCCCGAGATAGATTTTCCAAGAGAATTTTTATGAGAATTCTTGCCATAAGATTTTTGGGGCTAGCACTTCGGATCGTGATCGTCTGTTCGTGTGTAGATTTCTGATAAAGGACATTCCTATCTGGCGGCGTCTTAAAGGAATCGATCAACACGAAACAAGGCAGACATGAAGTTATTCTTGTTAAGGTATGATATTTTTATTGGCACATCAATTTAATGGAATCAATAAGATCTTGGTTCAAAGATGCTCGAAAAGAGTTTCGAAAACTTCCATTGCGCATGATCCCCGAAACCCAACAATAACAACGAACACAACTTCACCTTATCCCGCCTCCATCTTCGATCTCCTCTCCCTCTTTCTCTCCAATTTCAAATTTCATTTCCGAAATAAAGATGAAGAGGACAGTGTTAAGTTGAAAAAATATATTTAATTTCCTCGATATTAGTATCGCACAAATCTTGAGGTAAATCTAATGATTCATTTCATCATTTTGATCTTCCTTGTGATACGTATCTCGATGTCACTCTTTGTAGATATTATCAGTATAATTACCACTGACCGCCTTAAACAAAATTAATTGTTTTGATCTCTTCGAGATACGTATTGCACATCTCGAGGTAGATCTAATAGTTTTATAAATAACCACTCTATCACATCCATGCACCACTTGATTCTCTTTGAGATGTGGTTGCATGCATCTCGAGGCATGTACACACCTTTCTAACAGCCAACGTTCAACCATTCTTCTTCTCGATGCTCATGCAATGCGTATCTCGAGGCAAGATCCAATGATTTAAACAATTTAAATCAAACTATATGTTATATATATATATATATATATCAATTATATATAAATATATATGCCTATGTATTTTCTCACCTATAAGTTCACCATGCATGCCAAGATCACCCTTGGACGTGCACACTATTGTACGTCCCACGTGTGTCACCCTCGACTTCGCGTGTCACTAGGCGCCCACCAATTTATTAATTATTTTATTTAATTTCGTGATTATCTCTTATTTTATGTCCAAATTAATCCTCGAAAAATACCTCAATTCCGCAAAAAATTAAAGAATTTACCAATGTACTTCGAAACTCTCGAACAACCCAGCTCGCGTACCCACGTCGGCTCGTTAAATCCAATTAAAATCCGAAACTCGGATTTTTAAGCTTAATCACAAATATTTTTCATGAAGTTTGAAACAAAGGTTTAGGTCAAAATTTTAATTCTTTCGCGACTCACATCAACACGTATCTCGAGATAAAATCTTGCGAAATATTGAATTTACCCAGTAAAGTTGAATTCGCAAAATAAAATAATATATAGTACACAACAGTAGGCACACATCACACAATAATAAAATTAACAATCTCAATTTCACCAGTCTTTAACTCCCGACTCATGACCAAAATCATAATTAGTCTTTGTTAATCCATAATTAGCTGTAATTATCAATTTAAATTTTTTAGGATTTAACAATGAGATACCAGCACTGTGGCACACCAACCATTGTCAGACAGTGGATATTACTGCAGATGGTCGTTGTGAGTATCCGGCGATAGCACATGCTCTTGGTTATGATTTGAAAGATGGTTGGAGGAGGGTGATGAGGGAATTGGTTGAAAATATGACCAGAACAGTGTCACCTACAAAGAGCACTTTTAGCTTTAAAATGATTATGCCTCGGTCCAAAATGCACTTAACCACTTTGAGTGCCCCGATTTCAGAATTGGTTAGCTTACCTTTCTGGACATAGGGCTCATTGTAGCCAATCGTTAATTATGGGATGGGTGTTGTTGTCTTCTGTAAGTATGGGTCCAATGTGTGGTTCTCCATGAGAGGTCTGACACCTTCCTTAAGCCGACATATGCTCGTATGGTTGTGCCTTGTTATCGGCAACCATTTTTTTAAAGGGTGTTATTTACATTGCGATTTATTTTTTTTCTTTTTTAAGTATTAATGTTCATTGTTGAATGCTCATATGTTTAAATTTGGTTGTAGTTTATCATGAGCAGTGAAGCACCCTTACCACCAACCGCACCACAATGGGAACCATATCCAGAGGATTAAAGTAGAGAATGGTTTTGAATATTTTACCGTGGAACCCACTAGTTGGTTGCGTGGATACGGTGGAACTTAATGATGATTAATGCAACACGCACCCCTTTTTGATAGTGCATGTGCGAGGTTTCTTTTTGTTGACGCATATAGGTGTAAACGGGTATTTATAGGTGTCTAAAACACACAAGCATTGTCATATTTTTTGCTTTACATTACTTGTTATGTTGTTAGTAAATATGGATGAATTCTCGGTACCATTGGTGTACTTAACTTGTTATCTTTGTGGGCATCTCTTTTTAAAGTGATATGATGTTTATATTGATGATTTGATGAACTCGAATGTATGAAGACCTCTGTTTTATTGGGAACGAAAACATGCAAAATATGTTATAGCCTATCTGGATAAGTGATGCATGGGTTCTCTCGTGCGTGATACGAACTTATTCAACGGATGGAGTCGAGACCCATCAACGACTCTTGAGGGACCATCCTCCATTTTGTCTATGTTTGCTTTGCTTTGGCTTTTATTTGAATTCCTCCAAAAGTGTAGGGGTCTCAAAATGTGCCCGGACCCGTTTGTCCGTATTTGTCCGGACATAATTTTTTGAAAATTAATACGGGCCTGGACATGTTTTCTCGTCCGTTTTAAAAAACGGTCCGGTCCCACAAATTTTTTTTAAAAACGGGTACCCGTTTCGCGATTAATTTAAATAATATTTATTTATTTATAGTAGTGTTTTGAAACTTTCATAATGTTTGAATTATAATTTTAATAATGATGAAGTTATTTTTATATGGAAACTTGTAAGACTTGAATTTTGAATTTATAACATTTCTTTTTTGTAGTGATGGAATGCATGACAACATAAAAATTATGTATTTTTGTTAATAATTAAGTGAAAAAATTTATTTTATTTTATTAAAAAACGGGTCCGAAAACGGGAATAAAAAACATGTCCGTTTCCGTTTGAAAAACGGTTACGGTCCGGACACTATTTTTAGTCGTTATTAAAAGGGGTGTCCGGTCCCGTACCGTCCATACCCCTTTTTTTTGCCACCCCTACAAAAGTGCACATGAGACACAGCCACAAGGACGATTCCTTGTAGCGGATCGTACCTCTTAATTAAAAATGTCTATCACGCCTACTATGCTTTTTTATTCGGAAAAATTACAAAAGTACTAATGTTTTTAGTTTAAATCCGAAAAATAAGGTTGTGTTTTTTTTTTTCTCCAGAATAGGCAATAACGCCTTTTGTAAAGGCGTTATCAAAGTGGATGGATTTTTTGCTGACGTGGACGGTCCACGTAGGATGACCACGATAGCGCCTTTTGAAAAGGCGCTATCGTTTAAGCGCCGTCCTACGTGACATCGGCCTCGCATATGGGTTGTACGGGTTGTCCGCCTCGCAATACGTGCTAACGTTTACATGAGGTCTATAGTTTGTAGTGGATATGCATGAGTTGCCCCCTCGAGATACGTGCATGACGTTTGCATGGATTGCCCACCTCGGGATACGTGCATGACGTTTGCATGGATTGTCAACCAGGAGATATGTGCGTGACGTTGGCATTGGTTTTACCACCTCGAGACACGTGCGTGACGTTTGCATGAGTTGCATGAGGTTGCATGGGTCGCCCACCTCGACAGACGTGTTTGACATTTGCATGAAATCTCCACATCGGCATACATGGGTGACGTTTGCATGGGTTGTCCACTTCGATATGCGTGTGCGTTGTTTACATTGGTTGTCTACCTCAAGATGCCCATGCAACCTCGTGCAACTCATGCAAACGTCACGCACGTGTCTCGAGGTGGTAAAGCCAATGCCAACGTCACGCACGTATCTCCTGGTTGACAATCCATGCAAACGTCATGCACGTATCCCGAGGTGGGCAATCCATGCAAACGTCATGCACGTATCTCGAGGGGGCAACTCATGCATATCCACTACAAACCATAGACCTCATGTAAACGTTAGCACGTATTGCGAGGCGGACAACCCGTACAACCCATAGGCGCTATTCGGTCGGCCGATGTCCACGTGGTCATCCTACGTGGACCGTCCACGTCAGCAAAAAATTCATCCACTTTGATAACGCCTTTACAAAAGGCGTTATTGCCTATTTTTGTTAATTAAAAGTACATCACCCCCTATTTTGTGAAATAAAATGTAATTGTCCCTTACCTTTTGAAAAACACCTTTTTTATTCTCTCATCTGTTTTGCCAATCATTGGCCTTTTATACCCTAGACTTGTAACCGAAGAACTTAGTTGTTGAAATAAAAAAGATACTGACTTTTCCTCGCCATTGACGACTTGAGTTTATGTTTGTTTAGAGTTGTTCTCTTTGCTCCCATTATTTTTTCCGTCAAGTGGTATCAGAGCACAGTGAGGCGGATTATCGATGGCGGAAGGTGGGGGGCGATAGAACCCACCCCATTGGCGACGATTAAGGGGTGTCAGCCCTCTGGGCAATGGTTAATTACCAACATTTAGCAGCGATTGGAGGAATACTCCAACGACTAAACATCGTGTTCTTCCACCAACCACAGAGCCATAGCTCCAGCCGCACCAGCAGTACTAGCAGTGGAACTCGAGCCGTTGGAGGGTGCGGCCGGCACCCGAGACCACCTCTTCCACCGACCAGATCGAGGTCGTGGAGGTCCAAGGAGGAGATTTCCAACCACATCGAATCCACCAAGCTGTGTCTAATTCTGATTCGGAAGATGAACCCCCAAATCACCCAAATCACCATCCACATCACCCTAACCCTAACCACCGCCCTCCACATAACCCACACCCCTTCTACGACCACCCAGACTACAAGATCAAAATTGATATCCTATTCTTCGATGGACATCTACACATCGAAGACTTTCTTAATTGGCTACAAAACGTCAAGATTTTTTGTCGCTCCGTCGCCGACTACACAGAGGAGTTTTATCGACTCAATGCACGGAACAATCTCAGTGAGTCGGAGATCCAACAAATAACCCGCTACATCGGAGGCCTTAAAGAGCAAATCCAAGACCAACTATCATTACACCCCGTATTTTACCTCTCAGAAGCGGTCAACCTTGCTATGAAAGTTGAAACACAACTCACCAGGACCTCCAAACCAACCTACTTCCGGTGCCCTAACGTTGACCATCCCCTATCCCTCATCTGAGCCCTCAACTGGCAACCCCACCACCCGTCTTGCAACCCATACCTAATCGCACAAAGCCATCAGAAACCCCTACCTCCTCTGCTATTGAGCCACGCAAATCACCTCATCTCCAAACTTTCAACCCATATGCTAAACCCATGACTGCCAAATGCTTTTAGTGCGGACAACCAGGCCACCGTTCCAATGAATGCCCACAATGTCGAAACGTGCATCTCGCTGACGACGCCATCCACGAAGCTCTATTTAGGGACTCCCACGATGGGTGTCAAGATGATGAAGTTGATGTCGTTTGCGGAGATGAAGGAGAACCTCGCAACTGTGTCATTAAACACGCCCTAGTCAGCCAACGACAGCCGCCCCCACCCAATGGCACCAAATTTTCCGAACTTGTTGTACTGTGAAAGGCAAGACTTGTAATGTGATTATTGATAGTGGTAGTTGTGAGAATAGCATCGCCAAGTCCCTTGTTAAGGCCCTCGAGCTCCCAACGTCCACCCACCCAAATCCCTACAAGATCAGTTGGATTTTGAAAGGCAATGAAACAAAGATCCAAGAGCAATGCATGGTCCCCTTCTCCCTCGGGCAACATTACCAAGATGTTGTAATGTGTGACAATGTTGACATGGATGCTTGTCATATTTTGCTTGGTCGACCTTGGCAGCAAGACGTCCGTGCAACTCACCGGGGCCATGATAATACTTATGCCTTCGATTGGTACTCTAAACGTGTTTTACTTCTTCCCCTTCCACCGCCCACCTTACACTCTCCTCCCCAGCCAATGACACCTAATTACACTTACTGGCCCTGTTTTTACAAATCTCCCCACCAACTTAGGGACAATTTATCTCCTCTTTTGCAAATAAATTTCCACTACGGTCCATACCCATGGTCCCATTATCCAACAACTTCTTGATGAGTTCTCTGACCTCTCTCCCACCGAGCTCCCCAATTCCCTACCACCCATGAGATCCATACAACACCAAATCGACCTCATACCCAGGTCCAATTTTCCCAACCTATCTCATTATAGGATGAGCCCGTCGGACCACAACACTTCGTAACTTCAAGTAGATGAACTACTGCAGCAAGGACTTATTCGCGAGTGTCTCAGTCCGTGCGCCGTCCCGGCATTGCTCACACCCAAGAAGGATGGTTCATAGCGCATGTGCGTGGATAGTCAAGCCATTCGCAAGACCACAATCAAGTATCGATTCATTTCTCGCTTTGAGGATATGTTAGATAACTTGGGCGATGCCACCATGTTCTCCAAGCTTCATCTCCGTAGCGGCTACCACCAAATTCGGATTCGCCTCGGTGACGAATGGAAAATCGCATTCAAGATGCGTAATGGGCTTTACGAATGGCTTGTCATGCCGTTTGGTCTTAGTAATGCGCCAAGGACGTTCATGTGCCTTATGACTCATATCCTTCGCCCATTACTTGGCCAATCTATGGTCGTCTACTTCGACGATATCCTTATCTATAGCAGCAATGAGGAAGAACATCTCACACACATCCAAGCCATCCTCACAATTCTCCGTACTAACCAACTTTTCCTTAATTTGTCTAAATGTTTATTTTGTCAACACAGGTTAATGATTCTCGGTTTCATCATTAGTAGCGAGGGGATTCATGTTGATGAGGACAAGATCAATGCAATTAAAGAGTGGCCTATCCCTAAGAATGACTCTGACGTCCGAAGCTTCCATGGCTTAGCCACGTTTTATAGTCGGTTCATCCATAACTTCAGTACTCTCACTGCCCCCCTCACAGATTGTCTTAAACAGCAGCAGTTCACTTGGGACATCGCGCAACAGTCCAACTTCGACACCCTCAAACAACACTTATGCACCTCCCCTGTATTGGCCCTTCTCGACTTCTCAAAAGTGTTCGAGCTTGAATCGGATGCCTCCGTCACTGGAATGGGTGTTGTCTCGATGCAAGAGCTGTTAGAACAAGCAATCTTATATAAACATAAATCTGAACATGGCACTGTTAACACAAGCAACTAATCATGCTGATTTTAACAACTAAGTAGATTAATAAAAAAGTGTACCAGAGGCTTGCAGTGCAATGACTTAAGACATAAAATCTCCTCCAACTCGGTGCTGAATTCAACTAGGAGTTCTGTCCCCAGGATACAACAGGTTCGCTCTTTGATTAAAGCACCAATCAAAGAACCTTCAAAACTGCAAAAACTTCTCTCTCTCAAAACAAAAATCACATAAAAATTTTTATTTCAAAAAAACTATATTTTCTATGTCAATTGGCTCTTCTCTTATAGACAATTATCTAATTGTCTAATTTGTGGACAGTTTTTCAATAACTATCTAATTAGTGGTCTTAATTAGTGTGCCACTAATTGATAGTTTATTAACTCCTTAATTCGAAATTAGCAACTGTTGGTGCTCTTTTGATTTATTCAAAAACGAAAATAAAAAAAACGAAAAAGAAAAAAACTATGTTTATGAATGGCTAAGTCTTGAACCAACCAAAGCCCTAAAGGCCCCAAGGCCTAAGGCCCTTGTCAAAGATTATTTAAATAGGGTGTTTACCTAGTGAAACCTCATGGGCCACTCACTCAACCCACTTCTCACTTAAACAATAGTGAAGTGTGTTGGATCATATTTTAATTGAGAAACCAAACATTTCTCTCCTATGTGAGACTAAAGGTTTAGTTACTTTGCAATACAAAATTTGAACTTTGAACTCCAAAGTTCAACAATACCCGACATTTGTATTGGAAATAGTAACACCCCATGTGTCTTAACTTTGCCAAATCATAAACACAAAATATAATTATACACGAGAGAGAGATGATCAAGTCATGCTTATAAGGAAGAGTGTCGTAAAGACTTGAACTGACCTTAGTAAAGCATATCGGGTTCACTTTGTGACGCAGTTGATGTATTTATTTATCTTGAACTGTTCACTTTTATAGTAAACCAAGACAATATGTCTTACTCATGACTTGAAACCAAATGCAGTTCATACGTTTTTGTTCATTTTGGTCATGAACAGATCCTAGTTTCATGATAGCTTTAGAGAACTTAGCCTAATTTCATTATCATAAATGCGACCCCACATTTACTACCATATAGGTGACATTACTATGTCATTAAATGCATAGCATAACCTGAACATCTTATTATTAACACACACAATATCTTAGGAACGGGTAATTGTGTGTTTCAGTTATTAAGTTTAGCCTAACCAGTTTTCCTATTGAACCTAGGCCATGGGATCTCCAATCACTAGGTTAGGTTTTCACGGCTTGACTTATTTTATAGGCTATACCCATTCCCCTCGATAAAATCATCACCTGATCTCTTGGTAAGCCTTTTGTCAAAGGATCTGCAATATTTTCCTTTGACTTGACATAATCTATGCTAATTTCACCACTTGTGAGTAATTGTCTTATAGTATTATGCCGGCGCCTAATTTGTCTTGACTTACCGTTATAAATCTTATTTTTATCTCTTGCTTGTGCTGCCATACTATCACAATATATGCATACGGCTGTACCTGGCTCTGGCCTGCATGAAATATCTTCTAGAAAATTCCTTAGCCATTCAGCTTCTTCAGCTGCCTTATCGAGAGCTATAAATTCATATTCCATGATGGATCGTGCTATACACGTTTGTTTTGTTGATTTCCAAGAAATTGCTGCTCCACCCAATGTAAATACATATCCACTAGTTGACTTGGTTTCTGTATTATCAGAAATCCAATTTGCATCACTATAGCCTTCAAGAAATGGTGGATACTTTGTATAAACCAATCCATAATTCAAGGTATACTTGAGATACCTTAGAACTCTTATTAATGATGTCCAATGATCATCATTTGGACTACTTATGTATCTACTTAACCTGCTTATTGCATAAGCAATATGTCAGGTCTAGTAGAGTTCATCAAGTACATTAAACTCCCAATAACTTGAGAATATTCTAATTGACAAACCGAATCTCTAGAGTTCTTCTTTAGATGACAATTAGCATCAAAAGGAGTTGGAGCAGGTTTGCAATCAAATTGATTGAATTTTTTTAAGATTTCTCAACATAATGAGATTGTGTGAGAATATAACCTTCGTTATTCCTTTTGATTTGAATTCCTAGTATTACATCAGCTAGACCTAAGTATTTCATGTCAAAACTAGAATTCAACATCTTCTTTATTGACATTATGACATCCTTGCTTAAGCTCATAATTAACATGTCATCAACATAGAGACATACTATGACAAATGAGTTCTTCATTTCTTTAATGTACACACATTTGTCACATTCATTTATGTTAAAACCATTTGCCATCATAGTATGATCAAATTTCTCATGCCATTGTTTTGGAGCTTGTTTAAGTCCATACAAAGACTTAACAAGTCTACAAACTTTGTTTTCTTGGCCTTTTACTACGAACCCTTCAGGTTGATCCATGTAAATTTCTTCTTCTAATTCTCCATTTAAAAATGTTGTTTTAACATCCATTTGATGTATTTCCATATCGTACAAAGCAACTATGGAAATTAACATCCTAATGGAAGTTATTCTTGAAACAGGAGAATAAGTGTCGAAGTAATCCAATCCTTCTTTTTGTCTATATCCTTTAGCAACCAAACGTGCCTTGTATTTCTCAATAGTGCCATCTGCCTTTAGCTTCTTTTTGAAGATCCATTTATATCCAATTGGTTTGATTCCTGATGGTAGATCAACCAATTCCCATGTATTATTTTGTAAAATGGATTCAATCTCACTATTGATAGCTTCCATCCACAATGGAGCGTCTGGTGAAGACATAGTTTCTTTATAGGTTTGTGGCTCATTTTCAGTTAGCATGTTAACAAAGTCAGGTCCAAAACTTTTTGTGACCTTAACTCTTTTTCCTCTTCTAGGTTCTAACTCTTGTTCTTGAACCTTAGAAGTAGATGATTCATCTAAACTCTCTTCGGCAGTTCTTTTAAGCGACAAACTACTTTGGTTTTCCTTAAAAGGAAAAATGTGTTCAAAAAATTCAGCATCAACAGATTCTATAATAGAATTTTCACTAATATCTGAAATATGTGATTTGACTACTAAGAATCTATATGATGCACTATTTTTAGCAAAACTAATGAACACGCAATCTACAGTTTTAGGTCCTAACTTAGTTCTCTTTGGTAAGGGAATTTGGACATTTGCCAAGCAACCCCACACTTTCAAAGTTTTGTAAGTGGGTTTTCTGCCTCTCCATATCTCAAAAGGAGATTTATCCAATTTCCTGAAAGGCACTCTATTCAAAATGTGATTTGCAGTGAGTAGTGCTTCACCCCACAAATTCTGAGAAAGTCCATAATCATTTAACATGAAATTAATCATATTTTTTAGAGTTCTATTTTTCCTCTCTGCTACACCATTCTGTTGAGGTGTATAGGGTGCAGTCGTTTGATGTATAATTCCATATTTGTTACATAATTCTGCAAATTCAGCGGATTCGTATTCTCCACCTCTATCTGTTCTTAGTGCCTTAATTTTCTTGTCAAATTGATTTTCTACCTCTGCTTTATATATTTTAAACATATCTAAGGCCTCGTTTTTATTTTTAATCAAAAAGACTTGGCAATATTTGCTACAATCATCAATAAAGGTAATGTAATAATTTTTCCCCCTCTAGTAGGAATGGATTTAAAATCACAAAGATCACTATGAATCAATCCTAATAATTCATTTGATCTCTCTTGGACATATTTAAAAGTTTGCCTAGCAAATTTTGATTCGATGCATATTTCACATTTTTTATTTAAATCAATGTTGAACTTAGGCAATAAATTTAATTTAACCATTCTGTAAATAGATCTTTTATTTACGTGTCCTAATCTAGCATGCCATAAATTAAATGAATCAACTATATACGCAGAAACGATCATTCTATTACCAGTAGAGTTAACAATTACAACATTGAGCTTAAAGAGACCCTCTGTGAGGTATCCCTTACCTACATACATTCCACCATTGGTGAGAACAAACTTGTCAGACTCAAACACCAATTTGAACCCTTTCTTGTTAAGTAAAGGGTCAGATACAAGGTTATTCCTGATCTTAGGAACATACAACACATTGAGTAAAGTGACTATTTTCCCGCTAGTGAACTTCATCTTAACGGTACCCTTGCCTTCAACCATTGAAGATGATGAATTTCCCATATAAAGCTTTTCTTCACTATCAGCAGGAAGAAACTCTAAAAACAAGCTTTTATCGCTGCAAATGTGCCGAGTTGCACCGGTGTCAATCCACCAGCCCCGAGTGTCAGAGACCATGTTAGTTTCAGACACAACAACAAGAATGAGATCAATGTCCATTTCATCAATTTGGACATCAGCAACATTCGCTTGGTTGTTCAAACCAGAATTGCCACGATTCTGTTCTTTCTTGTGACGACAATCTTGGGCCCTATTACCCTGTTTTCCACATACCCAGCAGCTTCCTTGGATTTTCTTAAAATTCTTCCCCTTCGGTGCAAACTGTTTGGTGGGTGCTTCTCTTTTGAAATTCTTCTTCTGGAATTTCAGAACTTTTGACTTGCTTCCTTCCACCATGTTTGCTTTTGCATCAATGTCACTTCCTTCCATCTTGTCTCCTTTCCTGTGATCTTCTTCAACACGCAGCCTCAAGATCAGATCTTCAATCGACATATCTCTGCGCTTATGCTTCAGATACACCTTGAAGTCATTTCAAATGGAGGTAATTTCTCAATGATAGAACCAGTTTGAAAATGTTCATTCACGATACAGCCCTCAGCATGTAACTCATGAATCAACACTTGCAGTTCTTCAACTTGCTTCACTACAGACTTTGAGTCAACCATGTTATATTTCAAGAATTTGCCAACCAAAAACTTTTTTGCTCCTGCATCTTCAGTTCGATATTTCTTTTCCAGCAGATCCCAAACATCCTTTGCAGTCTCACACTTAGAATAAACATCATATAGAGTGTCATCAAGTCTGTTCAGAATATAGTTCCTGCAAAGGAAGTCAGAATTTTTCCATACCTCGATTGTCATCATGGTTTCCTTGGTGATCGGATTCTCATCCGTCGTATGAACCTCCTCTCTGATGACATTGGCTAAATTCATAGTGGTCAACAGGAAAATTGTTTTCTGTTGCCATCTCTTGAAATCAAGACCCTTAAACTTTTTAGGCCTCTCATCCTTAGAATTGGATGCAGTAGTTGAGATTGTCTTATCATTAACAATATGAGATGATGCCATTTCAGATTCAGATTCAGATTCTAAAACATACAAAATAGCAAGTATATTCGAATCAGAAAATGAGAATAACCGAATTTAATAACAAAACAAAAAATAAGGTTTTTCTGTCTTAGATTGTTAGAACAAGCAATCTTATATAAACATAAATCTAAACATGGCACTGTTAATACAAGCAACTAATCATGCTGATTTTAACAACTAAGAAGATTAATAAACAAAGTGTACCAGAGGCTTGCAGTGCAATGACCTAAGACATAAAATTTCCTCCAACTCGGTGCTGAATTCAACTAGGAGTTATGTCCCCAGGATACAACTGGTTCACTCTTTGATTAAAGCACCAATCAAAGAATCTTCAAAACTGCAAAAACTTCTCTCTCAAAACAAAAATCACATAAAATTTTTTATTTCGAAAAACTATATTTTCTATGTCAATTGACTCTTCTCTTATAGAGAATTATCTAATTGTCTAATTAGTGGACAGTTTTTCAATAACTATCTAATTAGTGGTCTTAATTAGTGTGCCACTAATTGATAGTTAATTAACTCCTTAATTCGAAATTAGCAACTGTTGGTGCTCTTTTGATTTATTCAAAAATGAAAATAAAAAAAACGAAAAAGAAAAAAAACTATGTTTATGAATGGCTAAGTCTTGAACCAACCAAAGCCCCAAGGCCCAAGGCCCTTGTCAAAGATTATTTAAATAGGGTGTTTACCTAGTGAAACCCCATGGGCCACTCACTCAACCCACTTCTCACTTAAACAATAGTGAAGTGTGTTGGATCATATTTTTATTGAGAAACCAAACCTTTCTCTCCTATGTGGGACTAAAGGTTTAGTTACTTTGCAATACAAAATTTGAACTTTGAACTCCAAAGTTCAACAAGAGCGACGTCCAATTAGTTTCTTTAGTGAAAATTTGAATGTGTAATGGCCCAAATTAGTTAAACTAGGACTTAGCTTAATCTTGGGGATTAACAGTCGTAATTCGAGCGTTATTATTATATATCGCACCATATGTCTGTATGTTGATATTGGGCGAGTTAGTGTGATGGGTGTTCGCCTCGAAAGGTGTGTCAACACGAGTATTGAAAATGTGAAATATGGGTACACTAGGAAAACTCAACAAACTTACATAAATATGGCTAAGTTATTAAATTGAAATGGGTAATGTAACCATAGGCTAATTAAATTAAATTTGAACAATAGGCTATGATGCGCCTCGAAATGCGTGTCGAGACGTGGGACACCGGATACCAAGTAGCCGAAGGTTAGTTGGACAATGAGTTGGTTAAATTTGATAAATAAAACACTGACCATATGGTTTTAAAAGGCTTAATGTAATGTGACATCATTTAAATAAGATAAGCCTATAGGTGCATTGAGTAAAAGTGACCTTGAGATGAACATCTACATCATCATAGTGAGTTACTCTAGGAAGGGAGTGTGCTATTGGAGTCATCAGAAGGTGTTGGGCAGCATGCTTATGAACCACAAGATAGTTCTCGAGATATGTACGCACACTTGATCAAGGTAAAACATATATATATATATAGGAGATAATGGGATGTTTGATCAAACCACTAATATAACTCATGCAAACTGAGATATCCAGTGAAAAAAAAAGATGCTTTGAAGTTGGAGATTCATCACTTTAGAGGCCAAATCAGGAGAGCAAACCAAGGTAATCACCTTCCTCATCTTCAACATTTTTCAATAAACCCATTTTTGACATGTTTAGTGAAATTTGAGTTTAATGATGAGATCTCTAATTTGTGGTGTAAATGTGATGAATTGCATGTTGTTAGATCATATATATATAATTGATCACTGGTTTAGCTATATTTGATGATTTTGATGATATTGGAAAGTTGTGATAAATGCATGAATTTGGAGAAATTGAAGTAATTTGATGTTTTAGAATGATTCGATTGTTATATTAAAGTTATTTGGATGAGGAGAGGGTATAATCTATGTTATGGTAGCTACTTGAGAGGGTTATGATAGAATTCTTGACTTGAGAATTTTGTCACAGAGGACCGATAGCGCGCTACTTGGAACGGTTAGCGCGTTAATCTTTATAGGTTTCCAATTGTTATTTAGGATGAAGAATAGTAGCGCGCTACATCATTCATCTAGCGCGCTACACCAAGCCTATAGCACGCTAACTGCAGATCAAAGATGGAAATTAAAGGCTGTTTTGGTAAATTTTCCGCTTAATATATGTCTAAGCACTAGGAAATAAACTAAATTAATAAAATTGGACTTCAAGGACTAGGAGATCGTAGCTCGGTGTCGGGAAGCTTGACGGGTCGGGTACATGAGTCCGAGGAGGTCGAGAGTATTTAGAGGTTTGTAAAACCCACAGGAATGTCACTTGAGTATTTATTTACTATCATTACTGTTTTACTCTATTTCCTAGTTTTATTCCTTATTTACTCAGTTATCTATATCTGCATCATTATTAGGATGGTTGGTTGAGTTTACTCCCACCAAATATTTCGTTATGTGCCTATGCATTCTAGACCATAACATGTGTATCAGGAGTCCTCGATGGATAACGACCCGAGCTACTTTGTTGATACATATGTCATTGCGTCATGGGTCTACGCTGACCACTGAGAAGGATCAAGTGATGGGCTAGTTGGGTGCGCCCACTAGTGGGATCCTAAGGAAGGTATCCGAAGTATGGTATAGTCTTACTGGAACATGCACACACATTTGCACTTTATTGTTATTTACTCATGGGATGATCCATTTACAGTTGCATGTTTACATTTCACATGTTTATTTAACGGTATTTCTTGGAATTCCTTTACTTTATCGTATGAATGTTCAGTGAATTTCCTTGCAATTTTACTTACTGGACTCGTCATCTATTATGTTGTGATGGCTGAATGTAGATCCTTCCACGTGTAAAGGCAAGGGGATCCTTGGTGACTATCTCTGAGCTCGCCCTCTGTTCGGCACACTACTCGTAGTGTTTATTTTGTCATTTTGCTATACATATATGTTTTTGGGTTTATGGGAGACTGGTAAGACATGTGTACTTGTATATATTCACTTTTGTCGCCTTACGTATACAGTGTCCTATTCTGAGTTTTCCACAGTAGGAGTTATGCTCTATTAAACTTCAGAGTTTATGAAAATACATGTTAATGTTACTTTAAGACTTCCGCTGTAAAATACTAAATTCTAATCGCAACTCTGTAATACACAAACCACTAGCATAGTTAGGACTTACATAAGCTATATACAATTGAACATATGAACCAAGTTAGTAATACATATGTGGACACGATTATCGAGACCTAAGATGGACGGGCAGGTGCCGAACACATGTAGTTGGGCCAACTGGCAAGGATTACACAGAGACACGTCACCCCATGGCGGCGGGGCCGCCATAGATGGTATCAAAGAGAGAGTTATAGGAATATGGGAATTTAAAATGAAAGAGCACAAAACTTTATAAATAAACCTCAGTTAAGAAGACCCGATGATATTGCCTTAGAATTTAGGTTGGGAAGTGATGTGAGGCGGGTAGATTTAGAGTTATATACGTGTTATATTTTGTTATATATGTGATATACGTATATATACTGAGACTGATCTAGAGCACGCTTCTTGATGCAGATAATAGATGGATAGTCAACGACGCCTCATAAGACTGGACAGACTAGCGATGCAGCTAGGGACTCCCCTCTTATAGCTAGTATGGATGATCGACTCTCAGTGGAGGAGACTCAGATGGTCTAGGTACTACAACTGTTACGAGATCAGTCTGTCACGTTAACAACACTTGCTATAGTGGTAGCAGCACCTAGAAAGCCAATAACAGTTACTGTACCTACAGGGACAATTGTTGCCCAAGATAATTCCCAAACACCAGTTGAGAAGGTAGTAGTAGAGGCACAACCAGATAGGGCTATGATGGTTGTTGTTCCCTTGGAGATGCCAACTCCTACGCCTCCACCTACTACTACGGAGCAGTTGACTACTACCACTGCTACTACTACTACTACTACTACATTAGGGTTTGTCTTGGCTCCAGAGGTGAAGATGTTGAGAGAGTTCCTGAAGTTCTAGCCAGGCTTCTACGGAGGCGGTGACCTGAGGCGACATGAAAGTGGATTGTGTCTCATCAGCGGTTTTATAAGCTAATGAGGAATGATGAAAGTGTTCAGGCTCGATTATCCGACGCGTACTTGAGAGGCAACGCAGTAGTATGGTGGACCATGTATCAGGATACCCATCCAGAGCCGACGACATGGGCGGAGTTCAGGGATTTGTTCTATGATCAATACATACCCATGGAGGTGAGGTTGCGTTTGAGAGATGAGTTCTTGACCTTGAGACAGGGTAACCGGACGTTGATGCAGTATATGGAGAGATTCCGACACCTACTTCAGTTTTCTATAGATGTAGTGGAGACATAGCGACTATAGATATACTACTTCACTCGAGGAGTAGATGACAGGATTACAATGGCAGTGGTGTCATTCGGGTTCATACTCTACAAGAGATCTTTGATCGAGCGTTGGCACACGAGACCTTCTTGATGCATAGAGAAGGTAGGCGTATTACTGGGACTGAGGTACATACAGGAAAGAGTACTCGTTCAGATCAGAGGCCGAAAAAACAGAGGGATCATTTGGACAAGGACCGGAGGGATGATCATTTAGATAGCCAGTTTCAATATGAGGATATGCAGCAGGTTTGTGCTATAGCGCAAGCACCGACTGAGCAGCCTAGGCGGCAACCGTAGCTGTACCTTCAAAGTAGAGAGCAGGGAGGACATGAAAGACCGGGGCCAGGTCAGAGATCTAGAGACAGATATGTTGGCAGGTTGGAGACGCAACGATGTTTCCGATATGGTCAGACCGGACATCTCAGAGCAGATTGTTCGATGGCATCACCACCATCAAAACTAGATCAGACTCATGAGCGAGCACACGCAGTTGGTCAGCCAGACAGAGGGGCGACCGGACAGCATGTTGAGGGTAAGATATCTGATATATTTAATTAGTTAGTTATTTATTTAAAATTATGCGTATATATATATATATATGTTGATTCCTGGTTGCTCAAACGAAGACTAAGTGTTGTGCTATAAACTAGGCCATAGCACGTGGTACGAGGCGTTCTTAGTGAATTACGGCCTAAGTGGCTTGTCAGGGTGCACGTGTCGGTGAATCAGCGGATAGGCCAACATCGCAAGGGCTATTAGGTGATGGGCCAGTGGAGCGGGTTAGAGAGGCCCACTGGTGGGATCCCAACGTACTGAATTATGGTCTAATGGGGTTCGAGATTGAGTTGGCGACGTCAGATGTTCCGCCACTATTCCAGTTCGGTGAAGAAGTGAATTAGGAATTCAGCGAGATCTGAATTTCGGGGACGAAATTCTTTTAGTTAGGAAGAACTGTAACGACCCAAATTAATTAAACTAGGATTTAACGTTAATCTCGGGGACTAACAGTCGTAATTTTGGCGTTACATGGACAACTTGGTTGGCTCGGACATGAGAACTGAGGAAATATGTTATTTATGGATGATGGTTATGTATATGTGGTGTTTAAAATTATTATTATATATCGCACCACATGTGTATATGTTGCTATCAGGTGAGTTAGTGTGACGGGTGTTCGCCTCGAAAGGTGTGTCAACACAGGTATTGAATAGGTAAAATATGGGTACACTAGGAAAACTCAACAAACTTACATAAATATGGCTAAGTTATTAAATTGAAATGGGTAATGTAAGCATAGGCTAATTAAATTAAATTCGAACAATAGGCTATGTCGTGCGTCGAAATGCGTGTTGAGACGCGGGGCACCGGATGCTAGGTAGCCGAAGGTTAGTGGGACCATGAGTTGGTTAAATTTGATAAATGAAACACTAACTATATGACTTTAAGAAGCTTAATGTAATGTGACATCATTCAAAGAAGATAAGCCTATAGTTGCATTGAATAAAAGTGACCTTGAGATGGACATCTAAATCATCATATTGAGTTACTCTAGAAAGGGAGTTTGCTATTGGAGTGATCAGGAGGTGTAGGGTAGCATGTTTATGAACCACAAGATAATTCTTGATATACGTACACACACTTGATCAAGGTAAAACATATATATCTATGAGATAGTGGGATGTTTGTTCAAACCACTCATATAACTCCAGCAAACTGAGAAATCCACTAAAGAGAAGAGGCTTTGAAGTTGGAGATTCATCACTTTAGAGGCCAAATCAGGAGAGCAAACCAAGGAAATCACCTTCCTCATCTTCAACATTTTCCAATAAACTCATTTTTGACATGTTTAGTGAAATTCGAGTTTAATGATGAGATCTCTAATTTGTGGTATAAATGTGATGAATTGCATGTTGTTAGATTATATATATAGAGAATTGATCACTGGTTTAGCTTGATTTTATGATTTTGATGAAATTGGAAAGTTGTGATAAATGCATGAATTTGGAGAAATTGAAGTAATTTGATGTTTTGGAATGATTTGATTGTTATATTAAAGTTATTTGGATGAGGAGATGGTATAATCTAGGTTATAGTAGCTAATTGAGAGGGTTATGACAGAATCCTCGACTTGAGAATTCTGTCACAGAGGACTGATAGCGCGATACTTGGAACGGTTAGCGCGCTACATCATTCATCTAGCGCGCTACCTCTACATAGCGCGCTACACCAAGCCTATAACGCGCTAACTACAGATCAAAGATGGAAATTAAAGGCTGTTTTGCTAAATTTTCCACTTAATATATGTCTAAGCACTAAGAAATAACGTAAATTAATAAAATTGGACTTCAGGGACTAGAAGACTGTAGCTCGGTGTCGGGAAGCTTGATGGGTCGGGTACAGGAGTTCGAGGAGGTCGAGAGCGTTTTGATATATGTAAAACCCACAGGAACGCCACTTGAATATTTATTTACTTTCATTACTGTTTTACACTATTTCTTGGTTCATTCCTTATTTACTGATCAGTTATCTATATATGTGTCATTATTGGGACGGTTGTTTGAGTTTACTTCCACCGAATATTCTGTTGTGTGTCTATCCATTTTAGACCATAGGATGTGTATCAGGAGTCCTCGGTGGATAGCGACCCGAGTTACTTTGTCGATACATGTGTATGTGCGTCGTGGGTCTACGCCGGCCACCGAAAGGGGTTAGGTGATGGGCTAGTTGGGTGCGCCCTCTAGTGGGATCTTAAAAAGGGTATCTGAAGTATGGTCTAGTCTGACTGGAACATGCACACAAATTTGCGCTATATTGTTATTTACGCATGCGATGATCCATTTACAGTTGCGTATTTATATTCCGCATGTTTATTTAATAGTATTTCTTGGAGTTCCTTTACTTTGTCATATGAATGCTCTATGAATTTCCTCGGGATTTTACTTACTAGACTCATCATCCGTTTTGTTTTGATAATTGAGTGCAGATCCTTCTACGAGTAAGGGCGAAGGGATCCTTGGCGACTATCTTTGAGCTCGCCCTCTGTTCGGCACACTACTCGTCCGTGTTTATTTTGTCATTTTACTATATATATATATGTTTTTGGGATTATGGGAGACTGGTAAGACATGTGTACTTGTATATATTCACTTTTTTCGCCTTATCTATACAATTTACTATTCCGGGTTTTTCACAGTAAGAGTTATGCTCTATAAAACTTTAGAGTTAAAGAAAATACCTGTTAATGTTGCTTTAAAACTTCTGCTGTAAAATACTAAATTTCTAATCGCAACTCTGTAATACACAAACCACTAGCATGGTTAGGACTTACATAAGCTACATACAGTTGAATATATGAATAAAGTTAGTAACACATATGTGGACATGATTATCGAGACCTAAAATGGACGGGCAGGTGCTGGACAGTTGGGCCAGCTGGCAAGGAGTACATGGAGACACGTTACCTCAGGGTTGTAGAGCCGCCACAGAATGAGGCACGCCAAAGGTGGTCTACCTATGAACAAGAACTCTACGCAATCATGCGTGCCTTACAACACTGGGAGCCATATCTCATCCACACCAAGTTCATCTTGCACTCCGACCATGTCGCGCTTCAACACTTGAATTCCCAGAAATCCCTCAATCGAATGCACGCACGATGGGTTCTCTTTCTTCAAAAGTTCACCTTTGTGTTCAAGCACAAGCAAGGCAAGGCGAATCGGGTCGATGACGCCTTGAGCCGTCGATCACATCTCTTGACCACACTTAGTGCCTCCCTCATTGGTTTCGACTTGCTCAAAGATTTATACAGTTCTGACTGGGATTTTAATGAAATTTGGTCCAATTGCCTATCTCACACAAATTCAGGGGACTACACTATCCATGAAAGCTATCTCTTCAAGGGCTCCCTTCTTTGTATCCCTCAAACATCCCTTCGAATGGTGCTCATCGAGGAACTCCATGCCAATGGCCTTGCCGCTCATCTCGGTCGCGATAAGACCATCTCCCTTGTTGCTGACCGATATTTTTGGCCTCAGTTGAAGCGAGACTTTGCAAAATTTATGGGTCGATACGAGGTCTATCAATTCGCCAAAGGGACCACATAAAACACGGGTCTATACATGCCTCTTCCAATTCTAACCCACATTTGGGAAGCCTTCTCAATGGATTTCATCTTGGGTCTCCCTAAAACACAACGACACATGGATTCCATTTTCGTGGTCATCGATCGCTTCTCTAAGATGTCCCACTTTATCCCTTGTTGCAAAACTGCAAATGCAAGCCACATTACGACCCTTTTTTTAAGGAAATTGTGCATCTTCATGGCGTTTTGCGGTCTATCACTTCTGATTGTGATGTCAAGTTCCTCAGCTACTTTTGGCGTTCCTTGTGGCACAAATCTGATACTCAACTCAACTTCAGCAGTGCCTACCACCTCCAAACCGATGGCCAAACCGAGGTTACCGATCACACTATTGGTAATATGCTCCGCTGCCTCATCGGTGACCACCCCAAGCAATGGGACGCTGCCCTACCACAGGCTGAGTTTGCTTACAACTGCATGGTGAATCACCCCACGAGATTCTCGATCCCTGTTCCACATTGTCTTCACTAAAGTGCCAAATCTCATTGTTGATCTCCTCCCTGAGCTCAAGAAGGGACATAAGGGGGCCTCCCACCTAGCTGACTCCGTCACCTCTATCCACCAACAAGTCATCGATCACTTCAAAGTATCCAACGCTAAATATAAGGCTACTGCAGATTTACATCGTCGTGCCCAATTATTCAATTCGGGTGATTTGGTCATGATTCATCTCAACAAACAACGCCTCTAACATGTGCCGAATAGCAAGCTTCATCCCAGGCATCTTGGCCCTTTCCCTGTCAAGCGATGCATCAACGACAATGCCTATGTAATAGATCTCCCGCCAGGCATCCATTTTCACTCAACCTTCAACGTCTCAGAGTTAACTCCCTTCCATTCTGATGATGGCGTGCCGATTGAAGTCAAAAGCTCATGGTCGAGCTCTTCAAAAGATGAGGGCCTTGATGCAGATCTCGTGCATGATACAAACCTAATCAATGGATGGAGTCGAGACCTATCAACAACTCTTGAGGGATTGTCCTCCATTTTGTCTGTTTTTGCTTTGCTTTGGCTTTTACTTGAATTCCTCCAAAAGTGCACGGGAGACACAGCCACAAGGACAATTCCCTGTAGCGGATCGTACCTCTTACTTAAAAATGTCTATCACGCCTACTATGCTTTTTTATTCTCTTTTCTGTTTTGCCAATCATCGGCCTTTGATACCCTAGACTTGTAACCAAAGAACTTAGTTGTTGAAATCAAAGAAGATACTGACTTTTCGTCGCCATTGATGGCTTGAGTTTATGTTTGTTTAGAGTTGTTCTCTTTGCTCCCATTATTTCCTCCATCAATAAGTTTGATACAAAAATTTGATGTTTATATGTCAATTCCAAATACTTATCGGTCAAGCAGAACCGCCACTCACTATATACCTATCGGTCATGATTTACTGTCGGGTGCTTAAGCATAACGGCTATTACCTGCCGATAGACTATGACGCAGCGGAGATCTTCTAAACCAGTTGAACGAATCCACGAACAACTCGATCTAGGTCAAAACTTAAGCCAAAGTTCGAAAATTCTTTTATTCCAGCCAAAAACAACGAATTACATCCAATAGGTCGCTTAAATAGCGAAACCCTAAAATTTGCCAAAAATAGTAAAAAGTCCAAAAAGCCCTAAAAGCCATAAACTGGAAACTAGACGAAAAATAGAAACAAATGCCGCAAACAACAATAAAAACGGAAATTCATAATGAAAGTTATAAGCTAAACAAAACTTTCCTAAAATAGCAAAATTGTCGTTTCGGAGGGCGAAACGATGGAATTTCGCCGAAAAACGTCGTAAATACGGCGTAGCTGTGACCCATGATCTCCACGCCGTTTCCAATCAACACATGCCCCCGGAACGCCGAAACTCAAACGCCTGAACTTCATCGAAATTACCAAAATGCCATCCTGTCATATTTTTCCATCATATTTTTCCAAGAATTTGCAAGCTAATTCTTGGACTTCATCATTCTCCCCGAGGTGGACATAATTCGCCATCGAATTGTCATCATCAGACGTATCCCCATAATAGGGAACAAGATGCTTGACATTAAATACATCAGCCGTGCGAATGTGACTTGGCAACTTCAATCTGTAAGCATTAGGATTAATTTTCTCAAGAACCTCCACAGGACCAATCTTCCGAACTAACAATTTGTTGTAATCACCCACAGAGAACTGGTCTTTAGTGAGAACCGCCCACACAAAGTCACCCACTTCAAACTCCACGTGACGCTTCTTCCGATCTCGCATATTGTTTGTATTGTCGTGACCTTACGCAAGTTATCTTCGACAGATTGATGAATCTCTTGCGACCCACTAACAAAGTCTTCTCGCCTTGCCATGCCATCTAGTCTTACTTGGCACCGGTAACGATCAAGAGGACCTCGAGGTAGTACTGAATACACAACCTGAAAAGGACTAAACCCGGTACTTCGATTAACAGCATGGTTGTGTGCAAATTCTGCCTGGCTCAACTTGAAGTCCCAACTCCTGACATTCTCACCCACCAAGCTCCTCAAAAGATTGCCTAACGAACGGTTGACAACTTCATCTGCCCATCTGTTTGCGGATGATAAGCACTGCTAAATTTCAGCAGCGTGTTCACCATAGCCCATAAATTGCGCCAAAAATGGCTAAGGAATCTGGTGTCCCGATCTGAAACAATCGAGGTAGGAAGGCCATGCAATCTATACACCTCCCGAAAGAACAACTAAGCCACCTTTACAACATCAGTGGTCTTCTTGCATGGGATGAAGTGAACCATCTTGGAAAAACGGTCAACCACCACAAAAATAGAGTCATTTCCCATTGTGTTCTAGGCAACCCCAAAGACGAAATCCATGCTAATATCAACCCATGGTCATTTCGGAATGGGCAAAGGCATATATAGACTGCATTAGTTGCGGTACCCTTCGAAAGTTTGGCAAGTCCCAAGCACTGGTAGACACATATCTCGTCCATTTCCTTGCGAATGGTAGGCCAAAAGTAAGAGGCTGCACCAAATGCAAAGTGCGATCACGCCCAACATGTCCCTCTCCATGCAACTCTCTAATAATCGCAATCTCAGTTGCAATTAGGAATGGAAAACTGGTTGCCCCGAAATAAGAAACCTCATGGAGTGTGTAATCGATCGCTCCCCACCCCGCACCTTCTCCACAATAGTAGCAAATAAAGGATCGGTAGTAAACAAATCAAAGAATGAGGAAAACCCGGAATCTGAATGGTCATGCGGCTCAACAAACTTTTTCGTCTGCTAAGGGCATCAGCAACTATGTTGGTCACACCAGACTTGTGTTTCACCACAAAAGTAAAGCGCTCCAAATAGGCCACCCAGGAAGCATGTCTGGCCGAGACCTTGTTCTGCCCATGTAAGGGTCGCAATGCCTCATGGTCTCAGTAAACAAGACGAACTCTCTCATGGAAAAGATAATGCCGCCAATGCTTCACGGCTTGTACCACTGCATATAACTCTACATCGTATGTGCTATACCTCAACTTTGCCCCAGACAGCTTCTCACTGAAATAGGCAACAGGCCTATTATTCTGACTCCCTGTGACCAACTTCGCCACAACCGAAGAATTTAATCCCACTAGTGCTAGGTTTGTTCGTGTGACTAGCAGGGTTAATTGCAGCGGTATTACCTCCTGTATTGACCAACACTAACATCAATGGAAGCATTACTCACACCCCGACGCTGTTGTTTCTCCACCAACAATGCTCGCTGGTGCGCTGTAGATAAGGAAACCGGATCAAACATGTTGACGACATCTTGGATCTGCACCCTCAGTCCACCAATATACCGCGCTACTAATTGGTCGTTAGTCTCCTGCAGATTCGTTTCTAGCGACTAACGATAAAACTCGGTAGTGTAATCATTTATCGACTTTGCCCTTGTCTCGGATTCTGCACCTCGATACATAAGGTGTTGGAAATTGTAAGGCAAGAACTCGGCCGTAAGTGCTTTTCATCTTCTCCCACGAGGTGATCTTCGCCTTTCCATTTCTATTCCGCATCAACTTCGTTGTTGCCACCAAGTCGTGGCCCCGTTGCGGAATATGGTCGCAACCATTGCACACGCTTGCCTTCGGCACACCTTTGAATTCTAACACTTCTTCAATCGATGCTAGCCGGTCCAAGAATTCTTCCGGTTGAAGGGTGCCATGGAATTATGGGACCTCCGTCTTCATCCCAGCACTCCCACCGCCCGCGATCATCCTCAATCGCACGCGCTGTAGCGCCTCCTCGGTGCCTCAACATATTCATCCTCCCCTTCCGGTAGAAGAATCTCCTACTAGTTCATCACCAACAGTTCCCTTCGATGGTTACGAGACACGATCCATATTTTGACCCAACAACCGATCGATTCGCGGTTAATTGTTCTACCACCGCGCCCGTGCGTTGGTCAATTATTTGGCCAATTTGTCGATTCGATTGTCACGGTCATACACCTCCTCGATACGCTCGCTGGTTCCTCTTGAGCGGCATGATTTCTCCAATCACGTTGAAGCAGGCTCTGATACCAACTGACGCAGCGGAGATCTTCTAAACCAGTTGAACGAATCCACGAACAACTTGATCTAGGTCAGAACTTAAGCCAAAGTTCGAAAATTCTTTTATGCCAGCCAAAAACTGCGAATTACATCCGATAGGTCGCTTAAATAGCGAAACCCTAAAATTTGCCAAAAATAGTAAAAAGTCCAAAAAGCCCTAAAAGCCATAAACTGGAAACTAGACGAACAATAGAAACAAATGTCGCAAACGGCAATAAAAACGAAAACTCCTAATGAAAGTTATAAGCTAAACAAAACTTTCCTAAAATAACAAAATTGCTGTTTCGGAGGGCGAAACGATGGAATTTCGCCGAAAAACGTCGTGGACACGCCGTAGCTGTGATCCGTGATCTCCACGACGTTTCCAATCAACCCATGCCCCCGGAACGCCGAAACTCAAACGCCCGAACTTCACCGAAATTACCAAAATGCCATCCTGTCATATCTTTCCATCATATTTTTCCAAGAATTTGCAAGCTAATTCTTGGACTTCATCAGACTATATATACCCTATAACTTTACTCTTATGGCCCCATTTTTAACTGGTGACTAAAGTTGACAATACTATCGGTCACACAGACCCGCAAACCTGAAAGACCCAACCCAAGGTACTGTTCAACCACATTTGAAAGGCTGACGGCACATCTTGGCCACAGAGTACTCCACAAACTTACTTCATATACCCCACATATAATATGTGACGTAAACAAATGAAACTCGGTAGATGGAGTCCGGTTACGACACTAGGTGTGATAGTGCTGCGGAACAACAATGTCACAAAATTGTCGGTCATCTTCCGCTGCCTTGCTGTGTAATCCCCAATATTAAACTAGTGTACCCCTTATCTTAATGTTTTATTTAACTTAAGTTTCTATCGGTCAAACCTGTCCAACATGTCCTTATGGACTTCAGTAATCCTTAACCGTTGGGTACCTAGAAAATGCGGTTATCGGTGGCCGCGTTGCTTTATATACCCCACAATTTTACTCGGCAGACCCCATATATTTATTCTTGCTTAATTCAAATGCTTAATAACCTTTTTTGCCCGACTGTACTTTTTACCTTGCGGTTCTGGTGCTCCGTAAACCCTGAAGTCCTATCGAACAAGTTGACTTGTCGCCTTTTGGGGTTAGGGTCATTCTCGTTCAGCTTCTTCCACTTTAATCCATTAAAAATTAGAGCATCAAACTCACCCAATACACCGGTAATAGACAAAGAAATAAGCGGTGCTCCTTGACTTTGCCGACCACCTCGACCTGCAGATCTGGCGAGATTCCACCAACAAAATAACTCGAAATGCACTGGAGAGTTCGATTGAGGATTCGGTAAGGACGAAAAATCGAAGAGAGGATGGTGGTGATGAATTTAGTTGTGAGGTACGTGGGTTTGAACGTGGGTCGGTGAGGGAGTTAGAGTTGTTGAGGGCTAGGGTAGTTTCGGAATAATTTACAAAAAATTGGGGTAAGCGGAGTAAGAAAATTCAAAATCAGGGTAAAAAAAAGTAATGGGGTAACACCAACAAAATGTGTGGTCGGAATAGCCCCTACCTAAATAAAATAGAAGATCGTGTGAAGAAGGACGGGATAACTTTAAGAGAGAAATGCTAAACTCGTCACTGCGCACTAAACAAAAAGGGAGAAGAAGACCAAAAAAGCGACTAAATGAAAACAATGAAGGATGTGAAGTGGGGCCTATTCCCATTTCCGAAGAAAGAGAGAGAGAGCAAATGGACCCACCATAATGCACCCACCATCGCAGCCCATCATTGTACTCAAGAAATTCATAGAATCAACAACAACAACACAGCACAATCCCACCTCACAAACCAAGATTCTAAGATAGCTTTCACTCTCTATTATCTCTCAAAGGCAGATAAATGGAGTGAGAGAAGGAAAGGAGTAGTTTGAGACTAGTGAGAGTTCAATTTAGTTGTGATCATTGAGGGTGGTGTTCGAACTTTGTTTGATTATGGGTTGAGTGTGAATTACTTGGGTGTTTGGTTCAGTAGGCGCTGGGGTGGTTTGATTTAATGGGAAATTGTTGGTGTTGGTGGAAACCTTCCATATATAGAGTGTCTTCAAATGCAAAGTCAGGTGAGTTTTTTTAGTCATTCATGTGGTTTTTCTAATATGGGTTAATTTACGTTCCTTTGCCTTGATTTTAATTTAGCTGTCCAATATCATCAATGAATTTGATTCTAAGAACTGAACTCTGTTCTTTCTCTGTCTCCTCTTTTCCATCCTTTTGGGGGTATACATGTGAAAAGTTTGAGCTTTTCAATTATCTGTTCTCTGATCTTGATGAGTTCTAAAGTCGACTTGATTGTGCTTTAATCTTTTTGTAAGTCTAGCAAGTTAGCATATAAGATATAAAGTATGTATAGATATTAAGATAAATTTAATTTAGACTAAATAGTCCAATGGATTCTATTACTTTTGTTTATTCTTATGTCCTTATGATCTTATCAGAATCTCCAAAAGATGAGAGTCCATCAGAAAAAGAATGGAGAGAGAACTGTAGGCTGCCTTCAAACCCTGAGGAAGTAGAAGTCTTACGGCGTGATTCAGCAACAAATCCGTTGATTGCTTTCAGTTACAATGAGTTAAAGATAATAACCGCGAACTTTAGGCAAGACCATGTGCTCGGTGGAGGTGGATTCGGAAGCGTTTATAAAGGATTCATAACAAAAGATTTGAGGGAGGGGCTTCAGTCTCTCCAAGTAGCTGTTAAAGTCCATGATGGTGATAATAGTTTCCAAGGCCACAGAGAATGGCTGGTACTAACATGCTTGCTTTATTTACCTCATATGATCTTCTAAGTGACTTGCTCTATAATCTCTGTTAGTTTGATATGTAGGCCGAGGTTATATTTCTTGGACAACTATCTCACCCAAATCTTGTGAAACTGATTGGTTATTGCTGCGAAGATGAACATCGTGTGCTTATATACGAGTATATGCCTCGGGGTAGTGTAGAAAACAACTTGTTTTCAAGTAAGTCTTCCTTCCTTCCTTCAGCCACACTGGGTCTAAATTATAAAATGATATCAAGTTTAAAGCTCTGCGAAGAATAAAACTGCAATAATGAGAGCTTCTACCCATCTAACTTCAATTAGTTGTTCATGCCACTTGAACTTTAAAGTTCACATCTACAACGAAAGGATGCTTTATTATATGGTCTGAATTATAAAATGATATCAAGTTTAAATTAAAAATATTAATTTCTTAAGTAGTGGTCATGCATTAATCATCAACTCATAACGAATCACACGCTAAAATAGAAAAGAACTTTTCTTTTGAGATTATTTGACGGATTGAATCATTGCAGGGGTTCTACTTCCTCTTCCTTGGTCTATCAGAATGAAGATTACTTTAGGTGCTGCAAGAGGACTTGCCTTTCTCCATGATGCAGAGAAACCAGTCATCTACCGTGATTTCAAAACATCAAACATTTTGCTTGATTCAGTCAGTACTTGTTCTTTTGTAGGCTAGAGACTCAGGTTGAGGATTTAATCGTTGGTAATGGAATCGGGTTTAGACAAGCAATGTGACAGAAACCACTATATTAATTAAATTGAGCAGCTTCATAAATATACTCAAATTTATTATCTTAGGCAATGCCTTCATAAGCTTCTAGTTACTAAAACAAATGAGCAGAGTCACTAATTAATGAATGGTATATAGCTAGACACATATTCATGATAGTTTTTGACGACCCATTTTCTTACAATCCCCTATGTAATTCAGGACTACAATGCAAAACTTTCTGATTTTGGGCTTGCAAAAGATGGACCAGTAGGCGACAAATCTCATGTTTCGACTCGAATTATGGGGACATATGGTTATGCAGCACCAGAGTACATAATGACAGGTAATAAGTCAGTTGTTCCTATGATCAGTTCCTTCATCATTCAAATCTTCTCCTACAAAATATCTAAGTAGCACTAACTTTAATTTCTATAGACAAAAATGTAACATGTGCAATTAAGGACTTGTTTCTTTTATGCGCGCAGGCCATTTAACTTCTAGGAGTGATGTGTACAGCTTCGGGGTTGTTCTTCTCGAACTGCTTACGGGAAGAAAGTCTCTAGACAAGTCGCGTCCAGCTCGAGAGCAAATTCTTGCTGATTGGGCATTTCCATTGCTTAATGAGAAGAAAAAACTGCTCAACATCATAGACCCAAGACTGAATGGAGATTATCCTATAAAAGGTGTTCACAAGGCTGCTATGCTTGCTTATCACTGCTTGAACCGTAATCCGAAGGCCAGACCGCTGATGAGAGACATTGTCGACTCTTTGGAGCCCCTTCAGCTTGCTGTTGAGATTCCAATCACAACTCCTACTTCGACGGTCACGAACGGAAAGCAGGATTTGGAGTGTTAAGGAAGTGATGAATTGGGTAATGTTTCATTACGTAAATCAGAGGAAAGCAGAGCAATTTTCTTGGAATGTAATTCTCTTAGTTCTCCTTTTGCCAAAACATAGATATCAACCATATGATATGCATGGAACTGACATGGAACCTCAATGTTACTTTTGAGTAATCTAGCTAGCTTCTAATATCTTTAAACCCTACTGATTTTTCAAATATTTTCATTTTGGAATGTATCAAGAGATGTATGCATGTTTGTGTCGAAGTAATAACTTACATACTATAAACAAACCTGTTCTTCACATTTGCATCTTTATATTGTGCGTACGCTTTATGAATTTAAAAGTCATGCCTCTTGTAATGGCGTACTACTGATATGTTACGAATAAGTTAAGAAAAGAATTTCTAGAATGAAAATTGTACTATCCTACTCTGTTTTCCTAACTTTATGCCCTACCTTTTTAAAAGAAAAATTCTAGCATGTCCATTTCAGAAAAGCATTCAAACTTCTCCTTTTTTCTCACTTTTTTTTTTTTTAATAAAGTGCACAAATTAGTTTCTTGCCCCAAAAAAAGATAATATGAACACGACCCTATCCAAGAACACTAAAGTGTGATCATTTGATGCGCATGCTTAGGTTAATTTGTATTCGCTAACTTAGGCCGCGCCCTCGTGAAACTAATAAAATATTTAGTATTTTTGCTTGAAAAAAGTTGTTGGCCTAAAAAATTAGTTACGAAAAGTAAGGTTTGAGTTAGGCTAGTCTAGACCGTACTAAGCTCGACTTGCATCTGGCTTAGGTGGACCGCATAAAATAAGATTTGCGTCAAATAAAAAATTATACTAAAAATTTTAAATATAATTATAAACTAATAATTGCAAGAATTATAATATAAATTAATAAGATAAAGCAAAGGTTTACAAGAAAGGAGTTGAATTGTACGATTTTCGGTCAAACAAAAAAAAAAGATTAACCTCTTAATGACTTCCTTTCTCTTATTTTTTTTTAATTATTTGAAGGCTTCAAATAATGAAAATGAAGCAAAGAGCTTTAATATAACGCCTCCAAATTTCAAATCTAGTAATTAGACCTAATATTCGAGGTGTTTTGGTAAATATGCATGGTACTTGTATATTTGTCAAACCCCTCCTCATTAGACCATTTAAATAGCCTAGATTATCTTAAACCTACTGATAACCTAGTCAACCTTGTTTTTCTTGAGATACGCACTCCAAAATATTTTTTAAACTTATTGTTTTCATTTTTATTAAATCTCTGAATCATTAATAACTCCTAAATCATTAGTTATGATTGAAACATATTCATTATTTTCATTAGAAACTTAGCAACACCTCCCCTATTTCTAAGCCTATACCTGAATTCCGATCTTCACAAGTCTTGAAAAACCTGCACATTTGGTGGGATTTTAAAAAACTTGATACATAATAGAAGAAAAACATAATACACTCGATCGAGGCTTGAGTTATACTCAATGTCCTGAAGACTATTTCACCCCGCTATAGTGCTTACGGTCTAATGAAGATAGTCTCTCAAGATACAACGATCATACTAATGATTTTAGCACTCCAAATCATTAGTCTACGAACCAATAGAATAATTCAACACTCTCTCTAACTCAAAACCCTAAAAAGAGAAGGAAACTTGATTTTGACTCATTTTCCTAACTGTCTAACTCTATTGTAAGTCTTATAAAAACGATCTATCTAGTGAATATATATAGACTTACATGTGTCTATTGGGACAGACACGTCTCATAATGAATAGACACATTAATAGTATGTTATGTCCGTCCACAGAATTACACACCTTTTCACATAATTTTCATTCAAATTATAAACAATTAAATTATATAATTAATAGTTCCAACAATCCCCCATATGAATAAAAATTGATCATCAAATCTATATATATCCCCCATATAAATGGATTTTAAAAATCATTTTAATACATACACAATTGAGAGAGTATTGGCGAAATAAAATTACATCACGAGAAGTGTCGTATATAAACTTGAACTTTCCCTAGTGAAATATTATCAGATATACTTCGTGACGCAGTGGATATAGTTGATCTTGAACTGTTCACTTTTGCAGTATATCGAGACAATAATACTCACATAACTTAATCCCTATCATTATTGGTTCTACAGTTTTGTCCACTTTAGTCATGGACACAATCTTGGTTTCATGATAGATTTAGAGAATTTATCCTGTCTCGTTCTCATAAATGCGACCCACATTTACTATCATATAGGTGACATCTTTATTTGTCAATTCTTAGCATACCCTTCACTTTTTCTCAGCACACATTTTATCTTAGGAATGAGAGAGTGTGTTCTTCTCTCGAGTTTCATCTAACCAGTTTGCTTATTGAACCTAGTACATGGGATCTCCAAGCAGCTAGGTTAGGTTTTCACCAGAATTAACTCATTTTTTAGCCTTTTAAACTCATTCCCATCGAAATTAGTTTACTTGATATTAACAAACTTATAATTAGTGGCCACAAGTTTGTCTTCTCATTTCTCATTTTCTATAGAAATTATTCCGTAATCAAGTAACTATCTAATGGTAATCTTCAACATTTAAGTCCATATTTACCATTTTATATGCATTATTTTTTTTTTCTGTCACTTGCGATTATCAGTCATCTTACAACATATGCATTACGGAGACAATTATATCCATTATGGAATATCCTCCAAGCTCTTTAAAAGCCATAATGTTGTTTTTCTAGCTAATTTTATTAAAGTGCGCAATAATTTAGATTCTAATATGAATCTAACAATACTCCAATTTCTTTGAGGATTTCCAAGTGATACAAGCATTTTTTCATTAAATTCATCATTTTAAGTTGTGTCTCTCAACATCTGTTGTTTTGCTTTATTAACAACCAATTAAGTATATATGTTATTATAGACTAGTGAGTTTCTCTCGAAGAAATCAAAGCTTCATTTCTCTCAAATATTAAAGCCTTAAATTATCAATTTAATTCGCTTCATTTTAAGCAATTTATCCATCCGCCTTTCATAAGATTTTAAAATCCATTTACACTTCAAAGGCTTCAACTTGATATATTTAATCTCATTATTGATAACTCACTTTTCAAAATATATGTTCTTCAACAAATGTCTCTTCAAATACTTTATTTGGGCTCATAATTTAATTTCATTACTTCGCAAATAAAGTCAAAATTTCATACTCACCCCCACATCTTTCAAGTATTTATAGACATTTAATACTACCGTAATATATCTTCAATGAAGATTATAAATTTCAAAATTAGGGCTTGCAATGAATTTGCATTCAACCCCCACAATTTTGATAACTCAATGATAATTAATGTAGCATTTCTCAGTAAGTAGATCTACGCAAACAAAAGCATAATATATTTGTACTAAAATTGCCACATGAGTGAACTCAAGTTATGCTAATAATAACAAACAACTGCATTAATTCATCAAGCAACTAAAAATATATGTAATAATATATTTATGCTGTATAAATAGTCATGTTTAATCAGTAAATTTAAATTCAAAATATCTAATGTCTAAAATATACCATTTTTCTATGGTTTATCACTATACAGTTAGAAAATGAAAAAGACATATTATAGCAAATCAAATCATGCGATCAATTCGTAAATATTGTGAAGATTCATTTTTACTTATGTCTAATTAGATAAGATAAAGTCCTATTAATCACTAATCACAATTTATTTATGAAATCTGTTTTTCAAATTTTAATTACACATGCACCGATCCATCGATCAGTGTACACACTGATTTACACTTTTCGATCACGGCTCCTGTCACGGGGCTATTAAGTGAGGGGTTTACTCTAAGAAAATCTTTCTCACTTAACCCCACACGTAGTGCCTAAGGGCCACCTTAGTTCAACACTACCAATACTAAAAGTAAATGAACAGCAAACAATGGCACCAAGATAACGTTTTACTAAGCTCTCAATGGGAATACAACACTGGTACTCTATGTTTCCCCAAGCCTAGAGCCCATGGCTTTATAGATCAGCCAACAAGTAGTTACATAACAGTCAAGGACACATGTCCTGATTACATTGATTCGTAGACTAAGTAAAACCCCACTCCTTATGGTCAAGGCAGTTACCCAACTGCCTTGTTCCCTTGCTGCCACCTGGTTCCACAACCGCCAAAACTGCTTGGTCAAGTAATACATACTCCATGTGTTCAGGACATTCTCGGACATGCTAGTGGCCATAACCAAGGTAGTTCCCCAACCGCCTGGAACCACCTTGTCTTGGTCCATCCGTGCCTCAAAGTGACTTGGTCCATGTTTCGCATAGGGACAGGGACTGCTCGGTGGTGCCTAGTTGAGCCTAGACACCCTGGGTGCTAGCCGGGGCTCGGTCGAGTCCCACCAGCTCGGGGTGGCTCGGACCATGGGTCCGTGGGTCTTGCCTTGGCATGGTTGCCCAAGGCATTCTCTAAGGTCTTCCTTGCTTCTATGCCCGTGCTGCACCTAGGAGAGGACACACCCCTCCTTATAGTAGATGTTAAGTTGTTCCCCGAACTCCAATAGAAAACATCAAGAAATGGGACCAATCGTACTTTGACTTAGTCAACGCCCAAGTCAAATTTTGTTAACCCTTGCTAAGGTATGCCTTGCCCGTGCTAAGGCATGACCTTGCTCGTGCCAAGGCGCGACCTTGCTCGTGCCAAGACGCGGCCTTGCTCGTGCCAAGGTGCGGCCTTGCTCGTGGCAAAGGAATCTGCCAACGCGCCGCCTTGCTCGTGCCCAAGGAACCTGCCAACGCGCAGCCTTGCTCGTGCCAAGGCGCGGCTTTGCTCGTGCGAAGGCATGGCCTTGCTCGTGCCAAAGGAATCTGCTAAGGTGCGGTCTTGCTCGTACCAAGGCGCGGCCTTGCTCGTGCCAAGTAAATCTGCCAAGCCTTGCCCGTGCGTGTGCCAAGGGATGCGCCAAGGCACGTGCCAAGGCGCAACCTCATCTGCGCCCTAGCACTTTGCCTAGGCGCGCGCCATGGCGCGACCTCGTCCACGCCTGTGCGCTGCCTCATCCGTCCCGCATGATATCCCGTAACCAAACCTCATGGAACGATCCGAGTCCTCCGGAACTCGGCTATTTGCTAGGTTTCTAACTGCCCAGCCCAGCCTACTCAGGTCATGGTATTGAGTGGCTGACAAACATCCCCCACCGAAATGTTCGATACCCTCATCGAACTGCTCAGTTGTTGCTGCTTATGGTAGTTTGCTATCTCATTCTCAAACTGCCATAGAGTAGTGTCTCGCTCCCAATTAGGTTCATCAACATCAACCCACTTGATTGAGTAGAAATTCCGCCTATTTTTCTTGCTCTGGCCACGCGTCTCGTGGCTTAGAATCTGCTCAATTTCTTCTGCAAACTCCTTTCGTACTAAGGGTGGAGCCCATTTTGCTATGCTCCTCCCTGGATCTGCCTCATCAGAAAGGAAAGGTTTAAGGTAGCTAACATGGAATGTAGGATGTATCTTCAACCTTTCTGGTAGCTTAAGGCGATAAGCCACCCTCCCAACTCGCTTGACCACCTCAAATGGTCATTCGTACCGCTGAACCTGGCACTTATGTGTCTCCTTCTTATTGAACTTCTTCAAAATCTGAGGAGTAAGCTTCAACAAGACTAGGTCTCATTCGTGGAACTCCAGGGGCCTTCTATTCTGGTCGGCATACGTTTTCATCCTCCGGACAACTTTGGCCAAACTGTCTTTAGTTGCCTCCCTCAGCTCCTGCTTGCTCATCGCAAAGCGATAAGCCGCTGGGCTCGACCCCATCGACTTTGATTTGGCTACCTCATGTAGAGTAGCCGGCTGTTGTCCCGTCGCGACCTCGAATGGACTCAGCTCCGTAACCGAGCTTTTTGTAAATATTGTAGCAAAATTGGGCTGCATCAAGTAAATCCACCCAGTTGGACTGACTTGCATTTACACAGTGTCTGAGGTAGTCCTCCAGCAATGCATTGATCCTCTCAGTCTGCCGATCAGTTTGAGGATGGTTTGCTGTGGAAAACTTCAACTCCGAGCCCAACAGATTGAACAAGGCAGTCCAAAACCTTCCAGTGAACCAAGCGTCTCGATCACTGATAATGTCCTCCGGTATCCCCCAATATTTTGCCACATGCTTCAGGAACAACTCCGCAGTCATGTCTGCATCGCAATTCTTCAAAGCAACTATGAACGTAGCATACTTCGAGAATCGATCCACCACCACCAGCACGCTGCTCATTCCCTGCACTTTAGGAAGTCAAGTGATGAAATCCATTGATATACTCTGAAAGGGTCTATCTGCTACAGGCAAAGGCTCCAGCAACCCTGGTGCCTTCCTCCTCTTTGTCTTGTCTTGTTGGCACACAAGACAAGTCCGCACATATTGATTTGCGTCCTCCTCTATCTTGGGCCAAAAGAACGAACGTGATAAAAGGGCATAAGTGCACTCCATGCCCGGATGCCCAGCCTACCGAGCATTGTGTGTCTCCCTCAAAAGTTTTCGCCTTAGTCCGCCGGTACTAGGGACATATGGACGTCCTCCTTTAGCATAGAGGACCCCATCTTCGCACCAAAACCTCCGAGTGACTCCCTTAGCCACTAACTTTAACATCTTTGAACAAACATGGTCTTTGCTTATCTCCTCCTTGATGCGAGACAAGAACTCACTTTCCAGCCTCACCACTGCCGACACCATCTCAGCCACCAGTTTGCGACTAAGAGCGTTCGGGACTGAGTTAAGCCTTCCAGGCTTATGTTCGAACTGAACATCGAACTCTGCTAGGAAATCCAGCCACCTTGCCTGCTTCTGATTGAGCTTCTTCTGAATCATGAAGTAAGCGAAAGCAACATTGTCTGTCCGCACCACGAAGCTCGTTCCCAACAGGTAATGCCTCCAAAGATGGAGAGCATGAATCAAAGCCAACATTTCTTTCTCATGAGCCGGGTACCTCTGCTCAGCTTCCTTCAATTTCCTACTTTTGAAGGCAATGAGGTGTCCCTCCTGGACTAGTACCGCCCCAAGGCTCGATCTAATGCGTTAGTATGCACTTCGAAAGGTATGTCAAAATTGGGCAATCCCAATACTGGTTCAAAGGCAATGGCCTGCCTCAGTTCTACCATGGCTTGGTCGCATCGATCCTTCTATGCCCAAGCCCGATCCTTCTTCAATAGGTCTGTCAGCGGTGCCACTCTCCTTGAGTAGCCTTCCACGAACCGCTGGTAGTAGTTAGCCAAACCCAGGAATGACCGCAACTCTTAAACCTTCGTGGGGTTTGGCCTTTCCGTGATTGCCTGCACCTTCTCTGGGTCCATCTATAATTTTCCATGGCCTACAACATGACCAAGGAAAGTGATCGTTTACGCAGCAAACTCACATTTTTCCCTTTTTACATACAAATGGTTATCCCTCAAAGTAGTCAAAACCATCCGTAAGTCATCCACATGATCTTGGAGGTTTTGACTTTAAATTACAATATCATCAAGATAAACAACAACAAACCGATCGATGAACTCCCTTAGCACATCCTTCATCAAATTACAGAATGTAGCATGGGCATTTGTCAAGCCAAATGGCATGACTAGATATTCAAATGATCCATACCTAGTCACCATGGCCGTAACATGGACATCTCCAGCTGCAATTCGGACTTGGTAGTACCTTGACCTCAAGTCCAACTTCGTGAAGTATGCTGCACTGGATAGCCGATAGAACAATTCTGCCACCAACGGGATGAGGTACTTATTCTTCACTGTTAGATTATTTAGTGCCCTGTAGTCCACGCACATCCGAAGGGATCCATTGTGTTTTTGCTAGAACATGACTGATGCTCCATAAGGTGCCTTGGATGGCTGAATAAATTCAACATCGAACAACTCTTGCAACTGCTTCCTCAACTCCTCCAACTCCTTTGGAGCCATTCTGTAAGGGGTCTGTGCTAGGGGCTTTGAGCTAGGGATCAGCTCAATCTCATGGTCAATCACCCTTTGTGGGGGTAAGTGCTTCGGTAACTCCGAAGGCATCACGTCACTGAAATCCTCCAGTACCTCAGTAACTACATCAGGGACTTTTGCTGCCGTGCCTACCTTAGTCTCCACCAAGGCCGCCAGGTATGTTGGTTCACCCTTCCGTAGTCCATCTTTCACTTGAATGGCTAAAAGGTGGGACAACTTTGTACTCTCATTCCTTGAAATAATGTTAGCGGCAGGAACAAAGCAAAGACGAGACTTGTTCATCATAAACAATCCCCTTAAGAATGGCATCAAAGAAATGCTCTCCAAATGTAGAAAGTCATTTCCTAGGATGACATCAAAGTCATCCAAGGGAACTACCATAAGGTTGATCTTCCCTTCCCAAGACCCAACCCTAAGATTCACATTAGATGTCATACCTTGAATTCGTTTTGCTTCAGAATTTACAGCTTTCATTCGGCTCGAATTCTCAACAAGGGCGAGTCCCAGCTTTTCCACCATGTGTTTCGCCACGAACGAATGTGTTGCTCCCTAATCCACCATTGCTAATACTCGTTTCTGATTCACCTCCGCATCAACGTACATCAGCCCCTCCGAAGGGCTTGTCTTGGCTTGTTGAATGGCATTCAACAATTACAGTGGGTTCATCTGGGGCTGGTCATCATCTTCCGCGATCAAGGCTGAGATTTTCTCCTTCTTTGGGCAGTCCTGTGCCCTGTGAGGGCCGTTGCATATGAAACAACCCTTTCGTGAGGAACTTGTTGAGGGCTTCGTATCTGCTTTCGGGGCTGGCTTCAGGCTCACTTGCTTAAGAGGGAAGGGCTTCTTCTTGCCCTTCTTATGGTGGTCCTTGAATGACTTCTTCTCCTTGTTCTTCCCCTCGGTCGTGGAAGAACTAATCTTGAAGACCACAAGACTATCAGCGACAGTAATTGCTCTAGGCAAGACCTTCACCCCTTGCCTCCTTAGCTTGGATTGAGCCCATGACTACAATCCAGTAGTGAAGTTAAAAAGTTTGTCCTCCTCTGACATGTTTTTGATGTCTAGCAAGAGAGAGGAAAACTCCTTAACGCAGTATCGAACCGACCCCGTTTGTTTGAGCTTGCACAAGGCTTCCCGCGCTTGCCAATCAGCATTGGTAGTAAGGAATTGAACCTTTAACTACATCTTTGGCACCTACCAATCCACGATCTTGGGTCTACCCGCAGCCGCATTATCGTCTACCCTGGTTCTCCACCAGAGTTTTTCTTTACCTTCTAGGTACATGGAGGTCAAGATGACCTTTTGGTTCTCCTCCGTCCGGACAGTGGCAAAGTATTGCTCCATGTCCCAAAGAAAATTCTCAAGCTCCTTCGTGCTCTGCTTGCCTGAGAATTTCTTTGGCTCCGGCACCTTAGTTCTAGGCTTTACCGCACCCGCAACCTCCGAGGATCCACCAACGGCTCACTTGAGCAAACTCACCTCCAAAGCCATTGTCGCTGCTGTTTCGGTGGTGAGTTTTCCCACAAAACGTACATTCGCTACAAGCTCCTCAAATTTGGATTCCCACATAGCTATCACGACCTCTTGTGACTCTCCTCTAGTCACCAAGGTAGCCACCAACATCTCCAAGCCTTCAATGTGCTATGCCGACATTGAGGACTCCGTCGACTCTGCCGGGACAGTCATCATTGCCATCATGTGTTTTAAGTGAGTTACCCTTTCACTTAGATCACTTGCTGCTCGGGTCGCCATCGTCTCTGAAACCTGGTTCTGATACCAATTGTCACGGGGTTATTAAGTGATGGGTTTAACCTAAAGAAAATTTTCTCGCTTAACCCCACCCGTGGTGCCTAAGGGCCACCTTAGTTCAGCACTACCAATACTCAAACTAAATGAACAACAAAAAATGGCACCAAGGAAACGTTTACTAAGCTCTCAATGGGAATACAACACTGGTACTCTATGCTTCCCCAAGCCTAGAGCCCATGGCTTTATATATCAGCCACCAAGTAGTTACATAACCGTCAAGGACACATGTCCTGATTACATTGATTCATAGACTAAGTAAAACCCCACTCCTTATGGTCAAGGCAGTTACCCAACTACCTTGTTCCCTTGCTGCAACCTGGTTCCACAATCGCCACAACTGCTTGGTCAATTACCACATGCTCCATGTGTTCGAGACATTCTCGGACGTGCCTTGGTCATGCCAGTCGCCATGACCAAGGTAGTTACCCAACCGCCTAGAACCACCTTGACTTGGTCCATCCGTGCCTCAAGGTGACTTGGTCCATGTTTCGCTTAGGGACAGGGACTGCTCGGTGGTGCCTAGCTGAGCCTAGACACCCTGGGTGCTAGTCGGAGCTCGGTTGAGTCCTACCGGCTTGGGGTGGCTCGGACCATGGGTCCGTGGGTCTTACCTTGGCATGGTTGCCGAAGGCTTGCTCGAGGGTCTTCCTTGCTTCTATGCCCATGTCGCCCTTACGAGAGGACACACCCCTCCTTATTGTAGATGTTAAGCCATTTCCCAAACTCCAATAGGAAACATCAAGAAATGAGACCAATCGTACTTTGACTTGGTCAACGCCTAAGTCAAGCTTTATGAACCCTTGCCAAGGTATGCCTTGCCCATGCTAAGGCTTGACCTTGCTTATGCCAAGGCGCGACCATGCTCGTGCCAAGGGCGGCCTTGCTCGTGCCAAAGTAATTTGCCAAGGTGTTGCCTTGCTCGTGCCCAAGGAACCTGCCAAGGCGCGGCCTCACTCATGCCAAAGGAATCTGCCAAGGCGCGGCCTTGCTCATGCCAAAGGAATCTGCCAAGGTGAGACCTTGCTCATGCCAAAGGAATCAGCCAAGGTGCGGTCTTGCTCGTGCGAAGGCGCGGCCTTGCTCGTGCCAAAGGAATCTGCCAAGGCGCGACCTTGCTCTTGCCAAGAGAATCTGCTAAGGCTTGCCCGTGCCTGTGCCAAGGGATGCGCCAAGGCACGTGCCAAGGCGCAACCTCGTTTGTGCCCAGACACTGTGCCTAGGCGCGCGCCAAGGCGCGACCTCGTCGCGCCTGTGCGCTGCCTCATCCGTCCTGCATGCTATCCCGCAACCAAACCTTATGGAACCATCCGAGTCCTCCGGAACTCGGCTATTTGCTAGGTTTCTCGCTGCCCAGCCCAACCTACTTGGGTCATGCTATTGAGGGGCTGACAGCTCCCATGCATGCATACCCAATTGAAAAAAGGCATAACCGGTTTAATTACAGTTTTGTTGTCATTGTTTTACCATTGAAAAAATTCATGATTTTTCGATCATGATTGATCATCAAGAACACACAAATTAGAATTTGAAACTCATTTGTTTTGTTCGTTAAAATTAGATCACTTGCATCAATATCTAGCAGCGGTAAATTCCTAATTTATATCTTGGATCTCCAATCGATTTAAATATAATGGTATAAGCAAAAATACTTTGTTTCGAGATATCTCATAATGAAACAGTAAATTGAGTTTTCTTAGATGTAAACACACACCTGGTAAGGGATTTAACCTTGTATACCATTGCACATCAACATTTGTTGTTGTCCGTCATATCATAGAATCCGTATCAACTAATTTATAAATCTAGTGAGAACTTTAGTGATCAACCTCGAGTATGCCGCATCAAGATGTCTCCTTGTCATTGTCAGATGAAAAATAGTCTTCAGATTGTTGGTGGGATTATAGAAAACTTGATTCATAATAGAAGAAAAACATAATACATTCGATCGAGGCTTGGTGTCCTGAAGACTATTTCACCCCGTGACAGTGCTTACGGTCTAATGACGATAGTCTCCAAAGGTACAACGATCATAATAATGATTTTAGCACTTTAAATCATTATTTGACGAACCAATAGAATGATTCAACATTCTATTTGACTCAAAACCATAAAATTAGAAGAAAACTTGATTTGGACTCATTTTCCTTAGAGCATCTCCAATGGGACCATGAATTGGGGTGGAAATGGATCCACCTAGGATACAATCCACATCCAACCTAAAAAATGCTCTCCAATGGGACCATGGATTCATAATGTCCATCCTATGTGACATGAAATCAAAATGGAGGGTGTCTACTGTAATGTCTACTTCTAGACATTGTGGTAGACTACCACGTCAGCATTATTAATTATTTTAAAGTTTTTATTTTTCCAAACCTTTATTAATACTATGAAAATTGAAAATAAAAGTGTTAACTCACCAATCTATGGTCTAAATCCACATTACCATTGGAGATCATTTTAAGAGGTGAATGTTACATAGCCTATACATCCTCTCCATATCCATGATGTGGCACCAATCCATGGTCTAAATCCATGTTATCATGGAGATGCTCTAACCTTCTAACTCTATTGTAAGTCTTATACAAATAATTTATCTAGTGAATATATATATAGACTTATATGTGTCTATTGAGAAAGACACGTCTCTTAGTGAATAATCACATTATTTAGTATATTATGTCCCTCGATCCACAGGATTACACATTTTTTCACATAATTTCCATTCAAATTATAAACAATTAAATTAAAAAATTAATTGTTCCAATAGATACGCTGAAGGAATCGTAATCCACCTAATCACATGTTCAATTACTTCACAAAATATATGTATCAAAATGATCACTAACACATAATAAAGGTTTACCCCATAGTTATTCCACGTATTTCAGTCACTAGTAATATCTTACTATCCAAAAATAACTAGAAACTATTTATTAGTGTCTATCGCTCACACTCGATCCCATCAACCCCATGTTATATTGTATATATAACACCGAAAAAATCACGCATACATAGAAAGAGTAGCTTAACAAATAAAAAAAAGTCAAAGAGCTTTTCCTTCCCTTTTCCTCCTCCAGAGAGCCTAAAATTGCTAATAGAAGGTAAGACAATTTTGAATAAGTAAAATAGTATTGCAAAGAATTTAAATATACAACAATGCAATACATCCCATTTGTGAAATCCCTAATCTTAATAAACCTGTATTAGAATCTAATTACAAGATTAATGAATCTTAATAGCAACATGTGTTGTTGATTAGAACTTGGATCGGTGAAAAGGAGAAATCACTAGGTTAATATTATTTTTTGTTGGTGAATGCTTAATGTGTGTATTATTTGATATTTCATCGCAAAGTCAACGTGAATTGAGATTGTATAGCATTGTTTAAGGCTATTGCATTGTATTAAGGTGTATCTTCAAATTTTGCCATAATCAAAATTGCAAGTGCGTGTCTGAAGGTGCAAGTAAAAATAAAAATTATTAATTTTTTGAAAACTAGTAAATCAAGTGTTAATTATCACATGAGGCTTTTGCCTCAGTTTACAAGCGAGTCGGGATTTGTTATAGTATATCATGTGGACGAAGCTAGCTAGTGCAAGACCTTGCCTCGAGTTACGTGTCGGTACTAAATGGTTAAGATTGAGATTGGGTCCTAATTGGTGTACGTTTTGTTAAGTATGTCAAGAAGATTGGTCTGTAACATTTCAATATGTTATAGACAAAATTAAAATTTTTAGGGTTTTGATGAAAGCAAAGCCAGTGTTATGGATGTTTTTTTTTTATAAAGTCGGATTATTTTGTCGAGAGTTTAGTTCAACTTGGTGAAAAACTAAATAAAAACGAGCACTGGAAGTCAAAATACGCCAAAATATGGATTTTGGAATTAATGAATAATAAAATTAAGCTTATAAAGCAAGTATATATATATATATATATATATAAACAAATCAATTCGTTGAAACAGAACGAAAACTTTTCGTTTCTCAAGAAGTCGGACTTTCACTTCACGATATCGTTACATATGATTTTCATTCGGTCTCTCTCTGCAAACAATAGAGCACCGCGAGAGAATCTATTTAAGTCAAATTTTTGTGGTAGAAATGAGGTATTCTACTCGAAATTCGATAAATTCTTAATTCTTGACATTTCTCTCGATTGAATCTGAATTCTCGCAATTTCTTGATTTCTCTTGCGGTTTTAATGCGAATCGATATATATTTGTTGTGAATTAGTGCGTTGAGTTAATTGGCACCAGTTTCGAATAAACTTCATGGACATGGGTTAAAGTTTCAGTGAGTTAAGTTGATGCATTTTAGTCGAGAGTTGTTTTGAAGCTGTTTTTATAGTTGAACTTGAATTTACATTAGGGTTTTTGATGAATTGATTATTGGTATTGATCTAAATTGTCTCCACGGGCTGTAGAAATATCTTGAAATTGATATGAAGTGGTTTCATGGTATTTGGTGTCAAGTTTAAGGATTTTTTTTGAAAACATTCAAGTTTTAAGGATTTAATTGCGAAAAATCTCGATTTGAAGAAGACTTGATAGTTCAAAATTAACAAAGTTTGCCTTATCAACATGCTATATTAGAAAACTCATAACTTCTTCATTTGAGATCCGATTTGAGTGTTCTTGGAGTCAATGAAAATTATGAAGTGAACTCTACAACTTCCTCTTCAATCAATGTTACAAATCTTGAGGTTTTGAAGGTTAAAAAGTTACCCCAAGTTAGCTAAATGAAAGCTATTTGAGATTTTTATAAATTATTATTTTCTTGAAAATAATTTCTTAGCCTACTTCAGACACATTGTTTGTGGGTTTTATGATTTGGTTTCACTTGAACCTTAACTGTTACTATAAATGGTACGTAAGGAAGCTATTGGAGCCACTTTCAAGGTGATCTGACGCTTCGAAAACCCCAAAAATTTAGCTCAAATTGTGTTGGTTGAAAGTAAATCCCATGGTAATCTTTACATTGTATGATTATGATTTTCTTTTAAATTGCATTATTTATTGTGCATGCATCACGGTGAAAGAGATAGGGGAGATTCAAGTTTTTTTATAATGTTTACTATGAATTGGTTATAGAGGAGAACACTTTACTTTGCTCGAGGGACTGAAGTCACTGAATTTTGTATTCACTTAGTTATTATGAGATCATATTGAACCAAATCATACACCTATAGAATAGAGGTTTGACGACTCGTTTGACTATCTCTTCAGGGCATGCTTCCATATTATTGTTTACTTAACACTTTTGGATGACATTGTCTGATTATGGTCGGATAATAGAAACGAGATGGATTATTCTTGTATATTTAATCTTCATTGGAATATTACTGTCTCATTTAAATTCTCGTATTATGATGCATTCAATTATTACATGTGTACAAGATAGTGTAGGATTTACTAATTTGACATTGTCGAATTATTATTATTAGCTAATGACAGGTTTAATTAATAAATTTGAAGAAAGGAAATAGCGGTCTTGATTATTAGAGTGATTTCTTTGAGTTAATCTCTTAGTATATTTATAGTTTGAACTATTTTATAATTATGGGTGTTGGGGATCGTACGTGGATTAGGTTTTTTTGTTCAGCAAATGTAGTAAGGTTTAACGGATTTATGCTGTTTTAGAAACTAGCGTTATAGCTATTTAAGGTTTGAATTGGTTCTAAATTCTTGAAATGAGTTGGAATTGATAAATATATATATATATATAAAGTGATTGAAATATATTGTGAGTGGTTATGGTGATTGTGAGTCTTTGAGCATTTTACCTTTTGTACAGGTTTTTAAGAGTTTGAATGAACCGGATATTTTGCCGTAGGTTTAAAAATAGAGGAAATGATGTCGAGAATTTTTGAAGACCTAAGGATTAAGTCAATTGATTCAAATTAGGACTTTAGAGTTCTAAACTATTTTATAGAATCTTTACTTAGATTAGTCTTTTATAGAATTAGAGGGGAAAACTAAAGTTTGAATTATGAGTCTCGAAACAAAGAAGGCTAAATAAATTAACAGGAGCTTAAGATAATCTAGGCCGGTCAGACACCCAAATAATTTGAGGTCTGACACAATTACTGATATCTGACTACCATTAGATGATATTCGTAAAAAATGGTAAGTTAATATTACTGAGGAATCACTTAGTGAGAGAAAAGTCCACCAACCCTCTAGGCCATAGGGATTACGACTCAGCTCGTCTTGACGGCTCGCGTGATACTCAAGACAGCTAAAGGGATGTTACGATTTGTTCTTCCAAACACGGCACCGCCCAGCCTAATCCCGTCATCAAGCCCTAAGCCACGCTATGCAAGACTTAACAACGTATTAGTCAGCCTTTTTCTCTCATTCACCTTGTTTTACGTGTTCAGAATAAGTATTATTCATTACTTGTTAGTTGTGATTTTTAGAGTTAATTAAATTTTTTTTATCATTTTAATATTACCAGCAGAAGAATTAATAAAATTTGCAAAAGCATTATAGAAACACCTATTGTGGAAACATGGTAAATATATGATCTCATGAAACTAAACTGAGAAATACATGCATCAGTCGAGAAGTCTAGTCTCTCAACCCAATATACAACCTAAAAAGTATGTAAAGACGTAAATAATAAATACACAAAATGACCCCCTACAAAAGTAGCAAAAACCACTCGTAGAGGGCTCCTAAGTAGTCATCGGTCTTCTCCTTCCCTAGTCTGCTACTTAATGGATCTGCACCCATTTTCATAAAAATTACGGTTAGTACAATAAAGTAGAAAGTAAAACTTGAAAGTTATTTTTCACATTTCCATGAAATACAAAGAACGATAACTGAAAGAATACTATAGCTATGAATAATGAAAAACTGAACAAAAAGTATGCAAACAATTACCAAACTTCTACAAGGAATGATAGATAGAATGATTATGCAAATCTTGGTTCGGTCAGCCGACATCCCTAGGGACTCTAACCCTGTGTGTCGTGCTAATAACATTAATTATGTGAAGTTTTGACATCCCCAGGGACTCTAACCCCGTGAGTCGCACATTCCGTATAATGAAAAGATATCAGTTATGTAGAGCGCCGACATCTTTAGGGACTCTAACCACAGGTATCGTGCAACTCATAAAGTAAGGGCACCTTCAAAGGTAGGCTCCTCAAGTCATGCCTATCGAAGATTTCATTTTGTAGATTGTACAAACAAGTGTCACATAATAAACATATTGACATACGTGTGTACATACACCAATAAGAGAGTAAAATAATTCATTTCATGCTATTTAGTAAACAATTCAATAGCTCATAGATCAACAACATTAAAGGAATCCAATCATAAAACGAAATCAAAACAAGGAATGGATTGCGACAATTTATGACACGATGATTTTAGCCAAATAAATTATAGACACAAAGTATACATAAAGCATGACGTTAAGAATATAAGATAAACAATAAAACAGTCCAAATGATTTATTATCAACTCAATAATGAAAATGAAATGAAGAGAATTGCCTGAACAAGTTTACTTACCTCAAATGTACGCAATATCTAGCCTATACTGGCTCTCGACCCCCAAACTATTGTTCCACATCTCGTAAGTCCTCTCTAAGCACCTGAGGTGTCCTAACAAATTTAATTTAACTTTTTTTAGGTTGGTTAAGTGGTCTTAAATTCTAATATTCCACAATCAGCCTCCTTGATACTTTGTTTATGTTGAAATCTACTTTAATAAATAAAAATAGTTTTGGTGCAATAGCTTATGAGTTGATTTCAGTTACCTAAACGTTAAAATCACGTATTGTAGTATGAAGGGAAGTTTTTAGAGCTATGTCTTAGCTTTTCAGAACTATGTGGTTTGTCAAATTTTGATAAGAATCGAAGGAGATATGGAAGTTTTACCAAAATGACATAAAATATTTTAGATTCCGACCAACAACTTTTTAAATTTCATTTCTCTTAAACCATAGCTTCAAAACTCATGGTTTTTTAACTGAAGCCTAAAGACATATCCTAGAATGTCATACTAAAATATGAGCTTAATTTAATAAGAAATGATGGAGGTATGCTCAAAATATAAAGATATTAGGAAAACTGTGAACCTAGAAATTGAAAATTCATCACTAAAGTTGCATACAGTTTTAGACATGAAAACATTCAAATTTCCAAATCTTTCAGTTTGCAAAAGTTGTTCCCTTTTGATTTAGCTTTCTAATGCCATTAGAATAGGTCCATTTTGATTTAAATGAGGAAGTTATGACCAAATTACAGAGGCTAGTTCATAATAACAACATGGAGAATTTCCAGTTTTGTTTTACAACTTCAAGAAATTTCACAAGGAATCCAAATATGGACTATAGGCAGTTTCATATATGGTGTCCCTCTTGATCACATCTGAGATATGCTACATGCATCATCTACCTGTCATGGTGGCCGGTAACGCCAATCCAAATCCCCTGGATCCTTTATTCACTTAATTATGTCCCTTACCTCTTTTTCTCTTCATATTATTCTATATCATAGCGGTATGGCTTCAAAAGGAGCCACTACTTGCACCGTCGCAGAAGGCATCTCTAGTGAAGTAGTTACTACCGGTCCTTCAGGTGGATCAAGTACTTATGGTACAGTGGTGGTAGTAGCCAGTGTACTCATAATTTCGGGTGCCAAAAACACTGCAGTCAAGATAGTAGCGGTGGTGGCGGCCTATGAAAGAGCATGAATATGTGCTGTCATAAAAGATATAAAATCAGCCAACCACTGACCCTCTGCTAGACAAACTTTAAAAGTCTTCAGCAGATACCGTGTAGTGGCTACTATTGGCGCTACCATCTCCACCTTCGCGATGATATGCCATCGTATTTTGCATGTTGATAGCAATCGCAACATTAGCAGCTACGCAAATATGGTGTATACATATGTACATAACATAACATATACACATAGCAATTCCTAACTCACATTCGCGCACTTGCTAACTAATAGTTTTTAGGCAAGGACAGTCAGGTTTCCACTTCTAAGATTTGTGTTTTACTCAAGTTTTATTTTGTACTTAACGAGAACATAGATCCTAATACCATATTGGATGTTAGTATCATATTATAATATCAACCAATACTCTATCACCTAGGCTCTACAAACTTAGGCTTTGATACCAACTGTGATGGCCCATTCCTCCAAACACGGCATTGCCATACCTAATCCCGTCATTAAGCCCTAAGCCACGTCATGTAGGACTTAACAATGTATTAGTCAAGCTTTTTGTCTCATTCACCTCGTTATACATGTTTAGGATAAGTATTATTCATTATATGTTAGTTGTGATTTTCAGATTTAGTTAAAACTTTTATCATTTTAATATTATAAGTAGAAGACTTAATAAGATTTGCGATAGCATTATAAGAACACCTGCTATGGAAATCAGGTAAATAGAAGATCACATGAAACCAAACAAAGAAATACATGCATAAGTCAAGAAGTCAAGTCTCTCAACCCAATATACAACCCAAAAAGTATGTAAAGACATAAACAATAAATATACAAAATGATCATCTACAAAAGTAGCAAAAACCACTCACTGAGGGCTCAAAATTAGTCGTCGGTCTTCTCCATCTACTCGATAGATATGCACCCATAGTCATCAAAAGGACGGTAAGTACAGTAAAGTAGAAAGTAAAGCTGAAGGATATTCATCCACATTTTCAAGAAATACAAATAACGATAAGTGAAAGCATACAATAGCTATGAATAATGAAAAGCTGAACAAAAAGTATGCAAATAGTTTCCAAGCTTGTACAAAGAATGATAGACAAAATAATTTTGCAAATCTAGGTTTGATCTGCTGACATCCTCAAGGATTCTAACCACGTGTGTCGCGCTAATAGCATCAGTTATGTGGATTTTCAACATCCCTAAAGACTCTAACTGTGTAAGCCGCACATCTCGTATAATGGAAAGATATTAGCTGTGGAGTACGACATCTCTAGGGACTCTAATCCCGAGTATCGTGGAACTCATAAAGTAAGGGGCACCTACAAAGGTAGGCTCCTCAAGTCATGCCTATCGAAGATCTCATGTTGTAATATAAACAAGTTTCACATAATTAACATATTGGCATAGGCGTGTACATATACCAATAACAGAGTAAAACAATTCATAGCATGCTATATAAAAAACAATTCAATAGCTCAGAGATCAACGATATTAAAGGAACCCAATCATATAATGAAGTTAAGATAAGTAATGCCATGCAAAAATCTAGTACACGATGATTTTAGCCAAAGAAATCATAGACACGAAATAATACATAAGACATGTCATTAAGAATATAAGATCAGCAATAAAACAGTCCAAATTACTGAATATCAACTCAACAATGGAAATGAAATGAAAAGAATTGCCTCAACAGGTTTACTTACCTCAAATGTACGCAATCCTTAGCCTTTACTGGTTCACAATCGCTCCAAACTCGCTTTTCACACCACATAAGTCCTTTATAAGCTCTTAAAGAAGGGAACCGCTAAACAGACTCCAATTTTTGCTAAACATACCACCTTTTTGAGTTTTTTACTTCGTCGTACCTACTTTTTACTTAGTGTACTCCATTTTTTTCTCAAAATTCCAAAAATACCCTTGCTGTACCCATTACCCTCAACCTCAACCTTTTTGAAAAGGTGTCGAGCATAAAGTGCTGACACTTCTGAAGAGGTGTCAGATACATATGACCGACACTTCTAAAGAGGTCTCGTTTGGATTCCTCTATCACCCACTGAAACTTAGTTATTTTTGTAGTTTCGGTCGAAGTTGACCGATACCTCTTTGGGTGTCGATCATGTGTGTCCGATACCTCTGAAGAGGTATCGTGTGACGGCCCCTCTCCTAATCTAAAGCACCGCACGGCCTAATCTTGTAATTAAGCCCTAATCATATCCACGCAGGACTTAACTACGTATTATACAGCCTTTACAACCTAGACGCCTCATTTCTCGTATTCAGGATAAGTAATACACTAGTCCTACCACTTTATAAAATTTAAAGTTAATTAAATCTTTTTATTAAATTAATTAATTAGCAAAAGTCTTATTGATTATGTAGAAGCAACTAGTAACTTATGCGGAAGCCATTTATAAAATCCTAAGTGTGGAAAACCAGGAAATGACATCACATATATAAAGTCCTCAAAATGCAGTGAAACAGTAAAATAGTCTAAGCCAAGTCGGGGAAACAAATGCCGAACCCAATATACAACCCCAAATAGTATCTGAAAGATATATATAACATATAAAATCAAAATGCCAAAAGAAGACCTACAATCGATGCGGTGACGCGCCGCGAGCTCAGGGATAATCACCGATCTTCTCCTTGCTCGGCCTGCTAGTAGACGGCTCTGCACCCACCATCATAAAAAGGACGGTGAGTACAAGAATAAAACATTAATCCCCGATGACAAGTTTAATTTGCATTTCCAAATATTCAAATGGTATTTAAAAGCATATAAATGGGAAAACTGGAAAATAAACAATAAGCGAGTAAATACCAGAGTTAAACAAGTGATACTGACACTAGGCTAAGTAGTGGTGATTTAGGTCCGGTCGGCAGTGAAACATGTCACTCCGACTCAATAATCATATAACACAAGGGACTCTAACCCAAGTGTTACCAGGGACTCTAACCTCGCTGTGTAGACCACCTCAGGGACTCTAACCCCAAGTGTCATACAATGTAGAGTAACATGTGTTGACATCCCCAGGGACTCTAACCCCAGAGTCGCGCACACCTCGATCGAGTACGGGACCTAAATGCAAAAACTACTTTTTAAATATCAAGAAATACCAAGTATGGATTGTCAAGGCATAGGCACATCTACACACCTAAACAAATAAGGAATACAAGTCCTCTTAAATATTTATAAGATATTCACTAGCCTAATAGCATGATATTTATCATTAAATTCACATTTAAAACAAGAATAGACATAGCATGGGATAGAATCAATGAATCCAATCAAATGAATGGATATCATGGAAACTAGACTCATCAAGTGAGCACAGACACAAAGAACACATGATATAAGAATACAAAGGCAAAATAGTCAAAATGAGTATCCAAGGACAACAATTAATAGAAATGAAATGCCAAGTAAAGTTGCCATTTGGTATACTCACAACACCAAAGTAAAGTCTTAGTTTTACTGGCCTCCCAATACTCCATCTCTTGTATTCGCTCTCCCGTACCCTTTTCCTAAGTTCCAGAGTTTAGTGTCTCATTAGTCCAAATTTAGTGGGTTTAAGCTCAATTTAGTGTGTTTATTGTGTATTGAAATTGGTTCAATAGACTATAAATCAATCTTCCTAAATAAGCCCCTAAAGACTAAATAAAATTTCAATTTTCGTCCTACATTTTAACGCACTTTTAAGCATGAAATGGTCTAAATATCGAAATCCTCCATCAGTACAATTATTTTGGTCTCTATCTTACCTTTCCGAAAAGGTTTAGTTTGCAATGGTCCACCTCTTACCATATATCCCACTAACTCCCACTAACTCAACCTCAAATGACACCATTTCATTACTCATTTAGTTCCTATATGTGCCAAAATGTATCTCTAGACTAATCATATGCTTTCCATTTAATTTACTCAACTATAGGCCTTTAATTTGATTTACATTAACAAAAACAACCATAGGCTTATAAGTAATTCCTTATTTCATATTAGTATTAAATAAGACTTACCAAAATGCTAACTACTAGGTTCCCCGGCTCGCACGCTACTCGAGGTATGTCCCCGCTCTCGTCTCGACGCCTACAACTGTACAAACCGACTTAGTAAGTCTATACAATACATAACACTAGGCATACGTCAATACAAAAATACAATATACCTCGGCCACGTGCCTCGGTCAGTGCACGTATCACGGTGTAGGTCCCACGTCAAGGGTCGGTGATCTTGATTAAGGAATTAAAATGGGGGTATAGATTTGGGCCATGACAAATATTTCCAACAAAATGAAAATTTCATCCTCAAAATTAAGTTTACGTTAGGTTGTACTTGACTCGAACAGGTACGGGAATATATCTCGCATGTAGTCCTCCCGCTCCAAAGTGAGTTTCGTGTCATCGTGGAACTGCCACTTGACGAGTACCTTCGGAATGGACTTGATCCTCAACTGCTGTACCTTTCGATCTAAGATCTGAATGGGATGCTCCTCGTAAGAGATGTCTTCGCTCAGGTCGATCGGACTCAAGCCAACTGTCGGTCGCACGCCTGCCTTCGATTCGGCTAGTCGAAGCATCGAAATGTGGAACTCTTGATGGACCCCTGACATTTGTGGAGGCAATTCAAGCTCGCATGCCCCTTTCCGGACTCGTTTCTTAATCATGAAAGGCCCGATGTACCTCGGTGCAAGCTTGCCTTTCACCCCAAATCTCTGAAGACCCTTCCGAGGGGAAACCTTTAAATTGGACAAAGGCTCCCTCGGAATACGCGATCACCGCGATACTTATCTCGCATATCTCTTATGTCTCTCATGTGCTCCTCTGAGTCTCTGAAGGATCAGTTTGACCTTTTCCGTGTGGTCAACAACAATTTCAGGCCCCACTATCTCCCGGTCCTCTGGCTCAGCCCAACACGATGGCGAGCGACACGGTCTGCCATACAAAGCATCAAATGGCGCCATCTCAATGCTAGCCTGATAAATTTTGTTGTAAGCGAGCTCACACAATGGCAGGTACTCCGCCCAAGATCCTCCAAACTCCAACACGCATGCCCGCAACATGTCCTCGATGACCTGAATCAATCTCTCAGTCTGCCCATCGGTCTGAGGGTGGAAAGCCGTACTGAACTGTAGGCGCGTACCGTACTGCTCTTTCATACTCCATCACATCCTGGACGTATACGTAACATCTCAGTCTGACGTGATTATCAATGGTATCCCGTGCAGCTTGTTAATCTCTCTCTCGAACAGTACGCTCAGCTGATCGAACGTGCAATGCGATGCCACTTCTAGGAAATGAGCAAACTTTGTCAGTCAGTCAACTATCACCCAGATTAAGTCATGTCTCCTCGCGGTCCTCGGCAGTCCTCTGACAAAATCCATAGAGATGTCTTCCTACTTCCATTGAGGAATGGGAAGCGGCTGTAGTAATCCCTCGGGTCTGCGATGCTCGGACTTCACTTGCTGACAGATACCACAGTTCCTGATGAATCTAGACACGTCTGCCTTCATCCCAGGCCACCAAAAATGTCTGCTCATGTCGTGGTACATCTTAGTCCTGCCTGGATGTACGGTAAATCTGGAACAGTGCGACTCCTGAAGGATCTCATATCTCAGCTCCGACATCTCTTGTCTCCACAACCTGCCTAGGTATCTCAGACACTAATCTGTCATCTCTGCCCAATCTGTACACTTTGCACTTTGCGCTAACTCGCTGAATCTCGAGTACAACCGGTCGGTCCTCTGACCTCTAACACTCGCTGTGTAGACACGGTCTGTAGTCTCATCTCTGCATGAATCATCACCTGAGTATCGGTAGGAACCTCTATCAGACATGCTGTGGTCGCTGCCTCGAGTAATCCGTACTCATTCATCATGTGGCATCTGACCACCTCAGCATCTCTAGTAGGTCTCCTACTCAGCGCATCTGCGACTACGTTCGCTTTTCCTAGATGATACTCCAATGAAAAGTCGTAGTCCTTTAAGAACTCCAACCATCTGCGCTGTCTCATGTTCAGCTCTTTCTGTGTGAAGAGATATTTCAGACTCTTGTGATCACTGAAGATTGTGAATCTCTCTCCAAACAGAAGGTGTCTCCAAGTCTTCAACGCAAATACAACCGCTGCCAACTCTAGGTCGTGCGTGGGGTAGTTTTTCTCATGTATCTTTAATTGTCTCGATGCGTATGCCCCGACACCGCTACCCTGCATCAACACACAAGCTAGACCCGTATGAGAAGCATCTGTGTACACTAGAAATCCCTATCCAGCCTCTGGCATTACTAACACTAGGGCGGTAGTTAATGACCTCTTCAACTGAGTAAATGCAGCCTCGCACTTCTCAGTCCACTCGTAAGCAACATCTTTCTGTGTCAGCCTCGTCATTAGTGAAACGATCTTCGAGAAATCCTTAACGAACCTACGGTAGTATCTTGCTAACCCCTAAAAGCTCCTGATCTCCAGTATTGATGTCGGTGCTGGCTAATCCACGATCATCTGAATCTTGGCCGGATCTACTGCAATCCCTGCTGCTCCAACAATGTGCCCTTAGAACTTGACCTCTGCAAGCCAAAATTCACACTTGCTGAACTTAGCGAAAAGTCGATGTTCCCTCAATGTCTGTAACGTCTCTCTGAGGTGCTGCTCATGATCCCCACATGTCCTCGAGTATATCAAGATGTCGTCGATGAAGACTATCACGAAGCGGTCGAGATATGGTCTAAGTACCCGGTGCATCAAATCCATGACTACGGCGGGGCGTTGGTCAACACAAATGGCATGAACTGGTAGTGTCCGTATCAGGTGCTGAATGTTGTCTTGGACCTATCCTCATCCCTGATCCAAAGCTGATGATACCCCAATCTCAGGTCTATCTTGGAGAAAAACTGCGCTCCTCTCAGCTGATTAAATAAATCGTCTATCCGCGGAAGTGGGTACTTGTTTTTGACTGTCACTCTGTTCAACTGCCTGTAGTCGATGCATAATCTCAGTCTGTTATCCTTCTTATTTACAAACAGAATTGGCGCTCCTCACGGTGACATCGAAGGTGTGATGAACCCCTTCTCCCCCAAATCCTTAAGTTGAGTCCTCAACTCCTCTAACTCCATCGGAGCCATGAGGTATGGCGGTATCGTGATCAGCCTGGTACCCGATACTAGGTCGATGATTAAGTCTAGCTCTCGCGGTGGTGGTAATCCAGGTAAATCCTCTGGGAAAACATCTGGGAAGTCTTGAACAACCGACATCTCCTCTAGTCTGGGTCCCTGACTCTGCGCTACTGCGTACAACGCGACCTAGAGTCTCCATCTCTCTACTAGATGCAAGCTAAACTCTCGTAGTGCTGAGTCTCGTGGTCGAGGGTGCTGTAGTAGTAGCTGTGGTGACGGGGGCGGTCGAAACCAGTGCAATTATCTGCGCCGACATGTAAGCGATGAAATCGACAATCTATCGTTCCTGAGCGGTCGTCTGGTCAGACATCCTCTAAAAATTGTCAACTGATACGGTGGGAGGCTGACTGCCGCTAGCTCTAGTGTCTCCAGCCTCGCGCGAATCCCCCATCAGTGTCTTCAAGTGGATAGTGAACATGAATCAGCTACTACGTGGCATAACACATATATATACATATAAGAAATCCCCATCTCACATTCACTCAATTCCCAACAAAATAGTTCCTAGGCAAGGATCGTCTGGTTTTTACTTCTAAGGTTTGTGTTTTATAAGAGTTCGTGTTTTTCTTATTTATCCCTAAGGTTCTAATACCTAGACTCTGATACCAACTGTGACGGCCCCTCTCCTAATCTAGGGCACCACTCGACCTAATCCCGTAATTAAGCCCTAATAATATCCACGCAGGACTTAACTACATATTAGTCAGCCTTTATAACCTAGACGCCTCTTTTCTCGTGTTCAGGATAAGTAATACACTAGTCCTACCAGTTTATAAAATCTAGAGTTAATTAAAACTTTTTATTAAATTAATTAATTAGCGAAAGTCTTATTGATTATGTAGAAGCAATTAGTAACTTATGCGAAAGCCATTTATAAAATCCTAAATGTGGAAAGCCAGGATATGACATCACATATATAAAGTCCTCAAAATGCAATGAAACAGTAAAATAGTATAAGTCAAGTTGGGGAAACTAACGCTCAACCCAATATACAACCCTAAATAGTATCTGAAAGACATATATAACCTATACAATCAAATTGCCAAAAAGAAAACCTACAATCGATGCAGTGACGCGCCGCGGGCTCAGGGATAATCGCCGATCTTCTCCTTGCCGGGCCTGCTTGTAGACGGCTCTGCACCCACCGTCATAAAAAGGACGATGAGTACAAGAATAAAACAGTAATCCTCGATGACAAGTTTAATTTGCATTTCCAAATATTCAAATGGTATTTAAAAGCATATAAATGGGAAAACTGGAAATAAACCATATGCGAGTAAATACCAGAGTTAAACAAGTGATACTGACACTAGGCTAAGTAGTGGTGATTTAGGTCCGGTCAGCAGTGAAACATGTCACTCCGACTCAATAATCATATAGTAAAAGGAACTCTAACCTAAGTGTTACCAGGGACTCTAGCCCCTGCGTGTAGACCACCTCAGGGACTCTAACCCCGAGTGTCATACAGTGTCAAGTAACATGTGCCGACATCCCCAGGGACTCTAACCCCGTGAGTCACGCACACCACGATCGAGTACGAGACCTAAATGCAAAAACTACTTTTTAAATTTCAAGAAATACCAAGTATGAATTGTCAAGGCATATGCACATCTACACGCCTAAACAAATAAGGAATACAAGTCCTCTTAAACATTTATAAGATATTCACTAGCCTAATAGCATGCTATTTATCATTCAATTCACATTTAAAACAACAAGAATAGACATAGCATGAGATAGAATCAATGAATCAAATCAAATGAATGGATATCATGCAAACAAGACTCATCAAGTGAGCATAGACACAAAGAACACATGATATAAGAATACAAAGGAAAAATAGTCAAAAGGACTGTGCAAGGACAACAATTAATAGAAATGAAATGCCAAGTAAAGTTGTCATTGGGTATACTCCCAACAACAAAGTAAAGTCCTAGCTTTACTGGCCTCCCAATACTCCAACTCTTGTATTCGCTCTCCCGTACCCTTTTCCTATGAACCTGAGGTTGGTGTATCATTAGTTCAAATATAGTGGGTTTAAGCTCAATTTAGTGTGTTTATTGTGTATTCAAATTGGTTCAATAGACTTTAAACCAATCTTCCTAAATCAGCCCCTAAAGACTAAATTAAGTTTCAATTTCAGTCCTACATTTTAACGTACTTTTAAGCATGAAATGGTCTAAATATCGAAATCCTCCATCAGTACAATTATTGTTGGTCTCTTTCTTAGCTTTTCGAAAAAGTTTAGTTTGCAAGATTATGATTTAAAATGAAAGAGATATCATGATTTTACTAAACATAGGTCTAATTGGAATTTAATCCGACTAGCGGACTTATAAAATCTATTTCTCTTAATCTATAGTTCCTAAAAATGTGATTTCTGGTCACAAGGCAGAAAATATATTCAAATACAACATACTTAAAGATTAGCTCATTTGGATAAGTAGTTAGGGAGTTTACCCTTAAGAAATTTAGTTTCAAAACTTTCCTTTATAATTCCAGCACCTATTGTAGAGAATGTTTGGAAATAAAAAAATTTTAATCAAAATACCTTCAGTTAAGAAAAGTTATTCCCCTTTAAACAAGATTTTAAATGCCACTGGTTTGGATCAATCTGGATCTAAAATGGGCAGAGTATGACCAAATTACTCAGGTTGATTCCTAATACAACATGCAGAATTCTAGTTTTGGTGTTGCAACTTCAAAAATTCATATCTTTATGATTTCAAAACCAAATTAAGAACTTAAATATAGCTGGATTATCAGCTTGAAATGAGGAATCTAAATAAACAAATCAATTTCATATACTCAATCATCTACCATTTGAAATTAGCCTAAAACCCGAACGTGTTCTAATTTCAAGTAAAAAGATGTGTACCTAGTTGATGTAGCACCTTAGCTTGAGAATTTCTCACCAACTCCCATGGATTCCTTCAACAACTTGATGATTCACTCCTCTCCAGCAATTCCTTCTTCTTCTCCAGAAAAAATGAATGAGTGATTTTGTTTGCATGTTGTTTGATCACTAATATTATATATTAAGGTGATGTTCTTTCCTAGCCCTTGATCTCCATGGATTTATGTATCCCGAGGAATATCTAATGGTCCACCTCTTTCCATATATCCCACTAACTCCCACTAACTCAACGTCAAGTGACACCATTTCATTACTCACCTAGTTCCTAGATGTGCCAATGTGTATCTCTAGACCAATCTTATACTTTCCATTTAATTTACTCAACTATAGGCCTTTAATTTGATTTACATTAACAAACACAACCATAGGCTTATAAGTAATTCCTTATTTCATATTAGTAATAAATAAGACTTACCAAAATGCTAACTACTCTGTTCCCCGGCTTGCACGCTACTCAAAGCGTGTCCTCCCTCTCGTCTCGAAGCCTACAACTGTAAAAACCGACTTAATAAGTCTACACAATACATAACACTAGGCATACGTCAATACAAAAATATAATATACCTCAGCCACGTGCCTTGGTCGCTGCACGTATCACGGTGTAGGTCCCACGTGGTCGGTGATCCTGATTAAGGAATTAAAACGGGGGGTTAGAGATTTGGGTCGTGACATATCGGCTATATGCGTCCGACACCCACGGGACAACAAGAACGAACACAAAATTTTAAAACTCCCAAAAAACACATGAAAATGATAAAAAAGTTGTAAGTTTTGCTCAGAATCGTTTAATATATTTGATTCCATTGAAACTTTGCACTCAAAATACAAGATTCAGCTCCCAAATCGAAGCCTTAAACCCAACAACAATCCTACAAAATACCGACTCAAAAAAGAAAAAAAAACCTAAAAAAACTTTGAAATGGACACTAAAAGAGATGAGGAATGCACCTACGACATCAAATCAATGTGGTTTTGCTCGGACTATATGAGATTCGTGTTAGTAGTGAGATGCGATGGGTGAGTGGGGCTGGTGGGGTGAGTAAGGTATGGTTAGTAAAAACCTTTTTATATAGAGGGGTAGTTGAGTCATTTCACTAAGGTGATGTATGTTTAGCAAAAGTCGGGGTCCTTTTAGCCGCTCCCAAATTTAATTTAACTTTTTTAGGTTGGTGAAGTGGTCTTAAATCCTAATGTTTTACAATCAACCCATTTATATTTTGTTTATGTTGAAATTTACTTTAATAAATAAAGACAGTATTGGTGCAATAGCTTATAAGTTAATTTCAATTACTAAAACATTAAAATCACGCATTGTAGTATAAATAGAAGTTGTAGAAATTTTTCTTAGCTTTCTAGAACTATAAGGTTTGCGCAATTTTGATAAGAATTGAAGGAGATATGTAAGTTTTATCACGATGACTTAAAAACAATTTTAGATTCCGACCAGCAGTTTTGTAAATTTCATTTCTCCTGAACTATAGCTTCATAACTCATGATTTTTTACTGAAGCCTAAAGATATATTATAGAACATAATACTAAAAGATGAGATTAAACCTATAAGAAATTATGGAGTTATGCTCAAAATAGAAGAACATTAGCAAAATTGTGAACCTAAAAATTGTAAATTCATCACCAAAGTTGATGAGGGTTTTTAGACATGAAAATATTCGAATTTCAAAAATTTTAGTGGAAAAAGTTGTTTCCCTTTAAGTTAGCTTTCAAATGCCCCCAGAATGAGTCCATTTTGATTTAAAATGAGAAAGTTATGACCAAATTATAGAGGTTGGTTCATAATAACAACATGAAAAATTTTCAGTTTTGTTTTACAACTTCATGAACTTTAAAAATTCATAACTTAATGAAAAGGAATCCAAATCCAGAACTTCTTTATAGTATAGTTATATGAATTTCACAAGAAATCCAAATATCGAATTAAATTATGAATACAAAGTCATTTGCCCACTGAAATTACTAAAAAACTAGAATGAATCAAGACTTACAATTCTTTGTTGAATTTAATAAAATGTAGTAGTAGATTAGCTTACCTAGTTGTGAAGCTTCCTTGATTTGATCAAACTCCTCCCAATTCACAAACTTTCTTCATCAAGTTGTTGATTTTTCTCTCTAGATCTCTCTCTCTCTCTATTTGAATGAAAATAATTTGGTTTTGCATGAAATCTCCACTTACTCTATTTATATAATGATGAGGCTTATTTATGACCATTGATCTTGTTAACAAAAGCAGCCCTAGGAAAATCTAATGACTTATAACCTGTCCTACAACCCACTAAATCATCCATAATAACTCACATATTGACTTAAGTTACCATATGATGTTAACAACCCGCAGCCTGAGGCATATTAATACTTGTTGTTTTATTTTCATATTTTAGGCCACATTTATACACATTAAACTATAGGCACATTAGATTAGCTATTTTAAATCTCATTAACGAATTTATAACTTACCACGTCATTCTTTACCTCAGTCCCATGCTGGCACACATTTCAAGGCGTGTTTTCGCTCGTGCGTCAAACTTACAAAATACAACACTAAATATATATTTTCGGGTATAGCATACATACATACATCACACTTGGCATCCATCACTTAAAAATAATATATTTCTCATTCCTCACGTCGAGTATTAGGACCGTGGACTCGCTCTCGAGTAACGTCATAAGTCGTTAACCCTACTTAGGGACTAATTTATTATTAGTAAATTTTGGGCCATTACAAGGAATCAATTGTCAAATCTCAAGATTTTTAAATACATAATTGTGGCTAATCTGAGATTACTGAGAGTAATTATATTTTGGCCCCAAGTCACAAGTTAAAGACCGATGAAATTGAGATTTTAATTTAATTTTATTTTTGTGTAATGTGTGCTTAGTGTTATATACTATATATTATGTTATTTTACGAAATTCAAGTTAACCGAGTAAATTCCATGTTTCGCAGGGCTTTATCTCGAGACACGTGTCGAAATGTGTCCCGAAAAAATTTAAAAGGTTGAACTAAACTATCGTTTCGAGTTTTGCGAAAAATAATTGTATTTAAACTTAAAAATCCGAATTGACTTTAAGGCTCTATTTGGGATGCACAAACTAGCTTATCAGCTAGCTTATCAACTAGCTTATAATCTACTTAGATAAATAAGCTGTGTTTGGTTAGTTTCTTATATTCAAAATAAGCTAGATGATCAACTACAATTATTAATGCTTTACCCACTAGCGTTACATTTTTAAGATGTCATTTTAATTTTTTTATTCCAATTTTGCCCATTTTTTTCATTTTGCCCATGTAAATAGCCGATTCTTCACTAAAAATAATGAATGTTTATTTATTCTTTTGGAAATAAAATAGCGACTATATATAATAAAAAAACTCGTGTAATGTGCAATTGCAACCGTGCAACGATGATAACACAATAGTGACAATATTCTATATGCTACATAACGTGATAAATATATTTATGTTCCAAAAAAAACATAGTAAATACATTTACACGATTAACATCACTTAACATTATTATGGTTTACTATATTATTAGTAATAGATATTTTATTGACCAAAATAATTTATAGATACTTATTCAAGTAACATCACTTGATATTACTAATTTACTACATATGAGATTTGGAACATTATTATTTAAAAAAATGTTTAATATAGACATGTGAGACATGAAATGTTATGATCACTATATAAAAATATTATATTACATTATTCTACTTATATAATAATACATTTATTTGTATATGTAATGTAAATAATAGTTATTATAAATATGTCTTTTTTAAGAACTAAAAAAAAGTCCTTTTATGTCATTTTGCATTTATCAGCTACTTGGTCAGCTATTTCTTTTAAATAATCTTAATTAATCAGCTAGATTATCAGCTATCATCTATCAGTTATTAGCTTTTCAGCTATCAGCTAGACTATCAGCTTTCAACTAGATTATCCGCTATCAACTAGATTATCAACTAGTGTTGCCAATCAAAGCCTAAATGGACTTAATGAGACGACGTGGATCCCACACCTTAAATTTCATGTGAGTTGAGTTGTCTGAGACTTTTGGAGCGTATTTGTAAATTCTTCAATTTTTGGTAGAATTGGGTTATTTTTTGGGGTTTAATTCGGATAAAAATTGAAGAGATAATTATGAAAAAAACATAAAAAAGGGACAAATGACCAAAAAGGGCATTGATTTTATTAGTGAAGGGATAACAATTGAGGGGCAATTCAGTCATTTGTTCCCCTTTTATCAAAAATAAAAATCCAACAGGGGGATTGTGCCCACTGTTGATTGTTTTCAAGCTTCATCGCCCTCACTCTTCGTTTCTTCACTGGTTTTCTTCGTTTTTCACAATCTCTCTTTCTCTCTAGTTTCTATATCTCAAATCCTTATCTTATCACTGTTTTTTTGAGTTTAGGATTTAAAAGAGGAGCCGTAGGGGACGGTGGTGATTGTTGTTTTCATTGTGGAGTGAAGGTGAGTATTCGGGGGTATTTCAAAAGTAATGTGAGTATACTTTTTTTTTCTATCAAGTAGGGAAAGTTTCTTTAAAATTACAAAACTAATGTATAACTTCTTTTCAAAAAGAGCTATTGATGATGAGGTGAACACACCATGAAGTGTTGGTGATAGAACTTTGTATGAATAACACCTTTTGAGAAGAAGTAATTCATACAAAATACTAAGTGTATAAATTAATCCTTCTCGAAAGGAGTTATTTGTTTAACCCATCCAACATAATGTTACGCGCGCACGTATCGAGGTGGACAACTCACTGAAGCCACACATATATATCTCGAGGTGGACAACTCATGCAAACATCACGCACTTATTTCGAGGTGGGTAACCCATGTAAACGTCGCATACATATCTAGACGTGGACAACTCATGCAAACGCCATGCATGTATGTTGAGGTAGGCGACCCATGCAACATCATGCAATTCATGCAAATGTCACGCACATATCTCGAGGTGGGTAATTCATGCAACCTAATGCAATCCAAGCAACCCATGAAAATGTCACGAACGTATCTCGAGGTGGACAATTCATACAAACTACACTCACGTATCTTGACGTGGATAACCCATGCAAACGTCACGAACATTTCTCGAGGTGGACAATTCATGCAAACACAACGCATGTATGTCGAGGTCGGCGACCCTTGCAACCTCGTGCAATTCATGCAAACGTCACGCACATATCTCGAGGTGGGTAATTCATGCAACCTCGTGCAATCCATGCAAACCATGCAAAGGTCACGCACGTTTTTGGAGGTGTACAACCCATGCAAACGACATGTACGTATCTCGACGTGGACAACCCATACAAACGTCACGAACGTATCTCGAGGTGGATAATTCATGCAAACGCCACTCATGTATGTCGAGGTGGGTGACCCATGCAACCTCGTACAATTCATGCAAACGTCATGCGTGTATCTCAAGGTGGATAACTCATGCAACTTCGTGTAATCCATGCAAACCATGTAAAAGTTACGCACGTATCTCGAGGTAGATAACTCATGCAAATCAAACGCATGTATCGAGGTAGGCGACCCATGCAACCTCGTGTAATTTATGCAAACGTCACACACGTATCTCGAGGTGAGAAACTCATGCAACCTCGTGCAATTCATGTAAACTATGTAAACTTCATGTAGATATCTCGAGGTGGACAACCCGTGCATACGTACTACAAATCATGCAACCCATGCAAAAGTCACACATGTATCTCGAGGTAGACAACCCGTGCATACCCACTGCAAACTATGCAAAACATGCAACCCATGCAAACGTAATGCACATAACTCGACATGAACAATCCGTGTAAACCCATGCAACACATACGAATGACTCGCACACCAATTGCAATTGTAAACCCATGCAACCCTATGCAAACCACCGCCTATCAAGCTAGCCTGTCGTACCTCACCACATATCTTGCCTTAACAAGCCTCGCCCATCAATAAGACTCTATATGGTGCATCTACAAATGAAAGGTACTTTTTGCACCCTTTAAAGTTTTGCCGTACTTCTATCTCATGATCATAAGAAGGGATATGAAGATGAAAAAATCTTAAGGCCAAAACTACGTTATTTCTTTGTCTTGAATTTAAAAATTAAAACAATAAAGAAATTTTGAAAAATAATTTCATTCCATGATAAATAAACTATACAATTTCATTCACCTAAGATATAAATTGAAAAATAAAATCACCATGACATCCAAAAAACTCATACAAGTCTATCGACGGTTACGTTGACGATACTGCTCCGTGATACAAATCGGACGTACTCTATGTAGAGTTGGACGTTGTATTTGTATATTCAGTTGAGTTTGTTGAGGTTGTTAATCTTGCATTGAATTTCATTGAGTCGATTGATCTTCTTCTTTTTGTTCACTCGACTCACCTCTAGTAGTAATGCTACCAAAAATAGGAGGTTGAACCGTTCCAAAATACTGACTTCCTGTATGTGGTTGGCCAAAAGGAACATGAGGCGGCGACATGCTTAACAGGTTCATGACTGAGTCATCTCCACTATATGGCATGCTATAATTATAACATGGTGAAGTAAATGGATTAGGCATGTATTGAGGTAATGAAGCATACTTTATATGTCTAGGCATTCCATGGTCCATATATGAAGACGACGACCCGTGTGCATAAGGATCAAAATGGTAAGGAGGAAGATCCATGATTGGCGGCATGGGTACGAACATATGTGGTTTTGGTTGCATTGGGGATAATGTAGGAATGTACCCACGAAAAGAAGGTCGTGGTGGGGATGAGCATTGTCTACTCTCACCAACAATATATGTTCTTCTCGCTCTAGGACGAGATGAACGTGGTGGAGGAGAACATCTGCTACTCTCAGCAGCAGTCTCTATCCGATGAGATGGATGTGTTGGACAAGGACGTCTGCTGCTCTCATCCATAGTCTTTGTTTGTGTTGTTTCTTCTTCTTACCTCTCTTTTTGATTCACCCTGATCCTTTTCTTCATCTTTTTCTTCGAATGTCTCATCATGTATTTTTGGTTCGACAGCATTTCCATCATTCCACATAGTAGACATTTGTTGTTCATCTTCATCTACAATACTAATGCCTTCATTAAGCGCAACAAGACCTTGCTCGTACCCTTCCTCAATGAACACTCGCTGCAGTCGATGCACCAAGTTACATTGATAGAAAACATAGGTGTTTAATACATGCAATTTAAGATGTAACTCGTGAGGAAAATAAAATTATAGTTTTAAGCTTATCGAATAGTCACGTGGAGCCCCACCGTGTCCAATTAATCGTCTAGTGACTGATTGATAGCACATCATATAGTCTTGTTGATCGTGTCCTCTTTCTTGTTCCGTTGTAACTATGCTATCACCACGATTTTTCCACATCTGTATAAAGTTTGCATGAAAAACCACCTAATTTTGTTGAGTGTGTCCTTGCAATTTGATACGGTGCAGTCAGCTATCGTAATCACAGTTTGGTAGCACGACCTATATTATTTCGAATTATCTCATAACCCATTCTGGTCGATGCCACTCAACTATGTGGAAACAAATTAGAGGAGACGTCGATAGTCAACTTTCGTGACCTTTAGTACAGTATTCGGGAAGAGACCCAATGACATGAGTATAAGGTTGCCACACCACGACATCCTCATTCTGCGAGTCGAATGCATCACGATAAGCTGACAAGATGTATGTTGCACTCCAAGTAACCGAAAACGCATCGATCTATCTGTATACAAAACAACAAATTAGTGAAAAATAAAATGGAGTTAATATTATAGAAATTACGAAAAATATTTTTATTACCCGTGTCCCAATTGAACGTCAATAGGCATGTGTTCTCCATCCATTATTCGAGGTCGAACTCTAGAAACACCCAAGCGTCTTGGTGCTATAAATGAAAACCTATCCCATGTCCACAACTGTACAAGAATTGACGTGCTTGCAACCTCATGTGCACTCGAGCGAGATCCGTGACATAACTCCCTGTACAAATAAGCCAAACATGCACTCCCCCAACTATACTATCTAGCTATATGAAGATCCTCGAGCAATGGTAGAAACATCAAATGTACAAATCGGTTTGACTTGTCAATGAATAAACAACCACCGATAAGTTGCAGTATGTACGATATAACATAATGTTGCACCGTTTCCTCATCGCTATCGTCATGTATAGCTGGTACATTATATTCAAGCCATTCGACTTTTAGTTTATTTCCAGTAATGTTATCCAACAGGAATTCCACCAAGTAGCCTCTCACACACCTTAACATAGTCTATATTGGTGGTTCCTGTCACAGGCATACCTTCGATAGGTAATCCGAGCTGTACCTGCACGTCCTGGAGTGTAATTATGTACTCACCACATTGCATGTGAAATGTATGTGTCTCTAGGTGCCATCCCTCAACGAATGCGGTAATCAAAGCCTAATCAAGACTGAAAAAATGATACACGTGAAATCCCATAAAACCCATAGGAACGTATATATGGGATCATTTAAGAATGGTACTACATCGTTCGATCAACGACACCATGTCTTCGACGCTTGCGCAATGTTTCGTACACCTTATAATTGAAAATATTTTAGTTGATATATATATTATATGTTTGTGCATGAACATTAGACGTTTACATCTTAAACATTTTATCTGATCCCTCAAGGCTTGCGAGGATATGTGCAAAGATTGGAGATGTAAAAGTGAAAGATCTGATGGACCTGGATCCATTGGTGTACAAACTACAATTAAGTGATTTAAGAAGATTAGTAGTATTGTTCAGAAAGTCATAACAATTCATTAATATGGACTCACGACAATTACAAACAAAATATAAAATCGACTATTCGAAGGTTGAGTACTGGTTGGACAATTTTTTTGTTATGACCCTCTCTGTGACGAGTACCGCTTTTGTTCTTCCTAGTATGGACTCGATCATGGTCTCTATTAGGACATGTTGTTCATCTATGTCCTTCTTGATGCCATATGCCACATCGCAAGGCCTTCAAAACATTTGGAACATCCATCGCGTTTTGCCTTTGCGTTCCCTTGGGTCTCCATCGGCCACGCCTAAACCTTGGGTCCGGTAGGATCTTTGTCGCAAAAGTCAGCCAATACTTCTCATCTGGGATGGCTTTGATATTAGAGGAGTAACATTGCGCATACACATCCATTCTGTAATATGGCTCAATGAATTGTGAGTAGTTCACTCGATTAAGGGCACATGCAGCTAACACGTATGAGCAACGGAAACCAAACAATTGCAATTTATTGCAAATAGACGTCCGGTCCTTCAGTACTACGACTTGGATATTGTTGCTTTTATGCATGCAATCTCCATGTCATCCATTCAGCACCTCAAACTCACCTATGTCACGATTTATCAAATTGGCTTGATGTCTCCTTGTAGATTGTTCATAATGTGTGAGCTTTTTCGTGACATATTTTGTGTAGGAGAGGCCATTAGAGATTGCTTCATCAATCTCCTGTCTGCGTCGATTGTGGTATGTCACCAATCTGTAGTAAATCATTTGAGCCATTGTTGTTATTGGCAAGAATCATGCCCCCTTCAATACACCGTTAAAACATTCTACAATTAAAAATTAAATTCGTGTAAGTAATATTAGGTCAACTAAATCGTCGAATGTTAATTGGAACTTGCATTTCATCCATACCAACACCTTTAGAAATCATCCATCCGTACCGCATGCCTCTGTCATACGATTGAGTCCATAAATCTTTGGGAATGACATTGACATATTGCACACATTGAGGAGTTCATGGCGATAAGTATGCAAAACGCTCCATGCACACTTTAAATTTTTGTTCTTGATGTTGAGCAACAGCGCAAGAAAGAAGGTTTTTCAAAAGTTCAATTTTGAAATGGGTGTTGAAATTACTGACCAAGTGTCGCAAGCAGTCACAGTGATATCCTTTTGGGGGACAAACACCATTGGCCGATGTGTTGACCGCCTCCAGAATGCCAGGGTGATGATAAAAAATAAGGCAAGTACCTTCTCTATTCGTCAAGTGTTTGCGCAACATCCTCAAAAACCATCCCCACGAATTCGTAGATTCGATTTCTGTAACGAAAAATGCAACCAAAAGTATGTGTCCATTACCATCAATAGAGATGTCGATCATTAGCTTACTATTATATTTGTCATACAAGAAAGTCGCGTCAATTTGTAGAAGAGGCCTGCAATACTTGAAAGCTTCGATTGATGCTTCTAATGCGAAAAACACACGAAAAAACTTAGGATGCTCTGTTCTTATCTCATTAGCAGCCCATTGTCCATATGACCACTTGATTTTTTTCCCTGGACACTTATTATTCACAGCCACCAACCATCTTAGCAATCTAGCATATGACGCGTCCTAATCTCCAAATGCATTTGCAATTGCCTTCCTTTTGGCATCCCATATTCTTTTGTAGTTTACTTCATGTCTGTATTTTCCCTTGATTATTTATACTAATGCCTTGATAGATATTGTTTGATCTATTTGATAATGCTTTGGATCTCTCGCTCAAGCATGTTGGCATCGAGTTGGGCATGACCGCGTTCTACGTCGGGATTTATACAGTTGTGCAGCACGTCTAATTGCGTGATCTCCATAATTGTGTTTTCTTTCGCAAACAAGTATAGAGGCGTCATATGCACCTGTCTTGCGCGCTTATTCACTTGATCGCCCACAGAGTTATAGTCGATTCCATCAAATGGTATTGATAATGTTTGTTAACATGCCACACTTTGATGACATGTTGTAAGTCTTTTTTTGTTGTCAAAGTACATTCATATTTCCAACTCAAAATTAGACATGTCTCACCCAGTCTGTTGATAAGAATGTTAGGTCGCAGTGGAGTTAGTCACTTCCCAATCGATTTCATTATACACCAGAAATGGTTGGTGAACTTGATCATCATTTGCTTCCTCCATGAAATTCTCTTCATCGATAGCAAATTGCTCATCATCTTGCACGTAGTCCGCCCCTGAAGGTTCATACATTGGGTCATCCGTAACAACATTGAGGTTTTTCCAATCAACAAATGGTGCAGCATCCTCGGGGGAACGTACATCCTACTCTGTTTCATTGTTGTCGTCATCGTTGGGTTCATCATCACTAGATGCATTAATTTCATCATATACTGGGCTAACAAATCCATGTTGCGCGACATCACCTTGTGGTGATTACATATTCAGTCTTTCCATCATCGATCTAGTGTCTGACGTGCCGACAACTTCATATACCTGTTGCGAATGAACTGTTTTGAAAAGAGTAAATTGTCTCAAATGTTAAATAAACATCTACCCTTTTAGTTAATGATAGATTGGCCACTGTCGTCCACATCAAGTCGAAGTGCGTCGTGCCTTGCCGTAACACGGCGAAGAAATATTGTGAAACTTCGGGGAGGATTATTACGTGATGATAAATCATCCTAACTAGAGTATCTGTAGATAAGATATTGAACGCGTTACACACGTGATCCATCAATTGTTGACTACTCGTCTCAAACTTAAGATAAGCATTGCGGATGAGTCTGCATTGTACGAGATGTCATTCATACCATTTACAATTTCACCGTACACATAAAATAGAAATGGGATGTTCCTATATTCCATGACCTACATAATTTATTCGACAATGATGATGTAAAAGGATATTACATATATATCAAGCCAAAAATATTGATCAAATTAGGGATTTAAAGCGTAATCGAACTTTCTGATATGGAGGATCACCTTAATAGCGCAACTACAGATCATCCTCATTCGTTTGCATGAAGTACCAATTAATAACTCATATTTACATCCTATACGATGATTACTACTAAATTAATTAAAAAAAGTATGTATTTCATCAAAGCAAGATTAAGTTGAACAAAATATAAAAAATTAAAGACTCATCATGCATGCAATTATATTTTCCTTCTTCCTTGCCTCTTTGATAATGTAACGTGATTATATATTTATCAATCAAAAAATGTCGATCAAATTTGGGATTTAAAGTGCACTCGAACTTTCTGATGTAGATGATCGCCTTAATAACGCAACTACTAGCATACTCATTCGTTTGCATGAAGTACCAATTAATAACTCATATTTACATCCTAAATATTGATATAAAAATAACACATCAAGTTAAAATTAAAAATAGAATGAAGATTAAACTCTTGGAAAAAAAAACTAAAACTACTTCAAATGAACAAATGCTACTTAAATAAGTTATGTCACTTCTCTATATCAATTAGTGTTTATATATATATATATATATATATATATATATATATATATATCTTTTTATCACTTAATTATTGTCTCTAATTTTTTGTGAAAATAATTTAATACTACTTCAAATAAACGAAAATAATTTAAATTAGTTGTTTATGTAGCAAATTTTGTGAGTACATAGTTTTTTCAAGTTAAACATAATAACTAACAGTTTCTTAAAGTGTGCATCAGTCATGATAAAATGCTACAATCACTATATAATTAAATATAAAATATTTATTGTTCTTACATCTTAATTTGTGTAGTGCTCCTTATTTGATCGTCAAGTCCTTTTCTTTTCCCTGTAAAATAAAATTTCAAAAAACTTCAATTATTGTAAAGTATACAAGATTAATTAAATAATATATGTTGGTTTTGTCAAGTTCTACAAAATTAAATTAATTACTATAGTAAATTATTTTGGAAAAGTTTGCATCGTTGGTGACATGTAAAATAAAAAAGAATTACAAAACAAAAATATTAAAACACATTGTGGAAAAATTGCAACACCACACACTATGGAAATTAGAAAAACACACCACTAAAAATTAAAAAAACACACATATACACTATGGAAAATGAATAAACACAAACACACATACACCTTTACAACCACATACATCGTAGGGTGTAGGGACGAAGCTAGACATTGATGTTAAGGGGGGCGAACTCCAATATAGTAAAAATTGAATTCCTTAAATTAAATGGCAACTTTAAAGATTAATATCGGAATTAACTTATTTTGTAATGAATTGCATGTTGATTAAATATGTTTTTTTAGAGATATTGAATAAATTGAAATGGAGTCTCAAATTTTATTTAATAGTCAATACAAAGTTCTAAATTCAGTATTGTCGACTTTATTCAAGTTCTAGCCACTAACAGAAGTAGAAGGTCTAACCATTTTTATATGAGCTCCCTAAAGAAAGCCATTCCTAGTACAAGAGACAGAAAAATAATTATGCAACTAACTAATTAGTAATAACTTTTTCACAACCTAAACTAAGGTTATTGAGGGTCTTTGTATGAACAACGAAAGAAAAAAAGTATTGTTAAATTTAAGAAAACAATTTGCAAGATATATTTAAAGTGTGAGAAGAAAAAAATTCGATAGAATTGTTGTCAAACAACAAACAAAAAATACTATTAGGCAAGTATATATATATATATATATATATATATATATATATATATAAAGGAATAATTTAAAACATTGTGCACATATCATTCCAACAAGTTATTTAAACAAAAAAGAAAATTAGAGGGGGGCAAACGAATCTCTTCTCAGACGTACATGACATATAATATATAGCATATATAGTATGGAAAAAATTTGAGGGGGCCATGGCCCCTCCACTACTTAAGGTGGCTTCGTCCCTGGTGGGCTGGGGTGGGGAACCAAAACCAAAACTAGTGGCCTCTCACACACACACACAAATGGGGGCTTCAATCTCTCTCTCTCGCAAGCGCGCACACACAAAAACACAAACACACCGTGGGGGTGGGGGGAGGGGGAGGGGGAGGGGGCTTCAACACACTAAATCTTCTCACTCTCACACATACAGTAAACACACCGTCACACACACCCACCCACACACACACATACACAAAAACGAACCAAAACCTCAACCAAAACCAGTGGCCACACCTTCTCAACGAACCACATATGCTGCCTCTATGATCTCTATCTCTCTATCTCTCTTTACCCGAATCACAAAACCAGTGGCCTCTTGCCGAATCACAAAACGAATGGCCTCCTGAACAATTCTAAATACACCACCCTAACCAACACCACCTTCACCAATTAAATACACATTCAACTCTCACCCACCTCAATGAAATCGGTTTCACCTAGCTACCTTTAACCAGGCCCACCCCTAGACCTAATTCACAAGAAACACAGAGAATATATCTCTAATTTTCCTGGAGATGATGACGACCTTACACGTATAACGCATTATCCGAATGCGCTATACGTGTAAGGGGGCTAACTAGGGCATTTTACATGAATAGCACATTCGGAGAATGCGTTATTCATGTAAATTGGTCGGTCTATGTGGACGCTAATGTGGACTGACCACACAAATAGCGTATCCTCCAAATGCGCTATTCGTGTGTTCACAATGGCTATTCCACATAGGCATCCACGTGGACTTACCTGAATAGCCAAAACAAATAACGCATTCAAAGAATGTATTATTCTTGTTGGCTCAGTCCACGTGGACGCCCATGTGGGAACTGTATCCTAAAAACATGAATAACGCATTCTCAGAATGTGCTATTCATTTTTTTGTTTGCAATTTCCACGTGGAAGTCTACGTGGCATGGCTAACTAGGAAACCCTAATAGCGCATTCTCTGAATGCGCTATTAGTGTTACCATGTGGTATCCAAAGTCACACCAATAACGCATTCGAAAAATGCGTTATTTGTGTTTAGTAGATATGAAGATTTTTCATTATAGTTGGCGCGTTCTCAAAAGCCAAAATATATTATTTACAGAATAAAAAGAAAATCTACCCTATTTTACTAATTTAAATTAAAAATTACTGTAGGGATGTAATTTTTTCGAATATTCGAATCTTTGATGCTATGGTTTAAGGGACTTTTTTTTCAAATTCGAGTTGAGAGAGAGTTTGTGAGGCTATTGTTGTTTGTTGGTTGTGATATAGACAAAGAAGGTGAGGAATAAAAAAAACTGTCACGAATAGTGTGACAGAGAGAATTCGAGAGGGAGGGAGGAAGAACAAGTGGGGGAGAAAGGAGGAGTAAAGGGAAGATGGTAGGGGGAACGGTGAGCTCCCCTACCCAATCCATGAGGTTGGGCTCATCAAACCTTCAACGAAGAAGAAAACAAATAAAACAAAACAGAGAACAGAGTGTTAGGAGGTTGAAGACGATGGGTTGATCCCCAAACCAAAGGCCCAACCAGGCTCAGTTTAGGGATCAAACCCATTTTTAAATTAAAAAAATAAAAAAAATGTTTTAAGAATTCAGAAAAATTAAACAAAAATCTCTAAAAATGAGGATTTAGGAATTTTATCGAGGATTTTGTCCTGTAATGCGTGTTAGGACACAAAATGCCCTAAATTTGTAAAACTATTTTAAAGCCTAGTCTAGGTTAATTTTAGATTTCATACCATAATTTGCAATCAAAATCGAGATTCGGACATTCGAGGAGTTGATTTGGAGAGATTCCGGGGTTTTTGGGTCGTGACAACATTAATTAAAATAAAATAAATTGAAAAAACTGTGAAATTGTAATGGAATCTTATTGAACTTGTAAATGAATTTTAGGATCGCAATTGGAACATCATGTGGACTAATTTATCGACTCGGAGCGCAAGGGTGTTGCGGTATCGTGTTTGTAAGGTTAAGTAAATCCCATAGTAACATTTACATTGTATGATTACAATTTTGTATAAATTGCATTGATTCTTCATATTTCATTATTTGTTGTACATGTATACAGGGGTGAGGAGGCAAGGACGATTCGAGTCTCCGTATAGTGTTTACTATACCATGGTTATAGGGAGAACATTATATTATGCTTGGAAGGCTGAAGTCACTGATACTTTGCATCGCATGGTTATCATGAGTTCACGTTGAAACAGTTCATACTCTCATAGTCTAGAGGAGCGAGACTCATTTGATTATTGTCTTTGTGCATGAGTCCTTATTAATGTTTACTTACCACTTTTAGAGGACGTCATTTGATTGTGGTCGCATAACAAAAATGTGATGGATTCATGGTTGTACTTAAATTCCTTGAATTACATTATTCATTTAATCTTTTGGATTATTATGCATTTGATTATTACAGGTGTACTGAATAGTATGAGATTTACTTATTTGACATTATCGAGTTTTTATAATTGGGTAGTGACAGGTTCAAGCGGCGACAAGGGAAAAGGGAAGCTATTAGATTTTCTGTGATATATTCAGTTTTCTTTTCTCTTTATGTATGTATTGTTTTTGATATACTATATTTTATAAATGGGTTATTGGGTTCGTACATGGTTAGGGTCTTCTTTTGAATGATTGTAACAATTTTGGGACAGATTGAAATACTATGTAACTAAGGTAATAGTGGCTTGAGAATTTTGAAAACCCAAAATAGATTAGAATTAATAAATAATTTTATTATTGCAATATATATTGTTATGGATAGATTGTAAGTCCTTCGACATTTCCACTAAGCTGTGCAGGTTTTGTTGAAGACTTTTGAAGGGTGATTTTTTCGGTGTAGGCTTAAAAATTGAGGAGGTGCTGTCAAAAGATTTTTACAGAATTTAGAGTTTTTGTAATCAATCTAAATGAATGTTGGAGGTTTGAGATTTACTTTAGAATCCTTTATGGTTGATAAAGTTTTATATTTGATGATTGCGAGAATTTAATTTTATTTATTTATTGATGGTGAGATCAAAGCTGCTAGATTATCAAGGATTAAGGTAATCTAGGCCTGTTAGATGCCCTAATTAAGTAGGGTCTGACATCAGTGAGTCCGACTATCGAGCAATACATGATGTTACCACCGCGAATCACATGATCACGAAACTCTTTAAGGACTCTTAGGACGCAACCTACCCCTCAGTGTCCATGTATGCATGGGCCAATAATCAATGTCGTAGTAAAAGAATTGCATAAACTTGCAATTAAAAATAATGCATAAATAAATGTAATGGCTACTATGTGATTTACTTACAACAAGAAATCTTTGGATCAATTTCTTTAGACTCCCGTCAAACTTTTCCAATCCCAATGTATTGAAGTCATCACTTATACATTTCCATCCAAAACTCCTCAACAGTCTACCTGATCATGAATCTAAATTTATAACAATAGCTCATGCCTAGTTCACTTAATCTCCCATTAAGATTTCCAAAGTTGCTTTATTTAATCCAATTAAAAAAATCTACGCTATATATAATAATAAAAGGATAAATCTACTTTGTCAACGATCGAACTTCAAAAGCTCACTACATCAACTTTTAATTGAGAAAATAAAACAACGTAGATGACCACGTGTCTAACCTATCAAAGATGACCCTATGGTTACTGATTTCTACAATAATTTGTAGTAGTAAGTACAAGGTTGATCATAAAGAATGGGGGGTTAACGAACTTTAGGCAAAAAATCAAACAAAACAAATGAAATGTAGATTCTTTTAAAAACGCAATAGAGAGAAGTAGGTGGGTCTATAGGTCTACAAACTCACATAAAACAGTCCAAGTCTTGTCCCGGTCATTGATCTTTTAAAACATGACTATTAACACAAAAATCTCGCCAATATTGGCTATGGGTAATCAACAGCCACTAGAAATTCTTAGTCACCCTATTCTCGACAGATCAGCGAATCACCGCTAAATACTTCCCTAACTAGTGTATAACCATAGACAAATACTAATAGTTTTTAACTTACTAACTGTGTTTAAGTATTTGGGAATGATATATGTCGAATGTGTACGATAAATTATCCACCTTTTCTTTATTCTTTTTATTTTGGAGCAGCGGTAAACGAGATCGTCTCCACATGGATTTAACGTTTTCCTAAAAGTTCTAAGGGTTTTTATTAATCAACTAATTACTAATTAATTCAAAAGCAATAATTAAGAACACACAATAAACTAAATTATATCAACTAAATAACTTTAATGTGAACTCAATTTAAACAAATCTAAACCAAGGATAGTGCACCACCAATTGCATTAAACTAAGTATATATCAACAACAACCATAAACATACTTATAGACATAGTTCAATCACTGATTTTTAGGAGATTCATTAAATCTTTATTATAAGTAAGTTGTAATAATTCATAATTACATAGTTTTCATTTTATCAATTGTAGATTCACGCGACTCGTATCCATATTCTAGTCATATCATTATTAGTCCTTGGAATGCTCAAAGCGTACTATTAATCATATAAGACCACATTAAGATTCATGAAGATAGTTACTACTAGATAATAGCTAACAGAATATGCCGCATTTACTCGACCTAGAACTTTAATTCGCCTAAGATTTCTCGGACAAGTAATCAACTGAATAATCTTAGTTACTGCATAATATAGATTATTCACACAAATATGATGTAAATTATCCATTAGAATTATGACATATTGATCACAATACATATTGGCCACTATGCATACAAACTCTAGTTTCATAGATTGTAATTCATTGATACAATCAATTAATACTATGAATTTAAGAATATAATAATGATTTAAAGCATTAAGATCATAACCTCATAAACTATATCCTTGCAATTGGTTCACTCCATCCTCTGATCTAGACTAATAAATTATTCACATATACTAATAGAAAAACATCATAAAATAATAAAAAAACATTAATGAAAATATCTTTTTATTAATAACTTCAACTATCAACTTGAGTTCTTTAAAGCAACATTAAATAAACTAATGATGAATAGAGGTAAAGAATTCTAGTAGAAACACTACAAAAAAACAGCAGATCAGAAACGGAAATTTTCGTTGCTGATTAGCATAAATTCCGTCTCTAATTCAATTCTGCAACAGAACAGAGATGGAATCTATTCCGTCTCTAAAATCGTCGTCGCTGATTTAGTCAGCAACAAAAATGTGTTTCCGTTGCTGATTAGAAACGGATTAGAGACGAAATTTAGAAACGGAACAGAGAGACAACATGAATGCAAATACACTTCATTAGGGTACAATTGTAATTGCATTCCGTCTCTGATCCGTCTCTGATAAGCAACGGATCAGAGACGGAATTATTGCATTCCGTATCTGATCCGTCTCGATTATCGAGACGGAATTATTGTATTCGCCTCTCGATCCGTCTCGATTAGCAACGGATCACGAGACGGAATGCAATAATTCCGTCTCGATCCGTTGCTAATTCATGAATTCGTCTACGATCCGTTGCTATTTAGTACCAAAGTTTAGTTTTGCCCGGTTAGGCGCGGCTATTTCCTCGAAAATTAGAGACGAAATAGCAACATAATCTCTGAATTCCGTTGTTAATCGTCTCAATTCCGCTTTGTTTAGTTTTCAAAACTAAGCTCAATCCAATTGGTTCTCCATAACCTCTAAACCTGAAAATACAACCATATGACCTACTCCATCGCCTACACCCCCTCCAACAACTCCTTGGGGGTGCTAACATCCCCAAAAAGCTAGAATTTGACATACATACATTGACTATATATATATATATATCAACAACAAATATTCAAATGAGAGAAAAAAAATGTACAATTCGACATTGAAAAAGATTTATATATCCACGAAAGCTTGTCAAGTATAATAAATGTTCCAAATTTCTAAGTATTCACAAAAACCACAAATCCTATTGTTCAACAACCACCAAAAAAAAACTTCCAATCCTCGTTGTATGCACAAAAAGAAGTATCAATCTAAAAGTCATGTAAACAACTATAAAAGTTATCTACAAAAGCAAAAGTATAATCTCAAAAGTTATACAAACAACAAGAAAAATACATAAGTATCACCAAGCTGCTCATCTCTCGTAAGCCAATCTTGCATCTCTCGCTCAACATTGTCCTGTTGTTGTGGTGGATCGGCGGGATCTATTTGCGGCGGCTGCTGCTGGTCATGAGGTGGTGGTGGTGGTGGTGGTGGTGGTGGGCTGAGATAGGCCTGCTCCGTCCATGGTCATCCCGAATTGCTGATGCATAAACGCCACAACCTTTCGTAATTGCTCGGCAACGATATCGAACTCTGAACGTGGCACCATCTCCGGCATCTGGGATGTGCTAGCACCAGGATCTGCATATCTCCTCTTCTTTCTCCCTAAAGACCCGAGACCGTAGACACGTCCTTTGGGACACTCACCCGCCACATTCAAGTACACCGCCTCATCATCCACCTCTTGGTCCGGTGTAGCCTGGGTCAGCTCCAAACGTCTCCTCTGGAGCTTCGCCTGCATGGATCAACAATAAACAACTTACATGATATGCTTTAAAGTAAACTTAATACTATTTAACATTTCACTTCTATACTTACATAGAACCGCTCTGATCTAGTATCGATGAATGTCACCCCGTCGTGATTTACGATGTGGAGATGCAAATACACTTCATTCACGGTAGGTGGCGTCTCGGATGTATTAGTCTGCATACAGGATCGGTTATAAAAATGTTAAATATGTCAATTAGTAGTAGGTCGGCGCACTCATATTCGCCAAACACAAATCAATTGCATAATGAACAAGTGTAGAAATGTAAAAAATAAACAAGAGTGTAAAAAACACTTACCAATCTTTCATTGGTAGTCACAAAAGACACCGAACCACCACCGTGCTTCGAAGGTCCAGTCCCAGGTCCTTCGACCTCAGTGTTCCTATTCGTTGACGCTTGCCTAGACTTGGCAAGAAAGTCCTCGCTCTCCCAGTACTCCAAGTATCTTCTCCACGCCTCATCTGTAACAAAGTTTGGCTGAACACGATTGTTCTTTAACTTGTGCATCAATGCGGTGTACCTTGTGCCTGCATGCGTGTCGTACGCCGCACGAATGAGATCCTCGTGAATCGTGTCATCCCATCTAAAATATACCTATAAAATGAGGATTGCAATTGTTACGAGACATTGAAAAATTAGTATAAATCCTAAGACATTTATTAGTCATGCGTACCTTCCATTGGAGCCAGTAGTCTTTATGATGATTCGGTACCGACTTCCAACAATACCCTTATTTAATCATCCATCTTTTGAAAACTTTTGTCATCCTCCGTGCACAAGAATGAGAAGGATGCAACTCCCTGTGTTTCATGAAAATGCATAACATCTTATCAATAATTAGAAATACACATATAAATCAAATACAAACTTACGTATTATTGGCAATCAGTGTGATCGGGATCCTATGCACGCGATGGGGGCTCGGTCCCTGTCCTCTGAGGTGCCCGCGGAGGGCCTGTCACCTGCAAGCCTACTCTATCGTCATAAGATGGGGATGGTGCTGGTGATGCGGTGGCTGAGGCGCAGGCCTCGTCGGTACAGAGTGTCATGTCTCGATGTCGGCGATGGTGACTGCAACGGGCAATTTGGTATAGTTCTAGATGACGATGTCGATGGTACAGCCACGCGGACGATATGGAAGGCGAAGGTGACGCTGAATGTAACTCATGATCGAGTGAACGAGAAGTCGAAATCGATAATACAGGAATCGACCCACGACCTCGACCGCCACGACCTCTTTGACCCCCTCGTGTGGCCTGACCATGAGGCCCAGTCGGTATTTCGATTCCAGAGGTCTGTGCTGCACCTCTTACGACTGGACGATGTCCCCCTAAAGGTATCCATCGATTGCCCTGAGGTAATGTGCACCCTCGAAGTGGGGGGTGATCACTGCCCGCCATGAAACCTAACAAAATACCAATCTTAAACAATTGTAAGAAAGGTATAGAAAATTCACGTAATGTCGATCAAACGTTGACATAACATAGACATACATTACTCGCTATCATCCGTTTCAAATTCACTCTCATGACTAGAAGTTGATGATTCTTCTTTTGAATCATCTCCACTATCGACAATGAAGTCATTGTCTTCTTCACTTGGACCCGCTTCAACAATGACGCGAGTCCCATTTGGATCATCCAGATTGTTGAAATCTTGAATTGCATCGTCGACTACGCACGTGGTGGGTAGGCCATCTTGGAATGCAATCTATGTCGAGCCTTGGTCATTATCGTCTTTGCTCGTTTCCTCGTCGGCGAATTTTGGTTAACAGCAACAAACTGCTAGCCATTCTTGTCGTTCGTTCCTCAAAGAAGGGTACGAAAGGTTGTATACTTGAGTGGCTTGCATTGCAAGGACAAATGGCTCGTAGTTGTTATATCGTCGACTTCGATGAACCTTTACCAATTGAAGTGTTGGATGAGTCCTTACACCATGATTCGGTGTAGGGTCATACCATTCACACTTAAACAAGACCACACGCTTGATGCCGATATATTCAATCTCTACAACCTCTTGTAGTACTCCATAATAGTTATGGGAAACATCGTAGTTAGAACCCTTCACCAAAACACCGCTGCTCTGCGTCGATCTATTAACGTCATATGTTGCGGAGTGGAACTTATACCCATTCACTAGGTAACCGGGGTACACATTACAAGATCGACTAGGACCAACCGAAAGATCAACGAGTGTCTCATCTATGATAGAATTCCGAGCCTATTTACAAAAAATTAGAAATGTAAGACTCATTACTTATGAAAGAAATTTATGAAACGATAACCTATCGAAGTTTTAACATTACATATGTTTGAAACCATATGGGAAAGTTGTGCTCTAGACTAGTATCGACTTCCAACTCCCCCATTGCTTGAGTGATTTCATCGACGAAGATCCTAGAAGAAACGAACATGTAAATATCATGTCTTAGTAAAAGATGAATAATGAATGTACTGCATTATTGAATGAAAGTGACGGACATACTGGATGTAAGGAGCGATCTCTGGACAATTGAGCAGTATGTACAAATGAGCGGCATTATACTCCTGCTCTATTAAGTACCGCTCCTTTGACTTGCCCATGGGTCGACCAGGATAAGTGAAAATTGAGAAATTGCCCACAAAATGTGGTGTGGGCCCGACACCGCCATCGTCATTTCGTTGCACTTTGTCATGCAACGTAAAGACGTGATCTTCGAAGTAGTAAGAATAAAACGATGTGACTTCTTCGACCAAATAAGCATTACACATCGAGCCCTCTACCTTCGCTTTGTTACGAACATTGTTTTTCAAATGTTTAAGGTACCTATCAAAGTTTAGTAAATGTTGATTTAAAACTTATTGAATGGGATAATAATTTCAGGGGCTCAAGATATTACCTTTCAAATGGATACATCCATCGAAATTGAACAGGGCCGGCCAGACGGGCCTCGTAGGCCAAGTGGATTGGTAGGTGTTCCATAGAGTCGAAGAAGCTTGGAGGGAATATTTTCTCCAACTTGCAAATGATTTTTGGTATTTCAAACTCTAAGACCTCCATATCTTTCAGACTGACACTTTTCGCAGTTAGGGATCGAAAAAAAAGGCTTAGTTCGCTAATTGCAACCCAAACCGGGTTTGGGAGGAGTTCTCTGAATGCAATTGGTATCAACCGTTGCATGAAAATATGACAATCATGACTCTTCATGCCGAACATTCGCAATTTCTTTGGATCCACACATCGACCAAGATTCGAAGCATAACCATCAGGAAAACACAACTTTTCAACCCACTCGCACAATTTTTGTTTTTTTGATGTATTAAGAGCATAGCATCCAAGGAAATAAGTATTTGTCGCCGAATCAATGTGTAGAGAAGGTCGGTGACAATATTCACGAATACCTTGTCTCGCTTTCGCATTGTCCTTACTCTTGCCCGGTACACACATAATAGTGTTGAATATGTTGTCAAAAATATTTTTCTCGATGTGCATGACATCTAAGTTGTGTCGGATCAAGTTTGTCTTCCAATATGGCAAGTCCTAGAAAATGCTTTTTTTTCTCCATCCTGAATTCTTAGCTATCCGCTGATTCATAGAATCAGCTCCGATTTCTGTCACCTTCATCAAGCCTAACGATTCAATTTCTGCCAAAATTTCTTCACTAGAACGCAAAGCGGGCGGTTCGTCATTTAAGACCATTTTGCCTCTAAGAATTTTTTTTTTGTCTTTCCTGAATTGTGATGCCTTCGACAAGAAACGACGGTGACAGTCGAACCATGATGTCTTTCCACCATTTCGTAATTGAAATGCATTTGTATCCTCCATACAATATGGACAAGCCATCTTACCGTGTGTGCTCCAACTGGACAACATGCTATACGCAGGGAAATCACTAACAGTCCATAAAATAGCCACTCGCATAAGAAAAATCGTCTTTGTGGACACGTCGTAAGTAATCACCCCATTGTTCCATAAATCTTGCAACTCTTTCACAAGCGGCTGAAGGAACATGTCGATTTTCTGTTTTGGGTTGGTCGGTCCAGGAACGATAATCGTTAAGAACATAAACTCATATTTCATGCACATCGACGGTGGAAGATTGTACGGAGTCAAAATTACGGGCCATGAAGAGTACGATTTTCCTGAAATCCCAAATACTTGAAAACCATCAGTGCACAATCCTAAACGAACATTCCGAACCTCGGCGGCAAAGTCTCTGTTGACATCATTAAAATGCCTCCAAGTTATCGAATCAGAACAATGTTGCATAACATCTTCTGGCGAGGAATGTTCTTCATGCCATCGCATATGTTTTGCCGTTGACTCAGACGCATACAATCGTTGCAATCGAGGGCCCAAAGGGAAGTAGTACATTTTTTTGCAAGGGCCTTTTTTGGTATTCCGGCCACGACCTCGTCGCTGTGCAATGTAGCGTGATTTCCCACACAATTTACATGATGTCAACTCAGAGTCCACTCCCTAATAAATCATACATTGGTCCTCACAATAATCTATTTTCTCAACAGGTAGACCTAGACCTCGCATTAGTCTTTTAGTGGCATAAAAATTTTCAACCAATGAATTGTCATTTGGCAAACAATCCTTCATGAATTTTATGATTTCATTATACCCTTATTCAGATATATGATGTTCTGACTTGATCGCAAGTAATCTTGCCATTACGGACAACGTTGTCATGGTTTAGCAACCCTACCAATTGTTTGCTACTAGCCTCAATCATGTCATATAGTTGGCGTGCTTGGGGTTTGATGATTCTTCTACGTGATTCCAATTGAAACTTGGACTTTGTGTAGCATTTCGCCAAGTTGTCGGATCAAAACCTCCCACATCAAGCATCATCAATTTGGTTATCAATTTGGCGAAGTTTTGCGGGTCTTCATCTCCATTCTCACCATGTTCGTACCAACAAAGTGATATCCCGAAACAAATCCATACCTACATATGTGGTACTCAACCGTTTCGACGTCAGTGCACGTACAAGTCGACATTTCTTATAATTGCACGGACATCTAATCTTCCTTTCACTTTGGTATGTAGGACAATGTTGCTTAGCAAATGCTATGAATTCTTTAACCTTCGCCGCGAATTCAATTCGAACGAAGCCGTTGTCGAGACGGTTGTACATCCAGTCTCGACTTGTAGACGACATTCCTATTGTAATTGTGCAATTAAATTAGTCAACTAGTTTCATAATTTCCGACGGTACATGGCTACTGTGACGGCCCCAATTTCCCATAAAATTGGGCCCCGCCCGGCCTAAGCCCACGTGGACCCCCGAGCCAGTCTCGCAAGGTCAACGCAAACCTAGTCAGCCTTCCAATCCATTATTACAAGTAATTTCAAAATTTTAAGTTGAGTTATTAATATTTTGCAAGATGTAAAAATTTAGCGGAAGCAACTAATACATTAAATAACTCAACAAAAAGATCAGGGAGTTAGGAAACCTAATTGTGGAACCCAAGAAATATCATCGAGAGAGTAAATACAAAATATACAAAAAAAATCACCTAGCTATGAAGCCTTCCCTCTCGCTACTGTTCATCGCGCTCTCGCACTCATCAAACATAAGAATGACGAGCCTAGGTAAGTAAATCCAAAGAGGACTATACACAACATTTCACAATATCCAAAGCGAGTCAAATTCATGCAAATAGAACGAAAGGAATAAAGAACGCATGAATATACAAGACTGTAAACAATCCATCAATGAGTGAGGCCAAATAACAAGGAGTCCCGACCAAAAGGTCGTTGAGTCGCGGAAAAATCCCAGCAGACTCGGGTTAGGACGAGCCCCATGCCTTCCAACCCTAACCCTTGCGACGATGAGATATCTACGGCCGAATAAGTGCCCCCAACGTACACTCAATTGGGAGATATCGACGGCGTCCGGATACGAGCTCATATCGCAGATAAACAGTAACCGTGACTCACTTGCCATTAGACCCACTCGATCGACAACAATTTCAACGATAGCTATCATCACAAAGCAATGAACAACAACAATAAAGCTATCAAATAACAGTAACAACAACAGCCAATGGAGATAAATGAAATACTGTATAAATCCCTAACTGGTTTACTTACCTCGAAGTTCGTAAATCGAACTCAAGACATCCCGCTCGCGTCTCGATTTGCGCACCCGACACCCGACTCCTAAGTCCCTGGTGTCCATTTAGACATTTGATGGCTAATTTACCAAAATCATGCAAATCACACTAAATTTAGGCGAAGTAAACCTCACCTCCATCGCGTCGTCGCGATTTCGTCCGATCCGACGATCGCGATAACGCGCCATGCCGCAGCATTCACCGCGTCATCAGCCGCGCCGCTGCTGCAGCTTGCCGATCGCCGCGCGCGCGCTTCGCCGGAGCCGCGCGCGCAGCGTCACTTTGCCACCTCGTCGGTGTCGCGTTCTTGGAGTTATTCGTCGGCGTCCGCCACGTCGCGCGCCCGAACCGATGCTCCGCCGCGCCGCAGCTGGTCCGCGCAGCGCCGCCGCCATGTCGCTGCTCCTCGCTCGTCTCGCTCTCGCCGTCTCGTCGTCCACACCACCCGTCCGCCACCTTCTGTCCGTCGCATGCCGCTCGCCGATCCGATCGATCCGCTCGCCCGGCGAGTCCGCCGCTGCCACCGTCGCGCCCCTCGTAGCTATGAGCCGCGCTCGGAACCGCCGGTCGACGCGATCCGCTTGTTCGCCGCCGGATCCGACCGTCGCGCCACCCCCTTCTTCTTCTTCTTCCCCGCTCGATCTCTCCCTCTCCGCCATTTTTTTCCTCTCGTCTCGTTTTCTCTCTCTCTCTTTTTTTTCCTCTCTCTTCTCTGATTCTTATCCAAATCAATCTTATATATATATATATTATATATACATTTTCTTTTTATTTTCTTTTTTTGATTTCAAATCAAAATTGTCCTCGAGATTCGTCCAACAAGAATCTCGAGGCAACTCAACAACCGAGTAGCGCGCATCTCGAGGCACCAACCCGCCTCATTTCAAAATCTCGATACTCGCGCTACACGCATCACGATGCGTATCCCACATCGGCACGTGACTCGAGGCACGTCCCCGTTCGTGTTTCGGCTCACCGAATTCCTCGCATAGTTCGCATTATCATCTTAAATTGGATTTGGATATACGTATTTCGACGAGTGGGTCCCACATACGACCTTCACTTGACACGTGGCACAAGTCAAATTTTTCGGGCCGTTACAGTCTTCCCAACGAATTAGAATTTCGTCCTCGAAATTGAAGCAAGTCTCAAAGGACAATGGTGTTTTATGAACGAAGACCCAATGCCATACTCGCCCAAGGCCATACTCGCCCAAGGCCATACCCCCATCTTACTCTGTAGGGCTGGGCTCCTCCGCGACAAGCTGGGCTCCTCCGCGACGAGCTGGGCTCCTCCGAGACCTCTAATTAAAGAACACACCATCTGTCTCCTCCCATCAATATATGCCAGGGCAACATCCTCGCAACATATATTGGAATACAATGAATATACATGAACATTTTAATTTCGTGATCCACCGTCACTAACATACGTATATCTGATGTATGCCCGCGAGAATGTAAATCACTCTCTCATCGAGTGAGTTTCAACCCAACTCGTCGTACCCTCTAGCAGGTTACGGTGGATAGTTGTCGGACTTGACGTGGCAATAGCATGAATATGTTTCGGCTCTGTTGTACCTGGCTGTCATACGCCCATACAGGTACGTTGAAATCCCAATCCAAATGGAACATGTCAATGTCCTTGTCCCTGTGCATGACTAGATCGATGTTCTTATCAGTGCACTCGACTGGATCTCTGACCCTGTCTCTAGCCACTGCTAAGGATCTGACGGTGCTAGCTGATGTACTACACAAGCGTAACTCTGCGCTGGACCATCTAACACTATCGCCATATACACCGCATACGGTGGAAACGCAATACGCTATGAGATTGCTCTCTTTGCCATGACCGTCTAACCCTCGTTTTCCTCCGATCCTCTCCAGACCCTCACACTGACTATAACGATGCCGATAATGCGACTGGTACTCCGGTGCGGGTGCTCCCACACTCTCACTAGCCATTGACGCGTCAGTGGACATGAAAAAATCATTGGCAACCCATTCTGGTATATCAAGAGAAAATCCAATACCGTGAAGCATCAGACGTTCATTAATTTTGTCGCAAGCATGTAACATGACTAAAGATCTGACAACATTGTGTTCCGCGTAGAGTACATTCCCAAAGCTGCAGAAAACAAAATACAGGCTGAAGTGCTACCGCCTTTGAGTTTATTCGTAAACTCAGAACTGCATTCTAAAAATTGAGCATCATCTCGAAAACCTCCTCAATAGAATGCAGATTACATGCTTCCTTCCACGTGGCAATGAAAGTTTCCATTGTCGAGCTACTAAGCTGAATAGACTCATGCTCAACCATATCAGTGCATGAAGGTTGACTTTCAACAGCCTTAATTAATTAATAATTGTCGAAACATGATCTTCTAACATGAAAAAAAAAATGATGTTCAAACCCATCTTGTTCATTTTTTAGACAAGAAGAATCAAGTATTTAGGGTTAAAGGTTTATCCAGCAAGGCACTAGTTTCCAATGCATAATTACATTATGATTGTGATGCTGACCTCATTGTGACAATATGATCAATATGATCAAATGACCAAAACCAAACTCTCCACTCCACAGCCATGGCCTTCTCATAGGCCTCCTATATTGTGTTCGAGCCGTCGTCACTACCCCCGTAACCAATCGAGTCCAATGAGACCGCAGTGTACAAAGTAGTAAGCTTGATCGACATCGCATCGACCGCACACCAAATACTCCATCATCAAGCGTACATACCGATCCATATAATGCATAACCATTCACCCAATCCTTGAGCGTCCCCATCGACGCCACCGTAGTGCGCAACCAAACATCGGCCTTGCCGAACAACGAAGCTGATAAGATGTTCGACCTCATTTGATATGGTGTGGTCAAGAAGTCATTAACCTTTGCTATGCTCCGAGATTCGTACCACCGTGAAACTTTTTCGAGTGATGTCGTTGAACCTCGCGAGACTGCCTCGCCTTAGCCGTCATTCTAATTCCGTATCGGTTGGCGCGCTCAAGATCTCCTCATGTAAGTACGAGCATGTACTCCTTGCGCAAGACGTTTCGTAGGTGAAACTTTTTGAGATGTACAATCTCGTATGATTTATACTTAGGTGGCAACTAACTTTTAGAACGATTTGCGACTCTACCTCAACACGTAATTCATTTACAAGTCCCTAAAGGTGGTGGTCGACTTCACCAACCCTGAGACTATAAATGCTTAGTGTCACTAAAGTGGAGTTACTTGGGCTTCTGATCCAACACTACTACTCCAAAACTTTCGTCAAAGCTAAGGAGTCCATACATGATGTAATCGTTAGCTCTCAAGTCATCTCAACACTCGCTCCCTTAGAGTCGCTTCTTTTGTCATTTTTCCCTTTTCTTTCTCGCCTCCCAAGTCTCGAACCCGCGTAAATCTTTTTCAGCTTACTCATCGTGTCTCACGTGATACACAAGAGTAAATACGGTTATATCGTATATATATCGATAGTTTCCTCAACTCTCCTCACTTCCCAACGAAGACTTAAGTCAGGATCATAGGGTTCCACTCTAAGTTCAACCATTCCTAACTTCCGCTGGTTTTGTGTCTTAATTTCAAGAGTCGAGTATTTACAACCTTCGGTTCTGATACCAACTGTGACGACCCCAATTTCCCATAAAATTGGCCCCGCCTCCTAAGTCACGTGGACCCCAGAGCCGCCTCGCAAGGTCAACGCAGGCCTAGTCAGCCTTCCAATCCATTATTACAAGTAATTTCAAAATTTTAAGTTGAGTTATTAGTATTTTGCAAGATGTAAAAATTTAGCGGAAGCAACTAATACATTAAATAACTCAACAAAAAGATCGGGAGTTAGGCAAAACTAATTGTGGAACCCAAGAAATATCATCGAGAGGAGAGTAAATACAAAATATACAAAAAAAATCACCTAGCTATGAAGCCTTCCCTCTCGCTACTGTCATGCGCTCTCGCACTCGATCAAACATAAGAATGACGAGCCCAGGTAAGTAAATCCAAGAGGACTATACACAACATTTCACAATATCCAAAGCAGTCAAATTCATGCAAATAGAACGAAAGGAATAAAGAACGCATGAATATACAAGACTGTAAACAATCCATCAATGAGTGAGGCCAAATAACAAGGAGTCCCGACCAAAAGGTCGTTGAGTCGCGGAAAAATCCCAGCAGACTCGGGTTAGGACGAGCCCCATGCCTTCCAACCCTAACCCTTGCGACTATGAGATATCTACGGCCCGGATAAGTGCCCCCAACGTACACTCAATTGGGAGATATCGACGGCGTCCGGATACGAGCTCATATCGCAGATAAACAGTTACCGTGACTCACTTGCCATTAGACCCACTCGATCGACAACAATTTCAACGATAACTATCATCACAAAGCAGTGAACAACAATAAAGCTATCAAATAACAGTAACAACAACAACCAATGGAGATAAATGAAATACTGTATAAATCCCTAACTGGTTTACTTACCTCGAAATTCGTAAATCGAACTCAAGACGTCCCGCTCGCGTCTCGATTTGCGCACCCGACACCCGACTCCTAAGTCCCTGGTGTCCATTTAGACATTTGAGGGCTAATTTACCAAAATCATGCAAATCACACTGAATTTAGGCGAAGTAAACCTCACCTCCATCGCGTCGTCGCGATTTCGTCGAAATCGCGCATCCGACCGGTCGATAACGCCACCGCGCCGTTCACCGCGTCACAGTCGCCGCTGTCGCTGTCGCTGCCGCGCAGCGTCGCCGCCGCTGCAGCTCGCGGTCGCCGGCGCCGCCGCTCGCCGGAGCCGCGCAGGCGTCACTGCCACCTCGCCGGTGTCGCGCTGCTGGAGTTACTGCCGGCGTCGCCGCGTCGCGCCAGCCGAACCGATGCTCCGCCGCGCCGCAGCTGGTCCGCGCAGGCGCTGCTGCCATGTCGCTGCTCCTCGCCGGCTCGCCGTCTCGCCGTCTCGCCGGTCCGTCCACACCAGCCGTCCGCCACTGCTGCTGTGCGCCGATGCTGCCGCGAGTCCGATGCTGCAGCGCCGCTCGCCCGGCTGGACTCCCGCCTCGCTGGAGCCACCGTCCGCGGCCCCTCGTAGCTGCGAGCCGCCGCCTGGAACCGCCGGTTCGACGCCGGATCCGCTGGTTCGCCGCCGGATCCGACCGTCGCGCCACCCATTCTTCTTCTTCTTCCCCGGCTCGATCTCTCCCTCTCCGCCATTTTTTTTCCTCTGTCTCGTTTTCTTTCTCTCTCCTCTCTTTTTTTCTCTCTCTTCTCTTATTCTTATCCAAATCAATCTTATATATATATATATATATATATATACATTTTCTTTTTATTTTCTTTTTTTTCAAATCAAAAGTGTCCTCGAGATTCGTGCAACACGAATCTCGAGGCAACTCAACAACCGAGTAGCGCGCATCTCGAGGCACCAACCCGCCTCATTTCAAAATTTCGATACTCGCGATACACGCATCACGATGCGTATCCCACGTCGGCACGCGACTCGAGGCGCGTCCCCGTTCGTGTTTCGGCTCACCGAATTCCTCGCATAGTTCGCATTATCATCTTAAATTGGATTCGGATATACGTATTTCGACGAGTGGGTCCCACATACGACCTTGACTTGACACGTGACAAAAGTCAAATTTTTCGGGCCGTTACAGCTACTTGTGTGTCCAACTAACACAATTTATTAGAAGGGGAAATCTGAGAACCTACCTAACTACATGAACAAAAATCTTTGCTTTTATGCATTGAATAAATGTGGTTTGAAACAACTTTCTTAAGACCTAGCTCGGTACATGACTGATACCAAACAGAGTATGATACTTGGTCGTAAAAATAAAAGCATCAATGAGTTCAAAAAATATCATAAATCATAAGTTATAAGCGGCATACAAATACCACATAGTATCAAAGCTCCTAGTACTTGTTCACTCGTACCTCCTTAAGGTTAGAGGTTTATTCAATTCTCTTGACGTTTTATGTGAAATAGCAACATTAACTCAAAGAGTAATCATAGTTTTTAGAACCCTACCTAGTAGTAGAAAATATATAATTATAGGTACTATTCATCTATACCTACTCTATTGGTAGCTTTATCTATACACATGCATATACACACAATTGAACCAAATATAGTAGGAAATACATGAAAAAATGTGGCATAACAATATCAAATAATGTAAACTCAAAATAAAATATAGCACAAATGATAAAACCTTACCTCTCCAGAGCAATTAGAGCAGTATAATGCAATCCAGACAAAGCACGTTGCACTTTGACTACGAAGGATTTCTCGCTTACGTATAGCTCAGCCACTTCCCTAACGCTACTTGCATCAAAACCAAACCCAAAACCAAAACAATTCAACGCTACTCTGCAATAGAAGGCATAGAGGTGGTGGCACATAGCAACGGAAACTGTCTCAATCCAAGAAAATATAATATGCATATCAAAGTAGAGAAAATAAACTTTGTAAGAAAAAAGAGCATAATGCGCCGAAGAAAGGGCGAGGACCGAATTTTATAAGCAACTACTCTCGAAGAAAAAACAATGCTAAGATTACAGAATAAATATGGAAATATAACAAGAAAATCTTTTCAAATATTCAAATCCACGTATTAAACTTATTATATGCTTTCAAGGGATAACAAATTGGTAAGATCACAAGAATATCCTATAAAATCGATGCATTAAACTGAAGAAAACTAAATAATAACATTGTATCAATAATATGGGGGAAATATTCAAAATCTATGGAAATAAAATAAATTCCAAACAATCATTAAAACATTTCTTAAAGCTTCATAAATGGGGAAAATATATATGGTAAGTTTTACAAATTATGGCTGCATTAAATATATATGGTAAGTTTTACAAATTCTTGCTGCATTGGAACAAATATTTGTCTAACTATATCAACAAGCAATGGCATAAATTTTTCAAATTCTCAGTAACGAACACTTGAAACAAATTTAAAAGTAGGATCGCATCATTAGAACCCCTTCATTCATATCAATTTAAAACAAGTTAGCTCCTAGTTTTGTTATAAATAAATTTATGAAAACAAGATGTCGAATGGCATGATATTCGATGTTCTACCATATTCGTTGTTCTACATCAACATGATGAACTAAATAAATTAGAGAACATACACCCAAAATCCAAATAAACAACTCAACAAATGAAAGCTAAAAAAAAAAAACCCAAAATCCTCCATTTTTACATCAACGATGACGAAATACTTTGAATCAAAATAAACAACTCAACATATGACAAAAAAAGGCAAAAAAAAAAAAAAAAAAATCAATCATAAAAAAACCCTAATAATCAACAAAGAAACAACCACAATTCACAAGAATCAACAAAGAAACAACAAAGAAACAACCACAAATCACAATTCACAAAAAATAAAACTCATATTTCACAAACAACCACGATTCACAAAGAATCAATCAAATAACAACCACAAATCACACCAATGCCGTATCTAAAATCTCAATGAAACCCCAAAACCCTCAACACCCGAAGCGTACCTCTACTCAAATCCAACGCCCTCTCTCGTCCTTCCTTCTTCAAACCCAATGCCTCATCTGTCATTCCTTCTTCAAAGTCGAAGGCTTAGGGTCCGGCGAGGGCAGACGACGAGGGCTTCGGAGATGGCGAGGTACAGCGACGAACTGCGGCGAACAGCGGCGACGGCTTAGGGTGCGGCGAGGGCACACCGGGAGGGCTTCGGAGGCTCCAATCTCTGGCAGACGGCGATGGCAGACCCGACGGCCTAGTCGCAGCCTCAATCGCAGCGACGACATATTTCGGTGAGAGAGAGAGAGAGTTGACGGTGAGTGAGATTCCGGTGAGAGAGTGGTGAAAGAGAGAGAGCGGTGGACGGTGAGTGAAATTTTCGTGAGAGAGAGCGGTGACAGAGAGAGCGGTGAGATAGAGAGATATATCGGTGAGAGAGAGAGAGATTTCGATGAGACAGAGTGCGTTTTCGGAGAGACAGAGAGGGTTGATGGTGAGAATCGGGAGAGAGAGAGGGAGAGTTATGTGGTTGGTCTTTTATTTTTCAATCATCGAGATCGAAGCACGCACGAATCTCGAGATGTAACGGACGGTTGTAAAAAATTAAAGTTTTGGTGGGAATATTGGAGCCATTTTTTCCGTCTCTATTTCCATCTTTGATCTCTCTCAATTCCGTCTCTGAATTAGTCCGTCTCAATTCCTCTCTAACCACTTTTTATTAGCAACGGAACTTAATTCCGTTGCTAATTCCGTTTCTAAATATCATTTTTCTTGTAGTGAAAGGAAATGTTAATCTAGAAGCTCTAGCCACATACATATAATATTTAAGGTAATACATATCATATTTAAACTCAAATTCATAGTTCTTATCTAAAAATTTCGTCATTGAGCTTAGCATTTTTCCAGTGATTTGAATGTATAATGTAAATCGTCATGTCTTCTTTAAAACACTCCTATATGGTCTAGCAATACATGTAGCGATTTGTGTGTATTGTGTAATTTGTAGGTACTTCACTAGGGTTCTCCATGGCCGATTTGTCCAACAATCTTTGTTTAGCCTTCACATCACTAGTACTTCGCAAGTAATTTTTTCAGAGTTGATCAAATGCTTATCGTTTCACCTTCAATTCCATCATTTACTCAATTCTCTTCAATTATACCTAAAATCACATAAACAAAAGAAAAGCCAGTGTAATATAGTCCTTTATATTCAAAATAACTATAACATACACCATAAAATACTTTCTAATTATTGACTTGTCGGGGAACACTAATCCTAGATAACTGGATAACAACCGTTCCCGATTTAACCTAGATCTATATATTATTCAGTCAAGACTCAAAAGGTTTTTATTGCAAACGGGTGAGTTATTGTCACTAAGTCTACTTGGTTGGTATCACGGACTCAACCGAGTCGATGACTATCCATTTTCTTCCTAAAAGAAAGCAATGGTCACTTACACTCCCTTGACTAAACCCTTAATCAATATTCTAAAAGAAAGCAATGGCCACTTACACACCTTTGACTTAAACCTTAATCAATAAAACAATTACAAACAAAATAAATGGAATTGAATCAATGCATTAAATTACCAAAAGAACTAACACGACAAGAACTATGACCAAACTAGTGAATTTGCTTTACCTCCGACCTAAGTAAGGAGGAACTTAGCTAGACATGGTATAGCAACTCCAAAGTTTTTCTTCTCTAAAACTCAATTACAAGATGTTTTTAATCTAAAAAGAAATATGTCTATTTATACTAAGTGGGGATAGACACCAACAATTGGAAACAAAACCAAAATCCCAAAAAATTAGTTTGCAATTTCTAATTTAGCAAACACAACGCTGTTAATGGCGCCGTGGGTATGTAAGGATGACGTGGGTCATGACGTGACAGAGAAATAAAGAACTCAGTTCACTGGTTTTTTGCCCTTGCTGCACCATAGGTTGTAGCACTTTAATGTTGTCGCTTCATTTTGACGTCGTCTATTGTAAACCTTGAAGCCGTCAGCCAGTGAAGAGGGCATGGAATATGTCCTGAACCGTTGGTGGCACCGTCTGTTGAATTGGGTAGCGCCGTTTGAAGAACTCCACTGCACCAATTCTGCAGTCTTTTTGACTTTATCTTTACTTCTTTCCTGAATTCTTCTGATTCACTCGTAATCCTTCACAACCTCTGAAAATACTATAAGTGAGTGTACAAGGTTATATAATGGGAGTTTCAAACAATTATTCATACTAAAAACTATACAAATGAATCAAGACTCATCAAATACCTCCAAACTTAGGACTTTGAATAACTCGGGCAAATGAGCAAATGACTACAACGACTAAACTAGACCCCTAATATAATATTAACAATGTAATACTAATCCTACACCCATTCACAGCCTCTTTGAGTTTATTTGGTTTTAATAGTCAATCCATTTAACAAGAGAATTGAGATTTCAATGTTAAGATTTGCCTGGACTCCGCAATCCAAATATCGTCAAGACAACACTTTCGAGGCTCAAATCCATTCAAGACTAAATCCATCAACTACTTATGAGTCTTCTTGGTCACGAAACTCAAGCAACAAGTGTAAAATCTCTTTATATTATATTAAGCCAAAAGATTTTATAGGCGATTATGCAACACCTCTCTCCACTATTGTAGAATTAGCACTTTAAAGGGTCCATAGGACTTGGTTTCTGAGGTCATTTTATGTGAAATCCGAGAAGATATTAAACTTGATTAGACAACTAATTAAGTATTTTTTTGATTTTAATTCTTTTTTAGAAATCTAAGTTGAGACCCACGTGTTTCATACCGAAGATCATAAGAAAAATTTATTTTTGCTTATTGTGTGCCTAATGGGCGTATTATTTGACGCGAAATAAGATAAAATTGAGGTCGAGACGCACAATATGAAGTTGTCGGAGTGCGTTGGGATTATTCCTTAATTGTAGAGACTCTAAATCTCGAACCAAACAAGACATCGCCATGTCTCCAAACACGTCACTAAATCGTCACATCACTGCATGCTTATCGAGGACTGCTTGCGACCAAAACCATTATCTTTTCCATTTTATGTTCTAACTGAGTTATTTTCAAGTCTTATTAGTTACTTCATACAGTAGTTTACAAGTTATACAAATTTTACAACTTAATGGTTCAAGTTTAAGTTGTTTAATAAAACAGAAGTCTTTTAAATGTTTAATTAAAGTAACGAATAATAGATTGCATAAATAAACAACCCTATGGTGCGGAAACTCGACATAAGATACGATGTATTGCAAAAAAAGGCAACAAAAGTAGAAAAGTGAGTCATATACATGTATCAGGTACACAAGTCTTTCCAAAATCCCACAAAAGTAGTAAATAAATACTAACAAACACTTATGATGAAAAACCTAATAGGGCTCTCCTAGCTCAAAGGTAGTTTGCTAAAACCTCCTCGCCCTAGTTCGTTGTAGGATTTGCAACTTGCCAAAAAGAAAAGTTTCAATGAATAAATCCTAGAGAAGTTCAGTTAGTATTCAAGATAAAAAATAAAGTGGCTAGAAGTTGTGCAATTTAAATATAAGGAATGGAAAAGAAATCGATCATACGAAGATAAGTCGCAAGAATTGAAGGACACGTGTGTAAGGTCGCATCACATCGAATCGGTGGGGTCGGCTTTGCCAAACCGAGTGGAAAATACTGGTAAGTAACTTACATTAGCTCCACATGGTTTACTGAGATTTAACAAGCGGATGGATGTTAGACTTCCATCCAATCCCTCTGCAAGAAGGGGTCGATGAGAGAGTAAACTTACCACCAATCCTTCTAATGCCTTATTAGTCTTGTGAGGGTAACCTCAATCGGGTCGCTGACATAGGCACACTATTCAAGCTAAGCCTAAGGTAGGAAGCCCCCGGGTGCGAGGATATTCTATGCTCGACCCCATCGACCAGTGACTCAACACTCATGTGATAGAGTAACATTAATAAGACAACATCAATAGCACATTAAGAACTAAAATTAAACAAGTGGTAATTAAATGAATTTCAACAAAGCCTCTCCCAAGTTTACATACCTCAAACAATAGCGAAAGTTCTTCAAAACGTCTCGCTCATGCCCCGAAATTCAAACCTGACGCCCGACAACAAACCACTGTCTCCCTGGTGTCATATTAATTGAATTACACATGTCAATTTCATGTCTAAAGTTTTTTTTTATGTAGTGTGTATATTTATATATTAGGCTAAGTAATTAAATAGGAATCATTTGGTTTTATTTCCTATAGTTTATATTCATTAATCATTTGCCACTAGATGTGCATCGAGACACATGGGAGTGTGACGATTTCTGTCACTTTAAGTTCATGTGCCTAGGATGCGCATCGAGATAAGTGTAAATATCTAAATAAAGATCAAAGGTGCATGTTTGTTTGTTTTTTTTTTTTTTTTTTTTTTTTTTTTTTAAAGAAGAATGTCATAGACATGACATGAATTTTGGGAAAACACTTTGAGCATCACTTGATTCTAAGAACAGAGGCCAATTCACTTAAATTGAGTTAGAAATATTAGTGAGCAAGACCTCTGAAGCACATATTACACCATTTTGTAACTCAGTTACTTATTCATGACATCCAAACAACAAAAGAAATGAGGTTTTCCCTCAAAAACTATTTTTGGAGCACTTATTGCATCGAATACGAAATCTAAGCGGTGCATGCAAATTTAAATTCAAATTATGAGTTCATAAGCAAGGAGTGTATCGATTTAAATATCTGATTTAATTGTATCATCATTTACCTATGCACTCAACCCAATCTTTATATATAAAAGAAAGCTATAAACATGTTGATACATGTCAACTCTACATAGTTTTCAAATTAATGTTTGCATAATTAATTACCTAATTAATATCAATATCCTAATTAATAGCCTAAGTACATTATTTTTAATTTATTTTGTTTTTGTTCTTTTTATTTTTGTACACAATAACAGCTTTATTACATCATTCTTCGTATATTATATATTTTGTTTTTAAACAACTTTTATTTATATATGAAAATAAATATAAATTAATAGTATTCCAAAACAATGTCCGGGCCTAAAACTAGTTTCATCAAATAAAACATGCATTTCATAGAAAATGTCAAGAACATACAACTGAATTGCAAATCAGTTTTTTAAAACATGATTTTTGTTAGAATTCACATATGGTTTTCTCCATTTTGAGTTAGAAAAATTATAATTAAATGCCCATTTGATCTTTTAAACTTTCTTTGGAAATATTTACACCCAAATGAGGCTAGCATAGATGCATTTGATCAAAATGGAACCTATGAAATGAGAATTTCATACCTCGGTTGAAGACCTAAGTGAATTTGTTGCAAGAGATTTTTGTTGATGAATTGACATCCAAACCCCTTGATTCTCAAGATCGATCTGCAACCACCTACATCCTCACTTTTTCCTCTCATTTTTCTTAAGTTCAGCTAGCTTTTTTGCATGAGAAGAAAATGCATGTCTTTATATGGATTATAGGGCTTTTGATCATAACCACACGTCATATCACCCTTGCTCATCTTTAGGCACATCTCGAATCCGTGTTCAAACAATCCATACACCTTACATCTCGACCCAAATGCCTAGGATTCTTCATCATTCTCATCTCTAGTGTTCTAGGATTCCTTCAATGACTTCATCACTACAAAAATTCAAGGCTCAAATTAATTCATCTCTAAATAAGGCTTTTTTTAGCCCCATATGTTTCAATAAATAAAATATACTCTAGCCAAGCTTGATTTATGCATTAAATTGACTAAAATCCACTCTTTGGCATCAATTTAACTTGGCCTAAATTAATTCCTGAGTGACATTAATCCCACAATTCCCTTAGCTTATGAAAACCAAGAGTAACTTAATTGAATTCCATTATCGACTAAGCTACCGATCTACTTGGCTACCCAACGCCTTATGCCATGCATCACAAGGCACGCCTATGGTTCTCTTTTATTTATTTTTGTAACTTAGACACATTACATTTATTGATTAAGATACCTTAGAAAAAATTATAGAACTTTATAATTTCAACTAAACCATCTAGTTTTCTAAGTCAATAACCATCCCATACCCGTGCGAATGGGCATCCCTAGCCGTCCCAAATCTCAACGCAACATACGCACCTATAAAACGTAAGGCGGGAAATCTTGCATGTGCGACTCTAATTAATGATGATACAACAATTTTACATGGCATCACACAAAATTAAATATTAAACCCTTAATTCTCGCGTCCGTAGTTTTTCCGAGATTAACACATCGACCCTAATTATGGTTTGCTCATCCTAGTTATTAGGGAATAAATCTTGTTTAATTAATTCAGGAAGTCACAATCTTCCCAACTAAATGGAGTTTCGTCTTAAAATATAAATTTAATAAAAATCGTCTGATCAAATTATGACCTGACATACTCACTCGGACACGAAGTCTCTCATATTCTAACCTAACTAAATCACTTAGCTAAGTGTCCTTTGCAAGCCTCCTTAAAACTTAAACCCTTGTTTGACCTAAAGAGAAGAGGTTCTTCCACACAGTTAGGTTTTGAATTCCATAATTTTTGACTATTCTCGGTGTTGATTTGCTATTCCTTTACTACTTATTCAATAGTTTAAATCACTGGCAAACATGCCTAATTTCCTCCAGTGTGATCATGTGTATCCTGAGGCTATACACTGACTAAACCTTCTAACATCGTCTAATATCGTAGGAGACCTAACATATTCTTTACTACAAAGCCTTTAGAACAATATATTCAATCTGAGACTTGTAATCTTGTTTCAAGCGCATCGCCTAAAAAGATTTCATCTATAGATTACTGACTACAATCGGGTGTCATAGACATTCACACTAATCCTTATACCAAAATCTGGTGGTATAGTGTCATATCGAGATGTATAGGTGTTTGCTAAAGCTGACACGGTATTAAACTATGATGGTACTTTCACTCTTTCGTCTTACCTGTTGGCAAATCAGCGACCTATAATCTAATGCTCAAGTGCCTACCCAATAATCTATCAAACCACTACAAAAAAACAGCCGATCAGAAACGAAAATTTGCGTTGCTGATTAGCATAAATTCCGTCTCTAATTCAATTCTGCAACGGAACAGAGACGGAATCTATTTCGTCTCTAAAATTGTCGTCCCTAATTTAGTCAGCAACGAAAATGTGTTTCCGTTGCTGATTAGAGACGGATTAGAGACAGATTTGATACGAATTTAGAAACGGAACAGAGACGGAACATAAATGGACATTCTTTCAAAGTGAATGGTTTACTTGCATTCCATTGCTAATTCGTCTCTAATTTGCAACAGAGTAGCAACGGGATTCGTAAATTTCGTTGCTAATCTGTTGCAAATTAGAGACGGATTAGCAACTGAACTTATAAATTCCGTTGCTAATCCATTGCAAATTAGAGATGGATTAGCAATGGAATTCATAAATGTCGTTGCTAATCCGTTGCTAATTAGAGATGGATTAGCAACGGACTTTACGAATTCCGTTGCTAATCCGTCTCTATTCCGTTTCTAAACTCTGTTTACCCAGTTTTTTCATTCTATTTCTTCACAAATTAGAGACGAATTAGCAACAGAATTTATAAATTCCGTTGCTAATCCGTCTCTTTTCCGTTTCTATGCCGATTTTTTTTTAAAAAAATATTCACAAGAATCAAATTGGTTCTCCGAAACTTCTAAAACTAAAAATAACAACAGGACCTGCTCCATCGCCTGCACCCCCTCCAACAACTCCTTGGGGGTGCTAACATCCCCAAAAAAGAAAAATTTCACATACATACACTAATCAACAATATATCATCAACAAACACTCAAATGAGAAAAAACATACAATTCGATATTAAAAAAGATTTATATATTCACGAAACGTAATCAAGTATAATAAATGTCTAAGATACCAAAGTATCCACAAAAAAACTACAATTCTCATTGTTCTACAACAACCATAAAAATACCTAAGTATCATAAAGTTTCCCATCCCTCGTTGTGCTAGCACCTGGGATGTGCTAGCATCGGCATTTGCGTATCAACTCTTCTTTCTCCCTAACGACCCGAGACCGTAGACACGTCCTTTGGGACACTCACCCGCCACCTTGTTGTACACCGCCTCATCATCCACCGGCTGGTCCGGTGTAGTCTGGGTCAGCTCCTGACGTCTCCTTTGGAGCTTAGCCTGCATGGATCAACAATAAGCAACTAAAATGATATGCTTGTAAGATCAAACAATGGCGGCTACCACATACTTCACAATTTACACAAGTTGAAACAACTTTCTCCTACGGACATCTACGAGCCCTCAAAAACATTCAAATCAGTTATAGCTTAGATTACATCTATTCACATTATTTAAGTCTTCTTTTCCACTATTATTACCATGAATTGATGGTATTTGTTGTCTTTTACATTAATTCACTACCAACACACAAACACACATAATGGTAACAATATAATAGTAGCATTAAATTTGTTTTCTTAAGTAGGGGTACCTTAATCTTTACTGCTCATTTTCGTGATTTCAATAACTCTACTTTTGATATACGTCTTCTTGCATAGAAAGGTCAAAGGTATAAGTAATTACTTACAAAATAAATGCACAAGGAAAAATAAATAAAGATTTAAGGAATGCCCGCGTGACCCTTAGAGAGGCATTGCAGTACAAATAGTCCAAAATAATTAAGTTACTAGATAGCAACTCGAGTGGTTGTTGACATGTGAAGCTTACAAATGGTCAATGACATCACTCAGTTAAACAATTCCATTATAGTTTTCTACCATAGGCAACCCTTGGCCAAAGCCCAATCTACACGGCCACCTAAACAATAAAATATAGGTATTTAACTAGTTATGAAACATCAAACTGAATCATACTAAAACATAACCAATAGATAAGACAACCAACATAATCAAGAGACATTGGATAATAGAAATGCATTTTGACTAAAATGATCGCACCTAAACAGTAAAATAAAGATGTTCACAATCTCAATTTGTTGCAAGAATTTCACATGCCATTTATACAAATATGGATCATATATATTGGTTCATGCACAGTAAAGAATGAAACATCCAACAAATAGCATGAGGCATATCAATTACGAATTTGTTTTCCTTTTTCATCAATGTTCAGTAGATTAAGGTTAGAAAGTTGGTGTTCAGCAAGATCACGCCCATCTTCTTTGTCTTTGATAAGCTTTAAAAACTCTACTTAACACAAGCTCTTTTTGATATACGTCTTCCTGCATAGAAAGATCAAAGGTATAAGCAATTACTTGCAAAGTGGATTAGTAAGTAGGTAAGATGCAAGGACGCTCTCTCAGGGTGAGGAATTATAACTAATAAATGGGAAACTTAAAGGCTTTAGTCGATGTCGATGCAAGGTTACACAAGCTCTTAACACTACTATCTTGTTATTCATGAATTCATTATATATTTTTTATGTGTGTTGTAAATATTCAAATCTAACGAAGTTTAGTATATTATATTAATCTATTTAACATAATGGAGTTATGAGAAAAGCTAGAAATAGTTTGTGTAGAGAGGTGGATAGGTCAAAAATAACAAATATTATTTATACCTCATAACTTATATTTGTGTTGTAACTTAGATAGGTCAATGTTAAGGTACAAGTTTGTATTGATGGTTTAATAGGGTGCTCTAATATGCAATCAAGCCAAATTAATCATAAAACAATAAAAAAGACTTTATGCGCAATCATTTCGAATTAAAAGTCACAATGAGTATTACCTGTTTCTAATTAGCAACAAATCTAGCCATGTAAACTCATAAGGAAAACTCATAAACAAGTTTGGGCAAGATGCATGTACTGTTCTATTGCCAACAAATTGAACCTCTGATTATATATATGCAATTGATGAGTAGTTAATTAGCACCATTTTCACCAAAATAAGGATGGAAATATGATGTTATATAGCTTTGTCAGTAAGTGTTACACTTATATATATAATGCCAGCATAAGTAAATGTACATATATAAATGGGAAGCTTAAAAGCTTTCTTTCAAATCCAACAGAAAGCTTTAGAGACAAATCAAGCCATTTGCTAATTCTATGCAAGATGAGTAGTTAGTTCCATTCTCACATATGTACCCGCATATCAAGAGTTCAATCGAAGTCCTCAACTAAAGCTAAAAGAATGCAGACATTGCAAAACTGCCATAACACACTGCAACTCATTAAGTAAGGCCAAACACCCAGTATTTCATTTCCAACAAATCATGAATAGATGTACCTACATTACTATCAGCCATAACACACTGCAACTCATTAAGTAAGGGCAAGTACAAAGGTTGGCTCCTTAAATCATTCCTATCGAAGACTTCATGTTTTAAAATTTACAAACAAGCATCACACCATAAACATATTGACATATGTGTGTCACTACAAAAAAACAGCAGATCAGAAACGAAAATTTCTGTCTTTGATTTGCATAAATTCCGTCTCTAATTCAATTCTGCAACGGAACAGAGACGGAATATATTCCGTCTCTAAAATCGTCGTCGCTGATTCAATCAGCAACGAAAATGTGTTTCCGTTTTTGATTAGAGACGGATTAGGGACGGAATTTAGAAACGGAACAGAGACGGAACATAAATGGAAATTCTTCTAAATGGTACAAATGTAATTGCATTCCGTCTCTGATCCGTTGCTAATCAGAGACGGATCAGAGACGAAATCCAATAATTATGTCTCTGATCCGTTGCTAATCAGAGACGGATCAGAGACGGAATATAATAATTCCGTCTCGATCCGTTGTTATCGAGACGGATCAGAGACAGAATATAATAATTCCGTCTCTGATCCGTTGCTAATCAGAGACGAAATATAATAATTCCGTCTCTGATCCGTTGCTAATTCTGTCTCTGATCCATTGCTGATTCTTGCATCTATTCCTCAAAAATTAGAGACGGAATAGCAACGGAATATCTGAGTTCCGTTGCTAATCCGTCTCAATTCCGCTTTGTATAGTTTTCCAACCTAAGCTTAATCCAATTGGTTCTCCATTACATCTAAACCTGAAAATACAACCATAGGAACTGCTCCATCGCCTGCACCCCCTCCAACAACTCCTTGGGGGTGCTAATATCCCCCAAAAAAGCAGAATTTGACATACATACACAAATCAACAATATATATATCAACAACAAAGATTCAAATGAGAAAAAAACATAAAATTCGATATTAAAAAAGATTTATATATTCACGAAACGTAGTCAAGTATAATAAATGTTTAAGATACCTAAGTATCCATAAAAAAACTACAATTCTCATTGTTCTACAACAACCATAAAAATACCTAAGTATCATAAAGTTGCCCATCCCTCGTTGTGCTAGCACTGGGATGTGCTAGCACACCGAGATGTGCTAGCATTAGGATCTACGTATCTTCTCTTTCTTTCTCCATAACGACCTAAGATCAGTAGACACATCCTTTGGGACAGTCACCCGCCACCTTGTAGTACACCGCCTCATCATCCACCGGCTGGTCCGGTGTAGTCTGGGTCAGCTCCTGACGTCTCCTTTGGAGCTTATCCTGCATGGATCAACAATAAGAGATAAATGATTAAAAAAAGCAACTGTGAGGGAGACATAAATGACATTCTATAAATAGATATTGAAGAAATGTGTTCAATCTGCCAAGAAATGGAACAAACACAAACCATTACTAAATCCAACAATGACGAAGAGTATACTCCGAAGAGTCTACGCAGCAAAAAATCGCTTAAGTTGATAACAATTGTGCACAAAGATCATGTTTCATAAAAAGCACAAACATGGATTCATAGAAGAAAATATGAAATCTAAAACTGGGAATCAAGCAATTCACCTAAAACGTCTTAAAAAAAAAACCCCATAAAATGCGCGCATTTGCGACGTTCTTGACCGAAGCGCTTCGACAGAAAGAGAGATACAAAACCAAAACAATTGATAAAACCAAATTATCCACAACACCCAAAACATCAAAACAACCCAGATGAGCAAAACAAGAGCAATCAACCAACAAGGTATCGAGATAAGATCCAAGAATAGAAATCAAACAACATCACAAGAGCAATTACTCAAAAATTAGATGGGTAACTTAATCAGCCCAACAAGAACAAAAATCCAAATTGAAAATCACCAATAAGGGAAGAAACAACGCAGGTAAGATCAAACTCACCACAAATCCTAAAAGCGATCGATTGGCGTCAGTTTTTCATCTTCTTGCGTGCTTTTGAGTCTTGAAAAGATGAGGGAAAGGAGGGTTGATTAGAATTAAAAAAACTTCTACGATATCAATATCTTCAAGGTCACTTTCTGTGGCTCCTTATTTTTCTTCATCGTTTTCCGAGCATGCTCCTAATTCCTAGCCCCCTTTTGAAATGCAATAGTCTGCTGACATTCAATTAAAAAACCATCAAAAGCAGAAGAATTATCCCTGCATATTTTTTATTTGTTGTGAAACACTTGGGATTTCCAAGTGTGACCGCATTGAGAACTACAATGTCAACAAGTAGTTAACAAGATGAGTTCCAAGGTTCTAAAGGAAGGATTGTAAACTAAGCAAATATAAGTATGAGTTGTGCTAAATCCCAGGCATCTCGTGCTAAACAGCTCCTCCATGATTATCCAGAGATTGAGTAAAAGGTATCAGGTTCAAGGATTTGTATTTTAAAGGTTCGTGATGACAATATAGAATGAATCCAAATGGAACTGAACCTGATTCGGCATCTCTTTTTATATAACTAAAAAACCTCAATTTACAGAATGACATTTAAAGTTGAACAACAAGTTCCTATACCAAAGGCTCATGATATCCTAAATGGGGCTTGTCCACTACTTTTTAGCAAATAATCGACACATAAAGTGGAAATGGTTGATTCTTAACATGAAAATCCACAAAACATCCAGACCACTTCATTGATAAGATCCTTCCACAAACCTGGAATTGTTGAGGAACAAATCGAAAGCTCAGAACCGAAATGGTATCCAAAGTTACCAATTTGCCACCACCGAAGAGAACCACTCCTGATGACGTGAAATGTCAGTAAAACCACATTTCACAATTGTGGAAAATGGGAATTAGTTCTTGAACAACGTAGCAAATAACCTGTTGAAGCTTCGGCACTAATTGTGATGACTTTCCCTCCAAGGTCAACAGAGTAGATAAGAATACTCCAATGAAGATGGGAGAGAAAATGAACTGCACAAAATAGAAGACAATCTGAAAGTGGCGCTTTAACAAAGTAAATGCAACAGTATCTAGGAAAGAAAATAATTATAAACTAGACATGAATGACATTCTCCTTTTCCACCCATATCTGCGAATGGTTTGCGTAATGGCAAGAGAATCACTTACTTGTACACAATGCCAACTGTATTGCGAATATCCCAGCAAAGAATATAAGGATCCTTCAAGGAGTTAAGACAATAAAAAAATCAGTCAAAATATATTTTACTTTTAAATATCAAGGAGGCTGACTGACATTAGCGGAAAGATAAAAATTAGAAAAGCTACAAAAAAGGAGAACAAAACATATAAACCTGCAAAAACAAATCGGTGCACGTTTTTCTTTTTCATTAAGAATCATGGTATTTTTTTTATTTAACAAAAACTCCTATAAGTAACACTAGGTTATTTAGCCATCTCATACTTAATCACAAAGAAAGACAAAAAATGTCAACATGAGTTTTCTAAAAGGTTACGATTTTCAAGAAATAGCAATAATATGTCTAGGATATTTCAGATGACTAAAGTATTAAAACTAATTAAGCCAAACAATGTAACAAAATGAGTTTTATGAGAGACATGAGTATTATTTCCAGTTCCCATTCTTGACATGGCTGCAATGGTCCGATGAAGCTCATATTTCACCTCAACTGTTCAAAATTAAGAGGGAAATGTGCAGGGTGTAAAATTTTACCCTCCGACTGCCAGTGTATAAATAGTTTCCATCTCTGGAGAATTGCACCTGCAACCACATGAATCTCATATTTCACCTCAAAATGCATTATGAAATTATATCATGTTTATAACTTTAAGCAGATCTATAGCACTCTCGTACATGTGTGATTCCGCCTTCTTGACCGTGTAAAACATATAAAAGCTCCATATTGTCTTCCACAAATTGCGTAGTCCTGACCGTAAGATCCAATGACTAGCATACCACTATGGGCGGGACAAAAGGCAAGGAGTGAAAATAATACCTACGGTATACAAATAGGCAAAATGGCCAAACCGGTAGTGAGATGTTTAGACGACCACAACTATCAATTCGAGACTTGGACAAACTTCCAAAGAAAACATTATGCAATAGGGTAATACAAGAGGTTACCATCCGGATCCATGAGTTTGCACTTCAACATATGGAAGTCGGGGACTACACAAAAGGTTCGGGAAATCTGAGCTAACTCCCACAAAAAAAAAAGACTAAATAACGACTTGGATATTTTGCTTGATGATTGAGTGACAACGAAAATACTAGTAGAAGTATTGAACCCAACGTAAAGCTAGGGGCGATCAAATTTAAAACTAATTTTCTTGAAGAATTCAACAACTTGCCACTGGCCCTTAGCAAATGATATTAGCAACCCCGAAGTGCATCTTGGAAAACACTTATAGATCACTAACTTTGTATCCTTCAACAAAGATAACCCCGAGACCTTTATCAAGTAGCTTTGAAATTTGAAACAAATTGTTCATACATTCTTTGGTGATTCCTAACGATCAATCAATCATCTATTCTTGTGCACCTTCACTAGACCTTGTGTTTGTCTTAGACTCTTACAGTCTTACTTCCTCTCGACCTATTTTTCCACAAATTCCAGTTTCAAATAAGAATCCTACTAATCTCTTTTGGGCCATTATTGTAATATAATGGCGTAGTAAACCATTTTGTACTGCAAAGATGGTAAGATTCCATTAACAAAGCAAGTTCCACTAGATATATTGCATATAATGAATTTATGATGGAAATTTAGAGAACTTAATCAAGCAGTCAGATAAGTCTATACCTGATTGCCCTTCTTTATTGCCTTGGATTGTTGAATACTTGTTCAAAATCCCGACGAGGCGATGTAAGTCAAAAACTCGATAGATTTATTGTATCCTGCAAAAAGCCTACAGAATATGATCTATGACATGAAAGATGAAATGTTCTATGACAGCAAGAGGTGAAACCAATAATAAGCTTCAAACCATAAGCAAGGAAATCAACAAAACTAGCAAAGACAATATACCATCAGAAAATGAAGGTTGCCAATCATAATCAAAGAACAGTTCAGGATTTATGAAAAACAGAATTACAACTCTGTAGCACCTTCTGCAGCACCGATGAAGATGGATGACCAAGTCTAGCATGCCAAAGATTACAATTAGGAGTAATAGCAACAGTTAAGTTTGTAACACCAGTTTGAGAAAAATTAGGCAGCAGAGATAGTAGATAGATTCTCACAAAGATGATTGAGAGAAACTTTGGGAAGACAGTACAATCCGTCCGTAAGCTTGCCTTGTAACAAAATTCTCTTCGAGACTTTATCCTTGACAAAGGAGCCAGCAAAAAATTCAGTAACCACATCATTATCCTTTGTCAATTTGGAGATGCTAATGAGATTTTTAGCAAGACAATGAACATGAAAAACATGTTTTAATGACAATGGTACAACAGAAGAATCATTAGAACATAAAACATCATTGCCAATAGAAGCAATGGCCAAGGAATCACCATTACCAACAGTAACACGCTGTGTACCTGTGAAATCAACTTTATTCATTAGAGAGGATGAATCAGAAGTCATGTGACTAGAGGCTCCTGAATCCATGTACCAATTGGAATCTGCAACTGAAGTTAGAGAAGCAACCAAGCCCTGATAGTGATGATAATGAGCTTGTGGAGCAATAGAGGGAGAAGACTCTTCCTCAAAAAGATCAACAGTAAAATCAGCTAAATTGTCATTGTTTAACTGTTGTCGGGCAACTATTTTTTCTTGTCATTCTAATTCCGAGCTTAGCCAGGGAAAAACTGATAGAGATAGACAACTGAGGTGGTAAACATAATTGCCGAAACGAGGCGATTCATTAACTGAAGAAACAGTTTATAAGATAAGATAATTTTCTTCAAAAAATAAGATAAAGATAAAACCAGGAGTACACACAACATGCAACAGGTGAACTTGTAAAGTGCATTGGCTGCCAAGCCTCATATATGCATATATGTACAAGTCTTCCTTAGGGGTCATTCATGAGCTGAAAACTGAACTTTCAGCTACACCTTCACAAACATCTGCAGTGAATTTTTCTTCATTGTTAGTCACAAGATTTGACAAACTAAAAGGAAGTTAAGAAAGAAGAAGAAAATGAAATTTTTTAAACTCAGAACATCAATCCAATGAAACGAAAAGAAGTATCAATCTAAATATGCACAAAAAGAAGTATCAATCTAAAAGTCATGCGAACAACTGCTAAAGTTATCTACAAAAGCAAAAGTATAATCTCAAAAGTTACACAAACAACAAGAAAAATACCTAAGTATCACCAAGCTGCTCATCTCTCGTAAGCCACTCTTGCATCTCTCGCTCAACATTGTCCCCTTGTTGTGGTGGATCGGCGGGATCTATTTGCGGCGGCATTCTTGGTCATGAGGTGGTGGTGGTGGTGGTGGTGGTGGTGGTGGTGGTGGTGGTGGTGGTGTGCGTGGGCCGAGATATGCTGCTCTCGTCCATGGTCAACCCGAATTGCTGATGCATAAACGCCATAACCTTTTGTAATTGCTCGGCAACGATATCGAACTCTGCACGTGGCACCATCTCCGGCATCTGGGACGTGCTAGCACCAGGATCTGCATATCTCATCTTCTTTCTCCCTAAAGACCCGAGACCGTAGACACGTCCTTTGGGACACTCACCCGCCACATTGAGGTACACCGCCTCATCATCCACCGGCTGCTCCGGTGTAGCTTGGGTCAGCTCCAGACGTCTCATCTGGAGCTTATCCTGCATGGATCAACAATAAACAACTTACATGATATGCTTTAAAGTAAACTTAATACTATTTAACATTTCACTTCTATACTTACATATAACCGCTCTGATCTAGTATCGATGAATGTCACCCCGTCGTGATTTACGGTGTGGAGATGCAAATACAATTCATTCACGGTAGGTGGCGTCTCCGATGTATTAGTCTGCATACAGGACCGGTTATAAATTCAGCATAAATATGTCAATTAGTATTAGGTCGGCGAACTAATATTCACCAAACACAAATCAATTGCAAAGATGTAAAAAATAAACAGTGTAAAAAACACTTACCAATCTTTCATTGGTAGTCACAAAAGACACCGAACCACCACCGTGCTTCGAGGGTCCAGTCCCAGGTCCTTCGACCTCAGTGTTCCTATTCGTTGACGCTTGCCTAGACCTGGCAAGAAAGTCCTCGCTCTCCCAGTACTCCAAGTATCTTCTCCATGCCTCATTTGTAACATAAACTGGCTGAACACGATTCTTCTTTAACTTGTGCATCAATGCTGTGTACCTTGTGCTTGCATGCGTGTCGTACGCCGCACGAATGAGATCCTCGTGAATCGCGTCATCCCATCTAAAATATACCTATAAAATGGCGATTGCAATTGTTACGAGACATTGAAAAACTAGTATAAATCCTAAGACATTTATTAGTCCTGCGTACCTTCCATTGGCGCCAGTAGTGGTCTTTATGATGATTCGGTACCGACTTCCAACAATACCCTTCTGGAATCATCCATCTTTTGAAAACTTTTGTCATCCTCCGTGCACAAGAATGAGAAGGATGCAACTCCATGTGTTTCATGAAAATGCATAACAGCTTAAAAACTTTTTTGAATAATTTACATCGATAATTAGAAGTACATATATGAATCAAATACAAACTTACGTATTATTGGCAATCGGTGATCGGGATCCGCTGCACACGAGGGGGCTCGGTCCTTGTCCTCTGAGGTGCCCGCGGAGGGCCTGTCACCTGCAAGCCTGCTCTGCCGTCATAAGATGGGGATGCTTCTAGTGATGCGGTGGCTGGAGGTGTAGGCCTCGTCGGTACAGGAGTGTCATGTCTCGATGTCGGCGATGGTGACTGCAACGGGCAATTTGGTATAGTTCTTGATGACGATGTTGATGGTACAGGCGACGCGGATGATATGGAAGGCGAAGGTGACGTTGAATGTAACTCATGCTCGAGAGAACGAGAAGTCGGAATCGATAATACATGAATCGACCCACGACCTCGACCGCCACGACCTCTTTGACCCCCTCGGGTGGCCTGACCATGAGGCCCAGTCGGAATTTCGGTTCCAGAGTTCTGTGCTGCACCTCTTACGACTGGACGATGTCCCCCTAAAGGTATCCCTCGACTGCCCTGCGGTAATGTGCGCCCTCGAAGTGGGGGGTGATCACTGCCCGCCATGAAACCTAACAAAATACCAATAAAAGTTTAGAGACCAAATGCATACAAATAAAAGTAATGAACTGCTAGTTTCTAATGTCCAATAGCCTGAAATCAAGAAGATAATGCCAAAGTGATCATGCTGACAATAACTAGTCATCCATAAAGATCCATACTAAATATGATCAAAACATAGGAGTCATATAAAATCACATCAACTGGTGTTATCTAGGAGACCATTGTCTTTTTTGTCAAAGTTTCCATGTCAACAAAACATGACATAAATACGAACACAGGATCCATGCTGATAAAAGGAAATTAAGAAATATATCATCAAAAGTATGCATGTCTATATATCATAATGTTTAATCTCTAATTGATGGAAAAAGGATTAGACCTATAAAAGATCAAGCAACATATTAAATATTTATAGCCAATTTTGGCCTTCTCCAATGGGACTAAATTGTAATAGCTGTTGATTGTAGTTTTGCCAGAAGCTATATAAAAAATAACCTCCAACATCACACATTAACCTGAAAACTTCAATCTTGTGCTATGGAAAGGATGACAAGCTTAAGAATATATCAATTGGTTGGATGTCACATAAGAAATTTAGGAGAAGCAAAATATCTTTCGAAAGAATATAACCTTTCTCCCTTTTCTGTGAATTTTCCCCTTATCTAGCCATTAAGCAAGAAATGCTAAAACAGAGCTCAATATATAAGAAGACAAACAAGGTAATTTGAGAGGCCAATTTATGTGAAAACATGGGGTGATCTAATCCAAGCACCGTCGAGAAGTTACACCCCATGAAGAAAATATGTTAATAGTGGGGAGATAGATAGTAATTTCGAAAAATAAAGTCCTTTTATTGGTTTTCTTTTCAAATGGCACTCTAAGGGTTGGGTAGGAAACACAAATACTGTCAATGCAAACATTTACTGGTTGAACACCAAACACAAATCTTCAAATACAAAAGACATGTGTTGTGACTTGTGAGTGAACTTGCAGTTTAAGTACATACATGTGTTGTGACTTGTGAGTGAAATTTTAATTCTGATTTTTTGCTATAGCAACCAACCATGTGTGTTATGTAACATATGGAATAATAAAGTTGACAGCCATTCAATCAACTAAAGCCTAAATACTCATTGTTTGAGAATTCATGCCCTTCAGATATATGATGACCAAATATTGTAGCAAAACATGGCAGAACGCCCATTCTCAAAAAATGACCACTCCATTTTTTTCAAAACAAAATGACAATCAACTAAAGCCTGAATACTCCTTGTTTGGAAATATGTGTTTTTATCGAAAACATTAAAGCACTTAAAACATTGATATGTTTCATATAAACATGCATACTGTTGATATCTTCCAATCTTAAACAATTGTAAGAAAGGTATAGAAAATTCACGTAACATCGATCTAACGTTGCCATAACATAGACATACATTACTCGCTATCATCCGTTTCAAAGCTCTCATGCCTAGAAGTTGATGATTCTTCTTCTGAATCATCTCCACTATCAACAATGAAGTCATTGTCTTCTTCACTTGGACCAGCTTCAACAATGACTCGAGTCACATTTGGATCATCCAGATTGTTGAAATCCTGAATTGCATCGTCGACTACGCACGTGGTGGGCATCCCATCTTGGAATGCAATCTCTGCCGAGCCCTGGTCATTATCGTCTTTGCTCCTTTCCTCGTCAACGAATTTTGGTTGACAGCAACAAACTGCTAGCCATTCTTGTCGTTCGTTCCTCAAATAAGGGTACGAAAGGTAGTACACTTGAGTGGCTTGCATTGCAAGGACAAATGGCTCGTAGTTGTTATATCGTCGACTTCGATGAACCTCTACCAATTAAAGTGTTGGGTGAGTCCTCACACCATGATTCGGTGTAGGGTCATACCATTCACACTTAAACAAGACCACACGCTTGAGGCCTGTATATTCAATCTCTACAACCTCTTGCAGTACTCCATAATAGTTATGGGAAACATCGGCGTAGTTAGAACCCTTCACCAAAACACCGCTGCTTTGCGTCGATCTATTAACGTCATATGTTGCGGAGTGGAACTTATACCCATTCACTAGGTAACCAGGGTAGACAGTACAAGATCGACTAGGACCAACCGAAAGATCAACGAGCGTCTCGTCTATGATAGGATTCCGAGCCTATTTACAAAAAATTAGAAATGTAATAAGACACATTACTTATGAAAGAAATTTACGAAGCGATAACCCACAATAGTAATAACTTTACATATGTTTGAAACCATATGGGAAAGTTGTGCTCTAGACTAGTATCGACTTCCGACTCCCCCATTGCTTGAGTGATTTCATCGACGAAGATCCTAGAAGAAACGAACATGTACATATCATGCCTTAGTAAAAGATGAATAATGAATGTACTGCATTTTTGAATGAAAGTGACGGACATACTGGATGTAAGGAGCGATCTCTGGACAATTGAGCAGTATGTACGAATGAGCGGCATTATACTCCTTCTCTGTTAAGTACCGCTCCTTTGACTTGCCCATGGGTCGACCAGGATAAGTGAAAATTGAGAAATTGCCCACAAAATGCGGTGTGGGCCCGACACGCCATCGTCGTTTCGTTGCACTTTGTCATGCAACGTAAAGACGTGATCTTCGAAGTAGTAAGAACAAAACGATGTGACTTCTTCGACCAAATAAGCATTACACATCGAGCCCTCTACCTTCGCTTTGTTCAGATAATTGTTTTTCAAATGTTTAAGGTACCTATCAGAGTATAGGAAATGTTGATTTAAAACTTATTGAATGGGAAAATAATTTCAAGGGCTCAAGATATTACCTCTCAAATGGATACATCCATCGAAATTGAACGGGACCGGCCAGATGGGCCTCGTAGGCCAAGTGGATTGGTAGGTGTTCCATAGAGTCGAAGAAGCTTGGAGGGAATATTTTCTCCAACTTGCAAATGATTTTTGGTATTTCAGACTCCAAGAGCTCTATATCTTTGAGACTGACACTTTTCGCAGTTAGGGATCGAAAAAAAAGGCTTAGTTTGCTAATTGCAACCCAAACCGGGTTTGGGAGGAATTCTCTGAATGCAATTGGTATTAACCGTTGCATGAAAATATGACAATCATGACTCTTCATGCAGAACATTCGCAATTTCTTTGGATCCACACATCGACCAAGATTCGAAGCATAACCATCAGGAAAACACAACTTTTCAACCCACTCGCACAAATTTTGTTTTTTTGATGTATCAAGAGCATAGCATCCAAGGATGTAAGTATTTGTCGCCGAATCAATGTGTAGAGAAGGTCCGTGACAATATTCACGAATATCTTGTCTCGCTTTCGCATTGTCCTTACTCTTGCCCAGTACACACATAATAGTGTTGAATATGTTGTTAAAAACATTTTTCTCGATGTGCATGACATCTAAGTTGTGGCGGATCAAGTTTGTCTTCCAATACGGCAAGTCCCAAAAAATGCTTTTTTCTCCATCCCGAATTCTTAGCTATCCGCCCATTCACAAAATCAGCTCCGATTTCTGTCACCTTCATCAAGCCTAACGATTCAATTTCTGCCAAAATTTCTTCACCAGAACGCAAAGCGGGCGGTTCGTCATTTAAGACCATTTTGCCTCTAAGAAATTTTTTTTTTGTCTTTCCTGAATGGTGATGCCTTCGCCAAGAAACGACGGTGATCGAACCACGATGTCTTTCCACCATTTCGCAATTGAAATGCATTTGTATCCTCCATACAATATGGACAAGCCATCTTACCGTGTGTGCTCCAACCGGACAACATGCTATACACAGGAAAATCACTAACAGTCCATAAAAGGGCCACTCGCATAAGAAAATTCGTCTTTGTGGACACGTCGTATGTAATCACCCCATTGTTCCATAAATCTTGCAACTCTTTCACAAGCGGCTGAAGGAACACGTCGATTTTCTGTTTTGGGTTGGTCGGTCCAGGAACGATAACCGTTAAGAACATAAACTCATATTTCATGCACATCGACGGTGGAAGGTTGTACGGAGTCAAAATTACGGGCCATGAAGAGTACGATTTTCCTGAAATCCCAAATACTTGAAAACCATCAGTGCACAATCCTAAACGAACATTCCGAACCTCGCTGGCGAAGTCTATGTTGACATCATTAAAATGTCTCCAAGCTATCGAATCAGAACAGTGTTGCATAACATCTTCTGGCGAGGAATGTTCTCCATGTAATCGCATATGTTTTGCGATTGACTCAGACGCATACAATCGTTGCAATCGAGGGCCCAAAGGGAAGTAGTACATTTTTTTGCAAGGGCATTTTTTGGTGTTCCGGCCACGACCTAGTCGCTGTGCAATGTAGTGTGATTTCCCACACAATTTACATGACGTCAACTCAGAGTCCACTCCCCAATAAATCTTACATTGGTCCTCACAACAATCTATTTTCTCAACAGGTAGTCCTAGACCTCGCATCAGTCTTTTAATGGCATTAAATATTTTCAACCAATGAATTGTCATTTGGCAAACAATCCTTCATGAATTTTATGATTTCATTATACCCTCGTTCAGATATATGATGTTCTGACTTGATCGCAAGTAATCTTGCCATTGCGGACAACGTTGTCATGGTTTCGCAACCCGGCCACAATTGTTCGCTACTAGCCTCTATCATGTCATATAGTTTGCGTGCTTGGGGGTTTGGTGATTCTTCCACGTGATTCCAATTGAAACTTGGACCTGCCACGTTGTGTAGCATCTCGCGGTAAGTTGTCGGATCAAAACCTCCCACATCAGCATCATCAATATGGTTATCCATTTGGTAGAAGTTTTGCGGGCCTTCATCTCCGTTCTCACCATGTTCGTACCAACAGTAATATCCCGAAACAAATCCATACCTACATATGTGGTACTCAACCGTTTCGACGTCCAGGTACGGTACAAGTCGGCATTTCTTATAATTGCACGGACATCTAATCTTCCTTTCACTTTGGTATGTACGACAATGTTGCTTAGCAAATGCTATGAATTCTTTAACCTTCGCCGCGAATTCAATTCGAACGAAGCCGTTGTCAAGACGGTTGTACATCCAGTCTCGACTTGTAGACGAAATTCCTATTGTAATTGTGCAATTAAATTAGTCAACTAGTTTCATAATTTCCGACGGTACATGGCTACTTGTGTGTCCAACTAACACAATTTATTAGAAGGGGGAATCTGAGAACCTACCTAACTACATGAACAAAAAGCTTTGCTTTTATGCATTGAATAAATGTGGTTGGAAACAACTTTCTTAATACCTAGCTCGGTACTTGACTGATACCAAACAAAGTATGATACTTGGTCGTAAAAATAAAAGCAACAAGGAGTTCAAACAAATAAATAAATCATAAGTTATAAGAGGCATACAAATACCACATAGCATCAAAGCTCCTAGTACTTGTTCCCTCGTACCTCCTTAAGGTTAGAGGTTTATTAAATTCTCTTGAAATTTTATGTGAAATAGAAACATTAACTAAAAGAGTAATCATAGTTTTTTGAACCCTACCTAGTAGTATAAAATATATAATTATAGGTACTATTCATCTATACCTACTCTATTGGTAGCTTTATCTACACACATGCATATAGACATAAGTGAATCAAATATAGTAGGAAATACATGAAAAAATGTGGCATAACAATATCAAAGAATGTAAATTAAAAAATAAAATATAGCACAAAACCTTACCTCTCCAGAGCAATAAGAGCAGTATAACGCAATCCAGACAAAGCACGTTGCACTTCGACTACGATGGATTTCTCGCTTCCGTATAGCTCAGCCACTTCCTTAACGCTACTCTGCATCAAAACCAAAACCCAAAACCAAAACAATTCAACGTCCTTGGCGCAGCAGAAATAGCATGCTATGTGCCCATTGTTGCACTAAAATTAAATTTCGAGAACATAGCCAAAAAAAAAATACATGCATTTCAGGAAACATATAACCTCATAAGCATATAATAAATGCTCAATCAGATCACATGTTCCAACAGATACAAATATTGATATCACTCTTCGATTTTTTAACGCATTGTGATGCGCCAGCGTATATCTTAATTCCTAGCTGAAGGGCTCCAACAATTGTCTAGCGAATGCATATATCAAAAAGTATGTCAGCCTATCACTACCATCCAACTGTTATTCAAATATAGCTAAACAACAGAAACGTAGATAAACTGAGAAAATTCAGGTACTTCAAGAAATTGAAATCTAGAATATATGATTTCTTGATGGACAAATAATGGCATCGGCAATTCAGAGATTGAAATTGAGGACCACCAACACATAAAAAAGCAAGTGAAATTGAAATTTCTACTCATGAATGATAGACCACACAGATTCCAGGATACCAGTGGCATCAAGTGTCTTTCTTATAAACGTTTTAAGAGAAGGCAGAGACTCACAAATGAGTTATCCTAATCACAATGGGAAACAAGAATTTATCTTCTCTTCAAGCTGAGATACAAAAAATTGAGAATTGAAAGGCACAAGAGCAATCCCCTTTTCAATCATATTTCCCTATCATGCATTTTTATATTTTCGTTTCGTTCTTTTTTACTCTATTTTCTTTTTTTTTTTTTATAAATTTTTCGTTGTTGAAACTCCTTCGACCTCATGTGGTTGTGCAAATCGCCCCCACAGTCATCACCTCCGATACGTGCCTCCAAACTCCTCCCGGATTTGTCAAGATAAATGAATTATGAGAATAAAAAACACGCGAAAATGAACTTAAAACACATTGCGACCGCTTACGGTATTGGCAGCTCGAAAACCGATGAATGCATGTTGCTTAATGGCAACCAAAGCTCCCTAAACAATTTTCGAACCTATCTCCAAAGATGACATCTAAAATTGTGCACAGTTGCAAACAAACTCCGCTAAACGATCTACATTTCAAATCATATCAAACCAATTTAATAATGTAAGACCAATCTTCAGAAAAAAATGAAAACAAGGTAATCACATAGAAACCCAATGAACAAAAAATGGTTTTTTTTTTCTTCAATCAGTCCTATTCCTACATAGTATCAAAATCTGAACTAATAGGAACATGACCTGGAATCAATGGAATTAACTATTTAGTTACAACAGCTGAAGGATGACCAAGTCTATGATGCCATGAAAAATTATGATTACTGAGAGTACAAGTATTGAGTTTATTGTGAGACAAAATGAGAGAAATCAGTAAATGACTGAGGAAGCTCTAAAGTAAAGGAAACTAAATCAATGATGTACAAGCCAGCTATGACTCTCCCAACAACAAGAACTTAAGTACTCTCAAGGTCCTGTAATAGATAGAAAATGGTAAGGAAGGTGAATTTAACATTGGAAGTAGCATGGCATCTTGACCGAAAGTAAATTCTTGAAAGAAGAAATGTGAAGGCAAGACAACAACAACAACAATGATGTATGCAAAAAGAAATGGTGACCTAACTATGACTTTCATAAAGATCAACAATGATGGCCAGAACAACAACAACAACAACAACAATACAGAGGATTCAGATACTTTCACAAAGAATGGAACGCCTATTGGAGTGAAAAAGGATCGTCGGAAAAAAGTGATAGCTATCGGCGCAGCTTTTCTCTCAAGTTCCTTGGTTGTCTTAGTCATTTCTGGTATTCTTCTCTATAAAAAACACACGACATATGAAAAGATTTTAATGAGCTCTGGATCAGCACAAGAGATATCTCTGCGATCATTCCAATATGCAGAACTAGAACAAGCAACAAATGGTTTCAAGGAGGAGGTGGGAAGAAGAGCTTTCGATACAGTTTTCAAAGGTACGTTGCCCAACAACAATCAGACAATTGCAGTGAAGAGACTAGACAAGAACCTATCATTCAATCCAAATTGTAACACCCATTCAAAAATAAAAAACAAAAAAAAAACTAACGAATTTAGGGCGACAATTAGGGTGGGGCGTAGGTCGGCGACGGCTTAGGACTTCGGAGGCTCCAATCTCCCAGCGGCCGGGGCGACGGCAGAGCCAACGGCCTCGTCGCAGCCGCAATCGAAGCGACGACATAGATTTAGGGTTTGGGAGAGAGATTTCGGTGAGAGAGAGCGGTGAGAGAGAGAGAGAGCTAGGAAACGTCGGTCCGAGAGCAGTGAGACAGGGAGAGAACGTCCTCGACGAATAGAGAGCAGTGAGCGGAGTGGTGAGCACAGAGCGACCAGAGAGCTGAGAGCGGTGAGAGAGAGAGAGCGGTGAGCGGTGACCTGAGAAAGAGCGGAGAGCCGTGAGCAAAAGACGGAATGCGGTGAGAGAGAGACCAGAGAGAAAGAGAGTTGAGAGCAAGAGACGGAGACGATCGACTTGTTGGGGGGGGGCCTAGATCGAAGCACGCACGAATCTCGAGATTTGATGAATGGTTATAAGAAAAGAAAGTTTTGGTGGGAATGTTGGCGCCATTATTTAGAGACGGAATTTAATTCTGTCTCTATTTTCGTCTCTATTTCCATATTTGATCCATCTCAATTCCGTCTCTGAATTACTCCGTCTCAATTCCATCTCTAACTACTTTTTCTTAGCAACGAAACTTAATTCGGTTGCTAATTCCGTTTCTAAATATCATTTTTCTTGTAGTGTGTACATTCACCAATAAATACAGTAACACAAATCATTGTATGTTATTTAGAAAGAAATTCAATATCTCATAGATCAACGACATTAAAGGAATTCAATCATAGAGCGAAGTCAAGACAAAGAATGTTATGCGACAATTTTTTACACGATTATTTTAGCCAAAGAAATCATAGATAGTAATACATAATGCATGACATTACCAATATATGATCGGTAGTAAAACAATCCAAATGATTTAATGTCAACTCAGAAATGGAAATGAAATAAAGAGAATTGCCTCAAAGGGTTTACTTACCTCAAATGCATGCAATTCGTAGCCTATACCGACACTCGGCCACTCCAAACTCGCGTTCCACACCTTGTAAGTCCTCTTCAAGCTCCAACAGTGTCCTAACAAATTTAATTTTAACTTTTTTTAGGTTGGTCAAGTGGTTTTCAATTCTAAATCTTAGCTTTAAAACTCATGATTTTCTAACCAAAGCCGAAAAATATTTCCTTCAGCAAGTTGTTGACTTTCTCCTCAAATCTCTTTTTTGTTGAATTTACAAAGAGATGTGTGAATGAGTACAAACATGAGCGGTTGTCTCTGTAGGCTAATTGAACTTGAATTTGTAGAAAATGACAACTAGGCCTTAGAGTGTACTTGAGATTTTGATGAACTTAAACATTATGCAATGCAAAGACTTAGTATTCACATAGACATATACTAAATGTACTCAGGGTAATCTATTTACTTTTGACAACTGCATTGTAGTTCAACCGAAAGGCAGTGGTTTATTATTTGTGGTTAAAATGCTTATGTTGATTGTCAAGTTTAATTGTATAAATTTATAAGAATAATTAATATAAAAGCTAGACTCATTTTTTTAAGGGCTTGTTGCGTTGTGACCATGATTTTAGAATGAGGTTTAGTTTAGGACATTGATCGGTTTACCGATATTACAATGATTGATTAAGTTTAACCAAATGTTCAATTGTTTCTTAACATGTTATCCTCCTATATTTCAAGATATAAGTTTATTTAGAATTCTTAAGGGATCTAATTACAAAAACTTATGCAAGTGTTTGCTTAAAATGAACCAATCTTCATTACAAAATAACTATACATTTAAAGTCATTCTTAATGACTCCAAAACTAATGTGTACACCAAAAGTAGGCTTAAATTTGTAAAGAACTTATCATCATTTCCTTTTTTATTGATATTATTCAGTTGCTTTCTCCTAACATGATTGACAAAGGGGGACAAGGGTATCAAAAATTCTATTTGGTTTCTTTTCCTAGTAAACCTAACATTTTATTTTCTTCATTCTACTTTATTATATGTATTACACATGTACTTTTTTATTCATTTTAATATTGAAGCAAAAAATGGCAATGTTGTTAATAAAGCTTCAATGGTTACAATGATAAGGAATATAAAGTTAAATATTTCATTTTGAATCCATGATCTCATCCCCAATCTAAAGAACTATCGGAATAAAATTGCTATCATCTTTAAAAGACTATATAAAAATATGTAGTCTTATTTGTTTGTAAAAGAAACATGTAGTATCTTTATTGTTCATTTCATGATTCAAAATCCACTTCTTTAAGGCATTAAAGGTTTATGCTTGAACTTCAAATTGGAAAAATTGATTTTAATTTGTAAAAATCATTAGTTAAATTTGCCAATCTTAGTTTCAGATCATTGCTAAATGAGGAGTGCAAGTAAAAATTATAACTTCTATTTCTTTCATTGTTGAATTGCTGATTGTGGTAAAAATACAAGTATTTATCTAATTGTACATTTGTTTGTCTTTGGATTTATTTAATTCACAGATCAATGGTTAGGTTTTATTATAACTTGTGATCATATTCTTCATTTGACGCTAAATGGGAATCAAACGCTGATCATCTTATAGTTTAGCCAAAATATGTGTTCTTATTTTGGTTCTATTATTTGCGAAACTGATCGAAAAGGGCATATCAATGGAGAGATTACCTCACCTGGTAGCAACGAACAGCGGCGAATAGCGGCAAGGGCTTCATAGGCAGCGGCGGCAGAGGGCGAGGGCAGACGAAGATGGTTTCCACGGCAGTGACGAACAGTGGCGAACAACGGACTTGCACCGCCAGCAGAGAGGAAGAAGAGAAAGGCGATGGTTTCCAACGCAGCGACGAACACCGACGATCAGCGACGGGGGCTGCACAGGCAGCGGCGGCAAAGGCCGAAGGCAGACGACGATGGCTACAGAGGTAGCGACGACAATCGGCGACGACTTCGGAGGCAGAGACGGCAGACGGCACCACCTCAGGCAGACGTGATGACAACTCGCAGCGACGGCAGAGGCCCCAACCTCCGGCAGACGGTGTAGCAATTTAAGGGTTTTGGAGACAGATTTCAGGGAGAGAGAGACAGAGAGTTGACGGTGAATCGGTTGAGAGAGAGACAGAGAGTTGATGGTGAATCGAGGGAGGCGGGTGATGTTTTGAGAGAGAGATTTGAGGAGGGAGAGATGGAGTTGTTGGAGGTGAGAATGGGTGTGGAGAGAGGGTCTACATCCGTCCCCATTTTTCAATTCTTCGCATCGAAGTATGCACGAATCTCGAGACGTAACGGACGGTTACAAAAAATTAAACTTTTGGTGGGAATGTTGGCGCCATTATTTTGAGACGGAACTTAATTCCGTCTCTATTCCGTTTCTATTTCCGTCTCTGATCTCTCTCTATTCCGTCTCTGAATGATTCCGTCTCAATTCCGTCTTTAACCATTTATTCGTAGCAACGAAACTATATTTCGTTGCTAATTATGTTTCTAATTAACCATTTTTTTAGTGAGCCCCCAATTGTTATGGAAATTGTATCAGACATTTCCTCTTCATTTCTCTTTTCCTTATTACTAGTAAAACATCTGACGCGTGTTGAATGCATAAAAATATAATCTCGATGAGATTACCAAGTACCTCAAGTATTGCAGTACTGGCAAGCACGGGGCGATCCACGATGACCAAGGTTTTTCAACTTAGGCTAGAAAACAAGAAAGTAGATTGGGGGATTTGAAAAAGTTATTTTCAAGAATTCACCAAAACATGGAATTAAAGCACTTTGTGAAGAAATCAATCAAAGAAGAGTAACCTAGACCCTCGGTATCTCAAACTTCGTCAATTGGCATATTCAAACACTATAGTCGTCAATCTATGTAAAACATGCAATTCAAAAGGTATTTTAGAGTAGGTACAGAACCAAATGCGCACTTGGTTACTCGTTTTCCTCTAATCTATAGTAAAAAATGATCGTTGACTACTCTTCTAGTCAAATATATAACCATAGACTCAAGCGAATTGGGTTTAACATAATGACCGCAATGGGTTTTATGAAAATATTACACATAGACAACCGGATCACTCCTGCGTCCAGTTTAGTCTAAATCCCTAAGGTACTTGACTAGTCCCAAAAGAGTCGAATCAATTGGTATGGCCAATTGCCACTTGTGTGTCCTTCTTGCATAAGTCTTGATGTATACAACTCCATAGCAATAAATCATGGTTTAAACTTAATTAATCATGCAATACCAATGAGAATAAAACACTAATGAAAAGCAATTAAATTGAATTGAATTTGATTTCATATAGTTTTGATGCCTAGAGAGTCATTTGATCCACCTCCGGTCCAGATCAATGAAGTTTCCTATCTATATGAAACCCCTAAAGTTCGTTCTTAACTAAAAATATTCGAAAAATCCAAGAAAATCTAGAAACTGTGAACTACGTTATGAGTGGCGCAGCCGTTATGGAATCACGACGTGAGGCACGACACATTTTTGAATGATCTCTGTCCGTTTTCATGCCTTGGAAGGCATTTTAGTGATGAACGGTAGTGGCAGCAGTGGCGCATAAATCTGCTTTAACTTGCAATGTGATTTTGAGGTACTTAGTGGCTGAATCTAACTTGGCTTGCGAGACATGAATACATTCAGCTCTAAGTCTATTTTCTAATGAAGAAAACAACGAATCATTTGGATTTGAAATGAAGAAGCTAACTAAGGCTTTGCCAATACTAATATTTCTTTCTTAATCATTATATAATCCCAATTTTACTCCTTATTCGCACATCTAGTCTCAAAAACCTGAAATAAATAAAAGTGATAGTTTTCACTATAAAGTAAAGAGTTAAAGTCCAAAATTACATAAAATACTAGCCTAACTAACGCTTATTTATTGACTTAACAAATAACCCCAAACTTAGAGCTTTGTGCGTCCCGAGCAAAGGAGTGAATGAAGACCCCAAGATAACACTAACAACTAGACTCCTAACTACTATAATGACTAACTTTAATAATCCTACACCCGTTACAAAGTTAAGTGGAGTTTCCTTTGCTTCAAATGCCATTGAATCAAGACAAAGACCGTCTACTACTCAAGAGTTTTCTAGGCCTATTCACTCAAGTACTCAAGTTTTCAATTTCTGAAAAAATTAGTACTTCAACACTCTAAATGGTTCCATAGGCGAGAAATGCAACCATGCACTCCACTAATGTAGATTTAGCACAATTAGGGGTCAATAGGTCTTTCAAGTAGGTTGTAATGGGGCCGGAGTAGGTATCAAGGAAAAGATATAAGGAATATGCGAATGTTAGAAAAGTTCATATCAACCTTACTACAAGCACTAAGAGCTAATACACACAAGGAGTTTACATAGATATACATAACACTTTCAATTTATATTCCTCCCCTTTTTCTAACCACCAATTTTTCAATTTGGCTTCTTCTTATTATTGAATTCCTTGTCTCGAAATGATGAATTTTTCATTGAATTTAAAGCATTGTTCATATTTCTTTTCTTTGAAGTCGATGTGAACTTATTTCTATCAAAATCACCCCAAAACTTGGGGTTTTGTACATTTCACTCCACATTTGGCTCTTTCTCATATCGCTATGGTTAATTGAAATTTTCTACTAGGTATAAGGATGTAAGACTACTGGCTAGGGGTTTATGCTGGGTTATGAGGTTACGCAGCGAAAAATTCAAAACTATTTTTGAAAAACCCTAACAGGATAAAAAATAAGTTCCATTAAACAAGAACTACAAAAATAAACCATACCTTAATCCATGATTTCCATATCTGATTGTTCAATTTCCAAGACGTTCAAGTACGCATCCTCTATAAAAAATCCACACACGAACGGTGACTATAATTTTGAGTGCTAGCCCCAAGGGAGATAGAAAATATTTTTCTTTCTCTCCCGAAATCCAGAGAACTCAAAAATAGCAAAAAATGAAATCCAATACATTTTTAGGGTTTCAACCTCTATTTATATTTATAGATAAGCTCTCTTAAAAAATCTATTCGTAATATTGTATTTAGAAAATTCAATCAAATTATACAAACGCCCCTATTAATAAGTTATCCTATAACAAATTGGAAGGACTTTATGTCATGAATTTTATCATATAAAATTCATTATTCTGGACTAATTAAAATTGCGCGAAGCCCTTATTTATGTGCGACCCAATAGGTTCATGCGACGCTAGCAGTGAACCAAAACTATTTTGGTACACAAGTCATAAGCAGTCTTTAACAAGGCATTATGAGTACCCTTGTAGCATTAATTTCAATATCGATACAACCTAATGAATAACATATATCATATCCTTTTGTCGTGAGATATCCTTTGATTAAACATAAGACATGGAAAGTCACCCTTAATGTTTAATCATAATAGTCTTGATTTTCAGGTAGATTGAAAACATTCAAGTGACATTGATCATATCAATTCACTTGGACTTGGCCATTCAACAGTCTAACATATCGAGGGATCCACTGATATCTCTCACTATATGAGAGGGACAAATTCTATCCTGATTATACTGCTTTATATATTATTCACATGGTAACCAATTACAATCTTTATAATCATCAAGTTAAAGACAACGTTTAATTGTGTCAAATTATCATGCTAATAATATTGAAGTCTATGGTAATCTCAAACCGAAGGAATAAATGATAAACCTATCATAAGTAACACCTATGACTTAAACCATGTGGTTTTCTCATAGCGGGCCGATCTAATACCTTAGTTCCAAAGTACTCTTGATCTCGATTCATGTCCCTATACACATGATCATCACATGACCATCAACTAAGATCCACATTAGTCTTAATTCATTATAGTTCCTAGTATAATGATCGACTAGGGACATTTAGGACTTTTAAACAAATACTCATGGATCTTATTATAAAGTAAATGTGCAATCACTTATAATAAAACATCAAATGAAAACCTCTATTTTATTAATTAAAATTATAAGATAAACAATATTTATAGATCAACCTAGGGCAAGTGCCCTAACAGTTTAATGATAGGTAGTTAAGATAGTAGTTTTATATTCGGCTCAAATGGGTTAACTAGCTTTAAAATAATGGGTAGGCTTAAGGCTAAGGGTTAAATTTAAAAACGGCCTACATCTTCCCTCTAAAAGTGTTTAAACCATGTCCTTATTGCCTCGAGCGGATTACACCATCATTCTAGCACTATTCACTTATCATTCGTGCCAAATATAACCCGTACTCGAGTTACCAATCCTACCGGGGTGTAATAGTAGTCAATACGTGGTCGAATCCGCAAGACTTAGGTTTTACTCTAAGTTAACTAAAAAGGTAAATTCAGGGGTAGTTATAGATTTTAAGAAAACTATTAATTATAACTACTAGAAATTAAAGCTTGCAAAATTGAATTTAATATGAAAAAATAGCTAGTTTTACGATTCCACAAATCCAAATCAAGGCATAATAACATGTCATGGTCTTAAATCTTTCCAAAAGACTATTAATTCAATTCCTCCTAGATTAGCTATAAGAAATCGACATCCGCCAGAAATCCCTAATTCCCCTAGTCTCGATAGATAGGATGTCTGACACTAACTACTTCCTAATCAACACATAACCCTATACATTTTCTCTCTCTTCTAAAAACCAAATTGAAAGGTTTCATTTATATAGACTTTAGGGTTTTGTTTTACTTCTCTTCTCTCGACCAATCAATCTCTATTTTCTTTTACTTTTTTAATATCGTTCGTCTAGTCGATGTCCGGTTAAGCAATCTTATCCTTAGTCAGAGGCAAAGCAAGTATAGATTCTTGGTTTATAGCGTGTCATGTCAAATCTATTATTTATAATTTAATTTATTTTAAGTCCTATTTTATTTTTCATTGATTTCATGATTATGATGAAGACGTAGGGTATGTATTATGGCCATTGTATGCTTTTAAGTGGAAGACCTATAGTTAATCAACATTATCGTATCCGTAATTATATAATTGTATTGATAAAAGTGACGATTACTCATCCGTTTGCCATCAAAACCTTTCTGTTCATTACTGTGCGAAAATAAATCTAAGTTAAATCAGAAGCGGAAGCGATCCGGTTATCTTGGAAGATTGAGGCACTTGTGTTGAAACGAAAATGGGGAAGACTCGTACTATTTTTTGGGAGTTGGTCCAGCATGCATCCCGAGGCAAATAAAGAGTTTATTTGCTCATCTTTTTTGATTTGGTGTGTGAGTATCGAAGCTTGATCAAAGGCTGTTGACACGTTACGACTCAAGTGTGTAGCGTCACTCGATGTTGCTCTTTTATTCATCCATTTCATAGTACGTCTCTTGAGGCAGATCTTATGGTTGCTGAATCACACTGCAGGAATGACTTTATACTTATTCATTTTTGAAGCCTTCCTCAACTAATACGTCACTAAACTTCTTTTAAACCACGATACCATCAACATGAACTAATGTAGGTCCCATCGAGCTGTCTCGAAGTGCGTGCAAGCTCACTTTTCAATGTCAAACACCACGAACACTTCAAAAGACCTTGATTTATATCTTTTTAATCAAATTGTCTCTAAATGACTAAAAATATAAATAAAAGAGAATTAGTTAAAAATACGAAGCATTGAGATCTAAAAAGATATAAAATAAACACTTAAATATATTAATATTAATGATTTATCAAATACTCCCAAATTTAAGACTTTGCACATCTAGAGTAAATGTATAATTGACGAAACAAAAGTAAACTAGACTCCTAGTGTAGTTATGAACCTCAAAAAACTAATCCTTTACCCGATTCCAAGTTCATGGAGTTCTTTTGGTTTACATAGTGGCCAAGTCAACAATCTACTCAAGAAATTTCAAAGTTATGATATGATATGTCTAGAACCGCAATCCAAACACAATTAAGATCACACTTTAAAGACATAGACACGGCAAAGACAAAGGCTATCAATTGCTCATGAGTTTTCTTGGTCTATACAATCAAGCACGTAAGTTTACAAACTCTGTAAGATAGCACATCAATGCTTAGAAGGCACTATAGGTCAGAAATGCAACCATACTATCCACTATTATAGACTTAGCACCAATGAAGATCAATATGACTTTAAGTAGGTTGCAACATGGCTAGGATATGATACCAATGAATTGATATAAAAGTAATGCGAAACATTGGAAAACAAAAACTTAGACTGTCAATAGAATTTCTGAGAATACAAAAGTAGATTATACTACACTTAAAATTCATCTTTCTTAATTTCAATATGTGCGGTCCTCACTTATTTCCAACTACCCGTCTCCCTGCTCCACATCCTGCGGATACTGTTTTAGGTGGGACTCACTAATTATGACTCGATTTTTTCATCATAATTAACTTCCCCTTATTTTGGGTATATAATCCATTTTTTCTCTCTAATCTTTTTTTTATTCTTTTCACGTCTCTTTTTAAAGATTTCAAATCTAAGATTAGCTTCCCACTAGGTAAAGGATTATATCAAGCAAGGGCTATGGGTTTAACATTAGGTAAAAACGAATTAAAGGTTGGGTTGGCTCAAAATATATTAACTAGGGAAATTACTTTTAGGTAGGCTTAAGACTAAGGGTTTTCATTAAAAAATGGTCTAAATCATTTCCCCAAAAGTGGTTTAGTCACTTCTAATTTATGCTCCAAGGAAGGGTATGGAAACCAACATAGAGACATAACCTGATCAATCAAGTAAGAGTCTCAAATTTTACTTTCGCATTTATTTTTAGGTTTATTAATATTAAATATATCATTTCAACATTTTACTTGAGCAATTCAAGATTTCTATTGATTTTGTATTTGGGAGGTATTTCATGTTTATTTTATCGGTAAAGCATGTCATGATCAACATTATAATACATTAGAATCATGTATTGAGGTAATTACTTGGTCGTTTGATGTTATAGTTGTTAGTAATTTCACATTCATACACTTGCTAGGGATGATTGATTAGTTAGGTGTTGTTGGTTACGATTGAATAGTACCTATAATTATATAATTTCTACTACTAGTTAGGATTCAAACACTAGGATTACTCGTTTGATGTATTTTTAATTATTGATGGCTGAACCGCCCACTATACTATTAGTGGTCTTAGTGCGTGTCTTATATCCTAAATTGATTTTTCATTTAACTTAGGGTGCTGAAGTGGACATTTCTTTACTACCTAAGCTTCAAAGCATTCCACATTTCTTGGCTTCCTAAGCGTGCTCAGTGCAAGGTTCTGCTATTTCCTCAAACCTTAAAGCTTTGTTTACATTCTTCTTTGAAATACTTTTATTCTCTCTTTGTTGTATATTTTCAGTTTTCAATCGGTGAATCACTAGCATTTACCGAATACGTATGTAGCAATGTAGCATATATTTAGCTATTGTCTTGTGGCTAATTGGTGCTTTAGGTTTGTGAATTTTTGAGTGCGATCTTTTATAGATTGATGAGATGATACCATTGATTGGACTATGTGGCTCGCATTTCTAAATACTTGTAATAGACCGAACTAAATTAAACCTGGTAAGTACGTAGTGAATTTCTTCAAACTATGTAAGGGGAAGGATAAATTGTCAAATGAATATCTCCTTTGTTCTCCTATCAATTATAGTAGAGAAAAGCATAAATTGTTTGAGAAAAGTAGCATCTAAAAACAGCTTAGCTTCATGAATCATGATAGAAAAAGGAAAGAAAATTTATTATTTGTTCAATAGTTCCTGCTTTTGATCTTCATGTGTGTATATATATCCTATCAAATGTGTTAGTAGGTCTACTGTGTGTATATATATCCTATCAAATGTGACTTGAATAACGGAACAAGTAAAACAAGTGATAATAGAAAGGGATTGAAGGAGAACTAGAAAGAAATGGAGCTTACATGGATCAAACTTCTGGTTTTCATGGCTTGCTTATCGTTCCCTTTGATGGTCGAGTGTAGGGATCGTCACTATAAGTTCGATGTGAGTCATTGCTCTTCTACCTTAGCTCTATCTCGCTATGATGCTTATGTCCCTGGAAAATTTAAGTTCAACTATTCAATTATTAAGTTGTTTCAAATGTCCCTTGTTGTGCGGTGGTGTTGAAGAACATCTCAAGACTATGCGGCACGAAGCCCATAGTTACGATTAATAAGCGGTTCCCAGGGCCTACACTTTATGCAAGAGAGGGTGACAGAGTGCTTGTGAAAGTGGTGAATCATGTCAAGTATAACTTGAGCATTCATTGGTAAGAACTATATAGGGACATTTCATGTTGCGTTGGTTTTGTATACTAATTTGGCTTGATAATATTTGCTTGAGTGCATTGCTTTGCTGAAATCTCACTAACTTGCATTTGCATTGATAATATGAATTGCTAGTTTGATGGTTGATTGACACAAAATGGCACGAGCATGTTGGCCCACATGCATGAAACATTCCTATTCTCTCAAATATTCATCATTATCATGTCTAATTTCCCATTTTATGTTTATTTATTTATTTTTAGTTTATGACATGTTTAGCATGAACAAGCCCTTTGCCATTAGAACACAAATGATTATATCAACAAATTTGCATCCTCATGCCTGATTTCAAATAGAAAGTTTCCATGACTACATCTCTAGAGTCTAGAACGGTATATGTATTAGAAACTTCTGCACTTGAAGTCTTTGCTTTGTGGACATTTTTATTTTAGCATGACCTTGAATCCTTTGCTTTGTGGACATTTTATTTTAGCATGACCATGAATCCTTGATAACTCATTGCTTTGCAAAACTCAATCTTTGAAACATTCAACATTGAATAGAGATACCATCTTATTTTTCATTTTTCCTAAAGCGAATTTCCATTAGTTCAAACGTGACATCATCTTCCACCAATATGCTTTGAGAAAATTGTTCATTATTCAAGTTTTTAGGTTTGTAGGAATTTCATGATTATATTGTTGGTTGATTTTTAAGGTAAACAATAATTTGATCTTTACGAGTTGACATAAAACTAATTGAAAGAAAAGTTATTTGATTTCATGTGTTCTTTTGTTAAATTATGTTCTTATTGGATATGGTGTTATTAGACTTATTTGTATAATAGAATGGTGTGTTCAATTATAGTAAAATATACTATTTTCTTTTGCACTGTAAATGGAGATAGTTTTTTTGCGCTTTTGTATTTTTATCATGAGTTTGATCTATTTTGCAATATTTGCAGAGCGTGGCCCTATCAGTAGGTGGCTGGTTCTTCGATCGAGTGGGAGTTAGTGCCATTGATTGCCCATATCCCTGTGACAATACCTGCCATAATCTAGTTTCCAAGTGAGAGATGAGGAATTTAAAGCATATCATGTAACTTTTATAGTTGTTTACATGATTTAGATTGATAATTCTTTTTGTGCATATTTAGAGGATTGTAAGTTTTTTTTTTTTTTTTTTGTGGTTGTTGAACAATAGGATTGGTGATTTTTGTGAATACTTAGAAATTTGGAGCATTTGTAATACTAGACAATTCTTCGTGGATATATAAATCTTTTTCAAATTTTGAATTTTACATTTTTTTTCTCTCATTTGAATATTTGTTGATATATATTGTCGATGTATGAATGTCAAATTTTGTTTTTTTTGGGGATGTTAGCACCCCCAAGGAGTTGTTGGAGGGTGCGGGCGATGGAGTAGGTCCTATGGTTGTAATTTCAAGTTATAGGTTGGAGAACCAATTGGATTATGTTTATGTTTGAAAATTAAACAAAAAGGAAAATTAGAGACGGATTAGCAACGAATTCATACATTCCGTTGCTATTCCGTCTCTAATTTTTCAGGAATATATGCATGAATCAGCAACGGAATCAGAGACGGAATTCATGAATTTATTATTTCCGTCTCTGATTCCGTTTCTGATTAGAAACGGAATCAGAGACGGAATGCAATTACAAATGTATCATTTTGAAAAAAAATCCATTTCTCGTTAGTCTCATTCGTTTCTAATTTCCGTCTCTAAATCCGTCTCTAATCAGAAACGGAATTTATTCCGTCTCTAATCCGTCTCTAAATCAGAAACGGAATCAATTTCCGTTTCTGATTGAATCAGCGACGACGATTTTAGAGACGGAATAAATTCCGTCTCTGTTCCGTTTCTGATTTCAATTAGATACGGAATTTATGCAAATCAGAGACGGAAAATTCCGTTTCTGATTTGCTGTTTTTTTGTAGTGTAAGGATGAATCCTTAATAGTCTAAACTACCCTGAACGAGTTATAAACGAGTCTAAACAATGTGTGTTATACCTATATACTTGTAGATACACGACGAGGACTTTTATTATTTGAACTATTAATTTGACGTGACGATTTATGCGATTTTATTGTAAGTAAATCAGTAAGAAATTCAATATTAATTCTATTCCTTTCATTGCATATTTGATGAAAATGATATCTATTGTTGGACTCTACTTCCCTACCGAGTGATCTAGGTCTAAGTGGTCGAGTTGAGTCGTTGTTTACTCGTGGGTTGAGCATTCGAGTCGCGCTCGTGGCTCCTAGAAGAGATTGGATCCTCTGACTGAGCATCCACCGTATGTCGTGGCTCCTCATAGGATTTTAAGGATTACATTGTGATTGAGCATCCAGTTGTGACTGTGGCTCCCTTTGGAATGTTTTCTCCGGCTACGGCTCAAGTGAGCCGATAGTGCCGAACGGATTTGGTGCGGTTGAAGCGGACTTCGTCCCACCGTACTAGTATTTGGTACTTATATGTTTTAAGCGGCTTTGAGCCCATGTGTAGAGTGTCACGACCACTTAGGCGCCTATCATTTGCTTCCGAGTCACTTGGTCTCTATCATTAACCATTGTAGTCTGTTTATCATGTGCTTTATTATTCTTTCCAGCTTCGTTTCCTTTCCTGCATAATTTATAGACTTATTTATTATTTAATCTGAATTACTGTTGAACTTCTTCTAGATTTACTCATTGGAATTGTCTTCGCTTTTGATGACAATTACATGCATAATCTCCGAGCTCGAGAACATTGATTTGTGACATACATAGGTTATTTGATGTATCTATATCAAATGTATACTATTTTATAAATGGGTATTTGGGTTAAGAAATACATGTATTTCCTCTCGTCACTATGATTTGTACATTGCATATGTTGTACAGGGTTTCCACAAACTAGCTTCCACACCTAGAACTTGTTGTGTGTTTAGTTTATTTGTTATGGCGTTTTCACTACATTTAAATTACGCTACAAATGATTTCATATATATATATATATATACACTGTTGTGTGGACTATCAGGTACTAAAGACTAGTTTGTGAGGCTGACTAGGCCTTTATTAACTTCGAACTGGTTTACCGGGGGTTAATGGAGGCCCAGTGCCAGGCGGTGCCCAATTTGTAGGGTTTGGGCCATTACTGTAGGTATTAGAGACTAACGTTTTGACTTTAACTCTTGATAAGCCTACAACTAGATTTATTTTCAAACACGGACTTGTAAAACTAGGAACACTAAGGAACTTAATATGGAAACCCTATGATCTTAAGATAGAGACTTAGTCAGGAGGCGAGTGAAGGTGAGATTGGGGAAATTTTGAATAAACCTTATCATATGTGCTATTTGATTGTATAAATTATATGGTATCAATAGATATACGATATAACTACTTCTACAGCCGTATTCATTCCTGCGTTCCAAGTGAGGCTCGATGAGAAAATTGTAAGAGATAGTAAGTAAAGTTATGGGATTTGAGGAAATTAAAAAAAAAGAATAAAAGACTTCAATAGATTAAATTGGAATTCGTTACGAGAAAGAGTAAAAAATGATTAGTAGAGGATGCAAAGTTAGATAATTTCATGTTGTCAAATCATGAAAATTCGTGACGATAGAGAATCATAAATTTTTTACTAGACTTACCAGTCAAAAAAATTATTGTGTGCCTTAAGGAGTTAAGAGTTTCTTAAGTAATCACATTATTGAATATTATCAATTTGAGAAATCAACTAAGTATATTTGGTATGCATTGAAGATTTTGAAACTTTTCAAGTTCCAGAGCACATATTAGTTGCATGTGGTAGGAAATGAATGTTCTAACATGTCCTTTAAGTATATACATGGAGTTAGATTCAATTTATTCATAAATAATGAGAAGTCCTTGCATGTGTTTCTAGAGGACCCACTTGGAATAATTTATATAAGGAAATTGATGTTGTTTGATAATAGAAAATAAATGAGAACTTTGTCTACGTATACATCCCTACATGAAAATTTGAATATGATTACTTGGGAAGGTAAAGTTTAAGAAAAATTAGTGAAGTGGCAGGGTAAATTGAGGGATGCATCAAATAAAAAAAATGAAAATTCTTAAGAGGAGCGAGTTAACGCAGACTCTAAGGAAGTAAAGTGTTGAGATGACTTGAGAGCTAATAAAGAAGGCATGTACGGACTCCTCTTGCTTTGAGGAAAGCTCTGGAGTAGTAGTGCTGGATTAGAAGCCCAAGTAACTCCACTTTAGTGACATTATTAATTCTTTTATAATCCTATGGTTGGTGAAGTTGACCACCACCATTGGGGACTTAGAAATTAATTAAGTGTTATGGGCAGATGTAGAGTCTGCGGATCATTTTAAAGGTTAGAGGCAACCTAAGTATAAATCCTACGAGATTTTACATCTCAAGATTCTCACGTATCTAGAATTGGTGCTGATGTGCCAGTAAACATACTGAAGGAAATTTTTGTACGAGTAGTGCATGTTATAAAAAAAATGGAAAGTAAAAGTTATCAGAGGGTTTAGATAAGACAAGAGTAACTCGCCTAGAAAGAAAAAATCATGATAGAAAAGGATGAGCACCTGTGAATAGAATGAATGAGTTGCTTGAAAAAGAACCTGAAATAGAGCTAGGTTTCTTCAAAATCTTGAAGGACGCCTATAGTGCTTCAGGGCTATGATCTTTCGAGACTATACTCAAATAATGTTATTAACTTGAATACAATGGCGTGTCTTAAGACTAATGATAGTTTAAGGTTTGAGTAGCTCACAACTTTAAAGAAAAGATATTGTGTTGTGGAAAAGTTAACTTAATGGAAATGTTTGAAGCATGATTTATTAGATGCTTGGAGAATAAGCATGATTGGGTTAGAAATGAACACAAAAAATGTTGTTCAAATAATCTAACATGATGGTTGACTCTCGCAGATTGTGAAGATTATATGATTGTAGATTCTTAAAGATGATGATACGCGAGTTGCCTGAATCTGTCTGTATTTTATTTTTTAAAGTTTACTAATACACTTGTAGTACGACTGAGCCAATTACCGATATTAAGCCTGGTTGGTGAGTTGGATGGTGTGCCAGTGTCCACTATTTAAGATTGCGATCCTTATATTTATTGCCAGGTTGGGGCAGAATTTTCCTTTACTGCTAAAGTGTTATTGACATTGATGGCCAACATATTACATCTAAGTATGGGTTTTCAGTCTGACGGTTAGACTGCATAATTGATCCAAGTTATTGGAATCAAGCTCATGTATGTATTACAAACTTAGTAGCAAGAGAGGAAGATTGATTGCTATGTGCATGATGTAAGTATGATTTTAGAGGTTGAGCTAAAGTGGCGTGGCTCCATTTTAGACTCTAAGAGATAGGCCTTGAAATTCTGGTAAGTAATGATATTGAAACATTGGAGTCCGTGATTGTTTAAGAATCACAATGAAAGGCTAAAAAGATAATATTTGGATTTAACACTGAATGATGGATAGGTCATTCAAACAATCAGAAGAGATCACCTAAAGTAAGATATAAGGATATTATATATTCGAGTTGAAGAGAAAATTTTACTAAAACATTTTCCGAGTTTAATGTAGTCGTGAGCGTACCTCCTTTCTAATTTCGAGGACGAAATTTTCTATTAGTTGGGAAGACTGTAACGACTCGTATTTTTAATTCATTAATTAATAGCTCATTACAAATCATTAGTGGTCAAATGCCTAATCGAGGGGTAAGTCGAAGTGTTCAAAAACTTATAAAAGAAAATAAATAAAATGATTTTAATTTTTGTCTGGCATAATACTGCGAGTACTATATGATATCGGGACTTGACGTGACTTAATTTAAATTAAGTGCGCGTGCAACGAGAAGACTATAAACCATCAATTTATTTAAATTGGCTAAGTGAGGACAAGGCTAGGGTTTGTGCATAATGCGTGTCAAGTTTGGAGTGTTACAATATGTGGACAAAGGGAACCTAAATAAATTGGGTCCTAATCCAAATTCTCACTCAACTAAATAAAAAGACGGGACAAAAACCCTAATTACTAGGTTACAACACAAAACCCTAGCTATAACACAACATACATACATATATTGAGAGAGAGGGAAGAGAGAGAGAGAGCCGACTGATAGAGGAGAGAGAGAAATCTCGCGAGTGAAGAGAGGTCCGACGGCACAAGGTGGTGGCGGCCGATGAGAACACTGGTGAGAGAGCAGCCGCGACAGCGAACAACAAGGCACGGAGGTATGGACGAGCGGCACCAGCTAGGCGCTGTGGCGCATTGATAGCGACAAAGGTGGGCGGTTCCACTGGCGAGGGTTTGGCGAGCCTTCAACACGACGGAGCTATGGCCAGTGCGGCACAAGCAGGCGAATGGATGGTCGACAGCAGCAGAGGACCAGCAGGCACGAACGCGGCTTGTTAGAGGAGGAACTCGCGGACAACGAGCTTGGAGGAGTTGTTGGCGTGGATGGCCAGCAAGACGCAAAGGACTCGACGTCGACGAGGAGCATCAGCTCTAGAAAGGATGGATGTCAGACAAGCAACTCGTAGATGCTGGTGCAGTGTGACGCAATGAACGATGAAGCTTAATAGCAGCTGCGTTGCTCGAGAAGAAGAAAGGTGTTCGTGCTCCAAAAGTTTTAGGAAAAAAATAGATCTAGTTTGGGTTCTTGAAAGAGAATTGGAATTGAAATCTACATTGATGGCATGGTGAGATCTCAACCCTCGCTACTTTTATTTGAGCAAGGCTTGGTTAATGAAAGTTAGTAAATGCTAGGGGGTTTTTCTCCTTGTTCTTGTGTCTAACTTTAAAAAGGGTTTGTTATTGAAAAATTTATATTGAAATGATTCTTATCGATGAATTAATCTTGTTGCTATGGTTAGTTGTGACTCATGATAAAAGCTTTTCATATTATTTACATATTGAACTTTGTTTTGAAGGTTTCGCACCTTGGAAATGGTTTTGGAAAATAATGCACTCTTTTGTTTGATGAAATTGTCAAAGAGGCATTCACTTGCTATTTGTAAGGAAATGCATGGAAAAGTGTAAAATTTGAGTCTTGTGGATTTCCGTATCGAACTTTGTCTCTATGATTTGATTTATCGAGTTTCCTCGGCATTATTTTAAAGTCTTGAAATGATTGTTACTTGTTCGCTTGGTTCGATAAAACTATTTTAAGTTGCTTACTATGTAAATGGTTCTTTAAATATGACTTTTGGTCTCATTGAAGTATATTTTAGTCTCATTATCGAACATGGTTGCGATTTATCAATTTTCGATAGGATGGAGACTAAGTCAAGGCATTAGAGAAGTTTTAATTGATTCATTTGAAAATGAACTTATTTCGATTAAGTTATAGATTTTTGACTAAATGCTATGATTTGGAGATTCAAAGTCGAACTTGACTCTTGTGCGGTGATTTAAATGTCTTTTGTGGTGATTAGTCGATTGCATTTGATTCATATTGGAAAACCAAGTCTTATTGAATTTTCCTTGTTCTGCTCCACAACATTCTTATTTTATTTGAGCCGCCGATTTTGATTTGAAGGAATGGTTTTAAAGTCGAGAATGAATTAAATAACCTAATTGATAATAAGGATGAATCCTTAATAGTATAAACTACCCTGAATGAGTTATAAATGAGTCTAAACAATGTGTGTTATACCTATATGCTTGTAGATACACGACGAGGACTTCAACTATTTGAAAGATTAATTTGACGTGGCGATCAATATGATTTTATTGTAAGTAAACCAATAAGAAATTCAATATTAATTATTTTCCTTTTGTTGCATATTTTGATGAAAATGCTATCTATTATTGGACTCTACTTCCTTACCGAGTGATCTAGGTCTAAGTGGTTAAGTTGAGTCATTGTTTACTCGTGGGTTGAGCATTCGAGTCGCGCTCATGGCTCCTAGACGAGATTGGATCCTCTGACAGAGCATCCGTCGTATGTCGTGGCTCCTCTTAGGATTTCAAGGATTCCATCGTGATTGAGCATCTGGTTGTGACTTTGGCTCCCTTTGGAATGTTTTCTTTGGCTACGGCTCAAGTGAGCCGGTAGTGCCGAATGGATTTAGTGCGATTGAAGATTCATCATCCCACCATACTAGTATTTGGCACTTATATGTTTTAAGCGGCTTTGCGCCTACGTGTAGAGTGTCACGACCACTTAGGCGCCTATCATTTGCTTTCGGGTCACTTGGTCGCTATCATTGACCATTGTAGTCTGTTTATCATGCGTTTTATTATTCTTTTCAGCTTCGTTTCCTTTCCTTCATGATTTATAAACTTACTTATTGTTTAATCTGAATTACTGTTGAACTTCTTCTGGATTTATTCACTAGAATTGTCTCCCCTTTTGGTGACAATTGCAGGCATAATCTCCGAGCTTGAGAACATTGATTTGCGGCATACGTAGGTCATTTGATGTATTTATATCACATGTATACTATTTTATAAATGGGTATTTAGGTTAAGAGATACGTGTATTTCCCCTCGTCACTATGATTTGTACATTGTAAATGTTTTACGGGTTTCCACAAAATAGCTTCCACAATTTGTTAACGTATTTTCATCGCATTTAAATTCCTCTGCAAATGACTTAATATATATACTCTGTTGTGTGGACTATTAGGTACTGAAGACTGGTTTGAGAGGCTGACTAGGCCTTTATTAACTCATAATAGGTTTACTGTGGGTTAATGGAGGCCTAGTGTCAGGCAGTGCCTAATTTGTAGGGTTGGAGCTGTCAGAGTTGGTATCAAAGACTAAGGTTTTGACTTTAGCTCTTGATAAGCCTATAACTAGATCAATTTGCGAACACGAACTTGTAGAACTAGGAACACCAAGGAACTTAGCGTGGAAACCCTATGATCTTAACATGGAAACTTAGTTGGGAGGCGAACGAAGGTGAGACTGGGAAATTTTGAATAAACATTATCATATATGCTATTTGATTGTATGAATTATATGGTATCGATAGATATACGCTATAACTACTTCTACAACTGTATTCATTCTTGCGTTCCAAGTGAGGCTCGATGAGAAAATTGTAAAAGATAGACAATAGAGTTATGGGATTCAAGGAAATTTTAAAAAAAAAGACTAAAAGACTTCAATAGATTAAATTGGAACTTGTTACTAGATAGAGTCGGAAATGATTAGTAAAGGATGCAAAGTTCAATAATTTCATGTTGTCAAATCATGAAAATTCGTGACGATAGAGAATCATAAATTATTTGCTAATATTTTCTCAATTTTATAACTATGTCAAGCATGATAATATGAAAATAAAATAAAATAAATCAAGGACACATAAACTGTGTAATTATTTTTTCTAATGATGTGACTATACCAGACTTACCAGTAAAAAAAACAATTATTGTTTACTTTAAGGAGTTAAAGTTTCCTAAGTAATCGCATTACTGGATATTATCAATTTGAGAGATCAACTAAGTATACTTGGTATGCATTGAAGATTTTGAAACTTTTCAAGTTCCAGAGCACATATTAGTTGCATTTGGTAAGAAAGGAATGTTCTAACTTGTCCTTGAAGTATATACATGGAGTTAGATTCAAGTTATTCATAAATAATGAGAAGTCCCTGCACTTGTTTCCAGAGGACCCACTTGGAATAATTTAATTAAGGAAATTGATGTTGTTTGATAATAGAAAATAAATGAGAATTTTGTCTACTTATGCATCGCTACATGAAAATCTGAATAGGATTACTTGGGAAGGTAAAGTTTAAGAAAAATTGGTGAAGTGACAGGGTAAAATAAGGGATGCATCAAATAAAAAAATTCAGGGTATTCTTGTACATAGCGCGCTAGGCGTGCTTGCTAGCGCGCTACCTGTATGTAGCACGCTAATAAGTATCAGTAGCTTGCTAAGAAAGTTACTAGCGTACTAGATATGGTTCTCAGCGAGGTAGGTGCTCTAGACAGCCTAATTTCTACATTTCCTTAATGCAAACTTAAATACCTTAAACAAGCTTAACACCCTAATAAAATATCTAAACACACTCTAAACCTTACTAAATGATACCAGGAGCCCTAGGGAAGAGTCCCGGGGGTTCGGGTACCTGTTTTGAGGCATCGGGAGGCCAGATTAACTAGGAAATTTGCGTATATTATAAGTAAACTGATTGAGAGATTTATTTACATTTCATTCGTACTATGCTATTCATTAACAATCATTTAGACTAATTTTTCTGTTATACTATATATGCCATGACTTGTTGTTCCATCTCATTTCTTGAGTTTGTTATCATGGCATTTTTTGTTGATTAAGTGGTTTCATTTATTCTAAATCATGCGCTATATCATTCTTGATTGTCGAGGAATTTAGTCAATTGAAATAGCATGCTATTAGGTAGTTGATTTTATGGTATTGAAAATCCATTTTATTTGTGCATTAGTTTTGCAATTACATTATTGGATTCCTAAACTGTGTCATTCTGTGAATTATGAAAGTAGTTCTTATATTTAGGACCATGACATGATAGAGATGAGCGTGAAACATGTAGTCACTAGATTTTTGGGTTGTCAGGATCTCACCACTAGCTTGTTCAGCAAACGAGTTTTTGGACCCGTGGTTGTTGCCAAGTATACATCACATGTGAGGGGCACTTGTGAGTATTTATTTTTGTGATAGGTATTTGTGTGGATGTGAAGAGATTCATGAGATTGTTTGTACCATAAATAGTGGAATAAGGTTGACGTGATGTAACTCACGACCCTAGATCATTACTGCTTAGCCAAGTGTTAGTTTCATATTGTTTAACTGAAGTATCTTATTGCATGATTCTTTTTCAGCATAGTTGCCATTGTTATGCTTTCAATTACTTATTTTATATTTGGAAATATGGATAAATGTCTCTTATTCTTACTTTCTACTATCTGTACTCGTCGTCCTCTTTCTGATGGTTGGTGCAAATCCATTGAGTAGTAGACCAGGCAAAGATAAGATCGACAACTACCTCTAAGCGATTGGAGTGTTTGTACATATGATATTATAGGTTTTTGATTTTGTTGTTTGACTTTTATATATGTCTTTTAAATACTTTTGGGGCTATATATATGGGACTAAGGCTTAATAATGGGATTAGGCTGGGCGGTGCCCTAATTTGAGAAGGGATCGCCACAGTTGGTGTTAAAGCCAATTTTAAAAATAAACTTGAATAAAACACAAATTTTAGTTATGGAAACCACATGATACTTGCCTAGAAACCATTAGTTGGGAAGTGATTGAAAGTGTTAGGGACTTTTATATGTACATGTTAGTTTCTATATGTATATATATGCGATATCTATGTAGTAAATGATTCTTATTCGCTATCAACTTGCTGACACCAACGATTGATTCACAGGATAGCAGGAATGCACGTACTAGTGGCAGCTAACCTCCTATTCCATTTTGTGGTGATTATTAGAAGGTGTCTAATCGAGTTGCTGCTCAAGGACAATAGTTAGCTGACTTTATCGCCATGATGACAACTTATTTTGCACCACTAGCACAAACACCAGTGACACCAAAGCTTCCTACTGCGACACCAGTAGCTCTGATGGTACATATTATACCGCTAGTGACATTGACATCCATATAGACAATTGTTACACCGTCTCCCACTCGTACATCTTCTAGTACACCAGTAGAGGTTTAGTCTGTGATTGATTTCATCAGACTGAAGCCATTTAATTTGATGGATAGAGAGACTTCGAGAAGATTAAGAAATGGATATTGTCTCTAGAGAAGATTCACAGGGTTTTGAGGATTGAGGATAGACTTCAGGCTGAGATTTCATTGCATATACTTTAAAGAGAAGCTGATGTTCGGCAGCGTGCAATGATAGCTTCTGTAAAAATTTTAAGTGATGGGATGCATTCAAAAAGAAGTTTTATCAGCAACACTTCCCACCTGCAAAATTGAAGAGGTTGAATAAGGAGTTCATGAACCTGAGAGTAGGAGTTTATGAGTCGGTGATGAGTTGTACAGACAAATATGGTTATCTGAGGCTGTTTGCTAGAGATCTAGTAAGAGATGAATCTGAGGATGCATTTCATTTCAAAGATAGACTAAGGCAAGTAAAGGGTTTTATGTGATCATTTCAGGTTCTAGGATCTTGGGGCACCGTTAGGACCAACATTATCATTTGATCAGGTCATAGAGTTTTTAAAAAGGAGACATAGTGGCAAAGGACAAAGGAGATAGGAGATAGGTTCTTAAGGATTGGGGGCAGCCACATCAGCTGTATCATATGTATCATATCGTACTCCATTGTAGAGTATAGTTAGTAGACCCCTTGCCACTTCCAATCAAACCAGCTTTGCCAGCTCCTACTACTTTACTAGCTATTCTAGTACCACCAGCACCACATCAACAGTAGTAGGGTGTAGAGGCCGAGACAAAGGTGGAGGTAGAGGTCGGGATGGTTCTCGACAAGGGCAGAGATAGGCACATGCCTAGGATCAGGCTAAAGAACAGCGCATGCCGATCACATGTTATAGGTGGGCAGGTTGGGCACATGTTGAGAGATTATCCGCATACGATAGCAGTATTTCCATCGTATAGTCAATAGGGAGTACACTTTGTAGAACAGCCAGGTGTCATGCCACACGAGTTCTTACTAAGGGTACGATTTTTCTTTTTGGTAGAGTTTTATATGTCTTGTTTGATTCAGGTTCAATACCTTTCATTTCTAGTCGCATGATAGGCATTCTTGAATTGACACCGGTTAAAGTTAGTGTACATTTGATTTTGAGTACCGTAGCCAGAGATAGGTTTACCCTAATTATCTTATTAAGGGATGTCCAGTAGAGATAGACATGGTAGGGTTACCTGCAAACTTCAGAGTGCTCGAGTTTTTAGATTTCATCGTGTTGTTAAGGATGGATTTATAGCAGTATATCACACTCATCGATTATTTGAGTAAGACAATGTATTTGAGATCCCAATGCGTCCAATGTTCATATATAGTGGTAGTACACTGAGAGCCGATGGCACGAGAGGTCGACTTGCAGCTAGTGGAGAAATGAAGACTTAGGTATTATTATACGTAGTAGTAGAGAGTGAGGGACCCAGACTTGAGGAGACTCTGGTTGCATGCGTGTGACGTGTTTCTAGAGGATTTACCTGGTTTACCTCCACCAAGTAAGATAGACTTCATCATTATGTTAGTACTAGGAATAAGACCTATTTCTATATCATCGTACTGCATGGCTCAAAGAGTTGGAGGAGTTAAGGAGTCAGCTCCTGGATTTAGGATAGAAGGGGTCATCACACCTTTTATGTCTCCATGGGGAGTGCCCATCTAGTTTGTGAATAAAAAAAATGTTACTTTGAGACTATGTATCGACTACAGACAGTTGAACTAGGTCTCATTAAGAAATATGTATCCACTACCGTGTATTGATGACTTGATCAGATAAGAGGAGCATAGTTTTTCTCCAAGATAGACCTACGATCAGGGTATCATTAGCTTATGATTAGGGATAAGGATAGGTCCAAGGCAATATTCAACATGAGATATGGACTTTATCAGTTCACGCTCATGCTATTTGGGTTAAACAACGCCCTCGCCATGTTTATAGATTTAATGCATAGGGTGATGAAAAAACTTCTTAATTGCTTTGTGAAAGTTTTCATCGATGATATATTAATATATTCAGGGACTCGAGAGGATCACAAGTATTACTTAAGGGAGACGTTGCAGACTTTGAGGGAGCACAAACTGTACGCCAAGTTCAGCAAGTGTGATTTTTGGCCCAAAGGTCAATTTTTTAGGTCATATTTTTGGAGCAACATTTATTGCAGTGGATTCGGCTAAGATTCAAGCTATTATGGATTGGTCGGCACCGACGCCAGTTACAGAGATCATGAGTTTTCAACGGTTAGAAAGGTATTATTGCATGTTCATCAAAGACTTGTCAAAGATTATTTTATCGATTAACAGATTGACCGAGAAGAACACCATATTTGATTGGTCTGGGAGTGCAAGTAGGCATTTTATCTGCTAAAGAGGTTCACCAAGACACTAGTATTAATATTACCAGAGGCTGGATATGGATTCTTAGTATATACAAATGCTTCTTATAAGGGTTTAGGTTGTGTTGATATAGGACAAATAGATAGTGGCTTATGCCTCTAAATAACTAAAGTTACATGAGAAAAATTATCCTACGCATGATTTTAAGTTGGCGACGGTGGTGTTTGCTCGAAGATATGAAGACATCATCTGCATGGAAATAGATTAATACTTTACACTGATCATATGAGTTTGGAGTATCTTTTAACATTGAAAGAGTTAAACATGAGACAATGCAGATGGTTAGAGTTCCTAAAGGACTACAACTTTTCTCTAGAGTATTACCAAGGAAAAAGGTAACGTAGTTATAGACGTGATGAGTAAGATACTGACTGGATATGCCGAGGTTGTCAGATGTTATATGACAAATAAGCATGGATTACTCGGGGCAGTGATGATGATGAGTCAGTCAGCTATTCCTATAGACACTCGAGTGATGATATGAGCGAAGATGAGGTTACAAAGAATGTCTACATAGACTGTCAGTGTGTCACAAAGACGATATCTTGTACTTGAGGTTTATTGAGTTAGCTTAGAGTATTAATTGTGTTGATTGGACAGAGATGAGAGATCAGTGTCTGAGATTCAAAGGAATCTTGTGGATACTATCAATGGTAAAGCTGAGAGATGAGATTCTTCAGGATTCACACTTTCCCTGTTCACTATTCATCCACGCAGGACTTACATGTATCATGACATTAGGAGACATTTTTGGTGGCCTAGGATGAAAGTGGACGTATTGGAGTTCATCAAAAATTGTGGGATTTTCCAGTAGGTGAAAGTTGAGCATCGTAGACCTGGAGGGTTGTTACAACTGTTTCCCATTCCATAATGGAAGTGGGAAGACATTACCATAGAAATTGTTAGAGGATTACCGAGGACTACTAGATGAAATGATTTTATCTGGGCAATTATAGATAGATTGACGAAATCTGCCCATTTTTACCAGTCGCAGCTCTTTACACATTTGACCAGTTGAGTGTATTGTTCAAGAGAGAAAGATTATCAGGCTGCATGGGGTACCTTGACTATCACGTCAGACAGATATGCTATGTATACATCTAGGACACGATAGATTATGCAAGAGCGGCATGGTATGCGCCTATAATTCTGCACAATCTTGCACCCTCAGACTGATGGGTAGACTAGGAGGTTGATTCAGGTTCTCGAAGATATGCTTCGAACATGCGTACTTAAGTTTGACAGATCTTAAGAGGAGTACCTACCATTCTGTGAGTTTGCATACAAAAATAGTCAACAGGCTAGCATTGAGATTATGCCATTTGAGGCTTTATATGGCAGATTGTATTGCTCGCCATTATGATGGGCTGAGTCGGAGGACTGAGAGCTAGTGGGGCTTGAAACTGTTGTTGATCATATGAAGAAGGTACGACAGACTCGTTAGAGGCTTAAAAGGGCCCAAGAGATGGAGAAGAAGTATGCAAACACTTATTTTAGCGATCTCACATATAATGAAGAAGTTTTTTGTGTATTTGAAGGGTTTTCCTTGAAAGGTCTTTAAAGAATTGGTTTGAAAGGCAAGTTACCACTGAGATTCATCGGGCATTTCAAAATCAAGAATCGGGTCGAAAAGGTTGCTTATGAGCTTGAGTTACCTCCACATATGTTAGGGATTCATCCAATTTTCCATATTCCTATGCTTGGGCTGGCTAAATTGAAGGCATGCGTACGACCGACGGCTAACTTAAGCCTGATTGACTTGAGTGAGGATGTACTTATGAGGAGCGGCCAATATAGATTAGCCTCGAAATGGATGTAAAGATTAAGATCAATGGCTATAAATCAATCTTATACATATAAATGGATGAGATAACCATGCTAATAACTTACATTACATACCGTAGAAGAGAAGGAAGAACTGGAGAGAATATCAGAGAGATCAGTAGAGGTGAAGGGAAGTTGGTGAATTTGAAGAACTTGGATCAAGCTAGATATGTTGTACAACTTGGTAATTTGATATACACCTTTTGTTTTGCGTAAATTTATGATTTGATGATGTATATATGAAATGTAGGCTGTTGTTTTAATTATGGAGGATGTGTTGGGTCTTTAGTAGGGGAGAATAGAGAATCAAGGCTTTGGGAATGGCCACGTGGAGGAGAAAACTCAAAACTTGAAGTACAGAATTATGCGTTATCGTGCACATAGCGTGCTACCTATGTGTAGCGCGCTAATAAAGTTACTAGCACACTTGATATGCTACCCATCGCGCTACAATAGGTGCTTTGGACACCATAATTTATATTAATTCAAACTAAAACACCTTAAAAAAACTTAGCACCCTTACAGAAGGTCTAAGCACACTCTAAACCATGCTAAATGATACCAGGAGCCTAGGGAAGAGTCTCGGGGTTTGGGTACACTTTTTGAGGTGTCGAGAGGTCGGATTAGCTAGGAAATTTGAGTAGATTTTAAGTAAATTGATTGAGATATTTATTTACATTTCATTCCTATTATGCTATTCATTTACAGTCATTTAGACAAATTTATCTGCAGTACTCTAAATGCCATGACTTATTGTTCCATCTCATTTCATGAGTTTGCTTTTATAGCATTGTTTGTTGATTAAGTAGCTTCATTGATTCTAAATCACGTGATATGTCATTCTTGATTATTGAGGAATTTAGTCAATCGAAATAACATGCTATTAGGTAGTTGATTTATGGTATTGAAAATCCATTTTATTTTTTCATTAGTTATGCAATTACATTGTTAGATCTCTAAACTGTGTCATTTCTTGAATTATGAAAGTAGTTTTTGTATACAGGACTATGATATGATAAAGATGAGTGCGGGACACAAAGTCACTTGATTTTTCAGGGTTGTTGAGATCTCACTACTAGCTTGTGCAGAACATAGGCTATGGGACCCAGGGTTGTTGATAAGTATATATCATATGTGAGGGGCATTTGTGAGTATTTATTTATGTGATGGGCATTTGTGAGGATGTGAAGGCTTTCATGGGATTGTTTTATGCCCTAAATAGTGGAATAAAGCTGACATGATGTTACTCACGGTCGATTAACCCTAGATCATTACTGCTTAGCCGAGTGTCAATTTCGTATTGTTTAACTAAAATATCTTATAACATGATTCATTTTCAGCGTAGTTGTTATTATTATGATTTCAAATACTTGTTGTATATTTGGAAATCTGGATAAATATCTGTAAGTATTTCTACTTTCTTATATTCACCATTCTTTTTATTGTGGTGGATGTAAATCCATCGAGTAGCAGACCAGGTAAAGAGAAGATGGATGACTACATCTAAAACCTTGGAGTGCTGCTACATCTGATATTGTAGGCTTTTGTTTTTGTTGTATGACTTATATATATGTTTTTTATACACTTTTAGGGTTGTATATATGGGATTAAGGTTAATGATGGGATTAGGCCGAGCAGTGCCCTAATTTGAGAAGGGATCGTCACAAATTTATCAATTGACTTCAATGAAGTCATCTCTTCGCTCTGCCCTTGCTTCCCTTGTTACACTTATTGATCGAAGCCTAGAGGTAACTTTAGTGTGTTATCAGGATTTCCATATGAGAACTTGGGGTTGTTATATCCTTGAAAAACCATTGAGGAACCATTCCTCTTGACCTAAAGTTGTTTCCATATCTCTGGTTGTTCATGAAGTTGACCTCAAGCTCTTTTCCTTGGTGCATGTCCATTTGGTTAACCACCATGACTTGGTGATTAAAGGTTTGATGTATAGCTTGCACTTGTGGACTTTATTGTCCCATTTGAAGCTTCACCATATGACTGCTCAGGTTAGATAGTTGTGGAATAATCGCGGCTTACGAATCAATCTCTTATACGCCTATTGGTTTCCTCAGTGTGGAATGAGTACTGACTGTAGAGTTCTGAGACATAATATCTAGAATATCTAATGCTCTATCCTTATCCTTGGTTAATCAAGAACCACCTACTGCAACATCCATTAATGTTATCGTGTTGTGATTCATCCCATAATAGAAAAGATGTAGTTGTGCCCATTTAACGTATCCATGTCATGTACATCTCCTCAGCATCTCCTTGAATCTTTCAGAAGAATCTCCAAGAGATTTGACATCCTCTTGCTTGAATTAATTGATTTCCAATTTCCTTTCGCTGACTTTCACTCGGGGAAATAACTTGTCTAAAAATCCTTCATTGATTTTCGCCCATGAAGTCTTATTCCCTGTGTTCAGTCCTTGGCAATAGGATTTGGTTTTTCCACCCAATTAGATTGGGAAAATTCTCATCATGATCACCTCCTTTGTAACTCCAATAATGTGCACGGTATCGCACTTCTCCAAGAAATTCTCTACATATGCAATTGGATCTTCATTCGCTAACCCGTTCAACCGACTATTCTGCATCATGTTGGTTAGAGACGGTTTCAGTTTGAACTCTATGGTTGGGCTTGAGAGAGTCACGAAGACATCTCTATCTCTGCTCTATGTCCTGCAATACCGGATCACCTTCAAGTTGGTTATTCCCTCAACCAGTTTTTTGGTATCGTGCTTGATCTTTTGCCATTTTGATTCCTTTATTTTTCTTTTCTTTGTTGGTTCTGTCAATCTCAGGGTCATAAGGCACTAAGTGCTTCTCTCCTTTATTACGCATGCACTAATTCTCTCTGAAAAGAAAACACAAAATATCATGTGCAGATTTTCAAACTTGAAACTTAAACCTTTAATTTTTTTTATGAACTAGAAAGTATATTACTTAATGTAAAACTTAACGATTTTGCAAACTAACTAAACTAGAGTGGCTACATATCCTCGACAATAGCGCCAAAAACTTGATAATTAAAGCGATAGTATAATGGCTCGATTGTAGAAATAATGTGATCAACTTATGTTGATTACGAATATTGTCCTCAGGGAAAGTTTTATTGCACTCAGTATACTTAGTCATTTTTTACTCTATTGCTAAGGAAATCCTTTTTTAATATATTTTAAACTAAACTATTCTATTTTAACAAAATAATGTAAATTACTTGTACTCTTATATTAAGAATATCTTAGTTCACAACTTCACATAGGTAATGAATAACTATGCTTTTCAAGTCACTTCTTTCAACTTCATTATGTTTGTGTAATGTTCAATCAGAATAGACAAATTTCCTTCAAATCTACTTCAACCCATTGTCGTGACGGTATAGATTTTAATATGCAAACTAGAACTCCACCTATCGGTGTGAATAACGTAAGTTCCACATTGCTTTAAGTTCTAAATCTTTTGATTCATAACCAATTAAGTTTACTATCTGTGCCTCCCTAAGTAATAACTATCTATAGATGTTATATAATTTACAATTGTATCGTCCATATCCAGCTTAAAAGCTCCAATGACCATCGTAACTCCTAAAACCTATAATCAACAAATACGTGATCAAGATGTTCATAGCATTACGTCTAGAATCAATACAAGCTCTAATAACTGCACTATTTAACTTTATAACCAATTCAAACTACTTTAGCATTGCTTTCATACCATAGGATCCATTGATCCTTAAGATAAATGAACTACTCAGACATCGTTGAAGTAAACATACACATCATGGTATTCATTAAAATCAAAGATTAAACAAAATAACTTTAATTAATTCAAGAAAACAATACCGAATAACCACATGTAAGTCTTCAATGTGTTTTCCTATGAACTCTTCTTAATACTCATGAACAATGTAAGACTATACTAAACTATCTTAATTGGTTGCTCTTAATGAAAATTGGTAAAATGTTGAGTTTACCGCGTTCTAATACCTATTTGTACTCCAACGACACTTTAGAATTCAATTAGAGACCCTAATAAACAATTCCAAATGAAATAAAACTCTGAACTTTCTATTTTCTATGTCTCTGTGTTGTACATAAGTAATCCAGCATTGTCTTTGTAAAGCTATGTCACTGCCACAACTTCGACCTCTCTATATGCATTTTCCTCACTCATTTAACTTGGTGCCCTGTGTAGACCACCCCAGCGCCGTCCCTTGTAGACTTACGGTGCTGTCATTAGCCGGAATTGCTTTCTCACTTTTCTTCTCTTTTTAATTCTCCACGCCTTGCCCACGTTGTCTAGTCATGTACCACAACATCAAGCATCCTTGCCACGATGTCAATCAAATTTTTGTACATTTTATCCTCGTTTCATCTCTAAATCAATCCGTTGTCTCATTTATACCTTGTATACAAAAAATACATAAGTACCATTAATTGAAGCTCATTTCATGATATTTGTGTTTGGTTTTTGAGGTTCATACGCAACGAAAAATTCAAAACAAATTTTAAAAAGCCCCAACATAATCGAAAATAAGTTCCATTAAACTAAATCTACGAAAGTAAATCATACCTTATTCCGTGATTTCTTTTTCTGATTGTTCATTTCCAAGACGTTCAAGTGCACGTCCTTTATCAGAAATCCACACACGAACGGTGACCATAATTTGGAGTGCTAGCCCCATGAGAGATTGAAAACGGTTTTTTTCTTTCTCTCCCTAATTCCAGAGAACTCGAAAATTGTAAAAAGAAAATCTTATTTTGTTTTTAAAGTTTCACCCTTTATTTATATGCGTAGATAAGCCCTCACTTAAAATCCTATTCGTAATACAACTATTGTATTTATGCAGTTTAAGCAAATTACACATACACCCATATTAATAAGTTATCATCTAACAAATTGTAAGAGCTTTTATGTAATGAATTTTATCATATAAAACTCATTACTCTGGACCAATTGAAATTATGCAAAGTCATTCTTTGTGTGCGACCCAATAGGTTCATGCGACATTGGCAGTGAACCAAATACTATTTTGGTACACAAGTCATAAGAGTTCTCTAGCTAGACATTATGACTATCCAAGTAATATGAATATCAACATCGATACAACCTAATTAATAACATATATCATGTCCTTTTGTCGTGCGATATCCTTTGATTAAACATAAGGCATGGAAACTCACCCTTAATGTTCAATCGTACTAGTCTCGATCTTTAGGTAAACTGAAAAACATCCAAGTGACATTGATCATTTCAATTCACATGGACTTGGCCATTATCAGTATATCTTATCGAATGATCCACTGATATATCTCTCTATACGAGATTGACAAATTTTATCTTGATTACACACCTTCACATATTATTCACTCGGTAACCAATCAAAATCTTTATAATTTTCTGGTTAAAGACAACATTTAATGGTGTCAATTATCATGCTCATAATATTGAAGTGTATGGTAATCTCAAGTCGAATGACTAAATGATATACCTATAATGAGTAACACCTATGACTTAATCCATGTGGTGTTCTCATAGCGGGTCGGTCCAGCACCTTATTCCCTAACAAGTACTCATGATCTTTATTTGTATCCTTATACGCATGATCATCACATGACCATCAATCAGGATTCACACTAGTCTTAATTCATTATAGTTCTTAGTATAATGATCGACTAGGGACATTTATGATATTTCAACAAATACCCATGGATCTTACTATAAGGTAAACAAGCAATCACTTATAATAAAACAACAAATAAAACCTCTATTTATTAACTAAAATTATAAGATAAACATTGTTTGCAGATTGACTTAGGCACATGCCCTAACAATTTATACTAAATATACAATTAAATTAATACTATGTAAGTTTAAATAATCACTTATCAGATATAATCGACGCTTAGGTAGTGGAAAGTATCTTGATAATTCTACGACTATGACTACGTAAATCATGCTAATGTATAAGTCACATACTATCTCATTCAACCTCTTTGCAACGTATTTTTAATAAGGTTGTACAATACATACCTTGATGTTAAAGGGAGTGACTACTCATCCTAATAATGTCAAGCCTTGCTTGCTTTCATTTTCAATCCTTTGAAGAGTCATGCATCTGACCTATAGATTACATGTCTCTTACGTTTCCTACCAAGATGACAGGCCTAATACTTACAACAAAAGTTATCATACTTACTTCAAGTTAATCTCTTTACCTTCTCTCATAGACTTCATGAATTAAGACCCTTCTCTCCATCCTTAACATGCACTTAGAGCCTTCAAATTCATGTCATATTCAACCCCAATTTTACTTGCAGACTCTATCTCAACTTGTACTCTTGATTTGTTTCCCGACATTAAAGAAGAGGCGGAGGTACCCCACCAACCTCGTGGATTATGAAGAAATCGCAACACTCCAGTGGAGGTACTTGGGATTTTGTTTCAACATGACTGCTCTAGTGCCCTGGTCGGGGCAAAAAGAGTTTGTACTTACTTTCCCCACAGTCTTGAGTCATCTCAACACTCTATGTTTCTATAAAATCCACTAATAACCTGTTTGTTTCACATCTTTTACATATTCATTATCGTTAACCTAACTACCTCCAAAATGTCGTTTACCACCAACCGAATACAGATATTTTTTAGTTGAGCTCGAGTCTAGGTCCTTACTTTTACTTGATGCTCGACGAAGTTTAAACTTCCTCGATTTAAATGTTGGGTTTTGGGGTTCATTCGCAGCGAAAAATTCAAAACAATTTTTGAAATTCCCCAACAAGATCGAGAATGAGTTCCATTAAACTAGACCTATAAAAGTAAACCATACCTCAATTTGTGTTTTCCTTCTCTAATTGTTTGATCTCTAAGACGTTCAAGCACGCGTCCACTTTTGAAAATCCACTCATGAATGGTGACCACAATTTGGAGTGCTAGCCCCAAAAGAGATAGAAAATTTTTTTCTTTTTCTCCTAAAATTTAGAGAACTCAAAAATAGCAAAAACAAAATCTTATTTCGTTTAAGGGTTTCAACCTCTATTTATATGTGTAGATAAACTCACTTAAAAAAACCTATTCGTAGTACAACTATTGTATTTAGACAATTCAAGCAAATTACACTAATGCCGATATTAATAAGTTATCGTATAAAAAATTGTAATGGCATTTATGTCATGAATTTTATCATATAAAATTCATTACTCTCGACCAATTGAAATTGCACAAAGCCATTCTTTGTGTGCGACCCAATAGGTTCATGCATCGTTGGTAGTGAACCAAAACCAGTTTGGTACACAAGTCATAAGCGGTCTCTAGTAAAGCATTATGACTTCCCAAGTAGCATGAATATCAAAATCGATACAACCTAATGAGTAACATATATCATATCTTTTTGTTGGCGATATCATTTGATTAAACATAAGGCATGGAAAGTAATCATTAATGTTCAATCGTACTACTCTTGATCTTTAGGTAGACTTAAAAATACCCAAGTGACATTGATTCTATCAATTCACATGGATTTGGCTATTATTTGTCTATCAAATCGAGGGATCCGTTTATATTTTTTTCTATACGAGATTGACAAATTCTATTTTAATTACACACCTTCATATATTATTCATATAATAATCAATCACAATCTTTATAATCGCCCGTTTAAAGAAAACGTTTGATTTTTTCAAATTACCATGCTCTTAATATTGAATTCTATGATTATCTCAAGTCAAAGGACTAAATGATATACCTATCATGAGTAACACTTATGACTTAATTCATGTCGTGTTCTTGTAGCGGGTCGTTCCAGTACCTTGTTCCGTAAAAAGTAATCATGATCTTGATTCGTATCTCTATACACATGATCATCACATGACCATCAATAAAGATTCACACTAGTCTTAATTCATTATAGTTCTAATATAATGACTGAATAGGGATATTTAGGATATTTCAACAAATACCGATGGGTCTTTTTATAAGGTAAACATGCAATCACTTATAATAAAACAACAAAAAAACCTCTATTTTATTAACTAAAATTACAAGATAAACAATGTTTGTAGATTGACCTAGTGCATATTCCCCAACATTACATACTCAAGGTCAGTCTTGATGTCTCTTATTCGATACTGCTGGAAAATAGGAAAATTTAGATTGTAGGAAATCATTCTCTATTGTAGTTCCTCATTCTCTATTTGATAAGTCAGTAATTAGAAAGTGTTTATAACATATTTTAATGTGATTTTGGATGTAAACAACAATATTACACTGGTTTTCTCTTGTTTGTAGTGATTTCAGGTTATAATTAGATTATGTGAAGAAATGAAAGAAAAGGGAAGAAAATGAAGAATTTAGTCTGGTGGAGAAAGTGCACAGCGAGTTAGCAGCAAATCAAGAATGAACTTGAAATCATTGTTGACAAATCAATAGTGAATCACAATTTATATAGGAATCACCAGAAAAAATCAATGATGGACATAAGCTTATTTCCACCAATTTGGTCAGAACATCAAGAATTAAGTGGAGTCAGTCAGGAATCACTGGAGCCGATTTTGAGAATTTTAGATAAGCACAATGAGTTTGAGTTAGTTTAGGATATGTACTACCTGGATTACTATATATATTTAGGCTTCAAAATCAATTGCTCTTGAGCACCCTAGATCAATTTTCATTACTCTCGGAGTCATATTTACTAGTTTTTATTTAGTTTTTATTTATTGTTTAGTGCTTTTGGAAACGATCTAAAGATTCCAGGTATTCAGTAAGAGGTAATCAACTATGTCTTGTACCTACATTATTGTGATGTTTTTTATGAATATGAGTAAGTAGTTTATTAATCTAAACAAAGTCAGAACATGAACTTTATTCGTTTTATGATTTAGTCATAATGAAGATTGATTTGCACTTAATGCTTTAAACTAATCGTATTCTTCGATTCACTGATTTAAAAGATTAGTATTTGCAGATTATAATCATGAAGATTTGTATTGCATAGATATTCTAGAATGTATATTATGATATTTGGATTCTATATCTAATTTAAAACAGTAACTAGGATTGTTTGAAGAGGTCTTTTATCGTGTAGATATCCTACATGGACTGAGATCTAAGTTTAATATTGAAGTGGCTTTTCGAAGGTACTTGGATTAGTAGTTCAAAGTTTTCACGAAACTTAATGCCATTTTATTGTCAAATTAATTTCTTTGAGCTTTTGAATGATTAATTCAATAAAATTAGGATGCGACTTTTCCATTGATATAAGGAGAACTGATGGTTTGTTAAAGACTATATACTTATGATTTCAGTTTAATGATTTAAAAATACTTTATAAAAAGATTAAAATATGGTTATGACTATAATTTAAGTAATATATTTGGATACAAGATGGATTAATGTTTCATCGTTTTGGATATTAGTTTTGATGTTTGTTTTATATTGAATTGAATTTAGTGAATTTTATTTGTGTTAGTTAAGTTAGTTCAATTACTTTAATTAATTATTATAGTTTGATTAAGTGAATTTTAATTCTTATTTTAATTAAATTAATTAGATTAAAGTAAAAATAAAAACCCTAGGAAAATTTTTTCCTAACAAAGTCTCCAAAATCCTTCTGGAGATGATTCATCTTATCACTACTACAAATATTAAGGATATACAGGAAATTTATTGCACACACTTGACACGTGTTAATTTTTGGCGACGTTACCAAGGATTTTTACATAACTTCTTGGGAGTTTTAGAGGTTGTATGGTCTACCCACTTCATCATTATAATTCCACAGAACCTTTACATCCATTTGATCTTGAGGTAGATAGGACTTTCAATCGTAATTTAAGAAAACAACAACGTAGAGAACGCGAAACTACCACAATAGAAGCCAATAATAACATTAATATTATTAATAATAATGAAAATAGAGAACATACTTTTAGTAAAGCTAATCAAAATATTACTGCTTATGAACCAATGTTTATTGCATATCTTGATGGATTTCCTCAATTTGAACTAAGATCTGGATTACTTAGTGCCTTACCTAATTCCTATGGTAAAGACAATGAAGACCCCCCTTCCCAAAATTTATAAGGGAATACCAACAAAAAGTCAATGGGATGATACTGATAAGTGATTATTTATATTTATATATAGCATTAATTTAAGAGTATTTTTAGTATAAATATCCCAAAAGACCTCTAATTGATGGTATTTATGTATTTTCTAGCACACAAGGTATAAAGGAAGGAAATGAGTGAATTAGAGAAGAAACGTAGCTAAAACACACCAAAGTAGGTATAGCGCTGTTGTTAAGTAGTGTGGCACTGTAGGAGTTGCACACACAACAGAGGAGAGCAAGGCAAGTGAAGAAAATGAGAAAGAATGGTCGGCGTGGTGGCAGCGTCGTGGAAATCAAGGAACGACGTCTGGGATAAACAAGGACAACGCCATGACCACTTAAGGAAAAGTTTGCACACAGGATGCTCAGCGCAGTGGAGACACCGTGAGATTATACACACAACACTGAGACTTAAGTGACAATGCCGAGAAGAAAAAAAAAGGTAGTAGAGTTCTATTTCTTGTTAAAATTGTCAAGTAGGGTTTCCAGTTGTTTTAAAACATTATTCGGATTATAAATAAACAGGAGAATTAGGTAAAGTTACCAATTACCATAAATTAGCCGCCATTAGCAATAGTTTAGCATATGCTTTCTTTATTCTTAAATATTAAGAAGGTTTGTGAAGAGAAGACATTGAAGATTCACGTGTGGGGATTCGAGTATTTTTTTATTGTTTTAATAGAAAGTTATTTCAGTATATCTCTGATTTCAATGAATACCATTATGTGCTTGTTTGTTTCAATGAAGTATGAGTAGTTTATTAATCTTAAGGATCAATGGATCATATGGCATGAATGTTATGCTATAAACATGACTAGATTAGATGAATATAAAGTGCAATGGTTAGAATTCGTATTTATTCTTCGCGTAATGCTACAAACATCTTGATTATGTGTTTGTGAATATTAGGTTTTAGAAGTTATCATGGCCATTGAAACTTTTATGCCTGGATATATATGGTAGAACTGTAAAATATACAACATTAAGCGATAGTTGTTTGATTAGGGAGGTACGAATAGTAAACTTAATTTGTTATGAATCTAAAGATTATTGTCAAGTTAATAAAAACAAAAAAAAGGAAAAAAAAGGCTTAAGTTTCAGGTGTGACTTTCTGTACTTGATCTTTTGTGTTTTCTTTTTGGAGATAACTAGTGCATGTATAGTAAAGGAGAGAAGGACTTAGTGCCTTACAAACCTGAGATTGACAGATGCAATAATAGAAAAAAAAGGAATGAATATGGTTGAGGATCAAGTAAGAAACAAACAATTGGGCCAAGGGAATAACCAACCCGAAGGTCATCTCGTGGTGCATGACATAGTGCGAGGATAAAGATGCCTTCGTGACCACTTCAAGCCAAAAGTTCAGGAGACTTACAATGGAGTGATGAGGCTTCCAGCCAAAACCATCGAGTTCGAACTGAGACTATCTCTAATCAACTTGGCATAAAATAACTTGTTCAACGAGCTAGCTAATGAAGATCCAGTTGCTCATGTAGAGATTTTTTTGGAGAAATGCGACACCTTGCACGTTACCGGAGTTACACAAGAAGTGATCAGGATGAGAATTTTTCCATTTTAATTAGGTAGAAAAGACAAATCATGTTTCCAAGGCTTGAATGCAGGGAGTATGCCCTCGTGAGCGGAAATCAATGAAATATTTCTAAATAAGTTTTTTCCCTAATGAAGGTCAATGAAAGGAAGCTAGAAATTAATCAATTTTAGCAGGAAGATGTCGAGTCTCTTGGTGACGGTTGGACAAGATTCAAGGAGATCCTGAGGAAATGTCCAAGACATGGATACGTGAAATGGGCACAACTTTATATTTTTTACTATGGGATGAACCACAACACAAGAACACTAGTAGATGCCATAGCAGATGGTTCTTAAAGGTTTTATTAAGGATATAAACTTCATGAACAACCAAGGCTATAGAAATAACTTCAGGCCGAGAGGAATGGCTCCTTAAAGGTTTTATTAAGGATACAACAACAACAACCTAAACTTCTCATATGGAAATCTTGATAATGCACATAAGTAACCTCCAAGCTTCGATCAACAAGTCCAATAAGGGAAGCTAGGGCAGAGTGAAGAGATAACTTTATTGAAGCCAATGGAGTATCTCTTACACGCCATGGACATGAGCAATAAGGTACGCCATGAGAAGCACGAGAAAGAGATGGAAGGAGTGAAGCTAGCCATGAAGATGATGGATGATGAGAGATCACAATCCATTAAGAACCTTGAAAGATAGATTGGTCAATTAGCCATCGCCTTAAATTCAAGGAAGGAAGACAATTTCTGCGCAACATAATCACCAATCCCAAGGAGAAAGTTGGTGCTATTCACATGATGAGCACTACGACAGCGAATGAGCCAAGAAAAATGCAAGTGATGTACAAGCCAAAAATAAGTCATCACTTTGGCTGTGAGGAAACATGAAATGATGCATGAGAATAGAATGAAAGTAAGGCAAGACAAACTCGAAGGATTCAAGCAACAAAGAATCAATACCTTGAAGAATAACAAGAAGGCAAAGAAATATTGGAAAGCTAAGCAGAACGATGAAGAACCTTCTAAAGAAGCACTGAAAGGAAATTGAATTAAGGTAGTTCCAAGGAAGCTAAAACCAAAGTTAAAGCTCATACCTAGACTTCAACCAATCAAAAGGAGAGATCTTGGAGAAATATGTATATAAATAAGCATTAATGTGCGCCGATTTAGAAATGTCTTACGTGATACGGGAGCCTCAATTAATGTCAAGCCAATAATGGCATGTTGCACGTTGATTTGAAGATTAATTGTCCCGATACGACTAATTTGCAAGTAGTTGATGGCAAGTTGATACCAACTATAGGAAGTGTCATGAATGTGCATTTGAAAGTAGGAAGATTCACATTCATCGTATATTTTGAGGTTATGAATCACAACATGAATGATGATGTGTCTTTGATACCTTGGAGGTCATTTTTGAACACTGCCAATGCAAACTTGTACACAAGGAAGAAAAAGATCACAATGAGTACTGATGAGGCGCTGATGAATATAATATAGTATTTGCTGATGGGGAACAAGTACATCTAGATAGGAACAACATTACTATCTCCGATCTACAATTGGAATATCTCGATTTAGACTGTGACTAAAAGAGCGAAAAGGCATCGAGATAATGACGTTAAACGAATTGCTATTAGGAGGCAGCCCAGAGGTTTTAAATCTCAAGTGTTTCAATTGCAGTTAGTCAAGTAGTTAGTTAGTTATTTAGTCTACTTAAGGACAATTTCACACATTTTAGTATTCTAAACTTTTGAAAAACTTGTGTTAAATGTACAGGTAAGACCATTTCCCGGGTGATGATTCATCGAAATAGAAATGTCTAGATAAACTTAGTAAATAGCGTTAAATAGCAAAGGAGTTCAAGCGGTAAAGGTGAGGTACATGGGAAAATCACAAGTTTTATTAAATATTTATATTTACAAGTATTACACGTCATGTTATGTAGTGATACACAAATTCGGAAGAACGCCAAAGATGAGTTAATGAGAAATATATGTGAAAAACGTGGACATAAAGGTCGATGTCACGTGTTTTAACACACGTCGCCATAGGCACTAGGCACGGCGCCAGCAGGGCACCATGTAGTGCACATAAATCCTTCCTAGTAGTGTCAACGCCATCGTACTGCTATCACGGCGCCACGCCTTACAAGGTATGGTGCCGATTTCATGGAATGGGTTTTAAACTCCATTTCCACCATATTTTTCACACTTGCACCAAAACCCAAACATAACCAACCAATCATACATCACTCTATAACCCATGATTGTTCATTTCTAAATGAGGAAAAAAAATTCTTAGTGATTGAGAGTGAAAGGAGAAAGGGCATTATAGATTTGCACAAAGTAGAAAGCTAGGGCTTTGATTTGAGAATTTGATCAAAAGAAAGCACTAGGGTTTAAGTTTGTGAGTAAAGTGAGAGGGCTTGAATTCATAGAGGCTTAGAGGAGTATTCTACACCGAAAAGTTGTCCGGCTTTGAGTAAATTTACAATTTTATTGGTTATGCATTGAAATTTTTAGAGATTTTGATGAAATTACGTGAATTGTGGATATGAGGTTGTTGGATAGGGTTTTCTAGTAGTATGAATATTAAGCATCAAGGTGATTTATGGAGACCTACAATATGTTTTTTGCATTATTTGGCATGAGAATAATCCTTGCGATATAAATTTTGATTTTTAGGAGATTTCTAGATACGTACTGCAAGTTGCATTGTTGTTGACTTGTGCGATTTTGAGATAAAAATGCAGAGAAGAAGGAGGCAATCAAGTCAAGTTTGTCAGCCCCCTCATCATTAGGATGACTGATCGACCTATATTACCTTACTCCTTTGATAATCTAGTCAGCCTAATCCATTCTTTCAACTTTGACCTTAAAGTAATAAATTTTATGTCCTTAAAAAGGCTCCAAAACTAAATTGTATCCTTAATGAAACTCAATTCATGATTTGTTCAATTGTAGCAAATTAGGAATTTAGACGGATTATTCTCTATATTTTGTAAAAATTTTGGCAACACTTTCCCTAAAATTGGCATGTCGAAAAACATTCACCTAATAGACAACATAATTGGGAAGAAGCCTAGAAGGACTCACAACTTCCCGCAGTTTACAATATATCAAATTGAAGTTTATAACTTAACTTAAGAGTCTCTAATAGCTTACTCACAACTTTACAATCCAAAATATTCCAAAATAGAAACATAAACCTCTAAATGTATTTTTAACTAACTTAGGAGACTGTCATAACCATTCAACGAAACTTCACATCCTACATTCACTCCAAGAATTCTAAAAGCATATATATAAACAATTTACAACAAGAATTTACTTTAAGATTTTAAAATAATTACCACAATCTTCGAGCCTTGTATTTTCTTCCCTTATCTTCATGTAGAATCTGACATCTTCAAAAATCACTCGAAAATGTTAGGCAAGTAAATTTCTACATTGTTCCATACTCCTGCAATTGTTAGTCTGATACATGGAGACATGTAATTGCATGTCCAAATAAACAATAAGATATATGTGTTAACATGACATGAAATCCACTTTGTTGCTGTATCCAAACTATAATCAGATGTTGACTTCCAAAAATATTATAGAGACTGTATTAAGATATCATGAAATGCAGAGATATCTTTTTGGCATTAGACTCCACTAATTCCACTAGACGGCTTAAAGGTAGGATTGAAACCTAGTTTCAAGCAAATCAGACTCCGAAATAAGCTTATCCCCCTTACTCTCTCTATGTATGCATGACCAATAATGATGAAATGCAAGACATAATATGAAGCAATTATAGGTACAAAGATACTCAATTAATAGTAAATACCACTGTAGGATTTATTTACTACTAAACCTACTCAAAGTTGGTTACGAAGCCTAACACAACTATTCCCCGTTTTCACGTATTTTGAACCTATTTCCCTGAGCTTCGTTACAAGTAGTTTTTGGAATTCTCAACGTTAACTAGAACCATTATGAAATCTTAATAAGTTTTCTATTCGAGTTTCTTAAGTTTTCGACCAATTTTTGAGTTGTTAAGGTATTCACAAGTCTAAAAAACCTAGAAACACTTCAAAATCAACTCCTCGAAAATTAACTTTACTAGGCTTTTAAACCATTTACCAAATTTTAGACATTTTGGGTATCATAACACGTATTACAAGAAAAACCCTATAAAAATCTTAGAGAAAATCCCCAAATCTAATTTTTCATAGAAATATCTCATTTCTATTTATTTGTCCAAAAATATGATTTTTCAATTTTTTAAAATTTTTTTGGAAATGTTTTCCCATTTTTTTATATTTATTTCTTTTTAATTAGTGTTTGACCCCTGAATCATACTCGGTTCAGTCTGTCTGGGGTCAAATCCCCCCATATTCTTTTTTCAACTCTCCGTTCTCATTCGATCAACAATTTTTTTCTTTCTCATTAGGTTTTCATTAGCCACGACACTCTTGGGTAGGGGAGATGGCTCCCCTGTCGTCTCCTTCCTCGGACGTAGTGCTAGGCAGTTTGCACGAGCCTCCCAATCTTCATAAATAGCCAATGAAACAACAACCCAACAACACTTCCATCGTTTACAATAGCAACCTATTAACAACAACGACAATCATAACAAAACAATAACAATCAACTTACCTTACCCATCTCCGCTATCTCGAGACCTTTCTTACTGGTTCGCTCTCTCTCACTCTTCCTCTCGATCTCACTGTCGAAATCAATTTTGACATACAGATGAAATGGTATGTATGTTTGGGATATATTTTAAGATATACTCAAGATTCGCATTGCATGAATCTTGAAGCAGATCTAATGGTTTCTTCATAATCTTCCCAACTAATTAAAAATTTTGTGCTTGAAATTTAAACTTATAGGTTACTGAACCAAAAGAGATATGAGAAATGATCCTTCATATACACCTCTTTCATTTTAATTAACAACTCAGTGGTAGAGATCATACGCATTTTAACTTTTCATTTCCAACTCTTTGGTTTAATGAAAACTTATCTCAGTTACTTTGCTAATCTTGACAATTTGTTAATTTTCAACGAGTTAAACAATTAACTTTATGGAATATCCGATAACCTTACTTTACTTCACATTTCATGCCTTGAATCTTATTCAAGCATTAATATTTAATAAGATCTAACCTATCTTGCTCCTTATATGGCACTCCTTATTCATCACTAATAAAAATGCCATAAATCGTTGATAATTCTTTCCATATCCACCAAACTCTAGTATACATCCGAGTTTACTTTCTCATCACCAATCATTCCTTATTTGAATTGTTGTCCGATCAATTCTTAGACTATCATCAGTCCAAATATAAGTGATGTAAATAATATTTGAGCACAACATTAGATATTCAGTAAAGCTACGTGTCTGTCTGATCCATTACTAGTCCAGCATTTCTCAACAGAAACCCAAAATTACGCAAGTCGTCCCAAGACTATAGATCTCTAATTACATTTGTCATACGATGACAAGAGATCTCAAAATTCAATCTGAACAGAAAATGAAACCTGACACATCGTGCAACTCTCACTCATTATCTAAATGTCTACTCGCAATATTATTTAGGTTGTGGACTAGAAAGCAGTTACCAATTCCAACTCGTCAACCAATTTACTTAACTTTTCCTTTGATTGGTTAAAAAGTTAATAAATTTTCTAACTTCGTTAAAGCATTCTCTATCCATGAGTTCACCAAGAACCTCATTTTATTCATTTAACAGCCGAATTTCTTAGATTTCCCATCATCTCAATCAATAGTGTTCACCATACATCATCCATTACTTGAATAGAGACAATTATCTTTAACTTGAGTAGATATACATTTTTAAATAAAGATATTTTCAAATTAGATTATTATACTTTTATAGTATAACTTTTAACTTGTACCGCATACAAGTTAAGAAATATGTTATCTCTTTTTCATCTCTACTCAATACAGTGGAAGAATATTCTATTCTTTAACATACCAAGTCAGATACACTGTCCTTATTCAACATTTTCAACCACTACGGATAATATTAACTAACTGAGTTGTAAGTTGTACGTTTGTTTTCATTTTATTTGTATCTTCACCGTCATTTTTTCAAGTATCTTACATCAACTTCAATTTACTAACTAGTGCTTCGAACTCCACCGCTGACTAGTCACGTGGTGTAATACTATATTTGAACCAATATACAACATATTCACTGATATTTGTAGAATATTATTTTGGTTCCTTGTAAGATCCTTGTGAAGATATATATTAAATTTCATAAAATTTATAGTTTGACATCCTAAGTCTTATTGAGACTCATTGACTTGAGATTCCCTTTTTCATGCATTTTGTGAGAATTCCTTGACCATTTATTTGCCTATACTTAGATTTCAATGGATTTCAATAAAACATCATCAACTCTTTTATATCGAATTGCAATGATTCATTCGATTATTCAAAGACAAGTAGATGAATCACACCAGTCTTCTGTTATGTGAATGAATCGTGATTATGAAATGGAGTTACTTAGACTTTTAGTCATCTACAACTACTCTAGTGCCTTACTATGACTAAATAAGTCCATCCATGTCACTTCCAGCAGTCACAAGTCATCTCTATGTCTCATCCTTTTATACACAGAGTCTATTCTATTCGATTTTTGTCAATCTTAGCTATTCTCACATTTATCTCAATCTTGGTCCCTTTATAAACTTACCACGACTTTTGCTCAACAACCAGGCCACTTATAGCTCCTTAATCTTGACTTAAAAAGGCATTTCATATATTTGCTATTTTTGAAAAGTTAGCCAAGGATAATACGGCTTCTTATGATCATTCAATCAATTGAAGTCTTCCTTGGCTAACATTTATTCAAAATGAAGAAAGTCATAACTCGATGACTAATCAAATTCTTAAAAGATTCTATTTCAATCCTCTAAGTTATATAAATGGAAATTCTCACAATATAGGAGCTTATACTGACATCCTATACCAATCACTTACTGACATTCAATCAGTACATCTATGTCTTCATTGGTTTCATTTTACGTTGTAGTGATAAGCATCATAACTTATTGTCGTTAGAAGTGATTAATGGGTACTTTAAATCACAAAACACAATTACTTATGTTGATGTTTAATAGCTAATCCAATCTATTATTAGACAACTTCACCAATACCTTAACTTCTTACACGTTGATCTTATCACTACACTTTTCATTTATAAGTTAGAGATTTTGCATATCATTGTTTCATAACAACACCTTATCTGGTGTCAACAAAGATTACTTCTAACTCATGTATTTTTATTTGTTTTGTCATTTCTTTATTTGACTTATATAACCACTATGCTCAACGTCGCTTATGAATAAGTAACTTGAGTAATAAACAATCAAAATATTTAGTGCTTCATAATAGAAGTCATTTGATTATTTTCAACAGTGGTTCTATTCCACTTTCACTTTTTTGTTTTGTTTTAGAAATGACACAATACTTTGCTTCAAATTATTTTATTTTAATAGAAACTGAATTGGATAACTTTATTTGACCCTATCAAAATCCCATTGTGATTTTCAGTTATAATCCAGTTTGTCTAATCAATTTCTACTTTCAAAACCAAGTGTCTCAGTATTCCTTGTTAAGATTATTTTAATATTTTCCTTAGCATTTTATAATTGTATTTGTTTAATACTTTTGATTTCCAGGAAATCAATGTTTTGTACTTACGTACCTTAATCATTTGGACCTCCCTTCAACCAATTTCCTATTGGTTTCATAACGTATACTTACATCAGTTATATTATTAGGAAACTACTTACAACATCTTTATTAATTCGAATTTTACAAGTCTATTTCACATCTATTTATGCTCAATTTCATTTCATAAACCTATTCTATCTATTAATTATCTGTCTCAAATTTTACTCGTTGCATCTTACGAGTTAAGTATCGGACAGAAAAGGATAATAAACTTTCTATTGCATATCTAGCGATAATACATACATAAAACAAAAATAATAAAAATATCCCAGCTCACAATCACTTCCCTACTAATCGTGCTCAATCACCTTTTAGTTTTTTACCAAAGTTTATCCTTAATTGAGCCTAACATAGGCTTTGATACCAACTTTGTCAACCTCCTCGTCATTGAGACGACTAATCGACCTTGATTACCTTAATTCTCTTTTAATTTTGTTAGCCTACTCCATTCTTTCAACTTTGACCTCAAAATAAGAATTTTTCTGTCCTTAAAAAGGCTGCAAAACTAAATTATATCCTCAATGAATCTCAATTCATGATTTGCTCAATTGGAGCAAATTAGGAAATCATATGAATTATTCTTCGTATTTTGTACAAATTTTGGCAACACCTTCCCTAAAAGTGATCTGCCAAAAAACTCTTACCTGATAGACAACAAAAATATGAAGAAAGCTAGAATGACTCATAACTTCTCGCAGCTTACAATATATATCAAGTTCAATTTTATAACTTAACTTATGAGTCTCCGATAGCTTAATGATGACTTTCCAATCCCAAATAGATCGAAACTGTAACATAAACCCCTCAAAGTATTTTAAAATGACTTAGGAGACTCTCATAACCATTCAACTAAACTTCGTGTCCTATACTCACCCCAAGAATTCCAAAACCATATATATAAATAATTTATAAAAAGAATTTACTTTAACTTTTGAAAATAATTGCCACAATCTTTTAGCCTTCTCCATTATTCCCTTATCTTCATATAGAATCTGACATCATAAAAAATAACTTGAAGATGTCAGCTAAGTAAATTTCTTCATTAGTCCGTACCCTTGCAATTGTAAGTCTGATACATGGAGACATGTAATTGCATTAACAAATAAAAAATAAGATATATGCATTAACATTAAATGCAATTAACTCTGTTGTTGCCTCCTAACTGTAATCAGATGTCGACTTCTAAAAATAGTATAAAGACAGTATTAAAAGATTATGAAATGTAGAGATAACTTGTTGGCGTTAGACTCCGCTAGTCTCACTAAACGGCACAGAGGTAGGATTGAAACCTAGTTTCAAGCAAACTAGACTATAAAACAAGCTTGTCCCCCTCACTCTCTTTATGTACGCATGACCAAGAATGATGAAATGCAATGCAGACTATGATACAATTATAGGTACAAAAATATTCAATCAATAGTAAAGATCAATGTAGGGTTTATTTACCACCAAACTAACTTAAAGTTGGTTACAATGCCTCACATAATGTTATCCTTGATTTTTATGTACTTTGAACATATTTCCTTGAGCTTCATCCCGATTATTCATTGGAATCCTCGACTTTACCTAAAACCATTGAGGAATTCAGATAAGTTTCCTATTTGAATTTCTTAAGTTTTCGACCAATGTTTGAGTTATTTTGGTATTCTCAAGTCCTAAAAACCCGAAATCATTCCAAAATCGACTCTTCGGATGTCCAAATCCTAATTTTGAGTGCAAATTATGGTACAAAATTGAAAATTAACCTTGAATAGGCTTTTAGACAATTTTCCAAATTTTAGACATTTTTGGATGTCGTAACACGTATTATGAGGAAAAACCTGCATAAATCCTCAAGAAAAACTCAAAATCCTTATTTTTCATAGAAATCTCCCATTTCTATTTATTTGTCCAAAAATATAATATTTCTAATTTATTCTATTTTTTGACTATTATCCAACTTATCATCTCTTAATCGACTTGTATGAGATCAATATAATTTTTTCTAGAGATTCACACGCACAAATCTCAAGGATGATCTAAAGAAAAAGAAATAAATTCACATTTTTTCTTGAGATGGGATGGCACACATCTCGAAGCATGGATACGCCCCTTCAAAACCAATTGTTCAACCCATTTCCTTCTTTAATGCTCACGCCACACGTATCTCGAGGCAAATTTGATGTTTTTATATTCGAAATCAAACTATAGGACTCATTTATTATATATTTATACATATAAGCTATATATATGAATATATATATATATATATACCTATATATTTTCGTGGCTATAAATTCGCCATGCACGCCAATGATCATCATCGAGCGTGCACACTATTGTACATCCTACGTGTGTCACCCTCGACCCCATGCGTCACTAAGCTGCCACCAATTTATTAATTATTCGATTTAATCTCAAGATTATCCCTTATTTTAAGTTCAAATTAAACTCCAAAAAATACCTTAACTTCTCCAAAAATTAAGAAAATTCTCCTACGCATTCCGATACATGCAGACAGTGTATCTAAGCCTTAACATGACCCTATTTCACATTGAATAGAGTATAATATACCAATTGGTCACGTGGCACACAAAAATAATATTTAGACTTATTATCTCTGGACTGTAATGTGTGGGTCCCACTTTAGATACTTAAATCCCAAATTTAATCTGAAAATACTTGATTAACATCCTAATCAAGTTTATGAAATTCTCAAATTTGAAAATTTAGTCAAATGTGAGCAAATGATTTTAAGGCATCAACATCAAGAGATCCCAATAACCTAGGCTATTTAAGTCGAAATACTTCATTTGTAGAGAAGCCAAATATAGATATGAGGACATTGAGCATAGGGAGTTCATTTGCGATAGAGGTATTAATCTACTGGCTAAGTAAGATAAACAAGTGAACAACTTCATTAGGCAACAAAATTGTGAGCAATTTACTTAAGACTATAAGGGCAATGAAGTTTGAGAAAAGAGTGAGATCGTGTATAAATTTTATGCTAATGCGAAGTCTTCTAGGAGGAATGATCCAGTGAAGGTGAGAGATATATTTGACCCGTTCAATGAGCATTAAATTAATAGTATTTATAGGTTGGAGCACTTGAGTAGAGCTGAAGCCGACTTAAGTTTCTCGGATAACTTATATGAGAAACCTTATAACCTATACCCTTTCAGAGCCATAGAGTGAGCATTGGTTGTTATAGGACAATGAGGCTGGGTAATGGGATATGAGAATATGCTAAAGCACGTTAAGAAAGGGGATGTGTGGAAAGTCTACCAAATGTGGCAACATTTCCTTGTTGCTTCTTTATACCCCACCACTCAGCAGGGAGAGATCAACAAGACAAAGGATGCTTGTTTATATGAGATTACAAAGAACGGGGAAATCAACATCGATGACATCATCTACAACAATTTAAGGGTGTCTATTAGGTCAGAGAGTGACAACAAATTATTGCTTCTAATTTTAATCTCTTAAATGTGTTTGAAGGCCAAAGTGAGATTGATTAGAGATGAAGAATTCAATGTTGAGGCCCAAGTAACCATGGATGAGATGTTTATGCTGACATTGAAATCACCACAAAGATTTCAAGAATCTGAGAATGAGAAGGAAAAAGCCAATGGCAATAGACTTGAGGCCAAATTGTTGGCCAAGCAGCACGAAGATCAGTAGAGCTAGCCCAAGAGTTAAAAGATGAAGGATATGGAAAGGAGGATGAGCAACAGTAGGGATTCGCTAAAAGCTACGAGTACATAGACCTACTTATTGGAGATGAGGACTTGGATGGTCTTGAGGTTTTTCCACCACCTCCTCCACGACATACACCAATACCACTAGAGGACTTGACACCACGACAACAAAGGCTGTGGATTACAGAGATGAGGCGATAGTAACAAGAGGAAATGGCTCAGTATCATGAAGCCTTGATAAGATATGAGAAAAATAGACTGAACGTGTATTAGAAAGTCATGTTATTTGTAGATCATTAGAGGGATGTAGCTAGATATGAGAGGATCAGACGAATGAGATCAACTGATATGTCTTTTGGCTTTCTATCAGCACCAAACTATGCATTTGATTAGGATGTGGTGTACGGCCAGAGGGTGGAGTGTCCATTCACATCATCCAATGTTGGAGTAGATGATGCGGGTGATGATGATGAAGAGCAGTTGTGAAGTCAGTATCCTAAGATTTCTTTGGCCTTTAGGAGATGATAGACTCATTAATACTAATTATCTTTAAATTTTGGATATTTTGTACTTAGTTAGTCATTTAAATTTTATGTTTAGCCTATTTTATATATCTTGTGTTATTATTTTATTCGTGTGTTTAGTGTTTTCATGTTTCAGGTTTGAGGACAAGGTTCAGTTTAAGTTTATGGGGCATCAACACTACACTACATTATGGGAAGTGGTAAAAATGATGAAATAAGGATAAAGACTGTAGGTATGATCGTTTAAATTTATTTTTGTAGCAGCTATAGAGGAAAAAATGGTAGTGTATTATTATTTTTAATTTACTTACTATTTGAATGCGTTTAAGTAGTATAGATTAAGTTACATATATTAATATGTAATGAATAAGTAATTTATTTGTATGTTCATGCCTTTAATCGAGGATAAGTAAAATACAAGTATCTTGTTGATATGAAATTCAAGAGAATGTTTTTAACTTTTTAAAGAAAATATAAAATGTAGCAAACAGTGGTATGATTACATGATTAGAAACCTAGAGTTAGGGAAGACCATGAACTTGAAACAAAAGTAAGGAGAATACTAGAACACTTCTTGTGAAAAAAGTCAGATCTCTATGGAATTTTATAATAAGTGTTAATCTTACTTGAATATAAAAAGAAAATAAAGACTTAGTACAAAGAGGGGAAGAAATAGGCATGTTTAATGAAAAAGTTGAAGTTATCTTGCTTGATAAAGTGAAAGTGAGAAATGCTAACAAGAGTTTAGAAATAAAAACAATATAGAGTCCCAAATATTCTATAGGAAATGGAGCAGAGAACTTAATTATTGGAAAAATTGAGGAAAAATGAAATCCGAAGGAAAAGGAGCGAGGGCCGTCAAATAAAAAATGTAAGGAGAAAAGAGAAGTAAAGAAAATAGAGATAAAAATAAAGAAAAGAAGGAAAAAGTTAAAATACAACTCTCCAAATAAATGATTTAGCATGATCGATGCTAAACTCTTGAAGTGCTAAAGTTTACCTAAAATTAGTTTGATCTATGCTAATTTGTGAATCGATGAGCTTAATGGGGAAAGCATGAGATTGTACACTTGCTACTTGAGTTTCAAGATGAAACAAACTTGTGGGTAGTGATGGTTATGGTTGTGATCTACTTTGGTATTTCGAAAGTGAGTTGTATGTGTTGTTAAAGCAACATATCTTGAAAATATATGTTTGTGAAAACAAAATTCGAGTGGATTATTAAGTTGAAACTTAATGAATTAAAAGATATCGAATTAATAATATATAATGAATAGGAGCTAGAGTAGTAGGAGTAGTTAGGAAACATAGTAAAATATACTTTTGCTCGAGACGTGCAAAATCCTATGTTTGGGGGTGTTTGATAAATAATTATTTAGACTTATATATAGTATTAATTTAGGAGTATATTTTGTATAAATATCCCAAAAGAGTGGTATTTATGTATTTTTAGGTGCACAAGATATAAAAGAAGAAAATAAGTTAATTCGAGAAGAAACGAAGATAAAACACACCAAAGTAGGTTTGGCACCATGGCTAAGCAGTGTGGCGGCATAGAGACATACGCACACAATTATTTTATATTGATTTTTGGTTTAATTAATTTTTGTTATATTTCAATTGATTTGGAAATTTTTTGATGAATTTTTGTAAAATTCTAGGTAATCGATAAAACCCTAGCTCTTTATGTTAATAAATTTTTGGTTTGATGAATTTTTGTAAAATTTTAATTGATTTTGAAATTTTTATATTGGAATCTATTTGATCACCATTGATGAATGACTCCATTGTTTTCAATAGAATGTGCATTGTGATTATGTTGATCGTTGGTTTACAAATTAAATATTTTTGAAATTTTGGTATTTTTATTATTTCAAAAGATTCGTATATGCAATTGGTTTGAAATTGAGTTTCAAATGAGTTTGGGGGTTTGTTTTGTTTTAAAAGAGACTAGAATTCATCACACAATTATTTTATATTATTTAGAAAACTTATTTTAAGTTTATATTTGTTTAAAAACTTTGATGCAAAGTTTTAAATTCATGATTGATTTTCAAGCTAAATTTTCAAATGAATTTCTCCTTCTAAGTAGATTTTTGAATTCTACCAAATTATTTCTGAAAAAAAATTTATGATCCACAGGTTTAACTTGTTATTTGGACTTGTGACTTTTGATTTCGAAAAATGGTTGGAAGTGAAAAGGGTAGAAGTTCAAGAGATGAGTAGGGAAAGGTATCAGTAGCAAAAAAACCCAAAATAAAATTCAAAGTTTCACCCACACCAATTAGTCTTACATGAATTTCTATAAACAATCCAAGAGTAAGAACAAAAAAGAAGCTACAACACCATTAGATTTTAGTGATGAATCGGAAGATAAGGAAGTTGAGAAGACTACGACAATTCCTTTTACTATGGATAATTTTATCAATGCAAGGCTCTTACTGGTATGACAAGAAACATTACGAAGAATATTAAAATAATTTTGGAGATGGGCGTCAATATGAAGAATGAAATAAAGTATGACCCTAGATTTTTGAACAAAATAAGAGAGAGGAACTAGAGATTCTTAACTAGGGATTATAATGTTGATAATGACACGGAGATCCTGAGAGAGATGGGTTGTGAAATCTTAGTTCATGAATTTTATGCTAACATGCATGGGAGTGAAAATAAAACGATATCCATGGTCCGAGGAAGATCAATAGATTTTTTACCAGAAAGAATAAACCGATACTTCGAATTGTTGAAATTTCATAGGAGAGAAAATAATGAATACCCAAAACCAAAATATGGATTCATACATAGATTTCCACATGAAACCATTAGGAATGGATTTGAAGCAATTTCGGGGGATGGATTCATTTTGGATAAAGGTGGGTATCTACAATACATTCAAACTAAACATTTTAGGAAAACTATAAAAGCATAGAACTCTGGATCGCACCCTTAAGTGATGAGTTTCCGATTCGCGTAGTGTAAGGGGAGCTTGAATTGGCATTTCATCAATGCGAGCGTGTAGTTGAGTTTTCAATACTACGAGGTGGTAAATTAAAAAGGCAACACTATTATATCACATCGTTCAAGGTATAGGTTACATTGATGGTGACAAGGCATATATGATTCAATTAGGAATGCCATGACTACAAATAAGAATGAAGGGTTACCTTTTCCCTAGATGATCATAAAATTCTACAAACAAGACTGAGTTGTTATAATAGGTCTTGTGCTGAATGTTCACCTTGATAAGGTTATTATTGATGAATAGATAGAAAGCACCAAAAAGTGCAAGGCTATGTCAATTCAGAGGAGTAGTGAGAAAGAAATGAGATACTCAGATGAAAGACTACATAGAGAAGAAAAATACGAGAGAAAATAGGCAAGTTTAGGAAGAAATGCAATCTGTCGTGTACAACAGGAGGATAAACCAAAGCTCAAAGCAACCGACTGAAGATTTCACCGGCATGTAAGCGGAAGAGACGATGATAGCCATGATGGGGTCAATCATGTGAAACCAAATGTAAACTCTGAGAAATCAAGAGTTTATGTTTCACTACCTTTGCGAAATTGCGAGGAACTTGCAAGGTTCAAAATACATATGGCCAAGGGAATGCAACGAAGAGGTGATGAAATTCTAATACCATTTAACCAATTGAAAGTACCTAATGAGAGAATCTTTTCAGAAAGTATTGCAAAGGTTTGAGTGGACTACAGGCTCTATAATCCTGCAATGAGCTACCAATCTCAACAACATGAGCAAGGGGATGATGGTGATGATGTGATTTTTAGATGATGATTCTGATATAATTTCTTCTCTGTTTTATCTTTTTCTGAGTGAAATCGTGTGAGGTCTTATGAGTAAATATGCTACAATGTTCTGTGACATGTGATGTGACACTTACTACTGTTGTGGTTTATACTTGACTATGTTTGATGTTTTTATGCTCCAGTGATATAGTAGTGATGCTTGGAAATCTTCGATTTTTCATGTTTTCATTGTTTATGGAAATTTATTCTAGTGATAATTTGTTCATTATTCTTTTTATTTAATATTGTTCATTTGTGTTTCACGAGGTTTATTTGTTTTGTTGAAAACTCGACTTTATTTTTAAACCTTGAGGATAAAGTTTGGAATAACTTTGGCGGATTTTTAAGTGAATGAGTATAAAGAAGCAAAGTATGGATGATTTGAGAGGTCGAATCTATTTATTCAATGTTCAAAGTTGACTGAGATTTTACAAAATTATCAAAGATATAGGTAATATTTCTTCATTTCATTTTATTTAGTTAGGAATATGAATTGAATATAATTTGGAGTTAAATACAAGTGATTTTTTACTACCCATGAAAACAGTAGTTTTATGATAGAAAATGAATTGTTATACCCTATTTGACGTAACCTAGAGTGTGTATACACTGGAGGAGTTTAAAGGGGATTGATTAATTTGTATTAGACATTATAATGGATAGAAAATTGAAAAAATAGTGGAAGAAAAAAGATAGATTTCTTAGAATCTTGTTATACAAAGAATATTGATCAAGTATATTATTTATATACATAATGAAAAGAATTCATGCCATAATTAAGGAAAGAAATAGGAATTTAGCAAATAACATTTACTTACTTGGAAAAAATATGTGATAATAGTGAAAATGAGAAGAGCTAAGAAGGGTTTTTAAATGAAAAAAATAGAGAGATCCAAAATTCCAAAGAAAATGGAGTAAGGAATCTAGTGGTGGAAAAATGTGAGAAAGAATTCATATAAAAAGAATAACGGTATTGAAAGGAAATGGAGCACGGAACCGCAGAAATATAATATAATATAAAGAAAAAGAATATATATAGAAGAAAGATGAAAGAAAGAAATAGAGATAAAGAAAAATGGAATGATGTTTATGAAAAAAATCTTCAAATAAGAAGGTTTAGATCGAGTGCTTATTGCTATGTTAAGTAAAGTATCTTCTTTTCCGAACATTCCAACAATTGAACATGACAATGATAATTATTGGTGATAAAAAATTCCTATCGAGTTTGATTGTTGTGGTATTTTACATATTATTCGAAAAGGAGATTGATTTAGTGGTTTTTTCAATCTTGAGATTCTATAGTAGTCATCGTAAACTTGATGCTTGTTAGTGGAGATTGAGAAAACCTTTATAATGGCTTGGCCTTGGTAATTGATTTAGCTTTGCGTTCTGAGGTGTATTGCATAACTAGAAAGTTGAGTTGTCAAATAAAAGGGTTATTCTTCATATATTTCTATTTTACCATAATTCTTATTTTTATGAGGGTAATACGTTTCTATTTAATGATCACTTCTTTATAAGAATAAGAGTAAGTAATTGTGAAATCAGAATGATGAATGAAAAGAGAATATAATTGAGAGTATTTCATTGCTTTGTACAACAAAGTGCTGAGTTTGGGGGTATTTGATAAGTCAATAATTGGATAGTGTTTTGTAGCAAGTTTATGGTAATTTTGGATGTAAATGGATGTATTACACTGGGTTTTCTTTTGTTTTTATGATTTCAGGTTACAATTAGATTATGTGAATAAATGAAAGAAAAATGGAAGAAAAGAAATAATTTATTCAAATTGAGAAAGTGCACAACGAATTAGCAGCGAATCAAGAACGGACTTAAAATCACTACTGCCAAATCAATAGTGAATCACAGTTTATATAGTAATCGCCAGACAAATCGGTGATGGACAGAGGCTAATTTTCACCGATTTGGTCAGCAAATTAAGAATTAAATGAAATCACTCAAGAATTGTTGGAGTCGATTTCGAGAATATTACATAACCACAAGTAGTTTGAGTTAGTTTGAGATATGTACTACCTAGAATACTATATATATGAACCTTAGGCTTCGTAATCAATTGCCCTTAAGTACCATAGATCAATTTTCACTCCTCTTGGAACCATATTTAATAGTTTTTTATTTAGTTTAGATTTATTGTTCATTGCATTATAAGACGATTTGAAGATTTAAAGTATTTAATAAGAGGTATTTTTATGTCTTTTTTTTTTACTTTGTTGTAATGTTTATTATGAATAAGCGTGAGTAGTTTATTAATTTAAACAAAGTTCGAACATGAACTTGATCCATTTTGTGATGTAGTCATAATGAAGATTAATTTGCACTTAATGCTTTAAACTAATCGTATTCTTCGACTCAGTTCTTTAATAGATTATTATTTGCGGATTATAATAATGAAACTTTGTATTGCATTCATAGTCTAGAATATTTATTGAGATATTTGGACTCTATATATAATTTAAAATAGTAACTAGGATTTTCTTAATGAGATCTTTTAATGTTTAGATGTCCTAGGTGGATTGAGATCTAAGTTTAATATTGAAATGTCTTTTCGAAGGTATAGGCTTAGTAGTTTGAAATTTTTGTGGAACTTAATGTTGTTTTATTGTCTAATAACTTCTTTGAGCTTTCGAATTATTAATTTAATAAAATTAGTATGTGGCTTTTCTATTGATATAAGGAGAACTGATGGTTTGTTAAGGACGATCTACTTACTTATGATTTGAGTTTAATGATCTAAAAATACTTTATCAAAAGATTAATGTATGATTATGACTATGATTTAAGTAATATATTTGGATACAAGACGGATTAAAGTTTCATTGTTCTAGATATTTGTTTAGATGTTTGTTTTCTATTGAATTGAATTAATTAAAATTTAGTGAATTTGATTTTTTTTAGTTAAGTTATTTTCATTAGTTTAATTAATTATTATAGTTTGATTAAGTGATTTTTAATTCCCTTTTTAATTAAATTAAAGAAATAAACTCTTGAAAAACTTTTTTCCGAAAGAAGTTTGCAAAATCCCTATAGAGACAATCTCACTTATCAGTACTACAAATACTAATGATATACGGGAAACTTATTGTACACGCTTGACATGTATCACCAATAGTGCCACTTTTTCCATTTAGTTGAATTCACCCCTTTCTAACCTGAGTGTCTATAGGGTAGTCTTGCCTAGGTATCCTATTTAAATATCTATCCAGCATGCTTGTCTAAGCTAGGTCATACCTACCGATGCCTTTAGTCATACTACACATCCTATACATGCAAGTTTAGGCCTAGGTTCTACTTAACATGAATTTTCTATCCATATAGGATGTTCAAGGTAATAGAACTCTCGACTTATAGCTCGTGGTATGTGTGAAAACTATCATACATCCTAGTCTTGATAAGATCTTAAGGTACACGAGTCTCTAGTTCTATTTATGCAAATAAGCTCTTTCTCTATATTAGACTATCCCCTTGTAATTAATATTGTAGCACCTCTATCCTGATTAGGGTGATACCCAGTCTGAAACACTAAATAAGCCCCGGTACTCTAGCCAGACTTAACCAAAGTAACAACAATCTATTTTCAATACCTAATAAACATATCGTGTATATTGAACAATGAAACAAAATAAAATGAAACACAACAAAAATTTAAAACTTTTTCGATAATATACATGATATAAAAAATAAGAGTTTATTGAAGCTAAACCTTAGTAACAAAATATATTCCAACCATATGATTACAAAATTTTAATTAAAATAGTATTTATTACGCAAAAGAGAGTTCAATACATCGTAGAGAAGACCACAAAACTCCAAAGCCTTTTCTTTCCCTTTGTATTGAGTGTTGGACTCAGTACTTGAAATGTGAAAAATGGTGAGCACTCTAACTTGCTCAGTTAGTGACTCTCAACCATATATCAAAGGTCTATTTATATATAAGGAAGTAATGAATAATAATATGATTCCAAGCAATATCTCTTTAGTGCATTAAAATCATATAAATAATAGATAAAAGATGCAAATCAATAGTTCAATAGCAGTTGTACTCGTGACTTCACTATTCATTTCAATTATATGCAGTATCTATGTGTTATTTCATCAATGTATTCAAGAATATATGAGTCTTCGTGCTTTTGTGGGCAGTGAACGATGAAAATCAAGCCACAGACTATGAAGGTAGGATGGTAAAGATACACCTTAGGGACCTCTTAGCCGCTCCATATCCTGTTGTCTCATTAATACACTTACAAGTTATAAGTTAGCTTTTATGCTTGTCAACAATACAGTGCTCCCATTTCCTAGTCCAAAAACTATATAAAATAAATATCCTACATTACATAACACAATTGATAATATAATTTTTTCCCACTTACCTTTATCCAGTTTCCATAAGTTTGGGTCCATATTTACTAGTTCACAGGGTACTTGATCCTCTCCCGGTGTTTGAGAAGCTAAAATAGTCCATTTGGTATCAATTTGTATTCAATATACATTGTTTAGAACCCCTTAACCAATACTTAATCGCTAGTAAAAACTCATGAAAATTTTTAGCATTTTTGTTGTTTTCTTGGGAGGGAGTGTGACGGTCCGAAATTCCAGGCCGTCTTGCTACTCGCCACGTCGCATCCCACGTCACCAAGCCTTGCCACGTCATGGCCTGCTTATCCTTAACGTTTCGCGACCTACCTAGCTACGTACACTTTTTCATTTATTCCTAACTTAGCTAATTAATTTCCATATAATTATTAATGATTTCATTAGCCAGTTAATCAATTTATCAAGTTATAATGAAATTTTACATTGGAAGTCTTAAATTAAGTTATACAATATTCAACAATCCTAAATAGTGGAAAACCCAGCAAAAGATACCATTTATATATCAAGGCGAGTTAAGTATCACAAAAGTTCCATATACATGTAATCAGTGTTTTTTAGTCCCCAAAACCCAACAAAAGTAAAATAAATACATACTAATATCACACATAAGCTGGCTCCACAATCTCAGAGGTAGTTGCCTAGTACCTCCATGCCCTTGCCTTTGCTCGTCGATGGATCTGCACTCAGTCATCCAATAAATACAGTGACGAGTCCAGTGAGTAAAATTTCAAGAGAAGTCCACACAATATTCATGAAATAAAACTGATAAACTACGAGACATGCGATTATAACATCTAACAACAGTATGTCATATTCCCATGAATGTAAGCAGCACAAGACAAGCAAAAGCAGTACCGTGAAGTAATTAAACAACATATACCAATTAAACCAATTCAAAAATAAAGCATTAATCAGTAAACATCTGTATAATCACAAGAAAACCTTGACCTACATAAGCCAGTGATCGATAAATCGATTAGGAACCACGTATATACTTACAGGTTTATAGTGGCTAAACCCCAACTTCAGTAAACGACATGGTCCCTTCTCGATGCTATTACACATCAGGACCACCCTAATCCTTCATAACAGTCGTAGATATATTCTACTGTGATCGACACGAGCACTATCACAAGTAACCCGTTCATGCGATTTAGCCACAACAAATATATACGTACACCGAAATAGGAGTGAAAATCTCACGTGTGCCCACTAGCAGTTACACATGAAAAGCGAAATCGATAAACCAAATCATGAATTCTATGAGGCATTCCAATTGGTTTACGCACCTCAACACGCGCTTTGACTCCCCTAAACACTCGAATCCGACTCGACAAGCTCCCCGATACCCGAGCTACGGTCTCCTAAGTCCCTACAGTTAGTTAAGTGTGTTTATTATGTATTCAAATTTGTTTAATATGTTTCAAATTGATCTTCCCAAATCAGCCCTAAAGACTAAATTAAGTCTCAATTTCAATCTTATGTTAAAATGCTTTTTTAAGCATGAAATAGTCCAAATCTCGAAAACCTCCACCTATAAAGATCATCAGTCTCTATTTTAGCTTTCCGAAAAAGTTTAGTATGCAAAATTTTGTTTTAAAATGAAAGAGATATCTTAATTCTACTAAACATAGCTCTAATAGGAACCTAATCAGACAAGCGGATTTAGAAAATCTATTCCTCCTAATCTATAGTTCCAAGAAAAGGTGATTTTCGGTCACAAGGCTGCAATTATACCCAAATAATTCATACTAAAAGATCAGCTCATTTGGACAAGTAGTCAGAGAGTTATGCCTTTAACAAATTTAGTTTCAAAACTTTTCTTCTTTATTCCAGCACCTGCTTGTAGATAACTTTAGGACATGAAAACAATTAAATTACAACATCTCTAACTAAGCAAAGTTGTTAACCATTGAGTACGCTTTCAAATGCCACTAGTTTTGGTTGATTTGGATCCAAAATGAGCAAGTTATGACAAAATTACATAGGCTAATTCCTAATATAACATGCAGAATTCTAGTTTTGGTCTTGCAACTTCAAAAATTCATATCTTTATGATTTCAAATCCAAATTAAGAACTTCAATATACATGGATTATCAGCTTCAAATGAGGAATCCAAATATATAAACTAATTGCAAATATTCAATCATCTACCCTCTAGAATTAGCTGAAAACCATAAATGATTTTATCTGATATAAATAGATGTGTACCAAGTTGATGCACCACCAAGCTTGAGAAATTCTCACCAATCTTCCATGGATTCCTTCTCTCCATCAACCTCTTTCTTCTCCCGTAAGTTCTCTTGATTCATAAGTTGAAAATGAAAATGGTTTTCTTACATGTGTTGATCTTATATATTAAGGTAATATTGATTCTTAGCCATTGATCTCCATGTATTTACGTATCTTGAAGCTCATCTAATGATCCACACCTTGACATGTATCCCACTAACTCCCACTAACCCAATCAAAGTGAAACGAATTTGCTACTCACATGATTCCTAGATATGTCAACACGTATCTCTTGGACAATCTCATGGTTTTTAATTTAAATAACCAAACTATAAGCATTGAATTATTTGGTTCAATTACATTAGCTTAAGCCAATTATAATATATATGGTTAGCATTTTTACTCACCAAATTGACAAATTTTGTGATCCCACTAACCCTCGACTACCCGACACTCAATGCCTCGCGTCTCGGCATGCAAATCGAGGTATGCCATAGCCTATTATTTTAATTGAATTTTACTTGGCCTATGGTCACATTACCCATTTTAATTGATTAACTAGTCATCCAAACATGGATTAGTCTAGTCTCCAAGTGTACCTGTAGTTCACCTATCCGACACCCATGTTGACACGCCTTTCGGGGTGAATACCCATCACACAAACTCGCCATATAGCAACATACACACATGCTGTCAAATATAATAATAATAATTTTTTAAACACTACATATACATAACCACCATCCATAAATAACATGTTTCCTCGGTTCTCGTGTCCGAGTCAACCGAGTTGTCCATGTAACGCCCGAATTACGACTATTAATCTCCAAGATTAATGCAAATCCTAGTTTAATTAATTTGGGCCATTACAATTCTTCCCAACTAGGAGAATTTAATCCTCGAAATTTGAATCTTGAGTAAACTTTGATGTAACTATCCTATCCCCATGTGACAACGCCTCACACCTTGATAGTCCCTCTCTATAGTCCCTTGAACACTTCCACTACTCCATCACAGGGATCATAGTGTTACCCTGAGACATAGGCGCGTGTTTCTAAGGTTGTCAAAATCAGTCACTCTTTTCCCAACATCCCCGCAAGCTATTCTCAGTTTGATTTCCATGTTCAAGTTTCCCTAACCCAGTTATCTAATACCGGCAATTGTTAACCTCTCCTATCATGTATCCCAACATAATAGTCCTAACCAACCATCACATACCATGACAATCTCATACAATAACATATCCTCCCTTACTCACCATGACAATCCCTTGTCATGCCACGACTTACTCTTACTCACAATGACAATCCCATGCCATGCTACGACCTATCCTTACACACCATGACAATTCCATGCCATGCTACGACCTATGATAATCACATGCTATAGTACAATAATCTATCATGCATAAAATTTAAAAATTCACTTACCCTGAACCCGCTGCTGGGACATCTCCCGGCCTGGCTCAATCACCACGTGCATCGACTTTCGAGTCTACAGCGGTGTCACTACTGCTGGAGTCACTAATCTCTTGGGAAAATCTCTTTTATTGTGCCCCTCTTGTCCACACTGCCAACATGCAATCGAATAACCATATCGTGACCTCCTGCCCTGACTCTACAATCTCCAGTCCCTTCATCCCTGGTCATGTACCAAGCTCAGTGGCGGTGCTGGTAATGCAAGTACAACATAAGCTCTAGTTCCCCAATCATCATCCCTACGGTCTCCATTATACTGTCTATCCTCTCTATTATCTCGATCTCTATGTCACTTCTGTCTAGTCTGTACCTTAGACCCTGTAATACGTTTACCCTTTCTTTGCATAAAAAAGGTCTCATGTACCAAAGCTCGATTAAATATCTCTTGCAAAGTGCGAGCTCCAAATGACACCATTGCCCCAACAATCCTGTCCTCAACCCCTCATGTGAAGTAGTATATCTATAGTCGCTCAGTCTCGGCCACATCCATAGCGAACTGAAGTAAATACCGAAATTGCTCTATATACTATATCAACGTCCGACTACCCTATCTCAGGGTCAGAAACTCCCTCAATCTCAATCTCACCTCTATGGGTATATACTGGTCATAGAACAACTCTTTGAACTCAGCCCACGTCGTCTGCTCTAGATCAGTATCTATATACGTAGTCCACCAAACCGCTACATGACCTCTCAAGCATGCTCTAGAAAGACGCTCCTGAACACTCTCATCGTTCCTCATCAGCTTATGGAAATGTTGATGAGACACTATCCACTTCCCTGCCGCCTTAGGGTGACCGTCACCGTAGAAAAGACCTTGCTGGAACTTCATGAACTCTCTCAACATCTTAGCCTCTAGGGCTAAAACATATCCTGACGTAGTAGCAGTCATCTACTCTGTAGTCGTGGGTGGAGGCATAAGATTCGGCGTCTCTAGTGGAACAATAGCAACTGTAGGTCTCTTTCCCTGTGTCTCCGTAGCTGCTCTCTCAACTTGTGTTTGAGGAAAAACTGGGGCGACAACTGTCCCTGTACGTGCTGTAACTAATTCTGAGTCTTGGGGTGTTGTAACCGCCGTAGCAAGTGTTGTTAGTGCAGAGGTGTGATCCCATAAGAATCATAATACCTCGGCCATCTAAGTCTCCTAAGCAGACAGTCGATCTTGTACACTCGCTATTACAAGGATATCCCTAGCCACATCACTAGTTTGTCCAGTCTTACGAGGCGTACCAGACTGTCTGTCGATGATTTACATCGTAAAGTGTGCTCCGGATCAACCACGATATATATAGACGTATATCCTATATATAACAAAATATAACATGTATATAAACCTTTCACTGCCCATCTCAAGCCTGCTTCCCAAGTAAGGTTCTAAGTCTGGATCATCGGGTTTCCACATCTAAGGTTTATTTGTTTCAGTTTTATTCTCTTTCCTTTAAACTACTCCGGAGGCTTCCTCGAAACCTTGCTTTGATACTAAACTTTGGCGGCCCCAAATTCTAGGTCGCCTTGCTAACTAACATGTCACATCCTATGTCACCAAGCCTTGCCATGTCATTGCCCGCTTATCATTGACGTTCCGCGACCTACTCGACTACTTACACTTTTCCATTTATTCCTAACTTAGCTAATTAATTTTCATATAATTATTAATGATTTCGTTAGCCAGTAAATCAATTTATCAAGTTATAATGAAATTTTACATCTGAAGTCTTAATTTAGTAAGTTATATAGTATTCAACAATCCTAAGTAGTAGAAAACTCAGCAAAAGAAACCATGTATATATCGAGGAGAGTTAAGTATGCAAAAAGTTCCACATACATGAAATAAGTGTTTTATGGTCCCTAAAACCTAACAAAAGTAAAATAAATACATACTGATATCGCACACGGGCTGGCTTCACAATCTCAGAGATAGTCGCCCAGTACCTCTTTGCCCTTGCCCTTGCTCGTCGAAGGATCTGTACTTAGTCACCCAACAAATACAATGAGGAGTCCGGTGAGTAAAATCTCAATAGAAGTTTACACATTATTCGAGAAATAAAACTAAGAAACTATGAGACATGCGAATATAACACTTTGCAATAGTTTGTCATATTTCCATGAATGTAAGCAGCACACGACCAGCAAAAGTAGTAGGGTGAAATAAATAAACAACATATACCAAATTAAACTAGTTCAGAAAGAAAGCATTATACGTGCTCCGACTCCTCTGGACACCTGAATCTGACCCGACAAGCTCCCTGATACCTGAGCTATGGTCATTGAGTCCCTAAAGTTAGTTAAGTGTGTTTATTGTATATTCAAATTGGTTGAATATGTTTCAAATTGATCTTCCCAAAACAACCTTAAAGACTAAATCAAGTCTCAATTTCAGTCTTATGTTACAACGTATTTTTAGGCATGAAATGTCCGAATCCTAAAATCCTCCACCACTACAAAAATCGTTGATCTCTATCTTAGCTTTCTAAAAAGGTTTAGTTTGCAAAATTCTGATTTAAAATGAAAGAGATATCATGATTCTACTAAACATTGCTCTAATTAGAACCTAATTCAAGGAGCAGATTTAGAAAATCTATTCCTCCCAATATATATTTCCAAAAAAGGTGATTTTTAGTCACAAGATAGCGAACATACTCAAATACAACATACTAAAAGATCAGCACATTTGGATAAGTAGCTAGGATGTTGTGCCTTTAAAAGGTTTAGTTTCAAAACTTTTCTTCTAAATTCCAGCACCTATTTGTAGAGTACTTTTGGACTTGAAAACAATTGAATTACAAATCTTAAGCTAAGCAAAGTTGTTACTCTTTGAGTAAGCTTTCAAATGTCACATGTGTAGGTTGATTTGGATCTAAAATTAGCAAGTTATGACTAAATTACATAAGCTAATTCTTAATATAACATGCAAAATTCTAGTGTTCGTCTTGCAACTTAAAAAATTCATATCTTTATGATTTCAAATCCAAATTAAGAACTTCATTCTGGATTATCAGCTATAAATGGGGAATCAAAATATATAAACCAATTGCAATTATTAAATCATTTACCCTTTAGAATTAGCCGAAAATAAGAAATGATTTCAATCTGACATAAATATATGTGTACCAAGTTGATGTACCACCTAGCTTGAAAAATTCTCAACAATTTTCCATGGATTCCTTCTTCTTCAGCATGTTTTCTTGATTCATAAGTTGAAAATGAAAATGGTTTATTTGCATGTGTTGATCTTATATATTAAGGTAATATTGATTCCTAGCCATTAATCTCCATGTATTTACATATCACGAAGCTCATCTAATGATCCGCACCTTGATATGTATCCCACTAACTCCTACTAACCCAATCAAAGTGAAACTAATTTGCTACTCACATGGTTCCTAGAAGTGTCAACACGTATCTCTAGGACAATCTTATGGTTTCTAATTTAAATGACCAAACTATAGACATTGATTTATTTGATTCGATTACAATAGCTTAGGCCCATTATAATATATATAGTTAGTTTTTTTATTCACCAAATTGACAAATTTTGTAATCCCACTAACCTTCAACTACCCGATACTCGATGTCCAGCGTATCAGCACGCAATTCGATGTATGCCATAGCCTATTATTCTAATTGAATTTTACTTGACCTATGGTCACATTACCCATTCTAATTGATTAACTAGTCATCCTGACATGGATTAGTCTAGTTTCCCAGTGTACCCGTAGTATGCCTATCCAACGGCCACGTTGACATGCCTTTTGAGGCGAACACCCCTCACACAAACTTGCCCGATAGCAACATACACACATGCGGTGCAATATAATAATAATAATTTTTTAAACACCACATATACACAACCACCATCTATAAATAACTTATTTCCTTGGTTCTCATGTCCGAGTCAACCGAGTTGTCCACGTAACGCCCGAATTCCGACCATTAATCTCCGAGATTAACGCTAATCCTAGTTTAATTAATTTGGGCCGTTACGGGGAGCATGCTCCATGCTTTAGTGGAGCACGCTCCACATTCTGGGATTACCATCATTTGATGAAGGAGCCCACTTCATTCTAACAAGGATTACACCTCACCATCAAGAAACCAAAAATCTGAAAGGGGTACCAGCCTTGTTTGATCAACATAACCCTTCCAACACTTACCCACATACTTAGAGAGCACCTCAAATGAGGTCTTACATCATCCGTAACCCTCATAAACCAATAATTTACAATAATTCATCATTAATTCTTTGAATCCACCATTAACTTAAAAAAACAAAAGTGAAGAAGATAAGGAAGAGCTAACCAATTAATTGTAATGATCTTTTGACTCAGCTTAAATGATTTAAAAAAACAAAAGTGAAGAAGATAAACATGAATGAGTTTTGGTTTATATAATGATTATTCTCGAGATTCGTATCATACGATCTTGAGGCTGATCTAATAGAGATGTGATTAAAGTGACACCAGAAACTAATGTGACACTGATCATGACACCATATTACACTTACACTCATCTCGATGTTCATTCATGGTCTAAACAATTCAATAAATTAAACTATAGGATTTTGATATTACTAATTTAATTAATTCAATTGTATTCACGTTAACATGTTACCCAAGCACAAAACAATACGCAAACTCACACAGACACTAATCGAGGTAAGCAAGTTTTAGCTTTGAGCTTAACTCGGGTTAATTTAGATCTAGGTTAACCCTAATCGCCTACTTGAGTTGTGACGACTCTTTACCTTAAGATTGTGATTAGTGTTAACTCGAATCCTAATTAATTTGAGTTAGGCTCGAAGCTCAGCAAATCTCGATTAGCGTGTGAGTGTGTTTGTAAGATGTTTAGTGTTTGTATGATATGTGTTAATGAAGTTAAAGCTTGTAGGATTAGTTAAAATTTAAAAAAGCCTATAATTGGGAAAATGAATGATTAATCAATAAATACCCAGTACACAAAGTGCGATGAGGGGATCATGAAATGAATGTGCATGCTCGAAAGTACCTAATGGTGTAACCGGTGAATTTAGTAAAGGTAAAATACTAAATATATATATAAATTAAACTATAAGTTTGATTGATTAATATGCATCGTTAGATCACCTCAGGAAAAGCGTAAGTGTTAAGATATGTGTCACTTTAGAGCTAAGTCACCTTAACGTAATATTCTCTTGATGAGCCTCAAGATAGCGCGATGCGTATCTCAAGGCGAATCCATATACGCTTAAACTTATCACTATTTCATCGATCGAAAAGAGAGGAAACAACTGATGGTTTTGTTTGTGGGGGAATTGACTCACGAGACGTTTATCAAGTGATTTAGAGTGAACAAGGAGGAATCAAACCATTAGTGATCTGGAGATTCATCACAGTTGGTAAGTTGAGTTTGGTTTTTAAGTTGAATTTGTGAAGTGGTGATGAACTCTTTGTTAATTGATGTTATTGATGACCGAAAATAGTATAAGACCTCATTAGAGGCCTTCCCTGATGTTGAAAAGAAGTTTTGAATGTTCTTGTTGAGGTTTTGGAATTGAACAGGGGCTGCTACATTGTTCTCTGTTGGAATGCTCAATGATGGAGCGCGCTCCTTGTAGCCGGGAAGCGCAATCCTATAATAAACAATTAGGAACTCGGTCGGTTGAGCGCGCCCTAACAAATAAGGGAACACGCTCCCACCTTAGAAAACAACAACGCTGCTGAATAATTTATGAAATTTTCTGAGGGTCTAGGGACTGTTTAAGGATTTTAAATGTAAGGTATTAGACCTATATTGACCTTATAACAAGTGTTGAGCATGCACAATAGTTTCTTGTATTTTCCTATTATTCAATTAGTGGCAAATGGGATATCATCTCCATAAGTATTTTGCATTTAAAGGAAAATATTTTTTTCATGTTTTTCTTAATTTAGTTAATCTAATTTAATGGGATTTAACATACCAAATAAACAAAATCTATAACTACTAACTTAATTATCCAAATTAACTAACATAACTCAAACAATTCAGGTAAACTAAATTAAATCATATTCAAATTCAATATAAATATAAATATTTAGACAAACATTTAAACAAACCCCAACTAAACAATGTAATATACTTGGATTGCTTTCAAACATTAGAGCATAACATTACATCTTAATATAACTATAATAATAACACATTGAATCTTTGAATCATTAAATCCTAATTCATATTAGGTTGATAGCCTTTAGGCAGCCACCGATTATCATATATTCAATAGAAAAGCCACATTTTTATCATTATAAATCTACCAATTGGATAAAACGCAACACCATAGAGATAAGATAGCATTAACACTCAATGAAAATATGCCTAATCTAAGCCTATAAAAATTAGAATATGCTAATTAATAAACAACTTAGAACATAATCACCTAGAACATCCACTAAGGAAAAGCCTTATATATTAATCCTAGTTATTACTTCTATAATTATTGTCAATAATTATAGACATAGATTCATAATCAAAATCCCATAATACACATTTGCAACTATGCATGCAATATTAATCTTCATTAGTAGTAATACGCAAAAACAACTTGATAAATTTGTGATTGACATGCATGAATAGATTTAAAGCATTAAGTACGTGATTCCTTAATTATAAGTATCAAGCAATCCAAAGTATACATATGTCTAGTGTTTATTTAGATTGATAAAGTACTCACTCATGATTGAAATAAACAATGTAAATATATAATTAAAAGACATAATGAATAAATAAATAAATACCTCTTAGTAAATCAAAGCTCCAATGTAACTTCAAAACATTCACTAAAACTAATAAAAAACTTATTAAATATGTAAAATATGTTGAAGAGAGCAGTTGGAGGGAGTTATTTTGAAGCTCTTTGGTCTTATTTATAGGCTCCCTAAGTATACGTATTCTAGATAAACTCATATTCTTCATACTAATCCAAAAGACCCGTAACCGACCTCAGCAATTTTTTAGAGATTCCTAAGTTGTACACAAATCATTGGGTCAATCACGATATTTGGTTCTCTGTGCTCTATTGATTTAACTGGTGATTTCTAGTGTATTATTCAATTTGTTGAGGATTCTCTTACATTTTTTGCTGCCGATTTGAGTGGCGATTCCTAGTGTAAATGCAAATCGGTGGCTAATCGCTGGACTTCTTCTCTAGGTGACTGTTTCGCTCTTATTTTTCTTTTAATTTCCATTTCTTCATTTTGTTATTAAAACTTGAAATCACAAAAACATTAGAATACCTAATGAAATATCATCATTTATATCTAAAATCAATATAAATCACACTATAAAACATGTCTTATTATTAACTTATCAAATACCCCCAAACTTAGCAGTTTGATGTCGCGAGCCAAGGAATACTTTAAATAATATTCTCTTTTTATTCTTTATATATTGATTTCAATCTAATTTATCTAACTTAAAATAATAGAAATTCTAAATAGAAGTGGTTTTCAAATGGAAACATATTACCAACAAGTAAATAAAAGTTATGATAGAATAGAATGATTTAGACAAAATAAAACATCCTTTAATGATAACTTAACCACCCAATGCAACACCCTTCAGAATTTAAAGATCATTATTTACCAAGTCTAGTACATAATATAGGTTTTCTCATTCTCCACAGACAAGCATCATGCTTATGATGACTAGTATAGAATATCAAAAAACAAAAACCATTAGATTAATTTTAATTTTAGAAAAAAACTTTACAATAGCACCATAATATAAATCAATACAAATTTTGTCAAGATACCAATGAATATATATTTTAAAACATGTTAGATTAACAAATACTTCATTCAATTCTAGTTTCAATCGTTCGAGCTAAATCTTTTTCTTTGAAGAGTTTAAAAACGTCCATTTTTTTCATCTCATTCTTTTCTACTTCATCGTAATTATTTCCTTATCATATATTTCTTTTTCTTTTGCTTTAGAGTCCTTGTTCCATTTCCTATGGAAATTCACATTTTTCCACTATAGATTCCTTGCTCCACTTCCTTTGGAATTCATAGGACTCTATATACATTTTGTAAACTATTATTAACACTTCTCAATATCCACTAAAGTTGAAGAAAACATTCTTTCTAACTTATAGAATTTCATCGATTTCTAACCCATTTCTTCTTTCAATTATGGCATAATAACTTTATATATACTATAAAAATATTAAATTAATAGCTTTTGTAACATAATATTCGTAGAAATTTGTCTTGTTCATCTTATACTATTATTTCAATCTTCTACCTATTGTCCTTACTAATACAAGGCTTTCAATTTGGTGTATTCATCGACTAGTAAAGTTAATAAAAAAAGGTATAAAAATTGATTCCTTCTATCATAGAATTCATTTGGGTAATAAATATATCATTTCCATTCAAAATCTATTAATTATATTCATTTAACTTATCATTCTTTTCCTAACTAAAAATAAAGTGAAATGAAATTCACACTTACTTGAATTCGGAAGAAATTTGAAAAATCTCGTCAACTTACTTGAATATCATATCAAAACTTTGACCTTTTTGAATCGATTTTGAACTTACCTTCTACCTTTGAATTCTTTCTTTGCTTTTTTTGCTATCATTGTCATATTTCACTTAAAATACGCCGAAACTCATTCTAAAACTTGTCCTCATGGTTCGAAAATGAAGTCAGGATTTTAACAAAACAAATATATCACGTGAAGTATAAAGGGATTGATATAAGCATAAATTGGACAATTAATATAAAAAATAAAATCATTTTAGAATTAGCATAAGACTGAGTACATAAAAGTAGAATAAACATCCACATTGTGTAACAAATGTATCAAAGTTCCAATCATAAAGCACAAAGTGTAGCACTACCACAAACACAATATATCACCATTACTGGAGTTACTTAGAAGACATCATACAATATCCATCAAAAACAAAGAAGATAAATAGAATCAGAGAATTAATGTCGTCATCCGGAAGTCGCATCGTTATCATCCTCCATTGGATCAATTCTTTAGGATTGGTAACTCGCGATAGGGTCATATAGGTGGTAGTCCTGACTTAGCAATATTGGAACACTAAGAATACTGCTAAGTGGTAGCCTCATTTGTGTAGATGGTATGTGAATCTCTGCGCCTTTTTGAAGTTTATTTCTTCTAGTCATTTTTTGCTCCATCCCTTGAATGCTCCTTGCTAAGGCCATCTGGTTCTGGAATACCAGTTCTTGATTTCTTAGAGTTGTCATTTGACTGTGCATAATTGAACCCATGAAAGCCTACTCTGACTTTTCCATATATAGTCCGTCATAATCCCTAGTAGGCTGCTCCATATTCAGATCATGTCGAGCTTCTGACATTTCTTCCCAAATTCTCCTCGTATCATCTCTAGTTTTCCTTTTTACTTTATTTCTTTTCTGGCTATCTCTGCTTTCTCTCTTTCATCCCTAGTGTTTTCATAACCATTTACGCTTCCATATCTCTCTATAACTTCAATCGTAATGGTCTTCTCTGGTAGAATATCCAAATCAAGCCCTAACATGTTCACTTGATTCACTCTACATAAAGTCAGGATCATTAAAGGGAAATGTAGTCCGTCGTTCTTTTTCGTGGTAATGGCACTCCTAATCGACTCATAGATAATTTTGCGAACATCCAAGTATTTTAATCCCACGAAAATATGGTAAAGTAGGGCAACCTTATAGTTCATTATCATGTAATATTGTAAGTTTGGCTGTGACCTAGTGTTGACGACAAAACACCAAGCTTTCGTCATTTTCCTAAAAATCTAGTGGTTATTTGCTTCGGGTACCCTTCCATATCAAAAATAAATCCATCACCATGGATTACCTTTAAACCTCCATTAATTATCTGTAGTAGTACTTAATGGTGTATTTGGGCTTTAGGTACTCATCTTTTTTTGGTGAAATATCGTTAAACAAAAATATCGATTTCTTCTTTTAGCAGAATAATCCACTATCCTTTCTCAAGCTCATCACTCGGTCTTACTCTCACTTCCATATGCATTTGCATGAAACTCTCACACTAAGATATCACAACCCCTATTTTTAGGAACATCCTCTAGGTCTAAGTGATTATAGTCCCTAGTCAACAATCCCTAGTTCCTTGCCTCGATGATATCAAGGATCCTAGGCCTGTGTTTCAATTCATTCTTCACATTAAACCTATTCTTAGGGATCAACTTCCTATCCTTCAATAAGTCATTCTTAAATTTTTAAAGGCCTTCTCATTGACAAAGTTCTCCTTCCTAAGTACATGATTTTTTGCCACCATCGGTATCTATTGTTAAACCTCATCGACTTCCTCTTCCTCTTTCACATAATCACCCTCATTATGAAAGCTAAATGATGAAGGTGGAGTAGGTTCTCATTGTAGTCTAATCTTAGGTGTGTTATAAGAGATTGACGTAGGTTGGATTTGAGAAACTTTGGATTTAGTCTTTGTTTTCTCAATTAACTTCCCTTTCCTTTATTCTCTCTTGAGCCTCTAACTTTTCCACCTCCGCCCATTTGTTTAAGTATAAGTAAAAGAATGAACTTAAAAAACATTTAAAACTAAAATTGTCAAAAAAGTGCTCAGTGAAATTCAACTTATAAATCTAATTCAAATCATGTGATATGCCTACACAAAACCCCAAACTCATTTGAAGCTTAGTCTCAAATTTGTTTGCGTATAAAATTCAATCTATTCACCATATATGAAAAATAGTTCAAAAATTTGATAGTAATAAAAAAATCATCAAACCACTCCCATACTAATATTGTAGTAGAATACATTCGATATGAAAACCATTTTTTATTAAATATTTTGAAATTTAGCTTCTAACCTAATAACAATAAAAAATCGATGAAAAACTAAAATCTTAATCAATAAAAGCTTAGAGTTTTCATTGATTGCCTTCTTGAAATTGATTCTTTCAAGATTAGAATGCTAAAACTTCTCTAGAACACTGCTCTAAGCTCCAATTTAAATTCCCCTTGCTTAAGCCCTAGGTGGCTCTACACTCTCAAAAATCACAAATTTTTTAGGTTGAATGTGCGGAGATTGAGGTAGGAGTCACTTAAATAAATTAAAATCAAGCTTTGAAAACTATTTCTTGAATGAAAGATTGCAATGGTTTGAAAGTGTGAAATGGATTATTGTAGCAGTTTGGGGTTTCTATTTTTTTAAAATTCAAATTCGCTCTCAGTGAATCAGGGTTTAAGTGGATTCGCTGAGAAATCGTTGAAATTGAGCCTCAATGGCACAATGATTTTTCTAGCGAATTATATTTATGAGTTCAAATCAGTGACAAATCGCTGACTTAAAATTTCACTAAAAATTTTGTACACTACTGCAGATTTTCTTAGTGAATTCTAGTAAAAACTGGAATCGCTTGGATATCGCCAACCTATTTTTACTATTTTTTCAATTTAATTGATTTTCTCATATATTTTTCACATATATATCTAACAAAAGGTAGAATTATTAAAAATTATTAAAATCTTATATAAAAATTGGAATCGCTCGGAAATCGCCAGCTATAAATACTAAGTTATGTACTTTTACTAAAACATCTTCTAGTAAACCATATGGTTTAATAACTATGTTGTAAGCTAAGGTAAGATTAATAGTTATATTAGTCAAAAAACCTATTTTCAATGACTCTTATAGTTTAAGCGACATAACATTTATTGATGCTCCAAGGTCGCACATATCAAAATTTATGAAAGAAGTCCCTATTATAATAGGAGTTCAAAAATTCCTAGATCAGAACATTTCTTAAGTATTTTCTTTTTAATTAAAGCAGACATTTTTTATCCTAAGTTTTCTTTAGATTCTTCTAAAAACTCATCCTTTGATTTAGAGAATTCTTTAAAAACTTTATAATAATTAAAAAAATTACATAATTGATTCCATTAGTGTTTTATTGATTTATATTTTCCTAAACATCTCAAGAATGTCTTCATTGTTATCTTCCTCCCTAGCATAAGCTAATCGTTGTGGAATTGTAGAATATGAACACATATCTTAATTCAAATTATCTAAAATCTTATCATTTTCATCCTTATCAATTATCTCAGTCTTTTGTAAAGATTTTTCATATGCTTCAACTCTGGCTAAATACCATGGGTATAGCCTTCCATAAAAAGTGTATATTTCAATTGGTCAGCTATCCATTCTCTAGTAAAATGACATTAGCCATTATTTCCTCTACTTCTTCAATGGTTTTATGTGCTTTCTTTTTATTACTTTGTTTATGTGTCTTTCTAGTTATAGGTGTGTCTTTCTTATTACTGAATAAAGCATTAACTTGTGCTTGATTAGTAAGAGCAACATTAGCTTGAGTATGTGCTTTAGCTTAATTACTCTATTAAGTACTTAACCTATTTATTTGTAAATTCATTTGACTTAACTGATTTTTTAGTACATTAATAGTAGTACCAGTCTTTAACTGATTTTGCAAAATTTTTGTAAAGTTTTGATGACTTTGATTCATAAAATTATGCAAGATTTGCTCTAAATTTGGATTTATAGGTTGAGTAATTTGTTGAGGCTACTAATTCGGTGCAGAATACATTTAAGCACTTGGTCTATAAGTAACTAAGATTTGGATTTGGTCTTCTAGGATAATAAGTATTATTATTATGTTGATTTCTTGGGGGACAAGAAAAATTGGTTCATCATTGTTAGGGATGTGCCCTACGTCAAACTACAAACATTGTTTATCTTATAATTTTAGTTGATAAAATAGAGGTTTTCATTTGATGTTTTATCATAAGTGATTGCATGTTTATCTTATAATAAGTTCCATGCGTATTTGTTGAAATATCCTAAATGTCCCTAGTCGGTCATTATACTAGGACTATAATGAGTTAAGACTAATGTTAATCTTGATTGATGGTCATGTGATGATCATGCGTATAGGGATACAAATCTAGATCATGAGTATTTATCAAAGAACAAGGTATTGGACTGACTCGCTATGAGTACACCACATGGATTAAGTCATTGGTGTTACTCATGATAGGTATATCATTTAGTACTTTAACTAGACATTATCATACACATGAATATTAGGATCATGGTAATTTGACATAATCAAACATTGTCTTTAACCAGACAATTATAAAAATTGTGATTGGTTACCATGTGAATAATATGTGAAGGTGTGTAATCAAGACAAAATTTGTCCCTCTTGTATTGAGAGAGATATCAGTAGATCCCTCGATATGTTAGGCTAGTAAATGGTCAATTCTAAGTGAATTGATATGATCAATGTCATTTGGATGTTTTCAATCTATCTAAAGATCGAGACTAGCATAATTGCACATTTAGGTTGACTTTCCATGCCTTATGTTTAATCAAAAGATATCGCACGACAAAATGATATGATATATGTTATTCATTAGATTGTATCGATTTTGATATTCATGTTACTTGGGTGGTCATAATGCTTTGCTAGAGAGTGCTTATGACTTAGGTACCAAACTGGTTTTGGTTCACTACTGATGTCGCATGAACCTATTGGGTCACATAAAAAGAATGGCTTTGCGCAATCCTAATTGGTCCAGAGTAATGAATTTAATAGGATAAAATTCATGACATAAAAGCCTTTACAATTTGTTATATGATAACTTATTAATAGGGAAGTATGTGTAATTTGCTTAAACTGCCTAAATACAATATGTATATTATGAATAGGTTTTTTAAGTGAGCTTACCTACATATTTAAATATAGGTTGAAACCCTAAAATGAAATAAGATTTCGTTTTTGCTATTTTCGGGTTTTTTGAATTTTGGGAGAGAAAGAAAAACGTTTTCAATCTCTGTTGGGGCTAGTACTCCAAATTGTTGTCACCGTTCTTATGTTGATTTTCGATAGAGGACGCGCAATTGAACCTCTTGGAAATCAAACAATCAAAGCATGAAATCATGGATTAAGGTGTGGTTTACTTTTGCAGTTCTTGTTTAATGGACTAATTTTCGATCTTGTTGAGGTTTTCAAAAGGTTTTGAATCTTTCGCTAATTATGAACCCCAAAACCTAACAATCACTGCATTAACCATTTCAGTATTTTCTCCATGTAGAGTTGGACTCGCATCCATATAATGTGTAGCCTCATTTCAGAATCCACAAGATTTAACTTGATTAGATCTATCATCAACCATCTTAGATAATTAATCAATTTTACCATCAGAAGTGTTATTTCTTCTATTATTAACTTCATAGAGTTTCTTTCTTGAGGATTCAACCTTTTCACCATATTCCTTAAATTGTTTTGCCATTTTATTAATTGCTTCTTTTGCAATGTAGGTGTTGTTTCAAATAAAGATACACTTCATACTGTGTCTAATAACCTTTCTTCAAAGTGATTGAGTCCCTCATAAAAATATTCTAATAAAGCTCTTTGAGTGTTTCCATGTTGTAGACAAGAAGAAATTAATCTTTGGAATCTATCCTAAAATTCATTAAAATTTTCATCATCTTTCATCTTTGCAAATGTGATTTGCTTACTATAGGAATTAATTTTTCTAGCAGGCATATATTCATCAAGGAAATCTTATAACATTTGAGTCCATGTTGTTATTGAATATTGTGGGAGATTAAACAATCAATATTGTGCTTGATCTTTCAATACAAAAGGGAAAACCATAAGTTTGACTTGTTCTAGGGCGCCTTCTTTCGGTGTCATCCCATAAACTTTATGTTGCTCCCTTATGAATTTATGTGGGTCTTCATTTTCTTTATCATATAAGTTAACTAAGACACTAATAAATCCAGATACATGTTTAAATTTCGAAAATCGATCGGGGAATGCTATGCACATAGGCTCATATGCTGTAACCTTTTGATTTGCTTGTCTAAAAGAGAGTTTTTTATTGTTGTTATTATTATTATTATTGATAACTCTATTATCATTATTATTAATAACATTTTCATTAATATCATTGTTGGTATCCTTCATCTTATTAGCTCATTTTTCCTTAAGTTATTGTTGTCTTAAACTCCGATTAAAAGTTCTATATATTTCAGGATCAAAAGGAAGTAAAGATCCTGTATAATTAACACGAAGAAGTATGTAGACCATACAACATCTAAATCCTTAGCAATTATTAAAAAAATCCTTAGAAATAGCACTATAAATTGACACATGTCGAGCGTGCACAATAGTTTCCCTTATGCTCCTATTATTTTTAGTAGTGTTAAATAAGATATTGTCTCCATAGGAATTTTGCAAACTTCAAAGGAAAGTATTTTTTCTTGTTTTTCTTAATTTAGTTAATCTAATTAAACATGAATGAAAATACCAAATAACTAAAATCTATAACTACTAACTTAATTAACCAAATTAACTAACTAAATTAATACAACTCATCGCAAACTAAATTAAACGATATTCAAATTCAATATCAATGTAAATATTCAACAAACATCTAAACTGACGCCACTAAACAATGTAATATACTTGGATTGTTTTCAAACACTAGAATATAACACCACTTCATAATATAATTATAATCGTACATATGGAATCTTGGACTCATTAAATCCTAATTCATTATAGGTTGATAGCCTTTAGCTAGCAACCGATTTTTCTAAATTCAATGGAAAAACCACATTCTTATTATTGTAAATCTACCCATTGAATAAAACGCAACACCATAGAGATACAATAGCATTAACACTCAATGAAAAATAGTGCCTAATCTAAGCCAATAAAAATTTGAATATGCTGATCAATAAACAACTTGGAACATAATCACCTAAAACATCCACTCGGGAAAAGCCCTATAGATTAATCCTAGTTACTACTTCTATAATTGTTGTCAATAATTAAAGATATAGATTCATAATCAAAATATCACAATACACATTTGCAACTATGCTTGCAATATTGATCTTCAACAGTTGTAATACGCAAAAATAACTTGTTAAATCTGTGATTGACGTGTATGAATAGATTTAAAGCATTAAGTATGTGATTCCTTAATTTTAACTATCTAGCAATCAAAAGTATATACATGTGTAGGGTTAGCTTAGATTAATAAACTACTCACTCATGCTGGAAATAAACAATGCAAATATATAATTAAAAGACATAATGAATAAATAAATAAATACCTCTTAGTAAATCAAAACTCCAATGAAACTTCAAAACATCCACTTAAACTAATAAAACACTTATGAAATATGTAAAATAGGTTGAATAGAGTAGTTGGACATAATTATTTTAAAGCTCTTTAGCATTATTTATAGTCTCCCTAAGTATACATACCCTAAATAAACTCAAATTCTTCATATTAATCTAAAAAACTCATAACCGACCTCAGTGATTTGTTACGATTCCTAATTTGTACGTAAATCACTAGGTTAAATCACTGAATTTTTGGTTCTCCGTGCTCTACCAATTTAGCTGGCGATTTTCAGTATATTCTTCAATTCATTGAAGATTCGCTGACACTTTTTTGCTGCTTATTTGAGTGGCGATTCCTAATGTAAATGCAAATCGTTGGCTAATCATTAGGCTTCTTCTCCAGTTGATTTTTTTCTCTTTTTCTTCCATTTCTTCATTTTCCTATTTAAAAATTGAAATCACAAAAACAAGAGAGTACCTAGTGTATTATCATCATTTATATCTAAAATCAATCTAAATCACACTATAAAACATGTCTGATTATTGACTTGTCACCTTAAATGGTTTGTGATAGGTTCTCGAACACGAGAGAATGTCAAGTGACCATGAGAGTTATGAAATTTGTAACGAAACCAAACTGAGGTAAGTGGGACTTATATTCTTATCAATTTTGCGTCGTAAATTAATTAATTTATTTCAAATATTATTATAGATAGGGACTGGGGCAACGTACTATGATTTGACAATTTTATATGTGAAAACTCCCAAAAATGGTCGATAAGGCAAACTGAGGCTGAGAATTCAAACGACTAGCCGATAAATGGATTTCGCACTTTGTCCTAATGAATGGAAAAAGTTTGCTTGGAAATGGAGTTTGCCCATTTATCCTTTTTTAGCCAGAGTTTTACCTTAGTCGTCATTGTCCTGTATTAGTTGATAACTTAATCAAGCTTGAATAAACTAGTAGAATCCCTTGTCGACGAACATGTAGATTATGTGGTTGTATTCTCGAGTGGCGTGATAGTACGATTCTATATTGTAAAGTCAAATTACAAATCACAAGTACGGTTGCATGACACCTATTTGAACTGCATTCTGTTATATATCATTTATATCATTTCATTACCTGAGTAGATATGTTTTGTATTCATATTCCTATTCATTGAATTAATGATATTAGTTGATGATTGATGTGTTTGCAAACATCACTTACCGAGCTAGTTGGAGCGCACAAAACCTTAACATTTCAGGTTCACATGCAGGCGCTTAAGCCAAAAGAAAAAAATAAGATTTAGGAGGTTTACTATCTTCTCTATGATGTAATGAGCCTTTCAGTATATATATACTTTTTTGAATTACATTGTTGTCACATAATGGGGTTGGGAGGTTTTATAACTGTGTTTTAGTTTTAATGAAATTTGGATTTATGTATATCATTTCTATTATCAAAAAAGTTTAAAAATTTTTGTTGCATATACTTTGATATGTATTTGGATTTTGATATACAAGTTGAGTTTATCAGGTATGGAAGGAGAGGTTGTTGGCTCAAGTTAAGTCTAGCTGGGGTACCAAGGCTTAATTATGGTTTCAAGTCGAGTATCACCCTAATCGGGATAGGGGATGCTACAGCTTGGTATCAGAGCTTAGGTTTATTCGCTCTGTTACTATTTGATTTAGAGCTAAAGTCCATCACTTAGAAATAAAGGAATAACTCTGATACAGTTTGATATAAGACCCTAAGTGAGTTGGTAAACCTAAGTAATTAAGTCGAACATACCTTAGTACCTGAACCAAAGTTTACAAATTCTTAGAGTTGTCTCAAGTTATAAACAACCTTAGGATGTGATTATTAGTTTTATCAGCGTTTTGAGGGGAAAATCAAAATAAAAATATTATTATATGTTATTTATTGCACTAATTTTTAGTGCACACGAGCGCACGCTCGCGCGCGTGTGCACTTTCTTCCTCCCGATCGACTGGTTCGATCGGGAGCAAGAACATTTTTTTTTCTCTTCTCCTCTTCGCCGGTGATGGGTTGGGGTTGCTCTCCACCCCAACCCCGGTGGAATACCACCTCGGCACCGTTCGGCCATGGGGTTCGGCCTCCATGGCCGAACCCCTCTCGGCCACCCCACCGCCAACCACCAAACCCACAACAAACGCAACAACTCACCGCGATTTTGATCTCATTTCCTTCCCGGCGCGTCCCTTCTTCTCCTCCTCCTCTCCTCTTATTCTTCCTCGCTCTCGGCCTCCCTGTGTGTCTCTATATGTTTTGTGTGTATGTGTGTGTGGTGTAAGTGGGTAGGTAGGGTGGTGGCACGTGGGGGAAAATGGGACAAGTGTTAATGTAGTTGTGACAAGTGTGATGTTGTTGGGTGTGTTGACAGCTAATTGTGACACCGCTAAGAAACTCGCCCGTGCTTCCGGGCGTTTCGACGGCCGGTTTCGCGTCTGAACTGTGATATCTGCGTACCGCCGCGTCGCTAGTCACTCAATATATATATATATTCCATATTATTTACTTGACGAGTTTTTATTCACTTTGTGTGTTTTCGTTTCTCCGACCTAAGAGTCGGTCCCGTCAACTACCCGGTACCCGCGTCGACAAGCATATCGAGGCGTATCCCCGCTCTCGTCTCGACGCCTATAACTGTACAAACCGACTTAGTAAGTCTACACAATACATAACACAAGGCACACATCAATTCAAAACTTTGATATACCTCGGCCACGTGCCTCAGTCGGTGCACGTATCACAGTGTAAGTCCCACGTCAAGGGTCGGTGATCCTGATTAAGGAATTAAAAGGGGGTTATAGATTTGGGCCGTGACAGTACGTGAATACAAACGATATTCACTGAGTTGAATGAGTTTGCATCAAGGTATGTGGAATAAGAAGAGAACAAGATAGACATGTTTCTCTGTGGGCTTAACTATGAGATACGTGTTGTAGTTTAATCTCATCCTCTGACTAGTTACGCATTAATCTTTGATAGTACGATGGTGGTGGAAGTAGCAGTGTTAGCTCGTCTATCAAGGATAGTGGTAAGTCCACTACAATCTCCTTATAATCTACACAGTCTAAAAGCTCAAGAGTTAGTTCATATTCTGCCAACTCAATCCATTGGGAGTAAGAAAAGTCAAGATTTTGTATGTAAACAAAGGAAAAAGAGTACAATAGGCGAATATTATTCTTCTGTGGCTCCCGTTCAGCTAGTTCCATAGGGAACTATATATGTTAGTGCACTGATTGTTGCACCATCTACTTCACAACCTTCAGTAGTAAAACCACCTATACCATCACCAGTTTAATTAATATATAGAGGCAAAGGCAGGGGTTAAGCTAGTCCTAGATCGAGCAATTGTGGGCAGGCTTCTCAGGTCAGTGGAGGATCTCACGGGCCTAATTTGATATGTTATCATTGTGCTCAGTTAAACCACATATAGAGGAATTATACTGCACCTCCAGCTTCTTCGGTAGGTAGTGTGATGCAGATTGCATATCAATCACACGCTATATGATCGCCTCTTCAACTGAAACTCTAGTCTAAAATCAATTTGTGTAAATGCGTAGGATAGGGCTTATACCAAGAATACCATCCTATTTCTTCTTTCTCGACCTATTTAGATTGAGGTTAATTGGGAAATGGCAAAATAGTAGCATACAATCCGGAGTTGTTTCGTGTCTTAATTTATCGTGACACAGTAACTCCAAATTTTGAGAACTATGCGTTCCCTACTAATCTCTACTTTTAACTCGACTCATCGTAGCTGATTCAATATTTAATTATTTAATTCTATTGCGCTCTTCACCGTGCTTCGGTGGTTATTTATCCTGCTTCTATTTACGAGTTGATGACTTCCCGTTAATATACTATTCTGATTGATTTTCTTCTCAAACCTCTTAATATTAGGCCTACTCTAATCGTACTAATCATGTCCCATACTATTTTGATGAGTGGACTAAGCCTAAGAAGCAAAAACCAATAAAACATGGAGACACCATATAATACATATAAAATATAACATGTATATAGATCCTACTACTACCCACTTTACTTTCACTTCCTAGCTAACTTTTTAAATCAGGAATTTCAAGTTTCCACATCTAATGTTTATTTGTTAAGTATTAATTGGTTTTATTAAACTTTCCCTTAGGTTCTCCTAAACCTATGCTCTAATACCAATTGTTTCTGGCAGCCCCAAACCCCGAGGCAAATCGGGCACTACTACTTTGCTAAACTCGTCACTGAGAAACCACATCACTGCACGCTTATTGATGATGGCTCACATCTTAAACCTTTTTCTTTTCCTTTTTTGTTTTTTTTGATGATAGGGTTTTGATCCATTGGAGCAATGATAGAGGTTTTACATTTGATTTTAATCTGGAAGTAAGGTAAAATTTAAAGTTTATTATAGTTTATGTTTAAATTAAATATTTTGATGAAATTTGTAGTTTTAGAGAATTTTGTGGAATGTCGAGAATTGATAGTGCAATGAGGATTACGAATGAATGCAATATAAGTATTTTGGCCATGATATGAATTGTTGAATATATATGTTGTGTATTGACACATGAATGTAAGATTTTTGATATATAGGTGATTTGAAGATCTAAAATAGTTGGGCGGTTGTTTGGGAAAATTAAAAAATGACAAGAACAAGGCAATAAAGCAAGAGGGTTGTGGAACCTAGAGCTAACGATAATGAAGCCTCCACATCCCAATCCCAAACCGAAACACCTAGAATATTTAAGTTCAAATAATACATAAGTTTCTAGGTAAAGGGGTGGTACACCATTATTGAGAACTACAAATTCATTTGTGAGAGATGGATAAACCTACCGGCCAAGTATGATGAGAAGGTGAATAATTATATAAATTCGAGAGGTTGACAATCCCTAAATCAAGACTATAGGTCTTGGAACATTAGTGGAGTGAGCGAGATTATGAAAGAGTTTTATGCGAATGGAATGTTCACTTATGAGGGCAACCCCTTTGGTTTAGGGGAATGAAAGTGCATTATGACAATATAATGATAAATGATTTCTATAGCATGTCATTCTTGGACATGGTTGATTGAGAGAATCAAGTATAACCTAAAGATAGGTATGATCACCCTTACCTACTTTACCCCGCAGTTGAAATAGAAAGAGCCCTAATAGTGGAAAGTTGCCAAGGTTAGAAAAGAGGAGTTGGCAAGATGCGTATGTTTATCCGAAAGAAGAGCATAAGGAAAGTCTAAATGATGTGGCAATTCTTCATGACTGGATTCCTTTACCATACTCCACGGTAAGGAGAGATCAACAAGCTAGGAGCACCTTATTTGTATAAGATCATGAGGAAAGGTAAGTTCAATGTAGGAGAAGTAATCTTAAGGTTCTAAGAGAGGTAATAGTGACAGGAAGATATAACATGTTTATTTCTCCACTATTGAGTACGGGATTGTATCAGAGGGCAGGATTGAGGATAAATGATGATGGATTTGATTCGGATTCTCAAGACACACTGGATAGTAAGTTCGTGAATACCCTTAGTAAACTAATGGGGTATATTGATTCTGTAGATGAGAAAGATCGGCAACAAGTAGTAATGAGGAGATCTAAAAGGCAACATTTGAGGTTGCAGCAAAGCTTAGGGCATAAGGCTTTATAGATGATGAGCAACATGAAGCAACTTAGGAGCCAAAAGGATAAGGATTTCTTAAGGGCTATGAGTTTGTAGATCCTCAAGTAGAGGTGTATGATTTCATTGGTCCTGAAATTTTCCCACCACCACCATTACAGCAACCAGTGCCACCAATTGAGGATTTGACACCACGATAACAAAGTGCGTGAATTGCTGAAATGAAACGACAATATAAAGAAAGGATAGAAAGCATCATGGGGTAGCAAAGGCAAGATATGAACAAGATAGAAAATGAATGATTTATGATAAAGTAAATGAACTAAGGAATTTTATGGTATTTGCATATCGTCATAGAGATGTAGCGAGATAATAGAGGAGCAAAGTTTTGAGACCTACTAGCGGGTCCATCAAATTTCCAGAAGCACCAAACTACACATTTGATCCAGAAGTGGTGTAGAATAGAAGAGTGGAACGTCCTTTGACACCTTATTTTGAAGGAACTGGAAATGTTGATAATGATGCACAATCCTAGAGTCAAGTCTTACGATTTCGTTAAATACCTATGAGAGATGAGTGGATACATTTAGTTATATTTTGGGATACATTTGGTATACAATAATTTTTTTAGACTAGTTTTTAATATATTTTTGATTTCTTATTTTTTTTACTATTTTTATGTCATGCATTAACTTATATTATGACGTTATCATTATATTTTTGTGCTTTTAGTGTTTTTGACATTTCATGTTTTTTTCAACCTTACTGAAAAGTTTTGGTTTAAGTTTAGGAGGCATCATAGAACTATGGAAAGTAGTTAGTATGGATGGTATAATAAGACAATGTAGGTATGATTGTTTTTGTTTTGAAATCGGTTAAGAGGAAAGCATGGTAGTATATTCCATATCATTTTCATTTAATTTTATATATTTTCATTTAAAATTTTCTCCATGACATGATGATATATTTTAATGCATGCATATATAATATAGATTAGGTTATATATATTAGTAAATAAATGAAGAAGTGAGTATATAGAATACCTGATTATAAGTTCATGCCTTTAATTGTGGATGCGTACAAAAATGTTATCTTGTTAATTTGAAACTTAAGAATAGATTTTAAAAAAACGAGACTTGAAGTTTGATACTTTTATGATTTCATTATTATAAACATACAGTTAGGGAAAACCATGTCCTAGAAATCAAAACAAAAAGAAAACTAGACGCATTACTTGTGGAAAAAGTTCAATCTTTAAAAAGTTCAATCTTTAATAATAAAAGTGAAATAGATAGGCAAATTTTTTTTATATAAGCAATTAAGTTTTCTTTCATAAAGTTATTCCCTAGTTAAACAATTTGAGCTAAAAAGACTTGGAATTTCTTTGGTATTTATTATTATTGTACCTAAAAACCAATAAACTATGCCTTATTTAGTTGGGAAAGGACTTGCTTAATGATAGTGAAAGTGAGAAGTGCTAATAGGAGTAAAACCTCAAAAATAAAACGTAATGAGAGAAAAAAATGAATCTTACAAAAAACGTTATTCATAGGAAATGGAGAAAGGAACCGAGTGGTTAGAAAAAAATGGAGGTATGGAAAAGAAAATAAAGAAAATAAAAAGATGGAAGTTTATATAGCTCCTCAAACGCAAGATTTAGCTTGAGTGCGAGTAACTAAGTTGAGTAAATTTTTATTCCCACGTTTGAATACTTTGATACATCTTATTTATTGGTACCTTACACAGGCTTAAAAGAACCTCATAAATGAAGTCTTATGGAATGTTGAAGTAGTAAATCTATAATAATGAATAGTATGGTGTGTACTTGATTGTGAATTATTGAGTCTAATGACAAATCATAAGATTGTAAACTTATTGCTTGAGTGTCGAGGTTAAGTAAACTTCTAAGTAGTCGATGGTCATGGTTGTGAATTAATTTGGAGTTTCAAAAAGAGTTATACTTGTTGTTTGAGCCACTTGTCTATAAGTTGTTAACTTTGAAAATTCTTTAGTGAATTTTTTACTTGATAACTATTGAAGTTGAAGGGTACTCATGAATTATGTAACTTAAAGGTATAGGCAATGAAAATTAAAAATAGTAGTTAGCTTATAACTTAGTAAAATACTTTTTTGCTCAGTATGTGCAAAAACTAAGTTAGGGGTATTTGATAAGTTTTTAATTAGACTTGTATTTAGGTATTATTTTAGTAGAATAAACAGTCTAATTATCCCAAATGAATACTAAATTATGGTATTTCTCTATTCTCATATCTAAAAGATAGAAAAGAGAAACAAGAAGAAATCTGAGAGAAAAAGCCAAGAAAAAGCCCAAATTCAGAATTCACACCATGAGTAGAGAAACCATGCCATATTAACAATATGGATGGCGAGAAGACAAAATAGACAATGTGAAGAAATATGCAGTGATGCTCTGATGACGCCGATGAGTACAACGTATGGCATGGGAATCTTAAATGTACAATGTCAAGTCTGCTGAGAAGAAAAAAATAAAAAATGTGAAGATGTTTTTCACCATGAGTTCGAATGTGAAATGTGGGACAACATCAACCTCGGGGATAGAATAGAAAATAGCATGTTTTGGACTTCTAATTTGATTGGTATTTTAATTTTGAGTTCATATAAGTATTTCTAGTTATTTTAGGGCTAGTATATGAACAAATACGTGGAAATCCATAGAGATTAATATAGGAGAGAGATTTTTATAGCTTTTGAAAAGGATACATTGAAGACTCAATTTTGGCTATTCATAGTTATTTTCTTTGATTTAATTGAAAGTAGTGCTTTGATTTAATTATTGCATACACTGAATATGATGAATTGTATGTTTTTGAAGTCTAATATGGAGTAGTTTATTTTATCTTAGGGATAAATGGATCATATGGTATGATCACTATGCAAAGTATGAGTGATTTGTAATGTTATAATTTTGCAATGGTTAGAGTTTGTATTTGTTTCTAAACTTAATGCTATAAACATCTTGATCACTTGTTTATTGATTGGAGGAGTTAGGAGTAACCATGAAAGTGGAGCTCTTAAAATCAGATATTAAAAAATAGAACTGTAAGAAATGCAATACACCGATAGATTGTTATTGAGTAAGGAGACATGGAAAGAAAATTTAAGTGTATATGAATATAAAGATTTAGTACTTACTACTTTGTGAAATTTACGCCATTCACATTGATAGGTGGAACTCTGGTGGAACATTAGGATCTTTTTTCACAACGACAGTGGGTTGAAGTGAATTAAAAGGAATTATGTTTATTCTAATTATGTATTGCACACATGCATGTTTAAGATGAAAGGAAGTTGGACGTTATGAAAGCATAGTTTATCAAAACATAGGTGAAGTTGTGAACTAAGAGTTTCTCTTATATAAGAATTCAACAAAATTTACATTGCTTTGATAGATAGAGTAGTTTAGTTTAAAAAGAATCATAAAAAGAACCTTCTTGACAATTGAGTAGATTAAACTACGTAATTATGTCCATATACACCTTTTCTTGAGGAAAATATTTGTAATCAACTTTATAGATCATACTATTACTTTCATACCATTATACTTGTGATCACGATCAATTATCTCCTGCGTGGTGATAATTACAGACCCATCGTCTAACAAGGGAAATAAGTCAGTGCTTGGTTACTTCCTCTATGCATCCCTAAGAGTAGGCTTCTGCTTTTTGTACTCGTAGGTTATTTTATGTATTTAGATTATATTAGTTTTGTAAAACTGGTTAATGGTATGAGTACACACTTGATACATGTATATTTCCCACTTTTATCACCATATATGCATGAGATCATGTTTACTGGGTTTCTTCACATAGGGTTGTCCTGAATTTAAATTATCTATCTTAAGTTGCTTACTAATTTATTTTTTGTATGTATAAAATTAAGACTTATGAATCTTAATTAACCATAATAAGTGACTAAATATTAATAATAATGGAAATAGAGGCTAACTAGGCTTGCGTTGACCTTGCGAGAGTTGATTGGGGACCATGTAGATCTAGTGTCGGGTGTGGCCTAGTTTGCGGGAACTTTGATCATGACATCATTCCTAGGATCTCCAAAGCGAATCTTTATGGGGCACCACGCGGAATATTACTAGGATCCCCGCAGTAAATCAATTTGGAGTGGGATAGGGATCTCCTCAAAGTGGAGAGGGAAAAACCCCATTATAGCACCTTAATTTTCAAATCTAGAAATTAGTCCGAATATCGGGGGTATTTTGATAATTATGCATGGTATTTGTGTGATGGTGTGATTATTATGTGTATTATATGCTATTTAGCTTGCCTAGTTGGTATTAGGCCTAACTGGATGAAATAAACCCAAATGATATGAATAAACAAGTTAAATAACACACAATGGTAAAATGGTAATTTAATGATAAAAACAAAAGCATGGACTTACTTGAGGCCATTAAGATGGTCCTAGCACTTAAGAAGGTTAGATGTGATTATGGGTCTAGATTTAGACACTCAAACCCTAATCAACTAACTGTATCCGTAAATAGTCCTTATAAGGTTTATCGAGCTCTTTTGTTCTAACAATATGGGGTGAGAGGAAAGAATCCCATCTATGGCTTTCGTAGTGGATTGTAGTATGAGGGAACTACATCAACAAAATGTCATCAAGTTTGGTTAATTTTTCTCTTCTTCTCACTTATTATACTCTTTTTCACCAATCAAGTATGATTTGCAAATGAATTTGGTTTTGATGGTTTTGGAGATGGTGTGAAGTCACTTTGAATATTAAGTTGTTTTATGATCATAATAAGTGATTAATTAAACTTATATATATGGTTAGTTTAGTACTAGAATTAGAATAAATATCCCAAATTGAGCTCTAATTGATGGAATTTTGTATTTTCAAGTATACAAGGTATAAAGGAGATAAAGAAGTCATTTCATGATGAAATGAGAAAAATAAGCACAAAAGTACATTTGACGCTGTGGCATGGAGGCTTGACGCTTGGAAAGAAAGCATAAGGCGTAGGAAGAGAGTGCAAGGCATGGAGAAGGCTTAAAGACCAAGAAATAGACATAGGAGAGGTGGCACAGTAACGACGCTATGGGGTTGTACACACGACATAGGGACATCACACACAGGGCGCCAAGCCTACTATGATGAGAAAATACACATATAAAGGTTGAAGCTGTGGCGACACTGTGGCATTATACACATTGCATGGATTACTTATGGATAATGTAGAGAAATAAAGATAGAAAGTTCGAGGGTTCTCATTCGTTTGGAATTGTTAAATCGGGTTTTTAATTGTATTTTTAGGAGTATTGGGAGTATAAATGGGTATTAGAGCGTGGTACTCACTAATTATCAACCAATATCATACATTAACACCAATTACCATAGAATAGCATAGTTTTACACTGTTCTTAGGTATTATGAAGAGTCTTCAAGGAGAAGATATTGAAGACTCCACTTAGGGTTGTTCGCTATTATTTTTTATATTTGATTGAAGTTATTTGGTTTTATCTTTGCTTGCATTGCATACTATGATGTGTATGTTGATTTCAATAATGAGTGAGTAGTTTATTTATCTTAGGGATCAATGGATCCTATAGTATGAATGTTATGCTAAAGGAAGTATGAATGGATTATATAGTTAAAAAGTGCAATACTTAGGATTTGTACCGATTCTATATGTAATGCTTTGAATATCTTGATCACGTGTTTGTATATTAGAGATTTTATGAGTTACCATGGCCATTAGAGCTTTTAATCTAGATATGGACAATATAAGGATAAAATATTTATAAAATCGATAAATAGTTATTGATTAGGGAGACACAAATAGTAAACTTAAGTGGTTATGAGTCTAAAGATTTAGAACTTAATGCTATGTGAGACTTACGTTATTCACACCGATAGATGAAGTTTTAGTTTGCACATTAGGATCTTTTCCACCACGGCAATGAGTTGATGTGAATCTTAATGAAATTTGTCTATTCTAATTGAGCATTGCACATAGATAATGAAGATGAAAAAATTGAGATATTAAACCATAGTAATTCATTACTTGGGTGAAGTTGTGAACTAAGGCTCTTCTAAATAAAAGTGTACAAGTTAGATTACATTGATTTGATAGAATAGAGTAGTTGAGTTACAACCAATTAGAAAGAGATCTTCTTAACAATAGAGTGAACTTAACTAAGTAAACCGTGTCCAGATAATCCTTTCCTAGAGCACGATATCCATAATCAACCTTTATTGATCACATTATTACTACAATTGAAGCGTTATACTTGCGGTTATGATCAAGCTTTTGGCACCATTGCCAAGGATATGTAGCCATGCACTAGTTTAGTTAGTTTAGAAAATTGTTAAGACTTTATTTTCAGTAATTTACTTTCAAGTTTAGTAAAAAAAAAAGTGTTTAAGTTTCAAGTTTGACAATCTACACTTGATCTTTTGTGTTTTCCTTCTCAAGGAACAATTAGTGCATGTGTAGTCAAGGTGATAAGGAATTAGTAGCTTAAAATCCAAAGATTGACAGAACTAACTAGGGAAGAAGAAGAAAGGAACCAAGATGACGGATGATCAAACAGAAAATCGAAAACAAAATCAGGGCCAAGGGAATAATCAACCTGAAGATGATCTAGTAGTGCAAGACAAATTACAAGGATAAAGAAGTCTTTGAGACTATTTCAAACAAAAAATTAAAGAGACGTGCAATATAGTGATGAGGCTTCTAGCCAACACCACCGAGTTTGAGTTGCGACTGTCTCTCATCAACATGATGCAGAATAGCTTATTTAATAGGCTAGTAAATGAAGATCCAGTTGCATATATGGAGAATTTTCTAGAGAAGTGTTACATTATTTACATTACTGGAGTTATATAGAAGGTAATCAAGATAAAACCCCATACTTATTAGGTGGAAAAGCTAAATCCTGCTTCTAAGGACTAGATGCATGGAGTATGACATCATAGGCGGATATCGATGAAAGATTGCTAGACAAGTTCTTTCCCCCAGTGAAAGTCAGTGAAAGGAAATTAGAAATCAACCATTTCAAGCAAGAGGATATCGAGTCTCTTAGTGAGGCTTGGGAAAGATTCAAAGAAATGCTTAGGATATGTCTAGGACATGGATATATGAAGTGGGCACAACTACAAATCTTTTACTATGGAATGAATCACAGCACGAGGACATCAGTGGATGCAACAACAAGTGGTTCTATAATAACCAATGATGAAGACGGGGCATTGGATCTTCTTGATCTTATGTCTCAGAATTTTACAACAGGAACTCATTCGACAATGAGGAAGCCAACAGAAGTATATGAGATGTATTTACAAGCACCGATTATGGCATAACTATCAAACCTAAGTAGTCAGATGGCGAAGCAACAAATGGGATAATGAAGTCCATAAGTGCACGCAATACAACAACCCACTAATCACCAATCAATGGTGGCTAATTCATTAGACATGAAACAAGGAATGGAGTTTGAAGATGTCAACGTCATGAACAACCAAAACTATGGGAACAATTTTAGGCTGAGATGAATGGCTTCTCAAAGATATTATTAAGGATACAACAACCGAATTTCTCACATGGAAATCCTAATAATGCACTAAAGATACCTCCAGGTTTTTATCAACAAGTCTAACAAGGGAAGCTGGGCTCAAACAAAAAAAAGACTTCATTGAAGTCAATTGAAAGATTTTTGCAAACCTTTAACATCAACAATAGGGAACGTCATGAGAGGCATGAGGAAGAGATGGAAAATGTGAAGCAAACTCTTATGCAAATTGATGATGAGAGAACACAATCCATTAAGAACTTGGAAAGACAGATTGCTTAGTTAGCCATTGCTTTAAAATCAAGGAAGGAAGGGCAATTTTCAAGTAACACAAGCATGAATTCTATGGAAAACGTAAACATAGTCTAATTAATAAGTGGAAAACAACCAATAATCCAATGCAAACAAAAGAAACAACAAATGACATAAGGAAACAAATTGATGAGCAACATCAAAAGGATTCAAGTCACATGAAAAATGATAGAAGTAAGCGAAAAGAAGTTGCACCAACAAAAGAATCATAATTGCCTCAAAAGAAAGAAGGGGAGAAAGGCAAGAAAAAGATGTGGTACTAGGGAGAATGAACTTTCCTAACAATCCACCATTAGTCAATCCACCTATACCATATCCACGGCTATTCAAGAAGCAGAAAAATCAAGAACAGTTCAAGAGGTTTGTAGAGATATTCAAGAAGCTACACATAAAAATCTCATTTAGTGATGCATTAGAACAGATGTCGAATTTACAAAGTTTTTGAAAGACATAATGGCAAGAAAAGTGTGATTGAAAGAATATGAAATGGTAAACTTGACAAAAGAATGCAGTGCTATTTTACAAAGGAAGTTACCTCAGAAATCAAAGGACCCAGGAATTGTTTCCAATCCATGAACTATATGAGTACATTTATTTGATAAATTCTTATGTGAGTTGGGAGCATGAATAAATTTGATGCCCTTATTGTTTTTTAAAAAGTTAGGTTCAAGAGAAGTGATGTACAGTAACATGACACTGCAATTAGCATATCTATTTGTAACTTATACAAAAGGAGTGATTTGACGACGTACTAGTAAAAGTGATTAAGTTCATTTTTCCTATTGATTTTGTAGTATTGGATAAGGAAGAGGATGCAGATGTACCATTAATTTTAGGTGGACCATTTTTAGCAACTACTTGAGTTTTGATAGATGTTTAAGAGGGAGAATTAAGGTTACAAGTAAATGATGAGGAAGTTATTTTCAATATCAACAAAACCTTGAAATTTCCAAGTCAGTGAGCGTATTATGAAAGTATCGAAATCAAAGATCTAACGTCTAATTGTGTTTCGATGATATCAAAGGAATATATGCCAGAAGACCCGCTACAACATTGTCACTACAAAAAATGGAAAAATTACCAACAAAATTTAGCAACAGAATCAAATCCATTTCTATATAGCAATGAAATAGGGACATAATAGCAACGGATAGCAAATTTAGAGTTTAGTGACGGATTAGCAATGGAATTTTAGAAACGGAACCTATTTTGTCGTTATTCTATTGCTAAACTTGGCACTAAAGTTTTCCTCCAAAATATTGCGTTGCTATTCCATTGGTAAATTTAGCACTCAAATTTTCCCCTAAAATATTTCGTGCTATTCCGCGTGTAACGTTTGCGCCTACATTTCTCGCCTAATATTTCGTTGCTATTATGATGCTAATGAGTAGCGACGGATTAGCTTCGGAATGAGGGACACACGTGGCAACATGAGTACCAACAAAATAGCAACGGAATAGATTTTTTCGTTGCTATTCTTTTGGTAATTTAAATTAACGGAATAGCAACGGAATAGGTTTTTCCATTGCTATTTCGTTTCTATTCCGTTGCTAAATGAAAAATTATAATGTCTTTAATTAATTTCCCTTATATATGAATATATATTTGTCATATACATATTAATGGCTAAATGTTTATAGTTAAATATATATTAATTAAGGGCTAAATATTTATAGTTAAATATATATATATATATAACTATATTAAAAGCATGAATATGTACCATGAAGAAATGTCAACTTTTTCCTTTATTATGTTTTATTTTCTAATATATATATATTAGGGCTAAGTTCTTTTTGATTTTTTTTAAGTTGCAAGTCATTTGGAAGTACAATTATATAAATATCAATTAGGATATCCTAATTGTGATTATAGTAACTAGTGTAACGGGCACGTGCTCCGCACGTGAGGCGAAGTTATTTTTTTACATTACATAAAAAAACTAAAGTCTCTAACAATTTTCTATTATTATTAACAAACCCAAAAAAATGATCCAAATTTTCCATTCAAATTGAATCGAATGATCGAAAGTCTCTAATGATTATTTAATTGTGTAATTTATCTAAGACCCAAAATGGGCGATTTATCTAAGATCCAAAATGGCAATTTTTTTTTGACTTTTCTTAGTACTTAACAACTCTAACTCTAAGTTAGAAATTTTTTTAAGATTATTAATGTCTATTTTTTAGAACTAATAACACCTATTTTCATTTAGCGACGGATTAGCAACGAAAAAATCTATTTCGTAGGTAATCCGTTGCTAATTTTAGCAACTGAATTATTTTTATTGCTAAATCTAAAATAAAAGCCATTAACGCATCTCCTTCCCCATTTTCTCAACCATTCAAAGCCAACCTTGCTCCGCGCCACCACTTGCCATAGCCGTCCGTGTTGTCACCAGCGTCATCACCAGCGGTCTCTCCGAGTTTTCTTTTTCTCTCTCTGGTCCATTGCCGCCACCGCCCTGGTCAACTCCGCCCTCTCTTTCCTCCTCATCTCGGTGTATTTACCCCTCTCCCCCAATCACCTCCTCCCTTCCCTCCGTAATCTATTCCCCCATCCCTTTCTGCGAGAGCTACTTCCCCCGGTCCGTCACCTACTCCCCCGTCATCTACTTCCCCCTCCGGTGAGATACTTCCCTAAGCCCTACTTCCACCCCACCCCTCCCATAAAATACCTTCCCTCCCACCACTCTGTCACCTACCCTTCCCGTGACCTAGTCGCCCCACCGGTCACCTACTTCCCCTTCCCTCGTCACCTACTTAATTCCCTCTCTTACTGTGATCTACTCCCCCTTCCCGTGAGCTACTCTCCCTTCAATCACCTACTTTCCCCTCATCACGTAAGCTACTTCCCTCCTCCCGGCGTCCCATGAGCTAGTCCCCCCCATGACGTGCCCGTGGATGAAGGCATCTATAGATGTGCCCGTGGACGAAGATGAGCTTTTCTACGAGTTTTCACAATGGATCCAAAAAGCCGCATTATGGCTTAAGATCATATACGAGATCAACTCACGACAGAGAAGGTACCTCGTCACAAGCCGGGGAGATATTAAGGTTGAGGGAGGATGTCACGTATCTTCATGAGGGGCAATGAAGGCCTGATGATATGACGAGCGACCTTTTGACCTTTTTTAGGCAGAACACCCTGGAGTAGACTTTACCAATCTCGGGGCTAGCACCTCTCATGCCTCACCTCATCAGACCCTACCTACTGATGCCTTATTTTCTTAGGCCTCGCCACGAGGTATGATTGATCATGACGATTATGGAAGGGACGAGCATATTCAAGACTTCTTTGCACGAGACGATGACTTGGATCGTTCGTAGTCATTATGTAGCTTTTGAGAAACATTATTATGAATATTATAAACTTTTGATGTTTCTTATAATATCTCCACTTTTGATAATTTATTTAAATTTTGTATTATTTTTTCAATAGTTTAAAAAAATATTGTATTATTTAATATTACTTGTTGCTGTGTAGTAATGGATTAGCCACAAAATTTTCTAATCTGTTACTAAATAGCATTCCGTTGCTAAAAAGCAAAAACTTAGCAACAAAACTTATAACAGTAATAATTATTTTTTAAAAATTTAAATAATGTTCCCTTGCTAATTCATTGCAAGTTAGTAATGGATTAACAAACGAACATTGAATTATGTTGCTAATCCATTGCTATTTAGCAACAGATTAGCAACAGAACATCGAATTTCGTTGCTAAATAGCAACAAATTAGCCACGGAAGATATCAAAGAAATATTTATTTACATTGAATATAATTATTTGTCCGTTGCCAATTTGTTGCTACTTTAGCAATGGGTTAGCAACAGAGTTTGATGTTCCATTGGTAATTCGTTGCCATTTAGCAATAGATTAGCAACATAATTTGAAATTTCATGGCTAATCTGTTGCTAAATAGCAACGGATTAGCAACTGAATATTATTTAATTTTCATAAATAAATTAATTATTTCTTCGTTGTTAATCTGTTGCTATTTAGCAACAGATTAGCAACGAAACATCAAACTCGTATGCTAAAAAGCAACAGATTAGCAATGGTTATAGTTTGTCGCAATCAAATGACAAGCTGGAAAACGATTTTTGCTACGTTAGCAACAGAAAATTTCATTGCTATATTAGTAACGGATTAGAAATTCTATTGCTAAATAGTTAGTGATGAGGGTTTTAGCAATGGAGTAACATTTTTTGCTAATCTGTTGCTAAACATATTAGCAACATAAATCAAGGCTTTAGCAACAGAATTTTCCATTGCTAAATTGACTATCTTTTGTAGTGTGTCTAGTTCAAAACATAACAACAAGCTCTGCAGTTAAGGGTGAACTTCAGGAGGTAGTCAATGCTTAATCACCATTAGGACCCCCAAAGTTTCATAAAGGTTTTAAGAAACTAGAAACGAAAGTGGAGAGTGCAGTTTAAACCAACATTGGAGTTAAAACCTTTGCCAGAGCATTTAAGATATGAATACTTAGGAGAGAATTCAATGTATCATGTTATTATTTTTGCAACTTTGACATAATTGGAGGACAAAAAATTGCTTCAAGTTTTGAGAGAGCATCGGTCAGCGTTAGGATGGAAAAATAAAGATTTAAGAGGAATCAGTCTAACTGTCTCCATGCATAAGATCTTAATGGAAGAGAATCATAAACAATTGACTGAAGCTCAAATACTGTTAAATCGAGTAATGAAAGAAGTGGTAAAGATAGAGAATAAAAAATGGTTGAATGTCAAAATCATCTATGCTATCTCAGACAGTTCACGAGTTTCATCAATACATGTCCTACCAAAGAAATGAGGAATGACAATTATTTAGATTGAAAATAGAGAGACCTTGTCCACTAGAATAGTAACTAGTTAGAGAGTTTTCATCGATTATCGAAAGTTAAATAAGGCTACATGGAAAGATCACTTACCTTTACCATTTATTGATTAGATGTTGGATAGGTTAGCAGGGTATGAACACTATTATTTCTTACATGGGTATTCAGGATATAATTAAATTACTATAGCATTAAAAGATCAAGAGAAAACTAATTTTACTTGTCCTTATGGAACATTTGCATTTAGAAGGATGTCATTTGGATCATGGAATGTACCATCAATATTTTAGAGATGTATGATGGCTATTTTCTTTTATATGGTGGAGGATATTATAGAGGTATTTATGGATTTTCTTACAGTATTTGAAGCACCGTTCGACTTATGCTTACAAAATTTGGCCGTGGTATTGAAAAGATGTCAAGAAAAAAATTTAGTATTTAGTTAGGAAAAGTGTCAAATCATGGTTCAAAAAGGAATTGTTTTGGGACATAGAGTGTATGCTCAGATTATAGGTTGATAGAGCAAAAATAGAGCTAATTCAGAAAATTCTTATACCAAGAAACATTAAAGATATAAGGAGCTTTTTAGGACATGCGGGCTTCTACATAAGGTTTGTCAAAAAAATTTCAAAGAACACTAAACTACTATTAAAGTTGTTGAAAAAAGATGTTCCATTTGAAATGAGTCCGCCATGTGTAAACGCATTTGAGAAATTGAAAGTAGCTTTGATTTTAGCACCAATAGTGGTAGTAGCAGATTGGGAGTCTAACTTTGAAATAATGTGTGATGCAAGTGACTATGTAGTAGAAACAGTGTTAGGATACTGGAGAGATAGAACATTTAAAGGTATATACTATGCAAGCAAAACATTGGATCCAACATAAAAAAACTTTACTAACATAGAAAAGGAGCTATTAGCAGTGGTGTTTGTGTGCGATAAGTTTAGAGCTTACATAGTGGGGTGAAAAGTCAATGTGTAAACTGACCAAGCAGCAATCTGTTATTTTTTCCAAAGAAGGATGCGAAACCAAGGTTGATTAGATAAGTTTTTTTGTTGCAAGAGTTTGATATGGAAATTAAAGATAAAAAGGGAAGTGAGAATTTGGTTGCAGTTCATCTATGTAGGTTACCACATAAAGAAGGTGATACATAGAAGCAGGTAACCGATGTATTCTTGGATGAGCGATTGTTTCAAACAATGAAATTCATGGAGTACCTCAAAATCTAGACTTAAACCAAATGAGTTTAAAAGCATTGTGCTAGTAATGTTAAACGGAGGGCTTCTGGGAGGCAACCTAAGAGTTTTTTATTTCCGTTTTTGAATTTCAATAATTTATTTTGTTTAGTTAGAACAATCCAAACGTTTTAGTAATTTTCTATTTTTAAAAAGTTTTGTGCTAATTTCTTAGGAAAAGACCATTTGTCGGGTGAATATTCATCAGAATGGTGAAGCCTCAACATATGCAGAATCATCACAATAGACCTTGGCGAGATGAGAGATACATTCATGCTAATTATTTTTAATTTGAGATATTTTTTCACTTTTATAGTTTCTTTAAATTTTATATTTACACATTATTTATGTTTAGTTCTCAAAGTATATTATATATGTTTGTGTGTTATAACTTTTATGTTTCACGCTTATTTTTAAACTTTGAGGACAAGGTTTGGTTTAAGTTTGGGGGCATCAACACTATGGTAAGTGGTAAGAAAGGATGAAATAAGGGTAAACATTGCAGGTATGATCGTAAAATTTATTTTTGAAAAAGTTAAAGAGGAAGAATGGTAGTGTATCTATTTCATCTACTTATTATTTAAATGTGTATAGTAGTGTAGAGTATGTTATATATAGTAATATAGTGATGAATAAGTAAATCATCTGCAAAGTTCATGCCTTTACTTGAGGATGAGTAAGAATACAAGTATATTGTTGATATGAAACTCAAGATTAGCATTATAATGTTTTGTAGAAAATAAGAATTGTAGCAAACGACAATATAATTTCATGATTAGAAACATAAAATTAGGAAAGACTATGAACTTGAAATAAAAGCAAGAAGATTACTAGGATACTTCTTGTGGAAAAAGTTAGATCTTTAAGTAATTTTATAATAAGTAAGAATCTTACTTGATTACAAAGTAAAATAAACACTTAGTACAAAAAAGGGAAGAGATAGCCATGATTTTTAATAGAGTTGGAGTAAAAACATACTTGCTAAAGGTAAAGTGAGACGTGCTAACAAGAGTTCTAAAATAAAAATTAGAGAGTCCCACAAGTTCTACAGGAAAAGGAGTAGAGAACTTAATGGATGGAAAAAGTAAGAAAAAATAGAATTCATAGGAAAAGGAGCAGGGAGCGTAAAAGTAAGAAAAAATAATATTAGGAGAGAAGATATGAATATAGAAAGAAAGAAAAGTGGAAGTCAAATTAAAACTCTTTAAATGAGAATATTTAGCTCGAGTATAAGTAAGTTAGTTGAGTTAAATTTTTTTCCAACTATATGAAGCCTTATGAACTCTTGAAGTAATAAGGTCTACGAAAATAGTTTGATCTATGTTTATTTGTGAATCTTTGCGCTTAATGAGAAATCATGAGATTGTACACTTCTTACTTGACTAATGTGGTAAACTAAACTTATGAGTAGGATGGTTTTAGTTGTGAACTACTTATGAGTTTTGAAAGTGAATTATATGTATTGTTAAAGCTATGTGTTTTGAAAATATTAGTTTTTATAAAGAAAAAAACTCTTTAGTGGATTATTAAATTGAACTTATTTAAATTAAAGATTACTCCATGAACTATGTAAAATGAGTACGATTTGTAAGTTGCAGTACAAAGAGTACTTAATATAATACACTTTTGCTCAGGACATGCAAAATCTTATGTTTGGAGGTATTTGATAAGTGATTAATTAGATTTATATATAAATTTTGTTTAGTAGTATAATTAGACTAAATATCGCGAAATGAGCACTAATTGATTGAATTTATGTATTTTTTAGGTATACAAGGTATAAAGGAAACAAATGAGTGATTTTCATGATGAAATAAAAAGAAAAAGCACAAAATTACATTTGACGTTGTGGCATGGAAGCTTGGCATCGTGGGAAGAAAGTACAAGGCGTAGGAAGAGAGTGCAAGGCGTGGAGAAGACTTGAATACTAAGAAATAGACATATGAGAGGTGACATAATGGCCACAACATGGGGTTCTACATACGGCATCGGGACATTACACACAGGGCAGCAAACCTACTGTGAGGAGAAAATACACACACAAAGGTAGAACTTGTAGCGGCACCGTGGCATTACACACACGACATGGATCACTTATGGACAACGACGAGAAATGAAAATACAAATTTTGAGAGTTCTAGTTCATTTGGAATTATTAATTAAGGTTTCTAATTGTATTCTTAGTAGTCTTAAGAGTATAAATACGTATTAGAATGTGGTAAACTCACTAATTATCACCCAATATTGTACGTTAATACAAATTAACATAGAATAACATAGTTTAGATTGTTCTTGAGTATCGAGAAGAGTTTTGAAAGAGAAGAAATTAAAAACACTTTTTTTGGGTGTTTGGTATTGTTTATTTGATTTAATTGAGGTTATTTGATTTTAATTTTGATTCTAATGAATACCATGATATGTATGTTGATTTCAATGATGAGTGAGTAGTTTATTTATCTTTCGGATCAATAGATCTTATGGTATGAATGCTATGCTAAAGAAAGTATGAATGGATTATGAAGTTAAAAAGTGTGATGGTTAGAATTTGTATTTATTCTATATGTAATGCTATGAAAATCTTGATCACGTGTTTGTTGATTAGAGATTTTAGGAGTTACCATGGCCATTGGAGCTTTTAAGCAAGATATGAGCAATACGATTGTAAAATATATAACGTCGATAGATAATTATTGATTAAAGAAGCATGAAAAGTAAATTTAAGTGGTTATGAGTCTAGAAATTTGGAACTTAATGCTATGTGAGACTTACGTTATTCACATCGATAGGTGGAGTTATTGTTTTCACATTAGGATCTTTTCCACCACAACAGTGGGTTGAAGTGAATCTTAAGGAATAACATATAAAGATAAAGAAAGTGAGATATGAAAGCTTAGTAATTCATTACTTAGGTGAAGTTGTGAACTAAGTTTCTTTCCAATATAAGAGTACAAGTTAGGTTACATTGATTTGATAGAATAAAGTAGTTTATTTACAACCAATTAAAAAGTGAGTGAATTTAACTAAGTGAATCGTGTCCAGATAAGCGTTATCTAGAGGACGATATACGTAATTAATCTTTGTTGATCACATTAATACTACAATTGAACCGTTATACTGGCGGTTATGATAAGATCACATCACTCTCTTTTGTCACTAATTTGTACAAGAAATCAGGGATTTGATGTGCCTTTCAGTAGTTTTGATGCAAGTTCAGATTTAATTATGTTTGGAATCAAAACTAGGGTTCATGACTCAATATTTGTCTAAATCTTGATTAGAATGGTTGTTGATGGTTTCGATTAATGGATTAAATACCTCAAATCGGACTACTTTTTATGTGATTAAAGAATCTACCAAATAACCGATCTTAACCGCAAGTATAATGGTTCAATTGAAGCAATAATGTGATAAAAAAAGTTAGATTACGGATATCGACCTCTGGGAAAGATTTATCTGGACATGTTTCAATTAGTTAAGTTCACTCTATTGTTAAGAAGATCTCTTTTTAATTGATTTTAATTAAACTACTTTATTATATAAAACAATGTAAACTAACTTGTAATCTTATATAGTGAAGACTTTTAATTCACAACTTCACTTAGTTAATGAATTTATGGTTTCATCTCTTATATTCTTGATCTTTATTATGTGTATGAAATGCTCAATTAAAATAGACGGATTTCCTTAAGATTCACTTCAACCCATTGTCCTGGTGGAAAAGATCATAATGTGAAAGTTATAACTCCACCTATTGGTGGGAATAACATAAGTTTCGCATAACATTAAGTTCAAAATATTTCAACTCATAACCACTTAAGTTTACTATCTGCGTCTCTTTAATCAATAGCTATCTATCGATGTCTTATATCTTATCTTTATATTGGCCATAACTGGCTTAAAAGCTCAAGTGTCTAGGGTAACTCCTAAAACCTCTAATAAAAAAACATGTGATTAAAATGTTCATAGCATTATGTATAAAATCAATACAAATCATAATCACTGCACTTTTTAACTTTGTAATTCACTCATATTTCCTTTAGCATAGTATTCATACCATAAGATCCATTGATCCCTAAAATAAATAAACTATTCACTCATCATTGAAATCGACATACGTATTCATAGTATTCATTGCAATCAAAGATAAAATTAAATAACTTGAATGAAATCAAAGAAACAATACTGAACAACCACAACTAGAGTCTTCAATGTCTTTTCCTCCAAAACTTTTCTCTATACTCAAAAACAATGTAAACTATGCTATTCTATGGTAATTGGTTATAATGTATGATATTAGTTGATAATTAGTGAGCTTACCTCATTCTAATATCTATTTATACTCTTAAGACTCATTAGAATATAGTTAGAAACCCTAATTATCAATTCCAAACGAACTATAATTCTTAAACTTTCTATTTTTCTTTCTCGGTGTTGTCCACAAGTGTCCCGACCTTGTGCGTATAATGCTACAGCTTTGCCACAGCTTTGACCTTTGTGTGCGTATTTTTCCCTCATAGTAGGGTCAGCGCCCCTGTAAACATTGTCCTAGCGTTGGGAGTTCAACACCATGGTGTTGCCACCGTGTCACCTCTCCAGTTTATATTTCTTGATCTTCAAGCCTTCTCCACTCCTTGCACTCTCTTCCCATGTTATGTGCTTTCTTTCCACGACGTCAAGCCTCCATGCCACGATTTCAAATGTAGTTTTGTATTTTTCTCCTCATTTCATTATGAACACTCATTTGTCTCCTTTTATACCTTGTATACATAAAAATACATACATTCAATCCATTAGAACTCATTCTCATATATTTAGTCTAATTACCCTATATATAAGTCTAATTAATCACTTATCAAATATCTTAAAACTTAAGATTTTGCACGTCCTGACCAAAAATGTATTCTACTAAGTACTCTATTACTACTACTTATAAACCATACTCTTTTTAAATAATTCATGGTGTAACCTTTAATTCAAATAAGTTCAACTTAATAATCCACTCGAGAGTTTTTTTCTTAATAAAAACTAATATTTTCAAAACACTTAGCTTTAACAACATATATGATTCATTTTTGAAACTGATAAGTAGTTCACAACAAAAACCATCACTACTCACAACTTTATCTTACCTCGACACTCAAGTAGCAAGTATACAATCTCATGATTTCTCAATAACCAAGGGCTTTATATAGTTGGAAAAAAACTTAAATCAACAAATTTGCTTGTACTAGTGCTAAATCTTTTTATTTGAAGAGTTTTAATTTTACTTTCGCCTTTTTTTCTTTCTATATTCCTGTATTCTCCATATATTTGATTAGTTGTACAGTCCTTGCCCCTTTACCTATGGATTCTGTTTTTTCCTACTTTTTCCAACCTTGAAGTTCTCTTCTCATTTTCTTATATAACTTGTGGGACTCTCTAATTTTTATTTAAAAACTCTTATTAGCACTTCTCACTTTCATTTTATCAAGTAAGCTTTAACTCTAACATTTCTTTAAAAACTATGCATATCTCTTCCTTTTTATTGCTATGTCTTTATTTTTCTTTGTGATCAAGTAAGATTCATACTTGTTATAGAATTCCTTAGAGATCTAACTTTTTCCACAAGAAGTATTTTAGTATTCTATTTGCTTTTAATTCAAATTCATGATCTTCCCAAAACTCTAAGTTTCTAATCAAAAAATTATATTGTTGTTTACTACATTTCTTATTTTCTTCAAAACATTATAATACTCTCTTGAGTTTCATATCAACAAAATAGTTGTATTTTTACTCATTCTTAATTAAAGGCATGAACTTTGCAAATGAATTATTTATTCATTACTATATTACTATATATAACCTAATATATACTACTTCCACACATTTAAATAATAATTAAATGAAATAGATACACTACCATTTTCCTCTTTAACTGATTCAAAAATAAAATTTTACGATCATACTGACAAGTGTAAAGCGTGCACAATAGTTTCTCATATTTTCCTATTATTTGCAGTAGTGGTAAATGGGATATCGTCTCCATAAGGATTTTTCACATCTCTTTAAAACTAAGGCTACCCTAAAGTTTTATTGGATTTAATTTACTTTAAATTAACTAATCTAATTAAAACGGGAAATAAACACTATCAATCTAAAAATGAAACACTAATTAATTAAAATAGTTAAACTATAAGCAATATAAATTCAATAAACTAATCTAATGCAATTCAAACAAACAATTAAGAAATCAATATAAATTAAATATCTAAATAATACATCTTAGACAATGAAATATAAACCATCATATCTGGACATTTTCGTTAAAGTATAGTCATAATCAAATCATCGTATTTATATAATGATCATAAATCATTAAACTCTAATCATAATATGTTGTTAGCCTTTAGCAACCTATCGACTTTCCTATATTCAATGGAAATAAGTCATATCCTTACTTTTGTAACTCAACTTATTGGATAAAATGCAATAAATTAAAAATTAAGATAGCATTAACACTCAATGAAAGTCATACCTAATTCAAACTAAATAACAAGAATTATGCTAGTCATTAAATAACCTAGAACACAATCACCTAGAATATCTGCTTAGTTAATTTTGCCCTATAGATTAATCATATTTACTACTTTTATAAAAGTTGTCAATTCATAGACATAGATTTAGATACCCTATAATAAGAAACATTATTGGCCACTATGCAATCAATACAAAAAATCATTAGTTGAAATACGCAAAAAAATTATTAAAATCATGATTGATTTGTGTAATTGGTTTACAACATTAAGCACATAAATTCTACATTACGACTAAATTGATGAACAGTTTACAAACATGTCCAGAGTATTATTTAGAATAATAAATTACTCATTCATGTATACACAAAACTTAACAATGAATAAATAATAGAAAGACATAATAAAAATACCTCATATTAAGCTATTGAATCCTGAATCGCCAACGATTATCCACAAGCAATAAAACTAAACTAGTTAAGAGAAAAGAACTTTTAACTAAGAAGTTGACTCTCAATATGATCAAAGGCTAATAGAGGGGTCTTAATTTCAAACTCGTAGGGTCTTATTTATAGTTTCCCTAAGTATCAAATCAAACATAAACTCAAATTCCTTATAGTAATCCAAAAACTCATCTCCGACCTCAGCAATTTGTCAGCGAATCCTATCTTGTTCATAAATCGTTGAGTTAATCACTGGAAATATCTCTCAGTTCTCCACTGATTAATGTAATGATTCCTTTATAAATCCCAATTCGCTGGCTAATCGATAGCTCTTCATTGCTTACGATTTACGCAGCGATTCTTGTGTAATCTTGTATCACTGGCTCTTCATTGGACTTTTTTCTTAGTTGACTGTTTTGACTTTTCTTCCTCTTTTTCTTCCATTTCTTCATTTTTCCTAATTAAATCCTGAAATCACAAAAACAAGAGAATACCCAACGTAATATCATCATTTTCATGTAAAACAATCCTAAATTACATTATAAAATATGTCTAATTATTGACTTGTCCAATACCCCTAAACTCAACACTTTGTTGTCCCGAGCAAATGAATACTCAATCGTATTCTCTTTTCATTCTTTATATATTGATTTCAATGTAATTCATCTTAACTTTAAATAATAAAAGTTTTTAAAAAGAAGTGATGTTCAAATAGAAACATATTACCTACAAGTAAATGGAAGTTATGATAGAATATAATGATTTACAAAAAACAAACCATCCCTTAGTGATAACTCAACCACCAAATGCAATACCCCTTAGAACTTAAATTTCAATCATTACCAAGGCTAGCACACAATATAGGTTTTCTCAATCTCCACTAACAAGCTTCAAGCTTACAATGACTAGTATAGAATTTCAAACACAAAAACCACTAGATTAATCTTAATTTTAGAAAATACTTTATAAATAGTACCATAATCAAAATAAAAAGGAATTTTGCAAAGATACAATGAATATATCATTTAAAACGTGTTAGACAAAGAAATACTTCACTCAACCCTAGCTTCAAGCACTTGAGCTAAATCTTTTCTACTTCATCCTAATTATTTTTCTTTATTATTAATATTTTTTCTATTTTTCTTTTTTCATTTTTTTCATTTGACTTTTGGGTCTCTGCTCCATTTCCTATTGACGTTCTCATATTTTTCCCACTATAGATTCCCTGCTCCATTTTCTAAGGAATATATAGGACTCTAAATATTTGTAAGCTCTTGTTAGCACTTCTCACTGTCCATTAAAGTTGAAGAAAGTATTCTTTTTAACTTATATTCAACGGTTTATAATCCATTTCTTCTTTCAATTGTAGCACAATAACTTTCTATATATATATATACTATAAAAATACTTAATCAATATCCTTTGCATTACAAGATTGTTAGAAATCTGTCTTGTTCATCTTGCACTATTGTTTCGATCTTCTACCCATTCTCATGACTAACATAAGACAATAAATCTCTTTAAACTCATCAGTGCATACATCCACTAGTAAAAATTAATCAAAAAGAATATAGAAAATATTTTGATTCCTTTTATCATAGAATTCACTTAGGTAATAAAAATATTACATCCATTAAAAAATCTATTATATATTCATTCCATTATATTACATTCCTAACTAAAAATAAAATAAAATGAAATTCATACTTGAATTGAGAAGAAACTTTGAAAAATTTCATCAACTCACTTGAATATCGGATCAAATCTTTGAACTTTTTGGATTAATTCTTGAATTTATCTTCTACCTTTCATTTCTTTCCTTGCTTTCTTTTGTTATGCGTGTTATGCTTAACCTAAAATACCCTCAAACATATTCCAAACATTGTTCTCAAGGTTTAAAAATAAAGTTTGGTTTCCAACAAAATAAATATACCTAGTGAAGCCTAAACGAATGTAATAAAAAATGTAATGGAATAGGAAAATATTTAATTCTACAAACTTTAAATGAATGGAATGCAAAGGGAACATATTTCATTCATAAGCAAAAATAAAAGCAAAAGCAATACAATTAATCATTCATTTGTTCATTTCATACAAAAGAAAATAAACTACATAGGTCAGTGTCTAGCAGTAAATTCATCGTTATCTGTATCATCTTTATCTATTCTTGTAGAAGGTTGTGAAACATAACTATCAACTTGGTTGTAAGTCCCAGTTGAAAATTACAACTGCAAAAATGGAATGTTGACACTTCTCCTAGAATCTTGCAAATGACTTTCATGCCATTTCTCAGACATAGAATGATAATGTTGTAAAGTCCACTCATTTGCTGCTATCATTTCTTCATTTTGAAGAATTTTAGTTTAGCTAACATAGGTGCAGAAAATATGGTCCGAAAAAATCCTCTTGTCCTAGGTTGTGACAAAAATGGTGTCGAACTCGTATCAACACTTCGCACATTCACTCGAGCCATCAATCTTGCCGCTTTCCATGCTTCTTCTTTTGTCTTCCTTTTATTTTCTTTGTTGTTATGCCTTCTTACTTCTCTCGCATAAAATGATTCTCTTTCATCTTTCGAGTCATTGTATCCTACCAATTTCTTCATTCTGTGTACTCTCGCATCATTTATTGTCTTTTAGGGCAATATATCGAACTCAGTATCAAAACGTACCCATGCTTGCCTACACATTTGAGTGATAAAAGTTGGGAATGGTAGTCCTTCATTCTTCTTAGTCTTCATTGCAAACTTCATAGATCGTGCATAATCTTCCCAACATCGATACACAGCTCTAAGGTTTTTCACTTCAAAGTATTGCCTGGTTGGATAAAAAGATACATCTATAATATAACTCTAACTCTTCAAAATTTTCCTAAAATTGGTGTTTTCAATAAACTTCGGGTGTCCTTGATTATCAAGCGCAAATCCCTTTCCCATAACTATCTCCAATGCTTATTCGATCATCCTATAGGGATAGGATTCCTTATTGACATAAATGACATTTAGGTAATTCTTCTCTATCCTTTATGTGTTTTGAGGTAGATCAAAAAATCTATTTAATCTCACAGGCGAAATATCAATTTTCTTCCCTTGCACTACTACTTTATCCCATTCATCACTAACATGCCCATTTACATAAATTTTTTGCCCAATTTTGGAACACCCTCTTTCTCATCTGCCCGCATAGTCTTTCAGAAGTTGCTCCCATCCTCGATCTCTGATAATGCTCACAATCTTATCCTCATACTTGCTCACATTCTCAATACTAAACCATATCTCAAGAATTATTACCCTCTTCTTATCACTATAGCACCTCCTCTGAGCTCTAGGTCTGACAAAAACAAAAGGTCATAAGGCACTAAATGACTACGGTCTAGATTCCCAAAATATTCTTCCTTATCAAATGATAATGGAGATTGTTCTCTAAGCTTAGCCCTCCTAGGTCTAAGTTCTCTAATACTAACCTCGGTAGGTATATTGCACTACCCCTTCCCTTTATCTTGCTTACTACTCCTACCTTATCCTCTACCTCCTCCCACCATAGAAATACTCGACTATGATGAAATAGGTAAATTGAACTCCTGTAGTTGAAAGTTTTTATCAAGGTATCGAAAAAAAATTTATGAAAATGTTTTATCATTGAATATCGAAAGAGTTAAAAATAGTACACCTAAAATAATTTCATCGACATATTCCTATCATAATTATGTATATATTGGAGAAATTCATAAAAACCCCCAAACTCATTTAAAAACATATATCCAAATTGAAAATTTGTATCTAAACCCATTTTTAAAAAATAATTTTGCAATAAAAATTAATCCACCACATTCGTCGAAAATATCATCAAAAATCAATTATATCAAAACATCGATATGAAAAGAATGCTACAGTATCAATTTATTACCTTCTTGAGAGTGAATCCCCCAAGTAATATGTTTTATTAGCTCCTTAGACTCAATGTATAAGCTTCAATTTGAACAATACCCACCTAAGACCTAACTTGGTTGTATGAGCTTGATTTCTAAATTTTTAGGGTTGAATAACTCTTAAACAATGTGGTATGCACTTAAATAAGCAATAATTCAAGCGTTAAAGGATTGAATTTAGACAAAAATCGATTAACAAGCGAATGAGTGCAAGGGTTTTGTGTGTGAAAGTGTATATGGTTTGGTGATTTGAGGTTTTATTTGTAAAAAATATGGATTCGTGCTCAACGAATTGAAGTTTAAGTACAATCTCTGACTATTCGCTAGTTAAATTGCTAAAAATTGGTCTCTGTGGTCCACCAACTAGTTTAACGATTCCTAGTGTAAACTTGAATTGATGACAAATCACTGACTTATTTTTACACTAAATATTTTGCAAACTGAGACCAATTTCCCCATCGATTCCCATTTTTATTTGGTAACGCTAGGAAATCATTGACCAATTTTCTATTGTTTTTCCAATGTATCAAATATTTTACCAATTTTTCACACCTATTCCTCATATTTAAGGCAAAATTGATCAGTATTTAACAAGAAATATTCTAAAATGAAATTTTGTTTCTAACTAGGAAACACTATACTACTAACTAACTACATTTTTTTACTAAATATTATTAAAGATAAATATAGTTCAACTTTAAGACCACTCGATCATCCCCCTCTCAATGGAAATATCCCAAAAGAAAGTTAAAAAAGAGAGAGAAAAAAATATTCTAATTATCATAAATCTAACTAATACGGAAAGATAATCATCTATATACATATAGGTTGCCTCTCATAGAGCATTACTGCTTATATTCATTGGCGCGACATGATAGATAAGATCACTCGTCTTTCAGCTTGAGTGAGTCAAATGGACCATTAAATGATTCTTCATCATTATTAATATCTTTAGCTTCTTTATAATTCTCGGCATCCACATAACATCTTTTTGTAGGTGTGCTAAACTCGTCGCAGTTGTCCTCTACAAGGTAATCAATACGGTAGTAATTTTCCTCTTCATAGCCATCATCATAATTGTTGCCTTCGATGTAATCATCCATTTCTTTACCATCCCGAAGCCATAAATAATCATTTCCTATCTTATGCATAATTATACGTTTATCTACATCGAGAACATCTCCAGCCTTCTTGAGAAAATTTCATCCCATCAATATTACATCATCTTTTTTCAATCTTAGATACCACTAAGAAGTTGGTGAGATACATTAATCGCTCAACTGATACTGACACATTCTTCGAAATTCCTAGTGAAAAGTTGTTATCACCATTTGGTTAATTGACAACCAATTGTGGGTATAAATCAATCTTTAACTTGGCCTTTCTAAGCCATTATTCCAGTAAGATATTCATATAAGCTTATATGTTAAGTAGAACACCAAGAAAATTGACTTTATTGATCACCACATGGAGGAAGAGTTTCCCTAGATCATCATTGGAAATTTCAATTAGACTTCCTAGATCTTGAAGCTTTAGTTGCTCATTAGTAAATTCTTCTTATGTCTGTTGCTTCTCTGTTTGCTACTACATTTCAGGTTATGGCTCTTCAGGTTGTTGTTTCTCTGACTTCTTCTTATTGCACGGCTTTGTATTCATCCAGAGTCTAATTGTTTCATCCTTAAAGGTTTTACTCGCGGTGATGTAAACATTGAACTTCTTTTCATTATGTTTCAGACTTTATTTCTATGGCACGAGATTGATGATCTCCATATCACGTTCAATGAAATTTTCATAATAAGGTTTCAACATCAGACCGTTTACTTTAAATATTTTTCCTGTTTTCAAGCTTTTTATTTGTACCGCACCCTGAGGCAATAAATTCATAACCATAAAAAGTCCTATCCATCTTAAACAGAGTTTTCTAAGAAATAATTTAAGTCTTGAACAAAAGAGTAGAACTTTATCTCCTTATTGAAAATTTTTAGGAACTAATTTCTTATCATGAAATGTTTTGGTTTTATCTTTATAAATTGATGCATTCTTATAAGCGTCATTCCTAAGATCTTCTAATTCTTGAAGACTTAACTTACACTAGTTTCCAACTTCACTATAACTCATGTTAGATGATTTTACTGCCAAATAGGCTTAATGTTCTAGTTCTACTTATAAGTGACATGCTTTTGCAAACATTAACCTATAAGGTGTTATACCTATGGGCATCTTAAATAAAGTTATATATGCCTATAATACCTCTTCTAATATAAGACTCCAATCTACGTGTTGGACTTAGTGTTTTTTCCAGTATTGACTTAATTTCTCTATTTCAAGTTTTAGCTTGTCTAATAGTTTATGAGTGATATGTAGTAGATTCCCTTTGTGTGATGTTGTATTCAGCAAGTAGATTAGCAACTAATCAATTACAAAAATGTGAACCTCTATCATTAATAAGTGTAGATTAGCAACTAATCAATTACAAAAATGTGAACCTCTATCATTAATAAGTGATGTAGGTGATCCCCCATAAATCAAACACTTCACAAAAAAAGAATCTAAAGTTTTTTCGACACGTATTAAGCAATTCTAAAAGAACGTGGACCAAAATGTCCTCTACACGTATAAGTATGGCAAAAAGATATAATTGATTGTACTTCTAACTGTGGTAAACAAATCCTAATTATTTGTCGGTACAAAGTTTCCATAAATAGGGATCATCCAATAAATAATGTTTAGAATCTTTTTTAATATTATTATTTTGAGCTCATGTCAAATAAGGTGGTAACCTATTGGTGGTGACACAATTAACTATATCATCATACCATTGGCCATCGGTCTTTATGCTATACAAATGTTCATCTCGAAATTCATCCTTTAATGGTATAGGTGGTTCTCCATTTTCTAACCTACTTAAATGATATGCTATTAGATTTTTGGCACATTTCTTATCTTTTATAGTTAGGTCGAATTCTTGTAGAAGCAATATCCATCTTATTAGTCTTCATTAAGAATCTTGTTTTGCTAGTAAGTATCGCAATGCTGCATAATCTGAGTAAACCATCACTTTTGTTCCTAATATAAAAGGTTTAAATTTTTTTAATGCAAACACTACCACTAAAAGTTCATTTTCAGTAAAGGTATAGTTATGTTGGGCTAGATCTAGTGTCCTAGAAACATAATATACAACATGAGAATCTTTTCCTACTTAATAACTTAAAACAGCTGCAAGTGCATAGTTACTTGCATGAAGGTTACGACCAATCTGGTAATTTAATCACAGTTGTAGTTGTAAAAGAATCATTTAACTTATTAAATGCTATCTTGCCATCATTTGTAAATTTAAAAGGAACGTCTCTTTTTAAAAGTTTGCAAGAAGTTTGTGTTATTTTAGAAAAATCTTTTACAAATCTTATACAAAATCCTGCATGGCCAAGAAATGAACATATTTCTCTTACCGTAGTGGGCTAAAGTAACGTTTTGATTACTTTAGTTTTGGCTAGATCTACCTTTATTCCTTTATGTTACACTATATGTCCTAATATAAGTCCTTAATCTACAATGAAATGAAATTTTTCATAATTTAATACTAAATCGTTTTCTATGCATCTCTTAAGCACTTTTGTTAATTTAACTAAATATTTATAGAAAGAGATACCATAAACAATAAAACCATCCATGAAGACTTCAATAAAACTTTTCACACTAGCAGAGAAAATACTAACCATACATCTTTGAAAAGTTGCATGTGTATTACATAAACCAAAAGGCATATGTCTATAAGCAAATATACTAAAGGTGTAGGTAAAAATTGTTTATTCCTGATCTTTTGGGGCTATAGGTATTTGATGAAATCCTGAATAACCATCTAGATAGCAGTAATGGGCTATTCCAGCTAATATTTCTAACATTCGATCTATAAATAGAAGTGGATAATGGTCTTTCCAATAGTTGAGGCATTCGACTTCCTATAATATATACATACCCTTGATAAGTGATTATTTATACATATATAGGGTTAATTTTATAGTATATTTAGTATAAATATCCTCAAATGAGTGCCAATTCATGGTATTATCGCATTTTTTGGGAATTATGGTGAATTGGAAGAAATCAAGGAAAAACGAGATGAAATGGAGCAAAAACGTATAAGATTAGAGGTGGCACTGTGGGAGCATGTCTTGACACTGTCGAACTATAAGGTACGATGCGAAAGAGAATAAGAAATGTAGAAAATTAACTCTGAAGATCCAGCGAAGTTGCGGCGCCGTGGCACACAAGGGACAGAGCTGGGACACAAAGGGGACGATATCGAAGCTCCAAGAGCACAAAAACACATAATAAAGTTATGGCGCAGTGGCGGCATCGTGGCTTAACACACACGATGCATGGTCAGTAAGTGACAGTGCCAACTTTGCAAAAACTAAAAAGTGAAGCTTTAATTCGGGTTAAATAATTTAGGGTTTATAATTATTATTAGGGAATGTAAATAGTTATTAGGGCATGGAAAACAAAAAAGATACGACCACATAGAAGGAGATAAGCCTCCATTAGAGTAATTTAGCTTTGAGTTTGAGTATTAAGGAGTTTTTGTTAGAGAAACATTGAAGACTTCACGTTTGCAATCAATATTGGCTGTCATTGACTAATTCAAGGTAATATCTATATTCATCTCTGTTTTGCATTGAATTCTATATTGAATTGTGATGTATGCGTTTCAATGATGTGCGAGTAGTCTATTTATTTTAAGGATCAATAGATCATATAATATGAATGCTATGCTTTGAAATAGGAGTAAAATGTAATCATGAGAAATGTAATGGTTAGAATTTGTATGGATTTTGAGTGTAATGCTTTAGACATCTTGATCATGTGTTTAATGAATCTAAGCTTTAGGAGTTATCATCTCCATTGAAGTTTTTAATCCAAACATGAACAGTACAACCGTAAAATATACAACATCAAGTGATAGTTTTGATTAAGGAGGCGTGAATAGTAAACTTAGTTGGTTATGAATCCAATGATTTGAGACTTAAAGCAATGTGGAGCTTACATTATTCACACCGATAGTTAATGTTCTAGTTTTAACATTAAAATCTTTTCGGTCACGACAGTGGTTTGAAGTGGATTTAAAATAAATCTTTATATTTTAATTAGGCATTACACAAAACATATTGAGATATATATATATATATATATATATATATATATGAGTACAAAGCATAGTATTAAATTACCTAGGTGAAGTTGTGAACTTAGATATCATTAATATAATAAGTTAACTAAAGTTTAAAAAATGATTTGTTAGATAGTTTAAATTAGTATAAGACAAATCAAAAGTGAATCTTTTAGCAATAATTCAAGTTAATTAGGTAATACAAAACTAGTTCCTCAATGACGGTATCCGTGATCAATGTAAGTTGATTGCACTATTATTATAAGTGAACCGTTTTGCTTGTCGTGTGTGTCAAGTTTTTGGCACCGTTGTCGGGGAAAGTTAGCCATAGGATTTACTTCATTAGTTTGAGTATTTGCTATATTTTATTTTTGGTACTTTAATTTTTAGTTTCTAAAAATAAAAAGAAAAAATTAGGCTTAAGCTTCAGTTTGACTTTTTGCACTTAATCCTTTTAGGGATACTTAGTGAATGCATAGCAAGGGAGATAAAAACCTAGTGCCTTAGGATCTAGAGAATGAAAGAGCAACCAAAGGAAAAAAAAAAGTCATGATGGATGAGGAGCAAGCTAGAAACCAATAACCGGGCCACGGGAGTAATCAACACTCAGGTGATCTGGTAGTGCTAAAGAAAGTGCAAGGATAGAGATGCCTTCGTGACTACTTCAAGCTAAAAGTTTAGGAGATGTACACAGAGTGATGAGGCTTCCAGCCAACACCACCGTGTTAGAACTGAGACCATCTCTGATAAACATGGTGCAAAAAAATATGTTCAACGTGCAATCTAATGAAGATCTTGTTGCACATGCTAAATTTTTTTGGAGAAGTGGGACACCGTGCATATAATCGGAGTTACTAAAGAGGTGATCAGGATGCGACTTTTCCCTTTTTCAAGCCTAGTCCTGGTTCTAACAGTTGAATGCACATGGTGTTTGACCTCGTGGGTGGAAATCAACAAAAGATTTCAAGACAAAGTTCTTTCCTCCAGTTAAGGTCAGGAAAAGGAAACTTGAGATTAATCAGTTCAAGAAAGAAGACACCGAGTGTCTCGGCGAGGCTTAGGAAAGAATCCAAGAGATGTTGAGGAGATGTCCGGGACATGAATACGTGAAATGGGCACAACTCTAGAGTTTTTACTATGGGATGAACCAAAGCACAAGAATAGTAGTAGATGTTGGATCAGGTGGCTCTCTACTTACAAAAAATGAGGATGGAGCATTAGATCTCCTTGATCTTATGTCTCAAAATTCTATGCCGCTACTCATTCTATAGTCAGGAAATCAGTAGGCATCTACAAAAATGACTCGAAAGATAGAATTAAGGTAAAAATAGATGTATCTATGATACTTGGGTCACCATTCTTGAATACTGATAAGGAAAATTTTGTCGTAAGAAAAAAGAAAGATCACTATATGTATTGATGAGGGCAATGACGCTAAAAAGGTTGTCTTTGTCGTTAATGAAAAAGTACATTCGAATGGGAATGGCATCATAATCTCTAATTTGCAGATGGAGCTTCTCAATTTAGTCTTGAACTAAATGATTGAAAAGGTGTCAAGTTAATGACGTTAAATTTAGCGCTTCTTGGAGGTAGCCCAGGGTTTTAAATTTTGAGTTTTCAGATTCCAAGTTTTTGATTCAATTAGTAGTTAGTTAGTTAGTTAATTAGTTAATCATTACAATTCACGAGTTTTAGTTCTAACTCATAAGAATTTGGGTTGAATGCGTAGGAAATACCATTTGTCGGGTGATGATTCATTGGAATGGAAATGTCTTGCGAATTCATTAAAAGAGCAAAAAGGAGCGAAGGAGTTCAAAGCGGTGAAAGTAAGGTGCATGGGCAGAATCAAAAGGTACAATTTATTAAGTTTTATATTTTTTATGGATTTTATGTAGTCAGGACACCTTGTGTAAGTTGTACACAAAGTCGGAGGTGTGCCGAAAAGGAATAAGCGAAAAATCATTCGCGAAGATGAGGGTAGATGAGCTGATGTCGTCAATATTACCCACGACACCGTAGGTATAGGCCATAGTAAGGGGTGGCAGCAGGACAAAACAATAAAAATGCCCCCACTGCGTCATTGACACAGTAGCGGTGGCGTTATTGTGTCGTTCTAATAGGTATAACGCTAAGGTCGAAGTTAGGGTTTTAAACCCATTTTCACACCATTCTCTACACTTGCACTTAAAACCTACCAAAACCACAAGCATACATCCCTCTAGTGCCAAAGTTAGATCATTTTCAAGTGAGGTGAGTGAGTTCCTAGTGATTTAGAGTGAAAATACAAACACATTGTGAATTTGCACAAATGGAAGAGCTAGGGCTAGGATTTTTAGAATTTGATTCCAAGGAGAGCTAAGGTTCTAATTGGTTGAGAAAAATTAGAGGGCTTGGATTGGAAAAGATTTGGAGGAGTGATATACACTGGAAAATAATCTGGCATTGAGGTACATTTACAATTTCATCTAGTTATGCATTGAATTTTGAAATTTGTAAGATATTGTATGAAATTGTTGAATAGAGGTTGTATGATAGGTTTTGCAAGATTATGTGAATGTGGGCATTAATATTACCCTTACAGACTTAGTTGATACATTTTCATTATTTAGCTTATGCGCCTCTTTGAAACTCCAATGAAGAAGAGCCTAGATCTTTTAAATCAAATTATTTTGTTTGTATAGAGGCTTAGGATTGATACGAGAATTTTACGTAGGGAGTTCATTTGCAAAAGAGGAATAAATTTGCCAGCCATATACGATAAAAGAGTGAATAATTTCATTAGGTATCGAAATTGGTAGCAACTCACTTAAGATTATAAGGAGAATAAAATTAAATGATTAAGTGAGATTATTTTTAAGTTTTATGCTAATGCAAAGTTCACTACTAAGGATGAGCCTGTGAAGGTGATAGGGGTTTTAGTACCCTTCAATAGATGTAAATTAATAATTTCTATTGGTTAGAGGAATTAAGTTTTATATGAATCCACTCAAGCTTTCTCGACGAGATTATATGAGAGACTCAATAACCTATACCCATTTAGATCCATAGAAGATGCATTAGTTGTCCCAAGACAACAAGGATGGGTCATTGGAACTGAGAATGTGCTGAAGCACATTAAGAATGGGAGTGTTAGAAAAGCTTACAAAATGTGGCAATATTTTCTTGTTGCATCGCTTTACCCTACTTCTTAACATGGTGAGATTAACAATCCGAAAGTAGCATGGTTTTTTGATATTATGAAGTTTGGGGAGATCAACATCGGGGAGATCATACACACCAATCTGAGGGATTCCATCATGTCGAAAAGGAACAACAAGTTGATTTTTCCTATCTTGATTACTCATATATGTTTAAGGGCTGGAGTAAGACTGAAAGATGACAAAGAATTTGATATAAATGTCGAACAAACCATGATGAAGCTTTCATGCTCACGTTGAAATCACCACTTGGTTACCATGACTCTAAGGGGGAAATATAGAAGGTCGAGTTAGCTAGACATGAAGCCGAGTTGTTGGCCAAGAGGCAAGAGGATTAGGTAGCAACAGAAGCAGCAGCAACAACATAGCTAGCCGGAGAACTAGAAGATGAGGAAAATGAATAACAGGACGAGCAACAACAACAAGGACTTGCCGATGGCTACGAGTTTGTAGACCCAGAGATAAGAGAGTAGGACTTGGACGGTCCTAAAGTCTTTCAACCACCTCCTCCACCACATGCACCTATACCACAACCTAAAGATTTTACTCCATGACAATAAAGGCCGTAGATAGCAGAGATGAGGAGAAATTTCCAGGACGATATGGCACAATACTAGGTAGCAATGTTGTAATATCAGCAAGATATGGAAAGAGGTGAGTAGCACAAATGGAACGGGCAACGCAATTTTATGTTGTTTGTTGATCATCATGAGGCCATAGCTAAATATGAGAGGAGCAGTTGAGACATACTAATAGGTCATTAGGCTTTCTAGTAACACCAACATACGTGTTTGATCAGGATTTAATGCAGAGCAGGACGGTGGAACGTCCATTGACACCATCACATGCCGGAGCTGATGATGCAGATGATGATGAGGATGACGTGTAGTCCTAAATTATGTGTAATAAGATTCCTTTAGACATGAGGAGTTGAGAGTGCTTTTGATACCATTCATAATTTTTTAACATTTCGGATATTATGTTAACTATTTATTTATTTCAATTTAAATGTTTAGTTTAGTTTATTATAACTTGTGTTATTACATTTATTTGTGTGTTTTAGTGTCTTCATATTTCAGGCTTACTTTTAAACCTTGAGGACAAAGTTTGGTTTAAGTTTAAGGGCATCGACATTACACAACACTATAGGAAGTGGTAAGATAGGTCGAGAAATTAAGATAAACACTGCAAGTATGATCGTTTTAATTATAGTTTGATGCAGTTATGAAGGAAAGCATGGTAGTGTATAAGTTTTTTCATTTTATTTACTATATGAATGTTTAAGTAGTATAGATTAGGTTATATATAGTAATATGTAATGAATATGTAGTTCATTTGCATGTTCATGCCTTAAATTGTGGATGAGCATTTTACAAGTATCTTGTTGATTCAAAACTCAAGAGAATGTTTTATATTTTGAAGAAAAGAAACAATGAACTATAGCAAACAATGATATGATTTCATGATTAGAAACCTAGAGTTAGGGAAGACCTTTTACTTGAAATAAAAGCAAGAAACTATAACACTTCTTGTTGAAAAAGTTAGATCTCTAAGGATTCTATATAAGTGTAAATCTTACTTGAAAATACAAAGCAAATAAAGACATAGTGCAAACAGAGGAAGAAATAGGCATTGTGTAGTAAAAGTTGGAGTTAACTTGATTTAATGAAAGTGAGAAGTGCTAACAAGAGTTTTAGAAATAAAGAGAAAAAAATTGAGGGAATCCTACAAGTTCTAAAAGAAATGGAGCAGAGAACTTGATGGTTGGAAAAAGTGAAGAAGACTAAGTCCATAGGAAAAGGAGCAGGGACTGTTAAATAAAAAAGGAAAAGAAAAAGAAAAGAAACGAAAGGAAAATAGAGAAAAAAAGGTTGAAGCAAACTAAAAGTCTTTAAATAAAAGATTTAGCTCGAGTGCGAGTTGCTAGTTAAGTTATGTTTTAATTCCAAATATGTAAAAGTCCTATAAACTCATGAAGCGCTTAAGTCTAGCAAAGATGATTTTGATCTATGCTTAAATAATGAGAGTGTATACTTGGTACTTGAGTGTTGAAACAAAACGAACTTGTGTGTAGTGATGGTTTTTAGTGGAGATCTACTTTAGTATTTTGAAAGTGAAGTTATATTAGTTGTTAAAGCTACATTTCTTACAAATATAAGTTTTTGCAAAGAAGAATTCTTGAGTGGATTATTAACCTGAAACTTATTAAATTAAAGGATACTCCATGAACAATGTGAATTGAATGAAAATTAGTTATTATGAGACTTAATAGAATACACATTTGCTCAGGACATACAAAACCTTGAGTTTGGGGGTATTTGATGAGTTGTTATTTATACTTATATACAAGTTTAGTTTCGTAATATATTTAGTATAAATATCCTAAAATGATTTCTAATTCATGGTATTATTGAATTTTTAGAGATTTAGGAGTATTTGGAGAAATCAAGGAAAAACGAGAAAAAACGAAGCAAAAACACCGCAATATCAGAGTTGGTGCCGCGAGAGCATATATTGACGCTGTGGGACTACAATGTCTGGCATGGGGATGAAAGGCACAACGTGGGAGAGAAAAAGAAATGAAGAAAATCAACTCTGGTGGTCTAGCGCAGAGGCAGTGTCGTAGCACACGAAGGACAGCACTGGGACACATAGGAGATGGAGTCAAAACTCTAGGAGCTCAAAAACACATAATGAAGTTGTGGCGCATTGATGGCACCGTGGCTCAACACACAAGGCATCGAGGCAGTGAGCGACAGTGCCAACTTCGCAGAAATTAGAAAGTGAAGCTTTAATTTAGGTTAAATTGTAATTTAGGGTTTATAATTGTTATTAGGCAGTATAAATAGGAATTAGGACCTAGAAAATAGAGGGGAAATGACCACATAGAAAGAAATTAGCCTCCATTAGATTAATTTATCTTTGAGTTTGAATATTGAGGAGTTTTTGTTGGAGAAACGTTGAAGACTACATGTTTGAAATCAATATTATGTTTCATTGATTAATTCAAGGTAATATCTATATTAATCTCTATTTTGCAATGAATTTTATATTGAATTGTGATGTATGTGTTTCAATGATGTGCAAGTAGTCTATTTATCTTAGGGATCAATAGATCCTATGGTATGAATGTTATGCTTTTAAATAGGAGTAAAAAATAATAATAAAAAATGCAATGGTTAGAATTTGTATTGATTCTGAGCGTAATGCTTTAGACATCTTTATCACGTATTTAATGAACTCAGTCTTTAGGAGTTATCATAGCCATTGAAGCTTTTAATTCAAACGTGAACAGTACAAACGTAAAATACACAACATAGAGCGATAGTTGTTGATTAGGGAGGCGCACATAGTAAACTTAGTTGGTTATGAACATAATGATTTGAAACTTAAAGCAATATGGAGCTTACGTTATTCATAGTAATAGGTGGAGTTCTAGTTTACACATTAGAATCTTTTTCATCATGAAAGTGAGTTGAAGTGGATTTGAAGGTAATCTGTCTATTCTAATTAAGCATTGCACAAAACATATTGAGATGTAAACATGAGTACAAAACATATTATTAAATTACCTAAGTGAAGTTGTGAAGTAAGATATCCTTAATATAAGAAGTCAACTAAGGTTTCAAAAGTGATTTGTTAGATAGTTTAGATTAGTCTAAAAAAAAGTGAAAGTGAATCCCTTAGGCAATAATTCAAGTTAAGTAGGTAATACACAACTAGTGCAAAAACCTTTCCGTGAGGATGATATCCGTGATCAACGTAAGTTTATTGCATTATTGCTACAAGCGAGCCGTTATACTTGCGGCGCGTGTCAACCCTCCAACTATTTTAGGATTCTAGTTGGTACTAACTTTTTATGCTTATTTGTTATTACTGTAATTCCTATCATTTTAGTAAGTACTTGGACTAGGCTTACCCAATTGCTATCTGATATTAAAAATATCATTCCTGCATCTAATAATTTTAATATTTTGCCTTTTACTACGTCCATCATAGGCACATTTAATCTACGTTCAGCTTGTCTAGAAGCTTTCATGCCAGTTTCTAGATTTATCTTATGCATATACGTAGCTGGACTTATTCCTTTAATATTAGATATGGTCTATCCTTTTGCTCCTTTAAATTCTTTTAGTAGATTTATTAATCTATCTTCTTTTAAGCTTGTCAGTTTCTTAGAAATTACCTTTGGTAAATTACTAAAAAGTTCCTTAGATAAACATATTTCAAATGATCTGGTAAATTTTTAGATCTAATTTTGTGGCCTTAACTATAAAATGTAAAAGTTTTGAATGAGATCTAGATAAATTTAGGTAATAAGTAAGTTCTGGCGAACCATTAGATGATTCCAAAATACTTATTATCTTTTTTGTCTCCTTGTCTCTTTGTCTCTTTGTCTCTATGATCATCTTCTTCTAAATCTTCTATTACCAATTCCAATTTATCTGTTTTATCTTTTCTAAAAGATTTTTCTATTAATGGGTCTATCATATCAACTGTGCATAAGGAAGAGACATCCATTGGGTATTTCATTGCGTTATATATATTAAAATTCATTATATCATCATCTACTTCCATTATTAATGTTCCATTTGAAACATCAATCTTTGCTTTTGCTATTTTCAAAAATGGTCTTCCTAAAATTAGAGAAGTTTTATGAAAGAAATCATCTTCTTTCATGTCTAAAACATATAAATTTGCTCGGATGATTAAATCATTAACCCTAACTAGTGCATTTTCTAGTAACCCTACCTGTTTAACAGTTGATTTATCTGCTAATTGTACCACTATACTAGTGTCTTTTAAATGTACATCTATTATTTGCAAATAAATAGATAAAGGAATAATATTTATGGAGGCTCCCATATCACACAATGCTTTACAAATTCCTATATTTCAATAGTACATAAAATGAAAAACATTCAGGGGTCAGAATTCTTAGGAGGTAATTTCTTTTGAATTAGTGCTAATACGTGTTCTCCTAAATTCACCTTTCAGTAGCGTTAATCTTATTAGTGCATAAATCTTTTAAAGATTTATGATACTTAGGTGCATTTTGAATGACTTTAAACAAAAGTATATTAACAACTACTTTCTTTAATATATCAGAGATTCATTTTTCTTAGTGAAATTTCTTAGCATTTCTACTATCTTCCAAAAAATGAGGGAATGGTGGTTTTATATTAATTGGTCTGTCTTTATCGGGCTCATCATCCTTTTCGTTAGGAATCCTATTACTTGTTACTTTAATTTCTTTCTCTAATTTTGCTTCTATTTCTTTTCTAGAAACTAACTGGTCTGGCATTTTAGGATAATCCACCTACTAACCACTTATTAATATTATGGCTGGTGCTTTTTCATATAAAGTAGGATAAGGTTGAGATGATAATTTCTCTTGATTTACAAATTTACTCATTTGTGTTGCCATCTGACTCAATTGGTTTTTCAACTCGGTTATATCTTTTTGTAATGTTTGAATTATTTGATTTTTTTCTCTTTCTGAATTATTTGATGTTTTATAACTCTGATAACCATGATTGCTAATATGATTACCTACATTTGATTGTGAGTAATTTGTATAACTATTAAAGTTATATGTGGGATCAACAAATCCATCATATTGGTTCATTATAGTATTAGCTTCTTCTATTTTGGTTTGTTGTCTCAAAGGGCATTCATCATTCGAATGAGTTAATTCATTATAGAAAACACAAGGTTATACCTAGCTTGATCTATCCTTTGGTAACAATTCGACCATGGCTTTTAGCTCATCTATCTTATCGTTTGATGTCTTATATGTCCTTCTATTCATTTCACTTAGATTTTCCTTAATTAATTCACTATTTTCACCATATTGCTTAGATTGTTTAGCCATTTCATTTAAAGCTTCTCTTGCTAAAGTTAGTGCTGTGTCGAGCAAAGACCCTCCACATATTGTCTAAGAATCTTTGTTCTAAGTGATTTAATCCATCATAAAAGTTTTGCATTAATTTTTTTCTATAAATCCATGCATTGGACATAATTAAATTAATCTTTGATACCTATCACAAAATTCATAAAAAGTTTCTCCAATTTGCATCCCAGCATCATCCCTGACTATTTGGTTATGAAATTTTGAGGGAGGTAAATAACCAATCTAAAGCTTGGTCTTTTAATGCAGAAAGAAAAACTTTCAATTTAACATTATCTTTTTCTATATCTTTAGGTTTCAACGTGCTTAAGTGCAAACTCCCTAATAAACTTTTGAGAATCTTCATTATCTTCACCATAAAAACACAGTAAAGAATTTATGAATCTGAAGTTCAATTCGAATTTCTAAAATTCTATTGTAAAAGTTATGCACATAGGTTCATAAGCTGTGACATTCCTATCAAATAGCTAAAAAGTTATTTATTCCTTGTCTTCTGCCATATTATATGACATTCAACAAGAAGACTTCTAAGAGGTTATTTTAAAAATCCCAGGTAACAGCGTTAAAAATTGACACATGTCAAAGGTGCACAATAGTTTTATGTATTTTCCTATTATTTGTAGTATCGGTAAATAGGATATTGTCCCCACAGGGATTTTGCAAATCTCTTCAAAACTAAGGCTACCTTAAACTTTTATTGGTTTTAATTTACTTTAATTTAACTAATCTAATTAAAACGGAATTAAACACTATCAATCTAAAAATGAAACAATCAATTAATTAAAATAATTAAACTATGAGCAATTTAAATTCGATAAACTAATCTAATGCGATTCAAACAAACAATTGAGAAATCGATATAAATTAAATGTCCAAACAATAAATCTTAGACAATGATATGTAAATCGTCATATCTGGAAATTTTTATAAAAGCATAATCATAATCAAATCATCTTGTTTATATATGATCCTAATTTATTAAAATGTAGTCGCAATAGGTTGATAGCATTTAGCAAACTATAAACTTTCATATATTCAAAGGAAATAAGTCATATCCTTACCCTTGTAACTCTACTTATTGGATAAAATGCAATAAACTAGAAATTACGATAACATTAACACTCAATAAAAGTTATTCCTAATCCAAACTAAATAAAATCCTGAATTATTCTAGTCATTAAATAACCTAGAACATCCATTCATATAATTTTGTCCTACAGATTAATCCGAGTTACTACTTCTATAATTATTGTCAATAATCATAGACATAAATTTAAATACCCTATACTAAGAATCATATTGACCACTATGCACTTAATACAAAGAATCATTAGTTATAATACGCAAAAATAATTTATTAAAACTGTGATTGACGTGTGTGATTGGTTTAAGGCATTAAGCAATTAAATTCGGCGTTATGACTAAATTAATGAACAGTTTACAATCATGTCCAGAATATTATTTAGAATAAAAAACTACTTACTCGTGCAAAAAAAAAAAACATAACAATGAATAAATAATAGAAAGACATATTAAAAATACCTCGTATTCAATTATTGAATCCTAAATCTCTAATGATTCTCCACAAGCAATAAAACAAAACTAGTTAAGAGGAAAGAACTTTTAACTATGAAATCGACTCTCAATATGATCTAAGGCTAATAAAAGGTTTTTAATTTCGAAGCCCTAAGGTCTTATTTATAATTTTCCTAAGTGTACAAATCATAGATAAACTCAAATTCGTCATAGTAATCCAAAAACTCGTCACCGATCTCAGCGATTTTTCAGAGAATTAATAATTGAATTAATCATTGGACATTTCTCTCTGTGCTCCACTAATTCATCCAGAAATTCCTTTGTATATCCCAATTCGTTAACTAATCATTGGTTCTTCTTTGCTTCTGATTTAGGCAGTAATTCCTATGTAATCTCATATCGCTGGCTAATCGCTGGACTTTTTTCTTCAGTTGAATGTTTTGACTTTTCTTCCATTTCATCATTTTTCCTAATTAAATCCTTAAAGTACAAAAAACAATAGAATACCTAGTGTGTTATTATCATTTTCATCTAAAACCATCATAAATTATACTATAGAACATGTCTAATTATTGACTTGTCACATACTTGTAGTGTTTTTCCTTATTTCATCTTTTCTTACCATTACCGATAGTGTTGATGCCCCCAAACTTAAACAAACCTTGTCCTCAAGGTTTAGTTATAAGCCTAAAACATAAAAGTACTAATCACACAAACTATATAACATAAGTTGAGAACTAAACATATAAATGCATAAACATAACTTTAAGCAACTACTAAAGTCACAAAATATCCCAAATTAAAAATAATCAGTATGAATGTATCGCTCATCTCCCCAAAGTTTAGAGAAATCCTATGGCTCAGACTTTAGGACTATGCATCATCATCATCAACATCATCATGATCATCAGCTCCAGCATAAGATGGTGTCAAAGGACGCTCCACCCTTCTAGAAAGCTAATAGGCCTATCAGTAGGTCTCAACCTTGTGCTCCCCTCATATCTAGCTACGTTTCTCTGATAATCTATAAAAAGCATGACATTACACTGTCCATTCATTCTGTCTTGCTCATATCTCAACAAGGCTTCATAATACTAAGCCTTATCCTCTCTATATTGTCTCCTTATCTCAGCAATCTACATCTTATGCTGTCATGGAGTCAAATCCTCAGGTGGTGGTACCTGTGCCTGTGGTGGTGGAGGTGGTGGAAACACTTCAAGGCCATCCAAGTCTTGCTCTCTTATCAGTGGGTCTTCAAACTCATAGCCCTCAACAAATCCCTACTGGTCATCTTCTTCCTCTCCATATCCTTTATTCTGCAACACTCGGGCCAACACCATTGCTGATTTTGCTTATGTTGTTTGGTCCTCTTGTTCTATAGCTAACAACTCAGCCTCAAGTCTGTCCCTCTCGACTCTCTTTCTCTATATCATCCTTAGAGTCTTAGTATCTAATTAGTAATTGCAAGGTTAGCATAAACTCCTCATCTATTATTGCTTGGATCTCTCTATCAAATTCCTTATCCTGAATCAAGTTCACTCCTGCCTTTAAGCACATTTGGGTTATTAAGACTGGAAATAATAGCTTGTTGTCCCTCTCTGTCATGATTGACTCCCTTAAGTTCTTATAAATGATCTCCCCAACATTAATCCTCCAATTATTTATAATTCTATACAACAAGCCCCCTTGGGTTTATTGATCTCGCCCTGCTGAGTGGTCTGGTATATTTAAGCAAGTAGAAAGTGTTGCCACATTCTGTAAACTCTCCTCACACTCCCCTTTTTAATGTGCTTCAACACATTCTCAGCTCCCATTATCCATCCTTATTTTCCTCAAAAAATTAATGCTCTCTCAATGACACTAAAAGGATATAAGTTACAGGATCTCTCATATAAGTCATCCGAGAAGGTCTGTGGTTCTCCATTCAAGCTCAAATACTTTAACCCATAAAGGTCGTTTATTGAATGCTCATTAAATGGGACCATCGCTCCTCTCACCTTAACTGAATCACCTTTCCTTGTAAACTTTCTATTGGCGTATAACTCGTAAACTATTTTACGCACTCCATTAACTTTGTTCTCCCTATAATCTTTCATTAAATGTTCCCAATCCTATTGCCTAATGAATTTGTTGACTCTTTTATCATACTTAGCTTGCAGGTTCATTCATGCCTCACAAATGAACTCCTTATTTTCAATGACTTCACACCTCTTCTTGGTCTTTCTACTAATGTAGAACTTAGACTTGAAAGGCCTAATGGCATCCTTGTTTGGATCCCTCAAGGATAATGCCTCATTATTATTTTCCTTTGGTTCACTCATTTGACTAGTTTTCCTCCTTTTTCTTGCCATTATCTCAATAAAAAGCCACACAACACAACAAATCAACACAGGTCTTCAAATCACCTAAAATCAAAATTATCATTCACAAGTGTCATTAACATGCCAAGTTAATTTAAAATACATATACTAATCCACCATAAGCCACATTGATGGTCTAAATCCACACAACTTCAAATTTCTATCCAAACACCTAATTTCCACAATTCGTTCGATTTCATCCATAATATCAAAAATTCATAGCATAATCAATGAAATTGTAAATTTACCTCAATGTCGAACTATTTTTTGGAGTAGATTGCTTTTCAAAGCCTCTATCAATCAAAGTCCTCTTACTTGGCTCACAAACTACAACCATATTTCTCATTTGACTCTCTTCACAAAATCAATGCCATAGCTTTCTTCCTTGTGCGAATCTGCAATGGAAATCCCTTTTTTTACTCATAATTACTAGGAACACTCTTTTCTCTCTTAAGATTCATCAAACTTGGGTTCTAGAGGGATGTATGCTTGGTTGGTATATAGACTAAGGTTGAAGTGGGTAAAATTTGGGTTGAAATGGGTTTAAAACCCCCTCCTCGATGCTGATGATGTGCCTTACATGACATAAAGTCGAGGTTGCGGTGAGAAATTTTTGCTTACTGCATGGCACATACTAGGTGTCGTGTGTGATATACACACGACGTTGACCAGTCTATCTCCATAGATTTCAAATTTTTCATTAACTCCCTATTGGCTCTCCCTAGGCTCTTTGTAATATTACACAAGGAGTTGTGATAGCGTGAGATACCATGTATATATAAAAATTACTTAAAAACTTACTCGTGATTCATGCATGTACCTGACCTTTATCACTTTATATCTTTTTCTTTTTTAGGCTTTTTTGCTGAGTTTGTTGAGACTTCTCCATTCAGATGCAATTTCACTCGGTAAATGTTATTTCCTACACATTTAGCACAAAACTTTCAAAATTTTGAAAATTATTAAAACATTTGGATTGTTCTAACTAAAAAAACATATAACATAAATTCTAAAACATTAAAAACCCATGGGATGCCTCCTAATAGCGCTTCATTTAACATCTTTAGCCCAACGTCTTTTCATTAGTTTAGTCCGAATCTAAATTGAGATATTCCATTTCTAGGTCTGCGATAATGATATCTCTCCCATTTAGATGTACTTCTCACTCTTCAACAAAGACAATCTTCTCACTATCGTCATGCTTCTCGATACTCATTGTGATCATTTTCCTCCTTGTGTGCAAGACCGCATTAGCAGTGTTTAAGAATGGTCGTTCAAGTATCATAGAAACATCATTGTCAATATCATGATCCATAATTTTAAAATCAACGATAAATGTGAATCTAATAACTTTCACATGCACATTAAAGACCCTTTCTATTATTGGTGCCAAGTTGCCATTAACTACTTGCAAGTCCATTATATCAGGACAATTAATATTCAAACTTGCTTGTAACATGCCTTTTATAGGCATTACATTGACTGAGGCTTTTGTATCACCTAAGATGTTTCTAAACCGATGCCCATAATTGCTTAATGGTTTGCATATATCTCTAGGATTTCTCCTCTTGATTGGTTGAAGTCTCGGTGTGGTTTTAAATTTTGGTTCCATCTTCTTTAGAACAACCTTGATGCTATTCCCTTTTGGTGCTTCTTCAAAAGGTCTCTCATCTTGTTTTTTAACTCTCCATTGTTTCTTACCGTTCTTGTTATTCTTCAAAGCATTGATCATTTGTTTCTTGAACCCTTTAAGTTCATCTTGTCTCATTTTCGTTCCATTCTCATCCATAACTTCAAATTTTCTCAACTTTCTCATGGCTAATGTGTTGACTCTTTCTGGCTTGTACATCACTTGCTCTTGCATTGACTCATTCGCTACCGTAGTTTTCATCATGTGAATGGCACTATCACTCTCCTTAAGATTTGTGATAGTGTTACTCAAAAATTGCCCTTCCTTTATTAAATTCAAAGCAATGGTTGGTTGACCAATTTGTCTCTCAAGGTTCTTAATAGATTGTGTCCTTTCATTATCCATCCGCTTAAGAGTTTGCTTCACATTTTCCATTTTTTCTCATTCTTCTCATGACATTATCTATTTTTGATGTCACTGGCTTACAAGAATCTCTTAATTGACTTCAATGAAGTCATTTCTTCAATTTGGCCTAGCGTCCCTTGTTGGACTTGTTGATCAAAACCTGAAGGTAGCTTCAGCGCATTATAAGGATTTCCATATGATACTTTCGGATTATTGTCTCCTTGATAATATCTTTGAAGAGTCATTTCTCTCGGCTTGAAAATGTTCCCATAGTTCTGGTTGTTCATGAAGTTGACATCTTCGAACTTCATTCCTTGTTGCATATCCAATGAATTAACCACCATTGCTTGGTGATTAACGAGTTGATGTATTGTTTGCACTTGTGGACTTGATTGTCCCATTTGTAGCTTCACCATCCGACTACTCAGGATTGATAGTTGTGCCATGATCGTTGTTTATGAATCAATCTCATATACTCTAGCTAGCTTCCTTACTATAGAATGAGAACCTGTTGTAGAATTATAAAACATAAGATCAAGAAGATCTAGTGCTTCAATTTCATCTATGGTTACTAAAGAATTACTTGCTGCGACGTCCACTAATGTCCCCATGCGGTAATTCATTCCATAGTATAAGATTTTTAGTTGTGTCCACTTCACATATCCAAGCACTGGACATCTCCTTTGCATTTCTTTGCATCTTTTCCAAGCCTCACCAAGAGACTCGATATCCTCTTGCTTGAATTGGATGATTTCCAATTTCCTTTAACTGACTTTCAATAGGGCAAAGAACTTGTCTTGGAATCTTTCATTGATATCTGCCCATGAAGTCATGGTCCCTGCATTTAGTCCTGGGAACTAGGATTTAACTATTCCACCCAATGAAAATAGAAAAAGTCTCATCCTGATTACTTCCATTGTAACTCCAGTAATGTGAATAGTGTCACACTTCTTCAAAAAAATCTCCACATGTACAACTGGATCTTCGTTTGCCAGCCCATTGAATAGGCTATTTAGCACCATGTTAATAAGAGATGGTCGCAACTCAAACTCAGTGGTGTTGGCTAGAAGCCTCATTACTCCATGGTATGAGTTTTGAGTTTCTTGTTTGAAGTAGTCCCAAAGACATATTTCTCCTCGTACTATATCTTGCTCTACGAGATCGCTTTTTGGGTTGATTATTCCCTCGGCCATGATTTTGGTTCTGGTTCACCACTTGATCATCCGCCATCTTGGTTCCTTTCTTTTTCTTTTCCTTATTGGTTCTGTCAATCTTCAGATTGTAAGGCACTAAGTCTTTATCACCTTGACCATGCGTGCAGTAATTGTTCCATGAGAAAGAAAACACAAAAGATCAAGTGTAGATTTTCAAACTTGAAATTAAAACTCTTTCTCTTATTTTTTATTCTTATTCTTTTTTTTATAAACTTGAAAGTAAATTATTAGCAATAAAATCTTAAAAATTTTGTAAACTACTAAACTAGTGTGTAGCTACCTATCCCCGGCAACGGCGCAAAAAACTTGTTCGTAACTGCAAGTATAATAGTTCAATTGTAGTAATACTGTGATCAAGAAAGGTAGATTATCAATATCTTCTTCTGGGAAAGGTTTATCAAGATACGGTTCACTTAGTTAAGTTCACTCTATCATTAAGAAGTTCTCTTTTTAATTGATTTTAACTAAACTACTCTATTATATAAAACAATGTAAACTAACTTCTACTCGTATATTGAGAAGACTCTTAGTTCAAAACTTCGCCTAGGTAATGAATTACTATGCCTTCATCTCTTACTTCCTTCATCTTCATTATGTGTGTGCAATGCTCAATTAGAATAGAAAGATTTCCTTAAGACTTACTTTAACCTAATATAGTGGTGGAAAAGATCATAATGTGCAAACTAGAAATCCACCAATTTTTGTGAAGAACGTAAGTTTCACATGCCATTAAGTTCCAAATCTTTACTCATAACCACTTAAGTTTACTATTCGTGCCTCCCTAATCAATAACTATCTATCAATGTTATATATCTTACGATTGTATTATCCATATCCAGCTTAAAAGCTCCAATGGTCATGGTGACTCCTAAGACCTCTAATCAACAAACACATGATCAAGATGTTCATAGCATTACGTATAAAAACAATCAAAATCCAAACCATTGCACTTTTTAACTTTATAATTCACTTATACTTCCTTTAGCATAGTATTCATACCATAGGATCCATTGATCCTTATGAAGAATAAACTACTCACTCATCATTGAGATGAACATACACATCATGGTATTCATTGCAATCAAGGATATAATCAAATAACTTCAATTAAATCAAAGAAAAAAACCAAACAACCACAAGCGGAGTCTTGAATGTCTTCTCCTCCAAAACTTTTCTCAATATTCAAGAACAATGTAAACAATGCTATTCTATGGTAATTGGTTGTAATGTGCGATATTGGTTGATAATTAGTTAGTTTACCACATTTTTATACCTATTTATACACTTAAGACTCGTTAGAATACAATTAAAAACCCTAATTAACAATTCCAAATGAACTAGAACTCCTAAACTTCCTACTTTTATTTTCCGACATTGTCCATAAGTGTCTCGGCACCGTGTGTGTAATGCCACAGCTTCGCCACAGCTTCGCCACAGCTTTAACCATTGTGTGTGTATTCTCCCCTTATAATAGGCTCGGTGCCCTGTGTACATTGTCCCAGCGTCGTGTCTACAACACCACTGTGCCGCATTGCTTTACCTCTCCTGTGTATATTTCTTGGTCTGTATGCCTTCTTCACAGCTTACACTCTCTTCCCACACCTCGTGCTTTCTTCCTATGGCATCAAGCCTCCATGCCACAATGTCAAATGTACGTTTATGCTTTTTCTCTTCATTTGTTTCATTTATACTTTGTATACCTTAAAATACATAAATTCCATCAAAAAGAACTCATTTCGGGATATTTAGTCTAATTATACTTCTAAACAAACCCTATATATAAGTCTAATTAATCACTTATCAATAACCGAGAGGGAACACTAACAAAAAAAAATAACTTAATAGCAACAAAATTACAAAAAGATGGAAAAAATATCAAATTCGACACAATTAGGCATTCTACAACAACCTGCAGCCCTTATACGCAAAACCTACAGTAGTCCGATTCAACAATGTTAACACCTTGCACCCCCTGCGATGACTTCTTCAGGGTGCTATATGTAGAAACCCCTATCCTGATTAAGGACATACTTGCTCAGAAACCCTAATTAATCCTCGGTACACCAGCCGGACTTAACTAGACCCAGCACCAATTCCTTCCGTACTTGATCAACTCAACATGTATATCGATATCGAAATAAAAATCAAATATATACGTAGCGCGAAATTAAAACTTTTTCAATAATCAAAATAATATATATAAATCCAGATTTTATCAAAATGTTAAAATCATTTATAAAACCTCCTAACCCTATTAATTACAACAAAGTAATTGAAACTTATATGTATAGGATGGCTCATTACATTGAAGATAAGACAGTAAAACTCTTAAATCTTCTCTTTCTCTTTTGCTGGAGCATTAGGTTGAGAACCTGAAATGTTAAATTTGAGGTGAGTGCTCCTACTTGCTCACTAATTAAGGATTCACTGAGCCATTAACATTCGACATAATAATTAAGAGTAATATGCAATAACAAGATGCCCCAAACATAGATAATAGGATTATGAAAAGCATATAGTCCAATAAATAGCAACTACAAGTTAATTCGTCAATTACTATTACACTGCGATTCCCATTTCATTTATAAATTTAGGGTTGATTACCCACATACACCATTATTGCGATTGCTAGATCAACATATAGGTCGATGTGCCATCTAGCCAATCAATTAATGTTCAATGATTTTATCCCAAACCCTCTATTGAATATGTAATCCACGCAACTGATAAGTGATTAATTAAAATTATATGTAGGATTAGTTTAGTAGTATAATTAGACTAAATATCTCGAAATGGGCTCTAATTGATGGAATTTATATGTTTTCAGGTACAAAAAGGTGTTAATGAGACAAATGAGTGATTTTATGATGAAATGAGAAGAAAAAGCACAAATACACACTTGACGTTGTGGCATAGAGACTTGACATCGTGGGAAAAGTGTATAAGACGTGGGAAGATTTCATAATGTATGGGAAAGAGTGCTTGAGGCATGGAGAAGGCTTGGAGACTAAGGAAGAGAATGAGAGTTGAAGTAGTGGTAGCATGTAGGGATTTACACAAGGCGTCGGGACAATGCACACAAGACACCAAGCCTAGTGTGAGAAGAGAATTCATACATGAAGGTTCAAGCTGTGGTGGCGCTATGGCCCTACGCATATGGCATGGATCACTTGTAGATAGCTCTAGGAAATAGAAATATAAATTTTAAGAGTTCTAGTTTGTTTGGAATGGTTAATTATGGTTTCTAATTGTATTCTAATGAGTCTAAATAGGTATTTTAATGTTGTAAACATAACAATTGTCACTCACCACCATAGATTATCATATAATAGCATAGTTTACTTTGTTCTTGAGTATTGAGAAAAGTTTTAGAGGAAAAGATATTAAAGACTCAAATTGTGAGTATTTGATAATGTTTCTTTGATTTAATTGAAGTTATTTGATTTAATCTTTGATTGCAATGAATACCATGATAAGTATGTTGATTTCAATAATGAGTGAGTAGCGCATTTATCTTAGGAGTCAATGGATTCAATGGTAAGAATGCAATGCTAAAGGAAGTATGAATGGATTATAATGATTAAAAAGTGCAATGTTTAGGATTTGTGTTGATTCTATATGTAATTCTATGAACATCTTTATCACGTGTTTTTAAATTAGGGGTTTTAGGAATTACCATAACTATTGGAGCTTTTAAGCCGTATATGAATATTACAACCATAAAATATATAACATCGATAGATAGTTATTGATTAGGAAGGCATGGGTAGTAAACTTAAGTGGTTATTAGTCTAAAGATTTGTAACTTAATGCTATTTGAGACTTACGTTAGTCACATCGATAGGTGGAGTTCTAGTTTGCACATTAGGATCTTTTCCTCCATGATAGTGGGTTGAAATGAATCTTAAGGAAATTCGTCTATTCTAATTAAGCATTGCACACACATGACGAAGATGAAGAAAGTATGATATGGAAAGTATAGTAATTCATTACCTAAGTGAAGTTGTGATCTAAGGTTCTTCTCAATATAAGAGTACGAGTTAATTTGCATTATTTTATAGAATAGAGTAATTTAATTTCAATCTAATTGAAAAGATATCTTCTTAACCATAGAATGAACTTAACTAAGTAAACTGTGTTTAGATAAACCTCTCCTATAGGATGATATTTGTAATCAACCTATACTGCTCACATTATTACTACAATTAAAACGTTATACTTGCAGTTACGATCAAGTTTTTGGTGTCGTTGCCGAGGATAGGTAGCCACACACTAGTTTAGTTAGTTTACAAAATTCTTAAGATGTTATTTTCTGTAATTTACTTTCAAGTTTATAAAAATTCAAAAAATAAAAGAAATAGAATTTTAGTTTCACGTATGACAATCTGCACTTGATCTTTTTGTGTTTTCTTTCTTAAGGAATAGTTAGTGCATGCGTAGTCAAGGAGATAAGGACTTAGTTCCTAACGATTTGGAGAGTGATAGAACTAATAAGGAAAAGGAAAAAGAAAAGAACCAAGATGGGGGATGATCAAGCAAGGAACTAGAACCAAAATCAGAGCCGAGGGAATAATCTACCCTAAAGGTGATCTAGTAGTACAAGACAGAGTATGAGGACAAAGATATCTTTGAGACTACTTCAAATCAAAAATTCATGAGACAGACAATGGAGTGATGAGGCTTCCAGCCAACACAGCCGAGTTCGAGTTATTACCATCTCTCATCAACATGGTGCAGAATAGCCTATTCAATGGAGTAGCAAACGATGATCTAGTTGCACATGTTGAGAGTTTTGTAGATAAATCTTTCATTGTTCACATTACTGGAGTTACAAAGAGGTAATCAGGACGAGACGTCTCCTATTCTCATTGGGTGAAAAATTCAAATCATGGTTCCAATAATTGAATGCATGGAGTGTGACATCATAGAGTATATCATTGAAAGATTAATAGACAAGTTCTTTCCACAGTAATGGTTAGTGAAAGAAAATTTGAAATCAACCAATTTAAGCAAAAGGATACCGAGTCTCTAGGTGAGACTTGGAAAAGATTCAAGGAAATGCTGAGGAGATGTCCAGGATATGATTATGTGAAGTGGGCACAACTACAAATCTTTTATTATGGACTTAATCAAAACTTGAGAACATTAGTGGATGCCGCAACAAATGGTTCTCTACTATCTAAAGATGAAGAAGGAGCACTAGATCTTCTAGATCTTATATTTCAGAATTCTACAATAGAAACTCGTTCCATATTAAGAAAGCCAGCAAGAGTATATGAGATCAATTAACAAGCAGCGATAATTACACAACTATCAAACCTAAGTAATCAGTTGGCGAAGCTACCAATTGGACAATCAAGTCCATAAATGCAAGCAATACAACAACACGTTAATTACCAAGAAATAGTGGTTGAATCTATTGGACATGCAACAAGAGATTTAGTTTGAAAATGTCAACTTAATGAACAACTAGAACTATGGGAACAACTTCAGTCCGAGGGGAATGGCTCCTCTAATATTTTATCAAGGATACAACAACCCAAACTTCTCATATGGAAATCTTGATAATGCACTGAAGCTACCTCCAGGTTTTGATCAAAAAGTCCAACAAGGGAAGCTTGGCCAAAGCAAAGAAATGACTTCATTGAAGTCAGTTGATAGATTCTTGCAAGCCATTGACATCAATAATAGAGAACGTCATTAGAGGAATAATAAAGATAGGGAAAATGTGATGCAAACTCTTAAGTAGATGGATGATGAGAGAACACAATCCATTAAAAACCCCGAGAGATAGATTGGTCAGCTAGCCATTGCATTGAATTCAAGGAAAGAAGAGCAATTTGTGAGTAACACTATCACAAATGCCAAGGATAATGTTAGTCCAATTCACATGTTGAGCATTATGGGAACGAATGAGCCAATGCAAGAGCAAGTGATGGACAAGCCATAAAAGTCAATACTTTAATCAAAAAAGTTGAGAAAATCTAAAGATATGCTTGAGAATGGAACATAAGAAAGGCAAGATGAACTTGAAGGATTCAAGCAACAAAGGGTCATTGCCTTGAAGAATAACGAGAAGGGAAAGAAATAATTGAGAATTAAGCAATAAGACGAAGGACTTTCTGAAAAAGCACCAAAAGGGAATAACATCAAGGTTGTTCCAAAGAAACGGAACCAAAATATAAGTTTACACCGAAACTTCAACCAATCAAGAGGATAGATCTTAGAGATATATGCATACCATTAAGCATTGATAGGCATCAGTTTAGAAACTTCTTGTGCAGTACGGGAGCTTCAGCCTATGTAATTCCTATAAAGGAACAAGCAGATTTGAAGATTAATTGTTCTGATATAACAAATTTGCAAGTAGTTGATGGTAACTTGGTTCCAACAATAGGGAGAGTCTTGAATATGCATGTGAAAGTGGGTATTTTCACATTTATCACTAATTTTGAGATTATGGATCATGATATAGATGATGATGATGTGCCTATGATACTTGCATGGCCATTTTTGAACACTACCAATGCGATCTGTTACACAAGGAAGAAAATGATCACAATGAGTATCGAGGATGATGACGATAGCAAGAAGATTGCCCTTATTGAAGGTCAAGAAGTACATCCAAATGAAAGATATATCATTATCTCTAACCTACAATTGGAGTATCTCGATTTAGACTCAGACTAAATGAGTGAAAAGCGTCGAGGTAGTAATGTAAGATGAAGCGCTACTGGGAGGCAGCCCATGAGTTTTAAAATTTAATTTTTGAATTTTAGTTATTTCTTTTGTTTAGTTAGAACAATCCAAACGTTTTAGTAATTTTTTAAATTTTGAATGTTTTGTGCTAAATGTGTAGGAAAGACTACTTCCTAGGAGAAATTGCATTGGAATGGAGGAGTCTCAACAAACTTAGCAAAGAGTGTAAACGAGCAAAGGAGTTAGAGAGGTAAAGTTCGGGTAAATCGACAAATCATGGGTAGGTTCTTATAGAATTTTTATATATACAGGGTATTTCACGTTGTCATGACAACTTGTGTAGTAGTACATAGAGTGAGAGTGTCAATAGGAAGTTAATGAGAAAATGAAAAATTTTGGAGACGGACTGGTTGATGTCGTGTTTATACACACACGGCGCTGTAAGCAAACACGTGGCGCCAGGAAGGCGCCAAACTATAAGCAAAAATTGGTCATAGCAGCTTCGACGTTGTGCCCATGTTGTGGTGACGTCGTGTCCTATAAGGGACAGCCTCGGCGCCGAGGATGGGTTTTTAAAACCCTTTTAACTCAAAACTTACACACTTGAACCATAGTCTGTACACTACCAACTAAGCATACATATGTGATTTGCAAATCATTACAGAGACGTAGCTAGATATGAGAGGAGTAGAAGATTGAGACCTATTCATAGGTGTATTTGCTTTCCGGTAGCACCGAACTATATGTTTGGTCCCGACGTGGTGCAGAGAAAAGGGTGGCGCACCCTTTGGCATAATCTTATGTTGGAGCTGATAATGATGATGTTAATGATGATGCACAATAATAATGTCTAAGTTTTAGGATTTCTCTAGAACTTGATGAGAAGAGAGATACATTTATATTGATTAATTTTAATTTCGGATATTTTGTCACATAAGTAGTTGTTCAAATTTATATTTATGCAATTTTTTTGTTTCTTTCTTAAATTATATTACATAAGTTTGTGTGTTTAGCGTTTTAAAGTTTCAGGCTTATTTTTAAATGTTGAGGACAAGGTTTTGTTTATGTTTCGTGGCATCAAGAATATTGGAAGTGGTAAGAAAGGATGAAATAAGGATAAACACTGCAGGTATGATCGTAAAATTTTATTTTTGAAGTAGTTAAAGAGGAAAGAAGGGTAGTGCATCAATTTCATTTACTTATTATTTAAATTTGTATAGTAGAATTGATTAGGTTATATATAGTAGTAAAGTAATGAATAAAGTATTTTATTTTCAAAGTCCATGCCTTTAATTGAGGATGAGTAAAAATACAAGTATCTTGTTTATATGAAACTCAAAAGAGTAATATAAGATTTTTGAAGAAAATAAAAATGTAGCAAACAACGGTATAGTATCATGATTAGAAACATAGAGTTAGGAAAGACCATGAACTTGAGGCAAGAAGATTACCAAAACACTTCTTGTGAAAAATGTTAGATCTCTAAGAAGTTCTACAATAAGTATGAATCTTACTTGAGTACAAAGTAAATAAAGACTTAGTACCACAAGGGGAAGATATAGGTATGGTGTTTAATTAAATAATTCGAGTGAAAACTTACTTGATAAAGTGAAAAAGACAAGTTGTCAAAAGAGTTTTAAAATAAAAAATTAGAGAGTCCCACAAGTTCTATAAGAAAAGGAGCATAGAACTTGATGATTGGAAAAAGTAAGAAAAGGCGAAATCTATAGGAAAGTGAAAAGGAACAGTACGACTACAAGAATAAATATAAAAAGAAAAGAGAGATATATAGAAAGAAAGAAAGGCAGAAATTATATTAAAACTCTTCAAATGAAAAGATTTAGCTCGAGTACAAGTAACTTAGTTCAGTTAAGTTTTGTTTCCATCTATATGAAGCCCTATAGACTTTTGAAGTATTGAAGTCTACAAAAATTGTATGATCTATGCTTATTTGTGAATTCTTGAGCTTAATGAGAAATCATGAGATTTTACACTTGCTACTTGATAATGAGGTGAACTAAACTTGTAAGTAGTGATGGTTTTGGTTGTGAACTACTTTTGAGTTTCGAAAGTGAATTATGTGTTGTTAAAGCTACGTGTTTTGAAAATAATACTTTTTGTGAAGAGAAAAACTATTGAGTGGATTATTAATATGAACTTATTTGAATAAAAGGATACACCATGAACTATTTAAAATAAATAACGACGATAAGGAAGAGTGGTAAGAGTACTTAGTAGAATACACTTTTGCTTGGGACGTGCAAAATCCAAAGTTTGGAGGTATTTGATAAATGATTAATTCGACTTATATATAGGGTTAGTTTAGTAGTATAATTATACTAAATATCTTGAATGAGCTCTAATTGATGGAATTTATGTGTTTTCAAGTATGCAAGGTATAACGGAGACAAAAGAGTGATTTCATCATGAAATGAGGAGAAAAAATACATATACAAACTTGACGTTGTGGCATAAAGACTTGACGCCATAGGAACACTGCACAAGGTGTGGGAAGAGTGCAAAAGTCATGGAGAAGTCTTGGAGACCAAGGAAAAGAAGTAGGAGAGTTGATGTAGTGGCGGTGCAGTGGGGATGTACACACGGCGTTGAGACAAATTATACAGGGCATCAAGCCTAATGTGAGTAGAAAATTCACACACAAAGGTCAAAGTTGTGGCTGCATTATGGCAATACACACACGGCGTGGATCACTTACAAACAGTGTTGCAAAATAGAAAAAAAAATTTAAGAGTTTTAGTTCATTTGGATTTGTTGATTAGGGTTTCTAATTTTATTCTAATGAGTCTTGGTAGTATAAATAGGTATTAGAATGTGGTAAACACAACAATTATCACCCATCACCATAGATTATCATAGAATGGCAGAGTTTATATTGTTATTGAGTATTTAAAAGAGTTTTGGAGGGGAAGACATTGAAGACTCAACTTGTGGTGATTCGACATTTTTTCTTTGATTTAATTGAATTTATTTGACTTACTCTTTGATTGCAATGAATACCGTGATTAGTATATTGATTTCAATAATGAGTAAGTAGTCTATTTATCTTAGAGATCAATGGATCATATGGCATGAATGCTATGCTAAACGAACTATAAATGGGTTGTCATGATAAAAAATGCTATTGTTAGAAATTGTATTTATTCTATACATAATGCTTTGAACATCTTGATCATATGTTTGGTGATTAAGGGTTTTAGGAGTTAACATGGCCATTGGGGCGTTTAAGCCAGATATGAACAATACAACCATAAAATATATAACATTTATAGATAGTTATTGATTAAGGAGGAAGAGATAGTAAACTTAAATAGTTATGAGTCTATTGATTTGGAACTTAATGCTATGTGAGACTTATGTTATTCACACCGATAGGTGGAGTTCTACTTTGCACATTAGGATCTTTTCCACCTCGATGGTGGGTTAAAGTGACTCTTAAGGAAATCTGTTTATTCTAATTAAACATTGCACACACATGATGAAGATGAAGAAAGTATGATATGAAATGCAAGTAATTCATTACCTACATGAAGTTGTAAACTAAGGTTCTTCTTAATATAAGAGTATAAGTTAATTTACATTGTTTTATATAATAGAGCAATTTAGTTTAAATCCAATAAAAAGATATCTCCTTAACAATAGAGAACTTAACAAAGTGAACCATATCAAGATAAATCTTTCCCAGAGGACGATATTATAATCAACCTTTGTTAATAACATTATTTCTATAATTGAACCGTTATACTTGCGGTTATGATCAGTAACTTGCTTAGCTTAGTAGGATTTAACGTATAGGCTAGAAAGCAAACCACATATCCTATGCAACCTGTTCTTTATTCCAGGAATAACTCTAGCCGATCATAATAGACATCATTTTCCATTTAATAACACATCACAATTTACATAGCACCCAATTTAGCCCATTAACTATATGAACTACATATACTACAGCATTCAGGAAACATCAAAATAATAGTGAATCCATAATTAATTCGGTAAGGTTTGGTTTCTTATTTCCTAACTTTTTGGGTCACCCCTTCCAAAACCTATCACAAGTCATTTGTAGTTAATATAGGTCTAATACCCTACATTTAGAACCCCTAAGTCGGTTCCTAAGTCCTCATGAAATTATAACCAAATCTCAGAACATTTGTTGTTTTATAAAGTTAAAGTGCCCTCCCAGAATCAGTGGGGCGCACTCCACCAACTAGGTTCCTAAGACTTTATGAAAGGGGCGTGTTTCCCTGCTACAGTGTGCACGCTCCACCGTTCACTATCTTGATAGTGAACAGGGCAGCAGCTCCTGTTCAATCCACCAACACAACAACAACAACATCACGACACTCCCCTCAACATCAGGAAGGGAATCCAATGAGGTTTTAGCTCATTTCCAATAATCAGCAACAATAATTACAAAGAATTCATCACTTACTTACAAATCAGACTTTAAAAACTAAACCCGAACTTACCCACAGTGATGATCTCTGATCTACAGTGATTTGGTGTCCAAAAATCACACCAATAATCCTTTCCTGACTAATTCTTTGATGGGATAAAACCCTCAGCTGGTTACTCCTTCTCTCACTCGAATAAATAAAATGAAACAGTGATAGCATTAACTATTTTTTATTTACATATATGGCTTTTTTTCGAGATACGCATAGCACTATCTCAAGGCTGATCAAATGAACATTGTGATAATCTTGGGATAAAGTTACTTAGCCTGAATTGACACACATCTTAGCATAATATCCACTTATGCTCATCTTGAGGTTATCCAACGATTCACATAAATCAAATGAAACTTATAGTTTATATTAAATATTTATTTATCAATTGTATATAAATATATATATATATATATCAAGTATTTATCGCAAATAAATTCACCGGTCATGCATTCGAGTATTCTAGGTGTGCACATTCATTTCATGGCCCCTCGTCGCACTTAGTGTACCAACAATTTATGATTTCATTGTTTATTTTTCAATTATAGGCTCGTATTAATTTTTAATTAATCCCCAAACCTATAAAATTCATCAAACATATCACACAAACACAAATCATCACATAAACCATGCACAGGCCAATTAAGGTATGTCGACTCAATCACGAGCCTAACTCGGGGTAATTAGGATTCGGTGAATACTAACCACCAGCTTAAGGTAACGAGTTATTACAATCTTTCCAATTTAACGAAGTTTCATCCATGAAATTAAAGTAAACATAATATTTACCTGTAGTTTTGAAGAGAAAATGATACTACTCCTTCCTATAAGATTCTCGCTCGTCTCAGTGAAATTTCCATTTCACCTTAACCAATGGAATCTCTTTGGTTCTCAACCTCTAGACCTTATTATCAAGAATCTAAATTAGTTGCTAGTTGTTAGATAAGTCTTCCCGAAGATCAAGTTTATTCCAATCAATCATTTAAGTGAACTGAGTCTCCATTTATGAAACAAAGATACGTGGAAGACATTATGAACTCCAGCTAGCTGAGGAGGTAACTTCAACCTGTAAGCAATGGTACCAACTCTTTCTTTCAATTTGAACGATCCAATATATTTAAGAGCTAACTTATTTCGCAATCGAAATCTGTACAGTCCTTTCATATGTAATACTTTCAACTAAACATAATCATTTTTTGAAAACTCCAAAAACCTAATATGTTTATCTGTGTATCTCTTCTATCTTAGTTGAATCATAGTTAAATATTGGCGAATCTATTGAATTTTCTATGTATAGTCCTAAATGAACTTCGATACTAATAAAATTGAATCTCCAACCTCTACCCAACACACAGGTGAACAACAAGGCTGACCATACAAAGTCTCAAAAAAAACCATTCCAATGCTAGGCTGTTAGTTATTTATTATAAGAGAACTCACATAAAGGAATGTATTTCTCCTAGTTACCACCAAACTTCAAGACACAAGCTTGAAGAATATCCCTTAACACCAAGAAGAGATGCTCACTCAGCCCATCAGTCTGAGGATGTTTTGTCATACTGAGGTTTAGGATAGTTCCTAGCTATCTCTGCAATTCACCCCATAACCTGGACATGAATCTTGGATCTCTATTCGAAGTACTCGACACTAGAACTCTATGAAATCTTAACACCTCACGTACGTATATATCACGTAATCTTTCAATAGGATCTCGCATGGAAATAAACAACAAATATGCTCTTCATCAACCTGTCAACTACAACTGAAACTGCATCACGGTTACGCTAATTCAGAGGTAGACCGAAAATAAATCTATCGATATATGTTCCCATTTCCACTCAAGAATCGGCATAGAATGCAGTAACCCTCCAGGTTTCCAATGCACAGCCTTAACTCACTAACATATCTCTCGTCTCTTAACAAACTTAACAATATTAGTTTCCATCCAAGGCCACCTACAACGACCTGTTACTTTAAGGAAGAGATTATTGTTAATTTGAATTTAAATTAACCCGAGTTAGGCTCGTAGTTAAGCCCGACTTGTTTAAATTAGCGTGTGCATGAATTTTAGTGACGTTTGGTGTTTGTACTGATTTTACTATTATTTATGGAATTAATTAGATTAAGTGGCATATAATTGAATAATTGAAAAATTATGGGACACCTAAAATACAGGGTGGGGGTCAAAGGTGATGCCCATGAGTCGTGGGGTAATATGCACGCTTGAGTGAACTCGTTAGCCCGCACGACGAGATTATAAACGCATGAATACACATGCATATATATGAATATATACATATTGAAAGCGAATAAATAATTACTAATTGGTGGGCGCCTAGTGACACACGGGGTCAAGGGTGATGTGCGTGGGACATGCAATAGTGTGCATGCCCGACGATCGTCATTGGCGTGCGCGACGAATTTTTGGGTGCAAAATACATAGGTGAGTATATATTTATATATATTAGTTATATATATAAATATACATAAATGAATCCTAAAGTTTAAATAAAATAAAACTATACATTGGATTTGACTCGAGATACGAGTAGCAAAAGTATCGAAAAGGTGAATGGTATATTCGTTGGTTAAGTTGGAGAAATTTATCCACGCCTCGAGATGCATGTGACCACATCACAATGAAAATCAATGTGATTTTAATTTAATTCTTTGATCGTCCTCGAGATTCGTGTGGTACAAATCTCGAGAAATGTTTTATTTTAACCAAATGTAAGTTGGTCGAAAAGGTTGTTGGGTTGGTTAATAGCCAATAAATTGGCCTCGAGATACGTGTTATGTATCTCGTGAAATATCACAATAAAAAAGAAAACATAAGATCTGCTTTGAGATTTGTGCTGTACGAATCTCGAGAAAATCTTATATTTATTTTCTTCTTCATCTAACATCTCCTATATGTAAACGAAAAGAAAAATTGAGAGATCGAGAGGTCGACGAATAGAGGAAAGAAACCAAAAGAGAGTGAGAGAATGGGATCGAGGGAGAAGCGATGGAGATCGACAACGATGAAGGTGAGTCATTGTTGTTATCATTCATTGGTGTTGTGTGGTTGTTGTTATAGTGCTTTAATAGAGATGGAGTTGGGATGAATTTGGAATGGGTCGAGGAAGGAGACAACATGGTTTGTCTCCTTTCCACGAGGATGCTCTGGGATTGGATTGAATCCAACCCCATAAATTAAAAAAAAAAATTAAATTAAATTTGAACCAGGGACGTTGGTTTCAATTGGGATGAAGGGGCACACGCTTGGGCCATGCGTGTACACCCCTCCCTCTACCATGGGCCAGGCCTAGGGCCTGAGCAGGCTCGTCCCATGGGGCAAGTCAAGACTAGTGTCATAGCCATGGTCAGGTTCGACTTGTCGACCAAACCCAACAAGAAAAAAATAATAGAAAAAAAAAAGAAAAATGCTGGAAAATGAGGAAAATTTCTAAAAAATAAAAAAAATTCTCAAAAAATAATATTTTGATAAAATAAATAAAAATTGAAGAATTTTTCTAAAAAATAAATATTCTAGGTTTCGGGCAAGACTTTATAACAAGGTTTTACCTCGTAAAACTTGAAGTGGTAGCATTGGCCTAAAATTTGATAAATTGATTTTGGATTCGGAAATGGGGCAATGTACCGTGAATTTATTTAATGCATCGTAAAATAGTTATATTTAGTGCATGTAGTTTATGGACTAGGAAATTGGGCAATTTACCGTGACTTGAATGTGTTATTAAACTATTTTATGAGAAATTATTCGGAAAGAGGTACGACGGGCAAATCAGACTAGAGTGACGATGAAAATGTTGGATCATTAACAACACTTTCCCTTCAGAAACCTTGAAGTACCCAGTTGTTATTTTCCTATTGTTTTATATCGAAAAGTGAACTCGAAAAGGCGATAGGGGAATCTGACTGTGGTTGAAGACCGAGGTATGGGGAAGCCAACCAATACCTACCCTCAGATTTGTAACACTAAACCGATTACCACTTTCCATTTCAAGAGTTGGTAGCTAAGTTATACCTCGATACACCATAAAATCATAGATTTTTGATTCTTTGGGTTGTAGTATTGGGTGATGGGAGTCTACAACTCTATTTTTGAATGCAAAAAGAAATAAAAAAACAAGTCACGAGTATAGTTGCAATTGACCATTGAACTTGCATTTCGTTATATATTGTTTATATTATTTTCCATGGCTGAATAGACATCCTTTGGTTTCATATTGATATTCATTGATTTGTTGATATTTAGATAACAATTGATACGATTACGAGCATCACTTACTGAGCAAGTTGGAGCGCTCATTCCCCAATTAATATTTCAGGTTAATGACGTGTGCTTCGACTAAGGAATGGAGAAGTTTAGGACTTAATAATCTTCTATACGTTTAAGTGATTTCCCTACTATTTATATATTGTATTGAATTACTATTTTGCAATAAACAAGGTGGGGACATGGTTTTACAACTAAGGTTTTTACTGGTTTTAGTTATATCTTATGGTTTATCGAAAAAGTTTTAATTTTTGCCGTGTTTTAAGCTATTTATTTGATATAAGACATATTATAATTGTGATTATTTGGTATGAAGGATGGTTGTACTGTTACTTTAATTGAGTCCGACTAGTGTACCGAGGCTTAATTAGGGTTTTAGGCTGGGTATCGCCCTAATCAATGTAGAGGATGCTACACCACCAAAAAATATGCCTAATATGACAATACATCTTAATGTTACCTAGATGAATAAAGAAAAGAAATCTATTTGATTCTCGTAGCAACTACTGCCTCAACTTATCCTAAGCTTGAATCCACAATCTATCCATGAAATGTAAAGCACAATCACCAAAAACTGACCATTCATGATGATCTACATTAGCCGCCATCCTCTGATGTACTAAATAATCCTGATTAGCTTTTTGATAATCAACCACCCGCTGAATAATTTATCGTTCAGCCCGAGTTTGAACACAAGAGAATAGATTAGTAGCTCTAAAACTAACTCTCTTAATTGATGATGTACAAGCTAAAATTTCACGAATCATCAGCATTGAAGCTTCCTTAAGAAGTCTAAACTTGACAAGTGTCGAACGTGCACAATAGTTTCCCGTGTTTTCCTATTATTTGTAGAAGTGGTAAATGAGATATCGTCTCCACATGAATATTAAAATCTTAAAGGAAAGTATTTTTTTCTTGTTTTTATGAACTTAGTTAATCTAACTAAATGGAAATTAAAATACTAAATAACTAAAATTATAAATACTAACTTAATTAACCAAATTAACTAACTTAATCTAAACAATTCAACTCAAACCAAATTGCACAATACTCAAATTCAATATAATTCAAATAGCTTAAACAAACACCTAAACAAACCCCTACTAAACAATGTAATATACTTGAATTGCTTTCAAATATCACTTCACACTATAGTTACAATTATATCATATGAAATCTTGAAATCATTAAATCCTACTTCATAATATGTTGATAGCCTTTAGCCAGCCACTGATTTTCCTAAATTCAATGGAAATGCCACATTCTTATCATTATAAATCTACATATCGGATAAAATGCAACACAATAGAAATATGATAGCATTACACTTAATCAAAATCTTGCCTAATCTAAGCCAATATTAATTGAAGCCGCATAATAAATAACTTAGAACATAATCACCTAGAAAATCCACTCTGAAAAAGCCTTATAGATTAATCCTAGTTACTACTTGTATAATTGGTTTTAGTAACTATAGACATAAAATCAGAATCAAAATACCACATAACACAATCGCAACTATGCATGCAATATTAAACAATGCAAATATATCATTAAAAGACATAATCAATAAATAAATAAATACCTTAAAATAAATTAAAGATCTAATGTATCTTCAAACATCAACAAGAAATATAGAATAGACAATAGAAATAATGTAGAACAAAAGGAAGAGACTTATTTTGAAGCTCTATAGCCTTTTTATAGTCTCCCTACATATACATATCCTAAATAAACTCAAATTCTTCATATTAATCTAAAAAACCCATAATCGACCTCAGCGATTTGTAAGCGATTCCTATGTTGTACACAAATCGCTAAGTAAATAACTAGAAATAGCTATTTGAGCTCCACCAATTTAGTAGGCGATTTTTAGTTCATTCTTTAATTCGTTGTGGATTCGCTGGCTTTTTTCTGCTGCTGATTTAGGTGGCGAATCCTATTGTAAACATAAATCGATGGCTAATCGTTGGACTTCTTCATCAGTTAACCGTTTTGCTTTTCTTCATTTTTTCTTCCATTTCTTCATTTTTTTATTTATATCCAAAAATCACATAAACAAGAGAATACCCAGTGTAATATCATCATATATATACAAATAATCAACCTAAATTACACTATAAAATGTGTCTAGCTATTGACTTGTCTAATATTCATAAACTCAGCTCTTTGTTGTCCCGAGCAAAGGAATACTCTCAATCATATTCTCTTTTCATTTCTTATGTACTGATTTCAATCTAATTCATCTTAACATTAAATAATATAAATTTTAAAATAGAAGTGATTTTCAAATTAAAACAAATTACTCCTAAGTAAATGATATTTATGATAAAATAGAATAATTTGGACAAAACAAAACATCTCTTAATGATAACTCAACCAACCAACATAACACCCTTTAGAGCTTAAAGTTCATTACTAAGGCCAGTATACAATATAAATTTTCTCAATCTCCACTGAGAAGTATCAAGCTTACGATAACCAATATAGAATCTCAAAACACCAAAACCACTAGATTAATTTTAATTTTAGAAAATACTTTGTAATAGTACCACAATCAAAATCAATATGAATTTTACCAAAATATCAATGAATATATCATTCAAAACATGTTAGATAAAGAAATACTTCATTCAACTCTAGCTTCAAGTACTCGAGTTAAATATTTTCTTCTAAGAGATTATGAAGATCCATTTTTTTCATCTCTCATTTGCTTTTCTACTTCATTCTAATTATTTATTTTTACATATTTCTTTTGCTTTTGCTTTTGAGTCCCTGCTCCATTTCCTATGGACAATCTCACATTTTTCCCACTATAGATTCCCTGCTCTATTTCCTTTGGAATCTATAGGACTATCTATATATTTGTAGACTCTTCTTAACATTTCTCACTATTCACTAAAGTTAAAGAAAGCATTTTTTCTAACTTATAGAAATTCATCGGTTTCTAACCCATTTCTTCTTTCAATTGTGGCATAATAACTTTCTATAAAAATATTATAAAAGTACTTAATCAATAGCTTTTGTATCACAAGATTCTTAGAAATCTTTCTTGTTCATCTTGCACTATTTTTTCGATCTTCTACCCATTATCATGACTAACACAAGGTATTCAATATAGTGTACACATTAACTAGTAAAGTTAATCTAAAAGAGTATAAAAATTGATTCCTTCTATCATAAAATTCACTTCGATAATAAAAATATCACTTCCATTTAAAAATATATTCTATTTTAATTTTCATTCTTTTCTTAACTAGAAAAATTAAAATAAATGAAAATGAAATTCATACTTGCTTGAATTTGAAAGAAATTTTTAAAAATTTCATCAACTTACTTAAAATCGTTTGAACATTTCAAATTAATTCTGAACTTTTCTTCTACCTTTCTTATCTTTTCCTTGCTTTCTTTGTTATCTTTGTCATACCTCACCTCTAAAATATCGACAAACTCATTCTAAATCTTGTCCTCGAGGTTTAAAATAGAGTCGGGTTCTCAACATAACAAACATACCACGTGAAGTGTAAAAGAAATGACATAATCATAAATTTGACAATCAATCTATGAATCAACTCAATGTAGAGTTATAGTAAGACATGGTTGAAATAGTGATGGTCAAATTAAACTTTTTACAAATTTCTTTGCTAATCTCCTAAGGTCACTTCAAAAGTTTATTTAGATGAGCGCGTATATTAGTGATTGCAATAGTGATGTGGCAGAATGGTTCAAGTAAGTAAAATGCTGCACTAGGAGAAGGGGGAAGAGAAGGAAGTACACAATAGATTTAAAGTTGTTCGATCCCTCGGATCTACATCCACTACCTAACCTCCCCGGTTAGGATTTTGAACCAACACTTATATTCCAATAAGTGAACAACCCTATGCCCGCAGCTCAGTGTGCCTAGTCACCACTAGGTCCTTCACACTTGCCTTTACCGCATTAAGGACTTTTAAAACCACCTAGTCTCAACTAGGAATTTGTCTTGCCTAGATGCAACTAGGAATTTTTTTTGTCTATTTCCCGATAGGCATACAATCTCTCCTATATACCAATAGGACTCACAACTTTGTCTATTCACCAATTTTCCTCAAAAGTTTTACAAATTAAGAATGATTTGTCGCTTACAATAAGCAAAGCGGTGTAAGATGCACTCCTCTCATAAGCCAAATGTAATCATAAGATGAAGTAATGCAAATGAGACTTTGCCAATTGAGATGCCTTGTAAATTAACTTTTATAGACTAACTCTCAATATTGAAACCAACAAAGAAGAGTATAGATTAAGCTCAAGTTGGTTCCAAAGAATGGCTAATTGATGCATAAATGCAAAATGCAAGTTTAAGCTCAAGTTGTGCAATCAATATCTATGGTCACAAATAGATTAATATTACGAACGATACCCTTGTGAGTATGTTGTCAAAATAACATAAACATGAAACCAAACAAACGAATATAAATTAAGCACAATTAGGTTTCAAGGCAATTCAATGCACACATGAAAGATCACGATTAAGCTCAAGTAGTGCAACTAAAATCTCGGGTCTCAAATAGATTAAGTTTAAGAACGAAAACCCTTATAAATATATTGTCAAAACAACATAAGCATGAAACCACAAACGCGAATATAGATTAGGCACAATTGAGTTTGAAGTCAACTCGATACTATGAGATCGCAATTAAGCTCAAGTAAATGCGCTCTCAACATTGGGTATAACAAAAATCAAGATTAAGTTCAAAACCCTTTTTGGTGGTGTCACACACACATTTCAAAAAAAAATAGCCACTATAAGAATAGGTTAGGCTTTATGTGTTTTCAAGTTTTGAATACACAAGTGATTCAAATTTTGGCTCAATAGGTGCAAGTTTGTTCTAGGTCTTATCTAGACATGATGTTAGGCTCATCACACTATATAAACATGTTCAAATCAGTCACATATGGTTCCCACACAAATCATTAACAACGAGAGTTAGATTAAGCACAAATAGTGTAGAGAAAGATGTAATCTTACAACCCAAGATGTGAAGATGCCTTAGATCGATTTGGACAGCGTGTCGAGGACTCTAGAACACCTTTTTTTGTCTCACTTGATTTGCATAAGATCAGCCCTAAAAGCTCTCAAGTCAGTGTGTATTTTTTATTCACCCTTTTGCGCTTAAACTCCATTTTAATGCTATTTTGTGTATTTGTGAGTTTTTTTCATCAAAAGCATGTTCAAAGTGTTTATGGGGTTCTTTCCATACCCTTTTTATTATTTGTAGCCATTGTAGTGATCCAAGGGTCCAAAAGAGTCCACCAATTTAAATTAAAGGTGTATATGTTTCACTTTTAGAAAGATGTCAGAAAACAATTAGCGCGCTAGATTCTGGAATTAGCGCGCTAATCTCTTAGTCAGCGCGTTCACAAATCTCATTAGCGTGCTAACTCTACAGGTAGCGTGCTAATGATGTCATTAGCTCGCTAACCAGTAGGGGCCTGAAAATAAATATTTTCAGCCCTTGAGTTAGCGACCCCTATCACATCCTTGACCCTACCAAACCTCTTAAAACATGTTAGACATGTTTACTATTGGTCATTGAACCCATTTGGGTGGTTCGGATGTTTTCACAAACCCCGAAAATAGAAAATCCCAGTTTCATGAAGTGCACAGGGGCTTTTCTACAAATAGTTTTAAAATAAACCAAAGACTTGTATAAACTGATACCGGTGCATCCAAAATCAAAGCCAACAATATGCACACCTCAAGTTCATGCCATACAACTCATTTGCATGATTTAAAATGTTATAAAACTTACATATTGGAAAATCACGAAATGCATGAATTTAAAGATCTTGAAAACATGAAATTTGTGAAATGCATGAATCTAATGCATTTGGCTCATGTAGTTGAACCTCATATACCTTACAATTGATGTACATAGCTCCATATATGCTTTTCAGTGCCTTTCCTTGCCTTGATCAAATTACGAGCTCTTCAAGTCTTATTTCTTCAATTTTATCCAATCCATTTGAACTCAAATTCGTTGGTAGCATTTGAACTTGTAAGTTCTTACAACGATGGATTGTGCTGAAATACTTGAGAAACATGTTAGTACTATTTCACGTTGTTTGTTTCCATCAAAATCTCGGGACAGAGTCTAAGTGATGAAACACTTAGTCCAACAATCTCCCCCTTTTTGATGATAACAAACAACCGGAACTTGACAAACAAACATGGTCATTAAAAGTATATCAAGATCATAATGGTCATGTTCAGCGTATATATTTCTCCCCCTTTTGATAACATCAAAAAGTGGGTACAAACTCTCCCCTATCAATAGGCATCAAGATGAATACAAGAGACCAAAGACAATTCATCAATTCATGTAATTTTAGAAAACACGTGGAGTAGGAGTCAAAGGAAATGCCATTCATTCATAGATAATGAGTCAAAGATATACAACATTCATGGCATTACATCCTAAAAAATATGAAAGATAAGATAATGTAGCGCAAATATAAATCGACATGGACATGAGTTAAAATTTTATATGTGATGTTCAAGAATGAACTCTTTCTCATGCAATAACCAAGATACTCCCCCTAACATGATCAAACTAAAGCTCCCCCTAAACATATGCAACTAAGTTCCCTAAGGCAAAAAGAATTGTTCTGGGGACAATAAGATTAGCACGCTAGGTCTTGCAGTTAGTGCGCTAACCATAGACAATTAGCGCACCAATAGTACGACCTAGCGCACTAATCGCTCTCTAAAATTGTCGAAATTAAATTTTTGATTTTTTGGAGGATAACTCCGATTCACCTCATACTTCATTAACACTTCACTAATAACATATAAAAAGGGTTGGAAGAGCTAAAACATGTGTAGAAGGTCCGATTCACGAATCATACCTAATTATCGCCAAATCATGGAAAATTGATCTCTAGGCAATGGCTTGGTGAATATATCAACTAGTTGATCCTCCGTGGACACATGGATTAGTTTAACGTCGCCCTTTTGGACATGGTCGCGAAGGAAGTGGTGCCTAATCTCAATGTGTTTGGTACGGGAGTGTAACACCAGATTTTTCGATATGTTGATTTCACTTGTGTTATCAAAATATAATTCAGCATAATGAACTTGAGTTTGGTATTCCTCAATTAGTTGTTTCATGTACAAGACTTTAGTACAACAATTTTCGAAAGCCACATACTCGGCTTCGGCGATGGACAAAGCAACGAAATTTTGCTTTTTGCTAAACCGTGATCTAAGTGAATTTCCTAGCAAATGACAAAATCTTGAAGTGCTTTTCCTATCAAATGGACTCCCAGCATAGTTGGAATCAACAAAGCTTCAGAGTTCGAATATGTTGGCCTTGTTGGACCATAATCTTAAGTTTTATGTCCCACTAAGATAACGAGATATAAGCTTGACACATTTCAAATGTGATTCCTTAGGTTCGTATTGAAATCTAACATATAGACTCATGCTAAACATGATATCCAGTCTACTAGCGGTCAACTAGAGTAGGCTTCCTATCATTTCTATTTAGCTTAGGATCTATAGGCTTAGCCTGAGGATCATTGCCCATTTTTACGGTTGAACTACTAGGAGCGTCACATGCTTTCAAATTTTCAAATTTGAATTTCCTATGCATATCCCTCACATACTTCACTTGATTTATAAAAATCCCATGATTAGATTGCTTAATTTGCACGCCTAAGAAGTATGTTAGTTCACTCATCATGCTCATTTCAAACTCACATGTCATCAAAGATGAAAATTCTTCACATAAATGCTTGTTTGACAACTCAAAAATGATATCATCCATATAGATTTAAAATAGGAGCATATTATCATTTTTTGATCAAAATGAAAAATGTAGGATCTAATAAACCCTTTGTTAAGAATGAGTGCACATAGCCTATCATACAAAGCTCTAGGAGCTTGTCTCAATCCATACAATGCCTTTTAGAGACGATAAATATGATTTGGGTTAGCATGGTCTTCAAAATCCGGTGATTGGTCTACATATACCTTTTCATTAATTAAGCCATTTTAAATTGCATGTTTGACTTCCATTTGGTATATTAAGGATCATTGGAACAAGCATAAGTAAGTAACATTCGAATTGCTTCTATTCTAGCTTTCGGTGCCAAGGCTTCTTCATAATCAATTCCTTTCTCTTGATTGTAGTCTTGTGCAACCCACCTAGCCTTATTTCACACTGTCTCCATTCTTATTCTTTTAGTTTCTAAAGACCTATTTTGGTTCCTATGATTGTTTGGTACTTAGGTCTAAGAACTAGGATCCACACCTTGTTCCTTACAATGTGTCCTAAACTCGAATTCACATGAAACACTTAAGTTAGACTTTATTCTCACATACCAATCTAACGCCTAGCTTCACTCATGTTCTAAAGTGAATCTAATTCACTCTATGTATCATGGACTTTGGTACCCAAATTTCTTTGGATTTGGTACACTTAGCTTCTAGGAGTGTTTCTTTTGGTACCCATGCCTTAATGTGAGGCTTGACTCTAGACTAAGTCCTATTTGGTCTATGGAATGATTTAAACTTGTAAAACCTCCTAGACTTCCCTAGTTGAGCTTCTAAGTGTAGACACTTGTATTTCTCTAGGCTAAGCTCTAATTTCACATTCTCCTTCACATTAGTGACATTTGTTCCCAACGTTGTCCATTCATCTAATCTCTCTTGAAGAACTTGATCTTGACTCTTTAAGTCCATGTTCTCTTCAAGAATGCTCTCATTCTTTTCAAGACTCTTATTAAATGTGCATTGAAAAGTCATCAACACATCTAATTCAAGTTGAATCATATTCTTGAGGTTCTCATTCTCTTTCATTAGATTTTCTAAGTCTAGTTCAAGCGTCTTGTTGAAAGTGGACAATTCATCAAAAAAGGAATCATGATGGCAATCAATGTTAGTAAATGAATTGAGAATAAAATCCCCTTCATGAGCATGAGAGTGCATAGACCTATCATCATCATTATTTGGCACATAAGAATCTATAGGTCTAAGATCTTCATGCATGTAAATATCTTTATCATCAACATGTGTAGTAATGTGAATTTGTTCATCATGAAGAGATAAAGAAACAAAAGAGTCACTAGATGACAATAAATCATCACACTTGCTTGAATATAATGAGACGTGAGAATCATGACTATGACTATAAATTTCTTCTAATCTTCTCCATATCTCCCTAGATGAAGTGCATGAAGAATGTCCAGTCTTAATGTCACCAGGAATGCTAGAAAGGAGAATATGTCTAATTTCATCATCGAGTCTCACTAGCCTCTTTTCTTCCCTATTCCATTCTTTTTTGGCTTAGGCAATTCAACATCATTCACTACTCTAATCAGAGTGTATGGACCATTTTCTAAAATGCCCCACATCTTATGTGATTAGGCTCTAAGGTATGTTCTAAACCTAATCCTCCAACTCCTAAAAAAAATCCCTAAGCATAGGTGGAATGGTAGCATCAACACCGAAATTCATGGCCATTGATTTTTAGCTCTAGGATATAAATCCAAATATTAAGAGCACCTGCTCTGATACCAATTGAAGGACACCCAAGAGAGGGGGAGTTGAGTGTGATGACTAAATTAAACTTTTTACAACTTTATTTACCAATCTACTAAGTTCACTTCAAAAGTCTATTTAGATGAGCACGTATATTAGTGATTGCAATAGTGATGTAGCGGAATGGTTCAAGTAAGTGAAATGCACATTGGGAAAGGGGTAAAAGAGATGGAAGTACACAATAGATTTATAGTTATTCAATCCCTCGGATCTACATCCATTATCTAACCTCCTCGGTTAGGATTTTGAACCAACACTTATATTCCAATAAGTGAACAACTATAAGCCCGCAAGCTTAGTGTGCCTAGTCACCACTAGGTCTTTTACACTTGCCTTACTGCAATAAGGACTTTTACAACCACCTAGTCTTAACTAGGAATTTGACTTGCCTAGATGGAACTAGGACTTTACCTTGCCTATTTCCTGATAAGCTTACAATCTCTCTTATATACCAATAGGACTCAAAAATTGGTCTATTCACGAATAGACCTTACAAGCTTTACAAATTAAGAATGATTTGTCACTTACAATAAGTAAAGCGGTATACGATGCTCTCCTCTCATAAGCCAAATGTAATCCTAAGATGAAGTAATGCGAGTGAGACTTTGCCAATTGAGATCCCTTGTAAATAAAATTTTATAGGCTAACTCTCAATATTTAAACCAACAAAGAAGAGTATAGATGCAGCTCAAGTTGGTTCCGAAGAATGGCTAACTGATGCACAAGTGTAAAATGCAAGTTTAAGCTCAAGTTGTGCAATCAATATCTATGGTCACAAATAGATTAATATTGAGAATGAAACCCTTGTGAGTATGTTATCAAAATAACATAAACATGAAACCAAACAAACGAATATAAATTAAGCACAATTAGGTTTCAAGCCAATTCAATGCACACATGAAAGATCACGATTGAGCTCAAGTAGTGCAACCAAAATCTCGGGTCTCAAATAGATAAATTTTTAGAACGAAAACTCTTGTAAATATGTTGTCAAAACAATATAAGCATGAAACCACAAACGCATGTATAGATTAAGCACAATTGGGTTTCAAGTCAATTCGATGCACTATAAGAAATTGCAATTAAGCTCAAGTAAATGCACTCTCAACTTTTGGTATAACAAAATTAAGATTAAGTTCAAAACCCTTTTTGGTGGTGTCACACACACATTTCAAAGAAAAATAGCCACTATAAGAATAGGTGAGGCTTTATATCTTTTTCAAGTTTCGCATTCACAAGTGATTCAAATTTTGGCTCAATAGGTGCAAGTTTGTTCTAGGTCTTATCTAGACATGATGTTAGGCTTAACACACTATATAAACATGTTCAAATCAGTCACATATGGTTCCCACTCAAATCATTAACAACAAGATTTAGATTAAGCACAAATAGTGTCGGGAACGATGTAATTTTACAACCCAAGAAATGAAGATGATTTAGATCAATTAGGACAGCGTGTTGAGGACTTTAGAACACCTCTTTTTTGCCTCACTTGGTTTGCATAAGATCAGCCCTCAAAGCCCTCAAGTGAGTGTGTGTATTTTTTCTTCACCCTTTTGTGATAAAACTCCATTTTAATGCTTTTTTATGTATTTGTGAGTTTTTTTTATCAAAAGCATGTTCAAAGTGTTCATAGGGTTATTTCCATACCTTTTTTACTATTTGTACCCGTTGTAGTGATCCAAGGGTCTAAAACAGTTCACCATTTCAAATTAAAAGTGTAGACGTTTCACTTTTAAAAAGCTATCAGAAAACAATTAGCGCGCTAGATTCGAGAATTAGCACGCTAATCTCTTAGTTAGCACACTAACGAATCTCATTAGTGCGCTAACTCCACATGTAGCTTGCTAATGATGCCATTAGCGCGCTAACCAGTTGGGGCCTGAAAATAAATATTTTCAGCCATTGAGTTAGCGACCCCTATCACATCCTTGACCCTACCAAACCTCTTAAAACATGTTTGACATGTTTATTATGGGTCATAGAACCCATTTGAGTGGTCCAGATGTTTTCACAAACTCTGAAAATTAAGACTTCTGGTTTTATGAAGTGCATAGTGGTTTTTTAGCAAATAGTTTTGAAGTAAATTGAAGACTTGTCTAAACTGATATCGGTGCATCCAAAATCGAAGCCAACAATATGCACACCTCAAGTTCATTACATACAACTCATTTTCATGATTTAAAATGTTATATAACTCACGGATTAGAAAATCATGAAATGCATGAATTTAAGTTCTTGAAAACATGAAATTTGTGAAATGCATGAATTTAATGCATTTGGCTCATGTAGTTGAACTTTTTATACCTTGCAATTGATGTACATAGCTCCATATATGCTCTTAGGTGCCTTTCCTTGTACGAGCTCTTCAAGTCTTAATTCTTCCATTTTATCCATTCCATTTGAACTCAAATTCATCGGTAGCCTTTGAACTTATGAGTTGTAACAATGATGGATTGCGCTGAAATACTTTAGAAACATGTTAGTACCATTTCAAGTTGTTTGTTGCCATCAAAATCTCAAGACGGAGTCTAAGTGATGAAGCACTTAGTCCAACAAGGGTGTATAAAAATTATAGGAATAAACATCACCATTATTTATCAAATTTCACACCAAAGCATTAAATAAAATTTATTACATAATATACCACCACCATAAACACAAAGTATTATCATTAAAGCACAAAGTTTATCAACAAGACCAGAATTTCATAGAAGACCTCATACAATATCACTTAGAAAGAAAGAAGAAATAGACTAAGGAGATCAATGTCGTCGTCAAGATATCGTTTCATCATCGTCATCCATTGAATTAATCCTCTGGGATTGGTAACTCATAGTCTGGTCGAAAAGGTGGTATTCTTTACCTAGTAAGGTGGGAACATCAAGATTACTACTAAGTGGTAATATCATTTGTGTAGATGGTATAGGAACCTATATGCCTCCTTGACGTCTGTTTCTCCTAGACATTGTACGATCCATTCTTTAAATGCTTCTTGCTAAGGCACTGTGGTTCTTAAATACTAGTTCTTAATTACGAAGAATAGTCATCTGATTGCACGAAATTTCACCCATGAAAATTTCATCGGTGAAGAAAAACTTCGACTCTTCCATGTCATAATCCCTAGCAGGCAGCTCCACATTTGGATCATTTCTAGTTTTCGACATCTCCTCCAGAATTCTCCTCGTTTCTTCTTTGATTTTCCTTCTCTGTTCAATTTCTCTTTTAGCTATTTCAGCCATTTCTCTTTCATCTTTAATGTCTTCATAACCATTAAACCTTCCATATCTCTCTACAACCTCATCAGTAATGGCATGCTCCAGTAAAAAATCCATGTTAAGCCATGACATGTTCACTTGATTCGCTCTACAAACTGTCGTAATGACAAAGAAAAAAGTAGTCCATCATTCTTCTTAATGGTAATAACACTCCTAATCTAGTCATAAATAATTTTGCCAACCTCCAAGTACCATAATCCCTTGATGATGTGATAAAGTAGGGTGGCCTTATAGTTCACTATTTCATAATATTGTTGGCTCAGTTGTAAGCTGGCATTGAATAAATAACACAAAGCTTTAGTGATTTTTGTAAAAAAAAAATTGAGATTATGTGCTTTGGGTACCCCTGTATATCAAAAACAAATCCATCTCCATAGAATGCCTCTAAACCTCCCCTAATTGTCTCATTGGGGTAGTGGTACTTAATTCCATATTTGAGTTTAGAATACACATCCATTTGTTTTGGTGAAAATTTGGTAAACCAAAATATCGATTTATTCTTGCAGCAGAATAATCTACTATTGTCCCTCGAACTCATGATTCGATTTTGCTCTCACATGCATATTCACTGGCGTAGAACTCTCTCATCAAGATATCATACCCCTCTCACTAAGAACATCCTCTAAGTCTATGTGGTTATAGTCCCTAGTAAACAATCCTCATTTCATGGCCTCGATGATATTTTGGATGCTAGGCCTGTATTTCAATAGGTTCTTCACATTAAATCCCCTTTCTGGGATTAACTTCCTATCTTTCACTATATCATTCCTAAATTTTTCATAGCCCTTTTTCTTTCCTTAGTATGTAATTTCTCTCCCCATCAGTATCTCTTGTTCAACTTCCTCTATGTCCTCTTCCTCTTCTACGTAATCATCCTCAGTATTGAAACTAAACGAAGAAGGTGGAGTAGGTCTCTTTGTGGCCTAATCCTAGATGTGTTGAAAGACATTGATGTGGGTCGACCATTTAGACAAGTATAAGTAAAAGAATGAACCTATAAAACTATTTAAAACCAAATTTGTCGGAAAAGTGTTTGGTGAAATTCAATTTTTTTATCGAGAAGGAGAAATTCATCAAAAAATCATTAAGAAATTGAGAGTTTGAAATTTATATGAAAGTTATCGATAAAACATCATTGAGAAAAATAATTGATTGTACATAAATCAAATTAGTCGATATACACACACAAAAACCTTGAAATTCATTTGAAACTTATTGTCAAATTAGCTTGCGTATAAAATTCGATCCATTCGCCATATATGAAAAATGGTTCATAAATTTGATAGTAATAAACAATTCATCGCATCTCTCCCATACTAGTATTGTAGTAGAAATCATTCAATATCAAAACCATTTTAGAGTAAAAATTTCGAAATTGAGCTCCTAACCTATTAACAATCCAAAATTGATGAAAAACCAAAAATTTAATCCATAAGAGGTTAAGGTTTTCGTTGATTGCCCTCTAGAAAGTTATTCGTTCAAGTTTAGGATTCAAAACACTTTTCTATAACAGTCCTCCAAGCTCCAATTCAAACTCTTTTGCTTAAGCCATAGGTGGCTCTACACTCTCAAAACTCACCAAATTATGGGTTGAATGTATAAGGATTAAGGTGGGAATCACTTAAATACACTAAAATTAATCCTTGGAAGGTTGAATCTAGCTAAAATTTGGTCTCGTGATCGAAAGGTTGCAATGGTTTGTGAGTGTAAAGGGTTTAAATTTAGCAATTTGGGGTTTCTATTTTTCAAAACTCGAATTCATTCTTAGTGAATTAGGGTTTTAAATGGATTTACTGATAAAGCACAAAAAATGGGCCTTAGTGGTTCAACAATTTGTGGAGCAAAATCTAGTTATAATGTCTAATCGGTGAGAAATCGCTAAGTCAAAATTAAACTAAAAACTTTACATACTGCTGCCGATTATCTCACCGATTTCCAGTACAAATTGGAATCGCGGAAAAATCGCCAGCTTATTTTTACTATTTTTCAATTCAATTGATTTTCCCATTTAATTATCACATTTATATTCAAAAAAGGAAGAATTATTCATGATTTTTAGAATTTAACTTTTATATATATTAAATGATAATTTCATTATTACAAATAGCTAATTAACATAAAACTAATGCATAACAAAATATGCAAAAAAATTTGCTCGATCAACCCCCCTTATATGAAATTATTCTGGAATTAAATTCTTAGAATATCCCCATTATAAGAGTCAAAAGTTGAGAGAATATAAAACCAACTAACTAATCCTAATACTAAAACTGAAAATAAAGATAAAGTATGGTTGCCTTCTAGAAAACGCCTTTGTTTACTGTCATTGGCTCCACTGAACCACATAGTTCTCAATTGGTTATATAAAAGTACGTGTAGGATTATCCACCCTTGTGGCATTCCTGAAAGTGATTGCTCGGCCATGCACTCGAAAAGTGATTGTCTTATTAAGAGTATCGATGGCAGCTTGTGAAGTGGCTAAGAAGGGTCGTCCTAAAAATAATGGAGGATCTTCATTGATGAAGTGTGACATAAAAAAAATGTATGTGGGAATAATGTACTTTTCAATTTGAACTGGTACATCAGTAACCACATCTATTGGTTTTACTGAATAACCGTTTGGTAGAATAACTTTTTTAGAAGCAAGTACATCCAATTCCAGTTGACTGTGAAGAAAAACATGAATTGGCGTGTAGTTTGCTTTATAACTCGTGTCACAAATAGCTTTAAAATAACAAACCCATTTGACCTTTATGTTTATATATATATATATATCATGGATCATCAAGCTTGTCAATTGCTAGATTCTTCTTTTTCTTCTTCTTAATCTTCGTAGATTTAAATTCCTTCATATTATTTACATTGTTTGGTTGCTTAACCCTCCATTCTCGAGCTATTGTCTTTTGATTTGAAGTTTCTTCAACTTGTATATTTTTTATCATAGCATTTTCATCTTCAATTGTTACCGCACTAATAGCATATACTTCAGCTTCATGATTATTTAGTTATAAAGATACATTATCATTAATTTTTTTATTATCAAATTCGTCATAATTTCCATAGATATCTTCATCATTGAAACAAAAAGTGACAATCTTGTTTTCAAACTCCATAAATATTGTTCCTTCAATGATATCTAACTTTGCTTTAGCTGTTTTAAGAAATGGTCTTCCTAAACGTATAGGTGGGGACTTAGATGATATTGAGTCTTCCATTTCCATGACATAAAAGTCGGTTGGAAATACTAAGTCATTTACTTCAATTAATACATCTTCTAGTAAATTATAAGGTTAAATAACGTTGTTGTTTACTAAGGTAAGATTAATAGGAGTATTAGTCAATGAACCTATTTTCAATGACTCGTATAGTGTAAGTGACATAATATTTATTGATGCTCTAAGATCACACATAGCAAAATCTATTAATGAAGTCCATATTGTAATAGAAATTCCAGATATTCATGGGTTAGAACACTTCTAAATATTTTCTTTTTAAATAAAGCAAAAAAAATTTGTCCTAAGTTTTCATTAGATTCTTCAAAAAAATTATACTTTGATTAAGAGAATTCTTTCAAAAATCCATCATAATTAAAAAAATTGCACTATTGATTCCATAAATGGTTTATTGATTTCTATTTTCTTAAATGCTTCAAGAATGTCTTCATTGTTTCCTTACTCCCTAGCGTTAGCAAATCGTTGTGCGACAGTAGAATATGAACACATATCTTCATTCAACTTATTAGAAATCTTATCATTTTTATCCTTATCAATTAATTTAGACTTTTGTAAAGATTTATCATATACTTTAACTCTGGCTAAATACCATGGGTATAGTTCTCTAGGAAAAAGGATATATTTCAAATGTTGAGCCATCCATTCTATTGGGAAATGTGTCTTAGGTCAATCTACAAACATTGTTTATATTATAATTTTAGTTAATAAAATAGAGATTTTTGTTTCTTGTTTTAATATAAGTGATTGCATGTTTACCTTATAATAAGATCCATGGGTATTTGTTGAAATATCCTAAATGTCCTTAGTTGGTCATTATACAGGGAACTATAATGAATTAAGACTAGTGTGAATCTAGATTAATGGTCATGTGATGATCATGAGTATAGGGATAAAAATCGAGATCATAAGTATTTGTTAGGGAACAAGGTACCGGACCGACCCGCTATAAAAACATCACATGGATTAAGTCATAGGAGTTTACTCATGATATATCATTTGGTCCTTTTAATTGAGATTACCATAGTCTTCGATAGTAGGAGCATGGTAATTTGACACAATCAAGCGTTTTCTTTAACTAGACGATTATAAAGATTGTGATTGGTTACCATGTGAATAATATATGAAGGTGTGTAATCAAGATAGAATTTGTCACTCTCATACATAGATATATTAGTGGATCTTTCAATATGATAGACTGATAATAGCCAAGTCCATGCAAATTGATATGATTAATGTCATTTGGATGTTTTCAGTTTACCTAAAGATCGAGACTAGTACGATTGTACACTAAGGGTGACTTTCCATACCTTACGTTTAATCAAAGGATATCGCACGATAAAAGGATATGATATATGTTATTCATTAGGTTGTATCAATTTTTATATTCATGCTACTTGGGTAGTCATAATGCCTTGCTAGATACCACTTATGAATTGTGTACCAAAATGATTTTAGTTCACTGTCAACATCGCATGAACCTATAGGGTCGCACACAAATAATGGCTTTGCGCAATTTCACTTGGTTCAGAGTAATGAATTTTATATGATAAAATTCATGACATAAAAGCCCTTATGATTTGTAATATGATAGATTATTAATTGGGGCATATGTGTAATTTTCTTAAACCACCTAAATACAATAGTTGTATTACGAATAGGATTTTAAGCAAGGGCTTATCTACTTATATAAATAAAGGATGAAACCTTAAAATGATATAAGATTTTCATTTTTATTATTTACGAGTTCTTTGCATTTTGGGAGATAAAGAAAACATTTTTAATCTCTCTTGGGGCTAGCACTCCAAATTGTGGTCATCGTTCATGTATGGATTTCTAATAGAGAACGCGCACTTGAACGTAATAGAAATCGAACAATCAGATAAGGAAATCAAAGATTAAGGTATGGTTTAGTTTTTGTAGATCTAGTTTAATGAAACTTATTTTATATCATGTTGTAGTTTTTCAAGAATTATTTTGAATTTTTCGTTGCATATGAACACTGAAACCCGACATTGATATCAAAGCCTTAAACTCGATCCTATTAAATGTTTGCATGTTTTCTCTTATGTATATATGATATACGTCTGAAAAACATGATCTTGATTCATGTATATATGATGTACATATAGGTTCTGTGATAATTGTTATTAGGAATTGGTTTTAAAGCATGTTGTTAATTCATGTATATTGACTCATACGCATGACTTGATTCAATGATAGTATTCATGTTTAGAATATTTTGATTAACATATGTTTTTTTAATATTGAACGATACGAATTTTGTATGTTCATGGTAGAAGTCAAGTTTAAGTTAATGTGATTCTGGTGTTAAATACATATTTTGTTTTTGTTCAATAATTATGTATGTCTTCATAATATAAATCATGGTTAGGTTAATATGATTCTGGTATTGAATGCATGATTAATATTTCGTTTCTTAATTCAATTGTTTGTTTTATATGAATAAGAATCAAAATAGGTTTTGATCATATATCTTATTATGGTTATCCGTTAGTATATTCCTATTAGATAGGAGATCAACTTGTAATCGGATAAAAATTACAAATCTTATTAGATAAATGAGATTTATAACAAATTTGCATTGGATAAGGATTCAAAAGTATCTTAAATTCTAATTAGATTAGGATAAGATATTAAGTTAGAGGTGGGCCCGAGTTAATTAAAAAGATTTTAATTAATATTTTTTAAAATTAAAATAAAAGGAAGTTTTGATCAATTACATTGGCTAAAATAATGAGAAATTTCTAATTTTAATTTTCAAAACTGGAATTTGTTGTCTAAAAAAACTAATACAAATAAAAATAAAAATCGCATGATACTCAAAATTAGTAAAATTTTCTAACTTGTTTAGTGATTGTACATGCATTGTAATATATTTTATTTACCTCGTTTAAATTATGATCACTAAAACAAATAAAAAAACCCTTCTTCCAAATTTTAAGTCAAGTGTCATCAATTCTCAAACATTTGCCAATGTTTCGATCACATCAATATGGGTCTGCCTCTGCAAAGTGTATTACGTTATCTTGGTGAAGCAATTTGAGTGACGGTTACTCTATTGTTTCAAATGGTTAGACTTGATAAAGCTATCAAAACGATTTTAGGCTTTAGGTACTAGATAAGATAAAACAAGCTAAGACATAAGATGTCATAATCTCATAAAAACAACTAAAGTTACTTATGACGTAATTGGTAATTGGTACCTACCTAAATAACCTTATTCAATGTGTCATGTCCTTACTATCTTGGAATTAGGTGAAACATGGATTTTAGTCCCTTATATTAACATAGCGTTTTTTGGAGGCTTGTTAATTTAGTGGGAGTCTATTCTTCTATACTAAAATGAACTTTTGCATAATCTTTGTTGTAGATCTATGGCCTCTTCAATTCACACTAATCCTTAGCCACTGTTATCAATCCTTGAGAAGGATAAGTTATCTAGGACAAACATTCTTAATTGGTTTAGAAACATGAGAATAGTTCTTAAGCATGAACACAAGTTGTATATCATGAATGATCATATTACTAAGGAACCATCAGTCAATGCTTTATGTTGGCATGTTAATAACTCAACTGATGTTGAATGCATTATGTTAGCAACCATGGTTCCTGAACTTCAGAAGGATATGGAACATACGGAAGCTTACGAGTTGGCTACAATGCTGAAGGAAATGTTCCAATAGTAGTCTAGGCAAGAAAGGTTCGGGACAGTCAAGAACCTTCATTCTTGCAAAATGGCTGAGGATGCGTCAGTTAGTCCTCATGTTCTGAAAATAAAGGTCTATAATGACCATCTTCAAAGACTTAGATTTCTCATAAGCCAATAGTAGGCTTCAAATTTGATCATGAATTCATTGCCTAATAGTTATTCCCAATTTGTGATGAACTATAACATGAATAACATGGAGAAGTCCATCTCAGAGTTGCATTTGATGCTTAAAATTTTTGAGCAAAATGTCAAGAAACCCATTTACTAATGTGTTGATGATTCATAAAGAAAAGGCTCTAAAGAAAAAAGGCAAAGGCAAGGCTAAAGTTGATAAGGCTCTTATGACTTTCACAAAGCCTGTGGATCAAGTCAAGCCTAAGGCTGCTTCTACTTCAAAGTCCTAGAAGGAAAAAGTAAAAGAAGGAAATTTTCATTTTTGTCATGCACCTGGGTATTGATTCAGAAATTGCAAGCTCTATCTTGAAGATCTAAAGAAATAGAAGAGTAGTGCCACTATTGCTTCAGGTATTTATGTTATTGAAGTTAACATGTCTACTAGTGATTCATGAGTATTGGATACCGGATGTGGATCTCACATTTGTATTAATGTGCACAGTCTTACCAAAAGTAGAAAGCTAAAGAAAGGAGAAGTCATCCTACGAGTTGGAAATGGAGCAAAGGTTGTTGCGTTGGCTATAGGATGCTATAAGTTAATTTTACCTAGTGGACTTGTTTTAATTTTAAATAATTTTAATTTTGCCCCTATCTAGAGCGGAAACATTATTTCAGTTTCATGTTAGGATTTGGATGGTTTTAATCTCATTATTACAAATAATAAATGTTTCATTTCTCGTAAAGACGTTTTATATGTGAATGTTGATTTATGTGATGGTCTTTATATTCTAAACATGAAAAGGTCCATAGATAGTCCTATTCCTGACGTAAATAAAAAAAGATTCAAGTCAAATGATTTGAGTCAAACCTACATTTGGCATTGTCATCTTGGCCATAAAATGAGAAACGCATTTCTAAACTCCATAAAGATATACTTTTAGATTCATTTGACTTTGAATCATATGAAACATGTGTTTCTTGTTTACTAGGAAAGATGACAAAAAGTCCATTTACTAGATATAGTGAAAGGGCAAGTGATTTATTGGATCTAATAAATACTATTGTATGCAATCCTATAAATACAATGGCTAGAAGTGCTTATCTGTACTTCATTACTTTCACCGGTGAATTCAACAGATATGGTTATGTGTATCTCATGAAATATAAAAGTGATCTTTTGAGATGGTTAGAACATTTCAGAATGAAGTGCAAAATCAAATTGGTAAAACTATTAAGTCATTTTGATCACATTAAGGAGGTGAATATTTGAGCTAAGAATTTGATGATCATCTTTGAAGTTGTGGGATTGTCTCACAGTTAACTCCTCCAGCAACTCCTCAATGGAATGGTGTTTCTGAGAGGATAAATCAGGCTTTATTGGATATGGTTCGATCTATGATGATTCATGTAGATCTTCCTATTTCTTTTGGGGGCTATGCCTTAGAAGCTACTGCGATTACACTTAATCGTGTTCTTTCTAAAGTGGTTTATAAAACACCCTATGAGATGTGGTTAAGGAAAAGACCAAATTTGTATTTCTTTAAGATTTTGGGCTGTGAGGTTTTTGTACAACGAAAAATCTCAAAAAGATTATCAGCCAAGCTACCAAGTGTATATTTATTGGTTATCCTAAAGAAATTAGAGGATACTACTTTTCTAATCCCATTAAGAATAAAGTGTTTGTTGCTCAGAATGGTGTCTTTATGGAAAAATATTTTATTTCAAAAGACAGCAATGGGAATAAATTAATTCTTGAAGAAGTTCAAGAACCACAAATAAACACTCAACCGTTAGTGGAAGATCAACAAAGTCTTAAACTATTTGAACCTCCACATGTATCATAAGGCCCGCGTAGGTCTGATAAGGTAAGACATCAGCCTAAAAGATTTGGATTTCTTATTATTGATAGTAGTAAGGTGTTGCTTATGGATCGAAATGAGCCTACTACTTATCAGGAGGGTGTGTCTAGCCCTGAGTCAGATAAATGGCTTAGTGCCACAAACTCTAAGATGCAATCCATGTATGATAATCAAGTTTGGAACCTGTTTGATTTAACTAAAGGTGGTAAGACCATTTGATGTAAATGGTTTTTAAAGAAAATGTCATGGATGGCAATGTGCATACTTATAAAGCATGGCTAGTACCAAAAGGTTTCAGATAGACTCCAGGCGTTGATTATGATAAAAAAATTTCTTCTATAGCCATGGTTAAATTCATTAGAATTCTAATTCCATAGTCGCATATTAATACTATGAGATGTGGAAACAACTTTTCTAAATGGAAAGTTACTTGAAGACGTGTATATAATGCAGTTTGAACCGTTGGTTCATCCTGAGAATTCTAGTAAGGTGTGCAATCTTCAAAGATCTATTTATGGATTAAAGCAAGCTTCTCAGAGTTAGAATCTTCGTCTAGATGAAGCAATTAAGGAATTTGATTTTATTAAAAATGAAGATGAGCCTAGTGTACACAATAATGTTATTAAGAGCATTGTTGTTATCCTCGTACAGTATGTTAATGATTTATTACTCATTGAAAATAACATCCTAGCCTTACAGAGTGTCAAGGTTTTGTTAGATAAGTATTTCTTAATGAAGTACTTATAAGATGCAGCCTATAACCTTAGTATTATGATCTGTAGGGATAGATTTAAAAGGCTGATCGGTCTAAGTCAAAGTGCTTATATAGATAAGGTACTGAATAGGTTTAGTATGCAAGATTCTAAAAGAGGTCGTTGCTAATGTCTTATGGTATAAATCTCTACAAGACTCAATATCCGAAGACTAATGATGAGCGAGAGCGCATGAATACAATTTCATATTCATCAGCTATTGGATCTGTCATGTATGTCATGTTATGCACCTGACCAGATATATCATATGCTTTAAGTGCAACAACCATATATCGGTCTGATCCCGGTTAGAGTCACTGGATAGCAGTGAAGAACATTCTTACATACTTGAGAAGGACTAAAGAAGTGTTCTTGGTCTATGGAAGTTTGGAAAACGAGCTTGTTGTAAATGGTTACACAAATGCAAGTTTTCAATTTGATATAGATGACTTTAGATCGCATTCTAAATATGTGTTTACTTTGAATGGATGCGCAGTAAGCAAGAAAAGTTTGAAGCAAGAAATTGTGATAGATTTTATAAAAGAAGCTGGTATATTGAAGAGTCTGATGCAGTTAAGGAGGCAGTTTGTATGAACATGGTGTGGTTCCTAGTATAACAAACCTCGTTTGCTTATATTGTGACAACAACGGGGGGATAGCATAGGCCAGGGAACAAAGATCACACCACTGATCTAAACATATACTTAGACGTTTTCATCTCATTCGAGAAAGCATTGAGAGGGGAGACGTAAAGATTTGCAGAATTCCTATAGAAGATAATGTTGCAGATTCTTTGACGAAGGCTCTTCCACAAGCGAAACATGATGGTCATGTTAGGTCATTAGGTATTAGATACATGAATGATTCGCCTAAGTGCATGTGGGAGATTAAGGGAATGTGCCCTAGGTCAATGTATAAAGAATATTTATCTTATAATTTTAGTTAATAAAATAGAGGTTTTTGTTTACTATTTTATTATAGGTGATTGCATGTTTACCTTATAATAGGTGTTACTCATGATAGGTGTATCATTATTCATTTGACTTGAGATTACCATAAACTTTAATATTAGGAGCATGGTAACTTGACACAATCAAGCGTTGTCTTTAACCGGACGATTATAAAAATTGTGATTGGTTACTACATGAATAATATGTGAAGGTGGGCAATCAAGATAGGATTTTTCACTCTCTTATAGAGAGAGATATCAGTGGATCCCTCAATATGATAGACTTTTAATGGCAAAGTCCATGTGAGTTGATATGATCAATGTCACTCGGATGTTTTTAGTTTACCTAAAGATCGAGACTAGTACAATTGAACATTAAGGGTGACTTTCCATGTCTTTTGCTTAGTAAAAGGATATCTTATGACAAAAGGATATATTACATGTTATTCATTAGGTTGTATCGATTTTGATATTCATACAATTTGAGTAGTCATAATTCCTTGCTAGAGACCATTTATGACTTGTGTAACAAAACGATTTTTATTCAATGCCAACATCACATGAACCTATTGGGTCGCACACAAAGAATGGCTTTGCGCAATTTCAATTGACCCAGAGTAATGAATTTTATATGATAAAATTCATGACAAAAAAGTCATTACGATTTGTTATATGATAAATTATTAATAGGGGTGTATGTATAATTTTCTTAAACTGCATAAATACGATAATTGTATTACGAATCAAATTTTAAGTGAGGGCTTATCTACGTATATGAATAGAGGTTGAAACCCTAAAACGATATAAGGTTTTTGTTTTTACTATTTTTGAGTTCTTTGGATTTTGGGAGAGAAAGAAAAACGCTTTCAATCTCTCTTGGAGCTAGCATTCTAAATTTTTGTCACAGTTTATGTGTGGATTTCCAATAGAGGACACGTACTTGAACGTCTTTGAAATCGAACAATTAGAGAAAGAAATCACGGTTTAAGTTATGGTTCACTTTTTGTAAATCTAGTTTAAAGGAACTTATTTTTTATCCTGTTAGGTTTTTTAAAAAATTGTTTTGAATTTTTGGTTGCCTATAAACCCTAAAGCCCAACAAATTCTCTAGTACGAATGATATTAGCCATCATTTCTTCTTCTTCTTCTTCAATAGTCTTATGAACCTTCTTTTTATTATTCTATTTAAGTATCTACCCAGTTATAAGTTTGTCTTTATTATCACTAAATAAGGAATTAACTTGTGCGTGATTAGTATGAGCAACATTAGCTTGAGTAGGTAATTTAACTTGATTACTCTGTTGAGTACTTAACCTATTTATTTGTAAATTCATTTGACTTAACTACTTTTTTCGTTCGTTAATAGTAGTATCAGTCTTAATCTGATTTTAAGAAATCTGTGTAAAGTTTTGAAGACTTCGATTCATAAAGTTATGCAAAACTTGCTCTAAATTAGGATTTATAGGTTGAGTATTTTGTTGACGTTGGTGATTAGGTGCAGATTGCATCCGAACTCTTGGTCTATAAGTGTTATAATTTTGATTTTGACGACCATAACTAAGATTTAGATTCGGTCTTCCAAGATAATAAGTATTATAATTATTTTGATTTCTTGAGGGACCAGAAAATTGATTCATCATTGTATTGACCTCTTCAATATTTTCTTCAGGTATAGTAGGACATGCATTCATAGGATATGTAACCTCATTATAGAATTCACATGCCTTAACTTGAAGAGATCTATCATTAATTAATAGCTTAACCATCTTAGATAATTCATCAACTTTATCATTAGATAAATTATTTATTTTATTATCCACTACATAGAGTTTCTTTCTTGAGGATTCAACCTTTCACCATATTACTTGGATTGTTTTCACATTTTATTAATTTATTCTTTTGCCAGAGTAGGTGTTGTCTCAAATAAAGATCCACCACGTACTATGTATAATAATATTTTTTCAAAGCGATTCAGTCGTTCTTAAAAATATTATAGTAAAGCTCTTTGGGTATATCCATGTTATGGACAAGAAGAAATTAGTCTTTTGAATCTATCCCAAAATTCATTAAAATATTCATTATCTTTCATCTTTGCAACTATGATTTGCTTTCTATAGAAACTAATTTTTCTAGTAGGCATATATTCATATAGAAAAGCTTGTAACATTGAAGTCCATGTAGTTATTGAATCCTTTGGAGATAGAATAGGCAGTCTTGTGCTTGATCTTTCAATGCAAAAGGGAAAGTCTTAAGTTTGATTTGTTCTAAAGTACCTCTTTTTAGTTTCATCCCATTAACTTGATGTTGATACTCCCTTATGAATTTCTTTTGGTATTTATTGTTTTACCATAGAAGTTTGGTGAGACAATAATAAATCCAAATCTAACTTCCAATTCAGGAAATCCATCGGGGTATGCTATGCACATAGGCTCATATACTGTAACATTTCGATTTGCTTGTTTAAAAATATGTTCTCTATTATTGTTATTATTATTGAAAACTCTATTATTCTTATTATTATTAATTGCATTGTCATTAATATCATTATTGTTGTCTTCCATCCTATTAGCTAAATTTTCCCTAAGTTGTTGTCTTAAACTCCGATTAAAGATTCTATCACTTTTAGGATCAAACAAATGTAAAGATCGTGTTGAATTAACACGACGAAGTGTGTAGACCATACAACGTCTAAAATGCTTAGAAATCATTTAAAAATCTTCAGCAACAACGTCAAAAATTGACACGTGTCGAGCATGCACAATAGTTTCCCGTACTTTCCTATTATTTGTAATAGTGGTAAATGGAATCTCGTCTCCATAGGGATTTTTCAAATCTCTAAGGAAAGTATTTTTTTCTTTTGTTTTGATTAACTTACTAAATTTAATTAAATGGAAATTAAAATACTAAATAAATAAAATCTCTAAATACTAACTTAATTAACCAAATTAATTAATTTAATATAAATAATTCAACTAAAACTAAATTAAACAATACTAAAATTCAATATAATTCAAATATCTTAAACTAACATCTAAACAAACCCCAACTAAACAATGTAATATACTTGGATTTCTTTCAAACATTAGAACATAACATCACTTCACACTATAATTATAATTATATCATATGGATTCTTGGCATCATTAAATCCTACTTCATAATAGGTTGATAGCCTTTAGCTAGCCACCGATTTTCCTAAATTCAATGGAAAAGTCAAATTCTTATCATTGGAAATCTACCCATTGGATTAAATGCAACACCGTAGAAATATGATAGCATTACATTTAATGAAAATCATACCTAATCTAAGCCAATATTAACCGAAACCGCATAATAAACAACTTAGAATACAATCACCTAGAACATCTACTCGAAATAAGCAGTATAGGTTAATCCTTGTTACTACTTCTATAATTGTTGCCAGTAACTATAGACTTAGAATTAGAATCAAAATACAACATAACATATTTGCAACTATGCATGCAATATTAATCTTCTTTGGTTATAATACGCAGAAACAACATGTTAAACCCGTGATTGACGTGTATGAATAGATATAAGGCATCAAGTCCATGATTCCTTAATAACAACTATCTTGCAATCGAAAGTTTATACATGTCTAGGGTTTGTTTAGATTGATAGACTACTCACTCATACTGAAAATTAACGATGCAAATATATAATTAAAGGACATAATGAATAAATAAATAAGTACCTTAAAATAAAACAAAGCTCTAATGTATCTTCAAACATCAACTAGAAATATACTATAGACAATAGAAATAATGTAGAGCAAAAGGAAGAGATTTATTTCGAAGCTCTTTGGCTTTTTTTATTGTCTCCATACGTATACATATCCTAGATAAACTCAAATTCTTCATATTAATCTAAAAAACCAGTAACCGACCTAAGCGATTTGTCAGCAATTTCGATGTTGTACATAAATCACTGAGTAAATCAGTAGAAACAGCTCTTTGTGCTCCACCGATTTAGCTAGCAGTTTCTAGTTCATTTTTCAGTGAATTCGCAAGCTTTTCCTAATACTGATTTTGGTGGCGATTCTTAGTGTAAACACAAATCGTTGGCTAATTGCTAGACTTTTTATCTAGTTGAATATTTTGCTCTTCTTCTTCTTTTTCTTCCATTTCTTCATTTTCCTATTTAAATCCTAAAATCACAAAAATAAGAGAATACATACTGTATTATCATCATATATGAATAAAATCAACCTAAATTACAATACAAAATGTGTTTAATTATTGACTTGTCAAAACTGATATGCTCTAGCAGTAGCTACATTTTCTCTGCCTGTTCTTCTCCTGCTCAGGATATCATAAACCATATTTACCTTGCCTGGGTAGTACTTTAGAGTAAAATCATAATCCCTAAGGAACTCGAGCCATCTACGCTGCCTCCTATTCAATTTACACTAAGTGAACAAGTATTTCTGACTCTTACGATTATAAAATATTGTAGATTTTTCACCGTATAAATAGTCCCTCCAAATCTTCAAGGAAAATACAACTATTGTTAGCTCAATATAATGATCTGGATAATTTCTTTCATGAATCTTGAGTTGCTTTGAAACATAAGCTACAACCTTGCCTTCTTATATCAGTACATAGCCCAAACCTGAATGAGAAGCATCAATATAAATAACTAATTCCTTCCCAGATTCAGGTAATGTAAGACATGCATTATAGTCAAACTACCTTTCAAATCCTTGAAGGCAGACTTGCACTCATCAGATCAACCAAATTCCATATCCTTCTATGTTAGCCGAGTTATTGGCAAAGTAATATGAGAGAAACCATCAACAAATCGTCTATAATAACTAGCTAACCCCAGAAACCTCTGAACGTCTAGTATTATGGTAGGAGTAGGCCAATCCTGGATTGCCTCAACCTTCTCCGAATCAACTGATATGTCCTCAACATTAATGACATATCCGAGAAGTTTGACCTCTGAATACTAGAATTCATAACTATTGAACTTGGCATAAATTCAATTATCTTTCAGAGTCTGCAATGTAACTATGAGGTGATGCAAATGCTCCTCTTGAATCTTTGAATAGATCAAAATATCATCAATAAAACGATAATAAACTGGTCATGATAGAGTTTGAAAACCATGTGCATTAACTCCATGAACATAGCTAGAGCCTTAGTGAGCCCAATGACATCACTGTAAACTCCAAGTGCGTGTAACATGTACTGAAACTTGTCTTCGAGATATCCTCATCCTTGATCCTTAGTTGATGATAACCACATCTCAAATCAATCTACGGGAAATATCTAACACCTTTCAACTGATCAAACAAGTCATCGATCATGGGCAATAGTTATTTATTACTAATAGTCACCTAATTAAGTTACCTATAATCAATGCATATAAGTAGGGTTTCGTCCTTCTTTTTTCACAAAAATAACATGTGCTCCCCACGGTGACATACTAGGGTAGATAAACCTTTTCCATAACAACTCCACGAGCTGAGTCTACAACTCATGAAATTCTTTCGGTGCCATACAGTATGGAGGAATAGATATAGATTTGGTGCTAAGAATAAGATTAATGATAAAGTCAATGACACGTGGTGGTGGAAACCAAGGCAATTTAGATGGAAAAACTATCAAAAATTCACAAACCATAGGTATCTCATTAACATTAATTTCTAGATAAGGCTCTCGAAAAGTAACAACCCTTGCCATAACCTTTAAATCTTGAAAAGCAGCTTCCCTTCCATGAGTTGTAAGTCATGAATGATTATAGCCATTATAGACTATAATTTCACAAATGTTAAGAATTAGAACAATTAGCCTCTTATGAAAATAGTAAATAGTAGCATGATATGCTACTAACCGATCCATTCCTAGAAGTGCATCGTACTAGAGGAACTCCATTACCGTCAAATTAATTGGAAGCTTATTCTTTCCAATTTTAACTACACATCCCTCACAGATCATATTAGGATAAACATTTTGACTAGCTATTGTGCTTAAAATCAATAAAGTATTGGCCCTAACTGATTTCAATTCTAAGTCATCTACCATTGCACCACCAACAAAAGAAACTATAGAACCAGCATCCATTAACACATGCATATCTCGACCACAAATATTCAAAACACCCTCTACGAGCCTCCTCTATGCCTCAGGATCTGCCTCAGCTACTGCATGAGTATGCCCTCGCACTGCCTGTGTTATTCTGCCTACCGATGCAACTGGTGGCATAGAATAATCTCTCTAACTATGCCATGTCTGCCTACACCGATAACATATCGTGGAAGCCCTTACAGAAAATCAACTAGCCTGTGGAACCAACCTAGATCTATACGATTTTTGTGATGACTGAGTCCTACTATTGCCTTTACCTCCAGACTGAGGTGATGGCAAAGGTGGTTTGGCTACCAAAGCCTAAAAAATTAGTGAAACTAGCGCATTGACAAATGTCATCCCTATAGACCCTATCTGTGCAGCTACTCTAACAACACTCCTTTGTCTCTGTGACAGACAAAAATAAACAAATTCATGGGTTCTTTGATTCACTGTGCGAAGAAGAGAAGAAACGGCAACACAAATCTCATAATTCAACCCATGGAGAAACATATCTATTTCGTTCTCCTTTGACTCTATGAGCAAACTCACTCACCTCAGCGAACCTCCGCTTGTATTACCATATATATATCCTTCCATGTTTCAACTATATGCAATCAGTCTTATTCCCGACTTACTTCAGAATGTACTTCTTGTTGAATACGGCCCTAAATTATGCCCAAGTGGTAACAGTCTTATCCTCTCTCTCTATAGAGAATTCCACCACTTCCGAGAAATTCAATCAGTAAGAATGTGACTAGTTTAACCTTAAAGCATTCCTCAACATCCACAGTAATAAATCATTGCTCAATCTCCAATATCTAGGTCTTAGCTACCCATTCCTCCATAGTGCATTTGAACCTTAAAATATCATATTTTACAAACTCCTTACGGGTTTTTTGAAATGCAGCTTTCTTATAATTGATTGGCACTATGGCGGCTATTTCTAGATCCTGAACATGTGATATAACTTGTTGTGCTAAAGCTGCTACTGTCTCAGCTCTCTCTCAGCTTTTCTAATCTCAGGACTGGATGCAGGCTGTGCTTCAGGTCATTTTATTGGTGTTCCCATTTCGACCATCAACATTGCCATAAGTTTGGCCTAAGACTCCATAAGTTCTCTCATTTGTTGCTCAATTCTAGATTTCCACTGACCCTTATTCTCCTGATTACCCTGAGGTCTAGGCCTTTGTGAACCTTTTCCCTGATCCGCCACTAGATTCTCAAATCAAGGGAAAGTTAAAATCATTAGGGTAACATTTAGATGATTTAAGGAAATCATATCTATATAATAGATAATAATAAGTGCAACAAATAACGTATAATAATGTTTTCATTTTCACTCCCACCAAATCATTTATCATACCCTAAACTTAGTCATAACTCGAGACAAATCTTAGAGTTAATAAACTTAAATTTTGGAATTAAGGTATATCAGAGTCCATAACTTAGGTTTACAAACTCACTTAGACTCTGATATCAAACTATATTAAAGTTATTCCTTTACGTCTAAGTGATAAGCTTAACCTAGACATTAAACTTTAACAAAACTAATAAACCTAAGCTCCGACATTAAGCTATAATATAGCCAATAACCTTGTCTCTAATATTAAACTGTAACAGGGCTAATAAAACTAGCTCTGACTAGGCTCTGATACTAAGTTGTAGCATCCCCTATCTCTATTAGGGTGATACGTGGCCTGAAACCCTAATTAAGCCCCAGTACACAATCCAGATTTAACCAGAGCCAGCAGCCTCTTTTTCTATACCTGATAAACTTAACCTACGTATCGTCATCGAAATAAAAATCAAATATATATGTAGCAAAAAATTAAAAAAAACTTGATAATGAAAATGATATACATAAATTCAAAGTTTATCAAAACCCAAAACTCATTTATAAAACCTCCAAACCCTATTAATTACAACAAAGTAATTCAAATAGTATATATATACAGGAAGGCTCATTACATCGAAGAGAGGGCAGTAAAACTCATAAGTCTTCTCTTTCCTTTTTGCTAAAGCGGTGCGCCGATAACCTAAAATGTTAAATGAGGGGTGCGCGCTCCAACTTGCTTAGTAAGTAAGGATTCACAAAGCCATCAACATTCCATATAATAATCAAGAGTAATATACAATAACAAGATGCACCAAAAATAGCTAACATGATCTTGAAAACCATATAATCCAATAAATAGCAAATGCAAGTCAATCCATCATTAACTATTACACAGTGATTCCCATTTCAGTTATAAATCTAGGGGGTTTATCCACTGACACAATTAGTGCGATTGCTAGACCAACACATTGCCCGATGCACTGTCTAGCCAATCCACTAATGTTTTATGGTTCTATCCTAAACCCTTTAGTGAATATGTAATACACGCATCTTATTTAACTAAGTAGGATCTAATATATATATATATATATATATATATATATATAGGTCAGGAATCAAACCCATATCATACACAACCAGTTCTCAAATCTAAGATTGACTCTAGCCACTCACATCAGACAATGTTTTCCATTTAATAACACATCACAATGTACATAGCCCCCTATTCACTCCATAAACTATATGAACAAAATATACTACAATATTTAGGTAAATTTAATAAATAAGCAATTTCGTCCTTACCTCGATTAGGTTTTGTTTCCAATTTCTGAGCTTTCCGAGTCACTCAACCTTCCCCGGTGTTCCAAAACCTATTACAGACCATATATGGTTAATATAAGTCTAATACCCTATATTTAGAACCCCCTAAGTTAGTTCCAAAGACCTCAGGAAGTTTGAACCAAATCTTTGCACAACTGCTATTTTCTAAGCTGGGAGCACGCTCCCTTATTCTGTGGGGTGCGCTCCACAAAATGGATTCCTGAGACCTTATGAAGGGGGTGTGCTTCCTTGCTACAGAGAGCGCGCTTCACTCTTTACTGTCTCTAAAGTGAACAAGGCAGCAGCCCCTGTTTAATCCATGAAACACAACAACAACATCATAACATTCCCCAGAACATCGGGAATGACCTTTAATGAGGTTTTAACTCATTTCTAATAATTAACAAAAATAATTCGTAGAGAATTTATCACCAACTTACGAATTGAACTTTAAAAACTAAACCCAAACTTACCCACAGTGATGATCTCTGATCTATAGTGACTTGTTCTCCTCAAATCACACTAATGAGGACTCCAGATCAATTTCTTGATAGGATGAAACCTTCAGCTGCTTACTCCCCCTCTCAATCTAATCAATCGAATGAAACAGTGGTAGACATAAACTATTTTTTATTTATATATATGGTATTTCCTTGAGATATGCATCTGATCACTTGTTGTGTGCGTCAAATATAACTTGTAATAGGTTACCAATCCTACTAAAATGTAGTAGAGGTAAGAACGGGGTCAAAACCACAAAATTCAATCAAACTGAGTTCAATAAATAAATAAAAATATGAGGGGTTTTCGAAAGAGCTTTATCTAAAAGCTTACTAAACAAGAAAGTAAATAAGTTGTAAATAAGAGAATAAAAACATACCTGAGTGTAGGATTCCACAATCTAGCTGTTATTTCCATGTTTTATATCATTGACTTTAAAAGATGGGTTTTAAAATAGTTTTCCCTAGATAGGCTATAGGTGTTAGGGTCACCAACACCCTAGTCCCCCTATTTTTCTTAAATGGGGCAATCACTTTTCAAATACTTCTTTTATTCTACCGCACAACCTTGGGCAACCGCTTTTAAGATTTAGCACGTTAACAACATTAACAGCTCTGTAGGAACACTTACCACTAGATAACCTTGGGCAACTGCTCTCAAGATTTAACCTAGTTCTCAATGTTCCTTACCTAGAACAACAAGTCCGTCAGGTTTCTTGCTCTAGAGGATTGCCACTTCTCTACCAAGATGGTATCACAGACTTAACCTGATTGATATTAGGTCAATGGGTTTACTCCTAAAGATTTTTAATGATTATACAAACTCTAAACTATCATTAAGACATCGTTAAAAATAGCAACACAAAGATATAGAACTGAAACAAAACACTATTATTATAGAAAATCTTAACGAGACATAGAAAAAAACCTATTACTCGCTAAAGAGCTTCATCCCTGACCTAGGTATTAAAGAACCTAGCCGGACATGGATACTCTACCTTGCTATACTCCGAAATCAATCTGAATACCATGTAATTTCATTCATATAGGTGCCTCCTTTATTTAGGTGTGGGTACGAGAATAGAAACTCCAGGAAATACGAACCTTCCAAAAAATCTCAAATTTCTATTACGCGAACCATCCTTGGTGTCGTGGTTATGTCGGTACGGCGACTGGTGGTCGTGTGGCAATATAACGAAAGTCTTGGACAGCAAGTTGGTCGAAAACTTGTATTTTGAAACCTAGTGTCGTAAGTGATGCCATACCCTGTAAAGTTTGTCATCAGTTCAATTCTGGCATTGTGTGTTGTTCTGGTGTGACGCCTTGAGTGACTGAACGTGGCAGCAAATATAACGGCTCAATTGTAGTAATAGTATGACCAACTTACATTGATTACAGAAATCGTCCTTAGGGAACGATGTATGCACTCAGTATTACCTAGTTAAAATTACTCTATTACTAAGGAAATATTTTTCAATTGGTTTTTATACTAAACTAATCTAATCTAACAAATCAATGTAAATTACTTTTAAACTCTTATATTAAGAATATCTTAATTCACAACTTCATTTAGGTAATGAAATACAATGCTTTTTAACACACTTTCACATCTTTATTATATGTGTGCAATGCCTAATTAAAATAGACAGATTTCCTTAAAATCTACTTCAACCACTGTCGTGAAGGAAAAGATTATATTATGGTTACTAGAACTCCACCTATCGGGGTGAATAACGTAAGCTCCAAATTGCTTTATGTTCCAAATATTTTGATTCATAACCAACTAAGTTTACTATCCGTGTCTCCCTAATCAATAAATATATATCGATGTTATGTATTTAATGGTTGTATCGTTCATATCAGGCTTAAAAGCTTCAATGGCCATGATAACTTCTAAAATGTAATATCAACAAATACGTGATCAAGATGTTCATAGCATTACCCTCAGAATCAATACAAATTATAACAATTGCATTTTTTAACTTTATAATATATTCATGTTTATAGCATAGGATTCATACCATAAGATCCATTGATCCCAAAGATTATTGAACTACTCACACTTCATTGAAACAAGCATGCACATAGCGGTATTCATTGCAATCAAAGATATAATCAAATAACTTCAATTAAATCAATAAAAACAATACTCGAATCACCACACGTGAGTCTTCAATATCTTATCTTCTATAAATCTTCTTATTACTCAAGAATAAAGTAAACCAATGCTAATCTATGATAATGGTTGCTAATGGGTGATATTGTGTGAATTTACCACATTCTAATACCTATTTATACTCCTAAAACACTTCAAAAAACAAATAGAGACCCTAATAGACAATTTCACCCAAAATAGAACTCTAACTTTTTATTTTCTATAGTCTCGACATTGTCACTTATAATTCAGCAATGTGTGTGTAATGCCACGGCGCCGTGATAGCTTTGGCAACTTTGTATGCTTTTTCCTCATTCAGTATAATCGGCGCCCTGCGTATCCTGTCCCTGCGTCGTCCCTTATCACCCACGGCGCCACCACTGTGCTGGCCATCCTAACTAATTTTTCTTTTCTTCTTGGTCTCCCACATTATGCCTTCGTCTCCTATGATGTCCACCTTTCTTCCCACAGTGTCGACTCTCTTTGCTACGACGTCAAACCCACTTTCGTGTATTTTAGCCTCGTTTCTTCATGAATTCATTCGTTTTTCTCCTTTATGTCTTATGTACCTGAAAATACATAAATACCATCAATTAGAGCTCATTTCGGGATATTTAAGCTAATTAAACCACTAAACTAATATTATATATAAGTATAAATAATCACTTATCAAATACCCCAAAACTTAAGATTTTGCACATCCCAAGCAAAATTGTATTTTACTAAGTATTCTAACTACTGCTACCATTTAAGTTCACATTCATTTTACATAGTTCATGGAGTATCCTTTAATCTAAGAAAGTTTAAGTTAGTAATCCACTCAAGAGTTTTTTTTTTTTTGCAAAAACTTATATTTTTAAGACATGTAGCATTAACAACAGAAAAAATTTACTTTCAAAAATCAATAGTAGATCATAACCAAGACCATCATTACTCACAAGTTTATTTCATTTCAACACTCAAGTAGCAAGTGTACAATCTCATGATTTCTCATCAAGCACAAAAATTCTCAAATAAGCAAGGATCAAACTAATTTTGGTAGTCTTTGGGACTTCAAGAGTCTATAAGACTTAACATAGTCGGAAAGAAAACTTAACGAAATTAAGCTACTAGTACTTGAGCTAAATATTTTATTTGAAGAGTTTTATTGCCTTTATTTTCTTTAATTTTATCTCTCTCTTATTTTCTTCTTCTCCTTAGATTTTACAATTGCACGGTCCCTACTCCTTTTCCTATAGATTTTGTTTTTCCACATTTTTTCCAACCATCAAGTTCTTAGCTCCATTTCTTGTCGAGCTTGGGGGACTCCTTTTTTTTCTTTGTTTTTAAAACTCTTGTTAGCACTTCTCAATTTCCATTTATCAAGCAAGTTTTAACTCCAACTTTTTCATTAAACATCATGCCTATTTCTTACCTCTTAGCAATAAGTTTTTAATTACTTTTTATAATAAACTTAGATTCATACTTATCATAAAATTCCTTAGAAATCTAACTTTTTCACAAGAAGTGTTATAATATTTTTCATTCTTTTGTTTCAAGTTCATGGTCTTCCCTAACTCTAAGTTTTTAATCATGAAATTATACCATTGTTCTTATATTTCATATTTTCCTAAAAAATTTAAAAAATACTCTCTTGAGTTTCATATCAACATGACACTTGTATCTTACTCATCCTCAATTAAAGGCTCAAACTTTGTAAATGAATTACTTATTCATTGTAAATTAGTATATATAACCTAATCTACACTACCTACAAACATTCAACTAGTAAGTAATACACCACCATACTTTCTTCTTTAGCTTCTTTAAAAATAAAATTTTAATGATCATACCTGCAGTGTTTATCCTTATTTCACCCTTTCTAACCACTTCCCATAGTGTATTGTTAATGCTTTAAACCTAACTCAAACCTTGTCCTCAAGGTTTAAAAAATAAGCCTGAAACATAAAAACACTTGACAAGTCAATAATTAGACATGTTTTACTATGTAATATAGGCTAATTTTATATTTTAAATGATGATATTGCACTAGGTATTCTTTTATTTTTGTGATTTTAGAATTTAATTAAGAAAATTGAAGAAATGGAAGAAAAAAAAGGAAGAAGATCAAAACAGTCAACTAAAGAACAAGTCCAGCGATTTCTCAGCGATATGAGATTACACAGGAATTGCCATCAAAATCAGCAGTAGAGAAAAACCAGCAATTTCACAACAAATTGGGAAATACACATGAATCTTTGGATGAATCAGTTGAGCACAATAAGTTATTTCAGTGATTAACTCTGTGATTTGTGTACAATATTGAATTCGCTAACAAATCATTGAGGTCGGTGATGAATTTTGCATATTAGAACAAATAATTTGAGTTTACGTATGATATGTACACTTAGAGGAACTATATATAGGACCCTAGGGCTTCGAAACTAGGAGCTCTTAAATAGCCATTATTAGTTCTAAAGTCTTTACAATTAGGTTTTAATTGAGTTCAATGTTCCTTACTTTTGGAGACTCTATAGAGATTCAAGAAAGGTATTTTACATTAATGTCTTTTGATTTTTTTTGTTTATTGCAATGTTTATTATTAATATATGTAAGTAGTTTATTATTGTAAACAATACTCTGGATATGATTGTAAACCATTCATTAATTTAGTCATAATGTAGAATTTATGTACTTAATGTTTTTAATCAATCACAAACGTCAATCACCATTTAAATAATTTGTTTTTGCTTATTACAACTAATGATTCTTTCTATTGAGTGCATACTTGCTAATATGTTTCTTAGTACAGAGTATCTAAATCAATGTCTATGATTCTTGACAACAATTTTAGAAGTAGTAGCTAAGATTAATCTATTGGACAAAAATTACTCGAGTGGATGTTTAAGGTGATTATGTTCTAGGTTATTTAATGACTAGCATAATTTTGATTTTTATTTAGTTTGGATTAGGTATGACTTTTATTGAGTGTTAATGCGATCGTTTTTCTATTTTATTGCATTTTATCCAATAAGTAGAGTTACAAACATAAGGATATGGCTTATTTCCATTGAATATAGAAAAGTGGATAGTTTGCTAAAGGCTATCAACTTATTGTAATTAGAGTTTAAAGATTTAGGATCATAATATAAATATGATGATTTGACTATGACTATGCTTTAATGAAAATGTACAGATATGACGCTTTACATATCATTGTCTAATATGTATTGTTTAGATGTTTAATTTATATTAATTATTTAGTTGTTTGTTCGAATTGCATTAGGTTAGTTTCTTGAATTTAAATTGTTTATAGTTTAATTATTTTAATTAATAGATTGTTTTGTTTTTAGATTGATAGTGTTTAATTCCAATTTTAATTAGATTAGTTAAATTAAAGCAAATTAAATCTAGTAAAACCTTTGGGTATCCTTAATTCTAAAAAGATTTGCAAAATCCATATGGAGACGATATCCCATTTACAACTACAACACATAATAGAAAATTATGGGAAATCATTGTGCACGCTCAACAAGTGTCCATTTTTGGTACCATTGCCATGAGTTTTTAAAATAATATCTTGGAAACCTTTTTGTTGAATGTCATATTATGTGCCTGAAGACTAGGAAGGACTAACTTTTTGGCAATCTGATAGGAATGTCACTATTTATGAACCTATATGTATAACTTTTACAACTCAATTTTTGAAATTCGAATTGAAGTTCGGATTCATAAATTATTTACCATGTTTCTATGGTGAAGATAATAAAGATGTTCAAAAGTTTATCATGGAGTTTGCACACAAAGTAAGCACGTTGAAACCTAAGGATATAGAAATAGATTATGTTAAATTAAAAGCTTTTCCCTTTGTAACAAAAGGCCAAGCTTTAGATTGGTTATTTTACCTTCCTCAAAATTCTATAACCAATTGGTCAGAGATGCTAAAAGTCTTTCTAGATCAATATGTCTCAACAAGGCAAATTAGTTTACATAGAAAAAAAATAGTAATTCTAGGATGGAGATTGGAGAAACTTTTGATGAATTTTGGGATAGGTATCAAAGATTGATTTTATTATGTCCAATGCATGGATTCATAGAAAAAACTTGAATGCAATATTTTTATGAATGATTGAATCACTTAGAATGAAGATTCTTAGACACGGTATGTGGAGGGTCTTTGCTCGACACAACACCAACTCTAGCAAGAGAAATGATCAATAAAATGGCTAAACAATCTAAGCAATATGGTGAGAAGAGTGAATTAATGAAGGAAAATCTACGTGAATGAATAGAAGGACATATAAGACATCAAATGATAAGATAGATGAGCCAAAAGCCATGGTTAAATTATGACTAAAGGATAGATCAAGCAAGGTAAAGCCTTGTGTTTTCTGCAATGAATTAAGTTATTCTAATGATGAATGCTCTTTGAGATAGCAAACCAAATTAGAAGAAGCTAATGCTGTGATGAAACAATATGAAAGATTTTTTGATCCCACTTATAACTTTAATAGTTATACAAATTACACACAACCAAAAGCAGGTAATCTTATTAACAATCAGGGTTATCAAATGCAAAAATATCGAATAATTTAGAAAGGGAAAAAGATCAAATAATTTAAACATTACAAAATGATATGACCGAGTTGAAAAACAAATTGAGTTAGATGGCAACATAAATGAGTGAATTTGTAAATCAAGAGGAATTGTCATCTTAACCTTATCCTACTTTATAGGAAAAAAAACATTTGTCATAACATTAAGAAGTGGTAAACAAAATGTATGAGTCTAAAATGTCGGACCATTTAGTTTCTAAAAAAATGATTTTGATAAATATATACCAATTAATATAAAACCATCATTCTCTCATCGTTTAGAATATAATAAAAATGCTAAGAAATTGCGGGAAGAAAAATAAATATCTGATACATTAAATAAAGTAGTAGTAATTATACCTCTGTTTGAAGTTATTCAAAATGCACCTAAGTACCATAAATTCATAAAAGATTTATGCATTAATAAGATTAAAGAAATTGAAAAGGTGAGCTCAGGAGAACACATATCAGCATTAATTCAAAAAAACTACCTCCTATATGTTCTGACCCTTGAATTTTTTTCTTTCCATGTACGATGGAAAATATATGAATTTCTAAAGCGTTGTGTGATCTAGAAGCCTCTATAAATGTTATGCCTTTATCTATTTATTTGAAAATGATGGATGTACATTTCGAATAAACTATTATAGTGGACAATTAGCAAATAGATCGACGGTTAAATCGGTAGGGTTAGTAGAAAATATATTGGTCAAGGTATAATTTTGTCTTACCAATAGGTTTCTATGTTTTAGATACAAAATAAGATAATTTCTCTATTTTTTATTTTAGGAAGATCATTTTTAAAAACATCAAAAGCAAAAATTAATGTTTCAAATAGAACATGAACAATGGAAGTAGATGACAATAAAATGAATTTTAATATATAAGATGCAATGAAATACCCAATGGATATCTTTTTCTTATCCACGGTAGATATGATAGACCTATTAATAGATAAATCTTTTAGAAAAGATAAAACATATAAATTGGAATTGGTAATAGAATATTTAGAAGAAGATGATGATCGAGATGAGGAAACAAATGAGATAATAAGTACTTTGGGATTATACAATGAACTACCATAACTTACTTATTACCTAGATTTATCTAAATCTCATTCAAAACATTACCCGATCATTTGAAATATTTTTATTTAAGGGACTAGAATAATTTGCCAGTTATAATTTCTAACAAACTGACAAGTTTAGAAGAAGATAGACTAATAAATGTACTGAAAGAATTTAATGGAGCAATAGGATGGACCATAACTGATATTAAAGAAATAAGTATAGCTACGTGTATGCGTAGGATAAAACTAGAAATTAACACAAAACTTCTAGACAAGTTCAACATTGACTAAACCCACCAATGATAGATGTAGTAAAAGCTAAAATATTAAAATTATATGCTGGAATGATATTTCCTATAGCTGATTGTAATTGGGTAAGCTCAATCCAAATAGTTCCTAAAAAGATAGGAATTACAGTAATAACAAATGAGCTTGGAGAATCAGTTACCAACTAGAATCCAAAATGGTTGGAGGGTATGTATAGATTAAAGGAAGTAACTAGAAAGGATCATTCTCTACTCTTGGTTATAGATCAGATATTAGAAAGATTAGCTAGAAAAACCCATTACTGCTGTCTAGATGGTTATTCAGGATTTCATCAAATACCTTTAGCTCTAGAAGATCAGGAAAAACAACCTTTACTTGCCCCTTTGGTATATTTACTTATAAACGTATGTCTTTTGGTTTATGTAATGCACCTGTAACTTTTCAAACATGTATGGTTAATATTTTCTCTGACAATGTGAAGTTTTTATTAAAGTCTTTATGGATGATTTTACTATTTATGGTAATTTTTTTAATGAGTTTTTAGTTAATTTAACTAAAGTGCTTAAGAGATGCATAGAAAAATAATTAGTACTAAGTTATGAAAATTTTCATTTCATGGTACATCAAGGACTTATATTAGGACATATAGTGTCACATAAAGGAAAAGACGTAGGTCTAGCAAAATCTCAAGTAATCAAAATGTTACCTTACCCCACTATGGTGTGAGAAACACGTTCATTTCTTGGCCATGCAAGATTTTATAGAAGATTTGTGAAAGATGTTTTTAAAATAAAACAACCTTTATGCAAACTTTTACAAAAATACGTTCCTTGTTCACATGTTGTTCTTGCCAAATATAACCCGTACTCGAGTTATCAATCCCACAAAGGTGTAGTAGTGGTAACTAAGGGGTCGAATCCACTAGACTTAGGTTTTACTCTGAGTTAAGTAAAAAGGAAAATTTTGGGCCTTATATAGATTTTTAAGAAAACAATTAATTATAATTAAGACTATTTAGAAATTAAAACTTTTCAAATATTAATTCAATATGAGAATACCTAGGTCTACGGTTCCACAAATCCAAATCAAAGTTTAATACCATTTCATCGTCCTTAATCTTTCCAAAAGATTATTAACTCAATTCCTCCCAGATTAGCCATTGGAAATTGACATCTGCCAGAAATCTCTAATTCCCCTATTCTCGATAGCCAAGATGTCCACCACAACCTTATTCTTTAATTAACACATAACCTTAGACATCCACCAATCGAGTTTAATGAATTAACCGCTTAAAGTTCCATAGGATTTTAATCCAAAATAATTGGATCGCGTCTGCTTGCGATTTAACCTAAATTTACTTATCGCACACTCAAGAACGAAAAGGTTTTGTTGAAAAATAGGTGGGTGATCATCAATTCTATCAATCCAATCGTACAATTAATAATATGAAAGTCTCGATTAACTTTAGGTCTTCCACCTAAAAGCAAGCACTGGCCACATACGTAACCTAAGTTTGCACCATTATCATGATTTCAACAACAAAAATAAATAAAAGGAATTTAAATAATTTAAATTATAAATAAATAGATCTCACATGAACACCGCTATGAGACTTTGAATCTAGACTTGAATCACCATATCATGATCAAAATGCTGCAAACGATATAAATAAAATCTTTTTTTTTTCTTTTTTTTTTTTATCCGCGGATATCCTAACGAGCCTGACTATTCTCACAAGGCCTTGGTGCAATTAATAGATATGACCGTATCTCAGTGACCCGAACAATCTAGATGTAGCGGAAAACCGAACCTAGGGCCGTACGTGCACCTAACCCACACAATCACAAGCTTGCCCTTAGGGGCAGAGCAAGACTGTAAATGGAAGGGGGCCAACCTTTATATGATTGTCTAAATAAAAAACGTGTGTAACACTTATAAACTGAACATTATTAAGTTTTACGTAATTATCATATGATTATACATTACAAAGTTTTGCGTAATTATCATAAGATTATAATTTAGTATGTAGATTTTTCTGTTTTTTCTTCAAATCACAATATATTTTTTATTGAAAATTTATATTTTTCACAACTAAACATGTCCTTTTTTAGTTCCATCAAAAAGGCAATATATATAGAGTATTGTATGCTTCGTAAATATTCATGTATATGAATGTTGTAAGTTAATTAATAATGTTCATATATATAGACATGAACATAAATTAGACTCATGTAGATTAAACTCTAACTAATTTTGAAATTGATATGTCTCACTTTGTTATTGTTGTTTTGTTAATTAGTTTAAAAATGAGAACCAAGTGTTGGTTTTAAAACATGTCTAGTGTGTCTACCAAAAAAGAAAAAAAGTCTAGTGTCAAATATTTGAAGTAATTAAGAGTTCTTATCAAAAATTATCAAGCTACTACTAATTAAACGATGTGTAACATAAATAAATTAATAAAAGAAAAAGCTTTTGGGACAGTGAGGGAGATGAGGGGCGGTCACGTATAAGAAGATGTACATATTGTTGTATATACATGGGTGGTATATACTGTAGCTCCGCCCCTGCTCGCTCTTGCCATTTGGCTAACCCGGCCAGATTATTGGATTAGTATATCTAGAGAACATAAAGCAACGAATTCATCGCCTATACATACATGAGCCAAGGTAAGCCCAAATTGTTCATCACCCAAAAAATGAAATTAAACGAGAATTATACCATAACATGCATAGAAGAGTATGTATGTCGATGAAACATTAAGGCAGATCGATCATACACTGATGAAGTTGGTGGTGGAGCATCAGCCATAGCTTCTTGTTCTTAATAACTAGCTGATTACGCTAATTAAGCTGAGAGAGAGTTTTAGAGAACGAGTACGTTGTCGGCAATCGCTTCCACATACGTGAACCACCAGATAATCTACTCGATGAGCAAAAATACAGGGCTTGATAAAATATGATCGTACAGTTACGCATCAAGAGAAAGAATCAACGGTGCTTATATGGGGTTGGCGAATGCACCCTAACATTGATATAAAGAATATGGGTACGCCTATGTGCACCCCACAAATTGATTTGGGCAAACCACTTAAATTTTTTCTCTTCATTTCCCTAAATGCCCTAAAGTCAAATGACACTTTTACCCTTTCCAAATCCCAAAATGACCTACATACCATCATCTGATTCCCACCTTGTGCACCCAACACTAGTTTCCACACTTTCACCCCGACGATTTTTTCGACGACCCGCGACACGAAGTTGCGCTTCAGTCGCCACGAACATCGTAAGAGTCCATTTCTTCATTTTTATTCTTTAAAAACGTGGATTTGTAATGTTTCGTTATTTAGTTCATGGTGTTTGAAATTTTGGATTTTTGTTGTTATGGCATTGTTGCTTTGCTTTCTTTGACATATTTTTAGCATAAGTAATGGAGCAAGGACGTGTGGAAGTAACGAACGTGTAAGATGGAGAGGTATTGATTGATTTTTTTTTACCTTTTAAATGTTTCGGATACATGTCGGTGCCTAGATTACGCATTGTTGTTCGGTCCTACGAGGCCGATTGGATATCATCTGTTCGGTCGTGCGAAACCGATTGAATACTTTAGGGTCGGTCAACACTGACAGAACAATTTCAATTTGTTCGGTTATAAGCAACCGAACAGATGATCCAATCGGTATATGCTTACCGATGGAGCTTATTTTTTAAGTATGTTTGATATTTTTTTGGTTTTTGATTAAGTGTCTATTTTAATGGTGTTATTAACCATTTTGCAGGGAGATTCATGTTCTACTTCACATGTTGACCACACTTTAGAGTTCACTCCCAACGGCCCATTCGTGTTCGCCAGATCCCACTGTACCAACTGCGAACCATGATTGATACATCTTAGGAGGGGTCGTTCCTGAAAAATATCAGGATCAGTACGAGCAATATATATATATATATATATATATATATATATCATATATATAAAAGCACGAATCACAAGTTTTTGAGTGGTAATGAAATTTACCTATTTGCCCATACTTCTTCTTTTTTTCATCTCCAAATCAACATTTTCTTTTGTCTCCAAATTAAACTCAAATTCCTTATCAATCCACCACACGTTTTTTTTTCTTTATCTCCAAATCATTCATGAACTCATTCTCATCAATCCAATACACTTTTTTTTGAGGAAGTAATGTCATAGCATGACTAGCTTGTTTTTTCATTCACATCTTATCTCAATCACATTATAGAATATTGATAAGCTAAAAAATGTACTTGTATTTCTAATTTTTAAATTTTAATTACAATTTTGAATTTTGAATTTTATTTTGAATTATATATATATATATATATATATAAAAGCACGAATCACAAATTTTTGAGTGGTAATGAAATTTACCTATTTGCCCATAATTCTCGTGCGTTCGCTAATCCAAATTTTTGAGTGGTAATGAAATTTACTTATTTGCCCATACTTCTCGTGCATTCCCTGATCTTTTAAAATATCACTTTTATCCTTCAACTCCTCAATTTCGTTGGTTCGTTGGTTCTCTTTCGTTGGTTTGATGGTTCTCGATTCTTCAACTTTCCGATTTCGTTAGTTCTCGATTCAATACAAATACCTCTAATTTTCTTCGTCGCCTAAAAAATCACTTTTACCCTTCAACTCTCTGATTTCCTATTCGATTGATGGTGGCTCTCCCTTACCTACTATTCGCTTTATTTCTCTTATTGCACTGTTGCGATCTCTCGCTTCTAATACACAATGTATGAATGTGATCACATTCGTTTACAATTTATTCATTTTTTTTTTCTAATTTTTAAACTTTAATTACAACTTTGAATTTTATTAGTAAATTCTTAGAAATTAATTCTCGCGAGCGAAGTGAGCGGGTCAATCGTGCGTAGCACGTCTTGAAACTAGTATATATATATATATCCAACAAAAAAATAATAAGTCAAAAAACTTGAAAACAATTAAGAAATACTCTATTCGGTTTGAACAAACCGAACTAAAGTCATCTAGTTGGTCTAAGGTAACCGAGTGAAATACACTCACTTGGTTGGCACCAACCAAATAGATGGACTTTGTTCGGTTTGTTCAAACCGAACATACCATTACTAACAAATTTTAAAAATTTTGTACTTACTATTTTATATTAATGCAATTAAACCCGTACCTCGTCATTCCATATCGCAACCGCGACTTGGTTGTTAAAACTCTTCAGCAGCGTCTAGTTTTTAGGCCCTTCAGGGAACGGTGTGGAGGGGTCATCTGTTGGCTTCTTGCTTTTGGGGGTTCCCAGCTTGGTCTTGCTGCCACCCTTCGCAACAGCCTTTTTCCTTACTACAAATAGAATATCAACATTAACTAATTACTCAAACAATTTTAAAAACAAAAACATTATAGCTCTTCATAACAGATGGTTCGGTTAACAAGGACCAAATATAACTCAACTGGTCGATGGATACGAATCGAGCAAAAAGCTCTTCATCGGGCAAGGCCAACCGAATCAATGATTCTCAATTGGTGATATTTGACCGAACAAATAGCCTATCGACCTAACCCACAACAATTACTCATTATACAACAAAGAAGAAGATAAACTTATCAACAAATTGCTAAAACTAGGTATGATCATTCACTCTCAAATACCCTAACACTCATCAACAAATTGCTACAGCTAGTACTAGTCGGGTTAAGTCCACCGAATGAATTTTTTTCCCTCGGTCTCAGACCACCGAATGAATTCATTCCATTCGATCTTAATATATCGAATAAATCCCAATCAATTCAACATGACCGATTAGTACTACTTAGTTCGGTCCTGTATGACCGAACGAGACTATACGGATCAAAATTAATTTAAAACCTCTAAGTGCGATTGAGTCTCATATTACCAACAAATATAAACCAACTATAATTTATCATAAACTAAATAAACCTACCAATCACATCCAGAAACGCAAAATACCTAAATCTACCAAATGACATTCAACTCACTTTCGAATAAACGAATTCAATCCCATTAAAGGACACATACAACAATGAACGTTTGGATAACAACAATTAATCATCGATTCAACATCCAAACTCAACAAATACGTGAAAATCTTACCTTCCAAATTCGATAACACTTCGAGCCCTAGAACGAAAAACACTTTGCAACAATGTAGACCTCGACGTCGGACAACCTGAGGAACGCGTGAATGCGTCGAGATCAAGTTGATGCGAAGATGAAAAGGCCTCTACACCTTCAACAAAAGTCGATTTCACCAGTTGGTCTTCTTCTTCCCCTCTTCACTATTTCGAGCAGTTCGAATCGAATGGTGTATATGGGGTGCTCAGGGGTACTTTGGAAAATTGTTCAATTTTGTTTAGGTGTCCACATCCTTACTGGGTGTGCTCTCATATGAATTTGTGGGGTGCACATAGCGGCACCCATAGAATATGGGCTACGATCGGGATGTGAATGACAGGTTCTTCATAGGTCATCCAAAAGCCAATTGTATCATGCCACGTTCAATAGGTACAATAAATGGACCTTGGGAGTCTGCATTTTATGATAAAATCAATGGCGAAGGTCATGGGATGACGGTCACCCTAGGATCATTGTAAGGTCTAGCAAGTTGCAAGACTTTTTGTTGAACACGTGGAATTGGTGACGTCACTGAGATGACGTCATCGATAAAGTGAACATGCAGGAAACGATCAGATGTAGATGGGCCGCCAGAAATAGTAGTTCTAAGTAGCATCAAGTTAGTGTAGGGATGCAGTGTAGTGATTCAAGTGGAGCAGCCAACCTGTGGAATGTGGATTCTCGGCAACGGAGATAAAGATGTAGGAGAATTTAAAAGGAAATGAAGGTGAGAATGAGAAAAAAATTTGGTACCTTCACAGAGTCCCTATGAAGAATTCCCTATGCCAATAACTTCATCCAATTAATGCATGCCACATGTCCTTCTTGGGACCAAAATTAATGGTTTTATTTATATAGACTTTACGATTTTGTTTATTATTCTCTCTTCTCTTGACCAATCAATCTCTCTTTTCTTTTATTTATTTTAATGGTGTTTTGCAAGATGATGTCCAACTAAGAAATCCTAGCCTAGGTCGAAGGTGAAGCAAGTCCAGATTCATGGTTTTACAGAGGTGTTCATGTACGATCTTTTTATTTATAATTTAAATTATTTTAATTCGTTATATTTTATTTGTTGTTGATTTCATGATTATGGTGCAAACTTAGGATATATATGTGGTCAGTGCATGCTTTTAGGTGGTAGACCTATAGTTAATCAAGATTTTTGTATTCACAATTGTACGATTGGACTGATACAAGTGACAATCGCTCACCCATTTGCCATAAAAAATTTTTGGTTCTTCAGTGTGCGATAAGTAAATTTAGGTTAAATCGGATACAGACGCAATCAGGTTATTTAGAATCAGTATTTCTATGGAACTTAATGCGGTTAATGCATTAAACATGATTAATAGATGTCTACGATTGTATGTTAATTAGAGAAGTTGTTAGTGGCGGACGTCCTGGCTATCGAGAATAAGGGAATTAGATATTTTTGGTGGATGTCGATTTCATATAGCTAATCTAGGAGGAATTGAATTAAGAATCTTTTAGAAAGATTAAGGACCATGACATGTTATTAAACTTCGATTTGGATTTATAGAACTGTAGACCTAGGTGTTTTCTCATATTGAATTAATTTTTGCAAAGTTTTAAGTTTCTAAGTAGTCTTAATTATAATTAATTGTTTAGTTAAAAATCTATAAGAGCCCCAAAATTTCCCTTTTAAGTGAACTCATAGTAAAACATAAATCATGTGCATTCGACCCCGTATTTACCGCTACTACACTTTTGTGGGATTGGTAACTCAAGTACGGGTTATATTTGACATGAACGACATGCGAACAAATTTTAGCGTTGTTATCTGGGACCTAGTCCTTTATTCTAAGTATAGTTTAGTTTTCTTTTCTTTTTCTTAGTTTTATGATCCCTAAACTCACTTGATCAAAATCGACTAGTTCATTGATACCTTTTGATCCTGAACCCGAGAGAACATTTCAAAGGTTGAATAAAGAGCCCCAGCTTAGGCAACAACAAGGCTAAAATCTTCTAGACAAGGAACTAGATGAAAATCGTGAAGTCAATATGGGGCACGCCAATCAAGTCCTTCAAGTTATTTTCGCAAAATAACCCCTCTACATCAATTATCTAGAGAATGCCAAAGAACTTGAGTAGAGGTCAGGGATTATCCATTTCCTACCTTCCTTTCATGGTAGAGAAAATGAAGACCCAATTACTTTTCTGAAGGAGTTTCAAACTAATTGCAGGTCCATGAAACCATCCACAGCGGACAAGGACAAGATTAAGTTTAGGTATTTTCCATTTTGCCTTAAAGAGAAAACCAAAGAATGGATTTTCTATCTTCCGCTTGGTTGCATTAACTCATGGAATGAGATGACAAATGAGTTTTTAAAAGAGTAATTTCTTGATGATAGAGTTTTTCAGCTCATCAAGGACAAATGCAACATCAAAATGAAAGAGGGAGAATCATTTGGTGCATATTGGGATCACTTTAAGCGATTGATCGCTAGTTGCCCGCCGCATGGCCAAACTGACAAGGCCATAATCCTTTTCTTCTATGTTGGCATGACGCTCATAGAGAGATGCATGATTAACAATGCATGTGGAGGTCACATTCGAGATAAGACACCAACCCAGATCTGGTAGTTATACGAGGACATCGCAAAGCAGTCACACCTTTATGGAGATCTTGATGATAATGCATACCAAAATCTCACTGCAATAGTAGTTTCAAATTCTACCGACCATAAAATTGACCAAATAACCTCCATGATAGAGTGTCTTCTCACCTTTGGCAAAGTTCAAGTCCAAGCTTGTGGCTTCTGTGCAGCCACAAATCACGTAGCTGATGAATGTCCTACTCTCTTTAAGGATAATAAACAAGCTAATGCCATGGGTAATTGATTCCAATGACCACCTAGAGTCCCGCTCGGTAACACCTATAATCAAGCAACGACGAGGAACAACCCGAACTTCAGTTATGGGCCTTAAAATCAGAACAACTAAACCTATGTCCCCAGATGTCAACCATTACGTACACCTTCCAATAAACCCTTCTCACTTGAAGATATGATGAAATCTGTTATGGCTCAGCTGAGCCAAGTTACGTGTGATATTGCTAAATTTACGAATGATATTGCTTAATCTAAGGCTAACACTGATAAATTCGTTCATGATACTAATGCGATGGTCTGCAATCTTGAGATTCAAATGGGCCAAATGGCTTATCAATTAAAACATCGCAAGGATAAAGGAAAGTTACCTTTGCAACCTTACCTGAACCCTAACGCAAATGCTAACACAATTTCACTCAAACACAGCAAATAGCTCAAGGGACCCAAAATGAACATTGGGACAATTAATGCCAAAGACCAGGCGGATGAAGAAGAGCATGAGTATAGTAACCTTGTTTGCTCCTAAACAAATGGTAATCACTTAAAAGGAAGCACCCCCTTCTAATAAATTGCGTTAGTTGGACACACAAGTAGCCATGTACCGTCGGAAATTATGAAACTAGTTGACTAATTTAATTGCACAATTACAATAGGAATGTCGTCTACAAGTCGAGACTGGATGTACAACCGTCTCGACAACGGCTTTGTTCGAATTGAATTCGCGGCGAAGGTTAAAGAATTCATATCATTTGCTAAGCAACATTGTCCTACAAACCAAAGTGAAAGGAAGATTAGATGTTCGTGCAATTATAAGAAATGTCGACTTGTACTGTACCTGGATGTTGAAACGGTTGAGTACCACATATGTAGGTATGGATTTGTTTCGGGATATCACTGTTGGTACGAACATGGTGAGAACGGAGATGAAGGCCCGCAAAACTTTTACCAAATGGATAACCATATTGATGATGCTTGATGTGGGAGGAGACGATCCGACAACTTACATCGCGAGATGCTACACAACGTGGCGGTCCAAGTTTCAATTGGAATCACGTGGAAGAATCACCAAATCCCCAAGGACGCCAACTATATGACATGATAGAGGCTAGTAGCGAACAATTGTGGCCGGGTTGCGAAACCATAACAACGTTGTCCGCAATGGCAAGATTACTTGCGATCAAGTCAGAACATCATATATCTGAACGAGGGTATAATGAAATCATTAAATTCATGAAGGATTGTTTGCCAAATGACAAATCATTGGTTGAAAATTTTTATGCCACTAAAAGACTAATGCGAGGTCTAGGTCTACCTGTTGAGAAAATAGATTGTTGTGAGGACCAATGTATGATTTATTGGGGAGTGGACTCTGAGTTGACATCATGTAAATTGTGTGGGAAATCACGCTACATTGCACAGCGACGAGGTCGTGGTCAGAAAACCAAAAAACGCCCTTGCAAAAAAATGTACTACTTCCCTTTGGGCCCTCGGTTGCAACGATTGTATGCGTCTGAGTCAACGGCAAAACATATGCGATGGCAGGGAGAACATTCCTCGTCAGAAGATGTTATGCAACACTGTTCTGATTCGATAGCTTGGAGACATTTTAATGATGTCAATAGAGACTTCGCCGCCGAGGTTCGGAATGTTCGTTTAGGATTGTGCACTGATAGTTTTCAAGTATTTGGGATTTCAGGGAAATCGTACTCTTCATGGCCCGTAATATTGATTCCTTACAACCTTCCACCGTCGATGTGCATGAAATCTGAGTTTATGTTCTTAACGGTTATCGTTCCTGGACCGACCAACCCAAAACAGAAAATCGACGTGTTCCTTCAACCGCTTGTGAAAGAGTTGCAAGATTTATGGAACAATGGGGTGATTACATACGACGTGTCCACAAAGACGAATTTTCTCATGCGAGTGGCCCTTTTATGGACTCGTTAGTGATTTCCTGCGTATAGCATGTTGTCCTTGGAGCACACATGGTAAGATGGCTTGTCCATATTGTATGGAGGATACAAATGCATTTCAATTGCGAAATGGTGGTAAGACATCGTGGTTCGACTGTCACCGTCGTTTCTTGGCGAAGGCATCACCATTCAGGAAAGACAAAATAAATTTCCTTAGAGGCAAAATGGTCATAAATGACGATCCGCCCGCTTTGCGTTCTGGTGATGAAATTTTGGCAGAAATTGAATCGTTAGGCTTGATGAAGGTGACAGAAATCGGAGCTGATTCTGTGAATGGGCGGCTAGCTAAGAATTAGGGATGGAGAAAAAAAAGCATTTTCTGGGACTTGTCGTATTGGAAGACAAACTTGATCCGCCACAACTTAGATGTCATGCACATCGAGAAAAATGTTTTTGACAACATATTCAACACTATTATGTGCGTACTCGGCAAGAAGAGTAAGGACAATGCGAAAGCGAGACAAGATATTCGTGAATATTGTCACCGACCTTCTCTACACATTGATTCGGCGACAAATACTTACATCCTTGGATGCTATGCTCTTGATACATCAAAAAAACAAAAATTGTGCGAATGGGTTGAAAAGTTGTGTTTTCTGATGGTTATGCTTCGAATCTTGGTGATGTGTGGATCCAAAGAAATTGCGAATGTTCGGCATGAAGAGTCATGATTGTCATATTTTCATGCAACGGTTGATACCAATTGCATTCAGAGAACTCCTCCCAAACCCGGTTTGGGTTGCAATTAGCGAACTAAGCCTTTTTTTTCGATCCCTAACTGCGAAAAGTGTCAGTCTCAAAGATATGGAGGTCTTAGAGTCTGAAATACCAAAAATCATTTGCAAGTTGGAGAAAATATTCCCTCCAAGCTTCTTCGACTCTATGGAACACCTACCAATCCACTTGGCCTACGAGGCCCGTCTGGCCGGTCCCGTTCAATTTCGATGGATGTATCCATTTGAGAGGTAATATCTTGAGCCCTTGAAATTATTTTCCCATTCAATAAGTTTTAAAACAACATTTCCTATACTCCGACAGGTACCTTAAACATTTGAAAAACAATGTTCGGAACAAAGCGAAGGTAGAGGGCTCCATGTGTAATGCTTATTTGGTCGAAGAAGTCACATCCTTTTGTTCTTACTACTTCGAAGATCACGTCTTTACGTTGCATGACAAAGTGCAACGAAACGACGATGGCGGTCTCGGGCCCACACCGCATTTTGTGGGCAATTTCTCTATTTTCACTTATCCTGGTCAACCCATGGGCAAGTCGAAGGAGCGGTACTTAACAGAGCAGGAGTATAATGCCGCTCATTCGTACATACTGCTCAATTGTTCAGAGATCGCTCCTTACATCCAGTATGTCCGTCACTTTCATTCAATAATGCAGTACATTCATTATTCATTTTTTACTAAGACATCCTATGTACATGTTCGTTTCTTCTAGGATCTTCGTCGATGAAATCACTCAAGCAATGGGGGAGTCGGAAGTTGATAGTAGTCTAGAGCACAACTTTCCCATATGGTTTCAAACATATGTAAAGTTATTACTATTGTAGGTTATAGCTTCATAAATTTCTTTCATAAGTAATGTGTCTTATTACATTTCTATTTTTTTGTGAATAGGCTTGGAATTCTATCATAGACGAGACGCTCGTTGATCTTTCGGTTGGTCCTAGTCGATCTTGTCTCGTCTACCCTGGTTACCTAGTGAATGGGTATAAGTTCCACTCGCAACATATGACGTTAATAGATCGACGCAGAGCAGCGGTGTTTTGGTGAAGGGTTCTAACTACGCCGATGTTTCCCATAACTATTATGGAGTACTGCAAGAGGTTGTGGAGATTGAATATACCGGCCTCAAGCGTGTGGTCTTGTTTAAGTGTGAATAGTATGACCCTACACCGAATCATGGTGTGAGGACTCACCCAACACTTCAATTGGTAGAGGTTCATCGAAGTCGACGATATAACAACTACGAGCCATTTGTCCTTGCAATGCAAGCCACTCAAGTGTACTACCTTTCGTGGCCTTCTATGAGGAACGACCGACAAGAATGGCTAGCAGTTTGTTGCTGTCAACCAAAATTCGCTGACGAGGAAACGAGCAAAGACGATAATGACCAGGGCTCGGCAGAGATTGCATTCCAAGATGGGATGCCCACCACGTGCGTAGTCGACGATGCAATTCAGGATATCAACAATCTGGATGATCCAAATGGGACTCGAGTCATTGTTGAAGCGGGTCCAAGTGAAGAAGTCAATGACTTCATTGTTGATAGTGGAGATGATTCAGAAGAAGAATCATCAACTTCTACTAATGAGAGTGAATTTGAAACGGATGATAGCGAGTAATGTATGTCTATGTTATGTCAACGTTAGATCGATGTTACGCGAATTTTCTATACCTTTCTTATATGGAGTGTAACTTCTCGACGGTGCTTGGCAAAGATCAACCCATGTTTTCACATAAATTGGCCTCTCAAATTACCTTGTTTGTCTTCTAATATTTTGAGCTATGTTTTACCCTTTCTTGCTCAATGGGTAGATAAGGGGAAATATTCACAGAAAAGGGAGAAAGGTTATGTTATTTCGAAATATATTTTGCTTACCCTAAATTTGATTTGTGAGATCCAACCATTTGTTATATTTAGACGAGACGCTCATCCTTTCCATAACACACTTTTAAAAGTTTCCAGGTTAATGTTTGATGTTGGAGGTTATTTTTTATATAGCTTCTGGCAAAACTACGTCCAAAAGCTATTACAATGTAGTCCCATTGGAGAAGGCCCAAATTGGCTATAAATATTTAATATGTTGCTTGATCTTTTATAGGTCTAATCCTTTTTCCATCAATTAGAGATTAAACACTATGATATATAGACATGCATACTTTTGACGATATATTTCTTAATTTCCTTTTATCAGCATGGATCCTGTGTTCTTAATTCCCATCAATTAGAGGTCATTACTTTTTTTGTATGCCTTTGTTGTCTAAACTTTTATTGGTATTTTGTTAGGTTTCGTGGCGGGCAGTGATCCCCCACGTCGAGGGATACCTTTAGGAGGACATCGTCCAGTCGTAAGAGGTGCAAAAGACCTCTGGAACCGAAATACCGACTGGGCGTCATTGTCAGGCCACACGAGGGGGTCATAGAGGTCGTGGCGGTCGAGGTCGTGGGTCGATTCCTGTATTATCGATTCTGACTTCTCGTGCTCTCGAGCACGATCCACATTCAGCGTCACCTTCGCCTTCCATACCGTCTGCGTCGCCTGTACCATCAACCTCGTCATCAAGGACTATACCAAATTGCCCGTTACGGTCACCGTCGCCGACATCGAGACATGACACTCCTGTACCGATGAGACCTGCACCCCCAGCCACCGCATCACCGGCAGCATCCCCATATTACGACGGTAGAGCAGGCTTGCAGGTGACAGGCCCTCCGCGGGCACCTTAGAGGACAGGGATCGAGCCCCCTCGCGTGCAGCGGATCCCGATCACACTGATTGCCAATGATACGTAAGTTTGTATTTGATTCATATATGTACTTCTAAATATCGATGTAAATTATTAAAAAATTAGTTAAGATGTTATGCATTTTCATGAAACACAGGGAGTTGCATCCTTCTCATTCTTGTGCACGGAGGATGACAAAAGTTTTCAAAAGATGGATGATTCCGAAGGGTATTGTTGGAAGTCGATCCGAATCATCATCATAAAGACCACTACGGCGCCAATGGAAGGTACGCAGGACTAATAAATGTCTTAGGATTTATACTAGTTTTTTAATGTCTCGTAACAATTGCAATCGCCATTTTGTAGGTATATTTTAGATGGGATGACGCGATTCCCGAGGATCTCATTCGTGCGGCGTACGACACGCATGCAGGTGCAAGGTACACCGCATTGATGCACAAGTTAAAGAAGAATCGTGTTCACCGGTTTATGTTACGAGATGAGGCATGGAGAAGATACTTGGAGTACTGGGAGAGCGAGGACTTCCTTGCCAGGTCTAGGCAAGCGTCAACGAATAGGAACACTGAGGTCAAAGGACCTGGGACTGGACCCTCGAAGCACGGTGGTGGTTCGGTGTCTTTTGTGACTACCAATGAAAGATTGTAAGTTTTTTTTTACACTCTAGTTTATTTTTTACATTTATACACTTGTTCACTACGCAATTGATTTGTGTTTGGCGAATATGAGTTCGCCGACCTACTTCTATTAGACATATTTATGTTGAATTTATAACCGGTCCTGTACGCAGACTGATTCATCCGAGACGCCACCTACCGTGAATGAATTGTATTTGCATCTCTACACCGTAAATCACGACGGGATGACATTCATAGATACTAGATCAGAGCGGTTCTATGTAAGTATAGAAATGAAATGTTAAATAGTATTAAGTTTACTTTAAAGCATATCATGTAAGTTGTTTATTGTTGATACATGCAGGATAGGCTCCAGAGAGACGTTTGGAGCTGACCCAGGCTACACCGGACCAACCGGTGGATGATGAGGCGGTGTACCTCAATGTGGCGGGTGATTGTCCCAAAGGACGTGTCTACGGTCTCGGGTCTTTAGGGAGAAAGAAGAGGAGATATGCAGATCCTGGTGCTAGCACGTCCCAGATGCCGGAGATGGTGCCACGTGCAGAGTTCGATATTACGAAAGGTTATGGCGTTTATGCATCAGCATCTCGGGATGACCATGGACGGAGCAGGTCCATCTCAGCCACAGCCACCACCACCACCACCTCATGACCAGCAACAGCCGCCGCAAATAGATCCCGCTGATCCACCACAACAAGGAGACAATGTTGAGCGAGAGACGCAAGAGTGGCTTACGAGAGATGAGCAGCTTGGTGATACATAGGTATTTTTCTTGTTGTTTGTGTAAATTTTGAGATTATACTTTTGCTTTTGTAGATAACTTTAGCAATTGTTCTCATGACTTTTACATTGACACTTCTTTTTGTGCATATTTAGATTGATACTTCTTTTTGTTTCATTGGATTGTTGTTTAGAATTTTAAAAATTCCAATTACTTCTTCAAACCTGCAAATCTTTTTTGACTACTATGCAATCGCAAAACCTCCTATCTCAAAGGAGGTTAGATTAGTCTCATATTTTGTACTAAAGTTTCTCAATTAATTCTTTTTTTAATTCACTCGATTCACTTCATCAAACCTTCTCAGATATGAATCTGAGACCTTTTGATAATCTAGTTGCTTTTGCTACTCATGCAGGTTACATGGTTAGAAACTGATATTTTCACTGCTGGTCTTGGTTTTCTTATGCTTTCGATTGAGGTTATATCAGTCTCATATTTTGTACTAAAGTTTCTCAATTAATTCTTTTTTTTAATTCACTCGAATCGCATTTCCATCACAGTTTTACTGTTTGTTGTATACGATTACATTTTTTGGACATCAATTACTTGTAGATTTTGATAATCTAGTTGCTTTTGCTACTCATGCAGGTTACATGGTTAGAAACTGATATTTTCACTGCTGGTCTTGGTTTTCTTATGCTTTCTGTTGGTTGTAGTGGACTGACCAAATTACCATGTCTTTGCTAGTTTTGTTGATTTCCTTGCTTATGGTTTGGAGCTTATTATTTGGGACTGAGGCTATGGTCAAAGTCAAATAGTTACTCACAATCTAAAAGCTTTTCGCTGCTTATCAAATATATAGATTAACAATGATGGGTAAGCTGCTTATCAAATATATGGATTGGTTCTAACTCATGAGTATGTTGAACTTGTTTTGTGTGACAGACCTTTCTATTTGAATTTACTGCACTACCCTTTTTTTACTTAATTGATTCGTGTTTGGACTGGATTCAGCTCACCGTCTGCTTCTCTCTCTCTCTCTTTGATTTTTTGGTGGATTTGAGTGGTTTTCAAGGTGGAAGATGAATGCTTGAATCTGGTTTGGAAGTTAATGGGGATAAGTAGGATTTGGTGTGGTTAGTTTGTAGTGATTTGAGAGTTTTGAAGGATTGAAAATCGCCGAAAATTGAACGAAAGCAACTCTTTCATTGTCTACATTTGGTTACTACTTAAATTGTTGAGTGTTTGGTGGTGATTTTAGAATGTAAAGTTTTGTGTGGAAATGACTGAGCCAAAGATAGGCACTAGAGCTTAACCAAGATGGATTTAGTCCAATCCGCATTACCGCTATAAATGGTGATATTGAATTGGTGAGGGAGCTGTTGAAAATTGATTCTTCTCTTTGTAGTCTCAAGGACAGAGATGAGAGAACTCATATTCACTTGGCTGCCATGAAAGGGAGACTTGATGTTATGGGTGAATTACTGTCAGCCTGTCCAGAGTCTGCTGGAGAAGTGACCGTCCAAAGCGAAACAATTTTTTCATCTTGTGGTGAAATCCAACCAATTTGAAGCCTTCAAATTCTTGTTAGAGAAGGTTGGCTTTCATTATTTGTTAAATTTTAATGATCAAGATGGAAATACTATCTTGCATCTCGTGGTCTGTAGAAAACAAATCCAGGTAACTTAGTAAATTACATGTATGTTTTTTTTTCTTTCATTGATTCATTCATTATTTGTAATCAGAGAAGAGTTGAATTTTGCAGACAGTGGAGTTGTTGCTAAACAGCAAATCTGAAAGAATGGTGGAAGTGAATGCTAAGAACTTAAACAACTTGACAGCCATGGATCAAAGTTCATGTGATGAAGGTTACTTCATAATTGGTTGGTTGCTTCTCGCGTGCTATTGAACAAGGTGCGCGCTAAATCTCGGGAGACCATCGAAGTGACAATTTCACATGACCAGATGGAAAGAGCCAATTCCGTAACCGTGGTAATGCCTATTATTCAATACAAACAAAAGGCTTGTGGAAGGATTTTGGTGAGGAGATCTCAAGGGACCTAGACAATGCATCAAGCAAAACAAGGAATGCGCCGATGGTGGTTGTCTTTGTCTCGATTGCCATCAGTGACTTTTCAACACGAGAATGTGCATCACGGCGTTGGGGAAGCGATCATGGCATCTCGGATTGTATTTATTTGCCATTTGATTCCTTGTCTAGTTTCTAGCTTTCCTTTCTTGTTCATTCTTTCTGTTCTAAGATTTTAGGGAAAACTCTTCTTTCCTTTGCTTTGTTTCTTACTTGTATATGTTAGTTCTTTGCTAATAGGAATTGAACCTTGGACTTTTGTGCAACAACTTGGAGAAGCAGTCTTTATTCCTGCTGGATGCCCTCATCAAGTTCGAAATCTTAAGGTAAAAGTGCTCTTGAGGACTCTCTTTTGGTCTTGCTTCCGAAGTCTTAGTAATGCAGATTAAAACTCGACTCAATAGAAACTGGATAAATTAGATAGGCGTATTGATTAGGGGGATGTAAGGACTTGGAAGCACTTCAACAATTGCACAAAGTTGAGCATAATGAATTATTTTGATTCTTGTAGCCAACCTCAACTAATTTGGAATATTCAATTTTCACCATTTCATGAATTTGGGTTATTCAGCTTCTTCACCTCATTTCTCTTCCCTATGTGTTTTGGGCAATTTGAATTACCATTTTCTCACACTTTTTTGATTCTCCAATTCTTTGATGATTACAACAAGGCTACACAGTAATAGCAATTAGAAATGCTAGCTAGTCTTTTCTTCACACACCAACACCACCACCACCACCACCACTTGTAGCCACAGATTTCAGTGATAAATTGATAAAAGTCTGACATTCAAGTGTGGTCTTGCAGGGCCTTCTCTCATGGTCTAGTGCCTCTCCAATTTTTGTTTTTATTTTTGGTGGGCTCGTCACCACACTTACAAGCAAGTTATCTCATTCATTTTGTGGATTTTTGAGTGCAGTCTTTTATAGATTGATGAGTTGATACCATTGATTGGTCTATGATGATCAATTGAATTATTTAAATTATTTATTTTTTTCTTCTTCCACTACTTTCTTAGTTGCCCAGTTTTTGACTTGTGGTTTGATAGGCTGCATCTGGAACAAAAGGAGGTTCTAGTGGTTCCCCTGTCATTGATTGGCAAGGGCAAGCTGTGGCCTTGAATGCTGGGAGCAAGTCATCAAGTGCTTCTGCATTTTTCTTCCTCTTGAGCGAGTGAGTTGTTGTTCTTCCATATTTTATGATTTAACACTTATTTCTCTAATTGCTTTGTGCCTTTGTGGTGTAGATCTCAACATCCTAAGCTCCTTTTGAAAGTTGTTTACATGTTAGGAGTTTAGTTTCTCTATCAATGTAGCTATATTCTTAAGATTTTATCAAGTTAAACAGAAATGCACTTTGCGGAGGAATAACGATTAATGATATTTACGATGTAAATACTTGAAATGTTCTTCTCTTATAAATGGTTTTTGTATTCGCTACATTACTTGGACCTTGGAATGAAGTAAATAATTTACCTTGCCATTACGACTAAGCTTAGCTTCTTCGTGTCCTTACAAATCCTTATTTATATTTTGTTAATTTTTACACAAAGCTTCCAATTCACTTTTTTGATGTTTCACTCTATTACTTTCCTCTGTAAGTGCATGTTTTTTATTCTTCTGTTGTGGCCTTATTTGACTTATTATGTTCTCTTCTAATTTTTCCTAGACCTACGAGACACAAGTGCTTTGTTTTCATTATTTGCTCTATAATACTTTGTAAATTCTCAACGTATTATGTTCTCTTCTAATTTTTGCAGTATCGTTTTTTTTGTATCATGAGTTTGATCTATTTTGCAATATTCGCAGAGCGTGGCCCTATCGATAGTGATCGGTTCTTCGATCGAGTGGGAGTTAGTGCCATTGATTGCCCATATCCCCGTGACAATACCCCATAATCTAGTTTTCAAGTGAGAGATGAGGAATTTAAAGCATATCATGTAACTTTTATAGTTGTTTACATGACTTTTAGATTGATAATTCTTTTTGTGCATATTTAGAGGATTGTAAGTTTTTTTTTTGTGGTTGTTGAACAATAGGATTGGTGGTTTTTGTGAATACTTAGAAATTTGGAGCATTTATTATACTTGACAATTTTTCGTGGATATATAAATCTTTTTCAAATTTTGAATTTTACATTTTTTTCTCTCATTTGAATATTTGTTGATATATATTGTCGATGTATGAATGTCAAATTTTGCTTTTTTGGGGGATGTTAGCACTCCCAAGGAGTTGTTAGAGGGGGTGCAAGCGATGGAGTAGGTCCTATGGTTGTATTTTCAGGTTAGAGATTGGAGAACCAATTGGATTGAGTTTAGGTTTGAAAACTAAACAAATTGGAATTGAGACGGATTAGCGCCGTCTCTAATTTTCGAGGAATCAATCAATACGGATCGGATCGAGATGCATTCCGAATGCATTCCGTCTCTGATCCGTTTCTAATCAGAGACGGATCAGAGACGGAATGCAAAAATTCCGTCTCTGATCCGTCTCTGATTAGCAATGGATTAGAGACGGAATTAATGCATTCCGTCTCTGATCCGTTTCTAATCAGAGACGGATCAGAGACGGAATGCAAAAACTCCGTCTCTGATCCGTTTCTAATCAGAGACGGAACAGAGACGGAATGCAATTACAATTGTACCATTTAGAAAAATTTCCATTTCTGTTCCGTCTCTTTTCCGTTTCTAAATTTCGTCTCTAATCCGTCTCCAATCCGTCTCTAATCAGAAATGGAATCACATTTCCGTTTCAGATTGAATCAGCGTCGACGATTTTAGAGACGGAATTTATTCCGTCTCTGTTCCGTTGCAGATTTCAATTAGAGACGGAATTTATGCAAATCAGAGACGGAAATTTCCATTTCTGATCTGCAGTTTTTTTGTAGTGATTCATACATGTTCACCTAGACTTGTCCTAACATTCATAAAATTGGTAACCATAGTTATCGGGACCAAATGCCACTTACTCCGATCCATATATGTGAAATATTCGATGTATGGGGTATTGATTTCATGGGACTATTTATAGCGTCATTAGGTAATGTTTATATACTTTTAGCGGTGGACTACATGTCTAAATAGGTAGAAGTTAAAGCTACCTGCACTAATGACTCTAAAATGGTATATGAATTCCTCAAATTGAGGATTTTTTCAAGATTTGGTACCTCACATACTCTAATCAGTGATAGAGGCACTCACTTCTACAATTGTATGGTTGAAAGTCTTCTAAAAAAGTATAATGTTACTCATAGAACGTCTATGGCGTATCATCCTCAAACGAGTGGTCAAGAAAAGATTTCTAATAGGGAGATAAAACATGTCTTGGAAAAGACAGTGAATCCCACTTAGAAATATTGTAGTACACATCTTGATGAGGCGGTTTGGGCTTACCGAATCATGTTTAAAACCTCAATTGGAATGTCACCCTACCGCCTTATCTTTGGAAACGCATGCCACCTGCCTGTTTAGTTTAAATGTAAATCTTACCGGGCTATGAAACATTTTAATATGAACCTTGATGAAGCATGGAAAGAGCGAAATCTTACTCTTCGAGAATTGGAGGAAATAAAGAACGACGCATATGAAAATATGCGGATTTATAAAGAAATGACTAAATTGTTCCATGATTACAATAACTCAAAGAAATCTTTTCATGTTTGCAAAAAAGTGCTTTTATTTCAATCCTGCTTATGATTTTTTTAGGTTTAGCTCAGATCGAGGTGAACAAGACCATATGTGGTGATTGTGGTGTATCATCACAGTGCCGTTGAGATTCAGAGTTTGGAGACTAGTACTGCATTCAAAGTGAATGGCCATAGATTGAAGATCTTTTATGAAGACTTCCCGAGTCATAATTGGAGGGCGTGTCACTTGCAGATTCAATCTATACAGATTGCCAGGCTCAGATTGAGTCGAGCCCAAGACTGTAGAAAAAGGTGCTATTAGGAGGTAGCCCAAATTTCGATTTATTTTATTTTTATTTCTTTGTTTTAGCACTCTTATTATTATTTATAAACTTGTATCATTTCCTTAATTCTATATCTACCATATTCCTTCACCTTCTTGTTTGTTTTTATGTGTAAACCTCTTTACTTGTTTTAAACCTCGAGAACAAGGTTCCGGATAAGTTTGGGGATGTTTTAGGGATTGTGGATTGTTTTGGATAGGTGTTTTTGCTAAAGATCGCTAGTATGATTGTTTAATTTTTCAATTTATGCGGTGGAAGGATGGTAATGGTGGTGTTATTTCTTTCATTTTTTGTCTTTCAATTTCTTTCCTTTTCGTTCATACTTCTATTTTCCATTTCGTTAGGATACGATACATTTTCATGCATGTATTTAGTATAGTTTCTATTATTATTATAGTTGTTTAGAGTCACATAAAACTTTATTTCATGCTTTGGTTGTGGATGAGTGAACTATGGTTTCCTTTTTGACTTGAAACTTAGGGAAAATCAGGAGAAATACTCACTTTGGCCTGTAGCTTGACATTTTTATGATTTTTTTTTAGGTACTAAGTATGAGAGTTAAGCCTTGTGCTAGATACTAAAAGGGGCAGACAATCAAAACTGTACAAATGGAAAAAAGTCATTTCTAAGGTGCTAGAACAAGGATGTAACCCACTCAAGGCTGAATTCCTATGACTAATCCACTTCTAGGAAATGATTTAGGCCATTTTTGAATGAAAACCCTAAGCTTTAAGCCTACTTGAAAGTAATTTCCCTAGTTAACTCATTTTGAGCCAACCCAACCTTTTAATTCTTTCTTACCTAATGTAAAACCTAAAACCATAGCCTAATATAATCCTTTACCTAGTTGAAAGCTAGTCTTAGACTTGAAATCTTTAAAAAGAGACATGAAAAGATTATGGAGGAAAGAAAAATTGTTTATATACCCAAAATAAGGGGAAATTAATTATGATAAGAAAAAATCCAAGTCATAATTAGAGAGTCCACCTAAAACGATATCTCATAGAAATGAAGCGAGAAACCGGTGGTTGGAAAAAGGTGAGGACTACATATATTAAAAGAAAAATGAAGTTAAATGCAGTATAAGCCACTTTGTGTTCTATGAAAATCTTTTGATAGTCTAATTTTTAGTTTTTCAATGCTTTGGATTACCTTTATATCATTTCATTGTTTCCCTACCCTGACCAGGTTACAACCTACTTAAAGTCATATTGATCCTTATTGGTGCTAAGTCTACAATAGTGCAGAGTGTAGTTGCATCTCTCGCATATGGTACTTTTTAAGCATTGATGCACTATTTTTATAGAGATAGTAAACTTGCATGCTTAAATGTATAGACTAAGAAAACTCATGAGTAATTGATAGCCTTTATCTTGACCGAGTCTATGTCTTTAAAGTGTGATCTTAATTATGTTTGGATTGCGGTTCTTGATATAACATATCATAACTCCAAAATTTCTTGAATGGATTGTTAACGTGGTAACTATGTAAACCAAAGGAACTCCATGAACTTTAAATCGATTATATGATTAGTTTATTGAAGTTTATAACTATAATGAGAGTCTACTTTACTTTTGATTCGTCAATTACACCTTTGCTCGATATATGCAAAATCCTAAATCTGGGGGTATTTGGTAAGTCTGTAATATTAATATATTAAAGTATTTATTTTATGTGTTTTTAGATCTCAATGATTCGTATAATTAACTAATTCTCTTTTATTTATATTTTTAGTATTTCAATGGTAATTTGGTGAAATAGAGATAATTTGAGGTCTTTTGAAGTGTTCTTAGTGTTTGGCATTGGAAAATGAGTGTACACGAACTTCGAGACAGCTTGGTGGGACGCACATTGGTCCGTGTCGATGTTATGATGGTTTAGAAGAAATATGGTTGAGCATTAGTTGAGAACAACCTATAAATGACTAAGTGTAAAGTCAATCCTATAGTGTGAACAGTTGCCATAGGATTTGCCTCACGACACGTGCTGAAACATTGATGAAGAAAGGGATAGCAGAAAGCAACGCAAACCTGACACACGATTATAACACAGCGCCATTAGAGACCTTCAATTAGGGCCGACAAAAGTTGTCCAAACCCGTTTGTCCGATTTTGTCCGGACCCGCTATAAACGGGTTCGGGCAATAATTTTGTAAAAAACATACGGGTCTGGATAATTTTTTGTGTCCGTTTAAAAATACGGGACCGAGTCCGAACAACAATTTAAAAAAATGGGTACCCGTTTAGCTATTAATTTGGACTATTGAGATGATCTCTTTTTTTTTTGAAACTTTTGTGATGTGGGCATGTAATTTTAAAACTTAGACAATAGTGATGTGATGCTTTGCCTTGCATTCCTTGAAGATTTTTTTATCTATGATGTTTATATTGGAAATTAAAAAATTGTGATGTTATGTATTTATTTTTTGGTAATTGAATGTTAGGTGACATGTAGTTGAGTTTTTTCTTAAATAATTGATAAATAAAATATTTAATCATATTTAAAAATAAAAATCGACAAAACGGGAGCCGTATGTTTTACAAAAATACGGGTCTGGACAAAAAAAATGTCCGTTTTAAAAACGGGAATGAGTCCGGACACTAATTTTAATCATTATAAGGGGGGTGTCCGATCCTGTTTATGTCCGGTCTCCTTTTTTTGCCAGCCCTACCTTCAATCAAGCCTTGAGATCAGTTTGATAGAATCAGAACAAATGACAAAAAAAGATTTGATCTACCTCAAGATTCGATATGCATAAAATCCTAGATTTTGACAAGTCTTGAGAAGATTTGAATTCACTCAAGAGCCTCTGATCTTCCTCGAGATGCAGATCGCACAGTCTACCATAATTTCACACAAGTCCTATGCGTATTCTCTTCAGCTGCAGCAACCCTTAATTATCCTCGGGATTTGTATTCAGACGAACTCCTAGATTGACGCACGAGTTTTCATGTGCGTTCTTTCCATCCCAGCTCCCACAACGTGTCATCCTTCCACTCGGCCAACACGTCAAAACAGTAGTTCTCCACCAATCTCTGCTGGCCACTTCAGCTTTGCCAGCAACCTCAGCTAATCAATGCATGACACGTGTCCTAGACGTTGTAGCGAACCCACAACAGCCACCATATCTTCCTTGGCACATGAGACACTAAAAGACCTACAAATTTCAATTTCTCACTCTTCAAGAGATCAAAGTTAATGGTTTTATTTGTATAGAATTTAGAGTTTAGTTTAGGATTCTCTTTTCTCTCGACCAATCTATCTATATTTTATTTTAATGGAATTTTGTGAGGCGACCAAATAAATTTAGAGTAGCCCAACATCTTTATATCATTTTATTGCTTGATGTATATCTTTTTTTTTTAGGTAAGGGAGCGATACTTATAGGATTTTATTCTTGTTTGATATATATCATGTATGCATTTATAATGATTTGATACATTTTTTTATTAATTTATATATGTATAATATTTACTAGTTCTTTTAGGTGCTTCGCAGCAACCAACCTGCTCGCTATATACGCATGCGTGAATATATTTATATATTAATAGTTATTATATCAGTATATTAAACATTAACACAAACTCTCGAATAGAATAATTAAGTTTAATTAAAACAAGTTAAATGGGGTGGTCAGTTTTAAATTAATTAGGTTTTTTTTTTACTTCAAAATAGGATATATTTAAGTTATAGAACATAATTATGTTTTTGTTTTTTATAATATAATTGTTTATTTGAAATAAAATAAATTAGATCTACAAAAAAAAAAGAAAAAAAAAACACTAATCGGTTAGTGAATTGTTGTTTCGAATACCCCATGTTAAAAGTGGGTACATCGGCTATGTATAGGTAATCGTTTTTTTTTAAATAATATAATTTTTTTATTTGAAATAAAATAAAACTAAGGGTGTGTTTGATAGCAAAAAAAATCTTCAATGAGAAAAACTTTTTTTTTAGTAAATCTTCTCGAGAGGATTTTTATAAAGAAAATTTTCTCATAGTTGTTTGATTGCACGAGAAAGAATTTTCTTTTATGGTTCAATGCGTGTGCGCATCTAAATCATCGTCGATGTCGGGCGGCTCGACGATGATGTTGGTGACGAAGACGGAGACGAAGAGAGAAGGAAAAAGTGTGTATCCGCGAAAGAGTAGCAGAGGCCACGCTTGTTTGAGTGGAAGAAATGATCAGTTCGTGAGAGAGATTGAGAGATTTTTAATTTTCCACGCTAAGGGTGTGTTTGATAGCAAAGAAAATGAAAAAAATCATAAAAAATTGTCTACTTTTTTTATGTAACCGTTTTTTCTACTGTTTGATAACTTTGTAACTGCACTGAGAAAGAAAAACACATCCCCATATTTTCCTCATTTATTTTCTCATCTTTTAGCGTGGAAAATTGAAAATCTCTCAATCTCTCTCACGAACTGATCATTTCTTCCACCCAAACAAACTTGGCATCTGCTACTTTTTCGCGGATACACACTCTTTCTTTCTCTCTTCGTCTCCGGCTTCGTCACCAACAACATCGTCGAGCCGCCCGACATCGACGATGATTTAGATGCGCACATGCATTGAACCATAAAAGAAAATTTTTTCTCGTGCAATCAAACAATTATGAGAAAATTTTCTTTATAAAATCCTCTCGAGAAGATTTGCTAAAAAAAAAGTTTTTTCTCATTGAAGATTTTTTTTGCTATCAAACACACCCTAAAAAGATGAGAAAATAAATGAGGAAAATAAGGGGATGTGGTTTTTTTTCTCAGTGCAATTACAAAGTTATCAAACAGTGGAAAAAACGGTTACATAAAAAAAGTAGACAATTTTTTATGATTTTTTTTCATTTTCTTTGCTATCAAACACACCCTAAATGCACAAAAAAATGCACTAATTGGTTAGGGAATTGTTGTTTCAACATATATGCCATGCATGTTAAAAGTGGGTACATCGACTATTTAATATGTAATCGGCTAAGTTAAACTGGAAATAAGGTATTTTAAAGAAAATCAACTATAGGTAATTAAAGGGGTAAAAAAGATAATTCAAGTAACAAAGGAATCTTGAATTGTTGTTTCAACATATCCCATGTTAATCGGCTATTTAATATGTAATAATCGGTGAAGTTAATTAAGTGAGAAATAAGGTATTTATAAGAAAATCTACTATTTAATGGGTAATTAAAGAGGTAAACAATTAATTCAAGTGATGAAAGAATATCTTGCTACTTATATATATCGTTTTTTTTAAGGCCATGTAAATTCCTTTTGTATTTGCCGTTATTCTGCATTTTATGCACCATTGATTCTCACGGTTTTCTTCATGACTAAATATGTCCAAGTAAATATATCGGTGCAATAGTAACAGTGATCATTAATATACTACATCTCTGATTTTCTTTGTGTTCTATATGTATGCGTGTGAGCGCTATTATGTAAAAGTCTCTTGGAGGCTTGTAGCCACTTAAAATTAATTAATCTTATTAACACCAACCAATTAGTGGTGCCTTTAATGGTTTAGTACGAGGTAACCTTTATACAAGAGGTTTAAAACATCTCTAATGGTAAATGTGTATTTGGTGCATGCTCCTTATTGATGTGGGGAGTATGTTTCTCCTATGTGGCTCCCATTTTGACTAAATGTTTATCCTATGTTGCACTCATTTTCATTACAATAAATATACTTGGACTCATGAGTCCAGACTCATAGGGATGTTTTTTAAATTTTTACAAATATTTAAGGGGTAACAATGGAATTTTATAAGTGATTGTATGTGTTTCATTAATTACTTGAGGATGACTTTGAAATAAAAATATTTTTTCAGTCCGGACTTATTAGTCCAAATAGCATTACTGACGCAACGGATATCTTCTAAACCAGTTGAACGAATCCACGAACAACTCGATCTAGGTCAGAACTTAAGCCAAAGTTCGAAAATTCTTTTATTTCAGCCAAAAACTACGAATTACATCCAATAGGTCGCTTAAATAGCGAAACCCTAAAATTTGCAAAAAATAGTAAAAAGTCCAAAAAGCCCTAAAAGCCCTAAACTGGAAACTAGACGAAAAATAGAAACAAATGCCGCAAACGGCAATAAAAACAGAAATATCTAATGAAAGTTATAAGCTAAACAAAACTTTCCTAAAATAGCAAAATTACCGTTTCGAATGGCGAAACGATGGAATTTCGCCGAAAAACGTCGTAAACACGGCATAGCAGTGACCCGTGATCTCCACGCCGTTTCCAATCAACCCATGCCCCCGGAACGCCGAAACTCAAACGCCCGAACTTCACCGAAATTACCAAAATGTCATCCTGTCATATCTTTTCATCATATTTTTTCGAGAATTTGCGAGCTAATTCTTGGACTTCATCAATTACCCTTTTCATTAAATAGACTTTGAAACTTAAAAAAGGTCTCCTTAATTGACATTTGAAGAGAAAGAACATGGCCGATAACATTGAGGAGATGAACACTGATTCTGTCCCAAGTGATGACCCAATTCTTAAGGCTGTAATAAGTATAATTGTAATGATAGAATACTTACAGCCTTAAGAATTTAATGATTCCCTTTTAGGAATGATTGAAGGTAGCCTGGCTGAAGGACCTATTTACTTTAATTGTTTTCCTAACTTCTCATTCAGTATACATGATGAATTGTCACATGAAGCTGCCGTTTTAGGTATTTATACTCAAGGATTTAAAATGAAAGGCATAATTTCTAATGTTGCGGTTGTTTATCGCATCTATTATAAATTAATGCAATCCATTGTTCCTGATGTTGCATATACAAATTTGCATACTGGAACATCAACCCTTTTTCTAACCAATATTACAAATAATACAGTTGATCGTACTCAATTAATTAATTGGAAAGATATTTCAATCCCACATCAGTGGACTATTAAAGATACAAACAAAGAAGAATGTCAAAAACGACAAACTTCACAAAAAATAAATCAAATCATAACACATGATGATGGTAAAGTTGATATTATATTTGCTCCTAGAGCATCCACATCAACTTCTACTTCCACTTCTTTCTCCTCTCAGTCAAAGCGTTATGCTAATCGCACATCATCTAATGTTTCTGATGAAACTCTTCCTGCTAATGTTTCTAATGAAACTCATCCTGCCCCTATTGGTGTTGCTTATCCCATTTATGCATCTTCTAATAATGAAGATAATGTCAGCATTAATGATTTTGCTGAGTATCATATTAATGTTGTTTCTCTTATTGAAGAAGAAACACCTCCTGAATTTCATATGGATTATGAGTCATTAAAACAACAGTTTTTAACTCATCCTTTTAAACCAATCTTTTGTAAATTAATTCCTTTTCAAAAACAAGCTATTTTTCGTGAAAAATATTTTGACTATGTCAAAACCAATCAAATTAATATATCATTCTTTGAATGGTTATCTCAAAAATGTCCTCAACTTTCTATTCAAATTAATACAATTTGGGAAACTTCTACTGGACAAATTAATCAAACTCATCCTCCTTTAGCCCCTATCAAATTAAAAGGCAATATTAAGGCATTTCCTTTTAAAACTCCTTTTACTGAGGATGGTATAGTAACCAAACAAGATATGTCTCATGTTATTGAACAAAATAATTATACCAATCTATATTTATCAACGTTAGCATCAGCTGCTGTCTCTAAACCACAAAAACCTCAGGTTTCAACTTCTCAAATACATGCCCCCATTATTAAAAAATCATTTTTTCCCTCATCTTCTACTAACTTACCATCATTTTCTTCTCATGTTTCAAAACATTCTGACGAATTTTTGGATAAATTAACACAACAATTAGCTCAGCTAAATTTGACTAATCCATCCAGTACGACTAATCAATCTTCTTCTAGTAAAACTCCTTTATCACCTACTAGTAAAAATAAAGAAAAAGTCCCTGTCATTGCTAACTTAGATCAGTTATCTGAACTTGAAACTGATCAAAGTTCTACCTCATCACTTTCACAAATAACTTCTAATGATGACTATTTGTCTGATCATATTTCTGTCAATCGCATTATGCGAAAAAATTATTCAAAAAATCGCTATCCATTGCAAAAGCAATTTTATTCAAGACCATCTCCTGTTGATCTTATTCTCGAAGAGAAAATTCCTCGAAATCAAAAATATGACGGATCTACCATCTATGATTGGAATATTGATGGTTTATCTGAATATCAAATATTAGACGTTGTCTTAAAAATGCAAGTTTATGCAAAAGCATGTTCTATTCATAAGCATCCTGAAGAACAAATTGCATTAGCCATTGCTGCTGGTTTTACAGGACAATTATATGGCTGGTGGCAATATGTGTTCACTACTGAAAATCGTAATGGTATTGTTGGAGCTATCCTAAGAGATACCAACAATAACCCTATTCTTAATGATCAAGGAAACCTCACCTAATGGTGTTGACACCTTAATGACTAATATCATCTGGTTTTTTTGTTGACATGACTTGATTCTCTTAATGAAAAGATCAGTGATCAGCTTCAAAATATAAGATGTCGAATACTAAATGATTACCGATGGTATAAAGATACATTCTTTTCTAAACTCTATCTTCTAACTGAGCAACATGATACAAATTTCTGGAAAGAAAGATTCATTGCTGGATTACCACCATTCTTTGATGCTAAAGTCAAAGAATACATCAAAGATCAAAATAATGGTTCTATGAACTGGAGTGCTTTATCCTATGGGGATATTACCTAGTATGTTCAATCATGTGCTATTTCTATCTGTAATGATATGCGTATTAAGCGCCAATTACAGAAAGAAAAGAATCCCTTAAAACGTGATCTTGGTAATTTCTGTTATGACTTTGGTCATAATGTTGATATTACTCCTTTAGCAAAAGCTAAACATCATCGTTTTAAACGCAATTCTACAAATCGATTTTATTCTCAACCTAAATCTCGCCCAAAGCGGAAATCAAATAAGTTTTCTAAATCTTATTCTAAAGCCTCTCCTTCATCTTCGAAAAAGAAAAATGTTTGTTATACATGTGGTAAGCCTGGTCATTATGCCAATAAATGTCATCTCAAAAATTATAAACGAAAAGTTCAAAATGTTCATCATAATGACTTTGAGTCTGATTCTTCCTCTGATTCTGATATTTGTCATTGTACAACTAATATGCTTAATACCTCTTCTTCTGAAACAGAAATAAATGTTTTAACTGCTCATGAAGAACTTATATTTTCTATTGGTGAACAAATAACTGATCCTTCTTTGAAGTATAAATATTTTACTGAATTAATATCTAAAGTCTCATCTTCTGACTCAATTCCTGCAGAAATTGTTGAACCTACAAATGATAAAAAACAACAAAAATTCAAACAACAATTAAATTTAGATCCTACTAAATATACTTTTTCAAGCTTAATGCAAGTTGTTAGCAAAAAACCTCATCAAGCAACTATTCAGTCTCTTCAATCTGATATCAATCAGTTAAAATCTGAAATAAAATTATTAACTGATAGGATTTCTACTCTTGAAACGTTTTCTATTGAATCAGTCCCTGACTTTGATCCTAATAATGTTTTCATAGAAACAATTACTCGTTATACACATCAAAGATGGTTTACACCTATTACCTTTGTCATAAAAGATTTTTCTTATAAATGCACGGCTTTAATTGATTCTGGTGCAGATTTAAACTGTATTCGTGAAGGATTAGTACCTCTACGATACTGTGAATCTACAGATAACCATATCTCTGTTGCCAATGGCAAACAATCAAAAATCAAGTATAAAATTTCTCTTGCACATATTTGTCATCAATCTATATGCATTCCTACTTCATTTATCATCATTAAAGGACTTCAGCATGATATGTTATTAGGAACCCCATTCCTTCAGCATATTCAACCCTTTTCAGTCTCATCACAAGGCATTTCTACTACAATTAATGATAATAAAATTTTATTTTCTTTTCTTCAACCTCCTAAAGAAAAATATTTAAATCAAATTATAAATCAAATTGATTTCAAACAAAATCATATTAATTTCTTACGAAATGAAATTCATTTGCTAAAAATCGATCAATTTTTACAAACTCCTCTTTTTCAAACTAAATTGAATTCTTTTCGGACAAATTTACAACAACAATGTTGTTCTAATATTCCTTCTGCATTTTGGGATCGTAAACATCATATTGTTACTCTCCCATATATTCCTGAATTTAATGAAGCTAATATTCCTACTAAAGCCAATCCTTCTCAAATGAATTCTCGCTTGAGAACCCTTTGTCAAACTGAAATCAAAGATTTAATAAAGAAAAAATTAATCACTCCTCAATCTCCTTGGAGTTTGCATCGCATTTTATGTTGAAAATGCTCTGAACTTGAGGGCGGTGCGCCTCGTCTTGTCATCAACTACAAACCTTTAAATAAAGTTTTGAAAACTATTAGATATCATTTGCCAAATAAATATGATCTCATCAAAGCTACTACTTCTCGCATAGTATTCTCTAAATTTGATCTCAAATCTCGAATTTTGGCAAATCCAAGTTCATTCGACGATAGATATAAAACTGCATTTAACACTCCATTTGGACAATATCAATGGAATGTTATGCCTTTTGGTTTAAAGAATGCTCCTTCTGAATTTCAGAAAATTATGAATGATATATTCAATCCTTACCATGATTTCATTCTTGTTTACATAGATGATATTTTGGTATTCTCTAAATCTATTGATCAGCACTGGAAACATCTCTATACCTTTCAGGCACTCATCATTAAAAATGGCCTTGTGCTATCACAAACAAAAATGCATCTATTTCAAACAGTTGTTACCTTTTTAGGTTTCAAAATATCAAATCAAACTATCACTCCTATTAACAGAGTTATAAATTTTGCTGATAAATTTCCTGATCAGTTAACTGACAAAAATCAATTACAAAGATTTCTTGGTTGCCTTAATTACCTTTATGATTTCTATCAAAATGCTGCAAACGATAGAAAATCTTTACAGGAATTATTAAAGAAGGATTCTAAATTTATTTGGACTCATGTGCATACCAAAGCGGTTCAAACCATAAAACAAAAGGTCAAAACCCTTCCTTGCCTTCATTTGGCAAATTCGAATTATTTTAAAATAATTCAAACTGATGCATCTGATACTAGTTATGGAGGTATCCTCCTTCAAAGATCTCCTTCTGGAAAAGAACAACTTGTTTGTTTTACTTCTAAACTTTGGAATCAAGCCCAACGCAATTATGCGACTGTCAAAAAAGAAGTATTAGCCATTGTGCTTTGTGTTCAAAAACTTAAAGTTGATATTTTAAATCAAAAATTTTTGATTCATGTTGATTGCAAGTCTGCAAAAGAAATTCTTTTAAAAGATGTAAAAAATTTTGTTTCAAAACAGATTTTTGCTCGCTGGCAAGCAATATTAAGTATATTTGATTTTGATATTGAATATATTAAAGTCTTGATAATTCTCTCCCGATTTCTTATCAAGAGAGTTTCTCATTTCTCCTTCATCTATTAATTTTTTACGAGATCATGAATAAAAGAAAAACTCATGCGATGAATCGCTTTCAACCTTTATCCTCTCAAGATACCCATTCGAATATCAATTAACAAAAAGATACCTTCTTCTCATACTTGAGAACCACCTCTTAGATAAATCCCTTGACACCCAAGTCAATCTAATTATGCCTCCTGGCCTTCATTACCTTCCTTCTACCCTCATACCAACATCAAGTTTTATGAAAGTCTCCTCATTCATACATAATCTGTTCATTTTGAACATTTTACAAGAACGCAATTCGATGAAGTTGCTTATTCAAAATTCAAGATTCAAAAGGTTTTATCTCCTTTTGAATGGTGTTTTTTGAACGGTTTTATACTGACATAGTCATTTCTTTTATCGATCAATGACTATTGCAAAAGATAAACTGCATTGTTGTGAATTATAAAGATTATATGGATGCATGGCGAAATGTATTGTTTTATCAAGACCCCAAAACTAATCATTCCTGGTATATCACATTTAAGAAGACGATGAAACTCTCTCTACCAACATGGTTCATGACCAATTGGTGGACTAAGTTTGGTCCTGCTTTGAAAATCTTGCCTCCAATTTGTGTTAGTAAAATATGAAGAATCGAAAGTGTCTCTGTTACACTTTCTTCATCAACATTCAATTCCCTGGATTCTTAAATGGCAGTATGCTACCCATCAAGTCATCAAAAATAACATTACCCATACCTATCTTTCGCAAGATATCTCATGTAAATGGTGGGATAAATTCAATTGAATTTTTGGTTTGGGTAATGTTATTTTTGATGACTTGATGGGTAGCATACTTGCCATTTGAGAATCCAGGGGAATTGAATGTTGATGAAGAAAGTGTAACAGAGACATTTTCGATTCTTCATATTTTACTAACACAACTTGGAGGCAAGATTTCAAAGAAAGGACCAAACTTAGTCCACCAAATTGGCCATGAACCATGTTGATAGAGAGAGTTTCATCGTGTTCTTAAATGTGATATACCAGAATGATTAGTTTTGGGGTCTTGATAAAATAATACATTTCTCAATGCATCCATATAATCTTTATAATTCACAACAACCGCAGTTTATCTTTGCAATAGTCATTGACTTATAAAAGAAAGGACTATGTTGTATAGAACGTTCAAAGAACACCATTCAACAGAGATAAAACCTTTTGAATCTCGAATTTTGAATAAGCAACTTCATCGGAATTCGCTTCTTTGTAAAATGTTCAAAATGAACAGATTGTGTATGAATGAGGAGACTCATAAAACTCGATGTTGGTATGAGGGCGAAGGAAGGTAATGAAGGTCGAGAGGCATAATTAGATTGACTTGGGTGTCAAGGGATTTATCTAAGAGGTGGTTCTCAAGTATGAGAAGAAGGTATATGTTTGTTAATTGATATTCGAATGGGTATCTAGAGAGGATAAAGGTTGAAAGCGATTCATCGCAGAGTTTTTCCTTTATTCATGATCTCGTAAACAATTGATAGATGAAGGAGAAATGAGAAACTCTCTTGATAAGAAATCGAGGAGAAATTATTAACCTTTTAATATATTCAATATCAAAATCAAATATACTTAATATTGCTTTTCGGCGAATAAAAATCTGTTTTGAAACAAAAATTTTACATCTTTTAAAAGAATTTCTTTTTGAGACGACTTGCAATCAACACGAATCAAAAATTTTTGATTTAAAATATCACTTGAAATTTTTGAACATAAAGCACAATGGCTAATACTTCTTTTTTGACAATGATAATCGCGCTGGGCTTGATTCTAAAGTTTAAAGTAAAACAAACAAGTTGTTCTTTTCCGAAGATCTTTGAAGGAGGATACCTCCATAACCATATCGATGCATCGATTTGAATTATTTTAAAATAATTCGAATTTGCCAAATGAAGGCAAGGAAGGGTTTTGACCTTTTGTTTTATGGTTTGAACCGCTTTGTATGCACAAGAGTCCAAATAAATTTAGAATCCTTCTTTAATAATTCTGTAAAGATTTTCTATCGCTTTGCAATTTTGATAGAAATCGAAAAGGTAATTAAGGAAACCAAGAAATCTTTATAATTGATTTTTGTCGCTTAACTGATCGAGAAATTTATCAAAAAATTTATAACTCATAACAGGAGTGATAGTTTGATTTGATATTTTGAAACCTAAAAAGGTAACAACTGCTTGAAATAGATGCATTTTTGTTTGTGATAGCACAAGGCCATTTTTAATGATGAGTGCATCGAAAGGTATAGAGATGTTTCCAAAGTCTTGATCAATAGATTTAGATAATACCAAAATATCATCTATGTAAACAAGAATGAAATCATGGTAAGGATTGAATATATCATTCATAATTTTCTCAAAATTCGAAGAGCATTATTTAAACCAAAAGGCATAACATTCCATTGATATTGTCCAAATGGAGTGTTAAATGCAGTTTTATATCTATCGTCAGAATGAACTTGGATTTGCCAAAATCCAGATTTGAGATCAAATTTAGAGAATCCTACTGCAGAAGTAGTAGCTTTGATGAGATCATATTTATTTGGCAAAGGATATCTAATAGTTTTCAAAACTTTATTTAAAGGTTTGTAGTTGATGACAAGACGAAAGCACGCACGCTTATAAGTTCGTGAGCATTTTCAACATAAAATGCGATGCACCTCCAAGGAGATTGAGAATGAGTGATTAATTTTCTTTATTAAATCTTTAATTTCAGTTTGACAAAAGGTTCTCAAGCGAGAATTCATTTGAGAAGGATTGGCTCTATTAGGAATATTAGCTTCATTAAATTCGAATATATGGGAGAGTAACAATATGATGTTTACGATCCCAAAATGCGAAGAATATTAGAACAACATTGTTGTTGTAAATTTGTCTCAAAAAGATTTCAATTTAGTTTGAAAAGAGGGAGTTTGTAAAAATTGATCGCTTTTTAGCAAATGAATTTCATTTAAATAAGAAATTAATATGATTTTGTTTGAAATCAATTTGATTTATAATTTGATTTAAATATTTTTCTTTAGGAGGTTGAAGAAAAGAAAAGAAAATTTTATTATCATTAATCGTAGTAGAAATGCCTTGTGATGAGACTCAAAAGGGTTGAATATGTCTTTGAAGAATGGGGTTCCTAATAACATATCATGTTGAAGTCCTTTAATGATGATAAATGAAGTAGGAATGCATATAGATTGATGACGAATATGTGCAAGAGAAATTTTATACTTGATTTTTGATTGTTTGCCATTGCAACAGAGATATGGTTATATGTAGATTCACAAAGATATCGTAGAGGTACTAATCCTTCACGAATACGATTTAAATCTACACTTAATCAATTAAAGCCGTGCATTTATAAGAAAAAATCTTTTATGACAAAGGTAATAGGTGTAAACCATCTTTGATGTGTATAACGAGTAATTGTTTCTATGAAAACATTATTAGGATCAAAGTCGTGGACCGATTCAATAGAAAACGTTTCAAGAGTAGAAATCCTATCGATTAATAATTTTATTTCGATTTTAAGCGATTGATATCGATTGAAGAGACTCAATAGTCGCTTGATGAGGTTTTTTGCTAACAACTTGCATTAAGCTTGAAAAAGTATATTTAGTAGGATCTAAATTTAATTGTTGTTTGAATTTTTGTTATTTTTTATCATTTGTAGGTTCAACAATTTATGCGAGGAATTAAGTCGATGATGAGACTTTAGATATTAATTCAAGAAAATATTTATACTTCAAAGAAGGATCGATTATTTGTTCACCAATAGAAAATATAAGTTCTTCATGAGCGATTAAAACATTTATTTCTTTTGAAGAAGAGGTATTAAGCATATTAGTTGTACAATGACAAATATCGAATCGAGGAAGAATCGACTCGAGTCATTATGATGAACATTTTGAACTTTCGTTTATAATTTTGAGATGACATTTATTGGCATAATGACCAAAGCTTACCACAGTATAGCAAACATTTTTCTTTTTCAAAGATGAAGGAGAGGCTTTAGAATAATATTTAGAAAACTTATTTGATTTCGCTTTGGCGAGATTTAGGTTGAGAATAAAATCGATTTGTAGAATTGCGTTTAAAACGATGATGTTTAGCTTTTGCTAAAGGAGTAATATCAACATTATGACCAAAGTCATAACAAAATTACCAAGATCACGTTTTTAAGGGATTCTTTTCTTTACGTAATTAGCGCTTAATACGCATATCATTACAGATATAGAAATAGCACATGATTGAACATACTTTGGGTAATATCCCCATAGGATAAAGCACTCCAGTTCATAGAACCATTATTTTGATCTTTGATGTATTCTTTGACTTTAGCGACAAAGAATGGTGGTAATCCATAATGAATCTTTCTTTCCGAAATTTGTATCATGTTGCTCGATTAGAAGATAGAGTTTAGAAAAGAATGTATATTTATACCATCGGTAATCATTTAGTGTTCGACATCTTATATTTTGAAGTTGATCACGATCTTTTCATTAAGATAATTGTCATTTGTCAACAAAATACCGATGATATTAGCCATTAAGGTGTCAACACCATTAGGTTTGAGGTTTCCTTGATCATTAAGAATAGGGTTATTGTTGGTATCTCTTAGGATAGCTCCAACAATACCATTACGATTTTCATAGTGAACACATATTGCCACCACCATATAATTGTCCTGTAAAACCAAAGAGCAATGGCTAATGCAATTTGTTCTTCAGATGCTTATGAATAGAACATGCTTTTGCATAAACTTGCATTTTTAAGACAACGTCTAATATTTGATATTCAGATAAACCATCAATATTCCAATCATAGATGGTAGATCCGTCATATTTTTTATTTCGAGGAATTTTCTCTTGAGAATAAGATCAACAGAGATGGTCTTGAATAAAATTGCTTTTGCAATGGATAAGCGATTTTTTGAATAATTTTTTCGCAATAACGCGATTGATGAAAATATGATCGACAAATAGTCATCATTAGAAGTTATTTGTGAAAGTGATGAGGTAGAACTTTGATCGCTTCAAGTTCGATAAACTGATCTAAGTTAGCAATGACATGGACTTTTTCTTTATTTTTACTAGTAGGTGATAAAGGAGTTTTACTAGAAGAAGATTGATTAGTCAATCTTGATTGATTAGTCAAATTTAGCTTGAGCTAATTGTTGTGTTAATTTATCCAAAAATTCGTCAATGTTTTGAAACATGAGAAGAAAATGATGGTAAGTTAGTAGAAGATGAGGGAAAAAATGATTTTTTAATAATGGGGGCGTATTTGAGATGTTGAAACTCGAGGTTTTTGTGGTTTAGAGAAAGAATGATGCTAACGTTGATAAATATAGATTGGTATAATTATTTTGTTCAATAACATGAGACATATCTTGTTTGGTTACTAAACCATCCTCGAAGAAAAGGAGTTTTAAAAGGAGATGCCTTAATATTGCCTTTTAATTTGATAGGGCTAAAGGCGGATGAGTTTAATTAATTTGTCCAAAGAGAAGTTTCCCAAATTGTATTAATTTGAATAGAAAGTTGAGGACATTTTTGAGATAACCATTCAAAGAATGATATATTAATTTGATTGGTTTTGACATAGTCAAAATATTTTTCACGAAAAATAGCTTGTTTTTTAAAAGGAATTAATTTACAAAAGATTGGTTTAAAAGGATGAGTTAAAAACTGTTGTTTTAATGACTCATAATCCATATGAAATTCAGGAGGTGTTTCTTCTTCAATAAGAGAAACAACATTAATATGATACTCAAAGAAAATCATTAATCTTGACATTATCTTCATTATTAGAAGATGCATAAATGGGATAAGCAACACCAATAGGTGCGGATGAGTTTCATTAGAAACATTAGTGGAAGAGTTTCATCGAAACATTAGATGAAGTGCGATTAGCATAACGCTTTGAGAGAGGAGAAAGAAGTGGAAGTAGAAGTTGATGTGGATGCTCGAGGAGAAAATATAATATCAACTTTACTATCATCATGTGTTATGATTTGATTTATTTTTTGTGAAGTTTGTCGTTTTTAACATTCTTCTTTGTTTGTATCTTTAATAGTCCACTTGATGTGGGATTGAAATATCTTTCCAATTAATTAATTGAGTACGATCAACTCAGTATTATTTGTAATATTGGTTAAAAAAAGGGTTGATGTTCCAGTATGCAAATTTGTATATGCAACATCAGGAACAATGGATTGCATTAATTTATAATAGATGCGATAAACAACCGCAACATTAGAAATTATGTCTTTCATTTTAAATCCTTGAGTATAAATACCTAAAACGGCAGCTTCATGTGATAATTCATCATGTAAATTGAATGTGAAGTTAGGAAAACAATTGAAGTAAATAGGTCCTTCAGCCAGGCTACCTTCGATCATACCTAACAAGGAATCATTAAATTCTTGATGACGTTTATCTCGTACAGAGACTAACGCTGAGGTATTAAGTCCTAGAGTAACTAGTGGCTTAATTGCAACTTGAATAAGGCCAATATGCATGAATTTATGAGTTTCTTTATATTTTTGAATTTTTTCAGGAGAAATGAGATAAATCTCTTGACCTTCATCATTGATGGATATTGTATCTTCTTCTAATTTGATTATAAAATCTTGGTTTTTTGAGAAAGATCATTTATGATAAATAGAAGTGGGTTCAACTTTAGGAAGATTCCAATTTCTAAGAGATTGATCAATATTTGAATAAGAAATTTCGAAATATTTCTAAGATCGAGTTTTTTTTTTTAGTAGGAGGAGGTTTGCCGAAGATTGAAGTAGATCCATGTTCAAATTTTATCGGTGTAGGTTTAAAGGATAGAACTCGGGCTAAATTTTTACGAAGGTTACTCATAGTAATGCAAATAGGTCAACACACACTTGGTCAACGGTTTACTGCTCGACTTACTCTCTGTCTGCGAGACTTACGACGCGACTAGGAAAGCGATGAAAACCAGCGATGCAAAACTAAGAGAATCAAAGAAAAAACTTAGTTTCGAGTGAAATCAAGAAAACCAACGGCGATAAATAAACAAGAAAACACTTAAAACATATGGCAAAGCATTAATAAGTATAATTGTAATGATAGAATACTTACAGCCTTAAGATGATCACTATAGGCTCTGATACCAATTGAGCGACCATTACGTACTTGAAAGCAAACGATGGATTATTTACGAAGGGTGGATTGAAACAGGAAGCGAGGGCATAAGAATCCCAAAAAAGACTCTATATTTATAATGAGAGAGGGCACAAATACAAGAGAGAACACAAGATCATAAGAACACAGAACAAGAACTAACACTTTGAAACTGCTTAGACTCGATCCAAGACTCGATGATTTACAACTGAGCAAACAACATCTATTTATAGACGCACTACCGATGGAAGGGTAGTCCTACACGACAAACAACAAGTGGTACACAATATTTCCCACTGACCTTTCGCAAAAGTAAAGGTTAAAGTAGGAATAGTACTTGACCTTATAGGAAAGCAAAAGCTACAAATAGTGCTGACTCTTCACAAAAGTAAAAGCTAATAACTGTAGCACTTTATAAACAGTGTTGACTCTTCGTAAAAGTAAAAGTAAGATCACAATCTATGACGATAAGGTTCATGATGAGATGCCAAAGGCAGGCAATAATTGCCTGGAAGCATGGGCTTGATAAGATGAACGGCATGGGCCTGATGGCTGGACAAGTCCAGGAAGCATGGGCTTGAAAAGTCATATGGCATGGGCCTGATTAAGTGAGAGCATTTTGATGGTAGTATAAACAATAATACGAAATAGGTGGGGAGTTGAGGAATTCCCAAAGTGCAGAATGCACATGATCTGGAAATCTCAAAATTGCTGGATATTGTATGTAAACACGAATGATGGGTTGACCCAATAGGTACCATAAGGCATGAAGTAGCTGAATATCTTCATTTGTCCATAAAAACATATGTGACAAGGGAAAATCTTCAACGAGCAACGTGAAAAAGGTGTATTCCATACAATTTCGACTCCATTGGAGAATAACTCTTGATAAATAATATCAACCAAAGGCTGTTGAACAGCTGGATTCAGGATAGCTTGAGCAAATGTTTGACGGCTAGTCATAATTCTGTATCAGAAATGGCATGAATGTTATCATCAGAAAAAGATCTTGTTGATGAAGAACATTTAGATTCAACTTGTTGAAGGCGGTTATGAAGAAGTTGATGAGAATTTTGCATTTGTTTTTGCGTATCCTGCATTTGTTTTAATTGGTCAAGAATGACCTGGGCAATATCAGGGTTGAGGGATGAAGAGGCAACATTAGGTTTTGTCTTAACAATGACATCTTTAAAACTGGATAAGAGAGAGGGAAACTCACTGAGTTTAATGGGTGTTGTAGGAGTTTTTGGTTTGGTGATAAAAGCACAATTGAATTTATCCCACCATTTACATGAGATATCTTGCGAAAGATAGGTATGGGTAATGTTATTTTTGATGACTTGATGGGTAGCATACTGCCATTTGAGAATCCAGGGAATTGAATGTTGATGAAGAAAGTGTAACAGAGACACTTTCGATTCTTCATATTTTACTAACACAGATGGAGGCAAGATTTCAGCAAAAGGACCAAACTTAGTCTACCAGTCGGTCATGAACCATGTTGGTAGAGAGAGTTTCATCGTGTTCTTAAATGTGATATACCAGGAATGATTAGTTTTGGGGTCTTGATAAAACAATACATTTCGCCATGCATCCATATAATCTTTATAATTCACAACAACTGCAGGTTTATCTTTTGCAACAATCATTGATCGATAAAAGAAATGATTATGTTTGTATAGAACCGTTCAAAGAACACCATTCAACAGGAGATAAAACCTTTTGAATCTTGAATTTTGAATAAGCAACTTCATCGGAATTCGTTCTTGTAAAATGTTCAAAATGAACAGATTGTGTATGAATGAGGAGACTTTCATAAAACTTGATGTTGGTATGAGGGCGAGAAGGAAGGTAATGAAGGCCAGGAGGCATAATTAGATTGACTTGGGTGTCAAGGGATTTATCTAAGAGGTGGTTCTCAAGTATGAGAAGAAGGTATATGTTTGTTAATTGATATTCTGAATGGGTATCTGGAGAGGATAAAGGTTGAAAGCGATTCATCGCAGGAGTTTTTCCTTTATTCATGATCTGTAAACAATTGATAGATGAAGGAGAAATGAGAAACTCTCTTGATAAGAAATCAGGGAGAGAATTATCAGTACCTTTAATATATTCAATATCAAAATCAAATATACTTAATATTGCTTGCCAGCGAGCGAAAATCTGTTTTGAAACCAAATTTTTTACATCTTTTAAAAGAATTTCTTTTGCAGACTTGCAATCAACACGAATCAAAAATTTTTGATTTAAAATATCAGCTTGAAATTTTTGAACACAAAGCACAATGGCTAATACTTCTTTTTTGACAGTCGCATAATTGCGTTGGGCTTGATTCCAAAGTTTAGAAGTAAAACAAACAAGTTGTTCTTTTCCAGAAGGAGATCTTTGAAGGAGGATACCTCCATAACCAGTATCAGATGCATCAGTTTGAATTATTTTAAAATATTTCGAATTTGCCAAATGAAGGCAAGGAAGGGTTTTGACCTTTTGTTTTATGGTTTGAACCGCTTTGGCATGCACAGGAGTCCAAATAAATTTAGAATCATTTTTTAATAATTCCTGTAAAGATTTTCTATCGTTTGCAGCATTTTGATAGAAATCAGAAAGGTAATTAAAGCAACCAAGAAATCTTTGTAATTGATTTTTGTCAGTTAACTGATCAGGAAATTTATCAGCAAAATTTATAACTCTGTTAACAGGAGTGATAGTTTGATTTGATATTTTGAAACCTAAAAAGGAAACAACTGTTTGAAATAGATGCATTTTTGTTTGTGATAGCACAAGGCCATTTTTAATTATGAGTGCCTGAAAGGTATAGAGATGTTTCCAGTGCTGATCAATAGATTTAGAGAATACCAAAATATCATCTATGTAAACAAGAATGAAATCATGGTAAGGATTGAATATATCATTCATAATTTTTTGAAATTCAGAAGGAGCATTCTTTAAACCAAAAGGCATAACATTCCATTGATATTGTCCAAATGGAGTGTTAAATGCAGTTTTATATCTATCATCATAATGAACTTGGATTTGCCAAAATCCAGATTTGAGATCAAATTTAGAGAATACTACTGCAGAAGTAGTAGCTTTGATGAGATCATATTTATTTGGCAAAGGATATCTAATAGTTTTCAAAACTTTATTTAAAGGTTTGTAGTTGATGACAAGACGAGGCGCACCGCGCTCAAGTTCAGGAGCATTTTCAACATAAAATGCAGTACAGCTCCAAGGAGATTGAGAAGGAGTGATTAATTTTTTCTTTATTAAATCTTTGATTTCAGTTTGACAAAGGGTTCTCAAGCGAGAATTCATTTGAGAAGGATTGGCTTTATTAGGAATATTAGCTTCATTAAATTCAGGAATATATGGGAGAGTAACAATATGATGTTTACGATCCCAAAATGCAGAAGGAATATTAGAACAACATTGTTGTTGTAAATTATCCGAAAAGATTTTAATTTAGTTTGAAAAGAGGGAGTTTGTAAAAATTGATCAGTTTTTAGCAAATGAATTTCATTTAATATGATTTTGTTTGAAATCAATTTGATTTATAATTTGATTTAAATATTTTTCTTTAGGAGGTTGAAGAAAAGAAAATAAAATTTTATTATCATTAATCGTAGTAGAAATGCCTTGTGATGAGACTGAAAAGGGTTGAATATGCTGAAGGAATGGGGTTCCTAATAACATATCATGCTGAAGTCCTTTAATGATGATAAATAAAGTAGGAATGCATATAGATTGATGACAAATATGTGCAAGAGAAATTTTATACTTGATTTTTGATTGTTTGCCATCAACAACAGAGATATGGTTTTACGTAGATTCACGATATCGTCGTAGAGGTACTAATCCTTCACGAATACAGTTTAAATCTGCACTCGAGAATCAATTAAAGCCGTGCATTTATAAGAAAAATCTTTTATGACAAAGGTAATAGGTGTAAACCATCTTTGATGTGTATAACGAGTAATTGTTTCTATGAAAACATTATTAGGATCAAAGTCAGGGACTGATTCAATAGAAAACGTTTCAAGATTAGAAATCATATCAGTTAATAATTTTATTTCAGATTTTAACTGATTGATATCAGATTGAAGAGACTGAATAGTTGCTTGATGAGGTTTTTTGCTAACAACTTGCATTAAGCTTGAAAAAGTATATTTAGTAGGATCTAAATTTAATTGTTGTTTGAATTTTTGTTGTTTTTTATCATTTGTAGGTTCAAAGCAATTTATGCAGGAATTAAGTCGAGATGATGAGACTTTAGATATTAATTCAAGAAAATATTTATACTTCAAAGAAGGATCAGTTATTTGTTCACCAATAGAAAATATAAGTTCTTCATGAGCGGTTAAAACATTTATTTCTGTTTGAAAGAAGAGGTATTAAGCATATTAGTTGTACAATGACAAATATCGAATCGAGAGGAAGAATCGACTCGAGTCATTATGATGAACATTTTGAACTTTCGTTTATAATTTTTGAGATGACATTTATTGGCATAATGACCAGGCTTACCACAGGTATAGCAAACATTTTTCTTTTTCAAGATGAAGGAGAGGCTTTAGAATAAGATTTAGAAAACTTATTTGATTTCCGCTTTTAAGGCGAGATTTAGGTTGAGAATAAAATCGATTTGTAGAATTGCGTTTAAAACGATGATGTTTAGCTTTTGCTAAAGGAGTAATATCAACATTATGACCAAAGTCATAACAAAATTACCAAGATCACGTTTTAAGGGATTCTTTTCTTTACGTAATTAGCGCTTAATACGCATATCATTACGAGATAGAAATAGCACATGATTGAACATATGGGTAATATCCCCATAGGATAAAGCACTCCAGTTCATAGAACCATTATTTTGATCTTTGATGTATTCTTTGACTTTAGCAACAAAGAATGGTGGTAATCCAAAGAATGAATCTTTCTTTCCAGAAATTTGTATCATGTTGCTCGGTTAGAAGATAGAGTTTAGAAAAGAATGTATCTTTATACCATCTAATCATTTAGTGTTCGACATCTTATATTTTGAAGTTGATCACTGATCTTTTCATTAAGATAATTAAGTTGTCCAACAAAATACCAGATGATATTAGCCATTAAGGTGTCAACTCCATTAAAGGTGAGGTTTCCTTGATCATTAAGAATAGGGTTATTGTTGGTATCTCTTAGGATAGCTCCAACAATACCATTACGATTTTCAATAGTGAACACATATTGCCACCACCATATAATTGTCCTGTAAAACCAAAGAAGAATGGCTAATGCAATTTGTTCTTCAGATGCTTATGAATAGAACATGCTTTTGCATAAACTTGCATTTTTAAGACAACGTCTAATATTTGATATTCGAGATAAACCATCAATATTCCAATCATAGATGGTAGATCCGTCATATTTTTTATTTCGAGAATTTTCTCTTGAGAATAAGATCAACAGAGGAGATGGTCTTGAATAAAATTGCTTTTGCAATGGATAGCGATTTTTTGAATAATTTTTTCGCATAATGCGATTGACAAAAATATGATCAGACAAATAGTCATCATTAGAAGTTATTTGTGAAAGTGATGAGGTAGAACTTTGATCAGTTTCAAGTTCAGATAACTTATCTAAGTTAGCAATGACAGGGACTTTTTCTTTATTTTTACTAGTAGGTGATAAAGGAGTTTTACTAAAGAAGATTGATTGATTAGTCAATTGATTAGTCAAATTTAGCTTGAGCTAATTGTTGTGTTAATTTATCCAAAAATTCGTCGAAATGTTTTGAAACATGAGAAGAAAATGATGGTAAGTTAGTAGAAGATGAGGGAAAAAATGATTTTTTAATAATGGGGGCAGGTATTTGAGAAGTTGAAACCTGAGGTTTTTGTGGTTTAGAGACAGCAGCTGATGCTAACGTTGATAAATATAGATTGGTATAATTATTTTGTTCAATAACATGAGACATATCTTGTTTGGTTACTAAACCATCCTCAGTAAAAGGAGTTTTAAAAGGAGATGCCTTAATATTGCCTTTTAATTTGATAGGGGCTAAAGGCGGATGAGTTTGATTAATTTGTCCAGTAGAAGTTTCCCAAATTGTATTAATTTGAATAGAAAGTTGAGGACATTTTTTAGATAACCATTCAAAGAATGATATATTAATTTGATTGGTTTTGACATAGTCAAAATATTTTTCACGAAAAATAGCTTGTTTTTGAAAAGGAATTAATTTACAAAAGATTGGTTTAAAAGGATGAGTTAAAAACTGTTGTTTTAATGACTCATAATCCATATGAAATTCAGGAGGTGTTTCTTCTTCAATAAGAGAAACAACATTAATATGATACTCAGCAAAATCATTAATGCTGACATTATCTTCATTATTAGAAGATGCATAAATGGGATAAGCAACACCAATAGGTGCAGGATGAGTTTCATTAGAAACATTAGTGGAAGAGTTTCATCAGAAACATTAGATGATGTGCGATTAGCATAACGCTTTGACTGAGAGGAGAAAGAAGTGGAAGTAGAAGTTGATGTGGATGCTCGAGGAGCAAATATAATATCAACTTTACCATCATCATGTGTTATGATTTGATTTATTTTTTGTGAAGTTTGTCATTTTTGACATTCTTCTTTGTTTGTATCTTTAATAGTCCACTGATGTGGGATTGAAATATCTTTCCAATTAATTAATTGAGTATGATCAACTATATTATTTGTAATATTGGTTAGAAAAGGGTTGATGTTCCAAAGATGCAAATTTGTATATGCAACATCAGAACAATGTATTGCATTAATTTATAATAGATGCGATAAACAACCGCAACATTAGAAATTATGTCTTTCATTTTAAATCCTTGAGTATAAATACCTAAAACGGCAGCTTCATGTGATAATTCATCATGTAAATTGAATGTGAAGTTAGGAAAACAATTGAAGTAAATAGGTCCTTCACCAGGCTACCTTCGATCATACCTAACAAGGAATCATTAAATTCTTGATGACGTTTATCTCGTATGAGACTAACGCCGAGGTATTAAGTCCTAGAGTAACTAGTGGCTTAATTGCAACTTGAATAAGGCCAATATGCATGAATTTATGAGTTTCTTTATATTTTTGAATTTTTTCAGGAGAAATGAGATAAATCTTTTGACCTTCATCATTGATGGATATTGTATCTTCTTCTAATTTGATTATAAAATCTTGGTTTTTTGAGAAAGATCATTTATGATAAATAGAAGTGGGTTCAACTTTAGGAAGATTCCAATTTCTAAGAGATTGATCAATATTTGAATAAGAAATTTCGAAATATTTCTAAGATCGAGTTTTTTTTTAGTAGGAGGAGGTTTGCCGAAGATTCGAAGTAGATCCATGTTCAAATTTTATCGGTGTAGGTTTAAAGGATAGAACTCGGGCTAAATTTTTACGAAGGTTACTCATAGTAATGCAAATAGGTCAACACACACTTGGTCAACGGTTTACTGCTCGACTTACTCTCTGTCTGCGAGACTTACGACGCGACTAGGAAAGCGATGAAAACCAGCGATGCAAAACCAAGAGAATCAAAGAAAAAACTTAGTTTCGAGTGAAATCAAGAAAACCAACGGCGATAAATAAACAAGAAAACACTTAAAACATATGGCAAAGCATTAATAAGTATAATTGTAATGATAGAATACTTACAGCCTTAAGATGATCACTATAGGCTCTGATACCAATTGAGCGACCCGCTACGTACTTGAAAGCAAACGATGGATTATTTACGAAGGGTGGATTGAAACAGGAAGCGAGGGCATAAGAATCCCAAAAAAGACTCTATATTTATAATGAGAGAGGGCACAAATACAAGAGAGAACACAAGATCATAAGAACACAGAACAAGAACTAACACTTTGAAACTGCTTAGACTCGATCCAAGACTCGATGATTTACAACTGAGCAAACAACATCTATTTATAGACGCACTACCGATGGAAGGGTAGTCCTACACGACAAACAACAAGTGGTACACAGTATTTCCCACTGACCTTTCGCAAAAGTAAATGTTAAAGTAGGAATAGTACTTGACCTTATAGAAAAGCAAAAGCTACAAATAGTGTTGACTCTTCACAAAAGTAAAAGCTAATAACTGTAGCACTTTATAAACAGTGTTGACTCTTCGTAAAAGCAAAAGTAAGATCACAATCTATGACGATAAGGTTCATGATGAGATGCCAAAGGCAGGCAATAATTGCCTGGAAGCATGGGCTTGATAAGATGAACGGCATGGGCCTGATGGCTGGACAAGTCCAGGAAGCATGGGCTTGAAAAGTCATATGGCATGGGCCTGATTAAGTGAGAGCATTTTGATGGTAGTATAAACAATAATACGAAATAGGTGGGGAGTTGAGGAATTCCCAAAGTGCAGAATGCACATGATCTGGAAATCTCAAAATTGCTGGATATTGTATGTAAACACGAATGATGGGTTGACCCAATAGGTACCATAAGGCATGAAGTAGCTGAATATCTTCATTTGTCCATAAAAAACATATGTGACAAGGGAAAATCTTCAACGAGCAACGTGAAAAAGGTGTATTCCATACAATTTCGACTCCATTGGAGAATAACTCTTGATAAATAATATCAACCAAAGGCTGTTGAACAGCTGGATTCAGGATAGCTTGAGCAAATGTTTGACGGCTAGTCATAATTCTGTATCAGAAATGGCATGAATGTTATCATCAGAAAAAGATCTTGTTGATGAAGAACATTTAGATTCAACTTGTTGAAGGCGGTTATGAAGAAGTTGATGAGAATTTTGCATTTGTTTTTGCGTATCCTGCATTTGTTTTAATTGGTCAAGAATGACCTGGGCAATATCAGGGTTGAGGGATGAAGAGGCAACATTAGGTTTTGTCTTAACAATGACATCTTTAAAACTGGATAAGAGAGAGGGAAACTCACTGAGTTTAATGGGTGTTGTAGGAGTTTTTGGTTTGGTGATAAAAGCACAATTGAATTTATCCCACCATTTACATGAGATATCTTGCGAAAGATAGGTATGGGTAATGTTATTTTTGATGACTTGATGGGTAGCATACTGCCATTTGAGAATCCAGGGAATTGAATGTTGATGAAGAAAGTGTAACAGAGACACTTTCGATTCTTCATATTTTACTAACACAGATGGAGGCAAGATTTCAAAGAAAAGGCCCAAACTTAGTCTACCAATCGGTCATGAACCATGTTGGTAGAGAGAGTTTCATCGTGTTCTTAAATGTGATATACCAGGAATGATTAGTTTTGGGGTCTTGATAAAACAATACATTTCGCCATGCATCCATATAATCTTTATAATTCACAACAACTCTGCAGTTTATCTTTTGCAATAGTCATTGATCGATAAAAGAAATGATTATGTCTTTGTATAAAACCGTTCAAAGAACACCATTCAACAGGAGATAAAACCTTTTGAATCTTGAATTTTGAATAAGCAACTTCATCGGAATTCGTTCTTGTAAAATGTTCAAAATGAACAGATTGTGTATGAATGAGGAGACTTTCATAAAACTTGATGTTGGTATGAGGGCGAGAAGGAAGGTAATGAAGGCCAGGAGGCATAATTAGATTGACTTGGGTGTCAAGGGATTTATCTAAGAGGTGGTTCTCAAGTATGAGAAGAAGGTATATGTTTGTTAATTGATATTCTGAATGGGTATCTGGAGAGGATAAAGGTTGAAAGCGATTCATCGCAGGAGTTTTTCCTTTATTCATGATCTGTAAACAATTGATAGATGAAGGAGAAATGAGAAACTCTCTTGATAAGAAATCAGGGAGAGAATTATCAGTACCTTTAATATATTCAATATCAAAATCAAATATACTTAATATTGCTTGCCAGCGAGCGAAAATCTGTTTTGAAACCAAATTTTTTACATCTTTTAAAAGAATTTCTTTTGCAGACTTGCAATCAACACGAATCAAAAATTTTTGATTTAAAATATCAGCTTGAAATTTTTGAACACAAAGCACAATGGCTAATACTTCTTTTTTGACAATCGATAATTGCGTTGGGCTTGATTTCAAAGTTTAGAAGTAAATAAACAAGTTGTTCTTTTCCAGAAGGAGATCTTTGAAGGAGGATACCTCCATAACCAGTATCAGATGCATCAGTTTGAATTATTTTAAAATATTTCGAATTTGCCAAATGAAGGCAAGGAAGGGTTTTGACCTTTTGTTTTATGGTTTGAACCGCTTTGGCATGCACAGGAGTCCAAATAAATTTAGAATCATTTTTTAATAATTCATGTAAAGATTTTCTATCGTTTGCAAAAGATTTTGATAGAAATCGAAAGGTAATTAAGGCAACCAAGAAATCTTTGTAATTGATTTTTGTCGCTTAACTGATCGAAATTTATCAAAAATTTATAACTCATTAACAAGAGTGATATTTTGATTTGATATTTTGAAACCTAAAAAGGAAACAATTGTTTGAAATAGATGCATTTTTGTTTGTGATAGCACAAGGCCATTTTTAATGATGAGTGCCTGAAAGGTATAGAGATGTTTCCAGTGCTGATCAATAGATTTAGAGAATACCAAAATATCATCTATGTAAACAAGAATGAAATCATGGTAAGGATTGAATATATCATTCATAATTTTTTGAAATTCAGAAGGAGCATTCTTTAAACCAAAAGGCATAACATTCCATTGATATTGTCAAATGGAGTGTTAAATGCAGTTTTATATCTATCATCGAATGAACTTGGATTTGCCAAAATCCAGATTTGAGATCAAATTTAGAGAATACTACTGCAGAAGTAGTAGCTTTGATGAGATCATATTTATTTGGCAAAGGATATCTAATAGTTTTCACAACTTTATTTAAAGGTTTGTAGTTGATGACAAGACGAGGCGCACCGCGCTCAAGTTCAGGAGCATTTTCAACATAAAATGCGATGCAACTCCAAGGAGATTGAGAATGAGTGATTAATTTTTTCATTATTAAATCTTTGATTTCAGTTTGACATAGGGGTTCTCAAGCGAGAATTCATTTGAGAAGGATTGGCTTTAGTAGGAATATTAGCTTCATTAAATTCAGGAATATATGGGAGAGTAACAATATGATGTTTACGATCCCAAAATTGAAGGAATATTAGAACAACATTGTTGTTGTAAATTATCTCGAAAAGATTTTAATTTAGTTTGAAAAGAGGGAGTTTGTAAAAATTGATCAGTTTTTAGCAAATGAATTTCATTTCGTAAGAAATTAATATGATTTTGTTTGAAATCAATTTGATTTATAATTTGATTTAAATATTTTTCTTTAGGAGGTTGAAGAAAAGAAAATAAAATTTTATTATCATTAATTGTAGTAGAAATGCCATGTGATGAGACCGAAAAGGGTTGAATATGTTTGAAGGAATGGGGTTCCTAATAACATATCATGTCAAGTCCTTTAATGATGATAAATAAAGTAGGAATGCATATAGATTGATGACAAATATGTGCAAGAGAAATTTTATACTTGATTTTTGATTGTTTGCCATTGGCAACAGAGATATGGTTTTCAGTAGATTCACAAGATGTATCGTAGAGGTACTAATCTTTCACGAATACGCTTTAAATCGCACTTAATCAATTAAAGCCGTGCATTTATAAGAAAAAATCTTTTATGACAAAGGTAATAGGTGTAAACCATCTTTGATGTGTATAACGAGTAATTGTTTCTATGAAAACATTATTCGGATCAAAGTCGAGGACCGATTCAATAGAAAACGTTTCAAGAGTAGAAATCCTATCGCTTAATAATTTTATTTCGATTTTAACGATTGATATCGATTGAAGAGATCTGAATAGTTTGTTTGATGAGGTTTTTTGCTAACAACTTGCATTAAGCTTGAAAAAGTATATTTAGTAGGATCTAAATTTAATTGTTGTTTGAATTTTTGTTGTTTTTTATCATTTGTAGGTTCAAAGAATTTATGCGAAATTAAGTCAAAGATGAGACTTTAGATATTAATTCATAAAATATTTATACTTCAAAGAAGGATCAGTTATTTGTTCACCAATAGAAAATATAAGTTCTTCATGAGCGCTTAAAACATTTATTTCTGTTTGAAGAAGAGGTATTAAGCATATTAGTTGTATAATGACAAATATCAGAATCAGAGGAAGAATCAGACTCAGAGTCATTATGATGAACATTTTGAACTTTTCGTTTATAATTTTTGAGATGACATTTATTGGCATAATGACCAGGCTTACCACAGGTATAGCAAACATTTTTCTTTTTCGAAGATGAAGGAGAGGCTTTAGAATAAGATTTAGAAAACTTATTTGATTTCCGCTTTGGGCGAGATTTAGGTTGAGAATAAAATCGATTTGTAGAATTGCGTTTAAAACGATGATGTTTAGCTTTTGCTAAAGGAGTAATATCAACATTATGACCAAAGTCATAACAGAAATTACCAAGATCACGTTTTAAGGGATTCTTTTCTTTCGTAATTGGCGCTTAATACGCATATCATTACGATAGAAATAGCACATGATTAAACATACTTGGGTAATATCCCCATAGGATAAAGCCTTCGATTTCATAGAACCATTATTTTGATCTTTGATGTATTCTTTGACTTTAGCAAGAAAGAATGATGGTAATCCAAAGAATGAATCTTTCTTTCCAAAGAATTTGTATCATGTTGCTCTGTTAGAAGATAGAGTTTAGAAAAGAATGTATCTTTATACCATCGTTAATATTTAGTGTTCGACATCTTATATTTTGAAGTGATCACTGATCTTTTCATTAAGAGAATCAAGTTGTCCAACAAAATACCAGATGATATTAGCCATTAAGGTGTCAACACCATTAGGCTGAGGTTTCCCTTGATCATTAAGAATAGGGTTATTGTTGGTATCTCTTAGGATAGCTCCAACAATACCATTACGATTTTCAATAGTGAACACATATTGCCACCAGCCATATAATTGTCCTGTAAAACCAAAGATCAATGGCTAATGCAATTTGTTCTTCAGGATGCTTATGAATAGAACATGCTTTTGCATAAACTTGCATTTTTAAGACAACGTCTAATATTTGATATTCAGATAAACCATCAATATTCCAATCATAGATGGTAGATCCGTCATATTTTTGATTTCGAGGAATTTTCTCTTCGAGAATAAGATCAGCAGGAGATGGTCTTGAATAAAATTGCTTTTGCAATGGATAGCGATTTTTTGAATAATTTTTTCGCATAATGCGATTGACAGAAATATGATCAGACAAATAGTCATCATTAGAAGTTATTTGTGAAAGTGATGAGGTAGAACTTTGATCAGTTTCAAGTTCAGATAACTGATCTAAGTTAGCAATGACAGGGACTTTTTCTTTATTTTTACTAGTAGGTGATAAAGGAGTTTTACTAGAAGAAGATTGATTAGTCGTACTGGATGGATTAGTCAAATTTAGCTGAGCTAATTGTTGTGTTAATTTATCCAAAAATTCGTCAGAATGTTTTGAAACATGAGAAGAAAATGATGGTAAGTTAGTAGAAGATGAGGGAAAAAATGATTTTTTAATAATGGGGGCGGTATTTGAGATGTTGAAACCTCGAGGTTTTTGTGGTTTAGAGACAATGAATGATGCTAACGTTGATAAATATAGATTGGTATAATTATTTTGTTCAATAACATGAGACATATCTTGTTTGGTTACTAAACCATCCTCGATAAAAGGAGTTTTAAAAGGAGATGCCTTAATATTGCCTTTTAATTTGATAGGGGCTAAAGGCGGATGAGTTTAATTAATTTGTCCAAGAGAAGTTTCCCAAATTGTATTAATTTGAATAGAAAGTTGAGGACATTTTTGAGATAACCATTCAAAGAATGATATATTAATTTGATTGGTTTTGACATAGTCAAAATATTTTTCACGAAAAATAGCTTGTTTTTTAAAAGGAATTAATTTACAAAAGATTGGTTTAAAAGGATGAGTTAAAAACTCGTTGTTTTAATGACTCATAATCCATATGAAATTCGGAGGTGTTTCTTCTTCAATAAGAGAAACAACATTAATATGATACTCAGCAAAATCATTAATGCTGACATTATCTTCATTATTAGAAGATGCATAAATGGGATAAGCAACACCAATAGGGGCAGGATGAGTTTCATTAGAAACATTAGCAGGAAGAGTTTCATCAGAAACATTAGATGATGTGCGATTAGCATAACGCTTTGATCGAGAAGAGAAAGAAGTGGAAGTAGAAGTTGATGTAGATGCTCGAGGAGCAAATATAATATCAACTTTACCATTATCATGTGTTATGATTTGATTGATTTTTTGTGAAGTTTGTCGTTTTTGACTTTCTTCTTTGTTTGTATCTTTAATAGCCCACTTGATGATGTGGGATTGAAATATCTTTCCAATTAATTAATTGAGTACGATCAACTATATTATTTGTAATATTGGTTAGAAAAAGGGTTGATGTTCCAAAGATGCAAATTTGTATATGCAACATCAGGGAACAATGGATTGCATTAATTTATAATAGATGCGATAAACAACCGCAACATTAGAAATTATGCCTTTCATTTTAAATCCTTGAGTATAAATACCTAAAACGGCACTTCATGTGATAATTCATCATGTAAATTGAATGTGAAGTTAGGAAAACAATTGAAGTAAATAGGCCATTCGGCAAGGCTACCTTCAATCATTCCTAAAAGGGAAACATTAAATTCTTGATGACATTTATCTCGTACAGAGACTAACGCAGAGGTATTAAGCCCTAATGTAACTAGAGGCTTAATAGCAACTTGAATAAGACCAATATGGCATAATTTTTGAGTTTCTCTATGTTTTTGAATTTTTTCAGGAGAAATGAGATAAATCTCTTGTCCTTCATCATTGATGGATATAGTGTCTTCTTCTAATTTGATTATAAAATCTTGTTTTTTAGAAAAAAGATCCTTTATTATAAATAGAAGTGGGTTCAACTTCAGGGAAGATTCCAATTTCTAAGAGATTGATCAATATTTGAATAAGAAATTTCGAAATATTTTTAAGATCTAGTTTTGACACTTTTTTAGTAGGAGGAGGTTTGCCGAAGATTCGAAGTAGATCCGTGTTCAAATTTTATCGGTGTAGGTTTAAAGGATAGAACTCGGGCTAAATTTTTACGAAGGTTACTCATAGTAATCCAAATAGGTCAACACACACTTGGTCAATGGTTTATCGCTCGACTTACTCTCTGTCTGCGAGACTTAGACGCGACTAGGAAAGCGATGAAAACCGGCGATGCAAAACCAAGAGAATCAAAGAAAAACTTAGTTTCGAGTGAAATCAAGAAAAACAACGGCGATAAATAAACAAGAAAACACTTAAAACATATGGCAAAGTATTAATAAGTATAATTGTAATGATAGAATACTTACAAATTTAAGATGATCACCGTAGGTCAAGAGATTATTTAGAAGTTGAACCCACTTCTATCACTGAAATATAATTGTTTCTACGTAATAGAATGCTTTGCCATATGTTTTAAGTGTTTTCTTGTTTATTTATCGCCTTAATATGATCAATCTCTTGACCCTAAAATCATTTTTGTAGTAGAAATGCCTTGTGATGCATCTATCACAAACAATTAAATTTAGATCCTACTAAATATATTTTTTCAAGCTTAATGCAAGTTGTTAGCAAAAAACCTCATCAAGCAACTATTCGATCTCTTCAATCGATATCAATCGGTTAAAATCAAATAAAATTATTAACGATAGGATTTCTACTCTTGAAACGTTTTCTATTGAATCGGTCCCGACTTTGATCCTAATAATGTTTTCATAGAAACAATTACTCGTTATACACATCAAAGATGGTTTACACCTATTACCTTTGTCATAAAAGATTTTTCTTATAAACGGCTTTAATTGATTCTCGTGCGATTTAAACGGTATTCGTGAAGGATTAGTACCTCTACGATCTTCATGTGAATCTACGAAAACCATATCTCTTGCCAATGGCAAACAGTCAAAAATCAAGTATAAGATTTCTCTTGCACATATTTGTCATCAATCTATATGCATTCCTACTTCATTTATCATCATTAAAGGACTTCAGCATGATATGTTATTAGGAACCCCATTCCTTCAGCATATTCAACCCTTTTCAGTCTCATCACAAGGCATTTCTACTACAATTAATGATAATAAAATTTTATTTTATTTTCTTCAACCTCCTAAAGAAAAATATTTAAATCAAATTATAAATCAAATTGATTTCAAACAAAATCATATTAATTTCTTACGAAATGAAATTCATTTGCTAAAAACCGATCAATTTTTACAAACTCCCTCTTTTCAAACAAAATTGAAATCTTTTCAGACAAATTTACAACAACAATGTTGTTCTAATATTCCTTCTGCATTTTGGGATCGTAAACATCATATTGTTACTCTCCCATATATTCCTGAATTTAATGAAGCTAATATTCCTACTAAAGCCAATCCTTCTCAAATGAATTCTCGCTTGAGAACCCTTTGTCAAACTGAAATCAAAGATTTAATAAAGAAAAAATTAATCACTCATTCTCAATCCCCTTGGAGCTGTACTGCATTTTATGTTGAAAATGCTCCTGAACTTGAGCGCGGTGCGCCTCGTCTTGTCATCAACTACAAACCTTTAAATAAAGTTTTGAAAACTATTAGATATCCTTTGCCAAATAAATATGATCTCATTAAAGCTACTACTTCTGCAGTAGTATTCTCTAAATTTGATCTCAAATCTGGATTTTGGCAAAGCCAAGTTCATTCTGATGATATATATAAAACTGCATTTAACACTCCATTTGGACAATATCAATGGAATGTTATGCCTTTTGGTTTAAAGAATGCTCCTTCGAATTTCGAAAATTATGAATGATATATTCAATCCTTACCATGATTTATTTCTTGTTTACATAGATGATATTTTGGTATTCTCTAAATCTATTGATCAAAGACTGAAACATCTCTATACCTTTCGTGCACTCATCATTAAAAATGGCCTTGTGCTATCACAAACAAAAATGCATCTATTTCAAACAGTTGTTACCTTTTTAGGTTTCAAAATATCAAATCAAACTATCACTCCCGTTAAAAAAGTTATAAATTTTGTTGATAAATTTACTTGACATTAATCGACAAAAATCAATTACAAAGATTTCTTGGTTGCCTTAATTACCTTTCGATTTCTATCGAAATGCTCGCAAACGATAGAAAATCTTTACAGAAATACAAGATAGAACACAAGGTCATAAAAACATAAAACAAGAACAAACACTTTGAAGCTACTTAGACTAGATCCAAGACTCGATGATTTACAACTGAGCAAACAACATCTATTTATAGACACACTACCGATGGAAGGGTAGTCCTACACGACAAACAACAAGTGGTACACAGTATTTCCCACTGACATTTCGCAAAAGTAAAGGTTAAAGTAGGAATAGTACTTGACCTTATAGAAAAGCAAAAGCTACAAATAGTGTTGACTCTTCACAAAAGTAAAAGCTAATAACTGTAGCACTTTATAAACAGTGCTGACTCTTCGTAAAAGTAAAAGTAAGATCACAATCTATGACGATAAGTTTCATGATGAGATGCCAAAGCAGTCAATAATTGCCTGGAAGCATGGGCTTGATAAGATGAACGGCATGGGCCTGATGGCTGGACAAGTCCAGGAAGCATGGGCTTGAAAAGTCATATGGCATGGGCCTGATTAAGTGAGAGCATTTTGATGGTAGTATAAACAATAATACGAAATAGGTGGGGAGTTGAGGAATTCCCAAAGTGCAGAATGCACATAATCTGAAATCTCAAAATTGCTTGGATATTGTATGTAAACACGAATGATGGGTTGACCCAATAGGTACCATAAGGCTTGAAGTAGTTTGAATATCTTCATTTGTCCATAAAAAACATATGTGACAAGGGAAAATCTTCAACGAGCAACGTGAAAAAAGGTGTATTCCATACAATTTCGACTCCATTGGAGAATAACTCTTGATAAATAATATCAACCAAAGGTCATTGAACAATGGATTCAGATAGCTTGAGCAAATGTTTGACGGCTAGTCATAATTACAGATCGAAATGGCATGAATGTTATCATCGAAAAATATCTTGTTGATGAAGAACATTTAGATTCAACTTGTTGAAGGCGGTTATGAAGAAGTTGATGAGAATTTTGCATTCGTTTTTGCGTATCCTGCATTTGTTTTAATTGGTCAAGAATGACCTGGGCAATATCAGGGTTGAGGGATGAAGAGGCAACATTAGGTTTTGTCTTAACAATGACATCTTTAAAACTGGATGAGAGAGAGGGAAACTCACTGAGTTTAATGGGTGTTGTAGGAGTTTTTGGTTTGGTGATAAAAGCACAATTGAATTTATCCCACCATTTACATGAGATATCTTGCGAAAGATAGGTATGGGTAATGTTATTTTTGATGACTTGATGGGTAGCATACTGCCATTTGAGAATCCAGGGAATTGAATGTTGATGAAGAAAGTGTAACAGAGACACTTTCGATTCTTCATATTTTACTAACACAGTTGGAGGCAAGATTTCAGCAGAAGGACCAAACTTAGTCCACCAGTCGGTCATGAACCATGTTGGTAGAGAGAGTTTCATCATCTTCTTAAATGTGATATACCAGGAATGATTAGTTTTGGGGTCTTGATAAAACAATACATTTCGCCATGCATCCATATAATCTTTATAATTCACAACAACTGCAGGTTTATCTTTTGCAATAGTCATTGACTGATAAAAGAAAGGACTATGTTGTATAGAACCGTTCAAAGAACACCATTCAACAGAGATAAAACCTTTTGAATCTTGAATTTTGAATAAGCAACTTCATCGGAATTCGTTCTTGTAAAATGTTCAAAATGAACAGATTGTGTATGAATGAGGAGACTTTCATAAAACTTGATGTTGGTATGAGGGCGAGAAGGAAGGTAATGAAGGCCAGGAGGCATAATTAGATTGACTTGGGTGTCAAGGGATTTATCTAAGAGGTGGTTCTCAAGTATGAGAAGAAGGTATATGTTTGTTAATTGATATTCTGAATGGGTATCTGGAGAGGATAAAGGTTGAAAGCGATTCATCGCAGGAGTTTTTCCTTTATTCATGATTTGTAAATAATTGATAGATGAAGGAAAAATGAGAAACTCTCTTGATAAGAAATCGGGGAGAGAATTATCAAGTACCTTTAATATATTCAATATCAAAATCAAATATACTTAATATTGCTTGCCAAATGAGCGAAAATCATTTTTTGAAACCAAATTTTTTACATCTTTGAAAAGAATTTCTTTTGCGGACTTGCAATCAACACGAATAAAAAATTTTGATTTAAAATATCACTTGAAATTTTTGAACACAAAGCACAATGGCTAATACTTCTTTTTTGATCGATAATTGCGTTGGGCTTGATTCCAAAGTTTAGAAGTAAAACAAACAAGTTGTTCTTTTCCGTAAGGAGATCTTTGAAGGAGGATACCTCCATAACCAAGATGATCGAGATGCATCGGTTTGAATTATTTTAAAATAATTCGAATTTGCCAAATGAAGGCAATGAAGGGTTTTGACCTTTTGTTTTGTGGTTTGAACCGCTTTGGTATGCACAGGAGTCCAAATAAATTTAGAATCCTTCTTTAATAATTCCTGTAAAGATTTTCTATCATTTGCAGCATTTTGATAGAAATCAGAAAGGTAATTAAGGAAACCAAGAAATCTTTGTAATTGATTTTTGTCGCTTAACTGATCAGAAATTTATCGGCAAAATTTATAACTCATTAACAAGAGTGATAGTTTGATTTGATATTTTGAAACCTAAAAAGGTAACAACTGTTTGAAATAGATTCATTTTTGTTTGTGATAGCACAAGGCCATTTTTAATGATGAGTGCCTCTAAAGGTATAGAGATGTTTCAAAGTCTTGATCAATAGATTTAGAGAATACCAAAATATCATCTATGTAAACAAGAATGAAATCATGGTAAGGATTGAATATATCATTCATAATTTTCTCAAATTCAGAAGGAGCATTCTTTAAACCAAAAGGCATAACATTCCATTGATATTGTCAAAATGGAGTGTTAAATTCAGTTTTATATCTATCATCAGAATGAACTTGGATTTGCCAAAATCCAGATTTGAGATCAAATTTAGAGAATACTACTGCAGAAGTAGTAGCTTTGATGAGATCATATTTATTTGGCAAAGGATATCTAATAGTTTTCAAAACTTTATTTAAAGGTTTGTAGTTGATGACAAGAAGAGGTGCACCGCGCTCAAGTTCAAGAGCATTTTCAACATAAAATGCAGTACAGCTCCAAGGAGATTGAGAAGGAGTGATTAATTTTTTCTTTATTAAATCTTTGATTTCAGTTTGACAAGGGGTTCTCAAGCGAGAATTCATTTGAGAAGGATTGGCTTTAGTAGGAATATTAGCTTCATTAAATTCAGGAATATATGGGAGAGTAACAATATGATGTTTACGATCCCAAAATGCAGAAGGAATATTAGAACAACATTGTTGTTGTAAATTGGTCTGAAAAGATTTCAATTTAGTTTGAAAATAGGGAGTTTGTAAAAATTGATCAGTTTTTAGCAAATGAATTTCATTTAATATGATTTTGTTTGAAATCAATTTGATTTATAATTTGATTTAAATATTTTTCTTTAGGAGGTTGAAGAAAAGAAAATAAAATTTTATTATCATTAATTGTAGTAGAAATGCCTTGTGATGAGACTGAAAAGGGTTGAATATGTTGAAGGAATGGGGTTCTTAATAACATATCATGCTGAAGTCCTTTAATGATGATAAATGAAGTAGGAATGCATATAGATTGATGACAAATATGTGCAAGAGAAATTTTATACTTGATTTTTGATTGTTTGCCATTGGCAACAGAGATTGGTTATCTGTAGATTCACATGAAGAGTTTCATCAGAAACATTAGCAGGAAGAGTTTCATCAGAAACATTAGATGATGTGCGATTAGCATAACGCTTTGACTGAGAGGAGAAATAAGTGGAAGTAGAAGTTGATGTGGATGCTCTATGAGCAAATATAATATCAATTTTATCATCATCATGTGTTATTATTTGATTTATTTTTTGTGAAGTTTGTCGTTTTTGACATTCTTCTTTGTTTGTATCTTTAATAGTCCACTGATGTGGGATTGAAATATTTTTCCAATTAATTAATTGAGTACGATCAACTGTATTATTTGTAATATTGGTTAGAAAAAGGGTTGATGTTCCAGTATGCAAATTTGTATATGCAACATCAGGAACAATGGATTGCATTAATTTATAATAGATGCGATAAACAACCGCAACATTAGAAATTATGCCTTTCATTTTAAATCCTTGAGTATAAATACCTAAAACGGCAGCTTCATGGACAATTCATCATGTATACTGAATGAGAAGTTAGGAAAACAATTGAAGTAAATAGGTCCTTCAGCCAGGCTACCTTCAATCATACCTAACAAGGAATCATTAAATTCTTGATGACGTTTATCTCGTACAGAGACTAACGCTGAGGTATTAAGCCCTAATGTAACTAGAGGCTTAATAGCAACTTGAATAAGACCAATATGGCAGAATTTATGAGTTTCTCTATGTTTTTGAATTTTTTCAGGAGAAATGAGATAAATCTCTTGACCTTCATCGTTGATGGATATTGTATCTTCTTCTAATTTGATTATAAAATCTTGGTTTTTTTAGAAAGATCCTTTATGATAAATATAAGTGGGTTCAACTTCAGGAAGATTCCAATTTCTAAGAGATTGATCAATATTTGAATAAGAAATTTCAGAAATATTTTTAAGATCGAGTTTTGACACTTTTTTAGTAGGAGGAGGTTTGCCAGAAGATTCAGAAGTAGATCCATGTTCAAATTTTATCGGTGTAGGTTTAAAGGATAGAACTCGGGCTAAATTTTTACGAAGGTTACTCATAGTAATGCAAATAGGTCAACACACACTTGGTCAACGGTTTACTGCTCGACTTACTCTCCGTCTGCGAGACTTACGACGCGACTAGGAAAGCGATGAAAACAAACGATGCAAAACCAAGAGAATCAAAGAAAAAACTTAGTTTCGAGTGAAATTAAGAAAACCAACGGCGATAAATAAACAAGAAAACACTTAAAACATATGGAAAAGCATTAATAAGTATAATTGTAATGATAGAATACTTACAGCCTTAAGATGATCACTGTAGGCTTTGATACCAATTGAGCTATGTTTATAACATATGACATAAGAAAGATTTTATGTCAAAGCATTAATAAAACAACCTTTATCCAAACTTTTATAATTGAATGTAGGCTTTGATACCAATTGAGCTATGTTTAATTATGATCACTGTAGGCTTTTATAATTGTAATGATAGAATACATATGGCAAAGCATTAATAAAACAACCTTTATGCAAACTTTTACAAAAATACGTTCCTTGTTCACATGTTCTTGCCAAATATAACCCGTACTCAAGTTATCAATCCCACAAAGGTGTAGTAGTGGTAACTAAGGGGTCGAATCCACAAGACTTAGGTTTTACTCTGAGTTAAGTAAAAAGGAAAATTTTGGGCCTTATATAGATTTTTAAGAAAACAATTAATTATAATTAAGACTATTTAGAAATTAAAACTTTTCAATTATTAATTCAATATGAGAAAATACCTAGGTCTACGGTTCCACAAATCCAAATCAAAGTTTAATACCATTTCATCGTCCTTAATCTTTCCAAAAGATTATTAACTCAATTCCTCCCAGATTAGCCATTGGAAATTGACATCTGCCAGAAATCTCTAATTCCCCTATTCTCGATAGCCAGGATGTCCACCACAACCTTATTCTTTAATTAACACATAACCTTAGACATCCACCAATCGAGTTTAATGAATTAACCGCTTAAAGTTCCATAGGATTTTAATCCAAAATAATTGGATCGCGTCTGCTTGCGATTTAACCTAAATTTACTTATCGCACACTCAAGAACGAAAAGGTTTTGTCGAAAAATAGGTGGGTGATCATCAATTCTATCAATCCAATCGTACAATTAATAATATGAAAGTCTCGATTAACTTTAGGTCTTCCACCTAAAAGCAAGCACTGGCCACATACGTAACCTAAGTTTGCACCATTATCATGATTTCAACAACAAAAATAAATAAAAGGAATTTAAATAATTTAAATTATAAATAAATAGATCTCACATGAACACCGCTATGAGACTTTGAATCTAGACTTGATTCACCTCCAACTTAGGCCAGGATTGCTTAGCCGGACATCGTCTCACAAAATTCCATTAAAATAAAATATAGATAGATTGGTCGAGAGAAAAGAGAATCCTAAACTAAACTCTAAATTCTATAAAAATAAAACCATTAACTTTGATCTCTTGAAGAGTGAGAAATTGAAATTTGTAGGTCTTTTAGTGTCTCATGTGCCAAGGAAGATATGGTGGCTGTTGTGGGTTCGCTACAACGTCTAGGACACGTGTCATGCATTGATTAGCTGAGGTTGCTGGCAAAGCTGAAGTGGCCAGCAGAGATTGGTGGAGAACTACTGTTTTGACGTGTTGGCCGAGTGGAAGGATGACACGTTGTGGGAGCTGGGATGGAAAGAACGCACATGAAAACTCGTGCGTCAATCTAGGAGTTCGTCTGAATACAAATCCCGAGGATAATTAAGGGTTGCTGCAGCTGAAGAGAATACGCATAGGACTTGTGTGAAATTATGGGAGACTGTGTGGTCTGCATCTCGAGGAAGATCAGAGGCTCTTGAGTGAATTCAAATCTTCTCAAGACTTGTCAAAATCTAGGATTTTATGCATATCGAATCTTGAGGTAGATCAAATCTTTTTTTTGTCATTTGTTCTGATTCTATCAAACTGATCTCAAGGCTTGATTGAAGGTAGGGCTGGCAAAAAAAGGAGACCTGACATAAAAGGATCAGGACACCCCCTTATAATGATTAAAATTAGTGTCCGGACTCATTCCCGTTTTTAAAACGGACATTTTTTTGTCCAGACCCGTATTTTTGTAAAACATACGGCTCCCGTTTTGTCCGATTTTTATTTTTAAATATGATTAAATATTTTATTTATCAATTATTTAAGAAAAAACTCAACTACATGTCACCTAACATTCAATTACCAAAAAATAAATACATAACATCACAATTTTTTAATTTCCAATATAAACATCATAGATAAAAAAATCTTCAAGGAATGCAAGGCAAAGCATCACATCACTATTGTCTAAGTTTTAAAATTACATGCCCACATCACAAAAGTTTCAAAAAAAAAAAGAGATCATCTCAATAGTCCAAATTAATAGCTAAACGAGTACCCTTTTTTTAAAATTGTTGTTCGGACCCGGTCCCGTATTTTTAAACGGACACAAAAAATTATCCAGACCCGTATGTTTTTTACAAAATTATTGTCCGAACCCGTTTATAGCGGGTCCGGACAAAATCGGACAAACGGGTTTGGACAACTTTTGCCGGCCCTAATTGAAGGTCTCTAATGGCGCTGTGTTATAATCGTGTGTCAGGTTTGCGTTGCTTTCTGCTATCCCTTTCTTCATCAATGTTTCATCACGTGTCGCGAGGCAAATCCTATGGCAACTGTTCACACTATAGGATTGACTTTACACTTAGTCATTTATAGGTTGTTCTCAACTAATGCTCTACCATATTTCTTCTAAACCATCATAACATCGACACGGACCAATGCGCGTCCCACCAAGCTGTCTCGAAGTTCGTGTACACTCATTTTCCAATGCCAAACACTAAGAACACTTCAAAAGACCTCAAATTATCTCTATTTCACCAAATTACCATTGAAATACTAAAAATATAAATAAAAGAGAATTAGTTAATTATACGAATCATTGAGATCTAAAAACACATAAAATAAATACTTTAATATATTAATAGTACAGACTTACCAAATACCCCCAAATTTAGGATTTTGCATATCTCGAGCAAAGGTGAATTGACGAAGCAAAAGTAAAGTAGACTCTCATTATAGTTATAAACTTCAATAAACTAATCATATAATCGATTTAAAGTTCATGGAGTTCCTTTGGTTTACATAGTTACCACGTTAACAATCCATTCAAGAAATTTTGGAGTTATGATATGTTATATCAAGAACCGCAATCCAAACATAATTAAGATCACACTTTAAAGACATAGACTCGGTCAAGATAAAGGCTATCAATTACTCATGAGTTTTCTTAGTCTATACATTTAAGCATGCAAGTTTACTATCTCTATAAAAATAGTGCATCAATGCTTAAAAAGTACCATATGCGAGAGATGCAACTACACTCTGCACTATTGTAGACTTAGCACCAATAAGGATCAATAGGACTTTAAGTAGGTTGTAACCTGGTCAGGGTAGGGAAACAATGAAATGATATAAAGGTAATCCAAAGCATTGAAAAACTAAAAATTAGACTATCAAAAGATTTTCATAGAACACAAAGTGGCTTATACTGCATTTAACTTCATTTTTCTTTTAATATATGTAGTCCTCACATTTTTCCAACCACCCGGTTTCCTGCTTCATTTCCTGCAGATATCGTTTTAGGTGGACTCTCTAATTATGACTTGGATTTTTTCTTATCATAATTAATTTCCCCTTATTTTGGGTATATAAACAATTTTTCTTTCCTCCATAATCTTTTCATGTCTCTTTTTAAAGATTTCAAGTCTAAGACTAGCTTTCAACTAGGTAAAGGATTATATTAGGCTATGGTTTTAGGTTTTACATTAGGTAAGAAAGAATTAAAAGGTTGGTTTGGCTCAAAATGAGTTAACTAGGGAAATTACTTTCAGGTAGGCTTAAAGCTTAGGGTTTTCATTCAAAAATGGCCTAAATCATTTCCTAGAAGTGGATTAGTCATAGGAATTCAGCCTTGAGTGGGTTACATCCTTGTTCTAGCACCTTAGAAATGACTTTTTTCCATTTGTACAGTTTTGATTGTCTGCCCCTTTTGGTATCTAGCACAAGGCTTAACTCTCATACTTAGTACCTAAAACAAAATCATAAAAATGTCAAGCTACAGGCCAAAGTGAGTATTTCTCCTGATTTTCCCTAAGTTTCAAGTCAAAAAGGAAACCATAGTTCACTCATCCACAACCAAAGCATGAAATAAAGTTTTAGGTGACTCTAAACAACTATAATAATAATAGAAACTATACTAAATACATGCATGAAAATGTATCATATCCTAACGAAATGGAAAATAGAAGTATGAACGAAAAGGAAAGAAATTGAAAGACAAAAAATGAAAGAAATAACACCACCATTACCATCCTTCCACCGCATAATTTGAAAAATTAAACAATCATACCAGCGATCTTTAGCAAAAACACCTATCCAAAACAATCCACAATCCCTAAAACGTCCCCAAACTTATTCAAAACCTTGTTCTCGAGGTTTAAAACAAGTAAAGAGGTTTACACATAAAAACAAACAAGAAGGTGAAGGAATATGGTAGATATAGAATTAAGGAAATGATACAAGTTTATAAATAATAATAAGAGTGCTAAAACAAAGAAATAAAAATAAAATAAATCGAAATTTGGGCTACCTCCTAATATCACCTTTTTCTACAGTCTTTGGCTCGACTCAATCTGAGCCTGACAATCCGTATAGATTGAATCTGCAAGTGACACGCCCTCCAATTATGACTCGGGAAGTCTTCATAAAAGATCTTCAATCTATGGCCATTCACTTTGAATGCAGTACTAGTCTCCAAACTCTGAATCTCAACGGCACTGTGATGATACACCACAATCACCACATATGGTCTTGTCCACCTCGATCTGAGCTAAACCTTAAAAAATCATAAGCAGGATTGAAATAAAAGCACTTTCTTGCAAACATGAAAAGATTTCTTTGAGTTATTGTAATCATGGAACAATTTAGTCATTTCTTTATAAATCCGCATATTTTCATATGCGTCGTTCTTTATTTCCTCCAATTCTCGAAGAGTAAGATTTCGCTCTTTCCATGCTTCATCAAGGTTCATATTAAAATGTTTCATAGCCCGGTAAGATTTACATTTAAACTAAACAGGCAGGTGGCATGCTTTTCCAAAGATAAGGCGGTAGGGTGACATTCCAATTGGGGTTTTAAACATGATTCGGTAAGCCCAAACCGCCTCATCAAGATGTGTACTCCAATATTTCTAAGTGGGATTCACTGTCTTTTCCAAGACATATTAGAGATCTCTTCTTGACCACTCGTTTGAGAATGATACGCCATAGACGTTCTATGAGTAACATTATACTTTTTTAGAAGACTTTCAACCATACAATTGTAGAAGTGAGTGCCTCTATCACTGATTAGAGTACGTGAGGTACCAAATCTTGAAAAAATCCTCAATTTGAGGAATTCATATACCATTTTAGAGTCATTAGTGCAGGTAGCTTTAACTTCTACCTATTTAGACATGTAGTCCACCGCTAAAAGTATATAAACATTACCTAATGACGCTATAAATAGTCCCATGAAATCAATACCCCATACATCGAATATTTCACATATATGGATCGGAGTAAGTGGCATTTGGTCCCGATAACTATAGTTACCAATTTTATGAATGTTAGGACAAGTCTAGGTGAACATGTATGAATCATGGAAAATAGTAGGTCAGTAAAACCTACTCTCAAGAACTTTCCTAGCTATCCTACAAGGACCGACGTGGACACTTTAATCGTAAGTGTGGCAAAATGCAAATATAGACTGGCTCTCAGTGTGAGAAACACAACGCCTGATAACTTGGTCGGGGCAGAATTTCCATAAGTATGGGTCATCCTATAAATAATATTTTGTTTCGCTCCTAACTTTATTCTTTTGTGATTTAGAAAGGTGAGGGAAAAGTTCGCCAGATGTGATGTAGTTCACCAAATTCGCGTACCAGGAAAGATTTTTCGTAATAGCATAAATGTGCTTATAAGGGAATTAATCGTTAAAAAGGGAAGGACGTTCACCATTCTCAATCCTGCTGAGATGGTCCGTGACTAGATTTTTTGCACCACTCTTATCCTTAATTTTGATATCAAACTCCTATAGTAGGAGTATCTATCTAATAAGCCTAGGTTTAGCATATTTCTTACTCATAAGGTAGTTTAAGGCTACGTGATTAGAGAAGATAATCACCTTGGTTTCCAACAAATAGGGCCAAAATTTCTTTAGTGCGAAGATAACAACTAGGAGTTCTTTCTTAGTAATGTTGTAATTCATCTGAGCAGCATGTAGAGTGCGAGAAACATAGTAAATCACATGGGAAGCTCTCTCGACTCTTTGTCCCAAGACTACACCCACTACATGACTGCTAGCATCATACATAATTTCAAATGGAAGCTCCCGATTGGGGGCTTGAATCACTGGTGTGCTAGTAAGTGATTTTGTGAGTGCATCAAATGCATTCTTACATGCCTTGTCAAACTCAAAAGGCTTGTCTTTTTGGAGTAGATGGCATAGGCATTGTGCAATCTTCAAAAATTCCTTGATGAAACGTCGATAAAAACTGACGTGTCCAAGGAAAGATCTAATATCCTGCACCTTCGTAGGGTGGGGTAGTTTCTTAATTACATCAATTTTAGCTTGATCCACATCTACACCCTTGGCTGAGACAATATGTCCCAAAATAAGATCCTGGTCCACCATAAAAGACATTTTTCGTAGTTTAGAGCCAAGTTCTTCTCAGTACACATACTGAGCACCTTTGTCAGATTCTTGAGACAACTATCGAATGAATCACTGTAAATAATTAAGTCATCCATAAATACTTCTATGAGATGCTTAACGAAATCTGTAAAGATACCACCATAGACCTTTGAAAGGTGGCAGATGCATTGCATAACCCAAAGGGACAAGTAAAGGTAGTCTTTTCCTGGTCTTCAGGCGCCACCGGTATTTGGTGAAAACCAAAGTAACCGTCAAGACAAATAATGAAAACGATCAGCCAGTCTTTCCAACATCTTATCGATGAATGGAAGAGAGAAGTGGTATTTTCTAGTTGAAGCATTCGGCTTCATATGGTCAATGCATACCCACCATCCATTCAGAATACGGGTTGGAACCAACTCACCATGTGAATAGGTGACTACTGTGACTCCCATTTTCTTAGGAACCACTTGGACAGGACTACTCATTTACTATCAGAGATTGGGTAAATCATGTCGGCATCAAGGAGCTTCAGTATCTCCTTCTATACGACATCCAGCATAGGCGGATCAAGCCTCATCTGGGCTTCTCTCGTAGGTTTTGACCCTTTTTCCATATGTATATGACCCATGCAAGTAGAAAGTCTCGAACCTTTGATATCCACTATGGTACAACCAATGGCTTCTTTAAATTCTCGAGTACTCGCAGGAATCTCTCCTCTAATTGTATGAGTTTGGTTGAGATGATCACAGGGAGTGTATCATTCTTGCCTAAAAACATGTACTTCAGGTGCTTAGGTAATGGCTTCAACTCAAGTGTAGGAGCCTTAACCAGGGAGTGGAGAAATTTGGAGTCAGTAGTAGGCATCTATCTTCGTCACTTGCCCAAAAACATGTACTTCAGGTGCTTAGGTAATGGCTTAGGTAATGGCTTCAACTCAAGTGTAGGAGCCTTACTTCAAATAACAGACATTTAGGAGCAAGGGTTGGAATGAATCTAACTCATAAATAGTATCATCGCCACTTGTGAGCAAAGTCTGCTCAATGAGTTGATTTATGCTATCCATGGTACAAACTATAGAAGATACACCACTAGGGCATCACAATGCATCGTAGATGTTGAACTTAATGACTTCACCGTCGAACTCCATGTTAAGAGATCCATCATCCGCATCTATTTTCGTATTCGTCGTCTTCAGGAATGGGCGTCCAAGTAGTAATGATGAAACATTGGGGAATGTTACCTCCTTTGTATCGACCGCGTAGAAATCAGCAGGAAACACAAATTCATTTACTTGGACTAGAACATCATCAACAACACCAACGGGTCTAACAACTGAATGACCAACTCACTGAAGGAAAATATCGATCTCCTCTAGTGGGCCTATATTCAATGTCTCATAAACAGAAAATGGCATGACATTAATGGAAGTGTCAAGGTCGCACATAGCTCTCTGAATATTTACATCACCTATAACACTAAGCACCGAGAACATCCCTGAATCCTTGCATTTAGGGTGCAATTTCTTTTATAGGATAGTCGAGACGTTTTCTCTCATTTTAAGTTTTTTGTTCCCTTATAGTTTCCATTTGTTGGTGCATATTTCACTAAGAAACTTTGCGTGCCTAAAGACTTGCTTCAGAGCGTCGAGGGGAGACTTGCTTTAGAGCGTCGATGGGTGGAATATTTATTTCCACTCGTTGAAAGGTCTCGGGAATATCTTTCTCTTCATATTTTGTCCTTCTAGGATGAGTCGTTGTGGAAAAAGACGTTTGACCTTGAAAGTAGGTGGTGCTTCCTTTTAAGTGATTACCATTTGTTTAGGAGCAAACAAGGTTACTATACTCATGCTCTTCTTCATCTGCCTGGTCTTTGGCATTAAATGTCCCAATGTTCATTTTGGGTCCCTTGAGCTATTTGCCGTTTTTGAGTGAAATTGTGTTAGCATTCGCGTTAGGGTTCAGGTAAGGTTGCAAAGGTAACTTTCCTTTATCCTTGCGATGTTTTAATTGATAAGCCATTTGGCCCATTTGAATCTCAAGATTGCAGACCATCGCATTAGTATCATGAACGAATTTATCAGTGTTAGCCTTAGATTAAGCAATATCATTCGTAAATTTAGCAATATCACACGTAACTTGGCTCAGCTGAGCCATAACAGATTTCATCATATCTTCAAGTGAGAAGGGTTTATTGGAAGGTGTACGTAATGGTTGACATCTGGGGACAAAGGTTTAGTTGTTCTGATTTTAAGGCCCATAACTGAAGTTCGGGTTGTTCCTCGTCATTGCGTGATTATAGGTGTTACCGAATGGGACTCTAGGTGGTCATTGGAATCAATTACCCATGGCATTAGCTTGTTTATTGTCCTTAAAGAGAGTAGGACATTCATCAGCTGCGTGATTTGTGGCTGCACAGAAGCCACAAGCTTGGACTTGAACTTTGCCAAAGGTGAGAAGACACTCTATCATGGAGGTTATTTGGTCAATTTTATGGTCGGTAGAATTTGAAACTACTCTTGCAGTGAGATTTTGGTATGCATTATCATCAAGATCTCCATAAAGGTGTGACTGCTTTGCGATGTCCTCGTATAACTACCAGATCTGGGTTGGTGTCTTATCTCGAATGTGACCTCCACATGCATTGTTAATCATGCATCTCTCTATGAGCGTCATGCCAACATAGAAGAAAAGGATTATGGCCTTGTCAGTTTGGCCATGCGGCGGGCAACTAGCGATCAATCGCTTAAAGTGATCCCAATATGCACCAAATGATTCTCCCTCTTTCATTTTGATGTTGCATGTGTCCTTGATGAGCTGAACAACTCTATCATCAAGAAATTACTCTTTTAAAAACTCATTTGTCATCTCATTCCATGAGTTAATGCAACCAAGCGAAAGATAGAAAATCCATTCTTTGGTTTTCTCTTTAAGGTAAAATGGAAAACACCTAAACTTAATCTTGTCCTCGTCCGCTGTGGATGGTTTCATGGACCTGCAATTAGTTTGAAACTCCTTCAGAAAAGTAATTGGGTCTTCATTTTCTCTACCATGAAAGGAAGGTAGGAAATGGATAATCCCTGACCTCTACTCAAGTTCTTTGGCATTCTCTAGATAATTGATGTAGAGGGGTTATTTTGCGAAAAGAACTTGAAGGACTTGATTGGCGTGCCCCATATTGACTTCACGATTTTCATCTAGTTCCTTGTCTAGAAGATTTTAGCCTTGTTGTTGCCTAAGCTGGGGCTCTTTATTCAACCTTTGAAATGTTCTCTCATGTTCAGGATCAAAAGGTAACAATGAACTAGTCGATTTTGATCAAGTGAGTTTAGGGATCATAAAACTAAGAAAAAGAAAAGAAAACTAAACTATACTTAGAATAAAGGACTAGGTCCCAGATAACAACGCTAAAATTTGTTCGCATGTCGTTCATGTCAAATATAACCCGTACTTGAGTTACCAATCCCACAAAAGTGTAGTAGCGGTAAATACGTGGTCGAATGCACATGATTTATGTTTTACTATGAGTTCACTTAAAAGGGAAATTTTGGGGCTCTTATAGATTTTTAACTAAACAATTAATTATAATTAAGACTACTTCGAAACTTAAAAATTAGCAAAAATTAATTCAATATGAGAAAACACCTAGGTCTACAGTTCCATAAATCCAAATCGAAGTTTAATAACATGTCATGGTCCTTAATCTTTCCAAAAGATTCTTAATTCAATTCCTCCTAGATTAGCTATATGAAATCGACATCCGCCAAAAATCCCTAATTCCCTTATTCTCGATAGCCAGGACGTCCGCCACTAACAACTTCTCTAATTAACATACAATCGTAGACATCTATTAATCATGTTTAATGCATTAACCGCATTAAGTTCCATAGAAATACTGATTCTAAATAACCTGATTGCGTCTGTATCCGATTTAACCTAAATTTACTTATCGCACACTGAAGAACCGAAAAGTTTTAATGACAAATGGGTGAGCGATTGTCACTTGTATCACTCCAATCGTACAATTGTGAATACAAAAATCTTGATTAACTATAGGTCTACCACCTAAAAGCATGCACCGACCACATATATATCCTAAGTTTGCACCATAATCATGAAATCAACAACAAATAAAATATAACGAATTAAAATAATTTAAATTATAAATAAAAAGATCTTACATGAACACCGCTGTAAAACCATGAATCTGGACTTGCTTCACCTTCGATCTAGGCTAGGATTTCTTAGTTGGACATAATCTTGCAAAACACCATTAAAATAAATAAAAGAAAAGAGAGATTGATTGGTCAAGAGTAGAGAGAATAATAAACAAAATCGTAAAGTCTATATAAATAAAACCATTAATTTTGGTCCCTAGAAGAGAGAAATTGAAATTCGCGGGTCTTTTAGTGTCTCGTTCGCCGAGGAAAATTTGGTTGTTGTTCAAGGTTTGCTGCAGGGTCTAGGACATGTGGCATGCATTAATTGGATGAAGTTACAGGCATAGCTGACGTGGCGAGTAAAGATTGGTGGAGAACTGCTATTTTGATGTGTTGGCCGAGTGAAAAGATGACATGTGGCAGGCGCTAGGATAGAGAGAACACACCAAAAGACTCATGCATCAATCTGGGAGTTCGTGTAAGCATGAATCTCGAGGACAATCAATAGTTGCTACAGTAGGAGAGAATATGAATGAGACTTGTGCAAATTTCTGGGAGACAGTGCTATATATATGTGTGTAGGTGCTATTTTGTATAGATTATAAATTTATACATAGGTAATATATATTTTAAATTAATATATAGGGATTCCCGCATGGACTACTAATGAAGTCTATGCGTGGATTTTTAATGGGAATTCTTCATAGGGACTCGGTGAAGGTACCAAATTTTTTTCTCATTCTCACCTTCATTTCCTTTTAAATTCTCCTACATCTTTACCTCGGTTGCCGGGAATCCACATTCCACAGGTTGGCTGCTCCACTTGAATCCCTATACTGCATCCCTACACTAAGTTGATGCTACTTAGAACTACTATTTCTGGCGGCCCATCTACATCTGATCGTTTCCTGCATGTTCACTTTATCGATGACGTCATCTCAGTGACGTCACCAATTCCACGTGTTCAACAAAAAGTCTTGCAACTTGCTAGACCTTACAATGATCCTAGGGTGACCGTCATCCCATGACCTTCGCCATTGATTTTATCATAAAATGTAGACTCCCGAGGTCCATTTATTGTACCTATTGAACGTGGCATGATACAATTGGCTTTTGGATGACCTATGAAGAACCTGTCATTCACATCCCGATCGTAGCCCATATTCTATGGGTGACGCTATGTGCACCCCACAAATTCATATGAGAGCACATACACCATTCGATTCAAACTGCTCGAAATAGTGAAGAGGGGAAGAAGAAGATCAACTGGTGAAATCGACTTTTGTTGAAGGTGTAGAGGGCTTTTCATCTTCACATCAACTTGATCTCGAAGCATTCACGCGTTCCTCAGGCTGTCCGACGTCGAGGTCTACATTGTTGCAAAGTGTTTTTCGTTCTAGGGCTCGAAGTGTTATCGAATTTGGAAGGTAAGATTTTCACGTATTTGTTGAGTTTGGATGTTGAATCGATGATTAATTGTTGTTATCTAAGCGTTCATTGTTGTATGTATCATTTAATGTGATTGAATTCGTTTATTCGAAAGTGAGTTGAATGTCATTTGGTAGATTTAGGTATTTTGCGTTTCTGGATGTGATTGGTAGGTTTATTTCGTTTCTGAGAAATTATAGTTGGTTTATATTTGTTGGTAATATGAGACTCAATCGCACTTAGAGGTTTTAAATTAATTTTGATCTGTATAGTCTCGTTCGGTCATACAGGACCGAACTAAGTAGTACTAATCGGTCATGTTGAATTGATTGGGATTTATTCGATATATTAAGATCGAATGGAATGAATTCATTCGGTGGTCTGAGACCGAGGGAACAAAATTCATTCGGTGGACTTAACCCGACCAGTACTAGCTGTAGCAATTTGTTGATGAGTGTTAGGGTATTTGAGAGTGAATGATCATACCTAGTTTTAGCAATTTGTTGATAAGTTTATCTTCTTCTTTGTTGTATAATGAGTAATTGTTGTGGGTTAGGTCGATAGGCTATTTGTTCGGTCAAATATCACCAATTGAGAATCATTGATTCAGTTGGCCTTGCCCGATGAAGAGCTTTTTGCTCGATTCGTATCCATCGACCAGTTGAGTTATATTTGGTCCTTGTTAACCGAACCATCTGTTATGAAGAGCTATAATGTTTTTGTTTTTAAAATTGTTTGAGTAATTAGCTAATGTTGATATTCTATTTGTAGTAAGGAAAAAGCCTGTTGCGAAGGGTGGCAGCAAGACCAAGCTGGGAACCCCCAAAGGCAAGAAGCCAACAGATGACCCCTCCACACCGTTCCCTGGAGGGCCTAAAAACTAGACGCTGTTGAAGAGTTTTAACAACCAAGTCGCGGTTGCGATATGGAATGACGAGGTACGGGTTTAATTGCATTAATATAAAATAGTAAGTACGAAATTTTTAAAATTTGTTAGTAATGGTATGTTCGGTTTGAACAAACCGAACAAAGTCCATCTGTTTGGTTGGTGCCAACCAAGTGAGTGTATTTCACTCGGTTACCTTAGACCAACTAGATGAATTTAGTTCGATTTGTTCAAACCGAATAGAGTATTTCTTAATTGTTTTCAAGTTATTTGACTTATTATTTTTTTGTTGGATATATATATATATATATATATATATATATATTCGTCTTGATCTGATATTTTTTTCAGAACGACCCTCCTAAGATGAATCAATCATGGTTCGCAGCTTGGTACAATGGGATCTCGCGAACACGAATGGGCCGTTGGGAGTGAACTCTAAAGTGTGGTCAACATGTGAAGTAGAACATGAATCTCCCCGCAAAATGGTTAATAACACCATTAAAATAGACACTTAATCAAAAACCAAAAAAATATCAAACATACTTAAAAATAAGCTCCATCGGTAAGCATATACCGATTGGATCATCTGTTCGGTTGCTTATAAACCGAACAAATTGAAATTGTTTTGTCGGTGTTGGCCAGACCCTAAAGTATTCAATCGGTTTCGCACGACCGAACGATGATGATATCCAATCGGCCTCGTAGGACCAAACATCAATGCGTAATCTAGGCACCGACGTGTATCCAAAACATTTAAAAGGTAAAAAAAAATCAATCAATGCCTCTCCATCTTACACGTTCGTTACTTCCACACGTCCTTGCTCCATTACTTATGGTAAAAATATGTCAAAGAAAGCAAAGCAACAATGCCATAACAACAAAAATCCAAAATTTCAAACACCATGAACTAAATAACAAAACATTACAAATCCACATTTTTAAAGAATAAAAATGAAGAAATGGACTCTTACGATGTTCGTGGCGACCGAAGCGCAACTTCGTGTCGCCGATCGTAGAAAAAATCGTCGGGGTGAGAGTGTGGAAACTAGTGTTGGGTGCACAAGGTGGGAAGCAGATGATGGTATGTAGGTCATTTTGGGATTTGGAAAGGGTAAAAGTGTCATTTGACTTTAGGGCATTTAGGGAAATGAAGAGAAAAAATTTAAGTGGTTTGCCCAAATCAATTTGTGGGTGCACATAGCCGTACCCATATTCTTTATATCAATGTTAGGGTGCATTCGCCAACCCCATATAAGCACCGTAGATTCTTTCTCTTGATGCGTAACTGTACGATCATATTTTATCAAGCCCTGTACTTTTGCTCATCGAGTAGATTATCTGGTGGTTCACGTATGTGGAAGCGATTGCCGACAACGTACTCGTTCTCTAAAACTCTCTCTCAGCTTAATTAGCGTAATCAGCTAGTTATTAAGAACAAGAAGCTATGGCTGATGCTCCACCACCAACTTCATCAGTGTATGATCGATCTGCCTTTATGTTTCATCGACATACATACTCTTCTATGCATGTTAATTATGGTATAATTTTCGTTTAATTTCATTTTTTGGGTGATGAACAATTTGGGCTTACCTTGGCTCATGTATGTATAGGCGATGAATTCGTTGCTTTATGTTCTCTAGATATACTAATCCAATAATCTGGCCGGGTTAGCCAAATGGCAAGAGCGAGCAGGGGCGGAGCTACAGTATATACCACCCATGTATATACAACAATATGTACATCTTATACGTGACCGCCCCTCATCTCCCTCACTGTCCCAAAAGCTTTTTCTTTTATTAATTTATTTATGTTACACATCGTTTAATTAGTAGTAGCTTGATAATCTTTTGATAAGAACTCTTAATTACTTCAAATATTTGACACTAGACTTTTTTTCTTTTTCGGTAGACACACTAGACATGTTTTAAAACCAACACTTGGTTCTCATTTTTAAACTAATTAACAAAACAACAATAACAAAGTGAGACATATCAATTTCAAAATTAGTTAGAGTTTAATCTACATGAGTCTAATTTATGTTCATGTCTATATATATGAACATTATTAATTAACTTACAACATTCGTATACATGAATATTTACGAAGCATACAATACTCTATATATATTGCCTTTTTGATGGAACTAAAAAAGGACATGTTTAGTTGTGAAAAATATAAATTTTCAATAAAACATATATTGTGATTTGAAGAAAAAACAGAAAAATCTACATACTAAATTATAATCTTATGATAATTACGCAAAACTTTGTAATGTATAATCATATGATAATTACGTAAAACTTAATAATGTTCAGTTTATAAGTGTTACACACGTTTTTTATTTAGACAATCATATAAAGGTTGGCCCCCTTCCATTTACAGTCTTGCTCTGCCCCTAAGGGCAAGCTTCTGATTGTGTGGGTTAGGTGCACGTACGGCTCTAGGTTCGATTTTCCGCTACATCTAGATTGTTCGGGTCACTGAGATACGGTCATATCTATTAATTGCATCAAGGCCTTGTGAGAATAGTCAGACTCGTTAGGATATCCGCGGATAAAAAAAAAAAAGACTAGCCCAACATCTTTATATCATTTTATTGCTTGATGTATATCTTTTTTTTTTAGGTAAGGGAGCGGTACTTCTAGGATTTTATTCTTGTTTGATATATATCATGTATGCATTTATAATGATTTGATACATTTTTTTATTAATTTATATATGTATAATATTTACTAGTTCTTTTAGGTGCTTCGCAGCAACCAACCTGCTCGCTATATACGCATGCGTGAATATATTTATATATTAATAGTTATTATATCAGTATATTAAACATTAACACAAACTCTCGAATAGAATAATTAAGTTTAATTAAAACAAGTTAAATGGGGTGGTCAGTTTTAAATTAATTAGGTTTTTTTTACTTCAAAATAGGATATATTTAAGTTATAGAACATAATTATGTTTTTGTTTTTTATAATATAATTGTTTATTTGAAATAAAATAAATTAGATCTACAAAAAAAAAAAAAAAAAAACACTAATCGGTTAGTGAATTGTTGTTTCGAATACCCCATGTTAAAAGTGGGTACATCGGCTATGTATAGGTAATCGTTTTTTTTTTAAATAATATAATTGTTTTATTTGAAATAAAATAAAACTAAGGGTGTGTTTGATAGCAAAAAAAATCTTCAATGAGAAAAACTTTTTTTTTAGTAAATCTTCTCGAGAGGATTTTATAAAGAAAATTTTCTCATAGTTGTTTGATTGCACGAGAAAGAATTTTCTTTTATGGTTCAATGTGTGTGCGCATCTAAATCATCGTCAATGTCGGGCGGCTCGACGATGATGTTGGTGACGAAGCCGGAGACGAAGAGAGAAGGAAAGAGTGTGTATCCGCGAAAGAGTAGCAGAGGCCACGCTTGTTTGAGTGGAAGAAATGATCAGTTCGTGAGAGAGATTGAAAGATTTTCAATTTTCCACGCTAAGGGTGTGTTTGATAGCAAAGAAAATGAAAAAAATCATAGAAAATTGTCTACTTTTTTTATGTAACCGTTTTTTCTGTTTGATAACTTTGTAACTGCACTGAGAAAAAAAAACACATCCCCATATTTTCCTCATTTATTTTCTCATCTTTTAGCGTGGAAAATTGAAAATCTCTCCATCTCTCTCACGAACTGATCATTTCTTCCACCCAAACAAACTTGGCATCTGCTACTTTTTCGCGGATACACACTCTTTCTTTCTCTCTTCGTCTCCGGCTTCGTCACCAACAACATCATCGAGCCGCCCGACATCGACGATGATTTAGATGCGCACATGCATTGAACCATAAAAGAAAGTTTTTCTCGTGCAATCAAACAATTATGAGAAAATTTTCTTTATAAAATCATCTCGAGAAGATTTGCTAAAAAAAAGTTTTTTCTCATTGAAGATTTTTTTTTGCTATCAAACACACCATAAAAAGATGAGAAAATAAATGAGGAAAATAGGGGGATGTGGTTTTTTTTCTCAGTGCAGTTACAAAGTTATCAAACAGTGGAAAAAACGGTTACATAAAAAAAGTAGACAATTTTTTATGATTTTTTTTCATTTTCTTTGCTATCAAACACACCCTAAATGCACAAAAAAATGCACTAATTGGTTAGGGAATTGTTGTTTCAACATATATGCCATGCATGTTAAAAGTGGGTACATCGACTATTTAATATGTAATCGGCTAAGTTAAACTGGAAATAAGGTATTTTAAAGAAAATCAACTATAGGTAATTAAAGGGGTAAAAAAGATAATTCAAGTAACAAAGGAATCTTGAATTGTTGTTTCAACATATCCCATGTTAATCGGCTATTTAATATGTAATAATCGGTGAAGTTAATTAAGTGAGAAATAAGGTATTTATAAGAAAATCTACTATTTAATGGGTAATTAAAGAGGTAAACAATTAATTCAAGTGATGAAAGAATATCTTGCTACTTATATATATCGTTTTTTTTAAGGCCATGTAAATTCCTTTTGTATTAGCCGTTATTCTGCATTTTATGCACCATTGATTCTCACGGTTTTCTTCATGACTAAATATGTCCAAGTAAATATATCGGTGCAATAGTAACAGTGATCATTAATATACTACATCTCTGATTTTCTTTGTGTTCTATATGCATGCGTGTGAGCGCTATTATGTAAAAGTCTCTTGGAGGCTTGTAGCCACTTAAAATTAATTAATCTTATTAACACCAACCAATTAGTGGTGCCTTTAATGGTTTAGTACGAGGTAACCTTTATACAAGAGGTTTAAAACATCTCTAATGGTAAATGTGGATTTGGTGCATGCTCCTTATTGATGTGGGGAGTATGTTTCTCCTATGTGGCTCTCATTTTGACTAAATGTTTATCCTATGTTGCACTCATTTTCATTACAATAAATATACTTGGACTCATGAGTCCAGACTCATAGGGATGTTTTTTAAATTTTTACAAATATTTAAGGGGGTAACAATGGAATTTTACAAGTGATTGTATGTGTTTCATTAATTACTTGAGGATGACTTTGAAATAAAAATATTTTTTGAGTCCGGACTTATGAGTCCAAATAGCATTACTAACGCAGCGGATATCTTCTAAACCAGTTGAACGAATCCACGAACAACTCGATCTAGGTCAGAACTTAAGCCAAAGTTCGAAAATTCTTTTATTTCAGCCAAAAACTACGAATTACATCCAATAGGTCGCTTAAATAGCGAAACCCTAAAATTTTCCAAAAATAGTAAAAGTCCAAAAAGCCCTAAAAGCCCTAAACTGTAAACTAGACGAAAAATAGAAACAAATGCCCAAACGGCAATAAAAACGGAAATTCCTAATGAAAGTTATAAGCTAAACAAAACTTTCATAAAATAGCAAAATTGCCGTTTCGAATGGCGAAACGATGGAATTTCGCCCAAAAACGTCGTAAACACGGCATATTAGTGACCCGTGATCTCCACGCCGTTTCCAATCAACCCATGGCCCCGGAACACCGAAACTCAAACGCTCGAACTTCACCGAAATTACCAAAATGCCATCATGTCATATCTTTCCATCATATTTTTCCAAGAATTTGCAAGCTAATTCTTGGACTTCATCAATTACCCTTTTCATTAAATAGACTTTGAAACTTTAAAAAGGTCTCCTTAATTGACATTTGAAGAGAAAGAACATGGCCGATAACATTGAGGAGATGAACACTGATTCTGTCCCAAGTGATGACCCAATTCTTAGGGTGAAATTCCGTGATAAGGAAGGAGACATTGCGATTTCGATTGATGTGAATGGATCTGTTGTAGCGGTTTGGCTACAAATGTAGATGTGGAAATGGTAACTTCCTGTAAGGAGTGTCTGGCGAATATCAAACAGAATGTGTTTCATTCGTCCATTCCTTTGGAGAGTGGAGATGTGATTGCCAATAAGGACGCGGTAGGGCCTTTCGTCACTATCTCGCCAAGGCTGCAGGGATTGATGGACAAACATATGGATAACACCCTGATTGCTAAGCTTATGGGAAGGAAGTTGGGTTACAATATGTTGTGCAACAAAATTAATGCATTGTGGGATCCTAAAAGTGATTTCCATGTTAGGGATCTTAAGAATGAATTTTTTCTGGTTAAACTTTCTTTGGATTCTGATATTGATAAGGCTTTGTTGGAGGAAATTTAGGTTATTTTAGGACATGTATTGTCTATGAAGATGTGGTATCTCGAGTTCAGAGCATCGAACGCAGCGGTGTCTTCGACTTCTATTTGAATTCGCTTCCCTAATTTACTAGCATAATATTTTCATGAAATATTGTGATGGAATTGGCCAAAGTGATTGGGCGTCCATTGAAGGTTGATACGCATATTTCAAATGCTAACATGAGTCAATTTTCTAGAGTTGCAGTTGAGATTAATTTGCACAACCCCTGTTATCTAAGTTCCATGTGGCTCATTTTTGGCAATATGTGGAATATGAATGCATACCATTTATCGGTCTTACTTGTGGAGGATATGGTCATAGTATTATGACTTGTCTGACGAAGATGTTCACTGTGGTGGAAGTTCCTCAGACTGACAAAAAGTCCACTTCTAATTGGCCAGTTAAGCAGATGGAACACAAGGACCAAGAAAGTGAATATGGGTTTTGGATGATTGCACAACGGAAGGGTCGTTGGCCTGCTAAATTGTTTGCCAGTGATTGTTCGGTTACGTCGAAAATTCAGGGATCGAAAAATATAACCCCTGATTTTCGGAATAACCATTTTTCTCTTCTTACAGTGAAAGAGAAGAAGTTACCTAATGAAATCCTGAAAATTTAGGAATCCCAACCAAAATAGGGGATTGTGTTCTCGAGTAAAAGAGCTGATGGTGGGGCTTCTAATGACTAGAATGCTAGTGAAAGAAAATGAAAAGCAAAGGTCGACGAAGGTGTTCAGAATGGGCCAGATTTGAAACCCTATTCAGGCTCATCTACATTTAGGGCGTAATCGTTTGCCAAAAGACCCGTTGAAAGATATAACTAATAAGGTTATGAGAAAGACATCAAATAATAAAGGAAATACCAAGATGCAGAATCAAAGTTCCCCACAGTTTGTTTTCTTTCCAATGAGTAGTGATACTGAGTGATAAAGAATGAAAAGAAATGAAGAAGACAACACATTCACACAAATGTGCTCTGATCTTCAATGATCAAGAAACCAGTGTTTAATTGTCTATTTATAGACAGTTGAGGTTACAACAGAATTGCTCAACTACTGACACGTGTTATAATATTGTTACACAGTTATATCCTCACATAGTTTGTACACAACACATTACAAATTACACCTCAATGAGCCGTTCTAACATCCCCCTCAAGTGAGAGGGGAGCTTAGTGACACCGAGCTTGAATTTGAGCAGGTTGAACTGAGAATGAGCAAGTGGTTTAGTCATACAATCTGCTATCTGATCAGTAGTTGGGATGTAGCGAACCTCTAATTGTGTGTTAAGGACTTTGTCACGCACAAAGTGTAAATCAATCTCTATATGCTTAGTTTTGGAATGAAAGACAGGATTGGAAGCTAGAGACCCTGCACTCATATTATTAAACCATATCAAAGGGACATGGCGAAGATTAAACTTTAATTGAGATAAGAAAGATTGAAGCCAAGCAATTTCAGCTGCAGAATGAGCTAAGGCACGATATTCAGCTTCCGTACTTGAATTAGCAACGACATGCTGCTTCTTTGATTGCCATGAAACAAGAGAGTCACCAAAGTAGATACTATACCCTGCAATGGATTTCCTGTCTTCAGGAGAAGAAGCCCAATCCGCATCAGCAAAACTAGTAAGGGTGAGTACTGAGGAAGATTTGAGATGTAAAGCTTCATAAGCAGTCCCTTTGAGAAAACGAAATACTCGTTTTAATGCTTGCCAATGACATTGTGTAGGACATTGCTGAAATTGACTAAATTTATTAACTACATATGCAATATCCGGCCTTGTATGTGTTGTAGTTTTGAAGTGAAGATAGAAAAGAAGAAAAGAATAAACCAACAGAGAATTCTGTTTTGCTTCACTCATTTAATTTCTGAATTGGTAGTGCCTATTATAGGCTTACAATTAACTAAAAGTGAAATTACTCAACTACAACCAGATATTTTGCTCCTAACTTTGACTAACTAAAACAGAAAAATATGGAGAAAAATCTTAACAATAACTGAAATATTTATTGACTAATCTAAATTTGAATCAATCTTCAACACTCCTCCTTGATTCAAAATTGGGTAAGCATAATTATCAAAATAATTCTTCCTCTTGATTTTGCACTGCTGCAATTTTTCCTTCTTGTGATTTGCAAATCTTCCCCATGTGCCCCCATGTATCTTCAATAGCTTCTCGTAAGTTGTTTCCATCAATATACACTTACATCTAATCAACCCACCCGTGGTTGCTTGTTTCGTCGAAAGTTGGAGGTGCAAGTTGAATGGAGAAACCTTCCGAATCCATCGCTTAAAAATATTGTAATTTAGGTTGTGCTTCGAGGTCGTACTTCTTGTAATTCGAGGTTGTACTCAAAGTTGTAAGTCATGGTTGTAAATCGAGGTTGTAAGTCGGGGTTGTAAATCTAGGTTCATGGGTTATGATATTTCACTCATCTCACATAGGTCCCTTAAGAAAAATGGCTCTGATACCATGTTGTAGTTTTGGAGTGAAGATAGAAAAGAAGAAAAGAATAAACCAACAGAGAATTATGTTTTGCTTCACTCATTTAATTTCTGAATTGGTAGTGCCTATTATAGGCATACAATTAACTAAAAGCTGAAATTACTCAACTACAACCAGATATTTTGCTCCTAACTTTGACTAACTAAAACAGAAAAATATGGAGAAAAATCTTAACAATAACTGAAATATTTATTGACTAATCTAAATTTGAATCAATCTTCAACAGTATGAGCGAGATACTGAAGACCACCAAGCAAACCTCTGTAGATAGTGACATCAGGAAATGCTGGACTATCATTAGGGAGAAGATGTTTCCCATTAGCAGTAGGAGTTGTTGCAGGTTTAAGATTGTCAAACCCTACCTTGTGAAGAAGGGAATGAATGTAGGAAGCCTGATTGAGATAGAAGCCAGTACTGTCTCGAGACACTTCAATCCCCAAGAACAAACTTAAGTCCCCCAAATCTTTCAAAGCAAACTGATTGTTTAACTTTGAGATATAAGATTGAATAACACCTAAGGAGTTCCCAGTAATCAATACGTCATCAACATATATGAGAATATACATCAAGTCTTGGCCATGATGAAGAATGAACAATGATGAATCAACCTTGGAGTTAACAAAATTCCAATTTGACAAAGTTGCTTTTAATCTGTCAAACCAAGCTCTTGGAGATTGACGTAATCCATATATAGCCTTGTCAAGTTTGCACACAAACTCTGGTTTAGAAGAGTCCACAAAGCCCTCTGGTCGAGGCATAAAAACTGATTCAGACAATCGACCATGAAGAAATGCATTGTTGATGTCAAGTTGTCTAACAGGCCAGTGATATGAAGCAGCAATGGACAGAAGCACCCTGATTGTTGAAGCTTTAATAACAGGGTTGTAAGTCATGGAGAAATCAATGCCTGGAAGTTGAGTATACCCTTTTGCTACCAAACGAGCCTTGTGTTTGTTGATGAAACCATCTGTGTTCTTCTTGAGTTTGAAGAGCCACTTATTTCCAACTAAAGTTTGATTAGGATCAGGAAGGACTAAAGTCCATGTATTGTTTTGTTGAAGAGCTGAAAACTCAGATTGCATTGCATCAGTCCAATCCTTAGACTGTAAAGCTTCTTTAACAGACTTTGGTTCACTAGGTACCTTTCGTGAAGTGACAACAGATAAAACCTTTGGTTTAAAAATACCATTGCGTGTTCTAATAACCATTGGATGTGTACTAGCTGGAGCTGAGAGAGCAGGTAAGGGACTAGGCTCAGTTGTATTAACTGGGGAAACATTATCATGATGAACAGGAGATTGTACCACCTTAGTACCATCAACAACAATTGGTGAAGAAGATGTCAAGGATGATGAAACTGAACTTGCTGATGATTTAATGAAAGGCAATACAATTGTATCAAATGTATTATCAGGCAGTGGATTCACTGTATGAGTAGAGAATAGAGAAGCATATGGGAACTCAGTCTCATGAAACATAACATTTCGACTAATATGCACTTTAGCAGAAGGACTAAGGCATTTATAACCTTTATGTAAAGAGCTGCAGCTAAGAAAAACACATTTCTCAAATCTGAAATGAAATTTGCATTGATTGTAAGGCCTCAAATATGGAAAACATGAACAACCAAATACTCTTAAAATAAAGTAATCTGGGAAAGTTTGCCACAACTTTTGATATGGAGTAGATTGCTGAAGAGCTGGTGTTGGTAATCTGTTGATGATGAACGTTGCAGTATGACATGTTTCCCACCAGAATGAATAAGGTAGATGTGCATGAGCCAGAAGAGTGAGAGTGGTTTCAATAATGTGTCGATGTTTTCGTTCAGCTCTTCCATTTTGTTGATGACTGTATGGACATGAATATTGATGATGGATGCCTCTTTCAGCTAGAAAAAATTTGAATGCAATAAACTCTCCTCCCATGTTTGTTTGTAAACGCTTAATTGAACTAGAAAACTGTTTCTCAACCATCATCTTGAATTGAATGAATGTTTGCAGTGCTTCACTTTTAAACTTCAAAGGAAATACCCATGTAAAACGAGAGAAATCATCTATAAAATGGATGTAGTACATGAATCCCTCAAGGATTTTACAGGAGCAGGGCCCCAAATATCAGAATGAATCAAATGTAATGGTGCTTTGGCATGAAAAGTGGACTTTAGATAAGGTAAGGCATGAATTTTCCCTAACTTGCAAGCATCACAAAACTCAACAACTGTACTGGGTGATACAGACTTATTACAAACTTTCAAAATAGAAGAAGATATTTGAGGTGAAGGATGACTAGGCGAAAATGTTAGAGGACATTCGAAGAAGAAGTGTTGTGAGACACAAGAGCAACTGGTCTTGCTTTATTGACAAATGTCTGAGATGGAAACTGAGATTCAAACTGGTACAATCCATCTTTACGGATTCCCCGAAGTAAAGTCACTTTGGTGTGAAGATCATTAACTGTAACGAGCCTAAAAATCTAATTCGTGTCACGTGCTATTTCAGGGTCGTATGTGGGACCCACTCGTCGTGATTCGTATGTCAAAATCTCGGGTGTAGACACCGAGGTATGCTATTTTTGTGTGATGCTTGTATTATTTATTGTACAAACGATTGAACAATTTAAAATAATTAATTTCAGAAATGTGTAGGTAAGATCTTACTCGAGTTTCGTGCCAGATTGGCAATAGGTCGAGGTTGAGATTGAGTTTAATTTGGTGTAAGATTGGTTAAATATGACAAGAGAATTGGTTTGTGGGAGTCGGGTATGTCATGGACGAAGTTAAGATTTTTGGGGTTTTGGCTTGACCAAAACCAGTATTTTGGACATTTTATGAAGATTGACTATTTTGTCGAGAGTTTGGTTTTGGTGGAAAACGGGATCGAAAACGAGCACCGAAAGTAAAAACACGTCAAAATATGAATTTCAGGAATTAATAAATAAAAAGAAATTAAGTTTATATATAAATATATATATATATATATATATAACATGAAATGAAAATCAAAACTCATTTGGTTTCCATTGAACGAACGTTCGTTCGTCCCTACACCCCTCAATTTGGGTTTTCGCTCGCGGAGCTCCCGACATCCGATTTTTGCCCAATTTCTTTATGCAAAATCGTAGAGGGTCGCAAGACAATCAATTCAAGCTAAGTTTCCGCGGCAAAAACGAGGTATTCAACCCGTAATTTGGTAAATTCTCAATGCCAGACATTTTTTCTCAATTCAATTTGAATTCTCGCGATTTTTCAATTTCTTTCGCGGGGTTTCGATATAAATTGGTATGAATTATCGTTAATTGGTGTATTGGATTGATTTGCGTCAATTTGGGATAAATTTCACCGACGTGAGTTAGGGTTTTGATGATTTGAATTAATGCAATTCAATTGATAACTGTTTTGGAGATATTTTTATACTTGATATTTGACTCCACGAGCCGTGGAAATATTTTGGTGTTGGTATCGAGTGGTTTCGTGGCATTTATGATTGCGTTTTGAGGATTTAATTGCAAAAATATTGATTTGGAGACATTTTCTAGTTGGTATCAAAGCCATTTTTCTTAAGGGACCTATGTGAGATGAGTGAAATACCATAACCCATGAACCTAGATTTACAACCCCGACTTACAACCTCGATTTACAACCATGACTTACAACTTTGAAGTACAACCTCGAATTACAAGAAGTACGACCTCGAAGCACAACCTAAATTACAATATTTTTAAGCGATGGATTCGGAAGGTTTCTCCATTCAACTTGCACCTCCAACTTTCGACGAAACAAGCAACCACGGGTGGGTTGATTAGATGTAAGTGTATATTGATGGAAACAACTTACGAGAAGCTATTGAAGATACATGGGGGCACATGGGGAAGATTTGCAAATCACAAGAAGGAAAAATTGCAAAGTGAGTGCAAAATCAAGAGGAAGAATTATTTTGATAATTATGCTTACCCAATTTTGAATCAAGGAGGAGTGTTGAAGATTGATTCAAATTTAGATTAGTCAATAAATATTTCAGTTATTGTTAAGATTTTTCTCCATATTTTTCTTTTTAGTTAGTCAAAGTTAGGAGCAAAATATCTCGTTGTAGTTGAGTAATTTCAGCTTTTAGTTAATTGTAAGCCTATAATAGGCACTACCAATTCGAAATTAAATGAGTGAAGCAAAACATAATTCTCTTGTGGTTTATTCTTCTCTTCTTTTCTATCTTCACTCTAAAACTACAACATGAAAAATAAATAAAGTTTGTCAAGTTGACATGCTATATTAGAAAATTCGTAACTTCTCCGTTTGTGATCCGATTTGAGTATTCTTGGAGTCTATGGAAAGTACGTCATGAGTACTACAAGTTCCTTTTTAGTTGTCATGACAAATTATGAGGTTTTCAGAGTTAAAAATGTAACTCTAGTGGGCTAGTTGATAATACTTTGAAGTTATTATAAAGTATTATTTTTAGAAATAGCTCTCGAGCGTACTTTGGTCGTAGTATTTGTATGGTTTAAGAGTTCTAAACCAATGATATTTGACTTGAATTGATACTAAATGATATCAGGAAATCTAAGGAAGAGATACGGAGGTTCGAGAACGCGTTTTGGAGTGTTGGGAGGCCTGATAGGTTAGGAATAAGCGTGTGGATCGAGGTAAGTAAACCGGCTAGGAAATTATACAGTAATTTCATTTTAAGCTATTGAATATTGTTGTTCATTGCTTTGATATTTATCCTTGGAATTCCATTCTAATTGAGTTGTCCGAGGGCAAGTGAGTCAACGGTGGTCCTTGGAAGGAGTGGCGGGCTGAGGTAACATACCAGCGTCATGACCTCGGGATGCACTGCACTGGTTACTGTTTTTGACGGGGTGTGAGGTCTTAGCGTGGCTGTTCCAGGAAGCCTCACTATCTCGTGGGTTTAGGGCTTGTGAGTGTACCGAGTCCTAGAACCCAAGTCTTGATGTGTTGCCAATACTCAACGACCTATTGGTCGGGACTACTTGCGCCTCTCTGTTTGCATTTCTGGACGCTCATATATCGATTGCTTTTGTTTGATTTACAGTCTTTATTTATTCATGCGTTCTTTATACCTTTCTTTCTATCTGCATGAATGTAGACTGTTTTATTTATTTTGAAATGTTGTTTAGTGTCCTACTGGCGTTACTTACTTGGGCTCGTCATTCTTGTGTTTGACTGAGTACAGATCCGTAATCGAGTAAGGGAAAGGGGCCAACACTGGGAGATCTACTTTGAGAACTTTGGAGCGACCTTTCCCCTCGCATTTTTGTAGGTTTTGTATTACTTATGTATATTGATTTTTTTTGACACATGGGATATATGGGTTTTGTGAGATATTTACATGGAGTATATACGGGGTTTCCACACTCTAGGTTGTTCTGACTGATTTGTGTAGAGTTGTTTAGATTTGTTTAAGTTGAAATTGCTTCCACATAACTTTAATAACTTACAAATTTGAATAACTCACTAAAAATGCACTAAAAATGTAATGATAAATGGTTAGGAAGGCTGACTAGGCTTGCGTTGACGGCGCGAGGATTGACTCGGGGTCCACGTAAGTCTAGGCCGGGCGGAGCCCAGTTTAGGTTGTGGAACTGGGCCGTCACATTAACAAGACAAAAATTAGAGTGAAATTTAACAAACACCGGATTATCAGCAGTCAATTGTGATATGCTAATAAGATTTTTGGTAATTTGAGGCACATATAAGGTGTTTGGAAACTTTAATGAAGCAGATAAGTGAGGTTTGAGTGAACCAGTATGAGTAATAGCAAGATTGAAACCATTACCAATAGTTAATGAACTGTTACCTCCATAATATGACTGATTGAATAAATGGTTGGAATCATTAGTAACATGAGAAGATGCACCACTGTCTACATACCAAGCCTGATCCATCACTGATTCTAGAGAAGCATAGAGAGCATGTGAAGAAGATTGAACGGGAGTGTATCTGAACTGTCGAGGAGTAAATCCTGTTTGAGAAGTATTGTGTGCATTACTATGATTCTGAGATGGAGTAGTTCCCATATATGTCATATCTCCTCTATAGTAACAGATTGAAGCGGTGTGACTTGATTTCCCACAGATTTGACACACAGTTCGATTGTTTGAGATTCGTCTACGACCACGACCTTTGTTGTTTCGTCCTCCTTGAAAACCACTTCGAGAAGTAAAAGTACCTCTTCCTTGTTGATGTCCATATAACTGATTCTGTGTTGATCTATTGCCATTATAAGAACTTGTGAAGCAGCATTTGCAGAAGGTGATACATTCACAGATGCCATGGAAGATGTAAGATTATTCACATGTTGTAAGGTAGCTTCAAAACTCACCAAAGTGGCATTTAATTCAGTCCATGAGACATCAACTTTCTGTTGAAGGACTGTAGTAATTGGAAAGTAATCTTTCTCTAATCCAGCAAACACACAAGAATTGACATTTGCACTGGACATTGGTGATCCAGCAGTGGATAGACTATCCACATTGGCTTTGACACAACTCAAGAATTGATTCATAATTTGAGTACCTTTTCTTGCTGTTAAAATTGCATTTCTACATACTTAAATCCGAGCTCCATTTTGTGCTCCACACAGATCTGCAATTGCTAACCAACCAAGCTTCATTTGCAGTAGTGTATCTTCCAAGAATTGCTGTGGTGATTGATATTGTGATGGAATTCAAGATCCAGCCGAGCAGAGATTGATCTTTATTCATCCAATCAATAAATCTTGGATTTGTTTCTCCAGTCTCTGTATCTACTTTCTCTGGACATGGAATTGTTCCGAGAAGGTAGCTTTCATAGTTATTTCCTTGAATAACTGGTAAAATCAAGGATCGTCATAGTAGGAAGTTGGTATCATCAAGTTTCACTGCCATTGTTTGGCTGAGTGAACCAAACAAAGGGGTTGCACTCTAACATTTGCAGGTGCAGTGGAGGTCATGGTGTCGCTCTGTGACGCCTGAGAAGCCATTGCAGCAGCTTGATCTGGCATGGCTAACGCCTGAGCAGCTCTGATACCATGATAAAGAATGAAAAGAAATGAAGAAGACTACACATTCACACAAATGTGCTCTGATCTTCAATGATCAAGAAAGCACTGTTTAATTGTCTATTTATAGACAGTTGAGGTTACAACAGAATTGCTCAACTACTGACATGTGTTATAATATTGTTACACAGTTATATCCTCACATAGTTTGTACACAACACATTACACATTACACCTCAATGAGCTGTTCTAACACTGAGAACGTTGAAGTTGACAAGAAGCATAATCGGATGGGTGAATCAAACTAGGAGTTTATTGATAAGGGGTCGCCCCGTAAACTGATGAAAATGTTGTTGCTTCTACCCAAGGTGTGATTCAAAATGCTTGTGATGATGATTCAGTGCCATTAATCACAGTTGATGAGGACATTCAAAATCAGGTTACTTGAGGATGGTTGTGTTGTCTCCGCAACTATGTTATCTTATTATTTTTGTAATGTTATCTATGTCTATTATATCTTGGAATTGCCAAGTGGATTTATGTCCTAAATTTAAATTGGCGATGAAGGAAATAATCAGGTTACATCATTTTCATATTTTGTTCATTCTTGAACCTCGAATTAGCAGTGTTAAAGCTGATCGGGTAATTCAAAGTTTAGGGTTTGCAAATTCTTTTAAAATTGATGCGGTTGGTTTCTTAGGTGGGATATGGTTACTATGGGGTGCCCCAGTCAATTTAACTAAATGTCGTGAATTTTCTGAAGTCCTTAAAAATGCGGTTTGATGGATTTAGGTTTTGAAGGTCCAAAGTTCACTTGGTGTAGAAAGGGATTACAAGAAAGGTTGGATAGGGCCTTATGTAATGATGTATAGTGTTTAAAGTTCCCAGATAGTTCTCTTATGCATCTAACAAGATTTAAATCTTATCATTAGCATATATTACTTCAATTGGCCTTTGTTAGTGCTCCTCCTATCACACTTTTCAAATTCCAAGCTTGTTGGCTAACTCATGAGGACTTTTCGACTATTGTCAAAGAAAATTGGCCATATCAGCAAATTTTCTTATAAGATCTAAAAACATGGCAGCTAGTTTTAAGAAGTGGAATACATAAGTTTTTGGAAATATTTTTGTAAGGAAAAGGAAATCTCATCATAAGGTGGATGCTATGGATAGGAAACTAGAAAGATGTTCGATTCCGAAGTTGTTTGCTAAAAGAAAACTAATTCAAAAATAGCTTGAGGATGTGTTGCTTCAGGAGGAAATCCTATGATATCAGAAGTCTAGATCTTAACGGGTGCAATGTGGTGATAAAAACACTAGATGTTTTTACTTAAGTACTATTGCCAGAAGGAATAGGAATAAGATTGAAAGTTTAAAAGATCGATGATGATGGTGTATGGAACTAATCAGAATCAGTTACAGGAGATAGCCATTCAGTTTTATAAAAGGTTGTATTCTGAAAAACCTACTGGTGGGCTTGCCTTGCTTTGGCTTCATAAATTTCCTGGGCTGCTGGATCATCATGCTGCAGTTTTGCGGGCAAAGATTGCTCCCACTGAAATTAAGAAAGCGATATTGAGAATGCGTGCTTATATATCTGCAGGACATGATGGTTGGAGTCTAATATTCTTCCAATCTCAATGGGGTATAGTTGGTGAATCTATGGTTAATTGTGTGAAGGATTTCTTTGATAAAGGGCAGATGCCGCTGGCCTAAATGACACTTTGATGGTCCTCATTCCAAAGCAGAAAAATCATGAAAATTTTGCTGGTTTAAGGCCTATTAGTCTTTGTAATGTGGTTTATAAAGTTATTACTAAAGTTTTGGCTAATAGACTTATGCCAGCTATGGGTTATTTAGTGTCTAAAACACAGTCTAGTTTTGTCCATGGGAGGAAAATTATAGATAATACTATACTGGTGCAAGAAGTAGTTCACTCTATGATGAAGAAAACTGGGAAAAGGGGTTGGATGACAATTAAAACTGATCTTGAAAAAGCTTATGACAGGCTGAGGTGGGACTTTATCATGAACTCTCTACAATCTGTTGCTGGTTTGTCTTCTCATATAATTGATCGTATCATGACTTGTGAATCTACTTCTATTATAAGGATTTTATGGAATGGAAGCCTAACAGAGAGTTTTATTCCCTCTAGAGGAGTGAGACTCGGGGACTCTTTGTCGCCTTACTTAGTTGGCCTTACTTAGTTGTTCTTTGTATGGAATAGTTGGCCCATAGGATACATGATATTGTTGAAAGGGGCGTGTGGAAAGGTATTCAATTAGTAAGGGGAGCTCCTACCATTTCACACACTTTCTTTGCAGATAATATGTTTTTGTTTGCAGAGGCAACTCTAGACCAGGTTCAGACCATCCAGGAAATCTTACATCAATTTGGTGATTATTCTAATAAGAGGGTTAATAACATCAGGACTAAGATTTTCTTTTCGAAGAATATTAGCTAGTTTTCCCAACAGCTGATTAGTAGAGAGTTTGGGTTTGGTGTTACACAAAATCTAGGCAAGTATCTGGGTTCACCTATTACCCATGGAAGGGTTAAGAAAAAAACTTATTCAGGTTTAATAAAGACTATAAGGAGCAAGCTATCATGGTGGAAGGTGAAGAACTTATATATGGCAGGTAGGATAACCCTGGCAAAGGCTTGTCTTCAATCTATCCAGTATTCCAAATGCAATCTACTCATATTTCAATTCATGTTTGTAATGAAATTGATAAATTAGTCAAAAATTTCATATGGGGCTCCTCAGGGGATACTAGGAAGGTTCACTGATAGATTGGCATACCTTGTGTTTGGATAAAGATTCTGGAGGTCTTAGAATTAGGAAAACATTGGAGAATGATACAACTTTTTATTATGAAACTCTGTTGGGAATTCCTAACTAAGGGAGATAGCCAATGGGTTTAGGTTTTAAAAGCTAAGAATTGTAAATATGGCATTTCACAATGGAAACCATGGGGGAATAAACCCAACCTCTGTAGTTTGGAGGTGTATGTGCAATACATGGGAATTGTTTTGGGAAGGGATTACCTATCTAATTGCTGATGGTTCCACAACTCCATTCTGGAGAGACAGATGGGTTAATGGTTTGAGTCCTTTATTTTACTATGCCTATCTAGAGCTTTCTGATGTTGTTATGTATGCGAAGTTGTGTGATTTTCTTCTTCTTTCTGGGGGATGAGATCTAGAGAAGCTTCGTTACTGGCTGTCGGTAGATGTTTGTGAGAGAATTAGAGCAATTCCTGCACCATCACCAAATAGAAGGGAAGATAAGATCAGCTGGCAATTTAACAAGAATGGTGAGTTTTTAGTGAAGGAAGTGTATCATTTGGCAGTGGATAATACCTTACATTGTAAACAAAATGGGTGCTATTGAACAAATCTCTGATATCTCCATAGCAAAAGGGCTGGGTGCAGTTGGGAGCCTCAAGATTCGGGTGTCTTGAAGCCCAACTGTGACGAAGTTGTAGATCCTGATTCTGGAAGAGCGTCTTCAGCATGTCTGATAGGAGGCGAGCGAGGTGCGTTTTGAGTAGAATTCCAAAGTGTTTTGGGTAGATGTCCTCAGGGTTTTTCAAAGACATAAGGTGGCTTTAGTTTTTAATTTAAATAGTTGGGTTTACTTTTAAATTCCAAAATGAGCTATCTATACAAAATTCTAAACTCTATGAATGACTCCTTTTGAAAAGGAGTTATCTATACAAAATTCTAAACTCTATGAACGACACGTGCATATCGAGATGGACAACCCGCGTCACTCACGTATCTCGAGGTAGACAACCCATGTAAACAACACGCACCCATATCGACGTGGACAACCCATGCAAACGTCACACATGTATATTGAGGTGGAGAATTCATGCAAATGCTAGGCACGTCTGTCGAGGTGGGCGACCCATACAACCTCGTGCAACTCATGCAACCTGTCGCAATCCATGCAAACTTCACGCACGTATATCGAGGTGGACAACTCATACAAACCTCGCCTAATCCATGCAAATCATGCAAATGTCACACACGTATTTCGAGGTGAACAGTACCCCATGTAACCTCGTAAAATTCAAGTAAATCATGCAAACGACTCGCACGTGTCTCGAGGTGGTAAAGCCAATGCAAACGTCACACACGTATCTCGTGGTTGACAACACATGGAAATGTCACGCATGTATGTCGAGGTGGGCGAGCCATGCATCTTCGTGCAAACCATTCAAACGTCACACACATATCTCGAGGTGTGGACAACTCATGCAACCTCGTGCAATCCATGCAAACCATGCGAATTTGAAGCACATATTTCGAGGTAGACAACACATGCAACCTACTGCAGTCCATGCAAACCATCCAAACGTCATGCACGTAACTCGAGGTAAATAACTAATGCAAACGCCAGACGCGTATCTCGAGGTGGACAATCCATGCAAACGTTATGCACGTATCTCGAGGAGACAACCCATGCATATCCACTTCAGACCATGCACCCCATGCAAACGTCACACACGTATCGCGAGGCGGACAACCCGTGCAACCCATAGTAACCATGCAACTCATCCTTTAAATTTTTGTCTTTCCCACGTGGACATCCACGTGTATGTCCACGTGTACCGAAAAACAAGAATAGCGCATTTTGAAAAGGCGCTATTCTTGTTTGTCTTTTCCACGTGGACATCCCACATGGACACCCAATACTATTTACACGAATAGTGCATGCGCTATTCGTGTAAATCGGCTCCAACCAATCCACGTGGAATCTGAAAAGACGCTATTCGTGTTATTTGTCCAACGTGGATCGGACACATGAATAGCGCCTCCACGTAAGCCGAAAATTTTTTCTCCCCTAATAGCACCTTTTCAAATTGTGATTTACCTTATTTGACGAATAAAAAGAAAGCCCAACTTATTTTACTCATTTAAACCACTTTTCACTGTACTTTTGTAGTTTTTTCAGATGTTCTCCATTAATGGCAGAATTGTGGTCCTCCTATTATAAAAAAAAATGGCAGAATTGTGGGGAATGAAAGCTTGGCTTGGAAATGCCACTTCAACTAGGGGTCCGACATTTTCTGGTTGAATTAGATTCATTGGAGGCAGTTAATCTCATCACCAAACAATGAGCATAAGAGTCATTTGATTCGAGAAATCCAAGAAACCTTATCTCAAGATAGGGGTATTTCTGTTCGTCACGTGTTCAGATAAGCCAACGTGTGTGCGGACACCTTAGCCAAAGAGGCGTTATTTACTGATCTTAGTAGGACATATGTTAGTCCTCCATCTAGTAATTGTATTTTATTAGCGCGAGATGCACATAGATCGCATATTTGATTAATGAAATCATGTTTTCTACCAAAAAAGGATCTCCTTTAATTAAAAAAAAGTTCTCTAATGAATAATATGAATCGGGACCTTTCTTTGACTTTTTTTCTGAATCTACAACTTTAAAGCTAACACTTATAAAAAAATTAAATATAAAATAAAAAGATAATGTAGCAGTGGAGATAATATTTACCCAAATAGTAGACATTAATTGAGGTAGATTAATTTCCTCTACTTTTATTCTTACCACCCCAGCTACGTACAATTTCACAATCCATATACATTTGCATAATTGAAGAGCATTATTCTTTTGGATTCAATCTCTATCCATCCTAACTGACATCCGTTCTCCCCCTTAATCTATGGTTGCATTGAAAATGTTGTTAGAGTTTAAGTCACATGTAAAAGTTGGGCTAGCTCTTATAATCATTTAAGTGTGCATGTAGCTCAACGATTTGGTATAAGGTTACTTGGTGTTCAAATCTCAAAAAAGCTAAGGGCTAGTTGTGGTTTATTTTTATTTTCTTTTGAGTTAAATATTTATTAATTTCTTTAAAAAGTTAGTTGGGATGACCTAAAAAAAAAAAAAAAAAAAAACCAAAAGTTGGGCTCGTTGATATATAAAAAAAATGTATTAATCTAACAGACCAATAATCCAAGTATCGAGAATCATAAGATTTATAAATTAATTGCTTCCTAAGCTAATATTGATGTTTTGTTTTTCCCCTATTTATAGCTACTACATTATTAGATGTTGTCTATAGGAAAGTTAGAAGGCTTATACAACAACAACAACAACAATTTCAAATTAGTTGGGTCGACTACATATAGATCAAACTTCTCATTTGTGTTTGATTTAGTACAATTAATGTGTTTGATCAATTTAAGAAGTGAAATTTTTCTTTGTTAGTAATTGTCAATATTTCATAACCATAAATCTTGGGGCCCCGGCATATAAGATGTTTTAGGTGTTATATTAAGGCTTATTTATACATGGTCCATAATTATATATTATTATGGTTTAGAATATATATATATATATATATATATATTTTTTCGGCCAAAGGGTTTAGCATTAATTAATTGATTCACACATGCGTGTGCATATCCACTTCATTTACTTTCTTTTTTTTGACAATTACCACATTTCATTTGGAAAAAAAGTATATAACTTTATACTCTTTCCAAGAGAAAAGGGTGGTAATTGTCAAGAAAAAAAATGTTCCTAATGATTATATATATTCTATTACCATGCAAATAATACATATCCTACTCTATCTCAAGATTTATCGATCAAGTACAGATAAGGCTCTTCGTGTTATCATTTAAATGCACTTGAATTGTGCAACTTCATTTTGTGATTAAAAGGAACATGTGACAATACACGTACAATTTCGTTGCCCATGTTTGATGTTCAATGAATCACATTATAGGATATATAATTTGTAGGCAATCTCTTTCGCATTTTCGTTTTTTCTTTGCTAAATCAGACTTAATTATAATCACCTATATGAACCATAATTAGATAGGGATTTGGAGACTCTGGAATGGCAAAAAGAATGTGTGCATGGATATATATTTAACATTGAGGAGCAAAAGTTACTTTGACCTCATAGAATTATTTGATTTTCGCTGAATCATATAGGGAAATTGAAGAGGAATTTGATGAAGGGAGCAGCTTATTATCATTGCCCGAAGATGGGTATGCATGGAAAAAATATGGCCAAAAGTTCATCAAAAATATTGGCAAAGTAAGGTAATGGCGCGCACATACATAATATTTCATTTAGTACCTATATATATACACACACACGCTAAAATTCTAACTAATCAATTATGTTTGCATCAATGATATACTATGATTACAGTTAACTACTTTCGCATATTATTTTACGTATGTGTATATAGGAGCTATTTTAGGTGTCAAAGAAGCGGTTGTGCGGCAAAGAAGAAAGCAGAATGGTCCCCCTGTGATGTCGCAAATGTAAGAATCATTTACGAAGGAAATCATTCACATCCAACGGAGTCTAGCTATTCATCACAAGAGGCCACTTCAGCTTCATCGGTTGCGAACCAGTACAATCTGTACAACCAAGTCTTTGGGCGACATAACAACACCTCCTAATTATTTAAGCAAAAGACTAGTCCAACGCGCTACTTGCTAGACATGAATTAACCAAGGCCCAACGTACTATTTTGTTAGATGTGCTGTGAATCAAGCATAACACATAATTAATTCGAGGCACGAATGTATAACAACACTCAAGTGCTTTATCTATACGTACGTACGCGTTTGATGTCCGAGTTTGGAGTCCTGAAGTGCATGCATGCAGCATTTTAATTTGCAAGCTAAATAAACTCTTAATATTTCGCTCGCGAGCCTATATAGATCTCTGCCAATACCGATATTGTCCTCACACCCTCGGGAAGCAGCCTACCCGCGACACATCTTCACAAGCCGCCTGCTCGTGTCACTACTTCGTGGGCCCGTGAGTTGAAGACAATTAAGTTGGGGATAATATCGGTACTAGTGGAGATCCCATGCCCGCGAAAAAGTGTCGCGGGCGGGTCGCTTGTCGATTTTATGCCCACGAGCGAAAAATTAATACACTACAAGAAAAATGATATTTAGAAACGGAATTAGCAACGGAATTAAGTTCCGTTGCTAAGAAAAAGTGGTTAGAGACGGAATTGAGACGGACTAATTCAGAGACGGAATAGAGAGAGATCAGAGACGGAAATAGAGACGGAATTAAATTCCGTCTCTAAATAATGGCGCCAACATTCCCACCAAAACTTTCTTTTTTTATAACCGTTCATCAAATCTCGAGATTCGTGCGTGCTTCGATCTAGGCCCCCCCAAAAATCGATCGTCCAAACTAAAGACCAAATGTCTTTCTCTCAGGTTGCGCTCTGGTCTCTCTCTCTCACCGCTAACCGCCTCTAATCGGCTCTCTGCTCTCTCTCCGGTCACCGCTCACCGCTCTCTGCTCTCATCGGTCACCGCTCTCTCATCGGTCATCTCCGCTCACCGCTCTCTGCTCTCTCTCTCTCTCACCGCTCTCTGCTCTCTGCTCGCTCTGTGCTCACCACTCCGCTCACCGCTCTATGCTCGTCGAGGACGTTCTCTCCCTCTCTCACCGCTCTCGGACCGACGTTTCCTAGCTCTCTCTCTCTCACCGCTCTCTCTCACCGAAATCTCTCTCCCAAACCCTAAATCTCTGCCGTCGCTGCGATTGCGGCTGCGACGAGGTCGTCGGCTCTGCCGTCGCCGCCGCTGCGGAGATTGGAGCCTCCGAAGCCCTAAGCCGTCGCCGACCTACGCCCCACCCTAAGCCGTCGCCGAACTAGTCAAGGTAACACCCTAAGCTGTTAGTCTTTTTTTGTTTTTTATTTTTGAATGGGTGTTACAATTTGGATTGAATGATAGGTTTATTAATTCCATTGATTCAAGGTCATGTTCCTGATAATCATGTTGTTCCTTATAATGCATGTCATCAATCTAAACAATATATATTGTCTTTTCCATTGAGTTTAGTCAAATCTACTTCTATTTTTCAATTACTTCATATCGATGTTTGGGGTCCTTATAGACAATCTTCTTTACAAGTTTCACATTACTTTTTTTACCATTGTTGATGATTTAGTCGATACACTTGGATTTTTTGATTGCCTGTAAGTCTTCTACACTTGGATTTTTTGATTGCCTGTAAGTCTTCTACATTACATATGATTGAGTAGTTTCTTGCCTATATTCACAATCACTTTTAAGTATCTGTCAAATATATCAGATCAGACAATGGTACTGAATTTGTAAATCAAGGATGTGCTTATTTATTCTCCAAGCTTGGGATTGTTCATCAGAGATCATCTCCTTACTCACCTCAATAGAATGGGGTTGTAGAGAGAAAGCATCGCCACCTATTACAAATTACTAGAGCCTTGATTTTTCAATTAGGATTGTCTAAAAGGTTTTGGGAGATGCCCTTTTCACGCTTACATATATTTTGAACAGATTGCCCTATCAAATTCTATAATGAAAGTCTCCTTTTCAAATTCTAAAAAAACAGATTCTAACTTCAATGACAACTTTATTATTCCATATGTTACATAACACACATGGTTGGTTGCTATAGCAAAAAATCGAAATTAAAATTTCACTCATAAGTCACAACACATGTATGTACTTAAACCGAAAGTTTCCCATTCACAATCAAATGTTATGTTTGATGGTTTTTTTTTCTTAATTTCAGGCTATTGGACATTAGAAACTAGCAGGATCAACCTTTTTTTTTTATTGCTGACAAGGCTGAGGATATTCTTCAACCTAAAGTGGTAAGTTGGAGCATACCATGAAGAATTCTCCTTAAATATTGTTAATTTATTAGATTTCCATTTTTCCAGTGCATATATTTTTTGATCCAAGTCCAATGGAGATATGTACAGAAATATTAAATACATGTTGATTCAAATAGATTCTAACCTTGCCTTAAAAAAAAAAAGATTCTAACTTCAATGACAACTTTATTATTCCATATGTTACATAACACACATGGTTGGTTGCTATAGCAAAAAATCAGAATTAAAATTTCACTCACAAGTCACAACACATGTATGTACTTAAACTGCAAGTTTCCCATTCACAATCAAATGTTATGTTTGATGGTTTTTTTTTTTCTTAATTTCAGGCTATTGGACATTAGAAACTAGCAGTTCATTACTTTTATTGGTATGCATTTGGTCTCTAAACTTTTATTGGTATTTTGTTAGGTTTCATGGCGGGCAGTGATCACCCTCCACTTCGAGGGCGCACATTACCTCAGGGCAGTCGAGGGATACCTTTAGGGGGACATCGTCCAGTCGTAAGAGGTGCAGCACAGACCTCTGGAACCGAAATACCGACTGGGCCTCATGGTCAGGCCACACGAGTGGGTCAAAGAGGTCGTGGCGGTCGAGGTCGTGGGTCGATTCCTGTATTATCGATTCCGACTTCTCGTTCAGTCGAGCATGAGTTACATTCAGCGTCACCTTCGCCTTCCATACCGTCCGCGTCGCCTGTACCATCAACATCGTCATCAAGAACTATACCAAATTGCCCGTTGCAGTCACCATCGCCTGTACCGACGAGGCCTGCACCTCCAGCCACCGCATCACCAGCAGCATCCCCATCTTATGACGGCAGAGCAGGCTTGCAGGTGACAGGCCCTCTGTGGGCACCTCAGAGGACAGGGACCGAGCCCCCTCGCGTGCAGCGGATCCCGATCACACTGATTGCCAATAATACGTAAGTTTGTATTTGATTCATATATGTACTTCTAATTATCGATGTAAATTATTAAAAAAGTTTTTAAGATGTTATGCATTTTCATGAAACACAGGGAGTTGCATCCTTCTCATTCTTGTGCACGGAGGATGACAAAAGTTTTCAAAAGATGGATGATTCCGATGGGTATTTTTGGAAGTCGATGCATCAATCATCATAAAGACCACTACTCGGCGCCAATGGAAGGTACGCATGACTAATAAATGTCTTAGGATTTATACTAGTTTTTCAATGTCTCGTAACAATTGCAATCGCCATTTTATAGGTATATTTTAGATGGGATGACGCGATTCACGAGGATCTCATTCGTGCGGCGTACGACACGCATGCAGGCACAAGGTACACCGCATTGATGCACAAGTTAAAGAAGAATCGTGTTCAGCCAAACTTTGTTACAGATGAGGCATGGAGAAGATACTTAGAGTACTAGGAGAGCGAGGACTTTCTTGCCAGGTCTAGGCAAGCGTCAACGAATAGGAACACTGAGGTCGAAGGACCTGGGACTGGACCCTCGAAGCATGGTGGTGGTTCGATGTCTTTTATGACTACCAATGAAAGATTGGTAAGTGTTTTTTTACACTCAAGTTTATTTTTTACATTTATACACTTGTTCACTATGCAATTGATTTGTGTTTGGTGAATATGAGTTCGCCGACCTACTACTAATTGACATATTTATGCTGAATTTATAACCGGTCCTGTATGCTGACTAATACATTAGTGCATATATCTCATTGTAAAGCTACACCCGACTTGATATATGGTTGTGTTCCCCCTCTTTGCATATATCTCACTTAATTTTTAGGGATTTAATCATTTGGTGCAATTTTTTTTCTCAAATAAAAAAAATTCCTTTTTTTTGTTCTTGATTTTTTTTAATTTACATGGGAAATCGAGCTTGTTTGGTGCCTGAAATTCCGGGAAAGAATTAGTTGATGAAGGAAATACATTGCTTATTTATTTCTTCATTTTCTTGCAGATGGAGTTCTCACTCTTTTGACTACAGGTGGGTTTTGTTTTTCTTTCAAGGAATTATGTTTGGAAAGATTATGTAGTTAATCCTTTAGTCCGTAAAGAGGTCCTAGGACAGTCTAGATAAATTTTAAATTTTAATCTTTGAATTCTTCTAACAAATTGCTGTACTCAAGAATCTTCTCGGTTCTCAATCTAATGGGAGGCAAGTAGCCAATAAACTCCCTATGGTTAGGCTGGAAAGGAAATGCTAATGCAATCCACATATTTTGGGGAAGGGTGAATTGGAATTGTAATTCACCGAAATCTGACAAAGTACATTTCCTTGGTACTTCACTGATAACTCTATTTCCAATCTTGTCAATATCATTTTTGGATAGTGTAGGACTTTCTGATGAAGAGATCTACCAGTATTGCTTAAATTTAAAGGAACATGTTACTTCCAGAAGGTCAACGAGTTTACCTTCAAGGTCTAAGCATGGCCAAAAATTTAGGTATGCATTTATTCACTAAATTTAGAAGGTTTAGATGTATTTACTGTGATTACTTGGCTTTTCTTTTTTGCAGTGGGACTGAAATAACTTTGTGCACTTACGAAAGCATTAATAACTTAGTCGCTGGGTTCACTTGCTTCCTTCAAAAGGTTCAGCATGCCTCACTTGTCTTTGGTTCTGTTCTAGAGTTGTAGAGGGAAATCGATGGATGCTTTGTCTTGAAATTAGCTATGAACATATCATGTTGTGTATTCATGATTTGTTAGCAATTACTCTTCCTCGTGGGTGGCATGCATTTAGAGGCTTGCTTTATATTATTTGCAGCACTCATTTTCTAGACTTTTGGATCTTCACATGTGAAGTTGTATTTGTTACCTTAGTATTTTTAGTGCCATAACTTCCTGAAATGCTATATATTATTTGCAACACTCATTTTCTAGACTTTGTGTCAAGTGTTCTTTTTAAGCTGTATTGCATTTTATCTTTGTTCAATGTTTCGACTAACTTCATTGTATTTTCTATACCTTCTGCAGATGCTAATCTTAAAAATTCCTATAAGTTCTTTGCCAAGAGTGTCTGTTCTCTGAATTTAAAGATTATGTTCTGAAGCATGGGAATACTTTAGATAAACAATGCCAATCTTGCTTCTCAAACAGGTTCGTAGTTCAGGGACTAATCTGCGATTTTTTATCTATCCAAATTTTTTGATGTTTCTGCATTATTTTACTTTATTACTAAAAATTTTATCTGTGGCGTGGAACCGCCATTAGATCGTCTACTTAAGCTCGCTAACTGTTCCATTGCAATGCGCCATGTTACCCATTCAGTAATTGTGCAGCTGTGTTAATGATTAGTACTTTTCAAAAGCCTCCACTTGACAACTTGAAGCTCAATATATATTTTTTTTGTTGTCAAATTTAAAGAAATTGTACCCTCACAAGACACTTCTCTTAGCTTCTAAAATCGTGATGATCATCCTCATCCATGAAGCATCGTATTCTCTTTGTAGTGATCTCATAAAGATTGGAACCGCAAGTGATTCTCTTTAGTGGGTTTCGTGCTCATTATTATTTCAATAAAGAATAAGGAGGGCCATTAGAGTCATAGACTCAAAGATAATGTTCAGGCAAGACCTTGGGAGCTAAGATTCGCTTTTTAGGCTCCTTCCAAAATTATAGTAAACGTTTATTGCTGCTCATAGACTGCCTAGACCATCTTGGATTTAGTGTTTGATTACCAACTTCACTGATCTTTAGGCCATGGAAGATAATTTGAAGATCTCCCAGGGCAATTTGGAGCTCTCATGCGAAAGCTATAGTAAAGGCTTAGGTGCATAATCTCCAATAACATCTTGCAAATGTCTTGCTTTCCAAAATTATTGAATCAAATGATCTTAAATGCAAACAAGTGGTGCTTTTCTCACCATTGGGAACTTCAATCTTATGTCGCATCTTTTTCTTTTTATTCAACATTCTTTTTATGAATGGGGTTATCTTATATGAACTCGCTTGTCCAGGTTTTCTATTTCCAGAATTTTCTCTATGCCCAATTTCCTCATCGCTTCTCGCCACTGGCAAGCATTGATTGGAAAAGTTTTGGTTTGAATGTCAAAAGCAGTGCCATTGACGAAGATGGCGATGCAGTGCTGGAATGGGAGAACTTGCCACCATTAGTGCATATATCTCATTGTAAAGCTGCACCGACTTGATATATGGTTGTGTTCCCCCTCTTTTGCTATCCCTTTTGAGTTAACTGAGTAGCTATGTACATGATCTATTTACTTATCTATGATGTTGAATTTCATGTAAATGTGCTATCCTGACACTGTTGCTATAGATTGTATAAGGCCTTTTTGTGCATATTTAGAGGATTGGAAGTTTTTTTTGGTGGTTGTTGAACAATAGGATTGATGGTTTTTGTGCATACTTAGAAATTTGGAACATTTATTAAACTTGACAAGCTTTCGTGGATATATAAATCTTTTTCAATGTCGAATTGTACATTTTTTTCTCTCATTTGAATATTTGTTGTTGATATATATCGTCAATGTATGTATGTCAAATTCTGCTTTTTTGGGGGATGTTAGCACCCCCAAGGAATTGTTGGAGGGGGTGCAGGCAATGGAGTAGGTCCTATGGTTGTATTTTCAGGTTTAGAGGTTATGGAGAACCAATTGGATTAAGCTTAGGTTTGAAAACTAAACAAAGCAGAATTGAGACGGATTAGCAACGAATTCGAGAGATTCCGTTGCTATTCCGTCTCTAATTTTCGAGGAATAGATGCATGAATCAAAACGAACGATCGAGACATAATTATTGGATTCCGTCTCGATCCGTTTAATCGAAGACGGATCGAGACGGAATATAATAATTTCGTCTCGATCCGTTATATCGAGACGGATCAGAGACGAAATCCAATAATTCCGTCTCTGATCCATTGCTAATCAGAGACGGATCAGAGACGAAATTTTGCATTCCGTCTCTGATCCGTCTCTGATTAGCAACGAATCAGAGATGGAATGCAATTACAATTATACCCTTTAGAAGAATTTCCATTTCTGTTCCGTCTTTGTTCCGTTTCTAAATTCAGTATCTAATCCGTCTCTAATCAGCAACGGAAACACATTTCCGTTGTTGATTGAATCAGCGACGACGATTTTAGAGACGGAATAGATTCCGTCTCTGTTCCGTTGCAGAATTGAATTAGAGACGAAATTTATGCTAATCAGAGACGAAAATTTTCGTTTCTGATCTGCTGTTTTTTTGTAGTGATATGGTATGAGAGCCGACAATTCGACCGACACCTGTCGAAACGACAACGAACAACTTGATCATAAATTTTGGTCCAAAGTGGAGCGTTGAAGACGAGTGGATCGAAAAGTTAGTCCCACATCATCTCATATATAACGACCCTTACCCTTAACTAGGTGATTAGCCTTAATCCGAACGCTAATTAATCTAGATTATATTTGTGGTTAAGTCCGGCTTGTCTCGAATAACTAGCGCGTGTGTGTGTTTGTAATGTTGAATTGTGTTTGTTTGATGTATAACATACTATAGGTTATTAATGTAAATTAATATAGAGCCTATAGTCTGAAAATAAATAACTAATAAATTTTTAGTTTGCCTAGTGTCACACGAGAGTCGTGAGTCATGGCTATCACGCGTGGGACGTGGGATAGTGTGCACACCGGAGTGTATTCATTTACGTTGGTGTATATATATATGGCAAAGATTAAGGGTTAATGATGGGATTAGGCCGGGGTGGTGCCCTGTTTTGGGAAAGGGACCGTTACGGTTGGTATCAGACCGTAGGTTTAGCGAACTTTTTGGTTAAATGGATTATGAGACCAATAAAGTTGGTATCAGAGCCAATGTTCTTGATAAGTATCGAATAAGACTTGAATAGAACACAAACCTTAGAGTGAAAATCAGTCGATTCAAACTTAGAAACTATTAGTTGAGAAGTGAGCGAAAGTGAGGTGGGGATTTGTATATGTACATGTTATGTTGTATATGTATATATACGATATTTACGTAGTAGCGAATTTCTCATTTGCAATCAACTTGCAGACGTTGATAGATCAGCGCGAGGGCGGAGATGGTGATGCCAACGACAATCAACCTTTCGTTTCGACCGAGGATTTTCAGAGGCTATTTGATCGAGTCGTCGCACAGAGTCAGCAGTTGACCCAGCTGATTACGTTTATGACGACTCACTTCGCTACTCCTACACCGATCATCGCCACAACTACTATGACTACTGCAGGGGTACGACTATGTGCACCCCACAAATTGATTTGGGTAAACCACTTAATTTTTTTCTCTTCATTTCTTAAAATGCCCTAAAGTCAAATGACACTTTTACCTTTTCCAAATCCCAAAATGATCATCTTCTTCCCATCTTGTGCACCCTACACTAGTTTCCACACTTTGACCCGACGATTTTTCTAAGGACCGGTGACACGAAGTTGCGCTTTCGGTCACCACGAACATCGTAAGAGTTGATTTCTTCATTTTTATTCTTTGAAAACGTGGATTTGCAATGTTTTGTTATTCAGTTCATGGTGTTTGAAATTTTGGATTTGTGTTGTTAAGGCATTATTGCTTTGCTTTCTTTGGCGGATTTTTAGCATAAGTAATGGAGCAAAAACGTGTGGAAGTGACGAACGTGCAAGATGGGGAGATATTGATTGATGTTTTTTGACATTTTTTAATGTTTCAGATACACATTGGTGCCCAGATTCTGCACTGCTGTTCGGTCCTGCGAGGTCGATTGGATATCATCTGTTCGGTCGTGCGAAACCGAATACTTTAAGGTCGGTCAACACAGACCGAATAATTTCAATTTGTTCGGTTTGTAAGCAACCAAACATATAATATCTAATTAGTATATGCTTACCGATGGAGCTTATTTTTTAAATATGTTTGATATTTTTTTTGGTTTTTGATTAAGAGTCTATTTTAATGGTGTTATTAACCATTTTGCAGGGAGATTTATGTTCTACTTCATATGTTGACCACACTTTGGAGTTCACTCCCAACAGCCCATTCGTGTTCGCCAGATACCATTTTACCAACTGCGAGCCATGATTGATACATCTCAGGAGAGGCCATTCCTGAAAAATATTAGGGTCAGTACGAGCAATATATATATCCAAAACTAATAATAAGTAAGAAAACTTGAAAACAATTAAGAAATACTATGTTCGGTTTGAACAAATCGAACTAAAGTCATTTAGTCGGTCTAAGGTAACCGAGTGAAATACATTCACTCGGTTGACACCAACCCAACAGATGGACTTTGTTCAGTTTGTTCAAACCGAACATACCATTACTAACAAATTTTGAAAATTTTGTACTTACTATTACATATTAATGTAATTAAACTCGTACCTCGTCATTCCATATCGCAGCCGCGACATGGTTGTTAAAACTCTTCGATACCATCTCGGTGTGGAAGGGTCATCTGTTGGCTTCTTGCCTTTGGGGGTTCTCGGCTTGGCCTTGCTGCCACCCTTCGCAACAGCCCTTTTCCCCACTACAAATAGAATGTCAACATCAACATAAACTAATTACTCAAACAATTTTAAAAACAAAACATTATAGCTCTTCATAACAGATGGTTTGGTTAACAAGGACCAAATATAACTCAACTGGTCAATGGATATGAATCGAGCAAAAAGCTCTTCATCGGGCAAGGCCAACCGAATCAATGATTCTCAATTGGTGATATTTGACCGAACAAATAGCCTATCGACCTAACCCACAACAATTACTCATTATAAAACAAAGAAGAAGATAAACTTATCAACAAATTGCTACAACTAGGTATGATCATTAACTCTCAAATACCCTAACACTCATCAACAAATTGATACAGCTAGTACTAATTGGGTTAAGTCCACTGAATGAATTTTGTTCCCTCGGTCTCAGACCAACGAATGAATTCTTTCCATTCGGTGTTAGTATACCGAATAAATCTGAATTGGTTTAACATGATCGATTAACACTACGAGTTCGGTGATGTGTGACCGAATGAGACTATACAGATCAAAATTAATTTAAAACCTCTAAGTGCGGTTGAGTCTCGTATTACCAACAAATATAAACCAACTATAATTTCTCAGAAATGAAATAAACCTACCAATCACATCCAGAAACGCAAAATACCTAAATCTACCAAATGACATTCAACTCACATTTGAATAAACGAATTCAATCACATTAAAGGACACATACGACAATGAACGCTTAGATAAAAACAATTAATCATCGATTCAACATCCAAATTCAACAAATACGTGAAATCTTACCTTCCAAATTCGATAACACTTCGAGGCCTAGAACGGAAAACACTCTGCAACAATGAAGACCTCGACGTCGGACAGCCTGAGGAATGCATGAATGCGTCGAGATCAAGTTGATGCGAATATGAAAAGCCCTCTGCACCTTCAACGAAAATCGAGTTTACCAGTATGTCTTCTTCTTCCCCTCTTCTATATTTCGAGCAGTTCGAATCGAATGCTGTATGTGGGGTGCGCTGGGGGTACTTTGGGAAATTGTTCAATTTTTTTGGGTGCCCACATCCTTAATAGGTGTGCCCTCATCTTGTGGTTTGCCCATATGAATTTGTAGGATGCACATAGCCGCACCCTACTGCAGTGCCTTCGGCACCAGAGCCATCTGTAGCACCGGCTGCACCCGCGGTATGTGAGTTACCCGTTATTGCACTTTTAGCTATTGTTCCCATCGAGACTACGCGGAAACCCACCAGTTTTGTGATGTTTAAAAACTTCTAAAGCCTCATATTTAAACTTTAAAAGATAAACATAACAAAATCTTGTTTAGTAATCTATAAAAGTAAAAATTGCCACCTCTAGTTTGAACGAATTTCAAATCACACAAATTAGTGCGAATTAGTTCGAGAGGTTCAATTTTTCTTTCAACTGATGTAAATGGTGTTTTTGCCAATTTGGCTTCTACATATATTTTATATTTGACTTTTGAGTCAATATGATGATTAGGTATTAATTTCAAATTCATTAGCTTTTTTTAATGAATTATGATTAACATGTCCTTATCGATCATGCAATAGACAAGAAGAGTCCACCAAGTAAACCAAAGCATTCACTTTATTATTTTCAAGATTATACGAATAACCATCCTTACATTCATTTTGAACAACCTATTGTTCAAATAACCTCTTCCAATAAACTCCTCACTCTTAGTGAATACAAAATTTTCAAACTCAAATACTATTTTGAACCCATGTTTGGTGAGGAGTGAACTAGTTATCAAATTCTTCATAATATCAGAAACATGTAGGACATTTACTAGCTTCAACTCTTTTCCTAAAGCCATCTTCAGAACAACACAACCAAGGCCTTCAACACAAGATTTTGCATGGTTACCCATGATCAAATCACGCCCATACCCTCAAATTGGAATGTATCTTGAAAACATACTCCTATCGTTGTATACATGTGTTGCCCCTTGTCCACGTACCACCCGTTAGGTTGGTCGACAGTGTTTGCTTCAAAATAAACAAGAAGCAACGTCAAGTCGGATGCTCATTTGGGAAGGGCTTGTTCAGAAAACCTTGCTTCATATTTGCTTTTTCCCTTGGAGCGATAATCATTGGACTTATGTCCATACTTGATGCAGATGAAGCACTTCCCTTGGCATGAACTTGATTTATCTTAGACTTGAAGAATTTGATCCTACTTTCACCAACTTGAGAACAAACCAGCCATTAAAACACTCCAGCCCTATTTTTTTCTCTCTTGCTTGTCATGCATGTTGATGAGAAGGTGTATAGTATAATATATATACTAACCTATTCTTTAATTCTTGGCCATTCATTCTTTGTCAGATCTAATGGCTCACAATCACTCCTACCATCACTACAACACTCACACTAACACCAAAAGTGCACTCACATCTCATGATATCTTGTGTTGACGCATCTGTCGAGGTATATCAAGGGTTATTGATTTATGTATTATGTTGTAGTTACCACTTAGGCTATTTAAATTGATAAAACTGACCACCATAGACTTATGGAGTAATTAAGTTGGTTTCATTAATTCATTCATTCTAAATAAATGACTCACCATGTCACTCTGCCCCAGTCCCACGTCTGCATGCATCTCGAGGCGTGTCCCCGCTAACGTCTCGACACCTACAAATATGTATAATGACTTAAATAGTCTACATAAATACATTACACTAGGAAAGCATCATAACAAATATAAAAAAAAGACCTCGTTAACATACTTCGGTATGCGTGTGTATCATGATGTGGGTCCCACGGTATGGGTCGGTGATCATGTTTAAGGAATTAAAAACGATTATAAATTTTAGGCTGTTACACATATCTAACAATGTGACGGTACTCAGTTTGCCTCGGAGTTTAGGGTCGTCACAGTTGGTTAGGCAGGGTACTCGCACAATTGCGCTTTAGGCAAAAATTTTTATACTTTAGGTAGGGTACCCATACAGTTGTTCAATATATGGAGAGATGCCACTACCTTTTATAGTTGGTTGGGGACTTGGCTTCTATGGAGCATGATTGGGTTCATTATTTTGGAGTAGGACTCAGAGATGAGATAGCAGATGTAGTAGTATCAAGCGGAGCTCGTACACTACAAGAGATTTATGAGAGGGCCTTAGCCCATGAGACTTACCTTCTTTCCTATGCCGTGATGACCACATCGCACCTACCATCAGGATTGTCTGGACGCAACACTAGGTCTGATAGGAAGGGGAAGAGGAGCAGAGATGAAAGGGATAGATGGGGATAGTGGCCCAAGTATAATGACTAGCAAGCGATTAACGCCCATGTTATAGTACCCGCACAGCCAGTGCAGACGTCAGGTGGTAGTTATACAAAACACCAGGGACGAAGGCCGACTCATAATAAGAGGGGCATAGACTAAAGACAATATCATCAGGGTTAGGGCCAGAGGTCAGCAAGTGGTCGGGGTTAGGGGTCAAGGCGCAAACATGTTATTGTTTCTGATGCAGACAACTTTGACACATTAAGAAGGATTTCCCGAAAGCTTCAGTAGCACTGATTTCATCACCACCAGTTCAAGCAAGGGAGCGGGCACATGCGGTAGCGTAGCCGGACCGCGAGGCTATCAAACTGCTCGACGAGGGTATGATTTTGATTTATGGCCCTTTTATGCATACACTTATTGATCCTGGTTCCACTGTATCATTTATTTATGGATGTATGGTGTGGTAGCCCCAAATCCTAGGCCGCCTTGCTACCCGCCACGTCACATCCCACATCACCAAGTCTTGCCACGTTATGGCCCGCTTATCCTTGACGTTCCGCGACCTACTTGGCTACTTACACTTTTCCATTTAATCATAACTTAGCTAATTAACTTCCATATAACTATTAATGATTTTATTAGCCTGAATCAATTTATCAATTTATAATGAGATTTTGCAGCGAAAGTCTTAATTTAAGTAAGTTATACATTATTAAAAAAATCATAAGTAGTGGAAAACCCGACAAAAGATACCATATATATCAAGGCGAGTTAAGTATAACAAAAGTTCCATATACATGTAATCAGTGTTCTATGGTTCCCAAAACCCAACAAAAGTAAAATAAATACATACTGATATCACACATGAGTTGGCTCCACAATCTCAGTGGTAGTTGCCCAGTACCTCCTTGGCCTTGCCCTTGCTCGTCGAAGGATCTACACTCTTTCACCCAATAAATACATTGACGAGTCCAGCGAGTAAAATTCCAAGAGAAGTCGACAAAATATTCATGAAATAAAACTGATAAACTACGAGACATGCGAATATAACACCTGACAATAGTATGTTATATTCCCATGAATGTAAGCAGCACACGACAAGCAAAAGCAGTAGCGTGAAATAAATAAACAACATATACCAATTAAACTAGTTCTGAAATAAAGCATTAATCGATAAACATCTATATAATCACGAGAAAACCCTGACCTACACCAGCCAGTAATCGATAAATTGAATAGGAACCACATATATACTTACAGGCTTACAGTAGCTAAACCCCAACTTTAGTAAATTGCATGGTCCCTTCCCGAAACTGTTGCATATCAGGACCACCCTAATCCCTCCCGACAGTCGTAGATATATTCTACTACCATCGACACGAGCACTATCACAAGTAAGTCGTGCATGCGATTTAGCCACAACCAATATATATGCACACCGAAATAGGAGTGAAAACCCAATGTGTGCCCACCAACAGTCACACATGAAAAACAAAATCGATAAACCAATTCATGAATTCTGTGAGGCATTCTAATGGGTTTACGTACCTCAACACATGCTTCTACTCCCCCGGACACCCGAATCTGACCCGACAAGCTCCCCGATACCCAAGATACAGTTTCCTAAGTCCTTGAAGTTAGTTAAGTGTGTTTATTGTGTATTCAAATTGGTTGAATATGTTTCAAATTGATCTTCCCAAATCAGCCATAAAGACTAAATTAAGTCTCAATTTCAGTCTTATGTTACAACACATTTTTAGGCATGAAATGGTCCAAATCTTGAAATCCTCCACTAGTACAAAGATCGTCGGTCTCAATCTTAGATTTCTAAAAAGGTTTAGTTTGCAAAATCCCAATTTAAAATGAAAGATATATCATGATTCTACTAAAGATAGTTCTAATTGGAACCTAATCCAACCAACGAACATAGAAAATCTATTCCTCCCAATCTATATTTTCAAAAAAGGTGGTTTTTGGTTAGTAGGCAGAAAACATATCCAAATACAACATAATAATAGATCAGCTCATATAGATAAGTAGTTAGGGAGTTATGCCTTTAACAAGTTTTGTTTCAAAACTTTTCTTCTGAATTCCAGCACCTACTTGTAGAGCACTTTTGAACATGAAAACAATTGAATTACAATATCTCCAGTTAAGCAAAGCTGTTACCCTTTGAGCAAGCTTTCAAATGTCACATGTTTGGGTCAATTTAGATCTAAAATGAGCAAGTTATGACCAAATTACTTAGGCTAATTCCTAATATAACATGCAGAATTCTAGTTTTGGTCTTGCAACTTCAAAAATTCATATCTTTATGATTTCAATCCAAATTAAAAACTTCAATATAGCTGGGTTATCGGCTTCAAATGAGGAATCCAAATATATAAACCAATTGCAAATATTCAATCGTCTATGGTCTGGAATTAGCCAAAACCCAAAAATGATTTCAATCTGACATAAATAGATTGTACCTAGTTGATGTACCACATAGCTTTAGAAATTCTCACCAATCTTCCATAGATTCCTTCTCTCCATCAACCTCCTTATTCTCCAACAAGTTCTCTTGATTCATAAGTTGAAAATTAAAATGGTTTCCTTGCATGTATTGATCTTATATATTAAGGTAATATTGATTCCTAGCCATTGATCTCCATGTATTTACATATCTCGAAGCTTATCTAATGATCCACATCTTGACATGTATCCCACTAGCTCCCACTAACCCAATCAAAGTGAGACTAATTTGCTACTCACATGGTTATTAGATGTGTCAACACGTATCTCCAGGACAATCTCATGGTTTCTAATTTAAATAACCAAACTATAGGCATTGATTTATTTGATTCAATTACATTAGCTTAGGCCCATTATAATATATATGGTTAGTGTTTTTATTCACCAAATTGACAAACTTTGTCCACTAACCCTCGACTACCTGACACTCGATGCCCCACGTCTCGACACACAATTCGAGGTATGCCATAGCCTATTATTTTAATTGAATTTTACTTGGCCTATAGTCACATTACCCATTTTAATTGATTAACTAGTCATCGTAACAAGGATTAGTCTAGTTTCTCAGTGTACCCATAGTTTATCTATCTGACACCCGCGTTGACACGCCTTTCGAGATGAACATCCGTCACATAAACTCGCCTAATAGCAACATACACACATACGGTGCAATAGAATAATAATTCTTTAAACACCACATATACACAACCACCATCCATAAATAACATATTTCCTCGGTTCTCGTATCCGAGTCAGCCGAGTTGTCCACATAATGCCCGAATTACAACTGTTAATCCTCGAAATTAACGCTAATCCTGGTTTAATTAATTTGGGCCATTACAATTCTTCTCAAGTAGGAGAATTTCGTCTTCGAAATTTAAATATCGAGTATACTTTTGTGTAACTATCATATCCCCATGTGACCATGCCTCACACATTGATAGTCCTTTTCTACAGTCCCTTGAACACCTCCACTACTTCATCACAGGGATGTAGTGTTACCCTGAGACATAAGCACGTGTTGCCGAGGTGGTCAAAATCAGTTACTCTATTCCCAACATCCCGCAACCTATTCTCAGTTTGGTTTTCGTGTTCAAGTTTCCCTAACCCAGTTACATAACATCAGTAATTGTAAACCTCTCCTATCATGTATCCCAATATAATAGTCCTAAACAACCATCACATACCATGACAATCCCATGCCATGCCTTATCCTCCCTTACTCATCATGACAATCCCATGTCATGCCACAACTTGCTCTTACACACCATGACAATCCCATGCCATGCTACAACCTAACCTTACACACCATGACAATTCCACACCATGCTACGACCTATGACAATCATATGCCATAATACAATAATCTATCATGCGTACATGAACTTAAGCTGTAATGATTAAAAATTCAAAAACTCACATACCCTGAACCCGCTGCTGGGACATTTCCCGGCCTGGCTCAGTCACCACGTGCGCCAGCTCTCGAGTCTGCACCGCTGTCATTACTGCTGGAGTTACTGATCTCTTGGAAAAATCTCTTTTGATGTCCCCCTCTTGTCCACACTGCCAACATGCAATCGAAAAACCATATCCTTACCTTCGACCCTGACTCTACGATCTTCAGTCCCGCCTCCCTGGTCATGTACCTATCTCAGCGGCGGCGCTGGTAATGCAGGTACAACATAAGCTCTAGTTGCCTGATCATCATCCCTACGGTCTCCACCGTACTGTCTATCCTATCTATCATCTTGATCTTTCTGTCTCTTCTATCCAGTCTGTACCTCAGAACTAGTAATACGCGTACCCTCTTTCTGCATCAAGAAGGTCTCGTGTGCCAAAGCTCGATCAAATATCTCCTGCAAAGTGCAAGCTCCAGATGATACCACTGCCTCAGCAATCCTATCATCAGCCCCTCGTGTGAAGTATTATATCTGTAGTCGCTCAGTCCAAGCCACATCCATAGCGAACTGAAGTAAATATAAGAATCACTCTATATATTGTATTAACGTCCGACTACCCTGTCTCAGGGTCAGAAACTCCTCCTTCAATCTCAACCTCACCTCCATGGGTATATACTGGTCGTAGAACAACTCTCTGAACTCAGCCCACGTCGTTGGCTCTGGATGAGTATCCGTATACGTAGTCCACCAGACTGCTGCATGACCTCTCAAGCATGCTCTAGAAAGACGCGTCTAAATGCTCTAATCAGCTTATGGAAAAGCTGATGAGACACTATCCACTTCCTTGCCTCCTCAAGGTCACCGCCTCCGTAGAAGAAACCTGGCTGGAACTTCAAGAACTCCCTCAACATCTTCACTTCTGTGGCCAAAATAGATCCTGACGTAGTAGCAGTCGTCTACCTGTAGTCGTGGGTGGAGGCGTAGGGATTCGGCGTCTCCAGTGGAACAACAACAACTATAGCTTTCTCTATCCCTGTTTCTTCGTAGCAACTCTCTCCACTAGTGTATGGGGAACAACCGGGGCGACAACTGTCCCGGTACATACTGTAAATACTCCTGAGTCTAGGGGTGTTGCAACCACTTTAACAAGCGTCGTCAGTGTAGAGGTCTGATCCCATAACAATCATAAGCCATCTAAGTCTCATGAGTAGACAGTCGATCCTCTACACTCGTCATAACAAGGAAATCCCTAGCCGCATCGCTAGTCTATCCAGTCTCATGAGGCGTACCAGATTGTCCATCCATGATCTGCATCGTGAAGCGTGCTCTAAACCGACCTCGATATATATAGACATATATCCTATATGTAACAAAATATAACATGTATATAAACCTATCACTACCCATCTTAAGTCTGCTTCCCAACTAAAGTTCTAAGTCATGATTAGCGGGTTTCCACTCTAAGGTTTATTTGTTTCAGTTTTATTCTCTTTCCTTTAAACTACTCCCGAGGCTTCCTCAAAACCTCGCTCTGATACAAAACTTTGGCAGCCCCAAATTTCAGGCCGCCTTGCTACTCGCCATGTTGCATCTCACGTCACCAAGCATTGCCACATCATGGCCCGCTTATCCTTAACGTTTCGTAACCTACCTGGCTACTTACACTTTCCCATTTAATCCTAACTTAGCTAATTAATTTCCGTATAATTATTAATGATTTCATTAGCTCGTTAATCAATTTATCAAGTTATAATGAAATTTTACAGCAGAAATCTTAATTTAAGGTAGTTATATAGTATTCAACAATCCTAAGTAGTGGAAAACCCTGCAAAAGATACCACGTATATATCAAGGTGAGTTAAGTATAACAAAGCTCCATATACATGTAATCATTGTTCTATGGTCCACAAAACCTAACAAAAGTAAAATAAATATGTACTGATATCACACACGAGCTGGCTCTACAATCTCAGAGGTAGTTGCCTAATACTTCCTTGCCCTTGCCTTTGCTCGTCGAAGGATCTGCACTCAGTCACCCAACAAATACAGTGATAAGTCCAGTGAGTAAAATCCCAAGAGAAGTCCACACAATATTCATGAAATAAAACTGATAAACTACGAGACATGCGAATATAACACCTGACAACAATATGTCATATTCCCATGAATGTAAGCAACACACGATAAGCAAAAGTAGTAGCATGAAATAAATAAACATCATATACCAATTAAACTTGTTCATAAATAAAGCATTAATCAGTAAACATCCATATAATCACGAGAAAACCCTGACCTACACCAACCAGTAATCGATAATTGAATAGGAACCACGTATATACTTACAGGCGTACAGTGGCTAAACCCTAACTTCCGTAAATGACATGGTCCCTTCCCGAGGTTGTTACACATCGGGACCACCCTAATCCCTCATGACAGTCATAGATATATTCTACTGCTATCAATATGAGCACTATCACAAGTAACCCGTGCATGCGATTTCGCCAGAACCAATATATATGCACACCGAAATAGGAGTTAAAATCCCATGTGTGCCCACCAGCAGTCACACATGAAAAGCGAAATCGATAAAACCAAATCATGAATTCTGTAAGGCATTCCAATGGGTTTACTCACCTCAACACACGCTCCGACTCCCAGATCCCAGAATTTGACCCGAAAAGCTTTCCGATACCCGAGCTACGTTCCCCTAATTCCTTGAAGTCAGTTAAGTGTGTTTATTATGTATTCAAATTGGTTGAATATGTTTCAAATTGAATTTCCAAAATCAGCCCTAAAGACTAAATTAAGTCTCAATTTCAGTTTTATGTTACAACCCATTTTTAGGCACGAAATGGTCCAAACCTCGAAATCCTCCACCAACAAAAAGATTTTTGGTCTCTATCTTAGCTTTTTGAAAAGGTTTATTTTGCGAAATTTCGATTTAAAATGAAAGAGATATCATGATTCTACTAAACATAGCTCTAATTGGAACCTAACTCGACTAGCAGACATAGAAAATCTATTCCTCCGAATCTATATTTCCAAAAAAGATGATCTTTGGTCACAAGGCAGCAAACATACCTAAATACAACATACTAAAAGATCAACTCTTTTGGATAATTAGTTAGGGAGTTATGCTTTTAACAAATTTACTTTCAAAACGTTTCTTCTGAATTCCAGCACCTACTTGTAGAGCACTTTTGGACATAAAAACAATTGAAGCACAACATCTTGTGTTAAGAAAAGTTGTTATCCTTTTAGTAAGCTTTTAAATGCCACTAGTTTGGGTCGATTTGGATCTAAAGTGAGCAATTCATGACTAAATTACATAGGCTAATTTCTAATATAACATGCAGAATTCTAGTTTTGGTCTTGCAACTTCAAAAATTCATATCTTTATGATTTCAAATCCAAATTAAAAACTTCAATATAGCTGGATTATCAAATTCAAATGAGGAATCCACATATATAAACCAATTGCAAATATTTAATCATCTACCCTATGGAATTAGCCAAAAATCAGAAATGATTTCAATCTGACATAAATAGATGTGTACCTAGTTGATGTACCACCTAGCTTGAGAAATTATCACCAATCTTCCATGGACTCCTTCTCTCCAACAACCTACTTCTTCTCGAGCAAGTTCTCTTGATTCATAAGTTGAAAATGAAAATGGTTTCCTTGCATGTGTTGATCTTATATATTAAGGTAATATTGATTCATAGCCATTGATCTCCATGTATTTTCGTATCTCGAAGCTCATCTAATGATCCACACTTTGAAATGTATCCCACTAACTCCCACTAACCCAATCAAAGTGACACTAATTTGTTACTTACATGGTTCCTAGATGTATCAACACGTATCTCTAGGACAATCTCATGGTTTTTAATTTAAATAACCAAACTATAGACATTGATTTATTTGATTCAATTACATTAGCTTAGGCCCATTATAATATATATGGTTAGTGTTTTTATTTACCAAATCGAAAAATTTTGGATCCCACTAACCGTCGACTACTCGGCACTCGATGCCTCGCGTCTTGGCATGCAATTCGAGGTACGCTATAGCCTATTGTTTTATAGAATTTTAGTTGGCCTATGGTCAGATTACCCATTTTAATTGATTAACTAGTAATCTTGACATGGATTAGTCTAGTTTCCCAGTGTACCCGTAGTTCGCCTATCCAACACTCGTGTTGACACACTTTTCGAGGCGAACACCCATCACATAAACTCGTCCGATAGCAACATACACACGTGCGGTGCAATATAATAATAATTTTTTAAACACCATATATACACAACCAACAACAACAACAACAACAACAACATAGCCTCAATCCAAAATTAACTGGGGTCGGCTATATGGATCAAACTTTTCCATTGTGCTCGATTAAGTGCAATTGATGGTGAGCTTTGCAAACCATTCAAATCCCTCCTAATTAATGCATCCCATGTTAACTTTGGTTTACCCCTACCTCGTCGAATTTCTACAGTTTCTATTGAGTCAAGTTTTCTAGTTGGAACATTTGTAGGCCGTCTTTGCAGGTGACCAAACCAGCAACCGCCCTTCCCTAATCTTTGTATAAATTGGTGCTACTCCTACTTGTCTTTGAATTTCTATATTTCTTATTCTATCTTTACGAGTTTTACCACACATCCACCTAAGCATCCTCATTTCTGCTACGTTCATTTTATGTAATTGTTGTTGCTTTACCGCCCAACATGCACTTCCATAGAGCGTAGCTGGCCTAATTGCGGTCCTATAAAATTTTCCTTTTAACTTAGTAGGAACATTTCGATCACAAATCACCCCTGTTGCACTCCGCCATTTCTTCCATCCAGCTTGAATTCTATGTGTGACATCATTCTCAATGTTACCATCATTTTGTATGATTGATCCTAGGTATCTAAAGTGGTTTACCTTAAGAACTTCTATTTCCCCTAATTTTACCACTCCGTCATCTCGATGTCTAGTGTTTCTAAACTCACAGTGCATGTATTCGGTTTTCGTCCTACTCAACTTAAAGCCTTTAGATTCTAATGTATTCCTCCAAAGTTCTAATTTCCTATTCACTCCATCTTTAGTTTCGTCCACTAAGACAATATCATCTGCAAATCACATACACCATGGTATATCCTCTTGAATATGTCTAGTTAGTTCATCCATAACTAAAGTAAATAGATATGGGCTTAAGGCCGATCCTTGATGTAGTCCTATCGTAATGGGAAATTCTTTTGTAGCTCCTTCAAATGTCTTTATACTCGTTACTACTCCATCATACATATCCTTAATAGTGTCTATGTATCTAGCATGCACTTTTTTTCTTTCTAGAACCCACCAAAGAACATCTCTAGGGACCCTATCATATGCTTTTTCTAAATCTACGAATACCATATGAAAATCTTTTTTCTTTTCTCTATATTTTTCTAACGATCGTCTTACAAGAAAAATCGCCTCCATAGTTGACCTCCCAGACATGAAACCAAATTGGTTCTCTGATATTGTTGTTTCTCTCCTTAGTCTATCATCAATTATCCTCTCCCAAAGTTTCATAGTGTGACTCATAAGTTAAACTCCCTGGTAGTTTGAGCAACTTTGAATGTCTCCTTTGTTTTTGAAGATTGGCACAAGTATGTTTCTTCTCCAATCTATTGGCATCCGTTTTGATTTTAAGATTTTATTGAAAAGTTTTGTTAACCAAGTCAATCCAATCTCTCCTAAGCATTTCCAAACCTCTATGGGTATTTCATATGGGCCACATGCTTTCCCTATTTTCATTCTTTTCAATGCCTATTTAACTTCTACAATTCTAATATTGCGTGTATAGTTTACATTTCTTTCTTGGTGTGGGTTTTCATCTATTATAGTATCAACTTGGCCATCATTAAATAAACTATCGAAATAACTTCTCCATCTCTCCTTAATATCCTCCTCGCGCGTTAAAACATTTTGATTTTCGTCCTTAATACATCTTACATGACTTAGGTCTTGTTTCTTTTTATCTCTTAATTTGGCTAGCCTATATATATATTTTTTGCCATCTCTATTACCTAACCTTGTATATAGATCTTCCATGAAATTTGTTTTAGCTTGACTAACTACTTTTTTAGCTTGTTTTCTAGCTTCTCTATATTGATTGTACACATCTTCATCTTGACACTTAGGTATTTTCCTATACATCTCTCTTTTAGTCTTAATTGCTCGTTGGACATCCTTGTTCCACCACCATGTTTCCTTCTTTGGAGGTCCCATGCCCTTAGATATACCTAATACGTTTGATCCCACTCTCCTTATGCAACTACTCATTTCTAGCCACATTGTATTAGCATCTAAGTCAAGATTCCAAACATTTTCCTTTTGTAGTTTTTCTCTAAACTCTACTTGTTTATTATGTTTTAGGTTCCGCCACTTTATTCTAGAGTCGCTAACTCTTTTATTCATATTATGTCGTCGTGTTAGCTTAATATCAAGTACTACTAACTTATATTGGGTAGTAAGTGCTTCACCAGGTATTACTTTGCTGTCTCTACATATTTTTCTTGTTAAAAGAAAATCTATTTGACTCTTGTTATGACCACTACTAAAAGTAATTGTATGCGACTCCCTCTTCCCAAAACTAGTATTTGCTAAGACAAGATCGTATGCTGAAGCAAATTCTAAGATTGATTCTCCTTCTTCATTTCTATTACCGTAACGAAAACCTCCATGAACTCTCTCAAACCCATCGTTACTTGCCCCGACATGCCCATTTAAATCTCCTCCAATAAAAACCTTTTCATCTAATGGTATACTTTCCATAAATCCATCCATATCATCCCAAAACTTGCATTTGATGCTCTCGCTTAATCCTACTTGTGGTGCATAGGCGCTAAGGCTCTGTTTGGCAAGGCTAGCTGATAATCTAGCTAATAGCTGATAAACTAGCTGATAGCTGATAATCTACTAGCTGGTAGCGGAAAGCTAATAATCTAGCTGATCAACTAAAAAATGTTTGGAATGATAGCTGATTGATTAGCTGATAAATGCAAAATGACAATAAAGGACATATGACACAATTAAGTATATTAATTATATAATCATATAATTAATTGTTATAAATAACTCTGTATTTTATTTACGAAATACAAATTAATACCATAAAATAATTTATATTATTTAGAAAACAAAATTATGTGTGTCCATAAATGCTTACATGAAAATAACTCTATATTAATTTATAAGAATTCGCAAAAAATAAACACATGTAAATAAAATACAATAAACGACTTGGATAACTATACATATACCTAATGCATCATCCATAATTGAGAAGCAATGTTATTGCGAATATTTTTTATTTCTAGATAAGTCTCTCTATAAACTTAAAAAATAGTAGATTAGTAAAAAAAATTAAAAATATGTAGGATAGCCCACCACTCGAACACTACATTAAAAAATATTTTTATAACATTTAAAAATATTTTTATACTCGATGTTGTTAAAACTTATTTAATATGTAATAAATATCTAACAAGATTATCTATAATTAAGAAATTAATGTGTAATGATTTTTAATTTTAGTGAAATACTTTGTTTTATAATATTTAGTTAATTATTAATCACTATTTTTTTCATTAACAATATTAAGCTATATGTTAATTTTAAATTCAATAAGTTTTTATAACGTATTATATAACTGTTGGTCTAGTCTAGAAGAGCTTGAAATGCTGGTTTCGCCTCTACCAACTCTACCAGGGTATAATCGCAGGTTACTAATATTCACAGGGTTTGTTTAAGTATTTGCGTATTTTGTTTCCACTAATTTGCAAGGGCATTAATTTATTAATACCGTAAAAATAAGGGTATAATCGCGAGAAAAAATCCAAACGACGGATTTTCGGTTCAAACGCTACTAAGAGTAGCGTTTCAATTGGGAGCTTATCATCTAGATTATTTTTAAAATAAGCTACAAACCAAACACAACTTAACAAATAAACTAGCTTATTAGCTAGCTTATCAGCTAGCTGATAGTTCCTGCTTACCAAACAGAGCCTAAGTATGTTAATTTTTTCATCTCCAATAATTAATTTAACTAGAATCAATCTATCCCCCATTCTTTTAACCTCTACGACCTTATCCTTATAATCATTATCCACCACAATTCCTAATCCATTGCATTTTCTATCTATACCAGTGTTTCACAATTTAAACCCCGTGCTTCCTATTTCTCTACTCTTTTCTCCTACCCATTTTGTCTCTTGGAGGCAAGCAATATTGACTCTCCTTCTAATCATGGTATCTACTAGTTCTATTGACTTCCCCGTAAGTGATCCTATTTTCCATGTTCCTAAACGAATTTTTTCTCCCATTTGTATTTGTTTTCCTTTTCTATTTCTATTTTGTCTAAAAGATCTAGTGTCCGTATCTATGATTTTGTTTTTGTTTTCGTGTTTGTTTTGAACTAGCTTCTTTACCCACACCCGTCCTTTGTGTGGGAACCCTTGCTCATTTTTCTTCACATCCGGGCGATGATGTGAAGGGACTAGCTTCTTTACCCACACACGTCCTATGTGTGGGAACCCTTGCTCATTTTTCTTCACACCCGGGCGGCGATGTGAAACACACCCTTGCTCATTTTTCACTACACTCGGGCTCTGATGCAGATCGTCGCTAGGTGGGAATGCCTCAACATTTATATATGTTTGATCCATTTCATGAAAAGTGACAAAAAATTTACGCTGGCTGTCAACCTATCGCAACCCTCATCCATTTTCCATGAATGGAAAATGAGATTGGAGCCTCCCTCCCCCACGTTTCGGGTATGAAAAGTGAGTTTGGGACCTCCCTTACCCATTTTCGGTATGAAAAAATGGGCGTCAGAGTCCTCCTCCTTTATCCGAACTTGGGACCGGCTATGTAGCGCACATAGTGTCCAACATAGGTGGAGTTACCATATATACACAACCACCATCCATAAATAACATATTTCCTCTGTTTTCGTGTCTTGAGTCAACTGAGTTATCTACGTAACGCCCAAACTATAGCTGTTAATCCTTGAGATTAATGCTAATCCTAGTTTAATTAATTTGGGTCGTTACATATGGTTGGTTAGTTAGGGTTAACACTGATTAGAGTTAGCATAGACTTGATTCTCGGCATGACAATATGGGAGAAGGTTTACCGTAATAAGATTTGTGAGGGTAGAGGTCTTTGAACACTAGCTTCCTATTGACTTACGTGTTCTATAGTTCTTAGAGTTCTATTTGCTTTTGGGCATAAATTGGCTAGCGGTATATCACGCCTATCTGGACTGCTTTAGTAAGACAATGACTTTTTAGATCCCTGACATACCAGATTTTAGTTTCACAGGAGATGTTAACGATCTCCCTATCATTAGAGGTAGATTGGTTATGACCCATGAGATGGAGGTGTTTGCAGGAATAGTAGAGTCAACCGCGACACCATAGGTTAGACTTGAGGATGTCCTAGTTGTTAGTAAGTTTTTCGATGTCTTTCCGAAGGGCTTACTAGGATTGCCCCTACATAGAGAGATTGAGTCCATTATTGAATTGATGTCGGGCACACAACTGATAGCTAGCAGGCCATAACATATGACATAAAAGGAGTAGGATGTGTGATGACCCAAATAAATTAAACTAGAATTAGCGCTAATCTCGGGGATTAATGATCATAATTCGAGCCTTATGTTGACAACTTGATTGACCCAAATACGAGAATCGAGGAAATATGTTATTTATGGATGATGGTTGTTTATGTGCGATGTTTAAAAATTATTATTTATTTTATTGCATCGCATTTGTGTAAGTTACTATCGGGCGAGTTATTGTGATGGGTAGTTACATTGAGAAACGTGTCGATGCGGGTATCGAGTAGGAGTTACCCGGGTATGCTAGACCATGCTAACTATAGTATATAGTGGATAATTGAACCATAACCTAAGTTAGTTAATTAAATAAAGTAAAATATGGTGCACTTTGAGATGCGAGTCGGGGTGCGAAGACTCGAGTGCAGGTTAGTCGGGGATTGGTGGGACCACTAATTTATCAATTAATGTGTCTAAAAACCTGTTTAAGTTAATTTAATTGATCAAAGATAAATAAAGTCCTATAGTTTGGATGGATTAATCTAAGGGCCTAGATCTTCATTTAGATGATCCTAAATAATGAATTCTAGGCCAGATGTGTATAAATGTGTATGTCACTGGAGTGTGTAACTTTGCTAATGAGGATCCCTTGATTTTCCTTGAAATGGGTGTACACATTTAGATCAAGGGCCAAAATTAAAAAACACATAGTATAAAATAGGGACCCAGTGGGTTTTGGTTTCAAAACCAACATCAAAACACGTGCAAAACCTCTGAATTCCAACAACATTAGAGAGAAATAAGAGCTCAAAATTTTTATTAGGAAGATCAAATCCAAGAGTTCATTAACAAGGTAATCGATCTCTACATCCTCTTCAAGCTTATACTCCATTAAATTTAAGGGTTTATCGACAAACGAATTTGAAGTGGTAACTTATTGTTCTTTGACATTTCTATATGTTCTTCAATTCATTTGGACAACCAAATTTTGTCTTTAAAACTAATTTTCATGAAAATGATGTTCTTGGTAAAAATTGGGAATGAATGTATGATCTTTTGAATTGATGATATAAATTGCCATGGATATGTTGCTCTAGTATTTTGGGAGGTTTTGATTCCCCCATGAGTCAAGGATGAGGTCAATGACGCATGGAGATGGTCATTGTGGACGAGAAACTCAGAATTCATGAGTTGGAAATTCTGGGTTTCGACCTTGATAGTGTACTATAGAGCCAACATAGCGCGCTATCCAGGCACTAGAAAATTAAAAAAGTAAGTTGTAATAACATGGTTTACAAGAACCCATTTTTTACACACTGGTTTCCTATTTTTGATTTAATAATTCTTAGACTAAATTTTGATCTTAGGATTTAAAATACATTAATCTAATCTAAAAATATTATAAACGCACTTAATCGACTTCGTGGGACTGAGGGACCGTAGCTCAGGTACAGGGAGTGAGTCGAGGTCAGATTCGAGAGTTTGGGAAGTTGGAGAACAACTTTTGAGGTGCGTAAAGCCATCGGAAAGCTTCACCTAATTCTTGGTGTGTTTTATCGATATCGGGTTTCATGTGTGACTGTTGGTGGCAAACATGATTTTTTACTCTAATTTCGGTTGCGTAGATATTGGTTGTGGCTAAATCACTTATGCGGGTTGCTTGTTTTAGCGTTCGTGTAGACGGCGGTAGAATATACCTACGACCGTCGGGAGGGATTTAAGGTGTTCCCTTGACTTGAAATAGCTTCTAAAAAAGGTTCACCCGTTAACTATAGCTGGGGTTTAGTCATTGTAATCCTGTGAGTATATACGTGGTTTCTGTCTTGTTTTATCGATATATCAGCTGGTTTAGGTCGGGGGCTTTCTCGTATTATTTGGTTGTTGATTTACTATTTTTTACTTCCAAGCCTGCTTAATTTGTATGTGTTGTTACATTAGTCGCTACTATTTTTGCATGCCGTATGCTGCTTACATTCATGTGAGTACGACTTTTTGTTGTTAGATGTATTACTTGCATGTCTGAAACCACACCCAAGAGGGGGGTGAATTGGATGTATCGAGAAGTTATCATCTTTTTAAAATAATTCAACAATAAAGATGCTATATGCTCACTCAAACGCAAGTATGAATGCAATGCAATCTGAAGGGATATAAGAGATGGAAAGAGATACGCGATTTATAGTGGTTCAATCCAATGATCTACGTCCACTACCTAACCTCACCGGTTGGGATTTTCAAACCCTCACTTATATTGCCAATAAGTGTTACAACCTAAGCGTACAAGCCTAGAGTGCCTAATAACAAATTATGACTTCCTACCTAGCCGCAACTAGGGTTTATGCCTAGCCTCAACTAGGCCTTCCCTTTAACTTAGATCCCACTAAGTCTTACAATCAACCACTTTCAAAGAATATATGAAAATAATCAAATTCATTTTACAAAGTAAAGCGACACCAAATTCAAGTACAAGCAAGCCTCCTAGAGCTTAACCACTATAATGCATGCAAGTATAAGAACAAATGAGAAATGCAAGTATATCATTGATTTTGTGCAAATATCAAATATGAAAGCATTTCAAACGAATTGATTAAAACAAATTTGGTTTCAAATCCAAAGAACAAGAAGTTTGATAAAAATTAAGTTTAAGTGCAAACTCTTGTCCAAACCAGTTCTAGGGTTTAGTAAATCAAGTTTAAGTGTAAAACTCAAGACAAATGTGTTCAAGAACGCAACAAATGATTTCTACAAGTCAAGCACACAAAAATATGAAACTTAAGCACAAGAAAAGCTAGGAAATCAAACTTTCTTACAACCCTGAGAGAGTGATTTGAAAATCAGTTCTGGAGTGGATGTTGTAAGCTTTAGAACGTCTCAATAACACTGGTTTTGAGAGTGATTAAGTTGTCTCAAAAGATTACAAGTGATAGCACACAAAAATCGAAGCTTCTTCTTTAAAAACTATGAGCACAATAGGGTTTGCTTGCAAGACAATAGAATGTTCTTTGCAGTTTGAGAATATTCTACATTCCTTTTTAACAGTTTTTGACCATTCTAGAGATCTAAGGGCTCAAATTTGATCGTCTTTTCAAATTAAAGTGTGATTCTCAGCTTTATAAAAAAGCTGTCAGAAAGATAATTAGCGCGGTAATATTAGGACCTAACGTGCTAATCCTTTAAGCTAGCGCGCTAATGCTGAACATTAACGCGCAAACTCTGCAATTAGCATGCTAATATCACTATTAGCGCTCTAACTGTCAGGGACCTCAAAATAAATATTTTTTGCCCTAGAGTTAGCGACCCCTTATCGCATCTGGGACCATACTAAACCTTTTATAACATGTTATACATGTTTGTTATGGGTCATAGAACCTATTTAGGTGGTCCGGATGATTTCACAAATCCCGAAAATGGAAAATCCCAGTTTCATGACTTACGTATGGGCTTTTTTGCAAATACATAGTTTTTCTTTTCAAAAACCTTTCAAAACGGGTTTCTCATTTCCGAAAACTTCCACAATGATTTTTAAAGTACGATGTGAATATAAAAACATGATTCCACATAGTTTGAACTTATAAGACCGATTCAAGTGGTGAGTTTCATTTAAAACTCCAAATGATCACTTGAAATTTGAAAAGCGATTTGAAAAACATGATATGCATGGACTAATGCATTATGCTTTCGTAAATGAACCTGTGTACCTTACATCAATGTTACAACATGTAATATGATATTTCATCTTCGTTTCCTCGTATGGACCGAATCTTGAACTTGTATGGCTTAAACACTTGAGATATGATATTCTACAAACTTTGACTAACTGAAACACACTTGATAAACTTATTAGTATACGTTCACTTTGTTTGTTTCCATCAAAATCCCGGGTGGAGTAAAAGTGACTAACCACTTAGTCTAACAATGTCTTATAGTTTTATCAATTTTATTCGTGAATATTGTATGGACTTATCTTGGGATTTTACTTACTGGACTCGTCATTGTATTTGTTAGATGACTGAGTGCAGATCCTTCGTCGAGCAAGGGTAGGAGGTACTGGTCGACAACCTCTGCGTTACTAATGCTAGCTCGTGTTTGACTACAATATGTATATATTTACGTTTTGTTAGGTTTTGGGGAATGTAGAACACTGAATACATGAATATGGATATCTTGCCGTGCTTGTCTCGCCTTTGTTATATACATGATATCCTTTTGCATGGTTTTCCACTACTTAGGATTGTAAATTTGCATAATTTACTCACACTTAAAGACTTTCACCGTAGAATGATAATGATACACGATAGATTAACTAACTAGTTAAACAAATTCATTAGTAATTATATAAAGAATAATTGGCTAAGCTAGGGTTAGTTGGAAACGTGTAAGCAAATAGTTAGGTTATGGGGCATCATAGATAAGCAAGCTATGACGTAGCAGGCTTGGTGATGTATGATGCGATATGGCGGTGCCCAGGGTTGCCTTAGTATTTGGGGCTGCCACAGTTTGGTATCAGAAGAAGGTTCGATGTAGCATCGGGAATAGTTTAAAGAAAAGTGAATAAAACTTAAACAAACAAACATTAGATGTGGAAACTCAAAAATCCTAACTTAAAATCCTAGTTGGGAAGCAAACTTGAGTCGAGTAGCGATAAGGCTTATACACGTGTTATGTTTTTGGTTGTATATATTTTATACAAGTATGTGGAAGGTGATTTAGTGCATTATTTTCGACGTAGATCACGATGGAAGCCCAGTTGACTCCATCTACTACTGATGTTAGTAAGACGAGCGACCAGACAAGGGATGAGGGTTTGAATTCGGCAGTAGTCGCGCGATTCCCAGCTTACGATAGATAGTATGAGCTATTGATGGACATGATGCGCACACAAACAGAGATGATTGCATTACTCACCACCGCTCGGATACAGAGCATGACTGAGACGATAGTTGTTCCGATGACAGTTACACCGACTATTTATGTTTTATCGATGTAGGCAGTAGTATAGGAGACTCTTGCAGTGGTTGTCGCACCGACAATAGCACAGACTGAGACACCGACATCTACGACAACACAGACAAACGTATTTGAGACTTTGATGATAACAGAGGTCAAGTTGATGAAGGAGTTCATCAGATTCAATCCTGGATATTTTCATGGAGGTGGAGATTCGGAAGCAGCAGGGAAATGATTAATTGCGCATTAGAGGCTACATAAGCTACTACGGGTCCACAAGAGCATACATGCAGAATATTAAGACATATGTTGAGAGGAGATGTTGCTGTATGGCGGATGGAATACATAGACACTAATCCATATCCAACCATATGGGCTGAGTTTCGACATATTTTCTACAATCAATACATTCTAACCGAGATCCAGCTAAGGCTGAGAAAGGAATTTCTTGCTCTGAGACAGGGCAATTGGTCAGTGCTACAATACATGGACAGATAATTGTATTTGTTACAGTTTGCCACGGATGTTGTTGGCATAGAAAGATTACAGATTTATTACCAGAGCCATTATTTCCATCAAAGCCCAGACATTACAGGAAATGTATGACATAACACTCACATATGAGACACATCTGATGCAGAGAGGTGACATATAGTCATCCAATAAGTCTGAGAGGCAGAATGGACAAAGTTCTGGGTAGAATAGACACAGAGATCAAGATGACAGAGAGGACAGACAGTACGGTCGAGGCCGTAGAAATGATGATCGGACAATTAGAGCTTATGATGTAACCATACTATCAGTGTCATCGCAAAGACAGACTCAGGACTAGGGAGGTAGAAATCAGGGATCTCATGGTCAAGGCCAGGGTTTAGGGAGTCAGTAGGCAAGACCAAGATGGAAGACCACGTGTTGGCGATGTGGGCAGGATGGTCATATTTGGAAGGATTGTCCATGGAGTTTGACAACTACAGCAGTAGTGACAACGGTGCAGACTCGAGAGCTGGTGCACATTTTGATTGAGCTAGGCTGGGAGACGTCTCAGCAGCGGGTTCAGGGTATGTAATTTAAGATTTTGAATAATTGTAGTTAAAGTCCATGCATGGATAGTAGGACATGGTAGGCTATGGTAGGGCATGGTATGTCATGATATGTTGTGGTTTGTTATATCTATTATGTTGTGATGCATAATAAGAAAGGTTTAGGGTTGCCTGGTGATATGTTATTGGGTTAGGGTAACTTAGGCACATTATCAGGCTGAGAGTAGGTTGCAGAGGTGTCGAGTAGCGTGATGGATCATGATCACCTCAGTGGCACGTGCCTATGTCTTAGTGCAACACTAGGTCTTTGTAATGGGTACGGAGTGGTGAGGTGTTCAAGGGACTGTAGAGTAGTACTATCAGGGTGTGAGGCGTGGTCACACAGGGATATGGTAGGTGAACCTGTCATGACCTAAAATTTCTAATCGCGTTTTAATCCTTAATTAGGATCACCAACTTGTGACGTGAGACCTACATCGTGATACGCACACTAACTGAGGCACATAGCTGATGTATAATTTATATTTGTGTGATGATTTCCTAGTGTATCGTATATGTGTAGACTCCTAAGTTACCTCTACTTGTTATTTTATAGGTGTTGAAACATGAGCGGTGACACACCTCGAGATGTGTGCAGTCGTAGGATAGGGGAAGAAAGTGATATGGTAAGCTAACATTAACTTAATGTGGCTTAATTAGTTAAATTTGATGTGGCTATAGTTGATTTATATTAAATGTAGCCTAAATTAGCAAAATAAAACATTAGCCATTTGATGTTACTCGAAATACTTTTAGACACCTCAACGAATTAATTGAGTTTCAAATGGTGTTATAAAAGATGAGTTAGTGGAATATGAATCAAAATAAAACCATTAGATTAGTCTCGAGATGTGTGTGTACATTAAGATCATCAATTTTATCTAATAAATATGTTAATAGATGAGATGAATATGAAAATGCTATGAACTTAAGCAAGAGAAGGAGAGAAAGCTCTGGAGTTCTGATCAAGGTTTGGTTGAGAAGAATTTTAGTGAATCAAAAGGTGATGATCAAGCTAAGGAGCTCACACCATTTGGTAAGCTAATCTACATAAAGTTTTGGTAAAATTAGAGGTGTTAATTCAATTCTGATTTTTATGATTTCAGAGGGTAAATGAAGTCATTTTCGAAATTGGTTTACATATTTAGATTCCTTGTGAAAAACCATTAAATTTGCTATAAAGAACTTTGGAATTCAGAGTTAAATTGACTAAGTTATGATCAATCAAAGTGTTAGGTATGTTCTTGAGTTTAATAAAAAATGCATGCCTTAATATTATGAGCATACGGTCTTGAATTAAGAGGTTGTGATCAAAATGAATTTGGAAACTTTTTTCACTGATTTTATGAGCTAAATGAAGCATCAAGTGAGTCCTTGAACCTTGGTTTTTGAAATTAAAGGTTGGTACAAAAATTGATTTTTTTAGTCATGAAACTAAATTTGTCAAATTCTGGTTTGAAGATGCGTTTAATTTCAAAAATAAATTATATTTTCGAATTCCTCATTTCGAGCTGATAATCCAGCTATTAAGAAGTTCCCTATTTGGATTTAAAACCAATAAGTTTTGAATTTTTGAAATTTTATGTGTTTTCACTAAATTTTCTCAAAACACACTTAACCTATCTAGCTTAGCTTAAAACCTAAACTAAGGGCCTAAACACACTCTAATACATACTAAATTGTTCTAGGAGCCTAGGAAAGAGCTTTGGGAGTCCGGGTATGCGTTTTAGGGTGTCGGGGAGGCCGGTTAAGTTAGGGAATACATTGCGTGACTTGTAATGTCAAATCTCGAAATTTTTAAATCGATAATTATGGCTAATTAAGGATTAATAGAGACTAATTAAGGTTTTGGCCGCGAGTCGGGAGTTAAGGACTGATGAAATTGAGTTTTTTAATTAATTTTTTTATGTGATGTGTGCCTGGTGTTGTGTACTATATTTTATATTATTTTGCAAAATTAAAGTCGACTAAGTGAATTCGAAATTTGCGGGGATTTTATCTCAAGATACGTGTCCTGATGGGTGGCGAGATAATTAAAATGTCGATCCAAATTTTAGTTTTGAATTTCGCGACAAATAATTAAATTTAAGTTTAAAAAGTCGAATTGTATATTTAAACGGACTTAACAAGTTGATGTGGGTCCCACATCTCGATTTTTGTGCGAAGACAAGTTATTTGACAGTTTTGAAGTGCAATGGTAAATTCCAATTTTTAGTCAAATTTGAGTATTTTTTGGAGTTTAATTTAGACTCAAAATTGAAGAGATAAATATGAAATAAATAAAAAAGTTCAAAATGACAAATAGGGCAGTAGAGATGTATAGGAGAGGATAGATATTGAGGGGTATTTGGGTCATTTCATTACCTTTTTATAAATCTCGAATTCGAAACAGGGGATGTACCCGCTGTTCGTTTCTTCTATTTCTCCTTTCACTCTAGCAATTCATCATCTTCTTCGTCTCATCACTCTCACAGAGTGCTCTTCCTCTCGCTTTCTCTCTCGTATCTATCATCCGAATCTCTCTGGTATTTTAGCTCAACTCGAACCAAGAGAAGCTATGGGTGGCTGTGATTGGTGTCGTTGTTGTTGTTGGTGGCGGTTTGAGGTAAGCTTTAATGAAAAATCGAAAATTTCGATTTTTAGGTACTGTTAATCAAGTTATGGACTGATTTATTGATTTAAATTTGATGAGAGGGGATTTGGTTAACCGATTGTTGATGGGCGTATGGAAAGAGGCGAAGAAGAGGACTACATAAAAAGAACAGTAGAACGTTGAGGGAGGAGATGACCATGGAAGGAGATCGAAAGGAGGAGGAGGGGTAGGAAGACGGTGGGGTGGGGTGGGGTGGGGTGGGGGATGAGAGGGAAGGTCGCAAACATTGGTGAGAATCCAATGCCCTGAAACCTAAGGGTTCCCCCGCAAGGTTCGTCCACGGGGGGTGAGTCAGGGCCTAAGATCAGGTCGAAAGGCGTAGTCGATGGACAACAGGTGAATATTCTTGTACTACCCCTTATTGGTCCCGAGGGACTTAGGAGGCTAGGTTAGTCGAAAAATGGTTATCGGTTCAAGGACGCAAGGTGGCCTTGCTTTTTCAGAGCAAGAAGGGGTAGAGAAAATGCCTCGAGCCAATGTCCGAGTACCTGGCGCCATGGAGGGGGGACTTAACCCAATTGAACCGGACTGATCCGGTTAAGGGGTTAAACCCCTCCTCATTTAAGAAAAAAATGTTTTTTTTTTTGAAAAAATAGAAAAATGAAATAAAAGAAATCCCTAGAAATTAGGGAAAAATCAGAAAAATAAGATTTTTCGATAAATAATGAAAATCGAGAATTTTTATGGGAAATGAAGATTTTGGAATTTTCTTGAGAATTTATGTCAGGGTTTTGGCATCGTAATGCGTGTTACGATACCGAAAATGCTCAAAATTATGAAAACTATTTTAAAGCCTAGTCTAGGTTAATTTTCAATTCCGAATCACAATTTGGAGTCCAAATTGGGATCTAGACAATCCGAGGACTTGATTTAGAGTGATTTCAGGGGTTTTCGGGTTGAGGCAAGATCGATAAATATAAAATAAATTAAAAAAATTATATTTAAGCCTAGACAAAGTAATTTTTGATGCCGAACACTAATTTTGAGTTGAAAATGAAATTCGGGTATCAGAGAATTTATTTTCGATATATTTTAAGGTTTTAGGGATGCAATTAGGTTAATTTTGTTGGGTTTTGGGGTTCATACGCAGCGGGAATTACAATACAATTTTGACAAAAACCCCAACAGGATCCGAATCTAATTCCATTAAAAACGTTTAAACCATGAAAACTTAATCATACCTCGGTCGCAATATACCTTTATGAAGGTTGATCGATCTCTAAGGCACTGCCAACGATGAACGCCCTCTACCAGCAATCCACACACGAACGGCGGACGAGATTCGAAGGGCTAGCTTCGAGAGAATACCAAACCTTTTTGTTTCTCTCCAAAACGATCCAGAGCGTACCAGAAAACCCTAATTCGTTTCTAAAACGAAAATAGAGTTTCGACCCTTAATCTTTTCTTCGTGTGTTCTAACTTAAAACATCTATTTATACAACCCTTGTATATATACGGTTAAGTAAATTACACATATACCCCTATTTAAAAAAGTATAAGTATAATACACCACAAAGACGTTTCTGTCATGATTCGTTTTTCTGAACCATCTTAAAATCTCGCAAAACCCTTCTTAGTGTGCGACCCAATAGGCTCATACAACGTTGGTAGTGTACCAAAACACATTTTGGTATACAAGTCATAAGCGGCCTCTAACAAGACATTATGACTACCCAAGTTGTACGAATATCAAATCGATACAACCTAATCAATAGTGTATATAACATCATTTTGTCACACGATATCCTTTTGATCAAACATAAGGCATGGAATTGTCATCCAACATGTTCAATCGTACTAGTCTCGATCTCTAGGTAGATCGAAAACATCCAAGTGACATTGATCAATATCAATTCACTTAGACTAGGCCTTTTAACAGATCTAACACATCGAGGATCCACCGGATATCTCTTTTATATGAGAGGGACAAATTCTTTGTCGATTACACAACTTCATCACATTGCTCACACAAGAACCAATCACAATCTTTATAATCGTCCGTTAAAGACAACGTTTGATTGTGTCAAATCATTGTGTTCCTAATGTTGAAGTCTCCGGTAATCTCAAGTCGAGGATCAGTAAAATATACCTATCATGAGAAACGACTATGACTTAATCCATGTGATGTTCTCATAACGGGTCGGTCCAAGATTTGTTCCCTAACAAGTACTCGTGATCTTGATTCGTATCCCTATACGTATAATCATCATATGATCATCAATCAAGACTCACACTAGTCTTAATTCATTATAGTTCCCAGTATAATGATCGACTAGGGACATTTAAGATATTTTTGTAAATACCCATGGATCTTATTATAATGTAAACATGCAAATTAATTATAATAAACAAAGAAATGAAATCCTCTATTTTATTAACTAAAAGTATTCATAAAGACAATTCTTGGATTGACCTAGGGCACATGCCCCAACATCTCCCACTTGCACTAGGGCTAATCATACATGCATCTAATGCCTAATGATCTAACATGACCATCATGTTTTGCTTGTGGAAGAGCTTTTGTCAATGGATCCGCAACGTTGTCTTCAGTAGGTACTATGCAAATCTTCACGTCTCCCCTTTCAATAATTTCTCTGATGAGATGAAAACGCCTGAGTATATGTTTGGATCTGTGGTGTGATCTAGGTTCCTTGGCCTGTGCTATTGCCCCGTTATTGTCACAATACAAACAAACAGGTTAGCAATACTTGGAACCACACCTAGTTCAGAAATGAACTTTTTGATCCAAACTGCCTCCTTAGCTGGATCGACGCTGCAATATACTCAACTTTTGTTGTAGAATCTGCCACAGTCTCTTGCTTCGAACTTTTCCAGCTTACTGTACCCCCATTCAAAATAAACACATATCCAGACTGCGATCTAAAATCATCTATATCAGTTTGAAAACTTGCATATGTGTAACCATTTACAACTAGATCGTTTTCAAAACCTCCATAGACCAAGAGCATTTCCTTAGTCCTTCTTAAGTATTTATGAATGTTCTTTACTGCTATCCAGTGACTCTCATCAGGATCTGACTGATATCTGCTTGTAGTGCTCAAAGCATATGATACATCAGGTCGAGTGCATAGCATGGCATACATGATAGATCCAATAGCTGATGCATATGGAATCTTATTCATACGGTCTCACTCATCATTTGTCTTAGGACATTGAATCTTGCTGAGACTTATGCCATGAGACATTGGCAACAACCCCCTTTTAGAGTCTTGCAAACTGAACCTATTCAGCACCTTGTCTATGTAAGCACTCTAACATAGACCGATTAGCCTCTTAGATCTATCCCTATAGATCCTTATCCCTAGGATATAGGCTGCATCTCTTAAGTCTTTCATTGAGAAACACTTCCCTAACCAAGACTTGACATTCTACAATGTTGGGATGTTTTTTCCAATGAGTAATATATCATCAACCTACAGTACCAGAAAAACAACTACACTCCCACTGTCCTTCTTGTATACACAAGGCTCATCTCCGTTCTTAATAAAACCAAAATCCTTGATTGCTTCATCAAAACGAAGATTCCAACTCCGAGAAGCTTGCTTTAATCCAGAAATGGATCTTTGAAGTTTGCATACCTTCCTAGAATTCTCAGGATGTACAAAACCTTCAGGTTGTGTCATATGCACGTCCTCAAGTAGCTTTCCATTAAGAAATGTTGTTTTTACATCCATTTGCCATATCTCATAGTCATAATATGCAGCAATGGCAATTAAAATTCTTATGGATTTAAGCATGGCTACTGGCGAAAAAGTTTCATCATAATCAACGCCTTGAGTCCGCTCAAACCTTTTGCTTTGCAAGTCTTGCTTTAAAAGTATGCACTTTGCCATCCATGTCGGCTTTTCTTCTTGAAAACCCATTTACATCCAATGGTCTTACCACCTTTAGGTAAATCAACCAAGTTCCAAACTTGGTTATCATACATGGATTGCATCTCGAGTTCATGGCACTTAGCCATTTATCCGAGCCTGGTCCGATATAGCCTCCCGATAAGTAGTGGGCTCATTTTGATCCATAAGCAACACATCACGACTATCGCAATGAGAAATTCGAATCTCTCTCGCTCATGTCTTACCCTACCGTTTACGTGGGCCTTGTGTCACTTACTTGGGTTCAACTGGTTCGAACGTTCTTTGAACTTCCGTGGCGGTTCAGTGTTTATCTGTGATTTTTGAACTTCTTCAAGATTTATTTCTCTCCCACTAGTGTCTTTTGAAATAAACTATTTTTCCATAAAGGCACCATACCGAACAACAAACACTTTGTTCTTAGCGGGATTATAAAAGTAATATCCTTCTGTTTCCTTAGGATACCCCACAAATAAACACTTATCAGATTTAGGTGCTAGTTTATCTGAGGCTTGTCGCTTTACGTAAGCCTCACAACCCCAAATCTTAAGGAAAGACAAACTAGGCCTCTTCCCGTACCATATCTCATATGGTGTTTTATCAACCGCTTTAGAAGGAACTCGATTTAGATTGAAAGCTGCAGTTTGTAATGCATAACCCCAAAAGGATAATGGAAGATCTGCATGACTCATCATAGATCGAACCATATCTAATAAGTTTCGATTTCTCCTTTCAGAAACTCCATTCCATTGTTGAGTTGCTGGTGGAGTCAATTGGGAGACAATCCCACAATTTCTAAGATGATCATCAAATTATTGGCTCAAATATTCACCGCCTCGATCTGATCGAAGTGTTTTGATAGTTTTACCAAGTTGATTATGCACTTCATTTTGAAACGTTCGAAACATCTCAAATGACTCAGCTTTATGTTTCATAAGATATACATAACCATATCTGCTGAAATCATCAGTAAATGTAATGAAGTACTGATAACCTCCTCTAGTATTAAACCTAATAAATCACTTGCCCTTTCACTGTGTCCAGTAAAGGGATTTTTAGTCATCTTGCCTAGTAAACAATATATGCACGTTTTATATGTTTCTAAATCAAATGAATATAGAAGGTCATCTTTATGGAGCTTCGTTATGCGTTTTTCATTTATGTGCCCGAGACGACAATGTCAAAGATAGGTTTAATTTAAATCATTTGACTTGAATCGCTTTGTATTTATGTTAAAGACTGAAGTATCAGTGGACCTTTTCATGCTTAGAATATAAAGACCATCACACAAATAAACATTTGCATAAAATATGCCTTTACGAGAAATGGAACATCTATTATTCGCAATAATAAAATCAAAACCATCCATATCCAAACATGAAACAGAAATGATGTTTCTGCTCAAGGCAGACACAAAATAACAATTATTTAAAGTTAAAATAAGTCCACTAGGTAAGACTAAGTCATATGATCCAACAGCCAGGGCAAGCAACTCTTGCTCCATTCCCTACGCGGAGGATGACTTCTCATTTCTTCAACTTTCTACTTCTGGTGAGTCCCTGCACATTTATACAAATGTGAGATCCACATCCGATATCTAATACCCAGGAATCACTAGTAGATAAATTAATTTCAATAACATAAATACCTGTAGTGGTAGTCGCACTACCCTATTTGTTCTTTAGATCTTCCATATAAAGTTTGCAATTTCTGAACCAATGTCTAGGTGCATGGCAGAAATAAAAAATTCCTTCATTTTCTTTTGGGTGTTTTGAAGCAGGAACATGCTGTGGCTTGAATCGTTCCACAGGCTTTGCGACAGGTGCAGCAGCAGCCTTGACAACTTTAGCCTTGCCTTTGCCTTTCTTTTTCATTACCTTTCCCTTTTGGACCATCAACACATTACTATAGGGTTTCTTGATATTTTGTTAAGCAGTTTTGAGCATCAAATGCAACTCTGAAATTGATTTCTCCATATTATTCATATTGTAGTTCATCACAAATTGTGAGTAACTCTCCGGTAATGAATTCATGATCAAATCCGTAGCCAACTCTTGGCTTATGGGAAATCCGAGTCTATCAAGCTGGTCAACATAGCCCTTCATCTTAAGAACATGAGGACTAACTGACGCACCCTCAGTCATCTTGCAAGAATGTAGGTTCTTGACTGTCTTGAACCTTTCTTGCCTAGCTTGCTGTTGGAACATTTCCTCCAGCGTTACAGCCATGTCGTAGGCTTCCATTAGTTCCATGTCCTTTTGAAGTTCAGGAACCATAGTTTCCAGCATAATACATGCAACATCAGTTGAATCGTTGACATGCTTATTATGCGCATCCTTCACAGCTTTCGTTGCATTGGCTGGTGGGTCCTCAGGGATTGGAGCATCCAGGACATACAACTTGCGTTCATGCTTGGGAACGATTCTCAAGTTTCTGAACTATTCAAGAAAGTTAGTCCCAGATAACTTATCATTCTCAAGGATGGATCGCAGTGACAGGGGATTATTGTTACTTGAAGAGGCCATTGATCTACAATAAAGATTATGCAAAGTTTATTTTAGTATAGATGAATAGACTCCCACTAAATTAACAACCCTCCTAAAACATACTGTTTATTTAGGGGACTAAAATCCATATTTCACATAATTCTATGACAGCTGTGGCATGAAACACATAACTAGATTATTTAGGTAGGTAATAGTTACCAATTACATCTTATGTGATTTTAAATACTTTTATGAGATACGGGACATCTTATGTCTTAGCATGTTTTTTTATCTCATCATGTGCCTAAAGCTCAAAACTATTTTGATAGCTTTATTAAGTCGAACCATTTTTAAACATTTATGTAACTCTTACCCAACTTGTCTTACCAAGATAACACAATACACCCAGCTATGGCTGAAACTATATTAGTGTGATCGAGGCCTTGACAAGTGTTTAAAATGGATGGCTCGAGACTTAAAATTTAATAGAGGGATTTTATTCGGTTTTACTGATTTTATGTAAAGAATGAATATCATATATTTTATTGATTTGTTCAATCACTAAACAATTTGGAAATTTTTATAATAAAAGAATTTCCGTGCGTTAAGATTAGTTAGATGGCGGTCCCGCTGGCCGATCAGCGGGCGGTACAGGGGCCAGCGCCTTTTTTTTTTTTTTTTTTTTTTTAGGAGACGAATTTCAATTTCGAAAATTAAAATTCGCTATAGAAAATCATATTTTTTCGCTGATTTTATTATCCTAAATTAACCCCTTAATTTATCCGAAACTAAGTCAATTAAAACATTTTAATTAACCCGGGCCCACATCTAACTAATCATCTTATCCTAATCCAATTATGACTTAAGATATTTGAATCCTAACATATCACCAATAACAAGATTCTCGATATTTATCTCCTATTCAATAGGGATAACTAAACCGATTTTGCTAATATCTCCTAATCTAATTTGTTATCTATCTCTTATCAAATAGAAATTTCATAACATAATAGATATAACAAGACAAATAAATAATTTCGAAAAATAATTATTTGCGATTTCGGTCATCATCCAAATAATCACAAACATGTAATTGAATCATGAACTACTATCCCAATCGAACGTAATCATATTAGTTTCGAATTAATATTCACACTTATACAATTTAAGAAACTTAAAACAATGTAACCTAAATATGCATACTGAATTACAGAGATTTCATCCATGCATCAATACACGAAAAATAAAGATTATACCTAATGGTGTCATGGATCACAGAACACGAAATTCAATTCATTAAAATTATTCGAATTAACCTAACATGGTTACTAGCATGTACGAAATTGATTTCAATTAAATCACGAATATATGTATCATATACACGAAACATGATAATAAATATCACAGAAAACTTATGTATCACATATACATAAACTATTAACATGCTTTCAATCATATATCATGTATATATCAGAAGAAAACATGCAATGAATTTAATGGAATCGAACTCGATGGCTCTGATACCACTGTTGGGTTTTGGGCAGTTGGGTTTTGGGGTTCATACGCAACAAAAATTACAAAACAATTTTGACAAAAACCCCAACTGGATCCGAATCTAATTCCATTAAAAATGTTTAAAACATGAAAACTTAATCATATCTCGGTCGCAATATACCTTTCTGAAGTTTGATCGATTTCTAAGGCACGGCCAACGACGAACGCCCTCTACCAGCAGTCCACACACGAATGGCGGCCGAGATTCGAAGTGCTAGCTTCGAGAGAATACCAAACCTTTTTGTTTCTCTCCAAAATGATCCAGAGCGTACCAAAAAACCCTAATTCGTTTCTAAAACAAAAATAGAGTTTCGGCCCTTAATCTTTTCTTCGTGTGTTCTAACTTAAAGCGTCTATTTATACAACCCTTGTATATAGACGGTTAAGTAAATTACATATATACCCCTATTTAAAGAAGTATAAGTATAATACACCACAATGACGTTTCTGTCATGAATTTTATCATATAAAATTTGTTTTTCTGAACCATCTTAAAATCTCGCAAAACCATTCTTAGTGTGCGACCCAATAGGCTCATACAACGTTGGTAGTGTACCAAAACACATTTTGGTATACAAGTCATAAGCGACCTCTAGCAAGACATTATGACTACCCAAGTTGTACGAATATCAAATCGATACAACCTAATCAATAATGTATATAACATCCTTTTCTCACACAATATCCTTTTGATCAAACGTAAGGCATGAAATTGTCATCCAACATGTTCAATCGTACTAGTCTCGATCTCTAGGTAGACTGAAAACATCCAAGTGACATTGATCAATATCAATTCACTTAGACTAGGCATTTTAACAGTCTAACACATCGAGGGATCCACTGGATATCTCTCTTTATATGAGAGGGACAAATTCTTTCTCGATTACACAACTTCATCACATTGCTCACACAGTAACCAATCACAATCTTTACAATCGTCCGGTTAAAGACAACGTTTGATTGTGTCAAATCACTGTGTTCCTAATGTTGAAGTCTCTGGTAATCTCAAGTCAGAGGACTGTAAAATATACCTATCATAAGAAACAACTATGACTTAATCCATGTGATGTTCTCATAACGGGTTGGTCCAATACTTTATTCCCTAACAAGTACTCGTGATCTTGATTCGTATCCTTATACGTATAATCATCATATGATCATCAATCAAGACTCACACTAGTCTTAATTCATTATAGTTCCCAGTATAATGATCGACTATGGACATTTAGGATATTTACTCAAATACCCATGGATCTTATTATAATGTAAACATGCAAATTAATTATAATAAACAACAAATGAAATCCTCTATTTTATTAACTAAAAGTATTCATAAAGACATTTAATGGATTGACCTAGGGCACATGCCCCAACAAATTAAACTGTAACTAATTGGAAAATAATTGTGGAATTGTTATGAAATCTTACTGGACCTATAAATGAATTGAAGGACCGCAATTAGAACCCAGTGTGGACTAGCTTACCGACTCAGAGCGCAAGGGAATTTTGGTATCGCGTTTGTAAGTTTAAGTAAATCCCATGGTAACCCTTACATTGTACGAGTATTTCTCGAATATAATTGCATGCTTGGTTTATCGCTGCATATTTGTTGGTCATGCATTCACGGACATGAGAGGAAGGAGGCCTTTGGGGGTCCCGTTGTGTTCATTGGCTATATGTGTGGTAGGATGAACACCGTGGTGCTTTGCAATTTGGGTCACTGATCGTTGTAGACACTTGTTTAGAATGGGTCATTTTTGTGACGCTGGCCAGGATCATACTTTAATAGATAGTCGAGGGCGTGGCTTCTCGAGGGACTTCCTCTCAAACTCATGAATCTTTATTACTGTTTACCTACCACTTTTGGAAAGACAGCTTCTGATTGTGGTTGGTCAACAGAAACAAAATGGATTGCATACTTGTATATTTATAATTCCTTGCGATATTATTGTTTGTTAAATTCTTGGAATACAATGCATTTGATTATTATAAGTGTACTGGATAATGTGGGATTTGTTTATCTGACATTATCGAATTTTTATAATTGGGTAATGACAGGTGCGAGCGACGACAAAGGAAAGGAAAAGCTGTCGAATTATCTGTGACTTGATTAGTTCATTTCTTTTTATGTATGTATTGTTTTTGAATATAATATACTGTATAAATGAGTTTTTAGGTTCGAGTGTGATTATGATATCCTTTGGAATGGTTTAATGGTTTTAAAAAGGATTGAGATTATTTTGGAGCCAAAATAATGTTAGTTCAAGGTTTTTAATACTTCAGATCATGTTAGAATTAATATATAGTTTTGTTAATGCAATTTATATTATTATGGGGTAGATTACGATTCCTTCGGCATTTCCACCAAAGCTGAGCAGGTTTTGTTAAAGATTTTTGAAGGCTAGAATTTTCGATGTAGGCTTAGAAATAAAGTAAGTATTGTCGAAAAAGTTTTACAAATTTTTGAGGATAATGTAGTTAATATAAACGAACTTTGAGGATTATATAATTAATTTTTACGGAACTTTGAGGTTTAAGATTCACGTAAGAATCCTTTGTGGTTAATAAGGTTTTATAATTAATGAGTACAAAATCTTAATCTTAATTATTTATTGATGGAGTGGTTAAGACTGCTAGATTATCAAGCAATTAAGGTAATCAATCTAGGCAGGTCAGATGCCCTAATTAGGTGGGGTCTGAAATGTAAGTAATCTTGTCAAGGTTTTTGTTTACATTTCATTCCAATTATGCTTTGTTTTACAGTCTATTTGCTTATAAAATGCCTTGAAATTTGATATCATGAACTCGTTTCATATTCTACTTATTATATGAGTGTTTTTATCATGATATCATTTGCATATGGATTCATTGACTCTATTCTCGTGTTCAATGTCTTTCTTATGGTTTTAATGAAAGTGTGATCGAGAGTAGAATGCTATTAGGATTAGAGTAGTGAAATTGGAATGTATATGAATTTGTATTCTATGATTGTTGGCTTCGAAGCATATTGCCTTGTCTTGATATCCTTGATGCGGGTTTTTCTTGATATTATAAAGTAGTGATAGAATATATGGTCCATTGCACGATATGGGATGAGCGACATACGTGGTCACCGGACTATCAAAGTTGTCGGCACTCACCACTACACTTGCACGTTGCACGGGTCAACGAGACTCAGGGTAGTCGACAAGAATATATAAACGAGTGATTATGGAGGCGTATAGCTGAGCTCCGACCTTCGATAGAAGTGTAGAGCACATCTCCACCCTGAGATAGTGGAATAAAGGCCTATGTAATAGGACTCACGGCTGATTGGACTTATATCATTACTACTTAGCCTGTGGCAGTCTCACTTTTTAACTGTGGTATTATCTAGCACATCTCCATTTCAGCACTTCCTTGCTGTATTTATGCTTTTAAATATCAGTCCATTATGTTTGGAAATGTATATACGAATATCCAAGAATTACTTTATTACATATTGTACTCATTGTACTTTTTATGACGGTGGGTGCAGATACGTTGAGCAGCAGGCCGGGCAAGGAGAAGATCGACGACCATTTATGAGAATTCAACAATTTTCTACTTCCTATCTTGTAGGTCTCGACTTTAGATGTATTATCTACTTAATGTCTTTACTGTACTTTTTAGGATGTATATATTGGGTTGATCATACAATTCCCCAACTTGAGACTTGACTATCACACTGTTTCTCATCTTTTAAGGTTTATATGCATGTGATGTTATTTCCTGCTTTCCACAATTTAGGATTCATTTAAATTGCTTCCACATAACCATTAAGACTTTCGCTAATCATTTGAAAAATGTAAAAAGTTTTAATTAAGTTTGAAATTTAGAATAACGATACATTAAGAAATACTTATCCTGAACATGAATAATGAGGTTAATTAGACAAAAGGATGACTAATACGTCATTATGTCATACGTGGCTGAGATTAGGGCTTAATGACGTGATTAGGCCTGGCGGTGCCCTGTTTTAGAGAAGGGGCCATCATAGTTGGTATAAGATTCTTTAGTTCTCGATAAGTATATCATAAAATTTAATAAAACAAAAACCTTAGATGTGAAAACCAGACGAACCTTTCCTAGAAGCTATTAGTTGGGAAGTGAGCGAAAGTGAGCTTGGGATTTACATTATGTACATGTTAATTTCTAAATGTATATATATACGTGCAATGCCAATATGCCATGTAGTAGCTGATTCACGCTCACTATCCATCTGCAGACTGTGATGGCTGATACGCGAGAGGGAGGAGATACTGAGGCCAACAATAGTCAGCTTTCGACTATTACGGAGGATCTTCAGAGGCTGGCTGAACGAGTGACAGCTCAGGGCCAACAGTTGACCGACTTCAGCACTATGATGATAGCCCAATTTGCTCCATCTGCATCGAAATTAACCCGCACTACTAGTACGCTTACTTTACCAGCGCTAGAGACTCCCGCAACATCAGCAGCTCTAATGGTACAGACTTTGCCAGTAGTTATAGTACCGAGAGAGACAGCTGAGACCACACCGTCCTCCACTCCCACATCATCCAGTACATCAGTTGATGTTTAGCGAAGGACTTCATAAGGTTTAAAACAACATAATTTGATGGGACGAGAGACTTTAAGAAGATCAAAAAGTGGGAGTTATCCCAAGAGAATAATCACAAGATTCTGAATATTTAGGATATACTTTGGGCCGAGCTATTGTCTTACATACTGGAAAGAGATGCCGACATTTGGTGGCATGACACGAGAGGTACTTACAAAGATTTTGAGACTTGGGAGGCCTTCAAGAAGTAGTTCTATCAACAGTACTTCCCGCCAACAGTTATGAAGAGGTTGAGGGATGAGTTTATGAACCTGAGACCAGGAGCAGAGGAGTCAATGACGAGTTATAGAGACATATATGGTTATCTGAGGCAGTTTGCTGGGGACTTAGTGAGAGAGGATTCTAAGGACTTATATAAATTTGGTGACGGACTGAGGCCCGACATTAGGTATCATGTGGTTGGCACAAGCGCAAGGACACTTGGTGAGATATACGAGCGTGCACTGTCACACGAGACGTACTACTTCGCAAAGTTACCGATGAGACAACATTGAGTTCAACTTTAACAGCTGAGCAAACTGCTGAGTATGAGAGGAGGGGACAGAGGGGCAAGGGATAGAGGAGATGTGACAAGAGTTCTTAGGGGACAGTGATGGACACACCTCAGACATCGGCCGTACCCTACACATCATGTCCTGCCCCAGCTTAGGGTTCAAGAGGTAGACCTCCCTTGCAACGTTTGATCAGGCCAGCATTACTAGCTCTTGATAAATTAGCACTTCTGGCACCACCAGTTCTACATGCACCACGATAGCAGCATCAGGGTGGTCGAGGCCGAGGCGAAACTGGAGGCAAATGTAGAAGCCGAGATAGGTCCAGATAGGGATACAAATTTGCTCAGGGTCAGGCATAGGGCTAACGCAGGTTGATTACATGTTATACATGTGGACATGCAAGACACATTGTAAGGGATTATCCACGGCCAACAGTAGTGTATCCACAGCAGGGTCGAGAGGGAGCCAACATGGTTGCGCAACCTGACGCCTACTGTAACGACCCTAAAAAAGTTTAACCCGTGCCACGTGGCATCTCAGGTTGGTGACCTGGACTTGACACGATGTGGCACACTCGGTCAACCCTCGGGAGTCGACATCGAGATTAAGACCGGTAGGTCGCACCCACGTGGACACTGTCGATAAGTTTAGGGCACGCCAATTGAGGTATAAAAATTTATTTTTGTATGATGTTTGTTAAATTGGTTGTATTATTATTAATCCACATCGCACCAGTTAATGTTTTTATTGGTCGTGTTGTGTGTATGTAGTAGCATGAGCGTAAAACCTCGCGGGGGTGCGTAACGCGGGTGTACGGGGTAGTCAAGGGGTTAGAGAACAAACACGCTCAACCACTCACATCTTGACAACACATCATTCACTTTTTCTCTCTCTTCATGGTTGAGTGCCACCTTATTACCTAACCCCCTTAAAATTTGGGAAACCACTCACTCTCACATGTTTTACCCTCCTTCCCTCTCTACCCGAACTCTCTAATCTCCCTGTCATTTTCTTCTTCTTCTTATTCAACACTACCTCATCAACAAATTTGGTTAATCCTCACCAAGCTCTCGTCCCACGACACTCGGCTTCGGCGTCACCACCTTTCGCGCCGGCGATCTTTCTAGTCCGAGGTAAGTGGTAGTTCTTGTTCTTAAAACTTGGAGAAGTTTGGAAGCTTTTAATATGGATTTTATTTGATTTTAATGGAGATGTGGATGAAGTTTAAATTAAGTTAATGTTATTTGTTATAGTTGCTAGAAAAGAAAAAAGAAAAAAAAGTGATGAACGAACAGAGAGCTGGGGAGAAGGTAGCCAGCAGGTCGAGCTTGGCTACCCTCATGTAGGCCGGGTCTGGCCATCCTAAAAATTTAATAAAACTGATGTTTAAATAAAATAAATCACAGAAAATACATAGAAATAGATAAAAATTATGGTAAAATTAAAAAAATTCTAGAAAAATATGAAAAATTAGTAAAAGCTAGAAAAATGAGTTTCGAGGCTTTTTCGGGCATTTGGCACCCATGTATAATTCGAAAAGTGTGCTAAAAATCAAAAAAAGTTTTGAAGTAAAATTACAAATTGTGGTCCCATATTATAAATTCATTTAATGTACGTGACTGTAAAATAATTAAAACGGTATAATTGGACACTGGGGAATAGGAGGCCATAGTTGGGTGTCGAGTGCGCATCTCGAGGCGTGAGTGGGACGTTTTTAGGATGATTTGTGATTGCTTGAGGTAAGTAAAACCAGCTAGGAAATGCACAGTAGTTCATTTGAGCTTATATTTCACTGTTATTGTACCACGTCCTTTCTTGGGATTCCAACCCATTTATGAGTGTCTGAGGGCCGTGTGAGTCATGCGAGTGACTCTGATTGGAGTGGTTACCGGCTTGCTACTGGGGCCATGACCTCGAGTCACTAGAGTATTTGGTCGGAATGTGATATGTTTTATCTGGGGCACTATAGATATCCCTCATTCGCGATGATCTAGGTACAGCAGGCGATGCCGCGTCCTAGGACCCGAGTCTGCATGGCGTTGCCTCGACTCTATGACCCCGACCCTGAGGCACCCGCACTCGGTGGTCTTGGACTACTTGAGCAACTCTCTATTGTTTCTTTCAACATTCATTTCTCGTTGTACTTTCATTTTTACAGTCTTATTATCATGCATTCCATATAGATTTTTTTTTCTATCCGCATGACTTTAAGACTGCTTTATTTATTTTGAATTATTGTTTAGATCCTACTGGCTTTTACTTATTGGACTCAACATTCTTGTGTTTGACCGAGTGCAGATCCGCAGCATAGCAAAGGCAAGGTGCCAACACTTGGCGATCTACTATAAGGATATCAGAGCGACCCTCCTCTACATACTTTTGTAGGGTTTTGACTGTTTGTATTTTTCATATATGTTGTTATCACACTTGGGATACGTACTTGTATATCATTTTTGCCTAGTTATAACACTTGACACAAGATATACATGAATACACATGTCTATAGGGTTCCACATTTAGGATGTCCGACTCTTTTACTTTATTCTGAGTTATTTAACGTATTAATTGCTTTCGCTAACTTGTAAATCTCGAAAAAAGATACAAATAATTCTACTTAAAATTATCAATTCACGTGGGTTTAGGCCGGGTGGGGCCCAGTTTGTGGGAAACTGGGGCCGTCACTGTTGGTATCAGAGCCTAAGTTTTTACTTCTAGCTCTTGAATAACCCACAACCAATATAAGACACAAATTAAAAATAGAGTTAAGACACGGTTGGAACTTAGACTGGAACCCGATAATCCTAACTTAGAGTCTTAATTGGGAAGTGAGGAGAGTTGGGAAAATTAAAACTTGGATCTTATATATGCCAATTGTTGTATTGTACTATATTATACCGGTAACTATACGCTGATTAGAGACTCGCTTGCTATTGCAGATTGCGATGGCAGATCAGCCTGGTTTGAGTGATGATAGTTAGGCAGCAGGTCCTTGATTCGCGAGTATTGATGAGGTACAGTCATTAACTCAGAGAGTCACATCTCAAGATCAATGATTGGACGAGATCCTTAGGAAACTCAGGGCACAAATCACAGCTACACCAGCACCATCTTCGTCAACAGTGCCCATTATTCTGGAGAGGAGTGCGCTTACCATACAAGCCACTCCAACGACTCTTGTAGTACCGACACCACCCATTATAGCTGGGATAGTACCGGTTCAGACTGAGACGATATTGCCCGCACCACCTGCACCGGCGGAGACCATGCCAACTACACCCATAGAGAGGAGCACTGGGACATTAGTTGAGGCGAGACAATCACAAGAGTTTTAGAGACATAAACCAGCTGAGTTCTACAGGGCACAAATCTTGAGGCGGTAGAGAAATTTGTGAAGAGCCATGAGAAAATACATGACATCCAGGCCACACTGGAGCATATGAAACCGAGTATATCTTCAGGTTTGATGTTTGGAGAGGCCGATGCGTGGTGGCGCGGTATGGTGGCTACCTTGGGTAAGCCCAAGGATTAGGCAGAATTGAAGTGGCGACTTAATTAGAAGTAATTTCCGCCCTCGGTTCTAAAGCAGAAGAGGGCCGATTTTTTTGAGTATCCGACAATACACTGGAGAGTCGGTGATGTAGTATATGGGCAGGTATTTGCAGCTGTTGGACTATGCTGGAGGCATAGCTGATACAAACGCCTACCAGACACATTATTTCATGGAGAGTCAGTTGAGGGACATTGGAGGCACCGTGGTGACCACTGAGCCAGGGATTTTATAGACGGCATACGAGAGTTATACCTGAGCACATACATCGATGAGATCATCCCAGCACCGGCACCAGCACAGTCAGATTATAGGTCAGGTGGTGACAGGAGGAGGAAGAGACACCGACCGTTCAGGTCGAGAGATGATAGAGCACATAGTATAGGATCCGTGGCGGCACCATCCCATCCAGGGCGCACCGCGCCAGTACCTTCTGTTTCGGCAGGGAGTTATGCCAGTACACCACAACGACCCAAGATGCTGATAAGGGTCGCTAGAGCAGTATCATCGGACTGAGGGTAGAGGCAGTGGTGGTGTTCAGGGGCAGAGGTACAGACATGGTCAGGGGTAGAGATATAACCAGGGAGAGGGACAAAGGTCCAGTCAGACGCAGGGACAGGGACAATGAATTCTACCCTGGCGGGGACCACATCGAGCCTGTTTTGAGTGTGGACAAATATGGCACTTTGTCAGTACATGTCAACGACTATGCAAGGCTCACCCTCAACAGCGCAAAGAGCAAGTTCATGCCATCACTGCACCGGATCCAGCTTCTTCTTGTAACCTTATCGAGGGTATGATTTACATTTGCAGTCGATTTATGCATACTATTAGTGATTCGGGTTCTATTGTATCTTTTATTTCGAGTCGTATGGTTCATGAGTTTGGATTGAGACCTATTAGGCTAGAGCGACCCTTGATCATCGGCACGGCTGCTGGGGACAAGATATACCCGAACTTATTATGTGTTGACTGCTTAGTTGAGATAGAGGGACAAGAGATGCTTGCAGACTTGAGAATATTAGAGTTTTTAGAGTTTGATACCTTATTAGGCATGAATTGGTTAGCCGCGTACCACCCACAACTTGAGTGTTTCAAAAAGGTGGTTAAGTTTCAGCTTTCGGATCGAGCGTAGTTTAGTTTTTAGGGGACTTCGACCACGTTGCTGATCACCTGAGCCAGAGTGGCAACGAGTTCAGATCCTGAGACATTTGCTAGTGTTTTTAGTACGGCCGAGAGAGTTGAGACGAAGATAGAGGAAGTGCATGTTGTATGTGAGTTTTTTAGATGTTTTCCCGCTGAGCTACCAGGATTACCACTACTAAGAAAGATTGATTTCATCATAGATTTTGTCCTAGGGGCCAAACCATTTCGATATCGCCGTATAGGATGGCTCCTAAAGAGTTGGATGAGCTGAGGACCCAGCTAGATGAGTTGTTAGAGTCAGGAGTCATACGTTTGAGCATGTCACCTTGGGGTGCACTAGTATTATTTGTCAAGAAGAAAGACGACAGTTTAAGACTTTGCATTGATTACTGACAGCTCAACCGAGTCACAGTGAAGAACAAGTATCCACTCCCACTCATTGATGACTTGTTCGATCAACATACAAAGGCATAGTGGTTCTCTAAGATTGATTTGAGGTCAGGATACCACCAGTTGAGGATTCGAGATGATGTTAGGGAGAAGACTGCTTTCCGCACGAGATATGGGCACTACCAATTTACCGTCATGCCGTTTGGGCTGACGAATGCCCTGAAAATATTCATGGATCTTATGCACCGAGTATTGAGAGAGTATTTGGATAGATTCATGATAGTGTTCATCGATGACATTCTTATCTATTCCAGAACTCATGAGATAACGAAGGACACCTCCTGACAGTCTTATAGACTTTGAGAGAGCAGAGATTGTACACTAAGTTCAGTAAGTGCGAGTTTTGGCTAACTGAAGTTGGATTTATTAGGCATATTTTCAGAGCTAGTAGAGTCTCATCGGACCCCGCTAAGATCAGAGCTGTGATAAATTGGCCTACACGACGATCAGTGATAGATATCCATAGTTTCTTAGGGTTGGCAGGCTATTACAGGCGTTTTATTCAAGACTTCTCAATGATTGAGGCACCAATGATGCAATTGACAAAAAAAGATACAAGTTTTCAGTGGAATGACAGTGGTGAGCAAGCCTTCAGGACTTTGAAGGAAAGATTGACTACCGCACCAGTTTTAGTACTACGTGAGTCAGGGAAGGGTTTTGAGGTGAACACCGAGGCTTCTAAGGTCAATTTGGGCTGTGTTTTAATGCAGGGTGGTAGAGTAATTGCCTACGTGTCCCGATAGCTGAAGATTCACGAGAAGAACTACCCTACCCATGATTTGAAGTTAGATGCAGTGGTCTTTGCGTTGAAGATTTGGCGTCATTATCTCTATGGAGAAAAGTTTGTGTTGTTTACTGATCACAAAAGTTTGAAGTACCTATTCACGCAAAAAGAGTAAAACATGCAACAGAGACGTTGGCTTGAGTTTCTCAAGGACTATGAATTCTCATTGGAGTACCACCCGGGGAAGGCCAATGTTGTTGCAGACACATTGAGCCGCAAAAGGGGCATACTCGGATATCGTTACTTTCCATATGACATCCGAGTATGGTTTACTTGAGGCGATCAAGTCGATGTATTCTGTTGATATCCTGACCAATACCAGAGTGTTGATTTGTAGGCAGATGTGGACTTAAAAAATATTGGTTTAGAGTGTACTTGAGGGTCAGCAGGCAAATGAGTAGTACCAGAGGTTCTTGTAGTTTGCTCAGAGTCCGAATCATCCAGATTGAAGTTAGTTGACAGACTCATGCCTGAGATTTATAGGTCGACTGTGGACTCCATCAGTGGCTGAGTTACTTGATGAGATACTTGATGATGCTCACCACTTACGTTTTACGGTTCATCCTAGTCGGACCAAGATGTATGCTGAGGTGCATCGTATTTTCTGGTGGCCAGGGATGAAGACCGCTATTTTTGATTTTGTTCGAGTGCGTGAGGTATGCCAGCGAGTTAAGGCCGAGCATCGGAGGCCTGGTGGGTTATTACAGCCATTTCCCATTCTTCGGTGGAAGTGAGAGCATATTGCAATGAATTTTGTCAGTGGCCTACCTCGATCTCAGCATGGACATGATATTATCTAGGTGATTGTGGACAGGTCGACGAAGTCTACACACTTCTTACCAATCTCTACTACACATCGGGTGGATAGGTTGGCGAATTTGTATGAGTGGGAGATTATTCGATTACATGGCGTTCCGTTATCGATTGTGTCAAATAGAGGGCCACAGTTTACATCTCAGATTTGGCACAGGATGCAGGCACAGTTCGACACATGATTGGATCCCAGTACAACCTATTATCTACAGACTGACGGAAAGTCAGAGAGACTGCTTTAGATTTTCGAGGATATGCTGAGGATGTATGTGTTAGAGTACGGTGGATTATAGGAAAAGTATCTTCATTTGTGTGAGTTTGCCTACAATAACTGTTATCAGGCCAGTATTGGTATGACACCGTTTGAGGCACTTTACGGTAAGCCATGCAGATCTCCATCGTGTTAGGCAAAGCTCGAGATGTGGCAGTTCTTGGGACAGAGATTGTAGTGGATCACACAGAGAAGATACATCAGTTCAGATTATGTCTGAAGGGTGCACAAGAGAGATAAAAAAAATATTACAACAAGTACCATGGTGAGTTAGAGTATGATGAGGGAGCTTACGTGTACTTGAAAGTCTCACCTTTAAAGGGTCAAAAAAGATTTGGAATCAAAGAAAAACTCGCATCGAGATTCATTGGTCCTTTCAAGGTCAAAAGGAGAGTCGACAAAGTTGCATACGAGTTAGAGTTACTGCCTGGGATCCACCCCATATTTCATATTTCGATGCTTCGGTTGGATGGGTCGAGAGGAGGTGTACGACCAATGATGGATTTGAGTAAGATAAATCTGAGGGAGGACATCACATACGAGGAGCATCCTATTCAGATTTAGGACCGTCAGGTGAAGAAACTGAGGAATAAGAACATCCTGTCTATCCTCGTTAAATAGCAACATCAAGGCGACTAGGAGCTGACTTGGAACTAGAGTCTTATATGTGTGAACATTTTCCATATCTATTTTGATTCTGGTAAGTCTTACTCCAAGCCATTTTAATTTTGAGGACGAAAATTCTAATTAGTTGGGAAGACTATAACGACCCTAAAAAATTTAACCCGTGCCACGTGGCATCTCAGGTTGGTAACCTGGACATGTCGTGATGTGGCACACTAGGTTAACCCTTGGGAGTCGACACCGAGATTAGGACCCGTAGCTCGGACCCACGTGGACACTGTCGATAAGTCTAAAACACACCAATCGAGGTATAAACATTTATTTTGTATGATGTTTGTTAAACTGGTTGTGTTATTATTAATCCGCATCGCACCAGTTAATGTTTTTATTGGTCGTGTTGTGTGTATGTAGTAGCGTGAGCGTAAAACGTAGCGGGGGTGTGTAACGTGGGTGTACAGGGTAGTTAAGGGGTTAGAGAACAAACACACTCAACCATTCACATCTTGACAACACATCATTCACTTTTTCTCTCTCTTCATGGTTGAGTGCTACCTCATTAACTAACCCCCTTAAAATTTAGGAAACCACTCATTCTCACATGTTTTATTCTTCTTCACTCTCTTCCCGAACTCTCTACTCTCCCTCTCATTTTTTTCTTCTTCCTCAACACTACTTCATCAACAAATTTGGTTAACCCTCACCAAGCTCTCATCCTATTACACTCGGCTTCGGCATCATCACCTCTCACACCGACAATTTTTCTATTATGAGGTAAGTGGTAGTTCTTGTTGTTAAAACTTGGTGAAGTTTGGAAGCTTTTAATAGGGATTTTATTTGATTTTAATGGAGATGTGGATGAAGTTTAAATTAAGTTAATGTTATTTGTTATAGTTGTTAGAAAAGAAAAAGAAAAAAAAAGTGATGAACGAACAGAGAGCAAGCTCTCTGTTTGTTCATCAAACAAATGAAGGGGGGAGGGGGTAGCAAATGGTCGGGCATGGCTACCCCAGTGCGGCGACCTTGACCGCGTGGACATGGTCGCCGACCCAGCCCAACTCAATAAACAAAAAAATATAATTAATTTAAAATTTTAATAAAACTGATGTTTAAATAAAATAAATCACAGAAAATAGATAAAAATTATGGAAAAATTTAGAAAATTCCAAAAAAATATGAAAAATCAGAAAGAAGATAGAAAAACAAGTTTCGAGGCTTTTTCGAGCATTTGGCACCTCGGTATAATTCGAAAAAGTGTGCTAAAAATCAATTTTTTTTGAAGTAATGTTACAAATTGTTGTCCCATATTATAAATTCACTTAATGTAACTCTAAAATAATTAAAATGGTATAATTGGACACCAGGGACTTAGGAGGCCATAGTCAGGTGTCAGGTGCATATCTCGAGGCGTAAGTGAGACGTTTTAAGGACGATTTGCGGTTGCTTCAGGTAGGTAAAACCAACTAGGAAATGCACAGTAGTTCATTTAAGCATATATTTCATTATTATTGTACCACGTCTTTTTTTGGAATTCCTACCCATTTATGAGTGTCCGAGGGCCAAGTGAGTCATGAGAGTAACTCTAATTGGAGTGGTTACCGTCTTGCTACTAGGGCAATGACCTCGAGTCACTGGAGTATTTGGTCAGAATGAGATGTGTATTATCTGGGGCACCGTTGATATTCCTCATTCGCGACGGTCTAGCTACAGTAGGCGACGTCGTGTCCTAGGGCCCGAGTCTACTTGGCGTTGCCGCAACTCAATGACCCCTGACCCTGTGGAACCCGCACTCGGTGGTGTTGGACTACTTGGGCACCTCTATATTGTTTCCTTTGACACTCATTTCTCATCGTACTTTCCTTTTTACCATTATCATCCATTTCATATAGCTTTTTTTCTATCCGCATGACTTTTAGACTGTTTTATTTATTTTGAATTACTGTTTAGATCCTACTGGCTTTTACTTACTGGACTCGACATTCTTGTGTTTGACCGAGTGCAGATCCGAAGCCTAGCAAGGGCAAGATGCCAATACTTGGCGATCTAATTTAAGGATATCGGAGCGGCCCTCCTCTACATACTTTTGTAGGTTTTTGACTTTTTGTTTTATTTATATATGTTGTTATCACACTTGGGATATTTGTTTGGGTTGAGAGATACACATGACTTGTATATCATTTTTGCCTAGTTATAACACTTAACACAAGATATACATGAATACACATGTCTACAAGGTTTCATATTTAGGATGTCTGATTCTTTTACTTTATTCTGAGTTATTTAACGTATGAATTGCTTCTGCTAACTTGTAAAAATTAAAAAAAGATACAAATAACTCGACTTAAAATTATGAATTTACTTATATGGATGGATCGAAAGGCTAACTAAGCCTGCGTTGACCTTGAGAGACTGGCTCGAGGGTCTATGTGGGCTTAGGCCGAGCGGGGCCCAGTTTGTGGGAAACTGGGGCCATCACACCTACGCCATACGAGTTCTTATCAAGGGTACAATTTTTATTTAAGGTAAAGATGCTCATGTTTTATTTGATTCTGGGTCTACTGTATCAGTCATTCTAGGTCGCATGATAAGCATTTCAAGGTTATCACCTATTAGGATCAGCGTACACCTGATATTAAGCACCACAGTTGAGGATATGGTTTATCCTAAAAACTTATGTACGGGATGCCCAATAGAGATTAGTGGGGTAGTGTTACTTATGGATTTTAGAGTCCTCAAGATGTCAGAGTTCGATGCACTACTAGGGATGGATTGGTTGTCCGCATGCCACACTCATATCTATTGTTTTGGTAAGACAGTGATATTCGTGATCCCAAGACGTCCGATATTCACATATAGAGGTAGTACATCGAGAGCCGAGAGCACGAGAGACCGACTTGTGACTGGTGAGAAGATGGTGGCATTGATAGCATTGTATATAGTGGGAGAGAGTCAGGGACCGAGACTTGAGGAGATTTTAGTTGTTTCAGGATTTCCAAATGTCTTTCCGGAGGATCTACATGGATTACCACCACCATGAGAGGTGGACTTCATCATTGATTTGGTACTGGGCACCAGACTAATTTCTATACCGCCGTACCATATGGCTCTATAGGAGTTGGAGGAGTTGAAGGCCCAGCTTCAGCACTTGGGACATAAGGGATTCATCGCACCCTTTATGTCTTCATGGGGAGCACCTGTACTTTTTGTGAAGAAAAAAGGATGACACATTGAGACCGTGTATCGACTATAGGCAGTTGAATATGGTCATAGTCAGGAACAAGTATCCACTGCCACAGATTGATGATTTATTTGATTAGCCGAGAGGAGTGCAATATTTCTCTAAGATAGACTTGAGATCAGGATATCATCAACTTAAGATCAGAGAGGTGGATAGGTCCAAGACAACATTCTGCATGAGATTCGGACAAAATTAATTTATAGTCATGCCATTTGGGTTGACCAACGCCCCCGTAGTCTTTATGGACTAGATACAATGAGTTTTTAGACTGTTTCTTGACTGCTTCGTGATAGTCTTCTTCGACGACATATTGATATATTCGACGACACAAGAGGAGCACGAGCAGCACCTCAAGGAGAACTTATAGACTTTGAGGGAGCATCGACTTTTTGCCAAGTTCAGCAAGTGTGATCTTTGAATTTCGGAGGTTCACTTTTAGGTAATATTATTGGGGCAACAGGGATTGCAGTGGATCCAGCCAAGACTCAGGTTATCATGGATTTGGTCGGCACCGACGTTCGTGGCATAGATCATGAGTTTTTTGGGTTTAGTAGGGTAGAACCACTGGTTTGTGAGGGATTTCTCGAAGATCGCGTCACCGATTACTAGATTGACATAGAAAGACGTCACATTTTAGTGGATAAAGGAATATGAGGAAGAATTCTTAGAGTTCAAGAGATTGTTGACTGCTACACCAGTAATGGTATTACTAGAGGCAAGACAGGGATTTCTAGTGTATACAAATGCTTCTCATACGGGTTTAGGCTCTGTACTGATGTAGGGCAGATGAGTTATTGCTTACGCCTCCAGACACCTAAAGATACATGTGAAGAACTATCCCATACACGATTTAGAGTTGGTAACAATTATTTTTGCACATAAAGTGTGGAGACTTCATCTGTATAGAGAGAAACTCACTCTCTTTTCTTATCACAAGAGTCTGAAGTATCTCCTTACACAGAAGGAGTTGAATCTGAGACATCACAGATAGTTGGAGTTTATGAAGGACTACGAATTTTCCTTGGAGTATCACATAGGAAAATCTAATGTAGTTGCAAACGCACTAAGTAGGAGACCGCCTAGAGTTGTCGAGATTGTCAGATGTCATATGATGCATGCGTATGGGTTACTCGAAGCAGCAACGACGATGAGTCAGTCAGATGTTCCTACCAATACTCAGGTTATGATTTGCATAAAAATGAGATTACAGGTCGTGTATACACAGATAATGTTTAAGGGCTAGAGGACCGACAAGTTATACTTAAGATTTAATAAGTTGGCATATAGTACAACGTGTACAGATTGGGTAAAGACTGTAAATCAGTGTCTGAGATACAGGGGTAAATTGTGGGAAAAACGCCTACCGTTGTGTGAGTCTGCTTACAATAACAGTTATCAGGCTAGTTGAGATGACACTATTTGAGGCTTTATATGGCAGACCATGTAGCTCACCATCGTGTTGGACTAAGCTAAAGGACCACGAGATTGTGGGGCCTGAGATTGTTTTTGATTAAACGGAGATGTTCAAAGTGATCCTTCAAAGACTCAAGGGTGCTCATGAGAGACATAAGAAGTATGGAGACAAGTATCGCGGTGATCATACATACACTGAGGCAACCTTTTTCTATTTAATGGTTTTCCCTCGGATGGATCTTCAGAGATTTGGGGTGAAATGCAAGCTTGCACCGAGATTCATCGGGCCTTTGAGGATTAAGAAAAGGGTCAAGAAAGTTGCATATGAGCTTGATCTACCTTAACATATATTACGGATTCATCCGATTTTCCATATATCGATGCTACGACTAGTTGAGTCGAGGGTAGGAGTATGACCAATAGTTGGATTGAGTCAGATCAAGTTGAGTAAGGATATTAATTATGAGGAGCAACCTATTTAGATCATGGATTGAAGGGTACAACAGTTGAGGAGCAAATCTGTCCTGAAAGTACTCGTCAAGTGGCAGTTCCACGACGACACAAAACTCACTTGAGAGCGGGAAGACTATATGATGGAAAGATTCCCGTACCGTTTCAAGTTAGGAAAATTTGTCAGGACCCAAAACTTCTAATCGCGTTTTAATCCATAATTATGATCATTGACCTATGACGTGGGACCCACATCATGATACACACATTGACTAAGGCACGTGGCTGATGTATATTTTATATTTTTGTGATGATTTCCTAGTGTGTAGACTACTAAATCACATTTACTTGTTATTTATAGGTGTCGATACATGAGCGGGGACACGCCTCAAGATGCGTGCAATCGTGGGACCAAGTAGAGGGTGATATGGTAAGCTAACATTAAGTTAATATAGCTTAATTGGTTAAATCTGATGTGGCTTATGTTGATTTATATTAAATGTAGCCTAAGTTAGCAAAATAAACATTAGCCATTTGATGTTCCTCGAGATATGTTTAGACACCTCAAGAGATTAATTGAGTGTCAAATAATTTTTTTTAAGGATGAGTTAGTGGAGAGTCAGTGGAAAGTGAATCAAAATGAAAGCCATTAGATTAGTATCGAAATGCATGTGTACGTTAAGATCAATAGCTATGAATCAATCTTATCAAATATATATGTTAATGGATGAGATGAACATGCAAATACTTTGAACTTAAGCAAGAGAAGGAGAGAAAGCTCTAGAGTACTGATAAAGGTTAGGTTGAGGAGAATCTTAGTGAATCAGAAGGTGATGATCAAGCTAAAGAGCTCACACCATTAAGTAAGCTAAACTACACAAAGTTTTGGTAAAATTAGAGGTGTTAGTTCAGTTTTGATTTTTGTGTAATTTCATAGGGTAAATGAAATCACTTTCAAAATTGGTTTACATACTTGGATTCCTTGCGAAAAACCATTAAATTGGCTATAAAGATGTTTGAAATTTGGAGTTAAATTGACTATGTTATGATCAATCAAAGTGTTAGGTGTGTTTTTGAGTTTAATAAAAAGATGCATGCCTTAATTTTATGAGCATAGGGTCTTGAATTAGGAGGTTGTGATCAAAATGAATTTGGAAATCTTTTTCACTGATTTTATGAGCTAAATGAAGCATCAAGTGAGTCCTTGAACCTTGGCTTTTTGAAATTATAGGTTGTTGGAAAAAATTGATGTTTCTTCAATCGTGAAAATGAATTTGTCAAATTCTTGTTTGAATATGTGTTTGATTTGAAAAATCAGTTGTATTTATGAATTCCTCGTTTCGAGCTCATAATCAAGCTATTAAGAAGTTCCCAATTTGGATTTAAAACTAAAATGTTATGAATTTTTGAAGTTTGTGTTTTCACTAAATTTTTCCAAAAAACACTTAACCTATCTAGCGCAGCCTAAAACCCAAACTAATGGCCTAAACACACTCTAATACATACTAAATTATACCAAGAGCCAAGGTAAGAGTTTAAGGAGTCCAGGTACGCGTTTTGGAGTGTCGGGAGGCCAGTTAAGCTAGAGAATACATTGCGTGACTTGTAATCTTGTGAAGGTCCTTTTTTACATTTCATTCCAATTATTCTCTGTTTTATAACCTATTTGACTATGATATCATGAATTTGTTTTATATTTTACTTATTATACGTGTGTTTTTATGATGATATCATTTACTTATGGATTTATTGACTCTATTCTTGTGGCGGCCCTGCTGCCCCGGGGTGATGTGTCTCGATGTACTCCATGCCAAGTGGGCCCAACTACATGTGTCTGCCATCTGCCCGTCCACCTCTTGTCTCAAAATTCGTGTCCACGTGTGTTTTATCAAATTAGTTAGTGAATTATGAGTATTTGCTTAACTTATTCTCCTTTAGTAGCTAAAAGTTTATTCTAATGCCTAACCATACTAGTGGGTTGTATCTTACAAGTTAACACATATATCAGCCGAAGCCTTAATTGATATATTTGGTAAGAAATTTAATATGGTAAATAGTATTAATAAGAACAAATCCTACTATGGTAAATAGTACTATAAACAAGGTATATATACATGTACTGTATCATCACAAGTCTCCCAATACCCAAAATATACAAAATATCAAAATAAACACGTACTAGTAGGTCCTCGATGGCGGGCAATCAGATGTAGTTCCCTAGGATCCCTTTGCCCCTACTGGTACTAGGATCTGTACTCAATCATCACAACAAGACAGATGACAAGTACAGTAAGTAAAATCCCAAGGAACCCCTCTGAGCATTCGCATAATAAAGTAAATGAAATGCAAGAAATACAGTCAAGTAAACATGTGGAATATAAACATGCAAATGTAAATGGCTCATCGTATGAATAGATAATAGATAAGCTAACAAATGTGTGTGCTCGCTCCAGATGGACTAGACTGTACTATGGGTCACCAAGCTCCCACCAGTTGTCGCACCCAACTGGCCCGACACTTGGTCCCTCGCGGTGCTGGCCAAATTCGCTGAGTCACCAACACTTGCACCAAGGCCAAGCTCAGGTTGCCATTCACTGAGGGTCAGGTCACACGTGCTACAATCCAGTGCATCATGAGCACACAACTAGGAAAATTCGGGGGAGTAACCTCAACCCACGTCCAAGTAACAGAATAGAGTAGTAGAAACAACAAGAAAATGATGGAAATGAAATAGAAAACACAATCAAATACTTAAAGTTTTTCAGTTAGGTTTTACAAACCTCAAACCGCTCTCCGACCTCCCCGGACTCCCGCATTTGACTTGGCAAGCTCCCGAAGCTATGCTAAGGTCCCCCAAGTCCCTGAAGTCCAATTTTATAGGTTTAGGTTGTTTACTAGTGTTTAGACATGTAATAAGTTGAAAATCACCAAAAAAGCCTTTTAAATTCATATTTAATATGTCGTTAGTGTGCTAAGGGGTATACATATCACGCTAGGTTATGGTAGCGTGCTAGGAATTCATGTAGCACGCTACTGTTCTTCAGGACGAAAAATAGTTGCAAACCCAGAACGATTAGTGCGTTAACAGTTTCAGGTAGCGCGCTATCTGTCTTTTGGGACATAATTCTTCAGTCTAGAATTCTGTCTTTCCCCTCTCAATTGGCTACCTTATTGGTTTAAACATGCTTTAAATACAATATTAACTCCAAATTAACACCTAGCACACTCCAGAACATCAATTTTAACCCAAATTCTTCAAACTCATGCATTCACCACAACTTTCCAATTTAATCAAAATCATCAATTCGAATTAAACTAGTGGTAAATTCCCTATGAATATGATCTAATAACATGTAATACATCAAGGTTTCGTAAAAAATTAGAGCTTTAACCATCAAATCTGAATTCACTCGATTCAATCAAAAATGGGTTCATTGGAGAGTGGATGAGATGAAGATGATGATTACCTTGGTTTGAGCTCTTGATTTGGTCTCTAATGTGTGAATTCCCAGCTTGAATTATCTCTCTCTGTCCTTGGTTTTCTTAGATTTCATGGGAAAAATTTGAGTGGATTGATAAAAAACTCCACTAAGTCCCATATATATATTTGATTAAGATCAAGTGTGCGTAAGTATCTCGAGAATTATCTTGTGGTGTATAAACATGCTGTAACACACTCCTTAATGACTCCAATAGCATACTCATCTCCTAGTATCACTTATTATGATCATCTAGATATTCATCTCATGGTCTTCATTATTTAGTGTAAACTATAGGCTTAGCTTATTTAATTGATGTCACATCACATTAAGCCTTACAAAACCATATGGTTAGTGTTTTATTTATCCAATTTACCTAACTCATGGTCCTACTAACCTTCGGCTACCCGATATCTGGTGCTCCGCATCTCGACACGCATTTCGAGGCATGCCATAGTCTATTATTAAAATTTTAATATAGTTAGCCTATGATTACATTACCCATTTCAACTTACTAACTTTATCATATTTATGTAAGTTTGTTGAGTTTTCCTAGTGTACCTGTACTTCGCCTCTCGATACTCGCATTAATATGCATTTCGAGGCTATTACCCATCACACACCCTCGCACGATATCACTATTCAACATACACACATGCGATGTATTAACAAATAAATTTATGAAATGCATCACAAAAAAGCAATCTAACACACAATTAATTAGTGTACCTAGGTCGACGTGTGTCCTAGCCTACTCGCGGCGTCCATGTGGATCTGAGCTGGTGCCCATGTATGAAATTACGAGTTGAATAACGACATTAATAAAAGGGCCGTTACAACTCTTGTGTTCTATGTCTTTCTTACGGTTTTGATGAAAGTGTAATCAAGAGTAGCATGCTATTAGGATTAGAGTAAGAAAATTGGAGTGTATATGGATTTGTATTCTATGATTGTTGGCTTCGAAACATGCCTTGTCTTGATATCCTTGATGCGAGTCTCTCTTGATATTATAAAGTAGTGATAGAATCTAAGGTCCATTACATGATATGTGATGCACGACACATGGGTCACTACACTACCAGGGTTGTTGGCACTCACCACTACACTTACGCGTCACACGGGTCAACGGGGTAGTCAGCAAGAATATATAAATGAGTGATTATGAAGGTGTAGAGCTCAGCTCTGACCTTCGATAGAGGTGTAGAGCACATCTCCACCTGAGATAGCGGAATAAGGGCCTATGTGATAGGACTCACGACCGACCGGACCTAGATCATTACTACTTAGCCAGTGTCGTCTCATTTTGTTTAATTGTGGTATTTTCTAGCATATCTCCTTTTCAGCACTTCTTTGATATATTTATGCTTTTAAATATCAGTCAATTATGTTTGGAAATGTATGCAAGAATCTCTATGAATTACTTTATTACATATTGTACTCATCGTCCTTTTTATAACAGGGCATGCAAATCCGTTGAGTAGCAGACTGGGCAAGGAGAAAATCATTGACTATCTCTAAGCATTACGCGATTTTCTATTTCCTATTTCGTAGGTCTTGAATTTTGATGTATTATCTACTTTATGTCTTTACTATACTTTTTGGGATGTATATATTGGGTTGAGCGTATAATTCTCCGACTTGAGACTTGACTATCATATTGTTTCTCATCTTTTGATGTTCATATGCATGTGATGCTATTTCCTGATTTTCACATTTTTTTATTCATTTATATTGCTTCCACATAACTGTTAAGACTTCTACTAATCATTTGAAAACTGTTAAAAGTTTTAATTAATTCTGAAATTTAAAATAACGATGTATTGAAAAATTCTTATCTCGAACATGAATAACGAGGTTATTAAGACAAAAGGTTGACTAATACGTCGTTGTGTCCTACGTGGCTGAGATAAGGGCTTAATGACGAGATTAGGCTAGGCGGTGCCAAGTTTTAAAGAAGGGACTGTCATAGAACTAGAGTTTCCTCGAGATCTAGATTTATGGGACGAAATTTCCCCTAGTTGGGAAGAATTATAATGGCCCAAATTAATTAAATTAGGATTAACATTAATTTTTGAGATTAATGGTCGTAATTCGGGCCTTACGTTGACAACTTGGTTGACTCAGACACGAGAATTAAGGAAATATGTTATTTATGGATGATGTTTGTTATTGTGTGATGTTTAAAAAGCATTATTTATTTTATTGTATTGCATGTGTGTACGTTGCTATCGAGCGAGTTAGTTTACTGAGTAGTTAGATTGGGAAGCGGGCGACTGTAACAACCCAAATTAATTAAACTAGGATTAGCATTAATCTTGTAGATTAGCGGTCATAATTCAGGTGTTACGTGGACAACTCGGTTGACTCAGACATGAGAATCGAGGGTAAATTTTATTTGTAGATGATGGTTATTTACATGCGGTGTTGAAAAATCAATTATATTATTGTATTGCATCGCATGTGTCGCATTTTTAATGAGCGAGTTGCTGTAATGAGGAGTTACATTGGGAAGCGTGTAGATGCACGTATCGAGTAGTAGTTACTCGGGGATGCTAGACTAGGCTAAGGACTATATTATGATGTCTAATTAAACCATAACCTAAGTTAGTTAATTAAATAAGGTAAAAATAGGGTGCGCCTCGAGATGCATGTTGAGGTATGGGGCGTTGGGCGCCAAGTAGTTGGGGGTTAGTAGGATCGCAAATATGTGAATTATGTGACTAAACACACTAACCATATGTAATTATATGTATAAGTTTATATTTGTCTAAACTAAATTAATTAGGCCTAAGTTAAAAAAATAAAACACTAAGCATTGATATGCATCGAGATGCGTGTTGTCACATTTCCATAAGACGTGGTGTACAAATGCTTGTTAGGCTGATTTGAATTAGTGCGATTAGGACTGAGTTAGAACCATTAGATTGACAGAGAGATGGATAAATATGTAGGAGATGTGTAGTTGAAATTTAGTCCATTTAATTCAGAACATATGAAACAAAAAGCAACATTTGAGAAGAACAAAATTCAAAACTCCTTCTCTTGCTGGAGTCAAAGATTTCAAGAGTAGTATCAAAGCATTTCATCAATCTCATGGAGCATCAAAAGCTAGGGATCAAACTACAACCCTATGTATACATCCCTCTATTTCAAGTTTGAAATCAGTTCTGGTTTTTTGTCATTTTCAGAGGGTAGATGTTTGAGTCTTTGAAATTGGTTTATATATTTGGATTCCTCATTTCAAGTTAAAAATCTAGCTATTGACAAGTTCGTAATTTGGCGTTCAAATAAAAAAAACTATAAAATTTTGAAGTTGTGAAACAAAATTTGAAATTTTGCATGTTATTATTATGTACTAGCCTCTGTAATTTGGTCATAAATTCTTCATTTTAAATTGAAATGGACCCAATCTGGTGGCAATTGAAACCTAACTTAAAGGGGAACAACTTTGTCCTACTGAAAAATTTGTAATTTGAATGTTTTCATGTCTAAAAGTGCTATGCAAATAGGTGATTAAATTCCATTATGAAACTTTTGAAACTAAACTTCTAAAAGGCATAGCTCCCTAATTACTTATCGAAATGAGCTGATCTTTTATTATGTTGTTATTGTTTATATTAATTACCTTGTGAAAAAAATCATGATTTTTGAAGCTATATATTGGGAGAAATAAATTTTCTAAATCTGCTGGTCGGATTAAGTTCCGATTTGAGCTATTTTTGGTAGAATTGTGATATATCTTTCATTTTAAATTATAATTTCACAAACCAAACCTTTTCGAAAAGCTAAGATTGAGACAAAAACTTTGTTTTAAGGGACATTTTGAGATTTGGACAATTATATGCCTAAAAATGCGCTGCAACATAGGTTTGAAATTAATACTTTATTTAGTTTGTAGGGGCTGATTTGGAAATATCAATTTAAAGCCTATTCCATTAATAAGAATACACAATAAACACACTTAATTTACTTCAAAGGATTGAGAGAACATAGCTCGGGTACCGAAGAGCTAAGCGAGGTCGAGTTTGAGAGTCTAGGGAAGTTGGAGCGTGTATTGAGGTGCATAAACCCATTGGAATGCCTCACATAATTCTTGGTTTTATTTTATCATTATCGAATTACATGTGTGATTGTTGGTGGGCACACATGGGTTTTCAATCAAATTTTGGTTTGTGCATATATTGGTTGTGACTAAATTACTTGCACGGGTTACTTGTGTTTAGTGTTCAAGTTGACGATAGTAAAATATATCTACGACCGTCGGGAGAGATCTAAGATGTTCACTTGACTTGAAATAGCGTCTAGCAGGGGTTCATTCGTTAACCGAAGTTGAGGTTTAGTCACTGTAAGCCTGTAAGAATATACGTGGTTCCCATCCTATTTTATCGATTACCGAATGGTTTAGGTTGGGGTTTTCTAAGATTATTCGGTTGTTTATTTATTTAATGTTGCTTTATTTTTTAGCCTGCTTTATTGGTTTTTCTTGTTACATTATACGTTGTTGTTTTTGCTTATCGTATGCCACCTACATTCATGGGAATATGACTTACTATTGCCAGGTGTTATATTCGCATGTCTCGTAGTTTGTCAGTTTTATTTCATGAATATTGTGTGGACTTCTCTTGGGATTTTACTCACGAGACCCGTCACTGTATTTGTTGGGTGACCGAGTGCGTATCCTTTGACGAGCAAGGGCAAGGGCAAGGAGTTATTAGGCGACTACCTCTGAGATAGTGACGCCAGCTCGTGTTTGATTACAATATGTATGTATTTATTTTTCGTTGGGTTTTGGGGGCTGTAGAACACTGAATACATGTATATGGATCTTTTGCTGTGCTTATTCCGCCTTTGATATATACACGATATCATTTTGCCGGATTTTTTCCACTACTTAGGATTGTTAAATATTGCATAATTTTTTCACTTAAAGACTTTCGCTGTAAAATTGTATTAATTCTTTTTAAACTGATTAATCGGCTAATTTAAATCGCTAATAATTATATGAAGATTAATTATCTAAGTTAGAGTTTAATGTAAAACAAGTAAGCAATCAGTTAGGTCGAGAGGTGTCGTAGATAAGTAGGCCATTAAGTGGTGAGGCTTGTTGACATGTGATGCAATGTGGCGGTGCCCAGGGTTGCCTCGGGATTTGGGGTCGTCACACTGACACATGTATCAGGTAAGAGTTACCTAGGGATGCTAAACTAGACTATCTATAATATATAGGGGATAATTGAACCATAACCTAAATAAAGTAAAATATGGTGCACCTCGAGATACGTGTCGTGGTGTGGGATACCAAGTGCCAGGTAGTCAGGGATTGGTGGGACCACTAATTTATCAATAAATGTGTCTAAAAACACCAATCATATGTATTAATATGCCTTAGTTAATTTAATTGATCAAAGATAAATAAAGTCCTATAGTTTGGATTGCTTTATCTAGAACCTTAGATCTTCATCTAGATGATCCTATATGATGATTCCTAGGCCAGATGTGTACAAATGTGTGTGTCGCAGGAGTGTGTGACTTAGCTAATGAAGATCCCTTGATTTTCCTAGAGATGGGTGTACACATTTAGATCAATGGCCAAAATTAAAAAACACATAATATAAAATTGGGGACTTAGTGGGTTTTGGTTTCAAAACCAACATAAAAACACATACAAAACCTCTGAGTTCCAACAATATTAGAGAGAAATGGGAGCTCGAAAATGTGATTAGGAAGATCATATCCAAGTGTTCATCAATAAGGTAATCAATCTTTTCATCCTCTTCAAGCTTATACTCCATTAAAATGATCAAATTAAGCTTAAATTTGGGGGTTTATGGCAAAATGAGTTTGAAGTGGTAAGTCATTGTTCTTACGCATTTCTATTTATTTTTCAATTCATTTGGACAACCCAATTGTGTCTTTAACATCAATTTTCATGAAAATGACATTCTTAGTCGAAATTAGGAATGAATGCATGATCTTTCGAATTGATGATATAAATTGATATATATGTGTTGCTCTGATATTTAATAGGTTTTTTATTCCCCCACGAGCCGAGAATGGGGTCGATGACGCATGGAAATGGTCATTAGGGAGGAGAAACTCAGAATTCCCGAGTTGAAAATTCAGGGTTTCAACTTTGATAGCACGCTACAGAGCTAACGCAGTGTGCTATCCAGGCACCATAAAATTAAATAAAAATAAGTTTACAAGAACCCACCTTTAACATACCGAATTTTTTGGTTTTGAGGTTTTTGTGCTATTTGAGGAATAACTGATAAAATGATAATTTAATAATTATTGGGATTTAACTAAATTTTGATCTTAGGACTTAAAACACATTAATATATTATAAACAAGGCGATTGAGGGACCATAGCTTGAGTGTTGGGAGCGAGTCAGGGTCAGATTCGAGAGTTTGGGAAGTTTGAGCGCAACTTTGGAGGTGCGTAAACCCATTGAAAAGCTTCACAAAATTTATGGCATGTTTTATCGATATCGGATTTAATGTGTGACTGCTGGTGGGCGCATATGGGTTTTAACTCTAATTTCGGTTGCGTATATATTGGTTGTGGCAAAAGCACTTGCACGGGTTGCTTGTTTTAGCGCTCATGTTGACAGCTGTATAATATATCTACGATCGTTGGGAGGGATTTAAGGTGTTCCCTTGACTTGAAATAGCTTCTTAAAGGGGTTCACCCATTAACCGTAATTGAGGTTTAGTCACTGTAAGTCTACGAGTATATACGTGGTTCATGTCCTATTTTATTGATATACCAGCTGGTTTAGGTTGGGGATTTTTACTATTGCTTTACTTCCGAGCCTACTTAATTTGTATTTTTACATTACTCACTACTATTTTTGTATGTCTTATGTTGCGTACATTCATGTGAGTACGATTTTCTATTGCTAGATGTATTACTTGCATGCCTTGTTGTTTTATTAGTTTTATTCGTGAATTTTGTGTGGAATTCTTTTGGGATTTTACTCATTTGACTCATCATTATATTTGTTAGATGACTGAGTGCAGATTTTTTGACGTGCAAGGGCAAGAAGGTACTGGGCGACGACCTCTGAGTTATTGACACTAGCCCTATTTGACTATAATATGTATATATTTATGTTTTGTTAGGTTTTGTGGACTGTAGAACACTGAATACAAGTATATGAATCTCTTGTAGTACTTGTTTCACCTTTGTTATATACATGGTACCCTTTTATCAGGTTTTCCACTTCTTAGTATTGTAAATTTGCATAATTTACTCACACTTAAAGACTTCTGCTATAGAATGATAATGAAACTTGATAGATTAACTAACTAGTTAAACAAATTCATTGTAATTATATGAATAATAATTGGCTAAGCTAAGGTTAGTTGGAAATGTGTAAACAACTAGTTAGGTCGTGGGGCGTCATATATAAGTAGGCCATGAGTAGCAGGGCTTGGGGATGTGTAATGCGACATGACGATGCCCAGGGTTGCCTTGGGATTTTGAGGATGTATCATGTTTCTTAAGAAGAAGGATAATACTTTGAGGATGTGCATCGACGATAAAAAGTCGAACCAGGTGGCAGTACGGAACCGTTACCCATTGCACAGGATTGACGATTTGTTTGACCAATTGGTCGAAGCTCATTTCTTCTCCAATATCGACTTGAGATTGGGTTATCATCAGCTCAAGATTCAAGGGGGAACATACCCAAAACTGCATTCAACACCAAATATGGGTTTTTTGAGTTTATAGTGATGCCATTCAGACAGATGAATGCGTTGGCCATGTTCATAGACTTAATGCACATCTTATTGAGGCCATACTTAGACTGATTTGTCATAGTCTTCATTGATGACATATTGATCTACAACAAGACTCACGAGGATCACGAGCAACATTTAAGACAGATATTGATGACATTGAGAGAGCACAGGTTGTATGATAAGTTCAGTAAGTGTGAGTTTTGGATGTCAATGGTCAAGTTCCTGGGGACACATGATCAGTGAAAGAGGTATATCAGTGGGCTCGAGTAAGATTTAAGCATTCATCGATTGGCTAACACCAAAGACAATGAAAGATATTAGGAGCTTCCTAGGGTTGACATGATACTACCTGCGATTTGTGAAAGACTTCTCAAAGATCGTCGCGTTGATGACCAGATTGACAAAAAAAGATGTACATTGAGGCCGACTACCGCACTATTACTAGTATTACTAGAACTAGGCAAGGGATTGACAGTTCATATTAATGTTTGTAGCACGGGGCTGGTTGTGTACTAATGCAGGGAGACAGTGTAATCGCCTACCTATCTTAACGATTGAGGACCCATGAGTAGAATCATCCAGTGCACGAATTGGAGCTTGCAATAGTCATTTTTCCACTAAAGGTATAGAGACGTCACCTATACGGTGATAGGTTTACATTATTTACAGATCATTAGAGTTTAAAACATTTATTCACTCAGAAAGATCTAAACATGAGATAATGATATTGGCTAGAGTTGTTGAAGGACTATATCTTCTCCGTTGAATATTAGTATGGGAAGGAAAATGTCATAGCAAATATATCAATTAGGAAAGGATCGGATTCGAAGACAGTTGTCTACCATATGATGCACGAGTATGGTTTACTTGCGGAGGCAACATCATTGCGTTTGATAGAGGTTCTTGCTATAGGGGACGCACAAATTTATGGACAAATTAGGGTATTGTATGTTTCTATTCTATGAGTTTTAAGAGTGTAAAAGGGGTGATAAGATGTACTTGAGGTTCAGTGAGATGGCACACAGTCTCGATCATCTAGATTCGAGCGAATATGTGGATCAATGTTTAAGGTACAAATGGAGGTTATGGATTCCAATACTGGCATAGATACATGACGTGATACTCCATGAGGCTCACAAGTCTCGGTATACTTTGCCTCCGGGTAAGACCGAAATGTATCACAATATGCGGCGGTTATTTTGGTGGGTAGGGATGAAAGCGCACGTCGGCGCCTATGTTAGGGGTTGTGAGGTGTGCCAGCAGGTTAAAGCTGAGCACATGAGGCCTGAAGGGTTATTGCACCCGTTGCCCATCCTTTAATAGAAATGGGAACACATTACGATGGACTTCGTTTGTGGGTTACTATAGATTTCCTGGAAACTCAATGCGATATTAGTAATCGTGAGTAGGTTGACGAAATTATCTCATTTCCTACTAGTCTCTATGAAACATACCTTTACACAGTTGAGCACATTATTCAAGAGAGAAATTGTATTGTTGCACAAAGTATCGATTTTGATTGTTTCAGACTAAGACAATCATCTTACATCATCGTTGTGGCAGGCTATGCAGGAGCAGTTTAGTACTAGGTTACAATTTAGTAATGCATTCCATCCTTAGACTGACAGATAGTTGGAGAGATTGATATAATACTCGAGGATATGCTCAAGGCCAGTGTGTTGTATAGTTTGGCGAGTCTTGGGAGGAGTAATTGACATGTGTCGAGTATGTACAATGAAATTCTCACCTTTATTATACTTTTAAATTTGCAGTAGTGGTAAGTGAGATCGTCTCCATAAAGACTTTCCAAATTCCTTAAGAAAAGAAGTTTTATTATTTTTATTAATTTTACTTTATTAAAATTAACTTAATTAAAACAAGAATCTAATTTACTAACTTCAAATATAATAATCAACTAAATTAACTAAACTAACTTAATTAACATAAACCAAAATCATTAAATTCAAATCAATTCAATTCAATAGAAAATAAACATCTAAACAAACATCAAAAATAAGAAAACATCAATATGTTTTACATCCAAACATATCACTTAAATAATAGTCATAATCATACTTTAATCTCTTTGTAAAGTATCCTAGATCTAATCATAAGTAAGTAGACAGCCCTTAGCCAACCATCAATTCTCTTATACCGGTGGAAAAACCACGTTCTAATTTTAATGAATTAACCCTTTGCATACTCAAAGAAATTAACTGTAGGCAATAAAACCATATTACATTTGGGAAAACTTTAAACTATTAAATCTAATACCTTCAGAAAGCCACTTCAATATTAAACTTAGATCTAAATCCTTCAAGGACTTATAAACGGTAATAGACCTTTTAAAAAATCCTAGTTACTATTTTAAACTAGATATATAATTTAAATATCACAATACATATTTGCAACTATGCATGCAATACAAAGCTTCCTGATTATAATCCATAAATATTAATGTATTAAAACCAATGAATTAAAGAATACGATTGGTTTAAATCATTAAGCACAAAATCATCTCATTATGACTACATTGCAAAATGGATCAAGTTCATATTCGGAGTTTGCTTAGACTAATAAAATACTCACTCATGATCATAAATACCATTGCAATAAAGTAAATAAAAGACATAAATAAAAATACCTCTTAATTGAATACTTGAATCTTCAAAAGTCTCCAAGATCAATGGACAATAAATCTCAATTAAACTTAATAAAACTAGTAAATATGATTCGAAGAGGAATCAAGGGCAATTGATATTGTAGCTATATATAGTATTCTAGGTAGTACATATCAAATCAAAACCAAAATCGTTTATGGTTATCTAATATTCACGAAATCGGGTCCATCAATTCCTAACTGATTCCACTTATTAAGTGAATCGCTGGCTAAATCTTTGGAAATGAGGTTCTAAGTTCCACCGATTTGTTTGGCGATTCTTAGTGTAAATCCTAAATCGCTAAGGAATCGTCAACAATGATTTCAAGTTCTCTCCTGAATCGCTAGTGAATCGCTTTGCAATACTTCAACTTGGTCAAATCCTTTATTTTCTTCCATTTTTCATCTATTTCTTCAAATATTTCCATCACACAACATCACGTCATCACACATCATATCAGCCTTTGCCACGTTATCATCAGCTTTGTGGGTTTCGTTTCGTTGCCTCGTGATCCGTGCAACACGTTTTTTCGATGTAAATCTATCATAGGACTATAATATATGCATTTTACACCATTTTTTCTCCAGTTTAAATTATACACTTTAAAAACCTAAAATAGACAAATATAAGCTAATAAGATCATATTTTAGAGACTTTACCTTATAAAACATACTAAATATCCCATAAATGTGTATAATTTATGACTTATCAAATACCCCCAAACTTATAACTTTGCTGTCTTGAGCAAAAGAATACTCTCAATTATATTATTCTTTCTTCCCTTGTTCTAATTTCATAATTATATACTCTTATCTCTTAAATAGAAGTAATCATTAAATAGAAACATATTACCCTCATAAAAATATAAATAATGATAGAATAGAGAGATTTAAAGAACACTCTCTTGTTCGACAAGTCAACCTTCTAGTTATGCAATACACCTCAAAATTCAAAGTTTAATTAATTACCAAGGCCAAGCCAAAATATATGTTTTCTATCACAACCTAAATAGCAAATCTTAGTTTAATGTGTTAATCAGGATCAAATGACCCGTGATGTGGGACACGCAGCGAGATTCGTGTCATTACCGAGGCCGGTGGTCGAGGTAAATGTTATATTTGTGGTGAAGTGTGCATAGTTTATTGTATATGTATAGACTACTAAGTCAAGTTTATGTGTTGATAGGTGTCGAGACTTGAGTAGGGACTCATCTCGATATGCGTGCCGACGTGGGACCGAGGTTGAGAGTGATTAGGTAAGTTAGTGTAAGCTTTATGTTGGTTTTATAAGTGAATTAAATGGGCTATAGTTGATTTGGTATTAGAATAACAAAGTTAGTAAGTTAAAACATAAGCCACTTGATACGTCTCGAGACACGAGTTGACATGTTTCAACATTAATTGAGTTATTGTTTGGTGTCACTTAAGCATGAACTAGTGGGACATGTTTGAGTAGGAGGTCTACTAGTTAAGTCTCGAGATACGTGTGCATTATGTGATCAAGGGCTATCATTCAACCATATCCAATTCATGTATATAAAGCATTTGATAAACTCAAACACCTCACATTATCTCATTTCGATTTCTTCATCGAGAAGAAAGGTTGCTGAAGAAGGAGGAGCTGCTGGAGAAGTTGAAGATCAACAAAAACCAGTGGAATGGGTGAAGGAGAGCTCAGTTAAGCTAGTACTCATCAAGCTAGGTAACTTCTTGACTCCATTAACATAGGTCAATTCCATGAATTCATGTATTTGATGTTGTGGGTTGTTGATTTATGTTGTAAATGGTGTTTTGGAACTCTAGAGGTGTGTATGAGGGTTCCCAAGGCATCATCATAGCCTATGTGTTGATAAAATTCTTAATTTAGAGTGTAGAGTTTTGGGTTTTACTGCACATAACGCGCTAGGTATGAGATCTAGCGCGCTAATATTGATTAGTGCGCTAAATAAGGGTGGATAGCGCGCTAAGTTGAAAATTAGCGCGCTAATTGCTGTGAGAGCACAAAAATCAGCAATTTTCAAAAATAGCTTAAACACTATAAATTGTTCTAAAACACTAAGTAGAGGTCCAAACACAGTCAAAAACATCTAATGTGATGTCATGAACCTAAGGAATTGTTTTGGGAGCTCAAACACGAGTTTCGAGGCATTGGGAGGCCGGAGTAGCATAGGAAGTTGCGTGTGTATGTAAGTAAACTAAGTGAGATATTTCTTTACATTTCATTCCTATTGGATTATTCATTCTCATTCATTTCTCATTACATGAGGTTGTTTTATGGCATAGTTTGTTGATAAAATGATTTCATTGACTCCAATTCATATGCTATGTCATTATTGACTGTTATGACTGGTAGTCAGTGAAATAGCATGCTATTAGGTAGTTTTTACATAGTGTTGTGAATCTATATCCTTTGTGCATTAGTTACACAATTGTATTTATTGGATTCCAATGCAGTTTTATTCTTGAATATGAAAGCAGTTCTTGTATCTAGGGTCATTTTATGATAGTAATCCGTTAGACATACAGGGGTTACTAGACTTTCCAGGGTGATCGGGATTTCTCCACTATCTTGCGCATCACACGAGGTATGAGACTCGGGGTTGTTGGCAAACATAAATTGGGTGACTTCACGAGTTGTAAGACTCGGGGTTGTTGGCAAGTATACATCCCAGTGACTTACATTTGGGATAATTATAAAGACATATTGTACCGTGTAAGTACGACCTTCAAAACGAGATGTAGAGCACAACTCCGTCTATATATAGTGGAAAGGCTGATGTGATGAAGATCACGACCGACCGACCCTAGATCATTACTACTAAGCCTAGTGTCAGTTTCATTTTGTTTAACTAAAGTATCTTTTTGCATGATAATTTTTCAGCATAGTTGCTATTATTATTATGCTTTTTGATACTTGTTGCATAATTGGGAATGTGAACAAATGTCTCTTAGTAATACTTTATATTTTCAAGTACTCATCGTCTAGTTTATGATGGTAGGTGTAGATCCATCGAGTAGTAGGCCAGGCAAAGAGAAGATCAGCGACAACCTCTAGCCAGTGGAGTGCTGCTACACCAGATTTTGTAGGTTTTGTTTTGATGTATTACTTTCATATGTATATGATATTCTTTTGGGGGTTATATATTATGGGATGAGTGATAGGTACCTTGACCAGATACATGTTGTTATATATCGCCTTTTCATTATATATACGCATGTGATCTCTATTTCCTGGTTTTTTCCACAAAGGTTAGGCATATGTTATAAGTTTTCGCTAATTGAATTGTTAAGACTTCTGCTGAATTACTTTTAAGTAAGAAGATTTTAATTAACTATGATTTATGAATTTACATAAGATATGTATATGTTTATATCTCTTTGAACAATGAATAATTGATAGGTAATAAGGTTTTGAAGAGACTGACTAATACCTTATTAGACCCTATATGGTGAGGTTAGGACTTAATAAAGGGATTAGGCCGGGCGGTGCCCTAATTTGAGAAGGGGTCGTCACATTTTCTCAATCTCCACTAACAAGCATCAAGCTTACAATAGCTAATATAGAATCTCAAGATACAAAAATCACTAAAGCAATCTCATTTTCAAACAATATTTACAATGCCACCTTAATCAAAGTCAATAGAAAATTTTAATCACCAATAATTATCATTAGCATTTTTTTTAAATGTTGGAATAAAAAGATTCTTCACTCAACTTTGTTATAAGCACTCGAGCTAAATCTTTAATTTGAAGAGTTCTCATAAACATCCTTCCATTTTAATCTATATTTTTTTCTTATTTCTTCTATATATATTTTTCTTCTTTATATTATCTTCCTACGGTTCCCTGCTTCATTTCCTTTGGATACCATTATTTCTTTATGGGAATTCTTTCGTACATATTTCCCACCACTAGATTCTCTGCTCCATTTCCTTTGGAATTTGTGGGTCTCTCTATTTTTCATATAAAAACTCTTGTTAGCTATTCTCACTTTCACTATAGTTAAGGAAATATTCTTTCCAACTAAATAAAGTTTATTGACTGATTCCTATTTTCCCCTTAATTGTGGCATAAACTCTTGATCAATAATCATTGTATAACAAGATTCTTAGAAATCAGATTTGTTTATCTTGCACTTTTATTTCGATCCTCTACTTATTATAATGTGTAACACAAAGTAATCAATTCATTCTAAACTCCTCTAGTGTATACAAAATCTAGATTAAGTCAAGTAGGATGTAACAACTCCTTTCTATCGTAAAATTCTTATTTTCATGGGTAGTAAAAATATCACTTCTATTTATATCTAAATTATATTCAATTCATATTCCTAACTAAATAAGGTAAAATGATGAGACATGAATCTTCAAAAATTTAAAGATTCTCAGTCAGCTTTGAACATTGAATAAATAGATTCTACCTCTTGAGTGTTCCATACTTCGCTTTTTTATACACCACTTCACCTAAATACGCTAAACTCATTCAAAAATTGAAGATTTATAAAAAACCAAACCCTCTAAACCATATAGTAATCCTAATCAAGGTGGGAATTACTTAAATAATCTATAATAAGGCTTTTTGGCTTTGGAAAGTTGAATTAGACACTAATTTGACTTCCGAGTCAAAGGGGTGCAAGAATTTGTAGTGTGAATGAAAATATACGTTTACATCGATTTCATGTTTATATTTTAAAAACTCTAATTCGTGCCTAGCGATTCAAAGGTTCTTGGGAATTCGCTGGGAAATCACTATGTAAATCAGTGAACATGATGTGCAGTGACTCACCGATCTGACCAATGAATTGCGTTGAAAGGCCGAATTGCCAACGATTCGCCATGCTCAAATTGTTCACTTAAACTTCTGGTAGACATTGGTTTATTGGTTTATTGGTAGAAATTGCTACTTGAACTCGCACATCATGTTGTTCTTGTATCTATTCATGGATGAATATAGTGACATGATGCCTTGTGAATTATTTCGTTGCCTCTGATTCCTTCATTTCATGTCATTCTTGAACAAAATTGATAAAAAGCATGCTAACGGAATCATGTGGATTGAAGTGGACTTGTATTTGATTGTCTTTGGGCTTTGTAGCTTAACTTATCTTGGTATCCTAGAATTTTGTTATTATTTGTCTTTGACATTAAAGTAGGGATTATCTAGTGTCCATTGCACGAGAGATGCGTGGTCACATGGGTCTACCGGGGTTTCGGCACTCACCACTACACTTGTGCGGCACACGAGTTATGGGACTCGGGGTGGTCGACAAGCATGAGATTGATGTTATAAAGCGTAGAGCGCAGCTCCTCTAATTGTGTGAGATATGTTGAGCGCAGCTCCATATAGTAGTGCGAAAGGTTAGGTGATAGTTCTCACATCCGATCAGACGTAGATCATCTCGACTTAGCCTGTGTCTGTCTCTACATCTTTAACTATGGTATTTACTTGCATTTCTTGTTTCAGCAATTTATTTCGCTACTTTATGCTTTTAAATACCATTAATTTCTTTTAGAAATGTGGCATGAAATTCTCCAGTTAGTACTTAAATATCACTATACTCACCACCAGAGGTAGCTGGGACAATATTTTTATGGGGCCTGAGACCCCGAGGTAGCCGGGAGATGGCTATTGTCCCATGAGCGGCTACGTGATTTGCTGCGAGTTGAGGAGGTCGATCGGCCGAGGTTATCTAGTTTCTGTTTAAGATCCGATGCATCGATCTGGTGGAATACTTACACTGCGACTCATCATGCTGTGTCTACTTGGGCAGAGTTCCAGACGTTATTCATGGATGAGTACATACCGATGGAGGTCAGGGTCCGTTTGAGAGAGGAGTTTTTGTCCCTAGTGCAGGGTGATCTGTCGATCACGGTCTACATGGAGAGGTTTCGATATCTATTGTTGTACTCCATAGACATAGCAGGTACCGATCGACTGCACATATACTATTTTATCCGGGGTCTGGTTGAGAGGATAACGAGCACAATGGTATTTAGCAGAGCTCGTACTCTAACTGAGGTCTACGACAGGTGCCTCACACACGAGACCTATACGGTTCAGAGGTCAGTCGACGAGCGAATCAGGTTGCGCTGCAGGGTCAGCAGAGTAATCCAACATCAGGTTCTCGGTTTGATCGGAGGCCAAAGAGACAGAGGGATCATGACCGCCAAAGCCAGAGCCAAAGACCTCGCAGAAGAGATTGCCAGACTGGTCAGGGTAGCAGAGGTGATAGGGATCATCGTGATGATAGAGATCGATGTGATGATCATCAGTTGGCATATTCTACGTCTTCTGCACCCATTGATCAGTTTAGGCAGCAAAGGCAGGACAAAGGTGCGAAAGGGCAAAGTCGAGACCAGAGTCAAAAGCTGAGTCAGATGAGTTCTGGTAGAGCAGAGACCCGCGTATGTTACCGTTGTGGTCAGGTGGGGCATATTGTATCAGATTGTCTTAGACCAACACCATTACCACCACAGATGGAGCAGGTCAGAGATAGGGCCCAAACATCAGCATTTGGGGTCGCGCAGCCACATAGGGAGGCGACCAGATAGCTAGGTGAGGGTAAGTTATCTGTTTGTGGTATTTTTATGTTATGAAAAATTCTCGTAGTACATTGTCTTTTATTTCTAGATGCATGGTAGGAGAATTAGGGTTACCTACACAGACCTTAGATACACATCTTGTTCTCAACACGGCAGCTGGGGATAAGATTAACCCTAATCGGATTTGAAAGAATTGTGTTGTGGAGATCGAAGGACATCAGCTACCGACTGATTTGAGAGTGTTAGAGTACTTGGAGTTCAACGCAATGTTCGGGATGAATTGGTGGTCATCCTATCACGCATAGATCGACTATTTTCGCAAGATTGTGACTTTTGACATCTAGGGGATTCCAAGGTTTACATTTTCCAGAGTTGCAACTGCATTACCTATCACTCGAGGCAGATTAGATCGCAGGAGATGGAGGTGCGCGCGGCTATGTTTGAGCGAACATTAGACGATGCTGAAGGTTGAGGATGTCCCTATTGTCTGTGACTTTCCAGACGTGTTTTCGGATGATTTGCCTATTTTGCCACCACCGAGAGATGTAGAGTTTATTATTGAGCTGATTTTGGGGACTCAGCCAATCTATAACAGACCATATCGGATGTTAGCATCGAAGCACGAGGATTTGAGGACCCAGTTAGAGGACTTACTGCAGAATGGTTTCATTCACCCTAGCATGTCACCTTGGGGAGCTCCAGTTCTGTTGGTGAAGAAGAAGGACAGCTCAATGCGTATGTGTGTCGACTACCAGAAGCTGAATCAGGTGACGATTCAGAATCGTTACCCACTTTCGAGGATCGACGACTTATTCGATCAGTTGGCTGGGGCCAAGTTCTTCTCTAAGATCGATTTATGATCAGGATACCATCAGTTGAGGATTCGAGAAGAGGATGTAGAGAAGACTGCATTTAGTACGCGTTATGGCCTGGTCATGCCATTTGGGCTGACGAATGCACCAGTGATCTTCATGGATTTGATGCACATGGTGCTAAGGCCATACCTTGATCGATACGTCATTGTTTTTATCAATGACATTCTGATATATAGTAAGACACGTGTGGAGCACGAGAGGCATCTTAGAGATATTTTGACGACGCTGAGAGAGCACAGACTGTATGCCAAGTTCAGCAAGTGTGCATTTTAGCTGAGTGAGGTGAAGTTCTTGGGCCATATCATCAGTGGTCAGGGCATATCAGTAGATGGTGGTAAGATTCGGGCGATTATTGATCGAAAGACACCCAAGTCTGTATCTGACATCCGGAGTTTCTTGGGTTTGGCAGGATATTACAGGCGCTTTGTGCAAGGCTTCTCGATGATTGCAGCGTCGTTAACGAGGCTGACCAAGAAGGATGTTAGATTTGAATGGTCACAGGAATGAGAGGATGCTTTATGGGAGCTGAATAGGAAGTTGACTTCGGCACCAGTTTTGTCATTACCTGTAGCAGGTAAATGTTTTTTTAGTTTATACTGATGCATCAGGCACTGGGTTGGGTGGCGTGTTGATGTAGGATGGACACCCAGTGGCCTATTTATCTCGATGATCGAGACCTCAAAAGGTGAACTATCTAGTGCACGACTTGGAGCCTACGGCGGTCGTGTTTGCACTGAAGGCTTGGAGGCATTACCTGTATGGTGAGAGGTTCGTGTTATTCACAGACCACCAGAGTTTGAGGTATCTGTTCACTTAGAGGGAGTTGAACATGCGACAGCGCGATGGCTCAAGTTACTGAAGGACTATGACTTCGCCATTAAATATCATCCAGGTAAGGCGAATGTTGTAGCTAATGCGCTGAGCAGGAGCGGATTGAGAGCTAGACAATATTGCGGCATATGACACATGAGCACGGGTTGCTTGAGGCAGCGTTGGTGTTTTGTTTGACTGAGGCTATTGTTGAGCTATATATTTGTTATCAGATGCGAGTTCCTATAGTGTCTCTAGATCGAGTGGCTGAGTTGCCGAGAGCTGATGACCGATATTTGCGGATCAGTATCCTGGCTCAAGATCCGGGGTGCACTGAGTGGTCTGAGGGGTCAGACGGGTGCTTAAGACACAGGGATTGACTGTGGATACCAGGGGTATTGGAGCTCACGGACAACATTCTTGAGGACGCACACAGGTCGCGATATACAGTTCATCCTGGTCGAATCAATATGTATCTTGATCTGCAGAGATTGTTATGGTGGCCAGGGATGAAGGCTGACGTGGGTAAATACTTTCGGAGTTGTCATATATGCCAACAGGTGAAGGCTGAGCACAGAAGACCGACTGGGTTACTACAGCCGCTGCCCATTCTTCAGTGGAAGTGGGAACACGTGACTATGGACTTCGTTAGTGGTCTACCTCAGACGACAAGGATATATAATGCGATTTGGGTGGTTATTGATAGGTTGAAGAAGTCGACACATTTTATACCGATAGCCATGAGATATTATGTTACACAATTGAGTATTATCTTCGAGAGAGAGATTGTCCGATTGCACGGTGTACCGGTCTCCATTGTTTTTGACATAGATCCGAGGTTTACATCGAGACTATAGGAAAATATGCAGGAGCGGTTTGGCACTCGTTACAGTTCAGTACTACGTATCATCCTTAGACTAACGGGCAGTCAGAGCGATTAATTCAGATTCTCGAAGATATGCTCAGGGCGTGTATTCTACAGTTTGGTGGGTCGTTGGAAGAGTACTTACCTTTGTGTAAGTTTGTCTACAGCAACAGCTATCAAGCGAGTATCGGGATGCCACCGTTTGAGGTACTTTATGGTAGGCCCTACAGGTCACCAGCATGTTGGGCGGCACCGGAAGATACAACGGCTATAATACCTGAGATTGTTGTTGACCATACTGAAAAGGTAAGACATATCAGGCATAGACTTCAGGCAGCGCAGGATAGGCAAAAGAAATATGCAGAGAAATACTTTGAAGTTCTAAGCTACGAGGTTGGAGACTTTGTGTACTTGAAAGTTTCGCCCTGGAAAGGTCATTAGAAGTTTGGCATTAAGGGGAAACTAGCACCAAGATACATCGGGCCTTTCAGAGTTAAGGAACCCTTCGGCAAAGTGGTATACCGTCTGGAGTTACCATCGCAGTTGGCAGGGGTACACCCATTGTTTCATATTTCCATGTTAAGGCTGGCTAAGTCAGGATTGAGGCCTTTGGTTGATATACGTCAGATTGAGGTGCGACCTGATGTGTCATACAAGGAACATCCTGTGGAAATCATGGATATGAGGACTCATATTTAGAGGAATAAGGAGATCACGAAGGTGTAACGACCAGTATTTTTAAGTCGTTAATTGATCGCTAATCACAAATTATTAGTGGTCAAATACCCAATCAAGGGGGTAAGTCAAAGTGTTCAAAAATTTATAAAAGAAAATAAATAAAAATGATTTAAATTTTTATTTGGCATAATATCGCGAGTACTATATGATACCGCGAATTGGCGTGACTTAATTTAAACTAAGTGCGCACGCGACGACATGACTATAAACCATCAATTTATTTAAATTGGCTAAGTGAGTACAAGGCTAGGGTCTGTGCACAAGACATGTCAAATTTGGAGTGTTACAAGTTTGTAGGGCAAAGGGAACCCAAGTAAATTGAGTCCTTACCCAAACTTCTCACTCAACCAAATAGAAAAAGGGATAAAAAACACAAATTTATAGGTTACAAAACAAAAAAAACCCTAGCTATAGCATAACACACATACACATAGAGAGAGATGAGTCGCTAAGAAAAAAAAGAAGAAGAAATGGCGAAGACGGCGGCGAGGAGCAGCAGCTCCAGGGAGCGCAGACGACGCGAATAGAGCGAAGGCGCGGTGCAGCGGCGGTCCAACAAGGGCGACGAGGGTCAGGCGAGCCTCTAAGATGGCGACGTAGTGGCCAGCGCGACACCAGACAGCGACGCGGGCGAGCAGCAGGACACGATGTCGGCGGACAGCAGCGACTCCGGGGAGCCTCCGACGCGGACGACCAGCAGCGGCAGCAGTAGCAGTGTGGTGAACAGAATGGGGTGACGACGCGATGGCAGTTGCTTGCAATAAGGAGGAAAAGAAGAAATGAAAGAGAGAAATAAAGATATCTTATTAGATTGTGATCTAAAAATTGGAGTTGAGGACTCCATTGAAGGCATGGTGAGATTATAAAACCTCTTTAAATTCAAATACAAGTTATTAATGATTTTGTGTGGGTCATTTAGAAAGTGTGGTTCATATTTCTTTGGAAATGATCTATGAACAACTCAAAGTGATTTGTTTAACTTGAGACAACTGTAGGTAGAGTTAGGGAAAATATTTATCATCGCATACCAAGTGTTTGTGAAAATGCAAAAGAGAGTCTCTACCCATTATAAACAAAGTTTTGAAACAAGAATTGTGATTTTAATAGTAGACTTTGATTTCTAATAAATTTTTATGGATTCTTTGGCTAAGGAATGAGTGTATGATTCAAAGAAAGTCTCATGAACTCTAGTTTTGTTTTAAACATGCTTGTTTTAATTTAATTTGAAAAAGGGGTTTGTATTGGTGAACTTTTTGATAGAATGAATATGGCAAATTCATTGGCATATTGTTGTGTTTTGATTTGAACTCACGCAAAGGATTTGATCATTATTAATTATTTGAACTTATTTTCCAAGAACTTCAAGTTTTGCAAATGAGTTTTAAAAGGATATGTACTCCAAATGTTTGAGGAAACATTCAAAAAGGAGCATGACTTGTTAAAATAAACATTTCAAGTCATTTTGACCTACTTTTGTCCTTGAAACCAAGTGTAGTGGAATTCCATAACTTTTAAGTTGTTTTCAAGACTTTTTTTGTCAAAGTGTTTCCTTTTAAGTAGTGTTGGTTCAAATAACAATACTTGTGTTATGAACTCTTTAAAATAGACTTATTCTCTATTTATGAAATATGGAGGAAAACTAATTGATTTGGATTGGACTTGGTCTAAGTCAAGAAATAAAATAGATTCAAATTCATTTTTCTCATAATGAACTTAACTTGCTCAAGTTATGAATTTCTAACCACAATTGGTGAATCGAGGGTTTTAAGTTAACTTGACCTTTATGTGGTGATTTAGATCTCTTTTGGTCGAGATTAATCAACTTGAATCTATTTAAATTGGGAAAAACTTAGTTTTATGGTTCTTACCTTGTTTTATTTCTCCGCATTTAAATCACGTTGCATATGATTTCTTTTATATAGATACTCAGTTGTGTGGACTATCAGGTACAGAAGACCGGTTTGTGAGGCAGACTAGGCCTTTATTAACTCCGAACTGGTTTACCGGGGGTTAATGGAGGCCTAGTGCCAGGACATGCCCAATTTGTAGGGTTGGAGCCGTCACAGAAGGTTTTGGTTAGATGGCAGCATCACGGGACCGATGGACTCACCTGGGAGCTCGAGTCTACTATGCTACGACGGTATCCCCACTTATTTGCCGGTAATTATTTTCAGTATTAATTTAAATTTCAGGATGAAATTTCACATAGTTGAAAAGAACTATAACGACCTGAATTTAATTCGTTGATAATAATGACGTGTTTGCAGACGTGGCTGATAGCTCAGACGCTCTTGGGACCCGCAGTTAGGGTTGTGCGCGCCTAAAGCTAGGTAAATAGTAAATTTTTATGTGTTGAATTGTTAATTTGCGATGTTTATATTGAAATAGTGTACATGAAATCGCAATGTGTGTTAGTATATTACATTTGACATGGAAGATGGTGTGTTAAGTAGTCGCCTCGATATGCGTGTCGATGCGAGTACCGCGTAGTCTAACTGACTTAACACTAGGCCGGGGGAAATAATACAAACAAAATGAGTAAAATTAGTTAAATAAAGAATATGGAATGCATATTTGTGGTTAGGGACATGGTAGTACGCATATGTCGCGGTTCGGGATGAGAAACTGGGCGTCGCAACACCCGAAAATAGACTTTTTGAGGTGAAAACACGGATGAATGTCCTAGCTAAGTCACAACTGGAGTCACTAATGGTTGGAAAAGGAGCAAATAGAGGCCATTTGATGGCCTAGTGATGTACAAGTGAGTTGAGATGACAAATCCACTATATAAGTCAAATTTTTGATTTAAAACCATCACCTTTTCTCTCTCCTCATTTTCTATCCGAATTTGAAAGTGAAAAACCAGGGTTTTGGGTGGAGCAAACTTGGTGATTTGTGGAGCTTGGAGGGGTGAAAACGCCAAAGCAAGGTGAGAAACACACACACCACATCTTTCTCTATCTTTTGATCGTAATTTTGGAGATGTTGTTGATGTTTTGGTGGATGTTGAGTTGTTTTTTAGATAGGTTTCTAGTGGTTTGAAGTGTTATTGTTGGTGTTGTGGCTGTAGTTGGGTTGTTGGGTATGTGTAAATGACATAATTTGCGCGCTAGTAAGAACGTATAACTGTCTTCTAGCATGCTAATGCCCAGACCTAGCGCGCTAATGTACCCCTGTTATGACATAATTTGTGTGAAATGACTTCACACACATACAAATGACTACATATCACTTATACATGGAAATAGGTCAGTACGGGCTACAATTTGGGATATTCGGGACTAGGCGGAGCCGGACCAGGGGTTAGTGACGGGACTCGGAGTGCGGTGTGAGGTGTGTAGTATCCCAACTGAAATTTCTTGAGCGGTATTTACTTTTACTTTCGAATTCATTTTCTGTCTCTCATTACTCTATTCCTGGTGTGTTATAATGGATGGACGTTGAGGCTCTCCTTCCGTGCCATTTCTGCGTGCATGTCCACTAGGCCATAACACATGTGCCATCTCGATGAATAGGGCTACCCGAAAGTTATGACGGGCACGTGTGGGTGCATGGTAGGTTCCACGCAGACCACCTAGAGGATCCAGATACTGGCCTTACTTGAGTGCTACTCGCCGGCAATAGTCTGTTGGGAGCCCGAAGTATGGTGCTAGTCTGACCTTTAGGGCTTGGAACACTCACTTTAAGCTTTCACTATTACTTACGCATGCAATAAGCACAGTTGCCTCTTTTTATTTTTGCATCTTTATTTAATAGTTTTCTTTAAATTCCACTATATACTTTCCGTATTGCTCTCTTAATTTCCTTGGGAATACTCACTCTGGACTCATCATCTGTTTTTTTGTGATGGCTTGAGTGCAGATCCTAGTACGAGCCGGGATAAGGGAAAGCTACCGAAATACAGAGACGTATAACCAGGCTTGTACGTTTGTATATATTTTGTTTTATTTTTTGATTTGGGATTGTGTGAGACACTAGGACTCTATATTGTGATATTTTGTTACATTGAGGAACATTTTTTATTTTTGATGATGTATGGGTTTTCCACACTAGGTATCAGAGTTAATTGCATGACTTTACTGTTATATATATTTTGTCATGCTAAAGACTTTCGCTGTGATTTATTTGGGTTTAACATGATCTTAACAAATGACTTGAGTTTATTAATAATTTTAACAGTAAATTGTTGTCATTTGAGATTAATAATGATTAAATGGTGGATGAGTTGGCATGTGGGACACAGCTTGGCGTTCGTAGGCCAGGTTGTGGGCCTGCATTGGCCCCCGTGGTGGTCCATTTGGAAAGTGGGTTGTTACACTTCACTTCCCCTCTTCCAATCTGAGTCCGCGATCTCTAGTGTGCAAGGTTCATACTATGCATGTTCGTCATCGTGTGGTTGCGTCTGGGCGTCTTCTTCATTCAAGGTAAGTCTAATTTGATCAGAGAATACTCTTTTCCCTGGTAAAATAATGCAGTTGTGTGATTTGTTGTTAGGGGTTGTGTTCTTGTTCTTGTTCATGTGTGATACCCATTTTCCTATCTGTTAAATTGAACCTTGTTTTCCAACTTTGTGTTTTTTATTTGATTAGGTTATGTGATCACTGCAATTCTGTTGGTTTTGATGTTTGTGGAGCTTGTGGAGTTGAGATTTGTGTTGGATTGGTCAATTTGGCTCGTTGCGATCGGTTGAATTGAAAAGCTGAATATTTGATATGTTTTTGTGATGTTGTGGTACTGTGGTGTTGTGGTGTTCGTTTACTTATCTGTTAATGAATTAGAGCTTGCATAGAGCTAGTTTAAGGAAATAAAATTTTGAAGGCACATGGTACCTTACATTCCAAAAATGAGTTTTAAGAGTAACGCAGTGAGAGGCCCTATTGCTTTTCCTCAACGTTATTCTCATGTTTTTTCTTATGTGGGCACAAAATAGGAGTGCTAGGAAGTGATATACTTCACTCATACTGATTCTCGTCTTGCCAATAATGGAGTCCTAAGCTATATTCAAAATCTTAGGTTCCGAGTGGATTATAAAGCATTGAAATATACAGCCCCAATTGAGGAACTTGGGGCCACTTTTGTTGCAAGGTTTCATCAAGATCAAAAACCATATATTGCTCTACATTTGAGGTAAGTTCTACTTGATATTTGCCCATGCACTTTTATATTTCATTTTCAATTTATAGCATACAAGAACTGCAAATTGTTGTATATACTGTCAAGTTCAAACATTTTTTTTTTTGGAATCTTATGTGTTGTTGATAAAAATCTACATTTGGATATTATAAAGTCTTACAATTAATTTAAGGGTATCAAATTCATCTGCAACATAGAAGCGACTTTTTCTATTGGATATTATAAAGTCTTACAATAAATTGAAGTCATTTCATACAACTATTATCAACAATTGGGACGCTAAGTTAATGGGAGGCTAAGAGATTGACCTTAATGGCCTGTGGTCTTGTTTACATGTATGGTCTGTGGGAAGAATTTTTTAAATGTCTTAGTGTGTCAAAGAATAATGTTGTCTTTTTTCTGCTTTGTAGTCTATATTTTTTAAGAAACTTCAGATACTATTTGTTGCTTTCAAATTTATCTACTGAGTGCTTTTGTAAAATACCTTTTTCATTCAGTATCAAATTTAATAAATTATTTCTTTGCATATAGTAGACATGGATCAACCCGGCTCAAAACAAGCACGCATTTGTAGTGGAGGGTCATTTCAACCCCCGAGAAAAACATTGAATACGTCCACCAGACATTCCAAGCTCCTTCAACAATGTAGGTGCCACAACAAAGAAAAAAAGGGGAGGGGAAAGCAAGGTGTTCACGTGAACCTTCGCATGAAGACTCGGGCGAAGACACCAATGCATCTCGACGAAAGTGGAGCCATGCCGAGGATGTTGCCCTTGTAATTGCCATGCTTGAGATGGTGGCCAGTGGCGTGTACAAATGCGACAATGGCTTCAAGCCCGGATATTTGAACCATCTAGATAAGGCATTGAAAATCACGTGGTCGAACTCATGAATCAAGGCTCGACCACATATTGAATCTAAGCAAAAATACTTGAAGAAATAGTGGTTCATAGTTAATGATATGATATGCGGCATTCGGCAAGGTACAAGCGGATTCGGCTTTAACTCGACTTCCAATATGGTCACCGCTCCCGATGATGTATGGGAAGATTACCTGAAGGTATGTCATTGTCGTTGAAGTTTAATTTTTTTTATTAATGCATCCTATTGTTTTATTTCATCCATATGCCTTAACTAATTTTTCTTATTGGTTGCAGAACTACTCGGAAGCAAGTGAAACCACACCCAAGAGGGAAGTGAATTGGGATCGAGAAGTTATCATCTTTTTAAAATAACTCAACAATAAAGATGCTATATGCTCACACAAACACAAGTATGAATGCAATGCAAGATAAAAGGGATAAAAGATATAGAAAGAGACATACAATTTATAGTGGTTCGATCCAATGATCTACATCCACTACCTAACCTCCTCGGTTAGGATTTTCAAATCCCCACTTATATTGTCAATAAGTGTTACAACCTAAGCGTACAAGCCTAGAATTCCTAATCACAAATTAGGACTTCCTACCTAGCCGCAATTAGGGTTTATGCCTAGCCTCAACAAGGTCTTCCCATCGACTTAGATCCCACTAAGTCTTATAATTAGCCACTTACAAAGAATATATGAAAACAATCAAATTCACTTTAGAAAGTAAAGCGACACCAAATTCAAATACAAGCAAGCCTCCTAGAGCCTAACCACTCTAATGCATGCAAGTATGAGAACAAATGAGAAATGCAAGTATATCATTGATTTTTTGCAAATCTCAAATATGAAACGGTTTCAAACGAATCGATTAAAACAAATCCGATTTCAAATCCAAAGAACAAAAAGTTTGATAAAAATCAAGTTGAAGTGCAAACTCTTGTCCAAACCTGTCCTAGGGTTTAGTAAATCAAGTTTAAGTGTAAACCCCAAGACAAATGTGTTTAAGAATACAACAAATGATTTCCACAAGTTAAGCACACAAAAATATGAAATTTAAGCACAAGAAAAGCTAGGAAATCGAACTTTCTTACAACCCCGAGAGAGTGATTTGAAAATTAGTTCTGGAGTGGATGTTGTAAGCTTTAGAATGCCTCAATAACTTTGGTTTCGAAAGTGATTCAGTTGCCTCGAAAGATTACAAGCGATAGCACACAAAAATCCAAGCTTATTCTTTTAAAACATTGAACACAATAGGGTTTTCTTGCTTGACAAGGCAATATAATGTTTTAGGTGTTTTAGAATATTCTACATTCATTTTTAACAATTTTTGACCATTCTAGAGATCCAAGGGCTCAGATTTGATCATTTATTTAAATTAAAGTGTGATTTTTAGCTTTATAAAAAATCTGTCATAAAGGAGATTAGCGCGCTAATATTGGGACCTAGCGTGCTAATGTTGAACATTAGCACACTAACTCTACAATTAGCAATGCTAATATCACTATTAGCGCGCTAACTGTCAAGGGTCTCATAGAACCTATTTAGGTGGTCCGGATGTTTTCACAAATCCTGGAAATGGAGAATCTCGGTTTGATGACTTACATAGGGGCTTTTATGCTAATACACAATTTTTCTTTTCAAAAACCTTTTAAAACAAGTTTTTCATTTCCGAAAACTTCCATAATGGTTTTAAAGTACGATGTGAATATAAAAACATGGTTTCACATAGTTTGAACTTATAAGACAGATTCCAGTGGTGAGTTTCATTTAAAACTCCAAATGATCACTTGAAATTTAAAAAGCGATTTGAAAAACATGATATGCATGAACTATTGCATTAGGCTTGCGTAAATGAACCTATGTACCTTACATCAATGTTACAACATGTAATATGATCGTTCGTCTTCGTTTCCTCGTGTAGACCGAATCTTGAACTTGTATGGCTTGAACACTTGAGATGTGATATTCTACAAACTTTGACTAACTAAAACACACTTGATAAACTTATTAGTATACTTTCACTTTGTTTGTTTCCATCAAAATCTATGGTGGAGTAAAAGTAACTAACCACTTAATCCAACAATCTCCCCCTTTTGATGATAACAAATAATGTGAACTTGATAGTCAAAAACGAAATTCACTTGTATTCATATCCATAGTGCAATCTCAAACAATCTCAAGTTCAAAGCATACATTTCTCCCCCTTTTGATAACATCAAAAAGTAGGGCCAAGCTCCCCCTCACAATAAGCATAACCAAAAATGAGCCACGAATATAACAACAACACAGTGGGTGAAAGACTCCCCCTCACTACATGCATATTACGAGACATAAATAGGTATATCAATGAAAGTCATTCACATGCAACCAATATAGGGCAATGAACAAAAGCATAACAGTAACTCAGAGATAAGTAAAAAAAATTTCCATGATATTAAATGCTGAAAATGAAAATTAACATAGTTGTGGCATAAACAGCTGAGTTTACAACAAAGCAAATGTACCTCAAAAGAAAACTAACATAGATGAGCCTAGTGCTCCCCCTAACTATGCTATGCCTAAATAGTCCTCCTAATGAGACGATGTTCAACGTGCAGAACCATAGGCAAGGTCATCTCGCGCTAGCCTAGCTAGCAGTAGATAGCCCTTTATGCGATGAAGTTGATCACCCTGATGCTCAAGGCGGGTGTCGATGGCTGTGAAGGTCTAGGTCATGCACTCATGCATACAACCCAACTGTGCGAAGAGGTACGCCGTCGATGGAGACATCTCATGAGGAGGGGCAGTGCCATAAAATGTTAGATAGTGTGGAGGTTGTTGCTGCTGCTACGACTGCTAATGTGATTGCTGCTATGGAGGTGGTGGAGCCGCAAAGTCCTGGTGAACCTCATCATCACCATCATCACTATGAGGGAACGGAAAGCTGTAGTCCAGGTAGTCTCTCTCGTCAAAAGCAACTGGAGGATTGGTGGGAACTGGAGACTCGTATCCCTCGTAGTGTTGACCATCTGGGATATCTTCCTCTCGAATCCATCTCTGGGCACGACGGATATATCGGTACTTTATGGCCTTCAGAGTGGCCATGTCAATGGTGTCATATGCAGAGAGTGGACGACCGCCTAAACTGAGATCCACCTAGCCTGACTCAAGATAAGAAGTGATGATGTGGGTGTACGCGAGATGACGACCGGAGCTACACGTGCTAGTCATGTAGACGATGATAAGGTGGGGGAAAACTAAGAGGGATCTTATGAAGTAGATGTCCGAAGACAAACATGTCAAGTAAAGTGACGTAGTTCTTACTATCGCCACATGGAAGAATAACCTTGTGCAAAACTTTGTGAAGTAGATGAAGCACAAGCTAGAAGTTAGTGTTAGTGACTCTAGATGGAAACACGGTGAGTTCCCTGTCAAACCATGTGAAAAAGTTTAGTACCTCAAGCTGATTAAAGGACCAACTAAGAAACTTACACCCAATGTTAGTTGTGGGAAGGTGCAAAGGAATGTCAAATCGTTGAGCGAGGCTTTCTGGTGTAATCTCGATAGACCTACCACCGACATACGACTGAAATATGAAGGTATTCACCGTGGCGAGATTGGAATAAAAGACTTGAACTAATGGTGGATAATAGTCATACTTATATTGACAAAAGGTAGCCCACCTCGATTTAGAGAGGACCTCTCGTATTGGGAGATGAGCCTTGTCGAAGAACGCGAGATCGACAACGGCGAGCTTAAGGATTTTGGCATCCATAAGTCGTCGGCTAACCGACTCCAAAATAGACTTAGGCTCATGTAGGGATTTGGACCGGCACTCTTTTTGAGGGGCATTGGCCGGGACGGTGGCCGAGGTGTCGCTACGGTGACTAGGAGACCTAGTCTCGCGACAGGATAACGATTGGAAAGCGGTGTGGAACGGTGCTGATAAATGGGCGGACTCGAACTCGCTACTAGACGATGAAGACTCGTCAACACGACGCATAGAGGGGGCGACGGGAGGACGACGCAGGGACGGGACGGGTTGCGGGATGGGCAACGGGACGGGTAGTGGAACGGGTGGAGGTTTGACGGGTCGACATGTGTACAAACTCAAGGATGGAGACAACAATGGTGGTTCAATCCTAAGGTTAGGATGTAAAAACACCCATATTGACAAAGAAAGTAATGTAATTTACCTTGGGATCGTGGGAGAGTCGTTCGAGAGGATGAAGACCCAAGAGGAGAGGAGCGGTGTGTGAAAAATAAGAATTTAGGGTCAAAAACAGTTATATACTGGTCCTGACCAAACGACATTAGCGTGCTAATGATAGAATTAGCGCGCTAATGTTGCAGATAAGTAATATGGGCCATGACGATTAGTGCGCTAGGTCCTTGAATTAGCATGCTAATAAGAGACAATTAGCGTGCTAATTGCTATCTGGAATTTGAAATTAATTTTTTTTAGTTTTTGACGGACAACTTTGATTCACCTCATATTTCATGGACACTTTACTAACAACATATAAAAAGGATTGGAACAACTACAAAATGTGTAAAAGGTCCGATTCACGAAACATGCCTAATTCATGCCAAATCTTAGAAAATTGGTGTCTAAGTAATGGCTAGGTGAAGATATCGGCTAGTTGGTCCTCCGTAGGCCCGTGGATTAGTTTAACATCTCCCTTTTGGATGTGATCGCAAAGGAAATGGTGCCTAATCTCAATGTGCTTGGTGTAGGAGTGTAACACTGAATTTTTTGATATGTTAATAGCACTTGTGTTATCACAATAAATTTCAGCACAAACCACATGGATTTGGTAATCCTCAAGTTGTTGTTTCATGTACAAGAGTTGAGCACAACAACTTCCGGTAGCCACATACTCAGCTTCGACCGTAGACAAAGCAACAGAAATTTACTTTTTGCTAAACCATGAAATAAGTGAATTTCCTAGCAATTGACAAAATCTGAAAGTGTATTTAATATCCCTTAGACTCCCTACATAGTCGGAATCAACAAAGCTTTGGAGTTCGAAACTCTTGCCTTTGTTGAACACAATCCCAAATCTTGTGTCCCACTAAGATAACGAAATATACGCTTGAGACATTTCAAGTGAGATTCCTTAGGTTCAGATTGAAATCTAGCACATAAACACACACTAAACATAATATCGGTCCTATTAGCGGTCAAGTATAGGAGACTACCAATCATGCCACGGTAGAGTTTAGTATCTATGAATTTTCCTAGTTGGTCATTGTCCATTTTGACGTGGAACTATTAGAAGTGTCACATGCTTTCAAATTTTCAAATTTAAATTTCTTTAGCATGTCCCTCACATACTTCGCTTGGTTTATGAAAATGTCATGTTTGGATTGCTTAATTTGCAAGCCTAGGAAGTATGTTAGTTCACCTATTTTGCTCATTTCAAATTCATTGGTCATCAATGATGAGAATTCATCACATAAGCGTGTATTGGTTGACCCAAAGATAATATCACCAACGTAAATTTGAACAAGTAGCTTGTCACACTTTTTAATCAAAATGAACAAAGTAGGATCTAGCGTTCATTTCTTGAACCCTTTGTCAAGTAGAAATGCACTAAGTCAGTCATACCAAGCTCTAAGAGCTTGTCCTAATCCATACAAGACCTTTTGAAGGGGACATAACTTGGATGATCATGGTCTTCAAAACCCGGTGGTTGTTCTACATATACCTCTTCATTTATAAAGCCATTTAAGAATGCACTTTTAATGTCAATTTGGTATAGTAGAAATCAATTGTAGAAAGCATAAGCAAGCAACATCCGAATTGCTTCTAGTCTTGCTACCGGTGCAAAGGCTTCCTCATAGTCTATTCCTTCCTCTTGATTATAGACTTATGCAACCAACCTAGCCTTGTTCCTTACAATCTTACCCTTCTCATTCTTTTTCTTTCTAAAGACCTATTTGTTGCCTATTATAATATGGTCTTTAGGTCTAGGTACTAGTCTCCATACCTTATTCCTAACAAAATGACCTAGTTCATCTTGCATAGCCATGATCCAAAACTCATCACCTAAAAAATCATCTATCTTGGTAGGCTCGATTTGTGATATAAAAGCTATGTGTCCCTCATCTCAGTGCAATGATGACCTAGTGCTTATTCCTTTGTTTGGATCACCTATAATTTGTTAGGAGGGATGGCTTATAAGAAGTCTTAAGTTCTTTGGTGCACTAGGTTCAGGTTCCACTCTCACCTCAACCTCTTGACTATTGGATTTTTGGCCTAGGGTGACATCATCATCATCATCATCAATCCTCAATCCTCAGTTTTTCCAAGGTATGCATCATTTTCACTTTGGGATCTACTTCATTAAATTTGACATGAATAGACTCCTCTATGGTTTTGGTTAATCTATTGAACACCCTATATGCTTTGTTGTGCATGGAGTAGCCTAGAAAAATGAGCACATTTAACTTTGGTTCAAATTTGTCCAAATGATCCTTATCATTTAGAACATAGCAAGTGCAACCGAACACCTTGAAGTAACTTATGTTGGGCTTTCAGCTTTTCCATAGTTCATAAGGACTCATTTTCACTTGCTTTCGACATTTACCCTATTGAGAATATAGCGCGACGTGTTAATGGCTTCGACCCAAAAGTGCTTAGCTATGTTGTACTCATTTAGCATGGTCCTACACATCTTTTGGAGGGTCCTATTCTTTCTTTCTACAACTCATTTTGTTGTGGTGTCCTAGGAGAAGATAGTTGGTGTGTGTATCCTTGTTTAGCACGAAACTTATCTAAGTTCCTACTGACAAACTCACCATCCCGATCACTCCTAATGATGGTAATTTTATAATTTTCTCATTCTCAACCAAAGCACCAAATTTCACAAACACATCAAACACTTCATGCTTATGAGCTAGAAAATAAACCCATGTATACCTAGTAAAATCATCAACAATGACAAAGCAATATGATTTACCCCCTAGACTTTGTGTTTGGGTGGGTCCGAATAAATCATATGGATAAGTTCCAATGCTCTAGTCACATCACTTGTTACTTTCGTCTTAAATGACGATTTCACTTGCTTACCAAGGATACAAGGTTCACATTCCTTGTCATTCTTATAAGTGCATTTTGGTAGACCCTTAACAAGATCATGCTTGGTCAATTTGGACAAGTTTTCCATGCTAGAATGTCTTAGTCTACAGTACCACAACAATGCATCACATTCACTTTGAGCACTCAAACATGAAACATTTTGCATATGCATCTCATCAAAGTTAATGGCATAAACATTCTAATCTCTATATGCAACAAATAGAGTTTCATGCTTCTCATTCCTAACAATGCATTTTGATGAATCAAATATTACATGAAATCCTTTGTCCCACAATTGACTAATGCTAAGCAAGTTATGTTTTAAACCATCAACAAGATAAACATTAGAAATGGAAAGTAAATTGTTACCAACGGTTCCAACGCCTATAACCTTTCCTTTGTTGTTGTCCCCAAATGTGACCTTTCCACCATCATGTCACTTTAATTCAATGAATTGATATGTATATTCGGTCATGCGCCTTGAGCACCTACTATCCAAGTACCATGAGGTGCTCTTCCTCGCATCCTACACAATAGGAAAAACACTAGATTTTGATACCCAAACACTTTTGGGTCTGAGAAAGTTAGTATCATAAACATTCTTAACTACCCATGCTAGTCAACCCATTTTGGCCATAAGACACATTTCCCAATCGCATGAGACCTATTGCATTTTGAGCATCTACAGGCATCATCTAGAAATTTCTTGTAACTTAACAAGTTCGCTCCATGGCCTATGCCTCTCTTTTTGAGTGCACGTCGTTGTGCTCCCAACATCATGTCAAACATCTCTCTACCATTAATGGTCTCATTTTGTGACTAAAGCATCTCTCTCCTTTAGGACTTCATTCAAGTGGCTTTGGAGATCATTAATGGTCTCATTTTGTGACTCAATCTCACTAATTGCTATGGTCAAGCTCTTTTTGAGTTGTTTGGTCTTTTTGACCTCCTTTTCCAACTCTTTCCTAAGCTCATCAACATTAGGAACATCATCCAAATCATCAACATTATCAAAATTGAAATCATTAGAGTTTACCTCACTTTGTACCATGAGACAAAGTATTACTTTCTCACATTCCGATTCGGATTAGAATATTGATGAAGATGAATCATCCATGTCACCTTGAAGCTCTTCTTGCCTTTCATGGTAGCCATGCCACTCTCCCTTGCTTCCACTCTTGAGTTTCTTCGTGTGTTTTTCTCGCTTGTACATAACCTTGTTGAGCTTTCTTGACAGCATGGCTACTTCCTCCTCAAGATCATTGTCATCGCTAGATTTTTCATCTTTAATGATCTCAACCAATGGAGCCAGTGGGCTATTTGCCTTCAAATCAATCTCTTTTCTTGAACTCTTAGTACCCCTACTCAATGCTTCCAATCTAGCTCGGTCTTTTACTTCAAATTCATAGACCGTTAGCTCACCACACAAGGCATCATAGCATGGATAGCATACTTCTTGGCATCCCATTCCTTAGGCAAGCCTCTAAGGAATTTGTACACCGAATTCTCTTGATCATATTTCTTTCCAAGATTCTTGATCTCATTAAAGAGCTTAGTGAACCGAGTGATGGCGGTGGCTATGTTTTCATTGGAGCCAACTCGGAAAGTCTCATAGTGTACCTTAAGGATTCTCAACTTTGTCTTCTTCACTTGAAGTGTAACTTCATAGTGTACCCCAAGCTTCTCCCACACTTCCTTGGCTGTTTGACAAGCACTAACTCGGTTAAATTCATTCTTACTTAGCGTGCAAAACAAATGATTCATGGCTTGATCATTTGAGAGCTCATTCTTGGTCTCCTCGGTGGTGTATTCTCTCACGGGATTGTCCGATGGAGTGTACCCATTCTCAATTGAGTCCTACAAAAGTCTACTTTGCGCCCTAATGTAGAACTTCATCCTTAATTTCCAATGAGCATAGTTGGTTCCATCAATATACGGAGGCATACTCGAGGAGTTGCCTTCCCTAATGCGAGCCGGATCTAAAGTTTGCATCCTTGCATAAAAAATCAAAGATACGTTAGTAACACTTTGAGCAATAACCCGCTCGATACCAATTGAAACCATACCCAAGAGAGGGGTGAATTGGGTGTATCGAGAAGTTATCGCCTTTTTAAAATAACTCAACAATAAAGATGTTATATGCTCACTCAAACGCAAGTATGAATGCAATGCGAGATGAAGGGGATAGAAGAGATGAAAAGAGACATACAATTTATAGTGGTTCGATCCAATGATCTACATACACTACCTAACCTCCTCGATTAGGGTTTTCAAACCCCCACTTATATTGCCAATAAGTGTTACAACCTAAGCATACAAGCTTAGAATGCCTAATCACAAATTAGGACTACCTACCTAGCCGCAACTAGGGTTTATGCCTAGCCTTAACTAGGTCTTCCATTCGACTTAGATCCCACTAAGTCTTACAATCAACCACTTACAAAGAATAGATAAAAATAATCAAATTCACTTTACAAAGTAAAGTGGCACAAAATTCAAATACGAGAAAGCCTCCTAGAGCATAACCACTCTAATGCATGCAAGTATGACAACAAATGAGAAATGCAAGTATATCACTGATTTTATGCAAATCTCAAATATGAAATCATTTCAAACGAATCGATTAAAACAAATCTTGTTTCAAATTCAAAGAACAACAAAGTTTGATAAAAATCAAGTTTAAGTGTAAACTCTTGTTCAAACCAGTCCTAGGGTTTAGTAAATAAAGTTTAAGTGTAAAACCCAAGAAAAAATGTGCTCAAGAACATAAAAAATGATTTCCACAATTCAAGCACACAAAAATATGAAATTTAAGCACTAGAAAAGCTAGGAAATCGGACTTTCTTACAACCCCGAGAGAGTGATTTGAAAATCAGTTCTGGAGTGGATGTTTTGAGCTTTAGAACTCCTCAATAACGCTGGTTTTGAGAATGATTCAGTTGCCTTCAAAGATTACAAATGATAGCACACAAAAATCCAAGCTTGTTATTTTAAAACAATGAGCGTAATAGGGTTTTCTTGCTTGACAAGACAATAGAATGTTCTAGGTGGTTTGAGAATATTCTACGTTCCTTTTTAACAGTTTTTTACCATTCTAGAGATCCAAGGGCTAGATTTGATCATCTATTCAAATTAAAGTGTGATTTTCAGCTTTATAAAAAAGCTGTCAGAAAGGCAATTAGCGCGCTAATATTGGGACCTAGCATGCAATCCTCTAAGCTAGCGCGCTAATGCTGAACATTAGCGCAACTCTGCAATTAGCATGCTAATATCACTATTAGCGCGCTAACTGTCAAGGGCCTCAAAATAAATATTTTTAGCCCTAGAGTTAGCAACCCCTTATCGCATTCGGGACCCTACCAAACCTCTTATAACATGTTATACATGTTTGTTAAGGGTCATAGAACCTATTTAGGTGGTCCGAACGTTTTCACAAATCCTGAAAATGGAGAATCCCGGTTTCATGACTTACATAAGGGCTTTTCTGCAAATATACAATTTTTCTTTTCAAAAACCTTTCAAAACAAGTTTTTTATTTCTGAAAACTTCCACAATGATTTTTAAAGTACGATGTGAATATAAAAACATAGTTTCACATAGTTTGAACTTATAAGACTGATTCAAGTGGTGAGTTTCATTTAAAACTCCAAATGATCACTTGAAATTTGAAAAGTGATTTGAAAAACATGATGCATGAACTAATGCATTAGGCTTGCGTAAATGAACTTGAGTACCTTAGATCAATGTTACAACATGTAATATGATCTTTCGTCTTCGTTTCCTCGTGTGGACCGAATCTTGAACTCGTATGGCTTGAACACTTGAGATGTGATATTCTACAAACTTCAACTAACTGAAACATACTTGATAAATTTATTAGTATACTTTCACTTTGTTTGTTTCCATCAAAATACCGGGTGGAGTAAAAGTGACTAACTACTTAGTCCAACAACAAGACCTTGGTGTCTAAAGTCATTCCCGCATTACAAAAATTGTTGTATTATTTACGGGAATGATAGGGCCATAAGCGAGGATGCACGTGCACCAGAGGATGCTTTTGAGGATGTAAATGACGTTCATGACTTCAGCAGTGAAAGTGAGACTGAAGTGGCACCCACTGAAGAGGTTGATACCACTCCTACATCATCAAGAACCCGGGCAGCTACGGTTGATGCTAGTAGGAATCAAGCCAAGAAGAAGAAAAAGGTGAACAATAATGTTTAGATAGGTGACCAAATGGTGGCGGTGGTACAGATCATGGCGAGCGAAATCTTCAAGGTGACTAGTGCCATTCGCGTTGAACACGACTTTCGTGACTCTTTTATTAATGATATGGCCGAAGTCCACGAATTAATGGACATTGAGAGAGCAATTTATTGCAGCAAGATTATGGGTAGCGTGAAGCTTATGGTGGCTTTCATAACTTTGCAACCCGAGTCCAGACTTGCGTGGCTTCATGTGATGTTCGATTGACCTATGCCATAGTCATGGTTTTTGTGGGTGTTTTATGGATTTAAACAATGCTGACTGGTTTAGTTAGTCTTGAAGAAACAATGCAGACTTTCATTTTGGGATGTGGACGAGTTTAGATACTCTTGAAAATATTACTTTTGTCGATATTTAAAGTAATATAATGCATACAATTGTTTGTAGCACATAAAATGGTCATGTTAGAATTTACATTTTCCAATTTATAGTGAGTTTAATGTATGATGTTCTTTACTCTCTTTGTTAAACAGGTAAAAATGATGAAAAAAGGAAAAATAACATAAAGTAGTGCAAAAAAAAGTTCAAAACATGGATTAATATTTTCTTGTTCATACAAGATCACCAAGTTCAAAATAAGCGGTGAACACTTTTTATCAAAGTGATGCCCCATGCAAAAGAAAAGAAAATAAGAAGACAACTATTCCCCTTGTTCATACCACATACATTTAGTCAGAAAACCACGGATCCAAAACAGGTTCATAACCCCCGCCAACTCTTTGATAAAGGGTGTCGTCTCAAGGGAACAAGTCAATATGGGGTTCCTCATCGAGAGAAAGTGATCGCGATTGAGGGACTCCTTTTGCCTCATACAACTCTTCAATCCACATGCCCGGTGGCAGCGGTGGTGGGATCTCATCTAGTTCGGCGAGAGCTTCCTCAAGTGTAAGTTGATCATGAACCTCCCTTGCAATTGTAGCAGCTTGGTTGTACTTGTCAAAATCGGCTATTGCTTCTTCTTTTTGGTAAAAGTGAGCATAGTAGAACCTTTGAAGTTTATCGTTTGTAGCACTCGTACCATATTCCATATACACCAGGGTGCCAACCATGAAACACATTGTACCATTTCTAGTTACTTCCCATGTCTTGCATAAAACATGACGTATAAAATCACAATGATTTTAAGTACATTAAAAAAACATATGGCCCATAACAAATTATGTCAAACAACAGTACTTAACAAGGATCATTATAATTTTAGCAGTTCACATATAAATAGTCTCGGCAGATAAAAGCATACAAAAAATTTGTTCATGAACTTCAAACATGTTCGACATTAATCGCCTATTTTCAATGGTAAGAATCTTACATATTCATGGCAAGGTCGTTGCGAAATGCAGTCCACGCATCAGTTGGTCCCACTTGGCTGATGACTTCAGGTGGTTAATTCGACGCGTCGTATTCGGCCCCCAGCTCTTGCCCTTCGGGCACCACTTTATCCAACAAGTCATCTGGTGCCTCCATTATTAGGTAATTGTGAAGAACAACACATGCAATGATTGTAAGTGTCGTCATTTTCACATCGTAGTAACAAGGATTACGTAACACGGCCCAACATTGTTTCAACGCCCTAAAGCAAGTTACAATAATGTTTCTTGCCTTTGCATGATGCATGTTGAAAACTTCTTTAGGTATTTGTGCAGGACGTTTACCTGTTGCCCACATAGATAAGTGGTATCGTTGACTGCGGAATGGTGCTAAAAAACCTTAACTATTATAGTACCATGCGTCGACCAAATAGTAGTTTTCATTAGGAACTTTTAAACCATTACGGCGTGAGACAACATCCCTCAGAATCATCCCATCGGCGGCCTAAGATGTATGTAATTAGCTTAGATGGTGTACAAGTGCATATGACATTCATCATTGGGAAGCCTTTCCTACACCTAAATCGCGCCATTTGATTGTTACGGACGATAATTGGTATATGCGTCCCGTCAATAGCACCAAGGCATCCCTACATTGACAAAACCAATGAATTTTATGTCATAAAACCAAGGAAAGTTTCTATGAATAATGCAAAATAAATGAGGACGTTTACCATAATGAAGTACCTGAAAATATTTCCATCTCAAATCAGTTTCTTCGGGACCAATTGGCTCCGGATGCTTCAGAAGTACACGTTACAATCGTATAAGCGCGCAAATAGTTCTCCTGAACACCTTGCTTACAGTGTCTCTCGACTTTTTGAACCATATTCAAATGAACCTATTGTGTATGTTGTGCCCTAGTATGTGGAGGGTAATGGCCAAGTGTCCATCGACAAGCACACAACGCTTATCCCTCAATTTGCCATGTTCGTACACCATATCTCTTAATTTTTCAAATGGCTTCCTTTTCATCTGAAGCATTTTGTAGCAAGTATCATCAGACTTGTAGATGAGTTTATGGATAATTTTTTGATGCTTGTCATAACCTAGTTCGTAATTTCGTTCCACACGACGCCTATGACTTGCTATAACTCTAAACATATATACCATGATTTCAATGACTCGCATGAAAATGAGGAGGTGGTTGATTGCCAAATCCCTTGAATGAGGTCGAGCTTTTGATGAATTAGAATCTATAGGTGGTCGAGCTCTTGATGAAATAGGAGTGATTCCCAAAAAAACCAAAAAAGAACACAAGTTGAATGTAGGTATAAAATGAAGTTTGCCCGCAACAAAGCCACAACAACATCATCATCATCAACGACAACAACAACAACAACAACAACAACAACAACAACAACAACAACAACAACAACAACAACAACAACAACAACAACAACAACAACAACAAAACATGGTAACATGGCAATGATTAAAAAAAACCTGTAGGTATTTCAAACGATTCATTAACAATACCCTATTCAAAGTTCATATAATTCCAAAGCTAGGTAAAATGGTAGTCACTAGTTATTCCACAAAACATTTTGGTAGGCAATAAGCAAGTAATGTCCTATGCACTATGGATTTAGTTCAGTTTTTGTTTACATAAGTTCCTCCAAATTAACTCTTCAACCTCTCTTTATAAGATATAAATTTCCTTTTTTACTTCACAATGCCTATTCCTCAAGAATTTCTAACAACAGGAAGACATTAATAAGAGATTCTATTATCTTTGAGTGGAATAAAAATAATTTTCAAGAAGCACCTTCCACAAGATTCAACCAAGAGCTTTCTTTAAATAGGCCTAGCCAGTTGCCATTTAATTGGTAACAACTCAGAATTTGTCTCAACTTTGCCAAAGAGAGTAGCTTTAAGCACCAACAAGGAAACAATCATGATGATCATTCTACAACATTTAAACCGAGAATAATGGTGTTCGGCTAATAATGGCAATTCAAACTAATTGAAATATCTAGTAATACAGAATTGCTGAGACTTCAAATTATTCACACTGAAATAAGAGCAAGAGTTTTAGTAACGTTAAACATTGTAGTCAGTCGAAAACAGGGTACACTACATACAGTTAACTTACATAATCAAATTGAATATCTTCAGCTTCATCTCTTCCCATCCGTCTATGACTAAATCACCTTGATTAAAAGTGGTTATATGAGGAACCTAGAAAGTGAAGTAGAGGCAATGTTTGATATTTTGATGAAGATGAAATAAAGGGAGTGTTTTATAGTTGAATTGGATGAGAAGAGGAGATAAGGTAGTGTGGTATGGTGTAGTGAGGGGGGTCAGAGGCTCAATGATCCTCTTGTATTGTGTGAAGGGTCAGGATGCTGAGAAGGAAAGATCATTGCTTGGTGGGGGTGTATAATGTTAGTATGTTGAACATGAGAGATCGTTGAGCACTAGGTGAGCTCAAAACGTGGCTCAAGCCCTGCATCACCAATGCACTCACGTGTTCAACGGCTCCTTATCTTTGCTGAAATATTTTGACTTCATTTTATATAGGGTAAGGTATGGCATTTGTCATTTTCTGTGTTCTAGAAAATTGTCTTTGCAATTCGAAAAAACAATCCCAAGGACTAGCCAAAACATCTCTACATATAAGAATTGCACTTATTAGATGCCCTCCAAGCATATGAAATACCAAAATAATTGATCTTATTAGATGCCCTCCAAGCATCTTAGTAGGAACATTCTCAAATTTCTACGGGAACAATGAAAATCTACATACAGAACACACATTTTACAGAACAATGAAAATCTACCAAAACAATCCATCGAATTCAACCTAACACCATTAGAGCCGCTACAAGTTGAGAGAAGAAGACCCCCAAACCAACTGAAGAAGAAGACTCTACAAAGACCACTTCAACGCAGTCAAAGCAACCCAAGAATCCCACCAACAACAACAAATACCCATTTTACAGAGCACTCCAACAACAAAATCTACATATGCCCAGTTGAGAAAAACTCACTATTTTGGCCGAATATGTTATCCCTCCTCCCACAAATCAAATATCTGCAGTCCCTTCTCCCAAACTTGGCGGATCTGTAGTCCCTTCTTCAGGAAATCGAAGAAAAACTTACTATTTTAGTTAGGGTTAGTCTCCCCCAAGTTTGTCCGCTCTGTTTCTCACTTGTGTCAACACCGTTTTGATCAACTGATTAAGAGAGAAAAGTGTGGAAAGATGAGGGGTACATTAGAAATATGTAATGGACAAGCATTGGGACTAGTTAGTCCCACCAAAATTGATGGTTCATTTTAGTCACCTCTACTGATTATTAGATAATCTCGTGGCCTAGTTAATTCGCCAAGCGAACACCGCCTTAGCCAGTCCAATGGGGTTAATCCAACCTAAGACCATGAAACGAACATGCCATCAAAGTCTTAGGACAAATGATACGTGGGACAATGTGAATATAATTCCATACGAATTAGCTATGAGAATCACCACATATGTTATATTTTGCATTCAACTTAATATATCATATGCTTTGGGCAAAACATACATATGTCTCATAGATTCCCGAAAATCTCACTGGATATTTTTTGATAACATTCTTAAGTACTTCAAAAGCACTTGAGAAAAATTATTGAATTTGCTGAGATTTAAAAAATATGAGTCTTGTAAATGGTTACAAAATGCAAACCTCCAAGCTAATATAAATGATTAATGATCACAATATGGGTATTTGTTACCTTCGTAGGAAGATGTAGTGAGTTGGAAACATTTTAAACTCACCCTAAGAAGATCTAAAACATAAATTGAGTTTTTTAGCTGCAGTTGATGCGGCCAAAGAAAATGTTTAGATCATAAGTTCATGATTGAATAAGGTGTGATTCTAAGCGTTGAAAAGACCATTGGCTTTTATTGTAAAATCAATGGACAACTTTAAGTTATGTAACCTAAATCATATTATAGATCTAAACATTCACTTAAGCATTTTTGGCTTATAATAAAAAGAATGTGAAGATTTAAAGAATGTGAAGATTTACAGAAAATCAATATTAAACAATGTAGCATATACATAAATAAACTTCTTCCACAAAGAACACATTAAGGTCACGCAGTATTGGATAGGTGTAGGATTGGACCAGTGCAAGTGGGAGATGTTGGGCTATGTGCCCTAGGCTAATTATGTAAACGTTGTTTAGCTATTATAAGTAGATGCATGTTTCTTTTATAATAGTATCCATGGTTAATTATTATATTATTCTAAATGTCCTTAGTCATTTATTATTGTGGGAACAATAATAAATTTAGACTAGTATGAGTCTTGATTGATAGCCATGTGATGATTATGCGTATACAGATATAAATCAAGATCATGGGTATATGTTGGGAACAAATGTTGGATCGACCTGCTATGAGAACACTACAAGGTCAATGTCATAAGTGATTCTCATGAGAGTTATATCATTTAGTCCTTTGACTTGAGATCGCTAGAGACTATAACATTATGAGCCCAATGATTTGACACAATTAAACGACGTCTTTAAACAGATGATTATAAAAATTGTGATTGGTCATTGTCTAAATAATGTGTAGAAGTTGTGTGATCAGGATGAGATTTTTCCCTCTCTATTAGAGAGAGATATTTATTAGGCCTCTCAATATGTTAGACTGATAAATGGTCATGTCTAGTGAATTGATTGGATCAATGCCACTTGACAATTTCAGTCTACTCGTAGATCAAAACTTGTAGATTGAACTATAAAGGTGACGTTCCATGTCTTATGTTCAATCAAAAGATATCGTGTGATAAAGGGATATGATATACACTGTCTATTAGGTTGTATCAATTTATTGATTTTCGTGCAACTTGGGTAGTCATAATGTCTTGCTAGAGGCCACTTATGATTTGTGTGCAAAAAAAAGGTTTTTGGTTCACTGCGACCATTATATGAACTTATTGGCTCGCACACAAAGAATGGATTTGCGTGATTTAATATTCTCGGGGTTGATGAATTTTATTTGATAAAATTCATTTTGACAATTCTCAATAAGTGTTCTAGTTTTACTAGGATTCAAAATTCTCGTACATTTCTAGTGTGACTAGAAATTTTGTCTCTTAGTAAATCCTATTTTGATTAGGACTCTAATTGGAATTATAGCATGACTTTAATTCTTATTTGAGTTTTAGAAAAAATTACAACTCTTGTTGGATTAGTAATTGTAGATTATATATGACTCTATCCTTTTAGAGTTGGACTTTATCTAAGACTCTATTTGGAGTATGACTAGGAGATGGAGTTCTTTTACAACTCGACCTATTATATATAAATAAGACATTAGGGTCACAGTTGTATAAAAGAGATTTTTAAAGAGTTTTTGTAAAATCTTTTGTCCTAGAATTTTTTGGGGCTAGCGCTCCGGATCATGTTCATCCGTTCATGTGTGGATTTTTGATAGCGGATGTTCGTTTCTGGCAGCGTCTTAAAGGAATTGATTAACACCAAACAAGGCAGACGTGGAGTTGTTCTTGTTAAGGTATGGTTTTTCTCTATTGGTAGATCAGTTTAATGGAATTAATAAGATCTTGGTTTGGGGATATTCGGAAAGCTTTCGAAAAACGTCCGCTGCGCTTGATCTCAAAAACCCAACAGAGGGAAATATCGCTAGTACTCGTTCGATGGTAGTACGATAAGAATGAAGGACTTACTTGGAAGCGAGAGTCTACCAAGTGCGAGCGATACCTCAAGTTGTTTCAAGGTAAAGTTATTTCTTAAGTTTGAATTTCATATGAAATTTATTTTAGTTGGGAAGGTTGTAACGGCTCGCTCTAATTAATCTTAATTAATATATTGATTATAGATTAGAACCCTAAACTCGGACCTACGTGGGCATCGCAGACAAATCTAGGGCACGCCAACGAAGATATAAATAGTTATTTTCTTGTGATGCATGATAATTTGTTGCATTATTATTTAATAATTTACGTCGCACTAGTGTTAAGATTCCAATCGTCGCGTTGTGCATGTGGAGTGACGAGAGCGCAGGATGTTGTGGGGTGGACATAACGCGAGTGTTTGGGGTAGTATAAGGTTAGATAACACATAACCACTCACAATGTGACAACACATCACCTACCCATCACATCACCATATACCTTACTTTTCCCTCCCATCTCCAAACAAAACACATAAGAATCATTTTATCTCCCTAATCAGTTCTTCCCCTTCTCTCTTATTTTTAGTTTCTTCTTAAACACTCCCTCCACATCTCATTTGATCTCATCTCACTCTCTCAATCTCTCCTCTCTCATACGACACTCTCGGTCTCTCTCGGCTTCGACATCATGACACGTGTCGAGCGTATAAAATAATTTTCCCTTTATACTATACTTTAAATATTTATAGTAGTAATAAGTGGGAATCATCTCCACAGGGGTTTTGCAAATTTATTAAGAAAAGAAATTTATTTTTATATTTACTAACTAACTAAACTTACTTAAAATTTAAACAGCGTTTGCTTTTCAAATAATCATAGTTACTACTTCAAATAGTTAATGAATCAAAACATCACTTATATATTGGGAACTATGCACATAATACTCAATTCCATGATTATAATCCATAGATAACAATCTGTAAAAACATTGAATCAAAAATACAATTAGGTTTAAAGCATAAGTACACATTCATCCTATCATGACTACATTGCAAAATAAATTCATATTTGAAGTTTTGTTTAGATTAACAAACTACTCACTCATGATGATAAAAAACAAAATAAATTCGGAAATAAAAGACAATTAAAAATATTTCGATAGAAACTTGAATCTCATCCAAAAAGCAAATCAATTTTGGTCTCCAAAACTAAAGCAAAATTTATAAAACAAACAAAGGGCCATAATTTCATAGTGTAGAGTTTTATTTATAGTATATTAGGTAATACATATGCTAAACCGACTCAAAGTCCTTGTTGTAATTTGAAATCCCTAAATTCATCCCTGACGATTCCTAGTGATTTGTGTGATTTAGGAATCGCTGGGAATCTTGAAAATTGAGCACTCTGGTCTTTTCTTGTGTTCTCCGATTTAGCCAGGATTCTGATGTCATGTGAATCACTGGTTCAAAAGTCTAGTTCTTTTCCTTGATTCCTTGGTAATTCTTCATACAATCTTTTCACTCAGTTAATTCCTTCATTTTCTTCCACTTTTTTCCAATTCTTCAAATATTCTATTTATTATCTGAAATATCAATAACAAGAGAAAAACTCGTGTAATATAGTGTCTTACATCTAAAATCTTCCTAAATAAAATATAAAACACTGGAATAATCTTATAAATGAACACATATTAGCTTCATAAAAAATCATGATAAAATAGAAAGAACTAAATAACAACATTTTTATTTTACAGTTCAACCTCCTAACTGTGCAATACACCTCATAACTCAAAGTTAAATCAATCACCAAGGTCAAGACATCACATAGGTTTTCTCAATCTCCATTGATAATGACTAATACATAATCCCAAGATACAAAAATCAGTAAATCCATCTCATTTTCAAATAATACTTAAAATATCACCACAGTCAAAGTCGATCGGAAATTTTTATTCACCAATAACCATCATATTATATTCATTTGTTTGAATGATAAATCGAGAGATACATCACTTAACTAACTATAAGCACTCGAGCTAAATCTTTTATTTAGAGAGTTTTTCATAAACATCCTTACATTTTTTTCACTATATCACTCTTTCTTTCTTCATATTAATGTATTATTTTTCTTCGTATTCTATTCGTAGATTTCCCCGCTCCTTTTTCCTTGGATAACGCTATTCATTTTATAGGAACTATTCCTCTCAATTTTCCCACCACTTGATTCCCTGCTCCATTTCCTTTGGAATCTGTGGGTCTCTCTATTTTATTTCATTAAAAACACTTTTAGCTCTTCTCATTTTCACTATAGAGAAGGAATCACTTTTTCCAACTAGGTAAAGTTTATTGGCTAATTTCCTATTTTTCTCCTCAAATATGATGTAAGTTCTTTTCAATACATATATAAATATAAAATACTTGATCAATAAATTTTGTATAGCAAAATTCTGGGAAATCTATCTTGTTTATCTTGCACTATCGTTTTGATCTTCTATCCATTATAATGTCTAACACAAAATAATCAATTCCCTCTAAATTCCTGTAGTGTACACACAACCTAGGTTAAGTCAAATAAGGTATAACAATTATTTTCTATCATAAAATTTATATTTTCATGGGTAATCAAAATGTCACTTCCATTTAAAATCCAAATTATATTCACTTCACATTTCCTAACTAAATAAAATAAAATGAAGAGATTACCTGAATTTCTGGAGAAATTTAAAAAATTTCTAATCAAATGAAATTTACCTCTCAAGTCTTCCATACTTGAATTCATTATAGTTTACATTGTTGGGTTTTAGGGTTCATACGCAGCGAAAAATTTAAAATAATTTTTGATAAACTCTAATAAGATCGAAAATAAATTCTATTAAACTAGATCTACAAAGAGTAAGCCATACTTTAATCTATGATTTCTTTCTCTAATTGTTCGATTTCCAAGATGTTCCAATGCGCGTCCTCTGTAACGTCTCGTTACCATAAGCTGGTGATTAGTATCAATTCGAATCCTAATTAACCTAAGTTATACTAGTGGCTAAGTTTGACATACCTCGATTAGCGTGTGCATGGGTTTGTGTGATAATTTTTGTTTGTTTGGGATGTTTATTGAATTTATAGGTTGTAATATAAAAAGAGAGTTTATATACAAGCCTATAATTGGAAAATAAGTAGTTAAATAAAATCGGTACACCAAGTGCGCGCGAGAGGGTTGTGAAATGAATATGCACACCCGAGAATACTCGTAGGCATGTCCAGTGAATTTACTGGTAAGAAAATGCACAAATTGTATATATATTTATATATAATGGATATATAACTATATATATATATATCTATATATATAATAAAACTATAAGTTTGGTTTAAATTATATGGATCGTTGGATCGCTTCGAGATGAGCTGAGTGTTGATGGTGTCAAAATGTGTGTTACTTTAGGATATGTCACATTAACACACCATTCACTTGATCAGTCTCGAGATAGCATGATGCATGTCTCGAGGAAAATTTATAAATTTAAATCAAAAACCTCAAGTTCATTGTCGTTGTTTCATTCGATTCATCGAGAGAGTGAAAGGAACCAAGCAGCTATAGGTTTGATCTAGTGAGGAGCTGTTTATGAGGGAATTCAGTGGGTTTGAAGAGATCAAATCATTGTTAGATCAGAGATGATTTTCTTTGTAAGTGTAGTTTTAAGTTTGAAGTTGAATTCAATAGTTAGTGATGATTTCTCTTTGAGTTATTGTTGTCGATGATTGTAAATGGATTTATACCTCATTAGAGGTCTTCCCTGATGTTTTGGTAGAGTATTTGATGTTGTTTGTTGATTTGGTAACTGATTGGTGGTTGCTGCCCTGCTCCTTATTGACACAGTGCAGGGTGGAGCAAGCTCCAATTAGCAGAGGAGCATGTCCCTTTATCAGTCGAGATGAACCCAATTGGTGGAGTGCACTCCCACCTCAAAAAACATCAATTATGTTGTGTTTTACTTAGAACTTACTGAGGTCTTGGGGACTAACTTAGGAGTTCTAAATATAGGGTGTTAGGCCTATTTTAATCACAAATGGTTTGTGATAGGTTTTTGAACACTGGGAAAGCGTAAGTAAACCAAGAAGTTAGGGAAGTTTGGAAGCGGGAAACCTAAACCGAGGTAAATATGGATTTGCTTATTTATCAATGTTGCTTGGATATATTAGTATATGTAGTTCATATAGTTTATGGATTGAATGGGGGACTATATACACCGTGATGTTTTTACTAAATGGAAAATGATGTTTAATGTGTTATCTGCGATAGTAACTCCTGAAATTGAGATTAGGTTTTATAGAAGATGGGTTTGGCCTCGCGGCCTATATGTAACTCATGCTCAATTCGATAGGTTACGTGGATTACATATTCATTAGAAGGTTTAGGATAGAATCATTGGACATTAATAGATTGGCTAGACTGCACATTGGCCAATGGGTTGGTCTAGTAATTGAATTAACAGTGTCAAAGGGTAATTGACATAAAAATGGGAATCACAAGGTAATAGTCATTGACGGTGTGACCTACATCCATTATTTATTGGATTATATGTTGTTCATAATCCCGTTAGCTGTCTATGATACATATTGTTTTTGCATATTGTCTTGATTATTATATTGAATGTTGATGAATCTATGAATCGCTACTTACTGAGCAAATTGAAGCGCTCTTCCCAATTAACATTTTAGGAAAATCGATGAGTGTTAAAACTACGGGATAAAGAAGATTTAAGAGTCTTGATCTTCTCTTCGATGTAGTGAGTATTCCCTTATCTCATATATTTATATTGAATTATAGTTTTATAATATCGCAAGGGATGGGAGGTTTTGTATAACTGAGATTTATTCCGGTTTGAATTGATTTTGTATATCATATTTAAATATCAGAAAGATTTAATTTCTACTGCATTTAATATTTTTTTACATCAATATTCGATATACAATCATGATTATAAAGAAATGGAAGGAGAGGCTCCTGGCTCTAGTTAAGTCTAGTGGGATTATCGGGGCTTAGTTAGGGTTTCAGGCTGAGTATCCCCTAATCAAGATAAAGGATGCAATAGCTTGGTATCAGAGCCTAGGTTTAAGGGCTTTGTTACATTTAATGACTCCGATACAGTATGGTATCAGAGATTGGTCAAAGCCTACTCAAAAGCTTAAGGTTATTAACTCTGATAAAATGTGGTATTAGAGATTTACTTCAAAGAATAACATTATTACTTGGAAACAAGTGATAACTTGGATACAGTTGGGTATCAAAGTTTGAGGTCATTAACTCTGATATACCTTGGTACCATACCCTAAGTTGACTATTTATGAGACTGGTCTCAAGTTACAAAGAAGCTTAGGACATAATAAATGGTTTTATTGTAATTTTGGGGGTAATCAAAAGATAAAAGACAGAGATATGTTATTTGTTGTGATTTATTATATCTACGTGGTAGATATAAGAGTTACGTCTTTCCAAAATGATGATGAAATGGTTGAAGTCCATCGATTTCTCATGATATGAAAAAGTGTTGAAGGTAGGAATTCAAGAGAATCTTAACCTCAAGGAGATTGAAAAGGAAAGACATAAGGAAAACTTACAAATATGAAATTAAACTCTTCTCCTATCAACTGTTGTCAATGGTCTTTATTCTCGCTGATATTATTTGACAAATAATAGTCAGTGAAGAAGTATCGATTGGATCTAGACCTTGAGACGTGTATTAGGAGAATGGAATTTATGAAGCAACGGAGTACTGAATGATTTTTAGGTGAAACTCAAAGATGGTAGATTTCATGGGGACACTAATGAGAGGTTTACCCTAAGGAAATTTTTCTCACTTAATGCCTATCCATGGTGCCTAAGAGTTACCTTAGTTCAGCACAACCAATACTCGAATTGAATGAACAACAAACAAAACTAAGTCCCACTGAACCCTCCGAGTCCACCAAAACTCAGATATTACTGAGTTTTCTCTCTACCCTGCCCAGCCTACTCAGGTCATGCTATTAAGGCGATAACAAACATCCCCCCGCCGAAATATTTGAGGCCTCATCAAATTGCTCGGTTGCTGCCACTTTCGGTAGTTTGTTATTTCCTTCTCAAACTGTTATAGAGTAGTGTCTCGCTCCCAAGTAGGTTCATCAACATCAACCTACTTGATCAAGTAGGAAATCTGCCTGTTTTCCTACTTTGGCCACGCGTCTCGTGGCTTAAAAACTGCTCAATTTCTCCTACAAACTCATTTCGTACTAACGGTGGAGCTCGCCTAGCCGTACTTTGCCCTGGATCTGCCTCATTTGGATGGAAAGGCTTAAGGTAACTAACATGGAATGTAGGGTGTACCTTCAACCTTTCTGGTAGCTTAAGACGATAAGCCACCCTCTCAACTCGCTTGACCACCTCAAATGGTCCCTCATATCGCTGAACTAGGCCCTCGTGTGTCTCTTTTTTATTGAACTTCTTCAAGGTCTGTGGGGTAAGCTTCAATAAGACTAGGTCTCCTTCCTAAAACTCCAATGGTCTCCTATTCTGATCAGTATACTTTTTCATTCGTTTGACAACTTTGGCCAAGATATCTTGAGCTGCCTTCCTCAGCTCTTGCTTGCTCCTTGCAAAGCGATAAGCCGCAGGGCACAAGCCTATCGACTTTGATTTGGCTACCTCATATGGAGTAATCGGCTGCTGTCCTGTCACCACCTCGAAATGACTCAGCTCCGTGGTCTAGCTTTTGTGAAGATTGTAGCAGAATTGGGTTGAATCAAGTAAATCCACCTAAGTGGATTGACTAGCATTCACATAGTGTCCGAGGTAATCCTCCAGCAATGCATTGAACTTTTTTGTCTACCTATCCATTTGGGGATGGTTTGCTGTGGAAAACTTCAACTCTAAACCCCCTCAAATTGAATAGAGCAGTCCAAAATCGCCATGTGAATCTAATGTCTCGATTACTAACGATGTCTTCCGGTATCCCTCAATATTTTCCTACATTTTTCAAGAATAGCTCTGCAGCCATGTCTGCATTACAATTCTTCGGAGCAGCTATGAATGTAGCATACTTCAAAAATTGATCTACTACCACCAACACGCTGCTCATTCCCGATACTTTAGGAAAACTAGTGTTGAAATCCAAAGATATGGTATGTCTAATATATGCAATGGTTCTAACAAGCCCGGTGCTTTCCTCCTCTTTATCTTGTCTTGCTGCCACAAAAGACATGTCCGCACGTACAAATCAATGTCCTCCTCCATCTTTATCCAGAAGACCGAACGTGATAAAAGGGCATAAGTTCGCTCCATGCTAGGAAACCCAGCCCACCGAGCATCGTGCGTTTCTGTCAAAAACTGCCGCCTTAGACCACCGGTACGAGGGAAATATGAGCATCATCCCTTGGTATAGAGGATCCCATCTTCACATAAAAACCTCCGAGTGATCCCCTCAGTTACTAGTTTTATCAACTTCGTGCAAACTGAATCCTTGCTCATCTCCTCATTAATACGAGGCAAAAACTCATTTTCTAGCCTCACAAATGTTGATATCATCTTACCCACCAATTTTTGGCTAAGAGCATCTGGGACTGCATTAAGCCTTCCTGGCTTATGCTCGAACAGAACATCGAATTCGGCCAGGAAATATATCCATCTTGCTTGTTTTTTATTGAGTTTTTTTTTACTCATGAAGTAGGTGATGGCAGCATTGCATGTCCGCGCCGTAAAGCTCGTTCGCAACAAGTAATGTCTCCACAGGCGGAGGGCATGAATCACCTCCAGCATTTCCTTTTCATGAGTCGGGTACTGCTGCTCACCTTTTTTTAGTTTCCTGCTTTCAAAAGTAATTGGGTGCCCCTCCTAGACAAACACCGCCCCCAATGCTCAGTCTGATGCATCACTGTACACTTCAAAAGGTATATCAAAGTTAAGCAGCCCTAACATAGGTTTAGAGGCAATGACTTGCCTCAATTCTGCCATTGCTTGGTGGCATCGATCCGTCCATGCCCAAATTCGATCCTTCTTTAATAAATCAGTCAGCGACGCCACCCTTCGTGAGTAGCCCTCCATGAGCCGCCGATATTAATTGGCCAAGCTAAGGAACAACCGCAACTCTTAGACCTTATTGGGGTTTGGCCAGTCCATTATTGCTCGCACCTTCTCTGGGTGCATCTGCAATTTACCTTGGCCTACAACATGACCAAGAAAAGTGATCATTTATGTAACAAACTCACATTTTTCTCTCTTTACATATAAATGGTTAGCTGTCAAAGTAGCCAAAACCGTCCGTAAGTGATCCACATGACTTTGGAAGTTTTGACTATAAATTATGGTATCATCTAGATAAACAACAACAAAACGATCAATGAATTCCTTAAGTACATCGTTCATTAAATTACAGAATGTAGCAGGGGCATTCGTCAAGCTAAAAAGCATGACTAAGTATTCAAATGATCCATACCTAGTCACCATTGTTGTTTTGAGGATATCTCTAGCTGCAACTTGAACTCGATAGTACCCCGATCTCAAATCCAGCTTTGCAAAGTACGCTGCACTGAATAGTCAATCAAACAAGTCTGCCACCAAAGGGATTGGGTATTTATTCTTCTCCATCAGTTTGTTCAGCGCTCTGTAGTCCACGTACATTCGAAGGGAACCAACGTGGTTTTGCTATAACAGAATTGGTGCTCCATACGACGCTTTGGATGGTTGAATGAATCTAGTATCCAACAACTCTTGCAACTGCTTCCTCGACTCCTCCAATTCTATTGGAGCCATTCGGTAAGGGGCTTACACTGGAGACTTTGAGCCAGGAATTAGCTTAATCTTGTGGTCGATCGCCCTTTGAGGGGGCAACCGCTTTGGCAACTCCGAATGCATCACATCACTGAAGTCCTCCAGTACCTCAGTAACTATATCAGGGACTTTTGATGTCGTACATGTCGTAGTCACCATCAATGCTGTCAGGTACATTGGTTCACCCTTCCTCAGTCCATCTTTCACTTAGATTGCTGAAAGATGGGACAAATTTGCATTATTCTTCCCTAAAATCATATTAACAATAGTAACGAAGCAAGGGGGATTGGTTCATCACGAACAGTCCCATTTAGAATGGCATCAAAGCAATGTTCCTATGTAAAGAAAATCATTCCCTAGAATGACATCAAATTCATCCAATGGAACAGTCATAAGGTTGATCCTTCCCTCCTAAGACCCAACCTTAAGGCTCACATTCGATGCCATAACTTGGATCGGTTCCGCTTTCGAATTGACAGCTTTCATCCAGCTGGAATTCTCAACAAGGGTAAGTCTCAGCTTCTCCACCATGTAAAGTAAATCATTCCTAAGAATGACATTAAATTCATCCAATGGAATGGCCATAAGGTTGCTCCTTCCCTCCTAAGACCCAACCTTAAGGCTCACATTCAATGTCATACCTTGGATCTGTTTTGCTTTTGTATTGACAGCTTTCATCCGGCTGGAATTCTCAACAAGGGTAAGTCCCAGCTTCTCCACCATGTGTCCAGTAATGAATGAATACGTTGCTCCGGAATCCACCATCGCCAAGACTCAGATCTTGTTCACTTTCGCATCAACATACATCAGTCCCTCTGAACGACTAGTCTTGGCTTGTTGAACGACATTCAGAAATTACAGTGGGTTCATTTGGGGCTAGCCATCATCATCAGTAATCAAGGCTGCAATTTTCTCCTTCTTTGGGCAGTCTCGAGCCCTGTGAGGGTTATTGCATATGAAACAGCCATTATGCGAGGAACTCATTGAGGGCTTCGTCTCGGCCTTAGGAGCTGGTTTTGAATTCGCTTGCTTCGAATGGAAAGGCTTTTTTCTCACTTTTCTTATAGTGATCTTTGAACAGCTTCTTCTCCTTATATTTTTTCCTCGTTTAGGGAAGAACTAGTCTTGAAGTCCATAAGACTATTAGCCACAGCAATCGCCCCAAGTAAGTTCTTCACGCCTTGCCTTCTTAACTCGGATTGAGCCTGTGACTGCAATCTAATAGTGAAGTTAAAGAGTTTATCTTCTTCCGACATATTTTTGATGTCCAGCAAGAGAGAGGAAAACTCTTTAACATAATCTCGAACTGGTCCGTTTGTTTAAGCTTACACAAGGCCTCCCGCGCTTGCCAAGCTACATTGGTCGGTAGGAATTGATCCCTCAACTCCCTTTTCAGCACCTCTAGTTCTCTACCAAAACTTTGCATCACCTTCCAAGTACATGGAGGTCAGGATGACCTTTTGGTTCTCTTTCGTCTGGATAGTAGCAAAGTATTGCTCCATGTCCCAGAGGGAGTTTTCAAGTTCTTTTGTGCTCTACTTGCCTAAAAATTTCTTTGGTTATGGCACTTTAGTTCACGGCTTTGCTGCACCAGAAACCTCTGAGGTTCCTCCCATGGCTTTCTTAATTAAACTCACCTCTAAATCCATTGTCGCGGCTATTTCGGTGGTGAGTTACCCCACTGATCGTACATCCACTACAAGGTCCTCGAATTTGGATTCCCACATAGCTATCATGGCCTATTGTGACAGTCCTCTAAGTCACCAAGGAAACCAACAACATCTCCAGTCCTTCAATGCGTTGTGTCGACATTGAAGACTTTGCTGCCTCCATTAGAACACTCATTGTTGCCTTCATGTGTTCTAAGTGAGCTTCCCTCTCACTTAATTTAGATGCTGCTCGAGTTGCCATCGTCTCTAAAATGGGGCTCTAATTCTAATTGTCATGGGGACAGTAATGAGAGGTTTAATCTAAGGAAAATTTTTCTCACTTAATGCCTATCTGTGGTGCCTAAGGCCACTATAGTTCAGCACAATCAATACTCAAATCGAATGAACAACACACAAAGGCACCAAGGGAATGTATTACTTAGCTCACAATGGGAATATAACTCCAGCACTCTTTGCTTCCCCAACCATAATGCTCCAGGCTTTATAGATCAGCCTACAAGTAGTTACATAACCGACAAGGGCATATGTCCTATTTACTTTGATTCATAGACTAAGTAAAAACCCACTCCATGTGGTGGTCAAGGCAATTACTCAACTGCCACACTCCCTTGCTGCCACCTGGTTCTATAACTCCCTTAACCGCCTGGTCAATGAGCACATTTTCCACATATTAGGGACTTGCTTGGACGTGCCTTGGTCATGCTGGGTCCATGACCAAGACAGTTACATAACTGCCTGAAACTACCTTGGACTTGGTCCATCCGAGCCTAAGGTCACTTGGTCCATGCTTTGCTTAGGGATAGGATCTACTTGGTGGTGCCTAGTTGAGCCCAGGCACCCTGGGAGCTAGCCAGGGCTCGGTCAAGTCTGACTCCCACCGGCTCGGGGTGGCTATATCGTGGTCCTTGGGCATTGCCTTGGCATGCTTGCCTAAGGCATACTCTAGGGTCTCCCTTGCCTTCATGCCCATGCCACCCCTAGGAGAGGTCCCCCTCCTTAAAATAGATGTTAAGCCATTCCTAGAACTCTAATAGGAGACATCCAAAAGTGAGACCAGTCATACTTTGACTTGGTTAACACCCAAGTCAACTTTTGTTAAACCTTGCTCATTCCAAGGTCTTGCCTTTGCTGTGCCAAGGCATGACCTTGCCCGCGCTAAGGCGACACGCCAAGGTGTGACCTTGCTCGTGCCAAGGCAATGCCTTATCCGTGTCGCATACTTTTTACCAACGCGTATGCCCGCGTATGCTCATGTATACGTGAGCCTCTGCGTACTACCACGCGAACCATCCTGTGTATGCACCATCCAACAATTAAGCCCCACGGAACCCTCCGAGTCCATCAAAACCCGAGTATTACTGAGTTTTCTCACTGCCCAACCCAGCCTACTCAGGTCATGCTATTGGGGCGGTAATAGTAGACCACTTTGAGATATGATTTAATATTAGTATTGAGACTAGTTGAGAAATAATGGAAGTTATTTAGTAAATAAATTAGTGGATAATGATAAAAGCCTATTTGGTGTTAGGAAACCACTAATGTATTTACACTTCATAAGTTGTTATGAAGTAGAAATTCCAGATATGATGTGAATCTATATTGGAATGACAGACAATTTGTTGAATAGTGAAAGGTAAAATTGAGAATTCAAACAGGTGAAACTAATAAATAGTTTAATCCAAAACATAACAGTGAGTTGGTAAGATATCATAGTCTGATGCTTTAGACTGGTATAGTCTAAATTAAGGAGAGTGAGTTATCAATAAATGTAAAAATTCAAAAAAATAATGTATGTTAGTGGGAATGAATATTCATTGCCCAGGATTGACAACTCATTCTGGTAATAAAGTGAAATAAGTTGTTCTCAAGAGTTAGTTGAGATCTGGTTATCACAGTGGTATGATTAGAGTTAAGGATATAATAAAGATGATTTCAGGCGGTTGCTGGATCACTTTAAATGGATGGTGAAAATTATGAGAACTTGCTAGAACTCATGCTATGTTCGTGAATGAAGGGAGTCGAGTTTTGCAACCCTATTTGAGTTAATTTGTTATCATGTTATCAATAACAATATGAGATCTTTGAAGACTTAGGAAGTGCACGAGCATTATCGTGGAAATGCAAATCATGATGGTAAATTGGTTCATGCCAGATTTTGCAAGTGTCAATACTAAGTTTCAAAGGTAAATTACTTGTATGAGTGTTGAATATTAATAACAAATTAAGGGATTTGACTGGGATTGAGACAATATGGGATTGTCCTATATTCAACATAAAGGCAAAAGGGAAAAGTAAACTTGAAATAATTAAATATTACAAACGAATGATCCACAGATCTCTATTGTTGTTATGTATTTTATTCAGTTACCTCAAGTATGAGGATTGTTGGAAGTTGAAAATAAATACAAGGATGCTTTGGAGGAAAGTTGAATTATAGGTTAACTACAATATTTTCTTGATTTATACCTGAATTGTAAAATATGTTAGAGGTTCATCCTCAGACTTCTTATTTAGGTAAGAATGTGTGATGACACTATAAAGAAAAATTGTAGCTTATACTTCTATCTATATATATAGTTCAAGAATTATGAGGAGAATTATTAGAGATTGATTATCTCGAGATAGCTATTTTGGTATTTTTACTAAATATGAAAAGGCATCTCTTGTAAAACCAGTAGATTGATGTAAGGTTAAAGCATTGAGTTTCAAATTGTGGAAATTTGAAAAGTGGAATTGTTAGAATGATAGAAAAGGAAGGTGAGATTGATACCTTGGATTTCTCTAATGTAAGAAATTTACTTTGCAACATCACTCATTAAAGGTGATTGTTTTGACAATGCCTTGAATAAGGAAAAGACAGGGGCTGTAGTCATAATAAAAGCTACTCAGTAATATATCTAAAGTGAGATGTGTAATGATGAACAATTGAAGTCTTACGCAGGCACATCATCATCTGAGTTGTTTGGATTGGTAATTACAAGTCTATTCTTTAAAGCTCAGATTGGAGCCGAACTAATGATGATTGATTGAGTGATGAATTATTGGAGAAGTTGGTTGAGATTATCTAGTAGGTCAAGGTTTGACTAATAGTTATTGGTATTTTATACGGATAATCTCATATCAAAATATTGAGCATGTAAAGAAACTTCTTGGAGCTCGAATCAAAAAATGAGGCAAGAATGTTATGAGAATCTCATAGATTTCTTTAAAATATTTATTCAGGCAAAATCCAAATTCATTGTGATAAGAACGAGTTGTTGGTGACCTAGAATGAAATTGATTGTGATAATTTTATAAAGTAATATGAGATATATCAGCAAGAAGAAGATGAGTGATATTAACTGGGAGGATTATATTATTCTTGCTATATATGAATGAAATTTCATGCTCACAGATATATAATAGATTAACCTAAGTTGTAATGACAACTGAAGGTTTTTTATGTTATAATTGTTGGACTGATAGAGTCTATAGATTTCTTGCCGGTATCGTGGTTTAGATCTCATGGAAAATTAAGCAAGATATATGTGTATAGGAAGAGTTGAGAGTTTATGGAGAACAAAAATTATTGTTTCGGTGTGGAACCGAAAGTTTGTTTCCCAGAAGGGAAGAAATATATAATATTTGGGAGGGACCTTTCTCAATCTTAATACAATATATCTATAGCTAATCTTAGTTCCAGAGAATGTAATTCCCGAGTATGTGACTTGGAAGGTGAAAGTTATTGGAAGAAATAATTTGTTGTATGAATTCTCTGGTATTGATATCATCAGTCTATATATAACGTTAGGGTGTTTTCCTTAAAAAAAATTGTATGCTTTACTTCATTTTCAATTGGTGTAGGACAAGAAGTAATAATATAAGTTTTTTAGCCTGAGTAATTTATAACTATACAGAAAGGTGTTAACAGATTGTCAGTATGCAATTACAACTCAAATAAATGGAAAGAATATGTTGACAAGCATCATAGGATTTTAAAATATTCAAAAGATATATGAAGAATTGTAGATGGCTTGAGTTTCTCAAGAACTACGACTTCACTCTAGATTATCACCTAGGCAAGGCAAATGGGGTTAGGGATGCCTTGAGTTGGAGAAGAACACGTATAGAAAATGTAGCTACTGCTAGAGGTTCTCAGTTTAGACTTCTTGAGGAAGCATCTATGATGATGATTCGTGTAAGTTAAGCTGACACATTATCAACTGAGAATGCTAGTTCCAGAGCTACTAATCTATTCTTTTGTGTTTAGAATCAGACTGAGTCAGAGATGATTTAGTTGGTGATTGGTTGTCAAAAAATTAATTAGGATTAAATAGCGCATCAGAGGTTAGTGGCTAATATCGATCATTCTGATTGGTCTGTTTCTTGTGATGATGCGTTACGGTTCAGAGATAGATTGTGGATTCCAGCTCAAGAACAATTGAGGCAGGATTTGATACGGGAATCTCGTAGATCTCCTTACTCTATTCATCCCAGTAACACTAAGATGTATCGCAATATTAGGCGTATTTATTGGTGGCCTGGGATGAAGACTAATATTGTTGAGTTTGTAAAGAGATGTGAGATATGTTAGCAAGTGAAGGCTAAGCATAAAAAACTTGGAGGGTTTATTACATTCTTTGCCTATTCCTAAGTAGAAATAGGAACATATATCAATGAATTTCATTTTCAATCTACCTCTGAGTCAGCATAAGCACGATGCAGTATGGGTTATAGTTGTCAGGATGACGAAATCTGCGCATTTCTTGCCAGTTTCGATGCGAGATCATCTTAACTGATTATATGAGGTGTACGTACATGAGGTGTTGAGATTTTATGGAGTTTCAGTTTCGATTACTTCGGATAGAGATCTGAGATTCACATCTAGTTATGGAGTGAAATGTAGAAACAGCTGGGAACTGTTCTTCACATCAGTACGACATACCATCCGCAGACTGACAGACAGACTGAGCGATTGATATTTGTGCTAGAGAATATGCTTTGAGCTTGTGCCTTGGATTTTGGTGGTGTTTGGGAGAAATATATTCCTCTGTGTGAGTTCTCTTATAATAATAGTTATTAGACTAGCATTGAAATTGCTATTTTTGAATCTCTATATAGTGGGCCTTGTCTTTCACCTGAGTGTTGAGCGGAGGTTGGAGATACAGTTTTATGGGGCCGGAGTTGATTCAGAACTACACAGAGAGAATTTAACAATTCGCTGGCGTTTGACTACGACACAGCTAAGATAAAGAGATACGCTAATAAATATCATAGGTTTTTGGAGTTTTCAAAGGACGATCTCGTTCTATTGAAAGTCTCACCCATGAAAGGATTATACATATTTAAATTGCAAGGTAAGGTAGCTCTAAGGTACATTAGGCCGTTTAAAGTGCGAGAAAAATTTGGTCCTATTTTTTATAGGTTAGAGTTACATCTTCAGTTAACTAGAGTTCATAATGTCTTCCACGTGTCTATGATTTACAAAACGGAGACTCGGTTCATTCCAAGGATTGATTGGAATGAATTTGATCTTTGATAAGACTTATCTTATGACAACCAGCCGATTCAGATTCTTAATAATAAGATTCAGAGGTTGAGAACCAAAGAAATTCTTTTGGTTAAATTGAAATGGAAATTTCACGGAGATGAGAAACTAACCTGCAAATGGGAATCTTATATGAAGGAGCAGTTTCCATCTCTTTGAAACTACAAGTAATTTTATGTGTACTTTAATTTCTAGGATGAAATTGCTTTAAATTGGGGAAACTGTAACAACCCGTTACCTTAAGCTAGTGATTGGTGTTAATTTAAATTTCTAATTAACCTGAGTTAGACTCGTGGTTAAGTTTGGTATACCTCGATTGGTGTGTGCGTGGATTTGTAATGATTTTTGTTTGTTTAGAAGGTTTATAGTGTTTATGGGTTGTAGTATTAAAAGAGAATTTACATACAAGCTTATAATTAAAAATAAGTAATTAATTAATAAATAGCCGGTACACCAAGTGCGACGAGGGGGTCGTGAAATGAATGTGCACACCTGAGAATACTCGTAGGCATGCTTGGTGAATTTATTGGTGAGAAAATGCACAAAATGTACATATATTTATATATAATGGATATATAAATATATGTGCTAAAACTATAAGTTTTATTTGAATTATAAGGATCGTTGGATCGCTTCAAGATGAGCGTAATTGTTGATGGTGTCATGATGTGTGTTAATTTAGGATGTGTTACATTAACACGCCATTCACTCGATTAGTCTTAAGATAGCGCGGATCGTATCTCGAGTAAAACCATATATTTAAATCAAAAACCTCAAGTTTATCCTCATTGTTTCATTCGATTCATCGAGAGAGTAAGAGGAACCAAAAGGGTTTGATCTTATAAGGAACTGTATAAGAGGTAATTCAGTGGGTTTGAAGAGTTCAAACCACTATTAGATCAGACATCATCATCTTGGTAAGTGTAGCTTTAAGTTGAAGTGGAATTTAATAGTCAGTGATGATTTCTTTGTGAAATGTTGTTGTTGATGATTGTAAATGAATTTATAACTCGCTAGAGGTCCTCCCTTATGTTTTGGAAGAGTATTTGATATTGTTTGGTGATTTGGTAAGTGATTAATGGTTTTGTCCTTGCTCATTATTGAGACAGTGCAAGGTGGAGCATGCTCCAAGTAGTAGAGGAACGCACTCACTTCATCAGTTGGGATGAACCTAGTTGGTTTTGCGGGCCCCACCAAGTGAGGGAGCGCACTTCGACCTCAGAAAATAGCAATTTTGTTGTGTTTTACTTAGAATCTCCTGAGGTCTTAGGGACTGACTTAGGGGTTCTAAACATAAGGTATTAGTCTTATATTAATCACAAATGGTTTGTGATAGGTTTTGGAATACTGCGATAACGTGAGTGAACGAGGAAGTTAGGGAAGTTTGGAAACGGAAAACCTAAATCGAGGTAAGTATGGATTCGCTTGTTTATCAATGTTGCATGGATATGTTAGTATATTTAGTTCATTTAGTTTATGGACTTAATGGGGGACTATGTAAACTATGATGTTCTTACTAAATGGATAATGGTGTTTAGTGTGATCTGCGAGAGTAACTCCTAGAATTAAGATTAGGTTTTATAGGAGACAGGTTTGGCCTCTCGGCCTATATGTAACTCATGCTCAGTTCGATAGGTTGCATGGATTACATATTCACTAAAGGGTTTTATAGGAGATGGGTGTGCGCTCTGACTTCCCTAGACTCTCGAATTTAACCCCACCTAGTTCCCAGTACCCAACCTACGTTCTTTCAGTTCCCTAAAGTCAATTAAGTGTGTTTATTATGTGTTCAGATTGGTTGAATATGTTTTAAATTGAATTTTCCAAATCAGCCCCTAAAGACTAAATAACGTCTCAATTTTGGTCTTGTGTTGCAGTGCATTTTTTGGCATGAAATTGTCCGAATCTCAAAAACAACCCTTCGAACAAAGTTTGATCTCTATCTTAGCATTTCGAAAAGGTTTGGTTTGCAAAATTCTGATTTAAAATAAGAGAGATATCACAATTCTACCATTAATGGCTCAAATTGGAACCTAATCCGACTAGCAGAATTAGAAAACTTATTTCTCCTAATTTATAATTTGAAAAATCTTGATTTTCTGTCACAAGGCAACTAACATACCCAATAACAACATACTAAAAGATCATCTCATTTTTATAAGTAATTAAGGAGTTATGCCTTTTAAAAGTTTAGTTTTAAAAATCCCTTAATGCATTCAATCACCTATTTGTAGAGCATTTTTAGACATGTAAACATTCGAATAACAAGATTTTTAGAAGGACAAAGTTGTTCCCTTTTGATTTAACTTTCCAATGTCATCAGATTGGGTCCATTTCAATTTAAAATGAGGAAGTTATGACCAAATTACATAGGCTGGTTTACAATACAACATGCATAAATTCTATTTTTGGTTTTATGACTTCAAAAATTCATATCTTTTTTTTATTTCAAAACCAAACTAAGAACTTCATAACATTTGAATTATCAGCTTGAAATGAGGAATCCAAATATATAAACTAATTTCAAAGACTCAAACATTTACCTTCTGAAAACGACCAAAATCCAGAACTGGTTTCAAACTTGAAATAGAGAGATGAGTACCTAGGGTTGATGACATTTTGATTTGAGCTCCAACTCTCCTTGATCTCCTTGAATTTTTCAGCTAAGAACCGCCTCAATTCGTCTGATTTTTCAACTCAAATGTATATGTTGAGCTCCTCTACTAAGTATAGGCCTTATATACTTATATTAGTAAGTAGATTAATTAGCAAAATCTTTGATTTACTATTAGTTAATTATTAGGACATGTGTCCTCCCTCAATGCCACTAGTCCCCAAATGAAACCACTTGTCCCACATGAAAGCCAATCATCTTGCCTTATTATATGTATTCTAGGATTATCACTAGGTTGATTAAAGGTTCAATTAATTCCTTTCTAACTATAGGACTTTATTTTTTTCTTAAATCAAATTAATTCATCTAGGCACACAATTACATATGGTTAGTGTCTTTAGTCACATATTTAATATATTTGCAAACACATTAACCCTCGATTACTCGACACCTGGTGTCCCGCGTCTCGGTATGCATCTCGAGGTGCATCAATCTTGATGTGCTCGATTATTTTGACTTAGCCTATGATTTTATTATCATTAAATGTCACATTTGTCTTGTTTATTGTCATATTAGTCTATTTAACATTTGTCTAGATTTAATGTACCTGTACTTTGCCTACTTGATACCTGCATCTACACACTTTTCGAGGCGAATATCCGTCTCACATCCTTACACGATATGTCAATATAAACTCACATATGCGATGCAATAATGAATAAAACAATAAATTAAGCTCACAAATAAGCACCCAATAGACAAAAATAACTATTTAAGCTCAATCAGGTGTATCTTGGCTTATTCGAGGCGTCCACGTAGGCCTAAGTTGGCGTTCGAGTCTGAAAATAATCTAAATAACAACATCAATAAATATCGAGTCGTTACAATAAGTCTTTTATAAATTCTTGATATTTAGGTACATTTTAATTAACTTCAAACAAATGTATGTTTACAACCACTTTCTTTAAAGTGTCTGAGATTTTTTTCTCTTCTTATAATTTCTTGACGTTCTTATTGTTTTCCAAACGATGGGGAAATGGTGGTCTTACTATACTTGGTTTATTCTTTTTGAAATCATGATTCTTTTGAATTTTGTTATCTTTAATTTCTAGTTCTTTTCTAATTCTACATCTAATTCATTTCGATGAACTAATTGTTTTGGTATTTTTAGTTCTTTCATTTGTTTACCACTTCTCAAAGTTATTGCTTTTGAATACAAACTAGAGTAAGGATGAGACTGTAATTTGCCTTGGTTAACCCATGGACTCATTTGCATTGCCGTTTGGCTTAGTTGATTTTCTAGTGCAACTATATCATCTTGTAAAGCTTGAATCTTTTAATCTTTTGATTTATTTGAGTTTTCTAGTGCTATTGTTCTATTTAATGCAGGTGTTTTACATCTTTCAAAATTGCGATTATCTACACCATTACCTAAATTTGGTCTCAGGTAATTAGCATTGTTACTAGTAAAGTAAGTAGGTTGATTAAGATTATTATAATGATTCATCATGGTGTTAGTCTCTTGAAATTGATTTTGTTGCACTAATGGACATTCATCATGTAGATGAATGACCTCATTGCAAAAAGACAAATTCTAGTTTGGACTGACATATTTTTTAATAGTAGTTCAACCATACTTTTCAATTCATAAAATTTATCATCCAATGTCTTGATTATATTGCTATTGATTCATAAGAATGGTTTTTCACAAATTTATTTTTCTCACAATATTGTTTTAGATTGTTTTACCATTTTAATTATAGTGTCTTTTCCTAATGTTGGCGTAATGTCGAATAAAGATCCTCCACATACCATATCTAGGAATCTTTGTTCTAAATGGTTTAGTCCTTCGTAAAAATATTCTAATAAACTTTTCTTTGTAAATCCATGTTGTGGACATAATGATATTAATCTTTAGTATTTATCCCAAAACTCACCAAAAGTCTCCTCGGTCTCCATCCTGGCATTGCTAATTCGTTTCCTATACAAACTAATTTTACATGCTAGAACGTATTGATCTAAAAAGGCATGTGATTATGAAATATTAAGGGAGATAGAATAGCCAATCTTTAGCTTGACCATTCAAACAAGAAAGGAAAGCCTTTTGATATAATCTAACTCTACGTTTTCGGGCATTATCACACTTATTATATGCGTGTATTTCCTAATAAATTGTTGAGGATCTTCATCACCTTCACCTTGAAAGTAAAAAGAATTAATGAATCCTAGGTTTAACTCAAAATCTGAGAAATCTACAAGAAAAGTAATACATAGAGGTTCATAAGTTGTGATATTTTGATTGGCTTGCCTAAAAGTAAGTTCTTGCTCGATGTGTATCATATTGTATGACATGCAACAAGAATGATTCTTAAGAAATTATCTTAACATCCTCGGCAACGACGCCAAAAATTGACACACGTTGAGCATGTACAATAATGTCCCTTTTATATTATACTTTAAATATTTTGTAGTAGTGATAAATGGAAATCGTTTCCACAAGATTTTGCAAATTCCTTAAGGAAAGAAGTTTTATTTTTTACATATTTTTAAATTAATAAAAACAGATTTTAAACTAACTAAACTTATTTAAATAACACAAATCAAAGTTACTAAATTGAAAATCAATTGAGTTCAATAAAACTCAATAATAAATAAACATCTAAATAATCCCCCTAAACAATGAAACATAAATCCATTTTGCACTCCAAACATGTTACTCAAATCATATAGTCATGAATATGCTCCCTAAAGTATCCTAGATCATTAAACCTCAATCATATGTAAACAGTCTTTAGCCAGCGATTTGTTCTCCTTATACCGGTGGAAAAGCCACGTTCTAATTTTATTGAGCTAACTTCTTTATTTACGTAAAGACATTAACTTCACACAATAAAACCATTTTAAGTTTTATGAAGACTTCGAACTAGTAAATCTAATATCTTTAGAAAGCCACTTCAATACTAGATTTAGATTTTAAATTCACATAGGATATTTAAACGGTGATTTCCTTTCAAACAATCTTAATTACTACTTCAAATCGTTAATGAATCAAAACATCACATACATATTGCCCACTATGCACATAATACTCAAATCCATGATTGAAATTCATAAATAACAATATATAAAAATAGTAAATCAAAGAATACAATTAGGTTTAAAGCATTAAGTACGCATTCATCCTTTCATGACTACATTGCACAACGAATTTAGTTTATGTTTGGGGTTTTGTTTATATTAGCAAAGTACTCAATTATGATGATAAATAACAAAATAAGTTTGAAATTAAAAGACATAATTAAAAATACCTTGACATAAACTTGAATCTTCTCCAAAAAGCAAAGCAATAAAATATGGCCTCCAAAATTAAAGCAAAAGTTATAGCCCTTATTTCATAGTTTAGGGGTTTTATTTATAGTATATTAGGTAATACATATGTTAGACCTTAGCTTACTGCGTTTGGGTCGGTTTATCCTTGTTGGCAGTATATTGTCAAAACATAAGTTAAGTTAGTTAGCTATATGATGCAATCAAGATGGTAAACCTGACTAAGCAAGATGTTCGAGAATAAATACAACTCAGAGAAAGACTACAATGCAAATTCAAGTGTAGATTACAATATCAAAGTCAAATTTGAAGATGAAGGCAGATCTAAAGTCGAAACAGGAATTGAATACGAGTTGAATATTGAGACAGAGCGATTATCAGTATTAGTCTACAATAGTGAAGAAGTTTGATACAAGTAGAGAACTTCAAGATGGACTACAAATACAAAATCAAAGATAAAGGTGCATAAAAGACTGAAGAACTTTATGGAAATGACGAGTCACAATTCTTGAAGGAATAGAAGACTTAGTTGTTAAACTTGGATGATTCCAATAGGAATTACAATTGGAGACCGATGAGGTTTTTCAAGTTGTATTATATTTAGGACTGGATTCTTAGATATGGTAGATAGACTTTGTCTATAAATAGTCAAGATCTTCATTGTGTGGATCATCGTTGTTTACATGAGTTTTGCGAGAATGAGAGATCATTATAGTGGAAGTACAAATTACCAATTTGATTACTTGATTGGGTTGAGCCTACATAGAGGAAAACATTCATGTCTTATTGCAATATCAATTTTGTATTTAGTTTGATGTATGTTTATTAGTTCATCACTAATTCTTTAATCTTCCCAATTCCTCTGGTTTCTAAAACTTTAACAACATATCCTAAACCGACTTAAAATCCTTGTTGTAATCCAAAATTCCTGAATTCATACCCAGCGTTTTCTAGCGATTTGTGTGAGTCAAGAATCACTGAGAATACTCAGAAAATTGAGCACTCTAGTATTTTCTCGTGTCATCCGATTTAGCCAATGATTCAGATGTCCTGTGAATCATTGTAAATCGCTGATTCAAAAGTATAGTACTTCTCCTTGATTCCTTGGTAATTCTTCATACAATCTTTTCACTCAGTTAATTCTTTCATTTTCTTCCACTTTTCCTTCATTTCTTTAAATATTCTATTTATTACCTGAAATATCACAAGAAAAAAAAAATCTCATGTAATATAGTCTTTTACATCTAAAATCGTCCTAAAATGAACTATAAAATATGTCTAATTATCAACTTGTCACATCACCATCTCTCACGCCAACAACCTTCCTAAACCGAGGTAAGTGGTTATTTGTGTTGTTGATTTTTATGGAGAACTTGAGGGCTTTAATGGTGATGTTGTGATAGTAGAGTTGTAATGTAAATACAATTGTTTATATTGTTGATTATTGTTGTTTATTGTTTTAAAAACAAAAAGAAAAAAAATATATATAACAAAACGTCTATGGAAGAAACGAATCGTCTCTTCCATAGACGAATTGGGGGAGGGGTAGCCAGGCGGGTCGGGCCTGGCTACCCCAAGGTGAGCCGGGTTGGGCCGACTCTAGCTCGAGTGGCTGGATCAAATCGAGCTTAACTAAATCGAGCTTGGTTCAGGCCTAACCCCATTAAATAATAAAAAAACTAATTAAATAATGAATAAATATGATTCTAAACAAAAAAAATTACGAGAAATTATGGAAAATAAACAAAAATTATGGAAAATTCTAGAAAAAAAATCAGAGAAAATATGGGAAAAATTAGAAAAAGGTAGGAAAATGGATTTCGAGACTTTTTCAGGCGTTTGACACTTCGGTATAACCTGAAAAGTGTTTTACAACTAAACTATAGAATAAAATCTACTTTTTGATCTCACATTATAATCTCACTTAATGTGACTCTAAAATACTTAAATGGTATAATTGGACACCAAGAACTTATAAGACTATAGTCGGGTGTCGAGTTCACATTTTGAGGCGTGAGCTTGACATTTCAAAGAGTTATTTGAGATTTTTTGAGGTAAGTAAACCTCAAGAAAATTAGTTAGAATTCATTTATAGTACTTGACTTATTTTAAATCTCAATTATTCTATCGTGATATTTATTGCTTCCCACTTATTGCTATTCCACTCCCACGTGTTCGTGTGTTTGTCGACGGGGTCAGGGATGACATGAACTCACACCTCGGGGCTAGCTACCCCACGATGTTAGAGTAGTTAACCATGTTGGGGCTACGCGGTGTCCATTTCCCGCGAGACCCGCTAGGTCGAGATATGTTTGATAGAGACCTAAGTCTCCATTATGGGTTTCCTCTCAAGATATGTTTGGACGAGGTTCTACCGTTCATAGGTTTCCTCTCATTCGACCGTGAGATGTTTGGCAAGATGACTGTCATGGGTTCCCTATCTGTTTAGCTAAGTCAATTCCTAGATGTCGAATACGGTTTATGTTACGCTGCACTCGTGTACAGATTTAACTTCTCTGCGACTTATTTTCAAGTGATCACCTTATTTTCTATCGGCATTTAAATTGCATGAATTGTATCCATTTTTATAGAAATTCATGAATACTAGCTAACTTTCTCTGGGATTTACTCACTGGAATTTGTCATTGCTTTTGATGACAAATTGCAAATCCTACGACGAGATCGGCCAAGGGTGTTTTAGGCGACTACCTGTGAACTATGGAGGCTCATCAACTTTTTGCGCAGGTGTTTGTATATATTTATGTATCACTTTTATGAGATCTTGGGAGGACTTGTATACTCGATATATGTATGTGAACATTTTTTGCACTTTTGTGCTTTTCGATATACACGGTATCTCATGTCACATTTCCACACTATTAGATTGTTTATAAATGCAAACTTTTGATCCATAAAATATTTGCATGCTTTAAAGACTTCGGCCTATATATTCAACTTATAATAATCTTTAAGTTTATGCATTTGGGAAACATCAATTTTTTATTTTTTTTTGTTGGTTGAAGTGAGCCACCCAGTTTAGTAATATAAATCACGAAGAATTGAGCAAAAAACTCTTGTAAATTAAATCATGTGTAATCAAAACAATACGAATTAAAAATCGAAAAAAAAAAAGTTTAGTTTAGCCTAAGTTCAAGTCGATTTCAATCGATTACATGTACAGTATAAAATTTAAGTTTAAACTCGATTAGTGCATCCAATACATATTAATATCGTGAGAAAATTCATGTTTTGTATCAAACCCTTCAAATAGTGCTTGCCAATACAACGCTCCAGCGAAACCAATAAAAAACAAATATAGATTAGACTCTAGCTATGCACTATGTAAATTGATTATGCCTAATAATTGCAATTTGATTCTAGGGCCTATGTAAGACTCCTTTTTTGGGAATGACTTTTTTTTTTTATAACTAGCGCGTTTCAATCTTTTTCAGCCCCTCTTTATTTTGATTCGATTAATTTTATTAGAGTTAATTGGAAGCCCAACATCATGACTCAAGAAAATCAAGAGAATATAATTTAACTACCAAAAATTGAACTCACTTAAAAGGATAAAACCAATATATATTTGAGTGTCTTGAAATCAACCGCACTCAGCTGTCACACAAAAACCCAACAGTAATATAAAGTTAAATCACAAATAATGTAGGAAAACTAAAAATCTTATAGAGAGGTAAAACACTCAAATGAGTTGGGGTTGCTTTTTCTACATGTAAAGGTGATTTCCATTGAGTTATAATTAAAAGAGAAATGTCAGAGTGATCTGGAATGGGACATTTGGAATGGATACCCGATAAATGTATCCATCCATTCACGCATCGAGATATGTATGCATACACATTGATGCACGATGGATGGACACTATCACTGAGTATCCATTGTGAGTCATCCTAATATTTTTCTAGTTAAAAATTACTTTCACTTAAGTTACTGGCTTGACCTACTAAAAACGTTACTCCCTTCGTTTTTATTTAAATATCATTTTAAGATTGTTAATAATTTTTAAGAAAGTCATTTTATCTTAAATGAGGAGAAAGTGACAGTTAAATGACTAAATCACTATTTATTTCTCTTAACCCCACCACTTCTACATACACTAGTTATTAATATGTAATTAATAATTTTTTTTCTATGAAGGTTATAAAAGTCAATTAAGTAATTAATGTGTATTGAAACTATCAAATGACAAATATTATTAAATATTTCAAAATGGTTAAAAAGTAAAAAATCACATATAAACAAACGAAAGGTGTAGATATCACTCCCCACGTGCAACGGTAAGTCCATGTGATTAAACAAACATATCACAAGAACAAATCTCGATTTAAATCCAAAGGACTTCATCAAGTGTGTATTAAATGTAACAAACTCGAAAACGCACTTTCAAGATGAGTTACGTTGGAGCGCCCACCATAGCTTTTAATTCTAGCTTGTTCCTGAATCTCGAATTCTATAAAAGCAACCCCAATTCCTCCCACACAAACCCCTTTCGCTCATTCCCCAAATTTCGAACTCTTCGTCTCAAGAGTCAAGATCACATCACCCACAGAGCCACCAAGAGAGAGATCAATCGATCCATCAATCCAATTCAATCGGTTCATTAATCGATCCATCAATCCGATTCAATCGATCCATCAATCCGATTCAATCGATCAATCAAACAATCAATCGATCGAGATGCAGCAGCTGAGATTCCTCCTCCTCAACTCCTCATCTTCTCCGTCTTCGATCGGCCCATCCAATTACGAGTTCCGACTCGGGAGCTCCGCCGCCTACCCCCTCGACCACCGCGACTTATGCGGCCGCGTGAGCTTCTCATATCCATGTCCCAACGGCGGCAACAGCAAGAGGAGACGCCTCACCCTTGAAGCAGAGACGCTCTCCGCCTCCGCCATTCCAACTCCTACGCCACCGTCTTCGTCCCCGGATGACATTTCCCGCCGCTCTGCAACTCCTATCCGGCTACTACTCCTGCGACGGCACCGCCAGATCCGGTAATCCATTCGTTCGATCATCTTCTTGATTGGTTTTTTGTTACTCTTCATTCCCAAAATGCCCTTGACAATGATGTTTGATGGGTCAACAACCGCATTGCGATATGGAACGACGAACTGCACGAATCTCGAGGCGAACGTCAGCTTCATCCGCGAGCGCAAATTGCAAAACAGACCCCTTATTGTAAATCAAGAAGATTGAGGAGTTAGGGTTCGAATTGTGAACATACTTTTTCCTCCGATCAAATGTGTATTTATAGCCTAGGGTTTACCCCTTATTGGTTTCTAATCCGGATATTGCAAAATCAGATTTTTCTATTACGGTAAGATTTGGTAAATTTCGATTTTTTTCTTTTTGGTGGGATTTTTCATCAATTTGATTTCATCATTAATTCTCCGATATCTCGCGGATCTACGAAATTCTAGCTAATCATAACTTTACCTCTACATGTGTCTGCACACATATGAAGGCAGGGTTTATGCCATCCCACACCATATGCCCCTACTCCCGCGGGAGAAATGTAGTTTTTTGCATAGAAGTTTTTTTTTTTATTTGGACCTATTTTGGTCATTCGTCGACATGCTCATGTCGCGATTTTTTTTTTGGACCTATGTGGTCTTTCGTCGACATACTCATTTTTCGATATGGTCATATTTTTTTTGGACGAATTCTAGTCATTGTTTTGGTGCTAATGTCTCGACATGGTCATGGTTTTTTTTTAACCAATTCTGATCACGAATGTGGTGTTCATGTTTCGACATACTCATGTTTGAACATGCTCATGTTTCGACATGGTCATGATTTTTTTTCGAACCAATTCTGGTCTTTGTTTTGGTGCTCACGCTTCGACATGCTTATGTTTCGACATGGTCATTTTTTTGGACCTATGTGGTCTTTGGTCAACATGCTCATGTTTAGACAGGGTCTCATGATTTTTTTGGACCAATTCTGGTCATAGTTTTGGTGGTCATATTTCGACATGGTCATAATTTTTTTGGACTAATTTTGGTCACAGTTTTGGTGCTCATATTTCGACATGCTAATGTTTTGATATGGTCATGAATTTTTTAGACCAATTATGGTCATTGTTTTGGTGCTCACGCTTCGACGTGCTCATGTTTCGACATGGTCGTGATTTTTTTATACCAATTCTGGTCATGATTTTGATGCTCATGTTTCGACATGCTCATATTTTGGCATTTTGTATTTAAGTCAAAAATCGAGAGAAGACCAATGTATATATTTTAAGGATCATATCAGATCTGAGACAAAATGAGGAACATGGAGCAAAAATGAGTTCTTATTCGAAAAGTCTTCTAGATGGGTCTACTCGGCTCTTATTCGAGAAAAATAAATTGAAAGTGAGGAATAAATTTAATGATAAAACTTACCCAAATTGGAGATATTCGAAGATCGTGGTATAGCCTTTCCATGTAATGTCTCCAACGTGTATGCGCCAGACGCAACTTTTTTCTTGACTCTGTAAGGTCCTTCCCATTTTGTAGACATCTTTCCAACTGCTTAAGGTTGAGAAACCTCTAGCTTTCTCATGACATAGTCGCCAGGGAGTAAATGTTTATGTTTAGCTCTGGAGTTATAGAACTTTGTAGCTCTCCTAACACTTTCTTGAATTCATAAAGTTGATGTTTGGCGAATTTCCTCGAGCAAATCTAATCCTCCACGAAGGACGTCGTTGTTGTGCTTCTCGTTGAAGCACATAACGCGATAAGAAGACCCTCCCACATCTATTGGGATTACAGCTTCAGCTCCAAAAGCTAAACAAAATATGGTTTCCCCTGTAGATGACTTTGCAGTTGTCCTGTACGCCCGCAAGATGTTGTGGAGCTCGTCAGTCCATAGCCCTTTTGCTCCTTCCAATCTATTCTTCAGCTCGTCGAGGATAATTCTATTTGTTACCTCTGTTTGGCCGTTTGTTTGAGGGTGTCAATTGAAGTGAATTGTTACTCAATGTGAAACTCCCGGCAGTAATTCCAAAATTTTGAGCTATCAAACTGCTTTCTATTGTCGGTTATCAAGACTCGTGGTATCCCATACCTAGTTATTACTGATTCCCAAAAAATATTGATAATTTTTTTGTCAGTGATTGTTGCAAGCGCCTCTGCTTCAACCCGTTTTGTGAAGTAATCGACTGCGACGACAACAAACTTCCTTTGTCCTGACGCCGGAGGGAAATGACCGAGTATATCCATTCCCCATACTGCAAAAGGGAAAAGTGATTCGATGGTGGTCATCTCTTCTCCCGGGTAGTGGTGGAGTGGGGCATGTTTCTGACATTGTTCACACTTTTTGACAAAATCTATTGCTTCTTTCTGCATGTTTGGCCAATAAAAACATTGTCGTAACACCTTTAAAGCAAGAGATCAACCACCTAAATGTTGTCCACATATATATTCGTGAACCTTCTTTATAGCATAATGTGCCTTCGTAGATCGAAGGCAACGGAGATAAGGAAGTGTGAATGACCTTTTATATAATACCCCATCTATCACAGTGTACCTTGCTGCTTTAGACATGAGTTTTTTTTGCTTCGCTCCAATCTTCTGGTAAGAAACTTTCTTCTATATATTTTTTGATGGGATCGACCCATGAAGCTTCCTTTGTGACATTTGCTACGTTATGACGTTCAATTCTTGGTTATCATAATGTCTCGAAATAAACCGGCTTGCCTTTGTCCCCTTCATATATAGCCAAGTTCGAAAGTGAATCAGCTTTCAAGTTTTGTAACCTTGGTATGTGATGAACGCGACACTCTTTGAAGCTTGACATCATTGACTTTACCACGTCTAAGTAGCGCTTCAGCTTTTTATCCTTGGCCTCATATTCTCCAGTGGTTGCATGATTACTAATTGAGAATCATTGAATATGTTCAACCTGTTAACATGTAAAGCTCTTGCAAGGCCAAAGCCTATAACCATAGCTTCATACTCAGATTGATTGTTCGTTGTAGAGAACGCAAATTTTATTGCGTACTTGATTGTGAAGCCTTCAGGTGCTTCCAGTAGCAATCTTGCACCACCTCCTATGGCGTTTGAAGCTCCATCTATGTATCGGCTCCAACACTTCTTATTTCGGACTTCTGAGTCTTCAAGGTTCTCATTTTGAGAAGTACACTCCACAACGAACTCGGCTAATGCTTGCCCTTTGATTGCGAGTCGGGGCATGTAATTGATATCAAACTTGCCTAATTGAATTGCCCAGTTAAGCATTCGGCCACTAGTATCGGGGCTGTGAAGAGTTTTCCTTAAGGGTACATTGGAGAGAACTGTGATCGGATGAGCTTGAAAGTATGTACGCAAATTTCTGGCGGTTTTAACAATAGCCAACGCAAATTTCTCCACGACAGAATACCTTTTCTCTTCCCCTTGCAAGATTCGACTAACATAATAGACAGTCTTTTGTACCTTATTGTTTTCTTAAATTAAGACTGAGCTAATTGCCACATCCGAGACTGCTAAGTACAAAAATAAAGGTCCTCCCCTTAACGACTTAGAGAGCAAAGGTAGGCTTGCCAAGTAATGCTTTAGATCTTCGAACGACTTCTAGGAGTCACTATTCCATTCAAAGTGTTTTGGATTTTTCAACAAATTAAAGAATGGTGCAAAATCGATCCGTCGATTATGACAAAAAGCGTTCAGAGTAGCTAAGCATCCTGTCAACCTTTGAACATCTTTGATTGTTTTTAGTGTATACATATCCATTATTGCTTGGATCTTCTCAGGGTTTGCTTCTATTCCTCTTTCATAGACCATTAACCCTAAAAAATTTCCTGAAGCAATGCCAAAAGCGCGTTTGGCTTGATTGAGCTTCATCTAATACTTTCTTAGCGTTTGGAAAGCTTTGTCCAAGTCCCCTGGACATGGTCTTCAGCATGTAGGCTTTTCACTAGCATATTATCGACTTAAACCTCCATAATCATTCCTATTAGGGGTTTAAATATGGAGTTTACGAATCTTTGGTATGTAGCGCCTGCATTCTTCAACTCGAATGGCATCATGCGATAGCAATAAAGGCCACGTTCAGTAATGAATGAGACCTTGGGCATATCGCTTTCTTCCATACGAATTTGGTTATATCCGCTGAAAGCGTCCATGAATGTCAACAGTTCGTTGCCTGCTGTTGCATTTATCAAAATGTCAATTCTTGGCAGTGGGAAGTAGTCTCTTGGACATGCATCATTCAAGTTTGTAAAATCTATGCACATTCTCCACTTACCATTCGATTTTTTAACCATCACTGGATTTTCTATCCATTCTTGGTACATGATTTCCTCGATTATTTCAGCATCCAACAGTTTGTTGACTTCTTCATCGATTGCTCTTTGCCTTTCAGGAACGAAAGACCTTTTCTTTTGCTTCACCGGTTTCCTTGTAAGATCGACATTAAGGCGATGTGTGATGACCTTTGGGTCTATCCCTGGCATGTCTACCGGGGACCATACAAAAATGTCTCAATTTGCCTTCAAGAACTGGGTAAGACTTTTCGAGACATGTGGTTTGATATTAGATTCAATTTAAGTAACCTTTGCAGTGTCTTCATCGCTCAACACTACCGGAATTAACTTCTCAATGGGTTTCGGTCTCCACTTGCTTTCGCCAAGATCCATTGATTCCGCAAGCATCACTTGCTCGTCGATTCTGCTCGCCATAGTAGGTTGATAGTAGCAAGTCTGTGCCATCTTTTGATCACCTCGTATTACGCCTACCCCAGCTGGCGTGGGGAGTTTCAATTTAATATGATGTGTCGAGGGAACTGCTTTAAAAATGTTCAGGCTTGTCCTACCAAGGATGATATTGTATACAGATGGAACTTTTATGATCATAAAATTGATCATGCGAGTGACTTGCCGCGACAAATCTCCTAAAGTCATTGGAAGTGAGATCGAACCTTCTAACTTCACTTCTGCCCCGTTGAAACCATAAAAAGGTGTCATGATAGGGGTCAATTGACTATCTTCGTAGCCCATCTCCTTGAAGGCTTCGTAATATAGCACATCGACTGAGGACCCACTATATACTAAAGCTCTGTGAACCACAAAGTTTTCCACCATTAGTTCTACGACCAGAGGGTCATCATGTGGAAACTTCACACCTTCTAGACCTTCATTAGTGAAGGTGATGTCTAAATCCAGACGCGCCTTCTTGGGCAGGACTTCGACAGTGAGGCATTCTCTAGCATTTGCTTTCCTGGAGGAGGAGGTATTGCCTCTAATTCTTTGTCCGTCGAATATGACATTAATGACTCGCCCTTTGATTTTCTCTATCTTCTCTTCGTCTTTCTTTTCAATTTTTTCCTCTTGGCACATCGATTTAAAATCTCTTCTGCGCTTGTTGTCTTCACCTTTGACAAACTTATTCAAATGACATTTTCGTAGCTGAAACTCGATCTCATCGTTCAATTGCCTACAATCTTCTGTGTTGTGGCCATGATCTTTGTGAAAGCGACAATACAATCTTTTATCTCTATCTGTTGCACTAGATCTCATTGGTTTCGGCCAACGGATGTATGACTCGGACTGTATTTCATATATTATTTTCCCCTTGAGGAATTTAAGGGGGTATACTCATGATATCTGAACTAACTTTCCATTTTTGGAGCGGAAAAAAACTCTTGCTTTGGCCGTTTGTTTGGCTCTTTGATCTTGTCCTCCCACACACTACACCTTTTGTTTTCGCGTTCGGGTTGAACTACCTCATGACCACCATATATTTTCCAGCCTTTTTTTATAGCTCTGGCATAGTTCTAGGTCGATTTTTTGTTAGAGAAACCTTAAAGTGTTCGTTGGTCGTTCCATTAGTGAGGGCCATCACTGCCACTGATTGGTCCAAGTTTAAGACTTTTAATGCGTCACTCATAAAACGGGTTATGTAATATTTGAGGGGTTTGCCATTCCTTTGTCGTATCGCCATTAAAGACGTTGAATTTCTGGCGTGAGTCTTGCTCCTTATGAACTGATTGACAAATCGTTCACTCAACTGTCTGAATGAACTGATCGATACTGCAGGTAATTGGCGGTACCAATTTTGGATCGTCCCCTTGACGTTTGAGGGGAAGCCTTGCACTTGATTGCATCGGAGACGCCATGGAGGAATAGACTACATCAAAATTGAGGACATGCTCAGTTGGGTCTTCTGTACCATCATACTTGTCAATGCTTGGCATTTTAAACCTTTTTGGTAAAGGTTCATCCACTATTTCCTGAACGAAAAGAGGTGGACTCGCTTCATAGATGATCAACTCATTCGATTTCTTTGTCGGGAGAACCATCTCCTTTATTGTGGCGACTTTAAGTCGCCCTTGCAACCTTCGTTCCACCGCTCGTTTAATCCTCGTATCGATGTCTTGTGGATTGTGGCCAGTTTCGGATCATGCCGAAACTGCTCGGCCATGTCTTCCTCCGCTTAACGCTTCGAATCGATCTTACTAGTGGTTGAGTTGTTCTCGTAACTCATTCACTTCATTGTGTCTTGCTCCTTGAGGGTCTCGGACCTTTTCTTTTCCTTTCTCCACTCGCCTCGTTCCAACTCATATCTAAGATCAACATGTCAAGCATGTTGATCTCTCTGCGACGGAGAGCATCTTGCATATTCATGTCGACGTTTTTCTAGGATTTCAGGGAATTCGTGCACATAAAATGTTCTGTATGTTGAGGAGTTCGTGCTCCAGAGTTTCTGGTTCTCACCACCATGACCGATGGCCCTTCCTCTAGCGCCAGATGATGGGTCAACGACCGCACTATGATCTTGAACGACGAGCCGCATGAATCCTAAGGCTAACATCAACGTCCTCCGCGAGCGCAAACTGCAAAACAGCCTCGAAGTTGGAACCTCTGGGGAGAGCACTTTGATGCCGAAGTCAGAGCAAGAAATTAAGAAGATGGAGGAGTTAGGGTTGGAATTGTGAGCATACCTTTTCCTCCGATCACTTGTGTATTTATAGCTCAGGGTTTACCCCTTATTGGTTTCCAATCGGGATATTGCCAAATCCGATTTTCCTATTTTGGTAAGATTGGGCAAATCCCGATTTTTCCTTTTTGATGGGATTTTCTAGTAATTTGATTTCATCATTGATTCTTCGATATCTCACGGATCTATGAAATTCTAGCTACTCATAACTTTACTTATAAATGTGTCTGCGCACATCTCGAGGCAGGTTTTATGCTATCTCATACTAATGTTTATTACTATTGTTTTGCATATATGGAATAGCGTAAAAGAAAGAGTGGAAGACACGAATAAAAATGTCACCTAAACAGCGTTGCTGCCCCTCAAGATGATTGCGAGGTCCGTTGTCTTTCGGTCTTGATGATCGGTTAATTGTGTTTGTTGTTCTTGGTTTAGTGGATTCTAGGATTGTTCTAAGAATAATTCTGATAATTTTTGTTTAAGAATCACATGGGAGAAGAGTCGGGTAGAGATACGGTGACGATCTTGCACAAGTGTCCCTGTGGTAAACAGTTCCGGTTTTTCATGCTAGTTAAGCCTGTTTGAGGATGTTGTGAGTGTGCATTTCATTTCATGGAAGGGGTGCGTAGTTCTTGAATTGTATAGGATAAGAGGTTGCCATTTATTCTTATTCTTTACATTCTTTTGTTTTTCGTGTACACTTTTCATGTATTTGTCTATCTCTATGATATTGGGTGCAAATTCATTGAATTGACACAAATCTCGGGTTTCTGATGATATATTTCTTTGTATGGGTTTTTATTGATGATGATGTTAATAGAAGACCGTGTGTGTGTATGTGTGTGTGTCAAGTACAACAACTTCGTTTCCTCTTATTAGATTTGAAGGAATGGTGCGACTACTAGCCAGCCCCTCTCTATGATTATGTACATGATTCGAATGTTGTATACAATTAATTGTATTTCAAATTAAGAAATATTTGTAACACTTGTGGTCCTTTCAACTGCATGTGTGGCATGTATTGGGTGAGAAGATGATATGAGGCATAAGCATGGAGATGAGAATGGTTGGAACAATTAATTATATTATTTAACTATATATAATTTGAATGGAAATTATGTGAAAAGGTGTGTTATCTTGTAGGGAGACATAATATAATAAAATATGGGTCTATTCACTAAGAGATGTGTATGAGAGTTAATAGAGTTAGAAGAACGAAGAAAATGACTCAAATTAAAATCTCTTTATCTTTTTCATGGTTTTGAGTTGGAGAGAGTGTTGAAGCATTCAATTGGTTCGTAGACTAATAATTTGAAGTGCTACAATCATTAGTATGATCGTTGTATTTTCAGAGACTATTGTCATTAGACCGTAAGTACCATAGCAGGCAAAATAGTCTTAGGACATTGAGTACAACTCAAGCCACGATCGATTGCATTATGTTATTCTTCTATTTCACATCAAGTTTTCTAAAATTCCACCAACAATTATAAGCTAGGTGAGTGATTAGTGTTATGATATGGATGACCGCTTAACCAAACTTATGGATGATCACATTGTCAAACATGGCTCTCACACATTGAATTGTAACATCAAGCATGACTTCGACATTGAATGTAACTTATACATTCCATGTAATTTGAATTCATTTTCAATGTACATTCACTTGTCCATATATTGCCATGTAACTTGTAATCTTGTATGACATGAGACTTTGGTGTAACTTGCTCACTTTGTGCAAGTACTCATTCTCATCAAGACTAAGGGCCTATATAAGGTGGTTTTTTCACTTTTAAAGAATACACCAAGTTGAATGAAGAACTTCTCATTCTAGCTCTTTCATTTCTTCCATTCTCCTTTGTAGTAGTTCTTTGTAGTAGTAGTAGTTCTTAGTCTTCTACTTTCCTTCTCTAGTTGCTAGCAAGTCTCAACTTAGTTTACAACACGTTATCAGCACGAGCTTGCTCTTACACAAAGGAGATCTTGAAGTTCAAGAATGCTTGCTAAAGAGACCAATCTAGGAAGGTATATTTTTTGTTAATTTAAATAATTTCAATTTATTTCCATGCTATCATGATTAATCTATTTTTTTGTTACATGCATTATTTTACGTATACGTGTTTTATTCATACAATATGTATTGTAACGTCACCGATTGCGAAAGTATGCTCTGTAGTTGCGTCTTGGACGATCTTCTACATCAGAAATCAAAAGTCAATGTGACGTAAATAGTTTTTTCTCTATATTATAATCGATTAGTTATGTTCTATTCTTGATTTTATAATGCAAATAGTACTATGAGTTTCGCTTGATAGTGGGTAAGCCTTGTTCCAGATAAAGCTAAACATTGAAAGGGGGACGAGTTATCCCGTTTGAGGAGGCATGATTTTAAGTAGACTTCATCTCGCCACCCAACCTAGAGGTTATCCTACCAACTCGTAGAAGTAGTACATTTTGCGTATTAAGTAACGCCACTAAAAAAAAAAAAAGAAAAAGAAAACATAGTGCTGAAAATGGGCATGCTCGTAATCGTGACCAACCATGTCATAAGTGTGGTCTGAAGGCCATTGGGCTCATGTATGCAGCACGCCTAAGCATTTTATTGATCTTTACTAAGCCTCCTTGAAGGAGAAGGCAAAACAGCTTAGATGAATTTCACTGTCGGAGATGGCTCATCGGAAATTAATTATTTGGATGTTCCAAATTCTCATGATGGTCCAAACACTAGTCTTAATGTTTTTAATGATCATATGTAATGTTTTTCAATTTTTAAAATTCTATGTACTAGTTTTTTTTTTTTGGTTACGCTTTCTAATTTCTATGTATTAGTTTCTTATTATAAATGAAATGTCTTTTTTCTAATTTATCAAATATTACTTATCTAGATGGATCATCAAGTCATGTGTTAAAATCATAAACCAAATAAGAGCGATATTTGTCTTGCTAATTGTGCTACAACGCACACAATCCTTAAAAGGAAAATATTTCTCCAATTTGAACTTAGCCGAGGCTAATATTCAAACAATATCTAAAATCTCTATCTTGCTTAATGGCTTTGGAAGAGTAAATATTATGTTGACCGAGGGTACAACAATTCATGTTGATAATGTCTTATACTTTAAAAAATCCAGAAGGAATTTATTTTGCTTTAAAGATATTCGACAAAATGGATATCATATTGAAATCATGAATAAAAATAATAGAGAATTCTTTTATATTACATTGGTTTCAAATGGAAAAAAAAAAAGAATTGTTAGAGAAATTCCCTTTTTGTCATATGATTATATTTCCCTCATACAAGGCATGTTGAAACGAATGTCGACGTTAAAAATATAAAAACCAATGATCCAAAGACATTCATTTTGTGACATAACCGACTTGATCATCCAGGATCATCAATGATTTGAAGAATAATTGATAATTCGCATGGATATCATTTAAGGAGTCACAAAATATTTTCAGCTGGTGATTATAATTGTGCTAGTTATTCTCAATGAAAATTAATTGTTTAACCATCCTCAAGTAAAATTGTTGTGAAATACCCGATATTCTTAGAAAGCATTCAGAGAGACATGTGGACATATTCATCATCACTGTGGACCATTTAGATATTTCATGATTTTGATAGATACGTCAATTAGGTGGTCACATGTTTGTTTGCTTTCGACCTGTAATGTTGCATTGGCTAGACGTTTAGCCCAAATCATTAAGTTAAGAACACAATTCACTGTTAACCCGATCTAGACCATTTGTCTTAATAATGTTAGAGAATTTCAATCTCAAGCACTTATAGATTATTGCATCGTCCATTATAAGATACATTGAGCCCCGTAATAGGGGATTTATTTAATGCACGTTTTGCTGATTATCACTTTGATAAATCAATTTTCTCACCATTAAGGGCAAATAAGAAGCCAATTCGAAAGGAATGACGCGAAATTATATGGAATGCATCAGCTCTATCACATTATGATCTATGCATAAATCAGTGTGAACTTGAAGTTTAAAAGATCATTCATTTGCAATAAATTGCAAATCAATTATCTTATGCATTTACTGATGTAAAAACGAGTTACAAAATCAGACATTTCAGCTGTAAATGCTTCTTCAAAATTTGATGTCTCTATGCAACAAAATGCTCAAGAACCAACAAAACACCTAAAGCATGGAAGGCTAGTTGGTTCAAAGGGTACAATTCCTCGAAAAAGGAAAATAGGAGTAAAAATAGATGTAAATCAAAATATTTTTGAGAAAGCACAAGAATCATTTAATAAGGATTTGTTGAACAAGTTGATTCTTATGAGGAACAATTACCTTTAGAAAAAAAGGGAAAATATGAGAATAATTAGATCTCAATAAATTATTTGAACTCCGGTAAGATTAGGAATCGAAATAATATTGTTCATGATCATATATTTTTTTCAACGTGTCGTTTGAAATATGTGAATATTATGATAATCCATAACCACAATTAATGGATGAATGTCAAAAAAGACCTAATTGGTAAAAATGGTAAGAGGATATCCAAGCAGAGCTAGACTCGTTGAAGAAACGAGAGGTTTTTGGATCGATTGTTTAAATGTCAGATGCGTAAAGCCTGTTGATTATAAATGGGTATTTTTTAAGAAAGAGAAGCGGAAAAAAATAAGATTACAAGGTACAAAGCAAGACTTATAGATCAATGTTTCTCGCAAAGACCTGGCATTGATTATGATGAAACATAATCTCTTGTTATAGATGCAATCACATTTTGATTCTTGATAAGCTTTGCATTTTCTGAAGAGCTTGATATGCATCTAATGGGTGTCTTTACAACATATATGTACGGATCCCTAGATAATAAGATATATGTGAGAATCCCCGAAGGATTCGAAATATCTGAAGAAATAAAATTAAAACCTCATAACAGGCATTTTATAAAATTACAAAAAAATTTATACAGATTGAAACAATCCGGACGAATGTGGTACAAACGCCTTAGTGATTATTTACTTAAAGAATAATACGTAAATAATATACTTTGCATATGTGTCTTTATTAAGAGATCATCAAAAAGATTTGTGATTATTGCTTTATATGTTGATGATTTAAATATAGTGGAATACCACGACGACATCGTTAGAACATCCGAATACTTGAAAAAGGAATTCGAGATTAAAGAACTTCGAAAAACAAAACATTGTCTAGATTTGGAAATTGAGCATTTCCCAAGTGGAGTACTTGTCCATCAATCAACTTATATTAGTAAAATATTAAAAAGACTTTATATGGACAAGGCAAATGTAACGACCCATTTTCCAAATGGACTACCATGGGGGCCGATGCGGGCCCACAACCTGGCCTACGAGCGCTAGCTCTGTCCCACGTGCCAAATCATCCACCATTTAATCATTGTTAACCATTTAAATTGTTGTTGAACTCAAGTCATCTGTTAAGATCATGTTAAACCCAAATAAATCACAACTGAAGTCATGCAATTAACTCTGATACCTAGTGTGGAAAACCCATATATCATATGTACCTCAATGTATCAACATATCAACATTACAGAGTCCTAGTGTCTCACAAAAATCTCAAATCCCAAAATAAAACAAAATAAGTATATACAAACGTACAAGCCTAGCTAAACGTCTCTATATTCCGGTAGCTTGCTCTTGCCCCGGCTCGTACTAGGATCTGCACTCAAGCCATCACAAAAAGACAAATGCCGAGTCCATAGTGAGTATTCCTAAGGAAATTAAGTAAGCAATATGGAAAGTAAGTACTGGAATTGAAACAAAACTATTAAATAAACATGCGGAAATAAAATATAGGCAACTGTGCTAATCGGATGCAAATGTAATAGCGAAAGCTCAAAGTGTGTGTTTCTAGCCCCAAGGGTCAGACTAGCGCCATACTTCGGACTCCCAACAGACTATTGCTGGCGAGTAGCACTCAAGCAAGGCCAATATCTGGATCCGCTAGGTGGTCGGCGTGGAACCTACGACGCACCCACACGTGCTCGTCACTCTCTCGGGTAGCTCTTTTCACCGAGATGGCACACGTATTATGACCTAGTTGACGTACACACAGAAAAGGCACGGAAGGAGAGCCTCAACGTCCGTCCATTATACACATACCAAGAATAGAGTATTGAAAGACAGGAAATGAGTTCAAAAAAAAAAATAAATACTGCTAAAGAAATTTCAGTTGGGATACTACACACCTCACACCGCACTCTATGTACCGTCACTAACCTCCGGTCCGGCTCCGCCTAGTCCCGGATATCCCAAATTACAGCCCTTACTGACCTATTTCTATGTATAAGTGATATGTAGTCATTTGTATGTGTGTTAAGTCATTTCACACGAATTATGTTAAAATAGGGGTCTATTAGCGCGGTAGGTCTGGGCATTAGCGCGCTAAATGCCCAGACAATTATACGTTATTAGCCCAGACGAACATTAGCGCGCTAGATTCTGTGATTAGCGCGTTAATCGCGTTCTGGACAGTAAAACTGCTAAAATTTCTGGTTTTTCTTCTCACCCAACAACCCAACAACAGCCACAACACCAACAACAACACTTCAAAACACTTTAAATCCATCATAACAACAACTCACCAACCTCCAAAACATCACCAACATCAACAAAATTATGATCAAAAGAGAGAGAGAAAGGTGTGATGTTTGTGTTTCTCACCTTTGATTTGATGTTTTCCCCCACTCCAAGCTTAACAAATCACCAAGATGAACCACCAAAACCCTGGTTTTCTTCTCTCAATCTTGGATAAGATGGTGAGGAAAGAGAAAATGTGGTGGAAATAAGTCAAATCGACTTACTTATAGTGGACTTAGCATCTCCACTCACTTGTACATCACTAGGACATCAAATGGTCCTCATTTGCTCCTATTCTAACCCCGCATGACTCCAATTGGGACACCTTTGGCACACTCACCGTTGTTTTCACCGCAAAAAGTCTATTTTCGGGTGTTCCGATGCCCGGTTTCTCGTCCCGAATCGCGACATATGCGTACTACCATGTCCCTCACCACCAAATAAACATTCCATATTAATTATTTAACCAAATTTTATTCATTTTGTATGTATTATTTCCCCCGACCTAGTGTTATTAAGTCGGTTAACCTACTCGGTACTCGCGTCGACACGCATATCGAGGCGACTACTTAACACACGGTCTCGCTCGTCAAACGTACTATAATATCACACATTGCGATGCCAGTTACACTAGTTCCATATAAACATCGCAAATTAATCAATTCAGCACACAAAAGTACTATTTACTTAGGTCCAAGCGCACAAGCCTAACTACGGGTCCCACGAGCGTCTAAGTTATCCGCCGCGTCTGCAAATACGTCATAAATAACGGCGAATTAAATTCAAGCCGTTAGAGCACATCCATTGAGCTCTCCAATGGTTGTCAGATCACTTGAAGTGGATATGGATCCATTTCGACCTTATAAAAGTGAAGAAGAGCTACTTGGTCCGGAGATACCATATTTAAGTGTGATTGGTGCACTTATGTATCTTGCAAATTGCACAAGACTGAACATTAATCTTGCTGTCAATCTGCTTGCAAGATACAACTCTTCACCTACTCGAAGATATTGGAATGGTGTTAAACACGTTTTTTGATATCTTCGAGGAACAAGTGACATGAGTTTGTTTTACTCAAGAGGAGTAAAACTAAATCTCCAAGGTTATGCTTATGTTGGATATTTGTCTGATCCCCATAAGGGTCGTTCTCAAATGGGGTATGTATTCACATGTTGTGATACCATTGTATCATGGAAGTCAGTAAAGCAAACTATGGTTGCTACTTCCTCCAATCATTCAGAAGTACTTGCAATTGATGAAGCAAGTCATAAATGCGTATGGTTGATAAACATAATTGAATATATTCAAGAATCATGTGGATTACCTTCAATAAAAGATTCTCGAACTACATTATATGAAAATAATGTAGCATATATTGTGCAATTAAGTGAAGGATGCATAAAAGGGACATAACAAAACGTATTTCACCAAAATTCTTCTATGCACATGAGTTTCAGAAGAATGGTGAAATCGACGTCAAGCAAATCCAGTCAAGTGATAATCTTGTTGATTTATTCATAAATGCCTTACCAGCTACAACATTTAAAAGGCTTACATATAGTATTGGTTTACGTAAACTTAAGGATATTAGTGCAATCTTGTATGATATGAGACTTTGGTGTAACTTGCACACTTTCTGCAAGTACTCATTCTCATCATGACTAAGGGCCTATATAAGGGGGTTTATTCACTTGTATAGAACACGACAAGTTGAATGAAGAACTTCTCATTCTAACTCTTTCATTTCTTCTCTTCTCCTTTGTAGTAGTTCTTTGTAGTAGTAGTTTTTAATCTTCTACTTTCCTTCTCTAGTTTCTAGCAAGTCTCAACTTAGTTTGCAACAATTAGAACATAAACTTACTTATTGGGGCTACAAATAAAATACACAATCACACCCACAACCGTTTTCAACTGTTTCATAGCCCAAAGTCATTGGATCTGGATTAACACAAATCTTGGGTTCGGAGGATAGCAACCCCATTGTTGGGAAATAAGTGAAGAGCGTGGAAAATCCAATGATTAGTGAAGAGGTGTGGAGAAAGTGAGAGTCGATTGAAGAAGCTGAATCAAGGTCGACTGGATCGGATGGTGATGAGAGGATCAGTGCCACTGGACGAGATGTTGTGGATCAGCACATATCCAAACAACAAGACTCTTTATTTCTTACTTCTTTTAATTGATCTTCCCAGATGGATGACTGACTTTGTGTTTGGAACACATTCCATGCTGTAATTGAGCTGATTGCATATCATTTTGCCCTTGCCTCCAGGATTTCTCTTTTAGGAATAACCTGCATGTCACGTATAGTTGAGAAATGAAAATTATAGCCAAAAAAAAAAAAAAAAAAGTTAACCTAATCAAAAAATAATTTTTTTTTTAAAGTGATCCTTCATATTTATTTTGAGGCCAATTCTCCATACATTGATCCAATTAATTCCATGATTTCATGACTTGATGCATGTAAAACAACAATTCAGGTACATCTCATAAAAAGAAAAAAAAAAAAAAAAACGATTCTTGTACAGGGAGTGAAGAAGCATTGAACAACTGCAATGGCAGAACAAACAGAAAGGTTTTGTAGTAATTAATCTTGAACCTAGTATGCCTCTGTAGACTGTCTTGGTGCACCATCTGAAGTCACGAAAAGATCCATTTTAATCTGTGAGTTACGATGAAGACAACAAGCTCTGTCGGTACACCATTGAGAAAAAGAAGTATAATTGCCTTCTATGTCAATGTATATGAATTTCTATACCCTCTGCTCTCCATAAGAATTTTCTAGGACCTGCAACCCTGGCCCATATATTACACGACATCGGTCACTGAACGAGTCACCAAGTTTACTAACGACCTCTTTGAAGAACATTGAGGCCACCTGCGCAAAAAGTTAATCATGATCAATTTCTACGAACTTCAAGATACTGTGTCTCTAATTTAAACTGAGACTACTGTTTCACGATGAGTAATTAGACCCATGAAGCCTGAATATACTCATCCAACAAAAATAGTCACCACAAGAGAAGAACCCAAATATACATATAACAGGCAATCGGCATTTTCATATCATATATCAGCCATTTTTCATGTGCTTATTGAGGGTGGAATTTAAGTTCATTCCTAGATATTAGACAATCCCTAATAAGTAGGTAGAATGTTACATTTCATCAACTTAAAATCAAATAGCGTATAGCTTGTCAAAGTGGTGCATCCTCTTCTACGATTTAAATAGATTTTCTTTTTTGATGTACAAATACAGATTCAATTTATACTCAATAACAATCAAATAGCGAATAGCTAGTCCAAGTGGTGCATCCTCTTCTACGGCTTAAATACTTTTTTCTTTTTCGCAGAGTTTTCAAGGCGGCGCCTGGGCAGTTAGCTTTTAGAGGTTTCCACCGCCTATCCCTTAATAAGGCAGGCAATGGGCCTGAAAATAATTATTAAAAAATATTATTTTATTGAAAATATTGTTTATTTATTTAATTTTTTGAAAATATTGTTTATTTATTTATTTATCTTATATGAAAATTAGATGTTGAAAGGTCTCTAAATAAATTAAATTATTTCTTAGGGAGGTCTAAGTAAATATTTTGTCGCCCGCCAATGCGCCGCCTAGGCAATGCCTAGGCAGCGCCTCAACTAGGCGGGGCTAAACCGTCTCGCCGCATTGAAAACATTGCTTTTTTCGATATTTAGATACATATTCAATTTATACTCAGCAAACATCAAATAGCGTATAGCTTGTCATTATGAAATTCTTATCACGTACAGCAGATGCAATGACTTCCTCCTAAAGTACATCATTATGAATTCTTCTGTAAGGCTGTCTTGAAATTGTCCCTTGGACCTAAAGAAACATTGGCAATAAGCGACATAAACTATCAACCATGATACTTAAATCTTCACAAGCAGTTGTAACTTGTAACTGCTAGTTGTTTATACATAGCTATAGACATCTCATTGTGGCTCACATTTATGATTGGCAGCAAGCATCAAGTAATAATGTACTTGTATTTACACTGTTACTTTGCTGGTGGACAGGTGGGATCTTTGGGGTTTGCATTATCTCGGGAACCACCCAATTATGCAAGACCTATGAAGAATGTAAAGGTCCGATGAACCATTTCTTTCTCAAAAATTCATTTTAAGAAACTTAACAGAAGGCTGTAACAATAAAAAAAAGTTTAGGCAACATTAGAAAATTAAAGGAATAATTGGAGACAGGCTGCAACATCATTTAAAAAGTTGCTTTTAATAGGATAAGTCGCATTCATCAAGTAGGTAGAGCTTGAGTTTTCACTTTAGAGTTCAGTCGTCACAGAAACTGCATTTCTTTTCAACTTATCTTTTAAACTGTAAATTTTACCCTCTTTCCTGGTTAAGTTGTACAATGAGTTCAGTGGTGCGTATGGAGCAGAAATATGGACTACATAGAACCTTATCACAATGAAATTAATATTACCTGTCGATAAAGAGGAGACTGGAACTTAAAATCCACCAAGAAACGAAGGTCACAAGTTCCTGGCATTGGTCCAGGATTGAACTCCCAAATGTTAATCAAATGGTCAAAAAGATTACTTTCCGTCACAGTCGTCTGGAAGTCAAGAACGAATTAAAGCATCAGTCACTAGTAGGCTAGAAGCAGCATCAGTAGCAAATAGAATAATGAGTAAGGTGGGAACAAAGATGGGTCATTTATGGAGGTTTCCTCATGCATAATCACTATGAACAACAATTGTCAATCAATCTTATATTATATGCCTCATTTATTTATAACATGCGTACGTTATGTTTTAGTAATATCTTCCTTTTACAAGAAAATTTTGAGATAAATGAGATCCTTATATGGAAAAAAGCACATTGATTCAACCTGCGCAATATTCCAACTTGAACATAATAAGAGTGCTTACAGTACACCAAGAGGAATCTTCCACAGTAAAAGTACCACACCTATAACCAAGGAGAGGAATTCAACTTTGTCCAATATTTCCATCACTTGTAATTCAAAAGCAAGTCTAATTCAATGTTGGGAATTTTCATACAACTTTGACACTTCAGAGAACAATTAATAACCTCATCTGCATGCTAGTAACATCCATGTTTTTAAAGCACTTTAAATACGCATGTTATAGAATATTTCATGTTCTTTCCCTTCTTATACGTGTACATTTAGTCCATGTACGCTCGTGTATTTCAATATTTATAATCATTCTAGATATCACGTGTTTCTTTTTATTGCAATTAGTTAAAATTTCTTTCTCATATTCACAATTACCACTACTTTTGCATCATCTGATAAGAAGACAGATATTTTATATTCTATAGTAATATGTTAATAAAAAATTGAAATCAGTTGTAATCTTAAGTTAGCACTGAAATATGCGAAGTATGTCGTTTTCTATTATTTCGGCAGAACTTTTGTAAAAATAATTGTTTAAATATAATTCTTAATTCAATGGTTGCAAAAAAATAATTAGTTTGAAGAATTTTCATGGGCAAGGAAAACTAAATCATGGAGTCAATCCTACAGACAGATGATCATAATTTGATTGTTGAGCCTACATATAATGGCTCTTGTTCACAAAGACCCATTTCTTGAGAAAATTAACACATTTTATAGTGTATAGTTCTAAAAGCCAAATACCCAATAGCCAATTCACCTCCTTTAATAGACCTTCGACCTAACTCTAAAAGTCCAATAAAAGAGATGACCTATTGCTTACCACTCTCAAAAGGAACCTCAAATTGTGCGTTTAATATCACAAGCTATGTCCAAGGTATTTTGAAGAGAGAGCAAGAAAGAGAGAAGGCTAGACCCCTATTGAACAAATGAGAATCAATCTTCCTATAAGAGGAATCTTTCTTTCATGAAAAAAAATATGTTGGAATGTATAATCCCACATCGGAAATATAATAAGAGTTGGTGTGGTATATGAGCAGAGTAGATTGGATCTTAGCACAACCCAATTGGTTTGTGCAAGATGGGCTCTAACCAAATTAGATTGTACAAATATGTCTAGGCCTACCCTTAAAAGCTCTAGGTCCACAAACGAGTCTAGACTCCACTGCTAGCCCAACCAAGTCTTCGAATACGAGCCCAGGATCATCTCTCTCTGCTACCATCAAGAAATCCAAGGGCCTGGAGAGTGTTGGGCAACACACGCACACGTGGGCATATAAATGGGGTTGGAGCCCATCTTGCACAAAATCGATTGGGTTGTGCTAAGATCCAATCTACTCCACTCATATATCACAATAAGAAATGAAAAACTATGAGCTGAAACACTACTTTACTATCAGAATTATTTTGAAGTGAATAAAATTATGCACTGAAAATACTAGATTCATTAGTATTCTCCTCGACAACCTTGCGCTAACAATTGGTGAGGAAAACCACAATAACCTCATGCATGCAAAAAAATAACGGTTAGGGATAGGGTATGAAATCAAAGTAGACAAATGAAAATTCCTTACAGTCAGAAAATTATGTATTGGACTATTAGTAGAAAGTCTGTATCTTTTTTTTTTTTTTTTATAAGTATAAAGTTTGAATCTTACATTCAAAGTAAACAATGAACGATTAATCATTTTGAAATTTTTGTTTGACTAAGATGGCTTGTATGATATATTGTTCTTCCATATAGAGTTCTGATTATACAAGATGCTTCCTGAGAATACTTCTCATACAATACAGCCTCACTGGTAAAGTTAGGTAAGAATTTCCACTTCCCATTATCTATCGCATAAAAAATCAACAATATTTCTTTACAAGTTCCTAAAAAATAAATTTAGGTTAGAATTCTTTCTTCCCATTACCCATGGCATAGTAGTAAGAATCAGGATTTGAATCACAGCTCAATGATCTAAATCCAAGTACGAGTGAATCCAATGATTAAAGATTTGAACCTCACATGATTTGGTGATTAACAATGAATCAAGGGCTTTTCTCAATTTTATTTTACTCTACCTATTAACACCTGATAGAAACCAACAAAGCCTTAACGATAAGACAATTAGATCCCCCCACAAGGGAATTCCACTGTTAACCGTTCTTGTGGTCCCTCTCTTCAGCCTTCTAGGTTGTTCACTAAGTTTAGATCATTAATACAACGACATAGCCTCAGTCCCAAAGTAATTGGGGGTTTAGATTATTAATACGGATAAAAAATTTTAGAATTGTGGGACAGCTAAAAATATCACATATATCAATTTCAATTTCTGCATTTGTGACAGCTACCTCATAACCACTAAACTTTACAATTAATAATTATACTATGTTGAGAAATATAAACTTCAATCATGGTATCTACAATCATACGCTTCAACGACTCATATCTTGATTCGATTCAGTTAGAGCCCTTAACAATTTGTTTCAAATTCACAATTCCTACTACTACGATCCATGCTATAAAAAAAATCAGCTCTATTTCCATATGAACATCACAAGGTGAAGACAAACTAGTGCAAATCAAGACTCCCTAAACCTTCATTAAAGAACAAATAATCACGAATGATAGAAGAAAGCAGAGAAGCTAATTGTCATTAGATTTATGTCTAAATCGTATACCAATGAGCTAGAGAAAAAATCACCTTTATAGATCTCGGTTTGTTCAGTTCTACATGGGAGACATAACTTTCGGTAAGGAATTTAAAACCAATCTGCAACTCAGCATCAAAAGTCCCATCAGGGTCATGCCTAATGATTCTTGAGCCTTGACACCATGGGACAAAATCCTCATACAGGTCAACAGCAGCAACAACAGCAAATAGTTGCTCTGGATGATACCTGCATACCAGAAGATGAATCATCATTTGTACAGTTCAAAAAGACAATGGTGCTACAGCCTAGAAGCATAAATTATGATAGATATATTGCAATCCACGAAGGGACAACTCGTAAGATAAATAATTTATCCCTGCCTATTTAAGATCTCTACAATTGAAAAAATGGAGCAAACGAGATGGCGGGGACATGAGCTTGTTTTGAATGATAAAATGGAAGGGGATTTCCAGACTTATCAGCTACGAAAATTTGGCCAAAACTTGAAGAGGTTTATTTTTATAGTATAGTAAAACTAGTTAGGTAACTTCTGTTTCCTGTCGCTAATCCCATCCCAATCTTTCAGATGACAAAGCATGAATAGCATAAAAGCAACGTCAAAGAAGTTCTCAACAATGCCAACAAAAGGATCAATTAGTGAAAATTGCAACCAATATAACAAATACTGTAACCAAAATAATTTCAATATGAGCAAGATTTTCTCCATCAATTAAAAAAAAGATAACAATTAAACACCACAAAAGCAGAAAAAATGAAGCTTTCTGATCAATATGATTCTGGCAACATACCCCAAAACTCGCCTTTCTTCGTAAGTTTTCGACAGAGAATCCCCTTCTTCCCCATCTCCACAACTAAGGAATTGCCTTAATTGAACATTCCTATTCTTCCTTCCCAATAAGTTACTGAAACGCTCATCATTTCCTATCAATTTCTCCAAGCATGGACTTTCAATACCTGCAATATTACTAAAGCAACGATACTGGGTAAATCTGCTCCCAACTTGGATACCTCTCCTGGATTGCCCCGTCAATAGCGACTTACGGTTGCTATCGCGCAATAAAAACATCCCAATTGCCTTCCTGGCCGAGCCAAATCGAGACATTGCGTTCAGGCTAAGTCCCTCTTATAATAAGACTTGAAGAAATTGGTATCAGATAGTACACGTTCTGTGAAAACTAAGATCTTTGGATCAGATATGTCAAGGAAATAACTGATTACTAATAAATGTTCGAAAAAATAAAAATAGAAACCCTAGGAAATGAATGAGAAAAGAAAATCTTGAATCCAGGAATTGATAGGAAAATCACAATAAAAAAAAAAAAATTCGTGTAGACTAGAATACCTGAATTTACAACCAAACATTCTAAGCAAGCGGACTTCTGATCCACGAGCTTCAGAAGACTAGAACCAACACTTTTCTTGCCTCTGCCCCTGTTCTAAACGCTTTTCTTTTCTTTTTTTTTTTTTTTTTTTTTTTTTTTGGTTTTATACACTGTCTTCAAAAAAAATAAAAATAAAAATAAAACAAAGGCACAAAGGCGTAGTGAAGTATCGATGACCATGCATGTACACCAACATATTGTGTAGTCATGTAACTTATATTTCTCACTAAATAGTACCATCACTTGTCTATATATTGTCATGTAACTTGTAACCATTTCCAATATACACAAACTCTTCTATGTATTGTCAAATTACTTGTAATGTGTTGTATGACATGTGGTGTATGTGTTACTTATACATATTATCTAAGTACATTTATCACCATCATCAAATGACCTATATAAAGAGTGCCAACCTCATTGTAGAAATGCCCAAGTTGAATGAAGAACTTCTCATTCCAACTCTCTCATTTCTTCTCTTATCCTTTGTAGTAGTAGAAGTTCTAAGTCTCCTATTTTCCTTCTCTAGTTTCTAGCAAATTTCAATTCAATTTATAACACGTTATCAGCACGAGCTTACTCTTGCACAAAAGGGAGACCTAAAAGTTCAAGAAGACTTGCCAAGGAAACAAAGCTAGGAAGACTATGACAAACCTTCAAAAACTTGAATTTGTTGGCCTTGATATCACTGACAATAATTATTTGCCATGGTAACTGGATGTCGAGATACATCTCCAAGCTAAAGACTTAGGATAAACTATTATAAAAGGAATTGAAACATCAATACAAGGCCGTGCGAAAACATTGCTATTCCTTCGCAATCATTTCCATGAAGGTCTGAAAAGTGAGTATCTTACTATAAAATATCCTCTTACCCTGTGGTTAAGCTTGAAACAACGATATGATCACCAAAAGATGATGATATTTCCAAAAGCTCAAAATGACTGGCTGAATCTTAGGATACAAGATTTCAAAACAATTAATGAGTATAATTCCACCATGCTTAATATTACCTCTCGTTTGAGGCTATGTGGAGAAAATATATCCGATGAGGTAATGATGAAAAAAACATTCAGTACTTTTCATGCCTCGAATATGTTGTTGCAATAGCAATATCGAGCGCGTCAATTTAGAAAGTACTTGGAATTAATTTCTTATCTCATGGTGGCTGAACAAAATAATGAGCTTTTGTTGAAGAATCACATCTCCCGTCCAACTGGTTCTACTTCAATTCATGAAGCAAATGTTTTATCCTATAATGACCACAAAAAGGTAAAGGAAAGAAATACTATAAACGTGGAAACGGGAAAGAATCGATTGGTAAAGATCGTAGCAAGTCGTATCATAAATCTCGTGGTGATAAGTTCCAAAACAAATGGAACCGAAATGACGTCACTCAAAAAAAAGGAAAAATAATACTAAAAATGGGCATGTTCGTGATCGTGACCAACCATTTCACAAGAGTGGTCTAAAAGGCCATTAGGCTCATGTATGCCGCACACCTAAGCATTTTATTGATTTTTATCAAGTCTCCTTAAAGGAGAAAGGCAAAATAGTTGAGATGAATCTCAATATCGGAAATGACTCATCGGACATTAATTATATGGATGTCTCAAATTTTCATGATGATCCAAACACAAGTCTTGATGTTTTTAATGATCACATGTAATGCTTCTCAATTTCTATAATTTTATGCACTAGTTTTTTTGTTATGCTTTTTAATTCTTATGTACTAGTTTCTTATTATAAATGAAACATTTTTTTCCTAATTTATCAAACACTGTTTATCTAGATGGATCATCAAATCATGTGTTCAAATCATGAACCAAATAAGAGCGATTTTTGTCTTGCTGAATGTGGTACAACGCACACAATCCTTAAAAAGAGAGAATATTTCTCTAACTTGAACTTAGCTGAGGCTAATGTTCAAACAATATCTGGCATCTCTAATTTGATTAATGGCTCTAGAATAGCAAATATTATATTGCTTGGGGGTACAACAATTCATGTTGACAATGCTTTATACTCTTAAAAATCCAGAAGGAATTTACTTAGCTTTAAAGATATTCGCCAAAATGGATATCACATTGAAACCATAAATAAAAATGATAGAGAATTTCTTTATGTCACATAAGTTTCAAATGGGAAAAAATAAGTGTTAGAAAAATTTTCAATTTTATCCTTTGGATTATATTTTACTCATATAAGGCATGTCAAAACAAATATCGTCTTAAATAAGAAAATTAATGATCCAAACGCATTCATTTTATGGCATGACCGACTTGGTCATCCAGGATCATCAATGATTTGAAGAATAATTGATAATTCGCATGGACATCCTTTAAGAAGTCACAAAATATTTTAAGCTGGTGATTATAATTGTGTTAGTTGTTCTCAAGGTAAATTGATAGTTAAACCATCCCCAAGTAAAATTCTTGTGGAATCCCCAGTTTTCTTAAAACGCATTCATAGAGACATATGTGGATTTATTCATCCTCACTGTGGACCATTTATATATTTCATGGTTTTGATAGATGCGTCAACTAGGTGATCACATGTTTATTTACTTCCGACCGGTAATGTTGCATTTGCTAGACTTTTAGCACAAATCATTACGTTAAGAGCACAATTCCCTGACAACCCAATTAAGACCATCCGTCTTGATAATGCTGGAAAATTTCAATCTCAAGCATTTAAAGATTATTGCATGTATATAGGAATCACCATTGAACATTATGTTCCACATGTGCATAACCAGAATGGTTTGGCAGAATCTCTGATCTAACACGTTCAACTAATTGCTAGTGCTTTAATCATGAGAACTAATTTACCAACTTCAATTTGGAACATGCAGTCCTTCATGCATTATCTATCATTCGTTATAGACCTACTATATACAATGAACATTCCCCCATGCAACTCATTTTAGGTCAACAAAATATTTCACACTTGAAAATCTTTTGTTGTGTAATGTATGTTCCTATACCACCTCCCAATAGAACTAAAATGAGTCCACAACGAGAAATTTGGATTTATATTGGATTTAACTCATTGCTCATTATAAGATACATTGAGCCCCTAACATGGGATCTTTTTACTGTACGTTTTGTTGATTGTCATTTTGATGAAGCAATTTTCTTACCATTATGGGGAGATAAGAAGCCAATTCAAAAGGAATGACGCGAAATTGCTTGGAATGCATCAAATTTATCAAATTATGATCCACGCACAAATCAGTGTGAACTTTAAGTTCAAAACATCATTCATTTGCAACAAATTGTAAATCAATTACCTGATGCATTTACTGATGCAAAACGAGTGACAAAATCACATATTCTAGCTGTAAATGCTCCTACAAGAATTGATGTCTCTGTGCAACAAAACGCACAAGAACCAATGAAACGCTTAAAGCGTGGAAGACCAGTGGTTCAAATGATACAGTTCCTCAAAAGAGGAAAACATGAGTAAAAATAAATGCAAATCAAAATATTCCTGAGAAAGCACAAGAATCCTTTGATAAGGGTTTGTCAGAACAAGTTGATTCTGACGAGGAACAACTGCCTCTAAAAAAGAGGGAAAAGATGAAAATAATGAGATCTCAATAAATTATTTAAACTCTGGTAAGATTTGGGATCGAAAAAATATTGTTCCTGATGATATATTTGCTTTCAATGTGTCTTTCGAAATATGTAAAAATGATGAACCAGAACTACGATCAATGGACGAATGTCGAAAAAGACCTGATTGTCAAAAATGGCAAGAAGTTATCTAAGCAGAGCTATACTCATTGAAGAAATGAGAGGTTTTAAAACCGATTGTTCAAACGCCAGATGGCGTAAAGCCTGTTGGATATAAATGGGTATTTGTACGAAAGAGAAACGAGAAAATGAGATTACAAGGTACAAAGTAAGACTTGTAGCTCAAGGTTTCTCATAAAGACCTGACATTGATTATGAGGAAACATATTCTCCTGTTATAGATGCAATCACATTTCGATTCTTGATAAGCCTTGCAGTTTTTGAATGGCTTGATATGCATCTGATGGATGTCGTTACAGCATATATGTACGGATCCCTAGACATTGAGGTATATATATGAAAATCCATGAAAGATTTGAAATATAAGAAGAAATAAAATCAAAACTTCATAATATGCATTCTATAAAATTACAAAGATCTTTGTACGGATTGAGACAATCCGGACTTATGTGGTACAAACGCCTTAGTGATTATTTACTTAAAGAAGGATATGTAAATAATCCACTTTGCCTATGTGTCTTCATTAAAAGATCATTAACATGATTTGTGATTATTGCTGTATATGTTGATGATTTAAATATAGTTGGAACCACGACGACGTCGTTAGAACATCCTAATACTTGAAAAAGGAATTCGAGATGAAAAAACTTGGAAAAACAAGACTTTGTATTGGTTTGCAAATTGAATATTTTTCAAGTGGAGTACTTGTCCATCAATCAAATTATATTGAAAAAATATTAAAAAGACTTTATATAGACAAGGCACATCTATTGAGCTCTCCAATGGTTGTTAGATCACTTGAAGTGTATAAAGATCCATTTCGACCCCATAAAAACGATGAAGAGTTACTTGGTCTAGAGTTAACATATTTAAGTGCAATTGGTGCACTTATATATCTTGTAAATTGTACAAGACCTGATATTGCTTTTGCTGTCAACCAACTTGCAAGATATAACTCTTTACTAACTTGAAGAAATTGGAATGTTGTTATTCATGTTTTTCGATATCTTCGAGAAACAAGTGACATGGGTTTGTTTTACTCGAGAGGAGTAAAATTGAATCTTTAAGGATATGGTGATGTTGGGTTTTTATCCGATCCCCACAAGGCTCATTCTCAAACGGGATATGTAGTCACATGTGGTAATACTGTTGTATCATGGAAGTAAGTAAAGCAAACTATGGTTGCTACTTCTTCCAATCATTCTAAAGTACTTCCAATTCATGAAGCAAGTCGCAAATATGTATGGTTGAGAAACATGATTGAACATATTCAAAAATCATATAGATTGTCTTCAATAAAAGATTCTCCAACCATATTATATGAAGATAATGCAACATGTATCACATAATTAAGTGAATGATTTATAAAAAGAAACATAACAAGACATATTTCACCAAAATTCTTTTATGCATAGGAGCTTTAGAAGAATGGTAAAATTGATGTAAAGCAAATCCGATCAAGTGATAATCTTGCTGATTTATTCATAAAAGCTTTACCAACTACGACATTTAAGAGACTTACATATGCTATTGGCTTGCGTAAACTTAAGGATAGTGCAAGTAAAGAAACGAAACAAGTTTCACCTATGTTCAAATGAGGGGGAGTTATTAATTAGTGTATTGCACTCTTTTTCTGTTAGTTATGCTTTTATCCTATTGGGTTTTCCTAGCAAGGTTTTTAATGAGGCAATCCTAACAATTATTATACTCATCTTAAGATTTATGAGAACAGTGTACTTTTTTCTTTTACTATATTTTCTCCTGCAGGTTTTTTCCTAGTAGAAGTTTTAACGAGGTACATTCTCTAAGCAAATGTTATCCAAAGGGGAGTGTTGTGAAGTATGGATGACCATGCATATACACCAACATATTGTGTAATCACGTAACTTGTATTTCTCACTAAATAGTACCTTTACTTGTCTATGTATTGTCATGTAACTTGTAACCATTTCCAATGTCTACCAACTCTTCTACGTATTGTCAAATAACTTGTAATGTGTTGTATGACATGTGGTGTATGTATTACTTGTACACATTGTCTAAGTACATTTATCATCACTAAAGGGCCTATATAAAGGGGTGCCAACCACATTGTAGAAACATACCAAGTTGAATGAAGAACTTCTCATTCCAACTCTCTCATTTCTTCTCTTCTCCTTTGTAGTAGTAGTTTGTAGTAGTAGAAGTTCTAAGTCTCATATTTTCCTTCTATAGTTTCTAGCAAGTTTCGATTCAATTTACAAAAAAAAAGAACTCACTTCTTTGTGTCCCTTAGATAGACATGAAGATACGTGCACATACATATCAATGTGAAAATTGAGGGTACCAATAAGTGCATGTATTTTGGGGATTATGTAAGCATTTTTTCTTTCAAATTTCTAGTTTTTTCTTTTGACTTTGAGAGGAGTCGAACACACGAACTCTATAAACCTAGCCTTTTACGCAAATGTATGTCTTTTGTGGATTACGTAAGCATTTTTCCTTGGCAAAAAATATCATTTGGTCTTTGAACTTTTACGTTTTTCTTGATTTGGTCCTCAAACTTTCATCAGTTCACTTTTGGTCCCTGAACTTTCATTTCCTTCTACCTTTAGTCCTTTTGTTAAGTCTGGAGAGTAACGGATACTAACGAAACAATTCACAATTATTATTTTTTGAGTTGATGAATCAATTATGAACTACTTGTGAATTGTTCGTGAAGCACTTTGTTAGCAACCATTATTCTCCAAACTTAACAAAATGACCAAAAGTAAAGGGAAATGAAAGTTTAAGGACCAAAAGTGAAGATGAAAGTTTGAGGACCAAATCAACAAAAGCTTGAAAGTTCAGGAACCAAATGATACCTTATGCCTTTTTCCTTTAAATTAATAGTTAGGTTTCCATACGTAAATTTTATTTTCATGTGCATTCTTTCTTTATTTCCCGATGCTTCAATTTAGAATCTGATATTGTTTTGAATGAACATAAGTGAGAAAATACATGTATTCTTCAATTTTGTATTCGTCTAGTTCAAAATGAGGGGTGGATGGCCCCTTTTCTATACACAATGAGTAACAACTGGTACTTAATACTTGATTAAAAACTCCAGAGTTTGTACAAAAATTAAATTGAGGATTATATGGTCAACCTCACTATATGTATTATATTTAGGAAAATGCTTCGCTGACCAATTTCAGCACCTACATTGGACATCGATCTGACGTGGCAGCCATGGGCCCCATTTTTTTTTCTTTTTCTCCTGTCGGGTTTGCCGATGGTGTTAGCAAAAATAAAATAAAAAACCGAAAACTAAAGAAAAATGTTAATTCAATATGACTAACTTGATAGGTCAATTGACCTTAAAAAAAATAAAATTGAAACTCCCTCATTTTTTCATTTATTTATTTAATCTTCTCATTTCACCCGAAATAAAAAACCAGGCGACCATAAAAAAACCCCTAAAGCAAGTCCCCTATCTGAGAATAAGCCGAGTAATTGTACAACCATTTTCAACACTAAGGCAAGATCTATTTTCATTCCGCATTAGACTGGACTGCTTACTTACTGATTTGCATTTCTATTGATGTTTTTGTTTGAATTATAAGGTTCTATAGAAGTCTTTAAAACCACAAAGCCGGTTAAGAGAAAACTAGCCTTTTTACAAAGATAATCGACACCGAAGGTACGACCTTCTTCTTAACCCTTAATAGCTTTTCTACTTTCATTTTGATTTTTTGTATTTTGGTTCTTTTGTAGGGTTCTTTAGGGATTTTGTTTGATTTGTGAGTCTATGTGTAAATTAAATGTTCATCTAATATTTTTTTGCTTGAATTGGTAGATTTGGGGGTTGACTAGACTAATTTTAGATTAGAGATTTTAGGTTCTGTGGATGGTTTTTTGTTATTGGAATTTAGGGTTGCTTGTTTGAGGTGTTTTTAAAGGAGTTTAGGGTTTGGTTATTTAGGCCTTTGGCTGAAATTAGAAAATTGTTGTGTTTGGTTGTTGTACATGTAAAGGCTTAGGGTTCAAAGGAAAGTAACGTGTGTTGGAATTTGGGTTATTTTTCAATAAGCTAAAATGGCTTTAGCTGGATTGTGAATTTTGTTGTGTTTGGCTGTAATGTGTATTGAAATTTAGGATATTTTCTGATCACCTAAACATGTTATACACATTTAACAGAGGTGTGACATTAATGAACGATGGACGATGATGAAATTGTAGCAGCAACAACCACTTCGATGAAAATTGCATGTCGAGGGAGCATTGCTCGAAGTGTGGAATTGAGTTTATAATGAAGAAGCACGTTAAGTAGAAAGGTCCCAAGAAAAATTGTCCTTTTTCGACTTGTAACAATGGTTGTGGGAACTTTGCATGACGTGAGCACCATCCTTGTCAAACCATGACTCAACTCCATAATGCAGATTGTTAGTGATGTTTGCTCTAATCATGGTGAAGTTAACAGTTTGGCTATTGTAGGTACACATTCATCCGACATTGAGTTGGGTAGGCAAGGATTGGAAGAGTATGATCACAAGACTTGGTGGCATCATTCACCTCTATAATTACTATTTGCGAAGGGAATAAAGGTAGGGTGCAAATGGAGTTTGAAACATCAATTAGATACATTAAGAAGGGGGATTAAGAAGTGAACGAGCCTTCCATATTTGTAATTGAACATTGTTTAATCACATTGTTGTTTTGTATTGAACACTATGGCTATGATCCTTGACATTGTAATTTGTATGAAGAACATTGTTCCCTTGATTTGAGCATCGTTACTATGTAGAAAAATTGATCTCACATGGTATGAACTTGTTGGAAGCAATAAAAAAAGACGTAACAACCAAAAGAACAAAGGAGATAGAAAAGCAAAAAAGATAAACAACGACCAAAATAAACTAAGAAGATAGACATGATAACCTTCACCCATAATACCAAATAACTCAACTACATATTTTCTTCGATAAGGGTATAAAGGCATTTGCAGAAAAATTACTAGAAATCATGCAAGACAACCATCATCAACATCATCCAATCACATACTTCAAACCAAGTAAAATTAAACAACAAAAACTACAAAGATGGTCATCCAGTAACGGACTTGAGGCTAATCAAAATTAATTAACTAAAACTACAAAGATAGTCATCCAATCATAGACTTAACATTTGCAAGAGTGTCAAAAATCATCCCAACTTCAGGGGCCTTTGAATCCTCAAAAGCCTCAAGTTCATCATTTGGATCATCGTTACTAACAACTTCCTTTGGCCTCTCACCTCTTCCATAAGCCTCCATTGGTCGAGAAACTTCGTTGTCTTTATTATCTCTTTCTAAATCAACAACTTATTCCAATTCTTCAAGTGTCTCATTCAAATAAAAAATAGGATATATCATGTTACCTAAATAGAATTGGAGAACAATGTGTTTAAACAAGTGCACAAAAAATATGTTGCAACATAATGAAGAACCTTACAAACTCCTTCCATTAATTGGTGAATTATTAACGTTCATTCCTTATTTATTTAAACCAAACTGTTCAAGACTGACTGCCCATCAATTCGGCTTTGTTATTGGTAATGGTAAACACGAGATGAGTGTTACTAAATTGAGTTCTAATGTTAAAAATAGTTTTGTTTGGTTCAGGCCAGAGTCAGCTTTGTAAATTGGCCATGATATATCCTTGTTAAGCAACAATCAACATAATGCACAAATAAATTATGTATAAATGAAACCATGTCATGATGTAAATGTTGAGCCTTAAAAGCAAGTATAGTCAAATGCAATTTGGAACACCATATATGAAACCCTAGGTGTCGAGCCTTAAAAAAAATTCCAGTCATACGCAATTTTGAATCCTACAGTGTCAAGCCTTAAATGTCTTTTAAAACAAGTCCAGTCCACTCTACCCGAGTGGCTGAGCCAGTAATACACAAGTAAAGCCCTAATGTGGCGGCGCAAAATATCGAGGCAACCCTGGGCACCGCCATGTCGCATCACATGTCACCATGCCTCGCCATGTGGTGGCCTACTCATTTATGACGCCCTGCAACTTGCTTACACGTTTTACGATAAACTCTAGCTTAGATAATTCTTCTTCATGTAATTATTAATGATTTAACTAGCCAGTTAATGACTTTATCAAGTTATAATACAATTTTATAGGGAAACTCTTTAAGATTGAATAAATTATGCATTTTAACAGTACTAAATCATGGAAAACCCGACAAAATGATACCATGTATATAACATAAGCAAACTAAGTACTTCGAAAGATCCATATACATTTATTCAGTGTTCTACAGTCCCCAAAACCCAACAAAAACATAATTACATACATATTGTATCAAACACGAGATGGCGTCACTATCTCAGAGGTAGTCGCCCTATACCTCCTTGCCCTTTCCCTTGCTCGTCAAAATATCTACATTCGGTCACCCAACAAATACAGTGACGAGTTCAATGAGTAAAATTCCAAGAGAAATATACATAATATTCATGAAATAAAACTGATAAACTACGAGACATGCAAATATGACATCTAGCAATAGTAAGACATATTCCCATGAATAAATGTGGCATACGACAAGCAAAAAGCAGCATTGAGTAATATAACATCACAAATAAATTAAGCAAGTTCAGAAATAAAACATTGATAAATAAACAATCGAATAATACTTGAAAACCCCCAACCTAAACCTGCTGGTACATAGATAAAACATGAAAAAAACCATATATATACTCACATGCTTATAGTGACTAAACCCCAACTACAGTTAATGGATGAACCCCCCCAGACGCTGTTTCAAGTCAAGGAAACACCTTATATCCCTCTCGACGATTGTAGATATATTCTACTACTGTCAACACGAGCATTAAAAACAAGAAACCCGTGCAAGTGATTTAGCCACAATCAATATATGCACACTTGAAATTAGAGTGGAAACTCATGTGTGTCTACTAGCAGTCACACATAAAATCCGACACTGATAAAACAAACCATGAATTCTGTGAGGCATTCCAATGGGTTTACACACCTTGCATGCTTCGAAATTTCGCTCATGAAGGCCTAAAAACTGACTCTAACCTCGTATCCGAACCTCGTATCGACTTTTAGGTACCTAGTATCTATTTAAACCAATTAAAGTGGGTTTAGGTCGGGTCAAATGAGTTTGTGAACCTGTAACTCAAAATAGCCCCTTATGTTTTAGTAAAACTTTAATTTGATACTTAGTATTGAAGCGCAAATAAAACCATGATATATTCAAAATCATCAAAAACATTTAAAAAGAAATTTTAGCTCTAGGTCTTAGCTATTTGGAATGGTATGGTGTGCAAAGTTTCGATATAAAATGAAGGAGATATGAAAAACTTACAAATACAACTCGAATTAGAATCAAAATCTGACCATTAAGTTTGTAAAAATAATTTCTCCAAATTTATAGCTCCAAAAATCATATTTTTGGTCACAAGGCGATTAACATACCCAACAACAACATACTAAAAGATGAGCTCATTTCGATAAGTATTGATAGAGTTATGTCTTGTCAAAGTTCATTTTAAAAATCCTGTAATAGCATTTCTTTTGCCTAATTGCAGAGCATTTTTGAGCTAGAACGAGTTTAAATTTCAAAATTTCTTAAGAGACAAAAGTTGAAGATATCTGAGTTAGCTTTCCAACGACATTTGATCCACCCTATTTTAATTTTGTATGAGAGAGTTATTATAACAACCCAAATAACTAAAGTGAAATTACCCTTAATTATGGATTACCGACTTGTGACGTAGCACATGTTGGCGAACGCGCATGTCTGACACTCAGAACAAATGCTGAGACGAATATTCTATTTTTGACTAATGGATAACTAGTGTATGTATGTATGTATATTATTACCGATATCGTAATTAATTTAATGATTCTAAAATCAATTTTTGAAGGAGGTGTTGCTTCAAAATGCGTGCGACCATGATGTATTTGTAACAATCAATGTTGAGAGCGAGAGAGAGCGAGTCCAAGTGATTTTATGAAATCGTATCTTATCTTTAATAAAGTCGCAAGTTTGATTTAATTACAAGATATTAATGTGCCTCTAAGTTCAAATTTTTTTTTAGTGACCATAAAAAAATTGTAGGTCAAAATTATTCGAACATTAAGTATTTAGAATATAGTTACGAAATCAACACCAAAATGATCGTTAGTCTGACACGAGCTCGACCCAACTGACCATGTTTAAAATGGGCGTCGAACAATTTTTGATGCATAAATTAGTTTTCAGTTGTCGAGCACGCAAACCGAGGTGCGAGCACATATTTTGAGGCTATCAAATCAATATGCTATGTAAGTGTCAAAATGAGTGCAAACATAAATTACAAGTGTCTAACATAGGCAACAAGTGGCATACTCACAATTAAATTGATTATGCACCCTTGTTAGTAAAAACCATTTACATGCACATCCAAACTAAGTATTTACAATGAAACCCCACATATATAAGAATAAAAAATTCAGATTTTTATATCTCAAAGTAGAATAAACTTCATCTTTTCAATTTGAAACCAAATCTCCCATTAAAGCTTCAAATCAAGGGCTAAGGATCCTACATATATATGAGAGCTTACATATCATTGAAGCCTTAACAACAAGCTTAGGAGAAGCAAATAAAGAGGCAAGTACTAGGTATTGTCTTCTTATCAATACTCTATTGATTTATACATGATCTTCTTCTTTATATGCCCCATTAATGGCTCACTTGGGTGTTAATTCTTTCTTGTCATTTTCATTGTTCAAATTAAACTTTCATATATGTTTCTTCCATTTATGCTCCTGAATTTGTGTTGCCTACCCAAAATATTGGTTTAATTCATTATTGATTAAGCTCCCTTAAATATAATTAGCGTAAGTTTGGCAACACAAACAATTAAGAAAATAACAAAAAAAAAGAAAGGCAAATGATATAAAATATGGGTTAATGAGTTTTTTAAATAAATAAAAAGTTACTAAATAAATTAAATAATTAGAGATATAGAAAAATCTAATATTTATTATCAATGTGGTACTAAGATCTATATTACAGTGATATAAATTTTCACCTAAGTATGCTTAATTGGACATGTATATACAACAAATAATTATTTATATGATATTATTTTTTTGCATACTTCACTAGGTACATCATTAACATAAAATAAATAAATAAATAAATGCAAAGCTTAGATGAGCTAAAAAGGAAACGAAAATCAATAGTAAATGACACTAGCTCAAATTCATAGTTAATTAAATATATAAGTTGCTAATGAGATAAATGTGGCATATATGTGTTACATAAATAAAAACATACATTGACTATATTAAATTACACCTCGGCTTAGTTTATCCTAGCTATTAAAAATGTAGATAAGAAAGTAATATTTCTAGCTATCGCACCATATAACTAATCTAGTTAGCAATGTGCAATGGTGGAAACAAATTTAAATACAAATAATAGCGATATTAGTATAAATGTAGTGATGAATAATGGAGTATAAATTAATCTATATTCATTCAATCAACTTGCAATGATTATAGTAATCTAAAACTTTAATATAAACCATAGGAACTTAATGTGATAGACTGAGTGTCAGATGCACATTACGAGGCACATAATACTCGTGTTTGAAGTCATTGTTGCGTGAATTTTGTAAGTAAAGTTGTAGAGCATCTATTTTCATTTCATTTTATTCTCGTTGATTCTTTAAATTGTTTATTTATGAAACTATTAGTATCGATACATGCTCTTACTTGGTAATCTTTACAATTGTGATTATGCAATTGACTTGATCCGAGGGGATGAGATCTGGTAGTGCACATATACAAGATGCATTCCACGAATACTTTTGGGGAATGTTTCTTAGTCAACACTAAGATAGATAGGGCTGAGGATCCTTGATGCAGGACGCTTATCAGGCTCAAAGAGATAGATAGGGCCGATGTTCCTCATTATAGAACACCTATCAGGCTTGGGCTCAGAGAGATAGATAGGGCCGAGGTTTCATTGACGGACACCTTTCAGGCTCATATTTAAACTTAGAGTTTAACTCATAGATAAATAGGTCTGAGGTTCCCTCCACGGAAACCTATTAGGCTCATAGTCTAAAACCTCCAAAGTGTACGAATTTATTATATTTTCCGTTGCACCTAATTTTGTTTCCTGCACGCATTTACTTCTTCGTTCGGTCGGCAACTTCCTGCATGATTTACTTTTCTAGTACATCCCCTTTCTTTATAAATTATGCATTTAGTCACCTCTTTTTGGATATTTGAAATGTGAATAAATGGTCTCAGTATTTACTCACTGGAATTGTCATTTCTGGTGACAATCGCAGAGCTTACCAGTACCAGACCAGGAAAAGAGGAAACTGGTGATTTCCTCTAAGCCCTCGGTGAACATCTTTTGCTACTTTTGTGGGTTATTATAGTATTTACTTAATTTAAATCTCTTATATATTTTGGGTTGTATATTGGGATGTGAGACTTGCTCCCCGACTTGATCCATGTACTCACTTTATTTATACCATTTAATATATATGTGATATGTTATTAATTTGGTTTCCACATTTAGGTATTTAATTAAATTCCGCAGTAAATTTATAAGACTTCCGTTAAATACATAAAAAATTTAACTAACCCTAAAATTCACGAATAACAAGATTTGAATAATACTTATCCTGAACATAAAAAACTGAGAGAGAATTCGACAAAAGGCTGATTAATGTGACGACCCCAGTTCCACAACCCAAACTGGGTCCCGCCAGGCCTAAACTTACGTGGACCCCAAGTCAATCCTCGCGAGTCAACGCAAGCCTAGTCAGCCTTCCTAACCATTTTATCATTACATTTTTAATGAGTTATTCAAACTTGTTAGTTATCCATGTCTATGCGGAAGCGATTTTTAAACGTAAACAAATCTAAACAACTCTACACACATCCGTCAGGACAACCTAGAATGTGGAAACCCTGTCTAACACTGTTAACATGTATAATAACCCAAAAGAGAGAGAAATCATATCATATACATGTCCCAAAGTGTCTCGTAAAACCCATATACCCCATATAATAAAAACCAATATACGTAAGTAATACAAAACCTATAAAAAATGCGAGGGGAAAGGCCGCTCCAAAGTCCTTAAAGTAGATCTCCTAGTGCCGGCCCCTTTCCCTTACTCGATTGAGGATTTGCACTCAGTCAAACACTAGAATGACGAGCCCAGGTAAGTAACGCCAGTAGGATACTAAACAACATTTCGAAATAAATAAATCAGTCCATATTCATATAGATAACAAGAAAGATATGAGGATGCATGATTAAACAAAAGACTGTAAATAAATTTATAGCAATCGATTCATGAGTGTCCAAAGATGCAAATAGAGAGGCGCAAGTACTCCCAACTAATAAGTCGTTGAGTCTTGGCAAAACATCAAGACTCGGGTTCTAGGACTCGGTACACTCACAAGTCCTAAACCCACGAGATAGTGAGACGTCCTGGAACAACCATGCTAAGAACTCACACCCTGTCAAAATCAGTATTTAGTGCATTGCATCCCGAGGTCATGACTCTGGTATGTTACCTTAGCCAGCCACTCCTTCCAAGGATCACCGTTAACTTACTTGCCCTCGAACAACTCAATTAGAATGAAATTTCCAAGGATAGATATCAAAGCAATGAACAACAATATTCAATAGCTTAAAATGAAATTATTGTACAATTTCCAAGCTGGTTTACTTACCTCGATCTACACGCTTATTCCTAACCTATCCGACCTCCCAACACTCCAAAACGCGTTCTCGAACCTCCGTATCTCTTCCTTAGATTTCCTGATATCATTTAATATCAATTCAAGTGTAAAATCCTTGGTTTGGAACTCTTAAACTATACAAATACTGCGACCAAAGTACGCTTGAGAGTTGTTTCAAAAAATAATACTTTATAATAATTTCAAAGTATTATCAACTAGCCTACAAGAGTTACGGTTTTAGCTCTTAAAACCTCATAATTTGTCATAACAACCAAAAGGAACTTGTAGTACTCATGACGTACTTTCCATAGACTCCAAGAATACTCAAATAGAATCACAAATGGAGAAGTTACGAATTTTCTAATATAGCATGTCAACTTGACAAACTTTATTTATTTTTAACTAGAAAATGTCTCCAAATCAATATTTTCGCAATTAAATTCTTAAAACTCAATAAAAAATGCCACGAAACTACTCCATTCCAACACCAAAATATTTTCACGGCTTGTCGAGTTAAATTGTATCAAAATTAATAATTAATTCATCCAAAAACCCAATATAAATCAATATCAACTATAAAAACATGTCCAAAATAGTAATCAACTGAATTGCATTAATTCAAATCATCAAAACCCTAGCCCACGTCAGTGGAATTTATCCTAATTTGACGCAAATCAATCCAGTATACCAATTAACACAACTCTTACCAATTTCTATCGCAACCCCGCGAAAGGAATAAAAAAATCACGATAACTCAAATTGAATAGAGAAAAATTCCCTGCATTAAGAATTTACCAAATTACGGGCTGAATACCTTGTTTCTGCTACGAAAACTTAGCTCGAATTGACCGTCTTGTGATCCTCTACGATTTTGTTGAAAGAAATCGGGCGAAAATCGGATGTCAGGAGCTCCGCAAGTGCAAACCCAAATCGAGGGGTTTAGGGAAAAAAAACTTTCAACGTTATCTTGAAAGCAAAATCGATTGATTTTGATTTTGTTTTTTTTATATATATTTATATATAAACCCTCAGCTGCTTGTCAACAACTTAATTTCTTTTTCTTTATTAATTCCCGAAAGTCCTATTTTGACGTGTTTTGGCTTCCAGAACTCGTTTTCGATCCGATTTTTCACCAAATTGAGCCAAACTCTCGACAAAACAGTCCATCTTCATAAAACGTCCATAATAATGATTTTGGTCACACCAAAGCCCCAAAATAATAACTTTGTCCATGACATATCCAGCTCTCACAAACCAATTCTCTTGCCATATTTAACCAATTTTACACCAAATTAAATCCAATCTCAACCTCGACTACTGCCAACTGACACAAAACTCGAGGTAAGATCTTACCTACGCATTTCTGAAATTAATTATTTTAAATTGTTCAAGCTTTTGTATAATAAATAATACAAGCATCTCATAAAAATAACATACCTCGGTGTGTACACCCGAGATTTGGACATACGTATCACGACGAGTGGGTCCCACATACAACCTTGAAATGTCACAAGGCACGAGTTAGATTGTATGGTCGTTACAGTGTCTTTCCAACTAATTAGAATTTCATCCTCGAAATTGAAACAATTCACAAGGAAGATCTTACTGAATTCAGAAGAGGTAGGGAAAGTACTCGTGCATATATGACTCGAGCTCCCACGTCAACTCCTCATTTTTGTGATGCTTCAATTTGACAAGAAATGACGGAATCTCTTGGTTCCTAAGAACCTTCACCTTATGGTCCAAAATCTGAATAGGCTGTTCGTCATAAGTAATGTCCTCCCTCAAGTCTATCTGACTCAAATCCACTGTCGGTCGTTTGCCTCTCTCGACCTATCTAGTCGAAGAATAGAAATATGAAATACAGGGTAGATCCTAGACAACTGAGGTGATAATTCTAACTCGTACGCAACCCTGCCTATTCGTTTCTTTACTCTAAAGGGACCAATGAACCTTGGCGCAAGCTTTCCTTTAATCCCAAACCTCTTGTGACCCTTCATTGGAGAAACTTTTAGATACACGTAGCTTTCGACATCATAATCTAACTCGTCGTGATACATGTCATAATACTTTTTCTGCCTCTCATGGGCACCCTTCAGCTTTGATCTGATTAGTCGTATCTTCTTTGTGTGATCCACTACAACCTCAGGTCCAATCACTGCCACATCTTCGGGCTTCGCCCTGTAAGATGGAAATCTGCACAGTCTACCGTAGAGCGCCTCAAACGGTGCCATACCATACTGGCTTGATAGCTATTATTGTAAGCAAACTCATACAAATGAAGATACTCCTCCCATGATCCACCGTACTCTGACACACACATCCTTAGCATATCCTCAAGAACTCGAATCAATCTCTTTGACTGTCCATCGGCCTGTGGATGATAGGCTGTACTGAGGTCCAACCGCGTGCCAAATTGTGCCTACATGCTCTGCCAAATCCGAGATGTAAAATTTGGCCTCCCGTCAGACATGATTAATAACGAAACGCCATGTAGTTGAAAAATCTCCCGCTCGTACAAACTTGCCAACTTATCCACTCGATGTGTGGTAGAGACCGATAAAAAGTGCGCAGACTTCGTCAACCTATCCACAATCACCCAGATACTATCATGTCCACATTGAGATCAAGGTAAGCCACTGACAAATCCCATTGCAATATGCTCCCATTTCCACCGAGGAATGAGAAGTGGCTGTAATAACCCACTGAGCCTCCGATGCTCAGCCTAAACTCGTTAGCATACCTTACATGCTCGAACGTAATCAGAAACAATAGTCTTCATCCTCAGCTACCAAAAAAGACGATGCACATCAGCATACATCTTGGTCTGACCTGGATGAACGGTAAAATGTGAGCGGTGAGCCTCATCGAGTATCTCATTACGTAACTTCGCCACTGATAGAATCCACAGTCGACCTCTAAATCTCAGGCATGAGTCTGTCGACTGACTCCAATCTGGATGATTCGGACTATGAACAATCTCTAATAATCTCTGGTACTTCTCATCTGTCTGCTGACTGTCAAGTACTATCTGCATCAACACTTTTTGAGTTCTCATCTACCCACTAATCAACACTCAGTATTAGTCAGAATATCAACATAATACATGGACTCGACCGCCTCGAGTAAACCGTACTCGTGTGTCATATGGAAAGTAATAATCTCTGAGTCTGACCATCTGCGGCTCAATGCGTCTACAACAACATTGGCCTTCCCCGGGTGATACTCCAATGAAAAATCATAATCTTTGAGAAACTCAAGCCAACGCCTCTGTCACATGTTCAACCCTTTCTGAGTGAAGAGGTACTTCAAACTCTTATGGTTAGTAAACAACACAAACTTCTCTCCATAGAGATAATGGCGCCAAATCTTCAATGCAAAGACCACTGCCGCTAATTCTAAATCTTGTGTAGGGTAGTTCTTCTCGTGAATCTTCAGCTGTCGGGGTGCATAGGCAATCACTCTACCGCCCTGCATCAAAACACAACCCAAACCGACCTTAGAAGCATCGATGTTTACTTCAAAACCCTTCCCTGACTCAGGTAGTACCAAAACTTGTGCGGTAGTCAATCTTTCCTTCAAAGTCCTGAAGGCTTGTTCACAACTGTCATTCCACTGAAAACTCATGTCCTTCTTCGTTAATTGCATAATTGGTGCCGCAATCTTTGAGAAGTCTTGAACAAATCGCCTGTAATATCCTACTAATCCCAAAAAGCTGCGGACCTTCGTCACTGACCGCGGTGTAGGCCAATCTAGCACAGCTCTGACCTTAGCGGGGTCCACTGACACTCTACTGGCTCCGACGATGTGTCCAAGAAATCTGACCTCTGCAAGCCAAAACTCACACTTATTAAACTTTGCATACAGTCTGTGTGCCCTCAAAGTCAGCAAAACCATCTTGAGGTGCTCCTCGTGATCCTAACGGGTTTTAGAGTAGATAAGAATGTCGTCGATGAACATAATGACAAACCTATCCAAATACTCTCTCAACACTCAATGCATGAGATCCATAAACATCGTCGGGGCATTAGTTAACCAAAAAGGCATGACTGTAAATTGGTAATGCACGTATCGAGTGCGAAAAGCAATCTTCTCCCTGTTTTCTGCCCTAATCCTCAGCTGATGGTACCCATATATCAAATCGATCTTCGAGAACCACTGTGCTCCTGTTAGCTGGTCGAACAAGTCCTCGATACGAGGAAGTGTATACTTGTTCTTCACTGTAACTCTGTTAAATTGTCTGTAATCAATGCATAACCTCAGGCTGTCGTCTTTCTTCCTAACAAACAAGACTGGCGTGCCCCATGGTGACATGCTCGGGTGGATGAACCCTAACTTCAATAACTCATCAAGCTGTCTTCTCAGCTCCTCTAGCTCTTTCGAAGCCATCCGATATGGTGGAATAGATATAGGTTTGGTCCTTATGACCAAATTAATGATGAAGTCAATCTCCTTAGGTGGTGGTAATCCTGGTAGCTCGGCAAGAAAAATTTCTAGGAACTCGCACACGACAGGTACCTCCTCCAACTTAATCTCGATGGATATGTGCATGATGAGCACTCAACCAATCCATGCCTAGCAATGCATCAAACTCTAGGAACTCCAACACTCCCAAGTCTGCTGGTAAAACATGACCCTCTATCTCTACCGAACAATCAACACACAACAAGTTCGGGTATATTTTGTCCCCAGCAGCTGTGTTAAGGATCAAGGGTCTCTATAGTCTAATGGGTTTCAAACCCAACTCATCTACCATGCTACTGGAAATAAAAGATATTGTAGAACCAAAATCTAACATAGTGTACATAAAATGACTGCAAATGTAAATCATACCCTCAATCAGGTTACGGCTAGCAGCTGAATCTGGCACGACAACAGCATGAACTTGCTCCCGACTTTGTTGTGGCTGCCCCTCTGCCCAGTCGTGGACACGTACTGGTGAAATGACCTGACTGTCCACACTCCCAACAAGTACACTAAGATCTTGACCCAGATGGAACACTCTGTCCTCGTCTCTGTACCTAACTAGAACTAACACCCTGTCCATACCTCTGCCCGACCATTTGCTTTGCCCGCCTCGCCACGCCCTCGGTCCTCGATATCGCTTTCGTTGAGGACCCGATCGTGTAGGTTGTTGTGTGTGTCTTTGAGTAAAACTCCGTATTGGAGCAGATGGTATAGGTGCAATATACACTGTATAAGGTGGAGATGCAACCGATCCCACACTCTGAGCTTGATCCCTCGACCTCAACTGTCTAGGTCCCTTCCTCCTCTCGTCCATTCCAGGTTTGACTTCTAATTATGATGGTGGTGGAGCCGCGGCTACTGCACCGATGCGCATGCTCAAAAAGGTCTCAATGGCCATGCTCCTCTCGTATGCCTCATGTAAAGTCCCTGCAGCTATAGCCACCACCATAGCCCCGACCTCACTCAACAAGCCATTCATGAAATAATAGGCCTGATCAGCGTCTGTATCAGCTATGCCTCCGACATAGTCCATCAACTGCAAATACCGGCTAATATACTGCATCACTGTCTCATCGGTAGCTTGTCGGATATTCTAAAATTCGGTCCTCTTCATGTTCTTGACCGAAGGAGGGAAATACTTTTGATTGAATCTTCTCTTGAACTCAGCCCAGTCCTTGGGCTTCCCTTTCGTAGCCACCATGGTACGCCACCAAACATTAGCCTCTCCGAACAATGAAGCTGATGAGATGCTTGGCCTCATATGATCAGGTGTAGCCAATACATCGTGGATCTTCTCATGGCTCCTCATGAACTTCTCTGCCGCTTCGAGATCCGTACCACCTTGAAACTTCTCTGGATAATGTCTCTGAAACTCATGAGACTGCCTCGCCTCAATCGTCGCCTGAGTACTCACATCAGTGGGCGTACTCGGTGTATCCTCTGCCGGTGTATCAGGCATAGGTGGTACTATCTCAACCTGAATCTGAACTCCCCCATCAGTCACAGGTCTAGTCGGCGCAATAGGAGTCGTAACAGTGGCCTATACTATCAATGCACTCCCACCCTGAGTGACTAGTGCTGCAAATATAGAAGGTGATGGTGCAGCATGTGACTCGGTATCGCTGATCTCGGGCTGACTCAGAGAATCTCCTGAAGTTGCTGGCCATGTGAGGTGACCAGCTGGGACATCTCATCTAACCTCCCATGGACGTCACCTGACTCGGTATCGCTGATCTCGGGCTGATCGGCCATCGCAATCTATAAAGAAGGCGATTCCTTTATCATGACATAACTATCGATAGTAGTAATATACAAAACATCAAATAGCCCATATAGTCCAATCTCAATTTCCCCAACTCTCCTAACTTCCCAACTAAGACTTAAGTCAAGATCATAGGGTTCCACTCTAAGTTTCAACCTTGTCCTAACTTTATTATTACTTTGTGTCTTACGTTGGTTATGGTTTATTCTTAAGTCTACATAACCGAGGCTTTGAGACCAACTATGACTGCCTTAGTTCCACAACCCAAACTGGGTCCCGCTTGGTCTAAACATACGTGGACCTCGAGTCAATCCTCGCGAGTCAACGCAAGCCTAGTCAGCCTTCCTAACCATTTTATCATTAATTTTTTAATGAGTTATTCAAATTTGTAAGTTATACACGTCTATGCGGAAGTAAATTTTAAACTTAAACAAATCTAAACAACTCTACACACATCACTCAGGACAACCTAGAATGTGGAAACCCTGCCTAAAATTGTTATCATGTATAATAACCCAAAAGATAGAGAAATCATATTATATACATGTCCCAAAGTGTCTCGCAAAACCTATATACCCCATGTGATAAAAATCAATATATATAAGTAATACAAAACCTACAAAAAATGTGAGGGGAAAGGCCGCTCCAAAGTCCTCAAATTAGATATCCCAGTGCTGGCCCCTTTCCTTTACTCGATTGCAGATATGCACTTAGTCAAACACTAGAATGACGAGCCCAGGTAAGTAACGCCAGTAGGATACTAAACATCATTTCGAAATAAATAAAAGTTGTCCGTATTCATGCAGATATCAAGAAAGATATGAGGACACATGATTAAATAAAAGACTATAAATAAATTTAAAGCAATCGATACATGAGTGTCCAAAGATGCAAACAGAAAGGCGCAAGGACTCTCGACTAATAATTCGTTGAGTCTTGGCAAAACATCAAGACTCGAGCTCTAAGACTCGGTACACTCACAAGTCCTAAACCCACGAGATAGTGAGACTTCCTGGAACGACCACTCTAAGAACTCACACCCCGTCAAAATAAGTATCCAGTGCAGTGCATCCCGTGGTCATGACTCTGGTATGTTACCTCAGTCAGCCACTCCTTCCAAGGATCACCGTTGACTCACTTGCCCTCGGAAAACTCAATTAGAATGGAATCTCCAAGTATAGATATCAAAGCAATGAACAACAATATTCAATAGCTTAAAATGAAATTACTGTACAATTTCCTAGCTGGTTTACAAATATCGATCCACACTCTTATTCCTAACATATCTGGCCTCCCAACACTCCAAAACGCGTTCTCGAACCTCCGTATATCTGCCTTAGACTTTCTGATATTATTTAGTATCAATTCAAGTCCAATATCCTTGGTTTAGAACTCTTAAACCATACAAATACCGCGACCAAAGTACGCTCGAGAGCTATTTCTAAAAATAATACTTTATAATAATTTCAAAGTATTATCAAGTAGCCCACTAGAGTTACGATTTTAACTCTAAAAACCTCATAATTTGTCATGTCAACCAAGAAGGAACTTGTAGTACTCATGACGTATTTTCCATAGACTCCAAGAATACTCAAATCGAATCACAAATGGATAAGTTAAGAATTTTCTAATATAGCATGTCAACTTGACAAACTTTATTTATTTTCAACTAGAAAATGTCTCCAAATCAATATTTTCGCAATTAAATCCTCAAAACTCAATAATAAATGCCACGAAACCACTCGATACCAACACTAAAATATTTCCCCGGCTCGTGGAGTCAAATTGTATCAAAATTAATAATTAATTCATCCGGAAACCCAATATAAATCAATATCAACTATAAAAACATCTCCAAAACAGTTATCAACTGAATTGCATTAATTCAAATCATCAAAACCCTAGCCCACATCGGTGGAATTTATCCCAATTTGACGCAAATCAATCCAGTATACCAATTAACAACAATTCCTACTAATTTCTATCACAACCCCGTGAAAGAAATCGAAAAATCACGATAATTAAAATTGAATTGAGGAAAATGCCCTGCATTAAGAATTTACCAAATTACGAGCTGAATAAGAAACTTAGCTCGAATTGACCGTCTTACGATCCTCTACGATTTTGCGGAAAGAAATCGGGCGAAAATCAGATGTCGGGAGCTTCGCAAGTGCAAACCCAAATTGAGGGGTTTAGGGAAAAAAAACTTTCAACGTTCTGTTGAAAGCAAAATCGATTGATTTGATTTTGGTTTTTTTTATATATATTTATATATAAACCCTCAACTGCTTGTCAGCAGCTTAATTTCTTTTTATTTATTAATTCCCGAAAGTCCTATTTTGATGTGTTTTGGCTTCCAGAACTCTTTTTCGATCCGATTTTTCACCAAATTGAGCTAAACTCTCGACAAAACAATCCATCTTCATAAAACGTCCATAATAATGATTTTGGTCACACCAAAGCCCCAAAATGATAACTTTGTCCATGATATATCTAATTCTCACAAACCATTTCTCTTGCCATATTTAACCAATCTTACACCAAATTAAGCCCAATCTCAACCTCTACTACTGCCAATTGACACAAAACTCGAGGTAAGATCTTACCTACACATTTCCAAAATTAATTATTTTAAATTGTTCAATCTTTTGTATAATAAATAATATAAGCATGACATAAAAAACATACATCGGTGTCTACACCCGATATTTGGACATACGTATCACAACGAGTGGGTCCCACATACGACCCTAAAATGCCACGTGACACGAGTTAGATTGTAAGGTCGTTACGACTAATATGTTGTTAAGTCTTACGCGGATGTAATTAGGGCTTAATGGCGGGATTAGGCTGGGCGGTGGCTTGTTTGGGGAAACGGGCCGTCGCAGTTCCTGTTAGAGCCTACGTTCTCGATAAGTACAAACCAAACTTGAATAAAACATAATTCTTAGAGTGGAAACCAAATGATCATTTCTTAGAAACTATTAGTTGGGAAGTGAGTGAAAGTGAACTGAGGATTTATTATTTTTACATGTGAAATTTCAATATGTATATTATATGCGCTATACTACGTAGTAGTTGATATTATGTTCGATGTCAACATGTAAACCCTGATGACAGTTCCACGGATGGGCGGAGATACAAGCACTAGCGACAGTTAGCCACCTATTCCTACTCTTGACGACTTTTAGAGGTTTTTGAGTGAGTAGCGGCTCAGGGACATTAGTTAACTAATTTCATCACCTTCATGACTACGCATATGAATGTATTTGTACCAGCCACTCCCGCCATTACCACTGATACTACTACAACTTTTTCGGCACCAGTGACTCCTATTGTACTGGTTACTACTACTGAAGTATGGCAGCTCTAAATCCTGAGGTCGCCCTAGGTGTCGTCGTGTCGTACGCTCCTCACCTGGTGGGCCCAACTACACGTGTCCAGCACCTGCCCGTCCATTTAATGTCTTGATATCCGTGTCCATTTATGCGTTATTAGTCTAGTTAATCGGTTATTCATATTTTTCTTAAGACTTTCTTTAAGTTCAACTATCTATAGATTATTCAAGTCCTAGCCATGCTAGTGGTTTGTATTTTATAGAGTTGCAAGTAGATAACTAGTATTTTACAGCGAAAGTCTTAATGTACATAAACATGGATTCTCATTAACTCTTCGGTTTTATAGAGCATCAGTCATACTGTGGAAAACCTGAAATAGAGTACACTATATATAAGGCAACAAAAATAAAAATAAAAAAGTACACCTGTCTCACCTGTCTCCCATAAACCTAAAATATAACAATATACCAAATTAAACACCTACGAGTAGTGTGTCAAACAGTAAGCGAACTCAGAAATAGTCGCCAAGAACTTCCTTAACCTTACTCGTAGAAGATCTGCACTCAGCCATTATAACAAAATAGATGATGAGTCTAATAAGTAAAATCCCAAGGAAATCACTGAGTATTCATATGATAAAGTAAAGGAAATCTAATACATACTGTTAAATAAAAATGCAAAATGTAAATAGGCAATTGTAAATGGGTCATCGCATGCGTAAATAACAATAAAGCGGAAACTTGTGCGCCCGTCCTGGTCAGACTAGACCATACTTCAGATACCCTCCAAGGATCCCACTAGTTGGCGCACCCAACCGGCCTAATACTTGGTCCTCTCAGTGGCTAGCGTTGTAGCGGCCTCAAATTCCTGGCCGCCTTGGGACCCGCCATGTCGCATTCTACGTCACCAAGCCCTGCCATGTCATGGTGCTCTTATCCTTGACGCCTCGCGACCTAATTGGTTTCTTACACTTTTTTAGCTAACCTTACCTAGCTAATTAATATTTATATAAGTATTACTGATTTGGTTAGCTTGTTAATCAATTTATAAAGTTATAATACCATTTTATAGCGGAAGTCTTTAAATGAGTAAGTTATGCAATATTTAACAATCCTAAGTATTGGAAAACCCAACAAAAGATACCATATATATATATCAAGGCGAGATAAGTATAGCAAAAGATCCATATACATGTATTCAGTGTTCTACAGTCCCCAAAATCCAATAAAAATATAAATACGTACATACTATAGTCACACCCACGAGCTGGCTCCACAATCTCAGAGGTAGTCGCCCAGTACCTCCTTGCCTTTGCCCTTACTCATCAAAGGATCTGCACTCGGTCACCCAATAATTACAGTGACGAGTCTAATGAGTAAAATCCCAAGAGAATTCCACACAATATTCATGAAGTCAAATTGATAATCTACAAGACAAGCGAATATAACACCTGACAACAGTACGTCATATTCCCATGAATGTAGGTAGAACACGACAAAAAAAATCAGTAGCATGAAATAAATAAACAACATATACCAACTAAACATGCTCAGAAATAAAGCATTAATAAGTACACAACCATATAATCACAAGAAAACCCTAACCTAAACTAGCCGGTAATCGATAAAATCGAATAAGAACCACTACTAATAAATAGAAAATTAGAAATGGAATTAGCAACGGAATAAGTGTCCGTTGCTAATTAGCAATGGAATATGAAAGGGAAAGTGTTTTACCAATTAGAAATGGATTACCAACGGATTAGCAATGGAATTTAGCATCGGAAATAAATTCCGTTGGAAAAAAACCTGTGAGAATTTCCCGCCTAAAATTCGCTTGCTAATCCGTTGCAATTTAGTGTAAGCAACGGATTAGCAACGAATTCTAAATTACAACCGGATTAGCAACAAAATTTGCCTAATTCGTTGGTAATACGTTGTGAAACCGTTGCAAATTATAACTTGCAATGGATTACCAACGGATTTGCAACGGGTTCCATTGCTAAATGCTATCCGTTGGTATTCCATTGCTAAATTGAAAAGTGAGATAAAAAAGCATGTATTGCAAATTAATTAATACACTTGAACTCACACACAAACACAAAACACATATACCTAACTTGTACTAACTGCTCCCATCCTCATCTCTCTCCTCTGCACTGACCGCCTCCCCTCATTCGCTGGTTTCTACTCCCTCCTCACCACCAACACTGACTTGAAGATTTTCTCCATCCTCCTCTCTCTCGTCTGCACCGACCGCCTCCCCTCCTCCGCAGGTTTCGACTCCCTCCTCCCCGCCTTAGCCTCTAACGCCGACTTGGAGATCTTCATGGTCTGTTTTCGTTGTCAGGTGCACTATTTTCTCTGTCCTCATTTCTCTCTGCACCGACCGCCTCCTTTCCTCCACTCTCCGCCTCGCCTCCGACGCCTTACCCTCCGCCTTCTCTGTTGGATCCGCCGATGCTCCCTTAGATCGCCCAGATCTCAGCCTACAATGAGATCACCGCCGTTCGCACTCACCTCGTCACCGTCCGCACTCACCTCAATGAGATCACCACCGTTCGTCGCGTCCATCCTGACGTCGCTACCGTCTGAGTCTTAATTTTCTTTTCCCATTGATTTGAGTGGTGAAGAGAAGATGAGGTGAGTTTTCTTGTTTTATTTTATTAGAATGTCGAGTTCTTGTGATTTGGATCTATTCATTGGAACCTTATTTTATTGCTGATTTGAGTTTTGTCGATCTATTGACAATGAATGATTGAATGTATTAATTTGGTTATAATTGTTTGAATTTCTGAGTTTGTGTTGTTGTTGTTGTTGTTGTTGTGTTGGTCATTTGGTGTTCTTCTCTATAACTTCTCAACCTCTTAATTCTTGGTATTCTTTAAGAGAATTTCATGATATTGATTCCAATTGAATCCCCAGTTTGATGGCTCCCTAAGTTAGTCTACCCCTAAGACTACATACGTATATATGTTTGTGATATATATAGTGCATGCACCTGCTGAGTCCCATTTGTAATCCTCTAATTTAATTGGTGCTAATTAATAATAAATATATGATGGTGCAATATATGGCTGTCAAATTGGTACAACAATAAAGAAAGAATAATATATACATAATATGAATTATTCAATTAGTATTTGAAATGTTAAATAAAGTCACCTATTATACAATTACATGTCTATTTGAGAGATGTATTCACAAATAACAAATTAAGTGTATCCAAAAGACTAGTCTAATTATACAACTGCATGTGTATGCTTCTGAATCACTATCATGATGTTAAATAAAGATACCGATTTGATAAAAAGAATGTTAAAGCCACCTATTCATTATAGTGTTTGCACCAAAATTGATTGTGTGATCATAGTGATACTATTGCCATCCCTAACTAGTGCAAATTGTGGTTTGGCAATGACACCCCTCAACTAATCACCATCAAACTGGAGGTTCGCGTTGATTTTAGAGGCTTAATTAGCCTTCACGGGCTAAGAGCACCAATTAAATCCTTTCAATTGGGAGGCTCATCTCTATATTGATTAACAAACCAATGTCCTATGAAAAACAAAAACAAAGCAATGAGAGTAAACACATACATTAACATATCGAAAGGGATTGATCATAGAGCTTAGTTCACAAAATGTCTACCGTGCATGAGACTTAAATGCATCTCCAATTTTATTGGGCTGATCGATGTAACGATGTGTTAGACTACGTTCAACCTTTTTTTTATAAGAAATAAAAAACTTGCCCCTATTGTGGTTGGAACCCTTGAGTTTTTTTTTTAAATAGAACTCATGATGTTTTACTTCTAAATCTAGCACTAAATCATTTGGTCACTCATTTGGTTGATGATAATTCCACCTTCAAACATAACAAATAGTATAATTTTTTAACAAAATTATAAATTCAATAACTTTAGGTCTGTTGTTGTTTTATAAATTCATCTACTAATGATTTGATGGTTGGTTAGGTTATGTTTTCAACTTTTCAATTTGTTCTTGCTCTTAGAACTTTTGTTTTTGGATTTTTTTGGTTTTTATTGATTTAATGAATTCTCTATTGAGTTCAAGGAAGCTTGGATATGTTTCATCCCAAGTTGCTAACCATATACAAACTAGCTAGCACCACTATCTTACAATCATCAGTAAAATTCTCTTTTCATTTGCATGTTTCTATGGTTTGTTTTCATCTGATTCTTAAACTTGGTTTTACTATTTTCCAGGTAGTGAAAGTGATCATCCTTACTTTTTGAAATCTTTCGTAATTGGGAGTGCCCTATTCAACATCTTAGTTGGACTCAAACCCCGCTCATTCTCTCCGAGATTCCCTATAGTAGGAGAAATTCAGGTAAGTTTTATAATTGTTCAATGCATTTATTTCGATTAGATATTGTGATTTCAATCATTTTATGAATTTCTTGAAATGTTAATGTCTTGGATTTAGCCTTTCAATTCATATTTACATGATATTGTGAAATATTGGGGACATGTGAGACATTCTAGGCATTCTTCCGCTGCTGTTTATTAGGTTATGTAATTTTTTTGTAGTTTATGTTATAGGGGAAACTTTGCTGAAATTTTTGTAGAATATGTAAAACTAGTGGTATGACGTTATTGGGACAAAGAAGGAGCTGAAGTAGCAAAAAATAACATAAATGGGATGAGAAGGTTTTATAGGTACATGACACCTTATGTGTCCAGTCACCAAAATCAAGTTTGATCATGACAACTTTTTTAGGAATGAACAAAGTATTCTAATAATGTCAACTTAATTGGATTAATAACATAGAAACTTTAAGAGATATACATATAAACTTAATTAGTTGGGCTATACATGTGTTCCTATCGAAAAACTTAGTTGGGCTATGTGGTTATTTGTTCTTATTTTCTTTATGTCTTCACTAATATTACTATGATGTTCATGTTTCCTAACAAGTATGATTTAATCAATAAAAGTCCGAATCAATTGAGTTATTGTAAGGATTAATGTTTAGCTAAATATGTGCTTTTGTTTCCTAGGATTAGAGCGAAGTGAAACAAACTTTAACAAAATCATCAACATTAAGTGGGATCAAGAAAATCTCATTCATAGCTAAATATGTGCTTTTGATTGTATTCTTTTGTTGCATATGATTAAAACAACGGATTTGTAAACATTAGATTATAGTAAACAAACGCGCATAAGACACCCAATCTTTCCTTCAATCTCATTCCATTTGCATTCTCACTGTCCACCCTAGTAACAGAAAAATAACCCTTGTAAGACCTTTTTGCCATTCTCAATTTCAATTATCTTAGTGTGCACATGATTGAAGGAAAGATATCCAGTAATTACTTGCTTCTTAATTATCTATTAATTACTTGCTTATTTTCTTACATTAACTTTTGCTAATTTTAGGCACCATAAATGATTTTGGGGTATTTAATTTTTTTCATTTTCTCAATGATTTTTTTCTTTTTTCTTTCTTTAACGACTTTGTTTTCGTGCAGGCGGAGATCGTGAGGAGGCGTGAGGAGCACACTCAGGCTACACCGGACCAACATATTGATGAGAAACAACTCTACTACGATGCAGCAGGAGAGTGCTCAAAGGGGCGTCTTTATGGGCTCAAGTCACTTGCCAAGATGAAGATCACGATGCCAGCATGTCCCAAGAGCCGATAGTGCGGCGTTCAGAGCTTGACGCAGTTGTTCAGAGGCTTGCGCAGTTTGAGGCTTTCGTGCAGAGCCAGTTGGGAATGCGCATGGACTTTGGGGCAAGCACCATTCAGGCACCACCACCGCCACCACCGCTTCCACCACCTTAGGAACATCATCAGCAGTTGGGGATGGATCCGGCTCGTTAAACACAACAGCAACACGACGATGATGATGAGGACATCCATGATTGGCTGGATGAGGAGCACCTTGGTGACGAAAGTTAGGTATTTTAGTTGGTAAATAAAGTTTTCGGGTTTGTAAACAAAATTCAAACAACTTTTTGTGCATATTGAGATATAATTCTCTTTTTTGGATTCAATTTAGTATATAATATTTGATATTTTATGTGAATGAAATGGTATGAAATTTAGTTTTGGAGGTTGTTATAGCACCCAGAAGGAATCGTTGAAGGGGGCGCAGGGCGTTGGAGAAGGCCATCTACAGGTTTTGTTGTTTAGAAGAACCGTGCTGGAACCAAATGCAATCAAAAAAAATTTTAAGCGTACAAACGGAATAGCAATGGACTTTAAGAATATTTTTCTGGGTTTATGACGTGTGTTCTGTTGCTATTCCGTTGCTAATTAGTAACGACATAGCAACGAAATTCATACTTTCCATTGCTAATTCGTTGCTAATTAGCAACTGAATAGCAACAAAATTCATACTTTCCATTGCTATTCCGTTGCTAATTAGCAACGGAATAGCAATGGAATTCATGTGTTCCGTTGCAATTCCGTTGCCAATTAGCAACATAATAGCAACATAACGCATGTCATAAACAATTTTTTGAGTGTTATTTTCATCTCTAATCCGTCACTATTCCGTCTCTACTTAGAGACGAAAATTAATTTCCGTTGCTAAATATTTAGCAACGACGATTTTACAAACAAAATTCATTCCGTTGCTAATCCATCTCTAACTGACATTCCGTTGCTATTCTGTTGCTAATCCATGTCTTTTCTGTTGCTATTCCCTTTCTAATCCGTTGTTAAGTCACTATTTGTTTTTTGTAGTGAACCACGTATATATTTACAGGCTTACAATGACTAAATCCCAACTTCAGTTACCGGATGAACCCCTCCAGACGCTACTTCAAGTCAAGGGAACACCCTAAATCCCTCACGATGGTCGTAAGTATATCTTACTGCCGTCGACACGAGCGCTAAACACAAGTAACCCGTGCAAGCGATTTTGCCACAACCAATATATACGCAAACTGAAATAGCAATGAAACCCCATGTGTGCCCACCATCAGCCACACATGTAATTTGTCATCGATAAAACAAACCATGAATTCTGTAAGACATTCCAATGGGTTTACTCACCTTAATCCGCGCTTCGACTTCCCCGAACTCTCGAAATCTGACCCGACTAGCTCCCTGATACCTAATCTACGGTCCCCTAAGTCCCTGAAGTCTAATTTTACATATTTAGTACGATTATAGGTGTTTGGGTATGTATTTAAGTCAAAAATCCCAAAACAGTCCCTTAAATTCAGTTTTTATCTGTCATTAGTGTGCTAATGGGTCTACCTAGCGCGCTAGGTGGAGTTAGCGCGTTAGGGGATCTGTCTAGCACGCTTTTGTTCTTCATTTTGAAAAAAATAGTTAAGTGCCCAGAATCAATAGCGCTAATCGGTCTAGTTAGCGTGCCAATTACCATTTGTGACAGAATTCTCAACTAGAGAATTATGTCCCAAACTCCCCAATTAGCTACCTAGACTCTACAATCATACTCTCCACACCAAAATGACTTCAAAACATCATTTACATCAACCTCAGAACATTAATTAGATCAAATTAATCAATTCCATGAAATCCATTAATTTTTCCAAAATTCACCTAACACTTCAATTTCATGCAAAACCAGTGTATGATTCTAAATTAGAACACCAATAATACTTATAATTAATCAAAACACACCATAAATCAGTGACCTAAACCTCCCTCATCAATTTATGTCAAATTTCATTACAACACCAAATTTTAGACTCATTTAAAAGTGTAGGAGATGGAGAAGTAGATTAACTAAGTTTAATCCTTTGATTCGTCCTCCAAAGTGATTGAATTCAAGATTTCAATCCCTTCTTCAACTCTCGTTCTTCACTCTAGCAAGTTAGCCATTGAAATTGTTTGATTTGCATGTTTAGATGAATACATCTTATATATTGGTGTGAGCTTGATTCCTAGCCTTTAATCTTTATGTATTTACGTATCTCGAGGTTTATTTAATGGCCCATATATTGCCACTTAGCCCACTAACTCCCACTAACTAAATTCAAGTGACACCAATTGATACTCCATATGGTTCCTAGATGTGTCAATGCACATCTCTAGAAAAATCCTATAGTTTCCAATTATAATTCATGTGGTTAGTGTTTTATTTATCAAAATTAACCAACTTATGGACCCACTAACCTTCGCCTACCCGGCACTTGATGCCCCGCGTCTCGGCACACATTTCAAGGTACGCCATAGCCTATTATTTTAATTGAATCATCTTAGCCTATGGTTACCTTACCCATTTTAATTTGAATTAGTTGAGTTTCCTAGTGTACCTGTAGTTTGCCTACCCGATACCCATGTTGGCATGCCTTTCGAGGCGAACCCCCCGTCACACAAACTCGCCCGATAGCAACATACACACATGTGGTTCAATATAATAATAATAATTTTAAACACCACATCACAATCACCATCTACAAATAATATATTCCCTCAATTCTCGTGTCTGAGTCAACCAAGTTGTCCACGTAACGCCCGAATTATGACCGTTAATCCACGAGATTAACGTTTATCTTAGTTTAATTAATTTGGGCCATTACACGTGTAGACCCACGACACACCGACACATGTACGTAAAAAGTAGCTCGGGTCATTATTCACCGAGGACTCCTGATATACATGCTATGGTCTACCGTGCCATAGACACACAATGGAATACCCGGTAGGAGTAAACTCAACAAACCATTAAACAGTGACACAAACATAGATAACTTAAGTAGATAAGGAGTAGAATCAGGACTACATTGAACAAGATAGAGTAAAATAGTAATGAAAGTAAGTAAATACTCAAGTGACAATCTTGTAGGTTTTACAAACCTTTAAACGCTCTTTGACTTCCATGGACTCTCGAATCCAACTCGATTAGCTCCTCGATACCGAGTTATGGTTCCTGATCTTGATTTGATAAATTTTTGATATTTAGATATCTGTTTTATTTTATAATTGAAATAAAATTATAATCACAATTCTTGTGGTTTCAAACGTCTCTGTAGGTATAAACCCTATTCATTATCTTCACCAACAGCCCATTATACATGAAAATGACCATAATCTAAACATCAAATCTTGATCCGAAACATGAAATTCTGGCTCACAATGGAACTATTTGACCTCAATTACTCCCAATCAACCCAAGACAACTATAGTGACAATCTATATTGATAGAATCAAGGGTTTTTAACATGCATTTTCATGATATTGGAATTGAAAAAAGACATGAAAATTATACCTAGTAAATGTCTTTGCTAGCTTGAATCATTAGCTTGATTAATTCCTCACCAACACCTACTATTTCTTCTCTCCGGCAACTTTCTTCTTCTCCAAGATTTGTAAATGAAAATGGTTTTGATTGCGTGTGTTGATGAAGTCTCCTTTATATATTAAGGTGAGATTAATTGCTAGCCATTGATCTTCATGTGTTTACTTATCCAGAGATTCATCTAACGGTCCATACCTTGACACATTTTCCACTTATTCTCCACTAACTTACTCCAAGTGACACCAATTTGCAACTCACTTGGTTCCTAGATGTGCCAATACGTATCTTTAGGACAATCCTATGGCTCCAATTAATTTATCCAAACTATAGGCCTTATTTATTTGATCTAATTAACTTAGTTTAGGTCCATTATAATACCTATGATTAGTGTTCTTAGAACTCCTATGGACACATTAGTGGTCTCACTAATCCCTCGACTACCCAGCACCTAGTGCCCGACACCTCGACATGCATTTTAAGGTAACTCCCTGTCACACCAACTCGCTAGTAGCAACATACACACATGAGGTGCAATACAATAATAACGATTTTAACCACTACATATACACAACCATTATCCATAAATAACGTATTCCATCCGTTTTCGTGTCCGAGTCAACCGAGTTATCTGCATAAAGCCTAAATTACGACCATTAATCTTTGAGATTAACGCTAATCCTAGTTTAATTAATTTGGGCCGTTATACGCTGGGCCAAATGCTCCCCTACCACAAAGACCACAACCACCTGTAGAGCCGATAGTACTCGCCCTCTCGAGTTACCTATTATTACAATATCGATAGTAGTATCAACCGAGGACACACCCACTCTCACACCTACTTCTTTTGAGACCATTAGCTTGTTGAGGGATGCCAAGCTGGTGAAGGAGTTCATCAGGTTTAGGTCAGTTTTCTTTGCTAGAGAAAGAGAGCACGAGAATATAGAGATATGGGTATTGTCTTAGGAGAAGCATCACTTACTACTGGGAATCAACGAAAGACTATAGACAATCATTTCTTACTATACCCTAGAGAAGGGTGCAGATGTTTGGGGGCGGACGACTGTAACTAGCAGAGGCAGTTTCTCCTCTTGGGCGGACTTCAAGAAAGAATTCTACAAGCAGTACTTCCTTGCCTTGATGATGAGGAGATTGAAGAAATAGTTCATGAATCTACGACAGGCGGAAGGAGAGACAGTGATGAGTTATAAAGATCGATACGAGTATTTGAGATAGGTTGCTGGAGATCTTGTCACTGATGACGCTGACGACACTTTCTACTTCAGTGATGGTTTCAGGCCGGATATTGATCATCATGTAGTTAGCAATGGAGCCTAGTCCTTGCAAGAGATATAAGAGCAAGCCCTAACTCATATAACTTACGAGTTAGGTCGAGCAACAAAGGGATGAATAGTTATGACAAATCAAGGCTTAGATTTTGAGATGAAGAGATAATAAGGGTAAAGGACAAAGAAAATTGGACGATAGATCTTAAGGATCAGGATGAGTGACGTCAGCTACACCGGACGTGCCTCACTCATATGCACCTCATTTGCCACCTTTGACCATACTAACATTACCGCCTCTACAGACTCAACAATCTTAGGGAGGCAGAGGCCCAAACACACCGAGATAGGGTAGAGGCCGACATAATGTTTAGCAACATCAACAACATTGAGAGGACCATCGACATGTTACAAATGTGGTCAGGTGGGACATATTGTGCGTTACCGTTAGCGTCCATTATGTCCATAGTCAATAGGGATGCATTTGTAAGTAGAGAGAGCCTATGTAGTGGCATAGCCATATCCAGACACGACGCGCATCCTTGTCGAGGGTACGTCTTTATTTATCATCGCATTCATGCATTCATTATTAGATGCGGACTTGACAATAGCTTGCACTAGCTATTTGAGTAAGAGTTAATACCTGGGTTATCGGGAGTGACTTGACTCAGTTCATACTCTATAATTTGGGGCTATTAGATTGTGTTTCGTGTTAATCGGAAGAGAACCTAAAGATAGGTAAGGTTGAGGCTCCTTCTAAGGCTTTAAAGGACCCATATCATGCTTTAGGGTTTGGATCTTTTGAATTACACTATAATATCGTTAACGAATTACTTAGAGGAGAACCTAAAGATAAATAGGGTTAAGGTTTCATAGAGGACACCTATCAGGCTCATAGTGTAGTTCAGAGATAGATAGGGCCGGGGTTTCATCGATGAATACCTATCAGGCTTTAGGTTAGAATTTCCTGAAACTTTACTTAACTGCTTGACAGAATAATGGTCAAATAGTTGAAAAGATAAATAAATTATATTAATCTTGAGGACGAAATTCCCATTAGTAGGGAAGATTGTAATGACCTAAATAACTAATAGTGAAATTACCCCTAATTAAGGATTACCGACTCGTGACGTAGCACATTTTGGCGAACTCGCACGGTCTGACATTCAACATAGATGCCAAGATGAATATTCTATTTATGACTAATGGATGACTAGTGTATTTATGTGTGTATATTATTACCGATATCATAATAAATTTTATGATTATAACGTCAATTTATGAAAGAGGTGTTGCTTCAAAATGCGTACGACTATGAGGTATGGGTAGCAATCGATGTTGTGAGAGAGTGGGAGAGTGAGTCCTATTGATTTTATGAAACTGTTTCTTATCTTGACTAAAGTTGTAAGTTTGATTTAATTACATGATATTAATGTGCCCCTAAGTTCAACAAAACATTTTAGTGACCATAAAAAAATTATAGGTTAAAATTATTTGAATATTAAGTATTTAGAATATAATTACGAAATCAACACCAAAATGATTGTTGGTCTGACACGAGTTTGACGCAATTGATTGTGTTTAAAATTGATGTAGAATAATTTTTAGCACATAAATTAGTTTTTAATCGTCGAGCACACAAACCGAGGTGCGAGCACATATTTTGAAGCTATCTAGTCAATGTGCTATACAAGTGTCAAAATGAGTGCAAACATGAATTACAAATTTCTAACATAGGCAACAAGTGGCATAATCACAATTAAATTGATTATGCACCCTTGTTAGAAAAATTATTACATGCACACCCAAACTAAATAATTACAATGAAACCCCACAAATATAAGTATCAAAAATTCAGATTTTTATATCTCAAAGTAGACTAAACTTCATCTTCTTCAATTTGAAACCAAATATCTCATTAAAGCTTCAAATCAAGTGCTAAAGATCCTACATATATATATATATATGAGAGCTTACACATCATTGAAGCCTTAACAACAAGCTAAGGAGAAGGAAATAAAGGGGCAAGTACTAGGTATTGTCTTTTTCTCCATAATCTCTTTATTTATACACGATCTACTTCCTCATTCGGATTTTTTTGAAATATGCATGTTTATATGCCCCATTAGTAGCTCACTTGGGTGTTAATTATTTCTTGTCATCTTCATTATTCAAATTAAACTTTCATATATGTTTCTTCCATTTATGTTCCTAAATTTGTGTTGCCTACTCAAAATATTGGTTTAATTCATTATTGATTAAGGCCCCTTAAATATAATTAGTGTAAGTTTGGCAACACAAACAATTAAGAAAATAAAAAAAAAGAAAGGCAAATGATATAAAATATGGGTTAATGAGTTTTTGAAATAAATAAAAAAAGTTATTAAATAAATTAACTAATTAGAGATATAGAAAAATTTAATATTTATCTTCAATGTGGCACTAAGGTCTATATTACAATGATAGAAGTTTTCACCTAAGTATGCTTAATTGGACATGTATATACAACAACAACAACAACAACAACAACAACAACAACAACAACATAGCCTCAGTCCCAAATTAACTCGGGGTCGGCTACATGGATCAAACTTTTCATTGTGCTCGATTAAGTGCAATTGATGGTGAGCTTTTCAAACCATTCAAATCCCTCCTAATTAATGCATCCCATTTTAACTTTGGTCTGCCCCTACCTCGTCGAATTTCTACAGTATCTATTGAGTCAAGTTTTCTAGTTGGGGCATTTGTAAGCCGTCTTTGCAGGTGACCAAACCACCGCAACCGCCCTTCTCTAATCTTTGTATCAATTGGTGCTACTCCTACTTGTCTTTGAATTTCTATATTTATTATTCTATCTTTACGAGTTTTACCACACATCCACCTAAGCATCCTCATTTATGCTACATTCATTTTATGTAATTGTTGTTGCTTTACCGCCCAACATTCACTTCCATAGAGCATAGCTGGCCTAATTGCGGTATTATAAAATTTTCCTTTTAACTTAGTAGGAAGATTTTGATCACAAATCACCCCTGTTGCACTCCGTCATTTCTTCCATCCAGCTTGAATTCTATGTGTGACATCATTCTCAATGTTACCATCATTTTGTACGATTGATCCTAGGTATCTAAAGTGGTTTACCTTAGGAACTTCTACTTCCCCTAATTTTACCTCTCTGTCATCTCGATGTCTAGTGTTTCTAAACTCACAATGCATGTATTCGGTTTTCGTCCTACTCAACTTAAAACCTTTAGATTCTAATGTATTCCTCAATCGTTCTAATTTCCTATTCACTCCATCTTTTGTTTCATCCACTAAGACAATATCATCTGCAAATAGCATACATCATGGTATATCCTTTTGAATATGTCTAGTTAGTTCATCCATAACTAAAGTAAATAGATATGGGCTTAAAGCCGATTCTTGATGTAGTCCTATCGTAATGGGAAATTCTTTTGTAACTCCTCCAAATCTTTTTATACTCGTTACTACTCCATCATACATATCCTTAATAGTGTCTATGTATCTAGCATGCACTCTTTTTCTTCATAGAACCCACCAAAGAACATCTCTAGGGACCCTATCATATGTTTTTTCCAAATATACGAATACCATATGGAGATCTTTTTTATTTTCTCTATATTTTTCTAACAATCGTCTTACAAGAAAAATGGCCTCCATAGTTGACCTCCCAGACATGAAACCAATTGGTTCTCTGATATTGTTGTTTCTTTCCTTAGCCTATTATCAATTATCCTCTCCCAAAGTTTCATAGTGTGACTAATAAGTTTAATTCCCCGGTAGTTTGAGCAACTTTGAATGTCTCCTTTGTTTTTAAAGATTGGTACAAGTGTGCTTTCTCTCTAATCTATTAGCATCCGTTTTGATTTTAAAATTTTATTGAAAAGTTTTGTTAACCAAGTCAATCCAATTTCTCCTAAGCATTTCCAAACCTCTATGGTTATTTCATTTGGGCCACATGCTTTCCCTATTTTCATTTTTTTCAATGCCTTTTTAACTTCTACACTTCTAATATTGCGTGTATAGTTTACATTTCTTTCTTGGTGTGGGTTTTCATCTATTATAGTATCAACTTGGCCATCATTAAATAGACTATCGAAGTCACTTCTCCATCTCACCTTAATATCATCCTCGCGCGTTAAAACATTTTGATTTTTATCCTTAATACATCTTACATGACTTAAGTCTTGTTTCTTTTTATCTCTTAATTTGGCTAGCCTATATATATATATATTTTTTTCGCCATCTTTATTACCTAACCTTGTATATAGATCTTCCATGAAATTTGTTTTAGCTTGACTAACTACTTTTTTAGCTTGTTTTTTAGCTTCTCTATATTGATTGTACACATCTTCATCTTGACACTTAGGTATTTTCCTATACATCTCTCTTTTAGTCTTAATTGCTCGTTAGACATCCTGGTTCCACCGCCATGTTTCCTTCTTTGGTGGTCCCAAGCCTTTAGATATACCTAATACGTTTGATCTCACTCTCCTTATGCAACTACTTTTTTCTAGCCACATTGTATTAGCATCTAAGTCAAGATTCCAAACATTTTTCTTTAGTAGTTTTTCTCTAAACTCTACTAGTTTACTATGTTTTAGGTTCCACCACTTTATTCTAGGGTCGTTAACTCTTTTATTCATATTATGTCATCGTGTTAGCTTAATATCAAGTACTACTAACTTATGTTGGGTAGTAAGTGCTTCACCAGGTATTACTTTGCAGTCTTTACATATTTTTCTATATATTTTTCTTGTTAAAAGAAAATCTATTTGACTCTTGTTATGACCACTACTAAAAGTAATTATATGCGACTCCATCTTCCTAAAACTAGTATTTGCTAAGTAAAGATCGTATGCTGAAGCAAATTCTAAGATTGATTCTCCTTCTTCATTTCTATTACCGTAACCAAAACCTTAATGAACTCTCTCAAACCCATCGTTACTTGCCCCGACATGCCCATTTAAATCTCCTCCAATAAAAACCTTTTCATCTAATGCTATACTTTGCATAAATCCATCCATATTGTCCCAAAACTTGCGTTTGATGCTCTCATTTAATCCTACTTGTGGTGCATAGGCGCTAAGTATGTTAATTTTTTGTCTCCAATAATTAATTTAACTAGAATCAGTCTATCCCCCATTCTTTTAACCTCTACGACTTTATTCTTATAATCATTATCCACCACAATTCCTACTCTATTGCATTTTCTATCTATACCAGTGTACCACAATTTAAACCATGTGTTTCCTATTTCTCTACTCTTTTCTCCTACCCATTTTGTCTCTTGGAGGCAAGCAATATTGACTCTCCTTCTAATCATGGTATCTACTAGTTCTATTGACTTCCCCGTAAGTGTTCCTATGTTCCATGTTCCTAAACGAATTTTTTCTCCCCTTTGTATTTGTTTTCCTTTTCTATTTCTATTTTGTCTAAAAGATCTAGTGTCCGTATCTATGATTTTGTTTTTGTTTTCATGTTTGTTTTGAACTAGCTTCTTTACCCACACTCGTCCTTTATGTGGGAACCCTTGCTCATTTTTCTTCACATCCGGGCGACGATGTAAAGGGACTAGCTTCTTTACCAACACATGTCCTATGTGTGGGAAGCCTTGCTCATTTTTCTTCACACCCAGGCGGCGATGTGAAACACACCCTTGCTCATTTCTCACTACACCCGGGCACCGATGCAGCGCATCGCTAGGTAGGAATGCCACAATGTTTAAATATGTTTGATCAATTTCATGAAAAGTGACAAAAGTTTTACGCTGGCTGTCAACCTATCGCAACCATCCTCCATTTTTCAACAATGGAAAATGAGCTTGTGACCTCCCTCCCCCACTTTTCGGGTATGAAAAGTGAGTTTGAGACCTCCCTTACCCATTTTTTGGTATAAAAAAATGGGCGTCATAGTCCTACCCCTTTATCTGGACTTCGGACCGGCTATGTAGCGCACATAGTGTACAACATAGGTGGAGTTGGACATGTATATACAACCAATAATTATTTAAATGATATTATTTTTTTTGCATACTTCACTAGGTACATCATTAACATAAAATAAATAAATAAATACAAAGCTTAGATGAGATTAGAAGGAAACGAAAATCAATAGTGAGTGACACTAGCTCAAATTCATAGTTAATTAAATATATAAGTTGCTAATGAGATAAATGCGACATACATGTGTTACATAAATAAAAACATACATTCACTATATAAAGGTACACCTAGGCTTAGTTTATCCTACTATTAAAAATGTAGATAATAATGTAATATTTCTAGCTATCGCACCATATAACTAATCTAGTTAGTAATGTGCAATGGTGGAAACAAATTCAATTACAAACAATAGCGAGGTTTCATTGACGAACACCTATTAGGCTCAGATTTAAATTTAGAGTTTAACTCATGATAGATAGGGTTGAGTTTCTTTCCATGGACACCTATCAGGCTCAGAGTCTAAGACCTTCAAAGTTTACATACTTATGATCTTTTCCATTGCACCTAGTTTTGTCTCCCGTACTCATTTACTTCTTTGTCCGGTTAACAACTTCCTTAATGAATTACTTTATAATACTTCCTTGTTCTTTATAAATTATACATTTAGTTACCTTTCTTTGGATATTCGAAATGTGAATAGATGGTCTCAAGATTTACTTACTAGAATTGTCGTTTCTGGTGATAATTGCAGAGCCTACCAATACCAGACTGGGGAAAAAGAAGATTGGTGATTTCCTCTGAGCCCTTGGCAAACATCTTTTGCTATTTTTATAGGTTATTGTAGTATTTACTTAATTTACATCTTTTATATACTTTTGGGTTGTATATTGGGATGAGAGACTTGCTCCTCGACTTAATACATGTACTCACTTTATTTCTGCCACTTAATATACATGTGATATGTTATTTAACTGGTTTCCACAGTAAGATATTTAATTCAAATTCTGCTACAAATTTATAAGTCTTTCGCTAAATAAATAAATAAAAATTAATTAACCCTAAAACTCACAAATAACGAGATTTGAATAATACTTATCATAAACACGAATAACGAACATAATAGGACAAAAAGGCCTACTAATATGTTGTTAAGTCCTACGCGGATGTAGTTATGGCTTAGTGGCAGGATCAGGCCGAGCAGTGCCTTGTTTAGGGAAATGGGTCGTGACAATTATGCTCAATTTATAGAGGTTAGTTCAAGAAATTTGCTAAGAACTAACATGCATGCATCAAGAACTCATGAAACCCCAATTTCTTGCCAAAACCAATTTGAAATCATCATTGATCATCAAAATCAGTTTAAAAAGTCTAAATCAACAAAAAGATCAATGAGGAATGTTTGAAATTTGTTTTATAACAAAAGCCCCAATTTTGGGCTTCATTTTCATCAAAATGAATGGATGAGAGGTAGAAGATGATTACCCAAATTCTTGATTCTTGAAAGTGCTTTCTTAACACCGTTTATCTTCAATTTCTCCAACTCTCAAATCTTCAGGAGCTCTGAATTTACTAGCCAATTTGTGTTCTTTTGTTGCATGAAGAGTTAGAGCGCTAAGTGTTATTTATATATTTAGCTTTTTCTTCAAATGTAACTCCCTCATCTCTATGACCATATTATGGCTCTCATTACAAGTTGTCTAGCCTTAACTAACTCACATATCAAACTCATCTTGCCTAGAAATCCAAACTCTAGGATCATCTAGATGATCATCTAAGTGGTCTAAATTAATTCATCCAACTATAGGCATTGTTTAATATTTGATCAATTCAATAAACTTAAGCATTGTTTAATATTTGATCAATTCAATAAAATTAGGCACATTAGTGGTCCCACTAACCTTTGACTACCCGATGTTCGATGTCCTGCGCCTCGACACGCATATCGAGGTGCACCAGAATTTACATTATTTAATGAACTAACTTAGGCTAAGGTCCAATTATACACCCCGTGACACTTACTTAGCCTAATCTAGAATCCCCAATTAACTCCTACCCAATACCCGAGTCGACCCACATCCCGAGGTAAATACTCATCACACCAACTCGCTAGATAACAATGTCATACACATGTGATGCGATACAATAAATAATAATTTTTAACACCACAAATATAAGCAAACACCACTCACACATAACATTTACACTCGAATCTCGTGTCCGAGTTAACTGAGTTGTCCATGTAAGGCCCGAATTACGGCCGTTAATCCCCGAGATTTACGTTCATCCTAGTTTAATTAATTTGGGATATTACACCTAAATTCCTTGCTCTCTTTCAAACCCCCGAGTCACAAGCACACCTAGCCTTCTCTTAAACCACTAAATCACGAAACAAAGTGCTAATCGTGATAACCGAAATGAATGTAAATAAAAAGAATCAAAATGAGGTTTTACATATGTCATTACATGGAATCTTGCACGGTTCTATCTCTTTTCCACTCTTAAAAGGAGATGGTTGTCCTTCACACCTCAAAGGAACAAAGAGTTTTGCTCTCAAATTGTACAAAATCAGTGATAAGGATGGAGGAAATGACTTTGTGATGATCATACTAGTTGATTACATTGACTGATTACCTTAAAACACTCTTGAATTGACTATTCTAAAAGGAGGAATAAATTTTTGAAGAACAATGGGGATAGAAGATAGGAGCTTGACACTTGTCGAGTGTGTACAATAAGTTTCCTTTATATTCTTATTATTTGTAGTAGTGGTAAGTGAGATCGTCTCCATATTGATTTTGCATTCTAAGGTTTTTTATTATTTTAATTTAACTTAATTAAAACGGGAATTAAAATTATCTAATGAAACTAAAACAATTAAAACAACTAATTAAACTAATTAAACTAACACAATTTAAATTCACTAATACTAAATATTTTAAATTCAATTCAATTTAAAACAAATCAATATAAAACAAACATCTAATTAAATATCAAGAACAATGAAACATAAACCCATTTTAAATTCGAACATATTAATTAAAGTATAGTCATAATCATACTATCATCCTATTATAAAGTATTCTAGAGTCTTGAAACCTAAATCATAAGCAAGATTAATAGCCTTTATCAAACCATCAGTTTTCCTTATATCAATGGAAAAACCATACTCTAATTTTATCACCATTAGTTCTTTGAAAGCTCAAAGATAACTAATAAAAACAAAATAACATTACACTTTATAACATATCGTATACTGATTAAGAGAATGCCCGACCTGAAACTCAAATAAGCCTCGGTACACTAGTCGGGCTCAATTAGAGTAACAGTACATTCGTCCGTAATACTTGATAATCACAATGCAATATATCATATATCGAATAAATAATTGAAAACGCAGTGAAAATTTAAAACTTTTTCAATAATACAAACGATATACTAAACTATACTAATCAAAGTCTAAAACCGGTGTCAATCTCGATCGTAAAATCATACCACAACCTTATTTATTACAAAATAGTAATTCATTACAAAATATAAACAATAGGGAAAACAATTCACCATACAGAATACCATAAACTCATAATCTTCTCTGTGTCGAAGCGCACGTCATTAACTTGAAATGTTAATTGGGGAATGAGCGCTCCAACTTGCTCAGTAAGTGACTCACAATTACAATATCAAGAGTCTAACTAATAATCAAGGAATATGAATAACAATATAAATCCAACAATATCTATAAAGGCATGATAAATAATAAAATAATAGATAAACATATGCAAGGCTATAGTTCCATAGCTCCTGCAGTGCGACGTCAATTATCATTCATTTATAAGAGTCATCTCTTAGTTATGCAAGAATAACACTACCTAAAATTCACACATTGGCCAATGTGTGATTTTGTCAGCGTATACAAGAATAACAGAGTTTTCGCACTCTTTAGGATATGAACATCAATACTAAGTAATGGTATACGAAAGTAAAAGGGAAAGGCTAATCCTTAATACCTCATAACCATTTCGTATCCAGTTAGCACGATCCAGCTCATTCCCCGATGTTCATTACATTTTATTCTCGTCACAATGCATTGCTCTCAATCCCAGCCCATAACCTAAGTGAACTAGGTATACTATAATAAATAGCACAAATGATATTTGTAATTGAGTCTCATTCACCTCAATCGTAGTTTCCTAATTCTTTAATAACCTTTCATTCCTTCGATGCATGTTGACCGAATAAATCTACACAAATTGAGTTGAAATACATTAATTTTGTTTAAGACTAGTCCCAATACCTTCCTAGAACCCTAGTCTAAGTATTGGTCAAATCCTTTAAACATTTGCAGTTGCAACACTAACTATAGTTACACCTGCAACAAGATTATAACAATAATAGTTACAGTTACAACTTCTAACAATGGCAGTTGCAAGAATAATAGTTGCAACTGCAACAGTAGGATCAATAATAGATGCAACAACAAATGGAACTGAAAACATGAATTTTAACTCCCCGAGTTGAATTGTCAATCACGGAGACATGCGCTGAAAACCACTAAGAGAGCTTTTTTACTCCGGTGAGCCACGACAATTATTATAGTCCTATGAGAGCCAACACCACCAGAGAATGCTTTCAAAGGGTTTTATATCGACTTATACTATTATTAAAAGACATATAAATTGAATTGATTGAGTAGAGTCATGAATTATTAATTCTTGAATACAAACCAATCAAGAACAATATCAACTGCTTGTTCTCATCAAAGCTGACCACATAAGAGGACCTAAAAGGATTCAATACCAATCTTATTAACCCAAGAAAGCTCAAAATCTAAATACCCACAACACTTCCTATCAATTTCTTAAACAATAATTCAATAATTGATTGAAAAGAAACTGAAGAGATGAAGTCACAAACTCACCATGATTTTCTATGAATTTTGTTAATCAATCACTCCTTGATTGATTTCATGAGGAAATCTTAAGCTTCCATTCAATTTCTTCCTCTCATCACCTATTTCATTTTTCATTGTCTTCTCTGCTTTGTTGAAACTAACGGAAGTACTTCATTACTTAAACCCCGAGGAATTTATATTTATACGTATATTTAAAGAAACCAACACACCTCCTGCTCAAGCATGCATGTCATTCATGTGCTATGCCATATGGGTTCTTATAGAGATGTGCACATACACGCATATCGAGGCATGACTAACCCCTCCACACTCCAACATCTCACACCTTTAGCTTGCACTAGTCACCTCTTTGATGCTTACGCCACACATATCTCGAGGCAAGAATAATTCCTTCAAATCCACAACCAATCAACTCATTTACTTCCTTAATTCAAGCATAACACCTATCTCGAGGTGAATCCAATGTATGCTTTAATTAATTTGATTTAAACTTTAGGATTCATTTTTATATATTTATATATAAACTATACATATAAATATATAGGTAACTATATATTTTCGCGCCTATAAATTCACCTCGCACGCCAACGATTACCTTCGGGCGTATACACTATAGTACATCCCACGCGTGTCATCTTAGACCCCGTGTGTCACTAGACGCCCATCTTTTTATTAATTATTTTGAATATACATATTAATCTATACATTATATATAAATACATATATATACACGCGCCTATATTCATGCGTTTATCATTTCGTCGTGCGCACCAACTAGTACACTTGGGCGTGCACGCTACCTCATAACCCATGTGCGTCACCCATGACCAACACACAATATTACATGTCCCATAATTTTTCAATTATTTAAATATAAAAAAAATAAATCTAATTATTTCTATAATTAATAATACAATTCATTCAAATACCAAATGATACGCAAATCCGAGCATACGGTAATTAAGACAAGTCGAGCTTAACCACGAGCCTAATTCGAGTTAATTAGAACTCAAATTAATGCTAATCACCTACTTAAAGGAACGAGTCATTACATATTCTATGAAACTTCTTACTAATAAACAATTATTATCAGAATTAGCGATATCAATATCAAACTTATAACACAATTCATCTAAGACATCTAAACAGTAAAAAACCTTTTAAATTAATCGTAGTTACTACTTTATATTAGATTTTGGAGCCTAAGTATCACAATACACATTCTAAACTATGCATGCAATACAAAGTTTCTTGATTGTAATACGCAAAAACAAATCTATTAAAATCATGAATTGACGTGTACGATTAAGTTAAAAATATTAAGTACAAATTCTTCTTCATTATGACTACATTGCAAAATGGTTTAAGTTCATGTTCAAACTTTGTTTAGATTAATAAACTACTTATACATATTCAAAATGAACATTGCAATAAAACAAATAAAAGACATTAATGAAATATACCTCTTATTGAATACTTGAATCTCCAACGAGTCTTCAAAAGCAAGAACAATACAACTAAACTAAAATTAATTGAAAATAATCTAAAACTAAAAAAGTGGCTTCGAGAGCAATTAAGTACTATCAAGGGCATTTAATTTTGAAGTGCTAAGTTCATATATATATATATATTATTCTAAGTAGTACATATCCAAATCAAATTGAAATTCCTTGTTTTAACCAAATGTTCTCAATGCCGAATCCTGACCAAATTCTTTATCTCATCTGAATCGCTAAGAAAATCCGCGGAAATATGCCTCTATGGTTCACCGATTTGGGAAGCGAGTCCCAGTTCATTTTCTGATTCGTTGATAATTCACTGGACTCCTCTGCTGGCGATTTATGTAGTGAATCTTATTGTAAACCTTTAATTGAAATTTAATCGCTGACTTTCAATTGACTGAATTCTTGACCTTTCTTCCTTTTTTCTTTCATTTTTCACATAACCTTAATATAACCAAAAATCACAACACAAGAGAAAACCTAGTGTAACATAACCTTTTACATCTAAAATCATCCTAAAATATACTATAAAATATCGTCTAATTATTGACTTTTCAAATGCTTCCAAACTCAACACTTTACTATTCTGAGCAAAGGAATACTCTCAATTATATTCTCTTTCATTCCTTGTTCTAATTTCATAATTATTTACTCTTATTCTTAAACAGAAGCGATCATTAAATAGAAATACATTACCTTCATGTAAATAAAAATTATTATAGAATAGAAAGATTTAAAGAACAACCCCTTAATTGATAACTCAACCTCTTTATGCAATACACTTCAGAACTCAAAGTTCAATCAATATCAAGGCTAGGCCACTATATAGGTTTTCTTAATCTCCACTGACAAGCATCAAGCTTACGATGACTAATACATAATCTCAAGTGACAAAAATCACCTAATTAAGCAATATTTAAAAACACAACCGCAATTGAAGTCGATATGGATTTTTTTTAAGACACCAATAAATATCATTATCATGTTCAATTGTTGGAATGTTGAAAAAAGCGATACTTCACTCAACTTAGCTATAAGCACTCGAGCTAAATCTTTTATTTTAAGGGTTTTTATAAACATTCTTCCATTTTTCTATATCTCGCTTTATTTTCTTTTCATTCATGCGATTCCTTGCTCCATTTTCTTTGGATAACGTTATTATTTTTATAGGAATTCTTTCTCACATTTCTCTCACCACTAGATTCTCTGCTCCATTCCTTAAAACCAGTGGGTCTCTCTATTTTTTCATTTAAAAAATCTTGTTAGAACTTCTTACTTTCACTATAGTTAAAGGAAGTATTCTTTCCAACTAAGTTAAGTTTTATTGGCTAATTTCCTATTCCTTCCCGCAATTGTGGCACAAGATTTTTTCAATATATATAATAATCTTCGTATAACAAGATTTCTAGAAATCTATCTTGTTTACTATGCACTTTTGTTTAAGATCTTCTACCCATTTTCATGTCTAACACAAAGCAATCAATTATCTAAACTCTTCTAGTGCATACACAATCTAGGTAAGTCCAATAGGTATAACAATTATTTTCTATCATAAACTTTATATTTTCTTGGGTAATAAAATAATAACACTTCTATTTAAATCCAAGTTATATTCAATTCTATTTTCTTACTAAATAAAGTAAAATGAAGAAATATTACCTATATCTTCAAAAATTTGAAATTTTTTAGTTAATTTTGAATATTGAATAAATAGATTTTACCTCTCAAATCTTCCATACTTCGCTTCTTTATACTTCACTTCACCTAAATACCTTCAAACTCAATCCAAAGCTTGTCCTCAAGGTTTAAAAACTAAGTCGGGTTTTCAAAAAAATAAATATACCTCGTGAAGCATAAATGAACTATATAAAATAAAAATAATTAATTAACAAATTAACATATGAATAAATTTTCCATGAACAAAGAAATCAAGATAGAAATAAGTTACTAAGCATCATCATCAATAATAATAATGTATCAACATCATATAAAAACAATTACAAATCACAATATCTCAATATCATATAGCACGGATCACAGTATCACATTACTAATCAAGACCTCACATAAGATCACTCAGAGAAGAAAATAGCTCAGAATCGCATTCCAGAAGTCGCATCATCATTACCATCACCTTGATCATTTTGTTGAGATTGATAACTCATTAAGGGATCGTAGAGTCTGTATTCCACTTCAATATCTGGAATTCTATTAGAAAAGACTTCTTCATTCGGTAATCTCAATTGAGAGGATGGTGCAAGAATCTCTGCTCATTTTTTTTGAATTTTTCTGCCCATTCCTCTTTCAAAACCACGCAAGCTCCTTACTATTTATTTTTGATTCTGAAAAATAAAATCTTGATTCCTTATAGTTCTCATCTGGATCCGCAGAATTGATCCCATCATGGAAAACAACTTCTCGTTCGTGTACAGACCAGTATAATCCTAAGCAGGTAGTTCTGAACTCTAATCCATTCTTTCGTTATTCGTAATAGTTTGAGTTTCTTCTTAAACTCTTCTATTCTCTCCTCATATTTGTTTTCTCTCATCAGTCTCTCTTATGAGTATTGATGTTCTCTTTCTTTCATCCTTTGAATCCACATAATATCTCACATGTTTGGTGCTCTCTATGTAAGCATCAATGATAGTATTTGACACGTGTCGAGCATGTACAATAAATTTCTCGTATATCATTATTATTTGTGGTTATGATAAGTGGGATCGTCTCCATATGGATTTAGGAAACTTCTTTGGGAAAAAGTTTTTCAATAGCTTTTATTATTGTTTTTTACTTAAATTTAATTAATTTAATTAAAATGGGAATTAAAAATCACTAATTCAAACTATAATAAATAACTAAACTAATTAAACTAACCTAATTAACACAATTCAAATCCATTTATATTCAAATCAAATCAATTCAATAATAAAAAAATATATAAACAAACATCCAAAACAATGAAACAATAATACGTTTTGCATCCAAACATATCACTTAAATCATAGTCACGAGCATACTTTAATCTTTTTATAAAGTATTCTTGATCATTTAACTCTAATCATTAGAAAGTAGACAACCCTTATCAAGCCATCAGTTCTCCTTATATCGATGGATAAGCCACATTATAATTTTATTGAATTAACCCTATGAAAACTCAAAGAAACTAACTTTTGGAAATAAAAACACATTAAGTTTTGTGAAAACTTCGAACTACTAAATCTAATACATTTGGAAAACCACTTCAATATTAAACTTAGATCTCCATCCACCTAAGACATCTAGACGATAATAGACCTTTTAAACAATCTTAGTTACTACTTTAAAATAGATATTGAATCCAAATATCACAATACACATTCTAGACTATGCATGCAACACAAAGCTTCATTATTATAATCCACAAATAATAATCTATTAAATTAGTGAATTAAAGAATACGATTGGTAAAAAGCATTAAGTACATCTTATCATGACTAAATCACAAAATAGATCAAGTTCATGTTTTGACTTTGTTTAGATTAATAAACTACTCACTCATCACCACAATAAACATTGCAATAAATAAATAAAAGACATAGATTAATACCTTTGAATAAATACTTTGAATCTTCAAATCGTCTCAAAAAGCAATGAACGATAAATCTAAAAACTAAAACAATAAACTATGAAAGTAAACTATGTTTCCAAGAGCAATGAAATATTGATCTAAGTACTCAAGGATAATTGATTTCACAGCCTTAAGGTCATATATATATATAGTATTCTAGGAAGTATATATCTCAAACTAACTCAAACGTCTCATGGTTATCTAAAATCCTTGAAATCGAACCCAGCGATTCATGACCGATTTCACTTAATACTCAAATCACTAGTTAAATCCTTGGAAAACGGCCTTTGTTCTCCATTGATTTTTTTGGTGATTCATAAAAAAATCCTAAATCGCTGAGAAATTGCCAGCAGTAAATTCCTGTTGATTCTTGATTCGATGATGATTCGTCATGCTATACTTCCACTCAATCAAATCCTTCGTTTTCATCCCTTTTTACTCCATTTCTTCACATACTCCAATTATTACATGAAATAACAAAAATAAGAGAAAACACAGTGTAATATAGCCTTTAACATCTTACCTTAAAATATACTATAAAACACTGTCAAATTATTGATTTATCAAATACCTTCAAACTCAGCACTTTGTTGTCTCGAGGAAAGGAAAACTCTCAATTATATTCTCTTTTCTTCCCTTGTTCTGATTTCACAATTACTTACTCTTATTCTTAACTAGAAGTGATTATTAAATAAAAACATATTATCCTCATAAAAAAATCATGAAAGAATAGAAAAAATTTAAAAAACAACCCTTTATTTGACAACTCAACCTTCTAGTCATGCAATACTCCTCAGAATTTAAAGTTAAATCAATTACCAAGGCTAAGCCACTATATAGGTTTTCTCAATCTCCATTTACAAGTATCAAGCTTACGATGACTAATATAGAATCTTAAGATACAAAAATCACTAAATCAATCCCATTTTTAAATAATATTTAAAATCCCACCATAATCAAAGTCGATAGAAACTTTTAATCACCAATAACTATCATTTCATTTTCATTTGTTGGAATGAAAAAATATACTTCACTTAACTTAGCTATAAGCACTCGAGCTAAATCTTTTATTTGAAGAGTTTTCATAAACATCCTTCCATTTTTTATATATATCTCTATTTTTTCTTCTTTCTTCTATAATTATATATTTTCTCTTTTTCCTTATATTCATAAGGTTCACTTCTCCATTTCCTTTGGAATCTGTTATTCTTTTTATAGAAATTCTTCCTTACATTTTTCCCACCACTAGATTCCCTACTCCATTTCTTTTAGAATCTCTGGGTCTCTTTATTTCTTTTTTCATTTAAGAACTCTTGTAAGCTCTTCTCACTTTCACTATAGTTAAGGAAACATTATTTCCAACTAAGTAAAATTTAGTGGTTAATTTCCTATTTCTTCCCTTCCATTGTAGCATAAATTCTTTTCATTATATATGTTCTTATATAAAATACTTGATCAATAATCTTTATATAACAAGATTCTTAGAAATCTATCTCATTTATCTTGCACTATAGTTTCGATCTTCTACCCATTATAATGTCTAACACAAAGCAATCAATCCCTTATAAACTCCTCGAATGCATACACAATCTAGGTTAAGTCAAATAGGGTATAATAATTCCTTTCTATCATAAGATTTTCTATTTTCATGGGTAATAAAAAAGTTTCACTTATATTTAAATCCAAAATATATTCAATTTATATTCCTAACTAAATAAAGTAAAATGAAAAAATATTACCCGTATATTCAAAAATTTGAAAACTTTTAGATAATTTTGAACATTGAAAAATTAGATTTCTACCTCTCGAGTCTTCCATACTTCACTTCTATATACTCTACTTCACCTAAATACCCCCAAACTCATTTCAAATCTTGTTTTCAAGGTTTAAAAATTAAGTCGGGTTTCCAACAAAACAAAAATACCTCGTGAAGCATAAACGAATAAAATAAAATAAATAATGAAATATTGAACAAACTAATAATCACAAGAATGAATTTCATAATTAAAGAGAATATGACAAATGAATTTTTTTCAAACATCATAATAATAGAAGATAACACATCAAACCAATGCATAATATAAACCATAAGTCACATCAATTGTAGCATAGTATCACATCACTTCACATCACACGGATCATCATATCATATTACAAACTAATAAATCACACATTGTCACTAAAGATAGATTAAAAAGAGAAGAAAGTAGATTAGAAACTCTGTCCAGAAGTCACATCATCACCACCATCCCCTTGGTCATGTTGTTGAGATTGGTAAATCCTATAGTCCACTCCCGCCACTGGAGTACTTTCTAAAAAGACTCTCTCATTAGGCATTCTTAGTTGGTTAGATAGTGTTGGAATATAAGCTCCCTTGCATTGTAATATCTTGTTCATATGTTATTTGAACCCATGCAAACTCATCGCACTTTTGTGCTGGTTCTGAAACATGAATTCTTGATTTCTTAGAGTTCGCATATGGTTCAATATCATGGCCATCTCTGTCTCTTCAGCATACAAGCCAGTGAAATCTTAATCATGTGGCTGTGAGCTCCAGTTCATCCTCTCATTATATGCAGCAGATTGCATTTTCCAAAGCTTTTCTTCTACCCATATCCTTCACCTCTCTATAGTCTCTCTTCTAAGTATATAATTTATTTCCCGTTCCTCCTCCGAATCTACATAGCCTAGCACTTGTTTGGTACTCTCTATGATTTCATTGGTGATCGTCATATTAGGGTAAACACATAACCCAGGTTCTAAAACATGAATTCTTGATTTCTTAGAGTTCGCATATGGTTCAATAATATTGACCCCATCATGGCCATCACCGTCTCTTCAGCATACAAGCCAGTGAAATCTTAATGATGTGGCTGTGAGCTCCAGTTCATCCTCTCATTATATGCAACAGATTGCATTTTCCAAAGCTTTTCTTCTGCCCATATCCTTCAGCTCTCTTTCTAAGTATATAATTTCTTTCCCATTCCTCCTCCGAATCTACATAGCCTAGCACTTGTTTGGTGCTCTCTATGATTTCATTGGTGATCGTCCTATTAGGGTAAACATCTAACCCAAGACCTATCAAAGGAACTTGATCTTGTTAGCAAAGTTCTGTGATCATCAAGGGAAAAGGTAACCCTCATTTTTATTTGTGATTATGAAATTCCTAATTGAGTCTTAAATGATCATACCAACATCAATGTAACCTATCCCTTTAACGATGTGGTACAATAATGTCGCTTTGTAGTTCACAACCTCATAGTATTGCAAACTCGACAACAGGCGCATTGATGAAATAGTTCCATGCTTTAGTAGTTCTCCTAAAATATTTAGTTTGAATGTGTTTTGGATACCTACCCTTATAAATAATGAATCCGTCCCTCAAAATTTCTTCTAATCCATTTCTTATGGTTTCATGGAGAAATCCATGTATGAATCCATATTCAAGTTTAAGGTATTCATTATTTTTTTCTCCTATGAAATTTCAATAAACCGTAGTATCGATTTATTCTTTCAGGTTAATAGTCCATTGGCCTTCCTCGGACCATGGCTACCATCTTATTATCATTCCCATGCCCATTTGCATAAAATTCCCAGACTAAGGTCTCACAACCCATCTCTATACGGGTCCCCGTGTCATTGTTGACATTGTAATCCCTAGTCAATAATCCCCAATTCCTCTATTTTATTATATTCAGAATCCTAGGCTCGTACTTAATTTCATTCTTTACATTGAAGCCCCTCTCCAGAATTATTTTTTAATTCTTGCTAATATCGCTCTTCATCCTAACGAGTGCTTTTGCATTGATTAAATTACAGGCCAAAAAAGAATCCTTAGAGTCTCCTCAACTTCATCCTTTTTCTTTTCGACTACTCACTAAAATCTAGGGGTGGAGACTGTTCTCTTGGTTTTCTAACTCTAGGGTTGTTTATTTAAGTCCTTGTTGGCCTAATAGGTGTCGGTGGAACTTTGGATTTTGTTTTGGGTTTTTACACTAAAGCTCTTTTTCTCCTCCCCTCTCTTGAACTTCTACCCTTACCACTTATAACCATTTTAAAAATTCAATTACAAGTCCAAATACCAAATTAAACCTAAGAATCATAAAATATGTTTATCGCAAAATAATTTGGTATAATTCATTACTTTATTTAAAAGGAGAAGTTCATTTGGAAAGCGAACTTGAAATTCAATAGAAAACTTAAAATTGGCAACAAAGTTTTAACTTAAATAAAAAGTTAAAATCAGTTTTCTAAATCATATAAAACAATTATGATTAATCTTAGTCTCTTGAAAGCAAAACAAAACAAACCAATCCAAACCAAACCAAACCAAACCCCCAAGCTCATTTTAAAATCAATTTTCAAACCAATTGCAAATACATATAAATATATCAAAAATTTGAAAATATTGAATTTGTAAACCATCAATCATTATAATCGCGACGACTAATCAATTGGAATCCATGAAATTATTTGTTTGTGGTAATAGAATGAATTTCAAAAAAAATAATTATAAATTTTGCAAAAATTCCTTCAAACTAGAAATTCATCGAAGTAAAGAGGTAGGTTTATTGTAATTACTTTCTTGAGAGTGAATCTCTCAAGATACAAGCTCTTGAACTCTTCTAGATTGGTTTTCTAAGCTCTAAGTCGAAATCCCCTACACCCATTTCGACTCTACTCTCACAAATTCGAAAATCTCTGGATTGAATGAAACTAGAATGATGTGAGAATCACTTAAATACTCTAAGAATGAGCTTAGGAAGGTTGAATCTAGGGAAGAAATTGATTGTGTGGATGAAAGGGTGCCACGATTTGTGTATTGGAGGTGAGTGTGTGTTTAGCGATTCAAGCTTTTATTTTGAAAACTCAAAATCGTGCCTAGCGATTCATGTGTTAAGTGGAATCGCAGGGAAATCTCTATGCAAATCGATGAAAATGAGGTGTTGTGACTCACCGATTTGACTAACGATTTACGTTGAAATACGAAATCGCAAAAGATTCTCAAGACTCAAATTTTCACTTAAATTTCTTATTTTTGTCACCGATTTAGCCAGCTATTCCTCATGTTAATCCAAATCGCTGAGGAATCGCTAGGCTTGATTTACTATTTTTTCAATTTATTTCATAATCATCATATATATCATCCATAAATACATATATTAAGGTAGAATTTACTGGGAATCTGAAAGTTTGATTAGGAAATGTAACTAACTAATAATTTTATTAATTAAATACATAAATAAACAAAAAAACAAGTAAATAATGCAAACTTGCATAAAAGGCCATAAAAACAAAAACAACTTGATCAGTCCCTTTTATTTGAAATTACCTTAGAGTTTAAATTTTGAAGATATTTCCATTACAAGAGTCAAAAAATGAGAGAATAAAAAAATATTATACTAAGCTAAACTCATAATAAAATATAAATAAATCTAGAATATAGGCTGCCTCCCATAAAGCACTTTTGTTTACTGTCGTTGGCTTGACTGAACCCTTATAGAATTAGACTGGGTCTCTAAACTTGAATTTATGATTATCCACTCGAGTGCCATTCTAGAAAGTGATTGCTTCACCATTAATCGTCAAGGTGATTGTTTTGTTCAGAATATCCATAACAGCTTGAGTAGCGGCTAAGAAAGACCGCCCTAAAATTAAAGGAGGATGTTCATTAATAAAGTGTGGCTTGACCAAAAACTCTGTGGGTATGATATATTTGTCCTCTGGAACTAGTACATTCGTGATCCTATTGATTGAATTGAAGTACCATCCGATAAAAAAACTCTTTCAGAAGCAAGTGAATCCAACTCCAATTAAGTGTGTAGAAAGAAATGTATAGACATGAGATTTGCATTAGAACCCGTATCATACTGAGCTCTGAAGTACTAAGCCCATTTGATTTTCATATGCAAATGTATACCTCCAGAATTATTAAGCTTCACGGGGCTTAAATATGGCTTTACCATTTTCTTATTCTTCTTAGTTTTAAAATATCGTGCTTATTAATACTTTTCTCATTTTTCGGTTGCTTACCTCTCCATTCTTGAGTTACTTTCTTTTCTTTTGAAATGTTTTCAACTTGTTCTTTCTTTGAAACTTCTTTTGCAGTTTCCATTGTTATTGTATTCATTACATAAATTTCAGCATTTAGACTATCATAATAGTTTAGTTCTAGAAAATCATTATCATCAATTGCATTATCAAATAATTCATCAAATTCATCATAGTTTTGTTCGTTATTAATTTTGAATTTAACAATTTTATCTTCAAATTTTATAGACATTATTCCTTCAAAAATATCTAACTTGATTTTAGTTGTTTTAAGAAAAGGTCTACCTAATAGTATATGTAAATGATTGGGTGATACTGAATCTCCCATTTCCATGACATAAAAGTCTACTGAAAATACTAAGTCATCTACTTATACTAAAATGTCTTTTAATAATCCATATAGTTTAATAATTGTATTATCTGCTAAAGTAAGATTAATAGGCATATTGGTTAATGATCCTATTTTCATTAATTCATAAAGTGTAAGTGGCATTAATTGATGGTCTGAGATCACACATAACAAACTCAGTAGAAGAATTTTCTATTATGATAGATATGACCAATATTCTTGGGTCTGAACATTTTTCAGGTATTTTCTTTAAGGATGACACATTCGGCCCTAAGTTTCTATTAGATTCTTCTAAAAAATTTTCATTAGACTCATAAATTTTTGAGAAACTTCATCATAATTTTTTATTTGCATATTTGATTCCATTAAAGGTTTGTCAATTTCTATTTTCTTAAATGATTCAGATATGTCTTCTTTAATTTCTTACTTCCTAACATTAGCTAATCGTTGTGGAACGGGAGAAATAGAATGTATATCTTGGTTCAATTCATAAATATTACCATATAATTTATCTTGATTAACAAATTCAGAATTGCAAAGATTTTTCATAAGCTTCAACTCTGGCTAAATACCATGGGTATAATCTTTCAAGAAAAGGTGTATATTTAAATTATTCAACCTTCCATTCCCTAGTGGGAATGCCATTGGCATCATCTCTTCTTCTTCTTGTTCTATTCTTTTATGTGCTCTATTTTTCTTTTTACATCTTTTATGTATCTTCTCCAGAATATGTGTTTCTTTTTCATTATCATAAAATAAAAGTGTTAACTTGTGCTTGATTAGTAGTATTTGCAGTTTGAGTAAATCCTTTAGTTTGTTTACTTAGCTTATTAATTTCTAAATCCATATGATTTAATTGATTTTCAACTTGTTAATAGTCGTATTGGTTTTAATTTGATTTTGAGAAATTTTTGTAAAGTTTTGATGATTTTGGGTCATAAAATTATTTAGTATTGTTCTAAATGTGTAGGTTGAAAAGTTTGTTGGGGTTGTTGAATTTGTGTAGATTGTAATTGTGCTCTCGGTCTATAAGTGGTCTAATTTTGATTTTGTGAACAATATCTAAGATTTGAATTTGGTTTTCCAGTGTAGTAACTATTGTTATTATATTAATTTATGAGAGGACAAGAATATTGGTTCATAACTGCGTTGACTTCTTTATTACTATCTTCTTGTAAGGTAGGACATGCATCCGTAGGATGTGTAACTTCATTACAAAATTCACATGGTTTCATTTGATTTGATCTATATTTTAATAGTAATTTAACCATGCTAGATAATTCATCAAATTTTTTGTCAAATGCATAACTTCTTTTATTATTAACTTCATAAAGTTTCTTGATGTATCGGCCTTTTCACCATATTTCTTAGATTGCTTAGCCATCTTATTAATAGCTTTTTTTGCTAAAGTTTATGTAACATTGAATAATGGTCAACCACATACGGTATCTAATAGTCTTTGTTCAAAATGATTAAGTCCTTCATAAAACTACTCAAATAAAATCTTTGTGTATATCCATGTTGTGGACAAGAAAAAATTAATCTTTGAAATCTATCCAAAAATTCATTAAAATTTTAATCATGTTTCATTTTTATGACTATGATTTGTCTTCTATAAGTACTAATTTTTCTTGCAGACATAAATTGATCTAGAAAAGATTCTAACATTTGAGCCCATGTGATTATCGAATCTCGAGGAAGATAAAACAACCAATCTTGTGCTAGATCTTTTAATACAAAAGGAAAAGCCTTAAGTTTGACTTGTTCTAATATACCATCTTTAGGTTTCATCCCATTGACGTTGTATTGGTATTTCTTTATAAATCTTTGGGGGTCTTCATTATCTTTACCATAGAAGTTAGGTAGAACACTAATAAAACCTGATCTTAGTTCAAATTCTAAATACCCAATAGGATAGGTAATACACTTTGGTTCATAAGCAATGATATCGTGATTGGCTTGCCTAAAAGTAAGTTCTCTATTATCATTATTATTATTATTATTATTATTATTATTATTATTATTATTATTATTATTATTATTATTATTATTATTATTATTATTATTATTATTATTATTATCAAGGTTATTATTGGCTTCCATTGTGGTAGCTTGGTATTCATACGTTGTTGTTGTCTTAAATTACAATTGAAAGTCCTATCTACCTCAGGATTAAATAGATGTAAAGATCCTATGAAATTAGAACGATGAAGTGAGTAGACCATACAACATCTAAAACTCCTAAGAAATTATGTAAGAATCCCAGGCAACTGCGCCAAAAATTGCCACGTGTCGAGTGTGCACAATAAGTTTCATGCAAATCCTTATTATTTATAGTAGTGATAAGTGTCTCCATAGGGATTTAACAAACTTCTTTAGGAAACATTCTTTCAATAGTTTTTATTATTTTTTACTTTAATCTAATTAATTTAATTAAAATGAGAATTAAAAGTCACTAATTCAAATTATAATAAATAGCTGAACTAATTAAACTAACTTGATTAACACAATTCAAATTCACTAATACTCAAATCTAATCAATTCAATAACAAATAAATATATAAACAAACATCTAGAAAAATGAAACAATAATCCGTTTTGCATCCAAACATATTACTTAAATCATAGTCAGGAGCATACTTTAACTTCTTTATAAAGTATTCTAGATCATTTAACTCTAATAATAAGTAAGTAGACAGCCCTTATCAAGCCATCAATTCTACTTATATTGGTGGAAAAGCCACGTTCTAATTTTATTGAATTAACCCTTTGAAAACTCAATGAAATTAACTTTAGGCGATAAAAACAAATTAAGTTCTTGCAAAACTCTGAACTACTAAATCTAATACCTTCGAAAAGAAACTTCAATATTAAATTTAGATCTCAATTCATCTACGACATCTAAATGGCAATAGACCTTTTAAACAATCCTAGGTACTACTCTAAACTAGATATTGAATCCAAATATCACAATACACATTGTAGACTATGCATGCAATACAAAGCTTTATGCTTATAATCCACAAATAATAATTTATTAAATTAGTGAATAAAAGAATACGATTGGCTAAAAGCATTAAGTATAAAATCATCTTATCATGACTACATCACAAAACAGATCAGGTTCATATTTGGACTTTGTTTAGATTAATAAACTACTCACTCATCATCATAATAAACATTGCAATAAAGTAAATAAAACACATAAATAAATACCTCTAGATAAATACTTTGAGTCTTTAAATCATCTCCAAAAGCAACGAACAATAAATCTAAAAACTAAAATAATAAACTATGAAAGTAATCTATGGTTCAAAGAGAAATGAAGTATTGATCTAAGTACTTAAGGGCAATTGATTACGTAGCCTTAGGGTCATATATATTGTATTCTAGGTAGTATATCCCAAACTAACTCAAACATCTTATGGTTATCTAAAATTCTCTAAATCGTACCCAGCTTTTATTGACTGATTCCACTTAATACTAAATTTGCTGGATAAATCCTTGGAACACTGATTCTGTGCTCCACTGATTTGTTTGTCAATTCACAAGTAAATCCCAAATCGTTGAGAAATTGCCAGCAGAAAATCTAGTTGATCCTTGATTCATTAATGATTAGTTGTGCAATACTTCCACTCGATTAAATCCTTCATTTTCTTTCCTTTTTACTTCATTTCTTCATATGTTTCAATTATTACATGAAATAATAAAAATAAGAGAAAAATAATTGTAATATAGCCTTTTACATCTAAAATTACCCTAAAACATATTATAAAACAATGTATAGTTATTGACTTATCAGTATTTTTAGGAAAACATCCATCTCAAGACCTATCATAGGAACTCGATCTTGTCCACAAAATTTGATCATCAAGGGAAAATGAAATCATTCATTCTTTTTTTTTTATGGTCATGGAATTTCTAATCTCATCATAAATGACCTTGCCAACGTCAATATAACCCTACCCTTGAACAATATGATACAACAAAATCGCCTTATAATTCACAACTTCACAATATTGAAAACTCAGTTGTAGGCTTACATTGATAAAGTAACTCCTTGCTTTTGTGATTTTCTAAAATTATTTGTTTGAATCTGCTTGGGATACCTATCTTTATCCATAATAAATCCATCCCCCGAGATTGCTTCTAATCTAGTCCTAATTGTCTATTGGAGAAATGTATGCTTAATTCCATATTTCGGCTTTAGGTAATCATTATTTTATCTTCTATGAAATTTTGGCAATCTGAAATATCGGTTTATTCTTTCAACATAATAATCCACTGGCCTTCTTTGAACCATGGATAGAATTTTATTCTCATTTCCATGCCTATTAGCATAAAATTCTTGAACCAAAATTTTACAACCCATTTCCATAGGAATATCCTCATAATCATCATGATTATAGTCCATAGTCAATAATCCCAGTTCATTTCCCTTATTATATTGAAAATCCTTGACCCATACTTCAACTCATTCTTCACACTGAATCCTCTCTCCAAGATCACTATTCTATTTTCCTAATATCACTCGTCATTCTAACAAGAGCTTTATCATTAATTCAATCATCCACATTATTAGTAACTTGTGGATTCTCCTAAACTCCCTCAAATTTTGAATTGTAACAACCAGTTACCTTAAACTGGTGATTATTATTAATTTGAATCCAAATTAACTCGAGTTAGGCTTGTGGTTAAGTTTGGCGTACCTCGATTAGCGTGTGCATGGGTTTGTGTGATGATTGGTGTTTATTTGGAGTGTTTGGTAAATTTAGAGGTTGCAGTATAAAAAAAAATTTATATACAAGCCTATAATTGCAAAATAAGTAATTAAACACTAAATAGTATGTGTCAAATGAATTCGCACACCTGAGAATACTCATAGTCAAGTCCGATGAACTTATTGGCGAGAAAATACACAAAACATATATATATTTATATATAATTGGTACATAAATATATATATATATATATATATATATATATAACAAAACTATTAAGTTCAATTTGAATTATGTAAATCATTGGATCGCCTCGAGATGAACGTAAGTTTTGATGGTTTTAAAATTCATGTCACTTTAGAGTGTGTTACATTAACACATCATTAATTTGATAAACCTCGAGATAGGGCGATGCGTATCTCAAGGAAATCCATATATTTAAATCAAAATTCTTGAACTTATCCTTATTGTTTTCATTCGATTCATCGAGAGAGTGAGGGACAAGCAGTTGAGGGTTCGGTCATAAAGACTTGAATCCAAGTAAGGGAATTCAGTGGATTTGATGTGATCAAATTGTTGTCAGATTAGAGATCATCATGTTGGTAAGTTGGGTTTTGATTTTAAAGTTCAATTCATAGTTAAGTGATGATTTCTCTGTTATTGTCGTTGTTGGTCAATGGAAAATAGTTTATACCTTACTAAAGGTCCTCTTTAATGTGTTAAGGGAGTATTTGATGATGTTTTGGTGGATGGATAGTGGTTGCTGTCCCGTTCACTATTGAGACAATGCATAGCAAAGGAGCGCACTCCCTTCATCAGTTAGAATGAATCAAGTTGGTGGAGCGCGCCTCACCAAGTGAAGGAGCGCGCTCCCACCTCAGAAAACAACAATTATGTTGTGATTTGCTTGGGATTCTTTGAGGTCTTAGGGACCAACTTAAGGGTTCTAAATATCAATAACAATATGCAATAACAACTTAGGTGTTGGAACACCGGGAAAGTGTGAGTGACCCAAAAAGTTAGAAGATTTGGAAATGTAAACATAAACTAAGGTAAGTATGGATTCGCATATTCATCAATGTTTCCTGGATATGTTAGTATATGTAGTTCATATAGTTTATGGACTTAAAGGAGGACTATGTAAAATGTGATTTATTTACTAAATGGAAAACGGTGTTTAATGTGATATGCGAGAGTAATTCCTAGAATTGAGATAAGGTTATATAGGATACGGGTTTGATCTCCCGACCTATATGTAACTCCTACTCAATTAGATAAGTTGCATGTATTGCATATTCACTAGTGGTTTTGGGATATAACAATTGGACATTAATGGATTGGCTTGACAACACATAAACCAATGTGTTGGTCTAGTAATTGAATTAATGGTGTCAGTAGGTAATCGACCGAGTTTTACATATAAAATGAGAATTACAATATAATAGTCATTGATGGATTGACTTGCATCCGTTGTTTATTAGATAATATACTTTTCACAATCCCATTAGTTATCATTGGTGCATATTGTTATTGCATATTGTTATTGATATATGGAATGTTGATGGCTTTGTGAATACTTAATCTTCCCTTGTCTTATATATTTGTATTGAATTATAGTTTTGTAATATCACAAGGGATGGGAGGTTTTGTATATCCATGGTTTATTCCCGTTGGATTTGGTTTTGTATATCGTGTATAATATCGTGAAGAAGTTTTAATTTCTAATGTGTTTAATATTTGTTTTATATCAATATTTGATATACATTTGTGTTTATTAGGAGATTGAATGAGAGGCTGTTGGCTCTAGTTAAGTATGACTGGATTATCGAGGCTTAATTAGGGTTTCAGGTCCAGTATCGCCTTAATCGGGTTAGGGGATGCTACAACTTGGTATCAAGCCTTAGATTAAGGGCATTATTACAATTAATAACTCTGATATAGTTTGGTATTAGAGATTACTTTAGAGAACCTTACTACTTGGAAACAAGTGATGACACAGATACAATTTGGTATCGAAGTTTAAGGTAATTGACTCTGATATACTTTGGTACTGGAACCTAAGTGTACCAACTCTTAGAGTTGTCTCGAGTTACGAAAAAGCTTAGGATGTGACGAATGGTTTTATCATGATTTTTAGAGGTAACTGAAAGATAAAAGACTGAGATATGTTATTTGTTACGTTTTATTAAATCTAGGCAGTAGATATAAGAGTTATGTCTTCCACTATTAACTATTTTCAATGGTCTTTGTTCTTGCTGATATTATTAGACAAATAATAGTCAGTGAAGAAGTATCTATTGGATCTAGACCTTGAGATGTGTATTAAAAGAACGTGATTTATGAAGAAAGGAAATAGTGAATAACTTTAGGTGGAACTCAAAGATGGTAGCCCAATTTGAGATGTGATTTAATACTAGCATTGATACTAGTTGAGAAATAATAGAAGTTATTCAGTAAATAAATTAAATAAATGCCTATTTGAGATTAGGAAACCATTAATGTAGTTATACTTCATAAGTTGTTATAAAGTAGAAACTCCAATTATGGTGTAAATCCATATTGGAATGACAAGTAATTTGTTGAATAATGAAAAATGAAATTGAGAATTTAAACTAGTAAAGATTGAAGATAGTTTAATCCAGAACATAATAGTGAGTTGGTAAGATATCCCAGTTTGATGTTTTAGACTAGTATAGTCTAAATTGGGGAGAATGAGTGGTCAATGAATCTAAGGATTTGAGGAATCCAAAGAATAATGTATTGTTTTGGGAATGAATATTCATTGCACGATTGACAAATCATTCTGATAATAAGGTGAAATCAATAGTTTTCCAAGAGTAAGTTGAGATTTGGTGGTCTCCATGGTATGATCAGATTTAAGGATATATTTATATATAAGATGATTTTAAGCGATTGCTGGATCATTTTAAGTGGAAGGTGGAAATCATTAGAACTTACTAGAACTCATGATATGTTCATTAATAGAGGGTGTCAAGTTTAGAAACTCTATCGATAACAAGATGAAATCTTTGAAGACTTAAAAGATGCACGGGCATTACCATAAAGATTTACGAATTATGACGGTTAATTGGTTCAGACCAAATTTTGCTAGTGCAAGAACTAAGTTTCAAAGGTAAATTACTTAAAGGAGTGTTGAATATTAACAACAAATCAAGGGATTTGATTGGAATTGAGACAATATGGGATTGCTATATATTCAACATAAATGTAAAAAAGAAAAGTAATCTTGAAATGATTGAATAATACAAACGATTGATCTAGGGATCTCTAGTATCATTGTGTAATTTATCTAGTTAACTCAAGTATGAGGATTGTTGGAAGTTAAAAAAGATACAAGGATGCCTTGGAAGGAAGGTGAAGTTTAGTTTGACTACAATATTTGCTTGATGATATTTGAATTGTGGAAAAAGTGAAAGGTTCATCCTAAGACTTCTTATTCTGGTAAAAATGTGTGTTGACACGATAAAGCAAAATTGTAGCTTATACTTCTATATTATATATATAGCTCATGACATTTGAGAAGAACTATTAGGGATTAATAATCTCGAGATAGCTATTTTAGTAGTTATACCAAATATAGAAAGACATCACTTATAAATAACAGGAAAGGTATGTTGAAAGTTTTTTAATCATTCTGAAAGATTATTGAGAATCTTAGAATAATCATTAAAAGACAACTTAGAAGTATAAAAACTAGTGGATTGGTGTAAGGTCAAAGCAGTGAGTTTAAAACTCTGGAAGTTTGAAAAGTGTAATTGTCAATGACATAAAAGGAAGGTGATATAGATACCTTGGATTTTTCAAATGTTAGGAATTAACTCTAAAACATCACTTATTAAAGGTGATTGTGTTGACAATTCCTTGAACATGAAAATGACAAAGGACGTAGTTATGATAAAACTTCTCAGTTATATCTCTTGAGTGAGATGTATATTGGTGACCAATTGAAATCCTGCATAGGCACATCATCGGCTGAGTTGTTTGGATTGGTAATTACAAGTCTGTTCTTTGGAGCTCAGATTGGAGCTGAGCTAATGATGATTGATTGAGTGGTGAGTTATTGGAGAAATTGATTGAGATTATCAAAATTATCAAGGTTGACTACTAGTTATTAGTATTTTGTATGGATGATCTCATATCAGAACATTGAGCATGTAAAGAAAGTTCTTGGAACTCGAATAAAAAAGTGAGGCAGGAATGTTATGAGAATCTCATAGATTTTTATAAAATATTCATTCAAGCAAAATCCAAAATCATTGTGATAAGAATGAGTTGTTGGTGATCGATAATGAAAAATGACTGTGCCAATTTTATAAAGAAATATGAGATATATTAGCAAGTGGAAGCTGAGTGTTATTAACCTAGAGGGTTATATTATTCTTTCCCTATATGAATGAAATTTCATGCTTAAAGATTTATGATGGATTAACCTGAGTTGTGATGGCAACTGAAGGTTGTTGATGTTGTAATTGTATGACTGATAGAGTCAGAAACTCCTTGCCAGTATCATGGTTTTATTCTTGTGGAAGAGTAAGCAAGATATATGTGTGTAGAAAGATGAGAGTTTATAGAGAACTTGGATTATTATTTTGGCGAGGAACTGAAAGTTTGCATCCTAATGGGGAAAAATTATATAATAGCTGGGAGGGATCTTTCTCAATCTTAACACAATATATTTGCAGCTAATCTTAGTTTCAGAGAATATAATTTCTGAGCTTGTAACTTGGAAGGTTGTAGTTACAGGAAGAAATATTTGCTGTGTGAGTTCTCTGGTATTGATATTATCAGGCTATAAATGTTGGGGTGTTTCCCTTAAACAGTTGTATGCTTAACTTCATCGTCAATTAGTATGGGATGAAAAGTAATTATGCAACTAGTTGGAGCCTAAGTAATTTAGAACTACATAGAAGAGTGTTAACAAAATGTCACTATGGAATTACAACTCAAATAAATGGAAATAATATGTTAACAAGCATCATAGGATGTTTAAATATTCAAAAGATATATGAGGCAACATATATGGCTTGATTTCCTCAAAGATTAAATGTGGTTACAGATGGCTTGAATTGGGGAAGAACAGACAGAGAGAATGTAGCTACTGCTAGAGCTTCTAAATTTAGACTTCTTGAGGAAGCATCTGTGATGATGATTTGTGAAAGCTCAGGTGGCACATTATCAATAGGGAGCTAGTTCTAGAGCTATTAATATGTTCTTTAATGCTCATATTCAAGATGAACCAAAGATGATACAGTGGGTGATTAATTGTCAGAAAGCTAATCGGTATTATATAGTGCATCTGAGGTTAACGGCTAGTCTGGATCATAGTAATTGGTTAGTTTCTAATAAGGGTGCGTTACGGTTCATCGATATATTATGGATTCCAGCTTATAATCAGTTAAGGCAGGAGTTAATATAGGAATCTCATAGATCTCTTTACTTTATTCATCCAGGTAACACTAAGATATATCACAATATGAGGCGTATCTATTGATGGTCTGGGATGAAGACTGATATTGGTGAGTTCGTAAATAGATGTGAGATTTGTCAGTAAGTTTAGGCTTAGCATAGGAAACCTATAGGGTTTTTCCATTCTATGCCTATTCCTAAGTGTAAATGGGAATATATATCAATGGATTTTGTTTTTAGTCTACTTCTTACTTAGCAAAAACATGAAGCAGTATGGGCTATGGTTGATGGGTTGACGAAGTCTATACATTTCTTGCCAGTTTCCATGCGAGATCCTCTTGACCGATTATATGAGGTGTTGAGATTTCATAGAGTTCTAGTGTTGATTACTTCGGTTAGAGATCCGAGATTCACGTCCAGACTGTGGAGTGAATTGCAGAGATATCTAGGAACTATTCTAAACCTCAGTATGGCATACCATTCGTAGACTGATGGATAGACTGAGCGATTGATATTGATACTGGAGGATATGCTTCAAGCTTGTGTATTGGTGTTTGGTGGTAACTGGGAGAAAAATGTTCCTCTGTGTGAGTTCTCTTATAATAATAGCTATCAGGCTAGCATTAGAATGACTCATTTTGAAGCCCTGTATGGTCGGCCTTGTCATTCATCTATGTATTGGCCAGAGGTTGGAGATAGAGTTTTGTTGGGGTCAGAGTTGATTTAGGAATACACAGAGAGAATTCAGTAGATTAGCCAGTGTTTGACTACGACATAGATAAGACATAAGAGATACATTGATAAACATAATAGGTTTTGGAGTTTTCAAAGGACGATTGCATTCTGTTGAAAGTCTCACCTATGAAAGGATTGTACATGTTTGAATTGCGAGGTAAGCTACCTCCAAGGTTCATTGGTCTGTTCAGAATGCAAGAAAGGGTTGGTCCTATTGCTTATAGGTTAGAGTTACTACCTCAGCTTGCTAGAGTTCATAATGTCTTCCATGTTTCTATGCTTCAAAAAATAGTGACTCGATTTACTCCAAGGATTACTTGGAATGAATTTGATCTTCTAGAAGACTTATCTTATGCAACAAATTCAAATTCTTGATCATAAGATTTAGAGGCTGGGAACCAAAGAATTCCTTTGGTTAAAGTGAAATGACAATTTCATAGAGATGAGGAACTAACCTAGGAATGGGAGTCTTATATGAAGGAGCAATTTCCATTTCTTTTCGAAACTATAGGTAATTTAACGTTTACTTTAATTTCGCAGGACAAAATTGCTTTGAATTAGGGAGACTATAACGACATGTTACCTTAAGCTGGTGATTAGTATTAATTTGAATCTTAATTAACCCAAGTTAGGCTTGGGTTAAGTCCAACGTGTGCGTTGGTTTATGTGATAATTGGTGTTTATTTGGAATGTTTGGTAAAGTTATAGGTTGTAGTGTAAAAATGAAATTTATATTCAAGCTTATAATCTTGCACTTAATCGAGCACAATGGAAAAGTTTGATCCATGTAACCGACCCCAAATAATTTGGGACTGAGGCTATGTTGTTGTTGTTGTTGTATATGCAAGCTTATAATCAGAAAATAAGTAATTAAACAATAAATAGCCGGTACACCAAGTACGAAGAGGGAGTCGTGAAATGAATGTGCACACCCGGAAATACTCGTAAGCAAGTTCGGTGAATTTATTGGCGATAAAATACACAAAGTGTATAAATATTCATATATATAATTGATATATAAATATATATAATAAAACTATAATTTTGGTTTGAATTATATGGATCGTTGGATCGCCTCGAGATGAAAGTAAGTGAAACGACCCTCACCTGAATTATGGTCGGGTTACCCGGCCCAAACCGTTACATAAGACCGATACCTGAACCAGGCCCGAATAACAATCTGCCATGCATCTTTCAACATGCGGAATAACACACTAAACATATAGGGTAATAAATGTTGAAATGTAATCAAACTAGAATTATATAAATCATCTAATTAAAGTTTTAAGAGTTCAAAAGTCTAACTAGTCTAAATCATCCCAAAAGCTTCCAAATAGTCTATAAAGCTTCCAAAATAGTCCAAATTAGATAAAGAGGGTTCCAAGCTACCCAAATAACCTACTAAAGTTACAACCCAAATTTATTGTTCTCAAAATAAAATAAATAGATAATAGAAGCATGCAATTTCTCACAAAGCAAGGAAAGACTTCAAGCGGGTGCCTTTCCTTTGTCATGAGCTAATGCGAATGTGGATGTACATGGAGAGTAAGTGGGGTGAGCTAAAGAACCAACAGAGCTCAATAAGAGAGAAGGCTCGCTCAAACACTAAACATGCAAGTATAACCTAAAAAACAAAACAATTCTACACATGTAGTAGTAAACTGAATTGTAAAACATTTAATGGAAAGAAATGAAGACATGATTCTTGTTCATAAAAAGGGGGTGTAAAGAAGTTCCATATCCAATATCAATTAAAAGTAGATTCATTATTCAACAAAATAGGAAATGAGCATTCTTATAAAAAACACTTCATAAAAAGGGAATTCACAAATTTGTAAGTAAATATAATTCATTCATGCAACGGGGTCAAACTAGAGAGTTACCAAAAGAACTAGTAATAAATATAAGTCACGGTTCCATTCAATGCATTCTAGCTAATAGTATGAATCCGGTGACCAACACTCTCACCCTCGAGGTGGTGTGAACTATTGGTGGTCACAAAGCCGTTGTGGTCTCCATCTAATTCTATTAATCCAATAGTAAGTGTTTCAAAGCCATCACTGATTGTGACTACTTGTAAACTTGATACTTTGTGGTGTAGACCACTCTCTTTTTGGTGGGATCATAGCCACACCACTACAATTCGTGGTGCGGACCACTCTTTGTTGGTAGGCGCACTGCCACATCACCACTACTCGTGGTACGAACAACTCTCTTTTGATGAGCATATAGCTCCATCAGTGCTTTTGGATCAAATAACGAATTTGTTCACGTCACATGCATTCCATAGACGTTCATATTCATACCTTTTACTAAATGGAATCCAATCCCAAGTCTTTCGATAAGAATATGAAATTCCTATTTATCTAATATTCCAGCCACATTTAATGTATGAGCGAAGCTCCCTACTTACCTCGACTCGCCGCGATGCCTATAACAACTCCTGGAACGCTCAAGGCCCGATGTGAACTTCGTGCGACACTATACAACCATAATACATCTTATCAATAAATGATTTAATTTAAAGTTAATTAAATATTCCATTTATTGGTCTTTAGGATCCACTAGTATGGGTCCCGCGGGTCCCCCGTCGCCCAAAGCGAGGGTCGAGGGGCGAGACTCGGTGGGTCTCCCTCAGAGATGTGGTAGTGCCTCATTTGAAAGTAAATATTTTTGTTTATTTATAATATATATTTTATTTTATTGTATTTTTGTTTTTGTTTTTATTTTTATGTTCTTTTTTATTTTTTTGGGTGTTGACAGGTCAACAAAAGGTTGTTTGGCCTCTGGTCTAATGTTCAGGGGCCAAACATGCCCTTTGATGTGTTGGGTAGGAACTTTCATCCCTGCTCAACGTACGAGCTGCGGCTTCCTCGGGAACGGTGCCCGAATGTCCCTACCAGCGGTCGTGGGGGTGGCTCCAATGCCACCCCTCCCCTCTCCTATTTACTTCAGGGGCCTTTAATGGAGGCCCCCTATTGGGACAGTGGTGGCGGTGGTGACGCCGCCGCACTCCTCCGGCAGTGGCCGCGATAATGTCGTCGTTCATCTCTAGCTACGTCGCGGTGGCGCCGCCTCTAAATGGGGTTTTCTCTTCTTTTGTTCAAATCCAACATTTGTAAACCATTAAAACTTCAAAAAGGTAGTATGATGAAGAAGAAGAGGGTGAAAGTTACCTTTTAGGTGGTGTCTCTTTGAGTTAATAAGTCCAACTAGCTCCAATTCCCTTTTCTCTCAACTTGTTGATTTTGAACAATAGGGGCTACAATTTATAATTTGATTTTTTTTTATATTAGGGATAATTTAGTGTAGGGTTTGGAAAATTACTAAGTTGCCCCTAAGGCGGGTCTATTAAGTGTTTAGGTCATCATAACATCCCCAATTTTAAAGAACTTTTGTCCTCGAAAATAAAATAAAGTCATACCTTATGGTTCGAAAAGGAATGGAAAGTTTTCCATCGTATAGTCCTCCTCCTCCCAAGTCAACTTTTGTTCTCCGTGGAATTGCTACTGGATTTGCACGAACGAGATTTCTTTCTTTCGAAGTTTATGCACTTTCCTGTCCATGATCTGAATCGGTTGCTCGTCGTAAGACACATCCTCCCTCAAACTGACTTGCCCTAATTGATCATCGGTGCATGTTTGTTATACGTCTTCCTCAACACATAGAAACATGGAAGACATTATGAACTCCAACTAGCTGTGGTGGTAACTCGAGGCAATATGCTACCGGTCTTATTCGTTTCTTGATCTCGAATGGCCCGATGAACTTGGGAGATAGCTTTCCCTTCAATCCGAATTGGTAATGCCCTTTTATTGGTGACACTTTCAATTGTACAAATCCTCTTTCCTTGAACACAACCACTCGATGGTCCTTGTCAGCATACTTCTTCTGGCGGCTCTGGGCGGTTTTCAATCATTACCTAATCAATTTTATACTCTCAGTTTGGTCATGCATAAGTTTTGGGCCGATCAACACGGCGTCTCTGACCTCGGTCTAACAAACTGGAGATCTACACGGTCTCTCATAAAGTGCCTTGAACGGTGCCATGTCAATACTTGCTTGAAAACTGTTGTTGTACACAAACTCGCACAACAAAATATACTTCTCCTAACTCCTACAAAAATCCAGCCCACAAGCTCTGAGGATATCCTCAAGTATCTGAATCACTCTCTCGGTCTGCCCGTCAGTCTGAGGGTGAAAGGCCATACTGAGATTGAGCTGAGTCCCCATCAGATGCTGAACCTACTCTAAAACAGAGAGGTAAACCTTGGATCACGATCCGATACAATAGACACCAGGACACCATGTAATCTGATAATTCATCTACGTATATGCCCCCAACTTATATGTTGAATATTCCATGGAAATAGGGTCGAAGTGAGCTGATTTGGTCAACCGATCCACGACAACCCAAATCGCATCATGCCCTTTTTGAGTAGCCGGTAGCCCCGAAACAAAGTCCATGACTATGTGTTCCCATTTCCATTATCGAATAAGTAACGGTTGCAATAATCCTCCCGGCTTTGGATTGTCTGCTTTTACTTGCTGATAATCTCACAATCCTAAATATAAGTAGCAATGTCCACCTTCATCCCCGGCAACCAATACATCTTCCACATGTCCTGATACATCTTGTTACCTCCTGGATGAATGATGAATCGAGATCTATGCACCTCCTAGAGTAAGTCATCTCTAAACTGTTTATGAGATGGTATCCACAACTAGTCTCGAAACCTCAACGCTCCATCAGCTGAAAGTCTCCAATATACGTCATCACTGCTATCGGCAAGTGTCCTATACGTCCCGTACTCTGAATCGACCCTTTGACAGTCAACCAATCTAAACATAGCCATTGGCTCTGCTCTTATTAGAACTCATGCCTGACCCTCTGAGACATCTTAGCCCATAACTGAGCCATCGGTAGGTACTCCCTAAACATTCATTACAGTCTCAGACTCTGTCTCTAGTCGTACACAACTCAGAGCATCTGCTACTATGTTAGCCTTCCCTGGGTGGTACTCTAGCATGAAGTCATAGTCTTTCAAGAGTGCCAACCATCTCCTCTATCGCATGTTTAACTCGCTCTGAGTGAATAAGTACCTCAAAGTTTTATGACTTGAGTAGATGGTGAACTTCTCCACATATAAGTTGTGTCTCCACAACTTCAAAGCAAACACAACTGCCGCCAACTCTAAGTCGTGCACTTGATAGTTCCTCTCATGTACTTTGAACTGCCTAAACGCATAAGCAATTACTTTCTTGTCTTGCATTAACACACCTCCCAAACCAATCCCTAACACATCAGTATATACAAACAAATCCATGCTAGCCTTTGATAGAATCAAAATTGGTGCAATAGTTAGATGATTCTTCAACAACTAAAAGGCCTCCTTACATGAATCATCCCATTCATAGGAAAAATCTTTCCTAGTCAAGTTGGTTAGTGGTGAAGCAATCGAAAAGAAACCTTGAATGAATCGTTAATAGTATCTTACTAAGCCTAGAAAATTTCGAATCTCGGAAGCATTAGTAGGTTGTGGCCACCTAAAGATTGCCTCTATCTTTGTAGGAAAAATTGATATCCCTTCTGTATTGACCACGTGCCTCAAAAACTTCACTTATGAAACCCAAAACTCATATTTGCTCAACATAACATAAATTTTGTGTTCCCTAGAAGTCTACAACACTTTCTTGAGGTGGTTCCTGTGGTTTAACTCAATCTTGGAGTATATTATGATGTCATTGATGAACAAAATCACAAATTGGTCAATAAACGACTTGAAAACATGGTACATAAAGTCCATGAACATTGTCGGTGTTTTGGTCAACCCAAACGACATCACAATGAACTAGAAGTGTCCGTAACGAGTGCTAAAAGTCATTTTTGGAATGTCTTCCTCTTGTATATGCAACTGATGATAACCCGATCTCTAATATATCTTAGAGAAGAATTTTGATCCCCTTAACTGGTAAAACAAGTCTACGATCGTGGAAAGTGGGTACTTGCTTCGGATAGTCACTCTGTTCAATTTTTGGTAATCAATACACATCCTCAAACTGCCATCCTTCTTCTTTACAAATAACACTGGCGCTCCCCATGGCGATACACTCGGCGTAATGAAGCCTTTATGAGTCAACTCTTCTAATTGTGTTTTCAACTCCTTCAACTCAGTAGCCGCCATACGGTAAGGTGTCTTAAAAACTGTTCTCATACCGAGTACAAGGTCAATCATAAAGTCAATCTCCTGATGAGGAGGGATTCTCAAAAGGTCTGAAGTAAAAACATTGGGAAAGTCCCTAAGCACTGGGATTTTCTCAATCAAAAATTAATGTTCTTCCTCTCCCAAAGAAGTCAAGCTCGCAATGGTCTCTATCTCCGCCAAACTTGTAACCATACCACAAGTGGTGGCGCTGGTCGATGTATAACCTTTGAACTCAAATAGTGGAATGCCCAAAATTTTGAAAGATATAGTTTTTCGAAAATAATCTATCTCGACGTAATACGCTGCTAACCAGTCCATGCCTAGTAATTCATAAAACTCAAGACACACTAGGACCCGTATATCAAATATCATTGTGTGATCCCCAATTTGAATTTTGCACCCCTCACATACCATATTAGGATAAATTTGTTTGGTAGAAACTGTGCTCAAATTCAAGTAAGTGCGTACTCTAACAGTGTCAACCCCAAAGCCTGAACTACAGCCCCCGATTTAAGCGAAACAGTAGAACCATAATCAAACAATGTATGCATATCTCGACCATTAATGGAAACCGTACCTGCGACCAACTAACGCGAGGCCTCTCCATCCTGCCCAACAATTGCATGAACTCCTCCATGAGTAGCTGGGGTTGTGCTCCCCTCAGATATTAGTGGGTTAGGACATTTGTTTTGGTAGTGCCCTGGAGTCCCACATCGGTAACAGATCACATGTGGCTTCTAATAATTCAGAGGTGCCTGCGCGACGCTAGCTGATGCATTCGGTCTGGGCCCTACTGGCCCTCTGCTCCTGCTCTGTTGCGGTTGCTATGGTGGATGCGGAGGCCTGAATGTCACACTTTGAGAAGTTGAGGGTGCGGGGGCACGTGAATGTCTGGTGGTCCCCGCCTGAGTGTGTGGTACCTTTGAAGCTCCATCAGATGATGCATTGTTACTCGCTGATCCCCCAAATCTATTCTTCTTAAAATCTCCTCCCTGACCTCTATGATAATTGCTAAAATAGCACTTCCCCTGACTATATCGATCGGATCTTGCTCGAAACTACACCTCATCCTCATCACAAAGTGCTAACTCACACCCAAGTGCCCAATGATAAGCCTGCTGGTATGTCTCCAACCTCAATGCTACTACTATAGCATGAATATCTCTCATCAATCCATCGATGAATCACCTCCTACAAGTCGTATCGGATGGAACATGATCATATGCAAACTCGGTGTACCTAGGCATGGAACTCTCTGATCTCATCTGCCTGGATGGTCTTTATGAACTACTCATCATAAAATAAATGCTTGAACTGCGGCCAACTTATATTCAGTCCTCGAGTTCTTGAGATAGGCCACCACGATTTATGCGCCTTGTGTTTTAGTAAGAAAGCCACCAACAATACCATGGTCCTCTTGTCAATGCCTAGGGTATCTTTCCTATCTTCCATATTAAGTATCAAAGCTTTCGCCTCAATAGGACTAGGGTCCTCGTAAAAGTGCGGTACATCGTATTTCATGAACTCCGCCTGAATCCTACATTTTTGGCATGTTTCGTTCTTTCCATCGACTATGGGTACGACCACTGCAGCTGTAGCCGTGACGTAATTATCAAATCCCTCCATGGGGTAGTGCTCGTGTATCAGTGCTAATGAAGGATCATGCCCTGGCTCCAGTGGTGCATGTCCAGCTACTCCATCATTCCTCTGATTTTGCAGTAGTTCCAAGATCTGTGCCATGTTCCTTTCCTGTTCGGTGGTCAAGTCATGTATGGCCTTCTGATGTGCCTTTGTCATAGCAGACAGGCGATGTTCCATCTAACTGTGATAGTGCCTTTCTTCTCTTTCCTGAGTTTCCCTTTGGTTGTAAGATGTCCCTCCATGGTTACTTATCGTGCACTATGGAGCAACGAAAAAGAAGATTAGTCCCACAAGTAAAAAGAGTAGGCAAGAATATCTAAACGCTATAGATATTACATTACAAAAACAAAAAAACATTATATTAATGTTTTATTTCATGTTTTCAACCCTTTCACATCCTAGGATTGGTCTTTCGTGCACTTTAAGTCGACTTGGACCAACGTCCCATACCATTAAGTTGTTCGACTTAAACTCGAACTTTAAACGGAAAGGCTCTATATACTTAGGTTTCACTAACCTAAACATAATCCCTAGGTTCTAATACCTATTCTATGATACCAACTGAAATGACCCTCACCTAAACTAAGGTTGGGTTGCCCAGCCTAAACCGTTACTCAAGTCCGATACTTGAACTAGGCTCAAATAATTGCCTAGCATGCCTGTTTCACCTGCGGAATAACACTCTAACCACATAGGGTAGTAAATGCAGAAATTTAATCAAACTAGAATTTCATAAATCATTTAATTAAAGTGATAAGAGTTCAAAAGCCTAACTAGTCTAAATCATCCTAAAAGCTTCCAAATAGTCTATAAAGCTTCCAAAATAGTCCAAATAGATAAGGAGGGTTCCAAACTATCCAAATAACCTACTGAAGTTACAAACAAAATTTATTGTTCTCAAAATCAAATAATAGATAATAGAAGCATGCAATTTCTCACATAGCAAGGAAAGACTTCAAGTGGGTGCCTTTTCTTTGTCATGAGCTAATGCGAATGTAGATGTACCTGGAGAGTAAGTGGGGTAAGCTAAATAACAAACAGTGCTCAATAAGAGAGAAGACTCGCTCAAACACTAAACATGCAAGTATTACCTAAAAAGTAGAAAAATTCTACACATGTAGTAGTAAACCGAATTGTAAAGCATTTAATGGAAAGAAATGAAGACATGATTCTTGTTCATAAAAAGTGGGTGTAAACAAGTTCCATATCCGATATCACTTAAAAATAGATTCATTATTCAACAAACTAGGAAATTAGCATTCTTATAAAAGACACTTCATAAAAAGGGAATTCACAAATTTGTAAATAAATATCATTCATTCATGCAATGGGGTTTAACAAGAGAGTTACCATAACAACTTGTAATAAATATAAGTCATGGTTCCATTTAATCCATTCTAGCTAATAATATGAATCTAGTGACTGAAACTCTCACCCTCAAGGTGATGTGAACTATTGTGGTCACAATGGCCGTTATAATCTCCATTTAATTCCATCAAACCAATAGTAAGTGTTTTTAAGCCATCACCAATTGTGACTACTTTAGAACTTTATACTTCGTGATGCTGACCACTCTGTTTTGGGTGGGATCATGGCCACACCACTAGATTTTGTCACGCGGACCACTCTCTTTTGGTAGGCACACTACCACACCACAGCTACTCATGGCGTGGACCACTTTCTTTTGATGAGCATATAGCTGCATCATCGCTTTTGGATCGATTAACGAATTTGTTCACGTCACATGTATTCAATAGATGAGCATATTCATACTATTTACTAAATGCAATCCAATCCCAAGTCTTTCGATAAGAATATGAAATTTCTATTTATCTAATATTCAAGCCACATTTAAGGTATTAGCGAAGCTCCCCACTTACCTTGACTCGCCTCGACGCCTATAACAACTCCTGGTACGCTCGGTGCCCAATGTGAACCTTTGCGTGACACTATACAACCACAATACATATTATCGATAAATGCTTTAATTTAAAGTTAATTAAATATTTCATTTATTTGTCTTTAAGATCCACTAGTGTGGATGCCGCTTGGTCCCCTGTTGCCCGAGTCGAGGGTCGAGGGGTAGGACCCTGTGGGTCTCCCTAAGAGACGCGTCAATGAACCCATTTAAAAGCAAATATTTTTGCTTATTTATGATATATATTATTTTATTATATTTTATTTTTATTTTTAGTTTTATATATTTTTTTTGGTGTAGACTCGTCAACTAGGGGTTGTTTAGCACATGGTATAATGTCCACGGGCCAAACAGACCCTTGGATGTGTTGGACAGGAACTTTCGTCCGTACCCAACACACGGGCTGCCCCTAGGCCCCCGATGTCCTCGAGAGCGGTGCTAGGATGTCCCTGCCGGCGATCATGGGGGTGGCTCCAGTGTCAGCCTTCCCCTCTCCTGTTAAGAGGTCCTGTTAAGAGGCCCCCTTTTAGGACAGTGGATGCGACAGTGATGTCGTTGTCTTCCTCCGGGAGCGGTGATGTCGTCGTTCATTTCCAGCTATGTCGCAGTGGCGTCGCCTTTAAATGGGTTTCTCTTCTTTTTTTCAAACCCAACATTTTTAAACCATTAGAACTTCAAAAAGGTAGCACGATGAAGAAAATGAGGTGAAAGTTAATTTCTATGTGGTGTCTCTTTGAGTTAACAAGTCCAACTAGTTTCAATTCCCTTCTTTCTCAACTTGTTGATTTTGAACAAAAGAGGCTAGGGTTTACAATTTTATTTTTTTATATTAGGGCTAATTTAGTGTAGGGTTTGGGAGATTACTAAATTGCCCCTAGGGCGGGTCTATTAAGTTTTTGGGTCATCACAGTAAGTGTTGGTGGTGTTAAAATTTGTGTCACTTTAAAGTGTGTCACATTAATGCATCATTCATTTGATCACCCTCAAGATAGCTGATAAGTGATTATTTATACATATATATAGGGTTAGTTTAATTATATATTTAGTATAAATATCTCTAAATGAGTTCTAATTCATGGTATTATTCCATTTTTCAGAGAATTAAGGTGTAAAGGAAGGAATTGAGGAACAACGAGAGTAAACGAAGTACAAAACCCCAAAAATACATTTGGCAATGTGGCTATATGTGTTGATGTTGTGGGCACACAAGGTATGGCGTAGGAAGGAAAGATACGGCGTGGGAGAGAAGAAAAAGTGAACTAAACCAACTCTGGAGGTTCGGTGCAGTGGCGACGCTATGGAGCATAAAGGACGGTGCTGGGCAAAGTAGTGACAGCGCTGGGGCACCAGGGAGCAAGAAAATACATATGCAGTGGCAGTGCAGTAAGCTATAAGGCACAATGCCGAACAATAAGTTACAGCGCCACACAAACATGAAATTGAAAGTTAGAGTATTAGTTCGAGTTAAATTATAAAGTAGGGTTTCTAATTGTTATTTGGGAGTATGAATAGGTATTAGGATGTGGTAAACTCACCGCATACCAAATTAGAGTAATTTAGCATAGGTTTTACATTGAGTTTGAGTTTTAAGGAGTTAATGTGAAGATAATATTGAAGACTTAACGTTTGCAATTCAAGCTTGGTTTCGTTGATTAATTCAAGGTAATATTTATATTCATCTCTAATTTGTAATGATTTCCATTATGAATTATGATATATGTGTTTGAATGAAGTGTGAGTAGTTTATTTATCTTAGGGATCAATGGATCTTATGATATGAATGTTATGCTTTAAATAGGAATAAAAAGTGATAATAAAAAGTGCAATTGTTAGAATTTGTATTGATTCTAAACGTAATGCTTTAGACATCTTGATCACGTGTTTAATGAACTTGGGCTTTAGAAGTTATTATGGCCATTAAAGCTTTTAGTCCGGACATGAACGGTACAATCGTAAAATATACAACATCGAGCGATAGTTGTTGATTAGGGAGGCATGTATAGTAAAATTAGTTGGTTATGAATCTAATGATTTGGGACTTAAAGCAATGTGGAGCTTATGTTATTTACACCAATAAGTGGAGTTCTAGTTTGCACATTAGAATCTTTTCCATCACGACAGTGGGTTGAAGTGGATTTTAAGTAAATCTATCTATTCAAATTAGGCATTGCACACAACATATTGAGACGTAAAAATGAATACATAGCATAGTATTAAATTACCTAAGTGAAGTTGTGAACTAAGTTATCCTCAATATAAGAGTTCAAGTAAAGCTTAATTTTATTTTTAGATTAGCTTAGTTAGTATAAAACTAATTAAAAAATGAATTCCTTAACAATAGTTCAAGTTTAATAGGTAATTAACAACTAGTGCAAAAACCTTTCTCTGAGGACAATATCCTTGATCAACATAAGTTGATTACACTATTACTAAAAGCGAGCCATTATACTTGCGACACGCACATAAAGTTTTTGGCGCAGTTGTCGGGGATTGGTAGCCATTAGATTTACTTAGTTTGAATAGTTGCTAAGTTTTATTTCAAGTACTTTAATTTCAAGTTCATAAGGAAAAATAGGCTTAAATTTCAAGTTTGACTTTTTGCACTTGATGTTTTTGTGTTTTCTTTTCTGGGATACTTAGTGCATGCGTAGCAAGGGAGAGAAAGACCTAATGCCTTACGACACGAATATTGAAAGAACGAATAAATGAAAGAAAAAAAAGATTCGAGATGGCTGAGGAGCAAAATAGAGTGCAAAATAGAGTGCAAGGAATATAGAAACCAATAATAGGGTCGTAGTAATAACTAACCTGCAGGTGATCTGGTAGTGCAAAATAAAGTGCAAGGACAAAAATGCCTTCGTGAATACTTCAAGCTAGAAGTTTAGGAGAGTTACAACAGCGTGATGATGCTTCTAGCTAACACCATCGAGTTTGAACTGAGACCATCTCTCATAAACATGGTGCAAAATAGTCTATTCAATGGGCTACCCAATGAAGATCCAGTTGCACATGTTGAGAATTTCATAGAGAAGTGTGACACCGTGAACATCACCGGAGTTACGAAAAAGGTGATCAGGATGTGACTTTTCCCATTCTCACTAGGTGAAAAAGCCAAATCCTAGTTCTCAATGATACAAAACTTGAGATTAATTAGTTCAAGCAAGAACACACTTAGTTTCTTAGCGAGGCTTTGAAAAGATTCAAAGAGATGCTGAGGAGATGTCCGGGACACATATACGTGAAATGGGTACAACTCTAGATTTTCTACTATGGAATGAACCATAACATGAGAACGCTATCATATGCTGCATTAGGTGGCTCTCTACTTACCAAGGATGAGGATGGAGCATTGGATCTCCTTGATCTTATGTCTTAAGATTCTACCACCGATACTCGTTCCACAGTAAGGAAACTAGTAGGCATCTACGAGATTGACTCGCAAGCTGCAATTATGCACAACTATCAAATTTAAGCAGTCAAATGGCGTAACTTTAGATCGGACACTAAGGTCCAAAAGTAGCACAACAACCAATAAATCAGTAAGGCATGATGGTCAACCAAATGGACATACAACAGGGAATGGAACATGAAGACATTAACTTCATGAACAACCTAGGCTTCGAGAACAACTTCAGGCCGAGAGGAGTGGCTCCTCAACAGTTTTATCAAGGATACAACAACCCTGACTTTTCTTATAGAAATCTAGATAATGCACTTAAGTTACTCAAGGCCTTAATCAACAAGTCCAACAGGGGAAGCTGGGGCAGAGCAGATAAATGAATTCACTGAAATCAATAGAAAAGTATTTGCAAACCATGGACATGAGCAATAAATAACGCCATGAGAAGCATGAGAAAGAGATGGAATAAGTGAAACAAGCCATGAAGAGGATGGATAATGAGCAATCACAATCCATCAAGAACCTAGAGAAGAAAATTGGTTAACTTTTTATAGCCTTGAACTTGAGAAAAGAAATAGTATCCTAGCAACACCACTGATCCCAAGGAGAACATGAGTGCTATTCGCATGATGAGCACTACGATAACAAAGGAGCCAAGAGAAGACCAAGTAATGTATAAGCATGAAAAGATGCATAAGCATAATGCAAAAGTGAGGCAAGATGAGCTTGATGGTTTTAAGAAACAAAAAATCAATGCCTTGAAGAAAAAGAAAGGGAAGCAACAATGGAAGGCCAAGCAAAAAGATGAAGGACCTTCCGAAGAAGTCCCACAAGGCAATGACATCAAGTTGGTTCTGAAGAAACCAAAACTAAAGCTCAAGTGCATCCCGTGACTTTAACCAATCAAAAGGAGAGATCCTGGAGAGATAAGCATGGCAATAAACATCAACATGCACCGGTTTAGAAATGTCTTATATGATACGGGAGCCTCAATCAATGTCATGCCACTGATGGACATGATACAAGCTGCCTTGAATATCAATTGTCCCGATACCATGAATTTGCAAGTAGCAAATAGTAACTTGATACCTACTATAGGAAGAGTTTTGAATGTGCATGTGAAAGTAGGTAGATTCACATTCATCGCAAATTTCTTGGTCATGAACTACAATATGGATGATGATGTGTCTATTATACTTGGGCGACCATTCTTTAAGGCTGGTAATGTAAATTTGTACACAAAAGAGAGGAAGATCACGATGAGTATCGATGAGGGTGATGATGCTGATAAGGTTTTCTTTGTCAATGGTGAAGAAGTACATCTGAACGGCAATGACATTATAATCTCTGATTTGCAGATGGAGCTTCTCGATTCAGACTCAGACTAAACGAGTGAAAATCGTTAGGCTAATGACATTAAATTAAGCGCTGCTGAGAAGCAACCCATGGTTTTAAATTTTAAGTTTTTGAATTTCAGTTAGTAGTTAGTTATTTAGTTTAATAATTACAACTAACAAGTTTAAATTTTAACTTTCTAGAATTTGTGTTGAATGTGCAGGAAAGACTATTTGTCGGGTGATGATTCATCGAAATGGAAATGTTTCGTCAACTCAGGAAAGAGCGTAAATGAGTGAAGGAGTTCAAAGTGTTGAATGTAAGGTGCTGGGCAAATCAAAGATTAATTTTTATATTTTCATGAATTTTAAGTTGTCACGACACCTTGTGTTAGTTATACATAAAGTTGGAGGAACACAGGAGGAAAATTAGGAAAGAAAAATACGCGATGACATGGGTTGGGAGGTCGACATCATAGATACTACCCATGACATCGTGAGTGTAAGCCATAGCACCGAGATGGCAACACGCAAAAAAATTGAAAAAGCCCCACTGCGTCGTTGACGCAGTGACGGTGCTGTCACGGCGCCTTGCCTTATAGGCACGCGCCGGGGTCGAGTTTAAGGGTTTTAACTTCATTTTGCATGCATTCTTCACATTTGCACTAAAATCCCACCACAATCACCAAGCATACATCCTTCTAATGCTGAATTTTGATCATTCTCAAGTGAGATTGGTGAGTTCCTAGCGATTGAGATTGAAGAAACAAGTGCATTGTGGATTTGCACAATTTGGAGAGGTATGGCTTGGATTTTGGATTTTGATTCCAAAGAGAGCTAGGGTTCTAGTTTGATTGAAAAAAACTTGAAGGAGTGTTCTACACCAGATATTAATCCGGCATTGAGGTACATTTACAATTTTATCTAGTTATGTCTTAAATTTTTAAAATAATTATGATATTATATGAAGAATGTGGATTTGAGGTTGTATGATAGTTTTGCAAGATTGTGTGAATGTGAGCATTAATATTATCCATGGAGAATTAGTTAATGTATTTGTATTATTTGGCGTATGCATGATCCATGTTACATGAATTTTGATTTTTTAGGTGATTTGAAGGCTAAGTTGCATTGAGTTGTTGTTAGTTTCTTGAATTTGAAGAAATGGCAAGAGCAAGGAAACAAGTTACCCAACTAGAGAAAATGATTTTGAGGCATCTACCTCTAGAAATGATAAGGATGAAGAGCCTAGACCTTTTAAATTCAAATTCTTCATTTGTAGAGAGGCCAAGGACCGATATGTGAAAACCTTTTTTAGGGAATTCACTTTTGAAAGGGGAATTGATTTTCCAGCTAAATATGATAAAAGAGTGAACAAATTCATCAGGCATCGAAATTGGGAGCAACTTACTCAAGACTATAGGAAAAATAATGTTAATGGAGTGAGTGGGATTGTTTTTGAATTCTATGTTAATGCAAAGTTCTCGGCTAAGGATTAGCCAATGAAGGTGAGAGGGGTTCGTGTTACCTTTAATAGATCTAAGATCAATATTTCCTATAGGTTGGAGGAATTAAGCTTGCATGAAACCGCATTAGTTAAAAATGCATTAGTTATCCCAAGACAACAAGGATAGGACATGGGAGCTTAGAATGTGCTGAAGCACATTAAGAAGGGGACTGTTAGAAAGGTTTACAGGATGTGGCAACATTTTCTTGTTGCATCGCTATATCCCACCTCTCAGAAAGATAAGATCAACAAGCCGAAAGCAGCTTGTCTTTATGAGATTACAGAGTACGGGAAAATCAACATCGGGGTGATCATATGCACCAGTCTGAAGGATTCCATTATGTCGAAAAGGGATAACAAGTTGTTTCCTATATTAATTACTCAAATGCGCTTAAAGTTCGGAGTAAGGTTGAGAAATGACAAACAATATTATATAGAGGCCCAACCAACTATGGATGAAACTTTCATGCTCACATTGAAATCACCAGTTAGTTACCAAGACTCCGAGGAAGAGAGAGAGAGGGACGAGAGAGCTAGACTTTAGGCTGAGTTGTTGGCCAAAAAGCAAGAGGATAAGGCAACAATAGAAGCAACAATAGCATAAATAACCCAAGAACTAGAAGATGAAGAAAATGAAGAAGAGGAAGGGCAACATCAACAAGGATTTACTGAGGGCTACGAGTTTGTACACCTAGAGATAGGATAGCAAGACTTGGACGGTCTTGAAGTCTTTCCACCACCAAAGGTACTCGTATCACCACTAGTGGATTTGACTCCACGGCAGTAGAGGTTGTGGATAGCAGAGATGCGGAGACAGTATCAGGAAGATAGGGTGCTAAGATATGAGCAGGATATGAAAATGAGAGAGCAATACTGACGGGATGGGCAGTGTAATTTCATGTTGTTTGTTGACCATCATCAAGACATGACTAGATATAGGAGGAGTAGACGGTTGAGACATACTGATAGGTCAATTGATTTCTAGCAGCACCAGCATACGTGTTTGATTAGGATTTGATGTAGAGCATTAGGGTGGAACGTCCATTGACACGGTCCCAAGCTGGAGCTAATGATGTAGAAGACGATGATGACGCGAAATCCTGAAGTCAGTGTAAAAGGAATCCTTTAGACCTGAGGAGTTGAGAGTGACTTTAATACCATTTCTTTTTTTTAACATTTGGGATATTTTGCTACTTATTTACTTGTTTTAATTCTGTGTTTAGTTTAGTTATTATAACTTGTGTTATGACACATGTTTGTATGTTTAAGTGTTTTCATGTTTTAAGCTTGCTTTTAAACATTGAGGACAAGGTTTGGTTTAAGTTTGGGGGCATCGACACTACATACGCTATGGGAAGTGGTAAGATATGCTGAGAAATAAAGATAAACACTACACGTATGATCGTTTAAATTTTTAATTTGAAGCAGTTAAGGAGGAAACCATGATAGTGTATAAAATTTTATTTTATCTACTATATGAATGTTTTAGTATAGATTAGGTTATGTATAGTAATATCTAATAAATAAGTAGTTCATTTGCATGTTCATGCCTTTAATTGTAGATGAGTAAATTACAAGTATATTGTTGATATGAAACTCATGAATATGTTTTAAATTTTTGAAGAAAAAATGAAATGTAGCAAACAACGGTGTGATTAGAAACCTAGAGATAAGGAAGACATTGAACTTGAAATAAAAGCAAGAAACAATGACACATCTTGTGGAAAAATTTAGATCGCTAAGGATTCTATAGTAAGTGTTAATCTTACTTGCAACTAAAAAGCAAATAAAGACTTAATGCAAAGAGGGGAAGAAATAGGCTTTTTATATTAGAAGTTGGAGTTAACTTACTCGATTTGGCGAAAGCGAGAAGTGCTAACAAGAGTTTTAGAAATAAAAAAAAGAAAAAAATGAGAGAATCCCACGAATTCTATAGGAAATGGAGCAGTGAACTTGATGGTTGGGAAAGTGAAGAAGAATAAAGTCCATAGGAAAATGAGTAGGGATTATTACAAAGAAAAAAAAGAAAAGAAGAAGAAAATGAGAGAAAAAGAAACGAAAAATAAGAAAAGAAGGCGGAAGTAAATTAAAACTCTTCAAATAAAAGATTTAGCTCGAGTACGAGTAGCTAATTGAGTTAAGTTTCCATTCCAACTATTTTAAGTCCTATAAACTCTTGAAATGCTAAATTCTACAAAATATGAGTTTGATCTATACTTATTTGTGAATTCTTGAACTTAATAAGAAATCATGAGATTGCATACTGGCTACTTGAGTGTTGAGATGAAACAAACTTACGAGTAGTGATGATTTTTTGTTGTGATCTACTTTGGTGTTTTGAAAGTGAAGTTATACATGTTGTTAAAGCTACATATCTTAAAAAAATAAGTTTTTGCAAAGAAAAACTCTTGAGTTGATTATTAACTTGAAACTTAGTGAATTGAAGGATACTCCATGAACAATTTAAAATTGAACGAGAACTAGTTATTATGAGACTTAGTAGAATACACATTTGCTCGAGACTCGCAAAATCCTAAGTTTGGAGGTATTTGATAAGTGATTATTTATACATACATTTTTAGGTTAGATTAATTGTACATTTAGTATAAATATCCCTAAATGAGTTATAATTCATGGTGTTATTGCATTTTCAAGGAATTAAGGTGTAAAAGAGGAAATTGAAGAAAAACAAGAAGAAATTGAGTAAAAATCCACAAAAATACATTTGGCGTCGTGGCTATATGTATTGACGTGTGGGCATACAATGCATAACGTGGGAAAGAAAAACACGACGTGGGAGAGAACAAAAAGTGAAGAAAATCAACACTGGAGGTTCGGCGCAGTGGTGGCGCTGTGGAATAAGGGACAGCGTCGGGTAAGGTAGTGATAGTGTTGGGGCACCAGTGAGTAAGAAAATGCATATGTAGTGGCGGTGCAGTAGGCTATAAGACACGACGCCAGGAAATAAGTGACAACGCTAGACATGCAGGAAATAGAAAGTTGTAGTTTTATTTCGAGTTAAATTATAAAGTAGGGTTTTTAATTGTTATTAGGGAGTATACCTAGGTATTATGATGTGGTAAACTCACCACATACCAACCATTAGCCATCATTAGAACAATTTAGCATAAGTTTTACATTGAGTTTGAGTATTGAGGTGTTTATGTGAAGAAAATATTGGAGACTTCATGTTTGCAATTCAAGTTTGACTTCGTTAATTAATTCATGGTAATATATATATTCATATCGTATTTGCAATGATTTCCATTATGAATTGTGATATGTATGTTTCAATGAAGTGTGAGTAGCCTATTTATCTTACGGGTCATTGGATCCTATGGTATGAATGGTAAGCTTTGAATACGAATAAAAAGTGATAATAAAAAGTGCAATGGTTAGAATTTGTTTTGATTCTGAACGTAATGCGTTAGACATCTTGATCACGTGTTTAATGAACTTAGGCTTTAGAATTTATCGTGGTCATTGAAGCTTTTATTCCGGACTTGAATGGTACAACTGTAAAATATACAATATCAAGCGATATTGATTAAGGAGGCACGAATAGTAAACTTAGTTTGTTATGAATCTAATAATTTGGGACTTAAAGCAATATAGAGCTTACATTATTCACACCGATAGGTTGAGTTCTAGTTTGCACATTATAATCTTTTTCGTCACGATAGTGGGTTGAAGTGGATTTGAAGGAAATCTGTTTATTCTAATTAGGCATTGCACACAACATATTGAGATGTAAAAATGAATATAAAGCATAATATTAAATTACCTAGGTGAAGTTCTGAACTAAGATATCCTTAATATAAGAGTTCAAGTAAAGTTTAATTTGATTTGTTAGATTACTTTAGCTAGTGTAAAACTAATTAAAAAGTAAATTCCTTAATAATAGTTCAAGTTTAATAGGTAATTAATAACTAGTGCAAAAACCTTTTATGAAGACGATATCCGTGATCAACGTAAGTTGATTACACTATTACTACAAGTGAGTCGTTATACTTTCGACACTCACATGATTAGTGCAATGTGTATCTCAAAAAAACTCCACATATTTAAATCAAAAGCCTTGAACTTATCCTCATTGTTTTCATTCGATTCATCGAGATAGTGAGGGATAAGCAGCTGTGGGTTTGTTCATAAGGAATTGAATCCATGTGAGGGAATTCAGTTGATTTGACATGATCAAACATTTGTTAGATCATAGATCATCATGTTGGTAAGTTGGGTTTTGAGTTTAAAGTTCAATTCATAGTTAAATGATGATTTCTCTATTATTGTTGTTGTTGATCACTGAAAAATGGTTTATACCTCACTAAAGGTCCTTCTTGATGTGTTAAGGGAGTGTTTGATGATGTTTTGGTAGTTTGTGGATGGATAATGGCTGCTGCCAAGTTCACTGTCAATACAATGCTAGGTGGAGCGTGCTCCCTCTACAATGCAGAGGAGCGCGCTCCGTTCATCAGTTGGGATGAACCCAGTTGGTGGAGTGCGCTCTACCAAGTGAAGGAGCGCGCTCCCACCCAAAAAATAGCAACTGTGTTGTGATTTGCTTATAATTTCTTGAGGTCTTAGGGACTGACTTAGAGGTTCTTAACATATTGTACTAGACCTATATTAACCACAAATAGTTTTGTGATAGGTGTTGGAACACTGAGAAATAATGAGTGTCCCGAAAAGTTAAGAAATTTGGAAACAAAAACCTAAACCGAGGTAAGTATGGATTCGCTTATTCATCAATGTTGCCTGGATATGTTAGTATATGTAGTTCATATAGTTTATGGACTTAATGGGATACTATGTACACTGTGATGTATTTACTAAATGGAAAATGGTATTTAATGTGATCCGCAAGAGTAACTTCTAGAATTGAGATTAGGTTATATAAGATATAGGTTTGATCTCCTAGCCTATATGTAGCCCCTACTCAATTAGATAGGCTACGTGGATTACATATTTACTATAGGATTTGGGATAGAACCAATGGACATTAATGGATTGGCTAGACAGCACATCAGCCAATGTGTTGGTTTAGCAATCGCATTAATGGTGTCAGTGGTTAATTGACCCTAGTTTTACAAATAAAATGGGAGTCACAATGTAATAGTCATTGACGGTTTGACTTACATCCGTTATTTATTAGATTATATACTTTTCATAATCCCGTTTGCTATTATTGGTGCATATTGTTCTTGGTTATTATAAGGAATGTTGATGGCTTTGTGAATCCTTACTTACAAAGCAAGTTGAAGAGCTCACCCTAATTAATATTTCAGGAATACCAAAGAGCGCTAGAACTATGGGATATAGAAGGTTTATGTCAGCCCTTTGTCATTAATACGACTGACCAGCCAGATTACCTTAATCCCCCGATAATTTATTATGCCTATACATTCTCTTAACTTTGACCTCAAAATGTTTTTCATTAAGATCCTTAATAAATCTGCATTACTAAATTGAAATCCTTAACGAAACTCAATTCATGAATTGTTCAATCGAAGCAAATTAGAAATCAAACATATTATTCTCCGTATTTTTGTAAAAATTTCGATAGCACCTTCCCTAAAAGTGGCATGCCAAAAAATTTTCACCTAATAGACATCAGAATTGGGTAAATGCCTAGAAGGATTCATAACTCCTCGCAGTTTACAATACATAGCAAATTTAAATTTATAACTAAACTAGAGTCTCCGATACTTTAGTTACACTTTTACCAATCCAAATAGACCAAAATTGAAACGTAAATCTCTCAACTTATTTTATACTAACTTAGGAGACTCTTATAACCATTCAACAAAACTTCACGCCCTACACTCACCCCAAGAATCCCAAAATAATATATATGAACAATTTACAACAAGAAATTAATTTAAATTTTGAAAACAATTACCATAATCTTCAAGCCTTGTTCATTCTTCCCTTGTCTTCATATTGAATCTGACATCATCACAAACGACTCGAAGATGACATGTAAGTAAATTCCTACATCGATCTGTACATATGCAATGGTTAGTCTGATACATAGAGACATGTAATTGCATTTCCAAATAAACAATAAGATATATGCGTAAACATGACATGCAATCCACTCTTTTGCAGTCTCCAAACTATACTCTGATGTCAACTTTCAAAAATAGTACAAAGACAATACTAAGAGATCATAAAATGCAGAGATAACTTATCGGCGTCAGATTCCACTAGTCTTATTAGACGTCGTAGAGGTAAGATTAAAACCTAGTTTCAAGCAAACTAGACTCTGAAAGAAGCTTATCCCCCTCACTCTCTCTATGTATCCATGACTAAAAGTGACAAAATGCAATGTAGACTATAATACAATTATAGGTATAAAGATATTCAATCGATAGTAAAGATCATTATAGGGTTTACTTACCGCCAAACCAACTCAAAGTTGGTTACTTGGTTACAAAGCCTCGACCAAAGTTTTTCCAGCTTTCACGTACTTTGAACCTATTCTTTAAGCTTCGTTCCGAGTGGTTTTGGGATCCTCGATGCTACCTAAAACCATTAAGAAATCCGGATAAGTTTCCCATTCGAATTTCTGAAGTTTTTAACCAATTTCTGAGTTATTTTGGCATTCTCTGGTCCAAAAACTTGAAATTACGCCAATTCAACCCCTCACATGTCTAAATCTCAATTTTGACAGCAAATTGTAGTTCGGAATAAAAAATTAACTTTAACTGGGCTTTTAAACAATTTCTCAAATTTCAGGCATTTTTTGGTATCATAGCATGTATTATGAGGAAAATCGTAGTATAAGTCCTTGAGAAATTCCAAATTCCTTATTTTTTTGTAGAAACCCCTCATTTCTATTTATTTTTCTAAAAATATTCGAGAAATTCCAAATTTCTTATTTTTTGTAGAAATCCCTCATTTCTATTTATTTGTCCAAAAATATAATTTTTTTATTTTTTCTCATTTTCTGGATTTTTTCCATTTTTCTTGCAATTTCTTTTTATTTTTTTCTTTTTAATTGTTGTTCGATCCAAGAACAGGACTTATCCGATCTGATCTAGGTCAAACCTCCCATTTTCTTTCTCGCCTCTCCGTTCGCACTCGATCAACAATTTTCTTTTTTCTCTCTCGTTGGGTTTTTTATTGGCCACGACGCTCTTGGGTAGGGGAGACCTCTCCATCGTTAACAACAACAACAAAACCAACATCAACAACACAACTATAACAACAATCAACGACAATGCAATAGCCAACAACATCATCAACAACCCAAGAACAATAGCAAAACCTCATAATAGATTTGTCCCTTCACCCCACCCCTCTCTCTTTCAATATCAATCTCAACAACAATAGCAAAACATCAACTTTCGAAATCTCTCTCAATCTCTATCGATTCTCTCTGTATAGAGATATAGAGGTGGCGGTGTTGTGTTGTTGGATACATATATTAGATTTCTTCGAGATTCCCTTCGCACGAATCTTGAGACAAATATAATAGTTCTATTTTCATTATATAATTTGATCTACCTCAAGATACGTGTTGCATATCTCGAGGTCGATCTTGTTGCTATTAACAAGATAATCACCCTGTCTGACTTATATAAGATCAATTATATTAATCTCCTCGAGATGTGTATCATGTATCTCAAAGTAGATCTTATGGTTTTTATAACAAACCATACAATCAATTGATGTTTTTGTGAAATGTAACGACACACATAACGAGGCATAGACAATCTCTCCAATAGCCAACTTTCAACCATTTCCTTCCCTGATGCTCACGCTATGAGTATCTCAAGGCGAATCCATGTTTTAAATAATTCAAATCAAACTATAGGATTCATTTATATATATTTATATATAAACTATATATTATATATATAAATATACATACACTTATGTATTTTTGCGACTATAAATTCGCCATGCGCGCCAACAACCATCCTCGGGCGTGCACACTATTGTACATCCCACACGTGTTGCCTTCAACCCGCGTGTCACTAGGCGCCCACCAATTTATTAATTATTTTATTTCATTTCCTGATTATCTCTTATTTTTAAGTCCAAATTAAATCCCAAAAAATACTCCAGCTTCACCAAAATTGGAGAAAATTCATCAACGCGCTCCAGCACTCATGGACATTGCATATATAATCAACTTGACCATATTTCACGACGAAATAATGTATAGTACATCCACTAGGCACACGACATACAAAATTAATATTTTAAACTTATGATCTCCGGTCCACAACACGTGGGTCCCACTTCATATACTTAAATCTCAAATTAAATCCAAAAATATTTAATTGGCATCGTTATCAAGTTTATAAAATTCTCGTATATCACAACTTAAGTGTATTGATCTTCTCTTCGATGTAATGAATCTTCTATTGTCTTATATATTTGTATTGAATTACAGTTTTGTATTATCACAAGGGTTGAGAGGTTTTGTATTATTGTGGTTTATTCCGGTTGGATTTTGTTTTGTATATCATGTATAATATCGCGAATGTTTTTTAATTTCCTATGTGTTTAATATTTATTTTATGTCGATATTCGATATACAATTGTGCTTATCAAGAGATTGAATGAGAGGCTGCTGGCCCTAGTTAAGTCTGGCTAGATTATCGGAGCTTAATTAGGGTTTCAAGCCAAGTATCGCCCTAAGTGGGTTAGGGGATGCTACATGAATCGTCACAATTATCTATTGGTGGAGTAGGTTCTCGTTGTGGTCTAACTCGAGGAGTATTAATTGAAACTCCCGTTGGCCTAATTGGTGTAGGTGGGACTTTGAATTTGGTTTTGGTTATCTCTATCATCACTGCCTTTCCTTTCTCCTCTCTTAAACCTCTACCTTTTCCACTTCTGGTCATTTTTCTCAAGTCAAATAACACACGTCCAAATAGAAATTTAAACATATAAATCATTCAAACCAATTGTAGGAAACAATTTGGTCGAACTCAAAATAACTCTACATAATCAGGGAGAAATTCATTTGAAAAGCTAGTTTGAAAATCAATAGAAAACTTAAATAAAAGAATCGACATCAAAGTTTTTACTCATTATAAACTTATATTTGGTTTTTCAAATCTTTCATAACAGAAAACAATCTTGCGATAAATTCAAGTCTTTCTAAAACAAAACACACCCTTAAGCTCATTTAAAACTTAATTTCAAACCAATTGCATAGAAAAATCTTGGAATCTATATATACCAAAATTTCAAAAAGAAAATTGCTTTATAAATCAAGAATCATCGAATTCACTACTCATATTCTATTGAAATCAATGAAATCATTTATCAATAGTACTAAAATGAATTTCAATAAACAATTTTCAAAATGAATTCTTCAACAAAAATATCCAAAAATTCATCAAAAATAAAAAATTTTAATTTAAAAAGCTAGGATTTGTTCGTGATTACCTTCTTGAGAAGGAATCCCTCAAGATATAAACTCTCGAACTCCTCTAAATCTCATTTCCAAGCTTCTACTCAAAGTTCCTTTGATCAAGCCCTAGTATGGCTCTACAATCTCAAACTCGCACTCTTTTAGGTTGAATGAAACAAGACTGAGGTGAAATATCACTTAAATATACTAAATCTAGCTTAAGAAGGTTGTATCTAGGCAAAAGTTTGGTCTTTGAATCAAGAGGGTGCGATGGTTGGTGTGCGATGGTTGGTGTGTATGTAATGAGTTATGTATAGCTAATTGGGGTTTTTATTTTTAAAACCTATATTTGGCCCCTGCGAATCAAGGTTATAAGTGGATTCATTGGTGATTCGTGTAAATCGGTGAAAATGCAGTTATGTGTATCACCAATTTTCCCAGCGAATCCTCTTTATAGGGTCGATTTGTTACTGAATTGCTATGTTTGAATTTCACTAAAACTTTTGCTTACTGTTACCGATTTGGCTATCGATTTATACTATAAACTAACATCCTCAAGATTCGTTAGACAATTAATAATGTTTTCCAGTTAAATTCATATTTATCATATATATCACTTATAATAATTAATATAAAAGTAGAAATGACTAAAAAGTAAAAATATTGAGTAGGATATGTAACTAACTAATAATTTTATTACTTTATTAATTAAATAAATAGACAAATAATATAAATTGCATAAACGCCATAATATCTTTGCAAGAAAGACATAACAACTCGATTACCCCCTCATTTGATGCTACTTCAGAGCTTAATTTCTGAAAATATATCCAAAACGAGGGTCAAAAGGTGAGAGATTAAAAACATATTATACTAATATAATGGAAATAAAGTAGAATATGAGTTATCTCCCATATAGCACTTTCGTTTGCCATCGTTGGCTCGACTGAACAATTCTAATATTAAATCAGATCTATAAACTTGAATTTAGGATTGTTCACTCTAGTGTCATTCCAAAAAATAATTGTTCGACCCTTAACTCTTAATATGATTATTTTTATGACCATGGGTATCCGCACCCTTTTGGGTACAACTAATCCCATGGGGTCAAGTTGGTCACACCAAACCCATTGACCGGGAGAGTCCACCAAGAAATGATTTCATTATTGATGCAAGAACTCAAATATGCCACCTCCTTCTCTTGACAAAAAACGCGCATGTCAAGTTCTTACCACTCTGCGGCCTCTACAGGGTGGTATTATTTTATTTAGAATATCCATGACAGTTTGAGAAGTGGCTAAGAAAGCGCATCCTAAAATTAAAGGATGATCTTTATTGACAAAATATGGCATAAAAAAAAACCTATGGGTAAAATATACTTGTTCACTTAAATTGGTACATTCGTAACCACTCTTGTTGGTTTGATTGAAAAACCATTTGGTAAAGGAACTCATTCATAAGCAAGTTCATCCAACTCTAATTGAGTATGTAGAAAGAAGTGAATTGGCATGAGATTTGCATTAGAAATCGTATCACACTGAGATTTAAAATACTAAGCCCATTTAATTTTTATATTCAAATGTATATCTCTATGATCATTCAGCTTTACAGGACCTAAACTCAGCTTTTTCTTCTTATTATTATTTTTAACATTAAAATTCTTTGGCTTATTAATACTTTTTCCATTCTCCGATTTTTTAACTCCTCATTCCTGAGTTAATTTTTTATTTCATTTGAAGTGTCTTTAACTTGTTCTCATTTTTTCGGTTTCCATTATTACTGCATTAATTACATATATTCCAGTGCTTAGATTTTCATAATGATTTAATTATAAAGAAACATTATCATTAATTTTTTATCAAGTAATTCATCAAAATCATCATAATTATCCTCATCATTGAATTTGAACGTGACTATTTTGTCTTCAAATTCCATAGATATCGTCCATTTAAAGACATCTAACTTAGTTTTAGCTATTTTAAGAAAACATCTACTTAATAATATAGATGGAGAATTAGGTGCCATTGAATCTCCCATATTTATAACATATAAGTCAGCTAAAAATACTAAGTTATTTACTTTCACTATAACGTCTTATAATAATATATATGGTTTAATAATTTTATTACCAGCTTAAGTAAGATTAATAGGTGTATTAGTCAACGATCCTATTTTCAATGAGTCATATAATTTAAGTGACATCACATTAATTGATGCTCTGAGATCACACATAACAAATTTAATAGAAAAAGTTACTATTGTGGTAGGCATTTCAAACATTCTTGGATCGGAACATTTTTAGTTATTTTCTTTTTTTATTAAAGCTGACACCTTTTTTCCCTAAGTTTTCTTTAGATTCCTCTATTGTTTTATTTTTATATTTTAGAGAATTCTTTCAAAAGTTCATCATAGTTTGATAATTGCATAATCGATTCCATCAAAGTTTTATTAATTTACATTTTCCTAAATGCTTTAGAAAATGTCTTCATTAATTTCTTCCTTCCTAAAATCCGCTAATTGTTGTGGAACAGGAGAAATAGAATACATATCTTCATTTAATTTATCAGGAATCTTATTATCTTTTTCCTTATTAACTATTATAGAAGTTCGTAAAGACTTTTCATAGGCTTCAACTCTGGCTAAATACCATGGGTACAACTTTTAAGGAAAATGTGTATATTTCAATTGTTCAGTCATTCATTCTCTAGTAGGAATGACATTGGCCATCACCTCTTCTTCTTCTTATTCTTCTTCTTCTTCTTCTTCTTCTTCTTCTTCTTCTTCTTCTTCTTCTTCTTCTTCTTCTATTGTTTTCTGTATTTTCTTTTTCTTTCTACCTCTCATAGGTATCATTTCAGGTATATAAGTCTTTTTTTCATTATGACAAAATAAAACATTAACCTGTACTTGATTAGTAGTAGTAGTCTGAGTGGATGCTTTAGTTTGATTAGTTAGTCTATTAATTTGTAAGTTCATCTAACTTAATTGATTTTTCAACTCATTAATAGATTTATCAGTTTTAACTTGATATTGAGAAATTTGAGTGTAAAATTTTGACAACTATGAGTCACAAAATTATGCAAGATTTGCTCAAAATTTGGTTGTATAGGTTGAACCATTTGTTAAAATTATTAAATTAGTGTAGATTGTATATGTGCTTTTGATCTATAAGTAGTTTAATTTTGACTTTGTGGACCGTAGCTAAGATTTGAATGTGGTTTTCTAGTATATTAACTATTGTTATTATATTGATTCCTGGGAATACCAAAAAATTGGTTCATAACTACATTAACCTCTCCAGTATTATCTTAATGTAAAGTAGGGCACATATCCGTATGATGTCTAACTTCACTACAAAATCTACATGGTTTTACTTGATTAAATGTGACGGCCTCAAATTCTAAGACAAATCGGGCATAGCGACGTCGCCGAAAATGTCACCAGGTCATGCCATGTCACCTGCACAGTTATTCATGACGGCTCGCGAACTAACCATTTAACGATCCGACTTACTCAATTTCGATGTTTAAATGATTACTTTGTCGAAATATACTAAGTTATAGAGTTTTTCAACTTAATTTGTCTGTTTTGATTTATTTAAGTTGTTTTAATAATGAAAGTCTTAAAAGTATGCAAATAAGTAATGCAAACAAGTTTTGTATTTATTAACAAACCTACGCGGTGAAAATCCAACAAAAGGATACGATGTATATCAATAAAGGCGACTAAAAGGTATAGTAAGTGTGAAATTCGAGAATTTCATAAACTTTATTAGGATGCCAATTAAGTATATTTAGATTTAATTTGGGATTTAAGTATCCGAGGTGGGACTCACAAATTACGGAGCAGAGGTCATAAGTAAAAATATTATTTTTATGTGCTGCATGACTAATAGGTGCATTATATTGTATTCGACGAGAAATAGGGTCAAGTTGAAGTGTTATGCGGTGTCCGCGAGTTTCAGAGCGCGTTGTGAGTTTTCTTCAACTTTTGAAAAATTTAGGGTATTTTTTGGGATTTAATTTGGACCTAAAAATAAGAGATAATCATGAAACTAAATAAAATAATTAATAAATTGGTGGGTGGCTAGTGACATGCATGATCGAGGGTGACACGCATGGGATGCATAATAGTGTGCACGCCTGAGGGTGGTCGTTGATGCGCGTGGCGAGTTTATAGCTAGGAAAATACATAGATGTATATTTATATATATAATATATAAAAATATATAAAAATGAATCATATAGTTTAAATCGAATTAAATTATACATTAGATTCATTTCGAGATACGTATAGCACGGATCTCGAAAAAGTGAATGGGTTAAACTTTTGATGTTGGTGGGCATTGTTATGCATCGAGATACTTGCCACTACATATTAAAGATAATCAATGTAAAAAGTGCTATGAGTATGTTATGTTAGTGTTACGTAAGGAATCTCACCTTAAACTCATGTCATTTGGATAATTCTCGAGATTCATGCGCGTAAATCTGGAGAAAAATTTATAACTATCCTTAAGTAAGACAGTTAGGTGGTGATCGATTTGTTAATAGCTATAAGATTGACCTCGAGAAAGATCAAAATATATAATGAAAATAAACCATCAGATATGCCTTGAGTTTCGTTCAATGCGAATCTTAAGGAAATTTAGTATTTATCCCTAACCTAAACAACATCGCCTCATCAAGTTGTCGATTCCCATAGTGAATTAGAAATAGAGGGAGAAAAAAAGAGAGACCGAGAGAGAAATCTCGAAACAAGGAAGAGGCGATGATAGGTAAGGTGAGTTGAGGTGTTCTCGCCACTATTGTGTTGTTATTATCATTGTGTTGTTGATGTTGTTATGTGGATGGAACAGAGAAGATGGGAGGCTCACACGAACTGCTAGGCAGTTTGTCTAAGGAAGGAGATGGCAGGGGGTGTGTTAAACCCAACCCTAAATGGAGAAAAAATTTTAATTCAACTGGTGAACAGAGCAAGGCCAGGAAGAAAATGGGGTTTGATCCTTAGACCGGACATAACCTGGTCCGGTTCGGGGGTCAAACCCCATTTCATAAAAAATAAAATAAAAGCTGGAATTTGGAAAAATTCCAAAATGGAGAAAGAATTCAGAAAAACTATATTTTTGGGCTAAATCAGTTGAAATTATAGATTTCTATGAAAATGTGATCGAGGATTTATAAGGGGTTTTTCTCGTAATACGTACTACGATACCGAAATGTCCAAAATTTTAGAAAATTATTTTAAAGCCTAGTCAAGGTAAATTTTCAATGTCGTACCACAATTTGTAGTCGAAATTGGAATTCACACACTCGAGGAGTTCGTTTGAAGTAATTCCATTTTTTCAGGACTTTAGAATACCAAAATAACTCCGAAATTGGTTGAAAACTTAAGAAATTCGAATAGGAGACTTATCCGGATTTCTCAATGGTTTTAGGTAACGTTGAGAATCCAGAAACCACTTGGAACGAGCCTCAAGGAATAGGTTCAAAGTACGTGAAAGTCGGGGAATGTTGTGTGATGCTTCGCAACCAACTTTGAGTTCGTTTGGTGGTAAGTAAACCCTATAGTGATCTTTATTATGTATTGAATATCTTTGTACTTGTAATTGCATTATAGTCTGCATTACATCTCATCATTCTTTGTCATGCATGCACGGAGAGAATGAGGGGGGATAAGCTTATTTCAGAGTCTGGTTTGCTTGAAATTAGATTTCAATCCTACCTTAAATGCTGGCTAGTGAAACTAGATCTGGAGTCAAATGTCAACAAGTTATCTATGCATTTCATGATCTCTTAATACTGTCTTTGTTCTATTTTTGGAAGTCAACATCTAATTATAGTTAGGAGACAAAAACAAAGTAGATTGCATGTAATGTTGGCGCATATATCTTATTGATTATTTAAAAATGTAATTACATGTTTCCATGTATACTTACCTGACTTCTTAAAGTTTTTTATGATGATTTCAGATTCTATATGCAGAAAAAAAGGACGAATAGAGAAGACTCGAAGATTGTGGTGATTGTTTTCACAATTTAAAGTAAATTCTGATTTTAAATTGTTTATATATATATATTGTTTTGGGATTTTTGAAGTGAGTGTAGGACGTGAAGTTTCATTGAATGGTTATGAGAGTCTCCCAAGTTAGTTTAAATTAAGGTTGAGAAGATTTATGTTTGAATTTTTGTTTATTTCGGGTTCAAACATTTGTAACTAAAGTATCGGAGACTCTAAGTGAGTTTTTTTAAAAGTTGAACTTTTCATATATTGTGAACTATGGGGAGTTGTGAGTTATACTAGGTCTCTCCCCAATTATGTTGTCCATTAGGTGAAAGTATTCTGGCAGGCCACTTTTAGGGGAGGAGTTGCCAAAATTTTTACGAAATATGAAGAATAATCCATATGATTTCCCAATTTGCTCCAATTGAAAAAATCATGAATTGAGTTTCATTGAGGATATAAATTTAGTTTTGGAACCTTATAAAGGATTGAAATAATTATTATTTTGAGGTTAAAGTTGAAAGAATTGATTAGGTTAACTAGGTTATTAGAGGAGATAATCTAGGTCAGTCAGTTGTCTTAATGACGAGGGGGATGACAGTAAAGGTCAATATACATGTATCAAGAAATATATCTCCCTAAATGATCCCAAAAATATTATATACATAAATAAAAAAAACCTAAAAGTGAAGCTACTGTGGATCTTTAGTTCGGCTCGTCGTATGATCTACAACTTGCTAAAAAAAACAATGACAAGTTCCTGTGAGTAAATCCCAAAGAAATTCAGTTAGTATTCACAAGAAACCCAAAAAAATGGCTACAACTTATGCAGATAAAGTAAATAAACGAAAATTTAAAGCATGAATATAAGTCCCTAAGATAATCAAGAATATGGAACGCGAATGTAGTGTATAGCTGTCGAGCCCTGGGATGCATATACTAAATAGAGAAGGCCCAAGTTGCGAGGTAATCCACGCCTCCTCTTTACGGTTGAAACGAGGAGCACTGTTGGTCGGAAGGTAGACTTCTGCCCAATGCCTCGAAGGAGTTTGTGACAGAGGCAAGCCTCACACCAACCCGCTCTCGAGATCATCGACTCGCGGAGAGGAATCTCAAGTGTAGTCTAAGGTATGACCAACACCATAACAAGAATCATATCGTCATCTACGAAGGTGCTGGAAAGGGGTCATACCGTCCCTTCGACCATACACACAGATGCACATGGGAATAGAGAAAGTATGCAAGCCAAACTGGCAAAAAGTAATAGTGAAATAAGTAAATTACAAGGGAAATAAGTAAATCCTAAGCTGATTTTCTCGTGGGTTTACTTACCTCGATGCTCGTGAAAATCATTTCGAAATGACCAGCTCGCGACTCGAACTGCACACCCGACTAATATCTTAATTCCCTAGTGTCCAATTTTACCATTTTAAAATGTCTTAGTGTCACATTTAATGATTTTATAATGTAAGACCAAAAATTAGAATTTTAGTCCAATTTTTAGTTATAGAACACATTTCGAGTTACACTGAGGTGCCAAACGCTCGATAAAGTCTTGAAACCTATTTTCTATCTTTTTCCAATTTTTTCATATTTACTTTGATTTTTCTAAACTTTTCCATAATTTTATACTTATTTTTTCTACTTTTATGTAATTTATTATGTTTAAAACTAATTTAATTTTATATTTTTGAAATATATATATTTTTTATAAGGGTTGGGCTTGAAGCTTGGGTCTTGGCCGGCTCGACCCGACTCGCCTGGGTCTAAGCCGGCTCGGCCTGGCCCGGTAGGGGTAGCTACGCCCAGCCCATTTGGCGAACTCCACCCCCATCTTCAAAATCATCTCTCCAAAATATGAATTCGTCTATTCAGAGACGAATTTCATATTTTTTTATTTTTTCTTTTTCAATTCAAATCAACAACAACAACTTATACAACAATAAAAATATCCTAAACAACTCAACAAACAACACAATACCTCCATTAAAACTCTCAAAATCTCTCAAAAAAGATCTCAACAACAACAACTAAGACTTACCTTGGTCTTATAAGGTTGTCGTCGCGAGAGATGGTGATTCCAGAGCCGAGTGAGAGACCGAGAGTGTCGTGGGAGAGAAGAAAGCTTGTGAGAGTAAGACGTGAGCTTGGTAGTTTGGGGAAGAAGGAAATGAAATGAGAGGGGGAGTTAAGGGTGAAAATCATTGGAGAGGGAGAGTGAGACAGAGAGTGTGTATGTGTGTAGTGGCAACATGTGAGCCATTAGATTAGGTGGTTAGGTGAAGTGGTGTCGAAATCTTGTGATGGAGATAGAAAACTTGTTTAAGTTGTGGATGTGGTTTAATTAGGTGTCACTTACCCATTTGTTTCCTTCACTTGTTTATCCAAAACCTACATCCCCTCAATCTCTCTCTTTCAATCACAAAACAACACTGGTTGATGCCCCTTTCATATCCATAATCTCATTTATTCTAATTGGTAACTTAGGCTAGCTTAAATCAAATTAATTAGCTACTATAGCCTAAGAAATATTTATATAACTAAATAAATTCATTAAGCCTTAATTTTAGTATAAGTTACAAGCCCATCCCACAACTGTGTTATACGCATCATGATGTATCTCAAGCTCGTAGTAAAACTCACGTACAACACGACGATAAAAATCTTAACCTTAGTGTGAAATGAATATTTAATAATAATACAATAAACTACCATGCATCACACAAAAATAACTATAATTTACCTTGCTAGGCATGTCCTATACTTTTTCGCAACGTCTGCGTGGGTTTGAGCTTAGGGTCCTAATATGTAATTAACTAATTAATCAAGATTAATTAGAGCGGGTCGTTACATTTGATCTATATTTTAATAACAACTTAACCATGCTAGATAACTCAAACTTTTCATCAAATGCACGACTTCTTTTATTATTAACTTCATAAATTCTCTTCCTTGTGGCACCCCCGCACCCCAAGTCCGCCGGATGAGCTACTATGCGCGTCTCGTAGTGCAACCCACGTCATTGCCACGTTAACACTCCTTGATGTGCGTGCTAGTCATTGTATTCTTTATATTATTTGTTAAAATTTAGAGTCTTTTAGTTCAAATTAACCATTTACAAGTGTGGCTTATATTTTTCAGAGTTGCAAGTAGGTAACTAGTAAATTTACAACGGAAGTCTTAAAGTACATAAACATTGATTTTCATTAACTTTTAAGTTTTATAGAGCATCAATCCTACTGTGGAAAACTCGAAATAGACTACACTATATATAAGGCGACAAAAGTAAATATATACAAGTGTAGGCGTCTCATAAGTTTCCCACACACCCAAAATATATAACAAAATATGTAAATACAAACACCTACGAGTAGTGTGCCGAACAGTGGGCGAGTTCAGAGATAGTCGCCAAGAACCCCTTTACCCTTACTCATAGAAGTATCTGCACTCAGCCATCACAAGTTTACAGATGACGAGTCCAATAAGTAAGATCTCGAGAAAATTCATTAAGCATTCATATGATATAGTAAAGAAAATCCAATAAATACTATTAAATAAACATGCAGAATGTAAACATGTAACTGTAAATGGATCATCGCATATGTAAATAACAATAATGTGTAAACGTGTGTGCCCGTCTCGACTAGACTATACTTATGATTTCCTCCCCAAGATCCCTCCAGTGGGTGCACCCAATTGGTCTATCACCTTGTCCTTTAAATGGCGAGTGTAGACCATCGACGCACTGACACATGTACCGACAAAGTAGCTTAGGTCGTTATTCACCGAGTACTCTTGATACACATGTTATGGTCTAGCGTGCCATAGAAACACAACGGAATACCCGATGGGAGTAAACTCAACCAACCGTTCAAACAGCGACACAAACATAGATAAATGAAGTAAATAAGGAATAGAAAAAATGCATTGAACAGGATAAAGTAAAAACAGTAATGGAAGCAAGTAAATACTCAAGTGACGTTCCTTTGGGTTTTGCAAACGTCAGTACGCGCTCCGACTTCTCCTGACTCGAATGCGACCCTGCCTAGCTCTCGGTACCCGAGCTACACTCTTTCAGTCTATTAAAGTCAATTAAGTGTGTTTATTATGTATTCAGATTGCTTGAATATGTTTTAAATTGATATTTCCAAATCAGCCCCTAAAGACAAAATAAGGTCTCAATTTCAGTAATGTGTTGCAACTCATTTTTAGGCATGAAATTCTCCAAATCTCGAAAACTTTCATAGGTAAAAATATTTTTATCTTAGCTTTCCAAAAAAGGTTTGGTTTGCGAAATTTCAATTTAAAATGAGAGAGATATCACAATTCTACAAAAAATGACTCGAATTGGAACCTAATCCGACCAGCATACTTAGAAAATTTATTTCTCTCAATCTATAGTTTCAAAAATTGTGATTTTTGGTTACAAGGTAGCTAACATACTCAATAACAATATACTAAAATATAATTTCATTTGGTTAAGTAATTAGGGAGGTATACCTTTTAAAAATTTAGTTTCAAAAATCTCGTAATGCATTCAATCACCTATTTGTTAAGTACTTTTGGACATGAAAACATTTGAATTACAAAATTTTCAGAAGGACAAAGTTGTTTCCTTTTGAGTTAGCTTTCCAATGCCACCAAATTGGGTCAATTTCGATTTAAAAGGAGGAAGTTATGACTAAATTACATAGGCTGGTTTATAATACAACATGCAGAAATTCTAGTTTGGTCTTTCAACTTCAAAAATTCATATCTTTTTTATTTCAAACCAAATTAAGAACTTTATAACATCTGGATTATCAGCTTAAAATGAGGAATCCAAATATGTAAACCAAACTCAAAGACTCAAACATCTACCCTCTTAAAATGACTAAAACCCATATTTGATTTCAAACTTGAAATATAAAGATGTGTACCTAGGGTTAATGACACTTTGATTTAAGCTCCAACTCTCCTTGATCTCCCTGAATTTTTCAACCAAGACCCTCCTCAATTCTTCTAATTTTTCAGCTCTAATTTATATGTTGAGCTCCTCCACTAAGTATAGGCCTTATATACTTATATTAGTAAGTGGATTAATTAGCCAAATCTTTGATTTACTATTAGTTAATTACTTGGACATGTGTCCTCTCTCAATGCCACTTGTCCCATATGAAGCCACTTGTCCCACATGAAAGCCACTCATTTTTTCTTGTTATATGTATTCTAAGATCATCACTAGGTTAATCAAAGGTTCAATTAATTCCTATCCAACTATACGCATTTGTAATCAATTGATTCAATTAATTTGACTTAGGCACTTTTATATATATGTAGGCTATTTAAGGTTTTAATTTGGCATACTACCGCTTCCCATAGTACCCAATTACCTGGCACACAGTGCCGCGCATCTCGACACGCATCTCGAGGCATGTCAATCCTTAATGTACTCGATTATTAGGACTTAGCCTAAAGTTTGATTATCTATTTTATGCAATATTCACCCTTGTTCTAGTCATTTTATTTAAGTAAGTATTATAAGATTTAGTGTACCCGTACTACACCTACCAGATACCTGCGTTGACACACTTTATAAGGCATTTAGCTGTCACATAGTCTCACACAGTATGGTAATATAAATATACACATGCGATATGTTATGAAATAAAAAAATAATTAACATCGCAATTATGCAGCCAACAGACACAAATAACGATTTAAGCCCAGCCAGGTGTGTTCTAGCCTATCTAAGGCATACACGTGGGCTTAATCTGGTGTCCGAGAATGAAAATAACATAAATAATGGTGTCAATAAATATTAGGCAATTACATTCCTTGATGTCTCGTTCTTTTCACCATATTGCTTAGATTGTTTAGCTATTTTATTAATTGCCTCTTTTGCTAAAGTTGGTGTTACATTGAATAAAGATCCACCATATATGGTGTCTAATAACCTTTGTTCAAAATGATAAAGTTATTCATAGAAGTATTCCAATAAAGCACTTTCAGTATATCTATGTTGTGGGCAAGAAAAATAAAATCTTTGAAAGCTATCCTAAAACTCATTATAGTTTTCATCATATTTCATCGTTACAATTGGGATTTGTTTCTAATAGAAACTAATCTTTCTTGCAAGTATGTATTAATCTAGGAAAGCCTTAGCATCTGAGCTCATGTAGTTATTGAATCTCGAGGAAGATAAAACAACCAATCTTGTGCTTGATCTTTCAGTGCGAAAGGAAAAGGCTTAAGTTTGACTGGTTCTAAAGTACCGTATTTAGGTTTCATCCCATTGACTTTATGTTAGTATTCTCTTTTAAATCTCCATGGGTCTTCATTATCTTTACCATAGAAGTTAGGTAAGGCACCAATGGATCCAGATCTTAGTTCAAATTCAGGAAATTCTTCAGGATAGGTAATGCACACTGGCTCGTAAGCTATGACATTTTGATTGACTTGCCTAAAAGTAAGTTCTCTATTATCATTATTATTAATGATATTATTAATATTATTATTATTAGTGCCAGCTTCCATTATGGTAGCTAGGTGTTCCCAATGTTGTTGTTGTCTTAAATTACGACCGAAAGTCCTATCCACCTCAAAATCAAACGAATGTAAATATCATGTGGAATTAGGACGACGAAGTGTGTAGACCATACAACGTCTAAAACTCGTAATAAATTATGTAAGAATCCATGGCAACAACGCTAAAAATAGACACGTGTTGGGCATGTACAATAAGTCCCATGTATATTTCTATTATTTGTAGTAGTGGTAAATGTGGATCTTCTCCACAGGGATTTTTCAAACTTCCTAAGAGACAAAGTTTTCCAAGGGTTTTTATTATTTTACTTTAACTTAATTAAAATGAGAATTAAAAATATCTAAACAAACTAAAACAATCAAAGCAACTAATTAAACTAGTTAAACTAACACAATTCAAATACACTAATACTAAATATTCTAAATTCAATTAAATTCAAATCGAATCAATATAAAATAAATATCTAAAAAATATCCAAAATAATGCAACATAAACCCGTTTCAAATCCAAAATTAAAGTATAGTCATAATCATATTATAATCATATTATGAAATATCTTTTAATCATTAAACCTAAATCATAAGCAAGATTAATAGCCTTTATCAAACCGTCAGTTTTCTTTATATCAATGGAAAAGTCATAATCTAATTTTATCACCATTAGTTCTTCGAAAGCTCAAAGTTAACTAGTAGAAACAAAAAAAACATTACACTCTATGAAAACTTCTTATTACTAAGCCAATAATATCGGAATTAGTCGTATCAATATCAACTTAGAACACAATGCACCTAAAACATCTAAATGGTTAATGCTTTATATTAGATTTAGAACCTACATATCACAATACACATTCCAGACTGTGCATGCAATACAAAGTTTCTTGATTGTGATACAACAAAACAAATATGTTAAAATCGTGAATTGTCGTATACGATTAAGTTTAAAGCATGAAATACTAATTCTTCTTCATTATGTCTACATTATAAAACGGTTTAAGTTCATATTTAGACTTTATTTAGATTAATAAACTAATCACACATATTCAAAATAAACATTGTAATAAAATAAATAAAAGACATTAATGAAAAATACCTCTTATTGAATACTTGAATCTCCAACAAGTCTTCAAAAGCAAGAACAATAAAACTAAACTAGACTTCAACAACAACAACAACAACATAGCCTCAGTCCCAAATTAACTGGGGTCGGCTACATGGATCAAACTTTTCCATTGTGCTCGATTAAGTGCAATAAACTAAACTAGACTTAATTGAAAATAATTTAAAACTAAAAAGGTGGCTCCAAGAGCAATCAAGGACTATTAAGAGCACTTAATTTCAAATCCCTAGGTTCATATATATAGTATTCTAACTGGTACATATTCCAATCAAACTAAAATTCCTAGTTATAACCAAATATTCTCGTGGCCGAATCTTGATCGAATCCTTTTTCTCATCTAAATCGCTAAGAAAAATAGTGGAAATATGCCTTTGTTCTTCATCGATTTGGGTAGTGAATCCTAGTTTATTTTATGATTCGTTGATAATTCGCTAGACTACTCTGCTGGCGATATATGTAGCGAATCATATTGTAAACCTTGAATCGAAGTGGAATCATTATGACTTTGAATTGACAAAATTCTTTAATTTTCTTCCTTTTTTCTTCCATTTCTTCATATAACATTAATGTAACCTGAGATCACAAAACAAGTGAAAATCATGTGTAATATAACTTTTTACATCTAAAATCACCCTAAAATATACTATAAAACAATGTTTAATTATTGACTTATCAGAGCTTTCCTGGCTTGATATTTTGACGTTTTTGGCTGAAAAAGGGATGAACTTTCAAATTTTTTTGATTTTTGGGTCAATTGACCTATTTAAGTCAGTTTGTTCGGTCAGATCGAATTGACCTTATTCTTTGGTTTTCATTTTTTTAGTTTTTACTTTTGTTGACACCATCTGCAAACCTGGCAGGATAAAAGCAAAAAAGTGGGCCCAATGGCTGCCACGTTAGATAAGTATCCAATGTAGGTGTTGAAACTGGTTTAGTAAAGCATTTTCCTTATATTAAATATTATTTATCAAACATTTCCACAATATTCAGTGTTTGGCAATATTGAAAAAGATTACATATTTTCACCGAGTCTTGAACAACTTATAGACGAAATTGACTAGCCTTCCCACAAATACCATTTCTCTTGACCATACTATTAAAACTAAACCTTTTTTAATTTTTTGATTTCGACACGACCATATACAAATACATGCAATTCAAAATCATTATAATTTTGCCTTGAATCATTTTAAATGGGGAGCGGCTAAATGGGCCCTAGTGTTTGCTTAGAGGACCATACCTAGGACGACCTTAGCCCCCACAAACTGAGCATCGCCTAGCTTAGACATATGTGGACTGTCGATCAACCACCGCAGAGCTAACACAAGTCTAGTCAACATCTTTTACCATTTCATTTACAGTTTAGTCACTTATTAGAGTTGTTATTAAGATTAATAAGTCTTAATGAATTGCGCAACAAAAAATAAAATGGATTAAAGCAACAATAATTTGATTTAATATGACAACGGGACAACTCTTTATGTGGAAACCCTGCAAAGTAGATCTCATGCATAACAGGTGACCAATACACAAAATATACCTACGAGTAGCAAAAGTAGAAGTCATCTTTGAGGGAAGCTTAAAAGAAGTCACCAAGTATCAACTCCTTGCCCTTATTACTAGAGAGACCTGCAATTTTCACCAAAATGAAAACAATTCCAGTGAGTAAATCCAAAGGATTCTTAACAGTATTTTTAATGTCAAATAAATGGTTAGCCGAATAATCATGTAAGAATTACAAGAAAAATAAGAAATAAAGCATGATTTCCAATTAACAAATATATCAATGAATAATTGAGTGTCAAGTTCACAAATAAAAGGCATCTAAGAGTTCTAAGTCTATCGAGTGCAATAAAGTACTACAACTTGACTTCCAAGATGGGCTGTGGAATTAGCTAAGTCACTTGACTATTAATTTAGATTAGTTCCATCAACAGTAGCAGACCACAATAACTTCAATCAGCGTGACTCCCCAATTCTAAACTGTGGGCTTAGGTAAGTCCAATCGTCCGTGTAGTCACGGTGGTGGGAAGGATTACAAAGCATTACCACAGCCCCATGACCACCATATCACCCACTTAGACCCAAGGCTACTCATTACAGAATCCAAAGAACGCACAACCAATGATTTAAAAAGGATAACATAATTCGAATAAATAAGAGAACTCGTGTATAAGGATATCACAAGGATAACAATATAAGGAAAGGATTTCAATTTACAAAAGATATCATGAAAGGAAATCCAATTTAATCGACCCCAAGGGATATGACTCAACAAGAGGTAATTAATCGATAAATGTACAAATGAAATCATGTTTAAGCCTCAACTGATTTACTTACCTTTAACGCTACAAAATGCCACCAAAGCATCTTTGAAATGACTCACTCATGCCTCACAATGCATACGTGACACCTAACACCCGACATTAGTTCCATATGCCCCTGGTGTTAATTTACATTCAATTAGGTGTGTTAGACTCTCTATTTAAAAAATAATTTATTTAGTATCATTTTCTTTACATTAACCACAATTTCGAAAATTTGAGATTTTTCAGGTTGCGACCACATTAGCCGCATCACAAGTCGGATCACATTTGCCAACTTTTGGCTTGACCGATTTTCTCAGATTTAGGCTTTATTATTTTTTTTTTCAAATCAAATGATTGATTGATTTTGTTGATTTTATGTATATACATATATATATATATATATATTTTGTCAATACTTTTATATATACAAATATACTATAATGTATATATATTATATACTATTGTGAATTGAGTTGGAACTTGCTAGAAACTAGAGAAGAAAAATAAAAGACTAAGAACTTCTACTACTACAAGCTACTACTACGAAGGAGAAGAGAAGAAGTGAGAGAATTGGAATGAGAAGTTTTTCATTCAACTTGGTGTGTTTCTTCAATAAGGTTGGCACCTTTTATATTGGCCCTTTGGTGATGATGATAAATGTACTTAGACAATGTGTACGAGTAAAACATACACCACATGTCATACAACACATTCCAAGTAATTTGACAATACATAGAAAAGTTAGTGTACACTGGAAATGGTTACAAGTAACATAACAATACATACACAAGTAAGGGTACCATTAATAAGAAATACAAGTCACATGACTACACAATATGTTGGTGTGCATGCCTGGTCATCCATACTTCATAACACTCCCCATTGGATGATGCTTGCTTAGAGAATGTGCCTCGTTAAAACTTCTACTAGGAAAAACCCTGTGGGAAAAATCTAGTAGAAGAAAAAGAGTACATCATTCTCATAAATCTTAAGATGAGTATAATATTGTTAAGATTGCCTCATTAAAAACGTTACTACGATAAAACTATAGCTACGGGAATAAGATTGCAATACACTAATCAATAACTCTCCCTCATGTGGACATGGGTAAAACTTGTTTCGTTTCTTTACTTGCAATATCTTAAAATTTACGTAAGCCAATATCATATGTAAGCCTCTTAAATTTCGTACTTCGTAAGTCTTTCGTGAATAAATCAGCAAGATTATCACTCGATCGGATTTGCTTGACATTGATTTCACCATTCTTTTGAAGCTCATTTGCATAAGAGCATTTTGGTGAAATATGTTTTGTTATGTCCCCTTTTATTAATCCTTCACTTAATTGTGCGATACATACTACATTATCTTCATATAATATGGTTGGTGAATCCTTTATTGAAGGCAATCCATGTGATTCTTGAATATGTTCAATCATGTTTCTCAACCATATACATTCACGACTTACTTTTGTTGGGTTTCGGGGATCATGCGCGGCGAAAGTTTTTTGAAACCTTTTTCGAATATCCCCGAACCAAGATCCTATTAATTCTATTAAACTAATGTACTAATAAATAAAAACCATACCTTAATAAGAAAAACTCCATGTCTGCTTTGTTTGGTGTTGATTGATTCCATCAAGACACTATTAGAGACGAACGTCCTCTATCAAAAATCCACACACGAACGGATAATCACGATCCGGAGTGCTAGCCCCAAAAATTCTAGGGCAAGATTTCTCACAAAAACTCTCTAGAAAAATCTCTAAAACAATTGTGATCCTAGTGTCTTATTTATAGTACAATAGGTCCAGTTGTCAAAGAACTTCATTTCCTAGTCACACTCCAAATAGAGTCTTAGATAAAGTCAAACTCTTAAAACAATAGAGTCATAGATGATCTACAATTACTAATCCAATAAGTTGTAATTTTCTAAGACTCAAATAAGAATTAAAGTCATACTATAATTCCAATTACAGTCCTATTCAAAATAAGATTTGCTAAGAGACAAATTTCTAGTCAGACTAAAAATGTTGGAGATTTTTGTATCCTTGTGAAAATAAAACACTTAATGAGTCTTCAAAATGAATTTTATCAAAATAAAATTCATCAACCAAGAAAATATTAAATCGCGCAAATTTGTTCTTTTTGTGCGACCCAATAGGTTCATACAACGTTGGCTGTGAGCCAAAACCCTTTTTGGCACACAAATCATAAATGGCCACTAGCAAGACATTATGACTACCCAAGTTGCGCGAAGATCAATAAATCGATACAACCTAATTAAAAGTGTATATCATATCCATTTGTCATGCGATATCTTTTGATCGAACATAAGACATGGAATGTCATCCTTATAGTTCAATCTACTAGTTTCGATCTTCGAGTAGACTGAAATTGTCAAGTGACATTGATCCAATCAATTTAGTTGACATGGCCATTTATCATTCTAACATATCGAGGGGACCAATAGATATCTTTCTCTGAAATAGAGGGACAAATCCCATCTTGATCATACAACTTCCACACATTAGTGGAACAATGACCAATCGCAATCTTTATAATCATCCAATTAAAACAACATTTGATTCTATCAAATCATTGTGCTCATAATGTTGGAGTCTCTGGTGATCTCAAATCAAAGGATTGAATGATATAACTCTCATGAGAATCACATATAACACTGACCATGTAGTGTTCTCATAGCGGGTTGGTCCAGCATTTGTTCCCAACAAATACCCATGATACTGATCAGTATCCATATACACATAATCATCATATGATTATAAATCAAGACTCATACTAGTCTTAATGTAACGGCCCGCTCTAATTAATCCCGATTAATTGACAAATTTCAGTTTAAGACCCTAAGCTCGGACCCACGTGGACGTCGCAGATAGGTCAGTGAACGTTGACTAGGTAAATAGTAGTTTTGTGTGATTGTTTGCCTATTTGCGATGTTGTATATCAAGTTAATTACTTAGCATGGCATGTGTGTATTTTCTATCATGGAATCGAGCGAGATAGTGTAACGGGTGTTCGCCTCGAGAAACGTGTCGAGACGGGCGCCGAAGAGCGAACTTTGGGTACACTAGGTCGGGAAAACTAAAACACATAAATTAAATGAATAAATGATAATTGTCATATGATTATTATGGAAAAGATATTAAGTGGCTAGTGACGCAATGCGGTACGCGCATATCACGATTCGAACGCGTAACCCGGGCGTCGAAACGCCGAAAATACAGCGAATGTCCCAATTGTGTCACACTTTGGTGTTAAATACACAAAGTCAACTAACTTATCCCCCATTCACACTCCACCTCACTCCACCATCATTTTCTCCTCTCCCTCACGTCACTCTTTCTCTCTCACCTCTCCTTCTTCACGTCACTCACTCCCACACACCACACACACACACTCTCGGCGGTGAGAGGAAGAAGAAGAGAGAGAGAGAGGGAGGAGGAGGAAGAGGAAGCGGGAAGGAGAGAAGAGAGAGCGCGGAGAGCGGAAAGGAGGTAAGCCATTGTCTTTTTCTTTTGTTGTTGTTGTTGGACGTCGGCCATGGAGGCCGAGAGGAGGTTCGGCCATGGAGGCCGAACCGGTTAGAGTGGAGATGGCGGGGGTGTTTCCCACGCCATCGAGTCCACTTAGGGTTGGGGATGGAGGGTAACCCCAACCCAAACCACAATGGGGAGAAAAAAAAAAAAAAAAAAAAAAAAAACCGAGAAACGCTATGGGAAGAAGAAGATGGGGTGGGGGAGGTGCGTGCGCGCCCCCTGGACCGGCTCGCCGGTTGGGCCCAACCCGGTTGGGCCGAACCGAGCCGGGCCAGGGCCCGACCCGGTGGGCCGATCTGGGCCCGACCCGGTGGGCGGGCCAGATCGGCCGCCCGACTCGGCCGGACGGCACCCGACCGGTTGGACCGGGTCAAACCCGGTCCAATGGGGCCCACCCCTATATTAAAATAAAATAAATATTAAAATATAATTTAAATACATTTTTAAATCAAATAAATATCAGGAAAATAGAAAGAAATGCTAGAAAATTTTGGAAAAAATCCAGAAAAATTAAGAAAAATATAAGAAAGTGGAAAAAAATATAAAAAGGTAGTTTTGAGGACTTTCGGGGCATCGGCACCCCGGCACAACTCGAAAACTGTGTCGAAATTAAACTTTTTGGAAACGAAAGCTCAAATTTTTAGTCACACATTATAAATTATTTTAATGTGACTTTAAAATAACAAAAGTGTTATAATTGGATACCAGGAATTTAGGAGACTATAGTCGGGTATCGGGCGCGTATCTCGAGGCGTGTGCGGGAGGTTCGAAAGCGTTCGAGGTAAGTAAACCCACGAGAAAGTTAGTTTAGAATTTACTTATTTTCCTTGTGAATTATTTATTTCACATTACTTTTCGCCGATTCGGTTTGCATTGTATTCTATTCTCGCGTGTGTCCGTGTATGGTCGAAGGGACGGTGTGACCATTTTCCGCTCCTCGTCGATGACGATCCGATTGTTGCTACGGGGTTGGTCATACCTTAGACTACGCGTGAGATTTCTCGCGAGTCGATGATCTCGAGAGCGAGTTGACGTGAGGCCCACCTCCGTCACAGATTTCCTCTCTTTTGAGGCGTTGGGCGGAAGTCTACCTTCCGACTCACAGAGTTCCTCATTTCGACCGTGAAGAGGGGGTGTTGATTTCCTCACCCCCAGGGCCTTCTCGGTTCAGTTTTTGTCCCAGGGCTCGACAGCTATACACCACACTCGCGTTCCACATTCTTGATTATCTCACGACTTATATTCATGCTTTACATTTCTGTTCATTTATTATATATGCATGAATTGTAGCCGTTTTTCTTGGATTTCTTGTGAATACTAACTGAATTTCTCTGGGATTTACTCACCTGGAACTTGTCATTGTTTATTGGTGGCGAGTTGCAGATCCTGCGACGAGCCGGGGGAAGGCGGTGATTGGCGACTACCTCTAATTTAGAGCGCCTCCATTAGCTTACTTGTAGGTGTTTTTATTTACATCTATAAATACTTTTTGGGATATTTTGAGAGACTTTTACCTGATACATGTATATCAACACCTATTATACATTTTCGTCGCCTTAACTGATATACATGGTATCTCTTTTTGCTGGGTTTCCACCTCATAGGTTGTTAAATATTGCATAACTCGTTTACATTAATCATATGCATGCTATTAAGACTTTCGCTACTAAAATAACCTAAATAAATCAAAATAAATGAATTAAGTTATAAAACTTAATAACTTAGTATATTTTGCTAAAATAATTATTTAAATATCAAAACTTATTAAGTTGTAGTATTAGATGGTAAGTTCGCGGGCGTCACGACGACGTGCGAGTGACATGGCATGGTTTGGTGACGTGTCTCAGCGACGTGGCGGTGCCCGGTTTGTGTCGGAATTTGGGGCCGTCACGGTTGGTATCGAGCTTAGGTTCAAAGAACCTAGGGGAAACTTTAATACAACCGAATAAAACTTAACAACAAACATTAGATGTGGAAACCCAATGATCCTAACTTAGAACTTTAGTTGGGAAGCAAAGTGAGCGGGTAGTACCAGGACTTATATATGTATATATTGATTGTAATACTTATGTACACGTATTACGACACTGATTTGCGGCACGTTCGCGATTTGCAGATTCGACATGGATGGACGTCCAGTTCTTCATACGGATGATGGAGGCCAGACGAGCGGCTCGACACCAGCCGACTCGGATCAGACCTTGCGCGACACGGTCGCACTTCATAGTTTGCAGCTCGAGGAGATTCTTCGATTACTTCGAGCGCAGGCACCGGCCACACCGGCCCCTGCCGCACTCGCCCGCCACTCTCGTAGAGCGAGACATTGTCGCCCGATCGTTCTGCGACCCCGCTCACGACCACTACCACCGAGATACTGCCATCAGTCACTACACCATTGACTACGTCGGCCGTGACACCGACACAGATTCCATCACAAGAGATCACGTTCGAGACCTCCTTATCAGCTGAGGCAAAGTTGATTAAGGAGTTTGTTCGTTTTCAGCCAGGCTACTATTATGGAGGCGGTGACCCAGAGGTAGCTGGGAAGTGGATCATTTCACACGAGAAACTTCACGACTTTTGAGGATTCATGACAAAGATACAAGCTAAGATTTCCGATTTATGCTCGGGGAGATGCTTTGCAAGATGGTGGACCGCCCACACCGCGCTCACTGAGAGCCGAGTACTTGGGCGAGTTCAAGAAATTCTTTTATGATCGCATATCCCGATCGAGATTCACCGAGACTGAGGGAGGAGTTCTTGACGCTGAGGCAAGGTGACCGGACGGTGTCGCAATACATGGAGAGATTCACATACCTGCTTACTTTTGCGATGGACGTAGCTGGGACCGAGCGACTTCAGGTCCACTATTTTATTCGAGGACTCCGACCAGAGATTGGGGGCGCGATTGTGTCGACAGGAGCCAGGATTGTGCGTGAAGTTTATGAGAGGGCGTTGGCCCACGAGACATTTTTGATGTGGAACAACGTCGTCCCCGCTCCAATGCGTCACGACAGTCATAGAGGCCAGGGGAGGTCGGATAGGAAGGGCAAGATGAACCGCGATCAGAGAGATCAGAAGGGACATAAGCGCAAATATGATGGTGGTCGATAATCGGTGCACATGCAACGTACCAAAGACAACACACGGGTTATGGTAGTCCAAAGCGGCCCGCAGAGACGGGTCGGTCGTCCAGAGAGAGCGAGACGAGAGTCAGCAGTGGCAGGGACAGGGACAGTGCCATAGGGCTAGCGGACAGCAAGGTCAGGGCTCCGGACATAGACAGAATGTCACGTGTTTCGAGATGTAGGCGAAGGGGGCACTACAAAAGTGAATGTACCAGGGAACCAAAGACCACCACTAGCAAACTTCACCGGCAAAGTAGGAGTAGGTGCACGCAGCTTGTCGCACCAGATCGTGATGCGTCTCGGCAGCTCGTCGAGGGTACGTTGATTATTTTTGGTCGCCCTATGCATACGTTGATAGATTCTGGTAGTACGTTATCATTTATTTCGGACGGATGGTAGGAGTGTTAGGTTTGACACCTGAAAACGTTAGCACCCACCTTATCCTTAACACGGCCGCTGGGGATAAGATATATCCTAATCGGATTTGTAGAGATTGTCCAGTCGAGGTAAGTGGTCATCAGTTACCCATAGATCTCCGAGTATTAGAATACCTAGAGTTTGATATACTCTTAGGCATGGATTGGTTGGCGGCATACCACGCACATTTGGACTGTTTTAGGAAAACCGTCATTTTTCAAATACCGGGGATTCCTGATTTCATCTTTACCGGAGTCGCGACGTCACTTCCGATCACGAGAGGAAGGTTAGCTACCACTCAGGAAATGGAGATCCTCGCAAGGATAGTTGAGTCCGATGAGGGGCCAGTGACCAGACTTGAAGATGTCCCAGTAGCACGCGAGTTCCCAGATGTTTTTCCTGAGGATCTACCTGGATTACCCCCGCCCAGACAGGTAGAGTTTGTGATTGAGTTAGTACCAGGCACGCGACCCATAGCGAGCAGACCTTACCGTATGTCACGGTCAGAGCACGAGGAATTGAGAGCCCAACTAGAGGATCTATCGAAGAAGGGTTTCATACACCCTAGTATGTCACCCTGGGGAGCACCGGTCTTATTTGTGAGAAAGAAAGACGGTAGTATGAGGATGTGTATAGACTACCGAAAGTTAAATCAGGTGACAGTAAGGAATAGGTATCCATTGCCCAGGATCGATGACCTATTCGACCAGTTGGCCGGAGCACAGTTCTTCTCTAAGATTGATCTGAGATCTGGATATCATCAGGTGCGAATCAGGGAGGAGGATGTACCTAAGACGGCGTTCAGCACACGTTACGGGTTATTCGAGTTCACTGTCATGCCGTTTGGGTTGTCGAATGCGCCAGCTGTGTTTATGGATTTGATGCATCGAGTCTTAAGGCCGTTTTTAGATCGATTCGTGATAGTCTTCATCGATGACATCTTGATTTACTCCAGGACCCATGAGGACCACGAGAGACATCTTAGAGAGACGTTGAAGACTTTGAGGGAGCACCGATTGTACGCCAAGTTCAGTAAGTGCGAGTTTTGGCTTTCTGAGGTGAAATTCTTGGGACACGTGATCAGCGACAGAGGTATTTCAGTGGACCCGAGTAAGATTCACGCTATTATCGACTGGCCTACACCAGAGTGCGTGACAGACATCAGGAGCTTTTTAGGATTGGCAGGATATTATCGACGCTTTGTACAAGACTTCTCCAAAATTGCAGCGCCGATGACTAGATTGACCAAGAAGGATGTGACCTTCCATTGGTCCAGTGAATGCCAGGCGGCCTTCACAGAGTTGAAGAAGAAGTTGACCTCCGCACCGTTGTTAGTATTGCCCGAGCTGGGTAAAGAATTAACTGTTCATACGGATGCTTGTGGAACCGGATTGGGTTGCGTACTGATGCAAGGAGACGAGTTATAGCTTATTTATCGCGTCAGTTGAGGACCCATGAGAGGAACTATCCAAAGCACGATTTGGAACTTGCAAATGGTTGTATTTGCAATCCGGTGTGGAGACACTACCTTTATGGTGAGAAGTTCACCTTGTATACGAGATCATAAGAGTTTGAAGTATCTTTTCACCCAAAAGGACACTGAATATGAGACAACGACGGTGGTTGGAATTGCTTGAAAGACTACGACTTCGCCATCGAGTATCGGCCGGGAAGCGAATGTCGTAGCGAGATGCCCTTAGTAGGAGAGGATCGAGACAACGACACGTAGTTTGCAAAATAACTCACGAGTTTGGTTTACTCGAGACTAAGCGTGCTATGAGTTTGTCGAGGTTCCGAGATATCGCAGGGCACATATTTGCGGACAGATTAGAATACCAACAGTATCTATTCCGCGTGTTTTGGAGTGTCAAAGAGCTGATATGATGTATCAGAGATTCAGGAACATGGCACAAAGTCCAGATTTCCCAGATTGGCGCGAGTCCGTTGACGAGTGTTTAAGACACCGAGGTAGATTGTGGATTCCGGCAGTGGCAGACTTACGCGATGGTATTCTTCAGGAGGCTCACAGATCCAGGTACACAGTGCATCCCGGCAGGACCAAAATGTACCATGATATGCGACGGTTATTTTGGTGGCCAGGGATGAAGGCAGATGTCAGCCAGTATGTGAGGACTTGTGAGGTGTGTCAGCAGGTTAAGGCTGAGCACAGGAAGCCTGGAGGACTATTGCAGCCACTACCTATCCCACAGTGGAAATGGGAACACATCACTATGGACTTCGTCAGTGGGTTGCCGACGACTTTGCGTAAACACGATGCCATCTGGGTAGTCGTGGATCGACTGACGAAATCAGCGCATTTTATCCCAATCTCCATGAGATATAGCTTCCCACAGCTGAGCACGCTTTTCGAACGAGAAATTATCAGACTGCACGGAGTGCCAGTATCTATAGTGTCAGACAGAGACAGTCGACTTACTTCGCAGCTTTGGCAGGCCATGCAGGAGCAATATGGTACTAGATTGCAGTTCAGCACGGCTTTTCATCCGCAGACTGACGGACGGTCTGAGAGACTTATTCAAATTCTTGAAGACATGCTCAGAGCCTGTGTGCTACAGTTTGGAGGGTCATGGGAAGAGTTTTTGCCACTTTGTGAATTTGCCTACAACAATAGCTATCAGGCTAGTATTGGGATGCCACCATTTGAGGCGCTATACGGGAGACCATGCAGATCACCAGCTTGCTGGGCAGAGCCCGAGGATGTAGCTGCAGTTGGGCCTGAGATTGTTGTAGATCACACGGAGAAAATTAGGCTGATTCGTCAAAGGTTACAGGCTGCTCAAGATAGACAAAAGAAGTACGCGAACAAGTACCGCGATGGGCTGAGTTATGAAGTTGATGATTGGGTCTACCTAAAAGTTTCTCCCTTGAAAGGTCACCAGAGATTTGGGATTAAGGGAAAGCTTGCACCGAGATTTATTGGGCCGTTTCGAGATAGTCCGACGAATTGGGGAGGTTGCTTATCGCTTGAAATTGCCGAGCCGGTTTGACGGGGGTGCATGATGTTTTTCACATTTCTATGTTGAGACTAGCTAGATCGGGGCCGAGACCGATGGTGGATATGACAAGGATCGAGGTCGACCGGATGTGACATATGAGGAGCACCCCATTGAAATAGTGGATCGCAAGGTACGGACTCTAAGAAGGAAAGAAATACCGCACTCTCGTTCTGATGATGCGGTATCATAAGAACGAGGGTCTCACTTGGGAAAGAGAGTCTACCATGCGAGAGCGATACCCCCATTTGTTTCAAGGTAAATGTTTAATTAAATTTGAATTTCGGGACGAAATTCCTTTTAGTTGGGAAGATTGTAACGGCCCGCTCTAATTAATCCCGATTAATTGACAAATTTCAGGTTAAGACCCTAAGCTCAGACCCACGTGGACGTCGCAGATAGGTCAGGGAACGTTGACTAGGTAAATAGTAGTTTTGTGTGATTGTTTGCCTATTTGCGATGTTGTATATCAAGTTAATTACTTAGCATCGCATGTGTGTATTTTCTATCATGGAATCGAGCGAGATAGTGTAACGGGTGTTCGCCTCGAGAAACGTGTCGAGACGGGCGCCGAAGAGCGAACTTTGGGTACACTAAGTCGGGAAAACTAAAACACATAAATTAAATGAATAAATGATAATTGTCATATGATTATTATGGAAAAGATATTAAGTGGCTAGTGACGCAGCGGTACGCGCATATCACGATTCGAACGCGTAACCGGGCGTCGAAACGCCGAAAAATACGAGCGAATGTCCCAATTGTGTCACACTTTGGTGTTAAATACACAAAGTCAACTAACTTATCCCCCATTCACACTCCACCTCACTCCACCATCATTTTCTCCTCTCCCTCACGTCAATCTTTCTCTCTCACCTCTCCTTCACGTCACTCACTCCCACACACCACACACACACAGTCGGCAGTGAGAGGAAGAAGAAGAGACAGAGAGGAGGAGGAGGAGGAAGAGGAAGCGGGAAGGAGAGAAGAGAGCGCGGAGAGCCGGAAAGGAGGTAAGCCATTGTCTTTTTCTTTTTGTTGTTGTTGTTGGACGTCGGCCATGGAGGCCGAGAGGAGGTTCGGCCATGGAGGCCGAACCGGTTAGAGTGGAGATGGCAGGGGTGTTTCCCCTGCCATCGAGTCCACTGGGGTTGGGGATGGAGGGTAACCCCAACCCAAACCACAATGGGGAGAAAAAAAAAAAAAAAAAAAAAAAAAAAAAAAAAAAAAACCAGAGAACGCTATGGGAAGAAGAAGATGGGGTGGGGGAGGTGCGTGCGCGCACCCCCTGGACCCGGGCTCGCCCGGTTGGGCCCAACCCAGTTGGGCCGAACCGAGCCGGGCCAGGGCCCGACCCGGGTGGGCCGATCTGGGCCCGACCCGGGTGGGCCGGACCGGGTCAGCCCGACCCGGTCGGACGGGTCAGCCCGACCCGGTTGGACCGGGTCAAACCCGGTCCAGTGGGGCCCACCCCTATATTAAAATAAAATAAATATTAAAATATAATTTAAATACATTTTTAAATCAAATAAATATCAGGAAAATAGAAAGAAATGCTAGAAAATTTTGGAAAAAAATCCAGAAAAATTAAGAAAAATATAAGAAAGTGGAAAAAAATATAAAAAGGTAGTTTTGAGGACTTTCGGGGCATCAAGACTCCCAAGACAACTCGAAAAGTGTGTCGAAATTAAACTTTTTGGAAACGAAAGCTCAAATTTTTAGTCACACATTATAAATTCTTTTAATGTGACTTTAAAATAACAAAAGTGTTATAATTGGATACCAGGAATTTAGGAGACTATAGTCGGGTATCGGGCGCGTATCTCGAGGAGTGTGCGGGAGGTTCGAAAGCGTTCGAGGTAAGTAAACCCATGAGAAAGTTAGTTTAGAATTTACTTATTTTCCTTGTGAATTATTTATTTCACATTACTTTTCGCCGATTCGGTTTGCATTGTATTCTATTCTCGCGTGTGTCTCGTATGGTCGAAGGGACGGTGTGACCATTTTCCGCTCCCTCGTCGATGACGATCCGATTGTTGCTACGGGGTTGGTCATACCTTAGACTACGCGTGAGATTTCTCGGCGAGTCGATGATCTCGAGAGCGAGTTGACGTGAGGCCCACCTCCGTCACGCATTTCCTCTCTTTTGAGGCGTTGGGCGGAAGTCTACCTTCCGACTCACGAGTTCCTCATTTCGACCGTGAAGAGGGGTGTTGATTTCCTCACCCCCAGGGCCTTCTCGGTTCGGTTTTTGTCCCAGGGGCTCGACACTATACACCACACTCGCGTTCCACATTCTTGATTATCTCACGACTTATATTCATGCTTTACATTTCGTTCATTTATTATATATGCATGAATTGTAGCCGTTTTTCTTGGATTTCTTGTGAATACTAACTGAATTTCTCTGGGATTTACTCACCTGGAACTTGTCATTGTTTATTGGTGGCGAGTTGCAGATCCTGCGACGAGCCGGGGGAAGGCGGTGATTGGCGACTACCTCTAATTTAGAGCGCCTCCATTAGCTTACTTGTAGGTGTTTTTATTTACATCTATAAATACTTTTTGGGATATTTTGAGAGACTTTTACCTGATACATGTATATCAACACCTATTATACATTTTCGTCGCCTTAACGATATACATGGTATCTCTTTTTGCTGGGTTTCCACCTCATAGGTTGTTAAATATTGCATAACTCGTTTACATTAATCATATGCATGCTATTAAGACTTCCGCTACTAAAATAACCTAAATAAATCAAAATAAATGAATTAAGTTATAAAACTTAATAACTTAGTATATTTTGCTAAAATTATTATTTAAATATCAAAACTTATTAAGTTGTAGTATTAGATGGTAAGTTCATGGGCACACACGATGACGTGCGGTGACGTGGCATGGTTTGGTGACGTGTCTGCGACGTGGCGGTGCTGGTTTGTGTCGGAATTTGGGGTCATCACACTTAACTTATTATTGTTCCCATAATAATAATTGTCTAGGGACGTTTAGAATAATACAATAATTATCCATGGATACTATTATAAAAGAAACATGCATCTACTTATAATAATTAAACAATGTTTACAGAATTGGCTTAAGTCACATATCCTAACATCTCCCACTTGCACTAGGTCCAATCCTATATGTATCCAATATTGTGTGACCTTAATGTTTTTTTAGTGGAAAAAGTTTATTTATGAATCTACTACATTGTTTAATATTGATATTCAATTTATATGTATCCATATTGCGATCATTAATCATTTATATTAGCTTGAAAGTTTGCATTTTGTAACCATTTACAAAACTCATATCTTTCAAACCTCTGCAAATCCAATAACATTTTTCAAGTGCTTCTGAAGTACTTAAGAATGTTATCAATAAAAATCTAGTGACCTTTACTAGAATCTTTATGTATGTTTTGCCCAAAGTATATGACATATCAGGTTGAATGCAAAGTATAACATAAGTGATGATTCTCATAGCTAATGCGTATGGAATCATGTTCACATTGTCTCGCTCATCATTTGTCCTAAGACTTTAAGTCTTGTAAAGACTTATGTTATGAGACATAAGTATGAATTCTTTTAAGAATCTCGCATACTGAAACCTTTTTGGCTATTTTTCTATATAAGTACTCTAATTTAGACCAATTAGCCTATTAGATCTATCTCTATTGATCTATATCATAAGGATATAGGCCTAATTGTCTAAGAACTTAATTGAGAAACTTTTCCTTAACTAAGACTTGACATTTTACAAGGTTAGGTCATCGTTTCTAATGAACATTATATCATCAACAAACAAATTCAGATAATTGCGCTCACACCAACCTTTGCGTATACACAAAGTTTATCCTTGATTCAATAAACATAATTCAATCATTAATTCATCAAAACAAAGACCACAACTCTGATAAGGTTACTATAATCCATAAATAGATTCTTTAATCTTGCATACCTTTCTAAAATTATCAAGATACTCAAAACCCTTAAGTTGTGTCATACACATCTTTAAGGAGCATAGAGTAATGTTATTTTGATATTCGTTTGTCATATCTTGTAGTCAAACTAAGAAGTAATGACAATTAGAATTCTAGAACTTGAGCTTAGCTACCGATGAAAAATCTTATCATAATCAACACCTTGATTTAGATTGAAATTTTTTGATAAGTTGTGCTTTTAAGTATGCACCTTTTTTTTGTTTTTCATGTCATTTTAAATCATTTACTTCCAATGGTCATACAACTTTAAAGTAAATAAATCAAGCTCCAAACTTGAATAACATACATGAATTAAAATTCATAGTTCATTAACATTTAGTCTCTTCAACCAATCTAGACGAGACATGTCTCTTGATAAGTAGTGATTCATTACGATCCAATATCAAAAATATATCACAACAATCGATAATAATAAATTTCAGATTTCTCTGGCCAATTTCTTATTATTTTAGATTTTCAAGAGATATATGTTACTTGTGTATACTCGACTAGTTCAAAACTTTGTTGAGCATCCTAAAGAGGTTTAGTTCTCATTTGTAGCTCTTGAACAATTCAAGATTTATTTTATTCTCAATAGTGTCTTTGAAATAAACTATTTATTTAGAAAGACATTATTTTGAGCAACAAACAATTTGTTCTCAATTGTATAAAATATTATCATAATATAACAAATGACTCTCAAGAAAAGACAAACTAGGTCTTTTATTCCATATCGTATATGGAGTTTTATCAACCTCTTTTAAGAAAATAAGGTTTAGTGGGAAGTGTAGTGGTTTCTAAAGTATAGCCTAAATAGGAGATCATAAGAAGGTCTGTGTGACTCGTCATAAATCAAATTATATCCTATATAGTTCGATTTCTCCTCTTAAAACATCATTTCTCTAGTGACGTTCCTAGTGGAGTTAATCTCACAATTTCAAATATGGTCATTTAAACTCTTGACTCAAATATTATCCACCTTGCTCTCATCAAAGTATGTTAATAGTTTGCCAAGTGATTCTTTTTAAATACTCATTTTCGAATGTTCGCACAAATCAAAATTATGTCTTCCTGATCGGATTTGTTATTTATTATAAAATGAACAATTTCATTCTATGAGTAACTAAATTCATTTTTTAAGGCTCATCTTTATAATTGGGCAAAGTCTAGCTCACAACTAAGGTTTCTGTGTCTGACACAAACAATTTTGGTAGCTTTTACCTTTCCTTTATCTTTCTTTATTAAGTTCTTTTATGTTATGAACCATCAAATATATATCAAAAGCCCCATTTTTTAATCTTTTTCTTACATTTTTAAACATCATATGCAACTATAAACATATTTCTCCATGTCATTCATATTATATAGTTCAAAACTATTTTGATGAATTATAGATCAAATCTTCTGCCAACTTCTGGAACATGAAGATTCAAGCCTATTGAGATAATTAATATAGTCCTTTAATGTTTCAAATATAAAGACATATTAACAGGTTCTCAATCATTTTACAAGAATCAAGAAATTTTGTAATCTTATATCCTTCCTGTGTGACTTACTATTGGAACATTTCCTTTATTGTCACGGTCATGTCATTAGCTTCCACGTTCTCGAGTCTTTCCTAAAGTTCAATTTTATATTTGCTCACTTGGCATATAATTCTTGCACTAATAGATGGTAGTTTAAATGGAACCATTAAGCTAAGACATATATTCTTATTTTTATGGTTGATAACATTTATCAATTTCTCAAATCAAATAAGGGAAATTAGTCTTAGACATTATTTTATCCTTCTCAAGGATTGATCACAGTTACTCTAGATTAGTATTACAAGGATTCTAATATTTACACTTAGAGAATTATGCACAATAATTTATTATTGAGTTATTAAAATCCCACTAAATCAATAACCCTCGTAAACATTTAATTTAGTGGTCTAAGATTCATATTTCACTTAATTTTGAGACAGCTAGGGCATGACACTCAAATCAAGTTATTTAGGAAAGTAACCTTTACCAATAACATCACATGCAACTTTTAGATTCTTTATGAGTCCTAGACATCAGATGTCACAACATGTTATGCCTCATCTATGCCTAAAGCCCAAAATCGTTTTGATAGCTTTATTATGTCAAAACAATTTAAAACATCCACGTAACCATTACCTGGCTTGCCTTACCAAGATAACGCAATACACCCTATGGAGGCAGACCTATATTGGTGTGATCATGGCCTTGACAAGTGTTTATAAATTAGGTGGCCTTAACTTAAAATTTTAATCGAGGGATTTTTTTAAAATTTTATAATCCTTTTATATATTTTATGATGATTAATTCTAGCTTTTGTTTTAATTATGGAATATGCTATATACCCAATATGCATAGAATAAAGATTTTAAAATAAAAACAAGAAACAATTCCATGTACACAAGCATCATAAAACAAGTTTAGAAAATTTAAATACTATTCTTTAATATAAGATTTTCCATGCGCCTTCTAAGATTATATTTTCATTAGTCTCATTAACTAAATATATTTCCATGTAATATTAATCAAACTCTATTTAATTAAATAGTTTAACTAATATTAATATTTACAATCCCATTAATTAGTGCAATTTAGCAACTTTATTATCGCAACAAATGATAGTTAAATGTGACTGAATTAGTGTCGTGCTAGCAACAAAATTTGCATCCATATACAATTCAATGGCACATCATTAAAAATATTGAACTCTAATCCATACGACTTAACACACATACTACATATCATTTTAGGGACAATGTAACCTTTTTTTTATTCCAAACATGCATGTATGAATAAAATAATGTGATCCAAATCACGTTCATCCATAGATCTTCATAAAATTTAATCTCAATCATAAATGGTGTCGTGCGCATTGTGTGCTAATAGATGCACCTGTTGCATGTAATAATAGCATTTAATCCTTTTAATTCGGCTAGTTAATATTTAGTGTCAAAGATTTGATAAACTATCATCAAATATTGAAAGCACGTAGTTACACCTACGTTCGACGCAATGAGATCAATTCGTATTTATCCAATAATAATCTATGGTCATGGTAGTTGCATGATTTGGTGAGTCGTGGACTTCATGATCTCCAACATGATTCTTTAAACCTTATCAATATACCAAGTATTCTAATTCTAATTAATTCATAGAATCTCAGCATTGGTCAACAACGTGAAAAGCACGACGCCCGTCATTCTTTGATCCAGATTACCCAAAGTTAGCACCACCTAACCATGAAGCAATTCTTTTTTCATATAATCAAAGGTTTCATGCGCATGGAACAATTCCAACCCACAATTAACAAAAAAAAAAAAACCTTCTTATAATTATCGATCCTATGCATGCTGCTAATATATATACATATATATAATATATGCTAGAAAATAATGCATTAATTAGTTTAATGGAAGTGAACCATGCTCTAATATCACTGTTGGGTTTTGGGGATAGAGTGCAGCGAAAGTTTTTTGAAACCTTTTCGAATATCCCCGAACCAAAATCCTATCAATTTCATTAAACTAATGTACCAATAGAGAAAAACCATACTTTAATAAGAACACCTTCATGTCTGCCTTGTTTGGTGTTGATCGATTCCTTCAAGACGTTGACAGAGATGAACGTCCTCTATCAGAAATCCACACACGAACAAACGATCAAGATTCGATGTGCTAGCCCTAAAAATTCTAGTACAAGAATTTTTACAAAAACTCTCTAGAAAAATCTCTACAACAACTTTGACCCTAATGTCTTATTTATAGTACGTTAGGTTAAGTTGTAAAAGAACTTCATCTCCTAGTCACACTCCAAATAAAGTCTTAGATAAAGTCCAACTCTAAAATGGATAGAGTCATAGATAATCTACAATTACTAATCCAATAAGAGTTGTAATTTATCTAAAACTCAAATAAGAATTAAAGTCATATTATAATTCCAATTGGAGTCCTATTCAAAATAGGATTTGTCAAGAGACAAAATTTCTAGTCACACTAGAAATGTAGGGGAGTTTTGAATCCTACTCAAACTAGGACACTTAATAAGAGTCTTCAAAATGAATTTTATCAAAATAAAATTCATCAACCTTAATAATATTAAATCGTGCAAATCCATTCTTTCTATGTGACCTAATAGGTTCATACAATGTTGACAATGAACCAAAACCCTTTTTCAACATACAAATCATAAACGACCTCTAACAAGACATTATGAATACCCAAGTTGCACGAAGAAATAATAAATCGATACTACTTAATAGAAAGTGTATATCATATCCCTTTGTCACGCAATATCTTTTTATTGAACATAAGACATGGAATGTCATCCTTATAGTTCAATCTACTAGTCTCGATCTCCGAGTAGACTGAAATTGTCAAGTGACATTGATCCAATTAGTTCACTAGACATGGCCTTTCATCATTCTAATCTATCGAAGGGCCTAATAGATATCTTTCTCTAAAAGAGAGGGACAAATCCCATTTTGATCACAAAACTTCCACACATTAGTCGAACAATTACCAATCAAAATTTGTATAATCATCTGGTTAAAAATAACGTTTGATTGTGTCAAATCATTGTGTTCATAATGTTGGAGTCTCTGGTGATCTCAAGTCAAATGACTAAATGATACAACTATCATGAGAATCACTTATGAAACTGACCATGTAGTGTTCTCATAACGGGTGAGTTCAACATCTGTTCCCTACAAATACCTATGATATTGATCCGTATTCGTATATGCATAATCATCACATGACTATCAATCAAGACTCATACTAATTTTAATTTATTATTGTTCCCACAATAATAAATGACTAGGGACGTTTAGAATAATACAATAATCATCCATGGATACTATTATAAAAGAAACATGCATCTACATATTATAGTAAAAAAAAACCGTTTACAGAATTGACTTAGGGCACATACCCCAGCAGCTTCATGAATTGCAAGTACTTTAGAATGATTGGAAGATGTAGCAACCGTTTGTAGCTTTACTGACTTCCATGATACAATAGTATTACCACATGTGAATACATACCTCATTTGAGAACGAGCCTTGTGGGGATCAGACAAATATCCAGCATCAGCATAACCTTGAAGATTTAATTTTACTCCTCTCGAGTAAAATAAACCCATGTAATTTGTTCCACAAAGATATCGAAAAATATGTTTAACACCATTCTAATGTCTTCGAGTTGGTAAAGAGTTATATCTTGCAATTAGGTTGACAGCAAAAGCAATGTCAGGCTTGGTACAAGTTACAAGATACATAAGAGCACCAATTGCACTTAAATATGGTACCTCCGAACAAAATAGCTCTTCATCACTTTCATGAGATCGAAATGGATCCTTATCAACTTCAATTGATATGACAACCATTTGAGAGCTTAATGGATATGCCTTGTCCATATAAATTTTTTTTAATATTTTTTCAATATAATTTGATTGATGGAAAAGTACTCCACTTGGAAAATGTTCAAGACAAAGTCTTGTTTTTCCAAGTTCATTCATCTCAAATTCCCTTTTCAAGTATTCAGATGTTCTAATGATATCGTTGTGGTTTCCCAAAATATTTAAATCATTAACATATACATCAATAATCACAAATCTTGTCGATGATCTTTTGATGAAGACACATGGGCAAAGTGGATTATTTATATATCCTTCTTTAATTAAATAATCACTAAGGCGTTTATACCACATTAATCTGGATTGTTTCAATCCATATAAAGAACTTTGTAATTTTATAGAATGCATGTTATGAGATTTTGATTTTATTTCTTCAGATATTTCAAATCCTTCAGGGATTTTCATATATATATATATATATATATCTCACTGTCTAAGGATCCGTATATATGTTGTAACGACATCTATTAGATGCATATCAAGCCTTTCTAAAACTGTAAGGCTTATCAAGAATCGAAATGTGATTGCATCTATAACAGGAGAGTATGTTCCTCATAATCAATGGTAGGTCTTTGTAAGAAATCTTGAGGTACAATTCTTGCTTTGTACCTTGTAATTTCTTTTTTTTTTCATTTCTCTTTCGTATAAATACCCATTTATATCCTACAGGCTTTACACCATTTGGCGTTTGAACAATAGGTCCAAAAATATCTCGTTTCTTCAACGAGTTTAGCTCTCTCTAGATAGCCTCTTGAAACTTTTGCCAATCAAGTCTTTTTTTACATTTGTCCACTGATCATGATTCTGGATCATCATCATTTTCACATATTTTAAAGGACATGTTGAAAGCAAATATATCATCAAGGAAAATATTATTTCGATCCAAAATCTTACAAGAGTACAAATAATTTATTGAGATCTCAATATTTTCATCTTTTCCCTTTTTTTCAAGAGGTAGTTGTTCCTCGTCATAATCAATTTGTTCTGACAGATCCTTATTGTAGGATTCTTGTGTTTTCTTAGGAGTATTTAGATTTGCATTTATTTTTACTCATATTTTCCTCTTTCGAGGAACTATATCCTTTGAACCAACTGGTCTCTCATGCGTTAGGTATTTTGTTGGTTCTTGTGCATTTTGTTGTACAGAGACATTGAATCTTACTGGAGCATTTATAGCTGGAATATGTGATTTTGTCACTCATTTTGCATCAGTAAATGCATCAAGTAATTGATTTGCAATTTGTTGCAAATGAATGATCTTTTGAACTTCAATTTCACACTGACTTGGGCTTAGATCATAATGTGATAATGTTGATACATTCCAAGAAATTTCACGCCATTCCTTTTGAACTAACTTCTTATCTCACCCTAATGGTGAAAAATCTGCTTCGTCAAAGTGACAATCAGCAAAATGTGCAGTAAATAAATCCTCTTCAAGGGGCTCAAAATATCTTATAATTGACGACGAGTTAAATCCAACGTAAATCCCAAGTTTTCATTATGTACTAATCTTAGTTCTATTGGGAGGTGGTATAGGAACATAAGCTATACAACAAAAAAATTTTAAATGTGAGATTTTGGTTATTGATCGAAAATGAGTTGCATGGGGGAATGTTCATGGTATGCAGTAGGCCTATAACGAATGATTGATGCTGCATGAAGGACTGCATGTCCCCAAACTAAAGTTAGTAACTTAGTTCTCATGATTAAAGGCCTAGCAATTAATTGAATGCATTTGGTCAAAGATTATGTCAAACTATTTTGAGTATGCATATGTGGAACATAATTTACAATGGTAATTATTATAGACATGTAATAATCTCTAAATGCTTGAGATTGAAATTCTCCAGCATTATCAAGATGGATGGTCTTAATTGGGTTGTGAGGGAATTTTACTTTTAACTTAATGATTTGGGCTAAAAGTCTAACAAATGAAACATTACGGGTCACAAGCAAACAAACATGTAACCACCTAGTTGACGCATCTATCAAAATCATGAAATATCTAAATAATCCACAGTGAGAATGAATAGGTCCACATATGTCTCCCTGAATGCGTTCTAAGAAAACTGGGGATTCCACAACAATTTTACTTGTGGATGGTTTACATATTAATTTACCTTGAGAACAACTAGCACAATTATAATCACCAGCTAAAAGTATTTTATGACTCCGTAAATGATGTCCATGTAAATTATTAATTATTCTTCGCATCATTGATGATCCTGGATGATATAGTCGAACATGCCATAAAACGAATATCTTTGGATCATTGATTTTTCTATCTATGACGACATTCATTTCGACATGCCTTATATGAGTGAAATATTATCCAGAGGATAAAGCAGAGAATCTCTCCAACAATTCTTTGTTCCCATTTAAAACCAATGTAATATAAAGGAGTCCTCGATTATTTTCATTCATGGTTTCAATATGATATTTATTTTTATGAATATCTTTAAAGCTAAGTAAATTCTTTCTAGATTATCGAGTATAAGGCATTATCAACATGAATTGTTGTACCCCCAGGCAACATAATATTTTCTTTTCCAGAGCCATTAATCAAATTAGAGATGTCAGATATTGCTTGAACATTAGCCTCAGCTAAGTTCAAGTTGGAGAAATATTCTCTCTTTTTAAGAATTGTGTAGATTGTAGCACAATTAGCAAGGCAAATATCGCTCTTATTTGGTTCATGATTTGAACACATATGACTTGATGATCCATGTAGATAAATAATGTTTGATAAATTAGAAAAAAGACATTTCATTTATAGTAAGAAACTAGTACATATGAATTAAAAAGCATAACAACAAAACTAGTGCATAGAATTATAGAAATTGAAAAGCATTACTTTTGATCATTAAAAATATCAAGACGGATATTTGGATCATCATGAAAATTTGGAACATCGATATAATTAATGTCCGATTAGCCATCTCCAACAGTAAAATTCAACTAAATTGGTTTGCTTTTCTCCTTCAAGGAGGCTCTATAAGAGCAATAAAATGCTTAGGCGTATGACATACATGAACCCAATAGCCTTTTAGACCACACTTGTGACATGGTTTGTTATGATTACAAACATGCACATTTTCAGCAGTATTTTTTCCTTTAATATAAGTGGCGTCATTTCAGTTCCATTTGTTTTGGAACTTATCACCGCGGATTTTATGATACAGCTTGCCACGATCTTTGCTAATTGATCATTTCTCCTTTCCACATCCATGGTTTTTATTTCCTTGACTGTTTTTATGGTCATTATAGGATGTAGCATTTGCTTCATGAATTGAAGCAGAACCAGTTAGACGGGAGTTGTGATTCTTCAACAAAAGCTCATTGTTTTGCTCACTCACCATGAGACAAGAAATTAATGCTGAGCATTTTCTAAATTGATGCGCTCGATATTGTTGTTGCAACAATATATTCGAGGCACGAAAAATACTGAATGTTTTTTCCATCATTGCCTCATCGGATATATTTTCTCCACATAGCCTCAAACGAGAGGTAATATTAAACATGGTGGAGTTATACTCATTGATTGTTTTGAAATCTTGTAGCCTAAATTTCAGCCAGTCGTTTTAGCCTTTTAGAAATATCACCATTTTTTGGTAATCGTATCGCTCTTTTAAGCTTAACCACAAAGTAAGAGGATCTTTTACAGTGAGAAATTCACTTTCCAAACCTTCGTGGAGATGAAGGCGAAGGAATATTAGTGCTTTCACACAGTCTTGCATTGATGATTTATTTCCTTCCATAATAGTGCCTTTCAAGTTTTTAGCTTGAAGGTGTATCTCGGCATCCAATTGCCATGACAAATAATTATTTCCATTGATAAGGAGGGCAACAAATTCAAGTTTTTAAATGTTTGCCATAGTTTAAAAATATGAAAATAAATTAAAAATTGGGTAAATAGTTTTTCTCTTTTATATAAAATAAATAATAAATTAAATATATGTTCACAACTTGATTATTAATACGCAAAATGTACTATTTGCATGAGTTGGTGGGACAACATCTAGGTTAGGTGGCGAGATGAAGTCTACTGAAAACCATGCCTCCTCGAATGGGATAACCCATATCCCTTTCAATGTTTAGCTTTACTGGAGACAATGCTTACCCACTATCAACCCAAAATCATACCACTATTTGCAATATAAAAATCAAGAATAGACCATAACTAATCGTTTGTAATATAGCGAGAAAACTAGTTATGTCACTTATTAACTTTTGATTTCTGATGTAGAAAATCATACAAGATGCACTACAGAGCATACTTTCGTAGTCGGTGACGTTATAATGCATTGTGTATGAATAAAGTATGCATATACGAGTGATGCATGTAAAAAAAGAAAGCAACCATGATAACATGGAAATAAATTGAACTAATTTAAATTAACAAAATTTATACCTTCCTAGCTTTGTATCCTTAGCAAGCCTTTTTGAACTTGAAGATCTCCTTTATACTAGAGCAAGCTCGTGTTGATAACATGTTGTGAATTGAGTTGGAACGTGCTAAAAACTGGAGAAGGAAAATAGAAGAGGACATAATGAATACAACTAAGTAAGACTGGTAGACACCTTGACTTGAAATAATAGTTAGTCCTGCTGGTAAACATGTTACACTTATTACGCTCTGCCTACTTCCAGGTACGAGACCAAGCCTAAGAACTTCTACTACTACAAACTACTACTATAAATGAGAAGAGAAGAAATGAGAGTTGGAATTAGAAGTTCTTCATTCAACTTGTTGTGTTTCTACAATGAGGTTGGCACCCTTTGTATAGGCCCTTTAGTGATAATAATAAATGTACTTAGATAATGTGTGCAAGTAACACATACACCACATGTCATACAACACATTACAAGTAATTTGACAATACATGGAAGAGTTGGTGTACATAGAAAATGGTCACAAGTAACATGACAATACATAGACAAGTAAGGGTACCATTAGTGAGAAATACAAGTTACATGACTACACAATGTGTTGGTGTGCATGCATGGTCATCCATACTTCACAACATATACATTATATAAAATAATTTAATAATATTCTTTTGTTAAGTGTTGGCCAGAGCCTAGCCACCCAAAGATCGTGTGCTTTCACTAACAATTCACTTGTGTTTCGCTTGTGTGTGAACGCACACATGCATTTTTTGTTTGGGTATGCATTCAATCTTATACCATATTTTAAAGTGTACATTGTGGAATGCAAGAAGCTTAACTAGAAATCAAAAGAGAATTAGAGCACTAACTTTGAAAATTGAAGCTCAAATCCATCATTTCGATCTCTAGCTAAGAAAGAAAGTAAGCATCCCATCCATGATACAACAACAACAATAGTTGCCTTGAAAGAAATTTTACATCATAGAAAACCTATCTATTCTCTCTTTTTCTTTACCTCTATGCATCAACACCTCACTTAGAACTTGCCTTGGCCTTCAATTTCTCAAATCTTTATGCTTCCATTAATGTACACGCTCACTTATCCAAGGACTCAACTTAATATAGACCCCCAGCTTCTTAGTCGACAAATTTTCATTTTTTAGATTTGAGAGGATTCTCTCCTACAATAAGCAAACACCAAAAGTTGGAGCTCTTGTCTCTACAAAAATTAAATTAATTTTTAAACCAAGTAATTGTATATTTTTATCTCGAAACAAACCACCCATAAGTGACACCAATTATTCCCTATAATAAATTTCTATACTTCATTTTTGAATTCACATAAGTAGCCCTCATCATCTCACCAATACCAACTAACCCTTTTGACATAGTCAATTGACTAAATTTGGCACTTACTTCAGCCATTTAAATAAACTTAAGTTATTATACTTAATTGATTGAGTTTGCAATATTTAACTTAGGTATTCCAGTTTAATTGAATTAGATCCTAAGTCATACTCACCCAAGTTTTTCCATCAATAGATCAACCTGTTCGATACTTGCACTTGGATGTATCTCTATGAAAACCTCACTCGCACTATCGAAAATAAAATTACCTCGCAAAATACGAATATATATTGGTAATACACGTCACAAAACAATTTTAAAATTCTCTTTGGGTAATTACAGTCTTCCCAACTAATTCTCTATGGATTTCGTCCTTGAAATTATATTTAACTCGGGCAAATTCTCACCTAAAACACAAAGCAAGGGAGGCTAGCTAACCGGTCCCTCCACCACTACTTACGTGGACTCATCCAAATGTGACTAAGTGGACTCAGATATCTCTCTAAATTGTGGGCCCACGACCACTTCAAAATAGTTTAGAGTAACCTTGTCAAGCTGTTGGCTCATAAAGAAATGCCTTAAATAGTTTGATTCATAACCTTTCACGTTGGCTTACTAAGAACTTTTTAACTGATTGTTTTACTTCTACTGTAAGTCGTATACTTAGTCAAGTCACTTCACTAATAATGCGATATTGTGGGATCATAAAGCCACTTAACTAACATTATGCATTGTGGACTTAACTAGGTCATTTGAATAAAAGTTTAATCTTTTTAATCTGAATTGTAGACTTAGGTAAATCACCTAATTTACAACTTCATACTGTGGAATCACAAATTCACTTTACTACAAGCATGAACTGTGGACTTCCAAGGTTGCTTAATTAATAGTTTTAACTTACAACTGAACCTTAAACTTCATCAAGTCACTTGACTGACAATCTCATACTGTGGACTCATAAGTCACTTAATTGATAGTACGGACTGTGGACTTGACTAGTCACTTAACTAACAGTTTTCCATAATCACAGAGGCGAGATCTCTTGTAGTTGAATGCCCTCTCACTCGAGTACTTGTAATATTCTCAATTTACTAATTACATTAATATTACAACATCTAAACCAAAGCTTACTTTCGGTATAGTCGTACGTCACCACTAAATTTGGTTTTTCAACAACGAGAACTCTCTCTCTCTCTTAGCCATAGCTAACATTGATCAGTTACATAACCCCCAACTGTAGATAATTATATTTGTAATGTCCTGATTGTCTGCAACAATAAGACATTTTATTGTCACTACCTCCACCTCTGCTCTCAGTACCTCCCGGCGGTTGTTGTTGTATTAGTTGCACTATCTGAGGTGGTCAATTGATAGAGCTTGGCATTGGAATAGATGGAAGTGTTACAGTAAGTGCCAGTTGTACTAGTGGTTCCACCAACTCTGTGCCCCTGATTCTCGCGGAAATCATGATCTTAATTCTAATTCCTCTTTCTATTCTTGTCCCATCGTGACCTTTATTCGATTTGTGTCTCAGCCTGCAAGACATAAATCTCCTCAGGGTGAGTACGAAGGTATGCCTCTAGTAAGACTGCAATCGTAGGCTCTGTGTAAAGTCCTTGGCTTAGTAGGTACAACTATCCTTCCAATACTCAACAATAACCCCTCGCAGATGAAATAAACCTGATCTCTATCAGTATCTGCCATGCCTCCAACAAACTGCAACATGTGTTGATATCACCCATGTAGTGCATGACTGACTCATCTCGCGTCTGCTTGATGTTCATGAACTTCATTCTCTTATAGATTATTACTAATGGCGGATAGTACTTCATATTGAAGTGCCTCTTAAAGTCAATCCAAGTCTAGGGCTCTTTGTGTGTGGCTATTAGATTAATCCACCACATGTCAGCAATGCTCGGAAGTGAGAATGTTGCTAACCCGAGCTTCCTAGTATCATCGATCCTCAGAAGCCTTTGTAACTTCTCATGACTTTTGATGAATCTCTATGCCTCAATCAAGTCTGACTCGCCATGGAATCTCTTAGGTCTAAAATTCTCATACTCCTTAGTCAACCAAGCCTTCGTTGTCATCTGAAAGACTATGTTTATCAGGGCAGGCACTACTACTGCTTGAAGTACGAGAACCACATCAGTAGGTGGTGTCGAGTGAATTGTAAAAACTGTAGGTGCTGCTTAAATTATAGGCGCACTCGTATCCTAAGTTAGAGTTGTTGCGGGTGTACACGATGATGGTAATAATGCCTTCAATCCTCTAAGAATTGTTAAGATCTTTTCCAAATGATGGTCTTAAGACTCAATCATGCATTTCCAAGTCTGAAACTCTGCCGCGTCGATGTAGCTAAGAACTATGGCTTGAGTCAGATACTTAGGCTTTGATCGATTGGCCATCATGATCTGCAAATGTAGATTACGAGTCTTTATAAGCTCTTGTACCTGCTAGTATATATATATAATACATATCAACAAGTAACTTGTATAATTCTATTTTTGACTTTCCCAACTCACCTCATTTCCTAAGTAAGACTATAAGTCAGAATCATAGGGTTCCACATTAAGTTCATTGGTGTTCTAACTTTATAAGTCGTGTTTGCATTTTAGTTAGGTTGTGGCTTATCTAGAGTTAAGGAAAAAAAGACCTATGCTCTGGTACCAACTGTGATGACCTTTATTCTTACAAATTGGGCTACGCCCGGCTTAGACATACGTGGATCGCTAATCGACCCTATAGAGCCAAACATAAGCCTAGTCAGCCTATTTTACCATTTCATTTACAGTTTAGTCACTTATTAGAGTTGTTATTAAGTTTAACAAATCTTAATGAATTGCGCAATGGAAAATAAAAGAATTAAAGTGACAATAATTTGATCTAACATGACACCAGAACAACCCGATATGTGGAAACCCTACAAAGTATATCTCATGCATAACAGGTGTCCGAAATGAGGAAAATAGCATATACACGTATCCAAGTGTTCTCTCAACCCATTAACCAGTTTTAAACAAAAGCAATACATACATATCTACACAAAACATACCTATGAGTAGCAAAAATAGAGGCCATCTTTGAATGAAGCTCTAATGAAGTAACCAAGTATCAGCTCCTTGCCCTTATTACAAGAGGGATCCGCAATTATCACGAAAATGGAGACAGTTTCAGGTAGTAAAACAGAGGAGTCTTAACAATCTTTCAAATATCAAAGAAATGGTTAGTCGAATAATCATGCAAGAATTACCATAAAAATAAAAAATAAAGCATCATTTCCAATTCAACAGAGATATCAACGAATAACTAAGTGTTCAGTTCATATAGCAAAGGCATCTAAGCATTCAAATTCCATTGAGTGCGATAAAATACCACAACTCGACTTTCAAGATAGGTTATGGACTCAGCTAAGTCACCTGACTAACAATTTAGATTAGGTTTATCAACTATAGCAGACCGAAACCATTTCTACCAGCATGAATTCCCCATACTAAACTGTAGGATTAGGTAAGTCCAACTGCCCGTGTAGTCACGGTGGTGGAAAGAATCATAAAGCATTCCCACCGCACCCATGACCACCATATCGCCCACTTAAACCGTATGCCACTTATTATGGAATCCAAAGAATGCTTAACCAATGTTTGAAAAAGGATTACATAATTCGAATAAATAAGAGAACTAATGTATAAGGATATCAAAAAAACAACAATAGAATGTAAGGATATCAATTTACAAAAAATATCATGAAAGGAAATCCAATTTAATCGATTCCAAGGGATACAACTCAACAAGAGGTAATTAACCAATAAATGCACAATTGAAATAATGTTAAGGTCACAACTGGTTTACTTACTAGTAATGCTTCAAAATGCCACCAAAGCGGCTTCGAAATGATTCTCTCATGCCTCGCAACACGTATCCAACACCTGACACTAGTTCCATATGCCCCTGGTGTCAATTTACATTCAATTAGGTGTGTTAAAGTCTTTATTTTGAAAATAATTTATTTTGTATCATTTTCTTTCCATTTACCTCAATTACTAAAATTTGGGATTTTTCGGGTTGCGACGGACACGTGTCGATCGTGTACAATAAATATCCCTCGTGCATCATACTTTTAATATTTTGTAGTAGTGGTAAGTGACAACTGTCCCCACGAGGATTTATCAAACTTATCTAGAAAAAAAAGACTTTTAATGGTTTTTATTATTGTTACTTTAATTTAATTAATAAATTAAAACATTAATTAAACCTACTAATTCAATCTATTATGTAATAATAATTAACCAACTATATTAACTTAACTAACATAATCCAAATTCAATATCAATAAAATAAATTCAATTCAATAATAATAAAATATCTAAACAAACATCCAGAACAATGAAACATAAATCCATTTTGCCTTCCAAACAAGTTACTTCAATCATTATAGTTAAAAGCATACTTTATAAAGTATCATAGATCATTTAACTCTAATCATAAGTAAGTAAACAACCTTCTGCCAACAATTTGTTCTCCTTATACTAGTAGAAAAGTCAGGTTCTAATTTTATTGGGCTAACCCCTTTGAATACACAAAGACATCAAGTGCACGCAATAAAATCACATTGCACTTTATGAAAAACTTGAACTACTAAATCTAACACATTCGAAAAGCCACTTCAATATTAGATTTAGATCTCAAATCCGCCTAGGACATCTAAACGGTCATACCTTACAAACAATCTTAGTTACTACTTTAAATTAGATAATGAATCCAAATATCACAATACACATTCTAGACTATGCACGCAATGCAAAGATCATAATTAAAAACAATAGATAATAACCTATTAAATTAGTGAATCAAAGAATATGATTGGTTTAAAGCATTAAGCACATAATCTTCTCATCATAACTACATTGCAAAATGAATCTAGTTCAAGTTTGGACTTCGTTTAGATTGATAAACTACTCACTCATAATCATTAATAACATTGTAATAATATAAATAAAAAAGACTTAGATAAATGCATCTAGAATAAATACTTTAAATCTTCAAATCATCTCCGAAAGCAATGAACAAAAAAGTAATAAACTTAAACAATAAAGAATGGCTCCTAGAGCAATTAAATATTGATCTAAGTACGCAAGGGCAACTAATTTTGTAACCATAGGATTGTATTTATAGTATTTTAGGAAGTGAACATCCCAAACAAACTCAAACTACTTGTAGTTATCTAAAATCCTCGAAATCTGCTCTAGTGATTCCTCAGCGATTCAAGGTTAAGTGGAATTGCTGGGTAAATTCATATAATTAAAGTCCATGTTTCCACCAATTTGATCTGAGATTCTGTTTACATTAGAATTGCTAGTTGTAAAGTCCAGTTTTCCTTCATTCTTTGGTGATGATTCTTTGCATATTCTTTTCACTTGATTGATTCCTTCATAATCTTTCATTTTTACTATATTTCTTCATATATCCTATTTATTACCTGAAATAACAAAAACAAGAGAAAAACTCCATGTAATATAATTTTTTAAATCTAAAATCATCCAAAAATGTACTATAAGCCATGTCTAATTATTGACTTGTCAAATACCCCTAAACTCAACACTTTGTTGTCTCAAACAAAGAAATAGACTCAATCATATTCTCTTTTCTTACCTCGTTTTGATTTCAAAATTATATACTCTTATTCTCAAGTAGAAATGATCTCTAAATATAAAAATATTACCTTCACAAAAATGAGAATCATGATAGAATAGAAAGATTTAAAGAACAACCCCTTTGTTTGACAACTCAACCTCCTAATTATGCAATACACCTCAGGATTCAAAATTAAACCAATCACCAGGGTCAAGGCACTATATATGTTTTCTCAATCTCCACTGACAAGCATCAAGCTTATGATAACAAATAAACAATCTCAAGATACAAAAATCATTAAATCAATCTCACTTTCAAATAATATTTTAAAATATCACCATAATCAAAAGTCGATAAGAACTTTTATTCACAAATAATCATCATTTATATTCGTTCGTTGGAATAAAAATATATATTTTACTTAACTTATCTATAAGCACTCGAGCTAAAAATTTTTTCTAAAGAGTTTTCATAAACTTCGTTCCATCGAACGCCTCTCTATCGGCGAATCCACACACGAACACGGCCGAGATTTTGAAGTGCTAGCTTCGAGAGAATACCAAACCTTTTTGTTTCTCTCCAAAACGATCCAGAGCATACCAAAAACCCTAAGTCGTTTCTAAAACGAAAATAGAGTTTCAAATTTTTTTTTCTTTCGTATCGTGTTCTAACTTAAAGCGTCTATTTATACAACCTTGTATATAGACGGTTAAGTAAATTACACATATACCCTTACTTAAAGAAGTATAAGTGTAATACACCACAAGGACGTTTTTGTCATGAATTTTATCACATAAAATTCATTTTTCTGAATCATCTTAAAATCTCGCAAAACCATTCTTAGTGTGCGACCGATCTAATAGGCTCATACAACGTTGGCGATTACCAAAACACATTTTGGTATACAAGTCATAAGCGATCTCTAGCAAGACATTATGACTACCCAAGTTGTACGAATATCAAATCGATATAACCTAATCAATAGTGTATATAACATCCTTTTGTCACACGATATCATTTTGATCAAACATAAGGCATGGAATTGTCATCCAACATGTTCAATCGTACTAGTCTCGATCTCTAGGTAGATCTGAAAACATCCAAGTGACATTGATCAATATCAATTCACTTAGACTAGGCCTTTTAACGAGTCTAACACATCGAGGGATCCACTAGATATCTCTTTATATGAGAGGGACAAATTCTATCTCGATTACACAACTTCATCACATTGCTCACACAACAACCAATCACAACCTTTATAATCGTCCTATTAAAGACAACGTTTGATTGTGTCAAATTACTTGTGTTCCTAATGTTGAAGTCTCTGCAATCTCAAGTCGAGGAGAATAAAAATATACCTATCATGAGAAACAACTATGACTTAATCCATGTGATGTTCTCATAATGCGGGTCGGCCAGATTTCTTTGTTCCCTAACAAGTACTCGTGATCTTGATTCGTATCCCTATACGTATAATCATCATATGATCATCAATCAAGACTCACACTAGTCTTAATTCATTATAGTTCCCGATTATAATGATCGATAGGGACATTTAGGATATTTATGTAAATACCCATGGATCTTATTATAATGTAAACATGCAAATTAATTATAATAAACAAGAAATGAAATCCTCTATTTTATTAACTAAAAGTATTCATAAAGACAGGTTAATGGATTGACCTAGGGCACATGCCCCATCATCTCCCACTTGCACTTTAGGGCCAATCATACATGCATCTAATGCCTAATGATCTAACATGACCATCATGTTTTGCTTGTGGAAGAGCTTTTGTCAATGGATCCGCAACGTTGTCTTGATAGGTACTCTGCAAATCTTTACGTCTCCCTCTCAATAATTTCTCTCGATGAGATGAAAACGCTGAGTATATGTTTGGATCTGTGGTGTGATCTAGTTTCCTTGGCATGTGCTATTGCCCACCTAGTTATTGTCACAATACAAACAAACTTTTCCATAAAGGCACCATACCGAGCAACAAACACTTTGTTCTCAGTGGGATTATAAAAGTAATATCCTTTTGTTTCCTTAGATACCCCACAAATAAACACTTGTCGATTTAGAGTGCTAGTTTTTCGAGACTTGTCGCTTTACGTAAGCCTCACAACCCCAAATCTTAAGAAAATACAAACTAGGTCTCTTCCCGTACCATATCTCATATGGTGTTTTATCAACCGCTTTAGAAGGAACTCGATTTAGAGTGAAAGTCAGCTTGTAATGCATAACCCCAAAAGGATAATGGAAGATCTCGCATGACTCATCATAGATCGAACCATATCTAATAAGGTTCGATTTCTCCTTTCGTAAACTCCATTCCATCGTGGAGTTGTTTGGTGGAGTCAATTGAGAGACAATCCCACAATTTCTAAGATGATCATCAAATTCTTGGCTTAAATACTCACCACCTCGATCCGATCGAAGTGTTTTGATAGTTTTACCAAGTTGATTATGCAATAATCATCATTTATATTCGTTCTTAACTTATCTATAAGTTGGAATATTTTCTTCTTTAAATTGTATTCTTAGGCTTCCCTGCTCCATTTCTTTTGGAATCCGATATATTTTACTTTTATATATAGAAACTATTAAAGAGTTTTCATAAACTTTCCATTTTTCCCACCATATTTCCCTTCTCCATTTCATTTTCTTCTTTAATTTGTATTCTTACGGTTTCTCTCCATTTTTTTGGAAAAAAGAAACTATTTCTCTTTTTCCCAGATTCCCAACTCCATTTCATTTGGAATTTGTGGGTTTCTCTATTTTTTATTTAAAAACGCTTTTTAGCTATTCTCGCTTTCACTATGGTCAAGAAATCATTCTTTCCAACTTAGTAAAATTTATTGGCTATTTCCTATTTTCTCCTCTATTGTGGCATAAGCTCTTTTCAATACATATATGTATATATATAAAATACTTAATCAATAATATTTGTATGACAAGATTCTTAGTAATCTGTCTTGTTTATCTTGTATTATCATTTCGATCGTCAACCCGTTATAATTTCTAACACAAAGCAATCAATCCCTTCTAAATTCCTCTAGTGTATACACAATCTAAGTGAAGTCAAATAGGGAATAAAAATTTCTTTCCATCATAAAATTTCAATTTTCATGGGTGATAATAATAATATATCACTTCAATTTTATTCAACTCCAAATTATATTCAATTCTATATTCCTAACTAAATAAAATAAAACGAAATGGAAAAATATTACCTGTATTTTGAGAATTTTTGAAAAACTCACAATGTTCAACTAGATTCTACCTCTCGTTTCTTCCATACTTTGCATCTTTATAATTCACTTCACCTAATACCCCTAAACTCATTCTAAACCTTATCCTCAAGGTTTAAAAATTAAGTCAGGTTTCCAATAAAAATAGAAATACCTCGTGAAGCATAAACTAATAAATAAATAAATAAATAACTTAAGAATGAATTGCTTAAGTAATTGAAAATTTGATAAATTGAAACATTTCCAAGCATCATATGATTTTAATTGAACTTATCAAACCAATGTATCAATTATTAACACACCAAAGCAATAGTATCATAGTAGCACATATACCAAATCAATCAAATCATAATATTACAAACATAGACCTCTTACAAAATACTCAGAAAAAGATTACACAAAGAAGAATATAAATATCACAACTGACGTCCAGATGTTGCATCATCACCACCATCCTCATTAGCAAGCTGTTGAGATTGGAAGTGTTGGTGTATGTACCCTAGGCCAATTCTGTAAACGTTGTTTAACTATTATAAGTAGATCCATGTTTCTTTTATAATAATATCCATGGATAATTTTTGTATTATCCTAAATGTCCCTAGTCAGTTATTATTATGGAAACAATAATAAATTAAGACTAGCATGAGTCTTGATTGATAATCATGTGATGATTATGCGTATAACGATACGGATCAAGATAATGGGTACCTGTTGGGAACAGATGTTAGACCGACCCGCTATGAGAACACTACATGGTCAATGTCATAAGTGATTCTTATAAGATTTATATCATTTAGTCCTTTGACTTCAAATCACCAGAGACACCAACATCAGGAGCACAATGATTTGATATAATCAAACGCTGTCTTTAACTGGATGATTATAAAGATCATGATTGGTCTTTATTCGACTAATGTGTGAATGTTATGTGATCAAGATGGAATTTTTCCCTCTCTTTTAAAGAGAGATATATATTGGGCACATCGATATGTTAGACTGATAAATGGCCATGTCTAGTGAATTGATTGGATTTATGTCACTTGACAATTTCAGTCTACTCGGAGATCGAGACTAGTAGATTGAACTATAAGGGTGACACTCTGTGTCTTATGTTCAATCAAATGATATTGCGTGACAAAGGGATATGATATACATTATCTATTAGGTTGTATCGATTTATTGATCTTCATGCTACTTAGGTAGTCATAATACCTTGCTAGAGACCGCTTATGACTTATATACCAAAATAGTTTTGGTTCACTGCCAATGTTGTCTGAACCTATTGGGTCGCACACAAAGAACGAATTTGCGTGATTTAATATTGTCTGGGTCAATGAGTTTTATTTGATAGAATTCATTATGAAGATTCTCATTAAATGTCCTAGTTTGACTAGGATTCAAGATTCTCATACATTTCTAGTGTGACTAGAAATTTTGTCTCTTAGTAAATCATATTTTGAATAGGACGCTAATTGGAATTATAGTATGACTTTAATTTTTATTTGAGTTTTAGATAAATTACAACTCTTATCGGATTAGTAATTGTAGATTATCTATGACTTTATCCTTTTTGGAGTTGAACTTAATATAAGACTCTATTTGGAGTGTGACTAGGAGATGGAATTTTTTTACAACTCGACCTAGTATACTATAAATAAGACATTAAGGTCACAGTTGTTGTAGGGAATTCTCGAAAGAGATTTTTCCGAGAGAATTTTTTTGAGAATTATTTTTTCCTAGGATTTTTTGGGGATAGCACTCCAGATCGTGATCGTCCGTTCGTATGTGGATTTTTGATAAAGGACGTTCATATCTGGCAGCGTCTTGAAGTAATCGATCAACACCAAACAAGGCTGACATGGAGTTGTTCTTGTTAAGGTATGATTCTCTCTTGATACATCAATTTAATGGAATAAATAGGATCTTCATTCGAGGATGTTCGAAAAGGTTTTGAAAACTTCAGCTGCACATGATCCCCGAAACCCAACAGTGGTATCAAAGCAAGGTTGGTTCAATTCCATTAAATTTTTCAAAGTGGCTTTTATCACTGTTTGAATATAAGACATGCCTAGTCATGAATTTAATTGTATCATGAATATATTGTATCATGATCTCTTAGCCATATTAACGATTAAAGGCAACCAATTAAACTAGTTTAATTAGATCTCAAAACATCCTATTTAATTGGTCATGGTTTTTTGTGTATTGATCACATGAATTTTATTGTATCATGATCTCCAAGTCATAGTCACATGAATTTTATTGTATCATGAATGTATGCCGTGATAAATGCCATGTATGATAATATTTAATTAAAAGGGCGTGCTAGAGAGTAGCCGGGACCGAACCCAACCAACTGAGTTCGACATGCGGTCCAACTAAACTACTTTAATGGCGTGCTAGAGAGTAGTAATGAATGGAAACTAGTTAATTCCTATGATAATGGAACATTCTAGTTAATTCCTATGATAATGGAAAAGTCTATGGCTAAATAAAAGGAAAAAATACTTTTGATGAGATAGGGATTCGATCCCTGACCTCCCTCTTCTAGTTGAAGACTTTAACCACCCCAACTAGCATGCCAAGTTTGTATTATTTGTAATAGGATTACAAAATAAAGGCTTATATTGTTTGTAATGGGATTACAAAATAAAGGCTTATATTGTTTTTAATGGGAGTACAAATTACTTATAGTTTTAGTAAAATACAAGGAGATTTTATCTCTACTTTAACCATCTTGGCTATCCATTCCAAGTTGTAATAGGATTATAACTCTATTTATATTAATTGAGTTATATATATTAATTGAAAGAAGCTTTAATTGATTAACTACCATTAATTAAATGGGGTTATTGTTCATCAATTGGATTGAATTAATTTAATTGGAAGGTGTTTTAATTGAATTAATATCAATTTAAATTAGTGGGACTGTCATTAATATTAATTAAAATATTTAATTAAAAGGGGTTTTAATTAAATAGAGTCCGATAAAAATCATATTGAGATATATTTAATTAATGAGATTAATGAAAATATAATCTTTCATGCACATGGAAAATTTTAAGGTATTTAGTTTCCTTGATTTGTTTTATGATGCCTTGTTGATATATGAATATGTTTATTCTTGTTTTATATAAATGATCTTTATTCTATGCATATTAGGTATATATGATATTCCATAATTAAATAGATGCTAGAATTAATCATTGTAAAAACACTATATTGATCATACAACTTGAGAAAAATCCCTCGATTAGAATTAGAAGTTAATGCCACCTATTTTAAAAACTTATCAAAGCCTCGATCACATCAATATGGGTCAGCCTTCACAGGGTGTATTGTGTTATCTTGGTGAGGCAAGCTGGGTACCTGTTATCTAGATGTTTTAAATAATTTGACTTACTAAAGCTATCAAAATGATTTTGGGCATTAGGCATAGATGAGACGTAACATGTTGTGACATATGTTGTCTAGGTGTGATAAAGAATCAAAGAGCTGCATATGATGCAATTAGTAATGGTTTCCTACCTAAATAACTTGATTTTGAGTGTCATGCCTTAGTTGTTTTAAAATTAAGTGAAATATGGATCTTAGACCACTAAATTAATATTTACGGGGGTTATTGATTTAGTGGGAGTTTAATTACTCACTAATAAATTATTCTGCATAATCTTGTAGGTGTAGATGTTAAACTTCTAGTAACACTAATCCAGAGTAACTGCGATCAATTCTTGATAAGGATAAAATAATTTCTAAGATTCATTTCCCTGTTTTAATTATAAAATTGATAAATGTTATTAATCATAAAACAAGGATGTATGTCTTAGATTAATGATTCCATTAAACTACCATCTATTCGTACAAGGATTATATGTCATGTTAGCAAATATAAAATCGGACTTTAGGAAAGATTCGAGCCGTGAAAACTGATGACATGACAGTGACACTAAAGGAAATGTTCCAACAGTAAGTCACACGGGAAGGGCGTAAGATTGTAAAATTCCTAGATTCTTGTAAAATGGTTGAGAACCTATTAATATGTCTTTATGTTTGGAACATGAAAGAACTATATTAATTATCTCAAAAGGCTTGAATCTTCATGTGCCAAAAGTTGGCAGTAGATTTGATCTATAATTCATCAAAATAGTTTTAAACTACATAATTTTAAAGACATGGAAAACACTATTTACAGTTGCATATGATGTTTAAAATTGTAAAACATAATAATAAAAATGGGCCTTAGATATATATTTGATAGTTCGTAACATAAAGGAATTTAAATATAAAAATGGTAAAGGGAAGGTAAAGGCTACCAAAGATGTTTATGTGCCGGACATAAAAATCTTAGTTGTGAGCCTGAACTTTTGCCTATTTCTAAGTAAAAGCCTTAAATGACAAATTTTGTTAGTAAAAGAATGAAATTGCCCATTTTATAATGAATTACAAATCCTATCAGGAAGACATAATTTTGAGTTGTTACGAACATTTCAAAATGAGTATAAAAATAAATCAATTGGCAAACTATTAATATATTTTGATAAGATCAAGTGGATAATATTTGAGCCAAGAGTTTAAATAACCATCTTTGAATTTGTGGGATTGTCTTGCAATTAATCCACTAGGAACGTCATTTGAGAAACGATGTTTTAAGAAGAGAAATCGAACTATATAGGATATAATTCGATTTATGATGTGTCACACAGACCTTCTTAAGATGTCATATTGAGGCTATACTTTAGAAACCAAGGCACTCGCACTAAAACCTTATTTTCTTTAAAGTGGTTAATAAAACTCCATATATGATATGAATAAAAAGACCTAGTTTGTCTTTTTTTGAGATTTGAGGTGGCGAGACTTGCGTAAGAATTTAAGTCACATAAAGTTTGATGTCTAAATCTTTTGTGTCCAATTGAGGTTGAACACTATGATACTATTTTATCAAATTGAGAACAAATCTTTCGTTGCTAAAAATGTTGTTTTTCTAAGTAAAGTGTTTATTTTAAAGACACTATTAGAAATAAAGTAAATGTTGAAATGTTCAAGTGCCACAAATGAGAACCGAACCACTTTAGGAAGATCAACAAAGTTTTGAACTAGTTGAGTATACACAAGTAACATATATCTCTTGAAAATCTAGAATAATTAGAAATTGGCCAGAGAAATTTGAAATTTTTTATTATTGATAGTTGTGTTGTATTTTTTATATTGGATCAGAATGAATCACTACTTATCACGAGACATGTCTCGTCTAAATTGAATAAAGAAACTAAGTGTTATTAACTCTGAATTTTAATTCATATATGTTAACCAAGTTTGGAACTTAAATTATTTACTTGAAGATGGTATGGCCATTGGATGTAAATGAGTTAAAGTGACATGAAAAAGAAAAGATGCATACTTAAAAGTATGGCTTATCGAAACTTCCAATATAAATCAAGGTGTTGATTATGATAAGATTTTCACTGGCAGCTAAGCTCAAGTTCTAGAATTCTACTGTCATTACTTCATAGTTTGACTATAAAATATGACAAATAGATGTCAAAAATAGCATTGCTCTATGCTCCTTAATGATGTGTATGATATAACTTAAGGGTTTTTTATTATTTTGAGAATTTGAGAAAGGTATGCAAGCTTAAAGGATCCATTTATGGATTATAGTAAGTTTATCAGAGTTGGGATCTTTGTTTTGATGAAATAATTAATTAATTACATTCATTGAATCTAAGACAAACCTTGTATATACATAAAGGTTAGTGGGAGCGCAATTATCTTTCTGAATCTGTATGTTAATGATATATTATTCATTGGAAACGACGTCTTAACCCTGCAGAATGTCAAGTCTTGGTTAAGGAAAGTTTCTCAATGAGATTCTTAGCTAATTAGGCCTATATCCTTGTGATATATATCTATAGAGATAGATCTAAGAGGCTAATTGCTTTAAATAAGAGTGCTTATATAGACAAATAACTGAAAAGGTTTCAATGTACGAGATTCTTCAAAGAATTCGTACTTATGTCTTATAACATAAGTCTCTACAAGACTCAATGTCTTAAGACAAATGATGAGCGGGACAATGTGAATAAGATTTCATATGCATAAGCTATGAGAATCATGACATACGTTATACTTTGCACTCAACTTGATATGTCATATGCTTTGGGCAAAACATACATATATCTCTTATATCCCAGTGAAGGCCACTGGATATTTATTAATAACATTCTTAAGTACTTCAGAAGCACTTGAGAGATGTTATTAGATTTGCAGAGGTTTGAAAGATATGAGTCTTGTAAATGGTTACACGATGCAAACTTTCAAATTAATATAAAAGATTAATGATCGCAATATGGATATATGTTAACTTCATAGGAATGAGTTGGAAATGTTCTAAACTCTCTCTAACAAGTCATATAACATAAACTGAGTTTTTAGCGGCATTAGATGCAGTCAAAGAAAATGTTTAGATCGTAAGGTTCATGATTAAACAAGGTGTGGTTCCAAGTGTTGGAAATAATGTTGGCTTTTATTGTAAAACTAATGGACAAATTTAGGTTATGGAACCTAAATCACACTATAGATCTAAACAATCACTTGAGCATTTTTGTCTTATAAAAGAAAGAACGTAAAGATTTGCAGAACATCAATAATAAAAAACTTTAGTAGATACATAAACAAACTTCTTCAGCTAAGAATGCCTTAAGGTTACTCAATATTGGATATGTGTAGGATTGGACCTAGTGCAAGTGAGAGATGTTGGGGTATGTGCCCTAGGCCAATTATGTATACGTTGTTTAACTATTATAAGTAGAAGCATGTTTCTTTTATAATAGTATCCATGGATAATTCTTGTATTATTCTAAATGTCCCTAGTTTGTTATTATTGTGGGAACAATAATAAATTAAGACTAGCATGTGTCTTGATTGATAATCATGTGATGATTATGCGTATATGGATACGGATCAAGATAATGGGTATCTGTTGGGAACAGATGCTGGACCGACCCGCTATGAGAATACTACATGGTCAATGTCATAAGTGATTCTCCTAAGAGTTATATCATTGACTTGAGATCACCAGAGACTCAAACATTAGGAGCTCAATGATTTGACATAATCAAACATTGTCTTTAATCGGATGATTATAAAGATTGTGATTGGTCATTGTTCGACTAATGTGTGGATGTTGTATGATCAAGATGGAATTTGTTTCTCTCTTTTAGAGAGAGATATCTATTGGCCCCTCGATATGTTAGATTGATAAATGGCCACGTCTAGTGAATTGATTGGATCAATGTCACTTGACAATTTTAGTCTACTCGGAGATCGAGACTAGTAGATTGAACTATAAGGGTGACATTTCATGTCTTATGTTCAATCAAAAGATATCGCGTGACAAAAGGATATGATATACACTATCTATTAGGTTGTATCGATTTAGTGATGTTCATGCTACTTGGGTAGTCATAATGCCTTGCTAGAGACCGCTTATGACTTGTATACCAAAATGGTTTTAGTTTACTGCCAATGTTGTATGAACATATTGGATCACACACAAAGAACGGATTTGCGAGATTTAATATTGTCTTGGTTAATGAATTTTATTTGATAAAATTTATTTTGAAGATTTTCATTAGATATCCTAGTTTGACTAGGATTCAAGATTCTCATACATTTCTAGTGTGCCTAGAAATTTTGTCTCTTAGTAAATCCTATTTTAAATAGGACTCTAATTGGAATTATAGTATGATTTTAATTTTTATTTGAGTTTTAGATAAATTACAACTCTTATTGGATTAGTAATTGTAGATTATCTATGACTATCATTTTTAGAGTTGGACTTTATCTAGGACTCTATTTGGAGTGTGACTAGGAGATGGAGTTCTTTTACAACTCGACCTAATGTACTATAAATATGACATTAGGGTCACAATTGTTGTAGGGAATTCCCGAGATAGATTTTTCCTAGAGAATTTTTGTGAAAAAATTTCTTGTCCTAGGATTTTTTAAGGCTAGCACTCTGGATCATGATCGTCTGTTCGTGTGTGGATTTATGATAGAGGACGCTCGTCTCTGGCAGCGTCTTAAAGGAATCGATCAACACCAAACAAGGCAGACATGGAGTTGTTCTTGTTAAGGTATAATTCTCTTTTGATACATCAATTTAAAGGAATAAATAGGATCTTCGTTCGGGGATGTTCGAAAAGGTTTCGAAAACTTCCGCTGTGCATGATCCCCGAAACCCAACAGGAAGCTCCTCGTAGGATTATATAAGGTGTAGCCCACTCCCGCCACCCGGGTTATCTTCTAAAAAGAATCCCTTGTTGGGCATTCTCAGTTGGGGTGATGGAACGTGAATGTTGGTTCCCCTGTCTTGTGATCATGAAACCTCGAGTATAGCAGCTCGATTGTAGTAAAAATGTGATCAACTAATGTTGATTACGAATATCATCCTAAGGGAAAGATTTATATGGAGACGGTTCACTTAGTTAAGTTCACTCAATTGCTAAGATCTCTTTTTAATTGGTTTTAACTAAACTACTTTATTCTATAAAACAATGTAAAATAGCTTGTACTCTTATATTAAGAAGACTTTTAGTTCACAACTTCACCTAGGTAATGATTTACTATGGTTTCACATCTCACTTCCTTCACCTCCATTATGTGTGTGCAATGCTCAATTAGAATAGACAGATTTCCTAAAGATTCACTTCAACCAACTATCATGGGGAAAAGATGCTAATGCGCTAACTAGAGATCCACCTTTAAGAGTGAATAACGTAAGTTACACTTAGCATTAAGTTCCAAATTTTTAGACACATAACCAGTTAAGTTTACTAAATGTGCCTCCTTAATCAATAACTATCTATCAATGTTATATATTTTTACAATTGTGTTTTCCATATCCGGCTTAAAAGCTCCAATGGTCATAGTAATTCCTAAAACCTCTAATCAACAAATAAGTGATCAAGATGTTCATAGCATTACGTATAGAATCAATATAGATTTTAACCATTGCACTTTTTAACTTTATAACCTATTCATACTTCTTTTAGCATATCATTGATACCATATGACCCATTGATCCATAAGATAAACAAACTACTTACTCATCTTTGAAATCAACATACACATCATGGTATTTATTGCAATCAATGATTAAATTAAATAACTTCAATTAAATCAAAGAAACAATACCGAACAACCACAAGTGGATTTTTCAATGTCTTCTCCTCCAAAACTCTTCTCAATACTCAAGAACAATGTAAAGTATGCTATTCTATGCTATTTGGTGATAACTCGTGGTAATGTATATGTTTACCATGTTCTAATATATATTTATACCCCTTTAGACTCTTAAGAATACGATTAGAAACCCTAATTAACAATTCCAAACGAACTTGAATTCTAAACTTTCTATTTTTATGTCCCGATGTTGTGTATAAGTGACCCACGCTATTTGTGTAATTCCATAAGGTCGCCACAGCTTTAAACTTTTGTGTGTGTTTTTTCCATTTGGTAAGCTCAGCTCCCTGTGTATGCTGCCCCGGCTCCGTGGGTACAACCCCACGGCAATGCCACTGGGTCAAGTGTTCTGCTTCACTTTCTGGATCTCCATGCCTTGCACTCTCTTCCCACGCCGTCACTAGTCTATGCCACGGAGTCAAGTGTGTTTTATGCCTTTTCTCCTCATTTCATCATGAAATAACTTTTTTGTCTCTTTTATACCTTATATACCTGAAAATACATAAATACTATCAATTAGAGCTCATTGTGGGATGTTTAGTCAAAATTTATTGCTAAACTAACCGTATATATAAGTCTCATAAATCACTTATCACCTTGCATCCTCATGGTCATGAGTCATTTTGATCCATAGATGTTCTTGGCAATCTCATATTGATTCTGGAATATGAACTCTTGATGTCTCAGAGTTCTCATCTGGTTACGCAAGATTGACCTCACAATGGCAATTTTTGTCTTGTCCGCATACATGCCAGTGAAGTCCTCTGCAGGTGGCTCTGGGCTCTGGTTCATTTTCTCATTACATGTGACATTCTGCATTTCTTCCAAATTTCTTTGGTTTTATGCCCGTATTCCTTTTATTTATGTGGTTTTCTCTTTTGTCTATTGCTTCTCTTCCGTTCCACCTTTGAGTCAACATATCCAGGCATTTTCTAGGTGATTGCAATGACTTCATCGGCGATAGTCCTATCAGGGTAAACATCTAATCGATGATGATCCTATCAGGGTCCTAAACCTTTCATTGGAACTCGGTCTTGCTTGCAAAACTCTCTAATCATCAAGGAAAAAGGCAGTCCTTCATTTTTTTAGTGGTCATGAAATTCCTAATCTAGTCATAGATTATTTTGACAACATCAATATAGTCGATCCTTTGGACTATGTGATATAAAAGAGTCGCCCTATAGTTCACTATGTCATAGTGTTGTAAACTATGTTGTAGGCTCGCGTTTAAGAAAAAGCTCCAAGCTTTAGTGGATTTCCTAAAGTATTTGGCTTGGATATGTTTCGGGTACCCGTCTTTGTCAATAATGAAACCATTCCCAAAATAGCTTCTAAAGCATATCTAATGGTCTCGTGGGTAAATCCATGTCTATACCCATATTCAGGCTTTCGGTACTCCTTATTCTTTCTCAAATGAAATTTTGTAAAAGCATAATACTGATTTATTCTCTTAGGTGAGTAGTCCACTGGTCTTCCTCGGACTATGGCTACTATTTTATTCTCATCTTCGTGCCCATTTGCATAGAACTCTGTTACTAAAATTTCATAGCCTATTTCAACCGGGACCCCGCGTCATTATCGGCATAGTAATCCCTAGTTAACAATCTCCAATACATCTCCCTTATTGTTTTTATGATCATAGGCATGTACTTAGCTTCATCTTTCACATTGAAACCTCTCTCCAGTATGATTTTTTTTATTCTTGCTAATGGCGCTTTCCATTCTAGCAAGAGCTTTGTCATTGATGAGGTTGTAAGCATATAATTGGATTCTAAGTGTCTCTTCAATCTTTTCCTCTCCCTCTGACTCATCGGTAAAACTTAAAAGTGGAGAAGGTTCTCTAGGTACTCTAGCTCAAGGGTTATTCATCGAAATCCCCATTGGCCTAATTGGTGTGGGTGGAACTTTGAATTTTTGCTTAGGTTTCTCTACTAATTATGCCTTCCTCTTCTTTTCTCGAGAGCTTTTACCTCTACCTCCGGCCATTGTCTCAAATTTAAAAACTCACAAGCCTAAAAACTAAATAAACCTGCAAATAATAGAAAAATGTTGTTAGAAATAATTCGGTAAAATTCAAGACTTTATTTAAAAGGAGAAAACCATTTGGAAAGCTAGCATGAAACTCATCGTAAATTGAAAACTCAAAAATCAGTTTTCTAAATATCGTAAAATAATTAGGTGATAAATTGTAGTCTTTTCAAAAACAAGGCAAATTAAATTGAAACAAAACCATAATCAAACCCCCAAACTCATTTTAAACTCGTTTTGTAAACCATTTGCAAATATTTGTAAATATAGCAAAAACTTTAAAATTGTTGAATTTGTAAATCAATGATCAATGCAATCTCAGTTCCAAGTGTATTGGGATCAATAAAACCATTTGTGCAAGACAATTCCAACAAAACAATTTCAAAAAACATTAAAAATTTTGTGAAAATCCCTCAAATCAAAAATTTGTTAAAGTAAAGGCTAGAGTTGATGTAATTACCTTCTTGAGTATGAATCTCTCAATATTTAAGCTCTTGAACTCCTCTAGACATTCCTTCCAAGCTCTAGGTCAAAATTTCCTAAACCCTAGTTTGGTTCAAAACCCTCAAAATCAAAAATTTTGGTTTGAATGAGATTAGGTTAAGGTGAGAATAACTTAAATACTATGGGATTGAGCTTAAGATGGTTGAATCTAGGCAAGAAATCGGGATTTTTGTGAAAGGTTTCAACGGTTTGTTGGTGTGAATGGGTTGTTGTATATAGCAATTTAAGATTTTGGTTTTAAAAACCAAAAATCGTGCCCATAGATTCATGTGTTAGTGGAATCTCGAGGACTAGCTATATGAATCGGTGGAAATGAAGTCCATGTTTCTACCAATTTGAGCAGCGACTCCCTTGTGAGGCGAATTGCTGGGAAATTGCTAGACTAAAATTTGCATTAAATTTGTTGTATTTTGCTACCGCCTTTGCTAGCGATTTCCAGTGTTATTCCAAATCTTTGGGGAATCGCTAGGCCTAATTCACTATTTTTACAATTCATATCATAATTAACTTATATATTATTCATAGAAAATTCATATTAAGATATAATTGACCAAAATTTTAAAAGTTTGAGTAGGACATGTAACTAAGTACCTTTATTAATTAAACAAATAAATAAATAAACATATAAATAAGAAAGTAAATAATGCGACTTGCATAAAGGCCATATAAGCAAAAACAACTCGATCACTCTACTTTAATTGGAATTACCTCAGAATTTAAATTCTAAAAATATTTCCAATACAAGAGTCAAAAAGTGAGAATAAAAACATATTATACTAAGCTAAACTAAATTCTCAATAAAATTAAATAAACATTGAATAAAAATAGAATATGGGTTGCCTCCCATAAAGTGTTTTTGTTTATCGTCGTTTGCTCAACTTAACCCTTCCAGAATTAAGTTGGATCTCTAAACTTGAGATTAGGATTATCTACTCTAGTGTCATTCCAAAAAGTGAGTGCTCAACCATTAATCGTTAGAGTGATTGTTTTATTTAGAATATCCATAATAGCTTGTGTAGTGGCTAAGAAAGGCCGTCCTAAATTGAAGGAAGGTCTTTATTGATAAAGTATGGCATTATCAAGAACTTTGTGGGTACCGTATTATTATCGACTTGGACTGGCACATCCGTGACCTATCCTATTAGTTGAATTCAAGTTCAATTCGGTAAAGAGAATCGTTTAGAAGTAAATGAGTTCAACTCCAATTCAGTATGTAGAAATAAATGTATGAGCATGAGATTTGCATTAGAGTTCGTATCACACTGAGCTCTGAAGTACCAAACCCATTTGATTTTAATATGCAAGTGTATAGCTTCTGGTTCATAGAACTTAAATCTGGTTTTTTCTTTTGCTTATTGTACTTGGATTTAGAAACTTTTGTCTTGTTAATGCTTTTACCATTCTTTGGTTGCTTAACTCTCCATTTTTGAGTTACTTTCTTTTCTTTTGAGGTGTCTTAAACTTGGTCTTTCTTTGAAATTCCTTTATTAGTTTCCATTGTTACTGCATTAATTACATAACTTTCAGCATTAAAGTTGTCATAATAGTTTAAATTTAGAAAGTCATTATTATTGATCTCATTGTCAAATAATTCATCATATTTTTTCATAAGTATCATAATTGTGTTCATTATTAATTTTAAATTTAATAATCTTATCTTCAAATTCCATAGACATTATTCATTCATACATATATAACTTAGTTCTAGCCATCTTTAGAAAAAGGCCTACCCAATAGTATAGGCAAAGGATTGGGTGATGCTTAATCTCCCATTTCCATGACATGAAAATCAGCTGGAAATACAAAATCATATACTTGTAATAAGATGACTTCTAATAATCAATATGGTTTAATAATGGTATTATTTGCAAAAGTAAAACTAATAGGCGTATTAGTTAACAATCATATTTTTAATGATTCATACAGTTTGAGTGACATAACATAAATTGATGCTCTGAGATCTCACATAGCAAATTCAATAGAAGAATTACCTATTGTGATGGGTATGACAAACATTCTTGGATCAGAATATTTCTCATGCATTCTCTTTAAAGATAATGTCTTTTGTCCTATTATCATTAATTTCTAACTTCTTAAGTGGTTTAGATAGGTCTTCTTTATGCTCTTCCTCCCTTACATTTGTTAATCATTGTGGAACGATAGAATTAGAATGCATATCTTCACTCGACTTATATATATTGTTTACTTTGTCTCGGTTAATTAATTCAAGATTTTGTAGAGATTTTTCATAGGAATCAATTTTGGCTAAATACCATGAGTATAGCCTTTTGGGAAAAGGTGTGTATTTCAATTGTTAGGCCATCCATTCCCTAGTTAGAATGACATTTGCCATCATCTCTTTTTCTTCTTGTTCTATTGTCTTAGGTACTTTGATTTTCTTTTTACTTCTTTTTGGTGTCTTTTCTTGCGCATACATTTCTTTTTCATTTTCAAAAAATTTTGCATTAACTTGTGCTTGATTAGTAATGTTCATAGTTTGAGTAGTTACTTTAGTTTGATTACTTAACTTGTTGATTTGTAAAGTTATTTGGCTTAATTGATTTTTCATCTTGTTAATAGACGTATCGGTTTTAATTTGGTTTTGAGAAATTTGCGTAAAGTTTTGATGACTTCAGAACATTAAGTTATATAATATTTGTTCTAAATTTGGTTATGTAGGTTAACTTCAAAAAAAAATATTTTGGTTGCGTAGGTTGAATAATTTGTTGATGTTGTTGCATGGGCGTAGATTGTGTAGGTGCTCTCAATTTATGAGTGGTATAATTTGATTTTGTGGACTATAGCTAGGTTTTGAATTTGGCTTTCCAGTGTAATAATTGTTGTTATTATATTGGTATCTAGGAGGACCAAAATATTGGTTCATAACCGCATTACCTTCTTTTTTGTTATCTTCTTGTAGAGTATGACACACATCCGTAGGATGTGTAACTTCATTACATAATTTATACGGTTTAACTTGATTTGATCTATCTTTTAGTAATAGCTTAACCATGTTAGTTAATTCATCAACTTTTTCGTCAAATTTATTACTTTTTTTATTGTTAACATCATAAGCTTTTTTTCTTGATGTGTCGGTCTTTTCACCATATTGTTTAGATTGTTTGGTCATCTTATTAATAACTTCTTTTGCTAGAGTTGGTGTAATATCGAATAGTGATCTACCACATATGGTATCTAATAGTTATTTTTCAAAATGATTCAGTCCTTCATATAAGTATTCTAATAAAGGTCTTTGGGTGTATCCATGTTGTGGACAAGATGAAATTAATTTTGGAAATCTATCCCAAAATTCATTAAAATTTTCATTATCTTTCATTTTTCACGACTATGATTTGTCTTCTATAAGTACTAATTTTTCTTTGTAGGTATATAATGATCTAGGAAAGCTTCTAACATTTGAGCCCATGTAGTTATTGAATCTTTAGGAATATAAAACAATCAATCTTGTGCTTGATCTTTCAATACAAAAGGAAAAACTTTAAGTTTGACTTGTTCTAACATGGAGTCTTTAGGTTTCATCCCATTGACTTCGTGTTGGTATTCTGTTATAAATTTATGTGGGTGTTCATTATCCTTACCTTAGAAGTTAGGTAGAGCACTAATGAATCCAAATCTAAGTTCGAATTCGGGAAATCCCTCAAGATAGACAATACACATTGGTTCATAAGCAATGATAATTTGATTAGCTTGCCTAAAAGTAAGTTATCTATTATCATTATTGTTATTAATATTAAAGTTATTATTGGCTTCAATTGTGGTAGGTTGGTGTTCTCTACATTGTTTTTGTCTCAAATTACGATTAAATGTCCTATCTACCTTAGGATCAAATGGATGTAAAGATTCTGTAAAATTAGAACGACAAAGTGGATAGACCATACAACATCTAAAACTCCTAAGAAATTATGTTTAAATCCCTCGCAATGACGCCAAAAATTGACACGTGCCGTGTACAATAAATTCCCCTCCGATATTATACTTTTAATATTTAGTAGTAGTGTTCAGTTGGAATCTTCTCCACATGGATTTATCAAACATCTCTAGAAAAAAAGGAATTTTAATGGTTTTTTTATTTTACTTTAATTTAATTAATTAATTAAAACATTAATTAAACTTACTAATTCAATCTATAATATAATAATAAATAACTAACTATATTAACTTAACTAACACAATCAAAATTCAATATCAATCAAATAATTCAATTCAATAATAAATAAATATCTAAACAACTATCTAAAATAATGAAACATAAACCGATTTTGCCTTCCAAACATGTTACTTTAATCAATATATTTATGAGCATACTTTATAAAGTAACGTAGATCATTAAAATCTAATCATAAGTAAGTAAACAGTCTTTAACCAGCCATTTGTTCTTGTGATACCGGTGGAAAAGCCACGTTCTAATTTTACTGAGCTAACCCTTGAATATTCAAAGATATTAACTTCATGCAATTAAACCACATTACACTCTATGAAAACTTCAAACTACTAAATCTAACACCTTCGGAAAGCCACTTCAACATTAGATTTAAATCTCAAATTCACCCTGGACATATAAACGGTCATACCTTTCAAACAATCCTAGTTACTACTTTAAATTAGATCATGAATCTAAATATCACAATACACATTCTAGACTATGCAGGCAACACAAAGATCATGATTAAAATAAATAAATAATAGCATATTAAATCTGTGAATCAAAGAATACGATTGGTTTAAAGCATTAAGCACATAATCTTCTTATCATAACTACATTGCAAAATTGATCTAGTTCAAGTTTGGACTTTGTTTAGATTGATAAATTGCTCACTCATAATCATAAAATAACATTGCAATAATATAAATAAAAGACAGATAAATACCTCAGGAATAAATATGTTAAATCTTCAAATCTTATCCAAAAGCAACGAACAATAAAGTAATAAACAAAAACAATAAAGAATGGCTTAAATATTTATCTAAGTACTCAAGGACAACTAATTTTGTAACTGTAGGGTCGTCTTTATAGTATTTTATGTAGTAAAAATCCCTAACAAACTCAAACTACATGTAGTTATTTAAAATCCTCGAAATTTGCTTCGGTGATTCCTCAACAATTCAGGGTTAAGTAGAATCGATAGGGCAATTCGTATAATTAAAGTCCATATTTCCACCGATCTAATTGGCGATTTTGTGTACATTGGAATCGCTGGGAAATCGCTGGTTGTAAAGTCCAGTTTTTCCTTGATTACTTGTTAATGATTCTTTGCATATTCTTTCCACTTGATTAATTCCTTCATAATCTTCCCTATTTACTCCATTTCTTCATATATTCCATTTATTACCTGAAATAACAAAAACAAGAGAACTCCGTGTAATATAGTCTTTTACATCTAAAATCATCCTAAAATCTACTATAAAACACGTCTAATTATAGACTTGTCAGCGACCACATTAGCCGCGTCTTAGGTTGGATCACATTTGCCAAGTCTTGGCTCGACAAATTTTCTCATATTTTGCCTTTATTATCTTTTTCTTACCAAATCAATTGATTGATTGATTTTGTTGGTTTTATGTATATACATATATACATTATGTGTCTACTTTTATATATACATATATATATTATATACATTATATATATAATAATTTAATAATATTCTTTTTTTAGGTGTTGGCCAAAGCCTAGCCACCCTAAGATCATGTGCATTCGCGAATAGTTCGCTTGTGTGTGAACGCATACATGCCTTATTTTTGTTTGGGTATGCATTCAATCTTGTACCATATTTTAAAATGTACATGGTGGGATGCAAGAACCTTAACTAGAAATGAAAAGAAAAGTAGAGCACTAACCTTGAAAGTTGAAGCTCAGATCCATCATTTCCATCTCTAACTAGGAAAGAAAGCAAGTATCTCATCCATGACACAGCAGCAACAACAGTTGCCATGAAAGAAATATTTACATCATATAAAAACCATCCCTTTTCTCTCTTTCTTTAGCTCTATGCATCGACACCTCACTTAGAACTTGCCTTGACCTTCAATTTCTCAAATCTTTATGCTTCCATTAATGTACATGATTACTTCTCCATGGACTCAACTTAAGGTTGAGAGAAGTTCCAAACTTCTCAATCCACCAATTTTTATTTTCTAGATTTGAGAGGATTCTCTCCTACAACAAGCAAGCACCAAAAGTTGGAGCTCTTCTCTCCACAAAAATTAAATTTTTTATACAGTAATTGTTTTTTTATCTTGAAATAGACCACCCACAAGTGCCGCCTATTATTTCCTTTAATTAATTCCTATACTTCATTTTTGAATTCACATACATACCCCTCCTCATCTCACCAATACCAACTAATCCCTTTGACATAATCAATTGACTAAATTTGACACTTACTTAAGCCATTTAAATAAACTTAAGTTATTATATTTAATTGATTGAATTCGCAATATTTAACTTAGGTATTCAAATTTAATTGAATTAGATCCTAAGTCATACTCACACAAGTTTTTCCATCAATAGATCAACTTGTTTGATACTCGCACTTGCACGTATCTCTATAAGAACTTCACTCACACTATCAACAATAAAATTACCTTGCAAAATATGAATATATAGGTAATACACATCACCAAACAATTATAAAATATTTTTATGGTCGTTACAGCACCCTAATGAAATTACCCAACTACCCCTCCATATAAAAGGTTTTTTACTCACGTATACCCTAGTCACCCCTTTCTCAAATTGCATTTTCACCACCAACCTAAATCCGATGAAATCCAAGTAAAACCACATCATTTCGACGTTATGGGTGCATTCCCCATCTCTTTTAGTGACGATTTTTTTTTATTTTTGGGGTTTTTTTACTTTTCTAAGTCGGTATCGTGTGTGGTTTTGTTGTCAAGTTTGGAGCTTCGATTAGGGGGTTAAATATTGCATTTTGGGTTCTGATGGAATCGAAAATATCATGTGATTCTGAGCAAAACTCACTATTTTTTATTATTTTCATATATTTTTATGAGTTTTAAAATCCTTTTGTTAGTTCTTATTACCCACGGGTGTCAGACATACAGAGCCTACAACTCTGAAGAGGTATCGAACACACAGCTCTGACACCTTTAAGGACGTTTCGGACATACAGGGTCGACACCTTTAAAGAGGTCTCGGTTGGATCCCTTCATCACCCACTTAGATCGAGTTCTCTTCACAATCTCGGTCGAAGTTGACTGAGACCTTTAAAGAGGTCTCAGACAGAGTTAGTTGCTACCTTTTTAGAGGTCTCGGTTAGAGTCAATCGATACCTCTTTAGAGGTTTCGATCCTATTTGTCCAAACTCATCGGGCGACGCTTTTTCACTTTTAGGACATGGCGTAACCACATCAGACCTTTTTCAATGAAAAAAACACTTGTACGATACTTGGTGGCCTAGTACAAGTGCTCTACAATGACTAAAATCGAGAAATGGAGATGATTGAGGGGTGTTAGGGTGAGGGTGAGGATAATGGGGCGAGCAAGGGTATTTTGGAATTCTTAAAATAAAAATGGGGTAAACTAAGTAAAAAGTGGGAACCATGAAGTAAAAATTCAAAAATGGGGTCCTCTAAGCAAAAACTAGTGTCCGTTTAGCCTCTCCTTTTAAATGACCAACTTTTTATATGGCTCTGTTAAGCAACACCAGCTTATAATGTAGCTTACGACCGATAATCTAGCTGATATTTGATAATCAAGTAGCTGGTAGCAGAAAGCTGATTATCTAACTGATTAACTAAAAATTGTTTGGAAGGATAGTTGATTAAGTAGCTGATAAATGCAAAATGACATAAAAGGACATTTGACACAATTAAGTATATTAATTATATAACCATATAACTAATTGTTATAAATAACTCTATATCATATTTGTATAACATAAATTAATAACATAAAATAATTTCTATTATTTAGAAAATCAAATTATATGTGTACGTATACGCTTGCATGAAAAATAACTTTATATGATTTAGAAAATGCAAATGCAGCTAGTATGATGTCAATTTTAGTTTACACTAAATTATGGCATAGCATTAAGTATCTTTCATCTTTTCTTACTTTGAATGATCTTTCGATGCAACTACGAAAATATGAATGTGCAAGATTGAAAACTTCTTTCGCATTGTTGGGACCAACATTTTCAAACTGATTTTGGTGGTATCTTGTTTTGAAATATGGCATTAAATACCCTCGCCTATCTGGATATCCTTTGTCCACCAAATAATATTTTCCTATCAAAAGAAAAAATAACACTACATGATTTATAAAACTCATATGGGTATAAGGTAAAATCAAAAACATTGGTACCTTCCGACTGCTTTGGGAAGTTTAACGATGGCATATTAATTGCATGGAGGAAAATACATGAATCATGTGTGAATCCCTTCCATCCAACTGATATAAATGTGAAGCACATGTCAAAGTCAGATGCTGCCATGACATTGAAAGACGTGAAAGTTTTCCTCCCTCTATAATGCATTTAATCTGCATTAGTAACACGTGCAGCAATATGGGTACCATCAATACATATGCAATCCTATTGTACTAAATATAAATGGTTATATAATGTACAATTAAATCATTAAATAATAGGTAACAAATATTTTTATATTGTCTTACATTGAAATAAGTAATATATCGTTGTTCGCCAAAGATGTGAGACGGTATGAATTGAAATGTATGATCATTAGATTTTATCATATCACGTACAAAACTCTTAAATCCATTGCTTCTACCTATAATAACTTCCAAAATCTCATGAAATGATCTACTTATAATCTCACCATAACATTGAAAATGCTCTCTTAAGTCCTTATTAAAGTCACCCTTGGCTAATGCATATACGAATATACCAACTTTCTCCATAATTGTCACTCTACTTCGTTCCAAACCATATTTGAATTCTGAAACATTGCATAGTTCTTTAAAAAGCTCTTTTCCATTCTAAAATTGTTCTTACTTCGAACATAATGTCCGTTTAGAATTTCTGCCATCCAAAATTCTCATGTTTGAAGTGAAGTCATGCATGTTACTTTATATGTCTTTATAATAATGTGTAGTAGCTATAGCCCATGTCGTGTGCCAAGTATGTTCATTCTCTGTCTTTGTAACGCTTCAATGTCCATGGTACACCTAATAGGCATAAATAACACGTAACTAAAAGATATATAAAATACTTTTAAAACAAACATGTCAAGTAATTTGCATAAGTTCATAACTCTTTCAAATACATGTCATAAATTGAAAATTAAAATCGAATGTAACTCCAAATACACCTAACAATGTAGAAAAGAATACTAAAAAAATGCAGTTTAGAAAAAAGAAAAATACGGGAAATAATACGAGCATGGCATTAACATTAACTTATTCCTAGCATAAAATCTAGCCAAACTCTACTATTGTTATCATCTTTCATGTTCACAAGTATCTTTCTCTTTGTCTCCTCTAAAATAAATTCATGCGCAAAGTACCATAAACCCTCCTCTAAGGTACCTTCGTTAACCATTCGATCAATAATACTCATTCACGGCATCAATAGAACTATCTGATCAACTTGAGATCTAGCATTATTTTCCATCTTCATAATTTTTAAAGCCTCATTAGAATTAGAAAGAAATGAGTTCAATGAAGTAGATAGTATTGTAGATTCCCCTCCTAACCATCTCATTTTCCATTTTGGGTTGAGCAGACTTGAAAGGTTAGTTTGCAGGCATCTTATTGTTATCACCTTCTCTACACACTTGGTTGGGAACTTCAATCCTACTAGAGGTTTGATTGGGTTCCTGGGTACCTCTACCACCTTTTATATAATTTAAAAACTCACTGAAAATGTTTTTTTAGTCGAGTGATTAGCCATATTGGTTATATTTAGAATACGCATCTTCAACAATAGTTCTTGTAGCTTCATTCATGCCATTTTCATTTGCACCAATTTCTTCAATATTTTTTGGCTTCATCCTCAACATTTATAGTCATGTTTGTCAGTGGGTCCATAAACGGTGAAACATTATTGTAACGACCTGAATTTTTATTCGAGTAAAATCTTTTAATCAGGATCAGTGACCTGTTACGTAAGATTTGCATCGAGATTTGTTTCGTGGTCGAGGCAATGTAGCCGAGGTATATGTTATATTTGTTATGATGTATGCCTAGTGTAATGTATATGTGTAGACTTCTATGTCACTCCTACTTATGTATAGGTGTCGAAATGTGAGCGGAGATGCGCCTTGAGATGTGTGCTGCCATGAGACCATGGTAAAGAGTTATATGGTAAGTTTATTTAGGCTTAGTGTAGCTTAAAGAGTAGTATTAATGTGGTTATAGTTGATTTTATATTCAATGTACCTAAGCAATTTTAAAAAATAGTCATCCGATGATTTCTTGAGATACGTGTTGGCACGTCAAAAGACAAATTAAGTTTCAAATTAGTGTTAACTAGATGGAGATAATGGAGAGTTAGTGGGAATTGTGGCAAGGTGTAAGCCATTAAATTAGTCTCGAGATACGTGTGTACATAAATATTAAAAGCTATAAAACAACCTTATCTTAATATATAAGCTTAGGATTTAAGCAAGGTTGTTGGAGAAGAAGAACCAAAATCGATGAAGGGGAGAAATAAAGTGAATTTGGTATAGGTGGTATTGATCAAGCTAGGTGTTCATCAACTAGGTAATTTTATTTACACTAGTAAACTTAGATTAATTTGATAAATTCATGATATAAATTAAATGTTGTTGTTATTATGTTGTTGATGGTGTCTTGAATCTCTGGTAGGTGTAATAAAGTTCCTAAGGTGTTGGGTTTGACTTATGTATGGAGAGAACTCAGAATTCTAAATGCAGAATTATGGGTTTTCCTGCATATAGAGCACTAGATGTGCTAGCTAGTGCGCTAACTTTGTGTAACGCACTAATAAGAAGTGGTAGCGCGCTAATAAGGTCACTAGCAGGCTAATCAAGCCACCCAGCGTGCTTGGTGCTTTGACAGCCCAAAATATAAAATTATTAACTTAAATTTAAACACTATAAATAAGTACAATACCATAACTAAAGGTCTAAACACACTCAAAGACATGTAAAATTATATCTGAAACCTAGGGAAAAGTCTTGGGGTTCGAATACTAGTTTTGAGGTGTTGGGATGCCGGAATAGCTAAAAGACTTGCGTGGGTTGTAAGTAAACTGATTGTTATATTTATTTAAATTTCATTCCTATTTTATTATTAATTTACAGTCATTTAGATTGATTTGCCTATTGTACTCTAGATACAATGACTTGTTTCCACTCCCATTTCGTGAGTTTGCTATCATAGTATTGGTTGTTGGTTAAATAGTATCATTGACTCCTAATCATGTGCTATGTCATTCGTGATTGTAAAATATTTAGTCAAATGAAATAGCATGCTATTAGGTTGGTGTTACATAGTACTGTAAATCTATTTTTCTTTGTGCATTAAAATGCAATTACACTTGTTGGATTCCCACACCAAGTCATTTCTCGGGTATGAAAGTAGTTTTATATCTAAGACCATGATATGATAGAGATGTGCGGGACTTACAGTGTCACTAGACTTTCAGGGTTGTCAAGATCTTACCACTAACTTATGCAGCACACAGGGTATGGGACCCGAGTTTGTTGACAATTATATATCACAGGTGATTGGCACTTGAGATTGATTATGGAGCCATAGAGCTCAGCTCCGACCTTCAACAAAGATGTAGAGCTCAGTTTCATCCTGAGATAGTGGAATAAAGGCATTGCTATAAGACTTATGATCAATCGGCCCTAGATCATTACTACTTAGCCATGTGTCAGTTTCATATTTATTAACTGAAGAATCTTTTAGCATGACTTCATTTTTTTTAGCATAGTTGCTATCATTATGCTTTTAGATTCTTGTTGTATATCAGGAAATATGAACAAATGTCTTTCAATGTTACTTTTTACTTTCTTGTACTCACCATCATTTTTATGTGTGTGGGTGCAGGTCCATCGAGTAGTAGACCAGGCAAAGAGAAGATCGACGACTACCTCTGAGCCAGTGGAGTGCTGCTACACCGGACTTTGTAGGTTTTTTGCTTTGTTATATGACTTTTGTATGTCTTTCATATACTTTTGGGGTTGTATATATTATGAGTTGAGACATAACACCCTGATTAGATACATGTTGACATATTATTTTGCCGCATAACGACCCAAAAAATTAAAATCCTAATTACACTCTAATTTGAAGTTTTGACACTTGATCTAATCCCCACGTAGAATACTCAGTCAAACTCAGGCATCGAGGCTGAAATAATGTAGTGCGACGCGTTAAATTACTTATATAGTTGGGAAATTATATAATAGGAATAAGAATTAATGTGGTTTATAATTTATAAGGCTATAGTTTTAATTAAATATAAATGTGTCGTAGTTATAAATTAAGTGATTATTTAATATGATCTTGGGGGTTTAAAGTAGTAAGGTATGATAATTTAAATAGGAGAGATATAATGCAACTAAGGATTAGTTAAGTGAATGAGTGGACCAATAGATTGAAGATAACTCATACTAAAGAAATAAAGTGAAAAAATAAAGATAATCAATACATTTAACCATCCATATTTTGACACTTCACCTTGCTTTTTCTCTCTCGTCTTACCCCCAACTCATGTCTCTCTCTCTCTCTACCCAAAAAGCACACCTCTCCCACTTCCCTCTCTCAATTGATCTCACCCTCACCACCCTCTCAACTCACTTGGCCTCCCTATACTCGGTGTCCTACCCTATGCACTCAACCTCACCACCACCCTCTCGGCTTCCTTGGGCTCCAGCAGTCGTCGTCATCGATGACTCTCCCCCACTACTAAGGTATGTGGTTTTTGGTGTTTTTGTATGTTTGATGAAGAAGATGGTGTGTGAGTAATGTTTTTGGGGTGGGCTTAGTGTATGTGGGCATATGCTTTGAAATGTGTGCATGGTGTATGTATATCGGGATTTGTGCAAAGATTTGAGGCGAAAAATCACCTCGAGATGTGTGCACATGCATATCGAGAATGCCTCGAGATGCATGCTGATTTGTAAAATAAATAAAATAAATAATCTATAGATAAATACAACGTATATATATATGTATATATATCTATATGTATATATAATAATAATAGGATCTTTAAAAAAAATAATAATAACCAATTTGTTAGAAAGAAAAATAATAAAGGTCAAATTCAAGAAAATTGGTCGAGTCGACCCGAGACGCGATGAATGTGGCCGAAAATAGAAAAATCTAATATTTTTGGAAACTGAGGTAAATAGAGAGAAAATATAACCAAATAAATTATTGTTTAAATTAGTTTTTGGACCAAAAAGAATTACAAACCTAAAATATCGACGAGACTCTTGTTGAATCGGTGTTGGGATCCAACCATAGATACAAGAATCAAGATTTTTCTTGAGATGGGTGCAATGATTGAAAAGAATTTAGAAGGAAATTTTCTTCGAGATTAATCTCGTAATGCATGCGTAATTTTAATAAGTACGAATAAGATTAACAATTGAGTCTTATAAAAATAGTGAAATAACTTAAGGAATTCAGATGCGTCAAATGTAGGACAATAGTACGGACTTCGAGTACGTCAATTTGCCTTCGTGACTAGGTAATTTACATGGTTATTTTGTAAGTAAACCAGTATGAGCATTATCAGTAGCTCTTTTCTACTTCTTGAATTTAATTTATTTAATAATGCCCATTTATGAAATTAAACTCATAGTTAGAGTGTCTGAGGACTAAGTGAGTCAGGTAGGTAATCTTCTGAGTGTGGTGTCCAATTCGCAATCGGAACCATACCCCGAGTTACTAGATCTAGGCTGTGGACAGGAGCTGAGGCATTCGTGGCGCCATTGATACCCTTATGTTTGCGACAATTTTGAATATGCTGGCTTTGCCGCGATTCTAGGAAGTCGAGCTTATTGGTGTATAGTAGCAACTCGATGGATTTGAGACCATTTGGCTTCTCTCTTTTGTTTCCACAAAACTCTCCTTTCACTGCTTTTATTTCATGTTTATTTGTCATGCACTTACTTTATTTCTTGTTCTTTTACATTCACGAATGATGTTATCGACTATTTATTTAAATTCTTTAAGTATTGTTAAGACTCCTCTAGATTGACTCACTGGAATTGTCTCCTTTTAGGGTGACAATTGCAGGCCCCTCGTCTAACAAGGGCAAAGAGCCAATGATTGGTGACTACCCTAAGGGCTTACGGAGCGGCCCACATTTTTGCGATACTGTAGGTTTTTTGTATTTTATATACATTTTGATATTTTTATAAAATATTGGGATATTGGGATTGAGCGACAATTTAATACATGTATATGCTCATTTTGTCACTGTATGTATACATGGTATATATTACAGGGTTCCAAACATAGGTTGTCCCATTTTACATGTTTTAAAGTTATTTAAATTGCTTCACTTATTTTCCTTTTGCTGCATACTAATTTAAATATCGTAAAATTAATAACTCAATATTAAAACACAAAACTAACGATAAAACTGTATAAGAAGGTTGACTAGGCTTGCATTGACCTTACGAGAGATTTTTGAGGGTTCGCTAATTTGTAAAGACTTCCGCTGAATAAACTTTAAATTTTTAAGATTTTTAATTAACTCTTATTTATTAATTGACATAGGATCAGAAAATACTTATTTGAATAGTTAAATTGTATGTAAAAAGACATTGGAAAAAGGTTGACCAATTCATTGTTAAGTCCTATGTGGAGAGATTAAGGCTTAATAACAGGATTAGGCTGGGCGATGCCCTAATTTGTGTAGGGGTCATCATAGGTGGTACCAAAGCCTAAGTTTGTAGAGCTAAGATAGTTTGATGAAGTTATTCTCCAACATGATACCAAAGTCACAGTTGGTATCAGATACCAACTTTTCTAATAAGTAACAAATAAAATTTAAACAAGGAAACAAAGATTTTAGTTATGGAAACTAGATGATCTTTGCCTAGAAACCATTAGTTGGGAGGTGAGTGAAAGTGAGGTGGGGATATCTTATATGTACATGTTAGTTTCTATACGTATATATGTGTGTTATCTATATAGTAGGTGATTCGCATTCGCTATCAACTTGCAGATATCGATGGCTGATTCATGCGATAGTGAGGATGCAGGTGCTAGTGGCAGCCAGCCTCCTATTCCATCTGCATATGACCATCAAAGGCTATCTGACCCAGTAGCTGCTTAGGGACAATAGTTAGCTAATTTCATTGACATGATGATGTCACATTTAGCTCCACCAGCACAGACATCGGCTCCTACTTCTACTACACTAATTTCTTTGGTAGTATAGATTGTATCAGTAGTGATAGCATCAGCCATAAAGACAGTTTATACACCATCTTTCACTCCTACATCTTCTAGCTCGATAGTAGAGGTTCAGTTGGTGAAGGATTACATTAGACTTAAGCACATTTACTTTGAGGATCAGCAAGATTTTAATAAGATAGAGAAGTGGGTTTTGTCTTAGGAAAAGCTTCATAGAGTCTTGAGGATCGAGGACATACTTCGAGCTGAGATCTCATCGTATACTTTGCAGATAGAGACGTCGATGTGTGGTGGCATGCGATGATAGCTTATGATGAAGATTTTGAGTCTTAGGATGCCTTTATGAAGAAGTTTTATCAGCAGTATTTTCAACCTGAAATGATGAAGAGGTTGAGGAAGGAGTTGATGAACCTAAGATAGGGAGCTGATGAGTTGGAGATGAGTTATAGAGACAAATATGGCTATATGAGGCAGTTTGTTGGGGATCTAGTGAGAGATGACTCTAAAGATGTGTAACACTTCGGAGATGGGCTGAGGCCAGATATAGGGTTCTATGTTAGCAGTTTAAATGCTAGGAATTTGGATGAGATATATAAGTGTGCACTTTCTCACGAGACCTACTATCTGAGTAGAGTTACTAATGGGACACTGTTGGGACCAGCATTGTCAGCAGATCAAACTACGAAGATTGAGAAGAGGGGACAGAGGGGGAAGGGACAGAGGAGATGAGAGGGAGGTTCTCAGGGATTAGGGACAGTCACTCCAATTGTGCCATGTGTATCATCTCATATGCCATTGCAGAGTGTAGTTGGTAGACCTCCCTTGCCGCCACCAGTCAATCCTGCATTGCCAGCTCCTACTAATTTACCAGCTCTTCCAGCACCACCAGCGCCACGTCAGTAGCAGCAAAATGGTAGAAGTCGAGGCAGAGGTAAAGGTAGAGGAAGAGATGGTTCCCGACAAGGACAGAGACAAGCACAAGCCGAAGATCATACATAGATTCAGCGCATGTCGATCACTTGTTATAGGTGTGCTCAGGTTCGACATATAGTGAGAGATTGTCCACAGCTAGCAGCCGTGATTCAACCACATAGTCGAGAGGATATACATATGGTAGCACGGCTGATGTCGATGTCACGCGAGGACTTATTGAGGGTACAATTTCTATTTTTGGTAGAGATTTATATGTTTTATTTGATTCGGGTTCTACAGTATCTTTCATTTTTATCACAGGATAGACCTATTAGAGTTGACACTGGTTAGAGTTAGCATACATTTGATTTTAAGTACCATAGTTGGGGATATGGTTTACCCTAATTGTCTTATTAAGGGATGTCCAGTAGAGATAGGTGGGGTAGAGTTACATGTAGACTTCAAGGTGCTCGAGTTCTTATATTTCAACACGTTGTTAGAGATGGATTGGCTAGCACCATATCATACTCATATCAACTATTTTAGTAAGACAGTGATATTCGAGATCTTAGGGCGTATGATGTTTACATATAATGGTAGCATACAGAGAGGTGAGGGCATTAGAGGTCAACTTGTGACTAGTGGAGAGATGGAGACATTGGTATCATTATAGATAGTAGCAAAAAGTCAGGAACCTAAACTTGAGGAGATTCCACTTGTATGTGAGTTTTCATACGTGTTTCCGGAGGACTTACCTGGTTTACCCCCATTGAGAGAGATAGACTTCATTATTACGTTTATACCAGGCACTAGAACTATTTCTATACCACCAAAATGCATGCTCTGGGAGAGTTTGAGGAGTTGAGGAGAAAATTAAAGGATTTAGGATAGAAGGTATTCATTACACCTTCTATCTCGCTATAGGGAGCACCTGTCCGGTTTGTGAAAAAGAAGGACTGTACTTTAAGGTTGTGTATCGACTACAGACAGTTGAACAAAGTCATAATCAGGAACAAGTATCTATTGCAACGGATTGATGACTTGTTTGATCAACTGAGAGGAGCGCAATATTTCTCCAAAATAGACCTGAGACCAAAGAATCATCAACTTAGGATCAGGGATGAGGATAGGTCCAAGACAGCATTATACACGAGACACATACACTATCAGTTTATAGTCATGTTGTTTGGTTTGACAAACGCCCCTGCCATGTTTATGGATCTGATGCATCGGATGATGAGACCATTTCTTGACCGCTTCATGATAGTTTTCATTAATGATATATTGATATATTCAAGGACTTGAAGGGATCACGAGTAGCACCTCAGGGAGACGTTACAAACTTTGAGGGAGCACAAACTTTATGCTAAGTACAGCAAGCGTGAATTTTTGTTGTAAGTTACAGACTTTGGGACATGTTGTTAGAGCAACAAGTATTGTTATAGATTCCACTAAGATTCAGGCTAGTATGGATTGGCCGGCACCGACATCAGTCACAGAGATCATGAGTTTTCTAGGGTTAACTGATATTATCGTAGGTTCATGAAGGATTTCTCGAAGATTGCTTCACCGATTACCTAATTGACCCTGAAAGATGTCAGATTTAATTAGTCTAAGGAATGTAAGGAGGCATTTGCTCAACTGAAGTGGTTGTTAACCACTACACCAGTGTTGGTATTGCCAGAGGCTGGACAGGAATTCCTGGTGTATATAGATGCTTCTTATACGGGTCTAGGTTATGTGTTGATGCAAAATAGAGGCACAATGGCTTATGCATCTAGACATCTGAAGATACATGAGAGAAATTATCCCATTTTTGACTTAGAGTTCGCAGCGGTGGTATTTGCTCTGAAGATATGGAGACATCATCTGTATGGAGAGAGGTTCACACTCTACACTGATCATAAGAGTCTGAAATACCTTTTCACATAGAAAGATATGAACATGAGACAACGCATGTGGTTGGATTTTCTGAAGGACTATGACTTTTCTCTAGAGTATTACCCAGGAAAAGCTAACGTAGTTGCTGATGTGCTGAGTAGGATACCTACTGAAGATACCGAGATTTTTAGATGCCATATGACGCATAAGTGTGGATTACTCAAGGCACCGGTAATGATGAGTCGGTCGGATATTCTTATAGACACTCGGGTGATGATTTGTGCATAAAAAAGGTGACATACAATGTCTATAGAGAGAATGTCAAAGGGTCAGAGGACCGACATTCTTTACCCGGGATTCAGTGAGTTAGCCCAAAGTACTAATTATATTGACTGGACAGAGATGATAGATCAGTGTCTGAGATTTAGAGGTAGATTATGGATGTCATTAGTGGCGGAGCTGAGAGGTGAAATTCTTCAGGATTCACACCGTTCCAAGTTCACTGTTCATCCAGGCATGACCAAGATGTGTCATGACATGAGGAGACATTTTTAGTGGCCTTTGATGAAAGCAAACATATCAGAGTTCATTAGAAACTGTGAAATTTGCCAGCAAGTGAAGGCCGAGCATCGTAGACCTAGAAGATTATTGCAGTTGCTTCCCATTTTACTATATAAGTGGGAGGACAGAGTTATGGACTTTGTTAGGAGATTGTCGTGGACCGGCCGAAGACATGATTCTATCTGGGTAATTATGGACAGATTGACGAAATCTGCCCATTTCTTACTAGTTGCAGCTCATTACACATTTGACCAGTTGAGCAAATTGTTTGAAAGGGAGATTATTAGGCTGAATGGGGTACCATTGAAGATAACCTAAGACATAGATGATATGTATATGTCCACGATGTGGCGGAGTATGCAAGAGCAATATTGTACGTGCCTACAGTTCTACATAGCCTTTCACCTTTAGACTGATGGGTAGACTTAAAGGTTGATTCAGGTTCTCGAGGATATACTCTTGGCTTGTGTACTTGAGTTTCGCGGATCTCATGAGGAGTACTTACCATTGTGTGAGTTTGCATACAACAACAGTTATCAGGCTAGTATTAATATGGTGCCATTTGAGGCTTTATATGGCAGACCGTGTCGCTCGTCATCTTGTTGGGCTGAACCAGAGGACTGAGAGTTAGTAGGGCCTGAGATTGTTGTTGATCACAAAGAGAAGGTACGACAGATTCACCAGAGGCTTAAAGGGGCCTAGGAGAGGCAAAAAGTATGCAGACACGTATCGCAGGGATTTCACATACACCAAGGGAGCCTTTGTGTATTTGAAAGTTTCTCCTAGGAAGCGTCTTCACAGATTTGGTCTTAAAGGCTAGTTAACACTGAGATTTATCGGGCCTTTCAAAATAAATAAACGGGTTGGAAAGGTTGCATATGAGCTTGAGTTACCTCTACAGATGTTGGGGATTCCTCCAGTTTTCCATATTTCTATGCAACGACTAACTAAGTCGAAGGCAAGCGTACGACCGACGATTAACTTGAGCCAGATGGACCTGAACGAGGATGTGTCTTATGAGGAGCAGCCAGTACAGATCCTATATCGAAGGGTATAGCAGTTGAAAGGCAAGTTTATCCTGAAAGTTTTCATCAAGTGACAATTCCATTGTGACTCGGAACTCATTTGGGAGCGGGAAGATGATAAGTTGGTATTTATATGTTTTTAGTAGTTTATTTTAATGTATTTACTATGTAAAGTCTCTAAAATATATATTTAATTATATTTGTTGGCCATTTTCAGGTGAAACGGAGTGTGCGGTTGAATTCAGGGCGAAAAAATACTTACAGTTGAGTATTTACATGCAGTAATCAGATGCCAAACAATTTGCCTTGAGTTACGTGTTGCGCATTGGATAGCATAGGTGACGGCAGACCAAATAATGCAGGGGAGTGACAAAGTTAAGTATCTTGAAACCAGCTGTTGTTGGATTGCCTCTAGATTTGCACTGTGCAGGCTCCCACATGTTCGCAACAAAGTTATGCGAGTTTCTTTCTCTCCTCTAGTCAGTCACGTGTCACTCTGTTATTCGTCAATAAGCCAAGCAACTGCCACGCGTCATCACCTCCATACGCCACCACATCATTCCATTGTTCTCTCCTCCTATCAGAACGTGCCATATCACCCCATCACAGCATCCCATCCATTTCTTTCTCCTCGCCTCAGCTGCTTTGGATGCTCCTCGGGATGCGTGCAGCACCATCTCCCAATTCTTCGACGAGGGCCGCTAAGGGCACCCCACCGTTTCATGAAGGCACCCGGTTAATGTGGGCACTAACCAATTTACACAGGGCACCAAAAATTAGACCTGAAATACCCAAAATACCCCTCTAACCAATTTACAGGGCACCAAAAAACCCTCCCGCAAAACGGAGGCACCCCACCACCGTCCTCTTACTTGACTTTCTCCATTTCTCGTCAACGAACCACCTAGCAATCCCGAATCTAAATTGTATTCGTTCCTCTATGTCTCTCTCCTCTCGTTGTAGGACGTTTTTCGAGTTTGAAGACTCGAGTTTTGGTCGATTTCATATCCAAATTATGGCTCGGTTCAAGTTTTTCGTTCACACATCGATAGTGTTGAAATCGATCATTTGAATGTGCGTTGGTAGTCTAATTAAGTTGCATTTGATAGAGTAGTTGTTATGTTTGTGTGGCGGTGCATTCAATGGTTCATTTATTGGGCGTTCGTGGTTCTCGCCACACAAAGCCGAGATTTTGTTTGACGCCTCGGCCAAGCATGACCGAGAATGTAAAATAGCTCTCGGTTGTCCATAACCGAGACTTTTATTGTCGTCTCGGTCACCACTTCACCAGAGTAAGTCGAAGTGTATAGTTTATGTCCCTGTCGGTGATGTCCAACCGAGAATGTAGAATAGCTCTTGGTTGTCCATTACCGAGACTCGTTATTCGGTTCTCGGTGGAAGGTGACCGAGACGTGTGCATAACTCTCGGTTACTGCGAGGCCGAATCAATCGCGTCCGTGAAAAAAACATCTCGAAAATTTGAGAAACCATACGTTGACAAAAAACAGCTTCTTCAAACCATCATATGGTTATCAAACATTGTTACATCGTTTGTCGGATGATGTCAATCAGCAAGAATCGATAAACGGTCGGCAAACGCAATGTCGTTTTAGGTTCAAGCTTGGTGGTGGGGTGCCCCGTTTTTCTGTCAAAATGGTTTGTAGGGTTTGAATCAATATATATACGGGGGCAAAATGGTCTTTTTCATTTTCGCTTTGAAATTTTTACAAAAAATTGGGTGCCTTCATGAAACGGTGGGGTGCCCTTAGCGGCCCTCTTCTTCGACGTTTCCTCAAGCGAGCTTTCTCACCGTCTCCAGCGTGACACGTGGTGGCCCTCCTACATTCAAGCACGCCATACGCGGCTGTTCCACTGATTCGGTTCGGCCACATCAGCAGGCGCAGCAAAAATAGCCAATCAACACACGACACGTGGCAAAACTTCACTTTTCAAGCAAAAACAACCATTGATGTGCCTCGACGCACGTGTCACCCTACCAACCCCCAAAACTGATTTCTTTCACCTCTCGGAACCAAATTTTGTAGTTTTATATATTAGGAACTTAGGCATTATTAGGGGATTGGTTTTAATATTTTGGGATGCCAGAGGCTCTCGACATCATGTTCGGCTAATTAAATCCTTGCCTAGGTCGAAGGGGAAACAAGTCGGGATTCTTGATTCATGGCATAACTTGTGAGATCTATGATTTTTATTTAATTTAATTTAATCTCTTATATTTCATTGTTGTTGATTTTAAGGAATATGGTTTAGATCTAGGGTATGTATATGGCCATTGCATGCTTTTAGGTGGACAATCTATAGTTATTTGGACTGATTATATTCGTAATGGTACTTTTGGACCAATAAAGTGACGAACACTCATCCGTTTGCCGTAAAAACCTTTCGGTTCTTAAGTGTGCAACAATTGAATCTAGGTTAAACCTGAAGCGGATGCGATTCGGTTATCTAGGATTAGTATTCCCACGGATTCTTATTATTGCGGTTAGTGTGTTAAACATGATTGGTGCATGTCTAGGGTTATGCATTAATTAAGGAAGTAGTTAGTGGCGAATGTCCTGGCTATCGAGATTAAGGGAATTAGGGATTTCTGACAGATGTTGATTTTTTATAGCTAATCTAGGAGAATTTAAGTTAATAATTTTAAAGATCGAGGACCATAATATGCCATTGAATCTTGATTCTGATTTGTGGAACAATAGGCTTAGGTGTTTTCTTGAGACCATTTAAAGTTATTTTCATTATTTTATTTATTTAGTTTATTTAGATTAGTTAGTTAAATAACTTTAATTAAAACCCTCGATTTCCTTTTTTATTATTTTTAACCTAAAAAAGATTACCAATTTCTGTATGATCGACACTTTGTCACTATTCTACAAAATAGCTGGTTTAGGTAAATTACTTTATTGACGCGCTCGACGCGCGTCACAAGACTATATGCGAGATAGGTTTCTATACCTTTTCGAGTCAGGTATCAATTTAATCTAAGTTTAATTTCAAGGATGAGATTTACATTAGTTGGGAAGAATTGTCACAGCCCAAATTTCTAATTCAAGTTTAATCTCTTAATCAGGATCAGTGACCATTGACGTGGGACCCATATGGAGATATGTGTCGTGACCGAGGCAATGTTACCGAGGTATATGTTATATTTGTTCTGGTGTATCGCTAGTGTAATGTATATGCGTAGACTACTAAGTCACTCCTACTTGTGTATACGTGTCGAGACTCGAGCAGGGATGCACCTCGAGATGTGTGCCGACGTGGGACCGGGGTATAGAGTCGTGTGGTAAGTTTATTTTATGCTTAGTGTTGCTTAAATAGTAGTATTAATATAGCTATGGTTGATTTTATATTAAATGTACCAAAGTTAGCAATTTAAAATAGTAGCCATTTGATGATCCTCGAGATACGTGTTGGCACATCAAAAGACAAATTGAGTTTCAAATTGGTGTTAGCTAGATGGAGATAGTGGAGAGTTAGTGGGAATTATGGCAAGGTGTAGGAAATTAGATTAGTCTTGAGATACGTGTGTACATAAAGATCAATAGCTATAAAACAATCTTATCTTAATATATAAGGTTGAATGGGTCAACTCATGCAAACCATTTCATTTCATTTCTAAGCTTAGGAGTTAAGCAAGGTTGCTGGAGAAGAAGAACCAAACGGGATCAAGGAGAGAAATATAGTGAATTTGTTGTAGGAGGCATTAATCAAGCTAGGTGTTCCTCAACTATGTAATTTTATTTACACTAGTAAATCTAGATTAATTTGACAAATTCATGATATAAATTAAATATGCTTTATTATGTTGTTGATGGTGTCTTGGATATCTGGTAGGTGTAATAAAGATAATAAGGTGTTATGTGTGGAGAGTACTCAGAATTCTAAGTGCAAAATTATAGGTTTTCCTGCACATAGCGCGCTAGATGTGCTAGCTAGCATGCTAACTGTGTGTAGCGCTAGTAAGAAGAGGTAGCGCGCTAATAAGGTCACTAGCATGCTAATCAAGTCACCCAGCGCGCTTGGTGCTATGACAGCCCAAAATCTAAGATTCTTAACTTAAACTTAAACACTATAAACAAGTCTAATACCCTAACAAAAGGTTTAAACACATTTAAAGACATGTTAAATGATATCAGAAACCTAAGGAAGAGTCTTGGGGGTTCGGATATGATTTTCGAGGTGTCAGGAGGTCATAATAGCTAGGAAATTTGCGTGGATTGTAAGTAAACTGATTGAGATATTTATTTACATTTCATTCCAATTTTATTATTCATTTTGTTGGACTAAGTGGTTTGTCACTCACACTCCGACCGAGATTTTGATGGAAACAAACAAGGTGAAAATGTACTAATAAACATCTAGTGTATTTCAGTTTTTGTTAAAGGATGCAAAACAACATATCAAGGGTACTCAAGAAATACAAGTTCAAGACTCGGCATTAATGAAGAAATGAAGATGAAAGTTCAAACCGCAATTTGTAATTTCAATGTAAGGTATACAAATTCTTTCACGCAAGCCAAATGCATTAGTCCATGCATATCAAGTTTCTTAAACCATTCTTTAAAAGTTATAAGTTTACTTCAAGTTTCAAAGTGGAATTTAAACACATAACTAGGACTATGAGTTTAAACAATGTGAAACTTTGTGTGGATGGTCATTTGCATATTACAGATCATTGTAAATGTTTTCGAAAAAGAAAAACTCGTTTTTGAAAGGTCTTCGAAAAGAAAATCGTAAATTTGCGAAAAAAGCCCCTAATACATTATGAAATCGTGAATTTCCGTTTTCGGGATTTGTAAAAATATCCGGACCACCCAATTAGGCTTAATGACTCATAATAAACGTGTATAACATGTTATATAAGGGTTGGTTAGGTCCCGACGAGTTTAAGGGTCGCTAACACAAAGGGACAAAATAATTGTTTTGAGGTCCCCGCGCTTAGCGCGCTAATGATTTCATTAGCGCGCTAAGTGCGAGTTAGCGCGCTAGGTCTCGCATTAGCGCGCTAATTGCATATCTCGATGCTTTTTTTTTACAAATTGGAAAACACACTTTAATTTGAATTCTTGATCTATTTTGGACCCTTGGATCCCTAGAACGGTCATAAACTGTCAAGATGGAATACCTAACACTATAAAACCACCAAGAACATGGTTTTGTCAAAAGAAGGAAGAAACACACTCAAAAAACTCAAAATCTACAAAGAGAAGAACTTTGACTTTTGTGAAGAAGCAAAAGGAGATCTTTGTGGTTGTTCTTTAGTTCTCTAATCCAGCACTTTTGAGGCTTTAAAAGGAGTACAAGAATCTCTTCAAAGCTGATCTCTTTTGTCATTCTCTTGTTTGTAAGAAAGTCCTAGATCTAAAATCTTGCTTGTGCTTAATCTACATAGTTTTGTGTATTTGATTTGAAAATCATTTTGTTGTGTGTTTGAACACCTTCTTCTTGGGTTTCGCACTTAAATTTATTTTATCAAACCCTAAGATTAATTTGAACAAAAGTTTTGCACTTAAACTTGATTTTTGTTAAACTATTGTTCTTAGACTTGAAATCGGTTTTACACTAATATATTAAGTTTTTAAAAACGATTTCACATTTGGGATTTGTAACAAAATCAGGTGACATATTTGCATATTCCATTTATTCTCATACTTGCATGCATAAGAGTTGTTAGGCTCTAGGAGGCTTGCTAGTATTTGAATTTGATACCAATTTGTGTTGTAAAGTGTATCTCATTATTTTTCAAAGCAACTTATTGTATTTGTATGATTGTAAGACTTAGTGGAATCTAAGTCAAAGGGGAAGACCTAGTTGAGACTAGGCACAAATCCTAGTTGCGGCTAGGTGGGAAGTCCTAATTGTAATTAGGCACTCTAGGCTTGTATGCTTAGGTTGTAACACTTATTTGCAATATAAGTGGGGGTTAAAAATCCTAACCGGGAGGTTAGGTAGTGGACGTAGATCGTTGGATCGAACCACTATAAATTGTGTGTCACTTTCCATCTCTTCCATTCCATTCACTTGCATAGCATATATATATTCATTGATAGTGTATGCATTATAGTTGTAATTTGCGCATAAAGTTTTAAAAGGGCAATAACTACTCGGTAACCCAATTCACCCCCTCTTGGGTGACCTTCACATTTGCAGTTATTTATAGTGATTTTCCTATTGTACTCTATATATCATGACTTGTTTCCGCTCCCATTTCATGAGTTTGCTATCATGGTATTGTTTGTTGGTTAAATAGTTCATTGACTCCTAATCATGTGCTATGTTATTCGAGATTGTAAAATATTTAGTCAAATGAAATAGCATGCTATTAGGTAGGTGTTATATAGTATTGTAAATCTATTTTTCCTTTATGAATTAGAATGCAATTACATTTGTTGGATCCCTACACCATGTCATTTCTTGGGTATGAAAGTAGTTCTTATATCTAGGACCATGATATGATAGAGATGTGCGCGACACACGGGGTCACTAGAATTTCGAGGTTGTCAGGATCTTACCACTAACTTGTGTAGCACACGGGGTATGGGACCTGAGGTTGTTGACAAGTATATATCACAAGTGACTAGCACTTGAGATTGATTATGGAGGTGTAGAGCTCAGCTTCGGCCTTCAACAGAGATGTAGAGCTCAGCTCCATCTTGAAATAGTGGAATAAAGGCATTGTGATAGGACTTACGGTCGATCGGCCCTAGATGATTAATACTTAGCTATGTGTCAGTTTCATATTTATTAACTGAAGAATCTTTTACCATGACCTTGTTTTTCTTAGCGTAGTTACTATTATTATGCTTTTAGATTCTTGTTGTACATTTGGAAATGTAAATAAATGTCTCTCGGTGTTACTTTTTACTTTCCTGTACTCACCCTCCTTTTTATGACGGTGGGTGCATATCCATCGAGTAGTAGACCAGGCAATGAGAAGATCGGCGACTACCTCTGAGCCAGTGGAGTGCTGCTATACTGGATTTTGTAGGTTTTTAGCTTTGTTGTATGACTTTTAATACCTTTCATATACTTTTGGGGTTGTATATATTATGGGTTGAGAGATAGCACCCTAACCAAATACATGTTTATATATTTTATTATTGTTTCATTATATATATGCGTGTGATCTTTGTTTCCTGGTTTTTCCACAATTCTTAGGTATCATGTTAAAAGTTTCCGCTAATTTGTTAAGACTTCCGCTGAATAAACTTTAAATTTTTAACATTTTTAATTAACTCTTATTTATAACATAAGACAAGAAAATACTTATTTAAATAGTTAAATTGTAAGTAAAAATTCATTGGAAAATGATGAATAATTCATTGTTAAGTCCTATGTGGCTAGATTAGGGCTTAAAAATATGATTAGGCGGGGCGGTGCCTTAATTTGAGAAGGGATCGTCACAATTATCCTATCCATTTGCAAAACTATCATCAAATAGTTGAGCCCATAAGTCCAAAAGTTCTTGACCAAGTGATTTGTTGCAAAATGTTTTAACTTCGAGATTTCCTACAACAAAGTAGAGTTTATACTAGTGAGTTTATATTAAACAAATTCTTTATTATTATATTAATGGTATTGATATAACAAAGAAAAAACTAAGCACAATCTTTTTCTCCCACCATTCGTTTGAACAACTCAGTTGTCCCGTTGCAGGATCCCAACCTAGGCTAGTTTCACTAAACAACAAAGCTTTCCAAAGTTCCCGTTGCTTTTTCATATGATCGAACTTGTTCTTGCAGGAGGCAATCGACACTTTTATCTTTATTTCATCTTCCAACATCTCACTAATTTTGTTCCATTAAAAAGTATTTCCATGCCCATTGTGCATAATGTATTTGAGGCAAACTTCACATAATATCTTTTCATATCCTTTCCATTTAAATATTTTTACTCCTTCCGCATCATCATTAATCAAAGCCATTTCTAGCTACAATCATGTTTAACACCAACAAACATAAGAGATAGTTGAGGTTTGAAACAGATAAATATCTATAATCATTACAAAAAAAGAAATAAGCTCAATTCTACAAATATCTTGGCGATTTAATAAAAAGGAAATCACAAAAAAGTATATATTTAGCTTGTCTCAATACCACCTAAAAGTCTTTCTAAATCTTTATATGTATGTTTATTGTTGTTTTAGAACTTGAAATTTAGACTAATAGACAGAATTCTTTTATTGTGTTGCAAGCCTAAACTATCAATCTTTTAGGTGCACAAACAGTTTGGACTTGAGTTGGAACTGGTAGTGGTGGTATGGAATTATGTGTTCAGAATGGAGAAAATAGAGGCTCATATTAAACAGTGGAATTCAAATACTATATATTTTTAAGTGCCTATGTGGTCCTAGTGTCTCATATAACTAATCAAATTAAAGGTGCATATAATTTCTTTAAAGTGTAAATGCAGTCTATAACGACCCGTTACCGTAATCTAGTGATTAATGTTAACCCGAATCTTAAGTAACCCGAATTAGATTCGGTTAAGTTCATCGTACCTCGATTAGCATGTGCATAAATTTGTATGATTATTTATGTTTGTGTGGTATGTTTAAATGAATTATAGGTTTTTGGGATTAATTGGAAATTAATACACACCTATAATTGGAGAATAATTAATTAATTATGTCAAATTCCAAAAATTTTAAATCGATAATTATGGCTAATCTGAGATTAAGGAATCCTAATTACATTTTACGTCGCGAGTCGGGAGCTGAGGATCGGTGAAACATAGATATACATGTAATTTTATTTTTGTGTGATATGTGACTAGTGTTGTGTACTATACAATATTTTATTTTGCAAAATTCAAGTTAACCGAATAAATTCGATATTTCGCGGGTTTTATCTCGAGAAACGTGTCGAAATGAATGCCAAGAAAAGTAAAAGGTTGATCCGAATTATCATTTCAAATTTTGCAAAAAATAATTTTATTTAGGTTTTAAAATTCAAATTTGTATATTTAAATGGATTTAACAAGCCGACGTGGTCCACACCTCGATTTACGTGTGAGATGGGTTTTCTGAGAGTTTAGGAGCATATTGCTAGATTCTCCAATTTTTGGAGGAATTGGGGTATGTCTCGCGGTTTAATTTTGAATATAAATTGAAGAGATAATTATGAAAAATAGAAAGAATGGCAAATTATCCAAATGGGTATATAATTTATATAGTTAAGGATAATAAGTGAGGGGCAGTTTGGTCATTTGTCACCCCTTTTCATTAAAACGAAATCGAAACAGGGGTATTATTCGCACCATTCATCATCTTCCTCAATGTTCATGCCTTCATTATTCCCCTTGTTCACCCAACCCTTCACCGTTTTTCTCTTCTCTGTTCTCTCTCCCTTATTACTGTCCTTGAACCAAAAAGAAATTATTCCCCTTGTTCACCCAACCCTTCACTGTTTTTCTCTTCTCTTTTCTCTCTTCTCTCTCCCTTGTCACTGTCCTTGAACTGAAAAAAAAGAGGAGACGTGACTGTCAACTGTGGGTATCGTTGAAGGTAAGTTAATGGAAAATCAAATTTTTTTATTTTAAGGATTGTGATGTATGGAATGAAGTTAGGGGACTGATTTTTGTTAGTTTTGAGTTTGTGAGGTCGATGTTGTGTTGATGATGTTGTGATAGATGAGAGGGAGGTGAGGAATTGATCAAATTATAAAAATAAATAAATAGTGCAGTAGAGCACTGAGGGAGGAGATGACCAGGGGAAAAAAAAGGAAGAAGAAGAAGAGGGGAAGGGAAGACAGTGGGGGTAGCCGTGAGCTCCCTCGCCCAACCCCAATGAGGTAAGGCACCCTAAATGATAAAAAATGTGGGATCGAATCATAGCTTCTGCTTTGTTTCGATCCAAGGAAAGGAATGATGGTTTGATCTTAGATCGAGGCCGAACCGGGCTCAGTCTAGGATCAATCCCATCCTTCACATAATTAAAAATAATAATAACGCAAAAGGACATTATCTCGCAAAAGCCTTCTACCATTTCATTGTTGTGTCCAGCCTTTAAAAGTCGAGCCGATGAGACACATCATTTCATCCACAATCGTCTATCGCCACCAAAGCCTTTCCTTTGAAGCATATAATCAAAAAGGTCAGACTAGGTCATAAGCTTTGGCAAAATCCAGCTTTAACAAAGCCTTGTAGTCCCTTTTCCTGAACATTTTAAAAATTTGAAAAAAATTAAATAAAAATCCCTAGAAATTGGAAAATTTAGAAAAAGAGAATTTTTGGAGAAATTAATGGAAATTGGGGATTTTTATGAAAATGAGGATTTTGAAATTTTCTCGAGGATTTATATTTCGTGTTTTCTTCATAATGCGTGTTACAACACCAAAAATGCCCAAAATTGTGAAAATTATTTTAAATCCTAGTCTAAGTTAATTTTTGATTTCGAAGCACAATTTATAGTCGAAATCGGGATCTAGATGTCTGAGGACTTGCTTTGGGCTGATTCCGGGGTTTTCAAATCGAGATGAGACTAATTAAAATAAATAAATTGGAGAAAATTGTGGAATCATTGTGGAAACTTACCATACTTATAAATGAGTTGTAGGACTACAATTGGAACCCCGTGTGGACTAGTTTACCGACCCAGAGTGCAAGGAGTTATGGTATCACGTTTGTAAGGTTAATTAAATCCTATAATAACCTTTACTTTACATCATGTACAAACGAAAGATCACGACAAAATCAAATGAGTCGCTCCCTTTTTGCAGCTGACAGATCTCGATCTTCAAGATCAACAAATCAACAACGAGAAACAAACAATCTAACCATGACAACAACTAGTATGATTATAATTTCATATAAATCGCATTGATCCTTGATATTGAATTATTTGTTGTACATGCATACACGGGTGGGGAGGATAAGGTCGATTCGAGTCTCCTTATAGTATTTACTATACTGTGGGTATAGGGTAGAACACTATATTATGCTTGAGGGGCTAGAGTCACTGATACTTTGCATCACGTAGTTATCATGAGTTCATGTTGAACCATATCATACTCTAATAGTCTAGAGTAACGAGACTCATTTGTTTATCCTCTCAATGCATGAGTCCTTATTACTGTTTACTTACCACTTTCAGAGGACGTCATTTGATTATGCTTAGATAACATAAACGGGATGGGTTCACGATTGTTTTTAAATTCCTTGGATTATATTATTCATTTAATCTCTTGGATTATTATGCATTTGATTATTACAGGTGTAATAGATAGTGTGGGATTTACTTATCTAACATTATCAAATTTTATAATTGGGTAATGATAGGTTGTAGCGGCAACAAAGGAAAAGGAAAGTTTTCTGATTGTTTATGGCTTGCTTAGTTCCTCTCTTTATGTATGTAATATTTTTTAATATAATATATTGTATAAATGGGTTATTGGGTGGATTATGAGTCTTTTGACATTCCCACTAAGCTGAGCAGGTTTTGTTGAAGACTTTTGAAGGTCGGGTTTTCCTATGTAGGTAAAAAAAATCACAGAATTTTCAGATTATGTAATCAATATATATGAATTTTAAGGCTTGAGATTTAATTTAGGATCATTTATTAATGATAAAGTATTTTAATTCAATAATTACGTAAATTGACTTTGTTATTTGTTGATGGCGAGGTTAAGGCTGCTAGATTATTAGGGGATTAAAGTAATCTAGGCCGGTCAGATGCCTTAATTAGGTGGTGTCTAACAAATTAATAAATTTTCAATAAACGGAGTGTGATGAAGGGTCGTGAAATGATTGTGCACGCTTGAGAATACCCGTTGGCATGTCCGGTGAATTTATTGGCGATAAAATACACGATATATATATTTATATAAAATTGGTATATAAATATATATATAAATAAACTTATAAGTTTGATTTGATTTATATGGATCGTTGGATCGCCTTGAGATGAGCATAAGTAGAGATTGTGTTAAGATGTGTGTCACGATAGGCTGAGTCACTTTATCACAATATTCACTTGATCAACCTCGAGATAGCACGATGCGTATCTGAAGGAAATCCATATATATAAATCAAAGCAGTTCGCTGCCCTATTTTCTGTCGAGAAAGTAGAGGGTGGAGCGCACTCCTTGTAGCATGGAGGCGCGCTCCTGTAAAGGCCCAACTTTTTTATAATGGACTTGGTCTATAATTAAGGGTCACTGACCCATGATGTGGCTCGAGAGCGGGTATACAAACCCAACATTTTGCACCAAGACCGAATAATAAATTTTATGGTGTAATGAATGCTTAATGCATTGTATATACTTATTAAGTCATTTCTACGTGTATATAGACGTTGAGACGCGGGCGGAAATGTGCCTCGAGATGTGTGTCGGCATGGAACCGGGGTAGAGAGTGATAGGGTACGTTTAGATTAATTTATCATAGCTTAAATATCTAATTAGATGTGGCTATAGTTTGATTTACATTAATGAAACCTAAGTTAGTAAAATAAATATTAGTCATTGATATTCTTCGAGATACGTATGGACACATCACAAGACCAATTGAGTTGCAATTGGTTTTATCAAGAGTGAGTTAGTGGGTTTGAAATCAAGATGTGAGCCATTATATTAGCCTCAAGATGCATATACACACTAAGATCAATGGCTATGAATCAATCTTATCTTATATATATAAATGGGATGAGATCAAGCATGCAAATCATTTGCATACTATAACTTATGAAAGAAGGAGTCTGCAGAAGGGAGATTTGGAGAAGAACATCATTAGAGGTGGAGAAATTCTTGTGGATTTGAAGGTATGAGTCATGCAAGGGGTGTTCTTCAACTAGGTAAACTAGTGGACACTATCGGTTTGTAAATGTTTGTTAAAAAACTTAGAATTTTACTTCAGTTCTAGTTTTTGCTTAATTTCAGAGGCTAAATTAAATCATTTTCAAAATTGGTTGATTGATTTGAGTTCCTCGCGAAAAACCAATAAATTTGCTATCAAGAAAATCTTGATTTTAATTTGAATCGACATAGTTATGGGGTTTTGAAGTTGTACGTGTTCTAGAAGGGTTTTTTTAAACAAAAGCTGTGAATTTGGGGTTTTTCTAATTAATTCGATCCAACTTTTATAATTTTTATAAGTCCTAAAACACCCTAATTAACCTCTGGAAACTAAGGAAGAGTCTCGAGAGGTTGTTAGCGAGATACGAGGTGTCGGGAGGCTGGATTAGCCTAGGGTCTTTGCGTGGATTGTGAGTAAGCTGATTGAGATATTTCTCTCCATTTCATTCATTGATGTTGCTTCATGTTTATAGTGATTGTATTGTTATGCTTGATGTATTCTTAGTAACATGAATTGTGTGTCTTGTCTTTATATATGATCGTTGATAAGTTAGAATATGTGCTTAGAATTCGTGAGTTCTTTTGGGGTGTACGCGGCACACGAGGTATGAGACTTGGGACTGATTAGTTAGTGTCACATACCTCCTATATGAGGTTGATGAAATGATTAAGCGGTGACCAATTAGGGTAATACCGAAATACTATGTGTGCTGACCTATTACATGAGGTCGATAAGTAGCATTTCACAACTAATAAGGATAGTACCTATGTGCACTACTAAATAAGTGACTACCTGATGTCTATGTGGCCAAGAGGTAATATCTGGGCTAAAGGGTTAGAGGCACAATTTAATGAATTTAGTTCATGCTTAATGGTTCTATTAATGTCACATTGTTTAGCTATAATGTTTGGTAATGTGTTTGTGTTTCAATATTGTTGATGTGAAGTGAATATATGTATTGTTAGGTGTATTTTCTGTTGTGTTTGGAAATGTGGATACATGTCTCTCAATGTTACTTTCTATATTACTGTGTTCACCATCTTTTTATAACGGTGGGTGCATATCCATCGAGTAGCAGAGCAGACAAAGAGAAGATCGGCGACTACCTCTAAGCCTCTAGAGTATAGTTATTTCTGACATTGTAGGTTGATATTTTGTTGTACGACTTATATATGTCTTTTATATACTTTTTGGGTTGTATATATGGGTTGTGACATAGTTACCCAACCAGACATATGTCAATATATTGTTATCGTCGTTTTATTATATATGTATATGCATGTGATCTTTGTTTCCTAGTTTTCTACACACTTAGTATTTATGTTAATAGCTTCCACTAATTTGTTAATTAGTGAGGAGATAAGTTTGAAAAGGCTGACTAATATGTTGTTAAGTCCTTCGGGTTAGATTAGGGCTTAATGATGGGATTAGGCTAGGCAGTGCCCTAGATTAAGGGAGGAGCCTTCACAGCTCCTTTTATAAAATTTTGAGAGACTAGTTGGTGGAGCCCCCCACTAAATGAGGGGGCACACTTCCACCTCAAAAAATAGCAATAGTGAGTTTTAAATGTGATTTTCTGAGGACTTAAGGACTTATTAAAGGGTTCTAAATATTATGTATTAGACATGTATTGACCTTAAATGGTTTGTGATAGGTTACCAAACACTGGGAAAGGTTGAGTGATCAAAAAGTTAGGGAATTGGAAACAAAACCTAACCAAGGTAAGTACGGATTCTCTTATTTATCAATATTGTCTTAATATTGTAGCATATGTATTTCATGTAGTTTATGGACTGAATGGGGGGCTATGTACACGATGATCTGTTTACTAAAATGAGAAACGGTATATTACGTGATATGCAAGGGTTAAACCTTAGAGTTGAGGATAGGTTGTATAGGATATGGGTTTGGTTCCTGGCCTACATGTTAAATCCTACTCAACTAAGTAGATCACGTGGGTTACACATTCACTAGAGGGTTTAGGATAGAACCATTGAACATTAATGGATTGACTAGACGGTGCATCGACTAATGTGTTGATCTAGCAATCACATTAATGGTGTCGACGGGTAATTGACCCTAGTTTTATAAATGAAATGAGAATAACAGTGTAATAGCTATTGATTGTTGACTTGCCTCCATTTATTTATTGGATTATATGCTTTTTATAATCATGTTAGCTATGTTTGGTGTATATTGTTAATGCATATTACTCTTGATTAATATCAGGAATGTTGATAGCTTTGTGAATCCTTACTTACTAAGGAAGTTGGAGTGTTCACCACAAATTTAACATTTTAGTTTCTCAACCTAGCGCTTCAACGAAAGGGAAATAGAAGATTTAGGAGTTTTATTGTCTTCTCTTTGATGTAGTGAACCTTCATGTATACATATATTGTTTGAATTACATTGTTGCAATATAGCAGGGTTGAGAGGTTTTGTAAATGAGTTTTGGGTTTTGATAAACTCTGGATTTATATATATATATCATTTTGATTATTAAAAAAGTTTTAAATTTTCTGCTGCGTATATTTTAATTTTTATTTCAGTATCGATATACAGGTTGAGTTTATCAGGTACGGAAGGAGCGGCTATTGTCTCTAGTTTAATCTAGCTAGTGTACCGGGGCTTAATAAGGGTTTTAGGTCGGGTATTGCCCTAATTGGGATAGGAGATGCTACAGTTTAGTATTAAAGTCTACTTCAGAGTATAACCTTCTTACTTTGAAACAAGTAATAACTCCGATACAGTTTGGTCTCAAAGCCTACTTTAAAGTGTAACCTCATTACTTGGAAACAAGTAATAATTTGGATATAGTTTGGTATAGAAGGATATGGTTATTGACTCTGAAATACCTTACTGCCACAACCTGAGTTTACTAACTCTAAGAGTTGTCTCGAGTTATGAATAAACTTAGGGTATGATGAACGATTTTTATCGTGGTTTTGGGGGGAGATGAAAATGAAAACATTATTATACATTATTTGTTGCACTTATTGTTATCTATTGTATAGATATGATTTCCATGTTTTCTCTTAATGTTACCCTGATGGTCTTATTGACAAGTCAATAAATAGACATATTTTACAATACATTTTAAGATGATTTTAGATTTAAAGACTATATTACATGGGGTTTTCTCTTATTTTTGTTATTTCAGGTAGTAAATAGAGAATACAAAGAATAGAACGAAAAATGGGAGATTATGAAGGAATTAATCAAGTGGAAAGAGTGTGCAAAGAATCATCACCAAAGAATCAAGGAAGAACTAGGTTTTAATACAGCGACTTCCAGCGATTCCTAGGGACACATAATCGCTAGTCAAATCGGTGAAACCAGGGACTCTAGATTTATGGATTTACCCAGTGATTTCATTTACACATGAATCGTTGAGGAATCGATAGGGTAGATTTACTTATTTAATAGGTTATTATGTATTGATTTTAATCATGATCTTTGTATTACATGCATAGTCTAGAATGTGTATTATGATATTTAGATTAATTATCTATTTGAAGTAGTAACTAGGATTGTTTGAAAGACAAACACAGCTCAGATATCCTAGGTGAATTTGAGATCTAAATATGATGTTCAAGTGGCTTTCCGAATGTGTTAGATTTAGTAATCCAAATTTTTCATAAAGTGTAATGCGGTTTTATTGCGTGAAGTTAATGTTTTTGTGTATTAAAAGGGGTTAGCTCAATAAAATAAGAACATGGCTTTTCAACTGGTATAAGGAGGACAAATGGCTGGCAAAAGGTTGTTTACTTACTTATGATTAGAGTTTAATTATATATGGTACTTTATAAGTTATGCTCATAACTATATTGATTGAAGTAACATGTTTAGAAGGCAAAACAGGTTTATGTTTCAATGTTCTGGATATTTGTTAAGATATTTATTTATTATTGAATTGAATTTATTTGATTGATATTGAATCTGGATTGTGTTAGTTAAGTTAATATAGTTAGTTAATTATTATTATATTATAGTTAATTGTTAGTAAGTTTAATTTTGGTTTTTAATTAATTAAAATAAAGTAAAAATTAAAAAAAACCTCTAAAAGCCATTTTTCCTAGAGAAGTTTGATAAATCCATGTGGAGACGATTCTCACTTATGACTGCTACAAAATATTTAAAGTATAATATAAAGGGGAAATTTATTGTAAACGTCCGACACGTGTCACTTATCTCTGCTTTGATCTCATAATCTAATGGCAAATTAAGGAAAGGGTTTGCAGACACCTGGGCCTCAGGGTAATCACAAAAAATGAGGCTCATTGGAAATCTAGAATGGAGCAGTAAATGAGAGAGCTTATGAAATCTCAGGTGAAACTTAAGGCAATGTTGATGGCACAGATGGGACCACCAGTATAGCGATCTGAGGCACAACTTACAATCAGTCCCGACATTAGCAGAGATGGGGGAGGAGTTGAGACAGTAGCAGCTTCTGCATAGCTAGTGATAGCACAGGTCCTGGCATCGGAGACAGCTGCCGTAGTTGACAAGTCAATAATTAGAAATGTTTTATAGTGTAATTTAGGTTGATTGAAGATATAAATGTTGATATTATACTGCGTATTCATTTGTTTTTGTGATTTCAGGATTTAATTAGGAAAAATAAAGAAATGAAAGAAAAAATGGAAGAATAGCAAAATAGTCAACTGAAGAGAAGATTCAATGAATCATCATCGATATGAGATTACATAAGAATCACTGCTTAAATCCGAAATAGAGAAGAGCTAATGATTAGCAAGCGAATTGGGATTTATAAAGGGATCGTTGGATGAATCGGTGGAGCATAGAGAGATATTTCTAGTGATTTTCTCAGCGATTTGTGAATAACATAGGATTCTCTGACAAATCGCTAAGGTCGGTGATGATTTTTTTGGATTATTACAAAGAATTTGAGTTTATCTATAATTTGTATAGCTTAGGAAACTATAAATAAGACCCTAGGTCTTCAAAATTAAAAGCCTTATTTTCTTTTAACAAGTTTGTGAGAGCCGTAAGTTAGTTTTTATAGAAATTATGTTCGAAGCAAGATTAGAGATTCATTTATTTCAATAAGAGGTACTTATTTAATTATGTCTTTCAATTATATTATTGCGTTGTTTATTTCCAGCATGAGTGAGTAGTTTATTAATCTAAAAAAACCCTAGACATGTATTTGCTTTGGATTGCTATATAGTTATAATTAAGAAATCTTGTACTTAATGCTTTAAATCTATTCATATACAACAATCATGGTTTTAATAACTTTTTTTTGAATATTCCAACTAATGAGGATTGATATTGTATGCATAGTGCACAATATGTAATGTGATATTCGCTTTTTTGAATCTATGTATATGATTATTGATAACAATTATAGAAGTAGTAACTAGGATTAATCTATAGGGACAAATTACCTGAGTAGATGTTCTAAGTGATTATGTTCTTAGTAGATTATTGATTGGCATATTCTGATTAATATTTGGTTTAGATTAGGCATGATTTTCATTTAGTGTTAATGCTAACGTATTTCTATGTTATTGCGTTTTATCCAATAGGTAGATTTACAATGATAAGGATATGGCTATTTTCCGTTGAATATAGGAAAATTGGTGGCTTACTAAATGCTATCAACCTATTATGAATAAGGATTTAATGATTCCAAGATTCCATGTGATTTAATTATAACTAGGTTACGAGGTAATGTTATGTTTTAGTGTTTGAATATAATTCAAGTATATTACATTGTTTAGTGGGGGTTTGTTTAGATATTTATATTATATTGAATTTGGATTTCGTTTAATTAAGTTTGCATTGAATTGTTTGAATTAGTTTAGTTAGTTTGGTTAATTAAGTTAGTAGTCATAGTTTTTAGTTATTAAGTATTTCAATTCTCGTTTAATTAGATTAACTAAATTAAGAAAAACAAAACAAAAAACACTTTCCTTAAAGTTTGCAAAATCTTTGTGGAGACGATATCTCACTTACCACTACTACAAATAATTGAAAAATAAGGGAAACTATTGTGCATACTTGAAACGTGTCAATTGTTGGCGTCGTTGCCGGGGATTTTTAAATAATTTCTTACGATTTTAGATGTTGTATGTTCTATACACTTCTTCATTCTAATTCTACATGATCTTTTCATCCGTCTGATCCTGAAATAGATAGAATATTTAATCGAGATTTAAGACAACTTAGGGAAAATTTAGCTAATATGATGGAGGATAACAACAATAATAATGATGAAAATGTCATTAATAATAATTATAATGCTAATAGAGCTATCAATAATAATAATAATAACAACAATAATAGAGAACTTACTTTTAGACATGCAAATCAAAATGTTACAGCATATGAGCCTGTGTGCATAGCATACCCAGATGGATTTCCTGAATTTGAACTTAGATCAGGATTTATTAGTGCCTTACCTAACTTTCATGATAAAGATAATGAAGACCTACAAAAATTCATAAGGGAGTATCAACATAAGGTTAACGGGATAAAACTGAAACAAGGTACCCTAGGACAAGTCAAACTTAAAGCTTTTCTTTTTACATTGAAAAATCGAGTACAATATTGGTTGTTATATCTCCCCCAAAATTCAATAACTACATGGACTCAAATGTTAGAAGCTTTCCTAGATGAATATATGCTTGTTAGAAAAATTAGTTCCTATAGAAAGCAAATCACAGTTGCAAAGATAAAAGATCATGAAAATTTTAATGAATTCTGGAATAGATTCCAAAGATTAATTTCTTCTTGTCCACAACATGGATGTACTCAAAGAGCTTTATTAGAATATTTTTATGAAGGACTCAATTAATTTGAACAAAGGTTATTAGACATAGTATGTGATGGATCTTTATTTGAAACAACACCTACTTTAGAAAATGAAGCAATTAATAAAATGGCTAAACAATCTAAGAAATATGGTGAAAAGATCGAATCCTCAATAAAGAAATTTTTTAAAGTTAATAATAGAAGAAATAATATGTCTGATGATAAAATTGATGAATTATCCAATATGGTTAATATGCTAATTAAATATCGATATAATCAAGTTAAAGCTTGTAGATTCTGTAATGAGGTTACACATCTTACAAATGCGTGTCCTACTATACATGAAGAGAATACTGAAGAAGTTAATGCAATGATGAACTAATCTTCTGGTCCTCCAAGAAATCAATATAATAACAATAGTTATTATCCTGGAAGACAACACCCAAATCTTAGTTATGGTCCTCAAAATCAAAATTATAATACTTATAGACCAAGAGCTCAGATGCAATCAGCACCTAATCGGTAACCTCAACAAAATTCTCAATCTACAAATCCAAATTTAGTGTAAATCTTATATAATTTTATGAATCAAAGTCATCAAAACCTTACACAGATTTCTTAAAATTAGATTAAGACTGATACTACTATTAATCAACTAAAAAATCAGTTAGGTCAAATGAATTTACAAAAAATAGGTTAAGTTCTCAACAAAGTAATCAAGCTAAAGCACCTACTTAAGCCACTGCTACTCTTACTAATCAAGCACAAGTCAATGCTTTATTCAGTCATGAAAAATACACACCTATAAGTGGAAAGATACTTAAACAATGTAATAAAAGAAAATACATAAAACTATTGAAGAAGAAGAAAAATAAATAATGGCTAATGTCATTCCTACTAAAGAATGGATGGCTTAACAATTGAAATATACACATTTTCCTAAAAGGCTATACCTATGGTATTTAACCAGAGTTGAAGAATATGATAAATCTTTACAAAAGTTTAAAATAATTGATTAGGATGAAAATGATAAGATATCTGATAATTTGAATGAAGATATGTATTCATATTCTACCATTACACAATGATTAGTTGATGCTAGGGAGGAAGAAAACAATAAAAACATTCTTGAAGCATCTAAAAAAATAGAAATTAATAAACCATTGATGAAATCAATTATGCAATTTTCTAATTAGGATGAAGTTTTGAAAGAATTCTCTAAATTTAAGGATAAATTTTTAGAAGAATCTAATGAAACCTTAGGATAAAAGATGTCTGCTTTAATTAAAAATAAAATACTTGAGAAATGTTCTGATCTAAAAATGTTTGGAATTCCTATTATTAGGAACTTCTTTCATAGATTTTGCTATGTGTGATCTTGGAGCATCAATTAATGTTATGTCACTTAAACTATATTAGTCATTGAAAATAGGTTCATTGGCTAATACACCTATTAATCTTACCTTAGCTGACAATATATTTATCAAACCTTATAGTTTACTAGAAGATGTCTTAGTAAAAGTAAATGACTTTGTATTTCCAGCTAACTTATATGTCATGGAAATTGGAGACACAGTGTCATCTAAATCCCTGCCTATACTTTTAGGAATACCATTTCTTAAAACAGCTAAAACAAAGTTAGATATCTTTGAAGGAACAATGTCTATAGAATTTGAAAACAAAATTGTCACTTTTGATTTTAATAATGAAGATGTATATGATAATTCTGATGAATCTAATAATGAACAAACTAATGGTAATGAATCTTTAGAATTAATTCATCATGATTTAAAAGCTGAAGTATATGTTATTAATGCAGTAACAATGGAAGACGAAAATGTTATGACAAAGAATGAGCGAGTTGAAGATACTTCAAATAAAAAGATGATAACTCAAGAATGGAGGATTAAGTAAGTGAACAATGTTGAGAATGATCTTAAAATGGAGGAGTTTAAAGTTATGAAGAATAAGAAAAATAAGAAAAATAAGAATTTGGCAATTGTCAAGCTCGATGATGATCCAGGAGTTATATATATAAATATAAAAGTTAAATGGGCTTGGTATTTTAAAGCTATTTGTGATACAGGTTCTAGAGCAAACTACATGCTAATTCACTTCTTTCTTCATACTCAATTGGAGTTAGATGTACTTGCTTCTAAAAAAGTTCTATACCAAACGGTTATTTAGTGAAACCAATAGGAGTGGTTAATAATGTACCAGTTCAAATTGACAACTACATTATTCCCACTAACATTTTGGTTATGTCAAATTTCATTAATGAAGATCCTCCATTGATCTTAGGACGACCTTTCTTAGCCATTTCGCAAGCTGTCATGGATACTCAAAACAAGACAATCACTTTTAGGTTGCATAGCTGAGCAATCACTTTTTGAAATGGCACCAGAGTGGAAAATCCTACATTTAAGTTTATAGAACCAGTTTAGAACCGCGTAGTTTAGTCGAGCCAATGACGGTAAACAAATGCGCTCTATGGGAGGTCTCACATACTCTATCTTTACTTTCAGTTTTAATATTAGGATTAGTTAGTTTTTTATTCTCTCAACTTTTGACTCTTATAATGGGGATGTTTTAAGAATTTAATTCAGAAATAATTTCATAAAAGTGGTTGATTAAGTCAATGTCTTTCCATACTATATTGTCTTTATGCATTAGTTTTTACGTTAGTTTGTTATTTATAGTAATGAAATTATTATTCAGTACAAATCATAGTCGAATTTTGATAATTTTAAATAATTATACCTTTTTATTGGACATATATGTTATAAATATATGGAAAATTAATTAAATGGAAAAAATAGTTAAAATAGGTCAGCGATTTCCCAGTGATTCCAGTTTGTGATGGAATTCTCTGAGAAAATCGGCCTTAGTTTGTAGAATTTTTAGTGTAATTTTAGGTCAGCAATTTGCACTTACAACTAGGATTCGATGAACTAGTCAGTATGCCACTAAGACTCAGTTTCAGCGATTTAGGCAGTGATATCCTAGCGAATCCATTTAAACCCTGATTCACAGAGAATGTATTCATATTTTTAGAAACAAAAACCTGAAATCACCACACTTACTCACTTGACACTCGCAAACCATTGCAACGTTTTGACCCAAAGACCAAATTTTTGACTCGATTCAACCTTCCAAAGCTAGATCTTAGTGTATTTTAATGATTCTCACCTCAATCTTCACACATTCAGCCCAAAATTTGGTGAGTTTTGAGAATGTAGAGCCATCTTGGGCTTGAGCAAGGGGAATTCGAAGTTGGAGCTTGGATGAATGTTCTAGAGGAGTTCTAGAGTTTCAATCTTGAAAGATTCACTTTCAACAAGGTAATCAATGAGAACTAGACTTTTATTAATTATATTTTTGATTTTCATGGATTTTTGGGTTTTTATTTAGGTTAGAGCCTAAATTTCAAAATTTGTGCTCAAAATTGGTTTTGATGTCGAATGTTTTCAATTATAATACTAGTATGGGATTGGTGTGATAATTTATTTATTGATAGTTTTTGAGCTATGTTTAGTATATGGGGAATTGATTGATTTTATATGCAAACTAATTTGAGACTAAGTTTCAAATGAGTTTGGGGGTTTTTGTGTTTGTCAATCACATGACTTAAATCACTTATGAACGATTGTTTTTACCAATGATGTTTTATCAATGAGTTTCATATGAATTTCAAACTTTCAATTTATAAATGACTTTTTCTGACGAATTTCTCCTCATTAGATAGATAAGTTGAATTTTACCGAACACTTTTCTGAAAATTTTGTTTTAAATGGTTTTACAAGCTTATTCTTTTACTTGTATCTATTAAAATGGTTGGAATTGGAAGGGGTAGAAGTTCGAGGGAGGAGAAAGGAAATGGGAAGTTAGTTGAGACACCCAAGGATAAAACCAAGTTTCCTCCGATTAGACCCACATGAATTTCTTTCAATACACCTAGGATTAGACCACAAAGAGAGCCTACCCAACCTTTATCGTTTAGCAATGATTCTGAGGAAGAATATGAGGATAAGGATGAGGGAGTATAAAAAGAAATACCAAAGGAAGTGAAGAAGTATGTTCTTAGGGAGGAAATTTTTTTCGATGATACGGCCTTTGCCAAGATTAAGAAAGATATAAAGAGAGAAAGGAAGTTGATCCCAGAGAGGGGATTCAATATGAAGAATGAGTTGAAACATAAGCCTAGGATCTTAAATATCATTGATGCAAGAAACCGGGGATTATTGACTAGGGACTATCACCATTTAGACATTCATAATGTTTTTAATGAGAACGGATGCAACATTTTAGTGAAAGAGTTTTATGCGAGTGCTTATGGAAGTGACAACAAGACATAGTCACGAGTTAGAGGAAGAATAGTGGATTATTTTGCTGCGAGAATAAACTGCTATTTTGATATACCGTAAGTTCACCAAAAAGAAAAAGTTGAATACCTAAAGCCAAAATATTCGATTAAGTACCATTACCCTACTGAGGAAATTAGGGGAGGATTAGAGGCAATCCATGGTGATGGATTCATTTTAGACACGGATGGGTACCCGAACCACATCATTGCCAATTTTTTAGGAAGATCACGAAAGCGTAGTGTTATTTCATTAACGCTAGCTTACAAATAAGTATGCAATACTATGAGATCGTGAACTACAGAGCTGTTTTGCTTTACCACATTGTAAAAGGATTGAGATATTTAAATGTTGGCAAGATTATCTATGAGTCGATAAGAAGTTCCATCACAACGAAGAAGAATGATGGATCACCATTTCCTTTGATGATCATGACTTTTTGTAGAGAAGATCGAGTAAATATGGCAGAACTTTAAATGGATGTTTTACTGGAGAAAACTATCACGGATGCAGTATAGAGAGCTATGGAAAAATTGATGGATATGATCACTCTAAAGACGAGAGGGAGAAGGCTTAGATAGGCAGCAGAGAGACGGAGCAAAGAAGAAAGATTAGAGATGAAATGAGGAAATTTTTATAAGGAATGTCGAGAGCAAGAAATGATCAAAATGTGGAGCAACCTGCTACAGACTTCGATGGACTTTACATGGAGGAGTCTGAGTTGGCCTTTATGGGTTCAATTTTGCACAATCAAGTGAGAACTCAAAGGAATCAAGAACTGGTGTTCGAGAACCAGAGGTTCTTACTAAGGAGCATTCACAGGGTAGAGAGGATGATGTCAAGAAGATATATAAGACTAGAAGTGCAGAGTTTCATATACCTTCCACATAAATCAGGCTATTAATTAATGGTATTTTTGATGATCAACTACCGCCAGGTCAGGATTACAAACACTATGATCCTACTATGAGTTATTAGTCCAAGAATATTGATTTAGTGGAGGATGATGATGATGAGGTTGTAACTTCAGTACGACGACATTGATTTCTTTACTCTACTTTATCCAATTTGTCTCTGAGTGATGATGTGTAAGGTCTTGCATGTAACTCTGGTGATAAAACTATGTGATTTGTGATGATGATCAGTCTTTGATTTGCTTGGTGATGTGATTTCATGTGATACATTTGATATGGTACTATGGTGATACATTTTAAGGCCATGCTACATTTGATATACATTGGTGATAATTATTCATATTTTTAATGCACTATGTTTGATGGAAATTTTTATATTTATTATCCAATTTATGATTATATCAATTCGTTTATACTTCACGGAGTATATTTGTTTTGTTGAAAACCTGACTTAATTTTTTAACCTTGAGGACAGGTTTGGAATGAGTTTGGGTGTATTTTAGGTAAAGTATGACAATGATAGCAAAGAAAGCAAGGAAAGAAAAGAAAGGTAGAAGATAAGTTCAGAATTGATGCAAAGCTAAAACTTTTGATCCGATATTCAAGTTAGTTGATGAAATTTTTCAATTTTTTTCGAATTCAAGAAAATATGAATTTAATTTTTCTTTATTTTTAGTTGGGAAAAGAATGAAAATGAATATATATATATATATATAAGATTTTTAATGGAAGTGATATTTTTATTACCCAAGTGAATTCTATGATAGAAGGAATCGAAATATTTTTATACCCTTTTTTATTAACTTTACTAGTTAACGTATGCACTGAATGAGTTTAGAGGGATTATTTGCTTTATGTTAGTCATGAGAATAAGTAGAAGATCGAAACAATAGTGCAAGATGAACATGACAAGTCTCTAAAAATTTTGTGATACAAAGGCTATTGATTAAGTATTTTATAGTATATATATAGAAAAATATTAGGCCACAATTGAAAGAAGAAATGGGTTAGAAACCGATGAATTCTATAGGTTAGAAAGAATACTATATTCGACTTTAGTGGACACTAAGAAGTGCTAACAAGAGTTACAAATATATATAGAGTCCTATAGATTCCACAAGATATGGAGTAGGGAATCTATAGTCGGAGAATTGTGAGAATGTCCACTAGAAATGGATCAGAGAATCAAAAGTCAAAAGAAAATAAACAAATATAAATAATAAGAAAAAACAATTAGGATGAAGTATAAAAAATGAGAGATGAAAAAGACGGATGTTTTTAAACTCTTCAAAGAAAAGATTTAGCTTGAGTGCTTGAAGTTATGGTTGAGATAAGTATTTCTTTGTCTAACACGTTTTAAATGATATATTCATTGGTATCTTGGCAAAACTCCTATTGATTTTAATGGTGGTGTTATTATAAAGTATTTTCTAAAATTAAGATTAATCAAATGGATTTTTGTGTTTTGAGATTCTACACTAGTCATCTTAAGCTTGATGCTTGTCAGTGGAGATTAAGAAAATCTATATTTTGTGTTGGCCTTGGTATTTATTGAACTTTAAGTTCTAAAGGGTATTGCATTGGGTGGTTGAGTTATCATTAAGGGATGGTTCATTCTTTTTCTAAATTCATTCTATTCTATCATAACTTCCATTTACTTGTGGGTAATATGTTTCTATTTAAAGATCACTTCTATTTAAAAACTTAATTATTTAAAGTTATGATAAATTAGATTGAAATCGGTATATAAAGAAAGAAAATAGAATATGATTTAGAGTATTCCTTTGCTCGGGACAGCAAAGTGCTGAGTTTGGGAGTATTTGACATGTTAATAATTAAACATGTTTTATAATATAATTTAGGTTGATTTTAAATATAAATTACGATATTACATTGGGTATTCTCTTATTTTTGTTATTTCAGGATTTAATTAGGAAAAATGAAGAAATTGTAGAAAAAAAGGAAGAAGAGCAAAACAATCAACTGAAGAAAGGTTCATCGAATCATCAGCGATATTAGATTACACAAGAATCACTACCTAAATTTGAAGAAGAGAAGAGCCAGCAATTAGCAAACGAATTGGAATTTACAATGAAAACTCTAGATGAATCGGTGGAGAACAGAGAGATATTTTCAATGATTTTCTCAATGATTTATGAACAACATAGGATTCGCTGACAAATCACTGAAGTCGATGATGAGTTTTTAAAATTATTACAATGAATTTTAGTTTATCTATGATTTGTATAGCTTAGGAAACTATAAATAAGACCCTAGGGCTTCGAAAATAAAAGCTCTCATTTCTCTTAACAAGTTTGTGAGAGCCGTAAGTTAGTTTTTATTAAATTTATGTTTGAAATAAGAGGTATTTATTTAATTATGTCTTTCAATTATATTATTGCATTTTGTTTATTTCTAGCATGAGTGAGTAGTTTATTAATCTAAATATACCCTAGACATGCATTAACTTTGAATTGTTATATAGTTATAATTAAGGAATCATTTACTTAATGCTTTAAACCTATTCATATACAACAATCATGATTTTAATAAGCTATTTTCGCGTATTACAACTAATAAGGATTGATATTGTATGCATAGTGCACAATATGTATTGTGATATTCGATTTTCTGAATCTGTGTCTATGATTATTGTCAACAATTATAGAAGTAGTAACTAGGATTAATTTATAATGTCAAATTACCCAAGTAGATGTTCTAGGTGATTGTGTTCTAAGTTAGTTATTGATTGTCAAATTCTATTAATATTTGGTTTAGATTAGGCATGATTTTCATCGAGTGTTAATGCTATCGTATTTCTATTTTATTACGTTTTATCAAATAAATAGGTTTACGATGATAAGGGTTAGCTATTTTCCGTTGAATATAGAAAAATCGATGGCTTGCTAAAGGTTATCAACCTATTAAGAATAAGGATTTAATTATTTCAAGATTCCATGTGATTTAATTATAACTAGGTTATGTTGTAATTTTATGTTCTAGTGTTTGAATGAAATCCAAGTATATTACATTGTTTAGTGGGGTTTGTTCAGATGTTTGTTTGGAAATTTATATTATATTGAATTTGGATTTCATTTGATTAAGTTCGCATTGAATTGTTTGAATTAGTTTAGTTAGTTTGGTTAATTAAGTTAGTAGTCATAGTTTTTAGTTATTAAGTATTTCAATTCCCGCTTAATTAGATTAACTAAATTAAGAAAAACAAAACAAAAAACACTTTCCTTAGAAGTTTCCAAAATCCATGTTGAGACGATATCTTACTTACCACTACTAAAAATAATAGAAAAATATGGGAAATTATAGTGCACTATCGACACATTTCAATAGTGCCAGTTGATTCTTAAAAGGGCGCATTTCTCAGAATACGCAAGGAATTTAAGAAATATGATATTATGAGATTCAATGGTACTATGGAGGATGGGGTAGCTGAGACCTGGATATTGGAGATGGAGCAATGATTTGTTGTTGTAGATGTTGAAGACCGATTTAAGGTTAAACTAGTTACATTCTTGTTTATAGAATATGGTCGTAAGTGGTGGAATTCCATAGTAAAGGAAGGGATGGTAGTCACCACTCGGCCACAATTTAGGACCTTATTTTACAAATATAATTTTCTGAAATCAGTCAAGAACAAGAAGAAGACTGAGTTTATATAGTTGAAACAGGAACCATGTATGTCGGGAATACGAGCGGAGGTTCACATAGTTAAGTGAATTTTCTTATGAGATGGTGGAGTCAGAGGAGAACAAAATATATATGTTTCTCGGTAGGCTTAACTGCGAGATCTGTGTTGTAGTTTCCTCTCATCCTTGCACTAGTTACATTTTTATCTTTGAGAGTGCGATGGAGGTGGAAGTAGCCATATTAGCCTCTAAAGTAGTATCTATATCACCATTAGTACCATAGTTCCCTGGGAGTCAAAGAACCCAAAAGTTTGCTTATTTTAGTCTAGCAAATAGACAAAGAAGTGCAGCTAGAGCAGCTATACAGATAGGATCTGTAGGGACAACATTTTTTAGTGCACCAGTTCCACCTATTTCTCAGGCTTCCGTAACCAAACCACCTTTACCACAGCATTAGTCTAGAAGTATGGGCAAGAGTAGGACCCAGTCGGCATAGAAACCGAGTGGACCTAAGCAAGTTCCACAGACTAGTGGGTTTTCTCATAAGGCTTCAGTAATATGTTATCGGTGTTGGCAGACAAGACATATTCAAAGAGATTGTTCTATGCCACTAGACGCATCGGTAGGTAGTACAACACAGCCAGCACGAGGGCATACTCATGCAGTGGCTGAGGCAGATCATGAAGCTACAAGAAGGCGTGTGGAAGGTACTTTAAACATTTGTAATCAAGATAGGCATGTGTTAATTGATGTTGGTTCTATAATTTCATTTATTGCTGGTGCAATGGTTGATGAGTTGAAATTGAAACCTATTAGAGCCAGTACTTTAATGATCTTGAGCATAGCAGTAGTGAGAAGGTTTATCATAGCTTGATCTGCGAGGGATGTGTAGCAAAAATTAGGGAGAATGAGCTCCCAATTAACCTGAGGGTAATGGAGTTCCCGTAGTATGATGCACTTATAGGGATGGATTGGTTAGCAGCATACCATGCTAGTATTAACTATTTTCATGTACTGTAATCTTTCATATCCTTAACCTTTCTGAAATTATACTTTAAAGGGCTATAATCTTTCACGACTTGCAACTCATGAAAGGGATGCTACTTCTCAAAATTCAGAGGTTATGGCAGAGGTTGTTACATTTGGAGAGTCTGGTCAGGAACTTAAGGTTGGTGAGATACCAGTGGTTTGTGAATTTCTGGAAGTTTTTCCACCTGACTTGCTTGGACTTCCACCACCACGTGTCATTGACTTCGTCATTGGTCTTATTCCTGGCACGAAACATACATTAATTCTTTTGTATCATATGGCATCAAAGGAAGTACATGAGTTGCAGAATCAGTGACAAATTAATAATTAAACATGTTTTATAGTGTAATTTAGGTTGTTTTTAGATATAAATGATGATATTACACTAGGTATTCTCTTATTTTTGTGATTTCGGGATTTGATTAGGAAAAATGAAGAAATAAAGAAAAAAAAGAAGGAGAGCAAAACAGTCAATTGAAGATCAGTGCCAACGATTAGTGTGACATCCAAAAATTTTGTAAACTTGATTAAGATGTTAATTAAGTATTTTCGAATTTAATTAGTAATTTAAGTATCCAAGGTGGGACCCACTTATTACAGACCAAAAATCATAAGTTTAAGATATTATTTTTGTGTGTCGCGTCACTAATTGGTGTATTATACTCTATTCAATGCAAAAAAGGGCAAAGTTGAAGTGTATACGCAATGTCCGCGAGTTTCAAAACGCGTTGGGAATTTTCTCCAATTTGGAAAAATTGGAGTATGTTTCGCAATTTAATTTGAACCTAAAAACAAGAGATAACCATGAAATTAAATAAAATAATTAATAAATTGGTGGGCACCTAGTGATATGCGTGGTCGAGAGTGACACGCATGGGATGTATAATAGTGTGCACGCTTGAGGATGGTCCTTGGCGCGCATGGTGAATTTATAGCCGCGAAAATATATAGATGTATATAATAAATGAATCCTATACTTTGTTTTGAATTGTTTAAAACATTGGATTCACCTCGAGAAACGCGTAGTGTGAGCATCTAGGAAATAGGTTGAACGATTGGTTTTAAAGAGGTGTATACATGCCTCGAGATGCGTGTCATCCCATCTCATGAAGGAATGTGACTTTATTTCATGTTCTTTGGATTGTCCTCGAGATCCGTACGTACAAAACATACCTCCTCACTTCGATTTCAATCAAGAGATCGAGATTTCAGTGAGAAAGATATGGAAACAAATAGAGAATGAGAGGAAGAGAAATCAAGATGGAGAGATCGAAGGTGAGTGTAGTGGCTTTAGTGATTGTTGTTTGTTGGTTACTGATGTTGTTGTCATTGGTAGTGTTGTATGTTGTTGCAGTTGATGTTTGTTAATGGCGGATGGGAGGCTCGGCCTATCCGAGGAATAAGATGATAGGTCGTCTCCCCTCCCAGAGAGCTCTACAAACCCAATCCAGTGACCCAATCGACAAATAAAAAAGAGGTTTATCGATCAATCTCAAACAGAAAAGATGAGGCAGAAGATGGGTTTGATCCTCAGACCGGATCAAATTAGGTCCAGTTCAGGGGTCAAACCCCAATTAAAAGCAAAGAAATTAAGAAAATGCAGAAAATGGAAAAAAATCTAAATAAATGGAAAAAAATCAAAAAATTATATTTTCGAACAAATAAATTGAACGTGTTGATTCTTATGAAAAACGAGGATTTCAAAATTTCTCGATGATTTATACCGAGGTTTTCCTCGTAATACATGCTACGATACTTGAAAATGTTCGAAAATTTGGAAAATGATTTTAAAGCCTAGTCAAGTTTAATTTTCGATTCGAAACCATAATTTGCAGTTAAAATTGGTATCTAGACATTCGAAGAGTTGATTTGGAGTGATTCCAGGTTTTTAGGAGTTGAGAATAAGAAAATAACTCAAGAATTGGTTGAGACTTAAGAAATTTGAATAGGGAATTTATCCAAATTTTTCAATGGTTTTAGGTAATGTCGAAGATTCTGAAACCACTCGAAACGAAGATCGGGGAATATGTTCAATACATGAAAGCCAGGGAACATTGTGTAAGGCTTCACAACCAACTTTGACTTAGTTTGGTGGTAAGTAAACCCTACAGTGATCTTTATTATTGATTGAATATATTTGTACCTGTAATTGTATCATAGTCTGCATTGCTTTTTCATTCTTGGTCATGCATACATAGATAAATTAAGGGGGATAAGCTTGTTTCGGAGTCTGGTTTGCTTGAAACTAGGTTTCAATCCTACCTATTCGCTGTCTAGAGAGACTAGTAGAGCCTAACGCTAACAAGTTATCTCTGCATTTCATGATCACTCAATACTGTCTCTGAACCATTTTTGGAAATCGACATATGATTATAGTTAGGAGACAGCAAGAGAGTGGATAACATTTCATGTTGATGCATATATCTTATTATTTATTTGGAAATGCAATTACATGTCTCCATGTATCAAACTAACAATTGCAAGAGAACATATCAATGTAGGAATTTACTTACTTGACATCTTCGAGTTTTTTTTATGGTGTCAGATTCTATATAAAGGAAAATGGATGAATGGATAAGACTCAAAGATTGTGGTGATTGTTTTTAGAATTTAAAGTAAATTCTTGTTTTAAATTGTTTATATATATTTTGTTTTGAAATTTTTAGGGTGAGTGTAGGACATGAAATTTCATTGAATAGTTATGAGAGTTAGCATAAAATATTTTGCAAAGTTAAATGAATAGATTAGCCTGACTAGATTATCTGGGACTTAAGGTAATATAGGCCAATCAGTTGTCTTAATAACGAGGGGCTGACAATTAGCCAGTGATACGAGAATACACTAGGAATCGGTGTCTAAATCGGCAGTAGAGAAGAGCCATCGAATTATTAGCGAATTGAGAAAATACACTAGGAATCGCCAGATGAATCAGTGGAGTACAGAGAGTTAAATCTAGTGATTAACTCAACAATTAGTGAACAAAGAGGAATCACTGATAAATCGCTGAGGTCGGTGATGAATTTATAAGATAAGAACAAGAAATTTGAGTTTATTTATGATATGAATACTTAGGGAAACTATAAATAGGACATAAGGCTTCGAAATTACTCTCTTAGCTCTGTCTCTGAGCCCTATATTAGTTTTTATTAGTTTTAAAGTCTTTTCAATTAGTTTATTGTTCATTACTTTTGGATATTCTTTGGAGATTCAAGATAGGTATTTTACATTTAATGTCTTTTATTTATTTATTTATTCCAATGTTTGTTATTAATATGTGTGAGTAGTTTATTATTCTAAACAATACTCTGGACATGATTGTAAATTGTTCATTAATTTAGTCATAATATGGAATCTATGTGTTTAATGCTTTAAACCAATCACACACGTCAATCACAGATTTAATAAGTTATTTTTGTGTATTACAACTAATAATTCCTTGTATTGAGTGCATAGTGGCCAATATGTTTCTTAGTATATAATATATAAATCTATGTCTATGATTATTGAAAACAATTATAGAAGTAGTAACTAGGATTAATCTATAGGGCAAAATTACTCGAGTGGATGTTCTAGGTGATTGTGTTTTAAGTTATTTATTAATTAGCATATTCTAATTAATATTTGATTTAGATTAGGTATGATTTTCATTGAGTGTTAATGCTATCATAATTTCTAGTTTATTGTGTTTTATCCAATAAGTAAATTTACAATGATAAGGATATTATTTCCACTGAATATAGGAAAATTGATAGTTTGCTAAAAGCTATCAACCTATTATGATTAGAGTTTAATGATTTAGGATCATAATATAAATATGATGATTGATCATGACTATGCTTTAATAAAAATGCCCGGATATGATGGTTGACATATCATTGTATAAGATGTATTGTTTATATATTTAATTTATATTGATATATCAATTATTTGATTGTTTGTTTGAACTGCATTTGATTAGTTTATTGAATTTAAATTGCTATAGTTTAATTATTTTAATTATTTGATTGTTTTGTTTTTAAATTGATAGTGTTTAATTCCCGTTTTAATTAGATTAGTTAAATTAAAGCAAATTAAATCTAATAGAACTTTATGATAGCCTTAATTCTAAAGAGATTAGCAAAATCCCTGTGGAGACGATATCTCATTTACCACTACTACAAATAATAAGAAAATACATGAAAGTATTTAACACGCTTGACACGTGTCAATTTTTAGCGTCGTTATTAAGGATTTTTAAAATAATCTCTTGGAAACCTTCTTGTTGAATGTCATATAATATGGCTGAAGACAAGGAAGAACTAACTTTTAAGCAATCTGATAGAAATGTCACGGCTTATGAACTTATGTGTTAACTTTTACAACAGAATTTTCGGAATTCGAATTGAAGTTCGGATTCATAAACTCTAAACCATGTTTCTATGGTGAAGATAATGAAGATGCTCAAAAGTTTATTACGGAGTTTGCACACAAAGTAAGCACGTTAAAACCTAAGGATATAGAAATAGATTAGGTTAAACTAAAAGCTTTTTCTTCTATATTAAAAAACCAAGCTTTAGATTGGTTATTTTACCTCCCTCAAAATTTCATAACCAATTGGTCAGAGATGCTACAAGTCTTTATTTATCAATATGTCCCAACAAAACAAATTATTTAAATAGACAAGAAATTAGTAATGCTTTAATGTAAATTGGAGAAACTTTTAATGAATTTTGGGATAGGTATCAAAAATTGAGTTCATTATGTCCAATACATGAATTTATAGAAAAAACTTTAATGCAATATTTTTATGAAGGATTAAATCACTTAGAACGAAGATTCCTAAACACGGTATGTGGAGAGTCTTTGCTCGAAAAAACACTAACTTTAACAAGAGCAGCTATAAATAAAATGGCTAAACAATCTAATCAATATGGTGAGAAGAGTGAATTAATTAAGGAAAATCTAAGTGAAATGAATAGAAGGACATATAAGACACCAAACAATAAGATATATGAGATAAAAGCAATGGTTGAATTATTATTAAAGGATAGATCAAGCGACGTAAAACCTTGTGTTTTTTATAATGAATTAAGTCATTCTAACAATGAATGCCCTTTCAGACAGTAAACCAAAATAGAAGAAGCTAATGCTATAATAAACCAATATGATGAGTTTACAGCCAGTAGGTAATCGTATTAACAATCAGGGTTATTAAAGGTATAGAACATCGAATAATTCAGAAAGAGAAAAAGACCAAATAATTTAAACATTACAAAATGATATGGCTGAGCTGAAAACCAATTGAATCAGATGGCAACACAAATGAACGAATTTGTAAATCAATGAAAATTACAATCTCAACCTTATCCTACTTTATACGAAAAAATATCATCCATAACATTAAGAAGTGGTAAGCAGATGGATGAACCTAAAATGTCAGACCAATTAGTTTTTAGAAAAGAAAATGAAGCAGAATTATAGAAAGAAATTGAAGTAACAAGTAATAGGATTCCCAATGAAAAGGGTGATGAGCCAGATAAAGACAGACCAATTAATATAAAACCATAATTCCCTCATCGTTTGGAAGATAATAGAAATGTTAAGAAAATTGCAGGAAGAAAAACAAATATCTGATACATTAAAGAAAGTATTGGTGAATATACCTCTATTTGAAGTCATTTGAACTGCACCTAAGTGTCGGAAATTTATAAAAGATTTATGCTCTAATAAGATTAAGGCTAATGAAAAGGTGAGTCTAAGAGAACACATATCAGCACTAATTCAAAATAAATTACCTCCTAAATGTTACCCTGAAATGTTTTTTGTTCCAAGTACAATTGAAAATTTAGGAATTTCTAAAGCATTGTGTGATTTGGAAGCCTCCATAAATGTTATGCCTTTATATATTTATTTGCAAATGACGGATGTACATTTAAAAGAAACTAGTATAGTAGTACAACAAGCAGATAGATCCACTATTGAGTCGATAGGGTTACTAGAAGATGTACTGAACAGGGTTAATGATTTAGTCTTCCCAGCAGATTTCTATATTTTTAGACATGAAAGAAGATAATTTTTCAAATAGAACTTCTCTAATTTTAGGAAGACCATTTTTGAAAATAGCAAAAGCAAAGATTGATGTTTTAAATGGAACATTAACAATGGCAATAGATGATGATATAGTGCATTTTAATATACATGACGCAATGAAATACCCAATGGATGTCTATTCCTTATGCACAGTAGATATGATAGACCCATTAATAGACAAATTTCTAAGAAAAATCAAAATAGATAAATTGGAATCAATAATAGAAGATTTAGAATAAGATGATAAACGAGATAAGGAGACAAAAGAGATAATAAGTACTTTGGAATCACACAATAAACTACCAAAACTTACTTATTACCTAGATTTATCTAGATCTCATTCAAGATTTTTATCTTCTATAGTTAAAGCCTCAGAATTACATCTAACAACTTCACCAGATTATTTGAAATATGTTTATCTAGGGGACAATAATAATTTTCCAATAATAATTTTTAATAAATAGACAATTTTAGAAGAAGATGTACTAATAAATGTACTAAAAGAATTTAAACATGCAATAGGACGGACCATAGCTGATATTAAAGGAATAAGTCCAGCTACGTATATGCATAGGATAAATCTAGAAACTGACACAAAAGCTTATAGACAAGCTCAACGTAGATTAAACCAGCCTATGATAGACGTAGTAAAAGCTGAAATATTAAAATTATTAGCTGTAGGAATGATATTTCTAATAGCCGATAGCAATTGGGTAAGCTAGTCCAAGAAGTTCCTAAAAAGATGGGAATTACATTAACAACAAATGAGCATGGACAGTTAGTACCAACTAGAATCCAAAATGGTTGGAGGGTATGTATAGATTATAGGAAGTTGAATGCCTCAACTAGGAAGGGCCATTATCCATTTCGTTTATAGGTCGGATGTTAGAAAGATTAGCTGGAAAAACCCATTACTATTGTCTAGATGGTTATTCAGGATTTCATCAAATACCTGTAGCCCAGAAGATCTGGAAAAAAAATAACTTTTACTTACCTCTTTGGTACATTTGCTTATAGACGTATGCATTTGGTCTATGTAATTCACTTGCAACTTTTCAAAGGTGTGTGATTAGTATATTCTCTTATTATGTGGATAATTTTATCGCAGTCTTCATGGATGATTTTACTGTTTATGGTAATTCTTTTGATGAATGTTTAGTTAATTTAACTAAAGTGCTAAGAGATGCATAGAAAAGAATTTAGTATTAAATTATGAAAAATGTCATTTCATGGTAGATCAAGGACTGATATTAGGAGATATAGTGTCACACAAAAAAATAAAAGTAGATCCAGTAAAAAATTAAGCTATCAAAATGTCACCTTACCCAACTACAGTGAAAGAAATACGTTCATTTCTTGGCCATGTAGGATTCTATAGAAGATTTGTAAAAGATTTTTCTAAAATAACACAACCTTTTATACAAACTTTTACAAAAAGAAGAAACGTTTAGTAAATTAAAGTATTCTTTAATAACCACACCTATGATTAAATCACTAGATTGGTTGTTACCCTTTGAAATAATGTGTGATGCAAGTAACTATGTAGTTGGAGCAGTTTTAGGTCAAAAGTAAGAAAAGATTCTCACGTTATATATTGTGTTTCTAGGACACTAAATCCAGCCCAACAGAACTATACCACTACTGAAAATGAACTTTTAGCAATAATGTTTTCCTTAGAAAAATTTAAACCTTATTTATTAGGAACAAAAGTGATAGTTTATTCAGATCAATCAGCATTACGATACTTAATGACAAAACAAGATGTTAAACCAAGACTAATAAGATCGATATTACTCTACAAGAATTCAACCTTACTATAAAAGATAGGAAAGGAGCTGACAATCTAGTAGCAGATCATTTAAGTAGGTTAAAAATGGAGAATCACTTATACCATTAAGGAATGAATTTTTGAATGAATATTTGTATAATATAAAAACTGATGGCCCTTGGTATGATGATATAGTTAATAACCTTACCACCAATAGGTTATCACTTTTTTTGACGAAAGCTTAAAAGAATAAAATTAAAAAGGATTCTAAACATTATTTATGGCATGATCCCTATTTACGGAGATTTCGTATCAACCAAATAATTATAAGATGTATACCAGAGTCGAAAGTACAATCAATTATATCTCATTGACATACTTATGCATGTGGAGGACATTTTGGTCCACGTAAAACTGCTTGTAAAATTTTAGATTCCGAATTCTTTTGGCCCACTCTATTTCATGATTGTTTTCTTTATACAAAATCTTGTCCAAATTGTCAGCGAACTGAAAACTTAGGACGTAGAATCAAATGCCTTTACTTCCTTTTTTTTGTGAATTGTTTGATGTATGAAGTATAGATTTCATGGGACCTTTTCCACCATCGAATGGTTATGTTTATATTTTACTCGTTGTAGATTATGTGCTTAAGTGGGTAGAAGCAAAAGTTACTAAAACTAATGATTCAAAAATAGTGGTTAATTTCCTTATATCAAAGTTTTGTATAGTTTTTGGAGCACCTATAACACTTATTAGTGATAGAGATTCACATTTTTGTAATCGATTAGTTACTAACCTACTTGCTAAGTACAACGTCAGATATAAGACATCTACTGCATAACACCCCCAAACTAGTGGACAAGCTGAAACTTCAAATAGAGAAAAAGTCAATACTAAAAAAAATAATTAGTCCAACACGTAAAGATTGGATTCTTATATTAGAAGTGCATTATGAGCATATAGAACAGCATTTAAAACACCCATAGGTATGACACCTTATAGGTTAGTATTTAGAATAACATGTTAGTAGAATTAGAATATAAAGCCTATTGGGCATTAAAAGCATGTAATATGAATTATAATGAAGCAAGAAACCAATGCAAGTTGAGTCTTCAAGAATTAGAAGAACTTAGGAACGATGCTTATGAAAATGCATCAATTTATAAAAATAAAACCAAAGCATTTCATGATAAAAAATTAGTTCCTAAAAATTTTCAAGTAGGAGATAAAGTGCTACTCTTTTGTTCAAGACTTAAATTATTTCCTGGAAAACTCTGTTCAATATGGGTAGGACCTTTTATGGTTGTGAATTTATTGCCTCATGGTGCAGTAAAAATAGAAAGCTTCAAAACAGGATAAATATTTAAAATTAACGGTCATAGGTTTAAAACTTATTATGAAAGTTTTATTGAACAGGATATGGAGATCATCAATCTCGTGCCTGAGAAACAAAGTCCGCAACGTAATGAAAAGAAGTTTAATGTTTACATCAATGCCACTAAAACTCTTAAGAATAAAATAATTACAATTAGGATGTATAAAAAGTTGCGCAATAAAAAGAATAAATCAAAGAAGCAACAACCTAAAGTGCAGCAACAGGAAGTGCAACAGCAAGCATAGAAGTAATCGGCGGAAGAAGATTTACTAATGAGCAACTAAAGCTTCAAGATCTATGACAATTGATTGAAATTTACAAAGATAATCCAGGGAAACTCTTCTTCCATGTGATGATAAATGAAGTCAGTTTTCTTGGTGTTCTACTTGATATAAGAGCTGATATGTATATCTTACTAGAACAATGATGCAGAAAGGCCAAGTTGAGGATTGATTTTATACCACATTTTGTTGTCAATAAAGCAAATGGTGATAAGATCTTTCTAATAGGAGTGTTGATGAATATGTCAGTGCATTTAGGATGATTCAAATATCTCACCAACTTTTTGGTGGTACAACAAATTGAAAAGGATAACGTGATATTGATGGGACGAACTTTTCTCAAGAAGGTTAGAGTTGTTCTTGATATAGAAAAATGTATAGTTACACTTGAAGATGGTTACGAGATGGGTGATTCCATCAATGACGATAATTATGGTGATGACTATAAAAGGGAGAATTACTACTGTGATGATCACCCTGAAAGACGTTATGTTGATGCTGAGAATGATAAAGAAATTGAAGATGTTAAGAATAATGAAGAATCGGGTGATGGTCGGTTTAACTTGCTCAAGCTAAATGAAGAGTGATTTCATCTATCAAGTCGAGTCAATGACTATAAACAAAAGCGCTCTATTAGAGGCAACCTATACTATATCTTTACTCTCGGTTTTAATATTAGGATTAGTTAGTTGTTTTCATATTCTCTCAACTTTTGACTCTTATAATGGGGATATTTTAGGAATATATTTTCGAAATAATTTCATACAAGGGGGTTGATCGAGCCAATGTATTTTCGTATTAGTAGATTTAGGATAGTTATAATATTTATTGTCTCTCGCCTTTTAACTTTCTTTTGGGATATTTCCAATTAAGAGGGGGATGATTAAGTTGTTTTTTAGTTGAACTATATTTTTCTTTAATTATTTGAAGTAATAAAAGTAGTTAGTTAATAGTATAATGTTTCCTAGTTACAAATCAAAATTTAATTTCAAAATATTTCTTGTTGATTATTGATCAATTCTACCTTAAATATGATAAATATGGTGAGAAATTAGCGAGATATTTGATATATTAGAAAAACAATAAAAATTTGTCAACGATACCAAATAACACTGGGAATCGCTGGGAAAATAAGTGGCAGTTTGCAAATTTTTTGGTGTAAAAATGACTTAGCGATTTATCAGCGATTCAAGTTTATACTAGGAATCGCTGAGCTAGTCGGTGGACCACCGAAACTAATTTTCAGCGATTTAACTGACGATTAGTCAACAAATCCACTTAAACTTCGAGTCACTGTGTACAAATCCAACGTTTTTAAAAACAAAAACCCAAATCACCAAACCATAAACCCTTTCACACCTAAAACCCTTGCACCTATTCGATTTTTAATCATTTTTTGTCTAGATTCAACCCTTCAAAGCTTGAATTATAGCTTTTTTTAAGTGTATCCTACTATATTTAGGAGTGATTCAACCCTAAAAATTTTGAAATCAACTTCATACAACAAAGTTAGGGCTTAGGTGGGTGTTTTTCGAATTGAAGCTTGGAAATGGAGTCTAAGGAGCTAATATAGCATAATATTTGAAGGATTCACTCTCAAGAAGGTAATAAGTAGATACTCTAGCATCCTTTTGATTTTAATGTTTTGAAAAATTGGTTTTTGATGATATTTTCGGTGAATGTGGTTTATGAATTTTTATTGCAAAATTGTTTTGTTAAATTGGGTTTCGATATGAACTTTCAATTTGGATATGGGTTTTCAAGTGAGTTTGGGGGTTTGTACAAATTTTTCCAATATGAACATAATTATGATAGGAATATTTAGAGAAAATTTTTTCAAACGTACGATTTTCAACTCTTTCGAGATTCAATGATAAAACATTTTCACAAACTTGTTTTCCTTACCTTGATAGTTTAAAATTACCTATTTTAGGGAAATTATGAAGAGTTGAAGCTATATTATAGATGCATATTTTTATCCAACCAAGCAAAACTTTGAAGTGCAGAGCCCTAGAGCAGCTTTACTCTACCATATAGTGATGAAGAAGGGTTACATCGATGTTGGAAGATTATACACGATTCTATGAAGTTTGCAATGCAGACCAAGAAAAACGAAGGACTACCATTCCAAATTTTGATCATTCAATTGTGTACACAAGCAGGGGTGGGTTTCGATACTAAGTTCGATGTATTGCCAGAAAAGACAATAAATGATGCGAGAGTACAAAGAATGAAGAAGGTGGTAGGATATAATGACTCGGATGATAAAAGAGAATCTTTTATGTGATAAATGCGAGAGAAGCAAGAAGGCAGAGCGGCATAGAAAATAAAAGGAAAATAAAATAAGATGCATGAAAAGGGGAAAGATTAATGGCTCGAGTGAATGTACTAAGTGTAGATACGAGTTCAGCACCACCTTCGTCATAGCCTAGGACAGGAGGATTTTTTCGGACTAAATTTTCTTCACTTATGTGTAGACAAATGAAGATTCATCGAAATAAAGAATAGATATCAGCAAATGAGAGGACTTTACAACGTTATCATTCTATGTCTGAGAGAAGACATGACAGTCGTTTGCAAGATTCGATGAGAAGCGTCGACATTCCATCTTTACAGTTGCAATTTCCAATTGGGACTTACAACCGAACTGATAGTTATGTTTCACAACTTTCTGCAAGAATAAATGAAGATGATGAAGATAACGATGAATTTGCTTCTAGACGTTGCCATATGTAGTTTATTTTATTTTGTATGAAATGAATAAATGAATAATTAAATGTATTGCTTTTGTTTTTTTTTCTTATGAATGAAATATATTTCCTTTGCATTCCATTCATTTGATGTTTTTAGAATTGCGTATTAATTTATTTAATTACATTTTTATTATTACACATATCGATTCGTTTATATGTATATTTATTTGGTGGAAACTCGAGTTAATTTTTAAACTTTGAGGATAAGGTTTGGAATGAGTTTATGGGTATTTTAGGTGAAACATAGCATAATAAAAAACAAAGAAAAAAATGAAAGGTAGAAAATAAGTTCGGAATTGATGCAAAGAATTCATAATTTTGATCTGACATTCAAGTGAATTGATGAAATTTTTAAAATTTCTTCCGAATTCAAGTAAGTATGAATTTCATTTTACTTTATATTTAGTTAGGAAAAGAATGAAAATGAATATATATAATACATTTTTTAATGGAAGTGATATTTTTATTACTCAAGTAAATTTTATGATAGAAGGAATCAATTTTTCTACTCTTTTTTATTAACTTTACTAGTTAATGTATACACTAGATTGACTGCCTTGTGTTCGTAGAATGGGTAGAAGATCGAAATAATAGTGCAAGATGAACAAGACATATTTCTAAGAGTCTTGTGATACAAAGGCTATTGATTAAGTATTTATATAGCATATATAGAGAAAATTATTATTCCATAATTGAAAGAAGAAATGAGTTAGAAACCAATGAGTTTCTATAGGTTAGAAAGAATGATTTCTTCAACTTTAATGGATAGTGAGAAGTGCTAACAAAATATTACAAATATATAGAGAGTCTTATAGATTCCAAAGGAAATGGAGCAGAGAATATATAGTGGGAAAAATGTGAGAATGTCCATAGGAAATGGAGCAAGGACGAAAAAATTAAAAGAAAATAAAAATATATATAATAAAGAAAATAATTAGGATGAAGTAGAAAAAATTGAGAGATGAAAAAAATGAATGTTTTTAAACTCTTCAAAGAAAAGATTTAGCTTGAGTGCTTGAAGTTAGGATTGAGTGAAGTATTTCTTAATCTATCACGTTTTAAACGATATATTCATTTATATCTTAGAAAAATTCCAATTGATTTTGATTGTGGTGCTATTATAAAGTATTTTCTAAATTTAAGATTAATCTAGTGATTTTTGTGTTTTGAGATTATATACTAATCATTGTAAGCTTGATGCTTACCAGTGGAGATTGAGAAAACATATATTGTGTACTGGCCTTGGTATTGAACTTTAAGTTCTAAGGGGTGTTGCATTGGGTGGTTGAGTAATCATTAAGGGGTGGTTGGTTTTGTCTAAATTATTTTATTCAATCATAATTTTCATTTAATTGTGGGTAATATGTTTTTATTTGAAGATAACCTCTATTTAAAAAACTTCTATTATTTAAAGTTAAGATGAATTAGATTGAAAACAATTTATAAAGAATGAAAAGAGAATATGATTGAGAGTATTTCTTCGCTCGGGGACAACAAAGTGCTGAGTATGAGGGTATTTGACAAGTCAATAATTAGACATGTTTTATAGTGTAATTTAAGTTAATTTAGATATAAATGATGATATTACACTAGGTATTCTCATGTTTTTGTGATTTCAGAATTTAATTAGGAAAAATGAAGAAATAAAGAAAAAGAAAAAAGAGAGCAAAACAATCAACCGAAGATTAATGCCAGCTATTAGCCAGCGATACGAGAATACATAAGGAATCGATGTGTAAATCAGCAATAAATAAGAGCCAATGAATCATCAACGAATTGAGAAATACACTAGAAATCACTAGATGAATCGGTGGAGTACAGAGAGTTAAATCTAGTGATTAACTCAGCGATTCGTGAACAAAGAGGAATCGCTGACAAATTGCTGAGGTCGGTGATGAATTTTTTAGATAAGAATAAGGAATTTGAGTTTATCTATGATATAAATACTTAGAGAAACTATAAATAGGACCCTAGGGCTTTGAATTTACTCTCTTAGCTCTCTCTTTGAGCCATTTATTAGTTTTGATTAGTTTTAAAGTCGTTTCAATTAGTTTATTGTTCATTACTTTAAGAGATTCTTTGGAGATTCAAGGGAGGTATTTTACATTAATATCTTTTATTTATTTATTTATTGCAATGTTTATTATTAATATGTGTGAGTAGTTTATTATTTTAAACCATACTCTGGACATAATTGTAAATCGTTCATTAATTTAGTCATAATATGGAATTTATGTGTTTAATGCTTTAAACCAATCACACACGTCAATCACAGATTTAACTAGCTGTTTTTGTGTATTACAACTAATGATTCTTTGTATTGAGTACATAGTGGCCAATATGTTTCTTAGTATAGAGTATCTAAATCTATGTCTATGATTTTTGACAACAATTTAGAAGTAGTAACTAGTACTAATCTATAGGGCAAAATTACCTGAGTGAATGTTCTAGGTGATTATGTTCTATGTTATTTATTAATTAGCATATTCTGATAAATATTTGATTTAGATTAGGTATGATTTTTATTGAGTGTTAATAATATCATAATTTCTAGTTTATTGCGTTTTATCCAATAAGTAGATTTACAATGATAAGGATATGGCTTATTTCCATTGAATACAGGAAAATCGATAGTTTGCTAAAGGCTATCAATCTATTGTGATTGGAGTTTAATGATTTAGGATCATTATATAAATATGATGATTGATTATGACTACGCTTAAATAAAAATGTTCAGATATGATGGTTTACATATCATTGTCTAAGATGTATTGTTTAGATATTTAATTTATATTGATATATCGATTATTTGATTGTTTGTTTGAATTGAATTGGATTAGTTTATTGAATTTAAATATTTATAGTTTAATTATTTTAATTAACTGATTGTTTTGTTTTTAGATTGATAGTGTTTAATTCTCATTTTAATTAGATTAGTTAAATTAAAGCAAATTAAATCCAATAAAACTCTAGGATAGCCTTAATTCTAAAGAGATTTTCAAAATCCCTATGGAGACAATATCTCATTTATCACTACTACAAATAATAAGAAAATACGAGAAACTATTGTGCACGCTCGGCACGTGTCACTCTGCTTAAGGAGTTGTTGCTGAAAGGGTTTATCCATCCTAGTATATCACTATGGGGAGCACCGATTCTTTTGTGAAGAAGAAAGGATGGAACCCTTCATATGTGCATCGATTATAGGCAGCTCAACCGGGTAACTATCAGGAACAAATATCCATTGCTCAGTATTGATGACTTGTTTGATCAGTTGAAAGGTGTCGGATATTTCTCAAAGATTGATTTGAGGTATGGTTATCAACAACTGAGGATCGGGGATGAGGACATCTCGAAGACAGCTTTTAGTAATAGGTACGGGTACTTCGAGTTCACAGTAATGTCATTTGGGCTCGTTAATGCTCATGCTATGTTCATGGACTTGATGCATAGGGTGTTCAAAGCCTATCTTGACCAGTTCATCATATTGTTTATCAAAGATATTATGATTTATTCGAAGACTCAAGGGGAGCATTCGCACTAGCTCAAAATTACATTGCAAACTCTAAAGAATAATCAGCTGTATGCCAAGTTTAGTAAGAGCGAATTCTGGTCTTCGGAGGTCAAATTTCTCGGACATGTGGTGAATGCTAAGGGTATATCTGTTGATTTGGCGAAGGTTGATGATACCGCATCGAAAGTACCAATAATAGTCTTGAATTCATTAACTACTATATAATTGTAGCTAGGTAAGTACCAGGTCAAACCCACAAAGACTGTAAAGAATACATAGGCTATGATCTGAAGGAAAATAGGATAATAAGCTTTGCCTAAAAATAAATATAATTAACAAACTATCCTATGACAATTAAAACATGCATTAAAATAGAAGCAATAACTTGAACAATATAAATAAAGCATGGATTGAGAATTTTCATTCCTTGCAAACAATTAAATTAATCATCGGTCATTAAAAATGCATTTTTCTCTATTGAACTCTTATAGACAAGCTTAAGTAAAGTCACTTAATTTTTCATCGTCAGTGGTTGGAACGTGCGACACAACTACGTACTAACTAGACTGCAAAACCAACTGGATATGTTGTAGATTTTCAATGAACTAACAACATTAAATCTATGAAAACACTTGCCCTAAGTAAAAACTAACATGAACTGCTACTATTTTTTTACTTAGAAAACACAAGAGCACATCGATTGCCAACAGACAAGTATCTATTTTTAACCTAACGCAATCCCCCGTGTCGAGCGGTGGTAAGATCACTGACAAAGATCTCCTACACTCACACATGCATGGCCACTACATGTGATGAATATGATCAATCTAATCTATTGTAAATAATATAATCAAAGTTACAAGAATCCAATAGATATGATTTTTTATTCAAAAACCTCATAAATCAAGTTTACAAGTATGAAGAATCTAACGAACTCCCGTAGCTAATCTAATCTAATCTATTGTAAACCTCAATTTAGAGAGGACTTAGTGATTATTACTCATACTAATAAATTAAAGCAATAAAAATAAACAATACCTTTAAAGGAACCAAGAACTCCCTTAGCTCTCTAGATCTTAAAACAAAAAGTAAAAGTGTGGAGAGTTTAAAGTCGTTCTAGGGTCTTCTATTTATAGTAGAAGTGTGATAAAAGGTAATCTAATTCTGAATCTTGCAAATCTGTAAAATACGAAACTGCCAATCTTCAGAATTGTCCAGCGACGTACGTACAAATCTTTAAGGCGCTGCAAGATGCTACGACAACGCTACGATACTCTATTTTTCTTTTGATTCTGTCACGATTAAAGCACAATGTCGTATGTACACTTCCAAGGCGTTGTGAAGGCGTTGGCCTTCTCTTAGGAATTTAAGCTTCACCTTTCTCCTGGGTCTTCATAAGGCTTCATACGCAATGTCTCTAATGGATTTTCTTTCATCCGGTAAAGTTAAGGTCAGCGATTCCTTGGCAATTTTTTTGCACCAGGAGGTGCTAGTAAGGCGATGAGCCTATCACTTGCATTTTAACTAGATTTTGGTCGCAAATCACATATTTTATCCAAAAGCCTGTATTTACCCTGGAAATATAAAAATAAAGGTTTTAGAGTATAAATAGAGATAAAAGTCTTGTAATTTATAGTAATATCACACTAAAATATAGCACAATTGGCGACTTATCAAATACCCTCAAACTTAGACAATTGTTCATCCCAAGCAATAGAGTATAAACCATTTGGTTTGCATCTTGCATTTCAGCTTTATTAATGCCCAACTCTAGCTTAAATGGTTTTGTCCAATTTTTCACAAATTCGCCAAATAGGAACAAAAACACTCAAGCATAGTCGGTTACTTTAAGTTAAGTTATTTCGGTTACTCTCCTGAAGAATACTCAGCAAAACATTAGGCTTCGTTAAGATTAAAGTCATCAATCAGTCATGAGTTGCCTAGAAACTTTAACAATCTGAAAACTTGCATCTCTAAATAGAGCATTGAATACTAAGATTCCACAAATAGAACTTATACAACCATTCCACTAGCACGTTCAAAACATTGTTTGGAGTCAATAGGAATTTCTTTTATGATTATAATGGTTGGGTTGTTTGACAAAGAAAAGTAATTTATTGATTCAAAATGTTGAAAAACTTTAGAATTAGACTTGTCAAAGGATTTTCAGAGAACGTGAAATTACTTACACTGCACCTTACTTAAGTTTTTTCTTTTCACAATGTGCAACCCTCACCTTTATCCAATCTTTTGGCTCCCTGCTTCATTTCCTATAGATACTATTTTAGATGGGACAATAATTTTTCTAACCACATGGCTCCCTGCACCATTTCTTATGGATACCGTTTTTATGTGGAACTTTCCAATCATGACTTGTTTGACTAGATTTTCATCAAGATCAATTCCCCTTTCATTTTAAGTGTGTAAATAATATTTCATTGTTATATTTTCTTCCTTTCTTTTCTCATTCTTATTCTTTTTCATGTCTCTTTTTTAATAATTTTGAAGTCTAAGACTAGCTTCCATTTAGGTAAGAGATTAAAGGCTAATGGTTAATACGTTTCATGATAGGTGATGAAAGAGTTATGTTGTATTGGCCCAACTGGGTTAACTAGGGAGAACTTAACTGTTATCCCCCTCGTCATTAAGACAACTGACCGGCCTACATTATCTTAATCCCCTGCTAATCTAGTCATCCTAATCCACTTTTTTATCTTTGACCTCTAAATATTTTTCCTTAAGATGCTTAAAAATTATCCAAAATTAAATTTATATCCTTAATGAAAACTCAATTCATGATATGTTCAATTGGAGAAAATTAAGAAATTATATCCGTATTATTCTTCGTATTTTGTAAAAACTTCGGTAGCACCTCCACTAAAAGTAGCCTGCCGAAAAACTTCCACGAAATAGATAGCAGAATTGGGGAGAGGCCTAGAAGGACTCACAACTCCCCATAGTTCAGAATATATATCAAGTTCAAATTAATATACTAACTTAGAGTCTCCGATAGCTTAATTACAACTATACAATTTCAAATAGACTAAAATTGAAACATAAACCTCTTAATTTATTTTAAACTAACTTAGGAGACCCTCGTAACCATTCAATGAAACTTCATGTCCTATATTTACCCCAAGAATCCCAAAACAATATATAAACAATTTAAAACAAGAATTTACTTTAAATTTTAAAATAAATCACTAAAATCTTCGTGTCTTGTCCATTCTTCCCTTGTCTTCATATAGAATCTGACATCATCAAAACAATTCGAAGATGTCATGTAAGTAAACATCTACATTGATCAGTACGCATGATATTGTTAGTCTGATAAATGGGGACATGTAATTGCATTTCTAAATAATCAATAAGATATATGCGTCAACATGACATGCAATCCAATCTGTTTCTATCTCCTAATTATAATCAGATGTCAACTTCCAAGAATAGTACAGAGACAATATTAGGAGATCATGAAATGCAGAGCTAACTTGTCGGCGTTTAACTCCAGAACTAGTCTTACTAGCCAGCATTTGAGATATGATTGAAATCTAATTTCAAGCAAACCAGACTCTGAAACAAACTTATGCCCTTCTCCCCGTGCATGCATGACCAAGAATGATGAAATGCAATGCAGACTATAATGCAATTACAAGCATAAAGATATTCAATAAACAATATAAGTCATTATAGGGTTTACTTACAACCAAACCAACTCAAAGTTGGTTGCAAAGCCTAACACAACATTCCCTGGCTTTCACGTATTTTGAACCTATTCCCTGAGGCTCTTTCCAAGTGGTTTCGGGATCCTTGACGTAACGTAAAACCATTGACAAATCTGGATAAGTTCCCTATTCAAATTTCTAAAGGTTTTGACCAATTTCTGAGTTATTTTGGTATTTTCAAGTCTTAAGAACCCGGAATCGCTCCAAATCAATTCATCGAATATTCGAATCCCAATTTCGATTCCAAATTATAGTTTGGCATTGAAAATTAACCTTGACTAGGCTTTAAAATAATTTTCAAATTTTTGGACATTTTTTGAGTATCATAGCACGTATTGTGGAAAAAAACCCCAGTATAAATCCTCGAGAAAATCCCAAATTCTCATTTTTTATAAAAATCCACAATTTTAATTAATTTGTCCAAAAATACAATATTTCTGATTTTTTTTTCTTATTTTTTGGAATTTATCTAAATTTTAGCAATTTTATTTTATTTTTCCTTAAATAGGAATAAGGGTTTGGGCCTAAATTGGGCCAAACCAAGTTCGGCTCAATTGAGTTGAACCAGGCCCAGTACAAGGGCCCAGCCTTTTCTTCCTCATCAAGACGTTCTACAAATATGTCTCTTTTATTTCATTTGTTCAAATGGGGTTGGATAAATTCTAAGCGTAAGGTAAGTTTGGGCAAGGGAGATGACCACCAACCATCTCCTTCCTCAGACCAAGCGGAGCCTCACATCTCCCATCCGCCATTAACAACAACATAACAACAAGCAACATCAACAGCAACCCACGGTAACAAACCAACAACAACGAACAACATAACAATACAACCTCACCTTAACCCTCGGTTTTAATCTCACTTCCTCTGTTTCTCAATCGATTTCACCGTGGGAATCAACGACTTGACGAGGCGGTTCTATTAGGGTTAAGGATAAATACTAAATTTCATTGAGATTCACATCACTTGAATCTCGAGGTAGATTTGATGGTTCATTTTCATTATATATTTTGATTTTCCTCGACATACGTGTTACATATCTCGAGGTCGATCTTGTATGGCTATTAATCAACTCATAACCTCTTGACCAACTTAGATGAGATCAAATCTAACTTTTCTCGAGATTCGCACATACAAATCTTGAGGACGATCGTAAAGACAAGAGCTTAATGTGACACTCCTTAAGTGACACCAACTTAACACAATCATAGAACTTTCAACATTGATTATCTTTGAAATGTGGTGGCACGCATCTCAAGGCATAACAATGCCAACCAACATCAAACGTTTAACCCATTCATTTTCTCGAGATCTACGCTACACATATCTCGAGATGAATCCAGTGTATAATTCAATTTGGTTTAAACTTTATGATTCATTTATATATAAACTATATATAAATATATATACACCTATATATTTTTGTGGCTATAAATTCACCACGCGCGCCAACGTCTATTTTCGAGCGTGCACACTATTGTACATCCCACACGTGTCACTCTCGACCTCGCGTGTCACTAGGCGCCCCACCAATTTATTAATTATTCTATTTAATTTCATGATTATCTCTTATTTTTAGGTCCAAATTAAATCCCAAAAGATATCCCAATTTTGCCAAAATTGGAGAAAATGTCCAACGCGCTCCAAAACATGCGGATACCGTGTCTACACTTCAGCTTGACCCTATTTCGCGTCAAATAGAGTATAATACATCAATTAGTCACGTGGCACACAAAAATAATATTTTAAACATATGGCTATGGTCTGTAACGTGGGTCTCATTTCGGATACTTAAATTCCAATTTGAATCCAAAAATACTTAATTAGTATCCTAATCAAGTTTATGAAATTCTCAAATTTCACATTAACAGATGGGTTAAAGGCTAAGAGCTTTAGATAAAAAAAAACCTTTATACTCCCCTAACTTATTCTTTAGTTATTACTCAGTTGTAAATGGATTGCAAATCTATCCTGGAATCTACAGAGATTTAGCTAACTCTTTTTTTCTTGACTCTACACGAACATTCTTTGGTGTAGACTCGGTACGGTAGACCAATCACAAGAATGAATTCTTCACATAAACTCTACTCGAGGTTTAGTACATTCATGGAAACATCAATCTACATTTAAATTCTAAATTGTCCATCATTGTCCTAAGCTAAACTTGGGAATTCATTTATGCTCAAAATAATGGATGGAAAAACAAAAAGAATGAATTCACAAGTATGGAAGTGTGTAACCAACTTACCAAAACATCCATTTCGCCAGAAATTTTGAAAAGCTCAAAAAATTGCAAAAATCTTACCATACCCATAACTTCTTCACAGTTCATCCATTACATTCCATCTAAATTGAATACTTGCATAAATACTCATAAATTTATCCTGAACCTTGTCCTCAAGGTTCAAAAAAGTAGGACAACCAATACACATTCCAAAAGAACAAGTGAAAGTATAAATGGAAGGTAGCAAAATGTAATGAATGGGAATGAAGTAAATGTATAGAAGTTGAAAATGAACAAATGTTATTTATTGAAATGGGAGTTCAACTGTGGTACACGCCATTTATTAAAATGAGAATTAAATAATTTTAATCTTAATATAAATCGTTGGGTTGCCTCCCAGGAGCGCCGATGTTTAACGTTGATGGCCGAACATTATCACACATTTATTCTTAACTATGTAGATAAAGACTTATAGTCCCTTCAGCATTATTCTCTTTTTGGGTCGCTTTTGGCCTCAGTTTCACTTTCCATTATGTTTTTGGCTTGTGTTCCCAATTTAAGACATTCGATGCATTGCTAACTTTTTCTGTTTGATCATTTGGTACTTTTATTGGCTCAAAGTAAATACCATTTTTTAAGGTCCTATCAAAATCTTCATAAAAGGGCTTCAACCTGTGTCCATTCACTTTAAAGGTTTTTTCGTTCTCCATACTTTATATTTCAATAGCGTCATGGAAAAAGACATTGGTAACGATAAATGGACCTACCCATCTAGATTTGAGTTTACCTTAAAGGATTTTTAATCTAGAATTGAATATGGCTTTTTGACCTATTACAAAGGATTTCCTTATCGCATGACAGTCGTGATAAGCTCTTGTTTTATCCTTATAAATCATAACGCTTTCATATGTCTCGTTCCTGATTTCTTCTAATTCTTGGATATCTAGTTTGTGCTCAGCACCAACTTCATTCCAAATTTAGTTGAAAAATCCTTAATTCATATAGGATTTAGTGGTTATTACTCATACTAATAAATCAAAGCAATGAAAATAAATATTACCTTAAAGGGAACCAAGAACTCCCGTAGCTCTCTAGATATAAAAACAACACGTAAGAAAAATAAAAGACAGGAGAGTCTAAAGTCATTCTGGGTCTTCTATTTATAGTAGAAATATGATAAAAGGTAATCTAATCTTGAATCTTGCAAATCTATAAAATACAAAACTGCCAATCTTTAGATCTATCCAGCGTCGTACGTATAAAACTCTAAGGCACTGCAAATCGCTGAGATGACGCTACGATACTCTATTTTTCTTTCAATTCTATCACGATTAAAGCCCAGCGTCGTGCTAACATTTTATGTACACTTGCAAGGCGTTGTGAAAACCCTGGACTTCTCCTTGGGATTTGAGCTTCCTCTTTTTTTCTGGGTCTTTACAAGGCTTCATATGCAATGTCCCTAATGAATTTTCTTTCATCTGGTCAAGTTAAGGCCAGCGACTCCTTGGTGATTTATGTGCACCTAGAGGCACTGGTAAGGCGCTGAGCCTATATCTTGCGTTTTGATTAGATTTTTCTGGGAAATCATTTTTTTGTTCAAAAGCCTATATTTACCTTAAAAATACAAAAACAAAGGTTTTAGTGTATAAATAGAGATAGAAGTCTTGTAATTCATAGTAATATCACACTAAATTATAGCATAATTGGTGACTTATTAGTTGAAGTTTTCTGAGGTTAGCGGGTTATTGCAAGTGATTTGTTAATGGTTTCTCCTGTATCACTCTACCACTGACTCAGCTAACACGGAAAGATGTTGACTTTCTTAGGTGTGATGAGTGCAAGACTATCTTCAAATAATTGAATAGTAGTTTGACTACAAAGCTTATTCTTATATTACCTAAATCGGGGAAAAAGTTTGTGATTTATACTGATGCTTCTCATTCAGGCGTGGGTTGTGTACTGATGTAGGAAGGCAGGGTTGTGGCTTATGTTTCAAAGCAACTCTAAATTCATGAAAGAAATTAACCGTTTCATGATCTTAGGCTAGCAGTAATTGTATTTGCCTTGAAGATTCAGAAATTTGTAGTTGTTTACTCAGAGTTTGAAATACTTGTTTACTCAGAAGGATGAATATGAGTCAACGTAGATGGCTTGAGCTCCTCAATGATTATTATTTCACTCTAGAGTACCACCCAAGCAAGGCAAATGTAGTTGCTGACGCCTTGAGTAAGAAAAGAACAGTCAGAGAGAATGTAGCTACTACTAGAGCTTCTCAGTTTAGAATTCTTGAAGATGTTTCTGTAATGATAATTTGTGAAAGTCCAGCTAGCACATCATAAATTGAGAGAGCTAGTTTTAGAGCTACTAATATGTTCTTTTGTGCTAAAATTTAGGATAAATCAGAGATTATTCAGCGGGTGGTTGATTTTCAGAAAGTTGATCATGATTACTTAGCGCATCAGAGGTTAGTGGCTAGTGTGGATCATCCTGATTGGTTAGTTTCTGGTGATGGTGCGTTATGATTTAAGGATAAATTGGGATTCCAGCTCAAAATCAGTTGAGGCAGAAGTTGTTACTCGAATACCATAGATCTCTTTACTCTATTCATCTAGGTAACACTAAGATGTATCACGATATGAGGCATATTTATTGGTGGCCTAGGATGAAGATTGATATTGTTGAGTTTATAAAGAAACGTGAGATATGTCAGCATGTTACGACTGAGCATAGGAAACCTGGAGGGTTGTTGCATTCTTTGTTGATCCCTTAGTGGAAATGAGAACAAATATCAATGGATTTTGCTTCTCGTCTACCTCTGAATTAGTATACGCACGGTGTAGTTTGGGTTGTAGTTGATAGGTTGATAAAGTCTGCACATTTCTTGTCGGTTTCCATACAAGATCATCCTGATCGATTATGTAATGTGTACGTACATGAGGTGTCGAGGTTTCATGGTATTTCAGTGTCGATTCATTTAGATAGAGATCTGAGATTCACGTCCAGATTATGGAATGAATTCCAAAGACAGCAGGGAACTGTTCTTAACCTCAGTACGGCATATCATCCTTAGACTGAGGAGCAGACCGAGCGGTTGATTTTGGTGCTAGAGGATATGCTCTGAGCTTGTTTCTTCAATTTTGGAGGAAATTAGGAGAAATATATTCATTTGTGTGAGTTCTCTTATAATAATAGCTATCAGGCTAGCATTGGAATGGCTCTTTTAGAAGCTCTATATGGTCGGCCTTGTCTTTCACCTGCATATTACGCAGAGGTTGGAAATACCTCATGGTTAAGTCTGGCATACCTCGATTAGCGTGTGTGTGAGTTTGTATGATGATTTGTGTTTGTATGGTATGTTTAAATGAAATAGGATTAATTGGAAATTAATACACGCCTATAATAGTAAAATAATTAATTAATTAATAAAGGTTGGGGCATATGCAGACCCCACAAATTGCTCATTTTACCCCAGTATTGAATTTTTTTAACCCCTTATGAAATGACTTTGATGTTCCTGAATATAAATAGGCTTTTACTCCCCACATCCCATGATTTCTCACCAAATTGTTTGAAAAAATAGTTCTAAGTGGGAAGAACACTAAGAATTCAACTCCCACACTGACCTCTGATCGATCTAACTCCGGCTAAACTAGTGAAAATCGGTTAGGTAAGTTTGTTATAAACTCATTTATATTCGTATTAACGGTTTTTGTTCATTTTTTGTGGTTTTTTGACTAGTTTTTGGGTGTTTTATTTTGTTCACGTTCATGAATCACGTGGTGCGCGGTCACAGATGATCGATTGAGGAAAAGGGCTGACACCTAGTTTTGACCGCTCCACTTCAATACATATTGGCATGTTTTGACCATTATCCTTTGTTACTTATCGGTCTATTTTGGTCGCCACCATTGGATACTTATCGGTCTGTTTGGACCGACAATGCTATTTAACTATCGGTCTGTTTCGACCGCCACCTATCATTTTAAATTGAATATTGGATTTTCTAGATTGATCCTTCTTTAATTCGTTCTTCTCTTGTTTCTTGTAGGTTAATATGTGTGATACAGCTGGTACATTTGGGAAGGGGGAGGCTTCTCGAATTTTACAAAAGCAAGCATAACAAAATTCCCACTAAAGTCTAGAGAAGAGGCCCTCACTTGGGATCACGATACAGCTGCCAAATGTGGCTTTTATGTAATAATTATGAAATCTAATGCAGCTGAGAGTGGGAAGCGAGCTAGAATGACTATTTGTTATGACCGGACTTGGAACTATAAGCTTAAACATTCAAAGAGGAACATGAAGGAGAGTAAGGAAAATGAGGAAGAAGATGAAGAGAAGAAAAAAATGGTTGGCACTAAGAAGTGCGAGTGTCAGTTTAAGCTATTTGTGAAGCACGCAAAAGACGACAGCTGGCATGTTAGATTTGAGTGTGGGGTCCACAACCATAGACTCACAAACAGTTTGGTGGGTGTTGCAAATGCTGGGAGGCTCAATGCATGAAAAACAAAATTGTGGAAGACATGAGCAAAATGAAGACTAATGCTCCCCTAAGGACATTCTTTTAGCCATCCATTTGGAATTAGAGGCTATAGAGAAGAAGTACTCAATCGGCGAGCCCGACTTGAGGGTAGAGACTATATAGAAGTTGAGGGAAATCAGTGGGCCCACATCCACTTCTATCACTGATATTCCAAATGAGAAAGTGAAGCCAAGTGGTCGACCAGCCTAGAAGAAGCTCAAAATTGACAAACCCTAGAAGTCAACAATAGAGGAAGCAACAAAAACCCGTGGCAATGGAGAAAACATCAAAATAGTCCGCGGTGGGTGATAAACCAACCCAATAATCTATGACAAGTAAGAAATCACTTTAACATTCCGCGGTGACAAGTAGAAGTGGAAGTGTTTCTTCCAAACATGGTAAAGGTAGAAAGAGTCGCGGTAAGGGAGCTGCAATCCTATACGTCGCACCTAGGCACTGTATGACCCGCTCCCTGGTGGCATCTGAGTAGTTAGTGAAATACCAACATTATGGCATGCCTACCGCCATCAGGTAGTGGATGTTACAGCAGATGGTCATTGTGGTTATCGGACGATAGCACATGCTCTTGGCTATGATTTAAAGATGGTTGAAGGATGGTGAGGAGGGCATTGGTTGAAGAGATGGACAAGAACAGTGTCATCTACAAATAGCACTTTCAGTTTGACACTGATTACGCTCGGGTCTTAAATGCACCTAACCAGATCTTGGAGTTGGTTAGCTTACTTTTTTGGACATGGGGCTTATTGTGGCCAATTGTTATGGGATTGGTATTGTTGAATTATGTAAGTTTGGGCTCAATGTGTGGTTCCCCACGAGAGGTCTGATACCTTCCTTAGCCGACTTATGCTTTATATGGATGTGCCTTGTTACCGGCAACCATTTTATTAGAGTGAGTTATTTACGTTACGTGTTATCTCTTTTTTTAAGTATTAATGTTCATTGTTGAATGCTCATATGTTTATTTTTGTTTGTAGCTAATCATGAGTAGTGAAGTGCCCTTACCACCAACCGTACCACAATGGAAACCGTATGCGGAGGATCAAAGTAGATAATGGTTTGTGGGTTTGAATATTTTACTGTGGAATCAACTAGTTGGTCACGTGGATACGGTGGAATTTGATGATGATTAATGCAACATGCACCCCTTTTGATAGTGCATGTGCAAGGTTTCTTTTTGTTGATATATATATATATATATATGTGTATGTGTGTGTAAATGGGTGTATAGAACATACAAACATTGTCATATTTTCTGCTTTACATTACTTCTTATGTTGTTGGCGACATGGATGAATTCCGGTACCATTAGTGTACTTGTGACGGCCCCAATTTTCCACAAACTAGGCCCCGCCGTCGCCTAAGCCCACGTGGACCCCCGAGCCGGTCTCGCAAGGTCAACGCAGACCTAGTCGACCTTACAATCCATTATTTTAAGTAAATTCAAAATTTGAAGTTGAGTTATTAGTAGTTTTCAAGTTTTACAATTTAGCGAAGCAATACTACATTAAATAACTCAACAATAAGGAAAAAAATTACGCAATCCTAATTGTGGAACCCCGCATTAGTATATCATCATCGAGAGAGAGTAAATACAAGATATACAAAAATTCACCTAGCTATGGAGCCTTCCCTTGTTTGGATCGTAGATCCGCACTCGGTCAAACCCAAAAATGACGAGCACAGGTAAGTAATGCCAGTAGGACATATACAGCATTTCGAAATATAACTAGAACAGTCGAATTCATGCAATTAGAAAGAAATGAACAGGTAACGCATGAATATAAAAGACTGTAAACAAATCAATCGATGAGTGAGGCCAAATAGCAAGGAGTCCCGACCAAAAGATCGTTGAGTCGCGGCAAAAGCCCAGCAGACTCGGGTTTAGGACGAGACCCCTGCCTCCCAGCCCTAACCCTTGCGACTATGAGATATCCACAGACCCAGATTAGAGCCCCCAACGTACACTCAATTGGGAGATATCGACGGCGTCCGGATAAGAGCTCATATCACGAGAGAACAATACCATGACTCACTTGCCAATGGACCACTCCACGCTACAACCATATCAAAGATAGCTATCACAAAGCGATAATCAACTAGAGTGAAATGAAGATATCACAAAGCGGTGAACAATAAAAGCCAATAGAATGAAAGGAAAGTATTATACAAGTCCCTAGGCGGTTTACTTACCTCGAGAATGTTTCGCTCACGCCTCGATATGCGCCCCCACACCCGACTATACCTCATAAGTCCCTGGTGTCCATTTATACCATTTAAGTTACTTAAGTCATTCAATTCAAATTACAACCAAATTACTTAACATAAGCCTCACCATGGCTTTCAAAATCCATTTGAATCCCTCGCGTCGTCGAGCTTCGTCGAAGTCGCGACGCCTTGTCCACCATTGTTGTCTCGTCGGGGATCGATCGGCGCGGCAACACTCCACCGCGCATTAGATTGCTCGCGTCGTTTACGCGTCGTTGCCACAGCCAGCGTAGCGATCGCGCGCCGACGCCGCCGCTGCATGCCGACCATTGTCCGCGCCGCACCGCTGCCGGTCGCCACCGCTGCCCGGCATTGCGCTAAGACGCCGCCGCCGCGCCACCAGTCTGCTGCTGCCGATCGCCGCCATCGCCGGAGTCGCGTCATCTGCCTTTGCACCGCCATGCCAGCTCCACCGTCCGCGCCACGCCGCTACGATGTCGTCGCCTCTCCGCGCCGTTGCACCTCTTGGCGTCGCGCCTTGCACACAACGAGCCGCTGTCCGCGCTACCTTTCCGGCGTCCCGATCTACCGATCTCCGCATCGGAGCTGTTGTGCCGCCGCCGGGTCATCCCTCCGCGAGCTCCTCGCCGGCGTCCCTCTCTATCTCTCTCTCTCTCTCTCTCTCTCTCTCTCTCTCTCTCTCTTTCTCTCTTTCTCTTCCTTCTCTTCTTCTTATCCGATTCTCTTTTTAAGGAAATCAAATGTCCTCGAGATTCGTGCGGAGCGAAACTCGAGGCATATCCAAAAACATATTTATTCACTTGTTTTCCAAAGAAATTGGACAAGTGCGGATCTCGAGACACTACAAATATTCACCGTCTCGACGCTCGCGCCACATGCATCACGAGGCGCATCCAATGTACATTTTTTACTTTATTTTATTTATTTTAATGTTTAAGTTTAATGTGACCACATTATAATCACTATAGCCACATTAAGTCACTACCTCGATCCCACATCGACACGCGACTCGAGGCGTGTCCCCGTTCGTATTTCGGCTCACCGAATTCCCCGCGTATACGTTACTCGTAGAACGACCCAACGATTAGCATTCTAATCTCAAATTGGATATTATTAAATAATACACGCATCATGGAAAAATATCATACCTCGGTGTCTCCACCCGAGATTCGGACATACGTGTTTCGACGAGTGGATCTCACATGCGACCCGACCCGGCACGTGGCACAAGTCAAATTTTTGGGCCGTTACGGTCTTCCCAACGAATTAGAATTTTGTCCTCGAAATTGATGCAACTCTCAAAGGAAGATAGTGTGTTATGAATGAAGACCCAAGGCCATACCCGCCCAAGGCCATACTCGCCCAAGGCCATACCCCCATCTTACTCTGTAGGGCTGGGCTCCTCCGCGACAAGCTGGGCTCCTCCGTGACGAGCTGGGCTCCTCCGAGACTTCCAAGCAAAGAACACACCATCTGTCTCCTCCCATCAATATATGTCAGGGCAACATCCTCGCAACATATATTGGAATACAAAGGAATATATTAGTCCCATGATCCACCGTCACTAACATACGCATATCTGCAGTATGTCCGTTAGAATATAAATCAATTTCTCTAATTGTCCGTTAGTCTCGATCGAGTGAGTCTCAACCCAACTCGTACCCTCTATCGAGGTTACGATGGATAGTAGTCGGACTGACGTGGCAATAGCAGAATCTGCTTCTCGGCTCTACTCGTACTGGCTGTCCACACGCCCATACAGTACGTTGACATCCATATCCAAATGGAACATGTTCATGTCCTTGTCCCTGTGCATGACTAGATCATTGTCCATGTCTCGAGCACTCGATCGGATCTCTCGACCCTGTCTCTGGCCATTGCCTCGCCATCAACCCTCGATGATGGTACGTATGATAAGGATCCGACGGTGCTTTGCTGCCGTAATGTACTAGCGTAACTTTTCCCTGGACCATCTAACACTTGGCGCCATATACGCCGCATATGGTGGAAATGCAATACGCTCAATGAGGTTGATCTCTTAGCCACGATCGTCTAACTCTCTTCTTCCTCCGATCACCTCCGCACCCTCGCACCGACTTTGACAAGGCCTGATGCGACCAGCACTCGGTGTGTGTGCTCCCACACTCTCACTAGCCATAGCCTTCTCTTAGACCTCCCGTAATGTGTACAAAGTAGTAAGCCTGGTCGGCGTCAATATCGACCGCACCCTAGCCTACTCCATCAAGCGTATATATCGATTCATATATACTTCCCCATCCTTGTGCTCGTGCCCAAATCCTTGAGCGTCCACATCGACGCCACCGTAGTGCGCAACTGCACATCGGCCTCGCCAACAACGAAGCGATGAGATGCTCGACCTCATATGATCGGTGTGGCCAAGACGTCATGAATCTTTCTTTATCCGAGATCCGTACCACCGTGGAACTTTTCTCGGGTTATGTCGCTTTAAAACTCGCGATCTCGCGCTCACCTTAACCGCCACTCTAACACCCGTATCGGTCGACGCTCAACATATCCTCACGTAGTGTCTCGGATGTAGGAAGTACGAATTCAACTTTGAACCTATGCCTCCTCGGCCACTATAAGCCATATCTAAGTAGGCCCCGCTGAACGGAGATGTTTCGGGTGGGTTGTGAAATGTAAAAACACACTCACCTTAATAGAGCCCTATCTCTTCAAATTCTCTCTCGAGTAACCCGTTCATTGGAACGCACTTGTTTTTTTTTTTTTTACAACATGCACTACTTGCACGAAAATTTCCTTTCGACGTTTTGCGGTGAGAATTCTTGAGATGTACAATCTCGTAGGATTTATACTTAAGTGGTCCCTAACTTTTAGAACGATTTGCGACTCTACCTCAACTCGTAACACTTAATTCATTTACAAGTCCTTAAAGGCGGTGGTCGACTTCACCAACCCCGAGACGATAAATGCATAGTGTCATTAAACTGGAGTTACTTGGGCTTCTGATCCAACACTACTACTCCATAGCTTTCGTTAAAGCTAAGGAGTCCGTACATGATGTAATCGTTAGCTCTCAAGTCATCTCAACACTCTGCTCCCTTAGAGTCTGCTCTTCGTCCTTTTTCCTTCCTTTTTCTTTTTTTCAAACTTTACTTTCCTATGTACTCCTATTCAGATTTTCTTCTAGGGACCTATGCCTCAATTTCTCTGAATTCGATAAATTTATCGTCAATCTTTTTCAATTTACTCATCGTGTCTCACGTGATACACAAGAGTAAACGTATATCTATCGATAGTAGTATAATACAACACATCAACTATCCCATATAGTTCGAATTTTTAATTTCTCCAACTCTCCTCACTTCCCAACGAAGACTTAAGTCGGGATCATAGGGTTCCACTCTAAGTTCAACCATTCCTAACTTCCGCTGGTTTGCGTCTCCATGGCTTGTGATTTAAATCAAGAGTCGAGTATTTACAAACTTCGGCTCTGATACCAACTGTGACGGCCCCAATTTTCCACAAATTGGGCCCCGCCCGGCCTAAGCCCACGTGGACCCCGAGCCGTCTCGCAAGGTCAACGCAGACCTAGTCGACCTTCCACTCCATTATTTTAAGTAAATTCAAAATTTAAAGTTGAGTTATTAGTAGTTTTCAAGTTTTACAATTTAGCGGAATCAATACTACATTAAATAACTCAACAATAAGGTAAAAAATTAGGCAATCCTAATTGTGGAACCCCGCATAAGTATATCATCATCGAGAGGAGAGTAAATACAAGATATACAAAAATTCACTAGCTATGGAGCATTCCCTTGCTTGGACCGTAGATCTGCACTCGAGTCAAACCCAAAAATAACGAGCACAGTAAGTAATGCCAGTAGTAGAACATATACAACATTTCGAAATATAACTACAACAAATTAATTCATGTAATTAGAAAGAAATGAACAGTAACGTATGAATATAAAAGACGTAAACAAATCAATCGATGAGTGAGGCCAAATAGCAAGGAGTCTCGACCAAAAGGTCGTTAAGTCGCGGCAAAAAGCCCAGCGACTCGGGTTTAGGACGAGACCCCGCTCCCAACCCTAACCCTTGCGACTATGAGATATCCACGACCCGGATTAGAGCCCCCAACGTACACTCAATTGGGAGATATCGACGGCGTCCGATAAGAGCTCATATCACGAGAGAAACAAGCACCATGACTCACTTGCCAATGGACCACTCCACGCTACAACCATATCAAAGATAGCTATAACAAAGCGATAATCAACTAGAGTGAAATGAAGATATCACAAAGCGGTGAACAATAAAAGCCAATAGAATGAAAGGAAAGTATTGTACAAGTCCCTAGCTGGTTTACTTACCTCGAGAATGTTTCGCTCACGCCTCGATATGCGCACCCGACACCCGACTATACCTCATAAGTCCCTGGTGTCCATTTATACCATTTAAGTTACTTAAGTCATTCAATTCAAATTAAAACCAAATTACTTAACATAAGCCTCACCATGGCCTTCAAAATCCATTTGAATCCCTCGCGTCGTCGAGCTTCGTCGAAGTCGCGACGCCTTGTCCACCATTGTTGTCTCGTCGGGGATCGATCGGCTCGGCAATACGCCACCGCGCTTGCTCACGCGCGTTCACCGCATCTGTTCTGCATCCGCGTAGCGATCGCGCCGACGCCACTGTCATCATCTGCTGTCGGTCGCCGCCGCCGCCATGGCTTTGCTGAGCGAGACGTCGCGCCGCGCCAGCTGGTGCTTCGCCGATCGCTGCCATCGTCGGAGTCGCATTGCTTCTTTGCACCGCTGTCGGCCAGCTCCCCATCCGCGCCACGCCGTGCGCGGTGTCGTCGGCTCTCATGCGCTGCTTTGCACCTCTCTGGCGTCGCGCCGCAGCACCATGCGAGCGCATTGTCCGCACTACCTTGCTTCTTGGCGTCCCAATCTGTCGATCTCCGCGTCGGAGCTGCTGTGCCGCCGCTGGTCATCCCTCCGCGAGCTCTCGCCGCGTCTCTCTCTCTTTCTCTCTCTCTCTCTCTCTCTCTCTCTCTCTCTTTTTCTCCTCTCTCCCTTCTTTCTCTCTCTCTTCCTTCTCTCTTCTTCTTATCCGATTCTCTTTTTGAGGAAATCAAATATGTCCTCAAGATTCGTGCGAGAGCGGAACTCGAGGCATATCCAAAAACATATTTATTTACTTATTTTCCTAAGAAATTGGACAAAGACGCATCTCGAGACACTATAAATATTCACCGTCTCGGCGCTCGTGCCACATGCATCACGAGGCGCATCCAATGTACATTTTACTTTATTTTATTTATTTTAATGTGACCACATTACAATCACTATAGCCACATTAAGCCACTACCTCGATTCCACGTCGACACGCGACTCGAGGCGCGTCTCCGTTCGTATTTCGGCTCACCGAATTCCCGCGTATACGTTACTCATAGAACGACCCAACGATTAACATTATAATCTCAAATTTGATATTATTAAATATTACACGTATCATGGAAAAATATCATACCTCGATGTGTCCACCCGAGATTCGGACATACGTGTTTCGACGAGTGGATCTCACATACGACCCGACTCCGACACATGGCACAAGTCAAATTTTCGGGCCGTTACATACTTGACTTGTTTTTTTGTGGGCATCTTTGTTTACAAGTGATATGATCTTTATATTGATGATTTGATGAACTCGAATGTATAGGTACCTTTATTTTATTGGGAATGCAAACATGCAAAATGTGTTGTACTTGATTTGGATAAGTTTGATACGGGAATTTGATGTTTATATGTCCATTCAAAATACTTATTGGTCAAGAAGAACCACTATACACTAAATACCTATCGGTCACGATATACCGTCGGGTGCTTAAGCACAATGGCTATTATCTGCTGATAGACTGCATATACTCCACAACTTTACTCCTTTGACCCCAATTTTAACTGGTGACTAAAGTTTACACTACCGTTGGCTACAAAGAGCTACAAACTTAAAAAACCTACAGTACTGTTCAACCGCCACATTCGAAAGGATGATGACACATCTTGGCTGCTGATTACACATACCCCATAAATTTACTTCATATACCTCACACTATAAAATATGACGTAAACAAAATGAAACTCGGCAGATGGAGTCTAGTTACGACACTAGGTATGACGGTGTTGCAGAACCACAATACAACTATTGGTTATCTTCGACCGCCATGTTGTGTATACCCCAATATTTAACTAGTGTACCCCTTATATTAATGTCTTATTTTACTTAAGTTTGCATCGGCCGAATCGCTCCGACATGTTTTTGTCGACTTCGGTAAAACCTTAACCATTGGGGACCTACAAAATGCAGTTATCAGTGGCAGCATTGCTTTATATACCCCACAATTTTACTCAGCGACCATAAATATATTCCTGCTTAATTTCAAATTTTTAACAGCCTTGCTTCTCTAATTGTATTTTGGACCTTGCAGCCCTAGTGCTCCATAAACCTTGAAGTCCTATCGAACAAATTGACTCATCACCTTTTGGGGTTAGAGTTATTCTCGTTCGGCTTCTTCCGCCTTTATCCATAAAAATTAGGGCATCAAACTAATCCAATACACTTGTAGCAAACAAAGAAATAGGCCGTGCTCCATAACTTTGCCAACCACCGTGACCTACAAATCTGGCAAGATTCCACCCATAAAAAGACTTGAAATGCACTAAAGAGTTCGATTGAGGATTCGGTAAGGCCGAAAAATTGAAGAGAGAATGGTGGTGATGAATTTAGTTGTGAGGTACGTGGATTCAAACATGGTAGGTTAGGGAGTTAGAGTCGTTTAGGGCAAGGGGTAATTTCAGAATAGTTTACAAAAAAGTGGGGTAAACGCAGTAAAGAAAATTCAAAACTGGGGTAAAACTAAGTAATAGGGTAAAGGGAGCAAAAAGTAGGGTCCGAATAACCGCAACCTTAATAAATTGCTGGTACACCAAGTGCGACGAGGAAAGTTTATGGATTTGATTTATTTATTGGCGATAAAATATATTATATATAATTGATATATAAATATATATAAATAAACTTATAAGTTTGATTTGATTTATATGGATCGTTGAATAGCCTCAAGATGAGCGTAAGTGGAGATTATATTAAAATTTATGTCACAATAGGATGTGTCACTTTGACACGACATTTACTTAATCAGCCTCGAGATAGCGCGATGTGTATTTTGAGGAAAATCCATATATATAAATCAAAACAGTTCATACTTATCACTATTCAATTGATCGAGTGAGAGGAAAAGCAGCTGAATGTTTGATCCTACATAGGAATTGATCAAGGAGGAAAGAAAATATCATCATAGCTAGGTTCAACTGTTTCCATAGTTGAATTGAACGTTGTTGAGTGATTCATCAAGTTCTTTCAATTTTACGTTTTGAAGTTTCAGTTGAATTATTGATGATTCTCTGTTGATTGTTGTTGCTATTGATTCAAATTGAGTTAAAACCTCGTTAGAAGCCCTCCCTGATGTTATGGGGAGTGACTTGTTGTTGTTGGGTTGAATTGATGGTTGAACAAGAGTTGATGCCCTATTTTATGTCAAAACAGTAGAAGGTGGAGTGCGCTCTTTATAGCAGGGAAGCGCACTCCCTTCATAAAATGTCAGGAGCCCAGTTAGTGGAGCGCACTCCCACCTTAGAAAACAGCAACAGTGCAGAGTTTTAATTGTAATTTCTTGAGACTTAAAGACTGATTTAGGGTTTCTAAATATAGGGTATTAGACCAATATTTACCTCAAATGGTTTGTGATAGGTTATAAAACACCGGGAAAGGTTGAGTGATCAAAAATTTAGGGAATTAGAAACAAAACCTAACCGAGGTAAGTACGGATTCGTTTATTTATCAATATTGTATGGATATTATAGTATATGTAGTTCATATAATTTATAGACTAATTGGGGGGTTATGTACATTGTGACGTGTTTACTAAAATGGCAAACGGTGTATGATGTGATATGTGAGAGTAAACCCTGGAGTTGACAATAGGTTGTATAGGATATAGGTTTGGTTCCCAACCTATATGTTAAATCCTACTCCACTTAATAGGTTGTGTGTATTACATATTCACTAGAGGGTTTAGGATAGAACCATTGAACATTAATGGATTGGCTAAACGGCACATATGCTAATGTGTTGGTTTAGCAATTGCATTAATGGTGTCGGTGGGTAATCGACCCTAGTTTTACAAATGAAATGAGAATCGCAGTGTAATAGCCATTGATTGTTGACTTGCATCCATTTATTTATTGGATTATATGCTTTTCATAATCCTGTTAGCTATGTTTGGTGCATATTGTTATTGCATAATACCCTTGATTATTATATGGAATGTCGATAGCTTTGTGAATCCTTACTTACTGAGCAAGTTGGAGAGCTAACCACAAATTTAATATTTCAAGTTCTCAGCCCAGCGCTTCAGTAAAAAGGAAAGAGAAGATTTATAAGTTTTATTGTCTTCTTTTTTATGTAATGAACCTTCATGTATATATATATATATATTGTTTGAATTACATTGTTGTAATATAACAGGGTTAGGAGGTTTTGTAAATGAGTTTTGAGTTTTGACAAACTCCAGATTTATGTATATCGTTTTGATTATTGAAAAAGTTTTAAATTTTCTGCTGCGTAAATTTTAATTTTTATTTCAATATCAATATACAGGTTGAGTTTATTAGGTACGGAAGGAGAGACTGCCGGCTTTAGTTAAGTCTGGCTAGTGTAATGGGCTTAATTAAGGTTTCAAGTTGGGTATCACCCTAATCGAGATAGCGGATACTACACGGTCCCTCATATATTGCCAAATCAAGTCAAACCTTTTCTTTTATAAATAAAGATAAATTCATAGCATAAAGACAATACGTTACATCATGGTCATCAAGGCGGATATCATAGTGAAGTAGTATAACAAATAAACCACTGGAGATAGTCATTTCATTAAAGAAGCTTGCCTCATCCAGCACATCAATTCCACTATAAATGCAACAATCCTTAAATAGGGGACAACCAACTGTACATCAAAATAGAGCTCTTCTCCTTTTGGATAGTTTCTTTTTGCATTCAGATCAAGAGCTACTGACCATGTAATGTGCATAAATATAACGGCAAGCTTGTAGTAATAGTGCAATCAACTTACGTTGATCATGGATATCGTCCTTAGGGAAAGATTTTTGCACAAGTTAATTATCTATTTAACTTTGAACTATTGCTAATGAAATCTCTTTTTAATTAGTTTTATACTAAACTAAACTAATCTAACAATCAATTTAAACTTACTTTAACTCTTATATTAAGGATATCTTAGTTCACAACTTCACCTAGGTAATTCAATACTATGCTTTTCAGCCACTTTTACATATCAATATGTTGTAAGCAATGCCTAATTAGAATAGATAGATTTCCTTCAAATCCACATTAACCTACTGTCGTGACGAAAAAGATTCTAATGTTCAAACTAGAACTCCACCTATCGGTGTGAATAATGTAAGCTCCACATTGCTTTAAGTCTCAAATCTTTGGATTCATAACGAACTAAGTTTACTATCCGCGTCTCCCTAATCAACAACTATCGCTCGATGTTGTGTATTTTATGGTTGCACCGTTCATGTCCGGATTAAAAGCTTTAATGGTCATGATAACTCCTAAAACCTAATATCATTAAGGACATGATCGAGATGTCTTAAGCATTACGCTCAAAATCAATACAAATTCTAACTATTGCACTTTTTTATCAATTTTTACTCATATTCAAAGCATAGTATTCATATCATAGGATCCATTGATCCACAAGATAAATTGACTACTCATACTTCATTGAAAAACACACATTACAATTCATAATTGAAATCATCGTAAATCAGAGATGAATATAAATATTACCTTCAATTAATACAATGAAACCAAACTTGAATTGCAAACGTGAAGTCTTCAATGTTTATTCACACAAGCTCATTAATACTTAAACTCAAATTAAACATGTACTAAATTACTCTAATGGTGGCTAATAATTGGTATGTGATGAGTTTACCACGTCCTTATACCTACTTCCTAATAACAATTAGAAACTCTACTTACAATTTAACTCGAAATAAAACTCCAACTTTCTATTTTTTACGTGTTTGGCTTTGACACTTATGCCCCTGGCGCCATATGTGTTAAGCTACGGCACCGCCACTGCGTCTTCATTGCATGTATTTCTTTTAACCTCCTGGTGCCTCGGCCTGTCACTCCCTATCCCAGCACCGTCCCTTGTATGCCACAGCGTTGCCATTGCGTTGGACCTCCAGTGTTGATTTCTCACTTTCTCATCTCTCATACGCCATGCCTTTCCTTCCCACATTGTGCCTTTCTTTCCCACATTATGCCTTTCCTTCCTACAGCGTCAACATTTGTAGCCATGACGCCAACCATTTTTTATAGGTTTTTACTCCGTTTCTTCTCGTTTTTACCCATTTCCTTCCTTTACATCTAAATTTTCTAAAGATGCAATAACACCATGAATTAGAACTCATTTAGGGATATTTATACTAAATATATGACTAAACTAACCATATATATGTATAAATAATCACTTATCAAATACCCTCAAACTTAGAATTTTGTGTGTCCTGAGCAAAATTGTATTCTACTAAGTCGCCTAATAACTAATTCTCATTCAGTTAACATAGTTCATGGAGTATCCTTTAATTCACTAAGTCTCAAGTTAATAATCCACTTAAGAGTTTTTCTTTTCAAAAACTTGTTATTATAAGACATGGAGCTTTAACGACACATATCACTTCACTTTCAAAACACCAAAGTATATCACAACTGAAAACCATCACTACTCACAAGATTGTTTCATCTCAACACTCAAGTAGCAAGTATGCAATCCTATGATTTCTCATTAAGTTTAGGAATTCACAAATTAGCATAGATCAAGCTCATCTTTGATAGACTTAGAACTTCGAGAGTCTATAGGACTTCATATAGTTGGAAATGAAATTTAACTCAATTAGCAACTCGTACTCGAGCTAAATCTTTTATTTGAAGAGTTTTAGTTTATTTCTGCCTTCTTTTCTCTATTTTTCTTTACTTTTTCACTCATTCTTCTTCTTCTTTTCATTTTTATTTTTACAGTCCCTACTCCTTTTCTTATGGACTTCATTTTAACTCATTTTTTCCAACTATCAAGTTCTCTGCTCCATTTCTTGTAGAACTTATGGCATTCTCTCGATTTTCCCTTTTATTTTAAAACTCTTGTTAGCACTTCTCACTTTCATTAAATCAAGTCAGTTAACTCCAACTTTTCATTTACAATGTCTATTTATTCCCCTTTTTGCACTAAGTCTTTATTTGCTTTTTATTATTAAGTAAAATTAACACTTAATAAAATCCTTAAAGATCTAACTTTTCCACAAAAAGTGTTCTAGTTTTTTGCTTTTGTTTCAAGTTCAAGGTCTTCCCTAACTCTAGGTTCTCTAATCATGAAATCACATCGTTGTTTGCTACATTTCATTATTTCTTCATCAAAATTTAAAAATACTCTCTTGAGTTTCATATCAACAAGATACTTGCAATCTACTCATCCACAATTAAAGGCATGAACATGCAAATGAACTATTTATTCATTAGATATTACTATATATAACCTAAGCTATACTACATAAATATTCATATAGTAAAATGAAAAATTTATACACTACCATGTTTTCCTCCTTAACTGCTTCAAATTAAAATTTAAACGATCATACCTGCAGTGTTTATCCTCATTTCTCAGCCTATCTTACCACTTCCCATAGTGTAGTGTAGTGTCGATGCCCCCAAACTTAAACCAAACCTTGTCCTCAAGGTTTAAAAGTAAGCCTGAAACATGAAAACACTAAAACACATAAACGTATATAATAACACAAGTTATAATAAATTAAACTAAATATATAATTGAAATAACTAAATAGTTAACAAAATATCCCAAAGTTAAAAATAAAGAGTATCAATGTCATTCTCAACTACACAGGCCTAAAGGATTCCTAGTATACTGATTTCAGTATTGTACGTTATCATCATCATTTGCATGATCAGCTCTAGCGTAGGATGGTTTCAAAGGACGCTCCACCTCCTACTCTGCACCAAATTTGGATCGAATATGTAGTCTAGTGCTGCTGAAAAACATAATGACATATATGTAGGTCTCATCCGTCTGCTCCTTTCATACCTATCTAAGTTCCTCTTATGATCATCGACAAATAACATGAAATTGAGCTACGCATTCTGGCTGTGTTGCTCTGTCCTCTCCATATCCTACTCATATCTCAAAACAGTTATGTGGTAATGCACTATGTCCTCTTGGTACTATCTTTGCATCTCTGCTATCCACAACCTCTGCTATCATGGAGTCAAATCCTTTGGTGGTGGTATTGGTGCTTGTGATGGAGGAGGTGGTGGAAAGACCTCAAGGCCATCTAAGTCCTGCTCTCCAATCTCTGGGTCTACAAACTCATAGCCCTCAGCAAATCCCTATTGTTGTTGCTTTTACTATTCTTCATTTTCTTCCTCTTCTAGCTATTGGGCTAATTCTCCTGCTGTTGTTTGATCCTCTTATTGTTTGGCCAACAATTCGACCTCAAGTTTAACTCCATCGACTCTCTCTCTCTTTCCACCTCGGAGTCTTGATAACCAGGTGGTGATTTCAATGTGAGCATGAAAGCTTCATCCATGGTTGGTTGGGCCTCTATATCAATTTTTTGTCATTTCTCAGTCTCACTCTGGCCTTTAAGCACATGTGAGTAATCAAGATAAGAAACAACAATTTGTTATCTCTTTTAGACATGATTGAATCCCTCATACTATTGTAGATGATCTTGCCGATGTTGATCTCCTCTCTCTTTGTAATATCATAAAGACAAGTCGCTTTCGGCTGGTTGATCTCGCACTATTAAGAAGTGGGGTAGAGCAATGCAACAAGGAAATGATGCCACATTCTGTAAACTTTTCTAACACTCCCCTTCTTAATGTGCTTCGGCACATTCTCAACTCTCGTTGTCCTGAGACATCAATGTGTTCTTTATAGCTCTAAAAGGGTATAGCTTATAGGGTATCTCATATAACTTCTTCGGGAAAGTTTGTTCGGATCCATACAAACTTAAGTGCTCCAATCTATAGAAGGCATTGATCTCACATTTATTAAAGGGAACAAAAATCCCTCTCACTTTAACTGGCTCATCCTTAGCCATGAACTTCGCATTAGCATAAAATTCAAAAACAATCCCACTCACTCATTTTACATCATTATTTCTATAATCTTGAGTGAGTTGCTCCAATTTCGTCGCCTAATAAAATTATTCACTCTCTTATCATATTTAGCCAGCAAATTAATCCCCCCTTTCATTAATGAACTTCCTATGTAGGATTTTCTCATATTAGTCCTTGGCCTCTCTACTAATAAGAAATTTGGATTTAAAAGGTCTAGGCTCCTCTTCATTGAGATTTCTTGAGGCAGATGCCTCAAAATCATTTGTTCTAGTTTAGCTAACTTGTTTCTTTGTTCTTGTCATTTCTTAAAATTTCAAACAACTAAACAATAATGCAACTCGAGTCTTCAAATCACCTAAAAATTAAAATTCATATCACATGGATCATGCACATGTCAAATAATGCAAAGATAGCAACTAAGTCTCCATGGGTAACATTAATGCTCAACATTCACACGATCTTACAAAACCTATCCTACAAATTCAAATCCACAATTTCATACAATGTCATCAAATTTTTCAAAATTCAAAGCATGACTAGATGAAATTGTAAATGTACCTCAATACCAGATTTATTTTCGATGTAGAACACTCCTCCAAGTCTTTTTCAATCTAAGCCCTTTCATTTTTCTCACCAATTAGAACCCTAGCTCTCCTTGAACTCAAAATCCAAAAATCTAAGCCCTAGCTCTTCAAATTATGCAAATCCATAATGCACTTGCCTCTTTCACCCTCAATCACTAGGAACTCTCTAATCTCACTTGAGAATTATCAAAATTTGGCTCTAGAGGGATGTATGCTTGGTAGTTGTGGTGGGGTTTTAGTGCAAGTGTAAAGAATGGTGTAAAAATTAGGTTTAAACCCTTTAAAATGACCCTGACGCGTCAATGATGCAGTGGGATGTTGTCCATTTTTATGTCTGCTGCCATCTCGGCGTTGTGGCCTATCATACAACGTTGTGGGTAATATGCACGACTCGACCTATCTGCCACCAAGTATATTTTTCGCTAATTCTTCTTTGGTGCTCATCCAACTTTGTGTATCACTCACATAAGGTATCGTAATCGCATGAAATCCATGAAAATATAAAATTAATAAATTTTACCTTTTATTCGCCCATGTCTTGCCTTCACCACTTTGAACTCCTTCATTATTTTTCGCTCTTTAAATGAGTTCACAAGACATTTCCATTCCGATGAATCATCACCCAACGAATGGTCTTTCCTACACATTAGTCATAAATTTTGGAAAGTCAGAACTAAAACTTGTTAATTGTAATAATTAAACTAAATAACTAACTACTAACTGAAATTGCAAAACTTAAAATTTAAAAATTAAAATTTAAAACCCTAGGCTGCCTCTTAGTAAAGTTTAATTTAACGTCATTAGCCTGATGCCTTTTTGCTCGTTTAGTCTGAGTCTAAATCGAGAAGCTCCATCTCCAAATCGGAGATTATGATTTTATTCTCATTCGGATGTACTTCTTCACCATCGATAAAGACAACCTTCTCAACATTGTTGCCCTCGTCAATCCTCATCGTGATCTTTATCTCTCTTGTGTACAAATTTGTTTTAGCAGTGTTCAAGAATGGTCGCACAAGTATCATAGACACATCATTGTCCATATTGTGGTTCATGACCTCAAAATTCGTGATGAAAGTGAATCTACCCACTTTCGCATGCACATTCAAAACTCTCCCTATAGTAGGTATCAGATTGCCATTGGCTACTTGCAAATTCATGGTATCGAGACAATTGATCTTCAAGTCAGCGTGCAACATGTACATTAGTGGCATGACATTGACTGGGGCTCCCGTATCATATACAACATTTCTAAACAGGTGTTCGTCAATGTTTATCGGTATGTTTATCTCTTCAAGATCTCTCCTTTTGATAGGTTGAAGTCTCGGAATGAACTTGAGCTTCGGTTCCAGTTTCTTCAAAACCAACTTGATGTCATTGCCTTATGGGTCTTCTTCGAAAGGTCCCTCATCTTTTTGCTTGGTCTTCTATTGTTGCTTCCCTTTCTTTTTCTTCAAGGCCATGATTCTTTGTTTCTTGAAACCATCAAGCTCATATTCCCTCACTTACATTTCGTGCTCATGCATTTCTTCATGTTTCATCATAGCCAAAGTGTTGACTTTTTTTAGCTTGTGCATCACTTGGTCTTGCCTTGGATCCTTTGTTGTCGTAGTGCTAATCATGTGAATAGCACCCATGTTGTCCTTGGGATTGGTGATGGTTTTGCTAGGAAATTGTCCTTCTTTCCTCAAGTTCAAGGCTATAGCAAGTTGACTAATTTGTCTATTTAAGTTCTTGATGGACTGTAATTGCTCATTATCATTCCTCTACATGGCTTGTTTTATTCCTTCAATCTATTTCTCGTGCTTTTCATGGTGTTCCCTATTGCTCATATCCATGGCTCACAAATAATTCTCAATTGACTTCAAAGAAGTCATCTCCTCACTTTGCCCCACCTTCCCCTGTTGGACTTGTTGATCGAAGCCAAGAGGTAACTTCAATGCATTATCGAGATTTCTGTAAGAGAAGTTCGGGTTATTGTTGTATCCTTGATAAAACCATTGAGGAGCCACTCCTTTCGGCTTGAAGTTGTTCTCGTAGCCTTGGTTGTTCATGAAGTTGATATCTTCATACACCATTCCCTGTTGTATATCCATTTGGTTAACCACAATGCCTTTGTGATTAATGGGTAATGTGCTACTCGTAGACCATGATGTCCCATTTGAAGTTTTGCCATTTGACTGCTCAGATTCGATGCTTGTGCCATAGTTGCAGCTTGTGAGTCAATCTCACATATGCTTATGGGTTTCCTTACTGTGAAATGAGTACCGGCGGTAGAATTTTGAGACATAAGATCATATAGATCTAATGCTCCATCCTTATCCTTGGTAAGTAGAGAGCCACCTGCGCAGCATCTGCTAGCGTTCTCGTGTTGTGGTTCATCCTATAATAGAAAATCTTCAGTTATGCCCATTTCACGTATCTGTGTCCTTGACATCTCCTCAGCATATTTTTTAATCTTTCCCAAGCCTCGCCAAGAGACTCGGTGTCTTCTTGCTCGAACTGATTAATCTCAAATTTCATTTCGCTGACCTTCACTAGGAAAAGAACTTGTCTAGAAATCTTTCATTGATTTCTGTCCATGAGGTTATATTCCCTGTATTCAGTCATTGGAATCAGGATTTGGCTTTTTCACCCAATGAGAATGGAAAAAGTCGCATCCTGATTACCTCCTTTGTCACTCTGGTGATGTGCATGGGGTTGCACTTCTCCAAGAAATTCTCAACATGTGCAACTGGATCTTCATTGAATAGCCCATTGAACAGGCTATTTTACACCATGTTTATCGGAGACGCTCTCAGTTCGAACTCGGTGGTGTTGGCAGGAAGCCTCATCACTCCATTGTAAGTTTCTGGAACTTCTGGCTTGAAGTAGTCATGAAGGCAGCTCTGTCCTCGCACTCTATCCTGCACTACCAGATCACATGTGGATTGGTTATTCTCGCGACCCTATTGTTCGTTTCTAGCTTGCTCATCTGCCATCTTGATTCCTTTCTTTTTCTTTCCTTTGTTTGTTCTTTCTATCTCTGGGTTATAAGGCACTAAGTCCTTATCTCCCTTGATACGCATGCACTGATTATCCCTGAAAAGAAAACACAAAAAGATCGAGTGCAAAAAGTTAAACTTGAAACTTAAGCCTTTATTTTTTTATGAACTTAAAAGTAAAATACTGAAAATAAAACTTAGCAACTTTTCGGACTAACTAAGTAATTCTAATGGCTACTTATCCCCGACATCGGTGCCAAAAACTTGATGCGCACCACAAGTATAACGGCTAGCTTGTTGTAATAGTGCAATCGACTTACATTAATCATGGATATTGACCTTAGGGAAAGGTTTTTGCACTAGTTAATTACGTATTTAAATTTGAACTATTGCTAAGGAAATTCCTTTTAATTGATTTTATACTAAACTAAACTAATCTAACAATCAATTTAAACTTACTTTAACTCTTATATTAAGGATATCTTAGTTCATAACTTCACATAGGTAATTTAATATTATGCTTTTCAACCACTTTTATATCTTAATATGTTGTTTGCAATGCCTAATTAGAATAGACAAATTTCCTTCAAATCCACTTTAACCCATTGTCGTGACGAAAAAGATTATAATGTTCAAATTAGAACTCTACCTATCTGTGTGAATAACGTAAGCTCCACATTGCTTTAAGTCTCAAATCTTTGAATTCATAACCAACTAAGTTTACTATTTATGCCTCCTTAATCAACAACTATCACTCGATGTTGTGTATTTTACAGTTGTACCATTCATGTTCGGATTAAAAGCTTTAATAGCCATGACAACTCCTAAAACCTAATATCATTAAACATGTGATCAAGATGTTTAAAGCATTACGCTCAAAATCAATACAAATTCTAACTTTTGCACTTTTTGTAATCACTTTTTACTCATATTCAAAGCATAGCATTCATACCATAGAATCCATTGATCCCTAAGATAAACCGACTACTCACACTTCATTGAAACACACATATTACAATTCATAATTGAAATCATTTCAAATCAGGGATGAATATGAATATTACCTTCAATTAATTTAATGAAACCAAACTTAAATTGCAAACGTGAAGTCTTCAATGTTTTCTTCACACAAACTCCTTAATACTCAAAGTTAAAGTAAACATATGCTAAATTACTCTTATGGTGGCTTATAGTTGGTATGTTGTGAGTTTATCACGTCCTAATTCCTATTTATACTTCCTAATAATAATTAGAAACCTTAATTTACATTTTAACTAGAAATAAAACTTCAACTTTCTATTTTCTGCGTGTTTGGTGTTAGCACTAATGCCCCGGCGCCTTATGTGTTAAGCCACGGCACCGTGTATTTCTTTTGACCTTTTGGTGCGTCAATATTGTCACTCCCTGTCCTGGCTATCCCATGTATGCCACAGCGCCGCCACTGCATCGGGCCTCCAGTGTTTGATTTCTTCACTTTCTCATCTCTCCTACACTGTGCCTTTCCTTCACACGTGTCTTTCCTTCCCACAGTGTCAACATGTGTAGCCACGCATGCCAACCATGTTTTTATGGGGTTTCGCTTCGTTTCTTCTCCTTTTTGTCCATTTCCTTCCTTTACACCTTAATTCCCTGAAAATGCAATAACATCATGAATTAGAACTCATTTAAGGATATTTATACTAAATATATGACTAAACAAATCCTATATATACGTATAAATAATCACTTATCACTATGCACCCTTTAATTTCATTTATATGCATAAAAACAATATGTGCTCAAAATTAATAGGTACAAAGCCCTTGTCGAATTCTTAATTTCATGTATGTATAAACAATCACATTATGTTGAATAGGTACAAAAAAATAATGAAACAATCTACTAAGCCAAACAGCAAGAAGAAATCAGAACAGTTTTGCTACAAAATCAAAAGTTATAGAATTAACACTTGAAATTTTACGAATATGGTGCTTCACCCCAAGATTTCAGTCTTTAAATCCCTCGTTTTCTTTGATTGAGATATAGTTGATCACCAAAGAGAAAGAACAGAGCCTGATAGATTGAGAGATAGTCGACTCCCAAAGAGAAAAAAGAATGCACGCTAGGAACCCTAATTCGCAAGATAACAAATCTGAAGTTGTGTTTATCCGTATTTGGTTTCTAATTTTGCGGGTTTCTATAAGTTTATTCATATTTGGTATCTACTAATTTTGCAAGGGCATGAATTTAAAAATACGGTAGAAAAAGAGGGTAGAATGGGGATATAAAATCCAAACGACGGATTTTAGGTTCAAACGCTAGTAAGAGTAACATTTTAATTGGGAGCTGATCATATAAATTATTTTTAAAATAAGCTACGAACCAAACACAACTTAACAAATAAACTAGTTTATCAACTAGCTAATAAGCTAATTTGTGCTTACCAAATAGAGCCTTATCACATCTCTTAAAATAGAACATATTGTGCAAGTTATTGCAGCAATATGTGCAATGACTCTTCAACTGCTAATTTCCTTAACAGTGAACAATATATGATAAGGATCTTTAAGTTATTGCCTTATATACACTACCTTTAAAAATTTCAATCCTATTACACCATGTTATATTAATTAATTAACCGACCCTAAATAATTTGGGATCGAGATTTTTCTTAATCAATAGGAATTGAGGATTCAACGAAGAGGGTTGTAATGGATGACACATGTCCCTCCTCCCTTAACTAGATGTCTCGATTGCGAGTCCTAAGAATGAAAACTTTAAAACTCTTGGCTAGAGGTGCCACTCTTGTGGTCTTACGTTCCTCAAGTCCAGAATTAATCGGGGTTATGCCTCGGATACCCTGACAATAATAAAAAAAGGATTGAGGATTTGTTGTCGTAGTCATTTTTTTGTTTTAATTTTTTAATTTTGAAGGAAATGAGACAATGCTCTTAAAATTATATAAATCACATAAAATTGTTGTTTATACAATCTCTAAGTCATGGCGAAAGTCGATGACGACATATGACGACAATAGAGACGGTGGAGGTGGGGGACACTGGTGGCAACAACAACGTCCATGGTCGTTAAAGGGCGGTAGGTGAGGGAGGTGGTGTATTTGAGAGGGTAAGGGTATTTTGGTCAAATTTTAAAAAAATGTATGTTTTGATTTTGTGGTATAAAAGTAATGTGGGCGGGTAGTTAGCATTTAGCAACCCCTTATATTAGGCCTAATGATAAAAAAATATCTTAACCTTTACAAGTTGTATCAATTATTACCTATCCTTTGAAATTTATCAATTATGTCATAACCTTTTCGAATTACTATCAATTTTATCCTCAATTAATTTTGGGCACTTTTTCTTTCATAATATATGTCCACACATCATTCTCTTCAACTTTTTTATTACACACTTTAAAGATTTATTTATACATATCCATTAGAGCTCAATATTCATGATAAATATGTATTCATCTATATCATATACATAGTTATATGTACATATGTCAACTCAATCACATACATAATCTAATTACATAAATGGTTCTTTTTTCAAACTAAACAATTTTGAATAATTAAATTTGTAGTAAGTTTTATATGCCATTTTCATTTGTATATACACATGATTTTCAACTTACCATTAATGATTTAAATTTGAATTAAAATATTAATGTATCATTGATTTATAAATTATTATTTTAGTGAGTCCTAATAAACTTAATTTATATATGAAGCTTAAAAGATTTCGATATAAATTGATCAATGTGGATGATCTTGAAAAGAAAAGTTAGAATCTATTAAGTTGATTTTAAAGAAAAATGTGCCCCAAATTGAGGATATAATTGATACTAATTCCAAAAAGTTAAGATATAATTAATAAATCTCAAAAGTTAGGATATAATTGATACAACTTGTAAAGGTTAGGATGTTTTTTATCACTTGGCCTTTAAATTATAAGTGTAAGATGACTTTCTGTGCATGATCTAGTCTCTAAAATAAATTGTGACGGCTATAGCTAGCAAGAGCTGGACATAAGAAAAACCTTCCGATAAATTATAACTAATTTGACTGGACTTTGGGTTTTAATGGGGGCAATTGAAGGGCGATAAGTTTGTTTTTTTTAATAAGAAAAAAAATACATTTTTCACAACTAAAGCTATTAGAACTCGAGTCTATATCACTTGTCGACCTTGTTGTCTGCACGAACCTTGAGTGATTGCATTGCTTCAAAAGGCTTTGGAGATACCTCCACAAAAATAAGAATTTGTGGTACTTTTTGTGTGGTTGGTTTGAATGCACATTCTAGACTTAACGATTTTGACGTGATATACTCAGGCAATGACATTGTCGATGTCGAAAGAATGCAACTAATTACTAAAAATTGTTTATCAAGTTTGAAAATGCAGGATCATACTGAATGCGACCCTATTTTGGATACTAATTTTTTTTTTTTTATTTTTTTTAACTTCAGTGGAAATCGAACTCACAGCCTCTCTAAATTTGCGTTCTTGGCAATTGGTAAGTGATGCCTCACCCATCTTACGAGAGATGTTATAATAGCGTCTTTTTATGATTAATGTTAGTTTTTTCTATTATTTTGCTGGTTAGAGTAAAATTATATACTATAGATAATGTCAATCCTCCTTCCCATCCTATTAACCCTAAAATTTCTTTATTTTCAAAATTGTACTCAAAAGCTTCTCTCTTATTGATTGGAATAATTGGCAAGTGAATAAAAATAAGGGTATTTGAGTAAATCTTGATTTAACTAAGTTTTTCTCTTTTCTAATTGGTTTGGACTTGGGAGTTTGAAAGTGGAAACTAAAAGAGAGAAAAAAAACGTGTGAGAGAGAGAAAGAGATCGAGAGAGTGAGAGAGAGAGAGAGAGAGAGAAGAAAAAAGACTTTTTAGTTAGAGATTTCAAAATTCCACGAATTACTCCTATATTATCTCCATCTAACCTTTAAATGTTCCCTCTTTATCATCCACGTCGTGCCACACACTAGTAATATTAATTAAAAAAAAAAGCTCCGAACAAGTTTGAAAAAAAAAAGAATTGGATAAGCCATTTTAGGCACCGACCCAATCACACGTCCTGCGATACATTTCGAGACGTATGCAGATATCGTACAACGCTTGCCGAGTAGGTGCTCAAAGTGAATTGCCCTAACAAGCTACACAAACAAAAAAGGAAAACAAAACAAAAAGTTAGGAGATTGCAATCTCACCAATAATAATGCAGAGCACTAAAAAAGAAAAGAAAAAAATAAAACAACAAATTTGCTGAAGGGAGCATGTGCCATATTTTGGTTTAAGCACCGCTATGAGCACCCCACCAATTAATGAAGGCACTCATTGTCATTCTCCCCTCTAAATTACACTTTGATGTAAATGACGCTATTGCTCCTTCATATAAACTCTCTGCAATATCACAACTTATTTTCAAACAAATTTTGGGGCACCCCACTACATTGGTTTCTCATCACTAACTTAAAGCCACGTATTTGTTTGCCGGACGTGTATCGATTCTTGCATTTTTCACATCATCCGATAGCGAGGTAAAACTGTTTTACAACCATATCAAGATTCGAATGAACTATTTTTTTGTTCAAAATAGTGACATTGATGATTTGGTTTTTCATTGTAGGGTTTGGTAATTCGACCATTTCGAAGTTGTTTTCAGCTTAAAATGGGCGAATGTACTACAATGGTGCAAGAGGAGGTACAAGAAGAGGTATTTGTTGATATTTATTGTGTTTTTTTTTCTGGTTTTTCATGTTTTCAGTTGAAGTTGCACGGGCGCGATTGTTTCGGCCTTGCAGTACCGAGATTTATAGATAAGTGCCGGTAAAAAGATACCGAGACTTATCGGTAAGTCACGGTCATGCTGTGACCGAGACATATGGAAGAGTCTCGGTTTTTTCATACTGAGACTCTTCCATAACTCTCGATTCCCAATGAACGAAAGCTGGTTTCAAGTCGCGGACCTGTACTACCAAGAATGTGGATTTTTGGGTTTTTTGGTGAATTTGATGTGTATTGGTGTTGAGTCCTAATGTTACAATGTATGTATTGCAGGTAATGTCTGTTTCAACTTTATTTCCAGACTACAAGGATGCGTTTACTCCTTGTAGGTCATTCCCATCTAGAGAATCGACTATTTGATGGCTTCAAATGATTGGTCGTGAGAACAAGTTTGTGTTAGTAATGAAGCACTCTGATGCCGGAGGGATTAAGCATAGGGGAAGGGTCAAACTTGCATGTGAGAGGGTCGGTACATTTAGGGGAATGTCACAAAGAGTAGGGAAAGCCAAAGCGGCAAAACTTGCTTTGACACCAAGAACTGAAGAGGAAGAGGAAATGGGAGGACTCAAACTGGTACAAAGAAATGTGGATGTCATTTCCTTATTAACATCAAGGAAAATGTTGATTCTTTGTGGTATGTCGCTGTCATGTGTGGGAGGCACAATCACGACCCCGCCAAAAACTTGGACGGCCACTCATTTGCGGGAAGATTGGATAAGGATGAGCAGGTGGTTGTGGTGCAGATGACTAAGGGTAATGTGAAGCCAAGAGATAACCTCAACACGTTGAAGCAAAGAGATGTTAAAAACGTATCGACAATGCGGACAATATATAATGCACGACAAAAATTATGAATTGAGGATGCGGGTGGAAAGACTCAAATGCAACAATTATTGCACATATTGGAGAAGAATAAGTGGATGTCGTGGCATAGGAAGCATCCCAATACGAATATCGTCACTGATCCCGCCAAAAACTTGGACGACCACTCATTTGCGGGAAGATTGGATAAGGATGAGCGGTGGTTGTGGTGCCAGATGACTAAGGGTAATGTGAAGCCAAGAGATATCCTCAACACGTTAAAGCAAAGAGATGTTAAAAACGTATCAACAATGCGGACAATATATAATGCACGACAAAAATTCCGAATTGAGGATGCGGGCGGGAGGACTCAAATGCAACAACTATTGCACATATTGGAGAAAAATAAGTGGATGTCGTGGCATAGGAAGCATCCCAATATGAATATCGTCACTGATTTATTTTGGTCACATCCTAATTCAATTAAGTTGCTACGATGTTTCCCGTAGGTTCTTTTTATGGATTGCACTTACAAAACAAATAGGTATCGAATGCCGTTATTGGAGATTGTTGGCATCACTTCGACGCATTTGACGTTCTCAGTTGGGTTTGCTTTCATATCATCGGAGACTCATGCAAATTATGTTTGGGCACTTGAGAACATGAGATCCATATTAGATGGATGGCCTAAACCTAACGTGTTTGTTACTGATCGGGAGTTAGGCCTTATTAGTGTCATCGAAGAAGTATTTCCATCATCGTCTCACATTCTTTGCTCTTGGCACATCAACAAAGTAGTATTGGTCAAGACTAAGAAGATGTTTGGGGATAACAAAGGCTTCGCTTGTTTCATGGATAGGTGGACGAGCGTATTGTATGCTAAGTCGAAGGCCTTATTCGAACTTAGGATGAATGACTTGGGTTGTGAGTTTGGTCATGTGAAGAGTCTTACTGATTACTTGGATAACACATGGGTGAAGATCTACAAGGAGAAATTTGTACCGGCATGGACAGATCGAATTATGCACGTTGGGGAAATAATGACACAGAGGGTTGAGTCTGCGCATTCCACTTAGAAGCTACATCTTGGCAACAATCAGGTAAATTTTAAGACTTTGTAGAGTGTGGTTGATGGTCTTCTTAGGATCCAACATAACAACATCAAGGCATTATTTGAGCTCAGTTTGAATGTAGTGCAACATGAATATTTTGATGGTTTTTATCGCCGATTGCGTGGTTATGTCTCTCAAAGGGCGCTTAAGTTAATTAGAGATGAATTGGAACGTGGAGAGGATGTTGGACATGACTCTACTCGTTGTGGTTGTGAGATACGTACCACGCATGGTCTTCCTTGTGCACACGAGATAAACTTCCATAAACTTGCTGGTTCACTCATCCCTCTCGAGGACATTCATGTATACTGGCGAAAGTTGAGTATGATACCAGAGAATCCTGTGGATCGGGCTAGGTACAATGTGAACGATGAGATTTAAAGAGTGTTGCAAAAGTTTCATGCTTGCACTGACGAAGACGATCGCATTAGGATTATTCAGCCACTTAGAGAGATTCGTCGTCCTTCATCTACACCGAGAGTTGTCCCACTTACAAAAATAAAGACAAATGGAAGGACACCGGGGTCTTCAATTGGAAGTTTGCTGAATAGAGGAAAGAAGATAGGATCAAAGAGGAAACACGATGAAGACGATACTTCGACGACAAGATTGCCTAGCGGGTTTGAGTACGTACTATCGAAAGAAAAGGCATCTAGTTCGAGAAAGAAGAAAAATAAAGTGGGGCCTAAAATACGTCGTACATGTTGGGAGCCATATGTTGAGAGAACTATTGATGTGATGAGCGATGGTAATTGTAGATATCGGTGTGTTGCCTCCGGGCTTGGATTTCCCGATGTCGATGGTTGGAAGTTAGTACGTAGAAGGATGTTTGATTAGATAATCGGGTATGAAAACCTTTGGCGGGAAATGCTTGGAACGAGTTACGAGAAGGTGAAGACTGTTGTGCATTGTTCGGATGATCGTATTGGTGCCTCTTTTGACGAATGGTTGACACTTCCAGACATGGGCCTGTTAATATCAATGGCCTTTAATGTCATTCTAGTAAACCTCTCGAATGGTAGTTGCTCGACATTTCTTCCTCTACATAATGTCCCACCGTCATCGTTAGATAGTCGAATTATCATTGCCATGATTAATGATAGGAATATCTATTGGGTTATGGTAAGTTTGTAGATTATTTGCGAATTGTGTTTTTTCATCTTCTAATCATATGATAATAGATTATTGTTGTACTTTGTATTTGACAGGTGAAGTTGATTGTGAATGCATCTCTGCCATCATTATATCCATCATGGTAAAGGTATGCTGAGGAATGCGCTAAAGGTTGGCATGATGGATTCATAATTCTAGAAATCGTGCCAGTTGTAACTTCTCAAGAAGGCATGCCTTCCGTAGTAGATTTAGTTTCGCCTTAGTTATCAATAGTAGTGTTTAACGTTTTAAGTTTTGATGTGTATACTTATCGTACCAAGAATATTTGAGTGCAATAAATATGTATCAAAGTTAATTGTTTTTATAAGTTTTTATGTGTTTGCTTCTCGGTTAGCTAATTTTGATATGTTATGGTTTGTAATTGTGAACTTTGTATAGTCAAAAATTATATAATTCTTTAAAAAAAATTAACTCTTGGCCAAGCAGGTCCTTGACTCACGCATATGTTTCGGCATGCTATAATCGACAATTGGCCAAACTTCTCGGTATGACACTCCCGAGAGAAGTGTTTCACTATGTAATCTGATGGTTTACAGAGATGACTCATTGACCCGTGCACGACCCAACTGGAGAACTCTCGGTTCCTTCTATGCGAAACTAAACGTGTAGTTTCGGTCATGCATAATCGAGACACTGTAACGAATCATTTAACCAATGTTCACGGTAAACAACTATCGAGTTTATTAGCGTAGTTACGGTGGGTTATTGTCGATACCTTACTGAGACTACTAGGTTACGGCATGACATATCCGAGAATGTCGCCATGGTCTCGGTTAGTAGTCAACGAGACTCATGTAAAGCTATCGAAGATACATACCCGAGAGTTATGTGAACATTTTGGACAGGTCCAACCGAAACCTCGCCAAACTAGTACATTGCACATACAACTCGGTGACATATGTACGTAAGTACAACAACAGTTTCGGTCCTAAGACACCGATATTGTCATACCGGTCTCGGCTCTGAAGGACCGAGACTATTTTCTGATCACAAAATGAACATGTTTATCAACCAGAATTATTACAATACAAGTTTCAATACAAACAATAGCACCAAAACATAGACAACAATAAAATATTTAACAAATTCACATCATACAAGCCTTACATTCAAACAAGTCCCACATTCAAACAACATTCAACAAGTTCCATAATCCAACAAAAACTAAAATAGTACAAGTTCCATAATCCAACATTCAACAAGTCCCTCATTGCTTTGGCTTCTTCAAATTCTTTCTACTGTATTCTTTGTCAGGCATTCTCTTTGGGGGGCGAGCATCGATCGGTGGCGGTGGAGCATTAGCCGGGGTGGAATGTGTAGAAGTGTTATTGTGTTGGGACTGCCTAGGGCTTGCTTGGGTTGGGGCTGATGTGTCGGTGGCGGTGGTGCCGGCTGCGGCGGCGGTAATGGTAGTAGTGGTGGTAGGACCAAGACTCCTCCCCGAAAGGAAATTGACGACGTTACTCGCCATTTTCCTTGCGGACTCGAACGTACACAACTCCGGCGGGGAGTCCATCCATCGTAGTGCCGCATCCAACACACGCTTATTACGCTGATGAAAACAAAAAGAAATATGTTAATGTATCAAACACTTCTACATAACACTTAAAACACATTCAATACCTCCAATAGCTCATTGTCAGCGATGGTTATGGCAACCATGTCTTCATCTTCATGGCTCGGGTTGGCGATCACTGGGTGAAACACTTTAAGGAACCAAGGTAGATAGTCTGGTGTAGCCAAAACTCGAACTGTGCCTTCTCACCGCGAACTTCGGGGGCCAACAAATGGTTACGCCAACGTTCCCAATCGTCTTGTTGGAACCCATACTTGACAGAGTATTTGAGTGCAGATGGGCCTCGATGTGCTTCCAATGGGCGGTACAGAGGATCTGGTATAGATTGCACGTGGCCAAACTGTCTCAGAATTCTCTTCGGATGGTAGGGCTCCACCACATCCATGTACTTTAATGTGCCACTATAGAAGGCCATCGCGTGCACAACTCCATTATCCCTGTAATTAACATAAGGGTCCCAGGTGACCTAATCAAACATAAACAACCATAATTAGTAAACATAAACTAACTTTAACATTTACCAACAAGATTGGCTAAGTAACTCACCTCACTTGGCCGCAACCTCTCCAACGTTCTCCTTATGGACCCAACCTTGTCAATATTCATCACGGTCTTCTGCTTTTGAATCCATCTACAGACACGAGGTTGCACGTAGTCCATGTACTTTGCATTGGGTATGGCGAGCCCGAGTTTGAAATAGTCGTACACCCATCCCTGCAAATACATACAACGTCAGTTAGTGGGAAAATGCAAAACCTAATTCTAATTATTCAGAAAACAATGTAAGTTGATTTAAAAATATACCTCAAGTAATGCGAGGTAGCCGGCAATCTGAGAAACTTGTACTCTGGTGGCAACCCCAAGTGTCGGTACAAGTACGCTAGTGCAGCTGCACCCCCTGCATACTTTCCCACGTCATCCAAATCTTCTAGAAGCTTCAACAGCGCAATAGATACACAAGATCCACTCTTATCCGCAAAAAAGGTGCAAAATATTAGGTACAACAAGTACGCCCGGGCTGTGCATTCCACGGAGCGATAAGTAGCGTCACTCAAACCAGCTTTGGGGCACCATCGACTCTTCAACCAACATTTTCGCACTGTGAGCCCCTTGTTGATGTTCACTTCATCCTCAGCATCTTCAATGTTAACCCCAAGTAGTTTGGACACCGGCTTAATCGCATCCGAGCGAGATTCCCCGGTGTACCTCCCAAAGTTCTCAACTGCAACCACTTTGCCCGTCACATGAATTTTCAGGAGAATGCTCACATCCTCCAATGAGATCGGCATTTCACCAAATGGTAAGTGAAATGTGTTCGTCTCCGGCTGCCGCCGCTCCACAAAGGTCGATTTAACCTCCTTGTTAGCCTTGCGGTATGAGCAGTCTATCAGCGTATTCAACCCATACCGCTGGATAATCCTATAAAGGCCCTCGGTGTCAGGGTAACACAACTGTAAGTCTCATTCTTGGATCTGAGCACCGTGATTGATACACTTGAGTATTGGGCGATCCTACAACAACAAAAAACATTTCATCAGCTATATGAAAACCATAAGTTTTAAGTACTCCATTCAATGAAACTTTATGTACCTCATTGCTCAAAATCGTTAATGCGACATGATCTTTAAAGCTCTTCAGCAATGATCCATCTTAAGGACCACCGGGGAAAGGAGCACACATTTCCAATTGCTCTTGACACTCCCCTTCATTATGGCCACCTCCAGTACTCCCACCCACATTACGATCGGTACTAGTGGTGTCTGCTGGTGCTGATGAGTCACTACTACTAGACTCTGATGCATGAGCCTCATCTTCGCCTCGGGCAACTAGAAGATCTTTTTGTCGACGCATGTCAATGTTGGAACCCTCATCGTGCAATTGAACATTCTTTGCACGATTCCCAGCAGTCTTTCCCTTTCCCTTCACATCTACCTTCTCTTTCTCTTTCCGATAAGATGCGTATGGGGGGTCTCGGGCGCCTCGCCCACTATTACCCCTCTACACCTCAACACCAACCTCCTCCCTAGTCACCAGGGGGGTTTTGAACGAGCCATACCCGATAAGACTACAACATGTAAGCACCCGGAAACGAGAAAATAAGTAAAATTCAAAAAAAATAAGAACAAAATCTTCCATTTCTATAGTCTCGGTCAAGCAGGTTTGAGAAAAAAATTACAATCTCGGTGACGCATGACCAAGATAAAACAACAAGTCTCGGTAATGGACAACCGAGACAATTGGTTCATTCTCGGTTGTACATCACCGAGACTAACGCAACTATACACTTTAAATTACTCTCGGTATGTGGTGACCAAGAGCAATTGCAGCGTTACGCTACCTAAAACAATAATACATAAGCATAATCTCGGTTATGGATAACCGAGACAACAATGTGTCTCTCGTTACTATGTAATCGAGAGTTTATGTGCAACTAACCTTAAACTTAAATCTCGGCCATGGTTAGTCGAGATTGTTAGCATCTTCTCTGACCTGTGTGGCCGAGAAAAACGGGTTCGTAAATTTGCCTAACCTAGCAGACGAACCACACAAAACAAACAAAAATCGAACTATAATCTATCAAAATCGAGTTCAAACATACCTATAAGCTGCCGAATAAACGCCTCCTGTGAGATTGGTACCCTAAGACCGAGCTCTACAACATACCCAATGCAAACAACTCGAGATCTCTGAATATGGAAGAAAACCCCTACTTGAATGAGCCACAAAACAGAGGAGATGCTCAAACTGGTTATCAAAGATCAATGAACCAACGCCTCCTCTGAGATCTCTGAAACATATCGAAATCGGAATTTGGTGGTGGGGTGCACTTGGGGGCAATTTCGAGATTTCATTCAAATGTTTTGGGTGCCTTTGGTAAACAACTTGGTGCCTTCAATAGTGGCGTGCCTTCATTAATTGGTGGGGTGCCCATAACGGCGCTCTTTGGTTTATGTGGTGCATCGTGTCGCGCCTATCTTTCATTCTTGGATAATATTATTTATTTCATATTTAATTCGCTCCTAACGGCTAGACGAGAGCCATTGGTACTCTCAACTCATCTATCAATCAATCAGTTGTGTGCTTCCCCCTTTCCAGTCAATCTGCTAGCCACCCGTGAACAATTAATAGAAAGAATTTGAGCAGTTTGGGGGGCTTGTAGAGCAGTACAACCTAGCTCAGCTCTGAATTTGAGCAGTTGTGTGGTGCGATGGGGTTAGATGATGCTGATTATGGGGTTAAAGCATGGGGTTTCCGCTGTTTGATGAGGAGAAAACAGGTGGATTCGGTTCGTAAGGCGAGGGCAGATTCTCGACACCAGTTGGTCAAGAGACTCACTTCTCTTCAGCTCATTGCAATTGGTAATTCTCTGTAGCTAAACATTGTGTTTTTAGTTCGTCCAAAAAAACATTGTGTTCTTAAAAAGCTATTATATATGTTAAGTGCTGCTTATGAGGATGTTTTTGGCTTTGATCCTTTTTACGCTCCATGGAATTTTGTTGTTTCATTTTGGTTATGTTTTTTTTTTATGTCACATGACGGGTGTGGTGGAGTGGCAACGACATGAGTGCTAAGGCACCGACTGAGGCAGAGTTCTAGAGTTTGAGTCATGGGTAGCTCCATTATTTCCTTGAGTTTCTCGAGAGCTATAGGTTGGTGCGCTCGACATGGGATTAGTTTCGGTTGGATACCCATGGTAATAATAAAAAATGGTTTTTATTTTTTTAATCTGATCTTTGCGTTTGTTTTTCATTCATCAATTGTCAGATGCAGCAGATGGGCAATTTTAGATTCTCCTTTTGATCCTAGTGGATCTTTTTATTTATTTATCTACCATGGAGTGTAATATCTCTAGATAAAGGACATGCCTTCAAATGGTCTCGCTCCAGGTCTTGGCTTGGCCTGAAAAACCCAAGCTTTCATCAAAGATAAAAGTTTTCTTTAATATCTTGAGTCTATTTCGTATTTCCATTGGTCTTGATGAAGTTATGGTTATTGATTAGCAGAATTTGAACAGGGTTTAATGGGTATTGCTTTGAAGCATCTTAGCAGCCAGAAGTATAGAGAGTTGAAGCAATTCTTCGAGTAGCGAGGAGCAAAATGGGACAACTGTCAATGTAGCAACTAGCACTCCGGTCTCATATCCATTTAGGAACATCTTCCAAAGTCATGTTATGATGTTTTGATCCACCATGGAGGCAATTTTCGGATGTTATCCTATCAATACAAGAGCAAGCTTCTTTTATCCTGCAAGGCTTGAATCATGGGAATGATCATTGAGTTAATGTTTTATATCCAATGCGGATCTTAGTTCATTGAGCTTCAGTTTTTCCTGTAGATGATTTGGGCATTTCTGCATTATAGAACACATATATCATATGAAAGCAAGTCGAAGTCCCTTCATATGTTCCCTCGGATTTTAGATGAGTCATTTTTATGAACACCATGAGGAATGTAAGCTGTAGAAACTTTATCCTTCCATGTATCCTTAGAAATAGTACTTTTATCAAAGAGTTTGCTTCCAACAGGGTGCATAAAACATAACTTGCTGGAAATTGAATGTTTATGTGAAGTGTTGAATTGAAGAGGCGCATGAGACCTTTATTGGAATTGATGCTTATGTGAAGAGTTGAAGTTAAAGTTCAGCCTGCATTGGAAATGCAATGAACTTCTTCATTCCAAATAAAAACTACTGGCTCCTTTAAGTTGAATGTGTTAATGTATATGTGGGTATTAGGATTTGGCCCGTTTGACCCATTTACATGTAACTATATATATTGACCTAATTGGTCCTAGAATAATCAATTCGGTGTTTCTCCCAAATCCTAACAGAATGGATGTTCACATCAACGGCACAAAAATAGATTTCATAAATAGCATCACAAAGTTGATCCAACAACAGAATGACTATTTATGTTGTGTGAAAGAAACACCTAGGCAACCGAAAATATGTACTTCTTGCACTTCATATGAGGAGCAAAGTGGTAATTATGCCCTCTCTCTTGGGGCAATATTCTAGTAATAAAGATCTAGAATGTTGCATCAATGTTTATTTGATTTGGAATTGAGAGCCCTGGTTACCAATATAAGTGTAACACATGGCCATTTTGTTAGCGTCGATGCAAAATTTGTTTCTCACTTGTGATCTTCCACGAAAAACTTAAAGTCAAGAAATGAGAGGAGAAGATTTTCAACTTATCGAAGAAAGAACATTGATATTTCTTTCACATGAACTCTCAAATTTATGAATATGTACGCAAAAAAATACTGAAAACCAACCATCCCAATAAAGAGCAGATCGGGGTATGACCAAGTCAAGTTACTCTTGCCATTGATGTATGTATATATATGTATTTTGAGAATACGTCTTAAAAGATCAATGGTTAATAATGGCTCGGATGGGTGTTCACTTCTTCCCTCGTGGCTAGCTCTTGTGTTGTCATGCATTAGAGAAATAGAATATGAAAATGAGAGGGTGGTAAAAAGAAAAGAATCGAGTGGAAGAAAATAACAATTCTGAATTAGGAAGAAGGTCAAAAATGAAAAAAAAACTCTCATTTGCAGTTTGTTTACTTTTTTATGAACAGGATTTTGATTTCCATGGTTAGGTGTTGGATCAACTATTGGAGCTGGAGTTTATGTTCTTGTGGGAACAGTAGCAAGGGAGCATTCAGGACCTGCCCTTACTATCTCCTTTCTAATAGCTGGGATCGCAGCTGCTTTTTCAGCATTTTGTTATGCAGAACTTGCTAGTCGCTGCCCATCTGCTGGAAGCGCATATCATTATTCCTACATATGTGTTGGAGAGGGGTAATTCAAAGTTTTCTCTATCTGCATGTTTTGAAGTATATTTGTGATTCTTGTGTATTTTGTTTCACTTATTTATCCCTTTAGTTTATGAAATTTATCTATAACATATCATATTTGAAAGGATTCTTGTCCAGTAACAAGTGGCATGGAAAATGACCAAGTTCTACTACTTGTCGAGTTTCTTAACAGTCAACCAGGCATGTGGAAATGCCCTAGCTGCTCTCTTAATGGCGTGATAATTCTTTCCAACCTTTAGATTTTTTTAGTTTTTTTTGTCCTTGGAGTTATATTCTTTATTTACCCATTTGGTGAATGTTTTTATATCTTAAATGATCGACAATATGAGGGTTAAGTGGATCTGCGCTAGTGACAGATAAAGTGATATTGCAAAATTGGTTCAAAATCGTGTAGTTGTCTATTCATAGGCATCTCTATTCAACTCAAGCAACCATGGGCATGTCAAAAATTTCTAAGGCTTCTTATTGTGGTAAATGAAAACTTCTCAACCCAAAATAAAAACAAAATATTGTAAGTAAGCGAACAAAAAAAAACAGCATTTCATTAAATGAATTCATGAATATTGCATTATCCAAGGGCTTGAAAATAAAATTTACTTGAGTGGCACCATTAATTGGAAGAGTCAAACACTTCTAAGTAGGAAATGTCATACAATGGGATTGAAGTTAAATTTTGGAGAAGCAGTGGCAAGTTGAGGCTAGATTAGTCCTAATAGGTTTCAAGCCTTTTGAGACTAGAGCAGTATAACTGTACTTCGAAACAAACTCTTGTAGCTCCATATCTATAACAACAACAAAGCCTCAATCTCAAATTAGTTGGGGTCGGCTACATGGATCAAACTCTTCCATTGCGCTCGATTTAGTTACCTCCATATCTATGCTTTGAATAAATTACTAATGAATTGAGTGATGTTTGCTAAGATAAACTACGTTGAGCACTTTACCAAATCTATTTATTGCTCCATCATCTTTTTCCCTGCCCCTCTAGTGTTTCTCAAACTCTTACTATACTTTAAGTTGAGTTTTTGAATCCCCCATGCCATGGGAACTCCTCAAAATGTGTTATGCATTAAATGTTTTGTGCAGTTATGACTCATAGATTAATGTGTTGGATTAATATCAGAGAACCAATTTGGTTTCATGCCTAGGAGGTCAACTATGGAGGTGATTTTCCTTGTAAGAAGATTGTTATAAAAATATGGAGAAAAGAAAAAAGATCTTCATATAGCATAGATTTAGAAAAAAACATATGATAGGGTCCCTAGAGATGTTCTTTGGTGGGTTCTAGAAAGAAAAAGAGTGCATGCTAGATACATAGACACTATTAAGGATACGTATGATGGAGTAGTAACGAGTATAAAGACATTTGGAGGAGCTACAAAAGAATTTCCCATTACGATAGGACTACATCGAGGATCGGCTTTAAGCCCATATCTATTTACTTTAGTTCTGGATGAACTAACTAGACATATTCAAGAGGATATACCATGGTGTATGCTATTTGCGAGATGATATTGTCTTAGTAGATGAAACAAAAGATGGAGTGAATAGGAAATTAGAACTCGTAGGAATACATTAGAATCTAAAGGCTTTAAGTTGAGTAGGACGAAAACCGAATACATGCACTTTGTGAGTTTAGAAACACTCACATCGAGATGGCGGAGTGGTAAAATTAGGGGAAGTAGAAGTTCCTAAGGTAAACCACTTTAGATACCTAGGATCAATCATACAAAATGATGGTAACATTGAGAATGATGTCACACATAGAATTCAAGTTGGATGGAAGAAATGGTGGAGTGCAACATGGGTGATTTGTGATCGAAATGTTTCTACTAAGTTAAAAGGAAAATTTTATAGGACCGCAATTAGGCCAGCTATGCTCTATAGAAGTGAATGTTGGGCGGTAAAGCAACAACAATTACATAAAATGAACGTAGCAGAAATGAGGATGCTTAGGTGGATGTGTGGTAAAACTCGAAAAATAGAATAAGAAATATATAAATTCAAAGACAAGTAGGAGTAGCACCAATTGAAACAAAGATTAGGGAAGGGCGGTTGCGGTGGTTTGGTCACCGGCAAAGACGGCCTACAAATGCCCCAACTAGAAAACTTGACTCAATAGAAACTGTAGAAATTCGACGAGGTAGGGGCATACCAAAGTTAACATGGGATGCATTAATTAGGAGGGAGTTGAATGGTTTGAAAAGCTCACCATCAATTGCACTTTATTAACGATATTGCTTTTAACTGCTGCAACGTATTAGGGACATCGACATTCAATTATCTATTTTTCGTTATTATGTTTCTTGCTCTTTAAGTTATCCTTTAGTTGTTGATAAGTTAGATTAGGATACAAGTTTCTATTTTTTAGGATAAGAGTTTTATTCCAACTTTAGTTCTTGTTACTTAAGTGTATTAAAATACACGTGCAAATCTGTTTTTATATAGATCGCAGCATCAAGAAATAAAAGAACCTGATTTCACATCTTGTTTATATAGTTTAGTTTTTCTTCTCTCCTCTATTCAATTTTACTTCTCTTTGATTTTCTCCAACAAATTGGTATCAGAGCCCTTATTTTCTTAAGGGACTTGTGGTTGAGAGAAACTTTTTTTTCTGCATCCAAGAACTTCCATGGATTCAGATTCAATTCTTGAAAAGCCTTTCACCTCGCTTGCACCACCGGTGTTCAATGGTGAGGGTTATCATATATGGGCAGCCAGGATGGAGGCACATCTGGAGGCGAATGATCTCTGGGAAGCCGTTGAGGAAAACTACGAAGTTCTTCCTTTACCCGCAAATCCAACAATGGCGCAAATCAAGTATTACAAAGAGAGAAAGTCAAGAAAATCTAAGGCAAGAGCTATGTTATTTGCTGCAGTATCTTCTGAAGTCTTCGTAAGGATTATGTCATTAAAGTCAGCCTTTTAAGTATGGAACTACCTAAAGAAGGAGTACGAAGGAGATGAAAACATCAAAGGAATGAAGGTTCTTAACTTAATCAGAGAATTTGAGCTTCAGAGAATGAAGGACTCGAGAGGCAGTGAAGGAGTATTCTCGATAGATTACTTGGAATCGCGAATAAAGTGAGATTACTCGGTTCTAAATTTTCGAGACTCTAGGATTGTGCAAAAAATCCTTGTAACCACCCCTAAGCAAGGTTTGATGCTACTATTTCATCACTTGAAAATACAAGAAATTTGGCCAACGTTAGTTTGGTGGAATTGTTGAGTGCTATGCAAGCACAGGAACAAAGAAACCTCATCGATCCGAAGGGTCTGTTGAAGGTGCATTAGGCTGCGAGAGCTAAATTCAGTCAAGGACAAAAAGGGAAGAAAGTTGAGAAGAACAAGAAAGGAAATTCAGGTTTTGATTCTCCTAACACTAATAAGGGAACAAAATATGATTGTCCTCCTTGTAAGCACTGTGGAAGAAAGGGTCATCACCCTTCTAAATGTTGGAAGCGACCGGATCAACAATGTGAGAAATGTCAGAAGATGGGACATCATCAGAAAATATGTAGAAGCAATCCACAACAAAGACAAGTGACTCAAGTCAATCTTCAACAAAAGAATGTTGCACAAGTTGCAGATCAAGAAGAGGATGAGCATCTTTTTGTTGCATCTTGTTTTGCAACAAGTAGTACAAGTGATAAGTGGCTTGTAGATAGTGGTTGCACAAACCACATGACTTTCGATCGAGACCTCTTCCGAGAATTAGACACTTCTGTAACCTCCAAAGTTCGAATTGGCAATGGCGAGTACCTTGCGGTCAAGGGAAAAGGCACAGTTGAAATTGAAAGTATTTTAGGTACAAAACTAATCAAAGATGTATTATTTGTACCTAATATAAGCCAAAACTTGTTAAGTGTTGGCCAACTTCTTGAGAGAGGTTTCAAAATAATCTTTGAAAACAATCAATGTTTGATCAAAGATTCGAAAGGTGAAGATGTGTTTAAAGTTAACATGAAGGGGGAAAACTTTGCATTAGATCCTTTGGAGGAGGAAAATGCAGCCTATTCAGCCATGAAAACTAATGCAGAATTGTGGCACAAAAGGCTTGGACACTTCAATCATAAAGTTTGTGATGACTTTGCAGAAGAAGAATATGATTCAAGGACTTCCTCATCTTGAACTAGATATTCGAGATTGCATTGCTTGTCAACAAGGAAAGCAAACAAGACTTCCCTTTAAACAGGCAACCTGGAGAGCCACTGAGAAGTTGAAGCTGATTCATACTGATGTGTCTGGACCTTATAATACTCCATCTTTAAATGAGAGTAAGTATTTCTTAATTTTCATTGATGATTACTCAAGAATGTGTTGGATCTATTTTCTTAAATTCAAATCAGAAGTTGCTGGTGTGTTCTGGAAATTCAAGCAATGGATTGAAACACAAAGTGGTCACAAAATTCAAGTCTTGAGATTAGATAATGGCAAGGAATATACCTCAAATCAGTTCAATCTATTTTGTGAAGAAGCTGGAATTGAACATCAACTCACTGCTCCATATACTCCACAACAAAATGGAGTTAGTGAGAGGAAAAATCGTACCATAATGGAGATGGCCAGATGCTTGATGTTTGAGAAGAATTTGCCGAGAGAGTATTGGGCAGAAGCATCACATACTTTAGATCTTTCTTCTAAATAGGTTTGCTACAAAAGCGATAGTTGGAAGAACTTCATATGAAGTATGGTTTGGATTCAAACCTTTTTTGAAAAATCTCAAAGTATTTGGATGTCTTTGTTTTGTTTATGTTCCTCAAATTAAAAGGGACAAACTAAACAAAAAGCGAGAAAAAGGGATCTTTATAGGTTATAGCCTAACTTCTAAAGCATACTGAAATTTTCCAACCAAACACCAAGAAAATTCGATCGACAGAGATGTGTATTTCATGGAAAATGATGAGTGGGATTGGAAAAGAAAGCATCCAATTTCGAACCTATCCATGTTTCAAAATTACATCTCAATCCAGGATGAGTTGGTTGATGATGTACCGATTAGAGGTATGAGATCACTTTCCGAAATTTATCAATCATGCAATGTAGCTTTACTTGAACCTTCAAACTTTTGGGAAGTCAAAAGATTCAAGATGGGTTCTTGCCATGGAGGAGGAGATAAGCATGATTGAGAAAAATCAAACTTGGCAATCGGTGAAAAGGCCTCGAAGATAGAAAAGTGATAGGCGTAAAATGGGTGTTTAGAACTAAGTTTGAATCTGATGGTTCAATCAACAAGCATAAAGCTAGGCTTGTTGTGAAAGGCTATGCTCGATTTTTGGTGTTGATTGGAGGAGATAAGCATGATTGAGAAAAATCAAACTTGGCAACCGGTGAAAAGGCTTGAAGATAGAAAAGTGATAGGCGTAAAATGGGTGTTTAGAACTAAGCTGAATCCTGATGGTTCAATCAACAAGCATAAAGCTAGGCTTGTTGTGAAAGGCTATGCTCAGATTTTTGGTGTTGATTTTTCTGATACTTTCGCTCCTGTTGCTAGATTGGAGACAATCAGGTTGTTGCTTGCAATAGCCGCACAAAAGAGCTGGAAAGTTTATCAACTTGATGTCAAATCAACTTTCTTGAATGGCTTATTGGAGGAGGAGATCTATGTAGAGCAACTTTGAAGGATTTGTTGCAAAAGGAAAAGAAGATGATGTGTACCTTCTTAAGAAGGCCTTGTATGGCTTTGAAACAAGCTCCAAAAGCCTGGTATAGTAGAATTGATGAGCACTTGACGGAGTTGGGTTTTAACAAAAGCCTCAATGAATCGACTCTCTACATCAAAGGTGATGAAATCAGTTTTGTAGTTGTTTCACTTTATGTTGATGACTTGTTGATCACAGGAAGTAATGAAGAACTTGTGAGAAAGTTCAAAGAAGAAATTATGCAAACTTTCGAGATGACAAATCTTGGAGAGATGTCTTACTTTCTAGGGATGGAAACAAAACAAAAGAAAGGAGAAGTCTTCATTTGTCAAAGAAAGTATGCCAAGGAGATTTTGAAGAAATTTAGAATGGATGAATGCAAGAGTGTTGATACTCCCATGTGTCAAAAAGAGAAGCTATGCAAAGAAGACGAAGCTGAAAAGGTTGATGAAACCTACTATAGAAGCTTAGTAGGTTGTCTTATGTATCTAACTGCTACAAGGCCTGATATCCTATATTCCGTAAGTCTATTATCTAGATTTACAAATTGTGCGACTGAAACGCATCTCAGAGCCGCTAAAAGAGTCCTTAGATATGTGAAGGGGACATTGAATTATGGAATCAAATTTTGTGCAAGTCAGAATTATGTGTTGCATGGCTACTCTGACAGTGATTGGGCAGGCTCACTTGATGATATGAAAAGTACATCTGGTTATTGTTTCAAGTTTGATTCAGGAGTGTTCTCTTGGAGTTCTAAAAAGCAAAGTACAGTGGCTCAATCAACATCAGAAGCTGAATTTATCGCAGCAACAACAGCTGCAAATCAGGCTTTATGGGTAAGGAAAATGTTAGAAGATTTACATTTGAAGCAAAAGGAATGCACATAGTTGTTTGTTGACAATCAAGCTGCCATCGCTATCTCTAATAATCCTGTTTTTCATGGGAAAACAAAGCACTTCAACATCAAATTATTCTTTCTTAGAGAAGTGCAGAAGAAAGGTTCAGTTAATTTGAAGTATTGCAAGTCTGATCTTCAACTAGCTGATATATTAACAAAACCTCTGTCAAGAAGCAAGTTCGAATTTCTTAGAGAAAAGCTTGGAGTTTGCAAACCAACCAAAGCAAGGAGGAGTATTAACGATATTGCTTTTAACTCACAACGTATTAGGGACATCAACATTCAATTATCTATTTTTCGTTATTATGTTTCTTGCTCTTTAAGTTATCCTTTAGTTGTTGATAAGTTAGATTAGGATACAAGTTTCTATTTTTTAGGATAAGAGTTTTATTCCAACTTTAGTTCTTGTTACTTAAGTGTATTAAAATACACGTGCAAATCTGTTTTTATATAGATCGCAGCATCAAGAAATAAAAGAACCAGATTTCACATCTTATTTTTCTTCCTTTTATATAGTTCAGTTTTTCTTCTCTCCTCTATTCAATTTTACTTCTCTTTGATTTTCTCCAACACACTTAATCGAGCACAATGGAAAAGTTTGATCCATGTAGCCGACCCGAGTTAATTCGGGACTGAGGGTATGTTGTTGTTGTTGTATTAACATCCAATGGTTGTAAGTGATGTTCTCATGGCATAAATATTATTATGGTTCCCATGATAGTAGAACCCTATATATATGTATATGTATTGTGAAGCCTACTACTATACTATTGATATAGATATAGTCGGTATAATGGCTTTGTTGAATTCAACATTCTTAATTCTAATTGTTTCCATTGCGATTATCGGAGAACGCATGAGGATATTTCCTACACGAATGAAAGAAATTGTGAAAAGGATATTGGAAGGCTGGGAAAGTTTGTTAGTTCGTAAAGAAGGGATTGTACTTCTACAAAAATTAGTCTTGAAACCTACGTATCAAGGTTATCTAACTTAAAAAAAGTTACCCAGGTTTTATGTCACTTGTATTCATTTGGCCATTATAGGAATCTAAGGTTTCAGGATGTGTGTTCTTTTTTATGTGGATTTTTTCTTCAGGAAGCTAAGAAAGTACTCTAGGTTACAATAGTTTAAAATCTTAGTATAGGTTGACAATATCTAGATCAAAACTCTTGAAATTCGAAAGAGGCTCGAATTTGTTTAGGATTATCTCAATTACGAAAATCCTATCATGATGAAAAGATTGGCTTTAACAAGGAACTTGTAAAATTTTAAAAAAGGCTCGAATCTGTTTAGGATTATCTCAATTATGACGAATCTATCCTGATTCTTAATGAAAAGATTGACTAGGAACTATAATATATTAGGCAAATGACATGACATGGATTCTTGTAAAGTGTTCTTTTGGAATTTTTGAAGTCAACAATTGATTGCTAAATTCATTTCCTTAGTCTGTAGGGTTGATTTCTTACAGTGAATTATTTTTGTCGTGTCATTGATACCAGAGTTGCCTGGATAATTGGTTGGGCTCTCGTTTTGGAATATACAATTGGTGGTGCTACAGTTGCCAGAGGCATATCACCAAACCTGGTATCTTGATTACATAATATTTCTCGTATTGATGTTTTCGTTTCCTAGCTTTTATGGCCTACATGAAGAGGAAAAAATCCTTTATTAATTGATATATGTGTTGGTTGAATTAATGGTTGGCTTTAATATGTAATTGTACTTGTAGCTTGTGTTTTATTGATCATTATTTTGTGTGTAACATGTAAGTTGTAACCTGAATTTTATTGCATAGAATGACATGTTACTAATTACTAATCAATAAAGAAATTCTATGAGTATTCTTAAAACCTGATAGCGTAGACATCCCTGAGAAAAAACATTCTTATTGTTGGGATTTTGGCTCAATTCTGATTTTTGTTTTAGTTAATTAAAAAGTCTAGTGTTTTACGAAAGTTTCTAATTGTGTCATGTATTTATTTTTGAGTCGCGCTATAGGCATCCCAACCTTGCATAAGGGCACCCCATTAAGGGCACAAAACCGTTTTATGAGGGCACCCAATTTTTTTGGTGAATGCCCTAAACTACCCTTACTCTCAACCAACACATCACACCACTAAAATCGATAAAACAAACAAAGAAATCGTTCATTTTTCACTTTTAAGTTCATTTTTGTAGCTCATTAATTTGTTTTTTTTCGTTTTGGATGTTGTTCATTGGAATTTAGCCATCACGGGATGGTTTTTTGTGATTCCCATGTTGTTCGGTTACACAGGGTCAAGAGTCGTGAGGTGGTCTTGGTCATGTTTTGTCGAGACCCGTATTTAAGTGTTGGTCTATACCAACCGACACCCAAATTTGGTGGTCAGACGCCCAACTCAATGGGTGACCACCGAAACTAGACAAGTGGTCTCGGTGGCTTTGTGGCAAGACATGTGTGTATGTCTCGGTTGACACCAATAGACACAACAGTCTATGTCTCGGTCCTGTGTGTCCGAGACCATTGGTTTGGTTATTTCCCACCGAAACTTGAAACGTAGTGTCCGCTATTATCAATCGACATAAAGACCTATATCTCGGTCCTGTGTGTCCGAGACAATCGTGTACGTTTGTCTGAGACAATCACGTACGTTCGTGTGTACTCTTTGATCGAAAAAATCGATGTTCGGCCGACGACGGAGCTAGTGGTTTCAGTTGGAAAATGATGGGCGACGAAGATGGTGGGCGGGAATGTTGAGGGACGTGGGGCAAATGAGTGAATCAATTGTTTCAGAGGGGCAACTATGTGATTTCCATCAAGGGTAAACTAGGAAGAGACCACTAATTCACAAAAATGGGCGCCCTTATGCAAGGCTGTACCTATAGCGCGACTCTTATTTTTTGACAATGCCTTTTATATTTTTTTTTATTCTAATTAGAAAGTATGCTTATGTGAGTGTCTACACATAGACCCCATGGTTAGTTTGTTAAACACAAGTTTTTGATTGATTGAATAGAGCTTGTAAGTTTTGATTGATTGGATGGAGTTTATGAGTTCGTGTGTTTTGTGAGATCAATTGGTCTTTCCGGGCGTGTGCTTTGGCCCAACACTTATAACTTGAAAACGCAAACATCCAAATTAAAGATATGACCAACAACAAGAAATGTAGCAAAAGCAGCAATACCTTTCCAACAATGTTAATAATATTACAAAATGTTCCAAATACTTCAATTTATATGTGATCCAAGCTCCAGTTTCCTAATCTGAATTCTGTATACTTCAATATTTATTGTCCTTCCTTTTTTTGTTTACTTGAATGTAAACAGCCTTCAATATTTCTCTAGTCTCCTCCAGCTAATTAAAGGTCCACCGTCACCTAATCTACAACAAAATATCCAAACCCATGAGAGAGGGAAATTCTAAGGAATCAAACTATCATATAAGGAAAATAGTGTTGCAATGCTCTTACACGACGATTCTAAGGAATAAACTAGTGAGCATTGGATTGTAAACTATCGAATTTTCTTGTCACGACATGTATTTAAAAGTTAAAAATTATAAATATTTACTGCACAGAGTAAGAAGATAACATAAAAAAGAACTGTAAGTGGAAGCATGCGATAATTTATAAACATCCTACCTTCTTCGGTTTCACTAATTCCATTCTTCTTCGCTTCAAGGTCAATTGATATGTGGAGGCCAATTTTGTGTACAAATGAGGGCCTCCAGAGTCTATGAATTCAATGAACTATGGAAAGGACCCAAAGTCCGACAATAAGTACTAAATGCTAGCTTTGATGCAAATGTGGAGATTGGCACTGCCAACACATCTTAAGCCATAGGCGATGGTGTTGCTGTTGATCTCTCTATGCTTATAATTAGTGCATTTCGACTCCTAATGGTAGTAGGTCAAGCTAGGTTTACTTAATCCCGTAAATGTGTTTTCATTACCTCATTGACGACATCTATTCAATACAACACATGTCGCGGAGAGGTCTGTTTAACATAAATGAATTGTAACTAAAGTTCTTCAATTGAAAAGAGTCTTGGTCTGCTAATCAGTTGTTCTTACGGTGCTACCTGCTCAATATCTAGAGTCAACTGCCCTGACTACTCTAAATTGATTTCCTTAGGGCTTATTAGGTGATAGTGTTTCACCTAACTTTGATCGAATTCGATGTTTTCCATCGAAACCATTAAAAAAGAGACAAAATGCTCCAACATGTCACCCAAGGTTTGAAAAATCGACAAACTTCCCCGAACTTCGATGGAAGTTTGTCAATAATGAAAATGGGGAAGCGTAACTATAAGGCGATGTAAAACTTGCAAAGTTATGCCTGAAACTTCGACATGTTTCACCTAACTTTGATTGACTTCGATGTTTTCCATCGAAACCATTAAAAAAGAGACAAAAAATGCAAGAATTCGAAGAAATCACCGAAGTATTTGGGGAAGTTGTCGAAGTTACCCCTAAATAAAATAAAGTTTGAAAATTAACTTCTTTTCACATCAATTAGCAAATAAGGTCAAAATTTATCATATAAAGCAATATAAAAACAAATATTAATGTCGCATGTGTTGCGAATTGGGTGTTTATTGCAAAATAATTATTTTAAACAATTGTATTGTGATTATTATGCATTATTGTTGTATGATTTAGTATATTTCTAACATGTTTAAGGAGAAATTTGAGTTGTCTAGCATTTAAAGTGAAATTTCATAAACTTCCATACACTGGCGAATTTTTGTAGAACTTCCCTCGTCAAAGTTAACTTCCTCGAATTACTTTCGAATTTTAAGTGAGCTAAGCTTAAGGCGAAGTTGAAGTTTTAAACCTTGATGTCTCCCAACAGAAGATCATAACTTCCCTAGTAAAGTTGCTTGCATTGTTGGAAGAAAAACTTTGCATCCACATAATGGAAAAAGGAGAAGAAAAGATTTATCATCTTTAGCACATTCTAATTCAAATACAAAAGATAATTGCACTGTCAAAATGTAACTCCATGTATTGCCATTTGCATAATAAAAATAATGTAAGTCATCCTTCTACCTTGAAACTGACTTTGTTTTTCTAACATGACTTAGTTTGTTTACATGTCCTTTCCAAGTTGCTAGTCTCAACTAAACCTACACCTACACCTACACCCTTCACACTCCCACCTATACCATACACATAAAAAAGAAAAAAAAAAAAGGAAAAGGAAGAAAATATCTTGGCGCTCACATCTCAAGATCCAAAAAGGAAAAAAATAATGCACGTCACAGCTCAAGAACATTATGCTCAGTAGTAATAGAGGGATCTGGCTTGGAGGAAGAGCAAGGTGGCGATGGGTGAGATTAGATATCAGTGGTCAGAGTTCTGAAAAAACGCTTTTGAAGGTGTGCAACAACATAGCTTGTAGGTTTCCGATGTTGATTTGAAGTATAGATCATATCGATTGCAAAAAGTGTCAATGAAATGGATAGATATCATCACTCATCAAAACAAGGGCAGCAGAGGGAGATCATAATGATTAGGGGAGACCAGAAACAAAGGAGGGGACTATCGTTTGTGACAGCACCAAAGGCAAAAGTGTTGATTGTTGAGCATTAGCGAGGGTGATACTGTGGGTTTGAACTTTAAACCATTTAGGTTTAGGTCGCATAATGAAAAGGGCAACCATTTTGCCTTTTCAAATAGGACAAGTCGGGAATCTTATGTGCAAAATTATATTGGCACAAACTAGACCCATTTATAGTTTGGCATTGTGGGTTAAAACCAAATATTTGTCCACCTAAACATAGGAACTAGGAATCGACTTGACCTGCATTTAATTGGGCACGTAAGGTTTATTGAGTTGGGTTTGTGAGTTGTGAGTTGCCTGCTTATGCTACATTTCTGATAGGTATCAATGGGAATAAGGGGATTCATATTATGCTCAGGGATATAATAATACTTATTGGATATTTTAGTACATTTCTAATGATTTCTCTGAGGGTTTTGAGCGAGATAGACTTATCAAAAATCTATCAAACTGTTCTTTTTTCGCTGTTGTTCTCCATTTGTGATCATTAAATGCTTGTTCCTGAGTCCTGTTAAATTAGTATCAGAGCTATTGCGATCCAATAAAATCAATAGAGGATGGAGCACGTTTGGAGAAAATGGAGAAAGAACTCGAAGAAATGAAGATGTAATTGCAGAAGGTACCAAATATCGAGAACACGTTGAAAGGATTGTTGCAAGACCTTGTTGTCCTAATGATGGAAGAAATCCGACATTCAATTCAACCCTTGTCAACATCTGCCCCCAAGGTTTTGTGCAATGTGAAGGAGGTGGAGAAATTGATGAAGACATCAAATGATGTTAGTGATCAATTTGCTCCTCAAATTGCCAATATTTGTCTTCTACCAAGTTCAATGGAACCACAAATTGACATGGAATCAAGCGATCAACCTTCTTTGAAGGTTAAGTTGGATTTAACAATCATCAACTGCGCTGTATTCAGATCCAATTGCTTAGAGTCTCCAGCTCCTCTGGGTTGTCCGACATAGAACCCCCAAGGGAATGGGCTTTGTTCGATCTCTACCATTCTCATTTAAGCTGAAACACATACCTCCAATGATTCCATGAGAAATTCAACACCATCTAATACCTCAACCACTGCCCTTACTCACGCCCCTTGACGCGTGTAGAATGCGTCAAAAATATAATCCCGATGAGATTACCAAGTACCACAAGTACTGCAGTAGTGGCAAGCACGTGGTCGATCCACGAAGATCAAGGTTTCCAACTTAGGCTAGCAAACAAGAAAGTAAATCGAGGGATTTGAAAATGTTGTTTTCAAGAGTTCACCAAAAACAGAGAATTAAAGCACTTTGTAAGGAAAGCAATCAAAGAAAGGTAACCTAAACCCTCGGTATCTCAAACTTCCTCAATTGGCATATTCAACCCTATGGTCATCAATCTATGTAAAGCATTAAATTCAAAGGTATTCTAGAGTAGCCATATAACCAAGTGCGCACCCTGTTCCTCGTTTTCCTCTAAGTGATAGTCAAGGTACGACCGTTGACTACTCTAGTCAAACGTATAACCCTAGACTCAAGTGAATTGGGTTTAACACGATGACGCAATGGGGTTTGTGAAAACACTGAACCTAGACAATCGAATCATTGGTGCGTCTAATTTAGCCTAGATCCCTAAGATACTTGACCGGTCTCAAAAGGGTTAAATCAATCGGTATGGTCAGTTGCCACTTATGTGGTCTTCTTGCATAAGTACGGATGCGTACGACTCACTTGCAATAATCAATGTTTAACCCTAATTAATCAAGCAATACCAAAGAGAATAAAACACCAAAGAAATGCAATTAAATTAAATTAAATTTAATCTCGCATAGGTTTGATGCCAAGAGAGTCGTTTGATCCACCCCCGGTCTAGATTAATAGAGTTTAGCCAGACATGATGATGGAAAACTTCAAGTTCTTCAAGTTCTTTCGTAAACAATGGATGGGAACCTTGAATTCCCGAGTTTCTATTTATATAAAACCTGAAAATTCTATTTCAAAACGGAATTCCTAAAAATTTAGGCAAATCTGGGCTTTCTCATTCCATGTCGCGAGTCACGCCGTGGGCAGGAATCATAAAACGTAGACGGTGACATGGATTTCTGGTGGCTGCTGTGGGGTGCTAAACGGGGTCGTGAAGGGCTGGAATCCAAGCCGTGACCTTAGACTTAAAATGTGGACCACTACCTGGATCTCTGCCACTCTTGTGTCCTTCCTTCATTCCATGCCGTAAGTGCTTGATTCCATACCGTGGCCTTGTGTATTAAACATGAATGGTGACATGGATCACTGTTTTCTTCCTTCCTTTGATTGCCTTGTCCAATTCTTCTAGTATTTGCACCAATTTTTCACTTTGAGTCTTGATACTTGTAAATCACACAAATGAGAGAATGTTACCACTAAATAGAGATTTATGGTTCAAAATCATACTAAACACTATATTATATAATGTCTAATTATACAGTTATCAAACACCTCCAAACTTAGACTTTGCACGTCTCGAGTAAAGGAATGCATGACAACACACCCTACTACTAAACAAACTAGACTCCTAATAAATTCATTAGCTAAATAACAACTAACCCACCCTATACCCGATTCCAAGTTTAGCGGAGTTTCCTTTGGTTCAAATGCCACTGAATCAACCATCCCCTTAAAGAGGTTCGGAGTTAAGATTCGTCTAGAAACAGAACCCAAACATCAATAGAAATCACACTTCAAAGAACTAGACTCGGTCAAGACAAAGGGCGTTTACTACTCAAGAGCTTTCTGGGCCTCTACACTCAAGCACGCAAGTTTACAATTTCTGAAAAAATTAGTGCTTCAACACTCAAGAGGGTACCATAGGCGAGATATGCAGCCACACTCTCCACTATTGTAGATTTAGCACAATTAGGGGTCAATTGGTCTTTCAAGTAGGTTGTAATGGTCGTACCAAGGAAAGGATATAAGGAAAATGCGAACGTTAGAAAAGTTCGAATCAACTTTACTATAAGCATTGAGAGCTAGCACACACAAGGAGTTTACATAGATACACATAACACTTTCAATTTGTATTCCTCCCTTTTTTCCAACCACCAATTCTTCATTTTGGCTCTTTTTATTGAATTATGTCTCAAAATGATGAATTTTTCATTGAATTCAAAGCTTAATTCATATTTCTTTTCTTTGAAGTCGGTGGGAATTTCTTTCCCTGAAGAACACCCCCAAACTTGGGGCTTTGTACATTTCACTCCATATTTGGCTCTTTCTCACTTTCACTACGATTGACCGAACTTTCGAACTAGGTATAAGGATGTAAGGCTATTGGCTAGGGGTTTAATGATAGGTAGTCAAGGATATTAGGTTTAAATTGGCTCAAATAGGCTAACCAGCGGTAAGATGATGGGTAGATTTAAGGCTACGAGTTAAATCCAAAAATGGCCTACATCTTTCCCCCAAAAGTGTTTCAATCATAGGATTTCGCGTCGAGCGTGCTACACCCTCGTTCTAGCAGCATAGAAATCTAACTTTTTCCACTTGCACAGTTATGACCACATGCTCTCTTTAGTATTTAGCACAAAGTCTCAACCTCATACTAGCTTCCTAAATAAGAAATCTCAACAATGTCGGGCATCGCTCTAGATTGAGTGTTTCTCCTAGTTTTCAACAAGGTTCAAGTCTCAAAAGTGGCTTAAGTAACTCATCCGTAACTAAAGGCACTCAACAAGGTTTCGGGCGACTCTACATGCGACATATGATACTATGTAAGTTCTAGTGCAAGACACAAACATAGATCAAATATGTCAACTGAACAAGTAATAAATAAACTAAATACATGCATGAAAGTGTATCAACTCGTAATGAATGAGAAAGAGAAGCATGAATTGAAAAGAAATGGAAGATGAGATAAATGAGGGAATAAATGACACAAAACACCACCATTACCATCCTTCAATCATATATAGCCTCATATAATTGAAAATTTTAAACGATCTTACCTGCGGTCTTTCACAAAAACATCCATCCAACTCAATCCATAATCCTTAAAGTACCCCTACACTTATTCCGAACTTTGCCCTCAAGGTTCAAAAAAAGTCAAGGAATCCACGCAACAAAAAGAGAGAAAAGTGGTGAAAAAGAACATGGATAAATAGATAAGAAGATGATACAGACTCATGCAATTGTGTTATATATAACATAATAAAAGTCTCAAAAAACTAGTGAATGAATAAAATCTCTCATGTCTAGGTGACCAAGGAAACAAAAAAAATCATCATAACAAGAGCAAGAACTAATAAGCAAAGGACTGAAATGATTCCAACCAAATCTTGCGAGCTCGAAGTCTTTCAACTATGGGTGAAATCAACAAGATGATGGAATGAGTTCTTGGGTTTTAGGTGTACTCAAAGACCCGCCACTAATGCGGCGACTTAAGTTGGTTTATGTCCCAACCAAGTCTCAAAACGCCTAAAATCCTAATAACCTATCAACCTCCTAAAAAAGCTCAAATTATTCTAAAAAATGTAATCCAAAGCCAAACCTAGTAAAACTTAGGGGGTGCTCCAGTGCCTCTGGTGCTCATCAAACATTCATAGCACCTGCAAAAATCCAAGAAACCAAGTTAGGGCTTTATGAAACATTATAAAAAAAAAAAAAAAAAAAAAAAAAAAAACCTAAACTATACTGAAAGAAAAGAAACAAAGCTTGTCTACCTCCCAACAAGCGCCTTTCTTTTAAGTCTTTGGCTAGACTTAAATGTATGCATCCTAGGTGACGTTGTCCCATTCAATCAGATCTCGAGTGGCTATTGTGACGACCCTCCCCCAACCTAGGGTCGGGTCGCCCGGCCCAGACCGCCTCCCAAGCCCAACAACCGAATCGTGCCCGAGCAAGCGATCTAGCTCGCCTAATTCAACTTGCTGAATAATCATAAAGACAATATGGAAATAAAAATTGCGGAATAAAATATAAAACAAATCCATATGTCTACCAAAGAACTGTAATTGGGTTTTCATTTTGTGCAACCATGTAGGGTCATCCAAAGGCTCCTAGATAACTCGACTACAAGGGAAATATTGTTCAAACTACCCAAAAGACCTATTTAAAAATGTAACTTAAGTTTAAAAGTTTCAAAAACAAATATATAGATAATACAATACAAGACTCACATTAAGAGAGAAGACTTCAAGCTATCGCCTCTCCCTTTTCTCGATCTAGCGCCGACGTAGATACCTGAGATGTAAGTGGGGTGAGGTAAAGAATCAACGGAGCTCAATAAGAGAGAAGACTCTCAAACACTAAATATGCAAGTATTACCTATAAAGCGAAACAATTCTACACATGAAGTAGTAAACCGAATTGTAAATCATTTAATGAAAAGCTATGAAGACGTGATTCTTGTTCGTAAAAAGGGGTGTAAACAAGTTTCAAGTCCAGTATAACTTAAAGGTAGATTCATAATTCAATAAGCAAGAAAGCGAGCATTCTTTTGAAACCACATCATGAAAGAGAATTCGCAATTTGTAAATAAATTCCATTTATTCATGCAACGGGGTCCAACAAGAGATTTACCATAAGAAATAGTAATAAATATAAGTCATTGTTTCATTCAATACATTCTAGCTAATAGTATGAATCTGGTGACCGAAACACTCAACCTCGAGGTGATGCGAGCCAATGGTGGTCATAATGGCCGTTGTGACCTCCATCTAGTTCCATCAAACCAACGGTAAGTGTTTCCAAGCCATCACCGATTGTAACGACTTGTGAACTTGATATTTCGTGGTGCAGACCCACCTCTTTTTGGTGGGATCATAACCACACCACTGCAATTAGTGGCGCGGACCACTCTCTGTTGGTAAGCACACTGCCACACCACCGCTACTCGTGGCACGGACCACTCTTTTTGATGTATACTGCCACATCACCGCATTTGATCGAATAACACAAGTGTTCATATCACATGCATTCCATAGATAAGCATATTCATACCATTAAGTAAATGCAAACCAATCCCAAGTCTTTCGATATAAATGTGATATTTTTATTTATCTAATATTCAAGTCATATTTAATGCATGAGCGAAGCTCCCCACTTACCTGGCTCGGCACGCTAATTACTCTCGATCCTCGCATGCTCGGGGCTCGACATGATCCGCCTCGCGAATCTAAACAAATCAAGACACATTCCCGGCATTGAAAAGTTATACATTAATTTCAATTTCTTTTTATATTTATTTCGCGGCCCACTAGTGTGGGTCCCGCAGGTCCCCCATCACCCGGTGCGAGGGGTGGGACCCAGCTGATTTCCCTCAAGGACGCGATAGCGCCCCATTTGAAAACATATTGCTTTTATTTTATTTTATTTTACTATATTATATATATTTTATTTTAGTATTATTATTATTTTTATTATTATTAATGTTTTTTTTTTCTAGGGGGCCAATTAGGCTCCCCCCCCCTTAAAATTCAATCCAGGGGCCGTTTTGACCCCTGGTTCGGTCCAGGGGCCGAACTGGCCCTGGTTGGGGTGCCAGGGGTCATCTTGACCCTTGACAGGGCGTCCCTACCCATGGCAGTGAGCAAGTTGGGCGCGGAGTGGGGGAGACCCTCCTACCCCATGGCAACGGCGGCGGGCCCGCCGCCCTACTCCGGCGACGACCTGGCGGCCTTTCTCTTGATGATGGCGGCGAGTCGACGCCGTCTCTTTCCGACGGCGTCGCGGTGTCGCCGCCGCTCTCAAAATGGGGTTTTTCCACCCTTTGTACAAACACACAATTGTAAATCATTGAAAACTTCAAAAGGGAGCATTGTGAAGAAGATGAGGGTGAGTATTACCTTTTTATGAGATGTCTCTTAGATTTTGAGCACTAACTTCACCATGAATCTCCTCATCTAGTTCTCCCCTCTTTTTTTTGATTTAGGGTTTGTAGATCCAAGGGTGGTTAAGGTTTTTAATTTTGTTTTATATTAGAGTTGAACCAATTTAGAGTTCACAAAATTACTAATTTGCCCTTGGGCGGTTTTGAAGAATTCGGGTCGTTACAATATCCCTAATTTTAAGAACTTTCGTCATCGAAAGTAAGAGTAAGGTACACCCGTAGCCCGGCGTGTCCATTCGTAATGTTTTCTTTTACGACCCTTTTTTTTTATACTTAGGCAAATCCGCACCTGCGAAATTTGCTTGTACCCAGCGTGAAATTAAATCTTACTCTTGACTCTAACTTCTCAATAATTTTATTTTAGTCCCACAGGCTATCTTGTATAAGTCCCATTAGAATCATTATACTTTAGCTACCTGCCAAGTCTTTGTATCATAACGCGTTTCGGGTTTTTTTTTTTTTTTTTTTTTTTTTTTTTTTTTGTAATCTCCACCGAAGTCGCTACGTGCACACAAATCGTCCAACCAACAAGTAAAGATAACCATACTGAGATGCGATCTGGTGCCTATCTGTGTCGAAAATATCTCTGCCTATCTGGGCAGCAAATCCATACCGCCAACTGGTAGTAGGAACAAGGACAGTTGTCTGCTATAATATGAACACTAGTATACCATCTTTGTCACCGTCTCGGTTACGCATATCAATGAACGACTCATAATGTCCTTGCGACTTATCTGTAGAGGCTACAAATGAGCAGACATCATATTCCTTTTTGGAATTATACTTTAACATCATTGTCATTACATGTTTATCGACGTTAATTTTTTTGTGGGTTCATAATTCAAGTCAACTCTTGACCAACGGTCCACCTCGTAACTTCTTCGTCACATTTAACCGTTTACTTACACAACAAGCTTCCATCCTTTGTAAGCTGTGTTATAATCATCATAAGTGTTACTGAAATTGTTGTCGTATTGATTCCTCGGTGGTCCTTGGAATCCGCCGCCTATAACGTTTGCTTGTTCATTCTCGAAGAAGGTGAGACAAGAGTCAGTGGAATGGTTAGTGGCTGAGCAGAAATCACAAGCTCTAACTTGAGCTTTTTCGAAGGTAAGGAATCGCTCCATGAGATCAGTGAGTTTGTCAAGCTTGCTATTGGTTTGATTTGACGTTACTCCATCAAAAAAGATTTCGTGAAGGTCCCTCTTCCTCATCTTCAACATACTGACGTGATTGACTTGCTATAGACTCATACAAATCAAAACATCTCTTGAGTTGTCTTACATCTATAATCGCCTCCGCAAGCATTGTCAATCATACGTTTCTCAAGGGACGTAAGTTCCATATAGAAGAAACGAACAAGAGAGAGGTGACTTTTGGCCATGTTGGAGACACTTGGCAAGTAAGCGTTTGCAACGGCACCAATAATCGCAAAAGGATTCATCCTGTTTCATTTTGATACTGCATATCTCCTTAGTGAGTTGGGAAGATTTAGATTCAGGGAAGAATTCTTTCAGGATTGTGAAATCATATCATTCCAATTTGTGATGGAACCAGGGGGAAGGTAGAAAAGCCAGTCTCGAGCTTTATTCGTAAGGCAGAAAGGAAAAGCAGAAAGTTTGACTTCGTCTTCATTGACCCTAGGGGGAATCATTGTCCTACACAGAGTGGAAATCTTTAATGATGGTCACTGGATCCTCACAATCCATTCCATGGAAAAGCGGAGAAGGTTTATGAAATCGGATTTGAGCTAATTGGCCCTATGGGCTGGGAATGTGATGCAATGTGGTTGATAAGCTATGATATTTTGTATCTCATCGTTCGCTATCCAAATGGTGATGCGATGATCGACCTGAGGTTGTGCCCAAGGGTGAGCTTGTGGTCTTTGTGGAGCGGGATCAATCATTCTTTGATTAAGTGGTTGGAATTGAGGTTCTACAGGCCTCTGTTGTGCCACTAGTGCGTGTGGCGCTTTAGGTGCTTCAAACTTTTGGGGGGGGGGGGGGGGAACAACTTGGTGTTCCTCCCGCCTCTTAAGTGGCGGAAGTCCATCTTGGCCAGCCATTGGAGAGGAGTGCTCGTCGCTCAGTTGAACTATGGAGTATTGTTTCCTCTGCCTTGTTTCTTTCGAGTTCCGACAGCAAGTGTTTTCGATCTCTGGATCAAAAGGGAGTAGAGATCCGGTGGACTTCAATCTACGAAGACTTTTGGGCAAAAAGGTGAATGCACAAAAAGGAAAAAGAAAAAAACCTAAGGAAAAACGGACTTACTCCCTCGCAACGGCGCCAAATTTGATGGGTGTCGAATGCATCAAAAATATAATCCTGATGAGATTACCAAGTACCACAAGTAAAGCAGTAGTGGCAATCACGAGGTCGATCCACGAAGAACAAGGTTTCCAACTTAGGCTAGCAAACGAGAAAGTAAATCGGGGGATTTGAAAATGTTGTTTTCAATATATCACCAAAAACAGAGAATTAAAGCACTTTGTAAAGAAAGCAATCAAAGAAAGGTAATCTAGACCCTCTGTATCTCAAACTTCCTCAATCGGCATATTCAACCTTATGGTCGTCGATCCATGTAAAGCATGCAATTCAAAGGTATTCTAATGTTGTTTTCAAAGAGAGTCGTTTGATCCACCTCCGGTCTAGATTAATAGAGTTTAGCCGGACATGATGATGGAAAACTTCAAGTTCTTCAAGTTCTTTCGTAAACAATGGATGGGAACCTTGAATTCCTGAGTTTCTACTTATATAAAACCTGAAAATTCTATTTCAAAACGGAATTCCTAAAAATCTGGGCAAATCTGGGCTTTCTCATTCCATGTCTCGAGTCGCGTTGTGAGCAAGAATCATAAAACGTGGATGGCGACATGGATTTCTGGTGGCTGCTGATGGGTGCTAAAAGGGGCCGTGAAGGGCTGGAATCCAGGCTGTGACCTTAGACTTAAAACGTGGACCATGGCCTGGATCTCTGCCACTCTTGTGTCCTTTCTTCATTCCATGTCGTGAGTGCGTGATTCCATGTTGTGGCCTTGTGTATAAAACATGAGTGGTGACATGGATCACTGTTTTCTTCCTTCCTTTGACTGTCTTGTCCAATTCTTCCAGTATTTGCACCAATTCTTCACTTTGAGTCTGGATACTTGTAAATCACACAAATGAGAGATTGTTACCCCTAAATAGAGATTTATGGTTCAAAATTGTTGAACATTTTCAAAATAAATGTTTAGTCCCACATTAGTTAGGAACTTCAAGTTTAAAGAGTATATATGTACTCTTGCACCACAGTGTGTGTAAAATAAAATACAAGTGCTATGCAAGGTGAGCCACACACGCGCGCGCGCGCGCTGCGCGGCGCATATGGCGCATTTTAGGCGCTTTTATAGGCGCACGTAGCACTTGGCACGTGCGTGTGCGTGCGTATGTGTGCAAGCTAACCATGGGTAAAACTTTTTACCATTAATTTTTACCATTTTCGAGATTAAATGGGTAGTTATTAGAGTGGCTGAGTGGGTGCGGTTGAAACGCTCTCCATTACTCCATTATCTTGCTCCATTACTCCATTGCATCAATGCTTGATCGCTCCATTACTCCATTGCATCAATGTTTGACTGTTCCACTACTCCACTGCCCCATTTTCACTCTAACTGGTCATGACCAGTGCTCTATAAGAGGAGAGGTTTGGGGAGGAAGAAATCATCTCGAAATTCACCGAAAATCGCTCTTGTTTTCATCTTTCACTACTGCAAAGTGAAAGGTGGGTTTACTTCATCGTATCCTTTAGGATATTTGCTGACTCTTGCAGTTTAGAGAGCAAAATTTCCTTTAGGAAAGTGGCATTGTTACACTCTTTGAAGTCAATGCAAGTCCCTCTGGTCTAACAATCTAAAGGAAATTTTTTGCTGCCGTTGCAATGGCTTCATCAATCAAAGAGCTGTCGGCTAACATTGTGAAGTTGGATCGCTTCGATGGAGGCGATTTCTGAGATGGCGAAGCGAGTGCGTTTCTGTTGGTGTGGCGCTTCATCCGGTGTATGTTCGGATACACCGAAACCTATGGAGTCCGATGATGAAACCGTCGAGCGAGATCGGGAAGAGGCAGAAATGGGAGACAGATGACCACACCTGCAGAGGTCATATTCTGAACGCCATGAAGGACTCACTGTTCGACCTCTACCATGATGTTCCCTCTGCCAAGGAGCTATGGGAGAAATTGGAGGCAAGGTACCATAAGGAGGAGGATGCAACAAGTAAGAAATTCCTCATATCAAAGTTTATTAATTTTAAAATGGTTGATGATAGGTCTGTCATGGAACAATTTCGTGAAATTGAGAGGATTAGAAATAATTTCTCTCAACACAATCTTGTCATGGATGAAACAATTGTTGTCTTCTATTATTGATAAATTGCCCCCATCCTGGAAGGAGTTCAAACGAACTCTTAAGCATAAAAAAGAGGACATAACTCTTGATGAAGTTGCTAACCATCTTCGTGTAGAAGAGGATTGTCGCATGCAGGAAAATAAAAAAAGCAGAATACTCAGGAGATTTCAAAGGTGCATGTGATGGAAGCGACTAAGTTCAAAAAGCCCCTACTGAACAGGCCTAACAAGCCTGGTGGTTTCAAAAAGCCTGCTGGTTCGGGAAAACCGAACAACCAAAACCAATCAATCAACGAAGCGAAAGTCACTTGTTGGTTCTCAAAGAAAGATGGCCACCTCAAGTCTGAATGTTATCATTGGAAGAGGAAGCAAGGAAAACATCAAGCTTCCTCCAAAGACTTGCAAAAGGTGCAGAAACGACAATGATGATCTCATTGCTATGATTTCGAAATCAACGTCGTTGAAAATGACATGGCTTGGTGGGTTGATTACGGTGCTACCCGACACGTTTGCAAGAACAAGAGGTTCTTCAAGACCATGGAGGCGGTAGATGAAAATACTTGTCTTGTACATGGGAAATGATGCTACTCGTCCTGTTAAAGGCATAGGTAGTGTTGATCGAAATTTACTTCGGCAAAATTGTAACACTCACTAACGTGTATTATGCACCGAAGTGAGGAAGAATCTTGTGTCGGGTGGTCTTTTGAATAAGTTTGGTTTTAGGCTTGTCTTTGAGGCTGACAAGTTTGTACTCTCCAAGGGAGGGGTATATGTAGGGAAGGGTTATGCTTATGAGGGCATGTTTAAGCTAAATGTAATCGCTTTATCTAATAAGAATGTTGTTTCGCGTATCTTGTTGAGTCTCCTTCGTTTTTATGGCATCATAGATTATGACATGTTCATTTCAGAAAATTATATGATATGGTAAATCTGGAATTACTGCCTTATTTTGATAAATATGAAGGAAATTGCAATACATGCATGAAAACAAAAATAACTAGAAATCCATTTCCTAATGTTGAAAGAAATTCAAAGTTGCTAGACTTAATACATTCTGATGTATGTGACATACATAGTACACCCTCAATAGGAGGCAATAAATATTTTATAACATTTATTGATGATTATAGCAAATTTTGTTATGTTTATTTGTTGCATTCCAAAGATGAGGCAATGGTTAAGTTTCGGGCCTATAAGGCAGAAACTGAATTGCAATGTGAGACCTTTATAAAATGTTTAAGGTCTGATAGGGGAGGAGAGTACTATGATCCAAAGTACTTTGAATCCACTGGAATAGTCCATGAGACTACCGCCCTTATACACCACAACAAAAATGGTGTGGCTGAGCGTAAAAATCGTGTTTTAACCGAAATGGTTAATGCTATGCTATCAAACTTTGGTTTGAGTAGTGGTTTTTGGGGAGAGGCATTGCTGACTGCATGCCATATTTTGAACAGAATTCCACAAAAGAGGAATAAAGTCACCCCATATGAGCTTTGGAATAAGCGAAAACCAAATCTTAATTATTTAAGAGTTTGGGGTGTAGAAAGCGATAGTAAAAGTACACCGAACCCAAAAAGAGAAAATTGGGTGAAAGGGAGTGGAGTGCATATTTATTGGATATGCACAACACAGTATAAAGGCATATAGGTTCATGGTAATTGAGCCTAATAATTCGATTTCAGTAAACACTGTAATTGAATCAAGGGATGCAATCTTTGATGAGACGAGATTTAAATCTGTTCCCAAAAGTATTCCTGAAGAAAACCAAAAAGGGAAGGAAGTCATAGAAATTGAAAATGACAAAGAAATAGTAGAAGTTCCTGAACTTCGAAGGAGCAAACGAGCTCGGAAAATTAAGTCATTTGGTTCTGATTTCTATACATTCCTAGTTGAAGGAAGTAGAGAAACAGTAACTAGACAAATTCCGTATTGTTTTAATACGGATGTTGAACCTCAAACACTAGAGGAGGCAATGAAAGAAAGAGATGCAGCTTTCTGGAAAGAGGCATTAAATGATGAGATGGATTCAATAATGGGAAATAACACTTGGGAGCTAGTTGATCTACCTCCTGGGTGTAAACCCATTAAATGCAAATTTCTCTTCAAAAGGAAAAGAAGAGTTGATGGATCCATTGAAAAACACAAAGTGAGACTGGTTGCTAAGGGTTTCACCCAAAAGCATGGAATAGACTATTTCGATACCTATTCACCAAAGAGCTAGAATTGCTACTATCGATTGCTTATTGCAATTGCGGCTATAAACAAGCTGGTCATCCACCAAATGGACGTTAAAACAAATGTTCCTAAATGGAGATTTGGATGAGGAAATATACATGGAACAACCTGAAGGGTTTATTATGCCCGGTCATGAGAATAAAGTGTGCAGATTGCGAAAATCATTGTACGGTTTAAAGCAAGCACCAAAACGGTGGCACCAAAAATTTGACCAGGTTGTACTTGCTTTTGGATTCAAAATAAATGAATCTGATAAATGTGTATATAGCAAGTTTGATGAAAAAGGCAATGGTGTCATTATCTGTCTTTACGTAGATGACATGCTGATTTTTGGAACTGACTTGGAACAAGTTCAGTTGACCAAAAGGTTTCTTTCAAGCCAGTTTGAAATGAAAGATATGGGGCAAGCAGATGTCATTCTCGGGATTCAGATTGTAAGAGATGAGGGGAGTATTACTCTAACTCAATCTCATTATATTGAGAAAGTTCTCAATAGATTCAATCACTTGAATTGTGCCCCTGTTTCTACCCCACTAGATTCAAGTATTGAGCTAGTGAAAAATACAGGCAATCCAGTTTCACAACTGGAGTATTCTAGATTAATTGGATGTTTAATGTATGCAATGACATGCACTAGGCGGATATTGCCTTGGCAGTAGGCAAGTTGAGCAGATTTACAATCAATCCAAGTGAGTTGCATTGGTTTGCAATTCGAAGAGTTTTGAAATATCTGAAGAAAACAATTAACTATGGTTTATGCTATAGTGGATATCCTTCGGTCTTAGAAGGATTTTCAGATGCAAGTTGGATTGTGAAAGATCAAAATCATGCATCTACAAGTGGGTGGATTTTCACACTTGCTGGAGGTGCGATCTCGTGGGCTTCAAAGAAGCAAACTTTAATGGCTGGTTCTACCATGGAATCAGAGTTTATTGCATTGGCCTCAGCTTCAAAAGAAGCTGAATGGCTACGTGAATTATTACACGAGATACCATTGTGGCCTAAACCGGTAGCTCCAATCTCTATCCATTGTGATAGTGAGGCCACATTGGCAAGGGCTTATAGCCAAATGTACAATGGTAAATCCAGACATATTGGACTGAGACACAGTTGTGCCAGAGAATTGATAACAAGAGGAGTTATCACGATTGACTATGTGAAATCTAGTCAAAACTTGGCTGATCCCCTTACTAAAGGATTGCCAAGAGACTTGGTGAATAAAACATCGAGGGGGATGGGTCTCAAGCCCATGAATCACAGGTCACCAATAGTGGAAACTCAACTCGACGCCTAACATTACGTTAAGTCTTGAGTTCAATGCGATCAAATTCATTATAAGAGTGACTTGTGAGCACTAAATTTTAATAACCATCCCAAGGTTGTTAGTGCTCTCTACACTGCATGTAAAGAGAGGAGGTTGAGATGATCTCTTAATAGTCTTCTAAAGGTGCTTAAATTGCGGGGTACTAGAATGGAGACTACCTATGTGGATGTGAAGTGCGGCCGCTTCAAGGAGTTCAAGGGCTTGGCTCCAAAGACATTCACGAGAAGATACGGGACACAAGGCCAATGTTGAATGTGTCAGGATATTTATGGCTATTTGCTGGTGTAAATTATATGCGTGATATGTTTATGCTACATATCGAATAGAATCATTGGTTCAAAGTTTACCTACCATGTAATTCTGATATGATGTAATGAGCTTTTCACAAATTAGTGGTTCAAATCGCAAGATACCATTATTTATGCATATAATGTTTGAGATGATCTGATTATTTTGAAAATGGCGGGGGATTGTTGAACATTTTCAAAATAAATGTTTAGTCCCACATTGGTTAGGAACTTCAAGTTTAAAGAGTATATATGTACTCTTGCACCACAGTGTGTGTAAAATAAAATACAAGTGTTATGCAAGGTGAGCGCGCGCGCCGCGCGGCGCGGCGCATATGGCGCATTTTAGGCGCTTTTATAGGCGCGCTTAGCACTTGGCACGTGCGTGTGCGTGCATATGTGTGCAAGCTAACCATGGGTAAAACTTTTTACCATTAATTTTTACCATTTTCGAAATTAAATGGGTAGTTATTAGAGTGGCTGAGTGGGTGCAGTTGAAACTGCTCTCCATTACTCCATTACTGCTCCACTACTCCATTGCATCAATGCTTGACTGCTCCATTACTCCATTGCATCAATGCTTGACTGTTCCACTACTCCACTACCCCATTTTCACTCTAACTGGTCATGACCAGTGCTCTATAAGAGGAGAGGTTTGGGGAGGAAGAAATCATCTCGAAATTCACCAAAGAATCGCTCTTTTTCATCTTTCACTACTGCAAAGTGAAAGGTGGGTTTACTTCATCGTATCCTTTAGGATATTTGCTGACTCTTGCAGTTTAGAGAGCAAAATTTCCTTTAGGAAAGTGGCATTGTTACACTCTTTGAAGTCATTGCAAGTCCCTCTGGTCTAACAAAAATCATACTAAACACTATATTATATAACGTCTTATTATACACTTATCACCACTGCTTGCTTCTTCCATCGATTTTCATATTGTACTTTGTATCTTCACTTCCATCAACCGCTCACACTATCCTTTTTAATCATGAACCTCCAATGCCAATTTTCTCATAGTGATATATTCCTCTTCTTTACATTCCCAATAGCCACCCCCTTCCAATGTGCCTCTACTCAAGATTCATTTAAATAGCACATCTTAGAAATTTTCGTTGGAAACAACTACTTTAGTTTTTGTCGAAACCTATTTAGAGATCTGCAATGGCGTCTTTGATCACTTGGGACTAGTCTGTATAATACATCCCGAAACAATGACTCGTCACTAGTTTGTCTTTGAATGTATACTTTTTGTGACCTTTCCAAGTGTCACACATTTATGGCACAATGGCTCTCCCAAAAGTTGAACGAACTATGGAAGCATGTTGCATTTCGATGCTCTATCGATTGGTTAATGATTTTGGAGGCTTATAAATGAACACTTTTTTTATGTTACAAAGGCTCGGTAGCATTAGCCTCAAAAAAGAAAAAATCTTGGTAGCATTTATAATTGATTGCTGGGTTAAAGCTTAGAAAGAAATGAAAGGATATCCCACACATTTATGTTTGTTCGATATTTGAGACATACCATTGGATGTTATCACATTGTATGACCTTATGAAAGATAAAGTGAACTGTGAATGCTATAATTTAATAATATAGTGGAGATTTTTCCAGCAAATAGTATGATGTTTCAATTAAAGTGTATTGTTTGAGAACTAGCTAGTATACATATATAAAAAAAAGGCAAGAGGATGGTCTTGCAAGAAGAGGCTATACCTTGAAGTCTGAAACCACAATGAAAATGCTTCGTTTGAATTCAAAGTCAAGGGATCATAAATATAAAATGTTAAATAAGGTTTAGTTTCAGAAAAAAAAAAAAGATAATTCAACTGAACTCTAAGTCACCAGTCTGACATTAATAGCTTTTGTATAGTTCCTTGAGGCTGTAATGCCAAAATCCTCTTATATTTGTTTGCTTATGGTATTGTCTTGATGTAAATAGCAATATTCCCGCTCTTGACAGGCCTTGTTTTTTGGCGGAGGTGGTAATTTGCCTTTTTTCTTGGGTCGTGTATACATCCCCTGGCTTAATGTTGTGGCTGACCCATGTGCTGCTCTTCTAGTTCTCATAGTCACTTGCCTGTTGTGTTTAGGGATCAAGGAGGTATGAACCATCATATTTATGTTCTAGATACCTTTCTGTGGACGTTTGATGTTCATGCGCGTTTATTTTAATGAATCTGCAGAGCTCACTTGCACAAGCGATTGTGACAACAGCAAATGTCTGCGTCCTGGCATTTGTCATAATAGCTGGTGCATATCTTGGTTTTCGAAATGGGTGGCCTGGATATGAGATACCTAGTGGGTAATGGAATGTCCTTGTAATCCTTCAAAGCAATCTCCTACTACATGCAGTTATTTATTTATTTATTTTGATAAAGCTACAGTAGCTTCATTGTCTTTATTTCTTTAGGTTTTGATTTTATAGGTACTTTCCTTATGGAGTGAAGGGCATGCTAGCTGGCGCTGCAACAGTCTTCTTTGCATACATAGGTTTTGATACTGTTGCTAGTACGGCTGAGGAGGTATATTATTAGCGGTACAACCAACCCAATTGTGATAAATTACTAGGGTGTTAGATTAAATTGTTTATCAAACAACTTACTGAATTTTGTTTTAAGTTTGAATTTAGCGATCATGTGCTCTTTCGTTATGGTCTATATTTTTTTATTTTTTTTTTTTGGATGAATTTATTTTTTGTTGGATCTCGATTGGTGGTGCATGTTTTAATGGGGTGTCTTGCGAAGTAAATCTACATTAAGCTTAAAGACAAGCTCAGGCTCTAATTGGAGGTTGTTTGGAGTTTATGTTTTATAATCTAAAAATTTTAATTTGTACTAGAGTTAATTTTACACTTAGTTGTATCGCTTGTATGCTTGGGACGATGAGGGAGCTTCTCATGCTTCGATGTGAATAATTTTCCACCAAGTTTTTTGTACTTGTAAGTTGTAATTCATTTTATTCAAAGTTAATTTCCTTTTTCCACCTGCTATACTCAAGCAAGGTGATACATCAGATACAACAGCTGACAATCTATATTGAAAAACAGTCTAAACAGATGATATCACAATATAGGCAGTCTTATGACAGCAGCAAAACAAAGTAAGTCAAATACTTCTCTGCGAGTCACATATCTAAATGGATCTGCTAACTTCACTCATGAACTTAAACATGACACTTTAGTTTGTATTTGGTTATCTGGCTCACTTTGTTGTTAACGAACCTGTATTTCATTCTCAAACTAGTTTAGCCTCTATTCTCAAACTAGTTTAGCCTCTATACTGAATCCAAATACGCAAGTTTTGCATACTTTGCTTCTGGAACTTACCAGTAGTAACTTGATTGGATAAGTTTGAGTTAGTTATGGAAAACAGGTCCTATATCTGCCTAGGTATGAAACTTGTTTTTACAGTGCAAATTGTTTACTTGGAGAACAAGCCCAAAAAAAAATAGAGTTCAGTAAATCTGAAACTTCTTAACTATTAGATTTCGTAAACAAGCATGCATTATATTGCAAGAAGCCTTCTGATATAGGAAGATGGTCGTCTTATTCAGTTGCTATATTGAAACTAGGATGTAGCAGTGGAAGTGACTCATTCGTACCAGTAGTAACTTGATTGGATAAGTTTGAGTTAGTTATGGAAAACAGGTCCTATATCTGCCTAGGTATGAAACTTGTTTTTACAGTGCAAATTGTTTACTTGGAGAACAAGCCCAAAAAAAAATAGAGTTCAGTAAATCTGAAACTTCTTAACTATTAGATTTCGTAAACAAGCATGCATTATATTGCAAGAAGCCTTCTGATATAGGAAGATGGTCGTCTTATTCAGTTGCTATATTGAAACTAGGATGTAGCAGTGGAAGTGACTCATTCGTACCAGAGAAGCCCATGTATAAAAAAGGATTGATTTTACTTCTCCATCTAGCTCTTTTTAGAATATGTTTCAAATTTTAATAGGTAAGCATGTCTTAGATATTTTCAAAGTTTATTTGTCTTTGTTTTTTCAAACAATGTGTGTGGTTGAGTTGTATGTGCAGTCAGTGCATCGGTGCAATTTTGATTTTTCTTTTTTTTTTTCATAAGAAAGCAACTTAATTACAACATCCTTGACTCCAACATGAGTCGAACCCCCAATCTTGCATTTTTCAATTGATGCCTCATCCATCTCACTAGAGATGCTTTGGTTTAAGTTGTGTAAGTTATAGTGGTTAGCATGTAATGGGTAGTTTTCATGGAATGGGTTAGAAATGCCTCAACTTGAGGAGTTGTTAAGTACTGTTGTGGTCGTGGGTGGGTAGTTAGTGAAATATGCATGTGTCAGTTCAGACTCAGAGAAGTCAATTTATCAACATGAGTCGAACCCCCAATCTTGCGTTTGACAATTGATGCCTCATCCATCTCACTAGAGATGCTTTGGTTTGAGTCGTGTAAGTTATGGTAGTTAGCATGTAATGGGTAGCTTTCATGGAATGGGTTAGAAATGCCTCAACTCGAGGAGTTTTTAAGTACTATTGTGGTTGTGGTCGTGGGTGTGGGTGGGTAGTTAGTGAAATATGCATGTGTCAGTTCAGACTCAGAGAAGTCAATATATCAATATATGGAACATGTGTATGCAAAGCAATGAAGCACTTTGTATGGTCAATCACTGTGTTCTTGAATTTTAATAGTTCATTCCCCTGTCTACCATGGTTTAAAAAATCAACAAACTTCGCCGAAGTTCGGGTGAAGTTTGTCGATGTTGATGTGAGCGAAGCGAAGTTCAAGGGCAATTGAAAAATTGCAAAACTTCGACTCAACTTCGGCTAACTTCGACCGAACTTCGAAAACATCGATGAAAGTTTATAAAACATGAAGTAAAATTGTTATGTTTCGTGGAAGTTGAACAAACTTCGACTGAAAACTTCGCCTATGCTAAAAATATACTTAAAATTCAGAATATCCTCGCTGACATGAGTTTTATGCATTATTGTTGTATGATTAAGTATATTCCTAGCATCTCTACGAAGAAACTTGAGTTTTCTAACTTTAAAGTGAAATTCTCAAACTTCCCTACAACGACGAATTTTTGTCAAACTTCCATCGTCGAAGTTAACTTCATCGAATTAATGCCAAATTTTGAGGGCCGCTAAGGGCACCCCACCGTTTCATGAAGGCACCCAACTTATTTGTAAAAATTCCAACAAAAATGGAAAAGACCATTTTGCCCCTGTATATATATTGATTCAAACCCCACAAACCATTTTGACAAAGAAAAAGGGGCACCCCACCACCAAGCTTGAACCATAAAGCAACATTGCGTTTGGCGAGCGTTTATCGATTCTTGCGGATTGACATCATCCGACAGCGAGGTAACAATGTTTGACAACCATATGATGGTTTGTTGGAACTGTTAAGTTGAGTAAAACTGTGAAAATGATGATTTGTTTGTCAACGTAGGGTTTGGTAATTTCCTCAAATCCGAACTTGTTTGCAGTATATAATGGAGGATTGTACTGCTACGGTGCAAGAGGAGGTTGAATTTGAGGTAATTTTTCAAATTTATTGTGTTTTTTATGAGGTTATCCGAAGTTTCTGTCGATGTGCGCGATTGTTTCGGCCTCGCAGGACCGAGATGTATAGTAATGTCTCGGTCATAGAGGACCGAGAGGTGTACGTAGGTCACGGTATGGTACGACCGAGAGTACTGAGTAACTCTCGCCGTACGTGAGCGAGACGCCGAATAAAGTAGCGGACTGTACAACCGAGAACCTGTTTTTGGGGTTTTTTGGTGATTGTGCTTTGTACATTTTGGTTGATTATAATGTTACACCGTTTGTATTGCGGGTAATGTCGGTTTCTACCCTATTTCCGGACTACAAGGACACGTTTACACCTTGTAGGCCATTCCCCTCTAGAGAAGCGGCTATTTCATGGCTTCAAATGATAGACCGTGAGAACATGTTTGTGCTAGTGACAAAGCACTCGATGCGGGAGCATTAAGCGCGGGGGAAGGGTGAAACTTGCGTGTGAGAGGTCCGGGACATATAGGGGAATGTCTCGGATCCTTAGGTCGCCCAACAACGATGTTCGAACCCTCATCGTGCAATCGTAACCTTGCACGATTTCCATCTACCTTCGTCTTTCCCTTAACATCCTCATTCTCCTTCTCTTTCTCTTTCCTAGATCACGATGTCTTGTCGGGGTCTCCGCCACCTCGCCCCGGTTAGGCCTCGACACCTCAACACCAAATTCCTCCCCCTAGTCACCGGTGCCTTGGAACGAGCCATACCAAAAAAAAAGACAACATATAAGCGCATGGAACATAACCCAAAAAACATTTACAAAAAAAAATGTTCAAATTCATCCATTTCGATGTCTCGGTCAAGCGTGTTCGTGAAACAACCCATATTTTCGGTCACCCCGGACCGACAAGTAGTCAAATATCTCGGCGAGTGTACAACCGAGACCAATTGAAAGTTCTCGGTTGTACACCATCGACATGGATTGACCAATTTAATTCGCCTTACTCTCGTCCTATGCCGACAGAGGCGACTCTAGCCCTCTCGACATTGTACAACCGAGAGTAGGAGCACATTCTCGGTGGTACACCACCGACACCACATTACCTATCACTAATTGTAGCTCTCGTCATGTCTCGGCCGAGATAACTGAAGTATTCTCGGTCATTCGTAACCGAGACACTGTGAACTCTTCCGGCCTTCATGGCCGAGAGGCGAGTTGCCGGGCCGCGTGTGGCGAGAAGCGCGATTTTCCAATTTTTGAACCATTGAACAAACCGCCACACACATTACAACTACTCTACCAAATGTAACTTAATTATACTATAAATGTACCTTCAAACGATCGATTTCGCGCAAAATTTGTGTGTTCGACGATCTTCAACCGAGCCCTAATTTGGAGACGAAATCGGCTCGGACCCCGAGCCTACAAACTGCAAAAAACTCCTACAACGAAGGAGAAACACACGGCAACGGACGGAAAACACGATTTCGGGGATTCCTCTCACTGGTCGGTTGAAAACAAATGGATTCTTCCACAAGGAGTTCGGTGAAGATGGTGGTGGGGGTGGTGGGGTGCGAGAGGTTTGAACGAGGGGTATTTCGGGTCTAATTTTTGGGTGCCCCAGGTAAATTGGTTAGTGCCCACATTAACTGGGTGCCTTGAAACGGTAGGGTGCCCTTAGCGGCCCTCCAAATTTTAAGTGAGCGAAGTCATAGGCGAAGTCGAAGTTTCGAACCTTGCTGTCTACTTCATAATCTTTTATTCTCTCAAAACCCAAAAGCTACTCCAGGTTAGGGAACATGTAGTTCTATTTCATGATACAAATCCTCGGACACTGAAGTATATACTCATCTTCTTCCTTTTTGGTTTACATACCTTATTGCCATTTCTCATGTATATATGCATTTTTGTAGAGCGCACTTTTTCCTAATGGTTACAATGATGTTTTCTTTTTGGGTCTTGGACCTCTGGTATCTAGTGGTCCACTAGCTATCCTGAGTCGAGTTAGGTTGGACCCATTCATAAGACTTGGACCCAACACCTTGTTGTAGAGACTACATGCTCCTTGGACTTGGGCCAACACTTCAGTTGGTTTAGTTAATGTAACTATTATTTGCAGTTCTTTGTTCTAATTTTCTCAATGTGAGACTTTTGATCGCTCTTGTTTTGAGAATTTGTGTTTCTATTTATCCTAACACTCTAGCATGTTTTAATGTTAATTATATTCATTTGACTGAGTGAACTTATCTAGTTCTCTTGCCTCCCTCAGCCTGGATTTGTGGCAAATACCATCCTGTTATTTTGGCTAAATCATGGATAATATGTTCTTTACAGTTTAGTTTACTTTGTTTTAACTAGTCAATGAAACCCTCATCGATTCCTTTAAGAGTTTACAAAAAATTAGATTGTTCGAAAGAGACGAGACTTTTGCAGGAAAGAACTATAGTAGAAAAAGCAAAACACGGTCTGACAGCATGTCTGCATGGATCTATCACTTTTTGAATCGTATATGTTTGTTCCATAATCCCGTTATTTTTGTTTGCTTGTTTGTTTTTATAATCTTGTTATGTATGGGTTAACAAAGTTGCAAGGAATTAGAGTCTTTTGGAACTTTTGAGTTTTAACCATTCTTGTTGAAATATGTGCCTTTAGTGGTTAGTTAGATTAGATTTTGTTTGTCATTTGAATAATTAGACCTAGTCTTTAAGAACTTTAAATTTGAATTTTATTGTTGCTATTATGTAGCAAATTTTTAGGATATTAGTTCGATTTAAGCTCTATGTATAGAGCGTTGACATTAATACAAGACAGACTTCAGCATTCAAGCTATTTCTTCTTTTATTTGTGATAATTTTAATTGCTAACAGTGGTATCAGAGCTTTCTTTTCTTGAGGGACTTGTGAGTGACCCATCATTAGTAAGGAAAACTTCAATCCATTATAGAAATGGATTCTAAAACAATACCATTTGCACCACTTGCTCCACCTATGTTTGATGGAGAGAATTACTTAGTTTGGGCAGCTAGAATAGAAGCATATTTGGAGGGTCATGACCTCTGGGAAGCTGTTGAGAAAGATTACGAAGTTCTTCCACTGCCCAACAATCCTATTGTAGCACAAATTAAACTCCATAAGGAGAGGAAATGAAGAAAGTCAAAGGCACGAGCTTCCTTGTTTGTTTTTGTCTCGCCAACAATCTTCACCAGAATCATGCTTTTGAAAATCTGCATTTGAAGTTTGGAAAGTTAGTTGAAAGATTGTGGCTGACTTTGCAATCACTAAAGTCAAGGAGGAGTGTTGAAATATGTGCCTTTAGTGGTTAGTTAGATTAGATTTTGTTAGTCATTTGAATAATTAGACCAAGTCTTTGGGAAGTTTAAATTTGAGTTTTAGTTTTTGCTATTATGTAGCAGATTTTTAGGATATTAGTTTGACTTAAGTGTTATATATAGAGCATTGAGATTGATACAAAACATACTTCAACATTCAAGTTGTTTCTTCTTTTATTTGTGCCCATTTTAATTGCTAACAATTTTGAACCTGCAAGTCATTTTTTAGTTTAAGCTTAAATCAATTGCAGGTGAAGACTCCTCACCGGGACTTGCCACTGGGAATTGGTGTGGCTGTTTTCATTTGTTGTTCCTTTTATATGCTTGTATCTATTGTTGTTGTCGGCCTGGTACCATATTACGCCATGGATCCTGACACCCCTATTTCCTCTGCATTTGGAACCTATAAAATGCATTGGGTTATGTGAGTAAAAACTCTTCTGGCTTTTTTGATGATTGATTTTTTTTTCTCTGCGTTTAACATGCGGCTAACACTCATGGACCTGACTCGATACTTCTATATTTTTTCGGTCTTGCTTAATTTAAGGTACATAATTACTGCCGGAGCAGTAATGGCACTTTGCTCAACCTTGTTGGGTTCACTTCTTCCTCAGGTAAGTAATTACTTACCTGACAAATTAAGGAAAAAGTTTTTTTATCCGTCTTATATGTCGCATATTTGAATGCTTTCAATTATTTACAACTAAACTCAGACCTGGTTCTTCTTCTCCTATTGGTGTATTTTTCTTTCCGAATTTTGCTTTCCTTTTACTTGATACAAGGATAAATTTTGAACCGACTCGTGGTCTTACTTCTATTTTGTGATGATAATTGATGTTGAAAAAGTTGCATATGCTTTCCTCTTTTGTAATGAAATCCCCTCACAACATGTATGCATCATACAATGTCGTAAGCGAAAGCCAAGAGGAAATAGTGAAAGAGAACTTTTAATATTGCTATATTTGACATAATCAACCTTAGTTGTGACGTATCTTAAAATACTTTAAAGATTAGTTAAAAAAATAATTTTAGTCATATTGCATGTTGATTTCAATGAAGACATACATGGATATATGACCATTTCTGCAATCTCTGGAGCTCACTTCAACATGTGAAAGGTTTGATTTGTTTTTTATTTTAGAAACTTGATGTTCATTCATTCTACACATGGAACCAGGTCTTTTGCTGCTTGTGGTTGTTATCTTTTATTTTTGCCTTCTTATTTTCTGTATTTCACAATCTCCTTTGTTCAATTTTATTAGGTAATATATCTCGTTTTCTAATGGTAATTTATCTGAATCTACTTGTAGTAAATGCATACTATGAGAGGAAAGGAACTCAATTTCTTGTCAAATGATTCAATCCCTACATGTAATAGATCCATTCTCCATTTAGATTGAATATTCTTAACTTTATGTTAGCCGACCTCAACTAATTTGGGATTAAGGCTATGGTGTTGTTGTATTCTTAACTTTATGTGTTTGGATTTTGTAACACGCGTGATGTGATTAACAAACAACGAACATACATATCATGCACACAGCGGAAGAAAATTAAACATAAATCTTACCTCAAATCGCGATGAATTATGTGTTTCGCCTAGTCGTTGGAGTTCCTACGGCAGTGATCATACTACCACTATGGAGTACGATCTTGTATCCACAACCTAAAAGCGGAAGATGAAGAGAGAACACCCACCACTCTATTCTCTAGAAACTCAACCAACAAGCATTTTCGTTATCTTCCTCTGAGATATGTATAGAATCTCAAAAGCTAGGAATCTACGGGTGCGACCTTTGGTAGAAACTCAATGGACGTGTCCCTACACGTACAAAAGGAAATAGTGCAATTCTTCACATCATGGCTCTATAAATATGAAAATGAAGAGATATGACTCTTCATACTTGTGACTCTACACGTGTGAGGCTAAAACTCTAACATATTCTTTGTCTGTCCTGTCTTTCCAATGAATTTAGTTTAAATAACTTTATGGTTTTAATCTATGATCGCAAGTTACTAGGTTGTGATGTTTCTTCTCATAAGATTAATTGGTTTCTTTCTTTTTGTAGCCTCGAGTTTTGATGGCGATGGCTAGAGATGGATTACTCCCATCATTTTTCGCAGATATAAATAAGCATACCCATGTTCCTGTCAATAGCACAATTGTGACTGGGATTTTTGCGTCACTCTTGACATTCTTCATGGATGTGTCACAGTTAGCAGGGATGGTAAGTTTTATCTAAGGTGTTCAGGCTGGAAGTTCACACTTTTTGGTTGATAAGTTAATCAAATTGTTTGGCAGGGTTGAAAAATCAAGTAATTAGTTTAATAAATAATGAATACTGTATCAGCAAGGTATAGCCACTCATTACCGGCATCCGAAAGGATGGCATAAACTTTACCCATTAGTTGCATGCTTAGAACATCTAATTTCTGTAAAGAAGTGTCTTTCATTTCTCAAAGGGAAGTAGAAGGATTCTTGTTAAGCCTTACACTTGGTCAAGTCTAGATGTAGTCAGCTAATGTTTTTGTACATCCTTGTTCAAACTGCTAAACCTTTGATTCTTGGTTATCAATTTTCGAGATTGTTGCATTGCACTCGTATGTTTTGCTTTTATTACAATTATTAAGACTTCTCGACACACCGGCCAATGAGAGGGAATGAAAGTTGAGCCTTGGAAGCTGCCTTTGATAAAAATATAATTAATAAACTAAAAATAAAATAAACAAGCTTTGATCTGACTCAATATGTGCTGCAATTCACTGAGATCAATTTTTTATGACATTGGAGAGACTATATTTTTAATCGGTTGATCTGCTGCTTTGAGTGCCCAACCTTTATATACATGAACCTAAAAGACTTGTTCATAAACCACTGACTTACACACTTGATCCACTAGGACCACTACACAAATATGTCCAACCCACGTTCTCACATAACTGCCTATAAGTACCCATTACATATGCATTTACCCAACTAGCACACATTTGTACACATGACATCAAATTTGAATCATACATTCTAACAGCCTTTCTGTGCAGGTCAGTGTGGGAACACTTCTTGCTTTCACCATTGTTGCGATTTCTATCTTGATCCTCAGATATGTTCCACCAGATGAGGTGCCAGTGCAAGCATCATTTCATGTACCAACTGATTCAGCATCACACCAATATGGATCTAGTTCTTCAGGTGACAGGAAAAGCATTAGAGATCCTGGAGTTTGTTTGAGTGATAGTGACCGCTATTTACATGGACAAAGTGAATCATCAGTTGAACATCCGCTTATCTCAAAAATGATTAATCAAGGTAACAAAACTCCCCGAGCCCTTTAAAGAAAGCTACTCTTTACCTGTAAACTGAATTTCAAAGGTCAAAGACATTATCCCCCTTGGAAATGCTGAGCCCATTATGCATCAAAATACGTATGACATTCTTTACTTCTTTGGTTTGGGGACACAATACTATTTTAACAATAATAGAAGTAAAATTCTAAACAGCAAAAGTCTTCTTTGAAACTGAGATTGAATGTTGTTTCACGAGATTTAACTATAAATCTGCACCTTATATGTAAGATGCTTTAAGTTGTAGTATATTATTACAAATAAAAAAAATTAACGGAGTTGGAAATATTGTTGGTAATAGTCATAAGGATTGATTGTAGAAGTTAAAAGGATGGGTGATGGATAGATCCTATGTAAAATTATTGGATTCGAAAATATTAATGTAATTGTTGCTTGTGCACCACAAGTAGGTTTAGATGAGATCATTAAACATAAATTTTTGGAGGCTATAGATGGACCTGTTTGAAGAATGGCCCAAGATAATATGATTTGAATTAGTGTAGTGGGTATATATATATATATATATATTACTACTACTATGGGAAGCACAAAAATACCCATGCCATGGAAACTGCATTTACAACCATTGGATTCTAATCCAACACATTGATCTTTGAATCATAAATGCACTAAACATTTAATGCACAACACATTTTGAGGGATTCTCATGGCATGAGTATATATTTGGGCTCCATTGTAGAATTTCCCTTATATATATATGAATGTAAGCGCAAGGTCACACGCTGAGGGATTCGAGAGAGTTCATGGAGGATATTCTAATGGTAATATAAATGTAGGAGAATCTATCCTAGAGTTTGCTTCAACATATGATTTAGTCATGACTCGTGACTAATACTAGTATTAGAAAAAGGGAGTGACATTTAATTACTTTTAGTAATAAACATAATAAAAGCCAAAAAATTTCCTTTTAACCAGAAAAAGTGATAAAAAAATATGTGAAGATTGCAAAGTAATACCAGGTGAAGTGATTTCTACTCAACATAAGTTAGTTGTATTTGGTATCAAGCTAAAATGACTATTTAAAAAGAATAGAAGAGATTAAAAAAACAGAAAACAAATCCTATAATAAAGTGGATGAACCTACAAAACAATACGCAATTAGAATATGATGACTAAAAACAACAAGGCCAAATTGGTTAAAATATCCTAATCTTTTACAACTTTTTTTATTATATCCTAACCTTTTCGAATTCGTTATTATATCATAACCTTTCTAATTGTTTAATTTGTATCCTAAGTTACTTTTTAACACTAAATTTGATGAGGTGTTACCTAAGTAATGAGCTTAAATAATAAATTTAGTAATTATTTTAGTAATTATAGGTGATGAGATGATTTTTTAAAGTCGTTATTTAGGTATCATCTCATCAAATTTGGAGTTAAAAAGTGACTTAGAATACAAATCTCGAAAGGTTAGGATATAATAACAAATTCAAAAAGGTTTAGATATAATAACAAAAGTTGTAAGGTTAGGATATTTTAACCAATTAAGCCAAACAACGAACAATTAGAATTTAAGTAATAGAGATGTGAAAATTTTTTCTCTAGGCCAACTAGATTAAGAGATAAAAAGAAACAAGACCTTAAGTCATGTAGTTCAGGATGCATTAAACACAAGAATGAAAAAAGTAATAATGTGAGAAGATGATGTGATTGAAAAATGGAGAAGAAATGTTAATGAATTTTTTTTTGAGGTCTAATGATTTATTTAACAATGACCAAGTAATAATGCTAATGGATTAGACCCCACATCAATAAAAAAATATAAATCACATGCAATACTAGGATCTCCAAAATTATCGAGGCCTTGAAAAAGATGAATATGGAATAATGGAAAAAGCATGTGCACAAGACGAAATTCCTATAAATGTTTGGAAATATTTAGAAGGAATTGGATGGGTTAATTGTGAATGGCTGGAAAAATTGTTAAAGCACACAATCAATAGCATTAAATCGAGTTGAATGGCGATCCATGTGGCCAACCCAAACTAATTTGGGACTGGGGTTTTTTTGTTGTAGCAATCTCATTTATGAGCCAAAAGAAAGTGGGTGACTCTGGCCAAATACTTATGTTCATTGGGCTATTTTGTAATGTTTGTTTATTTTAATCTCATTGTAGCAACTTCCGCTTACCCTTTCCATTATGTGTTGTTTTCGTCCTAAGTTATTTTGATGCCCCTTGCACTTCAATGCCATACATGCCCATAAAAATCGAAATGATCTATTGTTCCCTTGGTGCATTGGTTAATGCATTTTGGTTTCATTCAAGTTACTGCATTTTCCTTTTTTTCAAGTTATAAAATGTTATTGACCTGAAAGATCTTCTAGGGTAAAAACTTGAATCATGTGTTTGATATTTGTTTGCTTTTGATGAATGGTCAGTACTCCCATTAATGATAAATCTATTAGAAAATTAGTTGAACAGAGTCTTGTTGGATTTTACAGATGGATTAAATGAACAAAAGAGGCGAAAAATTGCAGCTTGGAGTATAGCATTGGCTTGTATGGGAGTGCTTTTGCTCACCTCTGCATCCTTGACTGAATATTTGCCTGGGTAAGCTCAATTACAAATGTTTTTGTTTCTTTTAGCTTCCATTTCACGGTGTAATCTAGCATATTTATTTTGAAGGTTAAGTGGTTGAAATATCATATTGGGTGATTTTCCTAAATGTTCATAATTTTAGACCTCATGAAATTATTGCTTGAATCTAAAAGCTAAAGCTAATTATTCATAGAAGAATAGATACGCAGTTAGACCAACCAATTGAGTGGCCCAATGGTACGGTATGGGATTTGGAAGTAAAAGGTCATGGGTTCAAACCTTGGTGGGAGCAAAAGTTATTTCTTTCCTATAAAAAAAAATCGCAATTAGAAGTAATTTCTACTACATAAATTTAGTCCTTACCAATAGCATATTAAAACCTTATGCCTCATGAGCTTAATTTAACCTCAACTATCTCTCTTTATCCTTATTACTCGGTTGGGTACGCACATCTTGGTAAGGACTACTGTTGGAAAATGTCTTTGATGTACTAGAATTTAGGATGAGTTGGTTTCTTTTAAATTTTAAATTCAAATAAGTTCTTGTTGGTAAGATCTAGATTAGGTTAGATTAGGTTGGTTAAGTTCTAATTTTCAATTTTGAATAATTGTGTATGTTTGGTTCTATAAATAGAGCACTACAATTAATGAAAAGAATGCTCCTCTATGCTCCTCTTTCACATTCTTCTTCTCAACAACAACAAAATGGTATCAGAGCCATTTTTCTTAAGGGGCATGTGTGAGATGAGTGAAATACCCTAACCTATGATCCTAGATTTACAACCCAAAATAACAATCTTGAAGTACATAATTACAATATTTTTTGAGCAATGGATTTGGAAATTTTCTCCACTCAACTTGCACTTCCTATTTTCGACCGAACAAGCTACCATGTGTGGGCTATTAAGATGGAAGCGCACCTTGATGGAAATGACTTGTCGGAGACTGTTGAACAAGAATATGAAGTTTCTCCTCTTCAGAATAATCCAACAGTGGCTCAAATGAAACTTCATAAGGACAAGAGAAAAAGAAAATCGAAAGCCAAAGCAAGCTTGTTTTTAGACGTCACATCCACCGTTTTCACCAGAATCATGACGATGAAAACAACATATGAAATTTGGAATTTCTTGAAGGGTGAATATGAAGGAGATGAAAGAATCAAAGCCATGCGGATGATAAACTTGATTTGAGAATTCGAGTTTCAGAAAATGAAGGAATCAGAGACGATCAAGGATTACTCTAATAGACTTCTTGCCATAGCTAATCAAGTAAGACTCCTTGGTACTGAATTTTCCGATTCTCGAATTGTCCAAAAAATTATAGTCACAGTTCCAGATAAACTTGAAGTAATTATTTCCTTTTTGGAAAATACTAAGGATTTGTTGAAGGTTAGTTTGGCAGAATTATTAAACATTTTGTAAGCTCAAGAATAGAGAAAGATGATAAAGGAGGAAGGAGCAAAGACAAAAAATCCAGGAGGATATAAATACTTGAAGCACACCATTGAAGAACCATATCCACTTTGCCCACATTGCAAAATAAAAATTATCCACAAAGAAGATGTTGGTGGAGGCTTGATGTTAAGTGTGGGAAATGCAAGCAAATTGAAACATATGGAGAAGATTTGCAAATCACAAGAAGGAAAAATTGTAGCAGCCGAAAATGAAGTAGAATAATTATTTTAATTCCTGCTCATATTTTGAATCAAGGAGAAGTTTTTCTGATTAAAAAATAATTGCAACATCAAAGCCAAGGAGGAGTGTTAGAAAATGTCTTTGATGTACTAGAATTTAGGATGAGTTGTTGTTTCTTTTAAATTTAAATTCAAATAAGTTTTTGTTGCTAAGATCTAGATTAGGTTAGGTTAGGTTGGTTAAGTTTTAAATTTCAATTTTGAATAATTGTGTATGTTTTGGCTCTATAAATAGAGCACTACAATTAATGAAAAGAATGCTCCTCTTTCGCATTCTTCTTCTCAAGAACAACAACTACATCTCTGAATAGATCTAAATTTCCAAGATTGTTCGATCTTTCTGGTGGTCTGTGATCCCTTTACCCTCAGTTCCAATTCTAGGCTTATTTAAGAGCAACCTTCAATCCTTTGGTCTTCCAACATTTTGTGGCACCAATCGGGGTTTTGGTTTTCTCTTTAGTTTTGGGAGGTTGGTGTTTGAATCTTAAACTTCTTCCAACCTTATAGCTGAGTTTGTAGCAGCTTAATCAAGTTCCCTTGGACGACTCCACACCAATATCCCTAGCAATAACTTGATTTTTGGTATTATGCTCTTCTTCTCTAGGATGATCTCAAAGTTGACTCTGGTTTGTTGAACTATTTCCAATCTGCTTCCACAGGACTTTTTTGCATTAATGTTTGCTACTGTCCATGGAAAACTCAATTGCTTTTTTCTTTTTTGAACATGGAAACTCAATTGGTAAATCACCTTAACTTAAGAATAACTACGAGTTCGAAACAAGTCTAAGATCAAGATTCAAACCTTTTGAGATTGATGTGCCAAAACTTGAGCTGGAGCCACAACAACAACCAAGTCTTAATCTCAAATTAATTGGGGTCCGCTACGAGTATCGAACTCTTCCATGTACCATAGAGTTTCTTCAATTTTTATTACAGCGTTTCTAATTTGAGAAACCACATAAAGAAGAACAAAACAAAGAAAAAAAAATATTTTGCACTCTGGTTTGGTATTAGTCAATTCTTGTTGATGCAATGGTGCTTAAGTCAGACTAAGCTACATGGAAAAGCCTTTGTCTTGACTCATGACTTGATACTATGCCAGGGCCCATAACAACTTGGCATTAGATTAAAATATCATGGGTGACATATTAAAGGAAGCATTATAGTGAATATTTATGTTATTGCTTTCTCCCGTCATACATGATGATTGACACATTGACTTAACATACCTAAGATGAGAGTAGAGTTGGGTAAAATCTTGATGCTTTGGTTCATTTCCATGAATTATTTGTGATTCAAAACGCTTGTTGAATTTTGACGTTTTTGTTTGAATCAGATTTTCCCGCATGGCAATCTCAGGAATTGGTGGTATGGTTCTTTTGTGCGGCCTAATTGTGCTATCCATGATAGACCAAGATGTCGGGAGGCACAGTTTTGGACACACTGGCGGTATGCCTTTCGTGAAATTTTCACGCCTTTCATATTTAATTATATCAGATTATCAGATTGCCAACAACCTTCTTGACCACTTCCAATTTTGTCTTGCTTGGCCTCTTATGATCTCCCTGGCTAAACCCAAAGTGTCTTGACAATGTTCATTGTTCAGGAAAGTTAGGATGCAAGTAAAGATGAAACTTGACCACTTCATGACCAACATTCTGACGCAACGGAGATCTTCTAAACCAGTTGAACGAATCCACGAACAACTCGATCTAGGTCAGAACTTAAGCCAAAGTTCGAAAATTCTTTTATTCAAGCAAAAAAAACTGCGAATTACATCTAATAGGTCGCTTAAATAGCGAAACCCTAAAATTTGTCAAAAATAGTAAAAAGTCCAAAAAGCCCTAAAAGCCCTAAACTGAAAACTAGACGAAATAAAAGCCCTAAAATTAATCCTGTCATATCTTTCCATCATATTTTTCCAAGAATTTGCAAACTAATTCTTGGACTTCATCATTATCCTGTCAAGATTGGACTTCATCATTATCCTGTCAAGAATTTGCAAGCTAATTCTTGGACTTCATCATTCTCCCCAGGGTGGACAGAATTCGCCCTCGAATTGTCATCATCAGACGTATCCCTCTATCGCGTTGCTCCGCGCCATTCACCGCGTCGTTGCCAATGCCGTGTCGACTCCGCTTCCGCGCCGCCGCCACCGCCGTGCCATCCCCGCGCCACTGCCGGCCGTCGCACCGCCGTCGAGCCAACGCTGCGCGCTGCTTAAGCTTCACGCGCTGCCGGCCAATTCCGCCGTCCACGCCTTCGCGCTCTCGACGTGGAACCGCGTCGTCACCGGCGCCATTGCATTGCTTCAGGTCCGCCGCCGCACTTCTGCAAGTCCGATCTCGCCACCCGCCACGCTCACGGCTGCACGGCGTTCTGCGCGCTGCTGCTCATGGCTGTCATTGCTGCCAGACTGGAGCCGTCGTCGCCGCCAGGTCGTCCCTCCGCGAGCTTCTCGCTGGCGTCCCTCTCTCTCTCTCTTTCCTTTTTCTTTTCTCTCTTTCTGGTTCATTCTCTTTTATCCACAATAGGAATTGCAGCTTCAGGAACATCAACATCTTTATCTACCTCCTTTCCCATCAAGATGTAAACTACCTCAGAATCCTGTAATGCATCTTCAAATCTTGCCAAAGACAGCAAGCTACTAGATTCTTTAGTAGGCTGAACTTCCTCCGGATCCTTGGCGAGTACTAGCACAATCTTTACTCCCTTGAACATAAGGGTGTATTTATTGGTTCTGCCATCATGCACAACTCCCCTATCAAACGCCAAGGACGTCCCAAGAACAAGTGGCAAGCATGCATAGCCACAACATCACACCAGGCCCGAATCCTTGTAGTTAGCACCAATAGAAAAAGTCACCAAGGCGCGCTTCGACACCTTCACCTCACCACCCTTCTTCAGCCAAGCTAGCTTGTAGGGCCTGGGGTGTTGTTCAGTTGCAAGGCCCAACTTCTGAACCGCTTCAACTGAGACGATATTCTCGCAACTGCCTGCATCAATCATGAACCTGCACACCTTGCCTAAGATGATGCACTTGGACTAAAAGATGTTATTCCGCAGCCACTCATCATCAGCGACAGCTCTAGGAGTCATACAAGAACGCCTCACAACCAAGGCAGTTTCCACATCTCCAGTCACGATCTCCTCTTCTGTGTTGTCAGAAGTATCAAAGGCTGGTTCTGCAGTGATGTTGGCCTCTTCCCCTTCGTCTTCCTCTTCGTTCTCAATAAAGAGAGTCTTCTTCCCTTTACATTCTGACTTCCTGTGACCAACTTCGCCACAATCGAAGCATTTAATCCCGCTAGTGCTAGGTCATTCGTGCGACTAACAGGGTTAATTGCGCGGTATTACCTCCGATCGGCCGTCCCAACACTAACATTATTGGAAGCATTACTCACACCCCGACGTTGTTGTTTCTTCACCAACAATGCTCGGCCGGCGTGCGCGAGATAAGGAAGTCGGATCAAACATGTTGACGACATCTTGGATCTGCACCCTCGGTCCACCAATATACCGCGCCACCAATTGGTCGTTAGTCTCCTGCGATTCGTTTCTAGCGACTAATCGATAAAACTCGATAGTGTAATCTATCGACTTTGCCCCTTGTCTCGGATTCTCGCAACCTCGATACATAAGGCGTTGGAAGTTGTAAGGCAAAAACTCGGCCGTAAGTGCTTTTTCATCTTCTCCCACGAGGAGATCCTCGCCTTTCCATTCCTATTCCGCATCAACTTCTGCTTTGTTGCCACCAAGCCATGGCCCTGTTGCGGAATACGGTCGGAACCATTGCACACGCTTGTCTTCGGGCACACCTTTGAATTCTATGACTTCCTCAACCGACGCCACCACCCAAGAATTCTTCCGGTTGAAGGGTGACATGGAATTCTCGGGACCTCCGTCTTCATCCCAGACTCCCACCGCCCGCGATCATCCTCAACCGCACGCGACTGTAGCGCCTCCTCGGTGCCTCAACATATTCATCCCGCCCTTCGGTAGAAGAATCTCCTCTTGGTTCATCACCAACAGGTTCCCTTCGATGGTTACGGATACGATTCATATTCTGACCCAACAACTGATCGATTCTGGCAGTTAATTGTTCTACCATCGCGCCCATGCGTTGGTCAATTATTTGGCCAATTTGTCGATTCGATTGTCACGGTCATACACCTCCTCGATACGCTCGCTTGGTTCCTCTTCGGCGGCATGATTTCTCCAATCACGCTGAAGCAGGCTCTGATACCAACTGACGCAGCGAGATCTTCTAAACCAGTTGAACGAATCCACGAACAACTCGATCTAGGTCAGAACTTAAGCCAAAGTTCGAAAATTCTTTTATTCAAGCAAAAAAACTGCGAATTACATCCAATAGGTCGCTTAAATAGCGAAACCCTAAAATTTGTCAAAAATAGTAAAAAGTCCAAAAAGCCCTAAAAGCCCTAAACTGAAAACTAGACGAAATAAAAGCCCTAAAATTAATCCTGTCATATCTTTCCATCATATTTTTTCAAGAATTTGCAAACTAATTCTTGGACTTCATCATTATCCTGTCAAGAATTTGCAAGCTAATTCTTGGACTTCATCACATTCTCAAAACTTGTGTTAAGACCAATCGGATCCAACTTTCCGCACATGGGAAATTGATTGATTTTCCTTGTTCGTGCTATATGTCCATCACGTAGCGAACCCCAACTAATTAGGAACTTGTTATATGACCTGACATGCTCAAGCATAAAATTGCACGCTTATTGTGCTTGATTCATTGCAGGATTCATTTGCCCCTTTGTTCCATTCCTGCCTGTTTCCTGCATTCTCATAAATGTTTACTTGCTGATGAATCTCGGGTAAGTAGAAGTTGCTTGTCTTTCCATCTTTTTTTTTTTTCCTTTATGAACCCTTACATAAAATTCGTTACCTGTGGTATAACTCAGCTCTGGAACATGGATCCGCGTTTCTGTATGGTTGATCCTTGGGGCTTTAATTTATTTATTTTACGGCCGGAACCACAGCTTGCTACAGAATGCAGTTTACGTGCCCACTGCCCATGCCGAGGAGATCTACAGAAGGTCGTCAGAATTTGTGGCTTAAAACCCAAGGAAAGGGGGGAGTGGAATGGCCTGAACAGAGGGTGCAATGGATCCTTTAGTGTAAAGGACATGATGGATAATAATTTATTAAATTGTTCATAAACTGTACTATTTGTTGTACTCTAATCAGTCAGTTTGTTATTGATATGCAAATGTATGGAAATCTTTGTACCAAAAAAATGTATGGAAATCTCAATGCAGATTACTCCAAAAGTCTGGAAACTTCTACCTATCTTTCCAATGGTAGTCACCTATATCGCTCCTATCCAGGTTTTCATTTATATGAAGCTACTGAAGAACTGGTCATCCTTTTATCTTTTTCTACGAAAAAATTACAAAAGTACAAAAGTTTTTAATTTAAATGAGGAAAATAAGTGTGGTTTTTTTTTTTATTACAAAATTAGGCTATGTCGCCTATACAAAAGGCGATATCAGTTGGGTGAATTTTTTTCGCTGACGTGGACACATGGATAGCACCTTTTGAAAAGACGTTATATATGTGTCCGGTCCACGTAGGACGGCCTTACATTGATAGCGCCTTTTCAAAAGGCGCTATCAGTGTATGATTGTCCTACGTGGACAGTATTTACACGAATAACGTCTTTTGGGAAGACTCTATTCGTGTAAAGGTCCACGTGGGATGACCACGTGGACATGAGCCGAACACATGAGCTATTTGTGTGTACTTGCCACATGGGCTCGGGGTACTTGTCATCGGTGTGGTATTTGTCGTTCTGAGGGACATAACAAAAAATATTGTTCGCCTCGCGATACGTGCGTGACGTTTGCATGAGGTCCATAGTTTGTAGTGGATATGCATGGGTTGTCCTCTCGAGATACGTGCATGACGTTTGCATGGATTGTCCACCTCGAGATACGTGTCTGGCGTTTGCATTACTTATCCACCTCGAGTTACGTGCATGACGTTTGGATAGTTTGCATGGACTGCAGCAGGTTGCATGTGGTGTCTACCTCGAAATATGTGCTTCACATTCGCATGGTTTGCATGGATTGCATGAGTTGTCGACACTTCGAGATATGTGTGTGACGTTTCCATGTGTTGTTAACCAAGAGATACGTGTGTGACGTTTGCATTGGTTTTATCACCTCGAGACACGTGCGTGACGTTTGCATGAGTTGCACGAGGTTGCATGAGTCACCCACCTCGACAGACGTGCCTAGCATTTGCATGAAATCTCCACCTCAGCTGCATGGGTTGTCCGCGCCGATATGCGTGCGTGTTGTTTACATTGGTTGTTTACCTCGAGATACGCGAGTGCCGCGGGTCGTCCATCTCCATATGCACGTGTCGTTCATAGGGCCAAAAGTTTTGTATAGATAGCTCATTTTCAAAATGAGTCATTCATAGAGTGTATAATTTTGTATAGATAGCTCATTTTCAAAAGGAACTATCAATACAAATGTCTTCCACTTCACCACCACCTCAGCATGTCACCTCGTCATCAATACCTCCTTTTCAAAAGGAGTTATACCATAGTTTTGAAATTTAAAAGTAAAGTTCTATAATATGTGAAATACAAACTATCTCCAACTCACTTTTTGAAAAAAACCCCTTTTTCTACCATATAATGGTTGGTTGGTTTGATTTGGTTAAGATCCAAATAAAATAAAATAAAATAAAACAATAAAAATAGAATTGAAAACAAAATACAGAATCAAAAGAGAATTGTCTTTATATTTTTCTACCATATACTGGTTGGTTGGTGTGATTTGGTCAAGATTTTGTCTAAGCCAACGAAAAACACTTCTGAGGTAGTGAGGTATCTGAACCCTAGAGGCTGCATCCTCAAATATTCAGAACCATATTGAAGTGATGGATAAGACTCCCTTCAATGTAGAAGTGAAGATTGAGATTCCTCTTTACAGCGAAGAATTAGAGTCCAGGCGACTTGATGTCTAGCTTAACTGCCTAAGTCTTTAAAATACGCATTTGAAAGTTCCCCACGTGAAATGTGTGAATTGAAATATAATTTCATATCGGTTAAGTGTATTTTAAAGAAGGACTTAAGTTGTGGTTCTCTACTTAAATAGTGCAAGGTAGTTAAATTAGAGGCAATATTGGTGCCGTAGAGATCTGGGCGGATAAAGGCACTGTTGATGTTGCGTCTAGTGACGTGGCAATGGTCGGTTGTCATTTTAATATTTTATTTTATTTTTTTGGTTTTTTTTTACCCTAAATTGAACTGCACGTACTTGAACCTCTTTCCCAAAATTCAGAAACATCGCATCGCAGAGCCGCCGAAGCCCTTCCCTCCACGACTTACAAACCAGCGACGTCACTCGCAACTCTGAGAGCATGAATGAGGTCGTGACGCGAAAACCCCACAAAAAATTCTTCTTAAAGAAGGTGAAAGGGGCATCATCAAAGCTATTGTGAACACTCCATTCAGAATCAACAGAGGCGTTTGGATGCGAATTACTCACTCAATTTCTCGAAAGATCTGATTTTAGGGGTACCCTTGATTTGTTTGGTGTTGATTTCAATTATTTAACAGAGAAAGTGAGTCAGCGAAACACAACCAAAAAGATAGTGAGGTGGTGAAACAGAGCTAGGGAGATGATGCAAGCTCATCAGTTAGTATTGGACCCGAATTAGAAGATGGCGAACCAGTGGATGCGCAACCCAAGCCCGCCCAAAAGTGAAAAAGTAGTGAAGAAGCCTATAAGGTTGTGCGAATAACATAATATTTCACTATGGGTTAATTATGTTGTCAATTGAGTTGGAACTTGCTAAGAATTAGAGAAGAAAAATAAAATACTAAGAATTTTTACTATTACAAACTACTACTACAAAGGAGAAGAAAAGAAATGAGATAGTTAGAATGAGAAGTTTTCATTCAACTTAATGTATTTTTACAATGAGGTTGACACTCTTTATATATGTCATTTGGTGATGATGATAAATGTACTTAGGCAATGTTTACAAGTAACACATACATCAAATGTCATACAACTCTTCACAAGCAACATTGACAATACATGAAATCGTAAGTACATTGGATATGAATACAAGTAAGAGCAATGCTTAATATTACAACTCAATGACAAAGACATGCTTGACAATGTTGTTATCAAAAATCTTGGTCAATTGTTCATCTATATCATAACACTCATCTTGGATGACAATTGCTGAGAGAATGCGCATCATCAAAACTTCTATTAGGAAAAACCTTTTAGGAAAAATATAGTAAAAGAAAAAGAGTAGACTGTTCTCATAAATCTTAACATGAGTAAATATTGTTATGATTGCCTCATTAAAAACCTTGCTAGGAAAATCTAATGAGATAAAACTATAGCTAAGGGAAAAAAAGTGCAATATACTAATCAATAACTCCCCCTCATATGAAATGGGTGAAACTTGTTCTATTTTTTTACTTGCAATGTCTTTAAGTTTATGCAAGCCAATACCATATGTAAGCCTCTTAAATGTCGCAGTTGATAAGGCTTTTGTGAATAAATCAGCAAAATTATCACTCGATCGGATTTGTTTGACATCAATTTCACCATTCTTCTGAAGCTCGTGTGCAAAAAAATTTTTTGGTGAAATATGTTTTGTTCTGTCCCATTTTATAAATCCTTCATTTAATTGTGCAATACATGTTGTATTATCTTCATATAATATGGTTGGAGTGTCTTTTATTGAAGGTAATCAACATGATTCTTGAATACATTCAATCATGTTTCTCAACCATACACATTCATGACTTGTTTCCTGAATCGCAAGTACTTCAGAATGATTAGAAGAAGTAGTAACCATAGTTTGCTTTATTGACTTCCACGATACAGTAGTATTACCATAGGTGAATAAATATCCCGTTTGAGAACGAGCCTTGTGGGGATCAGATGAAGATCCAGCATCAGCATAACCTTGGATATTCAATTTTACTCAGCTCGAGTAAAATAAACTCATGTCACTTGTTCCTCGAAGATATCGAAAAACATGTTTGACACCATTCCAATGTATTCGAGTTGGTGAAGAGTTGTATCTTGCAAGTAGGTTGACAACAAAAGCAATGTCAACTCTTGTATAATTTGCAAGATACATAAGTGCACCAATTGCATTTAAGTATGGTACGTCCGGACCAAGTAGCTCACATAACTTTCCTGAGGTCGAAATAGATCTTTATCCACTTCTAGTGATATGACAACCATTGGAGAGCTTAATGGATGTGCCTTGTCAATATAAAATCTTTTTAATATTTTTTCAATATAATTTGATTGATGGACAAGTACTCCACTTGAAAAATGTTCAATTTGCAAACCAAGACAAAGTCTTGTTTTTCCAAGTTCTTTCATCTCGAATTCTTTTTTCAATTATTCGAATATTCTAACGATATCATCGTGGTTTCCCACTATATTTAAATCATCAACATATACAACAATAATTACAAATCATGTTGATGATCTTTTGATAAAGACACATGGGCAAAGTGGATTATTTGCATATCATTTTTTAAGTAAATAATCACTAAGACGTTTGTACCACATTCGTCCGGATTATTTCAATCCTTACAAAGACCTTTGTAATTTTATAGAATGCATGTTATGAGGTTTTGATTTTATTTCTTCGGATATTTCAAATCCTTCAGGGATTGTCATATATATATCTCACTATTTAGAGATCCGTACAGATATGTTGTAACGACATCCATTAGATGCATATCAAGCCTTTCAGAAACCGTAAGGCTTATCAAGAATCGAAATGTGATTGCATCTATAACAGGAGAATATGTTTCCTTATAATAAATGTCAGGTCTTTGTGAGAAAACTTGAGCTACAAGTCTTGTTTTGTACCTTGTAATCTCATTTTTTTCGTTTCTCTTTCGTACAAATACTCATTTATATCCAACAGGTACGCCATCTGGTGTTTGGACAACCGGTCCAAAAACCTCTCGTTTCTTCAACGAATCTAGCTCTGATTGGATAGCCTCTTGCCGTTTTTGCCAATCATGTCTTTTTCGACATTCGTCCACTGATTGTGGTTTTAGATCATCATCATTTTCACATATTTCAAAGGACACATTGAAAGCAAATATATCATCATGAACAATATTATTTCTATCCCAAATCTTACCAGAGTTCAAATAATTTATTTAGATCTCGTTATTTTCATATTTTCCTTCTTTTCTAGAGGCACTTATTCCTCGTCAGAATCAACTTGTTCTGACAAATCCTTATCAAATGATTCTTGTGCTTTCTCGGGAGTATTTTGATTTGCATTTATTTTTAATCTCGTTTTCCTCTTTCGAGGAACTGTATCCTTTGAACCAACTGATCTTCCACACTTTAAGCATTTCGTTGGTTCTTGTGCATTTTGTTGCACAGAGACATCAATTCTTACATGAGCATTTACAGCTAAAATATGTGATTTTATCACTCATTTTGCGTCGGTAAATGCATCGGGTAATTGATTTGCAATTTTTTGCAAATGAATGATCTTTTGAACTTCAAGTTCACAATGATTTGTGCGTGGATCATAATGTGATAAAGTTGATGCATTCCAAGCAATTTCGTGCCATTCATTTTGAATTGGCTTCTTATCTCCCCCTAATGTGGGAAAATTGCTTCATCAAAGTGACAATCAGCAAAACGTGCAGTAAATAAATCCCCTGTTAAGGGCTCAAGGTATCTTATAATGGACGATGAGTTAAATCCAACATAAATCCCAAGTTTTCGTTGTGGACCCATCTTAGTTCTATTGGGAGGTGGTATATGAACATACACTGCACAACCAAAAATTCTCAAGTGTGAAATATTTGGTTGTTGACCTAAAATGAGTTGCATGGGGGATTGTTCATGGTATGCGAGGCCTATAACGAATGATAGATTGTGCATGAAGGATCGCATGTCCCCAAACTGAAGTTGATAACTTAGTTCTCATGATTAAAGGTCTCACAATTAGTTGAATGCATTTGATCGAGAGATTCTCGCCAAACCATTCTGGTATGCACGTGTGGAACGAGAATGTTCAATGGTGGTAATTCCTATAGACATGCAATAATTTTAAATGCTTGAGATTGAAATTCCCCGGCATTATCAAGACGGATGGTCTTGATTGGGTTGTCAAGGAATTGTGCTCTTAACTTAATGATTTGTGCTAAAAGTCTAGCAAATGCAACATTACGGGTCGAAAGCAAATAAACATGTGACCACCTAGTTGACGCATCTATCAAAACCATGAAATATCTAAATGGTCTACAGTGATGATGAATACGTCCACATATGTCTCCCTGAATGCGTTTTAAGAAAACTGGAGATTCCACAAAATTTTTACTTAAGGATGGTTTAACTATCAATTTACCTTGAGAACAACTAGTACAATTATAATCACCAGCTAAAAATATTTTGTGACTCCTTAAAGGATGTCCACGCGAATTATAATCATTGATGATCCTGGATGACCAAGTCGGTCATGCCATAAAATGAATGTCTTTGGATCATTTTCTTATTTAATACTACATTCGTTTCGACATGCCTTATATGAGTAAAATATAATCCAGAGGAGAAAGTTGAGAATTTTTCTAATACTTCTTTTTTCCTATTTGAAACCAGTGTGACAGAGAGAAATTCTTTATTATTTTCGTTCATGGTTTCGATGTGATATCTATTTTGTCGAATATCTTTTAAAGCTAAGTAAATTCCTTCTGGATTTTTCAGAGTATAAGGCATTATCAACATGAACTATTGTTTCCCCAAACAGCATAATATTTGCTCTTCCAGAGCCATTAATCAAATTGGAGATGTCAAATATTGTTTGAACATTAGCCTTAGCTAAGTTCAAATTGGAGAAATATTCTCTCTTTTTAAGGATTGTGTGCGTTGTAGCACAATCAACAAGGCATATATCGTTCTTATTTGATTCGTAATTTGAACACATGATTTGATGATCCATCTATACAAATAATGTTTGACAAATTAGAAAAAGAGTCATATTTTATTCATAATAAGAAATTAGTACATATAAACTAAAATAACAAAAACTAGTGCATAGAATTATTGAAAAACATTACATATGATCATTAAAGATATCGAGATTAGAGTTTGAATCATCATGAAAATTTGGGACATCCATATAATTAATGTTCGACGAGCCATCTCCGACAATGAAGTTCATCTTAAATGTTTTGTCTTTCTCCTTTAAGGAGGCTCGATAAAGATCAATAAAATGCTTAGACGTGCGGCATACATGAGCGCCCAATGGCCTTTCAAACCACACCTGTGGCATGGTTGGTCACGATTACGAGCATGCCCATTTTCAGCAGCATTCTTTCCCTTATTCTGAGCGGCGTCATTTATATTCCATTTATTTTGGAACTTATCACCACATAATTTAGAATATGGCTTGCCACAATCTTTGCCGATTGATCCTTTCCCTTTTTCATGCCCGTAGTTTTTCTTTCCTTGACCGTTTTATGGTCGTTATAAGATGCAACATTTGCTTCATTAATTGAAACGGAACTAGTTGGACGAGAGTTGTGGTTCTTCAATAAAAGCTCATATTTTGTTCAGCCACCATGAGACAAGAAATCAATTACGAGTACTTTTTAAATTGACGCGCTCGATATTGCTGTTGCAACAACAGATTCGAGGTATGAAAAATATTGAATGTTTTTTCCATCATTGCCTCATCAGATATATTTTCTCCACATAGCCTCAAACGAGAGGTAATATTAAACATGGTGAAGTTATACTCACTGACTGTTTTGAAATCTTGTAGCCTAATATTCAGCCAGTCGTTTTGAGCTTTTGGAAATATCACCGTCTTTTGGTGATCATATCGCTATTTCAAGCTTAACCACAAGGTAGGGCGGCAATTCGTGTCAATAGTCGTAAACGTGTCGTGTCGTAAACGTGTCGTGTCATAATTATCCTAAACCCGCACACGACACGTTTATTAAACGAGTCACTATTTGTAAACACGACACACGACACGTTTAATAAACAGTAACCTGTTTATGACACGTTTAACACGTTTATTAAACATATCATATTTTAACATGTTTAACTCGACTCGTTTGTGTACTTGTTTAACACGTTTATTAAACAGATCATGTTTAACTTTGTTTAATTCGACTCGTTTGTGTACTGTTTATCAACTTTATTAAACATACTACTAGATTAATGATATCTCACTACAAAATCAATACAAACAACATAAAATATAAAATTATAAACGCATCTAATACAAGGAAAAATTAAAAATACAAGTTCTCAAATAGTCAAGTTCAAGTTTAATAACCCAACTACAAGGTTATATGAAGTTAACATAGAAGTAAGAGATAATTCAAGGTTAATGAACAAAAAATGCTTCATTTGGAGATTTGTATCTTTATCACAAGCATCATCATCATCATTAGTGTGTTCAAGTTCAATATCATCAATATTGTTGGTGTCAAACTCATCATCATTGATGTTGTTCAACTGCAAAGACATTAAAAAACAGAGAAATTATGATGTATGTAAAAACAAACAATATATATGATGTATGTAAAATAAAACGAGAGATGAAATGGGCGGATAGAAGAATTAAAAAAACGAGAGATGAAATGGGTGATGCCTCCCCGCGCCGTGAATGCCCCCCTCCCCCCCGCCGCGTGCACCCGCGCATTAGAGATCCCCCCCGCGGCTGCACGCGCGCTCCCCCCAGGCCGTGAGAATGCGTCCCCCCCGCCGCCGCCGCACGCGCTCCCCCCAGCCGTGAGAGTGCGTCCCCCCCCCGCCGCCCGCACGCGCTCCCCAGTGCCGTGAGAATGCGTCCCCCCCGCCGCCGCACGCGCGCGATTGATAGAGAATCGAGATCCACCCCCGCCCCCGGCGCCGCTGCATGCACGCGACCCCCCCCCCCGCGCGCTGCACGCGACCCCCCCGCACCGCCGCTTGCACGCGACAAAGCGCGCCCGACCCAAGGTTTTGTGTTTTGAGACGAGAGAGAAAGAGAGAGAGAGAGGGGGGGTGAGAGAGATTTTGTTACCTGAGGTTGAAGGTGAGGCAATCTCCTTCTTCCTTGTTGGCTCTTCCGCGTCGTCATCGTTGCCGTCGACCCTAGGTGGAAGAAGAGCTGCCGACTGCCGAGTGAAAGCTGTGAGAGGTTTGAGAGGCTGAGAGGCTGAAAGTTTTGAAGTTTGAACGTTTTGGTTTTTAGGGTTGGAAATGAAAAATTTGTATTTATATGTGAAAGTTATGCGAGTCATAAACGAGTCACATGGGTTGACACGTTAGCGACTCGTTTATTAACCGTGTATAAACAGGTTAACCTGTTTATGACCCACATACATTTTTGCCAAACCCACGACATGTTTAAGGTCGTGTCGTGTCGTGTCGTGTTAAACGTTTCATGACCCAAATTGCCGACCCTACCACAAGGTGAGATGATCTTTTATAGTGAGATACTCACTTTTCAAACCTTCATGGAGATAATGACGAAAGAATATCAGTGCTTTCGCACGGTCTTGCATTAATGTTTCATTTCCTTCTATAATATTTTCTCCCAAGTCTTTAGCTTGAAGATGTATCTCGGCATCCAGTTGCCATGTCAAATAATTATTGTCAATGATATCGAGGGCAATAAATTCAAGTTTTTCAAGGTTTGTCATAGTCTGAAAATATGTCAAGAAATTGGATAAATAATTTCTCTTTCATATAAAATAAATAATATACGATTAAATATATGTTCACAACTTGATTATTAATATACAAAATGTACTACTTGCGTGAGTTGGTGAGACAATCTCCAGGTTGGGTGGTGAGACGAAGTTCAGTTAAAACCACGCCTCCTCGAACATGATAACCCGTTTCTCTTTCAATGTTTAGCTTTACCGGAGAAAAGGCTTACCTACTATCAACCCAAACTCATAACACTATTTGCAATATAAAAATCAAGAATAGAGCATAACTAATCGTTTGTGGTATAGCGAGAAAACTAGTTATGTCACATATTGACTTTTGATTTATGATGTAGAAGATCGTAAAAGACGCAACTACAGAGCATACTTTCGCATTCGGTGACGTTATAATACATAATGTATGAATAAAGTATGCATATGTAAGTGATGCATGTAATAAAAGAAAGCAACCATGATAACATGTGATAAATTGAACTTATTTAAATTAACAAAAGTTATACCTTCCTAGCTTTGTTTCCTTAGCAAGCATTCTTGAACTTCAAGATCTCCCATTTATGCAAGAGCAAGCTCGTGCTGATAACGTGTTGTAAATTGTGTTGAAACTTGCTAATAGAGAAGGAAAATAGAAGACTAAGAACTTCTACTACTACAAAGGAGAAGAGAAGAAATGAGATAGTTGAAATGAGAAGTTTTCATTCAACTTAGTGTGTTTTTACATTGAGGTTGGCACCCTTTATATAGGTCATCTAGTGATGATGATAAATGTACTTAAACAATGTTTACAAGTAACACATACATCACGTGTCATACAACTCTTCACGAGCAACATTAACAATACATAGAATAGTAAGTACATTGGATATGAATACAAGTAAGAACAATGCTTGATATTACAATTCAATGACAAAACCATGCTTGACCAATGTGGTTATCCAAAATCTTGGTCAATATCATAGCAAATTAGTTATATTTATGGTTTTTCAGTGGGTGTGACTATTGGCCCCTGCTATGCGCCAGGACAGTGGGCCTAACCCATTCCTACTAATGAGTTCCACTACCCAGCCACAGGCCCAACTGAGGGGAATACCAGACCCAAGCGTCTGAGGCAGAAGCCTACTTGGTGAAAGACACCAGGCCTGAGCACCAAGGCTCATTATCTCAAATTGTTGAGTTCAACAGTTGTAATACCCAGATAGAATAGGGTTCACACTGTTTAAATACCACATGTAACACAACTTTAGGCAAAAAGAATCAAGTTTATCCTATTTGTCTTTTCATCGTTTACTGTGCAACCCTACCATAGGGGCTTTCATTCCTTTTCTCTCATGGCCCCCAAGACTTCCTCGGCTCTCGAGGACGCTATGGTCGCCCTTACAGAAAAGCTTGCATCAATGGAAACCAGTCTCAACTAGAAACTTGAGACCATGGACACCTGTTAAGCTCGCCAAGAAGTAGTCACTACACGCTAGGAGGCTGCCCTGGGTGAACTACGCTCCCAACTACCAACACCACCAACCACCACAATACCACTTTTTCCCTCATCATCAAGTACTCAGGTCACCATTCACCAAACCCCGACCCATACCCAAACTCGACCGCCTATTTTCCATGCAACCCTTCCCACTATGCCTGGCACCACACATAATTGCCAAGGTGTCCCATCATCTTTCACACCCTGCATCACCAATTTTTTCGCTGGCGCTAGTTCATCTGCCACTCCCCAACACATTTCGACTGTCCCAACACTTATGACCATAGCCGTTAAACCCCCAAAGATATTTCTATCCTATTTTGATGGCTCTAACCCACTGGACTGGATCTTCCAAGCCAACCAGTATTTTAACTACTATAGTATCCCACAAGAGCAACGACTAACTATGGCAGCATTTTTTATGCAAGGTGAGGCTCTCTCATGGTTTCAATGGATGCACAATAACCATCTCTTGGTTTCCTGGCCAGAGTTCTTACGGGCACTCGAACTTTGCTTCGAGCTCTCCACGTATGAAAACCACCAGATTGCTCTCTTCAAGCTTTGTCAAACCGGGAGTGTTGTCGAATACCAAAAGGCTTTTGAAGCCTTATGCAACTGCATCGTCGGCCTCGCCCCGGAGTTCTGTCAATTCTCGAAATTCTTAAAATGATAATTATGGTTAATCTAGGATTAACAGAGGCTAATTATGGTTTTGGTCGAGAGTCGAAAGTTAAACACCGGTGAATTTGATATTTGTAATTAATTTTATTATTCTGTGACGTGTACCGAGTGTTGTGTACTATATATTATGTTATTTTGCGAAATTCAAGACGATTGAGTGAATTCGGTGTTTTTGTCTCAAAATACCTGTCGAGACGAGTTCCGAAGAAGTTAAAATGGCAACCTGCGCAGTTCTTTCGAATTTCGCGAAGAAATAATGGTTTTAGGTTAAAAATTCAAATTTTGTACATTATATGAGCTTTACGAATTAACGTGGGTCATAGGCCTCGATTTGAGTGCGCAAGTAGGTTGTTCGAGAATTTCGGAATATTTTAGTAAATTTTCAAATTTTTGATGAAATTGGGGTATTTTCGTGGTTTAATTCAGACAAAATGATGAGATAATTATAAAAGAGCGTCGCTATGTGCACCCCACCAATTTACGAAGGCACCCATTTTTTTGGGTATTCTTTCCTCTAAATTCTAATTTGATGTAAAAAACAATGTTGCCCCTTATATAAACCCTCAACAATCCTACAACACAGTTTTGAACAAAATTTGGGGCACCCCACCTTCTTTGTCTATCATCTCTAACATAAACCTACGTTTCTTTTTGGCAAACGTTTATCGATTATTGCGCTTTCACACCACCCGATAGCGATGTACCACTCGTTTAACACCATTTAAAGGTTCAAATCAACTATTTTTTGTGTTGGAAATAGTGACATTGATGATTTGTTTTTTCATTGTAGGGTTTCAAATATTTGACTCGAATTTGTTTTCAACGTACAATGGATGAATCTACTGCAATGGTGGAAGAGGAGGTACATGAAGAGCTATTTGTTGCTGTTTTTTGTATTTTTTTTTTCATTTTTCTCCCTTTTTTCATGTTTGTTTGGTCACGATTGTTTCGGCCTCGCAGGACCAAGACCTTCCATTAAGTCTTGGTATGTGGGAGCCGAGAATAATGAAGACATATTGGTCACTCTGAGACCGAGACATGTTTAGACGTCTCGGTTCCCATGTACCAAAACGTTACATTAGGTCTCGGTCCCCAAGAATCGAGACTTAGTGTTTTGTCGTGGCCATGTACTACCGAAACAATAGTTTTTGGGTTTTTTCATGAATCTGTTGTGTATTGGTTTTGAGTACTTATGGTTCAATGTTTGTGTTGCAGGTAATGCTGGTTTTAACGTTATTTCCATATTACAAGGATGTTTACACTCCTTGTAGGCCATTCCCATTGAGAAAATCGACTATTTCATGGCTTCAAATGATTGGTTGTGCGAACAAGTTTGTGTCAGTAACGAAGCACTCTGATCGTAACATCAAGCAACTTAGAAACTTGCTCAATTGCTTCCTTGCCAGAGTCTTCGGTGTATCTTGAGAAACTGTCCACCGCAACAACCTTGCTGGTCATTGGAATCTTCAATAACATGCTGATGTCCATAAAAGTTATTGACATTTCACCGAATGGCACGTGAAATGTATTTGTCTCTGGCTGCCACCGCTCGACAAAAGCAGAAATCAACTCTTTATTGCCCTTCCGGTACGAGCAGTTAATGAGCGGGGTTAACCCGGTCTGGTGGATAATCCTCTGAAGACCCTCGGTATTGGGGTGACATGCTTGCAAATCCCATTCTTAGATTTAAGCCCCGTGGTTGATGCATTTCAGTTGTGGCCGATGCAGCAAAACAAATGAAAGTTACACAAATATATATAGCTAAGTTTACAGCCTATGAATCTCAAGGTAAGTCACAACTCATCATGTAAGCACAAAATTATATTAAACACATTTCACAAAATTAATCACAAATACTCTATTGCTACTATTTGGTAAGTACAGGCACAACTTGGCTGGCTCTGCAATTCTTAGATAAGGAATAAAAACCTTTTCGGCTCTAGCTGTAGGGTATGGTGTCACGGGGGACAAAACTATGTGATATATGGTCATTGGGGACTATCAACATGATTATGTGTTTTATATGCTACAGCGGCAACTCAAGTAGTGATTACAGTTTTACTAGTATAGTAAGGCCCTAAAGAGTGTTAGAATTATGAGAATACCTCACATCTCATAACAACAAATTATCTACTAGTATTTCAAATTCATTAACAAACATTAAATTGATTACCAAACTCTATAAATGATGTTGGGAAAGGATCAACTCCAAACCAACAAGCATAAACAAGAAGTAATGTTTATCAATAGCAACACCTCATGCATGTGTTAATTTGTGACTTAGTGAGTGCTTTCATTACTCACGCAATATTGTAAGTACTAGTAGCTAGCAGTGTGACTTTGTTAGAGGAATAGACGAGCTACGTACCACATTGTCCCAAATCGCAGCCGCAGCATGATGTTTGAAGCTCAACAATAGACTCTGGTCTATTGGCCCACCGGGTAAAGGAGCAGACGGGTATTCTTCTCGCTCTTCTTCATTTGTTGTGGGTCGGGTACCATGCCCACCTCGACTACCTCGCCCACCTCGGCTTCCTCGACTGCCTCATATGGCTCGTGTCCCTCGGTTGCCTCCACCACTGGTACTACCATCCACATGATCTTAAGAAAGTAAACATAAAATCACAATTGTCAAAAATGGATAAAAACTAAGTAAATAGTAAATAACAAATTCAACAATTGCAAATAACTTAAAACAAATTTTCTTCTCTTTCTTCATTCCCAAGTGAGTCCTCAGAAGACTCGGAAGCTTCACCTTGACTTCCACCTCGAGCAATCATCAAATACATTTCCCGATGCTCGGCAATATGTGAACCCTCATCTTCTACAACACCTTTGTGAGCACGTGTACTCGCCTCTGGTGCCTTAACCTTGGTTTCAAGTTTTTGCTTCTCCTTCTGGTAAGAGGCATTCTGGGGTCGCCGACCATCACGACCACAGGCACCTCCAAATGGATCACTATCGATTTCCTTCGTCTTGGAGCAAAATGGTCTTTTGGCTACCCTCAATTTAACCAAATCGAAAATGAAATAGAGGCTTTCATCTTCTCATTCGTCTCGTTTCCACCTGGTTTGATTGCTCACTGTCTCTCACCCGGCTCATCTCTCTCTCTCTCTCATGAAGATGAGTCGTTGGTGGTGACAGTTGAAGGAGGTACAGTTAAGGTAATGGATATTTAAATTTTTGACTGTAAATCGGGTGTAGGGACTGGTTTTTTATAATTCAAATTGAAGAGTAAGTTGTTGTTTGGTTTGTTGTTGTTAGTTGGGATTGAAGAAGATAGGAAGAGAGAATAAATTCAAAAAAGAAAACAACACATGGAAACCATGAAATATAGTGATGGACCGTAATTTCGATGAAGATGAAGAAGAAAATGTGAGGGAGGTTGGTGAAACGGGGTGAGGGAGGAGGCGCGAAGGGGGGGTGCCAGAGAGGAAAATTGAGAAGAAAAAAATAAAATTTATAGAGATCATTTGCTTCTCTATTTCGTTTCTTTAGGGGTTAGAGACAACCCCTGAACCGGAATGGTTCATGGGTGAACCCTACCCCCTTATTTCATTAGAAAAAAAATAAAATTAAAATCCATGGAAATTGAGAAAAATCAGAAAATTGGTTTTTAGAACAAATTAATAGAAATTGAGGATTTTTGTGAAAACGAGGATTTTTAGATTTTCTCGAGGATTTTTACCGGGTATTTTTCTCGTAATGCGTGTTACGATACTCAAAAATGTCCAAAATTTAGAAAAAAAAAATTATGACCTAGTTTAGGGTAATTTTCGATTCTGAATCACAATTTGAAGTTAGAATGGGGATCCGGACATCCGAGGATATGATTCGAAGAGATTTCATGAGTTTTCTAGTTGAAGTTGGACAAATAAATACGTAATAAATTGGAAAAATTATATTTAAGCCTAGACAACGTGATTTTCGATACTGAACAATAATTTTGCGTTGAAAACGAAATTCGGGCATCAGATAATTTATTTTGGAAATATTTTAGGGGCTTGGAGACGCGATCGAGTTTGTTTAAGTACAATTAGTTGGAAACAACTTGTGGAATGATTTTGGGATCTTATTCGATTTATAAATGAATTGTAGGACTGCAGTTGGAATCTCGTGGGGACTAGTCAAACGATTCGAAGCGCAAGGGAGCGTTGGTATCGCATTTTTAAGGTTAAGTAAATCTCATGGTAACCTTTACAATATATGAATATGATTTTGTATAAATTGCATTGATCCTTGATGTTGCATTTTTGTTGTATATGCATACACGGGTTGGAAGAATAAGACGTTTCAAGTCTCCTTATAGGGGTCTACCTAACTGTATTACAGGGTAGAACTATTTAGTGTCTGCATGACAGTGTGCACAAGGTATATAAAGCTACCTGACTGTGTATTACAGGGTAAGAACTGGTAATGTCTATATGACTGTGTACAGGTTAGAACTATATTATGCTTGAGGGGCTAGAGTCACTGATACTATGCATCACGAGATTATCATGAGGTCACGTTGAACCAGATCATACTTTGATAAACTCAAAAAATGAGACTCGTACGGTTATTCTTCCCGCGCATGAGTCCTTATTAGTGTTTACTTACCACTTTTGGAGGACGTCATCTGATTGTGGTCGGATAACAGAAAGAAAATGGATTCTTGATTGTATTTAAATTCTTTGGATTATATTATTCGTTTGAATTCCTTGGATTATTATGCATTTGGTTATTACAGGTGTACTGGATAGTGTGAGATTTACTTATATGACATTATCGAATTCTATAATTGGATAGTGACAGGTTCGAGTGGCAACAAAGGAAATGAAAAGCTTTCTGATTATTGGTGAATTACTCAGTTTCTTTCCATCTGTGTGTGTATTATTTTAAATATTAAATATTGTATAAATGGGTTTTTGGGTTCGTGTGCAATTAGGATTTCCTTTGGGATTGTTTTAATGGTTTTAGGACGGATTGGAATACAATAGAGCTAAGGTAGTGATGATTTAAGGATTTCGAAAACCTGAGATAAGTTAGAATGGATAAATAATCGTAATTAATGTGATATATATTGTAACAGCTCGCTTTAATTAATCTCGATTAACTAATAAATTACAGATTAGAATCCTAAGCTCAGACCCACGCGGGTGTCTCGGAGAAGTCTAGGGCACATCTAACGAGGTAAATTGGTTATTTTTGTATGGCGTGGGTTTATTTATTTTATTATTATGTAATAATTCGCGACGCGCTATGTAACGGCCCCTCTCCTTATCTAGGGCACAGCCCGGCCTAATCCCGTAATTAATCCCTAATCATATCCACGCAGGACTTAACTACGTATTAGTCAGCATTTACAACCTAGACGCCTCTTTTCTCGTGTTCATGATAAGTAATACACTAGTCCTACCAGTTTATAAAATTTAGAGTTAATTAAAACTTTTTGTAAATTAATTAATTAGCAAAAGTCTTATTGATTATGCAGAAGCAATTAGTAACTTATGCGGAAGCCATTTATAAAATCCTAAGTGTGGAAAACCAGGAAATGACATCACATATATAAAGTCCTCAAAATGCAGTGAAACAGTAAAATAGTCTAAGTCAAGTCGGGGAAACTAACGCTCAACCCAATATACAACCCCAAATAGTATATGAAAGACATATATAACATATACAATCAAAATACCAAAAGAAGACCTACAATCAATGAAGTGACGCGCCGCGGGCTCAGGGATAATCGCCGATCTTCCCTTTGCCCGGCCTGCTGGTAAACGGCTCTGCACCCATCGTCATAAAAATGACGGTGAGTACAAGAATAAAACAGTAATCCCCGATGACAAATTTAATTTGCATTTCCAAATATTCAAATGATATTTAAAAGCTTATAAATGGGAAAACTGGAAAATAAACCATATGCGAGTAAATACCAGAGTTAAACAAATGATACTGACACTAGGCTAAGTAGTAGTGATTTAGGTATGGTCGTCAGTGAAACATGTCACTCTGACTCAATAATCATATAGCACAAGGGTCTCTAATCCAAGTGTTACCAGGGACTCTAACCCCGAGTGTCATACAATGTCAGGTAACATGTGCCGACATCCCCGGGGACTCTAACCCCGTGAGTCGCGCACACCTTGATCGAGTACGGGACCTAAATGCGAAAACTATTTTTTAAATTTCAAGAAATACCAAGTATGGATTGTCAAGGCATAGGCACATCTACACACCTAAATAAATAAGGAATACAAGTCCTCTTAGATATTTATAAGATATTCACTAGCCTAATAGCATGCTATTTATCATTCAATTCACATTTAAAACAACAAGAATAGACATAGCATGGGATAGAATCAATGAATCAAATCAAATGAAGGGATACCATGCAAACTAGACTCATCAAGTGAGCATAGACACAAAGAACACATGATATAAGAATATAAAGGCAAAATAGTCAAAAGGACTATGGAAGGACAACAATTAATAAAAATTAAATGCCAAGTAAAGTTGTCATTGGGTATACTGACAACAACAAAGTAAAGTCATAGCTTTACTGGCCTCCCGATGCTCCAAATCTTGTATTCGTTCTCCCGTACCCTTTTCCTAGGTTCCTGAGTTTGGTGTCTCATTAGTTCAAATATAGTGGGTTTAAGCTCAATTTAGTGGTGTTTATTGTGTATTCAAATTGGTTCAATAGACTTTAAATCAATCTTCCTAAATCAGCCCCTAAAGACTAAATTAAGTTTCAATTTCAGTCCTACATTTTAATGCACTTTTAGGCATGAAATGGTCCAAATATCGAAATCCTCCATCAGTAAAATTATTGTTTGTCTCTCTCTTAGCTTTCCGGAAAGGTTTAGTTTGCAAAATTCTGATTTAAAATGAAAGAGATGTCATGATTTTACTAAACATAGGTCTAATTGGAATTTAATCCGACCAGCGGATTTAGAAAATCTATTTCTCCTAATCTATAGTTTCTAAAAATGTGAATTTTGGTCACAAGGTAGAAAATATACCCAAATATAGTATACTAAAAGGTTAGCTCATTTGGATGAGTAGTTAAGGAGTTATGACCTTAACAAGTTAGTTTCAAAACTTTCCTTTTTAATTCCAGTACCTATTTGTAGAGCATGTTTGGACATAAAAACATTTTAATCAAAATACCTTCAATTAAGCAAAGTTATTCCCCTTTAAATAAAATTTCAAATGCCACTAGTTTGGATCAATTTGGATCTAAAATGGGCAGATTATGACCAAATTACCCAGGATGATTCCTAATACAACATGCAGAATTCTAGTTTTGGTGTTGCAACTTTAAAAATTCATATCTTTATGATTTCGAAACCAAATTAAGAACTTCAATTTAGCTGGATTATCAGATTGAAATGAGGAATCTAAATATTTAAATCAATTGCAAATAATCAATCATCTACCATCTGAAATTAGCCTAAAACCAGAACTTGTTCTAATTTCAACTAAAAAGATGTGTACCTAGTTGATGTAGCACCCTAGCTTGAGAATTTCTCACCAACTCCCATGGATTCCTTCAACACCTTGATGATTCACTCATCTCCAGCAATTCCTTCTTCTTCTCAAGCAAAAATGAATAAGTGATTTGGTTTGCATGTTGTTTAATCACTAATATTATATATTAAGGTGATGTTCCTTCCTAGCCCTTGATCTCCATGGATTTATGTATCCCGAGGAATATCTAATGGTACACCTCTTGCCATATATCCCACTAACTCCCACTAACTCAACCTCAAGTGACACCATTTCATTACTCACCTAGTTCCTAGATGTGCCAATGTGTATCTCTAGACCAATCTTATGCTTTCCATTTAATTTACTCAACTATAGGCCTTTAATTTGATTTACATTAACAAACACAACCATAGGCTTACAAGTTATTCCTTATTTCATATTAATATTAAATAAGACTTACCAAAATGCTAACTACCCGGTTCACCGGCTTGCACGCTACTCGAGGCGTGTCTCTGCTCTCGTCTCGATGCCTACAACTGTACAAACCGACTTAGTAAGTCTACACAATACATAACACTAGGCATACATCAATACAAAATACATCGGCCACCTGCCTCGGTCGGTGTACATATCACGTTGTAGGTCCCACATCAAGGGTTGGTGATCCTGATTAAGTAATTAAAACGGGGGTTAGAGATTTGGGTCGTGGCAAATATTCCCAACAAAATGAATCTCGTCCTCGAAATTAAGTTTAAGTTACGGTTATACCTGACTCGAACAGGTTCGGGAATCTATCTCACATGTAGTCCTCCCGCTCCCAAGTAAGTTTCGTGTCATTGTGGAACTGCCACTTGACAAGTACCTTCATGATGGACTTGTTCCTCAACTGATGTACCTTCCGATCTAGGATCTGAATGGGCTGCTCCTCGTAAGAGATGTCCTCGCTCAGGTCGATCTGACTCAAGTTAACTGTCGGTTGCACGTCTGCCTTCGACTCGGCTAGTCGAAGCATCGAAATGTGGAACGCTGGATGGACCCCTGACATCTGTGGAGGAAGTTCAAGCTCGTGTGCCACTTTCTCAACCTGTTTCTTAATCATGAAAGGCTCGATGTACCTCGGTGCAAGCTTGCCTTTCACCCCAAATCTCTGAAGACCCTTTCTATGGGAAACCTTTAAATAAATAAAGACTCCCTCGGAATACGCGAGATCACCGCAATACTTATCTGCATATCTCTTTTGTCTCTCATGTGCTCCTCTGAGTCTCTGACGGATCAGTTTGACCTTTTACGTGTGGTCAACAACAATCTCAGGCCCCACTATCTCTCAGTCCTCTGGCTCAGCCCAACATGATGGCGACCGACATGGGTTGCCATACAAAGCCTCAAATGGCGTCATCTCAATGCTAGCCTGATAATTGTTGTTATAAGCGAACTCACACAACGGTAGGTACTCCGCCCAAGATCCGCCAAACTCCAACACGCATGCCCGCAACATGTCCTCGAGGACCTGAATCAATCTCTCAGTCTGCCCGTCGGTCTGTGGGTGGAAAGCCGTACTGAACTATAGCCGCGTATCGTACTACTCTTGCATACTTTGCCACAACCTGGACGTATACGTAGCATCTCGGTCTGACGTGATCGTCAATGGTACCTCGTGCAACCTGATGATCTCTCTCTCCAACAGTACGCTCAGCTGATCTAACGTGTAATGCGATGCCACTGGCAAGAAATGAGCAGACTTCGTTAGTCCGTCAACTATCACCCAGATTGAGTCATGTCTCCTCGCGGTCCTCAGCAGTCCTCTGACAAAATCCATAGAGATGTCTTCCAACTTCCATCGAGGAATGGGAAGCGGCTGTAGTAATCCCCCGGGTCTGCGATGCTCGGACTTTACTTGCTAACAGATACCACAGTTCATGATGAATCTAGATACGTCTGCCTTCATCCTAAGCCACCAGAAATGTATCCTAATGTCGTGGTACATCTTAGTCCTGCCTGGATGTACGGTAAATCTAGAACGGTGCGACTCCCGAATGATCTCATCTCTCAGCTTCGGCACCTCTGGTATCCACAACTTGCCCCGGTATCTCAGACACTGATCTGTCGTCTCTGCCCAATCTGTACACTCTGTACTTTGCGCTAACTCGCTGAATCTCGAGTACAATCAGTCGAAAATTTGACCATCTGACACTCGCTATGTAGACACGGTCTGTAGTCTCATCTGTGTGCAAATCATCACCTGAGTATCAGTAGGAACTTCTGTCTAACATGATGTCGACCCTGGCTCGAGTAATCAATACTCATGCATCATGTGACATCTAACCACCTCAGCATATCTAGTCGGTCTCCTACTCAGCGCATCTGCGACTACGTTCGCTTTTCCTGAGTGATACTCTAAGGAAAAATCGTAGTCCTTCAAGAACTCCAACCATCTGTGCTGTCTCATGTTCAGCTCTTTCTGTGTGAAGAGATATTTCAGACTTTTGTGATCAGTGAAGAGTGTGAATCTCACTCCATACAGAAGGTGTCTCCAAGTCTTCAGCGCAAATACAACCGCTACCAAATCTAGATCGTGCGTGGGGTAGTTCTTCTCATGTATCTTTAATTGTCTCGATGCGTATGCCACGACACCGCTGCCTGCATCAACACACAACCTAGACCCGTATGAGAAGCATCTGTGTACACTAGAAATTCTTGTCCAGCCTCTGGCAGTACTAACACTGGTGCGATTGTTAATGACATCTTCAACTGAGTAAATGCAGCCTCGCACTTCTCAGTCCACTCATAAGCAACATCTTTCTGTGTCAGCCTCGTCATCGGTGAAGCGATATTCGAGAAATCCTTCACGAATCTACGGTAGTATCCTGCTAACCTCGAAAAGCTCCTGATCTGCTGTACTGATGTCGGTGTCGGCCAATCCGTGATCGTCTGAATCTTGGCCGGATCTACAGCAATCCCTGCTGCTCCAAAATGTGCCCTAAGAACTTGACCTCTGCAAGCCAAAATTCATACTTGCTGAGCTTAGCGAAAAGTCGGTGTTCCCTCAATGTCTGCAACGTCTATCTGAGGTGCTGTTCGTGATCCTCAAGTGTCCTCGAGTATATCAAGATGTCGTCGATGAAGACTATCACGAAGCGGTCGAGATATGGTCTAAGTACCTGATGCATCAAGTCCATGAATACGGCAGGGGCGTTGGTCAGCCCGAATGGCATGACCGTGAACTAGTAGTGTCCGTATCTGGTGCTGAATACTGTCTTGGACCTATCCTCATCCCTGATCCTAAGCTGATGATACCCCAATCTCAGGTCTATCTTGGATAAAAATTGTGCTCCTCTCAGCTGATCAAATAAATCGTCTATTCGCGAAAGTGGGTACTTGTTTTTGACTGTCACTATGTTCAACTGTCTGTAGTCGATGCATAGTCTCAGACTGCCATCCTTCTTCTTCACAAACAGAACTGGCGCTCCCCACGGTGACATCGAAGGTGTGATGAACCCCTTCTCCCTCAAGTCCTTAAGCTGAGTCCTCAACTCCTCTAACTCCCTCGGAGCTATGAGGTATGGCGGTATCACGATCAGCCTAGTACCCGGTACTAGGTCGATGATGAAGTCCAGCTCTCGCGATAGCGGTAGTCCAGGTAAATCCTCTGGTAAAACATCTGGGAAGTCTTGAACAACCGGTATCTCCTTTAGTCTGGGTCCCTGACTCTCCGCTACTGCGTACAACGCTACCTAGAGTCTCCATCTCTCTACTAGATGCAAGCCGAACTCTCGTAGTGCTGAGTCTCGTGGTCGGGGGTGCTATAGTAGTAGCTGTGGTGATGGGGGCGGTCGAAACCAGTGCAGTCATCTACGCCGGTATGTAAGCGATGAAATCGACAATCTGTCGCTCCTAAGCGATCGTCTGGTCAGACATCCTTTAAAATTGTCAACTGATATGGTGGGAGGCTGACTGCCGCTAGCTCCGGTGTCTCCAACCTCGCGCAAATCCCCCATCGGTGTCTTCAAGTGGACAGCGAACGCGAATCAGCTACTATGTGGTATAACACATATATATATACATATAGAAACGAATACGTACATATAAGAAATCCCCATCTCACGTTCACTCAATTCCCAACAAAATAGTTCCTAGGCAAGGATCATCTGGTTTCCATTTCTAAGGTTTGAGTTTTATACGAGTTCGTGTTTTTCTTATGTATCCCTAAGGTTCTAATACCAAGTCTCTGATACCAACTGTGACGGACGCTCTCCTAATCTAGGGCACCGCTCGACCTAATCCAGTAATTAAGCCCTAATCATATCTACGCATGACTTAACTACATATTAGTCAGCCTTTACAACCTAGACGCCTCTTTTCTCGTGTTCAGGATAAGTAATACACTAGTCCTACCAGTTTATAAAATTTAGAGTTAATTAAAACTTTTTATTAAATTAATTAATTAGCGAAAGTCTTATTGATTATGCAGAAGCAATTAGTAACTTATGCGGAAGCCATTTATAAAATCCTAAGTGTGGAAAACCAGAAATGACATCACATATATAAAGTCCTCAAAATGCAAGAAACAAGAAAAATAGTCTAAGTCAAGTCGGGGAAACTAACGCTCAACCCAATATACAACCCCAAATAGTATATGAAAGACATATATAACATATACAATCAAAATACCAAAAGAAGACCTACAATCGATGCAGTGACGCACCGCGGGCTCTGGGATAATCGCCGATCTTCTCTTTCCGACTTTGTGTAGACGGCTCTGCACCCACCGTCATAAAAAGGACGGTGAGTACAAGAATAAAATAGTAATCCCAGATGACAAGTTTAATTTGCATTTCCAAATATTCAAATGATATTTAAAAACATATAAATGGGAAAACTGGAAAATAAACCATATGCGAGTAAATACCATAGTTAAACATATGATACTTACACTAGGCTAAGTAGTGGTGATTTAGGTCCGGTCGGCAGTGAAACATGTCACTCCGACTCAATAATCATATAACACAAGGGACTCTAACCCAAGTGTTACGAGGGACTCTAACTCCGGTGTCTAAACCACCTCGGGAACTCTAACCCCGAGTGTCATACAGTGTCAGGTAACATGTGCCAACATCCCCGGGGACTCTAATCCTGTGAGTCGCGCACACTTCGATCGACTGCGAGACCTAAATGAGAAAACTACTTTTTAAATTTCAAGAAATTCCAAGTATGGATTGTCAAGGCATATGCACATTTACACACCTAAACAAATAAGGAATACAAGTCCTCTTAAACATTTATAAGATATTCACTAGCCTAATAGCATGCTATTTATCATTCAATGCACATTTAAAACAACAAGAATAGACATAGCATGTGATAGAATCAATTAATCAAATCAAATGAAGGGATATCATGCAAATTAGACTCATCAAGTGAGCATAGACACAAAGAACACATGATATAAGAATATAAAGGCAAAATAGTCAAAAGGACTATGCAAGGACAACAATTAATAGAAACTAAATGCCAAGTAAAGTTGTCATTGGGTATACTGACAACAACAAAGTAAAGTCATAGCTTTACTGGCCTCCGGATGCTCCAAATCTTGTATTCGCTCTGCCGTACCCTTTTCCTAGGTTCCTGAGTTTGGTGTCTCATTAGTTCAAATATAGTGGGTTTAAGCTCAATTTAGTGGTGTTTATTGTGTATTCAAATTGGTTCAATAGACTTTAAATCAATCTTCCTAAATCAGCCCCTAAAAACTAAATTAAGTTTCAATTTCAGTCCAACATTTATTGCACTTTTAGGCATGAAATGGTCCAAATATCGAAATCCTACAAGAGTACAATTATTGTTGGTCTCTCTCTTAGCTTTCCGGAAAGGTTTTGTTTGCAAAATTCTGATTTAAAATGAAAGCGATGTCATGATTTTACTAAACATAGATCTAATTGGAATTTAATCCGACCAGCGGATTTAGAAAATCTAATTCACTTAATCTATAGTTCCTAAAAATGTGATTTTTGCTCACGAGGCAGAAAATATACCCAAATACATTATACTAAAAGGTTAGCTCATTTGGATAAGTAGTTAGGGAGTTATGACCTTAACAAATTTAGTTCCAAAACTTTCATTTTTAATTCCAGTACCTATTTGTAGAGCATGTCTTGACATAAAAACATTTGAATAAAAATACCTTCAGTTAAGCAAAGTTATTCCCCTTTAAATAAATTTCAAATGCCACTAGTTCGGATCAATTTGGATCTAAAATGGGCAGATTATGACCAAATTACCCAGGTTGATTCCTAATACAACATGCAGAATTATAGTTTTGGTGTTGCAACTTCAAAAATTTATATCTTTATGATTTCAAAACCAAATTAAGAACTTCAATTTAGCTGGATTATCAGCTTGAAATGAGGAATCTAAATATATAAATCAATTGCAAATAATCAATCATCTACCATCTGAAATTAGCCTAAAACCAGAACTTGTTCTAATTTCAACTAAAAAGATGTGTACCTAGTTGATGTAGCACCTTAGCTTGAGAATTTCTCACCAACTCCCATGGATTCCTTCAACACCTTGATGATTCACTCATCTCCAGCAAAAATGAATAAGTGATTTGGTTTGCATGTTGTTTGATCACTAATATTATATATTAGGTGATGTTCCTTCCTAGCCCTTGATCTCCATGGATTTATGTATCCCGAGGAATATCTAATGGTCCACCTCTTGCCATATATCCCACTAACTCCCACTAACTCAACCTCAAGTGACACCATTTCATTACTCACCTAGTTCCTAGATGTGTCAATGTGTATCTCTAGACCAATCTTATGCTTTCCATTTAATTTACTCAACTATAGGCCTTTAATTTGATTTACATTAACAAACACAACCATATGCTTATAAGTTATTCCTTATTTCATATTAATATTAAATAAGACTTACCAAAATGCTAACTATCCGGTTCCCCGGCTCCCACGCTATTCGAGGCGTGTCCCCGCTCTCGTCTCGACGCCTACAACTGTACAAACCGACTTAGTAAGTCTACACAATACATAACACTAGGCATACATCAATACAAAAACACAATATACCTCGACCACGTGCCTCGGTCGGTGCACGTATCACGGTGTAGGTCCCACGTCAAGGGTCGGTGATCCTGATTAAGGAATTAAAACGGGGGTTAGAGATTTGGGTCGTGACACGCTAGTTAAAAAAATTACACTTAGTCGCGTTGTGCGCGTGTAATGACGAGAGTGTACGACGTTGCGGAGCGTGTAACGCGGGTGTATGGGGTAGGATTTGTTGTCACATCACATATCACATCAATCAATCAAATCACACCCATACTCACTTTCTCTCTCATATCCAAATCAAACAAAAATAATATATCTCTCTCTCGACTCTCCTTCTCTTTAACCGAGCTCTCCCTCTCTTCCCCTCATTTTCATTTTTTTTCCTCCAACAAAACCTCTCAATCTCCATTAATCTCACCCTCACCAAGCTCTCCATCACTCCCTCGAATCGGACTCACATTTCTTGCGGTGTTCTCTTCTCTCGGTGGTGCTCGCGACGATCTTCGAATCGAGGTGAGTGTGTTGATTTTTAAGGTTTTAGTGAAGAAATCAAAATTTTAATTGTGATGGTGTTGTTGATGTTGTTTGATATAAAAAACATTTTAGTCTCTCCAGAGACGATGGAGAGAGAGGCATGGGCAGCTAGCGGGCTTGGCTGCCCAGGCCCATGTATAGGGTTGGGCTGCGCAAGCCCAGCTAGGGTCAAGGCAGCCCAAACCCATCGGGCGTGGCGCTCGGGCCGATCCGCCTGAACTCGGATCGGTGGCTCGGTTAGGCCGAACCGGCCCAATCAGTACTGGTCCGGCTCGGTCCAATCCACCCTAAATTAATTTTAATTAATTAAAAATTACAAAAATTAAATAAAATACATTTTTAAATCAAAAAATATTAGAAAATAGAAATAATAGCTAGAAAATTATGAAAAAATCCAGAAAATCAGGAAAAATACAATAAAATGAGAAAAATATAAAAAGTAAATTTTTAGGCTTTTTCGGGCGTCGACACCCTGGTATAACTCGAAAAGTGTGCCGAAACTAAACTTTTTGGAATAAAATTTTTAATTTTTTATCCTACATTATAAACTCACTTAATATAACACTAAAATAATTAAAGTGGTATAATTGGACACCAGGGAGTTAGGAGACTAGTCAGGTGTTAGGCACGCATCTCGAGGCGTGAGCGGGACATTTTGGAGAGATATTTGCGATTATTTGAGGTAAGTAAATCCAATAGAAAGTCAGTTTAGAATTTACTTATTTTCCTTGTAAATTATTTATTTCACATTACTTTTCGCCAGTTCAGCTTGCGTGTTTACTCTATTCCCGCATGTGTCTGTGTATGGTCGAAGGGACGGTATGACCCTTTTCGGCTCTCTCGTTAATGATGATTCGATTGTTGCTACGGTGTTGGTCATACCTTAAACTACGCGTGAGATTTCTCTCAGCGAGTCGATGATATCGAGAGCGAGTTGACGTGAGGCTCACCTCCGTCACATATTTCCTCTCCTTTGAGGCGTTGGGCTGAAGTCTACCTTCCAACCAACAGAGTTCCTCATTTCGACCGTGAAGAGGGGATGTGGATTTCCTCACCTTCAGGGCCTTCTCGATTTAGTATTTACGTCACAGGGCTCGACAGTTATACACCACACTCGCGTTCCATATTATTGATTACCTCACGACTTATATTCATGCTTTACATTCCTGTTCATTTACTTTATATGCATGAATTGTAGCTGTTTTCTTGGATTTCTTGTGAATACTAACTGAATTTCTCTGGGATTTACTCAGTGGAACTTGTCATTATTTGTTGGTGGCAAGTTACAGATCCTATGACAAGCTGGGAGAAGGTGGTGCTTGGCGACTACCTCTGATCCAGAGCGCCTCCACTAGCTTACTCGTAGGTGTTATACTTATACATATACATTCTTTTTGGGGATTATTTTGGGAGACTTATTACCAGATACATGTGTATTTACACTTGTTATACCTTTTGTCGCCTTTCTTGATATACATTGTATCTTTGTGCTGGGTTTCCACCCTATAGGTTGTTAATTAATGCATTACTCGTTTATATTATTTATTTGCATATTATTAAGACTTCCGCTATTAAAAATAACCTAAAAAGAATCAAAATAAACAAATTAAGTGGTAAAACTCATTGACTAGGTATATTTCGACAAAATAATCTTTTAAACGATGAAATTGACTAAGTCGAATTATAACATGGTTAGTTTGCGGGCCGTCATGGACATGTATGCAAGTGACGTGGCATGGCTTGGTGACGTGTCCGGCGACGTGGCGGTGCCCGGTTTGCCTCGAAATTTAGGGCCATCATAGTCGGTATCAGAGCCTAGGTTCAAGCGAACCTAGGGGAAAGTTTAACACAACCAAATAAAACTTAACAACAAACATTAGATATGGAAACCCAAAGATCCTAACTTAGAACTTTAGTTGGGAAGCAAAGTGAGCGGGCAGTACTAGGACTTACATGTGTATATATTGATTGTAATACTTACGTACACGTATTACGACACTGACTTGCGGCACATTCGCGATATGTAGATTTGACATGGATGGACGGCCAGTGCTGCATGCAGATGATGGGGGCCAAACGAGCGACTCGATACCCGCTGACTCGGATCAGACCTTGCGTGACACGGTCGCACTCCATAGTTTGCAGCTCGAGGAGATTCTTCAATTTCTCCGAGCGCAGTAGCGCCGCCACACCGCCTCTGCCGGACTCGCGCGCCACTCTTCAGAGCGATACGTTGTCAACCCGATCGTTCGACGACCTCGCTCACGACCACTACTATCGAGATACTGCCAACATTCACTACACCATTGACTATGCCGGCCGTGGCACCGACACTGATTCCACCAAGGAGATCACATTCGAGTCCTCCTTATCAGTTGAGGCAAAGATGATTAAGGAGTTCGTTCGTTTTCAGCCAGGCTACTATTATGGAGGAGGAGACCCAGAGGTAGCTAGGAAGTGGGTCCTTTCACACGAGAAACTTCACGGACTTTTGAGGATTCACAACAACATACAGGCTAGGATTTTCGGATTCATGCTCAAGGGAGATGCTGCAGTATGGTGGACCGCCCACACAACCGCCCACGGAGAGCCGAGTACTTGAGCATAGTTCAAGAAGTTCTTCTATTATCAGTATATCCCGATCAAGATTCCACTAAGACTTAAAAAGGAGTTCTTGACGCTGAGGCAGGGTAGCTGGACGGTGTTGTAACACATGGAGAGATTCAAAGACCTGCTTACTTTTGCAATAGACACAGCGGGGACCGAGCGACTTCAGGTCCACTACTTTATTCGAGGACTCCGACCAAAGATTGGGGGCGCGATTGTGTCGACAGGAATCAGAATAGTACATGAAGTTTACGAGAAGACGTTGGCCCACGAGTCATTTTTTATGTGGAGCGACGCCGTCCCCGCTCTAGTGCATCACGACAGTCATAGAGGCCAAGGGAGGTCAGACATGAAAGGCAAGAGGAATCACGATCAGAGAGATTAGAGGGGACAGAGGCACAAACATGATGACGGTCAGACGATCAGCACACATACAGTTGTACCTATGCAGCCATAGCAGGTTATAGCAGTCCAGCAGCCACAAAAACAAACTCAAGTTCAGGGCCAGATAGGCAGAGACGAGAGTCAACAATGGCAGGGACAGGGCCATAGGGCTAGTGTACAGCAGGGTCAGGGCTCCGGACATGGGCATAATGTCACATGTTTCAGATGTAGACAGAAGGGGCATTACAAGAGTGAATGTACCGGGAGCCAGCGCCACCACTAGCAGCTTAGCCAGTGCAGGCAAGGGAGCAGGTGCACGTGGTTGTCCCACTAGACCGTGACACGTCTCGACAGCTCGTCGAGGGTACGTTGATTACTTTTGGTCGCCCTTTGCATACATTGATAGATTCTGGAAGTACGTTATCATTTATTTCGGGACGGATGGTAAGAGAGTTGGGTTTGACACCTCAGAGCGTTAGCACCAACCTTATCCTCAGCACAACAGCTGGGGATAAGATATATCCTAACTGGATTTGTAGAGATTGTCCAGTCGAGGTTGGTGGTCATCAGTTACCCATAGATCTCTGAGTATTAGAGTACCTAGAGTTCGATATATTCTTAGGCATGGATTGGTTGTTGACATACCACGCTCAGTTGGATTGTTTTAGGAAGACCGTCATTTTTCAGATACCAGGGATTCTTGATTTCACCTTTACTGGAGTCGCGACATCACTTCCAATCACGAGAGGTACGTTAGCGACCACCCAGGAGATGGAGATCCTCGCAAGGATAGCAGAGTCCGACGAGAGGCCATGGCCAGACTTGAGGATGTCTTAGTAGTACGTGAGTTCCCAGATGTTTTTCATGAGGATCTACCTGGATTACCCCCACCTAGACAGGTAGAGTTTATGACTGAGTCAGTGTCAGGCATATAGACTATAGCGAGCAGACCTTACCTTATGTCACGGCCAGAGCACGAGGAGTTGAGGGCTCACATAGACGATCTATCGAAGAAGGGTTTCATATACCCGATTATGTCACCAAGCGGATCACCAGTCTTATTTATGAGGAAGAAAGATGGTAGCATGAGGATGTGTATAGACTACTGAAAGTTGAATTAGGTGATAGTCAAAAATAGGTATCCCTTGCCCAGGATCGATGACCTATTCGACTAGTTGGCCAGAGCACAGTTCTTCTCTAAGGTTGATATGAGATCTGGATATCATCAGGTGCGGATCAAAGATGAGGATGTACCTAAGACAGCGTTCAACACACGTTACGGGTTATTTAAGTTCAATGTTATGTCGTTTGGGTTGACAAATGCGCTAGCTGTGTTTATAAATTTGATGCATCGAGTCTTAAGGCCGTTTTTAGATCGATTCGTGATAGTCTTTATCGATGACATCTTGATTTACTCCAGGACTCTTAAGGACCATGAGAGGCATCTCAGATAGACATTGAAGACTTTGAGGGAGCACAGATTGTACGCCAAGTTCAGTAAGTGCGAGTTTAGGCTTTCTGAGGTGAAATTCTTGGGACACGTGATAAGCAACAGAGAGATTTCGGTGGACTCGAGTAATATTCACGCTATCATCGACTGGCCTACACTAGAGTACGTGACAGACATTAGGAGCTTTTTGGGATTGGCAGGATATTATCGACGCTTTGTACATGATTTCTCCAAAATTGCAGTGCCGATGACTAGATTGACCAAGATGGATGTGGTTTTCCATTGGTCCGGTGAATGCGAGGCAACCTTCACAGAGTTGAAGAAGAAGTTGACTTTTGCACCGTTGTTAGTGTTGCCAGAGCCGAGCAAGGAGTTGATTGCCATACAGATGCTTGTGGCACCAAATTGGGATGCGTCCTGATGCAGGAGACATAATGATAGCCTATTTTTCGCGTCAGTTGAGGACCCATAAGAGGAACTATCCAGTGCACGACATGGAGCTTGCAGCGGTCGTATTTACATTGAAGGTATGGAGACACTACCTTTATGGTGAGAGGTTCACACTGTATACAGATCATAAGAGTTTGAAGTATCTCTTCACTCAAAATGACTTGAATATGAGATAGTGACGGTGGTTGGAGTAGCTGAAGGACTACAACTTCGCCATCGAATATTAGCGTGGGAAGGCAAATGTCGTAGCAGATGCCTTTAGCAGGAGAGAACTAGACAGTGAGTAGTTTGCCAGATGACCCGCAAGTTTAGCTTACTTGAGGCGGTAGCAGCCATGAGTTTTTCAAAGGTTCCAGAAACTGCAGAGGCACATATTTGCTGACAAATGAGAGTACCGACAGTATCTATTCCACGCGTTTTGGAGTGTTAAAGAGCCGATGTGATGTATTAGGTGTTTAAGAACATGGCATAGAGTCCAGATTTCCCAGATTGGTGCGAGTCCATTGATGAGTGTTTGAGACACTAAGGTAGATTATGGATTCCGACAGTGGCAGAGTTACGCGATGGTATTCTTCAGGAGGCTCACAGATCCAGATACACAATGCATCCCGATAGAACTAAAATGTATCATGATATGCGACGGTTATTTTGGTGGCCAAGGATGAAGGAAGATGTCAGCCAGTATGTGAAGAGTTGTGAGGTGTGTCAGCAGTTAAGGCTGAGCACAGGAGGCCTGGATGACTATTGCAGCCACTACGTATCCTACAGTGGAAATGAGAACACATCACTATGGACTTCGTTAGCGGGTTGCCGACGACTTTGTGCAAGCACAATGCCATTTGGGTAGTCATGGATCGACTGACAAAATCAGCGCGTTTTATCCTAATTTCCATGAAGTATAGCTTTCGACAACTGAGCACGCTCTTCGAGCAAGAAATTATCAGACTGCACGGAGTGCCAGTATCTATAGTGTCAGACAGAGATAGTCTACTTACTTCGCAGCTTTGGCAGGCCATGTAGGAGCAATGGTACCGATTGCGCTTCAACATCACTTTTCATCTCGCAGATCGACGGCGATCGAGAGACATATTCAGATTCTTGAGGACATGCTCAGAGTTTGTGTGTTACAGTTTGGAGGGTCATGGGAGGAGTTTTTGCCACTTTGTGAGTTTGCCAACAACAATAGCTATCAGGCCGGTATTGGGATGCCACTATTCGAGGCGCTATACGGGAGACCATGCAGATCAGCAGCTTGCTGGGTAGAGCCCGAGGACGTAGCTGCCGTTGGGCCTGAGATTGTTGTAGATCACATAGAGAAAGTCAATCTGATTCGTCAAAGGTTAAAAGTTGCTCAGGATTGACATAAGAAGTACGTGAACAAGTACTGCGATGGGCTGAGTTATGAAGTGGATGATTGGGTCTACTTGAATATTTCTCCCTTGAAGGGTCACCAGAGATTTGGAATCAATAGAAAGCTTGCACCGAGATTCATTGGGCCGTTTCAGATAGTCTGACGAGTTGGGGATGTTGCTTATCAGTTGAGATTGCCAAGCCAGTTGGCAGGGGTTCATGATGTTTTTCACAATTTTATGTTGAGGCTAGCAAGATTAGGACTGAGACCGATGGTTGATATGACTAGGATCGAGGTCAGACCGGATGTGACATACGAGGAGCACCCCATTGAGATAATGGATTGCAAGGTACAGACTCTCAGAAGGAAAGAAATACCACTTGTACTCGTTTGATGGCAGTATCATAAGAAGAAAGGCCTCACTTGGGAGAGAGAGTCTACCGTGCGAGAGTGACACCCACACTTGTTCTAAGGTAAAGATTTAATTAAATTTGAATTTCGGGACGAAATTCCTTTTAGTTGGGAAGATTGTAATAGCCCGCTTTAATTAATCTCGATTAACTAATAAATTACATATTAGAACCCTAGGCTCAGACACACGTGGACGTCGCGGAAAAGTCTAGGGCACACCTAATGAGGTAAATTGGTTATTTTTGTGTGGCACGAGTTTATTTATTTTATTATTATGTAATAATTTGCGTCACGCTAGTTAAAAAAATTACACTTAGTCGTGTTGTGCGCGTGTAGTGACGAGAGTGTACAACGTTGCGGTGCGTGTAACGCATGTGTATGGGGTAGGATTTGTTGTCACATCACATATCACATCAATCAATCAAATCACACCCATACTCACTTTCTCTCTCCTCTCCAAATCAAACAAAAAAATATTTCTCTCCACTTTCATTCTCTCTAACCGAGCTCTCCCTCTCTCCCCTTCATTTTCATTTTTTTCCTCTAACAAAACCTCTCAATCTCCATTAATTTCACCCTCACCAAGCTCTTCATCACTCCATCGAATCGGACTCACATTTCTCACGGTGTTCTCTTCTCTCGGTGGTGCTCGCGACGATATTCGAGTCGCGATGAGTGTGTTGATTTTTAAGGTTTTGGTGAAGAAATCAAAATTTTAATGGTGATGGTGTTGCTGGGTTGTTGGTGTTGATGTTGTGGTTGTTGTTGTAAATGTTGTTGATGTTGTTTGATAAAAAAAATTTTCGTCTCACTAGAGACGATAAAGAGAGGCATGGGCAGCCAACGGGCCTGATTGCCCATGCCCACGTATAGGGTTGGGCTGCCCAAGCCTAGTTTGGCTGCACAGCCGGACTGGGCAAGGTAGCCCAAACCCAGTGGCGGGTCGGGCCGACCTAGCACGAACCCAGGCGAGTCGGGCCGATCCGACCCAGACTCGAACTGGGTGGCTCGGATGGGCCAAATCAGGCCCAACCGAACTGGGCCCGGTTCAGGCCCAACTGAATTGTGACCGGTTCAGGCCCAACCCACCCTATATTAATTTTAATTAATTCAAAATTACAAAATAAAATAAAATACATTTTTAAATAAAAAAAATAGAAAAAATAGCTAGAAAATTATGGAAAATCCGGAAAAATCAGGAAAAATATAATAAAATGAGAAAAATATAAAAGTAGTTTTTGAGGCTTTTTAGGGCGTCGGCACCCCGATATAACTCGAAAAGTGTGCTGAAACTAAACTTTTTGGAATAAAATTTCTAATTTTTTATCCTACATTATAAACTCACTTAATATAACACCAAAATAATTAAAGTGGTATAATTGGACACCAAGGACTTAGGAGATTATAGTAAGGTATCAGGCGCGCATCTCGAAGCGTGAGCGGGACATTTATGAGAGATATTTGCGATTGTTTGAGGTAAGTAAACCCACGAGAAAGTCAATTTAGAATTTATTTATTTTCCTTGTAAATTATTTATTTCACATTACTTTTCGCCAGTTCAGCTTGCATGTTTAATCTATTCCCGCGTGTGTCTGTCTATGGTCGAAGGGACGGTGTGACCTCTTTTCGGCTCTCTCGTTGATGATGATTTGATTGTTGTTACGGTGTTGGTTATACCTTAGACTACACGTGAGATTTCTTTCAGCGAGTCGATGATCTCGAGAGCGAGTTGACGTGAGGCTCACCTCCGTCACAAACTTCCTCTCATTTGAGGCGTTGGGCGGAAGTCTACCTTCCAACCAACAGAGTTCCTTATTTCGACCGTGAAGAGGGGGTGTGGATTTCCTCACCTCCAGGGCCTTCTCGGTTTAGTATTTACGTCCCAGGGCTCGACAACTATACACCACACTCGCGTTCCATATTATTGATTACCTCATGACTTATATTCATGTTTTACATTCCTGTTCATTTACTTTATATGCATGAATTGTAGCCGTTTTCTTGGATTTCTTGTGAATACTAACTGGATTTCTTTGGGATTTACTCACTGAAACTTTTCATTGTTTGTTGGCGGCAAGTTATAGATCATACGACGAGCCGGGGGAAGGAGGTGCTTGGCGACTACCTCTGATCTAGAGCGCCTCCACTAGCTTACTCATATGTGTTTGTACTTATACATATACATTCTTTTTGGGGATTATTTTGGGAGACTTATTACCTGATACATGTATATATACACTTGTTATACCTTTCGTCACCTTTATTGATATACGTGGTATCGTTTTGCCGGGTTTCCACCCTATAGGTTATTAATTAATGCAAGACTCGCTTATATTATTGATTTGCATATTATTAAGACTTCCGCTATTAAAAATATCCTAAAAAGAATCAAAATAAACAAATTAAGTGGTAAAACTCATTGACTTGGTATATTTTGACAAAATAATCTTTTAAACGATGAAATTGACTAAGTCGAATTATAAGATGGTTAGTTCGCAGGCCGTCATGGACATGTGTGCAAGTGATGTGGCATGGCTTGTTGACGTGTCCCGCGACGTGGCGGTGCCAAGTTTGCCTCGAAACTTGGGGCTGCACATATATTGTTATGAGGTGGATTGTGAGTCCTTCGGCATTTCCACCAAGCCGAGCAGGTTTGTTGAAGATTTATGAAGGCCGCGATTTTGGTGTAGGCTTACAAATAGAGGAGATGTTAGCGAAATTTTTTTACAAGTTTTCGAGGATTATATAATTGATCTTTACTGAACTTTGAGGTACAAGATTTGTTTTAGAACCCTTTGTTGTTGGTTGAGAATCATATTTGATAATTACTCTGATAGAAGTTTAATTATTTATTGAAGGTGAGATTAAGGCTGCTAGGTTATCAGTGGATTAAGGTAATCTAGGCCGGTCAGATGCCCTAATTAGGTGGGGTCTGACATTGTTGGTATCAGAGTCTAGGATTCTAAAAGAATCTTGTTGATTGAGGTTTAATAAGTGAGTAGTTGGGAAGTAATGCGATGGAACGGGGTTAAAAAGTTTAAAAAATTTATGACGTGTTATTTGTGTTTTATATTATCAAGATATCGATGGATATGAGCTTGCTGAACCACTTTTCTCGTAATTTTGTTGCGAAAAATTATACGTGGACAACGGAGCTGGGTTAGGGATCTGGTGATGTAATAGGGATCCACAACGTGTGCAATCAAATATTTTTGAGAACTGGGTTATGAAGATTTTAAAGTTGTTGAATATCTTATGAACACATGTAGCAGCTCAGGCAATTGTGGTTTGTGTTGTTCAAGATGTTTTTACTGTCACTTCAGATACTCAAGAAGAGCATACTACCATTGCAATTCGTCCAAGAGTTGAACTGGTTGTTGCAATTTCCGATTCAGACTGACTCATTCGTGGATAGTGGAGTGTCACAGAAGGAAAAAAATAGGAAGAGTTTTGTACCATTATATCGACGACTAAACTGAACACTACAAGAAACTCGAGATATAACTAGAGCCTATATGACTACATAAGCTTTTCAGCGCGAATCATTATGATATCAATGTGTTGTGGGTAAGAAAGAAAATTCCTTTCAAGTTTGACTCTAAGTTCCGAGAGAAAAGGGAAGATTTGAGGATTAGTTAAGATGACACAAACATACTTTTCAACCTTCAGGTCGAAAAGATACACCTTAGTCGCAAAAGAATGGATGTAAGGGTCGAGGACCTCAGGGGACATGCCTCGAATCAGTGATGGATAGCTTGTAAATGATCTTTTGTATGTAGTAAACCTATAGTGACATGTTTTAGGTATGAAAAGTAGGGTCACGTCAGTCGAGATTGTTCTTCGAATCTGAGTGTGATTACATATTTAGGTGTGGAATGAAAGAATATTACAAGATTACGTGTCCACAACTCTTAGGAGCGTCGTCTGTAGACTTCATAACATATCAAAGAATAGGTTTAGGTGGTGACTGAACGAGATTCAGATGTAAATCATAATCTTATCAAAGGTACGATTTTAGTTTATGGTCATGTAGTGATTGAGTTAGGGTTAACTTCGGTGTGAGTCCCTTTTTATATTGTACTCAATACAATAGTTTGGGATAAGGGGGATCCTTATTTTATTTGTGGGAAATGTGTTATTGAGATCTCTGGACACAACATGATCATTAATCTCCATGTGTTGGAGTTACGGGAGTGTGATGTGTGGTTGATAATGGATTGGCTAGTCATTAGGAAGAAATTGAAACTTTAGCCAAAATTATAGTACCGAGGCAAGATCTGAAATTAAACTAGAGGAAATTATTATGGTTGTAAATTCTCGGACGTGTTTCTTGATGAGTTACCTTGAATTCCATTTTCGAGAGAGATTGATTTTGTAATTGATGTGGTTTTTGAAACTAAATCAATAACTATTCCGTCCTACATGAGGGTTTCGAAGGAATTACAAGAGTTGCAGAAAAAGTTGGAAGAGTTGATCGACGAAAGGGTTTATTAGCAGAAGTATATCGCCGTGAGGCGCACGTCCCTTTTGTGAAAAAAGAATGATTGTAGTTTGAGGCAGAGTATTGATTATAGAAAATATTACAGGATCACTTTTCAGAATAAATATCCATTGCCTCAAATTGATGATTTGATTGATCAACTAAATACGAAAAAAATCTTTTCAAATAATTATTTTCATTCGGATTACCATCAGTTAAGAGTTTGGGAAATTAGTGTGCAGAAGACTGCGTTTAGTATCAGATGTGTTCATTTTAAGGTTGTTGTTATGTCGTTTAGGTTGACTAATGCTCCGACAATGTTTATGGATTTGAGGTGAAGAGTGTTGAGGTTGTATATGGATCACTTTGTGATAGTGTTCATTAATTATATCTAGATGTACTCAAAGACTCGCAAGGATTATGAACAATATGTTAGAGTTAATCTCTGAAATTTAAAAAATCATAAGTTGCACACCAAGTTTAACAAATCCGAGTTTTGGTTATCTGAGGTGAAGTTTTTGGGTCGTGTGGTTAGTGCGAAAGAAAATTTGGTAGATCCAGCCGAGATTAAGGTTATCATTGGTTAGCCGAAACCTATCAAAGTGATGGAGATACAGAGTTTTCTAGGTTTGGCTAGCTATTATTGTAAATTTGAAAAAGATTTTTTTTATATAATAGTTGCGCCAATTACTAAATTAAGTCAAGAAAATATTCCAATTGTTTGATCAACGAAATGCAATGCTGCATTTTGGGAATTGCAGAAGTGTTTGACTTCAACATCAATTTTAGTAATACCTGAACTGGGGAAAGGTTTTACAGTTTACATAGATGCATCGAAAATGGGTTTGGGTTGTGTGTTAATGGTGAATGGCAAGGTGATTATTTAGGCTTCTTGTCAATTAAATATTCACGAGAAAAATTATTCTTTTATAATTTGAAATTAGTGGCGATTATGTTTGCTTTGAAGCTGTGGAAAAACTATTTATATGGGGAAAATTTTCGCTATTTTCGAATTATAAAAGTTTGAAATAATTATTCTCTCAAACAGAGTTGAATATGAGACACCAACTATAGTTTAAACATTTGAAAGACTTTAATTTTAGTCTTAAATACCATTCAGGATAAGCTAATGTTATTGTTGACGTATTGAGCATGGGGAGTGCTGAAACATTGCGTGCAACTAGTTGATTGACTTACGAGTATGAGTTGCTCGAAAAAGTCATTGTTATGATTTTGTCGGAGATTTGTGAGGTTGATGATGATCTGACTTGTGCTCAGTTTAAAGTACAACTCTTCTCTATTTAAGAAGTGATAGAGTCTCAGCAAAGTGATATTGGTTGTGGAAAACTCAAAGGGGTTTGTTGATGACAATAATAATCTTGATTCAGTTGAGTCTGTGGATTAAAGTTTGAGGTTTAAAGGCAGAATTTGAATTCCATTGATGGCTGAGATTTGGGATGAGATATTGAGAGAATCTCATCGTTCGAGATATGACATTCAACCTGGTCAAACCAGAATGTGTCATGATATGGGGTGATTGTATTGGTGGCCAGGGATGAAGCTGACGTGGGTGATTATGATAGGAGATGTGAGATTTACCAATATGTTAAGGCTGATAGGCAGAAACCTGAAGATACGTTGCAGCCAGTTCCTATATTGTAATGAAAATGCGAACATATTGTGATGGAATTTGTTATTCATGTGCCTACTTCTCAGAGGAAACATGATGTGGTATGGACTATTGATAATGGACTAACGAAGTCTGCTCATTTTTTCCTATGTACATTTTGGATACCTTTACACAGCTGAGCTTATTGTGTGAGTGAAAGGTGGCTCGTTTGTTTGGAGTGTCGCTGATGATATTTTTTTATCTTGATGTTCGGTACACATCGGGTTATGGCAGGACATACAAGAGTTGTTTTGGCGCTCAGTTTTATTTCAATACTGTATTTCATCATCGGGTGGATGATTAGACTGAAAGGTTGATCCAAGGGTTGGAAAACAAGCTTAGAGCTTGTGTACTGGGATTTGGAGGTTCATGAGAATAGTACATACCTTCGTGTGAGTTATTTTATAATAAATATTGTTAATCGTGTATTGAAATGACTCCGTTTTAGACATGGTATGGGAGACCTTGTCATTCTTCTGCCAGTTGGGTTGAACAAGAGGATTTTGGTAGAGTTGGGGTCATAAATGATTAAAGATCACACTGAGGTTGTGTAGCAGATTCGTCTAAGATTGAAAACGGTTCAGTTTAGATATAAAAATGTTATGATCTCTATCACCAGTTTGTGAGTTATAGTGAAGGAAATTGGGTGTATTTGAAAGTCTCCCCTCGTGAAGGCCATTAGCAGTTTGAACTGGAAGGAAAGCTCTCTTCTTGATTTACATGACTGTTTAAGATTATGGAATGAATTGGAAAGGTTTTGTATGGATTGGTAGTAACGCCTTAGTTAGCCGAAATTGATGACGTATTTTATGTGTCTACGTTTAGACAGAAAAAAAAAACCTAATTCACATTGTATAGTTGGATGTAATCAGTTTGATTTGCAGGGTGACGTGTTGTATGAGGAATTAATATGGGAGCGAGAGGCGTACATAATAGATCATTTTTCGGATCTCTTTAGTCCAGTTAAATTTGGTTCAATTTTAATTTCGATGACGAAATTCTTATTAGTTGGGAAGATTGTCAAATCCCGAAATTCTCAAACTGGTAATTATGGTTAATTCGGGATTAACGGATGCTAATTATGATTTTGGCCGCGAGTCGGGAGTTAAACACTAGTGAATTTGAGATTTATAATTAATTTTATTATTCTGTGACGTGTGCCTAGTGTTGTGTACTATATACTATGTTATTTTGCGAAATTCAAGTCGGTTGAGTGAATTCGATGTTTTGTGGGGTTTTGTCTCGAAATACGTGTCGAGATGAGTTCCGAGGAAGTTAAAATGGCGACTTGCACCGTAGTTTCGAATTTCGCGAAGAAATAATGGTTTTTAGTTAAAAATTCACATTTCGAACTTTAAATGGACTTAATGAATTAACATGGGTCCTACGCCTTGATTTGCATGCGAAAGTGGGTTGTCCGAGAGTTTAGAATATTTTAAAAACTCTCTAATTTTTGGTGAAATTGGGGTATTTTTCGAGGTTTAATTCGGACACAAAATGATGAGATAATTATGAAAAAATAAGAAAAATGGTAAATTACCCAAAAGGGTATTTGAATTGTATTGGGTTGGATAGAAATTGAGGGGCAAAATAGTCTTTTAGCTACCCTCAATTTAACCAAATCAAAAATGAAACAGAGGCACTGTTTCATCATCTCCTTCTCGCTTCCACCTGGTTCGATTGCTCTCTCTCTCTCGTCTCTCACACGTCTCTCTCTCTCTCTCACTCGTCCCATCTCTCACTCTCTCTCGTTGCTGTTTTGGTTGAAGAGTAGTCGTTGGTGGTGACTGATGCAGGAGCGTCTTCACTTGAAACCCAACCCAGTTTAAGGAAGAGCTCTCGGATGTCCCGCAGGCCTATGAGGCTAATTGATTAAATCAAGTTGTTAGGGAACTTATGGCCTGTTCACTTCATGGTCTTATGAGGGATTAACCCCATTGGACTGGCTAATTCGGTGTTCGCTTGGCGGACTAATTAAGCTACGGGATTATCTAATACTTAGTAGAGGTTACTAAAGTAAACCATCAATTTTGGTGGGACTAACTAGTCCCAATGCTTGGCCATTACATATTACCAAAGTACCCCTACTCTTTACACACTTTTCTCTCTCGATATGATCAAAACGGTGTGACACAACAGACGAGAAATAGAGAGAACGAACTTGGGGGAGACAAACCCTAACCAAAACAATGAGTTTTTCTTCGATTCTCTTGAGAAGGGACTGCAGATCCGCCAAGTTTGGGAGAAGGGACTACAGATCTTCGATTCGTAAAAATTGATTGCATAACTAAAAGATGGAATGGATGAAGATATCGTAAAAGAAGAAGGATCATTACTGACTTCATCAATAGCTGAGGATATGAAACAATCAGTGATTTACAAGATTACATGGAGCGATTGTTTGCCGATATGATGAACAAGTTTCTTGTTCAATTTCCAAATGCCATCCACAGAGAACTCACAGAATGTTATCTTGAAGAATATGAAGAGAAGGTGAGAATGGCATTGACACTGGTTTGCCAACAACTTGTAAATGATCTTTGTAAGGTTTGAAATCACTGATATAATAAATGTACGAAGCTACTCAATGGAACCACTTGTAAGGTTTGAAATCCCTCCAAGCTATTCATGCTTTAAGAATGCAAACAACTATAGCAATTTTTTTGTCAGATGAGAAGTTTGTTAAATCGACTTTGATGATTTTGGAGATGTATGTTAAATAGAGGGGTACTTTAGTAAATGTAACTATTAGAACCACATTTATTCTCAAGCTTAAGACTCCGAACCGAACAAGTTCCATAAAATGAACTAATACATAAACCCATGTGTTAGTCTATTGATTAAATAAAGTGGTTAGCTAGTTGTTAGGATTTTTTGTTATAGTAGCAAGGAGAATGTAATCGTTAGTTGATTAGTCCTGATTCACCTAACAATATAAGGTGAACGAACGAATGATTAAGGATATGCAAAAAAAAAATATTATCATTCCTTCCCTGAATCTTTCTCTTCTTTATCTTATTCCTCTTGTCTCACTTGAACTCCTTCTCGTCTTTTTTATTTTATTTTATTTTTATTTTTATTTTTTTTCAACTAGTGGCATCATTGGTGCTTTCATTGCTGGCTCATCATGACTTACAACTCGCGCTCGCACACACGACGATTCGATGGCGGCCCTCAAGGAACAACTACAATAGCAAGAAACCAAACATGATTCCTTGGTCGCTAAAATGCATTCGTCGGATGAAACATTGCACAAGATGTTGGGTGAAATTATTCAACGCCTAACGGCACTGGAAAAGCAGCCCCTCTTAGGCACTAATCTTCCTCCGCAACCTCCAACACCACCACTATTACCCACTCCACCCCAGATCTACTCGACTTCCTCATCAACCAACATTGTTTTTCCGTTTCAACCGGGTTCTTCGGTAGGTGGTACCCCTCCTCCTTCCTTTGCACCAGTAACAAATCTATCAGGCCAATTACGCATGCCTAAGTTAGAAATTCCAGTTTTCTCTTGGGACAATCCACTAAGTTGGTTATTCCAAATAGAAAGATTTTTTTGTACCATCAAACGCCCTTGGATCAACGGCTCTCAGTGGCGTCATTCTATATGGCAGGTTCGGCATTGCAGTGGTTTCACTGGATGTACACCACTGCGCAATTAACTTCATGGCCGGAGTTTGCAAGAGCGCTCGAAGTTCGTTTTGGACCCTCCTCTTACATCAATTTTGAGGCGACATTATTTAAGTTGAAGCAATCTTCCACCCTCGAGGCCTTTATGGAAGAGTTCGCGGCACTGTCCACTAGGACTACGGGTCTCTCTCAATCGAATTTGTTGAATTGCTACATCTCTGGAGTTAAAGACGAAATTCACCGGGAGTTACTTCTCTTGCGGCCCCAAAGTCTTCAGGAAGCCATGGGTATGGCCAAGGTGGTACGTGACAAACTGGAGGCTACTAAATCTTATCCTTCGAAGTTTGTTCCCACAAAGTTGCCTACCTCCGCCCCTCTTGCTTTAGAAAAGCTCCCTTCACTCCCAAGCCGCCTTCCCCCATCAGCTAAACGTCTTACTCCAGCGGAAATGGCCGCTCGTCGGGAGAAAGGCCTTTGTTTTAATTGTGAGGAGAAACTCTCGCCGGGGCATAGGTGCAAAGGAAAACACCTTCTTTACATCGTTCCTAATGACGATGATGGGGATGAGTGTGCCACATTGGATTCAGATGCTTGCTTCGCCACATCGATTGTTGAGGCGTCATCACAGCCGGACCCTCTCCCACCTGTCCCTGCAATCTCTTTTCAAGCATACTCTGGCCAACCGGTGCTGCTCGCACTACGACTCGAAGGGTTCATCAAAGGCAATCGAGTGGTTGTCCTCGTCGATTCCGGCTCAACACACAACTTCGTGCAGTCCCGAGTCGCTACCTATCTCGATTTGATGGTATCCCCGTCAGAGTCACTCACAGTGACAGTGGGCAATGGGGAATCTCTGGGTTGCGCGGGTATGTGCTGTGGAATGCCACTTAAATTGGACGCTATGAGGTTTCCTTAGATCTTTATGTGTTGCCTTTTTGGGTGGCTGACATTGTCCTAGGCGTTCAGTGGCTCCAAGCTATTGGGCCTGCTACGTTTGACTATATTAGTCTCTTTGTGGAGTTCACTCACTTAGGCCGGCCCCTACGTCTCACAGGCTTACGCTCCCCAGTTGCTCACATCTTTCACTGGCCCAATTACAGGAAAGCCCACAAATAGGAAAGCATTGCTGATATGTTTCACTTGTCATTCCAAGCTTTTGACACGGCTTCTTCAGCGGCCCCTTTGGTTATTCCACCACTTGCGGAACCTTTGCTTGAAGAGTTCTCCGCCATCTTCTCAATTCCTACGAAGCTTCCACCCGTTCGTGATATCGACCACCGAATCCCACTTTTACCATCGACTGCTCCGGTCAACGTCTGTCCCTACCGTTACCCGCACTTTCAGAAAGGCGAAATTGAGCGACTAGTCAACGAGATGCTACGTGACAGCTTAATTCGGCCGAGCACGAGCCCATTTTCTGCTCTGGTTCTTCTAGTTCGGAAGCGTGACGGATCGTGGCGTTTTTGTGTGGATTACAGGGCTTTAAATGCAGTTACGGTCAAGGATCGGTTTCCCATTCCTACTGTGGATGAACTTCTTGATGAACTCCACGGCGCGAACATATTCTCCAATTTGGATCTCCGAACCGGTTACCATCAGATCCGCATACACCCTGACGACATTCACAAAACGGCATTCCGAACTCATGATGCCCCCGCCACCTTTCAAGCGATGATGAATGACCTCTTTCATCGCGGGCTATTGCGGCGGTACGTTCTTGTTTTTTTCGATGATATATTAATCTATAGTGATTCGTGGGATTCCCATGTTGTTCATCTACGATCAGTTTTCACTATCTTGCAAGCTCGCAAGTTTTTTATCAAGCTTTCCAAGTGCGAATTTTTTTCGATGATATATTAATCTATAGTGATTCGTGGGATTCCCATGTTGTTCATCTACGATCAGTTTTCACTATCTTGCAAGCTCACAAGTTTTTTATCAAGCTTTCCAAGTGCGAATTCGGCTCCGCCTCTTTGGGGTATTTGGGACATGTCATTTCGTCAGCGGGTGTAGCAATCGACCCATCGAAAATTGATGCTATTCAAGGTTAGCCCCTGCCCAGGACGGTGAAGCACCTTCGAGGCTTTCTCGGTCTCGCGGGTTATTACCGCAAATTCGTATCCCACTTTGCTACTATTGCGGCACCTCTGTCCGATATGCTTCGCAAAGAGAATTTTTTACAAAAATATTAATGTTTTTAGTTTAAATCCGAAAAATAGGGTGGTGTACTTTTTTTTTTTTCCGAGTAGGCAATAGCGCCTCTTCAAAAGGCGCTATCAAAGCCACGTGGACGGATAACGTCTTTTGAAAAGGCGCTATCCGTGTAACCGATCCACGTGGACATCCTACGTGGACATCGGCCAACCGAATAGCGCTATGGGTTGTGGGTTGTCACGTCGCCTCGCATCACGCGCTATCCATGTAACCGATCCACGTGGTCATCCTACGTGGACATCGGCCAACCGAATAGCGCCTATGGGTTGTACGGGTTGTCACTTCATCGCAATACGCGCTATCGTGTAACCGGTCCACGTGGTCATCCTACGTGGACATCGGCGACCGAATAGCGTCTATGGGTTGTGCAGGTTGTCCGCCTCGCAATACGCACTATCCGTGTAACCCGAGGTGGCAACTCATCTTGGGTTACACGGATATCGCGTATTGCGAGGCAACAACGCGCAAGACAACCCATAGGCGCTATTCGGTCACCGATGTCCACGTAGGATGACCACGTGGACCGGTTACACTGGATAGCGCGTATTGCGAGGCGGACAACCCGTACAACTCATAGGCGCTATTCGGTCGGTCCGATGTCCACGTAGAATGTCCACGTGGACCGGTTACACGGATAGCGCGTATTGCGAGGCGGACAACCCGTACAACCCATAGGCGCTATTCGGTCGGTCGATGTCCACGTAGAATGTCCACGTGGACCGGGTTACACGGATAGCGCGTATTGCGAGGCGACAACCCGTACAACCCATGCGCTATTCGGTCGGCCGATGTCCACGTAGGATGTCCACGTGGACGGGTTACACGGATAGCGCCTTTTCAAAAGGCGCTATCCGTCCACGTGGCTTTGATAGCACCTTTTGAAAAGGCGCTATTGCCTACTCGGAGAAAAAAAGGTACACCACCCTATTTTGTGAAATAAAATGTAAATGTGCCTATTTTTGAAAAACACCCTCGCAAAGATGCTTTTGTGTGGACGCCGAGTGCTACAGCGGCCTTTGAGGCTTTAAAATCAGCGTTGATGTCCACACCCGTCTTGGCTCTTCCCGATTTTTCAGCAACATTTATAGTTCAAACGGACGCATCTTGTATTGGCGTAGGAGCGGTCTTAACCCAACATAGCCACCCTATTGCGTTCTTCAGTCGGGTCCTATCTCCAAGAATGCGGGTAGCTTCTACTTATGTCAGCAAATTCTACACGATTACGGAAGCAGTTAGCAAATGGCGCCAATATCTTTTGGGGCGCAGGTTCATCATCATCACTGATCATCAAAGTCTTCGTTCCATCATGACTCAAACCGTGCACACTCCAAAGCAACAACGATGGATTGCAAAATTATTGGGGTATGATTTTGATATTTTTTATAAGCCGGGCTCCTCCAACGTTCCTGCCGATGCATTGTCTCGTTGTTCTGAAGCTACTGGTCAGTCCATGTTTTCATTCTCTAATTCGGTGTCTGCTATTTTACCGGCCCTCAAAGATTTCTTCAAAACAAACCCCGTGGGCAGTGCATTGTGGAAAGATGTAAGCGGAAATCCCTCTTCTTCTCGTATTGTGACGACCCTTTCTACGAAACAGGGCACCGCCCGGCCTAATCCGTAATTAAGCTTTAATCCCAACCATGTAAGACTTAATTACATATTAGTCAGCTTTATGTCCCTATATTTTCTTCCATTACAAATGTTGATATTATTAAAGTTCAAATTTAATTACAATTACAATTACATATTATTATATTATTATGTGTTTTAAGAATTATGCGGAAGCTTTTAATATTCAAAATTCATAAGTGTAGGAAACCAGGAATATAAAGCATCACATGCATGTATATGTATAAGTGTCTATACACTCAACCCAATGTACAACCCAAAATCTACAGTAATATTAATACAACAAAAGTCGAGTCATACATGATAAGATAGGAGAATCGCCGATATGCTCAAAGAAAATCACCGATCTTCTCCTTCCCTGTCTTGTTGCTGCTCCACGGACCTACACCAACCGTCACAAACTAGACAGTGAGTATAGTGATATTTAAGTAATAACTGGAGAATTATATGCCACATTTCTAAAATATAAAATTGGTATTTAAAAGCATAAATAGCGAAAGAATTGTTAAATCAAATAATGCAAGTAAATACCCCAGTTAAAAATGCGAGACCGACACCAGGCTAAGTCGAGATGATCTACGTCCGGTCGGCGGTGAGAACTATCACCTAACCTTTCCCACTACTATATGGAGCTGTGCTCAACATATCTCTCACAAATAGCGAAGCTGCGCTCTACGCATACACATCATCAATCTCATGCTTGCCGATAACCCCGAGTCTCATAACTCGTGTGCCGCGCAAGTGTAGTGGTGAGTGCCGGAACCCCGGTAGACCCATGTCCCCGTAAACCGCGCATATCTCGTGCAATGGACACTAGATAATCTCTACTTTAGTTTTCAAAAAGAAATAGTTCCAATTCTCTAGGAATCTAAATCAAGTTAGACTACAAAGCCCAAATGAATAGAACACAAGACTAGTCAAATCCAAGGTATCCCAATAGCATATTTTTCATCAATTCTTTATCAAAAATGACATCAAGAGTAGTAATCAGAGTCAATGAAACATTTCACAAGGCATCATGTCACATTCATGAATAGATACAAGAACAACATGATGTGAGATTACAAATAGCAATGTCTACCAATAGACTAATAAATCAATAAAAGTGAATGAAATGAAATGTATGATTCTCACAGCTTTACTTACAATTCACACGCTTGTCATAGCCTATCCGACCTTTCGGCACTCCGAAATGCGTTCCCAAACTCCCGGGATCTCCGCTTAGTCCCCTGGAGTTGTTTGACAGGTGTTAGAGTGTGCCATGTATAGTGTTTAGACCATTTTTGGATTTGGCTGATTTTTAGTACTGGTTGGGAAATTAGCGTGCTAATTGTGAACAGTAGCGCGCTAATTGCCTCAATTTAGCTAGCGCTAGCTGCGCTACTCAGTGTTAGCGCGCTAACTTTTGACATTAGAGCGCTAGATGTTATACCTAGCGCGCTATCTGCAGCAGAACCCAAAATTCGAAGTGAATGGTGTAGAGAAGTTACATCACTTGTTGTTCTTCTTCTTCCTCACCATAGCTTTACCAAATCCACACCGGCAACTCCTCTTCTTCACCAAATCCACACCAGCAACTTCTCTTTTCCTTATCTTCTCCTTGCAAACCGATTTTGATGAGATAAGAAATCGAAACATTGACTTATATACATATTTGACCATGTTGATATGTTTGAATGCTAGCCATTGATCATTGTGTGCACACATATCTCGAAGTTTATCTAGTGGACCACCTTATCCCACTTGTCCCTCAAGTCACCATGGAGTGACTCAATTAGACACCTTGTCTCTTGATGAGTGTATACGTGTCTCGATGCACATCTAATGCTTCTTGTTTTATTTTAACTAACTATAGGCACCTTAATGTTCATTTAAATGTGGCCACATTAATCTCTACCGCAAATAGAAATCATACCCTCAATAAGACCTCGTGTAGCGTTGGTGTCTGGCTGGGCGACCATATGCACCTCTTCTCGGGCTTGCTGTGCGTATACTGCGGCATGATGCGAACACTCTCTCACAATGTGTCCGACCTGTCCACATCTGTAGCATGTCAACTGTCTGCGCTGACTCTGAGTCTGAGTCTGGCCCTGTGCCTGATAGTGACCTTTTCTCTGTGGCTATTCCGGTCTTTGTCTAGTATCTCGGCCTCTGCCTCTACCTCGGCCTCTCTGCCACCTGCGGGCTCTTTGTTGTGAAGCTCAAGTGGGGCGTGAAGCGCAGGAACAACTAGAGCTGTTAAAGTTGGTATGATGGGAGGTGGCAAGGGAGGTCTGCCTACAGTGCTTTGTGCTGGAGCAATAGATGATACAGGAGGCACAGCGAGTGGGTGAGTGGTTGTCCCTGAACCCTGAGAACCTCATTTCCGTCCCCTTGCTCCCTTACCCCTTTGTCTCCGTCTCTCATACTTCATGGCTTGCTCCGTAGATAAAACTGGACCCGGTGCTCTGCCAGCAACTCTGCCTATATAATATGTCTCATGTGCTAGGGCTCGCTCGTAGATCTCGGTGAGTGTCCTTGCGCCTGAACTGATGACATCATACCCAATATCAGGCTTGAGTCCATCACCGAAGTGGTATAAATCCTCGGACTCATCTCTCACCAAGTCCCTAGCAAACTGGCGTATATAATCGTATCTATCCATGTACTGCACACAGGCTCAAGTCCATGAACTCTCGCCTCAACCTCTTCATCACTGAAGGCGGGAAATACTGCTGATATAACTTCTTGTTAAAACCATCCCATGTCCCAAACTCTCCGTGAGTGGCCACTGTCATCCGCCACCACACGTCAGCGTCTCTCTCGAGCGTATATTATGAGATCTCCGCCCGAAGTCTATCCTCGGTTTTCAGTATTCTATGAAGCTTCTCTTGAGACAGAATCCACTTCTCAATCTTATGGAAATCTTGTACGCCATCGAAATAAACTGGCTTGAGTCTAATGAAGTCATTTACCAGCTGAACTTCCACTGATGTGCTGGAAGATGCAGGCATGGGAGATGGTACTGGCTCAGCTCTATCTTCCACGGGTGCGATCACGCCTATCGGCGCTGCTAAAGCTGTTGGAGGAAGTGCTGGCACTTGGACAGTCGGTGTAGTAGTCGTAGGAGTCTATGTCGATACTGGTGGAGCAAAACGAGGTGTCATCAAAGCAATGAAATCGATCAGCTGTTGGCCCCGAACGAGTCACTCGGTCGACGACCTCTCCAGTAGATCCTCCGCAATAGTAGGACGTCGATCGCCACTAGGCTCTGCATCTCCTCCCTCTCTTGTATCAGCCATCGGGGTCTGCAATGGATAGCGAACGCGAATCAGCTTCTACGTGACACAGTGCATAAGTAACATATATATACACACAGAAATTAACAAGTACATATAAGTCATCCCCATTTCACTCTCACTCACTTCCCAACTAATGGTTTCTAGGCAAAAGTCATCTAATTTCCACAACTACAGTTTGTGTTTTATCCATATAAGTTTCTAAACCTAGGCTCTGATACCAACTGTGATAGCTCCTTCTACGAAACAGGGCACCGCCTAGCCTAATCCAGTAATCAAGTCTTAATCCCAACCACGTAAGACTTAGTTACGTATTAGTCGGCCTTATGTCCCTATATTTTCTTTCATTACAAATGTTGATATTATTAAAGTTCAGAGTTAATTACAATTACATATTATGATATTATTATGTGTTTTAAGAATTATGCGGAAGCTTTTAATATTCAAAATTCCTAAGCGTAGGAAACCAGAAATACAAAGCATCAAATGCATGTATATGTATCAGTGTCTATACACTCAACATAATGTACAACCCAAAATGTACAGTAATATTAATACACCAAAAGTCGAGTCATACATGATAAGATAGGAGAATCGCCGAGATGCCTAAAGAAAATCGCCGATCTTCTCCTTCCCTGTCCTGCTGCTGCTCGACGCACCTACACCTACCGTCAAAACTAGATGGTGAGTAAAATGATATTTAAGTAATAACTGAAGAATTCTATGCCACATTTTCAAAATATAAGACTGGTATTTAAAAGCATAAATAACGAAAGAATTGCTGAATCAAATAATGCAAGTAAATACCCCAGTTAAAAATGTAGAGACTGACACAGGCTAAGTCGAGATGATACGTCCGGTCGACGGTGAGAACTATCACCTAACCTTTCCCACTATTATATGGAGTTGTGCTCAACATATCTCTCACAAATAGCGGAGCTGCGCTCTACGCATATACATCATTAATCTCATGCTTGTCGATCACCCTGAGTCCCATAACTCGTGTGCTGCGCAAGTGTAGTGGTGAGTGCCGGAACCCCGGTAGACCTATGTCCCCGTAAACCGCGCATCTCTCGTGCAATGGACACTAGATAATCTTTACTTTAGTTTTCAAAAAGAAATAGTTCCAATTATCTAGGAATCCAAATCAAGTTAGACTACAAAGCCTAAAGGAATAGAATACAGGACTAGTCAAATCCAAGGTATCCCAATAACATGCTTTTCATCAATTCTTTATAAAAAATGACATCAAGAATAGTAATCAGAGTCAATGAAACATTTCACAAGGCATCATGTCACATTCATGAATAGATACAAGAACAACATGATGTGAGATTACAAATAGCAATGTCTACCAATAGACCAATAAATCAATAAAAGTGAATGAAATGAAATATAAAATTCTCGCAGTTTTACTTACAATTCACACGCTTGTCCTAGCCTATCCGACATTTCGGCACTCAGAAATGCTTTCCCTAACTCCCGGGATCTCCGCTTAGTCACCTGAAGTTGTTTGACAGGTGTTAGAGTGTGTTTGAACCCATATATAGTGTTTAGACCATTTTTGGACTTGGCTGATTTTTAGTACTGGCTGGGAAATTAGCGCGCTAATTGTCAACAATAGCGCGCTAATTGCAATATTAGCGCGCTACCTCGGCAGTCTAGCGCGCTACTCAGTGTTAGCCCGCTAACTTTTGACATTAGCGCGCTAAGTCAGTAGAACCCAAAATTCGAAGTGAATGGTGTGGAGAAGTTACCTCACTTGTTGTTGTTCTTCTTCCTCACCAAAGCTTCACCAAATCCATACCAGCAACTCTTCTTCTTCACCAAATCCACACCAACAACTTTTCTTTTCCTTCTCTTCTCCTTACAAACAAATTTTGATGAGATAAGAAACCAAAACATTGACTTATATACACCTTTGACCATGTTGATATGTTTGAATGCTAGTCATTGATCATCGTGTGCACACGTATCTCGAGATTTATCTAGTGGATCAGCTTGTCCCACTTGTCCCTCAAGTCACCATGGAGTGACTCAACAATTGGACACCTTGTCTTTTGATGAGTGTATACGTGTCTCGATGCACATCTAATGCTTCTTGTTTTATTTTAACTAATTATAGGCACCTTAATGTTCATTTAAATGTGGCCACATTAGCCACTTATAAACCAACATAAATGCACATTTACCTTAAATAAATGAAGCTTACCCTGTAGGTCGCTACCTCGGTCCCATGGTGACACGCGACTCGAGGTACGTCCTCACTGGTCTCGATACATATACACCCGTATAAAATTAACTTAATAGTCTACACATATGCAATACACTAGGCATACATCACAACAAATATAAAATATATCTCGGCCCTTGCCTCGGTCAATGAATATATCACGGTGTGGGTCCCACAGTACGGGTCGTTGATCCTGTTTAAGAAGTTAAACACTGTTAGATATTTTTGGGCCGTTACACGTGTACTCTCGCGGATGGCTTGATACTATATAATTCCAAAATTTTGGTCCCTGTGGAGTCCGCTCTTCCATTCCTAATTCTCCATGAGTATCATACATCACCAGCTGGTGGGCACGCCGGGATCCAACGTACATTTGTTCGAATAACTGCTACATTTTACTGGCCGTCCCTCCGCGCTTTTGTGGTTCAATTTGTCAACTCTTGCATAGTTTGTCAAGCTGTGAAGACGTTCAACCGAGGCCCACAAGGCCAATTGCAGCATATTCCCATACCCGGGAAAATTTGGGAAGCTTTATCCATGGACTTCATCACACAGTTACCAATCTCTGCGGGTAAGATGACGATTTTGGTTGTGGTCGATCGACTATCCAAGATGGCCTACTTTTGTGCTTTGGGTCCTCGCATCTCGGCCCCTGCTCTAGCCGCGGTGTTTGTTCAGGAAGTTTGCTGCTTGCATGGCGTTCCTTCCTCGATTGTTTCGGATCGAGACACTCTTTATTAGCGCATCTTGGCAAGAACTTTTCAAGCTTCAAGGTGCTAAATTGGCAATGAGTAGTGCATATCACCCCTAATCTAACGGCCAAACTGAAGTCCTCAATCGTTTTCTTCAAGATTATTTGCGGTGCTTTGTATCCGAGGTTCCAGGTCCTTGGATATGCTACTTGCCTTGGGCCGAATGATCGTACAACACGGATTATCACTCATCTATTAAATGTCTCCTTATGAAGCTGTGTATGGGAGAGTTCCACCGTCCTTACTTGACTATGTGCATCTTGTTTCCTCTGTGGCAGCTATAGATGATGTTTTAACGGATCGTTCTCAAGCTTTGGAACTTTTGAAAAAGAACTTGCGCAAGGCACAACAACGAATGATCTCTCAAGTGAATCCTCATCGCTCTGCCATGCAATTCGAGCCGGGTGATTGGGTTTTCTTGAAATTACAGCCTTACCGCCAATGGTCAATCCGTACTGCATGTCAAGGCAAGTTATCTCACATGTTCTATGGTCCGTTCAAGTTTATGGCGCGTATCGTTTAGAGCTTCATCCGCCTGCTCACAAGTGGAGTAATTACTCACAAGTGGAGTAATTAGTATTGATTATGTTAAGTCTAAGAAAAACATTGCAGATCCTTTGACTAAAGACTTACCAAGAGATCAAGTGAAGATATTATCGAGGGGAATGGGCTTAAAGCCTATAGAGTAAGTCGAGTCTAGCGAAAACTTAACCTAGCTTATTGGAGATCCCATGGTCTAGGTTCAATAGACAAACCGGTTAGACTTGACTTAATAAACAAGACACACAATTACCTATTCCTATGATGAAGTAAGTGTGTTGATAAGACGCTTATGGTATGCAATATTGCATTTAATGACTAAATATAAGTCACCTATATGATAGTAAATGTGGGGTCGCATTTATGAGAATGAATAGACTAAATTCTCTAAAGCTATCATGAACCCAGGATATGTTCATGACCAAAATGAACAACATAGAATAAAGTGCATCAGGAATCATGTCATAGATGAGACATATTGTCTTAGTTTACTATAAAAAGTGAACAGTTCAAGATACATGCATCACTGCGTCACGAAGTGAACTCGATATGATCTTACTAGGGTAAGTTCAAGTCTATACAACACTTTCCTGATTAACATGACATGATAATATCTCTCAATTGTTTTTTAAAAATAATGTTCGTTTTTTAAATTTTGTGTTTGTGATTTGGCAAAGTAAACTCAGCCAGGGTTGCCGATGGTTACAATACTAATGTGGGGTATTGTTGAACTTTAAAGGTGTTGAATTTTACAGGTTCTTTGAGTTTGTATTGTATCCAATTTTAGTCCCACATGGGAAAGAAACTTTTTGTTTCTTTCCTTATAAGAGATCTTCCACTTGAAGTAAGTGGTTACGTGAATGTGGGGTTGGAGGGAAAGACCATGGGTATTCTCCATTGATTAATACACATTAAACACTTGATATTTAATGTCTTTGATAGGGCCTTGGGCCTTTGTGGCTAATGATTAAATAACTTAGTCAATTCACAACACAATTTTTTTTACTTTTTACATTAAATTTAGTTAATTTCGTAGTTGTAATTAGTGGTGAACAGTTACAACCTTTAGCTTTTTAAAAGGTGTTTAATTAGTGGGATAATAGGTGGTTAATGAACCACACCACTAATAACCTCGTTTTGAACAGTTGTAACTGTTCAAGAGAGGTAGTTTTTGGTTTATAAATGAAAATGGTTTTAACTTCGTTTTAAAAGATTAAGAAAAAATTTCGAAATTGAGATTGTTTTCTCTGGCTTTTGAGAGAGATTTCTGCTGTTGCAGAAGAAATAATTCTTGCAGCATTCATACACCGAATTGGAGGAAATTTCATCTTATGACATTGCCATTAAGTGCAAGCCTCTGGTATTATTTTATCTAGTTCTTTGTAATTGAATTCAAGCATGATATATATTATAGTTCAGTAATACGCATGTTGTTGTGTATGTGCGAACACTATTGACATATGAGCGGTCTTATCTCCAAGAATGCGGGTAGCTTCAACTTATGTCTGCAAATTCTACACAATTACGAAAACAGTTAGCAAATGGCGCCAATATCTTTTGGGGCGCAGGTTCATCATCATCACTGATCATCAAAGTCTTCGTTCCATCCTGACTCAAACTGTGCACACTCCAAAGCAACAACGATGGATTGCAAAATTATTGGGGTATGATTTTGATATTTTTTAATAATTAAGCCGGGCTCCTCCAACGTTCCTGCCGATGCATTGTCTCGTTGCTCTTAAGCTATTGGTCAATCCATGTTTTCATTCTCTAACTCGGTGGTAGATATGTTACCGGCCCTCAAAGATTTATTCAAAACAAACCCCGTGGGCAGTGCATTGTGGAAAGATGTAAGCAAAAATCCCTCCTCATTCTCCGCGAGTATCATACATCACCAGTTGGAGGGCACGCCGGGATCCAACGTACATTTGTTCGAATAACTGCTACATTTTACTGGTCGTCCCTCCGCGCTTCTGTGGTTCAATTTGTCAACTCTTGCTTAGTTTGTCAAGTTGTGAAGCCGTTCAACCGAGCCCCACAAGGCCACAAGGCCAATTGCAGCCTCTTCCTATACCCGGGAAAATTTGGGAAACTTTGTCCATGGACTTCATCACACATTTACCAATCTCTGCGGGTAAGACGACGATTTTGGTTGTGGTCGATCGACTATCCAAGATGGCCCACTTTTGTGCTTCGGGTCCTCGCATATCGGCCCCTGTTCTAGCCGCGGCGTTTGTTCAGGAAGTTTGCCGCTTGTATGGCGTTCCTTCCTCGATTGTTTCGGATCGAGACCCACTCTTTATTAGCGCATTTTGGCAAGAACTTTTCAAGCTTCAAGGTACTAAATTGGCAATGAGTAGTGCGTATCACCCCCAATCCGACGACTAAACTGAAATCCTCAATCGTTGTCTTCAAGATTATTTGCGGTGCTTTGTATCCGAGGTTCCAGGTTCTTGGATACGCTACTTGCCTTGGGCCGAATGGTCGTACAAAACGGCTTATCACTCCTGTATTAACATGGGTGTATTCAATTGAAATTTTAATATACTTTTAGTTACTTTTAATGATTAAAAAAATTTAGGTGTATTCATTTGAAACTTTTAGAGAGTTTATAAAAGTAAGGTGTATTCAATGTGGACTTTTATAGAAAAAAGTCTACAAAAGTTTAGAGGTATTCAATTTAAACTTTTAGAGAGTTCATAAAAGTAAGGTGTATTTAATTTTTTTGGTGACTTTTGTAGATTGGTTACCGATCTTGACTTTTGTAGACTTTTTGTATAAAAATACACATAAAGAAGTCTTCAACTTATTCTCACGTCAACCCAAAAACTTTTAGAGACTTCCAATTTTTGTTGGTTACATTTTTCGATAAAGACTTCATTGTTCACAAGATGTCTTTTTCTTATCATTTATTTTTATCAACTTCTCCAATCACTCCACAACTCTTGGATTTCATTGCTAACCCATTATACTCTAATATCTATGTTGATGAAAATAGATTGATATCATTATTAACAAAATTTCATTCTTGCATCACTAAACATTTTTGATAGTTTTTTTTTTTTTTTTTTTTTTTTTGATAAGTTTCGTTTATTTAGTGTATTATTATAATCTCGAAAAAGTGTAGTATTATTATTTTTGAAGAAAATAATTGTATAATTTTTTTTTAAAATGCAAGAAGTGCATATTTTAGAATTTAAACTATCATTATTAAGGAAAAAAAATATACTTTTTTTGCTTAAGTAAAACAAAAAAATAAAGTGCAAATTTTTTACACTAATATTTTCAATGATCTTTTCTCAAAAAAAAAAAAAAAAAAAAAAAAAAATATTTCCAATGATCTTACTTGATTCTTTTCTACCACTAAAGGATGATTTATCTACCTATTTATTATGTTGATATTTATTTACTTATTTGTTATGCTACTACCTTGAGAGTAATTCATTAATATGTCTATATGTTTTTTTTACTAAAATACGAAAATACTTTTTAAAAAACTAGTAATAGTTCTTAATAAAAAAATATAATTATTTATTTTTTTATAATAAAGTGCAAAATATTTGTTTCATTTTAAAAATCACAATAATCTATTAGTACCATCAAAATCATGTTTAAGAAGTTCACAAAAGTCACTAAAAATCTTAAATGTTGATAAAAGTCATCATAATGAAATCTACATAAATGTTTATCAAAGTTTTTAAAAGTCTACCAAAAACTAATATAAAAGTCATTCACTTATAAAAGTAACCAAAAATCTATTAAAATCTCAATTGAATACACCACTGTAAAATGTATCCTTATGAAGCTGTGTATGGGAGAGTTCCACCGTCCTTACTTGACTATGTGCAAGGTGTTTCCTCTGTGGCAGCTGTAGATGATGTTTTGATGGACCGTTCTCAAGCTTTGGAACTTTTGAAAGAGAACTTGCGCAAGGCGCAACAACGAATGATCTCTCAAGTGAATCCTCATCGCTCTGCAGTGCAATTTGAGCCGGGTGATTGGGTTTTCTTGAAATTACAGCCTTACCGCCAAGGGTCAATCCGTACTGCGCATCAAGGGAAGTTATCTCGCAGGTTCTATGGTCCATTCAAGGTTATGGCGCGTATTGGCACCGTGGCTTATCGTTTAGAGCTTCCTCCGTTTTTCATGTTTCACTCTTGAAGCGTTGTGTGGGTGAACCCGTGCTCAACCAATGTCCTTTTGCCTGCCGAATTTCAAGGTCCTCATCCTCTTTTATTCCCAGTTGCAGTTTTGGACCAGCGCATAATTGTCCAGCGGGGACGTCGCCTTCGTCAATTCCTTGTTCAGTGGGAGGGCCAGGAGCAATTTGATACCACTTGAGAGTGATTAGAGTCTTTCAAGCGAGACTTTCCCAATTTCGACCTTGAGGACAAGGTGTTTCTTCAACCAGGGGTATTGATGCAGGACCGTCTTCACTTGAAACCCGACCCAATTTAAGGAAGAGCTCTCGGATGTCCCGCAGGCCTATGAGGCTAATTGATTAAATTAAGTTGTTAGGGAACTTAGTCTATTGATTAAATAAAGTGGTTAGCTAGTTGTTAGGATTTTCTGTTATAGTAGCAAGGAGAATGTAATCGTTAGTTGATTAGGCCTGATTCACCTAACAATATAAGGTGAACGAATGAATGATCAAGGATATGAAAAAAAAAATATTATCCTTCCTTCCCTGAATCTTTCTCTTCTTTATCTTATTCCTCTTTTCTCACTTGAACTCCTTCTCGTCTATCCTATTCTTTTTTTCCAATTATCTAGTAGCATCAGTGACAGTTGAAGGAGGTACAGTTAAGGTAATGGATATTTAAATTTTTGACTGTAAATCTGGTGTAGGGACTGGTTTTTGATAATCCGAATTGAAGAGTAAGTTTTTGTTTGGTTTGTTGTTGTTAGTTGGGATTGAAGGAGAGAGGAAGAGAGAAGAAGTTAAAAAAAAAAAAACAAAAAACAAAAAAAACAACAACACAGAGAAACCATGAAATACAATGATGGACTGTAATTTCGGTGAAGAGGAAGAAGAAACTGTGAGGGAGGTTGGTGAAAGGGGGTGAGGGAGGAGGCGAGAAGGGGGGAGCTTTGTGCTCCCCTGCCCAGAGAGGAAAATTGAAAAGAAAAAAAAATTATAGAGATCGAAACAGAGAAGCTTTCGTCTCTTGAGAGGTTAGATACGACCCCTGAACCGAGTCCGGTTCAAGGGTGGAACCCTACCCCCATATTTTATTAGAAAAAATAAAATAAAATAAAATACCTGGAAATTGGGAAAAATAAAAAAATTGGGTTTTTGAACAAATTAATAGAAATTGAGGATTTTTGTGGAAATTGAGGATTTTTGGATTTTCTCGAGGTTTTTTATTGAGTATCTTTCTCGTAATGCGTGTTACAATACTCGAAAATGTCCAAAATTTGGAAAATTATGACTTAGTCTAGGGTAATTTTTGATTATGAATCATAATTTGAAGTCAGAATTGGGATCCGGACATCCGAGGATATGATTCGGAGAGATTTCATGGTTTTCTAGTCGTAGTTGGACTGATAAATACGTAATAAATTGGAAAATTTATATTTAAGCCTAGACAACGTAATTCTCAATGCCGAACAATAAGTTTGAATCAAAAACGAAATCCAGGCATCGATTAATTTATTTTGGAAATATTTCAAGGGTTTTGGGACGCGATTGAGTTAGTTTAAGTACAATTAGTTGGAAACAACTTGGGGAATGATTTTGGAATCTTTTCTGATTTATAAATGAATTATAGGACTGCAGTTGGAATCTCGTGTGGACTAGTTGACCGATTCGAAGTGCAAGGGAGCGTTGGTTTCGTGTTTGTAAGGTTAAGTAAATCATATGGTAACCTTTACATTATATGAATATAATTTTGTATAAATTGCATTGATCCTTGATGTTGCATTTTTGTTGTATGTGCATACACGGGTTGGAAGAGTAAGGCGTTTCGAGTCTCCTTATAGGGGTCTACCTGACTGTGTTACAGGGTAAGAACTGGTAATGTCTATCTGATTGCGTACAGGGTAGAACTATATTATGCTTGAGGGACTAGAGTCACTGATACTATGCATCATGTGATTATCATGAGGTTACGTTGAACCAGATCATACTTTGATAGACTCAAGGAATGAGACTCGTACAATTATTCTTCCTGCACATGAGTCCTTATTACTGTTTACTTACCATTTTTGGAGGACGTCATCTAATTGTGGTCAGATAACAAAAACATGATGGATTCACGGTTGTATTTAAATTCCTTGAATTATATTGTTCGTTTGAATTCCTTGGATTATTATGCATTTGGTTACTACAGGTGTACTGGATAGTGTGTGATTTACTTATCTAACATTATCGAATTCTATAATTGGGTAATGACAGGTTCGAGCGGCGACAAAAGGAAAGGAAAAACTTTCTGATTATTGGTGAATTACTAAGTTTCTTTCTATCTATGTGTGTATTATTTTAAATATAAAATATTGTATAAATGGGTTTTTGGGTTCGTGTGCGATTAGGATTTCCTTTGGAATTCTTTTAATGGTTTTAGGATGGATTGGAATACCGTGGAGCTAAGGTAGTAATGATTTAAGGAGTTTGAAAACCCGAGATAAGTTAGAATGAATAAATAATCGTTATTAATGCGATATATATTGTTATGGGATGGATTGTGAGTCCTTCAGCATTTCCACCAAGCTGAGCAGGTTTGTTGAAGATTTATGAAGGCAAGGATTTCTAGTGTAGGCTAAGAAATAGAGGAGATGTTGGCAAAAAACTTTTACGAATTTTAGAGTATTATATAATTAATCTATACTAAACTTTGAGGTACAAGATTCATTTTAGAACTGTTTGTGGTTGATTGAGAATCATATTTGATAATTACTATGATAGAGTTTTGATTATTTATTGAAGGTGAGGTTAAAACTGCAAGGTTATTAGTGGATTAAGGTAATCTAGGCCGGTCAGATGCCCTAAATAGGTGGGGTCTGACAAGTTCCAACTTTCATGCTTCATTTCAGGTCTCAAACCGGAATATCTATGTGAGATGGCCATCACTAAACCCCAAACCTTAGTGGATGCTGTTGGCCTCGCCAAATCGTTGGAGTGCAAGTTTATGGACAGTTAAGGGGGGACCTAGTTATGGCTTCAAGGGGTTCTTTAACCCAAAACCACAACAACATCCATCTTCTCTAACAACCCCACTTACCCCACACCCTCCAGCCACTCAACACCACATTCGGCGACTTACACATTTGGAAATGCAAGATCGACGGTCCAAGGGCCTCTGTTTTAATTGTGATGAAAAGTTTACATTGGGCCACAAGTGCAAAGCAACATAGTTCTTTCTACTCTTACTAGATGATGAACCTTACCCACCCACAGCTGCTTCTTGTCCTGAATATCCACATACCATATCACTAACCAATGGCCAACCACCTGTACCTGAGATTCCAGAACCAATATATTTTCAACTTTCTTCCACAGCCCTCCACAGATCCGTTGGACCGAAAACACTCCGCCTAAAGGGAACAATCTCAAGCAACCCTATTCCATTCTAGTCGACTTCAGGAGTTCTCATAATATCTTTCAGCCAAGGCTAGCCGCCTTCCTCAACCTCACTGTTACACCGATTTCCCCCTTTGATGTTTTCGTTTGTAATGGCGCCTTCATTCCATGCTCTTCTTATTGCCCTAATGTTCCTGTTCTCATCAAATCCCACTACTTCGATGTACCATGCCACATTTTTTGATTCACGGGGCCGACCTTGTTTTAAGGGTTAAATGGATGAAATCAATTGGGCCATTCCTATCCGACTATAATGTTCCCATACTCAAATTTTACCATAATGGCACGCTTATAACCCTTCACGGTGACCACAATCTTCCAATACCATCAAGTTTTTCCCAACTCTGTCACCTCCACCAAATCGATTCCATAGCCGCCTTCCATGCTTTCACAATTATCCCCACTACACCAATACCGACACCCCCACAAGGCCAAACCACATCTATTTCACATACACAGCCACCGAATCTCCATAACGTCCTATCTACCTACCCATCTGTCTTTTCTCTACCTGCCGACTTACCATCACCACGCGCCCATGATCACCATATCCATTTCTTACCCAACTCTACCCCTATTAACATTAAACCCTATTGATACCCCCATTGTCAAAAGGAAGCTATGGATGCTATTATTGTTGATATGTTAAAGGCAGGTTTAATTACACCTAGTACTAGCCCATTCTCTTCACCTGTGTTACTCGTTAAAAATAAGGATGACACATGGCGATTTTGTATTGATTACCACGGTTCTAATGCATTGACAGTCAAGGATCGATTCCCTATCCCCACTGTTGACGAGCTTCTCGACGAGCTCTACGATGCTGTCTACTTCTCCAAGTTGGATTTACGATCCAAATATTTATAGATTCGTGTGGCACTTCAAGACACCTTTATGACAGCCTTTCGAACCGTTGATGGTCACTACGAATTTCTGGTCATGCCATTCAACTTGACCAACGCGCCTTCAACATTCCAAATCGCCATGAATGATATCTTTCGGACCTTCCTACGACGCTTTTTGTTGGTATTTTTTGATGATATTCTGATCTACAGTCCATCGTGGGACACCCACCTAACTCACCTAAGGCAAGTCTTTCAATTGCTGTCAACAAATCTGTTTTTTTTTTTTTTTTGCAAAAATGTCTAAGTGCAGTTTTGTGGTCATTACTATGGAATATTTGGGCCACATTGTATCGGCCAAAGGTGTTAATGCTGACCCGACCAAACTGGAGGCTATCCAATCTTAGCCTGCTCCGCATAAACTCACTGCTCTTAGGGGATTTTTGGGTCTCACTGGCTATTACATGCGATTTGTACATCTCTATGCTTCGATTGCTAGCCCACTTGCAGACATCTTAAAATTAAACTGTTTTACATGGACCGTCGCAGCAGCAACTGCTTTTACAAAATTAAAACAAGCCATGCTCAACCTACCTTTTCTTCACCTGCCCGATTTCACAAAATCCTTTGAAGTTACCACGGATGCGTCTAGCACTGCAATCGGCGCGGTATTGTTCGTGGATCACTTCCCCACTACATTTTTCAGTAAGAAGCTGTGTCCAAGGATGCAAGCCTCCTTCGTTTATACTGGCGAGATGTTCACTATCATCGAAGTAGTTAAGAAGTGGCACCAGTACCTACTGGGTTGCAAATTTAAGATATACACTGATTAAAGAAGCCTACGCAACCTTTTAACTCAAACAATTCAGACTCTTGAATAGCAAAAGTGGCTTACCAAGCTTCTGAGGTTTGACTATGAGATCCTATACACCCCTAGCAAGGAGAATGCAGTTGCGGACGGACTCTCTCATCGACTTGAGGCGATCACATCCTCCTGGCTATGACCTCGGTTACCACACCATTCTTGGACCGCCTTCACTCCTTCTACCAATCCGACCCTGCTAGACAGACACTCCTCAACAAATTTCATACTAACACAAAAATGCATTATGTTTTTTCTTTGAAATAGGGTATCCTCCTCTATAAGGATCGAATTCTCATACCTCACTTGTCTAACCTTCGGTACGAAATCCTCATGGAATTTCATTATTCCCCTTCAGCGGGGCACTTCGGTGTCAAGGCCACTACTAGCCATCTCGCAAGCTCTTTTTATTGGCCCAAATTTCTCCGTGATGTTAAGGAGTTCATCGGCAAATGCACTATATGCCTGCAAAACAAATATTCCACAAATAAACCTTATGGCACTCTCCAACCCCTGCCAATACTAAATAAAGTATGGGAATACATTTATATGGATTTCATTACGAACTAACCTTCCTCTTAGGGCATGATTGTCATCTGGGTAGTCGTAGATCGCCTTACCATGTTCGCCCACTTCATTGGCCTACCTTCGTCTTTTTTAGCCGCAGACTTGGCAACAATCTATGCGGTGGAAATTTTTTTGCTACGCGACATCCCTAAATCGATCGTCAGTGATCGAGAACGAATTTTAACCAGTAAGTTCTGGAAGGGACTTTTCTCACGATTGGGCACCTCATTGTTTTACAGCAGCTCCTACTACCCGCAGACCGACGACCAAATGGAGGTCTTCAATCGCTGCCTCAAAACCTATCTGCGTTGTTTCATTGGTGATGAACCCACCTTGTGGTTCCATTTCGTGCATATCACTGAATATTGATATAACACCACTTACCACTCGGCTACGGGAATAATGCCTTTGGAAGCCCTTTACAACATATCTGCTCCGATGCTACCTTTTATCTTGCTGGCCAATCATCCACAGCATCCTTAGATGACCTCCTCTCCCAGAAAAATGACATCTTGCAGCTACTTATGCCCCACCTTCGTCGAGCTCAGCAATGCATGAGCGACCAAGCCAACAACCACAGATAGGAGAAAACCTTCCACGTTGGTGATCAGGTTTACTTGCACCTCCAGCCGTATCATCAAACTAGCGTCCACCATCGCCCATCCCATAAATTTTACCCACACTACTTTGGCCTTCAAGATCATACATTGCATAGGCGAAATTACATATGAGTTGGATCTCCCTCCCCTACTCGGATTCACCGAGTCCACCACGTAAGCCTTCTCCGTCTGCATAAGGGCTACCTCTCAAAACCACCCTTGTCGATTCCTCGAGATCTGCACTCTCTGTGCTTTAAACTACGCCCACAACACCTATTGGGGACTCACTTGGTCACCACAAAAAAGGTGAACAGCTTCAAGGCTTGATTCAATGGGAATGACTTGATATTATCGAGGTCTCTTGGGTTCCGTTCGCATGCCAGCTAGCCTCCAGCGTCAGTCAACCCACCACTGACAGCTCTGACCTCACCATTAATGTGCCTCTTCGCTCTCTCCTTGACGTCACCCCAAGTAATCTTAAGGACAAGAATATTCTTCGACATAGGTGCATTACTATGCCCCAGGACAGTGGGCCTAACCCACTCCTACCAATGAGTTCCACAACCCAGCCACAGGCCCAAACTGAGGGGAATACTAGACCCAAGGGCCCTACATGGTTGAAAAACTACCAGGCGTGAACACCAATGCCCACCATCTCAAATTGTTGAGTTCAACGGTTGTAATACCCAGATAGAATAGGGTTCACAGTGTTTAAATACCACATGCAACACAACTTTAGGCAAGAAAAATCAAGTTTATCTTATTTTTCTTTTCATCGTTTACTGTGCAACCCTATCAACCCCCTTCCAGCTTATATCAACCTTATATCAACCCCATATTAATTAGTAATATTATTAACCCATAATAAGTCAAAAAATATACTACCCGTAAAAGGTTACCAAACCTACTAGAATGTAGTAAAGGTAAGCAAGGGGCTAAATCCACATGATTTAGTCAAACTGAGTTCAACAAACATAAAAGTAAATATGAGGGTTTTTTAAAGAGTTTTATCCTAAAGATTTACTAAACATGAAAGTAAATAATTGAAACTTAGAAATAGTAAAGCATACCTAAGTCTAGGAATCTACAATCTAGCCCTATGTTATTTCCATGTATTACATCATCGGTTTTAAAAGATGGGTTTTAAAATTCCCAGGATAGGCTATAGATTTTGGAGTCACTAACACCCTAGTTTCCCTATTCTCGATATATAGGGCAACCACTCTCTAAATACTTCTTTTACTTCACCGTACAACCTTGGGCAACCACTCTCAAGATTTAGTACGTGAGTAGCATTAATAGCTCTGTATGAACATTTACCCTAGATAACCTTGGGCAACCGCTATCAAGATTTAACCTAGTTCTCAATGTTATTCACCTAAAACAACAAGTGTGCTAGGTTTCTTATTCTAGGCGATTGCCATTTCTCAACCCGTTTGGTATCACGGATTCAACCTGATTGATAGCATGTCAATGGATTTAAGCCCAGAGACTTGCAATGAACTTACAAACTTTAAACTACAATCGAGACATCATTAAAAACCATAACATAAATATAGAGAACAAAAACAAAATATTATTATTAAAAAAAACCTTAATAAGACATGAAAACAAACCTACTACTGGCTAGAGAGCTTTATCCCTGACCTATGTATTAAAGAACCTAGCCAGACATAGCTACTATACCTTTCTCTACACCTAAATCACTTTGGATTACAATGTGTTTTCATCTATATAGGCCCCTCCTTTATATAAGTAAGCCTGAGTATAAGAATAGGAAAACCCAGGAAATTAGAACCTTTTAAAAATTGCGAAACTTATATTCTGTAAATCTAGCGCCGTCAGTGGTGCCGCTATTATGTGGGAACGACACCAAGTCATGACGTGGCATAATATAGTAAGTCTTCAATAGCAATTCAGTCTGGAGTTTTTATTTATGATCCTGACGCCGTGGGGATGCCATCTGTTGTAGATCTGACACTGTCTGTTCATTTCTGATGTCATTCTTTATTCTGCCTTGATGCCCTGCTTGGCACCGCGGCTTCTCCATGTTACCGTCAGTTCATTATGGGGGTATTAAGCTTGCCGATTTTTGACCGAACTTTGAGTACTTTCTCGGATTTGTCTAATTTACGCACAAACACTCAAATACCCTGTAAATCTTCAAAGTAAACATATAGAACCATAAAACATGAATTTGGACTTGATTCACATAACAAAACACCTATGAAAAAATGCATAAATAATGACTTATCACCCCTCACGATCGATCCATGTTTGACAAAAAGGAAAAACTCGGCCATTACAACTGGTCCAATTTCTCTTATTCAATCACAACTGTCTCCCTCATTCTCGAACAAGCCTACGGTTTTCAACGAAGATTTCTCAATTCTGCTCACAATTGCTGCTCTGTTGCTGCCCCTTCTTTTTGCTCCATCACAACTGGTACGATGAAATTCAATCATCTAATTTCCTCGATTCGTTTTTCTTAGGGTTTTCAATTTCTAGTCTCTTGTATTTTAAATCGCTGCATCACTCTATGATTTTATCCATTTTAGGACTTTTCACTACATACCACTTTGACTTTTTCTGTGTTTTGTTGTGATTGATTCATGTGTTGTTTGTTATTTTAATGAATACCTTTAATTAGTGTTTGAGTAGTAGCTTTGAAGAGAAACAAACATATTATACTAATCTCGAAATGTTTGCTAAAGATAGAGATTGATGACATTTCTTTCATTGACAATGTCGTAGAAGCAAACAATTATGGGCAAAGGCACAAAGGATTTTTGATAAATTAGTCTGCTTGTTTTTTTTAAGCCACATAGGCAGTGGCTTCCTTGTAGAGCCGCAGAGGCATAAGGCAACAACTCTACAAGGTAGCCACTGTGAGAAGTAGTAGCGGATAACTTGTAGAGCCATTGTCATTCCTCACAGTGGCTCCGCAAGGGAGCTACTGTGAGAAGTAGTAGCGACTACTATGTAAAGTCACTGTCATGCCTCACAACGACTTTACAACGGAGCCCCTGTGAGATAAGGCATCGGCTCTACAACCACTTATTGGTGTAATTTGTGTTCGGAGTGGCTTTGTCGTGACAACCCGAATTAATTAAAATGAATTATGTGAACTATTAATTGATGTAATTATTAATTTGCATATATGCATTAGTTTTCTTGTACCAACTTTTTTGCATATTATATGCAGTCATAGCTTCTAAAAAGAAGAATATGGTGCCAAGTAAGGATGTGACGCGATGTAAGGCCTCAAAGGTTTAAAGAGAAGTGCCTAATGCTTCACGATGACGACGAACGTGTATGGCACAAACAAGGGAGAAAAGTGAAGCAATTAATGATTTGGAGAACACATACCACAAATCCGACACAGAAGAAACTACTGAGGTGGGGGAAGGTTTGGCACCAGGCTTGAAAAAGAACATATAAGTGCAACTTAATGAAGGTAATGGGACATTTCCAGGGGGCCCAACCGATGTGTCTGTGTTGCTAAGTTATGAACAATATGTAGCTACTGCTTTATGGGGCAAAACCGAAAGTGATATTTATTATTTATTGTAGTTTGATTATTTTTTTCGACAATATACGTATTAAATAATAACATTGTTTTGTTCACAGCACCGTGGTGATCTCAAGTGCATAAATCACAGAAGAATCATTGCAGCATGGAATATGACATTAGATTCAAAGAAAGATCATATTCATGAAATAATCAAGAAGTCGGGGTTGGCTTCGTTGATGACTTGCTCTTACGATTACGCCAATAAGTCTCTTATCTCGCTTTTGTCAAGGGATAGCAACCAGAGACCAAAACATTTCACTTGCCATTTGGTGAGATGTCAATCACTCTTGATGATGTGTGCATTCTTATTGGCATTTCAGACACAAGAATGACAATCATGACAAAGGTGAAAGATAAATATGAAACTGTTAAATTGGTTTGACATGTTTGGCATTGAGAAAAAATGATGTGTATCTTAATTTTAAGTCGGCCAATATTTTATGGTAAATCTGAAGTGGCTTAGGATAAAGTTTTGCCCTAAAAAACCACACCCCATGGGCCTACATTTTGTACCTATAAGGCACACTTTTTGCTGATAAGAGTGGTTCACGAGTTCATGTTTCCATACTTCATCTTTTAAATGACATTGGTGCAATTGGGTCTTATGCATGGGGTGGTGCAACACTTGCATACTTATATCATTAGCTTGGATGCAAATCATGTGCCAATGCAGTTTTAGTAGCAAGGTATTAGACATTGCTTGAGGTATTTTTTCTTATCATACACGATTTCATCTACAACAAGTTCTTACTTGTTATTTTGTATCACACCTTGTAGCCTTGTTTGCATATTTATAGGGCTAGGTTTACGATCACATTGCGCTTGAATGGACACATTTCAATAGGGACTACCATCCGTCCATGCCACATGTTCAAAAGTGGAAACCAAATGTGTAGATGGGGTTAGGTGAATATCACATAAATTGGTGGTACGATTGGATTGATAGACTTCATCCTAGTGAGGTACGGTATTGAGTGTGTGGAAAAATAAAATTTTAAGTATTTCCATAAAAATAACAGGAAGATCTCACATATGTCCAGGTTGTGTGGGACCCTTACAAGAAGAATCGTTGTGGCAATCCAATTCCAGAGTTGGCTTTCTATTATGGTTTAATAAATTACATGAATGTAGAGGGGCCTTACCACTCAGATAGATTCCTAAGGCAACTATGTTATGTCCAAACAAAATCGGATCCACATTTTTCATCCTCAATATTAGAGTGTCCAGCTGATGGAAAATACACAATCAAGTGTAAGTTTAATTCATCTTTATAGGAAAGATGGCATGAGGGAGTACTGCCAGAAAGTCATTAAGGACATAGGTAAAACTTCCTCAAGATTGTGTATTTAACTACCTTAAGTGGTTCATGTCGATTTTGCACCTGATAGTTTATCACGAAAATGACACTCCGGCTTTAACTAAATCTCGTGATCACTTTGACTGTGAAATGATTCAAATATTGGGTCACGTTTTCCTTAATGTTAAAATTATTAAGTTGATATTACCAGGTAATGTGCTAATTTAGGTCGTTGAATGCTTTATAGAGAATCTGACATGCTTTGGACATTGTGGCTTCTTAAAGGTATACTACAGACTTTATGTATATGTGCGGTTGTGACATAAGACATGAACGTTGTGCGTATCCTAGCCTGGTTCAATGCCTCAATTTAGTTGTAGCTGCCTTATCGGGGTTGAATATTTAATAAGAATTTTCTCGGGCATCTGCCACCATTGATGATGTTGGGTCCATTCCGCCAGGTCCTGAAAATGGCGATGATAATGTCGACCCTTTAGTGAGGAGAGGGTCGAAGCAACGCAATATGGGTTAGGGAAGAAAGGCTTCTTAATCAATTATTTTTGTTCTACAACTTAATTTTATCAGAGTTTCATCAATACCACAACATGAGTAACAAATACGAATTGGCCTGGCATATTGATTATTTGCTCATGCCCAATACTTAAACTAATTGAAGAGGTCTTCATAAATTGTATCAATTATTGTAGGGAGCAGCTAAATATACCCTAATTTTTGCTTAGACCATTCCTTCAACGTACCTCGTTTTAAATTTTTTTTACCAAACGGAGCCCATTTTTTCCAAAATACCTAAAATACTCGCGTATTCAACAAACGAAAAAACCACCCCAACCCATTTCCAACATTCATACCCCAAATCGAAACATTCAAAAAATCCAAAAAACCCATCTTCTTCATTTTTCACGGTCACTGAGGTTACGGGAGGGTCTATTTAGTCAAACCCTGGCGGATCTGCTGTCTGTGTACTAAAATTTGAATATATAGTTACGTTAGGTCCATGTAGTGATTTGGTGGGGAATAAGTACGATTACAGTTTAAAAAATCGGAACCTCTGCAGACGAAACAATCTTTGTTAATCGATATTGCCAGTAATATCGCAGACTTGTAACTCTGACAACTACCTAAAATCCTAATATACAATCGGATGGGGGTCCGTGGAGTAAACTAATGGTATATGTATGATTATAATGTATACTAATTGAAACCTTTAAAGGCCTTACAGTATGTAGCAGACGATAATGTTGGTGATATCGCAGACAATTATGCCCGACACTTAAGTTAAAAATTCAAATATCCAATCAGGTGGGGTCTAAGTAGCAATTACGTAGGGTATGAATAATATTTCGGCCAAACAAAGCTGATATGTAACTATGTGTTTCGGCTGACATATGCCGAAACCATAGCAACAGTTTCGGTTCATGTAAACCGAATTCATCAACTATGCGTACGATATACAATGCAAGACAAAAAATTAGGTTTGATGAGGCTGGCGGGAGATCACAAATGCAAGAACTCATGCATTTGCTTGACACGAAAGATTATATCTCGTGGTATAGGAAACTGGAGGGAACGGATGTGGTGATAGACTTGTTTTGGGCTCATCCGGACTCCATCAAGTTACTAAGATGTTTCCCGTGGGTGTTGCTATTTGATTGCACGTACAAAACCAATAGATATCGGATGCCTTTACTAGAGATCGTTGGTGTGACATCAACTGGGTTATCGTTTGTCGTTGGTTTTGCATTTATGTCATCAGAGAAGAAAGACAACTACATTTGGGCGTTGAAGAAAGTTAATAACCTTATAGATGGATGGTCGAAAGCACATGTGATACTTACTGATAGAGAGTTGGGATTGACGGCGGCAATTGAGATGGTATTTCCCATGTCAACTCATCTTCTATGTACTTGGCACATTAATAAGGGTGTGGCAGCGAAAGGAAAAAAATATTTTAAACGGAATGAAGACTTCAACCTTTTCCTGACTCGATGGAATGCTTTGATGAGCGCCACTTCTGAAGATTCGTTTAACATGAGGATATCTAATTTGGACGCAGAGTATGCTTGTCTACAAGGATTGGTTGATTACTTGATGGACACATGGGTTAGGGAATACAAAGAAAAGTTTGTTAAAGCATGGACAGACCGTACAATGCACCTTGGACATTTTACGACCGGGAGAGTTGAAAGTGCACATAATGCCCTTAAAAAACGTCTTGGAAACTCTCTAGGGAATTTCGAGGACTTGTGGCGAGCTACTAATAGTTTGGTTGAAGGGCAACATAATGCTATCAAGGCGTCTTTTGAGACAAGTCTGAATGTCGTGTAACACGGGTTTGTTCATCCATTGTACCGTATGTTGCGAGGCTTTGTTTCGCAATATGCGTTAGACAAAATTTGCACTGAGGTCGAACGCGCCCAAAATATTGGTACCGATCCGATAAGATGTGGTTGTGTTTTGCGCATGACCTACGGTCTTCCATGTGCCCATGAAATTTCAAGTCATCAATTAGAGGGTTCGCCAATACTACTTAAAGATGTTCACCTACATTGACAAAAGTTGAGCACGAATCCCGAGCAAGCCATGAATCAAACGGAGTACAATTTTAAGGAGGAAATTCAAAGGCATCGAGAGGTTTGCAAGCGTGGATAGTAAAGACTCGCGAATGAGGATTGTGCAACAACTCCATGAGATTAGTTGTCCCTCATCTTCATCATTGATGGTGCAAAAGGAGAAAATTAAGACACGGGGAAGAAAGGCATCAAAACAAGTACGAAATGCATCACAACCATCCAAGAAGAAAAAGGTGATTACGGCTGACGAGAATGATGCATCCACTAAGAGAAATCCATCCCACCACGAGTTTGTCCTCCAGCCTGATTTGATACCGCTTAAGCCTACGCTGCAAGTACTTGCAAAGGTACATAGAACTCGTAACTGTATGCGAAATGTTACTAAGGAGACTTTTCGCGGTGTCGCCCTGAAGGATATCTTGATTATATTGAGAGGGTTGATGATGTTAGGGGAGATGGAAATTGTGGTTACCGCGTTGTCACAACGGGTTTGGGACGTAATGAAGACGGTGCATGGATACAAATCTGAAATGATCTATAATGGGAGCTTCATGACCACAAAGATCTTTGGCGCTCAATCTTCGGGAGCGATCACTTTGATAAAATTTTCCTGTCTGTCCAATGGTATGACAAGACCAACGATGCTCCTTTGGACAAGTGGATGTGTATGTCTGAAATGAGTCTCGTGATTGCTACAACTAACAATGTCATAGTAGTGTCTCTATCACCATTAGGCAGTATGACATTTCTTCCACTTAGGGACGCACCACCACATAATATGGCTGACCGGGTTGTCATTGGGATTACACATGTCAATGGAAATCATTTTATGAGGGTAAAGTGATTAAATTTATTCCTTTCCATACTAGTATCTGAGTTTATTTGTTGTTTACTGATTTTTTGTTAATTCCGTACAGGTATTGTTCAAGCCACATGCTCGTTTTCCTCAATTATACCCGGGGTGGGCTAAAAATATACTACAAGCATTACCATAGGTCGAGAATATGAATTGGGAAGACCAACCTTCACGTGTACATTCCCTAGACGGGCCTCCTATTTTCGTCGACTTGGGTACACCTTGAGATTACCTTTTTCCCAAATGGCGTTGGTTTTTTGTATATCATATTATAGGTTGTATAATCATGTATGGAAGAGTCTTTATAATCATGTAAATAAGATGTAATCCATCGTATCGGACACGCTCATTTTTTGCACTTCCGATGCATGACGTATATTTGTAAATGTCACTAGTTGGTGTATCGCAGTTGAAGTAATGAAATACATATTTGTTATTGTGTTCCATTTATTTATTCCATTTACATTTTCTTCTGTTCGGTCGACCCAATATGGGTAAACAACCAAAGCTAGAATACCTGAGGCCGAGCAAATCGTGTATATTTCAGCAACATTTTCAGTCGGTACCTACCAACCGTGTTCCATTTATTGGCTCGGTACACGATAACCGATGGGAAAAGTTTTACTCGGTTACTGTAGTTCGAACAAAATCAAAGATTAGTCATATACAATGAAATTGTTTAAAAATGTTTAATCGATCACATATCCTAGACTTCTTTCCCTTCTGTTCGGTCGACCCAATATGGGTAAACAACCAAAGCACGATACCAAAAGCTGAGCAAACCGTGTATTTAAGCAACATTTTCAGTCGGTACCTACGAACCGTGTTCCATTTATTGCCTCGGTACACGATAACCGACGAAATTTTTTTTACTCGGTCACTGCAGGCCGAACAAAATCAAAGATTAGTCATATACAACGAAATTGTTTAAAAATGTTAATCAGTCACTGCAGTTTGAATAAAATCAAGAATTAGTCATATATAGTGAAATTGTTTAAAAATGTTTAATCGGTCACTGCAGTCCGAACAAAATTAAAAATTAGTCATGCACAGTGAGATTGTTTAAAAATGTTCAACAACTCTCATTTCCTAGCCTTCTTTCCCTTTTATTGCGAAGGTGAGGGAACCGATGTTGTTAGCTTCCGCTTCGAAGAAGAAGCACTTTCGGCTGGTGTGCTATTGGGTTGGGAGGGAGTAGGAGAACCAAACATCGTCAGGAGCTTCAACGCCTCATCTGCCATCTTCACCGCAGTTGCTTTATCGGATTCACGAGGCGGCAAGGCCTTCAAAGCCTTTATGACATCGACAGCCTGTCGAACACGCTACAAAAATAATGGAACAAGATTCATTTCAAGTAAAAATTGTGCATTGTGAGATTTATAAGCTCAGTTGTACTTAACTTCTAACAACAAATGAACAACTCACATCATAGATGTCGACATCTTCATCGCCGACTATGCTCATCTCTGGATTTTCAATGAATGGGTGGGAGATGTCATTGAACCAGGCCATGTAATCATTAGTTTGTATCCCATGGAACTGTTGCGCATGGTCCCCTCGATCTGGCCACCAATAAGTGATCTTGCCAAGACTCCCAATCTTCGGGTTGGAAACTGTACTTGACGACGTAACTTTGAGTCACCTTACCTCTCTGGGCTCGAATTGGAGTGTAAGGTTTCTTAGGGATTCCTTGCACGTGACCCATTTGCCGCAAGAATCTATCCGGGTTGTATGACTCAACTATCCAAAACTATTTCATTGTTCCATTGTAGAAGGCTGACTCAACAACATCCTCATCTGAACGTATAGTCGAGTACGGGTCCCACGTAACCTACAAAACATATTAGCTATCAATATCAGAAAGCACTAGAAAACTATACCTGTTCGGTCAGTGGCTATCGAACTAAACCATTTCACTCGGTCAGGGCTAATCGAGCTAGTGGTGTTCACTCGGTGCCCACAAACCTAATAGAAAAAATCACCATGCAACCCAAAAAAAGAGAATTCCTATATTATACGAAAGTAAATTACACGTGAGGGAGACAACACAAACCATGTTCGAACGACATTTATCCAGGGCTCGGTGTATCCTTTGGCCATGCTCAACATTAAGGCGTTGCTCCACCTTCACATCCCACCTAGATACACGCGGTAGGGTGTCCACATACCCGTGGTTCCGCCACTACAAAAAACAGCCGATCAGAAACGAAAATTTTCGTTGCTGATTGCATAAATTCCGTCTCTAATTCAATTCTGCAACGGAATAGAGACAAAATCTATTCCGTCTCTAAAATTGTTGTCGCTAATTAAGTCAGCAACGGAAATGTGTTTCCATCTCTGATTAGAGACGAATTAGAGACGAGTTTGATACGGATTTAGACACGGAACAGAGACGGGACAGAAATGGAATTTCTTCCTAAGGGTATTGTATTCCGTCTCTGATCTGTTGCTAATTAGAAATGGATTAGATACGGAATCCAACCATTCCGTCTCTGATCCGTTGCTAATCAGAGACGGATCAAAGACGGAATTCAAGCATTTCGTCTCTGATCCGTTTCTGATTAGAAATGGATCAGAGACGAATTCTAGCATTCCGTCTCTGATCCGTTGCTAATCAGAAACGGATCAGAGACGGAATACTTGAATTCCATTTCTGATCCGTTGCTAATTAGAGACGGATCAGAGACGCAATGCTTGAATTCCGTCTCTGATCCGTCTCTATTTCGTATCAAAGTTTAGTCTTACCCAGTTTGGCGCGGCTATTTCCTCGGCAATTAGAGACGGAATAGCAACGAAATCTCTGAATTCCGTTGCTAATCCATCTCAATTCCGTTGGTACGCTTTGTTTACTTTTCACATCTAAGATCAATCCAATTGGTTCTCTATAACCTCAAAACCTGAAAATACAACCATAGGACCTGCTCCATCGCCTGCACCCCCTCCAACAACTCCTTGGGGGTGCTAACATCCCCCAAAAAAAACAGAACTTGACATACATACATCAACAATATATATCAACAACAAAGATTCAAATGAGAGAAATACAATTCGACATTGAAAAAGATTTATATATCCACGAAAGCTTGTCAAGTATAATAAATGTTCCAAATTTCTAAGTATTCACAAAAACCACCAATCCTATTATTCAACAACCACCAACAAAAAACTTCCAATCCCCTAAATACGCACAAAAAGAACTATCAATCTAAAAGTTCTGTAAACAACTATAAAAGTTATCTACAAAAGCAAAATTATAATCTTAAAAGTTACACAAACAACAAGAAAAATACCTAAGTATCACCAAGCTGCTCATCTCTCGTAAGCCAATCTTGCATCTCTCGCTCAACATTGTCCTGTTCTTTGTGGTGGATCGGCGGGATCTATTTGCGGCGCATGCCGCCGCTCATGAGGTGGTGGTGGTGGTGGTCGTGGTGAGAGATAGGCCTGCTCCGTCCATGGTCATCCTGAATTGCCTCTGCATAAACGCCACAACATGTCGTAATTGCTCGACAACACTATCGAACTCTGAACGTGGCACCATCTCCGGCATCTGGGATGTGCTAGCACCAGGATCTGCATATCTTCTCTTCTTTCTCCCTAAAGACCCGAGACCGTAGACACGTCCTTTGGGATACTCACCCGCCACATTGAAGTACACCGCCTCATCATCCACCGGCTGGTCCAGTGTAGCCTGGGTCAGCTTCAAACGTCTCCTCTGGAGCTTAGCCTGCATGGATAAACAATAAACAACTTAAATGATATGCTTTAAAGTAAACTTAGTACTATTTCACATTTCACTTCTATACTTACATAGAACCGCTCCGATCTAGTATCGATGAATGTCACCCCGTCGTGATTTACGGTGTGGAGATGCAAATACACTTCATTCACGGTAGGTGGCGTCTCGGATGTATTAGTCTGCATACAAAAGTTATAAAAATGTTAAATATTTCAATTAGTAGTAGGTCGGCGCACTTATATTTGCCAAACACAAATCAATTGCATAGAACTGAAATGAACTGAAGTGAATGAAATCTGTACAATGCATGCATGCGTTAAACTAGCATCAATGTGTAAGAAGTTTTTTTAAATAAAACAAGATTAAAAGCAAACACAAGCATAGTGAACAAGTGTAGAAATGAAAAAAATAAACAAGAGTGTAAAAAACACTTACCAATCTTTCATTGGTAGTCACAAAAGACACCGAGCCACCACCGTGCTTCGAGGGTCCAGTTCCCAGTCCTTCGACCACAGTGTTCCTATTCGTAGACGCTTGCCTAGACCTGGCAAGAAAGTCCTCGCTCTCCCAGTACTCCAAGTATCTCCTCCACGCCTCATCTATAACAAAATTTGGCTGCACACGATTCTTCTTTAACTTGTGCATCAATGCGGTATACCTTGTGCCTGCATGCGTGTCGTACGCCGCACGAATGAGATCCTCGTGAATCGCGTCATCCCATCTAAAATATACCTATAAAATGGCGAGTGCAATTGTTACGAGACATTGAAAAACTAGTATAAATCCTAATACATTTATTAGTCCTGCGTACCTTCCATTGGCGCCAGTAGTGGTCTTTATGATGATTCGGTACCGACTTCCAACAAAACCCTTCGGAATCATCATCCATCTTTGAAAACTTTTGTCATCCTCTCGTGCACAAGAATGAGAAGGATGCAACTCCCTGTGTTTCATTAAAATGCATAACATCTTAAAAACTTATTTAATAATTCACATCGATAATTAGAAATACATATATGAATCAAATACAAACTTACGTATTATTGGCAATCAATGTGATCGGGATCCTATGCACGCGAGGGGGCTCGGTCTCTGTCCTCTGAGGTGCCCGCGGAGGGTCTGTCACCTGCAAGCCTGCTCTGCCGTCATAAGATGGGGATGCTGCTGGTGATGCGGTGGCTGAAGGCGCAGGCCTCATCGGTACAGGAGTGTCATGTCTCGATGTCGGCGATGGTGACTGCAACGGCGATTTGGTATAGTTATAGATGATGATGTCGATGGTACGAGCGACGCGGACGGCATGGAAGGCGAAGGTGACGCCGATCGTAACTCATGATCGAGTGAACGAGAAGTCGGAATGATAAGACAGGAATCGACCCACGACCTCGACCGCCACGACCTCTTTGACCCCCTCGTGTGGCCTGACCATGAGGCCCAGTCGGTATATCGGTTCCAGAGGTCTGTGCTGCACCTCTTACGACTAGACGATGTCCCTCTAAAGGTATCCCTCGACTTCCCTGAGGTAATGTGCGCCCTCGATGTGGGGGGTGATCATTGCGAGCCATGAAACCTAAAAAAACACCAATCTTAAACAATTGTGAGAAAGGTTTAGAAAATTCACGTAACGTCGATCAAACATTGACATAACATAGACATACATTACTCGCTGTCATCCGTTTCAAATTCACTGTCATGAATAGAAGTTGATGATTCTTCTTCTGAATCATCTCTATTATCGACAATGAAGTCATTGTCTTCTTGACTTGGACCCGCTTCAACAATGACGCGGGTTGTGACGGCCCCATCTACAAATAAGGGCACCGCCCGACCTAATTTCTTAATTAAGCCATAATCTCCCCTATATGACCTAACAAGGAACTAGTCAGCCTTAGTTCAACACCTAAACATCTACATCTACTAATTATGATACCACCTACAGTTAACTAGCTAGTTAAATTTTTTTTTTCTAACCAATTATTCAGCGGAAGTCTTATTTAGTTACTAGTGGAAATGAAATTCTAAGGCCTAACCTATTGTGGAAAAACCAGGAAATAGTGATCACATGCATATATAAACAAAAATGGTGATATTTAGTTAAATATATATATTATATATATTGAGGTGGGTCCGGGTCAACCCAACCCGGTCTAACTGAGATCCGGTCGACCCGACCCCGGACTCGGGTCGGTCGACCCGATCTCCATCGGTCGTGGTCGGTCCGACCCGACCCACATGGGTTCGGGTCGACCCGACCCGATTCCCCTATTCTTCTTCTTCTCGAAGCTGCGACTTCTGCAACTTTTTTTTATATATAAATGTAATTTAACTAGTTACGCTTACCCCACGAGCTGCTGCCTCGGGCCCACGTCGGCACGCGACTCGAGTTGCGTCCCCGTCGTCTCGAGATCTCGCATACCCATAAATGACTTAGTAGTCTACACATATACATTCCACTAGGCAAACAACACAACACATATAACATTTACCTCGGCCACCGTGCCGCGGTAGTGACACGTATCTCGCTGCGGGTCCCACGTCACGGGTCATTTTGTCCTAATTAACGAATTAAACGCGCATTAATTATTTGGGCCGTGACAATAGTTGGGAAGTATTGTTACGGCCCAAATAATTAATAAACGTTTACTTCGTAAATCAGGACAAGCGTGTGACTTGTAAGTAAAACTGTGAGAATTTTATATTTCATTTCATTCTCTTATTGCTTTATTGGTCTATTGGTAGACATTACTACTTGTCATCTCACATTATGTTGTTCTTGTATCTATTCATGGATGAATATTGTGACATGATGCCTTGTGAATTATTTCATTGCCTCTAATTCCTACACTTGATGTCGTTCTTGAATACAATTGATGAAAAACATGCTAATGGACTACTTTGGATTTACATAGCCTTGTATTCGATTTCCTTTGGGCTTTGCAGCCTAACTTGTCTTGGAATTCTAAAATTTTGGAATTATTTGTTTTTGAAACGAAAGTAGGGATTATCTAATGTCCATTGCACGAGAGATGCGAGGTTCACGGGGACATAGGTCTACCGGGGTTCCGGCACTCACCACTACACTTGCGCGACACACGAGGTATGGGACTCGGGGTGGTCGGCAAGTATGAGATTGATATTGTAAAGCGTAGAGCGCAGCTCCGCTATTTATGTGATATATGTTGAGCGCAACTCCATATCGTAGTGGAAAAAGGTAGGTGATAGGTCTCACCGCCGACCGGACGTAGATCATCTCTACTTAGCCTGTGTCTGTCTCTACATCTTTAACTGTGGTATTTATTTGCATTACTTGTTTCAACAATTTATTTCGCTCATTTATGCTTTTAAATACCATTCGTTTCTTTTGGAAATGTGACATGAAATTCTCCAGTTAGAACTTAAATATCACTATTCTCACCGTCTAGTTTGTGACGGTGGGTGTAGGTCCGTTGAGCGGTAGCAGACCAGGGAAGGAGAAGTTCGGCGACTTTCTTCATTCATTTTGTACGTCTCGACTTTTGTTGTATTATGATTTATAAATGTAATTTAACTAGTTACGCTTACCCCACGAGCTGCTGCCTCGGGCCCACGTCAGCACGTGACTCGAGTTGCGTCCCCGCTCATCTCGGTATCTGCATACCCGTAAATGACTTAATAGTCTACACATATACATTCCACTAGGCAAACAACACAACACATATAACATTTACCTCGGCCACCGTGCCGCGGTAGTGACACGTATCTCACTGCGGGTCCCATGTCACGGGTCATTTTGTCCTAATTAACGAATTAAACGCGCATTAATTATTTTGGCCGTGACACGGGTTCCATTTGGATCATCCAGATTGTTGAAATTCTGAATTGCATCGTCGACTACGCACGTGGTGGGTAGGCCATCTTGGAATGCAATCTCTGCCGAGCCTTGGTCATTATCGTCTTTGCTCGTTTCCTCGTCGACGAATTTTGGTTGACAGCAACAAACTGCTAGCCATTCTTGTCGTTCGTTCCTCAAAGAAGGGTACGAAAGGTAGTACACTTGAGTTGCTTGCATTGCAAGGACAAATGGCTCGTAGTTGTTATATCGTCGACTTCGATGAACCTCTACCAATTGAAGTGTTGGGTGAGTCCTCACACCATGATTCGGTGTAGGGTCATACCATTCACACTTAAACAAGACCACACGCTTGAGGCCGGTATATTCAATCTCTACAACCTTTTGCTGTACTCCATAATAGTCATGGGAAACGTCGGCGTAGTTAGAACCCTTCACCAAAACACCGCTGTTCTACGTCGATCTATTAACGCCATATGTTGAGGAGTGGAACTTATACCCATTCACTAGGTAACCAGGGTACACATTACAAGATCGACTAGGACCAACCGAAAGATCAACAAACGTCTCATCTATGATAGAATTCCGAGCCTATTTATGAAAATTTAGAAATGTAAGACACATTACTTATGAAACAAATTAATGAAGCAATAACCTACAATAGTAATAACATTACATATGTTTGAAACCATATGGGAAAGTTGCGCTCTAGACTAGTATCGACTTCCGACTCCCCCATTGCTTGAGTGATTTAATCGACGAAGATCCTAGAAGAAACGAACATGTAAACATCATGTATTAGTAAAAGATGAATAATGAATGTACTGCATTATTGAATGAAAGTGACGGACATACTGGATGTAAGGAGCGATCTCTGGACAATTGAGCAGTATGTACGAATGAGCGGCATTATACTCCTGCTCTGTTAAGTACCGCTCCTTTGACTTGCCCATGGGTCGACCAGGATAAGTGAAAATTGAGAAATTGCACACAAAATGCGGTGTGGGCCCGACACCGCCATCGTTGTTTCGTTGCACTTTGTCATGCAACGTAAAGACGTGATATTCGAAGTAGTAAGAACAAAACGATGTGACTTCTTCGACCAAATAAGCATTACACATCGAGCCCTCAACTTTCGCTTTGTTCCGAACATTATTTTCAAATGTTTAAGGTACCTATCGAAGTTTAGTTAATGTTGATTTAAAACTTATTGAAATAAAAGAATTTCAGGAACTCAAGATATTACCTCTCAAATGGATACATCCATCGGAATTGAACTGGACCGGCCGGACGGGCCTCGTAGGCCAAGTGGGTTGGTAGGTGTTCCATAGAGTCGAAGAAGCTTGGAGGGAAATATTTTCTCCAACTTGCAAATGATTTTTGGTATTTCGACTCTAAAACCTCCATATATTTGAGACTGACACTTTTCGCAGTCAGGGATCGAAAAAAAGGCTTAGTTCGCTAATTGCAACCTAAACCGGGTTTGTGAGGAGTTCTCTCGAATGCAATCGGTATTAACCATTGCATGAAAATATGACAATCATGACTCTTCATGCCGAACATTCGCAATTTCTTTGGATCCACACATCGACCAAGATTCAAAGCATAACCATCAGAAAACACAACTTTTCAACCCACTCGCACAATTTTTGTTTTTTTGATGTATCGAGAGTATAGCATCCAAGGATGTAAGTATTTGTCGTCGAATCAATGTGTAGAGAAGGTCGGTGACAATATTCACGAATATCTTGTCTCGCTTTCGCATTGTCCTTACTCTTGCCCTAAGACACACATAATAGTGTTGAATATGTTGTCAAAAACATTTTTCTCGATGTGCATGACATCTAAGTTGTGTAGGATCAAGTTTGTCTTCCAATACGGCAAGTCCCGTAAAAATGTTTTTTTTTCTCCATCCCGAATTCTTAGCTATCCGCCCATTCACAGAATCAACTCCGATTTCTGTCACCTTCATCAAGCCTAACGATTCAATTTCTGCCAAAATTTCTTCACCAGATCGCAAAGCGGGCGGTTTGTCATTTAGTACCATTTTGCCTCTAAGAAAGTTTTTTTTTTGTTTTTCCTGAATTGTGAGGCCTTCAACAAGAAACGACGGTGACAGTCGAACCACGATGTCTTTCCACCACTTCGCAATTGAAATGCATTTATATCCTCCATACAATATGGACAAGCCATCTTATCGTGTGTGCTCCAACCGGACAACATGCTATACGCAGGGAAATCACAAACAGTCCATAAAAGGGCCACTCGCATACGAAAATTCGCCTTTGTGGACACGTCGTAAGTAATCACCCCGTTGTTCCATAAATCTTGCAACTCTTTCACATGCGACTAAAGGAACACGTCAATTTTTTTGTTTTGGGTTGGTCGGTCCAGGAACGATAATCGTTAAGAACATAAACTCAGATTTCATGCACATCGACGGTGGAAGATTGTACGGAGTCAAAATTAAGGGCCATGAAGAGTACGATTTTCCTGAAATCCTTAATACTTGAAAGCCATCAGTGCACAATCCTAAACGAACATTCTGAACCTCGACGGCGAAGTCTCTGTTGACATCATTAAAATGCCTCCAAGCTATCGAATCAGAACAGTGTTGCATAACATCTTCTGGCGAGGAATGTTCTCCATGCCATCGCATATGTTTTGCCGTTGACTCAGACGCATACAATCGTTGCAATCGAGGGCCCAAATGGAAGTAGTACATTTTTTTGCAAGGGCGTTTTTTGGTGTTCTGTCCATGACCTCGTCGCTGTGCAATGTAGCGTGATTTCCCACACAATTTACATGATGTCAATTTAGAGTCAACGCCCCAATAAATCATCCATTGGTCCTCACAACAAACTATTTTCTCAACAGGTAGACCTAGACCTCGCATTAGTCTTTTAGTGGCATAAAAATTTTCAACCAATGAATTGTCAGTTGGCAAACAATCCTTCATGAATTTTATGATTTCATTATACCCTCGTTCAGAGATATGATGTTCTGACTTGATCGCAAGTAATATTGCCATTGCGGACAACGTTGTCATGGTTTCGCACCCCGGCCACAATTGTTCGCTACTAGCCTCAATCATGTCATATAGTTGGCGTGCTTGATTCTTCCACGTGATTCCAATTGAAACTTGGACCTGCCACTTTGTGTAGCATCTCGTGGTAAGTTGTCGTATCAAAACCTCCCACATCAAAAATCAATATGGTTATCAAATTGGTAGAAGTTTTGCGGGTCTTCATTTCCATTCTCACCGTGTTCGTACCAACAGTGATATCCCGAAACAAATAAGTACCTACATATATGGTATTCAACCGTTTCGACGTCCAGGTACGGTACAAGTCGACATTTCTTATAATTGCACGGACATCTAATCTTCCTTTCAATTTGGTAGGTATGACAATGTTGCTTAGCAAATGTTATGAATTCTTTAACCCTCGCCGCGAATTCAATTCGAACGAAGTCGTTGTCGAGACAGTTGTACATCCAGTCTCGACTTGTAGACGACATTCCTATTGTAATTGTGTAATTAAATTAGTCAACTAGTTTCATAATTTTCGACGGTACAGGCCTACGTGTGTGTCAAACTTACACAATTTATTAGAAGGGGGAATCTGAGAACCTTCCTAACTACATGAACAAAAAACTTTATTTTTATGCATTGAATAAATGTGGTTTGATACAAATAACATAAAACAAAACAAACTTTACATTTGTTGAGTTCTAACTTCATATATGTTTGTGGATTGAATGTACTACTCCTAATCTCTGGAAAAATGTGTCTAACTTCATGTATGTTTTATCTATACACACGCATATGCACACAATTGAACCAAATATAGTAGGAAATACATGAAAAAATGTGGCATGAAAAGATCAAAGAATGTAAATTACAAATAAAATATAGCACAAAACCTTACCTCTCCAGAGCAATTAGAGCAGTAGAATGCAATCCAGACAAAACACGTTGCACTTCGACTACGAAGGATTTCTCGCTTCCGTATAGCTCAGCCACTTCCCTAACGCTCCTCTCCATCAAAACCAAAACCAAAACCAAAACAATTCAACGTCCTACCAAACCAAATACGCCAGTATACTTACACATATAATTTTAAATTTCTACCTTGACAATAGATGCATTCCCATAACACTTAAATGTAGTTACGCATATAATTTTAAATTTCTACCATTTCACACCTTAACAAGTAAAGCAATGATGTAGAGCAATATCATGTCAAAGAGACTTACAAGTTCCACTGTAAAATTTTCAAGATTACTTACAAATTCATAGTCATATGAAGTTATAAACCAAACCTTTTCCCTAACTTATATTTTCCCTCCAAGTTCCAATTAAAGAGAACCCTAACTTCGCTGCATTATTTAAAGTATCCATGTTTTCTCTAGTTTCGAGGCTACATTTCTCCGTTGTTCCTAACCGAACTCATTGCGTGAATACATGCATAAACCACCTGGAAATCTAACACTACACATCAAACTACCTCGAAAATATATCCTCATACGACATTCTTATAATTGCGGGGATCCAACAAGCTTGTTAACATAAGCCTTGATGTAAATTAAACCGATAAAACATGTTCACTACAACCTGTTAACTACCCATCAAAGCAACAACAAATTATAACCAACTTAACCACACAATCTCATCGAAATCTCAAAAACTAGTGAGAGTCAAAAATAAATCAAAAATAGGTATTCAAATGGAGGGATTATCTTACTTGGGCATCCAATGAAATCTCCAAAAACAATAAAACCATAATACCGATTAAAAACTTTGACAAATTTTCACCATCTGAACCACAAAACTCACCAAAATCTAACGAACTAGAGAGAAAAAATCCATACATGATCATAAAAACATGAATTAAATCAATAAGAGATCAAAAATTAAAAACCAAAAAAAGAACAAGAAGAAGAAGTGATCAGAACTTAAAAGTCTTTATGCCTAAAAGGCTAAAACACCATACAAGTTGACTTAAAAAAACCATACAAGTTTCCATGGTCTAAAAAAAAGATAAAAACAAATGCAGTAAGAATCACAAAAAAAACCCTTTATAAGAACAAATAAAAAATATGTAAATGAAATGTTGAGCAACATAAATCACTAGATCAGCAAACCCAAATTGACCAACGCTAAAACACAAATCAGCACAAACCCTAAAGTTTTGTTTCAACTTCAACATACCAAATATAAGAACAAATAAAAATATGTAAATGGAAAAATTGAGATCGAATATCACAAAAACTAATTGAAATCTTACAAACTAGAGAGAAAGAAATAAAAATATGTGCACTCCCATCAAGGATATTAGGCATTGTAGCAAAAACAGAAGGTGTGAGCATTGGATTGCCTATCCAAGAAATATTACCAATCTTGTGTTGTACTACCACATCTTTAGGTGCAGATATAGAAATAAAAGCTTTAGGTATATATTCATGTAACTGAGTTTATAACTCCAAAGGCATCAACCATTGACATGTGCCCACTATGTGCATTGCAGGGCCATCAAATTCACTCGCGAAACCCAAGTGTCCAAGAGATAACTTCTTATTCTCTCAAAAATTAAAGGCACAAATGCATGAGAGAGACAACACAAATCAAGTCTCGAGTTCTCTAGCAGACATTTTAACAAACACATTCGGGGTAACCCCAATTAAAGATTTCAATGTGTGCCGCACATTTAATATGGGAAGAGTAGAACTTGTAGGTAGAACATACCCATTCTAACATGCCCAAAACTTAACAAAGCAATGCAACACTTCCAAATTGATTACCAACAATTCCAGCAAAATTAAGTACTAAGTATCTACCAACATGTAAATCAGCAAACACAAGAAAATTTAGGTGCCCACTTACATGGTTTGATGGAGGCAGTTTCATTTCCACAAGTTTACGGCGTGGTGGCAACAGTGATGCTAACAACTGATCAATTTGTGGGGGTTTGAATGATGAAGGAGAAGGAGTTGGTGGTGTAGAGCACGGTAGAGTTGGTGGTGGAGTAATGGCCTCAAGGACATAGTCTTTACTATGGCAGCTTCTTGTGTTGCCCTGGCCCAGCACCAAACCCCATAATCCGTAAACCAGAGTTACAAGTTACAACAAAAGACAAAGCTAAAAAAGTTCAAAGTTCAAAGAAAATGAAAGCACAAAAAAACCCAAAATCCTCCACTTTCAAATCAACAATGACAGTTAATGAATCAAAATAAACAACTCAACAAATGAAAAAAAAACAAAACCAGAATCGATCATCGAACTTAAGAAACACAAACAACAATAAATCACAAAGAAACAACCGAAATCACAAGAATCAAATCTAAAAAATCTCGATAAAACCCCAAAACCCTCAACACCCTTTATTCAACAAGAGATCTAAAAACACACCCGACGCCTACCTCTATTCAAATCCGACGCCTTCTCTCGTCCTTCATTCTTCAAAGTCGAAGCCCAATCACGAAACCCCATTGTGCGAGCATGGAAGAACAAGCTTTGATGATGATGAAGATGGCGAGGGAGACGAGGACGACGACAAGAAGGCGAGGCGCGAGGGCTTCGAGAGCGACGGCGACGGCAGACGACAACTCGCGCCTCAATCGGCTTCGTGGTTTGGGAGAGCGGCGACGGCGAGTGAGATTTCGGCGAGAGAGAGAGAGTTGACGGCGAGGGCTTTCGGAGCCTCCAACCTCCAATCGGCCGAGACGAATGACGTAATGGACGACCCGACGACAATTTCTCGATCTCTCTCAGCTCAATCGCATAATTTTGCTCAAACCATTTTTTCTTAGCAATTTCGGGTTTCTAAATATCCTTTTTTTTTTGTTTGGGAGAGAGAAATTTCACCCAACCCCGCAAAACATGAGAGAGAGAGAGAGAGTTGACGGTGAGTGAGATTTCGGTGAGAGAGAGAGAGTTGACGGTGAGTGAGATTTCTCCACGAGTGAGAGAGAGAGAGAGAGAGAGGTGTATCCTAATAAGTACCATAGGTACGCTCTAGCCGTGCACTGAACCTTGGGCGTTACCATCTTCTTCTGTTTCCCTTTTAAAGATGACGTTGGTTTACGTCCCCATTTGCCTTTCAACCAGGCTTTGTTAACTTTCAAGTCCTTGTTCAGTTGTTGGTCGCCTTCCTTCTCCGGCACGTCGAGAGCCGAACTCACCAACTCCACCGCTTCAGACCGGGAGATGGTGTGACACTCAACAACTTTCCCCATCACGAGAATATTCAACAACATCCGTACGTCCTCGAGTGTGATCGACATTTCACCGAACGGGAGGTGAAATGTGTTGGTCTCCGGCTGCCACCTCTCCGCAAACGCAGATATAAGCGTCTTGTGTGCCTACTTGTAGGAGCAATTGGATAGTGCACTCAACCCAAACGCTTCAACAATACTCCTTAGTTGGCTGGGGTTAGGGTGACATTTGTCTAAATCCCACTGTGACAACTGGAGGTCGTGATTCAAACATCTAAGCAATGGGCGCTCCTGAAATGGCAAAACAAATTTGATGAAAATTCGATCCTTGTTGACCGATTGTTCTCAACTTGTTCGGTCATTGGTGACCGACCAATTGATTTGCACCCAATTGAGAACATACAATCAAAAATATAGTTGAACGCAATGTACAAAATAAACATACTTTGTGACAAATTCTCGTAAATATACCTTTTTATTCCATATGGCAGCAACGACGTGATTGTTGAAGCTCGTCAATAACTCCTTATTAATTGGCCCACCAGGAAAGGGTTTAAACATGTCGTCGGCCGCCACTTTGTCGGATGGTCCCGACTTAGCTTTACCACGTGCCTTAGCACTAAGCCTCACATCCAACACTTCTTCGAAATCTTGTCCCTCTTCACCTTCACCTCCTTCATTATTTCCCTCACTTGCACTTCCTTCCTCATCTTCTTCAGTGGAACCATCTTCACTTTCACTTCCACTCCCACTACCACTGCCACTTCCACTTCCACTTCCACATGTTCCATCACTTCCACTTCATTCTTCATCTCCTTCTCCACCTTCTTCATCTTCTCCTTCAGAATCTCTGTTCTCATCACCATCTCCATCTTCTCCCCTATCTAATTTAGTCGCATTAGAAGAAGATGGTTTCACAGCATTTGCTTGGCTCATACGAATTGTCAATTATTGGCCTGGCAAATCCATTGAGTCATCTTTGCCTTATCCTTCTTTTAACGAACAACCGGTTTGACTTGTTCGCAGCTCCTTTTCTTTCCTGTAAGAAACCGTTTGAGCTCTCCTCCCCACTTGCTCACCCATCTTACCAGTGTTCTCTTTCTCTTGTTCACTTTCCTTGGGCGCCTCTGTCGTCTTTGTATGTGCCATACCTATTAAAGTAACACATATATTACCCAAGTATTAATATATACTCAATCATTGTATGAAATTCCTAAAAAAATACATTGTTCGGTCGATACTGACCGAGCTAAATACGACTGTTCGGCTTGATATGACCGAGCCATAATTTACAGCTCGGTTAAAGGTAACCGAACAAACAACTTTGACTCGATAATATAAGACCGAGTAAAGAACCTAGGACAATCTATTTTACAAAATAACCAAATATTGTTACATCAAACTACAACCGAATAACCAATTTATATAATATACTTGTGTTGTTCGATTATAATAGAATAGACCGAGTGCAAAAAACACAATTCGGTCATTCCAAACCGAGCAAAACAAATCATATACCACATGTATAGTTCGGTAATCCAAAATCAACTAAACCAACATTGCTCGGTCACGGAAACTGATCAATGCAAATTAATTCGGTCCTGTGTTACCGAGCTACTTAAAATCATCAAATATCAACAAATCGTTCAACAAGTTCTATCAAAAACAGATACACACACATACATGACAAGGAAAATCGAAGATAAGAATAGAATTCCATAATAAACGCACAAAAAAACAATCACATTCGACCTAGTTTTGCAAATCAAATCAATAACCTAATTGAAATTCGACCATACACCCCAACAAACTCATAAGAATACAAATTTCAACGAAAATCAAACAAAATTATACCTTAAGTGAACCGTATTCGACCTAGCTTCACTGTGACGCAAACCAACAAGAACAAAAGCACTTCCACCACCGCCTAGAACAAAACCAACTCCACCACCACCTGGAACGAAGACCGAGGGGAAGAGGGGAGAGCGAAGAGCGAATATAGACCGAGTGGATGCTTCACCAAGTTGATTCAATCAATGACTTAGGGTTCTCTTCTTCTTCTTCACAAGGAAAACCAACTCTTCTTCAGAGAATTCGAATGTTGTGGGGTGCACACAGCAGGGGCATTTTGGGAAATAATTTTTTTTTGGGTGCCCAAATCTAAACGTGGTTTGCACAAATCCTTTGGTTTGCACGAAGTAAAATGTGGGGTGCACATAGCCGGACCGTGAGCATAAAATGAATCCATTATAAAGGATAAATTACAATGCTAGTACGGATTTTAGCATATTGTATCGATATCCAAAGTCTCCTTAAAAACCCTTTGCTTTTCCACTCTATTTTTCTCTTTAGTATTTTTCGTGTATTTTTTCTACACATTACTTCTCTTCTTATATAAAATAAATAAAAAAGAGACAAAATTGGAGTTGGGTTCGTAGTGGGAGTTGTTAAGATAAACTCTATTTCAATAGTCTCCCCCCTCCCTCAATGGCGTCTCTTTTTTTTTTTTTTTTTTTATACATCCATATTGATCAGGTAAGCAGACTTGTTTGCTCAAATTTCAAAAGCCCTCCATTTTATTTTTTCATACGACCTCCAATAATGAATATCATTGGGAAGAAAATAGGTAGATATATGTTACTGAACAGAACTTACACACCTACATTCGAAGAACCTGACGTTAAAAAGCAAAATAATGTTTGTACACGATAAGTTGTTCATTTCTTCAAGGGTGTATAACAAAATTACAATGATGCATTCAGTCAACGGATTAGACTTGGAAGATTTTCCAAGCCCCAAGTGAGAATTGAACCAAAAAGAGCCATTATAGATAGAGCAAGAAATATCCTCCCCATGTATAGAACATTGTTACCCCTTTCTGTCCGCTTCCTTACTTTAATGTCTGGATCATCTTGATCCTACATTCACAACAGTCAGATTCAAAGTTGGCACATTGTTATTTTTAAGAAATTCAAGTAATTGCATAATTTGTTCTGGAAGAGCTGAGTGAGTTCAAATCATTATACTAAAGGGCTACTTTCTAATTTTGAGAAGGCCTCGAGTTTAAGCCCCCCATAAACTGGTTCTAAATTTGGTTGATCTGAATTAGTTGGAGTGGTTTGATGCTCCGCCTTGGGACCGAAAAATTGAAAATAAATAATAAATTGCTACTACCCATCAACCCATATAAACAATAATCTAACCTTCAATATTACATAGTGATAGAATAAACATAGAGGGTAAAGCAAATTTACCATAATTGTAGGGAATTGTGAATATGTTGCTTGCACATCTTTCTCTCTCTCAAAACCTAAATTGATAAAACAAGGAATTCAACCATCAGTGCTCCAATCCATAATAAAAACTATAATAAATGCGGGGGACGGAATGGAATTCAAAATTACATAACAAATTGAAATTAAAATCTGATGAATGAGAATACCTTCACCTACAACAGTCTGCAATTTCCAACCATCTCCATAATCGGCGAGAACAGAAGTGGGACCAAAGCTAACAGATTCTTCTCCTTCTTTGACTGCCTCGATATACGAGCCGGGCACAACCCCATCATCCAATTTTCTGTTAATGATCTGCAACGCGAATCCAGCCTTTGTAGCAGCAGAAAATCGCCTAATATTTCCTGAGCTTTTGCACTTGACTTCAATAAACTGTGCGATTTATTTAGGGAATCAGTAATCAAATAATATTCATGTCTTGATTTGAGGAATCAAAAGCGATTGAGAAGATCTGGAAATCTGCCCAAGTAAAAAATCTTACGAGCGCGGAAGCAGATGGAGGGCCAGATGTGGCGGAGTTCGAAGCTGGCTCTTCCGGCATTGAAAAGATGGTCTCGGTCTACTCAGTGAATTGGTAGAAGAAGCCGAAACCGACTTATGAAACAGATATTCCTACTACTTGCTTCAAACAGGAATATTTAAGAGCGCCGCTATGACCGCTATGGGCACCCCTCCAATTTGCAAAGACACCCATTTTTTGGTCATATAAACCCTCAACAATCCCACAACACACTTTTGAACAAATTTTGGGCACCCCACCTTCTTTGTCTCTCATATCTAACCTAAACTTACGTTTTTTTTGGCGGGCGTTTATCGATTATTGCACTTTTACATCATCCGATAGCGAGGTAGCACTCGATTACAACCATATAAAGGTTCAAATCAACTATTTTTGTGTTGGAAATAGTAACATTGATGATTTCGTTTTTCATTGTAGGGTTTCAAAGATTCGACCCCTTTAAAGTTGTTTTCAGCGTACAATTGATGAATGTACCACAATAGTGCAAGAGGAAGTACAGGAATAGGTATTTGTTGCTGTTTTTTGTGTTTTTTTCTATTTTTTTCACGTGTTTGTTTGGTCACAATTGTTTCGGCCTCGCAGTACCGAGACTTGCAAATAAGTCTCGGTATGTGGCATCTGAGACTAATGAAGACGTCTCGGTCGCAATTGACCGAGACATGTTACAAAGTCTCGGTTAACTTGTACCGAAACTGTTCCACTAGTCTCGGTTGCCAATAACCGATACTTAATATTATGTCGCGGACTGGTAATAACGAGAATGTTGTTTTTGGGTTTTTTCGTAAATCTGCTGTGTATTGGTGTTGAGTACTTATGGTTCAATGTTTGTGTTGCAGGTAATGCTGGTTTCGATGTTATTTCCAGACTACAAGGATACTTTCACTCTTTGAAGGCCATTCCCATATAGAGAATCGGCTATTTCATGGCTTCAAATGATTGGTCGTGCGAATAAGTTTGTATTAGTAACGAAACACTCTGATGCCGGAGGGATTAAGTGCAGGGGAAGGGTAAAACTTGCATGAGAGAGGTCCGATACATTCGGGGAATGTCACAAAAAGTAGAGAAAGCCAAAGCTGTAAAACTTGTATTGAAACCAAGAACCGAAGAGGATGAGGAAAATACAAGGACTTAAACTGGTACAAAGAAATTTTGGTGCCCTTTCCTTATTAACATCAAGGAAAATGTGGATTCTTTATGGTACGTCGATGTCATGTGTGGGAGGCACAATCACGACCCCGCCAAAAACTTGGACGACCACTCATTTGCAGAAAGATTGGATACGGGTGAGCAGGTGGTTGTGATACAGATGACTAAGGGGAATGTGAAGCAAAGAGATATCCCCAACACGTTGAAGCAAATAGATGTAAATAATGTTTCGACTATGCAGATAATATACAATGCACAACAAAAATATCGAATTGAGGATGGGGATGGGAGGACTCAAATGTAACAACTATTGCACATATTGGAGAAAAATAAGTGGATGTCGTGGCATATGAAACATCCTGAGACAAATGTTGTCACTGACTTATTTTGGTCACATCATGATTCAATCAAGTTGCTACGGTGTTTCCCGTCGGTTCGTCTGATGGATTGCGCATAAAAAACTAATAGGTATCAGATACCGTTATTGGAGATTTTTGGCATCACTTCGACGCATTTGACGTTCTCAGTTAGGTTTTCTTTCATATTATCGGAGACTAATGCAAATTATGTTTGGGCACTTGAGAACTTGAGATCCATATTGGACGGGGTGGCCTAAACCTGACGTGATTGTTATGGATCGAGAGTTAGGCCTTATTAGTGCTATCAAAGAAGTATTTCCATCATCGTCTCACTTTCTTTGCTCTTAGCACATCAACAAAGTAGTATTGGACAAGACTAAGAAGATGTTTGGGGATAATGAAGGTTTCGCTTGTTTCATGGATAGGTAGACGATGGTGTTGTATGCTAAGTCGGAGGCATCTTTTGAACTTATGATGAATGACTTACGTTATGAGTTCGAAATTGTCAAGGGTCTTATTGATTACCTGGATAACACATGAGTGAAAATGTACAAGGAGAAGTTTGTACCGGCGTGGATAGATCGAATTATGCACTTTGGGGAAACAATGACACAGAGGGTTGAGTCTACGCATTCCATTTTGAATCTACATCTTGGTAACAGTCAGACAAATCTTAAGGCTTTGTAGAGTGTGGTTAATGGTCTTCTTAGGATCCAACATAACAACATTAAGGCATCATTTGAGCTCAGTTTGAATATGGTGCAACATGAATATGTTTATTGTTTGTATCGTCGGTTGTGTGGATATGTCTCTCAAATGGCGCTTAAGTTAATTAGAGATGAATTGGAACGTGGAGACGATGTTGGACATGACTCTACTCGTTGTGGTTGTAAGATACGTACCACACATGGTCTTCCTTGTGCCCACGAGATAAACTTCCATAAATTTGCTGGTTCACCCATCCTACTCGAGGACATTCATGTATACTGGCGAAAGTTGATTATGGTACCAGAGAATCCTGTGGATCGGGTTGGGTACAATGTAAATGATGAGATTGAAAAAATGTTGCAAAAGTTTCATGCTTGCACTGACAAGGACGATCGCATTAAGATTATTCAACAGCTTAGAGAGATTAGTCAGCCTTTATCTACACCGGGAGTTGTCCTACCTACAAAAATAAAGACAAAGGGAAGGACACCGGGGTCTACAGTTGGAAGTTTGATGGACAAAGGAAAGAAGAAAAGATCAAAAAAGAAACACGATGAAGAAGATAGTTCGACGACAAGATTGCCAAGCGGATTTGAGTATGTACTATCGAAAGAAGAAGCATATAGTTCGAGAAATAAGCAACATAAAATGGGGCCTAAAATACATCAGACACATCGGAAGACCCAAAGTGTATCTAAGGTTGGTTATTCTCATTGCGTACAACCAGATTAGTTGTCATACGTTGAGAGCACTATTGATGTGACTGACAATGGTAATTGTGGATATCAGTGTGGCCTCCGGGCTTGGACTTTCTGATGTCGAAGGTTGGAGGTTAGTGATGCACGCCGAACACGTCAATAAAATAAAATTCCTAAGCCAACTATTTTGTAGAATAGTGGCAAATGGTGATCCCACAAAGATTGGTAGTCTTTATAAGGTTAAAAACAATAAATAGAAAAAATCGGGGGTTTAAATAAATATTATTTAATTAACTAATCTAAATAAACTAAATAAATAAAATAATGAAAATAACTTTTAATGGTCTCAAGAAAGCACCTAAGTCTACAGTTCCACAAATCGAATCAAGATTCAATGGCATATTATGGTCCTTAATCTTTCCCTAAAATTATTAATTTAAATTCTCCTAGATTAGCTATAGAAAATCGACATCCGCCAGAAATTCCTAATTCTCCTAATCTCGATAGTCAGGACGTTCGCCACTAACTACTTCCCTAATTAATGCATAACCCTAGGCACCCACAAGTCTGGTTTAACACACTAACCGCAATTATAAGGATCTGTGGGAATACTAATCCTAGATAACTGAATCGCGTCTGCTTCTGATTTAACATAGATTCAATTGTTGCACACTCAAGAACCGAAATGTTTTTACGGCAAACGGGTGACTATTTGTCACTTTATTGGTCCAAAAGTATAATTACGGATATAATCTGTCCAAATAACTATAGATCGTCCACCTAAAAGCATGTAATGGCCATATATATACCATAGATCTAAACAATATTCATTAAAATCAACAACAATGAAATAGGAGAAATTAAATTAAATTAGATAAAAATTATAGATCTCACAAAGTTATGCCATGAATCAAGAAACCCGACTTGTTTCCCCTCCGACCTAGGCAAGGATTTAAGTAGCTGGACATGATGTCGAGAGCCTCTGGCATCCCAAAATATGAAAAATCGATCTCCTAATAATACATAAGTTCCTAATATATAAAACTACTAAAAATTGGTCTCGCGAGGTGAGAGACTAATTTTGGGTTTGGTCTCGTAACACGTGCGCCGATGAGCATCTAGTGGCTGTTGGGCATTCATTGCATGGCCTGGGACACGTGTCAATAGACGATTGGGAGAAAAAGTCAAACGCTGACCTAGCGCGTTCTGGTTGGTTGAAGAACTGCTACATGACGTGGTGGACTGCTAGAAACTTACCACGTGTCGGTTGCGCGTCAGGGGAAGAAACTCGCACACAAAATCGACGAAAAATGTGAGAAAGTGTACAACACACATCTCAAGGATGATGGACGGCTGCCGCTGTGAGGAGAGAAATTGTTGAGCTAGACGCCCTGCTGATCAGTGGAGGACCAATGGAGGGCTACCACATGGAGGGTGCTTGACGTGCTGGTCGAATGGCAGAGTGACACGTGACATGCAACTGTCTTGGTTTAAAATATCAGGAGTGTGTTCGTCAAACTGGGTGTCCCCACTGCATGCATCTCGAGGAGAAATTAATGGATCCGAAAACTATGTGACTTAAGTGAGTTACCCTGGGGCGTTACTTGGCCTGCTGTTCACTATTCCACCAACTGCACACTACGTAACTCAAGGCAAATCTTCCGGCATCTGATCACTGCATATAAATACACTATTTCGCATATGTTTTCGCCCCGGATTCAACTGCGCACTCCATTTCACCTAAAAACGACTAATAAATATAATTAAATATATATTTTAGAGACTTTCTAGATTAAAAACATTAAAATAGACTACTAAAATCCTATAAATACCGACTTATCAAATACCCCTAAACTTAAGACTTTGCACGTCCCGAGGAAAGGTATAAATGAAAACACAAACTAAACTAGACTCTTAATATAAATATGCACAGACTCAACTAATTCTACACTCGATTCAAAATTCATGGAGTTCCTCTAGTTTACATAGCCACCAAGTTAACAAGCAACTCAGGAAATTTCAGAGTTATGATATGTCAAGACTCGTAACCCAAACACAATTAAGATCACACTTTAAAGACATAGATTCGGTCAAGACAAAGGCCATCAACTACTCACGAGTTTTTTTTGGTCTATACATTCAAGCACGCAAGTTTAAAATCTCACTTATTCTAGTGAAAGCACTCGAGCTAAATCTTTAATTTGATGAGTTTTCACAACTTCTTCCTTTATTATTATTTTTTTTTTTTTCTTCTTCAATTTTTTTTCAAGTAATACGGTCCCTGCTCCATTTCATGTGAACCGCTTTTCTCACTTTTTTCTACCACAAGTTTCCCTGCTTCTTTTCTTGTAGAAACCTGTGGGACTCTCTATTATAAGAAAACTCATGTTAGCCCTTCTCACTTTCACTATGACCAAACGAATTCCCCAAACGTGGGTTAAAATATTATCACTTGCATAATCTTGACCGTCTACTCCCTTTTGTTGTCTAGCACAAAACTTAACTATTAACTAAGTCCCTAATCATGAAAGCATAAAAATTCTGAGCTACGGACTCGAGTGAATGTTTCTCCTAGTTTTCCCTAAGTTTCAAGTCAAAAAGGCAACTGCAGTGTACTCATCCACAACCAAAGGCATGAAACAAAGTTTAAGGGTGACTCTAAACAATAAAAAAATATAAAGCTATATTAAATACATGCATGAAAGTGTATCAACTACTAATGAAATGAGAAAGAAATATGAAAGGACAAGAAATGAAAGAAATGGAAGAAATGATATAAAACACCACCATTACCATCCGACAACCGCGTATAAGCACATAAAAAATTAAACGATCTCACCTGCGGTCTTTCGCAAAGAAATCCATCAAACTCAATCCACAAATCCTAAAGTACCCTGAAACTTATTCCGAACCTTGTCCTCAAGGTTCAAAACAAGTTAAGGAATCCATGCAACAAGAAAAGATAGTGCTGAAAAAGAACATGGATAAAGAATAAGAAGATGATACAAATGCATGCATAACAAAAAGCCTCTAAAAACTAATGAATGCATAAAATCTCTCATGTCTAGGTGACTAAATAAACTATGAAAGAACAATCATAACAAGAGCAAGAATTAGTAAACATATGAGTTAACTCAAATAATTCCTATCAAGTCTTGCGAGCCCAAAGTTTGTCAACTAAGGGTGAAATCAACAAGATGATAGAATGAAGTCTAGGGTTTTGGATCTACTCAAAGACCCACTACTAATGCGGTGACTTAAGTTGGATGTGTCCCAACCAAGTCTCAAAACACCGAAAATCCTGAGAATATGTTAATTCCCTAAAAAAATGATCAAATTATGCTAAAAAAAATAATCCATAGTCAAACATAGCAAAACTCAGGGGTGCTCCAATTTATTAAAATAAATAAAAATAATAATAATAATAATAATCATAAAAAACATAAATAAAAAAATATCAAAGAAAGAAAACCAATCCCTGACAACGGCGCCAAAAATTGACGCGTGTCGAATGCGTCAATAAAATAAAATTCGTGAACAAACTATTTTGTAGAATAGTGGGAAAGGGTCGATCCGACAAAGATTGGTAGTCTTTCTAATGTTAAAAACAATAAATAGAAAAAAACAGGGGTTTAAATAAATATTATTTAACTAACTAATCTAAATAAACTAAATAAATAAAATAATAAAAATAACTTTTAATGGTCTCAAGAAAACACCTAAGTCTACAGCTCCACAAATCAGAATCAAGATTCAATGACATATTATGGTCCTCAATCTTTCCCTAAAATTATTAATTTAAATTCTCCTAGATTAGCTATAGAAAATCGACATTCGCCAGAAATTCCTAATTCCCATAATCTGGATAGCCAGGACGATCGCCACTAACTACTTCCCTAATTAATGCATAATCCTAGACATCCACCAATTTGGTTTAACACACTAACCGCAATAATAAGGATCCGTGGGAATAGTAATCCTATATAACCGAATCGCGTCCGCTTTCGAGTTAACCTAGATTCAATTGTTGCACACTCAAGAATGGAAAGGTTTTTACGGCAAACGGGTGAATATTTTTCACTTTATTGGTCCAAAAGTACAATTATGGATACAATCGGCCCAAATAACTATAGATTGTCCACCTAAAAGCATGCAACAGCCATATACATACCCTAGATCTAAACAATATTCATTAAAATCAACAACAATGAAATATGAGAAATTAAATTAAATTAAATTAAAATCATAGATCTCACAAGTTATGCCATGAATAAAGAATGTCGACTTGTTTCCCCTCCGACCTAGGCAATGATTTAATTAGCCGGACATGATATCGAGAGCCTCTGGCATCCCAAAATTTTAAAAATCGATCTCCTAATAATACCTAAGTTCCTAATATATAAAACTACTAAAAATTGGTCCCGCGAGGTAAGAGAAACTAATTTTGGGTTTGGTCTCGTAACACGTGCGCCGAGGATCATCTGGTGCTTGCTGGGCATTCATTGCATGGTCTGGGACACGTGTCAACGACTGATTGGGCGAGACAGTTAAAACGTTGACCTGGCGCGTTTTGGTTGGTTGAAGAACTATTACATGACGTGGTGGATTGCTCGAAACATTCCACGTGTCGGCTGCGCGTCAGGGGAAGAAACTCGCACACAAAATCATCGAAAATTTGAGAAAGTGTACAGTGCATATCTCGAGGATGATGAATGGTTGCTGCTGTGAGGAGAGAAATTGTTGAGCTGGACACCTGCTGATTAGTGGAGGACCAATGGAGGGCTACTACGTGGAGGGTGCTTGGCATGCTGGTCGAATGGCAGAGTGACATGTTGCATGCAACTGATTTGGTTTAGAATCGCACGAGTGTGTGTGCGTCAAATTGGGAGTCCCCATCGCACGCATCCCGAAGATAAATCAATGGCTCTTAAATTGCGTGACTTTAGTGAGTTACTCTGGGGCGTTACTTGACCTGCTGGTCACTATTTCATTAACTACACAGTACGTAACTCGCGGTAGATCTTCGACATCTGATCCTGCATATAAATACACTATTTCGCATATTGTTTTTACCCCGGATTCAATCGCGCACTCCGTTTTACCTGAAAACGATTAATAAATATAATTAAATATATTTATTTCATAGACTTTCTATATTAAATACATTAAAATAGACTACTAAAATCTTATAAATATCAACGTATCAGTTAGTACGTAAAAAGGATGTTTGTTGAGATAACAGGGTATGAAACTCTTTGGCGGGAAGTGCTTGGAACGAGTTACGAGAAGGTGAAGACTGTGGTACATTGTCCGGATGATCGGGTTGGGGCCTCTTTTGAGGAATGGTTGACACTTCCAGACATGGGCCTCTTAATATCAACGACCCTTAATGTCATTCTAGTAAACCTCTCGCATGATAGTTGCTCGACATTCCTTCCTCTACGTAATGTCCCACCGCTATCGTTAGATAATTGGCTCATCATTGACATGATTAATGATAAGAACATCCATTAGGTTAGGGTAAGTTCGTAGATTATTTGCGAATTATGTTTTGTCATTTTCTGATTATATGATAATAACTTCTTGTTGTACTTTGTATTTGACAGGTCAAATTAACTGTTAATGCACCGCTGCCATAATTATATCCATCGTGGATTATTTGCGAATTGTGTTTTGTCATATAAGGAATTCAGTTTTCAATCTATCCATTCACTAACAATAAACCAATCCACAAAAAAAAAAAGTTTACACATTTCAAAACATAAAAAATAGTTTACAAACAAGTACTAGATATAGTTCATTGCTTTGTGGAGGGCTCGAGAATGCTTTTTTTTCTTAAATAACTTCCGCTGATATTCATCGTCATACGTGCGCTTGGGAGGAGGAGCATCGGGCCGAGGAACATCACTTGACCTCGACTAGGTTGCCGCGTTGTCGTGTTTGGATTCTTTTAAAGGACCGTCCGAGGCTGACGTGGTAGTAGCGGTGGTGGTCGAAGTAGTAGTGGTGGTAGTAGTCGTAGTGAGAATCCTCATTGACAAGAAGTTCACGACATCGCTCACTATTTTCTTTGTGGACTCAATGGTACACTCCTCGTCCGGCAAATCAATCCACTTCAACGCGAGGTCCAACGCACGTCGGTTCCTCTATTCAAGAACAATATTCATAAAGAGCTCTTCATAAAAATATGTAATTTTAGGCATAAAGGAAATAATAAGAAATGAAATGGACTTTATTTAAACAACATTACCAATGACATACCTCAAACACTTCATTATTGACGATGGTACAGGCAACCGCAACATCGTCCTCGTATGTCGGGTTCTCGATAATCGGGTGTGAAATATGTATGAACCAAGGAAGATACTCTGATGTTGCCATGAACTCGAATTGAGCCTTCTCACCTTGGACTTCAGGAGCCAACATATGGTTACGCCACCTCTCCCAATGCTTCGATTGGAACCCGTACTTGACGGAGTACTTGAGTGCAGACGGGCTTCGAGATGGCTCGAGAGGGCGATACGGAGTGCCTGGTACACCTTGCACATGACCGAGTTGTCTCTAAAACCTTTCTGGATGGTATGGCTCCATGATATCCTTATACCTCAAGGTTCCATCGTAGAACGCGATTGAGTGAACCATACCATCCGACCTGTATTCAACGTACGGGTCCCACGTCACCTACAAAAGTAAACATATATAAGTAACACATAAGGTAACACGGGAGTATGTGAAAGAAAGTAGAGAAGGACATGCACCTCATTTGGCCTCAATTTGTCTAATGTACTCCTAATAGGCTCCAACTTGTCCTGAAGGCTGACCGTCTCGTGTTTCTGGGTCTATCGCGAAACACGGGGTTGCACTTGGTCCATGTATTTGGCGTTTGATACGACAAACCCGAGTTTGAAGTGCTCATATACCCATCCCTGATAAAAAGACATTAAAATTGATAAAACAATAAGTAATAAACAAAATGTATAGGCGGTTGAATTGACAATCATTACCTCAAGCAAAGTGAGGTATCCGACAATCTGTGACATTTAAAATTTGGTGGCTGACCCAAGCTGACGGTACAAGTACGCCAATGCAGCAGCGCCCCATGCGTAGTTGCGAACATCGTCTAAATTCTCTAGCAGCTTAAGGAATGCGATAGAGTCCCGTGATCCACTCTTGTCGGTAAAGAGAGTGCACGACAAGAGGTACAACAAGAATGCTCGCGCGGTGCACTGCACGGGAGGGTAATGAAGCGGCTTCGACTTCCCGGTCGGGGACCACCAAGTCTTCAACCAAGCCTTTCGAATAGCGAGGCTCCTCGTGATGTTGACCTCCTCCTCCGCCTCCTCAATTGTAACACCGAGCAACTTTGAAACTAACTCAATAGCTTCTTTGCGAGAGTCCTCGGTGTATCTAGAGAAATTATCCACTGCAACGACCTTGTCGGTCCCCATAATCTTCAATAAGATGCTGACGTCCTCTAAAGTGATAGACATTTCACCGAATGACATGTGAAATATATTTGTCTTAGGCTGCCACCGCTCTACAAAAGCAGAAATCAACTCTTTGTTGCCCTTCCGGTACGAGCAGTCAATGAGCGAAGCCAACCGGGATCAGTGGATAATCCTCTGAAGACCCTCGGTATCGGGGTGATATGATTACAAATCCCACTCTTGGATTTGAGCCCCATGGTTGATGCATTTCAGGTTTGAGCGACGCTGCAAAACAAATGAAAGTAGCATCATTTCAACCATCTAATTATTGTAAGTCCCAACAAAATCAAATCCAATCTCATCACACAAATATGGGTATGCTTGAAAAAGACACAAATCTTTATACTCAAGACATTCTAAAAATGTGAATATTACATTTTTTTCCCGTCTTTAAGAAGGAAAAAAGGCAAACAAAACCACAATAATTAAAAGAACTTTACAAATGTATGATCAACACGAGACATTAATATCCACTATGCAAAGCAATAACCTACTATAGTAGAGTTGACCAGTCCCATAACTAGTCCGAATAGAGTACATCATTTGTTTACAATATGCAACCCAACTTGAAACTAATAATTTTATGAATTTGCGAACACATAAAGCATTCATATTACTATCATTATAGATTCTATGATGTTGTAACCACATAAACCACAACATTACATTTTTTTTTGGCCCTTTCGTAGCGACATAATAAGGCCATAGCTTGGAAACATTTTCTCATCAGAAAATGCAGGTCAGATCCAAAAAGGTTGGCGTAGATATCTTAGTTTGAGTACCAATCAATATTAGAATTTCTCAACTTAAAACTCACGATCTACATACCATATTGTCCCAAATCACAGTCGCAATGTGATATTTGAAGCTCAACAATAAACTCCAGTCTATTGGCCCGCCGGGTAAAGGAGCAGACATGTCTTGCTCTTCTTCATTTGTTGTGGGTTGGTTGCCACGCCTACCTCGACTCCCTCGCCCACTTCGGGTGCCTCGAGTGCCTCTGGTCCCTCGGTTGCCTACACCACTGCTACTCCCACCGATATGTTCTTGAAAAAGTATTGAAAACAACAACAATTATCAAAAACATCGATTAACAAACACACAAACCAAGTAAAGAATAAATAAGTAAAACAAAAAAAACTCTTCAACGAACCTTCTTCTATTTCTTCATTCCCGAGTGAGTCATCAGAAGACTCGGATGCTTCACCTTTAGTTTCGCCTCGAGCAATCATTAGATCCATTTCCCGATGCTCAGCAACATTGAAGGACTCATCCTGCAAAACAGCCTTCCGAGGACGTCTACTACTAGCTGGTCCACTAGCCTGCATATGTATCTTTTGCTTCTCCTCCCGAGCAGATGCAGTCGGGGGTCTCCGACCACCACGACCACGAGCACCTCCCAACGGCTCTCTACCAGCCTCCTCCCTTATGACAACTGCATTAGAACGAGCCATATCTAAAAAACAAATTAAGGTGATCAAATTCAACCTAAAAGAAATGAAATAATGAACAAAAATATGTCTCGGTTGCACATTTCTGAAACCACACACAAAGTCTCGGAATTGTGTAACTGAGAAAGAATGTAAATTCTCTGAACCTTGTCCACGAGACAACAAATCAAGTCTCGGTTAAGTACTACCGAGTCAAACAAATTTCATTTATCCTTAGTAATCTCAGATAGTACTAACCGAGACTCAATGCATTATCTCGCCAACCAAATAACAAAACTAAGGACATAGTCTCAGTTACTATCAATCGAGACATAACACATTTGCATACATTATTCATCTCGCTCAAAGAAAATTGAGACTTATGAAATTGTCATGGCATGTTGTAACCGATAATATATGTACTACTGACAATTGAATGCCTACTCTCGACCGATAATGGCCGAGAATACATGACCATTTGCAGCCCTGTATGGCCGAAACACAGGGGATTGAAAGTTCAAACCCCTGGAGTGATAAACTCACACTTGAAACAAAAAATTAATCAACATAACATAATTGTTGCCAAAATCATAACTAAACATACCTTCACTCATTCGTATGGACGCTTGCAATATGAAATCGCAAAATCAGAACCCTAACGTGGCGATTCCTCACTAAAATGAAGAGGAACCAAAATGAGAGGGAAAATCGACGATATAGAGAGGAAGAAAATCAAAATGAAACAATCTTCGTCAATGGTTGAGAGATTTTGTAGGTGCCTCAGTTCATGGAGGAGGAAAGAGATGATGGGGGCTCGATCTGACATTGTAGAGAAGAAGAAGGTGGGTGCTCATTTGGTTAGAGGTAGAATAGGTATTTCCCTTCATTTTTATTTAGTGCCCACAGTAAAGCACCTAGTGCCCTCATAAACGATCTGTTTTTGCAAATTGATGGGGTGCCCAAAGCGGCGCTCATATTTAATGATGTGATACGTTAGGGCTTTCGCCATTTCTTTCACAAAGACAAGAATTTACACTATTTCCTTGAAAAAAAAACGTCGCGCTATAACCACCCCATCTAAAGCTAAGGGCACACCATTTTCTTAGTTTCTCCCTTCCAGATTTGTCGATAATGGTAATTACACAATTACCCCTCATATAATCGATCCACACAACTGCCCCCACACAGTTTCACTGATTTCGAGCACCCCAACTCCGTGCTCCATCATTTCCCACTGAGACCGTTTGATCCGTCGTCGGGCTGATATCAATTTCTTTGATCGAATAATAGAAAAGAACGTGATAAGACTCGATTCCATCTTTTTTATGGGTTGAATCCACTGCTTTGGTGTGAAAAAGAGTGGTTTGATGTTTTGGTTTTCTATTGTAGGGTTTGATAGATTCGCCCAATTTTTTGTTGTTTTTTGCGTGAAATGGGTGAAGATAATGCAATAGAGAAGGGCACACTACCCGAAGAGGTATTTGTTGATGTTTTTTTGTGAGTTTTTTCCACATTTGAAGTGTTAACGCACAATCGCGATTGTTTCGGTCATGTAAACCGAGATCCATCTACAAGTTTCGGTTGATGGTGACCGACACATACGCATAGGTCTCGGCCAAAAGGGACAGAGTTGTGTATGTAATGATTCACCTTTAATCTCGGTCAAATGGTACGGAGATTATGAGAACAATGTCGATCATGGTATATCGACACTGTTAAGACAATCTCGAACCTGTAGTACCAAGACTATATTTTAGGGTTTTTTTTGGGAACATGCAGTGTGTTTGTAATAAGTACTTGCGGTGCATCGTTTGTCTTGCAGGTAATGCCGTTATTAGCGACCTATCAAGACTTTACTGATGATTTCACTCTGGGAAGATCATTCCAATATAGATAGGCGGCTGTAGAATGGCTTCCAAAGGTCGGTTATGAAAAGAAGTTTGTGTTAGTTACAAAACACTCTAATGTCGGGCAGTTTAGGCATAGGGGAAAGGTCAAACTTGCATATGAGAAGTCTGGTACATTTAGGGGAATTTCGCAAAGAGTAGGAAAAGCCAAAGCGAAAAATCTTGCTTTAAACCCACCGAAACTGAAGATAGGAAATGAAGAGGACGAGGGAAATACATGACTCAAACTGGTACCAGGAAATGTCGGTGCCACAAAAAGGAACACCCTAATTCTTTGTGGCACGTCAATATGGTATGTCGATAGCACAACCACAATCCTGTCAAGTGTTTGGACGACACTTTTATGCAGGGAAATTGAGACCGGGTGCAGAGAGATTGAGACCGGTTGAGCATGTGGTTGTCGTGCAGATGACTACGGGGAATGTGAAGCCACGAAAGATCCTTAATACGTTGAAGAAAATGAATAAAACAACTCTTTGACTATGCGAACAATATATAATGCACAACGAAAACACTGAACTCTCGATGTGGGTAACAGGACTTAAATGCAACAACTGTTGCACTTAGTGGAGAAGAACAAATGAATTTCATGATATAGGAAGCATCCCGAAACGAATGTCGTGACTAACTTATTCTGGGTATATCCTGATTTAATCAAGTTGATTCGGTGTTTCCTGTTGGTTCTTCTAACGGATTGCACATACAAGACTAATAAGTATCGAATGCCATTATTGGAGATTGTTGGGTTGACATCAACGAACTTCACGTTCTCAGTTCGTTTTTCTTTCATATCATCAGAGACTAACACCAATTACGTTAGGTCACTTGGTATTCCCTATTGAAGACACTAATAATAGTCTCGAGTTCACCGACTACCTTAAATTTATAGTGAGGTAAGTACGAGGTCGAACCCACATGGATTGAGATGTTTCTTTTACAATTAAACAAAAATGGTGGTTTTTTGAAAACGAAACTTTACTAAACTAGAAATTAAATGCAAAGATAATAAACTCAATTCTTAAAAAATGGGAATCAATAACTATAAAACTCTAAAACGCAATGTGAATTGAAATTCAAAGGATCAGATTCGTTCGTCAATTTTAAAGGGTTGTTTTGGTACTAGTCTTCATAGAAAAGCTTATAGTGACTCTCGCCACCCCGTTCTCTTCATGTCAATGGAAAGAACATGCGACACAACCACATACTCACTAGATCATGAAACCTACCGGATATGCCGTAGATTTTCAATGAAATAGCATCATTAAACTCAGTGAGACCACTTACTATGAGTAGTAACTAGCATGAACTGCTACCTTCTCATATCTCTATGACACAAAGGCACATTGATTGCCAACAGACAAGGTCTCACTTGCCACCTAACGTGATCCCCCTTACCAAGCGGTGGTAAGATCACTGACAATAGCTTTTACCCAAACCAGACTGCATGTCACTTACACCACGAAAAGGGAAAAACCTTATGAACATTATAAAACAATGTAATCAAGAATACGTAAACTAGAATTAAACAATAATATAATTAAAAGCACAAAACCTCTCGAATCCTTAAATCCTAGAACTAAATCACATTGTTCTAGAACGTGGAACTTAGCCACTCATCGACATAGAAAACAAATAAATAAAAACTTACTAATAAAATCTAAGAGAAGTCTTATTTTCTCATCTGAGAGATCAATCAAAAGTGAAGGTGAAAAGATTGGAAGAGAAAGTCTAAAGTCGTGCTAGGGTTTTCTATTTATAGTAGAACTGTGATAAGAGGTAATCTCATCTCGAATCTTGCAAATCTACAAAATACGAAACTGCCAATCTTCGAATCTGTCTAGCGTCGTATGTGTAAAACTTCAAGGCACTGTAAATCGCTGAGACGACACTACGATACTATGTTTTTCCTTCGATTATGTCACGAACTAAGTCCAGCGCCTTGCCAGCGCCGTGTGTACATTCCAAGGGCGTTGTGAAGGCGCTGGCTTTCTCTTTGGAATTTGAGCTTTGTCTTTCTCCTGGGTCTTCACAATGTTTCATAAGCAACTTCCCTAATGAGTTTTCTTTGATCTGGTCAAGTTAAGGCCATCGAATCCTTGACGATTTTAGTGCATCTGGAAGCGATGTAGAGCCACTGAGTCTATCTCTAGTGTTTTCATTGGATTTTATGGGAAATCATTTCTTTTTGTCTAATAGCCTATATTTACCCTGAAAATACAACAACAAAGGTTTTAAAGTATAAATGGAGATAAAAGACTTGGAATTCATAGAAATATCATACTAAAATAAAGCACAATTGGTGACTTATCGACATTTGAGATCTAGAGGTCTATATTGGACGAGTGGTCTAAACTCGACATTATTGTTATAGATCGAGAGTTGAGCCTGATTAGTGCAATTGAAGAAGTGTTTCCAGCATTGTCTCACCTTTATTGCATGTGGCACATCAACAAAATGGTGTTGACCAAGACCAAAAAGGTGTTCGCACAAAATGAAGACTCCACACTTTTCAACTTTAGGTGAACGACTTTGTTGTAAGCTAAGTCAGATGCATCATTTGAGCTTAGGATGAATGACATACGATCTAAGCACATAACTGTGAAAGGCCTTATTGATTACCTGGATAACACATGGGTGAATGAGTACAAGGAAAGATTTATATCGGCATGGACAAATCAAATTATGTACTTTGGGAAAACTACGATGCAAAGGGTTGAGTCTGCGCATTCCAATCTGAAGAAACATGGTGGCAACAATCATTTGAATTTTGGAACTTTATGGAGTGTGATAGATGGTATGTTTAGGATCTAACATAACATGATCAAGGCATCATCTGAGATCTGTTTGAATGTGGTGCAATATGGATTTGCCGATGGTTTGTATCATCCGTTACGTGGATAGGAATATCAAGGAGCGCTTACCTAGATTCATGATGAAGTGAAGCATGAAGAGAGTGTTGGCCTTGACTTTATTCTTTATGGTTGTGAGCCACGTACCACACACGGTTTTCCTTGTACCCACGAGCTAAACATCTGTATTGTAGTTGGTTCACCCATGCCACTCGAGGACATTCTTGTACACTGGCAAAAAATGATTATGATTCTAAAGAAAGGTGTGGATTGGCCTGGATATAATTTCAATGATAAGATTGAAAGAGTGGTGGATAAGTCTCTAGGTTGCGTTGACGAGGACGGACATGTCAGGATTACTCAAGAGCTCCAAGAGATTACCAGCCCTTCCTCGACACTGGGGGTTATCCTACCTTCAAAAATAAGGACAAAGGGGAGACCCAGACCGAACAAGCCTAGTACGGGTTCAAAAGTTGAAAGTGCTAAAGAAAGGAATTAAAAAAGCACCAAAGAGGAAAGCCGGGAAGATGATACGTCTACTACGAGAGATTCTAGTGGTTTTGAGTATGTATTAACGATTAATGAGGCATCTAGTTTGCGGAAGAAGAGAAATCCAATGGAGCCTAAAATCTATCGAACACGTAGGGCGTCTTAAGATGTATCGAAGGTTGGTTTTGTGGAAAACACACAACCTGATTGGGTACCATATGTTAAGAGGACTATAGATGTTAAGGGCGATGATAATTGTGGGTATCGTTGCATTGCCGCTGGGCTCAGACTCTCTTATGTATATGGTTGGAGGTTAGTAGGGGAAATAATGACTGAGGAGATTATGAGGTATCAAAATCTTTGGAAAAATGTGCTTGGAAATGGTAATGAGAAGATTAAGGATGTCATGCATAGTATGTAGGATCAGGTGGGGGCTTCTTATGAACAATAGCTGACACTCATTGACATGAGACTCTTAATAGCAACGACCTTTAATGTCATTCTAGTCAGCTTCTCATAAGATATTTGATTGATATTTCCTCCTCTGCGTAGTATCACACCGCTGTCTTTCGATAGTCAGGTTATCATTGGCATGGCAAACATGAACCAAGTGCATTGGTTTAGGTAAGTTTGTAATTCTTGTTAGAAATGTGTCTTATCAATTTTAAAGTTAACGATAATGACTTCTTTAATGTTCTCTTTTGCATTTGACAGTTCAAGTTAAAATTCGATGCACCGCTTCCCCTGATATATGCATCATGGGACACATTCATTGAGCATAACCTTCCATATAGACATGTATCGATGAGCTACAACCGAGACATAAAGGTACAATCTTGATCACAAGTGACATATATATTCCAATTGATATTGGTTGTCACCAAACGAGATCGCATCACTAATAATTGAGCCAAATCAATTTGGGTGCCCTTATAGGAAAATAAAGTGCCCTGCTATGTTTCGGTTTGATATGGCAAAAAATATACCCATTTTCTCAGTGTGAAATGACCGAGACATAACAAAACTACTCATTTTCACCTATGTCGGACTATAGGACCGTGACTCTTGCATTACATATCGGTACTCTTCTTAACCTTTAGTGGCGTTACGTGCGTAACCTTTTTGCTCGTTGGTGTCGCCAAAGTCGTTGGCGTCACTCTGCTATCTCTTGGCTAAGATTCCTCTCATCATCCTCTCTTGTGCGATCTTCCTTCTCTTATTTGTGTGGTGGAGACTTGGCATGAATAGATGGGTGGAGATAAGAATAAGGCTTACTGCTTTAAGGTTACAAAAAAGAAGAAGCATGGTGCCATCTACCTCTCGCAATCTCTCCAACACACACAAATGAGAGAAGGAAGATCGCACAAGAGAGGATGTTGAGAGGAATCATAGCCAAGAGAGAGCGGAGTGACGCCAATGACTAAACCAACGAAAAAAAGGGTTAAGCAAGTTACGCCACTAAAAGTTAAGAAGAGTAGCACTCATAAAGAGAGCGCACACACCATAGGTTTGGGCAGGATGGCGGTTGACGAAAAAACTCCAATATGAGATTGTGGTGGCGTTGAGGTAAAACATAATGAGGGAGAGAATACAAGAGATAGGGAACTAAACTCCATTTCTCTTGGTAAGAAACTATTTTCCATACACATCAACTAAGTGTGTTGATGTCTTGTAATTATTTGGACAAACTACTATTTTTCTTTGGTTTCAATTTATTTTGGTTACTTTGAATGATTGGGTTAGTAGTCTTAATCTCTATAGATTCAAGAAATAGATCACTTAATACTTCAAATCTTGATCTTTCCTTTTGGAAACATTCTCAAGTTGGGTTGTCGAACTCATTTTAGTACAAATTGTGGCGGCCCCGTACCTCGAGGCCTCTGGGTGTGTGGAATGTGGGTCCCACTACCGTCTATGCAGCCCAGCCACGTCATTGTCCCACTTGTCAATGTCGTTCGCTACTACGTCAATGCTCATCGATTCTTGTGCTAACTTGTCATATCTTATTATAAGTAAACCAATTGTTCAATTGTTCAATCTTTTGGTTATTAAGTTAGTCTTTTATGTGCCATACCTTCAACTTATACTAATGATTTGTGTTTTACAAAGTTATACAATTAAATCGATTTAAAATGCGAAAGATTTAATAGACAGTAAAAATGGATAACATAATAAGGTCATGTCATATAAAGTTCCAATCCTACTGTGAAAAAATCGGAATAGAGTACATTGTATATAAGGCGACAAATACCTCAAAAGAAAGTATATACATGTACATTGTCTCTCACAAGGTCCCCTGATACCTAAAATAAAACAAAACAACAAAATAATCACGTACTAGTAGGTCCCGAACAACAGGCAATCAAAGATAGTTGCCTAGAATCTCATTACACCTATTGGTACTAAGATCTACACTCAGTCATCAAAACATGCGGAAATTAAACATGCAACTGCAAATGGATCATCGCATGCATAAATAACAATAGAGTGCAAATGTGTGTGCCTGTTCCAATCAGACTAGACTAACTTTGGATCCTTAGGATTCCTCCAGTGAGCAAACCCACTGGTCCATCACCTGGTCCTCTCAGTGGCTAGTGTAGACTTGTAATGCACCGACACGTGTACCGATACAACAGCTCGGGTTGCCATACACCGAGGGCCGGGGTACACTTGCTATGGTCTAGCGTGCCATGAAAACACAACGAAATACCCAGCGGGAGTGAACTCAACCGCCCGTTCAAACCAGTGATAATAACATGGATAACTAAACTAAATAGAGTAAAACAACAATGAAAATAGTAAATACTCAAAGTGATTTTCGATTGGGTTTTATACACCTTAAAAGTCATGCTCCGACTACCTCGAACTCTCGAATACCAACCCCGACTCGCTCCCGGTACACGAGCTACGGTCCCTCAGTCCCCTAAAGTCGATTAAGTGTGTTTATAGTAGTTTTAGATTAAATTAATGTGTTTTAAGTCCTAAGATCAAAATTTAGTCAAAACCCAAGAATTATTAAATTATTATTTTCTCGGCTAAATTCCTCAAAATAACACAAAAACTAGAAAATAGAAAATAGAAAATTGAAGTGTCAAAAATGGGTTCTTGTAAGCCACATTATAATAACTTACTTTTATTTAATTTTTTTGTCACCTGGATAGCGTGCTATGATGGCCCTATAACGCGCTATTGAGGTCGAAACCCAAAATTTCCAACTCGAGAATTTTGAGTTTCTCATCCCCAATGACCATCTCCATGCTTCGTCGACCCCATCCTCGACTCACGGGGGAATCAAAAACACCCAAAACAGTAGAGAAACACATCCATAGCAATTTATATCATCAATTTAAAAAAATCATGCATTCATTCTCAAATTGATCCAACAACCCAATTCATTTCAAAAATCAGTATGTAAACTCAATAGTTGATTGAATTGAGCTTATAAATCATAGAGAACACAAGTAAATCAGTGAGCATCTTTGAAATTTCATTTTGAATGAAAAACTCTCAATTTGAGCTTAAATTCCAAAAATTTAATGAAGATATCAATTACCTAGATGATGAACTCTTGGATTTGATCTTCCTACCTTGATTCCTCTATTAGATGGCCTCAATTTCTCCTAGTTCTTGCTAAATTTTCCAACACTCCAATCCAAGAACAATCTTCGTTATGGTTACATGAAGAGATTTTTCATTAACTTAGCTATATATAGTTGTTGATAAAATCAAATGTATGTGCATATCTCGAGGACCATCCTATGATTCTAGTTAACTCCTACTCCACTAACTTCTATATTGTTGACACCAATTCCCAACTCAAATCTTCTAGGATTCTATTCTAGTGCGAATATCGAGGCAATCTATGACTCGTCAATTTTTCTATCCAACTATTGACATTTTTGTAATCAATTGATTCAATTAATTTGACTTAGGCACTTTTATACATATGTAGGCTATTTAGGATCTTAAATTGGTGTACTATCACTTCCCTTAGTACCCGACTACCCGACACCCACTGCCCTACGTCTCGACACGCACCTCGAGGCGTATAAATTCTTGCATTCTCGATTTAATTGACTTAGCCTATAGTTTCATTATCATTAAATGTCATATTTACTTTGACTATACTCATATTAGTCTATTTAGCATAGTATAGATTCAGTGTACTCGTACTTCGCTTGCCCGATACCCACATCGACACACTTTTCGAGGAGAATACTCGTTACAGTCTCACACGACATGACAAAGTAATTACAAACATGCGATGAATTATGCAATATTTAATATGATACACCACGATAAGGCAATCAATTAAACAAATATAACTAATATACCTAGTCAAGCGTGCCCCTAGCTTATTTGCAGCGTCCACGCGTGTCTGAGCTGACATCTTATGGCTGTTTGGTTCGTGGGATTAGCTCGGATTAGCTACACTGGACTAGTTAATCCGCTGTTTGGTTGGAGGATTAACTAGGCCAACGGACTAGGTAAGAGGCATGGTAGTGGATTAAATAATACCACCATTTTTTGTGGGATTAGCTAATCCATAGTGGGTGGTGGAGGAGATTACCACTTTACCCCCCATTAACACCAACACCAAACAACACACATCACCGATTTGAATCAATCGACGAGGAACTCCCTGTTTTGGTCATCTTCTTCGCGAGACCGCCGAAATCGAACCAGCCGCTGGTGCGCGACTTCTTCTTCGTTGTCCCTCCCTGTTTTCCATTGACGGCCGAAGAGGAAGCGAGGAAGAGGAAGGCTGCGAACCGCAAGGCGCCGGTTTGTGTGAGAAGGAGAGGAGAAACCCTAAGCCGAAATCGAACAGGCTCGACAGCTTTCGGCCGAAATCGAACCAGCCGAAATCGATCATTTTGAGGTATTCTGGTAAATGTTAAGCGATTGATGAAACCAGCTTTCGACAGTTTCCTGGGATGTTAAGCGATTGATGAAACCTATCAAGGAATATAGGATTGGTGGCATATTGAACTAGAGAGTTTTACAGCAAGCAAAAAACTTCTTCTGGTTAAAATGAACAGATGTAGATGAGGCAGAAACCATTTGGAAAATGGAGTTAATTAGGACAAAAGGAAGCTCATCATTTTTCTTCACTGATTTTGTCAATTGAGCTATTGTATTCCTATTTCTTTTTTCTTTGTGAATACTATTTTCTTTGTCAGTTGAAGCGATTCCACGACCAGCAGCAGCGATCACGAGCAGCAGCAGCGATTTGTGAACAGCCGAGTCGTCTCCTTCTTGTCGAGGATCTTCTTGTCGATGAGCACGAAATGTGTGAAATGAGGGGTTTTGGTGTTATTTATATAAGGGTATTTTGGTAAATGTACATATACAACCTCATTTAATCCCAACCTTAAAACTCCCAACCAAACAAGATACACAAATGGGACTAAACTATCTAAACCCATGACCTAGTCCCATCACTAATTAATCCCATGTGTCGATTCACTAAAATGTGAACCAAACAGGCCATTAGATTGAAAATAATAATAAATAACGGCATCAATAAAACTAGGTCGTTACACAAATGTTATTGGTTCAAAACTATCATGGCATAAAATTGTAAAGGAGTCAAGTATATAGAAATGGTCTTGCGATGTATCTTTCATCTAAAAAAAGAACTGAAACTCACTTGTAGGTTTATATTCAAAAAGACACTCAGTTGAGTTCTAGTCTTTCAGGGCTCATCTCACTAAGTCCTGACTTAGCCTAATTCCCATAATTAGACATCTAATTCATTCAATTAACTTCAACCACAAAATAATTTTTATTTCAATCCTTGATAATGCTCCAAAACATAATTTATATCCTCAATCAAACTTAATTCATGATTTGTTTAATAGGAGCAAATTGAGAAATCATACGGATTATTATTCGTATTTTTGTAAGAATTTCAATAGCACCTCCCTTAAAAGTAGTCTGTCAAAAAATTCACCTAATAGAAATCAGAATGGGGAGAAGCCTGGAAGGACTCACAACTCCCCGCAGTTCACAATATACAAATTTAAATTTCTAAACTATCTTAAAGTCCTTTGATATATTAGTTACAACTTTACAATCCCAAAACTGAGTTATAAACCTCTCCACATCCTTTAAACTAATTTAGAAGACTCTCATAACCTATTTAAGAGTATTTCATGACTTACACTCACCCCGGAACCAAAAAAAATTATTTATAACATGATTACAACAAGAATTAAACTTTTAAAACTTAAAACTTATCACCAACATTTTCGAGTCTTGTCCATTCTTTTTTGTCTTTACCGAGAATCTGACATCATCAAAAACAACTCGAAGATGTCAAGTAAGTAAACTCACTGCTCTGTACTCCTGCAAATGTCAATCGAAATACATGGAGACGTGTAATTGCATTTCCAAATAACAACAAATTTATACAACAACGTGGATCCCTTATTTCCTGTTCTAAGCTCATAACAAGCGGGCCCTCTCACGATGAACCTAGAACAGTCATATGAGTTCAATGCATGCTACCCTGGAGTCGATATTACCCGCCTTAGAGGCCTGCAGTACATCTAATTTGGAGTAGAGCGCCTCACACTCTTACGACCGAAACAGAGGCAACTCTATCCGGATGCCATGTATGCATGACCAAGAATGATGCAAAATGCAATGCAGACTAAACATAAATGCAGGTACAAAGATAAATTCCATAAATAGTAAAGAGTAAAGACCATTGTAGGGTTTACTTACAACCAAACCAACCCAAAGTTGGTTACGAAGCCTCACACAACGTTTTCCCGACTTTCACGTACTTCAACAAGTCCTATTAAATCACAAATTCACATTTTAAGAGTTACAACTCTATTTGATCATCAATCAATACCATTCATTTCATTAACTAATTAATTTAGTTCATTGGATTTGGCCATTTTCACGACTATTTTTCACCAACTTCAAAGTTGTACCAAAGTCCGAGCTTCTATTCAAAATAAGATTTATAGGGTTTCTAAAAAGTCCAACCTTAAATAATTTGGATAACAAATGCCCATTGAAATTACTACGCAAAGTTGCTAAGTCGCAATTGTCACAATTTGACAGTTTTGAACCATACTAACATGTCATATTTTATTATATTTTTCATTGACCAAATCAATTCCATTGGCCACAACCTGTATTGATCATTAAAGTAGGTCATACTAGGATTAAAACGAACCTATTCGCAAGTCAATTGGACCCCATTTGATGTCCCAAATCAATGTCTCAACATTCCTACTCAAAACAATTAAAAAAAATGACGGTGCAGTCCCAATTTTTGGTCTCATTTCTGACCTTCAAAACACTACCAAACCTTCTCCAAATCAAAATCCGATTCTTACACATTATTATTGATATACAAGGATCAAAGCCCACAAAAAATCTCGCCGGAAAATGTCCGTTTGATTGCTCAAAATCGCACCTCAAAACAGCCAAAAACTAAGACTGCACAACTAATGTTTCTACAAAAATGCAACCAATTCTACCCCAATTGACCAATGCAACTTCATCCGATGTCAAAACTAATTTTAGAGAACTAAGTTAGGTATATAAGCGTCAATCTCCACAAGAAATTCAATCCAAAAACCTTCAATGTATCCCTCAAAACCGACACCCAACATAGGTAAAACAAGACTGTTTTACTGTCAAATATGAATAACATACAAACTTCACTTTAAATTCCATAAATCTGATCTTAAATGACTTAAAATTGATTGAAATCAACAAAGATCATCAAAATACAATAAGAATTCTCAGAGCCATTGATTTCCCCCAACCCCCAATCCACAATTCAGCGAAACAATCGATCAATCAATAATTCCTCAATCGCTAATTTTATCTACATCCAAATCATACATCCGAAACTCTAACTCATCTCCATCACTGTCATCGACTGCCCCAACAAGACCAACAATTTTATAATCACTTCTCACACAGTAGCCAAGGTCCCCCATTAATCGAACTAATTCAAGAATCAATCAACGCTGTTGAGTTAATCACAAATTCAAACATATAAACGAATTTAAAGCTTACCTTAAAGAAGAATCAATCCTTTTTTTTTCTCTTCACCGTGATAGTGTGAAACAGCGATGAACGAGAGAGAGATGAGCTATCACCGAGAGAGGTGGAGAGCAGAGAGGAAAGGATGAGGGCAGAGAGAGGGAGACGAGAGACCGTGAGGGACACAGGCGAGATTGAGAGAGAGAGAGATTGTGCAACGAGAGGGATTGAGGGTCGAGCTAGAGAGGTAGGAAGCACGGCTTGAGGAAGAAGATGAAAGGGGTGAGGGTTTTATAACTGAATGACTTTGATGAAGTTTTAGATTTTGGTAGATAAAAACTTTGATAAATTTTTATGTAGATTTCATTATGATTACTTTTATCAACATTTAAGATTTTTAGTGACTTTCGTGAACTTTTAAACATGATTTTGATGATACTTAATAGATTATTGTGATTTTTAAAATGAAACAAATATTTTACACTTTATTATAAAAAATAAATAATTATATTTTTTTCTTAAGAAATATTACTAATTTTTTTTTTAAAAATTATTTTTGTATTTTAGTAAAATACCTATTTATTAGTGTAAATATGTAAATAAATCATCCTTTAGTGGTAGAAAAGAATCAAGTAAGATCATTGAAAATATTTTTTCTTTTTTGAGAAAAGATCATTAGAAATATTAGTGTAAAATTTTTGCACTTTTTTTTTTGTTTGACTTAAGCAAAAAAATATGTTTTTTCCTTAATTATGATAGTTTAAATTCTAAAAAATGCACTTCTTGCATTTTAAAAAAATTATACAATTATTTTCTTCAAAAATAATAATACTACACTTTTTGAGATTATAATAATACACTAAATAAACGAAACTTCTTTATAAAAAAAAAAAAAAAAAAACTATCAAAAATGTATAGTGATGCAAGAATGAGATTTTGTTAATAATGACATCAATCTATTTTCATCAACATAAATATTAGAGTATAATGAGTGAGCAATGAAATCCAAGAGTTGTGGAGTGATTGTAGAAGTTGATAAAAAACAATTGATAAGAAAATACATCTTGTGAACAATGAAGTCCTTATTGAAAAATGTAACAAACGAAAATTAGAAGTCTCTAAAAGTTTCGGGTTGAGGTGAGTAGAAGTTGAAGACTTCTTTATGTGTATTTTTAAACAAAAAGTCTACAAAAGTCAAGATTTGTAACCAATCTACAAAAGTCACCAAAAAATTAAATACACCTTACTTTTATGAACTCTCTAAAAGTTTAAATTGAATACTCCAAAACTTTTAGAGACTTTTTAAAAGTCTATAAAAGTTCACATTGAATACACCTTACTTTTAGATACTCTCTAAAAGTTTTAATTGAATACCCCTAAACTTTTTTAGTCAATAAAAGTAACTAAAAGTCTCTTAAAATCTCAATTGAATACACCCCCCTTAATTCAAAACCTCATTTCATTTTCTCAATAAATCGATTCATTTTGGTCAAAAGACCAAAATGCCCTCAAATTTATCTAATACCCTTTGTATTGTAACTGCCCTCAGTCGTCTTTTGTTATTTTCTTTTAAGTTTTGATGTTAATCTCAATATTTAAATCCCATTTTGTATCCGCTAATTAGCCCAATTTGGTAAAAAATTGAGAAAATTTCTAATGCGCTCCGAAACACCGGACACCGGATCTACACCTCAACTTAACCCTATTTCGCGTCAAATAGAGTATAATAAATCCAATAGACACACAATAAATAAAAATAATATTTTAAAACTTACAATCTCCGATCCGTAATGCATGGGTCTTAGGGGTGGGCAGCGGTCTCCGAAAAACCGCCCAAACCGTCCAAATCGCATGGTCTGGTCTGGTTTTTAGAACTCGCGGTTTGGGGGTGGTTTGAAAAATTTAAAAATCGCAAAATCGCGATTTGGTCGCGGTTTTCATTTTAGAAAAACCGCGGTTCACCAAACCGAGGGTATCTTAGTAAATATCTTAAATTTACAACTAAAAAGTTAAAAACCTAAAACTTAAAAACAAGCTTTTTGCTTTTCGGTCCACACTAGCCGTCCCTCTCCTCAACATCTCAAATCTCACCCGCCGGCTCACCAAACCATTTGCTCTCTCACCGCCGCCACTTACCAGTCGTTATCGCCTCCCACTGCGCCAATAATCAACTCCTGCACTGCTGCATCTCCCACCAACCGCGCCAATAGTCAACCCCTCCACTGCTGCATCTCCCTCATCCCGTTCGTGCCTCCCATAGCAGCCCCGCCCACCGCCGCCTCCCACTGGTCCCGCCTCCATCGCCGCCTCGCACCACTGCGAGTCCCACCGCCCGCCGCCTCTTACCAACTGTGTTTCCTCTCACGCCGCCGCTGTATGAATTTTTTTGTTTTTTGTTATTTTTTTGAATATGTGTCAAAAACCGCGAAATCAAACCGACCAAACTGCGCAAACCGCGGGCAGTTTGGGTGCGGTTTTGATGGTTCGCAGTTTGGTGGTGGTTTACAAAGCGGCCAAACCGCGAACCCTCGGTTTGGTTGCGGTTTGATGGTTTCCACCACTAAACTGCGGTTTGCCCACCCTTAATGGGTCCTATCTCGGATACTTAATTCCAATTTAAAACCCGAGAATCCTTCATTAACTTGCTAATCAAGTTTATAAAATTCTCGGATTTGACATAGTCACTTATTTAAGGGAGACGCAATCTCTTAATATATTGGGCTTTAATAATTAGCTACAACTAGGGAGCTTGTTTAAGATCGAGTACTTTACAAAGTAAAAGTAATAATGTCAAATGTTGTTTTAACATTGTTGTGGCAATCCGATTGCCCTTGTAATTTTGGTGAAGTGTTGTTGTGTTGTTAGGAGTGTGTAAAAACATTTAAACAAGGTTTTGATGAGGATTTCAAGGCTAATGAACTAAGTTTTAATTTAAGTTCTTAAAAGACTGTTTTGAAACTTAACATCCTAAAACAAACTAAATGGGTTCCAACGCACCTAAATTAACTCTAAATGATACCTAAAGCATAGGGGAATCGTGTCGGGTGTCAAGAGAGTAGTTTGAGGCGTGTGGGAGTCGCAATCGCAAGGATTATCGTGCTAATCAAGTAAGTAAACCAGTTGGAGTCTTAACATGATTTCATTTGGTCATTTATTTGTTAGGGTTTCTTTGCAACCATTCATCTTTGTGAATTCAATGCATTAAATTATTCATGGTATTCTTAATGAATTGATATCCTCAAGTAAAATTGTCATCTTAGTGATATCTATATGCATGCATCACTCCTTTGTGATCCGATTTATGCTATCCTTGTCTAAATATTGGTTTTACATTCTTGAGTTTCGTAATGTGTCGCCTAGGGTGTAAATGGTCAATATGGTGGTCACGGTGCGGTGGAAATTCGTGATCTTTTCTTCCACAGTGACTATACGGACGATTGGACTTACCTAAGACCACAGTTTAAGATTGTAGAGTCAAGCTGGTAGAAGTGGCCACGGTCTGATACAATTGATGTACCCGATCTAAATTGTCAATCAAGTGACTAAGCTGAGTCCACCGACCGTCTTGAAAGTCAAGTTGTGGTTACATATTGCACTTGATGGACTTTGAACACTTAAATGTCTTTTGTATTTGTGATCTTGACACTCATATATACTTTTTATCTTTATTGATTTAATTATCACGCAGTTAGTTCTTATTTCCGCGATATCCTTGCATGATTATTTGACTAACCATTTACTTAACCTTTAAAATACTGTTAAGATTCCTCTGGATTTACTCTATGGAATCGTTGCTTTCTTGGTGATAATTGCATGCCATTCGTCTAATAAGGGAAAATGAGCCAATACTTGGTGACTTCCTCTGAGCTTCCCCTAAGAGTCAGCTTCTACTTTTGCTACTAGTAGGTATTTTGTATGATATATATGTATTTTATTTTGTAAAACTGGTTTATGGGTTGAAAGACACACTTGATATATGTATATTCCCCTGTTGTCACCATATATGCTTACGATCTACTTTAAAGGGTTTCCGCACCTAGGATTGTCCTAAAGACTTGCTTGTTTGATTTAGGTTGCTTTGAATTGCTAATATCTGATGTGCAATATATTTAGACTTGATAAACGAATTAATAAACTTAATAAGCAACTAATGGAAATATGACATGGAATAGAGGCTGACTAGGCATGCTTTAGCTCAGTGGGGGCTGACCGGGGGTCTATGTAGGCCCGGGCTGAGAGGGGCCTAGTTTGTGGGGATTGGGGCCGTCAGAGCTGGTATTTGAGAGACATGTTTTTGCCTTAACTCTTGATGAGCCCACAGGATAACTAAAATGCGAACACGAATTATAGAGATAGGACACCTATAAACTTAGTATGGAGCCCTATGATGCTGATTTAGAGACTTAGTTGGGCAATGAAGTGACCTGGGGAAAGTTGAAAGATTTTATTATACGTGTTAATGTCTGATATGTATTATACTATGCATACCGATAGGTACTGGAGCTGATTAAGACTTGTAATCTACGTTTACAGACCGCGATGGCGGATTTGTCTGAGCCCGGTGATTAAGTTGGAGCCACATGTCCCCGCTATGTTGAGATGGCAGAGTCTCAAATGTGGACATGGAGGATTGAGTCTTAGGATCGTCGTTTGGACGAGATCTTGACCATCCTTGGAGGATTGATGACTTTGTCCCCATACAGACACACATATACACTAAGCCCACCCTACAAACACCAAGCATAAACAACATCTTATCTAAGTAAACCCCTACAACAATGGTGCTTACCTCGGTCAACGAGGTCACCGGCAAGTGGGAATGCCACCAGACCCGAAAGCAGAGGCCAAAAGTGCATAAAAACTAAGAGAGAGAGAGAGAGAGAGAGAGAGAGAGAGAGAGAGAGAGAGAGAGAGAGGCCGAGCATTGAGTGGGAGAGGGTGAGTAGAGTGGAGACCAAGAGAAAGAAAATGATTGTGAGGTAGAGAAATGAGAGCAAATGAGAGAGATAGAGTCTTATAGAAGAGACCACATGAGGAGAGAGAAAAAGATTTTTTGTTTTTGTTTTGGGAGAGGAAATAGAGATAGGTGACGTGAGGAGAGGGGAAATGAGGGGTAGAGATCATGTAAGGTGATGAGGTGTCAATAATTGCGTCGGTGTATCTATTTCTTTTTCTTTTCTTTTTGTTAGCTTTCTTTTTCTTGTCCTTTTTATTTCCTTTCTTTTTAAGTAAGGTGTCATATTTACATTGGTTCACTCAATCACTTAAACCAACACCTAGTTACATTATATCTCTCCCATTTAAATCATCATACTTTACTACTTCAACCCCCAAATAATTTCAATTAATCATTTTATTTAAAACTATATGAAACATTTAAATTTAATTGAAACTATAGCTTTATTAATTATAGAAAAAATTAATTTATCTTTATTTTTATTCCTACTATATATTTTCCCAACTATATAGCTAATTTAACGTGTTGCTCTACTATATTTCAGCCTCGATGCCCAACGTTTGACCGAGTCTTCTACGTGGGGATTAGGTTAAGGGTCAAAACTTGCAATAAACATGTAATTAGGATTTTAATTTCTTAGGTCGTTACAATGTTCCCAACTAATAAAAATTTTGTCCTCGAAATTGAGTAAACTAATATGAAAATTTACTAGTATCGAAAAGGTCAGGGAAGTGATTGTTATTTGGTCTTCCCTCTTGGACTTGTCCAAACGTGACCCAATGGACATAAATATTCTCTAAACAATGAGGTCGCAAAAACTTCAAGATAGCTTAGAGTTTCCTCATCTATTTAAGAACTCAATGAAGTCGTTGCAGTTAGTTTGATTTCCTAAATAAACTGCAAACTCATACAAAGTCGCTTCATATGGTTCAGTTCCTTAATCCATCAAACTGTAGGTCTCAGGTATAATTTGACTTCCTTATTGAGATGTGGACTTAGCTAAGTCACTTTAAGACAACATGAGAATAATTCCATCAACTGTAGCAGGCAGCAACCACTTCTAACAGTGAAACTACTCAATCATGAATTGCGACTTGACTAAGTTGACACTGACAGCTCAATGTAGTCGCAAGGCATTGACGATTGCAATATAATGCCTCACACGAGTATGAAAAACATTTCAAATCATCATTACATGCATATTATGAAAGTAAATAAAAACCAGACCATCTGTACGATCGTATGTCGCCATAGTATTTTGCTTTGCAATGACATGAACTCTCTCTAACTGAGCCCTGCCTAACAGCGGGCACTGTCCCTGAAGTATCTTGGCTGTTCGCACTTGAAACAAGTCCTTTACAACCTTGGTCCTGGAGGAATCAATTTCTACGCTTGTCCCTTCCCGTATCTATGTCTTTGTCTTCCGCTACTTGTACCCCTATCTTTGCCCTCAGTATCATGTTGCTGTTATGGTACTGTTTGAGCCAACTGATGTAGTCGGTTCGAGTAACTCAATGCTGGAGGAGGCGAAATTGCAGTATGTGGTAGCTGTGCAGGTTATACCGCTAACCATACACTCTAAGTCTGGAAGTCTCTCGACACTAAATATATGTTCCTCTTCCTATTCCTGTCTAACTCATATATGTGCCCTGATTGTGCCTTTACCGATGCAGTACTATCCTCCTTTGGGTATGTACCGAGATAAGTCTTTCTCGGCAAACTCCACTTGTAAGCTCTCTGTAAAGTACCCGGCTCGGTAGTAACCACTGTGCATCCAATCTCACGTAGCATGCCCTCCATGAAGTAGTGTAACTAGTCAACATTGGTGTCCGCTATACCACTGGTGTGCTATAACAGCTATAAATATCTGCCTTTGTACTGCATCACATTCTCGCCATGGAACTGTCTCAAAGTTTGAAACTCAGCCCTCTTTTGTCTTATTACTAAAGGCGGAAAATACTTCAAATTGAATTGTCTTTTGAACTTTGCCAAATCCTTGGGCACTCTAGTGATGGCCATTTTCTCCAAATATGGTACCACCCGGCCTAATCCCGTCATTAAGTCCTAATCCCATCCACGTAGAACTTAACAACATATTAGTCAGCCTTTTTGTCTTATTCTTCTCGTTACTCGTGTTCAAGATAAGTCTTTCTCGTTTCTCATTATTCATAATTTTCGGAGTTAATAAATTTGTTTTTTTTACATTTTAACAAATTTTGTGAAAGTCTTAACAGTTTAGCAGAAGCAACATAAAATAAATCTAAGTGCGGAAACCAGGAAACAACGATCACATGTGTATATATATAACAAAATGGCAATGAACCGTGTAATAAACATGCATTAGTCGGGGAGTCTTGTCTCTCAACCTAAATATACAACCTACAAATTATTTAAAGACGTAAATAACAAATACACAAAATAAGCACCTATAAAAGTAACAAGATCCACTCGTCGTGGGCTTAGAGGTAGTCTTCGATCTTTTCCTTCCCTGATCTACTACTCGAAGTATCTTCACCCATCGTCACAAACTAGACGGTGAGTATAGTAAATAAAAGTAAATCCTGAAGCCGCTTATCCACATTTCCAAAATATACAAAGAACGGTAACTGAAAGCATACTATAACTATGATTAGAGAAAAGTTGAAAAGAAATTGTGCAAGCAGTCACCAAGCTACTACAAAGGACAACAAAATTAAGAAGTCATGCGAATCTAGATCCGGTTAGCCGACATCCCCTGGGAATCTAACCCCGTGTGCCATGTTAGTAACATCAGCTGTGTGGAGTGCCGACATCCCCAAAGAATCTAACCTTATGAGTCGTGCTACTCATAAGGCAACGAAACATCAACTCTGTGGAGTGTCGACATCCTCAGGGAATTTAACCCAATGTGCTGCACATTTTGTATAATAGGGAACCTAGACTGACGGACTATCCTAAACCTACTTGATAATAAGTTGCAGTTGTAGATTGCGTAAACATATGTATTTCATTACAAGCATATTGACATTGTGGTATACAAACATCCTTAGGAAATAAACAAATCATAGCATGCTATTTGTAAAAGAAGTTCATCAGCTCGGGAATCAACAACATTAAAGGAATCCAACGTAGAACGAGATCAATTCAAGAAATGCCATTTATCAAGTGATAAGATGATTAAATAAATCCAATAAAATTAAATAGGAAATTCACACACACACACACACACATACACGCACGCACACACACACACACACACACACACACACACACACACACACACACACACACACACACACACACACACACACACACACACACACACACACACACTAGGCATGGCATTTGAAATAAAAAAAGCAACGAAAATAGTCCAAGTGATTGTGTTTCAATACTGAAATGGAAGTGAAATGGAGAGAAATGTCTTAACATGTTTATTTACCTCAAATGCTCGCAATTCGTAACTATACCTGCTCTCGTTCACTTCAAACTCACGTTCCCCACCACTTAAATCCTCTATAAGCTCGTAAAGTGTCCTAACAAATTTAATTTAACTTGTCTTAGGTTGGTTAAGTTGTTTTAAATTTCAATTTTTCACAATTAGCCCCCTTAATATTTTATTTACGTTGGAACCTAATTTATTAAATAAAAAATAGTTTTGATACAACAACTTATGAGTTGATTTCATTTACTAAAACATTTAAATTAAGCATTATAGTCCAAAGAGACTAGGGCTATTTCCTAGCTTTCCATAACTATAAGGTTTGCGCGATTTCGATAAGAAATGAGGGAAATATGGAAATTTTACCACAATGACTCAAAACAATTTTATATGTAGACTAACAAATTTAAAAATTCATTTCTCCTAAACCATAGCTTTAAAAGTCTTGATTTTTTTACTGAAGCCTATACACATATTCTAGAACGTTATACTAAAAGATGAGCTAAATCTAGTGAGAAATGAGGGAGTTATACTCAAAACATCAGGACATTATCAAAACTGTGAACCCAAAATTTCAGATTCATCACCAAAGTTGCAGAAGATTTTAAGATATGAAAACATTCGAATTTCAAAATCTTTCAATGGAAAAAGTATTTCCCCTTTGAGTTATCTTCCAAATGCCACCAGAATGAGTCAATTTTGATTTAAAATGAGGAAGTTATGACCAAATTACAAACATTACAACAAGCAAAATTTTTAGTTTTGTTTTACAACATTATGAACTTGAAAAATTCATAACAAATTCATTTCTTACGTAAAATTAAAAACCCAATATAATAGACTGATTAGAAAATACAAGGAATCCAAATATCCCATTTATTTTTAAAAACCAAATCATTTTATAGATTATAATTCCCAATTTTAGTTTCATGCAAAATGCCCTAATTTGGCCAAACTTGAAATTTTTTTAAAATTGATTTGAGAAACTCAAATGTGGTGTCTAATTGATTAAAAACAACTAAAAAGAGCTCCCAAATGCTCATCATTAAAAAGCCCTTTGATTACATATGCAAATTAGATTGAATTGAAAGCATCAAGTGGGAATTGGTTACCTAAGGCTCCGTGCTTGATCACCCAGTCTCTGGGTCTCCCTTTATTGATTATTTGCTTACTTGTGACTTAGAGTTTTCCAGTAATTAAGATGGGTTTAGCTCTGATTTTGGTTATGTGAACATGCAAATGAAGGTGGAATACTTAAGTGTCCCTTTTATAGTGTGTTTGATGGCTTTCATTTTGGCCTCACATTAAGTATGTGTATGCTCATCTCAAGATTGATCCTATGGCTCTTGTTAACTCCTACTCCATTAACTTCCATCTTGCTGACACTTATTCTCAACTCAAATCTCCTAGGATTCCATTCTAGTGCAAATCTTGAGGCAAATTTATGACTCATCATTTTTTTCATCTAACTATAGGCATTTTAAATCAATTGATTCAATTAATTTAACTTAGGATCTTTTATATATATGGTTATTGTGATTAGTCACATAATCGACATATTTATGGTCCCACTAACTCTCGACTATCAGACATTCAATGCCCTAACTTCGGTATGCATCCCGAGGCATATGCATGTATAATATTTTTATTTAAACTTTAAGCCTTGTAATTGATTTATATAAAATTATATGCTAATATATTGTATATTTGATTCATTGATTTAATAACCAAACTTAAACTCATCATATAGTTCTCTATCTCGGTCCCATGCTGCACGCATCTCGAGGCGTGCCTTCGCTCGTACCCGAATTAACGAATAATCGAACTAAATAAAACTCCAAGTGTAAAATACACATATGCAATACACTAGGCATCCATCACATCAAAAATAATATATTTCTCAATTTTTGTGCAAAGTGTGGGATCATGTACCCGCTCTCGGGTAACGTCATGGGTCGGTGACCTTGATTACGGACAAATCTACTATTAACAATTTGGGCCGTAACAATCTTCCCAACTAATAGGAATTTCGTCCTCAAAATTAAATTTAACTTAATCATATGTTTGATCTCATAGTATTAGAATGTTCTTGAAAGTTGAGTCCCTCGCCAGTCGATTCTTAGTTCTTCATCATTTAAAGAATATAAATAGTTTATTTAAATTCCCTTATCATGATAACTACCCTAGCCAAAATTTCAAATGATACTTGCCCCAAAGCCTGTATTTCTCATCTACCAAATGTGGATCCACCGACCACTTCAATCATGGTTCAATTATCATGGTGGGTGAGTCTTAAGTTCTGCAACAACACATACATCATCACTATAAAGAGTACTTTGGTCATATTACCCAAGAGAAATCTTTTTAGGCGTGAATTTCTAGGGAGTTTTGAGTGTGCTTGTCAGGAAACACTACTCCCATTATCCCATTATTAATTTCAATTCATGTAACACAGAGTATGTCAGGTCGCTCTCGACCGTGCAATCATCATCTCTTTCGTAAATCATTTTATGTTTGCCACTGTTGTGTTTAAGTTTGACAGTATATGCATAATGCAGAAATAAATAGAAGCTTACCCTCAATACGGTCATGCACCGCCTCTGGGTCTGGCTCTGCCACTATGTAGGCTCTCTCTTAGGCCTATGGTTGTATTACAGAATGCTGATAGCTCAGGGTTGCGGACATTGTCTGACCATATGTCTAGTTTGTCCACATGTATAACAAGTCGGTCGTCCGCTCGGTGATATCGAGGTTATTATATTGTGTGCGACCTATGTCCTTTTAATCGCACGCATTAATATATGCCTCCCCTCTATCCCTGTCTTGGCGCCTCTCTGCCTCGGTCGCTTGATGCCTATAGAATATGTTATAACATATGCATACCATGAAATGGTCGATAAATGAAGCTGGACAACAAGATAGGTGAAGCCATGATGCTCGGAGGCATGAATGGACATCTACTCGTCATCGTGGGTACAAATGGAGGAGTTTGTAAGTGGTGCACTATTGTGGTGGTTGGTACTGCCAGTCCAGATTTACTAGTTCCCTCGTTCATTCTAGTACATCCCATACCTCTCTTCCTCTTCCTATTTTTCTTTGTAGAAGCGGGTGTAGCGTCAACCGTAATCATTGCTAGTACTGTCACGGGAAGCATCTCTGGTGAAATAGGTATTGCCGATAATATAGGTGGCTCGGGTGCTCGCAGTTTGGTGGTGGTAGTAACTAATACAATCAGAGTCTCGGATGCTTGAAGCACTGTTGTAGTAGTCGCGGCAGGGGTAACTAATGAAAGCGTAGAAAATCGAGTCATCAGTATAATAAGCTGGTTCAACTGGTGTCCTTGAGCAGTAACTTTGTCAGTCCAATTTCGCATGTCATCAGTAGTAATAATAGTAGTCTCAGATGTCAAAGGTATTGATCGTGGCTGCAAGTATAACGGCTCGATTGTAGTAATAGTGTGGCCAACTTACGTTGACTACGGATATCGTTCTTAGGGAAAGGTTTATGTACTCAATATTACCTAGTCAAGATTACTCTATTGCTAAGGAAATCCTTTTTAATTTGTTTTTAAACTAAACTAATCTAATCTAACAAATCAATGTAAATTACTTTTAAACTCTAATATTAAGAATATCTTAGTTCACAACTTCATCTAGGTAATGAAATACTAAGCTTTTCAACTCATTTTACTTCTTTATTACGTGTGCGTAATGCTTAATTAGAATAGACAGATTTCCTTCAAATCCACTTTAACCCATTGTTGTGATGGAAAATATTCCAATATGCAAACTAGAACTCCACCCATCGGTGTGAATAACGTAAGCTCCATTTTGCTTTAAGTTCCAAATCTTTAAATTCATAATCAATTATGTTTACTATCTGTGCCTCCCTAATCAATAACTATCTCTCGACTTTATGTATTTTACGGTTATATCGTCCATATCCGGCTTAAAAGCTTTAATGGCCATGATAACTTCTAAAACCTAATATCAACAAACACATGATCAAGATGTTCGTAGCATTATGCTCAGAATCAATACAAATTCTAACCATTGCACTTTTAAACTTTACAATCTATTCATGTTTATAGCATAACATTCATACCATATGACCCATTGATCCCTAAGATTAATGAACTATTCACACTTCATTGAAACAAACATGTACATAGTGGTATTTATTGCAATCAAAGATTAAATGAATAACTTCAATTAAATCAATAAAAATAATACCCGAATCACCACACGTGAGTCTTCAATGTCTTCTCTTCCACATATCTTCTTAATACTCAAGAATAAAGTAAACCTATGCTACTATATGATAATGGTTGCTAATGGGTGGTAATGTATAGGTTTACCATGTTCTGATACTTATTTATACTCCTAAGACATGTTTGAAAATAATTAGAAACCCTATTAGACAATTTAACATGAAATAGAACTTTAACTTTCTATTTTCTTTAGTATCAGTGTTGTCTGCAAGTGGTCTAGCGCTGTGTGTACAAAGCCACGGCCCCATGGCAAGTTTGGCCACTATGTGTGTTTTTTCCTTATTTTATAGACTTAGAGCCCTTGGTATCCTGTCCTGGCGCTGTCTCTTGTCACCAACGGCGTTGCCATTGCGCGGCCCATCCTGACTTCTTTTACTCTTTGCCTTGGTCTCCCACTTTGTGCCTTAATCTCTCACACTGTGCCTTCATCTCCCCAAAGCATCAACCATCATTGCTATGATGACATCAACCTTTCTTTTTTTGTGTTTTAGCTCAGTTTCTCCACAAATTCCCCTATTTGTCTCCTTTATGCCTTGTATACCTGAAAATACATAAATACCGTCAATCAGAGCTCATTTCGGGATGTTTAAGCTAATTATACTACCAAACTAATACTATATATAAGTCCAAATAATCACTTATCAAATACCTTCAAACTTAGGATTTTGCACGTCCCGAGCAAAAGTGTATTTATTAAGTATTCTAACTACTCTTATCATACTAATTCATATTCATTTTATATCTTTCATGGAGTATCCTTTATTCCAAATAAGTTCAAGTTAATAATCAACTCAAGAGTTTTTCTTTGCAAAAACTTATATTTCAAAACATGTAGCTTTAACAACAAATACAATTTACTTTCAATACTTTGGAGTTGATCACAACCAAAACCATTTCTACTCACAAGTTCGTTTCACCCTGACACTCAAGTTGCAAGTGCACAATCTTATGATTTCTCATTAAACTCAAAAATTCACAAATAAGCATAGATCAAACAAATTTTGGTAGACTTTAGCACTTTCAAGAGTCTTTAAGACTTAATATAGTTGGAAAGAAAAAATAACTCAATTAAGCTACTAGTACTCGAGCTAAATCTTTTATTTGAAGAGTTTTATTCTAACTTTCGCCTTTATATTCTTTATTTTTATCTATTTATTTCTTTTCTTCTTCTCCTTATTTTTTTAATCCCATGGTCCGTGCTCCTTTTCCTATGGATTCCATTTTTTATCACTTTTTTTCCAACCAATCAAGTTTTTTGCTATATTTCATGTAGAACTTGTTGGACTATTTTTTTTCTTTCTTTTTAAAACTCTTGTTATCACTTCTCACTTTCACTTTATCAAGTAAGTTAATGTAACGGCCCACAATTTCTAATCGTGTTTAATTCCTTAAACATGATCACCGACCCGTACTGTAGGACCCACATCGTGATATACATGCATACCGAGGCATGTTGCCGAGGTATATTTTATATTTTTTGTGATGCTTTCCTAGTGTAATGTATTTATGTAGACTATTTAAGTCATTCTACCCATTTGTAGGTGTCGAGACGTGAGCGGGGACAAGCCTCGAGATGCATGCAGTCGTGCGACCGGTAGAGTGACATGATAAGTCTTTTATTTAAAATAAATGAATTAATGAAACCAACTTCATTACTCCATAAGTCTATGGTGGTTAATTTTATCAATTTAAATAGCCTAAGTGGTAACTACAACATAATACATAAATCAATAATCCTTGATATACCTGGACAAATGCGCTAACACAAGATGTCATGAGATGTGAGTGCACTTTTGGTGTTAATGTAAGTGTTGTAGTGATGGTAGGAGTGATTGTGAGCCATTAGATCTCATAAAGAATGAATGGCCAAGAATTAAGGAATAGGTTAGTATATATATATATATATATATATATTATACTATACACCTTCTCATCAACATGCATGACAAGCAAAAGAGAAAAAAATAGGGCTGGAGTGTTTTAATGGCTGGTTTGCTCTCAAGTTGGTGAAAGTAGGATCAAATTCTTCAACTCTGAGATAAATCAAGTTCATGCCATCAAACTAGGAACCATAGGTAATGATTTCTACATTTTCTATGCTTTCAAATTTTGAGGAAATGAGCTAGGTGATAGAGTTTTCTTGTTCTAAAGGTATTTGAAACTCTAATTCATTGACTCATAAAACTTATTGAAACAATGATTTGAGTTCCAAGCCCAATTTTCGAATTTTGAAGTTTTGGTAAAATTTGGGATTTTCAAATGAATGCATGTTTAAATTTGATGAATTGAATGAATTATAGAAGTGCCTAGTGCATGTTGTTGATTGGAGGTTGTTATGGACCCTTGGTGGAGGAGAGCGAAGGATCCGGGGCGTTGGAGAATGCATAGACGTCCAAGAAACCATAATTCTACACTTGCAAAATTTTGGGTTATGCAACGTCTAGTGCGCTATGCTCTCTGGGAAGCACGATAGATGTTCTTGGCACCTAAGTGTTGTTCGACAAGAAGAACACTAGCGCGCTAGAGGTTTCCACCAAGCATGCTATGTGGGTTTTCCTAGCACGCCACCGAGGCTCTGGGCAGAAATTTTAAGATTTCTAAAAACTCATTAAACCCAATTAAACCATTTTGAAACCAAAACCTAGCAACTCTAACCAGCTCTAAAACATATCAAACAACTCTAGAAAATTAAGGTGAGGTCTTGGGAGTTCGGGAACGCGTTTTAGGGTGTCGGGAGGTCGAATAAGCTAGGATCAGCTTTGTGACTTGTAAGTAAAGTTGTGAGAATTCTTTACTTCATTTCATTGACTCTTATCGATTTATAATCTATTTGTAGACATTTGCTACTTGTAATCTCATATCATATTGTTCTTGCTTCTATTCATTATTGGATATTGTTAACATGATGCCTTATGAAATACTTCATTGCTTCAAATGTCTAAGCTTGATGATATTCTTGACATATAGTTGATCAAAAACATGCTATTAGGATATGTTGTAATGGATTTGACTTGTACTCTATTTCCTTGGGCTTTGTAGCTTAACTAGTCTTGAAATCCAAGAGACTTAGGACTATTAATCCTTGAAAACTAAAGTAGGGATTATCTAGTGTTCATTGCTCAAGAGATACGCGGTTCACAGGGACTTAAATCTACTGGGGTTCCGGTACTCACCACTACACTTGCACGGTACACGGGGTATGTGACTCGTGGTTGTCGGCAAGAATGAGATAGATGATTTATACGTATAGAGCACAACTCCGCCATTTGAGGATTGATAGAATCTATGAAATATGTAGAGAAAAACTTCATATAGTAGTGGAAAAGGCTAAGTGATAGTTATCACCGCTGACCGGACGTAGATCATCTCTACTTAGCCTGTGTCAGTCTATACATTTTTAACTGTGGTATTTACATGCATTACTTGGTTCAACAACTCTTCTTTTACTTTATGCTTTTAAATACCTTTCGTTCGCTTTGGGAATGTGGTATAGAATTCTCCAGTTATTACTTAAATATCGGTATACTCACCGTCTAGTTTGTGACGGTGGGTGTAGGTTCGTCGAGCAGCAGGAGGCCAGGAAAGGAGAAGATCGGCGAATTTCCTTGAGCATTTCGGCGACTCTCCTGCCTAATTTAATGTATGACTCGACTTTTGTTGCATTACTTATGTTTATGTCTTTCTAGTACATATTGGGGTTTTGTATATTGGGTTGAGAGAATAGACTCCCTGACTTATCACTTGACTGCCATTTTATTTACTATATTTTGATGTTTATATCTATGTGATGGTTTTTCCTTGGTTTTCCACACTTAGGTTTGATTATATTGCTTTCACATAATTGTTAGGACTTTCGCTGAAATAATTTATAGATGTTAAAGCAAAATCTTAATTCACTCCGAAACTCAATAATGATGTGACATATGTATTACTTATCATGAATGCATTTAATGAGGAGAATAGGACAAAAGGCTGACTAATACGTAGTTAAGTCCTACGTGACTGAGATTATGGCTTAATTACAGGATTAGGCCGAGCGGTGCCCAGTTTAGGAGAAGGGGCCGTCATAGTTAACTTTATCTTTTTAATTAAACATGCGTATTTCTTCACTTCTTAGTACTAAGTCTTTATTTGCTTTTTATTATCAAGTAAGATTCACACTTATTATATAACTTTTTAGAGATCTAACTTTTTCCACAAGAAGTGTTCTAGTATTCCCCTTGCTTTTGTTTCAAGCTCATGGTCTTCCCTAACTCTAAGTTTTTAATCATGAAATTATACTGTTGTTTCTACGTTTCATATTTTCTTCAAAAATTTAAATATATTCTCATGAGTTTCATTTTAACAAGGCACTTGTATCTTACTCATTCTCAATTAAAAGTATAAAATTTGCAAATGTACTAATTATTCATTACATAGTACAACATATAACCTGATCTATACTACCTAAACACATTCAAATAGTCAGTAAATGAAATAGAATACACTAACATACTTTCCTCTTTAGCTGCTTTCAAAAATAAAATTTAACAATCATACCTGCATTGTTTATTCTTATTTCATCATTTCTTACGACTTCCCATAGTGTACTGTTGATGCCCCAAACTTAAACTAAATCTTGTCATCATTGTTTGGAAATAAGTCTGAAACATGAAAACTCTAAAACACAAATACATATAAAAATCACAAGATACTAATAATGCAAAAACATAAAATTTAAACAACTAAATAAGTGACAAAATATCCCAAACATAAAGGTCATCAGTATCAATGTATCTATCATCTTCCCAAGGACTAAAAAAAACCTAAGACTCTAACATCAGGACTGCGCATCATCATCATCATCATCATCATCATCATCATCATCATCATCATCATCATCAGCATAGGATGGTGTCAAAGGACGCACCACCCTTTTGCTCTACACCATATCTGGATCAAACACATAGTTTGGTCCTGCTGGAAAGTCAAAATACCTATCAATAGGTCTCATCTATATGCTCCTCTCTTATCTAGTTATGTCCCTCTGATGATCTGTAAAAAACATGAAGTTCCGCTGTCCATTCAGTCAGTCTTGCATTCTCCTCTGCCTATCCTACTCATATCTCAACAAGGCTTCCTGATGCTGAGCCTTGTCTTCTCGGTACTGCCTCATCATCTTAACAATCCACTGCCTCTGCTGCCGTGGAGTCAAGTCCTCTAGTGGTGGTACTGGTGGCTGTGGTAGAGGAGGTGGTGAAAAACCTCAGGACCATCCAAGTCCTGTTCTCCTATAAGTAGGTCTGCAAATTCGTAGCCCTCACCAAATCTCTGCTGGAGTCCCATATTTTCTCATCGTTTAAGGTTCCCTACCATGGTAATAGGGAAGGAAGGCTGGGGTCCACACCAGTAAAATTAGGAATAGTTGGGCCATCGACTATAAACAACGACACTACTGGAAGGCAGCCCAGATTTTAATTTATTTTTGGTATTTATTTTTAGTTTTATTTTTGTTAGTTTAATAATCATATCTCTCAATTTTAAGTCATGACTATTTGAAGTATCACCGCAAGGAATTTCGCTCGGACATCCCAGTCAAGTAAGTCTAGAACCCTAAATTTCCAATCTCTACTATGTTAATGATGTCGTACCCCATGCTGTGTGTTCAAACTCATGGCGCTAGGCTAAAACCCACGACGTCGTAGGGAGGCCAGTGCAAATATACTTTAAGTGACCGCGCCATCTGTGACGCCACGAGAATACACATATGGTGCCACGGACGGTGCCAAATGCGTTCCTTTGGACAAAACTTATTCTCACCATGCAGTCCATGGTGCCGTGTTGACGCTGTGTGTTCAAACCCACGGCGTCAATGTCAGGCTTATAAAACAATGGGTCATTTTCAGAAAATGAAGCCCATTAATTTTGGAACTTGTTCCTCTTGCCAAGCCCTAGACTGATCTCAAGCACATTCTCAACCAATTTTTTATTTCTCCTAAGTTTAAGTGAGTATAAAAATCCATAACCCTAGCTCAATCCAACATATTTAGAAATTTGAGAGTTTGTTTGAACCTTCTAGGGTTTAGTGAGATAAAAGTGGATTTTTGAATAACTTTGGCAAATCGACTATCAAAGGATCACCCGAACACAATACCACTAGGCATTAGACGCTGAAAACTCTCTCGGAAAAAGTAAATCTTCAATATTTTGGTTTAGCGTTGATAAGTTTGAGTTAGTGGATATGAATGAGAATTTAAGGATTGATTAAATCGTTTTGCTAATAATTTCAAAATTGATATAATGAAATTGTGTTTAGGTCTTAGTGATTCGAATATTTGGTGAAAACGACATACCATTGTATTAGGAAATTCACGGCGAGGTCTAGGGGAGGAGTGAGCACATCGGCGTGGGTAGCTCGGGTAATGCGAAAGGAGCATCGACTTCTAAGGGACCTCCTAGACCATTCAAATCTAAGAAGTTCTTGGATAAGGAGGCCAATGATAATTACGAGAGTGACTCGCGAAAAAAGAGGATTTATGGAAGAAAGGGGAATCTAAGAAGTTCTTGGATAAGGAGGCAACTCCTCACTAGAGATTATATGAGAGAAGGAATTCGAGAGGCTCAAAATTATGTCAAGAACTCTATGCCAACAGTTACAGGACATAAGAGGAAGAGCCGATAAAGGTTTAGGGAGTCATGGTGCACTATGATAAGGATTCCATCAATGAGTTCTATGACTCATTTATGAACAAAGACTTCAAGACAAACTACCCACACCGGGTATACGATCACCCCTTTACTGCTTACTCGTATGACTGGATCGTCGAAGTCTTTGTGATTCCAGGGTTACAGACGTAGAAGAGAAATGAGAACAACGTCCACCTTTAGTTGACCAAGGAGAACATCAGAAGGTCTTCAAAATGTGGAACTACTTCATCTAAGCATCTCTCCTCTTGAGCAAGCAAGACAATGATGTTCACCGCCTGCAAATGGGACTTTTGTATGAGATTGTTATAGGAGGATACATCAACGTAGGCCATGACATCTATAACTGAATCCAGGAAGCCATGATGACTAGCAGGAACACCGAATTCCCTTTTCCCCTGCTGATCACATTATTATGCATATAGGTTGGGGCACCACTCGGGGGTAATGACATGGACATTAGTCCCCAACTAACTTTGGATGTGTATTTCTTTGATACACTAGGACCGTCAAAATGGAGATATATGAATTTAAAGGACGAAAGAGAGAATGCTGAAATACAACAGGCGCAACAGGGACAAAAATAGGCACAACAAGAGATTGATCAAGAATCTCAAGGTGGAAGGGATGAGTTAGATAAGGAAATGAGGGCTGAGGAGGCCATAATACATAACCTTAATTTTGCAACAGGGTACGAGTATGATGGGCCTACTTTCAATTATGAGGAGCTCACTGGTTCTCCCGTACCACCACCAATCCCTCCTTAACCATGACCTCCACCACTAAGCTTAGATTCTCATAGTTTTGACGAGTACAACCATCAGTATCTGGCTAACATGACTCAATATCAGCCTGACAAGGTTTAGTATCAACAGGATAGGATGAAGAGCTAAATGAATCTTGTTGCTGTGGTGCAACATTAGCGGGAGTTGGCAAGATATCAACACAGCCGACACCTTCGCCCTACTGACATGACTGTTAACTTCCCTACCGACCTTAATATCTTTATGGATGATGGCGAGGTTGTTTTGAGTACCATTGAGAGACTCCTCACACCTACTTTTGATTGAGTTTCAAGATCTGGCAATGTTGATGACGACGCCCATAGTTAGATTTTGAGAAGAGAGCGGACTTCATAAACTATCTTATATTTTTCAGTATTTTGAAACAGTTTGTTTAAATTTAAGTTTGAATGCTATCTTTTAACAAATGCACTTGACTTGTATTATCTATCTATTTATGTGGTTTTTCTAGCTTAATTTAAACCTTGAGGACAAGGTTTAGAATAAGCTTGGGGGTAGGAACTAAAGGGAGAGAATTTTCAAATAAAGATTTGTAGGTATAATCGTTAAATTTTTTATTTTTGCAACTTCACAGGAATCATGTCAGTATTCTTCCCTTTTTTTTTCTTTCCATCTTTTATAGAGTAAAAGTAAAACTTTTCTTTCAATTATAAGAGCAAAAAACATGGTCAAAATGTTTACTTCCAAAAATTTGAAGAAGTAGAAGAGATTTTTTCACCTACTTGACAACATAAATAGAAACTTTAAGTAGGTTGAGTCATAACTAGAGACCAAAGTAGGTAGGTGGTCAAATTAACTCAGCAGAAGAATTCAAATCTCTAGGATTTTGAAACTAGGACTAACCTACTTGGAGTATAATTGTTAAAGATCTAGCATTTGTAAGGGGAAGAAGTAGACTTGTTTACTATTGTATAAAATATGGGCCTGATTATTCTGCATTGGAAAGCTACCTTAATTCTTAACAAAAGTGAAAAGTGCTAACATGACTTTTAGTAGAGAGTCCCATAAGTTCCACAAGAAATGGAGCAGGGAGCTTGATGGTTGGAAAAATATATAGAAATCGATATGCGCAGGAAGTGGAGCAGGGACCGTACAATAAAAAACCATCATTAAGTAAGAAAAATAAGGATCTCTAATGAGAAATAAGGCGAAAGTTCATAAAAACTCATTTAAAAAGATTTAACTCGAGTGCTTGTAGCTAGAATTAAGCGGATTTCCAATGCCAATGATTCAAATAATAGCCCACCCTTAAAATAAGAATTATGGACCCTTGTGAATGTAAAAATATGCAAATAAGAAAAAAGCGGTGGTAAAACCTATTTAAAAGAATCCACCTAATAAAGAGACTAGTTGGATCTACTATTTTGGTAAAGAGATCTAGAATAACTATGAGTAAGTTCAGTATGCTTCAAGGTTTGAAAGAATGTTGTCTCGAGAGGTAACTAAGTTTAAGTAACCAAACTTGCCATCAGAAATTCCAAGTTTCTTATTAAACAAATTAACTAGGTTTGGAGTGAAAGGACTCCATCATTTTGCAAAGTGGATATAAAGTCTTTAAGGTAGTATCACTGAATCTTGTCATAATGTGTTTAGTTGTTATAGTCAGATAACACTTTACTCGGGACGTGCAATATTATAACTTTGTGGGTATTTGATAAGTCATTATTTATGCATTTTTTCAAAGGTGTTTTGCTATGTAAATCATGTCCAAAGTTGGGGTTTATGGCTCTATATGTTTACTTTGGACATTTACAAGGTATTTGAGCATTTGTGCATCATTCGGGTAAAATCAGGAAAAAAGTCAAACATCGATCAAAGTTCTGCAAAACTAGCATCGTGTAGTCATAAGGGCCAGCACCACAATATACTAGATGCCATCACTCAAGGCGTCAGCGTGAAATACACACACGACATTAGAATTGAATGGACGACGTCAACTTTACAAGGGACAACGTTACCCATGACACCTGGTTTAGAAATAGAAGTTTCAGATCGACTTGCTACACTAGATTTTCTATATATTAACATACCACCATCTAGCGCTGTCCCACATTACGTCGGTGATCGTTAAACTGTTAGTATAATGGCTTGATTGTAGTAATAATGTGATCAACTAATGTTGATTATGGATATCGTCCTTATAGAAAGGTTTATATTGACTTGTTCACTTAGTTAAGTTCACTTTATTGCTAAGAAGAACTTTTTTTAGTTGGTTTTAATTAAACTACTCTATTCTATAAAACAACGTAAAATAGCTTGTACTCTTATATTAAGAAGAATCTTAGTTCACAACTTCATCTAGGTAATGAATTACTATGCTTTCATAACTCGCTTCCTTCATCTCATTATGTGTGTGCAATACTCAATTAGAATAGACATATTTTTTTAAGATTCATTTTAACCCACTATCATGTTAGGAAAAAATCCTTATGTGCAAACTAGAACTCCACCTATCAGTGTGAATAATATAAGTTCCACATAGCATTAATTTCCAAATCTTTATATTTGTAACCACTTAAGTTTACTATCCGTGTCTCCCTAATCAATAACTATCTATCGATGTTATATATTTTATGGTTGTATTGTTCCTATCCAGCTTAAAAGCTCCAATGGCCATGGTAACTACTAAAACCTTTAATAAACAAATAAGTGATCAAGATGTCCATAGCATTACGTACATAATCAATACAAATTCTAACCATTGTACTTTTAATCATTATAATCATCTCATACTTCCTTAAGCATAACATTTATACCATAGAATCCATTGATCCCTAAGATAAACAAACTACTCACTCATTATTGAAATCAACATACATATCATGGTATTCATTGCAATCAAAGATTAAATCAAATAAATTCAATTAAATCAAAGAAACAATACCGAATAACCACAAGTTGAGTTTTCAATGTATTCTCCTCGAAAACTCTTCTTAATACTCAAGAACAATGTAAACTATGCTATTCTATGTTTATTGGTGGTAATGTATGATATTGGGTGAGTTCACCACTTCTAGTACCTATTTATACCCTTTAGACTCTTAAGAATATAATTAGAAACCATAATTAACAATTCCAATCGAACTTGAATTCTAAACTTTCTATTTTTTTTTATGTCCCGGTGCTGTCAATAAGTGACTCATGTTTGTGTGTTAAGCACCACAACGTCGCCACATACTTTGGCCTTTTTGTGTGTGTTTTCTCCATTCAATTAGCTCGACGCCCTGTGTATGTTGTCACGATACCATGTGTACAACCCCATAGCGCCGCCACTGTGTCACCTCACCTTTTTCTATTTCTTGGTCTTCAAGCCTTCTCCACACCTTGCACCCACGCCTTGTGATTTCTTCCCACAGCGTCAAGCCTCCATGCCAAGCCGTTAAATGTGTATTCGTGCTTTTTATCCTCTTTTCATCATGATATCACTCCTTTATATCCTTTATACCTTGTATGTCTGAAAACACATAAATACCATCAATTAGAGCTCATTCCAGGATATTTAGACTAAATTTACTACTAAACTAACTCTATATATAAGTCTAATTAAACACTTATCAAATACCCCCAAACTAAGGATTTTGTACGTCCTGAGCAAAAGTGTATTATACTAAGTACTCTTACTATTACTACTTATAATACCTTACTCAATTTACATAGTTCATGGAGTATCCTTTAATTCAAATAAGTTCAAGTTAATAATCAACTCAAGAATTTTTCTTAGCAAAAACTAAATTATTCAAAAACATGTAGCTTTAATAACACATATAATTCACTTTTGAAACTCAAAAGTAGTTCACAACCAAAACCATCACTATTCACAAGTCTATTTCATCTCAACACTTAAGTAGCAAGTGTACAACCTCATAATTTCTCATTAAGCACAAGAATTCACAAATAAGCATAGATCATACTAGTTTTGTACACTTTCATACTTCAAGAGTCCATAGGACTTAACATATTTGAAAAGAAAACTTAACTTAACTAAGTTACTTATACTCAAGCTAAATCTTTTCATTTGAAGAGTTTTAATCTAACTTCCGCCTTTCGTTCTTTATATATATCTTTTTTCTTTTTTTTTTCTACTCATATTTTCTAGTTGTATGGTCTCTGCTCCTTTTCCTACGGATTTCGTCTTTTCTCACTCTTTATGACCATCAAGTTATCTCATCCTTTTCCTGTAAAACTTGTAGAACTTTTTATTTTATTTAAAACACTTGTTAGCACTTCTCACTTTCACTTTATCAAGCAAGTCTTAACTTCAACTTTTCGTTAAACACCATGCATATTTTTTCCCTTTTTAGTATTTAGTCTTTATTTACTTTTATACTCAAGTAAGATTCATACTTATTATAGAATTCCTTAGAGATTCAACTTTTTCCACAAGAAACGTTCCAGTATTATTCACGCTTTTATTTCAAGTTCATGGTCTTCCCCAACTCTAGGTTTCTAATAATGAAATTATACTATTGTTTGATACATTTCTTTTTTTTTTCAAAACTTTGATAACACTCTCTTGAGTTTCATATCAATAAGATACTTATATTCTTACTCATCCTCAATTAAAGGCATGAACTTTGTAAATGAATTATTCATTCATTACATATTACTGTATATAACCTAATCTATAATACCTATACAAATTCAAGTAATAAGTAAATGAAAAAGATACACTACCATTCTTTCCTTTTTAACTTATTCAAAAATAAAATATTACGATCATACCTGCCGTGTTTATCCTTATTTCATTATTTCTTACCACTTCCCATAGTTTAGTGTTGATGCCCCCAAACTTTAACCAAACCTTGTCCTCAATGTTTAAAAATAAATCAAAAACATAAAAAACACTAGACACACAAACATGATATAATAACAAAACATAAAAATGCATAATTATAAAACTTGAACAACTAATAAAGTAACAAAATATCCCTCTAACTCCTTGATGCTCTTGTGAATAAGCCGCATATGTTGAGACTTCTCTATTCTGATGAAATGTCACCCAGTAAATGGTCTTTCCTACACATTTAGCACAAAACTTTCAAAAGTTAGAAAAATACTAAATTGTTTGGATTTTTCTAACTAATAGAAATAAATAAATGAAATTTAAGAACCCCTGGGCTGCCTCCTTATAGCGTTTTTTTTAACGTTATTAGTCCGACGTTTTTTCACTTGTTTAGTCTGAGTCTAAATTGTGATACTCCATTTGTTGGTCAAAGATAACGATATCTATCCCGTTCGTATGTACTTCTTGCCCTTCAATAAAGATAATCTTCTTGCTATCATCATCCTCCTCGATACTCATTGTGATCATTTTCTTCCTTGTATGCAAGACTGCATCGGCAGTGTTCAAGAATAGCCAACCTAGTATCATAGACACATCATCATCTATATATTGATCCATAACTTGAAAATCAGTGATAAATGTGAATCTACCATTTTTAATATGCACATTCAAGACTCTCCCTATCGCTGGTACCAAGTTACCATCAACTACTTGTAAGTATGTTATATAAGGACGATCGATCTTCAAATCTGCTTGTAACATGTCATTTATAAGCATTACATTAACTGAGGCTCTCGTATCACACAAGATGTTTCTAAATCGGTGCCCATCAATGCTCAATGGTATGCATATATCTCCAGGATCTCTTTTTTTAATTAGTTGAAGTCTCGGTGTGAACTTGAATTTCAATTTCGGCTTTTTTGGAACAACAATGATGCTATTTCCTTTCAGTGCTTTTTCAGAAGGTCTTTCATCTTGTTGCTTAACTCTTCATTGTTTCTTTCCCTTCTTATTATTCTTCAAGGTATTGATCATTTGTTACTTGAATCCTTCAAGTTGATCTTGCCTAACTTCCGTTCTTTTCTCATGTATAACTTCAAATTTTTCATAGCCAAAATGTTGACTATAATGGCCTGTTTTATTAACGCCATTAATTATTGTGTAAATCTAGATTAGGATGCCAGCTCAGATCCACGTAGATGTCGTAGATAGCCTAGGACACACATCGACTTAGGTACACTAGCTATTTATCTGTTGATTACTTATTTGCGATGCATGCTTATGAGTTTATTCGTTAATACAATTTATGTTTTTATTGTTATATCGTGCGAGATTGTGTGACGGGTATTCGCTTCGTAAAGCATGTCGATATGGGTATCGGGAAGGCGAGTAGTTGAGGGTTAGTGAGACCACAAATGGGTCAATTACGTAACCAATTACATTAACCATATGATAATTGTACATAAGTCAAGTTAATCAAATTAGTTTGAAAACATATGCTTATGGTTTGTTTGTAAATATAGTGGGTGGAACTAAACTTGCATGTAATTATTTTAAAAGATCATGTGCAAAATGGGAAATGTATTATGCCTAGTGTATGTGGACCAATTGGTGACTAGTTGCATGCTAAGTGTCACATTCAAAAATGACAAGTGGTTGCTACTAGAGATGTAATGAGTTATGTGTTGGAAAAATATTAACCTTAGATGTGTCTTGAGATAACCACTTGAGGATCTAAATAATGAATAATTACTTAAACCCCAAGTTTCCCATTTCTCTCTCCTTTGAACAAAAAGAAAGTAGAGAGGAGAGAGAATGTGGTGCTAAGAGGAGAAATAGAAGATAGGTGAAGGATTTGGTAACTTTGTGTGAAATTGTTGGAATTTTTGGGAATCCAAGAGAGGTAGAATAAGAGTGATGACTCCATTAAAGCCATATATATGTTCTTCACCAAATCTTGATAATGCATGTTCTAAGATTGTTGTTCTTCATGGCTTTTGGTGTATAGAGGGTCCATAAGAGTAGAAGGACCCTCAATGAGTAAGAACCCCTTATCGGGGAATCATTTTTGAAGATATTGTTGTTGTTGGGTAGTGATTATGTGAGGAAGAAGATAAATAGTAACTTTATGGGAAAGCGGATTCGGTGTCTTTTGCCTATATTTTAGCCCATTTTATTGCATGATAATGAAAAATGAGGTGCAAATTAATTTTGGGAGGATTATATAAGTATGAAGGCCGAAAGGGTCGAGACTTTAAGAAGAATAATGATATTTTTTTGAGTTTTTTTTACCATATAGAGTGTTTTGCCCAGAAAGCATACTCAAAGTTATGAGCATACTCAAAGTTTCAAGTATGTTGAATCTTTGAGTAAGCTCAAACATTGAGTAGACTCAACTTTTAACTTGCTCAAACCTTCAGCATGCTCAATTCTTACTAATTAGGTTAAATGACTTGAGCTAGCTTTTAACTGATCTAAAAGACATTCTAAACACCCTTTAATGACCCCATAGGGCTAAGGGACCGTAGTACAATGGTCTGGAAAGAGTATGGGCGCATTTAGGGCGTGTTCGTGAGAGTTGGAGTGTGAGATTGAGGTTTGTAAAACCCATAGGGACATCACTTGAGTATTTAATTATTTTTTGTATATTGCTTCTGTTCATTCTTGCATATCATTCTATTCCGCTCTATTTTGGATGGTTGGTTGAGGTTACTCCTACTAGAATATTCGTTGTGTGTTTATGACACGCTAGGCTGTAGCACGTGTAACCAATCCCTCGGTGAATTATGACCCAAGCTTTTGACTGGTGCACGTGTCCGTGAAGCGTAGGTTTAGTCTAATCACCACGAGGAACTAAGTGAAAGAGTAGTGAGGGCACCCACTGAAGGGATCGTTGGGATCCAAAGTATAGTCTAGTCTAACCAGGATGAGCACACATTTTGTTTATCCACTTGTTATGTATGCATGCGTTGATCCATTTACAGTTGCCTATTTATATTTTCACATATTTATTTAACATTTTATTTGGCTTCTTATTTACTTAAATGCTTAGTGAATTTCCTTGGGATTTTACTTACTGGACTCGTCATCTGCCTTTTTGTGATGTCGAGTGCAGATCCTAGTACCAATAGAGGCAAGGGGATCTTAGGTGACTACATCTGATTGCCTGCCATCGATGACCTACTAATATGTGTTTATTTTGATATTTTGCTTATTTTGGGTATTTGGGAGATTGGAGTGCCACTGTACATGTATATATACAGTCTTATATACAGAGTACTTTTCTTGGTTTTCCACAATAGGACATGCTCATATGAATGATGCTATATACTATAATGAACTTTATGATTTACTTACTCTAATTAAGACTTCCACTACTTTATTGTTAAATGTGATTAACTGTTAACTTGTAAAACATAAACTACTAGCACGGCTAGGACTTGAATAAGCTACAAATAGTTGAACTTCTGGAAATAAATTATGAAAAATATGAATAAAAAATCAATTTAACTAATAACACATAAGTGGACATGAATATTGAGACATGCGATGGACGGGCAGGTGCCGGATACGTGTAGCTAGCCCCACCAGGTGAGAAGCACATGAGACGATGACACTTTGGGGTAGCCTTGGGGTATAGGGCTGCCACACTTGGTATCAGAGAGAGGTCGATGGAGCCTAGGGGTGAAGCGTTATTTGTTCTTTAACCTAATACCAATGTCACAGTTGATATCAGATCCAAGTTCAAGGAATTTGGGAAACTTAAATGAAGGAGCTTAAAACTTAATGAACAAACTTTAGATGTGGAAACCCGATAATATTTCCTTAGAACCATACTTGGGAAGTGATGTGAGAAAGGTAGAGTTATGGTTTATATACGTGTTATATTTTCATTATATATATGATAAATATTTATATATACTGAGCCTGATCCGGTGCACGCTTCTCGATGTAGATCATGGATGGATAGTCGACTACGCATTAAGAGACTGGACAAACTAGCGATGCAGCTAGGGATTCATTTATCATAACGAGTGTGGAGGACCAACTTAAAGCCCAGGAGACTCAGATGGCTGAGGTACTCCGACAATTACTAATACAGGATATCGCACTTACAACACTCGCTACAGTTATGGTTACAGCACAGTGGTAGTTACAACATCCATAGGGATAGCCATCGCCCCTGCTGTCCCACATACATCGATTGATGGAGCAGCTACGGAGACACGGGAAGAGGGAGCTACATCAGTTGTCATTCCACTAGAGACTCCGACTCCTACTCCCTTACCTACGACTACAAAGTAGTTGACTACCACTACTGTTACTGCTCAATCAGGATTTGTTTTGCTCCATAAGAAAATATTTTAAGAGAGTTTATGAAGTTTTAGCTAGGTTTCTTCTACGGAGGTGGTGATACTAAGGCGGCAGGGAAATTGATAGTTTCTCATTAGCGGTTCCATGAGCTGATGATGAACGACGAGAGGGTGCATACACGTCTATTTGGAGCATGTCTAAGAGGTCATGCAACAAAGTGGTGGACCACGTATCAGGATACACACCCAGAGCCGACGACATGGGCAAAATTCAGAGAGTTATTTTATGATTAGTATATTCCCATGGAGGTTAGGTTGAGGTTGAGAGAGGAGTTTTTGGCCCTGCGATAGGATAATCGCTCACTGATGCGGTACATGGAGCGTTACCAGTACTTGTTACAGTTCTCGATGGATGTGGCAAAGATAAAGTCACTACTGATCTATTAATTTACCCGAGGTTTGGACGAGATGATTATTGAGGTAGGGGTGTCATTTGGGCTCCTACTCTACAGGACATCTATGACAGAGCATTAGCACATAAGACATTTCTAATGCAGAGATAGGGAAGGCGTATTACTAGGAATGAGGTACAAGCGAGACAGAGTTCTTAGTTAGATTAATGGCCGAAGAGACAAATGGATCATCAGACAGGGGTATGAGGGATGATAGATAGGACAGGGACCGCAAAGATGATCATCGGGACAGTCAATTCCAATATGAGGATAGACAACGAGTTCATGCTGTGGCACCAGCACATATTCAGCAGCATAGGCAGCAGCCACAGTAGTACCAAAAGGGTAGAGATCAATGAGGACATGAAGGGGGTCAGAGAGACTAAAGTAAGGGTCAGAAATTTGGAAACAGACAAATTGATAGGCAAAAGAGGCGTATATGTCATCGGTATGGTTAAAGGGGACATTTGAGGGCAGACTATAGAGCGGTACTATCACTTCGATGAAAGCGAGATCATTCCAAAGTGAGGGCATACGCATTAGCACAGCAAGACGACGGAGCAACGAGACAACTCGTTGATGGTACGGTATGTATCCATGGTAGCCCTATGTATACTATGTTTGATTCTAGTACTTTATCAATTATTGCTGGATAAATTATTGGAGAGTTAAGATTAGTTGCACAAATACTAGGCATACACCTTGTTCTCAGTACGACCGCTAGGGATAAGATATACCCTAACCGGGTATGTAGAGACGTGATGATAGAGGTTGAGGGACATCAGTTACTGACGGATCTCCTAGTATTAGAGTTTGATGCACTTCTCAAGAATGGATTAGTTATCGCTTTATCATGCACTGATAGATTATTTTGTTAAGAGAGTTGAGTTTAACATTCCTGGGATACTGAAGTTCTCGCTAGTTGGATCCGCGAAAGACTTACCTATCACTAAGGGCCGACTAGCTACAACATAGGATATGAAGGCATATGATCTACTAGGATTGCCACCGCCACGATCGATTGAGTTTATCATCAAGCTAATACTCGGGACTCAGCCGATCGTAAGCAGATCTTATAGGATGTCACCATCTAAGCATGAGGAGGTTAGGAGACAACTTGATGATTTATTAGAAAAAAGGTTTCATCCAGCTTAGTATGTCACCTTGGGGAGCTTCAGTGTTGTTTGTGAAGAAGAAAGATGGTTCGATGAGGATGAGTATAGACTATATGAAGCATAATCAGGTGACAGTTAGGAACCATTACCCACTCCGTAGGATAGACGATTCGTTCGACCAGTTTGTTGGCACTAGGTCCTTCTTGAAGATTGATCTTCGCTCAGGTTATCATTAGTTAAGGATTCGAGAGGAGGACATCAAGAAGACCGCCTTTAGCACGAGATATGGGTTGGTCGAGTTCACATTCATTCCCTTCGGGATTATTAACGCCCCAACAATCTTCATGGATCTGATACACAAGGTCTTGAGATCATATTTTGACAGATTTGTCATAGTTTTCATCGATGATATCTTTATCTACAACATGACTTTTCACGAGCATGAGAGACATCTCAAGGCAGTTTTGACAACATTGAGAGAGCATAGGTTGTACACCAAGTTCAACCAGTGTGACTTCTGGCTGAGTGCAATGAGATTTCTTGCCCATGTCATCAGCGATTATGGTATCTCTGTGGATTTATAGAAGATTAGGACTGTAGCATTCCCTATCCTGATTAGGGCGATACTCGGCCTAAAACCCTAATTAAGCCCTAGTAACCCAGCCAGACTTAATAGAGCCAACAACCTCTCCATTTTTACATGATAAACTCAACCTGTATATCGATATCAAATAAATAATACAAAGTATACACAGTGGAAAATTAAAATTTTTTCAATATTTAAACAATGTACAAGAATACAGAGTTGATCAAAATCCTCAACCTCATTTATAAACCTCCTAATCCTGTTTATATACAACAAAATATATCAAACATTATATATATGTACAAGAAGGTTCATTACATCGTAAAGAAGATAAAAAGACACATAAATCTTCTCTTTACCCTTCGTTGAAGCACTAGGTTATGCACCTGAAATATTAAATTTTAGGTGAGCGTCGAACTTGCTCAGTAACTAAGGATTCAAAAAGCCATCAACATTCCATATAGTGATCAAGAACATTATGCAATAATAATATGCACTAATTTTAACTAACAAGATTATGAAATACATATAATTCAATAAATAACGGATGCAAGTCAAACTGTCAATGACTATTACACTGTGATTCCCATTTTATTTGTAAAATTAGGGTCGATTACCCACTGATCCTATTAATGCGATTGCTAGACCAACATATTGGCTAATGTGCTGTCTAGTCAATCCATTAATGCCCAATGGTTCTATCTAAAACCCTTAAGTGAATATGTAACCGACGCAACCTATCTAACTGAGTAGGAGTTACACATAGGTCGGGAAATCAAACCCACAACCTATATAACCCGGTCTCAATCCCAGGAGTTACTCTCGTGGATCACACTAGATACCGTTATACAATTAGTTAAAAACATCACAGTGTACATTATCCCCCATTTCAGTCCATATACTATATAAACTACATATACTAACATATCCATGGAACATTGTTAAATAAGTGAATCTATACTTACCTAAGTTTATGTTTCGTAACCAAATTCCTTAACTTTTGTGGTCATTCATGTTTTCTCGAGGATATAACACCTATCACAAACCATTTATGATCAATATAAGTCTAATACCCTATATTTAAAACCCCTAGTACAATCCCTAAGTCGTCAAGAATTTCTAATCAAATTACAACATAATTGTTATTTTCTGGGGTGGGAGCGCGCTCCTATGCTAGGTGGAGCGCGCTCCACCTTGTACTATTTTGACAGCACATAGGGCGGCAACCAGTGTTCCATCCATCTATCCTCATATCAACACCCAACACTCCTCTAATTCATCAGAGAGGACCTCTATTGAGGTAACAAACCATTTCCAATGACGAAACATCATAATTAACAGAGATATCAACATCCACTATCAAATTGAACTTCAAAAATATGAAAATGAAACTTACCAAACTGATGATCTATGGATTTCTACTCGATTAAGCTCCTCAATTCATTTTAAAATAGCTCCCTGATTGATCTCCTAAGATCAGAATATCAAATCCTCAACTCTCCCTCATTCTTTCGATCGAATTATGGAGATAATTATAAGGTTTTTAGTTTAAATATATAGATTTTCCTCGAGATACGCATCACGCTATCTCGAGATTGATCGAACGATGGATGTGCTAAGATTACATAAAATGACATACATACTGACACCATCAACACTCACGCTCATCTCAAGGCGATTCGACAATTCATATAATTCAAACCAACTTATAGTTTTTAATATATATATTTATATATCAAATATATATATATATATATATCTCATGTATTTTCTCCCTAATAAATCCATCAGACATGCTTACGAGTATTCTCGGGTGTACACATTTATTGCACAACCCCCTCATCGCACTTGGTGTATCGGCTATTTATCGTTTATTTACATTTTTTTCGATTATAGCCTTGTATATAAATTGTCTATTATACTACAACCTATAAAATTCACAAACATTCCAAACAAACATAAAACCATCATATAAACCCACATACACACTAATCGAGGTACGCCGAACTTAACCACGAGCCTAACTTGGGTTAATTAGGATTTGGATTAACACTAATCACAACTTAAGGTAACAGGTCGTTACAGTCTCCCCTATTTAAAGCAATTTCGTCCTCAAAATTAATGTAAACATAAAGTTACCTGTAGTCTCGAAGAGAAATGGAAACTGCTCCTTCGTATAGGACTCCCGCTCCCAGATTAGTTCCTTATCTCCATGAAATTGCCATTTCACTTTAACCAAATGAAGCTTTTTAGTTCTTAGCCTCTGAATTGTACTATCAAGTATTTGAATCGACTGCTCGTCGTAAGATAAGTCTTCCCAAAAATCAAATTTATTCCAGTCAATCCTTGGAGTGAACTGAGTCTTTGTCTTATGAAGCATAGACAAATGGAAGACATTATGAACTCTGGCTAGCTGAATAGGTAACTCTAACCTGTAAGCAACAAAACCAATCCTTTCCTGCACTCTAAATGGCCCAATATACCTTGGAACTAGCTTTCCCCGTAATCCAAACTTATACAATCCTTTTATAGGTGAGACTTTTAACAAGACAAGATCGTCTTTTAAAAACTCCAAAAACCTATGATGTTTATCAGTGTATCTCTTCTGTCTCAGTTGTGCTATAGTCAAACTATGGCGAATCTGCTGAATTCTCTCTATGTAGTCCTAAATCAATTTCGGCCTCAATAAAACTGTATCTCCAACCTCTGCCTCACATGCAGGTGAACGACAAGGCCGACCATAAGTGCTTTAAAAAGAGCCATTCAAATGCTACTATAATAGCTATTATTATAAGAGAACTCACACAGAGGAATGTATTTCTCTCAGTTACCACTAAAATCCAAGACACAAGCTCGAAGCATATCCTCTAGCACCAATATTAACCACTCAGTCTGTCTGTCAGTATGCAGATGGTATGCCGCACTAAGGTTAAGAATAGTTCCCAATTGTCTTTGCAATTCACTCCATAGTCTGCATGTGAATCTTAGATCTCTATCCGAAGTAATCGACATCGAGACTCCATGAGATCTAAACACCTTACGTATGTACACCTCACCTAATCGGTCAAGAGGATCTCATATGGAAAATAGCAAGAAATGCGCAGACTTCATCAACTTGTCAACTACAGCCCATACTGCATCGTGTTTATGCTGACTCAGAGGTAGACCAGATAAAATCCATCGATATATGTTCCCATTTCCACTCAAGAATAGGCAACGGATGCAATAACCCTCCAGGTTTCCTATGCTCAGCCTTACCTTGCTGAAAAATCTCATATCTCTTTACAAACTCAACAATATCAATCTTTATCCTAGGCCACCAATGAACACGTCTCATATCACGATACATCTTAGTGTTACCTGGATGAATAGAGTAAAGAGATCTATAAGATTCCTATATCAATTCCTGCCTTAATTGATCTTGAGTTGGAATCCACAATCTATCCCTGAACTGTAAAACACCATCATCAGAAACAAACCAATTAGAATGATCTACACTAGCCGCTAACCTGTGTCACGCTATATAATCCTAATCAGCTTTTCGAAAATCAATCACCAGCTGAATCATCTCCGATTTAGCCCAAATCTGAGCAAAGAAGAACAAATTAGTAGCTCTATAACTAGCTCTCAGTTGATGATGTGCCAGTTGGAATTTCACGAATCATCATCACCAAAGCTTTCTCAAGAAGTCTAAATTGAAAAGCTCTAGCAGCAGCTACATTCTTTCTACCTATTCTTCTCCCACAAAAGGCATCGACAACTACATTTGCTATGCCTGGATGGTACTTTAGAGTGAAATCATCATCCTTAAGGAACTCAAGCCATCTATGCTGCCTCATATTCAATTCACTTTGAGTAAACTAGTATTTTAGACTCTTATGATATGAGAATATTGTAAACTTCTCACCATACAAGTAGTGCCTCCAAATCTTCAAGGTAAAAACCACCGCAGCTAGCTCAAGATCATGAACTGGATAATTTATTTTATGATCATTGAGTTGCCTTGAAGCATAAGCTATAACCCTACCTTCCTGCATTAGCACACAATGCAAGCCTGAATGAGAAGCATCAGTATAAATTACTAATTCCTACCCTGATTCAGCTAATGTAAGAAAAGGCGTCGTAGTTAAACTATCCTTCAAATATTTGAACGCAGCCTTGCACTTATCAAACCAAATAAAATCTACATTTTTTTGTATTAGCTGAGTCATTGCCAGAGCAACATGAGAGAATCCATCAACGAATTGTCTGTAAAAACCCGCTAACCCTAGAAAACTCCGAACTTTTGACACCGTGGTAGGAGAAGGCCAATCCCTGATTGCCTTAACCTTCGCTAGATCAATAGATATACGTTCAACATTAACCACATGTCTAAGAAATTTGACCTCCAAAGACTAGAATTCACATATAATAAACTTGGCACACAACAGATTATCCTTCAGAGTCTGTAATTGAGGTGGTGCGAATGCTCTTCTCGTATCTTCGAATAGATCAAGATATCATCGATAAACACGATGAAAAACAGGTAAAGATAGGATTTAAACATCATATGCATCAGGTCGATGAACATAGCAGGAGCATTAGTAAGCCCAAACTGCATTATTGTAAACTCGAAGTGCCTATAACGAGTACTTAAAAGCCGTCTTCGAGATATCCTCATCCCTGATCCCGAGTAGATGATACCCAGACCTCAAATCAATCTTCGAGAAATGTCAAACACCTTTCAAGTGATCAAACAAATCATCAATCCTAGCAATGGGTATTTGTTCCTGATGGTTACTCGGTTAAGTTGCCTATAATCTATGCATATACGTATCGTTCTGTCATTTTTATTTATAAAAAGAATTGGTGCTCTTCACAGGGACATACTAGGACTGATAAACTCCTTATGCAACAACTCATCAAGTTGAGTCTGCAACTCGCGTAATTCCTTCGGTGTCATATGGTACGGAGGAATAAATATAGGTTTGGTACCAAAAATAAGATCAATGATGAAGTCAATGACACGTAGTGGTGGAAGTCCATGCAATTCAGATGGAAATACTTCTAGAAATTCACAAACCATGGGCATCTAATTAACTTTAAGTTCCTGACCAGGCTCTCTAAATGTAAAAACTCCCATCATAACTTCTAAATCTCGAGGAGTAGCTTCCTTTCCACGAGTTGCAAGTCGTGAAAGATTATAACCTTTATAGACTATAATTTCAGAAATGTTAGAGATCTTAAAGATTATCCTCTTATAGAAATAGTCAATACTGGCATGGTATGCTGATAACCAATCCATCCTTAGTAGTGCATCATACTCCAGGAACTCCATTACCCTCAAATTATTTGGAAGTTCATTCTCCCCAATTTTGAATACACAACCTTGACATATCAGGTTAAGATAAACTTTCTCACTCACTATTGTGCTCAAGATCAATAATGTATCGGCTCTTACATGTTTCAATTTCAACTCATCAACTATTGCACTAGCAATAAGGGAAACTATAGAATCAACATCAATGAAAACATGCATATCTCGATCACAAATATTTAATATACCTTCCATAAGCCTCCTATTAGCCTCTAGATCTGCCTCAACCATTACATGAGTCTGCCCTCTTGTCGATAGTGCAATACTACCTACTGATGTGGTCGGTGGCATAGAAAACTCTCTTAAAAATGTCTGATATGCCTACATAGCATATCGTAGAAGCCCTTTGAGGAAAACTACGGCACTGAGGAACCTGCCCTGATCCTCTCGATTTCTATGATGATTGTGTTCTATTCTTGCCCTTACGTCCAGACTAAGGTGATGGAAAAGGTGGTTTGGCTACTGAAGCTTGAGAAACTAGTGGAACCAATGCACTAAAAGTTGTCCCTGCTGGGAGGTAAGATCTTTAGGGTAACATTCAGAGAAGATAATGAAATCATATATATATATATATATATATATATAGTAAATAACAATATGTGCACAAAATAATGTATAATAATGTTTTTAATTTAATTTTCTCCCCCAAACACAATGAAAGCTGTTTATCATACCCTAAGCTTATTCATAACGCTAGACAATTCTCAAAGTCAATAAACTTAGGTTTCGGTAAAAAAGAATATGCTATCATTTACTTCAAAAACAATTCAAAAGTGAAAATGAATATGAGCCTTGTTTATGATACTAAACTGTATCAAAGTTTCCACTTAATTCAAAAGTTATAAACCATAGGCTCTGATACCAAGCTGTAGCTTCACATATCTCGATTAGGGCAATACTCGGCCTGAAACCCTAATTAAGCTCCGGTAACCTAACTAGACTTAACAAGAGCAAGCAGTCGCTCCATCGGTACCTGATAAACTCAACTTGTATATATCGATATCGAATAAACAATACAAAATTATATGCAACAAAAAATTAAGAACTTTTTTGATATTTAAACAATATACAAAAATACAAAGTTTATCAAAATCCAAAACCTTGTTTATAAACCTCCCAATCCTGTTTATATAGAAAAAAAATATATCAAATAGTGTTTATATGTATAAAAGGTTCATTATATCGTAGAGAAGATAACAAGACACCTAAATCTTCTCTTTACCCTTCGCTGAAGCACTAGGTTGCGAACCTAAAATATCAAATTTTGGGGTGAGTGCTCCAACTTTCTCAGTAACTAAAGATTCACAAAGCTTCATATAATAATCAAGAACATTATGCAATAACAATATGCACCAACGTTAACTAACGGGTTTATGAAAAGCATATAATTCAATAAATAATGGATGCAAGTAACACTACCAATGACTATTACGTTGTGATTCCATTTTATTTGTAAAAATAGGGTCGATTACCCACTGACCCCATTGATGTGATTGTTAGGCTTGTAGGGTATCGGGTATCATGCGCAGCGAAAGTTTTCAAAACCTTTTTCGAACATCCCCGAACGAAAATCCTATTTATTCCATTAAATTAATGTATCAAGAGAGAATCATACCTTAACAAGAACAACTCCATGTCTGCCTTGTTTGGTGTTGATTGATTCCTTCAAGACGCTGCCAGAGACGAATGTCCTGTATTAGAAATCCACACACGAACAGACGATCACGATCCGGAATGTTAGCACCAAAAAATCCTAGGACAAAAGATTCTCACAAAAATTCTCTAGGAAAAATCTCTCTCGGGAATTCCTTAAAACAACTGTGACCATAATTTCTTATTTATAGTACACTAGGTCGAGTTGTAAAAGAACTCCATCTGCTAGTCACACTCCAAATAGAGTCCTAGATAAAGTCCAACTCTAAAAAGGATAGAGTCATAGATAATCTACAATTACTAATCCAATAAGAGTTGTAATTTATTTAAAACTCAAATAAGAATTAAAGTCATATTATAATTCCAATTAGAGTCCTATTCAAAATAGGATTTACTAAGAGACAATTTCTAGTTACACTAGAAATGTATGAGAATCTTGAATCCTAGTCAAACTAGGACATTTAATGAGAATCTTCAAATGAATTTTATCAAATAAAATTCATTAATCCAAATAATATTAAATCGCGCAAATCTTTGTGTACGACGCAATAGGTTCATATAACGTTGGTAGTGAACCAAAATCATTTTGGTATACAAGTCATATGCGGTCTTTAGCAAGGCATTATGACTACCCAAGTAGCATGAAGATCAATAAATCGATACAACCTAATAGACATTGTATATCATATCCCTTTGTCACGCGATATCTTTTGATTAAACATAAGACATGAAATGTCACCCTTATAGTTCAATTTACTAGTCTCGATCTCCGAGTCGACTAAAATTGTCAAGTGACATTGATCCAATCAATTCACTAGACATGGCCATTTATCAGTCTAACATATCGAGGGGCCCAATAGATATCTCTATCTCTAAAAGAGAGGGGCAAATTCCATATTGATCACAAAACATCCACACATTAGTCAAACAATGACCAATCACAATCTTTATAATCATCTGGTTAAAGACAACGTTTGATTGTATCAAATCATTGTCCTCTTAATGTTGGAGTCTCTGGTGATCTCAAATCAAAAGACTAAATAATATAACTCTCATGAGAATCACTTATGACATTAACCATGTAGTGTTCTCATAACGGGTCCGTTTTGCATCTGTTCCCAACAGATACTCATTATCTTGACCCATATCTGTCTACACATAATCATCACATGATTATCAATCAAGACTCATACTAGTCTTAATTTATTATTATTCTTACAATAATAACTGACTAGGGACATTGAGAATAATACAATAATTATCCATCGATACTATTACAAAAGAAACATGCATCTACTTATAATAGTTAAACAACGTTTACAGAATTAGCCTAGGGCATTTACCCCAACAAGACCAACACATTGGCCAATGTGCAGTCTAGTCAATCCATTAATGCCCAATGGTTCTATCTGAAACCCTCTAGTGAATATGTAGCCCACACAACCTATCTAACTGAGTAGAAATTGCACATAAGCCGATAGATCAAACCCGCAACCTATAGAACCTGGTCTCAGTCCCCGGAGTTACTCTCGTGGATCACATTAGACACCATTTTCCATTTAGTTAAAAATATCACAGTGTACATGGTCCCCCATTTTAGTCTATAAAGTATATGAACTACATATACTAACATATCCGAAAACATTGATAAATAAGCTAATCCATACTTACCTTAGTTTAGGTTTTGTAACCATACTCCCTAACTTTCCGAGTCACTCACGCTTTCCCAGGTATCCAACACCTATCACAAACAATTTGTGATCAATATAGGTCTAATACCATATATTTAGAACCCCTAGTATAATCCCTAAGTCCTTAAGAAATTATAACATAATTGTTATTTTCTAGGATGGAACCGTGCTCCTTCACTTAGTACAGCGCGCTCTGCCAAATGGGTTCGTCCTAATTGATGAAGGGAGTGTGCTCCTCTGATAGGTGGAGCGCACTCCACCTGGTATTGTTTCGACAGTACACAGGGCAACAACCATTGTTCCATCCATAAATCCACATATTAACATCAAACACTCCCCTAATTCATCAAGGAGTAAGGTCACAAACCATTTTTAATGATTAAACATCATAAATAACAGAGAGATCAACATCCACTATCAAATTGAACTTCAAAAATATGAAAACCAAACTTACCAAAGTGATTCTCTCTAGATCTCTAGTCGATTAAGCTGCTTAATTCACATTGAAACAACTCCCTGATTGATCTCTTAATATCGAATATCAAACCACCAACTCTCCCTCACTCTCTTGATCGAATTATGGGGATAATTATGAGGTTTTTAGTTTAAATATATAGATTTTCTTTAAGATATGCATCGCGCTATCTCGAGACCGATAGAACGATTGATGGGCTAACATGACACCCCTAAAAGGACACACATGTTGACACCATCAACACTTACGCTCATTTCGAGGTGATCTGAAAATCCATACAATTCAAACCAACTTATAAATTTTAATATATATATTTATATATCAAATATATATCAATATATATATCTCGTGTATTTTCTAGCCAATAAATTCACCATACATGCCTACGAGTATTCTCGGGTGTCCACATACATTTCATGACCCTTTATTGCACTTGGTGTACCGACTATTTATTGTTTATTTACATATTTTTTGATTATAGGCCTTTATATAAATTATCTATTATACTACAACCAATAAAATTCACAAACATGTCAAATAAACACAAACCATCATACCACACATACGCTAATTGAGGTACGCCAGACTTATTCAGAGTTAACTGAGTTAATTAGGATTTGGATTAACACTAATCACCAGCTTAAGGTAATAGGTCATTACAAGTGCTATCATTAGCTGGAGAATGCCTCAGTCTGTTGTCGATATTCAAAGTTTTCTGAGACTGGCAGGATACTATCAGCGATTCATATAAGACTTTTCTTTGATTGCAGTGCTGATGACCAGATTAACCAAGAAGGATGTTAGATTTTATTGGTCAGAGGAGTGCGAGTAGGATTTTAGGGAGTTGAAGAGGAGGTTGTCTTCTGCACTAGTGTTGACATTGCCAGAGTTGGACAAGAGTATGTAAGTTTACATAAACGCATCTGGCATTGGTCTTGTATATATATTGATGTAAGAGGGTAGAACAGTTTCTTATATTTCCAAACAATTAAGACCTCATAAAGGGAATTATCCGCTGCTTGACTTGAAGCTTGTAGCAGTCGTTTTTGCATTGAAGGCCTAGAAGCATTATCTTTATGGAAAGAGGTTCACCTTGTATGCAGATCACCAGAGTTTCTGCTACATCTTCACTCAAAAAGATCTGAACATGCATAAGAGGAGATGGCTTGAGTTGTTACAGGACTATGACTTCGCTATGGAGTATCACCTTGGGAAAGTGAATGTCGTAGCTAACTCATTGAGTAGGATCGCGATTGACAGTCACACAGTTTTATAACATATGACACACGAGCATGGCTTATTACAAATGAAATTAGTTATGTGCATGACAAAGGTATTTACTATGGCTGAGCCGCACATTTTTTCTCATATGAGAGTTTCGATTGTATTAATTGAGCAGGCTGCCAAGTGTTAGAGGGCTGATGAGCTCTGTGAGTGGTTTAGTGGTTTGGCTAGGGATCCGGAGTGTACTAATTAGGCAGAGTCGATGGATCAGTGTTTGAGACACCGAAGGAGGTTGTGGATACCTGCAGATCAGAAGCAACGAGACAAGATTCTTGAGGATGCAAACAATTCTAGCTAAACAGTTCAGCGTGGTCGGTCCAAAATATATCTTAACTTGAGGGGATTGTTCTGGTGGCCAGGGATGAAAGGCGATGTGGGAGCATATATTAGGAGTTGGCACATCTGCCATCAGGTTAAGGTTGAACAGAGGAGACCTGGTTGATTACTACAGCCGCTGCCCATTCCATAGTGGAAATGGGAGCACATCACTATGAATTTCATCATTATACTATTGCAGACATCGAGGCGACATGCTGCCATTTAGGTTGTGATCGACAGGCTGATGAAATTAGCTCACTTCATTCTTGTTTCAATGAGATACACGTTCCTATAGTTGAGCATATTATTTGAGCAGGTGATTATTAGATTGCATTGGGTGCCATTCTCTATTGTATCAAACAAAGACCCTATGTTCACTTCGAGATTTTGGGAGGCTATACAGGAATAGTTTGGCACCAGGTTGCAGTTTTGTATGGCTTACCACCCTTAGACCGACGGCCAATCAGAAAAGTCGATAGAGATCTTAGAGGACATGCTTAGGGCTTGTATCTTGCAGTTTTAGGGTTCGTGAGAGGACTATCTACCACTGTGTGAGTTTGCATAGAATAACAAATATCTGGTGAATATCGTTATCCCACCATTTAAGGCACTATATAGGAGGCCTTACAGATTACCTACGTGTTGGGCAGAGCTAGAGGATACACTTACCGTTGGGCTAGAGATAGTTGTTGATCACACAAACAAGATTAGACTGATTTGGCAGAGACTTTGAGTAGCACAAGATAGACATAAGAAATAAGTAGATAAGTATCACAAGTGTCTAAGCTATGAGGAGGGTGACATGGTTGACCTGAAGGTTTCCCTTTAGAAGAAACAATAGAGATTTGGGATTAAAAGGAAACTGGCGTCGAGATTTATTAGACCATTTAGAGTTACAACACGAGTTGGCAGCGTTGCATCTCATTTAGAGTTACTTACTGAGTTAGTTGGGGTTCATCTAACATTTCACATATCTATGTTAAGACTGGCTAGGTAAGGGCTGAGATCGATGGTTGACTAGAGACAGATTAAGGTTTTGCCTGATGCGACTTACGAGGAGCGGCTGATAGCGATCATTGACCGTAAGGTTCAGGTTCTCAAGACCAGGGAGTTCCCTAAGGTTCTAGTTCGTTGGCAGCATCGACAAAGGGACTAGCCTGGGATCTTGAGTCGACTATACGAGATCGATACCCTCAGTTATTTCACGTATGACACTTAGTTTTACTTAATCTCAGGATAAAATTATCCCTAGTTGGGAAAATTGTAACGGCCCATTTTATTAATGTAGTTACTTATTGGATAAATTCAAATTAGGACACCAACTCCTATCCACGTAGACACCATGGATAAGCTTGGACACACATCGACTTAGGCACACTAGTTATTTGTCTGTTGATTGCTTATATGCGATGCATGTTTGTGAGTTTATTCATTAATACATCACATGTTTATGTTTTTATTGTTATATCATGCGAGATTGTGCGAGGGGTATTTGACTCGAAAAGCGTGTCGACACGGGTATCCGGTAGGCGAGTAGTTGGGGGTTAGTGGGACCACTATTCGATCAATTATATAACCAATTACACTAACCATATGATAATTGTACCTAAGTCAAGTCAACTAACTTAATTTGAAAACATATGCTTATGGTTTGATTGTAAATATATAGAGATCCAAGGCCAACTATAAAGTGGGTGGAACTAGACTTGCATGTAATTATTTTAAAAGATCATGTGCAAAATGAGAATTGTACTATGCCTAGTGTATGTGGACCAGTTGAAGACTAGTTGCATGTTAAGTGTCACATTCAAAAATGACAAGTGGTTGCTAATAGAGATGTAGTGGGTTATGTGTTGGATAAATATTAACCTTAGATGTGTCTTGAGATACCCACTTGAGGATTCAAATAATGGATAATTACTTAAACCTTAAGTTTCCCATTTCTCTCTCATCTGAACAAAAAAAAGGTAGAGAGCAGAGAGAACGTGGTGCTTGGAGGAGAAAGTGATGAAAGGTGAATGATTTGGTAAATTTATGAGTGAAATTATTGGAATTTTTGGGGATCCAAGAAAGGTAGAACAAGAGTGACGACTCCATTAAAGCCATTGGTATGTTCTTCACCAAATCTAGATAATGCACGTTCTAATATTGTTATTCTTCATGACTTTTGGTGTATGGAGGGTCCATAAAAGTAGAATGACTCTCAATGAGTAAGAATTCCTTGTTGGGGAATCATTTTTGAAGTTATTGTTGTTGTTGGGTAGTGATTATATGAGGAAGAAGATGAATAGTAACTTTATGGAAAAGTTGATTTGGTGTCTTTTGCTTATGTTTTAGCCCATTTTATTGCATGATAATGAAAAATGAGGTGTAAACTAATTTTGGGAGGATTATATAAGTATGAAGGTCGAAAGGGTCGAGACTTTAAGATGAACAATGATAATTTTTTTTAGTTTTATTTACCTTATAAAGCGTTCTGCCCAGAAAGCATGATTAAATTTATGAGCATATTCAAAGTTTCAAGTATGTTCAAACTTTGAGTAAGTTCAAACATTAAGTAGACTCAACTTTTAACTTGCTCAAACCTTCAGCATGCTCAAATCTTGAGCATGCTCAATTCTTACTGATTAGGTTAAATGACTAGAGCTTGGTTGTAAATGATGTAAAACACACTCTAAACACCTTTAATGACCCCAGGGGGCTAACAGACCAAAGTATGAGGGTCTAGAACGAGTAAGGGATGCATCAGGGCTGTTCAGGAGAGTTAGAGTTTGATATTGAGGTTTGTAAAACCCATAGGGAGATCACTTGAGTATTTAATTTTTGTTTTTATATTGCTTCTGTCCATTCTTACATATCATTCTATTTCGCTCTATTTTGGATGGTTGGTTGAGGTTACCCCCCATAATATTCATTATGTGTTTATAGTAGCACGTGTGACCAAGGTCTCGGTGAATTGCGACACGAGCTGCTGACTGGTGCACGTGTCGGTGATGCGTAGGTTTAGGCTAATCACCGCGAGGAACTAGGTGAAAGAGTAGTGGGAGCACCGACTGAAGGGATCATGGGGATCAGAAGTACAGTCTAGTATGACCGGGACGAGCACACATTTTATTTATCTACTTATTATGTATGCATGTTATGATCCATTTACAGTTGCATGTTTATATTTCCGCATGTTTATTTAACATTTTCTTTGGCTTCTAATTTACTTAAATGCTTAGTGAATTACCTTGGGATTTTACTCACTAGACTCGTCATCTGTCTTTTTGTAATGTCTAGTGCAGATCTTAATACCAGTAGAGGCAAGACTATCCTAGGCGACTATATCTAATTGTCCACTGTCGAGGACCTACTAGTTGGTATTTATTTTGATATTTTTTCTTATTTTGTGTATTTGGGAGACTAGAGTGACACTTTACATGTATATATATTGTCTTATGGTACTGTCACCTAAATACATAGTACTTTTATGGGTTTTCCACAGTAGGACATGCTCATATGAATGATGCATTATACCATAATGAACTTTATGCTTTACTTACTCTAATTAAGACTTCCACTTCTTTATTGTTAAATGTGATTAATTGTGAACTTGTAAAATACAAACCACTAGCATGGATAGGACTTGAATAAGCTACACACAGATGAACTTAAGGAATTGAAAGACTTAAGGAAATAACTTAAGAAAAATATGAATAACCGATTAATTAAACTAATAACACAAAAGTGGACACGAATATCAATACATGAGATGGATAGGCAAATGTCGGACACGTGTAGCTGGGCCCACCAAGCGAGGAGCACACGACGTGAAGACACATCGGGGTGGCCTTGAGGTGTGGGGTCGCCACATACACTCTTTCTGGCTTGTACATCACTTGCTCTTGCCTTGGCTCATTCGTTGCCGTAGTGGTCATCTTATGAATAACATTAACATTCTTTTTGGGATTTGTGATAGTGTTACTCAGAAATTGCCCTTCTTTCCTTGAATTGAAAGCAATGGCTAGCAAACAAATTTGTCTCTCCAGGTTCTTGATGGATTGTGTTCTTTCATCATCCATCCTCTTAAGAGTTTGATTCATATTTCTTATCTCTCTCTCTTGCTCCTCATGGCGTTCCCTATTATTGTTGTCAATGGCTTGTAAAAGTTTCTCAATCGACTTCGTGAAGTCGTTTCTTCATTTTGGCCTAGCTTCCTTTGTTGGACTTGTTGATCAAAACTTGGAGGTAACTTCAGTGCATTATCAAGATTTTCATATGAGAAGTTCGGGTTATTGTATACTTAGTAAAACCTCTGAGGAGCCATTCCTCTCGGCCTGAATTTGTTTCCATAACTCTAGTTGTTCATGAAGTTGATATCTTCAAACTCCATTCCTTACTGCATGTCCAGTGGATTAACCACCATTGCTTGGTAATTAACCGGTTGCTGTATTACTTGCACTTATGAACTTTGTTGTCCCATTTGTAGCTTTGCCATATGACTTCTCAAGTTGGATAGTTGTGCCATGATCGCAGCTTGTGAATCAATCTCGTATACGCTTGCTGACTTTCTCACTATGAAATAAGTTCCTACTATAGAGTTCAGAGACATAAGATCCAAAAGACCTAATGTTCCATCATCATCCTTAGTTAGTAGAGAACCACTTGTTGCGTCATCCACTAATGTTCTGGTGCTATGATTCATTCTATAGTAGAAGATTTGTAGTTGTACCCATTTCACATATCCATGTCTTAGACATCTCCTCTACATCTCTTTGAATCTTTCCCGAGCCTCACCAAGAGACTCGGTATCCTCTTGCGTGAATTGATTTGTTTCTAGTTTCCTTTCACTGACCTTCACTAGAGGAAAGACCATGCCAAGAAATCTTTCATTGATTTCCACCCATGAAGTCATACTCCCTGCATTCTGTCCTTCGAACTAAGATTTAGCTTTTCCACCCAATGAGAATGGGAAAAGTCTCATCCTGATTACCTCCTTTCTAACTCCAGTAATGTGAAAAATGTGACACTTCTCCAAAAGACTCTCTACATGTGCAACTGGATATTCATTTGCTAGACCGTTGAATAGGCTATTATGCACCATATTGATGAGAGGCGGTTTAAGTTCGAACTCGGTGGTCTTGGTCGGAAGCCTCATCACTACGTTGTGTGTCTCTTAAACTTTTGACTTGAAGTAGTTACGAATACATCTTTTTCCTTGTACTTTGTCTTGCACTACAATATCATTTTCAAGTTGGTTATTCCCTCAACCCTTATGTTGGTTTCGGTTCCCCGCTTGGTCTTTCGCCATCTTGATTCATTTTTTTTCTTTCCCATATTGGTTCTGTCAATCTCGGGATCATAAGCCACTAAGTCCTACTCTCCTTTACTACGCATGCACTAATTCTCCATAAAAAAGAAAACATAAAAGATCAAGTGCACATTGTCAAACTTGAAACTTAAACTTTTTTTTTAAACTTAAATTTAAATTGCTAAAAAGAAAATCTTAACAATTTTGTGAACAAAACTAAATTAATGTGTAGCCTACCTATTCCCATGCGACGGCACCAAAAACTTGATCGTGAAACCGCAAGTATAATGGCTCAATTGTAGCAATAATGTGATAAACTAATGTTAATTACACATATCGTCCTTAGGAAAAGTTTTATATAGACAAGGCTTACTTAGTTAAGTTCACTTTATTGCTAAGAAGATCATTTTTTAGTTGATTTTAACTAAACTACTCTATTCTAGAAAACAATGTAAAATAACTTGTACTCTTATATTAAGAAGAATCTTAGTTCACAAATTCACCTAGGGAATGAATTACTATGCTTTCATACCTCACGTTCTTCATCTTCATTTTGTGTGTGCAATGCTCAATTAGAATAGACATATTTCATTAAGATTCACTTCAACCTACTTTGTCATGATGGAAAAGATCTTAATGTGCAAACTAGAACTTCACATATCGGTGTAAATGATATAAGTTCCACATAACATTAAGTTTCAAATCTTTAGATTCATAACCACTTAAGTTTACTATCCGTGCCTCCTAATCAATAACTATCTATCGATGTTATATATTTTACAGTTGTATTGTTCATATCCCGCTTAAAAGCTCCAATGGCCGTGGTAACTCTTAAAACCTCTAATCAACAAATTCTAACCATTGCTCTTTTAATCATTATAATCCACTCACACTTCCTTTAGCATAACGTTTATACTATAAGATCCATTGATCCCTAAGATAAATAAACTACACACTCATCATTGAAATCAACATACACATTATAGTATTCATTACAATCAAATATTGAATCAAATAACTTTAGTTAAATCAAAGAAACATATCGAATAACTACAAGTGGAGTCCTCAATGTCTTCTCCTCCAAAAATCTTCTTAATACTCAAGAACAATTATAACTGAGCTATTTTATGTTAATTGGTGGTAATGTATGATATTGAGTGAGTTCGCAATGTTCTGATACCTATTTATACCCTTTATACTATTGGGAATACATTTGGAAAGTCTAATTAACAATTCCAACTAAACTAGAATTCTAAGATTTCTATTTTTTATGTCCTAGTGCAGTCAATAAGTGACCTACGCTGTGTGTTAAGCCACGGCGCCGCCATAGCTTCGACCTTTTTATGTGTGTTTTCTCCATTTAATGAGCTCGACGCCTTGTATATGCTGTCTCAGCATCGTGTATACAACACCAAAGTGCGGCCAATGCGTCACCTCTTTTGTGTCTATTTCTTGGTTTTCAAGCCGTCTCCACGCCTTGCGCTCTCTTCTCACACCTCGTGCTTTATTCCTATGGTGTCAAGCCTCCATGCCACAACGTCAAATGTTTATTTATGCTTTTCTCCTCATTTCATTATGATATCACTCATTTGTCTCCTTTATACCTTGTATGTCTGAAAACACATAAATACAATCAATTAAAGCTCATTCTGAGATATTTATACCAAATATACTACTAAATTAACCATATATATAAGTTTAGTTAAACATTTATGACGCCGCTAACTTTACAGAATAAAAGTTTTGAGATTTTTTAGAAGGTTCTTATTCTTGGTAGTTACTATTCTTGTACCCTAGCACACCTATTGATCATACGTAAGTATAATGGTTCAATTGAAGTAATAATGTGATCAAATAATTTTGATTACAGATATCGTCCTCTAGGAAATGTTTATCTAGAAACGGTTCACTTAGTTAAGTTCGCTCTATTATTTAGAAGATCTCTTTTTAATTGATTTTACTAAACTACTATATTATATAAAACAATGTAAAATAATACTCTTATATTGAGAACACTCTTACTTCACAACTTCACCTAAGTAATGAATTACTATGCTTTCATCCCATACTTCCTTCATCTTCATTATGTGTGTGCAATGCTTAATTAGAATAGACATATGTTCTTAAGACTCACTTCAACCCACTATCATGGTTTAAAAGATCCTAATGTGTAAACTAGAACTTCATTTATCGGTGTGAATAACGTAAGTCTCACATAGCATTAAGTTTCAAATTTTTAGACTCACATGCACTTAAGTTTACTATTCGTGCCTCCTTAATTAATAACTATTTATCGATGTTATATATTTTATGGTTGTATTGTCCATATCTGGCTTAAAAGCTCTAATGGCCATGATAACTCCTAAAACCTCTAATAAACAAACTCATAATCAAGATGTTCATAGCATTATGCATAAAAGCAATACAAATTCTAACCATTGCACTTTTTAACTTTATAATCTACTTATACTTCCTTTAGCATACCATTCATACCATAGGATCCATTGATCCCTAAGATTAACAAACTACTCACTCATCATTGAAATAGACATACACGTCATAGTATTCATTGCAATCAAAGATTAAATCAAATAAATTCAACTAAATCAAAGAAACAATACCGAATAATTACAAGTAAAGTCTTCAATGTCTTTTCCTCCAAAACTCTTCTCAATATTCAAGAACAATGTAAACTTTGCTAATTAGTGATAACGTATATGTTTACCAGATTCTAATACATATTTATACCCTTAAGACTCATAAGAATAAAATTAGAAACCTTAATTAACAATTCCAAACGAACTAGAACTCTCAAACTTTTTATTTTTATTTCCCAATGCTGTTTATAAGTGATCTACGCCGTGTGTATAATGGCACATTGCCGCCACAACTTCGACCATTGTGTGTGTAATTTCTCCTCACAATAAGCTCGGTGCCCTTTGTGTAATGTCCCGACGTCGTGTGTATCGCCACATCTCCGCCGGTATGTCACCTTTACTGATTCTCTTCCTTGCTCTCCGAGCCTTCTCTATGCCTTGCCTACGCCTTACCCACGCCTTGTAGTGTCTTCCCGTGATGTCAACTCTCCATGGCGTCAAGTGTGTATTTGTACTTCGTCATGAAAAACACCTTTGTCTCTTTTATACCTTGTATACCTAAAAAAAACATAAATTTCATCAATTAGATCTCATTCCGGGATATTTAGTCTAATTATACTACTAAACTAACCTTATATATAAGTCTAATTAATCACTTATCAAATACCCATAAACTCAGAATTTTAGATGTCCTGAGCAAAAGTCTATTCTACTAAGTATCTTTACTACTATTACTACTTATATTCCTACTCTTTTTACATAGTTCATGGAGTATCATTTAATCCAAGTAAGTTCAAGTTAATAATCTAATCAAGAATTTTTATTTATAAAAATTATTATTTTCAAAACACGTAGCTTTAGCAACACATATAATTCACTTTCAAAACTCAAATTTATTTCACATCGACACTCAAGTAGCAAGTGTAAAATCTCATGATTTCTCATTAAGCTCAAGAATTCACAAATAAACATAGATCATACTATTTTTGTAGACTTTAGTACTTCAAGAGTCCATAGGGCTTAATATAGTTGCAAAGAAAACTTAACTTAACCAAGTTACTTGTACTCGAGCTAAATTTTTTCATTTGAAGAGTTTTAATATCACTTTCGCCTTTCTTTGTATATATATTTCTCATTTCTCTTTATATTTTTTAGTTGTACGGTCCAAGCTCCTTTTCCTATGGATTCCATTTTTTTTACTTTTTCTAACCATCAATTTCTTTACTCATTTTCCTGTAGAACTTGTGGGACTCTCTAATTCTTAGTTTTAAAACTCTTATTTGCTCTTCTCACTTTCACTCTATCAAGCAAGTTTTAACTCCAGCTTTTCATTAAATATCATGTCTATCTCTTCCCTTTTTGTATTAAGTCTTTATTTACTTTGTACTCAAGCAAGATTGATACTTATTATAGAGTTCCTTAGTGACCTAACTTTTTCCACATGAAGTGCTTTGGTAATCTTCTTGCTTTTGTTTCAAGCTCATGGTTTCCCTAACTCTAGGTTTTTAATCATGAAACTATACCATTGTTTGCTACATTTCTTATTTTCTTAAAAAATTAGACAACACTCTCTTGAGTTTCATATCAACAAGATACTTGTATTCTTACTCATCCTCAATTAAAGGTATGAACTTTGTAAATGAATTATTCATTTCATTACTATACTATTATATATAATTTAATCTATATTATTATAAACATTTAAATAATAAGTAAATGAAATAGACACACTACCATTATTTCCTCTTTACGTGCTTCAAAAATAAAATTTTATGATCATGCCTGTAGTGTTTATCCTTATTTTATCCTTTCTTACCACTTTCCATAGTGTTGATGCTCCTAAACTTAAACTAAACCTCGTCCTTAAGGTTTAAGAATAAACCTAAAATATAAAAACACTAAAAACACAAACATATATAATATAATTTAAGAACTAAACATAAAATTGCATAAACATTAAATTTAAACAACTACTAAAGTGACAAAATATCCTAAATGTAAAAATAACCAGCATGAATTTATCTCTCATCTCTCCAAGGTCCATTGTGAGGATTTTTCATATGTTGAGTCTTCTCCATTCTGATGAAAATTCACCTGCAAATGGTCTTGTCCTACACATTTAGCACAAAACTTTCAAAATTAGGAAACTACTAAAACGTTTGGATTGTTCTAACTAATAGAAATAAATAACTGAAATTCAAAAATTGAAATTAAAAACCCCTAGGCTATCTCCCAGTAGCGCTTCATTTAACGTCACTAGCCCGACGCCTTTTCGCTCGTTTAGTCTATGTCTAGATGGAGTAACTCCATTAATTTGGATGTTTGAAATAATTGCTCATCCACCAATACTTCGGTTATTAGCTTCAATGTATCACTTTATTTATTAGGTAACCTAGATAGATGGTCTGCAACCAAATTCTCACTTCCCTTTATATCTTTAATTTCCAAATCAAACTCTTGAAATAATAAAGCTCATCTAATCAACCTTGGTTTTCCATCCTTTATTACAAACAAATAATAAATTGATGCATGGTCAGTGTACATAATGACTTTTGATCCCACTATGTAAGCTCTAAACTTGTCACACGCAAACACCACTGCCAATAGCTCCTTTTTTGTGGTAGTATTATTTTGTTGTGTTGGATCCAATGTTTTACTTGCATATTATATAGCTTTAAATGTTCTATCACTTCGCTGGCCTAACACTGCTCCAACCGCATATTCACTTGCTTCGCATATTATTTCAATGTTAGACTCCCAATCTAGTACTACCAATATTGGTGCTAAAATCAAAGCTACTTTCAAGGTCTCAAATGCGTTTAAATATGTCGGACTCATTTCAAATGAAACATCTTTTTCCAACAATGTGCACAGTGGTTTGATGATCTTTGAAAAGTCCTTGATAAACCTTCTGTAGAAACCCACATATCCTAAAAAGCTCCTTTTATCATTAATGTTTCTTGGTATAGGAATTTTCTCAATTGGCGCTAATTTTGCTCTATCCACCTCTAATGCATGAGCATACACTCTATGTCCCAAAACAATTCCTTCTCGGACCATGAAGTGATATTTTTCCCAATTAAATACTAAATTTGTTTCTTGACATCTTTTCAATGCTAAGGCCAAATTGTGTAAGCATAAGTCGAACGATGCTCTAAATACTGAAAAATCATCCATAAACACCTCCAAAATATCTTTCACCATATTGAAAAAAAAAGCCATCATACAATTTTGAAAATGTTGCTGGTGTGTTGTACAATCTAAATGGCATCCGTCTAAATGCAAATGTTCCATGAAGACAAGTGATAAGTGATTATTTAGACATATATAGCACTAATTTAGTAAAATATTTGATATAAATATCATGAAATGAGGTCAAATTGATGATATTTATGTAATTTCATGTATACAAGGTATAAATGAGACAAATGAGTGATTTCATGAAGAAATGAGGATAAAATGCACAAAACTAGGGTTGATGCTGTGGCACATAGGCTTGCCGCCGTGGGAGAAGGCTAGACGGTATGGGCAAGGCGTGGAGGACCAAGAAGAGAAGAAAAAGTGGACATCAGAGCTGGTACAGTGGTGGCACCATAGGTTATAAGGGATGGTGTTGGGGAGGTCTACATAGGGTGTCGAGTCTACTGAATAAGGAAAATTGCACATAATGTGTCTGAAGCTGTCATGGCACTGTGGCTTTACACACAGGGCCAGATCACTTATGGACAGTGTCGAGACAAATAAAATAAAATGTAGAGTTCTATTTCGAATTGGAATTGTGGAATTGTTTACTAGCAATCAATTATCATAGTTTAGCATAGTTTTACTTTGTTATTGAGTATTAAGGAGAATTATGGAAGAGAAGACAATGAAGACTCACGTGTGGTTTTTTTGATATTGTTTTATTTGATTTAATTAAACGTATTTCGTTTAATCGCTGATTATAATGAATACCTTTACGTGCATGTTTATTTCAATGAAGCGTGAGTAGTTCATTAATCTTAGGGATCAATGGATCCTATCGTATGAATGTTATGCCAAAGTGGTTTTGAGTGGATTATAAGGTTAAAAAATGCAGTTGTTAGAATTTGTATTGATTATAGGCGTAATGCTACGAACATCTTAATCCTGTGTTTGTTAATATTATGTTTTAGGAGTTATAATGGCCATTAAAGCTTTTAAGCTAGATATGGACGGTACAACCGTAAAATACATAACATTGATATATAGTAATTGATTAAGGAGGGACATATAGTAAACATAATTGGTTATGAATATGAAGATTTGGAACTTAAAGCAATGTGGAACTTGCGTTTTTCACATCGATAGGTGGAGTTCTAGTTTGCACATTAGAATCTTTTTCGTCACGATAGTGAGTTGAAGTGAATTTGAAGGAAATCTGTCTATTCTAATTAGGAATTGCACATACATAATGAAGATAACGGAAGTGAGTTGAAAAGCATAGTTATTCATTACTTAGGTAAATTTCGAACTAAGATCTTCTTAATATAAGAGTTTAAAAGCTATTTACATTGTTATATTAGAATAGAATAGTTTAGTTGAAAACCAATTAAAAATAGATTTCTTTAGCAATAGAGTAAATTTGACTAAGTATACTAAGTGCAATACACCTTTCCTTGAGGATGACATCCGTAATCAACATAATTTGGTCACACTATTACTACAATCGAGCTATTATACTTGCAGCCACGATTAAGTTTTTGGCGTCGTTGCCGGGGATAAGTAGCCATTCTAGTTTACTTAGTTTACCAAATTGTTAAGTTTTAGTTTAAGTTATTTACTTTCAAGTTTATAAAAACAAAATTAAATAATATAAAAGGCTTGAGTTTCAAGATTGACAATCTGCACTTGATCTTTTTTGTTTTCTTTTCACGGAGAATTAGTGCATGCGTAGTAAAAGAGAGAAGGACTTAGTGCCTTACTACATTGAGATTGACAGAACCAGCAAAGGAAATAAAAAGAAAGGAATCAAGATGGTAGAGGATCAAGCACGAAACCAACGACAAGGCCAAGGGAATAAACAACCCGAAGGATATTTGATATTGCAGCACCGAGTGTGGGGATAGATATGTCTTCGTGACTACTTCAAGCCAGAATCTCAAGAGACTTGTAACAGAGTGTTAAGGCTTCTAGCCAACACCATCGAGTTCGAACTGAGACCATCTCTAATCAACATGGTAGAGATTAGCATGTTCAATGGGCTAGCGAATGAACACCCAATTACACATGTAGATAATATCTTGGAGAAGTGTGACATCGTGCACATTACCAGAGTTACAAAGGATGTGATCAGGATGAATCTTTTCCCATTCTCATTTGGTGGAAAAGCCAAATCTTGGTTCTAAGGACCGAACGCATAGAGTATGACTTCATGGGTGGAAATCAATGTAAGATTTCTAGACAATTTTTTCCCCCTGTGAAGGTCAGTGAAAGGAAGCTGGAAATCAATCAATTCAAGCAAGAAGATGCCGAGTCTCTTGGCGAGGCTTGGAAAAGATTCAAGGAGATGCTAAGGAGATGTCCAGGACATGGATACATGAAATGGGCACATCTACAAATTTTTTACTATAGGATAAATCACAACACCAGAACATTAGTAAATGCCACAGTAGGTAGTTCTCTACTAACCAAGGATGAGGATGAAGCATTAGATCTCCTAAATCTTATTTCTTAGAACTTTGTAGCTGGTACTCATTCCACAGTGAGGAAGCCAGCAGGCGTATATGACATTCATTAGCAAGCTACGATTATAACACAACTATTAAACCTGAGCAGTCAAATGAAAAAGCTTCAAATGGGACAACAAAGTCCACAAGTGCAAGCTATACAATAACCCATTAATCAACATGCATTGGTGGTTAATCTGATGGGCATGCAACAAGGAATAGAGCTTGAAAAGATCAACTTTATGAACAACCATAACTATGGAAACAATTTCAGACAGAGAGGAATGGCTCCTCAATGATTTTATCAAAGATACGACAACTGTAACAACTTGAATAATCTAACCCATGCCACGTGCCACCGCAGGACTCTGACGGGGACTTTATCTGACGTTGCGTAATTGGTCAACCCTCAAGAGTCGACATTGAGGTATATTATTTATGTATGGTGTGGGTAGTATTTATATTATACTCAAAAATGTCAAATTTTAGTTAATTATTGGTCCAGTTGCGTCAAAATATGAGCAAGGTTTGATGGTTTGTATGCGTGTATATTGTGGGTACGCAGGTGCGAGTAGGTGATAATATACGACAAAAATAGTTGTAGGACTATAATGCTATTTGATTAAGAGAATAACTTAAGTTGAAATTTTTATTTAGATTGCCACATTACTATGCCATTACAATTTACATCTAAGTAACTTATGATTATAGCGTAGAAATGAAATAAGGCATATGATGTAACTCGAAAGGCATACTATAGAAGATGGAAATTAATGTAAAATTATCCATCGTTCATATTAAGGAACCAATATCAAATTCAAAGGCCTTTGATATGCTTGCTAAATATGTTGAAAAATAAGGTCACTTAATCTATGTAAATGTCTTGGTTGCATGGAAAATATTGGATGAACTAAGGGCAAAATTATCATTTTACACTTTGTAGGACATTTGGCATATGTAGAAATGAGATGGAGAGCTTTGATTTAGGCTTAATTAAGCTAGGTTAGCTTAATTAATCCATCACTAATGAATTTCAAATAAATATATAAAGGGGTAGAGGTCATTAGGGACTTAGCTCAAATTCATTTCTAAGAGCTCTAGAGAGGAAATAAGAAGGAATCCCACCATTAATGGAGTTGGGGAAAACTTGAAGACAACAATGAGTTAAAAATTCATATGGTCTTAAGGTATGTTCTACATCTTCTCCTTAATACTTTCTCCTATTTGAGTACTTATCCAGGCTTTTGATTACTATTGATTTGTTTCTTTTTTTTAGGATGATCTTATTTATGCAAGCTACTTCTTCTTCATACTCTCATTTCCCTAATCTTGCTTGCATCCCCTTTAATTAATCAACAACACACACATGTGTATATTGATAAACTAAATTCATGCATGGCTTCCTTAAGTGTTTAAGGTTGATCAAAATTAATGGCTACAACTCATTGTTGGGTTGGCCTAAAAGTATTGGAACCTTGATATGACTATGGCTAAGAAGAATGAAAATCATAATTATAATAATAATGTGCATTAATAAAAGAAATGGTGCATAGATGGAGGGCATATTCATTAGTTAAAATTAAATAATTTGAGAATTGAAAATTTGAGTGCAACATTGAGTTAGCTAATAACTTAGGTATTAATTAGAAATACTTACGTACCTAAGTCAAATAAATAAAGTAAGCTAATTTTATTTATCTAATATGCCTAAGTTGTGAAATAAACACAATTAGGCCTAAAGGAAAATGAATTAATTTACTTGTATAAATTAAAGAATTTTAATAAGTTAATGGAATAATTACACTTAAACAATTCAAATAAATTAGAGGGCTTGAAATTAATTGAAATAAAAAGCCTAAGCAGATTTTAAGACAAAAATTGGTATATAAGCTAGTTTGATGTACCCAAGTAAGCTAATCAAAGAATTTACTATTGTACCTAAGTAAAAGTGGATTTTTATGTGACCCAAGATTAATCTAGTGTTAAAATAATAATAATAATAATAAATGATAAGATTCCTAAAATAAGTTTGTAGAAATCTACTGATGCATTAAGTGGTTATATATATTTATATATCATACATACATACATACATACATACATACATACATACATATATCTATATATATGTAAGTATGTATAAGACATTAGGTGTATTTTTATAACCTTGCCTACACCTATATATAATATAAGAATAATAATGTAAAGCAAATCATATTATGGACTGAATTATACTTAATAGAGGATTAGTAAGACAAACAGACTCTAACACGATATAAAATGATCAAAATGATTACCAGGAACTTAGCATACTAGCTTGAGTGTCAAGATTGGTTTGGGGATTGTGTTGGAGCTACGAGAGTGTGTGTATTAGCATGATCCGAGGCAAGGCACCAGTGTTTCGTGACTTTCTCTAGGACTCTCAGAGTGGCTTCTCCTCTTGTTCACTTGTAGGTTTCTAGCACTTTTAGTCATTTGTGTTATGTATATATTGTTTAGATAACACTTGGGGTATTTTGGAGTTGAGAGATCGAGACTCATGTATTATCGCACTTACTTACTACTTTGTAACTAGATATGCATGACTATCTATATATTTGGAGGGTTCCACGCCTTAGGTTGTCTCGAATCTATTTTCTTTAGTTACTATAATTGCTTTAAGTTTACTTTTGTTGTAATTACTTTAAAACTTTCGTAACTTTATAACTCAACTTTAAAATATGAAATTTATAAAAATAATGGAATTGGAGGCTTATTAAGCCTGCGTTGACCTTGCGAGGGCTGACTCGGGGGGCCCACGTGGGTATAGGCCGATGGGGCCCAATTTGTGGGAACTGGGGCCGTTATAACAGCAACCCCAACTTCTCATTTGGAAATTCTGATAACGCACTGAAATTACCTCTAGGCTTCAATCAACAACTCCAACAAGGGAAGCTAGGGTAGAGTGAAGAAATGACTTCATTGAAGTTAATTGAAAAATTCTTGCACTCCATCGACATGAGTATTAGAGAACGCCATGAGAAGCATGGGAAAGATATGGAAAATGTAAAGCCACCTATGAAGAGAATGGATGATGAGAGATCACAATTCATCAATAACCTGGAGAGACAGATTGGTCAGCTAGCCATTACTTTGAATTCAAGGAAGGAAAGGCAGTTTTCGAGTAACACTATCTATAAATCCTAAGGAGAATGTTACTGCTATTCACACGATGAGCACTACGATAATGAATGAGCCAATGCAAGAACAAGTGATGTACAAGCTAGAAAAGGTTATACGATGGCAGTTAAGAAGAAAGAGAATCCAGAAGAAGTAAACAAGGTTGAGGTTAAAAAAGATGCACTATGGTTCGCAGACTACGTTAACTATTTAGCATGTGGTGTGTTTCCTTTAAATTTAACAAATGCAGCAAGAAAGGAATTCCAGAATGATGTTAAGTCTTACTCTTGGGACGTGCCATATTAATTCAAAAGATTCAATGATGAATTAATTCGATGATGTATAGCAGAGAAGGAATTTGCAGGCATCTTGGAAGGATGTCACTTATTACCATATGGAGGACATTTTGGAGCATAAATAACGACATCAAAAGTGTTACAATGCAGATTCTATTGGCCAAATCAATTTAAAGATTTATATCTTTTTATGAAAACTTGCAATGAATGCCAAAGAATAGGAAATATTTCTACAAATTACTTTTCAAGAAATTGAGCTATTCGATGTATGGGGAATAAACTTCATGGGACCATTCCCTACATCAAATGGAAAACATTATATTATTAGCAGTGGATTACGTCTCTAAATGGGTGGAAGCTATAGCAACCGCAACCAATTATGCAAAAGTGGTCATTGAATTCATAAAGAAAAACATCTTCTGCCGGTTTGGAATACCTAAAGCATTAGAGCACAAAGGACGACGGCTAAAGTGCTACAATGCGGATTCTATTGGCCAAATATATTTAAGGATTCATATTTTTTTGAAAACTTGCAATGATTGCCAAAGAACAAGAAATATTTCTAGAAGGGAAGAGTTTCCACAAACCTTTTTTCAAGAAGTTGAGCTATTTGACATATTAGGAATAGATTTTATGGGACCTTTCCCGACATCAAATTGAAGGCAATATATGTTGTTAGTAATGGATTATGTCTCCAAATGGGTGGAAGCCATAGAAATCGCAACCAATGATGCAAAAGTTGTCATTGAATTCATAAAGAAAAACATCTTCTACCGGTTCGAAATAGATAAGGCATTAGTTAGTGACGAGGGTCGCATTTCTATAACTGAGCCTTAGGCACATTGCCAAAAAAATATGGGGTTAGGCATAAATCCTAACTTGCATACCATCCTCAAACAAACGGACATGATGAAGTAAGCAATAGAGAAGTGAAATAGATCTGGGAAAAAGTAATTAACTCCAAGAGAAAAGATTGGGTAGTCCATCTTAAAAGTATTGTGGGCAGACAAGAAGGCATTCAAAACATCAATTGGCACATCTCCGTATCAGTTAGTGTAAGGAAAATCTTTTCACCTATCAAAAGATTTTGAGGATAAAGCATACTGGGCAATTAAAAAGTTCATCATGAATTTTCAAGCTGCAAGAAAGGCTAGATTGCTTAACTGGATGAGTTTAGATTGGATGCATATGAAAATGGCAAGTTATCTGAAGAGAAATCAAGGCAATGGAACAACAAAAGGATTAAAAATCGATCATTTGAGTAAGGACAACTAGTCTTGTTATACAATTCAAGATTGAAGTTGTTTTTGTGTAAATTAAGATCAGAATGGTCAGGACCATTTAAGGTCGTTGCTGCTTGGCATTATGGGGTGGTAGAGTTAGTGAGCAATAATGGTAAAATGTTTAAAGTAAATGCCTAAAGGGTTAAGTTGTTTTACACAACGAAAGTGAGGCAAGATGAACTCGAAGGATTCAAGCAACTAAGGATCAATGCTTTGAAGTAAAACAAGGAGGGGAAGAAATAATGGAGCGTTAAACAACAAGATGAAGAACCTTATGAAAAGGCATCGAAAAGAAATAGTATCAAAGTTGTTCCAAAGAAGCCAAAACCAAAATTCAAATTCAAATCGAGAACTCAACCAATCAAGAATATGCATACCATTAAGCATTAATGGGCACCGATTTAAAAACAACTTGTGCGATATGGGAGCCTCATTTAACATGATGCCTAAAAAGGACATGTTACAATCTAATTTAAAGATCAATTGTCCCGATATAACAAATTTGCAAGTAGTTAATGGTAACTTGGAACCAACAATAAGGTGAGTCTTTAATGTGCATGTGAAAGTAGGTAGATTCACATTCATCAAAGATTTTAAGATTATAAATCATGACATAGATGATGATGATGTGACTATGATACTTGCGCGGCCATTCTTGAACACTGCTAATACGGCCTTACACACAAGGAAGAAAATGATCACAATGAGTATCGAGTAGGATGATGATGTCGAGAAGATTGTTTTTATTGAAGGGCAAGAAGTACATCTGAATGGGAGGGATATCTTTATCTTCGACCTACAAATGGAGTATCTCGATTTAGACTTAGACTAAATGAGCGAAGAGGCGACATACTAATGACGTTAAACTAAGCGCTACTGGGAGGCAGCCCAGGGGTTTTTAAATTTCAATCACTTAGTTTGTTAGTTAGTTAGTTAGTTAGTACAATCCAAATGTTTAAGTAGTTTTTTAACTTTTAAAAGTTTTTTTCTAATTGTGCATAAAAGACCATTTGCCAGGTGACATTTCATCTGAATGAAAAATTCTCAACATATGCGACAAATTCATAAAAAATAAAGAAGTTATAGGGATATTATTATATGTTTGTGTTTAGTGTTTTCTTGTTTTAGGCTTATTTTTGAACCTTGAGGACAATGTTTGGTTTAAATTTAAAGGCATCAACACTACACTATGGGAAGTGTTAAGAAAGGATCAAATAAGGATAAACACTATGGGTATATGATCGTTTAATTTTATTTTTGAAACAGTTAAAAAGGAAAGCATGGTAGTATATTTTTTCATTTATTTACTATTTGAATGTACTTTAGTAGTATATATTAGGTTATATATAGTAATAAGTAATGAATAAATAATTCATTTGCAAAGTTCATGCCTTTAATTGAGGATGAGTAAGAATATAAGTATCTTGGTGATATGAAACTCAAAAGAGTGTCATCAAATTCTTGAAGAAAATAAAAATGTAGCAAATAACTGTGTGATTTCATGATTAGAAACTTAAAGTTAGGGAATACCATGAACTTGAAACAAAAATAAGAAAAATACTAGCACACTTCTTATGAAAAAAGTTAGATCTCTAATGAATTCTATCATAAATATGAATCTTACTTGAGTATGAAAAGTAAATAAACACTTAGTGCCAAGAGGGGAAGAGATATGCATGATGTTTACTGAAAAAGTTGGATTTAAAACTTGCTTGATAGAGTGAAAGTGAGAAGTGCCAACAAGAGTTTTAAAATATAAAAAATAGAGAGTCCCACAAGTTCTAAAGGAAAAGGAGCAGAAAACTTGATGGTTGGAAAAATAGAGAAAAAACAGAAACTATAGGAAAATAGGAGGAGAAAGAAAGAAAATGGATACATATATAAATTAAAATAAAGGCGGAAGTTTGATTAAAACTCTTCAAATAAAAGATTTAGCTTGAGTACAAGTAGCTTAATTGTGTTAAGTTTTCTTTCCAATTATATGAAGTCCTATTGACTATTGAAGTGCTAAAGTCTACAAAACTAGTATGATCTAGGCTTATTTATGAATTCTTGATCTTTATGAGAAATCATGAGATTATACACTTGCTACTTGAGTGTTGAGGTTGAATAAACTTGTAAGTAGTGATGGTTTTGGTTGTGAACTACTTTGGTATTTTGAAAGTGAATTGTATGTGTTGTTAATGCTACATGTTTTTGAAAGTATAATTTTTTTACAAATAAAAGCTCTTGAGTGGATTATAAACTTAGACTTATTTGAATTAAAGGACACTCCATGAACGATGTAAAATGAATATGGACTTAATGTTTAGTTTTTTGGTTTATATGCAACGAAAAATTCAAAACAAATTTTGAAAAACCCCAATAGGATTGCGAATGAGTTCCATTAAACTAGATCTACAAAATTAAACCATACCTTAATTCGTGATTTCCTTCTTTCATTGTTCGATTTCCAAGATGTTTAAGTGCGCATCCTCTATTAGAAATCTACACACAAACGGTGACCACAATTTGGAGTGCTAACCCCAAGAGAGATATAAAATGTTTTTTCTTTCTCTCCTAAAATCTAGAGAACTCAAAATTCTCAAAAACAAAATCTTATTTCGTTTTAGTGTTTCAACCTCTATTTATATGCGTAGATAAGCTTACTAAAATAACCTATTTGTAATACAACTATTGTATTTAGGCAATTCAAGCAAATTACACATACATCCCTATTAATAAGTTATCATATAACAAATCGTAAGGGCTTTTATGTCATAAATTTTATCATATAAAATATATTACTCTGGACCAATTGAAATTGTGCAAAGTCATTCTTTGTGTGCGACTTAATAGGTTCATGTGACGTTAGCACTGAACCAAAACCATTTTGGTACACAAGTTATGAGCGATGTCTAGCGAGGCATTATGACTACCCAAGTAGCATGAATATCAAAAATCGATACAACCTAATGAATAACATAAATCATATCATTTTGTCGTGTGACAATTAAACATAAGGCATATAAATTCGTCTTTAATGTTCAATCATACTAGTCTCGATCTTTAGGTAGACTTAAAACATCCAAGTGACATTGATCATATCAATTCACTTGAACTTGGCTACTTAACAGTATAACATATCGAGGGATCCGCTAATATCTCTCTTTATACGAGAGGGGCAAATTATATCTTGATTATACACCTTCACATTTTATTCACATGGTAACTAATCACATTTTTTATAATCTTTCGGTTAAAGACAACATTGGATTGTGTCAAATTACTATGGTCCTAATATTGAAGTCTATGATAATCTCAAGTCGAAGGACTAAATGATGTATATATCATGAGTAACACCTATGACTTAATCCATGTCGTGTTCTCATAGCGGGTCGGTCCAGTATCTTGTTCCCTAACAATTACTCATGATTTTGATTCGTATCCTTATATGCATGATCATCACATGACCGTCAATCAAGATTCACAATAGTCTTAATTCATGATAGTTCCTAGTATAATGACCGACTAGGGACATTTATGATATTTCAACAAATACCCATGGATTTATTAAAAGGCAAAATTGCAATCACTTATAATAAAATAGCAAACAAAAAACCTCTATTTTATTAACTAAAATTATAAGATAAACAATGTTTGTAAATTGACCTAGGGCACATGCCCTAACACTTAAGTAGTAGTAGTAGTAGTAGTAGTAGTAGTAGTAGTAGTAGTAGTAGTAGTAGTAGTAGTAGTAGTAGCAGCAGAGGCAGCAGCAGTAGTAGTAGTAGTAGTAGTAGTAGTAGTAGTAGTAGTAGTAGTAGTAGTAGTAGTAGTAGTAGTAGTAGTAGTAGTAGTAGTAATAGTAGTAGTAGTAGTAGTAGTAGTAGTAGTAGTAGTAGTAGTAGTAGTAGCAGCCAGTAGTAGTAGTAGTAGCAGTAGTAGTAGTAGTAGTAGTAGTAGTAGTAGTAGTAGTAGTAGTAGTAGTAGTAGTAGTAATAATAATAGTAGTAGTAGTAGTAGTAGTAGTAGTAGTAGTAGTAGTAGTAGTAGTAGTAGTAGTAGTAATAGTAGTAGTAGTAGTAGTAGTAGTAAGAACACTTAGTAAAATACAGTTTTGCTCAAGACATGCAAAATCTTAAGTTTGAAGGTATTTGATATGTGATTATTTAGACTTATATATAACACTAGTTTAGTAGTATATTTGATATAAATATCTCGGTATGAGCTCAAATTGATGATATTTATGTATTTTCCGGTATACAAGATATAAAGGAGACAAATGAGTGATTTCGTGAATAAACGAGGATGAAATGCACAAAATTAGGGTTGCCGCCGTGGGAGAAGGCTAGACATGTCGGCAAGGCTAAAGGACAAAGAAGAGAAGAAAAAGCAGACAGCAGAGCCGGTGCAGTAGTGGTGTCGTGGGTTTTAAGGGAAGGCGCCGTGGAAATCTACACAGGGCGTCGAGTCTACAGAATGAGGAAATTTGCACATAAAATGTCTAAAACTTTCATGACACTGTGTATTTACACGCTCAATGCTAGACCACTTATAGACAAAGCCAAGACAAATAAAATAGAAAGTTAGAGTTCTATTTCGAGTACTAGGATTTTCAATTGTTTTCTAAAGTCTCTTAGGAGTATAAAGATGTATTAGAATGTGGTAAACTCACCAATTGTGATTAAGAGCAATCGAATATCATAGTTTAGCATAGTTTTACTTTGTTCTTGAGTATGAAGGAGAATTATGGAAGAGAAGACATTAAAGACTCACGGGTGGTTGTTCGGTACTATTTTCTTTGCTTTGATTGAAAGCATTTTGTTTAATTTCTGATTTCAATGAATACCATTATGTGCATGTTCATTTCAATGAAGTGTAAGTAATTCATTAATCTTAGGGATCAATGGATCATATGGTATGAATGGTATGCTAAAGTAGTTTTAAGTGGATTATAAAGTTAGAAAGTGCAATGGTTAGAATTTGTATTGATTCTATGCGGAATGCTATAAACATATTGATCACATGTTTGTTGATATTAGGTTTTAAGAGTTATCATGGTCATTGAAGCTTTTAAGCCAGATATGGACCTTAAAACCGTAAAATACATAACATCGATATATATTTATTGACGGATGATAAAGTTAATTGGTTATGATCTAAAGATTTGGAACTTAAAGCAATGTGGAACTTACATTATTCACACTTATAAGTAAAGTTCTAATTTAAACATTATATTTTTTTTGTCAAGACAGTGGGTTGAAGTAATTTGAAGGAAATCTGTCTATTATGGTTAAACATTGCACATACATAATAAAGATGAAGGAAGTGAGTTGAAAGCATAGTTATTTATTACCTAGGTGATGTTATGAACTAAGAACTTATTAACATAAGAGTTTAAAAGTTATTTACATTGTTTTGTTAGAATAAAATAGTTTAGTTAAGAACCTATTAAAAATGGATTTCCTTAGTAATAGAGTAAATTTGACTAAGTATACTATGTGCAATACACCTTTCACTGAGGACGATATCCGTAATCAACGTAAGTTGGTCACACTATTACTACAATCGAGCCGTTATACTTGTGGCCATGATCAATAAGTAAATGTAGTCTTCTTTTGATCTTCTGGTACTATAGCAATTTGATTATATCTCGAATACCTATCTAGGAAACAATAGTATTCATATCCTGCTAATCTATCTAACATTTAATCAATGAATGGTAAAGGGTAGTGATCTTTCCGTGTAGAGTTATTTAATTTTTGATAATCAATGTAAACTTACAACCAGTTATTGTTCTAGTGGACAAGGTCTTTTCATTTTCAGTATGAATAATGGCCATTCCTCCTTTCTTTGGTACCACATGTATTGGTGAAACCCATGAACTATCTTAGATAACGTAGATGATTCTGGCGTTCAACCATTTTAAAATCTCTTTTTTACCACCTCTTTCATCATTGGAGTTAACTACCTTTAAACTTTAATTAATTGTTTATGATTCTCTTCCATTAAGATCTTATGCATATATACAGTTGGACTAATTCCTCTTAAGTCTTTGATTGTCCATCCTATTGTTGACCGATACGCTCTCAAAACTTGAAGCAATTTTTCTTCCTTTAATTTTTGTCAAAGCCGCAGAAATAATAATATGATACGTTGAATTTTCTCCTAATTATGCATATCTGAAATGCTTCGGTAAAGGTTTTAACTCCTGTAATGGTTTAATAACTGCACTCTCCACTTTTGTTTCAAGTTTCTCAAAACCTTTGTGAAACTTTGGGGGTTCTATTGGTGATAGTGCATTGAATGCCTTATGAAGTTCACCCTTAACTTCAGAGCTTGTTGTTATGCTTTGATCTAAACAATGCTCTAGTGGGTGTTCTGGTGTATATTCCATGGCTATCTCAGAAACATAATCAGATACGAGATCTTTGACTTCGATACTTTTACAATGTGCTCCGTCACTTGAAAATTTCAAGGTACAGTAGATATTAAACATAACTTCCATCATCATTTATTGTAACCAGAATTCTCCCTTTTGAACATCTATCAAAGGTCGTGCGGTTGCTAGAAATGGTCTCCCTAAAATTAATGGTACCTCCTCATCCTCTTTCATATCCAATATTACAAAATCCACGGGAAAAATGAACTTATCAACTTTTGCCAAGTCATATATGACCTTATCGAATATATGTACACCTATTGTGCATGGAATGGAAAAGCTTATTGGGTCCTTCAATTTTTGAGGTAACTTTCTTTGTAAAATAGCACTACATTCTTCTGTCATGTTTACTGTTTCGTATTCTTCCAATTGCACTTTCCTTGCCATTATGTCTTTCAAAAACTTTGTATAATTCGACATTTGTTTCAATACATCAGCGAACAAGATGTTTATGTGTAGCTTCTTGAACATATCTACAAACTTTTTGAACAGTTCTTGATCTTTTTGCTAATTAAATTGTTGAGGATATGGTAGGGTGGATTGACTAATGGTGGATTGTTAGGAAATGTCACTCTCCTTAGTACCTCATCTTTTTTCTACCCTTCTTCCCCTACCTTCTTTTGAGCCAATTCTGATTCTTTCGGTTCGTGAAACTTATCTTTGATTACTTATGCCAATTTCCACAGGTTCACAATCCTTTCAGTGATGCTCGTCAATTGGTTTCCTTGTGTCATTTGATGTATCTTTTGGTTACACTGGATCATTGGTTGTTTTTTTACTTCTTAATTGGACTGCATTTACATTCTCCATAGGACTCGTGCTTGTTTTACTTAGAAATTGCCCTTCCTTCCTTGAATTCCAAGAAATTGCTAGTCGACCAATCTGTCTTTCCAGGTTCTTAATGGATTATGTTCTCTCGTCATCTATTCTCTTTAAAGTTTGCTTCACATTTTTCATCCCTTTCTCATGCCTTTCATTATGTACCCTACTGTTGATGTCATTGGCTTCTAAGAATCTTTCAATTGACTTCAATGAAGTCATTTCTTCACTTCAGCCTAGTTTCCCTTATTAGATTTATTGATCAAAACCTGGATGTAAGTTTAGAGAATTATCAGGATTTCCTCATTAGAAGTTAGGGTTGTTGTATCCTTGATAATATCTTTGAAGAGCTTTTCATCTCGGCCTGAAGTTGTTTCCATAATTCTCGTTCTTTATAAAATTGACATCTTTAAACTTTATCCCTTATTGCATGTCCAATGGATTAACCACTATTTTTTGATGATTAACGGGTTACTGTATTGCTTGAACTTGTAGACTTGGTTGCCCCATTTCTAGTTTCGCTATCTGACTAATCAGGTTTGATAGTTGTGCCATGATCGCTACTTGTGAATCAATCTCATATACTCATGCTGATTTTCTCACTATGGAACGAGTTCCTGCTGGTAGAATTCTGAGACATAAGATGTAGAAGATCTAATGCTCCATTTTCATCATTGGTTAGTAGAGAACCACTTGCTGCGGCATCCACTAATGTTCTCATGGTGCGGTTCATTCTATAGTAGAAGATTTGTAGTTGCGTCCATTTCAAGTATCCATGTCATGGACATCTCATAAACATCTCTTTGAATCTTTCCCAAGCCTTACCAAGAGACTCGGTATCCTCATGCTTGAATTGGATGATTTCTAACTTCCTTTCATTTACTGGGGGAAGAACTTGTTTAGGGATCTCTCATTGATATCCGCCCATGAAGTCATATTCTCTGTATTTAGTTATTGGAACTAGAATTTAGCTTTTTCCACCTGATGAGAATGGGAAAATTCTTATCTCGATTACCTCTTTTATAACTCCAGTAATGTGAACAGTGTCACGATTTTTTTAGAAAATTCTCTACATTTTCAACTTCATTTTCATTTGCTAGCCCGTTGAATAGGCTATTATGCACCACGTAGATGATAGAGGGTCTCAGTTCAAACTTGGTGATATCAGCAGGAAGCCTCATCACTCCGTTGTTTGTCTGTTGAACTTCTAGTTTGAAATAGACACGAAGACACCTCTGTCCCCGCACTCTGTCTTACATTACTAGATCACATTCAGGTTGGTTATTCCCTAAGCCCTGATGTTAATTTTAGTTCCCCGCTTGATCATCTGCCATCTTGGTTCCTTTTCTTCTTCTTTCCCTTTTTGGTTTTGTCAATCTCCGGATCGTAAGGCACTCAGTCCTTATCACCTTGACTACACATGCACTAACTGTTCCCTGAGAAAGAAAACATAAAAGAACAAGTGTAGATTGTCAAACTTGAAACTAAAACTCATTTTTTTATTTTTTATTATAAACTTGAAAGTAAATTACTGAAAATAAAATCTTTGCAATTTTGTAAATTACTGAAAATAAAATCTCTGGCAACGACGCCAAAAACTTGGTTGTAACCACAAGTATATTGCCCAATTGTAGTAATAATGTGATCAACTAATGTTGATTATAGATGTCGTTGACATGTGTCTAGCGTGCACAATAATTTCCTGTATTTTCCTATTATTTTTAGTACTAGTAAATGTGATATCGTCTCCACATGGATTTTGCAAATCTCTTCAGACTTAAGGTTGCCCTAAAGTTTTATTGGATTTAATTAAATTAAATTTAACTAATCTAATTAAAACGAGAATTAAACACAATCAATCTAAAAACGAAACAATCATTTAATTAAAATAATTAAACTAGAAGCAAGTTAAATTCAATAAACTAATCTAATGCAATTTAAATAAACAATCTAGAAATCTATACTATTATAATAGCAAACCAGAAACGGTTAACCGTGAAGCCTTTTTGGCTAAAATTTCCAATAATGCCCCTAAGTGTTTTAATACAAATATTTAAATTCGGGATAAAGTGGTAATTTAATTGATAACTACAAATTAATAGGCGGTTTTGATTTTAGATGTGCGGATGAAAATTCAATTAGTTTTCAAAATTTTTCTAATTAGTAGTCAGTTTCCTAACAAAGTGGGATTTGGATGATTTTTTTTCTCTCTCCTCCACCTTTTTACTCTCTCTCCTTTACCTTTTTTTTTCTCTCTATCCTCTATGTTTGTTTTTTTTTCTCTCTCTCTCTCCCCTCCACGTTTCTCTCTCTCCACTCTATTCAAGTTTTCTTACTCCATGTGTGTATTTTACTGAAAAACACTTTCTTCTTCAAAATCGCAGTGCCTCCTCTATTTTTTTTTTTTTAAAAAAACAACGTCATCTATCTCCCCATTTCTCCCCCTACGTGTTCGATTCAATAAAAAAATTTATGATTTGCTATTGGGTTCGGTGGTCTCCTTGAAGACAACCATTCATTTTATTTATCTTTGCAACAAGGTATATATCATAAACTCAATTTTCAATTTTTCTTTCTTATTTCTTTCCTTGAACGTGTACATACTTAGAACAACCATGGATATATTTTTTTAATAGTTCTTTTCACTTTTCATGATGAGTGAATTAACTCTAATAGTGAGAAACACTTCTCTTTTTCTTAATCTTATCAATTGTGTTTATTTCTATTTCAATCTTAAGTATTGCTTAAATTTTGTTTGTGAATTAATTTTTGTTTCTGAATTAATTTTGTTTTCTATTTTATTTTCTTAAACATAGAAAATTCGATTTGGATTAAAATCTCAAAAAATTAATTTAGTTTGTGAATTACTATTATAATAGCAAACCAGAAACGGTTAACCGTGAAGCCTTTTTGGCTAATAGCAAAATTCGGGAATTTGTGAATTTTGTTTGTGAATTATGTGTGAATAATGTTTATTAATCTTATCAATTGAAGCTTTGAATTTTTCTTTTTTAATCTTAACAATTGGGTTGATTACTACTTGAATATTGTATATTTTTTTAGTAATAATGTTTGTGAATAATGTTTATTTTCTTAGACATGAAAAATCCAAAGCTTCAAATACTTGATTTGCAAATTTTGTTTGTGAATTATTTTTATAAATTACAAAAAACTTTCCTTTCATTTGTTTCACCTCACCTTTTCATGATGAGTGAATTAATTCTAATAGTGACAAATAATTCTTCTTTTTTTTATCTTATCAATTGGATTGATTTCTACTTGAATCTTATGTATTGTGTATTATTTTTTCTAATTAATAATATTTGTGAAAAATTTATATTTTCTTATACATTGAAAACTCAAAGCTTCTTTTTTGTCATAAGAAAAATTCAAAGCTTCAAATACTTGCTTTGGATTAAAATCTCAAAAAATTAATTTTATTTGTGAATTACTTGCTTCAATTTGTGAATTTGTTTGTTAATTATTTGTGAATAATGTTTATTTCCTTATACATGGAAAATGAAACCTTCAAATACTTGCTTTATGATTTTTTTATAATTATTAAAATTTTTTCTTTCATTTGTTTCACCACATCTTCTCATAATTAGTGAATCAATTCCAATTAACAAATACTTCTCTTTTTTAATCTTATGAATTGCGTTGATTACTACTTGAATATAACGTATTTTTTTAGTAATAATGTTTGTGAATAATGTTTATTTTCTTAGACATGGAATATTCAAAGCTTCTTTTTTGTCATAAGAAAAATTCAAAGCTTCAAATACATGCTTTGGATTAAAATCTCAAAAAAATAATTTTGTTTGTCAATTACTTGCTTCAATTTGTGAATTTTATTTGTTCATTATTTGTGAATAATGTTTATTTCCTTATACATGGAAAATGAAAGCTTCAAATACTTGCTTTATGATTTTTTTAATTATTAAACATTTTCCTTTCTTTTGTTTCACCACATCTTCTCATAATTAGTGAATTAATTTCAATATTGACAAATACTTCTCTTTTTTTAATCTTATCAATTGGGTTGATACCTATCTTTGTCCTACCTCTAGGTGAGATATTCGAATAAAGTGAGCTTTGAATATTGTGTATTTTTTTAGTAATAATGTTTGTGAATAATGTTTATTTTCTTTGACATGAAACATTTAAAGCTTCTTTTTTGTCATAATAAAATTCAAAGCTTCATATATTTGCTTTGGATTCAAATCTCAAAAAATTAATTTTGGTTGTGAATTACTTGCTTCAATTTGTGATTTTGAAGGATTGGATCAACTAACGTCATTATGGTGATTTTGATACCTAAAATTGTTTATGTCCCTTGAGTTTTGCATTGTACAAAAAAAATCATGCATGCATGTGCATCCCAATGTTTGTAATTAAGGTGGCAAAGATCCTTCTTTCCTTAATCAAATGTCATGAGTTCGAACCTAGAAATAAGAAAAATTTTAAAACTATTTATCAAATGTAGCTAGCATTAAATTAAAATGGGTCAAATTAGAGGATTTACTGCAGTTCTATTAAAAATTGTCCCGCTATATTACTACTTTATAGAAAAAGTTTATTCAAGGGCTACGAAATGCATAGATTTATGAATTTAATTACAATACCAATCAATCTAATTGACTTAAGTTTTTCAAAACTATGATAAACATTTTAATTTTTCTTAAAAACAAAACAATCCTACAACATATATGTAGGTACAACTAATATTAATTCTATATTTTTTTTTCTTTTCGTGAATTACAAAACCACTAATATCTTCCATGAGCACACCTACTATTCTCTAAAAAAAATTTATTGTTGCATTTTTTTGTTGGATGATGTTATACATACAATATGTTTATCTATTTTTTTATTTTCTTTTCATTGTCAAACTATTTTAAAACGCTTTTTTGAAAATGGTATATGTTGATACATGTTATGGATCAGGATCATGTTTAAATTAATTTCGTAAAATTGAATTAATCAAAATGATATTTATAATATTGTCTAAATACTTATCACAATAAATATTTGTATGTATATGTCATCATATACTCTAAATTCATTAGCACTTTAAAATATCTAATTTCACCTAAAAAAAATTGTTTAGACCCAACTAAAAATTTTGAGCACTTTTATTGAAATATAATTTTGACACACATTTTTCTCTCTAAATATAAATTCAATAAATTATACAGATCATTAAGACAATATTTTAATATTAACTTTCACAAATGTTTCTTGGTACATTTATTGTTTATGCCTCACGCGCATAGCGCGCGCCATTGACTAGTCAATATAAATTAAATATGTAAACAATATATTTTAGAGAATGATATGTAAACCGTCATATCTGGACATTTTCATTTAAGTATAGTCATAATCAAATCATCATATTTATATAATGATACTAAATCATTAAACTCTAATCACAATAGGTTGATAGTCTTTAACAAACTATTGACTTTCTTATATTCAATGGAAATAAGCCACATTCATACCCTTGCAATTCTACTTATTGGATAAAACGAAATAAACTAGAAATACGATAGCATTAACACTCAATAAAAGTCATACCTAATCCAAACTAAATAAAAACCAGAATTATGCTAGTCATTAAATAACCTAGAATACAATCATCTAGAACATCCACTCAGGTAATTTTTTCCCTATAGATTAATTCTAGTTACTACTTCTACAATTGTTGCCAATAATTATAAACATAGATTTAGATATCATATAGTATGAAACGTATTGGTCACTATGCACTCAATATAAAGAATCATTAGTTGTAATACACAAAAACAACATTAAACCGTGATGGAAGTTTGTGATTGGTTTAAATCATTAAGCACATAAATTCTGCATTAAGACTAAATCGATGAATGGTTTACAATCATGTCCAGAGTATTGTTTAGAATAATAAACTACTCACACATATTAATAATAAATATTGTAAATAAAAAAATAATTGAAAGACATTAATGTAAAATACTTTTATTAAATAAGTCTTGAATCTCCAAAGAGTCTCCAAAAGTAATGAACAATGAACTAAACTAAAACCTAATTGAAAAGACTTTATAACTAATAATGGCTAATTGAGGGCTCTTTATTTCGAAGCTTTATGGTGTTATTTATAGTTTCCCTAAGTGTACAAATCGTAGATAAACTTAAATTCTTTTTAGTAATCTAAGAAATTCATAACTGACCTCAGCGATTTGTCAGCGAATCCTATTTTGTTCACAAATCGCTTAGGTAATCACTTGAAATATCCCTCTATGCTCCACAGATTCATCTGACGATTCCATTGTTAATCTCAATTCGCTGGCAAATCACTGGTTCTTCTCTTTTTCCGATTTAGGCATTGATTCCTGTGTAAGCTCGTATTGCTGGAAAATTGTAGGAATTATTCTTTAGTTGAATGTTTCAACTTTTCTTCCTTTTTTCTTCCATTTCTTTATTTTTACTAATTAAATCCTAAAATCACAAAAATAAGAGAATACCTAGTATAATATCATCATTTTCATCTAAAATCATCCTAAATTACACTATAAAGCTTGTCGAATTATTGACTTGAAAAATACCCCCAAATTCAGCACTTTGTTGTCATGAGCAAAGGAATACTCTCAATTATATTCTCTTTTTATTCTTTATATCATTATTTTAATCTACTTCATCTTAACTTGAAATAATAAAAGTTTTAAATAGAAGTGATCTTCAAATAGAAACATATTACCCATAACTAAATAGTTGTTATGATAGAATAGAATGATTTTAAAGAAAAAGGAAACATCCCTTAATGATAATTCAACCAACCAATGCAATACCCCTCAGAACTTAAAGTCCAATCAATTACCAAGGCCAATAAAAAATATAGATTTTCTCGGTCTCCACTGACAAACATCAAGCTTACGATGACTAGTATAGAATGTTAAAACACAAAACGCTAATTTAATCTTAATTTTAGAAATACTTTGAAAATAGTACCACAATCAAAATTTATTGAAATTTTGCAAAGAGGTAATGAATATATCATTTAAAGCGTGTTAGATTAAGAAATACATCACTCAACCTTAGCTTCAAGTACTCGAGCTAAATCTTTTCTTTGAAGAGTTTAAGAACATCCACTTTTTTCATCTCTCATTTTTTCCACTTCAACCTAATTATTTTTTATTTATTTGTATATTTATTTATTTATTTATTTTCTTTTGACTTTTAAGTCCCTGCTCCATTTCTTACGAACATTCTCACATTTTTCTCACTGTAGATTCCCTATTCCAATCCCTATGGAATCTATATAACTCTTTATATATTATTAACTCATGTTAGCACTTCTCACTGTTCACTAAATTTGAAGAAAGTATTTTTTGAAACTTATAGAATTCATTGGTTTCTAACCCTTTTCTTCTTTCAATTGTGGCATAATAATTTTATGTATATGTATATATATATTATAAAAATACTTAATCAATAGCCTTTGTATCACAAGATTCTTGAAAATCTGTCTTGTTCATCTTGCACTATTCTTTTGATATACATATTCTCTTGACTAACTCAAGGTAATCCAGTGCATATATCAACTAGTAAAGTTAATCAAAAAGGGTATAAAATTATTTTGATTCCTTATATCATAGAATTCACTTGGGTAATAAATATATCACTTCCATTCAAAATCTATTATATATTTATTCCATTATATTATATTTCTAACTAAAAATAAAGTAAAATGAAATTCATACTTGCTTGAATTAGGAAAAAATTTGAAAAATTTCATTAACTCACTTGAACATCGGATCAAAATTTTGAACATTTTGGATCAATTCTTGAAATAACCTTCTACATTTCTTTTCTTTCCTTGCTTTCTTTATCATGTTTCACCTGAAATACCCCCAAACTCATTCCAAACCTTGTCCTTAAGGTTGAAAAATTAAGTTGGGTTTGCCACAAACCAAATATACCTTCTGAAGTATAAACGAATTGATATGTGTAATAAAAATGTAATGAGATAGAAAATATGTAATTTTGCACACTTCAAATTAATGGAATGCAAAAGGAACATATTTTATTCGTAACTAAAAGCTAAAGCAAGAGCAATACAACTGATCATTCATTCAAACATTTCATACAAAAAAAATAAACTACACAAGGCATTGTCTAGAAGTAAATTCATCATTATCTTCATCATCTTAGTCTATTCCTGCAGGAGGTTGTGAAACATAAGTATCAGCTGGGTTGTAAGTCTTAGTTAAAAATTGCAACAACGCAAATATAGAATGTCAATATTTCTCATCGATCTTGCAAACGACTGTCATGTCATCTCTCAGACATAGAATGATAATGTTGTAAAGTTCTCTCGTTTATTGCTATGATTTCTTCATTTCGATAAAATTTCGTTTGGCCACACCTAAGAGAAGAAAATATGATCTTGAAAAATCCTCTTGTCCTAGGCTATGACGAAGATGGTACCGAACTCGTATCAACACTTGACACATTCACTCGAGCCATCAGCCGAAGCGCTTTCCCTACGTCTTCTTTTGTCTTCCTTCTATTTTCTTTGCCGCTTTGCCTTCTTGCTTCTTTCGCATTTATCGCATATAATCATTCTCTTTCATTTTCTGAGTCATTGTATCCTACCACTTTCTTCATTCTTCGTACTCCCACATCATTTATTGTCATCCCGGGTAATACATCAAACTCAATATCGAAACCACCCCTACTTGCCTACACAATGTAGTGACCAAAATTAGGAATGGTAGTCCTTTGTTCTTCATAGTCTTCATTGCATATTTCATAGAATCGCTTACAATTTTTCCAACATTGATATAACCCTTCTTCATCACATATGGTAAAGTAAAGTAGCTCTACGGTTCTTCACTTCAAAGTGTTGCCTGGTTGGATGAAAACAGGCACCCATAATATAACTCCAACTCTTCGGGATTTTCATAAAATTGGTGGTTTCCATAAACTTCGAGTGTCTTTCATTATCAATCGCAAATCCCTTTCCCAGATGTATCTCCAATGCATCTTGGATCATCTCATAAGGATAAGATTCCTTATTGACATAAATGGCATTTCAGTAATCATCCTCCATCCTCTGTTTGTTGTGTGGTAGACAAAAAAATCCATTTATTCTTTTAGGCAAAATATCAATTTTCTTCACTTGCACTACTATTTTATCCCATTCAATACTAACATGACTATTCGCATAAAATTGTTGCATAATTTTCGAACACCTTCTTTCTTCTCTACCCTCATAGTCTATTGGAAGGTGCTTATATCCTCGATCTCTGATGATGCTTACAATTTTAACTTCATACTTGCTCACATTTTGAATATTGAGCCTTCTCTCAGAAATTATTACCCTCTCCTTATCATTATAGCTCTTCTGAGCTCTAGGTCTTATAAACAATAAAAGACATAAGGCACTAAATGACTAAGGTCTGGATTCTTAAAATATGCTTCCTCATCAGATGACAATGAAGATTGTTCTATAAACTTTGCCCTCCCACATCTAGGTTCTCTAATGCTAATAGTAGTAGGTATAATATTCATTAGGCGGCCTTCATATTTCTACTTGGGTTTTTCTAGCACTACCCATTTCCTTTTATCTTGCTTACTACTCCTACCTCGTCCTCTATCTCCTCCCGCCATGAAAATACTCAACTTTAATGAAATAGGAAAATTGAAATCTTGTATTTGAAGATTTCAAACTATCAAGGTATAGAAAACAATTTTTTGAAAAGATTTTATCATTGAATCTCGAAAGAGTTGAAAATAGTACGTCTAAAATAAGTTCATCAACATATTCTTATCATAATTATATATACATTGGAGAAATTCGTAAAACCCCCAAACTCTATTAAAAACCCTTATCGAAATTAAAAATTTGTATCTAAACCCATTTTTCAAAAACAATCTTGCAATAAAAATTTATCAACTACATTCATCGAAAATACCATCAAAAATTGATTTTCTCAAAACATCGAAATCAAAAGAACGCTAGATTATCAATTTATTACCTTCTTGAGAGTGAATCCCCCAAATAATATGCTTTATTAACTCGTTAGACTTGCTCTTCAAGCCTTAATTCGAACAACACCCCCTAAGCCCTAACTTGGTTATATGAACTTGATCACATAATTTATTGGGTTGAATTGCTCCTAAATAAGATGGGATACACTTAAATAAACTATAATTCAAGCTTCGAAGGGTTGAATCTAGACAAAAATCGATTAACAATCGAATGAGTGCATGTGTTTTAAGTGTGAAATGTTTTATGGTTTATCGATTTTGGGGTTCTATTTTTTAAAAACATGTATTCGTTCTTAGCAAATCAGAGTTTAAATAGATTCACTGGGAAATTGCTGCTTAAATCACTGAAAATGAGCCTTAGTTATTCACCGACTAGTTCAATGAATCTTAGTTATAAGTGCAAATCACTGACAAATTGATGACCTGAAATTACACTAAAAATTCTGCAAACTGAATCCAATTTTCGCAGCAAATTCCCGTTCAAACTGGAATTGCTGGGAAATCATTGGCCTATTTTAATTATTCTTGCAATTTAATTAATTTTACCATATATTTAACGTATATATGTCCAATAAAAATGTAGAATTATTCAAAATTATCAGAATTTCACTATGATTTGTACTAGAAAATAATTTCATTACCAAAAATAATCGATTAACATAAAAACTAATGCATAAAACAATATAATATGGAAAGAGATAGGCTCGATTAACTTCCCTTATATGAAATTATTTCTTAATTAAGTTCTTTAAATATTCCCATTATAAGAGTCAAAAGTTGAGAAAAACTAAAAATAACTAATTAATCCTAATACTAAAACTAAAAGTAAAGATAGAGTATGAGCTGCCTCCCATAGAGCGCTTTTGTTTATAGTCATTGGCTCGAGTTGATAGATAAGATCATTCGTCGTTTAGTTTGAGCGACTCAAATTGACCATCAACCAGTTTTTCATCATTCTTGACATATTCAACTTCGTTATCATTCTCACCATTCACATAAAGTCCTTTTATAGGTCCACTAAACTTGTAGTAGTTGTCTTCTTCAGTGTAATCATCACAGTAGAAGTTCTCCTCTTCATAGCCATCTTCAAAATTGATGTCTTCGACGTACGTCCATCTCGTAACCATCCTGAAGTTTATATAATCATTTCTCATCTTAAGCGTAACTATACATTTATCTACATCGAGAACAACTCTACCCTTCTGGAGAAAATTTAATCCCATCAACATCACGTCATCTTTTTAAATTGTCGGTACAGCCAAGAAGTTGGTAAGATACTTAAACCGTCCCACTTGCACTGACACATTCATTAACATTTCTAGTGGAAAGATCTTATCACTATTTGGTTTATTGACAACCAAAGGTGGTATAAATTGAATCTTAAACTTGACTTTTCTGAACCATTGTTCGTTCAAGATATTCATATTAGCTCCTATGTTAAGTAGAACACCAGGAAAACTAACTTCATTGATTAACAAGTGGAGGAAGAGTTTCTCTGGATCATGTTTGAAACTTTCCATCAGATATCCTAGATTTTGAAGCTTTAGTTACTCATCAGTAAATTCTTCCTCCGTCGGTTGCTTCTCTGCTTGCTGTTGCACTTCAGGTTATGGCTCTTCAGGTTACTTCTTCTTTAATTTTTTTCCTTACTGCGCGGCTTAGTATACATCCAGAGTTTAATTGTTTCATCCTTAACAGTTTCACTAGCATTAATGTAAATATTAAACTTCTTTTCATTATGTTTTGGACTTTGTTTCTCATACACTCGATTGATAATCTTCATATCCTGTTCAATAAAGTTTTCATTATAAGATTTTAACTTATGACCATTTACTTTAAATATTTTTCCTATTTTGAAGCTTTCTATTTCTACTGCGCCATGAGGCAATAAATTTATAACCATAAAGGCCTATCCATCTTGAATAAAAGAGTATAACTATATCTCTTACTTGAAGATTTTTAGGAACTAATTTCCTATCATGAAATGCTTTGGTTTTATCTTTATAAATTGATGCATTTTCAAAAGCTTCATTCTTAAGTTCTTCAAATTCTTGAAGACTTAACTTGCATTGTTTTCTTGCTTCTTTATAATTCATGTTACATGCTTTTATTGCCCAATAGGCTTTGTGTTATAGTTCTACTAGTAAATGATATGCTTTTCCAAATATTAACCTATAAGGTGTCATACCTATGGCCGTCTTAAATAATGTTATGTATGCCCATAATGTGTCTTTTAATATAAGACTCTTGAACTAACTATTTTTTCTAGTATTGACTTAATTTCTCTATTTTAGATTTCAGATTATCTGCTAGTTTGTGGGTGATATGTAGTAAATGTCCTATGTGTGACATTGTACTTAGCAAGTAGATTAGCAACTAATCATTTAAAAAAATGTGAACCTCTATCACTAAAAAGTGCTCTTAGTGCTCCAAAAACTATAAAATTATTGATCTAAGAAAATTAACCACTATTTTTGAATCATTAGTTTTAGGAGTTTTTGCTTCAACCCATTTAGACACATAATCTACACCAAGTAAAATATAAATATAACCATTCGATGGTGGAAAAGGACCCTTGAAATCTATACGTCATATATCAAACAATTCATAAAAAAGAATAGGAAGTAAAGACATTTGATTTCTACGTCTTAAGTTTACAATTCGCTGGCAATTTGGACAAGATTTTGTATAGAGAAAACAATCATGAAATAGAGTGGGCCAAAAGAATCTGGAATCTAAAATTTTACGAGCAGTTCTACGTAGACCAAAATTTCTTTCACATGCATAAGTATGGCAATAAGATATAATTGATTGTCCTTTTGACTTTGGTATACATTTCCTAATTATTTGGTCGGTAAAAAACTTTCCTTAAATAGGGATCATCCTATAAATAATATTTAGAATCATTTTTACTTTTATTCTTTTGAGCTCTCATCAAATAAGGTAATAACCTATCGGTGGTAAGATAATTAATTATATCAACATACCAAAGGTCATCAGTCTTTATACTATACAAATGTTCATTTGAAAATTCATCCCTCAATGGTATAGTTGGTTCTCCATTTTCTAACCTATTCAAATGATCTACTACTAGATCTTCGGCTCCTCTCTTATCTTTTATAGTAACTTCAAATTCATGTAAAAGTAATATCCATCTTATTAGTCTTGGTTTAGAATCTTGTTTTGCCATTAAGTATCGCAATGCGGCATGATTTAAATAAACTTTCACTTTTATTCCTAATAAATATGGTTTAAATTTTTCTAAGGCAAACACTACCGCTAAGAGTTCATTTTCAGTAGTAGTATAGTTATGTTGGGCTAGATCAAGTGTCCTTGAAGCATAATATACAACATGAGAATCTTGGCCTACTTTTTGACCTAAAACAACTCCAACTATGTAGTTACTTGCATCACATGATATTTCAAAAAGTAACGACCAATCTTGTGATTTAATTATAGGTGTGGTTGTTAAAAAATCCTTTAATTTATTATATACTATCTTGCAATCATTGGTAAATTCAAAAGGAATGTCTTTTTGTAAAAATTTGCATAAAGGTTGTGTTATTTTAGAAAAATCTTTCACAAATCGTCTATAGAATCATGCATGGCCAAGAAATGGATGTATTTCTCCCACTGTGTAGTGGGGTAAGGTAACATTTTGATTACTTGAATTTTGGCTGGATCTACCTATATTCATTTATGTGACACAATATGTCCTAATATGAATCCTTAATCTACCACATTTTTCATAATTTAATACTAAATTCTTTTCTATGGATCTCTTAAGTACTTTAGTTAAACTAACTAAACATTCATCGATAGAATTACCATAAATAGTAAAATCATCCACAAAGACTTCAATAAAATTTTCGACATAATCAGAGAAAACACAAACCATACACCTTTGAAAAGTTGCAGGTGCATTACATAAACCAAAAGACATACATGTATAAGAAAATGTATTAAAGGGGCAATTAAAGGTTGTTTTTTCCCAATCTTTTGGAGCTAAAACATTTGATGAAATCCTAAATAACCATATGGACAATAATAATGAGTTTTTTCAGCTAATCTTTCTAATATCTGATCTATAAATGGGAGTGGATTATGGTCATTCCTAGTTGGGGCATTCAACTTCCTGTAATGTATACATATTTTCCAACCGTTTTGGATTCTAGTTGGTCCTAACTATCCATGCTCCTTTTTATTACTGTAATTCCTATCTTTTTAGGAACTACTTGGACTGGGCTTACCTAATTGCTATCAACTATTAGAAATATCATTCATGCATCTAATAATTTTAATATTTCAGCTTTTACTACGTCTAATATAGGTAGCTTTAATATACGTTGAGCTTGTCCGAAGCTTTTGTGTTAGTTTCTAGATATATCCTATGCATACACATAGATGGACTTATTCCTTTAATATCAACTATGGTCAATCATATTGCTCCTTTAAATTCTTTCAGTACATTTATTAATTTTCTTCTACACTTGTCAGTTTATTAGAAATTATCACTAGTAAATTATTATGGTCCCCTAAATAAAAATATTTCAAATGATATGGTAAAGTCTATATCTAATTCTGGGCTTTAACTATTGAAGGTAAAAGTTTTGAGTAATATCTAGATAAATTTAGGTAATAAGTAAGTTCAGGCATACCATTATATGATTCTAAAGTACTTATTATCTCTTTAGTCTCCTCGTCTCAATCATCATCTTCTTCTAAATCTTCTATTACCAATTCTTATTTATTTGTTTTATCTTTTCTAAAAGATTTGTCTATTAATTGGTCTATCACATCTACTGCGCAGAAGGAAAATACATCAATTGGGTATTTCATTAGGTCATATATATTAAAATTTACTGTATCCTCACCTACTTCCATTGTTAATGTTCCATTTGAAACATCAATCTTTGCTTTTGCTATTTTTAAAAATGTTTTTCCTAAAATTAAAGAAGTTCTATTAGAGAAATTACATTCTTTCATTTCTAAAACTTAGAAATCTGCTGGGAAGACTAAATCATTAACCCTGACTAGTACACCTTCTAGTAACCCTACTAGTTTAACAGTGGATCTATCTGCTAATTATACCACTATACTAGTTTCTTTTAAATGTACATCCATCATTTGCAAATAAATATATAAAGGCATAAAATTTATGGAGGCTCCCAAATCTCATAATGCTTTAAGAATTCCTATATTTTCAATCGTATATGGAAAGAAAAACATTCCAGGGTCAAAACATTTAGGAGGTAATTTCTTTTGAATTAGTGCTGATACGTGTTCTCCTAGACTCACCTTTTCATTAGCCTTAATCTTATTAGTGCATAATTCTTTTATAAATTTCTGATACTTAGGTGCATTTTGAATTACTTCAAACAAATGTATATTAACTACTACTTTCTTTAATATATCAGAGATTTGTTTTTCTTCCAACAATTTCTTAGCATTTCTATTATCTTCTAAACAATGGAGGAATGGTGGTTTTATATTAATTGCTTTGTCATTATCAGGTTCATTACCTTTTTCTTTGGAAATCTTGTTACTTGTTACTTGTTACTTCAGTTTCTTTCTCTAGTTCTGCTTCTATTTCTTTTCTAGAAACTAATTGATCCGACTTTTTAGGTTCATCCATCTGCTTATCGTTTCATAATGTTATGGATGGTGCTTTTTTATATAAAGTAGGATAAGATAGAGATTGTAATTTCTCTTGATTTACAAATTCATCTATTATGGTATCAACTTGACCATCATTAAATAAACTATCGAAGTAACTTCTCCATCTCTCCTTAATATCCTCCTCGCGCGTTAAAACATTTTGATTTTCGTCCTTAATACATCTTACATGACTTAGGTCTTGTTTCTGTTTATCTCTTAATTTGGCTAGCCTATATATATATTTTTCGCCATCTCTATTACCTAACCTTGTATATAGATCTTCCATGAAATTTGTTTTAGCTTGACTAACTACTTTTTTAGCTTGTTTTCTAGCTTCTCTATATTGATTGTACACATCTTCATCTTGACACTTAGGTATTTTCCTATACATCTCTCTTTTAGTCTTAATTGCTCGTTGGACATCCTCATTCCACCACCATGTTTCCTTCTTTGGTGGTCCCAAACCTTTAGATATACCTAATACGTTTGATCCCACTCTCCTTATGCAACTACTCACTTCTAGCCACATTGTATTAGCATCTAAGTCAAGATTAAAAATATTTTCCTTTAGTAGTTTTTCTCTAAACTCTACTTGTTTACTATGTTTTAGGTTCCACCACTTTATTCTAGGGTCGCTAACTCTTTTATTTATATTATGTCGTCGTGTTAGCTTAATATCAAGTACTACTAACTTATGTTGGGTAGTAAGTGCTTCGCCAGTATTACTTTGCGGTGTCTACATATTTTTCTATCTATTTTTCTTGTTAAAAGAAAATCTATTTGACTCTTGTTATGACCACTACTAAAAGTAATTATATGCGACTCCTCTTCCTAAAACTGGTATTTGCTAAGACAAGATCGTATGCTTTGAAGCAAATTCTAAGATTGATTCTCCTTCTTCATTTCTATTACCGTAACCAAAACCTCCATGAACTCTCTCAAACCTATCGTTACTTACCCCAAAATGCCCATTTAAATCTCCTCCAATAAAAACCTTTTCATCTAATGGTATACTTTGCATAAATCCATCCATATCGTCCCAAAACTTGCGTTTGATGCTCTCGCTTAATCCTACTTGTGGTGCATAGGCGCTAAGTATGTTAATTTTTTCGTCTCCAATAATTAATTTAACTAGAATCAATCTATCCCCCATTCTTGTAACCTCTACGACCTTATCCTTATAATCATTATCCACCACAATTCCTACTCCATTGCATTTTCTATCTATACTTAGGTGTACCACAGCTTAAACCCCGTTCTTCCTATTTCTCTACTCTTTTCTCCTACCCATTTTGTCTCTTGGTGGCAAGCAATATTGACTCTCCTTCTAATCATGATATCTACTAGTTCTATTGACTTCCCGTAAGTGTTCCTATGTTCCATGTTCCTAAGCGAATTTTTTCTCCCCTTTGTATTTGTTTTCCTTTTCTACTTCTATTTTGTCTAAAAGATCTAGTGTCCGTATCTATAATTTTGTTTTTGTTTTCGTGTTTGTTTTGAACTAGCTTCTTTACCCACACCCGTCCTTTGTGTGGGAACCCTTGCTCATTTTTCTTCACATCCGGGCGACTATGTGAAGGGACTAGCTTCTTTACCCACACACGTCCTATGTGTGGGAACCTTTGCTCATTTTTCTTCACACCCAGGCGGCGATGTGAAACACACCCTTGCTCATTTCTCACTACACCCGGCTCCGATGCAAATAAGCGTCGCTAGGTGGGAACGCCCCAACGTTTATATATGTTTTAAACTATAAGCAATTAAAATTCAATAAACTAATCTAATGTAATCTTAATAAACAATCTAGAAATCAATATAAATTAAAGGGTGTTTCTACAATGTTCAAATATATACCCATGTTATGGTTACTACATATCTTACTATTGGATTACTATGAGATTTTAATCTAATGGTGATTGATGCAATGCATTTAATGCAAAACACATTAAATGCGCAATAAATATTATGTAATTTGATTCCATTGTAGAAGCACCCTAAATTAAATATCTAAACAATACATTTTAGACAATAATATGTAAACAGTCATATCTGGACATTTTCATTAAAGCATAGTCATAATCAAATCATCATATTTATATAATGATACTAAATAATTAAACTCTAATCATAATAGGTTGATAGTCTTTAGCAAACTATCGATGTTCTTATATTCAATGGAAATAAGCCATATCCTTACCCTTGTAATTCTACTTATTGGATAAAACGCAATAAACTAGAAATAAGATAGCATTAACACTCAATAAAAGTCATACTTAACCCAAACTAAATAAAAACCAGAATTATGTTAGTCATTAAATAACCTAGAACACAATCACCTAAAACACCCACTCAGGTAATTTCTTCCCTATAGATTAATCCTAGTTACTACTTTTATCATTCTTGTCAATAATTATAAACATAGATTTAAATATCCTATAGTATGAAACGTATTGGCACTATGCACTCAATACAAAGAATCATTAGTTGTAATACGCAAAACAACATTAAAATCGTAATTGACGTGTGTGATTTGTTTAAATCATCAAGCAAATAAATTATGCATTACAACTAAATTGATGAACATTTTACAATCATAATGAGAGTATTGTTTAGAATAATAAAATACTCATACATATTAATAATAAATATTGCAATAAAGAAATAATTGAAAACTTTAATGTAAAATACATTTATTAAATAATTCTTGAAGCTTCAAAGAGTATCTAAAAGTAATGAAAAATGAACTAAACTAAAAACCTAATTGAAAAGACTTTTTAACTAATAATGGCTTATTGAGGACTCTTTATTTCAAAGCCCTATGGTCTTATTTATAGTTTTCCTAGGTGTACAAATCATAGATAAACTTAAATTCTTCATAGTAATCCAAAAAATTCGTCACCAACCTTAGCAATTTGTCAACGAATCCTATGTTGTTCACAAATTGTTGAGGTAATCACAAGAAATATCTCTCTGTGCTCCATTGATTCATCCAATAATTCTTTTTTAAATCCCAATTCACTGGTAAATTGGTGGCTCTTCTTGGTTTCCTATTTACGCATTGATTCCTCTATAATCTCATATCGCTGGTAAATTGCTGGAATTATTCTTTAGTTGACTGTTTTGACTTTTCTTCCTCTTTTTCTTATATTTCTTCGATTTTCCTAATTAAATCTTGAAATCACAAAAACAAGAGAATACATAGTGTATTATCATCATTTTCATCTAAATCATCCTAAATTACACTATAAAACTTGTCTAATTAAAGACTTATCAATCGTCTTCTGGAAAAGTTTTATCTAGACACGATTCACTTAGTTAAGTTCACTCTATTGTTAAGAAAATCTCATTTTAATTGATTTTACTAAACTACTTTATTCTATAAAACAATGGAAAATAACTTGTATTATTATATTAAGAAGACTCTTAGTTCACAACTTCACTTAGATAATGAATTACTATGCTTTCATCTCATACTTTCTTCATATTCATTAGATGGTGTTCAATGCATTATTAGAATAGATAGATTTCCTTAAGATTCACTTCAACCCACTATCATGGTGGCAAAGATCCTAATGTGGAAACTAGAACTGCACCTATCCGTGTGAATAAAATAAGTCTCACATAGCATTAAGTTCTCAATCTTTAGACTCATAACCATGTAAGTTTACTATCAATTCTTCTCAAATCAATAATTATCTTTTGATATTATATATTTTATGGTCGTATTGTCCATATACGGCTTAAAAGCTCCAATGGCCACAGTAACTCTTAAAACCTCTAATCAAGAAACATGTGATCAAGATGTTCATAGCATTACGCATAGAATCAATACAAATTCTAATCATTGCACTCTTTAACTTTATAATCTACTCATACTTCCTTAAGCATAGCATTTATACCATATGATCCATATATCCCTATGATAAACAAACTACTCACTCATCATTGAAATTAACATACACATCATGGTAATCATTGTAATCAAATATTTAATCAAATAGCTTTAACTAAACCAAAGAAATAATACTGAATAATCACAAGTGGAGTCTTCAATGTCTTCTCTTCCAAAACTCTTCTCAATACTACAAAACAATGTAAACTATGCTAATTGGTGATAATGTATATGTTTACCAAGTTCTAATACCTATTTATACCTCTAAGACTCCTAAGAATATAATTAGAAACCCTAATTAACAATTCTAAACGAAATAGAACAATAAAACTTTCTATTTTTATTTCTTAGCGATGTCTATAAGTGATCCACGTTGTGTGTGTAATGTTATAGCGCCACTACAGCTTCGACCTTTGTGTGTGTGATTTCTCCTCACAGTAGGCTCACCGCCCTGTGTGTAATGTCCTCGAGCCGTATGTGTATCCCCACAGCACTGCCACTGTGTCACATATTCTACTTCTCTTCCTTAGTCTCCAAGCCTTCTCCACTCCTTGCCCACGCCTTGTTGTCTCTTCCCATGAGGTCAAGTCTACGCTCCACACTATCAAGTGTGTATTTTTGCTTTTTCTCCTTATTTCATAATGAAATTACTCATTTGTCTCTTTTATACCTTGTATGCCTAAAAATACATAAATATCATCAATTAGAGCTTATTCTTGGATATTTAGTCTAATTATACTACCCTATATATAAGTCTAATTAATCACTTATCACCTATATATAGGATTCATCTCTATGGACGAAAACACATTGTAATTCGGAGAGATTTAGGAGTATAGCAAGGTAGAGTATCCAAGTCCGGCTAAGTTCTTTAATACTTCGGTCGAGGATGAAGCTCTCTAACCAGTAGTAGGTATTTTTCTATGTCTTGTTGAGGTTTTTTAATATAATAGTGTTTTGATTTAGTTCATTATCTTTATGTTACTGTTTTTTAACGATGTTGAAATCACACCCAAAAGAGGGTGAATTAGGTGTACCGAGAGGCTATCGCCTTTTAAAAACATTTAATGAACAACAATGCACTATGCACACGTAATCAACAATTATAAATGCAATGCAATGCTGAAGGGGGTATAAGAGATGGAAAAGAGACACATGATTTATAGTGGTTCGATCCAACCTATCTACATCCACTACCTAACCTCATCGGTTAGGATTTTCAAACCCTACTTATATTAACAATAAGTGTTACAACCTAAGCATACAAACCTAGAATGTCTAATACCAAATTAGGACTTCATACTTAGCCTCAACTAGGGTTTATGCCTAGCTTCAACTAGGTATTCCCTTGACTTAGACCCCACTAAGTCTTACAACATCTACTTACAACAAATAAATGAATATAATGAAGTTCACTTTACAAAGTAAAACGTCAATAAGTTCAATTACAAGCAAGCTAATTTGAGCCTAACAACTATAATACATGCAAGTATGAATACGGATGAGATATGTAAATACGTCACTGATTTTGTACAAATCTCTAACAAGAAATCGGTTAACCAAATCGATAAGAATAAATTTGGTTTCAAATCCAATGAACAAGTAGTTTGATAAAAATCAAGTTTAAACCCTAACTCTTATTCAAATCAGTCCTAGGGTTTATAAAATCAAGTTTATGTGCAAAACTCAAGATAAATGTGTTCAAGAACACAAAAATTGATTTTCACACACTAATCACACAAAAAAGATGTAGTTTACGCATAAACAAGCTTGGAAATCAAACTTTCTCACAACCCTAAATGAGTGAGAGTAAACTCAGTTCTGGAAAAGTGGTTGCGAGCCTTAGAACACCTCAGTTACACCAGCTCCGAGGATGATTCGATTGCCTCAAAAGATTCCAAGTGGTAGAGCACAAAAATCAAGACTATTTGATGTGAGAACTTGAGCACTTGTGATTTTTTGAACTTGAGAGGACAAAAGAATGTTCTAAGTGGTTTTTAATGGTTTCCAACCATATTTAATTATTTGTGACTATTATCTTGTCTTAGGGCCCAGATTCAATCATTGATTCAAAATATAGCAAAAGTTGTAAGCTTTTTTGAAAAGCTGTCAGGAATCTGGTTAGCGTGCTAGGTGACATCATTAGCGCGCTCATATATACGGACCTAAAATTAAATAATTTCTAGTCTCATATTAGCGACCCCTTAACACACCTACGACTCAACTAAACCTTTGGAAACATAGTAAACATGTTTAGAATGAGTCATTGGACCTGTTTGGATAGCTTGGATGATTTCACAAATCTAGAAAAAATTAGAAATCCTAGTTTCATGAAACATATAAGGGCTTTTCTGTAAATATTTTATTTTTCTTTCAAAAGCCATTCAAATTGAATTTGGTGCTTTCAAAAATAGCCACAATAGTTTTTCAAATTTGATGCTTATGTAGAGATGGGTTTTCACAATACAAAACACTATAAAATCATTTCAAGTTATAAACTTTATTTGATACTAAAAAGGATACTTGAAACTTTGGAAAATGTAGAAAAACATGGTATGCATGAGACTAATGCATTTGGCTTGTGTAATTGGACTTATATACTTTACATAGTTTGTACAATCTTGTAGTATAGGGTTTTCGTCCTGGTTTCTGCCAATTCTTGCGCTTTATCGACTATATTTGACTTGAGCACGTGAGAATTCAATTTTTCCCTTTGAGCTTGTGATTCATAATAAAGTTTGACATTCTGAAACACACTTAACAAACTTGTTAGATTAGAGTCCTTTCACTTTGTTTGTTGGCATCAAAATCCCGAGTGGAGTATAAGTGACTAACCACTTAGTCCAACAACCTCTCCTATTTTTTATGATAACAAACAATGTGAACTTGACAAAAAAAGGATGTATTTTAAGTCCGCATCAAATACATTAAATCATATCAAGTCCATAATCTCATGTTCAAACCATGAATTTCTCCCCTTTTGATAACATCAAAAAGTAGGCATAGAGCTCCCCCTCACAAAATGCAAATATAGTGGTGCAAACAAGGAGAACAAAAGGAAGCAATCCATAAGTAAGATAATGAAACAAAGTATAGAATAACTCGAAGATACGCAAAATGAAAATCCATGATATTAATTACTCAAAAGAAATATCAACATAGTTGTGGCACATGCATATAAAAACCCAAAATATATATGACTAACAAAATATGGATGTATATCAAAAAGATAACTAACATAAATGAGCCTAATGCCCCCTTATCTAACGTACTCCCTGCCGCTCCTCCTAATAAGACAAAGTCTAGAGGAGACATGTCTGGAGGAGGAGCAATGCCGAAATATGATGAATAGGGTGGATGTTAGTGCTTCTATGGAGGTGGTAGAGCCTGGTGGTCCTACTGTACCTCGTCATCGGCATCATCGCCGTGTAGATATAGGAAGTTGTAGTCTAGATAATCATGTTCATTGAAGTCCATGAGAGGATCAGTCGGGTATGGAGACTCATATCCATCGTAGTGCTCACCGTCAGGGATGTACTCCTTACGTATCCATCGTCGCTCTCTGCAGATGTAGCGATACCTAATGGGCTTCAGAGTGGCCATGTCGATGGTGTCATATGCAGAGAGCTGGCAACCCCCTAGACTGAGATCCACTTGTGTCGACTCAAAATAGGAGGTAATGAAATGGGCATATGAAAGGTGATGACTTGAGCCGAATGTCAAAGTCATGTATGCAATAATGATGTGGGGCATGCTAATGGGAATCTCGCACATTAAAGCCCAAAGGACGTACATGTCTTGGAGAGTGACGTAGTTCTTACTACCGCCACGTGGAAGAATTACCCTATGAAGGGTTTTGTGCAGCAGATGGGGCACTAGTTTGAAGTCAGAATCGGTAACTCCAAAAGGATATATGGTGATCGCCCTATCGAACCGTGTGAAGGAATTGAGGACCTTGAGTTGATCAAATGGCTACTCATGAATCTTACACCAAATAGTAGTGGTAGGAAGGTGTAGAGGATGGTCAAAATGTCGAACATGACTTTCCGGTGAGATCGAGACGAATCGACTGTCGACCAATAACTAAATAAGATAGTCACTTCTGGTGGCAAGGTTAGAGTAGAAAACTCAAACCAATGGAGCATTATAGGAATGCTTATATTGGCAAAAGCATGCGCACCCTGATTTGGCATGCACCTCAAACATTGGGAGGTGTGCTTTGTTAAAGAAATTCAACATCGAAAATGGTGGGTTTGAGGATATTGGTGTCCATGAGCCTCGAGCTTACCGACTTAAGCATGGACTTAGACCTGGAAGCACCATCTTGCTTGTTAGGTTTTGGGGTTCATATACAGCGAAAAATTCAAAAACGATTTTGAAAAAACCTAACAGGATCGAAAATAGGTTCCATTAAACTAGATCTACGAAAAAAATCATACCTTATTCCATGATTTCCTTTTCTGATCATTCGATTTTCAAGACATTTAAGTGCTCGTCCTCTATCAGAAATCCACACCTGAACAATGACCATAATTTGGAGTGCTAGTCGCAAAAAAGATAGAAAACTTTTTTCTTTCTCTCCCAAAATCCAGAGAACTAGAAATTTGCAAAAATGAAAATCTTATTCCGTTTTAGGGTTTCACCCTATATTTATATGTGTAGATAAGTCCTCACTTAAAACCCTTATTCATAATAAAACTATTGTATTTAGGCAGTTTAAGCAAATTACACATACGCCCCTATTAATAAGTTATCATACAACAAATCATAAGGGCTTTTATGTAAAGAATTTTATCATATAAAATTCATTACTTTAGACCAATTGAAATTACACAAAGCCATTCTTCGGTGAACCCAATAGGTTCATGCGACATTGGCAATGAACCAAAGCCATTTTGGTACACAAGTCATAAGCGGTATCTAGCAAGGCATTATGACTACCCAAGTAGCATTAATATCAAAATCGATACAACCTAATGAATAACATATATCATATCCTTCAGTCATGCGATATTCTTTGATTAAACATAAGGAATGGAAAGCCACCATTAATGTTCAATCCTGATAGTCTCAATCTTTAGGTAAAATGAAAACATCCAAGTGACATTGATCATATTAATTCACATGGACTTGGCCATTATCATTCTATCATATCGAAGGATCCACCGATATCTCTCTCTATACGAGAGTGACAAATTCCATCTTAATTACACACCTTCACATATTATTCACATGGTAACAAATCACAACCTTTATAATCGTTCGATTAAAGACAATGTTTGATCGTGTCAAATTACCATGCTCCTAATATTGAAGTCTATGGTAATCTCAAGTTGAATGATTAAATGATATACCTATCATGAGTAACATCTATGACTTAATCTATTTGGTGTTCTCATTGCGGGTCGGTCCAACCTTGTTCCCTAACAAGTACTCATGATCTTGATTCGTATCCCTATACGCATGATGATCACATGACCATCAATCAAGATTCATACTAGTCATAATTCATTATAGTTTCTAGTATAATGATCGACTATGGACATTTAGGATATTTCAACAAATACCTATGGATCTTACTATAAGGTAAACATGCAATCATTTATAATAAAACAGCAAATGAAAACCTCCATTTTATGAACTTAAATAATAAGATAAATAATGTTTGTAGATTCACCTAGGGCACATTCCCTAACAGTGCTTAAATTTAGAACGACCCTCTTTTTTAGGAGAATTGGTCGAGACGGTGGCCGAGGTGTCTTTATGGTGACTAGTAGACCTAGTCTCGCGACAAATGGTGGATTGTGAAAGAGTTTGAGATGGGGCTGAGGATTTGGAGTCATTACTAGATGACGATTCAACAACTCTATGAGTGGGAGAACAACGAGAAGATAACGCAGGAGCAGGACGGGTAGCTGGATGTTGGGTTCGATGTGAAGAAATTTTGGCAAAAATAGTGGATACAAACTAGGGTTTGGAAATAATGGAAAACATAAAACTATGAATGAAACCCAATGAAAACGATGAAGAAGGGAAGAAAAGTTACTTAGATGACTTAAATAACCCAAACGAGATCGATTGTGAAGGAAAAGGCTTGGTTAGAGATGCAAGAGATGAAAAAGTAGTGTTTTGGATCTTAAAAACCAATTTATAGAAGGTTGGCTCGAGCGTCATTAACACGTTAGATACGTCACTAGCGCGCTAATTGCTCTCTGGAATTTGGGTGTAAAATTTTTTATATTTTTGAAGGACAACTCCGATTCATCTCATACTCCATGGACACTTCACTAACAACATCTAACAAGGTTTGAATGAGCTAAAGCATGCTTAGAAGGTTAGATTTATGAATCATGCCTAATTCTCCCCGAATTTTGAAAAATTGGTGTCTAGGCAATAGCTTGGTGAAAATATCAGCAAGTTGGTCCTCAGTGGACACATGAATCAATTTAACATCGCCATTTTAGACATGATCTCGAAGGTAGTAGTGCCTAATCTCAATGTGTTTGGTACGGGAGTGTAACACTAGATTTTTGGATATATTGATTGCACTAGTGTTATCACAATAAATTTTAGCACAACAAACTTGGATTTGGTATTCCTCAAGTTGTTGCTTCATGTACAAGACTTGAACATAAAAACTTTCGGTAGCCACATATTCAGCTTCGGCGGTGGACAAAGTAACAAAGTTTTGGTTTTTGCTAAACCATAATATTAGTGGATTTCCTGGCAGATGGAAAAATCCTAAAGTGCTAGTCCTATCAACTAGACTCCCCGCATAGTCGGAATCAACAAAGCCTCGAAGTTCAAAACTTTAGAATTTGTTGAACCACAACCTCAAGTCTTGTGTCCCACTTAGGTAACGAAATATACGCTTGACACATTTCGAATGTGATTCCTTAGGCTCGGATTGAAACCTAACACAGACACACACTAAACATAATATCAGGTCTACTAGCGGTCAAGTAAAGGAGACTACCTATCATGTCATGATATTGCTTAGGATCTATGGGCTTTCCTAATTTGTCTTTTTCTATTTTGATGGTGGAACTACTAGGAGTGTCACATTCCTTCAATTTATTAAAATTTGATTTCTTTAACATGTCCCTCACATAATTCACTTGATTTATGAAAATCACGTGCTTGGATTGCTTAATTTGCAAACCTAAGAAGTAAGTTAGTTCACCAATCATGCTCATTTCAAATTCATTGGCCATCAAAGATGAGATATCATCACATTTACTTGTATTAGATGAACTAAAGATGAATTCATCGACATAAACTTGAACAAGAAGCATGTCATGTTCTCTTATCAAAATGGACAATGTGGGATCTAATTTTCCTTTCTTGAACCCTTTGTCAAGTAGAAATGCACTTAGCCTATCGTTCAATTCATATAAGGCCTTTTGAAGATGATAGACATGACTTGGATAAGCATGGCCTTCAATACCCGGTAGTTGTTCTACATATACCTTTTCATTGATGAAGCCATTTAAGAATGCATTTTTCACGTCCATTCGGTATAGTAGGAACCCATTGTACCCAACATAAGTAAACAACATTCGAATTGCTTCTAGTCTTGCTATCGGTGTAAATGCTTCTTCATAATCAATTCCTTCCTCTTGATTATAGCCTTATGCAACCAACCTAGCCTTGTTTCTCACTTTCTCACCTTTTTTAATTTTCTTATTTTTAAAGACCCATTTGGTGCCTATGATAGTATGGTCTTTAGGTCTAGGCACTAGTGTCCATACCTTGTTTCTAACAAAGTGTCCTAATTCCTCTAGCATGGCCATGATCCAAAACTCATCACATAAAGCATCATTTACCCTAGTGGGCTCGATTTTTTATACAAATGTTATATGCCCCTCATCTCGGTTTAGTTATGATCTAGTGGTTATACCTTTGTTTGGATCACCTATAATTTGTTGAGAATGATGTCTTAAAAGAGTTCTAGAGTTCTTGGGTACACCTGGTTCGATTTCTATTCTCACTTCTACTTCTTTACCATTGGATGTTTGAGCTTGAGTGATACCATCATCATCATCAAGTCCAATTTTCTCCAAGGTTTACAACATTTGCACTTTAGGATCTATCTCATCAAATTTGACATGGATTGACTTTTCTATGGTCTTGGTTGATCTATTAAACACTCTATATGCCTTACTATGCATGGAATATCCTAAGAAGGTGCACACATTTGACTTTGGGTCAAACTTGTCTAAATGTTCCTTATCATTTAGAACATAGCAAGTGTAACCAAACACCCTAGAGTAACTAATGTTAGGCTTTCGACATTTTCATAGTTCATAAGGAGTCTTTTTCACTTGCTTTCGGACGTTTACCCTATTTAAAACATAGAATGCCGGTGTTAATGGCTTCGACCCAAAGTGCTTAGCTATGTTATACTCATTAAGCATGGTCCTACACATTTCTTAGAGAGTCATATTCTTCCTTTCAACTACTCCATTTTGTTGTGGTGTCCTAGGTGATGATAATTAGTGTGTATACCCTTGTCTAGCACAAAACTCTTCTAAGTTCTTATTGACAAACTCACCACCCCTATCACTCCTAATTATGGTAATTTTGTACATTTTCTTATTTTCAACTAATGCACAAAATTTCATGAACACTTCAAAGATCTCACGCTTATGTGCTAGAAAGTGCACCTATGTGTATTTAATGAAATCATTAACAAAGCAATATGATTTTCCCCTAGACTTTGTGTTTGGGTAGGTATGAACAAATCTATGTGGATGAGTTCTAAAGCTCTAATCACATCACTAGCTACTTTCATCTTAAATGACGATTTTACTTATTTGCCAAGACTACAAGGTTCACATTCTTTGTCTTTCTTGTATGTGCATTTGGGGAGAACCTTCACTAAATCATGCTTGGTCAATTTGAATAAATTTTTCATACTAGAATGTCCTAGTCTATGGTGTCACAATCATACATGACATTCATTTTAAGCACTCAAACATGAAACATTTTACATATGCATCTCATAAAATTAATGACATAAACTTTCTTATCTCTATATGCAATGAACAAGATTTCATGCTTTTCATTCCTAACAATGCGTTTTGATGATTCAAACAAGACATGGAAACTTTTGTCACACAATTGACTAAAGCTAAGCAAGTTATGTTTCAAACCATTAATAAGATAAACATTTTAAATGGAAAGAGAATCGTTACCCATGGTACCAAGGTATAAGACCTTTTCTTTGCTATCATCTCCAAACGTGACCTTTCCACCATCATGCCGCTTTAGTTCAATGAATTGACTTGCATATACGGTCATATGTCTTGAGCACCCACTATCCAAGTACAATGGGGTGCTCTTCCTCGCATCCTACACAATTTGAAAACACTAGATTTTGGTACACAAAAACCTTTGGGTCCGACAAAGTTAGTACCATAAGTGTCCTTAACTACCAATGCTTGTCTACCCATGTTCGTCTTTTGCAAGACACATTTCCCAACTATATGAGACCTATTGTATTTTGAGCATCTATGAGCATCATCCAAAAATCTCTTGTAGCATAATAGATTTGCTCCATATCCTATGCTTCTATTGTTGAGTGCACGTCGTTGTGCTCCCAACATCATGCCAAACATATCTTTCCTATTGGGGAACTTGGTCACTATGTTAGTCGAGTCCTCTACTTCCTTAAATAAGGCATATCTCTCATTTATGACTTCATTCAAGTTACTTTAAAGGTCACTAATGGACTCATTTTGTGACTCAATCTCACAAAGTTCTATGGTCAAGCTCTTTTTGAGTTGTTTGGTTTTCTTGACCTCTTTTTCCAACTCTTTCCTAAGCTCATTAATGCTAGGCACATCATCAAAATTTAAAGCATTTGAATTTACTTTGTGCCATGAGAAAAAGTATAGCCTTCTCATTTTCTGATTTGAAGTCGAAGCTTGATGAAGATGAATCATCCTATGATTCATTAAAGTTCTTCTTGCCTTGATCTGGCACGATTTGCTACTGTTCTTCCATACTTGAACTTCTTCTTATAAATGTCAAGCTTGTACATCGCCTTATTGATTTTTCTTAAGAGCATAGCTACTTCCTCCTCAAGATCATTGCCATCACTAGATTTCTCATATTCAATGATTTCAACCGATGGAGCCAATGGGCTATTTGCCTTCAAAGCAATCTCCTTTGTTAAGCTCTTTATACCACCACTAAGTGCTTTCAGTCTAGCTCAGTCCTTTAATTTAAATTCATGGACCTTTAACTCTCCACATAGAGCATCAAAGGTGTAGTCTCTAAGGTTTTGTACCGATTAGATGACATATTTCTTTGCATCCCATTCCTTAGGCAAGCCTCTAAGGAAATTTTACATTGAAGTCTCTTGATCATAATTCTTTCCAAGATTTTTGATCTTATTCAAGAGCTTTTTGAACTGAGTGATGACGGTGGCTATGTCTTCATAGGAGCTAAACCGGAAAGTTTTATAGTGCTCCTCATGGATCCTCAATTTAGTTTTCTTCACTTGAATTATACCCTCATAGTGTACATCAAACTTCTTCTAAGCTTCCTTGTCCGTTTCGCATGCACTAACACGGTTGAATTTGTTCTCACTTAGTGCGCAAAACAAATGGTTCATAGCTTGATCGTTTGAGAGCTCAATATTTGTTTCCTCGATGGTGTATTCCCTCGTGGGCTTGTCTGGTGGAGTGTAGCCATTTTGGATTGAATCCCATAAAAGTATACTTTGCGCTCTAATGTAAAATTTCATCCTCACTTTCCAATGAGCATAGTTTGTTCCATCAAAGTACGGAGGCCTATTCGATAAGTTGCCTTCCTTAAGGCAAGCCAATCTAGAGTTTGCATCCTTGCACAAAAATACTCAAAGATACGTTAGCAACATTTTAAGCAATAACCCTCTCTAATACCAATTGAAATGAATTGGGTGTACCAAAAGTTTATCGCCTTTTAAAAACTTTCAATGAACAACAATGCTCCATGCACTCACAATCAACAATTATAAATGCAATGCAATGCTGAAGGGGGTAGAAGAGATGGAAAAGAGACACACGATTTATAGTTGTTCAATATAACCGATCTACATCCACTACCTAATCTCTCAGATTAGGATTTTCAAATCGCCACTTATATTAATAATAAATGTTACAACCTAAGCATGCAAGCCTAGAATGCCTAATTACAAGTTAGGACTTCCTACCTAACCTCAACTAGGGTTAATGCCTAGCCTCAACTAGGTCTTCCCTTGACATAGATCCCAATAAGTCTTACAACAGCCACTTACAACAAATAGATGAATATAATGAAGTTCACTTGACAAAGTAAAGCGTCAACAAGTTCATTTACAAGCAAGCTACCTAGAGCCTAACAACTTTAATGCATGCAAGTATGAATATGAATTAGATATGTAAATATGTCAATGATTTTGCGCAAATCTTAAACAAGAAATCGATTAAACCAAATTGATGAGAATAAATCCGATTTCATATCCAATGAATAAGTAGTTCGATAAAAATCAAATTTAAGCCCTAACTCTTGTTTAAATCAATCCTAAGGTTTATAAAATCAAGTTTAAGCATAAAACCAAAGACAAATATGTTCAAGAACATAACAAATGATTTCCACACACCAAGCACACCAAAAGATGTAATTTTAGCACAAACAAGCTAGGAAATCAAACTTTCTTACAACCCCAAATGAGTGAGAGTAAAATCAGTTCAGGAGAAGTGGTTGCAAGCCTTAAAACACCTCAGTTACACCAGCTCTGAGGATGATTCGATTGCTTCAAAAGATTCAAAGTGGTTGAGCACAAAAATTAATACTTTTTATGTGAAAAATTGAGCACTTGCGATTTTATAGCTTGAGAGGACAAAAGAATGTTATAAGTGGTTTTTAATGGTTTCCAACATTATTTGACTGTTTGTGGCCGTTATCTTGGTCTAAGGGCCCAAATGCATTCATTGATTCAAAATAAAGCAAAAGCTGTAAGCTTTTTTAAAAAGTTGTCATGAATTTGGTTAACACGCTAATCTGCAGGTAGCGCTAATGAGTCCCATTAGCGTGCTAACCAGCAGGGACCTGAAATTAAATAATTTTTGGTCTCATGTTATTGACCCCTTAACACACATACGACTCGAATAAACCTCTGGAAACATAGTAAACATGTTTAGTGGGAGTCATTGGACCCATTTGGATGGCCCGGATGATTTGACAAATCTCAAAAATTAGAAATCCCAATTTCATGAAACATATAGGGGCCTTTCTACAAATATTTCATTTTTATTTTCAAAAGCCATTCAAATTGAGTTTGGTGCTTTAAAAAATAGTCACAATAGTTTTCCAAATTTGATGCATGTTTAAAAACAAGTTTTCACAATACAAAACACTATAAAATCATTTGAAGTTATAAAATTTATTTGATACTAAAACAGATACTTGAAACTTTGGAAAATGTGGAAAAACATGGTATGCTTGAAACTAATGTATTTGGCTTGTGTAATTGGACTTATATATACCTTACATATTTTGTACAATCTTATAGTGTAGGCTTTCCGCCCTTGTTTCCTTGTGTGAGTCGAATCTTGAGCATTACCGACTATATTTGACTTGAGCACGTGATAATTCAATTTTTCCTTTCGAGCTTGTGATTCATAACCAAATTTGACAATTTGAAACACTCTTAACAAACTTGTTAGAATCATTTCACTTTGTTTATTGCCATCAAAATCTCAAAATGTGTATAAGTGACTAACCACACAGATGTCTCAATGGTAGATTAAAGTTTGTATATTCATTGCAAATATACATCCGTAAACCCATTGACCTGCTACCAATCATGTTGAGTCAGTGATACCAATCGGGTTGAGAAGTGTCAATCATTTAGAGCAAGAAACCTGACACACTTTTTGTTCTAAAGGAGTAACATCGAGAACTTGGTTAAATATTGAAGAACTGATTTCCCAAAGTTATCTAGGGGTATGTATTCCCACATAGCTCACGTACTAAATCTTGAAAGAGGTTGCCCAAGGTTGTACGGTGGAGTAAGAGATGTATTTAGAGAGTGGTTGCCCTATTTATCGAGAATAAGGGATCTAGAGTGTTGGTGACCCCAACACCTATAGCCTATCCAGGGAAACTATTTTAAAACCCATTTTTCAAAGTCAATGATATAAGACATGGAAATAACATAGAGCTAGACTGTGGATTCCAAGACTTAGTTATGTTTCTATTATTTGAGTTTCAATCATTTACTTTGTTGTTTAGTGGATCTTTAGGATAATAATATTTAAAAAACCCCCAAGATTTACTTTTTTGTTTATTAGACTCAGTTTGATTGAATCATGTGGATTCGACCCTGTATTTACCACTACTACATTTAAGTGGAGTTGGTAACTTTTCATAGGTTATATTTGACATGCACGACATGCGACCAAAATGCCATTCATCAAGTGATCAGATGATTAAATGAATCTAATAAACTAATATAGGAAACAAAAACACACACAAGTCATGTCATGTAGAATAAGTGAAAGCAACAATAATAGTCCATGTGATTGTGTTTCAATACTGAAATGGAAATGAAATGTTGAGAAGTGCCTTAATAGGTTTACTTACCTCAAATGCTCGCAATTTCTAGCCTATACCGGCTCTCGACCACTTCAAACTCGCGTTCCACACCCCGTATATCCTCTCTAAGCGACTGAGTTGTCCTAACAAATTTATTTTAACTTATTTTAGGTTGGTTAAGTGGTTTTAAATCTCAATTTTTCAATTAAATAAAAAAAAATTGGTGCAAGAACTTGTGAGTTGATTTCAATTACCAAAATATTTAAATTAAGCATTATAGTCCAAAGAGAAGTTTTAGGGATATTTCTTTGCTTTCCAGAACTATAAGGTTTGCACAATTTTGATGAAAAACGAGGGAGATATGGAAATTGTACCACAATGACTCAAAACAGTTTTATATTCCAACTAGCAACTTTGTGAAACTCATTTCTCCTAAACCATAGCTTCAAAAATCATGATTGTTATACTGAAGCCTACAAACATATCCTAGAATGTCATACTAAAAATCGATCTCAATCCAATAAGAAATGAGAGAGCTAAGCTCAAAACATCAGGACATTATCAAAATTGTGAACTCTGAAATTTCAGATTCATCTTCAACTTCGTAGAAGATTTTTTACACATGAAGACTTTCGAGTTTCAAAATCTTTCAGTAGACAAACGTTGTTCCCTTTTGAGTTAGTTTTAAAATGCCATCAGAATGAGTTTATTTCGATTTAAAATGAGGAAGTTATGACCAAATTACAGATACTGGTTCATATCAACAACATGCAAAATTTCCAATTTTGTTTTACAACTTTATGAACTTGAAAAGTTCATAAGAAATTCATTTCTTACCCAAAACTAAAAACCCAATATAGTATACTTAGTAGAAAAACACAAGGAATCTAAATATCCTATTTGTTTTTAAAAATCAAATCATTTTATAGATCAAAATTCTTGATTTCGGTTCATACAAACTGCCCCAATTTGGCCGAACTTTAAAATTTTCGACGATTGATTTAGGAAATGCTTAGAATTAAAAGCCCTTTGATAAAAAACAACAAAAAAGACTTTCCAAATGCTTAGAATTTAAAAGCCCTTTGATTACATACACAAATTAGCTAGAATTGAAAGCATCAAGTGGGAATTGGTTACCTAAGGCTTCATGCTTGATCACCTAGTCTTTGGTGCATTTTGACCTGAGATCAAGTGTGTGTATGCTCATCTCAATATTGATCCTATTGCTCTTATTAACTCCTACTCCACTAACTTCCACCTTGTTGACACTAATTCCCAACTCAAATCTCCTAAGACTCCATTCTAATGCGAATCTCGAGGCAAATCTATGACTCATCTCTTTTGCCATCCAAATATAGGCATTTGTAACTAATTGATTCAATTAATTTAACTTAGGCACTTTTATACATATGGTTGGTGTAATTAGTCACATAATCGAAATATTTGTGGTCCTACTAACTCTAGACTATCCGACATCTAGTGCCCCGACATTGACACGCATCCTCAGGCATATGCATGTTTTTAATATTTTTATTTAAACTTTAAGCCTTTTAATTGATTTATATTAAATCATAATCTAATATGTTGTATATTTGATTAATTGATTTAATAACCAAACTTAAACTCATATATAGTTATCTACTTCAGTCTCACGCTACACACATTTCGAGGCGTGCCTTCGCTCCCACCCGAATTAACCAATAATCGAACTAAATAAAACTCCTGATATAAAGTACACACATGCAATACACTAGAAATCTATCACATAAAAAATAACATATTTCTCGATTTTCGGTACCCACTATCGGGCTATGTCATGGGTAGGTGACCCAAATTACGGACAAGAATATAAATAAAACAATTAAAATAACTCATTTGCATGTGAACCGAGGCAACCTATGTGTGGAACCCCGTAATAGATATCATGCATAAAATACTAACAAAAGCGAGCATATACATGTATCAATTGTCCCTCAAACCCAAGTATTCCCAATGTTTTACAAAAAACATAGTAATAGAAAAATATAATAAAAAACTAATAGTATCGCAAAAGTATGAGAAGCTCCAAAAGTCCTCAAAGGTAGTCGCCAATCACTGGCTCCTTGCCCTTGTTAGATGAGGGGCCTCCAATTGTCACCACAAAGGAGACAATTCCAGTCAAGAATCTAAAGGAGTCTTAATAATACTTCAAGAATTTAAATAAACAGTTGATAAATCATGCGGGAACATAAAATAACAAGAAATAAATTAAGTGAATTACAAATAGATTGGAAATAAAAGAAGTGGAAAGAGTGTCGTGGAAATGAAAGAGAGGAGCTAAGTGGTCTCAAATCCATCGAGATGCGGTTACGCACGCATAAGCTCGACTTCTTAGAATCGTGACAGCGCCTATAGATTCAGATTTTTTGTGAACATAGGGTGTCAACGGTGCCCTAGATACTCGCCTCCTATCCACGACCCGAAAATCCAATGACTCAGGGTGTGGTTCCGGTTGCAAGTTGGTCGCCACACTCGAGAGTCAACTTCCAGACTGGCTTAGCCCATTAAACACTCTAACTAGGAGTGGAATTTCATAAATAGGAACAATTAAAGAAAAAAATTCAAGAAGTAGAAAAGAACTACTGATATTGTTCCTACTGGTTTACTTACAAATAACCACGTAAATCGTCTCGCCACATAGACCGCTTGAAGTCTTCAAAGTTCGTACTATTGATCTGCTTCCGAAGTGTCCAAATTCTCTTAATTATTTCATGATTTTTATTAGATTCGATTCTTAGTCTTATTCGTACTTCTTCAAATTATGCACGAATTACAAGGTTGATCTTGATGCAAATCACCATAGAAACATTTTTCGATTGTTGCACATATCTCGAGACAAAATCTCAATTATGGTATCCACAGTTGGACCCCAACAGATTTGACAAGTATCTAATTGATAGTTTAGGTCCGTAATTTAAGTCCAAAAACCCATTTTAAACATTAATATATTTGGTTCTATTTTCTTTCCATTTACCTCAATTTCTAAAAATATGAGTTTTTCAGGTTGCGACCACATTCGCCACGGCTCTCAAATTTGGCCTTTATTGCATTCACATCTCGAGTTTAGCTTATATACTCAAAATGCATGTAATTTTAGCATGCATCCTGAGGCAATAGTTGATGCTACAAAACCAACATGAATTTTGAGGCAGCCATCAAGGGCATTAAGATCATGATACAAATCTGGAGATAGTCACAAAACAGTCACCATCATCACATATCGCGGATCTCGAGAAAGTTTTCATACATACACACATATACACTAAGCTCAACCCACAAACACCAATTACAGACACCATCTTCTCCAAGTAAACCTATGCAATAATGGTGCTTACCTCGATTAAGGAGGTCTTCGGCCAGTGGGAATGCCACTTGAGGCGAAAGGAGAGGCTAAGAGTGCACAAAAACTAAGAGAGAGTGAGAGAGAGAGTGAGAGAGAGATATAGTGATTATGAATGAGAGAAATGATAATAAATGAGAGAGAAAGAGATTCTTTTGTTTGTTTTGGGAGAGGAAGTGACGTGAGGAAAGGGAAAAGTGAGGGGTGGAGATCATATGGAGTGATGAGGTGTCAACAATTGTGTGGTTGTATGTATTTCTTTATCTTTTCTTTTGACTTTCTTTTTCTTGTCCTTTTTTTATTTCCTTTCTTTTTGAGTGAGGTGTCATTTTTACATTTGTCCACTTAATCACTTAAACTAACACCTAGTTATATTATATGACTCCCATTTAAATCATTATACTTTACTACTTTAACCCATAAATTATATCAATTAATCATTTTATTTAAAACTATGGCACATTTAAATTTAATTGAAACTAGAGATTTATTAATTGTAGAACACATTAATTTAATTTTTATTTTTATTCCTACTCTATAGTTTCCTAACTATATAACTAATTTAACGTGTTGCACTACTATATTTCAACCTTGATGTCCAAATTTAAATCGCGTCTTCTACGTGGGGATTAGGTCAAGGGTCAAAAATTGTAATTAGCGTGTAATTAGTATTTTAATTTCTCGTACCATTATAGCCTACACTTTAGTTCGCTCAAACATTTTCTACAATTCACTAGGTACAAGCTGCCACAGTAGTTCCGTACTTCCAATAGTAGTAGTGCCATCCTCGATAGACGTAGTCTTTCAGATGACAACGGAGGCTAGGTTGACTAGGGAGTATGAGAAGTTTAGACTTAAAAGACTCCATTGAGAGCCAGATTTGAATGGGGTAGAGAGATTCATTAAGAGCCATGAGAAAATACAAAGGCTACTGAGGATAGACGATAGTAGGAAGCTAGGTTAGCGGCATTTTCGCTTCAGGGAGATGCTGAAACATGGTGGACCAATCTTATTATGACGACCCCAATTCCTATAACCAGGGCCGCCCGACCTAAAATATTGCCAAACCCCTCGATATAACCCACCGAGTCGGGCGATGATCTAGTAAGTCTTAACATGTGAAAATACTACAATACAATCTATAAATAAACTGCTATGACATATAAATAGTGCGCATTGAAAGTCTTCTAAGTCTATTAGGTGTGGAAATAAAGTAGAAAGTCTTACAAAATCTTACAAACTAACCTATGGGTTTCACAAAGTCTACCCATGGTAAAACCCTTATTTATTGCGTAGTGTCTCAAAATTATTAAAATCATAAATATAATAACCTTGCAAATAAGAAAGAGCTTCTATGCTACAACCTTGCTCTTTCTTTTGTCGTGAGCATCACTGAGGTACTTGGAGAGGAAAAGTAGTGGGGTGAGTAATATTTCAATTGGCTCAGTAAAGGAGAAGCATGCTTTACCCTAAATAATCCATGTACTACCTAATGCATAATAACTAGCATGAACAAGGTCATTCACCTATTCCTACTATCATTCTGGACTTGAAAGGATAATATAAACAAGCATACTATGTAATGCAAGATACAACAAAACAAAGCCCGAACAAAATAGTCAACAATGATAACATGAATGCCATAAAGTCAATGAAGTGAAAACCAACTACAAAGTGTGTGATGTGACAACCAAATGGCTTCGACGGTATCATATATGACCCAAGCTTAACAGATTGGTATCTAAACAACCAACTGGCTTCAATAGTATTCGATAGGATCCGACCTCAACAAATTAGTTTCCAAGCATAGCGAAGGGAGATGACCAGTGGTTGTCGGCTCTCCAGTATGAAATACCATTATAATTATTCATTCCAAGCACATCAGTTCCATAGGCATTCATAAATAAAGAGCTCAAGGAACAAGATAAAGCGGAAAGAACAAGATATAACCAACTTGATTCCAACAAGATACTAACCATTCACTATCATGGATTCTAGCATAAGTAATAGCATGGCATTATTGTAAAAAAGTAAATCCCACTTACCTTGAAGTATTGCTATCTTATCCAATCCTAACTTAGTAGTCCTATCCGGTCCTTCTCGTGTCTACATTGGCATAGGTCCATGTTTCATATCATAAATATGTGAGGTTTGATTTAAGTTCACTTAAATTGTATTAATATCTTGAAATTAAAACAATGAAAAACCCCTTTTGAAATAATGTCACGCCTTTGCCGCAGCAACGCCGCGGCGACAAAGGATTTTGAGGTTATTTATCACTGCCCCAACCCTTGTCTCGGCGATACACCTCGACAAAACTTGGTAACTTGAATACAGAACGTCGAAAGTATAGTTAAAGCAAAGAAGTTACGCCACTTTTACGAACATGTCAAAAACGATGAAATCAGTGGGATTGATGCCCTGACGACGCTATGTGGGTTGTCCCACGATGTCGTCATACTGTGGCTCACATCGTAGTGGCGTCATGGGTTTACCCATGCAGCGCCGTGACGCCATCACCACCATTATGGCTCCGATTCGTTGTCTTGTTGGTAAAATCAAGTCAATAACACGATGCAACCCATTTCCTAAGTCTCTAATTAAAAACGTATGTCCTAACATAACAAATATCAAGCCATATTTGATAATTGAGCAAGCTCCCCACTTACATCTTAGGACCTTCCACATCGGTGCTAAATCGAGGCAAAAGAGAGGCAATAGACTGAAAACTTCTCTTTTGATATGAGACTTGCGTTTTATTAATCTATTTAATTGTTTTCACAAACGATATTAAAATAGGTATTTCGGGTAGATTGACCCTCACTTTCCTTCAGTTTAAACTTCTTGTTAGTGATTAAATGACGTTAAATCAATTCTAGAATTGAGAACCCATATATATTTTTATGGTTAGTCATATGGATATTGTTTACTTTATTTCTGAATTTTTGGTCCATATGAACTTCTTGTACTATTTCGCAAGCTGTTTTATGTGAGCCAGACCGCTTGCTTGGGCCCAATTCGGCAATCGGGCATGGGAGGCGGTTTGGGCCGGGCTACGTGGCCCTAGGTCAGGTGAGGGTCATCATACTTATATCCACGCACAGAGGGTCTAAGACTTGGATTGACTTTAAGAGGCACTTCAATGTAAAGTACTACCCAGCGTCAGTAATGATCTCTCAGAGAACGGAGTTCATGAACATCAAACATAGCATGTGGCGAGTCAATCATGCAGTATATGGGTAGATATATATCAACACCTGTTGCAGTTTGCTAGAGGCTTATCACATATCGATAGAGATCAGGTTTATTTCTTCTGCGAGGGGTTATTGCCGAGTATCGGAGGGACAATTGTGACTACTAAGCTAAGGACTCTACAAAGAGCCTATGACCGTAGTTTGACTAGAAAGGCATACCTTTGCACTCACTGCAAGGAGGATACATCCTGTAGACTGAGACACATTCTGCATAGCGATCAAGACAAGATAAGAAAAGAAATAAGAACTAGAATCAAGAGCGAGATTTTCGTGTAACTCAGGGCATATAGTTGGTGGCACCACCACTCCTGCCCGGACTAGCAATGACAATTCCACCAACTCCACTACTAATTTTTATCAGCCAACCATCTCACACAGTGTAGCCAGTACAACAGTAGCAACCGCTTGACACGTGTTGAGTGTCTACAATAAGTTTCACGTATATCCTTATTATTTGTAATAATGATAAGTGGGATCATCTCCACAGGGATTCGTCACACATCTCTAGGAAAAAGGTCTTTTAATGGTTTTTATTATTTTTTACTTTAATTCAATTAATTTAATTAAAATGGGAATTAAAATTCACTAATTCAATCTGTAATATATTATAATAATTAACTAACTAATTAAACTAACTTAACTATCACTATTCAAATTTGCTAATATTCAAATCAATTCAATTCAATAATAAATAAATATTTAAACAAACATCTAGAATAATGAAACATCAATTCATTTTGCATCCAAACATGTTACTTCAATTATATAGTTATGAGCATACTTTATAAAGTACCGTAAATCATTAAAATATAATCATAATTAAATAGCCTTTAGCCAGCCATTAGTTCTCCTTATACCAGAGGAAAAGCTACGTTTTAATTTTATTGAGCTAACCCCTTTAAATATATAAAGACATTAACTTCACGCAATAAAACTGCATTACACTTTGTGAAAACTTCGAACTACTAAACTAACACCTTCAGAGAGCCACTACAATATTAGATTTATATATCAAATACACCTAGGACATCTAAAATGGTAATCTTAGTTACTATTTTAAACTAGATAATGAATTCAAATATCACAATACACATTCTAGACTATGCATGCAATATAAAGTTCATGATTGAAATCCTCAAATAATAATCTATTAAATCAGTGAATCAAAGAATACGATTGGTTTAAAGCATTAACACTACAAAAAAACGAGAAATCGAAACGAATTTTCCGTTTCGATTTGCTTAAAATCCGTCTCGATAGGAATCGAAACGAACGAGAGACGAACGCGTTCGTCTCTCAAAACGTCGTCGTTGATACGATCGAAACGGAAAACGGATTCCGTTTCGATTAGAGAACGGAATAGAGAGGCGAAAATATCCGTTTCGATTAGAGACGAATAGAGACGGAAAATATCCGTTTCGATTAGAGACGGATTTAGAAACGGAAATTAGAAACGAACGAAAATGGAACAGAAATGGAATTTATTTCGAAATGGTACATTTGTAATTGCATTCCGTCTCGATTCGTTCTTTGATTAGCAACGGAATCGAGACGGAATTAATAAATTTATGAATTCCGTCTCTGATTCCGTTTCTAATCGGCAACGGAATCAGAGACGGAATCAGAGACGGAATGCAAATAGTCGTCTCTGATTCCGTCTCTAATTAGAAACGGAATCGAGACGGATTATTCCGTTTCGATTCCGTCTCGATTCCGTTGCTAATTAGCGACGAATCGAGACGAATTCTTATTTCCGTCTCTGATCCGTTTGTGATTGATAGAAATATTTCTGGAAAATTAGAGACGGAATAGCAACGAAAAATTTGAATTCCGTTGCTAATCCGTCTCTAATTTTCTGTTTTGTTTAAATATGGCATTGATACATAATCCAATTGATTCTCCAACCTAAAAAATCAAAATACAACCCGATATGACATACTCCATCGCCTGCACCCCCTCCAACAACTCCTTGGGGGTGCTAACATCCCCCAAAGAAGCCAAATTGCGCATCCATACATCGACAAAATATATCAACAAAAATTAAAAAGAGAAAGAAAAAATGTGAAACTCAAAACTAGCCAAAAAAATTATATATCCACGGAAAGTTGTCATGTATTACAAAAGCTCCAAAATTTGGAAGTATAGACAAAAACCACCAATCCTATCGTTCAACAAGCAAAAAAAAAAAAAAAAGAACACTCACAAAAGGTCCAAAATTTGGAAGTATACACAAATAGGACTTCATCTAATAACTAAAACGCAGCTTTGAAGCATTTACGAATCTCCATCTCGAGGGCAACAACCAGGTGAGTATGCACTGAAAGAAGTAGGCAAAGGAGAGATTATTGTACTAAGGATGTACATTGGAAGCGAATGAGAAAAATGGTGGATTTGAAGAAACATAGAAATTACTAATAATCATACATAACAAGTCGACTCAGAACCTAATTTATAATTTCTTTACGATTGAGTTTGCTTTGGTCTTTTGTCAATTATGCACATATGTAGGTAGAGAGGAGTACTAGAGGTAATAAGGAACATGAAAGAGGATAATGGTGAAGTGCAAGAATGCTAAAAGGAAAAAACTAAACTCAAATTTGATCCCCAAACTCCCATCAATGCGTAGGAAAATAGCAACATTGACCCCCAAACTCCCATCAATGCAACATTCACAGGTTCAAATTTGATCCTAAACTCGAATTTCATCCCATCTAAAAATGCTGTGTGCTCGAAAACAAACCAGCCATGTGTTCCTACTTTAAAAAAAAATTCCAGCTGACATTCAAGAAATGCAGTGAAGAAAAGAAATAAACCATACAATGAGGAATAAGAAAGCTTCCAAAAAATACATGAACATCAAGCAAATGCAGTCAAGGACTGAAGTTTTGTTGTTGTTGTGAGTTTGGGGGTCAATGTTGCTATTTTCCTACGCATCGGAGATGGCGAACAATGTATCTATAAGATGCACCTATCATGTAAGTTGAGTTGGATTATTTATCAAGCTTTGAAAGGCTTGCATTTCAACATGCATATGATAAGTAATGGTGAAGTGCAAGAATGCTAAAAGGGAAAAACTAAAAGTTAAGCACAAACCTATCATGTAAGTATGATTCTAGAACTCATCCTCTCACCCCATCTAAAACTGTTGTGTGCTCCAAAGGTGACAAGCCATGTGTTCCTACTCAAAAAAAAAAAAAACAAACCAGCTGGGATTATCAAAAGGAAGAGAAGAAAAGAAAAAAAGAGAACAATGTATCTATAAGAAGTCATCATCTCATCCACCAACCTCTCTATTTTCCCAGCCTCTCTATTTTCCCATCAATCTTGATAGGAAGTCATCATCTCATCCACCAACACTGCTGCGTGCTCCAAAACAAATCAGCCATGTGTTCCTACTCCCAAAAAAAAAAAAAAAAAAACCAGCTGATGTCCTCTCTTGCAGTGAAGAAAAACAAAAAAACTCACAAATAGAATAAGAAAGCTTAAAAAGAAAAGCTCACCAGCAGCAAGCAAAACTGAGATAGGAATGAAGTTATGTTGTTGTTGTGACTTTGTGGTGTTACTGTAGGAACTGCTGTGATACTGCTGTGATTTTGGTCCTGCTGTAGGAACTGCTTGCTGCTTGCTTTTCTTCTTCTTGTTACTGAGGAGAGGAAGGCTGCATGTACAAAAAGAATGCACAAAAATGGAACATCGACCTAAAAATGCACAAAAAGAAGTGTCAATCATAAAGTAATTCGAAGAATTTCTAAAGTTGTCTACACTATAAAACGTTTAATCTAAGAATTTGAAACAAACAACAAGTGAAGTACCTATGTATCACCAACCCGCTCATCTCTCGAGAGCCACGCTTACGTCTCACGCCCAACATTGTCCCTCTTGTTGGGGTGGATCGACCGGATCTATTTGCGGCGGTGTTTCTTTGGTCATGAGGTGGCGGTGGTGGTGGCGGTGGTGGTGGTTGTTGCTGAGCTAGGCCTATTTCGTCCATGTCCATCCCAAGACGCTGATGCATGAACTCCATAACCTTTCGTAGTTGCTCCGCAACGACATCGAACTCTCGCCCGCGGCACCACATCCGGCGTCTGCGACGTGCTAGCACCAGGGAGCTCCATATCTCCTCTTCTTTCTCCCTACGGACCCGAGTCCGTAGACACGTCCTTTGGAAGACTCACCCGCCACATTGAGGTACACCGCCTCATCATCCACCGATTGCTCCGGTGTAGCTCGGGTCACCTCCCGACGTCGCTCTGGAGCCTATCCCGCATATATGCACAACAAACAAAATACATGATATGGGGTAAGTGAAAGACTTACTAATATTTTACACATCATTTCTATACTTACATAGAACCGCTCGATCTAGTATCGATGAATGTCATCCTGTCGTGATTAACGGTGTGGAGATGCAAATACAAGTCATTCACGATCGATGGCGTATCGGATGAATCACTGCAAGTGCGGGACCAAGCATAGTGAACAAGAGTATAAATGTACAAAATATCCTAGATGTTACAAAAAACTTACCAATCTTTCTTGGGTAGTCACAAATGACACGGAACCACCACCGTGCTTCGAGGGTCCAGTCCCAGGGCCTTCGACCTCAGTGTTCCTATTCTCCGTCGCTTGCCTAGACCTAGCCTGGAAGTCCTCGCTCTCCCAGTACTGCAAGTATCTCCTCCATGCCTCATCTGTAACATAAACTGGCTGCACCCGATTCTTCTTCAACTTGTGCATCAACGCGGTGTACCTTGTGCCTGCAAGCATGTCGTACGCCGCTCGCACGAGATCCTCGGGAAGCGCATCATCCCATCTAAAAAATATCTACAAATTGGCGATTGCTATTGTTAGCACTTATTTGAGAAAATAGTATAAATCATAAGGCATATGGTAGTCTTGTTTACCTTCCATTGGCGCCAGTATTGGTCTTTATGATGAGGCGGTACCGACTTCCAACAATACCCTTCAGGAATCATCCATCGTTTAAAAACTTTTGTCATCCTCCGTGCACAAAAGTGCGAAGGATGCAACTCCCTGTGTTTCATGAACATGGATATCACCTTAACTACTTCTCCAATATTTGACATCCATATTGAAAATGACATATAAAAGTCAAACACAAACTTACGTATCATTGGCAATCAGCGTGATAGGGATCCCCTGCACGCGAGGGGGCTCCATCCCTGTCCTCTGAGGTGGCCGCGGAGGGCCTGTCACCTCCAACCCTGCTCTTACGTCTTCTTGTCGGGATGCTGCCGGTGATGCTGTGGCTGGGGGTGCAGGCCTCGTGGGTAAAGGAGTCATTGATGTCGGAGAAGGTGTGGGGAACTGTATATTAGGCATAGTCCTTGATGACGACGATGATGGTACAGACGACCCCGACGGTATGGAAGGGGAAGGTGACGCTGCGGCTGTATCGTGCTCGAGAGACCGAGAAGTCGGAATCGATAATGCAGGTATCGAACCACGACCTCGACCGCCACGACCTCTATGGACCCCTCCTGTGGCCTGACCACGAGGGCCAGTTGGTATTTCGCCGCCAGATGTCGGTGCCGCACCTATTCCGCCTGGACGATGGCCTCCTAATGGCAAACCTCGACATCCCCTACGACCACGTCCGGCCATGATACCTAACAATATTCACGAGTAAAACATCGAAAAGAAGGGCATACAAAAAGTAGAAATTCAGGTCTAAATTATTGGACTTAATAACACAGATCCATGCAAATAAAAGTAACTACATTATTGGTCGTTGACATATCATATACATACTTTATTCGCTATCATCCGTTTCAAATTCACTCTCATGAGTAGAAGGTGAGGATTCTTCTTCTGATTCATCTCCACTATAAACTTCATCGCTTGGACCCGCTTCAACAATGAATCGAGTCCCAGTCGGAACATCCAGATTGTTGATATCGGCGTCTGCATCATCGACTACACACGTGGTGGGCATCCCATCTTGGAAAGCAATCTCTGCCGAGCCCTGGTCATTATCGTCTTTGCTAGTTTCCTCGTCAGCGAATTTTGGCTGACAGCAACAAACTGCTAGCCATTCTTGTCGATCGTTCCGCATAGAAGGGTACGAAAGGTAGTAGACTTGAGTGGCTTGCATTGCTAGTACAAATGGCTCGTAGTTGTTATATCGTCGACTTCGATGAACCTCTACCAATTGAAGTGTTGGGTGAGTCCTCACACCATGATTCGGTGTAGGGTCATACCATTCGCACTTAAACAAGACCACACGTTTGAGGCCGGTATACTCAATCTCCACAACCTCTTGCAGTACTCCATAATAGTTATGGGAAACATCAGCGTAGTTTGAACCCTTCACCAAAACACCGCTGCTCTGCGTCGATCTATTAACGTCATATGTTGCGGAGTGGAACTTATACCCATTAACAAGGTAACCAGGGTAGACAGTACATGATCGACTAGGACCAACAGAAAGATCAACGAGCGTCTCGTCAACTATAGAATTCCGAGCCTATTCGTCAAAATTAGAGATGCAATATGACACATTAGTTATGGGAGAAACATTTGAATCTTTAACGTACAAAAGTAATGACCTTACATATGTTTGAAACCAAATGGGGAAGTTGTGCTCTAGACTACTATCAACTTGCGACTCCCCCATTGCTTGAGTGATTTCTTCGACGAATATCCTAGAAGAAACGAACGTGTAAGTCGGATGTCTTAATAAAATATGAACAATGAATGTACTGCATTATTGAAAGAAAGTGATGGACATACTGAACGTAAGGAGCGATCTCTGGACAATTGAGCAGTATGTACGAATGAGCGGCATTATACTCCTGCTCTGTTAAGTACCGCTCCTTCGACTTGCCCATGGGTCGACCAGGATAAGTGAAAATTGAGAAATTGCCAACGAAGTTCGGTGTGGGCCCGAGACCGCCATCGTCGTTACGTGGCACTTTGTCATGCAACGTAAAGACGTGATCTTCGAAGTAGTAAGAACAAAAGGATGTGACCTCTTCGACCAAATAAGCATTACACATGGAGCCCTCAACCTTCGCTTTGTTTCGCACATTGTTCTTCAAATGTTTAAGGTACCTATATGAATGTTATAGGAAATGTTGATATAAAACCTATTGAATGGGAAAATAATATCAAGGGCTCAAGATAGTACCTCTCAAATGGATACATCCATCGAAATTGAACGGGACCGGCCAGACGGGCCTCGTAGGCCAAGTGGATTGGTAGGTGTTCCATAGAGTCAAATAAGCTTGGAGGGAAAATTTTTTCCAACTTGCAAATGATTTTTGGTATTTCAGACTCTAAGACCTCCATATCTTGGATACTGACACATTTCGCAGTAAGGGACCGGAAAAATAGGCTTAATTCGCTAATTGCAACCCAAACCGGGTTTGGGAGAAGTTCTCTGAATGCAATTGGTATCAACCGTTGCATGAATATATGACAATCATGGCTCTTCATGCCGAACATTCGCAGCTTTCTTTGGATCTACACATCGACCAAGATTCGATGCGTAACCATCGAAAACGCAACTTTTCAACCCACTCGCACAATTTTTGTCTTCTTGATGTATCAAGAGCATAGCACCCAGGACGTAAGTATTTGTCGCCGAATCAATGTGTAGAGAAGGTCGGTGACAATATTCACGAATATCTTGCCTCGATTTTGCATTGTCCTTACTCTTGCCCGTACACACATAATAGTGTTGAATATGTTGTCAAAAACATTTTTTTCGATGTGCATGACATCTAAGTTGTGGCGGATCAAGTTTGTCTTCCAATACGGCAAGTCCCGAGAATATGCTTTTCTTCCTCCATCCCGAATTCTTAGCTATCCGCCCATTCACGTATTCGCCGATTTCTGTCACCTTCATCAAGCCAAACGATTCAATTTCTGCCAAAATTTCTTCACCAGACGGCAAAGCGGGCGGATCATCATTTATGACCATTTTGCCTCTAATGAAATTTTTTTTGTCTTTCCTTAATGGTGATGACTTCTCCAAGAAACGACGATGACAGTCGAACCACGATGTCTTACCACCATTTCGCAATTGAAATGCATTTGTATCCTCCATACAATATGGACAAGCGTACTTACCGTGTGTGCTCCAACCGGACAACATGCTATATGCGGGGAAATCACTAACAGTCCATAAAAGGGCAACTCGCATGACAAAATTTGTCTTGGTGGAAACGTCGTATGTAACCACCCCATTGTTCCATAAATCTTGCAACTCTTTCACAAGCGGCTGAAGGAACACGTCGATTTTCTGCTTTGGGCTGGTCGGTCCAGGAACGATAACCGTTAAGAACATAAACTCAGATTTCATGCACATCGACGGTGGAAGGTTGTAAGGAGTCAAAATCACGGGCCACGAAGAGTACGATTTCCCGGAAATCCCAAATACTTGAAAACCATCAGTGCACAATCCTAAACGAACATTCCGAACCTCGGCGGCAAAGTCTTTATTGACGTCATTAAAATGTCTCCAAGCAATCGAATCAGAACAGTGTTGCATAACATCTTCAGGCGATGAATGATCTCCATGCCATCGCATATGTTTTGCGGTTGACTCAGACGCATACAATCGTTGCAACCGAGGGGCCCAAAGGGAAGTAGTACATTCTTTTGCAAGGGCGGTTTTTTGTGTTCCGACCACGACCTCGTCGATGTGCAACGTATCGTGATTTCCCACAAAATTTACATGACGTCAACTCAGAGTCCACTCCCCAATAAATCATACATTGGTCCTCACAACAATCTATTTTCTCAACAGGTAGACCTAGACCTCGCATTAGTCTTTTAGTGGCATAAAAATTCTCAACCATTGAGTTGTCATTTGGCAAACAATCCTTCATGAGTTTAATGATTTCATTATACCCTCGTTCAGATATATGATGTTCAGACTTGATCGCAAGTAATCTTGCCATTGCGGACAACGTTGTCATGGTTTCGCAACCAGGCCACAATTGTTCCCTACTTGCATCAATCATGTCATATAGTTGGCGTGCTTGGGGTTTGGTGATTCTTCCACGGCATTCCAATTGAAACTTGGACCTGCCACGTTGTGTAGCATCTCGCGGTAAGGTGTCGGATCGTATCCTCCCACATCGCATCATCAATATGGCAATCCATTTCGTGAAAATTTTGCGGCCCTTCATCTCCGTTCTCACCATGTTCGTACCAACTGTGATATCCCCGGACAAATCCATACCTACATAGGTGGTGCTCAACCGTTTCGACGTCCAGGTACGGAACAAGTCGACATTTCTTAAAATTGCACGGACATCTAATCTTCCTTTCACTTTGGTATGTAGGACAATGTTGTTTTGCAAATGATATGAATTCTTTAACCTTCGCCGCGAATTCAATTCGAACGTAACCGTTGTCGAGCCGGTTGTACATCCAATCTCTGTTTGTAGACGACATTCCTAGTCGAACGTAACCCTTGTCGAGCCGGTTGTCTATTCAAGTAATGAAATAATAATGATTAAGATGATAAGAAATCTCACTAATTGGAGAATATTGTAAATCGGAATAGCGATCTACACCATCTAGAAGAAATTGATAGCTAAGTGAAAGAACGAGGTTCGCACATTAAACTCATGAATAGAGAATAAATTGACAAAGTTAGGAAGTCATTAATGAGTCATCACAATCTAAAGAGAAGGAATTGATTGAGTTATGTTGTTTATGTAAGAAGCTTGGGCATTATCAAAAGGATTGTTGTAAATGAAAGACATGATTCAAAAAGAAAGATAAGCCTACTACTTTTGTATGTTCGAATTAAATCTTCTTGAAGTTTCTTTAAACACTTGGTGGATTGACTCGGGTGCTACTATCCATATTTCTAAGATGTCTTGTAAGGATTTCTTATGATCCAAACCATAAAGGAAAACAAGAATCTATCGTCCTAATCATAGTACAAAAATTGTAGAAACTAGAAATACAGATTTTATTGAGAATGGTGAAGTCAATGAGAGTATTACGCCATAAAATGTAAATATTTGAGAAGTAAGGGATCACATCCTTATGCCCATTACTTATAAGAACAATGGCAATTCCTCTGATATAATTCACACCAATAAGACAGTTGTAGGCAAACTAAAAGAAATAGCATTAAGAAGGTGTGAAAGATCGAAAAAATCAGCTATTCTAAATGATTTTGAGGTATATATGCAAGAAAATGATTATGATATAATAATTACTAATGATCCAATATCTTACTAAAAAATCCTAAATCACGTTGATTCTGACAAATGGATCGATGCTATGAAAGATGGGTTGAACTCGATGGCTCAAAATGAAGTTACGGATCTCGTTGAATTAGGGAATAAACGTGACTCTAGTGGTAATATTGAGAGATATAAAGCTAGACTTATAGCCAAATATTTTACTCATAAATATGGTATTGATTATACGAAACTTTATCTCCAGCTTTCTAAGAAATACTTTTTCAGAATAATTATGGCATTAGTAGCTCATATTGACTTAGAGTTGTAGCAAATTGATGTACGAGACAGCTTTCCTAAATGAGAGTTTCGATGAAGAAGTTTACATCGGTTTGCACAAGAATTTAAGATTGTTGGTACTTGAACATATTGTATGTAAACTTAAGAAATCAATATATGGACTTAAGCAAACTTCTCGACAAAGGGTATCTTAAGTTTAATGATACAATAACATGTTTTGTTTGTAAGGAAAACATCATTGATCAATGTATATATCTTAATGTTAGTGGGAGTAAGTTCATATTTTTGATATGATATGTTGATGATATTATGCTTGCCATAAATGATTTTGGTCATTTATTTGACACTAAGCATTTTCTCTCAAAAAATATTTTTGAGTATCTCGTGGTATCCAAACATTTTGTCTTACTCGTCCCACATGCCTTAGGATTGCAAAAAGAGACCACCAGTAGCCCGACATTTAGTTGTGTGGGGAATCGAAGTTGAGGCCGTGCGCCTAACCTATATCGATATCAGAGGCATACAAATACCACATAGTATCAACGCGTCTACTACTTGTTCACTCATACCTCCTTAAGGTTATAGTTTTATTCCATTCTCTAGAAATGTAATGTGAAATAGCAACATTCACTAAAAGAGTAATCCTAGTGTTTCTAACCCTAACTAGTAGTAGAAATTAAGTAATTATAGGTACTATTCAATCGTAACCAACAACACCTAACTAATCAATCATCCATAGCAAGTGCATGAATATGAAATTACTAACAACTATAACATCAAACGACAAAGTAATTACCTCAGTACATGATTCTAATGTATTATAATGTTGATCATGACATGCTTTACCGATAAAATAAACATGGAATAACAACCAAATACGGATGACATGCTTTACCGATAAAATAAACATGGAATAACAACCAAATACGGAATCAATATAAATCTTGAATTGCTCAATTAAAAGGTTGAAATGAAATAGTACATATTAATAAACCTAAAAATAGAACAAGCATAACCTCAAAAACTATGCATGTAAGAGAAGAGCGAGAACAAAAACTTCTAAACCAAACAAAAGACACAACATTAACTTAATAGATCAAGTGAAGAACACCAACTAATGCACATGAAAGCCAATCCGGGGAAAATGTGAGCAGATACAATGTGAAGAGAATTCGGGTGTTAAAAATTTTTTTTTGTGTTACCTTGACGAGCGGAGAGCGGAGCGGTAAGCACGAGAGCGACCGAGAGCGAGAGCAATGAAAGACACGGAGATTCAAGATCGAAATTCAAAAAGAATCGAACGATGTGCACTCATTCACCGCACAATCAACCAAGGAACAAATCAAATCACTCAAGAACAGTTAAAATAAAACCTCATAAAGTAATAACAATTATAAGAACTGAACTCGTAAATATGTCACCTGATCAAGAGTTTGTTCCTTCACAGTTCATAAACAATAAGGTAGTACTATAACACGGCCAATTGCCAAGACGAATTTACAAAAATAAAAAGGATTCCATGACCATAATAGCTAAGACCTTTCAAGAAAATAATTTTTTTTTTAAATCCATTTATTAGACTAGTATAGCTGAGCCGCTAAGAAAACCTAGTATACACAATGGTCAGCCACATTATGTTCATTTCCTATGTTTGAACATCAAGGCATATATATGACTGCCTTGCCTAGCAGATATAGCTTCAGTTCAAGTGAAAATCTATAACATATTTCATTCATGAGCATAATATTTGCAATGCTAACAAGTATTACGACTTTAATATTCCTGGATGCCGCAGATAAGGTACGTAGGAACACCGACACCCCGAATATTTATTGATAGATGGAAATTTATGAAGTCTGCATGCTTAATTTAAATTGGAAAATCTTTCAAGATAAAAAATCTTCTTGCCTTCAACTCCGATCTTTACTAGAAGATCGAACTATCAAATGAACCATAGCGGAAACTTAAATAATTCTCATGTCACCCTTGGTTTTCCATAAATTTTTTAAATTAGATAAACAAGGGGACTAGAATGCCAACTCCGACGACGCAAAAGTTGAGCGAAAACATTGTAGCGATTCAGTACTTCCTCAAAACCGTCACAAGGTGAATGATCTCTATGAAAGTTTGAAGAGCTCTTGATCATGAGTGTTGCCTCGCATTATAAAGAACAATCAAAAACAAATAGATTATATCGAATGTAGTAAGACTCCAAAACTACAAATGCCTTGCTAACCGGAATCGAGACCGAGAGAGCGAGAGATATCGGCGATGACGGAGACCTAAGCGCGACGAGACGGAGAGAACAGAGAGAGACGGCGAGACCGAGACAGCAGAGAGACCAGGTAGCACGACCAGACGGAGAAACGGAGACCACCGCGACGAGACGGACAGAGCAGAGACAGCAGAGAGACCAGCTAGCACGACCAGACGGAGAGACGAGACGATCGAACGGGATGGACGTTTGGGGACGAGACGATCGAATGAATTTGGACGAGACGGAGAGACAGATTTAGGTTTTTGGAATTTTTTCGTGAAAATGATTTAGGGATTTCGGCTGTTTTGTTGGGAGGGGGGGTGTGGGGTGCGGGAAAGAGGAGAGGGTGCCATGATCCAAGAAAATACAAATCTCGAGGAATGATGAACGGTCATAAGAAATGAAGAATTTGGCGGGAATGGTGGCGCCAAATTTTAGAGACGGAATTTAATTCCGTCTCTAATTCCGTCTCTAATTCCGTCTCTGATCCGTCTCAAATCCGTCTCTGATTTTTTCCGTGTCAATTCCGTCGCTAACTGTTAAATTTAGAAACGGAACTTATTCCGTTTCTAATTCCGTTTCTGATTTAGAAACGGAACTTATTTCCGTTTCTAATTCCGTTTCTGATTTGCTATTTTTTTGTAGTGAAGCACCTGACCATCTCATCATAACTACATTGCAAAATGGATCTAGTTCACGTTTAGACTCTATTTAGAATAATAAACTACTAACTCATATTCATATATAACATCGCAATAATATAAATAAAAGACATAGATAAATACCTCTGGAATAAATACTTTAAATTTTCAAATCTTCTCCAAAAGTAGTGAACAATAAAGAAATAAACTAAAACAATAAACTATGGCTACTAGAGCAATGAAATATTGATATAAGTACTCAAAGACAACTGATTTCATAGCCCTAGGGTTGTAGTTATAGTATTCTAGTTAGTACACTTCTCAAACTAACTCAAACTTCTTGTGGTTGTTTAAAATCTCGAAATCGTACCCAGCGATTCCTCAACAATTCAGATTTAAGTGGAATTCCTTGGAGAATCCTTGAAAAAGTGGTCTCGATTTCCACAGATATGAAAAGCGATTCCAAAGTATATAAAAATCGGTCAGGAATCGCTAGTACTAAATCCTAATTTTTTTCCTTCACTTGTTGATGATTCATCGCATACTCTTTCCATTTGATTAATCCTTCATGATCTTCTTTTTTTTACTCCATTTCTTCATATATTCTAATTATCACTTGAAATGACAAAAACAAGAGAAAGTCTTTTACATCTAAAATCATCTAAAAATGTACTATAAAACATGTCTGATTATTGACTTATCAAATACTCCAAAATTCAGCTCTCAGCTGTCTCGAGCAAATGAATACTCTCAATCATATTCTCTTCACTTCCTTCATTTTGTTTTCATAATTATATACTATTATTCTCAAATAGAAATGATCTTTAAATTGAAACATATTACCCTCATAAAAATAAGAATCATGATATAATAGAAAGATTTAGAGAACAACTCCTTTTATTTGATAACTTAACCTCTAGTTATCGACACATATCGGGCGTGAAAAATAATTTCCCTTTTTATACTATACTTAAATTATTTTGTAGCAGTGGTAAGTGGGAATCGTCTTAACAGGGATTCATCAAATCATCTTAGGAAAAAGGAATTTTAAAGGTTTTATTATTTTATTTTTATTTATTAATAATAATACTTAAATTAATAAATAACTAATTATAATATAATAATACTTAACTAAATATATTATTTTAATTAACTATCACAATCCAGAATCACAATTAATCAAATAGAATAAATTCAATAATATTAATATTTAAACAAGTATCCTGATCAATGAAACATAAACTTGTTTTGCATTCCAAACATCTAAATTCAATCCATATAGTCATGAGCATACTTAATAAAGTAAGATAAATTATTAAACTATAATCATAAGTAGTAAAAATCTTTTAGCCAGCCATTTATTCTTCTTATACCGATGAAAAAGCCACGTTCTAATTCTATTGAGCTAATTTTTTTATTTACACAAAGACATTAAGTTCACGCAATAGAACCACATTAAATTTTATGAGAACTTCGAACTACTAAATCTAACATCTTCAAAAAGCCACTTTAACACTAGATTTAGATCTCAAATTCTCCTAGGATATTTAAACGGTGTTTGCCTTTCAAATAATCCTAGTAACTACTTTAAATAGATAATGAAACCATATATCACATACATATTTGCAACTATGGATACAATACCTAGATCCATGATTAAAATCAATATATATTAACCTATTCAATCAGCGAGACAAAGAACACGATTAAGTTAAAGCATTAAACATATATTCATCTCATCATAACTACATTGCAAACCGGATCTAGTTCACGTTCAGACTTTTTTTAGATCAAACAAAGTACTCACTCATAATTGTAAATAACATTGCAATAATATAAATAAAAAACATAATTGAAAATACCTCTAAATTAAAATACTTGAGTCTTCAAAATAATAGACAATGTATGTAAATTAAGTAGACTATGGCTCCAAGAATGACCAAGGATTTTAGGGCCTCCAAGTACGATCAAGGGCCATTAATTTCGAAACTCAGGGTTCTTATTTATAGTATCCTAAGTAGTAAACATCCCAAAACAACTCAAACAACTTATAGTTATCTAAAATTCTCAAAATCTAGCTTAAAGATTCACGGCGATTTAGGTTTAGTAGTAAATGCTGGAAAATCCAGATTTCTGAGCCCACTGGTCCTTTCTCATGTTCACTGATTTAGTCAGCGATATGGGTATCTCCAAGAATCACTGAGAATCGTTGGTTCGTTTTCAGTTCTTCTTTGTTTTCTTGGTGAGAATTCTTCATATACTTCTTCCATTTGATAAATTCCTTCATAATCTTTCTTTTTTCCTTCATTTCTTCATCATCTCTATTTACTACCTGAAATATAAAAAACAAGAGAAAACTCCGTGTAATATAGTCTTTACATTTAAATCATCCTAAAATGAACTATGAAATATGTCTAATCATTGACTCATGAAATACCCCCAAACTCAGCATTTTCCTATCCGAGCAAAGGAATACTCTTAATCATATTCTTTTTTCTTCTCTCGTTCTGATTTCATAAATATATACTCCTATTCTTCAACAAAAATGATCTAGAAATATTAAAACATATTACCTTCATAAAAACAAGAATCATGATAGAATAGAATGAACTAAGGAATAACCCCATTATTTGACATTTCAACCTCCTAATTGTGCTACACACCTCAAAATCCAAAGTTAAACCAATCACCAAGGTCAAGACACCACTTAGATTTTCTCAATCTCCACTGGCAAGCATCAAGTTTATGATAACTAATATAGAATCTCAAGATACAAAAATCACTTAATCAATCTCATTTTTCAAATAATACTTAAAATATCATCACAATCACAGTCGATTGGAAATCTTATTCACCAATAATCATCATTTCATATTCATTTGTTGGAATAAAAAGACATATTTCACTTAACTTAGCTATAAGCACTCGAGCTAAATCTTTTATTTGAAGAGTTTTTCATAAACTTTCTCCATTTTTCTATATATATCTTTCTTCTTCTTCAATTACGTAAATATTCATTTTCTTCTTTATATTGCATTCCTATGGTTCCCTACTCCATTTCCTTTGGAATCCATTATTTTTTATAGGAATTATTCCTCACATTTTTCCCACCACTAGATTCCTTTCTCCATTTCCTTTGGGATATGTGGGTCTCTCTATTTTTCTTAAACTCTTGTTAGTTTTTTTCATTTTCGCTATAGTCAAGGAATTACTCTTACCAACTAAGTAAAGTCTATTGGCTATTTCTTATATTTCTCATCAATTGTGACATAAGTTCTTATATATATATAAACTTGATCAATAATCTTTGTATGACAAGATTTTTAGAAATCTATCTTGTTTATCTAGCACTATCATTTCGATCTTCTACCTATTATAACGTCTAACACAAACTAATCAATCCCTTCTAAACTCATCTAGTGTACACATAATCTAGGTGAAGTCAAATAGGGATAACAATTCTATTCCATCATACAATTTCTATTTTCATGGATAATAATAATATATCATTTCTATTCAAATTATAATCATATTCCATATTCCTAAATATATTAAAATGAAATAGGAAAATATTACCTGTATTATAGAAATATTTGAAAAATTCACAATGTTCGCAAGATTCTACCTCTCGTTTCTTCCATACTTCGCTTCTCTATACTTTACTTCACCTAATACACCCAAACTAATACCAAACCTTATCCTCAAGGTTTAAAAATTAAAACGGGGGTTCCAACAAAAATAAAATACCTCTTGAAGCATAAACGAATAAATTGTATAATTAAAGAACATAAAAAATAAATTGAATAAATGATTGAAAACATGATAAATTTAAACATTCCAAGCATCATATGACATAAAGGGCCATAGCAAACCAATATATAAAATTTAAACACACTAAAGCAAATCTATCATAATATCATACCACATCATTATAATCGTAAGATTACAAACAAAGACCTCTCAATAATAACATTCAGGAAAAGATCACACAGAGAAGAAGAAAGTCTCAAAACAACCATCTAGGCATCGCATCATCACCATCATCCCCATTATCAGGTTGTTGGGACTGGTAGCTCACCTCAAGATCATAAAGGGTGTAGTCTACTCCTTTTCACGAGACCAAACCCTAACTTTTGAAATTCTTCACTCCCACCTAGGCTAAATCTGATTGTTAATTCATTCCAAACCTATTTTGACCCAAAACCAAAACCCTAGCTCACCCCCAAAAGATTTAGGGATTACAGAGTGATTTAGGCCACTAGGGCTTGGCGAGGAAACATAGAGTCGGTGGGGAGTTATGGTGCACCGAGGAGGAAAGAGAACGATCATTGATACCTTCTTATGATGGAGATTTTGGATCAGGCAACGGGGATGTCAATGCCCATAGCTAGTTAGAGAGAGATTTTCAAACTATTTTTTTAATTATTTAACTTTCAATTTTATTTATGCTTTTATATATGGTATGTTTTTAGTTTAGATTTTATATTATCTAATCATGCATAACTCTTATATTAATTTCTTTCTATAGCATATCCATTTTTTTCACATTTTCTTCAATTTTTTGGTATGCCCAGGCTTAATTTTGAACCTTGAGGACAAGGTTCGGAATAAGTTTATGGTGTTTAGGTAAGTGGACCATTGGACGGAATTTTTAGTTGAAGACTCGCAGGTATGATCTTTAAAAAATTTTAAATTTATGCGACTTCAATAGATTCACGGTGGTATGTTTTCTTTTTCTTTCCATTTCTTATCTTCCATCTTATCCATTCCATTTAGAAATTAATTCAATTAGAATGCATGCATTAGTAATTTAGTAGTTTAGTATTTAGTAGAGTCTTATCCATGATTCAAACTTTGCTTTCGATTTAGGATGAGTAGGAACTTGATCAAGTTGTTTATCTTCAGACTCAAAAGAAGTAGAAGAGTTTTTTCCACCTTCCTGGCAACATAGAGACATGGAGTAGGAATGAATCATATCTTGAGACCAAAGTAGGTAGGTGGTTAAGTTATTTTTGTGGGAAAGTTCAAATCTCTAGGATTCTTAAAACTAGGACAAAACCACTTGGAGCATAATTGTTAATGATTTAGCACTTATAAGGGGAAGAAGTTGGCATGTTTGTTTGAAATTCATAAGGGATTTAATGAAACTTGTATTGGAAAACTACCTTAATCATAGTATAGTGAAGTGCTAACAGGAGTTTTCAAAAATAAAAAATAGAGAGTCCCACTGGTTATGTAGGAAAATGGAGCAGGGAATCTAGTGATTCGAGAAATAATGAAAAATCGGTATCCGCTGGAAATGGAGCAGGTACCATACAAAATATTAATAAGACAGAGAAGTGAGGTGATATGTGTAGAAAAAGAAAGACGGAAGTCCTTATGAAAACTCCTCTGAAAAAGATTTAGCTCGACTGCTTAAAAGCTAGATTAAGGGAGTTTTCTGATGTTTGGTTTCATAATAGCCTATCTTTCAAAATAAGTCATATGGACTCTTTTAAGTGCGAAAGTCTAGAAGTGGTGATTAAAAGTCCGTTTGAAGAATCCACTCGAATTCATAAAATTTAGAGATAACTTGAACCTATTACTTTAATGGAAAGACCCAAAAAACCTATGAGTAGTTAATGGACATGGTTTTGAACTAATTCGAGTCTTGAAGAGTTGTTGTCTTGAGAGGTAACTAAGTTTGAGTATTCAAACCAGCTTTCCAAAATTTTGAGTCTCGTGTTAATTAGATTGACTAAAGTTTAGTCAAAAAAACTCTATTGTTTTGTGAAATGGGTACAAAGTCTTAATTGTAGGATCACTCAATTTTGAAATGTGTTTTTAATCATTATAGTCAAGTATCCATTTGCTCGTGACGTGCAAAGTTCTAAGTTTGGAGATATTTGATGAGTCTTTATTTATGCACATTTATATAGGGAGTTTAATGGGATTTAAACATTTCTTTTATGGTCTTAACACTTAATTTTGAGTTTTATAGGTCATTTGAAAGAATATGAGCATTTTAGACAATTTCGAGGGCAAAGTCAAGCTTAAATCAAAAATTCAGTGGGAGAAATGGAGTAAAATACACAGGGCGCCATAAATATACACACGGCGCCAGATTTTGTACTAACGACATCACCCACGGCGCCATATCGGAATTTTACCAACTTGCTCACCAACTTTTTATTTTTATTCTATGCCATCCCTGAAGCCGTCCCTCAATAACCACGACTGTCAATGTCGACGCCAGACTCGTGGAATAGAAGTTTTGAGACTTTTTGGAAGGTTCTTATTCCTTGGAGTTGCTATTATTGTACTCGAGCACACCTATATAAAGGAGGCACCTCGATTGAGTATTTTGAGAGTTTTAGGAGTAAAGAAAGGTAGAGTAGCCACGTCCGACTAGGTTCTTTAATACCTAGGTCGGGGATGAAGCTCTCTAGCCATTACTTAGTTGTTTTCTATGTCTTGTTGATATTCTCCATTATAATAGTGTTTTGACTCAAATCTTTATCTTTATGTTATTGGTTTTCACGATTTCTCAATGGTAGTTTAAAGTTTGTATATTAATTGCAAATCTTTAGCCGTAAACCCATTGACATGCTATCAATCAAGTTGACTCTGTGATACCAACCGAGTTGAGAAGGGGCGATCACTTAAAGCAAGAGACCTGACACATCTATTGTTGTAAGTGAGTAAGATTGAGAACTAGGTTAAATCTTGTAAGCGATTTCCCAAGGTTATCTAGGGGTCGGTGTTCCCATAGAGCATTAAGTGTTGCTCACGTGTTAAATCTTGAGAGCGGTTGCCCAAGGTTGTACGGTGGAGTAAGAGAAGTATTTAGAGTATTGTTGCCCTATCTATCCTGAATTGGGGAACTAGGGTGTTGGAAACCCTAACACCTATAGCCAATCTAGGTAAACTTTTTAAAACCCATCTTTCTAAATCGATAATACAAGACATGGAGACAACATATGACTAGATTGTGGATTCCTAGACTTAGGTATATTTCTATTCTCTAATTTACAACTTATTTACTTTCTTGTTTCGTACACCTTTAAGATAAAACTCTTTCAAAACCCACCCAGATTTACCTTTTCTGTTGTTGAACTTAGTTTGACTAAATCCTATGGATTTGACCCCGTGCTTGCCACTACTACATTCCAGTAGGATTGGTAATTTGTATAGGTTATATTCGATACGCGCAACACGTGATCACTTCCCTCCTTGATTTTACATCATTTTAGTTGCTTTGTTACACGTGGGTTTCCTTTTCTCTTTGCATGTTACACTTACTCTCATCAATATATATCTCTTCAATTTGTGCTACACAAATCCTATCAAGCCATACCTTTGTACTATCTATCAATCAAAGACCTGACCCTTTGTACTACCCCAATGTCATAGCCATGCTTGTTGTACATCATCGTGTTATGTCTCCTAAATTCATGCTATACATATCTATTCAACCATATTTTTGTACTTTACCATGACATTTGGTAAACTACCCACCAACTACTCAACGTGTAAGTCGATAGCTATCTACATATGGAAACTTAATTTTATTAATAAACATTTGTTTCAACTTATCATATATGTCTATTATGCTAGATTATCCTATAATTCCATCCTTTTTATATTTGGGTCTTTTCTTAGGCATATGTAATAATAATGTAATTCTTCTTTACCTACATTATCATTGAAATTAACAATTTCAGCTAAAATTTATGAATTATTGTGTCTTATTCACAATGTTACTCATTTTTTTTCTATACTTGAAATACATCCTTCAATTGCAATTTATTTACTACCAATTTATCACACTCCAAAAACTTAAGTTCTCGAGATGCTCCATTATCAGGAAAACCCATGGATAGGATCTTAGAGAGACGATTCCTTGTGTTGCCATATGCAAAGGGAGTGATTCACGTAACATATATGTGCATGAGTATATTATAATTACAACTTATATTTCCCATTTATTTGAATTATGTTTCTTATTATTAATTAAGAGAAACATTTATAATCAACCATAGCATGCATATATAAATGTTTGCAATGGTTAAATCATTCTCAAAATCATTACCATTAAAGATGATGTATATCACTATAGAACATGCAATTCTTCTTTAATATATAGTTTACTATAAAATCCATTGATACCCGTGAATTACAAGTGAAACAATACCATATTTTTCAAATACACAAAATGCTACATATATATGATCATAGAGACATGATAGTTTGATATTCATAGTTCAACCATGCATAGAAAGCAAAATAGCAAAACAAGCATCCGTGCATGCACCATTTTCTTTAAGCACTTACAACAAAGTCCTATATAAGGGCGAGCCTTGCTCATTAGCCTTCAGCATTATAGACAATTCTAAGGTAAGCAATAACCACATCATAGCTAAGTATATTCACATTAAAAAAGAAATCATTTATGCAACCCTCATAGACATGAACATGATTTTTGAAAAGGTGAATCAGAACCACATTTGATTCTAGCAAGTGAATCAGAACTCATGAATACTCCAAATACATTAAACACCTCAAAGATGAGAGCAAGCCATGCACATAATAAGTGTAGATACAAATATATCACATACCAAGATTGTGAGAGAGCTAAAGAAACTACCTTAAAGCATGTAGATCTTATGTTGCAAGATTAGAGCAAAAACCCAACTTCAAGATGTAGGAGAGGTGGTGAGAAAATGAAAAAGAAAGTGTGAGTGGTGTATGTATGTTTGGTCATTATTAGTTTCTTCAAATACTTCCAATGTGTCCATCTCTTCTAAAATTATAGCTAGACACATTTTCATACACACACTAGGCACTTACTTAGATACTCATGAGAACTTAACTCTTCAACTTATACTTCCATGCTTATAATTAGTCGTAAGTACTTTAGTGAAATCAATATCACTTGTTCTCCTTAATCACCTAATTAAGTGAATTTTTTATATTGGGTATTACATATCGTGCACCTGATGGAGTTTTACAATGGCACGTTGAAGTACATAAAATTTTGGAGCCCTACCATTCGAAAAGTTTCTTACAATAGCTTAGTCACGTACAAGAAGTACCTGACTATCTGTACCGCCCATTGGAAGCAGTATGAGGCCCATCAGCACTCAAATACTCTTAGAAGTTGATAAGTGTTTAATTAGACTTATGTATAGGACTAGTTTAGATGTATAATTGGTATAAATATCCCATAATAAGCTCTAATTGATGTTATTTATATATTTTTAGGTTTACAAGGCATAAAAGAGATAAAGGAATGATTTCGTGATGAAATGAGCAGAAAACGCATAAAACCACACTTGACGTCATGGCATACACCCTAGACGATGTGGGAAGTGAACACAAGGTGTGGAGACCAAAGAAGAGATACAGTGTACTTGAGGCAATGGCGATGCTATGGGCTAACACACACAACGCCGAGCAAGTATATAGGAGGCGTCTACTGTGAGGAGAAAATTCATGCACAAATTTGACGTTGTGGCGGCTTTATGACTTTATACAGAGAATGTGGATCACTTATCGATAGCGCTGGGAAATAAAAAATAAAAATTTTGGAGTTCTAGTTCATTTTGAATTTTTATTAAGGTTTCTAATTGTATTCTTATGAGTCTTAAGGATATAAATAGGTATTAGAACGTGATAAACTTATAGAATATCACAGTTTACAATAGTTTATGAGCTACCACTATAGATTAGCTTAAATTTGAGTATTGAGAAGATTTTTGAAGGAAAAGACATTGAAGACTCTTATTTTACAATTCAATCTTTGTTTCATTGATTTAATGATGTTTATGAATTGTATTATTATGATTTCAATGATGAGCGAGTAGTTTACTTATCTTAGGGTTCAATGGATCCTATGTTATGAATGTTATGTAAAAGGAAGTATGAATGGATTATAATGATTAAAAAGTGCAATGGTTAGAATTCGTATTAATTATATGCATAATGCTATGAACATCTTGATCACATATTTGTTGATTAGAGGTTTTAGGAGTTACCATGGCCATTAGAGCTTATTAGCCGGATATGAACAATACAACCATAAAATATATAACATCAATAGATAGTTGTTGATTAGGGAGGAACGGATAGTAAATTTAAGTGTTTATGAGTCTAAAGAATTGGAACTTAATGCTATGTGAGACTTACATTTTTCACACCAACATGTGGAGTTCTAGTTTGCACATTAGGATCTTTTTCACCACGATAGTGGGTTGAAGTGAATATTAAGAAAATTTTTATATTTTAATTAAGCATTGCACGTACATAATGAAGATGAGTTAAGTATGATATGAAAGCATTGTAATTCATTAACTAGGTGAAGTTGTGAACTAATAGTTTTCTCAATAAAAGAACACAAGTTAATTTACATTGATTTATTATAGTAGAGTAGTTTACATTGATTTCTTATAAAGTTGTGAATTCAACTAAGTAACGTGTGTCTAAGTACACCTTCCCCATAGGAGCGATATCCGTAATCAACTTTTGTTGATCACATTATTACTACAATTGAACCGTTATACTTGCGGTTATGATCAGAAGTACGACTTCCAATAGGAGATTTGGGAGAGGTGGCGTAACCATTTGTTGGCCCCTGAAGTTAGAGGTGAGAAGGCGCAGTTTGGGTACATGTCTAAACTAGAGTATCTTCCTTGGTTTCGACAAGTTTCACACCTAGTTATTGAGAACCCGAATTTACAATGATGGTGACGCCAGTACTATCGATGATAATGACCTTTTAGAGGTACATAGTTTGGTACTTGTCTCTTGTTTGTTATTATATGCAAGTTTTAGTAGCGGAATAGGTATGTGTTGGATGTTGTGTTAAAGTAGATGGACTTGCCGAGGGAGTTGGCTAATTTGGAGTCTGCGAAGAAAATAGCGAGCTATGTGGTGAACTTCTTGATAGGGAGGAGTCTTGGGGGGGCGACCACCACCACCACCACCATCACAACAACTGCAACACCAGCAAAGGAATATTAACACGACAATAGTGCATCCCAATCCAATTTCAACCCTAGTGATGTGTTGAGGCATCCCTAGGTCTATCTTATGAACATTGTTTCTATTACTATATTGGTTAATAAAATAGATGATTTCATTTGTTGTTCATTATTATATTTGGTTTGTATATTTACATTATAATATGATCCATGGACGTTTACTGAATCATCCTAAAAGTCCCTAGTTAGTGATTATACTGGGAACTATAATAAGTTAAGACTAGTGTGAGTCTTGATTTATGGTCATGTGATGATCATGCGTATAAGGATACGAATCAGGACCATGAGTGCTTATTAGGGAACGAGGTACTAGACCGACGCACTATGAGAACACCTCATGGAGTAAGTCATAGGTGTAACTCATGATAGGTATATCATTTAGTCCTCTGACTAGAGACTACTAGAGACTTCAACATTAAGATCATAGTGATTTGACACAATCAAACATTATTTTAACCAGACGATTATAAAGGTTGTAATTGGTTACTATGTGAATAATACGTGGAGGTGTGTAATCGAAATAAAATTTGTCCCCCATGTTTAGAGAGACATATCAATAGATCCCCTGATATGTTAGACTAAAAATAAACAAGTCCAAGTGAATTGATATGATCAACGTCACTTGGATGTTCTCAGTCTACCTAGAGATCGAGACTAGTACGATTGAAAATTAAGGGTGACTTTTTTGTGCCTTATGTCCAATCAAAGTATATTATATGATAAATGGATATGATATGTAATGACCCATTACCTTAAGCTGGTGATTAATGTTAATCCAAATCCTAATTAATCTAAGTTAGGCTCGTAGTTAAGTCCGGTGTACCTTGATTAGCGTATGTGTGTGTTTGTATGATAGGTTGTGTTTGTTTGAAATATTTGTGAATTTTATAGGTTGTAGTATAAAAGAGAATTTATATACAAGCCTATAATTGGAAAATACGTATGTACACAATAAATAGCCAGTACACCAAGTGTGACGAGGGAGCCGTGAAATGAATATGCACACCCGAGAATACTCGAAAGCATGTCCGGTGAATTTATTGGCGATAAAGTACAAAGGGTATATATATTTATATATATTTGATATATAAATATATATATATATATATTAAAAACTATAAGTTGGTTTGAATTATATGGATCGTCGGATCGCCTTGAGATGAGCGTAAGTGTTGATGGTGTCAACATGTATGTCACTTTAGGGTGTCATGTTAGCACATCAATCTTTTGATCAGCCTTTAGATAGCGCAATGCGTATCTCAAGGAAAATCCATATATTTAAACTAAAACTAGTATGTTTATCTAATAGTTTGATCGAGAGAGTGAGAGAGAGCTAAGGGTTTTGGACACACATCTTATGAAAATCAATTGAGGGAGTGAATTCAACCCGAATTGAGTTGCTTAAAAAACTAAAAATTCAGAGATCATCATCGTGGTAAGTTTAGCTTTGATAGTTTTGAAGTTCAATTCGATTGTAATTGATGATATCTCTGTGAATTGTGATGTTTGATCACTGAAAATGATTTGTTACCTTACTAGAGGTCCTCCTTGATGAATTATGGGAGTATTTATTGTTGTTTTAATGATTTGTGGATGGAATAGTGGTTGTTTCCCTGTTTACTGTCGAAACAGTACAGGGTGGAGCACGTTGCACCTAGCAGAAGAGCGCACTCCCTTCATCAATTGGGATGAACCCAGTTGGAGGAGCGGGCCCCACCAATTGAGGGAAGGGATCCCACCCCAAAAGAACAACTCTGCTATTAATTGTTTAGAATTTCTTGAGGTCTTAAGGATTGACTTGGGGTTTCTAAATATAGGGTATTAGACCTATATTGATCACAAATGGTTCATAATACATGTTGGATCCCCGTGAAAGCTTGAGTGCCCAAAAAGTTAAGGACCTTCTTAATGGAAACCTAAATCGAGGTAAGTATGGATTCGCTTATTTATCAATGTTGCCTGGCTATCTTAGTATATGTAGTTCATGTAGTTTATGGACTGAATGGGGGGACTATGTACACAGTGATGGTTTTAATAAATGGAAAATGGTGTTTAATGTGACCCACGAGAGTAAATCATGGTTTTGAGAATAGGTTTATAGGAAATGGGTTACCTTCCTAGCCTATATATAACTCATGCTCAATTCGATAGGTTGCTTAGATTACATACTTACTAGAGGGTTTCGAAAAGAACCATTGGACATTAATGGATTGACTAGACATCACACCAGCTAAAGTGTTAGTCTAGCAATCGTATTAATGGTTTCAGTGGGTAATCGACCCTAGTTTTATAAATTAAATGGGAATCACAGTGCAATAGTCATTAACAGATGGATTTGCATTTGTTATGTATTGAAATATATGATTTTCATAATCTCGTTAGTTAACATTAATGCATGTTGTTATTGCATAATATCCATGATTACTATATGGAATGTTGATGGCTTTGTGAATCTGACTTACTGAGCAAGTTGGAGCACTCACCCCAACTTTAATATTTCAGGTTCGCAACCTAGAGCTTCAGCGAGGGGACAAGAGAAAATTTATGAGTCTTTATATATTCTTTATGATGTAATATGCCTTCCTATATATATAAATACACTATTTGAGTTATTTTGTTGTATATGAATAGGGTTGGGGAGTCTTATAAATGAGGTTTTGGGTGTTGATAAACTCTGTATTTCTGTATATTGTTAATTATCGAAAAGGTTTTAAATTTACGATGCATATACTTTGTATTATTTATTCGATATCAATATACAGTTTGACTTTATCAGGTACTGATGGAGAGGTTGCTGGCTCTAGTTAAGTCTGGCTAGGTTATCGGGGCTTAATTAGGGTTTAAGGCCGAGTAGCGCCCTAATCGGGATATGGGATTCTACATGATATACATTATTGATTAGGTTGTGTATATTTTGATCTTCACGCAACTTAGGTATTCATAATGCCTTATAGAAGACCGTTTATGACTCATGTACCAAATTAAATGGTTTTGGTTCATTGCCAACATTGCATGAATCTATTGGGTCGCATACAAAGAATGGTTTTGCGAGATTTTAAATGACTCAGAATATTTGATTTTATATGATAAATTCATAATATACAAATCCCTAAGATATGTACCACATTAAGTAGGGGTATAGTGGTAATTCACTTACTCAACTTTATCAATAGTTGTATAAATAGGCGTGTCGAGTGAATTCACATTATAGGTGAAATTAGGGTTATAATCAAATTTTCATTTTTTTTCCAATATGAGTTAGGTTTGTCATGCGTTTTCGAGCTTTAAAGGAGAATAGAAAGATTTTTTCGTGTTCTCTCCCGGGCTAGCACTTGAAGTCTCGGTCGTTTCTAAATGAATCTTAAACATCGATAAACAAAAATAAGCAAACTAGCAATGAAGTTATGTTTTACTTTTATTAATCAATTTAATGGAATTCAGATTTGATCCTGTTGGAGTTTCGAAAATAAAAATTTAAATTTTTGCTGCATTTTGTACCCCAAAACCGAATAGTGGTATCAAAGCCTTCGAGTTCAATTCCATTAGATTCGGTGCATACTTTCTTGAGTTATATATCATATATTGATGAAAGCATGTTGTTAGTATATGCATATGCGATATACATAATTCTGTTATGATTATTTGCACGTTCTTGAACAATGTATAAGATACATGTATTCATGATTTGTGTGCAAATAGTTGTGTTGTCGTGCTTGTAATTATGCTTAGGTTAATTTGATTAACATATTGCATTTTTGATTGATTTTTGTGTTCTATGATCTATGTTGCCATTAGGTAGAATCCTTATATTTTGTATCTTGAATCCATGGATGAATCTCTATTTTTTTTGGATACATGTTTAGGTTAAATTATTTTTGAATTTCTTAAATTATGTAATTCTAAAGATAAAATCGAAACTAATAAGATTATGTTCGATAAGAGTCGTGATTCATGATTTAACTACATGTTTTTGTGTTGATATGGATAAGAACCGAAACTAGTTTTGATGATATATCTCGTTGTATTTATTTGTAATATTTATTATGTATTTATATTTGTATTAGATAAGAGACAAACATCTAATTAGATAATGCTTGTAATTCCTATAAGATATGAGAGATATATAACATATTTGAAATTGTTAAGAATCCTATTAGATATGGTTTAATCGTAATTGAGATAAGTTAGGATTTAAAATTCTTAAATTCTAATCGGATTAGGATAAGATATTTAGTTAAATGTGAGCCCAAGTTAATTAAAAACATTTTAATTAATTTAACTAAAATATGAGGTTATTTTGGTCAATTGGATTGCTTAAAATAATGAGAGGTTTTAGACAGATTTCAATTTTTAAAACTGCAATCTAGTGACCAGCCAGCTGGATCGCAGTCTAACTAATCCTAGCGGAAGGAAATTCATCAATTGGTGAATAGTATTTAAAATTTCTAACTTGTTTAATGATTTTATAATCATGGAAAACATATGATATTTAATTGTTTAACTTAAATTACAAAAATCATAAAACATAATATAAAATCCCTATTCAAAATTTTAAGTCAAATGTCATCCATTTTCGAACACTTGTGAAGGCCTCGATCACATCAATATCGGTCTGCCTCCGCGCGATGTATTGTGTTATCATCGTGAGGCAAGCTGGGTAACGGTTACTTAGGAATTAAGCTATAGAAAATCCTAGTCCCATTAATATCCCGACCTACCAAACGTTCATGCGTGCATATTTAAAGGTAAACCTCACTTGCACTGTAGCATCCCCTATCCCGATAAAGGTGTTACTCGGCCATAAACCCTAATTAAGCATTGGTAACCCATCAAAACTTAATTAGAGCCAATAGTCACTCCTTCTGTACCTGGTAAACGCAACATGTATATCGATATCAAAATAAAAATCAAATATATATGTGACGGCCCCTCTCCTAATCTAGGGAACCATCCAGCCTAATCCCGTAATTAAGCTCTAATCATATCCACGCAGGACTTAACTACGTATTAGTCAGCCTTTATAACCTAGACGCCCTTTTTCTCGTGTTCACGATAAGTAATACACTAGTCCTACCAGTTTATAAAATTAGAGTTAATTAAAGCTTTTTATTAAATTAATTAATTAGCGGAAGTCTTATTGATTATGCAGAAAGCAATTAGTAACTTATGCAGAAGCCATTTATAAAATCTTAAGTGTGGAAAACCAGGAAATGACATCACGTACATAAAGTCCTCAAAATGCAGTGAAACAGTAAAATAGTCTAAGTCAAGTTGGGGAAACTAACGCTCAACCCAATATACAACCCCAAATAGTATCTGAAAGACATATATAACATATACAATCAAAAAACAAAAAGAAGACCTACAATCGATGCAGTGACGCACCGTGGGCTCAGGGATAGTCGTCGATCTTCTCTTTGCCCGGCCTGCTGGTAGACGGCTCTGCATCCACCGTCGTTAAAAGGACGGTGAGTACAAGAATAATACAGTAATCCCCGATGACAAGTTTAATTTGCATTTCCAAATATTCAAATGGTATTTAAAAGCTTATAAATGGGAAGAATTGAAAATAAACCATATGTGAGTAAATACTAGAGTTAAACAAGTGATACTGACACTAGGCTAAGTAGTGGTCATTTAGGTCCGGTCGGCAGTGAAACATGTTTTTCCGACTCGATAATCATATAGCACAAGGGACTCTAACCCAAGTGTTAACAGGGACTCTAACCCCGGTGTGTAGACCACCTCAGGGACTCTAACCCCGAGTGTCATACAGTGTTAGGTAACATGTGCCGACATCCCCAGGGACTCTAACCCCGTGAGTCGCGCACACCTCGATCGAGTACGGGACCTAAATGCGAAAACTACTTTTTAAATTTCAAGAAATACCAAGTATGGATTGTCAAGGCATAGGCACATCTACACACCTAAACAAATAAGGAATACAAGTCCTCTTAAACATTTATAAGATATTCACTAGCCTAATAGCATGCTATTTATCATTCAATTCACATTTAAAACAACAATAATAGACATAGCATGTGATAGAATCAATGAATCAAATCAAATGAATGGATATCATGCAAACTAGACTCATCAAGTGAGCATAGACACAAATAACACATGATATAATAATACAAAGGCAAAATAGTCAAAAGGACTATGCAAGGACAACAATTAATAGAAATGAAATGCCAACTAAAGTTGCCATTGGGTATACTCACAACAACAAAGTAAAGCCGTAGCTTTACTGGCCTCCCGATACTCCAAATCTTGTATTCGCTCTCCCATACCCTTTTCCTAAGTTTCTGACTTTGGTGTCTCATTAGTTCAAATATAGTGGGTTTAAACTCAATTTAGTGGTGTTTATCATATATTCATATTAGTTCAATTGACTTTAAATCAATCTTCCTAAATCGGCCCATAAAGACTAAATTAAGTTTCAATTTCAGTCCTACATTTTAATGCACTTTTAGGCATGAAATGTTTCAAATATCGAAATCCTGCATCAGTACAATTATTGTTGGTCTCTCTCTTAGCTTCCCGGAAAGGTTTAGTTTGCAAAATTCTGATTTAAAATGAAAGAGATGTCATGATTTTACTAAACATAGGTCTAATTGGAATTTAATCCGACCAGCGGATTTAGAAAATCTATTTCTCCTGATATATAGTTCATAAAAATGTGATTTTTGGTCATAAGTCAGAAAATATACTCTAATACAACATACTAAAAGATTAGCTCATTTGGATAAGTAGTTAGGGAGTTATGCCCTTAACAAATTTAGTTTTAGAACTTTATTTTTAATTCCAATACCTATTTGTAGAGCATGTTTGGACATAAAAACATTTGAATCAAAATACCTTTAGTTAAGAAAAGTTATTCCCCTTTAAATAATCTTTCAAATTCTACTGGTTTTGATCAATTTGGATCTAAAATGGGCAGATTATGACCAAATTACCCAGGTTGATTCCTAATACAACATGCAGAATTCTAGTTTTGGTGTTGCAACTTCAAAAATTCATATCTTTATGATTTCAAAACCAAATTAAGAACTTCAATATAGCTAGATTATCACCTTGAAATGAGGAATCCAAATATATAAATCGATTGCAAATACTCAATCATCTACCATCTAAAATTAGCCTAAAACCAGCACTTGTTCTAATTTCAACTAAAATGATGTGTACCTAGTTGATGTGGCACCCTAGCTTGAGAATTTCTCACCAACTCCCATGGATTCCTTCAACGCTTGATGATTCACTCCTCTCCAGCAATTCCTTCTTCTTCTCCAGCAAAAATGAATGAGTGATTTGGTTTGCATGTTGTTTGATCACTAATATTATATATTAAGGTGATGTTCCTTCCTTAGCCCTTGATCTCTATGGATTTATGTATCCCAAGGAATATCCAATGGTCCACCTCTTGCCATATATCCCACTAACTCCTACTAACTCAACCTCAAGTGACACCATTTCATTACTCACTGAGTTCCTAGATGTGCCAATGTGTGTCTCTAGACCAATCTTATGCTTTCCATTTAATTTACTCAACTATAGGCCTTTAATTTGATTTACATTAACAAACACAACCATACGCTTATAAGTAATTCCTTATTTCATATTAGTATTAAATAAGACTTAGCAAAATCCTAACTACCCGACTCGCACGCTACTCGAGGCGTGTCCCCGTTCTCGTCTCGACGCCTACAATTGTACAAACCGACTTAGTAAGTCTACACAATACATAACACTAGGCATACATCAATACAAAAATACAATATACCTCGGCTACATGCCTCGGTCGGTGCACGTATCACAATGTAGGTCCCACATCAAGGGTCGGTGATCCTGATTAAGGAATTAAAATGGGTTTAGAGATTTCAACCGTGACAATATATGCAGCGCAAAATTAAAAATTTTTGATTCTTGAAACAATATACATAAATACGAAGTTTATCAAAACCCAAAACTCATTTATAAAACCTCCAAACCCTGTTCATTCATAACAAAGTAATTCAAACAGTGTATATATACATATATACAGGAAGGCTAATTACATCGTAGAGAAAATAGTAAAATTCATAAATCTTATCTTTTCCCTTGGTTGAAGCGCTAGGTTGAGAATCTGAAATGTTGAATTTAGGGTGAGCGCTCCAACTTGCTCAGTAAGTAAAGATTTACAAAGCCATCAACACTTCATATAATAATTAAGAGTAATATGCAATAACAATATGCACCAAGCGTAGCTAATAGGATCATGAACAACATATAATCCAATAAATTGCATATGCAAGTAAAATCGTTAATGACTATTACATTGTGATTCCCATTTCATTTGTAAATCTTGGGTTAATTACCCACTGACACCATTAATGTGATTGCTAAACCAACAAATTGGCCTATGTGATGTCTAACCAATCCATTAATTTTCGTTAGTTATTTTTCAAACCCTCTAGTGAATATGTAATCTACATAGCCAGTTTGTCTAAGTATGATTTAACATATAGGTCAGGAATCAAACCCATATCCTATCTAACATGTTCTCAATTCCAAGATTTACACTCACCGATCACATTGGATACCATTTTCCATTTAATAATACATCACAATGTACATAGCTTCCTATTCATTCTATAAACTATATGAACTATATATACTACAATATTCGAGCAACATTGATAAATATACAAATCTATACTTACATCGGTTTAGGTTTCATTTTCAAATTTCCTAACTTTTCGGGTCACTTGACTTTCCCTGGTGTTCCAAAACCTACCTCAAATCGTTTGTAGTTAATATAGGTCTAATACCCTATATTTAGAATCCCTATTCAGTCCCTAAGACCTTAGGAAATTCTAACCAAGTCATAGCACAATTACTATTTTCTGAGGTGGGAGCGCGCTTCCTTACCTGGTGAGGCGCGCTCCACTATCTGGCTCTTGACAACTTATGAAAGGAGTGAGCTCCTCTCCTATAGGGAACGCGCTCCAACCTTTACTGTCTTGATATTGAACAAGGCAGCAGCCTCTATTCAATCCACCAAACACAACAACGACAACATCAGTGATGACCTTTAATGAGGTTTTAACCCATTTCAAGTAATCAACAACAACAATAAACAGAGAATTCATCATCTATCATTAAATTCAACTTAAAAACACCAAATCTAAACTTACCACAGTGATCATCCCAACATTAGTTGTGTTTTGATCACTTCAAAGCTACTGGAAATCTCTCCTGAACCAATCTTTCTTTTGATCAAACCCTCAACTGTTTTTACCCCTCTCTCTCGCTCTCTCTCTTTTTCTCTCGAACAGTGGCTATGTGATAAGTTTGAAGCTTTTGATTTATATATTGATTTTTTTAAGATATGCATCCCGCTATCTCGAGGTTGATAAAGGGAATAATGTGTTAAAATGACACATCTTATCGTAAACAAAATCTCCACTTACATTCATCTCAAGGCAATCTAACGAATATAAATCAAATCAAACATATAGTTTAAATTTATATATTTATATATCAATTATATATAAATATATATCTCATGTATTTTCTTACCAATAAATTCCTTGGACATGCCTATGAGTATTCTCAGGTGTGCACATTCATTTCACGACTCCCTCGTTGCACTTAGTGTTCCAGCTATTTATTAATTAATTTTTTAATTTCCAATTATAGGCTTGTATGTAAATTTCTCTTTTATACTATAACCTATAAATTCACCAAACATTCCACACAAACACAAATCATCGTACAAATCTACTCACACACTAATCGAGGTATGTTGGACTTAACCATGAGCCTAACTCGGGTTAATTAGAATTTGAGTTAACACTAATCATCACCTTAAGGTAACGGGTCGTTACAGTTTTCCTAATTAAAAGAAATTTCCTCCTTAAGATTAAAGTAAACATAATCCTTACATGTAGTTTAGAAGAGAAAAGGAAACTACTCCTTCATATAAGATTTCCGATCCCAGGTTAGCTCCACATCACCGTGAAATTTCCATTTCACCTTAAGCAAAGGAATCTCCTTGGTTCTCAACCTTTGAATCTTACAGTCAAGAATTTGAATTTACTGTTTGTCATAAGATAAGTCTTCCCAAGGATCAAATTCATTCCAATCAATCGTTGGAGTGAACTGAGTCTCTGTTTTGCGAAGCATAAACACGTGGAAGAAATTATAAACTCCAACTAGCTGAAGAGGTAACTCCAGCCTTTAAGTGATCGTGGCCGCAAGTATAATGGCTTGATTGTAGTAATAATGTGATCAACTAATGTTGATTACGAATTTTTCATCAGGGAAAGGTGTATTAAACTTAGTATACTTAGTCAACTTTATTCTATTGTTAAGAAAATCCCTTTTTAATTGATTTTAAACTAAACTATTCTATTCTAACAAAACAATGTAAATACTTATACTCTTATATTAAGAAGATCTTAGTTCACAACTTCACTTAGGTATTGAATTACTATGTTTTCCAAATCACTTCCTTCATCTTCATTGTGTGTGTGCAATGCCCAATTAGAATAGATAGATTTCCTTCAAATCCACTTCGAACAATTGTCGTGACGGAAAATATTTTAATGTGCAAACTAGAACTCCACCTATCTTTGTGAATAACATAAGTTACACATTTCTTTAAGTTCTAAATTTTAAATTCATAATTTCTTAAGTTCACTATCCGTGCCTCCCTAATCAATAACTATTTATCAATGTTATATATTTTACGGTTATATCCTCTATATCCGGCTTTAAAGCTCCAATGGCCATGGTAACTCCTAAAAACTCTAATCAACAAACACATGATCAAGATGTTAATAGCATTACGTATAGAATCAATACAAATTCTAACCATTGCATTTTTTATCTTTTTAATCCACTCCTATTCTCTTTAGCATAGCATTCTTACCATATGATCCATTGATCTCTAAGATTAGTGAACTACTCACACATCATTGAAATAAACGTACATATCATGGTATTCATTGCAATCAAAGATTGAATTAAATAACTTCAATTAAATCAAATGAACATTACCAAATAACCATACGTGGAGTCTTCAATGTCTTCTCCTCAAACTATTCTTAATATTCAAGAACAAAGTAAAACTATGCTATTCTTTGCTATTGGGTGATAATTGGTGGTAATGTATGATAATGGGTGAGCTTACCACGTTTTAATATCTATTTATACTACTAAGACACTTTAGAATACAATTAGAAACCGGAACAGACAATCCCAAATGAATTACAACTCTAAAATTTCTATTTTCTATGTCTCAACGTTGTCCATAAATGATCCGATAATGTCTGTGTAAAGCCACAGTGTTGCCACAGGTTTTCCCTTTTTGTGTGCATTTTCCCTTCTCAATGTGCTCGGCGCCCTGCTTAAGCCATCTTAGCACCATCCCTACGTACCCACAGAGCCGCCACTGTGTCGACACTACTGCACCTCTTTTTTCATTTTTTCCTTCTCCACGCCTTGCCCACAATGTGTATACTCTTCCCATGACGTCAAGCCTACTAGCTACGGCGTCAAACATGCTTTTGTGCATTTTATCCTCGTTTCATCCAGAAATCACTCATTTGCCTCATTTATACCTTGTATACCTAAAAATGTATAAATACCATCAATTTGAGATCATTTCATGATATTTATACCAAATATACTATTGAACTAGTCCTATATATAAGTCTAAATAATCACTTATCAAATACCACCAAACTTAGGATTTTGCACGTCCCGAGCAAAAGTGTATTCAACTAAGTATTCTTACTACTACTACCATTTAAATCCATATTCATTTCACATCGTTCATAGAGTATCCTTTAATTCAAATAAGTTCAAGTTAATAACCAACTCAAGAGCTTTTCTTTACAAAAACTTATACTTTCATAAACATGTAGCTTTAACAACACATACAATTCACTTTCAAAACTCAAAAGTAGTTCACAACTAATAAGTGCTTAATTAGACTTACATATAGGGTTAGTTTAGTATTATAATTGGTGTAAATATCCCGGAATGAACTCTAATTGATGATATGCATGTGTTTTTAGGTTTACAAGCTATAGAAGAGACAAAAGAGTGAATACATGGTGAAAAGCCAAGAAAAAGCACAAAACCACCTTTGACGCAGTGGGAAATGAACAAAATGCGTGAGCAATGCTTGAGGATCAAAGGAAGTGAAGTTGTGGCGAAGCTATGGCATAGTTGCGGGTTTACACATACGGCGTCAAGACCACTGGGAGGAGAAAAAATACAATACAAAGCTAGCATTGTGGCGATGTTGTGACAAATACACACACGGTGTGGATCACTTACAAATGGAGCAGAGACATGAAAATCGAAAGTTTTGGAGTTCTATTTTGTTTGGGATTTGCTAATTAGGGTTTTTAATTATATTCTTAAGGGTCTTAGGAGTATAAATAGTCATTAGGATATAGTAAACCATATATTGCATAGAAAAAAATAGAGAATTCAAAGAGACTTATTTCTTTAGAATGCAATGGTGTTTATCAAGACAATGTTCGACTAAGCACTCTTTTCCTAGGTAGAAGGTGAAACAAGTCCACAGTCGTAGCTGATAGCATGTTATGTAGGATCTTTTATTTATAATTTAAGTTATTTTAGTTCTTCCTATTTTATTCGTTGTTGTTTCATGATTATCGTGCAAGCTTAGGGTATGTATGTGTACAATGCATACTTTTAGGTGGAAGACCTAAAGTTTATCGGGACAATCGTATCTGTAATTGTACGATTAGACTAATACAAGATATAGTCAATCACCCATTTGCCTTCAAAACCATTCGCTTATTGAGTGATGGAATATGAATGTTGGCTCCCCCTATCTTGAGTCATCTTGGTTCTGCGTCGCTCTGATCCATATATGTTTCGGACAATCTAACGTTGGTTTTAGAACATGAAGTCTTGATGTCTCAGAGTTCTCATCTGATTACATAAGATTGTCTACATCATGGCCATTTCATTGTCCTCCGCATCTACACAAATGAAGTCCTCTGCATGTGGCTCTATGGTCTGGTTAGCCTGCTCATGGTATACGATATTTTGAGTTGCCTCTAAATTTTTTTGGTTGTCTGCCAGTACTCTTCTTCTCTCTGTGATCTCTCTTCTTTGTGTAGCATTTCTTTCTCATTTGTCTTCTGAGTCAACTTATACCGACATTTTCTTGCTTTCCTCAATGACATCGTTAGTGATGGTCTTTTCTGGTAAGACATTGAATTCTACTCCTTTCATCGAAAATCGGTCTTGCATACAGAACTCAATAATCCTTAAGGGAAAAAGTAGTCATTCATTTTTCTTAGTGGACATGGTGTTTCTAATCGATTCATATATTATTTTGCTAACGTTAATGTACCTGATCTCTTGTACTATGTGGTATAAAAGAGCCACCTTATAGTTCACTATGTCATAATGTTGTAAACTAGGTTGTAGGCTCGCGTTCAAGAAAAAGCTCCATTCTTTGGTTGCTTTCCTAAAAATTTTTGCTTGTATGTGTTTTGGGTACCCATCTAAATCAAAATGGAAACTATCCCCAGGAATAGCTTCTGAACCATTTCTAATGGTCTCGTGGGGAAATATGTGTCTATACATGTACTCAGTTTTAAGGTACTCATTATATTGTCTCAAATGAAATTTCGGTAAACCATAATACCGATTTATTCTTTCGTATGAGTAGTGCACCGGTCTTCCTCGAACTATGGCTATTGTTTTACTATCATCTATGTGCCCGTTAGCATAGAACTTTCTAACAAAAATTTCACATCCCTTTTCAGCTAAGGACCACGCGTCGTTGTCGACATAGTAATCCCTAGTTAATAATCCCCAATTATTTTACCTTATTATGTTTAGGATCATAGGCCCATATTGATTTCATTTTTAATGTTGAAACCCCTCTTCGGTATAATCTTTTGGTTCTTACTAATGTTGTTTTCCATCGTAGCAATGGCTTTAGCATTAATAAGGTTATAGGCATGGAAAGAAATGTTAAGTGTCTCCTCAATCTATTCCTCTCCCTCCGAATCATATTTAAAACTTAAGGGCAGAGAAGGCTCTTTCGATGCTCTAGTTCGAGGGTTATTCAATGACATACCCATTATCCTAATATGTTTGAGTGGAGCTTTGGTTTTTTGTTTGGGTTTTCTACTTTTAGTGCCTTCCCACATTCTCTTCTCGAGAACTTCAAACTTTTCCTCCTCCGACCATTGGTTCGGATTTCAAAAAGTCACAAGTTCAAGAAAACTTAAGAAACCTGTAAATAATGGATACAATGTTATCGGGAATAGTTCGGTAAATTTCAAGACTTTATTTTAAAAAAGAGAAATATATTTGGAAAGCTACTTGAAAATTCATCATAAATATAAAATATACTTCGCATTAGAATGATAAGTAAAATGTAAACTTGAAAATCGATTTCCTAAATATATTAAAGCAATTCGGTGACATTTTGTAGTCTTTTTTCAAATCATAGCAACTTAAATTGAAATAAAATCATAAACAAATCCCCAAACACATTTTAAACTCGCATTTGTAAACCATTTGCAAAAATACGTAATTATAACAAAAATTCTGAATTGTTGAATTTGTAAACCAAAGATCAATGTGATCACTATTCATATTAATCGTGAAACTACAAGTATAATGGCTCAATTTTAGTAATAATGTGATCAACTAATGTTGATTACGGATATCGTCCTCAGGTAAAGGTTTGAATGAACACTCTCCACTTAGTTAAGTTCACTCTATTGCTAAGAATTTTAGTTGGTTTTAACTAAACTGCTCTATTCTAGAAAACAATTTAAAATAACTTGTACTCTTATATTAAGAAGAGTCTTAGTTCACAACTTCACCTAGGTAATGAATTATTAAGCTTTCATATCTCACTTCCTTCATCTTCATTATGTGTGTGCAATGTTCAATAAGAATAGACATATTTCCTTATGATTAACTGCAACCCACTATCGTGGTGGAAAAGATCCTAATGTGCTAACTAGAACTCAACCTATCAATGTGAATGATGTAAGTTTCACATAGCATTAAAAGCTCCAATGATTACTATCTGTAATCAATAACTATCTATTGATGTTATATATGTTACGGTTGTATTGTTCATATTAGGCTTAAGAGCTCCAATGGTTATGGTAACTCGTAAAACCTCTAATCAAAATACACGTGATCAAGATGTTCATAGCATTATGTATAGAACTAATACAAATTCTAACCATTGCACTTTTAATCATTATAATCTAGTCATACTTCCTTTAGCATAGCATTCATACCATAGGATCCATTGATTCCTAAAATAAACATACTACTCACTCATCATTGAAATCAATATAGACATCATGATATTAATTGCAATCAAAGATTAAATCAAATAACTTCATTTAAATCAAGGAAACAATGCCGAATAATTACAAGTGGAATCTTTAATGTCTTCTCCTCCTCCAAAACTCTTCTTAATACTCAAAACAATGTAAACTATGCTATTCTATGTTAATTGTTGGTGATGTATAATATTGGGTGAGTTTGTCACGTTTTAATACCTATTTATACCCTTTAGACTCTTAAGAATATAATTAGAAACCCTAATTAACAATTCCAAATGAACTAGAATTATAAACTTTCCAGTTTTTGTCCCGGCATGTCAATAAGTGACCCGAGCTATGTGTTTTAAGCCACAGCGCGACCACAACTTCAATCTTTTTGTATGCGTTTTCTCTATTCAGTGAGCTCGGTGCCATATGTATGTTATCCCGGCACCGGGTGTGTTCCCTCAGTGCGCCGCCACTGCGTCACCTATACTACTTCTCTTCCTTGGTCTCCAAGCGTTCTCCACGCCTTGCCTACTGATGTTGTCGCAAGTATAACAGCTAGCTTGTAGTCATAGTGTAATTTACTTATGTTGATCACGGATATCATCATCAGGGAAAGGTTTTTGCACTAGTTAATTACCTATTTAACACTAAACTATTGTTAAGGAAATCCCTTTTTACTTGGTTTTATACTAAGCTAAACTAATCTAACAAATCAAATCAAACTTTACTTTAACTCTTATATTAAGAATATCTTAATTCACACTTTATCTAGGTAATTTAATACTATGCTTTTCAACCATTTTTTACATTTTAATATGTTGTGTGCAATGCCTAATTAGAATAGATAGACTTTTTTCAAATCCACTTTAACCCACTGTCGTGACGGAAAAGATTCTAATGTACAAATTAGAACTCCACCTATCTATGTGAATATCGTAAGCTCCATATTGTTTTTAGTCCCAAATCTTTGGATTCATAACTAACTAAGTTTGCTATTTGTCCCTCCCTAATCAACAACTATTGCTCGATGTTATGTATTTTAAGGTTGTACCGTTCATGTCCGGATTAAAAGCTTCAATGACCATGATAATTCGTAAAACCTAAGTTCATTGAATACATAATCAAGATGTCTAAAGCATTACCTTCAGAATCAATACAAATTCTAACCATTGCACTTTTTATAATCACTTTTTAATAATATTCAAAGCATAACATTCATACCATAGGATCCATTGATCCTTAAAATAAATAGACTACTCACACTTCATTGAAGCAAACATATCACAATTCATAATTGAAATTATGAAAAATCATAGATGAATATAAATATTACCTTCAATTAATCCAATGAAACCAAACATGAATTGCAAACGTGAAGTCTTCAATGTTTTCTTCGCACAATACTCCTTAATACTCAAACTCAAAGTAAACCTATGCGAAATTACTCTAATGGTGGCTAATAGTTGGTATGTGGCGAGTTTACCACGTCCTAATACCTATTTATACTTCCTAATAACAATTATAAATCCTACTTTACAATTTAACTCGAAATAAAATTCCAAATTTCTATTTTAGACGAGTCTGGTGCTGTCACTAATTCCCTGGCGTCGTGTGTGTTAAGCCACGGCGTTGTCACTGGGCCACCACTGCATGGACTTATTTTGCTTTCCCGCCACCCGGCGCTGCCCCAATCTGTGTTGGCGCCGTCCTTTTTGTGCCATAATGTCGCCACAACGCCGGACCTCCAGTGTTGATTTCTTCAAATCTTTTGCTCTCCCACACCGTGCCTTTTCTTCCACAGCCCCAAAATGTATAACTACGGCACCAACAATTTTTTCATGGGTTTTTGCTCCGTTTCTTCTGGGTTTTTGCTCATTTCCGTCCTTTACACCTTAATTCCTTGAAAAAATAATAAGACCATGAATTCGAGCTAATATACGACTAAACTAACCCTATATATTAGTATAAATAAGCACATATCAAATAACCCCAAACTTAAGATTTTGCGCGTCCCGAGCAAAAGTGTACTCTAATAAGTCTTCAAATAACTAGTTTTCATTCAATTTAAATTATTCATGGAGTATTCTTTAATTACTACGTTTCAAGTTAATAATCCACTCAAGAGTTTTTCTTTACAAAAACTTGTTATTGTTAGACATGTAGCTTTACCAACATATAACGTCACTTTTGAAACACCAAAGTAGATCACAACCAAAAACCATTACTACTCACAAGTTTTTTTCATCTCAACATTCAAGTAGCAAGTATGAAATCTCATGATTTCTCATTAAGCTCAGGAATTCACAAATAAGCATAAATCATACTCATCTTTGATAGACTTTAGTTTTTTGAGAGTCTATAGGACTTAATATAGTTGGAAAGGAAACTCAACTAGACTAGCTACTCGTACTCGAGCTAAATCTTTTATTTAAAGAGTTTATTTTACTTCCACCTTATTTTCTTTATTTTATTTTTCTCTCATTTCTTTTCTTTTTCTTTTCATTTTTTAATTTTACAATCCCTGCTCCTTTTCCTATGGACTTCATTTTTCCTCACGTTTTCCAACCATTAAGTTCTCTGCTGCATTTCCTCTAGAACTTATGAGTTTCTCTCATTTTTTTCTTTTATATTTTTAAAACCCTTGTTTGCACTTCTAATTTTTACTAAATCAAGTAAGTTAACCCTAACTTTTAATGTACAATGCTTATTTCTTCCCCTATTTGCACTAAGTTTTTATTTGCTTTGTATTATCAAATAAGATTCACATTTATTATTGAATCCTTAAAGATCTAACTTTTTCCAAAAGAAGTTTTATAATTTCTTGCTTTCGTTTCAAGTCCAATGTCCTCCCTTACTCTAGGTTTCTAATCATGAAATCACGGCGTTGTTTTCTATATTTCATTGTTTCTTCTTCAAAATTTAAAACATTCTTTTGAGTTTTATATCAACAAGGTACTTATAATCTACTCATCCAAAATTAAAGGCATGAACAAGTAAATGAACTACTTATTCATTACATATTACTATATATAACATAATTTATACTACTTAAACATTCAAAATTTAAATAAAATGAGAAATTTATACACTACCATGTTTTCCTCCGTAACTGCTTCAAAATAAAATTTAAACGATTATTCATGGAGTGTTTATCTTTAATTCTCTGCATATCTTACCTAGGGCTGGCAAAAATCCGGGAACGGACATAAACGGGACCGGACACCCATTTCTATAATGATTAAATTTGGTACCCGGACCCGGTCCCATTTTTTAAACGGGCAATTTTTTTTTGTCCAGTCCCGTATGTTTGTAAAACATACGGCTCCCGTTCCCGTTTTGTGGGCAGAGTTGTGGCGGACTGGCGAGGGGTGACGGCAATCGCCGGCGAGTGTCGCCGACGCCCGACTGGCCGTGCGCGAGACGGCGAGAGCCGGAATGCTTGGAGGGAGAGACCGCACAGCGGTGCCGCGGTGGCGACTGGCGAGCGCGAGACGGCGAAAGAGAGGCAGAGAGGCGAGAGGCGGTGTTGAGGGAGGCAGAGAGGCGGTGTTGAGAGCGAGAGGCGGTGTTGAGGGAGCGAGGCGGTGCTTGAGAGGCGAGAGCGGTGTTGAGGAGGCGAGAGGCGAGCGGTGTGCGAGAGCGCGCGGTGTTGAGCGGCGGTGTTGAGGAGGCGAAAGGCGGTGTTTGGGGAGAAGCAGAGAGAGTGAGACGCGAGAGGCGAGAGATAGTGAGACGCGCGAGAAGGAGAGAGGCAGAGAGAGAGAGAGACGCGCGAGAGGAGAGAGGCGAGAGAGAGTGAGAGAGAGTGAGAGGCGCGAGAGGGGGAGGCAGAGAGAGTGAGACGCGAGAGGCTGGGACTGAGAGACGGTGAGAGGCGGAGTGAGGCGGTGAGAGGCGGAGTGAGGCGTTAGGGTTTGTTGAGGAGAGGGGTGAGCAGCACGCAGCAGAAGCAAGCAGCGATCGCGCAGAGAGTGGGGAGGAACTCGAGGAGATGTTAAAAACTTAAAATACATTGTGAAATTACCTATATGCCCTTCAAATTAATCACTAACGGGTACCCGTTTTTTTGAAATTTTTGCCCGGTCCCGGTCCCGTATTTTTAAACGGACACAAAAAATTGTCCAGTCCCGTATGTTTTTCACAAAAATATTGCCCGGTCCCGTTTAAAACGGGTCCGGACAAAACCGGACAAACGGGACCGGGCAACTTTTGCCACCCTTAATCTTACCACTTCCCATATTGTAGTGTAGTGTTGATGCTCCCAAACTTAAACAAACTTTTTCCTCAAGGTTTAAAAGTAAGCGTGAAGCATGAAACACTAAAACACATAATCATATATAATAACACAAGTTATAATAAAATTGAAACAACTAAATAGTTAACAAAATATCCTAAAGTTTTAAAATAAATGGTATCAATGCCACTCTCAACTCCCTAGGTCTAAAAGAATCCTAATACACTGACTTCAGGACTGTGCATCATTATCATCATTTGCATCATCAGCTCTAGCGTAGGATGGTGTTAATGGACACTCCACCCTCCAGCTCTGCACCAAATCTTGATCAACACATAGTCCAGAGCTATTAGAAAGCCAAATGACCTATCAGTAGGTCTCATCCATCTGCTCCTCTCATACCTAGGTAAGTCCCTCTAATGATCAACAAGCAACATGAAATTACGCTGCTCGTTTTGTCGGTATTGCTCTATCCTCTCCATATCCTACTCATATCTCAACACAGCTGCGTCGTAATGCGCCCTGTCCTCTTATATTGTCTTTGCATCTCTGCTAACCATAGCCTCTGCTGCAGTGGAGTCAAATCCTCTAGTGGTGGCACTGGTGCGTATGGTGGAGGAGGTGGTGAAATGACTTCAGGACCATCTAAGTCATACTCTCTAATATGTGGGTCTACAAGCTCGTAGCCCTTAGCAAATCCATGCTACTGTTGCTCCTTTTCTTCTTCCACTTCTTCCACTTCTAGCTCATGGGCTAGTTCTGATACTGCTTCCTGATCCTCTTGCCTTTTGGCCAATAACTCAATCTCAAGTCTAACTCCATCGGCCCTCTCTCTCTCTCTCCTCCTTGGAGTCTTGATAACTAGGTGTCAATTTCAATGTGAGCATGAATGCTTAATCCATGGTTGGTTCGGCCTCTATATCGAATTTTTAATCATTTCTCAGCCTCACTCCAGCCTTCAAGCACATATGAGGAATCAAAATTGGAAACAAAAATTTGTTTTCTCTTTGGACCATGATTGACTCCCTCAGATTGTTGTCAATGATCTCGTTGATGTTTATCTCCCCATTCTTTGTAATTTCATAAAGATACGTCGCTTTTGGCTTGTTCATCTCGCCCACCTAAGAAGTGGGGTATAGAGGTGCAACAAGGAAATATTGCCACATTCTATAACTTTTCTAACACTCCCCTTCTAAATGTGTTTAGGCACATTCTCAGCTCATATGACCCAGACTTATTGTCTTAGGAAAACAAATGCGTTCTCTATGGTTCTAAAAGGGTATAAGTTAAAGAGTCTCTCATATAACTTGTTCGAGAAAGTCAGTTCGGATCCATATAAACATAATTGCTCCAACCCATAGAATGGTATTGATCCCACATATATTAAAGGGAAAAAGATCCCATTCTCCTTCAAATGGCTCATGCTTATTCGTGAACTTCGCATTAGCATAAAATCCAAAAACAATCCCACTCACTCCTTTAACTTTATTCTTTCTATAATCTTGAGTAAGTTAATCCCAATTTTGTTGCCTAATGAAGTTATTCACTCTATTATCGCACTTGGCCGAAAAATTAATCCCTCTTTCATAAATGAACTCCTTACATATTATTTTCTCAAATCGGTCCTTAGCCTCTCTACTAATGAAAAATTCGGAATAAAAAGGCCTAGGCTCTTCTTCATTGGGATTTCTTAAGGTAGATGCCTCAAAATTATTTTCTCTAGTTTGGCTAACTTATTTCCTTGTTCTTGCCCTTTCTTCAAATTTCAAACAACTAAACAATTATGCAATACAACTTGAGTCTTCAAATCGCCTAAAAATCAAAATTCACATCACACGAATCATGCATACTCCAAATAATGCGAATACATCAATTAAGTCTCCATGGGTAATATTAATGCTCAACATTCACACGATCTTGCAAAACCAATCCTACAACCTCAAATCCATAATTTCATATAATATCATCAAAATTTTAAAAAATAAAAAGCATAACTAGATGAAATTGTAAATTTGCCGCAATGCTGAATTTATTTCTGGTGTACAATATTTCTCCAAGTATTTATCAATCCAAGCCCTCTAACTTTTCTCGCAAACTAGAACCCTAGTTCTCTTCGAAATCAAAATTCAAAATCCAAGCCCTACCTCTTCAACTTGTAAAAATCCATAATGCACTTGTCTTTTCATTCTCAATCATTAGGAACTCACTAATCTCACTTAAAAGTGATTGAACATTGGCTCTAGAGGGATGTATGCTTAGTGGTTTTGGTGGGGTTTTAGTGCAAGTGTGAAAAATGAATGAAAATAGGGGGTTTAAACCCCTTAAAATGATAGGCACGACGTCGTGACAGTCCGCCACCCCGTCAACGACACAGGAGTTGTTTTCTTAATTTTGTCTGCTGCCATCTCGATGTTGTGGACATTCCCCACAATGTCGACATATCTGCCAACGTACTTTGCGTGTAATTTTTTGTTAATTTCTCTTCGGTGCTCCTCTGACTTTGTATATCACTCATAAAAGGTGTTGTGACGGCATGAAATCCATGAAAATATAAAAAATTAATAAATTTTAACTTTGATTTGTCCATACACCTTACCTTCACCACTTTGAACTCCTTCGCTCTTTCTCGCTATTTAACGAATTAGCGAAACATTTCCATTCCGATGAATCGTCACCCGACGAATGGTTTTTCCTTCACAATCGACGCAAAAATTTTGAAAGTTAGAACTAAAACTTGTTAATTATAATTATTGAATTAAATAATTAGCTACTAACTGAAATTTAAAAACCTAAAATTTAAAAACCCCTGGGCTGCCTCCAATTGTGCTTCATTTAACGTCATTAGCCTTACGCCTTTTTCCTTATTTAGTCCGAGTCTAAATCGAGAAGCTCCATCTACAAATCGAATATTATGATGTCATTATCGTTCGGATGTACTTCTTCACCATCGAGAAAGACAACCTTCTCAGCATCATCGCCTTCATCAATACTCATCGTGATCTTCCTCTCTTGTTATATACAAATTTGCTTTAGTAGTGTTGAAGAATGGATGCATAAGTATCATAGACACATCGTTGTCCATATTGTAGTTCATGACCTCGAAATCTTTGATGAATGTGAATCTACCCATTTTCACATGCACATTCAAGACTCTTCCTATAGTAGGTACCAAGTTACCATTAGCTACTAGTAAATTCATCGTACCGGGATAATTGATTTTCAAATCGACGTGCAACATGTCCATTAGTGGCATGACATTAACTGAGGCTCTCGTATCACATAAGACATTTCTAAACCAGTGCCCGTTAATGTTTACAGGTATGCGTATCTCTTAAGGATCTCTTCTTTTGATAGGTTGAAGACGCGGGATGAACTTAAGCTTTGGTTCTAATTTCTTCATAACCAACTTGATGTCATTTTGCCTTGTGGGTATTTTTTGGAAGGTCCCTCATCCTTTTGCTTGGAATTTCATTTTTGCTTCCTTTTCTTTTTCTTCAAAGCATTGATTCTTTGTTTCTTGAAAACATCAAGTTCATCTTGCATCACTTTCATGTTGTGCTCATGCATCACTTCATGCGTCATCATAGCCAAAGTGTTAACTTTTTCTGGCTTTTTTATCACTTGTTCTTTTCTTGGCTCATTTGTTGTCGTTGTGCTCATCATGCGAATAGTAATCACATTCTCTTTCGGGTTGGGTATGGTTTTGCTAGGAAACTGTCCTTCTTTTCTCAAGTTTAAGGCTATAGCAAGCTGACCAATTTGTCTTTTTAAGTTCTTGATGGATTTTGATTGCTCATTATCTATCGTCTTCATCGCTTGCTTCACTCCTTCCATGTCTTTCTCGTGCTTCTCATGGAGCTCCCTATTGTTCATGTCCATGGCTTGTAAGTACTTCTCAATTCACTTCAATGAAGTCATTTATTCGCTCCGCCCCAGCTTCCCCTGTTGGACTTGTTGATCAAATCCTTGAAGTAACTTCAATGCATTATCATGATTTCCATATGAGAAGTTTGGGATGCTATTGTAGTATCTTTGATAAAACTGTTGAGGAGCCATTCCTCTCGACCTGAAGTTAGCCTTGGTTGTTCACGAAGTTGATGTCCTCATACTCCATCCCCTGTTGTATGTCCATTTGGTTAACCACCATGCCCTAGTGATTAATAGGTTGTTGTGCTACTTGTGGACCTTGGTGTCCCATTTGAAGTTTTGCCATTTGACTACTCAAATTTGATAGTTGTGCCATAAATGCAGCTTGCGATTCATTCTTGTTAACCCTTGTTGGTTTATTACTGCGGAACAAGTACCGGTGGTTGAAATTTGTGACATAAGATCAAGGAGATCTAATGCTCCATCCTTATCCTTAGTAAGTAGAGAGCCACCTGCTGCTGCATCTACTAGCTTTCTCATGGTATGGTTCATCCTATAGTATAAAATCTAGAGTTATGCGCATTTCACATATACGTGTCCCGGACATCTCTTTAGCATCTCTTTCAATCTTTCTTAACCCCACCAAGAGACTCAGTGTCTTTTTACTTGAACTGATTAATCTCAAGTTTCTTTTCACTGACCTTTACTAAGGGAAAGAGCTTTTCAAGAAATTTTTCATTGATTTATGCCTACGAGGTCATACTCCCCGCATTCAGCCCTTGGAACAAGGATTGGTTTTTCCACCCAATGAGAATGGAAAAAGTATTATCCCGATCACCTCCTCTGTAACTCTTGTGATGTGCGCGGTGTCGCACTTCTCCAAGAAATTCTCAACATGTGCAACCGGATCTTCATTGCATAGCCCGTTGAACAAGCTATTTTGCACCATGTTTATCAGATACGATCTCAGTTCAAACTCGGTGGTGTTGGCTAGAAGCCTCATCACTCCGTCGTAAGTCTTCTGAACTTCTGGCTTGAAGTAGTCATGAATGCATCTCTGTCCTTGCACTCTATCCTGCACTATCAGTTCACCTATAGGTTGGTTATTCATGTGGCCCTGTTGTTAATTTCTAGCTTGCTCCTCAGCCATCTTGATCCCTTTCTTTTTCTTTCTATTATTGATTATCCCAATCTCCGGGTCGTAAGGCACTAGGTTCTTCTCTCCCTTGCTACGTATGCACTAATTATCCCTTAAAACAAAACACAAAAAAGATCAAGTGCAGAAAGTCAAACTTGAAACTTAAGCCTATTTTTTTTATAAACTTGAAAGTAAAGTGTGGCAACCCCTATTCCGATTAGGGCGATAGCGGTTTGAAACCTTCATTAAGCCTCGGTAACCTACCCAACCAGACTTAACAGGAGCTAGTAGCCTCACCATCTAGTACTTGATAAATTCAACCTGTATACTAACATCAAATAAACGAAACAAAGAATACATAGGAAAAAATTAAAACTTTTTTTATATATAAACAATATACGGTAATACACAGTTTATCATACTCAAATCCTTGATTACAAACCTCCCAAAATTCATCAGGGAGGACCTCTAGTGATGTAACAAACCATATCTAGCCACCAAATAATATAATTCACAGAGATTTTATCGCCTACTATCAATCGAACTTCAACAAACATAAAAACAAACATACCAAATTGATGATCTCTAGATTTTGAGTTGTTTAATTTCCTCAATCTGCACCAAATCCACTCCCTGATCTGTCTCCAATTATCAAAAATCAAACCTAAACCTTCTTCTCTCATACTTTTGATCAACTGAATGAGATAAGTATGAGGTTTTAGATTAAATATAAGGATTTTCTTTGAGATAAGCATCACGCTATCTCGAGACTAATCAAGTGGTTAATATGTTAAAGTGACACTCCTTAAAGTGACATGAACTTTAACACCATCGAACACTTATGCTCCTCTTGGGGCGATTCGATGATCCATATAATTCAAACTAATCTTTTATTTCCTAATATATATTTATATCTAATATATATAAAAATATATCTCGTGTGTTTACTTGCCAATTAATTCACCAGACATGCCTACATGTATTCTCGAGTGTGCACATTCATTCCACGACCCCCTCGTCGCACTTGGTGTAATGGTAATTCATTGTTTATTATGTATTTTCCATTTATGAGCTTGTATATAATTCCTTTATTATACTACAACCAATATAAATTCGTCAAACAATCTAAACAAACATAAATCAACATGCAAACACATGTGCATGTTAATCGAGGTATGTCGGACTTAACCACAAGCCTAACTCAAGTTAATTAGGATTTGCATTAGTACTAATTACTAGCTTAAGGTAACAGGTCGTTATAGTCTCCCCAATTTAAAGCAATTTCGTCTTCGAAATTAAAGTAAATATGAAGGTACCTATAGTTTCGAAGAGAAATGGAAACTGCTTCTTCATATAGGACTCCAGCTCCTAGGTTAGTTCATCATCTCCGTGAAATTGCCATTCCACTTTAACCAAAGGAATCTTTTTGGTTCTCAGCCTCTGAATCTTATGATCAAGTATCTGAATCGGATGCTCGTTGTAAGATAAATCTTCCTGAAGATCAAATTCATTCCAATCAATCATTGGAGTGAACTGAGTCTCCATCTTATGAAGCATAGACTTATGGAAGACATTATGAACTTCGGCCAGCTGAGGAGGTAACTCTAACCTGTAAGCAATAGGACCAATCCTTTCCTGTACTCCGAATGATCCAATATACCTTGGAGCTAGCTTACCTTGCAACCCATATCTATAAAGCCTTTCATAGGTGAGACTTTCAATAGGACAAGATTGTCCTTTGAAAACTCAAAAAACCTATAATGTTTATCGTCATGTCTCTTCTGTCTCAGTTGTGCTGTACTCAAATGCTGGCAAATCTACTGAATCCTCTTTGTGTAGTCCTGAATCAACTCTGGCCCCAACAATATTGTATCTCCAACCTTTGCCCAACACATAGGTGAATGACAAGGCCGACCATAAAGAGTTTCAAAAGGAGCCATCCCAATGCTAGCCTGATAGCTATTATTGTGAGAAAACTCACACAAAGGAATGTATTTCTCCCCGTTAACATCAAACTCTAAAACACAAGCTTGAAGCATATCCTCTAACATCAATATCAACCACTCAGTCCGGACGTGAATCTCGGATCTCTATCTGAAGTAATCGACACTAGAACTTCATGAAATCTCAACATTTTATGTATGTACACCTCACATAATCGATCAAGAAAATCTCGCATGGATATTGGCAAAAAATGCGCAGACTTCACCAACCTGTCAACTACAACCCATACCACATCATGCTTACGCTGACTTAGAGGTAGACCGGAAACAAAATCCATCTATATATGTTCCCATTTCCACTCAAGAATAGGCAGCAAATGCAATAACCTTTCAGGTTTCCTATGCTCAGCCTTAACTTGCTGGCGTATCTCACATCACTTTGCGAACTCAACAATATCAGTCTTCATCTCGTGCCACCAATAAACACACCTCACATCACAATACATCTTAGTGTTACCTGGATGAACAGAGTAAAGTGATCTATAAGATTCCTGTAGCAACTCATTCCTCAACTGATCCTGAGCTGGAATCTATAATCTATCCCTGAACTATAAAGCCTCATCATCAAAAATCGACCAATCATTATGATCTAAACTAGCCGCTAATCTCTAGCATGCTAAATAATCTTAATCAACTTTCTGACTATCAACCACTCACTAAATTATCTCTGGTTTAGGTTGAATCTTAGCACAGAAGAATAGATCAGTAGCTCTAAACTAGTTCTCTCAATTGATGATGTGCCAGCTAGACTTTCACGAATCATTATCACTGAAGCTTCCTCAAAATGTCTAAACTGAGAAACTCTGGCAGTAGCTATGTTCTCTCTGCCTATTCTTCTCCTACTCAAAAAATCAATAACTACGTTTACTTTGCATCGATGGTACTCTACAGTGAAATCATAATTCTTGAGAAACTCAAGCCATCTACACTGCCTCATATTCAGTTCACTCTGAGTAAACAAGTATTTCAAACTCTTATGATCTAAAAATACTTTAAACTTCTCAATGTATAAGTAGTGCCTCCAAATCTTCAAAACAAAAATAACTACAGCTAGCTCAAGATCATGAACTGGATAATTTTTTTCATGAAACTTGAGTTGCCTTGAAGCATAGGCTATAACCATGCCTTCCTGCATCAGCGCATAGCCCAAGCCTGAATGAGAAACATCGGTATAAATTACTAACTCTTTCCTCGATTCAGTTAATTTAAGAACAGGTGTCATAGTCAAATTATCCTTCAAACCTTTGAAGGTAACCTTGCAAAGTTAACGTCTTTCTTTGTTTGCCTAGTCATTGCCAGAGCAATACAAGAAAATCCATAAACGAACCATCTGTAATAACCAGTTAACCCCAGAAAAATTTGAATCTCTGACACTATGGTAGGAGTAGCCCAATCTTTGATTGCCTCAACCATTGCTGGATCAACAAATATACCCTAAGTATTAACCATATGTCAAAGAAATTTGACCTCTAAATACTAGGACTCGCACTTACTAAACTTTTCATACAGCCATCGATTATCCTTCAGAGTCTACAATGTAACTCTAAGGTGGTGTGCTCTTCCTTAGTCTTTGAATAGATCAAAATATCATTGATAAACACGATGATAAATTGGTCAAGATAAGGTTTAAACACCTCATGCATCAAATCCATGAACATAGCAGGAGCATTAGTAAACCCAAATGGCATCAATGTAAACTCGAGGTGACCATAGCGAGTGTTGAAAGCCGTCTTCGACATATCCTCATCCCTGATCCTCAATTGATGATAACTAGACCTCAAATCCTTCAAGAAATGTCAGGTACCCTTCAACTAATCAATCAAATCATCAATCCTTGGAAATGGATATTTATTCCTGATAGCCACCCAATTCAGCTGCATATAATTAATGCACATTTGTAGGGTTTTATCCTTCTTCTTCACAAAAGAATTGGTGTTCCCAACGGTGACATACTAGGATGGATAAACCCCTTCTATAGCAACTCTTCAAGCTGAGTCTGCAACTTACGTAATTCGTTCAGTGCCATGTGGTACGGAGGAATAGATATTGGTTTGGTACTAAGAATAAGATCAATGATGAAGTCAATGACACGTGGCGGTGGAAGTCCAAGCAAGTCAGATGGAAAGACTTTTAGAAATTTACAAACCGCGGGGATCTCATTAACCATAAGTTTATGTCTAAGCTATCCAAATGTGACAACTCTCGTTATGACTTTTAAGTCTCGAATAGTAGCTTCCCTTCCATGAGTTCCAAGTCATGAAGGATTATAGCCTTTATAGACAATAATTTTAGAAAGGTTAGGAATCTGAAATATTACCATCTTATGAAAATAGTCAATACTGGCATGGTATGCTGACAACCACTCCATTCCTAGTAATAAATTAGATTCTAGGAACTCCATTACCCCCAGATCAACTGGAAGTTCATTCTCCCCAATAATGACTACACATCCCTTAGAGATTAGGTTAGGATAAACCTTCTCAATCACTGTTGTGCTCAAAATCAATAATGTAATGGCTCTAACAGGTTTCAATTTCAACTCATCAACCATTGCACCAGCAATAAAGGAAATTGTAGAACCAGCATCAATCAAAACAAGCATACTACAAATATTCAATATACCTTCCACAAGCCTTTGATTGGCCTTTGGGTGTGCCTTAGTCGTCCGTCCTCGTGCAGGTGGTACTGTATTTCCTACTAATGTGGCCAGCAGCATGGAACACTCTCTCTGAATATGCCCCGTCTATCCACACCGATAACATATTGTCGAAGCCCCTTTGAGGATAACAACTGGTCTGACAAACCTACCCCGATCTACTTAGTACTGTGATGATTGTGCTATGCTCTTGCCCCTACCTCCAGACTGTGATGGCGGTAAAGGTGGTTTGGCTACTAAAGCATAAGAAACTGACAAAGTTCATCCCCGCAGACCATGAGCGAGTAGCTGCACCAGCTACACTTCTTTGCTTCTTCCTTGGCCGAAAATAAGCAAATTCTTGGGTTCTCTGACTCCTAGAGAATTGTGGTACTGGTGGTGGTGCAAGTATGGTATCAGAAGGTCTAACTAGAATCGTTGCTTCCACCTCCATCGCACTCTCAAAAATAAAAACGTAACAAGTGCGAGGATGAGAGGAAACCATAACTCTAATCTCGTAATTCAGCTTACCAAGAAACAAATAAATTTTGTTCTCCTCGAGCTTTACCATCTCAGAAGTAAATTAACTCAACTCGGTAAACCTCCTCGCATACTCTCGTATAGACATAGCTCCCTATTTCAGCTGAATTAATTCATTTTTCTTCTTATTCTTGACTGACTTTAATAAATACTACCTGTAGAATATAGTCCCAAACTATGGCCAAGTTGTGACAGTCTTTCCTTCTCTCTCTAAGGAATTTCACCATGCAGAATCTATCGACATAAATGTGACCAATTTAACCTTAAATCGGTCCTCAACATTTATAGCAACAAATTGTTGCTCCATTTCCAATATCCAGGTCTCAGCTACCCCTTCCTCCATTGTGCCATCAAATCACATATTATCGTATTTCATGAACTCCTTACGGGTTTTGAGAAATGCGGCCTTCTCAGAATCCACAGGCACCTTGGCAATTGTTTTTGACACCTAAATATGTGGTACTACTAGTTCGACTGGAGCTGCTACTATCTCAGCTCCTCCCTTAACTCTACTAACCTCAGGACTGGTCGCAGGTTGTGCTTCAGATCGCTGTACTGGTGCTCCCTTTAAAGCCATCTACATAGCCATCAATTTTGCCTGAGACTCCGATGGTTCCCTCATTTGCAGCTCAATTTTAGATTTCCATTGATCCTTAGTCTCCCTATTACCCTGAGGTTCAGGCCTCTGTGAACCCTCTCCTTGATCTGCCATTAGATTTTAAAGTCATTGTAGAGGTAAGATCATTAGGGTAGCATTCAAAGTACACAAGGAAATCATATCTATATATTAAATAACAATATGTGCAGCAAATAACGTTTAATAATGTTTTCATTTTCATTTTTCCCCCAAAACACAATGAAAACCATTTATCAAACAAACTTATTCATAACTCGAGACAATTCTCCAAGTCAATAAACTTAGGTTCCGGTACAAAGGACTATGCTATAATTCACTTCAAAAATCATTAGAAAGTACAATCAAGGTTAGAGCCTTGTCTATGATATCAAACTGTATCAATGTTACCATTTAATTCAAAAGTGATAAGCCTTAGGCTTTGATATCAAGCTGTAGCATCCCCTATTCTTATTAGGATGATACTCAGCCTGAAACCCTTATTAAGCCCCGATAACCCATCTAGAATTAACTAGAGCCAACAGCCTTACTATATCTACCTGATAAACTCAACCTGTATATTAATGTTAAATAAATAAAATAAAGAATATGTAGTGGAAAAATTAAAACTTTGTCGATATATAAACAATATATGGTAATACAGAGTTTATCAAACTCAAATCCTTACTTACAAACCTCCTAAAATTCATTAAGGAGAACCTCTAGTGAGGTAACAAACCATACCCAGCCATCAAACAACATAATTCACAAAGATTTCATCACCTACTATCAATTGAACTTCAAGAAACATAAAAACAAAACATACCAAAGTGATGATCTCTGGATTTTAAGTTGTTTAAGCTCCTTAATGTGCACTAAATCCACTCCCATATCCGTGTCCAATGATCAGAAATCAAACCTAAACCTTCTTCTGCTACACTTTCAATCGATTGAATGAGATAAGTATGAGGTTTTAGTTTAAATATATGGATTTTCCTTGAGATACGCATCGGGCTATCTCGAGACCGATCAAGTAGTTAATGTGTTAAAATGACATTCCTTAAAGTAACATGAACTTTAACACCATCAAACACTTATGTTCCTCTCGAGGTGATCCGACGATCCATATAATTCATACTAATCTTTTATTTTCTTATATATATATATATATATATGTATTTATATCCAATGTATATCTCGTGTGTTTACTCGCCAATAAATTCACCGGACATGCCTACAAGTATTCTCGGGTGTGCACATTTATTCTACGACCCCCTCGTCGCACTTAGTGTACTGGTAATTCATTGTTTATTATGTATTTTTCGTTTATAGGCTTGTATATAATTCCTTTATTATACTAAAACCTATATAAATTTGTTAAACAATCCAAACAAACACAAATCACTATGCAACCACACGCACACGCTAATCAAGATATGCCAAACTTAATCACAAGCCTAACTCGAGTTAATTATGATTTGGATTAGAACTAATCACCAGCTTAAGGAAACAGGTCGTTACATAAAGTACTTAAAATAAAACTTAGTAACTTTTCAAACTAACTAAAGTAATACTAATGCCTACCTGTCCCCGGCAACGGCGCCAAAAACTTGATGCGTGTCGCAAGTATAATGACTAGCTTCTAGTAATAGCGCAACCAACTTACGTTGATCACAAATGTCTTCCTTAAGGAAAGGTTTTTGCACTAGTTAATTACCTATTTAACTTTGAATTATTACTAAGGAAATCCCTTTTTAATTGGTTTTATACTAAACTAAACTAATCTAACAAATCAAATCAAACTTCATTTTAACTCTTTTAATAAGGATATCTTAGTCACAACTTCACCTAGGTAATTTAATACTATGCTTTTCAACCACTTTTTACATCTTAATATGTTGTGTGCAATGCTTGATTATAATAGACATATTTCTTCAAATCCACTTTAACCCACTATCATGATGGAAAAGATTTTAATGTGCAAATTAGAGCTCAACCTATCAGTGTGAATAACATATGCTCCACATTACTTTAAGTCCCAAATCATAACCAACTAAGTTTACTATCAGTGCCTCCCTAATCAATAACTATCGCTTGATATTGTATAATTTACGGTTATACCGTTCATGTTCGGATTAAAAGCTTCAATGGCCATGATAACTCATAAAACTTAAGTTCATTAAGTAAATGATCAAGATTTCTAAAGTATTATGCTCAAAATCAATACAAATTCTAACCATTACACTTTTTATAATCACTTTTTAATCGTATTCAAAGCATATCATTCATACCATAGGATCCATTGATCCCCAAAATAAATAGACTACTCACACTTTATTGAAACACACATATCACAATTCATAATTGAAATCATGAAAAATTAGACATGAATATAAATATAACCTTCAATTAATCCAATGAAACCAAACTTGAATTGCAAATGCGAAGTGTTCAATATTTTCTTCACATAATGTTCCTTAATACTCAAAGTAAACCTATGCTTAATGGTGGCTCATAGTTAGTATGTCGTGAGTTTACTACGTCTTAATACCTATTTATATTTCCTAATAACAATTAGAAACCCTACTTTACAATTTAACTCAAAATAAAACTCCAACTTTCTATTTTCTGTGAGTCTGGCGCTGTCACTAATGCTCCAGCATTATGTGTGTTAAGCCATGGTGTTGCCACTACGCCGCCACTGCATGCATTTATTTTGCTTTCACGTCCACCCGACGTTGTCCCTCGTGTGCCACAGCGCCGCCATTGGGTCAGACCTCCAGTGTTGATTTCCTTACTTTTTTTGCTCTCCCACATCGTGCCTTTCCTTCCATAGCGCCAACTTATTTAACCACGGTGCCAATCATGTTTTCATGGGTTTTTACTTCGTTTCTTCTCATTTTTTTCTTATTTCATTACTTTACACTTTAATTCCCTAAAAAATGCAATAACACCATGACTAGAGCTCATTTAGGGATACTTTTACTAAATATACCACTAAACCAACCCTATATATAAGTATAAATAATCATTTATCACGCACACCTTAAGCACTCTTCCCACGGCTTCAAGTCTCTATGCCACGACGTCAAGTGTCTATTTGTGCTTTTTCTCCTCTTTTCATCATGAAATCACTCCTTTGTCTCCTTTATACCTCGTATGCCTATTAAAACATAAATATCATCTATTAGAGCTTATTTCAGGATATTTATACGAAATATACTACTAAACTAACCCTATATATAAGTTTAATTAAACATTTATTACCTATGTCTATTGGAAACAATAAAACCCATAGTGCAAGGTGTTCGAATAAATTTCAACAAAACAATTCGAAAAAATATTGAAAAATTTGCAAAAATTCCCAAATCAGAAATTTGATGGAGTAAAGAGCTAGGGTTAATGTAATTACATTCTTCAAAGTGAATCTCTCAAGATTGAGGCTCGTAAACTCTTCTAGACCATCCCTTCAAGCTCTAGGTCAAAAATTCTTTAAAACATAGTTTGCTCAAAAACCCCCAAAATCAAGATTTTTTATTTGAATAAGACTAGGTTGAGGTAGAATTCACTTAAATACAACGGGATTGAGCTTATAATGGTTGAATCTAAGCTGAAAATTCAAATTTTTGTGAAGAGGTGGATGGTTCGCAAGTGTGAAAGGTGTAGAGTATGTGGCAATTTATGGTTTTTAGTTTTAAGAAAAAATTGTTCTTAGCGATTTATGTTTAGGTGGAATCGCTGGGAGACATCGAGTGCATCGAAAATAAATATGTTGCTGGAAAATGTAATGACCTGTCAATTTAAACAGTAATTCACAATCCATGGGAATCGCCAGACTCCAAATTTTGAATTGATTTTCTTGTACACTGCTAATGATGTAGCTAGTGATTCCCAGTGTTAATTTGAATTGTTGGGAATCGCTATGCCTATTTTCTATTTTTTCAACTCATCTAATAATTAACTTATTCCTTAGTCATAACAATTCATATCAAGGTAGAATTTACTAGAAATTCAAAAGTTTTAGTGGGACATATAACTAAATAAATATGTTTATTAAATAAATAAACATATAAGCAAGTGAATAATGTGAGTTGCATAAAGGTCATGTAAGCAAAAACAACTTAATCACTCCTCTTTAATTTAAATCACCTCAGAGTTTGATTTGGAAAAATACTTCCAATACAAGAGTCAAAAGAGAGAATAAAAACATAGTAAACTAATACTAAACTATATTCCTATTCAAATTAAATAAACACAAAATAAACATAGAATATGGGCTGCCTCCTACAAAGCACTTTTGTTTATTGTCATTGGCTCGACTTAAACTTTCAACAATTAGTTTGAATATCTAAACTTGAATTTAGGGTTTTCCACTCTAGTGCCATTCCAGAAAGTAATGCTCGACCATTGATTGTCAAAGAAATAGTTTTATTCAGAATATTCATGATAGCATGAGTAGTGACTAAGAAAGATCGTTTTAATATTAAAGAATGATATTCATTGAAGAAGTGTGGCATTACCAAGAGGTCCGTGGTACGGTGTTGTTGTCCACTTGAACTGGCACATCTTTTACCACTTTTTTGATTGATTTGAAGTTTCATTCGGTAAAAAGAATTATTCAAAAGAAAGTGAATTCAACTCCAATTGAGTATGTAGAAAGAATTGTATGGGCATGAGATTTGCATTAGAGTTTGTATCACACTGAGCTTTCTAGTACGAAGCCCATTTGATTTTAATGTGCAAGTGTATGCCTCCAGGATCATTAAGCTTTATAGGATTCGAGTCCATCTTTTTCTTTTTCTTATTGTACTTGGATCTTAAAACTACTTGCTTATTAGTGATTTTTCCATTCTCCGATTGTTTCTCTCCATTCTTGAGTTACTTTCTTTTCTTTTGAAGTGTCTTCAACTGTTTCTTTCTTTGGAATTCCTTTGTTAGTTTCCATAGCTACTGCATTGATTGCATAAATTTTAGCATTAAAATTATCATAATAGTCTAAGTCTAAATATTCATTATCATCTATGTCATCATCAAATAACTCATAGACATTGTACCTTCAGAAATATCTAACTTAATTCTAGCTGTCTTTACAAAATGTCTACCTAATAGTATAGGCAAAGGATTGGATGATATTGAATCTCCCATTTTCATGACATAAAAATCTGCTGGAAATACTAGATCGTGTACTTGTACTAAGATGTCTTCTAATAATCCATGCGGTTTAATAATGGTGTTATTTTCTAAACTAAGTTAATAGGCATATTAATTAATGATCTTATTTTAAATAATTCATAATGTTTAAGTGACATAACATTAATTGATGGCCCGAGATCACACATAGAAAATTCAATAGAATAATTGCATATGGTGATTGGTATGAGAAACATTCCTGGGTTGGAACATTTCTCAGGCATTTTAGTTCAAGATGAAATCTTTTCTACCAAGTTTTCTTTGATTTGTAATTCCCAAATGGTTCAGATGTCTTCTTTGGGTTCTTCCTCCCTATCATTTCCTAATCGTTATGGAATGGTAGAATTAGAATATATATCTTCATTTAACTTATAATTATCATTTACTTAGTCTTGATTAATTAATTCAAAATTTTGTAAAGATTTTTCGTAGGCTTCTACTTTGTCTAAATACCATGAGTACAATATTTCAGGAAAAGGTGTATATTTCAATTTTTCTGCTATCCATTCCTAGTGTGAATGACATTTGCCATCATCTCCTCTTCTTCTTATTTTATTGTCTTAGGTGCTTTAGTTCTCTTTTACCTCCTTTAGGTATATGTTATTGTGTATTCATTTCTTTTTCATTTTTGTAAAAAAAAACATTAACTTGTGCGTCATTAGTGGTTTTCGCAGGTTGAGTAGTTGTTTTAGCTTGATTGCTCAATTTGTTAATTTGTAGTGTCATTTGACTTAATTGATTTTTCAGCTTGTTAATAGTTTTATCATTTTTAATTTGACTTTGTGAATTTTGCATAAATTATTGATGACTTTAAGTTATAAAGTTGTGTGATATTTGTTCTAAGTTAGGTTGCATAGGTTGAATAGTTTGTTGAGGTTGTTAAATTGTTGTAGATTGTGTTCGTGCTCTCGGTCTAAAAGTGGTAAAAGTTTTTGTTTTGTGGATCGTAGCTAAGATTTGAACTTGGTTTTTCATTGTAATAATTGTTGTTATTGTATTGGTTTCTAGTGGACTAGAATATTGGTTCATAACCTCGTTGACTTCTTCATTGTTTTCTTCTTGTAAAGTAGGACACTCATCCGTAGGATGTGTAACTTCATTACAAAATCCACATTATTTAACTTGATTTGATCTTTCCTTTAGTAGTAGCTTAACCATGTTAGATAACTCTTCAACTTTTTCATCGAATTTTTTACTTGTGTTATTATTTACCTCGTAAACCTTCTTTCTTGATACATTGTTCTTTTCATTATATTGTTTAAATTGTTTAGCCATCAATTTAATAGCTTTTTTTGCTAGAGTTGGTGTAACATCGGATAATGATCCACCACATATGGTATTTAATAGTCTTTGTTCAAAATGATTTAGTCCTTCATAAAAGTATTCTAACTAAGCTCTTTGAGTGTATCCATGTTGTGGACAAGTTGAAATTAATCTTTGGAATCTATCCCAAAATTAATTAAAATTCTCATCGTCTCTCTTTTTCACTACTGTGATTTGTCTTCTATAGTTACTAATTTTTTTTGCACGCATATATTGATCTAGTAAAGCTTCTAACATTTGACCCCTTGTGGTTATCTAATCTTGAGGAAGGTAAAACAACCAATCTTGTGCTTGATATTTCTACAAAAGGAAAAGCTTTAAGTTTGACTTGTTCTAACGTGCAATCTTTAGGGTTCATCCTATTAACTTTATGTTGATATTCCCTTATAAATTTTTGTGGGTCTTTATTGTCCTTACCATAGAAGTTAGACATAGCACTAATGAATCTAGATCTAAGTTCAAATTCGAAAAACCCTCAGGGTAAGGAATACACATTGATTCATAAGCAGTGACATTTTGATTAGCTTGCCTAAAAGTAAGTTATCTATTTCATTTTTATTATTATAAATATTAAATTCATTATTGGTTTCCATTATGGTAGGTCGGTTTAGTCTACGTTGTTGTTCGCTTAAATCACTATTGAATGTCCTATCTATATTAGGATCAAATGGATGTAAGAATATTGTGGAATTAGAACAAAGAATTGGATAGACCATACAATGTCTAAAACTCCTAAGAAATTGTGTTTGAATCCCCGGCAATGGCGCCAAAGATTGACACGTATCAGGCGTGTACAATAATTTCCCTTTTTATACAATACATAAATTATTTTGTAGCAGTGGTAAGTGGGAATCGTCTCCACGGGGATTTATCAAATCTCTATAGGAAAAATGACTTTTAAGGTTTTATTATTTTTATTTTTATTTTATTAATAATAACACTTAAATTAACTAATAACAGACTAAAATATAATAATACTTAACTAAATATATTATCTTAATTAACTAACATAATTTGGAATCAGAATTAATCAAATAGCTTAAATTCAATAATAAATAAATATCTAAACAAATATCCAGAACAGTGAAACATAAACCCATTTTGCATTCCAAACATGTAAATCTAATCCATATAGTCATGAGCATACTTAAAAAAGTAAGATAAATCATTAAACTTTAATTATAAGTAGTACACATCCTTTAGCCAGCTATTTATTTTCCTTATATCGGTGAAAAAGCCACGTTCTAATTCTATTGAGCTTACTCCTTTATTTACACAAAGACATTAACTTCACGTAATAGAACCACATTTAACTTTATGAGAACTTCGAACTACTAAATCTAACATCTTCAGAAAGTCACTTCAACATTAGATTTAGATCTCAAATTCACCTAGGATATATATATGATTTTTACCTTTTAAACAATCATATTTACTACTTTAAATAGATAATGAAACCATATATCACATATATAATTGCAACTATGCATACAATACCTAGATCCATGATTAAAATCAATAGATATTAACCTATTAAATCAGTGAATCAAAGAATATGATTAAGTTTAAAGCATTAAGTACATATTCATCACATCATAACTACATTGCAAAACAGATCTAGTTCACGTTTGGACTTTGTTTAGATCAAACAAACTACTTACTCATAATTATAAATGACATTGCAAAATATAAATAAATTAAATAATTGAAAATACCTCTGAATTAAAATACTTGAATCTTCAAAATAATAGACAATGTATATAAATTAAGTAGACTATGGCTCCAAGAACAACCAAGGCTTCTAGGGCTTCAAAGTACAATCAAGGGTCATTAATTTGGAAACCTAGGGTTCGTATTTATAGTATTCTATGTAGTAAACATCTCAAAACAACTCAAGTAACTCGTAGTTATCTAAAATTCTTGAGATCCTGCTTAGCGATTCATAGTGAGTTTGGTTTAGCAGGAATCGCTAGAAAAATCCAGATTTCAGATCTCATTGGTCCACTCTCATGTCCACCGATTTAGCTAACGATTTATGTCTCCATAAATCGTTGAGAATTGATGGTTCATTTTCAATTCTTCTTTGCTTCCAGTGTGATAATTTTTCGTATACTTCTTCCACTTGATAAATTCCTTCATAATCTTCCTTTTTTCCTTCATTTCTTCATAATCTCCATTTATTACCTAAAATATCAAAAACAAGAGAAATTCCCATATAATATAGTCTCTTACATCTAAAATAATCCTAAATTAAACTATTTAACACGTCTAATTATTGACTTGTCAATTGTGCAATACACCTCAGAATGAAAAGTAAAACTAATCACCAAGGTCAAACCACTATATAGATTTTCTCAATCTCTATTTACAAGCATCAAGCTTACGATAACTAATATAGAATGTCAAAATACAAAAACTACTAAATCAATCTTATTTTCAAACAATATTTACAATATCACCACAGTCAAAGTCGATAGGAGTTTTTATTCACCAATAATCATCATTTCATATTCATTTGTTCCAATAAAAAAATATACTTCACTTAACTTAGCTATAAGCACTCGAGCTACAACTTTTATTTGAAGAGTTTTCATAAACTTCCTTCCATTTTCTATTTCTTTTTTTTTCTTCTTCAAATATATATTCATTTTCTTATTTATTTTATTCTTACGATTCCCTGTTCCACTTCCTTTGGAATCTGTTATTCTTTTTTTATAGGAATTTGTTTCTCTCATGTTTCCCAACACTGGATTCCCTGTTCCTTTTCCTTTAGAATCTGTGGGTCTCTCTATATTTTCATTTAAAAACTCTTGTTAGCTCTTCTCAACTTCACTATAGTAAAGGAAGAATTCCTTCCAACTATATAAGGTTTATTGGCTATTTCCCATTTTTCTCTTTAATTTTGGCATAAACTCTTTTCAATATATCAATATATATAATAATATTTGATCCATAACCTTTGTGTAACAAGATTCTTAGGAATCTATCTTGTTTATCATGCATTATTGTTTTGATCTTCTATCCATTATAATGTCTAACACAAAGCAATCGATCCCCTCTAAACTCCTCTAGTGCATCCACTATCTAGGTTAAGTCACATAGGGTATAAAAATTCATTTCCATCATAAAATTTATATTTTCATGGGTAATAATAATACATCACTTCCATTTAAATCCAAATTATATTCAATTCCATATTCCTAACTAAATAAAGTAAAATGAAATGGAAAAATATTACCTATATTGTGGAGAATTTTGAAAAATTCACAATGTTCAATGTTTAAATAGTATGTACCTCTTATTTCTTCCATACTTAGCTTCTTCATACTTCACTTCATCTAATACCCCCACACTTATTCCATACCTTGTCCTCAAGGTTTAAAAATAAATTTGGGTTTCCAATGAAAAAAATAAGTCGTGAAGCATAAACGATTTAATTAAATAATCAACTAATTAACATAGGAATGAATTGCATAAGTAATTGAAAACATGATAAATTGATAAATTTCCAAGCATCATAAGATAGAGTTTAACATATCAAACTATAATATAAAATGTGAACACACTAAAGCAAATGTATCATAAATCCACACCATATCAAATATATTAGAACATTAAAAACATAGAACTCTTACAATAACACTTAGAGAAAGATTACATAAAGAAGAATGAAAGATCAAAACCGCCATCGAGATGTCGTATCGTCACCACCATCCACTTAATCTTACTGTTGAGATTAGAAGCTTGTTGTAAGATCATAGTACTTGTAATCTACTCCCGCCACCGGAGTATCTTCTTAAAAGACTCCCTGGTTTGGCATTCTCGATTGGGTGGATGGAATTTGAATGTTAGCTTCTCCGCCATGTATCCTCCTGGTCATGCGTCGCTCAGACCCATAAATGTTCCTAGCAATCTTGCGTTGGTTCTAGAACATTAACTTTTGATGTCTCATAGTTCACATATGGTTCTGCAAGATCGACCCCATCATGGCTATCTATGTCTCATTCGCATACATTCTAGTGAAATCCTCTATAGGTAGTTATAGGCTCTGGTTCATTCAAACATGATACGTGAAAGACCGCATCTCTTCTAAGATTTTTTTGTTCTCTACCCGTATTCTCCTTCTCTCTATGGTCTCTCTTTTATGTGTTTCATTTCATTCTCATTCCTCCTCCGAATCCACATATCTTAACACCTTCTTTGTGATTCCATTGAATTCATCGATAGTGGTCCTATCTAGTTAAACATTTAACCCTAGACCTCTCATTAGAACTTGGTCTTGCTTGCAAAATTCAGTATTTATTAAGGGAAAAGGCAATCCTTTGTTTTCTTTTATGGTAATGGCATTCCTAATTGAATCATAAATTATCTTGCCAACACCAATATTATCGATTCTTTGAACTATGTGGTATAAAAGAGCCTCCCTATAGTTCACTATCTCATAATGTTGCAAACTAGGTTGTAGGCTCGCATTTAAGCAAAAGCTCCAAGCTTTAGTGGTTTCCTTAAAGTTTTTGGTTTGTATGTATTTAGGGTACTTGTCTTTGTCAAAAATAGATCCATCCCCTGTGATTGCTTTTAAACTATTTCTAATGGTCTTGTGGGAAAATCCATATCTAAACCCATACTTAAGTTTTGGGTACTCATTGGTTTGTCTCCAATGAAATTCTAGTAAACCATATTATCAGTTTATTCTTTCAGGTGAGTAGTCCACTAGTCTTCCTCAAACTATGGCTATTGTCTTATCATCATCTCCATGCCCATTCGCGTAAAACTCTATTACTAGAATTTCATAACCCATTTCGATTGAGGACCCCACGTCATTATCAGCATAATAGTCCCTAGTTAACAACCCCAGTTCCTTTCCCTTATTATGTTCAAAATTATAGGCCTATACTTAACTTATTCTTAACGTTGAAACCCCTCTTTAGTATAATCTTCCTATTCTTACTTATGTCATTTTTTATCCTATGAAGGGCTTTGGCGCTGATAAGGTGTTGGCGTGAGAAATGAATTCTTGGTGTTTCCTCAATCTCTTCCTCTCCCTCCGACTCATCAGAAAAACTTAAAGATGGAGAAAGTTCTCTAGGTGCTCTAGTTTATGGGTTATTAATCGAAATCCCCATTGACCTAATAGGTATGTTTAGGACTTTAGATTTTTGTTTGGGTTTATGAACTAGTGGTGCCTTCTTGTTCTCCTATCGTAAGCTTCTACTGCTACCTCTTCCGGCTATTCTCTTAATTTCAAAAACTCACATGTTCAAAAACAAATAAACCTGTAGATCATAAAAACAATGTTTTTGAAAATAATTCGATAAAATTCAAGACTTTATTTTGAAAAGAGAGATTCATTTGAAAAATGAACTTAAAATTCATCGGAAACTTTAATTAAAACTAGCATCGAAGTTTTAACTCAATTATAAACTTTAAAATCAGTTTTCTACATATTGTAAAGTAATTGTGTGATAAATCATTGGTCTTTTCAAAACAAAGCAAATTAGATTAAAACAAATACATAACCAAACCCCTAAACTCATTTTAAACTCGATTTTTAAACCATTTGCAAATGCGTTTAAATATAGCAAAATTTTGAAATTGTTGAATTTGTAAATCAACAATAAATGTAATCACATTGCCTAGTCTATTAGAATCAATGAAACCATTTGTTCAAGATAATTGAATAAATTCCAATAAAAAATTCAAAATACATTGAAAAATTTGCAACAATCCTTCAAATCAAGAATTTGTTAAAGTAAGGAGCTGGGGTGGATGTAATTACCTTCTTAAAAGTGAATCTATCAAGATTTAAGCTCTTGCACTCCTCGAGACCGTCCCTCTAAGCTCTATGTCGAATTCCCTAAAACCCTAATTTGGCTCAATACTTCGAAAATCAAAAATTTTGGGTTAAATAAGACTAGGTTGAGGTGAGAATTACTTAAATATTATGGGATTGAGCTTAGAATGGTTGAATCTATATAGGTAAGAAATTGAGATTTCGGTGAAGAGATGCAACGGTTTGGCGTTTGAATGAGTTGGTGTTGTATGGCAATTTGAGGTTCTATTTTTAAAAACCCAAAATCGTGCCCAGCAATTCCTATATTAAGTGGAATCGCTAGAAAATGGATAGGTGAATTGGAGGGTTGTGAGGTTCATTGAGCCACCAATTTGAGCAGCGATTCCTTTGTAAGGCGAATCACCAGGGATTCAGCTTACTCCTAATTTACACTAAATATTCTCTATACTCCTACCGATTTCGCCAGTGATTCTTAATGTTATTTCGATTCAGTGGGGAATCACAAGCTTAAGTTAATTTTTTTGCAACTTATTCCATAATTAACTAATATATCATTCATTAAAACTTATATTAAGGTAGAATTTACTTTGAAAGTTTGATCAGGATATGTAACTAACTAAATTATTTTATTAAATAAATAAGCAAGTTAATAATGCAACTCGCACAAAGGCCATATAAGCAAAAGCAACTCAACCACTCTCTCTTTAGTAAAATTACCTTGGTTTTTATGTTCTGAAAATATTTCCAATACAAGAGTCAAAAAGTGATGGAATAAAAACATACTAAACGAAACTAAACTAAATTTCTAATAAAATTAAATAAACATAGAATATGGGATGCCTCGCATAAAGCGCTTTTGTTTACTATCATTGGGTCGACTTAACCTTTCTAAAATTAGTTCAGATCTCTAAACTTGAATTTAGGATTATCCACTCTAGTGACTTTCCAGAAGGTGAATGCTCGGCCATTATCGATAGAGTAATTGTTTTATTCAGAATATCCATAACAGCTTGAGTAAGGGCTAAAAATGTCATCCCAAAATTAAAGGGGGATCTTCATTAATAAAATATGGCATGTCCAAAAAGTTCGTGGGTACGATGTAGTTGTTTACTTGAACTGGCACATTCCTGACCACTCCTATTGGTTAAATTGAAGTACCATTTGGTAAAGAAAATTGTTCAGAAGCAAGTGAGTTCAACTCCAATTGAGTATGTAAAAAAATGTATGGGCATAAGATTTGCATTAGAACTCGTATCACACTGAGCTCTGAAGTACCAAGCTCATTTGATTTTAATGTGCAAATGTATACCTCCATGATCATTAAGCTTTATAGGGCTTAACTCCGGATTTCTTTTTCTTATTGTATTTGGATTTAGAAGCTCCCATCTTGTTAATGATTTTTCCATTCTCCGATTGCTTATCTTTCCATTCTTGAGTTACTTTCTTTTCTTTTGAAATGTCTTCAACTTGTTCTTTCTTTCGAATCTCTTTTGTATTTTCCATTGTTACTGCATTAATTGCATAAATTTCAGTATTAAAATTATCAAAATAGTTTAAGTCTAGAAAGTCAATATCATCAATTTCATTATCAAATAATTCATCATATTGTTCATTGGTGACAGTTATTTTTTTGTTGATTTTAAATTTGACAATCTTATCTTCAAATTCCATAGACATTGTTCCTTCAGAAATATCTAACTTAGTTCAAGTTGTCCTAAGAAATGGTCCACCTAATAATATAGGTAAAGGATTGGTGATATTGGGTCTCCCATCTTCATGACATAAAAGTCAGCTGGAAATACTAAGTCATGTACTTGTACTAAGATGTCTTCTAATAATCCATACGGTTTGATAATTGTATTGTTTGCCAAAGAAAGATTAATAGGTGTATTAGTTAATGATCTTATTTTCAATGATTCATAAAGTTTAAGTGAAATAACATTGATTGATGCTCCGAGAGCACACATAGCAAATTCAATAGAAGAATTTCCTATTGTGATGGGTATGACAAACATTCATAGGTCGGAACATTTCTAAGGCATTTTCTTCTTTCAAGATGAAATCTTTTGTCCTAAATTCTCAATAATTTCTAATTTCTTAAATGTTCATATATGTCTTTTTTAGTTTCTTCATCCCTAGCATTTGCTATTTGTGGAATGGTAGAATTAGAATACATATCTTCATTCAATTCATAAATACCGTGTAATTTGTCTTCATTAACTAATTCGGAGTTTTGTAAAGATTTTCCGTAAGCTTTAACTTTGGCTAAATACCATGAGTATAGCCTTTTGGGAAAAGGTATATGTTTTAACTGTTCAGCCATCCATTCCCTAGTGGGAATGACATTAGCCATCATCTGTTCTTCTTCTTGTTCTATTGTATTAGGTATGTTTATTTTCGTTTTATCTCTTTTTGGTATCTTTTCTTGCGTATTTGTTTCTTTTTTTATTTTCACAAAATAAAGAGTTAATTTGTGCTTAATTATTAGTGTTTGTAGGTTGAGTAGATACTTTAGTTTGATTACTTAACTTGTTAATTCAGAGAGTCATTTGATTTAAATGACTTTTCTGTTTGTTAATAGACTTATCTGTTTGAATTTAATTTTGAAAAATTTACATAAAGTTTTGATGACTTTGGGTCATAAAATTATGTAATATTTGTTCTAAATTTGGTTGCATAGGTTGAATAGTTTGTTAAAGTTATTGCATTGGAGTAGGTTGTGTAGGTGCTCTCAGTGTATAAGTGGTATAGTTTTGATTTAGTGGACTGTAGCTAAAATCTGAATTTGGTTTTGCAGTGTAGTAATTACTATTATAATATTTGTCTCTAGGGGGACCAGAATATTGGTTCATATCCATGTTGACTTCTTCAGTATTACTTCTTGTAAAGTAGGACACGCATCCATAGGATATGTAACTTCATTACAAAATCTACATGGTTTATCTTGATTTGATATATCTTGTAATTGTAGTTTAACCATGTTAGATAATTGATAAACTTTTTTGTTAAATTTGTTATTTATTTGTATCATTTACTTCATAAAGTTTCTTTCTTGATGTATCGGTATTTTCATCATATCATTTAGATTGTTTGGTCATCTTATTAATAGCTTATTTTATTGGTGCAACATCGAATAATGATCTACCACATACGATATCTAAAAGTCTTTGTTCAAAATGATTTAGTCCTTCATAGAAGTATTCTAATAAAGCTCTTTAGGTGTATCCATGTTGTGGACAAGATGAAATTAATCTTTGAAATATATCCAAAAATTCATTAATATTTTAATCATCTTTCATTTTCACGACAGTGATTTGTCTTCTATAAGTACTAATTTTTATTGCAGACATATTGTAATGGCCCAAATTTCTGATAATGGATTTGGTCTGTAATTAAAGGTCACTGACCCATGACTTGGCTCAAGAGCGGGTATACAAATCCAACATTCGACACGAAGACCGAATAATAAATTTTATGGTGTAATGAATGCTTAATGCATTGATTATACTTATTTAGTCACTTCTATGTGTATATAGACGTTGAGACACGAGGAGAACACACCTCAAGATGCGTACTGGCATGGGACCGGAGTAGAGAGTGATGTGATAGGTATAATTTAAGTTAATGTGGCTTATATAGTTGAATTGATGTGACTATGGCTTGATTTTGATAAATATAACCTAAGTCAGCGAAATAAGACATTAGTCATGGAATTCCTCGAGATATATGTTGAAACATCACAAGGCAAATTAAGTTATGAATGTGTTTTATCAAGGGTGAGTTAGTGGAGAGTTAGTGGATATAAATCAAGATGTGAGCCAATAGATTAGCCTTGAGATGCGTGTATACATTAAGATCAATAGCTATTGTTTATTCTTATCTACATATATATATATATATATATAAATGAATGAGATAAAGCATGCAAATCATTTCAACTCTTACTTAGAGGAGAAGTAAACTTAAGAGAAAGGTCAGAGAGGAACAAGATCAAAAGATTTGGAGGAGATTCTGGTGAATTTGTCAAAGATTAATCAAGATCGAAGTGATTTATAACTAAGTAAGCTAGTGTACACTATCAATTTGTAAAAATTTGTTAAAAATTTTAGAATTTTACTTTAGTTCTGGTTTTTGCTTAATTTCAATAGGTAAATACAATCATTTTTGAAATTGGTTAATAGATTTGGATTCCTTACAAAAAACTAATAAACTTGCTATCAAGAAAATCCAGATTTCGATTTGTAGGTGTTCTTGAAAGATTTGTTTTAGCAAAAGCTATAAGTTTGGAGTTTTTCTAATTTCTTTACTTCAACTTTAATAGTATGTATAAATTTTAAAACACTCTAATCAACCTTAGGAAAGTAGGGAGGAGTCTCGAGAGGTTGTTGGTGAGATACGAGGTGTTGGGAGGCCAGGTTAGCCTAGGGACTTTGCGTGGATTGTAAGTAAGCTGATTGAGATATTTCTCTCCATTTTGTTCATTGATGTTGCTTCATGTTTATAGTGAGTGTATTGCTATGCTTGATGTATTCTTAGTAACATGAATTGTGTGTCTTGTCTTGATATATGATTGTTGATAAGTTAGAACATGTGCTTTGAATTCATGAGTTGTTTTGGGGTGTACGCGGCACATGGGGGTATGAAGCTCAAGGATGTTGGTATACTGATTAGTTAGTGTCACATACCTACTATATGAGGTTGATGAAATGATTAAGCGCTGACCAATTAGGGCAATACCAAAGTACTATGTGTGCTGACCTATTATATGAGGTCGATAACCTGTGTTTCACAACTAATAATGATAATACCTACTTGCACTACTGAAAAAGTGACTATCCAAGGTCTATGTGGCCAAGAGGGTAATATCTGGGCTAAATGGTTAGAAACATAATTCAATGAATTCAGTCCATGCTTAATGGTTCTATTAATGTTGCGTTTAACTATAATGTATAGTAATGTGTTTTTGTTTCAATATTATTGATGTGAAGTGAATATATGTATTGTTAGGTATATTTTCTGTAGTGCTTAGAAATGTGGATAAATGTCTCTCGGTGTTACTTTCTACTTTACTGTACTCATTGTCCTTTTTATGAGGGTGGGTGCAGATCCATCGAGTAGCAGGACGGGCAAAGAAAAGAATTTTGAAAAGAACCAATGAAATATGGCAAACAACTATGTGATTTCATTATTAGAAACCTATAGTTAGAGAACACCTTGAAATTGAAACAAAAGCAAGATATTAGAATACTTATGGAAAAAGTTAGATCTATAAGGATTCTATAATAAGTGTGAATCTTACTTGCAAATAAAAAGCAAATAAAGACTTAGTTCAAATAGGGAAATAAATAGGCATTATATATTATAAGTTGGAGTTAAATTACTTGATTTAGTGAAAGTGAGAAGTGCTAACAAGAGTTTTAGAATTAAAGAAAAAATGAAAGAATCTCATAAGTTCTAAGGGAAATGGAGTAGAAAACTTGATGGTTGGAAAAATGTGAAAAGAATGAAGTCCATAGGAAATGGAGCAGGCACTGAAAAATAAAAAATGATGAGACGAAGAAGAAAGAATTAGAGAAAAAGAAAAATAAAGAAACGAAGGCGGAAATAGAATAAAATTCTTCAAATAAAAGATTAAGCTCAAGTACGAATAATTAATTGAGTTAAGTTTTCATTCCAACTATGTTAAAACTTATAGACTCTTGAAGTGCTAAAGCCAAAGATGAGTTTGATCTATGCTTATTTGTGAATTCCTAAGCTTAATGAGAAATCATGAGATTGTATACTTGTTACTTGAGTGTTGAAATAAAACAAACTTGTGAGTAGTAATGGATTTTGGTTATGATCTACTTTAGTATTTTGAAAGTGAAGTTATGACATCGAAAAAATTTTAAACTTAATTAGGCGGCTAATTAAGTATTTTCGAATTTAATTTGGGATTTAGGTATCCGAGGTGGGGCCCATGTGATCAGAGATCATAAATTTTAATATTACTTTTGTGTGTTGTGTGCCTATTTGATATATTATACACTATTTCGATGAGAAATAAGGTTAAGTGGAGTGTATATGCGGTGTCCATGAATTATGGAGCGCTTTGGAGAATTTTCTCTAATTTTGATAATTTCGGAGTTTTGTCTCGAGATATGTGCCGACACGAGTTCCATGGAAGTTCAAATGTCAACCCGAGCAATTGTTTCGAGTTTCACAAAAAAAATATTTACAAGTAAGTTTGGAAATTCGAATTTTGGACTTTAAATAGATTAAATGAACCACGTGGGCCCCACAGCTTGATTTGTGTGCGAAACAAGCTATTTGAAAGTTTTGGAGCACTTTGGAAAATTCTCCAACTTTTGGCGAAATTGGGGTATTTCTCAGGGATTTATTTGGACGTAAATTGAAAAGATAATCACAATATTAAATAAAATAATAAATTAATTGGTAGACGCTTAGTGACACGGATGGTCGAGGGTGACACACGTGGGATCTACAATAGTGTGCATGCCCGAAGTTGGTCGTTGGTGCGCATGGCGAAGTTATAGCTGCGAGAATATATAGGTTTGCATATATTTATATATAATATAGTTTATATATATAAATATATATAAATAAATACTATAGTTTAAAATCAAATAAAAATATACATTGGATGCACTTCGAGATACGTGTAGTGTGATCATCGAGGAAAAAGATAATGGATGATTTGGTGGCTATTGGTGAGGTGTATACACTTCTCGATTTGCGTGTAAATTGGGATCGAAGGTAGTGTAAAATGAGATGAAGTTTGTGCGAGATCTTGTTTCGAGTTTCGTGTCAGTTGACAGTGGTTGAGGTTGAGATTGGGTTCAAACAGGTGCAAGTTTGGTTAAGTATGACAAGAGAATTGGTCCGAAAGATTTAGTATGTCATAGACAAAGTTAAGATTTTTGAAGTTTTGGCGTGACTAAAAATCTGTGTTTTGGGCGTTTTATGGAGATGGACTATTTTGTCAAGAGTTTGGTTCAATTTGGTGAAAAATTGTATCAAAAATGAGAGCTAGAAGACAAGAAACTTCATAATAGGGATTTCGGGAATTAATAAATAAAAAAGAAATTAAGCTCCTAACAAGCAGCTGATGGTTTATATATAAATATAAACAAAAAAACCAAATCAATCGATTTCCATTTTTCCAAGCAACAGCGACATTCAGAACAAATGTTCTCAAACCCTCTCCTCGGAAACTTTCGCTCGCGGAGCTCCCTATGTCCAATTTTTGTCATGTTTCTTTCCGCAAAATTGTAGAGCATCATGAAACGGTCAGTTCGAGCTAAATTTCCTTGGTGGAAAAGAGGTATTCGGCCCGCAATTTGGTAAATTCTCAATGTCGTGCATTTTCATCAATTCAATTTGAATTTTCGCGATTTTTTGATTTATTTCGCGGGTTTTTGACAGAAATTGGTAGGAAATGTTGTTAATTGATATATTGGATTGATTCGCGTCAATTTGGGATAAGTTTCACCGACATGGGTTAGTGTTTTGATGAGGCGAACTAATGCAATTCAATTGACAACTATTTGGAGATGTTTTAATAGTTGATATTTTAGCGTCCCCAAAGCCCGAGGCCCGCCACGGGTGCCAACGCGGGCCCACAACCCTCCCACTTCAGGCTTAGCTATGTCCCACGTGCCATTAACCTACACAACTTCATTCAAAACCCAATACTTGCACATCATGAAAAGTTACAAGTTAGCCCATTGGACTCAATTCACCTTTTAAGATCATTTTTAACAATCAAATTATAACGGAAGACTTATTAGACTTGATCAAGCAGTAAACAAATGAATTCAAGTCTTAGGATCATCAACCTAATGTGGAAAACCCATAATATAAACATCATAATCAGAAAGATGGTCAAAATCATCAAAATAAGCCAATGTACAAGTCATGGGTAGCTCACAATGTATTATGTATCCCAAAAGTAAATATAAATATATACAAACATACGAGAGAGGCTCTAGTCTATCACAGGTAGTCCTCAATCTTCCCCTTGCCTCGACTCGTATCGAGGTCTGCACTCAAGCCATTACAACAAAACAGATAACGAGTCCAGAGTGAGTAATCCCGAGGAAATTCAATAAGCATTTATGAAAATAAAATACAAGAATTTGAATAAGGCTATTAAATAAACAAGCGGAAAATTAAAACAGTCAACTGTGCTTATCGCATGAATACATAATAGACGAGCTCAAAATGTGTGCCTAAAACCTAAGTCAGACTAGCACCATAATCCGGACTCTCCCACGAGCACTGCCAGCGAATCACACTCCAGCATGGCTAGCCGCCGGGTCCTCTCGCTGGCCAGTGTGGTCCCACGGCGCACCGACACATGCACCGAAAAGATCATCGGGTCGAACTATTCATCGAAACCCCAGGTAACACGTGCTATTGTCTAGTGGACATACACATATAATGGCCCAGTGGAAGCGCACTCAACCAAACTGTCCATATAAACTATATCAAAAATTAATAATGAAATAACTGAATGGAAGGCGAATAAGCAAAATAAATAAATAAATACTCGATAGAATTTCAATTGGTTTACTACACACCTCAAACCGCGCTCCACTAATATGAAAGAATTCTCCACGCCTCCAAATGCATGCCTTAACACCTGTTGATCAAATTCAAGTATATAATATTCGTTAATTTATAAATTTCCCAAATTCACATTAGAGTATCAAATCCATCATATTAATTCATATTATACCCAGTATCGATCCCTGGGATAGGCCTGCAATTGGCTGAATCTAAACCTAAATTTGAAAAAAAAAAATCAGGCGAAACGGCGTCGCAGGTGGCGCCGTGAGAGTCACGACACTGCTTTTGGCGCCCTTCTTACAGGGTGTTCCCCGAGGTTTTTCCGGAACCTCGACTCCAACTTCGCAACCCGAACTTGATCCAATCTTTTTTGGTTCACCAAAACTACCATAGGGTACGTTCAAACCACGTTAAAACTCGTCCAAAATTCAAACCAAAACCCCAACAAAACTCGGTGAAACCCCGATAAAACTCGAAAAAACCAGAAAAAAAAAAACTCTACAACTTCAACACCACCATCTACAATATCTAATATCATGATAATTGCTCCCATCCAACTCAAAAATCATAGCAAAAACCCTCAAACCATTGAGCTAACTCGCATATCCAAAATCCAAGTCAAAACCCGAAAATCCATACTCGAAACCTAAAGAACGATGAGGAGAAAGTGAATCTCACCTTGGATCGTCGATTGCTCGTGGTATGAACCTCCAAATTCTCACTTGAAATTCACCAAAATCCCCCAAATTTTCGTCCAAATGAGAGAGGAGAGAGAAAAGGTGACGAAATGAGATATTTTTTGGACTTTTATAGTCTTTTGTCTGTGTGTGTAGATCCCAAGAACCACTTGGATGGTTGAGATAAGCTCAAAAAGTCCATCTAAGGTGACTTAGATTGGTGACTTTGTCACTTGATCTTATCCTCCTTCTATTCCATACACTAAACCCCATGGTTGAGATATTGTTCGCTTAAACCTCTAAACGGCGTTTTATATTAATTATTTAGTGCATTTTATTCATTTATCATGTGTGCATTATTTTCCTTACTATCACACAAGAACAATAACAATATAAGTATACACATTGTGATACCATTCAGCATAATTAAGCATAAGCATCACAAATTAGGAAAACAACACATAAAACTAACTATTTACCTATCTTAGGCGTGCCCGGTCCTAGCGGCGGGGTCCACGAGATGCTGAGCTGGCATTCACATTTGAAAATACGTCATATTAAAGGCATAATTAAAACTAGACAATTATAGTTCTTCCCAACTAGGAGAAGTTTCATCCCGAAATTCAAAACACTTAATTAAGCTTTTACCGTCAAATAGCTAAGGGTAATGGGCCTGCACAATAGACTCGAGCTCCCAAGTGAGTCATTCGATTCCGTGATGCTGCCAACGAACTAAAACCTTCAGGATCTCCCTGTTCTACAGAGTCTGTATCCTACTGTCCATGATCTTAACTGGCTGCTCCTCGTAAGTCCCGTCAGGCCGAACCTCTATCTGTCTGACATCCACCATCGGTCTCGGTCTTGACCTAGCCACCCTCAACATAAATATGTGAAATACTAGATGAACCCCAACTAACTGTGGCTGTAACTCCAACCTGTACGCCACTCGACAGACACGTGCCTCGACCCTGAACGGTCCAATGAACCTTGGTGCCAGTTTCCCCTTGATGCCAAGCCTCTGATGACCCTTCCAGGGTGAAACCTTCAAGTACACCAACTCACCCTCCTCATAGCTCAGATCCTTGTGATACTTGTCTGCATACTTCTTCTATCTATCTTAGGCCACCTGAAGCCTTTGACAAATCTGCCTAATCTTCTTGTTATGATCCACTACAACCTCAGGTCCTATAGTCGTTGTATCCTCTGGTACCACCCAACATGCTTTGGTGACCTGTAGGGCCTACCATATAGTGCCTCGAATGGTGGCATTCCAATACTCGCCCGATAGCTCTTATTGTAAGCAAAGTCACACAAACGCAGATAATCCTCCAACGAACCACCGAACTGCAAAATACAAGCCCTGAGCATGTCCTCCAATATCTGAATCAATCATTTTAAGTGACCGTTAGTCTGAGGATGATACGTCATACTAAATTGTAGTCTGGTGCCAAACAGCTCCTACATACTCTCCCAAAGCTAAGATGTCAACCCGAGATCCTTGTCAGAAATAATGGAGACCGATACACCGTGAAGTCCGATGATCTCTCTCGAAGATAACGCTCAGCTATGGGAAGGAATATCTCATTGAAATTGGATTGAAGTGTGCCGACTTCGTTAGGTTGTCAATCACTACCCAAACTGCATCATGACTCCTCGTAGTCTGTGATAGGTCACTGATGAAGTCAATGGTCGCGTGTTCCTACTTCCACTAAGGAATGGGCAGTGGCTGTAGCAACCCAGATGGTCTCATGTGCTCAGCCTTCACCTGCTAGCAAATATGAGAACTCCTGACGTAGTTACCAACGTCACTCTTCATCCCTGGCCACCAAAATAATCGTCACAAATCATGATACATCTTGGTTCAACCAGTATGAATAGTATATCACGACCGGTGTGCGTCCTCCAGTATGATGTCCCTAAGCTCCGATACTGCAAGTATCCACAATCTACCCATGTGTCTCAAGCACCCGTCTGATGTCTCAAACCAATCTGTGCAACTCGAATCCTAAGCCAGTCTGCTGAACCGCCCACATAGCTTGTCAACTTTCTGGCACTCAGCAACCCGCTCAGAGACAGCATATGGACTTTCATTAAACAACGAATCTGTAGCTTAGCAATAGCCTCAATCCCATACATCACCAACGCTGCCTTAAGAAGTTTGTATTCATGTGTCATAGGTCGCAGGACTGTCTGGCTCTTAATGCCACTCAAGCCCAACGCATCAGCGACTACATTCGCCTTCCCTGGATGGTAATCTATGGCGAAGTCGTAATCCTTTAGTAACTTAAGCCATCTCCTCTATCGCATGTTCAACTCCCTCTGAGTGAATAGATATCTCAAGCTCTCATGATCAGTGAACAACACGAACCTCTCTTCATAGAGATAATGCCTCTAGGCCTTCAGTGCAAACAAGTATGTTGCAAGCTCCAAGTCGTGTACTGGATAATTACCCTTGTGGGGTCTCAACCATCGAGATAAGTAATGTAGCATCTCCAAACTTGATTAGGGTAATACCCAATTAAGCCCAGATTACCTTTACCGACTTAACTAGAGCCAACAGCCTTACCACCTACACCTGATAAGCACTATTGTATATCGATTATCGAAATAAAACAAATCATATACGCAACGGAAATTTAAAACCTTTTTCGATAACCAAAATAAGATATACAATATTAAAAACAAACCGAAATAAACCTCGGTTATATAATCACCCATCCCATGTGATATTACAAAACTGGAATTCAATACAAATATATAAGACCAGAGAAAGTCATTACATCGAAGAGAAGTTCAAGACTCCTATAACTTCTCCATCTTATAGTCGTAGCGCTCGTCGGATCTACCTGTAATGTTAATTGGGGTGAGCACTCCAACTTGCTCAGTAAGTAGGGATTCACACTAATCATCAACATTCCATATAATATTCAAGGATATCATGCAATAACAACATGCATCAATGATATCTAAAAAGAATATGGAAATCATATTAATTCAATACTTAAATGGATCCAAAGCATATGTCTTTGGACTATTACACTGTGACCCCCATTTTATTTATGAAATTAGGGTCGATTACCCACCAGCGCCATTAATACAAGTGTTAAACCAATACACCGCGCATATGGAATGTTTAGCCAATAGATTAATGCCCAATGGTTCTATCTTAAACCCTCTAGTGAATATGTAATCCACGCCACCTATAAACTGAATAGGATGTTACATATAGGTCGAGAAGCTAACCCATCTCCTATATCACCTCGTCTCAATTCCAAGATCTTACTTTCGTGAATCACAGTAAACATCGTTTTCCTTTTATTGAAAACAATCACAGTATAAATAGTCCCCCATTCCATCCAACTTCAAGAACTATATATACTAAATAACCAGGCAATATTGATAAATAAGTGAATTCGTACTAATCTTGGGTTTAAGTCTCTGTTTCCCAAATTCCTTAAGTTTCCAGTCATCTTACATTTCCTTAGTGTTCCTCAACCTATCACCAATCATTTATTGTCAATTTAAGTCTAGTATACTCTAATTAGAACCACTAGACCCAAAGCTCTCGACAAACCACCCAAATTCAGTCAGTTTTGTATTGATCTGAGTGTGGATAGCGCGTTATGTCCCGGAGCTAGCATGTTATTCGCACTACTGAACTTCATACACACTTCTGGGGTCTGACAGTGCGCTACCTGACATGGATAGCATGTTATCCATATGTCAGTCATCTTCCCCAATATGCGTAGCGTACTATGGCCAATGCCTACCACGCTATGCGCACCAAACCTGCAACACCAGCACATTTCGACTGATCTAAACTTGACCCAAACCACATCCAAACTCAATAATTACACTCATGATCCGTGAGGACCTCTAATGAATTTATAAACCAATACAAATCAATAATAACCTCAATTTACATAGATTTGATCATTACAAGATAATTGAATATCAACAAACTCAAAAATCAAACTTACCAAAGTAATGTCACAAGTTTTTATTCCGTTTAAGCTCCTCATCTTGATTGAATTCGGCTCCCAAAACTACCTCCTTTGATCCGGAATCGAACCAACCTCCCAAACCCTCTCGAGTTATCGATTGAATTGGATAAGAATGAATTTTTGTTTTTATATATCGATTTTCCTCGAGATACCTTCGTGGTATCTCGAGACCGATCGCGTGGTTGATGCGTTAAAATGACACATCTTAAAGTGACACAAAATTTGACACATCAAGCACTTACACTTTGTTCGAGACGATCCGATAATCCATATATTTCTAATATTCTTTTATTTTCCAATTTATATATATTTATATATTTAAAAACAGTTAAATATATATATATCACGTATTTTTCACCAATAAACTCATTGGACATGCCTACAAGTGTCCTTGAGCGTGCACACTCTTGCCACAGTTCCCTCGTCACACTTGGTGTCCTGGTAAACCTTAGTTTATTGGGTATTTTCTATTTTATAGGCTTGCATATAGTGTCCTTATTATATAACAACCTATATATAAATTGAATTAACAATCCAAACAAACATCATACAAACGCACGCACACGCTAATCGAGGTACACCGAACTTAACCATGAGCCTAACCCGGGTAAATTAGGTTTTGGATTAGTACTAATCACCAACTTAAGGTAATGGGTCGTTACAGTCTCCCGAATTTAAAGTAATTTCGTCCTCGAAATTAAAGTAATCTGAAATTACCTGCAGTTTCGAAGAGAAATGGGAACTATTTCTCATAATTCCGCTCTCAGGTTAGTTCCTCATCTTTGTGAAATCCATATTTCACTATAACTAAAGAAATCTCTTTGGTTCTCAACTTTTTAAAATCTTACGATCAAGTAACCCACTTGACTGCACTTCGTAAGATAAGTCTTTCCAAAAATCGCATTCATTATAACCAATCCTTGGAATGAACTGAGTCTCCGTTTTACTAACATAGACTTATGGAAGACGTTAATAACTTCGACTAGCTGAGGTGGAAATTTTAACCTGTAAGTACCAGGATTAATACGTTCATGTAATTTGAATGACTCAATACACCTTGAAGCTAGCATACCTCACAATCCAAACTTATACAACTCCTCTCATAAGTGAGACTTTCAACAAAACATATTTGTCCTTTGAAAGCTCTAACCACCAGTGATATTTATCGACGTATCTCTTTTGTTTTAGTTGTATTATAGTCAAACGCTGGCTAATCTGCTACCTTTCCTTTTTGTAGTTCTAAATTAATTCTGGCTCCAACAAACTTACATCTTAACCCCTATCCAGCACTCCGGTGAATGACATGGTTGACCATACAAAGCTTTAAAGGAGCATTCCATTTTAGCTTGACAGCAATTTTTATAAACGAACTCACACAGAGAAATGTCTCTCTTACAGTTATTATTAAACTTCAAGACAAAAGCTTAAAGTATATCCTCTAGCACCAAAATCAATTACTCCAGTTACCCATTGGTCTACCGATAGTATATCGCACTGAGGTTAAAATCAGTTCCACAACTGTCGCAACAATTCACTCCATCCTCTAGATGTGAATCTCGAATCCCTATCTAAAATAGTCAACACTGAAGCACCCTGAAATCTAACACCTCATATATGTATATTTTGCATAAACAGTAAAAAGGATTTCACATAGAAACTGGCAAGAAATGTGCAGACTCCATCAACTGTTAACTATAATTTTTATTGTATTGTGCTTACGTTAAATCAGAGATAAACTGGAAACAAAATCCACAAATCTATGTTCCCATTTCCATTCAGAAGTAGGCAGAGAATGCAATAAACCTCCTGATTTTTCATGTTTAGCCTTAACTTGCTCACATATCTCATATCTCTTTATTATTCCCACAGCATCATTTTTCATCCCAAATTAATAATAAATAAAGGTGCCTCATGTCATGATATTCCTTACTGCTATCTGGATGTATGCAGTAAAGAGATCTATAAGATTTTAGTAGCACTTCCTGCCTTACCTGATCCTGAACCGTAATGCAACATTATCAGACACTAATAAATCAGGATAATCTACACTAGATGTTAACCTCTGACGCTCTATATAATCCTGATTAGCTTTCTAACAACTAATATCCACTGAATCTTCTCTAATTCAGTTTGAATATGAACTTAAAAGATTATATTAGTAGCTCCAAAATTAGCTCTCTCAGTTAATGACGTGTCAACTAAACTTACACAAATCATAATCACCGTCATTTCCTCATGAAGACTAAACCGAGAAGCTCTATTAATAGCTACGTTTTCTCCATATACCTGAGTTGCAATTGTATACTGACAGTCTAATAACACCTTTCTGTGTAGTTCTAAATCACTCAGGCTCTAACAAACTTGTATCATTACTTCTCGTCCTGCACCATTTAATGACAAAGTAAAGCATACAAATTTTTAAGGTAAATACCTCAATTGTATATATAGCCTGTTAAACTCAACACCAGGGAACTCACAGTAAATATTTCTTCTAGTAATTCATACTATCCAAGTCACAAGCTCAGAAACTATATTCTTTGGAAACCATGGTCAACTTCAGATATATTGTGTTAAGATTGAGAAAGGTCTCTCCTAGCTATTATACATCTCTTCCCCTCTGAGAAGCAGATTTTCGGTTCCTTACCGAAATAATAATATTGGTTCTCTACACTCTCAACTTTTCTATACATATACATCTCGCTTACTTTTCCACGAGGATTTAAACCATAATACTGGCAAGAAATTTCCAACATCAATAATTAGTAGTCATCTTTGACCTACTTGATAATCTCAATCAATCTCTTTCAATAATACATCACTCATTTCAATCGTTATTAGCTCAACTCCAATCTGAGCTCCAAAGAACAGACTTATAGTTAATGTTCCAAACAACCCAACTTATGATGTGCCTGCGCAGGACTTCCATTTGGTCATCAGTAATTATCTCACCTAAGAGATATTACTGAGCAACTTTTATTATAACTATAGCCTATGTCCCTTTCTTTTCAAAGCATTATCAACACAATCACCTTGATGAGTGATGTTTCAGAGTGAATTCATAATACGTAGGAAAGTTTTAAGGTAATTTTCTTACCTTCTATTTCTATCACTCTGACAATTTCCATTTTTCAAACTTCCACAGTTTGAGATTCGTTACTTACTCTTACACCAGTCCACTGGTTTCATATTCTCATGTTGTCTTTTAATGATTCCTATAAGATTTCTATTAATCTAAAAGAATGATTAAAAGATCCTCAACAACCTTTCTTCTTAATTTACAAGTAATGTCTTTCCATATTTAATACAACTACCAAATTTGTTATTCCGAGATTATCAGTCTCTAATAGTTTTTCTCCTAAATCTGAAGCTATTTATATATAGCTGGAAATATGAGTTACAATTTTGCTTTATTGTGTCACCTACACATTCTTACCTAGATCAGAAGTCTTAGGATGAACCTCTAACTTCTTCCACAATTTAGGTTTTGTCAAGCAAACATTGTAATCAAACTATACTTTCACCTTCCTCCAAGGCATCCTTGTATTCGATTTCAACTTATAACCATCACATACTTTAGTTAACTGAATAAATCACACAACAATATCATAGATCCCAAGATCAATCGTTTGTAATATTCAATTATCTCAAGTTTACTTTCCTCTTTTTACCATTGTGTTGAATATAGGACAACTTCTTATTGTCTCAATCATAGTCAAATCCCCTGATTTACTGTTAATATTCAACACTCTTACCATTTATTATCCTTTGAAACTTAGCACTAGCATTTGCAAAAATCTAGTCTAAAGCAACTTACCATTAGCAATTTACAATTTTATACAATAATTGCTCGTGCCTTTTCTAAGTCTTCAAAGATTCCATGTTATTATTGATAACACAATAACAACTTCATTACAATAGGGTTTTCCTTCACTTGACACCCTTAATTTATGAAAATAGCATGAGTTCTAGTAAGTTCTAGTCGCTTCCACAATCCACTTAAAATGATCTAGCACTCGCCTGCAGTCATCTTATAATGATATATATCTTTAGCTCTGATCATTTCACTGCGAAAACCAAATCTCAACTACCTTTTGAGAACCGTTGATTTCACTTATTTTCAGAATGAGTTTTCAATTCTGAGTAATGAATACTCATTTCGACTACTACACATTAATCCTTGGATTCCCCAAATCCTCAAATTCACTAACCACTCATTCTCCCTAATTTAGACTATACCAGTCTAATAGATCAGACTAGGATATCTTACCAACTCACTATTATATTCTGGATTTAACTGTCTTTTATGAATCAACCACTTGTTATTCCAATATGGATTAACACCATGACTGGAATATCAACTTCATCACAACTTATGAAGTATAAATGCATTAGTGGTTTCCTAACCTCCATTAGGCTTTTATCATTTACCACTAATTTGTTTACTGAATAACTTTCATTACTTCCATACTAGTCTCAATAAAGGTATTAAATCTCCTCTCAAAGTGGTATGCCATCTTCGAGTATCATCGAAAGTCATTCGGTATTTCATTATTTTATAATTTCCATTCTCTTAATACACACATCAAGATCTTGATCCAATCAATACTTTTTCACTGACTATTATTTATCTAATAATATCAGTAAGAAGAAATACCACTGAAGATGTTACTTGGAGAAGAGTTTTATTTCATCTTTGTAACTTTTCTTATGTCTTTCCATTTTGTCTATCCCCGAGGTTAAGACTCTCCGGAGCTCTTACTCCAACACCTTCTCATATCATGAGAAATAGATGGACTTCAACCATCTTATTATTGTTCAGATAAGACATAATTCTTATATCTACCACGTAGATATAGTATACACAACAAATAACATATTTCGATCTTTTATCTTTTGGTTACCCCCCAAAATCACGATAAAAATCATTTATCAAACCCTAAGCTTATTCATAACTCGATACCACTCTTCGAGTCGATAAACTTAGGTTCCATTATTAGGGTAATTAGAGTACTTTAAACTTTTAAAGTAGGATAACATTCACTTCGAACACCATCCAAAAGTGAATTTAGGGTCAGAGCTTTGTCCATGATACCCAACTGTATCACTGTTACCACTTTATCCCTAAAAATGATAAACCATAAACTCTAGCATCATATTGTATCAGAGTTATTCAATGTAACAAAGCTCTTAAACCTAGTACTCTGAACCTTTCTGTATCAAAGATATTCCTTGATTCAAATAAATCTCAGAATAATGATACCAAGTTTTATAAACTAAGGTTAACTAAGGTTTTAAAACCTAGGGCTTTAATACCAAACTGTAGCATTCCTTAACTTGATTAGGGCAATACCTAACCTGAAACCCTAATTATACCCAGATTAACCTTACCAGACTTAACTAGAGCTAGCAGCTTTACCACCTACACCTGATAAGCACTAGTGTATATCGATTATCGAAATAAAACAAACAGCGAAAATGTAAAACTTTTTTCAATAACCAAAATAAGATATACAATATTAAAACAAACCGAAATAAACCTCGGTTATATAATCACCCATCCCATATGATATTACAAAACTGTAATTCAATACAAATATGTAAGACCAGAGAAAGTCAATACATCAAAGAGAAGTTCAAGACTCCTATAACTTCTCCATCCCGTAGTCGTAGCGCTCATCCGATCTATATGTAATGTTAATTGGGGTGAGCACTCTACCTTGCTCAGTAAGTAGGGATTCACACTAATCATCAACATTCCATATAATATTCAAGGACATCATGTCATAACAACATGCACCAATGATATCTAACAAAAATATGGAAATCGTAAAAATTCAATACATAAATGGATGCAAAGCAAATGTCTTTCAACTATTACCCTCATTTTTTTTATAAAACTAGGGTCGATTACCCACCGGCTCCATTAATACGAGTGTTAAACCAACACACCGCGCATATGTGATGTTTAGCCAATCGATTAATGCCCAATGGTTCTATCCTAAATCCTCTAGTGAATATGTAACCCACGCCACCTATAAACTGAGTAGGATGTTACATATAGGTCGAGAAGCTAACTCATCTCCTATATCACCTCGTCTCAATTCCAGGATCTTACTTTCATGAATCACAATAAACATTATTTTCCTTTTATTGAAAACAATCATAGTATAAATAGTCCCCCATTCCATCGAACAACTACATGAACTATATATACTAAATAGCCAGGTAATATTGATAAATAAGCGAATTCGTACGTACCTCGGGTTTAAGTCTCCGTTTCCTGGATTCCTTAAGTTTCCAGTCATCTCACGTTTCCTCGGTGTTCCTCAACCTATCACCTATCATTTGTTGTCAATTTAGGTCTAGTATACTCTAATTAGAACCCTAGACCAAAAGCTCTCGACAAACCACCCAAATCCAATCAGTTTTGTACTTATCTGTGTGTAGATAGCGCGCTATGTCTCGGAGCTAGCGCACTATTCGCACTACTAAACTTCATAAAAAACTTCTGGGGTCTGGTAGCTTGCCACCTGACATGGATAGGGCGCTATTTGTATAAGTCATCTTCCCTAGTACGCGTAGCGCACTACGGCCAATGCCTAGCACGCTATGCGCACCAGACCGGCAGCACTAGCACACTTCGACCGATCCAAACTTAACCTAAACCGCATCCAAAATCAACAATTACACTCCCAAATGATCTGTGAGGACCTCTAATGAGGTTATAAACCAATTCAAATCAATAACAACCTCAATTTACAGAGATTTGATCATCACGAGATAATTGAATATCAACAAACTCAAAATTCAAACTTACCAAAGTGATGATCACTAGCTTCTAATCTATTTAAGCTCCTCATCTTGATTGAATTCGGCTCCCGGAATGACCTCCTTTGATCAGGAATCAAACCAACCTCCCAAACCCTCTCGAATAATCGATTGAATTGGATAAGAATGAATTTTTGTTTTATATATAGATTTCCTCGAGATACGCATCGCAATATATCGAGACCGATCGCGTGGTTGATGCGTTAAAATGACATAGCTTAAATTGACATGAAATTTGACACATCAAGCACTTACGTTTCGTTCAAGACGATCCGATAATCAATATATTTCGAATATTCTTTTGTTTTCCAATATATATATATATATATATATATATATATTTAAAAACATATAAATATATATATCCCGTATTATTCACCGATAAACTCATCGGACATGCTTACAAGTATCTTTGAGCGTGCACACTCTTGCCACGACTCCCTCCTCACACTTGGTGTCCCGATTAACCTTAGTTTATTGGGTATTTTCTATTTTATAGGCTTGTGTATAATGTCCTTATTATGCAACAACCTATATATAAATTGAATTAACAATTCAAACAAATAACATACATCATATAAATGCACGCACACGTTAATCGAGGTACGCCGAACTTAACCACAAGCCTAACCCGACTAAATTAGGATTTGGATTATTACTAATCACCATTTTAAGGTAATGGGTCGTTACAAGTAAGCCACTGGGTGTGCATCCTGCATCAAGACACAACCCAACCCTGTGCCTGAAGTATCGGTATAAACTGAGAAGCCTCTACCTGCCACTGGCAATGCTAACACTGCCGAAGAAGTCAGCTTCCTTTTCAGATCCAAAAATGTTTCCTCACACTTCTCAGACCAATCAAATCTGACATCTTTCTTCGTAAATCTAGTCATCGGCGCTACAATTAATAAAAAACCTGCACAAACCGCCAGTAATATCCTGTCAAACCCATGAAACTCCGAATGTCAGAAACAGACTCAGTCGCCTTCCAATCAATAATTGCCCAAATCTTTTCACAATCTATTGATATACCCTGATCACTGATGACATGTCCGAGGAACTTCGCCTCGCTTAGCCAAAATGCACACTTGCTAAACTTAGCATATAGCCTATGCTCTCTCAGTGTCGTCAAAACTTCCCTGAGATGCCTCTCGTGCTCCTCGTGAGTCTTGTTGTATATCAAGATGTCCTCGATGAGCACAATGACGTATCGATCCAGAAATGATCTCGAAAACCAGTGCATCAAGTCCATGAAGATCGCATATGCATTAGTCAACCCAAATAGCATGACTGTGAACTTGAACAAGCAGTATCTTGTGCTTAAAGTGGTCTTCTTAAAATCACCTTCTCGAATCTTCAGCTGATGTTTCATGATCACAAATTAATCTTCAAGAAGAACTTGGCTCCTGCCAACTGGTCGAATAAGTCATCGATCCTGGGAAGTGGGTATCGGTTCCTAACCATCACCTGATTCAACTTCCTGTAATCAACACACATCCTCATGGTACTGTCCTTCTCCTTCATAAAAAGAACCAAGCCTCCTCAAGGAGACATACTACTCCTCCTACTATGAAGCATACATCTTGTAAGGTCGGCTATAAATAGGTCATGTCCTCGGTATCAACTCAATTATGAACTCAACCGCTAGGGGCGGTGGTAGTCCTGGCAAATCATTTGGAAATACATCTATAAACTCACAAACTACTGGGACATCCTCAACCCTAATCACTGCCCTCGGCTCTGGCTCAACAATCGTAGTAAACGCCTCCATCTTTTGAGTCATCCCTAAATGGCCTCTGGTGATCGGTATATATATGCTAATTTGTGCCTAGTCTCAACTAGGTCTTCCCTTTGACTTAGATTCCACTAAGTCTTACAATCATACAAATACAATAAGTTGCTGAAAAATAATGAGATACACTTTACAACACAAAGTGGTATCAAATTCAAACACTAGCAAGCCTCCTAGAGCCTAACAACTCTTATGCATGCAAGTATGAGAATAAATGGAATATGCAAATATGTCACTAATTTTGTTGCAAATCCCAAATGTGAAATCGTTTTAAAAACTTAATATATTAGTGTAAAACCGATTTCAAGTCTAAGAACAATAGTTTAACAAAAATCAAGTTTAAGTGCAAAACTTTTGTTCAAATCAATCTTAGGGTTTGATAAAATAAATTTAAGTGCAAAACCCAAGAAGAAGGTGTTCAAACACACAACAAACTGATTTTCAAATCAAATACACAAAACTATGTAGATTAAGCACAAGCAAGATTTTAGATCTAGGACTTTCTTACAAACAAGAGAATGACAAAAGAGATCAGCTTTGAAGAGATTCTTGTACTCCTTTTAAAGCCTCAAAAGTGCTGGATTAGAGAACTAAAGAACAGCCACAAAGATCTCCTTTTGCTTCTTCACAAAAATCAAAGTTCTTCTCTTTGTAGATTTTGAGTTTTTGAGTGTGTTTCTTCCTTCTCTTTACAAAACCATGTTCTTGGTGGTTTTATAGTGTTAGGTATTCCATCTTGACAGTTTATGACCGTTCTAGGGATCCAAGGGTCCAAAATAGATCAAGAATTCAAATTAAAGTGTGTTTTCCAGCTGAAAAAAAAGCTGTCAGATATGAAATTAGCGCGCTAATGCTGAGACCTAGCGCGCTAACTCTTCACGTAGCGCGCTAATGAAATCATTAGCGCGCTAACTATTCAGTGGACCTCAAAACAATTATTTTGTCCCTTTGTGTTAGCGACCCTTAAACTCGTCCGGACCTAACCAACCCTTATATAACATGTTATACACGTTTATTATGAGTCATTAAGCCTAATTGGGTGGTCCTGGATATTTTTACAAATCCCGAAACGGAAATTCACGATTTCATAATGTAGTAGGGGCTTTTCTCGCAAATTTACAGTTTTCTTTTCGAAGACCTTTCAAAAACGAGTTTTTCTTTTTCGAAAACATTTACAATGATCTCGTAATATGCAAATGACCATCCACACAAAGTTTCACATTGTTTAAACTCATAGTCCTAGTTATGTGTTTAAATTCCACTTTGAAACTTGAAGTAAACTTATAACTTTTGAAGAATGGTTTAAGAAACTTGATATGCATGGACTAATGCATTTGGCTTGCGTGAAAGAATTTGTATACCTTACATTGAAATTACAAATTGCGGTTTGAACTTTCATCTTCATTTCTTCATTAATGCCGAGTCTTGAACTTGTATTTCTTGAGTACCCTTGATATGTTGTTTTGCATCCTTTAACAAAAACTGAAATACACTAGATGTTTATTAGTACATTTTCACCTTGTTTGTTTCCATCAAAATCTCTATTGGTGTGAAGTGACTAGCCACTTAGTCCAACAATCTCCCCCTTTTTGATGATAACAAACAATGTGAACTTTAAAGGTGTAAAACGTAATCTAAATGTATATCGCATTCATGATTTTATATTTCATATATGCAAGTTCAAAACACATCAACCTTTTCAAGTTCAACCACATTTTTCTCCCCGCTTGATACCATCAAAAAGTGGGGCCAAGCATCCCCATAAATAAACACAATAGAAACAATACGAGAGAAATATACTCTCCCCCTCACTTTATGCATATCAATAAACAATAGTCGGTAGCGATACAAATGCATAGACGATAAAACATAGTGAAGCAAGAAATATCCATATAGAAAACTCGTAGATACGCAAAAAAATTCATGATATAGATAGCATAAAGCAATGAGAGCATAGTTGTGGCTTAAACATGAGTTTGACAAAAAAACGAAACATCTAAGACTGACATATTGGAGCCTAATGCTCATCTAGTGGTGGTGTGTCTAAACACTCCTCCTCGAGGATGGTGGTGGACGTGCGTAGCTGGAGGCATGATCATTACGCGCGGTCCGAATCGGGAGAAATTGACCCTCAATGCGACGAAGCCGATCATTCTCGATGTTGGATACTGTCTCGACGCATTGAATGACCGAGTCATATAAGTGTGCAGTGTAGCCCAAATGTGTGCAGTATACGTACGCCGATGATGGAGACATATTCGCTGGAGGCGAGAAACCGCCGAACGTAGAAGGAATCGGAGGTTGTGCCGACTCATATTGCTGCTGCTGCGGAACAGTAAAGTCCTGAGCACCTTCATCATCACCATCATGGTCATCATTGCTGGCATTGCCTTCATCGTCAGCGTTGTCATCATCGCCAAATTGATAGCTATATTCCAAATAGTCCGGCGCATCAAAAGGAGCCACTGGAGAGTCCGTAGGGAGGGGAGACTCATAGCCGCCGTGATACTGACCATCTGGAATGGCATCTTCCCGAGTCCACTGCTGCCTATCACGAATGTAGCGGTATTTCATGGCTTTCAACGTAGCCATGTCAATGGTGTCATATATAGTGAGGGGGCGACCGCCTAATGCGAGATCTACTTGGGCAGACTCCAAGTAGGATGTGATAATGTGAGCATAAGGAAGATGACGACCCGAGCTACACGTGCTCGTCATATAGCCAATGATGATATGAGGCAGGCTGAGAGGTATCATACGAATGAGGTGCCCAAGAATGAACATGTCAAGGAGAGTGACATAGTTTTTGCTACCACCTCGCGGAAGAATGACCTTGTGAAGTACCCTATGGAGAAGGTGAGGTACGAGTTTAAAATCGCATCCGTTATACCAGTCGGATAAACGGTTAAAGTCCTATTTGACCGAAGGAAAGAATTAAGGACTTCAAGACGGTCAAAAGGCCAACTGAGAAATTTGCACACAACCGTAGTCGTAGGAGGGTGCAAGGGAAGTTGAAGCCGTTGAGCGAGATTTTCAGGCGTAATCTCAATAGATCGGCTACCAACGTACGAACGTAGTACAAAATGATTTGAAGTTTCGAGATTGGAATAGAAAACTCGAACCAAGGGGGGTTGTAGTTAGCCTTGTGGGCACGTAGAAGCTGGTCCATCCCGCCGCATCAAGAATTTCCCGAATTGGGAGATGAGCCTTATCAAAAAATGCAACATTGACAATGGCGGGCCTTAGGATTTTGGCATCCGTTAGCCGTGGAGCCACTAACTCTAGGACCGATGCGGACTCATGGACGGCTTTGGCACGACCCTCACGTCGTGGGGCATTTGCCGGAGTTGGGACGGGGTGTGTGGATTCGGATTGATCACTAGATGATGAGGATTGAACAACACGTCGGCTAGAAGGACGACGGGAGGACGTGGCTTGGGTAGGACGAGATGTGGTGGGAGCGGTTTGTCGGGAAGTGGTGGCGGCGGGTGGTCGGGAAGTGGTGGGGGCGACCGAACGGGAAGAGGGACGGTTGGAAGTGCGACGAGTCGACATTTTGGAGGGAAAAGTGAAGAAATTGACAAAGAAGGGAGAGGATTGTTACCTTGTAGGAGTGGAGATCACGGTGGAGACGACACAAGGAGAGTAGAATCGGCAAGAGGAGAGGAAAAATTTGGGAGAGATGTGAGTTTTGATGGTAAAAACAAAATTATAGACGCTTTGGGTTTAAACGACATTAGCGCGCTAATGATAATTCATATTCTCGCAAGCACGCTATTAGCGCGCTAATTGGTGTTATTAGCGCGCTAATTTCCCTCTTGAAATTTTTGGTCAAGTACATCATTAGCGCGCTAATTTTAACTATTAGCGCGCTAATTCCTCTCTGAATTTTTTGACAAAAATTTTGGATTTTTGCAATATAGCTCCGATTCTCCTCAAACTTCATGGACACTTCACTAACACCATATAAAAAGGTTTGGAATAGCTAAAACATATGTAGAAGGTCCGATTCTCGAAACATGCCTAACTCACGCCGAATTTTAGAAAATTGATCTCTAGGCAAAGGCTTAGTGAATATATCGGCTAGTTGATCCTCTGTGGGCACATGGATGAGTTTAACATCGCCTTTTTGACGTGATCACGAAGAAAATGGTGTCTAATCTCAATATGTTTTGTTCTTGAGTGTAACACCGGATTTTTCGATATGTTTATCGCACTTGTGTTATCACAATAAATTTCAGCACACCCAACTAGGATTTGATAATCCTCAAGTTGTTGTTTCATGTATAGAACTTGAGCACAACAACTCCCGTAGACACATATTCTGCTTCCGCCGTAGAGAAAGCAACGGAATTTTGCTTTTTGTTTGAACCATGAGATAAGTGAATTTCCTAGCAAATGACAAAATCCGGAAGTACTTTTCCTATCGACTAGACTTCCCGCATAATCAGAGTCAACAAAACTTCGGAGTTCGAAACTCTTAGTTTTGTTGAACCACAATCCTAAGTCTTGTGTTCCACTTAGATATCGAAATATGCGCTTTACACATTTTAAGTGGGACTCCTTGGGATCGGATTGAAATCTAGCACATAAGCACACATTGAACATAATGTCAGGTCTACTAGCGGTCAAGTATAGGAGGCTACCTATCATTCCACGATAAAGTTTAGGATCTATGGGTTTTCCTAGTTGGTCTTTGTCCATTTTGATGGTGGAACTACTAGGAGTGTCACATGCTTTCGATTTTCGAATTTGAATTTCTTTAACATGTCCCTCACATACTTTGCTTGATTTATAAAAATGCCATGTTTGGATTGTTTTATTTGCAAGCCTAGAAAGTATGTTAGTTCTCCCATCATGCTCATTTCAAATTCATTTGTCATTAATGATGAGAATTCATTACATAGACTTGTGTTGGATGACCCAAAAATGATATCATCAACATAAATTTGAACAAGTAACATATCATGTTTTTCGATCAAAATGAACAAAGTGGGATCTAGCGTTCCTTTCTTGAATCCTTTTCAAGTAGGAATGCACTAAGTTCTGTCATACCAAGCTCTAGGAGCTTGTCTTAGTCCATACAAGGCTTTTTGAAGATGATATACATGACCTGGGTGTTCATGATCTTCAAAACCCTGGTTGTTCTACATATACCTCTTCATTAATGAAGCCATTTAAGAATGCGCTTTTAACATCCATTTGATATAGTAAAAACCCATTGTAGCAAGCATAGGCAAGTAACATTCGAATTGCTTCTAGTCTTGCTACGGGTGCAAAGGCTTCCTCGTAATCAATTCCTTCTTCTTGATTGTAGCCTTGTGCAACCAACCTAGCCTTGTTTCTTACAATTTCACCTTTTTCATTCTTTTTGTTTCTAAAAACCCATTTGGTGCCTATGGTTGTGTGGTCCTTGGGTCTAGGTACTAATGTCCATACCTTGTTCCTAACAAAGTGGCTTAGCTCCTCTTGCATAGCCATTACCCAAAATTCATCTCCTAAGGCATCATCTATCTTAGTGGGCTCGGTTTGTGATACAAAAGCTATATGTCCTTCATCTCGATGTAATGTGGACCTAGTGATTACTCCTTTGTTTGGATCACCTATTATTTGTTGGGATGAATGGCCAAAAGCTATTGCAACTCGGAAAATGATAACTCGGAATCCCCTCAATATCAAACTACGTAGTCTACCCACTTTGGCCTTTTGTAATGCACATCTTCTACGATCACTTAAAAGCAATCTATATGTGCATGATATATCCCCAAATCTCAATATCAAATGTAACAGTCTTACTAAAGCAATCTATATGTGCATGATATGCTGACAACTAATCCATGCCTAGCATCGCATCAAACTCCAGATAGTCTAAAACTTGTAAATCAGTCGGTAACTGATGTCCCCTATCTCAATAATATAATCCTGACATAACTTGTTAGGTTATATTTTATCCCCAGCAACCGTACTGAGGACCAGATATGTATCTAAAGTCTGTGCCAATAACTCTAACTGTATTACCATGCATCCAACAATAAAAGACAAAGTACTACCAGAATCAAGCATGACATGCATTGGAGTGCCATAAATGGATAATGTACCTTCGACAAGCTGTCTGGTCGCCTCCTTGTCTGGTTGTATTACAGCAAGAGCAACTGTATGAGCCCTATCTCTAGCCTGATCTGATTATGGTTGTGGTGGTGTTGGTATAGTACAATCGGCCTACAAATGCCCAACCTGGCCATATCTATAGCATCCACGAGACTCATGTCTCCTAGTTGGTCTAGCGGCACTCCCTTGTCCCTGACCATGACTCTGGCTCCGTCCCTGTCCTCTCTAATCCATGTCCTACCTATACTGTTGCCTAGGCTGCTCAGTGGTGCAGAGGTGATAGCATACACCGCCTGGAGAACATCATACCTCATCGGATCATCCCGTTGATCTCCATCCCCTTGACGGCCCTAATCTGACCGTCTATCATCTCAACAAGATCTCTGCCCCTGTCTCTGTCTGCTCTGATGATCCCGCTGTCTGTTTAGTCTCTGCTCTGACCGAGAACTCTACGAAGACTGACTCTGATAAGACGTAGATGCGGGTTGACTACCCCTCTATATCAGATAAGTCTCATATGTCTGAGCCATGTTAAAGATCTCCAGTAATGTATGGGATCCACCGAATACAATAAAGCTCGCAATCCTCTATCCAGTCCCCTAAAAAAATAGTAGATCTAAAGTCGATGTATATCAGCCACATGCATGGCGTACTGTAGTAAATATATGTATTGCTCTATACACTACACCACATACATGTTACCCTGAACCAGGGCCAGAAATTGCTCCCTTAATCTGATCCGAACCTCCATCTGAATACTTGTCCATGAATAGATCACGAAACTCTACCTAGGTAATCGATTTCGGATGTGTAGCCGCATATGTAGTCCACCAAACCGCAACGTAACCTCTCAAACTAAAACTCGACAGATGAGGTTAGTCCCTTTCCTCGACCAAGAGCAGCTTATGCAGCCAATCATGTGACAATAACCATTTCCCGACTATCTCGGGGTCTCCTGCTCCACAAAAGTAACCAGGCTGAAATCTGATGAAATCTTTCACCCTCTTGGCCTTAGTTGACATCGTGCTGCCTGATGTCGATGTCACGACTGGCTGCTTTGTTGTAACTAATGTGATAGTTGTGGTCTCAGCTGGTACTACCATTGGCCCAACTCTCTCTATCGGTGTCTCAAAAATCGCCGCCTGAACCGGCGTATGTGGTGTAGTAGGGGCTACGACTGCTTGTGAAATCAGTTTGGCTAGTGTGGTCGTAAGAGCTGGCATCATTGCCTCTTGAGCTCGCATCATCTCCAAAATCTGCGTAAATCTGTCGTCCATACTCCGTGATACTGACTATAACGTCAAAGTCTCCTCAGTTAAGTCATTGGTATCTCCGACCTCAAGCTGAGTAAGAATCGAAGGCTACCCATCCATCGGAATCTGCATCGAAGAACATGCGTCGAATCAGCCTCCACATATATATACGTTCATCGTATGTAATAAATATACAAACAGAAACATACCACATATATAATCCAAATCATTACCCGCCTCACAATCACTTCCCAATTAGGGTTCTAGGATTGCTTCAAGTTTCCATAACTAAGTTTTTATCATTAAGTTTTATGCTCTTATTAAATCCCTAGGTTCCACGAACCTAGGCTTTAATACCAAAATGTAGCGGCCCCAAATCCCGAGGCCCGCCATGGGTGCCAACGCTGACCCACAACCCTGCCATGTCAGGCCTAGCTGTATCCCATGTGCCATTAACCTACACAACTTCATTCAAAACCTAATACTTGAACATCATGAAAAGTTACAAGTTAGCCAATTGGACTCAATTCACCTGTTAAGATCATTTTTAACAATCAAATTATAGTGAAAAACTTATTATATTTGATCAAGCAGTAAACAAATAAACTCAAGTCTTAGGAGCATCAACCTAATGTGGAAAACCCATAATATAAACATCATATTCAAAAAGATGGCCAAAATCCTTAAAATAAGCCAATATACAAGTCATGGGTAGCTCACAATGTATTATGTATCCCAAAAGTAAATATAAATATATACAAACGTACGAGATAGGCTATAGTCTGTCACAGGTAGTCCTCAAGCTTCCCTTGCCTCGACTCGTCCCGGGGTCAGCACTCGAGCCATCACAACAAAACAAATGGTGAGTCCAGAGTGAGTAATCCCAAGGAAATTCAATAAGCATTTATAGAAATAAAATACAAGAATTTGAATAAAGCTATTAAATAAACATGCAGAAAATTAAGACAGGCAACCGTGCTCATCGCATGAATATATAATAGACAAGCTCGAAATGTCTGTCTACAACTTAAGTCAGACTAGCATCATACTCCGGACTTTCCCACGAGCACTGCCAGCGAGTCACACTCCAACATGGCCAGCCGCCGAGTCCTCTCGATGGCCAGCGTGGTCTCACGACGCACCAACACATGCACCAAAAAGATCCTCGAGTCAAACTATTCATATAAACCAAATCGTTCATATAAACCATACCAGAAAGGAATAATGAAATAACAGAATGGAAGGCAAATAAGGAAATAAATAAATAAATACTCGAGAGAATTTCAATTGGGCTACTACACACCTCAAAAAGCGCTCCACTAATACAAAAGCGATCTTCACGCCTCCAAATGCGTGCCCTGACACCCGTCAATCAAATTCAAGTACCTAATCTTTGTTAATTTATCAATTTACCAAACTTTGGAATTTCCCAAATTCACATTAAAGTAGCAAATCCATCATATTAATTCAAATTATACCTGGTATCAATCCCCGGGATAGGCCCCCAATTGGTGAATCAAAACCCAAATTTGAAAAAAAAATTCTTCTTTCAGGCGAAACGGCGTCACGGGTTGTGTCGTGAGAGTCACGGTATCGCTGGCAGGGCCTATCCTATTGGGTACTCTCCGAGGTTTTTTTGAAACCCGGGCTCCAACTTCGCCACTTGAACTTGATCCAATCCCTTATAGTTTACCAAATCTACCATAAGGTATGTTCAAACCACGTCGAAACTCGTCCGAAATTCAAACCAAAACCCCAACAAAACTCGGTGAAACCCCGATAAGACTCGGCAAAAACCAGAAAAAAAAAAAAAAAAAACTCCACAACTTCAACACCACCATCAACAACATCTAATACCATGATAACTACTCCCATCCAACTCAAAAATCACAGCAAAAACTCCCAAACCAGCGAGCTAACTACATATCCAAAATCCACGTCAAAACCCAAAAATCCATACTCGAAACATAAAGAATGAAGAAAAGAATGTGAATCTCACCTTGGATCATCGATTGCTCGTCATATGAACCTCAAAATCATCACTTGAAATTCACCAAAATCCCCTAGATTTTCGTCCAAAATGAGAGAGGAGAGAGAGAAAAAGTGGTGAAATAAGATATTTTTTGGACTTTTATAGTCTTTTTGTCATCTAATGTGTGTGTAGATCCCAAGGACCACTTGGTTGAGATAAGGTCAAAAAGTCCATCTAAGGTGACTTAGATTGGTGACTTTATCAATTGATCTTATCCTCCTTCAATCCCATACACTAAACCCCCAGGCGTTCGGTACCTGGCTCCGCGCCCGACGAGTATCATTCTCGCACACTCGCGCCATTAAATGTCTAAACGATGTTTTATATTAATTATTTAATGCAATTTATTCATTTATCATGTGTGCATTATTTTTCAACCAAATGTATTTTCATTCACTTACCCGGTACCCGCGTCTACATGCTAATTGAAGCGAATACCCGTCACACTATCTCATACGAACAATAATAATATAAATACACACATTGTGATGCAGTTCAACATAATTAAGCATAAACATCACAAATTAGGCAAACAACACATAAAACTAACTATTTACCTATCTCGGGCGTGCCAGGTCCTAGCGACGGGGTCCACGAGATGCTGAGCTGGCGTCCACATTTGAAAATACTTCATATTAATGGCATAATTAAAACTGGGCTATTACAGATATTGATTTTTGGTTTTAATCCAATTTGACTCCACGAGTTGTGAAATTATTTTGATGTTGGTATAGAGTGGTTTCATGATGTTGCTTGTCAAGTTTTGAGGATTTAATTGCAAAAATATTGATTTGGGGACATTTTTAGTTCAAAATAAATAAAGTTTGCCTAGTCAACAGGCCATATAGGGAAATTCATAATTTCTCCGTCAGTGATCCAATTTGGGTGTTCTTGGAGTCTAGGGCATGAGTACCATAAGTTCCTTTTAGATCATCATGACAAATATTGAGGTTTTCAAGGTCAAAATGTTACCCCAAGTTGGCTAGTTGAAAGCTAGTTGAAACAGTTATATAAATCAATATTTTTGGAAACTATTCGCGAGTGTACTTTGATCACAGTTTTCATTGGGTTTCATGATATGGTTTCACTTGAAGCTTGACCCATAATATAATTGGGTATGTAGGGAAGCTATTGAACCATTTTCAAGGTGATCCGACACTCTGGGGACCCCAAAAATTAAGCTCGAAGTCGATTGTTTATAAGGTTAAGTAAATCTCATAGTAAACTTTACATTGTATGAGTACTTCTCGAGTATAATTGCATGCATGATTTATCACTGCATATTTATTGATCATGCATTCACGAACACGAGAGGAATGAGGCCTTTAAGGTCTCATTGTGTTTATTGGATATATGTGTGGTTGGATGACACTGTGGTGCTCTAAAACTGGAGTCACTAATCATTGATAACACTTGTTTTGGATGGGTTATTTTTGTGATGCTAGCTAGGATCATATTCCATGGAGAGTCGAGGGTGTGTCTTCTCGAGGGACTTCCTCTCAAACTCATGAACCTTTATTACTATTTACCCACCACTTTTAGAAAGACGTCTTCTGATTGTGGTCGGTCAACAGAAATGAGATGGATTGCAAACTTATATATTTATGATTCCTTACGATAGTTTTGTTCGTTTAAATTCTTTGAATAGAATGTATTTGATTATTACACGTGTAGTGGATAGTGTGGGATTTACTTATCTAACATTATCAAATTTTTATAATTGGACAATGACAAGTTCTAGCGACGAAAAGGGAAATGGGAAGCTTTCCAATTGTATGTGACTGGCTTAATTCTTATATTTATGTATGTATTGGTTTTTGAATATATTATATTGTATAAATGGGTTTATGGATTTGAGTGTGATTAGGATCTCCTTTGGAATGCCGCGGAACTAAGGTAATGAGAGTACGGATTTTGAAAATCTGAGATAGGTTAGAATGAATAAATAATTTTGTTAATGCAATATATATTTTTATGGGTGGATTGTGAGTCCTTCGACATTTCCACCAAAGCTAAGCAGGTTTATCGAAGATTTTTGAAGGCCTAAATTTTGGTGTAGGCTTAAAAATAGAAGAGATGTTGTCGAAAAGTTTTTACGGAATTTCAAGGATTATTTAATTCATGTAAACAAACTTTAAGGTTTAAGATTCAGTTTAGAATCCATAATGGTTGATAATATTTTATATTTAATGATCACAATATCTTATTCTTAATTATTTATTGATGGAAAGGTTAAGGCTACTAGATTATCAAGGGAGTTAAGGTAATCTAGGCCGGTCGATTTCCCTAATTAGGTGGGGTCTGACAATGTTGGTATCAGAGCCTTAGTTTTGGCTCAATTGAGGATAAAACTTTGGTTGATAAGCAAAAGGTGATTGAGCGCGATTACTTGGGAAGTAACGTGATGTAGCAGGATTAAAAAGTTTAAAAACTTTCTTATTATGTTACATTTATGTTGTATGTATGTATAATCACTAGATATGCGATAGAAAGTTTATTTTCCTTGTCCGTTCGATACTTAACTTGTAAGATAGGATGAGTAAGACTAGAAATGGTTAATTAAAATAGAGTGTTTGGATGTGAAATAGACTTAAAAAGTCTGAATTCACAAAGGTGTTGTAAGTAATTCGGTACTAATATAACTTATGTAAATATCAATTATTAAACCAATAGGAAATTGGTTGAAAAAGAAGTCCAAAGGATTCATGTACATAAGTATTGGACATGGATTTCTTGTAAATTAAAAGTATCGAACTATTATAATTTTAAACGCTCAGGAAAATGTTGAAATAGACTTAAATTAAGTCTCAAACGATTGAGAATCGTTTGGAAAAATTAATATGAAATTGGGGTTTATGGGAAGCACAAAATATGAATTATCTTGAGTTTTAGAATAAGGTTAGTATCGGTGGCACGGTTAACTCGAGAATACCTATTCTATAAAATATTGGTTTAATTTATAACCAATTGAGAATTGCTTTTGAATGAGTCTCAAATGAAAAGAAAAAGGAGACATGTGGTTATCGAAAACGTAAAATGGAAATTGATTAGACAAATTGAATCTTTACTTAGAAATCACAATGAGATTGTGATTGGATCAGTCAAGTTGTTAAGCCGTTTTGTAAGAAAAAATACTTTGAAATCAAGTATTGTTTCCTTTTCTAACTGAAATGTCAAGTGAAAAAATGGGATAGAACCATGGTTTGAAACAATCAAAACTTATGTATAGATGTAATGGAAACTTTGATTGTTTATCACACAAGTTACTTATCCATAAGTGACGTTCAGTATATTGGTTATATGAATCGAATAAAGTATTGATAAAATGAGTGGAAATACAAAAGTTAGAAGTAATATTTGTTAACACCGAATTAGGTGTTGTTATGAAATATAGATCAGTGAGATTTCTAACTTGAAAAATGAAACATTGTAGTCATGAGGTCAACGTGTTAGAAGTTAAGGTTTTGGGGAAAGTAGTCTAATAATAGCTTGGATTAGCTATTAAATAAAACACAAGTAGTTGTGTGTTAAAATTTAAAAGTAGTTGTGTTTTAAAATTCAAAGTATTCAATAGTCACTTCTAACAAGATTAAGTAATGATGTTTATCACTACAACTTAAAATATAACCAATAAAGAGATAAACGTACTAATTGAGAATCAGCAATTAATTTATATAGGACGTCAGTATGAGCTCCTATATTGCAAGAATTTCTATTTGTAGAACTTAAAGGATTGAAATGGCATCCATTAAAAGTTTTAGTAGTCATTAAGCTAATAGGAATTTGAAAATTCAAATTCTTCTATCTCTTTAGTTGAATAATAATGGAAAGGTGAATTTATCAAAAGTTTTTAGATGAATAATAAGATACAAAGTTATCTTACATAGTCTCTTGAAAAGTATCGAATTTCTTTTTAAGAAAAAGAAAAATCGAGATATTTAAGATTAATGGAAATAACGCAAGGCAACAAAAATAGTTTAACTATTTGAGTCGCAAAGTTTCACTATTTAAAGTTAATATTAGCTATGGAAGACTTCGATTCATTAAATGATAATAAGAAGTCGCATCATCCTTAGCTATATATTTCGAAAAGAGAAGAGATCTAAATTGCCTTTCAAAGTCAAAACTAAAGAGCTATGAGTGGTCTAGTTGTGGAGTGAAAGTTGTGGTAAGTTTGTAAAGGGACTAAGAACTAGATCAATGTGAGAATAGCTAAGATTGACAAAATTGAACGGAATAGACTCAATGTATAAAATAAAATGAGATATTGAGATGACTTGTGACTGCTGAAGTGACACGGACGGACTCCTTTAGTCAACGTAAGGCTTTGGAGTAGTTGTGTATGACCAAAGGTCTAAGTAACTCCATTTCATAATCACAATTCATTCACAGCGTAGAAGACTGGTGTGTGATGCCACCAATCTTTGAATAATTGAATGACTTGATGATAGTCGGAATATAAGAGTCTATGAAGTTTTGTTGAAGTTAATTGGAGCTTAAGTATTGGTTAACAAATGGTCAATAAATTCTCACACGAGTATGGAAAATGGAAGTTTCAGGTGAATGAGTCCCGATAAGACTCAGAATATCAAACTATACAATAACAACAACAATAACAACAACAACAACAACAACAACAACAACAACAACATAGCCTCAGTCCTAACTTAATTAGGTTCAGCTACATGGATCAAACTTTTTCATTGTGCTCGATTAAGTGCAATTGATTGTGAGCTTTCCAGACCATTCAAATCCCTCCTAATTAATGCATCCCATGTTAATTTTGGTCTACCCCTACCTCGTCGAATTTCTACAGTTTCTATTGAGTCAAGTTTTCTAGTGGGGGCATTTGTAGGTCATCTTTGCAGGTGACCAAACCACCGCAACCGTCCTTCTCTAATCTTTGTATCAATTGGTGCTACTCCTACTTTTCTTTGAATTTCTATATTTCTTATTCTATCTTTACAAGTTTTACCACACATCCATCTAAGAATCCTCATTTCTGTTATGTTCATTTTATTTTTGATCCATTTCATGAAAAGTGACAAAATATTTACGCTGGCTGTCAACCTATCGCAACCCTCCTCCATTTTTCAAGAATGGAAAATGGGCTTGGGGCCTCCCTCCCCTACTTTTCGGGTATGAAAAATAAGTTTGGGACCTCCTTTACCCATTTTTGATACGAAGAATGGGCATCAGAGTCCTCCTCCTTTATCCAGACTTGGGACCGACTATGTAGTGCACATAGTGTTCAATATAGGTGGAGTTACTTAGAATATCAAACTATGATTTTGATAAAACCTAATTTAGTTTTACAAGAATCTTACGAGGAGTCAAACTTCGAATGATGAAGTTTTGAACCAAAGTAATATACAACTAATATCAGTGAATGTGTTGTACATTGGTTCAATTGTAGTGCTGCACCACCTGATTATTCAATGGTGAAGTTTAAAGCACTAGTTATTGTAAATTGGAGATGATGTAATATGTTTGTATATTGGTGAAGATATAAATGAAATGAAGAGAAATGCGTGACTTATAACTCAGTCAGTTAGTTTTATTATCTGTTAGGTTGGTAATATTGACTAGAGTACAGTGTATCTGACTTGGTATGTTTGAAGAATTGAATATTCTTCAATTGTAATTGAGTAGAAATGCAAAAGAGATAACATATATATATAAACTTGTATGAAATACAAGTTTAACAGTTATACTATGAGAGTATAATCATCGAATATGTTAATATCTCTATTTAGAAAAGTTATACTATGAGAGAAGTTGGTGAATAGTAACTGATTAAGACGTGGGTTTATAGGAGGTCTCAGTTAAATGAAAGGAATGAAATTCTTGATGAACTCATCATTAGAGAATAATATGACGAAGTTAGAAAAGTCGATGATTTTTTAACCAATCAAAAGAAGAAGTTAAGTGAATTGGCTGATGAGCTGGCATTGGTAATTGCTTTCTAGTCCACAATATAAATAATATTGTGAGTGGACATTTAAAGAATGAGTGAGAGTTGCACTATGTATCCGATTTCTATTTCTGATCAGATTGGGAATTTGAAATCTTTTGTCATGGGATGACAGATGTTTATGAGATCTATAGTCATAGGATGACTTGTGAAATTCCATGTTTCTAGTGGGAAACGCTGAAATGGTGGTAGATCAGATAGACACGTGACTCTACTTAGTATCAAATGTTGTGCTCAAATATTATTTTGCATCAAAATGTAAGTTTAGATTGATGATAGTCTAAGAATTAATTCATTAATAATTGAAATAAAAAGGGATGGTTAGTGATGAGAATGTAAACTGAGATGTGTACCAGAGTCGGAGTGGATATGGAAAGAATTATCAACAGTTTGTGGAATAATATTCAGATTAGAATGAGAATTGTGTTATGAAAAGCAAAATAGGCTAGGTCTTGCTAGGTATTAATACTTGAATGAGATTCAAGGGTATGAGATGAGAAACGAAGTAAGGTTATTGGATATTCCACAAGGTTGATCGTTTAAATCGCCAGAAATTCGCAAATTGCTAGGATTGGCAAAGTAACTGAGATAATTTTTCATTAAACCAAAATGTGGGAAAATGAAAAGTTAAAATGTTTTTGATCTCTACCACTGAGTTGTTGAATACAACGAAAGTGATTGGGTCCACTTAACGGTTCACCTTGGAATTTGTTTTACAGGTTTGGATTAAAAGAGTTGTATACGAAGAATTATTTTCTCATATTTCTTTTGGTTCAGTAACCAGTAAGAAATTTAAATTTTGAGGACGAAATTTTTTATTAGTTGGGAAGATTGTGACAATCGAAAATTTTATAAACTTAATTAGGCGGCTAATTAAGTATTTTTGTATTTAATTTGAGATTTAAGTATCTGAGGTGGGATCCACGTGTTACAGATCAGAGATCATAAATTTTAATATTATTTTTGTGTGTTGTGTGCCTATGTGATGTATTATACGCTATTTCGATGCGAAATAGGGTTAAGTGGAGTGTATACGCGGTGTCCGTCAATTTCGAAGTGCATTGGAGAATTTTCTCCAATTTTGATAATTTCGAGGTTTTGTCTCAAGATACATGCCGACACAAGTTCCGTAGAACTTTAAATGTCGACCCGAGCAATTGTTTCGAGTTTCACAAAAAAAATATTTACAAGTAATTTTGAAAATTCAAATTTTGGAATTTAAATAGACAAAATGAGCCGACGTGGGCCCCACACCTTGATTTGCTTGCGAGACCAGTTGTTTGAAATTTTTGGAGAACTTTGGTAATTCTCCAACTTTTGGCAAAATTGGGGTATTTCTCGAGGATTTATTTGGACGTAAATTGAAAAGATAATCACGAAATTAAATAAAATAATAAATAAGTTGGTGGACGCCTAGTGACATGCAGGGTCGAGGATGACACGCGTGAAATGTACAATTGTGTGCATGTCCAAGGTTAGCCGTTGGCATACGTGGCGAAGTTATAGCTGCGAAAATATATAGGTGTGCATATATTTATGTGTATAATATAGTTTATATATATAAATATATATATAAATGAATACTATAGTTTAAAATCAAATAAAAATATACATTGGATGTGCTTCGAGATACGTGTAGCATAATCATCGAGGAAGTAAATGATGGATGATTTAGTGGCTGTTAGTATGAAATGAGATGAAGTTTGTGCGAAATCATATTTTCAGTTTCGTGTTGGTTGACAGTTGTTGAGGTTGAGATTGGGTCCAAACTGGTGTAAACTTTGTTAAGTATAGTAAGAGGATTAGTCCGGTAGATTTTAGTATGTCATGGACAAAGTTAAGATTTTTAAGGTTTTGGCGTGACTAAGAATCAATGTTTTGGACGTTTTATGGAGATGGACTATTTTGTCAAGAGTTTGGTTCAATTTGGTGAAAAATCGGATCGAAAATGAGAGCCGAAAGTCAAGACACGTCAAAATAGAGATTTTGGGAATTAATAAATAAAAAGAAATTAAGCTACTAACAAGCAGCGGAGGGTTTCTATATAAATATAAATAAAAAAAACAAATCAATCGATTTCCATTCTTTCAAGCAACAGAGAAGTTCAGAACGAACGTTCTCAAACCCTCTCGGCGAAAACTTTCGCTCGCGAAGCTCCCTACGTCCGATTTTCATCCCATTTCTTTCTGCAAAATTGTAAAGCATCATGAGACGGTCAGTTCGAGCTAAATTTCAATGGTGGAAACTATTCGGCCGCACTTTGGTAAATTCTCAATGCCAGGCATTTTTCATCAATTCAATTTGAAATCTCTCGATTTTTTGATTTATTTCGTGGGGTCTTGATAAAAAAATGGTATGAGTTGTTGTTAATTGATATATTGGATTGATTTGCGTTAATTTGAGATAAATTTCACCCACGTGGGTTTAGGTTTTGATGAGGTGAACTAATGCAATTCAGTTGATAACTATTTCGGAGATGTTTTAATAGTTGATATTGATTAATTATTTTAGTCCAATTAGACTCCACGGGCTATGAAATTATTTTGATATTGGTATCGAGTGGTTTCATGGCGTTTATTGTCGAGTTTTGAGGATTTAATTGCAAAAATATTGATTTGGAGACATTTTTTAGTTCAAAAGCTTGCCATTTAAGGAAATTCATAACTTCTTCGTCGGTGATCCGATTTAGGTGTTCTTGGAGTCTATGGAAATTATGGCATGAGTACTACAAGTTCCTTTTAGGTCATCATGACAAATATTAAGGTTTTTAAGGTTAAAAAGTTACCCCAAGTTGGCTAATTGAAAGGTAGTTGAAACAGTTATATATATCAATATTTTTGGAAATTGTTCTAAAGTGTATTTTGATCACAGTTTTCATTGGGTTTTGTGATATGGTTTCACTTGAAGTTTTACCCATAATATAATTGGGTATGCATGAAAGCTATTGGAACCATTTTCAAGGTGATCCGACACTCCGGGAACCCCAAAAACTAAGCTCGAAGTTGGTTGTTTATAAGGTTAAGTAAATCATATATTAACCTTTACATTGTATGAGTATTTCTAGAATATAATTGCATGCACGATTTATCGCTGCATATTTATTGACCATGCATTCACGGAAACGAGAGTAAGGGGGTCCTATTGTGTTCATTGGCTATATGTGTGGTAGGATGAACACCGTGGTGCTCTGCGACTGGAGTCACTGATCATTGTTGACATTTATTTCGGATGGGTTATTTTTGTGATGCTGGAAAGGATCATATTCCATGGAGAGTCGAGGGCGCGGCTTCTCGAGGGACTTCCTCTCAAACTCATGAATCTTTATTATTGTTTACCCACCACTTTTAGAAAGACATCTCCTGATTGTGGACCGTCAACATAATCGGGATGGATTGCATACTTGTATATTTATGCTTTCTTGCGATATTATTGTTCGTTTAAATTCTTGGAATACAATGCATTTGATTATTACAGATGTATTGAATAGTGTGGGATTTACTTATCTAATATTATTGAATTTTTATAATCGAATAATGATAGGTTCTAGTGGCGACAAGGGAAATGGGAAGCTTTCCGATTGTATGTGATTGGCTTAATTATTTTCTCTATGTATGTATTAGTTTTTGAATGTATTATATTGTATAAATGGGTTTATGGGTTCGAGTGTAATTAGGATTTCCTTTGGAATAATGCAGAGCTAAGGTAATGAGAGTTTACGGATTTTGAAAATCTGAGATAGGTTACAATGAATAAATAATTTTTGTTAATGCAATAAATATTATTATGGGTGGATTGTGAGTCCTTCGGCATTTCCACCAAAGTGAGCGAGATTTTTTAAGGCCTTTTTCGTTTGGCTTAAAGATTTTTTTATTATGAATCTAATGATTTGGGACTTAAAGTTCTAGTTTGCACATTAGAATTTTCTCCGTCACGACAGTAGGTTGAAGTGGATTTAAAGGAAATATGTATATTCTAATTAAACATTGCTCACAACATATTGAGATGTAAACATGAATACAAAGCATAGTATTAAGTTACCTGGGTGAAGTTGTGAACTAAGATATCCTTAATATAAAAGTTCAATTAAGTTTAGATTGATTTGTTAGATTAGTATAGTTAGTATAAAATCAATTAAAAAGTGGATTCCTTAGCAATAGTTCAAGTGAAATAGGTAATTAACAACTAGTGCAAAAATCTTTCCCCGAGGACGATATCCGTACTCAATGTAAGTTGGTTACACTATCACTACAAGCGAGTTGTTATACTAGCGGAACATACTTCAGGTACTCGTCATTTTGTTTTTGATGGAAATTCAGTAATCTAAAATACCAATTTATTTTTGCAGCAGAATAATCCACTGTCCTTCCTCGAGCTCAGGACTTTGGCGTAAAACTCTCTCACCAAGATATCACAACCTTGTTCATTAGGAACATCCTCTAAGTCTAGGTGGTTATAGTCCCTAGTTAATAATCCCCAGTTTCTGGCCTCAATGATATCTACGATCCTAGACCTATACTTCAATTCGTTGTTCACATTAAATCCCCTCACCGGGATCAACCTTTTATCCTTAATTATATCGTTTCTAAATTTTTCATAGGCCTTCCCATTGAAGAAATTCCCTTTCCTTAGTTCGTAGTTTCTCTCCCTCATCGGTATCTCTTATTCAACTTCTTCTATGTCCATCTCTTCCACATAATCATCTTTTGTATTGAAATTAAATGAAGAAAGTGAAGTAGGTTCTCTTTGTGTTGTAATCCTAAATGTATTGAAAAGATTGATGTGGGTTGGATTTGGAAAACTTTTGAACCTGTAAAATCATTTAAAACCAAATTTGTTGTGAAAGTATTCAGTAAAATTCAACTTATTTATCATAAGGAAATATTCATTGAAAAATTCATTTGTAAATTGAGAGTTTGAAATTTGTATAAAAGTTATCGATAAAACATCATTGAGAAAAATAAACTTTGTATGTAATTCAGATCAATTGATAAATATTCACAAAAACCCCTAAACTCATTTGAAACTTAGTCTCAAATTAGCTTGCACATAAAATTCGATCCACTCGCCATATACGAAAAGTTGTTTAAAATTCAATATTAATAAACAAATCATCACATCATTCCCATACTAGTATTATAATAGAAACTATTCGATATCAAAATCATTTTTAGGGTAAAAATTTCGAATTTGAACTCTAACCAAATAACAATCCAAAATTGACGAAAAATCAAAATTTTAATCCATAAAAGGTTAGGGTATTAATTGATTACCTTCTTGAAAGTGATTATTTCAAGTATGAAACTTATAAATCTTCTATATGACACTCCTCCAAGCTCCAATTCAAACTCCCTAGCTCAAGCCCTAGGTGGCTCTATACTCTCAAAACTTACCAAGTTTTAGGTTGAATGTGTAAGGATTAAAGTGTGAATAACTCAAATACACTAAAATTAAGCTTTGGAAAGTTGAATATAGTCAAATTTTGGTCTCTTGATTGAAAAGTTGCAATGGTTTGTGTGTGTGAAGGGTTTTAATGTAGCCATTTGGGGTTTCTATTTTAAAAAACTCGAATTCATTCTTAGTGAATCAGGGTTTAAGTGGATTCGATGGGAAATCGCTGACAAAATCTCTGAAAATAAGCCGTAGTGGCTCAACAATTTGTTCAATGAATTTTAGTTATAATGTCAAATCGATGAGAAATTGCTGACTCAAAAATTACATTGAAAATTCTTCATACTGCTACCGATTTCCTCAGCGATTTCCAGTACAAACTGGAATTACTGGAAAATTGCCAGCCTAATTTTGTTGTTTTTCTAATTAAATCGATTGTCCAATTTAATTATCGCATATATATTCAATAAAGGTAGAATTGTTCAAAAATTTAGAATTTAGCTATAATATGTATTAAATGATCTGTTACATTACCACAAATAGCTAATTAACATAAAACTAATGCATAAAGCAATATAATATGAAAATAAATTTGCTCAATCAACCGCTTTACATGAAATTATTATGAAATAAAATTCCCAAAATATCCCTATTATAAAAGTCAAAAGCTGAGAGAATAAAAACAACTAACTAATTCTAATACTAAAATTGAGAATAAAGATAAAGTATGAGCTGCCTCCCATAAAGCACTTTTGTTTACTATCGTTGGCTCGACTAAACTACGCAGTTCTAAACTGGCTCTAGGAACTTAAGTGTAGGATTTTCCACTCTTATGCCATTTCAAAAAGTGATTGCTCGGCCATGCACTCGAAAAGTGATTATCTTGTTCAGAGTATCCATGACAGCTTGCGAAGTGGCGAAGAAAGGTCGTCCTAAGATTAATTGAGGATCTTCGCTGATAAAGTATGGCATAACCAAAAAGTCCTTGGGAATAATGTACTTATCAATTTGAACTGGTACATTAGTAACCACACCTATTGGTTTTACTGAATAACCATTTGGTAAAGTAACTTTTTCGAAGGCAAGTACATCCAATTCCTGTTGAATGTGAAGAAAAAAAATGAATTGGCATGTGGTTTGCTCTAGAACCCGTATCATAAATAGCCTTAAAGTAATAAGCTCATTTGACTTTTATATTTATCTATATATATATATATATATATTATCTCCTGGATCATCGAGCTTGACAATTGCTAAAATCTTCTTTTTCTTCTTATTCTTCGTATATTTAAATTCATCCATGTTATTATTCTCAAAATTGTTAGGTTGCTTAACCCACCAATCTCGGGTTATATTCTTTTGATTTGAAGTATCTTCAACTTGTATATTCTTGGTCATAGCATTTTCATCTTCCATTGTTACCGCAGTAATAGCATATACTTCAGTTTCATGATGATTTAATTCTAAAGATTCATTATCATTAGTTTGTTCATTTTCAAATTCATTAGGGTTTCCATAGATATCTTCATCGTTGAAATGGAAAGTGACAATTTTGTTTTCAAATTCTATATACATTGTTCCTTAAAATATGTCTAACTTTGTTTTAGTTGTTTTAATAAATAGTTTTCCTAAAAGTATAGATGGGGACTTAGATGATATTGAGTCTCCCATTTCCATGACATAGAAGTTAGCGAAAAATACTAAATCATTTACTTTGACTAAGACATATTCTAGTAAACCATAGGGTTTAATAATTATGTTGTCAGCTAAGGTAAGATTAATAGGCATATTAGTCAATGAACCTATTTTCAATTACTCATATAGTCTAAGTTACATAACGTTTATTGATGCTCCAAGATCACACATAGCAAAATCTATTAAAGAAGTCCATATTTTGATAGGAGTTCCAAACATTCTTGAGTCGAAACATTTTTCAGGAATTTTCTTTTTAATTAAAGCAGACACTTTTTGTCCTAAATTTTTTTTATATTCTTCTAAAAAAATTATACTTTGATTCAGAGAATTCTTTCAAAACTTTATCATAATTGGAAAATTGCATAATTGATTCCATCAATGGTTTATTGATTTCTATTTTCTAAATGACTCAAGAATGTCTTCATTGTTTTCTTCCTCCCTAGCGTCTGCTAATCATTGTGGAACGGTAGAATATGAACACATAGCTTCATTCAAATTATAAGAAATCTTATCATTTTCATCCTTATCAATTAATTCAGACTTTTGTAAAGATTTTTCATATGCTTCAACTCGGGCTAAATACCTTGGATGTAGCCTTCCAGGAAAAGGTGTATATTTCAATTGTTCAGTCATCTACCCTCTAATAGAAATGACATTAGTCATCATTTCTTCTTCTTCTTTTTATTCTTTTTTTTTCTTCTTCTTCTTCTTCTTCTTCTTCTTCTTCTTTAATAATCTTATGAACCTTCTTTTTATTACTCTGTTTAAGTGTCTTCCTAGTAATAAGTGTGTCTTTTTTATCACTGAATATAGCATTAACTTGTGCTTGATTAGTAGGAGCAACATTTGTTTGAGTAAGTGTTTTAGCTTGACTACTCTGTTGAGTACTTAACCTATTTATTTGTAAATTCATTTGACTCAACTAATTTTTTATTTATTAACAGTAGTATTATTCTTAATCGGATTTTAAGAAATTTGTGTAAAGTTTTATTAACTTTGACTCGTAAAGTTACGTAGGATTTGCTCTAAATTTGGATTTATGGTTTAGTATTTTGTTGAGGGTGCTGAATAGGTATAAATTGTATATGAGCTCTTGTTCTATAAGTAATATAATTTTAATTTTCAGGACCATAACTAAGATTTGGATTTGGTCTTCCGGGATAATAAGTGTAACGACTTGTTTCTTTAACCTGGTTATTAATGTTAATCTGAAATCTAATTAACTCGAGTTAGACTCATGGATTAAGCCTGGCTTATCTCGACTAGCATGTGAGTGTGATTATTGTGTTGTATTGTATTTGATTGGTGTGAGAAATAGTTAGAAAATAAATAATAAATAAAATTGACGATATGCTTGGTGTGACACATGTAAATCATGGAGATCACATGGAGAGACGTGGAAGCAATGTGTACGCTTGGGTGCACTCATTGGCGTACGTAGCAAGCAAAAAAGTCGTAAAATACATAGGTGTATATATTTTATATATGTTGATATATATATAAATATATAAAAAAACGTATAGTTGGAAATAAAATAATCAGAAAATTATGGGATGCCTAATATTGTGTAGGTCAAGGGTAAGGCACATGGGTCGTGGGGTAGCGTGCACAGTCGATTGTACTCGTTGGCGTGCACGACGAATTTATAAACCCATGAATATATGTGTGTACATATATATTTATATATATTGTATATATATAAATATATATTTGAAATAATAAATAAATTGGTGGGCTTCTAGTGACACGTGGGGTTGAGGGTGACACACGTATGGTGTATAGTAGTGTGCATGCCCGAAAATGGTCATTGGCGTGTGTGGTGAATTTATAAATGAGAAAATGCATAGGTGTATATATTTATATATATATATATATATATATATATATATATGAATATATACAACCTATAGTATGGTTTAATTTATTTAAATCATTGGATTCGCCTCCAGATATGCGTAGCGTGGCATCAAGGAGGTGAATGATGGGACATTGATGATTTGGAGGAAAATATATGCCTCGAGTTGCGTGCAAATCCATCTCAAGAGTAATCAAAGGGTTTGAGATGTGAAAGTGTTATTTAAATTCATTTACACTTAAATCGACCTCGAGATTTGTACGAACGAATTTGGAGAAATGTTTGATCAAATATAAGTCGATTGTGTGGTGGTGGGTTTGGTAATAGTCACAAGATCGATCTTGAGATACACAACACGTATCTTAAGAATGATGAAAATGAAAAATGAAAAGGAAACAACCATCAGGTCTATCTCGATATTCATGTGATGTAAGTCTCGAAAAAATCTCATATTTATCCGAAAGACCAGTTCGTATATTCCATTGTTTCGAAATCAAGAAAAGGAGAAGAAAGATCGAAACAGTGGGAGAGAAAATGAAAGGCACGGATTAAGACCAAGGCAGGGAGATGGAAAGGTGATGGAGATTAATCGAAGGTGAGCTTATGTGTGTTGCGGACGTCGTTGGTGTTGTTGTAGTAACAGTGGAGATGGAGGATTGGAGATTCAGTGTCTGAGGAAGGAGATGACCGTAGGGTCGTCTCCCCTCCCCAAGGGTGCTAGTAAATTAAAAAAAAAGACTAGTTTGACGAAATGGAGGAACAAGGGATCGTGGAGAAGAAAAAAGAGGTGATTCCCCAAATCGAAGCGAATCGGGTTCGATTCAATTGGTCAAACCCCTTCACAAATAAAAAAATGAAAGAAAAATGTTGGGAATTTAGGGAAAATTCCTAAAAATTTATAAAAAAAAATATATTTATTGACCAAATAAATAGAAATTGGATATTCCTATAAAAAGTGAAGAATTTGGAAGTCTGTCGAGACTTTATACCGGGGTTTTTCCTCGAAAAATGTAAAAAAGTCGTATCGACCTAAAAATTGGTAAATTGGTTCCAAATTCAGTTGGGATTAGTTTAGGGGTTCCAAATGTATGGTATTAGACATATAATGACCTCAAAGGGTTTGTGATAGGTTATCGAACATCGAGAAAGGTCGAGTGACTCGAAAAGTTAAGGAAATTAAAAATGGACCTAACCGAGGTAAGTATGGATTCGTTTAGTTATCAACTTTGTCTGGCTATGTAGTATATTTAATTCATATAGTTTATAGACTTGAATGGGAGCTATGTACACTATGATATGTTTTTAATAAATGAAAAATGGTGTTTAATGTAATTCGCGAGAGTAAGTTCTTAGAACTGAGACCAGGTTATATAGGAGAGGGGTTACCTTTCCCGCCTATATGTAACTTCCTACTCAGTTAGATAGGTTGTGTGGATTACATAATCATTAAGAGGGTTTCAGATAGAACCATTTGGACAGTGAAAAGAGGTCAAATAGCACATACGCACAATGTGCTGGTCAGGTTATGGTGTCACTGTAACTGATAGGTAATCGACCCTAATTTTATAAAAATGGGAAAATCACAGTGTAATAGCAATTGACTATATGACTTGCATATGTTTATCTATTAGATTATATGATTGATCATTTACCTTGCTAGCTATGATTGGATCATATTGTTACTGTATTTCATTCTTGATTATTTTATGGATTATTGATAGTTCTATGAATCCGTACTTACTGAGCAAGTTGGAGCACTAACCCCAATTAACATTTCAAGAATTTCGACAACCGTTACAGCTATTGGACGAAGAAGGTTTAGGAGACTTGATCTTCTCTTCGATGTAATGATTCTTTCCTTGTTTATATATTGTATTGAATCGCAGTTTTTGCAGTATCACAAAAGTTGTGAGGTTTTGTATAACCAATGTTTATTCTGGTTTAAATTTGTTTGTATATCTTATTTGATATCGCGAAAAGTTTTTAATTTCTGTTGCATTTATTATTTGATTTATTATCGATATTCGATACACAATTGTGTTTATCAAGTGTTGAAGATAAGGTTGTTGGCTCTAGTTAAGTCTGACTGGTGTATCGGGGCATAATTAAGGTTTCAGGTCGAACGATTCCTTAATTAGGATGAGGGTTGTTACAATAAGTATTATTATTATATTAATTTCTTGGAGGAGCAAAAAATTGATTCATCATTGCATTAACCTCTTCAGTATTTTCTTCATGTTGAGTAGGACACTTATCTGTAGGATGTGTAACCTCATTACATAATCCACAAGCCTTAATTTGATTAGATCCATCATTAACTAACAGGTTAACCATCTTAGATAATTCATCAATTTTATCATCAGATTCATTATTTTTCTATTATCCACTTCATAGTGTTTCTTTCTTGAGGATTCAGCTTTTTCACCATATTGCTTAGATTGTTTTACCATTTTATTAATTGCTTCTTTCGTTAAAGTAGATGTTGTCTCAAATAAAGATCCACCACATACTGTGTCTAATAATCTTTGTTCAAAATGTTTGAGTCCTTCATAAAAATATTCTAGTAAAGCTCTTTGAATATATCCATGTTATGGACAAGAAAAAATTAGTCTTTGGAATCAATCCTACAATTCATTAAAGTTTTCATCGTCTTTCATCTTCGCAACTATAATTTACTTTCTATAGGAACTGGTTTTTCTAGCAAGCATATATTCATCTAGGAAGGCTTTTAACATTTGAGTCCATGTAGTTATTGAATCTTGTGGGAGATAGAACAACTAATCTTGTACTTGATCTTTCATTGGAAAAGGAAAAGCCTTAAGTTTGACTTATTCTAAAGTACGTTCTTTCAGTTTCATCCCATTAACTTTATGTTGATACTCCCTTATGAATTTTTGTTGGTCTTTATTATCTTTATCATAAAAGTTAGGTAAGGCACTAATAAATCCAGATCTAAGTCCGAATTCAGGAAATCTATCGGGATATTATATGCACATAGGCTCATATGCTATAACATTTCAATTTGCTTGTCTAAAAGTAAGTTTTCTATTATTATTGTCATTATTGATAACTCTGTTGTTATTATTATTATTATTAATAACATTGTCATTAATATCATTACTGTTGTCTTTTATCCTATTAGCTAAATTTTCCCTAAGTTGTTTTTGTCTTAAACTCCGATTAAAAGTTCTATTTATTTCAGGATCAAACGGATGTAAAGATCATGTTGAATTAACACGAAGAAGTTTGTAGACCATACAACGTCTAAAATCCATAGAAATTATTTAAAAACTCATGGAAACGACACCAAAAATAGACATGTCGAGTGTACACAATAGTTTCCCGTATTTTCCTATTATTTGTAGTAGTGGTAAATGAGATTTCGTCTCCACATGGATTTTTCAAATCTCAGAGGAAAGCATTTTTTTCTTGTTTTTAATAACTTAGTTAATGTAATTAAACAACAACAACATAGCCTCGATCCCAAATTAATCAGGGGTCGGCATGGATCAAACTTTTTCATTGTGCTCGATTAAGTGCAATTGATGATGAGCTTTTCAAACCATTCAAATCCCTCCTAATTAATGCATCCCATGTTAACTTTCCAACTACTAAAATTATATTTGTATGAGGTTGAGGTTCCAAAGAACATGACAACAACAACAACAACAACATAGCCTCGGTCCCAACTTAATTGGTGTCGGCTACGTGGATCAAACTTTTCCAATGTGCTCGAATAAGTGCGATTGACGGTGAGCTTTCCAAACCATTCAAATCCCTCCTAATTAATGCATCCCATGTTAATTTTGATCTACCCTTACCTCGTTGAATTTCTACGGTTTCTATTGAGTCAAGTTTTCTAGTGGGGGCATTTGTAGGCGTCTTTGCGAGTGACCAAACCACCGCAATCGCTTCTCTAATCTTTGTATCAATTGGTGCTACTCCTACTTGTCTTTGAATTTCTATATTTCTTATTCTATCTTTAAGAGTTTTACCACACATCCACCTAAGCATCTTCATTTTTGCTACGTTCATTTTATGTAATTGATGTTGCTTGACACCCAACATTCACTTCCATAGAGCATAACTGGCATAATTGCGATCCTATAAAAATTTTCTTTTAACTTAGTAGGAACATTTCGATCACAATCACTCTTGTTGCACTCATACATTTCTTCCATCCATTTTAAATTCTATGTATGACATCATTCTCAATATTACCATCATTTTGTATGACTGATCTTAGGTATTTAAAGTGATTCACCTTATGAACTTCTACTTCCCTTAATTTTACCACTTCATCATCTCGATGTCTAGTGTTTCTAAACTCACAAGACATGTATTCGGTCTTCGTCCTACTCAACTTAAAGCCTTTAGATTTTAATGTATTCCTCCAAAGTTCTAATTTCCTATTCACTCCATCTTTTGTTTCATCCACTAAGACAATATCATCTACAAATATCATACACCATGATATATCCTCTTGAATATGCCTAGTTAGTTCATCCATAACTAAAGTAAATAGATATTGGCTTAAAGCCGATCCTTGATGTAGTCTTATCGTAATGGGAAATTCTTTTGTAGCACCTTCAAATGTTTTTATACTCGATACTACTCCATCATACATATCCTTCTATGTATATAGCATGCACTCATTTTCTTTCTAGAACCCACCAAATAACATCTCTAAGAACCCTATCATATGTTTTTTCTAAATCTACGAATACCATATGAAGATCTTTTTTCTTTTCTCTATATTTTTCTAACAATCGTCTTACAAGGAAAATCGCCTCCATAGTTGACCTCTCAGGCATGAAGCCAAATTGGTTCTCTGATATTGTTGTTTCTCTCCTTAGCCTATTGTCAATTATCCTCTCCCAAAGTTTCATAGTGTGACTCATAAGTTTAATTCCCCGAGTAGTTTGAGCAACTTTGAATGTCTCCTTTGTTTTTGAATATTGGCACAAGCGTGTTTCTTCTCCAATCCATTGGCATCCGTTTAGGTTTTATAATTTTATTGAAAAGTTTTGTTAACCAAGTCTATCCAATTTCTCCTAAGCATTTCCAAACCTCTATGAGTATTTCATCGGGCCACATGCTTTCCCTATTTTCATTCTTTTCAATGCCTCTTTAACTTCTAGAATTCTAATATTGCGTGTATAGTTTAGATTTCTTTCTTGGTGTGGGTTTTCATCTACTATAGTATCAACTTGGCCATCATTAAAAAAAACTATCGAAGTAACTTCTCTATTTCTCTTTAATATCATCCACGTGCGTTAAACATTTTGATTTTCGTCCTTAATACATCTTACATGACTTAGGTCTTGTTTCTTTTTATCTCTTAATTTGGCTAACCTATATAAATATTTTTCACCATCTCTATTACCTAACCTTGTATATAGATCTTCCATGAAATTTGTTTTAGCTTGACTAACTACTTTTTTAGTTTGTTTTCTAGCTTCTCTATATTGATTGTACGCATCTTCATCTCGACACTTAGTTATTTTCCAATACATCTCTCTTTTAGTCTTAATTACTCGTTGGACATCCTCGTTCCACCACCATGTTTCATTCTTTGGTGGTCCCAAGCTTTTAGATATACCTAATACGTTTGATCTTACTCTCCTTATGCAACTACTCATTTTTTAGCCACATTGCATTAGCATCTAAGTCAAGATTCCAAACATTTTCCTTTAGTGGTTTTTCTCTAAACTCTACTAGTTTGCTATTTTTTAGGTTCCACCACTTTATTCTAAGGTCGTCACGACTCTTTTATTCCTATTAAGTCGTCGTTTTAGCTTAATATCAAGTATTACTAACTTATGTTGGGTAGTAAGTGCTTAGCCAGGTATTACTTTGCGGTTAATGTAATTAAACAATAATTAAAATATTAAATAACTAAAAACTATAAATACTAACTTAATTAATCAAATTGACTAACTTAATCTAAACAATTCAACTTAAACATATTAAACAATACTCAAATTCAATATAACTCAAACATCTAAACAAACTCCCACTAAACAATGTAATATACAACTTAAACATATTAAACAATACTCAAATTCAATATAACTCAAACATCTAAACAAACTCCCACTAAACAATGTAATATACTTGGATTGTTTTCAAACACTAGAACATAACATTACTTCATTCTATAGTTATGATCATAATATACGGAATCTTAGAATCATTAAACCCTATTTCATAATAGGTTGATAGCCTTTAGCCAGCCACCGATTTTCCTAAATTCATTGGAAATGTCATATATTTATCATTGTAAATCTACCCATTGGATAAAACGCAACACCGTAGAAATACGATAGCATTACACTCAATGAAAATCATGTCTAATCTAAGCCAATATTAATCGAAACCGCATAATAAACAACTTAGAACACAATCACTTAGAACATCCACTCGGGAAAAGCCCTATAGATTAATCCTAGTTACTACTTCTATAATTATTGTTAGTAACTATAGACATAGAATCAGAGTCAAAATACCACATAACACATTTGCAACTATGCATGCAATACTAATCTTCTTTAGTTGTAATACACAAAAAAACTTATTAAATCCGTGATTGACGTATATGAATAGATTTAAAGCATTAAGTTCATGATTCCTTAATTAAAACTATCTAGCAATCCAAAGTATATACATGCCTAGGGTTTGTTTAGATTTATAGACTACTCACTCATGCTAGAAATAAACAATGCATATATATAATTAAAAGATATAATGAATAAATATACCTGAATATAAATCAAAGCTCCAATGTATCTTCAAATGTCAACTAGAAACGTAGAATAAGCAATGTAGAGCAAGAAGAAATAAAGAGTTATTTCGAAGCTCTATAGTTTTTTTTATAGTCTCCTTATGTATAAATATCTTAGATAAACTCAAATTCTTTATATTAATCTAAAATTCTCATAATTGACCCAAGCGATTTGTTAGTGATTCCTAACTTAAACACAAGTCGTTAAGTAAATCGCTGAGTTTAGCTCTCAGTGCTTCACCGATTCAGCTGGCGATTTCTAGTTCATTCTCCAATTCGTTGTAGATTCGTTGATTGTTTCATGATGCCGATTCGGTGGCGATTCCTAGTGTTATTGCAAATCACTGGCTAATTGATGGACTTCTTTTCTATTTGACTGTTTTGCACTTCTTTATATTTTCTTTTGTTTCTTCATTTTCCTATTTAAAACCTAAAATCACAAAAATAATAGAATACCTAGTGTAATATCATATATATAATCAACCTAGATTACACTGTAAAATGTGTCTGATTATTGACTTGTCAATGTTGTTTTGACGGATAAGGACTCGGGTCTGATCGTGGCGGTAGAGGATGAGCTCCTTAATGCTACCCACTTACTTTGTTCATTGCACGTGAAAAAAAAAATTGTTGCGAAGGCAAAGGATCTATTATCTGAGAAAAATTATTATAATACATGGTATGGGATGTGGATTAACTTATTGCAGTCCCAAACTGAGTCACGTTACAATGGTCACCTTGCGGAACTAGAGGCAAAATATGTTGGGTCCGAGGGTTGTTGAACTATGTTAAGGACACATGGTTGTGTCAAAAGGAGAAGTTTGTGTATGCATGGATTAGCAATGTATTGCACTTTAGGAATGCGACTACTAATCGGGATGAGGGTGCCCACCAGCAGCGTAACTTGGAGTCATCATTTAATTGATCCATGCACCTAGTGGCATACGAGTATCAGCACTACTTGCACAATAACATCATATGCTTCGTAGTCGGACATGCAATGGATGTAATTAGTAAGGAGGCAAAAATAGTTAGTGAAGGTGTTGGCCTTGATAAGACCATTTGTAGATGTGTTTTGCGGGCCACTTATGGCATGTCATGTGCGCACGAGATTGTTTTACATTTGCTTGACGGTAACCCTTTCACTCTTGATGAAGTCCACCCACATTGGAAGAAATTGAACAAGACCCCTGTTGAGGCCTCACTGATTGGGGAGTTAGACTATCTATATCAAGTTCAAATGGCCATTGTTGTGACTAAGTACAAAAGTGGTCTTGACATGAGGGCAAAAATTGTCCAGAAGTTAAGTGAAATCACTTGCCCTGCATCGACTATCATTTATGAACCCGAATAGAAGATTACAACAAAGTTGGCTAAAAAATAGCAAGATGCATCTCAGCAAGAGGAAGACGAAGAGCAAGAGGGCGCGAGTTAACAAGTTCACTTAGAGAACTCATTCTGCTTTCGAGTATGCAGAGGCCAAAGTAGCATAAGAGTATGTGGCGCAGGTTTCTACAAGAAGCAAGCCAAGTCAGCAAAGCCTGTCAAGGCAGACAACTCAGGCAAGTCAAGCTAGCCAGCTAAGCCAGCCAACTCAGGCAAGTTAGGTAAGTCAAGCAAGTCAGCCTAGTCAGACAATTTAGCTAGTTCAGCCTAGTCAGCCAAGTCAGTCAAGTAAGCAAAGTCTTCAAAGTTAGGGAGCAAGTAAGGTACCAAGTGAGGGACCACCCCTAGAGTAAGTGAGGGACCTTCTTCAACACGTGGACGAGGAAAGGGTCGGGGAAAGGAAAAGGCAATCCCATACGTCGCACCTAGGCATTCCAAAACACAAAATCAGGTTTTTGAATGGTATGTTGATGAGATATCTCAAATGTTGAGCATGTGCCATATCAACACTGTAGATGGTTCCTCCCGATGGAAACTGTGGGTTTCGAGCGATAGCCAATGCTATTGGCTACAAAGGTGATGAAGGATGGACTCGGGTTCGACGCGAATTGTTTGACGAGATGGTAAGCAAAGAGGCCTTTTTATAGAACCGAGTTTTAGGATGCCTAGTATGAAAGAATCAGATATGCCATTAATTTCTACGAGAGCCCCGCTTTGGGAACTTCTTGGCTTCCATTACCAAATACGGGGTTACCCGTTATCAGATAGGTTTTGCTATTTTGGCCAAACGAGGCTCCAAAAGGGATTAATCAATTGGTATGGTCAGATGCCACTAATGTGGTCTTATTGCACAAGTACGAGTGCGTACAACCCACTAGCATGTAAATCAAGATTTAAACACGTGTTTAATCTCAATAGTTCAAACAATATCAAATGGAATAAAATACTATGAAAAATAAATTAAATAAATAAATAAGTAAATAAATCTCACATATGTGTTTATGCCAAAAAAGATAATTTGATTCACCACTGGTTCAGATTGATGAACTTAGCCGGCCATCGTAGTGGTAGACTCTATTAATTAAAATCCAAAAACAATGTCTAGAACAATGGTTTGTGGAGAAAAAATGAGAAGAATAACACAAAAGCCGCCAAAGAAGAAGAGAAAAGAAGAATGTCGATCCCCCTGCCAAAACCCCTTATTAAAACTGTCAAAATTGGGTCCCCAATGCCTATTTTTGAGTTTGGTTTGTGACACGTGCGCAGACACAATCGTAGGGCTGTTTTGAGGTGCAAACCGGGTCTCTGCCATATGTCACAGTGTGATTAACCGAGCTGGCTGGCAGCGGTGACGTGGCGAGCAACGATTGGGCTAGGACTGCTGTGACTGACGTGCTGTGGAGAGGACGTCGCCACGTGGCAACAGCAGGGACGGAGAGGAAGCTCGCATGAAATAGGCGAAGATGTGGGACACAGCATCTACACGAATCCCGAGGCACGTCTGATGGCTGCTGCTGACAAGGAAGTAAAGTCGCTGGAAGTGTGACGTGTGGAGAGTGAAGACGCGTGATGAATGACAAGGTCACTGAATTTATGGGAGATGGTGACGCACGGATCTCGAGAACAAACCAACAACTGTTGTGCGTAAGTAGCTTGACCATGTCCCTAGTTGCGTTACTTCTACTGCACTCATCACCAAATCAACTGTGTAGTGCGTATTTAGAGGCAAATCTTTTGGCATCAGATCACTACATATAAATACTTAATTCCACATGATTTTTCGCCACGAATTCAACCGCGCACTCCAATAATCCTGAAAATGAAAAATAAATGCAATTAGGCTAGTATTTTAGAGACTTAAACATAAAATATATATAAATAAATTATATATAATATGAATAATTAACGACTTATCAAATACCCTCAAACATAGGACTTTGCACGTCCTGAGCAAAGGTGTAAATGACAAACACACAAATAAACTAGACTCCTAATATAATTATGCACTGACTCAACTAATACACCCGATTCAAAATTCATGGAGTTCTTTTGGTTTACATGGTCGTCAAGCTAACGAGCCACTTAGAGAATTTCGGAGTTATGATATGTCAAAAAATGCAACTCAAACACAATTAAAATCACAAAACGAATATATGGTCAAGACAAAGGCCATCAACTACTCACGGATTTTCTTGGTCTATACATTCAAGCACGCAAGTTCACAATCTCCACGAAAATAGCATCAACGCATCAAAAGTACCATGCACAAGAAATGCAACTACTCCCTCCACTACTCTAGACTTAGCACTAATGTGAATCAATAGGACTTTAATAGGCTGTAACAGGGCTAGGTGAGGGTACCAAGGAAGTAATATAAAGGGTATGCAAAACATTGGAAAACTTGGACTTAGATTATCAAATGATTACCTGAGAACATGAATGTGACTAAACTGCACTTAAGTTCATTTTTCATTCAAAATGTGCAGTCCTCACCTTTTTCCAATCACTCGGCTCTCTGCTCCATTTCCTATGGATGTCGTTTTAGGTGGGACTTTCTAATCATGAATTTCCCCTTAATTCGTGCAAGTAAACAATTTTTTTTATTTCTTCCTCCTCATTTCTCTTTCTAAGGATCTCAAATTTAAGTTGGATATAGGATATAAGACTAATGGCTGATGGTTTAATGATAGGTAATCAAAGAAATTAGGTTTAATTCGGCTCAAATGGGCTAACTAGTAGTAAGATGATAGGTAGGTCTAAGGCTAAGAGTTTAAATCTAAAAATGGCCTAAATCATTTCCCTAAAAGTGTTTCAGTCATAGGAATTCAGCCTCGAGTGGGTTACATCCTCATTCTGGTACCCTAGAAATCTGACTTGCACAATTCTGATCGTCGGCCCTCTTTGGTATCTTGCACAAGGCTCAACCAACATACTAAGTCCCAAATCATGAAATCATAAAAATGTTGGGCTACTGGTTCGAGTGAGTGTTTCACCTAATTTCTCCTGAGTTTCAAGTCAACAGGGCAACCGTAGTGTACTCATCCACAATCAAATGCATGAAATAGAATCTCGGGCGACTCTAAACAATATAAAAATGAAAACTACACTAAAAGCATGCATGAAAGTACATCAACTCCTAGTGAAATGAGAAAATGAGATATGGAGGGAAAAGAAATGGAAGAAATGAATGAATAATAGATATCAAACACCACCAATACCATCCAACAACTGCATATAATTGGAAAAATGTAAACGATCTTACCTACGGTCTTTCGCACAGAAAACCATCCAACTCAATCCACAAATCCTAAGGTACCCCCAAACTTATTCAGAACCTTGTCCTTAAGGTTCAAAACGAGTTAGGAGGTGCACATGGAAACACACAAGATGGTGAAAGAACATGATAAATATAGAAGCAAGGAAAAGATACAAGATCATGTAGAAGACTGACACTAACCCTAAATCTACGAACAAAATGAAGACGGGCAACCTTACCAGATCTCAATGTGGCTAACCATAGGTATAGTACATGTGATAAGCCGCATGAGCAATATCAGGCTCTCAAAATCAGGTGTGCTATGCAGAGGTCGTAACACCTGTAAAAAGTCGGTGCCCATTCAGTCGGTGCCCATTCACTTTGAAAACTTTCCCTGTATCTGTGTTCTTGATCTCAACTGCACCATGTCAAAACACATCAGTAACAACAAAAGGTCTTAGCCATTGTGACCTCAACTTCCCTGGATGGAGAGTTAATCTGGAATTATAAAAAAGGATTTTTTGGCCGACTACAAAAGTCTTACGAGATAAGTTGCGATCATGGAACACTTTGGTTTTATCCTTGTAGATTCGAGCGGACTTGTAGGCATCATTATGGATCTCCTCCAATTCTTGGAGATCCAACTTTCTCTCTTTGTCGGCTGTGTCGAGTTCCATGTTGAGATGTTTGACAGCCCATAGAGATTTATGCTCTAACTCAACCGATAAGTGGCATGATTTGCTGAAAATTAAGTGATACGGAGACATTTTGATTAGCGTTTTACACGCCGTTCAATAAGCCCATACCGCGTCATCAAGGCGCGTGCTCCAGTCCTTCCGTGACTGGTTTATGGTTTTCTCCAAAATGGCTTTAATCTCCCTATTTTTCACCTCCGCTTGGTCACTCGTCTGAGGATGATAGGTCATAGACGTACGGTGTGTAACATTATACTTGCGCAAGAGATTTTCAACCATGCGGTTTCTTAAATGGGTACCTCGATCACTAATCAAAGCCCGTGGCGCGCCAAAAGTCAAAAAAATTCGTGATTTCAAGAAATCGCATACCACTAACGAATCATTTATGCGAGTGGCTTTAACGTCCACCCATTTGGACACGTAATCCACCGCCAGTAAGATATAGAGAAAACTATGTGACGGTGGAAATGGCCCCATGAAGTCGATCCCCCAAACATCGAAAATCTCATAAAAATTGGATCGAGGTCAGTGGCATTTGATCCCTACAACTCGAGGTACCGGTCGACTGACATCTGGCATAGGTCTTGGCATATAGATATGAATCGTGAAAAATGGTGGGCCAGTAAAACCCACTCTTCAAGACCTTCATAGATGTCTTACGTGGACCAAAATGGTCGCCGCAGGCGTATGAATGACAGAATGCCAGTATAGATTGTGTCTCAGTCTGGGAGACACATCGACGAATAACCCGGTCTAAGCAAAACTTCCACAAGTATAGGTCGACCCATACATAGTATTTAGAATCGCTCTGGATTTTATCCTTTTGGGCTCACTTAAGGTGAGGTGAAAACTCTCGTGTAACAAGGAAATTTACCAGATCTGCAAACCAAGGGAGTTCTTCAGAAATTGCTAAGAGATGTTCATCAGGGAAATCATCTCGAAGCGCGACAGGTGCTTCACCATTCTCGATACGACTAAGATGGTCGGCAACAAGATTTTCTGCACCACTTTTATATTTAATTTTGATATCAAACTCTTGTAACAAGAATATCCATCGAATGAGACGAGGTTTAGCTTCCTTTTTTGCCATAAGGTACTTTAAGGCAGCATGGTCAGAGTAGACGAACACCTTAGTTCCTAAGAGATAAGGCCAAAATTTCTCCAATGCAAAGACGACAGCTACAAGCTCCTTCTCTGTAGTGGTGTAATTCAGTTGGGCAGGATCAAAAGTTCAGTTGGCGTAGTATATGACATGAGAAGCGCATCTTACTCTTTTCCCAATCGCAGCACCCATAGCATAATTTATAGCATCGCACATGATCTCGAAAGGTAGCTCCCAGTTGGGAGCTCGAATCACATGAGTAGATATGAAAGAGTCTTTGAGTGCATCGAATGCACTCCTACATGCATTGTCGAGATCGAAAGGCACGTCCTTCTAAAGAAAACGACATATGGGTTATGCGATTTTGGAGATATCCTTAATAAATCACCGATAGAAATCGGCATGGCCAAGAAATGATCAGATTTCTCACACAGCCGTGGGGTAAGGCAATTTTTGAATTACTTCAATCTTTGTCAGGTCTACCTCCATACCCCTAGCAGACAAGATGTGACCCAAGATAAGACCTTGATCCACCATGAAGTGACATTTCTCGTAATTGAGGATCAAGTTCTTCTGGATACATCGGTGAAGAGCCTTAGCCAGATGACTAAGGAAAAGATCGAATGAATCACCGTAAATGATGAAATCATCCATGAATACTTCAATGAAGTGCTCAACGAAGTCAGAGAAGATGCTTATCATAAACCTCTTAAAAATAGCAGGTGTATTGCGTAGCCCAAAGGGCATGCGTCGGTAAGCAAAAGAATCGAAAGGACATGTGAAGGTGGTATTCTCCTGATCCTCAAGTGCTACGGGAATCTGGTGAAAACCATAGTATCCATCCAAGCAGCAGTTGTGAGACCTGCCTGCTAAACGCTCTGACATCTTATTGATGAAAGGCAATGGGAAGTAGTTTTTCCTAGTGGAAGCATTGAGCTTCCTGTAATCAATGCAAACTCGCCATCCGTTTTGGACGCGAGTTGGGACTAACTCACCCCATGAGTTCGTGACCACTGTGATCCCCGTTTTCTTGGGAACCACCTGAATGGGACTGACCCACTTGCTGTTGGAGAGCGGGTAGATCATCCCAGCGTCAAGGAGCTTCAGGATCTCCTTTTTAATCGGTGGGTTCAGTCTCCATTGTGCTTCTCGTGAAGGTTTACACCCTTCTTCCATATGTATCTGATGCATGCATGTGGAAGGACTAATACCTTTGATGTTAGTAATCGTCTACCCTAGGGCTTTTTCGAACTATTGAAGCACATGAATCAGCTTCTCTTCCTCTAGTAATGTGAGTTTAGTGGAGATGATCACTGGTAAAGTATCATTCTCACCTAAAAACACATATTCGAGGTGGTTGGGCAGTGGTTTGAGCTTCATTGTAGGGACTCGCTCCATAGAGGGGAAAAGTTTAGAGTTCGAAGCAGGTAAGTCAAGATATGCTAGGGTGGGAAAATAGAGTGGAGCAGAGTCCAACTCAGAGATCTGCTCTTCGATCTAAGTATCGAGGATGAAGCATTGCTCTCATAAAGAATCGATGTCGGGATGATTCTCTAACACCACTTTAATATCATCACCTTTTACGAGAAAGGTATCATGACAAGTGAGTCCACACTATCCAAGGCAAGCACCATAGAAGAGGCATCGCAGGGATGGCGCATCGCATCATAAATGTTGAACTTAATAAGTTCACCATCAAACTTCATGGTCAGAGAACCATTGTGAACATCAATCTTGGTCTTGGCAGTCTTAAGGAAAGACCTGCCGAGCAAGACTGAGAAGAAATTGGGGCATGGCTGAGTCTTCATATCGATTAAATAGAAGTCAACAGGAAATATGAGCTCACTAACCTTCACCAGGATGTCTTCCAAGACACTCACGAGACGAACGAAGGATCGGTCTGCCAAATGTATGACAATTCCAGTATCCTTTATAGGGCTAACCTTCAATGTCTCATATTTGGATAGTGGCATGACATTGATAGAGGCGCCGAGGTCGCACATAGCTTTCTGGACCTCAATTTCACCAATTGTGCAAGGGATAGTGAACATGCCCGGGTCCTCACACTTGGCGGGCAACTTTTTGTGTAGGATAGCTGAGACATTCTCACCTACGCTGATTTTCTTGTTGCCTTTGAGTCGACCTTTGTTGGTGCATACGTCTTTGAGCAACTTAGCATAGTGGGGCATATGTGCTAAGGCATCAAGAAGTGGGATGTTTATCGCCAATTTCCTCAAGATTTCCAGAATTTCCTTCTCTTCTCCAGCCTTTTTATTCTTAATGAGGCGTTGAGGGAACGGGGTAGGATTTTGAGAGAAGGTTGTGCTTCCTTATCCAACCGTTTCAGTGTGAGATAGTTGAACTTCGAGCTCCTGCTCAACTTCCTTGGATTTAAGGGCGGCCTCTTTAGGCTTGGGTTCTTTAGGGGTCTCCTCCAACTCTCTACTGCTACGAAGTGTGACGGCATCGACATTCGCATTAGGATTTGTGTGTGTTTGAGAAGGTAGCTTGTTTTTCTCATCCGTACACCCAACATGCAGGGCTAGTTGCCCTAATTGAACCTCGAGACTTTTAATGCTAGAAGCATGGCTCGCAATTATTTCATTTTTGAGTTGGGTCAAGTCTTTAGAGAATCTGTCTTGATTAGCAATGAGTGTCCTCATCATTTCTTCTAAAGACCCTAAATTCTAAGCGGGTTGGGACTATTAAGGAAAAGGTTGTCCCTTTGTAACATACTATAGGAAGTTCTGGTTCTGGGGACCATAACTATGATAGGGGCTTTTAATGGCATGATTATAAGTGTTACTGAAGTTGTTGCCGTATTGATTCTTTGGTGGTCCTTGGAATCCGCCACCTAAAGCGTTCGCCTGTTCGTTCTCGAACAAGGTAGGACAAGAGTCAGTGGAATGGTCCTTGGCTATGCAGAAGCCGCAAGCTTTAACTTGAGTTTTTTCTGAGGTGAGGAATTGCTCCATGAGATCAATGAATTTATCAAGGTTGCTATTGGCAGAATTTGCCCCTACTCCGTCATAAAGACTTCGTGAGGGTCTCTCTTCCTCGTCATCAATGTAATGAAGTGACTGACTTGATATAGAGTCGTACAGATCAAACATCTCCTCAGTGGTCTTACATCTATAGTCGCCTCCACGAGCATTGTCAATCATCCATTTCTCAAGGGGTGTAAGTCCCATATAGAAGAAACGAACAATGGAGAGGTTGATTTGTCCATGTTGGGGGCATTGCACAAGCGCTTATAACGACCTCAATAATCTCCAAAAGATTCATCTCGTTTCATTTTGATACTGCATATCTCTCTAGTAAGTTGGGAGGCTCTAGATTCAGGGAAGAACTCTTTGAGGAATGTAGAAATCATGTCGTTCCAATTTGTGATGGAACCAAGGGGAATATAGAAGAGCCAATCCTGAGCTTTATCCTTAAGACAGAAAAGAAAAGCCAAAAGTTTGACTTCGTCTTCATCAACTCGAGGGGGAATCATGGTCCTACACTTAGAATGGAAGTCCTTGATGAAGGTGCCTGGATCCTCACGATCCAATCCATGGAAGACATGGAGCAGGTTAATGAAACTTGATATGAGCTCAAAATTGCCTCTATGGGCTGGGAATGCGATGCAGTGTGGCTGATGAGCCATGAGATCCTGTATCCCATCATTCGCCATCCCAATGGTAATGCGACGATCGACCTGAGGTTGTGCCCAAGGGTTAGCTTGTGGCCTTTCTAGAGCGGGATCAACCACTCTTTGATCAAATGGTTGATGTTGGTGTACTACAGGCCTCTGCTGTTTCACTGGTGCTTGTGGTACAACTGGTGCAACAAACTGTCGAGGAAGAATAGCTAGGGGTTCCTCCCGTCCCACACGTGGTGCAACTGGTGCATGTGGGATCCCAATATGGTCAGTCATCAGAGGGGGTTGCTCGTCATTCAGTTGAACTCTCGAGGAGTGGTTCCTCTGCCTAATTTCTTTCGAGTTCTGACGGCAGGTCTTTTCGATCTCCGGATCAAAAGGGAGTAAAGATCCAGCGGACAGCGATCGACGAAGACTGTGGGACATAAAGGTGAACACTAAAAAAAAAAAAAAAAAAAAAAAAAAAGTCCTAAGTCAAAAATAATTTGGTCCCCGGCAACGGCGCCAAAAATTGACGCGCGCCGAACGCGTCAATAAAATAATATACCTAAACCAACTATTTTGTAGATAGTGGCAAAGGGTCGATCCCACAAAGATTGGTATTCTTTATAAGGTTTAAAAAAAAAAAGAACAAAAAGGGAAATAGGGGAGAAAATGAATAATATAACTAATCTAAATAACAATAAATTAACGAACAATAAAATAGCTTTGAAAACAATTAATAAAAATACATAGGTCAAGACTTACAAGTTTGGTTCGAATAAAAAATTGAATTTGGTCTTCGATTTATAAAATATGCAATTCAGAAATATCCTAGTGTAGCTATAGAATCGGTAACGTACGCGGTTCCTTGCACTTCCTAATCTCGATAGTCAAGGTATGACGGTGACTATTTCTCTAGTTAATCGTATAACCCAATATTCAAACGCATTGGGTTTAACACGATGACCGCAATGTATTTCGTGAAGGCACTACACCTAGAAAATCGAATCACTAGTGTGTCTGATTTAGCCTAGATTCCTAAAGTATTCAATCGTTCCTAAAAGAGGTCAATTAATTGGTAGGGTCGTTTGCTACTAATGTGGTCTTGTCGCATAAGGACGGATGCTTACGACTCACTAACAAATAAATCAAGGTTTAAACATAAATTTAACCTCAATTATTTAAACAATACCAAAGAAAATAAAATAATAATGAAAAGCAATGAAAATAAAATATATAAATCTCACAAATCCATTAATATGCGCAGTCGAACCTTCCTCGCAGTTTTACCTAGGCCATTAGTTTAGCCTCTAATGGAAAAAAAACACAAAAACAAAAAATAGAAAAGAATGTGAGAGAAGAATAGAATCCCCGCTAGGAGGATAGAAGATGGAAGTCGATCCTTGCTAAATTAAGCCATAAAGTCTTAATCTAAAAAACTACTAAAAATTGGTCTATAGAGGTGAGAGAAACTCCATCTCGTGGGTATCTTTTTGACACGTGCGCCAAGATAAACCTATGGCTGTTGTGAGCTTGAAAACTGGAATCTTAGACACGTGTCAATCTCCAATTGGCTGAGTTTCGGTTTCAGCTAACGTGGCAGTCGCTGATTGGAAGAAGAGGCTGCTGTGGACGTGGGGGGCGAGTCGGGCGTCGACACGTTTCACGCAGCTGCGCGTGGGGAGAAACGCACAGTCGTGCGAAGATATGGGAGGTAGTGCAGTGTGCATCATGAGGACGATCGAGCAGCTGCTGAGCCGAGATAATAGATGCTGCTTGACGTGTAGGAGATCGAGACGTGGTGACAGCTGGGCGAATGAGAAACGGACACGTGGGAGGGACAGGTGGACAAGGAAGCTCGCACGAGTGGACCGAAAATCTTGGAAAGTGCACCAGCATGTGTCTCGAGGAGAATCAAGAGCAGCTGAAGATGAGTGACTTATGTGTGTCCAAATGGTACGTTACTTCAGTTGCTCCTCATCACCAAATCAACTCAGTGCGTGTCTCGAGGCAAATCCTCTGGTATCTGATCACTGCATATAAATACTTCATTCCGCATGAATTTTCGCTACGAATTCAACCGCGCACCCCAAAAATCCTAGCAAAACTCAGGGGGTGCTCCCGTGCCTTCAATGCTCATCAAGTATAACACCTGCAAAAATCTAAGAGACCAAGTTAGGGTTTATTATACATAAAAAAAACTAAAACTAAACTAAAACTAAAATAGATGCAAGAAATAAAAGAAATAAAAACAAAGCTGAGCTGCCCCCAACGAGCGCTTTTCTTTTAAGTCTTTGGTTAGACTTGATGTGATTCATCACGTAATGCCCTCTCCTTTTGAGATATCTACAACAATTGGCGCATCTATAGCTTTGGACAATGAAGCATGCACGCCCTCTTTCAGATTTGGGAGCTCGTTCGGGACCTCTAATTAGGGCTGGCAATTCGTGTCGGTGAGTCGTAAACGTGTCGGTCGTAAACAGGTCATGACTCATATAATGCAAACTCATTACATGACATGTTTATTAATCGTGTTAATCGTTTTCGTGTCTAAGTGGGTAGTGTTAAATATGTCGTGTATTCGTGTCACCCATTTATTAAATATTGTATTTAAAAAATTTTATTTTATTTAAACTTTTATAATTTGGTTACTACTTTTTAAAATATATCTAAATGATTAAATTCGAACAAACATACTAAAATATCCAATAAAATATAATGTAGTTGTATATAGTCGTTAGTTTTACTTTACTTTTTCATTAAAGTCTTTATTACTCTTAATAATAAAGCAAAAATGACTCGTAATAATAACATAAACAAAATTATAAGAATCATCTAAAAAAATATCTAAATTTTACTTTGGTGAAAAGTTTTATTTTTTCTTAATAGATAATTATTAATAAAATCTAAAACATAAATAATATATTAAAAGTAAAATGAATATTTCCTCTCAAATATAAAATAAAATATGATAAAAGATGTTTATAAATAAAATAAATAAATCATGTTATTAACATGCATTCAAATAGGTGAATTTTGTACCAATCTATTTATTATGATATATTTATTATTTATACATTATTCTTTAGTCGTGTTAAGCGAGTCATAAACGAGTTAAGCAGGTTGACATGTTAATGACTCATTTATTAACCGTGTATAAATGTGTTAACATATTTATGACTCAGACCCACTTAAGCCAAACCCACGACATGTTTATTACGTGTTGTGTCGTGTCGTGTTAATCGTTTCATGATCCAAATTGCCAGCCCTACCTCTAACACAAAAAAATGTCAAATCATGATCATCCAACACAAAGGTGTCGGCAGTGTAGAAAATCCGCGAATGCTCCTTTACGTCCACTTCCTTGTAAGGTTTAACGAATATACATGGGAGGGTGGGTGGTTTCACCAACACCAGAGGTTGGTCTTCCTCGTTCTCTTTCTGCGGCTCCTCCGGCCTTTCTGAAATGACTTCAATTTCTTTCTCAACTTCATCATATGTACTATGTGCAATGGTAATGTCTGGCTCATGTGAAGAAACTTCTAATGTTTCCTCTGGTTCACTCAAATACTCGTCCACAATTGAGAACTCATCAGACTCAACACTTTTAGATGTAGCTGCATTCACAGTCTCCTCTAAGTCATAAATTGATTGTGGAGACAACTCTTTCCCACCCATCAAATGCTCAAGTATAGCAGTAACTTGAGTTTCTAAATTTTGCAACCTTAGGTTCATATGTTGCATATTCTCTTACAAGGGCTACTGAGTGGTGCTTTGAGAAAGCCAATCCGAGATCATATCTCTCTCAATGTCTGCGATAGTTCTCCGTTCATGCTGATGATTTTGTTGAAAATGTAGTTCTCTGAAGATCAAGTCATTCATCATGTCTCGTATAGACCTCTTTTCATGTTGAAGAATTTGTGGACTTCGCCTAGACATATAGAAGTTGGGTTGTGATGATGCATGATTGGAACCATGATGATTCATATACTTCGGATAAGGACAAGCATACGTGGGATGAAAGTACTCCCCACGATTTCCAAAAACCCCGTCCTGTTGCACAAAAGATTGCGAGTTAGAAAATTGATGTCCATTATGTGACATACCTACCCCATTCACACCATAATAGTATGAGTCTTCGAATCGACCATAATTATGGGCATAGGAGGCCATTATGGAATTACCTGTAAAAATGTTAGAAACAAGGAACTAGATACGAATTATAAAAAAAACACCAAAGAAAAATAAAAAAAATAAAAAACAAAGAAAGGAAAAAAAATCAATCCCCGGAAACGACGCCAAAAAATTGACGCGTGTCGAATTAATGCGTCAAAATATATAATCCGGATGAGATTACCAATGACCACAAGAACTGTAGTAGTGGCAAGCACGGGGTCGAAGCACGAAGACCAAGTTTTCAACCTAGACTATGAAATTAAATATAACTCGGGGTGTTCACATGAATAATTTCTAATTAACTAAAAACAAGAATAAACATAACAAGTAATATATCAATCAGGGGGGAAACAATCTAAACCATCGGTATCACAAATCTCCACAATTTGGCATAATTTTACATACGGTCATCAATCTAATCAAAGCATTCAATTCACAGTAAATTAGTGTAGCTGTAGACCCGATAACATACGCGAGTCCTCGCACTTCCCTATTTCGATGGTCAAAGTACGACAATGATCATTTCCTAGTCAAACACATAACCCTATACTCAAGTGAATTGAGTTTAATGCGCTGACTGCAATGGACTTTGTAATGGCACTACACCTAGACAACTGGATCATTAGTGTGTCCAGTTTAGCCTAGATCCATATGGTATTCAACTGGTCCCAAAAGGGATTAATCAATTGGTATGATCGGATGCCATTAATGTGGTTTTATTGCCAAAGTACAGGTGCGTACGTGTTTAATCTCAATAGTTCAAACAATATTAAAGGGAATAAAATACTCTGAAAAACAAATTAAATAAATAAATAAATAGATCTCACATATGCGTTTATGCCAAAAAGGGTAATTTGATCCACCACTCTAGTTCAGATTGATGAACTTAACTGGCCATCGTAGTGGTAGACTCCATTAAAATTCAAAAATAATGCCTACAACAATGGTTTGTGAACATAAAAGCCGCTAGAGATGAAGAGAAAATAAGAATGTCGATCCCCTACCAAAACCCTTGCCAAAATTAGGTTTCCAATGCTTATTTATTTCGTTTGTGACACGTGCGCCGAGGACAATCGTGGGGCTGTTTTGAGGTGCAAATAGGTCTCTGCCACGTGTCACAGTGTGATTAGTCAAGAATGCTGGCAGCGGTGACGTGGCGAGCAACGATTAGGCGAGGACTGTTGTGACTGACGTGTTGTGGAGAGGACGTCGCTACATGGCAGCAGCAGGGACGGAGAGGAAGCTCGCGTGAAATAGGCGAAGATGTGGGAGACAGCATCAGTACGAATCCGGAGGCACGTCTGATGGCTGCTGCTGACAAGGAAGTGAAGCTGCTGGACGTGTGACGCGTGGAGAGTGAAGGCGGGTGATGAATGACGAGGTCACTGAATTTATGGGAGATGGTGTCCCATGGATCTCGTGAATGAACCAACAACTGTTGTGCGCGAGTAGCTTGACCATGTCCCTAGTTGCGTCACGTCAACTGCTCCCATCACCAAATCAAGTGTGCAGTGTGTATTTCGAGGCAAATCTTCTGACATCTGATCACTGCATATAAATACTCGATTCCACGTGATTTTTCGCCACGAATTTAACCGCGCACTCCAATAATCTTGAAAATGAAAAATAAATGCAATTAGGCTAGTATTTTGGAGACTTAAACATAATATATATAAAATAAACTATATATAATATAAATAATTAATGACTTATCACCTGCACAACCCCTTACTGAGAAGATGTCTCTGCGCTCTTATTTTCAGTCTCGCCATACCTTAAGACAAACTAAAATGCTACTATAGTCCCTCAAAAACAATTATTCGGTAAACAGATCAAATAAGGAGAAAAACAATTCAATTACAAAAGTGTCGATTTTACATTACTGACACTAATAAGAATGACTTCGGTTTAAAGTATCCAACACCTCTTTATTGATGTCAGTGTGTTCTAACCGAAACCAAAGAAGACATTACGACTTAACTAATCCGACACCTTCTAAAGCCTATCGGTTCAACATGACCAACACCTATCACATGGTATCGGCTCTGAGCGACTGACTAGTACGGGATACCCAGAACCTTATCTCAGAAACCCTACCTTATTACACCCAATCAATTGCCATAAAAATATATCCAAACGACGCGTAACATCATGAGGAACAAAACCCACAAGCTTAGAGTGTCAAAAACTTACACAATCAGGCGCGGTAAGCCAAACAACGCAACGGTGGTCCTTCGTTCCTGGTACTCGGTCGACGGCGAATATGCAGAGGTTCGAGTCCAATACAACCTTACACGACCTCATTGACCATTATAGAAGACAAATCTATGGTTCTTTTCTGGGTTTTGGGCAGGTTCGATTTGGGGTATGAATGTGTGAAACGACTTGGGGTGATGTTTTTTTCTTGGTTGAAGACATGGGTATTCTTGGGATTTCAAAAAAAAAGTGGTGTCTGTTTTGTAAAAAAATTTAAAAATGTGGTACGTTGAAGTAATGGGGTCTGTTTAGTCGCTCCCAAAATAAAACATATATTAGAAATACCTGGTGAATCTCATATTAACTAAATCTTCCTATTTTGCTAGTTAATATTAATCTGGTCACTCATGAAATCCACAATTGCAGCTATATATATTAAGTCATCTACTTTTACAAACTAAAAATTAAAACCACTCCACTCAAACTCCATTCTATTTTCTTAAAACAACCAAACTCATTTCCTCAACCATCCCTCTGTGTATTTATTTAGCTTAATTTTGTGTAGTATCACTTAATAAGAGAATACCAATATATATATATATATATAGACACACACACATTAAGTCATCTACTTCTACAAACTAAAAATTAAAACCACTCCACTCAAACTCCATTCTATTTTCTTAAAACAACCAAACCCATTTCCTCAACCATCCCTCTGTGTATTTATTTAGCTTAATTTTGTGTAGTAATCACTTAATAAGAGAATACCAACAGGCCCTGCTCAACCAGCCTGATCTATAATCAATTTCTTCCATGACAAAGTCATTCATGAATCTTTTGATGTTGTTTTTATTTACCATCAACATCTCATTTGCTAGAATTCTCAACTCTCATCATGAATCCCCATCTCATCATCCTCTCACCTTCTTAATGCAAAACACTCTTCGCAGCAGCACTGCCACCCACATTTCCGAACCCACATCTCCACATCAATCCAGCCCCATTGAACCTTTCATCCCCGGATCGTCATCGTCGCCAATGCCACCACCGTCCTCGACATCATCCCAAATTCAAACTCTTGCTCTATCTGATATTAGGATGCCATTTCCAGCTTTGGCAACTCTTCAAGGATTGACACTAGGCACTGTGACTCCCATTGATGAGATGCTAATAGAGGGAACGTCGTTGCTTTCTGGTTCCTCATCACTTGTTTGGAAAGTGAAGGGAGTGTGTGTCGCAGACTCAGAAGACACAAACAGCCACATGATCGCCATAAACGTGTTGTTTTCCAGTGGTGATTATAAGGATGGGTTGAAAATGTTTGGGGTTGTTCATCAACTTGTTGTTTCTGAGTTTCACATGGCAGTTATTGGAGGGACTGGAAAGTATGTTGGTGCAAACGGATATGCCACTATCAAAGCAGTGACTGACGGCAAAAAGGACAGTGGCATCGACAATGTTAAGAACTTCCTCATTTTCACCATATATATCAGTTAAATGGATAGATTCATCAATGAGATCTAGGATAAACCAAGCTCTTTGGAAGTTTACTTCCGGACTAAAAATTTCAACTGTAGTACATGAAAGTTTATGAACGTTCAACTTACTGTTTTGTTACTCGATTGCACATATAATAAGCTCAATGGTAAAGGGAATGCCCGATGTATCTTCTTCCAGTGATTTCGTCAAACACTTTTTATTTAGCAATTCCTTTGATCTGGTTCATAAAACTGTAATGAGAACAATAAAGAATATACGCTATCTCTGAAAGTGAAAAACTACAAAGGATATTAATAGACCAACACAAAAAACACAAACAGTAGATCATATTGTCCTCCCTAATGCGATACTCACGGCAAATGAGATTTCATAATATAATCAAATAGAAATTTCAGTTATTGTTCATCACTTAGCCTCACTTTCTTGCATGCATCTAAGTACAAAGTGGATGTCCAGGCGAGCCAGACTATTCCCACGAGGCTTGGCATAATCGGTCTGGGCGTATCCCAGTGGCCCGAGCGAACTTACCACACCGGGGAATCGAAACCGAAGTTGTGCACTTAACTCACACAACCCCGCCTTCGACCTTACCGTTGTGGCAACCCGAACGGGTGAAATTTTACAGTTTTATAAATTGAGTGGGCAAAATGCAATAACAATCAAACCAGATAAAGAAACTGCTAATACATTCTACTAAACTAAAAGCAATCATAATTTGCAAATGTGGAAACGCAACAAATCTCCAGATTAAATAATAGATTTTTCTTAATCAATCCCTTCAATTGTTTTTTGGGTGGGTTGCATTGGAAGCTGTGATAGTGCTAACATCCAAAGGTCCCTCCTCTACTTTTAGAAGACAAACATATCAAGATCAACCAACAAACATTTTTTATAACAGACAATTAGAACTATAAATGCTGAGTGCATGTCTGCATGAAACGTGACAGATCATGGAATACAAATCCTTTCATATCATAAAGTAAGTTATAAGGCTGATTACTGATCCACACAAGAACTTCTACATAGTTGCAGAGACGAACTTAAATTCCAGACACATTGTTATCACAAAGAGAGGTAGACTGTGAACTCTAGCTGAGTCTCCAACCCATCAGTAGAATGCTCATTAGAAGAATGAATGGTTTTCACTGAGGCAAACCCCTTGGCATCCACATACTTTCCTGTGCCTCCCATGATAGCTAACTGAGAATCTGAAACCGCAGTCCGGAATACACCAAAGAAGTTGAGGCTGTCGACGTACTGTATACTCTCAAACATTGCAGTGAACGCCATTGTATAGCATGTTCCATCAATAGAGGTTGAAAAGTAGAACCCTTGCGCCTTCCCCAGAACTCCTGAACCAACCGATTGCCCTTCACTCAGCTCAGCATCTATCACAGCCATATTTCCAGTCTTAAGCTCTGGGATTCCTGCTCCGGAAGGCAGCTGAGCGCCATTAAAAAGTGGAACCCCACTGTTGCTGACAACTGCGCCGTTGCTGTTGGTGACTGGACCCCTATTGTTTACTGGAACCGCAGCTTCATCTGGCTTTGCTAATGGGACTTGGCTATTAACAGTAGGGTTGGTCGTAATCCCGGTCACGGCTAAAGCAGAAGGGTTGGAGCCTCCAGTAACGTGATGCATGAAAAAGGTCAGAGTGTGGGGAGGATCTGCAGTAGCCACTGTAGCACTAGCACCTGCAGCAGGACCAACATTTGGTGTGACCACTGGAACCACAGGTGGAGAAGTAGGCGTCCCTGTGATTGGAGCTGGTGCTGGTGGACCTGCTGGTGTGACCGCAGGAGCTTCATCGGAGTCGCCGAGTTCATCAATTGGAGTGGATACAGTTGGAGCTGAATTAGCTGCAGGTGTTTCACTAAGATTAGATGCCTGATCAGATGAAGCAATGGGGGTTTGTGGTAGTCCTTCATCAAGATTTCGAGCTGAAAAAGCACATGTGAAGCAAAGGGTCAGGAATAGGAACGAGGATAGAGATTTCAACGTTGGTAGAATGACAATCATGGGAGTTCCCATTGATTTGGTGTGCCTTCTGAGGGAGAAGAGACAGTAGATGAAGATTAACTGGTCAGTTTCAGAATTGATGTTCCTCTTCTTTAGACTGAACGGCGACAGTTAAGAGAAACTTGAATTTGCATAAATAGAGGATTGGATACATAATTGTTACATGAGCAGCTTAGCTGCTCCAATTTTTGGGATTCAAATACTTACCTTCTGTATGGTGTGTCAGTTGTAAACCTAAACCAATACCTAAACCAATAAGATTATAAAGTTCATACGGATGGTTGAAAGTATAAAGATCAGCAACATGCTTGAACCTGCAGTAATAAGCTCAACGAGTACACTAACATTTTTTTTTTTTTTTTTTTTTTTTTTTTTTTTTTTTTTTTTAGAAACCTTCTTTACACCACCCCAGCAACAACCAATGTTCCCATTTAAGGAGACTCGAACTCTCAACCACATAGGTGAGTGAACACCAAATCTGTTGTATCAATTAGTTGGTAACATGCACATTAAGAGCATCTCCAATGGGGATGCGGAATGGGGGTGGATGTGTGCCACCTACAATAGAATAGACACTCCAATCAAAAAACTCTCTCTAATGGTAATGTGGATTAACACTATCGAGATGATGTGAGACCATACAAAGCTTTGTAATTTACAAAGCAAAATGGGTTGAGAAGAGTCCACAAACCCCATAGGTTGGTTTCAGTGTACACTTCTTCAACCAAATGACCATTTAAGAAAGCATTATTGATGTCGATTTGTCTCAAAGACCAATTAAACTGGACAACCAATGACAAAATAATTCTGATGGTTGATGACTTCACAACAGGACTATAGGTCTCATCAAAATCTATACCGGGTACTTGTTTAAACCCTTTGGCCACTAATCTAGCCTTGTATCGATTGATTGACCCATCAGAATTCTTCTTGACAGAAAAAATCCATTTATTTCCCACAATGTTCTGATTATCAGAAGGAGAAACAAGAGACCAAGTTCCAGTTTGCATAAGAGCCTGATATTCCTTCTCCATGGCTGCCTTCCAATGAGGAAGTTTAAGTGCAGCAGCCACTGATTGAGGAATATCACTCTCATGATCAAAATTACTGGCTACAAAAACTTTCTTTAAGTTGATCCCATCTTTGGCTCTAGTTATCATTGGGTGTGTATTAGATGGAACCTGAACACCATGCTGAACTTCCTGATCATGAAATGCATGTGTTGTTGATGGCATTGACTCATTAGTAGACTCATGTAACTGAGAAGAACCAGATGGAGATGCACAATGAGGAGACTCGAGATACAATTCCTGATCGAGGAGCAAGACACTGATTTGGAACCAACAGTGGAAAAGTAGTAGGCAACTCAGTAGATGAAGATGGTGTTGACTGTTTGCTAGTAGAAAATAGGGAATCATACGGAAAGTCATTTTCATGAAACACCACATTTCGAGTAATATAAACTCTACCAGAAGGACTTAAACACTTGTATCCTTTGTGCTGACTACTGTACCCCAAAAACACACACTTCTCAGATCGAAATTGATATTTGTGTTTATTGTAGGGGCGTAAGTAAGGAAAACAGCCACAACCAAACACTCTTAGAATACTGTAATCTGGTGGAGTATGAAACAGCTTTTCATATGGAGACAAGCCATGCAAAGTTATGGTAGGAAGTCTATTTATGAGAAACACTACTGTGGCACATGCATCCCACCAGAATTTCAATGGTAACTTGCCATGAGCTAGTAAAGTAAGACTCATCTCTCTGATATGCCGATGCTTACGTTCAAACTCTACCATTTTGTTCATGAATATGAGGACATGGATCTTGAAAAATAATGCCACAAGAGTCAAAACAGATGGAAAGAGCGATACTCTCCTCCCCAAACTCTTGAACTCTTTTGATAGAGTACCAAACTGATTTTCAACTAATGACTTAAAATGCATAAATGCTTGCAATGCATCGATTTCACTTTAAAGGATACAACCAAGTAAATCTCGTCGAATCATCGATAAAATGTATGTAGTAGTTGAAACCACTCTTCGAGAAGTAATCGGTGCAGACCCCACAGATCAAGAGTATGAATTAAGTCCAAAACAGCTTTTGACATTTTACTCGATGATCGAAAAAAGTACTATTTCTAGAGGTGCTTGGTGCGATAGAAAATATAAAAAACCAAATAAAAAATACAAAAAAGCTACGAACTACAATACTTTGCATTTTCTACTTTGCGTTTTCTAGTTTCGTTTTGTATACTTTCGATTTTTTTTTATTTTGTTTACTTTTTTTGTACTTATCATATATATATATATAAGATAAATACAAATAAATTTTAGAAAAAAAGATAAATACAAACAATGCTATTTCTTGAACGTTGCCTGATATATATAAATAGCAATCAAATTTTATAAATATACTATTTGTATAATCGTTTAATGCTTACCAAAAAATATAATCTTTTAATACTTACTAAAAAAAAATTAATCCTTTAATAATTATTGAATTCAAAAAAAAAATTGTCACCTCATGGATAGAGGGTGCAATCCAAATTACCCATTAGAGAATATTTTAAACATTGAATGTGTATTTATGTCAACTAGATTGGACATCCTCTCCACATTGATGATGTGGCAAAAATCCACAGCCACAATCCACATTTACCATTGGAGATGCTATAATACTAAGAGTAAATATGTCAAGATGGCTCTGATTCTATTGGAACATTGCCTCTTAATGGGTAATTAATTAGAATTTGGTACTTATATGTAATGCTAAGCATAATACTAATAATCTAAAATGTAAATCCTTGAACATTCAGATTATAGAAGTTATAGGGTCCATGGCTGTATATACGTAGTCATTGCAACCACCTAAAATTACAAAGAAAACTAAATTTGGTTATCATTGTATTTATTAGAAAATTCATTTTTTCTACGTTCTTGAAGTAATAATCCTTTGTTCATATGTTCATTGTGCATCAAGCTCCTCAAGAAGTTCCTTTCATTCTATCCTTAATTGATGTTTTACCTCTATTAATTGATCTTATCATCATCTCAAAAATAGTAACATTCACAGGTTTGCTTCTGTCATATGATATAGGTATGTATATAGATACCCATAACTATTTATAAACTAAAGGTAACAATCAACTTTGATAAATTATTTATTTATACTCTACCCTGTACTGGTCCTCAAACATTTCTTCAACTTTTTGCTATTGCATTAACTCTCTCATTAATTTTAAAAGCGAAATTGTTTAAATTATCAGAGCAAAACAAAATGCCTTATGGGAATTTAATCTATAATATGCTTACTACATTTCTTAATAAAGAAAAGTAAATGCTATAAAGACTACAAAGTTATCTTTGAGCATTTGGTAATTTACCTTGGTATGCAAATGCAACACTGGAACTTGCTGACAGTTGCCGTCCCATGAAACATGCATTACAATTGAACCTGTTGGACAGTCGACGGGACTATATTTAGATACATGAAACTTGAAGACGAGCTCTTAGTCCTCAAACTTCTCATGTAATGTGTATTACAAACAAACCTCTTGGAGAGTGAAATAGACAGGATTAAGATACATGAAACTTTCTGCACAAGCTCTTATGACTTTCCCTCTAAATTCTCTTTTTCTCTACTGACGGTTATAAGTTATGGAATGTTGAACGACAGTTCTGTTGCTATACAATCTCATGGTAGCGTCTAGATCTTCGGCACTGCAACTCCCTGTTTTCTCCTTTTTATCGTACGATTGAAGATGATAATTACTCAATACACGCAGTGCAGCTTGAGCTCAGTCATCAACAATGACTAGTTTAGATAGTAGTAACAATGCATGAGTATCTTCTGCCTTGCACACATTCCTTGTCAAAGCTTCCCAAGCCTCCGAATTGAATTCCTTTTTTCTCCTCTCCATCTCCTCCAAAACAAAGCAAGGATCAGCCAATTTTCCCATTTCACAGAACCCAAAAATTAAAGAACAAAATGTGTCTACTCGCAGGCAGTGTCCACTCGTCAACATAGCATTCGAAACCCTTAATCCTCTCTCAAAATCTTCAATTCTGCAAAACCCGTCAGCCATCATTCTGTACGTTGCCGAATTAGGTTGACAGCCTGCAACCTGCATTTCAACCAAGAACTTGTACGCATCTGTAGCTCTCCCTTCCTCGCACAAATAATTTATAAATGAAGGTTTTAATGCAAATAGGAATTAAAAGTATTTGCGGAAGCATACCTTTGTCCTATTTCTTGTTGTGTGGTCTCCGGTCTTTTCCACAGCCCAAAAGTTTTGAAGAAACACTATGGGAGAACTCTTTTTCACACAATTGCCAAAAGCCTTAAAAAACATAAATCACACTAAGTGATTTATTATCCTATCAATTTTGGGACTTCCCAACATATCAGGATTGTTGGGATTTAGAGATATCTACTAGTTATCAAAAACATTATCTTTTCATCTATGTTAAACGTGGCCCACGTGGCCAACATCTCCCACTCGCACATCGTGTGTAGACTTTTTGTCGGGTCGGGTCGATCACACACATGGGCGCCCCGTGTTTTGATAACATAGATATCTCCCACTCGCACATCGTGTGTGAAAAAAAATATGTAGTTCTCTATTGACAGTGTTTCATTGTAACTAATGAGCCGTGCGACCGTGAGATAACCTGCAAGCGGGAGCTCTACACTAGCAACTCAATTAGAGTCAGCATAAAGACATCTACCCTTTAAAAAAATATATATATCTCACTTTGCCTTAGATGCATATAGTCATGTATATTCAAAACATTTTCTAACCCCTTTTAAGAGCAATATTTGAACCTTAAATTCATAGCATTATATTCTAACTAATATTGCCATCCAATTGATGCAACACCAGTGTCGCGACATAGAATATAAAATGAAATGACGTGATTCCATATGATCTTTCTTTGCCCTCCCACTACTTAGTTTATAATCAGCTGCTTTCCTAATGTAACACCTTTAGATCGAATCATACTTGACCATAGGTAACTCACTAAAGTAGCAAACACTAATTCCTTACTTCATAGTGTAGTCAAAAGTCATAAGGGCAATTCAGGAAGTCTCAACTACATAAGAACTTCTTTTAATTAGACTCATACAGTGAGGATCCAGGGATTTACTATCTACTCACTTCTAAGTGGTCGCAAAACACATGTAATTCTTTACATGTCACAATTGAGCAACCCTTAATAAGAGTGTATGCATTTCTCTAAATACACTTATGCATATCTTAGTTCAGTCACTCTCAAAGCGCCTAACCTGAAATCTGTGTAGCTCGCCATTATGAGGCGCCAATCATTAGATCTCGCATCTGGCTTTTATTCACAGGCTTAATAGATAGTGGGAAATCTATTACGGTCTTGCAGAAATGACCTCATCTTGACTCCTATCAAGGCGACATTTATCAAATAAGTTTTAATGTCCCATCTCTGCGCTACTACTAGCGCCAAAGGCGATTGCTTGTAGGAGAAAGTCAATCAGTGCCTGTTGCATACTTCCAGTCAATAATGACTTCTATCAAAGCAAGAAATAACAAATTTCATATAAAGCTTATTTATTGAATCGAAATAAGAAGTTATAACTTATGAATTACATTCTTCGCAATCTCAAGTATCTACTTTCAACTTTTGCGCAGGTATATGTTATCATATAACTTCTTTTCTTGCTTTGAAATCATTCACAAAGTTTTACTTTGCGTTAATATGTTTTGTCTTTCCATGATACTTCATATTTATTGCACAAGCTATAGTTGTTTGACTATCAGTAAATATAGTCATACATTTCAATGAATTTTTTGATAAGCATGCGCATTAAGAAACGTCTAAGCCATATAGCCTCTTGAACAATAGCAATGCAGGTGAATAACTCAACCAAAACAAAAATATTTTGCTTTTTACTGCATCATGAAACTGCACAATTATTCAATAAGAAAAACATATCCTGAAGTTGATTTGTGTTCATTTAGATTGCCGCTCCAATCAGCATTAGTGTACCCAAGTAACTGCAAATCATTACTTTGGTAACACAAACACAAATTCATAGTGCCTTTCAAATACCTCAAGATCCTTTTCACTGCTTTCCAATGAGCTTGACCAGGATTTGATTGATATCTGTTAACTAAACCAACGGCGTAGCATATATCGGGACGAGTACATGCCATTGCGTACATTAAACTTCCAATTGCACTTGCATATGAGACATTGGACATTTTTTCTTTCTCAATTGGAGTTTTTGGGCACATTTCCGTGCTTAAGATTTCACCTTTAGCAATTGGAGTGTCAATGGGGTTACAATTTTTCATTTTGAATCGTTCAAGGATATTCTTAATTTATTGTTCTTGCGATAAATCAAGAATTCTTTTAGAACGATTCCTATGAATCTTCACACCCAGTATGAAGTTTGCTTCACCCATGTCCTTCATATCAAAATTAGAGGACAACCATTCTTTAATGGTGACAACATAATCAATGTTCCAGCTAAAAGTATATCGTTCACATATAAGGATAATATCACAAACTGATGATCTGAATGTTTGAAACATACATAATGATCTTCATCAATCATATTAAATCCAAAAGAAGTTATGACTTGATGAAATCTTAAATACCGTTGTTTAAAGATTGTTTAATACCATATATTGAATTTTTGAGCTCGCATACTTTGTGCTTTTATCCTTTTATAACAAAACCTATTGGTTGTCGCATATATATGTCTTCATTCAATTCTCTATTCAGAAAAACAATTTTTACATTCATTTGACGTGATTCTAAAACCATATGTGCAACAATAGCAAGTAATAGACGAATTGAGACAAACCTTCCAGCTAGTGAAAAAAGTTTCCTCGTAATCTATTCCTTCTTGTTGTGTAAATCCCTTAGCCACTAAACGTGCTTTAAATCTTTCAATTGATCCATCTGCCTGACATTTGATCTTGAGAACCCATTTATTTTCAATTGGTCTACATCCAGGAGGTAGATCAACCAAGTCCTAGATATGGTTAGATTTCATAGACTCCATTTCTTCATCCATTGCTTTTAGCCAATGTTCCTTAGCCGAAGATGATAAAGCCACATTAACATTACGCGACTCATTTTCATCATGCAGAGCAATCATAAAAGCATGACCCTCAATTTCAAAACGTCTTCGAGGCACACTTTGATGACCGCTTCTACGCAATTCTTCTGTATTTGAAGCATCTATTGCAATGTAACTCCCACTAGAATCAAGAATAGGAGCCAAATCTGGATTAGTCTCAACCGCATTTGAATCTAGTTCTGGGATTGTATTCTCTGAATCATCGTCAACTTCATAGAAAGTTAAGATCTCTTATTGCTTCATTTTTGCTAGGAAACTCATTTTCTAAAAAAATGTGGCATCTCTTGATTCAAATTCAATAAAACTACCATCTGGTTATTCACCAATGAACACAAACCCTTTTGATTATTCGGAATATCTAACAAAAAATAGATTCCTTTCCCCTTGGTCCCAATTTTCCATATTTATTGGATGCAGACTGAACATATGTTGCGCAACCCCAAAGGCGCAAATTTATGAGATTGAGATTTCTCCCAATCCACAGGGTATATGGTGTGGAAGCTACTAATTTTGACGGTAGTAGATTTAGTACATGAGCTGCGGTTAGCGATGCCTCTCCCAATATGAAATTGGAAGGCTCGCTTGTGCCATCATAGATCAAACCATATATATCTAATAAAGTTCGATTACGCCTTTCTGCAACACCATTTTGGTTCGGAGTGTCAGGGATGGTTAGCTATCTAGCAATCCCTTTTTCATCACAATATTCTTTAAATTGATCTGATAAGTACTCACGTCCTCGGTCAGTTCTCAACATTTTGACACGTTTTTGTAATTGATTTTCAACCAGAGTTACATATCTTTTGAAGCAATCAAACTTTTCTTTTTTATGTGAGATCAGAAAAACTTGACCAAAACGCGAGTAAAATCATCTATAAATGTGATGAAATATGATGCACCATGTCGCGCTTTAACACTCATTGGACTACATATGTATAAATGTACTAATTACAATGGATTATCAGCTCTTACAGCTATTTCGAATGGTTTTCTAGTTATTTTTCCAGCTAGACAATGTGTACAAATAGGCAAGTCAACTTTTGCGAGTGAGCCAAGAAGGCCTTATTTAGCAAGTCTATTCTTTCGATCTTGTCTTATATGACCTAATCTAGCATGCCATACATTTGCATCTAAATTAACAGAGATTGAAGATGCAGAAATGATGGCCAAGTTGATACTATAATAGATGAAAACCCACACCAAGATAGAAATGTAAACTATACACACAATATTAAATTCTAGAAGTTAAAGAGGCATTGAAAAGAATGAAAATAGGGAAAGCAAGTGGCCCATATGAAATACCCATAGAGGTTTAGAAATGCTTAGGAGAAATTGAATTGACTTGGTTAAAAAAACTTATCAATAAAATTCTAAAATCAAAACAGATGCCAATGAATTGGAGAAGAAGCATGCTTGTGCCAATCTTCAAAAACAAAGGAGACATTCAAAGTTGCTCAAACTACCAGGAAATTAAACTTATAAGTCACACTATGAAACTTTGGGAGAGGATAATTGACAATAGGCTAAAGAGAGAAATAACAATATCAGAGAACCAATTTGGCTTCATGCTTGGGAGGTCAACTATGGAGGCGATTTTCCTTGTAAGACGATTGATAGAAAAATATAGATAAAAGAAAAAAGATCCTCATATGATATTCGTAGATTTAGAAAAAACATATGATAGGGTACCTAGAGATGTTCTTTGGTGGGTTCTAGAAAGAAAATGAGTGCATGCTAGATACATAGACACTATTAAGGATATGTATGATGGAGTAGTAACGAGTATAAAGACATTCGAAGGAGCTACAAATTTTTTTTCCATTACGATAGGACTACATCAAGGATTAACTTTAAGCCCATATCTATTTTACTTTAGTTATGTATGAACTAACTAGACATATTCAAGAGGATATACCATGGTGTATGCTATTTGCAGATGATATTGTCTTAGTGGATGAAACAAAAGATGAAGTTAATAGGAAATTAGAACTCTGGAGGAATACATTAGAATCTAAAGGCTTTAAGTTGAGTAGGAAGAAAACCGAATGCATGCACTGTGAGTTTAGAAACACTAGACATCGAGATGATGAAGTGGTAAAATTAGGGAAGTAGAAGTTCATAAGGTGAACCACTTTAGATACCTAGGATCAATCATACAAAATGATGGTAATATTGAGAATGATGTCAGACATAGAATTCAAGCTGGATGGAAGAAATGATGGAGTGCAACAGGGGTGATTTGTGATCGAAATGTTCCTACTAAGTTAAAAGGAAAATTTTATAAGACCGCAATTAGGCCAGCTATGCTCTATGGAAGTGAATGTTGGGCGGTAAAGCAACAACAATTACATAAAATGAACGTAGCAGAAATGAAGATGCTTAGGTGGATGTGTGGTAAAACTCGTAAAGATAGAATAAGAAATATAGAAATTCAAAGATAAGTCGGAGTAGCACCAATTGATACAAAGATTAGGGAAGGGCGGTTGCGGTGGTTTGGTCACCTGCAAAGATGACCTACAAATGCCCCACTAGAAAACTAGACTCAATAGAAACTGTAGAAATTCGACGAGGTAGAGGTAGACCAAAATTAACATGGGATGCATTAATTAGGGGGATTTGAATTGTTTGGAAAGCTCACCATCAATTGCATTTAATCGAGCACAATGAAAAAGTTTGATCCATTTAGTTGAACCTAATTAATTTGGGACTGAGGCTATGTTGTTGTTGAAGATGCAGAAATGGGAAAACAACCATTATTATCATCAATTTTAACATCGCCTTCGATGTCCAAAATAATAAAACAATTAGACAGGTATCCAAAATCATAAAGTGTGGTGTTCAAAAACATAGTGACACCATTGTTATCGAAGTTCAAACTGAAACCTAAACATATAAGGACTACTACTGAGACTAAGTTTTGCCTTATTTCAGGGGCGTATAGGACATCATGAAGAAGTAGTGTGCACCCGTTGTGTAGCTTTAATTGACAAGTGCCAATTCCTTGAACAGCTACACGCGAGTTATTTCCAACCTATATCCATTATGCTCCCACTGGAATGCGGCGATACTCAACGAAAGCCCCGCGATATTTCGCTACATGGTTTGTTGCTCCTCAATCAATAATCCACAAAGGATTAGAGTCAACAAATAAAACATTGCTAAACATAAAGCAATTGTGAGATGCATTAAAAGAAAACACCTGATATTTTCTTGGTTCAGGACATTCCCTTGCAAAATGTCCTTTTTGTCCACAGTTATGACATGTCATCTCTTTCTTGTCCTTCTTTTTGCCACCTCGCTTGCGATTGACATTTTTCGGTTTCAAATAGTGATCATTCATGTGTTTGCCTTTTTTTAGCAGCTTTTCTCGCTTGCTAATAACCTATAGATTTTGAAGAAGAGTTTTGGGTACTTGATAGCTCAATCATAGCCTGATTGGAAGTTTTAGTTGCTGTCAAGCACTTTCCATCCAATTCTGCATGACAAGATATTTTGAGATTATCAAACATGATAATTAGTTCATGCAACCTTGTTGCATATATTAACTCAAATCTATTCTTTAAGGCAATCCAAAAATAACAACTAATTGATCATTTCCGATTCCAGTATCATACCTTTTTCAAAATCACTTTTTAGATCATTTTGCGATATAGCTCCACATTTCACGATCCGTATCAAGACATCTTGCTCAAAATCACTTTTTAGATCATTTTGCAGATAGCTCAGCAACGTTATGCGAGCAATGCAATTCTTGCAATTCCACATTCGAAATGCTTCACGATCTTTTTTATGTTTAGCAGTCATACCGACCTCAGACTTCATGGTCACTTGATCAAGAGTCTCTAAGACATCTTGCTCCTTGAGGATGCATTGCATCTTTCGATGCCAAATGTCATAATTTTCCTCATTGAGTTCTTTGACATTGTTTAGTTTAGCAATTATACTTTTAGTGGTTGAAGCCATGGATTCTAAAGACAAAAACATTATAATTAGATTGATCATTCAATTTATAACCAATCACTTTATTTTTCGTTGAATTTAATTTAAATAATAAATCATAATTAATGGGTATAAGATCGAAAGCTCGCTATGCTTACAATCATCACTTATACTTAAAGTAATTCGCATAAATTTTATTTCTCACTTTATGTCATTTATCAATTTTTAATGCAAAGTGAAATAATATAACCTTTACAATAATAGAAATGCACATCAATTGCAATTATTTTGGTGGATATGAACTTAAGACAATGCTACTTTTAAATTCCTCTATCAATTTGGTATTATGTTATCAATAAGTTCATAAAAGAAATTTCTTTAATAAAAATTATTGAGAAAAATTCCTTCAAAATGAATTCCACCGTGAATTTTTTTTTTAAGGAACCTTGAGGGAGCTTAGTAGCATTTAACCTCATTTCCTATGGCTCACCTAGGACGTGTGTGGGTAAAGAAGCTAGTCCCTTCACATCATCACCCGGATGTGAAGAAAAATGAGCAAGGGTTCCCACACAAAGGACGGGTGTGGGTAAAGAAGCTAGTTCAAAACAAACACGAAAACAAAAACAAAATCATAGATACGATACTAGATCTTTTAGACAAAATAGAAATAGAAAAGGAAAACAAATACAAAGGGGGGAAAAATTCTTTTAAGAACATGGAACATAGGAACACTTACGGGAAGTCTATAGAACTAGTAGATACCATGATTAGAAAGAGAGTCAATATTGCTTGCCTCCAAGAGACAAAATGGGTAGGAGAAAATAGTAGAGAAATAGGAAGCACATGGTTTAAATTGTGGTACAATGGCAAAGACAGAAAATGCAATGGAGTAGGAATTGTGGTGGATAATGATTATAAGGATAAGGTCGTAGAGGTTAAAAGAATGGGGGATAGATTGATTCTAGTTAAATTAATTATTGGAGACGAAAAAATTAACATACTTAGCGCCTATGCACCACAAGTAGGATTAAGCGAGAGCATCAAACGCAAGTTTTGGGACGATATGGATGGATTTATGCAAAGTATACCATTAGATGAAAAAGCTTTTATTGGAGAAAATTTAAATGGGCATGTCGGGGCAAGTAATGATGGGTTTGAGAGAGTTCATGGAGGTTTTGGTTACGATAATAGAAATGAAGAAGGAGAATCAACATTAGAATTTACTTCAAAGATACGATCTTGTCTTAGCAAATACTAGTTTTAGGAAGAGGGAGTCGCATATAATTACTTTTAGTAGTGGTCATAACAAGAGTCAAATAGATTTTCTTTTAACAAGAAAAATAGATAGAAAAATATGTAGAGACGCAAAGTAATACTTGATGAAGCACTTACTACCAACATAAGTTAGTAGTACTTGATATTAAGCTAACACGACGACATAATATGAATAAAAGAGTTAGAGGCCCTAGAATAAAGTGGTGGAACATAAAACATAGTAAACAAGTAGAGTTTAGAGAAAAACTACTAAAGGAAAATGTTTGGAATCTTGACTTAGATGCTAATACAATGTGGCTAGAAATGAGTAGTTGCATAAGGAGAGTGTGATCAAACGTATTAGGTATATCTAAAGGCTTGGAACCACCAAAGAAGGAAACATGATGGTGGAACGAGGAGGTCCAACGAGCAATTAAGACTAAAAGAGAGATGTATATGAAAATACCTAAGTGTCAAGATGAAGATGTGTACAATCAATATACAGAAGCTAGAAAACAAGCTAAAAAAATAGTTAGTCAAGCTAAAACAAATTTCATGGAAGATCTATATATAAGGTTAGGTAATAGAGATGAAATATATATATATATATATATATATATATATATAGTCTAGCCAAATTAAGAGATAAAAGAAACAAGTCCTAAGTCATGTAAGATGTATTAAAAACGAAAATCAAATTGTTTTAATGCGCGAAGATGATATTAAGGAGAGATGGAGAAGTTACTTGATAGTTTATTTAATAATGGCCAAGTTGATACTATAATAGATGAAAACTCACACCAAGAAAGAAATGTAAACTATACACGCAATATTAGAATTGTAGAAGCTAAATAGGCATTGAAAAGAATGAAAATAGGAAAACATGTGGCCCATATGAAATACCCATAGAGGTTTGGAAATGCTTAGGGAAATTGGATTAACTTGGTTAACAAAACTTTTCATAAAATTTTAAAATCAAAACGGATGCCAATGGATTGAGAAGAATCACGCTTGTGCCAATCTTCAAAAATAAAGGAGACATTCAAAGTTGCTCAAACTATCGGGAATTAAATTTATGAGTCACACTATGAAACTTTGGGAGATGATAATTGACAATAGGCTAAGGAGAGAAACAACAATATCAGAGAACCAATTTCGTTTCATGCCTGGGAGGTCAACGATGGAGCCGATTTTCCTTGTAAGACGATTGTTAGACAAATATAGAGAAAAGAAAAAAGATCTTCATATGGTATTCGTAGATTTAGAAAAAACATATGATAGGGTCCCTAGAGATGTTCTTTGGTGGGTTCTAGAAAGAAAAAGAGTGTATGCTAGATACATAGACACTATTAAGGATATGTATGATGGAGTAGTAACGAGTATAAAGACATTTGAAGGAGCTACAAAAGAATTTTCCATTACGATAGGACTACATCAAGGATCGGCTTTAAGCCCATATTTATTTACTTTAGTTATGGATGAACTAACTAGACATATTCAAGAGGATATACCATGGTGTATATTTGCATATGATATTGTCTTAGTGGATGAAACAAAAGATGGAGTGAATAGGGAATTAGAACTCCGGAGGAATACATTAGAATATAAAGGCTTTAAGTTGAGTAGGACGAAAACCGAATACATGTACTGTGAGTTTAGAAACAGTAGACATCGAGATGACGAAGTGATAAAATTAGGGGAAGTAGAAGTTCCTAGGTAAACCACTTTAGATACCTAGGATCAATCATACAAAATGATGGTAACATTGAGAATGATGTCACACATATAATTCAAGCTGGACGGAAGAAATAATGGAGTGCAACAGGGGTGATTTGTGATCGAAATGTTCCTACTAAGTTAAAAGTAGAATTTTATAGGACCGCAATTAGGCCACTATGCTCTATGGAAGTGAATGTTGGGCGGTAAAGCAACAACAATTAACATAAAATGAACGTAGCAGAAATGATGATGCTTAGGTGGATGTGTGGTAAAACTCGTAAATATAGAATAAGAAGTATAGAAATTCAAAGACAAGTAGGAGTAGCACCAATTGATACAAAGATTAGGGAAGGGTGGTTGCGGTGGTTTGGTCACTGCAAAGATGGTCTACAAATGCCCAAACTAGAAAACTTGACTCAATAGAAACAATAGAAATTTGACGAGGTAGGGGCATACCAAAGTTAACATGAGATGCATTAAGTATGAGGGATTTGAATGGTTTGAAAAGCTCACCATCAATTGCACTTAATCGAGCATAATGGAAAAGTTTGATTCATGTAGTCGACCCCAGTTAATTTGGGACTGAGGCTATGTTGTTGTTGTTGTTGTTGTTGTTGTTGTTGTTGTTGTTGTTGTCCTATGGCTCACCTATATATATATATATATATTATGGCTTTGTTATATATTTTATCAAAAAAATATACTTAACTATCAGAGTGCGCTTGAAAATCGGCGAGCCTAATAATGATAGTCGCCACTAAAAATTTCGCTACTCATATTCATGAGCCATTTAAAAAAAAATTCAAGTTATGTTATGTACTACTAATTTCTTTTCTTAAAAAAATGTGATTTAAAAATTAATCTTAATTTTGAAAATACCTTAATTAAAACTGATTTTCAAGACATTTAATTACACATTCATCAACCAACATTTGATTTAACAAACTTACTGATACACATAGTCAAACAAATGTTGAGCTTTGTTCTCTTAATTAAAAGAAAACTAATTGGGCCTAAAATAAATAGTTGTTGTTGTTGTTGTTTTTTTTTTTTTTTTTTTTTTTTTTTGCAAGCTTTCAAAATTGGCGACCATAAGATATAGGTTTTTTTTTTTTTTTTTTTAAATGTTGACCGAGTCAAAACAGTTTGACCAACAATATGACTCAAAGTCACACACCTCATCCTCCTTGACCATAGTCAACTTATGGTTGACCAGATCTGAAAAATTAAGAAACGCAAACTACGACCTCATAATTTTAACTTCGACCACCATAAGACCTAAAGCACCGGCCAGAGGCATCCGTGTGATTGGCTTACTCTGGAGAGCACCCCAATGAGTGCGCTGATGCCTGTCGTTGCCGGATTTTGACGACAAATCTATAAAACCGCCACTTTGCAGAATAATTTTCTTGATTTTTCTTGGCTTTTTAACAACTAAAAGTCACCGACTTTTGGGTTCATTGAGATCGGACCACAAGGGCGAACACCCCAGTGGGTGCGCCGACTTTGATCGCGATTGGATTCAGACGACAACGCTGGAATCCATGAAACCCCAATTTCTTTAAATAAAAAACAGAATTAAAATAAATAACTTAAAAAAATTAGATTTAAAAAGTATTTCAACCCAACTCGGCGAAAAACCCCCAAATCATTTAGGTGTGCAAGATACTAATCACCTAGTGCTCTGATATCAATGAAGTTTTTAATGTAAATAGGAATTAGAAGTATTTGCGGAAGCGTACCTTTGTCCTATTTCTTGTTGTGTGGTCTCATGAAGGTAGTCGCGTTTGAAGCCCATCTGCTGTTGGTATTCATGAAAAAAGGCGGAGAGCTGATTCACGTTCGTCGATTTGCTTGAGATGGGTGATGAAAGGGATGATGGGTTTTTGAGGTCCTTCACGGCGATTTTTCAGGGTCGATCATGTTGAAGAACGAGTTCGAGTAAAATTGTGGGAAATCTTTGATGCAATTCGACGAGTAGTTTTCTTTGCTGGTAACAAGGTCATGGAGTTGTGTCAAAAAAAAAAAAAAAAAAAAGGTCATGAAAAATTAGAACAAATCGGGGAACCAAAACAACAAAAGATTGTGTGGTCTCCAAAGTGACATCAAGGTGCTCATTTCTTTCCACAGGCCCATCATTCCCATTGTCATAAGTGTGGTCTCCGATCTTTTCCACAACCCAAAAAGAAAACGATAATGAATTACTCTGGAGATCCTTGCTGGTTTACTTACCTTAAACTATGCTGAAAAATGCACCCTCGCGACTCCCAACACGCGTTCCAATCAACCCTTGATGCCTGACTCTAGCTAACTAGGTACCTGATGTTCCATTATATTAGTTATATACGTGTTAAAGTCATTAAGTTTCATTTACCATCCTTTTTGCTAATATAGTTCAATTGTAATCTAACTCGACTATTTGTAACTTAGCACCCATTTTGCTCTTAGTATTAGGCTATTACTTGTTGTTATTGTATGAGCAATATAACTTGACATATTGGTGCTAAACAATCTCATGTAGAGTCCTACAAATAATTTCAAGTCAATTTGGTGTCTAATAGTTCCTTTTATTTATTACAAGTCCTCACTGGGTACTTAGCCTGACCAAAAGTGTCCGCACTTGCTTAATATTGGTCAACATATTTTATCTATTATTCTTTAGTGTTATTGAGCTAATTAGGATAATTAGAAATCATCTCAAATGAGTGTACCACACTAGTTTGCAAAACAGTCATCTATGGACTTCAAAATAAATATTTGAAAGTTAGTTAAAACCATTCAAAACACCTCGAGTCAATTGAAACTCTTGAAACTTATAGTAGTTCAAGCTATTTTGGAGATTTTGGTTACGGGAGACTCTTAATTTTCTTAAGTTTTTGTTCTATGTATTACACAATTTGCATTTAATTATGAAGTCAACTACCAACAGGATGTTAAATAATTCATAACTATCAAACCACACATCTAAAAAACGTGATTTTTGGTGAAAAGCTAATAGAGAATCCACAATCTATCCAGCAAAAAATCCAATGCTTGTAGGTAACATGAACCATACTCATGGATTTGTTATTTGCATTTAATTATGAAGTTTATTCCACTTGTTGGTCGACAAAGGATTTTGCTGGTTTATTCCAGCTTGATTAAGGTACCAACTCTAACTGGACAATGACGACTAAGGTACAACTCTGGTTAACTGAGGATAAAAGGGCATAATCCATTTCCAGGAAAACCTTTCCATTCATTAGGACAAAGGGCGAAATTCATTTCCCAACATACCTTTTCAATCCTCAGTCTCGGTCTGCTCTATTAGCCATTTTCTGGATTCTCCACATATAAAATAGTTAAATCATAGTACGTTGCCCTAATCCCAGTCCATAATACTATATGAACTAAACATACTAATTTACAAAGCATAATTGATAAGAATATGAGTCTCACTTACCTCGATTAGGTTTCGTTACAATTTCTTAACTTTTTGAGTCACTCGACCTTTCCCGACGTTCCAAAACCTATCACAAAACATTTAAGTTCAATATAGGTCTAATACCCTATATTTAGAACCCCTAAGTCAGTTCTTAAGACCTTACAAAATTACAATCAAAACTCAGCATTGTTGTTGTTTTCTGAGGTGGGAACGTGCTCCCTCATTTGGTGGAGTGCACTCCACCAGTTGGGCTCCTGACGTTTTATAAAGGGAGCACGCTTCCCTACTACAGGGAATGTGCTCCACCCTTTACTGTCTTGATTATGAACAGGGCAGTAGCCCCTGTTCAATCAACAACATTAACAACAACCCTCAAATCACTCCCTAATAACATCAAGGGGGGGACCTCTGATGAGGTATACACACATTTACAACAATCAATAACAATTCACTGAGAATTCCTTGGCTACTATTAAATTCAACTAAAAAACTAAATTCGAACTTACCCACCATGATGATATCTGATTTACAGTGATTTGATCAATTTTAATCCACAGAGAAATATCTCCTGATCAACTCCTTTAAAGCAAAAACCCTCAGCTACTTGATCTCACACACACACACGATCAAACAGTGATAAAAATGAAGTGTTTTTTATTTATATCTATGGTTTTCTCGAGGTACGTATCACGCTATCTTGAAGTTGATCAAGTGAGCATTATTTTAAATTGACACATCTTAACACAATCTTCATTTACGCTCATCTCGAGAAGATCCAACGATCCATAATAATCAAATCAAACCTATAGTTTTATTTATATATATATATATATTTATATATCACTTACATATATCTTGTGTAGCTTATTGCCAATAAATTCACTGGACATGACTACGAGTATTTTTAATTGTGCACATTCACTTCACGACGCACTCTGTGTACCGATAATTTATCTATTAATCGTTTATTTTCTAATTATAGGCTTGTATATAAAATCTTCTTTTATACTACAACCTATAAATTCATTTAAACATGTCATACAAATACCAATCATCACACAAATCCACACACACACTAATTGAGGTATGCCCAACTTAAACATGAGCATAACTCGGGTTAATTAGGACTCAGGTTAACATTAATCACCAGCTTAAGATAACGGGTCGTTACTGTCTTCCCAATTTAAAGAAATCTCATCATCGGAATTAAAGTAAACATAAAATTAATTGTAGTTTCGAAGAGAAAAGGAAACTGCTCCATAAAAGATTTCCGCTCCCACGTTAGCTCCTCATCAAAGTGAAATTACTATTTCACCTTAACCAAATGAATCTTTTTAGTTCTCAGCCTCTAAATCTTACGATCAAGAATATGAATTGGCTGCTCGTTGTAAGATAAGTCTTCCTAAAGATCAAATTCATTCAAATCAATCCTTGGAGTGAACCGAGTCTTCATTTTGCGATGTATAGGCACGTGGAAGACATTATGAACTCCAACTACTTGAGGAGGTAACTCCAACCTGTAAGCAACATGACCAACTTTTCTTTCACTTTGAACGACCTAATATATCTAGGAGCTAGCTTACCTCACAATCCAAACCTTTATAGCCTTTTTATAGGTGATACTTTCAAGAGAACGCAATCGTTCTTTAAAAACTCCAAAAACCTATGATGCTTGTTGGTGCATATCTTCTATCTTAGCTGTATTGTAGTCAAATACTAGCAAATCTGCTGAATTCTCTCTATGTAGTCATGAATCTACTCTGGCCCCAAAGAAGTTGTGTCTCTAAACTCTGCCCAACACACAGATGAAAGATAAGGCCGATCATATAGAGCTTCAAAAAGAGCTATTCCAATGCTAGCCTGTAGCTATTATTATAATAAAACTCACACAAAGGAATGTATTTCTCTCAATTACCATCAAACTCCAAGACAGAAGCTCAAAGCATATCCTCAAGCACTAAGATCAAATGCTCAGTATGCCCATTATTTTGAGGATGATATAATGTATAAAGGTTAAGAACATTTCCCTGTTGTCTTTGCGATTTACCCCACAACCTGGATGTGAATCTCGGATCTCTATCCGAAGTAATTGACACTTGAACTCCATGAAATCTCAATACCTCACGTAGAGCGGAAACAAAACTGCGGCTTGTTTACACTGATTCAGAGGTAGAATGGAAAGAAAATCCATCGATATATGCTCCCATTTCCAATCATGAATAGGCAGAGAATGCAATAACCCTCCAAGTTTCCTATGTTCAGCCTTAACTTGTTGACATATCTCACATCTTTTTACAAACTCAAAAATATCAATCTTCATCCTAGGCCACCAATAAATATGCCACATCTCGCAATATATCTTAGTGTTACCTAGATGAATAGAGTAAAGTGATCTATGAGATTCTCATAGCAATTTATGCCTCAACTGATCATGAGCTAGAATCCATAATCTATCCCCGAATCGTAACGAACCATCACCAGAAACTGACCAATAGGGATGATCCACACTAGCCGCTAACCCCTGATGCGCTAAGTAATCTAGATCAACTTTCTGATAATCACCTACCTCTGAATAATCTATGGTTCAGCCCAAATCTGAGCACAGAAGAATAGATTAGCAGCTATGGATTTAGCTTTCTTAGCTGATGATATGCCAACTAGACTTTCACAAATCATCATCACTGAAACTTCCTCAAGAAGTCCAAGCTAAGAAGCTCTAACAGTAGCTACATTCTCTGTGCTGTTCTTCTCCTACTCAAGGCATCAACAACAACAATTACCTTGCATGGGTGGTATTCCAGAGTGAAATCATAATCCTTGAGGAACTCAAGCCATCTATGCTGGCTCATATTCAATTCACTCTGAGTAAATAAATAATTTAGACTTCTATGATTTGAAAAATACTTTAAATTTCTCACTGTAGAAGTAGTGCCTCGAAATCTTCAAGGCAAATACAACTACTACTAATTCAAGATCATGAACTGGATAATTTCTTTCATGAATCTTTAGTTTCTTTGAAGCATAAGCTACAACCCTGTGTTCCTACATGAGAAGCATCAGTATAAATCACTAACTCTTTCCTCGACTCAGGTAATGTAAGAACATGCATTGTAGTCAAACCACTTTTCAAATATTTGAAGGTAGCCTTGCACTCAACAGACCAATCAAATTCCACATCCTTCTGTGTTAGTCGAGTCATTGGTAGAGTAATACGAGAGAAACCATCAACAAATTATATGTAATAACCCGCTAACCCCAAAAAACTCAGAATATCTGACATCATGGTAGGAGTAGGCAAATCCTGGATTACCTTAACCTTCGCCAGATCAATATATATACCCTCAGCATTAACTACATGTCTGAGAAATCTGACCTCAAAAGACCAGAATTCACACTTACGGAACTTGGCATACAATCGATTATCCATTAAAGTATGTATTGTAACACTAAGGTGATGCGAATGCTCCTCTTGAGTCTTCGAATAGATCAAAATATCATCGATGAATACAATTATAAGCTGGTTAAGATAGGGTTTGAACACTCTATGCGTCAAGTCCATGAACATACCAGGAGCATATTGAGCTCGAACGACATCACTATGAACCCGAAATGCCCGTACCTAGTACTGAAAGTTGTATTTGAGGTATCCTCATCCCTGATCCTTAATTGATGATAGCTAGACCTTAAATCAATCTTTCAGAAAATATTCTGTCCCCTTCAACTGATCAAACAAGTCATTAATCATGGGCAATGGATATTTGTTCCTGATAGTCACTCAATTAAGTTGCATGTAATTGATGCACATACGTAGGGTTTCATTTTTTTTCTTCATAAACAGAACCAGTGCTCCTACTGTGACATACTAGGATGAATAAACTCTTTCTATAACAACTTCTCGAGGTGAGTTTGCGACTCACACTATTCCTTTGTATAACAAAGGAATAGATATATATTTGGTAGCAGAAATAAGATCAATGATGAAGTCAATGACACGTGGTGGTGGAAGTCCAGGCAAGTCAGATAGAAAGACTTCCAAAAATTTAGAAACCACTGGTATCTCACTAACTTTAAGTTCTTGACCTGGCGCTTCAAATGTAACAACCCCTGCCATAACCTCTAAATCTCGAAGAGTAGCTTCCCTTCCACGAGTTGCAAGTCATAAAGGATAATAGCCTTTATAGACTATAATTTCAGAAAGCTTAGGAATCTGAAAGATTACCCTCTTATGTAAACAATCAATACTGGCATGATACGTTACTAACCAATCCATCCCTAGTAGTGCATATTCCGAAAATTACATAACCCTTAGATCAATTGTGAGTTCATTCACCTAATTTTTGACAAGTCAATAATTAGACATATTTCATAGTACATTTTAGGAAAATTTTAGATGTAAAAGACTACATTACACGAGGTTTTCTCTTATTTTTGATATTTCAAGTGATAAATAGAGAATTTGAATAAATGAAAGAAAAAGAGAAGAAAAAGAAGGAATTGATTGAGTGAAAGATTGCACGAAGAATCAACACTAAGGAAGTAAGAAAAACTAAGATTTTGAAATAGTGAAACCAGTGAGCTTCAAATCTTAGATTTTCCCAGCGATTCCACTTACACACTGAATCGCTGGCTATGAATTCGTGTATTTTAGATTACAACAAGGATTCTGAGTCATTTTGGGTATGTATTACCTAATATACTATAAATATAAACCTTAGAACACGAAATTAAGAGCCTTTAGTTAGTTTTACACTTTTGCTTTAGTTTGGAGGTCATTCTTTATTATTTTGGAGAAGACTGAAGATTCAAGTTATCATTATGTCTTTTAATTCTAATGTTATGGTGTTATTTATTATCATGAGTGAGTAGTTTGTTAATCTAAATAAAACTCCAAACATGAACTAGACCCGTTTTGTAATGTAGTCATTATGAGATGAATGTGTACTTAATGCTTTAAACCAATCATATTCATTGATTCACAGTTTTTATAGATTGTTATTTACGGATTGCAATTATAGATTTGAGTATTATGTGCATAGTGGCTAGTATGTATGTGATGTTTTGATTCATTCTCTATTTAAAGTAGTAACTAGGATTGTTTGAAAGGCAAACATAGTTTAATTATCATAGGTGAATTTGAGATCTAAGTCTAAAGTTGAAAAGGCTTTCCGAAGATGTTAGATTTAGTAGTTCGAAGTTTTCACAAAGTGTAATGCGATTTTATTGCGTGAAGTTAATGTCTTTGAGTAAATAAAGGAGTTAGCTCAAAAAAATTAGAACGTGGCTTTTCCACTGGTATAAGAAAAATAAATGGCTGGCTAAAGGCTGTTTACTTACTTATGATTAAGGTTTAATGATATATGATATTTTAGGGAATATGTTCATGACTATTTGATTTGAGTAACATGTTTGGAATCTAAAACGGGTTGATGTTTCATTGTTTATGAAGATTGTTTAGATGTATATTTATTATTATGTTTTATTGAATTGAATTAATTTTAATTTAGTGACTTTGATTTGTGTTATTTAAGTAAGTTAAGTTAGTTTAGTTGATTTTATATTTAGAAAATATTAGTTTAAATTTTGTTTTTAATAACTTAAAAATATAAAAAGTAAAGCTTCTTTTCTTAAGGAATTTGCAAAATCTCCATGGAGACGATTCCCACTTACCACTACTACAAAATATTAATAGTATAATAAAGGTGGGGAATTTATTGACATGCTCGACACGTGTCAATTTTTAGCGCCATCCCCAGGGATTTTAAAATAATTTGTTAAGAATCATTCTCGTTGCATGACATACAATATGGCAGACATTGAGCAAGAACTTACTTTTAGGCAAACCAATTAAAATATCACAGCTTATGAACCTATGTGTATTTCTTTTCCCGTGAATTTCCCTGATTTTGAGTTAAAACCAGGATTCATCAATTCTTTACCTCATTTTAAGGTGAAGGTGATGAAGATCCTTAAAAATTTATTAGGAAATACATTCATATAATAAGTGTGATAAAACTAAAAAACGTAAAGTTAAATTACGTCAAACTAAAGGCTTTCGTTTCTTCTTTAAAAGGTCAAGCTCAAGATTGGCTATTCTATCTCTCTCAAAATTCCATTGCCACATGATCTGAAATGTTAAAAACCTTCTTAGATCAATATGTTCCAGCATGTAAAATTAGTTTGTAAAGGAAACAAATTAGCAATGCTAGGATGGGGACCAAGGAGACTTTTGGTGAGTTTTGGGATAGATATCAAAGATTAGCATCATTATGTCCACAACGTGGATTTACAGAGAAAACTTTATTAGAATAATTTTGTGAAGTTTTAAACCATTTAGAACACAGATTCCTAGACACAGTACGTGGATGATCTTTATTCGACATAACGCTAACATTAGCAAGAGATACTATTATAAAAATGGCAAAACAATCAAAATAATATTGTGAGAAAAACAAATTTATGAAAAATCGTTCTTATGAAATCAATAGGAATATAGTCAAGACATCGGATGATAAATTTGATGAATTGAAAAGTATGGTTGAATTACTATTAAAAGATAGGTCAGTCAAAACTAAAATTTGTGCTTTTTGCAATGAGGTCAATCATCTACAAGATGAATGTCCGCAACTGCAACAAAATCAATTTTAAAAGGCTAATACTATGATGAATCATTATAATAATCTTAATTAACCTACTTACATTACTAATAACAATGTTAATCTCCTAAGACCAAATATATGTAATAGTTTAGACAATCAAAATCCTCAAATATATAGAACACTCACATTAACCAATAGAATAATAGCACTAGAAAATTTAAATAAAGCAAAAGATTAAAATATTTAAGCCTTACAAGATGTTATTGTTGAACTTAAAAATCAACTAAGTCAAATGGAAATGCAAATGAGTCCATGGGTTAACTAAGGCAAATTACCATTTCAACCTTACCCTAATTCATATGCAAAAGTGATAACTTTGAGAAACGGTAAACAAATGAAAAAACCAAAGATGTCCGAACAACTACTTCCTCGAAAAGAATTAGAGGCTAAATAGAAAAAGAAAAAGAAAAAGAAATTAAATATAATAAAATTCAAAAGGAAAATGATTTCGAAAAGAATGAACCAAATAAAGTAAGACCACCATTCTGCCATTGTTTAGAAAACAATAATAACGTTAAGAAATTACAAGAAGAGAAATAAATCTCAAACACTTTAAGGAAAGTGGTAGTAAACATACCTTTATTCGAAGTCATACAAAACATACCTACAAATCTTTTTGATCGAGACTCGTCTTTCTCACACCTCTTTGTCTTCCAAGGAAATTAGATCTTGTTTCGGTATTTTCGAAATATGAATGTGTGACTTGTTATAATTGATCCTACTGATAGTTCAAAATTTATAAAAGACTTATACACTAATAAAATTAAACCTAATAAAAGAGTAATCTTAAGAAAACATGTGTCTACAATTATCCAAAAGAAATTGCCCCTAAATGTTTTGATCCCGAAATGTTTTTCATTACATGCACAATAGAAAACATAGGGATATCTAAAGCATTATGTGATCTAGATGCCTCAATTAACGCTATGCCTTAGTCAATATATTTGCAAATGACAAATGTACCTTTAGAAGAAATTGGTATAATAGTACAATTAGCAGATAGATCTACCGCCCATCCTGTAGGAGTATTAGAGGATGTACTGGTTAAGGTTAATAACTTAGTTTTCCCAATCAACTTTTATATCATAGATATGAAATAAGATCACTTCTCTAGCAAAACTTCTTTTATTTTAGTACGCCCATTCTTAAAAATGGCAAAAGCCAAAATATATGTTTCTAATGGAATACTAATAATGGAAATAGATAATGAAATGGTAAATTTTAACATCCCCAATGCTATAAAATATCCTTTAGATGTTTCATCAGTATGTACTGTAGATATATTAGATACTATAATAGATAAAACTATTAGAAACGATAAGTCGGACAAACTTGAAAAAATGATAAAGGATTTAAATGACGACGATAATATTGATGAAGAGACAGGAGAGATAATCAACACCTTAGAATCTTATAATGTACTCCATGAACTTTCTTACTATATAGATTTACCAATATATCATTTAAAACTTTTACCCTTTATACTAAAAGCTCATGACTTAGACTTAAAAGTTCTACCAGATCATTTAAAATACGCAAACTTAGAAAGTAACAACACCTTACTAGTTATAATTTCTAATAAATTATCAAACTTAGAAGAGGAGAAATTAGTAAATGTTCTCAAAGAATTCAAGAAACCAATAAAATGGTCAATATCCGATATTAAAGGAATAAGTCCAGCTACATGCATGCATATAATTAATCTTGAAATAAACACAAAACCCTCTAGAGAAGTTCAACGTAGATTGAATCCATCAATGATGGAAATAGTAAAGAAAGAAATATTAAAATTACTAGACGCATAAATAATACAATAGCAGATAGTAATTGGGTCAGCCCAATACAAGTAGTCCAAAAAAATAAGGATTACATTTATAACAAATGAACATGGAGAACTAGTACCAAATAGAATCCAAAAATGCAGGAGAGTGTGCAAAAATTATAGGAAGTTAAACGCCTTAACTAGAAAAGATCACTATCTGCTTCCATTACAAATCAAATGTTAGGAAGACTAGCTAGACGAACCCATTACTATTGCTTGGATGGATACTCATGATTCCATCAGATTCCTGTAACCGCAGAAGATCAAGAAAAGACCACCTTTACATTCCCTTTTGATACATTTGCTTACATGCGTATGCCTTTCGGTTTATGTAATGCACCCGCTACATTCCAAAGATGTATGATTAGTATTTTCTCAGACTACGTTGAGCATTTTATTAAAGTTTTCATGGATGACATTATCATATATAATAATTCTTTCGATTAATGCTTACTTACTTGACTAAAGTACTTAAAAGATGTATAGAGAAAAATTTAGTATTGAACTATGAAAAATGTCATTTTATGGTCAATCAATGACTTATACTAAGACATATAATGTCAACAAAAGGAATAGAGATAGACCCCTCTAAAATTTGAATTATAAAAACATTACCTTACCCTCACTATTGTGAGGGAGGTAAGATCTTTTCTTTGCTATGTAGGATGTTGCAGACGTTTTGTGAAAGATTTTTCTAACATAACACAACCTTTGTGCAAAATTTTGCAAAAAGATGTTACCTTTGACTTCACACCTAAATGCAATATAGCTTTTAATAAGTAAAAAGACGCACTGATTACCACACCAGTGATAAAGTTACCAGATTGGTCACAACCTTTTGAAATAATGTGTGATGCAGCTAACTATGCAACAAAAGCTATTTTAAGTCAAAAGTTAGGAAAAGATTCTCATGTCATATACTATTCATCACGAACTTTGGATGCTGCCTAACTAAACTATACCACCACAGAAAAAGAACTCCTAGCAATTGTGTTTGCACTAGAAAAGTTTATACCATATTTACTCAGAACGAAAGTAATAGTTTACACAGACCATGTCGCATTAAGGTGTTTGACGACAAAGAAATATGCTAAACTATGATTAATAAGATAGATCATATTGTTACAAGAATTCGATCTTTCTATAAAAGAGAAGAAAGGTGTCGAAAACTTAGTAGGAGACAATCTAAGTAGACCAAAAAATGGTGAACCTCCATTACCATTGAAAGATGAATTTCTAGATAAACACCTATATAAGATAGCTATTACTAGTCCATGGTATGCTGATATAGTCAACTACCTCACTACAGAGGCTATTACCTCACTTAACAAGAGCTTAAAAAGAATAAGATTAAACACGATTCTAAACATTATTTACAGGATGATCCTTACTTATAAGAATTATGTGCCGATCAAACCTTTCGAAGAGGTATTCCATAAACAGAAATACAATGCGTCATGGCTCATTGCCAAACTTATGCTTGTGGAGACATTTTGGTCTACGTCACACAACCCATAAAATATTAGACTCAAGATTTTTTTGGCCTACTTTATTCCACGATTATTATGTTTACACAAAAGCTTGCTAAATTGTCAAAGAACCAAAAACTTAGGATGTAGGAACCAAATGCCCTTGTGTCCTATTCTGTTTTATGAAGTATTTGATGTTTGGAGAATAGATTTTATGGAACTTTTTCACCATTTAATGGAAATATTTATATCTTATTAGCCATAGACTATATGTCCAAATGGGTAGAAGCTATAGCCACCAAATCTAATGACTCTAAAATAGTAGTTAATTTTCTAAAATCAAGAATCTTTACTATTTTTAGAGCACCTAGAACATTGATTAGCGATAGAGATTCACACTTTTGTAATACAATTGTGGCTACTTTATTTCAAAAATACAATGTTACACATAGAGCATCTACTACGTATCACCCACAAACTTGTGGTCAAGCCGAAACCTTGAATAGAGAAATCAAATTAATTTTAGAAAAGACAGTATATCCAACACGTAAAGAGTAGAGTGTTTGTTTAGAAGATGTATTATGGGCATATAGGATTGTATTTAAGACACCCGTAAGTATGCTACCTTATAGACTAGTTTTCAGTAAAGCATGTCATTTACCAGTCGAATTAGAGCATAAAACATACTGGGCAATTAAGACATGTAATATAAATTACGATAATGCAAGAAAACAACGTAAACTTAGTATCCAAGAGTTATAAGAATCGAGAAATGATTATAAAGACAAAACTAAAGCACTTCATTACAATAAATTGAATATTAAGAATTTGGAAATAGGACAAAAACTTTTACTTTTTGTTCACGTCTTAAATTATTTCTTGGAAAATTTCGCTCGAGATGGAAAGACCTTTTGCAGTCACACACGTATTTCCCCATGGTGCTGTAGAAATAGAAAATAGAGAAACATGTATAATCTTTAAAGTAAACGGTCATAGACTAAAACCTTATAATGAAAGTCATGTCTCATAGGATATGAAGATCATTAACTTTGACCCAGTAGACAACTCGTTAGATGAATTGAACACAATGGAGGAGCATATCATTAAAGTTAATTCTAGTAAAACAATCAAGCTGTTGATACTTAAAATGCCAAAAAGAAGAAGAAGAATAAGAAATCAAAAATTGAGAAACAACCCGCCATAGACCTATACGAGTGCGACAAGGACAACTCAGATTATGAGGAATTTGGTGAGAATGGCAATCCTGCCAAAATCTTGACAGAGGATCCAGGGCAGACCTACCTCAACAAACAAATCAATTAAATGTCCCTCTATGGAGTTCAACTCAATACGGGAGCTAATATGAATTTTATTCTGGAACATTGGTCTCTTTTGACAAAATTGAGGATTCCTTGCAAACCTCCTATTACGGTGTGAAAGCCAAATGGCACTTGTACAGTTGCATTAAGAGTATCAAAGAATGTGCATGTATGAGTGGGTAGGCTCACCATCGTTAAAAATTTTCTAATCATGGCAAAAACTATCCTAGATGATCAAATACTATTAGATAGATCATTTTTATCAAATGCCGAAGCTATCATCGACAGACGTGAGCACATAGTTACACTAAGGACGAGTGATGAAGTAGTATCATTTACAAATAGAAGAGAACTTCACGAAGATATGAAAGAAGGGCAATTTAATGTCAGTGATGAAATCAGTGACGACAGACGTTTTGCAGACCCTAATGAAGACATTCTCGACGAGGAACCACTTAAAGCGAAGATCGATTCGCTCATACTCTACGAAGATTGATTCCTCTATTAGTTGAGCAAACGACTATAAACAACATCGCTCTATGGGAAACAACCCATATTCATTATTTTTTTTTCAGTTATTCAAAATTTTAGTGGGATACTTAGCTTCAGTATAGTTTATTTTTATTCTCTCTCCTTTTGACTCCCTTTTGGATTTATTTTCGAAAGTTGCACTCCGGAGTAGCTTCTAATGGGGGAGGGGGTCATCGAGTTGTTTTATTTTCATGGACTTTATGAAAGTTCGCATTATAAACTTGCTTATTTGTTTATTTATCTATTTCAGTAATAAATTAGATTATTAGTTAGATACATATCTTGATCAAATTTACAAAACTTGAAAATCGCAGTCAATTTTACCTTTACGTTTACTTTTAGGAAGGATGTATAAATACTAATTAAATAATATTGCAAAAATAGCAAAAATAAGGCCTAGCGATTCTCGACAATTCCAAAAAACACTAAGAATTGCTGGCAAAATCGATGGTAGAACACAAGGAATTTTCGTGTAAATTTTGAGTCCAGCAATTCCCAACGATTCACCTTAACAAACGAATCGTTGGCTAAAACATGAAAATAATAGCTCCCTTTGTACCGATTTACACAACAATTCCCAGCGCTACTAACACAGGAATTGTTGGGCATGATTTTTTATTTTTAAAACCAAAAACCCAAATCGCCACACATAACACCTTATTCACACCACAAAACCATTGCAACCCTTCATGAAAATCCTTACTTCATGTCAAGATTCAACCCTCCTAAGCTCAATCTGAGACTATTTAAGTGATTCCCACTCCTACCAAGCTTCATTCAACAAAAAAATATCAATTTTGAGAGGGTAGAACCAAGTTAGAGTTTGGGGAATTCAAACTTGGAGCTTGCAGTACTAGGGTTAGAGGGGTTCAAGAGCGCATATCTTGATAGATTCACTCTCAAGAAGGTAAAACATCACAACCCTAGACCTTTATTTCGATTCTTGTTGGATTTGTGCAAATTTCTACATTGATTTCACAAGCTTTTTTGTTGAACTCTATTTCGATACATCGAATGAATTATTTTGGATTGGGTTTTACGATAGTAGTGAGTGTTAATTTACAAATCCCATTATTTTAAAAAATATAGAGATTTTGGTAGGATATTCAAATGTGTAATTTGCGAATTTTTAAAAGACCATTCAATGGATTTGTTCTCGTATTTTGACTTACGTTATTTTTAAATAAGTATTGTCAACAATCTATTTTTTATTCACAATCTTCTTGAATTTCTTTAAAGCAATTTGATTTTCAACAAATTACCCACCTTAAATCTGTTTCCTATCTATCAAATACAGGATTCTGGTTTACCGATTAGTAGTAATTCGATCACTATGGTGAGACGAGGTATTGGAAGAGGTAGGAGAATTGCACAAGAGAAAGGAAAAAAGGATTATGATAGAAAAACTTAAGAGAACACCTACTCCACCTAGTTTCGATGAGGGTTCTGACCAATTAGACTTGACCTCACAAACCCTTTGTGACTCCATGAGATTTGTTAGTCTTGAAGCGCAAAATAAATATTTTCAATATATGAAGCAAGTCATCATACCCAAAAGAGGACTACAGATCCAAAATGTGAACAAATATAAGGATAAGATTGTGAGCATCATACAGGAAAAGGAATGAGAATAACTTCTTAGGGATTATGAAGGTAGATTAGAAAGAGGATGCTCATAGTTAGTTCGCCAATTCTACGCGAACGGACATGTGAGCACAAATCGTAAGGAAATGTTAGTTCAGGGAAGGAGGATTGATATTTCACCTAAGGCACTGAACATACATTATGGACTTCCGGAGTATAGGGTTAGACATAATTATATCGACTATCCTAGCTAGCAATACCTCACTAAGGAAATTTATCCATTCACACAAATTCAAGGAGCCTTAGAGGTAATTCCCACACAGGAATTTGTTCTCGATACATACGGTAAGTCGAAGTTCATTAAAACCACCAATTTATGGAGAACCACTAAATGTTGGAGATACATTATAGATGCTAGCCTATACCCTACTAAGCAACATACCGAAGTGAAGAACCATAGAGCCACTCTACTCTATCACATCGTTATGAAGATGGGGTATACTGATGATGGATATGTCATCTACAAAGCAATGAGATAGGTAATGATGACTATGAAGCATGGTAGCCTGCCATTCCCAATCTTAATTACTTAGTTATGTATGAAGTTTAGGTTTGGTTCCCTTGATATGGACTTTGATGTGCTACCTCAAATGACTATCACAAACACTGCAATTAAGAGGATAAAAGCGGTGAATGGATACAATGATTCGAAAGAAAAAAGAGAGACCAATGAGATAAGGATTTCTAGAATTGAAGACCAGACTAATAGGCATAGACTCCATGTAAGTAAACAAGAAGAAGCCAGAAGAGCAGTGAATCAGATGATTCAAGTATATGTCTCGGTTACAGAGAACAATTCTACATCTATGGAAAAAACTAAAAGGAAAGGTTTTCTTAAATCCTTATTTTCAACTTTTCAGCACAATGAGAAGAAAGTTTTAAGGAATAAAGAGATGTTAGAAGGAAATGAAAGAACTCTGGCGCACCACCATTCCATATCGGAGAAGAGGATGGAAAGATTACAGGATCATAGGAAGAGCATCGACGTTCCTTCGATTCAGACGAGATTACACCGGGGGTTCATAACCCCAATTTCAACTATACTTCCCAACCTACTGCATCGAGGAATGAAGACGAAGTTGAAGAGAGCGACGAGGAATTTACTTATGCACAGAGTACTTTGTCATCTTTCAGAATTGCTTGAATGAATGAAATGTGAACTCTGCTTGAACCTTAATGAGAATGAATTCCTTTATCCATTATGTATTTCTTTCCTTATAAGATGTTTATTGTTTAAATCTTGAAAAGTAATTTAAATTTCATAATCAATTCTTTTATGCTTCATGAGGTATATTTGTTTTGTTTTGTTGAAAAGGTCGAATTTATTTTTAAACCTTGAGGACAATGTTTGGAAAGAGTTTAAGGGTATTATAGGTGAAGTGAACTATGAAGAAGCCAAATATGGAAGACTTGAGAGGCATAATTTATTTGACTAAAATTTTTTGAATTTCTTTCCGCAATTCATGTGATATTTCTTCATTTTTATTAAGTTTAGCTAGAAATGTGAATTGGATATAATTTGGATATAAATACAAGTGATATATCATTATTACCCATGAAAATAGAAATCTTATGATAGAAAGGAATTGTTATACCCTACTTGACTTAACCTTGGTTGTGTATACATTAAAGAAGTTTAGAGGGGATTGATCGCTTTGTGTTAGATATTATAATGGGTAGAAAATCGAAACGAAAGTGCAAGATAAACAAGATAGATTTTTGAGAATCTTGTTATACAAAGATTATTGATCAATTATTATATATAAATGTATTGAAAAAGAATTTATGCCACAATTGAGGAGAGAAATATGAAATAGCCAATAAACTTTACTTAGTTGGAAAGAATACTTCTTTGACTATAGTGAAAGTGAGAAGAGCTAACAAGAGTTTTTAAAGAAAAAATAAATAGACCCATGAATTCCAAAGGAAATAGAGCAGGGAATCTAATGGTAGGAAAAATGCGAGAAAGAATTCCCATATAAAAAGAATAACAATATCCAAAGGAAAAGGAGCAGGGAACTGTTGGAATATAATATGAGGAAAAAGAATATATTCATATGAAGAAAGAAAGAGTGATATATAAAAAAATGGAAGGATGTTTATGAAAACTCTCTAAATAATAGATTTAGCTGGAGTGCTTATAGCTAAGTTGAGTAAAGTATCTCTTGTTCCAAAATTTAAACAAATGGATATGAAATGATGATTATTGGTCAATAAGATTTTTTATCGACTTTGATTGTGGAGATATTTTAAGTATTATTTGAAAATGAGATTGATTTAGTGATTTTTGTATCTTAAGATTCTATATTAGTCATTGTAAGTTTGATGCTTGTCAGTGGAGATTGAGAAAACCTATGTAATGGCTTGACCTTAGTGATTGGTTAACTTTGAATTCTGGGGCATGCTACACAATTAAGAGGTTGAGTTGTCATATAAAGGGTATTGTTCTTTAATTCTTTCTATTCTATCATGACTTTTATTTTTGAAGGTAATATGTTTTTTCTTTAAATATCATTTCTATTTAAGAATATGAGTATAGAATTATGAAATCAAAACAAGTGAAGAAAAGAGAATTTATTTGAGAGTAATCCTTTGCTCGGGACGACGAAGTGTTGAGTTTGGGGTTATTTGACAAGTCAATAATTAGACATGTTTTATAGTACATTTTAAGACAATCTTAGATGTAAAAGACTATATTAGATGGGGTTTTTTTTTATTTTTTATATTTTAGGTGATAAATAGAGAATTTGAAGAAATGAAGGAAAATGAAGGAATTGACCGAGTGAAAAGATTGCACAAAGAATCAACACAAAGGAAGCAAGGAAGAACTGGGATTTTGAACTAGTGATTCCAAACGATTCACATGACACCTGAATCGCTGGCTAAATTGGTGAAACCAGTGAGCTTCAAATCTTGAATTTTCCCAGTGATTCCATTTACACACTAAATCGCTAAGAATCACTGGCTATAAATTTGTGGATTTTGGATTATAACAAGTATTTTGAGTCGATTTAGGATATGTATTACCTAATATACTATAAATATATACCCTAGAACACGAAAGTAAAAGCCTTGCGTTAGTTTTACACTTTTTCTTTAGTTTGGAGGTCATTCTTTATTGTTTTGGAGAATATTAAATATTCAAGTTATCATTAAGGTATTTTTAATTATGTCTTTTCATTCTACTGTTATGGTGTTATTTATTATCATAATTGAGTAGTTTGTTAATTTAAACAAAACTTCAAACATGAACTAGATCTATTTTGCAATGTAGTCACGATGAAATGAATGTGTACTTAATATTTTAAACCAATCATATTCTTTGATTCATTGTTTTTATAGATTTTTATTTACAGATTGCAAAAATGGAAGTATTATGTGCATAGTGGCCAATATATATGCGATGTTTTGATTCGTTATCTATTTAAATTAGTAAATAGGATTGTTTGAAAGACAAATACAGTTTAAATATCTTAGGTGAATTTGATATCTAAGTCTAATGTTGAAGTGGCTTTCCGAAGATGTTAGATTAAGTAGTTCAAAGTTTTCACAAAGTGAAATGCAGTTTTATTGCGTGAAGTTAATGTTGTAACAGTTTTTGAAACTAGAGTAACTGAGGAGATTAACAAATCAGTGATGAACTAACAAGCACACATCAATACTAAACAAGGATTGATTTCACAGTAACATTTGAATGTCTTCCTCTGCATAGGCTCAACCTAAACAATCAATTAAACAAATTGATAATGTGAACAACCACTATAATGATCTCTCATTCTAAAAAAACTGAAGTAATGAACAATGATCCACCCAATAGCGACCTTGAGTATTTATAGACTCAGTCTATCTACTATATCTAGGAATTCAGTCCTAAATACAATAGAACTCGAAAAACCTCATCGGTCTCCAATTATGAATTCTGTTGGAATCGTCGAACGTTCAACAACTAAGTCTTCTATTCCTTCAAGGATTTTGACTCGTCGTCTCCATAAAGTTCTTCAATCCTTTATGCACCTTTCTCTTGGATTTGTTGTTGTAATCCATTTTGAAATTCTCTCCTTCCAGTATCGAGCATCTTCGCCGTTGTAGACTAATACTAACAGTTGGTCTATTGCGGTATTCAACTAATATTCTATTCCTACTTCGACTTTAGTTCTTTCTTTGTCTTCGACTCTAACTTTGACATTGTAATCTTCATTGGAATTTACATTATAATTTATCTCTGAGTTCTATCTTCACTCGGACATCATGCTTAGTCAGGTCTATCATAATTGCAGCATTTACCTAACTAATTTAACTTCAGTTTTGACAATATACTGCCAATAAGGATAGAGTGACCCAAATACAGTAAACTAGGGTTTAACAATCTCCCCCTCTGACATCCGAGAATAGTATATATTTGATTAGGATGCTAATTGAGTATTTTTGGATTTAATTCGTAATTTAAGTATCCAATGTGGGACCCACGTATCACGAACCGAATATCAAATGTTTAAATATAATTTTTGTATGATGAATGTTTATTTGGTGTATTATATGATATTTCGTCATGAAGTCGAGTTATGTTGAGGTGTATCCTCAGTTTTTCAAACTCAGGGTTACAAGTGCATGTCTAAAGGGCATGAGTGAAAATAAATCATTAGTTGCTCGAAACTAATTAACCAAGTGCTAATCCTTACGTGAAGATTTATTTCAATTTGCGTGCAAGTCGGGATTGGTGTAATGTAATGTGAGAATGAAGTTGGGACAAGACTTTGCCTCAAATTTCATATTAGTTAGTGGTGGTCGTTATTGAGATTGGGTCTAAATCAGGGCAAGTTTGGCCAAGTATGGCAAGAAAATTGGTCCATAAGGGTTTAATATGTCATGGAAAAAGATAAATTTTTTTGGTTTTGGTGTGACCAAAATCGTGTTATGAACATTTTATGAAGATGGACTATTTTCTCAAGAGTTTGGTTCAATTTGGTGAAAAATCGGATCGAAAATGAACGTCAGAATCCAAAACACGTTACAATAGAGATTTTAGGAACTAACAAATAAAAAGAAATTAAGCTGCTGACAACAAGCAGCTAAGGGTTTATATAAATATGTATATAAAAAATCAAATTAAAATCAAAACTTTCATTTTGATTTCAACATAGAGAGAACGAACTTCGTTCTCTAAACCCTCTCACTCGGGTATTCACTCCGCGAGCTCCTGACATTCGATTTTCACCCAATTTCTTTCCGCAAAATTGTAGAACATCGCGAGATGGTCAGTTCGAGAGTTGCATGATGTGTCAAGTTTTACTTTTTGATCGAATTGTAATTGGAATGACATATGTAATTAGAGATCTATAGTCATATGTTGACTTATGTAATTTCAAGTTTCTGTTGAGAAACACTAGAAGTGATGATAGATCAGATAGACACACGACTCATTTAGTATTTAATGTCGTGCTCAAGTATTATTTGCATCATTATGTAATTTTAGATTGATGATAATTTAAGAATTGATCGTTCGATAATTCAAATAAAAAGGGATGATTAGTAATGAGAAAGTAAACTAGGATGTGTACCAAAGTTTGGTTGGATATGGAAAAAAATATCAATGGTTTGTGGAATAGTATTCAATTTAGAATAAGAATTGTGTTCTGAAAAGCAAGATAGGCTAAATGTTATTAGGTATTCCACAAAGTTGATTGTTTAACTTGTTAGAAATTCATAAATTGTCAGGATTGGCAAAGTAATGGAAATAGCTTTTCATTAAACCAAGATGTTGAAAATGAAAAGTTGAAATAGTTATGATCTCTACCACTGAGTTGTCAAATACAACAAAAGTGATTGGGTCCACTTAACGGTTTCACCTTGGAAATAGTTTTATAGGTTTGGATTGAAAGAGTTCTATATTATAGATCATTTTTTCATATCTCTATTGGTTCAGTAACCTGTAAGTTTAAATTTCGAGAATGATATTTTTAATTAGTTGTAAAGATTGTGACATCCGAGAATTTCATATGTTTGATTAGGATGCTAATTAAGTATTTTTGGATTTAATTTATGATTTAAGTATCCGAGGTGGGACCTACGTATTACTGGACTGGAGATCATATGTTTAAATATTATTTTTGTATGATGAATGTTTATTTGGTGTATTATATAATATTTCGTCGCGAAGTTCGGTTGTGTTGAGGTGTATCCTCAGTTTTTCATACTCGGGGTTACAAGTGCGTGTCTGAAGAGCACGAGTGAAAATAAATCATTACTGGCTCGAAAACTAATTAACCAAGTGTTAGTACTCATGTAAAGATTTCGTCTCGATTTGCATGCAAGTCGGGATTGGTGTAATGTAATGTGAGAACAAATTTGGTATAAGACTTTACTTAGAATTTCGTATCACTTAGTGGTGGTCGCTATTGAGATTAGGTCTAAATCAAGACAAGTTTGGCCAAGTATGTCAAGAAAATTGGTCCATAATGGTTTAATATGTCGTGGACAAAGATAAGATTTTCGGGGTTTTGGTGTGACCAAAACTAGTGTTATAGACATTTTATGAAGATGAACTATTTTGTCAAGAGTTTGGTTCAATTTGGTGAAAAATCGGATCGAAAACGAGCGCCGAAAGCCAAAACACATCAAAATAGAGATTTTAGGAATTAATAAATAAAAAGAAATTAAGCTGCTGACAAGTAGCTGAGGGTTTATATATAAATATATATACAAATCAAATCAAAATCAAAACTTTCGTTTTGATTTCAATAGAGAGAAAACAAACTTCATTCTCTAAACCCTCTAACTCGGGTTTTCACTCCATGAGCTCTCGACGTTCGATTTTCGCCCTGTTTCTTTTCGCAAAATCATAGAGCATCGCGAGACAGTCAATTCGAGTTATGTTTTTGCAGTGGAAACGAGGTATTTGGCATGCAATTTGGTAAATACTCAATGCTGGGCATATTCCTCAATTCAATTTGAATTCTCACGATTTCTCGATTTCTTTTGTAGGATATTGATAGAAATTGGTACAAATTGCTGAAAATTGATGTATTAAGTTGATGTGCATCGATATGGAATAAATTCCATTGACGTGGGCTAGGGTTTAAATGAATTGAACTGATGTGGTTCAGTTGATAATTGTTTTGAAGATATTTTTATTGTTGATATTGATTTATATTTGGATTCTGGACGAATCGTATTTTTGGGTTTTGTCCAAATGGACTACACAGGCAATGAAATATTTTGATGTTGGAATCGAGTGGTTTCGTGGTGTTTGTTGTTGATTTTTGAAGTATTAATTGCAAAAATATTGATTTGGAGACATTTTTCCGTTCAAAATAAAATAATGTTTGCCTAGTTGACAGGCTATATTGGAAAATTCATAACTTATTTGTCGGTGATCCAATTTTATTATTCTTGGAGTCTATGAAAAGTATGATATGAGTACTAAAATTTCCTTTTAGGTCATCATGACAAATATTAAGGTTTTCAAGGTTAAAGAATTACCCTAAGTTGGCTAATTGAAATCAAGTTGAAATAGTTATGTAGATTAATAGTTTTGGAAATTGTTCTTAAACATATTTTGGCTGTAGTTTTCATTTTGTTTTGTAATTTGGTTTCACTTGAAGTTTGACCCATACTATAATTGGGTATGTGTGGAAGCTATTGGTCCTATTTTCAAGGTGATATACGCTCCGAGAACCCCAAAAATTAAGATCAAAGATTGTTTGGTTGTAAGTAAACCCTACAATGATCTCTACTATTGATTGAATATTTATGCACCTGTAATTGTAACATAGTCTGCATTGCATTTTATCATTCTTGGTCATGCATACATAGAGTGAGTGAGGGGGATAAACTTGTTTCGGAGTTTGGTTTGCTTGAAACTTGGTTTCAATCCCGCCTTTTGCGCCGTCCAGTGAGACTAGTGGAGTCTAACACCGACAAGTTATCTCTGCATTTAATGGTCTTTTAATACTGTCTCTATACTATTTTTGGAAGTCAACGTCTGATTATAGTTAGGAGACAATGACAGAATGGATTGCATGTCATGTTGACGTATATTTTATCGATTATTTGGAAATGCAATTACGTGTCTCCATATATTAGACTAACAATTGCAGGAGTACAGATCAATGTAGGAATTTACTTACCTGACATATTCGAGTTGTTTTTTATGGTGTCCGATTTTATATGAAGACAAGGGATGAATGAACAAAACTCGATGATTGTGGTAACTGTTTTCAAAAGTTAAACTAAAGTCTTGTTGTAAATTATTTATATATATTATTTTGGGATTTTTGGGTGAGTGTAGGACGCGAAATGTTATTGAATGGTTATGAGAGTATACTAAGTTAATTTAAAATACGTTGAGAGATTTATGATTCAGTTTTGGTCGATTTTGAGATTGTGAAGTTGTTATTAAGCTATCAGAGACTCTAAGTTAATTCATATATTTGAATTTGATATATACTATGAACTGCGAGAGTTGTAAGTTCTTCTAGGCCTCTCCCTAAATTTGCTGTTTATTAGGTGAATTTTTTGGCAGACCACTTTTAGGGAGGTGCCGCTGAAATTTTTATTGAATATGGATATGATCTTTTAATTTGCTCAAATAGAACAAATCATGAATTAAGTTTTATTGAGCATATAAATATAGTTTTAGAGCCTTAGAAAGGATTTAAATAATAATTATTATTTTGATGTTAAAGTTGAAAGAATGGACTAGGCTGACTAGATCATAAGAGGATTAAGGTAATCTAAGCCGGTTAGTCGTCTAAATGACGAGGAGGCCGACAAACTTGGTATCAGAGCCTAAGGTTTGAATCAATTGATGATAAACTTTGGTTGAGAACCAAAAAATGATTGAGCGCGATTAGTTGGGAAGTGACCGTGAGTTGGGTTATTTGAATGATTGTGTTTTATTTGTTATATGTTTGTATTATCGCTGGATATGCGATAGGTAGTTTATTCCCTTTCTTCGTTCAATACTTAACTCGTAAGATACGATGAGTAAGATTAGAAACGGATAATTAAAAGAGAGAATAAGCTTATGCAATGAAACTGTGCGTGATTAGGATGTGAAATAAACTTGTGAAGTCAAAATTTACAAAGGTATTGCAAGTAGTTTGGTACTGATATAACTGATGAAAGTATCAGTTACGAAACCAATAAGAAATTGGTTGGAAAGGAAATCCAAATGATTCAAGTATATAAGTACTTAACATGGATTTCTTTTGGAAATCGAAAGTATCAAACTATTACAATTATAAAACGCTCAAGGAAATGTTAAAATAGTCTTAACAAGGAAAATAGAGACACGTGGTTTCAAAAATAGAAATTGATTAGATAACTGAATTTGACTGGAAAATCACAATGAGATTGTGATCGGATCAGTCAAGTTGTCTAAGTCGGTTGCTACACAAATAAAATACTTTGAAGTAAAGTATTGTCTCATTTCTGAAACAAAAGATCAAGTGAAATGTGGAATGGAACCACAGTTTAAAACAATCAAATGAATTCTAAAAAAAGTAGAAACTTTTAGTTGTTTATTACTCAAATTACTTATCTATAAGTGACGTTGAGTATAGTGGTTCTATGAGTCGAATAAAGAACTGATAAAATAAATGGAAATACACGAGTTATAAGTAATCTTTATTAACATCAAATTAGGTGTTGTTATAGAACATAGATCAACATAAATTTCTAACTTGAAAATGAAAGGTATAGTGATAAGATCAATGTGGTAGAAGTTAAAGTATTGGGGAAGTGGTCTAATAATAGCTTGGATTTGCTATTAAACATTAACACAAGTGATTGTGTTTTGAGATTGAAAGTACCTAATAGTCACTTCTATTCAAATTAAGTTATGATGCCTATCATTACAACCTAAAATATAACAAAGGAAGAGATAGACGTACTGATTGAGAATCAATAAATGGTTCGTATAGGTCATCGGTATGAGCTCCTATATTGCAAGAACTTCCATTGATATTAATTAAAGGATTGAAACGACATCCTTTAAGAGTTTAATTAGTTGTTAAGTTAATCAAGGTGTTGGAAATTCAAATTCTTCTATCTCTTCAGTTGAACAAAAATGGACAAGTAAATTCATCAAAAAGTGAATTGAAGATTAGTAAGATATAAAGTTATCTTACACAGTCTTTTGAAAAGTACCAAATTTCTTTTTCTTTAAAAAAAAAGAAAAGTCAAGAAATCTAAGACTAATGGAAACAAATTAAAGCAATAACAAACAATAGAACTGTTTGAGTCGCAATTTTTTTTTTTCTTATAAAATTTAGCCAAGGAAGACTTCAATTGATCGAATGATCATAAGAAGCCATATTATCCTTAGCTAAGTTTCGAAAGAAGAGATACAAATTGCCTTTCTAAGTCAAGATTAAGGAGTTGTAAGTGGCTTGGTTGTTGACCGAAAGTCGTGGTTTGTTCGTAAAGGAACTAAGATTGAGATCAATAAGATAATAGCCAAGATTGACGAAAATTGAACGAAATAGAGTTTGTGTATAAAATAAAATGAGACGTAGAGATGACTTATGACTGATGGAAGTGACACGAACGGACTCCTTTAGTCAATGCCAGACACTAGAGTAGTTGTGCATGACGAAAAGTCTGAGTAACTCTGTATCATAATCACGATTCGTTCACGGTGTAGAAGACTAGTGTAACGCGTTCCCTTGTCTTTGAATAATCGAATGAATTGATGATAATAGGAATAAAAGAGTCTGTGAAGTTTTGTTAGAGTCAATTGGAAGCTTAAGTATATGTAACTAAATGGTCAAGACATTCTCACATATGCATGAAAAAGTGAAATTTGAGGTCTACGAGTCCTTATCCAATTAGGATGTCAAACTATAAGTTTGATGGAACGTGATATATCTTCATAAGGAACTTACTAGGATTCAAACTCCAAATGTTGAAAGTTTTGAACCAAAGTAATTTACAACTAGTGAATATGTTGTATATTAGTTCAATTGTAGTGCTAAACCACGTGATCAGTCAGTGGTGAAGTATTAAATTAAAGTACTAGTTATTGTAAATTGGAGTTCATGTAAGATACCTGAATGATGATGAAGATACAAATAAAATGAAAATAGATGTACAACTTACTGCTCAATTAGTCAGTATTATCCATATTGGTTGAAAATATTGAATAGAAGATATTATATATGACTTAATGTATTTGAAGAATTGAATTTTCTTTTAAAGTAAATTGAGTAAGGAAAAAAAAGATCATATTTATAACTTGTATGAAATACAAGTTAAAAGTTATACTATGAGAGTATAATCATAAGATATGTCGATATCTCTGTTTAGAAACGTATGTCTACTTAAGATATGAATAACTGTCTTCATTCAAGTAATGATAGGAATTTAATGAAAAATAATTATCGAGATATGAAATCACAGTAATTGAATGGAACGAGGTTCTTAGTGAACTCATGAATAGAAAATGATTTAATCAAATTAGAAAAATCATTGATTTTTTAACCAGTCAAAGGAAAAGATAAATGAATTGGCTGACGAGTTAAAATTGATAATTACTTTGTAATCCACAAAATAAATAATATTGTGAGTAGACATTTAGAGAATGAGTGAGAGTTCCATGATGTGTCAGGTTTTACTTTCTAATCATATTGTGATTTTGGATCTCTTGTCATAGAATGAGAGATGTAATAAGAGATCTATAGTCATGTGTTGACTTATGTAATTTCAAGTTTCTATTGAGAAACGCTGGAAATGATGATGGATCAGATAGACACGCAACTCTACTTAGTATCTAATGTCGTGCTCAAGTATTATTTGCATCACTATGTAATTCTTGACTGATGATAATCTAAGAATTGATCGTCCGATAATTCAAATAAAAAGGGATGATTAGTGATGAGAAAGTAAACTGGGATGTGTACCAGAGTTTGGGTGGATATGAAAAGAATTATCAATGGTTTGTAGAATAGTATTCAATTTAGAATGAGAATTGTGTTATGAAAAGCAAGATATGCTAAATGTTATTAGATATTCCATAAATTTGATTATTTAACTCGTCATAAATTCATAAATTGTCAGGATTGACAAAGTAACGGAGATAACTTTTCATTAAATCAAGATGTTGGAAATGAAAAGTTGAAATATTTATGATCTCTACCACTGATTCGGTCTACTTAACAGTTTCACCTTGAAAATAGGTTTACATGTTTGGATTGAAAGAGTTGTATATGATGGATCATTTTCTCATATCTCTTTTGGTTCAGTAACCTGTAAGTTTAAATTTCGAGGACAAAATTTTTAATTAGTTGGAAATATTGCGACATCCGAGAATTTCATATATTTGATTAGGATGCTAATTAAGTATTTTTGGATTTAATTTGCGAATTAAGTATCCGAGTTGGGACCCACATATTACGGATCAGAGATCATATGTTTAAATATTATTTTTGTATGATGAATGCTTATTTGGTATATTATATGGTATTTCGTCGCGAAGTCCAATCGTGTTGAGGTGTATCCTTAATTTTTCATACTCGGGGTTACAAGTGCGTGTCTGAAGAGCATGAGTGAAAATAAATCATTAGTGGTTCGAAAACTAATTAACCAAGTGTTAATACTCATGTAAAGATTTCGTCTCGATTTGCATGCAAGTCGGGATTGGTGTAATGTAATGTGAGAACAAAGTTGGTATAAGACTTTACCTCGAATTTTGTATTAGTTAGTGGTGGTTGCTATTGAGATTGGGTCTAAATCAAGGCAAGTTTTGCCAAGTATGGCAAGAAAATTGGTCCATAAGGGTTTAATATGTCATGGACAAAGATAAGATTTTTGGGGTTTTGGTATGACTAAAACTAGTGTTATGGACATTTTATGAAGATGGACTATTTTGTCAAGAGTTTGGTTCAATTTGGTGAAAAATTGGATCGAAAACGAGCGCCGAAAACCAAAACACATCAAAATAGAGATTTTAAGAATTAATAAATAAAAAGAAATTAAGCTATTGACAAGCAGCTGAGGGTTTATGTATAAATGTATATAAAAAATTAAATCAAAATCAAAAGTTTCATTTTGATTTCAATAGAGAGAGAGAACGAACTTCGTTCTCTAAACCCTCTTACTCGAGTTTTCACTCCATGAGCCCCCGATGTTCAATTTTCGCTCGGTTTTTTTTCGTAAAATCATAGAGCATCACGAGATAGTCAGTTCGAGTTAGGTTTTTGCGGTGGAAACAAGGTATTTGGCCTGCAATTTGGTAAATAGTTAATGCTGGGCATTTTCCTCAATTCAATTTGAATTCTCGCGATTTCTCGATTTTCTTTGGGACATTGATAGAAATTGGTACGAATTATTGAAAATTGATGTATTGGGTTGATGTGCACCGATTTGGAATAAATCCCACCGACGTGGGTTAGGATTTTGATGAATTGAACTGATGTGATTCAGTTGATAACTATTTTGGAGATGTTTTTATTGTTGATATTGATTTATATTTAGATTCTAGATGAATTTTATTATCGATTTTTGTCCAAATTGACTACACAGGTTATGAAAATATTTTGATGTTGGAATCGAGTAGTTTCATGGTGTTTGTTGTCGAGTTTTGAAGTTTTAATGGCAAAAATATTGATTTGGAGATATTTTTCAATTCAAAATAAAATAAAGTTTTTCTAGTTGACATGCCATATTGGAAAATTCATAACTTCTTCGTCGGTGATCCGATTTTAGTGTTCTTGAAGTCTATAGAAAGCTTGATATGAGTACTAGAAGTTCCTTTCGGGTCATCATGACAATTATTGAGGTTTTCAAGGTTAAAATGTTACCCTAAGTTGGCTAGTTGAAAGCAAGTTGAAACAGTTATATAAAATAATAGTTTTGGAATATGTTCTCAAACGTACTTTGGCCACAGTTTTCGTTGGGTTTCGTTATTTGGTTTCACTTTAAGCTTGACCCATACTATAATTGGGTATACAGGGAAGCTATTGGTTCTAATCTCAAGGTGATTAGACGCTTCGAAAACCCCAAAAATTAAGCTCAAAGATTATTTGGTTGTAAGTAAACCCTATAGTGATCTCTACTATTGATTTAATATTTATGTACTTGTAATTGTAACATAGTCTGCATAGCATTTTATCATTCTTGGTCATGCATACGTTGAGTGGGTGATAGGGATAAGCTTGTTTCAGAGTCTGGTTTGCTTCAAACTTGGTTTCAATCCTGCCACTACGCTGTCTAATGAGACGAGCGAAGTCTAATGCCGACAAGTTATCTCTGCATTTCATGATATTTTAATACTATCTTTGTACTATTTTTGGAAGTCAACGTCTAATTATAGTTAGGAGACAACGACAAAGTGGATTGCATGTCATGTTGATGCATATAATTTATTGATTATTTGGAAATGCAATTACATGCTCCATGTATCATACTAACAATTGCAGCAATGTAGGAATTTACTTGACATTTTCGAGTTGTGTTTGATGGTGTTAGATTTCATATGACGAAAAAGGATGAATGGACAAGACTCGAAGATTGTGGTAATTGTTTTCAAAAGTTAAACTAAAGTCTTGTTGTAAATTGTTTATATATATTATTTTGGGATTCTTGGGTGAGTGTGGGATGTGAAATGTCGTTGAATGATTTTGAGAGCCTCCTAAGTTAGTTTAAAATGTGTTAAGAGGTTTATGATTCAATTTTGGTCTATTTGAGATTGTGAAGCTGTGACTAAGCTATCGGAGACTCTAAGTTAATTCATATATTTGAATTTGATATATATTATGAACTGCGGGGAGTTGTGAGTTCTCTAGGCCTCTCCCTAATTGTGCTATTTATTAGGTGAATTTTTTGGCTGGCCACTTATATGTGAGGTACCACCAAATTTTTTATTAAATATGAATATGATATTTTAATTTTCTCAAATTGAACAAATCATGAATTAAGTTTTATTGAGGATATAAGTATAGTTTTGGAGCCTTAGAAAGGATTGAAATAATTATTATTTTGAGGTTAAAGTTGAAAGAATGGATTAGACTGAATAAATATTCAGAGTATTAAGGTAATCTAGGTCGGTCAGTCTTCTTAATGATGAGGGGGCTGACACCCCCTTTGGTGTAGATTGGTCAAAATTAGTAAATAGCATGATAACCAAATTTTTGATGAACTTCATAAAATGTACTATTACCAGTGGATTAAAATAACAACACACAAAAGTAAAACCCCAAAAAGTTATAGTCATAAGCCAATAAGTACATCCATGAAATACAGTTTAAAAATCATAAAGGTTTATGTACTTACAATCACAAAATACCAAAAACACTTAACCTTGCTCACTCACTCCCCCTTTTTGACTAACTACATCAAAGAGATTACAACCGAGTGTTAATCGCCACCTCAAATGTTAATGCTCAACATCGCAATGCTCAACTCTTCTTGCAATGAACACATTTGTACAACTACCACTTCTCTATAAGTAGTCGGATAAGCGGTGTGATCCAATAAGTAATCAAACAATAGAGGGTGTGGTCTCATCACCACTAGAGAACTTGGTCGTTGCGAGGTTCTTCCCGAGTAGGAGCATATCGTCTTCGGAGCTTTTATCTATGTCGATGCAAAGAACAACATGTTCAAAAGTCACAGTGCCTCGGCGGTTGTGTCGAACTCGCACCGGTAGTCTCCACTAATGTAGTAGCAAAGAACATCAATCGGAGTTGTTGGTTCGGTGAAATGGTAGAAATAGCTTGATTGACATTCAAATCCTTTTTCTTAAGGTGAGTAGGAGGATAGATTGACATACTTGGCTCAAAGTTGCAATGCATCATTCACTGGAGACTCAACAAAGATGTTCCATAGTTACAATAATCGAAGCGCAAGAGAATGTCTTCAAGGTTAGCGATAGTCAAGGCCATAGCATGAGGAATCTCTCGATGTTGCTAAAGACTCAACATGTTCGAAACTTTCTCACAAAGAACCACATGTAAGATCTAACATACTTATCCTATTCATAAATTTTCAAGAGATTTAGCATACTTATTCGATATATGAATATATTTTTCTTGAGACTATGTAATATGCACCCAAGAAATATGTACAATCTCCAACCATACTCATCTCAAATTCTTTGTTCATCAAATCAACAACTTCTCGAAGCTAGTTTTGTGTTGTACCCTCGAATACAATATCATCGACATAGATCTACGTAACCACAAACTATTCATTCTCGCTTGATGTTCACCTACATGTTTGGCGGAGAATGGAGATACAATTTTGTTAGGTCCGAAGTTGATTCAGAGTACACAGAGAATTCAACAGACTCTCGCTAGTGTTTGACTATGTCGCACTAAAACAGAAGAGATACGCTCATAAGCATTATAAGTTCTTGGAGTTTTCAAACGAAAATTACATTCCGTTGAAAGTCTTACCTATAAAGGGATTTATAGATTCGGATTGAGGGGTATGCTAGTTCTTATGTATTCTCGGGCCGCTCAAGTGAAAGAAAAACTTGGTCTCTATGCTTACTAATAAGAAATTATTTGGACTTATATACATGACTAGTTTAGTAGTATATTTGGTATAAATATCCCAAAATTAGCTTAAATTGACGGTATTTATAAATTTTCATGTATACAAGGTATAAAGGAGACCAAAGAGTGATTTCAAGATGCAACGAGGATTAAATGCACCAAAGCATATTTGACGTCGTGGCTAGTAGGCTTGACGCCAGTAGGAATATTACACACAATGTGGGCAAGGCGTGGAGAAGGAAGAAGTGAAGAAAAGAGGAGCAGCGTGACGTGCGGTGGCAAACGTAATGGGTACATAGGGACGGTGCCGAGATGACTTAAGCAAGACGCCAAGCACACTCGAGAAGAAACAATGCACACAAAGAGGTCGAAGGCTGTGGCGGTGTGGTGGCTTTACACAAACATTGTGGCGGCCACAAATCCCGAGCGACCTTGCTACCCTCCACGTTGCATTCCACGTCACCAAGCTTTGCCACATAATTTCTGCTTATCCTTGACGGCCCGTGACCTACCCGTTTGCTTACACTTTTCCAGCTAACCCTAGTTACGTTAATTAATCGTTACATTGGCATTAATGATTTACTTAGTTATTTAATTAATTTATCAAATTATAGTACAATTTTACTACAAGTCTTAAATTAAGTAAGTTATGCAAAGATTTAACAATCCTAAGTAGTGGAAAACCCGATAAAAGATACCATGTATATCAAGGCGAGATAAGTATAACAAAAGTTCCATATACATAAAATTAGTGTTCTATGGTCCCCAAAACCCGACAAAAGTAAAATAAATACATACGATATCACACACGAGCTAACTCCACAATCTCGTAGGTAGTCACCCAAGTACCTCCTTGCCTTTGCACTTGCTCGTCGAAAGATTTGCACTCGGTAAACCAACAAATATAGTGACGAGTTCAAAGTGAGTAAAATCCTAAGAGAAGTCCATACAATATTCATGAAATGAAACCGATAATCTCCAAGACATGAGAATATAACACCAGTGCAATAGTACATCATATTCCTATGAATTTAGGCGACAAAGACAGACAAGCAAAACCAAAGAGCATGAAATAAATAAATAACATATACCAGCTTAAACTAGTTTAGAAATAAATCATTAATCGGTAAACATCCGTATAATCATGAGAAAACCCCGACCTACACCAGACGATAATCGATAAATCAAATAGGAACCACGTATGTACTTACAATCTTACCATGACTAAATCCCGACTTCACTAAACAACATGGTCCCTTCCCGACGCTGTTACACATTAGAACCACCCTAATCCCTCCTGATGGTCGCAAGTATATCTTATTACCATCGATACGAGCACTATCACAACTAACTCGAACAAGCGATTTAGCCTCAACAAATATATACGCCAATTGAAATAGGAGTGAAAACCCCATGTGTGCCTACCAGCAGTCACACATGTAATTCGATAACAATAAAACAAACCATGAATTCTGTGATGCATTCCAACGGACTTGCTCACCTCGATCTGTGCTCCGACTTCCCAATACTCCCGAAATCCGACCTGACTAGCTCCCCGATACCTGAGCTACGGTCCCCTAAGTCCATGAAGTCCAATTTTACATATTTAGTATGATTATAGGTGTTTGGGTATGTATTTAAGTCAAGAATATCAAAACAACCCTTTAAATTTAGTTTCTATCTGGCATTAGCGCGGTGATGGGTTTACCTCGCACGCTAGGTAAAGTTAGCACACTAGGGGATCTATTTAGTGTGCTACTGGTCTTTATTTTGAAAAATAGTTAAGTGCCCAGAAACATTAGCGCACTAATTGGTCTAGTTAGCGCGCTTATTACCTTTTGGCCTAGTTAGCGCGTTGATTACCTTTTATGACATAATTCTCAACTTGAAAATTTTGTCCCAAACTCCCCAATTAGCTACCTAGACTCTAAAATTGCATTCTCCACTTAAAATAGACTCCAAATCATCATTTTAAACCTTTAAAACAATTTCAATTAGCTTAAAATCATCAAATCCATGCATTTCACTAGTTTTTCCAATTTCATCAAAAACCTTAATTCTTCTAAATCAATTTTAAATTCTCATTTAAATGCTAAGAATACTGGTAATTCATCAACAATTCATCAATATCAGTGACCTAATCCTAAAATCTCCAATTTCACCAACACACACAAATTTGAGTTCATTTTCATGTAGATAAGATGAAGATTATGATTACCTTAGTTTGAATCCTCAAATTGACCTCCAAAGTGTTGAATTCCAGCTCTTAAATCCCCTATATTTCTCATATAAATTCAAATTTGAAGGATGTCAGGTTGCATGTGTTGATCAATCCAACAATATATGTCAAGGTGGGATTGATTTGTTGCCCTTGATCTCAATGTGTTTACGTATCCTGAGGTTTATCTAATGCCCATCTCTTGCCACTTAGCCCACTTAAACTCTACTAATGGTCTCCTAGTGACACCAATTTAACACTCACCTGGTTCCTAGATGTGTCAATGCACATCTCTAAGTAAATCATATGGTTTCCTATTAATTAACTAAACTATAGGCCTTGATTTATTTTAATTTGATCACATTAGTTTAGGCCCATCATAATACCTATAATTAGTGTTTTATTTATCAAAATTAACCAACTTATGGTCCAACTAACCTTCGATTACCTGGTACTCGGCTCCCCGCGTCTCGACACACATTTTGAGGCATGCCATAGTCTATTGTTTTAATTTAATCGCTTTAGCCTATGGTTACATTACCCATTTTAGTCGATTAACTAGTCATCCTAACGTGAATTAGTTGAGTATCCTAGCGTACCCATAGTTTGCCTACTCATTACCCGTATTGACACGCCTTTCGAGGCGAACACCCATCACATAAACTCGCCCGATAGCAACATACACACATGCAGTGCAATATAACAATAATAATTTTAAACACCACATATATACAACCATCATCCACAAATAATATATTCCCTCGGTTCTCGTGTCTGAGCCAACCGAGTTGACCACATAACGCCCGAATTATGACCGTTGATCCCCGAGATTTACGCTAATCATAGTTTAATTAATTTGGGCCGTTATAATTCTTCCCAACTTGGAGAATTTTCGTCCTCGAAATTTGAATCTCGAGTAAACTCTGGTGCAACTATCCTATCCCCGTGTGACCATTCCTTACACCTTGATAGTTCCCTTCTACAGTCCATTGAACACCCCCACTACTCCCATCCTAGGGAACGTAGTGTTACCCTGAGACATAGGCCCATATTGTCGAGGTGGTAAAAATCAGTTACTTTCTTTCCAACATCCCCACAACCTATTCTCAGTTCGATTTAGTGTTCAAGTTTCCCTAACCCAGTTACCTAACCCAGTAACTAAAAACCTCTCATATCATGTATCCCAACATAATAGTCCTAACCAATCATCACATACCATGACAATCCCATGCCATGCCATAACCTCCCTTAGTTTACCATGACAATCTCATGTCATACCATGACCTATCTTTACTCACCATGACAATCCCATGCCATGCCATGACCTATGACAATCCCATGTTATAACGCAAAAATTTGCCATCATACCACTATGATCTACCATGATACCATTATAGTACCACCATGAATGCTGGGACATCTCTCGGCTTGGCTCACTCACCACGTGCACCGGCTCTCGAGCCTGTACTGGTGTCACCACTGATGGAGTCACTGATATCTTGGGACAATCCCTCTAGATGTGCCCTTCTTGCCCACACTCCTAAATTGCAGTCGAATAACTATATCCGTATACTAAAAAACAATAAAGATATAAAGAGCTTATTAGGACATGCGGGATTCTACAGAAGGTTTATCAAGGATTTTTCAAAAATCACTAAACCATTGTACGCATTGTTAGAAAAAGGTATTCCATTTGAAATGAGTCCCGCATCTGTAAACGCATTTGAGACCTTGAAAGTAGCTTTTATTTCGACACCAATATTGGTAGTACCAGATTGGAAATCTAAATTTGAAATAATGCGCGATGCAAGTGACTATGCGGTAGGAGCAGTGCTAGGCCAATGGAGAGATGAGACATTTAGAGCTATATACTATGCAAGAAATACATTGGATCCAACACAACATAATTATACTACCACAAAAAGGAGATTTTGGCCGTGGTGTTCGAATGTGACAAGTTTAGAGCCTACATAATGGGATCAAAAGTCATTATGTAAACTCACCATGTAACAATCTGTTATTTGTTTGCAAAGAAGGATGCCAAACCAAGGTTGATTAGATGAATGTTATTATTACAAGAGTTTGGCTTGGAAATTAAGGATAAAAGGGAAGTGAAAATTTAGTTGTCGACTATATACCTAGGTTACCTCATAAAAAATGTGACATATGGAAGCCGATAACTGAAGTATTCATGGATGAGTAATTATTTCAAACATCCAAATTAATGGAGTATCTCAATTTAGATTCGGACTAAACTGGCCAATGACATTAAACTAAGTGCTACTAGGAGGCAGCCCCGAGGTTTCTTAATTTTAGTTAGTTATTCAGCTAGCTTAGTTAGAACAATCCAAGTGTTTTAGTAATTTTCTAAATTTTGAAAGTTTTGTGCTAATTATGAAGGAAATACCATTTACCGGGTGACATTTCATCGGAATGGAAAAGTCTCAATATATGCGGCATATTCATAAGAGTATCAAGGAGTTATAGGGATATTTATGTTTATGTTTAGTTATTGTTATGTTTGTGTTTAATGTTTTTCATGTTTCGGGCTTATTTTTAAACCTTGAGGACAAGGTTTGGTTTAAGTTTGTGGGCATCAACATTACACTATGGGAAGTGGAAAGAAAGGATGAAATAAGGATAAACACTACAAGTATGATCATAAAATTTTATTTTTAAAGCAGTTAAAGGGGAAAGCATGGTAGTGTATCTTTTTCATTTACTTATTATTTGAATTTGTTTAGGTAGTATAGATTAGGTTACATATAGTAATATGTAATGAATAAGTAATTCATTTGCAAAGTTCATGCCTTTAATTGAGGATGAGTAGAATATAAGTATCTTATTGACATGAAACACGATAGAGTGCTATCAATTTTTGAAGAAAATAAGAAATGTAGCAAATAATTGTATGATTTCATGAGTAGAAACCAAGAGTTAGGGAAGGCCATGAACTTAAAACAAAAGCAAGGAAGAATACTATAACATTTTTTGTGGAAAAAGTTAGATCTCTAAAGAATTCTATATTAATTATGAATTTTACTTGAGTATAAAACAAATAAAGACTTAGTACTAGCAGGGGAAAAGATAAAGATGATGTTTAATGAAAAGTTGGAGTTAAAACTTGCTTAATAAAGTGAAAGTGAGAAGGGCTAAAAAGAGTTTTTAACATAAAAAATAGAGAGTCCAATAAGTTATATAGGAAAAGGACAGAGAACTTTATGGTTGGAAAAAAAAAGAGAAAAAATAGAATCTATAGGAAAATGAGCAGGGACCGTGTAACTAGAAAATATTAAGAGAAAAGAAAAGAAAAGAAAAGAGATATACAAAAATAAAGAAAGAAAGGTGGAAGTTAGATTAAAAATCTTCAAATAAAAGATTTGGCTTGAGTACAAGTAACTTAATTGAGATAAGTTTTCTTTCCAACTATAACAAGTCCTATTGACTCTTGAAGTACTAAAGTCTACAAAACTAGTATTATCAATGTTTATTTGTGAATTCTTGAACTTAATGAGAAATCATGAGATTGTACACTTTCTAGTTGAGTATGGAGGTAAAATAAACTTATGAATAGTGATGGTTTTGGTTGTTGTTCACGTGTCGTGCGTTCCAAATATAACCCGTACTTAAGTTACCAATCCACTTGGGTGAAGTAGTGGTAAATACGGGAATTCGCAGGTTTTTTTTAGAGATTTTAAGAAAAAATTAATTAGAACAACTAGAATTAAAAGTTTGCAAAAATGATTTAAATAAGAGAAAGTACCTAAGTTTACGATCCCACAAATCCAAATCATGATTCAATAACATGTCATGGTCTTCGATCTTTTCCCAAAAGATTATTAATTTAATTCCTTTTAGATTAGTTATAAGAAATCGACATCTGCTAGAAATCCCTAATTCCCCTAATCTCGATAGCTAAGACGTCCGCCACTAACTACTTCCTTAGTATACACATAACCCTAGACATCCGCTAATAAGGTTTAATGCATTAACTACATTAAGGTCCGTGAGAATACTAATCATGAATAACCGGATCACGTCCACTTCCACTTTAACCTAGATTTATTTGTCGCACGCTCAAGAATCGAAAGGTTTTGAAGGCAAATGGGTGAGTGATTGTTGGTTGTATCAGTCCAATCGTGCAATTACAAATATTATTGTCCCAATTAACTATAGGTCTTCCACCTAAAAGCATGCATTGTACATATACATACCCTAAACTTGCGCCATAATCATGAAAACAACAACGAATAAAATAGGAAGAATTGAAATAACTTAAATTATGAATAAAAAATCTCACATAATACGCTATCAACAAAGATTCTGGACTTACTTCGCCTTCGACCCAAGAAAAGAGTGCTTAACCAGACATTATCTTGATAAACACTATTGAATTCTAAATAAAAGAGTTTCCTTTAATTCTTTACTGTCCTCTATGCAAATATATGGTTTACCACACCCTAATTACTATTTATACTCAATCCCAAATGAGATATAACTCCAAAACTTTCTATTTTCATGTCTCGGCTCCGTCTGTAAGTGATCCATGCCGTGTGTGTATCTGTCACAGTGTTGCCACAATACCAGCTTGTATTGTATTTTTTTCTCCTCTTAGTGGTCTTGACGGCGTGTGTGTAAAGTCCCGACGCAGTGTGTGTAAACCCACAGCTTCGCCACAACTTCGCCACATTTTCGCTTCTTTTGATCTCTACGCGTTGCCCACACCTCGTATTCATTTCCTATGGCGTCAAAGGTGGTTTTGTGCCTTTTCTTGGCTTTTCATCATGAATTCACTCATTTGTCTCTTCTATAGCTTGTAAACCTGAAAACACATAAATATCATCAATTAGAGTTCATTCCAGGATATTTAGACCAATTATACTACTAAACTAACTCTATATATAAGTCTAATTAAACACTTATCAAATACCAATAAACTTAGGACTTTGCACATCCCGAGCAAAGAAATATAAGACATGTAAATAAATTCCTAATATAGTTACTATCCTATACTAATTAATCCTACACCGATTAAAAACTTATGGAGTACCTTTGTTTTAAATAGTTGCCAAGTTAACGAGCAACTCAAGAATTGTCGAAGTGATGATATGTCTAAAACCATAATCCAAAGACAATTAAGATCACACATTCAAGACTTAGACTCGGTCAAGACAAAGGCTATCAACTACTCATGAGTTTTCTTGGTCTATACACTCAAGCACACAAGTTTACAATCTTTGTAAGATAGCGCATCAGCGCTTAGAAGGTATCATAAGCAAGAAATGCAACCACACTCTCCACTGTTATAGACTTAGCACCAATGGGGATCACTAGGACTTTAAGTAGGTTGTAACATGGCTAGAGTAAGGTACCAAGGAAATGATATAAAGGTAATGCGAAGCATTGAAAAACTAAAACTTAGATTGTCAAAAGATTCTCAAGAACATGAAAGTGGCTTATACTGCACTTAACTTCATTTTTCTTTTAATATGTGCAGTACTCACCTTTTTCCAACCACCCGGCTCGCTACTCCATTTCCTGCGAATATCGTTTTATGTGGGACTCTCTAATCATGACTTGATTTTTTCATCATAATTAATTTCCTCTTATTTAGGGTATATAAAAAATTTTTTTTCTCTAAATTCTTTCTTCTTCTTTTCATGTCGCTTTTTAAAGATATCAAGTCTAAGGCTTGCTTCCAACTAGGTAAAGGATGTTCAAAATTTGGTAAGAAAGAATTAAAGGTTGGGTTGGCTCAAAATGGTTAACTAGGGAAATTACTTTAGGTAGGCTTAAGGCTAAGGGTTTTTATTCAAAAATGTCCTAAATCATTCCCCCAAAAGTGGTTTAGTCATAGGAATTCTACTTCGAGTGGGTTACACCCCTTGTTTTAGCACCATAGAAATATGATTTTTTCCACTTGCACTGTTCTTACTATCTGCCCATTTTGGTATCTAGCACAAGGTTTATCTCTCATACTAAGTCCCTAATATGTAATCATAAAAATGTCAGGCTACGAGCCATAGTTAGTGTTTCTCCTAATTTTCCCTAAGTTTCAAGTCAAAAAGGTAACCATAGTTCACTCATGCACAACCAAAGGCATGAAGTAAAGTTTCAAGTGACTCTAAATAATAATAATTATAAAACTATACTAAATGCATACATGGAAATGTATCATATCCTAATGAAACAGAAGATAGAAACATGAATGGAAAGGAAAGAGAAATGGAAAGATAAGAGGAATAAAAAGAATAACACCACCATTACCATCCTTCAACCGCATAATTTAAAAAATTAACGATCATACCTACGGTCTTTAGCAAAAAGTTCTACCCAACACAATCCACAATTCCTAAAATACCATAAAACTTATTCCGAACCTTGTCCCCAATGTTCAAAACAAGCAAATAGATTTATACATAAAAACAAACTAGAGGGTGAAAGAACATGATAGATATAGAATTAAGGAAATGACATGAGTTCATGCATCGTAATAAGAGTACTGAAACAAAGAAACAAAGCAAGATAAATAGAAGTTTGGAAACAATTTGAACTTTCTCTTAAAAAAAACTTGAAGCCACAACATGATAAGAGTAATAACTGATAAATCAAGAAATTGACTTAAAAAATTTCAGCCAAATTTTGCGAGCCCAAAAATTTTCAATTAAAGGTATAATCAACAAAATAGTGAATATAAAATCTAGTGTTTCAGGTTCTACTTAAAGACCTTCCACTAATGCGGCGACTTAGGTTAGTTTTTTATTTCCAACCACGTCTCGAAACACATAAATCTTAGCGAGTAATCAATTTGCTTGAAAAATAATAACTCAAATCATGTTAATTAAAATTTAATTGAAATTTAAACGTGACTGTAATGTATGGCACTCTCCTTCCTTCATATCAAGACTTACCTGAACCTGTAAAAATTAATAAATGGAGTTTAGGGATTAGCAAAAATGGTTGAATAACTGAAGTAGAGTAAACTAAACTAGACTATACTAAATTGAATTAAACTAGACTAAAATGGAAATTAAATGTATGAAAATAAATAAAATATGGTTGGGTTGCCTCCCTACAAGCACCTTTATTTTAAGTCAATGACTAGACTTGACCTAAAAGATCACGTAATGCCCACTAATTTAGAGTAGTTACGAACAAATGGAATCACCATAGCCTTGGGCAATGTAATAGGTATGCTCTCCTTCAGTGTTTTAAGTTCATATTGGACTTCTAACAAATAAATCTCCATATAGTCTTGACCGGTTAACACATAGCTGTTAACACTACATAAAATTCTCAAGTGCCCTTTTGGTTCCATCCCAGTTTCAAATTTCACAAATATAAGTGAAACAGGAGGTGGATTCATTAACATCAGAGGTTGATCTTCCTTGCTCTCTTCATATGGTTCATATGGCCTTTCCAAATCGACTTTGGCTTTCATCTCGATTTCTTCTTCTTGAACTTCCGTAACGATAACGTTCGACTTCGATGGAAAGACTTCAAGTTTATCCTTCAATTCAGTCAAATACTCGTCCTTCTCAACACTTCTCAACATAGTTACACTTGCATCTTCCTCTTGATCAAAATGTATTGGCTTGGGGGACTCTTCTTCATAAATCAAATTATTAATGCTAGCATTTATTTGACTAGTTAGAATGCTCATATTTTGGCAACTTGAATTCATCTCTTGCCGATTTTGTTCCATTTTTACTTGATCGCGTAGAATGTCTTAATGGAATTGTTCATTGATTGAGATTAAGTCCTTCAACATTTCTTCAAGAGAACGCTCCTCTTATTGAGGAATCTATGGACTTAGCATGAGCTCGTAGAAGTCAGGTAGTGGCAATACATAAGCTTTGATCTGCTGCAAATTAGAAGACCAATTAGAAAATTATGTCCATAACTTGACATACCTACCCCATTAACACTATGATATTGTGAGTCCTTGACGCGCGCCGAACACGTCAATAAAATAAATCACCTAAACCAACTATTTGTAGAATAGTGGCAAAGGGTCGATCCCACAGGGATTGGTATTCTTTCTAAGGCCAAAAACAACAAAAAAGGAAATTAGGGTTTTTTTGGAGAATGAATAATATAACTAATCTAAATAACAATAAATTAACAAACAATAAAATAGCTTTGAAAAAAATTAATAAAAATACCTAGGTCAAGACATACAAGTTCGGTTTGCGAAAAAATTGAATTTGGTCTTCGATTTATAAAATATGCAAATCAAAAATATCCTAGTGTAGCTATAGACCTGGTCATGTAGTAATGTACGCGGGTCCTCGCACTTCCCTATCTCGATGGTCAAGGTACAATAATGACTATTTCCCTAGCCAATCATACAACTCTAGACTCAAGTGAATTGGGTTTAATGCGTTGACTGCAATGGGCTTCGTGAAGGCACTACACCTAGACAACCAGATCATTAGTATGTCCGATTTAGCCTAGATTCCTAAGGTATTTGACCGGTCCCAAAAGAGGCAAATCAATTGGTAGGGTCAATCGCCACTAGTGTGGTCTTATCGCATAAGGACGGATGCTTACGACTCACTGGCAAATAAATTAAGGTTTAAACATGAATTTAACCTCAATTATTTAAACAATACCAAAGAAAATAAAATAATAGTGAAAACAATGAAATTAAGATAAATAAATCTCACAAATCCATTAATATGCACAGTCGAACCTCCCTCGCAGTCTTGCCTAGGCTAGAGGTTTAACCTCACATGGAAGAATACAAAAAAATCAAAAGAAAAGTAGAATAGAGGAGGAGAGGAAAAGAGTCAGCTAAGAGAGGAGAATCAATAATAACCGAGAGGTATCAGAATATATAATGATATAATCAGTAGCCCCGCCTCACCACTCCCCCTCCCTTTTTCACGGAAAGAAATCTTAAATGATTACTCACAATGAAAAAGGCCCCCCAAAGGGCTGCGTGAACGAAATATTGCCTCATTCACTGCGCTAACTTCGAGTCCTCTCTAGTCAAAACCACGACATTCAAGCCAAACCCAGGGAAGTCAGTCCTTCTTAATAATACCCTAAGGTTCTAACTTCCAAAACTACCAAAATCTGTCCAAATCGGGTGTATCATTAATGACACATGCACCGAGGAGTATCACACGAATGTTGGGGGTTTAGTTTCATGGTCTTGCCACGTGTCAATCATGGATGAGATGAGCAGCTGTGGCGTGCACACGTGGCAAGCGCTGGTTGGATGAGAAGTTGCTGCTGTGACAGGCTGCACCAATGGAAGACCGCCACTTGGCTCGCTGCTCATATTATTATTTCAATTGTGCATGAAACGACCCACCATTCTCCATTGTATTTTCTTGTGACATGTGTCTCCATGACAATAAACATAGCAAACTTCCATATGCATGCTCCACACATCATCATAACCCCGTATAAGCATCTCATCATGCATTTCTCGAATTTTTCCTCACATTTGAGCCCACTAAATTTGTCTCAAGACACGCGCTAGCTCGATTTTCGATGTAAAATGGATCCAGGCATATGAATACTCGATTTTGTGTAGTTTTTTGCCCCGAATTCAACCGCACACTCCGTTAACCCTGAAAATAATAAATAAATATAATTAGACTAATATTTTGGAGACTTAACAATAAAAAATATATAAATAAACTATATATAATTACATAATTAATGACTTAACAGTCTTCAAATTGACCATAATTGTAGTAGGAGGCTACTGATGAGTTACCTACAAACATATGCTAGAGACAAGGGACTAGATTAATAAATAAATAAACTCAAAATAAAAAGAAAACGAAAGAAACTAAACTAAGAATAAAGGACTAAGTCCTCGGAAATGGCGTCAAAATTTGTTCGCATGTCGTGCGTGCCAAATATAACACATACTCGAGTTACCAATCCCACTTGAGTGTAATAGTGGTAAATACGGGGTCGAATCCCACATGACTTAGGTTTTAATCTGAGTTAACTACAAAGGGAAGTTCTATGGATTCTTTTAAAGATTTTAAGAAAACAATTAATTAGAACTACTAGAAATCAAAGTTTGCAAGAGTGAATTCAACGAGAGAAAGTACCTAGGTCTACGGTCCCACAAATCCAAATCAAGATTCAATAGCATATCATGGTGTTCGATCTTTCCTAAAAGATTATTAATTCAATCTCTCCTAGATTAGTTATAGGAAATCAACATCCGCTAAAAACCCCTAATTCCCCTTATCTCGATAGTTAGGATGTCTGCCACTAACTACTTCCCTAGTCAACACATAACCCTAGATATCCGCTAATAAGGTTTAACGCATTAACTGTATAAAGGTACGTGGGAATAATAATCATAAATAATCATATCATGTCCACTTCTAGTTTAGTCTCAAAGTTGGAGTCGTGCGTGTATTCCCATGATTTGAAAGCGGCGCCATGAACGACCATCGTGCAAAATGTTTCCGCCCCTAAGCCATCCGTGGCGACATACGTGTATTCTTAAGGCCCCACTGGCGGCGCCATAAATCTATTCCCAATTTGCTAAGACATTGCTGCTACAACGTCTGGTTTGGCTTGGCGTCGTGCTTTTAAATGCACTTCGTGGGCCTTGACATCACTAACATAATTAAAATCGGAAAAATCATAAGGACTTACCTGACTAAGGTGACCGAGTGATTTTTATACCTTTCAAAAATGCTTCAAACACCATAGCTATGAGTCAAAATTGAGGAATAAGATTATTAAACTAACAAAATACAATTAAAAATAAAAAATACTAAAAGGGAAATAAATCAGGGGTGCCTCTCATTAGTGCTGGTGTTTAAAGTCGATGGCCCAACTTGGCATGATAGATCACGTGAGACAGCTAGTTTGGAGAAGTCGCGAAAAAACAACATCCCTACTGTCTTGGGTAATGAGACATGCATGCCTTTATCTATGGCTTTGAACTCATTTGCGACCTCCATTACGAAAAGTTCTAGTTCATTGTGTCCATCTAACACAAAAGTGTCAGCGACGCATAATATATCCAAATGCCCTTTCTCCACCATCCTTGTTTCAAACTCAACCAATATTCATGGTGAGACACTTGATTTTACCAACACCGTTGGTTGGTCACCTTTGTTCTCTACTTTTGGTTCCTCTGGTCTTACCAAAGTGACTTCTGTTGGGGCATGTGACCTAAGTCAATATACAAACATAGTTTATCTTATAATTTTAGTTAATATAATTAAGGTTTTCATTTGTTGTTTTATTATAAGTGATTGCATCTTTATCTTATAGCAAAATCTATGGTTATTTGTTGAAATATCCTAAATGTCTCTAGTCGATTATTATACTAGGAACTATAATGAATTAAGACCAGTGTGAATCATGATCTATGGTCATGTAATGATCATGCACATAGGAATACGAGTCGAGATCATGAGTACTTGTTAGGGAACAAGGTACTGAGCCAACCCACTATGAGAACACCACATGGATTAAGTCATAGGTGTTACTCATGATATGTATATCATTTAGTCCATCGACTTAAGATTACCATAGACTTCAATATTAGGAGCATGATATGATAACCAAGTTTGGAACCTAGTTTATTTACCTGAAGGTGGTAAAACCATTGGATGTAAATGGGTTTTCAAGAAGAAAACTAACATGGATAGCAATGTGCATACTTATAAAGCAAGGCTAGTAGCAAAAGGTTTCAGACAGACTCAAGGTGTTGATTATAATGAGACTTTTTCTCCTATAGCCATGGTTAAATCCATTAGAATTCTAATTGCCATAGCCGCATATTATGACTATGAGATACGGCAAATGGATGTCAAAATAGCTTTTCTAAATGGAAAGTTACTCGAGGATGTATATATGATACAACCTGAAGGGTTTGTTCATCTTGAGAGTTCTAGGAAGGCGTGCAAGCTTCAAAGATCCATTTATGGATTAAAGCAAGCTTCTTTAAGTTGGAATCTTCATTTTGATAAAGAAATTAAGGAATTTGGTTTCATTACAAATGAAGATGAGCCTTGTGTATATAAGAAGGTCAGTGGGAACGTGGTTGTTTTCCTGGTATTATATGTTGATGATATATTACTCATTGGAAATGACATCCCAACCTTGCAGAATGTCAAGTCTTGGCTAGGGAAGTGTTTCTTAATGAAGGCTTATGAGATGTAGCCTACATCATTGGGATTAAAATCTATAAAGAAAGATCTAAAAGATTGATCAGTCTAAGTCAGAGTGCTTAAATAGATATAATACTGAATAGGTTTAGTATGCAAGACTCTAAAAGTGGGTCATTACCAATGTCTCATGGTATAAGTCTCAGCAAGACTCAATGTCCAAAGACTAATGATGAGCGAGAGCACATGAATAAGATTCCATATGCATCAGCTATTGGATCTATCATGTATGCCATGTTATCCACCAAACCTGATGTATCATATGCTTTAAGCACAACAAGCAAATATCAGTCTGATCGAAGTGAGAGTCACTAGATAGAGGTAAAGAACATTCTTAAGTACTTGAGAATGACTAAAGAAGTGTTCTTGGTTTATGAAAGTTTGGAAGACGAGCTTGTTGTAAATGGCCACACAGATGCAAGTTTTGAAACTGATATAGATGACTTCAGATTTCAGTCTGGATATGTGTTTACATTGAATGGAGGCATAGTGAGCTAGAAAAGTTCAAAGCAAGAAACTATAGAAGATTCTATAATAAAAGTTGAGTATATTGCAGCATCCGGTGCAGTTAAGAAGGCAGTTTAGATAAAAAATCTCATCTCTGAACTTAGTGTGGTTCCTAGTATAACTAACCCCGTCGCTTGTATTGTAACAACAACGATGCGATAGCACAGGCCAAGGAACCAAAATCACACCATCGATCCAAACATATACTTAGACATTTTCATTTCATTCGAGAAATCATTGAGAGGGGAGACGTGAAAAGTTGCAGAGTTCCTACAAAAGACAATGTTGCAGATCCTTTAACAAAGGCTCTTCCACAAGCGAAACATGATGGTCATGTTAGGTCATCAGATATTAGATACATGAATACTTGGCCTTAGTGAAAGTGGGAGATGTTGGGGCATGTGCCCTAGGTCAATCTATAAACATTTTTTATCTTATAATTTTAGTTAATAAAATTGTGGTTTTCATTTGTTGTTTTATTATCAGTGATTGCATGTTTATCTTATAGTAAGATCTATGGGTATTAGTTGAAATATCTTAAATGTCCCTAGTCGATCATTATATTAGGAACTATAATGAATTAAGACTAATGTGAATCTTGATTGATGGTCATGTGATGATCATGCGTAAGGAATACGAATTGAGATCATGAATATTTGTTAGGGAACAAGGTACTGGACTGACCTGCTATGAGAACACCACATGGATTAAGTCATAGGTGTTACTCATGATATGTATGTCATTTAGTCATTCGACTTGAGATTACCATAGACTTCAATATTATGAGCATGGTAATTTGACACAATCAAACATTGTCTTTAACTGGACGATTATAAAGATAGTGATTGGTTACCATGTGAATAATATGTGAAGGTGTGTAATTAAGATAAAATTTGTTACTCTTGTATTGAGGGAGATATCAGTGGATCCCTCGATATGATAGACTAATAATGGCCAAGTCCATGTGAATTGATTTGATCAATGTTACTTGGATGTTTTTAGTTTACCTAAAAATCGATACTAGTACGATTGAACATTAAGGGTGATTTTCCATGGCTTATGTTTAGATAAAAGGATATCGCACGACAAAAGGATATGATATACGTTATTCATTAGGTTGTATCTATTTTGCTATTCATGCTATTTGGGTAGTCATAATGCCTTACTAGAGACCGCTTATGACTTCTATACTAAAATGGTTTTGGTTCACTTCCATCGTCACATGAACCTATTGGGTCGCACGAAATAATGGCTTTACACAATTTTAATTGGTCCAGAGTAATGAATTTTATATGATAAAATTCATGACATACAAACCATTATGATTTGTTATACGATAACTTATTAATAGGGATGTATGTGTAATTTGCTTAAACTGCATAAATACAATAGTTGTATTATGAATAAGATTTTTAAGTGACTTATCTACATATATAAATAAAGGTTGAAACCCTAAAATGAAATAAGATTTTCGTTTTTGTAAATTTTGAGTTCTCTAGATTTTGGGAGAGAAAGAAAAACATTTTCAATCTCTCTTAGGGCTAGCACTCCAAATTATGGTCACCATTCGAGTGTGGATTTTTGATAGAGCACATGCGTTTGAACGTCTTGAAGATCGAACAATCACAGAAGAAAATAATGGATTAAGGTATGATTTACTTTTTAAATCTAGTTTAATAAAACTTATTTTCGATCCTGTTAGGGTTTTTCAAAATTTATTTTGAATTTTTCGCTGCGTATGAACCCCAAAAACCCAACAACTTCGATTTTCATCTCGATTTTTTCTTCTTGAACTTTTGCCATTATAATGTCCATTTTGAATAGAGGAGCTTCAAACTCTTCATCCGCTTCATTCCAACACTCATCTTTCTTAACACCTATTAATGTAATACAACTCGCTTTCTCTCTTGATCGAAATGTACATGCACATGGAACTCTTTTTCATTTATCAAATTCTCAAGGCTAGCATTGATTTGAGTAATTAGAGTTACCATATTTTGAAAACTTGACTTCATCTCTCGCCGATGTTGATCCATATTTTCTTCATAGCTAGCATAAATTGTCATGATGGAACTGTTGATTGATTGAGACTAGATCTTTCAAAATCTCTTCAAAGGAATGATCTTCTTGTCGAGGAATCTATGGACTTGGCATGAACTCGTAGAAGTTGGGTTGTGATGATGCATAACTCCACTTGGGATAATTTTCATATTTTGGGTAGTAATGACAAGCTTCAGTGGGATTATATACATCCGCATAAACTCCATAAGCTTCCACATTACCTTATTGCTCAATGGAAGGCCAATTAAAAAATTCATGTCTACAATTTTAAATTTGAATGTACTTACCCCATTCATACTATAATAGTATGAGTTATAATAATAATCATAATTTGGGGAGTAAAAGGCCATTGTTCAGTTACCTGCAAGATATAGGCTAGAGACAAGGGTGTAGTACAAAAATAGATAGCACAAAAACAAAATAAAAAGAAAAGTAAAACTCAATTTGAAATGAGTCCCCAACAACAGCGCCAAAATTTTATCACATGCTGCGTGTGTGAAATATAACCTATACAAGGTTACCAATCCTAATGAAATGTAGTAGTGGCAAGCACGGGGTCAAATCCATATGATTCAGTCAAACTGAGTTCAACAAACAAAAAAGTGAATCTGGGTGGTTTTTGAAAGAGTTTCATCCTAAAGGTATAGTAAACAAGAAAGTAAAATAAGTTGTAAATCAGATAATAGAAATATACCTAAGTTTAGGTATCCATAATCTAGCCCTATGTTGTTTCCATGTCTTGTATCATCGATTTAGAAAGATGGGTTTTAAGATATTTTCCCTAGATCGACTATAGATGTTGGGGTCGCCAACTCCCTAGTTCCCCTGTCATCGATAGATAGGGCAACCACTCTCTAAATACTTCCCTTACTCCATCATACAACCTTGGGCAACCGCTACCTAGATTTCGCACTTGAGCAACACTTAGCGCTTTGTAGGAACACCGACCACTAGATAACCTTTGGCAACCGCTCTCAGGATTTAACCTAGTTCTCGAGGCTAGTCACTTAGAACAAATAGGTGTTTAAGGTCTCTTACTCTAACTTATCGCCCCTTCTCAACCAGTTTGATATCGTGGACTCAACCTGATTGATAGCATGTCAATAGGTTTATGCCTAGAGATTTGCAATGAATATACAAACTCTAAACTACCAATGAGATATCGTGAAAAATAATAACATAAAAATAAAGAACTGAATCAAAACACTATTATACTAGAAAATCTCAACAAGACAAAAAACAACTAACTAATGGCTAGAGAGCTGCATCCCCGACCTAGGTATTAAAAAACCTAGCTGGACATGGCTACTCTACCATTCTATACTCTTAAAACAATCTGAGTACAATGTGTTTTCGTTCATTAAGGTGCCTTCTTTATATAGGTGTGCTTGGGTAAAAGAATAGCAACTCCCAAGAATAAGAACCTTCTAAAAAGTCTAAAAACTTATATTCTGTGACTCTAGCGCCATCATTAACATCATGGTTATCAAGGGACATTATGGGATGAAAATAGCAAGTCAATGGAGGAAGTTGGTAAAGTCTCGATCAAGCACTGTAGATGACGTCGCCAGTACAAGATCTGGCGTCATGTGTGTATTTTTAGCGCCATGTGTGTATTTTTCTACACTTCTCCAACTGAATTTTTTATAAGCTTGACTTTGCCCGAAAAATTGTCCGAAAGACTCGTATTCCTTCAAATGACATATCAATCTCAAAAGTAAGTGTTTAGGACCATAAAAGAAAGGTTTAAATCCCATTTCCATGATAAATGCCCTATATAAAAGTGTATGAACAATGACTCATAAAGAGGTAATTATTTACTTGTCTTCTATCTTTCCTTTTGTCTTATTTGTTTAATTTACTTGTCTCTCCTTAGTTTTGTCTTATTTTTCTTCATAAAAGGTCCAAATGACAATAACTTGTAGAGAGATTTTAATAATATAAAACCTTTAAGGATAAATAAAACACCTCTTTATGTAAAGATTGTCCGACTCACTTGATTAGGGGTCATGTGGTAAAAAAAAGGAATGCTAGTTTAGTGTCAACACCTTATGTGAAGCAACTTGTTGTCTACCCCTGACTCCACATTGCCTTAAGTTCAACTTACCAGAACATTTATTCTTGCCTCCAATTCTTTTACTCTCCACAACAAGGCTTTCTAGCACATTTTGTCCAATAATGCTCTTTGTTTAAGATAAACCTTTTCCTGTAAATGACTTCACCAAAAATTTAGCTATGACGCCCATCAAATTTCCTTGACACATGAAATGACCAATTACTTGAGTCATTGATCATTCTTTGTTATTCATGTTGTCTTTCATGACAATTAGCTTTCTAAAACTCATTAGAAAAGGAAAGCAACCTCATATAGTCAAGGATGTGCAAGATAACACTGACGCTCCTCACCAATAAGAATAAATAAATAAAAATAATAAATAAAAACTGAAAAAGAGAAGACATCAATGAAAAAGAAAATTTAATAGGAAATATTATTTAATTGGATATGAGACCATGAATGATGGAAACTTCACTTGTATAAACTTCCATAAATAATTTGGTTTTGACATGAGATGGGACACGAAGAAATTCAAATTATGAATAGATGTGTTATGATTGAAAGGACTATGACCATGTATGAAAAAATAAATTTTTTATTCAAGAAATACAAAAAACATTTTTGAGCTGAGAAGGGATAGTTCAGGGTGCTATTATGTGGATTTATGAATTACTTTTTCTGTAAGCAAGTTGCTAGTGTATTTTAAGGACTTCTAATTGTATATGCCTGCAATGAGAGTGAGATGTGACACTCAATATTTGGAATATCTAGCATGCTTTTAAAGTCAAGCAACTAAGTGAGAACAATCAAAGCTATAAATCCCTCTTATTTCATAAAAGATTATGTGACTTAACCTAACGAAAACAAGTGTGCCCATGGGCGCACACAAAGGCCAACCAAACATAATGAAGTGATGCATAAACTGTTAATTAGAAAGATTATAGTCAACATTTAGTTACTAAGTTGCATGCCTTACAGATGGTGATTTCTAGGAGATTGCAAGCATGATGAGCAGATGGTGATTATGGTGTGCGAGAGCTTAGTCTAGAGCAAGAAGACACAATGCATTCAACTAATGAGCAATGACTACCACCTCAACCTAATGATAACAACATTCTATTGCCAAATTCACCACTTCAAGATCAACCTCAACCTCCACCTACAAATCCAATGGTGATTATGGAACAATTCTTTCAGAAGTTTCTACAAGTTCTTGAGAACCGACCTATATTTGCTCATCCACAACCACCAGTTGCACGACAAGGCGATGATGAGTACATGATGAACAAAATTTGAGATTTTAAGAGACTGAACCCCTTCACATTCGAAGGTCATGCTGATCCAATGGAAGCTTTGAAATGGTTGAAGGAAACCTCGAAGGCACTGATACTTGAAAAATTCAAGAAGATAAAATAGTGGCAATAACATCTTATGAACTTGTTAGTGAAGCAGTGCACTGATGGGAGTGCATCGAGAAATATCCTACCATCAATGTCAAGTTAATGTCTTGGTTAGCTGTTGAGAACTCTTCAACAGACATTTCCTATCTGACCAATTTTGACTCCAAATGCGGCAATAATTCAACCAACTGCGATAAGGTAGCATGAGTGCGGAACAATATATGAAAAGAAAAATGTAGCTTATGATGTTCTCACCTACCATCATGGCAAATGAGCTCGACAAGACAAAAAAATCTACTTTGGCCTAAAAGGCAATGCCTCGAATGCAATTGCACCACACATGATAAAAAATCTCAGAGAAATGGTAGACTATGCGAATATAGTCTATGTAGGAATTTTACAGGAAGAGAATTTTTGAAACAGGAAATGCAAGGTCGATTCTTTGAACAACTAACATAAAGGAAAGAAGAAGTTCTATAAAGGTGAAAATTCATGACAAAACAACGAGAAGTAGATGGTTAAGAACAATTTAGTCGCAAACACCGAAAACTATCGATGAAATCCTTAGTTTGGGTTTCTATGAAATAACAACCAAGGAATAACGAAAATAGAGAATTTCACTAAGGTCAAGCAACATCAAGGAGGCCGTAAGACTTGTTTCCATTGCGAGAGTGTAGATCACTTGGTAAAGAACTGTTCTAGACCTGGTTTACAAGTCCATGTTCCCGCAACACCCCAACTTCCTCTAGTAATTCCTCCTTAACATCACAACCCCGCAAGAACAATAATCAAAATCATCAAAATCGTGGTTAGAATCGGTAAGGCAACATGCAACATGATCAAGCTTATGCAATTGTTACGTTGAATCGGAGCGAGAATGCAGTAGTTGAAGGTACTTTCCTGTTATTCAATACCATGGTTCAAGTTTTATTTGACTCGGATGCCATACATTCTTTCATTTCTACTCACGTCATTAATGAGTTAACAATTCTTGTGGAACCATTGGACAAGGGATTTTCCATTCATACACCTATTGGTGATAATACAATGATATCTAGGATACACACCTCATGTGAATTTAGAATTACGGATAGAGTCTTTCTAACAGATTTACTGGTGATAATTCAGTTAGATCTCGACATAATTCTCGGCATGGATTGGCTTTCCATAAATAATACTCAGATTAATTATAAGAAGAAAAGGGTGTGTATCACCTTACCCTCGGGAGAGATGCTAAAAATTTGTGGCTAGACAGTCAGAAATATCAAATCATTTTTATCTCTATGAAAGTCAATATTTTAGGATCCTACAATTTTCCACCTGTATTGTACGCCGCGAAAGTCAAAGAGAAGAAGTCCTTAGTCAATATTCCAATTGTGAGAGATTACCTATTGGTGTTTCTTCACGAATTATCGGGACTACCTCCACAAAGAGAATTCGATTTTCACATCGAACTTCTGCTAAGAGTGCATCCTATTGCTATGGCTCATTATCGCACGGCTCATAAAGAACTCCAGGAATTAGATAGACAACTACGAGTACTAGAAGAAAAAAGGGTTCATAAGGAAGAGTGTGTCTCCTTAGGGGGCTCTAGTCATATTCGTCACAAAGAAAGATGACACTTTGAGGCTATGTATTCATTATCGCAAGTTCAACGCAATCACTATTAAGAACAAGTACCCTATACCATGGATCGATGACCTGTTTGATCAATTAAGGGGAACAAAGTATTTTTTCTAAGGTAGACCTTCATTCTACGTATCATCGGTTACTCATCTGACTTTCAGATATCCCGAAGACAACTTTTTGGACTAGATATAGACATTTCAAATTTCTAGTCATGCCATTTGGACTCACGAATGCTCCTGCAGTTTTTATTGGTCTGATGAACTGGTCTTTAGAGAATATCTCAATAAGTTTGTTACCATTTTCGTTGATGATATTATGGTTTATTCAACCACCTAGGAAGATTATGAGAAAAATCTGGCCATTACACTTTAGACCTTAAAAGATTACAAGTTGTATGTTAAATTAGACAAATGTGATTTTTGGCTTAACAAAGTTAAATCTCTTTTCCATATCGTCTTAGAAAAAGGGATAGAAGTAGATTCTTCAAAGGTTGCAACAGGTTGTGGATTGGAAGCAGTCGAGAATAGTTACTAATATTCAAAGTTTCCTTGGATTAGCAAGATATTATCAAAGAGTTTATACAAGAATTCTCTGAATTAGCAGAATCGATGACCAAGCTAACAAGGAAAGGTTTACCTTTTGTGTGGAACTACTAATGTGAAAAGGCATTTCACCAACTCAAGCGAAGTCTTACTACAACACCAATCCTAATCACTCTAACTTCAGGCTTGGGATATACTGTGTTCATGGATGCGTCTCTGAATAGCCTTGGTGCAGTTTTAATATAGCGAAACAAGGTTGTTGCATATGCCTCTTGACAATTAAAGCCTAATGAGAAGAACTACCCAACTCGTGATTTGGAACTTTCTGCAATTGTTTTTGCCTTAAAAAATTTGTGCCACTATTTATATGGAGAAAAGTTTGAATTATATTTTGATCACAAGAGCCTCGAATACATTTATACACAGAAAGACCTCAATCTCCAGCAACGAAGATGGTTGGAGTTGTTAAAAGACTATGATTTTACCCTTCAGTATCATCTGGGCAAGGCAAATGTGGTGGCAAATGCTCTTAGCCGAAAAATAAGGGAAATCTTATCTTCTTCTCTTTTTGAGAAATGGAAGATGTATGCTTTGATCGTAGAATTTGACTTGATAACTCTTGAAGAACCTTCAAGGATTAAACTTTCCAGTTTAGTGGCCAAATCATACATTTTAGAGAAAATCAAGCGAGCTCAACAAGAAGATTTGAATCCTCTTCGAAGGAAGAAAGAAGTTTGTGATGGCTGCCCAGTATATGGCTTATCTTTAGCTCATGATAGGACCATCATGTTCCAAACCTTTCTGAAATTATAGTTTGTAAGGGCTATAGTCCTTCATGACTCACAACTCATGGAAGGGCGGTTACTTCTCAAGACTTAAAGGTTGTAGCAGGGGTTGTTACTTTTGGAAAGTATGGTCAGGAACTTAAGGTTAGTGAAATACCCGTGGTTTGTGAATTTTTGAAAGTTTTTCTATCTGACTTGCCTGAACTTCCACCACCACGTGTCATTGACTTTATCATTGATCTTATTCCTGACACTAGACTTATATCTATTTTTCCATATCCTAGTATTTCACCGTAAGGAGCACCAATTTTTTTTGTAAAGATGAAGGTTGGAACCCTACTTATGTGCATCAATTATATACAACTTCATCGTGTGACTATCAAGAATATATATCCATTACCCATGATCGATGACTTGTTTGATCTGTTGAAGGGTGCCAGATATTTCTTGAAGATTGACTTGAGGTTTGGTTGTCATCAACTGAGGATCAAGGATGAGGATATCTCGAAGATATCTTTCAGTACATACTATGGGCACTTTGAGTTCACAATGATGTCATTTGTTCTCACTAATGCTCCTGCTATATTCATGGACTTGATGCATAGGGTGTTTAAACCCTATCTTGACCAGTTCATTATCGTGTTTATCGATGATATTATTATTTATTCGAAAACTTAAAAAGAGCATTCGCACAACCTTAGAGTTACATTATAGACTTTGAAGAATAATCGGTTATATGCCAAGTTTAATTAGTACGAATTCTGGTCTTCAAAGTCAAATTTCTTGGACATATGGTTAATGCTAAGGGTATATCTATTGACCCAACAAAGTTTAAGGCAATTCAAGATTGGCCTACTCCTACCACAGTGTCAAGTTCGGATTTTTCTAAGGTTAGCAGGTTATTACAGGCAATTTGTTAATGGTTTCTCCAGCATCGCTTTGCCATTGACTCGGCTAACATAGAAAGATGTTTATTTTATTATATTCTGATAAGAGCAAGGTTGCCTTCAAAAAGTTGAAGAGTAGTTTGATTACTACGCATATTCTTACATTTCCTGAATTAGGGAAGCAGTTAGTGATTTATACTGATGTTTCTCATTTAGGCTTGGGTTATTTGCTGATGTAGGAAAGCATGGTCGTAGCTTATGCTTCAAGGCAACTCAAGATTCATGAATGACATTATCCAGTTCATGATCTTGAACTAGCAGCAGTTGTGTTTGCCTTGAAGATTTGGAGGCACTACTTGTATGGTAAGAAATTTATAATATTTTCAAATCATAAGAGTCTAAAATACTTACTCATAGTGAATGAAATATGAGGCAGTGTAGATAGCTTGAGTTCCTTAAGGATTATGATTTCACTATAGAGTACCACCCAGGCAAGGAAAATGTGGTTGTTGATGCTTTCAGTAGGAGAAGAACAGGAATAGAGAATGTAGTTACTGCCAGAGCTTCTCAGTTCAGACTTTTTGAGGAAGCTTTAGTGATGATGATTCGAGAAAGTCTAGCTGGCACATCATCAACTGAGAAAGCTAGTTCCAGATCTACTAATTTGGTATTCTTTGCTCAGATTCGAGTTTAATCGAAGATTATTCAGTGGGTGGTTGATTATTGAAAGCTGATAAGGATTATATAGCGTGCTAGAGGTAAATGATTAGTGTGGATCATCCTGATAGGTATATTTCTGTTAATGGTGCGTTACGATTTAGTGATAGATTATGGATTCCACTCAGGATCAATTGAGGCAAGATTTGCTACGAGAATCTCATAGATCTCTTTACTCTATTCATCCAAGTAACACTAAGATGTTTCATGATATGATGCATATTTATTAGTGGCCTGGAGTGAAGACTGATATTGTTGAGTTTGTAAAGAGGCGTGAGATATGTCAGCAAATTATGGTTGAGCATAGAAACCTGGACGCTTATTGCATTCTCTGCCAATTCCTGAGTGGAAATTGGAGCTTATTTCGATAGAGTTTATTTTTGGTATACCTCTGAGTCAGCGTATGCACGATGTAGTATGGGTTGTAGCTGACAAGTTGACAAAGTCAGCGCAATTCTTGCCAATTTCTATGCGAGATCCTCTTAACCGATTATATGAGGTGTACGTAAGTGAGGTGTTGAGATTTCTTGGAGTTCCAGTATCAATTATTGTGACAGCCCCTTCTTTAATCTAGGGCACCGCCCGGCTTAATCCCGTCATTATGTCCCAAACTCAGTCACGTAGTACAGTAATGTAAAAAATAACACTGAGAGACATTTATTCACAATTCCAGAAACATAAAAAGATATCTAAAAGAATATGAAAAGCAAAGAAATGCTAAAATAAAAACATGCCAGAAAACATCACAGCTAAACATTGTGAGATTAACACAAACGTTAACAATGAACTAAGTCCAGTCAGCTGTGTCTAACACACTGGCCTAGATATTACCCTTTTGACTAAATAGATATCAGGTAATAGATTAATTAGTGGTGCACGTAGGTACAATCCTTCTTGGTTATGAAACACGGCATATCGACCTCATGTAATGGGTTAGCACACACAATACTTTAGTATTACCCTAATTGGTCATCGTTTGTTCATTTCATCAACCTCATATAGTAGGTCTATGTCAGTAGCTAGTTGGAATACCGACATCCCCGGGTCACATTCCCCGTGTGCCGCGCACACTTCATATTAAATCAAGAAACCTAAACATATTTTCTAATTTGACAACAATCAATATTTAACATAAACACATAATTCAAGGCATGGCATATTAAAATCGAGTTGTACAATCAGCCTTATTAATAATTTGTTTTAAGTTGTTGTAAATTCCAATTTTTAAAATCAGCCTCATTAATAATTTGTTTGTCCAAATCTACTTTATTAAAATAGAGACAATTTTGGTGCAACAACTTGTGGGTTAATTTCAATTACCTAAAAGTTAAAATTATGTATTGTAGCCTAAAGAGAAGTTCTTAAAGCTATATCTTGGCTTTCCAGAATTATAAAGTTTGCGCAATTTTGATAAGAATAGGAGATATGAAAAATTTACCACTATGGCTCAAAACATTTTTAGGTTTCCACTAGCAACTATAAAAAATTCATTTCTCCTAAATCATAGCTTCAAAACTCATGACTTTTCTATTTTGAAGCCTACAAACATATTCTAGAACATCATTTTAAAAGATGAGGTCAATCTAATAAGAAATAAGGGAGTTATGCTCAAAACAGCAGGACATTAGCAAAACTGTGAACCCAGAAATTTCAAATTCATTATCAAAGTTGTAGAGGATTTTTAAACATGAAAACATTCGAATTTCAAATCTTTCAGTATGCAAAAGTTGTTTCCCTTTAAGCTAGCTTTCAAATGCCACCAGAATAAGTCATTTTTGATTTAAAATGAGGACGTTATGACCAAAATACAAAGACTGGTTCATAGCAACAACATGCATAATTTCCATTTTTGTTTTACAACTTAAAAAATTCTTAACTTTTTGATTTTAAAACCAAATTAAGGACTTCTTGACAGCTGAATCATCAGTTCAAAATGAGGAATCCAAATGTATAAACCAATTTCAAATACTCAAACATCTACCCTCTGAAAATGACCAAAAATCATAACTAATTTCAAACTAGAAAGAGAAGGATGTATACCTAGGGTTTTAGTTTGATCCCAAGCTCTTGATGCTCCGTGAAATTGATTAAATTGATGTTTTGAACCTTTAATATCCTTGAATTCCAAGAAAACCAGCAAGTTTAGCTTAGATTCTCTTTTTCTTCATATCACTTACTTCCTTTGCGTACAAGTAATTGAGATGATTTGCATGAAAAACCCACCAATTCAATTTATATGGTGATGTGCTTCACTTGTAACACTTGATCTTGTGTGAAATACCTATCTCTAGAAACATCTAATGGCTTATATCTTGGTCCCATAATCCACTAAACTATCCATGCTAACACATTTTATTTACTCCGAGTTATGTAGAGATGTTGACAACAAGCATCCCGAGGCATATCAATGCTTATTGTTTTATTTTTTCTAACTTAGGCCAAATTTATTTAAAAACAACTATAGGCACTTTAGATTAGTTATTTAAACCATATATAACTATATTAAGATTTATCACATCACTCTCTACTCCTATCCCATGCCGATATGCATCTCAAGGCACATACCCATTCGTGTGTTGAGGTCTACATAAAAGTAGAAGTGACTTAATAAGTCTACACATATACAATGCACTAAGCATCCATCATACCAAAATAATATATTACTCGATCTTCGTGCTTTGAGTATTAGGACCGTGTACCCCTCTCGGATCATGTCACGGCCGGTGACCCTTAATTACGGACTAATCCACTATTATCATTTCGAGCCATTACAATTACTCCTGATAGAGATTTGAGATTCACATCGAGACTATGGAGTGAATTGTAGAGATAGCTGGAAACTATTCTTAACCTCGATACGACATACTATCTCATAGACTAACGGGCAAACTCAATGATTGATTTTGGTCCTAGAGGATATGCTTCGAGCTTATGTCTTGGAGTTTCGTGTAACCTGAGAAATACATTCCTCCATGTGATTTCTATTATAATAATAGTGTAATGACCCAAATAATCTAATCCTAGTTGTATGCTTTGTAGGACCGTGGCGGCCGATCCTACGTATCGAACTCGGTCGGTACTTAAGCTTCAACACCAAGATAATAACTAAATGATTTTACTTGACTTTGATGCATTAATTATATGTTGTTATATGTGTACACAGCTTTTAAATGGTTTTTTTATAAAAGCCGAGTGCGCCAAGTTACCTCGAATGGGTACGCGCGAGACAATCGGGTGGATTGAAAACTTGGGCCTATTTTCATGACATAATTCACTTAGATTCTAACCGAGTCATCTAAACTACGTTGTGAGTCTAAAAGAGTTTATGATGTAATCAATTAAGTCTATGTGCTTCATTTCAATAAGGCCTAAATCTAGGAAAAATTGGAGAGTTATAAATTTCCTAAGTGAGTGATTGGGCTTAGACATATAAATTAAGTCTAAAGTTGAGAAAACATTCATATTATTATGGTACCTAACTTATCAAATGAATTTCGTGAAACAAATTTACTTAATGCAACCATAGTCTTTATGGATTATCAAAAACATGAAATGTTATAAACTTAAATGGAGACCACACTCTTAGTACATTGATTTACCTAGTGATGTGTCCATGTAAATCTAGAGATTTGATGGATGAAATGGTACTAGGATAATCTAATGGTCAAGCTTCAAAACGTTTAAGTATAAAAGACACACTTAATCTTTATACCATGCATGAACACAAAATACTTCAGCTAGGTTTGGAGAGAAAAGACAGGGGTTTGGTTAGAAATAGTGCTGGAAAATCAAAGAGAAGATGGAGTAGGAGCTAAGAATCTCAAGGAGCTTGAGTTTTCACATGGATCAAACCTTAGATAACAAATACCTTTCATTTCGATAGTACATTGTGATGATTTGAAGTTCTTTAAATCATTCTAGTGCTAAAATTTTCAATTTCGATGAATCTATAATGTTATGAGATGATTACAAATCAAGAAAACCAAAGTTTCTCTCATGTTCATGAAAAACTTATGTCTAGGTTTGGGTAAATGAAAGAATGGACTGATTTTTTTATGTAATTGGGTGTTTCATCTTTAAGTTTCTACTCCTACATTGATGTTAAATGATGTCTTATATTGGGTGTAAATGTTGGACAAAAATTAAGGGGTTCAAACCATGTTTATGAATTTGGTTGTTCATGAATACTACATATTTGAAGAAATGTCGAGATTATAGCTGAAATTCTAGAGTGCATAAATCCTTCATTTCTTCTTAGAATTGGCTGATTTTTTATGAGTTGTTCTTAGATATTTGGACAAGCTTCTAACTAAAAAGCATGTTATTTGGATTTGTGGTTTGAGAGTTATGAATTTTTTTATACTTGTTGGCCTGAAACTCTATCCAAGTGAGTTGTTTTGGTATTTTCAGCATAACTATCTCAATTTTAATCCTATTTGAGCGTACTTTACCATTTCTAAAAGCTTATACATATAAAAACAATTTAACACTAGTATCTCTTAAAAATTGAGTTATCTTCTTTATAAAAAATGGACTAAAATTCAGCACTTGTCCATAAAGATAATTCCTTTTGTAAGTGTGTGGATGTCGGGACATCTTTCGGGGCCTCCACTAATAGAAAAATAACCAAAATCTCCAAAATAATTTGAAATACTATAAATTAGATTCCCCAAGAATTTCAAGTGATTGTGAAATGTTTTGAATGGTTATTCAAATGGGTTTTGAAATAAGTGAAATTTTCTTACTTAATGAGTTGATTTTTGAATTAAGGTGTTCCAAGCATCAAATGATGTCAAAATTGAACCAAAATTTTCGAAATTTTCAAATTGAACCAAAATTTTCAAAATTTTCAGAATGTGTTCCATGATAGGTACTCATGATCCTAGTTTGTATCTTTATACGCATGATCATAACATTACCATAAATCAAGACTTACACTAGTCTTAGTTCATTATAGTTCCTAGTATAATGACCGACTAGGGACTTTTAGGATGATTCAGTAAGCTTCCATAGGTCATATTATAATGTAAACATGTAAAGCAATTATAATAATGAACAGATACTCTATTTTATTAACCAAAATAGTAATAGAAACAATATCCATAAGATAGACCTAGAGCACATGCCTTAACACATTATTGGGGATGGCTTGGATTGGGTTGCATTGTTATCATTTTGGGATTCCTTAGCAGGTGCCATAGGGGTTGTTATGGTGGTGGTGGTGGTCGTCGTCGTCGTCCCTATCAAGAAGTTCACCACGTAACTCGTTATTTTCTTTGCGGACTCCAAATTAGCTAACTCCCACGACAAGTCCATCTACTCCAACACACCATCCAACACACGCCTATTCTGCTATTAAAAACAAATGACAAATAGAAAAAAATTAAGAACACTTAGATAGAATAACAACTAAGAGACAAGTACCAAACAATGTACATCCAATAGGTCATTATCAGTGATAGTATTGGCATCACCGTCATTGTAAGTCGAGTTCCCGATAATCGAGTGTGAAACTTGTAGAAACAAAGGAATATATTCCAATTTAGCCATGAAATCGAACTGTATTTTCTCGCCTCTAACTTTAGGAGCCAACAAATGGTTACACCACTTATCCCAATTCTCCTATTGGAAGTTGTACTTCATAGAGTACTTGAGTGTTGATGGGCCTCGAACTGCTTCCAGTGGACATATTGGAAGTATTCGAAGAAACTAATAATGACCAAACGTACATACACGACTCACACTTTCTTTTTTATTTTCTCACCACCTCTCCTACATCTTGAAGTTAGGTTTTTGCTCCAATCTTGCAACACAAGATCTACATGCTTCAAGGTAGCTTCTTTATCTCTCTCAAAATCGTGGTGTGTGATATATTTACATCAACATTTATTATATGCATGGCTTACTCTCATCTTTGAGGTGTTTAATGCATTTGGAGCATTCATGAGTTCATATTCACTCACTATAATCAAATGAGGTTTTGATTCCCCTCCTTAAAGAACCTTGTTCATGTCAATGTGGGTTGCATGAATGATTTCTTTTTCAATGTGCATATACTTAGCAATTATGTGGTTATTGCTTACCTTAAACTTGTGCATAGTGCTGAAGGCTATTGAGCAAGGCTCGCCCTTTTATGGGATTTTGTTGTAGGTGCTTGAAGAATATGGTGCATGAATGGAAACTTGTTTTGCTATTTTGCTTTCTAGGCATGGTTTACCTATGAATATCAAACTATCATGTCTCTATGATCATATATGTGTAGCATTTTGTGTATTTGAAAAATATAAGTATTGTTTCACTTGTAATTCACGGGTATTAATGGATTTTATAGTAAACTATATATTAAAGAAGAATTGCATGTTCTGTAGTGACATACATCATCTTTAATGGTAATGATTTTGAGAATGATTTATCCATTGCAAATATTTATATATGCATGCTACGGTTGATTATAAATGTTTCTCTAAATTAATACTAAGTAACATAATTCAGATAAATGAGAAATATAAGTTGCAATTATAATATATTCATGCAAATATATTGCGATGACCCCTTCTCAAATTATGGCACCGCCCAGCCTAATCCCGTTATTAAGCCCTAATCTCACTATATAGGACCTAACAAGGGCTAGGTAGCCTATCCAAAACCATTTACCTACTTATTATTTTTATTTATTTTGAATATAAACCTATACTTATCCTATGTCAATTCATAAATCAGAGTTAGTTAAAATTTTGTTTACTTAAAAGTTTATTCAGCAAAAGTCTTAACAATCTAGCGGAAGCTTATAACATGAGACCTAACAATTGTGGAAAACCCAGAGAATAAAGATCACACGCATATATATGATGAAACGTTGATATATCATATCATGTGTCTGGTCAAGTTACTACTCACTCAACCCATAATATACAACCCCAAAAGTATATCATATACATATAAAAGTAATACATCAAAAATCAAACCTATAAAATCGGGTGAAGCAGAACTCCAGTGGCTCAGAAGTAACCGTCGATCTTCTCTTTGCCTGGTCTGCTACTCGATGGATCTGCATCCACCGTCACAAACTAGACGATGAGTACAGGAAAGTAGAAAGTAATACTGAGGGACATTTGTTCTCATTCCCAATTATGTAACAAGTATCTTCAAGCATGATAGTAGCGGCTATGCTGTAAAGAGAACATGCAAAGAGATACTTTAGCTAAACAACATGAAACTGACACATGGCTAAGTAGTAATGATCTAGGGCCGGTCGGCCGTAGTGATCATCATCATATCAGCCTTTCCACTATATGAGGATGGAGCTAAGCTCTACATCAATGTGTTGGTCTGAGCAATGCTCTTGCCTTTATAACTTTTCGCTGGTGCTAGTCACCCGTGATACATACTTGCCGACAACCCCGAGTCCCATACCCCGTGTGCTGCACAAGTTATGCTTACCAATAACCCCGAGACTCATTTCCCGTGTGCTTTGCGCAAGATAGCAGAGAAATCCCAATCACCTTGGAAAGTTTAGTGACCCCCATATGTCTATCGAATTTTTATCATGCAATGACTTTAGATACGAGAACTACTTTCATATTCAAGAACAATACAGTAATAGAATCCAACAAAATCATTGCATACTAATGCACAAAGGAAATAGATTACAATATTATGTAACACCTACCTAATAGCAGGCTATATAAATGACCACATGTATTAATAATCAATCAATGACATTGCACATGAATTGGAGATAACGAAATCATTTTATCAACAAACTATACCATGAAAGCAACCTCATGTAATGAGAAAAAACAACAAGTTATGGCATATGGAGCATAAAAGCAATTCAGTTCAAATGACTAGAAATGAACATATGAATAGGAATGAAACGTAAAGAAATATCTCAAACAATTTACTTACAATCCACGCAATTTCCTATGCTATTTTGGCCTCCCGACACCTCGAAACTCGTATTTGAATTCTCGTAGCTCTTCCTTAGGTTCCTGATATCATATTATATGTTTTTGAGTGTGTTTGGACCTTTACTTAGGGTATTAGACTCTTTTATAGTGTTTAAGAAATTTTTTAAAATTGTAGTTTATATGCTGTCATAGACCTTGCGCGCTAATGCCTTGAGTTATCGCGCTAATGACCCATTAGTGCGCTACCAATCCTGACCTAGCACGCTAATCCAAGTTAGCATGCTAGCTGATCCACCTAGCGCGCTATATGCAGTAAAACCCAGAATTCTGCATTCAGAACTCTGAGTTTTCTCTTCACATAGGCCATGGTAATGCTTAAGGAACCTTCATACACACTACTAGAGTTCCTTGACATTAACCACAACATAAAACAACAACGCAGAACATCAAATTCCCGAATTCATTGGATTAAGCTAACTCTATTGTGTAGAGGAGTTATCTAACTTGATGACACTAGCTATACTTGATCTCTCCTTCATTAAATCACCAAGTTTTTGTTGATCTTCTTCATCTTCTCTAGCAGCTCCTTCTCTCCAGCAACTTTGCTTCTCTCTTAAGCAAATGAAATGAAATAGTTGAGTTGCTTGAGTTGACCACGAGCTTTATAATCATGAATTGGATATGGTTGATTGATAGCCATTGATCTTAATGTGCACACGTATCTCGAGACCTATCTAATGGTACACTTATTCACACATGTCCTACTAACTCATGCCAAATGACACCAATAAGTAACTCAATTGGTGTATGTGTCTCGAGAAATATCAAGTGGCTATTGTTTTAACTTACTAACTTAAGTGTATTTGATACTTAATAAACCATAGCCCTACTTATATCACTTATAAAAGCAATATAAAGCTTATACTAACTCACCATATTGTTCTCTACCTTGCATGCAACTCGAGGCACGTTCCCACACACGGCTCGTCATCTATTCATAAGTAGGAATGACTTAGTAGTCTACACATATATAATACACTAGGCATTCATTATTATAAATATAACATTCACCTTAGCCATCTAGTCTCGGTCGCAACACGTATATCGAAGTGGGTCCCACGTCACGGGTCATTTGATCCTAATTAAAAGATTAAAGTCAAATTAGAGATTTGGGCCGTGACAATTCTTCCCAACTAATGGAAATTTTATCCTTGAGATTAAGCTTAACCTAAAGTTATACCTGACTCGAAGAGGTACGAAAACCTATCACGCATATAGTATTCCCGTTCCCAAGTGAGTTTCAAGTCTCCATGGAACTACCACTTCACCAACACCTTCGGAGACTTGCCTCTCAACTGTTGTACCCTACGATCTATAATATGTAATGGTTGCTCCTCATATAATACGTCCTCACTCAAATCAATTTGACTCAAGTCCATTGTCAGTCTGTCGCCTGCCTTCGACTTAGCTAGTAGAAGCATAGAAATATGAAACACTAGATGAATCCCCGACATCTGTGGAGGTAAATCCAGCTCATAAACAACCTTTCCGACCCGTTTCTTGATCTTGAAAGGCCTGATGAATCTCGATGCTAACTTGCCTTTCAAACTAAATGTGTGAAGACCCTTACTAGGAGAAAGCTTAAGATACAATAAGGCTCATTTGTCATACGTGAGATCGCTGCGATATGTGTCTGCATACTTGTTTTGCCTCTCTTGGGTTCCTTTAAGCCACGGAAAATCTATCGTACCTTCTCAGTGCTAGCATGATAATTGTTGTTGTATTCAAACTCACATAACGGTAGGTATTCCTCCCACAATCGGCCAAACTTAAGTACATAATCCCTTAGCATACACTACAAGAAATTATAGTTTTTGTCACGACTTCGATTCCGTAGGGACAAGTTGTTTTTTCGTCACCTATAGTTTTTGTCACGGTATTGTCACGGAAAAACTAAATTTGCGTATACTCCGTTGCAAAAACGTTTTTGTCATGGAAATTAGCGTGAGAAATACCTTTTATGACGGATCTTTGACATATTTATTACGAGATTATTGCACGTCATAAAAAACACATTTTTGTTACGATCGTATTTGCGTCACAAACGTTTCATTAAACAACGAAGAAAAATATTTTACGTCACAAGACTTTGTCCGTCACAAATACATATAGTTACGACTTTCTACTCGGTGACAAAAAATAATAATATTTTATATGTACATTGCTCCGTCACAAAAAAAAAAGTTTTTATATAAAAGTTGTTGTAACTATCTTGCATCCGTCAATATAAAAATATTGCATCTATTAAAATATTAAGAATTTACTTTACTTGCATTACAAGGGCAACATTATCAATCTATTCAAAGTTTGATTTTTGTGATTTTGAATCCAAAGTACCAAAAAAATGATAATACTTAATTTAGAAGTCTAACATAGCAAAATAAAATTAAACTTTGACAGGTTTCTTCATGGCTTAAGTCGACATAGTAAAATAAAATAAATCCATGTTTTCTTCAATGTTTTCACTCCATGCTTCTTCAATTTCTTCTTCACGTGAAGCTTTCTTCCAGTTCATCATCTTTACCCTTTGAAGTCTCATCCAATTGCGCATCTAAAATTTAAAAGTTATAAATATAAGTAATTGTACTTAAACACTCACATAAATAAAAAAATCTTTAATAAATCATAACGTAGTAATAAAATTTCAACAGAACCTTCACTTAAATTAAAGATTAGCAAAAAATTTTAAACATTTTGCAAACTTTCGCATGCATCAAATAATTCTACAAGTCAAATATAATTACCTTCATGAATCATAATGTATTACGAAATTCCAAAAAAACCTCCCTTTAAATTTAAGATTCTTAAAAATCCCACTTGCATCAAATAATTCTACAAGTCAAATACATTCTTCTTTAGTGAACCATAATATATTACCAAAATTTTAGCAGAACATGCCCTTAAATTAAAGATTCACAAAAAATTTTAAACATTGTGCAAACTTCAACATGCATCAAATAATTATCTAACTCAAATATATTCAAACATGCATAGTGCTTAAATTATTGGTGCTTCCAACATCCTAACTCGACATGTAATCAAAAAAATCAATTAATTGTCTCATTTGTAATTTGAACATAATTAATAAACTTCAAGTATCAACAATAATGTCGATGAATTACTTGATTGACGTTAATAGGCGCTTGAATTCCAGCTTTCTCCAAACATGCATATATGTTATCTATTTGTGATCGCATGTTTGTCTATAAACAATAAATTTGTAATAGATTGTCGTATTAGATTCATGAAAGAAATGATAAAAAAACAACCGAAATTGATGAAATATTTACTTTCGTCGCATGACAAGTTCCTCGCGAAGGAGCTCATTTGTAGCATTTGCCTTTTCTTGTGCTCTCCGTATTGCAATATCTCGTCGGACATTCAAAATCTTTCCCAAACACATATTTAAATGAGGGTCCATGACCATAAGTTAGCACACGCCCGCGTTTTTCATCTCCTCCTACCTTTTTAAAAATTTCTCTAAACTTCCGTCGTTTGCTCCGACTCAGAATTTGTGAAAGTTCATTTTGCAATTGCAACTAAACATAAAATTTGATATTAACATAAAAAGGAATTGTTATGATGTAAACTAAATATGTATTACTAGTTATGAAGAAATAGATCTTTTCTTACCCCGAATTCTTATGTATCTTCATTCGATCTAGCTCCTGCCCTTTTATAATAAGTCATCAACCATACTTTGAAGCACGGTCCTGGGTAGACCCTTATTTTCTCTCTTAAAGGTAAAATTGTCAAGTAAGAAATGATTATCTTTAAAAAATAGAGAACACTCAAAAAAATTTTAAGAACCTACTCGAATACCTTATGACGTACGTTCGCGAAAGACTTGCGACTTGCTTCGATGGCAAATAGTCTTTTGTTTTCTATTTTCAAGCATTTGTTTTAGCAATTTTCTGCATCAATATTAAAATACTTATCACACATATAAAAATGAATTAAATTGAAATCCAACTTATTATTCATTTCTAAAAAACTAACTCAAAGATCTACAAAATTTTAAGGTAATTGAATAAAAGGAAGCATTGTATCCAATGGGATGGAATTATTTTAATGAGCTGAAATCAAATGCAAGACTAAGAATTTTGATTTGTACCTTAACTTCATATTCGTTCCAATACCTCACAAGTATTGGCCATTGTTCATCTTGTACGCGCTCATCAGGCACTCGAGTAAGAATATCTTCATCATCTTTGTGCTTCTCGTAATGCACTTTTAATGTATGCTTCACTTGTTTTATCACTTTCATGCGATTGTTCAACTTGTGCTTGTTCTTTTGAATTGAGATAATCCCCATAGTTCTCTTCGAAGACTTTCCACGAGCCATGGACCTGAAATGATGGTAATTATAATGTTGAACAAATCATCATGAAAATAAAAAATAATAAATTGAGTGACAATAATCAAAGGTGGCAATATAATGACTCACTAACTTTCATAATATGGTACATAAGCATTTTAAGAATAATCATGCACAATCCATTCTTCTCCATCTTCAACATTGTAACATTCCTTGCATGGGCAATAATTTTTTCCTTTGTCCCGTTATTGGCATAAGCGAAATCTAAAAATTGTTCATACCCATCCATACATTCTTGAGAGTTTCGATCAACTAAAGATATCGAACTCTTATCCATTATTTCTGCACTTTGGGATTATCAAACATGACATTAACACAAATAAATTAAGATTATTACAATAGAATATATTAATCATACATAGCAAGTGTACGAACATGAAATTACAAACAACTATAACATCAAAGATTAAGCAATTACATCAATACATGATTCTAATGCATTATAATGTTGATCATGACATGATTTACTTGGTAAAATAAATATGAAATATCCTACCAAATACACGCATTGTAGGAATGTAAGAAAATTCACAACCTTGTATCAGAGGCCATCTGCCATTTGACAGGTATTCACTTTTAAATAGAAATTTTATTTTTAATTCTCATAATATTAATAAAGCAAAATTCATCATTTGATCTCTAAACTTTGTATACTTCATGCTACTTTTGGTTTCTAAATTTTTATTAATATATATTACTAAATCGAACAAAGATATACATTTAGTTTTTCCATCATTTAAAGTATCAAATTTCAACGATGTGGGTAATAAGAGTGTTGCGTGACTAGTCAAAAAAAGCAAAGTAGTTTATATTCTTAAATCGAACAACTCACATTGGCCAACAAAAGTAAAAAAAAAAAAAATTAATTTCCTCAAAAACATAGAAAATCTAAACTTGGGGATCAAAATCACAAAAACTCAAAAGTTCAAGGATCAAATGTATAACAATAAAAGTTCAACGATCAAATGTACACTAATGAAGAATTTAGAGAACATTGCTTTGCTTTTAACGATTTAACAAATGGAATGATGGTGGGCATTGTTGAGACCTTGAGTAAAATCTGGAACATTGCTTTGATTTGTCATTATGTCATAAGTAATTTATGGCAACATATACTTGCATGGCTTGTTCCGAGAACACCATACAATTGATTCTTTCTCGAAGTTGAGCATGGGATCTTGAGATAAATTTCCTTTTTGTTGCTTAGGCTTGTTTAATGATTATTTTAGGATCTAAATATGGTATTACTTGTCCAAATGAAATGCAAGTATTCAATGATTTGAGAAGCAAAGGAAGCAATTGGCACTTGGAGCATATAAAATTGACTACTTTAGGTTATATCCTAGGCCCATTTACCATTGCATTACATTGAACAATGAAGGCTTAGGAAAAAGATATCACCGAGTTTTTGGCATCATGCTTGCTGAAAAATGGGACTTAACTCGCCAAAATGTAGACTTAATTGCAATAGTTCTTGTAATCTCGTCGAGCTCCTCTGTCTTAACCTCGCTTTATTTTTCCTTTTCTTGCACTGTTTCAATTGGTATGAACCAAGGTGTTAGTGGACTCCCATTGAAGGGTTGGACTTTGACTGTAAGTTTGCTTTGCTAAATAATTACCTTGAGATGGTGAACATTGAAAATGCTCATGTTTTGATTGCACTAAATATTGTAAATTTATAATACGACCTATACTGAGCATTGATCGCTACTCCCAAGTTTAGGTGCACAGTACAAAAGCCTATTCTCGCAAGGCTCAAATCGGTTTCAAATTATGACACCACAAAGAACAGTCTTGGCGGCTCAAGCATAAGGCAACCTTGGTACCTCACCAACTTATGGAGATACGGATCCACGGAGGTTTAGGAGTGGTTTACCCAGGGAGTAACTTAAATGTAAAGGATGGTCAACCTTCAGAAATGAAGGATCTATTGGTTCTCCCATGCAATCAAGTTCTCCGAAGATTAGTTTGAACTTCTCAAGATCAGCCGAATATCTAATGAGGCTCACTTTTGTGCATACATACATCATATTATGGGACATTTTTTCTCTTTTGTTGAAAATGTTAATGTATATTCCTCATTGTGAAAACATCAAATTTATATGCCTCATTGTGATTGGCGGGGGTCATAGTAAAGAGAAACCGGTGTTTATCCAGGAACAAATCATTGTAAGATCAAACAAAACATCAAAGTGTCAATTAACCAAAAAAAGCAAACAAGAGACATGTTTTGAGATGAAAGAGGGAGAACTCACGACGAAGGAATGCGAAGACGATCGGGGAGCAACGATCGGGGAGCAAAGCAAGGTGCAACTAGGGAGCGAGAGGACGACCAGGGAGCGAGGCGCGAGGTGAGGCGTCGGCGAGAGGACGACCGAGGGAGCTCGGCGACCAGGGAGCAGAGGCGCGCGACCGGGGAGCGAGCACCGACCGGCGACCGGGGAGCGAGGCACCGACCGGGGAGCGAGGCGTCGACCAGGGGAGCAAAGGCGCGAGGGTGAGGCTTCGGCGAGAGGACGACCAGGGAACTCGCCGATCATGGAGCAGAGGCGCGAGGGTGAGCGTCGCCCAACGGACGACCAGGGAGCGAGAGCGCGAGGTGAGGCGTCGGTGAGATGCGAGAGGCGCGAGGTGAGCGTCGGCGAGATGCGAACGACCGGGGAGGAGGCACGAGGATGACGACCAGGGGAAGAGGACGACGATGGATCGAGAGGACGACAAAATAGAGGCGGGAGGAGTGCGAGGACGATGCGACGAAGTGGAGGCGCGACGACGAGGATGACGACGACGGCGGATCGAAGGCTTGAGGAGGATGATTGGTGTGAGTAGTAGGGCGGATGAAGGAGGTGGAGGAGTGGGACGAGAAGGGCGGAAAACATTACGGGGTTTCGCGCAAAAAAATGGAAACAAAAAATGGGAAGGAGGTTGCGGGCGCTCGTGCGTAAAAAATTGTGTTTTCTTTTGTTACGGAATAATGATTGTGAGCAAACACACTTTACGTGACGAAATTTTTTTACCTTTTTGTGATGAAAACATGTTCGTCTCTAAAGCTTCTTTTCATCACGCAAAATCTAAATCGTGACAAAAATAAGTGTTAATGTATAAAAGCTTTGTTTACGATTAATGTACCGTCACTAAAACGGCTATTGGATACGCTTATTTTAAACCGTGACAAATGAGTCGTCAAATTTGTAGTAAAAGCTCAAATTTCATGTAGTGATATCCTCAAGAGTCTGAATCTACCTCTTATTCTGTCCATCAGTCTGAGGGTGAAAGGTCGTGCTAAACTGTAAGAGCGTACCATATTGCTCCTACATACTCCGTCATATCCTAGACGTATACATAACATCTTTGTACCCCATGCATCCTAATAATCTTCCTCTCAAACAATACACCCAACTAGTCAAACGTGTAACGAGCTGCAACTGGTAGGAAATGGGTTAATTTTGTCAAATTGTCCAGAATTACCCAGATAGAATTGTGTCAACGGGCAGTTCTCGGTAGTCCTCTAACAAAATCCATGGCTATGTCTTCCCACTTCCATCGTGGAATGGGAAGTGGCTGTAATAATCCTCCAAGTCTACGATGCTCTGCCTTCACCTACTGGCAGATCCCACAGTTCCTGATAAATTTTTATACGTCCGCTTTCATCCCAAACTACAAAAAATGTCTCTTCATGTCATGATACATTTTGGTCCTACTTGGATGAATAGTGAATCATAAACGGTGTAAATCCCTAAGAATCTCATTTCTCAGCTCTACCACTGCTGGTATCCACAATCTGCCTCTAAATCTCAAGCACTGATCTGCCATCACAGTCCAATCAGTACAACTAATACTCTCGGCTAACTCATTGAATCTCGGGTATAAGATATCGGCTCTTTGACTCTCTAACACTCTCTGTGTAGATATTTTTATGAAGCCTCATTTGTGCACAAATCATAATCCGAGTGTCTGTAGGAATATCTGACTGAGTCATCATCGCCCCTACCTCGAGTAATCCATACTCATGCCTAACAACCTCGGCATCTCCATTCGGTATCCTACTCAACACATCAGCAAGTACATTAGCTTTTCTCGGGTGATATTCTAGAGAAAAGTCGTAATCCTTCAAAAATTCCAACCATCGGCGCTGTCTCACGTTTAACCTTTTTTGTGTGAAGAGTTATTTCAAACTCTTATGGTTAGTGTAGAGTGCGAACCTCTCTCCATACAGATGATGTCTCCCTATCTTCAGAGCAAATACTACATCTACCAACTCCAAATCATGAATGGGATAAATGTTCTCATGTAACTTCAGCTATCTGGATGCATAAGTAACCGTGCCTTTATCCTGCATCAACATACAACCTAGACCTGTATGAGAAGCATATGTATATACCAGGAATCTCTGTCTAGCCTCTGGCTATATCAGCACTAGTGCGGTAGTCAACAATCTCTTCAGCAGAGCAAATGCCTCCTCGCATTTCTCAGACCAATCAAACTTGATGTCTTTCTGAGTCAATCTGGTAATCGGTGAAGCGATCCTCGAGATATCCTTCACAAACCTGCGGTAATATCCTGCTAACCCCAGAAAACTCATGATCTCCGTAACTGATGTTGACGCAGGCCAATCCATAATAACCTAAATCTTAGTTGGATCTACAGCAATGCCTGCTGCTCCAACAACATGTCCCAAAAACTTGACTTCTGACAGCAAAAATTTACACTTACTGAACTTAGCGTATAGTCTGTACTCCCTCAAAATCTGCAATGTCTCTCTGAGGTGTTGCTCGTGATCCTCTCTAGTCCTCGAATATATCAATATATCATCGATGAAAACTATCACGAATCTATCAAGAAATTGCCTCATCACTCGATGCATCAAATCCATAAACATGGCAAGAGCATTAGTCAAACTAAATGGCATGACTGTAAACTGATAGTGTCCATATCTTGTGCTGAATGTCGTCTTGGACCTATCCTTATCCCTGATCCTAAGCCGATGATACCCTGATCGCAGGTCTATCTTCGAGAAATAATGTGCTCCTTTTAGCTAATCAAATAAGTCATTAATATGTGGTAAAGGATACTTATTTCTGACTGTGACCATGTTCAACTGTCTATAATCGATACACAGTCTCAAAGTACCGTCCTTTTTATTTACAAACAGGACCGGTGCTCCCTATTGTGACATAGAAGTTGTGATGAATCCCTCTATCCCAAATCCTGCAACTGACTCCTCAACTCCTTGAACTCTCTCAGAGCCATGCACTATGGTGGTATAGATATAAGTCTAGTGCCTGGTTCTAACTTAATAATAAAATATATATCTCTCGATGGTGGTAAACCTGGTAAGTCTTCCGAAAACACATTTGAAAACTTACACACAATCAGAATCTCCTCAAATATCATGATCTTACTAAAACAGTCGATATGAGCGTGATATACTGCTAGCCAATCCATCCCTAATAATGAGGCTAACTCTAAACATTTGATAACCCTAAAGTTTGTAGGAAACTTTACCCCGCCTATCTCTACTGGACATATCTCAATAATACAATTAAAGTAAAATTTGTCATCGGCTGCAGTATACTAAATCAAATATATGCTAACTCTAACCGGTGTTAACCCTAAAATGCCTATCATGCAACCAGAAATGAAAGATACTATAAAACCCGAATTAAACAAAACATATGATTGTCTACTACAAATGAAAATCATACCCTTAATGAGTCTCCGTGTGGCATCTGCATCGGGCTGTGCTACCATATGTACACCCTCTTGACTCTACAGTGGAAACACGACTACAGGTTATGGATAATCTCTAATCCCGTGCCCAACCTGACCACACCTATAACATGTGATAGGTCTACGCTAACCCTGAACCTGATTTTGGGCTTTTGCATGTCTTTGCCCTTGTCAGGAACTATCTCAACCTCTACCTCTACCTTTGCCTCGGCTTCTACCACCTTGCTGCTGCTGACATGCTGGTGGTGCTGGTAGAGTTGGCAAAGTAGTGTTAGCTGGTATTACAGGTCTAAATGGTGGTGGCAAGGGAGGTCTACCAATAGTAGTCTGCAATGGTGTAGGGGATGGTACAAAGGGTACAACTACTGTAGATATTCATGACCACTGGGTACCTCAATCCCATCTTCTCGGTCCCTTGCCCCTCTGTCTCCCCCTCTCAAACTCCGCAAACTGGTCAGGTGTCAATGCTAGTACTAGCGGTGTCCCATCGGCAACTCTGCCCAAATAATATGTCTTATAAGAGAGTGCACGCTCATAAATCTCACCTAAAGTCCTGACACCTGAATTGACCACATAAAATCCAATATCTGGTCTCAGTCCATCCCCGAAGTGGTACACATCATCCAAATCCTCTCTCCCTAAATCCCCAGCGAGCTGCCTCAGATAACCATATTTGTCTCTATAGCTCATCACTGACTCATTAACTCCCTATCTCAAGTTCATGAATTCCTTCCTCAAACTTTCCATCACTATAGGTGGGAAATACTGCTCATAAAAATTCATCTTAAAGGCATCCCATGACTTAAACTCTCCCTCGGAAGCTATCGTCGCATGCCACCAAACATCGGCATCTCTCTGTAGAGTGTACGACGAAATCTCAGTTCGGAGTTTGTCCTCGATACTCAAGACTCGGAGCAATTTTTCCTGGGATAGTACCCACTTCTCGATCTTCTCGAAATCTCTCTAACCATCAAAGTAGACTGGCTTTAGTCTGATGAAATCCTTCACCAGCTGAACCTATGTTGTCAAACTAGAAGATGGAGGTGTAAGAGATGGTGTAAAAATTATATATGCGAGTGGAGGTGTCACTACTAGTATAGTCTATACTACTGGCACTGTTGTCGGTAATGTGAAAGTAATCATAGTAGTAGGGGCTGGTGTCTGTGCTGATGGAGCAAAACGTGCAGTCTTCATAGCGATGAACTCTGCTAACTGATGTCCCTGAGCAGGTACTTGATCAGAGACCCTCTTAAAATCATCGGCTGATGGTATAGAAGGCTGGTTGCCACTCGTTGCCACTCGCACCTGCATCCCCGCTATCGCGTGAATCAGCCATCAATATATGTAGGTTGATAGCGAACGCGAATCAGCTACTATGTTGATAACGCATATAATCATATAGAAAACTAAAATGTATACATAAAAACATCCCCATCTCACATTCAGTCACATCCTAACTAATGATTCCTAGGTAAGATCATCTGGTTTTCCACAGCTAAGATTTATGTTTTATTGTTTAAATTTTTATTTATTATTTATTGGAAAGGTTAGGCCTTTTACTACAAATTATAGCTTTGGTATCACATTGTAGAATAACCATATTCCACAATCTAAGCCCTATAAGCATAAGATCTCCTAAGCATTATAAACTTAGGCTATCCTAAGTTTTATAAACTTAGGCTCTGATACCACCTATGAAATTGGGGCACCGCCCGGCCTAATCCCTTTATTAAGCCCTAATCCCACTATAGAGAACCTAACAAGGGACTAGTCAGCCTATCCAAAACTATTTACCTACTTATTATTTTTTATTTATTTTGAATATAAACATATACTTATCTATGTCAATTCATAAATCAGAGTTAGTTAAGATTTTGTTTGCTTAAAAGTTTATTCAGCGGAAGTCTTAACAATCTAGCGGAAGCTTATAACATGAGGCCTCACAATTATAGAAAAACTAGGGGATAAAGATCACATGCATATATATGATGAAACGGCGATATATCATACCATGTGTCTAGTCAAGGTACTACTCACTCAACCCATAATATACAACACCAAACGTATATCATATACATATAAAAGTAATGCATAAAAAATCTAACCTACAAAATCTGGTGTAGAAGTGCTCCACTGGCTCAAAAGTAATTGCCGATCTTCTCTTTGTTTGGTCTACTACTCGATGGATCCGCACCCACCATCACAAACTAGATGGTGAGTACAAGAAATTAGAAAGTAATAATGAGAGACATTTGTTCACATTCCCAATTATGCAACATGTATCTAAAAGTATGATAATAGCAACTATGCTATAAAGAGAACATGCAAAGAGATATTTAAGCTAAACAACATGAAATTGACTGGCTAAGTAGTAATGATCTAGGGCCGGTTAGTCGTGATCTTCATCACATCAGCCTTTCCACTATATGAGGATGGAGCTAAGCTTTACATCAATGTGTAGGTCTAAGCAGTGTTCTTGCCTTTATATCCTTTCGATGGTGCCAGTCACTTGCGATATATACTCACCAACTACCCCGGGTCCCATACCCAGTGTGATGTGCAAGTTATGCTTGCCAACAACCTCAAGACTCATTTCTCGTGTGATGCGCAAGATAGTGGAGAAATCCTAATCACCCTGAAAAGTCTAGTGACCCCCATTTGTCCGTCGAATTTCTATCACGTAATGACCCTAGATACGAGAATTACTTTCATATTCAAGAATAATACATTAATAGAATCAAATAAAACCATTGCATACTAATGCACAAAGGAAATATATTACAATTGTAATGGCCCATTTTATTAACGCCGTTATTAATCTTGAAATGTCAGACATGGTTGCCAGCTCAGATCCACATGGACACCGCGGGTAGGCTACGACATACGTCGACCTAAGTACACTAGTTGATTGTGTGGTTGATTGCTTGTTTGCGATGCATTTCATAAATTTATTTGTTAATACATTGCATGTGTGTATGTTGAGTAGCGATATCGTGCGAGGGTGTGTGACGAGTAGTCACCTTGAAGTGCGTGTTAACGCGAGTATAGAGAGGTGAAGTACGGGTTCACTAGGAAAACTCAACAAACTTACATAAATATGACAAAGTTATTAAGTTGAAATGGGTAATGTAATCATATGCTAACTATATTGAAATTTAAATAATAGACTATGGCATGCCTCGAAATGTGTATCGAGACGCGGGGCACCGAATACTAGGTAGCCGAAGGTTAGTGGGACCATGAGTTGCATAAATTGGATAAATACAACACTAACCATATGATTTTGTAAGGCTTAATGTAATGTGACATCAATTAAATAATCTAAGCCTATAGTTTACACTAAATAATGAAGACCATGAGATGAATATCTTGATGATCATAATGAGTAGTACTAGGAGATTGAGTGTGCTATTGGAGTCATTAAGGAGTGTGTTACAGCATGTTTATACACCACAAGATAATCCTCGAGATACGTACGCACACTTGATCTTAATCAAATATATATGTATACAGGACTTAGTAAGGTTTTTTTAATCAATCCACTCAACTACTCATGTAAAATTAGAGAAAACCAAAGAAGAAAAAGGAGTTCAAGCTGGGAATTCAAGAAATTTCAGATCAATTCAAGAGCTCAAACCAAGGTAATCATCATCTTCATCTCATCTACTCTTCGATAGACCCATTTTTGCTATGTTTGGCGAAATTTGAAATTGATGGTAAGATCTCTGATTTGTGGTTAGAATTTGACGAATTACATGTTATTAGATCATATTCATAGAGGATTTACTACTGTTTTAATTAGATTTGATGATATTGATGAAATTGGAAAGTTGTAGTGAATGCATGAATTTGGAGAATTTGGGTTAAAATTGATTCAGGAGTGTCCTAGATATTGTTTTGAAGTTAATATTGTATGTAAAACATGTTTAAACCAATAAGGTAGCCAATTGAGATGAGAAAGACAGAATTCTCGACTTGAGAATTCTGTCCTAGAGGACATATAGCGTGCTACTGGAACGATTAGGACGCTAATCGTTCTAGGTTTGTAATTGTTCTTCGTCCCGAAGAACGAAGCGTGCTACATGAATTTCGAGCGCGCTACCATAACCTAGCGCGCTTTGTATACCCCTTAGCGTGCTAACGACATATTAAATATGGATTTAACAGGTTGTTTTGGTGATTTTTCACTTAATACATGTCTAAGCACTAGGAAATAACCTAAGCCTATAAAACTTGGACTTCAGTGAGTTGGGGGACCTTAGCTCGATGTCGAGAGCTTGTCGGGTCAGATACGGGAGTCCAGGGAGGTCAGAGAGCGGTTTGAGGTTTGTAAAACCCAACTGAAAAACTCTGAGTATTTGATTATGTTTCTAATTCATTTCCATCATTTTCTTGTTGTTTCTACTACTCTATTCTGTTACTTGGACGTGGGTTGAGGTTACTCCCTCGAATTAGCCTGGTTGTATGTTCATGATGCACTGGAGTGTAGCATGTGTGACCTGGCGCTTAGTGAATGGCAACCTAAGCTTGCCCTTGGTCCACGTGTCGGTGACTCAGTGGATTTGGCCATCACCACGAAGGACCAAGTGTCGGGCCAGTTGGGCGCGACCACTGGTGGGAACTCGGTAACCCAAAGTACAGTCTAGTCCATCTGGAGCGAGCACACACATTCGTTAGCTTATATGTTGTCTATTCATGCGATGAGCCATTTATAGTTGCCTGTTTATATTCTGCATGTATACTTGACATTATTTCTTGCATTTCATTTACTTTATTATGCAAATGCTCAGAGGGGTTCCTTAGGATTTTACTTATTGTACTCATCATTTGTCTTGTTGTAATGATTGAGTGCAGATCCTAATACCAATAGGAGCAAGGGGATCCTAGGCGGCTACATCTGATTGCCCACCATCGAGGACCTACTAGTACATGCTTATTGTGATATTTTGTATTATTTTGAGTATTGGGAGACTTGTAATGACACAATACATGTATATATACCCTGTTTATGGTATTGTCGCTTATATACATAGTACTTTTCTGGGTTTTCCACAGTAGGATTTGTTCTTATTAATAATGTTTACCATATTAAATTACTTACCAAATGTATCAATTTAGGCTTTCGCAGATATACGTGTTAACTTGTAAGATACAACCCACTAATATGGTTAGGCATTAGAATAAACTTTTAAATACTTAAAGAGAATAAGTTAAGAAAATATTGATCATCCACTAACTAATTTGATACAACACACGTGGACACAAATTCTGAGACAAGAGGTGGACGGGCAGGTGGCGGACACGTGTAGTTGGGCCCACCGGCATGGAGTACACGGAGACACGTCACCCAGAGCGGCTGAGCCGCCACAACAATATTATGTAACACCTACCTAATAGCATGCTATTTCACTGACCACATGTATTAACAATCAATCAATGACATTGAACATGAATTGGAGTCAATGAAATCATTTTATCAACAAACTATACCATGAAAGCAACCTTATGTAATGAGAAAGAACAACAAGTCATGGCATATGGAGTACAAAAGCAATTCAATCCAAATGACTGGAAATGAACATATGAATAGGAATGAAATGAAAAGAAATATCTCAATCAGTTTACTTACAATCCAAGCTATTTTTTATGCTATTTCGGCCTCCCGACACCTCGAAACTCGTATTTGAATCCTCATAGCTCTTCCTTAGGTTCCTGATATCATATTATAGGTTTTTGAGTGTGTTTGGACCTTTACTTAGGATATTGGACTCTTTTATAGTGTTTAAGGAATTTTTGAAAATTGTAGTTTTTATGCTGTCATAGACCTTACGCGCTAATGCCTGGAGTTAGCACGCTAATGACCCATTAGAGCGCTACCAATCCTGACCTAGCACGCTAATCCAAGTTAGCGTGCTAACTGATCCACCTAGCGCGCTATATGCAGTAAAACCCATAATTTTGCAATCAAAATTCTGAGTTTTCTCTACACATAGGCCATGTTAATGCCTAAGGAACCTCCATACACACTACTAGGGTTCCATGACATCAACCACAACATAAAACAACAACCCGCAACATCAAATTCATGAATTCATTGGATTAAGCTGACTCTATGTTGTAGAGGAGTTACCTAACTTGATGAACACTAGCTATACTTGATCTCACCTTCACTAAATCACCAAGTTTTTGTTGATCTTCTCCAGCAGCTCATTCTCTCCAGGAACTTTGCTTCTCTCTTAAGTAAATGAAATGAAATAGTTGAGTTGTTTGAGTTGACCACGAGCTTTATAATCATGAATTGGATATGGTTGATTGATAGCCATTGATCCTAATGTGCACACGTATCTCGAGAACTATCTAATGGTACACTTATTCATACATGTCCCACTAACTTATGCTAAATGACACTACTAAGTAACTCAATTGGTGTTGAGATGGGTGAACACGTGTCTTGAGAGATATCAAGTGGTTATTGTTTTAACTTACTAACTTAGGTGTATTTAATACTTAATCAACCATAGCCACACTTATATCACTTATTAAAGCAATATAAAGCTTATACCAACTCACCATATTGTTCTCTACCTCGGTCCTAAGTCGGCACGCAACTCGTGGCTCGTTCCTACACACATCTCGTTATATATTCACAAGTAGGAATGACTTAGTAGTATACATATATACAATACACTAGGCATTCATCATTACAAATATAAAATTTACCTCAACCATCTAGCCTCGGTCGCAACATGTATATCAAAGTGGGTCCCACATCGCGGTTCATTTGATGATGATTAAAATATTAAAGTCAAATTAAAGATTTAGGCCATGACATATATGTTACGTGAATCACTTCCTTCGCATATGGCATTGCAAGGCGTCGCCTCTTTAAGAACCTGTCTGTGAGTTTTCCCGTTAACGGCGCATCTCGAGAACTTAAGTTTTTGGAGTGTGACAAAATGGTACCTGAGAAATTGCAATTTAAGGAAATATTTCAAGTATAGAGAAAAAATGAGTAACATTGTAAATAAGACACAATAATTCATAAATTTTTAGCTTAAATTGTTAATTTCAATGATAATATATGTAAAGAAGAATTACATTAATATTATGTATACCTAAGAAAAGACCCAAAAAGAGAAAGGATGGAATTATAAGATAATCTAGCATAAGAGGCATATATGATAAGTGACATTGAAACAAACATTTATCAATAAAATTAAGTCCCCATATGTTGATAGCTATCAAATTACATGTTGAGTAGTTGGTGGGTAGTTTACCAAATACCATGGTAAAAGTACAAAAGTATGGTTAAATGGATATGTGTGGCATGTATTTAGGAGACATGAGATGATGATGTACAATAAGCATAGCTATGACATGAGGGTAGTACAAAGGGTGTGGTCTTTGATTGATAGATAGTAAAATGTATGGCTTGACAGAATTTGTGTAGCACAAATTAAGGAGATATGTATTGAGGAGAGTAATTGTAACAAGCCAAGAGAAAAGGAAACCCACATGTAACAAAGGAAACTAAAATGATGTAAAATCAAGGAAAGAATTGATCACATGTTGTGCTTGTCGAATATAACCCGTACAAGATTACCAATCCTACTAGAACGTAGTAATGGCAAACATGGGGTCGAATCCCAGGATTCAATCAAACTGGGTTCAACAAATAGAAAAGTAAATCTGGGGGTTTTTTGAAAGAGTTTTATCCTAAAGGTCTACTAAACAAGAAAGTAAATAAGTTGTAAATCAAAGAATATAAATATACATAAGTCTAGGAATCCACAATCTAGCCCTATGTTGTTTCCATGTCTTGTACCATTGATTTGGAAAGAAGGGTTTCAAAAAAGTTTCCCTATATCACCTATAGGTGTTGGGATCACCAACACCCTAGTTCCTCTATTCTCGATAGATAGGGCAACCGCTCTCAAAATAGTTCCCGTACTCCACCGTACAACCTTGGTCAACCGCTCTCAAGATTTAACACATGAGCGGCACTTAATGCTCTGTGGGAACACCTACTCCTAGATAACCTTGGGCAACTGCTCTCTAGATTTAACCTAATTCTTGATGCTACTCATGCAGAACAATAGGTGTGTCAATTCTCTTGCTTTAAGTGATCGCCACATCTCAACTCGGTTGGTATCACGGACTCAACCTGATTGATAGAATGTCAATGGGTTTACGCCTAGCAATTTGCAATAAATATACTAACTCTAAACTACCTTTGAGACATCCTGGAAAAAAATATCTTAAAGAAAAAAAACTATATCAAAACACTATTATAATAGAAAATCTCAACAAGACATAGAAAACAACTAACTAATGGCTACAGAGCTTCATCCCCGACCTTGGTATTAAAGAACCTAGCAAGACATGGCTACTATACCTTTCTCTACTCCTAGAACACTCTGAATACAATGTGTTTTTTCCATTGAGGTGCATCCTTTATATAGGTGTGCTTGGGTACAAGAATAGAAACTCCTAAGAATAAGAACTTTCTAAAAAATCTCGAAACTTCTATTATGCGAGTCTGGTGCTGTCATTGATGTCGTGGTTATTAAGGGACGACGTGGGATGAGAATAGCAATTCGATGGAGCAAGTTCGTAAAATTCAGATCTGGCGCCATGGATGATGTCATCAGTACAAAATCTGGTGCAGTGTGTATTTATGGCGCCCTATATGTATTTTCTTGCACTTCTCCAACTGACTTTTTGATTTAAGCTTGACTTTGCTCTCGAAATTGTCCAAAACACTCATATTCCTTCAAATGACCTACAAAACTCTAAAGTAAGTGTTTAAGACCATCAAAGGAAGGTTTAAACCTCATTTCCATGATGAACTCTCTTTTATGAAAGTGCATAGATAAATACTCATCAAATACCCTCAAGCTTAAAGCTTTGCACGTTCCGGGCAAAGGGATACTTGACTACAATGATTAAAAACATATTTGAAAATTGAGTGATCCTACTATTAAGACTTTGTACCCATTTCACAAAACAATGGAGTTTTTTTTACTAAACTTTGGTCAATTTAATTAACAAAAGACTCTAAATTTTTGAAGGCTGGTTTGAATACTTAAACTTGGTTAACTTTCAAGACAACAACTTTTCAAGGCTCAAATTAGTTCAAAACCATATCCATTATCTACTCATAAGTTTTCTGGGTCTTTCCATTGAAGTAGTAGGTTCAAGTAATCTATAAATTTTATGAATTCGAATGGATTCTTTGAACAGACTTTTAATCACTACTTCTAAAATTTTGCACGTAAAAGAGTCCATATGGCTTGTTTTGAAAGATAGGCTATTATGAAACAAGACATCGGAGAAGCTCCCTTAATCTAGTTGTGAAGCACTCGAGCTAAATCTTTTTCAAAGAAGTTTACGCAAAGACTCCCGCCTTTCTTTTTCTACACATGTCACCTCACTTATTCTCCCTCTTATTATTATTTTATATGGCCCCTGCTCCATTTCCTATGGATACCAATTTTTCATTAATTTTCCAGCCACTAGGTTCCCTGCTCCATTTCCTGTGAAACTGTGGGACTCTCTATTTCTTTATTTTTGAAAACTCTTGTTAGCACTTCTTACTTTACTATGATTAAGGTAGTTTCCCAGTATAAGTTTCGTTAAAGCCTTTATGAAGTTAAAACAAACATGCCTACTCCTTCCCCTTAAAAGTGTCAAATTATTAACAATTATGCTCTAAGTTGTCTTGTCGTAGTTTTAAGAATCCTAGAGATTTGGACTTTACCACAAAAATGATTTAACTACCTACCTACTTTGGTCTCAATACATGATTCATTCCTACTCCAAGTCTTTATTTGTATTGTCAGGACGGTGGGAAAAGCTCTTATACTTCTTCTGAGTCTGAAGGTAAACAATTTGACCAAGTTCCTACTCATCCTCAATCGAAAGCAAAGTTTTAATCATGGGTACAACTCTACTAAATACTAAACTACTAAATTACTAATGCATGCAAACTAATTGTATTAATTTCTAAATAAAATGGATGAGATGGAAGATAAGAAATGGAAAGAAAAGGAAAACATACCACCGTGAATCCACTAAAGTCGCAAAAATTTGAGATTATTTTAAGATTATACCTGTGAGTCTTCAATCGAAAATTCCGTCCAACGGTCCACTTATCTAAACACCCTCAGACTTATTCTAAACCTTGTCTTCAAAGTTCAAAATTAGGCCTGAGCATACCAAAATATAGGAAGAAAATATGGAAGAAAAATATGGATATACTGTAGAAAGAAATTAGTAGAAGAGTCATGCATGATTAGATAATATAAAAACTAAAGTAAAAAAATATCATAGATAAAGCATAAATAAAAATCGGAAGTTAAATAATTATAACATAGTTTGAAAATCTCTCTCTAACTAGTTATGGACATCATCACCAACGTTGCCTGATCCAGAATCTCCATCATAAAAAGGTGTCAATGGCCGCTCTTTTTGCTCCTCGGTGCACCATTACTCCTTACCGACTCTTTGTTTCCACACCAAGCCCTAATAGCCCATATCCCTCTCTAATCCCTAAATCTTTTGGTTTGAGCTAGGGTTTCGGTTTCAGGTCAAAATAGGTTAGGAATGAATTGACAATCTGATTTAGCCTTGGCGGGAGTGGAGAATTTTGAAAGTTAGAGTTCGATCTCGTGAAAACGATCCCTCCATATATAGTCTTGAAGTTGGCTTCGTGCGTGTATTCCTATGACGTAAACACGACGCCATGAATGGTCGTCGTGCAAAATGCTTCTACCCCTAATTCGTGGTTGGCGCCATCCATGGTGACATACGTGTATTATCACGGCACCACAGGGCGGCATCATAAACTTATTCTATATTTGCTAAGACATATTGCCACGCCTTATGGTTTGGCTTGGTGTCGTGCGTTTGAATGCACAGTGTGGGCTAATCTCTTTGCTCCTCGATGCACCATAACTCCTTACTGACTCTTTGTTTCCTTACCAAGCCCTAGTAGCCCAAATCACTCTCTAATCCCTAAATCTTTTGAATTGAGCTAGGGTTTCGGTTTTAGGTAAAAATAGGTTAGGAATGAATTGACAATCAGATTTAGCCTTGGTGGGAGTGGAGGATTTTGAAAGTTAGGGTTCGATCTCGTGAAAATGATCCCTCCATATATAGTCTTGAAGTTGGCGTCGTGCGTGTATTCCTATGACGTGAACACGACGCCATAAATGCTCGTCATGCAAAATGCTTCTACCCCTAATTCGCAGTTGGAGCCATCCATGGTGACGTACGTGTATTCTCACGGCACCACGAGGCGGCATCATAAATTTATTCTATATTTGCTAAGACATCTTGCCACGCTGTATGGTTTGGCTTGGCGCCGTACTTTTGAATGCACGGTGTGGGCCATGACGTCACTAACAGACTTAAAATTGGAAAAATCATGATGAGGACTTACCTGACCAGGTTGACCAAGTGATTTTTTTACCCTTCAAAAATGCTTCAAAAACAACAACAATGAGTCAAAACTAAGAGATAAGACTATTAAACAAACGAAAGGCAATAAAAAATGGAAAATATTAAAAGGGAAATAAATATAGGTTGCCTCACAGTAGCGTCGATGTTTAAAATCAATGGCCCGACTTGGCATGATAGATCACGTGACACCCAATAGTTTGGAGAAGTCATGAACAAATGACATCCCTGCTGTCTTAGGTAACGAGACATACATGCCTTTCTTTATTGCTTTGGACTCATCAGCGACCTCCATTACGAAAGGTTCTACTACTTGTCGTGACCATCTAACACAAAAGTTCTAGCGGCGCTTAAGATCTCCAAATGCCATTTCTCCACCATCCCTATTTCAAACTCAACCAATATTCGAGGCAGGACAGGTGGTTTTACCAACACCAGATGTTAGCCTCCTTTGTTATCTTCTTCTAGTTTATTTGGTCTCTCCAAAGTGACTTCAATTTTCATCTCGACTTTTTCTTCATGAGCTTTTTTCATTGTAATGTCCATTTTGAATGGAGGAGCTTCAAACTCTTTGTGTGCTTCACTCTAACACTCATCTTCCTCAACACCTTTTCATGTAATACCACTCGCATTCTCTTCTTGATCACAATGTACAGGCACAGAAACTCTTCATCATTAATCAAATTATCAAGACTAGAATTGATTTGACTAATTAGTGTTCCCATATTTTGAAAACTCGACTTCATCTCTCGCTGATGTTGATCCATTTTTTCTTCATAGCGTAGATTGTCATGATGGAACCATTCATTCACTGAAACTAGATCTTTTAAAGTTTCTTCAAGAGAATGCTCTTCTTGTCGAGGAATCAATTGACTTGCCATGAACTCGTAGAAGTTAGGGTATGGTGATGCATAGCTCCACTCGGGATATTTTTCATATTTCGAGTAGTAATGGCAAGCATCAATGGGATTAGAGACATTTGCATAAACTTCATAAACTTCCACATTACCCTGTTGCTCAATAGATGGCCAATTAGGAAATTCATGTCTAAGATCTGATGTATTTACCCATTCGTACTATAATAGTATGAGTTATCGTAATAAGCATAATTTGGGGAGTAAAAGGCCATTGTTGGGTTACCTGCAAAATATATGCTAGATACAATGGTCTGAATACAAAAAAAAGATAGAACAAAACAAAAGAAAAATAAAAGTTAAACTCAATTTGGAACCGAATCCCTGGCAACAACGCCAAAATTTGGTCATATGTCGCGCGTGTCAAATATAACCCTAACAAGGTTACCCATCCTAATTGAATTTAGTAGTGGCAAGCATAGGGTTAAATCTACAGGATTCGGTCAAATTCAGTTCAACAAATAGAAAAGTAAATAAGAGGCTTTTTGAAAGAGTTTTATCCCAAAGGTTTACTAAACAAGAAAGTAAATAAATTATAAATCAGAGAATAGAAATATGCATAAGTCTAGGAATCCACAATTTAGCCCTAAGTTGTTTCCATGTCTTGTATCATCGATTTAAAAAAACGGATTTTAAAACAGTTTCCCTAGATCGGCTATAGGTGTCAGGGTCACCAACACCTTAGTTTCTCTATTCTCGATAGATAGGGAAATCGCTCTCTAAATACTTCCCTTACTCCACCACACAACCTTAGACAACCGCTCTCAAGATTTAGTACGTGAGTAGCACTTAGCGTTATGTAGAAACACCAACCTCCAGATAGCCTTAGGCAACCGCTCTCAAGATTTAACCTAGTTCTTGATGCTAATCACTTAGAGCGATAGGTGTTCTAGGTTATTTTTTCTAAGTGATAGCCACTTATCAACTCGGTTGGTATCACGAACTTAACGTGATTGATAGCATGTCAATGGGTTTATGCCTAGAGATTTGCAATGAATATACAAACTGTAAACTACCGTTAAGACATCGTGAAAAATAATATCATAAAAATAAAGAACTAAATCAAAACATTATTATAATAGAAAATCTCAACAAGACATAGAAAACAACTAACTAATGGCTAAAGAGCTTCATCCCGACCTAGGTATTTAAAAACTAGCTAAACACGATTACACTAGCTTTATCTACTCCTAAAACACTCTGAATACAATGTGTTTTTGTCCATTGAGGTACATCCTTTATATAGGTGTGCTTGGGTACAAAAATAGCAACTCGCAGGAATAAGAACCTTCTAAAAAGTCTCAAAACTTCTATTATGCGAGTCTGGTGTCATCATTGACGCCGTAGTTATTAAGGGAGAGCATGGAATGAAAATAGCAAGCCGGTGGAGCAAGATGGTAAAATTCAGATCTAGCGCCGTGGGTGACGCCGTCAATACAAAAATCTAGCGTCGTGTGTGTATTTATGGTGCCCTGTGCATATTTTCCTGCACTTTTCTAACTGACTTTTTTATTTAAACTTGATTTTTCCCTCGAGATTATCCAAAACACTCATAATCCTTCAAAATGACCTATAAAACTCAAAAGTAAGTGTTTAAGACCATAAAAGAAATATTTAAATCCCATTTCCATGATAAAATTCCCATATAAAAGTGCATAAATAAAGACTCATCAAGAGGTGATTATTTACTTGTCTTCTCTTTTTACTTTTGTCTAATTTGTTTTTTTACTTGTCTCTCTTTACTTTCGTCTTATTTGTCTTCATAAGAGGTCTACATGATGATAACTTATAGAGAGGTTTTAATAATATAAAACCTTTTAGGATAAATGAAACACTTTGTTATCTAAAGATTATTGACTCACTTGATTAGGGGTCATATGGTAAAAAAGGAATGCTAGTTAAGTGTCAACACCTTATGTGAAGCCATTTGTCTCCTACCACTGACTCCACATTGCCTTAATTTCAACTTACCCAAACATTTATTCTTGCCTCTAATTCATTTACTCTCTACAACGAGCCTTTGTAACACATTTTTCTTAAGAATGTTCTTTGTTTAAGATAAACGTTATCCTATAAATGTCTAGACCAAAAATTTATCCTTATCTAAGAAATAGCTATGACTCTCATCAATTTTCCTTGACACATGAAACGACCAATTACTTGAGTCATTGATCATTCTTTGTTATTCTTGATGTCTTTCATGACAATCAACTCTCTCAAACTCATTAGAAAAGGAAAGCAACCTCATATAGTCAAGGATGTGCAAGATAGCATCGACGTTCCTCATCAATAAATGAATAAAGAACAAATAAAAACTGAAAGAGAGAAGACATCAATGAAAAGAAAATTTAATAAGAAATACTATCTAATTGGATATGAGACCATGAAAGTTGGAAATTTCACTCGTATAAACATCCATAAGTAATTTGGTTTTGACATGAAATGGGAGTCGAAGAAATTCAAATTACAATTAGATGTCTTATGATTGAAAGGATCGTGACCATGTATGGAAAACAATAAGTATTTTATTCAGGAAATACAAGAAACATTTTTTTAGCTGAGATGGGACAGTTCAAGGTGCTATTATGTGGATTGGTGAATTACTTAATGTTTTTGTAAGTAAGTTGCTTATGTATTATAATGACTTTTAATTGTCTATGCTTGCAATGAGAGTGATATGTGACACTCGATATTTGGAACGTCTAGCATGCGTTTAAAGTCTTGTAACTAAGTGAGAACAATCAAAGTTACAAATCACTCTCGTTTCTTAGAAGATTATGTGACTTAACCTAACAAAAAAATTGTGCCCACGGGAGCACAAGAAGGCCAACCAAACACAATGAAGAGATGCATAAACTATTGATTAGAAGGATTATAGTCCGTATTTAGTTATTAAGTTGCACGCCTTACAGATGGTGATTTCTACGAGATCGCAAGCACGACGAGTAGATTGTGACAATGATGTGCAAGAGCTTGGTCTAGAGCAAGAAGACACATTGCATTCAACTAATGAGCAATGACTACCACCTCAACCTAATTATGGCGATATTCTATCGCCAAATCCTCCACTTCAAGATCAACCTGAACCTCCACCTGCAAATCCAATGGCAATTTTGGAGCAATTCTTTCATAAGTTTCTTCAAGTTCTTGAGAACCAACCTATAGTTGCTCATCCACAACCACCAGCTACACGACAAGGCAAAGATGAGTACATGATGAACAAAATTTGATATTTCAAGCGTAATGGCCCGAGATATTTTATTAATGATTGATGATGTGTATCACCTATTTAGACTCATATGCACAGTTAATTATTTAGTCGTCGATTTTTGAGTGAGTGTTCCTTACGATGAATGTGCGCGGGAGTCGGTTAGATCAGTGTAACATTGAGCTAAGGTTGATTCATAAATTAACTTCTCATTTTTTATTTAAAATTTATGTGCCTAAGTTATGGAATGAGGCTTTCTTATTTAGCCTAAATTAAGACATTAATGAAAATGCCTAAGTAGGCTAGATGAGAAAATAACCAAACTTATTAAGTACATAAGCAAATTAATGAGATCAAATATTAAATGAAAACTAGCCTAATTGACTAATAAATTCATATGGCCTAACTAATTAAATGGGTATATAAGTTAGTTTGATTTTCCTAACTAAGTTAATTGAGGAATTTTTCAATTAATGTACCTAATTTATTGTGAATTTTCATATGACCATGGATTCTAGAAATGATAAAAAAATGATGACAATCTTAGGATTGGTTTGTAAATATTTATGTGTGCATCAAGTAGTTGAAAACCAATCATTGGTAGACTAAAAAGTTTATACAAATAAAGAATGCTCTACAAGTGTCTCAAATTGATGCTCATGAACCACAAGTGTCCATGTATAATACAAATGGCAAACTTATGAGTTAATTAAATATGCATCCTTATGGAGAAAATAATTTATATGCAAAGTCCAAATAATTAAATATTTGCAAGAAACTCCCTCCATATAACTAAAGTACCTTTAATTCTTTAAACTCAAAATTAGTTTCTCATCTTCTTCAAATAAAGAAAGAGAAGAGGAAGGAGGAAACTACCATTAATGGAGCTATAACTAGGAAAGCTTGAACACATTAAGGGGAGCAATCAAAGAGGCGAGTGCCACTCCTTCTTCTATGAACTCAATTTCTCTCTTAATTTCTAATTCTAGTTTAGGTCCTTACTTTTGATCATCTTATAATTGAGATAATATTGTTTAAGACATTCATCAAGTTGTGTAACATGAGGTGAAATGAAAAGTTCATTTGCTATAGCATTTTGCAATATTACATAAAATTATTGTAATAAGTTGTATCTTTGGTTAAGATCAAAGTACTAAAAACCTTTTTAATCTTTGTATTAGCTAGGTAATTGCTATCATCCCTTATTGAGTAAAATAGTTGTGTTTTAATGTATAGTACATAGATTTTGATAATATATGGCTATGCAATGAAATTGAGATTTACGAATTATTAGTAAGAAAAAGGATATGCCACCAAAGTATATGCATGGTTAAATTAAGATTTTAATTAGGAGATTAATTGGATACCTTAAGACTAGTCTCACTAATTAATTCTGCATATATTTACTAGATGACAAACTTAAGCCACACAAAAAGTTGATTAAAATATACAAAGTACTCATAAGTTATTAATAGTGTAAATTATCCTAATTAATAACAAAATTACTTCATCTTAATTAGAGAAGTTATCCTAATTAGTAATTAAATTACTTCATCTTATTTAGAGAAGTTCATTGAGTTCAATATAAACTCGTAGTACTTAATTAATTTCTTCTTGAGTTGATTTATAGTTTAATTCCTTTAAAAAATGTTATAACTTTAATTAGCGAGTTAAGATAAAGCATTAACTTAGAGCACATTTTAATTGGACCTTCTCTAGACATATCTAACAAGATATAAAAAGGTATAAAATGTGGTCTATATAAGTAATTGATACTTATGTAAGAATAATTTTTAATTAAACAGATTTAGTTTAGTTTCTTAAATTGATGAAAGAACTATTTTATTGAATTTTCACAATTGGAGTGTTTGAGTTTAGGAATCTAAACCTTAAACTAAGGACACTAACACACCAAATTCGACATATATATTGACACCAGGGACTTATCACACAAGCTTGGGTGTCGGGGATTGGTTTGGGGAACATGTTGGAGCCGCGAGAGCCAATTTTTGCGTCAACCCGATGTAAGTAAAACCAGATAGAGGATATTTGGTAATTCATTATATATTATGCTTCTTGATATTCTACATGTTTATTCCTTGAATTTCCATTCCTTATTTTAAGTGTCTAAGACCTAAGTGTGTCAAGAAGGTACTCTGGGTTTGGTGTTAGATGGACAAACGTGACCTTATCTCAGGTACTAGATTGTAGGTCATAGTCGTGGGCGAGGTATTCGGGGCACCGCTGATGCCCCTACACTACAATGAACTAAATTGTCGACTTATATAGTCGCAATTCTAGGAAGCCGAGTGGTGGCACCCGCTCTCGATGGATGGACCACTTAGTTGTCTTCCCTATTTCCAAGACATTCTTTATTGTTGCTATTATTTTCAGTCCATTTATCATGCACTTTCATTTACTTATCTATCTTTTAATTTTCCGCATAATATCTGGACTGCTCTATTTATTCATGAAATACTATCTACATCCTATTGGCTTTTACTTACTGGAATCATCATTCTCGTGTTGATGACTTGAGTACAGATCCACAGACGAGCAAGGGCAAGGCACCTGTGATTAGTGACTTTTCTGGGGACTCTCAGAGCGGCTCCCTTGTTCACTTGTAGGTTTCTGGCACTTTTAATCTTTTGTATTATGTAAATATACTATTTTGATAACACTTAGGGTGTTTTAGGGTTGAGATATCTAGACTCATGTATTATCACACTTACTTACTACTTTGTCACCAAATATGCATGGCTATCTATATATTTGCAAGGTTCCACGCCTTAGGTTGTCCTAACTCTTTTTTCTTGAGTTATTATAATTGCTTTAAGTTTACTTCCACCGAAATTACTTTAAAACATGCATAACTTAATAAATCAACTCTAAAACAAGAAATTTATAAAATCGATGGAATTGGAGGCTTACTAGGCTCGCGTTGACCTTGCGAGGGCGACTCAGGGGGCCCACGTAGGTCTAGGCCGGGTAAGGCCCAGCTTGCGGAAAAGGGGGCCTCCACGGTTGGTGTCAAAGCCAAAAGTTTAACACCTAGCTCTTAACTAACCTACAAAAAAGATAAGACACAAACCAAAGATAAAGTTAGGATGCAAATGGAATTTAGAGTGGAACCCTATGATCTTTACTTAAGGTTTAGTTGGGAAGTGAGGAGATTTGGGGAAATTGAAATTTTGAAGTATATGTGTTATTTGATGTACTTGTATTATACTAATATCGATAACTATGTACTAATCAAGAACTCGCTATTTTTGTAAATCGCGATGGCCGATCACCAAGAGCCGGTAGTGCGGTGGCACTTCGATGTAACGGAGAGGCCAGCGAGATGTCCTAATTTGTCTCAACATATACTCACTAGCTTGAGGAGATCCTCAAGCTGCGAGGCGAGACCGTACTGTCTCCATATACATCAATAGCGCCCGTTGTTCCTAAGGGGACTGCAGCTACTCGTACAGGGCCACTCCAGCGCTCCTATCATACCGTCGGGACTCGATAGCTATGATAGTGCTGGTGTAGACACGAGATAGTGCCTCCTACACCCCTACTCCGGCGGAGACTACGCCGACTACACCTACAAAGACAAGCACCGGGGCGACAAATGAGGCGAGATAGTTGTAAGAGTTCCAAAGGCATAAACCGGCCGAGTTCTAGTGGGGCATGGACATCGAGGTAGTATAGAGATTTATGAAGAGCCACGAGAAGATCCATAGCATATTGGTCACCCGAGCACATGACAACCGCCATATCATCGAGATTTATCATTCGAGAGAAACATATGCTTAGTGGTGCGAAGATGGTGGCCACCCAGGGTAAGCCGAATGATTAGGTAGAGTTTAAAATGTGGTTTAATCGTAAGTACTTCCCGCCTTCATCCCGAAGTTGAAGAGGGCCGAGTTTCGAGCATCCGACGGTACATATGGGAGTCGGTTATGCTATACATGGGTCTGATTCTTACAGATTATTAGAGTATGCCGATGGTTTGGTGAACATCGATACGACTAGACACACTTCTTCATTGAGGGTCTAATTCGAGAGATTGGATGCACGAGTCGCCACCAAGCCGAGACTTTACAACGGGCCTACGAGCGAAGTTTGGCCAAAGAGACCTACCTTAATAAGCATCCCGATGAGGAACAAATTGTTCAAGAAGAGACATAATTAGAGCACAAATCAAGGCTGGACAAGAAGAGGAAGAAACACCACCCTCGGGGTTTCAAGGACGGTAGGGATCGAGTGTTGGTTCGGTAGCACCGCCTCTACGACCCGCTCGGATAGCGTTTGTTCCACCTACTCCAAAGCACCTAGCTATGTTAGTCGACCACCTCAAGTGACTTGGTCATCACCACAGTCTCAAGAATAGGGTATCGAGAGTGGTGATGGAAGTAGAGCTAGTGAGTCGGTACATACACGAGAGATATGGACATAGGTAGGGACAGAGGATCACGTATGGGCCAAGGCCACTCGAGCATGTTTCAAGTGCGAGCGAAAGGCCATTTTAGGGACAAGTGTCTCGCAACTTAGTAGAGCATCGTCATAGACTAAAGAGAGCTCGTGTCGTGACAGAGCCACATCCGGAGGCAACACACTACCATACGAGTAGGGTATGGCATTTATTTATTTTTGCACCATGCATGTAATAAAAGTTAAAAAAATAAAATCCAAAACCTTATGATTAATCACGTGAAGCATTCGATTGCGATTGACAATGCTTCGCTATTATATTTGGTTGTATGAGGTAACTTAGTTAAGTTTACAGTTCATGATTGAGTAATTTTAATTAGTAAAAGTGGTTGTGGTCGGCTACGCTTGATTGACCTACTATCATACTATTTTAAAGTAACTTAGCTAAGTCAATAAGTTAATAAGGAAGTCGAGATGTGGAAGAGACCCACAGCTTGGCGGAGTTGAAAATCGAACTATAGCGGAGACCTACAGTTTGAATGATTAAGTAATTAAACCATTAGGAGCGACTCTACTTGAGTTTGTGATCTATGTTAAATGACCAATCGTCTAAAGTGACTTTCTTAAGTTCTAAATTTCACGGGATCGATTATCAACCACTTCCCTCTTCTCTCAAAAATCTTTAATAAGTAATTTGCCCGAGTTTAAATTAATTTTAAGGGCGAAATTCTTATTAATTGGGAAAGTCAGAATAACACCCAAAATATTTTATTAATGAATAACGATGTGTATTACCTATTTAGACTCATATGCATAGTTAATTATTTAGTCGTCGATTTTCGAGTGAGTGTTCCTTACAATGAATGTGCGCGGGCTTCACTTAGATCAGTGTAACATTGAGACTAGGGTAGATTCATAAAGTAAGTTCTCATTTTTTTTATTTAAAATCCATGTGCCTAAGTTATGGAATGAGGCTTGCTTATTTAGCCTATATTAAGGAATTAATGAAAATGCCTAAGTTGGTTAGATGAGAAAATAACCAAATTTATTGAGTACGTAAGTGAATTAATGAGATAAAATATCAAATGAAAACTAGCCGAATTGACTAATAAATTCATATGCCTAGCTAATTAAATGGGTATATAAGTTAGTTTTATTTTCTTAAGTAAGCTAATCAAGGAATTTACTAATTAATGTACCTAATTTAATGTTAATTTTCATCATATGACCATAGATTCTAGTAATGACAGGAAAAAAATGATGACAATCTTAGGATAGGTTTGTAGATATTTATGGGTGCATGAAGTGGTTGAAAACCAATCATAGGTAGACTAAAAAATTTATACAAATAAAGAATTCTCTACAAGTGTCTCAAATTGATGCTCATGAACCACAAGTGTCCATATATAATACAAATGGCAAACATATGAGTTAATTAAACATGCATCCTTTAGGAGAAAATAATTTATATGCAAAGTCCAAATCATTAAATATTTACAAGAAACTCCCTCCATATAACTAGAGTACCTCTAATTATCTAACAAATTAGTTTCTCATCTTCTTCAAATAAAGATAGAGAAGAGGAAGGAGGAAACTACCATTAATGGAGCTATATCTAGGAAAGCTTGAACACATTAAGGGAAGCAATCAAGGAGGCAAGTGCTACTCCTATATACTATATTTCTCTCTTAATTTCTAATTCTAGTTTAGGTCCTTACTCTTGATCATCTTATAATTGAGATAATATTGTTTAAGACATTCATCAAGTTGTGTAACATGAAGTGAAATTGAAAGTTCATTTGCTATAGCATTTTGCAAGATTACAAAAAATTATTGTAATAAGTTGTATCTTTGGTGAAGATCTAAGTACTAAAAACCTTTTTAATCTTTGAATTAGCTAGGTAATTGCTATCATCCCTTATTGAGTAAAATAGTTGTGTTTTAATGTATAGTACATAAATTTTGATAATATATGGGCTATGCAATGAAATTGAGAATTACAAATTATTAGTAAGAAAAAAGAGATGCCACCAAAGTATATGCATGGTTAAATTAAGATTTTAATTAGGAGATTAATTAGGATACCTTAAGACTAGTCTCTCTAATTAATTGTGCAAATGTTTACTAGATGACAATCTTAAGCCACACAAAAAGTTGATTAAAATATAGAAAGTACTCATACGTTACTAATAGTAAAAATTATCCTAATTAATAACTAAATTACTTCATCTTACTTAGAGAAGTTATCCTAATTAGTAACTAAATTACTTCATCTTATTTAGGAAGTTCATTGAGTTCAATATAAACTCATAATACATAATTAATTTTTTCATGAGTTGATTTAGAGTTTAATTCCTTTAAAAATGTTATAACTTTAATTAGCGAGTTAAGATAAGGCATTAACTTAGAGCATATTTTAATTAGACCTTCTCTTAACATATCTAAGAAGATATAAATAGGTATAAAATGTGGTCTATATAAGTAATTGATACTTATGTAAGAATAATTTCTAGTTAACTAGATTTAGTTTCTTAAATTGAAAAAGAACTGTTTTATTGAATTTTCACAATTGGAGTGTTTGAGTTTAGGAATCTAAACCTTAACCTAAGGACACTAACACACCAGATTCAACATATATATTGACACCAGGGACTTAGCACACTAGCTTAGGTGTTGGGGATTGGTTTAGGGAACGTGTTGGAGCCGCGAGAGCTTATTTTCGCGTCGATCCGATGTAAGTAAAACTAGATAGGGAATATTTAGTAATTCATTATATATTATGCTTCTTGATATTTGACTTGTTTATTCCTTGGGTTTCCATTCCTTATTTTGAGTTTATAAGACCTAAGTTTGTTAGGAAGGTACTCCGGGTCTGGTGCTAAATGGACAAACGTGACCTTATCCCAGGTACTGGATTGTAGTTTATAGATGTGGGTGAGGTATTCGGGGCACCATTGATGCACCCACGCTATACTGAGATGAATTTTTTATATGTAGAGTCGCAATTCTAGGAAGTCGAGTAGTGGCACCCGCTCTTGATGGATTTGGACCACTTAGTTGTCTTCCCTTATTTTCAAGACATTCTTTATCGCTGCTATTACTTTTCAGTTCATTTATCATGTACTTTCATTTACTTATATGTCTTTTAATTTCTCGCATGATATCTAAACAGCTTTATTTATTCATGAAATACTATATACATCCTACTGGCTTATACTTACTAGACTCGTCATTCTCGTGCTGATGACTTGAGTGTAGATTGACAGACGAGCAAGGGCAAGGCACCGGTGATTGGTGACTTTCTCTGAGTACTCTCAGAACGGCTCCCCCTCTTGTTCACTTATAGGTTTCTAGCACTTTTATTTTTTTGTATTATGTATATATACTATTTTGATAACACTTAGGTTGTTTTAGGTTTGAGAGATTCAGTCTCATGTATTATCGCACTTACTTACTACTTTGTCACCAGATATGAATGGCTATCTATATATTTGCAGGGTTCCGCGCCTTAGGTTGTCCCGACTCTATTTACTTAAGTTATTATAATTGCTTTAAGTCTACTTCCACTGAAATTAATTTAAAACATGCTTAACTTAATAACTCAACACTAAAACATGAAATTTGTAAAATTAATGAAATTAGAGGCTTACTAGGCCTGCGTTGACCTTGCTAGGGCTGACTCGGTGGGGCCCACGTAGGTCTAGGCCGGGTAGGACCCAGTTTGTGGGAACTGGGGCCGCCACATCAAGAGACAGAACTCCCTGGCATTCGAAAGTCACGCTGATAAAATGGAAGCTTTGAAATGGTTGAAGGAAACCTCAAAGACATTGGATACTTGAAGAATTCAAGAAAGTAAAAAAAGTGGCGATAATATCTAATCCACTTGTTGGTGAAGCGGCGCACTGATGGGAGAGAATCAAGAAAGATCTTACCATCGATGTAAAGTCAATGACTTGGTTAGTTTTTAAGAACCCTTCAATAACTAGTTCTTATCTGACCAATTTTGATTCCAAATGCAGGAAGAATTCAACCGACTAAGACAATGTAGCATGAGTGTGGAACAATATTTGACGAGAGAAATGAAGTTTATGAGGTTTACTCCTACCATCATGGCAAGTGAGCTCGACAAGACAGAAAAACTCTACTTTGGCCTAAAAGGCAATGTCTAGAATGTAGTTGCACCACACAGGATCAAAAATCTCATATAAATGGTAGATCATACGAATATAGTCTATGCAAGAAATTTACATTAAGAGCGTTTTCAAAAGAGGAAATGCAAGGCCAATTCTCTTAACTTCCAACACGGGAGAAAGAAAAAGTTCTATAAAGGTGAAAACTCCATACAGAACAACGAGAAGCATATGGTCGAGAAAAAGTTTGCTGCCAACACTGAAAATCATCAACAAAATCCTCAGTTTAAGTTTCAAAGGATCAATAACCAAGGAACAACAGAAATAGAGACTTTCATTAAGGTCAGCAACAACGATGAGTCCTTAAGAATTGTTTTCGTTACGAGAGTGTTGATCACTTGCTCAAAAACTATTCTAGACCTAGTGTATAAGTCCATATTCCCACAACACCCAACTTCCTCCAATAAACCCTGCTTAACATCACAACCCTACAAGGAATAGCAATCAGAATCATCAAAATCAAAGTTCGAATCGACAAGGCAACATGCAACATGATCAAGCTTATGCAGTTGTTGTGCCTAAATCAGAAGAGAATGAATTAGTTGGATGTATTTTCTCGTTATTCAATGCCGTGGTTCATGTTTTATTTGACTAGGGTGCCATACATTCTTTCATTTCTACTCTCGTCATTAATGAGTTAACACTTATTGTGGAACCATTCGATAAGGAATTGTCCATGCACACACTTATCGGTGATAATACAGTGATATCAAGGATATGCACCTCATGTGAATTTAGAATTATGAATAGAATCATTCTAAAGATTTACTAGTGATAGATTTGTTAGACTTTGACGAAATTGTTGGCATGGATTGGCTTTCCGCAAATAATGCTTAAATTGATTATAAGAAAAGAAAGGGCGCGTATCACCCTACCCTCGAGAGAGATCCCAACAATTAGTGACCAGACAGTCAGTAATATCAAATCACTCTTATATATATGGAAGTCAATATTTTGGGATCCTATAGTTTTCGCCCCTGTATTGTACGCCGCAAAAGTTAAAGAGAAGAAGTCCTTAGTCAACATTCTGATTGTGAGAGATTACCCATTAGTATTTCTTGACGGATTATCGGGACTACCTCCACAAAGAGAATTCAATTTCCACATCGAAAATCTACTAGGAGTGCATCATATTGCTATGGCTCCATATCACATGGCTTACAAAGAACTCTAGGAATTGGATAGACAACTACGAGAATTGGAAGAGATTTTGTGTGAATTGTAAGTAAACTAAGATAAAGGCAAAATTATGTATGTAAATGTGTCACGACTGCAAATGCCATTATTATATTTGAGACCCATGGTTGATGCACTTCAATAATGGGCGATGTTATAACAACAAAGAAAACTTACATCATTTCATGCATAATAAATTGTTATGAAGGACTAAGATTAAGGCAAAATTATGTACGTAAATGTGTCAAATCACTGCCGCGACATGATTTTTGAAGCTCTTCAACAAGGATTGGTCGGACAAACCACCAGATAAAGGAGCAGACTTGTCTTCTTTTGGCTCCTTGTCATTTTAAATGCCTCCACTACTAGTACTTCCACCCTTACGGCCGTACGTTTCTCTTTCTTCCTCCCCATGAGACTCATCACTAGACTCGGATGCGTTACCCTCTCTTTCACCACGAGCAATGATTAGACCCCTTTCTGAAACTTGGCATTATAAAAACTCTCAACTTGCACATCAGCTTTTGGAGCATATATACTCGTAGCCTTAGCCTTAGCCTTCGCCTTCGTCTTTGTGTTTTTTTTGTCCTTCCAGTAAGATGCAGTCTAGGGTTTCGGCGGCCACGACCTCGGTTAGCTCTCATTGGCTCACTACCAACCTCCTCCCTAGTCACACTAGCCTTGGACCGATCCATATCTGAAACGAGAAGACAAGATAAGCACGATGTACCAAAAATTGAGTATATGGACACAAAAATCCACATTTTAAGTTGTCTCGGTGGTAACACTGAGAATATAACCCTTATCTCGAAATTGTGTGACCGAGACATATAAGTACAATCTCAATTGGAACCAATTGAGCCTTACCAAATTCAGCGCTTACAAATTAAACTTAGTTAGTATAAATCGAGTCATATTCGAAGGTCTTGGTAGTTGGTAACCGAGACATAGCACATCTTCTCGATAGTTAACCACCAAGCTTAACCTAATGCAGAACTTTCTATTATACTCATTTGGCGTCCACCGAGACATTTGTTACTTTCTTGTTAGGTTGTAATCGATTATGGATTCTAGGTTAAATCGGAAGCGAATGCGATCTGGGAGCGGATGCGATTCAGTTATTTAGGATTAGGGTTATGCATTAATTAGGGAAGTTGTTAGTGGCGGATGTCCTGGCTATCGAGATTAGGGGAACGAGGAATTTCTAGCGGATGTCGATTTTCTATAGCTAATCTAGGAGAACTTAAATTAATAACTTTTTGGAAAAAATTGAAGACCATGATTGTCATTGAATCTTGATCCTCATTTGTGGAACTGTAGACCTAGGTGTTACTTAGGTGCCCATTAATTGTTTTGAAAGTTATTTTAATTATTTTATTTATTTATTTTAATTAGATTACTTAGTTAATAATATTTATTTAAAAACCCTCGATTTTTCCTTTTCGTTGTTTTTAACTTTAGAAATACCACCAATCTTTGAAAGATCGACCCTTTGCCACTATTCTACAAAATAGTTGGTTCAGGAAACTTTATTTTATTGACGCGTTCGGCGCGCGTCACAAACAAATATCTCGAATATGGTTAGCCGAGAGTACCCTACAATTCTAGGACCAGAATATCACATGAATCTCGAAACGAAACCTATGAACAAACAACAAACAAAAATGAAAGAACTGACCAACCAAAGATACACAAATCTTGCCAAAATTAAGCCTGAAACATACCTTTGTTCGTTCAAAGTTACACCTCGCAAGATCCAAATCCTCATAAACCCTAAATCTGAGAGACCTTCATAGAAATCGAAATAACACCATAAACTCAACCAAACAAACATAAATCTTGCCAAATCAAGCCTAAAACAGAGGAAAATGGAAGATTCTATTGCTTCCTTGCAAGAGAGAGGTAGGGCACAACAAAGGAATTGAGGGTTTTATGATACATTGTGAGGAATTGGTGGTGGGGTGCATTGGTTTCTCAGAATTTACCCCAATATTTGTGGTGCCCTCAAAAAAGCAGTTGGTGCCTTCAACAATGGTGTGCCTTTAGCTTTAAGTGGGTGCCTATATCGCGACTCAAAGAAAGGCCAAATAACCTAATCTATCCAAGTCTCAAATCTAACACGAACTTCACCTTTTAGTCTCAATTTTATCACCATCCAAAATTAAAAGGCCGAGCACAAATTTTGATGTTTTATATAAAGCTCTATAAAAAAAAATTGTCAAACGTCTCAATAAATTTTGTTAAAATTAATTTGAAGCACCTCCATATGTTGATTCTTGATTGGGTTCTTTTTATCAATTTGTTCTTCCATATAAGTACAAGTTCCTTACAATTTTGAGTGGGGATAAAATTGAGATCAAAAGTGAAATTTGAGATAGATATGAGACAATTTTTTTTCCGGATAGATTCGATACTCCAAGTAAAGTTTGTTATAAATTATTCTATTTGGCCAACAAAGAAAGGGGGCCTCTTAACTCCTTTGGGGTGCCTTTACCCGTGCTCTTTGAAATTAATGAGTACAAAACCGTGATCTAGCAATTTAGGTAATTGTATTCTTAAATTAGGCAACTGTATATCAACTTTGAATGATTGCGGGAGATTTCCAAAATAGTGGGGAGGTATTGTAGGAAACCTCACCATTACATATTGTATAACTCTTTATTGTAATATCAAGTATAAGAACTAATTTTCTCACACACCATGTTCATGTTACCACCCTTCTCTGTTAACCCACCAGCTACCCATTCAACAATTCTATGTTCTTCCCGTTGCAAATCCACATGTTCCCACCACCCCTACTATATACATTTACCAATTTTGTTTTTCTTATCCGAAGAAGAAAACAAGTTTTGCAGTAACACAACACTGCAAAAAATTTAAATGTTAACAAGCCATTTGCGCAACATCATGAAATTCACTTTACGCGAGCAAAGCCTGCAGAAACTTTTTACTGTATGTGAGAAGCACATGTGAGAACGAGTTCCCTCCATAAAAACTAAAGCATATGAAATAGGTGCGACGAATCCAAGTATATCAGCGAAACTGAGAAACCCTAGATCTAGGGAGAGACAACAAAGAAAACCAGATCTGAGAGATTGCTCCCTCTCAGCTGGTGCATTTTATTTATACTCGAACAATAATTTACAACTGTCGGATGCATACATCACCACCGTTAGATGCGTTAGTCACAGATTGCCAACATGGCATAGTCAAAGACCAACTACATCTGACGTGTATGTACACATGCCACAGCCCCATGTACAACTCCACACGCACATTACAAACCATATATATACACCATTCAGATCAACATAGTGATTATGTTTTACATTCCCCTCATCCGAATGGGTTGAGAAACGACACCGAGTTTGCTCCGAAGATAATCAAATTGCGGTGCAGGTAACGCTTTGTAAAGAAATCGTCCAACTGATCCTTTGAAGGAACATGATGAACAGACAGCCAACCTACCAGACAATACCTGATCACGAACATAATGCACATCCAATTCAATATGTTTGGTACGAGCATGGTAGACCGAATTGTAAGCAAAAGCTTGAGCTGACTGATTATCACACCACAGAATAGGAACCGAAGGTAATGAAATACCTAACTCAGAAAGAAGAGACAACACCCAAGCAACTTCAGCTGCAACATGAGCTAGTGCTCGGTATTCGGATTCAGTACTAGACCTGGCCACCACATGTTTCTTACTCTGCCAGCTGATTAAATTAAAGCCTAAGAACACAGGAAAAACCCAGCCACGGATCGTTGATCATCAAGAGAAGCAGCTCAACCAGCATCAGAATAACCTATAAGAAACAATGAAGAACAAGGCCTAAACCAAATACCATAATCCATAGTACCCTATTAAGTATCGAAGAACTCGTTTGAGTGATTGCCAATGATTAGTAGTTGGAGTCAGCTGATATTGACTCAACTGATTGACAATGTAAGCAATATCAGGTCTAGTATGAACCAAGTACTGAAGACCACACAGTAAATTACGGTACAATGTATGATCATGAAAGGAAGGAGATGTATCTGCATATAAGGGTTTACCCACATTGGTTGGAGTATCAATGGATTTAGATAAAACCATACCACTCTTGAGTAGAAGTTGTTTGATGTAGGTAGATTTCGTGAGGAATAGACCAGTGGCATAATGTCTGGCCTCCATTCCCAAAAACAAAGACAACTCATCCATGCAAAACAACGATGCAACTTTGAAATAAATTTTTGAATCACAGACACGTTAGAACAAGTGATAATAATGCCATCAACATATACCAAAATACACAGCACAACAGACCCATCTCGAAAAACAAACAATGAGTTATCAACCTTCGAATTTTGAAACATGACAATAAAGTAGTTTCCAATCAATCAAACCAAGCATGAGGAGCCTGACGTAAACCATACAAAGCTCGATGTAAACGACACACTGCTGTAGGATTAGAAGAGTTAACAAACCCAACCGATTGATTTGTGAACACTTCCTCAACCGATTGACAATGTAAGCAATATCGTGTCCGGTATGAACCAAGTACCGAATACCACCCAAGAAATTACGGTACAATGTATGATCATGAAAGGAAGGAGATGTATCTCATATAAGGGTTTACCCACATTAGTTGGAGTATCAATGGATTTAGATAAAACCATACCACTCTTGAGTAGAAGTTGTTTGATGTAGGTAGACTTCATGAGGAATAGACCGGTGGCATAATGTCCGGCCTCCATTCCCAAAAACAAAGACAACTCATCCATGCAAAAAACCATGCAACTTTGAAATAAATTTTTGAATCACAGACACGTTAGAACAAGTGATAATAATGCCATCAACATATACCAAAATACACAGCACAACAGACCCATCTCGAAAAACAAACAATGAGTTATCAACCTTCGAATTTTGAAACATGACAATAAAGTAGTTTCCAATCAATCAAACCAAGCATGAGGAGCCTGACGTAAACCATACAAAGCTCGATGTAAACGACACACTCCTGTAGGATTAGAAGAGTTAACAAACCCAACTGATTGATTTGTGAGCACTTCCTCAACCAAGTGACCATTCAAAAAAGCATAATTAATGTCCAACTACCTCAAAGAACATCCAAAATGAACAGCAAGAGAAAAAATTATTCTCACAATAGCAGACTTCACAACAGGGCTGTAAGTCTCATTAAAATCAATACCGAGTACTTGTTTAAACCCTTTAGCCACTAATCTAGCCTTGTATCGATTGATGGTGCCATCAGAATCTCGTTTAATGGAAAAAATCCATTTGTTACCTACTACATTTTGATGAGAAGTAGCATGAACTAAAGACCGTGTACTATTATTCATCAAGGCCTGGTATTTCTTGTTCATAGCATCTCTCCACTTTAGATCCTCGAGAGCCAACTCGCTAGAGAATGGGAAATGTCATCTTCCCGAGAAGCGATCGCAAAGAATACCTTCTTTTCGCTAATACCATCTTTAGCTCTAGTTATCATAGGATGAATATTTTGTGTATTACTAGGTCCGTAAGGTGTGTTAAGTGGGATCTCAACACTAGGTGGAGAAGAACACTGAGGAATATTAGGAGGAGAAGTAGTAGAGGCACTAATATCGGAACAAAAGAATCACAAGAAATAGAAGGAATAGCAAAGGAACAAGAAGAAATAGAACCAAAACTAGAAACAGGTAAAGGAATAAAAGGTTTTCGAATACACTGTTGAGCAGTAGACTCAGCAGAGGGAAACCGAGAAAAATAAGGAAATTACTGTTCATTGAACAATACAAGTCTGGTGATAAACACTCTCCCATGTTTATTCATACATTTGTACCCTTTATGTGATGAACTATACCCAAGAAAAATGCATTTCTAATATCTAAAATGATATTTGTGACTGTTATATGCTCGAAGATATGGAAAACATGCACACCCAAAAACCTTAAGAATAGTAAAATCATGAGGACATTTGAACAACTTGTCATAAGGTGAAACACCCCCAAGTACTCTAATTGGTAACCCATTTATCAAGAACACCGATGCCTCACAAGCATCCCACCAAAACTTGATAGGTAACTGACCATGAGCAAGAAGTGTTAGACTCATTTCAACAATATGTCTATGTTTTCTCTCAGCCCTACCATTTTTTTCATGAATATGAGGACAAGAATGCTGAAAAATTATACCACTAGCATCCAAAATAGGTTTAAACACTCAAAACTCCCTTCCCCATCAGACTGAACACGTTTAATGCGAGTATTAAACTAGTAACCAACAATTTGAAATGACTGAATGCTTTAAAAGCATCAGATTTAGCCTCTAATGGATAAATCCAAGTGAAACGTGTACAGTCATCCAAAAAATGAATGTAGTAATTATAACCATGAGGAGAGGTACACGGAGTAAGGCCCCAAACATCAATATGTATCAATTCAAGAATAGAAGATGCACATTTATTAGAAACAGAAAAAGGTAAGGCATGAATATTTCCCAAAGCACATAAAGAACAATTACCATCACTAGGATGAGTACGGAGATAAGACTTCAACACCTGAGAAATAGTATGTTAAGCAAGATGTCCCAATCGCGAATGCCATAAAGAAGATAAAGCATTATGAGATGCAAGAAATGCAGAATGTAAAGTAGAAGTATTAGATGATCCAAAAAACTGATACAGACCATTAACCAAATGTCTACGAAGAAGAATTTCTCTAGTTCTGGAATCCTTCACAAAGCAAGAATTAGCATGGAACCTTTCCTCGTTGTCTGAAGAGCAATCTTGAATCTTTGTATTCGTGCTCGAGTTTGAGCACCACATAAACTCTCAATCTTCAACCAAGCATCATTTGCAGCGCGAACCAAATGTCCAGCCATTTGCAATGCAAAAGTAGGTACGATCGCATTCGGTAACCAACGGAGCAGCATCTGATCTTTGTTGATCCATTCTCGATATTCTGGATTCAGTTCATCCGTTCCACTGATAAGCTTTGGTGGACATGGCATGGTTCCAAAAAAGAAACCATCGAACTCACATCGTCTTATAACTGGAACGACAATCAATTTCCACAGCATATAATTGGTGGAATCGAGTTGCAGGTTGATGATCTGGGTTAGTGAATATCCAAACAGTGTCGTGCAGTGATTCACACTAGTAGATCGACTTTCACTAGATCGCAACTCTAATCCAAAAATAATAGATTACAACCATTGGATACATACACACCAACATGCACATTGCCAACATGATAATCAAATATCGGGGTTTTTAGCTTTTTTTTATTGCCATCGCTAAGGTAGATCAGTTCATGTGGCATGTCTCCTTTTGAAAAGGAGTCATATATACAAAATTAATGACTCCTTTTGAAAATGAGTCATCTATGCAAAATGAGTACTTTGTTCAACTCAAAGTGGTGAACCCATGCAAACGTCATGTACGTATCGAGATGGACAAGCCGCATCACGTACGTATCTCGAGATGGAAAACCTGCATCACGCATGTATATCGAGGTAGACAAATGATGTAAATGACACGCATGTATATGGACGTAGACAACTCATGCAAACGCCACGCATGTATCTCGCGGCGGAGAAATTATGCAAACGACGCGCGTATGTCGAGGTGGCATGCAACCTCGTGCAATTCATGCAAACGTTACACAAGTATCTCGAGAGGCCTACTCATGCAAACGACACACACATATCTGGCGGTGGACAACCCTTGCCAACAACATGCACGTATGTCGAGGTTGACAATCCATGCAAACATTACACACGTATCTCGAGGGGACAACCCATGCAAATGACACGCACGTATCGCGGTGGGGTAACCCATGCAAACAACACGTACGTATCTCGAGGTTGACAATCCATGCAAACGTTACACACGTATCTCGAGGGGGCAACTCATGGATATCTACTATAAACCATGCAACACAATCGTGATCATAAGAAGAAATTTGTAGATGAAAAACTTGTAAAGGCCAAAATCACGTTATATATTTGTCTAGAATATAAAGTTAAAGCAATAAACAAGTTTTGAAAGTATAATTTCATTCCATAAAAATAACTTATCATAAAGGTCTATCGACGGTTACGTTGACGTTGTTGCTCCATGATGCAAACCGGACGTACTCTATGTCGAGTTGGACGTTGTGTTTGTACATCCGGTTGAGTTTGTCGAGGTTGTTGATCTTACATTGAATGTCGTCGAGTCGATTGATGTTCTTCCTCTGGTGCTTCACTCAACTCACCTCTGCTACTAATGCTCCTAAAAATAGGAGGTTGAACCGTCCCAAAAAACTGACTTTCTGTATGCGGTTGGCCGAGAGGAACATGAGGCGGCGGCGGCATGCTTAACATGTTCATGAATGAGTCATCTCCACTATATGACATATTATAATTATAACATGGTGGAGTAAATGGGCTCAGCATGTGTTGAGGCAATGAAGGATACATTAGATGTCTAGGCATTCCATGGTCTATATATGAAGACGACGACCCGGTAGCATAAGGATTAAAATGGTAAGGAGGAAGATTCATGATCGGCGCGCTAGGTACAAACATTTGAGGTTCTGGTTGCATTGGGGACAATGTATGAATGCACTCATGAGAAGAATGACGTGGTGGGGATGAGCGTTGGCTACTGTCACCAACAGTCTCTGTTGTTCTCGTTCTCGGACGAGATGAACATGGTGTAGGAGAACGTCTGCTGCTCTCAGCAGCAATCTCTGTCCGACGAGAAGGACGTGGTGGACGAGAACGTCTAGTGCTCCCACCCACAGTCTGTGTTTGTGTTTTTCTTCTTCTCACCTCTCTATTTGATTCATCTTGATCATTTTCTTCATCTTCATTTTCATTCTCCTCATTTATGCCCTCTTCGACATCAATTTCACTATTCCACATAGTAGACCTTTGCATATGATCTTCATCTAAAATCTTGATGCCTTAATCAAGCGCAAGCAAGACCTTGCTTGTACCCATCGTCAATGAAAACTCGCTGCAGTCGACGCACCAAGTTACACCGATATAAAAACAAGAGGTTAGTACACAAAATTTTATATGAAATCGTGAGGAAAGAAGAATAATAGTTTAAAGGTTACCGAATAGTCACGTAAAGCCTCGTCATGTCGAATGAATCTTCTAGTGACTGATCGATACCACGTCATGTAGTCTTGTTGATCGTGGCCTTCTTCTTGTTCCGCTGTGACTATGCTGTCACCACGATTTTCCCACATCTGTATATAGTTTGCGTGAAAAGCCGCCCAATTTTTATGAACGCGTCATCGCATCTCGATGCGGTGCAGTCGGGTGTCGTAATGACAGTTTGGTAGCACGGCCTGTATCATTCAGAATTGTCTCAAAACTCTTTCAGTCAATGCCACTCGACTATGTGGAAACAAATTAGGGGACACGTCGATAGCCAACTACCGTGACCGTCGGTACAGTATTCAGGAAGAGACCCGATGACTTCAGCATAAGGTTGCCACACCACGTCATCCTCATTCTGCGAATTGAGTGCATCACGGTAAGTTGATAAAACGTGTGTTGCACTTTGGGTAACCGAGAATGCATCGATCCATCTGTATAGAAAACTCTTAATTAGTAAAATGAAAATGTAGTTAATGTTATAAAAATTACGATATAACATTTCTATTACCTGTGTCCTAAAGGGACGTCATTAAGCATCTCTTCTCCATCCATTGTTCGAGGTTGAACTCTAGGAACACCCAGCTGCCTTGGTGCTATGAATGGAAATCTATCTCATGCCCGCAGTTGTACAAGAGTTGACGCCCCTGCAACCTCATGTGCACCCGCGCGAGCTCCGCGGCACAACTCCATGTACAAAAAAACCAAACAGGCGCTCCCCCAACTATACTGTCCAGCTATGTCAAAATCCTCGAGCAACGGTAGAAACATCGAATGTACATATCGATTTGACTTATCGACGAATAGACAACCACCGATTAGTTGGAGAATGTACGATCGAACATACCGTCGCACCGACTCCTAATCGCTCTCCTCATCTATAGGTGGTACGTTACGTTCAAGTCATTCGACTTTAAGTTTATTTCCATGAAGGTCATCTCCAACAGGAATTCGACCAAGTAGCCTCTCACATACCTCAACATAGTCTGTATCGGTGGTTCCCGTCACAGGCATACATTCGATAGGTAAGCCGAGCTGCACCTGTACGTCCTGGAGTGTAATAGTGCACTCCCCACATTGCATGTGAAATGTATATGTTTCTGGGTGTCATCTCTCAACGAATGCAGTAATCAAAGCCCAATCAAGGCTGAAAAATGATACGCGTGAAATCCCATAAAAGCCACTGGAACGTAGATATGGGATAATTCGATAATGATACTCCATCGTTCAATCAACGACAGCCCGTCGTCGACGCACGCGCAATTTGTCCTACACCTTATAATTGAAAATAAGTTGTGATATATATATATATATATATATATATATATATATATATATATATATATATATATATATATATTATACGTTTATTCATGAACATTGGATGTATTCATCTTAAAAGTTTACGACGACCGTCCACGCTCGCGAGGATCTGTGTGTAGATTGGAGATGTAACAGTGAAGGATCTGACGGACTGGATCCATTTGTGTACAAACTACATATAGGGAGTTTTAAAAGTTAGTTGTGTTGTTCGAAAAGTCGCCACAAATCATTATTAAAGGTTCAAACAATAACGAATACCTAAACATTTCATGACGTAAACTATCTGGATACTTCAAAAGGTTCAATATAATCTAATTACATACATACTTAAGCCATTAGTAAACAATTTACAAACTGGACTATTGGTTTTGATTGGAAGATTCAGCTCTGGCTGGACAATTTTTTTTGTTATGTCCCTCTGCACGACAAATGTTGCATCGGTTCTTCCTAGTAGGGGCTCGATCACGATCTTTATTAGGACATGTTGTTCTTTTATGTCATTCTTGATGACATATGCCACATCGCAAAGCTCTTGAAACATTAGGAATATCCATCTCGTTTTTCCTTCGCGTTCCTTTTGGTCTCCCTCGACCACGTCTGCACCTTGGGTCTGGTATGATCTTCGTCGCAAAAGACAGCCAATATTTCTCATATGGAATGGCTTTGAAATTAAATGAGTAACATTGCGCGTACACATCTATCCGGTAGTATGGTTCAATAAATTGTGAGTAGCTCACTCGAATAAAGGAACATGCAGCTAACACGTGTGAGAAAGGGAAACCAAACGATTGCCATTTATTGCAACTGCACATGCGGTCCTTTAGGATAACGACTTGTGTATTGTTGTCTTTATGCATGCGATCTCCATGTCGTCTAACAAGCACTTCAAACTCACATATGTCACGATTTATCAAATTGACTTGATGCATCCTTGCAGCTTGTTCGTAATGTGTGAGTTTATCCGTGACATATTTCGTGTACGATTGTCCGTTTGAAATTGCTTCATTGATTTTCTGTTTGCGTCGATCGTGGTATGTCACCAATCTATAGTAAATCATCTGAGTCATTGATGTTATTGGCAAGAATCGCGCCCCTTTCAATACACCGTTAAAATACTCTACAAGTGACGATAAAACTCGTATAAGTAATATTACTTCAGCGATAACTATATAGTTGAGTGCAAAACATAACTTGCATTTCATACATACCAACACCATTAGAATTCATCTATCTGTACCGCATGCCTCCGTCGTGCGATTGAGTCCATAGTTCTTTGAGGATGACATTGACATATTGCAAACATTGAGGGGTTCGCGATGATAAATATGCAAAACGCTCCATGCGCGCATTAAATTTTCGAACTTGATGTTGACCAGCAGCTCGAGAAAGTAGGTTTTTCAAGGGCTCATTTTTGAATCGAGTGTTAAAATTACTGACCAAGTGTCTCAGACAATAACGGTCGTATCCTTTTGGAGGACAAAAACCATTGGTCGGTGTGTTGACCGCCTCCAAAATGCCAGGGTGACGATCCGAAATAATGCAAATATCATCTCTATCCGTCACGTGTTTGCGCAACATCCTCAAAAACCATCTCCACGAATCTGTAGACTCGATTTCTGCAACAGCAAATGTTACCGGTAGTATGTGTCCATTACCATCAACAGATATGGCAATCATTAGCTTACCACTATATTTGTCGTATAAGAAAGTCGCGTCAATTTGAAGCAGAGGCCTACAAAACCTGAAAGCTTGTATTGATGCTTCGAATGCGAAAAACACACGACGAAATTGAGGACACTCAGTCATTATCTCGTCGTAAGCCCATTGTCTATGTGACAACTCAATTGCGGTCTCCGGACTCTTAATCTTCACGGCCGCCAACCAGCTTGGCAATCTAGCGTATGACTCATCCCAATCTCCAAATGCATTTGCAATTGTCTCCTTTTGGCATCCTACATTCGCTTGTAGTTTACTTCGTGTCCGTATTTTCCCTTAATTATTTGTATTAATGTCTTGATAGTTATTGCTTGATCTATCCGGACAATGTTTTGATCTCTCTCGCAAGCATGTTGGCATCAAGTTGGGCATGACCGCGTTCGCGTCGGAATTTATACAACTTGTGCGCGTCTAATTGTGCGATTTCCCATAATTGTGTTCTCTTTCGCAAACAAGCACGAAGACGCCACATGCACCCGTCTTGCCCACTTTTGCACTTGATAGCCCAAAAAGTTGTAGTCGATTCCTTCACATGATATTGACAATGTCCGTTAACATGCCACACTTTGACGGCATGTTGTAACTCTTTTTGTTGTCAAAGCACATCCCTAATTCCAAATCAAAATTAGAGAGGTCCCCCCATCTGTTAATGAGAATGTTGGGTCGCAGTGGAGTTACCCACCTCCCAATCGATTTCGTTGTACACCGGTAATGGTTGGTGAACTTCAAAGATCGATTGCTTCCTCCATGAAATTCTCTTCATCGATAGCAAATCGCTCATCATCTTGCATGTTTTCTCGCCCGGAGGTTCATACATTGGGTCATCCGCCACAACATTTAGGTTTTCCCAATCGACACTACTAGCGCAAAGATCCTCGGGGGGACGCACATCCTCGTCCCGCGTCATTAATGTCATCATCGTCGTTGGGTTCATCATCACCATGTGGTGATTGCATCTCGCAATTTTTCCATCATCAATCTAGTGTCTGACGTGCGACATCTTCATCTACTAGTTGCGAATGAACTGTACGACTTTGAAAATAGTCGATTGGCTCAAATGTTAAATAAATATCTACCCTTGAAGTTAATGGTAGATTGGCCACTGTCGCCCACATCAAGTCGAAGTGCGTCGCGTCTTCCAGCAATACGGGGACAAAATACTGTGAACCATCGGGGAGGGTTATAGCGTGACGATAAGTCATCCTTACCATAGTTTCCGTAGATAAGATATTGAATGTGTTACATACGTGATCCATCAATGGTTGTCTACTCGTCCCGAATCTAAACGTCAACACTGCTGATGGGGGTGCGTTGTACCTAATGTCATTCCTACCATTTACAATTTACCGTTCGCATAAAAGAGAAATGGGATGTCCCTATTTTCCATGACCTACATAATTTATTGACTAATGATGATGTAAAAAATTTGCATAGGTATCAAACGTCATTCATTCATCAAATTGAGGATTTAAATCGCAATCAAACTTTCTGATGTAGAGGATCGTCTTCATAGCGCAACTACAGTGTATACTCATTGGTCTACATAACATTAATTAAAAACTCATATTTATATCAGTTATGTCAAATTAGAGCATATTTTCAAAAAAAAAAACTAAGAATAAAATTTTTCGGTTTCGACAAACAAACTCCAAATAAATTTATTTAATTTTACTAAATTAGCAAGTCAAACTTACTCAAACTTAAATAAATAAAATTTTTAACTTACTAATTTCTCTCTTTTTATCATTTTTCTTCAAATGGATTATCCCTGAAAAAACAAATAAAAAATTAGCTTTTACTTATACAATTATTACGAACTACAACGAAATAACGTAAAAATTTAAAAAAAAATCCGAACATTTTCACAACCTTCAACCCATATCAAACCCACAATTTTGTTTATCTTCTATTTGATATTCCATGAAAAAACAAAAAAATTGACCCACCTCACAACCCAAACCCACAACTCACCCAACTCTATCACACCAACAAAATGACCCACCCCACAACCCAACCCAAGCCACCCCCAACTCTCTCTCTTTCACTCTCTCGGTCTCTCTCATTATTGTCAAGGTCCCCACCACTCTCTCTCGGTCACCAACTTTCTCCGTCTCGCGGCTCTCTCGGTCCCCCAACTCTTTCCCTCTCTCCGTCACCGTACTCTCTCTCTCTCTCTCTCTCTCTCTCTCTCTCTCTCTCTCTCTCTCTCTCTCTCTGGTCTCTCGCTCTCTCTCTGTCCCCCTCTCTCGTCTCTGCTGCTGCTGCTCGCTCTCTCTCTCCTCTCGTTGGTTCTGTCTAACTCTCTCTCGGTCGCTACTCTCCCTCTCTCCCTCTCGCTGGTCTCTCCCGCACCGGCTCCTCTCTCGCTCGCTCTCTCCCCGCACCGGACTCTCTCTCGCGGCTCTCTTGGTTGCTCCACCCCACCAACACCCACATTATAAAACCCCCAATGCACCCTAAACCCCTACCCATAACGTGTACAACCTAGCCCGAGAACGCAGGGAATATATTCCCTGCGTTATCGGGGAAGAGGACATCACGGGTGGTACAGTACACGAATGGCGCCATTCGTGTACTGTGGGAAAACCCACGTGGACGCCACGTCATTAGGACGTTAAACTAATGGCGCATTCGAGAATGCGCCATTAGTGTACGGCCGCCACGCGTGGTGCACATGCGTACGCCACGTCATTAGGAACCTTAAACTAATAGCACATTCTCCGCATTCGCCACTCGTGTCTTTTTGCCCCGCCACGTAGGACACTAATGGCGCATTCTCTGAATGCGCCATTAGTGTAAAAATTTTGCCCCACTAAAAACGCATTTGCAAAACCCGATTTACCTTACTTTTGTAATAAAAAGAAAACCTAACTTATTTTACTAATTTATTTTATTCTTAACAGTACTTTTGTAATTTTTCCATCAAAGACCAACTACATTTGATTGGAAAAATTACAAACGTACTGTCAAAATTTATATAAATGAGTAAAATAAGTTAAGTTTTCTTTTTATTCCAAAAGTAAGGTAAAACGCATTTTGAAAATGCATCATTAGTTGAAAAAAAATTAGTCCACCTCGAGACACGTGCGTGTCGTTTGCATGAATTTGTCCACCTCGAGATACGTGCGCGTCGTTTGCATAGGTTGTCCACCTCGAGACACGTGCATAACATTTGCATGGATTGTCCACCTCGAGATACGTGTTGTTTGCATTGATTGTCTACCGCCAGATATGTACGTGTTGTTTGCATGAGTTGTTCACCTCGAAATACGTGCGTGACGTTTACATGGTTTACTTCGATTGCACGAGATTACATGAGTTGTCCACCTCGAAATACGTGCATGACCTGTACACGATTTGCATTGATTGGACAAGATTGTATTAGTTGTCAACCTCGAGATACGTGCACGACGTTTGCATGGATTGCGCGAGGTTGCATGAGTTGTACACCTTACGATACGTGTGTCACGTTTGCATAAATTGCACGAGGTTGCATGGGTCGGCTACCTCGACATACGCTCGTGTCGTTTGCATGGCTTCTCCATCGCGAGATACATGTGTGACTTTTGCATCAGTTGTCCACGTCCATATACGTGCGTGTCATTTAAATCAGTTGTCTACCTCGAGATACGTACGTGATGCGAGTTGTCCATCTCGAAATACGTACGTGATGCAGCTTGTTCATCTCGATACGTACATGACGTTTGCATGGGTTCACCGCTTCGAGTTGAACAAAGTACTCCTTTTGAGGAGTAAATAAAAGGTTTTATATTTTGTATAGATACTATTTTTCAAAAAGTGTCATTCATTTCACCATGCATTTGTATAGATGACTCATTTTCAAAATGAGTCATTCATTCCACCTCATCATCACACCTCAACGCATGGAGCCACATCATCATCAATGACTCCTTTTCAAAAGGAGACATCTCTTAGTTTTGAAATTTAAAAGTAAACCCCACTATTTGGTGAATTAAAAACTAAAACCACCTTATTTTTTGAAAAACCCCCATTTGATGCGTATGTACACATGCCACAGCCCCATGTACAACTCCACACACATTACAAACCATATATACACACCATTCAGATCAACCTAGTGATTATGTTTTACAAAGTACATACATAACTGGAGGGTGAAAGTTTTTTTTTTTTTTCGGAATAATAGTTATTTTACACGTACTCTTGCGCATACGCTTTGCGAATAAGTAAACAGATTTTAGCACAAAAAAGAAAAAAGATTTAAGCAACCAAATGACATTTAACAAAAGGCTTTTTCCATGATTCTATCAGAAACAAGGTAAATATTCAAAATGTAATGGTAAGCCATTGAACGGATTTCTATCGATATAGCATCAAAAGAAAAGCATTCCGTCAGAATTCCCCGAGAGGAAAATTGAGGAGATTTGGATCAAAGAACAATGGATACGCTTGCTCTTCCGTATACACAAACACAGGCTGATGCATCTTGTTTCCCCTGTGTATCCTCAAACCATGGGAGCTGTCACTGAGGTTCTCTTGTACAAGCTAATAGATGCATATAATTATGACTCGAGCACAACCCAACGGCAGCATCATGGGTAACTGCAGTAGCACAGACAAATAAAATCTGATTTCTTCCTCTTAGACATGAAAGTGAACAGTCTACATATGCTCCAAGCATCGAGCAGTAATGCATTAACGTTAGGATAACCATTTAATCAAATGGCAAGAAATGCAAGAGTATTCCAGTCTATATACTTTAAGAATGACAAGTATGTTCCAAGCATGGAATAATCATATACCAACATTAGCGTAGAATTTCACTCGATTGATAAAAGAAAAAGATTTTGGTCTTATTATTTTTGCTGGAAAGCAATCCAAAAAGAGGTGTATTCCAGTTTCCGTAACAAATTACTTCAGTCAGTTGTTCAATGGCAACAGCAAAAATATAGGAATTAAAGATCGTGTCTTACATCCCAACCATGACCATCTCAATACTCACTTGAATACACGACGTGGGACTATTTTTAAGAAGACATGAAAGTGGCTGAGACAGAGAAGACGAAGCCCCAAAATTTATTTCTGATTCACATATTGCTACGCTGAGTGTCACAACAAATCACAGGAAATGAAAAGAAGTCGAAAATCAGACTAGCTGATTAGAACGAAAAACCAAATGAAAAACTTCCTAATTTGATGCACTAAAAATTGACCCTAACCTTTGTCTCTGAACATAGGTTAAGGAGCCAGAATCAATGCATTTCTACCAGAAATTCCCATTCAAAGATGATTTAATGTACAAAGAAATCGAGGTCTCAAAAGGAGATTTCAAAGAACCGTGTAGTTTAGTCCAGTACGTAGATCAGTTTAGACCAAAGATCAAATTCAGTAGAAATTCTTTTAAATCAAAATAACCAGGCCATGATGTCCGACAAGATAATTAAAGATGGGACAGAATAGTTACTATACCTCCACTCCTAGTGCTCGCCGAATGGTTCGCCCATTGCCTTCTAATTTAGGCATTGGATTATAATCTTTAGCTTGAAGAGGTCAACAATCATCAACCGACTTTTGTTTCTCCGTTAACAATGCCTGTAACTGGTCTAATATAAGTTTTCCTCTTCTTATCCTTGTCAACAGAAGATCCATCTCCTGCAGGGGTGATTGATTTAGTTGTATTTCCAAGGTTGGTTAAACTATCCTGGGATTTCACCGCTTTCTTAGAGGGACTTGATAGCTCTGGAAGAGTAGACCCGTCCTGTCCGTGCTTGTCCTCACAATGTTTTCCATCCTTCAACGAGCTTGCAACTTTTTTAATTGTACCCTTTCCTTCAGATGAATCATTTCCAGCTTCAATTTGGGAAGATCCACTATCCTTGGCAGGGTTAGTTGTTCGTTCTGAATCAGGAAGTAATGCTCGATGGCTTAGACGAAGTTGGCCCTTGTCATTTATCTGGAAGGAAAAACAAGAAAAATGGTTATAAGGGAGATGGTTGAACAGGATAATCCATTGATAAATTTATGTCTAAATCGAGCTGAGTGAAAGCGTTTGATTCAAGTAGCCAACCCTTAATTTGGGATCAAGGCTATGTCGTCGTTGTTGCATAAATATATGTTTGTGTATCTACTACATACACATGTTGGTAGCGGCAACATCTGTTCAAATTGGTTTCCTTTCTTCTGTGTTTCGAAATAAAAATAAAAAAATAAGTGGTTTCCTTACAATTAAAAAAATAAGTGGTTTCCTTGCAAACTTTTAGGTGAACATTTTTACAACAATGTACTTGAAATTCTCTCAAAAACAGTTTATGAAGCAAAATAATTTGCATACAAGGCAAAGCACACTACAGGATGAGCATTACCAATATGAAAGCGTTGATTTAAGTTAATATGCATAGAGAGAATGAGACTCCAATAAGTAATAACTAGAGATGAAGTCATCTAATCCAGAAAAAAAAAAAAAAAAAAAAAAAAAAAAAAAAAAAAAAAAAAAAAAACAAAACTAGATCTTCAGGTCTTTCTCAACAGCGAGTCTTAAAATGTATTGGAAGGATCATAAAATATCTTCATAATGAACATGCCATAAGATTTTCTTCTTTTCTTCCTCAGGAAAGATATTAAAAACGAAGAATGTTCATCTTCGCTCCCATCTCACAGAGGTAAGTAAAAAATTATTATTTGAAGTTCTATTAGAAACATTATAATGCTATAAACGTAACCTAAAAAAAAAAAAAAAAAAAAAAAAAAAAAAAAAAAAAAAAAAAAAAAAAACCTGTCTGGCGTTGCAACAAAAAGTGTATCACCCGCCATATTATAAATCATTGCAATAACCGTCTACTTGGTTAAGGAGATTTTACATTCCTCAACATAAAAATAGTGCCGATTCAAGAAGGACCTCCATAGATACTTCTTGAAAAGTGCATTTGACTTTTATGGCTTTTGTCTATAGATTTGTTTTAATAGGGGACATAAAGAAAAAAGAAAAGAGAAGAAATTATTCAACAATTTTCAATACAAGTAAGATAATCGTGAATGTCTTTGCTTCATAAATATAATTAAAAATTTAATTTTATCAATCTTATAACCATATACTCTATCAAATCCATTTCTAAGTTAAACGACTTCAAAAAAAATTTCTCTCAATTAGATAGTCAATTTTATACAAACTAATACCTAAGAGCAGAAGCCCAACCAAATAGGCCAATATAAGATGATGGTTACACTCACTATGAAGGGTGACCCCATCAAACATTGAAAATGTTTGAAACGGAAATGTGAAAGACCAAAATTGGTTTGGCATGAATTACTAAGAAAGCACATCTGTCTTTAATCTAACAACAAATTATGGCTCAAGATAAAATTGAATGACGAAATTACATTCTGTAACTAATCCCAAATAGTTGGCATAAGATTTTGCCAAAAGTCGCAAGGTATAAGTTATAACCACATTTCAAGATATAAAATTTTCTAAATAAAGCAAAAAAGAGAGGAATTTGTGACCTCAATAAGTTTGACATCCAAACGATCCCCAACTTTAAAAGCCTGCAAATCAGGAATGAAGGTAATTTTTTTTAACATGATCTTTATATCTAGCTAATTTTAAAACAAATATAAAATATAAAATACATCCTTGTACTGATCTTTTAAAATAAATAAATAAACAAATAGAGGGGAAGGAGTATGATTCTACATCTTCTGCTTTTGGAAGCCAATCTCCACTCAGCTCACTAATATGGCAGAGGCCCTGCACAAAGAATAGAATATTATAAATATCAACAGCTATAATAACTACAACACGGGAGAAAATGAAAATATACAATGCAGATAATAGATAATGAGCTAAATAAACAACTTACAGATAAATCTTTCCTTCTAATAAAAAAATTAACATTAAGATCAATCTGACAACTCCACCTATGTTCTACACTATGTGCGCTACATAGCCGGTCCCAAGTTCGGATAAAAGAGGAGGACTCTGACGCCCATTTTTCATACCGAAAAATGGGTAAGGGAGGTCCAAACTCATTTTTCATACCCAAAAAGTGGAGGAGGGAGGCTCCAAGCTCATTTTCCATCCTTGGAAAATGGAAGAGGGTTGCGATAGATTGACAGCCAGCGTAAAACTTTTGTCACTTTTCATGAAATGGATCAAACATATATAAACGTTGGGGCGTTCCCATTGCACTTAATCGAACACAATGGAAAAGTTTGATCCATGTAGCCGACCCCAATTAATTTGGGACTCAGGCTATGTTGTTGTCGTCGTTGTTGTTGTTGTTGTTGTTGTAAGATCAATCTGACATCTTAGAAGGGACACCATAGTCTCAATCCAAGACAGTTAGAAATCAAGTTTGACCCATATAGAATATTAAGACACAAAGAGTATAACGGTATGAATCCAAGAACCACATGAAACATGCATTAAATGAGATCTGATCAAAACTCCATAATTTGACTAATATGCTTTTTTTTCTTCTTTTGAGGCGAAACAATTAATATTTTATTAATAGGAAAAAATAAATTAAAAGATAGAAGCCACTAAATGACCAAGTTATCCAGCAGCTCACACCCATTTTCTCATTCAGCAACTCTCCCAATTCATAATACCCTCCACTCCCTTAACAACAAAGATACAACCAAATACCCCCACCCTACCCGTATTAAGTAGCAACAAAAATAAGTCTTCGTCCCAAATTAGTTGTGATTGGCAATATGGATAGAAGTTTTATACTCTGCTTGATTTAATGCACTCGATGACATGCTTACATAATGCTTTAAATTTTTTTTAATTAATGCATTCCAAGTTATCTTTGGTCTACCCGAACACCATTGAATTTCTTCAATTTCAATTGTGTCGAGTTTTCTAATTGTGGCATTTGCAAGCCATTGTGGTTGTGTCCAAACAAGTGCGACTAGAGGTGTCAATTTTTCGAGTCGGGTCCTTGCCCGGGTCCAAGCTGCCCTTTGTATAAACGAGGATATTTGTCCAAACCCAACCCAATTTTAAATCCAGACAAGTGTGCCTTATCCAAATTCCAAAATCCAAAACCAATTTACTTTAAAACTGGGTTTGTCCAATTGTTTGAATTTGTCGAGTTTTTTTAAAATTATTTTTATGTTTATAAAGTTTTTTGAAGTAATAAAATTGTTACAAATATAATCTCAAGCAATCTAGGTAAGTCTAAGTCAGTAATTTGTATTTATTATTTTAAATCACAAGATATAATAACGTTTTTTGTGAAAAGATGAAACAAATAATGTTATCTCAAGCAATCTAGTTAAGTGTCAAAATCAAAATAATACATTTCTACGTGTTGAGTAATTTATTAATTTTATTTTTTGTTTTTTTTAAATTATATGATGTATTCCCTCCGTTCAATAATATATGTCGTTTTACCAAAAACACACATATTATGGCTAAGGAATGCATTAATTATAGCTTCAAATTACATTTTTTCCTGTGGTTTAATTACATGGTTAACTGCACTAACCATTTATTTCATCCAATAAAAAGAGAACAAGTGTTTAATTGCAATTAAATGTTTAGGGGTAAAATGGGTTCAGAGGTTCAAAAGTTCTTTAGAATTCCGAAAACGACTTTTTGTAGGATGACTTAGAAAAATGACCAAAGGGAGTATTATATTATATTTTCGCTGTAAGAGTATGTATCTTTCGAAATCCAGGCCAAGTTCGGGTTTAGAAGGTCATGTCCGCACCCTGTTCGGATATCACAACTTTGGCCGGACCCGACCCGGATTTAGAAAATCACTGTCTAATCCTTTTTACGGCTCGGACAAAACAAGGTCGATGGGTCGAAAAAAAAATTGACACCCCTAACTGCAACTGAATTTTCAAAATATTCACATCTACTGTTGCTATACATACTTTTCCTTGATCTTTGTAACTACCTGCCATTGTCTCTGTATTTTTTGACGCATCATTTAGCCATCTACTCTGGAAGCTTTGTCTCCATAAGACTCGAAAATAGCTTCTCTCACATCATCCAAGATGAAAGGTCTTTCAGGCATCCTGTTATGCTCCTATCATTAAGGATGCCATTGCCAGCCTTCCGAAAGCCAATGACCCTTCATTCTGCCTACAAATCATAAGAGTAGGAAATGGTGGCCTCTTTGATCACCATTTCATCAATCAAGCTCTCACCCCCTCCTTATCAAGTCTCGAAATTGCTCTCTTTATCTTATACCCATTAAGACATTGGTGGACGAAATTAGAGTTCTCATCCCCCTCTTTAACCCATTTGAGTTTTGCTTTTTTGCATCGTCATGCGGTCCTCTTGGAGCATCAAATTGCTAAACACGTTTTTCCTTAACTTTCTCTCCTCATTCATTGATTTGGGTCGTCGCCAACTCTTTCATACATCTAACATCACCAAAAGCCAACTTCTTTATTCCACCTCTTAAATTTCTCTTATATTTTGACACTCAATTCCAAAAGCTATTTGCATAAACAACATTTGAAATGTGAAAAAAATAAAATAAAATAAAATAACACGAGCTTCCTAACATTGAATAAGAAATGGAAAATAAGAAAGATTATAGGTTTATAAGTTAGTATATACATATATTACTGCATATATCTATGGATGTGTGCCTACGTTTTGGACACTTCTTGTCAAGTCCATGTCTCCTTAAATCGAATTGGAAGGCCCAATCTTTAAACACATATCCGCACCTAACACCCATTACCCGAGTCAGGTAACATAGTCGGGAACACTCAACAACGATGCAACAAATGGACATCCCATAGCATGATAGTAACTGGATCAACCCAACCTAAAAGATTGTGGAAGTAACACTTGAACTTATAAGTTATAGTTGGTTATTAGGTTGTGCTCCCTGCCACCAAGCAATTTGTTTGGTGTTGAGTTAAATTTTACAATTTCATTGTAAAGAATATGAGCAAATATGAAAAGATTCAGACTTTATATTCAAATAGGATTCATACCTCACGGCCAGGAGCAATTTCAACAAATACTCCATAGGGAGCTATTGATTTGATCTCACAGTTCCTGGTTGGAAAGACAGCAGAAAAAAATTAAAAATTAAAAATTAAAAATATATCAAAGTTGCTCTGTTCTGATGCTATCAGTAGCTTACAAGAAACGAGCTTTTGTTTGTTTATTTATTTATTTATTTGAGTGGAAATGTTACATAGATTAATATAAACATATATCAATACAGAAATATAAATAAAAAACTCCTTGTATACCCTATCCTTCACAACTTCTGAAAACTGCAAACCAACAGCACAACCACCCCCTATCCAAAAACTTGACAAAGCTACCATCCACATGAATACATGCCAATTCCTCATCCAGTTTCTCATTGCGAAATCATTGCTGAATTTAGTAACAGTGATTGTTGGAGATAAAAGAAGTAAGAATAAACCTACTATGATCAGTGGAAAAGAAAGACAGGCTTATAAGTTTGGAGTGGAACCTCTAAAGGGCCTTGGCACAGCATCATAAGCAAATGCTTATGAAATTCCCGTAACATATCTCAAGATTTTTAGAAAATATAAGTATGTAAAATCTGGCTTTCGGGCTGCAAACCGTACAAGTTAAAAATCATCGATTCGTTGGATTTGTTTTCATCTAAATAGAGGACAATGGATCGTCATGATACCTAAATATATCACCAACGCTAGGAACCATTGTCAATTTTGAAATGATGGCTTTAGACTTCTCCAAACTTGCCAAGTCCTTAGCTGTAATTTTAACCTACCAAAATAGCCAAAGCATGAGATTAAGATTATTAAAACCAAGAAATCATGCATTCACGGACACAGATTAACTATGCTTACTACTCCATCATCTTGGGCTTCGATAGATTCCACGCCAGTTTGTTCGATGATACTCTTGACCTTCTTCCCACCAGACCCAATAATAACATTAACTTTATCAGGTTTAACCTAAATAACCAACAAACATGGAAGTCAATACCACATAAAAATACAAGGCCAGAACAAGACACAAACAATCGAGCAAAAGCAAAAATAATTTAGCATCATAAGCTTACCTTCATAACATGAATCAATGGAGCATGATTAGAAAGCTTTTTTGCAGGAGGAGGTGAGCAATTCAACATTTCAACTGGAATGAACATAAGAAACGAGGAAGTAATTTGAGCTTATGAATATCGATGGCAGAGATTATAGAGATTACGGATCACAATTACAGAGACAGCAGCTATCCCAAGATTTATTTTACCATAATTTGTGTATTAGTTGTATGCTAAAATTCTTACCAATAATAAAATAAGAGTGACGCATCTATTAGTTGCGTATATATTCTGACTGAAAAATACATTGTACAGCTAGTCTCATTTAATCAAAAGGATCCTAAAGAAGTGGGTATTCAGCCACTTATGCCAATCACATTATTAGTCTCTTGAATCCATAGCAGAATATTCAACTTACTGTTAGCTTTGCTCATAGATTTCCAAGTTTTCACATTCATTTTCTTCTTCGTATTTAACGCTGAAGGCTGGTTACTTTGTTGATCAAAAGCTCGGATTTGAGTAGTTTCCAGCCGATCAACTTGCATTGGGACATCCAAGTAGATTTCTTTTTGGACATTGTCTAACAACATCATTTTAGTAAAGCAACTACAGAGGCTACAATCACAACAACTAAGCCTCAATCCCAAATTAGACAGGTGAACGACATGGATTGGAATCATTGGATGCCACCACTCGGCTCGATGTAATGTAGTCAATGAAGTACTTGAAATCCTTCCCATTTAGCGCAGCCCCAATTTATCTAAGGTCTGACGCTATACCATCGAATTCCTTCCATTTCTATTATGTCAAGTTCTCTAACTAGGATATTTGCAGGTCATATTTGGATGTGTGCAAATCACCGCAACCGTCCTTTATTTTTTTGCATCTAGTAACTCCTTTCGTTGAAAATCCTCAAAAGTAGTAGAAGCACCACTAGATGCAAAAATTATGGAACAGTGGTTTGGGTTGTTTGAACATATCCAAAGACGTGTACAAATGCGGCCATTGTCAGAAATCTAGACAAAATAGGAATTAAATTCAGAAAGTTACTGGAAGGGAACGAGCTTTGGAGTCACATTTACGGATAAATGAAATGCTACAGCTGGAATGAGTTAAAACATAAAGCCCACAGTTGCATCAAGAAATTTTGCAACTATAGTAAAAACAAAGGACGCATTATGAAGGTATGTCCCACATAATTAGAAAAGCAGTAAGAGCCAGACTTTCAAGCTGTTGTCTAAGGACCTACTACGTCCACAAACACTAGCGCACATAAGTCTACTGTTACACCAACAATGGTAGAATAGATGATTTTAACCACGTTTCTGCTCCCAACCGTCAAGGTTAAGGTGTAAGTCTTTTGATCATGATTTGCAGATATTGAAGCATCCAATCATATGAAAGTATACAAGACAGATATCCATCTATATGCTGTCAACTTCGACGATTTTTTGAACCATTTGTCCACTCAGATGACCCAAATTGATGAGAAAGCACACGAGACAGATTCATCTATATGCCGCCAACTTCAACGGCCCTCACCAACTACACATCAAGATTTTTTCCATCACATACTCTAATAGTTCCATTCCAGCATAGAACATAAGACAACAGAGCAAGCAATCAACCACTTTTATGGAAGTATTAAAGGCTTCAATGGTTTCAGATTGCGGTAATATGAAACACATTAAAATTTGACACAACTACAATAAATATGCAGTGCAGTAATTATTCCGCATTGCAGTTACAGCGAACACTCTAAATGTAAATTGTAAGCTCACCAAGAATACGCTTCCTTCCTTCATTTGCTTGTAGAAGTGCATGTTTCATGATTGGTAATGTAATTCCCCCAACCTGTCATAAATAGAGTAAGCAACAACGGCAGAATTTTCAATTTCCACCAAATCGCCACAGAAATGCCAAGAGCACTACAAATATCAGCTCATTACGTTTAATAGACAAAGAACAATCTCTCTCCAGGTGAATGGATATGAAATATTTACCTTTATATCCATCTGGAAAGCAGTAACGCCATTTTCATTTCCAGCTACCTATAATATGACAAGATGGATTGACTTTTTAAACAACATTTTAGGAAAAGGAATGTGAAAGTATCAGCTTAAATTTATTTTCTCAGTGGGTGCAACGGCAACCAGCACAGGTAAAACTTTTCATCTTTTATCTGGTGACAACATTCACTAATAGAGTAAGGAGCAAAAAGCGCCTTCAAGTTTCAAGAACAATAAAGCAACCAAACATCTAAATAAACAATATTAAACTCAAAAGAAGGGACGAATTCACAAAAGGCAAGCTAATATAAGCATTTCCATTGACCAAAACAACCCAGGAGAGGAGCATCAAACTTAGATTGGAACAGCCTTGATTATCAAGATGAATATGTTCGGGTGTACGCATGCAGTTCTATTAGTCCGCAACCATGTCATGATTTCGGACATGCAATATGGAATCAAAATGAATTATGCAAGAGTAGAGTATTAAGAAACTGAACCATCATCTACCCCCAAAAAAATGAACAATCATAAGAAAGAAACAGATTGAAAATTGTTATTGCAAGGGTAGGCACCAAATACTTAAGTTTCCTTTTGACCTTGAAGAAACAGGTAAATAATCTTTCCCCATGGATTATACATTTCTCATTCATATTTGTAGATGTGATGAATTCTGCACCAGATCAAAAGATCATTTTTAACAAAAGAAAAGAAAAGAAAAAAAAAATCTTTGCTCATTAATAACCTAACAAGTTTGAAGAATTTCACATCAATAAAGAACTTCACATCTTCAAGAAAAACATTATCTATGGATTGACAATTGACAAAGGCAATAATTAAATGAAAATCAAGACCTGTCAAAGGAACGTCACACATAAAAAAAAATTCAGCAAACACGCCATTATTAGACATCAAATGCACTGGCCAAATAACAAGAATCTAAACATTCATACTTTTTTTTGGTGAGTAAACATTCACACTTTGTTTTTTGATAAATAGTAAATATTCATACTTTTCAATACAAAGAGATCTAAAAGAAGCTAACGTACCACTGGTGAGATGGATGATGCATCACTTGCTAAAAGCAAGGTTTAGCGAGATCGTGAGTTCGACTCCCTCAGAAGTCAAAAGAAAAAAAGAAAAAAAAATCTAAAAGAATGAAAAGTATATGCGAGTTTAGACACCTTGGCATTCATGATCGCAGAACAAGGAAATAGAGGAAAATAAAGAAGAAATAGTGTGAAAAAAATAAGAGTATTATAAATGGTACAACAAACAATAGCATCTCAAAATAAAGAAGAGCAAGAAAAGCAGCACCAAAAGAATGCTGCTAATGTTTCCCAAGGAAATCTCAATATCGCGACAGTATGAAATAGCAAGAAGACATTGCCAATAAAATGCTGCTAATCTTTTCACAAAAAATCAGTATAGTTCAGCAATACTTGGAGACAACTAATAGAATTGGAAGAAAGAAAAAAATTACAAATATTCTGGCAGGAACAAACCTTAAAATCCATATCTCCTGAGGCATCTTCAGAACCAGTAATGTCGGATAGAATAAGAGGCAACCCATCTCCTCCAAATTCTTCTGTATCCAACACCAAGCCCATGGCAATTCCTGCAATTAAGCACTTCACAGGAACCCCAGCATCTTGCAAAGCTAAGCAACCCCCACAAACGGATGCCATGCTGTTAAATCAGAAATTATCGCTTAAGATCTTGTTATATTACTCTCAAAGACATGTTGTTTTAGGAACATATTTACTACTAACCAACTCTCCCCTTATTTCCCATCCACACAGAAAGATAACTCAACATAGTTTAAAAAAAAAACCCTTGTTAAACATATTTCGAACATAAAAGCACTTCAAGGAATTTATATTCAACATCATTAAGTAAAGGGTACGCTAACCTAGAGGAACCATTACTTTCTGTAATGGTACTTTCAAGACGAATTGTGTAAGGAAAATCATCTTCAGATGGCAAAATAGGTTCAAGTGCTCTTTCCGCAAGCATTCCATGGCCAATTTCTCGCCTACTTGGTGCTCCCATACGTCCAACCTCTCCAACACATGAAGGTGGGAACGAATACTAAATTATTCAACAAAAGATCCTTCTAAGTTAGGTACGGTTTCAAATTGTCAGCAAAGTAATAAAAAACTCTAGAGCATTCATAAAAACATATTTTATGACAAAAACATTTGCAATCTAGGAACAGAGGAAGAGTCTATTTAGTAGTACATTAACAGAAGTACATTGCCTTCGGACTAATTTAGGTGTAACGTAACATAATATGCATGACTAGCGTCAATAAACAAATAGGATCTAAACCATTAAATTGTGGTTTTTAATGCTAGAAATGCATAATTGTGCTTGTTTAGCATCCCACAATGAATTTTGATTTATTTACCACTTAAACAAAAAATTTCTAAATTTCTCTAAAATTAGTAAATTTTATACAAAAAAATTTCCACGTTTCAACGTGAAATCGAAAATTCAATCCTTGCACACAAAAGGGGCCAAAAATTGAAGCCCAATGGAAATGTTTAAGTGGAGTGATTTGAAAACACATACAGTTCAACAAACACAATGTTATGTATAAACTAGAAGCGACATGGGGAAATAAAATTGCAGGTCATCTAAATGTGTCACAACATCATGCGATTGAAAGATAAGAAAAAAAAATCACTACCACTAGAGACATTCTTTAGTGTTAGGAACGCAAATTGAACAAAAGTCTATCATACTTCCATTGTTTTTTAGTCCAATTTGATACTAATTAGAAAAGGAATAAATTTACTATCATATTATTATTAAATAGGGAAAGCAGGTTGAACAAAAGTCAAAGTATCAAACAATTATCCCTAGTGTTTCATATTTTTGTGAACATCCATATGTTTGTATTATTTAGACACATTCATTCTCATTTGTGCCTTGTTCACTAGATTTTAATACGATATTTCGGACTTTGTTTACCTAATCCCTATTATCCATTTTTGTTGATAGCTTAACCCGAGGCCTATGTTACGACCCATTTGAAAGTCCTACTGATCAGGAGTTCAATGGAGTTCTACATTAGTGAAGAGAGTATCAAGAGGTTGGCCTATGGTTGTCTAGTTGGACTCCGATCAGATCATTCATTTCATTGAAACTAGATTGTCGGAAAGGGATGTGTCGTGTGACCTTTGAAACACTCAAATGTGAGATCTCGATGTGATTGTGTAACAACCCAAATCACTAATAGTGAATTAGTCCTAATTAAGGTCACCGACCCGTGACATGAGCCCGAAGGCGGGTACACAGTTCAACACTCGACACGGAGGTCGAGACATACTTTATTTTTGTGTGATGATTGCCTGGTGTATTGTATGTGTGTACACTATTTAAATAAATTTGCACTACTTAGAACGCTTATTTCGTCGATTTCATGAGTGCGTGGATAGTGCCTCGAGAGACATGCAAGTGCGAATGCGGGTAGTTTTGAAGTGAAAAATCCTAATGTAAATTAAAGAAACTTAGCTTGAAATTCTTGAATAAAAATTACCAAGCTAAGTGATGTAAATTAATGGAATAAAAGCTTAAATTTCATATGAATTAAAGGCACCACATGATCTTCCTCGAGATGCGAACTTTGATGGAATCTCAAGCAAGTTTGTGGGTTTTAGTGGAGATGGAGGCAAAGTGATGAATCAAATTAGTTTCTTAGATCTATATGGGGATACCTACTAAATACATGATGAAAGGCTAAGATAAAAAATTTACAAGCATATAAATATGGACCTTGTTTCTAGGCATGCAAAGCACACTCATTGTAGAGAGAGGAGAGGGATGGAGAGACTAAATGTTGCTGGAATTTGAGGTTCAAAGCTATCGAGAGGTGTATTAGAGCTAAATTATTGGAGATCAAAGCCTAAGAGATTAGCATAAACCCTTAGCAAGTGTTTTCCTCTTTTTATGCACTCAAAAATTGATGAATTTGAGGGTCTTGACTAAATGATTACAAAAATGAGTTTGAGGTTTCTTGCTCTCACTGTAATTACACTCAAGTTTGCATGTTTCACTCTGGTTTTTTCAAGTCATGTTGAATTGAAGGTTGTGAATCAAAAAGTTGCATTTTAAGCAAATTGGGGATTACTACATGAACTTTAGTTTTCAAATTCTGAACTAATGGACTTCTGATTTTCAAAAATGAATTGGATATTAGAATTCCTTGAGAAAAAACCACTCAATTTGCTCACTTCATTTTCGATTTTTCATGGAGAAATGAGTTTTTAATGAATTTTTGAATTTTCATGGTTTTTGAGACAAAAATGACATTTTCATGAACCTGTTTTTTTCCAATTTTAAAATTATTGAGTATTGATTTCTGAAAACAAGTTACATATTTGAATTCCTCACTGAGTTCCACTCGAGATGGCTTGTTTGATTTCTAAAATTGATTTAGAAATGATTTAGTTATGAATTTTTAAAGTTCATGGTGTTCTTGAGCAAAAAAGGGACTTTTAATGATTCTGTAAATCCTAAATTCTTTTTCAAATGAGTTATTAAATTCAAATTTTTACTTAATTTCTGGATTCCTTGTGAGATTTCACTCAATTTGCTATATTGGATTTTAATTTTTTGTCAAGAATCGATTTAGTTATGCATTTTTAAAGTTTGAATGTTCTTGAGCCAAAAATCCGTTTTTTTTTCTTCAAAATTTCATAAAGACCTTAAATTGAGACAAAACTTATCTAATGACTTCAAATACACCCTAATTGACTTAATTGAACTTCACGAAGGTTAGGAGTTGACGTCGGGTGTGAGCCGCGCGATTCGAGACAAGGGGCGATTGGATTAGGCTAGGAAATTGCGTGAATTGCGTAAGTAAACTTGTAGAGCAATTATTTCCATTTCTTCCTATTAGATCTGTTATTCTACAATTATTTGAACTTATCGAGTTGCTTATATGCTGAAATACCATGGTTTGTGCTTTTCTTGTTGATCTAATCCTTGAAAACCATGGTATGCCTTCATTATTGAGGTTTTCGTGTTTATATTTTTCATTGAACTTATATGCCTTGATAATTTGTTATGGCCAAATTATCTTTCATATGGGTTCCTAGCTCAGTTCATGTGTTAAAATAGCATGCCATTGTATTTTGTTGAGTTAATTGGAGTTATCTATCATGGAATGACATTGTTGATGAATCCTATTTGTTGTCCAATTGAAATCTTATTAAGCGTATGTTTATTATATTTCCACTTTTCCAGTTGAGTGACTTGTGTGATGTTGTGATCCAAGAAGGATGGGGGTCTCGGTTGAAGCGGTTCAACCGGGAACATCCCACGAGAATGCTTGAGATCAGGTTCCTAGTCGAACCAAGAAGTCAGGGTTGGATTCCTTAGAATATATCGAAGGATACCCTTTCAGAATTGGGCTCACATAGAGTCGGGAAATTCGCGAATGTATCGAAGGATTCCCTTATGAATTGCGGGGTTGGGTTCCTTCCTGGGGTTTGAAGAGCCTCTACTGGTGATAGTTGGTTATCTTCCTGAGGAAAGGAACCTCGACTTATCTCTAGGGCACCCCCAACATATCGAACTTAGTTTCACTCCTATTACACCTTTAGTTTGTTGTTTCCCGTACTCACTTACTAGTTCAGCTTGGTAACTTCTTGCATGTGTTTCCTTCTGGCATTTATTTACCGCCTTTACATGCTTTTAGTTACTTGTCTTTCTCTTCTCAAAATGTGAATAAGTGGTCTCAGAATTTACTCACTGGAATTGTCATCTTTGGTGACAATAGCGATCAGTCTAGTAGTAGACCTGGGAAGAAGAAAATTGGCAACTATCTCTGAGCCCTTGGCGATTGAGCTACTAGTACTTTGTAGGTCATTGTATGTATGTACTTACCGTACGCCTTTGATGTACTTTTGGGTTTTTTATGGGTTGAGAGACTAGAATCCCCGACTTTTGACACATGTATGACTCTACCTGCTTTATGATATAAATGCGATCTTTTATTTACCCGGTTTCCACATATAGGTGTTAACACTTATTTTCGCACAAATAATTAAGTCTTTCACTAAATTGATAAAATGTTAAAAAAATTTAATTTACTCTGGAAATACTAATAATACGGAATAGTGAAATACTTCTCGTGAACACGAGTAATGAGACGAATAGGACAAAAAGACTGACTAATACATCGTTAAGTCCAACATGGCAGAGTTTAGACCTTAACAACAGGATTAAGCCAAGCAATGCCATGTTTTAAAGAAGGGACCTTCACAGATTGACTAGGATTGGGTTGATTTGAACTCGAGATTGTAGTCTGTTAATGCCTTGATGTTCAAATTTGTCAATTTGAGGGTTGATTGGACGCTAAAACTTGTATGCATGATTGGTGTGTAACTTAAGTCTATTCCTTTACTGTGTTTTCTTTTTGTGTCATTGTTTTTGTAGAGTCGTATATTATTTGTTTGTCTGGTAGTGTCATTGCTTGAGAACAAGCAATAGTTCAATTTTGGGAGTATTTGTCGAGTCCCAATCATATCATGTTTTCCTTAGTCGTCATAAATCATTATTTGCATGTGTTTTAATCATAATTTCATGATTATATGCTATCTATTGTTAATTTTTTGTTTTGCCAGTTTGGCAGATGATTGATGATTTTTTTTGTGATTTTTGGGAAGGAATTGGATTGAATTCGGAGCCTATGGTGGTTGCCTCGTAAAGCGTGTTGGTTTGTGCCTTGAGGCAAAGGTGTGGGACCCATTGGTGTGCCTGGAAGCAATGTATGGTGGCCTTGAAGTGAAGACCAAAGTCAAAGATAAAGAACTAAAAGAAAAAAAAAATGAAGAAATTGGTTCAAAAAGAGACATGAAAAATTGGGAGTTTAGGGATCGCAAATGAATACCAAGATGTGTTCTGGTCTTGTGATAAATCATGAACCAATTTCTTCATTTACTATCCTACCTTTAATTAAGGGCATAATCAATCTTTCAACAATCACTTGAATTTATTATTTTACCCTTGATTAAATCTTTTAACCTTCACTTAAATTTACTTTTCTACCCTTAATTAAGGGTCTTCCTGCTATTAAATCCAAATAGTTATAATTAGCTGTCAAAAAAGTTAGAATAAAATAAAGTAGTATACTTTTTGGAATATAAAAATTGATTATTAGATTAATTAAATTCTCGTGAGTGTAGCTAGCGAGTTTAATCATGTGTAGCACGTTCCAGAAACTAATATATATAAAAGCACGAATACCTCACAAATCGACAATAAGCAAATTTACTATTTTGCCCTTATCAACCGTGATGAAATATCAATTTTTCCCTTATTTAATAATATTTATTATTTAGAATCAGTTTTTTTCTCATAGAATTGGTTCTTTTTTTAGCATAGAAATGTTCCTAATTGTAGGTGTTTGAGTTGCAATAACACTATGTATTTAATTAAACTTATAATTAGAATCGTTCTCGCGCCTATCCTAAACCTTAAAATTTACTAATGACAGTAATCGGTCTCAATAATTGAACTTATAATAATTAGAATATATTAGTCCATGTTTAAGTTCTAATCAAAAATATTTAAGTTTATTTGTTTTTTGTCTTATCATATAGCTTCTTTATAATGTTGTGGCATTATAGGTTAGGCCATCCCAGTTTTAATTACTTGAAATATTTGTTTCCAAATATTTTTAAAAATAAAGACATTTCATCTTTTTGTTGTGAAGTTTGTGAGTTGGCAAAACATCATAGATCCGTTTATCCTTCTTTGAAGTATATGCCATCAAAACCTTTTTCACTCGTGCATAGTGATATTTGGGGTCCTTCAAGAGTAAAAATTGCCTCAGTTCTAGATGGTTCATCACATTCATTGATGATCACACTAGAGTCACATGGATTTATCTTCTAAAGGAAAAATCCGAGGCGCAAATGTTTTCAAAAATTTTCACTCTTTGATTAATACTCGCTTTCATACTAATATTCAAGCTCTTAGAACCGATAATGGCCGAGAATATTTTAATGCAATCTTAGGTGATTTTTGAAAGAAAAAGGAATTATTCATCACGCTTCTTGCGTTGATACTCCCAACAAAATGGAGTGGCCGAGAGGAAAAATAGGCATTAATAGTTGGGATTGAGGCTATGTTGTTGTTGTTGTTGTATATAGCTTCTCTAATGTATAGCGTATATATACATGTTATTTCGATTACTTCATTGACTAGGTATGCGTCCATGTAGGCATAATGGGTAGTTTATAATGCAACATGATATTCAAGTCCGAAAAGTTATAATACACATAATTTTGATTACCAGAGAGTCATTCAAAATCTATCGCTCTATTTTTTTTTTTCCATCATCCGAGCGCTCGCCGATGTTCTTACTAAGGGACTTTTTACCGCTATGTTCGAAGGGTTTCTATCCAAGCTCGGGAATGATCGATATCTATTCTCCACTTTGAGGAGGGGTGTCTTAGATCAAAGGATATTGAGTCATTAATTGATTAGGAATAGGAATTAGAGGTGAAATAAGTATTTGAAACCACGTACACCCCTGCACATCTTTGTGGGGTATTTCGCCCAAATAGCATACAAAAATCTATTTGCTATTAAGGTTTTTTTTATATGAAATTTGTCATTAAGGCTATTTTTAGGAAAAATGGCTCTTAGTTTAATTTATATTCTCCCTAGCCATGTATAATTCATAATAATATTAAATTACATTATAATTAATAGAGTAGATTTTGTAGCCATTTTGTTCATGATTAGGATGTTGATTTTTAGCCAATTCTGCATTGTATTCACTAGCATGACAGTTTTCTTGTAATCATAGAACTTTCCCAATGAGTATATCTTTAGGGGATATTCCATGGTTAAGAAAACTTGTTCTAAATTAATGTTATTTTATTTACAAAAGATAATTTGGGACTGAGGCTATGTTGTTGTTGTTGTTGTTGTTGTTGTTGTTGTATTTACAAAAGATAATCTTTCGTCTCTTTGGTCTACATATTTTTTTTTATTTTAAAATATTTTTAATTAAGGAATGTTGATTTTAGAAAGAGATTAATGGAGGATTAGAGGAAAGAAATCAAGTAGAAAGAGAAAGAATTTTAGCAAATATCAATCTTATTCAATGTTCTACATCATAAAATTTAACCTAAACACCTATATATACGACCAAGGTCCTAAAACTCCTAATACAATTAGAAATTTAAAGTCCTAATGGCTTTCTAAGATTATATTAAATAAAGTGATGAAAATTATTAATTCTAATAACACAAAACTTCTAATACAATAGAAACTTCTAATCCTAATCAAAATAGAAACTAAACTTCTAATCTTACAAGGACTCCAATAAAGAAACTCCTAATCTAAATCAATCTTTACTTCTACGCTTGTAATGTTTTGGATAAAGCTTCACAGTCCTACTCTTACATCAATTCTCCCCTGCTTGAAAGAGCTCAACTCCGACGAGCTAGCAACAAGATAGTTCTTCAAAAGATCACGATCCAAACGTATGAACTCATCCTCAAAAATCCATGAAGCATCAGAAGTTTGACGATTCTTCCAAGTCACCAATACGATACCCACTATCAGAAGAAGACACTATCTCATCATCTAATACATTAGCGTTATGCACAAAAGATGCGGAAATAGGCGGAAGGCGTGGCTCTGAAGCTGCAAAAGATGAACCTGTAGGAATAGAAACTTGCGAAGGAGGCTCAAAAGCACCTCTATAAGGATACAAGTCCTCGACATAGAAAACTGGATTAACATGCATATTAGATGGTAAGTCAAGCACATAGGCATTTGGTCCAAGTTTTCGAAGGATACGAAATGGGCCAAAGGAACGGGCATGTAGTTTCTTAAATGATTGTAGAGGGTATCGCTCAGGACGAATGCGTACCATCACATAATCACTTTCATGAAATTCTTCATTCCTACGATGCACATCAACATTAATTTAATAATTTTCATTAGAAATTGCAAGCTTTCGTCAAATATCAGCATGAAGGCCATGTATGTGTTGGGCGAAAAACTCGGCGAAAAAAAAAAAAAAAAAAAAAAAAAAAAAAAAAAAAAAAAAAAAAAAGTACAGTAATCCGGTGGTAATGGAAGAAGATCAACAAGCTGTTGAGGCCAATGACCAAGGACAACTTCAAAGGGAATAATCCAGTAGATCGATTAACTGAGCTATTATAGGCAAATTCTGCAATAGGTAAGAATAAATCCCAATTACTAGGTTTCTCACCCACAAGACACCTAAGCAACGAACCTAAACTATAGTTAACCACATCAGTCTGACCATCACTTTGGGGACAAAAGGCAGAAGAAAAATTTAGGTTAGAACCAAAAAGTTTCCATAATGTCTTCCAAAAATAACTCACAAACTTTACATCCAAATCAGACACCATTGAGGTAGGCAACCCATGAATCCTAACAATCTCCTTAAAGAACAACCTAGCAACATGAGAGGCATCAATAGATTTGCTACAAGGAATAAAATGTGCCATTTTGGAAAACCTATCAACAACAACCAATCAGAATCATGACCACGTTTGTTTAAGGCAATCTAAGGACAAAGTCCATACTAGATCTAGCCAAGGTGTATGAGGAATAGGCAAATAAGTATATAACCCAGTATTTTGTTTATGAGCCTTAGCCACCTGACAAGTACGACATTGAGAAACAATCCTAGCAACATCTTTCTTCAACGAAGGCCAATAAAATATATCCTCAACAAAGAGATATAGACTTATCTCTACCAAAGGGACCAACAAGACCACCAGCATGTAATTCCCAAACTAAAAACTCATGAAGTGATGTATGGGGAATACACAGGTGACTACCACAAAATAAGAAACCATTACGGATAAGAAAATCACTATGAGATTGACGATTTCCATCCAAAATATCATAGTAAATATGACCAAAATCATGACAAGTGGTATATTCATTTTTAATCGTATCATGGCCAACAACACTTACACTAAGTGACTGAAGGACACCAATAACACAACTCAAGGCATCCGCAGGTTTATTATTAACTCCAGCACGATGATGAAGGACAAAAGTATACTCCTGAAGGAATGCAACCCATTTAGCATGTCGTGCACTCAAATTTCTTTGAAAATTAATATATTTCAAAGACTCGTGATTAAAATAAAGAACAAACTCTTGAGGTAATAAACAATATCTCCATAACGAAAGGACAGTACCATAGCATAGAACTCTTTGTCATAGGTAGAGTAACATTGTTTGGATTCATTGAGTTTCTCGCTAAAATATGTAACAGGATGACCTTCCTAACTCAATACTCCACCTATACCTATGCCAGACACATCACGAGACACCTCAAAGACTTTAGAAAGTCAGGATGACATAACACAGGAGCCTCAGTCATTTTGCACTTTATTTCTTCAAAAGCTTTATGGGCACTAGAAGTCCATTTGAACTCACCTTTTTTCGTACAATCAGTCAGGGGAGCTGTAATGGAACTAAACCCATGGACGAAACGTCTATAAATGTTGCTAAGCCATGAAAACTACGGATATCGGACACGCTAATGGGGGTAGGCCAATCACGACTAGCTTTCACCTTTGCAAGATAAGCTAAAATACCATTAGAAGACACAATAAAACCTAAGAAAATGACACTAGAGTGTAGGAAAGAACACTTAGGGAGGTTGACATAAAACTTTTCTAACCAAAGAACATCAAATACCTGATGAAGACGACTCAAATGTTTATCTTTAGACTGACAATACACTAGAATGTCATCAACGTAGACAACCAACAATTTTCCAATAAAAGGACGCAAAATATGAGTCATAACCCTCATAAAGGTACTAGGCGCATTAGACAACCCAAATGGCATCACCAACCACTCATAAAGACCACCTTGGGTTTTAAAGGCAGTCTTCCACTCATCACCCAGTCGAATACGTAGCTGATAGCATCCACAACACAAATCAATCATGGAAAACCACTTAGCACCAACCAACAAATCTAACATGTCATTAAGACGAGGAATGGGGAAACGATATTTGACAGTTATCTTATTAATGGCTCAACTATCAACACACATACGCCAAGAACTATCCTTTTAGGAGTTTACAAGGCGGGGACCGCACATGGACTCAAATTATGTCTAATGAAACATTTGGCCATCATTGAGTTGCCTAGAAAGTTCAACACACTCTTTATGGTTCATTCTATGATATGGGAAATTAGGTAATTGTGAACCTGAAACAAGGTTAATTGCATGTTAAATGCCTCGCATAGGAGGTCTCATCAAGAAGTTTATCAGGGACGAAATCCTAAAACTCCTCTTGTAAAGGCTTAACCTCTAGGGGTAACTCATGTGCAGGCTCATACACATTATGGACAACTTCACAACCAACTAATGCAAACACAAAACCAGATGACACACTCTCTCTCTCAAACTTGTCATGGGTGAAAATATTCAATGGTTTAATGACAGAAGCTCGAGAGGGAGGTTTAGAAGGTTGAGATGCAACAGGCTGAGACACTGGCTGAGGTTAAGGCTTACTATCTACAGGCTTCACAGGAAATAACTTAATGGATTTGCCCTTATTTTTGAAAACATAGGCATTTTCTCTACCATGGTGAGTGACATCAAGATCATACAACCAAGGACACCCTAGCAAAACATGTGCAACATCCATAAGTAGAACATCACACCAAATGCGATCACTATAATCACCTAATGTAAGTGGCACCAAACACCTTGCAGTCACTGGTAATGAAGTCTTATCGACCCAGGCAACCCTATAAAGTTGGGGATGTGGTTCATGTTTTAATTTCATCCTATAATCACCTGAAGTAGACACGACATTCATAGAACTCTCACCATCAATTACAGTTTTGCATACTTTATCTCCACATTTAATGTTTGTGAAGAAAATGCTTGTACGCTTCCACTCGTCAGTGTGGGCGGGAGAAGACAAAATGCGTCTCATAACATTCAAAGGCTCATCTGAATGATCCAAATCATCCTAAAGCTCATCACTTGAGTCCAGATTATCTATGGGGTTAATGAGTTGCTCATCATCCCCAACATCATGTGAGTCTTCAATATCTTGGTCAATGACAAGAGTGCGGTTAGGACAACGAGAAGCAATATGACCTTTTCAGAGACATTTGTGACACTCAATATTGGAAGTTGTGGAACGAGTACTAGTGTATGGAGACTCACCAAATTTGACACCATTAGACTTCCCACTTTAATTCGTACCAAAACTTGATTGGACACCACTATTAGGATGAACACTGACAGATGATTTACTTTGGATAGACTTATACTGGTAAGACACCCCGACTTGAGAAGCCATACGTCTCTGAATAGGGAACTAAAACAACTTCTCAATCACTACAGCCTTATAATATGCATCCTCTAAGGTCGCAAGAGAATGTAGTTTAACCTCATGTTTTATTTCAGTTTTAAGATCGCTAACAAATTTGGTAACCAACACCCAATCTGCAACTTTTACTTTGCATCACAATAAAAGATTTTCAAATTTATACATGTATTCGGAGACGGTTAAGGAATATTAGCCAAGGTTAATCCATTTGTCCATTAACTCCTTTTTATGGTATAAAGGTAAGTATTTCGCCCTTAGCTTTTGCTTCATTTCGGCCCACAAACGAATAGGTTCCTCTCCTAGACACTCTAAATGAGACTCAACACCTTGCCAATAACACTTAGCTGAACCCTGGAGTTTAATTTTAGCAAAACGAACTCGTTGAGCATCAGTCATCTCATACCAATCAAAGTAATCCTCAAGATCACTAACCAATCTAAGAAAGCATTAGGGTCGGATTTACCATCAAAGCTAGGGGCATCGACCTTAACTTTCTTGGTAATATCATAGTAATCATGATAAATGTGGCCTGAACATTAGGTTTGGTTGATGAGGTTGCATATCGTTCCGTCTAACCGCGGGTCTAGGGACGAATTGGTGATCCTCATAGTCATGTTCATACATTTTGCTGATACATAACTGAATGCAAAATATAATGAACGTATAAAATTAAACTATGTGGATGCAAGAAGAAAAATGCACAAAAGTGATGATGCAAAGATAATGGTTATGCTAACAAATGAAAGAAGGCCATGGGGAAGGCTTGGTTTGTTGGTTCAAGAAAGTAACATGGACTGGTTTGCAATTTCAAAGTGACCACCAAAGATGCAAAAATTCTGTTTCAAAGTGAAGAAATTATACTTTACTAGGTGACTTGTTAAGCAACACCGACAACGCAAGTAGTAATGCAGCGAAACAGCATGCAAGACACAATTTGCAGGCGGCAAACAACAGCAGAACAACTAAGAATTTTGCAAACTCAATGCAAATTCTTAGAGAGAAAAAAGAAAGAAAGGGGAGAATGCAAGAACCTCTTGCTCAAGAAAGAAAGAAAGAAAGAAAGGGAAGAAGGAGCACTAGAACCTAGGCTCTGATACCAAATTAATGGAGGATTAGAGGAGAGAAATCAAGTAGAAGAAGAGAGAAGGAATTTTAGCAAAATATCAATCTTATTCAATGTTCTATAGCATAAAATTTGACCTAAACACCTATATATACGACCAAGGTCCGAAAACTCCTAATACAATTAGGAATTTGAAGTCCTAATGACTTTTTAAAATTATATTAAATAAAGTGACGAAAATAATTAAAACTTATAATTATAATAACACAAAACTTCTAAGAAAATAGAAACTTGTAATCCTAATCAAAATAGAAACTAAACTTCTAATCTTACAAGAACTCCAACAAAGAAACTCCTAATCTAAATAATCTTTACTTCTACGCTTGAAATGTTTTGGATAAGGCTTCATACGTCCTACATCAAAGATGAGATATAGTAGAATGTGAATAAGCTTGTAATTGAGATAAAATTGTCTATTAATAGGCGGAGGTCGCTCTTTATGAGCTTGTAATTAAAAAATGAATAAAAAAATAAATTATTATAATCGAATTCCCACGAGCGTAACGGAATCAAACATGCCTAACACGTATATAAAACTCACCGCAATTATTATAAAAAACAAAATAAGTTTTCAAGTGCATAAAAAAGCTTCACGTTTTCAATCATAATGATAATCACCTACAAATTTCACAACTTTTTATGTAGTCACAAACAATATTAAAAATATGATATTTCAAATTAAAAATAAATACCCTTTCGATTTTAAATATATTGTACTAATTTCTAACAGTTGATTTTTATTTTTCTATTGTTACCTCTAGAATTTATTTTAGCGTCATGTTTTTGCATTTGTTATATTAATTTTTATAGTTTGACAAATTTTTATTAATATTTTTAAATTTTATTTACTTTTAATTGGATAATTCATATAGCGTGTGCGTAGCACATGCAGAGCACGTTATGAAAACTAGTATATATATTAAGGTACTACTACCATGGAAACCATAAAAATACCCATGCATGGGAACATCGTTTACAATCATTAGATTTTAATCCAACACATTAATCTATGAGTCATAAATGCACAAAGCATTAAATGCAAACTAAATTTTAAGGGATCCCATGATATATATTTCGGTCCCATTGTAGAATTTCCCATGTATATACAGGAACTAAGAAATCAAAAGATATACGCTTAAATCTATCCACAAACTCTATCCAATGAGTTTGTATAAAACTAAACTACTACTTAACTTATCCCAAAACAATTAGAATTTGAATTAACATCTAACAAAGTCGAAACAAAGAGAGAAAAAAGGAAAGAACAAAGTTAGATTTTCGAAAGTCTTCTTGGAGGTCGAAAGAGAGACATTGAGACACACACCATCGGAGACACCAGAGAAGAGATTTGGAGAGACTTTTTGGAGGACTTTAGAGGAGACAAGGAGACCAAAAGTTGGAGAACACAATTAGAGACTTTGAAAGATGAGTTTTTCGCATTACCCTTTCTTTTCTTTCTTTGATTTATTCAAACTCTTTATTGATTATATCCATGAATTTGAATATCAAATTTTTTGTGTTTTATTTATTTAATATGCTCTAAATCCCTTTCTAGAGTTGGTGATGAAGCCTAATGGGAAAATTTAGGTTTTTGTGATACACTTCATTATTTTTGTCGGACTCATTATTTCTAGTTGTGCTTTGCATTCGATTCTTAATGTTCTCAATACAATTGGCCATTGTTTTGTGTGATTTTGCACTTAAAATGAACTCGGGAGAGGAACTTGTAGGTTAGACACTTAAACACAATTCCACAGCTTTGGACTAGGATAAGGATATACCTAGGTTCTTATGGAAGACTAATAGTACAAACAACCACAACAACAACAACATAGCCTCAGTCCCAAATTAATTGGGGTCGGCTACATGGATCAAACTCTTCTATTGTGCTCGATTTAGTGTAATTGATGGTGAGCTTTCCAAACCATTCAAATCTCTCCTAATTAATGCGTCCCAAGTTAACTTTGGTCTACCCCTACCTTGTCGAATTTCTTCAGTTTCTATTGAGTCAATTTTCTAGAGGTGGCATTTGTAGGTCGTCTTTGCATGTGTCCAAACCACCGCAATCGTCCTTCCCTAATCTTTGTGTCAAATGGTGTTCCTCCTACTTGTCTTTCAGTTTTTCTATTTTTTATTATATTTTTACGAGTTTTACCACATCCAATTAAGCATCCTCATTTTTGTTATGTACATTTTATGTAGTTGTTTTACCACCCAACATTCACTTCCATAAAGCATAGCTGGCCTTATTGCGGTCCAATAAAATTTTCCTTTTAACTTGGTAGGAATATTCCCATCACATATAAAACTTGTTGCACTTCATTTCTTCCATCTAGCTTGAATTCTATGTGTGACATCATTTTCGATATTGTCATCATTTTGTTTGATTGATCCTAGAATAATTGCAGTCATATAAAAAAAACTTAATTGCAATTAGCCCCTATGAATTTCCAAATTTTACTTAGGACATCACTCGCCTAGGCAATGCCGTGAAGAAAATAAGGTGTATGCATCAATTATCAGGGGCAAAACCAAACTACAAAATAATACTTGCAAAGAATAAAGATATCAATGCACATGGACAATGTAATGGTGGTCATTAAAAAATAGTAAAATACGCAGCACGCACATCCATGGGAAGAAATAGTTTAAGAGGTTAATTAATAAAAACATTAAGATAAAGGTTATTCATCAACCAAATCCAAGCTACACAGAAAATATGTTTCCCTTAAGGGGAATAGGCCAAGAAAATTCAAATTTGATTGCATTGTTGAATTTACATGGCTCACCTGTAGATAGAATCTCTTCACTTCATCCTCATCAACAAGGTTGTCTATCCTTTGTGCCATTTGTTTATCTCCAAGTGTAACCACTGCAAGTGACTGTAAAGAAATGAAAATAGAACAAACCACAGCAAGTCACCAACCACTAGTAATGCAAAACATCTTCAAATTATTTCAAATATGTAAAGAATAATAAGTAAGCCATCTTTAAAAACTAAATCTTGTCTTACGCGTGCTTAATTCAGTACACTAAATGTTAAAACAAAAGCAGTCATTCAAAAAGCACCTTCCACAATCTTATAATGAGCATGAAATACTAGTAATGTGATCAACTAAAATTTCCCACCGTGCAAAATTAAAATAGAAATTTGTTGTTACCGAATCTTGATTACTATCAATCAATCAATCTATCAATTACAGATTTGATTGGAGTGAATTATCTTTTCCCCTTTTCTGCAATGCTAATTGATAATAATCAATTGTCAACTTCCTTTCTACAACATTCTCTAATACAAACGACAATAATTAACTTAGCAGCTAGATTGTTCTTTCTCAATCTCTGTATCTTTCTCATGTACACAATCTAACTAGGAATAAGCATTGTGTAACACTCTAAAGGGCACAATTGCCATGAATGAAAAAAAAGAGTTGAAGTTGTGGGTGAGAGTCAGACCACAACCCCTCCCAAAGAGGAGCTCGACCATTGCAAAAGACATCAGGGTACCACAATTTTAATACATTTTCAACAATTAAAAAAAAAATGATTCCATTAACTTCTAGAAAAAATACGATTATAATCCAAGAAACCTGTGTTTCACCACGAGTGAAAAGTGCACTTCCATGTGCTCTCTGAAGTAATCCACATCTAGAATTGATTGAGCGTATACTAGTTGGTGTCCGTCCATCACTTCTTTTTCCTCCCTGTTTAACATACAAGATTTTACAAGGTACACAATGCAGACTGGTATTACATGGAAAAGTCAGTAACCTATTTTAATTGCATAGAATTGGTTAAAATATTTCACATTTCCCGCCATCAAAAATGAAATATAGTTCAAATCAAACAGTTAATACTTCATATGGGAAAATGTTAAATACACATTTTTGGGTTCTTTTAGAAAACATCAAGAGAAAGAGCCTGAGAAAATAAAAAAAATTATTTATATTTTATTATAATAATAATATTATTATTTGTATTATTATTACTATTATTATTGTAGTAGTAGCGTTCATGTTAAGATGTCAATTAACCTCTTCATCCTAGGGGTACGCACAGATTGAGATTAATTTCGTATAGATTTAGACCAACACATCAACCAAACAATTATCTGTAGTTTATCTGATGTACAATAAAACTCGCAAGGATAAAATAAGAAATACAGAAATTCAAAGAAAACTAGGGGTAGCACCATTTGACAAAGATTAGGGAAGGGAGGTTGCAGTGGTTTGGTCACTTGCAAAGACAGCCTACAAATGCCCCCACTAGAAAACTTTAACTCAATAAAAACTTTAGAAATTCGACGAGGCAGGGGTAGATCAAAGTTAACATGGGACGCATTAATTAGGAGAGATTTGAATGGTTTGGAAAGCTCACCATCAATTGCACTTAATCGAGCGCAATGGAAGAGTATGATCAATGTAGCCGACCCCAATTAATTTGGGAATTAGGCTATGTTGTTGCTCAAAATGATTTAGAAAACACATCATCAATTGCACTGAATCGAGCGCAATGGAAGAGTTTGATCCATGTAGCCCAACCCAACTAATTTTGGGATTGAGACTTTGTTGTCGTCTATTAATTATTTGAGAAGGAAAATCATCTCTATGGTGAACTTTCTTGGTGTGATGCCAAATTCAATTTACAATCCTGTGGTAATTTGTCTCAACCAATTGCCAATTATGAATTATACTCTCCCAAAGTTTCTTAATGTAACTCATTAGTTTAACCCTCGATAATTTGAACAAATTTGAATATCTTCTTAGTTCTTGAAAATTGCTGGAAAAATACTTCTCTAATCCATTGACTTTGTTAGAGATGTTGGGATAGTCCCACATCGACTAGTAAGAATACAATAATAAGGGTTATATGTGTGATGTTGACACTTCATCTTGCCTTGGCATTTTGGAGGGAACCTCCACTTTTATACCAAAGCCCATGTATAAACTAGCCACCACATTCTCTCTACCTCGGATTGGGCCTAATATAACAAAAATTGAACATGGCATCAGAGCCCCTGGTTGGCTTAATAGCATGTTGTCCAATGGCCTTGTAGACATCCAACAAAAAATGGATGGTTTAACATGAGGTTAAGACAAGGATTAAAAAATTAACAAAATTAGCCGAATTTTATGCGAATTTTATCGACATTTAAAGGACCGAAACGAAGTTCACATGTAAAGAAGTCCCTAACTCAAAGCTTACTCTTATATGCTTTAGTTTTGCATCAAAATATACTTTAAAAAATTATTTTTTGAAGTGTTGTAATTTATCGCCAAACACATAGATAAAATATGTCAGATGAATCAAAATGCATTAATTAATTGCTTTGATATACCACGCCTCTGTGAGACTTGTGGATGTAGGTGCAATCAAATCATTATTTTTTTTTATTTTTTGTCAATATAAAATCTCATTTGCTTCATAATTTATCTTAGCAATACCTTATATAATTTGCAATTTACACAATTATAATAAGAGTTTTTTTTTACAAAGCATTTGGTAGATGAATGAGGCACCACTTGCTAAATTATGATTTTTAGGGCAAAAAATGCATTATTGTACTTGTTTTTGCATCCCATGCAAAAGAATCTGAGTTTACTTTCAATTTAAATAAAAGTTTTCTAAGCTTCTCTAACTCAGCAAATTTTAACAAAAATTCTCCATATCGAATTAAACTTCTCCGAATTTATTCTGATTTTCAAGAAGTCAAATTACACGGCGAAATCGAAGTTTCGAACCTTGGGTTAAGATGGGCTAGTAAAAAAGATAAAGCTAGACCCATCCTCCATGTTGATGGCAGGTTGCAATCAAATATTACAAAATTGAACAATTCTTTTTAAAAAAAAATTGATAAAAAGTTTTGTTAACCAAGTCAATCCAATTTCTTTTATGCATTTATTAAGCCTTCGTGGGACTTTTGTATGGACTGCATGCTTTTTTGCATTTTTATATTTTTCAAGGACTCTGGCTTTAAAATCCTAATATTGAGTCTATAATTTAAGTCTAATTTATTATGTTATTTACTTTGTTATTAAGTCATCGATGTAGCTCCTCCATCTTTCCTTAATGCTATTTTCTCGCAATAAAACATTTTGATCTTTATGCTTCATGCATCTTTTATTGGACTTAGATCTTGTTTCATTCTCTCTTTATTTGGCTAGCATATAGATTTAATTTTTCCCAATCTCTTTTACTTAAATGTGTACATAAATCTTCCATGAAGTTTGCTTTAGCTTTGGTAAGGTTAATTTCACTGTCATCCAACTTTACAATTTGTAACTAAACTTATATTTGTATCAAATAAATCATCTAACTTTGTAAATTGTTTCAGTAAACCCACGCTTGTCACACTTTAGTAATTAATGGCGAGTTTCAGCGCCAGCCGCGAATGTCACCGCAGGCATTGAGCGCGAAGGAGAAAGTGAAGGATCGAAATCTCGACCTCTCACCCAAGTAACCCCATATCAAACCAGTGAGCCATCCACTTAATTGGTAAGAAAAGGAATGTTTTTAGTTGTCTTTTTCAATCAAATCAAGTTTTTTGTAAGAAACAATATAGTTGCACTTTCATACACCAAAAATAGAAAGTGAACAATAAGGAACGAAGCTAGAATATAAATCTGAATGTGTAAATTTGGAAAAGTTGGCCTTCAAAGTTGGAAAGAAAAAGTAGGAGTTGCTTATCCATTAGAGTTTCTATTCTAGGAAATATTCTTCTATTTCCCTTTTTTTATAATTAAGATGCACTTGTCGGTAACATTGTATAGCTAGCCTAGTTGTACCATTACAATGAAAAGAAAATGAGTGAAAAAATAGAATGAAAAGAATTTAGAGCGAATCTGAGTTGCAAGTTTTAAAAATTTTGAAGTGAAGTTGGAAAGAATATAATGAGGAAGAAAGTTCATATTCCTACTCGTCTTTTTATTCCTTTCATAATCTGTATTTTCTTTCATTCTTCCCTTTCCCTCTTTTTTTCTTAGTTATTTTCTCCAATCTTCTTCTATCTTGCCTTATTTCTTTTTGATCCCTAAGTTTTATTCTCGAGGTTTCCTCGGGAAAAAAAAAAAAAAAAAAAAAAAAAAAAAAAAAAAAAGTGAAGTTCTTGAGGTGGAACAATGAGAGTAAGAATAGAATGAGGAAACACCATTTTAAAATGCATATACTTATATCTTTGGCTTTACTCAGGCGCACACCTCGCCTTGCGCGTCAAGTATTCTAGGCAAATGCCGCCCCAAATGCACTTTGCGCCTTTGATAATAATTGAATCCTCATTTTAATCGTGAAAATGATGTATTCAAATATGGAGCAATTCAACCTTTAACATGCCCATGAGATTCCCCAATAAAATCCACAGCAACTAATAAGGTACAGATAAGACACAGAAAACAAATACATGCCATTCTTACTAATAGGCGCTTAAAAAACTATCACAATTAATATCGACTACTTCAGAACAAATAAGACCAAGGAGTTGATGTGGAAAACCTGAAAACAAATTTTTCACACCCCCACAGTAACATAGAGGAGGAAAACGAAGGTACCTCTACAATGCGCCTTCGCAAAAATTTGGATGTAACTTCCTTGAAGACCAGTCTCACATCTACTTCAGAAAACAGCTATAATAAAACAATAGATGTAATAATGGTCAAGATCTGGGATTACATTAGCAATCAGTTATTCAAAAAAAAAGGACCATAAGATAAACAATTTTTCCAAGAGAGGTTTTTTGAATAATAACACTCAAATATATAATGATTGAGCCAAATGTTTTAAAAGTATCATAGCACTTCAATAGTTAAATGAAATAAAACTTACCTAATTTACTCAATACTGCGAATTGGCATAGGTCTTTACAGTGGATTACATGGCTTATATTATTTTCGTTTCAAGGACTTATGAGTCATTTTGGCCTTTGATTTTGTTACCTTGAGGTTTATTATAATTCCTTGTTTTATTTTCAAAAGAATTTACTCTGATTCTCCATTGCAATCCAACTAATTGGCCAAATTAATTAAGAGAGATTTAACACCACCTTAACGGTGGGCTTATAAGCGCAAAAATCTCCATAGATTTTCCTTAAATTGAGCTTAACATTTTCAAAATGAGGTTTAACAAAGTCCACTCCTTTAGCACTATATGCAATTTGGACGGTTTTTCAAAAGAGAAAAAGAAAATGATGGAGAGCCAAATATTGCTACCGCTACACCCTACTAAATTTCCATTGTTGAACGGAAAACTCTGCTAGAAGTGATGATTCATCTTACAAGTTCAAGTCTATTCTTTCATCAATACAAGTAATGCACATCTTGTATAATTAGGATAAATAATAATTTTATCAAGAAAAACAAAGTTTTACAAATGTCTTCATGAGTCACATTAAGGTGTTGCATCAAGTCTTGCTTACCGACTAACAAATCACCAGTAAGAAATTCACCGATCTAAAATGATACACAACGTACATAAAAGACAACCAATAGAATGTTAAGAATAGCAAAGAATAGTCCTACATCAACAATTAAAGTAGTGTAAAATCAGTTATAAGTATGAATTGTAAACACCAACTTGCCTTGGCATATTAGTGTAGCCTCCTCACTCAAACTTAAGCCCCATACTCACTCTCTCCTAAACTTGAACTTGGGCATTCTACAATACAAAAAATCTAAATTGGTATTAGAGGATAAAAGTCTTTACAGCCCAAAATAAATGAGCCCAATATTTAAGTCCAAGTCAAGTCCCAAGTTGGCTAATGCCCATTGAACTTGAGAATCCAATAATGTATTCTCAAGTTGGCTAATGCCAATCCCGCGTTGGCCGACGCCCTTTGGATTTGAGTTGGCTAATATGCTTGCGTCCCAAGTTGGTTGTGCTCGTTGAATTTGATGTAATGACTGTTACGCTTGAGGATCCAATTAAGTCAAGTCTCAACTTAGCTAATGCTCATTGGACTTGCACCAACTTGCTTTGGCATTTCGGTGTAGCCTCCTCTCTCAAACTCAACCCCGCACTCAATCTCACGTAATTTTAACTTGGGCGAAAAAAAAAAAAAAAAAAAAAAAATCCTAAACTAGAATCTACAAATAAGTTGATAAAGGTTAACAAGCATTGACAAACAGTAATTGAGCAGTTGAGATCATGGATTACGACCCATACCAAGGGAACGATTTTTCTGGAAATTGGCTTTATATGAACGTCACCTTCATCGACTTCACCGTCCACAACCACTTCTTCATCCTCCTCTTCTTCTTCAAGCAACTCGGGTATAATTTCGGCAACCCCTATAGCTTCATTATGACTAACAAATCCTTTCTCCGTGAGAATGGCCAAAACATTATCTTCCAAAGAAGAAAGAGCTTTCCTTCTAGGTATCTTATTCCTTATCTTTAATGCCTTAACCAGTTCGTTGCCAGCAATATCCTGCACCAAAAAAGGAATATAAATCCCACATAGTTTTAGTTGACTGAATAGATCGTCTCCAAGCAATTAATTTTTAAAAAAAAAATGAGTAAAGCAAAAATCCAGAGAGTAGAAACTTTAGAGAGTATAAAATTGCACAACATGCCAAAATTATGAAAGTTTTAGGATTAATACACAAGCTTGTTAATGAACCAACGACTACTACTACCAAATTAGTTGAGGTCGGCTACAAGGAGCAAACTCTCCACTTCACTCGATTTACTGCAATCGATCGCATGCTATTAAAATCCTTCCAAATCGATGCGTCCCAAGTTACTTAAGTCTATCCATATACTGTCGAATTCCTTCAATTTTCATTATGTCATGTTTTTTAATTGGGGCATTTGCATGCCATCTTTGGAAACATTAAAAACACCATAGCCACCCTTCCTTAATTTATGAGTCGATTAGTGCTAATACTTTTCTTTGAATCTCTAAATCTGTTATTATATCTTTACGTGTTTTACCACACATTCACCTAAGCACCTCATTTCCACTACAAACATTTTATGCATGTGTTGTCTATATTTCACCTAACATTCACTTCATAAAGCGTAGTTGGCCTGATTGGGATCTTATAAAACTTTCATTTTATCATTAATAGGGGATTTTCAATCACATGTTACTTATGTTGCACTGCTCAACTTCTTCCATCTAACTTGAATTCTATATTCGTGTTGATAAACCCTCATCGATAGATCCACCGACCAAACACGCAACACAAGCTAGGAATAACTAGCAAATAGTTGTATTAACAACTAAGGCGTGCTTTGACTTAAACAAAAGTGGGCCAATTTACTTCTATGCAAATTTGTCACATCACATGCTAATACTAGAAAAAAATAAAAACAAAACTAGTAGAAAAGATTTAAAAGAAAAGAAAGCAAATCGTTTGTCACGATTTCTCAATGCCAAACAACCGAGCACCAAATGTTCTTCAATTCCATCAATGCATTTGAATAGCATTGAAGGGCTTTCATTATAGGTTGGAACCAATAAATAGGACAACAAGAAAACCTCAATCACAAACTAGTTGCGGTCTACTACATAGATCGAATTCTCACTTCGCTCCATTTAATGCACTTGACAATTTGCTATCAAAATCCTTTAAAATCCTTCATAATCAACGTGTTTCAAGTAATCTTAAGTCAACCCCTATAATATCAGATTTCTTGAGGCACTACTAAGTCAAGTTTTCTAACAAGGGTATTGCAGGTTGTATTTGGATGTGCCCAAACCACGGCAACCACCTTTTCCGAATTTTTGTGTTGATTGGTGCTACTCCTAGAGTCCTACTATACTTCAAATCACCGCATTTAGCATTCTATCTTGTGATTTTTATCACACATCCACTTAAGTATCCTCATTTTTGCTACCAGAATCACCTATATGCATATGAAAAATGTTGTAATTGGAATTTGCATGTATTCCATCATCCAAAAAGAATACCAGCACTTGTTCTAACCAGACACCAATTGGAAGTGGCCATAAATTAAAGTAGCGAAGCAATCAAACAATAAAGAAATTACCTCCTTATAAAGAAAATATGTCCTTTCAAATGAAAAGACAAAATATAAAACCATACCTCAACATGTCTATATAGCTCAGGAGGCGGTAATCTAATTGCTTCAAGCCTTTTTTCTTTTCCATATACCTTCACCAAAGCCTCAACCTCTTTGCAAATTGCTTGAACTGCACACTGGACGAGAAAGGAAAAGAAACAATTTGGTAAGTAAAGACTTAGCAAAAGTGTCTAAGAACACAATTTCTAAAAATTAGAAAACACTTTAAATGGGCAAATTTCTGAGATGAATGCTGAGATACATGAAAAATAAGAAGCAAGATGCCATAAAATGAAAAAAAAGAACCTCCTTTTCAACCAAATCATACATGATTCACATAACAAGACTCATCTTCATGAAGAAGCTTTGTATGTTGAGACATAGGGCAGCAATTATTGCTGTTTCATTTCTATTTACCTGAAAATAAACAGATGTTAACAACTTCTATCGGGAGGGATAGTGTTGCAGAGATGTTAACTGCTTCTATATGTGTTTGTGCGTGGGTGGTTCATAGCAGTTTGATGTCAATCTCCCCAATAATGAATTGCAGCCATTTTGCTTATCTTTATCTACGCTCTCAACAAAATGTTATATTATTCAAATTCCAGCTGTTAAATTAAATGACAATAAATAAATAATGCCAAGAGCTTTTTCTCTTTTTTTTAGTACAAATAATGTCTAGAGTTAGATTCAGATGCAGAGAAGGCAAGCAAATAGTAACTGCAGGGTTGCAAACAGAACGTAAATCTTATATCAACCTTGAAATGGTTATTGTTTTGTTTTAGTGCTTCTCACATTGGCCCCCCGGTAGGAAAGATGTAATTGTAAATGTTTTTTATCCATTTAAGACTGCTAGTGTTACAATAATGAATACCTGAGACCAAAAATCATTTTTCGTCAAACCTCCTTCCTACCATAGCTAGAGTTGCAATAACACATCTATCGAGGCCACTAGGATTCCTCATTTGAGAAAAGGATGAGAAACTTCTTTGGGACGATATCAGGAAAAATGGAGATAGAGAGAAATTCAACATTTTCTTGGAACGAAGGGGGCTTAAAAACATAAGTTAAAATAACTGAATCATTAACTTGCTAAGAGTGGCTTTAGATATCAGAGTTGAAAATATAAAAAAATCAATGCATACGGAAGTAAAATGAGGTGCATCTGACGGTGAATAAAAATATGGATAAAAGAGAGTCAAAAAGAAACTGCGTGGAGGAAAATGGACAAAAGATAAGATACGGGAACTGAAAGAAACACACTAAGGTAAGTAATTATTTCTTTTGTATAAAAATATTTGGCCTCACAAAGAGCATTAACAGCTGAGAAATGACATTGGAGTCAAACTAAACAACATTTGCAGCTAACAACTCTTCTCCCCTCAAAGAGGATTGAATAATTAGGGCTCGTAAAAAAAAGTCGGTAATCTGTCTCACTGATCAAAAGAAACCACAAGCTTAGTGTGAAGGCTCGAGGACAAATCATTGATATGAAACTTTTCATACAAGTCAACCTACATTTCGCTTCCCTAATTACATTCCGCTATTTCACTCATGGGAAATCTCTGAGAAAATCAGGGATTTTCATGTAAATATGAAATATGAGCTCATTATTGAAATCTTTTTTGGGATCTGAACATCTTTTCTTGAGGAAGTTGGTTTGTAGCTCATCCCCTATATCTAGACATGGTGCCATAAAGGAAAAGAGAACAAATTAATTTCAGTGCATGATCACAGCGCACCAAGGCAATCTCGTTGGTGCTTCACTTGATTGGTGTGAGGCCGAATCTACTAATTCCTATGAAAGGTATGCATGACAAATCAATTAATAGACATGTCCCAAGCTAATTAATAAATTTCATTACATCATCATCTACTTATTCGTACAATTACATCATTTATATTATAACACAACAATTATTTTAGGGGGCAGCTAGAGAGACCCCACTTATTACTACATCTACCCCAATAAAATAAAAAGCACACCTACCAATACCCTTGTGCAAATGACCGAAGTGCCCCCGCATAAAAACCCCATTTCACCCCCCAACCCCACTCATGCTCAAACATCTCTTGTCGCTCATCTATTTCCCTCTCCCACCCATTTCAGTGAAACTCCGTCGAATCCACTAGAAAACACCTCGTTCACTCGGTAAGTACAATTTCCTCCCCTTTTTATTCAATTTATGGCTTTTTCTGTGTGTTTTTGGTGGTGTAACGGCGTGATTTATATATGGTTTTTTTGTTGATGTTTATTTAGGGCACAGATTTGGGCTTGATTCGGTTTTTTCGAGGCAAAATGACTCCATATTCGAGAAGAATGAGGGATCCTAAGCGCAACGAGATAATTTTTGGTCGATTTGGTGATTTTTTCGTGTCGTTTGACAAAATTTAAAAATATAAAAATATAAAAGATAGAACAATGATATATGTGGTTCATTTCTATGACCTACATCCACGAGAGAAATGAGAGGGAATGATTTTATTCATACTTCTCTTGTTACAATAGCTCCATATTTATAGAGTTACAAGGATATTCACAATTATGGAAACTTCCAAAAAGATCTTCCAATCAATCAATCAAACATCAATCAATTATTTCCTTCTTTGCAACACTCCCCCTCACGCTAGTGAATAAAGGTTCGTCATTCTCAACTAGGAAACATTTATTTGAAAGGAAGAACTCTTCAGACCTTTAGTAAGCGCATCTGCAAGCTGACTTTGACTTGAGACATAAGGAATACAAATGAGCCAACTATCCAATCTCGGTGTGCTTGGTTTAATAATGTTGCACCTGGATTATGGAATATGGTGATTGCGGACTTGTTATCACAATAAAGTCTCATAGAGCTATTCCATTTGATTATTGATTTTGAGATCTTCCAAGATAATCTTCAACCATATAAAAGCTCACAAAATCCTTAAGCCATTGCCCGAAACTCAGTTTCAACACTTGATCTGGCAACCACATTCTGCTTTTTTAATGTGCCAAGTCACCTAGTTTCCACCAATAAATGTGCTATATCAGGTAGTTGATCTCTAACAACTACAGAGCTGGCATAATAAGCGTCAATGTTACTCGGACTCGAATATGGGTATCTAGTGCGGGTACATGTATAGAGGTCAAACTTGGTAGTTCTCTATTTTTTGAGACTTGGGGACTCAGCAAAAAGTGTCCAAAGTTTTGGACACGGGTACCTAGACACGGATAAGAAACTATAAATTTCATACATTTTCCTCAATTTTTATGAATTATTACCAATAAATAAACATTTAGAGTAGGAAAACAGGTTTTCTTTTCAAAACGTTTACATAAGAAAAATTATTATTTATACAAATGTCAAACAACACCTTACTTTGTGTACCACTTTTGTGTGTATAATTAGTGTGTCGATTGTGTTAGATATTTATTAGTGCAGAGAGAGAAAGAGAGAAAGAAGTGGAGAGATCGAGATTGGAAAGAGCAAGAGTGGGATGATGAAGGAATCAAAGACCCCAATAGCAGTGAAACTTCTTAGTCTTCTTTCGTCTTCCTCTATTTCTCTCTCTCAACCTTTCTTCTTTCTTACTCTTTTGTATCTCTCTATTCCTCTTCTTCTCCTGCAAAGATGTAGATTTAGGGTTTTTTCAAGAGTTGAAGATGATTCAACAACCAAAGTCTTCTTTCTTCTTACTTTTCCTTTCTTCCGCTTCTCCTTCTCCTTCCTCCTTGAGACAACTGCGTCCAGTTTGATCTTCAAGCATTTGACATATATTTCATACCGGTGTCTGTGTCGTGTCGTGTTGTGTCGACACGGGCACTTGGGCCAAAACTGCTGAGTCCAAGTATCCTAGATCATTGTCTACCTAAGCCTCCAATACTATCCATGTATGCCTTTTAAACAAAACATCTTGTCTTGGAGTGCCCTTTACATATTGCAACACTCTATATGCAGCCTGTAAATGGGTTTCTTCAAGATTGTGCATAAATTGACTAAACGCACTCATTGCATATGTAATGTTGGTTTTAGTGTGTGATAGGTAAATGGTTTTTCAACCAATCTTTGATGCATATTTCGATCCACGACTGTAGCTTCTTTTGCCTTTCCAAGTTTGTGATTTGAATCAATGGTTGTAATAGCCGGTCTGCATGCTAGCTTCTCTAACTCCTTAAGAAGATTCCTAATATATTTTTGCTAAGATATGAAGATATTCTCTTTCGAATGTGCTACCTCGATTACCAAAAAATACTTCAGCTTTCCTAGTTCTTTAATTCAAGTTTTTTAGCCAAAGACTATTTTAATTTATGTTTGTCATCCTCATCATACCCAGTCACAATGATGTCACCCACATAAACTAGAAGAGTTGTAACTCCCCTTGAAGGCGAGTGTTTGATGAACAGAGTATGATCTCCTTAACTTTGTTTATATCCCATATCGGCATCACTTTGGTAAATCTACCAAACTATGCCCTTGGAAAATTGCTTTAGTCCACACAACACCTTCTTTAATTTATACACCTTAGTAGCAAGTTGATAGCTCCCTGAACCGATGTAACGAGGGGGTCGCCTCGGTGATCTTTATTGATGAAATCCAAAACAAATTACACCGCAGAGAGCACCCTAAATCCAGAGACACAAGAGACTCTCCTGATGAGCCCAGACCTCAATGGTCTCCTCACTTACAAAATCACTCAATACCTATCTTGTCCAGACAGTACATCATATATACTGACTCAGACTCATACACACCCCATCCTATGTGCTCTCACGCGTGACTCGACACGAATGACTCTAAACCAGACGCGGGGCCCACTGCTGAACTAATTCTGCATATTTACAATTAGGATTGATCCAGTGCGCCTTAGCTTCTTTCTATTGTAGACCTTCAACTTGGGCTTGGAAGTCCCTTGTTGGGCTGGGCTGCTATCAGTACTCCCCCCTGAACAATCACCTTGTCCTCAAGGTGGAAGGCCGAAAAAGATATCTGGATGTGCTTGACAAGCTCCCAGGAGGCGTCTGACTCGGGTAGGGACAGCCACTTGATCAGGACCTCAGTGCCAGCAGACAAGCATCGATATGAAAGAACCAATTCAGGTTCGACGGCCGCCACGACGGAGTCTGAACCCAGGGGAGGGATGGTAGGAGAAACAGGGAAAGGACCAACAAATTTCTTCAATTGGGAGACATGGAACACTGAGTGCAAGGATGCAGAGGGGGTCAGGTCAAACCTGTAGGCGACTGCGCCAATACGAGCTAGCAATTTATAGGGACCAAAGAAACGAGGGCTTAGTTTGGAATAAGACACCCTGGCGAGAGACAGTTAGTTGCCTATAAGGGCGGAGCTTCAGCAGTACAAAATCACCAATGGCAAAGACCACCTCACGACGGCCAAGATCTGCGCGTTGCTTCTATTCTGGGCAATCAACAACTGCTCACTGAGTTCCTGTAGCACATGGTCACGGGATCGGAGGATTGCATCAAGGTCCGAGGAAGGGGCAGAGAACTCGATCCATGACGAAGCAGCGACGGAGGGTCGCGCCTATAAACAACCTTAAAAGGAGAACAATTAAGAGAAGTGTGGAAAGAGGTGTTATACCAATATCCGCCCAGTGCAGCCAATCCGACCATTCTTTAGGTCGTTGAGAAATAAAGCAGCAAAGATACGTCTCAAGGCACCAATTCACTACTTCTGTTTGCCCGTCGCTTTGGGGATGGTATGATGTGCTCCGGTTCAGCTGAGTATGTTGAAGACGAAACAACTTGCGCCAAAAATGGCTAAGGAACACCTTGTCGCGATCGGACACAATGCTTTATGGGAACCCATGAAGTTTAACCACTCCTTTGATGAATAATTCAGCAACTGATTTGGCGGTAGAAGGGTGTTTTAAGGGTAAAAAATGCGCGTACTTACTCAGCCGATCGACCACCACCAATATTGAATTAAATCCACGAGAGGGAGGAAGTCCTTCTACAAAATCCATGAAAATATCACTCCACACAACTGCCGGGATGGGGAGTGGTTGGAGGAGACCACCAGGAGCCATAGTGTCATACTTGTTACGTTGGCATACCTCACAAGCTTTGACAAAGGATTTCACATCCTGTTTCATGCCCACCCAGTACAACTTGGCCGAGATACGCTTGTAGGTTTTTAGAAAAAGCCTCCGTGGGCACCCACCGGACCGGAATGAAATTCAAATAAGATGTGATGTTTGAGGCTCGAAGATGCAGATATAACCACCCGATTGCGATAACGCGATTGGCCACGGAGTATCGACCAATTAGGCTTAGCAGAGGCATCGGCCTCAACAGACGACATGATTGGGCCAAGGATCGGGTCCGCTGCCACCTCCGAAGTGAGGGTCGAATCATCAGCAAAGGACACAATGGACAGGGGTTGACATTCAACAGCAATGGGAAACCGAGATAGGGCATCCGCGACGACATTGGAGCAACCCGGCTTGTAATGGATGTCGAAATGGAATCCTAGCAATTTGACCAGCAACCTCTGATACTCGGGCGCAACCACCCTTTGTTCCAAGAGGAATTACAAACTCCGTTGATCAGTCCGGACCAAGAAACGTCGACCCAAAAGATAGCGTCGCCACTTCTGGACGACAAGCACTATTGCCATGAGCTCTCTCTCATATGCGGATTTGCTGCGAGCTCGTGGTGATAGGGCCTGGCTAAAGAATGCGATTGGTCGTTCACGCTGAGATAGGACAGCCCCCACCCCAATGCCTGATGCGTCTGTCTCAATAATAAAAAGCTCCTCAAAATTCGGCAGTGCTAAAATAGGAACTTCTTTTATTGCTTGCTTAAGTTGAGAGAAAGCAAAAGAGGCAGCCTCGGTCCACTCAAATGCCTCTTTCTTTAACAAATGTGTGAGGGGGGCAGCAATCATTCCATAATCACGGACGAAACGATGATAATAGCCCGTCAAGCCGAGGAACCCACGCAAGTCCTTAGGGGAAGAAGGCACGAGCCACACATCCATCGCCCTAACTTTCTCTCGGGATCACCAAGACACCTTCTTGGGATATGATGTGACCCAAGTACTCCAGACTAGACCTGGCAAAACAACATTTCTTGAAATTAATAAAAAGGGAATTAGATTGGAGAATGGAAAGGACCTGTGAAAGGTGTTGGCGGTGGTCACTCAATGACTTGCTATACACCAAGTATGTCATCAAAAAACACAAGTACGAGATCGACGTAATAGCCCTTTAAAAATGGAGTTCATTAAGGATTGGAAAGTTGTCGGAGCATTCGACAACCCGAAGGGCATCACTAAGAACTCACAAAGGTGCCCCTCATGAGTACGGAAGGCTATTTTGGGGACATCCTCGGATCGAACATGAATTTGATGATAACCTGAGCGAAGATCCAAATTAGAGAAATAGCAAGCCCCATGGAGTTCATCCAAGAATTCGTCGATGTTGGGAATGGGAAAGCGGTCCGAACCATTCTTTGAATTCGGGGCTCTATAGCCTACACAAAACGCCAAATGCCATCCTTCTTCACGAGTAGCACCTGGACTGGAGAAGAGGCTATTGTTTGGGTTGAATGAAGCTTGACCAAGAATAACATCTCGAGACCATCTTTTCAATTTCGGATTTCGGATGTGTGGATACCTATAGGGGACGCACTTTCGGATTGGTTCAAGTGCCATCTTTAAGGACAATAGCGTGATCGCAATCACGAGTAGGAGGAAGGCCAAGGGAAGCAAAGAGGGATGCAAACGAATCCAAGATTGATCGTATACACGGCTCGATCAATGGGGCGAGGCAAGAGAGTCGGCATCGGAAACCCGAAGACACTCAACAAGGAAACAACCCAATACATCATCCAGGGACCTCTGGAGAACCTTACATGACACAATGGCACGATGCGGTGTAGGATCACCTCGCAAAACCACCGGTTTTCCATCCAACTGGGAGTACATCGTAAGATTCGGCCAATCATTAGTTGTGATGCCCAATGAGTTCACCAAGCCATACCCAAGATCAAGTCTCGAGCTCCGCATTCCATTGGGGAAAAATTCACCGTGAAAGAGAGCCCATGGAAGGAGACAATGACGTTATTGCAAACCTTAGACCCCGAAATCCGAGCCCCACCACCCACAAACACCCCGTACTCCGCAATCGGCAATAAAGGTAAGGATAGAGCGAGAAACTAATGCAGGAGAAATGAAATTGTGGGAAGCACCACAATCAATTAAAACCACCACCGGCTTACCTTGTACTATGCCCATAAGCTTGATTGTGTGGGGGCGGGAGCGTCGTTCATCGCATGAGCGGATAACTCCAATGTGACCATCTCGGGTGATTGTTCATCTGCGCACTTTCCTCTAGGGACCCCGAAGATTCCTCGTCATTGTCGTCACGCACCAACATGACGTGAAGAACCTTTGGGTTACAACGGTGACCTGGCGAACCACTTTTCATCGCACTGTAATACAACCCCAACTTACGTCGAGCCTAGGCCTCGGATCGATAAGGCGTTTGAATTTGGGGGAGAAGTGGTAGGCGCTAATCGCTTGTAGACGATGTTGGACTAGAGGATCTTGAAGTAGGCCGGGCTTGTTTTGGTTGTTGGGCCCATAGTGGTATTTGCCTTCCCAGGTATGGATGGGACACTTCGAGTAGGCCCAGGAAGTGTATGGGGCACCCAACCGCACGAGCGGGCTTCACCTTGCTAGTTGCTCCGGGGGTAACGGCCCTTTGACACTTTGGACCAGCCCCAAGCCCATCGCCCTCCTCAAACTTCTTCTCCAAGCCCTTTGCCCGCTCCGCCACCGCCCTCAACGACACCGACCGATCCACCATCAACTCCACCAGTAGACGATCCTTAAGTCCATTAATGAACACCACCGTCTTGTAAGACTCAGATAACCCTGGCAGATGGAGGGAGAGAAGCTCAAAACGCTTCCTATATTCGGCCACGTATGTGTCTTGCTTAACAGAGAAGAACTGCTGGTAGAGGTGGTTTAAGTCAGCCTCGGTAAATCGCCTTGCTAGCTGAGCTCGCAACTCTTGCCAACTTTCAAATGGCTTCATCATCTCCTCCGTTTGTAGCCGATCCGGGTTGCTCCAACCTGCGCGATCCGCGCAGCCGCGAAGCTTCGATACTTCCGCATATCATGCAATGCGAAGTAGTGCTCGACTGGTTCAACCACACAATCGATCCTCGCCATCGCATGTGGGCATTTTGATGTTGCGCACTTCGGTCCGGACCTCTAAGGAATGGCAACACGATCGAACTATACTCCATCGCCGATTCAACTCTCGGTCCCGCATCCGGTGGATCCGAACGTTTCGCCCCACTAGTCTCTCCAAACCGATGAGATCCGCCTCCCAACGATTGTTGTTGGTGCGATAGAGCGTCCATCTTCTCGTGACGGCGCGAAATTGGGCCTCCATGGTGGATCGTTGTGAATCCACCGTCGATCGCAACTCACCCATCGACATCTCCGTCTTCCCGAGTTCGGCCTCGAGCACCTCCACTCTGTTATCACCTTTGGGTGCCATGGACGATTCGATGCTCGATACCAATTGATAGCTCCTTGAACCGATGTAACGAGGGGGTCGCCTCGATGATCTTTATTGATGAAAACCAAAACAAATTACACCGAGAGAGCACCCTAAATCCGGACACAAGAGACTCTCCTATTCTCACCAAGACCTCAATGGTCTCCTCATTTACAAAATCACTCAATACCTCTCTTGTCTAGACAAGACATCATATATACCGACACGGACTCATACACACCCCATCCTACGTGCTCTCATGCGTGACTCGACACGAACGACTTTAAACCGACGCGAGGTCCACCGCCGAACTAACTCGCATATTTGCGGCTAGGATTGATCCAAAGGTGCACCTCAACTTCTTTCTATTGTAGACCTTCAACTTGGGCTTGGAAGTCCCTTGTTGGGCTCCTACCGCTATCACAAGTCCCGTCGACCACGAGGGCACCTCCGTATAAATTTCTTCCTCTAAATCACCATGAAGAATCGTATTCTTGACATCAAATTTGTTGCGAACCTCAATCATAATTAGCTATCGAGGCCAACAAAATTCTCGTCGTATTCATGTTCGCAATTGGAGCAAATATCTCATGGTAGTCCACACCATATGTCCGAGTATACCCTTTGGCTACTAATCGCGTCTTATATCGCTCTAGTGACTCATCCGCCCATTTACATTTTACATCTAATCGGCTTCTTACTTGCAGGGTAATCAACTAATTCCCTAATTCCTCCATTTCCACATTCATGGCTTGTTTTAAGTATTCATTCAAAATCGAATCTAACCAATGAAATCGGTCTATAAGGGGTCGAAGAACCTTCTAAAAGGGGTTTCGGTGAAAAGCCGCACGAGCGAGCGAGGAATTTAGTGCATTGAGCCATTGGGAGGATCGAAGGAGAAGATGGGGTGTATATCGTTAGGGGCGAGGGTATTTTGGGGGTTTTTGAAAAAAAAAAAAAGTAGGGTAGATAGAGAAACGAAAAATTCAAATTCGGGGAATGGGGTAGAACTATAGTAATGTGTCGATGTAGTAATAAGTGGAGTATGTCTATAACGAGTCGAAGGCCGAAGCGCCAACCAGGAACTCCCACGTAACCAACGGACGAAGCGAGAACGTTCAATCCACCAAAGCCACGAGACAAACGAACTACACGTGCGCAACGACCACCCCGACGGGGACCGTGACCAAAGATTGGATCAATACTCCGACTACCAACGCTTGATAACCTCGCGGGGAGATCGAGCTAAGGGAAAAATACTTTAACGATATTGTTGCCTCCCGGAACAAACATGCATGAACCATTTCACAAAGTATGTGTCCTGATAACCCAAAGTCTCGAAAGTTAGCTCGTCATCTTCTCGATCGAAAAACTTAAAATACCCACGTCGGGGGTATTTTGGAAGGTATTTTGGAAATTTCACAATTTTATATATGATTGGTGTGGTAAATGCGTGGATTATATGCTAATAAATCAAGTTAATGAAAAATTGGCCTTAAGTTAGGGGTACTAAGTACTAACTTAATTAACGCATGAAACGGGCCTAAACAGTCATTAAGGGGCATTTTTGTAATTTGAGGAGTCACTTGAAAACCCCAAACCCTACTCCCATTTGACCCACCTACAAAACCTATAAAAACAAGCTATAGAGGTTGGTTGAATAGAAAACGAGTGCGCAAGGATTGAAAATAGGAATCGCGACGAGTCGAGGCAAGTGGGAGGCTTGCTCAATTATTAAATATGGCTTAATATTAGTTATGTTAGGATGTACGTTTTTAATTAAAGTCTTGGGAAATGGTTTGCATCGTCGTATTGACTTGATTCTACTTATCTATGGGATGTATGTGTGTTGAACCAAACTTGCGATATTTTGGGCCCAACAAGTGTCGTATCTAACACCAAGGGCCCTACTAACACTTAGGTGTTTACAAGGATTACTTATTCTTGGGTAAGGAGTTGAATTACCCTTTCCTAGGTAAGGAGTTGGGATTACCCTCTCTCTGGGTAAGGAGCTAGGATTACTTTCTCATAGAAATCCTAATGGTCGGTTACTAGGGACATGAGCGGTGGCTAACTTCTCGCGGAAACCTTGAGTGATTTTGGTGCACATATCAGTGATGGCTTTGGACGAACCAACTATTGGTTTGATGGGACTAACGAGAGGGCACATAAGGCTTGTGTGTCGTCTAGTGGTTGCCATCTCCTCAAGGGTAGGGGAAACGGTCATCGGGTTCTTATCAATAACTAGTATGCGTTGAATGAGACCACGACTTTATATTATTACTATTTTCTATGGTATCTCTTTTTGCGAACCCTATGCATGATGATGAGTTTTGATTTAAATATGTTTTATCAATCTTGTTGAAGTGGTTTATGAATGCTTAATAAATCCATGCAATGTCTTGTTTTAAATGCTTTCTTATTCAATTTCGATTCATGCTAGCCTTGCATTCTTATTAAGTATTACTTGCGTATTTGATAGTTGAGCGAGTTTTCCGCATTACTAAGCTTCATTGGTTCTTTTAGCTCACCCCGCTTACGTCTCAGGACCTTCCACATCGGCGCTAAATCGAGGCAAGAGAGAGGTGATAGACTGGAACCTTATTTTTTGATGTGAGCCTTGCATTGTATTATTCTATTTAATTGTTTTTGAAACTATTAAACACGAATTGTACTAAAATGGATATTTTGGGTCACTTTCCTTTAGTTTGAACTTCTAGTTAGTGATTGAATGAATTTAAATCAATTCAGGAATTGAGAACCCATATATAGTTTCATGGCTAGTCATTTGGATCTTGTTTCCTTCATTTCCGCACTTTTGGTCCATATGAACTTGTTGTATTATTCTGCAGGTTGTTTTAGGCGTGCCAGAACGTTTCCTCGAGCCCGATTCGGTTATTGGGCTTGGGAGGCGGTCTGGGCCGGGGCGACCCGCCCTAGCTCAGGTGAGGGTCATCTCAGTATTAAAGCATCCTCCTTGCTAGGATTCTCCTCTCCCTCACTTAGTTGGTTTAGTCGTACCACAATAAGGCCAACCTCTATAACTTGTTTTTATAGGTGGGTCAAATGGGAGTAGGGTTTTCAAGTGACTCCTCAAATTACAAAAATGCTCCCTAACGAGTGTTTAGGCCCGTTTCAAGTTTTAATTAAGTCGGTACTCCTAACTTAAGGCCAATTTTTCATTAACTTGATTTATTAGCATATAATACATGCATTTACCACGCCAACCATATATAAAATTGTGAAATTGCCAAAATACCCTCGACGTGGGTATTTTAAGTTTTCGGGTCGTTATAATGTCCAACCACTCCCTTATTTTATTCAAAGATTACAAGAAACTCTCCATTTCTAATTTCATGTCCTATAAGTTGTGTACTCATGCAGCCTCGGCAACAACATATAATCACCGATTTCAATGTAGTAAAAGGTGTGGGCTCGTGAACATAAATGTCGAGAATTTCATCAATTCATAACAAATTTCATTACAGAATAAAATGAGTAGTTTTGAACTTATTTGTAGCACATTAGATGAAATGTTATTTTTCTAAGAGCTCTAAAGTTAATGTGCACTATGCGTTTCTTTGCACTATGTTGATTGTGCATCATAAATTCAACTATTCTTGCTAGGCCTTACCTCGATTAATAGTAGTACCTCTATCTTCTACAATCATGGACAAAAACCAGATTTTATTTGGGGGAAAAAAAAAGTAAAACCTACATGTCCAACTTCCACGGCTTGCAGCAACTTTTCCTCTGGAAGAAAATCACAGTAGCCCTGCAAAGTTGCAAAGTAGAGAAGGAAGCTAATTAGATACAACAAATTTCCCAGCAAAACCTTCTAATTAAATATAATCGAATAGGCGATTTTCTTCATTATAAATGCTTGATAGTCAAAAAGAATTCTCAATCATGTCTGTTAATTCTAACTGCAAAATCAAGGCACTTCTTATCAACAAAAAAGCATCACGTCTAAAACTTTCAAAAAGACAAACCTTCTAACAAGTATGCAATGACATCTAAACATAAGAAATACAAAAAGAGTAAATGGAAAATTATCTAAATCGAGCAGGATTGGAAATGATTCCCACAAAAATAATAAAAATAGAGAAATAGGAAAATAGACACACAAAGACTTACGTGGTTCAGTACTATGACCTACATCCGCAAGAGAAAAGGAGAGGGAATGATTTCATTTGTGCTTCTCTAGTTACAAGAGCCTTAAATTTATAGCATTATTGGGATATTGATAATTATAGAAACTTCTAAAAACTTTGACAATCAATCAATTATTTCTTTCATTTTTTGCAACAGTGATCAATAGGAGTCAACACGTCCTCCTTTTCTTCCACAAATCCTTCGTTCAAACATTGTCATATAATTCATTTTGATTCAACCAACATAAGTATTATCTTGTTAGAGCTTAAGCTAATATGTGAGAGCAAATAGTCCTCATTATGTGGTGAGAAGTCTCAATGACAAGATCAATTAGTTCATAGGTGAGTGGAAGCACAAACCAATCCAACAAACTCATCGGAGAACTCAAGCTACAGTACAATAGGATAAGTAATGCCTGAGTAACTTGGCACACTATTTGAGAAAAGTAGCACAGACACTTTTCCCCCCAACAATAGTCAAGCAAGAAGCAACAACCTGCTTGTGCTCAACTACAAACCTATCCTGCTCGATTTTACTCCTATTATAGATTAAAGAATATTGTTTAAAACTCAATAATATGTTGATGGAAAACCTCTTTCTGAAAGCATAAAATGTGGATATTTCATTCGATGAAAGGTTGTAAAGGTACAAATTTGAGCAATTATATTTATGGAAGGCATCAAACAGTACAAAAACTTTGCTTTCTTACTTAGATTCCTTTAATGAGTATCTTTATCTAGGGTATCACAAGGACATGAAGGTTTGCACTATAAATGTTTGGCAGGTTCTTGAACAAATCCATTTTCTTAATCTCGCCACCTTCCTCTCAACCTTCTCATCTTTTCAGAAAAGGATCGAAGTCTTTGCATGGTTGCTAAGTCTCAAGATGATCAATATGTGTAACACGCTGCAAATACGCATGGCGCTTCACGTTAGTCTTCTGCTCAATATGAATTATGTCTGGAGAGACATTATTTGTCTCCAAGGGCAGTATCATCTCTAGTTTGGTTTGGGGCAAGGATTGCAAGGCGCTAAGGTGGTGCGTAGGCCTTTTTCCCAGCTTAAGGTGAACACCTAGGCGAAAAAAAAATTTATTTATTTAGAGGTTTACTAAAAAGTTAGTTAATTATGTATTGGCCCCTTTCTATCTACTATACTAGCCATTGATCTTTACATTCAATATTTACTTCAAAAAGTATTAAATAAAGACATTTAATAATTTCAAATGATGCATATATTCCATAAATTATCAATGATCAATTATCAAACAATTTTAGTTTTCAAAATTATTTCCACCTCCTTGAATTTCAAAAAAATAGTTATATATGGAAGTTTTCTAGGTCGGATAGGGTTTATATCGTTTGGGGGTTTATATATGGAAGATTTCTGAAATTATTTTCACCTCCCTGAACTCCGAAAAAATTACTGAGAAGGTCACTGCCTCGCCTAGATCACCGCCTAGGCGATTTGAGCCAAAAAGGCCAAAGGTTGGAATCATTGGTATGGGGTTCTTTTACAGGAGCCTCCCAGCAACATAGAATGTTGGCTTTTGGTGATTATTCGCCAAATTTTGTGAAGAGCAAAATAAGAGAATCTATTAACGATGATTCTACAACGCTTTGGAGGAGAGCGATAGGTTGAATGCAACACATTCATTTTGATGGTGATTACCAAGGAATCGTTGGTAATCACCATCAATAAGCACATAATTTCTCCTAGTTCTAAAGTATGTACAGCTTCATAAAGGTCACGAAATTTGGAAATGATATCGTTTGAAATGCCTATACTTGAATGTTGACTGAATGATAGGGAATAATTGGTTTCATGCATAATGATCCAGAAAGGAGGTGATTCTCCTTACAAGAAGATTCATGAAAAAATATAAAGAAAAGAAGAAGGCAATGCATATAAAAAAATTATTTTAGAGTCTTAGACACCTCAACATTAAGGCAAATGTTCTCACTTACATACTTACACCCACATAGTTTTGCATACAACCACACAAGTCTTTTCACACACATTTCTGTAAAAGCAAATAAAAATTTAACACTCACAAACTCAGAAGCATAATGAGATTCACATAATCATATAAGAAGGCACAAAAAGTGAATACATTAATGAACAAATACACAACAAGTTAGAGAAGGTTTAGACAAGATAAAATAAATTTGGAGAGACATTAATAATAATGTAATATATTTAGGTCACTACAAGTATGTTACAATTTAGAGAGAGAGAAAGTAGAGAGAGAGAGAGAGAGAGAGAGAAAGTCGCAAGAGTTCAAGGATGGAGGAGGGGGGTATGCAAGGGATCAAGGACTCTTTGCGACTTAGTCGCAAGAGCTAGTTGCTTCTGCACAAGAGTTGCATGGGACTCAAATCCTCTACGTAAGAGCCGCAAGGGCAAGACAAACAAGAGAAATAGTTAGAGGGGAGAGAGAGAGAGAGAGAGAGAGAGAGAGAGAGAGAGGCTTGAGATGGTCGCCACAAGTCTAAAGTTAACCGAAGTTGGGGAGGTCGCAAGAGTTGGGGAGCTAGTGAGAGAGTGAGGGTCATTGCAAAGTCGATGCAATCAGCCTTTAAGGTTGGTATCTTTTATAGAAAAAATATATATAAAATTATGACGTCCCTGAACTTTGATTATTTAATTCGAGGTCCACCGCCCGCCTAAGTGATGGCCTAGGCAGTGGGCCTTCATACCACCTAAGTCATCGCCTTAGCATTCAACGCCTTAAAACACTAGAATCACCTCCATGTGATATTTTTATACACAAAAAGGCACATAATAAAGTTCCAAGAGGTGTCATTTGGTGGGTATTAAGAAATTGGGTTCATAGACAGACACCATTAAAGTTATTAGCGAAGGAGTGGTAGGTATAAAAACAAATGGAGAAATTGCCAAAGAATTTCGCAATACTATAGGAATACATCATGAAATCGTTGAAAACTCGCATTTATTTACCTAATTATGGATGACTAACAAGCAAGCACATTCAAGAGGATATACCATAGTGTATATTATTTGCGAGTGATAACGTTTAAGTAGACAAAACAAGGGACGTAATGAATAGGAAATACAACATTGGAGGAATACGTTGAGATCTAAAGGTTTAAGTTGAGGACTAAGAACGAAAGCATTCATTGTGAGTTCACAAATAGTAGAGATCGAGATAATGGAGTAGTAACATTAGAAGAACTAGAAGTTCATAAGGTGAATCACTTTAGATATTTTGGTGAAGTAGAAGTTCACAAGTTGGATGAAATAAGTGGAGGAGTGCAACAGGTGTCATATGCGAAAGAATATTCATGTTAAACCAAAAAAAAAAAAAAAAAAAAAAAAAAAAAAAAAAAATCTAATAGACCACAATCACACCAGCTATGATTTATCAATGAGAAGGAATGTTGCGGTGAAGGCAATGAAGATAACACATACATAAAATGAGGGTAAAGGCAATGAGGATGTGTGATATTGGTAAACCTTGTAAAGATAGAATGCAAAATACGAAGATCAAAGAAAAGAAGAAAGACCAACAAATGCAAAACATAGGAGAGTTTAGTTGCGGTGGTTTGGACACAACCAAAAATGGCCAGCAAATGCTCCTATTAGAAAACTCAACAAAATAGAAATGGAAGAAATTTGAAAGTATACGAGGAACACCTAAGATGACTAAGGATGCATTAATTAGGAAGGCATTCATTAGTTAAAGGATAATGAAAGAACATCATCAACTGCATTAAATCGAGCTAAAAGGAAGCGTTGGACCCGTGCAACTAAGCACAATAAATTTGGGATTGAAGCATTGTTGTTGTGATAGCCTATACTTCAATGTTCCCAAAAATTAGTTGCTTAACTCAAAAATTAAAAAATGCAACGAATTGCGATTCTATGTTATATGCAATCAGCGAACATGCATAAATATCGTAAAGTTCATAACCAACCAATATTTGTTAGATAAGAAAATAGACTTACTTTTGTTCTTTGAATTGTTATCAAGAACATTCTTCAATTTTCAAACCACAAACCTTTTCTTGGTGATCATTTCACCAACCAATATTATACCTCAACTTCAAAAATCTTCTACCATTTAAGATATGTTTCACATTTCACTAGTGGAATGTTATATGATCTTTCAACCAATCAAAAATATTTCTAACTTTACCGTAATATTAAATAAAATAAAGGACAAGGCTCTTAGCATTGTCAAAATAGAGCTTTCTGGCAACAAGTTAGGATGAAACTCAGAGTATTTCGCACATAGGTCAAACTTCAAACTCACTTCAACTCACACAAGTACTTTCACGACTAAATATTCCAATACCGAAAATAAACAACAACAAGCATCAACCCAAATTAGTTGGAATCAGCTACATGGATCAAACTCTTTGATTGCGCTCGATATAGTGCAATGATGGTGTGCATTTCAAGTCCTTTAATCCTTCCTAATCAATGTGACCCAAATTAACTTCAATCTACCCTCGCATCTTTTAATTTCTTCAGTTTCTACTGAGTCGAGTTTTCTAGCGGGGGCATTTGTAGCCTGTCTTTGGAGAGGTCCAAACACCCACAATAGCCTTCCCTAATCTTTGCGTCAATTGGTGATACTCCTACTTTTCTTTGAGTTTATGTATCTCTAATTCTATCTTTATGAGTTTTACCACACACCTAAGCATCCACATTCTCACTACATTCATTTAATGTAGTTGTTGTTTATGTACCACCCAACATTCACTTTCATAAAGCATAGCAGGCTAATTGTAGTTTTATAAAATTTTCCTTTTAGCTAGGTAGGGATTTTTCGATCGCATATCACACATGTTGCACTTCTCCAATTCTTCCATCCAGCTTGAATTCTACGTACAACATCATTCTCAATATCACCATCATTTTGTATGATTGATACTAGATATCTAAAGTCATTCACCTTAGGAACTTCTTATTCCCCTAATTTACCACTTCATCAGCATGTATTCGGTCTTTGTCACACTCACCTTAAAGCCATTAGATTCTAATGAATTCCTCTAAAGTTTTCATTTACTATTCACTCCATCGAGGATTGCTTAATGTGAAAGTAAAAAATAACTAGAACAGAAAATGCAGAAAGTTCATAGGATTCAAAATTACACCATTGCACCTAAAATTCTATTCTACCCTCTGTATAAATTGCAAACTGTTCCCAGCAATAAATTTGAAATTTCTAGCATTAAATGCCATTAACCATAAATGTATTGAAGGATCAGGATTAGATTCTTCCACAAATATAAGAGGGATCAAGAAAGGACCTCAATCATCAAAATAGCACTATCTGTCCCAGCAAGTACTAAATCCAACTCCGACTTCTCCATCTGTTTAGTAGTTGGATTCACAATGAACTTATCATCAACCATGCCAATTCGAACGCCTGCAACGATCTTACTATTTGGCACTTCTGAAAGAGCTCTACATTTGTTATGGAAAAGCATGAGAACTATGTTCAACAAGCATATAAATTAAAATACACTTAGAGGAGATGCTTAGAGAGTGCAGACCATCACTTACACTGCTATTCCAGCTGCAGTCACTGCCAAAGAATCAGGAGAGTGCAGACCATCATAGCTCAAAACCTATAGATGAAGAAGATTGGAAGAGTTGGGTGGTCAAGAGAGCATTCCAAGGAGACACTAAGAGGTTTTTACAAAAAGAAATATAATTATGCAAGAAGCAAGAAAATGTACAGCGACATCTTGAAAGAATGGAACACTTTTGTTCAGAGCTTGGATCATTCAAAACATATATAGCTAAAATTATCCATGAATTTAGAGAAGAATGTTGAGCTATTAAGAAGATGATAACGTGATAATGTACCATACCATGTTGACAAAAAACATAAAAACATCACCACTTCATTAACTAATAAACAATAATATTATTACTCCAACCTTCATCATGTTTAACAATAAAGTAAAGCACTTTTTGAGAAGGACAATAAATACGGCATAGAGTAACTATGAAAGGTTAAGAAAGACTTTGGATGCGTTCTTATGTTGATATAGAAAAGTTCTCAAATGACAAGTGCTTACAAAGCTTCACTTAGCACAAGAAACTCAATATTTCTTTGAAAGCACTATCCACCAATGCAAAGATTTATCAGCTTGCAAAAGCATTCACTGATTTATTTGACCAGTATTACCACAATTGACTCATCCGACTAGAAATACTAAATTGACTCAGGTTAACGACGGGTTGCAAATGAATTTGAACAATTTTCCGCATGGTCTAAACATTGGTAAATGTGCAATGTGTGCAAGACCGTAGAACGAGATTAACGCTGAAATGATAGTAGTTCCGAACATTGATTGTGTGTGTTGCGAGTAGTATTTCAATTTATTTTTAGGCACCCTACCTACTTACATTATGTCAACCCAACTCTTCAACAAATCTGCCAAAGAGTAACCCTTATCAAATTTACAATTGGATGCCACTTGACCACCTGATAGCCTAGCTGATTCCCACACTTATAAATTATGGATTTCCTTGTTCCCAAACATCCTATGATTCCTTACCAACCAAATATTCCAACAGCAGCCATCATCACGCACAGAATTTTTTTTTTAATTACTCATCCCGCCTTGGATTAATGTTGCTAGCTTTACCTAGAATTGTATTGTCGTAAAACAAAAACAAAATCTAGTTAAAGTAGCTTGTCTTCGACAATGTTTTCAATGCGGTGAGGCGTTGTTAAGCAATTTAGCCTCGCCTAGTTGAGGCGGCGCCTCGGCAGACGACAAAATATTTACTTAGACCTACCTAAGAAATAATTTAATTTCTTTAGAGACCCCTCAATAGTAAGGAGCGTACTTCCTCACCTACACATTCTCACACCATATTTTCAACTCCACACTTTTTTACACATTTCGAAATAAATAAAAAATCAAAAATATTTATATAATATGTTCAACAAAAATATTTTTTAATAATTATTTTCAGACCCAACGTCTGCCTTATTAAGGGCTAAGCGATGGAAGCCACCAAACGCCTAAAGCGGTGCCTAGGTGCCGCCTTGAAAACACTGGTCTTCGATTTAATGATGAAGAATTCCTCTCATATCCTCCAAAACCAATCTAACAAATTGACACTGAAGAAGAATATGATCTAAGCTCTCACCAAACCTGCAAAAAAAGTAGCCGTAGGGAGAGACTCTCCCTTAATTGTAATTGTATCACCTTTGACTTCTTGAGTTCTTGGTTTTTCTTTCTGAGTCATTGTAGAATTGTTTGGCAATGGAAGGATTCCATAATCATCTTCTACCGCTTCCCACAAATCCAAAGCATCCAAGTAAATCTCCATAATGACCACTCAAAGTTGGTAGTTTTCTCCATCAAAGATTGGAGGAACAATCTTGTTGAAACTCTTTTCAGAATCCATTCCAAAAATCCCTTAAGAAAAAAGCTCTTATACCAATTTGTGCTCTGATACTATGTTATTTTTTTATGTTAGGCCCGCCCGCACACGCAAACACAGCCCCATGGATCTCTGCCAGTATCAATATTGTCCCTAACTTAACCACCTTCAACTCACAAGCAAGGTTTGAAAAATCGACAAAATTCACCGAAGTTCGGAAGGAAATTTGTCGATCAATAAAAGGGTGAAGCAAAACATGAAAGCTACTGAAAAAATGCAAAAAATCGCCTAAATTCAGTAAAATTCGGCAACGTTCAATAACTTTGACGAAGTCGCATCAAAAAGTGCATAGATTTGCAAAATCTTGATGATTTCGTCGAAATCTTCGATGATTTAAAGAAACCCAAAAAGAAAGTTCTAAAAAACGGGTTCAAGAACAGATCTGGAGCAATCTAAGCAACTCGAATCACACAATTTGAAACCCCCTTTCTCCACTTTAAACACCTCATCCACCATGAGAATCATGACCATCGTGCGATTTGATGAAGAGAAACAACCACTCAGGGCTCAAATCGCGACCATCAATTGATTTGAAATCTTCTTTAAGCGCACCAACCAACTAATTGATTAAGAAGATGAAGAGAAGGAAGAACTTGAGAAGAACAAAAGACGATGCGAGGGAAGATGAAGAACGTGAGTCGAAGCAAGAGAGAGAGAGAGAGAGAGAGAGAGAGAGAGAGAGAGAGAGAGAGTGTGTGTGTGTGTGTGTGTGTGTGTGTCTGTGTCTATGCGAGACATTCATGCGTAGTGTGAGTTCGAGTTTGACTTTTTAAACTTCTGAATTTCTTGTGCAATGATGTTATTTTCTCCTCTCCCTTTTGTTCCAACAAATGTTGTAACATACATCATTGATGCTTCTCGAGTTTGGTGTTACTAAAATGATCTTTGCTCATGATCTATTTGTGACTTAAACTAAAGATTAACAATTGTTGTGTCATTTTCTTTAGTTTTTAATTAGATTAATAAATTTCACCAAAAAAATTTTGCTTAATAAATATAAATATATTTTACATTATATGCTGGAAAGCACAAATATTTAGTTCATATTTTATATAAGAAAAACCTATTTTATCTAAGGTTATATAAAAAGTTTATAAATTTTTTCAAAAAATATATTTATATAACACTAAGTTAAGCTACATGTATATGTTGATTCATGTATTTATATTATATATATATGTAAATTAATATATATTTGATTTACCATCTTCAGCAATATAGAAAAAAAAAATTGATGTCTCGCGTATTACAATTTGCATGATGTATCATCAAATAATTATTTTAAATAAGTATATAGCAATTCTAATGCACAATAGTTGTACATTTATGTTTATTTTAACTCTTTTTTATTGAATTTTGAATAATTTATGATTTAAAATAAAATTCCACAAACTTCCTTACACCGGCAAATTTTTGCACAACTTCCTCTAGGCGAAGTTAACTTCCCCGAATTACTTACGAATTTTGAGTGGGCAGAGTTTAGGGCGAAGTCGAAGTTTCGAACCTTGCTCAAGGGTGTGGGGTTTTACTCCAAAAAGTCTCGGTACTAATTGAGGGGAGATCCACTTTTATATACTTCATTATGAAGTCGCACTTATTCGATGTGGGACTATTATTTTGGTCCACACGTCCCCAACAATCTCCACTTTGGACCGAAATCCCACTAAGGTGACTTGGCTCCACCTTAGACCAACTTCCCTCCAAGATTCGCCATCACACGATCTGTCATTACTATCATCTCGAGGGAGCACAACTCGAGGAACATCTGCAACCACCGACAGATATGCATTGTCCCAATTGAACCGTCGCCTTTGAAACCAATGAAAGATAAGAACAACTAAAAAACTTTGCACATTAAGAGAATCGAAAATATTTTTTTCAGTTTTGTGTCACTAAGAAATTTGAGAGGATCGAAACATTGTATTTTGGGACTCCACTCATTGTTTATTCTCTCCTTGTGTAGAAATTTTTAATTGTTTTTCATATCTTTCATTGGTTTCAAAATCAACAGATAGCCAAGTTGAGACTTAAATTAATTGGATCCTCAAGTCGAACGAGCAACTAGCCAATTAGGACAGGCATATTAGCCAACTCAAATCTAACGAGGCATTGGTCAACTTGAGACTTGACATCAATGGATCAAGGATAGCCTACTTGGTAGATAAGTGGATTGAGATCTTGAGCATCCATTTATATATTTCTCTAATACAATATTAGGTTTTTGTATATGGAATACCCAAGTCCAAGTGTAGGAGGGAGGGAGTGTGAGAGGGGCTTAAATTGGGAGAGAGCACAAGGCAAGTAGCGTCCCACATCTCGACTTATAACCCACTCAATACTCACTTAAATACCCAATGTGGGACTATTATTAACACTCCCCCTCAAGTCCAATGGGCATAGCCAAATTGAGACTTGACATCAATGGATCATTTAGATCAAGAGGCCTACTTGGTAGATAACTTAGATTGAAATCTTGAGCACTCATTAATATATTGCTATGATACCATAATAGATTTTGTAATATAGAATGCCAAGTCCAAGTGGATGAGGAAGTTTGTGCGAGTGGAGCTTAAGTTGGGAGAGAGAAACCACTGAAATATCAAGGCTAGATAGTGTCTCACATTCTAACTTATGACACTCTCAATACTCACTTAATACTTGATGCGAGACTATCCTTAACAAAACATAACATTTCAATGGGAAGCGCATCATGTAGATGGTTAAGAAGGTCCCCCACCATGCATCTATTGCTTAGTTTATACCACTGTTTTCAAGACAGCGCCACACCGCCTTAGGCGTTAAGGGGCACCCACTGCCTAGTCCTTAATTAGGCAGGCGGTGGGTCTAAAAATATTTTCAAACAAATAAAATAATAAAATAATAAATAAGTTTTGAAAATTGCAGAGACCTCCATGAAAAGTCTTAAAACTCTCTCAAACTCAATCACTCATAGAGTGTCCAAAATACATTCAAATTCCAAGATGCCTAACCTTACTAACTCACCCCTATTTATACTATCTTATTCTCACTAACTCTACATGGCGTAGATGTGGAATCTTATCAATTTTTTATTTCAAAATGTTTGGAAAAGTGAGGAGGTGAAAATATGTTGACGAGAATGTGCAAATGAAAAAATATGCACCTTGCTATTGAGAGGTCTCTAAATAAATTAAATTATTTCTTAGGGAGGTTTAAGTAAATATTTTGTGTCCACCTAGGCGCTGCCTAGACTAGGCAGGGCTAAACTGCCTCGAGGCCTTGAAAGCATTGGTTTCTATTCAAATAAGTTAAAAATAAATTCAGAGGTGGTAGAAAATAATTATGAAGCGTCTTCATTTTTTTTATTTTCTAACGAATATTATGGATTGGATATTTAGTACCTAGTACCTCATTTTGTAGCTTCACATAGATAAAAAGCTTCATTTTGTAGGTTAAAAAAATAAAACAACAAAACTAAATGTGGATAAAGCATAACAATGGAATAAATTTAACCTTGTAAGTTGTAAGAGGCTAAGAGCAACCATGTGAAAAATGTGTGCCAAATATGATACAGATACTCTCATCATTATTGCAACAAGTGGCGAACCTAAAAATCTGATACATAAAAAAAAAAAAAAAAAAAAAAAAAAAAAAAAGTAAACAAAACCAATCAACAAGGGTATGAAATCCTTACCCAAGAGAGTATTTGTGTTTCATGGTAGAAACCCTTCAGCATGGTTGGGCGCAAAGGTCTATCAATCAATCTACATGTAAGGACCTATAAAGAAACCAGAATCTCAGACACGGAAACCTATCTAACACAATGTAAAATAATTCTAAAATGACTATTGTAAGCATTGCACATTATTTAATATTATATTCATGGAATCAGTCCATCTAAAAATTGGCAATCCTTTTGAGCGTAAATGATGCAAGACAATTCTGCTATTACTGATTTTATATGAAAATGATGCAAGTAATAATCCAGAAAACACAAAACACATACACGAAGCACAATATTTTTTTAATATAATCCAAAGAGTCCAAAGTAAGAAAAAGGTTGTCAACGAAGATCCTACCCAAGGAGTTCACTTCTAAAAAATGTGTCACCAGTTGCTAAGATTGTGCAAGTTCATTTAGTTGGATGATACTTAGGTCTAAAATTGACAGATCTCAGATGGGTTAATGGATCTTTGCCAAAGAGTTGCACAGATTAATAGAAATGAAAATCTGAAGAGTTCAATCAATTTACCATTTCTCCAATGTTACAATGATCATATGTTCCAAATAAAGTGAATGCTTTAACTTGGCAATCTGACTGTCTAATTAATAGATCAAAACAATAACTATTACGTGTCATCACACATCTAATGGATCTAGATCAAGTACCAACTGCCAAAATAGTACACTCTTTCAGTTACCATCTTTGGTTAAATGACTTCTTCTATTAGCTAAATGACTTCACTCTCTTTTTTCCGCTCTATCCAACTCTACATCTATAATTAAAGTTTTAAACTTATGGCATGTTTATCTATAATACTCAAGGTCTCTCGCTCTGTCACATTGACATTAGTTGTTATTGTCATTTTTCGGTGTCAAGTGCAACTCAGGCCCAGCCCCCATCTAAATCAATTCCTCACTCATTTTATCACTTATTGGCAAAAAAAAAAAAAAAAAAGTCGTGACCAAAAACTTTACATGAGCATACATCATATTTAAAACAATCACAAGACATTTGTTGTTGATATGTCATTTTTCAGTGTAAAGTCCATCTCAGACCCCAGGCCTTCAAAATCAACAAGTTTACATGACCATACATCATATTTAAATCAATCACAAGACAAGGAGCAATTCTGTGACAAATAGAAAATCAATAATAAATTGACTGGAAGATTCACGTAAAAAATCAGTACCACAAATTTAATTGTATAGTACAGAACCATCTAATGTTTTTAGACAAAACTTAACAGGTTGTTATAATAAAATAATTTGCCTAGTACCTCATGATCTTTTGCTCGTCCTTCTCGTTTGAAAAAACCCCCACTGCAACATTCATTACAACAACAAATCCTCAGTCCCAAATCAGTTGGGGTCGGTAACATGGATCAAACACTTCCACTGCAACATTAATTACTTCAAGAAAATAATATTTAAGCAATGAAAGTAAAGAAATGAATGCAACGCATACCTTGTACGACCTGCAGCAGAAAAGCGTTCTTGATAGTTTACTGAAAGAGGGAAAAAATCAGAAGGCTCACTTGGATCATCTGCCAAACAAACTGATGTATAAACGATCTACAACCAACAACATAGATTAAGTTATTGCTTGTGAGAAAACAAATCCACTGACCTTCCAAATAAACTACCCAGTGAACTACCAAATAAACTTTCTTAATTCTTGATAATAAAAATCAGCATATTTGAGCGTTGGATAAAAAATTAATTAATTAAAGAGGAAAAAAAGAAAAGAAGAACAACAAAAGACTATCATTTTCAAGGCAGCAAGAATGTTTGAATCAATTGAATGTAATGTTCAAGAACAAATTCATCAAAGAGTAAAAGAACTATGGAATTCATTTCACTCAAATATCCAATTTGAGAGGGACAAAGTTAGAGCAGGTGACTTAGCCTATAATCTTTGTGATTATGAATTAGAGTAGTTTCTCTTGTAATTCTACGTCATTCATTTAATCGCCAAACTCTATGTTAGAACCATCCGGTACTAAAGTTGTCCAAGGAAATTGGTCAACTAGTGTATTTAAACATTGATAGTGGAAATTCTTTTCTTTCCCATGGTTTTTCCCTAAGTTTAAAGTTTAATTTGAAACTTCTTGAGTCATGATTGTCTAAATTTATGTCAGTTAAGTTAACCTTTGAGATGAAGACCTTAAGGAGACTTTTGTGGTACAAGTTAAGGGTTCATATCAAAGTTGTGGTGTTGCACCATGAGATTATAATAAGAGATGTCAAAATTTTCAAACTGCTAGATGTTTGAAGTGGAAAAGTTCAATGGGAAAATGAGTTTTGGCTTCTGAGAAAAACAAGTTGAATATATTAACACAATATGAGCTAAGTTGCAAAAAGAAAGTGCAAGCGATTGGCAAAAACTGTTTTAAGGGTGTCAAGTCTTATGCAACTTAACTAAGCAACATCCTTGTGAATGTCGTGAACATTGCAAGAGTAAAGCATCTTTAGAAAATTTGGAGAGTTTTGAATTCAAAATGCACTTCAAATCAATATCTCGCCTATAGGAGAAATATTATCATTGTAAATGAATGAAGACAACTGAAAAGTAGAACAAATTATTTTACCGCCCCTAGTTCAAATGTTTTTGAAATTGAAGCACTTAAAGAGTGATTAAGTACGAGAATCAAGTGCTCAAACTAGCTTGTTCACTTCCACTTTAAAGCATCTTGTGAACATTGATGCACGAGAAGGTATCTTTTGATCTTAGAGAAGTTACTGTGATGTTTGTTTTTAATGGGAAAACAAAGAAGGCAAAAATTCTTTGGAAAACTCAGCATTCACAGTTTCAAGAAAAAGTTTCAAAAACTACATGTTATCAATCTATTAGGATCGTGAACAATGGAGAAATCTCCAAAAGGGTTTTCAAGTAAAGGAAAAGAAATGGAGCTGGTACACAAGAATCTTGGGATTAGCAAGAAAAGAAAGGATGTTGGGTTGATGACAACATTAGCAATTTTTTGTACTTATTTGATTGTAGTATTCTTACTGTGCCGGTAGCTTATAAAAATAGAGATCAAAAGAGATAATGGACAACTAATAAGGGACATAAATCATCTTTTTGTCCACAAGGCATGATTTGGCAATATGCAAGTCATACAGATGGTAAAGTTGTGTTTATGATTGATGAGTCATAGAGGTCAACATTGAGAATTGACAAAATTCAAGTGAAGTTCTTGAATGATTGCATCATTGCACTTCAGAATACCCAACAATTGTCGAGGATTGAAAAACATTATAGATAAGATTTTGAGGGTTGCAAATACAATGAAAAGGTAAAGTATTGAAGGTCATCAGGAAATCTACATAGCTCATGAATGGTGTGTAAACAAGATCTAGAATGTATACATGCAAAACTCAAAGTTGACACATTGAGCAGATTATGATCAAGAATTTGTTTCCACATGGAAAGGCGATCTTCAAAATTATGCCTCATGGGCCGAAAGGGAAGTAACAAGGACCAAGTAATTTAATTGGTTGTAAGTTTTTGCCAAAAAAAAAAGAAAAGTATTTTTTGATGGATTCTATTCAGCGCTCTCAAATATGATAGACTTGTTTGTGTGCAACGCATTACTCCCAAATCTCGTAAATGGTATAAAGTTCTTAATATTACATATACATATATATATATATATATGTAATTATACAAAGGAGCCAAAAAAATATACTCATTAGATGGGAACTATGTTTTTGTGAATGCATTTAATGTTGTTGAGCATTTATGACCCATGTATAGCAATTAATAGGTAAGTGTATTGATCATTAGAATGGTCCTAAATAAAGTTTCCATGGCATGGGTATCTTTTTTATTCCCATTGTAGAAGTATATATACATTAAGTTTCCACGGAATGGGTGCCTTTTTGTGTGTGGTGTCATGCATATGCGTATATACACAATTGTATATGTATATACACATATGCATAATGCCACACCCAAAAAGAACTTGAATCTTTGTTGTTCCTTTTGTTGAAGCGCCTAAAAAATAAAATAGGTTGTAGTGAAGATAGATCTAGCCTCTAGGTGGTATAGACAAGAACCTTTGTTGGTATGATATCAGCGTAGTTTATCTCACAAGTCTTCATTCTGTTTTTCTAATCAATTGCTTTTATTTGAGTAACTAGCAAATAATAGCACCTGAATCAATTGGTCACTTAATGCGTCCAAAAAACTGATAATAGTCTATTCATAAGGAAGAAGATGCATGCGGCATTGAACACCAAATTTCAACATATACATGAAAGTTCTCACGATCCATACAAAAGTAAACATATGCTTTCAATCAACTAGTTTTGCATTTTTCATCGCCCAAGCAAAAGCATACTCCTAGACATTCAACACCATTTTTAATAGCATTAATCTTGTAGTCATCCCAAATTTCCAATGAAACAAAGGAAAGTGTGACATGCTTTTCAGTTGGAAGCATAGATTTGGTAAACAATTGTTAGTCTCTTAGACACATAGACATTTGTTTGCATCTTGATGTGTAGTCCAAATGATTCTAACAATTGTGCATTCAAAGTGCCTCAACATTTTACATATATATATATAAGTATATTTCACCTAAGACCAACTTCATGTTAGAATACCTCTCAAAAGACGTACTCTCATCTACCTCAATAATACTTGAGGAATCAATCAGAAGATTACACTTCCACATGGCACAAAAACCATCATGTACAATTTCAGCAAGACTTATGGTTACTTTCCTCTTTGCAGTTATAATTGGAAAAAGAAAAAGAAAAAAAAAAAAAAGAGGAACATATAGGTGGGTTGGCAGCCAAAGAAAAGCAGAAAACTAGTAAGGCAAAGGAAAACTGCGATACCGCAAACAAGCTTACAATGGAATGGGAAACCACAAAATAATCCTTGTTTAAATCAACATCAACTTGGGTTCTCAATTTAAACCACAATCATACTTGGGCACACATCTCAGCGGAAATGTAGCTAGCGATAGGACAAATTCAAAATGAAAAATAAAATAAAAAATCGTCACAATAGCACCTGATTTATTTTGGGAGTGACAATTAGCCCCCACTATCATATATCAGCCCCCATTTAATTTAATACATTTTTAAACTAAAATGTCTTTAGACAAAATTACAAAAAGTAACCCTACTTTAAATCATGATCCTAATTCATTTACTTTTCCTCTTCTACTTTCCACTCTTAACACCCCTCATCAACTTTACTTTTCACTCTTTACACCCCTCCTTAAATGAAACTTTAAACTCATCCCCAACTCTTATCCCACTCACTACACTCATCTTATTCCTTCTACTTAAATTTCACTTTTTATACCCCACCCCAAATTAAACCATAAATTCATCTCATTTTCTCTTCTACTTTTTAATCTCTACACCCTCATATCTCTTTGTCCATACACTCAATAACTCACCACCAAATGCAACATCTTGATAATAGTATTTGGTTGAGATTTGATTTACATTCTTGAATGATTAGAACATTTATTTGTGTTGAATCTTAGCTTTTAAGGATCAAAGAATTAATCTTGGAATGCAACATGGAGCAAATTGAGTTAAGGGGGGAGAGGAAGATGATGTGCAACAAGGGGTTGGAGGTTGGGGATCACAAAGATGAGAAGATGGTTTTCTTTGGGGAGTGAGGGGGGCAAATATAAGCTAGGAGTACATTGGAGAGTTCACTAACAATTCAGGGGGTGCTTAGAACATGAACTAACTTGTGAGGGGGACAAATATAAGCTAGGGGTACATTGGAGAGTTCACTAACAATGAAGGGGTGCTTAGAACATGAACTAACTTATTGGGGACTATAAATAACATTAAATTAAATGGGAGGCTGATCCCTTTATTTATTGTTAGAGAACCCAAGTACTCACAGTTTCTCCATCCGTTACCATCACAGCACCGCTCGCTTGCCTCCCAATGTAACCCGATTCCACCAATATCTGCAACCAAAACCAAGCATCAAACCCAAAACCCAACCTTTACGCGAATCGATAAAATCTTCACACTCATAATTAGAGGGATTGGCGTTCAACTCACATGCCTATCTCCCACCAGAATCTTCACGGAGAACGGCTGCGACGCGTACCGAGCTCCATCTACGGAACCCTTCTCGGTGTTCGAGTCCTTCGCTTCCGTGAGAGCTCTGACGCGAGTTCGTGTTGGATTTAGGGGTGCGATTGGAGTAGTGAGAGGAGAGATTGCAGATTTTCGTTGACGAAGCAATGAGAGGGCGCGATGGATACGAGACCATTTGTGGGTTTGAAGTGAACGGAGGAGAGGCGATGAAGGCGCAGTTCCGCCGTGTAGGCTTGTGTTGGCGAGCATTTCGGTTCTCTTGTTCGTGCAGCTGCGCGCGCGGAGGAGAAGAGGGCGAGTGTTTGGGCGGACTTTATCCAGATTTTTTTTCCTGTGTCTGGAGGAGTGGTTTATAGGATTTTATAGCACCAAATGCCAACTCAAAACCAAAAGTAGCCCAATGTGAGCCGGATGTGGGAAAAAATTACAAATGTACTGTCAAAATTAATATAAATGAGTAAAATAAGTTAGGTTTTTTTATTTCAAAAGTAAGGTAAAACACATTTTGAAAATGCGCCATTAGTTGGAACAATTTACGTGGCGCATTTTACACGAATTGCGCATTTCCAAAATGCGCCATTCGTGTATTGTGGAACATCCACGCGTGGGTGCCACGTGGATGTTCCTAACATGAATGGCGCATTTTGGAAATGCGTCATCCATGTTTTTGGAACATGCGGTGCCACGTGGCCACGTGTGTTCCACGTGGGCGCCATGTGGATGCCAAATAATGTGGGATTGTCCACCACGAGATACGTGTGTGTTGTTTGCATGAGTTGTCCACCTCGAGATATGTGCGTGTTGTTTGCATGGGTTGTCCACCGCTAGATATGTGTGTGTCGTTTGCATGGGTTGTCCACCTCGAGATACGTGTGTGACGTTTACATGGTTTACTTCGATTGCACGAGATTACATGGCTTGCCCACCTCAAAATACGTGCATGACCTTTGCACAGTTTGCATTGATTGGACGAGGTTGTATGAGTTGTCCATCTCGAGATACGTGTGCGATGTTTGCATGGATTGCACAAGGTTGCATGAGTTGCACACCTTACGATACGTATGTCACGTTTGCATGAATTGCACGAGGTTGTATGGGTCGGCCACCTCGACATACGCGCGTGTCATTTGCATGACTTCTCCACCGCGAGATACATGTGTGGCGTTTGCATGAGTTGTCCACGTCCATATACGTGCGTGTCCTTTACATCAGTTGTCTACCACAAGATATGTGTGTGATGCAGGTTGTCCATCTCGAGATACGTACGTGATGCGGCTTGTCCATCTCGATACGTAAATGACGTTTGCATAGGTTCACCGTGTCACGGCCCAATAATTAATACACGTTTAATTCGTTAATCAGGACAAAATGACCCGTGACGTGGGACCCGCAGCGAGATACGTGTCACTACCGAGGCACGGTGGCCGAGGTAAATGTTATATTTGTTGGTGTTATGTGATTTGTGGTTGTTTTTCTTTGTCGGTTGTGGTTGTTGGTCCGAGGTAGGGGACTCGGACGAACCGTCATGAGCTCGGGACGACAGGGAGTCGTATCCCCGCACGAACCCAACTTGGGGTTGGGGATGGATGCCCAACCCCGGTACAAATGAAAAAAAAAAAAAAAATAAAAGTTTACGAGAGGAAGAAGATGGACGTAGCCGGGTCGGCCTGCCTACTCATATGGCGGGTCGGGCCGCCCGACCCGGCCCGGGGGCTGGGTCGGGCCGACCTCGACCCTTTGGAGAGAAGGGTCGTCACACACCGCTTCGAGTTGAACAAAGTACTCATTTTGAGGAGCAAAAAAGAGGTTGTGTATTTTGTATAGATGACTCATTTTCAAAAGGTGTCATTCATTTTGTATAGATGACTCATTTTCAAAATGAGTCATTCACTCCACCTCATCAACACACATGTCAGATGGCGCCACATCATCATCATTGTCTCCTTTTGAAAAGGAGACATACCTTATTTTTGGAAATAAAAAGTAGCCACCCTTATTTTTGGAATAAAAAATGTTTCCCACCTTATTTTTTGAAAAACCCCCGGATGTGGAGTGAAGTGACGGGTGAGGAGGGGAATTTATTTTTATAAGATAGTTTTGGAAATATATACCTGGTGCCGCTAATTGCACCCTAGTTTATGACATACCACCAAAAAAAATGCTCGTCCTTGGTGGAGACTATTTTCACCTTAAAAATGAAGAGCACCGCTATGGGCACCCCACCAATTAATGAAGGCACACCACTTGTTGAAGGCACCAAGTTGTTTACCAAAGGCACCCAAAACATTTGAATGAAATCTCGAAATTGCCCCCAAGTGCACCCCTCCACCAAATTCTGAATTCGATAAACGAACAAGGAGAAACTCAATTTTTTTGTCGAACCCTAGGTGCAATCCACATATTAACGAGCAATCAATCTCACAGGACGTGTTGTTTCAGAGATCTCTGTTAACCAGTTTGAGCATCTCCTTTGTTTTTTCGCTCATTCAAGTAATGGTTTTTTTCCATATTCAGAGATCTCGAGTTGTTTGCATTGGGTACGTTGTAGGGCTCTGTCTTAGGGTACCAATCTCACAGGAGGCGTTTATTCGGCAGCTTATAGGTATGTTTGAACTCGATTTTGATAGATTATAGTTCGATTTTTGTTTGTTTTGTGTGGTTCGTCTGCTAAGTTAAGCAAATTTGCGAACCCGATTTTCTCGGCCACACAGGTAATAGAAGATGCTAACAATCTCGGCTAACCATGGCCGAGATTTAAGTTTAAGGTTAGTTGCACATAAGGTCTCGATTAAGTCTCGATTACATAGTAACGAGAGACACATTGTTGTATCGGTTATCCATAACCGAGATTATGCTTATGTATTATTGTTTTAGGTAGCGTAACGCTGCAATTGCTCTCGGTCACCACATACCGAGAGTAATTCAGAGTGTATAGTTGTGTTAGTCTCGGTGATGTACAACCGATAGTTGACCAATTGTCTCGGTTGTCAATTACAGAGACTTGTTGTTTTATCTCGATTATGCGTCACCGAGATTGTAATTATTTTCTCAAACCTGTTTGACCGAAACTATAAAAATGGAAGATTTGGTTCTTATTTTTTTGAATTTTACTTTTGATTCTGCTCCAAGTGCTTACAGGTTGTAGTCTTATCAGGTATGGCTCATTCGAAAACCCCGGTGACTAGGGAGGATGTTAGTGTTGAGGCGTCGAGGGGTAATCGCGGGCGAGGCGGCCGGAGACCCCCGACTCCATCTTATCGGAAAGAGAAAGAGAAGGTAGATATGAAGGGAAAGGGAAAGACTGATGGGAATCGTGCAAAAAATGTTCAATTGCACGATGAGGGTTCCAACATTGACACGCGTCGACAAAAAGATCTTCTAGTTGCCCGAGGTGAAGATGAGGCTCATGCATCAGAGTCTAGTAGTAGTGACTCATCAGCACCAGCAGACACCACTAGTACTGATCGTAATGTGGGTGGGAGTACTAGTGGTGGAGGTAGCCATAATGAAGGGGAGTCACAAGAGCAATTGGAAATGTGTGCTCATTTCCCCAGTGGTCCTTCAGATGGATCATTGCTGAAGAGCTTTAAAGATCATGTCGCATTAGCGATTTGGAGCAATTAGGTATATAAAGTTTCATTGAATTGAGTACTTAAAAACTTATGGTTTTCATATAACTGATGAGATGTTTTTTATTGTTGTAGGATCGCCCGATACTCAAGTGTATCAATAACGGTGCTCAGATCCAAGAATGGGACTTACAGTCGTGCCACCCTAACACCAAGGGCCTTTAGAGGATTATCCAGCGGTTTGGGTTGAATACACTGATAGACTGCTTATACCGCAAGGCTAACAAGGAGGTTATATATGCCTTTGTGGAGCGGTGGCAGCTGGAGACGAACACATTTCACTTACCATTCGGTGAAATGTCGATCTCCTTGGAGGATGTTTGCATTCTCCTGAAGATTCATGTGACGGGTAAAGTGGTTGCAGTTGAGAACTTTGCGAGGTACACCGAGGAATCTCGCTCGGATGCGATTAAGTGGTGTCCAAACTACTTGGGGTTAGCATTGAAGATGCGAGGATGAAGTGAACATCGCAAGGGGGCTCACAAAGGTGCGAAAATGTTGGTTGAAGAGTCGATGGTGCCCCAAAGTTGGTTCGAGTGACACTACTTATCCCTTGTGGAATGCACAACCAGACATTAGAGGTGGCAAAAATCCGGGGCCGAACACCCATTTCTATAATGATTAAATTTGGTGCCCGGACCCGGTCCCGTTTTTGAAACGGGCAATTTTTTTTTGTCCAGTCCCGTATGTTTGTAAAACATACGGCTCCGTTTTGTCCGCTTTTTATTTTTAAATATGATTAAATATTTTATTTATCAATTATTTAAAAAAAAACCCTCAACTACAACTTACAAGTCTACAAGTCACCAATTACCAAAAAATAAATATTAAATATATTATAAACAATCATCACAAATAATCACAATAAAAACTAAATTACAATCATACATGCATTTTATTTTTCAAAAATATAAAAAAATAATACGTATCAACATAAAAAACTATTATAAAATTTTATTCAAACAATTTAATGTTTCACCAAAAAAATTATACAATTGCACATTTTTCATATAAAACATCATAATTACACATTAATTTTAATTAAAATAAATAAATTAAAATCAATTCACAAATTAAAAATCACATCAAAATTAAAAAATAATGCTTAAGGCATTGAGAAATGCGACATCGAAATGGGCGAGCGGGGAGGCGAGCAACGCAACTAACAAGCAACTGGGCGAGACGAAGGTAAGGCGAAAGCGATGGCGAGGATGGCGATGAAGTCGAGAAGGGGTTGGCGGATCGAGCCGAAAGAAAGAGAGGAAATGAGGACGGTCGGAGAGAGAGAGTTAGGTCGAGGCGGAGGCGGGTGAGGTGTGGTGGCGGTTAGGGATTTGGGTGAGTGGGGGCGGGTGAGGTTGAGGGCGCGGCGGCGCGGCTGTCGAGCTAGGTAGATAGATAGAGAGAGAGACACCTGGAGGGAGAGGGTGACGGCCGACCGCCGCACGGCACGGGTGAGCGGTGAGGCCGCACACCGGAGGGAGAGAGGGTGACGGCCGACCGCCGACCCGCACGAGTGAGAGCGATGAGGCCCAATGCCGGTGAGCCGAGGCCGCACAGAAGTGCCACTGGGGCGACGGCGAGCGCGAGACGGCGAGAGCGCGGCGAGCGCGAGACGACGCGAGTCTGGCGACCGGCTGCCGGGCGCGCGATGGCGAGGGCGGGATAGGCGGAGCGAGATGGTTTGGTGAGAAGGTGAGACAATGAGTGTGAGAGTGAGAGTGATAGTGTGTGTGAAATTAGGTTATGGAGTGTGAAATTACCTATATGCCCTTCAAATTAATCAATAAACGGCACCGTTTTTTAAGAATTTTTGTCCAGTCCAGTCCGTATTTTTAAACGGACAAAAAACATTGTCCGTAGACCCGTATGTTTTTCACAAAAATATTGCTCGGTCCCATTTAAAACGGGTCCTGACAAAACCGGACAAACGGGACTAGGCACATTTTGCCACCTTACCGGACATACTTGTTGTACCTACTTTCTTGCACCATTTTTGCGGATAAGAGTGGATCTCAGGTATCTATTGCGTTGTTGAAGCTTCTAGAAGATTTGGATGACGTGGGAAAGTATGCATAGGGTGCAGCTGCATTAGCGTACTTGTACCGACACTTGGGGTCTGCCACCAGAGTACAAGTTTCTCAGATTGCCGGCTAGCTCACATTACTTGAGGTATATTTTTAAATCAACTTACATTGTTTTCTAAATAATTAGAATTAGGTTTTGCATTTTCCCAATAACTAACGTTGTATGTATTTGCAGGGATGGGTGTACGACCATTTCAAACTCGGGCTCGCCACACCCAATGCAAAGTACATGGACTACGTGCAACCTCGTGACTGTAGATGGATTCAAAAGCACGAGACCATGATGAATATTGACAAGGTTGGGTCCATAAGGAGAACGTTGGACAAGTTGCGGCCAAGTGAGGTGAGTTACTTAGCCAATCTTGTTGGTAAATGTTAAAGTTAGTTTATGTTTACTAATTATGGTTGTTTATGTTTGATTATGTCACTTGAGACCTTATGTTAATTACATGGATAATGGAGTTGTGCACGCGATGACCTTCTATAGTGGCACATTGAAGTACATGGATGTGGTGGAGCCCTACCATCCGGAGAGGATTCTGAGACAGTTTGCCCACGTGCAATCTATACCGGATCCTCCGTACCGCCCATTGGAAGCACATCGAGGCATATATGCACTCAAATACTCTGTCAAGTATGGGTTCCAACAAGACAATTGGGAACGTTGGTGTAACCATTTGTTGGCCCCCGAAGTTCGCGGTGAGAAGGCACAGATCGAGTTTTTGGCTACACTGGACTATCTACCTTGGTTCCTTAAAGTGTCTCACCCAGTGATCGCCAATACGAGCCATGAAGATGAAGACATAGTTGCCACAACCATCGCTAACAATGAGTTATTTGAGGTATTGAATGTGTTTTAAATGTTATGTAGAAGTGTTTGACATTTCATGAAAACTCGTAATTTTTAACATTAACATATTTATTTTTGTTTTCGTCAGCGTAATAGGCGTGCGTTGGACGCGGCACTACGATGGATGGACTCCCCGCCGGAGTTGTGTACGTTCGAGTCTGCGAGGAAAATGGCGAGTGACGTCGTCAATTTCCTTTCGGGGAGGAGTCTCGGTCCTACCACCACCACTACCACTACCACCACCGCAGCCGACACCACCACCACCGCCACCGACACATCAGCCCCTACCCAAGCAGGCTCTAGGCAGTCCCAGCACGATAGCACTTCTACACATTCCACCCCGGCTAATGCTCCACCGCCACCGGTCGATGCTCGCCCCCCCAAAGAGAATGCTTGGCAAAGAATACACTAGGAAGAATTTGAAGAAGCCAAAGCAATGAGGGACTTGTTGAATGTTGGATTATGGAACTTGTATTGTTTTAGTTTTTGTTGGATTATGGAACTTATTGAATGTTGTTTGAATGTGGGACTTGTTTGAATGTAAGGCTTGTATGGTGTGAATTTGTTAAATTTTTTACTGTTGTCTATGTTTTGGTGCTATTGTTTGTATTGAGACTTGTATTGTAATAATTCTGGTTGATAAACATGTTCATTTTGTGATCAAAAAATAGTCTCGGTCCTTCAGGGCCAAGACCGGTATGACAATATCGGTCCCTTAGGACCGAAACTGTTGTTGTACTTACGTATGTCACCGAGTTGTATGTGCAATGTACCAGTTTGGCGAGGTTTCGGTTGGACGTGTCCGAAACGTTCACATAACTCTCGGGTATGTATCTCCGATAGCTTTACATGAGTCTCGTTGACTACTAACCGAGAGTTATGTAGACAACGTAATTTGGCAATGTCTTGGTTGGATGTGAACGAAAATATGGTTCCCAGATCGGTTAGTTGGGGACGAAAATGTTACCATAATCTCGGTAACAACATACCGTGAGGTGACTTAATTGCATGAATTTTATATATTCTCGGTATGTAGTAACCGAGACCATGATGATATTCTCGGTTACAGCATACCGTGAGGTGACCTAATTGCATGAATTTTATATATTCTCGGTATGTAGTAACCGAGACCATGATGACATTCTTGGTTACGTCATATCGTGAGGTGACCTAATTGCATGAATTTTATATATTCTCGGTATGTAGTAACCGAGACCTTGGTGACATTCTTGGTTACGTCCTACCGTGAGGTGACCTAATTGCATGAATATTATATATTCTCGGTATGTAGTAACCGAGACCATGGTGACATTCTCGGTTACGTCATACCGTGAGGTGACCTAATTGCATGAATTTTATATATTCTTGGTATGTAGTAACCGAGACCATTGTGACATTCTTGGTTACGTCATATCGTGAGGTGACCTAATTGCATGAATGTACACCACAAAAAGAAGACCCTGACATTATGCAATACAAAAGGACACATAACTGACTTATTTTCTAACTAGTTCAGAATTTTATATATGTGCCTTAGCCTTTGCCTTGCTCGTCCAAAACTCAATAACACATGTTCTTTGCCAATATTATTGCAATGTAGTAACTAATGACATAAACAATAGCATAAACTTCATAAGGCACCCCCTTAACATACAATCAATGTTCTTAAGGCGAAGTTAAGTCTACTACGGAAGGCGTGCCTAGCTGAGAAGTCATCATCGGCATGATTTCCCGAATTATGATTCCATCACGCCAACATTTGGCGCACTCCTCAGCATACCTTTCCCATGATGGATATAATGATGGAAGCGGTGCATTCGCAATCAACTTCGCCTACAAAATACAAAGTACAATAAAGAATACATTATCAAATATGTCAAAAGTGATAAAAACATCATGTAATGTACAAATTAATGTACGAATGTACCCTAACCCAATGGATGTTCCTATCATTAATCATGCCAATGATAAGTCGACTATCTACCGATGACGGTGGGACATTACGTAGAGGAAGAAATGTCGAGCAACTACCATGCGAGAGGTTTACTAGAATGACATTAAAGGCTGTTGATATTAAGAGGCCCATGTCTGGAAGTGTCAGCCATTCCTCAAAAAGGCACCAACATGATCATCCCGGACAATGCATAGCAGTCTTCACATTCTCGTAACTCGTTCCAAGCACTTCCCGCCAAAGGTTTTCATACCCGATTATCTCATCAAACATCCTTCTACGTACTAACTTCCAACCATCGACATCGAGAAGTCCAAGCCCTGGAGGCAACACACGGATATCCACAATTACCATCGCCCATCACATCAATAGTGCTCTCAACATATGGCAACCAATCCGATTCTATGCAATGAGAATAACCAATCTTAGATACATTTTGGCTCTCCCGACATGTACGACGTATTTTAGGCCCCACTTTATTTTTCTTCTTTCTCGAACTAGATGCCTCTTCTTTCGATAGTACGTACTCAAACCTGCTAGGCAATCTTGTCGTCGAAGTATCTTATTCATCGTGTTTCCTCTTTGATCCTATTTTCTTTCCTCTATTCAGCAAACTTCCAATTGAAGACCCCGGTATCCTTCCCTTTGTCTTTATTTTTGTAGGTGGGACAACTCGCAGTGTAGATGAAGGACGACTAATCTCTCTAAGCTGCTGAATAATCCTAATGCGATCGTCATCGTCAGTGCAAACATGAAACTTTTGCAACACTATTTCAATCTCATCGTTCACATTGTACCCAGCCCGATCCACAGGATTCTCTGGTATCATACTCAACTTTCGCCGGTATACATGAATGTCCTTGAGAGGGATGGGTGAACCAACAAATTTATGGAAGTTTATCTCGTGTGCACAAGGAAGACCATGCGTGGTACGTATCTCACAACCACAACGAGTAGAGTCATGTCCAACATCCTCTCCATGTTCCAATTCATCTCTAATTAACTTAAGCGCCCTTTGAGAGACATAACCACGCAATCGGCGATAAAAACCATCAAAATATTCCTGTTGCACCACATTCGAACTGAGCTCAAATGATGCCTTGATGTTGTTATGTTGGATCCTAAGAAGACCATCAACCACACTCCACAAAGTCTCAATATTTATCTGACTGTTGCCAAGATGTAGCTTCAAAGTGGAATGCGCAGACTTAACCCTCTGTGTCGTTGTTTCCCCAAAGTGCATAATTCGATCTGTCTATGCTGGTACAAATTTCTCCTTGTAGATTTTCACCCATGTGTTATCCAAGTAATCAGTAAGATCCTTCACATGACCGAACTCACAACGCAAGTCATTCATCCTAAGTTCAAATAAGGCCTCCGACTTAACATACAACACGCTCTTCCACCTATCCATGAAACTAGCGAAGCCTTCGTTAGCCCTAAACATCTTATTAATCTTGGCCAATACTACTTTGTTAATGTGCCAAGAGCAAAGAAGGTGAGACGATGATGGAAATACTTCTTCGATGGCACTAATAAGGCCTAACTCCCGATCCGTAACAAACACGCCAAGTTTAGGCCACCCATCTAATATGGATCTCAAGTTCTCAAGTGCCCAAACATAATTTGCATGAGTCTTCGATGATATGAAAGCAAACCCAACTGAGAACGTCAAATGCGTCGAAGTGATGCCAATAATCTCTAATAACGGCATTCGATACCTATTTGTTTTGTAAGTGCAATCCAACAAAAGAACCGACGGGAAACACCGTAGCAACTTAATTGAATCAGGATGTGACCAAAATAAATCAGTGACGATATTCGTATCGGGATGCTCCCTATGCCACGACATCCACTTATTTTTCTCCAATATGTGTAATAGTTGTTGCATACGAGTCCTCCCACCCGCATCCTCAATTCAGAATTTTTGTCGTGCATTATATATTGTCCGCATTGTCGATACGTTTTTTAACATCTCTTTGCTTCAACGTGTTGAGGATATCTCTTGGCTTCACATTACCCTTAGTCATCTGCACCACAACCACCTGCTCACCCTTATCCAATCTTCCTGCAAATGAGTGGCCGTCCAAGTTTTTGGCGGGGTCGCGATTGTGCCTCCCACACATGACAGTGACATACCATAAAGAATCAACATTTTCCTTGATGTTAATAAGGAAATGTCATCCACATTTCTTTGTACCAGTTTGAGTCCTCACCGTTTCCTCTTCTTCTTCAGTTTTTAGTGTCAAAGCAAGTTTTGCCGCTTTGGCTTTCCCTACTCTTTGTGACATTTCCCTAAATGTACCAGACCTCTCACATGCGAGTTTGACCCTTCCTCTGCGCTTAATCCCTCCGGCGTCAGAGTGCTTCGTTACTAACACAAACTTGTTCTCACGACTAATCATTTGAAGCATGAAATAGCCGATTCTCTAGATGGGAATGTCCTACAAGGAGTAAACGCATCCTTGTAGTCTGGAAATAAAGTTGAAACCGACATTAGCTGCAATACATACATTTTAACATTATGACTCAACACCAATACACAACAGATTCACCAAAAAACCCAAAATTCCACATTCTTGGTAGTACAGGTCCGTGACTTGAAACCAACTTTCGTTCACTTGGGACTGAGAGTTATGGAAGAGTCTCGGTATGAAAAAATCGAGACTCTTCCATGTGTTTCGGTCACAACGCATGATCGTGACTTACGGATAAGTCTTGGTGGCTTTTGACCGAGACTTATCTACAAGTCTCGGTACTGCGATGCCGAAACAATCGAGCACGTGCACCTTCGATTGAGAACATGAAAAACCAGAAAAAAACACAATAAATAGCAAAAAAGACCTCTTCTTGTACCTCCTCTTGCACCATTGTAGTACATTCGTCCATTTTAAGCTGAAAACAACTTCGGAATGGTCGAATCTACCAAACACTACAATAAAAAACCAAATCATCAATGTCACTATTTTGAACAAAAAAAATAGTTCATTCGAATCTTGATACGGTTGTAAAACAGTGTTACCTCGCTATCGGATGATGTGAAAACGCAAGAATCGATACACGCCCGGCAAACAAATACGTGGCTTTAGGTTAGAGATGAGAGACCAATGTAGTGGGGTGCCCCAAAATTTGTTTCAAAATGTGTTGTGAGATTGGAGAGAGTTTATATGAAGGGGCAATAGTGTCATTTACATCAAGGTGTAATTTAGAGGAGAGAATGACAAAAAAATGGGTGCCTTCATTAATTGGTGGGGTGCCCATAGCGGCGCTCAAAATGAAAAAGGAAATTTTGGTAATTTTGGACCGAAAGAGCCTTATTAGTAAAGACAATTTTAACCCCAATATAGAACCCACCATCTCACCTGAACTCCTCTCATATCCTCTCTTCCTTCTTCCTCAAACCATCGTGCTGATAAATCTTCAACAAGACTACGTCGACTATAAGAAAATGACTCTTCAAACTCAATTCAATGAATCCTAACCTTAACTCTCTCATCCTCTCTTCCTTCATCCTCAAACCATTATGCCGACAAATCTTCAACAAGACACTATCTACAAAAAGAAATGACTCTTCAAACTCAATTCAATGAATCCTACCTTCTTTCATATTTTTCTGAGTGAAGTTCTAGATTTTGTGTACATACGATGTTTGGTTAATGTCATAACTTCAACTCGTTTTGGCATACAATGGAATCAAAATCGTAATTTGAAGGAAGTCTTAAAGACCTACATGATTTTTTGTGCTTTGGATTCCTCAAACTATCGTGCTGATAAATCTTCAACAAGACTGCGTCGACTATAAGAAAATGACTCTTCAAACTCAATTCAATGAATCCTAACCTTAACTCTCTCGTCCTCTCATCCTTCCTCCTCAAACCATTGTGCCGACAAATCTTCAACAAGACACCATCTACAAAAAGAAATGACTCTCCAAACTTAATTCAATGAATCCTAGCTTCTATCATATTTTTGTGAGTGAAGTTCTTGATTTTGTGTACATACGATGTTTGGTTAATGTCATAACTTCAACTCGTTTTGGCATACAATGGAATCAAAATCGTAATTTGAAGAAAGTCTTAAAGACCTACATGATTTTTTGTGCTTTGGATATAAACTAATTTATGTTGGATAACTTCTTTTTGTCAATTGTTTTAACTCAACGTGCTCAATAGCCATGAAAAGAGTTCCAGTTTGATCTAATCAGAACTCGTGCCTAAAAATTTGGTTAACCTTAATCGATACTATTAATAACGGACAAATAAGTCTGTTATTTTATGCTTTTGTAACTTGTGTTTTTAGGTTATTTATGCATATTTTGCTTCCAATATCACTAATTTCCCTTACTTTTGTGTGTTTGGTAGGTTTGGTGGATGTTTAACTGAATTTGGAGTTTATTTGTAAAATCTTGAAAAATCACCTCATAAGCATGTTGTGTGTGGAAAAGATGGAAATGGTGGATCTTATTTTTGGTCTTATTTTTACAGCATATATACTTGACTATTCTGGAGATTCCACAACGAGAAAAAAGTTCCGAGCAAAAAATTGAATTTTAGTGTGCAATTCCAATTTAGAGCATTCGGCGCAACGTTCGGTGCAACCGTCGTATCTCCTTCATTATAAATCCAAATTAGCTCGAGTTTGCAACGTTGGAAATAAGACTTAGAGCCGTACATTTTTTTTTGTCTCTCACATGTTAGGCTATAGTTATTGTGTCTTAAATGAATCCCAATTTTCGTCATTGTGATTTATATGATTGAGAATGAAATTGAATAAAGTATAACGATAAGAAGTAGTTGTTATGAGCCATAATACTTTTGTGAATTAGAAAATGTTAAAAATTACTTAAAATGTTAAAATCTTGGCTATAATTATTTATAGTTTTGGTTGATGTATATTTATTGTTGAGGATGGTTTGGAAGCTGTTTTTGAGGATTTTGTGGGAGGATTGGCTGAGCTAATAAGAGCCTGAGAGTACATAAGAGATGGTTACGCATCCTATATAACTGAGTAGGAAGTTACATATAGGCTGGGAGATCAACCCCGCATCTTATATAACACGGTCTCAGTTCCTGAAACTTACTCTCGTGAATCACATTAAACATTGTTTTCCATTTATTTAAAACATCACAGTGTACATAGTCTCCCATTCAATCCATAAACTATATGAACTACATATACTAAAATAGTAAGACAACATTGGTAAATGAGTGAATCCGTACTTACCTTAGTCATTACCAAATTCCTAACTTTTTTGGTCATTCACGTTTTCTCGGTGATCTAACACCTATCACAAACCATTTGTGATCAATATAGGTCTAATCCCTTATGTTAAGAACCCCTACGTCAGTCCCTGATACCTCAAGAAATTCTATGTAAAACACAACACAGTTGATGTTTTCTAGGGTGGGAGCGTGCTCCTTCACTTGATGGAGCGCGCTCCACCTACTGGGTTAATTCCATGATGAAGGGAACACGCTCCACCATGTACTCTCGACGATAGTAAACAGGGCAGCAACTACTGTTCTATTACCAAATCACCAAACAACATTAAATATTATCCCAAATCATCAGGGTTGACCTCTAGTAAGGTAACAACCCATTTCCAATCATCAACAATAACAATTCACAGAGATAACATCATCAACCAACAAATCGAACTTAAAACTCAAAACTCGACTTACCATGATGATGATCTTTGATTTAACAGTAGTTTGATCTCCTCAATTCCACATTGAAACAACTCTCTCGATCAATTCCCTCAAGATCAGATCATCAGAATCCTCAGCTACTTGATTCTCTCTCTATCTCGAATGATCGAATGAACTGAGGATAAGTTTGATGATTTTGGATTTATATATATATATATATATCGAGATAAGCATCGCATTATCTCGAAGCTAATCAATTCATTGATGTGTTAAAATGACACTCCTTAAAGTAACACGCATTTTGACACTATCAACACTTACGCTCATCTCGAGGTTTCTAACAATCCATATAATTCAAACCAAACTTATAGTTTTACTATATATATTTATATATTAAATATATATAAATATATATACTTCGTGTATTTCTTGCCAATAAATTCGCCGAACATGCCTACGAGTGTTCTCGAGTGTGCACATTCATTTCACGGCTCTCTCGTTGCACTTGATGTACCGACAACTTATTGTTTATTTATTTATTTTTCAATTATATGCTTGTATATAAATTCCCTTTTATACTACAACCTATAAAATTCATTAAGCATTCCAAACAAACACAAACCATCATACAAACCTACGCACACGCTAATCAAGGTACGTTGGACTTAATCACCTCACCAAATGTCTCAGATCGAATGAAAGAAACCCATGAATGAAAGAAACCCTGCCCAAACATCTCTAAAGAGGACAACCGTGACAAAGACTTAAGTCCCCGTCGAACATCTCTCAACCTAGCGAGTCTCACGGGAAATAGTCACCACGTAACCCCGACATGGGCAATAAAAAAAAACAGCGCAGGTAGCTAGCCCTGGAGTGTGAGTTCGTGCTATACCCGACCCCCTCGATAAACGCACATACACACGTGGGAGTAGATGAGCAATAAATAACACGATAGAATAGCTGAAATTTAAAATAAATCAAGCGCTATAAATGAATTCTAACTAATTTTCAATGGGTTTACTTACTTCAAGCAATCGCAATTAACCTTCCAAATTGTCATGCTCGCGCCTCGAGATGCGCACTCTACACTCGACAATGGTCTCCTAAGGCTATGGTGTCCAAATGTATCGTTTTAAATGTTTTTAGTGACATTAAGTAAATTTATAATGTGCAAAAAAAATTAAAATTTTATTCTAAATTTCTAGTGGTGACATGTTTTATGAGTTATATAAGGGTGCAAAACACCTGAAAAACGTCAAAACTCGATTTTCTACCATTTTTTCCAAATTTTTATATTTAATATATTTTCTATTTTTTTGGATTTTTCTATAAATTTTTTTTTATCATTTTATCACTTTTTCTGTAATTTATTTTTATTCAAAATTGTATTTAAATTTATTTTAATTATTTAATGGGGGTTGGGCCCCTGAACCGAGCCCGGTTTTGCCCAGCCCAGGGATTCGCACCATTTCGTCCATGTGACTTTTTTTTAATAAATTTTGGGGTGGGGCTCAGCTTGGCCCAGCTTCAATCCAATGAGCAAAGGTAGCCCAAGGCTCCCCCCTCGTATTCTCTAAAGACGTATATGGTTCACCTCAATTTCTTTTTTTTTTTTTTTGAAACAACAAACATCAATAACAACAACAACAACATTAACAACACAATAACACCCATACCAACACCAACACCATCACATTAAACCCATTTTCATGAAAAACCCAAACTATAACACAAAATTTCATGAAGTTTATGAGCAAAAGAAAAATGAGAAAACCTTACCCAGGTTAAATCTTCAAGAACCCTTGCAACTCCTCTTCAATTCTAGCCACACTAGTCTTGCTCACTTTTTTTTCTCGAACTTAGAACAAAAACTTGGGATTTCTTGATTGCATGGAAGAGAAGCACATCTAGCCTTTTTTATATGTGAGAGATAGAGTGTGGGGGTGAGAGAAATTGGTGATGAACCATGTTTTAAGGAGGTTAGGTAGATTATGTGTCACTCCACCATGGGGGGAGAGAGTGGTGTGGTGTGGTGTGGTGTGTGTTCTTTAAACCCTTTTACTACCTATACACTCGTGTTACGTGCATCATGTGGCATCGTACATTCTCATTACAATACGTACAACGCGACAAATGGCATCCTAATACTAGTGCGACATGAATTATTGAATAATTATACAACAAATTAACACACATCACATAAAATAGTCGTTAATTACCTTACCAAGCGTGCCCTAGATTTGTCGGCGGTGTCCACGTGGGTCCGAGCTTTGGGTCTTAATCTAAAAATAAAAATTAAGTTAATTATTAATTTGCAAGTCGTTACACAAAGTCAATGAGATGAAACCCAAAAACGTTACTTTAGAACAAGTCAAGCTAAAAGCTTTTCCTTTCGACTTAAAGATCAAACTCAAGATTGGTTGTTCTATCTTCCTCAAAATTCAATTACTACTTGGAGTCAAATGTTAGAAACTTTCTTATATCAATATATGCATGCAAGAAAGATAAGTTCCTATAAAACAAATCACAGTTGCAAAGATGAAAGATTAAGAAAATTTTAATGAGTTTTTGGATATATTTCAAAGACTGATTTCTTTTTCTCCACAACGTGGATATACTGAAAAATCATTATTGAAGTATTTCTTTAAAGGACTTAATCACTTTGAAAAAAATACCATTAGACACTGTTTGTGGTGGATCTTTATTTGAAACAACACCAACACTAACATGAGAGGCTATTAACAAAATGACAAAATAATCTAAGCAATATGGTGAAAAGAATGAAACCATAAAGAGTAAACTTTATGAAACCAATAATAGACAAATAAACCCTTATAAGGATAAATTTAATGAGTTAACACGTATGGTTAAGTTATCATTGAAAGACATAGCAACTCAAGTTAAACCATGTGGGTTATGCAATGAAGTTACACATCCTACGGATGCGTGTCCTACTTTACATGAATAAAATACTGAAAATGTTAATGTAGTAATGAATCAGTTTTCGAGACCCCAATAAATCAATATAATACTAGTTATAACAATAGTTATTATACATGAATCTTAGCTATGGCCCACAAAACCAAAACTATATAACTTATAGCCCACGAGCGTAAACACAATATACACCAATTCAGCAACCGTAACAAATTGCTCAACATATGCAACCAAACTTTAGAGCAACTCTTGAATGATTTTATGACCCAAAGTCATCAAAATTTTACACTGATTTCTCAAAATCAATTTAAGACTGATACTTCCATCATTGCATTGAAAAATCAATTAAGTCAGATGAATTTGCAAATCAATAAATTGAGTAATCAAAGTAGCACTTACTCAACTTGTAACTACTAATCAGACACGAGTGAATGCTTTGTTTTATGAATATAAGGAAGAGACACACATACCTGATAAGATACCTAAAAAGGTTAAAAGAGAAAAAATACAAAAAATAATAGAAGAAAAAGAAAAAGAAGTGATGATGGCCAATGTCATTCCCACTAAAGAATGGATGGTTGAACAATTAAGGCTTACACCTTAACCTGAAATGACTATACCCATGGTACTTAGAGAAAGTAAAATCTTATAAAAGATCTTTAAAATTTTTTGAGGAAGTAATAATTGAGAATGTAAACAAAGAAAAGATTTTTCATAACCTGGCGCAAGAGGTGTATTCTACTTTTTCCATTCCACAACAATTACCTATTGCTAGGAAGGAAGAGGAGAATGAAAACATCGTTGAAGTGTTTCAGAAAGTAGAAATTAATAAACCTTTAATGGAATCGATCATGCAATTATCTAAGTATGATGAAGTTTTGAAGGAATTTACTTAGTTAAAAGAAAAACTTTTAGAAGAATCTAATGAAAACTTAGGAGAAAAAATGTAAGCCTTGATAAAGAAGAAAATACTAAAGAAATATTCCGATCCAGGAATGTTTGGGATTCTCATAACAATAGCGACTACTTTTATTGATTTTGCTATGTATGATATAGGTGCATCAATTAACGTGATGTCCCTTTCGTGAATCATTAAAAATAGGTTTGTTGATAAATACACCTATCAATCTTAATTTAATTAATAGGAAAATAGTTAAACCAAACAGGTTGTTAGAAGATGTTTTAATAAAAGTAAATGGCTTAGTATTTCCATTAGGCTTTTATGTCGTGAAAATCGGAGATTCAATATCACCTAACTCTCCACCTATAATGTTAGGGAGACCTTTCCTTAAAATTGCTTAGACTAATTTAGATATTTCAAAGGTACTTGTAACGACCCTAAAATCCCAACCCACGATACGTGGCTTTTCAGGACCTAACGTGGACTTGGAATGATGTGACGACCTCGGTTAACCCTAAGGAGTCGACAACGTGGTATAGTAAGTTTTCTTCGATAATTTTAGTACATATATGTAATCAACATGCAATTATTTAATTATTTGAATCATCGATTTTCGTGTGAGGTTCGCCTAGGTATATGTGCATTGTGAGTATCGATAGATCGGGACTTGAGATTATAAGATGTTTTAAAGGTATTAAGGGACTATGTAGACTAGTTAAAAGCCTAAGCTACAACAACAACATAGCCTCAGTACCAAATTAACTGGGGGCGGCTACATGGATCAGACTTTTCCATTGTGCTCGATTAAGTGCAATTGATGGTGAGCTTTTCGAACCATTCAAACCCCTCCTAATTAATGCATCCCTAGTTAAAAGCCTAAGCTAAGCTATTAAAATTAAATGTTTCCTAAGATACGTAATCAATAAGTCTATTTAATTAGAAAGACTAAGTCAAATAAAATAATTGATTCAATATATCAAGGTTTTGGTTATATGACTTAAATTATTGATAAGCTTAATGTATGTAAATGAGAGATCATCAATACCTAAGTTGTTTGGGGTTTTTCATGTTTATTGGATATACATAAAAAATGAACATGTCGGGCTTGTACAATAATTTTCCTTTTTATATTATACTTTAATTATTTTGTAGTAACGGTGCAATGGCCCAAAATTTACTAATAGTAAATTAGTCCCTAATCAGGGTTACTGACTCGTGACATGACTCGAGAGCAGGTATATGATCCCAATACTCGACTTGAAGATTGAGAAATATATTATTTTTGAGTGATGCATTGTGGAGGCCCCAAATTATAGGTTGCCTTGCTACCCGCCACGTCGTATCCCACGTTACCAAGCCTTTCCACGTCATGACCCGCTTATCCTTGACGTTCCGCGACCTACCTGGTTACTTACACTTTTCCATTTAATCCTAGCTTAGCTAATTAATTTCCATATAATTATTAATGATTTCATTAGCTCGTTAATCAGTTTATCAAGTTATAATGAAATTTTACAGTGAAAGTCTTAATTTAAGTAAGTGATGCGAAACATGATTTTTAGTGTGTTAAGTAGGATTTAGTTAATTATTTAATAAAGTAATTGATGATTTGAGGCTTATTTAGGGTATTTTTGGGTGTATTACGTTCAAGGGACAACGAGACTAGGCGGCAAGCAGATAAAGTGAAGAAATGAAGAAGAAAAATGAAGCTGCTGGACCTGGCGCCGCACGGGCACCATGGCGCCGCCACAACGCCGAATCCAGAGAGTGTAAAATATCCTAGTGATGTGCGGGCGCCACAGCGCCACCACGACACCAGGTCGAGTTTTGTTGCACATTACTGGCGCTGTGTGGGCGCCATAGTGCCGCTACAGCACCACAACCAAAAAATCGGGTTTTACATATTTTTAGGGTTTTAAACGTATTTTAGTTGGACCAAAATACCTCTCTATATATAAAGTTAAGAGAGATAAGGAGAATCATCTTTTCCTTGGGAGAACCAAGAAGAACGTGTGAAGATTGAAGAAGAGTGATAAAAAAATCTTGGATTCTATATTCATTGTAGGTTTGATTTCATGTTTTCTTGCTTTCTAATCATGAATTGTGATGAATTGAACCCACTTATGGGGTAATCTCTTTTGTTCTAGGGATCTTTGGATCCTAAATTGGATTCTTTTGATTTCAATGTAATTATATTTGTCCATTCAATTTAATGTTTTGATTTGTGTTTTCTTGTGTGCTATGCTATACTTACCTTGATCAAGTAAGTGTAGATCCAAGGGTTTGAGAGTCACCATGACCATTGGGGCTTTTGAACCCGAAATTGTGGAAACACAACCCTAGAATATATGGCATATTGACCTATGGTCATTGACTAGGGAGGCAATTGAATTTGGTTTTTAATGCAGTATCTCACTTAAGCTATTCACACTGACCGGCGGAGTCCGAGTGAGATGTTAGAATCTCCATCATCGAGAACTCGGGACGGAGTGAATTGTAGGAAATTCGCCTATCATTACATGAATTGGGAGACTTTATAATTAAATTTGATTCGAAGGATACAATTTGGGTGAATTAGATTTCCTAGGATATTCTCTCCATTGCTTAAGACCTACTTTAATTACTTGCAATTAGTTAGTTTAAATTAATTAATAGTTTGTTTTTACAAAACCCAACATTTAAGTGTCTAACTCGATTTCTTAATTAGACTAAATATTAGCACATAACCGTCCTTGTGGATACGATACACCTGACACCAACATGAGTTGGTGCCATTATTACTTTAACGTTTGCCATTCACTTGTGGCCGCTGTCAAGTTTTTGACGCCGTTGCCGGGGACGGTAGCTAATTTAGTTTGAATAAGATAGTTTGTTTAGGATTTTTATTTTTAGCAATATTTGTTTATTCTTTTTGTTTAATTTCAATAACAATCTACACTTGATCTTCTCTTCACTTTTGTTTTAGGTTTTGTGTCTATGCAAAACGAAGAAGAGATCGAAGTGGAAGATAACGACTCGAGCTTGATTTACTTTTCCTTAATTATATTGAGGATAGGCAGGAGCAACAACAAGAAGAGGTTAATAATACGGATGTGAACCAAGGACAAGAGGAGAGGCAACGACCTTTTTGGGATTACTTCAAACCGGACGTTCAAGTAACGTATAATGGTGTGATGAGGATTCCGGTGAACAATCGTCCATTTGAGCTCAAACTAGGATTGATTAATTTGGTGCAAAATAATCTTTTCAATGGTTTTCCTAACGAAGATCCAGTAGCACATGTGGAAATGTTCTTGGAGAAGTGCGACACGGTTCACATAAGTCAAGTCCCAAAAGAAAACATTAGGATGCGCCTTTTTCCTTTTATGCTAGCTAGGAAAGCAAATGCATGGTTTCACGGGCTTAATCAGGGAAGCCTTACTTCTTGGGATGATATTAATGAAAGATTCCTTCAAAAGTTTTTCCCTCCAGTGAAGGTGGCAGAACAAAAGCAAAAAATAAACTCTTTCAGGCAAGATGAGACATAATCATTAGGAGAAGCTTGGGAAAGATTGAAAGAGTTGTTGAGGAAGTGTCCAGGGCACGGATTAAAGAAATGGGCTCAATTGCAAATTTTCTACTATGGCATGACTCCGAACAAAAGGACTTTAGTTAATACGGCGTCAGGAGGTACCTTGCTCTCTAAAAGCGAGGACGATGCATGTGAGTTACTTGAGATGATGCTTATGAATTCCTTTGTGCAACAAAGAGCACAAACATCATCAAAGAAGGCACCGGGAAGGTTTGAGGTTGATACGCAACAACGATAATGGCTTAATTATCAAACTTGTCCAATCAGATGGCTAAGCTTCAACAAGGACAGGCTAATCAACAACCACAAAATCCTCAGCCTGTGCATCAAATGTCTTTGGTGGCCAACCTATTGGATCAAACACCTCAAATTGAGGAATATGAGGAAGTGAATTACCTGAACAATCAAAATTACGGGAACAACTTTAGGCCAAGGGCCCCAGCTCCACAACGATATTATCAGGGAATCAATTCCAACTCAAATTTGTCGTATGGAAATCCAAATAATGCATTGCAAGTAACTCCACCGGGTTTTGGGAACCAAATGCAACAACGACAAATTCTGCCAAAAAACAAGCCTCTTTCAAAGCCATTGAACAATATTTGAAGGCTATGGATATTAATAATACCCAAAGGTTTGATAAGAATGAAAAAGAGATGGAGGGAGTAAAGCACACTGTGGACGAAATGAAATAAACTTTGAAAAGAATGGAAGATGAGAGAACTCAATCAATGAAGAACATAGAGCGACAGATTGGGAAGTTAGCGATAGCTTTGGATTCTCGTCAGGAGGGCCAATTCTTAAGTAATACGGTTGTGAATCCGAGGGAGAATGTAAACACAGTGCATTTAAGAAGTGGTAAGACATTACCTGAGCCAGTTCAGAAGAAGCCAGTGGAAAAGAAATAGACTGAGGTGATTGCAATTGAGCGGGGTGATGAGCATAATGAGTCTGAACGTGATGAATCTGAGGCAACTAAGAAAGGTGATAAAATTAAGCAACATGGTTTACATAATGATGATATAGCTGAGAGATCTGAGGCAGGCAAAAAGGACAACAATGTTGAGAAGGGTAGTTCAACAAAGCGGGAGGTAGTGCCTTGCAGGATTACATTTCCAGATAACCCTCCCGTTATTACTCCACCACTACGTTATCCTCAGAAGTTCAAGAAACAGAAAAATCATGAACAATTCAAAAAGTTTCTTGATATGTTCAAGAAGTTGCAAGTGAATATTCCTTTTGCTGATGCTCTCGAGCAAATGTCGCATTACATTAGGTTTTTAAAAGACATCATTGCTCAAAAATGAAGATTGAGGAATTTGAGACAGTGAACTTGACTGAGGAGTGCAATGTCATCCTTCAACGAAAGCTCCCACAGAAATTAAAGGATCCCTGAAGCTTCACCATACCGTGTACTATTGGAATTTGTCTATTTGATAGGGTGTTGTGTGATCTTGGAGCCAGTATTAATTTGATGCCCTTAACTGTCTTCAAAAAGTTAGGTTAAGGGGAGGTCAAACATGTGAACATGATATTGCAATTGGCGGATCACTCCTTTTCTTATCCTGAAGGTGTGATCGAGGATGTATTAGTGAAAGTGGATAAATTTATCTTCCCGGTCGACTTTGTCGTACTAGACATAGATGATGATGATGAAGTTCCCTTAATTTTAGGGAGACCATTTTTGGCAACCGCTAGAGCTCTCATTGATGTGCAAGAGGGAGAGTTGAGACTACGAGTGAATGATGAAGTAGTGTTGTTCAATATCTACAATACTATGAAGTTCCATAATGCAATTGAACAATGCAAGAACATAGAAATGGTGGATAGAGTTTCAGAGTGTGTAATTGAGCTATCTCGAGAGCTAGCACCGGAGGATCCCTTGGAGAGATGTTTAGTGCAAAGCATCACCGCGACCCCCACTTATGACTGTATACTTCATGAGACAGAGGAAGATTTGGCAGATTTGAAGTCAGTAAAATTCCACCAACCATTTGAGTAATTAGAACTTGAGCCTGAAAGTGCAGTCATTGAACCAAGTCTTTAATTGAACCCTCTGCCTGAGCATTTGCGTTACTTATATTTGGGGGACGAGTCTTCATATCAAGTGATTATATCTTCTTTGTTGACCAAGTTAAAGGAAGAGAAGCTTCTTCGTGTGTTACGTGAGCATAAATCGGCTTTGGGGTGGATTATCAAGGACATTAAAGGAATTGGCCTATCAATTTGTATGCATAAAACTTTGATGGAGGAAGAGCATAAGCAATCTGTGGAACCTCAGCGTCGCTTGAATCCAGTAATGAAAAAAGTGGTGAAGAAAGAAATTTTACAGTGGTTAAATGCAGGAATCATATATGCCATTTTCGATAGTTCATGGGTTTCAAAAGTGCATGCTGTCCCTAAAAAAGGGGGTATGATTGTAGTTCAGAATGAGGAAGGAGAGACATTGCAGACGAGAACGATGACAGGATGACGTGTTTGCATCGACTACCTAAAGCTGAACAAGGCAACACGAAAGGATCATTTCCCATTGCCATTTATTGATCAGATGCTTGATAGACTAGCTGGATTTGATTATTATTATTTCCTTGATGGGTACTCAGGCTATAATCAGATTGCCATAGCACAGGAAGATCAGGAGAATACTACTTTCACTTGTCCATATGGTACTTTCGCGTTTCGGAGAATGCCTTTTGGTCTTTGCAATGCACCCGCGACATTTCAACGGTGTATGATGACAATTTTCTCAGATATGGTGGAAGACATAATGGAAGTTTTCATGGATGATATCTCGGTTTTTGGGGCATCTTTTGACTTGTGTTTGCATAATCCATCTTTAGTGCTGAAAAGATGTCAAGACATTAACTTGGTGTTGAATTGAGAAAAATGCCACTTTATGGTCCGTGAAAGGATTGTTATTGGTCATCGGGTATCATCTAAGGGGTTGGAGGTGGATCGCGCAAAGATAGTTGCAACTGAGAAACTTTTAGTGCCTCAGAATGTCAAAGATATTCGTAGCTTCTTAGGGCATGTCGGGTTCTACCGTTGTTTTATTTGAGATTTCTCGAAAATCATGAAACCTACCTTTGTGTGGGTTGCTTGAAAAATATGTTCCTTTGTTGATGACTGATGAGTGTGTGAAGGCCTTTCACATTTTGAAAACGGCATTGATTTCGGCGCTTATTATGGTTATCCCCGATTGGGAGTCCAATTTTGAAATAATGTGCAATGCAAGTTATTTCGCTCTAGGGGCTTTTTTGGGTCAAAGGAGAGATAAGCTCTTCCATGGTATTTATTATGCGAGCAAAACATTGTATCTGACTCAGCAGAACTACACTACCACTGAGAAAGAACCGTTGGCCGTAGTGTTTGCATGGGACAAATTTCGGCCGTATATTGTGTGTTCTAAAGTAACAGTGTTCACGGATCACTCAGCCATTCATTACTTGTTTGCCAAGAAAGATGCAAAGCCGCGGTTGATTCGATGAGTTCTTTTGTTGCAAGAATTCGACCTCGAAATCAAGGATAAGAAAGGCAATGAGAATGTGGTGGCTGATCACCTCTCACGTCTACCGCATCAAGAGGCGGATACTAAGAAGCCGATCCATGACATTTTTCCTGATGAGTAACCTTTTAGAGTGGACGTTCAATGAGATGTACCATGGTTCGCAGATTTCGTGAACTACTTGGCTTGTCGAGTTTTGCCTCCCGATTTGAGTCCCTACGCATAAAAGAAATTTTTGAGTGATGTGAAGCATTATCCATGGGATGAGCCTTATTTGTTTCGGCAGTGCAATGACGGGCTGGTACAACGATGTGTTCCCGAAGATGAGTTTATGAGAATTTTAGAGGGCTGCCACTCTTCTCCGTTCGGTGGTCATTTTGGCGTTCAACATACAACATCAAAGGTGCTTTAAAGTGGCTTCTATTGGCCGAGTCTTTTCAAAGGCACATACATCTATGTGAAGACTTGCAACGAATGTCAACGGACCGAAAATATTTCCCGACGACAAGAATTTCCTTAAACTACTTTTCAAGAGGTAGAATTGTTTGATGTATGGGGGATTTGTTTTATGGGTTCTTTCCCAATGTCTCATGGGAAGCAATACATCCTTGTTGCTGTTGATTATGTTTCGAAGTGGGTCGAGGCCATGGCGACGGCGAAGAATGATGCAAAAGTTGTTATTGATTTCTTGAAAAAGAACATCTTTTGTCGATTTGGGACACCTCGAGCTTTGATAAGTGATGAAGGGACACATTTTTGCAATAGAGCATTAGATACGGTGCTCCGCAAGTATGGCGTGCGACACAAGACATCATTGGCCTACCATCCTCAAACTAATGGCCAAGCCGAAGTGAGTAATTGGGAGGTGAAACAAATTTTGGAAAAGAGCATAAATTCTTGTCGTAAGAATTGGGCATTACACCTTGATGAAGCACTGTGGGCATATCGAACGACGTTCAAAATGCCAATTGGGATGTCTCCATATAGATTAGTTTATGGGAAGGCATGTCATCTACCGGTTGAGATGGAGCACATGGCATATTGGGCATTGAAGAAGTTAAATTTCGATATCAAAGCCGCTGGTGATGCACGATTACTTGAATTGATGGAGTTGGATGAATTTCGCTTCCATGCATAACGCCAAGTTGTATAAAGAGCGAACGAAGAGGTGACATGATCAAATTATTGAGCACAGAACTTTCGAGCTGGGACAATTGGTATTACTCTACAATTCACAGCTCAAGCTATTTCTGGGTAAGCCGAAGTCACGGTGGTATGGACCGTACAAGGTCGTGCAAACTTGGGCATATGGAGTGGTGGAGCTTCAAAGTTATGATGGAAAGACATTTAAAGTCAACACTCAACGAGTGAAGCTTTATTACGGTTCAAACGTGCGGCAAAGCGAGTTTGCCGCTACCGACAAATAGTGCTAGCGAAAGGCGTCTAGCTAACGACGTAAAATTTAGCGCTACTAGGAGGCACCATAGAGTTATCTTTTTATTTTTTTAGAATTTTAGTTGTCATACGATTGGATTTGTTTGCAAGACTAATTGGGTGTATTTACATGATTTCAGGTTGTTCTCCATTTGTCGAGTGATTTTTCATCGAAGTGGACGATTTCGAAACAACCAATAGAGGGAATGGTTGAGCGCGTCGCCGTTAGCTCGTGCATTGAATTCAATCGTTATTTAGTTTGATTCTTTTCGATTGATGAATTGTGTTTCAAACAATTGTTAATTGGTGTTTGTGTGATTCCATAATGATTGCATGGGGTTTATCATCCGTTGGGGTTAAAAATTGTTTGATTTTGTCGAAATAGTATCTCTTCACCACGACACCGACCAGCGCAACATTGTTATGTTCCTGGACCTGGCGATGTGCTGGCGCCACGGCGTCGTGGCGCTAGCTGCCAGACTAGAACATTGCCTAATCAGGGCGCTAGGCGGCGCCATATAAAGTCTATAAAGGCTTGTGCATTTTTTCTCTCCTCTCCCACATCCCACCCCTCTCCTAGCCGACCCTAACTCCCTCCCCATACACTTAACCTCTCTCCACCATCACCAATCTCTCCTACACTTCTCCAAATCAACCCACACTAATAGGTGGACATTATATCTATTTGATTTCTACTCCTTTTGGTCTTCCATTGTGGGTGTTTTTTAGTTGTTGTTTCAACCTCTACAAGGTATGCATTCCAACTATTTTTACACTTTCTTTTGATTCAATTATTACATGATTTATTGAAGTTTAGTTGGATTATCATGTGCTCTTGTGTTGGAGTTGTTTTTGTGCACTAAGTTGGGATATTTAGTTTTGTTCTACCCTTGCGTTCAAGGTGTTTGAATAAATGCCTTAATGGATTTTTATTGATCAATCCATCTACATTGTTTCTCCTTGGCATTTTATATCTTTGTGTGGGTATGCCTATTGTGTTTAAATTGATTGGTTCCCTTGTTGCATATTGTTCATTCTTGTGGTTGTGTGTTAATTTTTCATGATCATGTTGGTGTTTATTAAATAGTTTTTTACCACTAGTGACTTTGCACCGGTATTTGCATGGGTAGTATGTCCATGAATTAAAATTTTGTTTGTTACGACTTTACACCATGCATTTTCACTTAAGTTTGGGGGGTCGTTGTGCTCTATTTGATATTTTTGCCCCTACTTTATGTGCATGTCTTTTACAAGCATAATATGTTTTTCTATCATAATCATAGTTGGACTTACTGATTTTATTTTCTTTTCAGGATGAGTACCTCACGTGCATCTCGGTCTAAACTTCCGACTGTCCAACCCCCACGTTCTACTCGTCCGGTGGTTGTTTCAACTTCTGACTCTGACTTTGATGACACTGCCATTGAATATTACCAGGATAAAGGGGTCGAGGCTCGTTACAAAAAGTACACCTCCTTAACGATAAAACCTGAGCGCATATTTACAGTGTCCAATAAGTACAAAAATCATATTTTGGACATTGTGGAACATCATGGTTGGTGTACTGTAGCAATTGGGCGAAACATTGATAAGGCCGTGATATCTAGTGAACTCACCATGGAATTTAATGGAAATGGATACCACCAATGTCCTAACCAGAAGGTATGGGTGAGGGGCGTCGATGTCTGTATTACTGGTGTATATGTAAACAGAGCTCTGGGTTTAACATGGGACCCGACCAAATCTTACTTTCCATGGTCCCCTAAAGATTACACCCCATCAACAAATAGTTGATATTATTTGTGTTTCGGGGCGCGCCGTGTGGAAAATAGTAAGGATGGCCTTCATTATCAATAATTGGCTACCGAAAATTTGAGGCGATCCACCAGAGGTTGGCTCCACTTTATTTGTTCTACCTTAATGCCCACGGGGAATACTAGCGAGATCACACTGGAGCGCGTTACTCTATTAGCGCATATCTTAGCTGGTGATGATGTCGACTTTGGTGAGGTAGTCTCCCGTTCTTTGACGAGTTTTCTTCGTGGGCCGCCTTTAAAGGTGCTGTATCATCCTTGGATTATAACTCGCTTGTGCAAGCATCAGACTGTCCATTTTCACAGTAATGAGTACACATTGAGGTTGAACCCCATATCCGATGCTACATTACGACAATATGGGTCACCTCCGGGTTATGTTGATTCAGATGATGACCTTAAAGAGCAACAGCCTGGACCTGAGAGATGACCACGGCGACGTTCGCGTAGGCAAGCACCATCACCGGCACCACACATTGAACATGGCGGAGATGACCCTTAACCAGTGGCATTGATTCCCCACGACCACCAGCAATAACAGCACACTCCAGGATCGTTATTCTCGCATATTGGAGGAAATGCAATGTGATCAACATCTTATGCATCAACAACAACGTTCATTTTAGCAGGCAACTGCTATGCATTTGGAGGGGATGGCACGCTACCAGCGGTACATGTTTCGCCATCCCACAGATCGTAAGTACCCGTTTCCACCTTTGGCTATTTACTTTGATGACGCTGGCGAGCACGGTGCGAGAGACAATTTCCCGTCTTTATCTGAGGATTGATCTCACTCTTCATTGATGCACTACTTTTTTTTAAATCAGGGGAGTTTTTGCTTTCACATCATATCTTAATTGTTTTTATTTTGTTTTTATTCTTTTTGCTATTTTTTAAAAAAACTCGTGTCCTTTTTCATGCATGCCGACTATCATGTTTCATTTTAGCAGTATTTAGAGTTCATTGAGGGCATTGATCATCTTAAGTTTGGGGGTATTTCATGTTTATTCTGCAAGTATGTATATGTCACTTCGAGATATTATTTTAATTTTCTTTCCCTATGTGACTGACAACCTATGATATACTATTGATCAAACCAATGAGACAATATACCTGAGGAAGAGTAAAGGGCATATACTTAAGTGTTTAGCTTGGCTAGATCAGAGTTTCTCCGGAGATGTCCGGTGTAGGGAAGGACTTATGCCAATGCAAAAAGGGATAAACTTAAAGTATGCGAGCTTTAATGAGGATTCGGGGATTCTAGAACTTATTCTAGAGCCACTTGAGACGATAAATTCTGAACTAAAAGGATTGAGGAGAGGAGTTAGGCCATGTTTGAATGCTTTACACAATATCTTATACTTCCCTCCTATACATTACATCGCTAGTTACCTCATTGAGCCTTGATTACTATGAATTTTTGACACTCTTCAGTGTCCCGAGCTAAAAAAGCCTTAGCCTAACTAAAAGTTAGATTGATGAGAAACCCTTATCTATGAAGAGCTTGTAAATTTTGAGTGAAAAAAATATCAACCCAAAAAAGGGGAGTATCAAAAGAGAATGAATAAATCCACCAAATAAAGTTCGAAGAAAAAGAAAAATATGGACTGGTGTGATGAAAAAGAAGAGTTATGAGTGAACTTCTAAGTGAATGTTAGTGATTTATTTTTTTGAGAGTTTATTCTTGTTGAGAGCTCTATGTATGTAAGGAAAGGGCTTATGTATTATATCTAACTTTGTTTGAGCTTAAAAATCCACTTTTTGATATAACGATTCATGACCCCATTACAACCTATCAAAGACCTAAGAACTCTTGTCCTTTTAAGTTTGATGATAGTGGAGAGTGGAGCGAAAAATAAGCTTATGGAATCTGATAGAAGTTGATGCTTTAATGAAGAATTATTGATGTTTCAAATCCTTTTGGTGAACTCTCTTAAGTAGTGGAGGCTAGAGTTTCATAACTGCACTTGGGTTGTTGAAAGTGAGATCTTGTGAAAGTCGGGTTGAAAGGCTGGGTTCGTGGGTAATTGAAAATCTTTGGGTTGAGTCAATATATGGTTTGAATATGAGATTGGAAAACGCCACTAAGGTAAGTTGAGAAATGAGAATTATAAAATGTGAAAATAAATTTGTGTTCGCGTACTTGATATTTTCCAACTATGGATGATGCTTTTGATGTTTATTTTGTTGGTTTAAAGTAAATCGCATCTCTTGTTGTGTAATTCTTTCCTAGAGACTAGGAAAATCTTAAGTTTGGGGGTGTGCTGCGAAGCATGATTTTGAGTGTGTTAAGTAGGATTTAGTTAATTATTTAATAAAGTAATTGATGATTTGAGGCTTATTTAGTGTATTTTGGGGTGTATTAGGTTCAAGGGACAACGAGACTAAGCGGCAAGCGGATAAAGTGAAGAAATGAAGAAAAAAAATGAAGTTGTTGGACCTGGCGCTGCACGGGCGCCATGACGCCGCCACAATGCCGAATCCAGAGAGTGTAAAATATCCTGGCGCTGTGCGGGCGCCACAGCGCCACCACAGTGCCAGGTCGAGTTTCGTTGCACATTACTGGCACTGTGTGGGCGTCATAGCGCCGCCACAGCCAGAAAATCCGAGTTTTACATATTTTTAGGGTTTTAAACGTATTTTAGTTGGACCAAAATACCTATATATATATATAGTTAAGAGAGATAAGGAGAATCATCTTTTGCTTGGGAGAACCAAGAAGAACGTGTGAAGATTGAAGAAAAGTGATCAAAAATCTTGGATTCGATATTCATTGTAGGTTTGATTTCATGTTTTTTTGCTTTCTAATCATGAATTATGATGAATTGAACCCACTTATGGGGCAATCTCTTTTGTTCTAAGGATCTTTGGATCCCAAATTGGATTCTTTTGATTTCAATGTGATTATATTTGTCATTTCAATTTAATGTTTTGATTTGCGTGTTCTTGTGTGCTATGCTATAATTGCCTTGATCAAATAAGTGTAGATCTAAGGGTTTGAGAGTCACCATGACCATTGGGGCTTTTGAACTCGGAATTGTGGAAACACAACCCTAGAATATATGGCACATTGACCTATGGTCATTGATTAGGGAGTCAATTGAATTTGGTTTTTAATGCGGGTATCTCACTTACGCTATTCACGCTGACTGGTAGAGTCCGAGTGAAATGTTGGAGTCTCCATCACCGAGACCTCGGGATGGAGTGAATTGTAGGAAATTCGTCTATCATTGCATGAATTGGGAGACTTTATAATTAAATTGGATTCGAATGATACAATTTGGGTGAATTAGATTTCCTAGGATATTCTCTCCATTGCTTAAGACCTACTTTAATTACTTGCAATTAGTTAGTTTAAATTAATTAATAGTTTGTTTTTACAAAACCCAACATTTAAGTGCCTAACTCTATTTCTTAATTAGACTAAATGTTAGCACATAACTGCCTTGTGGATACGATATACCCGACACCAACACGAGTTGGTGCCACTATTACTTTGACGTTTGCCGTTCACTTGCGGTCGTTGTCCTTAAGTTATACATCATTCAACAATCCTAAGTAGTAGAAAACCCGGCAACAAATACCATGTATATATCAAGGCGAGTTAAGTATAAAAAAAGTTCCATATACATGTAATCAGTGTTCTATGGTTTCTAAACCAAACAAAAGTAAAATAAATACATATCGATATCACACATGAGCTGGCTCCACAATCTCAGAGGTAGTCGCCCAATACCTCATTGCCCTTGCCCTTACTCGTCGAAGGATCTGCACTCAGTTACCCAACAAATACAGTGATGAGTCCAGTGAGTAAAATCCTAAGAGAATTCCACACAATATTCATGAAATAAAACTGATAAACTACGAGACATGCGAATATAACACCTAGTAACATTACGTCATATTCCTATGAATGTAAGCAACACACGACAAGCAAAAGCAATAGCGTGAAAATAAATAAACAGCATATACCAATTAAATTAGTTCTGAAATAAAGCATTAATTAGTAAACATCCATATAATCACGAGAAAACCCTGACCTACACCAGAAGTAATCGATAAATCAAATAGGAATCATTAGTTGTAATATGCAGAAACAACGTATTAAAATCGTGATTGACGTGTGTGATTGGTTTAAAGCATTAAGCAAATAAATTCTACATTACGACTATATTAATGAACAGTTTATAATCAAGTCCAAATTATTGTTTAGATTGATAAATTTATCACACATATCAATAATAAACATTGCAATATACAAATAATTGAAAAACATTAATGTAAAATACCTTTATAAAATAAATCTTGAATCTCCAAAGAGTCTTCAAAAGTAATGAACTCAAACTTAATTGAAAATACTTTAAATCTAATAAAAACATAATAGAGTGCTTAGAGAGAGAGAGAGAGAGAGAGAGAGAGAGAGAGAGAAGAGAGAAAGAGTTTTACTTCGAAGCCCTAAGGTCCTATATATAGTTTCCCGGTATACATATCTTAGATAAATTTAAAGTCCTTGTTCTTACCAAAAAAAACTTGTCACCGACCTTAGTGATTCCTATATGAATCCAATTTGGTCACAAATCACTGAGAAAATCACTAGATTAGGCTATCTATGCTCCACCGATTCATCTTGCGATTTCTAGTGTATTTCCCGATTTGCTGATGACTCGCTAGCTCTTCTCTACTGCCAATTTTCCCAGCAACTTCTTTGTAATTTTGTATCACTGGTTAATCGCTAGCTTTGTTGGAGGATGACTGTTTTGCTCTTCTTCCTCTTTTTATTCAATTTCTTCCTTTTTCCTAATTAAATCCTGAAATCACAAAACAAAAGAATACCTAGTATAATATCATCATTTATATCTAAAATCAATGTAAATTACACTATAAAAATGTCTAATTATTGACTTGTCAGGATAGCTCCAACGAGTCTGAGAGTTGGTTTTCTAGTCTTTGTATGTATTTTGAGAGAGGGAAATGATAAGTGGTTAATTCAAGTTATATATGACTATTTTAGTAGTATATTTAGTATAAATATCCCGTAATGAGCACTAATTGATAATATTTATGTATTTTTAGGTATACAAGGTATAAAGGAGACAAATGAGTGATTTCGTGATGAAACGAGGATAAGATGCATAAAACCACATTTGACAACGTGGCTAGTATGCTTGACCCTATGGGAAATGACCACATAGCGTAGGCAAGGCATAGAGAAGAAGAGAAGTGAAAAAAATGGTGCAGTAGTGGTGGCATAGTTGCGGCGCCATGGAGTTGTACACACGGTGCCGGGGTGGACTATGCAAGGCGCTCCACTATGAAGTGAAAATCTACATAAAAGGCCGAAGCCGTGGCGGCGCCGTGGCTTTATAAAGACAACACCCGATCACTTATGGACAACACCAGGAAGTAGAAAATAGAAGTTTTAAAGTTCTAGTTCGTTAGGAATTGTCTATTAGGGTTTCTAATTGTATTCTAAAGTGTCTAAGGGGAATATATAGGTATTAGAACGTAGTAAATACACACATTATCACACATTTCTACCAGTTAACATAGAATACCTTAGTTTACATTTTCTTGAGTATTAAGAAGAGTTTTAGTAGAGAAGACATTGAAGACTCTACATGTGGTTATTCGGTATTATTTTCTTGATTTAATTGAATTTATTTAAATTAATATTTGATTGCGATGAATACCATGATTTATATGTTAAATTCAATGATGAGTGAGTAGTTCATTAATCTTAAGGATCAATGGATCGTTTGGAATGAATGTAATGCTAAATTAGTTATGAATGGATTATAAAGATAAAAAGTGCAATGGTTAGAATTTGTATTGATTCTATACGTAATGCTAAGAACATCACGTAATGCTACGAACATCTTAATTACATATTTGTTGATTAGAGGTTTTAGGAGTTACCATTTTCATTGGAGCTTTTAAGCCGGATATGGACGATACAATCATAAAATATATAACATCGATTGATAGTTATTGATTAAAGAGGCACATATAGTAAACTTAAGTAGTTATGAATGTAAGATTTAGAAATTAAATTACTGTGGAACTTACGTCATTCACACTGATAGGTGGAGTTCTAGTTTGCACATTAGAATCTTTTCCATCACGATAGTGGGTTAATGTGAATCTTAAGGAAACATGTCTATTCTAATTAAGTATTGCACACACATAATGAAGATGAAGGGAGTTGAAAACATAGTTATTCAGTACCTTGGTGAAGTTGTGAACTAAGATCTTCTAAATATAAGAGTAAAAATATTTACATTGTTTTGTTATAATAGAGTAGTTTAGTTAAAACCAATTGAAAATGGATTTTCTTAGCAATAGAGTAAATTTGACTAAGTGAATTACATGCAATACACTTTTCTCTGAGGACGATATCCATAATCAACATTAGTTGATCATATTATTACTAAAATTGAGCCGTTATACTTACATCCATGATCAAGTTTTTGGCACCGTTGTCGGGGATATGTAGCCACATTCTAATTTAGTTAGTTTACAAAATTTTTAAGTTTTAGTTTAAGTAATTTACTTTCAAGCATAACTAAAAAAAGTTGAAGTTTCAAGTTTGACAATCTGCACATGATCTTTTGTGTTTTTTTTTTAAGGAGAATTAGTGCACGCATAGAAGAGGAGAGAAGGACTTGGTGTCGTACGATCCTGAGATTGACAAAACCAATAAGGGAAAGAAAAAGAAAAGAATCGAGATGGTGGAGGATCAAGCATGAAACTTACAAAAAGGCCGAAGGAATAACAAACCCGAAGGTGATTTTGTAGTGCAAGATAGAGTGTGGGGACAAAGATGTCTTCATGACTACTTCAAACCAGAAGTTCAAGAAACTTGCAACGGAGTGATGAGGCTTCTGGCCAACACCACAGAGTTCGAATTGAGACCATTTCTAATTAACATGGTACAAAATAGCCTGTTCGACTAGCTAGCTAATGAAAATCTAATTGCACATGTGGAGACTTTCTTGGTGAAGTGCAACACCATGTGTCAGACCCCGCCTAATCATGACATCTTATCGGCCTATATTACCTTAACTCCCTTGATAATCTAGCAGTCTTAACCTCTCCATCAATACACGATTAAGATTAAGATCATATAATCATCAATTATAAAAATTTATTAACCACAAAGGATTCTAAAAGTGAATCTTAAACCTTAAAGTACGTTTAAATGAATTAAATAATCTTTAAAACTCCATAAAATACTTTCAATAGCACCTCCTCTATTTATAAGCCTACACCGGAATACCCGATCTTCAAAAATCTTCAAACAAACATGCTCAGCTTTGTTGAAAATGCCGAAGGACTCACAATCCACCCATAACCATATATATTGCATTAGCAAAATTATATATTCATTCTAACCTGATTTGAAGTATTAAAAACCTTAAACTAACTTTACCTTAACTCAATAGTTATCTCAATTTCGTCTCATAACCGTTCTAGCCATTTCAAATGAAATATTAATCACACTCGAACCTAAAAACCCATTTATACAATATAATATATTCAAAAACGATACATTTATACAGAGAAAAGAACTAAGCAAGTCACGGTCTGAAAGCTTTCCCTTTCCCTTGTCGTCGTTAGAACTTATCATTATCCAATTATAAAAATTTGATAATGTCAGATAAGTAAATCCCAAACTATCCAGTACACCTGTAATATTCAAATGCATAGTATTCCAAGAATTTAAACTAACAATAATATCGCAAAGAAACATAAATATACAAGTATGCAACCCATCTCGTTTGTTGATCGACCACAATCAGATGATGTCTTCCAAAAGTGGTGGGTAAACAGTAATAAAGATTCATGAGATTAAGAGGAAGTCCTTTGAGAAGCAACGCCCTCGACTATCCTTGGAGTATGATCCTGGTCGACATCACAAAAATAACCGGTCTTAAACAACTGTCTACGATGATCAGTGACTCCAGTCGCAGAACACCACGGTGTTCATACTACCACACATATAGCCAATGAACACAATAGGACCCCCAAATGCCTCATTTTTCTCGTGTCCTTGAATGAATGATCAATAAATATGCAGCGATAAACCGTGCATGCAATATATTCATAAAATATTCATAATATAAAGGTTACCATAAGATTTACTTAATCTTACAAACGCGATATCGCAACTCCTTTGCACTCCAAGTCAGTAAACTAGTTAGCACGGAGCACCAACTGCAATCCTACAATTCATTTGCAAGTTCGCTAAGATTTCATAACAGTTCCATAATTTTTTCCACTTAGTTATAGTTCAATTGACTCAATCGCGTCCCGAAACCCCTAAAATACTTCCAAAATAATTTATCCAATGCCAAGACTTCATTTTTGACTCAAAATTATTGTTTGGCATCAGAAATTACGTTGTCTAGAGTTAAATATAAGTTTTTTCAATTTTTATATATTTATCGGTCCTACCTCGACTCGAAAACCTCAAAATCACCCCAAATCAACTCCTCGGGTGTCTAGATCCCAATTTTGACTCCAAATTGTGATTCAAAAATCAAGAAATTAACCTAGACTAAGCTTTTAAACAATTTTCTAAATTTTAAACATTTTCGTGTATCGTAACACGTATTACGAGGAAATCACCGATATAAATCCTCGAAAAAATCTCAAGATCCTCTTTTTTCATAAAAATCCCCAATTTTGATTTATTTTTCTAAAAATCCTATTTACTTAGAATTTCCCTAATTTCCAGGGATTTATTTAATTTTTTTTTCAAATTTTAAAAGAGGGGTTTGGCCCCTGAACCGGACCGGTCCAGCTCAATTAAACCGGACCCGGTTCGGTCCGGTCTAGGGGACCAAACCCCGTTCATCTTCCTCACGCAAACAGCCCCTGCGTCTCTGTTTTTTTATTTATTTATTTTTTCTTCTTCTCCTGATCACTCGATCGGGTTGAGTTCAAGCTCGCCCCATCCTCTCCACCATTATCTTCCCTACCTCCTTGGTCTACTCCCATTCATCAAAACCTCTGTTCTTCTCTCTTTCACTGTTTTTTTTCTTTTTTTTTTTTTTTATTTCGATCCAACTCTCTTCCTCGCCTCTTTTCAAATCGATAAACAATGCCACATACCAGTCTCCACTTAATCACACAGTCCACAAAACTAAAATTGATAATTGAAACCATTACCTTCAATTCACTTTTCACCACAATCATGTTCTCTCTCTCGATTCCAATTCAAAATAGTGAGGAGAAAGAAAAGCTACACCAGGGAAAAGAGATGGAGAAGAAGTGAAGACGATGGAGATGGTGGAACGGCAGTGGAGAATAATCCACAGTGAGGGCGATGAACACGGGTTGAAGACGATGGAGAAAACATCTCCATCTTCGATTTCAAGAGATGAGGCAATTCTGTTGTAGTTTGGGGATAAATGTAAGTTTTTCTCGAGATTCGTGTCGCACGAATCTTGAGGCAGATATAATATTTTCATGTTTTCTTTTTTTTTTTGGAGAAGAAGTGAAGACTCGAGATATGTAACACATATCTCGAGGTCTATCTTGTGGCTATTAACAAAATAATCACCCCTAACCACTTTAAACAAAATCAATTATATTCAATCTCCTCGAGATACGTTTCTCGTATTTTGAGGCAAATCTAGTGTATACTTTTTAATTTAATTCAAACTATGAGATTGATTGATATATATTTATTTATATAAACCATATTTGTATAAATATATATACACCTATGTATTCGCGGCAATAAATTTGTCACGCGCGCCAACAACCATCCTTGCAATAAATTTGTCACGACCCCATGCGCGCCCAACATTAATTACCAATTTCGTGATTATCTCTTCAGTTTATATCCAAATTCAATTTCGATAAATACCCTAAAAGTACCGAAAATTGGAAAAAATTCGCCAACGCACTTCGAAACTCATGTACATCCCAACCTATTTCACGTGTCACAAATAGACTAATATTAAAATTTATGATCTCCCCGTGGTCCCACTCAAATATCTAAATCCCAAATTAAACCCAAAAATACTTAATTAGCCTCCTAATCAAGTTTATAGAATTCTCGGATATCACACCATGCACATTACCAGAGTCACAAAAGAGGTAATCATGATGAGACTTTTCTCATTCTCATAGGATGGAAAAACCAAATCTTGGTTCTAAGGACTGAACCTAGGGAGTATGACTTTATGAGCGAAAATCAATGAAAGATTTCTAGACAAGTTCTTTCCCCTGGTGAAAGTAAGCGAAAGGAAATTGGAAATCAACCGATTCAAGTAAGAGGATACCGAGTCTCTTGATTAGGCCTGGGAAAGATTCAAAAAGATGTTGAGTAATGTCAAGGTCATGGATACGTGAAATGGGCCAAACTACCATTTTTCTACTATGGAATGAATCACAGTACCAAAACATTTATGGATGTCGCAGCAGGTGGTTCTCTACTAACCAAGGATGAAGATGGATCGTTAGATCTTCTAGATCTTATGTCTCAAAACTCTACAGCTGGTACTCGTTCCATAGTGAGAAAGCCAACATGCGTATATGAGATTGATTTGCAAGTTGCAATCATGGCATAACTATCCAACCTGAGCAGTCAGATGGCAAATCTTCAAATGGAACCACAAAGTCCACAAGTGCAAGCGATACAACAATTGTTAATGACAAAGCAATGGTGGTTAATCAAATAGACATGCAACAAAGAATGGAGTTTGAAGATGTCAACTTCATGAACAACTAGAGCTATGGAAATAATTTCAGACCGAAGGAATGGCTCCTTAAAGGTTTTATCAAGGATTTAACAACCCAAACTTTCATATGGAAATCCTGATAATGCACTGAAGTTACCGCCATGTTTTAATCAACAAGTCCAACAAAGGAAACTAGGCCAGAGTGAAGAAATGACTTCATTGAAGTCAATTGAGAAATTCTTACATGCCATTGGCATTAACAAAAAGGAACACTATGAGAAGCATGAGAAATAGATGACAAATGTGAAATAAGCTCTAAAGAGGATGGATGATGAGAGATCACAATTCATAAAGAACCTAAAGAGACAGATTAGTCTGCTAGTCGTTAATTTGAATTCAAGGAAAGAAGGACAATTTTTGAGTAACAATATTACTAATCCCAAGGAGAACGTTAATACAATTCACATTATGAGTACTATGACAATGAATGAGCCAATGCAAGAGCAAGTGATGTACAAGCCAAAAAGAGTCAACACTTTGGCTTTGAGAAAATATGAAGTGATGCATTAGAAATGAACGAAAGTGATGCAAGATGAACTTGAAAGATTCAAGCAACAAAGGATCAATGCCTTTAAGAATAACAAGAAGGGGACGAAACAAAGGAGAGTTAAACAACAAGATGAAGAACCTTCAGAAGAAGCACTGAAAGGAAATAGTATCAAGGTTGTTCCAAAGAAGGCGAAACCAAAATTCGATTTCACACCGAGACTTCAACCAATCAAGATGAGATATCCTGAAGATGTATGCATACCATTCAACATTGATGGGCACCTGTTTAGAAACATCTTGTGTGACATTAGATCCTCAGCCAATGTAATGCCTATAAAGGACATGTTACAAGTGGATTTGAAGAACGATTGTCCCGATACAATAGATTTGCAAGTAGTTGATGGTAACTTGGTACCAATAATAGATAAAGTCTTGATACGAAAGTGGGTAGATTCATGTGTATCATTGATTTTGAGATTATGGATCATGATATAGATGATGATGTGTCTATGATACTTGGGCAGCCATTCTTAAACACTACCAATGCAATCTTGCATACAAGGATGTTAATGATCACAGTAGGTATCGAGGAAGATGATGATGCTAAGAAGATTGTCTTTATTGAAGGCCAAGAAGTACATCAGAATGGGAGAAATATCATTATTTCCAACCTACAAACGTAGTATCTCGATTTAGACTCGGACTAAATGAACGAAAAGACGTTAGGCTAATGATGTTAAACTAAACGCTACTGGAAGGCAGCCCACATTTTTTAATTTAGTTTTAAAATTTTAGTTAGTTGTTTATTTAGATTAGTTAGAATAATCTAAACGTTTTAGTAATTTTCTAACTTTAGAAAGTTTGTGCTAATTGTGCAAGAGAGACAACTTGCCGAGTGACATTTCATCGGAATGGAAAAGTCTAACTGAGTAAAGAGCATAAAAGAGCGAAGAAGTTAAGTTTTTATAGAATCGTTACACATACAAGGTATTTCATGTTGTCACAACGCGTTGTGTAGTCATACACAAAGCTAGGAGATTGCCAATAGAGAGTTAATGAAAAATTTGCAAAAGTATGGAGATAGATTGGTTGATGCCGTGTGTATACACACATAGCGTCGTGAGTGCATAGGGTTAGCACCAAGACAGCGCCGAGCGGTGAGCAAAAAAATGCTCACAATGGTCTCAACGTCGTGGCTACGCTGTGGCGGCATTGTGCCCTATAAGAACGCCACCGGCGTCGAGGTAGGGGTTTTAAGCCCATTTCAACCCATATTTTTCACACTTGAAACCAAGTCAATATACCATTAACCAAGCATACATCCCTCTAGAACCCAAGTTTGAGCAATTATAAAAGAGAAAAGAGTGTTCTTAGTGATCAAGAGTGAAAAGAGATAGTACATTTTGGATTTGCACATAGAGGAGAGCAAGGGCATTGATTTGGAAATTTGATTCAAGATAGCAATAAGGTTTTAATTTGTGAGCAAAGTGAGAGGACTTTGATTATTAGAGGTTTGGAGGAGTATTCTACACCGAAAAGTAGTCTGACATTGAGGTAAATTTACAATTTCATTAGTTATGCTTTGAAGATTTTAGAAATTTTTGATGAAATTGCATGAATTGTGGAAATGAGGTTGTTGGATAAGAATTTCATGTTGTGTGGATTTAGCGCATTAATGTGGCTTACAATGAGTTAGTCTATGTCTTTTGCATTATTTGGCATGTGAATGAACTTTGTGGATGTAAACTTATGATTTTAGTTTATTTGAAGGCTCGTGTTGTGAATTGTCGTGTTGTGTGAATTTTTGAAAATACCAAGAACAAGGAGGCAAACAAGTTAAATTAGCGAAGCAAGGGCAAATGATTATGAGGCATCATCCTTTAGAGATCTGAATGAGGATGAACCGAGACCTTTTAAGTCTAAGTACTACATTAGCAAAGAGGCTAAGGAGAGATATGAGGTTATTGAATAAGGAATTCATTTGCAAGAGAGGAATAAACCTATTGGCTAAGTATGACAAGAGAGTAAATGATTTCATTAGGTAACAAGGTTGGGAGCAATTCACTCAAGACTATAGAGAGAACAATGTTCATGAAGTAGGTGAAATTGTTTATTAATTTTATGCCATTGCGAAGTTTACTAAGAAAGGTGACCTACTGAAGGTGAGAGGGGTATTGATCCCTTTAATGAGCGTTACGTAAATGACATCTATGGGTTAGAGCACTTGTGCATGGTTGGAGACCTGGACGATTTGTATGAAAGGCCCTATATCCTATACCCTTTTAGAGTTACTGAAAGAGCATTGGTTGTTCGAGGACAACAATGATGGGAAATGGGAGCTGAAAATGTGCTAAAGCACATTAAGAAGGGGAGCGTTGTTGGGATAAAATTGAGGTTTTCATTTGTATGAAAGGCCCTATATCCTATACCCTTTTAGAGTCAATCTACAAACATTGTTTATCTTATCATTTTAGTTAATAACATTGAGGTTTTCATTTGTTATTTTATTATAAGTGATTGCCTATTTACCTTAAATATGATCCGTAGATATTTGTTGAAATATCCTAAATGTCCATAGTTGTTCATTATATTGGGAACTATAATGAATTAAGATTAGTGTGAATCTTTATTGATGGTCATGTGATGATCATGCCTATAGGGATACGAATCGAGATCATAAGTACTTGTTAGGGAACAAGGTACTAGGCCGACCCGCTATGAAAACATCACATGGATTAAGTCATAGGTGTTACTCATTATAGGTATATCATTTATGTAACGACCCGAAAATTTGACTTGTGCCACGTGTAAGGTCGGGGTCCTATGTGGGATCCATTCGTCGAAATGCGTATGTCCGAATCTCGAGTGAAGATGCTAATTGTTGAGAAACGTATACGCGGAGAATTCGGAGAACCGAAACACGAATGGGGACGCGCCTCGAGTCGCGTGTGCCGACGCGGGACCGAAATGTGGCTATAGTGGATTTATGTGGTTTTAAGGTGGACATTGGATACGCCTCGTGATATGTGTAGCGCAAGTATCGAGATTTGGAAAGGAGGCGAGTTGGTGCCTCGAGATGCGCGCCGCTTGATTTCCGAGGACATTTTTGATTTGAAATCAAAAGGGAAATTAAAAGAAAATGTTATGTATATGTATATGTATATGTATATATATATATATATATATATATATATATATATATATATATATAAGAAAGAAAGAAAAGGATAAGATCGGAATGAGAGAAAGAGATCGTGAGGAGAGAGAGAGGAAGTCTTGGGGAAAGGGACGATCGGACGGCGGCTCCGGCGCGCCACGACGCAGCGGCGCGAGGTCCGGCAAAGCGAGCCGTCGCAGCGCTTGATGGAGTCAAGCCGCGACGGCTAGCGCGAGGTTAGCGCGCAGCCGCGATAGGACCAGCGGCTCGGCGCGTTGCGGCGGGAGCGATGGCGGGTGATGCGGAAGCCGACGAGAGCTGGACGCGACGATGGCGGCCGAACGCAGCAGCGCAGTCGCGATGATGAGCCGATTGGCGCGCGAAACGACGAGCGGGAGTGAAAGCAGCGCCAATGCCGAGCCGTGGCGCCGGCGAGCGAGAGAGACGGCCGGCGGCACCGGCAGCAGCCGCCGACATCGTCGTGACGGCGGTAACGTCGACAGCGACGCGCGACAACGGGCGGATCGACAACGATGGCGCGCGCGCGCGCGACGCCACGCAACGCGGTGGGACGCGGCCACGGTCGCGGTGGTGGTCGACACGGCTGCGAGTTGCGCCGGCGCCACCGGTGGGGCTGCGGCAGCGCTTGACGCGCGGATGGCGCGTTGTCGACCAGATCGGATGCGCGATTTCGAAGAAATCGCGACGACGTGATGGAGGACTTAGGAGTCGGGTGTCGGGTGTCGGGTGCGTAAATCGAGCGCGCGAATGGGGACATCTTGATTTCGATTTATGAATTTCGAGGTAAGTAAACCGCTAGGGAATTATACATTATTTCATTTCTCTCCATTGGCATGTTGTTATTCTTGTTATTCGATAGCTTTATTGTTGTTCACTGCTTTGTGATGATAGCTATCGTTGAAATTGTTGTCGATCGAGTGGGTCCACTTGCAAGCGAGTCATGGTTCTTGTTTATCTCGCGATATGAGCTCTTATCCGGACGCCGTCGATATCTCCCAATTGAGTGTACGTTGGGGGCTCTAATCCGGGTTCGTAGATATCTCATAGTCGCAAGGGTTAGGGTTGGGAGGCATGGGGCTCGTCTAACCCGAGTCGATGGGATTTTTCTGCGACTCAACGACCTTTTGGTCGGGACTCCTTGTTATTTGGCCTCACTCATTGATGGATTGTTTACGATCTTGTATATTCATGCGTTCATTATTCCTTTCGTTCTATTTGCATGAATTCGATCGCTTTGGATATCGTGAGATGTTGCTTTGGATATTGTGAAATGTTGTGTATATGTCCTACTTTGGATTTACTTACACTGGGCTCGTCATTCTTATGTTTGACCGAGTGCGAGCCGCGCAGACAGTAGCGAGAGGAAGACTTCATAGCTAGGTGATTTTTTTGTATATTTTGTATTTACCCTCCTCTAATGATATTTACTTGGGTTCCACAATTAGGTTGCCTAACTCCCGATCTTTTTGTTGAGTTATTTAATGTATTAGTTGCTTCCGCTAAATTTTTAAATCTTGAAAAATACTAATAACTCAACTTAAAATTTTGGAATTACTTGTAATAATGGATTGGAAGGTGACTAGACTGCGTTGACCTTGCGAGGCCGGCTCGGGGGTCCACGTGGGCTTAGGCGAGGCGGGGCCCAATTTTATGGGAAATTGGGGCTGTCACAATTTAGTCATTCGACTCAAGATTACCATAGACTTCAGTACTATGAGCATGGTAATTTGACACAATCAAACGTTATCTTTAACTGAACGATTATAAAGATTATGATTTGTTACCATGTGAATAATATGTGAAGGTGAGGAATCAAGATAAAATTTGTCCATCTCGTATAGAAAGATATCAGTGACTCCCTCGATATGTTAGACTGTTAAATGACCTAGTCCAAGTAAATTGATATGATCAATGTCACTTAGATATTTTCAGTCTACCTAAAGATCGAGACTAGCACGATTGAACATTAAGGGTAACTTTCCATGCCTTATGTTTAGTAAAAGGATATAACACGACAAAAGGATATGATATGTGGTATTTATTAGGTTGTATCAATTTTGATATTTATGCCACTTTGGTAGTCATAATGCCTTGTTAGATACCGCTTATGACTTGTGTACCGAAATGGTTTTGGTTCACTTCCAACGTCGTATGAACCTATTGGGTCGCATACAAAGAATGGGTTTGCACAACTTCAATTGATCCAGAGTAATGATTTTTATATGATAAAATTCATGATATAAAAGAAGTTTTTTTTTATATGATAACATATTAATAGAGGCGTATGTGTAATTAGCTTGACTTGTCTAAATACAATAGTTGTATTACGAATAGGTTTTTTAAGTAAGCTTATCTACACATATAAATAGAGGTTGAAGCCCTAAAATGAAATAAGATTTTTGTTTTTGCTATTTTCGAGTTCTTTGGATTTTGGGAGAGAAAGAAAAAAGTTTTCAATCTTTCTCAAGGCTAGCACTCCAAATTGTGGTCATCGTTCGTGTGTGGATTTCCAATAGAGGACGCATACTTGAACGTTTTGAAAATAAAAAAATCAGAGAAAAATCACGGATTAAGGTGTGATTTACTTTTGTAGATTTAACTTAATGGAACTTATTCTCGATCATGTTGGGGTTTTTCAAAATTGTTTTGAATTTTTCGCTGCGTATGAACCCCAAAACCCAACAATGGTATTAGAGCCTTAGTCTCGGTTCTATCAAACATTTGCATGTTTTCTCGTATGTATATTATATATACAATATGTGTGTGTTAAAACATGATCTTGATTAATGTATATATGATGTACATATAAGTTTTGTGATAATTGTTATCAAGAATTGGTTTTAAAGCATGTTGTTAATTCATGTATATTGATACATACACATGATTTAATTCAAAGATAATATTTCATGTTTAGAATATTTCGATTAACATATGTTTTTCGATATTGAACGATGCGAATTTTGAATGATCACATGGTAAAAGTCATGTTCAGGTTAATGTAATTTTGGTGTTGAATACATATTATGTTTTCGTTCAATAATTGTGTATGTCCCCCTGATAGAAAACATGATTAGGTTAATATGATTAATTTAATATGATTCTGTTGTGAATGCATGATTACTATTTCGTTTCTTGATTTAATTGCTTGTTTTGTATGGATAAGAATCGAAATTGGTTTTGATCATAAATCTCATTATGGTTATCTATTAGTATATTCCTATTAGATAGGAGACAAACTTCTAATATGGTAAGAATTACAAATCCTATACGATGGGTAAGATATATAACAAATTTGTAATAGATAAGGATTCGAAGTATCTTAAATTCTAATTGGATTAGGACAAGATATTAAGTTAGAGATGAGCCCGAGTTAATTGAAAACGTTTTAGTTAATATTTTTTGAAATAAAAATAAGGGCAGTTTTGGTTAATTTGATTGAATAAAATAATAAAGAATTTTAGGTGATTTTTAATTTTCAGAACTGGAATTCATTGTTAAAAAAAATGGGGGCGCCGCCAGTTGACCGGGACCATCGCTAACTGTTCGTAGTGCAAAGAGATTAGTATAATAGTCATTATTTGTAAAGTATATTAACTTTTTTGGTGATTGTACATGCATTGTAATATATTATATTTACCTCATTTAAATTGTGATCACTAAAACAAATAAAAAATCCCTCTTTTAAATTTCATGTCAAGTGCCATCAATTCTGAAACACTTGTTAAGGCTTCCATCACATCAATATGGGTCTGACTCCACAGAGTGTATTGTGTTATCTTGGTGAGGCAAGTTAAGTAACGGTTACTCTATTATTTGAAATGGTTAAACTTGATAAAGCTATCAAAACGGTTTTGGACTTTAGGCACAAGATGAGATAAAACATGCTAAGACATAAGATGTCATAATCTCATAAAAAAACTAAAAGTGACATATGATGTAATCGATAATAGGTACCTAACTAAATAACATAATTCAAAGTGTCATGCCTTAGCTGGCTTGGAATTAGGTGAAACATAGATTTTAGTCACTTAAATTGACATAGTGTTTTAGGAAGGTTGTTAATTTAGTGGGAGTATATTCCTCTATATTAAAATAAACTTTCGCATGATCAGTGTCGTAGATCTATGGCCTCTTCAAATTACACTAATCACTTGTCACTGCGATCTATCCTTGAGAAGGATAAGTTATCAGGGATAAACTTTCTTCACTGGTTCAAAAACTTGAGATTTTTTTCTTAAGCATGAACGCAAGTTGTATGTCCTGGATGACCCTATTCCAGAGGAACCACCAGCTAATACTTTAAGTGCCGCGAAGGATGAACATATTAAGCATGTCAACGACTCAAATGATGTTGCATGCATTATGTTGGCAACTATGGTTCATGAACTTCAAAAGGACATGGAACACATAAAAGCTCACAACATGGATACGATGCTGAAGGAAATGTTCCAACAGCAGGCTAGACAAGAAAGGTTTGAGACAGTCAAGAATCTTCATTCTTGTAAAATGGCTAAGGGTGCGTCAGTTAGTCCTCATGTTTTGAAAATGAAGGGCTATATTGACCATCTTGACAGACTTGGATTTCCCATAGGCCAAGAGTTAGCTACGGATTTGATCCTGAATTCATTGCCTAATAGTTTATTCACAATTTGTGATGAACTATAACATGAATAATATGGAGAATTTTATCTCAGAGTTGCATTTGATGCTTAAAACTGCTGAGCAGAATGTCAAGAAACCTATTGCTAATGTGTTGATGGTTGAGAAAGGAAATGATTTCAAGAAAAAGGGCAAAGGAAAGACTAAAGTTGCTAAGGCTGTTATGACTATCACAAAGCTTGTGGAACAAGTCAAGCCTAAGTCTGCTTCAACATCACAGTCCCAGAAGGAAAAGGAAAAAGAAGAAAATTTTCATTTTTTTCATGCACCTGGGCATTGGTTCAGAAATTACAAATTCTCTCTTGAAGATTTAAAGAAAAAAAAGAGTAGTGCGACTACGTCTTAAGGTATTTACGTTATTAAAGTTGACATGTCTACTAGTGATTCCTGAGTATTGGGTACCAGATGTGGATATCACATTTGTATTAATGTGCAGGGTCTTACCAAAAGTAGAAGGATAAAGAAAGGAGATGTCATCATACGAGTTGGAAATGGAACAAAGTTGATGCATTGGTTGTAGGATGCTAGGAGTTAATTTTACCTAGTGGATTTGTTTTAGTTTTAAATAATTGTTATTATGTCCCTACCTTGAGTACAAACATCATTTCAGTTTCTTGTTTAGATTTAGATGGTTTTAATTTCATTATTGTAAATAATAAATACTCCATTTCTCGTAAAGACGCTTGTTTATGCTAATGTTGATTTGTGTGATGGTATTTATATTCTAAACATAAAAGGTCCACATATACTCATATTCTTCATATAAATACAAAAAGATTCAAGTCAAATGATTTGAGTCAAACCTACATTTAGCATTGTCGTCTTGACCACATAAATGAGAAACGCATTTCTAAACTCCATAAAGATGGACTTTTAGATTCATTTGATTTTGAATCATATGTAACACGTGTATCTTGTTTATTAGGCAAGATAACAAAGAGTCTCTTTATTGGACACAGTGAAAGAGCAAGTGATTTATTGGGCCTAATACATATTGATGTATGCGGTCCTATAAACAAAATGGCTATAGGTGATTATCAGTACTTCATTATTTTCATCGATGATTTCAGTAGATATAGTTACGTGTATCTCATGAAACATAAAGGTGAATCTTTTGAGATGTTTCGAACATTTCAGAATGAAGTGCAAAATCAACTTGGTAAAGCTAGATCGAGGTGGTGAATATTTGAGCCAAGAGTTTGATGATCATTTTAGAAACTGTGGGATTATCTCACAGTTAACTTGTTCAACAACTACACAATAGAATGGTGTTTTTGAGAGGAGAAATAGAACTTTATTGGATATGTTTCGATCTATGATAAGTTACGTAGATCTTCCTATTTACTTTTGGGGCTATGCCTTAAAAACGACCGCGTTTACACCGAATCGGGTTCCTTCTAAGTGGTTGATAAAACACCATATGAGATGTGGTTCGAAAAAAGAACAAGTTTGTCTTTTCTTAAGATTTAGGGCTGTATGGTTTTTGTATGACGAAAAATCTCGAAAAATTATCAGCAAAATCTACCAAGTTTGTATTTGTTGGTTATCCTAAAGAAACTAGAGGATACTAATTTTATAATCCTACTAAGAACAAAATATTTATTGCTTAGAATTGTGTCTTTCTGGAAAAAGAGTTTATTTCAAAAGACAACAATGAGAATAAAATAAGTCTTGAAGAAGTTCAAGCACCATAAATGAACACTCAACTGCTTGTGGGAGATCAATAAAGTCTAGAACTAGTTGAACCTCCATAGGTGTCACAAGGCCCACGTAGGTCTGATAGGGTAAGACATGAGCCAGAGAGATTTAGATTTCTTATTACTGATGAAGTGATGTGTTGCTTATGGATCAAAATAAGCCTACTACTTATTATTAAGGTTGTGACGGCCCCAATTTCCCATAAAATTGGGCCCCGCCCCCCTAAGCCCACGTGGATCCCCGAGCCAATCTCGCAAGGTCAACGAGAACCTAGTCGGCCTTCAAATCCATCATTTTCGGTACATTTAACATTTTACGGTTGAGTTATTAATGTTTTTCAAGATTTAAAAATTTAGCGGAAGCAACTAATACATTAAATAACTCAAAAAGATCAAGGAGTTAGGCAACCTAATTGTGGAACCCGGTATATATCATCGAGATGAGAGTAAATAAAAAAATATACAAAAATTCACCTAGCTATGAAGCCTTTCCTCTCTGCTACTCGTCATGCGGCTCGCACTCGATCAAACATAAGAATGACGAGCCCAGGGTAAGTAAATCCATAGGACATATATACAACATTTCACAATATCCAAAGCAGTCAAATTCATGCAAATAGAACGAAAGGAATCAAGAACACATGAATATAAAAGACGTAAACAATCCATCAATGAGTGAGGCCAAATAACAAGGAGTCCCGACCAAAAGGTCGTTGAGTCGCGAAAAAATCCCAGCAGACTCGGGTTAGGGGCGAGCCCCATGCCTCCCAACCCTAACCCTTGCGACTATGAGATATCTACGAACCCGGATTAGAGCCCCCAACGTACACTCAATTGGGAGATATCGACGGCGTCCTGGATAAGAGCTCATATCGCGGATAAACGATAGAATCAGTGACTCACTTGCCATTGGACCCACTCGATCAATAACAATTTTAACGATAGCTATCATCACAAAGCGATGAACAACAATAAAGCTATCACATAACAATAACAACAACACCAATGGAGAGAAATGAAATACTTTGTATAAATCCATAACGGTTTACTTACCTCGAGAAATTGCGAACCTCAAAACGTCTCGTTCGCGTCTCGATTCGCACACCGACACCCGACTCCTAAGTCCCTGGTGTCCATTTAAACATTTTAGGCCTATTTTACTTCAAATAATTCAAATCACAACTCGGTTTGGTGAAATAAACATCACCTCCATCGCGTCGTCGCGATTTCGTCGAAATAGCGCATTCGACAAGTCGACAACGCATTTGCAGCTCACCGGCTCGCTGGCGCCACCGCTCGCCACCGACGTCCCTTGCCGGCGTTGCGCGCTGCTGGAGCACTCCGCATCCGCCGTTGTTCGCGCCGCGCTAGCTTCGCGCGCCGCGGGCCAGCCCGCCAGATCTGAGCCGCCGATCCACGCATCCGCGTCGTCGCTTTATTCGCGCCACGCCTCTGCTGACCAGCCAGCCGCCGAGCCGTCGAGCTTCGCTTCACCGTCGCGCCTGCAGTGTTGGGACGCCATCGATGCCGCGCTGCCGTGCTCTCGCCACCGCTCGCCGAGCGCTTGTCGTGCGCTATTCTTGGCGCCTCATGAGCTCCGAGCTCCGCCGCCGCCGGGAGCTCCGCCGTGGCCTCTTCCCCACCGTCGCGTCCCTCTCTCTCGCTTCTCTCCTCACCTCACAATCTCTCTCCCTTTTAATCTTATCATTTTTTTTTCTTTATATATATATATATATATATATAACATTTTCTTTTTATTTCCCTTTTGATTTCAAATCAAAAGTGTCCTCGAAAATCGAGCAGCGCATCTCGAGGCACCAACCCGCCTCCTTTCAAAATCTCGATACTCGCGCTTCACATATCACGAGGCGTATCAAATGTCCACCTTAAAACCACATAAATCCACTATAGCCACATTTCGGTCCCACGTCGGCACGCGACTCGAGGCGCGTCCCCGTTCGTGTTTCGGTTCTCCGCATTCCCCGCATATACTTTTCTCAACAATTAGCATCTCCACTCGAGATTCGGACATACGCGTTTCGACAAGTGGATCCCACAAACGACCCTGACCTGACACGTGGCACAAGTCAAATTTTTGGGTCGTTACAGTCTTCCCAACGAATTAGAATTTCGTCCTCGAAATTGAAGCAAGTCTCAAAGGACAATGGTGTTTTATGAACGAAGACCCAAGGCCATACCCGCCCAAGGCCATACTCGCCCAAGGCCATACCCCTATCTTACTCTGTAGGTGGGCTCCTCCGCGACAAGTGGGCTCCTCTGCGACAGTTTGGCTCCTCCGAGACCTCCAAGCAAAGAACACACCATCTGTGTCCTCCCATCAATATATGTCGGGGCAACATCCTCGCAACATATATTGTAATACAAATGAACATTTTAATATCATGATCCACCGTCACTAACATACGTATATCTCTGCGTATATCCGCGAATGTAAATCGATCTCTTTGATTGTATCGCTAGTCTCTCTGATCGAGTGAGTCTCAACACAACTCGTCGTACCCTCTATCAGGTTACGGTGGATAGTAGTCGGACTGACGTGGCAATAGCATGCATATGTTTCGCTCTGCTGTACCTGGCTGTCCATACGCCCATACAGATACGTTGAAATCTCGATCCAAATGGAACATGTCCATGTCCTTGTCCCTGTGCATGACTAGATCGCTGTCCCTGTCTGTGCACTCGACTGGATCTCTGACCCTGTCTCTGGCCACTACCTTTGCCATCAACCCTTTGATGGTACATATGTTATGGATCCGACGGTGCTGGCTGCTGTAATGTACTAGCGTAACTCTGCGCTGGACCATCTAACACTGGCGCCATATACACCGCATACGGTGGAAACGCAATACGCTATGAGGTTGCTCTCTTTGCCATGACCGTCTAACCCTCGTTTTCCTCCGATCATCTCCAGACCCTCGCACTGAATGTGACGATGCCGAGAATGCGACTGGTACTCCGATGCGTGTACCCCCACGCTTTCACTCACCATAACATCGACTGCAACCCAGAGCGTCCACAACGACGCCACCGTAGTGCACAACCAGACATCGGCCTCGCCGAACAACGAAACTGATACGATGCTCGACCTTATATGATCCGGTGTGGCCAAGACGTCATAAATCTTTCTTTGCTCCGCGATCCGTATCACCGTGAAAATGTCGCTGAACTCGCGAGACTGCCTCGCCTTAGCCGTTACTCTGACACCCGTATCAGCCATATCTCGGCCTGAACATGTGTCTCCTCGACCACTGCAGGTCCAACTAGCGCTGCTGACGACGACGGTGTAACATGTGCTCTTAGCAATCGAAGAATCTCCTGCGATTCTTTGGTCGTGCGATGTATGCGGCTCATCGGCGCTCGCAAACCGCGAACCTGCAGCCTCACGATCATTCATAAACCATGTCCGAAACGTCGTCGCATTTTCCATAGCCACGAATCCTCGATATCGTATATATACAAAACAAATATACCATATCGGATACATTTGTACAACATGCACTACTTGCACGTAAATTCCCTTCCGTACGTTTACTAACGCATCGAACAAATTTTATAAGATCTCAAAGGATTTATACTTAGGTGACCCCTAACTTTTAGAACGAATTTGCGACTCTACGTCAACTCGTAACACTTAATTCATTTACCGGTCCATAAAGGTGGTGGTCGACTTCACCAACCCCGAGACGATAAATGCATAGTGTCACTAAAGTGGAGTTACTTGGGCTTCGATCCAACACTACTACTCCAAAGCTTTCGTCAAAGCTAAGGAGTCCGTACATGATGTAATCGTTAGCTCTCAAGTCATCTCAACACTATGTTCCCTTAGAGTCTGCAAATTCGTCATTTTTCCTTCTTTTTCAAACTTTACTTTCCTATGAACGAACTCCTATTCAGATTTTCTTCTAGGGACGCATGCATAGGCAAAGTAATCAATTTCTCTTGATCCGATAAATTTATCGTCAATCCTTTTCAATTTACTCATCGTGTCTCACTTGATACACAAGAGTATACAACACATCAATTACTCTCCTCACTTCCTAACGAAGACATAAGTCGGGATCATAGGGTTCCACTCTAAGTTCAACCATTCCTAACTTCCGCCGGTTTGTTTCTTCATGGCTTGTGATTTCAATCAAGAGTCGAGTAGTGACAACCTGGCTCGATACCAACCTGTGACGTTGGTATCACAAAGTCTTAAGCCATGAGATTATCACAACTAGGCTCTAATACCAACTGCGACGTTGGTATCACAATGTCTTAAGCCATGAGAGTCTCAAAACTAGGCTTTGATACCAACTGACGGCCCCAATTTCCCATAAAATTGGGCCCCGCTCGCCTAAGCCCACGTGGACCCCCGAGCCAATCTCACAAGGTCAACGAGAGCCTAGTCGACCTTTCAAATCCATCATTTTCGGTACATTTAACATTTTACGGTTGAGTTATTAATGTTTTTCAAGATTTAAAAATTTAGCGGAAGCAACTAATACATTAAATAACTCAACAAAAAGATCGGGGAGTTAGGCAACCTAATTGTGGAACCCGTAAATATCATGAGATGAGAGTAAATAAAAAAATATACAAAAATTCACCTAGCTATGAAGCATTTCCTCTGCTACTCGTCGTGCGCTCGCACTCGATCAAACATAAGAATGACGAGCCCAGGTAAGTAAATCCAGTAGGACATATATACAACATTTCACAATATCCAAAGCAGTCAAATTCATGCAAATAGAACGAAAGGAATCAAGAACGCATGAATATAAAAGACTGTAAACAATCCATCAATGAGTGAGGCCAAATAACAAGGAGTCCCGACCAAAAGGTCGTTGAGTCGCAGAAAAATCCCAGCAGACTCGGGTTAGGGCGAGCCCCATGCCTCCCAACCCTAACCCTTGCGACTATGAGATATCTACGAACCCGGATTAGAGCCCCCAACGTACACTCAATTGGGAGATATCGACGGCGTCCGGATAAGAGCTCATATCGCAGATAAACGATAGCAAGTGACTCACTTGCCATTGGACCCACTCGATCAATAACAATTTCAACGATAGCTATCATCACAAAGCGAAGAACAACAATAAAGCTATCACATAACAAGAATAACAACGACCAATGGAGAGAAATGAAATACGTATAAATCCCTAATCGGTTTACTTACCTCGAGAAATCGCGAACCTCAAAACATTTCGTTCGCGGCTCGATTTGAGCACCCGACACCCGACTCCTAAGTCCCTGGTGTAAACATTTTAGGCCTATTTTACTTCAAATCATTCAAATCACAACTCGGTTTGGTGAAATAAACATCACCTCCATCGCGTCGTCGCGATTTCGACGAATCGCGCATTCGACAAGTCGACAACGCGCTGCCACTCACCGGCGGCGCGCGCCGCTGCGGCCGCCACCGACGTCCTCGTCGGCCAAGCTGCTGGAGCACTCCGCATCCGCCGCTGATCTCGCCGCCGCGCTAGCTCGTGCCGCTTGCCGCCGCCGGATCTGGAGCCGGTGATCCACGCCTCGCGCGTCGTCTTTGTTCGCGCCACGCCTCTGCCGACCAGCCCGCCGAGCCGCTGAGCTTCGCTTCACCGTCGCGCAGCTGTTGGGACGCCATCGATGCCGCGGCTGCCGTGCTCTCGCCACCGCTCGCCGAAGCGCTATTGTCGTGCTGCCCGCCGCCTCATGCGAGCTCCAGCGCTGCCGCCGGGAGCTCCGCCGCCGGCCTCTTCCCCACCGTCACGTCCCTCTCTCTCTCTTCTCTCTGCTCACCTCACGATCTCTCTCCCTTTTAATCTTATCCTTTTTTTTTTTTATATATATATATAATATAACATTTTTTTATTTCCCTTTTGATTTCAAATCAAAAGTGTCATCGAAAATCGAGCGGCGCATCTCGAGGCACCAACCCGCCTCCTTTCAAAATCTCGATACTCGCGCTTCACATATCACGAGGCGTATCAAATGTCCACCTTAAAACCACATAAATCCACTATAGCCACATTTCGGTCCCACGTCGGCACGCGACTCGAGGCGCGTCCCCTGTTCGTGTTTCGGTTCTCCGCATTCCCCGCATATACTTTTCTCAACAATTAGCATCTCCACTCGAGATTCGGACATACGCATTTCGACAAGTGGATCCCACAAACGACCCTGACCTGACACGTGGCACAAGTCAAATTTTTGGGTCGTTACAAAGGTTATGTCTAGCCCTGATGCCGATAAAAGGCTTAGTGCTGTGAATTCTGAGATGCAATCCATATATGATAACCAAGTTTGGAACCTGGTTGTTTTACTCGAAGGTGGTAAGACCATTAGATATAAATGGGTCTTCAAGAAGAAAATTAACATGGATGGCAATGTGTATACCTATAAAGCACGGCTAGTAGCAAAAGGTTTCATACAGACTCAAGGTGTCGATTATTATGATACTCTTTCTCCTGTAGCCATGCTTAAATCCATTAGAATAATAATTTCCATAGCCGCATATCATGACTATGAGATATGAAAAATGGATATCAAAACAACTTTTTTAAATGGAAAGTTACTTGAGGACGTGTATATGATACAGCCTGAAGGGTTTGTTCATCTTAAGAATTCTAGGAAAGTGTGCAAGCTTCAAAGATCCATTTATGGACTAAAGCAAGCTTCTCATAGTTGGAATCTTCGTTTACATGAAGCAATTAAAGAATTCAGTTTCATTAAAAATGAAGATGAGCCTTGTATATACAAGAAGGTCGGTGGTAGCATAGTTTTTTTCCTGGTACTGTATGTTGATGATATGATACTAATTGGAAATGACATCCTAACCTTGTAGAGCGTCAAGTCTTGGTTAGGGAAGTGTTTCTCAATAAAGAACTTAGGAGATGTAGCCAACATCTTTGGGATTAAGATTTATAGGGATAGATCTAGAAGACTGATCGGTCTAAGTCAGAGTGCTTATATTGACAAGGTACTGAATAGGTTCAGTATGCAAGAATTTAAAAGAGGGTCATTGCCAATGTCTCATGGTATAAGTCTCAACAAGACTGAATGTCCAAAGACTAATGATGAGCGAGAGCGCATGAATATGACTCCATATGCATTAGCCATTGGATCTATCATGTATGCCATGTTATGCACCCGACTTGATGTATCATATGGTATGAGCGCAACAAGCTGATATCAGTCTGATCCTAATGAGAGTAACTTGATAGCAGTAAAGAACATTCTTAAGTACTTGAAAAGGACTAAAAAGTGTTCTTGGTCTATGGTAGTTTGGAAGATGAGCTTGTTGTAAATAGCTACACAGATACAAGTTTTCAAATTGATAGAGATGACTTCTGATCTCAGTCTGGATATGTGTTTACTTTGAATGCAGGCGCAATGAGCTGGAAAAGTTCAAAGCAATAAACTGTGACAAATTCTATAATAGAAGCTGAGTATATTGTATTGTCCAATGCAGCTAAAGAGGCAGTTTGGATAAAAAAAGTTCATTTTTGAACCCTGTTTGCTTGTATTGGGACAACAACTGGGTGATAGCACAAGCCAAGGAAGCAAGATCACACCAACAATCCAAACATATACTTAGATGTTTTCATCTCATTCGAGAAATCATTAAGAGATGTGACATGAAGATTTGCAGGGTCCTATAGAAGACAATGTTGCAGATCCTTTTACAAAGGCTCTTCCACAAGTGAGACATGATGGTTATGTTAGGTCATTATGTTGGACTAAGTGGTTAGTCACTTTTACTCCACCCGAGATTTTGATGGAAACAAACAAAGTGAAAGTATACTAATAAGTTTATCAAGTGTGTTTCAGTTAGTCAAAGTTTGCAGAATATCACATCTCAAATGTTCAAGCCATACAAGTTCAAGATTCGGTCCACAAGAAGAAACGAAGACAAAAGATCATATTACATGTTGTAACATTAATGTAAGGTACACATGTTCATTTACGTAAGACTAACGCATTAGTTCATGCATATCATGTTTTTTCAAATTGCTTTTCAAATTTCAAGTGATCATTTGGAGTTTTAAATAAAACTCACCACTTGATCGTATATTCACATCATACTTTAAAAACCATTGTGGAAGTTTTCGGAACTGAGAAACTTGTTTTGAAAGGTTTTTGAAAAGAAAAACTGTGTATTTGCAGAAAAGCCGCAATGTAAGTCATGAAACCGGGATTTTCCATTTTTCGGGATTTGTGAAAACATTCGGACCACCTAAACAGGTTCTATGACCCATAACAAACATGTATAACACTCACTCCAGAATTGATTTTCAAATCACTCTCTCGGGGTTGTAAGAAAGTCCGATTTCCTAGTTATTCTTGGGCTTAAATTTCATATTTTTATGTGTTTGACTTGTGAAAATCATTTGTTGTGTTCTTGAACACATTTGTCTTGTGTTTTACACTTAAACTTGATTTACTAAACCCTAGGACTTGTTTGGACAAGAGTTTGAACTTAAACTTGATTTTTATCAAATTTCTTGTTCTTTGGATTTGAAACCAGATTTGTTTTAATCGATTTTAAAACGGTTTCATATTTGAGATTTGCACAAAATTAGTGATATACTTGCATTTCTCATTTGTTCTCATACTTGCATGCCTTAGAGTGATTAGGCTCTAGGAGGCTTGCTTATATTTGAATTTAGTGCCGCTTTACTTTGTAAAACGAATTTAATTATTTTCATCTATTCTTTATAAGTGGATGATTGTAAGACTTAATGGGATCTAAGTCGTAGGGAAGATCTAGTTGAGGCTAGGCATAAACCCTAGTTGCAGCTAGGTAGGAAGTCGTAATTTGTGATTAGGCATTCTAGGCTTGTACGCTTAGGAAGTTGTAACACTTATTGGCAATATAAGTGAGGGGTTTAAAAATCCTAACCGAGGGAGGTTAGGTAGTGGATGTAGATCATTGGATTGAACCACTATAAATCGTGTGTCTTTTTCCATCTCTTCTATCTCCTTCATCTTGCATTGCATTCATTCTTACTTTTGAGTGAGCATATAACATATTTATTATTGAATTATTTTAAACAGACGATAATCTAGTGATGACAATAATTTTGCGGAGAGCTGACGGTCCATGAATTTGAACTAAAGGACTAAGCTAGATTGGAAGCATTGAGTGGGGGTACTAAGAGTTCAAGAAAAGAGAATGCTTTGAAGGCAAATAGCCCACCGGCTCTATTGGGTAGGATCATTGAAGATGAGAAATCTAGTGATGACAATAATCTTGAGGAGGAAGTAGCCATGCTCTCAAGAAAGCTCAACAAGGCTATGTACAAGCGAGACAAGTACAAGAAGAAGTCCAAGAGTGGAAGCAAGGGAGGAAAGTCAAGTGAGACCATATGCTTCGGGTGTAGCAAACAGGGCCACATCAGGGCGGAATGCAAGTCAAAGAAGGTGTTGGACAAGAAGAAAGGCAAGAAGAGCTTCAAGGCGACATGGGATGATTAATCTTCATCAAATTTCAAATCCGAATCGAAAAACGGGAAAGCAATACTTTGTCTCATGGCACAAAGTAAGGTAAACTCTAACGATTTCAATTTTGATGATGTTGAGATTTGGATGATGTTCCTAATGTTGATGACCTTAGGAAAGAGTTGGAAAAAGTGGTCAAAAGACCAAACAACTCAAAAAGAGCTTGACCATATCAATTAGAAAAATTGAGTCACAAAATGAGACAATTAATGATCTCCAAAGTGACTTGAATGAAGTCCTAAAAGAGAGAGATGCTTTAGTCAAGGAAGTAGAGGAATTGACTAGCACGGTGCATAAGTTCACCAATGGTAGAGAGATGTTTGACATGATGTTGAAAGCACAACGACGTGCACTCAATAAGAGATGCATAGGCTATGGAGCGAACTTGTTGAGTTATAAGAAATTGCTAGATGATGCCTGAAGATGCTCAAAATACAATAGGTCTCATGCGGTTGGGAAATGTGCCTTACAAAAGGCCAAAATGGGTAGACTAGCATGGGTACTTAAAAATGTTTATGATACTAAATTTCTCAGACCCAAAGGTGTTTGTGAACCAAAATCTAGTGTTTTTCCCATTGTGTAGGATGCGAGGAAGAACACCCCATGATACTTGGATAGTGGGTGCTCAAGACACATGACCGGTGATGCACATCAATTCATTGAATTAAAGCGAAATGATAGTGGAAAGGTCACATTTGGGGACAACAACAAAGGAAAAATTATAGGCCTTGGAACCGTTGGTAACGATTTACTTTCCATTTCTAATGTTTATCTTGTTGATGGTTTGAAACATAACTTGCTTAGCATTAGTCAATTATGTGACAAAGGATTTCATGTCATGTTTGAATCATCAAAATGCATTGTTAGGAATGAGAAGCATGAAACTCTATTTGTTGCATATAGAGATAAGAATGTTTATGCCATTAACTTTGATGAGATGCATATGCAAAATGTTTCATGTTTGAGTGCTCAAAGTGAATGTGATACATGGTCGTGGCACCGTAGACTAAGACATTCTAGCATGGAATACTTATTCGAATTGACCAAGCATGATCTTGTCAAGGGTCTCCCTAAATGCACTTATAAGAAAGACCAAGAATGTGAACCTTGTATCCTTGGTAAGCAAGTGAAATCGTCATTTAAGACGAAAGTAACAAGTGATGTGACTAGAGCATTGGAACTTATCCATATAAATTTGTTCGGACCCACCCGAACATAAAGGGTAGGGGGTAAATCATATTGCTTTGTCATTGTTGATGATTTTACTAGGTATACATGGGTTTATTTCCTAGCTTATAGGCATGAAGTGTTTGATGTGTTTGTGAAATTTTGTGCTTTGGTTGAGAATGAGAAGGGGTATAAAATTACCATCATTAGGAGTGATCAGGGTGGTGAGTTTGTCAATAGGAACTTAGAGGAGTTTTGTGCTAAACAAGGATACACACACCAATTATCTTCTCCTAGGACACCACAACAAAATGGAGTTGTATAAAGAAAGAATAGGACCCTCCAAGAGATTTGTAGGACCATGCTAAATGAGTACAACATAGCTAAGCACTTTTGGGCCGAAGCCATTAACACGACGTACTATGTTCTCAATAAGTTAAATGTCCGAAAGCAAATGAAAAAGACTCCTTATGAACTATGGAAAGGCCGAAAGCCCAACATAAGTTACGTCAAGGTGTTCGGTTTCACTTGCTATGTTCTAAATGATAAGGATCAATTGGACAAATTTGACTCAAAGTCAAATGTGTGCATTTTTTTAGGCTACGCCATGCATAACAAAGCATATAGGGTGTTCAATAGATCAACCAAAACCATAGAGGAGTCTATTCATGTCAAATTTGATGAAGTAGATCCCAAAGTGAAAATGATACATACCTTGGAAAAATTGAGGATTGATGATGATGATGATGTCACCCTAGGCCAAACATCCAATAGTCAAGAGGTTGAGGTGAGAGTGGAACCCGAACCTAGTGCACCTAAGAACTCAAGACTTCTTATAGGCCATCCCTCCTAACAAATTATAGGTGATCTAAACAAAAGAATAACCACTAGGTCATCATTGCACTGAGATGAGGGACACATAGCTTTTGTATCACAAACCGAGCCCCCCAAGATAGATGATGCCTTAGGTGATGAATTTTGGATCATGTCTATGCAAGAGGAACTATGTCATTTTGTTAGGAATAAGGTATGGAAACTAGTACCAAGACCTAAAGACCATACTATCATAGGCACCAATTGGGTCTTTAGAAACAAAAAGAATGAGAAAGGTGAGATTGTAAGGAACAAGGCTATGTTGGTTGCACAAGGCTATAATCAAAAGGAAGGAATTGACTATGAGGAAGCCTTTGCACTCGTAGCAAGACTAGAAGCAATTCGGATGTTGCTTGCATATGCTTGCTATAATGGGTTTCTACTATACTAAATGGACGTTAAAAGTGCATTCTTAAATGGCTTCATCAATGAAGATGTATATGTAAAACAACCACCGGGTTTTGAAGACCATGATCATCCAAGTTATGTCTATCGTCTTCAAAAGGCCTTGTATGGATTGAGACTAGCTCCTCGAACTTGGTATGACCGACTTAGTGCATTTCTACTTGACAAATGGTTCAAGAAAGGAACGCTAGATCCTACTTTGTTCATTTTGATTAAAAAGCGTGACATGCTACTTGTTCAAATTTACGTTGATGATATTATCTTTGGGTCATTCAATACATGCTTATGTGATGAATTCTCATCATTGATGACCAATGAATTTGAAATGAGCATGATGGGTGAATTAACATACTTCATAGGCTTGCAAATTAAGCAATCCATACATGGAATTTTCATAAACCAAGCGAAGTATGTGAGGGACATGCTAAAGAAACTCAAATTTGGAAATTTGAAAGCATGTTACACTCCTAGTAGCTCCACAGTCAAAATGGACAAAGACCAACTAGGAAAATCCATAGACCATAAACTTTACCGTGGCATGATTGGTAGTCTTCTATACTTGACCGCTAGTAGGCCCGATATTATGTTTAGTGTGTGTTTATGTGCTAGATTTCAATCCAAACCTAAGGAGTTTCACTTGAAATGTGTTAAGTGTATATTTCGTTATCTTAGTTGGACACAAGATTTGGGATTTTGGTTCAACAAAGCCAAGAGTTTCGAACTCCAAAGCTTTGTTGATTTCGACTATGCGGGGAGTCTAGTGGATAGGAAAAGCACTTTCGGGTTTTTTCATTTGCTAGGAAATTCACTTATATCATGATTTAGCAAAAAGCAAAATCTCGTTGCTTTGTCTATGGCTGAAGCCGAGTATGTGGCCGCCGGAAGTTGTTGTGCTCAAGTCTTGTACATGAAACAACAACTTGAGGATTACTAAATCCAAGTTAGTTGTGCTGAAATTTATTGTGATAACATAAGTGCAATCAACATATCAAAAAATCCGGTGTTACACACCCGCAGCAAGCACATTGAGATTAGGCACCATTTCTTTCGCGATCACGTCCAAAAGGGCGATGTTAAACTAATCCATGTGCCCACGGAGGACCAACTAGCTGATATCTTCACCAAGCCATTGCCTAAAGACCAATTTTCTAAGATTCGGTGTGAATTAGGCATGTTTTGTGAATCGGACCTTCCGCACATGTTTTAATTGTTCCAATCTTTTTTATATGTTGTTACTGAAGTGTCCATGAATTAGAAGGTGAATCAGAGTTGTCCGTCAAAAACTCAAAAAATTTAATTTCTAATTCCTGAGAGCAATTAGCGCGCTAAGTCTGATAATTAGCACGCTAATTTCTCTGAATAGCGCGCTAATTCAAGGACCTAGCGCGCTAACCATCCCTGGCCCAGATCACTTATCGGCATCATTAGCGCGCTAATTCTATCATTAGCGCGCTAATGTCGTTCAGCTAGGACCAGTATATCACTGTTTTTGACCCTAAATTCTTCTTTTCACACACCACTACTCTCCTCTTGGGTCTTCATCCTCTCTAACGACTCTCCCACGATCCCTAGGTAAATTACATTACTTTCTTTGTCAATAAGGGGGAGCACTAGGCTCATCTATGTTATTTTTCAGTATTTTGATGTACATTTGCTATGTTGTAGACTCAGCTATTTAGGCCACAACTATGTTAATGTACATTTTCAGCATTTAATATCATGAAATTTGTTTTGCGTATCTCTGAGTTACTGTTATGTTTTTGTTCATTGCCATATATTGGTTGCATGTGAATAACTTTCATTGATATACCTGTTTATGAAGGGGAGTCTTCCACCTACTGTGTTGTTATATTTGTAGCTCATTTTTGGTTATGCTTGTAGTGAGGGGTAGCTTGGCCCCACTTTTTGATGTTATCAAAAGGAGGAGAAATGTGTGCGTTTAACTTGAGATTGTTTGAGATTGCACTTTGGTTTTGAATACACGTGAATTCCATTTTTGATTGTCAAGTTCACATTGTTTGTTATCATCAAAAAGGGGGAGATTGTTGGACTAAGTGGTTAGTCACTTTTACTCCACCCTAGATTTTGATGGAAACAAACAAAGTGAAAGTATACTAATAAGTTTATCAAGTGTGTTTCGATTAGTCAAAGTTTGCGAGAATATCACATCTTCGGTCCACACGTGTTCAAGTCACACAAGTTCAAGATTCGGTCCACACGAGGAAACGAAGAGTCCATAATGAGTACGGAAAGTCATCTTCGAGATATCCTCATCCTTGATGCTCAGTTGATGATAACCAGACCTCAAATCAATTTTTAAGAAATATCTGACACCCTTCAACTAATCAAACAAATCAACGATCCTAGGTAATGGGTATTTGTTCCTGATAGTAACCCGATTAAACTATCTATAATCAATGCACATACGTAGGGTTTCATCATTTTTCTTCACAAAAAGAATCAATGTTCCCTACGGTGACATACTAGAATGGATAAACCCCTTCTATAACAACTTCTTAAGCTAAGTCTACAACTCACGTAATTCCTTCGGTGCCATACGAAATGGAAGAATAGATACAGGTTTGGTACTAGGAATAAGATCAATGATGAAGTCAATGACACATGGCAGTGGAAGTCTAGTCAAGTCAGATGGAAAGACTTCTTGAAATTCACAAACCACGGGTATCCCATTAACCTTAAGTCCCTAACTAGGCTCTCTAAATGTGATAAATCCCGCCATAACTTCTAAATCTCAAGGAGTAGTTTCCCTTCCACAAGTTGCAAGTCATGAAGGATTATATCCTTTATAGACTATAATTTCAGAAAGGTTAGGGATCTGAAATATTACCGTATGCTGATAACTAGTCCATCCCTTGTAGTGCATCATACTCTAGGAACTCCATTACCCTCAGATCAATTAGGAGTTCATTCTCCCCAATTTTAACTATATATCCCTCGTAGATCAGGTTAGGATAAACCTTATCACTCACTATTGTGCTCAAAATCAACAACGTACTAACTCTAATAGGTTTCAATTTCAACTCATCAAACATTACACCAGCAATAAAGGAAATTGTAGAACTATGATCAATCAAAACATGCATATCTCAACTAAAAATGTTTAATATATCTTCCACAAGCCTCCTATTAGCCTCTGGATTAGCCTCAGCCACTACATGAGTCTGCCCTTTTGCTGGCGATGAAGTAGTACTTACCGATGTGGCAGGTGGCATAGAACACTCTCTGCGAATATGCCCTGTTTGTCCACACCGATAGAATATCGTGAAAACCCTTTAAGAAAAACCACTAGCATGACGAACCTGCCTAGATCCACTTTTTTTCTATGATAATCGAGCTCTACTTTTGTCCTTACCTCTAGAATGAGGTGGTGGCAAATGTGGTTTGGGTATCGAAACCTGAAAAACTAGTGGAACTGGTGCACTAACAAATGTAGTCCCCGTAGACCCCAACTATGTAGCTACTCCAGCTATATTCCTCTACCTCTTTTTTGGATGAAAAGAAGCAAATTCCTCAATTATCGTACTCCCAAGGTACTGTGGTACTGGTGGTGGCGTAAGTACTATTCCGGAGGGTCTGGCCAAATCATACTCTCCAATATAAAAACATAACTAGTGCGAGGATGATAGTAAATCGTAACTCAAATCTCATAATTCAACCTACCAAGAAACAAATCTATTTTATTCTCTTCTAACTCCACCATCTCAGGAGTGAATTCACTCAGCTTAGTGAACCTCCGCTCATACTCTCGAACAGACATGGCTCCCTATTTCAACTGAATAAACTCAGTCTTCTTCCTGTTCCAAACTGATTTTGGGAAATACTGCCTGTAAAACATGGTCTTAAACTATTACCAGGTGGTGATAGTTTTCACTTCTCTCTCTAAGTAATTCCACCACTTCCGTGCAGAATCAATCTACAAAAAGTGACCAGTTTAACCTCAAACTAGTCCTCCACATCTACATCAACACATCATTGCTCCATCTCAAGTATCCAGGTCTCAGCTACGCCTTCTTTCATTGTTCCATTAAATCTTATAACGTCATATTTCATAAATTCCTTACAAGTTCTAAGAAAATGGAGCTTTCTCAAAATCCAGTAGCACCACGCTAGTTGTCTCCAGCTCCTGAATATGTGCTAAAACTGGTTGAGCTGGAGCTGCCACTGTCTCAACTCCTCCCTCAGCTCTTCTAACCTTGGGACTGGTTGCAAGTTGCGCCTCAAGTCAGTGTACTAGTAGTCCCATCTGAACCGTGAACATAGCCATAAGTTTCACCTGAGACTCCATAAGTTCCCTTATTTGTTGCTCAATTCTAGATTTCCATTTATCCTTAGTTTCCTTGTTACCCTGAGATCCAGGTCTTCGTGAACCCTTTCCTTGATCTGCCATTATATTCTGAAGCCAAAGGAGAGACAAGATCATTAGGTAACATTATAGAAGACAAAGAAATCGTATCTAATAAGTAAATAACAATAAGTGCAACAAATAACGTATAATAATGTATTCATTTTCATTTCCCCCAAAACACGATTAAAACCATTTATCATGCCATAAGCTTATTCATAACCCGAGACAACTCTCAGAGTTAATAAACTTATGTTCCGGTATAAAGGAATGTGCTATCACTTGTAGGCTCGATACCCAATATGGCACCCTCTATCTCGATTAAGGTGATACTCGGCCTAAAACCCTAATTAAGCCTCGATAACCCAGTCAGACTTAACTAAAGCCATCAACCTCTCTATTTGTACCTGATAAACTCAACCTGTATATCAATTTCGAACAAACTATTTAAAATATACGTAGCAGAAAATTAAAACTTCTTCGATAACTAAACGATATATATAAATATAAAGTTTATCAAAACCCAAAACCTCGTTTATAAACCTCCTAACCCAATTTATATACAACAAAAAACTCAAACAATGTATATATATATACAGGAAGGCTCATCACATCGTAAAGAAGATATTATGAGTCCTCAATCTTCTATTTTCCCTTCGCATAAACGTTAGGTTGGGAACCTGAAATATTAAATTTAGGGTGACCGCTCTAGCTTGCTCATTAAGTAAGGATTCATAAAGTCATCAACATTCCATATAATAATCAAGAATATTATGCAATAAAAATATGAACCAACGTTAACTATTGGGATTATAGAAAGCATATAATTCAATAAATAACGAATGCAAGTCAAACCGTTAATGACTATTACACCATGATTCCCATTTTAGTTAACTAGGGTTGATTACCAACTGAAACCATTAAGGAGATTGCTAGACCAACACAATGGCCGATGTGTTTTCTAGCCAACCCATTAATGTCTATTGGTTCTATCCTAAGTGTTCTAGTGAATATGTAACTCACGCAACCTATCTAACTAATTAAGATTTACATATAGGCTGGGAGATCAACCTCGCAAGCTATATAACCCGACCTTAGTTCTAGGAGTTACCCTCGTGGATCACATTAGACACCAATTTCCGTTTATCAAAAACATCACAGTGTACGTAGTCCCCCATTCAGTCAATAAACTATATGAACTATATATACTAAAACAACCAGGTAACATTGATAAATAAGCGAATCCATACTTACTTCAGTTTAGGTTTCGGTTAAAAAATTCCCTAATTTTCTAGGTCACTCAAGCTTTTCCGATGATCCAAAACTTATCACAAACCACTTGTGATCAATATAAGTCTAATACCTTATATTTGGAACCCCTAATTCAGTCCGTATGACCTCAGGAAATTCTAACCAATTTATGGAAAAGTTGTTTCCTGGTGTGGGAAGGTGCGCCCTCACTTGGTATAGTGCACTCTATCAGCTGAGTTCATCCCAATTAATGAAAGGAGCGCGCTCCTCTGTTGGGTGGAGCGCGCTACACTTTGTACTGTCTCGATAGTAAACAGGGTAGCTGCCACTATTCCATCCACAAATCAACACAGCGACAAAAACACTTCCAAAATACATTAGGGAGGACCTCTAGTGAGGTATAAACTCATTTATAATCAACAACAACAGCAATTCACAAAGAAATCATCATCTACTATCGAATTGAACTTCAAACTTAAAACTACATTCACCAATAATGATGATATTTGTTTTCCAGTTATTTAGACTCCTCAATTCACATTGCGAATCTCTCATTTGAATCAATTCCTTAAAATCAGAACACCAAACCCCTCAGCTGCTCTCTCTCTCTCTCTCTCTCTCTCGATAAATCGAAATAAGGATAAGTTTGAAGGTTTTAGTTTAAATATATGAATTTTCCTCGAGGTATGCGTCATGCTATCTTAAGGCTGATCAAACGATTGATGTTGTAACATGACATCCTTAAAGTGACACACATGTTGACACCATCAATACTCATACTCATCTCGAGGCGATCCAACGATCCATATAATTTAAACTAAACTTATAGTTTCGAATACATATATTCATATATCAAATATATATACCTCATGTATTTTCTCGCTAATAAATTCACCGAACATGCTTATGAGTATTCTATGGCTTGCACATTCATTTCACAACCCCCTCGTCGCACTTAGTGTACCGGCTATTTATTATTTAATAATGTATTTTTCCAATTATAGGCTTGTATATAAATTCTCTTTTATACTATAACCTATAAAATTTATTAAACATTCCAAATAAACACAAACCAACGCACGCGCTAATTGAGGTACGTCGGACTTAAACACGAGCCTAACTCGGGTTAATTAGGATTTGGATTAGCACTAATCACCAGTTTAAGGTAACGGGTCGTTACGCTATATAAAGCCACATCGCCGCCACAACTTTGAAATTTGTATGTGTAATTTCTTCTCACAGTAGGCTCGACACCTAGTGTTTACGAACACGGCACTTTATGTGTTACTCCACTGCGCCACCGCTTCGTCAAGTGTACTCCACCTCTTCTTTGATTTTCAAGCCTTCTCCATGCCTTGCCCACGCCTTGCACTCTCTTCCCACGGCATCACTAGTCTATGCCACAGCGCCAAGTGTATTTTTGGGTTTTTTCTCCTCATTTCATTATGAAATCATTAATTTGTCTCTTGATACCTTGTAAGCCTGAAAATACATAAATACCATCAATTAGAGCTCATTCCAGGTTATTTAGTCCAATTATACATTTAATCTAACCTCATATATAAGTCTACTTAAACACTTATCACGTGCCCATACATTTCTTTCTACACATTTAATTGGAGTTGGATTCACTTGCTTTTGAACGACTTTCTTTATAGAATGGTACTTCAATTCAATCAATAGGAGTTGCCACGAATGTACAAGTTCAAGTGGACAAGTACATCGTACTCAGATTTTTTGGTCAAGCCACACTTTATTATTGAAGATCATCCTTTAATTTTAGGACGACCTTTCTTAGCCACTATTCAAGTTGTTATAAATATTCTAAACAAAAGAACCACTCTGACGATTAATGGTCAAACAATCACTTTCTGGAATGGCACAAGAGTGGATAATCTTAAATCTAAGTTTATATATCTAGCCTAATTGTAGAAGGGTTTAATCGAGCCAACGACTGTAAACAAAAGCACTCTACGGGAGCCGGCTTATATTATATGTTTATTTTAATTTTATTAGTAGTTCAGTATTATTGTAGTATGTTTTTTATCTCTCACTTTTTGACTCTTGTATTTGAAATATTTTCAAAATTTTAACTCCAAGGTAATTTCAAATAAGGGGGAGTGATTGAGTTGTTTTTGCTTTACGGCCTTTTTGAAAGTTTGCATTATTCACTCGCTTGTTTGTTTATTTATTTATTTATTTAATAAAATTATTAGTTAGTTACATATCTTAATCAAACTTTCGAATTTTTAGTCAATTCTACCTTTATATTACTTTTAATGAATGATATATATGTTAATTATGAAATAAATTAGAAAAAATTGTTAAATTAGCCTTGCGAATCCTTAGCAATTTGAAATAACACTAGGAATCGCTGGCTAAATCGGTGACAAAAACCAAAAATCTTACTGAAAATTTGAGTATGGCGAATCGTAAGATATTCCACCTATAACGTAAATCGTTGGTCACATCGATGAGTCACTGAGACTCATTTTCCATCGATTTTCATAGTGATTTCCCAACGATTCCACTAACACATGAATCCCTGGGTATGATTTTGAGTTTTTAAATAAAACCCCAAATCGCCACAATCACACTCACCTCTAAAACACGAATCGTTACACCCCTTCAACAACACAATCAATTTCTTGCCTGGATTCTAGCTTACTAAGCTCAATCTTAATATATTTAAGTGATTCCCACCTTAATCTAGTTTCATTCAACCCAAAAACTTTCGAATTTTGGAGTGTTGAGCCGAACTAAGGCTTAAGGGATTTTGACTTAGAGCTTGAAAAATCAATCTAAATGAGTTCAAGAGCTTGTATCTTGAGTGATTCACTCTCAAGAAGGTAATCACGGTAACCTTAGCTCTCTACTTTAACGTATTTTGTGGTTTGAAGGATTTTTGCTAAATTTTTGATTGTTTTCGAAATTATATTATTGGAATTCATTCTATTACCTTGAATAAATAATTTCATGGATTACAATATATTAGGCATTGTGATTATAATGATCGTTGGTTTACAAGCTCAACATTTTCAAAAATTTTGGTTTATTTATACGTATTCGCAATCGGTTTGAAAATTGAGTTTAAAATATGGTTGGGGGCTTGGTTTGATTTGATATGTTTTGTTTCATTTTCGAAAAGAGTGTAATTTATCACATTATTGTTTTACAAGATTTAGAAAATCGATTTTAAAATTTATAATCAAGTTAAAACTTCGATGCAAATTTTATTTAAGTTTTCGATGAATTTTAAGCTAGCTTTCCAAATGAATTTCTCCTTTAAAATTAATTTTTGAACCAAATTATTTTCGACAAACTTTACTTTTATGATCCACACGTTTAAACTGTTATTCTGTCTTGTGGTCTTTGATTTACAAAATGGCCAGAAGTGGTAAGGGTGGAAGTTCAAGAGAGGAAAATGGAAAGGGAGCTTTAATGGAGAAACCTAAAAGAAAATCTAAAGTTCCACCCACACCTATTAGACCAACGAGGACTTCAATAAACTATCCTAGAACTAGAACACCAAGAGAAGCTTCTCCACCTTTAGATTTTAGTAATGAGTCGGGGGGAGAGGAAAAAGTTGAGGAGACTCCAAGATTATTTTTTCGACGAATAATTGAATAAATGCTAAGGCTCTCACATGGATAAAATGTGATATTACCAAGAATAGGAAAATAACTTCGGAGAGGGGTTTCAATGTCAAGAACAAAATAAAGTACGAGCCTAGAATTTTGAATATAATAAGGGAGAGGAATTAGGGATTGTTGATTAGGGACTACAATGTCGATAAAGACACGAGGTCCTCTATAGAGATGGGTTGTACGATTTTAGTCTTGGAATTTTATGCAAACGGGCATGGAGATGATAATACGATGGTAGCCATGGTCTGAGGAAGACCTATGGACTATTCACCTATAAGAATAAATCGGTACTACGGTTTACCGAGATTTCACAGGAAAGAAAAATATTGAATACCCAAAACTTGAGTATGGATTCAGACATGGATTTCCCAATGAAACCATCAAAATTGTATTGGAATCAATTCTAGGGGATGGATTCATTTTTGATAAGTATGAGTATCCAAAACACATTCAAACTAAAGATTTTAGGAAAACCACCAAATCATGGAACTACTTCATCAATGTGAGCCTATAGGCGAGTTTGCAATACTACAAGGTTGTGTACCACAAGGCGGCATTATTGTATCACATCATCTAAGGTTGGGTATTGATGCTGACAAAATCGTTTATGATTCAATTAGGAATGTCATGACCACAAATAAAAAAGGATTACCTTTTCCCTTAATGATCGTAAATTTTTACAAACAAGACCAAGTTCTTATGATAGGTCTAGGGTTAAATGTTTACCCTAACATGACCATCACCGATGAAGTCATAGAAAGCTTCAAATATGTATCAGGCTGTATGGATTCTGAAGAGTGAGAGAGAAATGAGATACTTAAGAGAAAAACTACATAAAGAAGAAGAATAGAGGCAGAAAATAGAAGAGTTATACATGAAATGCAATCTGTTGCGTATAATGAGAGGACAAACCTAAGCTCGGAGCCACCTGTTGAAGATTTTATTAGAGTGTATGCTGATGGGACGGATATGGCCATGATGGGTCAATCTTGCGGAACCAAATGCGAACTTTGAGAAATCAAGAGTTCATGTTTCAGAATCAGTGCGAAATTAGAGGTGCATACATAGGTTCGAGAGACGTATGACCAGGAGAATGCAAGGCAAGGGAGTTGGAATTCCAACATCATCTGCATAAATGAGAATGCCCAATGACGGAGTCTTTTCAGAAAGTACTTCGGTGGCGGTAGTCGACTACAAGCTCTATGATCCTACATCGAGCTACCAGTCTCAAAAGCAAGACCAAAAAGATGGTGGTGATGATGTGACTTCTGGATGGCAAAACTAATCTACTCGTTTTTTCTATTTAGTCTATTTTGAGTTATTATGTGTGTGGTCGTGATTTGTAATATGAAGATCTTTGTAAAGTGGTGTGTTACTGTGATACTGTTGTTATGGTGTGGTTTATATTATACATTGGTTTGATGTGTTAAACTATATTACAATGATGTTTGAAAATTTTTCATTTATCATGTTTTCTTTAATTTTGAAATTTATTCTTGTGATAATTTATTCATCAAATTATTTGATTATTTCATTATTTATTTATTATTTCGTTTATGCTTCACGAGGTACTTTTATTTTGTTGGAAACCCGACTTAATTTTTAAACCTTGAGGATTAGGTTTGAAATGAGTTTGGGGGTATTTAGGTGAAGTAAAGTATGAAGGAGCAAAGTATGGAAGACTCGAGAGGTGGAATCTATTTATTCAATGTTCAAAGTTGACTGAAATTTTTCAAATTTTTGTAGATTTAGGTAATATTTCTTCATTTTATTTTATTTAGTTAGGGATATGAATTAAACATAACTTGGATTTAAAAAGAAGTGATATTTTTATAACCCATGAAAATAGAAAATTTTACGATGGAAAGGAATTGTTATACCTTATTTAACGTAACCTAGATTGTGTATACACTAGAGGAGTTTATAGAGGATTGGTTGCTTTGTGTTAGACATTATAATGGGTAGAAAATTGAAATAAAAGTGCAAGATAAACAAGACAGATTTCTAAGAATCTTTTTATACAAAGATTAATGATCAATTATTTTATGTTTATATATAGATAATGAAAAGAGCTTATGTCACAATTGAAAAAAAGAAATAGGAAATTAGCCAATAAATTTCACTTAGTTGGAAATAATACTTCCTTAAATATGATGAAAGTGAGAAGAGCTAACAAGAGTTTTTAAATGAAAAAAATAGAGAGACCCATAAATTCTAAAGGAAATGGAGCAGGGAATCTAGTGGTGGGAAAAATGTGAGGAAAAATTCATATAAAAAGAATAACAGATTCTAAAAGAAATGGATCAAAGAACCGTAGGAACATATAAAGAATATATATATATATATATATAAGAAAGCAGAAAGAATGAGAAATATAGAAAATGGAAGGATGTTTAAGAAAAACTCTTCAAATAAAAGACTTAGATCGAGTGCTTGTAGCTAAGTTAAGTGAAGTATATCTTTTTATTCCAATATTCAAATGAATATGAAATGATAATTATTGGTGATTAAGAATTCCTATCGAATTTTATTGTGGTGGCATTTTAAATATTATTTGAAAAGAGATTAATTTAGTGATTTTTGTGTCTTGAGATTCTATGTTAGTTATCATTACTTTGATGTTTGTCAGTGGAGATTGAAAAAACCTATATAATGGCTTGGCCTTGGTAATTGATTTAACTTTGAATTCTGGTGTGTATTGCATAACTAGAAGGTTGAAATGTCATATAAGGGGTTGTTCTTTAAATCTTTCTATTCTATCATGATTCTTATGTTTATAAGGGTAATATGTTTCTATTTAAAATCACTTATGTTTAATAATAAGAGAGAATAATTATGAAATCAGAACGAAGGAAGAAAAGAGAATATAATTGAGAGTATTCATTTGCTCGGGACAACAAATTGCTGAGTTTGGGGGTATTCGATTAGTCAATAATTGTATAGTGTTTTATAGTAGATTTTAGTGTAATTTTAGATGTAAAATGTTATATTACATTGGGTTTTCTCTTGTTTTTGTTATTTCATGTAATAATTAGAATATGTGAAGAAAGGGGATAACAAGAGAAGAAAATGAAGGATTTAATCGAATGGAAATGATACACAAAGAATCAACAGCGAATCAAGGATCAATAGGGATTTGTTATTAGCAAATCCTCAGTGATGTGGGAATTACACTAGGAATCACCGATCAGATCTGTGGAGCACAAAGACAATTTTTTGAGGATTTTCCTAACGATTTGAGCAATAAGTGGAATTGCTGGAAAATCATTGGATTCGATTTCGTGATTTTTAGATAACCATGAGACGTTTGAGTTAGTTTGGGATATGTACTATCTAGAATACTACATATATTGTTAGATTTCGGGGATCGAGCACAACGAAAGTTTTCAAAACCTTTATGAATATCCCCGAATGACATTAAACTAATGTACCAATAAAGAAAAACCATACTTTAACAAGAACAACTTTATGTCTTCCTTGTATGGTGTTGACCGATTCCTCTAAGATGCTGCGAAAGACAAACGTCCTTTATCAAAAATTCATACACAAACGGATGATAACGATCCGAAGTGCTAGCCCCAGAAATTCTAGGACAAAAATTCTCACAAAACTTCTCTAAAAACTCTCTACCACAAATGTGACCTTAATGTCTTATTTATAGTATAATACGTCGAGTTGTTATAGAACTCCATCTCGTAGTCATACTCTAAATAGAGTATTAGATAAAGTCTAACCCTAAAAAGGATAGAGTCATAAATAATCTACAATTACTAATCCAACAAGAGTTGTAATTTATCTAAAACTCAAATAAGAATTAAAGTCATACTTTAATTCCAATTAGAAACCTATTCAAAATAGGATTTACCAAGAGACAAAGTTTGTAGTCGCACTAAAAATGTAGGAAAGTTTTGAATCCTAGTCAAACTAGGACACTTAATGAGAATCTTCAAAATGAATTTTATCAAATAAGATTCATCAACCTAGACAATATTAAATCACGCAAATTCATTCTTTATGTGTGACCCAATAGGTTCATACAACGTCGGTAGTGAACCAAAACATTTTTTGGCACACAAATCATAAGCGGCCTCTTGCAAGACATTATGACTACCCAAGTTGCACGAAGATCAATAAATAGATATAACCTAATAAATGGTGTATATCATATCCATTTGTCGCGCGATATCCTTTGATTGAATTTAAGACATAGAATGTCACCCTTATAGTTCAATCTTCTAGTCTCGATCTCCAAATAAACTGAAATTATCAAGTGATATTGATCCAATCAATTCACTAGACATGGCCATTTATAAGTCTAACATATCAAGGGGCCCAATAGATATCTCTATCTAAAAAAGAGGTACAAGTTCTATCTTGATAACACAACATCTACACATTAGTCAGCCAATGACCAATCACAACTTTTATAATCATTCGGTTAAATACAACGTTTAATTATGTCAAATCATTTTGTTGCCAATGTTGGAGTCTCTACTGATCTCAGGTCAAAGGACTAAGTGATATAACTATCATGAGAAGCACTTATGACATTTACCATGTAACGTTCTAAAAGTGGGTCGGTCCAACATGCGTTCCCAACAGATACACATGATCTTGATTCGTATCTATATATGCATAATCATCACATGACTATCAACTACGACTCATATTAGTCTTAATTTATTATTATTCCCACAATAATAACTAATTAGGGACATTTAGAATAATACAGTTATTATTCATGGATACTATTATAAAAGAAACATGCATATACTTATAATAGTTAAACAACGTTTACAAAATTAGTCTAGGGCACATCCCCCAACATCTCCCACGTGCACTAGGTCCAATCATACACGTATTCAATACTTAGTGACCTTAATGCGTTCTTAGTAGAAGAAGTTTATTTATGTATTTACTACGTTGTTTGATATTGATGTTTTGCAAATCTTCATGTTCTTTCTCTTATAAGACAAAAACGCTCAAGTAATTTTTTTACATCTATAGTTTGATTTAGGTTCCATAACCTAAATTTGGTCATTTGTTTTACAATAAAAGTTAACGTTGTTTCCAACTCTTGGGATCACACCTTAATCAATCATGAACCTTATGATCTAAACATTTTCTTTGGCTGCATCAAATGTCATAAAAACTCAGTTTATGTTGTTGAACTTGTTAGAGTAAGTTTAGAACTTTTTCAACTCACTGCATCTTCCAACGAAGTTAACACATATCCATATTGCGATCATTAATCATTTATTTTAACTTGAAAGTTTGGATTTTGTAACCATTTATAAGACTCATATCTTTCAAACCTCTACAAATCCAAAAACATTTCTCAAGTGCTTCTAAAGTACTAACTGGAATCTATGAGATATATGTTTGTTTAGCTTAAAGAATATGACATATCAAGTTGAATGCAAAGTATAACATATGTGATTATTCTTATAGCTAATGCGTATGGAATCATCTTCACATTGTCCCTCTCATCATTTGTCCTAAGACTTTTAGTCTTGCAAAGACTTATGTTATAAGACATAAGTACGAATTTCTTTAAGAATCTCACACACTGAAACCTTTTCAGTTATTTATCTATATATGCACTCTAATTTAGACTAATTAGCCTCTTAGATCTATCTCTATATTCTTATAGCTAATTCATTCTTTAAAGCTTATCTTTAGAACTGATCAAGGTCTAGCTCAAAACTAAGGTTTCTATTCCGATACTAATACCTTTGGTAGCTTTTAGATTCCCTTTATCTTTCTTTATTAATTTCCTTTTTGTTACGAACCATCAAATACATGTCCAAGGCCTTTTTTAAAAAATTTGTCTTACAGTTTTAAACATCATATGTAACTATAAACAAATTCCTCCATGTCATTCATATTATATGGTTCAAAACTATTTTGATGAATTATAGATCAAATCTATTGCCAACTTTTTGCGCATGAAGATTCAAGCCTTTTGAGATAATTAATATAGTCCTTTCATGTTCCAAACATAAAGACATTAATATTTTCTCAACCATTTTACAAGAATCTAGGAATTTTGGTAATCTTATACCTTTTTTCCATTGTAACTTACTATTTGGAACATTTCCTTCAGTGTCATCACTGTTATGTTATTAGCTTCCACGGTCCCGAATCTTTCTTAAAGTCCGATTTTGTATTTGCTAACATAACATATAGTTCTTGTACTAATATATAGTAGTTTAAAAGGGACCATTAATCTAAGACATACATTCTTGTTTTATGTTTGATAACATTTATCAATTTTCCAATCAAAACAGGGAAATTAGTCTTAGAAATTATTTTATCCTTCTCAAGGATTGATCGCAGTTACTCAGGATTAGTGTTACTAGAAGTTAAATATCTATAACTAGAAGATTATGCAGAATAGTTTATTAGTGAGTAATTAAACTCCCACTAAATCAATAACCCTCATATGTATAAATTTAGTGGACTAAGATCTATATTTCACTTAATTTTGAGACAGATAAAGATGACACTCAAAATCAAGTTATTTAGGTAGGTAACATTTACCAATTGCATCACATGCAACTCTTAGGTTCTTTATGAGACCTAGACATCATATGTCATGATGTCTCATCTATGCCTAAAGTACAAAACCGTTTTAATAGCTTTATTAAGTCAAACCAATTTAAAACATCCAGGTAACCATTACCCTGCTTGCCTCACCGAGATAACACAATACGCCATTTAGAGGCAAACCCATATTGATGTGATCGAGGCCTTGACAAGTATTTTACAATTAGGTGGCATTGACTTAAAATTTTTAATCAAAGGATTTTGTATTTAGTTTTTATGATCCTTTTCTTTATATTATGACCTATAATTCAAGCATCTAATCATGAAATACCCAATATATCATAATAAATTATGCATAGAATAAAGAGTATGAAATAAATTAGGAAACAATTTCACATACACAAGCATCATAAAATAAATTTAGATCAAGAAATTAAAATTTATGTTCATAGATAGAAAAAAAAATTTCTTACACTTCGATTCGTTAGACGACAGTCCCATTGTTCGGACATTGAGCGATGAGTCAAGGGGTCCTTTTATTTTAAGGTGACAATTTTACTTTCAAAAATAAAATTCACTTTAAAATAATATTTTTGTGTCAATCCTATTAACCAAATTTAACCACATAATATTAATTGGTATTAACAAATTAAAAAATATTGAATTTAAGCACCCCGATTAATATTAAATTTTACAAACCACTGTTCCATATCTATTAAGGGCTACATCTTTATGTACCTTTAAAATATTAGTTCAAATTATCTCAATTAATTCAATTTTAATTAAAGTATTTGAACTAATATTAATTAGATTATACATTTTTAAATTTTTAAATAGGTAGTCTCATTAGAGCGTAGACCACCAAAATAGGATCAACCAAATTGAGATTTTTTATCATAATATAATCTCTAGAAAAGTTAGACTGTGTTTATATCCAATATAGATATTTTATCCCATAATGCATACGTATTTTACCTTACCCAATTTAAGATAACCATTATCATATATATTTTACTAACCATGATATGGATAAATATATGACATGGCATATTATCTATAAAAAATTAGCACATGTAATTAAAATGGACTAGAGCATCGTGAGGTCGCACATTTTTCAAAAAGTGGGGTGGAGATGGTTTTTATTTCCCAAAATATGGTTTACTTTTAAATTCTAAAACTAGGGGATAACTCCTTTTAAAAAGGTGGTATTGATGATGAGGTGGCATGCATGGTGGTGAGGTGGTGGTGAGGTGGAAGACAATTGTATAAATAGCTCCTTTTGAAAATGAACTATCTATACAAAATTATACACTCTATGAATGACTCCTTTTGAAAATGAGCTATCAATACAAATTTTTTCCCCATGAACGACACGTGCATATGGAGATGGACGACCTGCGTCACTCGCGTATCTCGAGGTAAACAACCAATGTAAACAACGTGCACGCATATCGACGTGGACAACCCATGCAAACGTCACCCATATATGCTGAGGTGGAGATTTCATGCAAATGCTAGGCACGTCTGTCGAGGTGGGCGACCGATGCAACCTCGTGCAACTCATGCAAACGTCACGCACGTGTCTCGAGGTGGTAAAGCCAATGCCAACATCACGCGTATCTCCTGTTTGACAACACATGGAAACGCCACGCACGTATGTCGAGGTGGGCGAGTCATGCATATCCACTACAGACCATGGACCCCATGCAAACGTCACGCACGTATCGCGAGGCGGACAACCCATGTCGAGGTGGGCGAGCCATGCGTCATGTTTCGGGAAGGAGAAAAGAGGGTACACAGATAGCGCCTTTTGAGAAGGCGCTATCTGTGTACCCCTCGGCCTATGGGTTTGGCTCATGTCCACGTGGATCCACGTGGACGTTTACACCAATAACACCTTTTGGAAAGACGCTATTGGTGTACACACTGTCCACGTAGGACGACCATACACTGATAGCGCCTTTTGGAAATGCGCTATCAGTGTAAGGCCGTCCTACGTGGACCGGACACATCAGCAGAAAAAACTCACCCAACTAATAACGCCTTTTGGATAGGCGACATAGCCTAGTTTTGGAATAAAAAAAACCACCCTTATTTTCCTCATTTAAACTAAAAACTATTGTACTTTTGTAATTTTTCCCCCACTTTACCATAATGACACCGATTACATGATTCGACGACACTTGGCACTAAGCGTCGTACACGACATACCTCTCACAATTCAATCGATGTCACCATGAGACCTCTACAAAACAATTTGTAGCAAATTATGGTGATTATTTGGCAAGACCGTGCTTTAATCACAAATAAATCGATAGCAATCATAATTAATCACAAAATTATCTATCGATTTCAATGTATATCAAATATACTCTGATCAATAAATTTCTTCGACTAATTTGCATATATGTCAAGAAAACTTGTACTACAATTTAATGAAGTCCTACCTTGCTTTGATAGCACTGTTGGCTTTCGGGGATCAAGTGCAGCAAAATTTTTCGAAACCTTTTCGAATATCCCCGAACCAAGATCCTATCAATTCCATTAAATTGATGTATCAATAGAAGAAAACCATACTTTAACAAGAACAACTCCATGTATACCTTGTTTGGTGTTGATCAATTCCTTCAAGACGTTATCAGAGACGAACATCCTCTATCAAAAATTCATACACGAACGGATGATCACGATTCGGAGTGTAGCCCCAAAAATTCTAGGGTGAAAATTTTCACAAAACTTCTCAAGAAAAATCTCTACCACAACTATGACCTTAATATCTTATTTATAGTACAACAGATCGAGTTGTAAAAGAACTCCATCTCGTCGTCATACTCAAAATAGAGTCTTAGATAAAGTCCAACTCTAAAAAGGATAGAGTATAGATAATCTACAATTACTAATCCAACAAGAGTTTTAATTCATCTAAAACTTAAATAAGAATTAAAGTCATACGATAATTCCAATTAGAGTCCTATTCAAAATAGGATTTACCAAGAGACAAAGTTTCTAGTCGCACTAGAAATGTAGTAGAGTTTTGAATCTTAGTCAAACTAGGACACTTAATGAGAATCTTCGAAATGAATTTTCTCAAATAAAATTCATCAACCTAGACAATATTAAATCGATAAATCCGTTCTTTCTGTATAACCCAATAGGTTCATACAACGTTGGTAGTGAAGTAAAACCCTTTTTGGCACTCAAATCATAAGCGACCTCTAGCAAGACATTATAACTACCCAAGTTGCATGAAAATCAATAAATCGATACAGCTTAATAGACGGTGTATATCATATCCCTTTGTCACGCGATATCTTTTGATTGAACATAAGACATGGAATGTCGCCCTTATAGTTCAATCTACTAGTCTCGATCTCCGAGTAGATAGAAATTGTCAAATGACATTGATCCAATCAATTCACTAGACATGGCCATTTATCAATCTAACATATTGAGGGGCCCAATCGATATCTCTTTCTAAAAGAGATGGACAAATTCCATCTTGATCACACAACATCCACTTATTAGTCGGACAATTACCAATCAAGACTATTATAATCATCTAGTTAAAGATGATATTTAATTGTGTCAAATTATTGTGTTGCCAATGTTGGAGTCTCTGGTGATCTAAGGTCAAAGGACTAAATAATATAACTATCATGAGAAGCACTTATGATATTTACCATGTAGCATTCTCATAGAGGGTTGGTCCAACATCTGTTCTTAATAGATACCCATGATCTTGATTCGTATCTGCATACGCATAATCATCACATGACTATCGATCAAGACTCATACTAGTATTAATTTATTATTGTTCCCACAATAATAACTAATTAGGGACGTTTAGAATAATACAATTATTATTCATGGATACTATTATAAAAGAAACATGCATCTACTTGTAATAGTTAAACAACATTTACAGAATTGGCCTAGGGCACATTCACCAACATATGTGACCTTAGGGCTGCAAAATCAGTTGCTCTTGAGTACTAAGATCAATATTTCATTGCTCATGGAGCCATAGTTTATTATTTTAGTTTATTGCTTTATTGTTCATTGCTTTTGGAGACGATTTGAAGATTCAAAGTATGTAATCTACATATATTTATCTATGTCTTTCATTTACTTTAATGCAATGTTATTTACGATGATGAGTGTGTAGTTTATTAATCTAAATAAAGTCCAAACATGAACTTGATTTATTTTTTATGATGTAGTCGTGATGAGATGATTTTGTGCATAATGCTTTAAACCAATCGTATTCTTTAATTCACTGATTTAATAGATTATTATTTGCGGATATCAATCATGAAACTTTTTATTGCATGCATAGTCTAGAATATGTATTGTGATATTTAGATTCAATATTTAGTTTAAAGTAATAACTAGGATTGTTTGAAAGGTCTATTAACGTTTAGATATCCAAGGTGAATTGAGATCAAAGTTTAATATTAAAGTGGCTTTCTGAAGATATTAGATTTAGTAGTTTGAAGTTTTCACAAAGTGTAATACAATTTTATTACCTAAAGTTAATCTCTTTAAGTATTCAAAAGGTTAATTCAATAAAATTAGAATGTGACTTTTCCACCGGTATAAGGAGAACTAATGGCTTGATAAGGGTTGTGTAATTACTTATGATTGGAGTTTAATGATTTAGAATACTTTATTAAGAGATTAAAGTATGTTCATGACTATAAGACTTAAATAATTTGTTTGGATGCAAAATGGATTGATGTTTCATCGTTCTGGATGTTTGTTTAGATATTTACACTACAACAAAATGTGCTTTTAATGACACAAAACTTATGACAATTTGATAAGTGATTATTTAGACTTATATATAGGGTTAGTTTAATAGTATATTTAGTATAAATAACCCTTAATGAGCTCTAATTGATGGTGTTTATGCATTTTCATGTAAACAATGCATAAAAGAAGGAAACGAGCAAATTCAAGAAGAAACGAAGCTAAAACACACCAAAGTGTGGTTGCCATCATGGCATATAGGTGTGGCGCTGTGGGGCACATAGGTGAGGCGTGGAAGATATAGGCACAGCGTGGGAGAGCAAGGAATAGAAGAAAAAAGATAGGAAGGTCGACGCATTGACGACGTCGTGGAGTATAAAGGGACGACGCTAGAAACATGAGTGACAACGCTAAGTCTACTAAAAGAAAGATCTGTAGATAGAAGTGGTGGCTCTGTGGCGGCGCCATGAAAATACACACATCGCCGGGGCTTAAGTGACATCACCAAGACAAAAGAAAATAGAAAGTTAGAGTTCTATTTCTTGTTAAATTGTAAAGTAAGGTTCCTAATTGTTTGGAAACGTGATTAGGGAGTATAAATAGATAGGAAAACGTGGTAAATATATAGCATACAAGTGATTAGCCACCATTAACATAGTTTAGCATAGGTTTTATTTATTCTTGAGTATTAAGAAAATTTATGGAGATAAGACATTGAAGACTCACATATGGTGATTCGAGTATTGTGTTATTTGATTTAATTTAAGTAATTTCATTATATCTTTGATTGCAAGGAATACTACTATATGCATGTTTATTTCAATAAAAAGTGAGTAGTTTATTAATCTTAGGGATCAATGGATCATATGGTATGAATCATATGCTATAAACATGAGTAGAGTATAAATATAAAAAGTGCAATGGTTAGAATTTGTATTGATTCTGAGCGTAATGTTATGAACATCTTGATCACGTGTTTGTTAATATCAGGTTTTAGAAATTATCATGGCCATTGAAGCTTTTAAATCGGATATGGATGGTACAACTGTAAAATACAAAACATCGAGCGATAGTTATTGATTAGGGAGGCACATATAGTAAATATAATTGGTTATGAATATAAAGATTTGGAACATTAAAGCAATGTGGAGCTTACGTTATTCACACCGATAGGTGGAGTTCTAGTTTGCACATTAGAATCTTTTTTCGTCACGACAGTGGGTTAAAGTAGATTTCAAGGAAATCTGTATATTCTAATTAGGCATTGCGCACATATAATGAAGATGATAAATTGAGTTGGAAAGCATAGTATTTCATTACCTGAGTGAAGTTGTGAACTAAGATAGTTTAAATATAATTATTTAAGTAAATTGCATTGATTTGTTAGTATAGATTAGTTTAGTTTAGTCATAAAACTAATTTAAAAGATTTCCTAAGGAATAGAGTGATTTTTTAAAGTACGTAGTGAGTGCATACACCTTTCTTTGAGGATGATATTTGTAGTCAACTAAGTTGGTTACACTATTACTACAAGCGAGCTGTTATACTTGTGGCACACACATCAAGTTTTTGGCGTCATCGCCAGCGATAGGTAGCCACTTAGACTTAATTAGATAGTTTGAAAAGTTGCTAAGTGTTATTTTAAGTACTTTACTTTCAAGTTAATAAAACAAAAATAAATAAATAAAATAAAAAGGTTTAAGTTTCAAGTTTGATTGTCTACACTTGATCTTTTGTGTTTTCTTTTCAGAGATAAATAGTGTATGCGTAGCAAAGGAGAGAAAGACTTAATGCCTTATGACCCTGAGATTGACTGAACCAACAAAGGAAAGAAAAAAAGGAATAAAGATGGCTGAGGATTAAGCATGAAACCAATAACAGGTTCGAGGGAATAAGCAACTCGAAGGTGATCTAGTAGTGCAGGATAGAGTGCTAGGACATAGATGCCTCCATGACTACATCAAGCCAGAAGTTCAAGAGACTTACAATGGAGTGATGAGGCTTCCAGCCAACACCATCGATTTTGAACTGAGACTATCTTTGATCAACATGGTGCAAAATAGCTTGTTCATGTAGATAATTTCTTAGAGAAGTGCGACACCATGCACATTATTAGAGTTACAAAGGAGATGATCAGGATGAGACTTTTCTCATTCTTATTGGGTGGAAAATTCAAATCCTGGTTCGAAGGACTGAATGCAGAGAATATGGCCTCATGGGCAGAAATCAATGAAGGATTTCTAGATAAGTTCTTTACCCCAGTGAAGGTCAATGAAAAGAAGTTGGGAATCAATCAATTCAAATAAGAAGATGATGAGTCTCTTGGCGAGGCTTGGGAAATATGAAAGGAGATGCTGAGGAGATGTCCAGGACATGGATACATGAAATGGACATAACTCCAAATTTTCTACTATGGGATGAACCATAACACGAGAACACTGGTAAATGTCGTAGCAGGTGGTTCTCTACTAACCAAGGATGAGGATGGAACATTGGATCTCTTAGATCTTATGTCCTAAAACTCTACAGTCGATAATCATTCCATAGTGAGGAAGCCAACGGGCATATATGAGATTGATTCATAAGCTGTGATAATGGCACAACTATCTAACCTAAGTAATAAAATGGCAAAGCTTCAAATGAAACAACAAAGTCCACAAGTGCAGGCGATACATCAACCCATTAATCACCAAGCCATGGTGGTTAACCAAATGGACATGCAACAAGGAATGGAATATGAGACGTAAATCATGAACAACCAAGTCTATGAAAACAACTTCGGGCCAAGAATGACTCCTTAAAGGTTTTATCAAAGATACAACAACAACAACCCGAACGTCTCATATGAAAATTCTGATAACGCACTGAAGTTACCTCTAGGCTTCTATCAATAAGTCCAACAGGGGATGCTAGAGCAGAGTGAGGAGATGACTTCATTGAAGTCAATTGAGAATCTCTCGCATGCCATGGATATGAGCAATATGGAATGCCATAAGAAACACGAGAAAGAGATGGAATGAGTGAAGTAAGCCATGAAGAGAATGGATGATAAGAGATCACAATCCATCAAGAATTTAGGGAGACAGATTTGTCAGTTAGTCATTGCCTTGAATTCATGGAAGGAATGATAGTTTTTTAGTAACATGATCACCAATACCAAAGAGAATGTTAGAGCTATTCATATGTTGAGAACTACAGAAATGAGTGGGCCAAGACAAGAGCAAGTGATGTACAAGCTAGAAAAAGTCAATGCTTTGGCTTTGAGGAAGCATGAACAGATGCACGAGACCAGAACGGAAGTAAGGCAAGATGAACTCGAAGGATTTAGGAAACAAAGAATCAATGCCTTGAAGAATAACATGAAGGTGAAGAAACAATGGAAAGTCAAGCAAAAAGATGAATGACCTTCTGAAGAAACATCGAAAGGCAATAGAATTAAGGTTGTTCCAAGGAAGCCAGAACTGAAGTATAAGCTCATACCGATACTTCAACCAATTAAAAAGAGAGATCCTTGAGAAATATACATACCAATAAGTATTGATGGCCACCGATTTAAAAATGTCTATGTGATACGAGAACCTCAGTCAATGTCATGCCAATAATAGACATGTTGCATGCCGATTTGAAGATCAATTGTCCCGATACGACAAATTTGCAAGTAGTTGATGGCAAGTTGAAACATACTATATGAAGAGTCTTGAGTGTGCATGTGAAAGTAAGTAGATTCACATTCGTCACAGATTTTGAGGTTATGAATTACAACATAGATGATAATGTGTCTATGATACTTGAGAGGCCATTACTGAACACTGGCAATGCAAACTTGTATAAGAGGAAGAAGATCACAATGAGTATCAATGAGGATGATGATGCAGAGAATAGTCTTTGTTGATGGAGAAGAAGTACATCTAATGGGAATGACATTATTATCTCTGATTTAAAATTGGAGTATTTCAATCTAGACTCAGACTAAATGAACGAAATGGCGTCAGGCTAATGACGTTAAATTAAGCGCTATTGGGAGGCAGCCCAAAAGTTTTTAAATTTTAAGTTTTCGATTTCAAAAGTTTGTTAGTTTATTTAGTAAGTACAATTCACACGTATGAGTTTTTAACTTTCAAAAATTTGTGTCAAATGTGCAGGAAAAACCATTTGTTGGGTGATGATTCATCGGAATGGAAATGTCTCGAAAGAGCGTAAAAGAGCGAAGGAGTGTAAGCGACAAATGTAAGGTATATGGGCAAATCAAAGGTAAGTTTAAGGAAATTTTATATTTACATGGATTTTATGCAGTTACGACATCTTTTGTAAGTGACACCAAAAATCAAGAGAGCGCCAAATAAGAATTAACAGAAAATACATGCAAAACACGTAGACGGACAGCTCGACGCCATGTGTAATACACACAGCGCCATGGGCATGAGTCACGACGCCAGCAAGGCGCCAAGACGAGCACAAGAGAATGTCACAACGTCCTCAACACCATCGCGGCGCAGTCACGGCGTCGTGCCTATTAAGATAGGGTGTCACTGTCGTGGTCAGGGTTTTAAACCCCATTTTCATCACTTCATTCACATTTGCATCCAAACCTGACTACAACCACTAAGTATACATCTCTCTAGAGCCCGAATTTGATCATTTCTAAGTGAAGAAAGAGAGTTCCTAGTGATTGAGAGTGAAAAAAGAAATTGCATTGTGAATATGCACAAGGTGGAAAACTAGGTCTAGAATTTGGAAATTTGATTTCAAGAAGCACTAGCGTTATAAGTTGTTATTGAAGTGAGAGGGCTTGGATCAATAGAGACTTGGAGGAGTGTTCTACACCATAAAGTAGTCCGACATTTAGGTAAATTTACAATTTCATTAGTTATGCTTTGAAATTTTGATGAAATTGCATGAATCGTGGATACGAGGTTGTTGGATAAGGATTTTCATGTTGTGTGAATATTAAGCATCAATGAGACTTATGTAGACCTAGTTTATATTTTTTCCATTATTTGGTATATGAATGATCCGTGTGATATAAATTTTGATTTTTAGGTGATTTCAAGACTCGAATTGCTAGTTGCATTTGTTGTGTAGTTATTTGAATTTGAAAAATGCCGAGAACAATGAGGCATGTTAGTCAAGTGAACACAAATGATTTCGATGCATCAACTTCAAGAGAGGCCAAAGAAAGATATGAGGATATTCAACGATAGGAGTTCATTTGTAAGAGAGGTATAAAGTTGCCTGCCAAGTATGATAAACGAGTGAATAACTTCATTAGGAAACAAAATTGGGAGCATTTCACTCAAGATTATAAAAAGAACGAAGTTAGAGGAGTGAGTGAGATTGTATACGAATATTATGCCAATGCGAAGTTCACTAGGAAGAATGAGCCAGGGAAGGTGAAAGGGATGTTCATCCCCTTTAATGTGCGTTAAGTAAATATCATCTATAGATTAGAGCATTCGAGTATGGTTGGAGATGAACCAAGTTTTTTGGATGATCTATGTGTAGAAACCCTATAACCTATACCCTTTTAGAGCCATAAAGAGAGCATTTATTGTCTAAGGACAACCTGACTGGGTAATGTGACCTGAGAATGTGCTAAAGCACATAAAGAAGGGGAGCGTTAGGAAAGTCCACCGAATGTGGCAACATTTCCTTGTTGCTTTTATATACCCTACCACTCAGCAGGGCGAGTCAACAAGCCAAATGCGCCTTGTTTATATGAGATTACGAAGAACGGGTAGATTGATGTTGGTGAGATCATCTACAACAATCTGAAGGAGTTCATTATGTTAGAGCGAGACAAAAAATTGTTGTTTCCTATATTGATCACTCAATTATGCTTGAAGTCTAGAGTTATATTGCTTAGAGATGAAGAATTTGATATTGAGGCCCAAGTAACCATGGATGAGGCTTTTATGCTCACACTTAAATCATCACCTAGTTATCTAGAATCCAAGGATGAGAGGGGAAAAGCCAAGGGAGCTAGACTTGAGGCCAAGTTGTTGGTCAAACAGTAGGAGGATAACGCAGTAACAGCTGCTACAACATCGAGAGTTAGCCAGGGAATTGGAAGATGAAGGATATGGAGAACAAGAGGAGCAATAACAAGGATTCACTTAGGGCTATAAGTTTGTAGACCCACTTATTAGATATCAAGACTTGGATGGTCATGATGTTTTTCCACCACCTCCTCCTCCACGTGCACCAGCATCACCACCAAGGGACTTGACTCCACGGCAGCATAGGCAGTGGATTATCGAGATGAGGAGATAGTACCAAGAGGACGGGGCGCAGTATCATGAAGTCTTAAAGAGATATGAGCAAGACAGATAAAATGGGCAGCAGAACTTCATATTGTTTGTCGATAATCAAAGGGGCGTAGCTAGGTATGAGAGGAGCAGACGAATGATACCAATTGATAGGTCCTTTAACTTTCCAGCAGCACTAGCTTATGTATTTGATTCGGATGTGGTGCAGAGCATGAGGGTGGAACGTCCATTGACACCTTTCTACACTAGTGCTGCTGAGGCAGATTATGATGATGATGATGATGATGGCGCGCAGTCCTGGTGTCAGTGTCTTTGGATTTGTTTAGACCTAGGTAGTTGAGAAACACATTGATACCATTTCATTTTAAGTTTGGGATATTTTGTTAACTATTTAGTTGTTTAAATTCTATGTTTACTTTAGTTTATGTTTATATATCTTGTGTTATTATTTATGTTTATGTGTTTTAGGGTTTCATGATTTCAGGCTTATTTTTAAAGTTTGATGACAAGGTTTGGTTTAAGTTTGGGCAACACTATATTATGGGAAATGATAAGAAATGCTAAAAAATAAGGATAAACACTGCATGTGTGATTGTTTAAATTTTATTTTTAAAGCAGTTAAAGAGGAAAGCATGGTAGTGTATTATTTGTTTCATTTACTTACTATTTGAGTGTGTAGTTAATATATGTTAGGTTGTATATAGTAATATGTAATGAATAAGTAGTTCATTTGCATATTCATGCCTTTAATTGAGGATAAGTAAAATATAAGTGTCTTGTTGATATGAAACTCGAAAGAGTGTTTTTAAAATTTTCAAGAAAATAATTAAATATAGCAAACAATGGTATGATTTAATGATTAGAAACCTAAAGTTAGGGAAAATCATGAACTTGAAATAAAAGCAAGGAGAATACTAGAACACTTCTTGTGGAAAAAGTTAGATCTCTAAGGAACTTTATAATAAGTGTGAATCTGACTTGAATAAAAAGCAAATAAAGACTTAGTGCAAAGAGGGGAAGAAATATGCATTTTGAATAAAAAGCTGGAGTTAACTTACATGATTAAGTGAAAGTGAGAAGTGCTAACAAGAGTTTTAGAAATAAAACAATAAAATGTCCCACAAATTCTACAAGAAATGGAGCAGAGAACTTAATGGTTGGGAAAAGTGAGGAAAAATGGAGTCCATAAGAAAAATGAGCAGGGACCATGAAATAAAAATGAAAAGAACAAGAACAAAAGAAATGAGAGAAAAATAAGAAAAGAAGGCGGAAGTTAAAATAAAACTCTTCAAATAAAAGATTTAGTTCGAGTGTTTGTAGCTTTATTGAGTTAAGATTTCTTTCCAACTATGTTAAGTCCTATAGAATCTTGAAGTACTAAAGTGTGACGACGTCAGTCCCCACAAACTGGGCCCTGCCCGGCCTAAACCTACGTAGACCCCCGATCAACTCCCGCAGAGTCAACGCAGGCTTAGTCAGCCTCTAATCCAAGTTATTTAATCATTAGTTGCTTAATAAGTTTATTATTTAGTTTAACAAGTCTTAACATTTACGCAGCGGAATTTAAAAATATTTAAAGCAACTTAAATAAGTAAACACTAGTCGGGACATGCCTAGGTGTGCAAATCTTGCAAAAGTAGATCTCATGTATATATATGATGACGAACAATGTGAAGAAGTGTTGTATACATGTATCAAATGTCTCGCAACCTAAAATGAACCCCAAGGTAACCAAAAACGTAAGTATATATCATATGTACAGTCCAAAATATCAAAATAAACCTACTGTAGTAACAAAGATGAGCTAACTCTGAGGGAAGCTCAGAGGAAGTCACCGATCATAGGCTCCTTGTCTCTAGCTACTAGAAGGACTTGTAATTGTCACCTAAGGCGGAGACAATTCCAATGAGTAAATCCAGAAGCAGTTCAATTGCAATTCAGATTAAACAATAAAACAAGTCCATAAATCATGCTGGAAGGAAAATAAAGTGTTGAGAAAAAGTCAATAAAATGCATGATATACAGACTACAGTGATCAACGGTAGGGACCAATTGACCAGGAAACAAAGGATAGGGAGTGAGTGGCACTGACACTCTACACGTGGGCTCAAAGCCATTTAAAACGTGTAAGTATCTAATACTGGTGCGGTGGGTTAAACCCGCATCGACCGCACCTAATCCGTTCGGCACCGTCGGCTCGCTTCAGCAGCAGCCCGAGAAAACATTCTAAAGGGAGCCACAGACTTAATTGGATGCTCAACCACAATGGAACACAAATACCTGAGAGGAGCCACGACACATGGTGGATGCTCACTCAGAGGATTCAGGCCCGTCGGGGAGCCATGAGAGCTAATCGGCTGCTCAAACCGCGAGTGGACACAACTAGACCAGACCACTTAGACCCTAGGTCACTCGATAGAGAAATAGAGTCCAATAATAGCAATAATTCCATCAAATATAGCAAGTAAATGAAAAGAATTAATATTGAATTTCTTACTGGTTTACTTACCTTAATACGCAAAATACCAAACAAAATCGCGGCTCTCATATGCTTCAAAATACGTACCCGATACTCGATACTAGTCCCCTAGGCTCTTGGTATCAATTTACAATAAATTAGGTGTGGTTGAGTCTATTTGATATGATTTAGATTTTTAAATCTCAAAATAATTAAAAATATAGGAGTTACAGCGTTGACACGCTTTTCGATGAGAATCTTTGTGTGAAAGTCCCCAAAAATTTCAAAACCCCACTTTTTTACATTTTTTCTCATTTTTCTTATTTCTTTTAATTTCTCCCTATTTTTTTGATTTTTTCTGATTTTTTCTGATTTTATGTTATTTTTTATAAATTAAAATGTATAAAAATACATTTTTTATTAAAAAAATGGGGTTGGGCCCATTGAACCGGGTCCGGTTTAACCCACCGGTTCAGCTTGTCGGGCGGGCTCAGGCTCGGCCCAGCCCACTGGGCCGGGCTTGAGCCTGGCCCAGCCCAACAGGCCTGGGGATCGCACACACGGTCTCTCTTTCGTTTTCACAAAAGAGAGAGGTGGTGGCCAGAACGCCCCCACACTTTTTTCTTTCTTGCTTTTTTTATTTCTTCTTTTCACCCAAATCAACCAAAATCAATAAATTGATTCTATCAACTTCATTTTCCTTTCTCTTTTTTTTTTTTTTTACCAAACTAGAATCAATTCCAATAATATCAAAAGTATAAATAATAAATTCATCCCAACTATCATGCATTAAACCAATGAAACACCAAAATTAAATCAAATTTAAGTGTTAACTTACTTGGCTTAATTAGGATCTGCAAAGAAATTGACCTTATTCTTCCTCAACACCACCTCTACACCACCTCTAACTTGATAGAACATCCATCTTCATCTCTCTCTCTCTCTCTTTATACTCTCATTACGGAGTGAACTGCCAACACACAATTTTCTTTATTTAATATTTATTAAATTTGTCATTATCTCTCCATAAACCACAAGAACTTGACACCTCATAATTCTAGTTTATATTTTAAAATTATATTTTATGAAATGTCTAAAATGCCCTTATGACTTATCTTAGGCATTTCAATTAAATAGGTTCTATTAGACCAACTTTAAATCAATATAATTGACCTACCTAAATACCCGCGTACGCGCACATCTCAAGAACTAGGCTCACTCGTTAATTCGATAACGACATCAATACATTTGCGTGTGCACACATAGATAAACATAAAAAATTCAAAACATCACGCACAAATAAAATTATTGAACTATTACCTCGGTGTCGACGTCCGAGTTCTGATCGAGTTGCCACATAGGATTAGTCGCCACGTCACGGTCCTATTAGACAATTAATTAAGATTAAATTTATTAGGGTCATAAAGTCTACTAAAATTAGTTTGATCTACGCTTATTTGTGAATTCTTGAGCTTAATGAGAAATCATGAGATTGTACATTTGCTACTTGAGTGTCGAGGTGAAACAAGCTTGTGAGTAGTAATGGTTGTGGTTATGATCTACTTTGGTGTTTCGAAAGTGAGTTGTATGTGTTGTTAAAGCTACATATTTTGAAAATATAATTTTTTGCAAAGAAAAACTCTTGAGTGGATAATTAACTTGAAACTTACTGAATTAAAGGATACTCCATGAACAATAAAAAAAAGAATGAGAACTAGAGTAATAGGAGTAGTTAGGAGACTTAGTAAAATATATTTTTGCTCGGGACGTGCAAAATCATAAGTTTGAAAGTATTTGATAAGTGATTATTTAGACTTTTATATAGGGTTTTTTTAGTAGTATATTTAGTATAAATATCCCTAAATGAGCTCTAATTGATGGTGTTTATGTATTTTCAGGTAAACAAGGCATAAAAGAAGGAAACGAGCAAATTCGAGAAGAAACGGAACTAAAATACATCAAAGTGTGGTTGGCGCCGTAACATATATGTGTGGTGTTGTGGGGCATGTAGGCACAACTTGGAAGACATAGGCATGGTGTGGGAAAGCAAGGATGAGAAGAAAAAAGACAGGAAGGCAGGCATAGTGGCAGCGCTGAAAATAGGAGTGACAACGCCAAGTCTACTGAAAGTGAGATTCACAAATAGAAGTGGTGGCGTGGCGGCGCTGTGAAAATACACACACAGCGCCGGGGTTTAAGTGACAGCACCGAGAAGAAAATAGAAAGTTAGAGTTCTATTTCTTGTTAAATTGTAAAGTAAGGTTTCTAATCGTTTGGAAATGTGATTAAGGAGTATAAATAGATAGGAAAACGTGGTAAACATATAGCATACAATAGATTAACAACCATTAACATAGTTTGGCATAGGTTTAATTTATTCTTGAGTATTAAGATGATTTGTGGAGAGAAGACATTGAAGACTCATGTGTGATGATTCAAGTATTATGTTTTTTTATTTAATTGAAGTTATTTCATTATGTCTCTAATTGCAATGAATAGCACTATATGCATGTTTGTTTCAATGAAGCGTGAGTAGCCTATTAAACTAAGGGATTAATGAATCCTATACTATGAATGTTATGCTATAAACATGAGTTGAGTAGAAATATAAAAAATTGAATGGTTAGAATTTTAATTAAATCTGAGCGTAATGCTACGAACATCTTGATCACATATTTGTTGATATTAGGTTTTAGAAATTATTATGACCATTGAAGCTTTTAAGCCGAATATGGACAGTACAATCGCAAAATACGTAACATCGAGCGATAGTTGTTGATTAGGGAATCACATATAGTAAACTTAATTAGTTATGAATCTAAAGATTTGGAACATTAAAGTAATGTAGAACTTACGTTATTCACATTGATATGTGGAGTTCTAGTTTGCACATTAGAATCTTTTCCGTCACGATAGCGGGTTAAAGTATATTTGAAGGAAATCTATTTATTCTAATTAAGCATTGCACACACATAATGAAGATGATAAATTGAGTTGAAAAGTATAGTATTTCATTACCATGGTGAAGTTGTGAAATGAGATAGTTTTAATATAAGAATTTAAGTAAATTGCATTGATTTGGTAGTATAGGTTAGTTTAGTTTAGTTAAAATATCAATTAAAAAGATTTCCTTAGCAATATAGTAACTTAAGTTAAGTACGTAGTAAGTGCATATACCTTTCCCTGAAGATGATATCCGTAGTCAACATAAGTTGGTTACACTATTACTACAAGCGAGCAGTTATACTTCCGGCACAGACATCACAATTTTAGAAAACTGTAATAGAAATTGATTTAAGATGGCAGTTTTGTAAAAAAAAAATATCATAGAAACAGTACTAAAATCATACAAGTGTAATGATTTTATTTGATGACATTTGACAATATTTAATGACAGTTATTGTCATAGTAAAGAATGGGTTCAAATAACATGGGACACTTTTATTCTCACTCTACTCTCGAGTACATCCAAGCAAAAACAAAAAAAAGACTCTGCCGCTTAGGTTCAACTTCACTCGGCTTGCTCTCTCGCGCTCCGTTGCTCGTGTCACTCCCGACAGATCCCAAACTTAAGGTTTCACTTTTTTCTCTCTCTCTCTCTTTTTTGCTCTCAATCTTGACATTTTCTGCTCTCCATCTGATCTTGTAATGGTGAACTATAAAGTCTATAAGTGATTCCCTGCACTCCATCTCTCGCCCTACCTCAGATCTCTTTTGCGCCACACCAGATCTCTCGCGCAGCCTCACTCTCAATCCGCTGAGCCCTCTTGGTCCCTTGGGCGTCGCCCCTAGCGGCCCTGGCGTTGGCCACGCGGTGCATGAGGGAGGTCGAGAAGGAGGTTAAGGTTCGGATTTGACAGCAGTGAAGGGACGAGGAGGAGGAGGAGGAGCACAAGTGAGAGTGTTCATGTGTTCTTTCTATGTTGCTGAGTCATTTTAGAAGCTCAGAAACCCTAGCAATGGCGAAATCAAACGAGAAATTTGCATTCTATACTGTTTTCTTTTCCTTCGTTGCTCAGTTGGTTGTGCTTTTGTTGTTGGTGTTGTGAGTTTTGGCGACTCATCGTGTTTTCAGGCCAAGGTAGCCCCAGACCGACAAAATCCATGAGGAAAGGTTAGGTTTCGTTCGATCGGGTTCCTTATTGTGGATTTTTTGATGTATGGTTGAAATTGATGGAGGACTTGGTGGTGATTGGTTTGGTAGGGAATAAGAGAGATGCGGAGTGAGAAATTGAGAAGAAAGTCTGTGTGAAGAAGCAGAAGTTGACCTAGTAGGCCGCGGCAAAGAACAAGAAATAAGAGACTAGTAGTTAGGAGGATGAAAGTGATTCATCTTTTGATGAAGTTTGTCATTAGTTGTTGATTCGAAGTTTTGAAAGTTGTTCTTCCTTGTGTTTTGATGCGGTCACTTCGCGTTGCAACAGCTAAAATCTCACCTTTGTTATTTTATGACTAGCTGGTTTAATATTTTATGTTGGTTTGCAGTTGAGCGTTGTTCTTCCTTGCCTTGCAACAACTAAATATTGGTTTTGTTATGGTCTCAGAAATGATGCAGGCAACTAATTCGAAAAAATTCTCATTTATAATCATTGGTCTCCTTAATTTATAATCGTCTATTTTCTGTGTGTTGCTCGTGTTCAATCTAGTGACTTTCTTGTTGAGTCTCTCTTTTTTTTTTAAAGGTGCCCCTCAAACTTTTGATATGCCAGTCATTTCAGGTGCAAATGCTTCAACTGCAGATGTGATTGATTTCGTTGTCCTGCTCAAAAGGTAAGGTTCTTTCATTGTTCTCCTGTTTGAATTGATGAATCACTTGTGAGATCCCCACATTCTAGTTCCATTTGGGGTCTTTGTTGGCTAGTTGAAATTGGGTTGTTTACTGTATGTTAGAAGAGACTACCATGGAAGTCATTAGTATCTATTTTGGAGAAGTTGAAAGAAAAAAAAGATATTGAAAACAATAGTTCAAACTTCAAACTATAATGGCTGAATTGAGGACTTGTTCTTCCTTTTATCCAATACAAAGTTATTGCACTTCCTCATTTGGGAAATTACATTAGAACTTGTTAAAAGTTATTTTGATATATTCCCTTGCGACTAGTCTAACTAATGCGTATCTATGACGCTTGAGCTTTCAAATAGAAAAAAAGCTGGATTGGTCCCACATTCTATTTATTAAATTCCCATCAAGATTATTTATAGTCTTTTTATTTAAATTTTTTGCTCCTACCATTGTTGGAGTTTCTATGCTCTTAAAGATCACTAACTAGCACTAAAGGCATACTTTGAAGTAAATGTCCTTTGTGATTGGGAACATTACTGAAGCTTGCTTTGTTTTTGTTTGGTTTGATTTTTTTTTTATTTGTGTGCATAGCTCTATGGATTTGCTTGTGCTGGGCCCTTTGGTCACTTCCTTCATAAGCTCATGGTTATGATCTTCAAAGGAAAGAAGGGAAATGAACCTGTTGCTAAGAAGGTAAATTCATTTAATTAATTTAATATTTTAAGCACGGTATGTGTATTTAATAGATTAGAGATCTCAATGTATATACGAGTCTTTTCTGCAAATCTAGTTGGAAGTGGTGTTAATTTTTTGTGGTTATTGGTTTCTGTTAGAGCTTCTAGACAAGCTAAGTTCTTCACTCGGTGTTCTTCCAATTTCTCACATTGTCTCTGATGGTCTTATGAACTTTGGGATTAAAGCTGCAGAGGCTTTGGGAGTTGAAAATGTTCAGTTATGGACTGCATCCGCTTGTGGCTTCATGGCCTATCTTCAGTACGAAGAGCTACTTGAAAGAGGCCTCGTTCCCCTCTAAGGTTCAAATTTTATACAAGAAAACATATTTGTACTTGTGACTTGTTGATGAACATTAGGATGTGTGGATATGTTGGATGAACATCGAGATGTGCTTCACGTGCACCTTAGTGCCTAGCCAACATAGCACAAACAAACACGAGTAATGAAAGTGAGTTTGTGTAGGCATGAATTTTGTTAATTTTTATGTTTTGTGGTTTGTTTGCAAATAACAACTACCTTACTAATAGTTATCTTGACTCGAAGTTGGATCGGCCCTTCGAATGCCAGACATGAGGTTTCGAGACCTTCCAAGCTTTGCTGATTCGAATGACGTCTTGTTTGATTTCTTAAAGGAGGAAACACAGAATTGTTTGAAGGGCCAAGCCATCATCTTCAACACATTTGATGAACTGGAACAAGAGGTCTTCGATGCAATTGAATCCTTATTCTCAAGAGCCTAGCTAATTCGTATTTGGTTTTCCATACATTGCAGGTAGCAAAAAAAAAAAGTGAATTTGTGGCCATTGGCCAAGACTTCTTCATGAAAGTCAGGTAAGTGTTACTTTAAATGTTCTTTGGTTGAAACTCTCTAATAAGTATCTTATGTTTTGTGAATTTGAGATAGAAAATAGGCTTAAAATATGAAGTTATTTGAAATTGGTGTTGCTATGTATGATCGCTCATTGCTTTTATTTCCCAACTTTATATGAATCTCTCCAAAAGACCTTGATATTGAAAGTTTGAGATTTTTTTGGGGAATTCCTAGGTATAAAACTCATGTTTATGGTTGGTATACTTTTTGGCTTGTTATGTCAGTTTTGTAGGCATAGGGTGGAAAGTAAAGCATGAATTGTGAGTTTGCATACAAGTTAGTTTAATTTTCTTTCATCTCTTTTGACTAATTCTTAATAATCTTGCTCATGTGGGATAAACTAAATTCTAAGTTCAAAGATAATGGAGGTTCTGTCACTGCTAGGAATGCATCTAGCATTAGGTTTTCCATTTTATGCTCCTCTGTTTCCATTTCTCTTCTTGTTGCCATATATACAACTAGCCTATTATAAGCGACATGATCTAGACACAGATCTTTCTTTCAAAGCAACCGCCACAAAGAAATGACAAGGTACCCTTGAAGTTTTTCCTTCATTTTCTCAATCTATTAGAACAGATGCACCAACTTAAAACTTCTCTTTGATTAAAAACTAAGGAGGTTCAATTTTCTCTGTTTGTCTGTTTGTAGTGTGCCCTCCATGCATTTAAGCTTTTTAGATAAGAAAATTCCTTAGCTATATAACTTTTTGACTAGATATTAGTTTCTTTGATTTTCCCCTTTGAATTTTATCTTTTTTGATAAGACCTTGAATTTTAATTTGAAAGTATCACTTTATTGTACATGTAGACGTGTTAATAATTTTATATGTTTGGTCCCCTTGTTAACTATATAATTAGCGGACCTTAACTAATTGGGGATTGTGGCTTGGTTGTTGTTATTGTTGTTGTTGTGGTCACCTCATTAACTTCTCCTCACTTTATATTTTTATTGCACAATTTCAATTTCATTTTGATGAGACAGTACATGTGCAAATGGCAGAACTCTATTTTACTAGGTAGATTTTGCTCAAAAGGTTTCTCATCCTTCATTTAATTGATCAAACGAGTAAGACTATTCTCCATTTTTATTTTTTTAAAAGTTTTCCATGTTGTTGTAGTTCTACTTAAACTTATTATTGTTGTTATTCTATTTTTGAAGCTTTTTGAGCTTCAGAGAACTCCAAGTTGTAATCTCCTATGTTTATGGGAATCAACAGGTTAGGAGAGACAATCTTCTTCTCTTTATTAACTTCCCCACTTTTTATATTTTATTTTTTGGTGGTGATCTCAAAAACAGATATAGTTTGTTTCTTTGTTTGTTTGTCTTACTTCTTTCTACTTTGTTGGATCCTCTTGCCTGTCTCAAATAATAATTTTTAATGCAGAAATCAAGCTCTAGAGATCCAACGATGGAAGGTTTGTCGAAAACCATGTGTTTGATGTAGAGTTGATGTGTTCAAAAACCCTAAATTTGATGACAATGACAACCATATTGAGATAAATTTGAATTCACTTATTTTGATGCTCAACAATCCTAGTATTAGAGATTTGATGAAAAAGTGACGAGTCCTTTGAGAATCTTAAGTTGAACAATAGAGTGAATGACCACGTGTGGATTGAATATTTGTCACTTTAAGTTGTTGCTAGTGTATTTATTGTTGAACTGGTTTGAGAGTGACTAGAATTGTAGGTCGTCTTTTGAGAATCTTAAGTTGAACAATGGAGTGAATTACCAAGTGTGGATTGAATATTTGTCACTTTAAGTTGTTGCTAGTGTATTTATTGTTTAACTGGTTTGAGAGTGACTAGAATTGTGAGTCTTAAACTGATGTGCTAAACTGAGATGAGTTTCCCTTATGATATAGTAAATTTATTGTTGCTAGTGTATCAATTAGTTTCAAGTTGATATGTTTTTGTTTGGAATACATATCCTAAGAAGACCATGGAGGTGATGGATTCTATCATTCAACCAATGATAGCTTATGAAGTTACTGTTCAAGTATCAATACTTGTCTCCTTTTACAATTTTCACTTGCCAAATTAATTATGTTTTTCTTTTATATTTTTGCAGGAATCGACTTTTTGAAATGATGGTTTTTTAGAAAGTGGAAGAGTTTGAAGAGTAGTCAATGTATGAATCTTTTCATCCATAATGAAAACAAGTTTTCAATGGCTTGAATATTATGATCCATTTTTTTAAGGATCTATTGATTTAATAATGCAATGTAAATGAATTTAGATTTCTTTTGATTAAATTCAAAGTTCATTAGTTTTTGTACATTATTTTTGTTAGTATATAACTTTCGACGTAATGTTTAATAGTTTTTTATATACATTTTGATAGTATCTATTGATTTTCCCTAATTGTCATAAAGGTTTAATGACATTTAAAAATTGTCGTTAAAGTTCATTTAATGACAGTCAGATAGTGTCCTTGATAATTGTAGGATGTATGACAGTTTTAAAGTGTTGTTAAACATCAAGGATGACATGTAAATAAATCTTATAGTAAGTTATACTTTTAACGACACCCCCATTTTTTGATTAAAAAAAAAACGACACCCCCATTTTATTACTATTAAAAATTGTGATCTTTTACTTTTAATGACATTTTTTAACTATTATTAATGAGTGTATTTCTTGTAGTGTTATTTATTATTGAATTGAATTTATTTGAATATCGGTGAATTTGAATTGAAATTATTAAATTAGTTTAATTAGTTTATTAAATTATTATAGCAGTATAGTCTGAATTATTGATTTTTAGTTTCTGTTTTAATTATATTAATTAAATTAAAGGAAAATAATAATAAAAACTATTGAAAGACTTTTTCTTAAAGAAGTTTGCTAAATCTTTGTAGAGACATTTCCACTTATCACTATTACAAATGATAAGGATATATGAGAAATTTATTGTACACGTTCGACACGTGTCAGTGAGTTGAGATACATTATTACTATTATGTTTTGTTGAACGTTGATGCCCTAAAATAGGGGTTTGGCGATGGTTCGGATTAGGCGATGGTTCGAATCAGGCGATCTGAGTCCACGAGGCTCGGTTCATCACATTAATTGACGAGATTGTTCGGTACGTCCTATGGATATAATGGCAGTTTATGAACTCACAAAGTAAGATACATTAATTGGGATACGTACAGTGGAAGATTATCGGAAAAAAATATAAATCTATTGGGGCCACCGTGTAATATGTAATGTAACAGCCTAACATTTATTGACGACGTCATTTAGATAATTTTCATACTCGGACGTCAGCTCAGGTCCACGTGGACGCCTCGAAAAGGCTAGGACACGCCCTGACTAGGCTTGAATAGTTATTTTTGTATGTTGGTTGCTTATTTGCAATGTTAATTATTATTTTATTCATTATTGCATCACATGTGTAAGTTTATATTGACATATCGTATGAGGACGTGAGATGATTATTCGCTTCGAAAAACATGTCGACGCGGGTATCGGGTAAGTGAAGTACGGGTACACTGAATGTAGACTATGCTAAATGGACTAATGTGAGTATAATCAAAGTAAACGTGACATTTAATGATAATAAAATCATTGGTTAAGCCAATTAAATCGAGAGCGCAAGAATTAACAAGCCTCGAGATGCGTGTTGAGACGCAGGGCACAAGATGTCGGGTAGTCGGGTACTAGGAGAATTGGTAGTACACCAAACTTAAGACCTTAAATAGCCTATAAATGAATTAATGTGCTTATGCTATGAAAATTTTATTTATTAAATTACAAAGGGGACTATAGTTTGATCTATTTAATGTAAACCTTTAGATTTCCTGGAGATGATCCTAGATGATGATTCCTAGGCTAGATGTGTACAAGTGCATGTCACTGGAGTGTGTGACTTAGCTAATGAGGAGCACTTGATCTTCCTAGACATAGGTGTACACATTTAGATCAAGGGCCAAAATTAAATTTCACAAAAATATAAATAGGTGCCTTAGTGGTGCATTTAAATGTGACATCCGAGAATTTTATAAACTTGATTAGGCAACTAATTAAGTATTTTCGAATTTAATTTGGGATTTAGGTATCCGAGGTGGGACCCACACGTTACGAATCGGAGATCATAAATTTAATATTATGTTTATGAGTTGTGTGCCTATTTGATATATTATATACTATTTCGACGCGAAATAGGGTCAAGTTGAAGTGTATGCGCGATGTCCATGAGTTTCGGAGCACGTTAGGAATATTTCTCAATTTTTGGTGAAATTTGGGTATTTTTCGGAATTTAATTTAGACATAAATTGAAGAGATAATTACGAAATTAAATAAAATAATAAATAAATTGATGGGCGCCTAGTGACACACGGGGTCAATGGTAACACGCGTGGGATGTACTATAGTATGCACGCCCGAAGATGGTCGTTGGCGCGCGTGACAAATTTATAGCCACGAATATACATAGGTGTATATATATAATATAGTTTATATATAAATATATATATATATATTGTTGTAAACTAAGTTGGAACTTGCTACGAACTAGAGAAGGAAATAGAAGACTAAGAACTTCTACTACTACAAACTACTACTACAAAGGAGAAGAGAAGAAATGAGATAGTTGGAATGAGAAGTTTTCATTCAACTTGGTGTGCTCTTACAATGAAGTTAGTATCCTTTATAAAGGCCATTTGGTATGATGACAAATGTGCCTTAGCAATGTCTGACTAAAACATACACCCCATGTACATTGAAATGGTTACAAAGAACATGACAATACACGACTGACAGTGGAAGTACATAACTACACAATATGTTGGTGTACACGCATGGTCATCCACACTTCACAACACTCCCCTTGGATGACACTTGCTTAGAAATTGTGCCTCGTTAAAACTTCTATGAAAAACCATGTGGGAAAAAATATAGTAAAAGAAAAAGAGTACACTATTCTCATAAATATTAAGACGGGTATAATATTGTTAAGATTGCCTCATTAAAAACCTTGCTAGGAAAACCCAATGGGATAAAACCATAGCTAAGGGAAAAAGAGTGCAATACACTAATCAATAACTCCCCTCATGTGAACATGGGTGAAACTTGTTCGCTTTCTTTGCTTGCAATGTCTTTAAGTTTACGCAAGCCAATACCATATGTAAGCCTTTTAAATGTCGTAGTTGGTAAGGCTTTTGTGAATAGATCAAGCAAGATTATCACTCGATCGGATTTGCTTGACATCAATTTCACCATTCTTCCGAAGCTCATGCGCATAAAATAATTTTGGTGAAATATGTTTTGTTCGTCCCCTTTTATGAATCCTTCACTTAATTGTGCAATACATGCTTTGCGTTATCTTCATATAATATGGTTGGAGAATCTTTTATTGAAGGCAATCCACATGATTCTTGAATATGTTCAATCATATTTCTCAACCATACACATTCACGACTTGCTTCATGAATTGCAAGTACTTCGTAATGGTTGGAAGAAGTAGCAACCATAGTTTGCTTAATCGACTTCCATGATACAAAGATATTACCACATGTGAATACATATCCCGTTTGAGAACGGGCCTTGTGTGGATCGATAAAAATCCAAAGATCGCATAACCTTGGAGATTCAATTTTACCCCTATCGAGTAGAATAAACCCATGTCACTTGTTCCTCGAAGATATCGGAAAATATGTTTAACACCATTCCAATGTCTTCGAGTTGGTGATGAGCCGTATCTTGCAAGTAGGTTGACAACAAAAGCAATGTCGATCTTGTACAATTTGCAAGATACATAAGTGCACCAATTGCACTTAAATATGGTACCTCTGGACCAAGTAGCTCTTCATCACTTTCATGAGGTCGAAATGGATCCTTATCCACTTCAAGTGATCGACAATCATTGGAGAGCTCAATGGATGCGCCTTGTCCATATAAAATCTTTTTAATATTTTTTCAATATAATTTGATTGATGGACAAATACTCCACTTGAAAAATGTTCAATTTGCAAACCAAGACAAAGTCTTGTTTTTCCAAGTTCTTTCATCTCGAATTCCTTTTTCAAGTATTCGGATGTTCTAACGATGTCGTCGTGGTTTCCCACTATATTTAAATCATCAACATATACATCAATAATCACAAATCCTGTTGATGATCTTTTAATAAAGACACATGGGCAAAGCGGATTATTTACATATCCTTCTTTCAAAAATAATCACTAAGGCGTTTGTACCACATTCGTCCGATTGTTTCAATCCGTACAAAAACCTTTGTAATTTTATAGAATGCATGTTATGAGGTTTTGATTTTCTTATTTCATCGGATATTACAAATCCATAAGGGATTTTCATATATATCTCACTCGTCAGGGATCCGTACAGATATGCTGTAACGACATCCATTAAATGCATATCAAGCCCTTCAGAGACTGCAAGGCTTATCAAGAACCGAAATGTGATTGCATCTATAACAGGAGAATATGTTTCCTCATAATCGATGCCAGGTCTTTGTGAGAAACCTTGAGCTACAAGTCTTGCTTTGTACCTTGTGACTTCATTTTTTCCGTTTCTCTTTCGTACAAATACCCATTTATATCCAACAGTGTTTTACGCCATCCGCGTTTGGACAATTGGTCCAAAAACCTCTCGTTTCCTTAACGAGTTTAGCTCTGCTTGGATAGCATCTTGCCATTTTTGCCAATCGGTATTTTTCGACATTCGTCCACTGATCGTGGTTCGGATCATCATCGTTTTCACATATTTCAAAGGACACATTGAAAGCAAATATATCATCGGGAACAATTTCATTTCGATCCCAAATCTTACCGAGTTTAAATAATTTATTGAGATCTCATTATTTTCATCTTTTTCCTCTTTTTCTAGAGGAAGTTGTTCCTCATCGAATCAACTTGTTCGACAAACCCTTATCAAATGATTCTTGTGCTTTCTCGGAGTATTTTGATTTGTATTTATTTTTACTCCCATTTTCCTCTTTCGAGGAATTGTATCCTTTGAACCAATCGGTCTTCCACGCTTTAAGCGTTTCGTTGGTTCTTGTGCATTTTGTTGCACAAAGACATCAATTCTTGCAGAACATTTACAAATGAATATGTGATTTTGTCACTTGTTTTGCATCATTAAATGCATCGGTAATTGATTTGCAATTTGTTGCAAATGAATGATCTTTTGAACTTCAAGTTCACACTGATTTGTGCGTGTATCATAATGTGATAAAGTTGATGCATTCCAAGCAATTTCGCGCCATTCCTTTTGAATTGGCTTCTTATCTCCCCTAATGGTGGGAAAATTGCTTCATCAAAGTGACAATCAAAAACGTGCAAGAAATAAATCCCCTGTTAAGGGCTCAAGGTATCTTATAATGGACGATGAGTTAAATCCAACATAAATCCCAAGTTTTCGTTGTGGACCCATCTTAGTTCTATTGGGAGGTGGTATAGGAACATACACTGCACAACCAAAAATTCTCAAGTGTGAAATATTTGGTTGTTGACCTAAAATGAGTTGCATGGGGAAATGTTCATGGTATGCGGTAGGCCTATAACGAATGATAGATGCTGCATGAAGGACTGCATGTCCCCAAACTGAAGTTGATAACTTAGTTCTCATGATTAAAGGTCTGGCAATTAATTGAATGCGTTTGATAAGAGATTATGCCAAACCATTCTGGGTATGCACATGTGGAACAAAATGTTCAATGGTAATTCCTATAGACATGCAATAATTTCTAAATGCTTGAGATTGAAATTCCCTAAGGCATTATCAAGACGGATGGTCTTGATTGGGTTGTCGAAATTGTGCTCTTAACTTAATGATTTGTGCTAGAAGTCTAGCAAATGCAACATTGCGGGTTGAAAGCAAACAAACATGTGACCACCTAGTTGATGCATCTATCAAAACCATGAAATATCCGAATAGTCCACAAGTGAGGATGAATATGACCACATATGTCTCCCCTAATGCGTTCTAAGAAAACCGGGGATTCCACAACAATTTTACTTGGGATGGTTTAACTATCAATTTACATTGAGAACAACTAGCACAATTATAATCACCATTGAAAATATTTTGTGACTCCTTAAAGGATGTCCATGCGAATTATTAATTATTCTTCGCATCATTGATGATCCTAGATGATCAAGCCATGCCATAAAATGAATGTCTTTGGATCATTAATTTTCTTATTCAAGACGACATTCGTTTCGACATGCCTTATATGAGTAAAATATAATCCGATGATAAACCGAGAATTTTTCTAACACTTATTTTTTCCCATTTGAAACCAATGTGACATAGAGAAATTCTCTATTATTTTCGTTCACGGTTTCAATGTGATATCAATTTTGTCGAATATCTTTAAAGCTCAAAATTTCTTCTGGATTTTTCGAGTATAAGGCATTGTCAACATGAATTGTTGTTCCCCCAGTGCAACATAATATTTGCTCTTCCGAGCCATTAATCAAATTGGAGATGCCAGATATTGTTTGAACATTAGCCTCAAATAAGTTCAAATTGGAGAAATATTCTCTGCTTTTAAGGATTGTATGCGTTGTAGCACAATCAAGCAAGGCATATATCGCTCTTATTTGATTCATGACTTGAACACATGATTTGTTGATCCATCTCGACAAATAATGTTTGGCAAATCGAAAAAAAGTCATATTTCAATGATAAAATTCATAATATTTTGCATTTGATTTTGAAGGCATGGTAAAGGTTTCAAAAATATTCGGGCATATATATGACAATATTTAGGCAAAGCCTTTCATATATGACTAAAAAAAATGTCACAATTATGAGCGCTCATTGTTAATAATTATTTGCCCTTTGTAGTGGTGCACCACTTTTATTCCAATTTTTTGTGGAATTGTCAATACGACCTTTACCTGATATTTTCACCTTTTCCACGTCCATAAATTTATTATTGCGATCATGATCATTATATGCAACATATGCTTCTTAATTTGAAGTTTGAACTAATTGACTTGTTTATATTATATTTATAATATCTCATTATTTTACTCACTACCATGAGACAAGAAATCAATCCTTAATATTTATCGGATTGACGTGCGCACTCGATATTTGTTGCAAAGCAATAAATCGAGGCGGACCACGTGACCCTTTTATTGTCTCATCAGTCATATTTCCACATAGCCTCAACATAGAGGTAATTAAAATTGTGGAATTATAATTAATATTTGACTGATTAAATTTTGTAGCATGAGACCTAGCCGCTCATTTTGAGCTTTTTGAAGCATTACCATTTTGATATGTATATATATATAACTCCATAAGGTGAAAATATATATAAAGTGAAATATTCACTTTTCAAATCTCTAAAGAGAAATTTGTGAATGATTGTGTACAACATACAACCTCGCATGGATACAAGCTTTATTCATAATTTGTAATATCTAATTATCATGACAAGAATTATAATAAGATAACAAATTCAACTATGGTTGATTAATATTTTGAAAGTAAATATAATATAAAATAATTTTCTCTTTTCTTTTATGTAAAAAAAAACATAACATATGATTAAGTATATGTTCACAACTTGATTTATTAATAATCAAATGTACTATTCGTATGAGTTGGTGGGACAACCTCCAGTTGGGTGGCGAGACAAAGTCCGCTTAATGCAATGCCTCCTCGAACGGGATAACCCGTCTCCCTTTCAATGTTTAGCTTTACCGGGGACAAGTCTTACCCACTATCAACTCAAACTTATAGTATGATTTGTATTATAAAATCAAGAATAGAACAATAACTAATCGTTTGTAGTTTTAAGAGAAAACTAGTTATGTCACATATTGACTTTTGATTTCTGATGTAGAAGATCGTACAAGACGCAACTACAGAGCATACTTTCGCAATCGGTGACGCTATAATGCATAATATATGAATAAAGTATGCATAGATAAAAGGAAGCAACCATGATAATATAGAAGTAAATTGAACTTATTTAAATAACAAAAGTTATACCTTCCTAGCTTTCTCTCCTTAACAAGCCTTCTTGAACTTCAAGATCTCCTTAATGCTAGAGCAAGCTCGTGCTGATAACGTGTTGTAAACTAAGTTGGAACTTGCTAAGAACTAGAGAAGGAAATAGAAGACTAAGAACTTCTACTACTACAAACTACTACTACAAAGGAGAAGAGAAGAAATGAGATAGTTGAATGAGAAATTTTCATTCAACTTGGTGTGCTCTTACAATGAAGTTAGTATCCTTTATAAAGGCCATTTGGTACGATGAAAAATGTGCCTTAGCAATGTGGGACTAAAACATACACCCCATGTACGTTGAAATGGTTACAAAGAACATGACAATACACGGACAGGTGGAAGTACATAACTACACAATATGTTGGTGTACACGCATGGTCATCCACACTTCACAACATATATATATATATATATATATATATATATATATATATATATGTGTGTGAATCCTATAGTTCAATTTAAATTAAAAAGTAAACATTGGATTTGTCTCGAGATTCGCTTAACGTAGGCATCGAGGAAGGGAATGAAATGGATGATTGGTGATTTTGGAAAGCATGTCTATGCCTCGAGATACGTGCAACCACATCTCAAGGAAAGTCAAGTCGTGAATAGAAATGCTTGTATGGTTTATTATAAAACCATTTGATCTACCTCGAGATACTTGATAGTATCTCGAGGAGATCAATATAATTAATTTTTGTAAGTCGGTTAGGTGGTGGTGATCTTGTTTAAAGCCACAAGATCGACCGAAGAACAACATATATATAATGAGAATAGCAAATGGTTGTTAATTTTTAGATTTGCCTTGAGATTTGTGCTATACGAATCTCGAGGAAATCTTATATTTATCCAAACAAACCAACAGAATCGCATAGTTTCATTTGGACAGTGAAAGATCAATTGAAATAGAGAACCCGAGTTTACCAAAAAAAAAAAGGGAGAACGCGGGAGAGATCAAACAAGGGATCGAAACCGAGGGTGAGGAGGAAGAGGATGCGATGAGAAGGTGAGTGTATGTGGTTGCATTACTGTTGAGTTGTTGACATTGTGTTGTTTTGTTGTTGCTATTGGTCTTGTATTGTTTTTGGAGCTTTGAGGAAGATGAACATGGCGGATGGGAGGCTCGGCATATCCGAGGAAGGAGACGACAAGTTGTCTCCCCACCTATAGAGCCTTCAAACCCAAACTCAGTGATCAATTGAAAAATCGAAAAAAAAAGAATTGATTTTTGTTGAAATAGAGATCAGAGAGGTAAGGAAGAAAATTGGGGTTTGATCCCCCAGACTGGACCGAACCAGGTTCGGTTCAAGGGTCAAACCCTAATTAAAGAAAAAAGAATAAAAAGAAAATGTTAGAAATTGGAAAAAACTCTAGAAAAATAGAAAAATCAGAAAAATTATATTTGTGGATAAATAAATCAAAATTGTGGATTTTTATGAAAAATGAGGATTTTGTGATGTTCTCGAGGATTTATACCGGGGTTTTTTTCTCGTAATACGTGTTATGATACTAAAAAATGCCCAAAATTGTGAAAATTGTTTTAAAGCCTAGTCTGGGTTAATTTTCAATTTCAAAACTCAATTTAAAGTTGAAATTGGGACTTGGACGTCCGATGATAAGATATGGAGGTATTCTGAGGTTTTCGGGTTGAGCGGGACTAAATAAAATATAATAAATTGAAAAAATTATATTTAAGCTTAGACAACGTAATTTTCGATGCCGCACAATAATTTTGAGTCAAAAATAAAACTTTGGTATCGAAGAATTTATTTTGAAAGTATTTTAGGGGTTTCGTGGTGCGTTAGGTCAATTAAACTGTAACTAATTGGAAAGAATTATATAATTGTTATGGAAACTTATCAGACTTACAAATTAATTGTAGGACCGCAATTGGAACCCTGTATGGATTAGTTTACGGACTTGGAGCGCAAGGGAATTTCAGTATCGTGTTTGTAAGGTTAAGTAAATCCCATGATAACCTTTACATTGTATGAGAATTTCTCAAATATAATTGCACGCATGGTTTATCGCTGCATATTTATTGATCATGCATTCACATACACAAGAGGAAGGAGGCCTTTGGGGGTCTCATTGTGTTCATTAGCTTTATGTGTGGTAGGATGAACACCGTGGTGCTCTACAATTGAAGTCACTGATTGTTGTAGACACTTGTTTAGGATGGGTTGTGATGCTGGCCAGGATCATACTCCATGGAGAGTATATGGCGTGGCTTCTCGAGTGATTTCCTCTCAAACTCATGAATCTTTATTATTGTTTACCCACCACTTTTGGAAGACGTCATCTGATTGTGGCCAGTCAACAGAAACGTGATGAATTGCATATTTGTATATTTATGATTCCTTGTGATATTATTGTTGGTTTAAATTCTTGGAATACAATGCATTTGGTTATTGTAGGTGTATTGGATAGTGTGGGATTTTGTTACGGCCCAAATCTCTAACCCCAGTTTTAATTCCTTAATCAGGATCATCGACCCTTGACGTGGGACCTACACTGTGATATGTGCACCGACCGAGGCACGTGGCCGAGGTATATCGTATTTTTGTATTGATGTGTGCCTAGTGTTATGTATTGTGTAGACTTACTAAGTCGGTTTGTACAGTTGTAGGCGTCGAGACGAGAGCGGGGACACGCCTCGAGTAGCGTGCGAGTCGGGGAACCGGGTAGTTAGCATTTTGGTAACTCTTATTTAATACTAATATGAAATAAGGAATTACTTATAAGCCTATGGTTGTGTTTGTGAATGTAATTCAAATTAAAGGCCTATAGTTGAGTAAATTAAATGGAAAACATATGATTGGTCTAGAGATACACATTGGCACATCTAGGAACTAGGTGAGTAATGAAATGTTGTCACTTGAGGTTGAGATAGTGGGAGATAGTGGGAGTTAGTGGGATATATGGCAAGAGGTGGACCATTAGATGTTCCTCGGGATACATAAATCCATAGAGATCAAGGGCTAAGAAGGAACATCACCTTAATATATAATATTAGTGATCAAACAACATGCAAACCAAATCACTCATTCATTTTTGCTGGAGAAGAAGAAGGAATTGCTGGAGAGGAGTGAATCATCAAGGTGTTGAAGGAATCCATGGGAGTTGGTGAGAAATTCTTAAGCTAGGGTGCTACATCAACTAGGTACACATCCTTTTAGTTGAAATTAGAACAAGTTCTGGTTTTAGGCTAATTTCAGATGGTAGATGATTGAGTGTTTGCAATTGATTTATATATTTAGATTCCTCATTTCAAGCTGATAATCCAGCTATATTGAAGTTCTTAATTTGGTTTTGAAATCATAAATATATGAATTTTTGAAGTTGCAACACCAAAACTAGAATTCTGCATGTTGTATTAGGAATCAACCTGGGTAATTTGGTCATAATATGCCCATTTTAGATCCGAATTGATCCAAACTAGTGGCATTTGAAAGCTTATTTAAAGTGGAATAACCTTGCTTAAATGAAGGTATTTTGATTCAAAAGTTTTTATGTCCAAACATGCTCTACAAATAGGTATTGGAATTAAAAAGGAAAGTTTTGAAACTAGACTTGTTAAGGGCATAAATCCCTAACTACTTATCCAAATGAGCTGATAATTTAGTATGTTGTATTTGGGTATATTTTCTGCCTTGTGACAAAAAATCACAATTTTAGGAACTATATATTGGGAGAAATAGATCTTATAATTCCGCTGGTCGGATTAAATCTCAATTAGACCTATGTTTAGTAAAATCATGATATCTCTTTCAATTTAAATCATAATTTTGTAAACTAAACCTTTCCGGAAAGCTAAGAGAGAGAACAAAAATAATTGTACTGATGGAGGATTTGGACATTTCGACCATTTCATTCCTAAAAGTGCGTTAAGATGTAGGACTGAAATTGAAACTTAATTTAGTCTTTAGGGGTTGATTTAGGAAGATTTATTTAAAGTCTATTGAACCAATTTGAATACACAATAAACACCACTAAATTGAGCTTAAACCCACTATATTTGAACTAATGAGACACCAAACTCAGGAACCTAGGAAAAGGGTACGGGAGAGCGAATACAAGATTTGGAGTATCGGGAGGCCAGTAAAGCTAGGACTTTACTTTGTTGTTGTGAGTATACCCAATGGCAACTTTATTTGGCATTTCATTTCTATTAATTGTTGTCCTTGCATAGTCCTTTTGACTATTTTGCCTTTGTATTCTTATATCATGTGTTCTTTGTGTCTATGCTCACTTGATGGGTCTAGTTTGCATGATATCCATTCATTTGATTTGATTCATTGATTCTATCCCATGCTATGTCTATTCTTGTTGTTTTAAATGTGAATTGAATGATAAATAGCATGCTATTAGGCTATTGAATATCTTATAAATGTTTAAGAAGACTTGTATTCCTTATTTGTTTATGTGTGTAGATGTGCCTATGCCTTGACAATCCATACTTGGTATTTCTTGAAATTTAAAAAGTAGTTTTCGCATTTAGGTCGTACTCGATCGAGGTGTGTGCGACTCACGGGGTTAGAGTCCCTGGGGATGTCGTCACATGTTACTTGACATTGTATGACACTCGGGGTTAGAGTCCCCGAGGTGGTCTACACACTGGGGGGTTAGAGTTCCCGGTAACACTTGGGTTAGAGTCCCTTGTGCTATATGATACTTGAGTCGGAGTGACATGTTTCACTCCGACCGGATCTAAATCACCACTACTTAGCCTAGTGTCGGTATCACTTGTTTAACTCTGGTATTTACTCTCGCATATGGTTTATTTTCCAATTTTCTCATTTATATGCTTTTAAATACCATTTGAATATTTGGAAATGAAAATTAAACTTGTCATCGGGGATTACTTGTTTTATTCTTGTACTTACCGTCCTTTTTATGACGGTGGGTGCAGAGCCGTCTACTACTGCGCAGTCGGCAAGGAGAAGATCGGCGATTATCCCTGAGCCCGCAGCGCGTCACTGCATCGATTGTAGGTCTTCTTGTGGTATTTTTATTGTATATGTTATATATGTCTTTCAGATACTATTTGGGGTTGTATATTGGGTTGAGCGTTAGTTTCTCCGACTTGACTTAGACTATTTTACTGTTTCGCTGCATTTTGAGGACTTTATATATGTGATGTCATTTCCTAGTTTTCCACACTTAGGATTTTATAAATGGCTTCCACATAAGTTACTTATTGCTTTCGCATAATCAATAAGACTTTCGCTAATTAATTAATTTAATAAAAAGTTTTAATTAACTCTAAATTTTATAAACTGGTAGGACAAGTGTATTACTTATCCTGAACACGAGAAAAGAGGCGTCTAGGTTGTAAAGGCTGACTAATACGTAGTTAAGTCCTGCGTGAATATAATTAAGGCTTAATTACGGGATTAGGCCAGCTGGTGCCCTAGATTAGGAGAGGGGCCGTCACAGATTTACTTATCTGACATTATCGAAATTTTATAATCGAATAATGACAGGTTTTAGCGGCGACAAGGGAAAGAGAAAGCTTTTCGACTTTTTTTGTGACTTGTTTAGTTCTTTTCTTTTTATGTATGTATTGTTTTTGGATATATTATATTGTATAAATAAGTTTTTGGGTTCGAGTGTGGTTAGAATCTCCTTTGGAATGGCTGAAATGGTTTTGGGACGAATTGAGATAATTTTTAGTTAAGATAATGTTAGTTAAAGGTTTTTAATACTTCAGATTAGGTTAGAATGAATATATAGTTTTGTTGATTCAACATATATTGTTATGGGTGGATTGTGAGTCCTTAAGCATTTCCACAAAACTGAGCAGATTTTATTGAAGAATTTTAAAGGTCGGGTATTCCAGTGTAGGTTTAAAAATAAAGGAAGTGCTATTGAGAATTTTTTTATGGAATGTTGAGGATTATTTAATTCATGTAAATGAACTTTGAAGTTTAAGATTCACTTTAGAATCTTAGGTAGTGAATAAAGTTTTATAATTGATGATTACAAGATCTTAATCTTAATTGTTCATTGATGGAGAGGTTAAGACTGCTTATTATCAAGGGATTAAGGTAATCTAGGCTGGTCAGATGCCCTAATTAGGTCGGGTCTGACATTCAACATGCAAGCAAACATAAGTTCAAAAGATTTATTTGAGAGGGAAAGACAATGGTGGGGATGGAGTGATCAATTCAAAGAGGTTTCAAGGAGATATGGAGTACATTGGAATGCCAATAATCAAGGTATAATTTTCCCTTCATCTTCTGAACTTATGTTTTAAATGAAATTAAGAACTAAAGTGGGTAAATTATGAGTATTTTTTACTATTTTCAAAGGAGTTTATTAATGGATTTTAAAACAAAAATGATTTTGTAACTTGACTTGTGTGTTCTTGAGGTTTTCACTCAATGCATGATGAATCTTGTTTCAATTGATGCAAATTGATGAAGTATTGTGTAACAAAGTGGTTGTTGAAGGATCGACGAAGTCATTCCATTGTCGGTGAAGCGATGAGCTTGATGATAGCGTCTCTATCGGTGAGATAGAGCCGCCTCCCCTTGTGTGTGAAATGCAAAGGGAAGGAGCACCTGTGCGTTTCACGCACAAGGAGAAGGGAGTAAGGTTAATAAAAAAACGCAAAACAATAACCGACGAACAACATCAAGCAAAACATTATATATATACACTATACATTGGACTATTATATCAGACATTATATATATGTATCTACATATGGTACATTCATAATAAATGGCTAAATTTTGAAAATAATTTGGTCAAGCAAATACTCGACTAACATGGTCTGACTCGAAGCAACAAATGTGGTCGCAACGCGAAAGTCTTATAGTAAACTTAGATTTTGATTCTCAAATGAATTTTAATATTAAAAAATTACTCAAATTGATTTGTATAGCACATCAGGGACTAGGGAACAAGTATTTGGGTCGGTTCGGGTACGAGGCGTGTGAGGCTTTGCAGCAATGTGCTGTGTGTAGTTTGGTGCGTAAAACCCAATTGAATGTCACTTGAGTATTTACTTGCTTTCATTTATGTTTTTAATCTATTTCAGTTCAATCATCTTTGTCCTTATCGCTGTTCGTTTCCATATTATATCATTGATTTGGTTTGGTTGAATGGTCGGTTGAGTTCACTCTTGCTGAATATTCCGTTGTGTGTTTATGGTACGCTAGACCATGACATATGTATCATGAGTTCTCGGTGAATGATGACCCGAGCTACTTTGTCTGTACACGTGTCAGTGTATCGTGGGTCTACACCAGCCACCGAAAGGACCAGGTGATGAGCTAGTTTGGTGCACCCACTGGAGGGTTCCTGGGGAAGGAATCCAAAGTATGGTCTAGTCGGACCAGGACAGGCACACACATTTGCGTTTTATTCTTATTTACGCATGCGATGATTCATTCGATTCTGCATGTTTATTTAACAATATCTATTAGATTTCCTTTACTTTATCATATGAATGCTCAGTGAATTTCCTTAAGATTTTACTCACTGGACTCGTGTGACGGCCCCTTCTTCTAAACAGGGCACGGTCCGGCCTAATCCCGTAATCATGCCTTAATCCTAACCACATAAGACTTAATTACATATTAGTCAGCCTTTCGTCCCTATATTCATCAATACACATGTTCGGATATTATTAGATTTCAGAGCATATTTTAAAATTATGAGGAAGCTTTTACTACTCACAATTCCTAAGTGTGGAAAACCAGGAAACACAGCATCACATGCATGTATATATCCTAAAGGTAACAACAGAGTATGATATATGAGTCTCAAAATGGGGAACTATACACTCAACCCACTATACAACCCAAAAATGTACAATAAATATATAAACAATAATAATACAACAAAAGTCGAGTCAACAAAAATGAGATAGGAGAATCGCCGAAATGCTCAAAGAAAGTCGTCGATCTTCTCCTTCCCCGGTCTGCTGCTGCTCGACGGAGCTACACCCACCGTCACAAACTAGACGGTGAGTATATTGATATTTAAGTTATAACTGGAGAATTCTATGCCACATTTCCAAAATATAAAAAAGGTATTTAAAAGCATAAAATAGAGAAAAAGTTGCTGAATCAAGTAATGCAAGTAAATACCCCAATTAAAAATGTATAGAATGACACAGGTTAAGTTGAGATGATCTACGTCCGGTCGGCGGTGAGAACTATCACTTAACCTTTCCCACTACTATATAGAGCCGCGCTCAACCTATTCCATACAAATAACGGAGCTGCGCTCTACGCATACAAATCATATATCTCATTCTTAACGACTACCCCGAGTACCATACCTCGTGTGCCGCGCAAGTGTAATGGTGAGTGCCTGAACCTCGGTAGTATGTCCCCGTGAATCGCACATCTCTTGTGCGATGGACACTAGATAATCCCTACTTTAATTCTCAAAGATCAATAATTCAAACTCTCTAAAATTTCAAAACTAGTTAAACTACAAAGCCAAAGGAAATAGAATACAAATCTGATCCATTCCAACTCGTCACAATAGCATGCTTTTCATCAACTATCTATCAAGAATATCATCAAGAGTAGAAATTGGAATCAATGAAACATTTTGCAAGACATCATGTCAACAATATTTAAATATGAATAGATACAAGAACAACATGACGTGAGATCACGAGTAGCAGTGTCTACAAATAGACAGTAAAACAATAAGAGTCAATGAAATGAAATATAGAATTCTCACAGCTTTACTTACAATTCACAAAGTTTATCCTAACCTATCCGGCCTCCCGACACTCCAAAATGTGTCCCCGAACTCTCGAGACCTCCCGTTAGTTCCCTGAAGTTGTTTGATAAGTTTTAGAGTGAGTTTTGACCGCTATATAGAGTTTTAAACCCATTTATAATGTTTAAACCATTTTTGGAAATTGCTGATTTTTGTACTGTCTGGGTAATTAGCGCGCTAATTCTGATATTAGCGCGCTAATTCCAACTTTAACGTGCTACCTTAAATCCCTAGCGCGTTTATTAAGATTAGCGTGCTAGTTTTTGACATTAGCGCGCTACCTCAAATATCTAGCGCGCTAATAAATATTAGCGCGCTAGATTATCTACCTAGCGCGCTATGTGCAGCAGAACCCAGAATTTTGCATTTCAAATTCTGGGTTTTTGCTACACATAGGCCTTGTTAATGCCTTAGGGACCCTCATACACACTACAAGAGGTCCCTAACATCAAACCCAACATAAATAGCAACGACAACATGAAATTCCATGAATTTACCAATCTAAGCTTTGTTAATAGAGTGGAGAAGTTACCTAGCTTGAAGAACTTCTTCTTCACTAAACCTTCAATGATTTGCACACTTCTCTCCTCCCCAAGAGCACTCCAACAACCTCTATTTTCTCTCTTCTTCCTTGCCTAACCGATTGTGATGAGATGATGATCAAATTGTTGACTTATATGTTTAATTGACTAAGTGGATATGTTTAAACCTTGGCCATTGATCATGTGTGCAAACGTATCTCGATGCTCAACTAGTGGACCACCTTCATTCAATCATCTCCAAATTCATGCTTAAATGACTCCACAAAGTGACTTCCTTGACTTCTAGATTAGTTAATACGTGTCTCGATGCACATCATGTGATTATTGATTTAGTTCACTAACTTAGGCACATTAATGTTTTATCCAACATGACCACATTAAAGCTACTTATAAAACCAACATCAGTTGAAATTAATTAAGCTTACCCCATAAGCCGCTACCTCGGTCCCACGTTGACACGCAACTCATGGTATGTCTCCGCTCGTCTCGATACCTATATACCTGTATAAATTGACTTAATAGTCTACACATATATAATACACTAGGCATACATCACAACAAATATAAAATATACTTTGGCCCTTGCCTCGGTCAATGGACATATCACAGTGTGGGTCCCACGGTACGGTTTGTTGATTCGGTTTAAGGAATTAAACACAGTTAGAGATTTTGGGCCGTTACAATTCTTCCCAACTAATAAAAATTTCATCCTCGAAATTTAAAATTTGAACTAGGCTTTATACCTGACTCGAATAGGTAAGGAAACCTATCTCGCATATAGTCCTCCCGTTCCCAAGTGAGTTCCGTATCATTGTGAAACTGCCACTTGATGAGTGCTTTTGGGCTTGACTTGCCTCTCAAGTTCTGTACCAATCGATCCAAAATCTGTACAGGCTGCTCCTCATATGAAATATCTTCACTCAGGTCTATTTGACTCAAATCTATAGTCAGACGATCATCTGCTATCAACTCAGCTAATCGAAGCATGGAAATATGAAAGACTGGATGAACTCCTGACATCTGTGGAGGTAACGCAAGCTCATACGCAACCTTCCTAACCCGTTTCTTAATCCTGAAAGGTTTGATAAACTTCGGTGCAAGTTTACCTTTCACTCAAAACTTCTGAAGACCATTCCGAGGGGAAACCTTTAAATATATAAAGGCTCCCTCGGTGTACGTAAAATCACCGTGATATATGTCCGCATACTTCCGCTATCTATCTTGGGCTTCCTTGAGTTTATAACGAATCAGTCGTACCTTCTCTGTGTGATCAACAACAATATCAGGCCCCATGATTTCCTGGTCCTCTAGCTCAGCCCAACACGATGGGGAGCGACACGGTTTACCATATAAAGCCTCAAAAGGCAACATCTCAATACTGGCCTGATAACTGTTGTTATATGCAAACTCACATAATGGTAGGTACTCCTCCTATGATCCACCAAACTCCAAAACACAAGTCCGCAACATATCCTCGAGAACTTGAATAAATCTCTTAGTCTGCCTGTCAGTCTAAGGATGAAAAGCCGTACTAAACGGTAGGCGCGTACCATACTGCTCCTACATACTCCACCACATCCTGAACGTATACATAGCATCGCTATCTGACGTAATAGTCACTAGTAACCCAGGCAGTCTAATAATCTCTCACTTGAACAGTATACTCAACTGATCAAACGTGTAATGTGCAGCCACTGGTAGAAAAATGAGTAGACTTTGTTAGTCTTCAACAATAACCCAGATGGAATTATGTCTTTGGGTGATTCTCGGCAATCCCCTTACAAAACCCATAGCAATGTCCTCCTACTTCCATCATGGAATGGGAAGAGGCTGTAGCAATCATCCAGGTTTGCGATGTTCTGCCTTTATTTGCTGACAAATCTCACAGTTCCTGATAAACTTATACACATCCGCCTTCATCCCAGGCCACCAAAAATGCCTCTTCATATCGTGATACATTTTGGTCATGCCTGGATGAATGGTGAATCAAGAACGGTGTGACTCCTGAAGATTCTCCTCTCTCAATTCTAGTAATGACGATATCTACAGTCTGCCCCTGAATCTCAAACACTGGTCAGACGTCTCCGTCCAATCAACACAATTTACACTCTGCGCCAACTCACTAAACCTCGAGCCTGTGGGTCCTTTGACCCTCTGACACTCTCTATGTAGACACAGTCAGTACTCTCATCTGAGTGCAAATATCAACTCAATTTTCGGTAGGAACCAACAGTATCGTACTCAAGACATCTCGCGACTACGTTCACTTTTCCCAGATGATACTCCAAGGAGAAATCGTAATCTTTCAGAAACTCTAGGGTCTGCAGTACTCAAAATCAAATGTACGCTAAATGTAATAGGTTTCAACCCTAGGATGTCTACCATGCGACTAGCAATGAAAGATACGGTAGATCCATAATTAAATAATGCATATACATCTATACAGTAAATGGAAATCGTACCCTCAATGAGACCTCGCGTGGCGTCGGCGTCTGGCTGGGCTACCATATGAATCTCCTTTCGGGCCTGCTATGTGTAGACTATTGCTGGATGTGGGCACTCCCTCATAATGTGTCTAACCTATCCGCATCTGTAGCATGTAAGTTATATGTGCTAACCCTGAGCCTAAACCTGACCCTGTCTCTGCGACCGTCCCTGTCTAGTATCTCGACCTCGGCCCTTACCACCCAACGGCTGCTGCCGTTGAGCATGTGGGGCGGGAAGTGTAGGAACGGTGGGAGTTGGTAACGCTGGCCTGATGGGAGGTGGCAACACTGGCCTGACGGGAGGTGGCAAGGGAAGTCTTGTCTACAGTGCTCTATGCGGGGCAATGGAAAATATATGAGGCACAACTAGTGGGTAAGTGGCTGTCCCCGACCCCTGAGAACCTCTATTACATCCCCTTGCACCCTTACCCCTTTGTCTCATTCTCTCATACTCCATGGCCTCGCTGCTCTGTTGACAAGATCGTGAAGGTCACCCAAGAGGGGGTGAATTGGGTTACCGAGTAGTTATTGCCCTTTTAAAACTTTATGCGCAAATTACAACTATAATGCATACACTATCAATGAATATATATATGCTATGCAAGTGAATGGAATGGAAGAGATGGAAAGTGACACACAATTTATAGTGGTTCGATCCAACGATCTACGTCCACTACCTAACCTCCCTTAGGATTTTTAACCCCACTTATATTGCAAATAAGTGTTACAACCTAAGCATACAAGCTTAGAGTGCCTAATTACAATTAGGACTTCCCACCTAGCCGCAACTAGGATTTGTGCCTAGTCTCAACTAGGTCTTCCCCTTTGACTTAGATTCCACTAAGTCTTACAATCATACAAATACAATAAGTTGCTGAAAAATAATGAGATACACTTTACAACACAAAGTGGTATCAAATTCAAACACTAGCAAGCCTCCTAGAGCCTAACAACTCTTATGCATGCAAGTATGAGAATAAATGGAATATGCAAATATGTCACTGATTTTGTTACAAATCCCAAATGTGAAATCGTTTTTAAAAACTTAATATATTAGTGTAAAACCGATTTCAAGTCTAAGAACAATAGTTTAACAAAAATCAAGTTTAAGTGCAAAACTTTTGTTCAAATCAATCTTAGGGTTTGATAAAATAAATTTAAGTGCAAAACCCAAGAAGAAGGTGTTCAAACACACAACAAAATGATTTTCAAATCAAATACACAAAACTATGTAGATTAAGCACAAGCAAGATTTTAGATCTAGGACTTTCTTACAAACAAGAGAATGACAAAAGAGATCAGCTTTGAAGAGATTCTTGTACTCCTTTTAAAGCCTCAAAAGTGCTGGATTAGAGAACTAAAGAACAGCCACAAAGATCTCCTTTTGCTTCTTCACAAAAGTCAAAGTTCTTCTCTTTGTAGATTTTGAGTTTTTGAGTGTGTTTCTTCCTTCTCTTGACAAAACCATGTTCTTGGTGGTTTTATAGTGTTAGGTATTCCATCTTGACAGTTTATGACCGTTCTAGGGATCCAAGGGTCCAAAATAGATCAAGAATTCAAATTAAAGTGTGTTTTCCAGCTGTAAAAAAAAAAGCTGTCAGATATATGCAATTAGCGCGCTAATGCTGAGACCTAGCGCGCTAACTCTGCACTTAGCGCGCTAATGAAATCATTAGCGCGCTAACTGCAGGGACCTCAAAACAATTATTTTGTCCCTTTGTGTTAGCGACCCTTAAACTCGTCCGGGACCTAACCAACCCTTATATAACATGTTATACACGTTTATTATGAGTCATTAAGCCTAATTGGGTGGTCCGGATATTTTTACAAATCCCGAAAACGGAAATTCACGATTTCATAATGTATTAGGGGCTTTTCTGCAAATTTACAGTTTTCTTTTCGAAGACCTTTCAAAAACGAGTTTTTCTTTTTCGAAAACATTTACAATGATCCGTAATATGCAAATGACCATCCACACAAAGTTTCACATTGTTTAGACTCATAGTCCTAGTTATGTGTTTAAATTCCACTTTGAAACTTGAAGTAAACTTATAACTTTTGAAGAATGGTTTAAGAAACTTGATATGCATGGACTAATGCATTTGGCTTGCGTGAAAGAATTTGTATACCTTACATTGAAATTACAAATTGCGGTTTGAACTTTCATCTTCATTTCTTCATTAATGCCGAGTCTTGAACTTGTATTTCTTGAGTACCCTTGATATGTTGTTTTGCATCCTTTAACAAAAACTGAAATACACTAGATGTTTATTAGTACATTTTCACCTTGTTTGTTTCCATCAAAATCTCGGTCGGAGTGTGAGTGACTAACCACTTAGTCCAACAATCTCCCCTTTTGATGATAACAAACAATGTGAACTTTAAAGGTGTAAAACGTAATCTAAATGTATATCGCATTCATGATTTTATATTTCATATATGCAAGTTCAAAACACATCAACCTTTTCAAGTTCAACCACATTTTTCTCCCCGTTTGATACCATCAAAAAGTGGGGCCAAGCATCTCCATAAATAAACACAAGAGAAACAATACGAGAGAAATATACTCTCCCCTCACTTTATGCATATCAATAAACAATAGTCGGTAGCGATACAAATGCATAGACGATAAAACATAGTGAAGCAAGAAATATCCATATAGAAAACTCGAGATACGCAAAAAAATTCATGATATAGATAACATAAAGCAATGAGAGGATTGTTACCTTGTAGGAGTGGAGATCACGGTGGAGACTACACAAGGAGAGTAGAATCGGCAAGAGGAGAGGAAAAATTTGGGAGAGATGTGAGTTTTGAGGGTAAAAACGAAATTATAGACGCCTGGCCGAACGACATTAGCGCGCTAATGGGTCGATTCATATTCTGGGCCAGTACACTATTAGCGCGCTAATGGGTGTTATTAGCGCGCTAATTTCCCTCTGGAAATTTTTGGTCAGTACATCATTAGCGCGCTAATTTTAACTATTAGCGCGCTAATTCCTCTCTGGAATTTTTTGACAAAAAATTTTGGATTTTTGCAATATAGCTCCGATTCTCCTCAAACTTCATGGACACTTCACTAACACCATATAAAAAGGTTTGGATTGTTTTATTTGCAAGCCTAGAAAGTATGTTAGTTCTCCCATCATGCTCATTTCAAATTCATTTGTCATTAATGATGAGAATTCATTACATAGACTTGTGTTGGATGACCCAAAAATGATATCATCAACATAAATTTGAACAAGTAACATATCATGTTTTTCGATCAAAATGAACAAAGTGGGATCTAGCGTTCCTTTCTTGAATCCTTTTTCAAGTAGGAATGCACTAAGTCTGTCATACCAAGCTCTAGGAGCTTGTCTTAGTCCATACAAGGCTTTTTGAAGATGATATACATGACCTGGTGTTCATGATCTTCAAAACCCGGTGGTTGTTCTACATATACCTCTTCATTAATGAAGCCATTTAAAAATGCGCTTTTAACATCCATTTGATATAGTAAAAACCCATTGTAGCAAGCATAGGCAAGTAACATTCGAATTGCTTCTAGTCTTGCTACGGGTGCAAAGGCTTCCTCATAATCAATTCCTTCTTCTTGATTGTAGCCTTGTGCAACCAACCTAGCCTTGTTTCTTACAATTTCACCTTTTTCATTCTTTTTGTTTCTAAAAACCCATTTGGTGCCTATGGTTGTGTGGTCCTTGGGTCTAGGTACTAATGTCCATACCTTGTTCCTAACAAAGTGGCTTAGCTCCTCTTGCATAGCCATTACCCAAAATTCATCTCCTAAGGCATCATCTATCTTAGTGGGCTCGGTTTGTGATACAAAAGCTATATGTCCTTCATCTCGATGTAATGTGGACCTAGTGATTACTCCTTTGTTTGGATCACCTATTATTTGTTGGGATGAATGGCCAATTAGAAGTCTTGAATTCTTAGGCGCACTTGTGTCGGATTCTTTACATGCCTCAACTTCTTGACTATTTGAAGTTTGTCCTAGGGTGCCATCATCTTCATCATCGATCCTCAATTTTTCCAAGTTTTGCATCATCTTAACTTTGGGATCCACTTCATCAAATTTCACATGGATAGACTCTTCTATGGTTTTGGTTGATCTATTAAACACCCTATATGCTTTGTCTTTGTGCATAGAGTAGCCAAGGAAAGTACATACCTTTGACTTTGTCAAATTTGTCTAATTGATCCTTATCATTTAGAACATAGCAAGTACAACCGAACACCTTAAAGTAACTTATGTTGGGCTTTCGGCCTTTCCATAGTTCATAAGGAGTCTTTTTCACTTGCTTTCGGACATTTACTTTATTTATAACATAGCATGCCGTGTTAATGGCTTCGGCCCAAAAATGCTTAGCTATGTTGTACTCATTTAGCATAGTCCTACACATCTCTTGGAGTGTCCTGTTTTTTCTTTCAACAACTCCATTTTGTTGGGGTGTTCTAGGAGAGGATAATTGGTGTGTATAACCTTTTTTAGCACAAAAATCCTCCAAGTTTCTATTTACAAACTCACCACCTCTATCACTTCTAATGATGGTGATTTTGTATCCCTTTTCATTCTCAACTAAAGCACAAAATTTTACGAACACATCAAACACTTCATGCTTATGAGAGAGAAAATACACCCATGTATATCTAGTAAAATCATCAACAATGACAAAGCAATATGATTTACCTCCTAGGCTTTGTGTTTGGGTGGGTCCGAACAAATCCATATGGATAAGTTCTAAGGCTCGAGTCACATCACTTGTTACTTTCGTCTTAAATGACGATTTCACTTGTTTACCGAGGATACAAGGTTCACACTCCTTGTCTTTCTTAAACGTGCATTTGGGTAGACCCTTAACTAGATCATGCTTAGTCAATTTTGACAAGTTCTCCATGCTAGTATGTCCTAATCTACGGTGCCACAACCATGCATCACATTCACTTTGTGCACTCAAACATGAGACATTTTGCATATTCATCTCATCAAAGTTAATGGCATAAACATTTTTATCTCTATATGCAATAAATAAGGTTTCATGCTTCTCATTCCTAACAATGCATTTCGATGTTTCAAACATAACATGAAATCCTTTGTCACACAATTGACTAATACTAAGCAAATTATGTTTCAATCCATCAACAAGATAAACGTTAGAAATAGAAAGTGAATTGTTACCGACGGTTCCGAGACCAATAACTCTTCCTTTGTTGTTGTCTCCAAATGTAACCTTTCCACCATCATGCCGCTTTAGTTCAATTACTTGATGTGCATCTCCTAATATCATGTGTCTTGAGCACCCACTATCCAAGTACCATGGGGTGCTCTTCCTCGCATCCTACACAATGGGAAACACACTAGATTTTGGTACCCAAACACCTTTGGGTCCGAGAATGTTAGTGTAGTAAACATTTTTAACTACCCATGCTAGTCTACCCACTTTGGCCTTTTGTAATGCACATTTCCCGACCACATGAGTCTTGTTGCATTTAGAGCATCTACGATCATCATTTAGCAATTTCTTGTAACTTAACAAGTTTGCTCCATAACCTATGCCTCTTTTGTTGAGTGCACGTCGTTGTGCTCCCAACATCATGTCAAACATTTCTTTACCATTTGTAAACTTATGCACCGTGCTAGTCAAGTCCTCTACTTCCTTGACTAAAGCATCTCTCTCCTCTATGACTTCATTTAAGTCACTTTGGAGATCATTAATGGTCTCATTTTGTGACTCTATTTCACTAATTGCAATGGTCAAGCTCTTTTTGAGTTGTTTGGTCTTTTTGACCTCCTTTTCCAACTCTTTCCTAAGCTCATCAAGATTTGGAACATCATCCAAATCATCAACATTATCAAAGTTAAAAGAGTTAGAATTTACCTCGCCTTGTGCCATGAGACAAAGTATTGCCTTCTCACTTTCCGATTCGGATTCCGAACTTGATGATGATGAGTCATCCCAAGTTGCTGAAACTCTTTTTCCTTTCTTCTTGTCAAACACCTTCTTGGATTTGCAATCCGCCTTGATGTGACCCGGTTTGCCGCAACCGAAGCATATGGTTTCATTTGATTTTCCTCCCTTGCTTCCACTTCGAAACTTCTTCTTATACTTGTCTCGCTTGTACATGGCCCCGTTGAGCTTTCTTGAGAGCATAGCTACTTCCTCCTCAAGATCATTGTCATCACATGATTTTTCATTTTCAATGATCTCTACCGATGCACTAGGGGGAGCTATTTGCCTTCAAGGCGATATCTTTTCTTGAACTCTTAGTACCTCCACTTAATGCTTCCAATCTTGCTCGGTCTTTAAGTTCAAATTCATGGACTCAAGTTAGCTCTCCACACAATGCATCAAATGTGTAATCTCCAAGATTTTGTGCCGATTGGATATCATACTTCTTGGCATCCCATTCCTTAGGCAAGCCTCTAAGGAATTTATACACCGAGGTTTCTTGATCATAATTCTTTCCAAGATTCTTGATCTCATTCAATAGTTTAGTGAATCGAGTGATGGCGGTGGCTATGTCTTCATCGGACCCAACTCGGAAAGTTTCATAGTGCTCCTCAAGAATTCTTAACTTGGTCTTCTTCACTTGCATGGTACCTTCATAGTGTACCCCAAGCTTCTCCCATACTTCCTTAGCCGTTTGACAAGCACTTACTCGGTTAAATTCATTTTCACTTAGCGCACAAAACAACCGATTCATGGCTTGATCATTTGAGAGCTCAATCTTTATCTCCTCGGCGGTGTACTCTTTCAAGGGCTTATCCTATGGTGGAGTGTAGCCACTTTCAATTGCATCCCATAAGAATCTATTTTGTGCTCTAATGTAGAATTTCATTCTCACTTTCCAATGAGCATAGTTAGTTCCATCAAAATACGGAGGCCTACTCGAAGAGTTGCCTTCCCGAAGCGCGAGCCGGATCTAAGGTTTGCATCCTTGCACAAAAAGAACACTCAAAGATACGTTAGTAATACTTTGAGCAATAACCCGCTCGATACCAATTGAAGGTCACCCAAGAGGGGGTGAATTGGGTTACCGAGTAGTTATTGCCCTTTTAAAACTTTATGCGCAAATTACAACTATAATGCATACACTATCAATGAATATATATATGCTATGCAAGTGAATGGAATGGAAGAGATGGAAAGTGACACACAATTTATAGTGGTTCGATCCAACGATCTACGTCCACTACCTAACCTCCCTAGGTTAGGATTTTTAACCCCACTTATATTGCAAATAAGTGTTACAACCTAAGCATACAAGCCTAGAGTGCCTAATTACAATTAGGACTTCCCACCTAGCCGCAACTAGGATTTGTGCCTAGTCTCAACTAGGTCTTCCCTTTGACTTAGATTCCACTAAGTCTTACAATCATACAAATACAATAAGTTGCTGAAAAATAATGAGATACACTTTACAACACAAAGTGGTATCAAATTCAAACACTAGCAAGCCTCCTAGAGCCTAACAACTCTTATGCATGCAAGTATGAGAATAAATGGAATATGCAAATATGTCACTGATTTTGTTACAAATCCCAAATGTGAAATCGTTTTTAAAAACTTAATATATTAGTGTAAAACCGATTTCAAGTCTAAGAACAATAGTTTAACAAAAATCAAGTTTAAGTGCAAAACTTTTGTTCAAATCAATCTTAGGGTTTGATAAAATAAATTTAAGTGCAAAACCCAAGAAGAAGGTGTTCAAACACACAACAAAATGATTTTCAAATCAAATACACAAAACTATGTAGATTAAGCACAAGCAAGATTTTAGATCTAGGACTTTCTTACAAACAAGAGAATGACAAAAGAGATCAGCTTTGAAGAGATTCTTGTACTCCTTTTAAAGCCTCAAAAGTCTTTGGATTAGAGAACTAAAGAACACCACAAAGATCTCCTTTTGCTTCTTCACAAAAGTCAAAGTTCTTCTCTTTGTAGATTTTGAGTTTTTGAGTGTGTTTCTTCCTTCTCTTGACAAAACCATGTTCTTGGTGGTTTTATAGTGTTAGGTATTCCATCTTGACAGCTTTATGACCGTTCTAGGGATCCAAGGGTCCAAAATAGATCAAGAATTCAAATTAAAGTGTGTTTTCCAAATTTGTAAAAAAAAAAGTCATCGAGATATGCAATTAGCGCGCTAATGCTTTGAGACCTAAACGCGCTAACTTCGCACTTAGCGCGCTAATGAAATCATTAGCGCGCTAACTCAGGGGACCTCAAAACAATTATTTTGTCCCTTTGTGTTAGCGACCCTTAAACTCGTCCGGGACCTAACCAACCCTTATATAACATGTTATACACGTTTATTATGAGTCATTAAGCCTAATTGGGTGGTCCTGATATTTTTACAAATCCCGAAAACGGAAATTCACGATTTCATAATGTATTAGGGGCTTTTCTCGCAAATTTACGCTTTCTTTTCGAAAACCTTTCAAAAACGAGTTTTTCTTTTTCGAAAACATTTACAATGATCTGTAATATGCAAATGACCATCCACACAAAGTTTCACATTGTTTAGACTCATAGTCCTAGTTATGTGTTTAAATTCCACTTTGAAACTTGAAGTAAACTTATAACTTTTGAAGAATGGTTTAAGAAACTTGATATGCATGGACTAATGCATTTGGCTTGCGTGAAAGAATTTGTATACCTTACATTGAAATTACAAATTGCGGTTTGAACTTTCATCTTCATTTCTTCATTAATGCCGAGTCTTGAACTTGTATTTCTTGAGTACCCTTGATATGTTGTTTTGCATCCTTTAACAAAAACTGAAATACACTAGATGTTTATTAGTACATTTTCACCTTGTTTGTTTCCATCAAAATCTCGGTCGGAGTGTGAGTGACTAACCACTTAGTCCAACAGATCGGACTCGATGCTCTGCCATCAGCGACTCTGCCCAAATAGCATATCTCATGTGATAGGGCTCGCTCGTAGATCTCGATGAGTGTCCTAGTGCCTGAACTGACTACGTAATACCCAATGTCTGGCCTGAGTCTATCATCGAAATGGTACACATCCTTAGAGTCATCTCTCTCCAATTCTCCGGTAAACTGTCTCAGATAATCATATTTGTCCATGTACTACATCACATGCTCCTCTACTCCCTGTCTCAAGTCCATGAATTCTTTTCTCAACTTTTTCATTACTGAAGGCGAAAAGTACTGCTGATAGAACTTCTACTTAAAAGCATCTCATGCCTCAAACTCTCCATGAGTAGCATTGTCATACGCCACCAAGCATTAGCGTCCCTCTCAAGAGTATACGATGAGATCTCTGCCCGAAGTCTATCCTCGATCTTTAGTACCCTATGAAGCTTCTCCTGAGAAATAATCCATTTCTCAATCTTCTGGAAATCTCGTACGCCATCGAAGTAAGCTGGCTTGAGTCTAATGAAGTCTTTCACAAGCTGAACTTCAACTGACGTGTTAGAGGATGCAAACCTGGGAAACGGTACTACCTCAGCTGTCTCCACTACCGGTGCGGTCACGACTGGAATAATATGCACCATCGACGCTGCTAAATCTGTAGTAGGAAGTGCTGACACCTGTACAGTCGGTGTAGTAGCCGTAGGAGTCGATATCGATGCCGGTGGAGCAAAACGAGTTGTCATCAAAGCAATGAAATCAGTCAACTATTGGCCCTGAGCTGTCACTTGGTCAGACAGCCTTTGTAAATCCTCCGCAATAGTAGGAGGTTGACTGCCACTAGGCTCTGCATCTCCTCCCTCTCGTGTATCAGCCATCGAGGTCTGCAATGGATAGCGAATGCGAATCAGCTTCTACGTGACACAACGCATAAGTATATATATACATGCATAAATTAACAAGTACATATAAGAAATCCCCATCTCACTTTCACTCACTTCCCAACTAATGAGTTCTAGGTAAAGATCATCTAGTTTTCACAACTAAGGTTTCTATTTTATTCGTGTTTATAATATACTTCTCGAGAACAAGGTCTCTGATACCAACTGTGTTGGTATCATATTGCCTTAAACCATATAGTTCTCTAAACCTATTGCTCTGATACCAACTGTGACGGCCCCTTTATCTAAACAGGGCACCGCCCGGCCTAATCCCATAATCAAGCCTTAATCCTTACCACATAAGACTTAATTACGTATTAGTTAGCCTTTCGTCCCTATATTCATCAATAAATGTGTTCATATATTATTAGATCTCACAGTTAATTAAAACTTTTTGTCATTTTAGTATTATCGCATATTTTAAAATTATGCGTAAGCTTTAACTACTCACAATTCCTAAGTGTGCAAAACCCGAAAACACAACATCACATGCATGTATATATCATAAAGGTAACAACACAATATGATATATGAGACTCAAAATGGGGAACTATACACTCAACCCACTATACAACCCAAAAATGTACGATAAAGATATAAACAATAATAATATAGCAAAAGTCGAGTCATACAAAAATGAGATAGGAGAATCGCCGAAATACTTAAAGAAAGTCGCCGATCTTCTCTTTCCTCGGTCTACTGCTGCTCGATGGAGCTACACCCACCGTCACAAACTAGACGGTGAGTATATTGATATTTAAGTAATAACTGGAAAAATATATGCCATATTTCCAAAATATAAAAAAGGTATTTAAAAGCATAAAGTAGCGAAAAAGTTAATGAATCAAGTAATGCAAGTAAATACCCCAATTAAAAATGTATAGACTGACACAGGCTAAGTTGAGATGATCTACGTCCGGTCAGCGATAAGAACTATCACATAACATTTTCCACTACTATATGGAGCCGTGCTCAACATATTCCATATAAATAGCGGAGCTGCGCTCTATGCATACAAATCATCTATCTCATTCTTGCCGACCACCTCGAGTCCTATACCTCATGTGCCGCGCAAGTGTAGTGGTGAGTGCCGAAACCCCGATAGACCCATGTCCCCATGAACCGTGCATCTCTTGTGCAATGGACACTAGATAATCCCTACTTTAGTTTTCAAAGATCAATAATTCTAAGTCTCTAGAATTTCAAAACTAGTTAAGCTATAAAGCCCAAGGAAATAGACTACAAATCTAATCCATTCCAACTTATCCTAATAGCATGCTTTTCATAAACTATCTATCAAGAATATCATCAAGAGTAGAAATTGGAATCAATGAAACATTTTGCAAGGCATCATGTCAGCAATATTCATATACAAGAACAACATGATGTGAGATTACTAGTAGCAGTGTCTACAAATAGACTGTAAAACAATAAGAGTCAATTAAATGAAATATAGAATTCTCACAGCTTTACTTACAATTCACAAAGCTTATCCTAGCCTATCCGGCCTCCCGACACTCCAAAACGTGTCCACGAACTCTCGAGACCTCCCGTTAGTTCCCTATAGTTGTTTGATAAGTTTTAGAGTGAATTTAGACCACTACTTAGAGTTTTAAACCCATTTATAATGTTTAAATCATTTTTGGAAATTACTGATTTTTGTACTGTCCGGGCAATTAGCGCTAATTCTAATATTAGCATGCTAATTCCAACTTTAGCGCGCTAGTTTTTGACATTAGCATGCTACCTCTAATATCTAGCTTGCTAAAAAATATTAGCGCGCTAGATTATCTACCTAGCACGCTATGTGCAGCAGAACCCATAATTCTACATTTCGAATTCTGGGTTTTTGCTACACATAGGCCTTGTTAACGCCTTAGGGACCCTCATACACACTACAAGTGATCCCTAACATCAAACCCAACATAAATAGCAATGACAACCTCAAATTCCATGAATTCACCAATTTAAGCTTTGTTAATGGAGTGGAGAAGTTACATAGCTTGAAGAACTTCTTCTTCTTCTTCACTAAACCTTCAATGATTTGCACATTTCTCTCCTCCCCAAGAGCACTCCAACAACCTTTCTTTTCTCTCTTCTTCCTTACCTAACCGATTGTGATGAGATGATGATCAAATTGTTGACTTATATGTTTACTTGACTAAGTGGATATGTTTAAACCTTGGCCATTGATCATGTGTGCACACATATCTCGAGGCTCAACTAGTGGACCTCCTTCATTCAATCATCTCCCAAGTCATGCTTAAATGACTCCACAAAGTGACTTCCTTGACCTCTAGATTAGTTAATACGTGTCTCGATGCACATCATGTGATTATTAATTTATTTCACTAACTTAGGCACATTAATGTTTTATCCAACATGACCACATTAAAGCTACTTATAAAACCAACATTAGTTCAAATTAATTAAGCTTACCCCATAAGCTGCTACCTCGATCCACATTGACACGCAACTCGAGGTACATCTCCGCTCGTCTCGATACCTATATACCCGTATAAATTGACTTAATAGTCTACACATATACAATACACTAGGCATACATCACAACAAATATAAAATATACCTCGGCCCTTGCCTCGGTTAATGGACATATCACGGTGTGGGTCTTACGGTACGGGTCGTTGATCTTGTTTAAGGAATTAAACACAGTTAGAGATTTTGAGCCATTACAACTCGTCATCTATTTTGTTGTGATGACTGAATGCAGATCCTTCTACGATTAAGAGTAAGTGGATTCTTGGCGATTATCTCTAAGCTCGCCCACTGTTGGGCACACTACTCGTAGGTGTTATTTACATATTTTATTATAGATTTTGGGTTTATGGAAGACTTATAAGATGTTTGTACTTGTATATATTTACTTTTGTTGCCTCATATACAGTGTACTCTATTCCAGGTTTTCCACATTAGGATGTTTGCTCATAAGATATGACTTTTATATATATTCCATGCTATTTCATGTTCTTTAAGACTTCCGCTGTAAATTAACTGGTTATTTACTTGCAACTCTATAAAACACAAGCCACTCTTTGCAAATGATTAACTCAAACTAAAAGATAGTAAATCTTAAGAAAATAAATTATCGAAATACTGAATAACTCGTTATTTGCATGATGAAACGAGACAAGTTTGCACGTGCTATGAGAACGCTGATGTGGCATTGATGTCGGCAGGGCTGAGAAAACCGCGTAATAACTCACCCGACGGAGTCGGGGCGCAGGGCCGCCACATGTAATGTGTCATGTCATTATTAAGTTAGCTTTAATTAAAGTAATCTATTAATGTATAATGTAATTAGCTAATGAGCGTAATTAAGTTCATGAATAGTGTTAGTATAGATGTCATATTTATGTGCAACTTTATGAGGGGCAAAGTTGACATATTCCACAATAACTTATCAGCCAGTTATTTGATGGGTTATGTCCCCGGTTGTAGTTATATGTGTGTTTTCTCTGTCCTTATGAAGAGTGCGCGTTAGGTTATAAACTACAGTTGGAAGGCCTGATCCAGATTGATCATTGCGTCTCCAATGGATTCTACATGGATGTTCCTGCATTATATTAATTATCATCTTGAATTTGTATGACTTTATGTTTATTATGAAATATATGATTGATTGTGATTCAGAAAGAACACGGCCAAAGGCACCCCAAAATGTTATGTATCACATAAAATGCATGTAAAACTAATTTACCTTTGCAAAAAATTGGGGTACCTATACCACCGCCCTTTATAAATCATAAAACTAAATCTTACCTTGACTTTTTAATTAATCGCGATTATGCAAAATATAAATCACACTTTTTTATCATTAGTCATTCTGCTAATTTCTCTCCTAGACACTGGCAAATTATGGAATATAATCAACACCCAAATTTATTATCATTTTCTTATTAGTAGAGTTCACAATCATTAATCATAATTAGTGTTTTGACTTGTCAACGTTGATTGTTGCATTTAGAAACCTAACTAACTAGTTTGAATATTCTATACCTACCTACTCCCTAATACACATGTAATTTGAAATTTGATTATACATAAAGTTCTTGGATTTCAAATAGATCAAGGGGCTTGTTAAAGGCACACACATAATGTCCTTGCATACGCCACACACAAAATTTTCCTTTCTTGACCAAATCACACACACCACTTTCTTACGCCACCCACTACCACCTCCGGTGGCCTCCTCAGCCGTCGAACGCTGCCGCCGCTATGTGTTTGAGAAGGGAGGAAAAAGGAAGGGCAGGAGGAAAAGGATTAGAGGAGATAGAAGTGGCGGTCGATGACAATTGTTGTGGCGGGAGACAACGTCGGTAGTGTTTGACAGTGGAGGCGGCCTCCGGTGTTGGCAGTGGGTGGTGTGAGAAAGTGGTGGGTATGAAGAAGATGGGGTTATTTGGTCAAAAAAGGAAAATGTCGTGAGTGTGGTATGTGTAAGAACATTATGTGTGTGCCTTTAGTGAGCCTCTAGATCAATTGACTGAACATATTAATTTCATCATGCATTGGTTTCTAGAAAATTATGCTACCTGTTAAATATTATAAAGTAATCATATGAAGAATTTTTTTTTAATTCTTTTAATGCTAAAATCTATAGAAGACCGAAGCTATAAAAAAACTCTATCCATACTAAGATAGGTAGCACCGGTTGTAACGGCCCAAAAATTCGACTCGTGCCACGTGTCATTTTAGGGTCGTATGTGGACCCACTCCTCGTGATCCGAGATCGAAATCGACGCAAAATATGGTAAAGTTAAGGTTTAGACGCGGTGTTTTCGTATTTCGTCGCAAGGGCATCTTCGTCAATCGATGGCAAAAATGAAGTATTTTTCGGGGTTTAATTTGGACGCAAATCGAGGACACATTGGTTTCCTTCTTGAGGAAGAAACAAAGAGAGAAAGAGAGGAAAAAGAGATCGAAGAGAAAGAAAGAGAGGAGAGAAGAGAGAGAGAGAGAGAGAGAGGTGAGAGGAAGGAGGATCCGGGAGGTCTCGACTGGGCGACGACTCCGCGCGAAGCGCGCGGGGGCGTCGGCCGAAGCGATGAATCGCGGGATGGCCAGCGGCGGCGTGGCTCCAGCCGAGGTCGCGAATGAGCTGCGAGCACCGCGGCGGCGTCTCAAGGCAGCCGCGGCGGCGATCGCGCGAGGCATCGGTGGAGGCGCGATCGAGCAAGAGCTTCACTGACGGCGGCGGACGGCCGAAGAACCCAAAGCAAGCGGGTGCGACACGGAAGAATAGCGGCGTCCGGCAATGGCAGCGGTGGTGGACAGCAGACGTAGCTGTCCAGCGATGGCCGGCGAGGGAAGCGCGGTCGCAGCGCGCGCGAGGCGCGACCCAAAGAAAGCGGCGAGGAGTGGCGATGGCGGAGCCACGACGGCAGCGGCGCGGCACCGCACAAGAAGCGATGGCGCAAAACGGCGATGTGCGAGACGGCTGACGGCCGGCGGCGGAAGCAATGCGCGACGACAATGCGCCGGCAGCATGCTTCGACGACGCACGGCGAGGGCGCGCGACGGTGACAGCAACGCGCCGGCATCGGCGGTGGTGCGGCATTGGCGCGGCGACGGCGGTGGCGTGACTTCGACGTCGACACGGTGAACAACGCGATGGCGTTGTCGGACCGATCGCTCCTCGACGAGGGTGCGAATCGACGAATGTCGACGACGCGATGGAGGTGAGGTGTATTTCACCTAATTTTAATTGCAATTTGCATGATTTAAATAACTTAAATGGTACAAATGGACACCAGGGACTTATGATGCTATAGTCGGGTGTCGGGTGCGCATATCGAGATGCGAATGCGAGTGCGTTTTTGAGGTACGTAAGATTCCATCGAAAGTCACCGAGGGTTTAACTTTCTATCATTGATTTCATGTTCGTGGTTATTGGATGCTATTCCCCCTATTCCTTGTTATTGATTTCGTGACACATTTGGGTTGGGGGTCGAGACTTTGCTATTCGTTGTGTACTTATGGCACACTAGGCTGTACGCGGGAAAACCAGGTGAAAGGAAGTGGGGCACCCACCGAAAGGATCATGGGGGTATGGAAACCAGGTGAAAGGAAGTGGGGCACCCACCGAAAGGATCCTGGGGGGGTTCGACGTACAGTTTAGTGTGACCGGGAGGAGTACACGATTTGTTTCTCTCGTGTTATTTAATCATGTGATGATCTTAGCACAGTTGCCTGTTTAGTTTCCGCATGATTATTTTGACATGATTATTGGTATCTGATTATTCTCTTATAAATGCTCGGTGTACTTTGTTGGAATCTTACTAACTGTACTCTCCATCTTACTTTTTGTGATGGTCGAGTGCGGACCACTCGCTAGTAGGGGCAATGACATTTTGGGCGACTTTATCATCGCCATGGTCAAGGACCTACTAGTACGTGCGATTTTGATATTTTGTTTACTTTTGGGAAATGGGAGACTGAATAGAGACTGTACTTGTATATATTACTGTTTAATATTGTCGTCTATATACATAGTACTTTCCCCGGGTTTTCCACATTAGGAGTTGCTGTTAAAATAATGCTTAAAACGATAATAAATTTAATTGTTTTATTGGTTTCAATTTAAGACTTCCGCTGTTGTTTTTAAATGATTAAACCGTCGAACTAATTGCTTAACGAAGGGAGTTAACAAGCATATCGAAGAGTCGTGTTGTGGAGAATGGCGTCGTGGCGCGTGGGACCCAAAGGGTCAAGGATCGGACAGACCGTGCCGGGGCGCCTCCCCACGTGGCGACCTCGGGATTTGGGGCCGTTAGAAATTGGTATCAGAGAATGGTCGACTCCGTTGGAGGAAGCGTAGGTGTCCTTAAACTGATACCACGCCACAAGTGGTATCAGAGCGAGAGTTCGAGGAACCTCGGGAAATTAATTGAAAGAGCATAAGACTTAAAAAAAAAAAAAAAAAAACTTATTAGATGTGGAAACCCGATGTACTTACCTTAGAACTTTAGTTGGGAAACAAAGTGAGTGGGTAGTATTAGGACTTATATGCGTATATGTTGATTGTAATATTTATGTATGCGTAGTACGACGCCGACATGCGGCACGTTCATGGTTTACTCATTCGACATGGATGGATGACCAATTCTTCATGCGAATAATGGGGCTAGACGAGCAAAGTGCAAGTATGATGGACCACCCATACAACCGCTGCTCACGAGAGCCGAGTACTTGGGCATAATTCAAGGAGGTATACCCCGATCGAGATTCAGCTGAGATTGAGAGATGAGTTCTTGACGCTGAGGCAGGGTGGCCGGACGGTGTCGAAATACATGGAGAGATTCACATACCGACTTACTTTTGCGATGGACGTAGCTGAGACCGAGCGACTTCAGGTCCATTACTTTATTCGAGGATTTCGACCAGAGATTTAGGGAGCGCAGATTGTACGCTAAGTTCAGTAAATGCGAGTTTTGGCGTTCGGAGGTGAAGCCCTTAGGACACGTGATCAGCGACAGAGGTACTTCAGTGGACCCGAGTAAGATTCACGTTGTAATCGTTTGGCCTACACTAGAGTGCACGACATACATCAAGAGTCTGTTAGGATTGGCAGGATATTATCGACACTTGTACATGACTTCTCCAAAATTGCGTAGCCAGAAGACTAGATTGACCAAGAAGGTGAATGCGATGTGGCCTTCGTAGAGTTGAAGAAGAAGTTGACTTACGTACCGTTATTAGTGTTGTCGAGTCGGACTAAGAGTTGATCGTTCATACGGATGCTTGTGGCACCGGATTGGGATGCATACGATGCGGGGAGACGGAGTGATAGCTTATTTGTCGCGTTAGTTGAGGACTCATAAGAGGGACCGGACAATGAGACAATAATTGCTAGATGACATACGGGTTTTGTTTACTCGAGGCGACAACAACTATGAGTTTGTCGAGGTTCCGATGCTTTGCAGAGGCACATATTTACGACAAATGAGAGTACCGACAATATCAATTCCGCACGTGTTGGAGTGTCGGAGAGCGATGTGATGTATTAGAGGTTCAAGGACATGACACAAAGTCTAGATTTTTCAAATTGGCGCCGAGATACATATGACCGTTCGAGTCGCAAAGACGAGTTGGCAGGTGGTGTGGCTTCGATTTGGACTTGCCGAAGAGTTAGTGGGGTTCATCCGACATTTCACATTTCAATGTTGAGACTCGCTAGGTCGGGGCCGAGATTGATGATTGAGTTGGGATTGGTGAAGATACCACCCGACGTGACCTATGAGGAAAGACCGTTAGAGATTGTAGACCGTCGAGTACGATTCTTCTAACAAGGAACTCGCAAAGGTCTTAGTTCGTTGGCGACATCTTAGGACGAGAGGACTCACCTGGGAGCTCGAGTCGACGATAAGAACACGTTACCCTCGCCTATTCTCTCGGTATGGGATTTGGGTTACGCTTAAATTTCGGGAGGAAATTTCTTTTAGTTGCAAAGATCGTAACGGCCCAAAAATTTGACTCGTGCCACGTGTCATTTTAGGGTCGTATGCGGGACCCACTCCTCGTGATCCTGATCGAAATCAACGCAAAATATGGTAAAATTAAGGTTTAGACGCGGTGTTTTCGTATTTCGTCGCAAGGGCATCTTCGTCAATCGTGGCAAAAATGAAGTATTTTTCGGGGTTTAATTTGGACGCAAATCGAGGACACATTGGTTTCCTTCTTGAGGAAGAAACAAAGAGAGAAAGAGAGGAAAAAGAGATCGAAGAGAAAGAAAGAGAGGAGAGAAGAGAGAGAGAGAGAGAGAGAGGTGAGAGGAAGGAGGATCCGGGAGGTCTCGACCAGCGGCGACTCCGCGCGCGCGCGGCGGGCGTCGACCGGCAGCGAATCGCGGGATGGCCAACGGCGCGTGGCTCCATCGAGGTCGCGAATGAGCTGCGCAGCGCCGCGACAACGTCTTATCGCCGGCAGCGGCGCGATCGCGCAGGGCATCGATGGAGGCGGCGATCGCGCGGGGCTTCTGCGACGGCGGCGGACACCCGAGCAACCCAAAGATGCGGTGCGGCACGACAAGATCAGCCGGCGTCCGACAGCGGGGCGGACAAAGACGACGCATTGTGTCCAGCGAGTGGTCGCGAGGAGCAAGCGGCGCGTCGCGCAGATCGAGGAGGCGCGCCCACCCAGCAGCGAGGAGTGGCGATGGCGGCGAGCCACGACGGCAAGGCAGCGGAGGCACCGCACACAGCACAGCAAAGAAGCGCGCGAAAAGCGATGGCGAGACGGCAACTGACGGCGCGCGCGAGCAGCGATGCGACGACAGCGCCGCCTTAAATGGCTCGACAGCAGCCGGCGGGCGCGCACAATGGAACAACGCCGGCATCGGCGGTGGTGCGGCGGTGGTGCAGGCAGCGGCCATTGACGGCGCGTGGCGCGACTTTCGACGTCGGCGCGGTGAACAACGCGATGGCATTGTCGGACCGATCGCTCCTCGACGAGGGTGCGAATCGACGAATGTCGACGACGCGATGGAGGTGAGGTGTATTTCACCTAATTTTAATTGCGATTTGCATGATTTAAATAACTTAAATGGTACAAATGGACACCAGGGACTTATGATGCTATAGTCAGGTGTCGGGTGCGCATATCGAGATGCGAGCGAGTGCGTTTTTGAGGTACGTAAGATTCCATCTGAAAGTCACTGAGGGTTTACTTTTCTATCATTGATTTCATGTTCGTGGTTATTGGATGCTATTCCCCTATTCCTTGTTATTGATTTCCGTGACACATTTGGGTTGGGGGTCGAGACTTTGCTATTCGTTGTGTACTTATGGCACACTAGGCTGTACGCGGGAAAACCAGGTGAAAGGAAGTGGGGGCATCCACTGAAAGGATCCTGGGGGTATGGAAACCAGGTGAAAGGAAGTGGGGCACCCACCGAAAGGATCCTGGGGGTTCGACGTACAGTTTAGTGTGACCGGGAGGAGTACACGGTTTGTTTCTCTCGTGTTATTTAATCATGTGATGATCTTAGCACAGTTGCTCTGTTTAGTTTCCGCATGATTATTTTGACATGATTATTGGTATCTGATTATTCTCTTATAAATGCTCGGTGTACTTTGTTGGAATCTTACTAACTGTACTCTCCATCTTACTTTTTGTGATGGTCGAGTGCACCACGCTAGTAGGGGCAAGGACATTTTGGCGACTTTATCCGATCGCCCACCTGTCAAGGACCTACTAGTACGTGCGATTTTGATATTTTGTTTACTTTTGGGAAATTGGAGACTCGAATAGAGATCGTACTTGTATATATTATCGTTTTTAATATTGTCGTCTATATACACGATACTTTCCCCGTTTTCCACATTAGGAGTTGGTCTTAAAATAATGCTTAATACGATAATAAATTGAATTGTTTTATTGGTTTCAATTTAAGACTTCCGCTTTGTTGTTTTTAAAATGATTAAACTGTCGAACTAATTGCTTAACGAAGGGAGTTAACACGCATATCGAGGAGTTGTGTTGTGGAGAATGGCGTCGTGGCTCGTGGGACACAGTGGGTCAAGGATCGGACAGACCGTGGGGCGCGCCTCCCCACGTGGCGACCTCGGGATTTGGGGCCGTTACACCGGTGGTCTAGTTGTAGAATAGTACCACGCCACAAAGCTGCGGACTCAGGTTTGATTCCCGGCTGGTGCACGCTTTGCTTTCTCTATTTTTGAACATATAAAGATCTAGTATTGAGTTGTATATAAATTCAAGAAAAATATTATGGGTCATTAAATCAATTTTCGTAAATTAAACTTCTTGTTGTTCTTTCTCTAAGAAATTTAACTTGGTTGTTAATATTTTTCGAAATAATAAATACATACATAAAAGGTGTTCTTTTATTAAAAAAAAAGCATCGCTATGGGCACCCCACCTATTTGCAAATGCACCCATTTTTTGGTTTTTCTCTTCTCTAAATTTTAATTTGATGTAAATGGCAATATTGCCCCTTCATATTAACCATCCACAATCCCACAACACATTTTTGAACAAATTTTGGGGTACACCTTCTTTCCCTCTCATCTCTAACCTAAACTCAAGTTTTTTTGGCGGGCGTGTATCAATTCTTACGCTTTCACATCATTCAATAGCGAGGTAACACTGTTTTACAACTATATAAAGATTCAAATCAACTATTTTTTTGTTGAAAATAGTAACATTGATGATTTGTTTTTTCATTGTAGGGTTTGGTACATTCGGCCATCTCATAGTTGTTTTCAGCTTAAAATGGATGAATGTACCATAATGTTGCAAGATGAGGTACAAAATGAGGTATTTGTTGCTATTTTTCGTGTTTTTTTTTTTTTTTTCTTGTGTTTGCACGGTCAGGATTCTTTCAGCCTCTCAAGACTGAGACTTGCAAATAAGTCTCGATACTGGGGGGCCGAGACTAATCAGGAGGTCTCAGTCAAGGTGTGACCGAGACATGTTACAACATCTTGGTCATTTCGTACTAAGACTCTGCCATATGTCTCGGTTGCGTGTGACCGACACTTATTGTCAAGTCGCAGACCTATACTATCGAGAATGTGGTTTTTGAGTTTTTTTGGTGAATCTGCTGTGTATTGGTGGAGTCCTTATGGTTCAATGTTGTGTTGTAGGTAATGCCGATTTCAATGTTATTTCCAAACTACAAGGATGCTTTCACTCCTTGTAGGCCATTCCCATCTAGAGAATCGACTATTTCATGGCTTCAAATGATTGGTCATGTGAACAAGTTTGTGTTAGTAATGAAGCACTCTGATGGCGGAGGGGAAGGGTCAAACTTGCATATGATAGGTCCGATACATATAGGGGAATGTCACTAAGACTAGGGAAATCCAAAGCCGCAAAACTTGTATTGAAACCAAGAACCAAATAGGAGGAGGAAAATACAAGGACTCAAACTGGTACAAAGAAATGTGGGTGCCATTTCCTTATTAACATCAAGGAAAATGTGGATTCTTTATGGTGCGTCAATGTCGTGAGTGAGCGGCACAATCACGACCCCGCCAAAAATTTAGACGACCACTCATTTGCAAGAAGACTGGATACAGATAAGCAGGTGGTTGTTGTGCAGATAACAACGTGAATGTGAAGCCAATAGATGTCCTCAACACGTTGAAGCAAAAGATGTAAATAATGTTTTGACTATGCGGACAATATACAATGAACGACAAAATTATCGAATTGAGGATGCGGGTGGAAGGACTCAAATGCAACAACTATTTTACATATTGGAGAAGAATAAGTGGATGTCGTGGCATAGGAAGCATCCCGAGATGAATGTCATCACTAACTTATTTTGGTCACATCATGATTCAATCAAGTTGCTACAGTGTTTCCCGTCGGTTCTTCTGATGGATTGCACATACAAAATTAATAGGTATCGTATGCCGTTATTAGAGATAGTTGGCATCACTTCGACGCATTTGATGTTCTCAGTTGGGTTTGCTTTCATATCATTGGAGACTAATGCAAATTATGTTTGGGCATTTGAGAACTTGAGATCCATATTAGATAGGTGGCCTAAACCTGACGTGATTGTTACGGATCGGGAGTTAGGCCTTATTAGTACTATCGAAAAAGTATTTCCAACATCGTCTCACCTTCTTTGCTCTTGGCACATCAACAAAGTAGTATTGGCCAAGACTAAGAAGATGTTTGGGGATAACGAAGGCTTCGCTCGTTTCATGGATAGGTGGACGAGCGTGTTGTATGCTAAGTCGGAGGCATCATTTGAACTTAAGATGAATGACTTACGTTGTGAGTTCGGAATTGTGAAGGGTCTTATTGATTACTTGGATAACACATGGGTGAAGATCTACAAGGAAAAACTTGTACCAGCATGGACGGATCGAATTATGCACTTTGGGGAAACAACAATAGTCATGGCAAAAGTTTGAGACTTTGTGGAGTGTTGTTGATAGTTTTCTTAGGATCCAACATAACAACATCAAGACATCATTTGAGCTCAGTTTGAATGTGGTGCAACATGAATATGTTGATGGTTTGTATCACTGGTTGCGTGGATATGTCTCTCAAATGGCGCTTAAGTTAATTAGAGATGAATTGGAACGTGGGGAGGATGTTGGACATGACTCTACTCGTTTTGGTTGTGAGATACGTACTACGCATGGTCTTCCTTGTGCTCACGAGATAAACTTCCATAAAATTGCTGGTTCACCCATCCCACTCGAGGACATTCATGTATACCGGCAAAAGTTAAGTATGATGCTAGAGAATCATGTGGATCAGGTCGAGTATAATGTGAATGATGCAATTCAAAAAGTGTTGGAAAAGTTTAATGCTTGCACTGACGAGGACGATCACATTAGAATTATTCAGCAGCTCAGAGAGATAAATTAGCCTTCATTTACACTGAGAGTTGTCCCACCTACAAAAATAAAGACAATGGGAAGGACACCGGAGTATACAGTTGGAAGTTTGATGGTAATTGTGGATATCGGTGCGTCGCCTCTGAGCTCAAACTCCCCGATGTAAATGGTTGGAGGTTAGTACGTAGAAGGATGTTTGATAAGATAACGAGGTATGAATCTCTTTGGCGGGAAGTACTTGGAACGAGTTACGAGAAAGTGAAGACTATCGTGTATTGTCCGGATGATCGGGTTGGGGTCTCTTTTGACGAATGTTTGACACTTTCGGACATGGGGTTGTTAATATCAACGGCCTTGAACGTCATTCTAGTAAACCTCTCACATGATAGTTGCTCCACATTTTTTCCTTTACGTAATGTCCCACCGCCATCTTTCGAAAGTCGGTTTATCATTGGCATGATTAATGATAGGAACATCCATTGGGTAAGGGTATGTTCCCACATTAATTTGTACATTAGTTTTTACATAATGTTTTTATCAATTTTGACTTATTTGATAATGTATTCTTTGTTGTACTTTGTATTTTACAAGTGAAGTTGAATGTGAATGCACCGCTTCTATCATTATATCCATCATGGGAAAGGTATGCTGGGGAATGCGCTAAAGGTTGGCGTGATGGATTCATAATTCGAGAAATCATGCCGGTGGTGACTTCTCAGCTAGGCACACCTTCCATAGTAGACTTAGCTTCGCCTTAAGAACATTGATTGTAAAAAGAGTGTTTTAGTGTAGTCTACTTTATTGTTTATGTCATAACTTGCTACATTGCAATACTATTGTCAAAGAGCATGTGTTATTTGTTGATCGTTTACAAGCATTGGTGTAAGGGTGATTTTATTTCTGATTTGGTTGCATTTTCTTATTTTCGAAATTGACGACATCAGGTTACCTCACGGTATGCAGTGAACGAGATGAATGTACACTTTTGTCCATACCCAATCGAGCTGGGCTCTACATTTTCGTTCATAACCAACCGATACAATACCAAATTACGTAGGGTACATAACTATCGGTTAGCAGCTACCGAGACTCAACCAAGTATTACGATGTAACATAAATGAGACTGCTTCTTACGTGTCGGACACGTCTAATTGAAACAAGATCAAACAATCTATTGAACATAAAACTCTGTAGTTGTGTACCAAGAGCAATTGCCCATTGTCGGTCATTTAAGACCGAGAACATAGCAAGCTTCTCGCTCGTATTCAAGTGAAAGTAACTCCTGGATGGTTTCAATTGATGTTAAATGCAATTCTCGGTGACATATGTGCGTAAGTATGTGAATAGTTACGATCTTGAGGGACCGAGATTAGCCTACTAGTCTAGGACCTAAAGGACCGAGACTGTGTTCTGATAACCAAAACTACATTATCTTAAACCAGAATTAACATTATCATATAGCCAACATAATAACATTCACATCACCAGACAAATAATAACACCAGAATATACACAACAATGAAACATTGATGAATTTGGCAAACATTCAAGATGCAAAAACAGTAAAACATTCAAACAACATCATTGCAACATTCAAAATAAAGTATAACAATAAAAGTTCCAAAAATAATCAAGTTCCCTCATTGCTTTGGCTTCTTCAAATTCTTCCTAGTGTATTCATTACCGAACATTCTCTTTGGGAGGCGAGCATCGACCGGTGGCGGTGGAGCATTAGCCGGGGGGATTTTGATTGTGTAGAAGTGTCATCGTGCTGGGAGTGATTATGGCCTAGTTGGGTAGGAGCTGATGTGTTAGTGGCGTTGGTGGTGGCGGCGACGGTGGTGGTAGTGGTAGTGGTGGTGGTATGACCCATACTCCTCATTGATAGGAAATTGACTACATCACTCGCCATTTTCTTTGCAGACTCTAACGTACACAACTCCGGCGGGGAGTCCATCCATCATAGTACCGCGTCTAATGCACGCCTATTACGCTGATGAAGACAAAACAAATGAGTTTATATTAGAAATTACAACACAATTCAAACATAAAACTTAAAATAGGGGACAATACCTCCAATAGCTCATTATCAGTGATAGTTGTGGCAACAAGGTCTTCATCTTCAAGGCTCAGGTTCTCGATCACCGAGTGTGACACTTTCAGGAACCAAGGTAGATAGTCCGGTGTAGCCAAGAACTCAAACTGTGCCTTCTCACCGCGAACTTCGGGGGCCAACAAATGGTTACGCCAATGTTTCCAATTGTCTTGTTGGAACCCATACTTGACAGAGTATTTGAGTGTAGATGAGCCTCGGTGTGCTTCTAATGGGCGGTACGGAGGGTCTGCTATCGATTGCACGTGTCCAAGCTATCTCATAATCCTTTCCGGATGGTAGGGCTCCAACACGTCCATGTACTTCAATTTGCCACTGTAGAAAGCCATCGGGTGCACAACTCCATTATCCCTGGTATCAATATAAGGGTCCTAAGTGACTTTATCAAGCATAAACAACTGTAATTAGTAAACATAAAGTAACTTGAACATTTACCAACACGATTGACTAACTAACTCACCTCGCTTGGCCACAACCTGTCCAACGTCCTCCTGATAGACCCAAGCTTGTCAAGATTCATCACCATTTCATGCTTTTGAATCCATCTAGAGACACAAGTTTGGACGTAGTCCATGTACTTCGCATTAGATGTGGCGAGCCTGAGTTTGAAGTGCTCATACACCCATCCCCGACAATACATACAAGGTTAGTTGTTGGAAAAATGCAACAAATTTCTTAAAAAACCAAACAAGATTTAGTAATATTACCTCAAGTAATGTGAGGTAGCCTTCAATCTGATAAAATTGTAATATGGTGTCAAACCCTAAGTGACGGTACAAATACGCCAATGCAGCTGCACCCCATGCATACTTGCCTACATCATCCAAATCTTCAAGAAGCTTAAACAAGGCAATAGAGACCCGAGATCCACTTTTGTCCGCAAAAAGTGTGCAAGAGAGCATGTACAACAAGTATACCCGGGCAGTGCATTGCACGAGAGAATAAGTAGTATCCTTCGAAGCAGCTTTGGGGCACCACCGAGTCTTCAACCAACACTTTCGCACTATGAGCCTCTTACTGATGTTCACTTCCTCCTCGGCACTTCAATGCTAACCCCAAGTAGTTTAGACAGCAACTTTATCGCATCTGCGTGAGATTCCTCGGTGTACTTTGCAAAGTTTTCAACTACAACCACTTTGCCCGTCACAGGAATCTTCAGGAGAGTGCTCACATCCTCTAAGGAGATCGATATTTCACCGAATGCTAAATGAAATGTATTTGTCTCCGGCTGCCACCGCTCCATAAAGGCATATATGACCTCCTTGTTAGCCTTACAGTATGAGCAGTCTATAAGCGAAGTCAACCCAGACCACTGGATAATCTTCTGAAGGCCCTCGGTGTCAGGGTGACATGACTGTAAGTCTCATTCTTGGATCTGAGCACCGTGATTGATACACTTGAGTAACGGGTGATCCTACAACAACAAAAAACATTTCATCACTTATATGAAAACCATAAGTTTTTAAGTACTCTGTTCAATAAAAATTTAGATACCTCATTGCTCCAAATCGCTAATGCCACATGATCTTTAAAACTCATGATCCATTTGAAGGGCCACCGGGGAAAGGAGCACGCTGTTGCACTTGCTCTTATGGCTCCCCTTTATTACGACTACCTCCACCACTAGTACTCCCACCCACATTATGAAGCCCACTAGTGGTATCTGCTGGTGCTGAGGACTCACTACTACTAGACTCAGATGCAAGATCCTCATCTTTACCTCGGCAATTACAAGATCATTTTGTCGACGCGTGTCAACGTTGGAACCCTTATCGTGGAATTTTCAGCATTCTTTGCCCGATTTCCAGTAGTCTTTCCCTTTCCCTTCACATCTTCCTTCTGTTTCCCTTTTCGATAAGATGCAGTCAGGGGTCTCTGGCTGCCTCGCCAGCGGTTACCCTCGACGCCTCAACACCGGCCTCCTCCCTATTCCCTAGGGTCTTGGAACGAGCCATACCTGATAAGACAATAACATATAAGCACCTAGAGAAGAAACATAAGTAAACTTCAAAAAAACCAGAGAAAATTCAACCATTTCTATAGTCTTGGTCAAGCAGGTTCGAAAAAACAGTTGCAATCACGATGATGCATGACCGAGATAGTATTCTAAGTCTCGGTAATTGACAACCGAGACAATTGGTTCAGTCATAGTTGTACATAACTGAGACAAACCTAATTGTAAATTCTAAACTACTATCGGAATGTGGTGACCGAGAGCAATAGGACAGTCACATTACCTAAGACAATACTACCTAACCACTATCTCAGTTATGGATAACCGAGATTATCAATGTACGATAACAAATATATAACAACTTTCAGAGATTATCCACCGAAACAACAATGTGACTCTCGGTAGTATGTAACCGAGACTTTTATGCAACTATACTAAAACTTAAGTCTTGGCCATACTTAATCGAGACTGTAAGCATCTTCTCTGACATGTGTAGCCGAGAAACACATGTTTGCAAATTTAAAACCCTAGAAGACGAACTACACAAAACAAACAAAAATCGAACCATAATCAATCAAAATTGAATTTATACATACCTATAAGTTTTCGAATAAATGCCTCCTGTGAGATTGGTACCCTAAGACCGAGCCCTAATAGTACCCAATGCAGGCAACTAGAGATCTCTGAAAATCGAAAGAAGACCACCACTTGAAAAAGTGAATAACAAAGGAGAATGAAAGAAAAAACTGATTTCCCTTGCGAAGGATCGAGATAGAGACTAGGGTTCAAAATTTTTTTTCAGTTGTTCCTCCTTCATCGTTTGATCAAATTGGTGGATTGGTGGAGGGGTGCACTTGGGGGCGATTTCGAGATTTCATTCAAATTTTTTGGGTGCCCTTGGTAAACCACATGGTACCCTCAACAATGATGTGCCTCACTAATTGGTGGGGTGACCAAAACGACGCTAAAAAAACATGTCTTGTTTTTGTGATGATTGCATAGCCAAGTGGATGGTTACGGAGAATATAAGAGCTTCGTCATCGTTAGATAAACCTCCCATTTTTGAGTTTTTCCACTTGATTTCGAGAGCTCTAAGCCAAACAAAAATAGTTCTATTTTTTATCAGTCCTAATTTTATTACTTTAATTAACCAGTTGAAAGCCGCCTTCTTAAACTAGTAATTAGCTTTCAAATAAAAACAAAAAAAAATTTGTTAATGTCTCAATAGAATTAGTGTCATGGTAAAATTATTGAGATCTATGACTATCATGGGTTTAGGGGTGCGGCTAACTTTCATGAGATTGGTCGAGCCTAAGTATATATGCGGGCCAAGAAAAAAAATTGTACCCCATAATAATTAACAAAAATTAAAAGTTATGAATTATTTTTTTCTTTTAATTTTTTCTTTTCATTACTTTGATAAGCGGACTTTTGCCGGAGATGTTGGGATCCCACATCGACTACTTGGAAAGGAAAATAAGGCTTATAAGTATGGAGTGGACACTCCATCTTGCATTGACATTTTGGAGTGAACCCTACTTTCACACTTGTAGCCTATACATAAAACTAGTCATTGCACTCTCCTCACATTGGATTAGGACCAATATTATAAAATTGAATATGGTATCAGAGCTGAAGGTACAAATTAAAATGGTTGATTGATGTTCTGCGGTGATGTTGGGATAGTCCCACATCGACTCCTAAAAAAGAAAAATAAGGCTTATAAGTGTGGAGTGGACACTCCATCTTGCCTTTACAAAATAGCCATGTTTATTTTATTTTATTTTATTTTTCTAAAAATTCTAATTAGTTCCTAAGCTAAGTGAATGCAAAGTCCCCATTCGCTAAGCACTCGAAAAAAGAGAGTCCCCATTCATTGTCCCAAATCTTTAAGCACTTTAAATATCCTATTTAGATAAGGCTACAACTATTTGGACCACATAAATTGCTTCTTTTACCCTGTTACTACTTTGCTCCCAAATTTTGAAATTTATTTACTACCTTTACCCCACAATTTTGTAAATTATTCCGAAACTACCTCTATCCCCTCAACAGCTCTAACACCATCTCCCACCCACGTACCTCATGAACTAATTTGCGATAATCGTACGTCCTTCGATTTCCCAGCATTAAAGGAACCCTGAATCGAAATATCCAATGCATTTGGAGTATTTTTGTGGGTGCATGATCGCCAGATCTCATGGAGTATTTTGTCAAAAAATTGTAGAGCGTCGCCACCCGTTCCTTTGTCTGGTACCAGAGTCTAGGTTAAGTAATTTGTCTTAAATCTTATTGAGTTTTATTCCCCATGAGTTTGCAATTGTTTATTCATTGTGTTTTGGGTAATTTGATCATTGGTTATGCGATTTAGGTTTTAAGGTTTAATTGAGAATACGGTCTCAATGATGACGGGTACACATGACCGTCACCATGAATAAAGGTGTTGGTCACATACAACCGTAATGTTTAAATTGTTACGGGGAAATGTGTCCGTTAGACTAAATTGTTGACGACACAACTAAACCGATGTATATAAAGTAGTTACAGTCAATGAAAATTGAAATCCCTATGGAATTATCGGTCATTTCAAACCAATAATATAACTTTAAGTATCGAATCTACTCAACCATCAAGTAGGAAATTGAGTTTTTTTGTTACATTTAACTAAGCTATTGACCTAATTTTGTTGTATTGGGTCTAATTTTACCATTTATTCTGGTTTAGGGTATGGCGAAGGAAAAGCATGCTACGCGAAACAATGCGCAGGCCGAGCGAATAGCGGCTGCTAAAGCTACTAGAGCTGCTGCTGCTACTGCCTCAACCATTGTAGGAGACATAGGGTCGTCCCAGTCGCAGCCCATAGGGGACATAGAGTCGGACCCTGAGAACCCGAAGAGGAGACGCATGGATGCCATGTGGCATAGGAAGTGGCCCGTAGAGAAGAAAAAGAAAAAAATAAGGGAAACGTTTGAAGCGTAACGATGACAGCCGGGCTGACACTAAAGGGAGCCATTCCCCATCATGTGGGTCTGCACGCAACTCAAATGTCGTTGAAGAATCTACTACTGCTACATCTACCGCTGGTATATTGGGAGGCGATGTAGAAGATATGCTCATTTCAGTTTTCGGTAGGCCATTAGATTCATCGCTTTTGCTGTCATTCTGAAACTATGTCTTGGTGGATATTTGGAATGACATCAAGGTACACATCGAGATATACATTCATTCCTTAATAACATTACGTTATGTTAATTGTATGCAAATGTCAATGTTTTAATTCCAATATTATATCATTGTCGGGTCGAGGATATTTAAAGTCTATCATCCATGGTATTCAGATCACTCATTGGGAGACTATCACGCGACACCCTAAGAAGGAGATGGTCGACATGTTGATCGACAATTCTGGCTTACCGCCATTGGGGTACATCTCATATGACAAATTTAATAGGGTGATAGTGTCTGGCATTGTCGAGAGGTGGCATCTGGAGACCAACACATTCTACTTGCCTTTCGGCGAGATGACTATCACTCTAGACGACGTAAGGGTACTTCTCAGGATCCTCTATTTGTTGCTCAACCTTCTTTGGAATATGAACGCTCCTCTTCTTTGCTGGCCGAGTCCAGGGCTTCAAATTCTCATCATCAATGTCAATGATTTCCTTTAACTTCTGTATAATAGTTGCCCTCAACTCGGGCCCAGTATTGGTGCACTTGTTCTCCACGGCCTCTAATTCCTCACTAATATCCATGGTTTTGGGTTCATTACCTTTATCTGTTGTAGGGAGCTGAGGTGTACTTTCATCCGATGTAGACATCTCCGGTATAGGAAGCCTGTCACTAACTCCATGATTGTGCACCCCACACACAACTCTAACGTGCCACAGATTGTCTTTCTCGTGCTTCATAAAAATCTTAAAATGACAATGCACTTCTTAGTGGATGTTCTCTGCCTCCTACAACTATATTGACCACTCATCTCACAACCGATTGTCATTCTAGCTCGCCGACCTACAGGCTCATCTGATTTTAGAATAATCAACATAAACATCTTGTAGCTATTTTCTTTACCCATATGAACGCCTTTTCTTAGACTTCAATGGAATGTTTGGTATGAATAAGTCCGTAAAGTCTTGGAAGGCCCCCCTCCGCTGGTGTACCAACCCTGGATGTAACAGCTAGGTCAGCCATATTAACCTATAAGAAGCAATAAAGAATTCATTAAATCCAAAAAATAGTGGAAATTCAATTATCTATACAAATTATAGAGGGCGACATGTCAGGATTGGTAGCTACACATGTCTATCGGTCAAATCAGACCGATAGATATTGATGCATAGTGGTCAGCGTATACTATCAACCACATCACCTATCAGTCATGTGTTGTCGCATAACACGTGATTGAAAATAGTGAAGAGAATGGCATATTACTGTATGGAAACATGCATGAAAGAATAATATACTGACATTTTCTTGCTGGATTTCGACTCCTTCAACAACTTGTTGGTAATTTGAGGGTTGATAGAAAAGACGGCCACCGAAGGGGAAGCCCTAAGAAACTCAGAATACAAAATCAATAACTACTCTAACAAGCACCAAAGAAAGCTAAAATACCACGAAACCAACATTAAAGGGTTTAAATGCGAACTCACTGACTTGGTTATGCAACAGTTTCATAAATGAGGGTTTCATTGAGGTTGTGGGGAGAGTGGGGGTCGAGGTCGTGCACTGTAGTGGACTACAAAATGTGTGGCATTGAGGAGGTGGGGTTCGTTTCAATCATAGTCGTGGGGATCGAGGGAGGCAGAGGTCGTGGGGGTCGTGGGTTAGGGTTTCGTGTTCCCGCTTAATTGGACTAGTTTGAAAAATTGAGTTGGGGATTGGGGTATTGGGGGGTAAACGACACTTCACATTTATATACTGGGTTTAAGTCTAGATTCAATAGAGCATTTATAGGGGTAGAACAAGTAATACGGCCAGATCTAGCCGATAGGCGATGGTAGTATGGGGTAAATAGTTGGGGTACTTACAACAAAAAAATGGGGTAATAGAAGTATAACGGTCACCTAAAGCCACAAAACATATCCTATTAACGGAAAAACAAAACTGATAACCAACATGGTCTATCAATTTGAAGTCGCCGCCGAGTATAAATAGTTTAAATGGTGAGATAATAGTAGAAAAAGTTAGAGGTACGTGTAAAGCGTCGGATACCTCTAACCGGCAAACGTAAACAACGATCGACAAATCAACACCGACATCATGCATGACGATAGTCAATGGTCGCTGCATATATCGTCCAAAAGAATGCGTCAGTTTGAGTGATAAATTAATAGTTGGGGTACGTGCGGCAAACTAGTAAGGTAGTTCAAGTGTGTTGGTACTACAATACCGACATGTGCTGATATATATCGATTTTTCGTCGCCGCATAATATAAATGGTAAAAATCGTGGGGTGAGAGTAGCAAGATTGTGGGGTACTTCAAGCGTGTCTGTCACAAAGATTCGTTAATCGTAAAACACCAACGACACAAAAAATTCGATAAGGAATATGATAAATCGATTAAGAATTGTCGATGGTTTACAACATATCAACAATAAAGGGCTGCCACCTATACATTACCATCAGTACACTGTCACCGAAATCAACACATGTATGTCGGTTCTGCTTGGCTGCATAGCAGGGAAAATGTGCGAATTCATTTCGTTCTTCCCAATGAAAAACACGTCAATGAACTACATCACACTTGTCATGTTTGGATGTCATAACAAGCAGATAGAAGCATACATTTGAGTTTGAAAACACTAAAGTTCATTAACTAATCAAAATGAACATCATATCCAATAAGTATTACATACATTTCATCCATGTTAAACAAGATAACTGTTTAAGGCAAAAAAAATGACCAAGTTTGTGTATTCAATACACCATAAACACTAATGAACACGTATGTGTATCTACAAAAAATGCACTTATACTATCAAAAATGGGTTCGTGTGCATGTTGCAGTCTAATCATCTTCAAGGTGCACCATATCAGTGGGACCAACTTATTGAGGCTGCGACAAAATATTCAGCCCATCTTCCCATTTTTTGCTTTGCTCCTCCGCATACACATTCCATTGTGGCATAATTGGTGGTAAAGGCGCATCATTGCTCACGATTAGCTATAAACAAATGAAAGAAAGAAAACATGAGCATTCAACAACAAACATTAATATTCGCAAAACAAGTAAATAAGTCACTCTAACAAAATGGTTGTTGCCAAAAAGGCACATCCATATGATGTGTCGTCTGGTAAGGGAGGTGTCAGCCCTCTAGTTAGGAAGTACGCATTGGACGATAGTTGCCTTACACAATACAACAAGACCTATCCCATATCGATTGGCCGCAATGAGGCCCATATCAGGAAATGCAAGCCAACCTTTTGAGTCACTAAGGCACTCAAAATAGTTTAGAGGATTTCAAACACGGGTGTAGTCATCTCCAATCTGAAAGTAAGGTGCGTAGGTGGCACTATGATTATCCATCTCCTGTACCAATTCCATCCTCACCCTTCTCCAACCATCGTTCGAATCATACCCAAGGGCATGTGATATAACATGATAAGCGCAGTGACTATCTCCGATAACATTCACTGTAAGTCGGTACGTCACTAAGATAAGCATTGTTTACTACTCCACGGGTCGTGCAATGCCTAGGTGTGGCATATGGGATTGCTGCTCCCTTATTGCACCCTCTACCATGTTTGGAAGAAACACTTCCACTTAAACTTTGTTGGGTCGATGAGGAGTCCTTTTGTGTTGGTATCTCAGTTCCCATAAACTCTTATATTGCTTTTGCCTTTTGCCATAGATTCTTGACTTACTTTTTTCATTGCCTCGGTCTGTTTACGAGCTTTCTCCATTTTCTTCGACTCATGACGTGCTTTCTCCTCCGCAAACTCATAACCGCAAAGAGTTCTCCTAGTTGAATTCTCACTCGTGTCAATCTCGACCTTCTTCTTCTTCCTTGGCCGACCCTTTGTTTTCACTTTCTCCTTTGGAACCTCAATAATGGTGGATGCGGATAAATTGATTTCTCTCAACTCTTGCACAATCTTTGCACTCAAGTCGAGTCCCCCATTCTTGAGCCTTTGTTCCATAGCCCCTAATTCTATACGGTACATAAACTCAAACTCATCATTACCGGATGATGAATGTATTAGGTTCATATTCAGTTTCTTCCACTATGGGTGTATCTCGTTAAGACTAATAAAGCCGTCGTCCATAATGTGTAATGAAAGCTTATGAGCATAGGGCAACCCGTGAGTGGCGCGCAACACACACCCACATAGGATTTTATCAAATCCAACAACATCGTGGCATTTCTTCACTTCCTTATCAATCTCATCCAATGCCTTCTTTCCAACGAAACCAATGATGTACTATAAATGTGGTCTTCAAAATGATGTGCCACTAGATGCATAGATCTGTTGAAGGAACCTGCAATATCGTGGTGCTGATTCTATAAGACATTATGTATATTCTCCCATAAGTCTACAAAATGACCCTGTGAGGTCCCCAAATCTCTCTTCAACATACTGTGTGCACTCTCAACGCGAGATGTAGTGGCAGTGCTAAAGTGCAAGACGTTATTAGTCCAAGCCTACATAAACTTCTCCTTGTGTATCAACCATGTGTCTGATACATAGTCAACCAACCCTTTCACACCACCATGTGCCTCTTGTAGGTTATTCAGCCAACCAATGTATGATGCCTCAATCTCTATGTGTGCCAAGTCATTCCACATCCAATACCATGCATCATAGCCTTCTTCGTTTAAGAATAGTCATCTTGTCTTGGATACCACATTCCTATTGACATGCCACTCGCAAAGTAAGTGGGTAGTGGTCGAACACCTCCTCTATAGCCGAAATCAACCGCAATTCCCTATTTGTCAATATAACCCTTGGGAGCTCCCATTCATCTAATAAATCCTTAAAATGACTCAAAGCCCACATGTAGTCAACCCGTGTCTCTTTGGACAGTAAAGCTTAAGCCGCTACAAAAGTCGACTGTGTAGAAGTGACCCAACAATTTCTAGCAACAGAAATTTAAACTGATTAGTCTTATAGGTGCAATCCATGATCAAGACATGAGGGAAACATCTGAGAATATCAATCGAGGTAGGGTGGGCAAGGAAAATCGCCCTGAGATGGCACGTTCCTGCCTAAAATAAGTGTTGCTCGATATAGTTGTGCTCATCCAACTTTTGCATCATGAGCTGCATTTTTGTCTTCCCCTCCCCTCGATCTTTTTCAACCTTGCTCTTGCATTGTAGATTGTTTTCATTGAAGTGGGCTTTTTTTTTTTTTTAAGGATTCGTGAAAGATTGTCCTTAGGTCGAGCACAGGTCTTGCTCAAGTACTCCAAAATCATTTTCTTAGGTGCGGTAAGCCTCCCTAGATATGCAAGGCCCACCAAACTATTTGTCAATCTATGGTTGTGCATCCCGCATACAATTGTAACACTCCACTCGCCATCTACTTCGTGCTTTAGGACAAACTTAAACTGACACCCCAACTTCTTTGTGGCAGTAGGTTTTTTCTTCTCTTCCTCTTTCATATTTTCCTTAGTCTCATTTTTCTTACCCTTTGCCTATTTTGTTCTATATTGGCCAGACCAATCACATCCCATCGTCGTTCTTGCTCACCGACCACTCCCACTTTAGCCATCATCAGATTTCAAGATTATGGCAACAAACCTACATTTTGCAGCTGTATTTTGAGCCCCAGTGAGGGCCTCCTCTCTTAAATTCAGTGGCACATTCGGTTTGAATGCAGACGTAAAGTCTGGGTAGGCCTCCTTTTCCTAGATGTACCAGCTGCAGATGCACAAGCTTCATCACCCATAATAACCTATAAGAACTAAGAGAATAACCATTAAAATTAGGATCAATGTCAAAAATTAAATTTTCAATTCAAATTATAGTTGGCCATGAAGCAGATCCGCTAGCCAAAAAGCCATGTCAATTATAGAAGACCAATAGGTACAACATACTGTCGACTGCTTATGACTATTTGACCTCTAACCCTATCGGTCCAAATAAACCATCGGCCAGTTTCACCTATTGGCTCTATGTGAGTGCACTCCATAGGATTCAAAACTGAAAACAAAAACTTGTAGAAATGACAAAACAAGGGAACCAACATAAGAAAACTTACATCTTCTTCTTGGATATCACATCGTTCAATAGCCTCTTCAAACATTGTACCATATCTGGCACGACAATCACGATCAATGTGGAAGCCCTAAAAAATCCAAAAATGGAACAACCAAAACCAGTTAAACAACAACCAAACAAAAAAGGATAAACGCCAAAACGAAGATAAATGAATTCATAACGAACTTATCTAGTCAGTTTTATGTATTTTCGTTGAACTACCCACAGTCAGAGGTCATGTGTTGGGGTGGAGTTTGTGGTTTCTTGCGGAGCACTTTTCCTTCAAAACGGGATGCCTGAAAATCGTGGGGAATGGAGGAGTAAAACATACTTATATATGGGGACATAAGGGACATTTCACATGGGGTCCAAAAAAATCAAAATAGGGTATAAAAAGCAATTTGTGGGGTCTGAATAGCCGCAGCCTTTAGATAATTCTAACACCAAGTGAAATATTCAGTCGAAGTGAATAGTTACTGTCAATCAAACTTGATTAAGCTTGTCATACGTAGTTTTAACAATTCTAGCGGACAAAATCCAAGCTTTGAAGTAGTTGATGAAGCGATAATAGCCAATGAAAGCTAAATATATAGCATAATTTTCATCCTGACATATAACCTGTCCAGATGCACCCAAAGTGTACCGTAGTCGTTATCTGGTCCATCACTAGTTATCGTTACATCATATTAACATATATGTACAATTAGCTTGTTTTTTTATAGAACCATAAATATCCAAACATACCGTTTAATTAACCCCACGGCGCCCAACCTCTGCCTTGATTAGAGTAGCGCGTAGCTTGAGCCTAACCAAAATCAAAATCATGCTTAACAATATTTATTTTGATTTAGTTAAGTGGTTTGACATTAGAATCTCTTAGTTGAGTGTTGGAGAGCTTTACCTCCTTATGATTAAACTAACTCAGCTCGACCTTGAATTAGTTAAGACCTACCTGGACTTGCAATTATTAAGTAGTGCATGCAAACAACAACAACAATATCTAAGTATTATTTGTTAATATTAATATTTATCTTAAGTGATCCACATGTGGGTCCCACACATCTCAAAACTTGACAAGAGTCAAGTAATGGTTTTGTAACAGTTTGATGAGTGGTTATTGTGTTGAGTTTAGAAATAATAGTGTGAAATTGGTCCTCAACTTCAATATTCACTCTCTCTAAAACAACATCTTGTCAGAGAAAGAAAATGATTGGAATATCAAAGTTTCTCGGCAAGACAACAATGACTAGAGGTGACACTTTATTAATTTATTTCAACATTGTGTTTATATGATCTTTGTGGTTGTTTACACAAAATCATCATATGGTTTAAAAACTTACTTAAAACAACAACAACAACAACAACAACAACAACGCTACATGGATCAAAACTCTTCCATTTTACTTTATTTAATGCACTCGATGACTTTGTTTAAATCCTTCTTATTGATCAATGTGTCTCAAGTTATTTCTTGTCTACCCTACAGAAAGTCTAATTTCTTTCCATCGAGTAAATTTTCTAGCTAAGGGACGTGACAGCCCGAATTAATTAAACCGTATTAGACTACAATTATAAGAAATTATGACTCGTAATTCAGATTTGACTTGTAAACTCGGTCAAACTTGGGTAGGAGAACCAATGGTTGATGTTATTTTTATGTGGTGCGTGTCTAATAATATGTATTAAAATAAGTAAATCGCATCGCATAGATGTTCCATAGTTAGCTAATGTTAGTGAGTGCTATACGCGACAGGTATCGACTCGAATATGGTATTTGGTAGGTCGATAGGTTTGTACACCTAGATAAGCTTAGTGAAATTACAAATCATAAATTAATAATTATATTTTTTTGACAAAAAACTAATAATGATCTTAAGCTATGGTAGTACATTAAATAACTAGACCTAAAGTTATCAAATAAATTAAAAATAAATAATTTGCATTGCACATGTTCTCCTGAACTACGATGTCATTAGGGTGATGAGATTTGGCGAGTGACAAGATTACCTCAGAATGCGAGTGGTCGCGGGTATCTGGTAGGTCGATGATTAGCAAGACCTAAGTAGCTTAGATGAATAAAATAATTTAATTTGAAAATCTTAAGATATATGAAATCAAATAAATGAATTTAATCCCTAAGTTAATAATAAAATTTATTGATAAAGTGGCCTAAGTTAGTGGTAAATTATTTGGACCATTGATCTAAAGCTCGATGATGAGATGTGTAAGAACCCTAGGAGTAAATAGTACTGATTTAGTGGAATGTAAGTTGTTTCCAACTCCCTCCTTTGATGTACCTCGGGATTTATGCATGGCAAAGATGGAGGGATAGGATCTAAACCGTGCATGCACATATAAAACTCGAAATATGGCCTTACATGCATCATCAAGAATTGTTTCTAACAACGGTTAATTCATTGCAATTAATAAAAACAACAACAAAGCAAGCAACAAATAAATGAACACACAAAATTCTTATCACAGTTTGGACCTCCTGTCCTACGTATGCAAGGCCACGCCAAGGTGTAGAATCCTCTATGAGAAGGAAAGTACAATTTTATGCAAAGTTCCTAATTATTGCACTCTCAACTAGCTAGTGAATCCCTCACCAAACTTTGATACGCTACCCACTTCCCTTACAAAGGATCCTACACAATACCCAAGTCCCCTTGGTGCCCGAGTTCCCCTCGGTGAATCGGCTAAATCCATTTAGCCTAGTGTGTGTAAAAGAAAACAAAGAAAAATCTTTTGAAAGCTCTTATCTCACAGTAATGTTGAAAGTTCAAGCATGAGTGATGAACTACAACTTGTGATTACATGAATATAAAGAAGTCATACAACAACTCCTTCATGGAAACTTCCTTATATGTCTTCAGTCAAGTGATGTGGCAAATATACTCTTTCTTTCTTTCATCGTTGATGAAAGGAGACTTGCCTTAGTTTTCTTGTGAGTTGTCAATCAAATATCCTTGCCTTGCTGGAGTTATATAGGTTTGCATGAATATCTTGTCCAACTGTCCCGAATATCTATTGAGAATATTTTTTGAGTTTTTAGGACATGTTCTGTACCTAAATCTGAGTCTGTAGGTACATAACCAGGAGTTCTGCATAAACTCACAAGACTATATCATATCATTTTCTTACCGATCGAGTATTGGTTGTACAAATAATGACAATACATATTTTACCTTATCAGTTTCTAAACACAAAAAATGAGAAAGAGGTCTGGAGTGATTGAGATCTCACCAAAGGAAAGAAGATTGGAGCAAATAGTATGAGGATTCTAGTTGAACTTGAAGGAATCAAGACCTGGTATGTAGTCCTTACTCTTTTTTTGTTCAATTTGGTAAAATGAGGTTAAATGCAAACTAAATGGGCATCTCAAATGAATTTCAATGTTTCGAGATTGATAAAAAGATGAAATGGCTCTTTTATAGAAACTTCCTTGTATGTATTCAATCAAGTGATGTGGAGAATATAATATTTCCTTCGTTCTTCATTGGTCAAAGGAAACTTGCCTTAGTTTCGCGAGTTGTCAATACAATATTCTTGCATTGCGGGTCGTATATAGGTTGGCATGAATATGTTGTCCAGCTGTCCCGAGCATCTGTCGAGAATATTTTTTGAATATCTGGGACGTGTTATGTACCTACAAACAAGTCTCTATGAACAGAACCAACAACTTTGCATAAACTCACAAGATTATATCATATCCTTTTCTTACCGAGTATTGGTTGAACAAATAATGACAATACATATTTTTACCTTATCAATCTCCCCATTTGTCATTCATTTGTCATAACTCAATACGAAAGGATTTTGACAAAGTTAACAATAGAAACATGCAATTCATAAAGCAAGTAAATATCAATAAGTGAAGTATGCGATATTAATATAATAAAGTCCTGCAAAGGTAGAAGTTAAGAACTGAATACAAATAAAAGCATGACAAAATATTCATTTTTCAAGCATATTACGCTCCCCCTAAATACAAGCTTTTCTATCCCCCTTTGTGACAAAATAAAAGACAAGGGTAAGAGAAAGTAACTCAGGGGAGGTATCATATATTAACTAAATGAACTCCCCCTTTGTCCTTGCATTGTATCCCTATTCGGGACAAAAATTTTCAAAACTCAAAATGAGGAAATTAACAACCATATCAGTAGTAAGCACAACGAAAATATAGGTACTATAAAAGAGTTGTAGCATGAGACAATATTAAAGCAATATGAAATGATGCATATAAACTCTTACACTTGCACTCACTCCTCATGAATTCATCATTACCTCAAACAGAAGTTGTTGTGGGCACATGCAATGGGTCTGTGAACCGTGTTGTGGGTACAGATGTAGGCTGACTGTCTATGTGTAGCATCCCCTAACCTAATTAGGGCAATACTCGGCCTGAAACCCTAATTAAGCCCATATTACGTTTACCAGACTTAAGTAGAGCCAACAGCCTTACCACATTCACTTGATAAGCACTACTGTATATCGATTATCGAAATAAAACAATTAATATACGCATCAAAAATTTAAAAACCTTTTCGATAATAAAAATAAGATATACAATATTTAAAACAAACCGAATAAACCTCGGTTATACAAATCTCCCATCCCATATGATATTACAAAACATTAATTCAACACCAATATATATGACCATAAGAAGTCATTACATCAAAGAGAAGTTCAAGTCTCCTATAACTTCTCCATCCCATAGTCATAGCACTCGTAGGATTTACCTATAATGTTAATTGGGGTGAGCGCACCAACTTGCTCAGTAAGTAGGGATTCACACTAATTATCAACATTCCATATAGTAAACAAGGATATCATGCAATCACCAATGATATCTAACAAGAATATGGAAATCATATAAATCAAAATATAACGGATGCAAAGCAAAGGTCTTTGACTTGTACATTGTGATCCCCATTTTATTTGTAAAACTAGGGTCGATTACCCACCGACGCCATTAATACGATTGCTAGACCAACACATCACGCTCATGTGCTCTCTAGCCCATCCATTAATGCCCAATGGTTCTATCCCAAAACCCTCTAGTGTAAATGTAACCCACGCCACCTATAAATAAGTAGGATGTTACATATAGGCCAGGAAGCTAACCCATCTCCTACATCACTTCGTCTCAATTCCAGGACCTTACTCTCGTTAATCACAGTAAACACAATTTTTCATTTATTGAAAACCATCACAATGTACATAGTCCCCCATTCCATTCCAACAACTGCATGAGCTATATATATACTAAATAGCCAGACAATATTGATAAATAAGCGAATCCGTACTTACCTCGATCTATGTTTTTTTTTCCAAAACTCCCTAACTTTCAGATCATCTCACATTTCCTCGGTGTTCCTCAACCTATCACCAATCATTTGGGATCAATATAGGTTCAATACACTATGTTTAGAACCCCTAGACTAGACTCTAAGTCCCCCAAAAATTATTTATAAAACACAGCACAATTGCTGGTTTCAGGAGTCTGTAGCGTGCCACTTGACATGGATAACGCATTATTTACATGTCACTTCATCCTCCCTAGTATGCGTAGCGCGCAATGTCAAGTGCCTAGCGCGCTATGCGCACCAGACCTGTAATAGCAACACTGTTCTGCTTATCCAAATCACATCCTAACAGTCATAAATCCATCTAGTGAGGTGAGGGACTATAATTGATCAACAAACAATAAGAATTACTGAAATCCTAGCATCACCATCAAAATGAACTTTGATAAACATAAGAACAATTCATACCTACATGATGCTCTAGCTGTTGATTCAATTAAGCTCCTCAACTTGATCGAATTCGGCTCCCGGAATGACCTCTCTTCAATCTAGAATCGACCGAACCTTCCCGAACCTCTCAAATGATCGAATGATTTAGATAAGAATGAATTTTTGTCTTATATATGGATTTCCTCGAGATACGCATCGCACTATCTCGAGACCGATCGTGTGGTTGATGAGTTAAAGTGAAACTCCTTAAAGTGACACAAAATTTGACACATCAAGCACTTACGCTTCGTTTGAGACGATCCGATAATCCATATATTTTCAATATTCTTTTGTTTTCTAATATATATATTTATATATTTAAAAATATATAAATATATATGTATCGCGTATTATTCACCAATAAACTCAGCGGACGTGCCTAGAAAAGTCCTTGAGCGTGCACATTCATGCCACGACTCCCTCGTTAAACTTATGTCCCGATAAACTATTATTTATTGGGTATTTTCGGTTTTATAGGCCTGTGTATAATTTTCGTATTATACGACAACCTATATAAAAATTGGTTTAACAACTCAAACAAACATCATACATCACGCAAACGCACCCATATGTTAATCGAGGTACGCCGAATTTAATCACGAGCCTAACTCAGATTAAATAGGATTTGGATTAGTACTAATCACCAGCTTAAGGTAACGGGTCACTACAGTCTCCTCAATTTAAAGCAATTTCGTCCTCGAAATTAAAGTAATCCGAAATTACCTGCAATTTTGAAGAGAAATGGGAACTACTCCTCATACTTCCGCTCTCAGGTTAGTTCCTCATATTTGTGAAATCCATATTTCACTATTACCAAAGAAATCTCTTTGGTTCCCAGCTTTAATACACCTTAAAGCTAGCTTACCTCATAGTCCAAACTTATATAACTCCCTTTCATAGGTGAGATTTATAATATAACTTAATTGTCCTTTGAAAACTCCAACCGCCTATGATATTTATCGGCGTATCTCTTCCGTTTTAATTGTGTCGTAGTCAAACGCTGGCGAATTTGCTACATCTTCATTATGTAGTTCTAAGTCAATTCTGCCTCTAATAAACTTGCATCTCAACCCCAGTCCAGGCACTCCGGTGAATGACATGGTCGATCGTACATAGTTTCAAAGGAGCATTCCATTCTATCTTGACAGCTATTTTTATAAACGAACTCACACAGAGAAATGTAGCTCATCCAGTTAAACTTCAAGACACAAGCTTAAAATATATCCTCTTGCACCAAAATCAATTACTCTGATTACCTATCAGTCTACCGATAGTATACCATACTGAGGTTAAGATCAGTGCCACAGCTGTCACAATAATTCACTCCATCCTCTAGATGTGAATCTTGGATCCCTATCCGAAATAGTCAACACTGAAGCACCCTGAAATCTAACACCTCATGTATGTATATTTTACATAAAAAGTCATGAGGATTTTAAATAGAAATTGGCAAGAAATGCGCTGAGTCCGTCAACCTGTTAACTACAATCCATACCTTATTGTGCTTACGCGAACTCAGAGATAAACTGGAAACAAAAGCCACCGATCTATGTTCCCATTTCCATTCAGGAGTAGGCAATGAATGCAATAAACCTTCAGGTTTCTTATGCTCAGCACTCACTTGCTGACATATCTCATATCTCTTTATTATTCCTACAACATCATTTTTCATCCCAGATTAACAATAAATAAAGGCACCTCCTTTCATGAAATTCCTTACTGCTACCTGAATGAATGCAGTAAAGAGATCTATGAGATTTCCATAACACTTCTTGCCTCACCTAATCTTGAACTGAAATCCATAATCTATCCTTGAACTGTAACGCAACATTATCAACACTGACCAATCATGATAATCTACACTAGCTGTTAACCTCTAACGCTCTATATAATCCTGATTAGTTTTCTGACAACTAATCACCACTGAATCTTCTCCAATTTAGTTTGAATCTGAACTCAAAAGATCAAATTAGTAGCTCCAAAATTGGCTCTCTCAGTTTATGATATGTCAACTAACCTTACACAAATCATCATCACCGTCATTTCCTCATGAAGTCTAAACTGAGATGCTCTATTAATAGCTACATTTTCTCCATATACCTGAGTTCCAATTGTATATTGACAGTCTGATAACACCTTTCTATGTAATTCTAAATTACTCAGGCTCTAACAAATTTGTATGATTACTTCTCGTCCCACACTGTTTAACGACAAAGTAAAGCATACAAATGTTTAAGGTAAATACCTCCATTCTATATATAGCCTGTTAAAATTAACATCGGAGAACTCATAGTAAATATTTCTTCCAGTAATTCATATTTTTCAAGTCACAAGCTCTGAAACTATATTCTCTGGAAAACATGGTCAATATTGTGTTAAGATTGAGAAAGGTCCCTCCCAGCTATTATACATCTCTTCCCCCTGAGAAGAAAATTTTCAGTTCCTTAACGAAATAATAATACTGGTTCTCCAAAACTTTCGACTCTTCCATACACATATATCTCGCTTACTTTTCCACGAGAATTTAAACCACAGTACTGGCAAGAAATTTTGAAACTCTGTCAGTTTTACCATTATATCAATAACCTTTAGTTGTCACCACAACTTAGGATAATTCATCACCAATTTTGGAGCATGAAATATCATTCATATAAGCAAGAACAATATAACCCTCCAGGTTAAAATTATTCAACTTCTTCCTACTAATATATCTCATATTTCTTTATAAAATTAACAATGTCAATTCAATTTTTTTTCATTTCAGGTCACCTATTCATTTTCATCACAATGAATTTTAGACGTCACCTGAATGAATATTTTAAAGAAATCATGAGACTCTCACAATGTTCTTGCCTCGCTTTTTGTTTCATGTTCTAAGAACTTTCCTTACATGTTCACTATTTTGATCTGAGATTATCTGCATCCAACTTCAACAATTAGTAGTCATCATTGACCTACGTATTAGAATTGAAAGCATTGATGTTTTAGGGTTTTGCTTTTCTCTAATTCCATTGCTATTTTGAAACGTTTTTTTAAATAAAACTACTTATAACCAAATAAAAATAACACAATTACAAAAAAAAAAAACAACACAGCTAAATAAAATCCAATTCGCTCTTAACGACCTCCTTCTCCTTCGGAAATCGACCGAACCATCCCGAACCTCTCGAATAATCGAATGATTAAGATAAGAATAAATTTTTGTTTTTATTTATAGATTTTCCTCGAGATATGCATCACGCTATCTCGAGACCGATCACGTGGTTGATGCGTTAAAGTGACACTCCTTAAAGTGACACAAAATTTGACACATCAAGAACTTACGCTCGTTCATAATTACAAATTGAGTTTCATAAGACATGAATTTTAGAATGTAACCCAACATTGTAATCCAAAAAAATAATTCAGAAAAACATGATCAAACTTTATAATATAGATAGACAACATTCAAAGACTTTACATAATTATAAAATAAAAAGAAAACAAAATATGGGACTTGGCCATTAAAACTTTTGTTGGAAAGATCAAGAGTGTGTAGCTTTAATTGAAAGTCTCCAATCTCTTGTGGCAAAGGATCTCTAATGTTACTACAAGCCTTAATTTAAACACACAAGAAAATACTTAATCATTAAATCTAACATCATATAAATTAAATACAAGTTTGTGATGACTAAAAAAGAAAATCTAATACATAAATTGTATCCCTACCCTTGGTAGATTAGTCAAGTTTCTTGTACTTGGAGAGAGAGTGTATAAGATAAGTTTGGAGAGAGAGTGTATAAGATAAGTTAGGAATCTTCCCGCAACAATATCATTAAAGTAATAAACTTCATAAAGGACTTTTCAAAGAAGTCTCTATATTATACAACTTATACTACTTTAAAATAAAAAAAACACTCATGTAAGAAAAAAAATTCATCATAAGTTCTCTTCAACATTTAGATCAAACTACGTAAACAAAAAAAGAAAATACCTTCCTTTATAGATACAATGAGTCAACTTCGAAAACACTTAAAAAATGAACGCAAATACACTCATGTACTCAATTTAAAAGTCAAAATTTATTTTTATAACCAAGTAAAGAATAAGGGTAATAATATATAATATAGTGATTACCATACACCAAGAAAGATCTTCATCAAAAGTTCATTATAATACATAGAAAAAAAGTAAGAAACAAAAAAAGAAACAACGCCCCTTTTGAAACAACAAATAACCCAATCTCAGCTCGTAATCATGCCAAATGAAAGCACAAATGTGTGAATAAGGATCATTCACCTCCAAGATAGGGAAAATACCAGCCAACCATGCTTAATGCAAAAAAATTGAATAAAGAAGAGGTGCCCATATATTTCAAAACCCTATAAGCTTTTATTGGTAAAAGGAACACATTGAAGAAGTCTACTACAACTATGTGGACGAATGGATAAGTAAATAATGTATTTCACTACTTAAGCTGATTAACAAATAGAAAAGACAGAGACACGACAAAATAAATCACATCATCATTTATTTATTTATTTATTTATTTTTTGCAAAAAAATCTCATCATAAATTAAAAAATGGTTAAATGTTAACTCCTCGCACACCATCTCCGATTCCGACTTAACTTTATTGGACATGATAAGTTTCAATACCATAGCATAGGCCACTTACAAGCACATGTAAGAACATAATAGGAATTCACTTTTACAAGGAAAAAGCTCAAACTATTCAAGTCATAGCTAGGTCAGGTGTGTCTCTTCATTGGACTGGAAATGAGTGATTATGAAGAATAAGCTCATTATCATATGACAACTAGAAAGGATAGTCTAGAAGATTGTCAACATTGTCTAATATAACCACCAATGCAACAACTGGCAAAATACATCATATAGCTATCATGAGACTAAATTTGAAGTAAAAAATATATGGTCTTATAAGCAAGAAAGCATGAGACTAAACATCATACATCCCAAGAACGACGTAGGAGTGAAGGGCACTTAATTCCAAATTCTTTGTTTTATGGTAACACAAACATATCAAGGCTTATAAGAAATGCAAATGAAGAAATGCAGAAGTTGCGAAACACATAGTGAACAGGTGGCATTTTTCTGGTTTTGGTGGGGTGGTGGTGAAAATAGTTCTATAACAAATTAATTACCAATACAAAGTTCTCATGTTTTAAGAAAACAAAAAGCTCAGAGCGATCTAACAGAACCACATTTGAGCAACAAGCACTAAAACAAATCTGTGTGAACTTGTTTATTAAGTGTTGTGACAACCCGTTTCCTAAAATGGGGTTCTGCTTAGCCTAATCTAATCATTAAGCCCTAATCCACGCCACATAGGACTTAGCAATGTATTAGTTATCCTTTTTATCTCATTCACCTTGTTATACGTGTTTAGGATAAGTATTATTCATTTCTCGTTAGTTGTGATTTTCTGAGTTAATTAAAACTTTTTATCATTTTAATATTATTAGCGGAATACTTTATAAAATTTGTGGAAGCATTATAAAAACACCTACTGTGGAAACCATGTAAATAGACGATCACACGTAGTCAAATCAAGTAATACATGCATTAGTCGGGGAGTCAAGTATCTCAACCTAATATACAACCCAAAAAGTATGTAAAGACGTAAATAATAAATACACAAAATGATTACCTACAAAAGTAAAAAAAAAAACCACTTGCTGAGGGCTCAAAGGTAGTCATCGATCTTTTCCTTTACTGAACTGCTACTCGAAGCATTTGCACCTATCATCACAAACTAAACGGCGAGTACAGTAAGTAAAAGTAAATCATGAAGCCATTTATCCACATTTCCAAAATATACAAAGAACGGTAAATGAAAGCATACAATAGTGATGAATAAAGAAAAGATGAAAGGAAAGTATGCAAGCAGTCACCAAGCTACTACAAAAGATAACAAATTGAGAAGTTGCGCAAAGCTAGGTCCGGTTAGCCGACACCCCCAATATAACTCCGTGTGCCAGGCTAGTAACATTAGCAGTGTGGAGTGCCGACATCCCCAAGGAATCTAACCCTGTGAGTCGCGCTACTCATAAGATAAGGAAACATCAGCTGTATGGAGTGTCGACATCCCCAAGAAATATAACCCCGCGAGCCATTTATCTTATATAATAAGGACCCTAAACTAGTGGTTTATACTTAACTAACTTGGCAATAAGTTGGAGTTGTAGATTATATAAAACCAAGTACTTCATCACAAGATTATTTACATGGATGTATAAAAACATCCATATGAAATAAACAAATCATAGCATGCTACTTGTAAAGGAAATTCAAGAAGTTGGAGAATTAACAACATTAAAGGAATCCAACGTAGAACGAGATCAAGTCAAGGAATGTCATTCATCAAGTCATAAAATGATTGAATGAATCCAATAAACTTAAATATGAAATACGCACACAAGTCAAGACATTTGGAATAAAAGAAAGCAACAAAAACAATCCAAGTGACTGTATTTCAATACTGAATGGAAACGAAATGGAGAGAAGTGCCTTAACAGTTTACTTAACTCAAATGCACGCAATACCTCGCCTACGCCAGCTCTCAACCACTTCAAACTCGCGTTCCACACCCCGTTAGTCCTCTCTAAGCTCCTGAGGTGTCTAAACAAATTTAATTTAACTTGTTTTAGGATGGTTAAGTGATTTTAAATTCTATTTTTTTCATAATCAGCCCCTTAATAATTTGTTTAGGTTGAAATCTACTCTATTGAATAAAGATATTTTTGGTGCAATAATTTGTGAGTTGATTTCGATGACCAAAACGTTAAAATTATGTATGGTAGTCCAAAAAGAAGTTTTTAGAGCTATGTCATAGCTTTCCAGAACTATAAGGTTTGCACAATTTCGATAAGAAATAAGGGAGATATGTAAATTTTACCACATAGATTCAAAACAGTTTTATACTCCGACCAGCAACTTTGAAAAATTCATCTCTTAAACCATAGCTTCAAAAATTATGATTTTTTTACGAAAGCCTATAAACATATCCTATAATGCCATACTAAAAGATGAGCTCCATCCAATAAGAAACGAGGGAGTTATGCTCTAAATATTAGGACATTATCAAAACTGTGGACCAAGAATTTTAGATTCATCACCAAAGTTACATAGATGTTTTAGACATGAAAACATTCGAATTTCAAAATCTTTTAGTAGGCAAAAGTTGTTCCCCTTTACGTTAGGTTTCAAATACCACTAGAATGAGTCCATTTCAATTTAAAATTATGAAGTTATGACCAAATTACAAAGACTGGTTCATAACAATAACATGCAAAATTTTTAATTTTTTGTTTTACAACTTCATGAACTTGCAAACTTCATAACAAATTCATTTCTCACTCAAAAGTAAAAACCCAATATAGTAGACTGAGTAAAAAAACACAAGGAGTCTAAATATCATATTTATTTTCAAAAATAAAATCATTTTATAGATCAAAATTTTCAATTTTAGTTTCATGCAAAATGCCCCAATTTGGCCAAACTTTAAAATTTTCGAAAATTGATTTTGAAAACTCAAATGTAGTGTCTAATTGATTAAAAAACAACTAAAAGAAACCCCAAATTCATTTTGAACATACACTCTATGATTCAACAGACAAAATACATGAAAATGGAAGTATGAAATGTGTAGAAACTATACCTATGGTTTAGCTTGACTCCTAGCAAATGGATCTCACTTGGTTGATGAATTGGATCTCTCTCTTAGCTTCAATTCCACAAAACTAGCAAGCCAAGAACTTCTTGAGAATTTTTCCTCTTCCTTGTTTAGTTTTGATGAAAAAATAAACTCAAGCTTATATAGACTTTTTAGTTATACCTTGACCATTGATCCTAGCATGAATAAATATGTGACATCCCATCACCGACCAGATCGAACTCGGCCCGATCCGAACGGATGAGAGGCCCGAATCTGGTTTGACTGTTGAGACCCGACCGTGCTCAACGGCAGTGTACCATAAGTAATAAAATATTATTTTTATTGTGCGTGTAATATTTAATAAATAATTATATAATTATAAATACACACGTGACACAAGACAAGGCGAGGCGTAGGTTCGCCTCGGAATACACGTTGGGTTGAAAATACATGATTTAGGCTAATATCATGATCTATTATTAATTTGACTTAATTTGGCCTAAGTGGTTTATTAAATTTGATTCATATGCTTATGTTTTGATTATAAATATAGTGAAATTCAATGACAACTTTTAAATTAGTGGAGTTAAACTTGCATGTAATTAATTTAAAAAGGCATAGACAAAATGGGAAATGTCTTATGACATGTGTAGGTGCGCCAATAGAAAATAAAGTGCATGTTAAGTGTCATGCAAAAAGGGACAAGTGGTAGTTTAATTTTGACTTAGTGAGATTTGATGGCTTAAATGTGTCTTTGATTCACCTAAAGACTTGTGAGTGGGGTGAGATTTAAAGTCAAAAAACTATATAAGTTTCATGGTCTCTTGTAAAACATGCAAAATAAACTTCAACAACATTAGAGAGCTTGTTATAAAATTAAAAGTTCAAAGAAGTTGTAGAAAATCCTGCATTTATTGTTGAAATTTTTAAAGAACCAAGAAGGTTGATGCTAGAGAGTAAGAATCTAACATAGTGAAGCTTATGGAATGAAAGGAGACAACTCCATTAAAGCTCTTAGTATGCTTTCTTCACCAAATCTCTTCAAAAATTATGTTCCAAGTTGTCGTTATTTATGAGTTTTGGTACATGTGGATTCATAAGAGTAGATCGACCCTTAATTAGTGAAAATCCCTTGTTGGGATCGTTGTGGAGATTTTCATGATTGTTGAGTTGTGTTATGTGAAGAAGAAGATGAATAGTAATTTTACTTAATGGTGATTGCATATTTATTGCAAGGAATTTGATATAAATGATTGCATGATGATGTTGGAACTCAATGGAATTGTTTTTAAGCCAAATGGATCGGGTTTAAAGTGATTTGAATATTCTTAGACTCAAGAATCGAAAGTTTTAGAGTTGCATAAAATTCATTCTGTGCAGTTTGAGCAGACTCGAAAGATGATAAGTTTCTAATGTGCTCGATGATATTAGGACTATTATGAGTTTTTAGCTTGCTAAATAGAAATAAGACTGTTATGAATTTCAAGCTTGCTTATTTGAATTAAGATTGTTTTCCTTAGTTTGAGTTTGCTCAGAGTTCAAATGTTAGTATTTTATGGCATGCAGAATGTTATTATTTAAAGCATACTAAATGTTATAATTGAACAGACTCAAAGATAGCTTGAAGCAACCTCAATAAAAGCAATTACCTAAACTATAATTACTCACAAATATTCAAATAAGATTATAACACACCTAAACTAACACAAAATGATACCAGGAATTGAGAAAACTAGTGTCGGGTACTGCACGCTTGGTTTGAGGCGAGCGGTGGCCTAAATGCACGATGCCATGACAGTAAAACTTAAGAATTTAATAAAATTATAAGGGTTTTCTCTAGATTCGTGCACGGAGTTCCAGGGATTTTTGGGACCTCGATTTACGCACAAACGCCGACGTATGTGGCTAGGGCTCGACGACTACTTGGCAGGGTCATCAACACGCACCATGAGGTACGAGACGTGCAGTCGGGCTTTGGCACGCCATAAGTGAGGTTTGTGAACATAGGGAATTTATAAACTTTACTACGCATCATACTAAAATCTGCATAGTTAGATGGGCACCGCATCATAATTACCTGTGGCTATGCATCTAGACATTTGAACCATTAGGAGCCGTATCCGAGTATTAGATAAGGCGCTTTCGATGGTAAAGAGTCTCCTCTTCCGACCAGTCGGGCAGCTTTGAAAGATGACTATACGACGATCTTCTACCATCCAGCCAAGATGACCGTTGGAGGATGTTTTCCGCCCTCCGACCTTTCTTATGACGGGGATAGAGTACATCGGTGCAGCTTGATTTCGCGAAGTCGCGTGACGGGACCTCTACCGATCATTGATGCTTTGAACGTCGTCGAGCCGACGAGATTCAGGCTAGGTCCATGCATATGGGGTTCTAGGAAACTGCCTGTTCATGCTAGAAAAAGATTGAATCATTTTTAAATCATGCAATTTACTTATGTTATTCCTTGTCGAATTACATTAATTATGTTGTAACTTTTATAAGATCCTGATGTTCACTTACTAGGGGTGTTTGGAACCCAGATCCATCCTCTAATGATCGAGGGAAAGGCAAGTCGCACTAGTGAGACGATGACTTTAGATTGCCCTTATCTTCATTGTAGGAGTGATTTCTTTTGTGTATCTATTTTGTTTTATATACCGAACTTACATTTTTGTTCATGTATGGATTATGAAATACTTTTTGACATGTTCCTCGACTTGGATTTACGATACTGATTATATGACTGATTTTTTCCCTACTTATGTTCCATTTACTTTTTAATATTTAATTATATGTTTACCGAATTACGCACACACTTGAATTTAACATAATTTTAAAAAGAATAGACGAGCAGGTCTGGAACGTCTTTTAGGGTCGATGGTGTGACCAGACGCCTTAAGAGACAAGTTTTGGCCTATCAGATTACCGGTTCATGGTATGGGTGTTGACAATTTTTGTATCAGAGCCTAGGTTACTGGAAAGCCTAGGAATCAAAGGAAAATTGGAAAACTTGAATAATTTGATTCACGAGAACTTAGAAAAGTGGGAAACAAGAGTCGAGGACTATGTAGGGAAGAACTGAAAAAATTGTAGTCGATTGACTATATTGACGTACTATGTTAATTTTGAACGTATGTTATATATAATGGAAAAATATAATGCACTGACGCTTTGATCGTTATCTATGTGCAATTATGATACATTCTGCATCATGGATCTGAGTGGCTAAGATTCGTCAGCTCCACGAGAGACGGTGCCTTCTTCCTCTTCTAATGTCACTGACGATATCATATTTGTGATGCGTGATGTGATCGCGCGCTAGCAGACGTCCTTGGAGGCCTTCGGGCAACGGTTCGAAACTCTCGAGAGTCAAAGAGAGGCCGACTCCGCCTATATAAGAGGATTGACTGCGGTTGTAGCATGTCTTGTAGATCCGTTAGCAACTCGACCAGAGATTACGCTGCAAACACCTGCACAAGTTCCAGTGGTGCCAGTAGTAACAGTGATACAAACGAGTCCAATCGAGCCTATAGTAGTAGTACCTCTTCTACCCGCACCAGCGGAGATTCCAGCAGTATAACTGGCCGCGATTGAAAGCAAGGCAGTCAGGCTCGATCATTTTCAAAAGAGCTTTGACAGATGTAAGACTCTGAAGTTCTACGGAGATAGAGATGAGGAGAAGCAGAGAACTAGGTCCACAATCAGGAGGCATGGTAGACACGTTAGGGATATCACCATTGAGAGCGGTTAGGTATCTCATACTTAGTACAACTGTGGGAGATAGAGTTTACCATAATCTTGTATGCGAGAGGTGCGTGGTGACAGTTGAGAGTTACGATTTACCTATTGACCTTCAGGTAGTCGAGTTCCTCGAGTTTGACGCACATTTAGGTAAGGACTGGTTGGTAGCATACCACGCTCACGTAGACTACCACCATAAGGTAGTGATCTTTCATATTTCGAGACTTGTGAAGTTCGAGTCTCGAGGTGTGTCGACAACCGAGAGTAGTAATAGAGGCCGAGTAGCGGTGTACATAGAGATCGAGAATCATGCGTGACTTTACGAAGCTTCGGAATCAGGGAAAGGATTGAGGACATCTCGGTCATACGGTCACAATGACTCATCCCTGATCTTCGGTTGATGATAACCATACCTCAAATCAATCTTTGAGAAATATCTAGCACCCTTCAACTGATCAAGCAAATCGTCGATCCTGGGTAATGGGTATTTGTTCCTGATAGACAACCGGTTAAGTTTTCTATAATCAATGCACATGCATAGGGTTCCATCCTTTTTCTTCACAAAAAGAATTGGTGCTCCCCACGGTGATATACTAGGATGGATAAAACCCTCCTGTAATAATTCCTTAAGTTGGGTCCTCAATTCACATAATTCCTTCAATGCCATACGATATAGAGGAATAGATATAGGTTTGGTACCAGGAATAAGATCAATAATAAATTCAATGACACGTGGCGGTGGAATTCCAAGCAAGTCATATGGAAAGGCTTCCGAAAATTCACAAATCACGGGTATCTCACTAACCTTAAGTTCCAGACCATGTTCTCTAAATGTAACAAATCTCGCCATAACCACTAAGTCTCAAGGAGTAGCTTCCATTCCATGAGTTGCAAGTGGTGAAGGATTATACCTTTATAGACTATAATTTCAGAAAGGTTAGGGATCTGAAAGGCTACCCACTTATAGAAACAATCAATACCGACCTGGTATGATGATAACCAATCGATTCCTAGTAGTGCATCATACTCCAGAAACTCCATTACTCTCAGATTAATTGAGAGTTCATTCTCAACAATTTCGACTACACATCTTTCGCAGACCAGGTTAGGATATTGTGCTCAAAATCAACAACGTACTGGCTCTAATCGGTTTCAATTTCAACTCATCAACCATTGCGCTCGCAATAAAGGAAATTGTAGAACCAACATCAATCAAAACATGCATATCTCAACCACAAATGTTTAATATACCTCCATTAGCCTCCTTGTAACGGCCCGTTTTAACCAATCCCGATTAACTCGATAAATTACGGGTTAATATCGTAAGCTATGACCCACGTGGACGTCGTGAAAAAGTCTATGACACGCCTAATCGGGAAATATGTTATTTTTGTATGGCGAGTGTTTAATTATTTTATTATTATTTAATAGTTCGCGCCGCGTTAATTAAGAATTTTGCTTAGTCGCGTTGTGCGCGTGTAGTGACGAGAGTTTGCGACGTCGCGAGTGCGCGTAAGGCGGGTGTACGGGGTTGTATGGGATTGAGTTGTCACATCACACATCACATCAACCCATCCCTCATCATTTCACTTTGTCTTTTTCTTTCAAAAAAAAAAAAAAAAAAATATTATTTTCTCTTTTAAATCTAAGAAAGAAGAAAAGAAAAGAAGAGAAAGAAAGAGAGAGAGAACCAGAGAGAGGAAAGAGAGTGAAAAAGAGAGAGCAAGAGAGAGAGAGGGGGACGGTGGCGGTGAGAGCGGCTCCGGCGAGGGCGAGCCGGACGCGGACCAGCAGCGCCGGCGGTGTCGCGGCTCCAACAGTGGCGGAGAGGGATCCAGCAGTGGCGGCGAGGAGAGGCGCCAGCAGTGGCAGCAGCAGCCGGCCGCGGACAGCGGCTCGCGGCGACGCGAACGACCAGGCGAGGAGAGGCGGCAGCGGGGCGGCGCGGAGGCGGACGGCGGAGCCCACCAGCGACGGACGGCGGTTGGCAGCAGCGGCGAGGGAAGAGAGGAGAGAGGGAGAGAGAGAGAGAGCAGCGACGACGGTGGAAGATCGGGGCGGCAGCGATGTCGGTGCGGCGTCGGCGCCGACTGGCGGCAGCGGCGCGCGCGCCAGCAAGCGACTAGGCGGCGACGCGGCCGGCTGGCGGCGAAGCGGCAAGGCACAATGCGCAGCGGCGCAAGCGCGGCGCGCGTGGTGGCGCGTTGTCGGAACAATCGATCCCCCGGTATGGTTCGAAAAACGTGTAAAAAATTAAACTTTTGGAATAAAAAATTATTATCTCAAATTTTGGTCTCACATTATAAATTTACTTAATGTGACTCTAAAATAATAAAAAACTATATAATTTTACACCAAGGAATTAGGCTACCATAGTCGGGTGTCGGTACGCATCTCGAGGCGTGTGCGAAACGTTTCGAAGGCGGTTTGCGACTTTTTGAGGTAAGTAAACCCATGAGAAAATTAGTTAAAAATATTTTATGGCACTTACTTTATTTCGCATTTCAATTATTCCATTGTGCTATTTATTGCGATGATTTACTTGTTCATCCACTCCCGCGTGTGTATGTGTGTTTGTCGACGGGGTCAAGCATGGCACGGACTCACACCCCGGGGCTAGCTACCCCACGTTGTTCGAGTAATTGGCCATGTTATGGCTACGCGGTGACTATTCTCCGCGAAACCCGTAGGTTGAGAGATGTTTGACGTAGTCCTAAGTCTACGTCATGGGTTCCTATCGAGAGATGTTTGGATGGGGTTCTTCCGTCGTTCAATGGTTCCTCTCATTCGACCGTGAGATGTTTGGCGAGGTGGTCGTCAATGGTTCCTCTCGGTTTAGCTACGAAGATTCCGGATGTCGACCACTGGGTTCTCCGTCACGCTACACTCGTGTCCAAATTTGACTTCTCAACGACTTATTTTCATGCGATTTTCTTTATTCTTGTCCTTTATTTAAATTGCATGAATTGTAGCCGTTTCATTGGAATTCGTGAATATTAGCTAACGTTCTCTGGGATTTACTCACCTGGGATTTGTCATTGTTTTTGGTGACAAATCGCAGATCCTCGATCTCGACGAGCGAGGCGAGGCGTCTTAGGCGACTACGTCTAAGTTAGGAGAGCCGTCACTTTTTGCGTAAGTGGTTGTATGTATCTATTTACTTGTTTTATGAAATTTTTGGGAAGGATTTGCACACACCGATACATGTATATGCTCACCTTTTGTACTTTTGTTGCTCTTGATATACATGGTATCAAATGCCGGGTTTGCACAATATAGGGTTAATCATACCATGCAAACTTTTTATTTCTACCGTGTTTGCATATTTCAAAGACTTCCGCTTGATGTTTAATTTATAATAATTTAACAAATCGTGAACAACTTAACTTAGCCAATTTAATGTAAATATTGATAAAAACACTCATAAATACTAAGTTAAGGCGAATAAGATACGTATAAAGGGTTTAGGTCGCGGACGATTAAAATAAGTGTGCGGTGACGTGGCATGCTTGGTGACGTGTGTCAGCGACGTGGCGGTACCGGTTTGCCTTTGAGTTTGGGGTCACACGGTTGGTATCGAGCCTAGGTTCAAGCGAACCTAGGGGAAAATGTAATAAAACCGAATAAAACTTAACAACAAACATTAGATGTGGAAACCCGAAGACCTTGACTTAGAACTTTAGTTGGGAAGCGAACATGGGACGTGTAGTGCCAAGGCTTATACGTTATATATTTTTTGATTTGTAATAGTATATATGCGTATACGAGGCGATACGGACCTTCGCTATCGCAAATACGACATGACGGACAACCGACTCCACCTTCGGAGGATGGTGGACGACGAGTGGTACTACGCCTATCGCGACCGATCGATCGAGTGTACTTGATCGGATCGCGGCACACGATCGACGTTCGAGCGAGATGATGGCCTTGCTCCGTGCTTAGACACGCGCGATCGCGACGCTTACCGCCGCCATCACACCGAGCGTCACCGAGACGACGCACTCGCGCCGATCGTTCGTGGTATCGCACTAGTCGATCCACACGCGCTTATGGACTCGATACTACCACACCGACTACTACGCTGACAATGACACACCCCACAGAGATCACATTCGAGGCTATCATACCGAGCTACACACGCAAAGAGTTTGTGAGATTTCACGGGATATTTCACTTTGGAGGCGGGAGACCCCGAGGCAAATGCGAGATGGCTTTTTGCCACATGAGAAATTACATAATCTTCTGAGGATTTACAACAATATTCGCGTCATGATATATGGATATATGCTACGAGGAAAGGCGGGAGTTTGGTGGACCGCTCATACCGAGACTCATGGAGAGCCGACTACTTGGGCCGGTTTCGAGACAGTGTCTTTTATGACCAATACATACCGAGGAGATACGATTATGTCTACGACATGAGTTTTTGTGTCTTAGGCGGGGTAATCGCACAATGGTCCAATATATGGAGAGGTTTTGCTACCTATTGCGGTTGGTGGGGATTTGGCTTCTACGATCGCGATCGGTTCACTACTTTGGAGTTGGGCTTAGAGATGAGATTGCGAGCGCGTAGTATCGGGCGGAGCTCGTACACTGCAGAGATCTACGAGAGATACGAGAGGTCTTTAGCCCGATGAGACATATCTTCTCTTTCGGCACGGATGCCGTCCCACAACTGGCACCGGCATCGGGTCGATCGTCGAACACGAGTCAAGATACCCGAGGTTAGACTTGAGGATGTCCTAGTTGTAAGTGAGTTTCTCGATGTCTTTCCGGAGGATCTACCAGGATTTCCCCACACACAAAGATTTGAGTTCGTTATTGAGTTAGTACCGAGCACACAACCGATAGCTAGCAGACGAGCACTGATGTCACAGAAGGAGCTTGATGAGTTGAAGACTCAACTGGAAGACTTAGAGAAGAAGGGGTTTATACACTCGAGCACATCACCATGGGGAGCACCTGGTCGTGTTTGTGAAGAAGAAGGATAATAGCTTAAGGATGTGCATTGACTATAGGAAGTTGAACCAGTGATTGTACACGAAATCGTTACCCTTTGCCAAGGATCGACGATTTGTTGACCGGTTGGCCGAGCTCGTGTCTTCTCTAAGATCGACTTAAGATCGAGTTATCATCACTCAAGATTTGAGATGAAGACATACCTAAGACGCATTCAAGACCGATATATGGTTATTTGAGTTCGACGCGTGATGCGTTCGGATCGACGAATGCACCGGCCATGTTCATGGACTTGATGCACGAGTATTGAAGCCGTACTTGGATAAATTCGTCATAGTCTTCATTGACGACATTGATCTACGGAAGACTCACGAAGATCACATGCAACATCTCGTGCAGATATTGATGACGTTGAGAGAGCACAAATTATATGCTAAGTTCGGTAAGTGCGAGTTTTGGGTCGTCGAAGTCAAGTTCTTGGGACACGTGATCGGCGACAAATGTATATCGGTGGACCCGAGTAAAATTCATGTCTTCATCGATCGGCGACACACGAGACAAAGGACAGACGATATCGGGAGCTTCCTAAGGTTGGCGGGATACTATCGGCGATTTGTGAAGGACTTCTCGAAGATAGCCGCGCCGATGACTAAATTGATGAAGAAAGATGTACCCTTCATTTGGTCAAAGGAGTGCGAGGATGCATTTACACGATTGAACATGAGATTGACTACGCACCATTACTAGTGTTGCCGGTGCCGGGTAAGAGATTAACGGTTCATGCGATGCTTGCGGCACATAGGCTAGGTTGTGTACGATGCGGGGAGACAACGTAATCGCCTACCTATCCCAGACACAATTAAGGACCCATGAGAGAAATTATCCGGTGCACGACTTGGAGCTTGCGGTAGTCGTATTTACACCGAAGGTATGGAGATATTACCTCTACGGTGAGAGGTTCACATTATATACGAGATCATAAGAGTTTGAAATATTTATTCACTCGAAAGATCGAACATGAGACAACGACGTTGGCTAGAGTTGTTGAAGGACTACGACTTATCCATCGAATATCGGCACTGGGAAGGCAAATGTCGTAGCGAGATGCATTGAGCGAGAGAGACCAGATTCTCGAGACGGTTGCCGCCATATGATGCGCGAGTATGGTTTACTTGAGGCGGCGACAACACCGCGTTTGACGAGAGGTTCTGCTACGGCGACGCACGATTCGTGGACAGATTGGTGTACCGTCTATTTCTATTCCGCGAGTGTTGGAGTGTCAGAGGGCTGACGAGATGTACTCGAGATTCAGTGAGATGGCACGCAGTCCCGATCACCCAGATTGGAGCGAGTCTGTGGATCAGTGTTTGAGGCACCGAGGGAGGTTATGGATTCCAGCAGTGGCAGAGATACGCGATGGGATACTCCAGGAGGCTCACAGGTCCCGGTATACAGTGCATCCTGGCATGACCAAAATGTATCACGATATGCGACGATTATTTTGGTGGCCAGGGATGAAGGCGGACGTCGGCGCCTATGTTAGGGGTTGTGAGGTGTGCCAGCAGGTTAAGGCTGAGCACAAGAGGCCTTGAGGGTTATTGCGCCGATGCCCATCCCTCAGTGGAAATGGGAACACATTACGATGGATTTCGTTTGTGGATTACCGCAGACTTTACGGAAACACGATGCGATATGGGTGATCGTGGACAGGTTGACGAAGTAAGCTCATTTCCTACCAGTCTCTATGAAGTATAACTTCACACAGTTGAGCATATTATTCGAAAGAGAGATTGTGCGACTGCACGGAGTACCAGTTTCGATTGTTTCAGACCGAGACAGTCGTCTTACATCATCATTGTGGCAAGCTATGCGGAGCACTTTGGTACTAGATTACGCTTTAAGATCGCATTCCATCCTCGACGACGACGGACGATCGAGAGACTTATTCAAATCCTCGAGGACATGCTCGTAGGGCATGTGCGTTGCGATTTGGAGGGTCTGGGAGGAGTTTTGTCACTTGGTGAGCTTTGCCTACAACAATAGCTATCGTGCTAGTATCGTGATGCCACCATTCGAGGCGCTATACGGAGACCATGCGATCACCGACTTGTTGGGCGAGCCCGAGGATACAACAACAACCGTGGGGCTGAGATTGTTGTGGATCATACGAACAAGGCGATACCAATTCGTCAACGGTTGTAGGTCGCCGTCTCAAGACAGACAAAAGAAGTACGTTAATAAATACCGCGATGGGTGAGTTATGAAGTGGATGATTAGTCCTTTGAAGGTTTGTCCTTGAAGGGCCTCATTGGGGAGAGAGAGTCTACCGTGCGAAAGTGATACCCCACTTGTTCCAAGGTAAAGATCGAATTAAATCTGAATTTCGGGGCGAAATTCCTTTTAGTTGGGAAGATTGTAATGGCCCGTTTTAACCAATCCCGATTAATCGATAAATTACGGGTTAATATCATAAGCTATGACCCACTTGGACGTCGTGGAAAAGTCTATGACACGCCTAATCGGGGAAATATGTTATTTTTGTATGGCGAGTGTTTAATTATTTTATTATTATTTAATAGTTCGCACCGCGTTAATTAAGAATTTTGCTTAGTAGCGTTGTGCGCGTGTAGTGACGAGAGTGTGCGACGTCGCGAGTGCGGAGTGCGCGTAACACGGTGTACGGGGTTGTATGGGATTGAGTTGTCACATCACATCACACATCACATTACACATCACATCACATCAATCCCATCCCTCATCATTTCACTTTGTCTTTTTCTTTCAAAAAAAAAAAAAAAAAATTATTATTTTCTTTTTAAATCTAGGAAGAGAGAAAAAAAGAAGAGAAAGAAAGAGAAGAGAGAGAGAACCAGAGAGAAAAGAGAGTGAAAAAAAGAGAGCAAGAGAGAGAGAGAGAGGACGGTGGCGGTGAGAGCGGCTCCGGCGAGGCGAGCCGGACGCGGACCAGCAGCGCCGGCGGTGTCGCGGCTCCAACAGTGGCGGAGAGGGATCCAGCAGTGGCGGCGAGGAGAGGCGCCAGCAGTGGCAGCAGCAGGCGGTCGTGGACAGCGGCTCATAGCGCGCGAAGCGGCTCGCGGCGAGAGCGGCGGCGGCGCGGCGGCGGACGGAGGAGCCCACCAGCAACGGACGGCGGTTGGCAGCAGCGGCGAGGAAGAGAGGAGAGAGGGAGAGAGAGAGAGCAGCGACGACGTGGAAGATCGGGGCGGCAGCGATGCCGGTGCGGCGTAGGCGGCGATGCCGGCAGCGCGGCAGCGCGCCGCGGAATGGCGGTCGCGCCAGCAAGGCGGCGGCGGAGGCGGCGGCGACGCGCGCGCGGCAGCGGTGGTGGCGGCGGTGGGTGGCGCGCCGGCAGCGGCGTGGTCGCGCGTTCCCCAAACAATCGATCCCCGGTATGGTTCGAAAAACGTGCAAAAAATTAAACTTTTGGAATAAAAAATTATTATCTCAAATTTTGGTCTAATATTATAAATTTACTTAATGTGACTCTAAAATAATAAAAACTATATAATTTGACACCAATGAATTAGGCTACCATAGTCGGGTTTCGGGTACGCATCTCGAGGCGTGTGCGAAACGTTTCGAATGCGGTTACGACTTGTTTGAGGTAAGTAAACCCACGAGAAAATTAGTTAAAATTATTTTATGACACTTACTTTATTTCGCATTTCAATTATTCCATTGTGCTACTTATTGCCGATCATTTACGTTCATCAACTCCCACGTGTGTATGTGTGTTTGTCGACGGGGTCGGGCATGGCACGGACTCACACCCCGGGGCTAGCTACCCCACGCTGTTCGAGTAATTGCCCATGTTATGGCTACGCGGTGACTATTCTCCATGAAACCCGTAGGTTGAGAGATGTTTGACGTAACCCTAAGTCTAAGTAATGGGTTCCTCTCGAGAGATGTTTGGATGGGGTTCTACCGTTCAATGGTTCCTCTCATTCGACCGTGAGATGTTTGGCGAGGTGTTCGTCAATGGTTCCTCTCGGTTTAGCTAAGAAGATTCCGGATGTCGACCAGGGTTCTCTCACACACGCTACACTCGTGTCCAAATTTGACTTCTCAACGACTTATTTACATGCAATTTTCTTTATTCTTGTCCTTTATTTAAATTGCATGAACTGTAGCCGTTTCATTGGAATTCGTGAATATTAGCTAACGTTCTCTGGGATTTACTCACCTGGGATTTGTCATTGTTTTTGGTGACAAATCGCAGATCCTGCGACGAGCCGAGGCAAGGGCGTCTTAGGCGACTACGTCTAAGTTAGGAGAGCCGTCACTTTTTGCGTAAGTGGTTGTATGTATCTATTTACTGTTTTATGAAATTTTTGGGAAGGACTTGCACACCTGATACATGTATATGCTCACCTTTTGTACTTTTGTTGCTCTTGATATACATGGTATCAAATGCCGGGTTTCCACACTATAGGGTTAATCATACCATGCAAACTTTTTATTTCTACCGTGTTTGCATATTTCAAAGACTTCCGCTTGATGTTTAATTTATAATAATTTAACAAATCGTGAACAACTTAACTTAGCCAATTTAATGTAAATATTGATAAAAACACTCATAAATACTAAGTTAAGGCGAATAAGATACGTACAAGGGTTTAGGTCGCGACGCTTAAAATAAGTGTACGGTGACGTGGCATGCTTGGTGACGTGTCCGCGACGTGGCGGTACCGGTTTGCCTTTGGAGTTTGGGGCCGTCACACTCCTATTAGCCTTTAGGTTCGCCTCAATCACTACATGAGTCTGCCCTCGTGTTGGCTGTGCTGTACTGCTTACGGATGTGGTAGCATAAACCATTCTCTCTTAATATGCCCAACCTGCCCACACCGATAACATATCGTGGAAGCCCACTGAGAAAAATCATTGGCCTGTAAAGCCTGCACATATCCACTCGGTTTCTGTGATCACTATGCCCTTAAGACTGAGGTGGTGGCAAAGGTGGTTTGGCTACTAAAGCCTGAGAAACTAGTGGAACCGGTGCACTAACAATTGTCATCCCTGCAGACTCTGACTCGTGGTTACTCTAGCTACACTCCTTTGCCTCTTCCTTAGACCAAAAAAGCAAATTTATGGGTTCTCTGACTCTCAGGGAATGTGGTAATGGTGGTGGTGTAAGTCCTGCTCCGGAGGATCTTGCTAGTATGGTTGATTCCATCTCCATCGCATTATCGAATATAAAAGCATAACTAGTGCGATGATGAGAGGAAACCACAATTCAAATCTCATAATTCAGCCCACCAAGAAACAAATCTATTTTGTTCTCCTCTAACTCCACCATCTCTGTAGCGAATTCACTCAAGTCTGTGAACCTCCACTCATATTCACATAAAGACCTGGCTCCTTGTTTCAACTAATAAACTCAGTCTTCTTCCAGTTCCTGAATGATTTCGAGAAATATTGTCTGTAAAATAGGGTCCTAAACTATGGCCAAATGGTGACAGTCTTCCCCTCTCTCTAAGAATTCCACCATTTTCACGCAGAATCAATCAACAAAAATGCGACCAGTTTGACCTTAAACCAATCCTCAACATCCATAACAACATATCATTGCTCCATCTCCAATATCCAGGTCACAGCTACCTTCCTCCATCGTGCCATTAGACATCATAATGTCATATTTCATAAAATCCTTACGGGTTCGTTAAAATGCAGCCTTCTCAGAATCCACTAGGACCACGGCAGCTGTATCCGGCACCTGAACATGTGCTAAAAGTGGTTGAGCTAAGGCACTATGTCTCGGCTCATCCCTTAACTATGATAACTAGGTTGTGCCTCAAGTCGCTGTATTGATGGTCCCATTTGAGCCATCAACATAGCCATAAGTTTCGCCTGAGACTCCATAAGTTCCATCATTTACTGCTCTATTCTAGATTTCCATTGATCCTCAGTTTCCCTGTTACCCTGAGATGCAGGCCTCTACAAACCCTCTTCTTGATTTGCCATTAGATTCTGAAGTCAAAGAAGAGATAAGATCATTAAGGTAACATTCAGAGAAGACAAGGAAATCATATCTATACAGTAAATAACAATAAGTGCAGCAAATAACGAATAATAATGTTTTCATTTTCATTTTTCCCCTAAAACACGATGAATACCGTTTATTAAGCTTATTCATAACTCGAGACAACTCTTAGAGTGAGTAAACTTAGGTTCCGGTACTAAGGAATATGCTATCACTTGTTTCGAAAGCCATTCTAAAGTGAAATTGAGGTTAGTGCCTTGTATATGATACCAAAAATGTATCAGAGTTACCACTTAATTTGAAAGTGATAAACGTTAGGCTCTGATACCAAGCTGTAGCATCCAAATCCTGATTAGGGCAATACTCGGCTTGAAACCCTAATTAAGTTATGGTAGCCCATCCATACTTAACTAGAGCTAGCAGCCTCTCCGCCTGTACCTGATAAACTCAACCTGCATATCGATATCGAATAAATAATTCAAAATATATGTAGCAAAAAATAAAAACTTTTTCGATAACTAAACGATATGCATAAATATAGAGTTTATCAAAATCCAAAACTCGATTATAAACTTCCCCAACCCCGTTCATATACAACAAAATAACTCAAACAATGTATATATATACATGAAGACTCATTACATCGTAGAGAAGAAATTAAGACTCTTAAATCTTCTATTTTCCCTTCGCTGAAACACTAGGTTGAGAACCTGAAATATTAAATTTTGGGTGAGCGCTACAACTTGTTTAGTAAGGATTCACAAAGCCATCAACATTCCATATAATAATCAAGAACATTATGCAATAACACTATGCACCAATGTTAACTAACGGGATTATGAAAATCATATAATTCAATAAATAACAGATGCAAGTCAAACCGTCAATGACTATTACACTGTTATTCTCATTTTATTTGTAAACTTAGGGTCGATTACCTATTGACAACATACGATTGCTAGACCAACACATTTGCCGATGTGCTGTCTAGCCAATCCAGTAATGTCCAATGGTTCTATCCTAAACCTTTTAGTGAATATGTAACCCACACAACCATCTAACTGAGTAAGAGTTACATATAGGCCAGAAGATCAAGCCCTCATCCTGTATAACCAAGTCTCGGTTCCAGGAATTACTCTCGTGGATCACATTAGACACCGTTTTCCGTTTAGTAAAAACATCACAGTGTACATAGTCCTCCATTCAGTCCATAAACTATATGAAATACATATACTAACATATCCAGGCAACATTGATAAATAAGTGAATCCATACTTACCTCGGCTTAGATTTCGGTTACCAAATTCCTAACTTTTCGAGTTACTCACGCTTTCCCGGTGATCCAAAACCTCACGAACCATTTATGGTTAGTATAAGCATAATACCTTATGTTTAAAACTTATATGTCAGTCCCTAAGACCTTAAGAAATTTTAACCAAATTGCAGCAAAGTTGTTGTTTTCTAAGGTGGGAGCGCGTTCCCTCACTGGGTGGGGCGATGTCCACTAATTGGGCTCGTCCCAATTTGATGAAGGGAGTGCGCTCCTCTGCTAGGTGGAACATGCTCCACCCTGCACTGTCTCGACATTGAGCAGGGCGGCAGCCACTGTCAAATCCACAAACCATCAAACAACAGTTAACACTCCCTAAATACAACATGGAGGACCTCTAATGAGGTACAAATCCATTCACAATCAATAACAACAAGAATTCATGGAGAAATCATTACTAACTATCAAATTCAACTTAAACTTAAAAAACAAACTCACCAATAGTGATGATCTCTGATTTCCAGTTGTTTGATCTCCTTTGTTCATGTTGAATTCACTCCTGAACCTACCCCTCAAAACCTTCAGCTGCTCTTCTTTCTTGCTCTCTCGATCAATTTGTGAGGATAAGTTTGAATGTTTAAATTTTAATATATGATTTTTTCTTGAGATACGCATGTGGACACCATCAACACTTACGCTCATCTCGAGGCGGTCCAATAATCCATATAATTCAAACCAAACTTATAGTTTTATTATATACATTTATATATATCAATAATATATAATTATATATACGCCTTATGTATTTTCTCACCAACAAATTCACCGGACATGCCTACGAGTATTCTCAAGTATGCACATTCATTTCACGACCCCCTCGTCAAACTTGATGTACCGGCTATTTATTGTTTAATTATTTATTTTATGATTATAGGCTTGTATATAATTTCTCTTTTATACTACAACCTATAAAATTCATTAATCATTCCAAAACAAAAACACGCACACGCTAATCGAGGTACGCCGAACGTAACTACGAGCTTAACTCGGGTTAATTAGGATTTGAATTAACACTAATCACCATTTTAAGGTAACATAAATGTCATTCTCTCTAGTACTCCATCTTTTTTCTGCCAATCTCCCCTACATTCCTTTAAGCCGATTCTGATTCTTCTGCTGGTGCAACTTCCTTTTGGTTACCTATGTCACTTTCCAAGTGTTTGGCATCCCTTTAGTGTCCATCAATTTGCTTCCTTATGTCATTTGTTGTATCTTTTGGTTGCACTGGATCATTAGTTATTCTTCTACTTCTTAATTGGACTGCATGTGCGTTCTCCATAGGATTAGTGCTTGTGTTACTCATTCTTTCCTTGAATTCAAAGCAATGACTAACTGACAAATCTGTCTCTCCATGTTCTTGATGAATTGTGATCTCTCATTGTCCATTCTCTTTAGAGCTTGCTTCACATTTTATATCTTTTTTTCATGCTTCCTATGGTGTTCCTTATTGCTCATGTTGATGGCGTGCAAGAATTTTTCAATTGACTTCAATGAAGTCATCTCTTCGCTCTGCCCTAACTTCCCTTGTTGGACTGGTTGATTAAAGATTGGAGGCAACTTTAATGCATTATCAAGATTTCCATATGAGAAGTAGGGATTGTTGTATCCTTAATGAAAACTTTGAAGAGCCATTCCTCTCGCCCTTAAGTTGTTAGCTCTAGTTGTTCATGAAATTGATCTCCTCAAGCTCTATTCCTTGCTGCATGTCCATTATATTAACCACCATGACTTGGTGATTAACGGGTTGTATAGCTTGCACTTGTGGACTTTGTTGTCCCATTTGAAGCTTCGCCATTTGACTGCTCAGGTTGGATAAATGTGCCATAATTGGTGCTTGCGAATCAATCTCATATACGCCTGTTGGTTTCACTGTGGAACGAGTACCGGTTGTAGAGTTCTGGAACATAAGATCTATGATATCTAATGCTCCATCATCATCCTTGGTTAGTAAAAACCACCTGTTGCAGTATCTACTAGTGTTCTAGTGATGTGATTCATCTCATAGTAGAAAATCTGTAGCTGTGCCCATTTCACGTATCCATGTCCTGGGCATCTTCGCAACATCTCCTTGAATCTTTCCCAAGCCTCGCCAAGAAACTCAACATCTTCCTACTAGAATTGATTGATTTCCCGTTTCCTTTCATTGATTTTCACTAGATGAAAGAACTTGTCTAGAAATCTTTTTATTGAATTTCGCCCGTGAAGTCATACTCCCTACATTCGGTCCTTGGAACATGATTTGGCTTTTCCGCCCAATGAGAATGGAAAAAGTCTCATCCTAATCACTTCCTTTGTAACTCTGGTAATGTGCATGATGTCGCACTTCTCCAAGAAATTCTCTACATGTGCAATTGGATCTTCATTCGCTAGCCTGTTGAACAAGCTATTTCGCACCATGTAGATTATAGACGGTCTCAGTTCGAACTCGGTGGTGTTGGCAGGAAGCCTCATCACTCCGTTGTAAGTCTCTCGAAGGCTTGAAGTAGTCACAAAGACATCTCGGTCCCCGCATTCTATCTTGCACTACCAGATCACTTTCGGGTTGGTTATTCCTTCGGCCATGTTGTTAGTTTTGCGCTTGATCCTCTGCCATCTTGATTCCTTTCTTTTTCTTTGTTTTGTTTTGTTATATGTCAATCTCTGAGTCGTAAGGCACTAAGTCCTTCTCTCCTTTACTACGCATGCACTAATTATCCCCGAAAAGAAAATACAAAAGATTAAGTGTAGATTTTCAAACTTAAAACTTAAACACTTTTTTTATTTTTTTTATAAACTTAGAAAGTAAATTACTTAAAATAAAACCTTAACAATTTTGTAAACTAACTAGACTATAGTTGCTACTTATCCGCGGCAACGCCGCCAAAAACTTAATTGTGATCGCAAGAATAACGTCTCGATTGTAGTAATAATGTGATCAACTAATATTTATTACAGATATCGTCTTCAGGGAAATGTGTATTGCACTCAATGCACTTAGTCAAATTTACTCTATTGCTAAGAAAAATCTCTTTTTAATTGGTTTTGAAACTAAATTATTCTAGTCTAATAAAACAATGAAAATACTTGTACTCTTATATTAAGAATATCTTACTTCACAACTTCACATAAATAATGAATAATTATGTTTTTCAACTCACTTCATTTATCTTCATTATGTGTGTGCAATGCTTAATTAAAATAAACAGATTTCATTCAAATCCACTTCAACCCACTATCGTGATGGAAAATTATCTAATGTGCAAATGAGAACACCACCTATGGGTGTGAATAACGTAAATTCCACATTCCTTTAAGTTCCAAATCTTTAGATTCATAACTAATCAAATTTACTATTTGTGTCTCCCTAATCAATAACTATCGATCGATGTTATATATTTTACAGTTGAATCGTTCGTATTCAACTTAAAAGCTCCATTGGTCATAGTAACTCCTAAAACCTCTAATCAACAAACACGTGATCAAGATGTTCGTAGCATTACATCTAGAATCAATACAAATTCTAACCATTGCACTTTTTAACTTTATAATTCATTTATAACTATTTTAGCGTGACATTTATACCGTAGGATCCATTGATCCTAAGATTAATGAACTACTTACACATCATTGAAATAAACATACACATCATGGTATTCATTATAATCAAAGATTAAACGAAATAACTTCAATTAAATTAAGAAAACAATATCGAATAACCACACGTGAGTCTTCAATGTATTCTCCTCCAAACATTTCTTAATACTCAAAAACAAACTAAACTAGGCAAATTTGAGATAACATATGCTAATGTATGGTATTGTATATGTTTACCACATTATAATACATATTTATATCCCTAAGAAACTTTAGAAAACAATTAGAAACCCTAATAGGAAATTTCAAACGAACTAGAAATCTAAGCTTTCTATTTTCTACGTCTCGGTGTTGCCCATAAGTGATCCGGCGTTGTATGTGTAAAGCCACGACGTCGCCACAACTTTGGCCTTTTTGTGTCCATTTTCCTCACTCAGTATGCTCGGTGCCTTATGTAGTCCACCCCGGCGTTGTCCCTTATGTACCTACGACAATGCTTCTACACTGGCACTGCTAACCCACTTTTCTTCTCCTCTGTTCTTCTTAATGTCTTGCCCACGCTGTGTATACTCATCCCACGATGTTAAGCCTATTTTCTACGACGTAAATCATGGTTTTTTTCATTTTATCTTCGTTTCATCATGAAATCACTCATTTTTCTTTTTTATATCTTGTATACCTGAAAATACATAAATACCGTCATTTAGATATCATTCTAGGATATTTATATCAAATATAGTACTAAACTAATGCTATATATAAGTTTAAATAATCACTTATCACTTATTACCCCCAGACAGACGGACGGACAGTAAGAGAGGCTAATCAAGGTTCTGGAGGACATGCTACGAGCTTGTGTACTCAAGTTCGGAGGTCATTGGGAGGAGTATTTACACCTGTGTGAATTTTCTTACAATAATAGTTATTAGTCGAGCATCGGGATGGCGTCGTTTAAAAGTATTATACGCAAACCGTGCAGGACACCATAATGTTGGGCAGAGGTGGCTGATACAGTGGCAATTGGGCCAGAGGTGGTACATGATCACACAGAGAAAGTGTGACTGATTCGTCAGAGATTACATACAATACAGGATCGACAAGAGAAATATGTCAATCCGAAGCGTCGAGCAGTTGAGTTCAAGAAGGGGGAATTCACATACCTAAAAATATCGCCTATAAGGGGACACCAAAGATTTGGAATCAAGGGAAAGCTCACTCCGCGATGCATGGGTCCGTGTGAGATTACAAAGAGATTTGGGAAGGTTGCCTATCAGTTAGCACAACCTCCGCAGATGTCAGGAGTCCACCCAATATTTCACATTTCTATGTTGAAGAGATTTGAGGGTATGACATGAGAGATTATGAACTGGGACAGGTTGATTGTCAGACTAGACATGACGTACGAGGAACAACCAATTGAGATTTTTGATCGGAAGGTTCAGACCTTGAGACACGGAGAGATTCCCCTTGTGAAGGTCAAGTGGCAGTTCCACAACAACCAGGAGTTCACGTGGAAGTGCGAGACCTGCATGCGAGAGCACTTTCCCAAGTTGTTTGATTTAGGTACAATTTAAATTTCGAGAACGAAAACCCCTGAATTAGGAAAATTAAGACATCTCATCACCAACCAGATCGGACTCACCCCAATCTAATCGGATCGGAGGCCCGAACCCGGTTCGATCGGGTGACGTGGTCGTGCTTAGCAGTAATATATCATAAGTAATAAAATAATATTTTTGGTGTGCGTGTAATATTTAATAAATAATTAAATAATTATAAATACACACATGACAAAAGGCAAGGCGAGGCGTGAGTTTTGCCTCAGGATACGCATTGAGCGAAAATACATTAGTTAGGCTAGTATCATGATGTATTATTAACTTGATTTAATTTGGCCTAAGTGGTGTATTAAATTAGATTAATATGTCTATAGTTTGATTGTAAATAAAGTGAAATTCAATGGCAACTTTTAAATTTGTGGAATTAAACTTCCATATAATTAATTTAAAAAGGCATGAAAAAAATTAGAAATGTCTTATGACATGTGTAGGTGGACCAATAGGAAATAAGGTGCATGTTAGGTGTCATGCAAAAAAAGACAAGTGGTAGTTTGATTTTGACTTAGTGGGATGTGATGGCTTAAATGTGAATCTTTGATTCACCTAAATATTTGTGAGGGGTGAAATTTAAAGTCAAGGACTATATAAGTTTAATGGTATCTTGTTCAACACGCAAAAAAAACTTCAACACCATTATAGAGCTTGTGAGAAAAATAGGAGATAAAAAAAGTTATAGAAAGTAAGAAGATTGATGCTAGAGAGTATAAATCTAACTTAGTGGAGCTCATAGAATGAAAGGAGACAACTCTATTAAAGCTTTTGGTATGTTTTCTTCATTAAATCTTTACAAAAATGTTCCAAGCTGTTGGTATTAATGAGTTTTAGTAAATGTAGGTTCATAAGAGTAGATTGACCATTAATTAGTGAAAATCCCCTTGTTGGGATCGTCGTGGAGATTTTTATGATTGTTAAGTTGTGTTATGTGAAGAAGAAGAGGAATAGTAACTTTACTTAATGGTGATTGGATATTTGTTGCATGGAATTTAAGTATAAATGATTGCATGATGATTTTGGAACTCATTGGAGTTGTTTTTAAGCCAAATAGACCAAGTTTGAAGTGATTTAAAAATTCTTTGACTCAAAAATCAAAAGCTTTAGAGTTGCATAAAATTCGTTTTGTGCAGTTTGAGCAAACTCAAAAGAAAATAAATTTCTAATGTGCTCGATGATATTAAGAATGTTATAAGTTTTGAGCTTGTTCAATAGAAATAAGATTGTTATGAATTTTTGAGCTTGCTTATTTAGATTAAGACTGTTTGACTTAGTTTGAGTTTGCTAAAAGTTTAAATGTTAATATTTTAAAGCATGTTGAATGTTATAATTTAGAGCATACTAAATGTTATAATTGAGCAGACTTAAAGATAGCTTGAAGTAACCTCAATAAAAGCAGTTAGCTAAACTATAATTACTCACAAGTATTCAAATAAGATCCTAACAAACCTAAACTAACACAAAACGATACCAGGAACTGAGAGAATTAGTGTCGGGTATTGGACGCGTGGTTTGAGGTGAGTGGTTGCCTAAACGCATGGTGTCGTGACAGTAAAAGTTAAAAATTTCATAAAAAATTTTGAGGTTTTCTCGAGATACGTGAACAGGCTTCCAGGGATTTTGAGACCTCGATTTACGCACTAACGGCGGGGTATGTGGCTAGGGCTCGACGATGACTTGGCGGGGACATCGGCAGGCACCACGAGGTACAAGACGCACAATCGGGCTTCGACACGCAACACGCAAGGTTTGGTAAAACTAAGAATTTATAAACCTTACTAAGCATCATATGAAAACTACATAGTTAGATGTGCACTGCATCATAATTCCTGTGGCCATGCATCTAGACATTTGGACCATTAGGAGCCATCTCTGAGTATTCGGGCACCTTCGACGGCGATAGGTCTCCCTCTGTGCCCAGTCCGGCAGCTTCGAGGGATGACTATACGATGACCTTCTACCCTCTAGCAAGTACGACAGTCGGAGGATGTTTTTCGCCCTTCGGACTTTCCTATGACGGGATTAGTATGTCGGTGTCGCTCTAGTTCACCAAGTCCCGTGATGGGACCTCCCCTTATCGTTGATGTTGAACGCCGGCGAGCCGACGGGATTCAGGCTAGGTCCATGCATATGCGGTTAGAGGGAACCGTCTGTGATTAAATCATGTTTAATTCATGCAATTTACTTATATTTTTTTCTTGTTGAATTACATTATGTTGTAACTTTTATAAAACTCTGCTATTCACTTACTGGGGGCCTTTAGAACCCAGACCAATTCTCCAGTGATCGAGGGAATGGCAATGCGCACCAGTGAGACGACATCTTCAGACTGCCCTAATCTTCCCTATAGGAGTGATATCTTTTGTGTATCTTCTTTGTTTTATATATCTAACTTACATTTTTGTACATGTATGGATTATGTGATACCTTTGGACATGTTCCTTGACATGGATTTACGGTACTGAGGATATGAAAGGCGTTTTCTACACTTAGGTTCCCGTTTACTTTCCGGTATTTTATTATATGTTCATCGAATTCCGCACATACTTGAATTTAACTTCATTGTAAAAAGAATGGACGAGCATGTCTGAAGCATCTTTTGGGGTTGTTGGTGTGACCAGACACCTCAAGAGACGGTTCGGCCGTTCAGACCGTTGGTTCGCGGCACGGGTGCTAACACAATGGCTCTCCTTTGCTCCATCTAAATCCACTAACTTCATCATGCTAACTGTCACGGGGCTATTAAGTGATGAGTTTACCCTAAGGAAAATTTTCTCGTTTAACCCAACCCGTGGTGCCTTAGGGCCACCTTAGTTCAGCACTACCAATACTTAAAGTAAATGAACAGCAAACAATGGCACCAAGGAAACGTTTTACTAAGCTCTCAATGAGAATACAACACTGGTACTATATGCTTCCCAAAGCCTAGAGCCCATGGCTTTATAGATCAGCCAACAAGTAGTTACATAACCGTCAAGGACACATGTCCTGATTACATTGATTTGTAGACTAAGTAAAACTCCACTCCTTGTGGTAAAGGCAGTTACTCAACTGCCTTATTCCCTTGCTGCCACCTGGTTCCACAACCGCCACAACTGCTTGGTCAATTACCACATGCTCCACGTGTTCGAGACATTCTCGGACGTGCCTTGGTCATGCCACGACCATGACCAAGGTAGTTACCCAACCGCCTGGAACCACCTTGACTTGATCCATCCGTGCCTCAAGGTGACTTGGTCCATGTTTCGCTTAGGGACAGGGACTGCTCGGTGGTGCCTAGCTGAGCCTAGGCACCCTGGGTGTTAGCCGGGGCTCGGTCGAGTCCCACCAGCTCGGAGTAGCTCGAACCATGGGTCCGTGGGTCTTGCCTTGGCATGGTTGCCCAAGGCATGCTCGAGGGTCTACCTTGCTTCTATGTCCATGCCGCCCCTAGGAGAGGACACACCCTATTTTATAGTAGATGTTAAGTCGTTCCCCAAACTCCAATAGGAAACATCAAGAAATGAGACCAATCGTACCTTGACTTGGTCGAAGCCCAAGTCAAGCTTGGTCAACACTTGCCAAGGTATGCCTTGTTTGTGCCAAGGCGCGACTTTGCACATGCCAATGCGCGACCTTGCACATGCCAAGGCGCGACCTTGCTCGTGCCAAAGGAATCTGCCAAGGTGTTGCCTTGCTCATGCCCAACTCGTGCCAAGGCGAGGCCTTGCTCATGCCAAAGGAATCTCGCAAGAGCGTGACCTTGCTCATGCCAAGGGAACCCGCCAATGCGCGACCTTGCTCGTGCCAAGGGAATGCGCTAAGGCACGTGCCAAGGCACAACCTCGTCTCGTGCCCGGGCACCGTGCCTAGGCGGCGCCAATGCGCGACCTCTTCCACGCCCGTGCGCCGCCTCATCCATCCCGCAAGCAAGCCTCATGGAACCATCCGAGTCCTCTCGAAACTCGGCTATTTGCTAGGTTTCTCATTTGCCTAGCCCAGCCTATCTTGCTATTGAGGGGGCTAACAAACATCTCCCGACGAAATGTGTGATACCCTCATCGAATCGCTTTCGGTTCTTTGCCGCCGCTTCGGTAGTTTGCTATCTCCTTCTCAAACCGCCATAGAGTAGTGTCTCGCTACCAAGTAGGTTCATTAACATCAACCCACTTAATCGGTACGGATCTTAGACCGAAGGGTAAAACAGGTTGATAGGCAAGTCTATCTTGAAGGTGCTAGTCAAGTGGCAGTTTCATGGTGATTCGGAACTCACTTGGGAGCGGGAAGACCATATGCGTGATAAATTCCCGTACCTTTTCGAGTCAAGTATAACCTTAACTTAAATTTAATCTCGAGGACGAGATTTCCATTAGTTGGGAAGATTTGTTACATCCTGAATTTCTAATCTGAGTTTAATCCCTTAATTAGGATCAGCGACTCGCGACGTGGGATCAACATCGAGATACGTGCATTGACCGAGGAAAGGTGGCCGAGGTATATGTTAGATTTGTCGTGATGTATGCCTAGTGTATTATATATGTGTAGGCTATTAAGTCACTCCTACTTGTGTTTAAGTGTCGAGACGTGAATGGGGACGCGTCTCGAGATGCTTGCCATCGTGGGACCAGGGTATAGAGTGATGTGGTAAGTCTATTTAAGCTTACTGTAGCTTATATAGTAACATTAATGTGGCTAACATTGGTTTTATATTAAATGTAACCAAGGTTATCATTTTAAAACAATAGCCATTTGATGAATCTTGAGATACGTGTTGGCACATCAAGAGACAAATTGAGTTTCATATTATTTTAGTTGGATTGATGTAGTGGAGAGCTAGTGGAACATGTGTTAATTTGTAGATCATTAGATTATTCTCGAGATACGTATGTATATTAAGATCAATGGCTATCAATCAATCTTATCTTCATACATAAGATTGGAATGATCAACACATGCAACCAAACCATTTCATTTGAAAAACTTAGGAGAGAAGTAAAATTGCTAGGAGAACTTGGAGAAGAAAGATCAACAAGAATTTGGAGAAATCTGTGGGGTTTGGTAAAGAATTGATCAAGTTAGGTGTGGTCCATCAACTAGGTATTTCTACTACACCACTAGCTTAGCTTAATTTGATGAAATCATGAAATAAATGATGTATGGCTGTTTTTATTTTGTTGTTGATGTCTTAGGTCTCTAGAAGTGTAGAATAGAGAACCCAAGGTGTTGGGGTGGCTTATGTGTGGAGAAATCCCATAATTCAAAGTGTGGAATTCTGGATTTTCCTGCACAGCGCTCCGTACGATCAACTAGCAGGTTAACTTTGTATAGCACGCTAGATAAACTTGGTAGCGCGCTAATGAGGACGTTAGCGCTAGACCAATCACCCTGGGCACTAAGTGCTCTGATAGACCAAAAACCTGAATTTCTTAACTTAAAGTTAAATAATATAAACAATTCAAATACCCTAACTAAAGGTCTAAACACACTCAAAAACATGTTAAATGATATCAAGAACCTAGGAGAAGGTCTCGGGGGTTCGGATACGAGTTTTGAGGTGTCGGGTGATAGGATTAGCTAAGAGATTTATGTGGATTGTAAGTAAACTGATTGAGATATTTATTTACATTTCATTCCTATTTTATCATTCAATTCCAGTCATTTGGACAGATTTGCCTATTGTAATCAAAATACCATGACTTGCTTCCCTTCTCATTTCATGTGTTTGATATCATAATATCAGTTTTTGATAAAATAGTTTCATTGACTCTAACCTTGTGTTATGTCATTCTTGATTGTTGATACACTTAGTCAAAGGAAAAGCATGCTATTAGGTAGGTGTTACATTGTGTTGTAAATCTATTTTTCATTGTGCATTAGATATGCAATTACTTTGTTGGATTCTTAAACCACGTTATATCTTGAAATATGAAAATAGTTCTTGTATCTACAACCACGATATGATAGAGGTGTTGCGACACACGGGATCACTTAGACTTTCGAGGATCTCTCCACTAACTTGGTAACATCACGGGGTATGGGACCCGGGGTTGTTGCCAAGTATACATCGCATGTGATTGGCACTTAGGATTAATTATAAAGGCGTAGAGCTCAGCTTTAACCTTCACAGAGATGCAGAGCTCAGCTCCATCCTTATATAGTGGAAAAGGCATTGTGATAGGACTCATGGCCGACCAGCCCTAGATCATTACTACTTAGCCAAGTGTCAGTTTCATATTGTTTACCTACAATATCTTTTAACATGATTTCTTTTCAATATAGTTGCATTATTATTCTTTCAGATACTTGTTGTATATTTAGAAATGCGAAGAAATATCTCTCAATGTTACTTTCTACTTTCCTGTACTCATCGTCCTTTTCATGACGGTGGATGCAGATTCATTGAGTAGCAGACCAGGAAAGGAGAAGATCGACGACTACCTCTGAGCCACTAGAGTGATGCTACACTAGATTTTGTAGGTTTTTGATTTTATTGTTTGACTTTTATATGTCCTCCATATACTTTTGGGGTTGTATATATTGTGGGTTGAGATACATTACCCTGACCATATACATGATGATATATTTATTGTCGTTTCATTATATATATATATATATATATATATATATGCATGTGATCTTGATTTGATAGTTTCCCACAAATCTTAGGTATCATGTTAGAAGCTTCTGCTAATTTGTTAAGATTTTCGTTGAATAAACTTTAAATTAGTAAATTTTAATTAACTCTGATTGATTAATTGACATAAGATATAAGACACTTATTTGAATAGTTAAAGTGTAAGTAGAATGATTTTTGAAAGATTGACTAATTCCTTATTAAGTCCTACGTGGTGAGGTTAGGGTTTAATGATGGGATTAGGCTGGGCAGTGCCCTAATATGAGAAGGGGTCATCACACTAGCGCAGTGGCAGCGTCGTGGGCCAAAGAGGATGGCGTCGGGGATGTCTGCACAGGGCGCCGAGTCTATTGTGAAGGGAAAATGCATGCAAAGTTTCTGAAGTTGTAACAATGTTGTGGCTTTGCACACACAACACCGGATCCCTTATGGACAGTGCCGAGATGTAAAAAAATAAAGTTTGAGTTCTATTTCATGTGGAATTATATATTTGGGTTTCTAATTGTTTTCTAAAGTGTCTTAACAGTATAAATAGGTATTAGAACATGGTAAACTCACCAATGGTCGTTAAAAGTAACCAATTATCATATTTTAACCTACTTTTACTTTGTTCTTGAGTATTAAGAAGATTCGTGGAAGAGAACACATTGAAGACTCACGTGTGATTTTTTCGGTATTGTTTTCTTTGATTTAATTGAGAGTATTTTGTTTAATTTTTTATTTCAATGAATACCATTATGTGCATGTTTATTTCAATGATATGTGAGTAGTTCTTTAATCTTAGGGATTAATGGATCATATGGTATGAATGCTATGATAAAGTAGTTTGAATAGATTATAATGAGTAAAAAGTGCAATGGTTAGAATTTGTATTGAATCTATTCGTAATGCTATAAACATCTCGATCACGTGTTTGTTGATTATAGGTTGTAGGAGTTACCATGGCCATTGGAGCTTTTAAGCCTTATATGGGCGATACAACCGTAAAATACATAACATCGATAGATAGTTATTGATTAAGGATGCATGAATACTAAACTTAATTGGTTATGAATCTATAGATTAGGAACATAAAGCAATGTGAAGCTTACGTTATTGACACCAATAGGTGGAGTTCTAGTTTGCACATTAGAATCTTTTCTGTCACGACACTGGGTTGAAGTGGATTTGAAGGAGATCTATCTATTCCTATTTGATATTCATTACCTAGGTGAATTTGTGAACTAAGATCTTCTTAATATAAGAATTTAAAAGTAATTTACATTGTTTTGTTAGAATAGAATATTTTAGTTTAAAACTCAATTAAAAAAGGATTTTCTTAGCGATAGAGTAATTATGACTAAGAACATTAAGTGCAATACACATTTACCTGAGAATGATATTCGTAATAAATGTAAGTTGATCACACTATTACTATAATTAAGCTGTTATACTTGCAGGCACGATCAGTAGTGTCATTGCCCTTTAGGCTTCAATTCTAATAGTGAGAGTTGTGTATTAGATTTAAAAATAACAATATTTTTAAGCTTGTCATCAATAGGACTTGATGTTGAAAAACCAATCCCTAAATGAGGAACTGTGCCTTTTGTTATAATGTTTTATTATTAACAAGTAATCAAGATTTCGACAAACTATATGTTCTTAAGAACATGAATTTTTTACTACTCAATTTTTTACTACTCCATCCCACTTTTTGTAGTTGACTTTGTATATTATGAAGAGGTGTCCATAATAATCAAGAATCAATTTGGGTCAAATATTCTGAAATACCTGACTTTGTATATTATGACTTAAGTTGCTTGGATAAAACTAAAGTCAATTAACTGCGACCCCCAACTATAACTTAAATAAGGTGAAATATTCTTAAAAAAGCTCAAATAGATTACAATGATAGAAATTAAACAATAAAAATACTCTACTTAAGCGTGACTAAGTTTATGAGAGTCCGTTAGGCACTCCAACCTAAGATCTAAATTAGGAAGCTTCTCAATTAATTTAGGGTCAAGAAGGGTGGTGTTGTTGCCTTTTCTCACAATTACTATCCCTTGCAATTGCAAACGACACACAAGTAAACGTTAAAATCGACCACTCCATAACCCATAATCAACCAATCTAGACACATAAGTAGACATTATGCAAAAAATTATTAAATTTGTTGACAAATTAAATTGCGCAATTACAATATGAATGTCGTCTACAAGTCAAGACGGGATGTACAACCTTGTCAACAACACCTTAATTTGAATGGAGTTCGCGTGAGCGTTACAGGTTTCATAGCGTTTTCCAAGCAAAATTGTCCTACTTACCAAAGTGAAAAATTAGATTGTGTCTACTTATACCATACCAAAGTGAAAGAAGATATGTAGGTATGAATTTGTTTTGATTGTCATCTCAAAACCCGTTTTAATACCATCACACCCTTGACGTGTGACCTACACTTTGTGATGCGTACACCGACCGAGGCACGTGGCGAGGTATATGGTATTTTTGTATTGATGTATGCCTAGTGTTAGTACCATATATGTAGGTATGAATTTGTTTTGAGATGTCGTATATCACGATTCGAACGCGAAACCGGGTACGAACACGGGCGGTCCTAGCGGTGTCACGAGAATAGAGGTCGGGCACACAAAAACCCACCAAACACTCCCAGTTGCCAAATATCTATGAATTTGAGAAATCCTCAAGCTACATCAACTAGGTACACATATTGAGTTGAAACTTGAACAAGTTCTGGTTTTAGGCAAATTTCAGATAGTAGATCATTGAATATATACAGTTGATTTATATATTTAGATTCCTCATTTCAAGCTGATAATCCAGCTATATTGAAGATCTTAATTTGGTGTTGAAATCATAAAGATATGAATTTTTGAAGTTGCAACATCAAAACTGGAATTCTGCATGTTGTATTAGGAATCAACCTGGGTAATTTAGTCATAATCTGAAAATGTTAGATCCAAATTCAACCACACCAGTGGCATTTGAAAGTTCATATAGAAAGGAACAACTTTGATTAACTTAAGGTATTCTGATTTGAATGTTTTCATTTCCAAACATGCTCTACAAATAGGTGCTGGAATTATAAAGGACAGTTTTGAAACTAAATTTGCTAAGGGTATAAATCCCTAACTACTAATCCAAAAGAGCTAATCTTTTAGTATGTTGTATTTGGATATATTTTATGCCTTGTGACAAAAAATGACATTTTTAGGAACTATAGATTGGGAGAAATAGATTTTCTAAATCTGCTAGTCGGATTAAATTTCAATCAGACCTATGTTTAGTAAAAGCATGATATCTCTTTCAGTTTAAATCATAATTCTGAAAACTAAACCTTTCTAGAAAGATAAGAGAGAGATCAACAATAATGGTAATGATGGAGGAATTCATATTTGGACCATTTCATGCCTAAAAGTGCATTAAGATGTAGGACTGAAATTGAAACTTAATTTAGTCTTTAGGGGCTGATTTAGGATGATTGATTTAAAGTCTATTGAACCAATTTGAATACACAATAAACACACTAAATTGATCTTAAATTCACTATTTGAACTAATGAGACACCAAACTCATGAACCTAGGAAAAAGGGTACGAGAGAGCGAATACAAGACTTGGTGTATCGGGAGGCCAGTAAAGCTAGGACTTTACTTTGTTGTTGTGAGTATACCCATTGACCATTTTACTTGGCATTTCATTCCTATTAATTATTATCCTTGCATAGTCCTTTTGACTATTTGCCTTTGTACTCTTATATCATGTGTTCTTTGTGTCTATGCTCATTTGATGAGTCTAGTTTGCATGATATCCATTCATTTGATTTAATTCATTGATTCCATTCCATGCTATGTCTATTCTTGTTGTTTTAAATGTGAATTGAATGATAAATAGCATGCTATTAGGCTAGTAAATATCTTATAAATGTTGAAGATGACTTGTATTCCTTATTTGTTTAGGTGTGTAGATGTGCCTATGCCTTGACAATCCATACTTGGTATTTCTTGAAATTTAAAAAGTAGTTTTTGCATTTAGGTCCCGTACTCGATCGAGGTGTGCGCGAATCACGGGGTTAGAGTCCCTGGGGATGTCGGCACATGTTACTTGACATTGTACACTGACAGTCTCTACACACCTAGGGTTAGAGTCCCCACTTGGGTGGTCTACATTATTGACCGGGGTTAGAGTCCCTGTAACACTTGGGTTAGAGTCCCTTGTGTTATATGATTATTGAGTCGGAGTTAGACCACTACTTAGCCTAGTGTCCCTATCAGTTTAACTCGGTAACACTATGGTTGAGTCCCTTGTTTTAAATACCATTTGATATTGATGATGCCGATGTAGGAGGTCTTGAGACGACAAATTACCACGAGATGCTACATAACGTGGCGGGTCCAAGTTTTAAGAAGCTCCATATGGTTTATTTTCCGGTTTCCCATTTATATGCTTTTAAATACCATTTGAATCACATGGAAGAGTCACAAAACCCCTAAGCACATCAACTATATGACATGATTGAGGCTATTAGTGAATAATTGTGGCCAAGATATGAAACTATGAAAAAGTTATCTTTCTGCAATGACTAGGTTGCTTGCAATCAAATCAAAATACCACATATCGTAGTTAAGTCATGCGAGCGAGGGTAATGAAATCATACGATTAATGAAGGATTGTTTGTCAACCTATAATTCATTGGTCGAAAATTATTACGGCACCAAAAGACTAACGCGAGGTCTAGGTATTCCAGTTGAGAAATAGATTGTTGTGACCAATGTATGATTTATTGGGGACAGGACTCTGAATTGGCATCATGCAGATTCTGTGGAAAATCATGCTATATTGCACAACGATGAGGTCTTGAAAGGAACATAAAAACAACCTTGTGAAAAAATGTACTACTTCCCTTTCGCCCTTTGATTGCAACGCTTGTATGTGTATGAATCAATGACAAAACATATACGGTGGCACATAGAGCATTCCTCATTGAAAGATTTTATGCGACAATGTTTTGATTCGATTGCATAGAGGCATTTTGATGAGGTCAATAGGGACTTCACCGCCGATGTTTGGAATTTTCATTTAGGGTTGTGCACTGATGGCTTTCAAGTTTTTGGGATTTCAAGTAAACTGTACTCTTTGTGGCCCGTAATTATGACTTTGTACAACCTTCCACCATCGATGTGCATGAAATCTAAGTTCATGTTCATGATGGTTATCGTTCTTGGACCGACCAACCCAAAACAAAAACTTGAAGTGTTCCTTTAGTCGCTTGTGAAAGAGTTGCAGGATTTATGGAACAACGGGGTGACTACTTAAGACATTTCCATAAAGAAGAATTTCTTGATGCGAGTCACCCTTTTATGGATTGTAAGTGATTTTTTTACGTATAACATGTTGTTCGGTTGGAGCACAAATGGTAAGATGGCTTGTTCATATTGTATGGATGATACAAACGCCTTTCAATTGCGAAGTGGTGGAAAGACATCATGGTTCGACTACCACCATTGTTTATTATAGAAGAACTCATCATTCAGTAAAGATAAAAAGAGTTTTGTTAGAGAAGATTGTACCAAACAATGAACCACCCGCTTTGCTATCTAGTGAAATTTTTTTGGCAGAAACTGAATCATTGGGCTTAATGAAGGTGACAAAAATCGGAGCTGATTGTGTGAATGAGAGGATAGCTAAGACTTTGGGATAGAGAAAAAAAAGCATTTTCTTGGACTTGTCGCATTGGAAGACAAACTTGATCGCAAACAAATTATACGTCATGAACATCGAGAAAAATATTTTTGACAACATATTCAACATTGTTATAAGTGTACCAGGCAAAAGGAAGGACAAGGCAAAAAATTAAGTCAAGATACTTGTGAGTATTATCACCGACCTTCTCTACACATTGATCTGACGATAAATACTTACGTCCTTGGATGTTACGCTCTCAATAACTCAAAAAAGCAAAAATTGTGTGAGTGGGTTGAAGAGTTGTGTTTTTCCAACGGCTATGCTTCGAATCTTAGGCGATGTGTGGATCCAAGAAGTTGCAAATGTTCGGCATGAAGAGTCATGATTGTCATGTTTTCATGCAATGATTGATACCAATTACATTCAGAGAACTCCTCCCAAACACATATTGGTTGCAATGAGCGAGCTTAGCCTTTTTTGTGATCCTTAAGTACGACAAGTATCAGTCCCAAAGATATGGAGTTTTAATAGTCTGAAATACCTAAAGTCTTTTGCAAGTTGGAGAAAATATTCCCTCCAAGCTTCTTCAAATCTATGGAACACTTATTAATCCACTTGGTGCACGAGGCTTGTCTTACCGGCTCAGTTCAATTTCGATGGATGTAGCTATTTGAAAGGTAATATCTCAAGTTCTTGAAGTTGTTTTTCTATCTGATAAAGTTTTAAATTAACATCAACTAAACTTTGATAGGTACCTTAAACATTTGAAAAACAATGTTCGGAACAAAGTGAAGGTTGAGGGCTCGATGTGTAATGCTTATCTGGTTGAAGAAGTCATGTCGTTTTGTTGTTACTACATCGAAGATCACGTTTTTACACAACACAAAAAAGTGCAACAAAATGATGATGTCGTGGGACCCACACCACATTTTGTAGTCAACTTCTCAACTTTTACTTATCCAGGATGGCCATTGGGTAAGTTAAAGGAGCAATACCTGACAGAGAAAGAGTATAATGCTGCTCAATCGCACGTATTGCTCAATTATCTAGAGATCGTCCCTACATCTAGTATGTCGCTCACTCTCATTCAATAGTTTCATGCATTTATGATTTCTCTTTTTCCAAGACATGATATTAAAGTGTGCATATCAAATGTAGCATTTTATCGATGAAATCACTCAAGGAATGGGGGAGTCAGACGTCGATAGTAGTCTATAGCGCTACTTCCCCATTTGGTTTCAAACATATGTAATGTTATTACGATTGTAGTTTACTGCTTCATTTTTCTATTCATAAATAATGTGTATTCATTTTTGAAATTTTCATGAATAGGCCTAGAATCTCATCATAGATGAGACACTTGTTGATCTTTCAATTGGTCCTAGTCGATCTTGTAATGTGTACCTTGGTTACCTAGTGAATGGGTATAAGTTCCACACTTACCAGTAACTTATGCGACACACGGGGTATGGTACCCAAAGTAGTCGACAAGTAAATACTTATAACATGCATTTGTGAGAGTGCTCACACCCTAGATAGTGGAACAAGGTTGATGTGATTTAACTCACGATCACCCGGGCCTAGAACATTACTGCTTAGCCAAGTGTTAGTCTCACTTTTGTTTAACTGAAATGTCTTAAAATATGTTCCTTTTTCGACATTCTTTCGCTATTATTATGCTTTCAAATACTTTCTTTTATGTTTGGAAATGTGGATAAATGTCTCTCAGTTTTAATTTCTTCATTACTGTACTCATCGTCATTTTTATGACGGTAGGTGCAGATCCATCGAGTAACAGGTCAGGCAAAGAGAAGATTGACGACTATCTCTAAGCCACTGGAGTGTTGCTACTTCGGATTTTGTAGGTTTTTAAGATTTTATTATATGACTTATCTATGTCTTTTATTTACTTTTGGGTTGTATATTTGGGTTGAGCGATAGTTCCATGACCAGACATATGTTTGTTATATTATTATCGTCGATTTATCATCTATATACATGTGAGCATTGTTTCCTAATTTCCACACATATTTAGGTTTTATATTGATTGCTCCACTAATTTGTTAAGAATTCCACTGAATAATATGTATAAGTGGTAAAAGTTTTGATTAACTCTGAAATAATAACAATAATGAGAATTGTGTGGTGCTTATTCTGAACACATTTAAAAAGGTGAATATGATAAAAATGATGACTAATATGTTGTTAAGTCCTACATGGCTTAGATTAGAGCTTAATGACGGGATCAGTCGAGCCACTACAAGAACATGGTGGAATAGCATCAAAAAATTGTGACAGACAGAATCTGTTGCTAAACAAAGAACAAATCAAGAATACAGCTTCTACATCGACAAATTCCGTTTGACTCGGTTGACCTAAAAGCAACAATTCAGTGACAAATTTGTGACAAAAATTGTGACAAATTGTATGTTGTCACAGATCTGTCGCTGATTTCTCCCGCCATAAATTTTTCGCCAAGGTTGTGACAGATCTGCTACAGATCAGAGACATAATAGAGTTTGTCGCTGATATGTAGCAAAGTAAAAAAAGGTTGTGAATGAGTCGTGACATATCTCGCTATAGAACAAAGTCTATCATTGATCCGTCGCAACATAAAAAAAGCTAAAACCGAAAAACCATCCTCCTCGTCCCTTCTCTGTCCAAACCACCCGAAACCCTTCACCGCCGCCGCACACATCCTCGCAACCACCATCTCCGTCGTCGTTCACTTTCGTTGGCGTCGTCGTCTGCGACTCCACCGTCTCTTCCTTTCCTCTCGCATCGCACGCCGACGCCCTCGACACCGAGGTCGCTCCGCCGCTGCGCGCTCTTCTCCTCCGGCGCCGCTGCTCGGCTCTCGTGAACGCCGCTGCTCGCCTCTCTTCGCCGTCTCTCTCCTTCCGCGACTCCGCCTGCTGCTCGCACGCCGACGCCATCGGCCCGAGCATCGCTCCGCCCCTGCTCTCCTCATCGCCGCTCTCTTGCCTCCTCCGCCGCTTTCCCCCTTTCTTTCGCCGCTCCTTTTTCGCCACCGTTGCTCGCCCCCGGCTCCTCCGCCGCCGCTGGTCGCCTCATATATATATCCTTGACTCTACCGCGGGTCTCCTCATCGGCGACTCCGTGGCTCGCACACCGACATTGCCGTCGGTCGAGCTTTACCCCGTGGACAAGTACGAAGGCATAACAGACTCGTGGATTGCCTCGCGACCAGGCGGTGGACCTTCGAATCACAGTCCCAGCCTCGCGTAATCCTGATTCCAGTACATCATCGCCGGAGCACTCGTGGTTTGCGTTTTCTTAAACTTCTATTTTGGAATTTTTGTTGAATCGTTATGTTTGTTTTCATTATTACTGAAATTAGGAAATCTAAGTTTTGCCTTTAATATTTCAACGAAATCGTACCTAGGTTATGCTTAGCATCCAAAAAATAGCGACAACCTGCTAAACAGCAACAAATCAACAACTCAACAATATGTTGCTAAACAGCAACAAATCAACAGCTCAACCATCTATTGATAAACAACAACAAATCCACAACTGAACAATCTGTCGCTAAACAACAACAAATCTACAACTGAACAATCTGTCGCTAAAGAGCAACAAATCAACAATTGGAACGAATTGAATTTGCATTTAGGTAGTTTCAATTTTCACTTAGCTTGTCATATGACAATTATCAATTACTAATGTTAAATTTAGTTCATATATAGTATGTTTAATGAATAATAATACAATAAATTAATAAATCTGTACATTTTTAAATTATTGTTTGACAAAGGCATTTCCAATGAAAAATGATATCTTATTGATTTATAACTAATATATTCTTATAATGTTTATTAATTGTGATTGTCATTTAGTTGGTACGTAGTTATATTTGAAATCTCAAGATTTGTATATATATTAGGAATTGAAGAATATTTAGATTTATTTGTAAAATAAAGAAAAGTATATTAATTTCTATACTTCATTAATAAGAATTGATAAGAAATGTCGAGACTATATGGAATTTTTGAAAAAAAAAACTTGGTAATTCTTGGTGAGGAAAAAAAGTATATAATTCTTGTACATAGCATGTTTGTAGGGAAAGCACACCTGAAGAAGCTTAATCGTATGTCTCTTTGCACTTTTAAATTCTATATTGTTTATTAATTGTGATTGTCATTTACTTGATACTTACTAGGTACGTAGCTATATTTGAAATGTCAAGATTATATATAATCCAATTTAATGAATATGAATTTGGATTATTTTCTAAAAATATAGAAAATTTTAAGAATTTATATTCTTTTTTTAAGAGTTGATAAGATTTATCCATCGATCGACTGAAAAACTTAGGATCGAGATGTCTACTAATCGAGAATGGATGTATAGTCGTATTGAAAATGGGTTTACTCGATGAGAGTTCATTAACGGCGTGAACGAGTTCATAGCATACACAAAGACGCACTGTAGGACATTCGCCACTGAGGGAAAAATTCGGTGTCCATGCAACCATACGAAGTGTCGTAATCGTTCATACTATGATGTTGACACCGTAGAACTTCATATACTTCATCGGGGATTCGTTTCGGGATATCAATGTTGGTCGAACACGGAAAGAAGATTATATGTACACTCAAAATGTACATGACGAACCTAGCAATATGATGAGATATGATGACCACGAAGGGACACGAGCGACCAATTATTGTACATCATATCATGAGATGGTGCATGACTTGGCGGGTTCAAGTTTCATTGGTGTCATGCGGAACAACGTCCAAATCCTGGAAAGAAAAATTTGTATGATATGTTAGACGAACAAGTCGGCCGCTATGGCCGAGGGTGCGAGAACATGACGAAATTATCGACAATCGCGAGACTCCTAAAAATCAAATCAGAACATCATATCTCTAAAAAGGCGTTCGATGAAATTCTTCAATTTTGTAAAGATGCATTGCCGAGTAACAATTGTTTAGTCGATAGCTTTTACAACACGAAACGACTAATGCAAGGGATGGGGCTACCATCCGAAGAAATTGATTGTTGCAAGTCCATGTGCATGATTTACTGGGGCGAGGATTCCGAGTTGATGACGTGTAAGTTTTGCGGTGAATCAAGGTATGAACAAACTAAATGTGAAGGACGGAGTGGCGTGCGCGGCTCGAGAAAAAATGTATTACTTCCCCATAGCACCTCGATTGCGGCGTTTATTCATGTCCGAAGTAATGCGAGGCACATGCGTTGGCATGGGGAACACGTTTTAGACGGCATCGTCATGCAACATTGTTCCTATTCTATTGCATGGAAGCATTTCAATGATGTGAACATCGAATTCAGCGCCGAAATTCATAATTTTCGTTTAGGGTTATGTACGGATGGCTTCCAACCATTCGGCCAATCCGAAAAACAATACTCATCGTGGCTGTAATTCTCACTCCTTACAACCTACCCCCTCAATGTGCATGAAAAGGAGTTCATGTTCTTAACGATCATCGTACGGGCCCGACTAATCCTACAAATCAAATTGACGTCTTCCTACAACCTTTGATAAAAGAGTTGCAAGATTTATGGCATGATGAAGTACTTACCTACGACATTTCCACCAAAACCAACTTCCAACTTCGAGCTGCACTTATGTGGACTGTCAGTGACTTCCCTGCTTATGGTATGTTGTCTGGCTGGAGCACACATGGAAAGAGGGCTTGTCCTTATTGTATGGATGACACAGATGCATTCCAATTAAAGCACGATGGAAAAACTTCTTGATTTGATTGCCACGTCGCTTCCTACCGCGTGGCTCCACTTTAAGAAGTGATAAGAACGACTTTAGACGCAATACAACTTGTCGAAAAGGTCCACCGACAATAAAATCTGGGGAACAAATTCTGGCTGAGATTGAAGCTTTGGGACTGATGAAAGTAACTGAAATCGAATCCGTTCATGTGAACAATAAGATTGCCAAGTATTCGAGGGTGGAGGAAACGAAGCATATTCTCAGGACTTACCTTATTGGAAGACGAATCTCATTAGGCACAACTTGGATGTCATGCACATTGAAAAAAATGTGTTCAAGAACAATTTTAATACAATTATGAGTGTTCCTGGGAAGAGTAAGGACAATGTCAAGTCTCAACTAGATTTAAAAGATATTTGCAATCGACCTTTCTCGAATATGACCCTACGTCCAACTCATATCCAAGAGCGTCTTATACACTCGATAAACGTAAGAAAAAAGTCTAGTGTGATTGGGTACGATAGTTATGCTTTCCGATGGATATGCTTCAAATATTAGATGATGCGTGGACGCCAACAAATTGAGGATGTTTGGGCTGAAATGTCATGATTGTCATGTGTTCATGCGAGAGATTGATTCCTATTGCCTTTCGTGAACTACTAGAGGAGAAAGTATGGATTGCAATCAGCGAGTTAAGTTTATTTTTCCGAGACTTGACTTGCTAGGAACCTTAATATGGCGCAAATCGAGTTGTTGCACTCTAACATTCCCAAAATATTATGCAAGTTGGAGCAAATCTTCCCACCTAGTTTTTTTGACTCAATGGAGCATCTTCCCATACACTTAGCATACGAGGCCCATATCGCCGAACCAGTACAGTTCCGGTGGATGTATCCATTCAAAAGGTAATTTTTGATATCAATAAACATTTATTGTATTAAATAACTAATATCTTTGGTTATATTGGTTATTGCTACCTAATTTGACGGACATTCCATCCCAATGTTTCCTCTCATCATATAGGTATCTTAAGCATTTGAAGAACAATGTTAGAAACAAGGCAAAAGTTGAAGGGTTGATATGTAATGCTTACTTAGTTGAGGAATCAACTTCTTTTTGTTCCTTCTACTTCGAGGATCATATCAATACGACGCACGAACGAATCCAACGAAATGATGCTGGTGGAGTAGGTCCGAGTGTTGCTAACAATGGTGCATTCTCGATTTTCATTCATCCGTGACGACCATTGGGCAAAGTGAGGAAACGATACCTCACGTCGCAGGAGTATGTTGCAGCTCATCAATATGTGTTACTAAATTGCCCGAAAGTAGTTTCGTTTATAAGGTATTACAATTCAGGGTGATTTTTCCTTTGACATGTTTTCTATCCAATGTCTAATCTCATATCATTTTTCATAGCTTATTCAAGTCTATCGTTCGTTTGCAAGAACCAAACATCACCGATCAAGCTATTGAGATCAAACTTGAGTAAAAATTTGCAGCGTGGTTCTTGCAATATGTACGTAATGGTTTATATACACCTAATTCAAATCAGTTTAGAAGTTGAACATCTCATTACGTAACATGCAAGATTTTAATATTGTAATATTACATCTTAGGCTGAACAAAACGATGTGCCAGATGCGATTCGTCAAATTTCACAAGGACCAATGTGTTCATGTACGAGTTATCCTGCATACCTCGTTAATGGATATAAGTTTGACACACTTTCATACGGTGCGAACAAGACAACACAAAACAATGGTGTATGCGTCAAAGGTGGGAACGATATCGATTATTACGGTGTACTCAGAGACGTAATTCGAATTAATTACCATGATTGGTCGCTCCAAACAATGTTGTTTAAATGTGATTGGTTTGATCCTACTCAAAATGGTACACAACTTCTTCGTAAATCGAGTTTGGTAGAAGTTCAAAAAATCGTCGGTTCAATAGGTACTAGCCTTTCATATTGGCAATGCAAGCACATCAAGTATATTATCTTCCTTACCCTTCTATCGGAAGAAGGGAACGAAGTGATTGGTTAGCTATATGCAAGCTTCAACCAAAGTTTGTAGATGAAACCAATGTCATTAGTTCATAAATGGCCATCTCGGACAATGCATTTAAAGCGGATCAAAATGAGAATATGGAAATCGTGGAAGTAGATGTAGATCCATTAGCGTCGGCAACTGTTGATCCAACAAGTGAAATTGTGTCTGACAACGATGAATTTGAGACGAATGCGGACGATGAAGAAGATGATGAGTTCACATCGTCAATAGACAGTGGTAGCGAAGATGAGTTTGAGTGATTGGTGTGAGTTTTTAGTGCAATCTATCAATTTGCTTGAAATATGATGTTTACGTTAAATAAAATATATCTCTATAAATGTTATTTGTATGACTCAACTGAATTATTTGTTTATGTGATAGATATAAATACCATTATATATGGCGAGAGGTAGGGGCGTGGTAATCCGAGAGGATGAGGACATGGAGGACATCAATAGACATCCTGAGGAGACTAGCACCATTGGATTAGGATCTTTGTCGCATCATGCTACACATGCCCATCCGGATGGTCGGTACTCATTACATTATACCTACGGATGGTCACATGTAGCTCGTCCATACCAGACTTATGCCCTCGGACGGTCGTCATCACATTATACCTCCTAATCACCTCCCGGTCATCCATATCCACATCAGCATGGCACACTATCACAGCAAGGAGCTGTATACACACCATCTCCTCTAGTTCATACACTCCCAGCTCAGCATGGTACCATTCCCTCATCGTCACACCACTCCACACCATCACCTCCAACATATGTATATCCACATGACCATGGTATCAGGCCATCTTCGTCACATCATGCCACACCATCACCTTCAACTCATCCCGCTCATTCTCCTAGAGTAGGCGACGAGCACACTTCTACATTTCGTAGACCCCCAGCACCACATCGTCATTCATCCGCGAGGTCATCCAGTAACAGGTTGCGCTCATCGATACCACCTGAGATTGAGGAGATCCCTGACTTTTTCGGACACATGACGGCCCTACGGAAGGCGAAAACCCTCTTATTTATCTCATTGCTGAGCATGGCTTGTATGTTACTCTCCACAATATATACCGCTAATTTATAAAAATATTTTTTTCCTATACTAACTTAAATGTCGAAATGGTAGGTTACACCCTTCTTCCATGGCGGCAGGGAAGATGAGTTTAGTCTTTAAGAGCGGATATTTGAAAGAAGGATGGAAATGGGAATATGTTCCACAATCCCAACGAGATATATACTGGCTTAGGTGGAAGGTCAGTAACTTCACATCAACCATTGAAGTGAATTTATTGAAACTAGTTTCTGATTATATAAATGAGAATGTGTCCATTACTTGTTCATCTGTAGGTGTTCTTCACTTGGGACTTGCAAATGTCATTTGCGATATATGATGCGTGGTGTCGGAAGGCATCCATCCGAGTACACGGCAATATATATCTCATCGCGAAGAAGAGAATATCACCTATTTACTTGACAGAGAGGTGTTTGAGCATTACAAACGAATGCGAGCAACATACGAAGCATTCAAGAAGAAATCCGAGCGAGATGAGCATGAATAGAAAGTCCGAGGTGGGAGGGCGGGCACTGGTATTTCGTTGCATAGCACTGGAAGTATATCCGTTAGACAGCATGGTGATACGTTGGTACGTATACATACATAATTAGTTTTGTATGTAGATGAACGGAAATAAAAACTATTAATCTTGTAACTCGCTTGTAGGAGAAGAAACTTCAACGTCGTCCCACACGCAAGGAGATGTTTCGACACCTCCACACCCATGGCCATGATGGCCAAACTTTCGTCGATCAGAGATCCGCGAAGATTGATGTAAGTAATATGAATTGCATATATATAACTAGTTCAAGAGACAACACATGTAGCACATCAATTTAAAAGAAAATATTAGAGTTAACTATTAGTATATTAATTTAATGCGAGTTGAACTCACTCGGATATTGGAGGAGATGTCAACCTGCACCCCGACACATCGATTGACGAGGATGCCGTTTATCTTGAGGTGGTGCGAAGTCAAGGGACGTGTCTACGGATTAGGGTCACAAGGTTATCATCGCAAAGCATATCTTTAGGGGGAAGCAAGCTCATCTCGAGGACCAGGCGTATGGACTTCATGAGTTGGAAGAGCTCCAAATGGGACCACCGAGAGGTTGCAAGAAACATTGTCGAAGGAGCGAATGGAAAGACAAGAACAAATGCAAAGAGACAAGATGGAACGCCAAGAAGAAAATCTAGAGATGCGGGGCCGATTAGCACGTATGGAGGCATTGTTGATGCAACACCTTGGTATTAGGCCCCACGTGCCTCCGACACCGCGGACTCCACCATCACCAGTTACAGAGTGTTTTGGTCCTCAGAGTGACGACCAGCCTGGTCATTTGACAACGGACATAACACCTTCTCAGTTTGCGCATCCAGATGACCACCAGCCTAGAGAATGGATCGATCCACATATTTTGTTGCCTGAGGATCAACGTCATCTTTTGGATGATCATGATGAGTTTATGTCGCAACTTACGCCGCCTCCGCGACCACCGCCTCGACAATAGTGATTGGATGTTCTACCTTTTTTTATGGTGAGTTTTTAATTACGAGTAATGTATATCTTCACATTTTTTCCCTTCTAATGTAGTCGATGTGATCCTTCATTTGCAGGTATGTGCACCGGTGGCATTTGATATTGGTGTTGCTTATAGAGAAGAGTTGAAAAGGCTTCTTTGTTTTTGCTGGGTAAGATATAATTTCTTTACAACTCTCATGTTGAATTTTATGTTTATTTTTCTCGCATCTAATGTTTTGGAGAATAAGGGTTGATTGAGGGTGTATTTTTGGATTTACGGAGACCAAGTGATTGTGTAAAATAATAATGCATGTCACTATATGCTTTTTCATGCAAAATTCTTTATAGCCACTTTTTGTTAGAGTTAACATTTGTTGGTGTCATAAGTTTTTACTAGCTAGTTGACTTATGAATCTAATCAAGAAACCTTAACTAAGACTTCATTACAAAAAGTGGAGACATTAATTTCTTGATATATTACTATACTTTGTGAATAAGTGGTGTTGGAATTAAACTTATTCTAGGAAATCTTGAAGTTGGAGCAATTCATGATATTGGATTACAAACAACAATAATTTGATGTAAACTAGTGCAAGTTAAAAGTGATTTTGCCATTGAAAGTGGAAAGTGAAAAAACTTCTATATTGTTCTTACTATACAAGGAACATGGGAACCAAAGCACATGTGATTATCAATCATCTTTCATGGAACAAAGTTGGCTCGGTCACAAGACTCGCATGAGCACGTTTTTACTTCAATTTACATTTAGATGTCTCACTGTCCTCGTATGTTCCAATATTGAAAAGATTGGATTCTCAATGAATGCACCTTTTGTGTTAGAATGAGTTTTGCTAAAAGTGACACTTGGCCTTATATTTCATTGAAAGAGTGCTCTATCTTGTACTCAGCTTCCTTTTTTCTTTTCCATATCTTCTCTTTTTAATAAACATATGTCTCTTTGATTCTATTCGAATGATTTTGCTTTATAGTTAACTTATTGCATTGATCAAAGCTAGATTAGGGACAAATCCGACTATATTAAGCCTTAACAAAGCCTTTTAAGTTGAGATTCAACTATGCTTTTTAAATAAATAGCCTACATTATCTCAAGTTGCTTAAGAATCATATTTATATATATTAAGCTAGGATAACTAGCTAGCTAATATATATTAAGATTCCCTAAACTAATTAAAGCATGTAAATGTTCTTAATTTATGAAGTTCTTATATATAATAATAATAAAAAGGTTACATATTTATCAAGATCAAGTGGGGATTTTTAAAAAATTATATATATATATATATATATATATATATATATATATATACGACATATATATATATATATATATAGTAGATTAAGATGTATCCAAAAAGGATAGAGAATTAGATCCACATGGAGCATAAACGAATATTAAATAGGACTTTGTTCATGCACTTGAACGAGAAATCAAGTAAGGTATATTCTCAAATTGAGTAGTTAATCTAATCCTATATGGTCCATTTCATTTTTCTCGGTGATATGGACACCCCATGTCTTTTCAACTTGATCTTTATATGTAATATGTGTCTCCATCTTTTTTAGGGTCATAACGCGCGTTTTAATTTATGGATTAGAAATCCTTAACTCGTTGTGTGTATTTTTGGAGTGGTCGTGTTGGTCATGTTATACATCGAGATAGAAACACTATGAAAGATAGTGTGTATTCGAGACAACACGTATTCAATTTCACTTTAATTGGATGTGATGTTATTTTCATTTGTGATGGAATATTTTTGGTTGCATGTCGAATATTGTTCAAGTCCTTTTAATTTTCGGGATTTGGATGGGAAACGCTCTCCTAGCTAAAGAATTTGTATAGTGCCTATCTTGTATCGGTGAAAGAATGCTATAGAGTGTTTTGTAAACATTGTATATATATATATATATATATATATGTAAATTAATTTGTGTAGCCAACTTTGTGTAGTTGTTTGTATTTTGTTGAATAATTTACATCTAGTACTATATAGTATACTACTAGTTAATTATGAAATGTTAATCTCATCCTTTTGTAGACATTGTTTGTCAAATTTAGATAATATACATACATCTTTCCAATTTTGGTATTATTTGCAGCATTTGAATTTGTTTTTGCAGATTTTACTGCAGCTTTTAATTTTACTATTTATTGTGTACTGATTTTTTTTCAAATATTACCATTCAAAAATTAGCGACATACACGGTCTGTCGCTGAAAAGCAACATATCAGTGACAGCACGTGTCTTTGCTGACTGGGCAAATCAGCGACAGACCGTGTTTGTCGCTAAATAGCAACATATTTGCAACATACAAGCTCGTCTTGATGGACTTCGATTAGCGACAGACGTTTTTTGTTGCTGCTCAAATGACAACGATCGTTTGTCACAAATCAATGTCATTGAACAACAACAACAACACCAAATCGTGTCATTTGAGTTGCACCAGCAACAAAGAGTTTAACAACAGCTACTATCTGTTGCTGATCTGTTGCAGGGTCGCTTAGCAACAGAATCGTACAAATTCAGCATCAGATTAGTTTATTGTTGTTTTGGTTTTTTTTTTGTAGTGAGCCGAGCCCTAGATTAAGGAAAGGGCCGTCACAGTTGGTACCAGAGACAACATTTTTAATATGCAACACATAAACTTGAATAAAACACAAACCTTAGATGTGGAAACTAGATGATACTCGCTTATAAACTATTAGTTGGGAAGTGAGTGAAAGTGAGCTAGGAATTTTTATATATGTACATGTTAGTTTCTATATGTATATATATATGTGTTATTTACATAGTAGTTAATTCGCGTTTCCTATCAACTTGCAAACACCGATGGCTAACTTACGCGATAGCGGGGATGAGGGTGTCAGCGAAGTCACCCTCCTACATTTGTGGATGATCTCCATAGGCTACCCGATCGGGTATCGACTAAGGGACTGTAGTTGACTGATTTCATCACTATGATAATGGCTCATTTTGCACCACCGGCACTGACACTGGCCTCCAGTACTACGACTATGCCTACCATACCGACACCAAAGCTTTCTACTACGACACCGACCACTCCAATAGTACATACTAATCCTATGGTGACAATACCGGTAGTAGAGACAGTTGAGACAATCCTGTATCCCACTCCCATATCTTCCAGTTCATCAGTTGAGGTTCAGTTGGTGTAGGATTTCGTCAGACTAAAGCCAGCTTATTCGGACGTCCATAGAGAGAAGATAGATAAGTGGGTGTTTTCTTAGGAGAAGCTTTATAAGATTTTGAAGATTGAGGATAGATTTCGGGCTAAGATCTCATCATACATACTGCAGAGGGGTGCTGATGTTTGGTGGCGTGCGGCGACAACTACTAATGGAGACTTCGAGACTTGGAAGGCCTTTAAGAAGAAGTTCTATTAGCACTACTTCCACCTATGATGAGACGGCGATGAGCTATATAGATAGATACGACTACTTGAAGCAGTTTTTTGGGGATTTGGTGGGAGATGATTCAGAGGATGTGCACCACTTCGGAGATGGACTGAGGCCAGAAATTGGGTATTATGTAGTCAGTTCAGATGCCAAAACACTTAGTCAAATATACGATCAAGCACTTTCCCACGTGACTTACTATCTGAGTAGAGTCACCGATGGGACACCAGTTAGGACCAGCATTGTCGTCTGACGAGGCTGTAGAGTATGAGAGGAGGAGACAGAGGGGTAAGGGACAGAGGAAATGAGATAGAGGTTCTTAAGGATCAGGGGCAGCCACATCTTATACACCGGTTGTACCCTACGCGTCTTACCTTGCTCCAACACAGTGTACAGTGAGCAGAACTCCCTTTCCACCACCAGTTAGACTAGCATTACAAGCTCCCACTATACCACCTCTTCCAGCACCAACAACACAACGATAGCAGTAGCGGTAGAGGACGAAGCTGAGGCAAAGGCATAGGCTGATCTGGTTCTCAACAGGGGTAGAGACAGCCACAGGGACAAGCCTAATATCAGGCATATGTTCAGCGCAACCCAATCACTTACTTCAGGTGTGGTCTGGTTGGGCACACGATGAAAGATTACTCGCAACCAGTAGTAGTCTACCCACGGTAGAGGCGAGAGGCAATTCATATGGTAGCTTAGCCAAATGTCAACGCCACACGAGGTCTCATTGAGGGTGAGTTTTCTATTTGCAAAGGAGATTCATACGTCGTATTTGATTTGAGTTCTACTGTATCCTTTATTGCTGGTCAAATGATAGGTATCTTATGGTTGACACCGGTTAGGGCTAGTATACGTTTGATATTAAGTACAGCTGCCGGGGATAGGGTTTACCCTGATAGTCTTATTAAGGGATGTCTAGTAGAGATAGATGAGGTAGAGTTACCTAAAGATATTAGGGTTCTTAAGTTTTTAGATTTTGACGCGTTGTTAGGGATAGATTAGCTAGCAGCATAGCATGCTCATATCGACTATTTCAATACGACAGTGATATTTGAGAACCCATGGCGTCTAATTTTCTCTTATAGAAGTAGCACACTGAGAGCCGAGGGCACAAAAGGTTGACTTGTGACTAGTGGAGAGATGGAGACTCTAGTAGCATTATATATAGTAGTAGAGAGTTAGGGACCCATATATGAGGATATTCCTCTAGTCTGTGAGTTTCTAAATGTCTTTTTAGAGGACTTACCTAGTTTACCATTCCGAGAGATATATACTTCATCATTGAGTTGGTACTTGGCACCAGGGCTATTTTCATATCGTCGTACCGTATGGCTCCTAGAGAGTTGGAGGAGTTAATGAGTCAGCTCCAAGATTTGGGAGATAATGGATGCATTATCCCTTCCATGTTGCCATAAGGAGCACTCATTCTTTTTGTGAAGAAGAAGGACGACACTTTGAGATTGTGTATCAATTACAGACAGTTAAACAAGGTCACAATCAAGAACAAGTACCCACTATCACGGATTGATCAATTATTTGATCAGTTGAGGGGAGCACAGTTTTTCTCTAAAATGAACCAGCGATTAGGGTATTATCACCTTAGGATAAGGGATGAGGATAGGTCCAAGAGAGCATTTACCATAAGGTATGGACAATATCAATTCACGATCATGCCATTTGGGTGATCAACACCCCCGCAATGTGTATCGATTTGATGCATCGGGTGATGATACCATTTCTTTATCACTTTGTGATAGTTTTCATCGATGATATATTGATATATTTGAGGACTCAAGATGATCAGGAGTAGCACCTTAGGGAGGCATTGCAGACTTTGAGGGAGCACATACTCTACACCAAGTTCAGCAAATGTGAATTTTTGCTTTTGGAGGTCAAGTTCTTAGTTCATGTTCTTGGGGCAATAGGGATTGCAATGGATCCGGCTAAGATTTAGGCTATTATGGATTGCTCGGCACCGACATCAGTTTTTGAGATTAGGATTTTTCTAGGTTTAGCAGGATATTTTCGCACGTTCGTGAAGGATTTCATAAAGATCACTTCCCTGATTACCAGATTGACCCAGAAGGATGTCGTATTTAATTGGTTTGAGGAGTACCATCAAGCATTTGCTCAGCTGAAGAGGTTTTTGTCCACCGCACCAGTATTGGTGTTGCTAGAGGCTGGACAGGGATTATCGGTATATATTGATGATTCTCATATGGGTCTAGGTTATAGTTTGATGCAAGATAGAGGTATAGTGGCTTATGGGTCCAGACAACTGAAAATAAATAAGAAAAACTACCCCATACATGACTTGGAGTTGGATGCAGTGGTATTTGCTTTGAAAATATGGAGACATCATCTGTATGGAGAAAGATTCACATTCTTCACTGATCACAAGAGTCTGAAGTATCTCTTCACATAGAAAGAACTAAACATGAGAAATTGCAGAAGGTTGGAGTTTTTGAAGTAGTAAGATTTTTCCTTTGCGTATCACCTAGAAAAAGCTAATATAGTTGCAGAGGCACTGAGTAGGATACCAACTAGAGATGTCGAGATTGTCAGATGTCATATGATGCATGAGTATGGGTTATTTGAGGTAGAGGCGATAGCGAGTCAGTCAGATATTCCTACCGACATTCAGGTAATGATTTATGCACAAATAAGACTACATACAATATCTACATAAAGAGTGTCAAGAGGTCAGAGAGCTGACATTTTATACCAGAGGTTCAGGGAGTTAGCCGAAAGTGTTGATTGTTTTGATTGGACGAAACGACGGATCAATGTCTAAGATTTAAAGGCAGATTGTGGATACTGTTAGTGGTGGAGCTGAGAGATGAGATTCTTCAAGATTACTGTTCTTGGTTCACAATTCATCTAGGCAGGACCAAGATGTATCATGACATGAGGAGACATATTTGGTGGCCTAGGATGAAGGCGGAGGTGTTTGAGTTCATCAGGTACTGTGGGATTATTGTAGTCGCTTCCTATTCTGTGATGGAAGTGGGAAGGCATAGCCATGGACTTTTTTAGGGGACTACCGAGGATTACCAGATGAATCGATTCTATTTAGGTAATTGTGGATGGATTGACAAAATTTGCGCATTTCCTAGTACTCGTAGCTCATTACACATTTAACAAGTTGATTGTATTATTCGGGAGAGAGATTATCATGCTGCAGGGGGTAGCGTTGACTATCACGTCAGATAGAGATGCTATGTATACGTCCTGGATGTGGTGGAGTATGTAGGAGCATTAAGATACGTGCCTACAGTTCAATACGACTTTTTAAACTTACATTGATGGGCAGACTGATAGATTGATTCAGGTTCTCAAGAATATGCTCTGGGCTTGTGTATTAGAGTTTGGCAGATCTTTGGAGGAGTTCCTACCATTGTGTGAGTTTGCATACAACAACATTTATCAGGCCAACATTGAGATGACGTCATTTGAGGCTTGGTATGGCAGACCGTGTCGCTCGCCATCAAGTTGGGCAGAGCTAAAGGATCGGGAGTTAGTGGGGCATGAGATTGTTGTTGATCATTTGGAAAAGGTACGACAGATTCGTCAGAGTCTTAAAGGTGCTCAAGAGAGGATGAAGAAGTACGCAGACACATAACGCAGTGATCTCACTTACACCGAGGGAACCTTTGTCTATTTAAAGGTTTCTTATCGGAGTCTTCAAAGTTTTGGGTTGAAAGGCAAGTTAGCACCACGATTCATTGACATTTCAAGATCAAGAGACGGGACGAGAAAGTAAGCTTATGAGCTTGAGTTACCTCTGCACATGTCAGGGATTCATCCGGTCTTTCATGTTTCTATGCTTCAACTAGCTTAGTCGAAGGCAGAAGTACGACCGACAGTTGACTTGAGTTAGATTGACATGAATGAGGATATTTCATATGAGGAACAAATACAAATCCTAGACTGAAAGGTACAACAGTTTAGAGGCAAGTCTATCCTGAAGGTGCTAATCAAGTGGCAGTTATATGATGAATCGAGGCTCACTTGGGAATGGGAAGGCTATATGCGAGATAGGTTTCCATACCTTTTCGAGTCAGGTATTGTAATGACTCAAATTAATTAAACTAAGATTAGCATTAATCTCGGGGATTAATGGTCATAATTTGGGCATTACGTGGATAACTTGGTTGACTCGGACACGAGAACCGAGGGAATATGTTATTAATGGATGATGGTTGTGTAAATGTGGTGTTTAAAATCATTATTATTATATTGCACCACATGTGTGTATGTTGCTATCTGGTGAGTTAGTGTGACGGGGAGTTACCTTAAAATGCGTGTCGAGGCACGAGGCACCGAGTGACGGGTATTTGAGGGATTAGTGGGACCACTAATGTGTCCATAGGAGGTTCTAAAAACACTAACCACATGTATTATAATGGGCCTAAGCAAAGTTAATTAAATCAAATAAATAAAGGCCTATAGTTTGGTTATTTAATTTGAAACCATAAGATACTCCTAGAGATATGTATTGACACATCTAGGAACCATGTGAGTACCAAATTAGTGTCACTTGAACTGAATTAGTGGAGAGTAAGTGGGATACATGGCAAGAGGTAGGCTATTGGATGAATCTCGGGATTCTTAAACACTTAGAGATCAATGGCTAGAAATTAACCCCACCTTAATATATAAGGATGATTTGATTAACCCATGCAAGTTAAACCATCTTCATTTTTGGGAAATCAGAGAGAGATATAGAGGATTTGGAGCTGGAGATCATCAGTCGAAGGCTAATTTGGGATCAAACAAGAAGTTAATCTTCTTCTCCATCTCCTACACTTTCAATTGAGTCTAAGATTTGGTGTTTTGATATAAATATGATAATTGAGCAGTAGGTCACTGTTTTTAAAGAATTATTGGTGAATTACAAGTATTTATAACATTCAAGTATTATGAACTGGTTTTTACAAAAATTGAGGTTTTGATGAATTTGGGAGAAACTAGTGAATACATGGAATTTGATGAATTGATCTAATTGGTGTTATTCTGATGGTTTGAATGATGTTTTTGAGTCATTATTGAATGGAGAATGGTTTTGTTGGGCTTGGTTAGCTAATCGGGGAGTTGGTGATAGAATTCTCGAGTTGAGAGTTCTATCGCAAAACGCAGTTTGCGCGCTAACCAGGCTGGTTAGCGCGTTAATCAGTCTGGGCACTTAACTATTTTTCAAAATGAAGAACATATGTGCGCTAAACTAATTTCCTAGAGCGCTAATGACAGATGAAAACTGAATTTAAAGGGTGTTTTGGGATTTTTGACTTAATACATACCCAAACACCTATATACATACTAAATATGTAAAACTGGACTTTAGAGACTTAGGGGACCGTAGCTCGAGTATCGGGGAGCTAGTCGGGTCAGATTCGGGAGTTCGGGGGAAGTCGAGGCCCAGATTAAGGTGCATAAACCCACAAGAATGTTTCACAAAATTCATGGTTTGTTTTATCGATATTGGATTCCATGTGTGACTGCTGGTGGGCACACATGGGTTTTCTATTCCTATTTCGGTTTGCGTATATATTGGCTAAATCACTCGCACGGGTTATTTGTGTTTGGTGCTCATGTCGATGGCAGTAGAATATATCTACGACTGTCGGGAAGGATTTAAGATGCTCCCTTGACTTGATATAGCATTTGGAGGGGTTCATCCATTAATTGAAGTTAGAGTTTAGTCATTGTAAGCCTATAGTATACACGTGGTTCCTGTCCTATTTTATCGATTACTGGCTGGTTAAGGTCAGGGTTTTCTCGTGATTATAGGGTTGTTTACTTATTAATGCTTTACTATTCGAGCATGTTTAGTTGCTATGTGTTGTTTATTCATCGCTACTATTTTTATTTGTCGTATGCTACCTACATTCATGGGAATATGACTTACTATTGCCAGGCGTTATATTTGCATGTCTTGTAGTTTACTAGTTTTATTTCATGAATATTCTGTAGACTTCTCTTGGGATTTTACTCACTGGACTCGTTACTATATTTGTTAGGTGACTGAGTGCAGATCTTTCGATGAGCAAGGGCAAGGGCAAGGAGGTATTAGGCGACTACCTCTGAGATAGTAAAACCAGCTCATGTGTGACTACAATATGTATGTTCTTACTTTTCATTGGGTTTTGGGAACTATAGAACACTGAATAAATGTGTAAGGATATTTTGTTGTACTTATCTCGCCTTGATATATATACATGGTATCTTTTTGTCGGGCTTTCCACTACTTAGTATTATTAAATAATGCATAACTTACTCATTTAAAGACTTCCGCTATGAAATTGTAATATAACTTGTTAAATTGATTAATTGGCTAATTAAACTATAAATACTTCTATAGAGATTAATTAGCTAAACTAGTCTTAGTTGGAAAAGTGTAAGCAACCAGTTAGGTCGTGAGGCATCAAAGATAAGCGGGCCATGACGAGGCAAGCGTTGGTGACGTGTGATGCGACATGACAGGTCCCACGGCGGCCTCGGGATTTGGGGCGACAATTGGTATAACTTTAACTGGAATTTAATTTTGAAGAGGAAATTTCTATTAATTAGGAAGATTTTTCACTACCCAAATTTCTTATCCTAGTTTATTTAATAGTTAGGATCACCGACCCGTGACGTGAGACCTGTATCGAGATACGTGCATTGATCGAGGGATGTGGTCGAGGTATATTTTAGTTTTGTTGTGATGTATTCCTAGTGTATTGTATTTGTGTAGACTTATTAAGTCACTTCTACTTGTATATAGACATAGAGATGCAAACACGGACGCACCTAGAGATGTGTTCCGGTGGGGACCTGGGTAGGAAGTGATATGGTAAGTCCTAATTTAGATAATGTGATTTAAATAGTTAATTTAATGTGCCTAATGTTGAATTTATGTAAATACGTCCTAAGTTTGGAAAATTAAACGATGAGCATTGATATGCCTCAGGATGCATGTTGTCACCATCATTAGGTAACTTCAGTTAATGTATCTGTTAGCTTGGATGGTTTAGTGGATTGTAGGACAACATCTGAGTTGTTGGATTTGCATAGAGATGGGTATACACATAAGAATCAAGGGTCACAATTGATTATCTCAATTATATAAAAGGACTTAGTAGAATTTTCATGCAAAACACATCTTCATTTTGTGCAAATAGAGAGAGGTCTGGAGAAAAGATCCAAAACAATTTTATGTGGAGTTTAAGTATTGGGAAGGTGTTTGATCAAGTTAGGGAAACTTAGGTAAGCTAATCAACACCTCCACTTTGTGAAATTCAACAAAGAATTGTAAGTTTTGATTCAGTTCTAGTGTTTAGCGCTTTTAGTGGATAAATGACTTTGTTTTCAAAGTCTAATTCCATATTTGGATTCCTTGTGAAATTCCACTAATTCTACCATTAAGAAGTTATGGATTTGGATTTTTTTCATTAAGTTATGAATTTTTTAAATTCATGAAGTTATAAAACAAAACGAAAATTTTGCATGTTGTTATTATGAACCAGCCTCTATAATTTGGTCATAACTTTCTCATTTCAAATCGAAATGGACCCATTCTGGTGGAATTTGAAAGCTAACTCGAAGGGGAACAAGTTTTGCCAACTGAAATATTTTGAAATTTGAATGTTTTCATGTCTTAAAATCCTCTGCAACTTTAATAATGAATCTGAAATTTTTGGCTTCACAGTTTTGCCACTGTCCTGCTATTTTGAGCATAACTCCCTCATTTCTTATTTGATTGAGCTTTCTTTTATTATGATGTTCTAGGATATCTTAGTAGGCTTCAATAAAAAAATCATGAGTTTTGAAGCTATGGTTTACGAGAAACGAGTTTTTTAAAAGTTCTTGTTGAAATTCAAAACTGTTTTGAGCCATTGTGGTAAAGATTTCATATCTTCTTCGATTCTTATCGAAATTGCGGAAACCATATAGTTCTGGAAAGCTAAGACATTGCTCTAAAAACTTTTCTTTAGTGTACAAAATATAATTTTAACGTTTTGGTAATTGAAATCAGCTCACAAGTTGTCGCACAAGAACTGTCTCAATTTTATAAAGTAGATTTGGATATAAACAAATTATTAATGGGTCTGATTTTAAAAATTATAATTTACAACCACTTAAGCCAACTCTAATAGCTTGTACAAGTCCTATAGCACCCTGATTAACCTCAAGAACTTAGATGAGAATTTTGAGAGTTTGGGTACGTATTTTGGGGAGTCGAGCGGCTAGTTAAAATAAAAAATTTGCGTGACTTGTAAGTAAACTGATTGAGATATTTCTCTCCATTTCATTTCCTATTACGCTTCATATTTATAGTCTTTTTGACTGCTTTATCTATTGTACTCTTGATGCCATGAATTTTGTGTCTTATCTCTTTACATGAGTTTGGTTATCATGGAATTATTGATGTTGAATGGTATTCATTGACTCTAAATCATATGCTATGTCATTATTTTCAGTTGAGGATGTTAATAATGTAAAATAACATGCTATTAGGGTAGATTAATTGTGGTATTGAAATTCTGGTCCTTTGTACTTACTTAAGCGATTAACCAAGTCTTGAAATCTCGAATTGAGTCTTTTCATGATTAATGAAAGTAGTTCTTATATCTAGGACCTTTATATGATATAGATGAGCGGCACACAAGTTCACTGGATTCTAAGGATGTCGGCACTCACCACTAACTCATGTGGTACACGGTGTTCGACAAAGTGGTTAGTCACTTTTACTCCACCCGAGATTTTAATGGAAATAAACAAAGTGAAACTATACTAATAAGTTTGTCAAGTGTGTTTCAGTTAGTCAAAGTTTGCAGAATATCACATCTTAAGTGTTCAAGCCATACAAGTTCAAGATTCGGTCCACACGAGGAAGTGAAGACGAAAGATCATATTACATGTTGTAACATTAATGTATGGTACACATGTTCATGTATGCAAGCCTAATGCATTAGTTCATGTATATCATGTTTTTCAAATCGCTTTTCAAATTTCAACTGATCATTTGGAGTTCTAAATGAGACTCACCACTTGAATCCGTCTTATAAGCTCAAACTATGTGAAACTATGTTTTTATATTCACACCATACTTTAAAAACCATTGTGGAAGTTTTCGGAAATGAAAAACTTGTTTTGATAGGTTTTTGAAAAGAAAAACTGTGTATTTACAGAAAAGCCCCTATGTAAGTCATGAAATCGTGATTTTTCATTTTCGGGATTTGTAAAAAAATCCGGACCACCTAAACAGGTTCTATGACCCTTAACAAACATGTATATGTTATAAGAGGTTTGGTAAATGCGATAACGGGTTGCTAACTCTAGGGCCAAAAATATTTATTTTGAGGCCCCTGACAGTTAGCGCGCTAATAGTTATATTAGCGTGCTAATTGCAAAGTTAGCACGCTAATTTTCAGCATTAGCGCACTAGGTTAAAATATTAGTGTGCTAGGTCAAAATATTAGAGCGCTAATTGCCTTACTGACAGCTTTTTTTAAAGGCTAAAAATCACACTTTAATTTGAATAGATGATCAAATCCGAGCCCTAGGATCTCTAGAACAGTCAAAAATTGTTAAAAAGGAATGTAGAACATTCTCAAACCACAAAGAACATTTCATTATCTTGTCAAGCAAGAAAACCAAAGAGTGCTCATAGTTTTCAAAGAAGAAGCTTGGATTTTTGTGTGCTATCACTCGTAATCTTTCAAGGCAACTGAATCACTCTTGAAACCATCGTTATTGAGGCGTTCTAAAGCTTACAACATCCACTCCAGAACTTATTTTCAAATTACTCTTTCGGGGTTGTAAGAAAGTACGATTTCCTAGCTTTTATTGTGCTTAAATTTCATATTTTATGTGCTTGACTTGTGGAAATCATCTGTTGTATTCTTGAACACATTTGTCTTGGGTTTTACACTTAAACTTGATTTACTAAACCTTATGACTGGTTTGGTCAAGAGTTTGCACTTAAACTTGATTTTTATTAAGCTTCTTGTTCTTTGGATTTGAAACCGGATGTGTTTTAATCGATTCGTTTGAAATGGTTTCATATTTGAGATTTGCACAAAATCAGTGATATACTTGCATTTCTTATTTGTTCTCATACTTGCAAGCATTAGAGTGGTTAGGCTCTAGGGGCTTGCTTGTATTTGAATTTGGTGTCGTTTTACTTTGTAAAGTGAATTTGATTATTTTCATCTAATCTTTGTAAGTGACTGATTGTAAGACTTAGTAGGATCTTAGTCGAAGGGAAGTCCTAGTCGAGGCTAGCCATAAACCCTAGTTGCGGCTAGGTAGGAAGTCATAATTGGTGATTAGGCATTCGAAGCTTGTACACTTAGGTTGTAACACTTATTGGCAATATAAGTGGGGGTTTGAAAATCCTAACCGGGGAGGTTAGGTAGTGGATGTCGATCATTAGATCGAACCACTATAAATAGTGTGTCTTTTTCCATCTCTTCTACTTCCTTCATCTTGCATTGCATTCATACTAGCGTTTGAATGAGCATATAAAATCTTTATTGTTGAATTATTTTAAAAAGGTGATAACTTCTCGATACACCCAATTCACCCCCCTATTGGGTGTAGTTTCAATTGGTATCAGTGCAGGTTATTGCTCAAAGTGTTATTAATGTATCTTTGAGTATTTTTGTGGAAGGATGCAAACTTTAGATCCGGCTAGCCTTAGGGAAGGCAACTCCACGAGTAGGCCTCCGTATTTTGATGGAACTAACTATGCTCATTGGAAAGTAAGGATGAAGTTCTACATTAGGGCGCAAAGTAGACTTTTGTGGGACTCAATCGAGAATGGGTACACTCCACCGGACAAGCCAGTGAGAGAATACACTGCCGAGGAGACCAAGATTGAGCTCTCAAATGACCAAGCCATGAATCATTTTTTTGCACGCTAAGTCAGAACGAATTCAACAGAGTTAGTGCTTGTCAAACGACCAAGGAAGTGTGGGAGTAGGTTGAGGTACACTACGAAGGTACACTTCAAGTAAAGAAGACAAAGTTGAGCTCCTTGAGGAGCACTATGAGACTTTCCGAGTCGGCTCCGATGAAGACATAGCCACCGCCATTACTCGGTTCACTAAGCTCTTGAATGAGATAAAGAATCTTAGAAAGAACTATGATCAAGAGACTTCAGTGTATAAATTCCTTAGAGACTTGCCTAATGAATGGGATGCCAAAAAGTATGCTATCAAATCGGCGTAAAACCTTGGAGAGTACACTTTTGATGCCTTGTGTGGAGAGCTAACGGTCCATGAATTTGAACTAAAGGACCGAGCTAGATTGGAAGCATTGAGTGGGGGTACTAAGAGTTCAAGAAAAGAGATTGTTTTGAAGGGAAATAGCTCACCAGCTCCATTGGTAGAGATCATTGAAGATGAGAAATCTAGTGATGACAATGATCTTGAGGAGGAAGTAGCCATGCTCTCAAGAAGGCTATGTACAAGCGAGACAAGTACAAGAAGAAGTACAAGAGTGGAAGCAAGGGAGGAAATTCAAGTGAGACCATATGCTTCGGGTGTGGCAAACCGGGCCACATCAAGGCGGAATGCGAGTCCAAAAAGTGTTAGACAAGAAGAAAGGCAAGAAGAGCTTCAAGGTGACATGAGATAATTTATCTTCATCAAGTTCCGAATCTGAATTGGAAAGTGAGAAAGAAATACTTTGTCTCATGGCAAAAAGTGAGGTAAACTCTAATGATTTCAATCTTGATGATGTTGATGATTTGGATGATGTTCCTAATGTTGATGAGCTTAGGAAAGAGTTGGAAAAAGAGGTAAAAAAGACCAAACAACTCAAAAAGAGCTTGACCATAGCAATTAGTGAGATTGAGTCATAAAATGAGACCATTAATGATCTCCAAAGAAACTTGAATGTAGTCCTAAAGGTGAGAGATGCTTTAATCAAGGAAGTAGAGGACTTAACTAGCACGGTGCACAAGTTCACCAATGGTAGAGAGATGTTTGATATGATGTTTGGAGCACAACGACTTGCACTCAACAAGAGAGGTATAGGCTCTGGATCGAACTTGTTGAGTTACAGGAAATTGCTAGATGATGCCCGTAAATGCACAAAATTCAATAGGTCTCATGCGGTTGGGAAATATGCCTTATAAAAGGTTAAATGGTAGACTAGCATAGGTAGTTAACAATGTTTATGATACTAACTTTTTCGGACCCAAAGGTGTTTGGATACCAAAATTTAGTGTTTTTCCCATTGTGTATGATGCGAGGAAGAGCACCCCATGGTACTTGGATAGTGGGTGCTCAAGACACATGACCAGAGATGCACATTAATTCATTGAATTAAAGCAGCATGATGGTGGAAAGGTCACATTTAGGGACAACAACAAAGGAAAGGTTATAGGCCTTGGAACCGTTGGTAACGATTTACTTTCCAATTCTAATGTTTATCTTGTTGAAGGTTTAAAACATAACTTGCTTAGCATTAGTCTATTGTGTGATAAATGATTTCATGTCATGTTTGAATCATCAAAATGCATTGTTAGGAATGAGAAGCATGAAACTTTATTTGTTGCATATAGAGATAAGAATGTTTATGCCATTAACTTTGATGAGATGCATATGCAAAATGTTTCATGTTTGAGAATGTGATGCATGGTTGTGGCACCGTAGACTAGGACATTCTAGCATGGAAAACTTGCCCAAATTGATCAAGCATGATCTTGTCAAGGGTCTACCTAAATGCACTTATAAGAAAGACAAGGAATATGAACCTTGTATCCTTGGTAAGCAAGTGAAATCGTCATTTAAGGCGAAAGTAACAAGTGATGTGACTAGAGCATTGGAACTTATCCATATGGATTTGTTCGGACCCACCCAAACACAAAGTCTAGGGGGTAAATCATATTGCTTTGTCATTGTTGATGATTTTACTAGGTATACATGGGTTTATTTTCTAGCTCATAAGCATGAAGTGTTTGATGTGTTTATAAAATTTTGTGCTTTGGTTCAGAATGAGAAAGGGTATAAAATTACCATCATTAGGAGTGATCGTGGTGGTGAGTTTGTAAATAGGAACTTAGAGGAGTTTTTGGCTAAACAAGGATATACACACCAACTATCTTCTCCTAGGACACCACTACAAAATGGAGTTGTAGAAAGAAAGAATATGACCCTCCAAGAGATGTGTAGAACCATGCTAAATGGGTACAACATAGCTAAGCACTTTTGGACCGAAGCCATTAACACGGCATGCTATGTTCTCAATAGGGTAAATGTCCGAAAGCAAGTTAAAAGGACTCCTTATGAACTATGGAAAGGACGAAAGCCCAACATAAGATACTTCAAGGTGTTCGATTGCACTTGCTATATTCTAAATGATAAAGATCATTTGGACAAATTTAACCCAAAGTTAAATGTGTGCACTTTTCTAGGCTACTCCATGCATAGCCAAGCATATAGGGTGTTCAATAGATCAACCATAACCATAGAAGAGTCTATTCATCCAATAGTCAAGAGGTTGAGGTGAGAGTGGAACCTGAACCTAGTGCACCTAAGAACTCAAGACTTCTTATAGGCCATCCCTCCCAATAAATTATAGGTGATCCAAACAAAGGAATAACCACTAGGTCATCATTGCACCGAGATGAGGGACTCATAGCTTTTATATCACAAATCGAGCCTTCCAAAATAGATGATGCCTCAGGTGATGAGTTTTGAATCATGGCTATGCCAGAGGAACTAGGTCATTTTGTTAGGAATAAGGTATGGACACTAGTACCTAGACCTAAAGACCATACTATCATAGGCATCAAATAGGTCTTTAAAAATAAAAAGAATGAAAAGGGTGAGATTGTAAGGAACAAGGCAAGGTTGGTTGCACAAGGCTATAATCGAGAGGAAGGAATTGACTATGAGGAAGCCTTTGCACTGGTAGCAAGACTAGAAGCAATTTAGATGTTGCTTGCTTATGCTTGCTACAATGGGTTTCTACTATACCAAATGGACGTTAAAAGTGCATTCTTAAAGGGCTTCATCAATGAAGAGGTATATGTAGAACAACCACTGGGTTTTTGAAGACCATGATCATCCAAGTTATGTCTATCATCTTCAAAAGGCCTTGTATGGATTGAGACAAGCTCCTCGAGCTTGGTATGATCAACTTAGTGCATTTCTACTTAACAAAGGGTTCAAGAAAGGAATGCTAGATCCTACTTTGTTCATTTTGGTTAAAAAGCGTGACATGATACTTGTTCAAATTTACGTTGATGATATTATCTTTGGGTCATCCAATACACGCTTATGATAAATTCTCATCATTAATGACCATTGAATTTGAAATGAGCATGACGGGTGAACTAACATACTTCCTAGGCTTGCAAATTAAGCAATCCAAACATGGCATTTTCATAAACCAAGAGAAGAATGTGATGGACATGCTAAAGAAATTCAAATTTGAAAATTTGAAAGAATGTGACACTCCTAGTAGCTCCACCTTCAAAAAAGACAAAGACTAACTAGGAAAATCCATAGATCCTAAACTTTACCGTGGCATGATTGGTAGTCTCATATACTTGACCGCTAGTAGGCCTGATATTATGTTTAGTGTGTGTTGATGTGCTAGATTTCAATCCGAACCTAAGGAGTCTCACTTGAAATGTGTCAAGCGTATATTTCGTTATCTTAGTGGGACACAAGATTGGGATTGTGGTTCAACAAAGCCATGAGTTTCAAACTCCGAAGCTTTGTTGATTCCGACTATGCGGGGAGTCTAGTGGATAGGAAAAATACTTCTGATTTTTGTCATTTGCTAGGAAATTTACTTATATCATGGTTTAACAAAAAGCAAAATTCCGTTGCTTTGTCTATGGCCGAAGTCGAGTATGTGGCTGCCGAAAGTTGTTGTGCTCAAGTCTTGTACATGAAACAAAAACTTGAGGATTACCAAATCCAAGTTGGTTGTGCTGAGATTTATTGTGATAACACAAGTGCAATCAACATATCAAAAAATATGGTGTTACACTCCCACACCAAGCACATTGAGATTAGGCACCATTTCATTCTCGATCACATCAAAAAGGCGATGTTAAACTAATCCACGTGCCCATGGAGGACCAACTAGCTGATATCTTCACTAGGCCATTGCCTAGAGACCAATTTTCTAATATTCAACATAAATTAGGCATGTTTTGTGAATCAAACCTTCTACACATGTTTTAGTTGTCACAATCCTTTTTATATGTTGTTAGTGAAGTGTCCATGAAGTATGAGGTGAATCGGAGTTGTCCGTAAAAAACTCAAAAAATTAAAATTTCAAATTCCAGAGAGCAATTCAAGGACCTAGCACGCTAATCGTCCCTGGCCTAGATCACTAATCGGCATCATTAGCGCGCTAATGTCATTCGGCCAGGACCAGTATATCACTGTTTTGACCCTAAATTCTTATTTTTCACAAACCTCTCCTCTCCTCTAGGGTCTTCATCATCTCCAATGACATTCCCACGATCCCTAGGTAAATTCCATTACTTTCTTTTTCAATAAGGGTGTTTTTACTTCCTAGCCCTAGGATTGAACCACCATTGTTGTATCCATCCTTGAGTTTGTACACATGTTGACTCGTCAAACCTCTGCCCGTTCCACTACCCGTCCCGCTGCCCGTATCGCCCCTGCATCGTCCTCCCATCGTCCCCACTACGTGCCGTGTTGTCGAGTCTTCATCATCTAGTAGCAAGTCCAAGTCTGCCCATTCATCAGCACCGTCCCACACCGCCTCCCAATCGTCATCCTCTGTCGAGACTAGGTCTTCTAGTCACCGTAGCGACACCTCAGCCACCGTCCCGGCTAATGCCCCTTAAAAAGAGGGTCGGTCTAAATTCTTACACGAGGCTAAGTCCATTTTAGCATCGGTCAGCCCATGGCTTACGGATGCCAAAATCCTTAAGCCCGCCGTTGTCGATCTCACATTCTTCGACAAGGCTCATCTCCCAAAACAAGAGGTCATCTCAAAATCGGGGTGGGCTACCTTTTGTCAAAATAAGGATGACTATAATCCGCCATTAGTTCGAGTCTTTTATTCCAATCTCACCACGATGAATACTTTCTTCATTCAGTCGTCTGTCGATGGTCGGTCTATCGAGATTACACCAGAGAGCCTTACTCAACGGTTCGACCTTCCTTTGCACCCTCCCACCACTACAATCGGGTGTAAGTTTCTTAGTTGGTCGTTTAATCGGCTTGAGGTGTTAAACTCTTTCACACGGTCTGATAGGGAACTCTCCGTGTATCCATCTTGAGTCTGACACTGACTTTAAGCTTGTGCCTCACCTACTTTACAAAGTTTTGCACAAGGTTATTCTTCCACGTGGCGGTAGTAAGAACTAAGTCACTTTTCTTGACATGTTTGTCCTTCGGCACCTACTTCGTAAGATTCCTCTTAGTTTGCCCTACCTTATCATCGGCTACATGACTAGCACGTGTAGCTCCGGTCATCATCTCCCGTACTCCCACTTTATCACTTCTTATCTAGAGTCAGCCCAGGTGGATATCAGTTTAGGCATTCATCCACTCTCTGCCTATGACACCATTGACATGGCCACTCTGAAGGCCATGAAGTACCGATATATCCGTCACGCGCAGAGATGGGTTCGAGAGGAAGATATCCCAGATGGTCAGCACTACGAGGGATACGAGTCTCCACTTCCCGTCGATCTTCTAGTTGCTTTTGATGAGAGAGTCTACCTGGACTACAACTTTCTGTTCCCTCATGGTGATGATGGTGATGATGAGGTTCACCATCACTTTATGGCTCCACCACCTCTACAGCAGCAGTCACATCAGTAGTGGCGGTAGTAGCAACAACCTTCACACTATCTGACGTTTTATGGCATTGCCCCTCCTCCCGAGATGTCTCTATCGACGGCGTACCTCTCTGCGCAATTGGGTTATATGCATGAGCACATGTCTCCGACCCTTACAGCCATCGACACCCGCTTTTTAGCGTTAGGGTCATCGAATTCATCGCATAGAGGGCCATCTACAGTCAGTCAAGCCAGCGCGAGATGACCCTGCCTACGATTCTGCGCGTTAGACATCATCTCATTTGGAGGATTATCTAGGCATAGCATAGTTAGGGGGAGCACTAGGCTCATCCATGTTAGTCTTCAGTGTTTTGATGTACATTTGCTATGTTGTAGACTCAGCTGTTTAGGCCACAAATATGTTAATGTTCATTTTCAGCATTTAATATCATGAAATTTTTTGCGTATCTCTGAGTTACTATTATGCTTTTGTTCATTGCCCTATATTGGTTGCATGTGAATGACTTTCATTGATACACCCATTTATGTCTCGTAATATGCATGTGGTAAGGGGGAGTCTTCCACCTATTGTGTTGTTGTTATATTCGTGGCTCATTTTCGGTTATGATTGTTGTGAGGGGGAGCTTGGCCCCACTTTTTAATGTTATCAAAAGGGGGAGAAATGTATGCGTTAAATTTGAGATTGTTAAAGATCGCACTATGGATATGAATACACGTGAATTTCATTTTTATTGTCAAGTTCACATTGTTTGTTATCATCAAAAAGGGGGAGATTGTTTGACCAAGTGGTTAGTCACTTTTACTCCACGCGGGATTTTGATGGAAACAAACAAAGTGAAAGTATACTAATAAGTTTATCAAGTGTGTTTCAGTTAGTCAAAGTTTGCGGAATATCACATCTCAAGTGTTCAAGCCATACAAGTTCAAGATTCGGTCCATACGAGGAAGCGAAGACGAAATATCATATTTCATGTTGTAACATTAATGTAAGGTACACAGGTTCATTTACGCAAGCCTAATGCATTAGTTCATGCATATCATGTTTTTAAATCGCTTTTCAAATTTCAAGTGATCATTTGGAGTTTTAAATGAAACTCACCACTTGAATCGGTCTTATAAGCTCAAACTATGTGAAACCATGTTTTTATATTCACATCGTACTTTAAAAACCATTGTGGAAGTTTTCGGAAATGAAAAACTTGTTTTGAAAGGTTTTTGAAAAGAAAAATTGTGTATTTGCGAAAAAGCCCCTATGTAAGTCATGAAATCGACATTTCCCATTTTTCTAGGATTTGTGAAAACATTCGAACCACCTAAACAGGTTCTATGACCCTTAAAAAAATGTATAACATGTTATAAAAGGTTTGGTAGGGTCTCGAATGCGATAAGGGGTCGCTAACTCTAGGGCCAAAAATATTTATTTTGAGGCCCCTGACAGTTAGCACGATAATAGTTATATTAGCGTGCTAATTGCAGAGTTAGTGCACTAATGTTTAGCATTAGTGCGCTAGCTTAGAGGGTTAGTGTGCTAGGTCCAAATATTAGAGCGCTAATTGCTTTTCCAACAACTTTTTTTAAAAGCTAAAAATCACACTTTAATTTGAATAGATGATCAAATCTGAGCCCTTGGATCTCTAGAACGGTCAAAAATTGTTAAAAAGAAATGTATAACATTCTCAAACCACTTAGAACATTTTATTGTCTTGTCAAGCAAGAAAACCAAAGAGTGCTCATAGTTTTCAAAGAAGAAGCTTGGATTTTTGTGTGTTATCACTTGTAATCTTTTGAGGCAACTGAATCACTCTCGAAGCCAGCGTTATTAAGGCGCTCTAAAGCTTACAACATCCACTCCAGAACTGATTTTCAAATAACTATCCCGGGGTTTTAAGAAAGTATGATTTCCTAGCATTTCTTGTGCTTAAATTTCATATTTTTGTGTGCTTGACTTGTGGAAATTATTTGTTGTGTTCTTAAACACATTTGTCTTGGGTTTTACACTTAAACTTGATTTACTAAACCCTAAGACTGGTTTGGACAAGAGTTTGCACTTAAACTTGATTTTTATCAAATTTCTTGTTCTTTGGATTTGAAACTAAATTTGTTTTAATCGATTCGTTTGAAACGGTTTCATACTTGAGATTTGCACAAAATCGGTGATATACTTGCATTTCTCATTTTTTCTCATACTTGCATGCATAAGAGTGGTTAGGCTCTTGGGGGCTTGCTTGTATTTGAATTTGGTGCCGCTTTACTTTGTAAAGTGAATTTGATTATTTTCACCTATTCTTTATAAGTGGATGATTGTAAGACTTAGTGGGATCTAAGTCGAAGCGAAGACCTAGTTGAGGCTAGGCATAAACCCTAGTTGCGGCTAGGTAGGAAGTCCTAATTGGTGATTAGGCATTCTAAGCTTGTACACTAAGGTTGTAACACTTATTTGCAATATAAGTGGGGGTTTGAAAATCCTAACCGGGGAGGTTAGGTAGTGGATGTAGATCATTGGATCGAACCACTATAAATCGTGTGTCTCTTTCCATCTCTTCTACCTCCTTCATCTTGCATTGCATTATACTTGTGTTTGAATGAGCATATAGCATCTTTATTGTTGAATTATTTTAAAAAGGCGATAACTTCTCAATACACCTAATTCACCCCCTCGTGTGTGTGGTTTCACACGGGGTATGGGACCCGGGTTAGTCGACAAGTATATACTTATAACGGGCATTTGTGAGAGTGCTGACGCCCTAAATAATGGAACAAGGTTTATGTGATGTAACACACGACTTCCCAGGCCTAGATCATTACTGCTTAGCCAAGTGTTAGTATCACTTTTGTTTAATTGAAGAATCTTAAAGCATGTTCATTTTTTAACATTCTTTCACTATTATTATGCTTTCAAATACTTTATTTTATGTTTGGAAATGTGGATGAATGTCTCTCAGTTTTACTTTCTACATTCTAGTACTCACCATCCTTTTTTATGACGATGGGTGCAGATTCATAGAGTAACAGGTCGGGTAAGGATAAGATCGACGACTACCTCTGAGCCACTGGAGTATTGCTACTTTAGATTTTGTAGGATTTTGAGATTTTGTTGTATGAATTATCTATGTCTTTTATTTACTTTTAGGTTATATATTTTGGTTGAGCGATAGTTCCCTAACCAGAGACATGTTTGTTATACCGTTATCGATGTTTTGTCATCTATATACATGTGAGCGTTGTTTCCTAGTTTCCATGAATATTTAGGTTTTATATTTATTTCTTCCACTAATTTGTTAAGAATTCCACTGAATAATGTGTATAAGTGGTAAAAGTTTTAATTAACTCTAAAATAATCATAATAAAGATAATTGTGTAGTATTTACTTTGAACACATTTAACGAGGTGAATAGGATAAAAGGCTAACTAATACGTTGTTAAGTCCTCTATTGCTTAGATTTAGGCTTAATGATGGGATTAGGCCAGTAGTAGCCTTAGATTAAGGAAAGGGTCATCACACGCGCTAATATGGACTATTAGTACGCTACCTAAGTTTGGAATCAGAATTCCCAACTTGGGAATTCTGAGCTCCTCAACCCCTGGCGAGACACATGGCCCTATTCATTGTTGTCGACTGATAAGTGATTATTTAGACTCATAAATATGGTTAGTTTAGTGGTATATTTAGTATAAATATCCCTAAATGAGCTTTTAATTCATGGTGGTATTGTATTTTCATGTAATTAAGGTGTAAAGGAAGAAAATGAGCAAAAACGAGAAAAAATAGAGGATTAACCCATAAAAGCGTAATTGGCATCGTGGCTACACATGGTGGCACTGTGGAGCACTATGGCACTGCGTAGGAAGGAAAAGGCACGGTGTAAGTGGGCAAAGAAAGTGGAGAAAATGGGGCTGGAGGTTCGACGCAGTGGCGATACTATGGACATACAAGGGACATCGCCGAGACAAGAGGGACAGTGCCAGGTGGACAGAAGAGAAGAGTTTCACATATAGGAGCTGGCGCAATGTCATGGCTTAACGCACACGACACCGGGGCATAAATGACAGCACCAGTCGGGAAAAAATAGAAAGTCAGATATTTTGAGTTAAATAGTAAAGTAGGGTTTCTAATTATTTTTAGGAAGTATAAATATGTATTAGGATGTGGTAAACTCACCACATATCAACCATTAACTACCATTAAAGTGTTTTTAGCATAGGTTTACTTTGGTTATAAGTATTAAGGAGTTTTGTGTGGAGAAAACATTGAAGACTAAGCGTTTGCAATTCAAGTTTGGTTTCATTGGCTTTATTGAAATATTCATTTGCAATGATTTCAATTATGAATTGTATTGTGTGTGTTTCAATGAAGTGTGAGTAGTCTATTTATTTTTGAGATCAATGGATTCTATGATATGAATGCTATGCTATGAACATGAGTAGAAAGTGATTATAAAAAATGCAATGGTCAGGATTTGTATTAATTTTGTACGTAATGCTTAGAAATCTTCATCATGTGTTTATTGATATTAGGTTTTAAAAGTTATTGTAACGGCCCAAATTAATTAAACTAGGATTAGCATTAATCTCGGGGATAAACAATTGTAATCAGGGCCTTACATGGAAAATTCAATTGACTCAGACATGAGAACTAAATGAATATATTATTTTTGCGTGATTGTTGTTATATTGTGGTGTTTAAATTGTTAATTTTCATATTGCATAGTATGTGTGTACTAGAATGTTGTAATCAAGTGAGATTGTGTGCCAAGAGTTTGCCTTGAAAAACATGTCTACGCGGGTATCGGGTAGGCGAAACAAGGGAACACTAAGGCTTGACAGTGCCAAAGTAGAATAGCATGACTATAATCAAGGTGAATGTGACATTAAATGAATATAAACCATATGTAAAGTCAAATTAGTCGGGTACACAAGTTATGACATTCCTCGATATGCGTGTCGGGGAGAGAGCCACCGGGTGCCGGGTATGTTGGGGCATGTGCCACAAGTCAATCTACAAACATTATTTATCTTATAATTTTAGTTAATAAAATTGAGATTTTCATTTGCTATTTTATTATAAGTAATTGCATGTTTACCTTATAGTAAGATCCATGTGTATTTGATGAAATATCATAAATGTCCCTAATCGATTATTATACTGGGAACTATAACGAATTAAGACTAGTGTAAATCTTTATTGATGGTCTTGTGATGATCATGCGTATAGGGATATGAATCGAGATCATGAGTACTTGTGAGGGGAACAAGGCACTTGACTGACTCGTTATGAGAACACCACATGGATTAAGTCATAGGTGTTACTCATGATGAATATATCATTTAGTCCTTCGACTTGAGATTACCATAGACTTCAATATTAGGAATATGGTAATTTGACACAATTAAACATTATCTTTAACCGGATGATTATAAAAATTATGATTGGCTACCATGTGAATAATATGTTAAGGTGTGTAATTAAAATAGAATTTGTCACTCTCATATAGAGAGAGATATCAGTGGATCCCTTGATATAATAGATTGATAATGGTCAAGTCTATGTGAATTGATATGATCAATGTCACTTAGATGTTTTCAGTTTACCTAAAGATTGAGACTAGTATGATTGAACATTAAGGGTGACTTTCCATGCCTCATGTTTAGTCAAAAGATATTGCGCGACAAAAAGATATGATATATGTTATTCATTAGATTGTATCGATCTTGATATTCATGCTACTTGGGTACTAATAATGCTTTTCTATAGACTAGTTATGACTCGTGTACCAAAATGGTTTTGGTTCATTGCCAACGAAACATGAACCTATTGGGTCGCACATAAATAATGGCTTTGCACAATTTCAATTAGTCCAGAATAATGAATTTTATATGATAAAATTCATAATATAATACGATTTTTTATATGATAATTTATTAATAGGGGCGTATGTGTAACTTACTTAAACTGCCTAAATATAATAGTTGTATTACAAATAGGATTTTAAGTGAGGGCTTATCTGTACATATAAATAAGAGACGAAATAAGATTTTTGTATTTGCAAATTTCGAGTTCCCTGGATTTTGAGAGAGAAAAAAAATGTTTTCAATCTCTCTTGGGGATAGCACTCCAAATTGTGGTCACCATTCGTGTATGAATTTCCGATTGAGGACGCGCACTTAAACGTCTTGGAGATCGTACAATCACAGAAGAAAATCACGGATTAAGGTATGGTTTACTTTTTAGATCCAATTTAATGGAACCTATTTTTGATCCTGTTGGGGTTTTTCAAAAATTGTTTTGAATTTTCTGCTGAGTATGAAGCCCAAAAATCCAACAGGGGTATCAAATCCTTGAGCTCAGTTCTATTCAATGCTTGCATGTTTTCTCAGGTGTATATATAATATATGTGTGAAAACATGATCTTGATTTATGTATATGTATGATGTACATATAGATTCTGTGATAATTTTTATCAAGAATTGGTTTTAAAACATGTTGTTAATTCATGTATAATGATGCATACTCATGATTTTATTCAATGATAGTATTCATGTTTTGAATATTTCAATTAACATATGTTTTTAATATTGAACGATGTGAATTTTATATGTTCAAAGTAGAAGTCATGTTTAGGTTAATGTGATTCTAATGTTGAATACATATTTCTTTTTTGTTCAATAATTATGAATGTCTCCATGTTAGAAATCATGATTAGGTTAATATAACTAATTTAATATGATTCAGTGTTGAATGCATGATTAATATTTCAAAATTAATTTTGATCATATAACTGAAACCACACCCAAGAGGAGGGTGAATTGGGTGTATCGAGAAGTTATTGCCTTTTTAAAATAATTCAACCATAACGATGTTATATGCTCACTCAAGCGCAAGTATGAATGCAATGCAAGATGAAGGATATAGAAGAGATGGAAAGAGACACTCGATTTATAGTGGTTCGATCCAACGATCTATATCCAACCTCCCAGGTTAGGATTTTTAAACCCCCACTTATATTGCCAATAAGTGTTACAACCTAAGCATCCAAGCCTAGAGTGCCTAATCGAAAATTAGGACTTCTTACCTAGCCGCAACTAGGGTTTACGCCTAGCCTCAACTAGGTCTTTCCTTCAAATTAGATCCCACTATGTCTTACAATCAGCCACTTACATAGAATAGTTTAAAATAATCAAATTCACTTTACAAAATAAAGCGGCACCAAATTCAAATACAAGCAAGCCTCCTAGAGCCTAACCACTATAATGCATGCAAGTATGAGAACAAATGAGAAATGCAAGTATATCACTGATTTTGTGCAAATCTCAAATAATAAATTGTTTCAAACAAATCGATTAAAACAAATCCGATTTCAAATCCAAAGAACAAGAAGTTTGATAAAAATCATGTTTAAGTGCAAACTCTTGTCCAAACAAGTCCTAGGGTTTAGTAAATCAAGTTTAAGTGTAAAACCCAAGACAAATGTGTTCAAAAACACAACAAATGATTTCCACAAGTCAAGCACACAAAAATATGAAGTTTAAGCACAAGAAAAGCTAGGAAATCAGATTTTCTTACAACCCCGAGAGAGTGATTTGAAAATTAGTTCTGGAGTGGATGTTGTAAGCTTTAGAATGCCTCAATAACGTTGGTTTTGAGAGTGACTCAGTTGCCTCGAAAGATTACAAGGGATAGCTCACAAAAATTCAAGCTTCTTCTTTGAAAACTATGAGCACTATTTGGTTTTCTTACTTAACAAGACAATGATATGTTCTTTGTGGTTTGAGAATGTTCTACATTCCTTTTTAACAATTTTTGACCGTTCTAGAGATCCAAGGGCTCAGATTTGATCATCTATTCAAATTAAAGTGTCATTTTTTGCTTTTAAAAAAAGCTGTCAGAAAGGCAATTAGCGCGCTAATATTTTGACCTAGCACGCTAATGTTGAAAATTAGCGTGCTAATTAATATTTTGACCTAGCGCGCTAATGTTGAAAATTAGCGTGCTAACTCTGCAATTAGCACGCTAATATAACTATTAGCGCTCTAACTATCAGGGGCCTCAAAATAAATATTTTTGGCCCTAGAGTTAGTGACCCCTTATCTCATATGGGACCCTACCAAATCTCTTATAACATGTTATACATGTTTTTTAAGGGTCATAGAACCTGTTTAGGTGGTCCGGATGTTTTCAAAAATCCCGAAAATGGAAAATCACGATTTCATGACTTACACAGGGGCTTTTCTGCAAATACACAATTTTTCTTTCCAAAAACCTTTCAAAAAGAAGTTTTTCATTTCCGAAAACTTCCGCAATGGTTTTTAAAGTACGATGTGAGTATAAAAACATGGTTTCACATAGTTTGAGCTTATAAGACCGATTCAAGTGGTAAGTTTCATTTAAAACTCCAAATGATCAGTTGAAATTTGAAAAACGATTTGAAAAATATGATATGCATGAACTAATGCATTAGGCTTGCGTAAATGAACCTGTATACCTTACATCAATGTTACAACATGTAATGTGATCTTTCATCTTCGTTTCCTCGTGTGGACCGAATCTTGAACTTTTATGGCTTGAACACTTGAGATGTGATATTCCACAAACTTTGACTAACTGAAACACACTTGATAAAATTATTAGTATACTTTCACTTTGTTTGTTTCCATCAAAATCCCGGGTTGAATTAAAATGACTATCCACTTAGTCCAACAATCTCCCCCTTTATGATGATAACAAACAATGTGAACTTGACAATCGAAAATAGAATCACGTGTATTCATATCCAAAGTGCAATCTCAAACAATCTCAAGTTCAACGCATACATTTCTCCCCCTTTTGATAACATCAAAAAGTGGGGCCAAGCTCCCCCTCGCAACAAGAATAACCAAAAATGAGCCACGAATAAACAACAACACAGTGGGTGGAGGACTCCCCCTCACTACATGCATATTATTAGACATAAACTGGTATATCAATGAAAGTTATGCACATGCAACCAATATAGGGCAGTGAACAAAAGCATAATAGTAACTCGGAGATACGCAAAAAAATTTCTTGATATTAAATGCTGAAAATGAACATTAACATAGTTGTGGCCTAAACAGCTGAGTCTACAACATAACAAATGTATATCAAAATACTGAAGACAAACATAGATGAGCCTAGTGCTCCCTCTAATTATGCTATGCCTATGAAATCCTCATAATGAGACGATGTCTGACTCGTAGAACCGGAGGCAGGGTCATCTTGCTCTGGCCTGGCTAGCAGTAGATGGCCATCTATGCGACGAATTCAATCACCCTGACGCTCAAGGTGGGTGTCGATGTCTGTGAAGGTATGAGTCATGTACTCATGCATATAACCCAATTGCGCGGAGAGGTACGCCATCGATGGAGACATCTCGGGAGGAGGGGCAACGCCATAAAATGTCGGATAGGGTGGAGGCATTGTCATTCTTTGCGATGCGATCGCCACTCGTGACTGCTGCAGTGGAGGTGGTGGAGCCGCAAAGTCCTGGTGAACCTCATAATCACCATCATCACCATGAGGGATCAAAAAGCTATAGTCCAGGTAGTATCTCTCATCAAAAGAAATTGGAGGATCGGTGGGAAGTAGAGACTCGTATCCCTCTTACTGCTGACCATCTTTGATATCTTCCTCTCGAATCCATCTCTAGCTCGCGACGGATATATCGGTACTTCATGGCCTTCAGAGTGGCCATGTCAATAGTGTGATAGGCAGAGAGTGGACAAACGCCTAAACTGATATCCACCTGGGCTGACTCTAGATAAGAAGTGATGATATGGGCGTACGGGAGATGACGACCGGAGCTACATGTGCTAGTCATGTAGGTGATGATAAGGTGGGGCAAACAAAGAGGGATCTCATAAAGTAGGTGCCCGATGACAAATGTGTCAAGTAAAGTGATGTAGCTCTTACTACGGCCACGTAGAAGAATGACCTTGTGCAAAACTCTATGAAGTAGGTGAGGCACAAGCTTGAAGTCAGTGTCACTGACTTCGGATGGATACATGGTGAGTTCCATGTCAGACCGTGTGAAAGAGTTTAACACCTCAAGCCTATTAAACGACCAACTAAGAAACTTACAACCAACGGTAGTAGTGGGAGGGTGCAAAGGAAGGTAAAACTGTTGAGCGAGGCTCTCTGGTGTAATCTCGATAGACCGACCATCGACAGATGACTAAATGACGAAGGTATTCGTCATGGCAAAATTGGAATAAAAGACTCAAACTAATGGTGGATTATAGTCATCCTTATACTGATAGAAGGTAGCCCACCCCGAATTGGAGAGGACCTATCGTATTAGGAGATGAGCCTTGTCAAAAACGCGAGATCGACAATGGCAAGCTTAAGGATTTTGGCATTCGTAAGCCGTCGGCTGACAGATGCCAAAATGGACTTAGTCTCGTGTAGGGATTTGGACCGACTCTATTTTGGAGGGGCATTAGCCGGGACGGTGGCCGAGGTGTCGCTACAGTGACTAGAAGACATAGTCTCGCGACGGGATGACGATTGGGAGGTGGTGTAGGATGGTGCTGATGAATGGGCGGACTTGGACTCGTTACCAGAAGATGAAAACTCGACAACATGACGCATGGGAGGATGACGGGTGGATGACGCAGGGGGCGGTACGGGCAGCGGGACGGGTAGTGGAACGGGCGGAGGTTCGACGGGTTGAAATGTTTACAAACTCAAGGATGGAGACAACAATGGTGGTTCAAACCTTGGGCTAAGAAGAAAAAACACCCAAATTGACAAAGAAAGTAATGGAATTTATCTAGGGATCGTGGGAGAGTCGTTGGAGAGGATGAAGACCAAAGAGGAGAGGAGTGGTGTGTGAAAAATACGAATACAGGGTAAAAAACATTCATATATTGGTCCTGGTCGAACGACATTAGCGCGCTAATGACAGAATTAGCGCGCTAAAGATGTTGATAACTGATCTGGGCCAAGGACGATTAGCGCGCTAATAAGATACAATTAGCTTGCTAATTATCAGACCTAGCGCGCTAATTGCTTTCTGGAATTTGAAAATTAAATTTTTGAGTTTTTGACAGACAACTCCGATTCATCTTATACTTCATGGAAACTTCACTAACAACATATAAAAAGTATATGAACAATTAAAACATGTGTAGAAGGTCTGATTAATGAAACATGCCTAATTCACGCTGAATCTTAGAAAATTGGTCTCTAGGCAATGGCTTGGTGAAGATATCAGCTAGTTGGTCCTCCGTGGGCACGTGGATTAGTTTAACATCGCCCTTTTGGACGTGATCGCGAAGGAAATGGTGCCTAATCTCAATGTGCTTGGTGCGGGAGTGTAACACCGGATTTTTCGATATGTTGATTGCATTTGTGTTATCACAATAAATTTCAGCACAACCAACTTAGATTTGGTAATCCTCAAATTGTTGTTTCATGTACAAGACTTGAGCACAACAACTTCCGAAGCCACATACTCGGCTCGGCCGTAGACAAAGCAACGAAATTTTGCTTTTTGCTAAACCATGATATAAGTGAATTTCTTAGCAAATGACAAAACCCGGAAGTACTTTTCCTATCCACTAGACACCCCGCATAGTAGGAATCAACAAAACTTCATAGTCGAGACTCTTGGCTTTGTTGAACCACAATCCCAAATCTAGTGTCCCACTAAGATAACAAAATATACGCTTGACACATTTCAAGTGAGATTCCTTAGGTTCGGATTGAAATCTAGTACATAATCACACATTAAACATAATATGGGCCTACTAGTGGTAAAGTATAGGAGACTACCAATCATGCCACGGTAAAGTTTAAGATCTATGGATTTTCCTAATTGGTCTTTGTCCATTTTGACAGTGGAGCTGCTAGGAGTGTCTCATGTTTTCAAATTTTTAAATTTGAATTTCTTTAGTATGTCCCTCACGTACTTTGCTTGGTTTATGAAAATGCCATGTTTGGATTGCTTAATTTGCAAGCCTAGGAAGCATGTTAGTTCACCCATCATGCTCACTTCAAATTCATTGGTCATCAATGATGAGAATTCATCACATAAGCGTGTATTAGATGACCCAAAAATAATATCATCAACATAAATTTGAACAAGTAGCATGTCACACTTTTTAATCAAAATGAACAAAGTAGGATCTAACGTTCCTTTCTTGAACCCTTTGTCAAGAAGAAATGCACTAAGTCGGTCATACCAAGCTCGAGGAGCTTGTCTCATTCCATACAAGGCCTTTTGAAGACGATAGACATAACTTTGATGATCATGATCTTCAAAACCCGGTGGTTGTTCTACATATACCTCTTCATTGATGAAGCCATTTAAGAATGCACTTTTAACGTCCATTTGGTATAGTAGAAACCCATTGTAGCAAGCATAAGCAAGCAACATCCGAATTGCTTCTAGTTTTGCTACCGGTGCAAAGGCTTCCTCATAGTCAATTCCTTCTTCTTGATTATAACCTTATGCAACCAACCTAGCCTTGTTCCTTACAATCTCACCCTTTTCATTCTTTTTATTTTTAAAGACCTATTTGATGCCTATGATAGTATGGTCTTTAGGTCTAGGTACTAGTGTCCATACCTTATTCCTAATAAAATGACCTAGTTCCTCTTGCATAGCCATGATCAAAACTCATCTCCTAAGACATCATCTATATTGGTGGGCTCGATTTGTTATACAAAAGCTATGAGTCCCTCATCTCGGTGCAATGATGACCTAGTGGTTATTCCTTTTTTTGGATCACCTATAATTTGTTGGGAGGGATGGCCTATAAGAAGTCTTGAGTTCTTAGGTGCACTAGGTTCGGGTTCCACTCTCACTTCAACCTCATGACTATTGGATGTTTGGCCTAGGGTGACATCATCATTATCATCAATCCCCAATTTTTCCAAGGTATGCATCGTTTTCACTTTATGATCTACTTCATAAAATTTGACATGAATAGACTCCTTTATGGTTTTGGTTGATCTATTGAACACCCTATATGTTTTGCTATGCATGAAGTAGCCTAGAAAAGTGCACACATATGACTTTGGGTCAAATTTGTCCAAATGATCCTTATCATTTAGAACATAGCATGTGCAACCGAACACCTTGAAGTAACTTATGTTAGGCTTTCAGCCTTTCCATAGTTCATAAAGAGTCATTTTCACTTGCTTTCGGACATTTACCCTATTGAGAACATAGCATGCTGTGTTAATGGCTTTGGCCCAAAATTGCTTAGCTATGTTGTACTCATTTAGCATGGTCCTACACATCTCTTGGAGGGTCTTATTCTTTCTTTCTACAATTCCATTTTGTTGTGGTGTTCTAAGAGAAGATCGTTGGTGTGTGTATCCTTGTTTAGCACAAAACTCCTCTAAGTTCCTATTAACAAACTCACCACCCGATCACTCGTAACGATGGTGATTTTATACCCCTTCTAATTCTCAACCAAAGCACAAAACTTCACAAACACATCAAACACTTCATGCTTATGAGCTAAAAAAGAAACCCATGTATACCTAGTAAAATCATCAACAATGACAAAGCAATATGATTTACCTCCTAGACTTTGTGTTTGGGTGGGTCCGAACAAATCCATATGGATAAGTTCTAATGCTCTAGTCACATCACTTGTTATTTATGTCTTAAATGACATTTCACTTGCTTACCAAGGATAACAGGTTCACATTCCTTGTCTTTCTTATAAGTGCATTTAGGTAGACCCTTGACAAGATCATGTTTTGTGAATTTGGACAAGTTTTTCATGCTAGAATGTCCTAGTCTACGATGCCACACCATACACCACATTCACTTTGAGCACTTAAACATGAAACATTTTGCATATGCATCTCATCAAAGTTAATGGCATAAACAGTCTTATCTCTATATGCAACAAATCGAGTTTCATGCTTCTCATTCCTAACAGTGCATTTTGATGATTCAAACATGACATGAAATCCTTTGTCACACAATTGACTAATGCTAAGCAAGTTATGTTTCAAACCATTAACAAGATAAACATTAGAAATGGAAAGTAAATCGTTACCAACGGTTCCAAGGCCTATAACCTTTCCTTTGTTGTTGTCCCCAAATGTGACTTTTCCACCATCATTCCGCCTTAATTCAATGAATTGATGTGCATCTCCAGTCATGTGTCTTGAGCACCCACTATCCAAGTACCATGGGGTGCTCTTCCTCGCATCCTACATAATGGGAAAAACACTAGATTTTGGTACCCAAACACCTTTAGGTTCGAGAAAGTTAGTATCATAAACATTCTTAACTACCCATGCTAGTCTACCCATTTTAGCCTATTGTAAGGCACATTTACCAACCGCATGAGACCTATTGCATTTTGAGCATCTACGGGCATCATCTAGAAATTTCTTATAACTCAACAAGTTCGCTCCATAGCATATGCCTCTCTTGTTGAGTGCACGACGTTGTGCTCCCAACATCATATCAAACATCTCTCTACCATTGGTGAACTTGTGCACCGTGCTAGTCAAGTCCTCTACTTCCTTGACTAAAGCATCTCTCTCATTTAGGACTTCATTCAAGTCACTTTTGAGATCATTAATGGTCTCATTTTGTGACTCAATCTCACTAATTGCTATAGTCAAGCTCTTTTTGAGTTGTTTGGTCTTTTTGACCTCCTTTTCCAGCTCTTTCCTAAGCTCATCATTATTAGGAACATCATCAAAATTGAAATTGTTAGAGTTTACCTCACTTTGTGCCATGAGACAAAGTATCTCTTTATCACTTTCCGATTCGGATTAAGAACTTGATGAAGATAAATCATCCCATGTCGCCTTGAAGCTCTTCTTGCCTTTCTTCTTGTCCAACACCTTCTTGGACTTGCATTCCGCCTTGATGTGGCCCGGTTTGCCACACCCGAAGCATATGGTCTCACTTGACTTTCTTCCCTTTCTTCCACTCTTGTACTTCTTCTTGTACATGTCTCGCTTGTAGATAACATTGTTGAGCTTTCTTGAGAGCATGCTACTTCCTCCTCAAGATCATTATCATCACTAGATTTCTCATCTTCAATGATCTCAACCAATGGAGCCGGTAGGCTATTTGCCTTCAAAGCAATCTCTTTTCTTGAACTCTTAGTACCCCCACTCAATGCTTCCAATCTAGCTCGGTCCTTTAGTTCAAATTCATGGACCGTTAGCTCTCCACACAAGGCATCAAAAGTGTACTCTCCAAGGTTTTGCGCTGATTGGATAGCATACTTCTTGGCATCCCATTCCTTAGGTAAGCATCTAAGGAATTTTTACGCCGAAGTCCATTGATCATAGTTTTTTCCAAGATTCTTGATCTCATTCAAGAGCTTAGTGAACTGAGTGATGGAGGTGGCTATGTCTTCATCGAAGCCAACTCGAAAAGTCTCATAGTGCTCCTCAAGGATTCTCAACTTTGTCTTCTTAACTTTAAGTGTACCTTCATAGAGCACCTCAAGCTTTTCCCACACTTCCTTGGTCGTTTGACAAGCGCTAACTCGGTTGAATTCGTTCTCACTTAGCATACAAAACAAATGATTCATGGCTTGGTCATTTGAGAGCTCAATCTTGGTCTCCTCGGTGGTGTATTCTCTTAAGGATTTGTTCGGTGGTGTCTACCTATTCTCAATTGAGTCCCATAAAAGTCTACTTTGTGCCCTAATGTAGAGACTTCATCCTTACTTTCCAATGAACTTCATCCTTACTTTCCAATGAGCATACTTCATCCTTACTTTCCAATGAATGAGCATAGTTGGTTCCATCAAAATGGAGGCCTACTCGAGGAGTTGCCTTCCCTAAGGCTAGCCTGATCTAAAAGTTAGCATCCTTGCACAAAAACACTCAAAGATACGTTAGTAACACTTTGAGCAATAACCCTCTCTGATACCAATTGAAACCACGCCCAAGAGGGGGTGAATTGGGTGTATCGAGAAGTTATTTCCTTTTTAAAATAATTCAACCATAATGATGTTATATGCTCACTCAAGCGCAAGTATGAATGCAATGCAAGATGAAGGAGATAGAAGAGATGAAAGGAGACACGCAATTTATAGTGGTTCGATCCAATGATCTACATCCACTACCTAACCTCCCCAGTTATAATTTCGAAACCCCTACTTATATTGCCAATAAGTGTTACAACCTAAGCATACAAGCCTAGAGTGCCTAATAGCTAATTAGGACATCCTACCTAGCCGCAACTACGATTTATGCCCAGCCTCAACTAGGTAGCCACTTACAAAGAATAGATGAAAATAATCAAATTCACTTTACAAAGTAAAGCGGCACCAAATTCAAATACAAGCAAGCCTCCTGGAGCCTAACCACTCTAATGCATGCAAGTATGAGAACAAATGAGAAATGCAAGTATATCATTGATTTTGTGCAAATCTCAAATAATAAACCATTTTAAACAAATCGATTTGAAACAAATCCGATTTCAAATCCAAAGAAAAAAATGTTTGATAAAAATCAAGTTTAAGTGCAAACTCTTGTCCAAACTAGTCCTAGGGTTTAGTAAATCAAGTTGAAGTGTAAAACTCAAGACAAATGTGTTTAAGAACACAACAAATGATTTCCACAAGTCAAGCACACAAAAATATGAAGTTTAAGCAAAAGTAAAGCTAGGAAATCAGACTTTCTTACAACCCCGAGAGAGTGATTTGAAAATAAGTTCTAGAGTGGATGTTGTAAGCTTTAGAATGCCTCAATAACACTGATTTCGAGAGTGGCTCAGTTGCCTCGAAAGATTACAAGTGATAGCACACAAAAATCCAAGCTTCTTCTTTGAAAACTATGAGCACTCTTTGGTTTTCTTGCTTGACAAGAAAATGAAATGTTCTTTGTGGTTTGAGAATGTTCTACATTCCTTTTTAACAATTTTTGACCGTTCTAGAGATCCTAGGGCTCAGATTTGATCATCTATTCAAATTAAAGTGTGATTTTCAACCTTTAAAAAAAGCTGTTAGAAAGGCAATTAGCGCGCTGATATTTTGACCTAGCGCGCTAATGCTGAAAATTAGTGCCCTAACTCTGAAATTAGCACGCTAATATAACTATTAGCGCGCTAACTGTCAGGGGCCTCAAAATAATTTTTTTGGCCCTATAGTTAGCGACCCCTTATCGCATTCGGGACCCTACCAAACCTCTTATAACATGTTATACATATTTTTAACTGGTTAGAACCCGTTTAGGTGGTCATTTTTTTCACAAATCCCGAAAATGGAAAATCCCGATTTCATGACTTACATAGGGGCTTTTCTCTAGATACATAGTTTTTCTTGTAAAGAACCTTTCAAAACAAATTTTTCATTTCCAAAAACTTCCACAATGGTTTTTAAAGTACGTTGTAAATATAAAAATATGGTTTTACATAGTTTGAGCTTATAAGACCAATTCAAGTGGTGAGTTTCATTTAAAACTCCAAATGATCAGTTGAAATTTGAAAAGCGATTTGAAAAACATGATATGCATGAACTAATGCATTAGGCTTGCGTAAATGAACCTGTATACAATGTTACAACATGTAATGGTATCTTTCATCTTCGTTTCCTTGTGTGGACCGAATCTTGAACTTGTATGGCTTGAACACTTGATATGTGATATTCCACAAACTTTAACTAACTGAAACACACTTGATAAATTTATTAGTATACTTTCACTTTTTTTTGTTTCCATCAAAATCTCGGATGGAGTAAAAATGACTATCCACTTAGTCCAACAATATCTCATTGTGGTTATCCTTAGTGTATTCCTATTAAATAGGAGATAAACTTGTAATCGGATAAGAATTATAAATCATATAAGATAGGTGAGATATATAACAAATTCTAATTGGATAAGGATTCAAAGCAAATTAAATTATAATTGGATTAGGATAAGATACTAAGTTAAAGGTGGGATCGAGTTAATTAAAAATATTTTAATTAATATTTTTTGAAATTAAAATAAGGGGCAGTTTTGGTTAATCGGATTGACTAAAATAATGAGAAATTTTAGGCGATTTTCGATTTTCGGCCATCGGGACCGCCGTTAACTGTTCATAGTGCAAGGAAATTCGTATGATAGTCAACATTAGTATAATTTCCTAACTGGTTTAGTGATTGTTTATGCATTGTGAGATATGATATTTATCTTGTTTAAATTATGATAACTAAAACAAATAAAAATCTCTCTTCCAAATTTAAGTCAAGTGTCATCCATTCTTAAACACTTGTCAAGGCTTCGATCACATCAATGTGGGTCTGCCTCCGCATAGTGTATTATGTTATCTTGGTGATGCAAGTTGAGTAATGGTTACTATATTATTTGAAATGGTTAGAGTTGATAAAGCTATCAAAATGGTTTTGGACTTTATGCACTAGATGAGATAAAACATGCCAAGACATAAGATGTCATAATCTAAAAAAAAACAAGAAATTACATATGATGTAATTGGTAATTGGTACCTACCTAAATAACCTAATTCAAACTGACATGCCTTACCTATCTTGGAATTATGTGAAACATAGACTTTAGTCCCTTAAATTAACATAGTGTTTTTAGGAGGGTTGTTGATTTAATGAGAGTCTATTCCTCTATACTAAAATGAACTTTTGCATAATTTTTGTTGTAATTTATGGCATCTTCAAATCACACCAATCCATTGTCACTGGGATCCATCCTTGAGAATGATAAGTTGTCCATGACAAACTTTCTTAACTGGTTCAGAAACTTGAAAATTATTCCTAACCATGAACGCAAGTTGTATGTCCTGGATAATTCAATTCCTGAGGAACTACCAGCCAATGCTTTAAAATTCATGAAGGATGCACATACTAAGCATGTCAACAACTCAACTGATGTTACATGCATTATGTTGGCAATCATGGTTCCTGAACTTGAAAAGATCATGGAACAAATGGAAGCTTACGACATGGCTACGATGCTGAAGAAAATATCCAACAGCAAGCTAGGCAAGAAAGGTTTGAGATAGTCAAGAACCTTCATTCTTGGAAAATGGCTGATGGTGCATTAGTTAGTCCACATGTTCTGAAAATGAAAGACTATATTGACCATCTTGACAGACTTAGATTTCCCATAAGCCAAGAGTTGGCTACGGATTTGATCCTGGGTATTGGATACCGGATATGGATCTCATATTTGTATTAATGTGCAGGGTTTCACCAAAAGTAGAAAGCTAAAGAAAGGAGAGTCATCTTACGAGTTAGAAATGGAGCAAAGGTTGCTGCGTTGGTTGTAAGATGCTATGAGTTAATTTTACCAAGTGGACTTATTTTAGCTTTAAATAATTGTTATTATGTCACTGCCTTGAGCAGAAACATCATTTCAGTTTCATGTTTGGATTTGGATGGTTTTAATTTCATTATTGCGAATAATAAATGCTCCATTTCTCGTAAAGACATTTTTTATGCGAATGTTGATTTGTGTGATGGTATTTATATTCTAAACATGAAATGGTTCACATATACTCCTATTCTTAACGTAAATACAAAGATATTCAAGTCAAATGATTTGAGCCAAACCTATTTTTGGCATTGTCGTCTTGGCCACATAAATGAGAAACATATTTCTAAACTCCATAAAGATGGAATTTTAGATTCATTTGAATTTGAATCATATGAAATATGTGTATCTTGTTTACTATGCAATATGAAAAAAGTCCCTTTACTGGACACAGTGAAAGGGCAAGAGATTTATTGGGTCTAATACATATTGATGTGTGCAGTCCTATAAACGCAATGGCTAGAGGCGGTTATCGGTACTTCATTGCATTCACTGATGATTTCAGCAAATATACTTATATGTATCTCATGAAACATAAAGGTGAATCTTTTGAGATGATTCGAACATTTCAGAATGAAGTGCAAAATTAACTTGGTAAAACTATTAAAGCATTTCGATCAGATCGATGTGGTGAATATTTGAGCCAAGAGTTTGATGATTATCTTAGAAATTGTGGGATTGTCTCACAGTTAACTCCCCCTGCAACTCTATAATGGAATGATGTTTCTGAGAGGAGAAATCGAACTTTATTGGATATGGATCGATCTACGATGAGTCATGCAGATCTTCTTATTTCCTTTTGGGGTTATTCCTTAGAAACTGCAGTGTTTACACTGAATCGTGTTCCTTCTAAAGCGATTGATAAAACACGACTTGCGATGTGCTTGGGAAAAGACAAAGTTTGTATTTCCTTAAGATTTGCTGCTGTGAGGTTTTCGTACGACGACAAATCATAGAAAAGTTGTCAGCCAAATCTACTAAGTGTGTATTTGTTGGTTATCCTAAAGAAACTAGATGATACTACTTTTATAATCCCACTGAGAACAAAGAGTTCGTGGCTCGGAATGGTGTCTTCATAGAAAAAAAGTTTATTTCAAAAGAAAACAATGGGAATAAAGTAAGTCTTGAAGAAGTTCAAGAACCACAAATAAACACTCAACCGTCAGTGGGAAATCAACAAAGTCTTGAACTAGTTGAACATCCACAGGTATCACAAGGCTTACGTAGGTCTGATAGGGTAAGACCTCAGCCTGAGAGATTTGGATTTCTTATTACTAATAGTAATGAGGTGTTGCTTATGGATCAAAATGAACCGACTACTTATCAGGAGGCTATGTCTAGCCCTGAGACAGATAAATGGCTTAGTGTCATGAATTCTAAAATGCAATCCATGTATGATCACCAAGTTTAGAACCTGGTTGATTTACCTGAAGGTGGTAAGACAATTTGATGTACATGGGTTTTCAAGAAGAAAACTGACATGGATGGCAATTTTCATACTTATAAAGCACGACTTGTAGCAAAAGGTTTCAGACAGACTCAAAGTGTTAATTATGATAAGACTTTTTCTCTTATATCCATGCTTAAATCCATTCAAATTCTAATTGCCATAACTGCATATTATGACTATGAAATATGGCAAATGGATGTCAAAATAGCTTTCCTAAATAGAAAGTTACTTGAGGATGTTTATATGATACAACCTAATTTGTTCATCTTGAGAATTCTAGGAAGGTGTGCAAGCTGTAAAGATCCATTTATGGACTAAAGCACACTTTTCGGAGTTGGAATCTTTGTTTTGATGAAGCAATTAAAGAATTTGGTTTCATTAAAAATGAAGATGAGCCTCGTGTATACAAAAAGGTCAGTGGTAGCGTGGTTGTTGTCCTAGTACTATATGTTAATGATATATTACTCATTCGAAATGACATCTCAACCTTGCAGAGTGTCAAGTCTTGGTTAGGGAAGTGTTTCTCAATGAAGGACTTAGGAGATGCAGCATGCATCCTTGGGATTAAGATCTATAGGGATAGATCTAAAAGGTTGATCAGTCTACGTCAGAGTGATTACATAGACAAGGTACTAAATAGGTTCAGTATGCAAGACTCTAAAAGAGGGTCATTGCCAATGTCTCATGGTATAAGTCTTAGTAAGACTCAATATCCAAAGACTAATGATGAGCAAAAGTGCATGAATACGATTCCATATGCATCAGTAATTGGATTTATCACGTATGCCATGTTATGCACCTGACCTGATATATCATATGCTTTAAGCACAATAAGCATATATCAGTCTGATCACGATGAGAGTCACTAGATAGTAGTAAAAAAAATTCTTAAGTTCTTGAGAATGACTAAAGAAGTGTTCTTGGTCTCTGCAAGTTTGGAAGACGAACATCTTGTAAATGGTCACATAGATGTAGGTTTTTAAACTGATATAGATGACTTCAGATCGCAGTTTGGATATGTGTTTACTTTGAATGGAGGCGTAGTAAGCTGAAAAAGTTTGAAGTAAGAAACTAGAGCAGATTCTACAACAGATGTTGAGTATATTGCAACGTCAGATGCAGCTAAGGAGGCAATTTGGATCAAAAAGTTCATCTCTAAACTTGGTGTGGTTCCTAGTATAGCTAACCCCATTTGCTTGTATTGTGACAATAATAGGGCAATAGCACAGGCTAAGGAACCAAAATCACACCATCGATCCAAACATATACTTAGACGTTTTCATCTCATTTGAGAAATTATTGAGAAGGGAGATGTGAAGATTTACAGAGTTCATACTGAAGACAATGTTACAGATCCTTTGATGAAAGCTCTTTCACAAGCGAAACATGATGGTCATATTAGGTCATTAGGTATTAGATACATGAATGATTAGCCCTATTGCAAGTGGGAGATGTTGGGGCATGTGCCCTAAGTCAATCTACAAATATTATTTATCTTATAATTGTAGTTAATAAAATTGAGGTTTTCATTTGCTGTTTTATCATAAGTGATTGCATGTTTACCTTATAGTAAGATCCAAGGGTATTTATTGAAATATCTTAAATGTCCTTAGTCGATCATTATACTAGGAACTATAATGAATTAAGACTAGTGTGAATCTTGATTGATAGTCATGTGATGATCATGCGTATAGGGATATGAATCGAGATTATGAGTACTTGTTAGGGAACAAGGTACTAGACCGGCCCGCTATGAGAACACCACATAGATTAAGTCATAGGTGTTACTCATGATAGGTATATCATTTAGTCATTTGACTTGAGATTACCATATACTTCAATATTAAAAGCATGGTACGTTGACACAATCAAACCTTGTCTTTAACTGGAAGATTATAAAGATTGTGATTGGTCAGCATGTGAATAAAATGTGAAGTGTTATTAAGATATAATTTTTCACTCTCGTATAGAGAGAGATATCAGTGGATCCCTTGATATGATAGAGTGATAATGGCCAAGTCCATGTGAATTGATATGATCAATGTCACTTGGATGTTTTCAGTTTACCTAAAGATCAAGACTTATATGATTGAACATTAAGGGTGACTTTCCATGCCTTATGTTTAATCAAAGGATATTGCACGAAAAAAGGATATGATATATGTTATTCATTAGGTTATATCGATTTTGATATTCATGCTACTCGGGTAGTCATAATGCCTTGCTAGAGACTGTTTAAGACTTGTGTACCAAAATGGTTTTGGTTCATTGCCAATGTCGCATGATCCTATTGGGTCACACACAAACAATGGCTTTGCAAAATTTCAATTTGTCCAGAGTAATGAATTTTATATTATAGAATTAATGACATAAATGCCCTTACGATTTGTTATATGATAACTTATTAATTGGAGCGTATGTGTAATTTGCTTAAACTACCTAAATACAATAGTTGTATTGTGAATATGATTTTAAGTGAATTCTTATCTACACATATAAATAAAGGGTGAAACCCTGAAACGAAATAACATTTTCATTTTTCTAAATTTGAGTTCTTTGGATTTTAGGAGAGAAAGAAAAACATTTTCAATCTCTCTTGGGGCTTGCACTCCAAATTGTGGTCACCATTCGTATGTAAGTTTTCGATAGAGGACGCGCACTTGAACAACTTCGAGATAGAAAAATCATAGAAGAAAATCACGGATTAAGGTATGATTTCTTTTTTAGATTTAGTTTAATGGATCCTATTTTCGATCCTGTTGGGGTATTTCAAAAATCGTTTTAAATTTTTCACTACATATGAACCCCAAAAACCCAACAGGGTAGTCGAAGATTAGTGTAATCGCAATTATGTTAAGTATGTGACTAAACGTACTAACCATATTGAATTATATGCTTAGGTTAATTTAATTGATCAAATAAATGGTTGTCCTATAGTTTGGATATGAATTTATTTAATCTTTTGATCAACCTAGTGATTAACCTAGATTGAAGAAATTAGGCAAATATGTCATTGATTTATGTCACATATGAGTCATAAAGTTATGTGGACAACTTGATTAGGAACCCTATGATAGTCTCAAGATACGAGTAGCACACCATGATGACAAGCAAAGTATAAAAACTTGGACTCAGTGGAATTCTCCAAATTTCCACTCTCTATTATGCATGCAACACTGAAAAAATCCAAAGTTAGAGCTACTGAAAATGAGATCTAGGAGAGAAGAATTTATCAAGTTGATATTCAAGTCTACAATTTAAGACCCAAACAAGGTGAACTAACCTATCACTTTATCATAAGCATGAAAAATAGCTCCAAAACTTGAGTTATGACCAAAAATGAATTTCAAAATTTTACTCTATATCTTTCTAATGATCTTCATATGTGATTAAGTTAAATACACCTATAAAACATGATTTGTAAACTGATTTTCATGATAATTGAGTTTATGATGAAATTGGGAAAACTATGAATGCATGTTGATTATGTCAATATAAGCAAGTTTTTTATTTAAATCAACTCAAATAGGTTACATTTAAGATGATTCATTGTTATTGATCGAGTTTTAAGGTTCTGGTATGATGTGAGATCATTTAGGGATGATTTGTGGTGCTTTGGGGATGCAGAACTGCGTTTTTGTAGTTTTGCTTGAGCGTGGAGCGCGCTCCCCCATCTGAAGCAGTGCACTCCTTCCCCTGGGCGGCCTCCTATTTGAATGACTTTCGTAAAATGACCATATCTCCCTCGATTTAAGTTGGATCTTGACGTTCTACCTATCGTTGGAAAGCTAAGAACAAACATAACTACCAAGAAACAGTAGTTTTCAAAAATAAAGTCAACATCTATATCAAAATTGGGTCAGAAGACAAGGGTTGTGAATAGGGATGATTCGATAGTAAGTTTTTGGGCTGAAGTTAATTTAGAGTTCTAAACCCTAAATGTGAAATTCGAGAATTTTCAGAAACTTGATTAGGAAGCTAATTAAGTATTTTTTGGATTTTATTTGGAATTTAGGTATCCAAGGTGGGACCTACACGTTATGGACCGGAGATCATTAGTTTAAATATTATTTTTGCATGTTGCATGCTTAGTGGATGAAATATACTTTATTTAGTCACAAAGTCGGGGTGTATTGAGGTGTATCCTTAGTTTTTCATACTCAAAGTTGCAAGTGTGTGTCTGAAGGGCATGAGTGGCGGCCTCCTATTTGAATGACTTTCGTAAAATGACCATATCTCCCTCGTTTTAAGTTGGATCTTGACGTTCTACCTATCGTTGGAAAGCTAAGAACAAACATAACTACCAAGAAACATTAGTTTTCAAGAATAAAGTCAACATCTATATCAAAATTGGGTCAGAAGACAAGGGTTGTGAATAGGGATGATTCGATAGTAAGTTTTTGGGCTGAAGTTAATTTAGAGTTCTAAACCCTAAATGTGAAATTCGAGAATTTCAGAAACTTGATTAGGAAGCTAATTAAGTATTTTTTTGGGTTTTATTTGGAATTTAGGTATCCAAGGTGGGACCTACACGTTATGGACCAGAGATCATTAGTTTAAATATTATTTTTGCATGTTGCATTCCTAGTGGATGTAATATACTTTATTTAGTCACAAAGTCGGGGTGTATTGAGGCGTATCCTTAGTTTTTCATACTCAAAGTTGCAAGTGTGTGTCTGAAGGGCACGAGTGAAAATAAAATTATTAGTTGCTCAAAATCTTGTTAATCAAGTGTTAATCCCCACGTGAAGATTTTGTCTCGTTTTGCATGCAGGTCGGGATTGATGGTAATTTAATGTGAGAACAAAATTGGTATAAAACTTTGCATAGAGTTTCATTTCAGTTGGCGGTGGAAGAGGTCGAGAATAAGTCTAAATTTGTGCAAGTTTGGTTTAGTATGGCAAGAGAATTGGTCCATAAGGGTTCACTATGTCGTGGACAAAGTTAATATTTTAGGGGTTTTGGTGTGACCAAAACCATTATTATGGAAGTTTTATGAAGATAGACTATTTCGTCGAGAGTTTGGTTCTATTTGGTGAAAAATCAGATCGAAAATGAGCGTCGGAAGTTAAAGTACGTCAAAATAGTGATTTCGAGAATTAATAAATAAAAAAATTAAGCTATTGACAAGCATATGAGGGTTCATATATAAATATATTAAAAAAATCAAATGAAATAATTTCATTACAACGTTTAATAGAACGTTTTGTTGCTTCGATTTCTAACCCTCTCTGCTCCTTCATTTACTTCGCAATCTCCCGACGTCCGATTATTGCTCAGTTTCTTTTTGCAAAATTATAGAGCATCGCGGACGGTAAGTTCGAGCTAAGTTTTTACAATGGAAACGAGGTATTTTGCCCGGAATTCGGTAAATACTCAATTCAGGGCATTTTCCTCAATTCAATTTGAATTCTTGCTATTTCTCGATTTCTTTTGTGGGGTTTTGAAGGATATTGGAAGAAATCATTGTGAATTGATGTATTGGGTTGATTTAGATCAATTTGGAATAAGTCCCACCGACATAGGTTAGGGTTTTTTATGAATTTAACTATTGTGATTCAATTGATAACTATTTTAGAGATGTTTTTATAGTTGATATTGATTTACATTGGGTTTCTGGATGAATCAATTATTAGTTCTGATCCAATTTGACTCAACAAGCTTTGGAAAATATTTTGATATTGGTATTGAGTGGTTTCGTGATGTTTATTGTCAAGTTTTGAGGATTTAATTGCGAAAATATTGATTTGGAGAAGCTTTTTAGTTCAAAATAAATAAAGTTTGCCTAGTTAACATGCCATATTGGAAAATTTATAACTTCTCCATCCGTGATCCGATTTAAGTGCTCTTAGAGTCTATGGAAAGTAGGACATGACTACTACAAGTTCCTTTCAGGTCATCAAGGCAAATATTAAGGTTTTCAAGGTTAAAAAGTTACCCTAAGTTGGCTAGTTGAAAGCCAGTTGAAATAGTTATATAAATTAATATTTTTGGAAATTGTTCTAAAGCGTACTTTGGCCGCAGTTTTCATTGGGTTTCATGATTTAGTTTCACTTAAGCTTGACCCGAATATATTTGGGTATGTAGGGAAGCTATTGGATCCATTTTCAAGGTGATCCGACGCTCCGAGAACCCTTAAAATTAAGCTCAATGTTGGTTTGGTTGTAAGTAAACCCTATAGTGAACTTTACTATTGATTGAATATCTTTGTACATGTAATTGTATCATAGTCCGCATTGGATTTTATCATTCTTGGTCATGCATACATATAAAGAGTGAGGGGATAAGCTTATTTTGGAGTCTGGTTTGCTTGAAACATGGTTTCAATCCTGCCTCTACACCGTCAAGTGAGACTCACGAGGTCTAACGCCGACAAGTTATCTCTTCATTTCATGATTTCTTAATACTATCTCTGTACTACTTTTGGAAGCCGACGTCTAATTATAGTTAGGAGATAGTGATAGAGTAGATTGCATGTCATGTTGATGCATATATTTAATTGTTTATTTGGAAATGCAATTACATGTCTCCATGTATCAGACTATCAATTATAGGAGTCAGATCAATGTAGGAATTTATTTGTATGACATATTTGAGTTTTTTTATGATGTTAGATTATATACGAAGACAAGGGAAGAATGAATAAGGCTCGAAGATTGTGGTAATTGCTTTCAAAAGTTAAACTAAATTCTTATTGTAAATTATTTATATACATTGTTTTGGGAATCTTGGGGTGAGCGTAGGATATGAAATGTTATAGAATGATTATGAGAGTTTCCTAAGTTAGTTTAAAATAAGTTGAGAAGGTTTATGCTACAATTTTGGTCTATTTGAAAATTTTAAGTTGTAACTAAAGTATCAAAGACATTAAGTTAGTTTGTAAATTTGAATTTGATATATATTATGAACTACGAGGGGTTGTGAGTCCTTCTAGGCTTCTCCCCATTCTGATGTCTATTAGATGAAAGTTTTTTGGTAGTTTACTTTTAGGGGTGGTGCTGCCGAAATTTTTACAAAATATGGAGAATAATCCGTATGATTTCCTAATTTGCTATGATTGAACAAATCATGAATTCAGTTTTGCTGAGGATATAAATTTAGTTTTAGAGCATTATTAAGCCGAAATAAAGTATTTTGTGGTCCAAGTTAAAATAATGGATTAGGCTGGCTAGATTATCAAGAGATTAAGGTAATCTAGGTCGGTCAGTCGTCTTAATGATGAGGGGGCTGACAAAGTTGGTATCAGAGCTTAAGGTTGGCTTAATTTGAGGATAAGCTTTGGTAGAGAACCAAATGGTGATTGAGCGCGATTTGTTGAGAAGCGACTGTCAGTTTGGGTATTTGAATTATTGTGTTATATTTGTATTGTATGAATCTATTATCGCTAGATATGCGATAGGAATCTTATTCTCCTTGTTCATTTGATACTTAACTCATAAGATACGATGAGTAAGATTTGAAACGGATAATTAAAAGAGAGAATAAACTTATGCAACAGTAACTGAGTATGATTGGATGTGAAATGGACTTGTAAAGTCTGAATTCATAATGGTGTTGTAAATAGTTCGATACTAATATAACTGATGAAAGTATCAGTTATGAAACTAATAGGAAATTGGTTGAAAGATAAGTCCAAATGATTAAGGTACGTAAGTACTGAACATGGATTTCTTGGAAATCGAAAGCATTAAACTATTACAATCATAAAACGCTTAGGGAAATGTTAAAATAGTCTCAATAAGGAAAACGACGACAAGTGGTTTTGAAAGTAGAAATTGATTAGACAAACTGACTTATGACAAAAAATCATAATGGATTGTGATATGATCAAATAAAGTTGTCTAAGTCGGTTTCTATTAAATTAAAATACTTTAAAGTAAAGTATTGTCTCATTTCTAAAATAAAAACATCAAGTGAAATTGGAATATAACCATGGTTTAAAATAATCAAGACTTCTAAAAGAGAAGTACTGAGAATTTTGATTATTTATTACTCAAGTTACTTATCCATAAGCGACGTTGAGTATAGTGGTTCTATGAGTCTAATAAAGAAATGATAAAAAAAATGGAAATGTAAGAGTTAGAAGCAATCTTTATTAATACCAGATTAGGTGTTGTTACAAAACAAGGATCAACAAAAACCACTAACTTAAAATGAAAATTGTTGTGATAAGATCAATGTGTTGGAGAAGTGGTCTAATAATAGCTTGGATTAGCTATTAAACATCAAAACGAGCGATTATGTTTTGAGATTCAAAGTACCCAATAACCACTTCTAATGGCATTAATTCTTGATGCTCATCACTACGACCTAAAATATAATAAATGAAGAGATAGATGTACTGATTGAATATCAGTAAGTGATTGATATATGATATCAATATGAGCTCATATATTACAAGAATTTCTATTGATATGAATTAAAGAATTGAAACAACATCCTTTAAGAGTTTAATTAGTCATTAAGTAAATCAGAACTTGAAAATTCAAAATTCTTCTATCTATTCAGTTAAACAACAATGGACAAGTGAATTCATCAAAAATAATTTGATGATTAGTAAGATATAAAGTTATCTTATACAATCCCTGTTAAGGCATGTGCCCTAGGTCAATCTACAAACATTGTTTATCTTATAATTTTAGTTAATAAAATAGAGGTTTTATTTGATGTTTTATTATAAGTGATTGAATGTTTACCTTATAGTAAGATCCATGGGTATTTGTTGGAATATCCTAAATGTCCCTAGTCGGTCATTATACTGGGAACTATAATGAATTAAGACTAGTGTGAATCTTGATTGATGGTCATGTGATAATCATGCGTATAAAAATACAAATCAAGATCATGAGTACTTGTTAGGGAATAAGGTATTGGATCGACCCGCTATGAGAACACCACATGGATTAATTCATAGGTGTTACTCATGATATGTATATCATTTAGTCCTTTGACTTGAGATTATCATAGACTTTAATATTAGGAGCATGATAATTTGACACAATGTTGTATTTAACCGGACAATTATAAAGATTGTGATTGGTTACCGTGTGAATAATATGTGAAGGTGTAATCATGATAGAATATGTCACTCTCGTATAGAGATATATCAGTAGATCCCTCGATAAGATAGACTGATAATAGCTAAGTCCATGTGAATCAATATGATCAATGTCACTTGGATGTTTTTCAGTTTACTTAAAGATCGAGACTAATACGATTGAACATTAAGGGTGACTTTTCATGCCTTATGTTTAGTCAAAGGATATCGCACGACAAAAGGATATGATATATGTTATTAATTAGGTTGTATCGATGTTGATATTCATGCTACTTGGGTAGTCTTAATGTCTTGCTAGAGACCGCTTATGACTTGTATAACAAAATGATTTTTGGTTCACTGCCAACGTCGCATGAACCTATTGGGTCGCACACAAAGAATGGCTTTGCACAATTTTAATTAGTCCAGAGTAATAAATTATATATGATAAAATTCATGACATAAAAACCTTTATGATTTCTTATATGATAACTTATTAAAAGGGGCGTATGTGTAATTTGCTTAAACTGCCTAAATATAATAGTTGTATTACGAATATGATTTTAAGTGAGGGCTTATCTACACATATAAATAAAGGTTGAAACCCTAAAAATAAAATAAGATTTTCGTTTTACAATTTCCGAGTTCTCTTGATTTAGGGAGAGAAATAAAAATTGTTTTCAATCTCTCTTGGTGGTAGCACTCCAAATTGTAGTCACCGTTCGTGTGTGGATTTCTGATAGAGGACGCGCACTTGAACATCTTGGAAATCGAACAATCAGAAAAGGAAATCACGGAATAAGGTATGATTTACTTTCATAGATTTAGTTTAATGGAACTTATTTTCAATCATGTTGGGGTTTTTCAAAATTTGTTTTAAATTTTTCACTACGTATGAACCCCAAAATCCCAACAATCTCTTGAAAAGTACCGAATTTTTTTTGAGAAAAAAAGTTGGGAAATCTGAGACTAATGAAAACAAAATAAGGAAATAACAAACAGTAGATCTGTTTGAGTAAAGAATTTCTCTGTTTCGAATAAAGGTTAGTCAAGGAAGACTTCAATTGATTGAATGATCATAAGAAGTCATATTATCATTAGCTAAAGTTTAGAAAAGAGAAGAGATATAAATTGCCTTTCTAAGTCAAGATTAAGGAGTTGTAAGTGGCTTGGTTGTTGAGCGAAAGTCGTGGTTTGTTTATAAAAGGGACTAAGATTGAGATCAATGTGAGAATAGCTAAGATTGACAAAAAAAACAAATGGAATAAACTTTGTGTATAAAATAAAATGAGACGTTGATATGACTTGTGACTGCTAGAAGTGACATGAATTGACTCCTTTAGTCAAGGCCAGACATTGGAGTAGTTGTGCATTACCAAAAGTCAAAGTAACTATGTTTCATAATCATGATTCATTCACAGCGTAGAAGGTCAGTGTGATGTCCTCTATCTTTGAATAATCGAATGAATTGATGAGAGTCAGAATAAAAGAGTCTATGAAGTTTCATTCGAGTCAATTGGAAGCTGAAGTATAGACAAACAAATGGTCAAAAAATTCTTGCATATGTATGAAAATGAAAATTTTAACGAGTCCCGATAAGACTTAAGATGTCAAAATATAAGGTTGATGGAACTAAATATATTTTCACAAGGATCTTACTAAGAAGTCAAACACCAAATATTGAAAGTTTTGAACCAAAGTAATATAGAACTAATATCATTAAATATATTGTATATTAGTTCAATTGTAGTGCTACACCACCTGATTAGTCAGTGGTGAAGTTTAAAATACTAGTTATTTTAGATTAGAGATGATGTAAGATGTTTGTATGTTGGTGAAGATATAAATGAATTGAAAAGAGATGCGTGACTTACAACTCAGTTAGTTAGTATTATCCATATTGGTTGTTAATATTGAATAGATGGCAGTGTATCTAACTTGATATTTTTGAAGAATTGAATATTCTTCCACTTAATTGAGTAGAAATGAAAAAGATATACAAATTTATAAAGTTGTATGAAATACAAATTAAAAGTTATACAATGAAAGTATAATCATCCAATATGTCGATATCTCTGTTTAGAAACGTATGTCTACTCAAGATACGGATAACTGTCTCTATTCAGGTAATGAGAGAATTTTAATGAACAATAATGATCAAGATGTGAAATCTTAGTAATTGAATGGAATGAGGTTCTTGGTAAGCTCATAAATAGAAAATGATTTGACGAAGTTAGAAAAGTCATCGATTTTCCAACCACTCAAAGAGAAAGTTAGGTGAATTGACTGACGAGTTAGAATTGGTAGTTGCTTTTTAGTTCACAATATAAATAATATTGTAAGTAGACATTTAGAGAATGAGTTAGAGTTGCAAGTTATGTCCAATTTCATTTTCTGATCAGATTGAAATTGAGATCTCTTGTCTTGGGATGACAAATGTAATTTGAGATCTATAGTCATAGGATGACTTTTGTAATTCCTGGTTTTTGTTGAGAAATGCTGAAATGGTGATGGATCAGATAGACACGCAACTCTACTTTGTATCTAATTTCATGCTCAAGTATTATTTACATCACTTATATTTAGACTGATGATATTCTAAGAATTGGTCGATCAACAATTCTAATAAGGGATGATTAGTGATAAGAAAGTAAACTGGGTTGTGTAGCAGAGTTTAGTGGACAGGGAAAGAATAATCAATGTTTTATGTAATCGTTATCAATTATGAATGAAAAATGGTGTTTTGTGAATAGTAAGATTGGCTAGACCTTGCTAAGTATTGATTCTTGGATGGAATTCACGGCACGAGATGTGAAGAAAAGTAAGGAAATTAGATATTCCATAAAGTTGATTGTTTAACTCGTCGAAAATTCACAAATTGCCATGCTTGGCTAAGTAACTAAGATTACTTTTCATTAAACCAAGATGTTGGAAAATGAAAAGTTGGAATGGTTATGATCTCTACCACCTAGTTATTGAATATAACGAAAGTGATTGGGTCCACTTAATGATTCACATTGGAAATGATTTTTACAGTTTTGGATTAAAAGAGTTATATATGAATGATCATTTTTCCATAACTCTTTTAGTTCAACAACCTATAAGTTTAAATTTTAAGGACGAAATTTTTAATTAGTTGGGGAGATTACGAAATCTGAGAATTAATAAATAAAAAGAAATTAAGCTGCTGACAAACAGCTGAGGGTTTATATATAAATATATTAAAAAATCAAATGAAATCAATTTCATTAAAACGTTCAACAGAACGTTTTGTCGCTTTGATCTCTAACCGTCTCTGCTCGTTCTTTCGCTTCGCGATCTCTCGACGTTCGATTTTTGCCCAGTTTCTTTTCGCAAGATTGTAGAGCATCGTGACATGGTTAGTTCGAGCTAAGTTTCTGCAGTGGAAATGAGGTATTCAGCCTGCAATTTGGTAATTATTCAATTTAGAGCATTTTTCCTTAATTCAATTTGAATTCTCTCGATTTCTTGATTTCTTTTGTGTGTTTTGATGGATCAATGATAGAAATCATTGTAAATTAATGTATTGGGTTGATTTGGATCAATTTGTAATAAATCCCACCGACATGGGTTATGATTTTTTATGAATTGAAATAATGTGATTTAGTTGATAACTATTTTGGAGATGTTTTATAGTTGATATTGATTTACATTGGATTTTTGGATTAATCGATTATTAGTTATGATCCAATTTGACTCCAAAGGCAATGAAAAATATTTTGATATTGATATCTAGTAGTTTCGTGGTGTTTGTTGTCAAGTTTTGAGGATTTGATTGTGAAAATATTGATTTGGAGAAGTTTTCAGTTCAAAATAAATAAAGTTTACCTAGTTAACAAGCCATATTGAAAACTTCATAACTTCTCCATCGATGATCTGATTTAAGTGTTTTTAGAGTTTATAGAAAGTAAGACATGAGTACTACAAGTTCTTTTTAGGTCATCAAGACAAATAGGGAGGTTTTCAAGGTTAAAAAGTTACCCCAATTTGGCTAGTTGAAAGCCAGTTAAAATAATTATATAAATTAATATTTTTGGAAACTGTTATCAAGCGTACTTTGGCCGCTATTTTTATCGTGTTTCATGATTTGATTTCACTTGAAGCTTGACCCATAATATAATTGGGTATGCAGGGAAGCTATTGGATCCATTCTCAAGGTGATCCAACGCTCCGAGAACCCCAAAAATTAAGCTCAAAGTTTGTTTGGTTGTAAGTAATCCCTACAGTGTTCTTTACTATTGATTGAATACTTGTAATTATATAATAGTCTGCATTACATTTTATCATTCTTGGTCATGCATACATAGAGAGAATGATGGGATAAGTTTGCTTTGGAGTTTGGTTTGCTTGAAATACTGTTTCAATCCTGCCTCTACGCCATCTAGTGAGACTAGCGGAGTCTAACATTGACAAGCTATCTCTGCATTTCATGAATTTTTAATATTGTCTCTATACTATTTTTTGAACTCTACATCTAATTATAGTTAGGAGACAATGACAAAGTGGATTGCATGTCATGTTGACGTATATATTAAATTGTTTATTTGGAAATACAATTATACGTCTCCATGTATCGACTAACAATTGCAGGATTATAGATCAATATAGGAATTTACTTGTCTGACATCTTCAAATTGTTTTTGATGATTTTAGATTCTATATGAAGACAAGGGAAGAATAGACAAGGCTCGAAGATTGTGCTAATTATTTTCTACAGTTAAACTAAATTCTTATTGTAAATTGTTTATATATATATATATGTTTTGGGGTTCTTGGGGTGAGCGTAGGATGAGAAATGTTGTTGAATGATTATGAGAGTTTCTTAAGTTAGTTTAAAATAAGTTAAGAAAGTTTATGCTACAATTTTGGTCTATTTGGAATTGTTAAGTTGTAACTAAAGTATCGAAGACTTTAAGTTAGTTTATAAATTTGAATTTGATGTATATTATGAACTGCAAGGAGTTGTGAGTACTTCTAGGCTTCTCCCCATTTTGCTGTCTATTAGGTGAAAGTTTTTTGGTGGGTTACTTTTAGGGAGGTGCCGCGAGATTTTTACAAAAGAAGGAGAATAATCCATATGATTTCCTAACTTGCTCCATTTGAACAAATAATGAATTGAGTTTCGCTCAGGATATAAATTTAGTTTTGGAGCATTATTAAGGTTTGAAATAAAGTATTTTGAGGTCAAAGTTAAAATAATGGATATTAGGCTGACCAGATTATCAGAAGATTAATGTAATCTAGGCCAGTCAGTTGTCTTAATTATGAGGGGGCTGACAAGAACTTGGTGACTCAAACACACCTAACACAACTTGAATTGACATTAGGGACTTTCGATACCATAGCTCGGCTACCGAAGAGATAGGCGATGTCAGATTCGGGAGTCTGGGGAAGTCAGAGCACGTATTGAGGTGCGTAAAACTGACGAGAATGCTTCACAGAATTCAATTCAATTTTAATATTTATTTTTTTGGTTGGCGACTGTTTTAACTTATCTTATGTATTTTATGAGTGTCGGCTATTTTATTTCGTTATTTTAATCAACTGCAAACTATACTATGTTATAATGATTTATTGTTGTTTTGTTCATATTGAATAATCATGTTTTATGCGTGCATTTTCAGATTATTTAAAAACCAGTCTAGTTGGTTCACCGGGGTTTTGCTATGAAGACCGATTGAGTTGGTTCACTGGGGTTATGTTATGTTGTTGTTGTGTGACAGAATGATTTACCAGTTGAGTGGTTCACGAGAGCTTTAGCAGACATGGTATATGAGTGACTGATTTACCGGTTGAGTGGTTCACCAGAGCTATTTGTATTTACATTTCTATTTACTTATACAATTGTTGTTATGTTTTATGATTATCTACCTAGTACTTCGGGTTTTGTATTGCTCTACATTCATGAGAGTATGCCTTTCTATTGCCAGATAATGTACTTGCATGTCTCGTAGTTTTATTTGATTTCTTGCGGAATAATGTGTGGACTTCTCTTGGGATTTTACTCACTGGACTCGTCACTTTATTTGTTGGGTGACCGAGTGCAGATCCTTCTATGAGTAGCAACAAAGAGGAATCTTAGGTGACCTTCTGAAGGTCTTAGACATACTCGTAGGTGTTTATATTTCAATATATTTTGCTTTGTTATGGGTATCAAGATACTAAGAGACACACTTGTACTTATATATGTTTACTTTTGTTGCATTATATACAGTGTACACTATTCCGGGTTTTCCACAATATGATTGATGCTCTATAAAACTTAAAAGTTAATGAGAATCCATGTTTATGTACTTCGAGAATTCCGCAGTAAACTTACTGGTTACTTACTTGAAACTCTGAAAAACACAAGCCATACTTGTAATTTAATGTATATCTCGAATAATTGGCAAATAATATAAAGAATACGATGAATAGCATGCACATCAAGGAACGTTGACCTGGCGACAGACTTCAGCAGGGCAACGGGACCCGCCCAGCAACCCACTCGACAGCCTCGGGGTGGGAGGCCGCCACAGTTATCATTGCCATTGAAGCTTTTACGCAGGACATGAATGGTACAACCGTAAAATACATAACATCAACGATAGTTGTTGATCAGGGAGGCACATATAGTAAACTTAGTTGGTTATGATTGCAAAGATTTGGGACATTAAAGCAATGTGGAGCTTATGTTATTCACAATGATAGGTGGAGTTCTAGTTTGCACATTAGAATCTTTTCCGTCACGACAGTGGGTTAAAGTGATTTGAAGGAAATTTGTCTATTCTAATTAGGCATTGCACACAACATATTGTGATGTAAAAATGGTTGAAAAGCATAGTATTAAATTACCTAGGTGAAGTTGTGAACTAAGATATCCTTAATATAAGAGTTAAAGTAAAGTTTACATCGTTTATTAGATAGAGTAGTTTAATATAAAACCATTTAAAAAGGGATTTCCTTAGCAATAGTTCAAAGTTAAATAGGTAGTTAAATAGTGCAAAAACCTTTCCCTGAGGACGATATCCGTGATCAACGTAAGTTGATTTCACTATTTTTACAAGCGAGCCATTATACTTGCGGCACGCGTGTCAAGTTTTTGGTGCCGTTGCCGGGGATATGTAGCCATTTATTATTACTTAGTTAGTTTGAGAAGTTGTCAAGTTTTATTTTCAGTAGTTTACTTTCAAGTTTATAAAAACAAAAAAATAAAAAAATAAAAAATAAAGGTTTAAGTTTCAAGTTTGACTTTTTACACTTGATCTTTCTATGTTTTCTTTTCAGTGATAACTAGTGCATGCGTAGTAAAAGAGAGAATGACCTAGTGCCTTATGACTTGGAGATTTACAAAACGAACCAAGGAAAGAAAAAGAAAGGAATCAAGATGGCGGAGGAGCAAGCAAGAAACCAATAATAGGGTGCGGGAATAACCAACTCGTAGGTGATCTGGTAGTGCAGGATAGAGTGCGAGGATATTGATGCATTTGAGACTACTTCAAGTCAGAAGTTCGGGAGACTTACAAGAGAGCGATGAGGTTTCTAGCCAACACCATCGAGTTGGAACTGAGATCATCTTTGATAAACATGGTGTGAAATAGCTTATTCAACAGGCTATCTAATGAAGATCCAGTTGCACATGTTGAGGATTTCTTATAGAAGTGCGACACCGTGCACATTACCAGAGTTACAAAAGTGGTGATCAGGATGTGACTATTTCCATTCTTATTGGGTGGAAAAGCCAAATCCTTATTCCAAGGGTTCTAAGCTAGAGCAAAAATCAATGAAAGATTTCTTGACAAGTTCTTCCCCCAGTAAATGTCAGCGAAAGGAAACTTAAGATTAATCAACTCAAGCAAGAAGACATTGAGTCTCTTGGCGAAGCTTTGAAAAGATTCAAAGATATGCTGAGGAGATGTCTGGGACACGAATACGTAAAATGGTTACAACTCCAGATTTTCTACTATAGGATGAACCATAGCACAAGAACGCTATTAGACGTCACAGCAGGTGGCTCTCTACTTTCCAAGGATGAAGATGGAGCATTGGATCTCCTTGATCTTATGTCTTAAAACTCTAAAACTTGTACTCGTTCCATATTAAGAAAACCAACAGGAGTTTACGAGATTGACTCGCAAGCTGCAATTATGGCACATCTATCAAATCTGAGTAGTCAAATGGCAAAAATTTAGATGGGACACCAAGGTCTACAAGTAGCACAACAACCCATTAATGACCAAGGCATGGTGGTTAACAAAACGGACGTACAACATGGAATGGAGTATGAGGAAATCAATTTCATGAATAATCAAGGCTATGGGAATAACTTCAGATTGGGAGGAATGGCTCCTCTACGATTTTATCAAGGATACAACAACAATAACCCAAACTTCTCGTATGGAAATCATAATAATGCACTGAAGCAACCTCAAGTTTTCAATAAACAAGTCTAACAAGGGAAGCTGGGGCAGAGCGAAGAGATAACTTCACTGAAGTTAATAGAGAATTACTTGCATGTCATGGACATGAGCAACAAAGAGCGCCAGGAGAAGCATGAGAAAAGGATGGAAAAAGTGAAGTAACCAATGAAGAGAATGGATGATGAGTGGTCATAATCCATCAAGAACTTAAAGAGACAAATTGGTTAGCTTACTATAGCCTTGACTCGAGAAAAAAAAAGACAGTTCCTAGCAACGCCATCACCAATCCCAAAGAGAATGTGAGTGCTATTCACATGATGAGCATTATGGCAACAAAGGAGCCAAGACAAGAGAAAGTGATGTACAAGCTAAAAAAAGTCAACACTTTGGCTATGAAGAAGCATGAAGAGATGCATGAGCACAACACAGAAGTGAGGCAAGATGAACTAGAAGGATTCGGGCAACAAAGAATCAAAGCCATGAAGAAAAAGTAAAGGGAAGAAACAATGGAAGGCCAAGCAAAAAAATGATGGACCTTCTGAAGAAGACCCACAAGGCAATGGCATCAAGTTGGTTCCGAAGAAGGCGGAACTGAACTTCAAGTTCAACTTGATGCTTCAACCTATCAAATAGAGAGATCTTTGAGAGATATACAAAATGATAAACATTGACGGGCACCGGTTTAGAAACATCCTATGTGATATAGAAACCTTAGTCAATATCATGCCACTAATGGATATGTGGATATGTTGCACGTCGACATGGAGATCAATTGTCCTGATATCACAAATTTGCAAGTAGCAAATGGCAACTTGATACATACTATCGGGATGGTCTTGAATGTGCGCGTGAAAGTGGTTAGATTCACATTTATCATGGACTTCGAGGTCATGAACGATAATATGGACGATGATGTGTCTATGATACTCGGGGGCAGGGGGGGCATTCTTGAACACTGCAAAAGTAAATTTATAAATAAGAGAGACGAAGATCACGATGAGTATCGATAAGGGCAATGCCGCTAAGAAAGTTATTTTTGTCGATGGTGAAGAAGTACATCAGAACGGGAATGAAATCATAATCTCTGATTTGTAGATGGAGCTTCTCGATCTAGACTCGGACTAAACGAGCGAAAAGGCGTCGGGCTAATGATATTAAATTAAGCGCTACTGGGAGGCAGCCTAGGGTTATTTTTTAAAAAAATCTTGTTTTTGAATTTCAGTTACTAGCTAGTTATTTATTTTAATAATTACAATTAACAAGTTTTACTTCTAACTTTCAAAAAACTTATGTCGAATGTGCGGGAAAGACCATTTGTTGGGTGATGATTCATCGATATGAAAATGTCTCGCTAACTCATTAAAACGCAAAAAATAATGAAGGAGTTCAAAGCTGTGAAGGTAAGGAGCATGGGCAAGTCAAAGATAAAATTTATAAAATCTTATATTTTCATAGATTTTATGTGGTCACAACATCTTGTGTGAGTGATCTACAAAGTCAGATGAGCGCCAGAGAGGAATTAAGAAAAATACATGCGAAGACGTTGACAAACAGCTCGATGTCGTGGGAATTACCCACGACGTTATAGGTGCTAGTGATAGCGTTGAGATAGCAGCAGGCATAAAAAAAGAAAACACCTCACTGCATCAACAATGCAATGGTGGCGCTGTCACGGTGTTGTGCCTATAAGGCACGACATCGAAGTCAATATAAGGGGTTTAAACGTGATTTTCACTTCATTCTTCACACTTGCACTGATACCCCACAACAACCACCAAGCAAACATCCATCTAGAGCCAAATTTTAATCATTTCTAAGTAAGATAAGTGAGTTCTTAGTGATATAGAGTGAATGAGGCAAATGCATTGTGGATTTGCATATGTTGAAAAGCTAGGGTTTTGATTTTTAGATTTTGATTTCATAGAAAGCTAGGGTTCGAGTTGGTGAGAAAAGTTAGAGGGCTTGGATTGATAAGGACTTGGAGGAGTGTTCTACACCGAAAATAAATCCGACATTGAGGTAAATTTACAGTTTCATCTAGTTATGCTTTGAGTTTTTGAAAATTTTCATAAAATTGTTTGAATTGTGGATTTGAGGTTGTAGGATAGGATTTGTAACATTGTGTGAATATTGAGCATTAATGTCACCCATAGAGACTTAGTTGATGCCTCTGTGTTATTTGGCGTGTGCATAATCTATGTGATATGAATTTTGAATTTTTAGGTGATTTAAAGACCCGAGTTGCATTGCATTGTTGTTATATTGTTTGAATTTGAAAAAATGGCAAGAACAAGGAAACAAGTTAGCCAAACTAGAGCAAATGACTTTGAGGCATCTACCTCAAGAAATTCAAATGAAGAAGAGCCTAGACCATTTAAATCAAAATTTCTCATTAGTAGAGATACTAACGACTGATATGAGAAAATACTACATATGGAGTTCATTTGTCAACGAGGAATAAATTTGTCGGCCAAGTATGATAATAGAGTGAATAACTTCATTAGGCAACAAAATTGGTATTAACTCACTTAAGATTATATAAAGAATGAAGTTAAAGGAGTGATTGAAACTGTTTTTAAATTTTATACTAATGTGAAGTTCACTTCCAAGGATGAGCCAGTAAAGGTGAGAGGGATTTTTGTTCCCTTTAATATACGTGAGATCAATACCAATATGGATTGGAGTACTTAAGTTTGTATGAATCCAAATTGACTTTCTGGAATAAATTAAATTAGAAACCTTTTAAAGCCATACCCTTTTTAAGCCATAGAAAGAGCATTGGTTGTCCAAGGACAACATGGTTGGGTCATAGGAGCTAAGAATGTGCCGAAGCACATAAAGAAGGGGAGTGTTAGAAAAGTTTACAGAATGTAGCAACATTTCCTTATTGCATCGCTATACCCCACTTCTCAGTAGGGTGAGATCAACAAGCCAAAAGCGGCTTGTCTTTATGAGATTACAAAGAACGGGGAAATCAACATCGGCGAGATCAGTTACAACAATCTGATGGAGTCGATCATGTTAGTAAGAGAAAAAATTTTGTTCTTTCCTATCCTGATCACTCAGATGTGCTTAAAGGTCGAAGTGCAATTGAGAAATGATGAAGAATTTTACATAGATGCCCAACAAATCATGGATGAAGCTTTCATGCTTACATTAAAATCACCACCTAGTTACCAAGAATTCGAGGAGGAGAGGGAGATAGATCCAAAGGAGCTAGACTTGAGAGTGAGTTGTTGGCTAAACGGCAAGAGGATCAGGTAGCAGCAGCAACAACAACAACAACAGCGAAATCAGCCCAGGAATTGGATATGGAGAATAGGAAGAGCAATAGTACCAAGGATTTGCTGAGGGCTACGAGTTTATAGACCCAGAGATTGAAGAGTAGGACTTAGATGGTTTTGAGGTCTTTCCACCACCTCCTCCATCAGAGGCACTAGAACCACCACCATTAGAGGACTTGACTCCATGGCAGCAGTGGCTATGGATAGCAGAGATGAGGAGACAAGTACCAAGAGGACAGGGCGTTGTACTAGATAGTAGTGTTGAGATATGAGCAAGATATGGAGAAGAGAGAGCAATACCGATGGAACGAGCAACATAATTTCATGTTATTTGTCGATCATCAGAGGGACATAGCTAGGTATGAAAGGAGCAGATAGATTAGACCTAATGATAGATCATTTGGCTTTCAAGCGGCACTGGACTATGTGTTTGATCCAGATTTAGTGCAGAGCAGGAGGGTGGAACGTCCTTGGACACCATCCTACACTTAAGCTGATGATGCAAATGATGATGATGATGCACAATCCTGATTTTAGTATATTATGATTCCTTTAGACCTGGAAAGATGAGAGTGACATTAATACCATTAATTTTTAACTTTGGTATATTTTGTTAACCATTTAGTTTTTTAAATATGATGTTTAGTTTAGTTTATTATATAACTTGTGTTATTATATGTGTTTGTGTTTTAGTGTTTTCATGTTTCAAGCTTACTTTTAAACCTTGGGGACAAGGTTTAACTTAAGTTTGTGAGCATCGAAACTACACTACATTATGGGAAGTGGTAAGATAGGCTAAGAAATAAGGATAAACATTTGTTGGGGCATGTGCCCTAGGTCAATCCATTAATTGTCTTTATGAATACTTTTAGTTAATAAAATAGAGGATTTCATTTGCTGTTTATTATAATTAATTTGAATGTTTACATTATAATAAGATCCATGGGTATTTACAGAAATATCCTAAATGTCCCTAGTCGATCATTATACTGGGAACTATGATGAATTAAGACTAGTGTGAGTCTTGATTGATGATCATATGATGATTATACGTATAGGGATACGAATCAAGATCACGAGTACTTGTTAGGGAACAAAGTACTGGACCGACCCGCTATGAGAACATCACATGGATTAAGTCATAGTTGTTTCTCATGATAGGTATATTTTTCAGTCCTCTGACTTGAGATTACCAGAGACTTCAACATTAGGAACACAATGATTTGACACAATCAAACGTTGTCTTTAACTGGACGATTATAAAGGTTGTGATTGGTTACTGTGTGAGCAATGTGATGAAGTTGTGTAATCAAGATAGAATTTGTCCCTCTCATATAAAGAGAGATATCCAGTGGATCCCTCGATGTGTTAGACTGTTAAAAGGCCTAGTCTAAGTGCATTAATATTGATCAATGTCACTTGGATGTTTTCAGTCTACCTAGAGATCGAGACTAGTACGATTGAACATGTTGGATTACAATTCCATGCCTTATGTTTGATCAAAAAGATATCGTGTGACAAAAGGATGTTATATACATTATTTATTAGGTTGTATCGATTTGATATTCGTACAACTTGGGTAGTCATAATGTCTTGCTAGAGGCCGCTTATGACTTGTATACCAAAATGAGTTTTGGTACACGCCAACGTTGTATGAGCTTATTGGGTCGCACGCACACTAAGAATGGTTTTGCGAGATTTTAAGATGGTTCAGAAAAATGAATTTTATATGATAAAATTCGTGACGTAAACGTCCTTGTGGTGTATTACACTTATACTTCTTTAAGTAGGGGTATATGTGTAATTTACTTAACCGTCTATATACAAGGGTTGTATAAATAGACGCTTTAAGTTAAAACACATATAGGAAAGATTAAGGGCCGAAACTCTATTTTTGCATAAGAAACGAATTAGGGTTTTCTCGGTACGCTCTGGATTGTTTTGGAGAGAAACAAAAGGTTTGGTATTCTCTCGAAGCTAGCACTTCGAATCTCGCCGCCGTTCGTGTGTGGACTATCGGTAGAGGGCGTTCGTCTTTGACAATACGCCTTAGAGATCGATCAACCTTCGAAAGGTATATTGCGACCGAGGTATGATTAAGTGTTCATGTTTTAAACGTTTTTAATGGAATTAGATTCGGATCCCGTTGGGTTTTGTCAAAATTGTTTTGTAATTTCCGCCGCGTATGAACCCCAAAACCCAACAGGGTATCGACACTTCGAGTTCGATTCCATTAAATTCATTGCATGTTTTCTTCGATATATACATGATATATGATTGAAAGCATGTTAATAGTTTATGTATATGTGATATACATAAGTTTTCTCGTTAGATTTATTATCATGTTTTGTGTATATGATACATATATTCGTGATTCAATTGAAATTAATTTCGTACATGCTAGTAACCATGTTAGGTTAATTCGAATAATTTTAATGAATTGAGTTTCGTGTTCTGTGATCCATGACACCATTAGGTTCGATTGGGATAGTAGTTCATGATTCGATTACATGTTTGTGATTATTTGGATGAGGACGAAATTGCAAATAATTAATTTTCGAAATTATTTATTTATAAATAATTAATTTTCGAAATTATTTATTTATCTTGTTATATCTATTATGTTATGAAGTTTCTATTTGATAAAGATAGATAACAAATTAGATTAGGAGATATAAGCAAATTTAATCGGTTTCGTTATCCCTATTGTATAGGAGATAAATATCAAGAATCTTGTTATTGGTGATATACTAAGATTCAAATATCTTAAATCCAAAATAAATAATTAATTTTCGAAATTATTTATTTATCTTGTTATATCTATTATGTTATGGAGTTTCTATTTGATAAAGATAGATAACAAATTAGATTAGGAGATATAAGCAAAATCGGTTTCGTTATCCCTATTGGATAGGAGATAAATTGCAAGAATCTTGTTATTGGTGATATACTAGAATTCAAATATCTTAAGTCCTAATTGGATTAGGATAAGATGATTAGTTAGATGTGGGCCCTAAGGGTTAATTAAAAAATGTTTTAATTGACTTAATTTTGGATAAATTAAGGGGTAAATTTAGGATAATAAAATCAGTGAAAAATATGATTTTCTATAGCGAATTTTAATTTTCGAAATTGAAATTCTATAGCGGGACCGCCTAACTAATCCTAGCGCACGGAAATTCTTTTATTAGTGAACAAGATAAAAATTTCCAAATTGTTTAGTGATTGAACAAATCAATAAAATATATGATATTTCATTGTTTACATAAAATCACTAAAACTGAATAAAAATCCCTCTATTAAATTTTAAGTCTCGAGCCATCCATTTTAAACACTTGTCAAGGCCTCGATCACACTAATATAGTTTCACCATAGTCTGGTGTATTGTGTTATCTTGGTAAGACAAGTTGGGTAAGAGTTACCTAAATGTTTAAAAATGGTCCGACTTAATAAAGCTATCAAAATAGTTTTGAGCTTTAGGCACATGATGAGATAAAAAACATGCTAAGACATAAGATGTCCCGTATCTCATAAAAGTATTTAAAATTACATAAGTAGTAATTGGTAATTGTTACCTACCTAAATAATCTAGTTATGTGTTTCATACCATAGTGTCATAGAATTAGGTGAAATATGGATTTTAGTCCCCTAAATAAACAAGATGTTTTAGGAGGGTTGTTAATTTAGTGGGAGTCTATTCCTCTATACTAAAATAAACTTTGCATAATCTTTATTGTAGATCAATGGCCTCTTCAAGTAACAATAATCCCCTATCATCGCGATCTATCCTTGAGAAGGATAAGCTATCTCGGGACTAACTTTCTTGATTGGTTCGAAACTTGAGAATCGTTCTCAAACATGAACGCAAGTTGTATGTCCCGGATGCTCCAATCCCCGAGGACCCACCACCCAATGCTACGAAAGTCATGAAGGATGCACATAATAAGCATGTCAACGATTCTACGGATGTTGCATGTATTATGTCGGCAACTATGGTTCCCGAACTTCGTAAGGACATGGAACTAATAGAAGCCTACGACATGGTCATGTAACGCTCAAGGAAATGTTCCAACAAAGAAAGCTAGGCAAGAAAGGTTCGAGACAGTCAAGAACCTACATTCTTGCAAGATGACCGAGGGTGCGTCGCTAGTCCTCATGTTCTTAGAGATGAAGGGCTATGTTGACCACTTGATAGACTCGGATTTCCCATAAGCCAAGAGTTGGCTACGGATTTGACCCCGAATTCATTACGGAGAGTTACTCACAATTTGTGATGAACTACAATATGAATAATATGGAGAAATCAATTTCGAGTTGCATTTGATGCTCAAAATTGCTAAACAAAATATCAAGAAACCTCTAGTAATGTGTTGATGGTCCAAAAGGGAAAGGGAATGAAGAAGAAAGGCAAAGGCATGGCTAGAGTTGCCAAGGCCGTTGCTACACTGTCGTAAAGCCTATGGAACAAGTCAAGCCCCATCTGTTCTCGCTTCAAAACACCCAAAAGAAAAGGAAGGAAATTGTCATTTCGTAATCAAACCTATCTTTGGCATTGTCGTCTCTGGGCACATAAACGAGAAATGCATAACGAAGCTCCATAAAGATGGGCTTCTAGATTCATTTGATTTAGAAACATATGAAACATGCGTATCTTGTTTACTAGGCAAGATGACTAAAAGTCCCTTTACTTGGACACAAGTGAAAGGGCAAGTGATTTATTGGGTCTAATACATACCGATGTATGCGGTCCTATAAACACAATGGCTAGAGGAAGTTATCGATTTCGTTACATTTATCGATGATTTCAAAGATATATGGTTATGTATATCTAATTAAACATAAAGTTGAATCATTTGAGATGTTTCGAACGTTTCAAAATGAAGTGCGAATCAACTTGGTAAAACTATCAAAACACTTCAATCGATCGAGGTGGTGAATATTTAAGCCAAGAATTTGATCATCATCTTAGAAATTGTGGGATTGTCTCCCAATTGACTCCACCAAAGAACTCCACAATGGAATGGAGTTTCGAAAGGAGAAATCGAACCTTATTAGATATGGTTCGATCTATGATGAGTCATGCGAGATCTTCCATTATCCTTTTGGGGTTATGCATTACAAATCGTAGCTTTCACTCTAAATCGAGTTCCTTCTAAAGCGGTTGATAAAACACCATATGAGATATGGTACGGGAAGAGACCTAGTTTTTCTTTCCTTAAGATTTGGGGTTGTGAGGCTTACGTAAAATGACAAGTCTCGTAAAAACTAGCACATAATTCTCGACAAGTGTTTATTTGTGGGGTATCCTAAGGAAACAAAAAGATATTACTTTTATAATCCCGTTGAGAACAAAGTGTTTGTTGCTCTCAGTATGGTGCCTTTATGGAAAAACAGCTTTATTTCAAAAGACACTAGTGGGAGAGAAATAAATCTTGAAGAAGTTTAAGAATCACAGATAAACACCGAACCGCTACGGAAGTTCAATAACGTTCGAACCAGTTGAACCTCCACAAGTGACACAAGGCCCACGTAAATGGGTAGGGTAAGACATGAGCCGTGGGAGATTCGGATTTCTCATTACGATAGTCGTGATGTGTTGCTTATGGATCAAAATGAGCCCACCACTTATCGGGAGGCTATGTCTGACAAGACTCGATAAATGGCTAAGTGTCATGAACTCGAGATGCAATCCATGTATGATAACCAAGTTTGGAACTTGGTTGATTTACCCAAGGTGGTAAGACCATTGGATGTAAATGGGTTTTCAAGAAGAAAACCGACATGGATGGCAAAGTGCATACTTCTAAAGCAAGACTTGTAGCGAAAGGTTTCAAGCGGACTCAAGGTGTTGGTTATGATGAAACTTTTTCGCCGAGCCATGCTTAAATCCATAAGAATTTTAATTGTCATTGCTGCATATTATGACTATGAGATATGGCAAATGGATGTAAAAATAGCATTTCTTAATGAAAAGTTGCTTGAGGACGTGTATATGACACAACCTCGAAGGTTTTGTACATCCCGAGAATTTTATGAAGGCATGCAAGCTTCAAAGATCCATTTATGGATTAAAGCAAGCTTCTCGAGTTGGAATATTCGTTTTGATGAAACAATCAAGGACTTTGGTTTTATTAAGAACGAAGATGAGCCTTGTGTATACAAGAAGGTCAAATGGGAGTGTAGTTTTTCCGTACCGTATGTTGATGATATATTACTCATTGGAAATGACATCCCAACATTGCGAAATGTCAAGTCTTGGTTAGGGAAGTGTTTCTCAATGAAAAACTTAGGAGATGCAAATTATATCCTAGGGATAAGGATCTATAGGGATAGATCTAAGAGGCTAATCGGCCTAAGTCGAGTGTTTACATAGACAAGGTGCTTAATAGGTTCATTTTGCAAGACTTTAAAAGATGATTGTTGCCAATGTCTCATGGCATAAGTCTCAGCAAGATTCAATGTCTTAAGACAAATGATGAGCGAGACCGTATGAATAAGATTCCATATGCATCAGCTATTGGATCTATCATGTATGTCATGCTATGCACTCGACCTGATGTATCATATGCTTTGAGCACTACAAGCAGATATCAGTCAGATCCTGGTGAGAGTCACTGGATAACAGTAAAGAACATTCTTAAATACTTAAGAAGGACTAAGGAAGTGTTCTTGGTCTATGGAGGTTTTGAAAATGATCTAGTTGTAAATGGTTACACAGATGCAAGTTTTCAAACTGATATAGATGATTTTATATCACAGTCTGGATATGTGTTTACTTTGAATGGGGGTGCAAAGAAGTGGAAAAGTTCAAGCAAGAGACGTGGCGGATTCTACAATAGAAGTTCGAATATATTGCGTCATCCGATGCAAAGAAAGGAGGCGCTTTGGATCAAAAAGTTCATTTCTCAACTAGGTGTGGTTCCAAGTATTGCTAACCCTATTTTTTTGTATTGCGACAATAACAGGGGCAATAGCACAGCCAAGGAACCTAGATCACACCATAGATCCAAACATATACTCAGCGTTTTCATCTCATCGAGAGAAATTATTGAGAGGGAGACGTGAAGATTTGCAGAGTACCTACTGAAGACAACGTTGCGGATCCATTGACAAAAGCTCTTCCACAAGCAAAACATGATGGTCATGTTAGATCATTAGGCATTAGATGCATGTATGATTGGCCCTAAGTGCAAGTGGGAGATGTTGGGGCATGTGCCCTAGGTCAATCCATTAAATGTCTTTATGAATACTTTTAGTTAATAAAATAGAGGATTTCATTTGTTGTTTATTACAATTAATTTGCATGTTTACATTATAATAAGATCCATGGGTATTTACGTAAATATCCTAAATGTCCCTAGTCAATCATTATACTTTGGAACTATGATGAATTAAGCTAGTGTGAGTCTTGATTGATGATCATATGATGATTATACGTATAGGGATACGAATCAAGATCACGAGTACTTGTTAGGGAACAAAGTACTTGGGCCGACCCGCTATGAGAACATCACATGGATTAAGTCATAGTTGTTTCTCATGATAGGTATATTTTTCAGTCCTTCGACTTGAGATTACCGAGACTTAACCATTAGGAACACAATGATTTGACACAATCAAACGTTGTCTTTAACTGACGATTATAAAGGTTGTGATTGGTTACCGTGTGAGCAATGTGATGAAGTTGTGTAATCAAGATAGAATTTGTCCCTCTCATATAAAGAGAGATATCCAGTTGATCCTCGATGTGTTAGATCGTTAAAAGGCCTAGTCTAAGTGCATTAATATTGATCAATGTCACTTGGATGTTTTCGGTCCTACCTAGAGATCGAGACTAGTACGATTGAACATGTTGGATGACAATTCCATGCCTTATGTTTGATCAAAAAGATATCGTGTGACAAAAGGATGTTATATACATTATTGATTAGGTTGTATCGATTTGATATTCGTACAACTTGGGTAGTCATAATGTCTTGCTAGAGGCGCTTATGACTTGTATACCAAAATGAGTTTTGGTACACCGCCAACGTTGTATGAGCCTTTATTGGGTCGCACACTAAGAATGGTTTTGCGAGATTTTAAGATGGTTCGTAAAAATGAATTTTATATGATAAAATTCGTGACAGAAACGTCCTTGTGGTGTATTACACTTATACTTCTTTAAGTAGGGGTATATGTGTAATTTACTTAACCGTCTATATACAAGGGTTGTATAAATAGACGCTTTAAGTTAAAACACATATAGGAAAGATTAAGGGCCGAAACTCTATTTTCGTATAAGAAACGAATTAGGGTTTTCTGGTACGCTCTGGATCATTTTGGAGAGAAACAAAAGGTTTGGTATTCTCTCGAAGCTAGCACTTCGAATCTCGACCGCCGTTCGTGTGTGGACGCCGGGTAGAGGGTTTCGTCGTTGCGCGCCTTAGAGATCGATCAACCTTCGAAAGGTATATTGCAACCGAGGTATGATTAAGTTTTCATGTTTTAAACGTTTTTAATGGAATTAGATTCGGATCCTGTTGGGTTTTGTCAAAATTGTTTTGTAATATTCGCTGCGTATGAACCCCAAAACCCAACATGTAGGTATGATCATTTAAGTTTCAATGTTGAAGCAGTTAAAGAGGAAAGCATGGTAGTGTATAAATCTTTCATTTTATTTACTATTTGAATGTTTATGTAGTATAGATTAAGTTATATATAGTAATATAATGAATAAGTAGTTCATTTGTATGTTTATGCCTTTAATTGTGGATGAGTAGATTACAAGTATCTTATTGATATGAAACTTAAGAGACTGTTTTAAATTTTTGAAGAAGAAATAATGAAATGTAGCGAACAACAGTGTGATTTCATGATTAGAAACCTAGAGTTAGAGAAGACCTTGAACTTGAAACAAAAGCAAGAAGTTATAACACTTATTGTGGAAAAGTTTAGATCTCAAGGGATTCTATAAATGTGAATCTTACTTGATAATACAAAGCAAATAAAGACTTAGTTGAAATATGGGAAGAAATAGTCATTGTACATTAAAAGTTGGAGTTAACTTACTTAATTTAATGAAAATGAGAAGTGCTAGCAAGAGTTTTAGAAATATAAAAAATGAAAGAATCCCTAAAGTTCTACAGAAAATGGAGTAGAGAACTTGATGGTTGGAAAAGTGAGGAAAACGGAGTCCATAAGAAAAGGAGCAGGGACCGTAAAATGAAAATAAAAGGAGAAGAAGAAAAGAAATGAGAGAAAAATAAAGTAAAGAAGGCAGATGTAGAATAAAACTCTTCAAATAAAAGATTTAGCTTGAGTACGAGTAGCTAATTAAGTTAAATTTGATTTCCAACTATATGAAGTCCTATAGACTGTTGAAGTGCTAAAGTCTACCAAAGATGAGTTTGATCTATGCTTATTTGTGAATTCATGATCTTAATGAGAAATCATGAGATTGCATACTTGTTACTTGAGTGTTGAGATGGAACAAACTTGTGAATAGTGATGGTTTTTGGTTGTGATCTACTTTGGTATTTTGAATTTGAAGTTATACGTGTTGTTAAAGCTACATGTCTTACAATAACAAGTTTTTGCAAAAGAAAACTCTTGAATGAAGTATTAACTTGAAACTTAGTGAATTAAAGGATACTCCATGAATAATATAAATTGAATGACTAGTTATTATGAGACTTAGTAAAATACACTTTTGCTCGGGACGCGTAAAATCCTAAGTTTGAGAGTATTTAATAAGTAATTATCTAGACTTATATATAAGGTTAGTTTAGTAGTATATTTAGTATAAATATCTCTAAATGAGCTCTTATTCATAGTATTATTGCATTTTTAGGTAATTACGGTGTAAAGGAATGAAATGAGAAAAAAAGAAATGGAGTAAAAACGCAAAAGCATGATTGGCGTTGTGGCTATACACGGTGGCGTTGTGGAGTACTAAGGTGCAGCGTGGGAATGAAAGACATGGCGTGGGAGAGCAAAGAAATTGGAGAAAATGAGTCTGGAGGTTTAGCGCAATGGCGGCGCTGTGAACATACAAGAGACGGCGCCGGGACAGCATGGACAACGCCAGGTTGACAGAAGAGAAGAATTTCACGCATAAGAGTTGGCGCAGTGGCGACGCTGTGGCTTAACACACACGGCGCCGAGGCATAAGTGACAGCGCCAGCCGGGAAGAAAATAGAAAGTTCGAGTTTTATTTCGAGTTAAATTGTAAAGTAGGGTTTCTCATTGTTATTAGCAATTATAAATAGGTATTAAGACATGGTAAACTCACCACATATCAATCATTAGCCATTATTAGAATATTTTTAGCATATATTTACTTTGGTTTTGAGTGATAAAGAGTTTTGTATGGAGAAAACATTGAAGACTCCACGCTTGAAATTCAAGTTTAGTTTTATTGGTTTCATTCAAGGTAATATATTTATATCCATCACTAATTTGCAATAATTTCAATTATGAATTGTAATGTGTGTGTTTTAATAAAGTGTGAGTAATATATTTATCTTAAGGATCAATGGATCCAATGATATAAATGATATGCTATGAACATGAGTAGAAAATGATTATAAGAAGTGCAATGGTTAGAATTTTTATTGATTTTGAACATAATGCTTAAACATCTTGATCACTTGTTTATTGATATAAGGTTTTATAAGTTATCATGACTATTGAAGCTTTTAAGTCGGACATTAATGGTACAACCATAAAATACACAACATCGAGCGATAGTTGTTGATCAGGGAGGCAAGGATAGTAAATTTATTTGGCTATGAATCCAAAGATTTAAGGCATTAAAGAAATGTGGAGCTTATGTAATTCACACCGATAGGTAGAGTTTTAGTTTGCTCATTAACATCTTTTCCGTCACGACAGTGGGTTAAAGTAGATTTGAAGGAAATCTATATATTCTAATTAGGCATTGCACACAACATATTAAGATGTAAAAGTAGTTGAAAAGCATAGTATTAAATTAGCTAGGTGAAGTTGTGAACTAAGATATTCTTAATATAAGAGTTAAAGTAAAGTTTACATTGTTTGTTAGATAGAGTAGTTTAATATAAATCATAAAAAGGGATTTCATTAGCAACAGTTTAAAGATAAATAGGTAATTAACAAGTGCAAAAACCTTTTCTTAAAGACGATATATGTGATCAACGTAAGTTGATTGCACTATTACTACAAGTAAGCCATTATACTTGTGGCACGCACATCATCGAACTTATCCTCGACTCGTGGGGGAGATTCAAACACCAAAGCAACAACATATAACACATGATTTCATCAAATTCATCATCATCAAGCATGCATACACCATATACACCGAGAGTACAGAAAATCAATTTTTAAAACTTGTTTTTGATGAAATTTAAAGCTCGAAATCTTTGCATTTGACTTCAAAATAGAGAGCAACTATGCATTATCATTTTCGTTCAAAAACCTCCAAATTTGCATGCACTATATGGTTTTACACAATGGAATTGAAGAGAAGGGCAAGGGTTTTCATTACCTTAGGTTTAGAGACCTTGCTCTTGCTATTAGCCACCAATAAATTGTTTCAATTCGATCTTAATTCCAAGGACTCCAACCACACAAAGAAACTCTTGCTCTCTTTTAATGTCCCAGAGTGTTTTTAAGACTACAAATTTCTAAGTGTCCTTTATATACATGTAGACACCTTTGATCCTAGCTTTTGATCCTATAATGTATGTTCATCTCTAAGCTAATATGTGGCTTGTGTTCATTTGTCTCATGCATTTTTGGATCTCCATCAATCTCTTCTACAAATTTATCACTAGGCTAATCCCATGATTTATAAGTCAATTAAGTGACCTAGATGTGTTTTCAATTTGCATGTCTTCAACTTAAGCATTTAAATAGTATAGTTTCATAAAATTAATACATCCTAAGTCTCATATAATTTAATGTATAGTCTAATATTCTCTACTTCTACAACTAGGATAGTGAGGAAATATATTTGTTTGAACAAAGTTATGCCCATAGATAAACATAATTATTAAACTTAGCATATTAATTAGGTAATATCTTATACGCTTAAGTAATTCAATTAAAATCTAAGTTATAAATTACCCAAAATTCCTCTAATTTTTCGTTTACCTAAGTACCCAAAATGCCCGTGCATAAACAGTGAAAGTTCTCACTAGTAAAACTAGCGACCAAAAATGCTTAATTTTAAGTTATTCCAAAATTATTTATGAGTTCTTCTCACTAAAATATCGTTCTGATATTTTTGGAGGTGAAGAAAGTTTTACCCTGTTGCTAAGGTTAGGGCTACACCTCTGTGGTGCTTCCGACCCTCTGTACCCAATCTTTGAGAGGGATCTAATTAGCCGTTAGTGCCCTAGAATGGATTCCTTCGATTTGGAACAGCTGGTTAAGACATTGGATGAAACGAAAACCAAGGCAATCGTTGTGGCGAAGGAACTCTACGCGGCGAGAAAGACTAAGATTAATCTCAGTCTAATTGGAAGAATATATGGAATATGTTTGGTTAGCAGAGAGGGCTTTATCAGTCCATCCAACGAATCTGGTCGACCTCTAATGGCTTTGATGTCGAACAAGTTGCTTGAGAGAAGACTTTTATCTTTTACTTTAGATCGGAAACCGACCGTGACAAAATCCTAAAGGGAGGGCATGGTCATTCGAAAACCAAATCATTGTTCTTTTGAAGCCGGAGGGAGTGGGGGAATTAAAAGGCCTTGATTTTACTTGTTCCCTAATGTGGATACAGATCCATAACGTCCCGCTAGCGTGTATGACGCACGAGATGGCAGAATTCCTCAAAAACATGATTGGGATGACCGAAGAGGTTGATTTAGGCGCTCTAGGCGACTACGAAGGCAAGTACCTTCGAGTTAAAATTAAGGTAAACCTCTTGTAACCGTTACATGTTAGAGTCAAGGTCTAGTTGGAGGAAGTAGGTTATAAATTACCATTGGTATTTCGGTATGAGAGTCTGCCTGATTTTTGCTTCTACTATGGGCGTATCAGTCATCAATATGAATATTGTGTGCTCTTAGAGGAGAATGATGTGGAGCCTAAGAAGTTCATATATGGCAATTGGTAGCGAGTCAAACTCATAATCTTATTAAGACAACATTCTGAGAGAATTGATGATCCGCCCCCACCCTACCAAGGCGGAGTCCGGAGCATGGCTGAAGAAGAGCCATGAGAGGGGGTAAAAGGGGTTGTCGGATGCAGGCTATCTACCAACAAAATCTGGGATCGAATTTCCCAGGAGATACCTCGATTCCTAGCAGCGCATCTTTACCCCCAACTAAAGGTATGCTAGAAGATCGGGCTCGGGAGAGAGAGACCCTAGAGTCCTCAGTAGATGTTATGCTTATATCCCTGCTAACATAAACTGATCAAGTTCTATCTAAGGACCTACTGGGAAAATGGGCAAAGAAACCCTACCCTACTTACGTCCCAATAGGACATTACTATCGATGCTTCTAATGATATAACAGTACCCATAAACTAAATGTTTGACACTATTGATGATACATGATCTATGTCCATGGAATAACCCCAAACAGGAATAGATGAGGAGGCTGCTGTGCAAGGAGCTCATTGGAAAGCACAAGGAACTGCTGAGGGCGATGAGTCAAAGGGCTTGACTGAACTAGCTGCAAAGAAAATCACCTTAGATAATGTGGGGGAGCCTGCTATCCCACTCATTCCTGATAACAGATACAAGTGGAAGCATGTTGCCAAAAATCCTCAGTTATTTTTAACACCTCACTTCAACCTAGGCAAGTTTAGGAAATTCTCCTCTTCCAAATCGGCAAACAAGAGGAAACATAATAAAGATTCTGAAATAGACCCCTCATCATCCCGACCCTTGCGAAGTAAGAGGAAACTAGAAATGTATGAAGAAACACCTTCCACCCAACACAAGAAACTGAAGAGCTCTGTTGTTTTCCCGGCTGGCTCTATCAGTGAGACTGAATCACTAACTGCAGTCTTGTATAATCAGGACAGCCGACAACTATGAGTACCATCTGCTGAAATGTGCAAGGGCTGAGAACTCCTACAAACAAAATTCCTTACGAATGTTAGTTCGTAAATTCTCACCGAGTCTACTTTTTCTCTCGAAAACTAGACTTTATGATAAGATAGCATGTGACTTAAAAAAAAGGCTTTGTGAATGGGTTTCATGTTGATAGTGTTAGATGAAGTAGTGGTCTCATGCTATTATGGGTAGAAGACTGGCAAGTGGAAATTAAGTCATATCTGCTGGTCATATCGACTCCATTATCATTTTGGATGATGGGTTTCATTGGCGATTCACTGTATTCTATGGGAATCCTAGAAGATAAGTTAGAAGCCAATCCCGGGAGCTACTAAGAAGGTTAACTAACTGCTTTGACCTACCTTGGTTGTATGTGGGTGACTTTAATGAGATTACCAGCATGCGAGACAAGGTAGGAGGTGCGGATAAGTCCATTTCAAAAGTGACAGAGTTTCAAGCTGTACTCAACCAGTGTATGATGTCTGATTTGGAATTTAAAGGCCCACATATAACCTGGAACAATAAAAGAGAGTGTGCAGAGAACATTCAACAGAGGTTATATAGGTTTCTCTTTACCGAATCATAGAAGGATCACTTCCATGAGGTACTGTTTATCATCTAAGTTTTTTCAAATCTATCATAGGCCTATTCAGCTCACATTATCATATTAGAGAACTAGCAAAGCTCATGCAAAAGGAGGGAGGCGTTTCATGCTTGAACCATAGTAGACTAACACGAAGATTGGGTACAAGTTATTAATGATAGTTGGCATCTTTCAGGAGATGCTAGAGACCATATGCTCAGAATACAGAGTAAGTTTGCCAAATGTGAATCTTCAATGAAGTTTTGGAGTAGCATAACCTTTGGAAACATCCAGGCCAAGATAAACAAACTGAAAAAGGAGATTGAGAAGTTATATGGAAAGAGTGGAGAACATGGGTCAAGGGCAGAATTAAAGTAGCAGAGAGACAGATGGACATATTACTTAATCTAGAAGAAGATCACTGGAAGCAAAGATCTAGAACTGATTAGCTCAAGGAGAGGGACATAAATATAAAATTCTTTCATCTAAAAGCTAAACAAATAAAGTCCAAGAACCATATTTGAAGGCTGAGGGATGGCCAGGGATAGTGGATACAAAAAAATGAGAATATCTGGAAAGTTATAGAGGATCATTTTCAAGAGTTATTCACATTCATTAATCTATCTGAGGAAGAGTTTGCTATAGATACTGTTGGAGTCCAGGCTAGAATAACAAAGGAGGACACTTAGATACTAGAAGCACCATTTACTAAAGAGGATATTAAAATAGTAGTGTTTTGTATAGGGCTAGTCAAAGCACTAGGGTCGAATGGGTTCCATGCCATTTTTTCCAAAAGAACTGGAGTATTGTGGGTACCGAGGTGACATCTAGCTATTTGAGAGTATTAAACGATGGTGAATCCATAAGAGAAGCAAATGCAACAAATATAGCCCTCATTCCTAAGAAAAAAAATGTCAAAGCAAGTGGATTACAGGCCCATCAGTTTATGTAATGTCCTCTATAAAATAGTGACTAAAACTTTAGCAAACAGGCTCAAGAGAGTTCTAGCAGGACTCATTTCAGAAACCCAAAACGCCTTTGTTCTGGGAAGGCAAATAACTAATAGCATTGTGGTTGCATTTGAAATGTTACACTCCTTACACACAAGAAAGAAAGGTCAGAAGGGCTTCTTGGCTCTCAAGTTAGACATGAGTAAAGCATATGATAGAGTGGAGTGGAAATTCATTGACGCTGTTATGGCCAAGATGGGGTTTCCTCGTATGTGGCTGCGGTTGGTCCAGGATTGCATATCTACACCTAGATTTGGGGTTTATGTCAATGGTACAATTGTTGGGGACATTTCTACAGGGCGAGGTTTGCGTTAAGGGTGCCCACTATCACCCTACCTTTTCCTCCTATGTATTGAAGCCTTCTTTGGGTTACTTACTCAAGGGGAGGAGAAGAACACAATTTAGGGTATGCAGTGTTCTAGACTTAGTCCAAGGATAAACCACATGTTCTTTGCAATTATTTTTTATGGAGCCTAGGTGAGGTGGGAAAGGAGCTCAAAACTATACTAAATGTCTATGAAAGGGCATTCGGACAAAGGGTCAATTTCAACAAATCAACCATAAGTTATAGTGAGAATGTCTACCCTACAGTGAGAAAGCAAATTGAAAAGGATCTGGGAATTCAAATGGTCATATCCCACGAGCAATATTTTGGGATGCCCACAGTGGTTGAGCGTAACAAGAAACGAATTTTTGTAGTAATCAGGGACAAGCTATGGAAGAAAGAACAAGGATGGAAGAGAGGTTTGTTTTCATCTGGGGGGAAGACAAGTGTTGTGTAAGGCAGACCTACAATCAATACCAACCTATGTGATGAGTCTCTTCAAACTACCTAACCAGCTCCATAAAGAGATATACTATACCCTAAGCAAATTCTAGTGGGGAGAACACAATGACAAACAAAAGATTTGATGGATAAGTTGGCGTAAGATATGTAGGCCCAAACAAGATGAAGGCTTGGGGTTTCAAGATACAGGGTTTTTCAACCAAGCACTTGTAGCCAAACAAGCTTGGCGTGTATTGTAATGTCTTGATAGTTTGACCAGCAGAATTCTAAAAGGGAAGTATTTCTCAGACAAGGACTTTCTCGACTCAGATTCTAAAGACACTGACTTATATCTGTGGAAAAACATACTATGGGGTATAGAGCTATTAGTCAAAGGACTTGTTTGGAGAATTGGGGATGGAGAGAATGTGAGAGTTTTTAGCACCAATTGGGTCCCTAGACCGACATCGTACAAAATAGTCACACCCTTATCGAGCAAACCAAGGAGATGCTGGTGAAGGAGTTTATTATCGAAAAGAAATTCTTAGATAAAAGGAAATTACATAACACCTTACAAGCTGAAGATGTCAGGACTGTAACCTCAATTCATCTCAGCACACTCTCAATAAAGATACTTTAATTTAGTTCCCAAAAAAATTGGCACTAATCAGTGAGAAGTAGGTATCGAGTCCTAGAAAGGGAGTCAGATACTAGTGAAGAATCCAGTACCACTCGATTGCAGCCATGGTGGAATATGTTATGGAACCTCTGCATACCAGCTAAGGTGAAAATTATCATTTGGAGAGCCTTCCACAATGCTTTACCAACTCAGACCAACCTCTTGATCTGTAGCATACAAATATCCCCATTATGTCAGATCTGCAACAATAAGCCGAAATAATCACTCATGTATTTTTTGAATACTCAGTAGTAAAAGGGTTTTGAAGAGAAATGGATACCTGGAACTAGACCAAGGAAAGCACACGTGCTCCCTTCGCTTATTCTCTTCTCAGTGTCTTCCATTTGCCTCAACGCCAGTTATTGAACGTGTTATGCTCTGCATGGTGGTATATTTGGAAATGCAGGAATGAGCAGATCTTTGATGTTGGGAAAATTTCACAAAAACTTAAGTGGGAAACGGTGTCAGAATAGCTTCATGACTTCCAGATCCATACCTCACTAAATCTACATTGTTCAGGCTTCGAGGAAAATAGGAAGCCCTCACTCCACCTACTTGGTCTCCCCCAACAGGAGATCTCCTAAAGATGAATGTTGATGCTACTATTTTACCTGACTTTCTTTCCATCAGTGTTGGAGGAGTGATTCGAGACTTTGCAAGGATGGTTCATATGGCTTTTGCCCATAATATTGGTGGCACTGTTACACTAGAGGTGGCCGAGATCCTGGCTATTAAGGAAGGGTTGGTGGTTCCAAAAAAGATAGGGCTCTCAATCTCCATAATTGAGCCGGGTTAAAACAGCGAAGTCGCAAGTTTGAATAATTCCCACATCAGGAGCTTTGTGTGGGCCATCATCTCAGAGATCTAGGACCTCTTCCATGGCAAGACCCAAAGCTCAATCCTTCATATCTCACGATCTGTGAAAGTGGTTTCCCATACTTTAGCTACATTTGCAATAAAGCATAATGTGTCAAATATGTGGCACCAAGCGATGTCGCGTTTCTTGTCTTAAGTTGTAATATTTGACTTGAAGTCATGTCCTTAATAAAATCTCCGTCAGTTTCAAAAAAACCGGCGACCAAAACATGAATAAAATTGGGCATTTGCGTATAGATAAATAATATAACTATCAAACAAAAGTAATATACCTCGGTGTCGACTTCTGAAAGTGGTATACCACGTCACACTAGGTTCAGGTCATAGTCTTGAAATGCCACGTGGCATTGATTAGAATTTTAGGTCGTTACATACGGTGCCAGGGGCGCTGAGCAAGTCGTGAGGGCAGAGGCACGTCGCCGTGGGTAGGGTCGTGCACTCCGAACGTATGACGCCACCACGACAACGTGCCCAGTTTTAAAATAAAATGTAATTAAAATGTAAGTTTTTTTGCATCGGGCTTTCGTGGCAAATTGTAATAAGTCTAATGCACAGAAAAACATTAATTAAACACTAAGGACTAGCTAGGGATAGCAATATCAGGAATCAAGAGTGTGATACAGAGCGGGAAGGCGGAGTTTTTTTGACTACTTGAGGTAAGTAAACTGACGAGAACGCTCCAAAGAATTCATATTGCTTTAAAATTAAAAATCTCTTTCTTCTCGCTTCTATTTATGTTTTTCTTGATTTTTGCGTGTGTATTGTATATGGACAACGTAGACTTATGCACGTGCGCGACGCGCACTTGAAGGCTTGAAACCTCAAGTTGTTTAACATTGGACACACATATTGGTTGCTCTAGTGAATAACCCGACCACCCAGAGGGCATTAGGGTGATGGACCAGTGTGGGCACACACTGATGGATCTCGATAATCCTAGTACATTCTATGAAGCGTCGACTGTTTTTAATATGTACAGACGTGGTTTTATTTATTGCTAGTAGGTGTAGGGTAATGGGTCAACATGGGCACGCGTTGATGGGATCCCAGTAACCGCGGTTTGGTGTGAAATTGTTGATTGCTTTTAGTATCTTGCTTATTGCTATCATTGTGTCTTTTTATCATGTTTTGCCTACTTTTATTTAATTTCCTTAAATTGCATGATAGGTAGACATTGTTTACCTTTTTGCAAATTTTTGGAATAACATGTAGATTTCTCTGGGATTTACTCACTGGAACTTTTCTTTTTGGGACAAGTTGCAGATTCTTCTACGATAGAGAGTAGGAGATTCTTGGTGACTATCTCTGAGCTTGAATAACTGCTCTGCATACTCGTAGGTATGATTTCTTATATGCATTGTATCATTTTGTCAGGTTTGTGGACTTTTAAAATATTCATACATGTATATCTGCCTTTTATTGGTATTTTGTCACCTTATGTATATGCATGGTATCGATATGTCGTCTTTCTGCTATGTAGGTTGAATTATATTAATGAAAAACTTGTTTAAATTATTTTCATTAATGCTTAAAGTCTTCTGCTATATTTATTCAACTTAAATTGAATAATAAGTTGTAGAAATTATATAACTTAGTCAATTCTTCTTGTAAGGACATACAAAGACTTAAAAATAACTAAGTAGCTTGAAAACGAAAGGGAATAGAGGTTAGGTCGCGGACCATCATTGATAAGCATGCAGTGAATTGCATAATAGGTTTGGTGACGTGTCAGGTGATGTGGTGGTGCCCGATTTGCCTCGGGATTTGGGGTTGTCACAAGGCAACTGTCGTTCCCTCGTTTTTTTCGTGGATTTGTGTTACTCTTACTTTTCTTTTAAATTTGGTACATTCTTTTTTCATTTTTCAAGTTTTACCGTACGATTATACGGTAATTAAACATCCTGATTTTTCACTACATTCATTTTATGCATCTGTTTTTATTTGCCGCATTTGCATTCATAAAGCATAGACGACTTAAGTACTAGCATAGAATTACTTTTTTAGGTTAGTAAGGATACCTCGATCATATATCACTGTTGTAAATAATAATAATAATAATAATAATAATAATAATAATAATAATAATAATAATAATAATAATAATAAACTAAACTAAACTAATCACTAAGTCATTTGCAGCCAGGAATTAATCTTTGAATTCATGCACATGAAGCATGAGATATGTCCACATATAAAGTCATCAATTCAAGTGGAAAAGGACTTCTGTTCATTTGGGCTCCACCATTGCAGCTCTGGTCATGGCTTCCCCCACAACCTAACAAATTGGTCCTTCTCCCAATTTGAACCTCCTACGTCTCCACATTCCAACTTGGACATTGACACACCCTCAGTATACGTAGTAGCAGCAAATTAAATATGTCGGTTTTACGTGGGCTTGTATGTTTGTAGTTATGTTATGCTGACCCACATGGTGCATTACGTGGGCGCGCATGCTTTTTCAGTTTGGTCTGCCAGCAACTTTTTGGCTGCTTATTGAAGTTCTAGGGCCCAAAAATATGATATTATTGGAATGAGAGGTCCACAGTGTTTTGTTATGCAATTATTATGAGATGTATAAGTACTAGGAGATGCATGTCATTACTCTTGCCATATGTGATGTGCATTACTGCTTAGTGCTTACAGACCTAATTTTCTATTTGATCTTGTTCCAATTATATGTGAAGGATTGCAACCTATTTTGATTTATTCGCGATTGGGCCATGAATAACCATATGTATATAATAGTCGTGAATGTCTGCTGAGACCTACTTCTTCCAACCTATTTATATCATGTGACCTTTATGTCACGTTTTCGAAAATCTGCTTTTTATTAACAGCTGTACAAAACTTGATCCCCAATTAAGCAATTACTTTTTGTCTTTGAGAGTAAAAACCTGATTGAATCACTAGCTTTTATTCCAAACAATTAATGAAGAAGTGTTTTTTTTTTTTTGTCAAAGTGATTTGTATTGAGGTGTTTTTATTCCAGTCGGACAAATATTTATTACAAATAAGTCTTACAAAAATGAAGCACGAAACAATTCCTAAAACGTGGACAGCATGATCTGACCCCAACCCCAGCCCTAAGGCAGGGACAAGCACCCCAACTACAAAGGACAACAACCTCAACATCGGGGACAACATCCGCACATTGGCGGGGACTAAATCACAACAAACTGAACCTAAATCCTACAACAACTGAAATAAACACAAACATAAAAAGTATATGGATAGCGAACCCCAAAACTTAAAAGAGGGGAAACCACCATTGCTTAGAGTCGACGACGACGCGTCAGGCGAAAACCAAAGAGAAGCAACGACACTGGAGCCCAAGATCTATTCGGCCCTAGATGTGGCCACTGATCGAAGATGCATGAGTGCCACTGAACCTCATTAGCGAGCCTATTGGTGTGTTGGACGTCTCTCCCCAAAAACCCCCTCTCAAGTCGCTTCAGAGCTGGATCGCGTACACTACAAGAATAAGGTGGAATAACAACAACAAACAACGACAACCTTAATCTGTTGCTAAACAACAACAAATCAACAATAAATGTGCATCAGATAAGTCGTTTAACCCGTTGACCACGAAGCAACTATTCAACGACAAAATTGTGATATAAATTTTGTGACTGACTCTGGGTTGTCATAGATCTGTGCTAAATTCGATTTCCCGCTTAGGAGAATCCTCGAGATCTGCGTATGAAACGATTTGGGGCAAAAACCTTTTAACGACAGATTTGCTACAAAATCAGCGACAAACCTAAGGTCTTTCGCTGATCTGTAACAAAATTAAGATTAAAGAAAAAGAAGAATGTGCATCGTCCCCATTTCACCATTTCACATACAGTTGCTCCCAAACCCTTGAGCTTTGGTGAAGAAGAAAAATGTGCATCCTCAAGTTGTAGTGTGTCACCAAACCCTTATCTCAAGTCGTCTGGTCCATCTCCTCAAACGCTCTGGTCCCTCTCCTCCTTGTCTCCCAAATCAATCGACCAAAATGTACCTCCACAACCCTCTCTCTCTGTGCCAAATCTTCGACCGGCTCCATTGAGTTTGGTTTCAGCTTCTTTGACGTCCTTCCTCTCTCAGGTGAAAGTGGTTTTGCCTCCATTGTTCGCTATATTGCTGCCGCCGATCTTGTTTTGGGGGAGTTTGGTTTCAGCTTCTTTAACCAGTCATTGCTGGTCGTGTTTTGCGATCAGCAAGGTAAGCTAAATTTTATCCCCAAAATATCAAGCAGCGTTGGACTGTTTGTTGTCATGAGTTTTGTGTGAGTTTTTGGGAGGATTTTAGGGATTTGAAGATCGAATCGCATGAAATTGAAAGAGTTTTAACTGTTTGATGAACAGCTTGGAGGTATTCCGGTTAAAATCAAGAGGCGATATTTTGTTTAATTTGCTGAATGTTTTTGTCTTTGTACACCTCTTTCTAGTTAGGTGCTTCTGCTTCTTGAGTTTTTCATCGCGGTGCTTGATTCTAGGCCCTCTTATATATGGACTCCATCATTAATATTGTTGCATGAAGATAGTTTCGTGATGCAGATTTGCTTTCTTTCAAATTAAAGATTGTTTTTGAGTGCATAATTTCTCCCCCAAACTGGACTTAGAATTGACTTTAAAGATTACTTTGTGAGTTTGTGACTAGATAACTTGTAAATAAGAAAATCAAAATTAAGGAAAAAATGGTGGTTTACTTTGACTAGGATTACATGACACCATTATAATTTGTAACCTAGTCCTCCCTCTGTGTACCTCTTTGATCGCCACCTAGCTATATACATTGATCTCAAATATATCATTACATACATTTTTCAAGGTCACACCCCTACCGTAAATGACGGGAAGCCACCATTGTTGATCATGACCTCACTACCTCATGTCTCATACTTGCTTCTATATAAAGAGAGTTGATGAATTGTTTCATCTAAGAAGTGATTGAGTTGAACACAATTAATTAGTGAAATCTTGGGGAAGCCTTTTCATCGAAGAAGTGATTGCATTGAGTGGTTAAAGTAGCATTGGCTCAGGACATTTCCTCGCTAATTAATGAAGCCACCTTTAATAACATGTTGAAACACCGTAGTGAAGGGAATTGCCGTGGTGGATTCTACGCTTACAATTCTTTCTTAACCGTCGCTCACTCATTGGGTGGCTTTGCTACCACTGGTGACCCCGACACCCTTAAGAGAGAGATCGATGCTTTCTTCGCCTAAACCTCTCATGAAACCACCGGTACATATACATATGTACACATTAATTAATTATTAATAGAAGCATGACTCAATATTTTTATACCTAAAAATCTCATTTATGGTCTATGTTATATAAGTTGTTCACAAAAAAAAAATGTTATAAGATAACATAACATATAGCACCCATACTAATCCTCTTATGGCTAATACTTTAGTTTTTTTTTTCATATACAATTTGATCCTAGTGTTTCAATTATAATTTTTTTGGTCACTTCCAACCCTATGTTGCTCCATCGAGATAGCTTTATATCTATTTCTATAGCCTTTACTGAAAAGCTATAATTTTTAAGTAAATTGTTGACATATTATAGAATTACTGCTTTGGTTTGTAGGAGGTCTCTAGCTAGTTCAATACTCATAAGTGTCATTTGTCAATCTCAATGATATCACATTAAAGTTCACATTCTTTTCTTTCTCTTTTGCTGGCTCTCTACATGCAAGACGGAGTTGCCCCTGTGGAAAGATATATATTAGAGTAGATCCATATCTATTGTTTGCCTATTCTTGACTGCTATAACTTTTAGGTTAATTAGTAATATTTCAACTTCCTGTGCTAGCTATCATATTTTAGGTTCAATTTTTCAGTTTTACATTTTGAAGTGACCTTTTTTGTGTTAGATCATCAGATGGACTTTTGATTATCAGTTACATGGTGGTGTGGAGGAATGTTCAAAACCCATCAAGGATGAAAACATGACTTTTTTGCTTGGTCCTCTCCCTCTAAAAAGGTAAGTTTAATTTTGATGCACTAAAAGCTTTTACTAGTTCAAAAGAGTAATAAGTGAAAGCAAGAAAGTTATACATTTGAACACATTATAATGATCTCTCTTTTAGTTATTTTGAAGTATATTTTCACTTGAAATTATTTATGGTTTTCAATTTATGTGTACTAGCTTCTGACTATGTGTCTTCATTGTTTTTCATTGTTGTGTGGTCTTTGATGATGTATCTAAGCCACTCACTAAAAGACCCACTAATGAAAAATCATCAATTGAAGATCCAAGTTTAAATGTGCTTGAAACTCATGTTAATTTCCTCAGTTGTGTACTTGAAATGTTAATTATACTTCCTCTCTCTTTTGTGTGTGTGTGTAGGCTAAGGGCTTATCATTAACATTATTTCTTCTAATTGTTCTTTTTTATTGATGTTACGCATGACTTATGAACAAGGTTCCTCAGGTGTGTCTTTACATCTTTAACCAACCTTTTTTCAAGTAAATTTGTATATTTTTTATGTTCTATTTCAATGTGTTGGGTTTCGTTCAATAATTAATGTAAAAAAAGAAGGACTTGGTCCATTTGGACTCCACAACTATTAGTATTTGGACTTGGTCCATTTGGAATTATCTTTTCATAAAGCTACGAGATTTAAGTTTATTTTATTCTGACTATTAGCGTATATTGATATTTCACTCCCCAACTAGTCCTAGACTAGTCATTCGCCTACCGAAAGGCAATTAATCATTCAGTTTAAAACCTCTAACAAATTGAGAATGTTTGTGTGGTTAGGAACTTAGGACTTCATATAGATAGGATTATTAATGTTTTGGTATCTATAGATATAATTATTAATTATCTACTGCCATGTTCTAAAAGATCCTTTCTTTGTGTAATAGCCTATGTTATTTCTTACTTTGATGATAAATGAGACTATGGTTCTATTGAAGAAATGATATTAAGAATAGAGTGAAATTCATTGTCTTGCCATTAATGATTGTAACAATTTGTTACAATGTTTATAGTAAGAGTCCTAAGTTTTTTATTTACTTTTTATGTTGCATTTGCCTTTCATTTAGCTACCTTTCAATTTCTTTTATTCATGATTTTTCATGTAGTGGTAATTTTGTGTGTGTGTGTGTGTGTGTAGTGCTAAGAGCTTGTCATTAACATTCTTTCTTCTAATTGTTCTTTTTATTGATGTTATGCAAGACTTATGTCTGTGTGTTGGCTAAGAGCTTGTCATTAACATTCTTTCTTCTAATTGTTCTTTTTATTGATGTTATGTAGGACTTATGAACAAGGCTCCTCAGGTGTGTCTCTATTTCTCTGATCAACCATTTTTCAAATACGTACATTTGTATTTTTTTTCTATTATTGCGTGCATAATGTTACTCCCTAAGTTTGTCACTTTAGTTATCTATGACAACTCTTATCTGACCTCCCTATCATTTCACCAAAGTTGTGGTACAAACATGTTGGAATTATCTTTTCATAAAAATATAAGATTGGTAAAATCGGAAACCAACTTCAATTTATCTAAAAAAAGTAACTGAAGGTTTTATATTCTATTTCAATGTGTCGGGTTTCATTATGCTTGAATTTCTTACTCAGTAGATCAGAATTTGAGCATTACATTCTACTTTTTTCTTGGATTTGTTAAAAATAAAGGGTATGTGAACGATTTTTCTATTTGTGCTCAGAATTTTGAAGTTTTTTCTTTGGTTTTTGATGAGCAATATCCTATGTACATCATGGGTCTTTATCTCTATTTTCAATTCAAGAATTATATATATGTTTTGTTGGTGACAGATGTTTGGCCTAGTATTTTAATTACTCTTAGTAATTTATACGGCGGTATTGCGCCATGCTACCACTTATTCTATACTTCTATTAACCTATAATTTCTAGCGTGATTAGCTACCCAATGAAATGGCACATTGCGAACCTAATATATCCTGATATGCATGGTCTTTTATTTAATATGTCATTAGTTTAGCAATTTCTTAAAGTTAATGTTTTCTGATTTTTGATTGGTTTTAGTCTTGTATCGAGATAGTGTGCTCTCTTGCTACTTGCTAATATATTAATTTTGCAGGACGATGAGGGTGAAAAGGATAATGCGGATCGAATTTAAGCAGTTGATTTTAGTCTTATATCTAGATAGTAACTCACACCATTAAGTCGGAACCTAATTTTATCTATATGATGCGAATCGAATTTGGGAATTCATTAGTCAAATTTGAATATGTTACCTTTAATCCAAACAATAGCTTTCAGCCTTATTGTTGTTATAAAACAAACATTTGTATCTTTTAAACTGTTTTTTCAAATTTTACTGCAGGACATTTCTTAGTTTATTTTTTACTGTTTTCAAAATTAATTAATTTAAAAATTACTTTTTATTGGATCCCAATCAGCTAAACAACAACAGATTTGTGACAAATACAGCTGTGTTGACTGGATTCCAGTTAGCGACAAACTTTTGTTGCAATTCTATTGCTGAAGTCAGCGACAGTTTGTCGCTGTTCAACGACAGACGTTTGTTACAGTTTTATTGCTGAATAGCGACAAAGTGGTTAGTCTGTCGCTGATTCTTATCAGCGACAAAGACTTCAGCGACAACCCCTTTATGTTGCAAATTTGATGCAGAGCTCATTAGCAACAAATTCGTACCAATTCAGTAACAAATTGCTCTGTTGCTGAATCGGTGTTTTCTTGTAGTGTAGCATCATCCCCTTCCTCTTCTCTCCAAGAAACATAGAGAACTGAGAGAAAGGACGGAACAAAAAGGGAGAAGTCGAAGACCTCAGGGGCCACCGGTGACGCTCATAGCCACCAAAGCAAGCCTCGATGCCGCCGTAAGTGCCACACGAAGATCAGAAGGACGAGGACTGTAGAGGCGAGAATGAGAGGAACCCTAAGCAAAGCGGCGCTTAGAATTTCTCTCTGGTTCTTGCGTTTTTTTACCGTCACCAATCAAAAAGTGACCATTGTAATTTGATAAATATGCCCACTAAATAGTACTTACTCTATTAGCTAGAGAACGAACATTTGCCATCCCATAACCTTTTCTTATTATGTTCATGTATGTAATTATAGATTTATATACAGTTAATTAATTAATTATTCCTATTGGGGCAACCTCGACTAAATCTGAAATACACATCCCACGGATACTATTGTGCATTTCAAGTTATATTGTTGAGCTGGCCTGAAGGGAAGAGTGAGTACACACGTGCTCTACCACACGACTTCAAGTGAAAAATTTGTCAATTTGACTAACCATGCCCTGTTTATTTGACATTGATGGGTGTTGTCACGGGGCTATTAAGTGAGGGGTTTACCCTAAGAAATTTTTTCTCGCTCAACCCAACCCGTGGTGCCTAAGGGCCACCTTAGTTCAGCTCTACCAATACTAAAAGTAAATGAACAACAAACAATGGCACCAATGAAACGTTTTACTAAGCTCTCAATGGGAATACAACACTGGTACTCTATGCTTCCCCAAGCCTAGAGCCCATGGCTTTATAGATCAGCCAACAAGTAGTTACATAACCGTCAAGGACACATGTCCTGATTACATTGATTCATAGACTAAGTAAAACCCCACTCCTCGTGGTCAAGGCAGTTACCCAACTGCCTTGTTCCCTTGCTAACACCTGGTTCCACAACCGCCACAACTGCTTAGTCAATTACCACATGCTCCATGCCTTCGGGACATTTTCGGACGTGCCTTGGTCATGCCAGGGGCCATGACCAAGGTAGTTACCCAACCGCCTGGAACCACCTTGACTTGGTCCATCCGTGCCTCAAGGTGACTTGGTCCATGTTTCGCTCAGGGACAGGGACTGCTCGGTGGTGCCTAGCTAAGCCTAGGCACCCGAGGTGCTAGCCGGGGCTCAGTCGAGTCCCACCGGCTCAGGGTGGCTCGAACTATGGGTCCGTGGGTCTTGCCTTGGCATGGTTGCCCAAGGCATGCTCGAGGGTCTTCCTTGCTTCTATGCCCATGCCGTCCCTAGGAGAGGACACACCTCTCCTTATAGTAGATGTTAAGTTGTTCCCCGAACTCCAATAGGAAACATGAAGAAATGAGACCAATCGTACTTTGACTTAGTCGACGCCCAAGTCAAGCTTTGTCAACCCTTGCCAAGGTATGCCTTGCCCGTACCAAGGCGCGGCCTTGCTCCTGCCAAAGGAATCTGCCAAGGTGTTGCCTTGCTCGTGCTTAAGGAACCTGCCAAGGCGCAGCCTTGCTCGTGCCAAAGGAATCTGCCAAGACGCGGCCTTGCTCGTGCCAAGGCGTGGCCTTACTCGTGCCTAAGGAATTTGCCAAGGCACGGCCTTGCTCGTGCCAAGGGAATCTGCCAAGGCGCGACCTTGCTCGTGCCAAGGCGCGACCTTGCCCGTGCCAGTGCCAAGGGATGCGCCAAGGCACGTGCCAAGGGGCAACCTCGTCTGTGCCCAGACACCGTGCCTAGGCGTGCGCCAAGGCGTGACCTCGTCCACGCCTGTGCGTTGCCTTATTCGTCCCGCATGCTATCCGCAACCAAACCTCATGGAACCATCTGAGTCCTCCGGAACTCGGCTATTTTTTAGGTTTCTCGCTGCCCAGCCTAGCCTATATATTCAGGTCATGCTATTGAGGGGCTGACAGGTGTCTATTACGTAATTAGACGACTAGTCCCCGGGGCACTTCTGGTTGAAAGAAGGATACGTACATAATCTTTTGTTTCTCATAATCAGTGCGATGTAATGAAGTAATTAACTTGTGGAGGAGAGTCATTCGCAATAGTATACATTCATGCACCAGTACTGCCATATAATTATACGACTAAATAATTAATCACATGAATATATGGAAAAAAAAAGTAACTATATAACCACATAAATTAAAGAGCCTGTATATCTATATACATGTTAAATTAAAGAAACTCTTACATTATTAATTACACACTTGCATGTAATCAACGTACAATATAATTACAATGAAATCTAAATCTTCAACTGATCTCTCTCTAACGATCTCTCACTAAATTTATGGATTAAAGAAAGTCACTTAAGCACTAATTAAGTGGAACAACTGCAAGTATTTGTGACAACCTCACAGAAAGAAAGCACAAATATATAGCCAGAAGCCCACCCCCCAAAATCCTATCAGGCTTCGTATCTTTCCTAGGCAAGATTATTAGTGCCCAAAGCAGCCCACCAGCTAAAAACCCCAAAGTTTCAAAGATGTAAGGGTCACTAGGAATAACAAAAGAAGATGGGTAATTAGACCAAGATGAGAAAACAAGAGACAAACCAAGCCCTATAATTGTGTTGAAGATTGGCCCTGCATAGCACCCTGAGATGGCAATTTGGACATTATCTGCCTCACCATTCACTGACATTGCAACATTGGCAATTAGGTCCCCAAGTGAGTTGCCCCAAGCAAGAAGGGTCAGCCCTAAAATTGAAGGGCTTATGCCCAATATAGTCCCCAAGGAAACTAAAAGGGCAACCAATTCTTCAGCTATGATGTAAGTCCAAGTCACACTCATCAAAAACCCTCCTCCAAGCCAAGGAAACAAACATCTTCTTGGGGGGTTGGACATCTCGGTTGTCAAAAAAACAGTAGTCCCCAAAGCAAGGCCAATTAGAGCACTTATTAGGAAGACTATTAGGCTCTCTCTTGAGCCCATGTTTCCCATATAAGAATTCCATAAAGTTGCTAATAAAATTGGAGCAAATGTGACTGAAGCAACTGCAAAGGGCTTAGACCATTTCTCCTCGGAGACGACTGGAATAGTTAGTCTTCTTGGTAGGTATAAGGGCAATTCTAGGATGTAAAGAAACCTAGCAAAGCAATCCCAATGTTTACTCAATGAATCAAGACTAATACACCAGTACCACTTTGCAGTCCCTTTATCAAAATCTTCATTAATACCCCGATCACGATCTTCACCTTTTAAGACAGGCTTCTCATCGTCACCATCGCTGATGAAAGCTAACAATGGTGCCCTCGATTCACCTCTATCAAGTCCCTCGGCTTGTTCTCCGGCGAAAAGTAATGTTCGAGTTATTGGCAATATGTTCTGCAACTTATGACTCACACCCTCTTTGCATGGATGAGATGTCCATACAATGAACACATAAACAAAGTAGAGAGAGAGAAAACCAAGTGCCCCCCATAAGTTTACTTTCCCAATAATCACAATCAACAATAGAGAACCAAGAGCCAAAAGAAAAAACACGACATCCCTTATAAACCCTGGTTTGTCCACAGTTACCTGGCGGGGGCCTATGGCAATGCTTATAATTCCTACAACCACGGTCGACACAAACAGAGCACCGCCCAACACACTGTTGAGGCCAACCTCGCCCGTCCCGGCTTTGGTGAAGGAAACAAGACTGGAAAACACATCCGGAGCACCATTGCCGAGAGAGAGAAGAGTGACGCCGGCGATGGTGGGGGAGAGCTTTAGGAAGCTTGACAAACTCTCCAATGAAGAGCAGAAGTAAATGGCAGCAGTGTTGCCTAAAAGGTAGAAAAGGACAAGAAGCCACAAGAGGAGTATTGTGTAACCAAGTGAAAGGTACCTGCCACAATTGCAGTAGAAGAGGTGAAGATAATCTATGTAGCCATCTGAGGCACATCCCTTGTTAGATCTCACGTAGTCACACTTGGATTGGTAGTCACGGAACTCATTTATGCCACTGCAACCATCTGTGTTATTAGATTCATCATGACTTTGCAGATGATTTTTTCGATTGAAATTATGAAAATTGGTGGTGTGGGGTACTAATGTAATAACAAGGTAGAAAGAGAGGATGAAGAGAAAGGATGTGTTGAGGAAGAAAGTGAACTTCTTGTTTGATGAATAGTTTTGGGAGCTCTGTAATGCCATTAAAGGAGAAAAACCCGAGCAAGAAGAGATCAGTTGGCAGGGGAGGAAATAAAATTAGAATCTTTGTGGTGGAGAATAAGAAGAAGAAGAAGCCATGTTTTTGGGGAGTTCATGAATTGAATTGCAAGTCAAGAATGTGATCAAATATATATACATGTTTAGTGACTGGCTAATGAGAGATGGTGTGCGTTTATTTAATTATAAAAAATGTTAGGACAACATCAATCGGTACATAAATCATGTACAAGCTAGCTAGCTACTTAAATGTTATCAGACGCGCCTCAAATCATGTGTTTTTTCAAGGTTCGAGGTGAATCTAACAGCGCAGAAGTAGATTGAATTGCGGTTGTTGTCATTGGAACTATGCGTTATTAATGTAGAAGACAAATCAAAAAGGAGATTGAGTTCTCAAGAACGCACTACAAATTAAGGATAAGAACTTAATAAGAAATATAAATGAATAATAAGGGGTGGCTTTGAGACATAAAGGACGCTTAGATGCTCGCATAACGTGGGTCAAGAGAAATTCCCTCGCGCGTGTTTTTGGCTTGTTTGCTTTCATTTTCATTTTCACTTTCAAAATTTTGATAGCCGAAAACAATCAAGACTTTGATTATTATTTTTCTTTTGGATAATTAATTATTATTTTTTGATGTCAGTAGGTGTCTAAACTTTTTTTAACCCCTATTACTTTGATACCTCCTCATAATCACTTTGGACGTGATGGATAGGTTTAGAGAAATATTAATTTAGATTACAACTTTAAAATGAAGTTCATCTTGTTACCACTACCGATTATATTATTTATTATTTAATTTATTGATCTTTTTTATGCCAACTTAATGGTCTTAATTAGTAACTGAAAGAGTTCTTAGTCTTATTTAATTATGTCTATTTTGAAGATTTAATCGAAGATAGTAATGATCAATAGCAGCATTAGTAATTAAAGGTGAGAAAGATGAAAGATGGAAGGGAGAACTCATCTTCTTTTGTATGAATGTAATAATTTAATTTGAATAGTAGTACACAATAAGACAGGTGGTATAGTACATTGCACCACTTGCCTTAGAGAAATAATTGAGGGTATTTTTTGTAAATCTAATTTGCAATAAATATATATTTGTCTTTTCCAATAAAAATTTGAGAGAATATCATATCGTCCACGTCAAAAACTAGGATTAATTTCTAAACTTGTAAATTTTTGTTATATTTAATCGACTTTATTAATTTACAAGCTAGCCATTTTATTAATCAGCCCGACTAAGTGCAAACCATATTTTACTATGTGCAAACCACTAAATTTTTTTTATTCCAATAGCAAAAATACCATAAATGAAATGACTTGCTTACCCCTCACAATCACTCTCCTGCCATTTTTCCGCCATCGTTGTGCACCCCACATTGATCAAACATTGACTCTGACGATCCCCTCCGACAACCGGCGAGGACGACCGACGAAGCAAACATTGAGATTTCAGAGCATTGTAAGTCTTTCTAGTCACAGTTGATGTTGGTATATGGTGTTTTAGGTCGTTTTTGGTATGGACTTGAAAGAGTTTGAACAAATTTTTGTGTATTGATAGGGATTTGTTTGTTTGCGTTCTTCATGGCGATTTACCATAAGTAATGGAGGCATGACGTGAAGGGGAAACGGATTTCAAACATGGAGGAGAGGTAATTGTTGAGTAAGCAATGAGTTTTTTTTTTGAATTTTTGAAACCAAATTTTTGCCTATGGTTAGGCCACACAAGGCCGAGCAAATGTCGTATGTTCGGTTAGGTACATGCCGAATGATAATAGAAGAGTTGGCAAAGGTTGGTTCGGTAAGTTTCAACCGAGTAAAAAGATATTGCTCGGTCTATACTAACCGAGCTACACTGTTTTATTCGGTCAGGTACAACCGAAGATGGATTTTACTCGGTCTGATGAGACCGATTGACGTAAATTGCGAAATTTTTGGAATTTTGTTGTCTTCCTTGTTTGAGCATATAATTTAATACAGTGATTTACCATTTGACAGGGAAATTTGGATTATACTGCCTATTTTGACTACACCAACGACTTCACAACAGACACGAAATTTAAAATTAGGGTTGAGTTGGTTAAATGTGTTCAAAGTCGGTGATATGATAAAAGATTCGTTATTATCACAAAATGGTCTGATTCAAGGGGTGATGGTCGTCGTCGTGGAAGGGTGAAGATGGGGTGCAAGAGGTCGGGTAGTTATAGAGGTGATGTCCGAAGAGTTGGAAAATTGAAAGCTAGTAGAGATGCGAACATTGTGAAGGAAAGAATTGTGTTTGATGAACATGGTGAGGTTTTGAAGGGGACAACAAGGCCCAAATGTGGGACCAAAAAATGTGGTTGTCCTTTTGCAAAAAATATCAAGGAACACGGAGATCGGTTATGACATGTGACAATGGTGTGTGGGCGGCATAACCACGACATAGGCTCTCATATGGAGGGTCACTCATACGCAGGTCGATTACAACCGAAAGAACGTGAGGTGGTGGTACAAATGATGGATGGAAATGTCAAGTCCCGAGAGATTTTGGACACAATAAAGAAGAAGGCAGAGAACATGAAAGTACCAAATTCATCAACTATGCGTACGATATACAATGCAAAGCAAAAAATTAGGTTTGATGAGGCTGGAGGGAGATCACAAATGCAACAACTCATGCATTTGCTTGACACAAAAGATTATATCTCGTGGCATAGGAAACTGGAGGGAACGAATGTGGTGACAGACTTGTTTTGGGCTCATCCGGACTCCATCAAGTTACTAAGATGTTTCTCGTGGGTGTTGTTATTCGATTGCACGTACAAGACCAATAGATATCAGATGCCTTTGCTAGAGATCGTTTGTGTGACATCGACTGGGTTATCGTTTGCCATTAGTTTTGCATTTTTGTCATTAGAGAAGGAAGACAACTACATTTGGGCGTTGAAGAACGTTAATGACCTTATTGATGGATGGTCCAAACCACATGTGATACTTACTAATAGGGAGTTGAGATTGATGACGACAATTGAGATGGTATTTCCCATGTCGACTCATCTTTTATGTACTTGGCCCATTAATAAGGGCGTGGCAGCGAAGGGGAAAAATATTATAAATGGAATAAAGACTTCAACATTTTCCTGACTCGATGGAACGTTTTGATGAATGCCACTTCCGAAGATTTGCTTAACATGAGGATGTCAAATTTGGCCGCCGATTGTGCTTGTCTACAAGGATTGCTTGATTGCTTGATGGACACATGGGTTAGGGAATACAAAGAAAAGTTTGTTAAAGCATGGACATACCGTACATTGCACCTTGGACATTTTACGACGGGGAGAGTTGAAAGTGTACATAATGCCCTTAAAACACGTTTGGGAAACTCTCTAGGGAATTTCGAGGACTTGTGGCGAGTTACTAATAGTTTGGTTGAAGGGCAACATAATGCTATCAAGGCGTCTTTTGAGACGAGTCTGAATGTCATGCAACACGGGTTTGGTCATCCATTGTACCGTATATTGCGAGGTTTTGTTTCACAATATGCGTTAGATAAAATTCGCACTAAGGTCGATCGCGCAGAAAAATATTGGGACCGATCCAATAAGATGTGGTTGCGTTTTGCGTATGACCTACAGTCTTCCATGTGCCCATGAAATTGCAACTCATCAATTGGAGGGTTCGTTAATACCACGTATGTTCACCTACATTGGCAAAAGTTGAGCATGAATCCTGAGCAAGCCGTGAATCGAACGGAATACAATTTTAAGGAGGAAATTCAAATGGTCATCGAGAGGTTTGCAAGTGTGGATAATGAGGACTCGCGAATAAGGATTGTTCAAAAACTCTGTGAGATTAGTTGTCCCTCATCCTCGTCGTTGATGGTGCCAAATGAGAAAATTAAGACAAGGGGAAGAAAGACATCAAAACAAGGAAGAAATGCATCACAACCGGCCAAGAAGATAAAAGTGATTAAGGTCGACAAGCATGAGGCACCCACTAAGAGAAATCCATCCCATTATGAGTATGTCTTCCATCATGAATTGATACCGATGAAGCTTACGCTGCAAGTGCCTGCAATGGTACATAGAACTCGTACCTGTATGCGAGAATGTTACTAAGGAGAGTTATCGCGGTGTCGCTCCTTAACGATGTCTTGATTATATTGAGAGGGTTGATGATATTAGGGGGATGGTAATTGTGGTTATCGCGTTGTCGCAGCGGGTTTGGGACCTAATGAAGACGGTGCATGGATACAAGTCCGTAATGATCTGTACTGGGAGCTTCATGACCACAAAGATTTTTGGCGCTCAATCTTCGAGAGCGATGACTTTGATAAAATTCTCCTGTCTGTGTAATGGTATGACGAGACCAAAGATACTCCTTTGGACAAGTGGATGTGTATGCCTAAAATGGGTTTCGTGATTGCTACATGTTACAATGTTATTGTAGTGTCTTTATCACCATTAGACAGTATGATATTTCTTCCACTTAGGGACGCACCACCACAGAATATGACTGATCGGGTTGTAATTGGGATTACACATGTTAATGAAAATCATTTTATGAGGGTAAAGTGATTAACTTTATTCCCTTTTATACTAGTATCCGGGTGTATTTGTTGTTTATTGTGTTTTTGTTTATTCGTACAGGTATTGTTCAAGTTAGATGTCGGTTTTCCTTAACTGTATCTAGGGTGGGATAAAAATATACTACCAGCAGCATTACCATGGGCCGAGAATTTGAATTGAGAAGACCAACCTTCACGTGTGCATTCTCTAGACGGTCTTCCTATTACCGTCGACTTGGGTACACCTTGACATTACCTTTTTCGAAATGGCGTTGGTTTTTTGTATATCATATCATAGACTGTATAATCATGTATAGAAGATACTTTATAATCATGTAGAGAAGATGTAATTTGTCGTATCGGACACGCTCATTTTTTGTACATCCGATGCATGACGTATGGTTGGAAATGTAAATACTCAGTGCACGCAGTTCAAGTAATGAAATAGAAGCTTTGTTATTGTGTTCAATTTTTAATCCCATATATATTTGTTAGTTCGGTCGACCACATATGCTTAAGAACCTAAATACTCAGATTCCACCGACTGGAAGCGAACCTTATACATTTTACCAACAATGATCAGTCGGTCTATACTAACCAAATGTTGCTTATTTGCTCTGTGGGGGAATAACGAATAATGACATATTATTCAATTAACAGTGACTGAACAACTAGTTTAAATGAAATAGCACATTACTCGATCGTTGTTCACAGACATATAATCAATTAAGTCGGTCATTGGTGACCGAACAGTTGATCTCAAGTCGGTTGGTTCCGATTAAACAACGCAGTTACTGTTATTTTAATCCAAAGAATGAACATTTACAATCAAAAATATAGTTAAACCCAATGTACTAAATAAACCCAACTTAAATATAATTAATCAAAAACAATTTCGTTACTATTAAATTCAAATCATGTACAGTACAAGTGTCTTTAATTGTTCAAAACAACTCATTTCCTCGTCTTCTTGCCCTTTTGTATCGAAGGTGAGGCTCCTAATGGTGTTGCCTTGTGCTTCGAAGAAGAAACACCTTCAGCTGGTTTGCTCTTAGGTTGGGAGGGTGTAGGAGAACCAAACATCGTGAGGAGCTTCAGCGCATCATCCGCCATCTTGATCGCGAATGCCTTATCGGACTCACGAGGCGGCAACACCTTCCAAGCCTTTACGACATCGACAGAATGTCGAACGCGCTAGACAAACAATGGAACAAGATTCATATCAATAAAAAATCGTGCATTTCAAATTATAAGCTCAGACAAACATAATTTGTAAAAACCAATAAACAATTCACGTCATAGATGTCGACTTCTTCGTTTCCGACTGTGTTCCTCTCTGGATTTTTAATGAATGGGTGGGAGATGTTATTGAACCAGGCCATGTAATCATCAGTCGTATCCCATGGAATTGTTGCGCGTGGTCCCCTCGATCTTGCCACCAATAAGTGATCTTGCCAAGACTCATAATTCTCATGTTGGAAACTATACTTGACGACGTAACTTTGGACCACCTTCCCTCTTTGGGCTCGAATATGAGTGTATGGTTTTTTGGGGATTCTTTGCACGTGACCCATTTGCCGCAAGAATCTATCCAGGTTGTATGACTCAATAATATCAAAATATTTGATTGTTCCCTTGTAGAAAATTGTCTCGGCAATGTCCTCATCTGACCGAATAGTCGAATACGGGTCCCACGTAACCTACAAACCACATGAAGGTAATAATATCAAAAAACAATAATAAAATCTATTTGCTTAGTTAACATTGGTCGAACTAAACCATTTAGCTCGGTCTGGGATGACCGAAAAGTTGATGCTAGCTCGGTCACCATCAACCGAACACACCATTCAAAAAAAATTACAAGGTTTTCTCGATTGAGAACATTTTCAAAAAATCGCCGATATAAGTTTCTAACATTCAATCAACAATTAAACCAAAGTAGGTGCATACTTAAGAAAGCAAAATTTAGGGAGACAACACAAACCATGTTCGAACGGGATTTATCCAGGGCTCGGTGTATCCTTTGGACATGTTCAGCATTGAGGCCATGTTCTACCTTCATGTCCCACCTAGATACACGCGGTAAGGTGTCAACATACCTGTGGTTTCGGCGTGCTTCATGAATGTGCATATCGAAATGCTCGTACACCCAACCCTGCAAAGTAATTACAAAAACAAAGTCACTTAAAGTGAATTTGCCAAAACTCAATTTAAACAAATTTATACTAAACACACCTCGAACAACGTCATATATCCCGCGATCTGGCATACTTTGAACCGAGTCACCGACCCAAGTTGCCGATACAAGTAAGCTAAAACTGAAGCCCCCGAAGCATATGTATGAATCTCATCCAAGTTCTCCACGAGCTTCAGAAGGTTAATAGGGACCAACATCAATGTCTTGTCAACAAAAAGTGCATCCTAACAAGTACCGAACGTACGCTCTGGCAGTGCACTAAACCTTGGGCACTACAACCTTCTTCTCCTTCCCTTTCAAAGATGACGTGGTTTATGTCCCCATTTCCCTTTCAGTTAGGCTTTCTTAACATTTTCAAATCCTTGTTTACTTGCTGCTCAACTTCCTTCTCCGACACATCGAGAGCCGAACTCACCAACTCCATCGCTTCACTCCTGGAGATGGTGTCACACTCAACAATTTTCCCCATCACGGGAATCTTCAACAACATGCTCACGTCCTCCAATGTGATCGACATTTCACCGAAAGGGTGGTGAAATGTGTTGGTCTCTAGCTGCCACCTCTCCATAAACGTCGATATAAGCGTCTTGTGTGCCTACCTGTAGGAGCAAGTGGAAAGTGCACTTAACCCAGACGCTTCAATAATACTCTTTAGTCAGCTGGTGTTAGGGTGACACTTGTCTAAATCCCACTGTGATATTTGGAGGACGTGATTCAGACATCTAAGCAATGGCCGCTCCTAAAATAGCACAAAAATTTGGCCACAATTTCATAAACAAATAACTAAGACTGAACTTCTTCAAAAAAAAATAACAAATATTCATATTACAATTAGGCGAAATTATTGTTAATTGTAAAATATCGTAAGTATACCTTGTTATTTCATATGATGGCGGCGACATGATTGTTGAAGCTCGGCAATAACTCCTGATTAATTGGCCCACCAAGAAAAGGTTTGGAACCTTCGTCGGCCGCCACTTTATCTGATGGTCCCGACTTAGCCTTCCCACGGGCCTTAGCACTAAGCTTTTATTCCACCACTTCTTTTTCGGAATCTTCTCCCACTTCACCTTCATCTTCTTTATCATTTCCCCCACTTGCACTTCTTTCCTCTTCTTCTTTAGTGAAGCCATCTTGACTTCCACTTGCATTTCCACTTCCACTTCCACTTCCACAGCCACTTCCACTTGTTCCTTCACTTCTACTTCTTTCTTCATCTCCTTATCCTCTTTCTTCTCTATCTTCTCTATCAGTCTCTCTATTTTCATCATTTTTTTTCAATTCTTTGTTTAGTGTTTTCTTCACTTTCTTCTTCCCTCCCTTCTCCCCGATCCAATTCAGTTGCCTCGGTAGAAGATGGTTCCACTGCAGTTGCTTAGCTCATACGAATTGCCAATTGTTGGCCTGCCAAATTCGAGGGTTGTGTTGTGGCTGCTCCATCATTTAAGTCACAATCTTTTTTACTTGACCCCATACCACTTCACAGTTCTTTCTCTTTCTAGTAAGATGTCGTTTGAGCTATCCTCCCCACTTGCTCACTCTTTGCAGTGTTCTCTTTCTCTTGTTCACTCTTCTTGGGCGCCTCAATCGTCTTTGTACGTATCATACCTATTAAAATAACACATATACTACCCAAGGATTAAACTCAATCATTATATGACTAATTCTTCCCAAAATAACTCTATTCGGTCAACAATGACCGAATAAACATCAACTGTTCGATTTACAAAGACCGATATATAAGTCATTGCTCGGTCATACCTCACCTAACAAGGAATTATCACTCGGTAGCTTGAGACTGAGTGACAAAAGTTTGAGTTTTTTTGTCCTCGACCTTCACAAGTGATCAAACAATGACCAAATAGATTCAAACCAGTCTTAAATTACTCCAAAAAATCAATAAAATGAACATACAACCATTTCCCATCAACATTCAAGTATTGAACAACCAATGTCAAAAAAATATTTGGTTCGCTCAAGTGTAACTGGACAACCAATTTGTAAAATAAATAATGTCATTCGGTTACCATGGACCGAATGAAGTATCCCAACTCGGTTACCCCAAACAGAGCAAAACATGTTGAATATTTCATGTGTAGTTCGGTCACCCAAAAACAACTTAACATGCTTTACTCGGTCAGGGTTAACCAAACAAAACACTTTCATTCGGTTATGTGTTACCGAGCAAGTGAGGATCATCGATCAAGCACAAATCGTCCATCGAGTTCAATCAAAAATAGTTACTACACATACAAGACAAGTAAAATCAACGAAAAAAACCAAGTCCCATATAAAACGCACAAATCGATAACCGTATTCGACCTAGTTTCGAAAATCAAAACAATAACCTCATTCGAATTCGACCATACACCACAACAAACACATAAGAATACAAATTTGAACGAAAACCAAACATAAATTTTACCTTCCACTCGACTTAAACGAAGATGAATCCGGCTGTGACGCACTTCAACAACAAGAAAACCACCTCCGACCACCACCTGGAACGAAACCTAGGGCAAACTGGTTTCTCTCGTCTTGAGTACAAACTGGTTTCTCTCGTTTTGAGTGAATGTGAGTGGAATGACTACCTTATGTGAAGATCAACCTAGGGAAAACTGGTTTCTCTCCTTTTTCATCGCACTGAGGGGGAAAGGATTTCGAAATTGTGGGGTGCACAAGGGCAGAGGTATTTTGGGAACTAAAACATGCTTACGGGGTGCCCTCATCCATACGTGGTTTGCACAAGGTAAATTGTGGGGTGCACATAGTCGTGCCCTTTATTAATTTATAATATATGATGTGATAAGGTAAAATATATATTGTCACCATATGTTCAACTAATACTCGGATAAGAAAAAGGATATGGCATAAATCTTGTTAGTTTTATGCAGAAGTGTTGTTTCTGTACCTACAGACTCATTTGTAGGTACAGAACACGTCCAAGAATCTCAGCCAATATTCTCAACAGATATTTTTACAATTAGACAAGATATTCATGCCAACTCACATAGATACGTCTAGCAAGGAGAAGATTTTTGATTGCCAACTCGCAAGACAATTAAGTAAAATTTTCTTTGATCAACAGAGAAAGAAGGAAACAATATATTTGTCACCTCACTTGATTGAAGACATATAAGGAAGCTTCTATAAGAGAGCTATTGTATGATATATATTTGATGTAATCACAACATCAATTCCATCACCAATGTCGGAGTTTTTGATATCGCTGTGAGAGAAGAGCTTTTGAGAGATTGTTCTTTTTTTATTTACACACACTAAGCTTAGGGGACTCAGCTGCTTCACCGAGGGGATTTCGGGCACCAAAGGGACTTGGGTATTGTATAGAATCGGTTGTAAGGGGAGTGGGTAGTATAGAAAAGTTTGGTGAGGGATCACTAGTTAGGAACTTTGCATAAATCTGTACATCATTTTCTCTTAGTGGATTCTACACATGGGCGTGGCCCCATAGATGTAGGACGGGAGGTCCGAACTATGATAACAATTTTTTGAGTTCATTTATTCTTTTTTTTTTTTTGCTTGCTTTGTTGTTGTTTTTCATGATTGCAGTGAATTGAGTATTTGCAAGTAGTATCAGAGCCTACACCTAGGCTCTTTATTGTGTCAAGGAAGGTGAGATCCTGACAAGATAAATGTCTCGAGTATTGCAATCAAATCAGTCGGAAGTAGCATCTACAGTAAAACCACCATTGCTCACCAGTATAAATTATATGTACTGGAAATCAAGAATGAAAGCATCCATTTTATCACTTGATGTGAAGGCGTGGAGAGCAATAGAAAATGAATATTATGTCCCTCTTCTTAATGGTGCTCCAAAGAATACCGACATTTGGACAAAGGCCGGGGAGAGATTACTTCTTGCTAATTCAAAAACGTTGAATGCAATATTCAATGCGGTAAATCATGATCATCTCAAGCTAATTTTTTCATGCGAAGAAGCTAAAACCGCTTAGAAGATCCTTTAAAATATTTTAGGAGGAAACGATGATGTCGAAAATGAAAGTAGACAACGTAGTAACTATGTTGTTTTTGCTTGTGCAATATCTGAAGAATCCAGTGATTCATCTGTTGTATCTACAACGTCTTCTATACCTACAACTATGGATGTAGCTATAATGTCTTATATACCTACAACACTTGTTGTATCCACCAACTCCAATATAGCAGATCAGGTAAGTTTTTCAACTTATGATTCAGATTCAGATTTTACTAATTTTGTTGATATTGCCGATTTGAAAGAAGCATATGCAGAGATCTATGTGAAATGGTCAGATGTAGTTGACAAAAATATCATAATGTTAAGAGAAATCACAGCCTTGCAACACCAACTTGATGCAAAAGAAAGTGAGTTATGTAAAGTCAAAAAGATCCTTGAAAGATCAGAGTCGACTTTCAAGCAATTGAACAAAGGAAAAACACAGCTTGATGACATCCTAAAAATGGGAAAAGATTCCCATGATTACAAAGGTCTTGGCTACACAAGCAAAGGATCAACCTCTAAGAAAGGAGAAACCGTTTTCTTCATTAAAAAATGAAAGAACTGCTGCCACTGAAATCAAATATGCTCAACCATGTCAGACCTCACCTAATTAGGGCATTTGACAAGCCAAGATTACCTTAATCCCTTAATAATCTAGCAGCCTTAAACTCTCCATCAATAAATAATTAAGATTAAGATCAAGTAATCATTCATTATAAAACTTTATTAACCATAAAGGATTCTAAAGTGAATCTTAAACCTCGAAGTTCCATAAAAATTAATTATATAATCCAAAATGTTCATTTGGATTAACTACACTATCCTTAAAATTTCGTAAAATTTTTTTCACAGCACCTCCTATAATTCTAAGCCTACACCGAAAATTTCGGTCTTCAAAAATCTTCATCAAAACCTGCTCAGCTTTGGTGGAAAAACTGAATGACTCATAATCCATCCATAACAATATATTACATTAACGGAATATATAATCATTCTAATTTGATTTAACAGATCAAAAACCTTAAACTAACGTTACCTTAGCTCCAAAATAATCTCAATCCTTCCCAAAATCGTTCCAACCATTCCAAAATAGATCCTAACCATACACAAACCCAAAAACCCATTTATACAATATAGTATAGCAAAAATGATACATACATGGAAAGAAAGGAACTAATCAAGTCACAATTAACTTGACAGCTTTCCATTTCCTTTTTCATTGCTCGCACCTGTCATTACCCAATTATAAAAATTGGATAATGTCAAATAAGTAAATCTCACACTATCCAGTACACCTGTAATAATCAAATGCATTTTATTCCAAGAATTTAAACAAATAATAATATCGTAAGGAATCATAAATATACAAGTATGCAATTCATCCCGTTTCTGTTGGCCGACCACAATTAGAATATGTCTTTCCAAAAATGGTGGATAAACAATAGTAAAGATTCATGAGTTTGAGAGGAAGTCCCTCGAGAAGCCACGCCCTCGACTCTCCGTGGAGTATGATCCTGACCAGCATCACAAAAACAACCCAGCCTAAACAAGTGTCTACAACCATCAGTGATTCCAGTCGCAGACCATCACGGTGTTCATCCTACCACACATATAGTCAATGAACACAATGGGACCCCCAAAGGCTTCCTTCCTATCGTATCCATTAATGCATGACCAATAAATATGCAGCGATAAACCGTGCATGCAATTATATTTGAGAAATACTCATACAATGTACAGGTTACCATGGGATTTACTTAATCTTACAAATAGCCAATTTCGAGCTTAATTTTAAGGGTCCCGGAGCGTCGGATCACCTTGAAAATGCTTTCAATAGCTTCCCTGCATACCCAATTATATTATGGGTCAAGCTTTAAGTGAAACCATATCATGACACTGAATGAGAACTGCAGTCAAAGTACGCTTGAGAATAATTTCCAAAAATATTAATTTATATAACTGTTTCAACTAGCTTTCAACTAACCAATTTGGGATAACTTTTTTACCTTGAAAACCTGAATATTTTTCATGATGACCTGAAGGGAACTTGTAGTACTCATGTCCTATTTTCTATAAACTCTAAGAACACTCAAATCGGATCATCAACGAAGAAGTTATGAATTTTCCCATATGGCCTATCAACTAAGCAAACTTTAAATTATTTTGAACTAAAAAACTTCTCTAAATCAATATTTTCGCAACTAAATCCTCAAAACTTGACAACAAACACTACGAAACCACTTGATACCAACACCAACACCAAAATATTTCCACTACCCGTGGAGTAAAATTAAATCAATATCAATAATCAATTCGTCCATAAACCCAATGTAAATCAATATCAACTATAAAACATCTCCAAAACAGTTATCAACCGAATCGCATTTGTTTCATTCATCAAAACCTTAACCCACGCCGGTGGGATTTATTCCAAATTGATCTAAATCAACCTAATATACCAATTAACAACAATTTTTATCAAAACCCCACGAGAAAAATCAAAGAATCGCGAGAATTTAAATTGAATCATGGAAAAATGCATGACATTGAGAATTTACCAAATTGCAAGTAAAATACTTCATTTTCACCATGAAACTTGGCTCGAACTGATCGTCTCGCGATGCTCTATAGTGTTGCAAAAAGAAACTGGGCAAAAATCGAACATAGGGAGCTCTGCGAGTGAAAGAATCAGCGGGGAAGGTTTAAGGACGAACGTACTTAATGTTCTGTTGAAATTGTAAATGAATCGTTTGATTTGATTTTTTTATATATTTATATATAAACCCTCAGCTGCTTGTTAGCAGCTTAATTTTTTGTATTTATTAATTTTTGAAATCCTTATTTTAATGTGTTTTGATTTGCAATTCTCGTTTTCGATCCAGTTTTTCACCAAATTGAACCAAACTCTCAAAAAAACATGTCTATAACAATAGTTTTGGTTACACCAAAACCTGAAAAAATTAACTTTGTCCATAACATACCACAGTCTTCCGGACCAATCCTCTTGTAATATTTAACCAAACTTGCACCAATTCGGACCCAATCTTAACCTCGATCACCGTAAACCAACACGAAACTTGAAACAAAGTCTTGCACCAACTGCGTTGTCATTTCTCACTACCACTGATCCCAATTTGGATGACATCGAGGTAAAATCCCGACATCATCTGATTAAGTCCATTTAAATGTACAAATTTAGATTTTAAAACTTAAATACAATTATTTTTCATGAAACTCAAAAAGAATGTGCACATTAATATTTTAACTATCTCAAAACCTATCTCGATGCGTATCTCGAGATAAAACCCCACAAATATAGAATTTACTCGGTTAACTTGAATTTTCCAAAATAACGTAGTGTATAGTACACAACACTAGGCAAAACATCACACAAAAATAAAATTAATTAAAATTTTCAATTTCACCGGTCTTTAGCTCCCGACTCATGGCCTAAACCATAATTAGTCTCTGCTAATCCTTGATTAACCATAATTGTCAGTTTAAAGATTTTGAGATTTGACAATCTTCCCAACTAATAAGAATTTAATCCTGGAAATTAAAATTTAACCAAATTTACCAAGACTTAAAAAGATATGGAAAAATTCTCTCTCTTGCATGCCTCTTGTTCCCATGTAAATTCTGGATCACCGTGAAACTGCCACTTACCCAAAACAAGTGGAATTTCTTTATTTCAAAGCTTTTGGTCCTTCCTATTCATAATCAATATAAGCAGCTTTTCATATGAAATATCACCTTGCAAATCAAACCGATTCCATTCAACTATGTGATACGAATTAGGTTCCACATCCGCCTGAGCATAAACATGTGAAATATGTCATCAACTCCGGCTAACTAAGGCAGTACTAAAAATCCATACACAACCTTTACAACCTGTTTCACAATCTAAAAAGGTCATATTAATAAAAAGAGAGCTTTCCCTTTCAGTCCCAATCTGTAATGGCCTTTGCAAGGGGAGACCTACAAATAAATCGAATCTCCTTCGCTAAATTCCACGACTTGGTGATAGAGATCATAATAACTTTTGTGTCTTTCTCGAGCCGCTTTTAATCTTAGACGAATCTGTTGAATAACCTCAATGTGATCTTGAATCATTTGTGGCCCCAACTCTGCCAAATCCTCCGGTTTAGCCCAATCAGCAAGAGAACAATAAAATGTCCCATATAAAACCTCAAATGGATCCAGTTTAACACTTGATTGACAATTCTTATTGCAAGAGAACTCACATAGAAATATGTATTCTTCACATGAACCTCCAAATCCCAGTATAATAGCCTTGAGCTTGTCTTCCAACACCTGGATCAAAGTTTCAGTATGACCATCCACCCATAGATGAATGGCACTCCCAACAAGTGAACCACCTCTCGCCCACACAATAAGCTCAACAGTGTAAAGGTATCAGAAAGTTACATAAGAAGAAAATGAGTAGACTTCGTTAGTCAATCAACAATAATCCAGACTGCATCATGTTTCCTCCGTGAAGTAGGCAGATGAGTAACAAAATCCATCACCATGTACCTCCAGATTTACGCCAATCAGTCTTAACCTTTTGAAAAATCTCACATCTCCTCACATAGTCATCAACATAAACTTTCATCCCTAGCCATTAATACAATCGCTCTACATCATGATAAAATTTGGTCCTGCAAGGATGAATGTTATATCTAAACTGATGAGATTTTTTTAATATCTCATCCCGAATCTCATCCACCGATGGAATCCAAAATCTACATATAAACCTTTAACACTGATATGCAGACTTAGCTCAATCTGGATTATTGTTGTCAAGTGCAAACTTCTTGAACTTCATATACTCCACATCAACTTGCTGAAACTTTTGATAAAGTCATCACGATGACCTTTTCAAGCAAACCATACTCACAAGTCAATCACTTCTTCCATTCCCAAAATCCATTATCGCATACTTTTGATCATATGAACTCAACATTTTTTTAGTTAATATAATGATTGGCATAGCTATATTAGAAAAATATTTCACAAATCTATAGTAATAGCCATCTAAACACATAAATTTTATCTTAACAACCAAAACTCACAAACAACTGAAACTTCCTCTAGTTTAATCTTAAGTCTAACCTCAATACTAATGGTTCCAATAAGAGTTTCCATTTCTTCATTAGTGGCTATCTAAGCCTTAGTTAGAGGCAACTCAGATGATTTTCCAGTGTAAGTAAACATTGTACAACCCAAAATATTGAAGAATATCGTCTTATAGAAACAATCCATGTGCATGGTAAGTTGTTAGCCAATCCATTTCTAACAACACATCGAATCCTATAAACTCCAACACAAATAAACCACTGGCCATCTTGTATATAGAGATCTCAACAATATATTTCTCATATACAAAGTGAGGACACACTTTATCCTTAATTATTGTGTTGACGATAATATGAATAGGGACTCGCATCAGAGTTAACCCTAATTCAATTATCATATAAGCAAATATAAACAACATCGTTAATTCATAATCAATTAAAGCATTCATAGGTCGACCACAAAATTAAATGGTACCTTCAATAAGATTCTGATTTGCCTCTGAATTTGGTTCAATCACCATCTGAACACGTTCTTTAATCAGTTATTGCGGTTGTGACATATTGTAGGACTCTTCCAAAACATGTGGACACACACTTCTGTAATTCCATTTCTTTCCACATCCAAAACACGTAACTGCACTCCAATTCTAAGGACAATCTCAAATGATGTGACCCTGTTTCCCACACCAAAAACATGTAACTATAGGTTTACTACTTATAGAAGATTATTGACCAGATGCCGGTCTCTGACTCTTACCTCCGCTCCTCTATGACTGAAATGTACTACTCCGAGCCGCAGGCTGAAAGGAATGTGATCGTATTTTTCCTGACCCTGTCAATGCCAACTCCGAGGTTATACTGGCTGTGCTCGAAAAAAGATTACGATGTACATATGATGGAACAACATGTGTCATCGGTGTGAATGGTGGTTCTCCATTTTTTCCTTTCTTTTGGAAACTCGAGTCAAACATTGCTAGAAATCTTTTCTTATTCTCAAAACCTAATCTTTATCTCAAACCTCTCACAGAGTGTTCGGCTTAGTCGCAGATATAGTGGTACCAAGCTTTTCCTACAACACTTTCATATACTTGCGCATATTCTCCTTCTCCGCCATTCTTGACTCCCCAACAAACCTCAAAAGATAATTAAACTGAGCATCATACTGAGCCAATGACATGTCTCCCTGAACTAGATGATCAAACTTTAATTTGTTTTGCAGAATCAAACTCTCATCAAAGTACTACTCAGTGAACTCCTCGAGAAAGTCAACCCAAGTCTCGAATACAAGATGCCCATCATGCCGAGATCTCCACCAAATCTCAACATCGGCCTATAGATAGTACGAAGATATCGAAACTCTCAAATGTTCGTCAATACCCAACATGTTATGAAGCTTCTTATGATTGAGAACCCAATTCTCCATAGTCCTCAAGTCCAATTCAACATAGAAGTACATAGGATCGTACTTCCTAAACTCTCTCCTTTGCCTTTCCTCCTGTGACATTCCACTAACAACGGCTAAATCAGCCCGAACTGAAACTACAACAGCGGGTTCAACTCCGAGATGAACTGTAAAGGTACCTTGCTCCTCTTGAGCGGCTGGAGTGACAATCGAAACTTCCTGAGTAACACGAACCACAGGTGTGGATCCCTGAACATAATGTGTTATTTGTCACCTATGCTCATAAAATACTCAACAACTCTGACATCTGTCCAGCCAAGTTCTGAAACATATTTGAATCCACACGTTGTGGATCCCTATTACCATGCAAAACCCCTAACCCAGCTCTTGCTTTACAATGAGTGGACATCATAACTATATCCATCAATATCTCAATAATATAAAACAAAGATAAAAAAATTATAAAGCTTTTAAAATTTTTAACCCCGTTTCATCGCGTTACTTCCTAACTAATCATTTATTTAACCACAATCAACAAGACTCCTTTAAAATCCTAGGCTCTGATACCAACATTGTCAGACCCCACCTAATTAAGGCATCTGACAGGCCTAGATTAGCTTAATCCCTTGATAATCTAGCAACCTTAACCTCTCAATCGATAAATAATTAAGATTAAGATCTCGTAATCATTCATTATCAAACTTTATTAACCATAAGAGATTCTAAAGTGGATCTTAAATCTTAAAGTTCCATAAAATTAATTATATAATCCTCAAAGTTCATTTAGATTAACTACATTATCCTTAAAATTTCGTAAAATTTTTTCGATGGCACCTCCTCTATTTCTAAGCCTACACTGAAAATCCCGGCCTTCAAAAATCTTCAACGAAACCTGCTCAGCTTTGGTGGAAAAGTCGAAAGACTCACAATCCTCCCATAACAATATATATTGCATTAACTGAATATATAATCATTCTAATTTGATTTAAAGGATCAAAAACCTTAAACTAACATTACCTTAGCTCCTAAATAATCTCAATCCTTCCCAAAATCGTTCCAACCATTCAAAAATTGATTCTAACTACACATGAACTCAAAAATTCATTTATACAATATAGCATAGTAAAAATAATACATACATAGAGAGAAATGAGCTAATCAAGTCACATTAATCTGATAGCTTTCTCTTTCCTTTATTGTTGCTCGCACCTGTCATTATCCTATTATTAAATTTTGATAATTTCAGATAAGTAAATCCCACACTATCCAGTACACCTGTAATAATCAAATGAATTGTATTCCAAGAAGTTAAACAAATAATAATATCACAAGGAATCATAAATATACAAGTATACAATCCATCCCGTTTCTATTGACCGACCACAATCAGAAGACTTTTTTCCAAAAGTGGTGGGTAAACAATAATAAAGATTCATGAGTTTTAGAGGAAGTCCCTTGAGAAGCCACGCCCTTGACTCTCCGTGGAGTACGATCCAGGCCGGCTTCACAAAACAACCCATCCTAAACAAGTGTCTATAACGATTAGTGACTCTAGTCGCAAAGCACCACGACGTTCATCATTCCATACATATAGCTAATGAACATAATAGGACCCCCAAAGGCCTCCTTCTTCTCGTGTCCATGAATGCATGACCAATAAATATGCAGCTATAAACCATAAATACAATTATATTTTTAGAAATACTCATACAATATAAAGGTTACCATGAAATTTACTTAACCTTACAAATAACCAACTTTGAGCTTTATTTTAAGGGTTCCCAAAGCGTCGGATCACCTTAAAAATGCTTACAATAGCTTCCCTACATACCCAATTATATTATGTGTCAAGCTTTAAGTGAAACCATATCATGAAATCGAATGAGAACTGCGATCAAAATATGCTTGAGAATAATTTCCAAAAAAATTAATTTATATAACTGTTTCAACTAGCTTTCAACTAGCCAATTTGGGGTAACTTTTTAACCTTGAAAACCTGAATATTTGTCATGATGACCTGAAAGGAACTTGTAGTACTCATGTCCTACTTTTTATAGACTCCAAGAACATTCAAATCGGATCATTGACAAAGAAGTTATAAATTTCCCCATATGACATGTCAACTAAGCAAAATTTATTTATTTTGAATTAAAAGACTTCTCCAAATCAATATTTTCGCAATTAAATCCTCAAAACTTGACAACAAACACCACGAAACGACTTGATACAAGCACCAAAATATTTTCACAACTCATGGAGTAAAATCGGATCAAAACCAATAATCAATTCATTCATCCAATGTAAATAAATATCAACAATAGAACATCTCCAAAATAGTTATCAATTGAATCGTATTAGTTCAATTCATCAAAACGCTAACCCACGTAGGTGGGATTTATTCCAAATTGATCTAAATCAACCCAATATACCAATTAACAACAATTCCTACTAATTTCTATCAAAACCATGTGAAAGAAATCGAAAAATCGCGAAAATTCAAATTGAATTGTGGAAAAATGCACGACACTGAGAATTTACCAAATTGCGAGCCAAATACTTTGTTTCCATCAAAAAAACATAGCTCGAACTGATTGTCTCGCGATGCTCTATAGTGTTGCAAAAAGAAACTGGGCGAAAATCATACGTAGAGAGCTTTGTGAGTGAAAGAATCGACGGTGAGGGTTTAGGGATGAATGTACTGAATATTTTGTTGAAATTGTCAATGAATCGTTTATTGATTTTTTTGATATATTTATACATAAACTCATCTGCTTGTTTGCAGCCTAATTTCTTTGTATTTATTAATTTCTGAAATCCCTATTTTAACGTGTTTTCATTTAGGATGCTCGTTTTCAATCCAGTTTTTTACGAAATTGAACCAAACTCTCAATAAAACAGTCCATCTTTATAAAACGACCATAACACTAGTTTTGGTTACACCAAAACTCGAAAATCTTAACTTTGTCCGTGACACACCAAAGTATTTCAGACCAATCCTCTTGCCATACTTAATCAAAATTGCACCAATTTGGACCCAATCTCAACCTCGATCACTGTAAACCGACATGAAGCTTAAAACAAAGTCTTGCACCAACTTCATTATCATTTCTCACTACCACTGATCCCGATTTGCATGAAATCGAGGCAAAATCCCAACATCAGCTGATTAAGTCCATTTAAATGTAAAAAATTAAATTTTAAAACTTAAACACAATTATTTTTTTGCGAAATTAAAAATTAATGTTCATGTCAATATTTGACTATATCGAAACCTATATTGACACGTATCTCGAGATAAAATTCTGCAAATATTGAATTTACTCGGTTAACTTGAATTTCCCAAAATAATATAGTCTATAGTACACAACAATAGACACACATCATATAAAAAGAAAATTAATTAAAAATCTCAATTTCACCAGTCTTTAGCTCCTGACTCACGACCTAAACCATAATTAGTTTTCACTAATCCTTGATTAATCGTAATTACTAGTTTAAAAATTTTGAGATTTGACAAACCACGTTTTAGGTCGAAGTGTTTTTATTGCGGCATCAAGGGTCTTATCCGACCTCGATACTACAAAATGTATCGAGATCTAGCTATGCGACATAGAGCCGTCACCAACAAGCATTATAGGTCCCGCAATGCAGCTAGACATGTTCCAAAGGAGAAGCAAAAATGGGTGCCCAAAAGGAGCTTGCAATACAATGTAACTCACATGAGTGATATACATGGTATGTCCCAATTTCAATATAATGGCTCAAATGTTCTATTGAGTCCGTGCTTATCTTCGTCTATACATTAAGACAACATCATATGGACTATGGTTAGGTATAACGTTAAATCATAGTTCTTTCAATATTTTTTTTTGCGATTTGTTTATTTTGTTTTATAACAAGGAACAAGTTGGATAGATCGATGACAACTGGAGATGTTGAACTTACTTAAAATGCTACTGCTTCTATACCCACGATAATCAGTCTGCTTTCTATACCCATAGACAGTCAAGCAGCTTATGTACCTACTTGTTAGCCTGCATTTGTAGGTTCATCATCATTTATAGTTACAAAGTGATCTATTGATACAAAAACATATGTATGTACAGAGTGATTTGTGGGTACAAAAGCATTTGTTGGAGGTAATGATAAATTCATGGGGAGTGAGTGTAAGTATAAGAGTTTCTATGCGTCATTTCATATTGCTTTGATATTGTCTCATGCTATGACTCTCTTACATTATCTATATTTCCATTGTGCTTACTACTGATGTGGTAGTTAATTATTTTCCTCGTTTTGAGTTTCAATAATTTGTGTCTCGAATAGCAAGACAATGTAAGAACGAAGGAAGAGTTCATTTAATTAATCTAAGTTACTTTCTCTTACCATTGTCTTTTATTTTGTCATAAAAGGGGAGAATAACTCTAATATAAGGGAGCTTATTATGACTTATACTATTTCAGTTCAATTTCTTTGTTTTTTACAAACTGTTTTAGTTTTTCTTGAGTCTGAATATTTGGTCCTATAAACAACTCATGTCATTTACTCTGGTAGGACTTTACTATATTAGTATCACATGCTTCACTTATTGATCTTTATGAATTGCATGTGTTTATTGTTAACTATGTCATAATCCTTTTGTATTGAGTTGTGACAAATAAATGATAAAGGGGGAGATTAAAATATATATTGTCACTATTTGTTCAACCAATACTCGGATAAGAAAAAGATATGACATAAATCTTGTTAGATTTATGAAAAAATGTTGTTTTTGTACCTACAGACTCATCTATAGGTACGGAACATGTCCCTGAATCTCAGCCAATATTCTCAATAGATATTTTTACAGATGGACAAGATATTCATGCCAACTCACATAGATATGTCCAACAAGGAGAAGATTCTTGATTGCCATCTCGCAAGACAATTAAGGAAAATTTTCTTTGATCAATAGAGAAAGAAGGAAACAATATATTTGCCACCTCACTTAATTGAAGACATACTGGGAGGCTTCCATAAGAGAGCCATTATATGATCTCTATATATATTGATGTAATCATAGCAGCAATTCCAACTCCAATGCTAGAGTTTTCGATATCACTGTGAGACAAGAGCTTTTGAGAGATTGTTCTTTTTTTATTTACACACATTAGGCTAAAGGGACTTAGTTAATTCACCAAGGGAATCTCAACAATCAAGGGGACTTGGGTATTGTGTAGGATTGATTGTAAGGGGAGTGGATAGTGTAGCAAAGTTTGGTAAGGGATTCACTAGCTAGATGATAGATCACTAGTTAGGAACTTTGCATAAATTTATCAATCAATTTCTTTTAATGGATTCTACACTAGGGCGTGGCCTCGCAGACGTAGGACGGGAGGTTCGAACTGCAATAACAATTTTGTGTGTTCATTTATTCTTTTTTTTGCTTGTTTTGTTGTTGTTTTTCATGATTGCAGTGAATTGAGTATTTACATGATGTGCATGTTGATCAAGAGTTTCAGGACGACAAAAGATCTCAAATAATGATTGAGCTCAACATAATTGGAAATATTTCATTTTCTTTATTAGAAGCTCCACCCTATATAGAACAATTTTTTGTCTCAATTAGAAGCTCACAAAGAGCCATTTCAAAATTTTATTAACGTTTAGTTAGGGATTCAAATGGGGCGAGGAATCCTCATTCTCTGTTGGGATCCGCCTTAATGGGGCAAGGATTCCGCGCCAAATAACCCCTATGGGGTGAGGGATGGGAGGATTTTCATCTTTTTCATGCGGGGCGAGGTAGGGGCAGTTTACCCCTACCTATTGAAGGGATTCCCCGCCCCGGCCTATCGGGCTTCCCCACGGAGATCATTTAAATATTCATTGTGGGGATCCCCCTTTATCCATACAAGTTCTTCCAACTTGTGCTTATCATCAAGCCAAACTAGTTGTTATGATTTTTATTATTTAAACATGTTTTATAAGATAATTTTGATAATAAATAATTGTGTTGCTTCTTCCTCTTTAATTGTATATATTATAGTTAACTAATGTATGAAGTCTAAACCTATTACAATATATTATTTAGATCTGATATATGAAATATCTTTTATTTACCATGTAATTTAGGGCATTACATAGAGCAATTGACCTTAATGTTGAACATATTTACCATTTCTACCATTGGCATACATTTATTTGATTTTTACTTTTGTATGAAGTTCATCAACATCTCTACTTATATATTTAGGGTTTTTTACTAGTTTGTCATGAACCATTTAGTCACACCACATTAATCTTTCTTATATTAGTTGATTTAGTACATTCTAGATGCACATTAGAATTGACTTAGCCAAAAATGTAAAGTGATTTAGAATAAAAGCTAAGTCAAGTGAACAAATTGGGGACTTTTCATCTTAAATGCACAATATGCAAGAAAATCCTAGACAATCTAATGGATTACCAAGGGTTTTTTATGGCATAAAATCGAAACCTAGATAATTCTTGATATGTGTATTGTAAAAGAGATTTCTCACGAGGATCATATATAAACTAGGACTTGATTATTCATGCATGAAACGTTGGAGTTGAACTTGAATAAAGTCCACTAGACCTATCAAAGTAGATTAAAACCCACTCGAATTTGATATGTAGGACACCAAGGATCTAGAAAATCATAGTCGAGTGTTAGATACATATTTTGAGGCGCGAGCGGGTCATTTTGGAGCGATTTCAGTTATTATTTGAGATAAATAAACCCTCAAGAAATGTAGTTCGTATTCTATTGATATCACTTGTTCTATTTCAGTTTTATATAGAGCAATTTGATGTTGTTCATATTTTTATCTGTCACTTTCATTTGTGTATGTGTGTTTGTTGATAGTGTCAGGCATGACACAAACTCACACCTAGGGCTTGCTACCCCGCATTGTTAGAGTAGTTGACCATAATAGGGCTATGTGATGATGGTTTCCCATGGGACCCACAAATTGAGAGATGAATGACAAAAAATGTGGTTAGTATCCTATTGATAGCATTTGTTCTATTTTAGTTTCATATAATGCAATTTGATATTGTTCATACTTTTGTCAGTTCACTCTCATTTGTGTATGTGTGTTTGTTGACGCATGGCACAAACTCACAACTCAGGGCTTGCTACCCCATGTTATTAAAGTAGTTGCCTATGTTAGGGCTACGCGGTGATGATTTCCCGCGGGATCCGCAAGTTGAGAGATGAATGACGGAGACTTAAATCACCATCACAAGTTTCTCTCGGGAGATGTTTGGACGAGATTTGTGTTCATGGGTTCCTACCTATTGGTTGTGAGATTTTTAGTGAGGTACTCGTCATTGGTTCCTCTTGGCTAGTAAATTCGATACCTGTATGTCAACCAAGGTTTATGTCCCGCTGCATACATATCCTTACTCTAACTTCTATTCGACTTATGTTTATGTGATTTGCCTTACATTTTCCCTTTACTTATATTGCATGGATTGTAGCCGTATTATTGATATTCTTGAATGCTAGCTAACTTTCTCTAGGATTTACTTAGTAGAATTTGTTACTTTTTGGTGAGAAATTATAGATCATGCCACAAATCGGGGCAAGGAGGTGGTTGGCGACTACCTCTGAGTAGTAGAGCCTTTATTAACTTTTGAGGTAGGTGTTTGTATATATTTATTTAGTACTTTTTATTGGCTTTGAGAGGACTTGGGTACCTGATACGTATATAACCATTTTCTTGTACTTTTATCGTATTTATTATATACATGGTATCTTATTCTGGGTTTTCCACACTCTGGATTATGATAAATGTGATATGTGCGTGGTCGCAAGTGTAACGACTCGCTTGTAGTAATAGTGTAACCAACTTGCGTTGATTACGGATATCGTCTAGGGAAAAGTGTATGCACTGCATACGTACTTAGCTAAAACTACTTTATTGCTAAGGAAATCCTTTAGTTGGTTTTATAATTAAATTAAACTAATCTATACTAGCAAATGAATACAAATTACTTTTACTCTTATATTAAGATTATCTTAGTTCACAACTTCACTTTGACGGCTTGGTTCCCCAAATCGGGTACCGCCTGGCCTAATCTCGTCATTAAGACCTAACACACGCCACATACGACTTAACAACTTATTAGTCAGCCTTTTCCACTAATTCACTTCGTTACACCCGATCAACATAGGTAATATTCCTTAGTTGTTAGTTATAATTTAAAGAGCTAATCAAGAGATCATTATTATTACCTTAATTTTTAGCAGAAGAATTAATAAAATTAGCGAAAGTATTTATAAAATACCAACCGTGGAAACCAGGTAAACCGAAGATCATACAAAACCAACCAAAGTAATATATAAAATAATAGGAAAGTCTAGTCTCTCCACTCAATATACAACCCAAAGTTATACAAAAAGACCTAAGTAATAGATACACTAAATAATCACCTACTAAAGTAGCAGGAACTATCTTCCGACAGCTCAAAACTAATCGTCGATATTCTCCTTTCTTGGTCTGCTACTCGAAGTATCTGCACCCACTGTCATAAAAAGGACGACGAGTACAGTAAAATAGAAAGTACTACTGAGAGACATTTATTCACATTTCCAAACACGATAGAAAAATACACCTAGCAATACATATATTCACTTCACATTAACAATATTGAAACATAAACACATTACCAAACATTGCAACTAAACAATGTGACATGAATAAAACCATTAAGCATGAACTATATTGATTAAATTATGTCTCTAACCCTTTAGCCCAGATATTACCCTCTTGGTCACATCAATCTAGGGTAGTCACTTTTCAGTAGTGCATGTAGGTACTATCATTATTAGTTGCGAAACACGGCTTATCGGCCTCATGTAATAGGTCAACACACATAGTACTTTGGTATTACTCTAATTGATCACCACTTAATCATTTCATCAACCTCATATAGCAGGTACGTGACACTAACTAATTAGTATACCGACATGCTCGAGTCTTATACCATGTGTGTTGCGTACACCCTAAAACAACTCATGAATTCTAAGCACATGTTTTAACTTATAAACAATCATATATCAAGATAAGACACAAAATTCATGTTACTAAGAATACATCAAGCATAGCAATACAACCACTATAAACATGAAGCAACATCAATGAACAAAATGGAGATGTAACGGCCCAATATTTATTGACGTTGTTATTTAGGTTATTTTCATACTCAAACGCCAGCTCAGGCCCACGTGGACGCCTCGGATAGGCTAGAACACACCTGAATAGGCATAAATCGTTATTTGTATCTGTTAGTTGCATGATTGCGATGTTAATTATTGTTTCTTTCATAATTCATCGCATGTGTCTATTTACAATGGCATATCGTGTGAAATTGTGATGGGTAAATGCATCGTAAAGCGTGACGATGCGGTTATCAGATATTGTTAGTTTGGGTACATTAAGTTTTATAATACTAACTTGAATAAAATGACTAAGAATCAAGGTGGATATGGCATAAAATGAAGAATCAAATTGTAGGCTAAGTCAAAATAATTGGGTACATCAAGGATTGTGCATCTCGAGATGCATGCCGAGACAGGGGGCACTAGATGCTGGGTAGTTGGGGGTTAATGGGATCACAAATATGTAAAGTATATGACTAAACAAACTAACCATATGTAATTATGTGCATAGATGAACTAATTTGATTTAAGATAAAATAAAGTCGTATAGTTGGATAGGAATTAATTGAACCCTTGATCAACCTAGTGATGATCTTAAAATACATATAACAAGGTAAGATGAGTGGCTTTCATGTGGGACAAGTGGTTTCATTTGTTTACAAGTGGCATTGAGGGAGGACATATGTCCTAATAATTAAATAATAGTACATCAAATATTTGGCTAATTAATCCACTTACTAATATAAGTATATAAGGCGTATACTTAGTGGAAGAGCTCAACATATACATTTGACCTAAAAATAAAGAAATTGAGGAGGTTCTTGGCTAAAAAACTCAGGAAGATCAAGGAGATTTGGAGATCAAATCTAAGTGCCATCAACCCTATGTACACATATCTCTATTTCAAGTTTAAAATCAGTTCTGGATTTTGATCATTTCCAGAGGGTAGATGTTTGAGTTTTCAAAAGTGGTTTATATATTTGGATTCCTCGTTTCAAGCTGATAATCAAGCTATTATGAAGTTCTTAATTTGGTTTTGAAATAAAAAAGATATGAATTTTTGAAGTTGTAAGACCAAAATTAAAATTCTGCATGCTATATTATGAACCAGCCTATGTAATTTGGTCATAACTTCCTCATTTTAAATTGAAATGAGTCCAATTCAGTGGCATTAAAAAGCTAACTCAAAGGGGAACAACTTTGTCCCATCTAAAAATTTCATACTTCGAATGTTTTTATGTCTAAAAGTGCTCTACAAATAGGTGACTGAATGCATTATGAGATTTTTGAAACTAAATTTTAAAACCCATAACACCCTAATTACTAATCCAAATGAACTGATATTTTAGTATGTTGTTATTAAATATGTTAACTGCCTTGTGACCAAAAATCACGATTTTTGAAACAATAGATTGGGATAAATAAATTTTATAATTATGCTGGTCGGATTAGGTTCCAATTTGAGCCATTTTTGGTAGGATTGTGATATCTCTGTCATTTTTATTCAAGATTTCACAAACAAAAACTTTTCGAAAATCTAAGATAGAGAGAAAAAATTTGTACTAAGGGAAGATTAGGAGATTTGGGCAATTTCATGCCTAAAAATGTGTTGCAACACCAGACTAAAATTGAGACTTATTTAGTATTTAGGGGATGATTTGGGAAGATCAATTTAAAACCTATTCAACCAATCTGAATAAACAATAAACACACTTAATTGACTTCAAGGGACTTAGAGAATGTAGTTCGAGTACCAGAGTGCTAGGAGGGGTCGGATTCTGGAATCCAAGGAAGTCGCAATGCGTGTGTGAGGTTTGTAAAAGCCAATGGAACGTCACTTTGAGTATTTATTTGATTTCCTTGTTATTTTACTCTATCCAGTTTTGTATATTCATGTTCCATTTCTTATTCACTTCAGTTATCTATGCATGTATTGTTGTTTTAAACGGATGGTTGAGTTTACTCCCTCTGGTATTACGTTACGTGTCCATAGCATGCTAGACCATAACATGTGTATCAAGATTCCTTGGTGAATGATGAACAGGGCTATTTTGTTGGTACATATGTTGGTGCGTCGTGGGTCTACATTGGCCATCGAGTGGACCGGGTGAAGGAATAGTGGGTATGCCCATTGGAGGGATCTTGGGGAGGAAATTCTAAATATGGTCTAGTCTGACTGGGACGGGTGCATACATTTACGTTTTCTTATTATTTACGCATGTGATGATCCCTTTACATTTGCATATTTACATTTCGAATGTTTATTTAACAATATTTATCGGATTTTCTTTACTATATCATACGAATGCTCAGTGACTTTCCTTGGGATTTTACTCATTGGACTCGTCATCTATTTTGTTGTGATGACTGAGTGCAGATCCTTCTACGAGTAAGGGTAAGGAGGTTCTTGGCGAGTATCTCTGAGCTCTCCCCTCGTTTGGCACCTACTCGTAGGTGTTTATTTACATATTTTGTTATATATTTTGGATTTATAGGAGACTTGTGAGGCACTTGTACTTGTATGTATTTACTTTTGTCACCTTATATACAGTTTACTCCAGTCTGGGTTTTCCATAGTAGGATTAATGTTCTATATGGTTTGAAAGTTAATAAAGATTCATGTTTATGTTTACTTTAAGACTTCCGCTGTAAATTACTGGTTATTTTACTTGCAACTCTGTAAAACAAAAGCCACACTTGTAAATGGTTAACTTGAACTAAAAGTCTCTAAATTTTAACAAATAATATAAAGAATACGATGACTAGCATGCACATCAAGGAGAGCTGACGTGGCAACAAACGTCGGCTGGGCTGTGGGACCTATGTAGCAGCTTATCCGACAGCCTCGTGGCGTGGGGTTGCCATAAAGAGAAATATCTCAATCAGCTTACTTACAATCCACGCAAAGTTCCCAGGGTAATCCGGCCTCCTGACACCCCGTATCTCGCCAACAACCCTGGAGACTCTTCCCTAATTTCCTAAGGTTAATTATGGTGTTTTAGATACAAACTATCAAAGTTGGATTGAATTAATTAGAAAAACCCTAAACTCATAACTTTTGCTACAAAAAGTCCTTCAAGAATACCTACAACTTCAAGATCCCATAACTTTGTGAATTCAAATCGAATCTGGATTTTCTTGATGGCAAAGTTATTGGTTTTTTGCGAGGAATGCAAATCTCTCAACCAACTTCAGAAATGATTTCATTTACCCTATGAAATTAAGCAAAAACTAGAACCAAAATAAAACTCTAATTTTTTAACATATTTCAAATTGATAGTATACACTAGCTTACCTAGTTGTAGATCACTTCAATCTTGATTAATCCCTTACAAATTCACTAAAATCTTTCGTAATCTTTGATCTCCTTCTTCAGATCTTTTTCACTCTTATTTTAATCAAATGAAAAGGTTTGGCATGTTGATCTCATTCAATCTTATATATATGTAGATCAAGATTAAACCATAGCCATTGATCTTAAAGTATACATGCTTCTCGAGGCTAATCTAATAGCTCACATCTTAATTTCAAATCCACTCACTCTTGATAACACCAATTGCAACTCAATTGGTCTTGTGATGTGTCCACACTCATATAGAATATCAATAACTAATGTTTTATTTAACTAACGTAGGTTTCATTAATGTAAATCAAACTATAGCCACATCTAATAAGCTATTCAAGCCATAATAACTTAATCTAAAATCACCCCATCACTCTCTATCTCGGTCTCACGCTAGCACACATCTTTATTTGCATCCCGCTCACGTCTCGACAACTCTATACAAGTAGGAGTGACTTAATAAGTCTACACATATAATTACACTAGGAATGCACCACATAAAATCTATCATTCTTCTCGATCCTCACGCCGAGTATTAAGACTATGTACCCAATCTTGGACACATCATAGGTCGCTAACCCTGATTAGAGACTAATTACTATTAGTAAACTCTAGGCCATTATAGTCTTCCCAACTAATAGAAACTTCATCTTCGAAATTAAACTTCATTTAATTACAAGCTTAATCTCATAACTAATTCTTGTCCATAAAATAATAGAGTCACTCGCTAGTCGACTTTTAGTTCTTCATAATTTAAAGCATATGAAAAAATTTATTTCCATTTCATTATCACAACAATTACCCTAGCCAGATTTCAAATGATATTAGCCTCAAAGTTCGTGTTTCTTAACTACTACAGGTAGATCCACTAACAGCTTAACCTAAGTTCAAATATTACGGTGGGTGAGTCTATGCTCAATTACCACATGCACACTATCACTTTATATGGCTCTCTAGTCATATACTCAAAAGAAATCTCACTAGGCATGATTTTCCTTAAGAAAGTTTTGAGTTTGCTTATTAGGTAACACAACTTTCATTATCTTATTAACCCAAATGATATGGACTTATTCAAGTCATTCTTGTTAGTCCAATAATCAACTTTAACTCCCAAATCACAAATGCAGCTACTATTATATCTAAGTCAAACATTGCATGAATATTACAATTATAAATAAATGCATAACCTTACCAGGGTTGTGTGTTGTCTCCAGATCTAGCTCTGTCTCCACTTGAGCTCCTGTCTGGCATGTGGCTACATGGTAGACTACTGATAGTCGTGAAGCTGCAGACATCATCTAATCATGTGTTTTGTCTGTTCACATCTGTAGTACGTCGGTTGTCTACTTGGTCTGTCGAGGCTGCCTGACTGTGCATCGATCTATGTCTCTATGGACTGATGCTACTATATCTAATTACACTCTATATCTCTAATTGAAGAAAATATGCGGGTTGTGGACATTGACGAACCATGTGTCTAACCTGAAGAAACCTATGACACATCAATGGTCTCCTCCACTCTGTAAATGCAATTTGTATCTCCCTCTTTCTCGGTGCATCCCGGCCTCAATCGCTCGATATCAGCTGGATTTGCAAAGGTGATAACGCAAGTCTTTTCAAAAATGTCAAGGAGAATCTACTCGCTGACTGTGGATCACGGTTCATAACATATCCCTCATGTCCACATCAAAAACATATCATACTAATCCTCTAGTCTGACAACTCCATCGGACTCTAAGCTAATCGATGCCCTTGCCTCAATCCATACTGGTCCCTGTTACCATGAACTTGTTGAGACTGTTGCAATGGTTGCTCTATTGGAGGTAGTCGGTTGACAAAGTCAGGAACAAAGTTAGGTGGAACCATAACAATTGAAAACAAAGATGGAAATCTACTCATAATCGTAGGTGCCAGTGGAGAGATGCATATGCATGATACTGCTATGGTGACTGGTATCCCTAATCTATATAAATAGGATCATTCAGACATTTTCTTCAATTCTTTGCCTCTCTTCCTCTTCCTACTATTCTTGGTCAATGCGTATCTCAAGTGGAATAGGTATTGTCGGTGCTACAGGTAACTTGGGTGCTTGTAATACAATGGTGGTAGTGGTCGATACAATCGAAGTTTCAGGTACCGAAAGTACCGTCGTAGTTGGCTCGACGAGAACGACTGGTGAAACCAAGTGTGCTCGTACAATCCCGAGGAGTTCATCAACTGCTATCCCTAAGCAGTGACTGTGTCAGTCAACGCTTCATATCATCGGTCGTAACGTGTGCTTTAGGTGTTGATAGTATTGCAGACAAGATAGTAGTGGTAGTAATGGACTGTACAAGTGCAGACATATGTATCATCATATCGGACATGAAGTCAGCCAACTGTTAACCCTATGTCGCAACTCTATCATATAGCCCTTGAAAATACTTAGTGGATACCGCATGATGACTATTGTTGGCACTACCATCCCCACCCTTGCACTGATCTACCATCGTAGTTTGCATGTTGATAGCGATCGCGACATCAGCTACTACGTAGATACACATATAGAAACTAACATGTACATATAAGAAATCCCCATTTCACTTTCACTCGCTTCCCAACAAATGGTTTCTAGGCAAGAATCATTCGGTTTCCACAACTAAAATTTGTTTTTCTTATTCAAGTTTCGTTGTGTACTTATCGGGAACTTACATTCTCATATCAACTATAACTGAAACGTTGGTAACACAATTTCGAAGAACTCTATAATTTATCCCTAAGGTTTTAGAACCCAGGGCTCTGATACCAACTATGACGCCCTTCTCTAATTAGGCACCGCCCAACCTAATCCCATCAGCAAGCCCTAATTTTGCCACGTAGGACTTAACAACGAATTAGTTAGCCATTTTCCAAACCATTCTACTTACAATTTAACTATTCAAATAAGTGTTTTCTTATCTTATGTCAATTAATCAATCAGAGTTAATTAAAATCTTAAAAATCTAATGATTATTTAGTGGAAGTCTTAAGAAATTAGCAGAAGCTTTTAACAAGATACGTAAGATTTATGAAAAACCAAGAAATAAAGATCACATGCATATATATAATGAAATGGTGATAAATATATCATCATGTATCTGATCAAGGTACTATCTCTTATCCCATAAAATACAACCCCAAAAATGTATGAAAGACATATATATAAGTCATACAATAAACCAAAAACCTATAAAATTCGGTGTAGCAGTGCTCGACTAGCTCAGAGGTAGTAGGCGATCTTCTCTTTGCCTGGTCTGCTACTCGATGGACCTGCACCCACCATCATAAAAAGGATGGTGAGTACAGGAAAGTAGAAAGTAACACTGAGAGACATTTGTTCATATTTCCAAATATACAAGAAGCATCTGAAAGGATAATAATAGCAACTGTGCTGAAAAGAAATCATGCTAAAAGATACTACAATTCAACAATATGAAACTGACAATTGGCTAAATAGTAATGATCTAGGGTCGGTCGGTCGTGAGTTCGATCACGCTGCCTTTTTCTACTATATAAGGATGGAGCTGTGTTATACTTCTTTGTTGAAGTTCAGAGCTGAGCTTTACGCCTCTATAGTCTTTCACAAATGTCAGTCACCTATGATATATGTACTTGCCAACAACCTCGGGTCCATATCCTGTGTACTGCATAAGATAGTGGTGAGATCCCGACTACCCCAAAAGTTTAGTGACCCCGTGTGTCACACCATCTCTATCATATCATGGTCTTAGATATACGAACTACTTTCATTACCCAAGAAATAACACGGTTTATGAATCTAATAAAGTAATTGCATATCTAATGCACAAAGGAATTTAGATGTACAATACCATCAAATATCTACCTAATAGTATGCTATTTCATTTGATTAAGTATAACAACAATCAAAAATTACATAACACATGATTTAGAGTCAATGAAATTATTCAACCAACTAGGGGTGCACACGGATTAGATCCAGTCCAATTAGAGTCAATCCGCAATTCAATCAATTTATTGCAGATTGAAAAATTACTGTCCAATCCAGTCCAAATAACTCATCAATCCAACTCGATCCAATTTGCATAATGCGAACCGAACTGGATCAAGTTCCATGGATTGACTTTTTCTATCGAAAGATTCATGAAATTAAACTTAATCGAATGAACCACAAAAATTTGTTCCACACATAAATCTCATGAATGACAAATTTATAACATGCATCTCACAAATCTATACCATATTTTTCACAGTTAAAGCTTGTCATCACAATAACCTTCAAAATGCAAGTTCCTACATAAATAAATATGACATCCACAAACCTGTAGCATACATCGTCACAAAAGCACAAAAAATGTGCATGTTGCAACATACAACCCTCGAAAAAGGTTTGATCAAATAAAATAGAGAACAAGCACAGCTAGTCCTTTTAGTTTTTATTAAAACTTGAACACGATATACAAGTGAATTGATAACAAGGAAAAAACTTTCGTCATTGTTAATCTCTATTTTCTTCAAGCCTTCTCATATCTTAGTCATTTGCTCCACCAAAGCTTTCAATTTAAAAAAAAAAAAAAAAACACACACATATACACACAAAAATAAAAGACGATCATGAGTCATGTTCAAGTAAGGTAATTTCATATTACTAATATATATATATATATTACTAAGATAAAAAATACAATGCATAGTAAAACAAAATATAATCAAAGATAGAGAATTTCCCACATTTGACGAAAATAGGAGATACACTACAACACTTCAATTGTGTTGTTTGATCAACCAAAAAAGAAACAAAAAAATGAGGAGATCACCTAACCAACATCAAAATTAAGACCAATTTTAAGTAAGTCAGGGTCTTAATTTAGGGGGAGCGGTGTCATAGACGAGATGGGGGGAGTGTTGCGCAAATGAGATAAGGAAGGGGGATTGTCGACTATTAGGGTTAAGAAAGTCATGGTTTTAACTTAGAGTTAATAGTTGTGGTTGATGCTCTTGGAGATATTAAGTACATATAATCATATATGTATATGTGTTTATGTGATAAACAGATTGGATCGGACTGGATCCGTAGTTTTTTATTGTAAGATCCGTAATCTGATCCAATCCATGTGGATTAGTAATTTTTCAATCTAGTCCAGTCCAAGGGATCAAAAATTTGATCTAATTAGCGATAATTGGTTCAAGTTGGATTAGATCTGCGGATCATTGCAATCTGTGTGCACCTCTACAACCAACAAATAATACCATGATAGCAAACTCATGAAATGAGAGAGAAAACAAGTCATGGTATTTATATTACAATAGGCAAATCAGTCCAAATAACTGGAATTGAATGATAAAATAGGAAAGAAATGTAAATAAATATATTAATCAGTTTACTTACAATCGAAGCAAATTTCTTAGCTATTCCGGCCTCCTGACACCTCAAAACTCGTATCCGAACCCTCGAGACTCTTCCCTAGGTTCTTGATATCATTTAACATGTTTTTGAGTATGTTTGAACCTTTAGTTGGGGTATTGGACTTGTTTATAATGTTTAAGTTTAAGTTAGGAAATTCAGATTCATAGCACTTAGTGCACTGGGTAGCCTACTTAGCATGCTAATGACCTCATTAGCACACTATACAAAGTTAGCGTGCTAGCTTATCACACCTAGCACGCTATGTGCAGGAAAACCCATAATTGGGCACTTAGAATTATGAGTTCTCTCTTCATATAGGTCACTCCAACACCTTGGGATCTCTTTACTACACCTCCAGAGACCCAAGATACCCACCAAAACCATTTAAAATAGCCATACATTAATTTTATCATAATTCATCAAATTAAGCTAAATTGCTAATGTATGTAAATTTACCTAGTTGATGAACACCTAGTTTGATCCCCACCTACACCAAACTCACAAACTCTTACTGATCTTCTTCCCAAATCTTCTTCTCCAACAACTTTTCTTCTCTAACAAGTTTTGAAAATGAAATGGTTTGGTTGCATGAGTTGATCTTAAGCTTTATATATGTAATGGATAAGGTTGATTAATAGCCATAGATCTCTATGTACACACGTATCTTGAGATTAATCTAATGATCTACAACTTGACACATGTCCTATTAACTCTCCTCTATCTCAATTTAACTAATACAAAATGAAACTCAATCGTCTCTTGATTTGCCAACAAGTATCTCAAGAATCATCAAATGGCTATTGTTTTAAAATGCTAACCTAGGTTTCATATAATATAAAACCAGCCTTAGCCGCATTAATATTACTATATAAGCTATACTAAGCTTAAATAAACTTACCACATCACTCTCTACTCAGGTTCCACATCAGCACGCATCTCGAAGCGCATCCCCACTAACGTCTCCACACCTCTACATAAGTAGGAGTGACTTAATAGCCTACACATATACAATACACTAGGCATACATCACCACAAATTTAACACATACCTCGGCCCTCTCACCTCAATCAATGCACGTATCTCAATGCAGGTCTCATGACGCGCGCCGAACGCGTCAATAAAGTAAAGTTCATAAACCAACTATTTTGTAGAATAGTGGCAAAGGGTCGGTCCCACGGAGATTGGTAGTCTTTCTTAGGTTAAAAACAACAAAAAAGGAAAATCAGGTGTTTTAAAATAAATATAAATTTAACTAACTAATCTAACTAAATTAAATAAATAAAATAACTAAATTAATTTTGAAAACAATTAATTGATACCTAAGTAACACCTAAGTCTACAGTTCCACAAATCAGGATCAAGATCCAATGGCAATCATGGTCTTCAATCTTTCCCAAAAAGTCATTAATTTATATTCTCCTAGATTAGCTATAGAAAATTGACATCCGCCAGAAATTCCTCGTTCCCCTAATCTCGATAGCCAGGACGTCCGCCACTAACTACTTCCTTCTAATTAATGAATAACCCTAGACATCCGCCAATCGGGTTTAACACACTAACGACAATAATATGGGTCTGTGGGAACACTAATCCTAAATAATTGGGTCGCGTCCGCTCCCGATTTAACCTAGATTCAATTGTTGCATACTCAAGAATCGAAAGGTTTGACGGCAAACGGGTGAGTGTTTGTTACTTTATTAGTCCAAAAGCACAATTACACGGATACTAATAGTCCAAATAACTGTAAATTGTCCACCTAAAAGCATGCACTGGCCACATACACACCCTAGATCTAAACCATATACTTTAAAATCAACAACAATGAAATAGGAGAATTTAAACTAAAAATTAAATAATAAAATAAAAGATCTCACATAATATGCCTTGAATCTATGATCCCGACTTGTTTCCCCTCCGACCTAGGCAAGGAGTTGATTAGCCGAACATCGTCGTCGAAGAAATTCGATGCTAAAATAATAATAGTCGGTGGTTGGGTGAGAACGCGACACGTGGCGTCCAAAAGGCGGTGAGAAAAGTCGCGCGATATCGTGCGAATTTCTGGGAGCTTGTGCTGACGCGCATCCCGAGGCAAATCAATGAGCAGTTGTGTGAGGAGAAGAAACGGTGGACACGCTGTGTTGTGTTGATGACGCGTGGCGCTGATGTGGCGGCATGTGATTGGAGGAGAGAAAATGGGTGACGTGCATGGAGAGGGTGAGAATGCGCCACGTGTCAGCTGCTGTGATGAGAATCGCTGACGTGGCAACGTGTGATTGGTTGAGAGAAGATATGCGCTGACGTGGCAGCTCCCAATTGGTTGAAATATGTTGTCTCCTATTCTACCCACTGCGCAATGCGTAACTCGAGGAAAACTGTCTGACAACCAATCACTGCAATTAAATACTCCATTTTGAGTATTTTTCCGCCACGAATTCAACCGCGCACTCCATTTCACCTAAAAATGACCAAATAATATAATTAAATATATATTTTAGATACTTTGTATAATTAAATATACTATAATAAACTATTAAAGACATATAAAAACCAACTTATCATCTCACGTCACGGGTCTATGATCCTGATTAATGAATTAAACTAGGATTAGGAATTCAGGTCGTGACACTAACTGTAATGGCCCGATTACTTAAATCGGGTACTACCCGACCTAATCCCATAATCAAGACCTAACCCACTCCATGTAGGACTTAAAAATGTATTAGTCAGCCTTTTCCACTCATTCACTTTGTTACACCAGATAAACACAGGTATTATCCCTTAGTTGCTAATTATAATTTACAGAGACAATTAAGAGATTGTTATCATGACCTTAATTTTCAGCGGAAGACTTAATAAAGTTAGCAGAAGCATTTATAAAACACCAACTGTGGAAACCAAGTAAACAGATGATCATATAAAACTAACCAAAGTAATACATAAAATAGTAGGAAATTCTAGTCTCTCCACCCAATATACAACCCAAAGTTATATAAAAAGACATAAGTAATAGATACATAAAATGATCGCCTACTAAAGTACCAAGAACTATCCTCCGATGGCTCAAAACTAATTTTCAATCTACTCCTTCCCTGGACTGCACTCGAAGTATCCGCACCCACCATTATAAAAAGAACGGTAAGTACAATAAAGTAGAAAGTAACATTGAGATACATTTATCCAAATTTCTAAACACAACAGAAAATACACCTAAAAATACATATATTCACTTCACATCAACAATATTGAAACACAAACACATTACCAAACATTACAACTAAACAATGTGACATTAATAGAACCATTAAGCATGAACTAAATTGATTAAATTGTGTCTCTAACCCTTTAGCAAAGATATTACCCCTTGGCTACATAGACCTTGGGTAGTCACTTTTTTAGTAGTGCATGTAGGTGCTATCCTTATTAGTTATGATACACGGCTTATCGACCTCACGTAATAAGTCAACACACATAGTACTTCGGTATTACCCTTATTGGTCACTGCTTAATCATTTCATCAACCTCATATAGTAGGTACGTGACACTAACTAATCAGTATACTGACATCCTCGAGTCCCATATCCCGTGTGTTGCGTACACCCCAAAACTCATGAATTCTAAGCACATGTTCTAACTTATCAACAATCATATATCAAGACAAGACGCACAATTTATGATACTAAGAATACATCAAGCATAGCAATACAATCACTACAAACATGAAGGAACATCAATGAAGGAAATAGAGAGAAATATCTCAATCCGCTTACTTACAATCCACCCAAATTTCCTAGGCTAATCCGGCATTCCGACACTAGGTATCTCGCCAACAACCTCTCAAGACTCTTCTCTAGTTTCTTGAGGTTAATTATGGTGTTTTAGGACTTATACAAACTATCAAATTTGGATTGAATTTATTAGAAAAATCCCAAACTCATATCTTTTACTACAAAAAATCCTTCAAGAACACCTACAACTTCAAAACCCCATAACTTTGTGAATTCAAATCGAAATCCGTATTTTCTTGATTGGAAATTTATTGGTTATTTGCTAGGAATCCAAATTTCTCAACCAATCTCGAAAATGATTTCATCTACCCTTTGAAACTAAGCAAAAATCAGAATCAAAATAAAACTCTAAGTTTTTTAACAAATTTCTACAAATTGATAGTGTACACTAGCTTACCTAGTTGTAGATCACTTCGATCCTGATTAATCCCTCACAAATTTACCAAAATCCTTCATAATCTTTTATCTCCTTCTTCTGATCTTCTTCTCTTTTATTTTGTCAAATGAAATGGATTTTGCATGTTGATCTCATTCAAACTTATATATGTAGATAAGATTAAACTATAGCCATTGATCTTAATGTATACACACATCTCGAGGCTAATCTAATAGCTTAAATCTTGATTTAAATCCACTAACTCTCCACTAACTCACTCTTGATAACACCAATTGCAACTCAATTGTTCTTGTGATGTGTCCACACGTATCTTAAAAATATCACTTACTAATGTTTTATTTAACTAACTTAGGTTTCATTAATATAAATCAAACTATAGCCACATCTAATAAGCTATTTAAGCCATAATAACTTAAATCTAAAATTACCCCATCACTCTCTACCCCGGTCCTACGCCGGCAGGCAACTCTAGGCGTGTCCCCGCTCACGTCTCAACAACTATATACGAGTAGAAGTGACTTAATAAGTTTACAAATATAATTATACTAGGAATAAACCACATCAAATCTAACACTTTTCTCGGCCCCTCACATCGAGTATTAAGACTATGTACCCAGTCTCGGACACGTCACGAATTGGTAACCCTGATTGGAGACTAATTTACTATTAGTAAACTTTGGGCCATTAATTTTACCTAGGTAATGAAAGACTATGTTTTTTAACTCACTTTATCATCCTTATTTTTGTATGTGCAATGCCTAATTAGAATAGACATATTTCCTTCAAATCCACTTTAACCTAATGTCGTGAAGGAAAAGATTCTAATGTGCAAATTAAAACTCCACCTATCGATATGAATAACATATGCTCCACATGGCTTTAATGTTCCAAATCTTTAGATTCATAATCAATTAAGTTTACTATCCATGCCTCCTTAATTAACAACTATCGCTCGATGTTGTATATTTTACGGTTGTACCATCCATATTAGGCTTAAAAGCTTCAATAGCCATGATAACTTCTAAAACTTAATATCGACAAACATTTTATCAAGATGTTCATAGCATTACGCTCATAATGAATACAAATTCTAACCATTGCACTTTTTATCTTTCTAATCTATTCATGTTTATAGCATAATATTCATACCATAGGATCCATTGATTCGTAAGATTAATAAATTACTCACACTTCATTGAAATGAACATGCACATAGTGGTATTCATTGAAACCAGAGATATAGTGAAATAACTTTCTTTTACCCAAATCACCACACGTGAGTCTTCAATGTCTTCTCTCCATAATTCTCTTTAATACTCAAGAATAAGGTAAACTTATGCTAAACTATGTTAATGGTGGCTAATCTATGGTAATTGGTATGTTAACCATGTTCTCCTATCTATTTGTACTCTCTAAGAATGTTTTAAAACAATTAGAAACCCTACATAACAATTTAACACGAAATAGAACCGTACTTTCTATTTTCTTCTCTTGTCGGCGCTATCACTTAAGTCCCAACGTTGTGTGTGCAATCCCATGGCGCCGCCATTGTGCTGAGCATCCTATATGCAAATTCTCTTTTTAGTGGTCATGGTGATGTCCCTATGTCTCCCCGGTGTCGTCCCTTGACCTTAACAGTGTCGCCACTGCACCGATTATCCTTTGTCTCTTTCCTTCACTTGCTTGCTCTCCCACGTCATGCCTTCTTATCACACATTGTGCCTTGAACTCCCATAGCAGCAACACAATGTGCCACGATGCCAAACCTCCTTTGGTGTGTTTTAGCTCCATTTCTTCTTAAATTTACTCATTTCCTTCCTTTAAGCCTCGTGTACTTGAAAATGCATAAACACCATCAATTTGAGCTTATTTAAGGATATTTATACTAACTCAAAATGAAGAATTAGGGCGAATAATAGAAGAATTGGTCAAGTCGATCAATGGAAAGAATAAAATAGAATTCTAGGTCGTGGCTCAATTTGTATATCCAGGCCGTGGCATGGAATCCAAGCTTCACGGCCTCGTTTTCACGCTTTTCAACAAAAAATAGTGATCTAGACCACCACTCAAGTTGTATATCTAGGTCGTGGCTCAGGTGATGCAAATTCAGGCCACGACCTGACCCACGGCTTGACCCGCGGTCTAGAACCGGAAACCTAATTTTTAGTCCGAATTTTTAGGAATTTAATTTTAGAATAGATTTTCTAGGTTTTATATAAATAGTAACTCGGGAAATCATTGTTCCCAACCTTTGTTTTACGAAAACAAACTTAAAGAACTTGAGGTTTTCCATCATTATGTCTGGCTAATCTCATCAATCTAGACCGGAGGTAGATCAAACAACTTTTTTTTCTTTAAACATGTGTAAGATCTAATTCAATTTAATTTAATTGTTTTTCTTTGGTGCTTTATTCTCTTTGGTATTGATTGATTAATTAGGGTTAAATATTGATTTAAACCTTGATTTTTTGCTAATGAGTCGTACGCATCCATACTTATGCAAGAAGACCACACAAGTGATAATTGATTATACCAATTGATTCGACCCTTTTGGAATCGGTCAAGTACTTTAGAGATTTAGGCTAAATCAGAAGCATCCGTACTTATGTGATCTGATTGTCTAGGTGTAGTGCCTTCACAAAATCCATTGCAGTCATCGTGTTAAACCTAATTCGCTTAAGTATATAGTTATAAGTTTAGTTAGGAAACTAGTTATTGTCGTACCATGACTATCGAGAATAGGAAGCGCGAGGAACCGTGTACTTTACCGGGTCTATAACTACTCTAGAATACATTTGAATTGCATGTTTTATATAGATTGACGATCATAGGATTGAATGCGCCAATTGAGGAAGTTTGTGATACCGATAGGTTACTCTTCTTGATTGATTTTGTTACAAAGTATTTCCAATTCCATGTCTTTTTAAATTCTCTCAACATTCTCTCTCAAACCCTCATTTTCCTTTTTTAGAGCCTAAGAAAGATTACCAATATTTATAGCATTGACCTTTTGCCACTACCTACAAAATAGTTGTTTATGAATTATATTTTATTGACGCATTCAATATGCGTCACCTCATGAAGTTCACCCTTAATTGCAAAACTTGTTGTTAAGTTTTGGACTAAGCACTGCTCCAACGGGTCATTTGATATATACTCCTTGGCTATCTCATAAACACTGTCGGAAACTACATCTTTAACTTTGATGGTTTTACAGTGCTCTCCCTTACTTGGAGATTTTAAGGTCGTGTAGATATTGAATAGAATTTTCTCATTATTTACCCGTAACCTTAGTTCTCCTTCTTGAACGTGTTGGGTTTTTTTGGGTTCATACGCAGAGAGAAATTCAAAACAAATTTTGAAAAAACCCCAACAGGATTGAAAATAAGTTTCATTAAACTAAATCTACGAAAGTAAATCATACCTTATTTTGTGATTTCCTTTTTTAAATGTTCGATTTTCAAGACGTTCAAGTGCGCGTCCTTTATCAAAAATCCACACACGAATGGTGACCACAATTTGGAGTGCTAGCCCCAAGAGAGATTGAAAATGATTTTTCTTTCTCTCCCTAAGTCCAGAGAACTCGAAAATTGTAAAACGAAAATCTTATTTCGTTTTAAGAGTTTCACCTTTTATTTATATGTGTAGATAAGCTCACTTAAAATCCTATTCGTAATACAACTATTTTATTTAGGCAGTTTAAGAAAATTACACATACACCCCTATTAATAAGTTATCATATAACAAATCTTAAGGGCTCTTATGTCATGAATTTTATCATATAAAATTCATTACTCTTAACCAATTGAAATTGTGCAAAGCCATTCTTTGTGTGCGACCCAACAGGTTCATGCGACATTGGCAGTAAACCAAAAACCATTTTGGTACACAAATCATAAACGGTCTCTAGCAAGGTATTATGACTACCCAAGTTGCATGAATATCAACATCGATACAACCTAATTAATAACATATATCATATCCTTTTGTCGTGCGATATCCTTTGATTAAACATAAGGCATGAAAGTCACCCTTAATGTTCAATCCTACTAGTCTTGATCTTTAGGTAAACTGAAAAACATCCAAGTGACATTGATCATATCAATTCACATGGACTTGGCCATTATCAGTCTATCTTATCGATGAATCCACTGATATAGCTCTCTATACGAGAGTGACAAATTTTATCTTGATTACACACCTTTACATATTATTCACACGGTAACCAATCACAATCTTTATAATTGTCCGGTTAAAGCTAAAGTTTGATTATGTCAAATTATCATGCTCCTAATATTGAAGTCTATGGTAATCTCAAGTCGAATGACTAAATGATATATCTATCATGAGTAACACCAATGACTTAATCCATGTGGTGTTCTCATAGCGGGTCGGTCCAGTACCTTATTCCCTAATAAGTACTCAGGATCTTAATTCGTATCCCTATACGCATGATCATCACATGACCATCAATTAAGATTCACACTAGTCTTAATTCATTATTGTTCCCAGTATAATGACCAACTATGGACATTTTATGATATTTCAACAAATACCATGGATGTTACTATAAGGTAATAATGCAATCACTTATAATAAAATAGCAAATGAAACCTCTATTTTATTAACTAAAATTATAAGATAAACAATGTTTGTAGATTGACCTAGGGCACATGCCCTAACATCTCTCACTTGCACTAGGGCTAATCATTCATGTATCTAATACATAATGACCTAACATGAACATCATGTTTCGTTTGTGGAAGAGCCTTCGTCAAAGGATCTGCAACATTGTCTTCTATAGGAACTCTGCAAATCTTCACATCTCCCCTCTCAATGATTTCTCGAATGAGATGAAAATGTCTAAGTATATGTTTGGATCAATGGTGTGATCTTAGTTCCTTGGCCTGTGCTATCGCCCCGTTGTTGTCACGATACAAGCAAATGGAGTTAGCTATACTCAAAACCACACTAAGTTCTGAGATGAACTTTTTATCGAAACTGCTTCCTTAGCTGCATCGAACGCTGCAATATATTCAACTTCTGTTGTAGAATCTATGACGGTTTCTTGCTTCGAACTTTTCCAGCTCACTGCGCCTCCATTCAAAGTAAACACACATCCAGACTGTGACTTAAAGTCATCTATATCAGTTCGAAAACTTGCATCTGTGTAACCACTTACAACAAGCTCGTCTTCCAAACTTCCATAGACCAAGAACACTTCTTTGGCCCTTCTCAAGTACTTAAGAATATTCTTTACTGCTATCCAGTGACTCTCACTGGGATTGGACTGATATCTGCTTGTTGCGCTCAAAGCATATGATACATCAGGTCGAGTGCATAACATGGCATACATGATAGATCCAATAGTTGATGCATATGGTATCATATTCATGCGCTCTCGCTCATCATTAGTCTTCGGACATTGAGTCTTGCTAAAATTTATACCACGAGACATTGGCAATGAGTCTTGCATATTAAACCTATTCGGTATCTTATCAATATAAGCACTATGACTTAGACCAGGTCAGCTTTTTAGATCTATCCCTATAGATCTTAATCCCAATGATGTAAGCTGCATCTCCTAAGTCCTTCATTACGAAACACTTCCCAAACCAAGACTTGACACTCTGCAAGGTTAGGATGTCATTTCCAATAAGTAATATATCATCAACATACAACACCGGGAAAACAACCACGCTCCCACTGACCTTATTGTATACACAAGGCTCATCTTTATTTTTAATGAAACTGAATTCCTTAATTGCTTCATCAAAATGAAGATTCCGACTTCGAGAAGCTTGCTTTAATCCATAAATAAATTTTTGAAGCTTGCACACCTTCCTAGAAGTCTCAAGATGAACAAACCCTTCAGGTTGTATCATATACACGTCCTCGAGTAACTTTCCATTTAGAAAAGCTGTTTTGACATCCATTTGCATATCTCATAGTCATAATATGTGGCTATGACAATTAGAATTCTAATGGATTTAAGCATGGCTACAGGAGAAAAAGTTTCATCATAATCAACACCTTGAGTCTGTCTGAAACCTTTTACTACTAGCCGTGCTTTATAAGTATGCACATTACCATCCATGTCAGTTTTCTTCTTGAAAACCCATTTACATCCAATGGTCTTACCACCTTCAGGTAAATCAACCAGGTTTCAAACTTGGTTATCATACATGGATTGCATCTCAAAATTTATGACACTAAGCCATTTATCTGCCTCAAGGCTAGAAACAACCTCTCGATAAGTAGTAGGTTCATTTTGATCTATAAGCAACACCTCACTACTATCGGTAATAAGAAATCCAAATCTTTCAGGCTGATGTCTTAACCTATCAAACCTACGAGGGCCTTGTGATACCTGTGGAGGATCAATTAGTTCAAGACTTAGTTGATCTCCCACTGGCGGTTGAGTGTTCATTTGTGGTTCTTGAATTTCTTCAAGACTTACTTTATTCTCACTGTTGTCTTTTGAAATAAACTCTTTTTGCATAAAGACACCATTCCGAGCAACAAATACTTTGTTCTCAGCGGGATTATAAAAGTAGTATCCTCTAGTTTCTTTAAGATAACCAACGAACACACAATTGGTAGATTTGGCTGATAATTTTTTTGAGATTTGTCATCGTACAAAAACCTCACAGCCTCAAATCTTAAGGAAAGACAAACTTGGTCTTTTCCCAAACCACATCTCATGTGGTGTTTTATCAACCGCTTTAGAAGGAACACGATTTAGTGTAAACACAACAGTTTCTAAGGCATAACCCCAAAATGAAATAGGAAGATCTGCATGACTCATCATAGATCGAACCATATCCAATAAAGTCTGATATCTCCTCTCAGAAACACAATTCCATTGTGGAGTTTCAGGGGGAGTTAACTGTGAGACAATCTCATAGTATCTAAGATGATCATTAAACTCTTGGCTCAAATAGTCACCACCTTGATCTGATCGAAGTGCTTTAATAATTTTACCAAGTTGATTTTGCACTTCATTCTAAAATGTTCGAAACATCTCAAAAGATTCACCTTTATGTTTCATGAGATACACGTAACCATATCTACTGAAATCATCAGTGAATGTAATGAAGTACCGATAACCACCTCTAGCCATTGTGTTTATAGGACCGCATATATCAGTATGTAATAGACCCAATAAATCACTTGCCCTTTCACTGTGTCCAGTAAAGGGACTTTTTGTCATCTTGCCTAGTAAACAAGATACACATGGTTCATATGATTCAAAATCAAATGAATCTAAAAGTCCATCTTTATGGAGTATACAAATGCGTTTCTCATTAATGTGGTCAAGACGACAATGCCAAAGTTAGGTTGGACCTTTTCATGTTTAGAATATAAAGACCATCACACAAATCAGCATTCGCATAGAAAATGTCTTTACGAGAAATGGAGCATTTATTATTTGCAATAATTAAATTAAAACCATCCAAATCCAAACATGAAACTAAAATGATGTTTTTGCTCAAGGCAGTGACATAATAACAATTATTTAAAACTAAAACAAGTCCACTAGGTAAAATTAACTCATAGCATCCTACGGCCAACGCAGCAACCCTTGCTCCATTTCCAACTCGTAGGATGACTTCTCCTTTCTTTAGCTTTCAAATTTTGGTGACACCCTGCACATTAATACAAATGTGAGATCCACATTCGGTATCCAATACCTAGGAATCACTAGTAGACAAGTTAACTTCAATAACGTAAATACTTGAAGCTGTAGTCGCACTACTCTTCTTTTTTTCTTTAGATCTTCAATATAGAGCTTGCAATTTCTGAACCAATGTCCTGGTGCATGGCAGAAATGACAATTTCCTTTTTTTTCCTTTTCCTTCGGAACTATGAAGTAGAAGCAGCATGGAGCTTAAATTGTTCCATAGGCTTTTTGACAGTCACAACAGCCTTGGTAACTTTAGCCTTGCCTTTGCCTTTTTTCTTCAAAGCTTTTCCTTTCTGAACCATCAACACACTAACAATGGGTTTCTAGACATTCTTGCTCAGCAGTTTTAAGCATCAAATGCAACTCTGAGATTGACGTATCCATGTTATTCATGTTATATTTCATCACAAATTGTGAATAACTATCAGACAATGAATTCAGGATCAAATCCGTAGCCAACTCTTGGCTTATGGGAAATCCTAGTCTGTCAAGATATTCAATATAGCCCTTCATTTTTAGAACATGGGGACTAATTGACGCACCCTCAGCCATTTTGCAAGAATGAAGGTTCTTGACTGTCTCAAACCTTTATTGCCTAGTCTGTTGTTGGAACATTTCCTTCAGTGTCGTAGCCATGTCGTAAGCTTTCCATGTGTTCCATGTCCTTCTGAAGTCCATGAACTATGGTTGCCAACATAATGTATGCAACATCATTTGAGTTGTTCACATGCTTAGTATGTGCATCCTTCACGACTCTTAAAGCATCGGCTAGTGGTTCCTCAGGAATGGGATCATATAGGACATACAACTTGCATTCATGCTTAAGAAAAATTCTCAAGTTTTTAAACCAGTCAAATAAGTTTGTCCCAGACAACTTATCATTTTCAAGGATGGATCGCAGTGACAAGGGATTAGTGTGACTTGAAGAGGCCACAGATCTACAACAAAGATTATGCAAAAGTTCATCTTAGTATAGAGGAATAAACTCCCACTAAATTAACAACCCTCCTTAAAAAATGCTACGTTAATTTAAGGGACTAAAATCCATGTTTCACCTAATTCCAAGACAGCTAAGGCATGACACTTCGAATTAGGTTATTTAGGTAGGTACCAATTACCAATTACATCATATGTAACTTTTAGTTGTTTTATGAGATTACGACATCTTATGTCTTAGCATGTTTTATCTCATCTAGTGCCTAAAGCACAAAACCGTTTTGATAGCTTTATCAAGTCTAACCATTTCAAACAATAGAGTAGCCGTTACTCAACTTGCCTCACTAAGATAACACAATACACTCTGCGGAGGTAGACCCATATTGATGTGATCAAAGCCTTCACAAGTGTTTCAGAATGGATGACACTTGACTTAAAATTTAAAAGAGGGATTTTTTTGTTTGTTTTAGTGTTCATAATTAAATAAGATAAATATCATATATTACATTGCATGAATAATCACTAAAAAGTTAGGAAATCATACTAATATTGACTATTGTACGATTTTTTTAGACAACAAATTTCAATTCTGAAAATTGAAAATCGCCTAAAATTTCTCATAATTTTAATCAATCCAATCAACCAAAACTGCCCCTTATTTTAATTCTGAAAATATTAATTGAAACGTTTATAATTATCTCGAGCCCACCATTAACTTAATCTTATCCTAATCCAATTAGAATTTAAGATACTTTGAATCCTAATCCAATTATAATTTGTTTTATATCTCACATATCTTATAGGATTTGTAGTTCTAATCCAATTACAAGTCTATCTCCTATCTTGTAGGAATATACTAACATATTACTACAATGAGATATATGATCAAAATCAATTTCGAGATATTAATCATGCATTCAACATCAGAATCATATTAAATTAATCATATTAACCTAATCATGATCTCTATCATGGACACATACATAATTATTGAACAAAATGAAATATGTGTTCAAGATCAGAATCATATTAACCTAAACATGAAGTCTACCATGAACATACAAAACTTATATCATTCAATATAAAAATATATGTTAATCGAAATATTCAAAAACATGAATACTATCATTGAATCATATCATGCGATGTATCAATATACGTGAATTAACAACATGCTTTAAAACCAATTCTCGATAACAATTATCAAAGAATCTATATGTATATCATATATACATTAATCAAGATTATGTTTTCACACATATATCATATATACATCAGTGAAAACATGCAAGCGTTTAATAGAATCGAGCCTAATGCTTTGATACCACTGTTGGGTTTTTGGGATTCATACGTAGCGAAAAATTCAAAACAAATTTTGAAAAACCCTAACAGGATCGAAAATAAGTTCCATTAAACTAAATCTACTAAAGTAAATCATACCTTATTCTGTGATTTCCTTTTGGATTGTTCGATTTTCAAGACGTTTAAGTGTGTGTCCTCTATCAGAAATCCACACACGAACGGTGACCACAATTTGGAGTGCTAGCCCCAATAGAGATTGAAAACAATTTTTCTTTCTCTCCCTAAATCAAGAGAACTCAAAAATTGTAAAACAAAAATCTTATTTCATTTTTAGGGTTTCACTTTTTATTTATATGTGTAGATAAGCTCTCACTTAAAATCCTATTTGTAATACAACTATTGTATTTAAGCAGTTTAAGCAAATTACACATACGCCCCTATTAATAAGTTATCATATAACAAATCGTACAGGGCTTTATGTCATGAGTTTTATCATATAAAATTCATTACTCGTAACCAATTGAAATTGTGCAAAGCCATTCTTTGTGTGCGACCCAATAGGTTCATGCGACGTTGACAATAAACCAAAAATCATTTTGTTATACAAGTCATAAGCGGTCTCTAGCAAGGCATTATGACTACCCAAGTAGCATGAATATCAACATCGATACAACCTAATTAATAACATATATCATATCCTTTTGTCGTGCGGTATCCTTTGATTAAACATAGGGCATGGAAAGTCACCCTTAATGTTCAATCGTACTAGTCTTGATCTTTAGGTAAACTGAAAAACATCCAAGTGACATTGATCATATCAATTCACATGGACTTGGCCATTATCAGTCTATCTTATCGATGGATCCACCGATATCGCTCTCTATACGAGAGTGACAAATTCTATCTTGATTACACACCTTTACATATTATTCACACGGTAACCAATCACAATCTTTATAATTATCTGGTTAAAGCCAAAGTTTGATTGTGTCAAATTATCATGCTCTTAATATTGAAGTCTATGGTAATCTCAAGTCGACGGACTAAATGATATACCTATCATGAGTAACACCTATGACTTAATCCATGTGGTGTTCTCATAGCCGGTCGGTCCAGTACCTTATTCCCTAACAAGTACTCATAATCTTGATTCGTATCCCTATACGCATGATCATCACATGACCATCAATCAAGATTCACACTAGTCTTAATTCATTATAGTTCCCAGTATAATGACCGACTAGGGACATTTTAAGATATTTCAACAAATACCCATGGATGTTAGTATAAGGTAAACATGCACTCACTTGTAATAAAACAGCAAATAAAACCTCTATTTTATTAACTAAAATTATAAGATAAATAATTTTTGTAGATTAACCTAAGGCACATGCCCTAACAGAACGTCTATCAAAGCTCATGCTATTGCTTTGGAAGGGTCTCTCTTAAATTAATGGTACCTCTAAATTTTTTTCCATATCCAGCACAACAAAATCAACTGAGAAAATGAGCTTATCCACTTTTACCAATACATCTTCAATTACTCATTTTAGATAGGTTACTGATCGATCTGTTAATTGTAAGGTCATACTGGTCGATTTTGCTTCTCCTAAAGCAAATTTCTTGAATACTGATAAGCGCATTGAATTTATGCTTGCTCCCACATAAGACTTTAACAAACAAGTGTACTCCTATAGTGCATGGAATGAAAACCTTCCTGGGTCCTTCAACTTTGGTGGTAACTTTCTTTGTAAAATAACACTGCATTCTTCTGTCAAATTTAATGTTTCATAATCTTCTAATTGCACTTTTCTTGCAATTATGTCTTTTAGAAACTTTGTATAATTTGGCATCTGTTCCAATGCATCCGCGAACGGGATGTTTATGTGTAACTTCTTAAACATCTCCACAAACTTCTTGAACTGTTCTTGATCTTTTTGTTTCTTGAATCACTGAGGATATGGTAAAGGTGGATTTATTAGTCGTGGATTGTCATGAAATGTAACTCTCCCTGGTACCACATCATTTTTCTATTTATCTCCCCCTGCTTTCCTTTGAGTCAATTCTTATACTTCTGCTGGTGCAACTTCTTTTTGGGTACCTATGTCACTCTATAAGTGTTCTTCATCCCTTTGGTGATGTTCATCGATTCGTTTCCTTCTATCATTTTGTTGTATGTTTTGGTTACAATGGATCCTTACTTGTTCTTTTACTTCTTAATTGGACTACATGTGCGTTCTCTATAGGATTAATGTCTATGTTACTTAGAAGTTGTCCTTCCTTCCTTAAATTCAAGATAATGGCTAATTAACCAATATGTCTCTTTAAGTTCTTGATGGATTGTGATCTCTCATCATCAATCCTTTTTATAGCTCATTTCACATTTTTTATCTCTTTCCCATGCTTCTCGTGGTGTTTCATATTGCTCATGTCCATGGCGTGCAAGAGTTTCTCAATTGACTTCAACGAAGTTATCTCTCTGCTCTGCCCTAGCTTCCCTTGTTGAACTTTTTATTTGAAGCTTGGAGGTGACTTTAGTGCGTTATAAGAATTTTCATATGAGAAGTTGGGGTTGTTGTTGTTGTATCTTTGGTAAAACCTTTGAGGAGTCATTCCTCTCGGTCTGAAGTTGTTTCCATAGCCTTGGTTGTTCATGAAGTTTACGTCTTCATAGTCCATTCCATGCTGCATGTCCATTTTGTTAGCCACTATAGCTTGGTGATTAATGGGTTATTGTATTGCCTACACTTGATGACCTTGTTGTCCCATTTGAAGTTTCTCTATTTAATTGCTCAGGTTGGATAGTTGCGCCATAAACGCAATTTGCGAATCAATCTCATATACACCCACTGGTTTCCTTACTGTGGACCGAGTACTAGCTGTAGATTTCTGAGACATAAGATCAAGGAGATCCAATGCTCCATCCTCATCCTTGGTTAGTAAAGAACCACTTTATGCGGCATCTATTAGTGTTCTAATGTTGTGGTTCATCCCATAGAAGTCTGGAGTTGTGCCCATTTCACGTATTCATGTCTTGCACATCTCTTCAGCATCCCCTTGATTCTTTTCCAAGCCTCGCTAAGAGACTCAGCATCTTCTTACTTGAATTGATTTATTTCTAGCTTCCTTTCATTGACCTTCACTGGGGGAAAGAACTTGTCTAGAAATCTTTTATTGATTTCCATCCATTAGGTCATACTCCCTGCATTTAATCCTTGGAACCATGATTTGGCTTTTTCGCCTAATGAGAATGGGAAAAGTGTCATCCTTATCACCTTCTTTGTAACTTCGGTAATATGCATGATGTCACACTTCTCCAATACATGTGCAACTAGATCTTCATTTGGTAGCCCATTTAACAAGCTATTTTGCATCATGTTGACTAGAGACGGTCTCAGTTCAAACTCGGTGGTGTTGGCTGGAAGCATCATCACTCTGTTGTAAGTCTCTTGAACTTCTGGCTTGAAGTAGTCATAAAGGCATTTGTCCCCGCACTCTATCCTGCACTACCAGATCACCTTCGGGTTGGTTAATACGTCGGCCATGTTGTTGATTTCTTGCTTGATCCTCAGCCATCTTAATTCCTTTCTTTTTCTTTCCTTTGTTGGTTCTATCAATCTCAGGGTCGTAAAGCACTAAATAATTCTCTCCTTTGCCCCGCATGCACTAGTTATCACTGAAAACAAAACACAAAAGATCAAGTGCAAAAAGTCAAACTTGAAACTTAAGCCTTTTATTATTTTTCTTTTTGTTTTTATAAACTTGAAAGTAAAGTACTTAAAATAAAACTTAGCAGCTTTTAAAACTAAGTCTAAGTGGCTACCTATCCTAGGCAACGACGCCAAAAACTTAATGTGTGTGTGTGTGGCCACAAGTATAACAGCTTGCTTGTAGTTATAGTGTAACCAACTTACGTTCATTACGAATGTCATTCTCAGGGAACAGTGTATGCACTCAATATGTACTTAGTTAAAACTACTCTATTGCTAAGGAAATCCTTTTAGTTGGTTTTATAACTAAACTAAACTAATATATACTAACAAATCAATGCAAAATACTTTTACTCATTCAGAATATTTTAGTTCACAACTTCACCTAGGTAATGAAATACTATGTTTTTCAACTTACTTTATCATCTTTATCATGTGTGTGCAATGCCTAATTAGAATAGCATATTTTTTTAAAATCTACTTTAACTCACTATCGTGACGGAAAAGATTCTAATGTGCGAACTAGAACTCCACTTATCGGTGCGAATAACGTAAGCTCCACATTGCTTTAATGTTCCAAATCTTTATATTCATAACCAATTAAGTTTACTATTCGTGTCTCCATAATCAACAACTATCGCTCGATGTTGTATATTGTACAGTTGTACTATCCATATCAGGCTTAAAAGCTTCAATGGCCATGATAACTTCTAAAACCTAATATCAACAAACACGTGGTCGAGATTTTCATTGTATTACGCTCAGAATCAATACATGTTCTAACCATTGCACTTTTTATCTTTATAATCTATTCATGTTTATGGGATAGCATTCATACCATAGGATCCATTAATCCCTAAGATTATTAAACTATTCACATTTCATTGAAACAAATATGCACATAGTGGTATTCATTGAAATCAAAGATATAATGAAATAAATTTCTATTAAATCAATAAAAAATACCTGAATCACCACACGCGAGTCTTCAATGTCTTCTATCCACAAATCTCCTTAATACTTAATAATAAGGTAAACCTATGCTAAACTATGTTAATGGTTGCTAATCTAAGGTAATTGGTATGTTAACCACATTCTTCTATTTATTTATACTCCCTAAGAACGTTTTAAAATAATTAGAAACCCTACTTAACAATTTAACATGAAATAGAAATATACTTTCTATTTTCTTCTCTTCTCGACTATCACTTAAGTCTCGGTTCTGTGTGTATAATCCCACGGCGCCGCTACTACACCGAGGATACAGTGTGCAAATTTTCTCTTCAGTGGTCCTGGCGATGTTCCCGCGTCATCCCTTGACCTTTATGGCGTCGCCACAGCGCCGGTCATCCTTGGTCTCTTTTCTTCACTTGCTTGCTCTCCCACGGCGTGCATTCTTATCCCAAACTGTGCCTTGAACTCCCATAGCACCAACACTTTGTGACACGGCACCTAACCTCCTATGATGTGTTTTAGCTCCATTTCTTCTTGAATTTACTCATTTCCTTCATTTATGCCTTGTGTACCTGAAAATGCATAAACACCATCAATTTGAGCTTATTTAAGGATCTTTATACTAAATGTATTACTAAACTAACCCTAAATAAGTCTAAATAATCACTTATCAAAATGCAAATTTACTTTCTATATATCTTTTTGCATATATTTAAGACTTTCGCCTGATAAACCCCAACTAACAACAAATTCATAATATGTTAACTCGGTAAATCTTTATAAATGACTAAAAACACATGAAAAAGACTAATTTAAAGTGAATAAGGCACGGATCATGGTTAAGGTCGCGGGCCATCAAGACAAGTGTGTGGTGACGTGGCATGTTTGGTGACGTGTCCGGCGACGTGTTAATGCCCGGTTTTCCTCGGGGCTTAAGGTCATCATAATTAAAATTTCCCCTATGTGGAATTTCAAGTAAGAAATCTCCGCCCCGCCATAAGTGGGGATAATGATGGGGATTGCATGCCCCTCCCTAAACCTGCTCCACCTATATCCCTACGTTTAGTGGAAAAACCTAACCGAACATTATAGATCCATATATATAATCTAAATGATAAAAATGAATAGAGCGTAATGGACCAACGGACCTGCATAAATACTAGTGAACCTAGATTACTCTACCTAGATCCATGATGAACTTGGATTAAATATCAATTATGTCTTCAATCAAGATTCTTTCTGCTAGGGCATGTGCCATAAGACATTGTTTCTATTACTATTTTGGTTAATAAAATAGAGGATTTCATTTATTGTTCATTATTATAATTGGTTTGCATGTTTACATTATAATATGATTCATGGATGTTTACCGAAACATCATAAATGTCCCTAGTCAGTCATTATATTGGGAACTATAATAAAGTAAAACTAGTGTGAGTCTTGATTGATGGTCGTGTGAAGATCATGCGTATAAAGATATTAATCAAGATCATGAGTACATGTTAGGGAATAAGGTACCGGACCGACCCGCTATGAGAACACCACATGGATTAAGTCATAGGTGTTACTCATGATAGGTATATCATTTAATCCTCTGAGTTGAGATTACTAGAGACTTCAACATTAGAATCATAGTGATTTGACATAATTAAACGTTGTCTTTACTCGGATGATTATAAATGTTATGATTGGTTGCTATGTGAATAATTGTGAAGGTATGTAATTGAGATAGAACTTGTCTCTCTCGTTTACAGAGAGATATTAGTAGATCCCTCGATATGCTGGACTAAAAATGGCCAAGTCTAAGTGAATTGATATGATCAATGTCACTTGGATGTTTTTAGTCTACCTAAAGATCAAGACTAGTACGATTGAACATTAAAGGTGACTTTTTCATGCATTATGTTTAATCAAATAATATTGTACGACAAAAGGATATGATTTTCACTATTCATTAGGTTGTATCGATTTTGATCTTTGTGCAACTTGGGTATCATAATGCCTTACCAGAGTCCGCTTATGACTCGCGTACCAAAATGATTTTGGTTCACTGTCAACGTTACATGAACGTATTGGGTCGCACATAAAGAATGATTTTGCAGGATTTTAAATGACTTGAAACAAAAGATTTTATATGATAAGATTTGTAACATAAAAATCCTTACAATGTGTCATATTAATACCACTTTTAAGTAGGGGTATAATGGTAATTAACTTACTTGGCTTTATACAAGGGTTATATAAATAAGCATGTTAAGTGAATTCACATTGCAGGAGAAATTATGGTTGAAATCTAATTTTCGTTTTTACAAAACGAGTTAGTTTTCTCAGCTGTTCAAGAGTGTTAAGGAGAACATAAAACTATTTTTATGTTCTCTCTCAGGCTAGCACTTGGAATCTCGGCCGTCGTTTATGTACGAATTTATGATAGAGGACATTTCTCTCTGGCAGCGTCTTAAAGATCGATCAACGCAAAGATGCAAACTAGCGATTAAGGTAGAGGTTACTTTTGTTAATCAGTTCAATGGACTTGAGATTTGATCCTATTGGGTTTTGAAAATAAAATTTTAAAATTCTTACTGCGTTTTGAACCCCAAAACCTAACAATTTCATCCCTCCTCTATTAATTGACCTTAAATAACGATGACATGGTGTAGAGTTGAAGATGACGTGATTTAGGGCATCATATTAGCTCAAATTAAAACAAAAAACAACTCGACTTACTCATGTCATCTTTTTGCCTACAAAAAAAATTATGTCGCCTATTTAACTTCATATACTTGTTCATGGGTCTGGCCTAAAAAAACCTTTCCAAAGCCCATTCATAGTTTTTTTATTTATAAAATAAATTATTTTTCATTATTAGTCATTGAATTAAATTTCTATTTAACTTTAATTTTAAAAAATAATCTAATGTTATAATGTAATCTTAATTAAATATTCAACCAATGCTTCATTAATGAATAGGAAATTAGAACTTTGAAGGAATACGTTGGAATCTAAAGGCTTTAAGTTGAGGAGGACTTATAAGAATGAATATATGCATTGTGAGTTTAGAAATACTAGACATCAAGATGATGAAATGGTAAAATTAGGAGGAGTAGAAGTTTCTAAGGCGAACCACTTTAAATATCTAGGATCAACAATATACCAAATGACAGTAACATTGAGAATGATGTTACACATAGAATTCAATCTGGATGAAAGAAATGGAGCAGTGTAACAATTGTAACATGTGATTGAAATATTTCTCCCAAGTTAAAAGGGAAATTTTATATGATCGCAATTAAGTCATTTATGCTCAGTGAAAATGTTGAGCGGTAAAAAACAACATATATATAAAATTAATGAACGTGGCATAAATGAGGATGATTAAGTGGATATGTAGTGAATTTAGTAAAGATAGCATAAAAAGTATATACATAAATTTAACGAAAAATACGAGTAACATCCATTAACATTAAGATTAGGGTAGAGCAGTTCTCGTGATTTGGACGCCTCCAAAAACGGCCTATAAATGCCTCCAGAGACAAAGTAATACATGTATCAGTCAGGAATCTATTTCTCAACCTATTATACAACCTCAAATCATACAAAAAGACATAGGTAATAAATACACAAAATGATCACCAACAAAAGTAGCAAAACTACACGCCAAAGGCTCAGAGGTAGTCGTCAATCTTCTACTTTCCTAGTCTACTACTCGATAGATCTGCACCAATCGCCATAAAAAGGATGGTGAGTACACTAATGTAGAAAGAAAAACCTAAAAGCTATTCATCCGCATTTCCAAGAAATACAAAGATCAGTAATTGAAAGCACGCAATAGCTATGAATAATGAAAAGCCTAACAAAAAGTATGCAAACAGTTTCCAAGCTTCTACAAAGAATGATAGACATAATGATTATGCAAATCTAGGTTCGGTCAGCCAACATCCCCAAGACTCTAACCACGTGTGTCGCGCTAATAACATTAGTTGTGTGAAGTGCCAACATCCCTAAGGACTCTAACCCCGTAAGTCGCGCATTTCGTATAATGGAAAGATATCAGCTGTATGGAGTGCTGACACCTCCAGCTACTTTAACCCCAGGTATCGAGCGACACATAAAGTAAGGGCACCTACAAAGGTGGGCTCCTCATGTGATGACCCAAAAATCGAAAACACTCATCCTAGGGGGTAATTTAGTAATTTCATAAATCCTAAACAAAATTGGTCCCACTATATAAATTTATTGTAAACCCTAGCCTCCTTTTATGCACACACAAAAAAATTGAGAGAGAAAAAGGAGTGGAGACATGTCCGTGGTGGTGCGAAACCAAGGAGACATCCATTGAAGGTAATCCACCCTCTACACGCTTCTTTTCTTGTCTCATTAAATTTACAAACTTGGGTTTGTTTCAATAATGATGGAAAGCATGTTTTTCCTCCTTTTGATTTTAATGGGTTAAATTTTGGTGGAGAACCCCAAGGGGATGGCGTCGTCGGTACCGCCACCGGCTCCGCCGGTTTAGGGCAGCGGACCCACCCGCCGGAGTAAAGTGGCGGCAGTGGACCGCCGCCACAAAGGGGAGGAGGAGCCTCCACCAGGAGGCCCCCCAATATGAGCACGGGAGGTGGGAGGTCAAAGGGCCATTTTGGTCCCTGGATTCAAAAAAATATAAAATATAATATATATATATATATATATATTATAATAATAAAATATAATAATAAAATAAACTATAACATTTTATATATAATATAATAATATAAGTTATATATAATAGAAATAGATATAATAAAATAAATAGAAACAAAATTTGTGGACTTCGGGACGCACTATCGTACCTCGACGAGGTTCTCGACAACGCGAAACCCGCGGGGACCCACACTAGTGGACCCGAAGCAATTTGCTAATAAATTGGAAATTGAGTAACTTTGAAATGAGGACTGCGAATTAATGCAAATGAGTCTTAAATTTTATAGATTCATGAAACGATTCATATAGAACTTCGCGCGCGCAAGGATCAAGAGTGGATATCGCGATGAGTCGAGGTAAGTGGGAAGCTTCGCTCAAGTATCAAATATGGCATGTTATTAGATAATTAAGATTCATGATTTGAACTCAAGACTTGGGAATGGGTTGCATTATGTTATTGACTTGATTTACTTATCTATGGTTGTATATGTGTTGTACCAAAAAAAATTGGGATTACTTCTCCTGGGCAAGGAGATGGAATTACCTATTCCTGGGTAAGGAGTTGGAATTACCCCTCCTGGCTAAGGAGATAGGGCTAAATTATGAAGGACTTGAGCGGTGGTAAACTTCTCTTGAAAACTCTAAGTGATTTGGGTGCACATATCAGCGACAGCTTGGATGTACATACTATCGGTTCGATGGGACCATTGAGGGGACACAACGGCTATTATGTTCACTAGTGATCTTCATCACCTCGAGAGTAAGGGAATCGGTCACCTGAATCAAGTCAATAACTAGTATGCATTGAATGGACCAATGACTTATAAATATTATTATTATTTATGGTATATCTCTTGTGGGCCCCTATGCATGAATGCTTTAATTTTATTTATGATTTTCAAACCTTTTGCTAGTATGGTTTAAATACATTTTGGAACTTGTCTTAAACGATTAAAATGGATGGTTTACATTTAATTATAGATATGAATCTTATTTCCATGCTTTCTACTAATTGCTTGATGATTTGATTTCAATTCCATGTTAGATTTTGCATCTTTATTAAGTAGTACTTGCGTATTTGATGTTTGAGCGGGTTTTCCACATTTACTGAGCTCCGTTGGTTCTTTTAGCTCACCCCACTTACTCTCCAGGTCCGTCTTCATCAATACCAGCATGGGATAGAGGGAAGGCGATAGCGTAGAGTTTTGCTTATGATGTGAACTTTGCATGCTATTTATATTATCGATATTCAAAACATCTAAACATGGGTTGTATTAAATACTCAATGGGGTATATTCTACACCTCGAGACTTGTTGACTTAGAACCATGGTAGTATACGTTTGCAGTTACTTAGGGATACTTGAACACCTTTGTTTGGAATTATTTGCTTAACATATGGAACCTTTTTAGTTCTAAATTATGCAATCATTGTTTTATATGTACAGTTGTATAGTTCCGCAGGTTGAATTAGGCGTGTCAAGCCGTTACTTGGGCCTAGTTCAGGTATTAGGCTTGGGTAACGGTTTGGGCCGGGCGACCCGACCCTAGGTCGGGGGAAGGTCGTTTCACCTCAAGTCATGCCTATCGAATATTTCATGTTGTAAATTGTACAAACAAGTGTCACACAATAAACATATTGACATAGGTGTGTACATACACCAATAAGATAGTAAAATAAATCATAGCATGCTATTTAAAAAACAATTCAATAGCTCAGAGATCAACAACATTAAGGGAATCCAATCATAGAACAAAGTCAAGACAAGAAATGTCAGGCGACAATTTATTACACGATGATTTTAGCTAAAAAAATCATAGACACGAAAGTATATACAAGGCATGGTATTAAGAATATAGGATCATGAGTAAAACAGTCCAAATGACTAAATATCAACTCAAAATTGGAAATGAAATTAAGAGAATTGCCTCAATAGATTTACTTACATACCACGTAATATATAAGGAAGTACAAAAGATGTGGGCCTTGCCCTTGCACACACTCACCCAATTGAATAAAAAAGCTCAGCCCACATGTACATTAATTTTTTTTTTCATGTATCCATCTACCCATGTACATTAATCAATGACTCAAAGCGCTTGGAGTTTAGTTTAGCCATCTCATAAATACGATATTTATAAAAATATATTCTTATTTGTAGCACCTTTAAGTTTAGAATTTTTTTTTTTTTAAGTTGGCCCCCCTACACTAGGATGCTGGCTTAGTCCCTAAATATCTCCATTAGAAAACTCGACTCAATAGAAATGAAAGAAATTTGATGAGGAGCCAAAGCTAACTAGGGAAACATTAATTAGGAGGTATTTAAATAATTTGAAAAGCACAAATTCCTCTGCTCCATTCGATTCAATGCGGTTGATGACGTGCTTTAAAAAAAAAGAAATTTAAATAGTATACCTCATACTTATTAATAAAGTGATGCCTAATGATTTTGTTGACATGTTAAGATTCAGATCACGTTGGCTCATGTGTAATCAATTACGAATATTATAGTTAATGGCAATTAGCTTAGCCTAACATCTATTTGGATTGTAATAAAAAAAAAAATCTATTTGAGTTATCATTGAATGTTGGCCCAGAGAGGATGATCCATGATATATTACAAATACGTGGACTGAAATAATACTGTTAAAGCATGAACGATCCACACGTAATCTCACTTTATGACAAGCTAACACATGCCCTCTACATGGTTCGAGTTATTTGGAAAAGCATTAGAAGACAAATCATCATCAACAGATTCCTTCCAGTATCAAATTAATTAAAATGCTTAGGGTGCTACAATTATTTATTTTGTGTATCAGATTGAATATTATTAGTAACGATTCAGCTGATGAGGAGATCATGGATTGATGAAATCACATCCTAGTTCACAAGAGAAGAATCAGAAGATCACGAGTCTCATGAGCGATATTTTTAGTTTCAAAAGCACCATTTTTTTATTTTTAGAAACCAAAAGAATCAATTAATTACTAAAATCTTACTCTTTTGTTTATTAATTGTAACCTTTATTTTTCTTTTCTTTTTATTTATTGCTCCATGTTTGACACTCAAGGCAAATGATGACTTCGAACCAACATTCTACTAAGTCCTGTGAAAGTGTAATCAGATCTCTTGTGTTGATTTTTTCTACATAGGAACTCAAATTTGAGACCTCTAATTAATGTTTTTAAATTTATTGATAATTAAAATGCTAAAGCTACCCACTTTTGATATGTACTATAGTTTGTCGCATGTCCTTTGGATCGATACACCTTAATTATTGTGCAAGTAAATATATATCGATGCACAAATCAAGGGACACCATTAAATACCTAATGTAATGAGGTACAAAAACATTTTCCTAAAAAAAGATCTTTCAACAAAAATTTTACAATCCGACAATATGCATCTGTTCATATATACACCCATATGCCTGTATCACTGATTAGTTAAGAACTGATGTCATGGTCAAGAATGTAGTTTTACGAGTAGGATGTGTAGAAGATTCAATTGCTTTATGAATAGAGTTCCAAGAAAATGAAGAACTAGCTAGATAGCTAGTATATGTTCTCCACCGGTCACCACCTCCCCCACAAACTCATCTGCACCTATACATGCATGTATGTTGCCTGTCACCATAATGAGCCAACTTAAAGACCATACTCCAGTACTATCATTACATTTTTGTGGCTCGGCTGTTTTCAATGTTTTCCGGATATTATAACTCATATCTAAGGCCTCGTTTGGTTCATTATTGCCAACTTTTAAGTAAGTTTTCTCACATGAGAGTTACCTCATGGGGAGTTCAAATTTTCATGTTTGATTCAACTTTGAACTTAAAGAGAAGTTGCAAATTTTAAAAATAATAAAAAATAAGAATTAACATATATAAATACCCATAAAAAATAAAACATGGGGCTAATGATAAAAAAATATCCTAGCCTTTACAAATTGTATCAATTATATCCTCACCTTTGGAATTTATAAATTATATCCTAACCTTTTTTATTTACTATCAATTCCATCATCAATTATTATGGACATTTTTTCTTTCATAACATATGCCCACACATGATACTCTTCAACTTTACACCTTTAAAAATTATTCAAATATGCATATTAGAGGCTTAGAGCTCAATATTCATGATAAATATGTATGCATATTATACTCATAGTTGCATATACATATGTCTACACATGCATAATCTAAGGATAGTATTTTTTTTCTTGTCAAATTAAACAACTATGAGTAACCTTCTAATAAGTTTTAGATGTCATTTACATCATATATACATGATTTTCAACTTACTTTGGTGATCTAGAAATTAAATATGAATTAAATTATTGATGTATATATCATTGATTTATTTTTATTTTTTTGTGTTAGTCCTCATACACATAGTTTATACATGAAGCCTAAAATATTTTGATATAAATTGATCAATGTAGATAATCGATCGTGAAAATAAAGTTAGAAGATTATGTGGATTTCAAAGTAAAAATACCCAAATTAATTGAGGATAAAATTGATAATAATTGAAAATGTTATGATATAATTAATTAATTTCAAATATTAGAATATAATTGATACAACTTGTAAAGGTTAAGATATTTTTTTAACATTTGGCCTAAAACATATATTAGAGATGTGATTAATGAATGGTAGTTTTGTCAAATTGTCCTCAGAGAGCTTGGGAATGTGAATTGAGAGATAACTTAGGGAAGTTGGGTTTATAAAACCAACTAAACAAAATTAGTTCAAACTCCCTTGCAAGTTATCTCACTCCCCCAAACTCCACCTCCAACCAAACAAAGCCTAAGTTGAAGTGAGTGATGAGTTTTGATTGATTACATAAAAAACAAGTTTTTTTTTTTTTTAAGAAAGAAACCATCTTGCTACCTCCTTTCACTCGAACTCCCAATCATATAAATAAACACCCATTACCAAACTAGTGAGCCTCCCACTGGTGACCCCATGTATAACTAGCCTTGAGCCGTAGCCAAGGGCGAGTTGTGGGTAACCCCAGTTAAGTAAGGTTAATTTTTAAGTTCAGGGCCAGTTGGTGTAAAAATTAAGAGAATAACTTCTCTATACATCAGCTAGCCCACCCCATTTTTCTATTACTACATCAGCTAACTCATCTTTAATTTATCTTAGCCATCCCAAATATAAATAACGTCTTTTGCAGTTAAATAATGTCTTTTATTACATCAGCTAGTTCAACTTTTTTTTTGGTTTCCCGTCTGGTGTCCGACGCTAACTGTGTCGACTAATACATGCTCAGGCACTGTCAAGCCCCATATGAAAGATGACCCTTCAAACTCAGTTTATTCATTCACGATACTCGAACTCAAAACTTCACTTAAAGAAATCAAGTTCTTTACCACTTGAGCCTACCAAATTATTGGTACGTAGTTCAAATTTAGTTATCAAGTGTTTCTTTTCTCCTGCAGTCTTTCTCTTCGCCAGAGGAAGAATGCTAAATACTTTTACGCATATAAATTTGCTAAACAATTACTAGTATCTTGCAAACAACATCAAAATGGGTCCACGTGCACAAATCTAAGTGCACAATTCAATGGAGAACAATAACTACCTATCATCTTTCAAAAAAAAAAAAAAAACAATAACTACCTATCAAATGTGTGTTGAAAGGTCACCTTTTTTGAGGTAATATCACTAGTTTAGATATACATATATACATATAGTATTTAAAATTTTAGAATCTAATATTTGTAAGCTTGGTGACCTTTTTATTTTGAGAAAAGAGTTTGATGACCTTTTGTTGTTCTAGTAAATATTTTTTTATTGTTTTTCTTAGTAAATTGTTTAGCGATTATTGAAAAGTGGAATTAAATTTGCACAAAAAAATGAAATTAAACAAATTAGTTTAGTGATTTTATAGTGCAACAAGTGGTATTTTTTGGGGGTTGATTTCACCAATGGTCATCCAACTTCACAATTTATAATACTTTGTAACTAAACTTGTATTTGTATCAAATTAATAATTCAACTTTGTAAATGTTTTAGAAAAGTCACTGAAACCATAGTTTAAAAATTAATTTGATAGTTGGACAAATTTGCCCCACCTCTTTTCCCTCTTCCTCTTTTCTGAAAGGATAGTGAGAGTTGGGTATGCGAGGTTTTGGGAAATGACTCAGGTGAGGCAATGGTGCTTAGAGGCGTTGAGGGCGGTGGTACTGCCGTACTGGTAGTGATGAACGGTCGTGACATAGTGCTCCATCACATGGTGATGGTTTGATTTGGAAGTTGGTGTCATCGGATCATATCTGCATCCCATCATGAATGACAAGCCATTCCAAGTCGGTGGAAACAAAAGGTTGAATTGCTTCAAAAAAATGTTAGACCATTATGTGTCATAATTATATTTTATATTTACATAATAATCAAAATATGTAACTTGCGTTTTTAATCAATATTATGTTCATTAAGCTTATTTAATGTTACAAATTTAATAAGAATTTTTGTTTATTGTGAAAGTTGAATGGTTATCCCTCAAGCCTATAAAAATCACTTTTTACCATCAAATAAAGTGACGAATGCGTTGAAGTTCATGAGGGTGATAAGGTGATAAGGTGTTGGTGTCGTGTTTAAGGTATTTCAACTAGATAATCGTTTCTGCAGGTAATCAATGTGAGAGCAATGTTTGACAATATGATCTTCCATACGCTTGATTAAGTGGTCATCCATATCACAACATTTTTCCTTGGATGACACTTGTTGAGATAATGTGCCTCGTTAAAACTTCTTCTAGGAAAAATCATGTAGGAAAAATCTAGCAAAAGAAAAAGAGTACACCGTTCTTATTAATCTTAAGATGGGTATAATATTATTAGGATTGCCTCATTAAAAACCTTAATAGTAAAACCCAGTGGGATAAAACCATTGCTAAGGGAAAAATTGTGTAATATACTAATCAATAACTCCCCTCATGTGACCTTGGGTGAAACTTGTTCAGTTTTTTTGCTTGCAATGTCCTTAAATTTATGCAAGCCAATATCATATGTAAGTCTCTTAAATATTGTAGTTGGTAAGACTTTTGTGAATAAATTAGCAAGATTATCACTCGACCGAATTTGGTTGACGTCGATTTCACCAATCTTCTGAAGCTTATGTGCATAGAAGAATTTTAGTGAAATATGTTTTGTTTTGTCTCTTGTTTTGTATCATTCACTTAATTGCGTGATACATGATGCATTATCTTCATATAATGCGGTTGGAGAATCTTTTATTGTAGATAATCCACATGATTAATTAATATGTTCGATCATGTTTTTCAACCATACACATTTACGACTTGCTTCATGAATTGCAAGTACTTCTAAATTATTGGAAGAAGTAGCAACCATGGTTTGTTTTACTGACTTATATGATACAACGGTATTACCACAAGTGAATACATACCCCATTTGAGAACGGTCCTTATGGAAATTAAAAAAATATCTAACATTAGCATAACCTTGGAGATTTAGTTTTACTCCTCTCAAATAAAACAAACGCATGTCACTTGTTCCTCGAAGATAACGAAAAACGTGTTTAACATCATTTCAATGTCTTCGAGTAGGTGAATTTTTGTATCTAGCAAGTAGTTTGATAGCAAAAGCAATATCAGGTCTTATGCAATTTGCAAGATACATATGTGCATTAATCGCACTTAAATACGGTACCTCCGGACCAAGTAACTCTTCATCACTTTCATGAGGTCGAAATGGATCCATATCCACTTCAAGTGATCTGAAAACCATTGGAGGGCTTAATGGATGTGTCTCGTCCATATAAAATCTTTCAATATTTTTTTAGTATAATTTGATTGATGGACAAGTACTCCACTTGGAAAAAGTTCAATTTGCAAACCAAGACAAAGTTTTATTTTTCTAAGTTGTTTCATCTCGAATTCCTTTTTCAAGTATTCGAATGTTCTAACGATGTAACCGTAGTTTCCTAGTATATTTAAATCGTCAACATATACTACAATAATCATAAATCTTATCGATGATCTTTTAATGAAGACACATGAGCAAAGTAGATTATTTATATATCCTTCTTTAAGTAAATAATCACTAAGACGTTTACACCACTTTCCTCCGGATTTTTTAAATCCATACAATGACCTTTGTAATTTTATAGAATGCATGTTATGATGTTTTGATTTTATTTCTTCAGATATTTCAAATCCTTCAGGGATTTCATATATATCTCACTGTTTAGGGATCCGTATAGATATGTTATAACGACATCTATTAAATGCATATCAAGCCCTTTAGACACTACAAGGCTTATCATGAATCAAAATGTGATTGCATCTATAACAGGAAAGTATTTTTCGTCAGAATCAATGTAAGGTCTTTATGAGAAACCTTAAGTTACAAATCTTATTTTGTACCTTATAATCTCATTTTTTTCCGTTTCTTTTATGTAAAAATATCCATTTATATTCTACTGGCCTTACATCATCTAGCATTTGAACAATCGATCCAAAAACCTTTCGTTTCTTTAATGAGTCTAGCTCTATTTAGATAACCTCTTGCCATTTTTACCAATCAGTTCTTTTTCGACATTCATCCACTACTGATCGTGGTTCTAGATCATAATCATTTTTACAAATTTTAAAGGACACGTAGTAAATATATCATCGGGAAAAATATTATTTCGATCCTAAATCTTACACGAGTTCAAACAATTTATAGATCTCATTATTTCCATTTTTCTCCCTTTTTAAGAGATAATTATTTCTCATCAAGATTTTGACAAATCCTTATCAAAGGATTCTTGTGCTTTCTCATGAGTATTTTGATTTTCATTTATTTTTACTCATGTTTTTCTCTTTCGAGGAAATGTATCCTTTGAATCAACTGGCCTTTCACACTTTAGGTGTTTTGTTGGTTCTTGTGCATTTTGTGTCATAGAGACATCAATTCTTGAATGAGCATTTACAGTTAGAATATGAGATTTTGTCACTCGTTTTGCGTCGGTAAATGCATCAGATAATTGATTTGCAACTTGTTGCAAATGATTTTTGTGTGGATCATAATGTGATAAAGTTGATGAATTCCAAGCAATTTCACGTCATTCCTTTTGAATTGGCTTCTTATCTCCTCCTAATGGTGGGAAAATTAATTCATCAAAGTGACAATCAACAAAACGCGTAGTAAATAAATCCCCTATTAGGAGCTCAAGGTATCTTATAATAGACGACGAGTTGAATCCAACGTAAATCCCAAGTTTTCATTATGGACCTATCTTAGTTCTATTAGGATGTGTTATGGGAACATACGCTACATAACGAAAATTCTTAAGTGTGAGATATTTAGTTATTGACCTTAAATGAGTTGCATGGGGAATGTTCATGGTATATAATAGGCCTAGAACAAATTATAGATGTTGCGTGAATGACTGCTTGTCCTTTAATTGAAGTTGGTAACTTAGTTCTCATGATTAAAGGTCTAGAAATTAATTGAATGCGTTTGATCAGAGCTTCTACCAAACCATTCTGAGTAGCACATGTGGAACATAATGTTCAGTGGTAATTCCTTTAGACATGCAGTAATCTTTAAATGTTTGAGATTGAAATTCTTAAGTATTATTAAGACAAATGGTATTGATTGGGTTGTTAAGGAATTTAATCTTAACTTAATGATTTGGACTAAAAGTCTAGCAAATGCAACATTATGGGTAGAAAATAAACAAACATGTGACCACCTAGTTGACGCATCATGAATATATAAATGGTCCACAGTGAGGATGAATAGGTCCACATATATCTCCTTGAATGCATTCTAAGAAAACTAGGGATTCCATAACAATTTTACTTAGGGATCGTTTAAATATTAATTTACCTTAAGAACAACTAACACAATTATTTTCACTAGCTGAAAGTATTTTACGACTCCTTAAAGGATAGTCATGAAATAAATGTCTTTAGATCATTGATTTTTCTATTTATGACGACATTCATTTTGACATGTCTTATATGAGTGAAATATAATCTAGATGATAAAGCAAGGAATTTCTCTAACACTTCTTTTTTTCCCATTTGAAACCAATGTAATATAGAGGAATGTTCTATTATTTTCGTTTATGGTTTTAATATGACATCTATTTTGTCGAATATCTTTAAAGCTGAGCAAATCTCTTATTGATTTTTCGGAGTATAAGGCATTATCAACATGAATTGTTGTACCCCCATGCAACATAATATTTGTTCTTCCAGATCCATTAATCAAATTATAGATGTCAGGTATTTTTTGAATATTAGCCTTAGCTAATTCAAGTTAGAGAAATATTCTCTCATTTTAAGGATTGTGTGCGAGCATAATTAGCAAAACAAATATCGCTCTTATTTGGTTCATGATTTGAACATATGACTTGGTGATCCATCTAGATAAATAATGTTTGATAAATTAGAAAAAATACATTTCATTTATAATAAGAAATTAGCCCATAGAAATTAGAAAGCATAATAAAAACTAGTGCATAGAATTATAGAAATTAAAAAGCATTACATGTGATTATTAAAAAAATCAAGATTAGTGATGAGTCATTATTTTTTTCCATTTTTCATTGGTTTTTTGCTATGTAAATTAAGCCCAAAGTTGTGTTTTATGGTTCTATATGATTACTTTGGAGATTTACATGGTATTTGAGCACTTGTGGTGATTCGGGTAATATCGGGAAAGAAGTCAAACATCAGTCAAAGTTGAGCTAAACTAGCATCATGCATCTACAAGGGACGGTGCCACTATATACCAGGCGGCGTCTCTCAAGGCATCAGAGCATAATACACACACGATGTCAGAATTATAAGTATGACGTCAGATTGTGAATAGACGAGCTTACTAGCGGCACCAAGACTAAAAATAGAAGTTCAAGATCGAGTTGTTATCCAAGACTTATTATATCCTGCAACGTCGCCACTCGGAGCCATTCCCATATAACCATGGCACCATAGATGGCACCAGATTCGCAAAATGGAATTTTTGCAATTTTAAAAGGTTCTTATTTCCCTAGCTTTCCTATTCTTGTACCCAGGCTCACCTATATAAAAGAGGTACCTCTATGAACAAAAACATATCGTAATTCAAAGTGATTTAGGAGTAGAGCAAAGTAGATTAGCCATGTCTGGCTAGGTTCTTTAATACATAGGTCATGGATTAAGCTCTCTAGCTAATAATAGGTTTATTTTCATGTCTTGTTGAGGTTTTTTTTATAATAATAGTGTTTTGTTTCAGTTCTCTATCTTTACATTATGGTTTTTAACGATGTCTCATTGGTGGTTTATAGTTTGTATGTTCATTGCAAATCTCTAGGCGTAAACCCATTAACATGTTATCAATCAGGTTGAGTATGTGATACCAACCAGGTTGAGAAGTGGCGATCCCTAGAATAAGAAACTTGACACACTTGTTGTTCTAGGTGAATAACATCGACAACTAGGTTAAATCTTGAGAGTGGTTGTCCAAGGTTAGCTAGGGGTAGGTGTTCCCACAGAGCTATTAATGTTGCTCAAGTGCTAAATCTTGAGAGCGGTTGCCCAAGGTTGTACGGTGGAGTAAGAGAAGTATTTAAACAGCGATTTCCCTATCTATCGAGAATAGGGGAACTAGGGTGTTGGCGAACCCAACATCTATAGCCTATCTAGGGAAACTGTTTTAAAACTCATCTTTCAAAACCGACGGTGCAAGACATGGAAACAACATAAGGCTAGATTGGGGATTCCTAGACTTAGCTATGTTCTTATTATTCTAAATTTTCAATTATTTAATTTCTTATTTAGTAAGCCTTTACCATAAAAATCTTTCAAAAATCTGCCCATATTTACTTTTCTATTTGTTGAACTCGGTTTGAGTGAATCCTGTGGATTCGACCATGTGCTTGCCTCTACTACATTCCAATAGGATTGGTAACCTTATACGGGTTATATTTGACACACGCGGCATGTGATCAAATTTTGGTGTCGTTGCTGAGGACTCGGTTCCAAATTAAGTTTAACTTTTCTTTTATTTATGTTGCATCTAATTTAGATCCTTGTATATAGCATATGTTTGCAAGAAACTCAACAATGGCCTTCTACCCCCTAAACTAGGGTCATCGCGATGAATCATATCATTACAATATGACTGGGGTAAGTACATCAAGTTTTAGACATGAATTTTCTAATTGACCTTCTATTGAGCAATAGGGTTATGTGGAAGTATATGGAGCTTGTGCGGATGTCTCTCATCGCACTAATGCTTGTTATTACTACCCGTAATATGAAAATTATCATGAGTGGAGCCATGCATCTCCACAAACCAACTTCTACGAGTTCATGCCAAGTCTACAGATTCCTCAACAAGAAAAACGTTCTCTTAAAGAAATCATGTAAGACTTAGCCTCAATCCATGAATAGTTCCATCAAGACAATCTATGGTATCAATAAAATGTAGAACAACATCGGTAAGTGGTGAGTTCAAGTTTTCAAAATATGGGAACTCTAATTAATCAAATAAGTGCTAGCCTTGATAATTTGATTAATGAAGTAGAATTCCCTATACTCGTACCTTGTGAGAGTATGAGTACAATTACATTGAGAGGTGTTAAGGATGATGAGTATTGGTTTAAATCAGAGGATAAACTTGAGATTTCTCTATCTGAGCTGGACATTATGACAGTAGAAGTTCATGAAGAAGAAGCCAAGAAGAAAATTGAAGTCACTTTAGAAAGGCTAGAGGAGTTAGAAGATGAGAGAAAGGAAGATCAAACTCTTATGTTAGTAAAAACACCCGCTCTACCTCGAATACTAATTGAGCTTGAAACGGGGGTAGAAGAGAAAGGGCATTTGGAAATCTTATGTGCCGATAACACTTTTATGTTAGATGGTCATGATAAAACATAATCTTTTCTAATAAAGGTCCCAGATGAGCCCAAAAACATGAGGAGGGCCACACATATCAAATTACCTAAGACAACAGGGAAGCCGTTTGTTCGCGACTTCTCCAAGTTAGTAGGTGTCATGTGATCTGTCATGACTAGTCGGACCATCGACTCTAAATACCGGCGTTCCTGGGAGGCAGCCCAGATTTTGATTTCGCTTTAATACTTAGTTTAGTTTTAGTTTCATTAGTTTAGTAATCTTATCTCTCAATCTTAACTCACGACTATTTGAAGTATCCCCACAAGGCAAGTCATCTGAACGTCCCATTCAGGTACGTCCCGAACCCTAAATTCCCAATTTTTATTCTTTTCATGGCATCGTGCCCTAGTTGTGTGTTCAAATGTATGGTACCAGGCTAAAACTCACGGCGTCGTAGGGAGGCCCTTGCAAATATATTTTCAGTGACCCACACCATCTGTAACGCCGCGAGAATACACACACGGTGCTACAGAAGGAGCCAAGTGCGTTCTTTTGCACATAACTCCTTCTCACCATTCCGTCTATGGCACCATGTTGACGTCGTACATTAAAACACACAAAGCCAATGTCAGTCTTATATTTAGTGGGTCATTTTCAGAAAACGAAACCCATTGATTTTAAAGCTTCATCCTCTGGACAAGCCCTAGATCTATCTCAAACTCATTCTCAACAAATTCTTGATCTCTCCTATTCATAAATGAGTATCACAGACCGTAACCCTAGCTCAATCCAATAGATTTAGAAATTTGAGAGTTAGTTTGAGCCAACTAGGGTTTATTTGAGATAAAAGTGGATTGTTGAAAAACTTTGGCAAATCGACTGTCACGGATCAGTTGAGCACGGTACCACTAGGCATTAGGCACTAGAAACTCTCCCGGACAAGGTAAATATTCCCTATTTTAGTTTAGCATTGATTTAAAGATGTGATATCAAGGATTAGGTTTGCCTTGAATGGATGGATGTGCATGTGAATTTAGGGACTGACTAAATCGTGTGCTGAGGATTTTGAAATTGATATACTCAAATTTTGTTTAGGTCTTGGTGATTATAATTTTTGGTGAAAATAACATATTATTATGTTGAGAAATTCATATAATAGCAAAGACTAGGGGAGGAGTAAGCATCTTGGCCACGGGTAGCTCGGCAATGCGGAGAGAGCATTGACTTCTAAGGGCCTGGAACCTCCTAGACCATTCATGTCCAAGAAGTTTTTTGACAAGGAGGACAAGTATAAGTATGAGGATGATTTGCGAATAAGCGGGTTTATGGAAGAAAGGGGAATCAATTTGGGTTGGAAGTATGATAAAACGGTGAACAACCTCATTTGGGAAAGGAATCGGCAACTCATTGCTCGAGATTATGTGAGACAAGGAATCCAGGGGTGCTCGGAATTATGTCAAAAACTCTATGCTAATGGTTATTGGAAAGAGGAAGGAGAATCGATAAAGGTATGAGGAGTCATGGTGCACTATGATAAGGATAATATCAATGAATTTTACGACTCATTTATGAACGAGAACTCCAAGTCGAACTACCCCCACCGAATATATGATCACCTCTTTACTGTTTACCCCTAGGTCCGGATCGCCGAATTCTTGCTAATTCCAGGGTTACAGACATGGAAGAGAAATGAGAACAACGTCCGCCTTCAGCTGACCAAGGAGAACTTCTAGAAGGTCTTCAAAATGTGGAATTACTTCATATGCGTCTCTTTCCTCCCAAGCAAGCAAGAGAATGATGTTCACCTCCTATAAGCAAGACTCATGTACGAGATTGTCACATGAGGATACATCTACATTGGCAAAGTCCAACCGAATCCAGGAAACCAGATGACTGGTAGGAGCACGAGATCGCATTTTCCCCTATTGATCACAACATTATGTATAAAAGATGGGGCACCACTCTGGGTTGATAAGATGGATATTAAACCCCAGCCAACCATGGATTTGGCCTTTTTCGGTACATTGGGGGATACTAAGGGTGGATATAAGGACTATGAGAATGAAAGGGAAAAAGAAGAGATACCAACAGCTCGGGAGCAAGAAAAGCAGCTATACAGGACCAATAAGAAATTGATCCAAGTTACAAGCTAAGGGAGTTAACCTCTAACAGGGTAGTCCCCGTTTACGACCATGGTTTTATAGTTGGTTATCATTTGAAGAGCCTACTTTTAATGTTGAGGAACTCACCGGTTCCCCTGTACCACCACCAGTTCCTCCTATGCAACAACATCCACTAACAAGACTTGACTCTCAGAGGCTCAAGGAGTTTTATCATAACTATCAGGTTGACAGGGCTTTATATCATGCTGATAGGGCTCAGTACAAGTAGGATAGGATCCTATCCTAAAGTAATCTCATCTCAGTAGTGCATCATCAGAGGGAGTTAGTGAGACACCAGCGTAGCAGGCATTGATGACCTACTGATAGGACTACCCACTTCCCTATTGTCCATACTATCATTACTGATGATGGTGTGGTGGATTGGAGTACTAGAGAGCGACCTCTTACGCCTTTCTTCGACGAAGCTTCAGAATCAGGCAACGTCAGGATAATGCCAGTAGTTAGGAGAGAAAGAGAGAGATGATTTATCAAACTATCTTTTCATGTTTTCAGTATTTTGAGACAATTTGTTTAAGTTAATTTATTTTGAAGAGATTTTTTATGCATGCCATATTGTGTTAATTTCATACATTATCTATATATTTTCTATCATTAGTGGCCCAACTTAATTTCAAACCTTGAGGACAAGGTTTGGAATAAGTTTAGGGGTATTAGATATGTGGACCGTTAGACATAACAATTGGATGAAGCCTCATAGGTATGAGCTTAATTTTTAGATTTTTAAATTTTTCTTGCAACTTCAAGGGATGGACGGTAATATTATCTCAGTTTCATTCCATTTAGAAATTAATAAAATTGTATGCATTAGAAATTTAGTAGTTTATTTAGTAGAGTCATACCCGTATTTCAAAACTTTGCTTCCGATTGAGGATGAGTAAAGAGTTACTCAAATTGTTTACCTTAAGACTCAGAAAAAGTAAAACACCTTTTATACCTACTTGACAACATAAATAGAGACTTAGAGTAGGAATGAATTGTGTCTTGAGACCAAAGTAAGTAGGTGGTTAAAATTTTTTGTGGGAAAGTTCAAGTCTCTAGGATTTTTAAAACTAGAACAAAACCATTTGGAGCATAATTGTTAATGATTTGAGACTTTTAAGGGGAAGAAGTAGGCATGTTTGTTTTTAACTTCATAAAAGCTTTAATGAAACATGTATTGGAAACTACCTTAATCATAGTAAAGTGATAAGTGCTAACAGGAGTTTTTAAAAATAAAAAATAGAGAGTTCCATAGGTTTCGCAGGAAACGAAGCAAGGAACGTAGTGGTTGGAAAAATAATGAAAAATCGGTATCAGCAGGAAATGGAGCAAGGACCGTACAAAATTATAATAAAAGGGAGAATAAGTCAAAATGGGTAAAAAAAAAGGCGAACGTCTTTATGAAAACTTCTCCGAAAAAATTTAGCTCGAGTACGTAAAAGCTAGATAAAGAGAGTTTTTGCGATGTTTGGTTTCATAATAGCCTATCCTTAAAAACAAGTCATATGGACTCTTTCAAGTGCAAAAATTTAGAAGTGGTGATTAAAAGCCCATTCGAGGAATCCACTCAAATTCATAAAATTTAGAGATCATTTGAACCTACTACTTTAATGGAAAGGCCCAGAAAACTTATTGAGTAGTTAATGGGCGTCGTTTTGAACTAATTTTAGTCTTCAAAAGTTGTTGTCTTGAGAGGTAACCAAGTTTGAGTATTCAAACCAACCCTCCAAAATTCTAAGTCTCTTGTTAATTAGATTAACCAAAATTTAGTCGAAAGAACTCCATTATTTTGAGAATTCAGGTACAAAGTCTTTAGAGTAGAATCACTCAATTTTATCACAATGTATTTAGTCATTGTAGTCAGAGAACCCTTTGCTCGGGATGTGCAAAGTTCTAATTTTGGGGGTATATGATGAGTCATTATTTATGCATTCTTTCATATGAGTTTTGCTATGCAAATCAAGCCCAATGTCGTGTTTTATGATTCTATATGACTACTTTAGAGATTAACAAGGTATTTGCGCATTTGTTCATGATTCGAGTGAAATCGGAAACAAAAGTCACACATCGACCAAAGTTCAGAAGAACTGGCACTGTGCAGTCACAAGGGATAGTGCCACAGTATACCAAACAACGTCACTCAAGTCCTTAAAGTGGAATACACACATGACGTCAGAATTACAAGGACGTCGTCATATTGTGAACAGACGGCGCCACTGACGGCGCCAGGACCAAAAATAGAAGCTCAAGACCAACTTGTTGTCCAAGACTTACTATATCCTGCCACGCCGCCAGTCGACACCGTTCCCACATAACCACGATGCCAGATTCATATAATAGAAGTTTTACAATTTTTAGAAGGTTCCTTATTTCTCGGGCTTTCTATTCTTGTACCCAGGCTCACCTATATAAAGGAGGGACTATATGAAAGAAAACATATTGTAATTCAGAGTGATTTAGGAGTAGAGCAAAGTAGAGTAGTCATGTCCAGCTAGGTTCTTTAAAAACTAGGTTGGGTATGAAGCTCTCTAGCCAGTAGTAGGTTTATTTTCATGTTTTGTTGAGGTTTTCTTTAATAATAGTGTTTTGTTTCAGTTCTATATCTTTATGTTATAGTCTTTAACGATGTCTCAATGGTGGTTTAGAGTTTGTAAGTTCATTGCAAATCTCTAGGCGTAAACTGTAATGTCCCGTTAACTTAAGTAGGTGATTAGCATTAATCCAATTTTTAATTAACCCGAATTAGGCTTGTGGCTAAGCACAGCTTGTCTCGATTAATGTGTATGTGGATTTGCGTGTCGTTTGGTGTGTTGTATGGATTGTATTATTTATTAAGAAAATAATTGAATCAATTGGCCAATAATTGAGTAATTGACAAATTATGAGACGCTCAATACTGTGTGTCGGTCAAAGGTGACACAAATGGGTTGTGGGGTAGCGTGCATGCCCGAGTGTACTTGTTGGTGCACACGACGAAATGATAAACGAATTAATATAGGCATGTATATATATGGTATGTATAAATATATATTGGAAATAATTAATAACTGGTGGGCGCCTAGTGACACACGAGGTCGAGGGTGACAAGTGTGGGACATACAATAGTGTGCACGCCCGAGGGTTGTTGTTGGTGCGTGTGGTGGATTTATAAGCGCGAAATACATAGTTATATATATAAATGAATCCTACAATTTAAATCAAATGAAAATAAACATTGGATTCGTCTCGAGATACGTATTACGCTTGAGTCAATGCGATGAATGGTGTTGATCGTTGGATTTTAAAAGGATTATCAATGCCTCAAGATGCGTGCAACCACATCTCAAGAAAAATCAATGTGTGTGTATGCATGTGTTTAAATTGGTATCACTTTAAGGAGTATCACATTAAATTCATATTTTTTATCGTCCTCGAGATTCGTGCGTGCAAATCTTGAGGAAATGGCATATTTATCCTAAAACAACTTAACCGCCTTATCTAATATGTTTCTACATAGAAGAAAAGTGAAATCAATTGAGATTGAGAGAGAACTCGAAAACCAGGGAGGAGGATTGGAACTGTGAGAAGGAAAGGCGCCAGTGAAGGTGAGTTGTTGTTGGGTTGTTGTTATTGTTGTTGTCGTCAATATAGTTGTTGTATTGGGTTACATTGAAGATGGATTAGGAAGCTCGAACGAATTGCTATGCGGTTCGTCTGAGGAAGGAGACGGCAGGGGAGCTGTCTCCCGTTCCTAAGAGTGCCATAAGGTTGGGCCAAACCCAACCCAGAGCCCAAATGAAAAAAGGAATTCGATCTGCACAATTGAACAAGGGAGGAGACGAAGAAGAAGAGGGGTTTGATCCCCAGAATAAACCGAATCGGGTCATATTCAACTGAATCGGACTAGTCCGGTTCAGGGATCAAACCCTCCTCATAAATAAATAAATAAATAAGATAAAAGGCTGGAAATTAATAAAAATTCCAGATTAATGGAAATAAAATATAAAAAAATCATATTTTTGGGTCCAATCAATAGAAATTATGGATTTTTAAGAAACAAAATTAGGATTATTTCGAGACTTTATACCGAGGTTTTTACCTCGAAAAATGTGAAATGGTCATATCGACCTAAAAAGTGGCAAATCGGTTCCTAATTTAAATGTGAACAGTTTTGGGGTTTAAATCAATAAGTAGTAGACTCAAATTGATGATAATCATTTTAGGTTTTTGGTCAACGGGGAAAGGTCTATGGATTTTTAAGAGTCGTGTAAGTTGGTATAGAGTTAGGAAAGATCGACACATGTAAGTGGGACTTGTATTCTTATCAACTATGCAGTGTAATTAGTATATTTAGTTCATATAGCATTATGGACTGGGAATAGGCAATGTATCGTGACTTGATTGTATTTGTTTTCAAATGTGAAATTCCTCGGAAGTGTCGATAAGGCGGACCGGGACTGAGGGATGTAAAGGTATACCAGGAAATGGATTTCGCCATTTGTCTTAATAAAGGGAAAAGGTTAGCATGGAAATGGATTCCGCGCTTTTATCCTCAGTAGGCTGGAGTTTTACCTTAGCCGTTCACTATCCATTTAGGGTTGGTAGCACAGTCACACTTGAATACACCGACAGAATCACATGATAGCCAACATGAGGGTTCTATGGATCTTATTTTTGGGGTAAGATAATAGTATGGATCTCCAGTTATTAAGATTTGATAACTCAATTACATTTGAATCTGCTAGCGGAACCCCATGTCGGTCAACATGTGAAATCTACAGACGTATTGTTTTGTAAGACGAGAGTATAACTCTAAAATGAGAATCAAAATACAAGTCACGACTATAGTTGCAATTGATCTTTGAACTTGCATTCAATTATGTATTGTTATATCATTTTTAATGCCCAAATAGATATGCTTTGGATTCACTCAATGAATTTGGTTCTTGTGTATGCATTTGTTGTTGTTTGTGATCGAATTGGATTGTCCGTTTTGTTTTCGAGATTTGGTCGCTTCTGGTTTAGTTACAAAGTACTAAATAAGATGGTGTTGTTTGATTGTAGGTGACTGAACATTATGTTGTTTGTTCAGTCATATACAACCAATAAGTAAAAGTATTTTGTATTATAGATATGTAATAGGATTTGTTTGGCCATGTTCTACCAAACGTCGTTGTGTAGCTCGGTCAGTAACCACCGAACTGTGCACTGAAGCTCGGTCACTAGCAACCAAAAAGTAGGTTGCTGCTCGGTAAGTGCCCACTGAACACTCATTTTTAGCTAAAATTGTTATGTGACTCTATATTATTTAATGAATGATTGGTTATTGATTTGAGGTTATATTTGTGTGACTTTCTTATAGGTATGGCTCGTACTAAGATGACTAGCAGTGAAGAGGATACCCATGCCGAAATGGGGGACCATGCTAGCCGGATAGCTCAAACGGCTTCTTATCGAAAATCAAAGGAGTTAGGACAGAAAGCTGATGACCTAGGCCTCAAATGTACAAGGAGGGAACTGTCAATTCATAAGACCCTCGCTCCTCCGGTGGAATCTTCTTCATCAGAGTCAAACGAAGAAGATAGAAAACAAGTTTTCGAGGAAGAAGATTCAACCGAAGAAAAAAGTAAAGAAGAGAATGAAGAAGAAGATGGAGAAAAATGTAAAAGTGAATGAAATGAGCAAGAAGAAGATGAAGAAAAAGAGGACAAAGTAGAAGTATAAGAGGGGTATGTTATTGAAGAAGTGGTCAGAGAAAGGGCTAGTGGCAAGGGAAAGGCCAAGGATGGAACATCAGGCCAAAAAGCAGTCCAAGAGCCAGCTGATGACTGTTCAACACCTTTTCCTGGTGGGCCAATAAATCAGACAGTATTGAAGAGTTTCAACTATCACGTCGCCACAGCCATATGGAACAACAAGGTATTTAAGTTTTAAATTTTTAATATAAATGAACCCTATTATGAGTTTTTTCAATAATTTCATTAGTTTCTAATCATATATTTAGATGATAACACAATGTGGCTAGAAATGAGTAGTTGCATAAGGAGAGTATGATCAAATGTATTTGGTATATCTAAAGGCTTGAGACCACCAAAGAAGGAAACATGGTGGTGGAACAAGGATGTTTAACGAGCAATTAAGACTAAAAGAGAGATGTATAGGAAAATACCTAAGTGCCGAGACGAAGATGTGTGCAATCAATATAGAGAAGCTAAAAAATCGCTAAAAAAGTACAACCTAAAACAAATTTCATGGAAGATCTATATACAATGTTAGGCTAATAGAGATGGCGAAAAATATATTTATAGGCTAGCTAAATTAAGAGATAAAAAGAAACAAGACCTAAGTCATGTAAGATGTATTAAGGGCGAAAGTCAAAATGTTTTAATGCGCGAAGATGATATTAGGGAGAGATGGAGAAGTTACTTCGATAATTTATTTAATGATGGCCAAGTTGATATTATAGTAGATGAAAACCCGCACCAAGAAAGAAATGTAAACTATACACACAATATTAGAATTATAGATCCTAAAGAGGCATTGAAAATTATGAAAATAGGGAAAGCATGTGGCCCATACGAAATACCCATAGAGATTAAAAATACTTAGGAAAAATTGGATTGACTTGGTTAACGAAACTTTTCAACAAAATTTTAAAATCAAAACGGATGCCAATGGATGGGAGAAGAATCACGCTTGTGTCAATCTTCAAAAACAAATGAGACATTCAAAGTTGTTCAAACTACCGAGGAATTAAACTTATGAGTCACACTATGAAACTTTGGGAGAGGATAATTGACAATAGGCTAAGGAGAGAAACAACAATATCAGATAACCAATTTGGCTTCATGCTTGGGAGGTCAACTATGGAGGCGATTTTTCGTGTAAGAAAATTGTTGAAAAAAATATAGAAAAAAAATCTCTATATGGTATTTGTAGATCTAGAAAAAGCATATGATAGGGCTCCCAAAGATATTCTTTAGTGGGTTCTAGAAAGAAAATGAGTACATGCTAGATACATAGACACTATTAAGGATATGTATGATGGAGTAGTAATGAGTATAAAGACATTTGAAGGAGCTACAAAATAATTTTTTATTACAATAGGACTACGTCAAGGATTGGCTTTAAGCCTATATCTCTTTACTTTTGTTATGGATGAACTATCTAGGCATATTCGAGAGGATATACCATGGTGTATGTTATTTCCAGATGATATTGTCTTAGTTGATGAAACAAAAAATGGAGTGAATAGGAAATTAGAACTTTGGAGGAATACATTAGAATCTAAAGGCTTTAAGTTGAGTAGGACAAAGATCGAATACATGCACTATGAGTTTACAAATACTAGACACGAGGTGATGGAGCGGTAAAATTAGGGGACGTAGAAGTTCCTAAGGTGAACCACTTTAGATACCTAGGATCAATCATACAAAATGATGTTAATATTGGGAATGATGTCACACATAGAATTCAAGCTGGATGGAAAAAATGGCAGAGTGCAACAGGGGTGATTTGTGATCGAAATATTCCTACTAAGTTAAAGAGAAAATTTTATAGGACCGCAATTAAGCCAGCTATGCTCTATAAAAGTGAATGTTGGGCGGTAAAGCAACAACAATTACATAAAATGAACGTAGCAGAAATGAGGATGCTTAGGTGAATGTGTGGTAAAACTTATAAAGATAGAATAAGAAATATAGAAATTCAAAGACAAATAGAAGTTGCACCAATTGACACAATAATTAGGGAAGTGCATCTGCGGTGGTTTGGTCACCTGCAAAGACGGCCTACAAATGTCCTCGCTAGAAAACTTGACTCAATAAAAATTGTAGAAATTCGACGAGGTAGAGGTAGATCAAAGTTAACATTGGATGCATTAATTAGGAGGAATTTGAATGGTTTGGAAACTACACCATCAATTGCACTTAATCGAGCACGATGGAAAAGTTTGATCCATGTAGCCAACCTCAATTAATTTGAGACTGAGGCTATTGTTCTTGTTGTTCTAATCTTATATTTTTTGATATTTCAATAGCGGCCCTTGCTTAGATGCATTAATCAAGGTGCTCAGTTGGCAAGCAGAGGTTTGCTGAAGTGTCACCGAGATGCATTTGGACTTCACAGGATCATTCAAGCATCTGGGTTGAGTGCACTCAGCAAGTGCTCATATGGAAAGGCACACAAGATGTTGATATCTGCCTTTGTAGAGAGATGGCGGCTGGAGACCTACATTTTTCACCTTCCCTTCGATGAAATGTTGATCACACTGGAGGACATCAGCAAGCTGTTGCAAATAAATCTGATGAAAAAGATTGTTGATTGTGATGCCATTTCCACAATCGAGCCAATCAAGTTGGTGTTTAGGGCTCTTGGTGTGCCTGATGCTGAGGCAGAGAAGCAGCTGAATAAGGATATGAAAGTAAACAAATCATGGCTAAAGGCACAATAGGGTTGGAAACCAAAGCCATCGAAGAAAGGCAATAAGAAGACGTAAAATTTTCCTTTGGTTGAGTGCACAGCCCGAGCCTACTTCTGGTACATGTTGGGATGCACCTTGTTCGTCGGGGACGAAAATGACGGTTCACCTTCTACAGTGGCTAGAAGATTTAGATAAGATTAGAAGGTATGCATGGGGTGTTGTAACTCTAACCCATTTGTACCGACAACTTGGGGTGGCTACTTGGGTGGATGTTTGTTAGATTGCGAGATATCTGACGTTGCTTGATGTATGTTTCGTATCTGCTAAGTTTTTAAGGTGCATAGAGTTTTGTATCTTTTACTTTTAATGACTTCCTTTTGTTATTCCTTTGCAAGGATGGGTGTACAACTACTTTGATCTTCATGAAGTGCATAAGAACACAGGGTATGTTGACACCCTCCCACGTGTCAATAGGTGGGTCGTAAAGAAATAGTATAGGCTAAATATATACCATCTTTTAAGGCTCTGCTTAACACTCAATAATGCCCGATCTAATAAGGTATGTGTGGTATCTTGAATTGTTAAGGATTCTTGTGACTTTGTTAACTTCTAAATGAGTTTGTTTATGTATTGTTTAGCTAGGTTACATGAACCTTTACTTGAGTATCCGGATGGACGAGGATATTCTATCAAGTATATTGGGATTGTTGAGCCATATCACCCTGATAGGTTTTTGCGACAGCTTGGTCATGTGCAGCGCATTCCCTCACCTCCATACAATCCTACTCGAGCACAACGAGAAAGATGGCGGCCAGTTACGTGGTCAAGTACAATTTTCAAGACAAGATTAAGAAGAGGTGGTAAGATCACGTATAGTCCGCTAGATTAAAAGGACAGTGTGTGATAGTCCCATGGGCTGGGACCGAGGGTTACATCGAGTGGTTCAACGACATCTCACACCCAATCTTTCAAAATCCTACGGGAAGTATTGTCGGCAACTAAGAAGATGATGACATATATGATGTGAGTTGTCTATTGGTTTTTCAGGATTTAAACTTATTTTCTCTTATAAGTTAGAACTTAAATCATAATAATAACTTTGGGCTCATTCATTTTGTGTTGTTTGTGTAGCGAGTATGACGAGTTGTAGATGTCGTGACGGCATGAAAGGCGTTGCCGCCGGGTCAAAAAGATAGGGCATTCACAGTGAAGATGGCGGACGAGATGCTAAAGCACCTCATGATCATTGGTGCTCCTACTCTGTCTAGCACAACCTTATCTGGTGCCACCTAGTCCCAACGTGCAAGAAAACCGACAGAAATGTGGTCCTTCAAAGCGCAAGAGAAAGGCGTTGGCCACTTCCTAATGCTTAAGCAAGAAAAATAAGAACTGAATTGTCTATTGTGAAATGTGTCTTGACTTATTTTCTTGAATTGTTGAGAATTGATTCTTTTAACCAAAACTTGTGAGTTGAATTAGATGAATGAATACTTTTGTATAGTTTTCATGAAATGTTTTATTCAATTGTGTATAATTGATTCAATAGGGGATTGCCTTATGAATTGAAATTGATGAATGTTTACTTTGGATTACTTTTGATGTATTGGTTGAGTGTGGTGTGTTTATTGATTTGGAGTTGATCCAACTTGGGTCTTTTGTATGAAAACTAGGTCGTTCGATCATGCAGGACCGAGTGAACATTGATTGTTCGGTCCTGCATGACCGACTAGTGTTATAGACGTTTGGTAATGCACAACTGAACAAAATGGGCAGTAATGTGAATTGTTCGATCAGTTGTATATTACCAAACAAAAAGCTAATGTTCAAGTAATACAAAACTGCACAATTGGTGTTCACTCGGTATCACACGACCGATTGAAATGTAGACTAAATATATATGCTTTTAAGTCGGTCATACACGACTGAGTGAACATATTTTGTATGATTATTCACGACCGAATAGATATCATTTGTTCGGTCGTGTATGACTGAACTAGAGGTAAATTCTTTGTATTCAGTTTGTTCAGTGAGAACTAATCGGCCAAGCGTGGATAAGTCGGTCATGCATTGCCGAATAGACAGGCATAGATCGGTTGGTAATGACCGACCTATATGTATTTAATACTCATTTCAGGCCGAATTAATGAATGGTAATAAAAAATGACATCATTAATAGTAATCCACTTAAGTATATAATATCATTCATACATGTGTTATAAAACGAGAAAATGTCATCCAACTATATGTCATGTAACGGTGTACAAAAAATGACCGTTACATCGAGATTACAAATATTGTTGTGTAAGTGATGTACAAAAAAGGAATGTCTACTTACAAAAAAGGCCTTCACACACTTCTATTAACTATATATGTACAATCAAAGTGTGTCCAAGTCAATGGTAATAAGAGTCCCATCTTGAGAATTAACAGGTGTCGGTGGAACTTTCCAATTCAACTGCTCAACTCATAGTAACACCTTCGGTTGTATATTTTTTGGCCAACTTGGATATAGTTGAGTAAAAGGGGCATCCGCCTTGAATAACACCTATAAAGATATATGAACCGACAAACCAAGAGTGATGACTAAACAAGTATAAATAGGAATACAAATAATTGATGACCTTACCCTCACAAAATGGTTGTTATTAATGTGTGTCATCCCAATAACAACAATGTTACTCTGCTAATCTGGTGGTTCGTCCCTAAGTGGAATGAAATAGAGACACTAGAATGACACGGTAAGATGTAGCAATCACAAGACCCAATTTAGGCATAAATATCCACTTTTCAAATGGAGGATCCTTAGTATCATCGTAGTGTTGCACGGATAGTAGAATGGTCTCATAGTGATCCCCGCTGAAGATTATGCGCCAAAGATTTTGTTGGTCATGAAGCTCCCAATACATATCAATTCGGATTTGATTACATGCATCGCCTTCGCTTTGTCCAAGACCAACTGCAACGATACGGTATCCACAACTACCATCTCCCCTAACATTACCAACCCTCTCAATGTGATGAAGCCAGTCTTCGGGGGCTACACCGTAATAACCATCCCTACACATACCATGCATTAATGTACGCATTATATGAACCTTGTGTGACACTTAATGAGTAACTTTCTTTGGTATCATCTCTAGATGAAAGACATGCTCAAAGTGAGATGGATTTCTCTTCGTAGTTGCCTCATCCTTCTCAGCCTCCTTCTCGACCTTATTTGCCTTCCTTTTCTTTTCATTCCCCGCTTGTGACAATTTTCCTATTGTCTTAACTTTCTCCCTTGTGAAAACTAAAGACACGGACGAGGGACAAATAATCTCTCGAATTTGTTGCATAATCTTCATGTGCATATCCTCAGTTTCGACACTTTGAAACCTCTCAATCACCCTTTGAATTTTTGCTCTAAAATTGTACCCTGTCAGATTCACTACTTAATCGGGATTCATGCTCAACTTTTGCCATATGTGGATATCGTCAAGTAGCATTAATGAACCTGCCAAGTGATGAGTTGCAAGTTCATAGGCACAAGGAAGTTCAAATGTCCTGAGCAAAACACAACGATATCTCATTGGATCGGTCCCAACATTTTCTGCGATTTTCAACTCTTTCCGAATTTTATCCAAAACAGCTTGTGAACAAAACCATACGATACTAGTTATCGACAAATCCGTGTTGCACTACATTCAAACGCATTAATCTTTGTATGATGGCCAACAACCAAACTATGAATTATCCGCCACAAATACTCGAACGTTCCTTGTGAATGTCCAAGATGATTTTTTCTGGCACTATGTGCACTTTCAACTCGGTCGATTGTAGTATGTCCAAGATGCAAAGATTGGTCTGTCCATGTCAACAAAGCATTATTTGTAATCCATCACCCATGTATCTATCAAATAATCAAGAAATCCATATAGACAAGCATAATCGGTGGTCAAACTCGACATCCTTGTGTTGAACATACTTTCTGAAATGGCATTCCACCTAAACAAACAAACAAACAACAACATAGCCTCAGTCTCAAATTAATTTGGTTCAGCAACATTGATCAAACTATTCCATTATGCTCGATTAAGTGCAATTGATGGTGAGCTTTCCAAACCATTCAAATCCCTCCTAATAATGCATCATACGTTAACTTTGGTCTACCCCTACCTCGCCAAATTTCTACAGTTTCTATTGAGTCAAGTTTTCTAGTGGGGGCATTTGTAGGCCGTCTTTGTAGGTGACCAAACCACCTCAACCGCTCTTCCCTAATCTTTGTATCAATTTGTGCTACTCCTACTTGTCTTTGAATTTTTATATTTCTTATTCTATCTTTACGAGTTTTACCACACAACCATCTAACCGTCCTCATTTCTGATACGTTTATTTTATGCAATTGTTGTTGTTTTACCGCCCAACATTCACTTCCATAGAGCATAGCTAGCATAATTGTGGTCCTACAAAATTTTCCTTTTAACTTACTAGGAACATTTCGATCACAAATCACACATATTGCACACCGCCATTTCTTCGATCCAGCTTAAATTTTATGTATGACATCATTCTCAATATTATCATCATTTTGTATGATTGATCCTAAGTATCTAAAGTGGTTCACCTTATGAACTTCTACTTCCCCTAATTTTATCACTCTATTATCTCGATGTCTAGTGCTTCTAAACTCACAGTGCATGCATTCGGTTTCATCCTACTCAACTTAAAGCCTTTAGATTCTAATGTATTCCTCTAGAGTTTGAATTTCCTATTCACTTCATCTTTTGTTTCATCCACTAAGACAATATCATCTACAAATAACATACATCATGGTATATCATTTTGAATATGCCTAGTTAGTTCATCTATAACTAAAGTAAATGGATATGGGCTTAAAGTCGATCCTTGTTATAGTCCTACCGTAATAAGAAATTCTTTTGTAGCTCCTCCAAATGTCTTTATATTCGTTACTACTCCATCATACATATCCTTAATATTGTGTATGTATCTAGCATGCACTCCTTTTCTTTCTAGAACCCACCAAATAACATCTCTAGGTATCATATCATATGTTTTTTTCTAAATCTACGAATACCATATGAAGATCTTTTTTCATTTCTCTATATTTTTCTAACAATCGTCTTACAAGGAAAATCGCCTCCATAGTTGACCTCCCAGGCATGAAACCAAATTGGTTCTCTGATATTGTTGTTTCTCTCCTTAGCCTATTGTCAATTATCCTCTCCCAAAGTTTCATAGTGTGACTCATAAGTTTAATTCCCCGGTAGTTTGAGCAACTTTGAATGTCTCTTTTGTTTTTGAAGATTGGCACAAGCGTGCTTCTTCTCCAATCCATTGGCATCCGTTTTGATTTTAAAATTTTATTGAAAAGTTTTGTTAACCAAGTCAATCCAATTTCTCCTAAGCATTTCCAAACCTCTATGGGTATTTCATCTGGGCCACATGCTTTCCCTATTTTCATTATTTTCAATGTCTCTTTAACTTCTAGAATTCTAATATTGCGTGTATAGTTTACATTTCTTTCTCGGTTAATATCAACTTGACCATCTTTAAATAAACTATCGAAGTATCTTATCCATCTCTCATTAATATCATCCTCACGCGTTAAAACATTTTGATTTTTGTCCTTAATACATCTTACATGACTTAGGTCTTGTTTCTTTTTATCTCTTAATTTGGCTAGCCTATATATATTTCTCGTCATCTCTATTACCTGACCTTGTATATAGATCTTCCATGAAATTTGTTTTAGCTTGACTAACTACTTTTTTAGCTTGTTTTCTAGTTTATCTATATTGATTGTATGCATCTTCATCTTGACACTTAGATATTTTCTTATACATATCTCTTTTAGTCTTAATTGTTCGTTATACATCCGCGTTCCACCACCATATTTCCTTCTTTGGTGGTCCTAAGCCTTTAGATATACCTAATATGTTTGATATCACTCTCCTTATGCAACTACTCACTTCTAGTCACATTGTATTAGCATCTAAGTCAAAATTCCAAAAAATCTCCTTTAGTAGTTTTTCTCTTATCTCTACTTGTTTACTATTTTTTAGGTTTCACCACTTTATTCTAGGGTCGCTAACTCTTTTATTCATATTATGTCGTCGTTTTAGCCTAATATCAAGTACTACTAACTTACGTTAGGTAGTAAGCACTTCACCAGGTATTACTTTGCAGTCTCTACATATTTTTCTATCTATTTTTCTTATTAAAAGAAGTCTATTTGACTCTTGTTATGACCACTACTAAAAATAATTTTATGCGACTCCCTCTTCCTAAAACTAGTATTTGCTAAGACGAAATCGTATGCTGAAGCAAATTCTAAGATTGATTCTCCTTCTTAGAAATGGCATTCCACCTACTTTGGAAAAATTTGAAGTATTCATTCCGTGCAAAAAATTTCTTCATGTTCGATGTCAAACCTCGATTAATGTGTTAAATGCAAAGAAGGTGGGTCGACATGGGAAAGACTGACTCAATTGCTTTCATCAATCCTAACTCCCTATCAGTTACAATCACATTCGGTTTAACCCAAACATTCATGAGATTATTAAGATCTCCAACACCGAAATGTAGTTTTTTTTCGCTTCTCTTGATATAAATGCAAACCCAACAGCGACCATGAGCTTAGTTAACGTCATACTGATGATCTCAAAAACTGGCATGCGATAATTATTGGCCTTGTACGTGCAATCCATAATCAAAACCAAAGGGAAACATCGTAGTAAATTGAGAGAGTCGGGATGAGGCCAAAAAAAGTATTGTCACAACATCGGTTTCGGCGTGTTTTCTATGCCACGAGAGATAATCATGTGTGTCCAGAAAATGCATGAATTGTTGCATTTGTGATCTCCCTCCAGCCTCGGCCAACCTTTGTTTTTGCCTTGCGTTGTATATCGTGCACAAGATTGATGAATTATCTTCATCCCTTTTCTTTAACGTGTTAAAAATCTCTCGGGGTTTGATGTTTCCGTGCATCATCTGTACGACCACAACATGCTCTTCCGAAACTAACCGACCGACGTATGAGTGTCCCTCTTTATAACAATCAATTTCGTGGTTATGCTGCTCACACATCACTGTCGCGTGCCACAAAGGGTCTTTATGTTCCTTTAAGTTTATTGCAAATGGACAACCACATTTTTAGTGCTAGATTTTCTCCTTGATGTCCCTTTCAAAACCTTATTTTGTCATCTATCACAATTTTTTTCTTAACAATTATTCTTCTTTAAAGGCTTTTATTTTTCTAATTTTTTGGGTGTCACCCCTATAAGTACTAAACCTCTCGCACGCCATGTTGACTTTACCCCGATGACAATCATCACCTCTGCATCGGAGTTTTTTGTGACAATAACGAAATTTTTATTGGACCCCCGACTTTGAACTCATTTGATCGACTCATCCCTACATAAAAATGGGGTGTTGGGGATGAAGTCATTAGTGTAGTCCACAAAGCCAAAAGAAGATAAATTCCCTGCAAAATGGTAAATCACATCACAATTGACCTTCAATCAGTAACCACACAAAAACAATTAAATTGTATGGTTCAGTCAGATACAACGGAACAAAATCTTTATGTTCGGTCACACGTCACCAAGTGACACCTATTTGGTCGGTCGCTCGAGACCGAAAAGTAGGCATTTGCTTGGTCCTGTGTGACCAATCAATATGGCGAGCAACATGAAAGGAAATATACAAAAAATGATTAAAATGAAGGAATAATGAAAAGATACCTCTCCATCTTGCACATCTACACCCCTTGGCGTTCATTGTGACAGCCCCAACCTTACGAATTGGGCACCTCTCGGCACTAGGCCTACATTAACCCCCGGTAAACCAGTTCGGAGTTAATAAAGGCCTAGTCAGCCTCACAAATCGGTCTTCAGTACCTAATAGTCCACACAACAAAGTATATACATATATATGAAATCATATGCAACGGAGTTTAAATGCGGTGAAAACGTGATAACAAATAAAACACACAACGAATTCTAGGTGTGGAAGCTAGTATGTGGAAACCCCATACAACATATACAATGTACAAATCATAGTGACGTGGGGAAATACACGTATCTCTCAACCCGAATACCCATTTATAAAATATAATACATGTGATATAGATACACCAAATAACCTACGTATGTCGCACATCAATGTTCTCGAGCTCGAAGATTATTCCTGCAATTGTCACCAAAAGCGGAGACAATTCCAGTGAGTAAATCCAGAAAAAGTTCAACAGTAATTCAGATCAAATAATAAATAAGTCTATAAATCATGCAGGAAAGAAAACGAAACTGAAAAGAACAATAAAGCGCATGATAAACATAAATGGTTAACGATAGAGACCAAGTGACCCGAAAGCAAAGGATAGGCGCCTAAGTGGTCGTGACACTCTACACGTGGGCTCAAAGCCGCTTAAAACATATAAGTGTCAAATACTAGTACGGCGGGACCAAGTCCACTTCAACTGCACCAAATTCGTTCGGCACTACCGGCTCACTTGAGCCTTAGCCCGAGAAAACATTCCAAAGGGAGCCACAGTCACACCTGGATGCTCAATCGCAATGGAATCCTTGAAGTCCTGTGAGGAGCCACGACACGTGGCGGATACTCACTCAGAGGATTCAGTCTCGTCTAGGAGCCACGAGCGCGACTCAGATGCTCAACTCATGAGTGAACAATGACTCAACTCGACCACTTAGACCCTAGGTCACTCGGTAGGGAAGTAGAGTCCAACAATAGATATCATTTTCATCAAAATATGCAAGAAAGGGAAAAGAAATTAATATTGAATTTCTCACTGGTTTACTTACAATACAATCGCATAAATCTTCATGTCCAATTGATTATTTGAATAGCCTAGTTTAGTCATTATTGCGTATCTACAAACATACATAGTATAGCAAGGTTGTTTTAGGGACCATTTGCTAAATAGAGACCTTGTGTAGCTCAAATGAACTAATTCATCAATTAGTTCTATTAAAGACTTAAGTCATTACATAAAGGGCTTAACATATTAAGACAATGTTATATTAGTTTCATTCTTGCACTTAATGAATATAAGTCTAGGAACTCAAGTTTATAAAACTTTTGTTCAAGTAATTTAGACAAAAAAATGCAATTGTCTAAACATTTGGTTCGATACTTTAAATCTATTTAAAGGTGTTGAGTTTCTTAGATTCATCAAAACATCAAACATAAGTTCAATAAGTTGTGTTCATTTTCAAGAAATTAGCTTAAAGTTCCTTCTTTTTGTCAATCTTGCTTCTAAGTTCGGAAGAGACTTAAGCAACACAATACTTTTCATCCCATCCATGAATTACAAATTTTAGGTTCGAGTTTAATGGTTTAGCCCTTTTTTAAGGCATTTTGTTAAACACATTATATGCAAGAAAAAGAGTTTTACTCAACTCACTTCAAAATTTGCTCAAATCACTTCGAAGCTCAAAATCCATGAAAATCATATTCGAATGCTTATCAAGACCCAAATTCCATAACAAATAAGTCGAATGCGGCAATAATAAAAATCCATAATTCATAGCTTCAACCAAACTTGAATTAAAAAGATTTACAATCTTGTCGAGCTCAATTTGAATTTCCAAACTTTAGAAAAAAGAACAAAATTCTCATACAAGCATTTTATCAAACATCGAGAGTGCATTCATTTCCAAAAATATTTACAAAACTTAGAAGAACATAAGAAGCTCTCTTTAAGGCATTTCAAAATGATTTAACCAAAGCCAATGCAAACTAGTCACAATCATTTCAAGACTCCAAAACCATGCCAATAACACTCGATTAATCAAATCATATAAACCAAACTAAAAAAAAGTCCACAAGGCTTAAAATCCTTACTTTTCCATGCATTTTGTTTAAAAGAGCAAGTAAATATCTCTTTTGATAATTTCATTAAATACATGGGGTGCAAGAACAAGGGTTTCCTAAACTTAACTCAATTTAGTCTTAAGTTAGTAAAATCAACTTACAGGGGTGTATTCAATTGAGATTTTAATAGACTTTTGATTGCTTTTATAAGTGAATGACTTTTATGAAGTTTTATATTTTGGTAGACTTTTTAAGACTTTGATAAACTTTTATGTAGACTTCATTATGATGACTTTTATCAACATTTAAGATTTTTAGTGACTTTTGTGAACTTCTTAAACATGATTTTGATGATACTAATAGATTATTGTGATTTTTAAAATGAAACAAATATTTTGCACTTTATTATAAAAAAATAATTATATTTTTTTCTTAAGAACTATTACTAATTTTTTAAAAAGTATTTTTGTATTTTAGTAAAAAAAACATATTGACATATTAATGAATTACTCTCAAGGTAGTAGCATAACAAATAAGTCAATAAATATCAACATAATAAATAGGTAAATAAATCATCCTTTAGTGGTAGTAAAGAATCAAGTAAGATCATTGGAAATATATATATATTTTTTTAGAAAATATCATTGGAAATATTAGTTTAAAAATTTTGCACTTTATTTTTTTGTTTGACTTAAGCAAAAAAAGTATATTTTTTCGTTAATAATGATAGTTTAAATTCTAAAAAATGCACTTCTTGCATTTTAAAAAAATTATACAATTATTTTCTTCAAAAATAATAATACTACACTTTTTGAGATTATAATAATACACTAAATAAACGAAACTTCTTTGTCAAAAAAAAAAAACTATCAAAAATGTATAGTGATGCAAGAATGAGATTTTGTTAATAATGACATCAATCCATTTTCATCAACATAGATATTAGAGTATAATGGGTGAGCAATGAAATCCAAGAGTTGTGGAGTGATTCGAGAAGTTGACAAAAACAATTGATAAGAAAAAGACCTCTTGTGAACAATGAAGTCCTTATTGAAAAATGTAATCAACAAAAATTAGAAGTCTCTAAATGTTTTTGGGTTGAGGTGAGGAGAAGTTGAAGACTTCTTTATTTGTATTTTTATACAAAAAGTCTACAAAAGTCAAGATTTGTAACCAATCTACAAAAGTCACCAAAAAATTAAATACACCTTACTTTTATGAACTCTCTAAAAGTTTAAATCGAATACCCCAAAACTTTTATAGACTTTATAAAAGTCTATAAAAGTCCACATTGAATGCACCTTACTTTTATAAACTCTTTAAAAGTTTTAAATGAATACACCTTAACTTTTTTAGTCATTAAAAGTAACTAAAAGTTTATTAAAATCTCAATTGAATACACCCCTGTTAAAATCATTCCTAAAATCAAACAAGAAATAACCCTTCTAATTAAATCACTTTAAATTCATCAACAACTATGATTTTTTAGATTTGACTTTGATTTAAATTTTAGATGTGGTTTAGAGTCTCACAATGACCTTCAATGGAGTTTCCCAACTCCAATACTCTTTTGAGATCACAATCTAACAAGGAATCTCTCTCTCTCTTTTTCCTTTCTTCTTTTCCTCCTCGTTGCGAGCAACCGCCGCACCGTCACGCCACGCCGTTCGCTGCGCCGATGCCGCTGATCTCTCTGTGGTTCGCTGTCGCTGCTGGCCGTCCGCGTCAAAAGCTCCCCGAAGCCGCTGCCCTCACCGGCTCGCTGTCCCGCCGGTCCGTCCGCACAGCCTGAGTCGTCCGCCTGCTGGAGCACCTCCGTTGCCGGTTGTCCACACCAGCAGCGCCATCCATCCGCGATCCCTCCATGGGCGCCTCCTTCGTCCTTGTGCGTTGTGTGTATGTAGATATGTATGTATATTTTATTTTTCCTTTTCTTGAGAATTATCTCATCTTTCCATTTATTTCTCAATTGAAGCAACACTAAGGATCTAGGGTTGATATCACTCACTTATGGCTAGATGTAAGGGTTGAGACTTATTCCGGTCACTTTGTGACCCCAAATTGACACGCCTAGCACACATAACCTTTGTCTTGACCCCACTTAGCCAATTTTCAATAAATTCATAGTCTAAGTCTCGTCATCGCGAGAATTTGATTTAATTAGCCCCAAACCATTCGCGATATTATATACTACACATAGTAGCACGCCAAACATAATTAAAATTAATTTATGTTTCTTTTATAGATGTTCAATCATTTTGAAATCACCGCGACTCTCGGTCGGGTATTAACTATTAGTAATTCGAGATTATCGATTTATCATCAAATTAAAGATACGGGTCGTTACATTCATCCTCCATTTTTTAAGGTCAAGAGACACAAAACAGCAACGAACAATTCACTACAACACAATATATTATACAACCCTACTAAAACACACCAAAAACACTTCCAAAACATCAATTTCCATCAAAAAACATGAAAATTTTGACTCTTACGATGGTAGTGACCTCCAAAATACAAGTTCGTGTCGCCGGTGGTAAGAGGGGATCATTAGAGACTAAGGTTAGTTCTTGTGGGGTGCGTAAAAGTAGGAGAGATTAAGGGCATGTGAGTCATTTTGGGAGTTGAGATGGGTAAATAGGTCATTTCATTTAGGGGCAAATCTGAAAATGATGTGCAAATATTTTAGTGGGTTGCCCTTAGCTTTTAGTGGGGTGCACATAGCCGACGCCTTTTTGAGTTTTTTTTTTTTTTTTTAAAACGAGTAATCTTTTTTAGTTTTAAAAAATTTAAGTAAATTTAATTTAAAAAGATTGAGTAAATCTTGTGGCAAGCACGCCAGCATCACATCAGGGCCAATTTAATTTTTTTTAGTTTTAAAAATAATTTTGACATTATTATAAAAATAATAATAATAATTTTGACATTTGTTTTTTAAAAGAATTTACTAAATTTGATGTCATTGCCACGTTAGTGCCAATTCATTACCACGTCAATATTAATTAACAACCATTTAACGGAAGATTGATGGAATGACCATGAATGAAAATTTTAAAAAGTTTGATTACCATTTAAAAAAAAATTGTGACTAAAATGATAGATAAATAAAGTTTTATGACTATGAATGAGATTGACCCTAAAAGACATGTTATAGCCCCCCTAGGGCTACTGATTAACGAGATTGAGGATCTCATATCGGATCTAACATGAGATCAATTTAGTTTCACAAACAGGAAAGACAATTATGTTGCTCATAGCCTTGCCCAGTTAGCTATGAACAAGGTTTGAAACTTCAACTTCGCCTATGACTTTACTCACTTAACTTCGAAATTAATTCGAGGAAGTTAACTTCGATGATGGATGTGTGACAAAAATTCATCAGTGTACGGAAGTTTATGAATTTCACTTTAAATGCTAGAAAACTCAAGTTTCTTCGTAGAGATGCTAGAACTATGTTTTATTCGAATTTAGCCGAAGTTTAAGTATATTTCTAGTATAGTCGAAGTTTCAGTCGAAGTTTGCTCAACTTCTACGAAACATAACAATTTTTCTTCGTGTTTTATTCAGTTCCATCGATGTTTTCGAAGTTCGGTCAAAGCTAGCCGAAGTTGAGTCAAAGTTTTGCAATTTTTCTACTGCCTATGAACTTCGCTTCGCTCACCTCAAAATCGACAAACTTTGCCCGAACTTCGCCGAAGTTTGTCGATTTTTTAAACCTTAGCTATGAATAATAATTATCGCGGAACATGGAAGGATGTCATCCCTATGGCCATCTCATAATTTGTATTATCGGATCTCTGCTGATGAAATGAAATTGCATGTTTAGGCCTTCAAAAAGAGGAATAAAAACACTTGAAACCATGCATTTTACACTTTCAATTCAATAATAACTTACTTCAACCCTCAAAAAACACCAAATCAATGATCGAAGGAATCATTTTCGCATGACCCTAAAACGCATTACTATTACTATTTATATATTGTTTCAAAATATGAGGATTTCATGCGAGGAACCAATTAGGGAAAGGGGCAGAGACTCCCCTATGAGCATCTCCAATGGTACTAAGGATTGGGGTGAAAATGGATTCACCTAAGACACAATGGATATTCAACGCAAAAAAACACTCCAATTGGACCATGGATTGAGAATGTGTAGCTGATATGGCAGATAATCAAAGTAGATGGTATCTACCCTAATGCCTATTTCTAGAAATTATGGTACACATTATTTCCACTGCCACATCATCATTTTTGTTATAGAAATTAAAAACAAAACAAAATAAAAGTTTTATTCCACATAAAAATAAAACAAATAGCCAAAAAAGCCCCCACCCGTTGTGCATTAGAGGCCATTTTTAGGTTGAATGTTTATCTATTGAAAATAGGCGCCACATAAGATAAACAGTATTCCCACATCCATGAGAGCATCTCCAATGGTAATGTGGGTTTACACTATGGGTGTCAATTTTTTATCTAGCTGCCGGCCTGATTTTGTCCGGCATAAAAAAAAGGTTTAGACACTAATTTTTCAAATCTGGACTGAGTATGGGAAAGACTTTGATGTCCAAATTAAAATCCGGGCCGGGTCTGGATAAGACCCTCTAAACCCTGATAAGACCTCTAAACCCGGACTTTTGGCGTGTTTAAATAGAAAATTACGAGATTTCAAAAAATAGATGTCTATTTTATTTTGAAAATATACTTCCATACTTTGTATAATTTACTTCTAATTCAATTAACTTCCGCCCAATCAAGATCATGGTGAAGATCTCCACTCTTCGGCTCCCATTCTTTGAAAACATAATTCCTTTACCCGGCTTCCTTTCAAGTAATGAAGAATCCGATGAACAAACCTTTGAGTGTTTTTCGATGGACAATGCATAAATGACTAACCAAGCTCACTCGCAAACGCAATATCTGGCCTTGTATGCGCCAAATAAATTAGCTTCCCCACCAAATTGACTTCGATACCGGTTTTGTCCACACCTCAAGACCATCTTCTTTTTCGAGTTTCGATTCGGATCGACAGAGTTGCCACCGGTTTACATCCGAGTAATCCGGTCTCTTTCAAGAGATCAAGAACATATTTTCTTTGTGAGATAACTATTCCTTTTGAGGATCTAGCCACCTCCATTCCAAGAAAATATTTGAGTTGTCCTAGATCTTTGACTTCAAACCGGTTGGATAAGAAGTTCTTCAAGACTCCAACTCTACTATGTCATCTCCTGTCATCACAATGTCATCTACATACACAATTAAAATAGCAATTTTACCATGATTGTGTTTGTAGAACATCGTATGATCCGAATGAGCTTGAGTGTAACCACATTGTTTCACAGTTCTCGTGAATCTTTCGAACCATGCCCTCGGAGATTGTTTCAATCCATATATGGATTTCTTTAGCTTACATACTCTGCCATCCTTCTTTAGCTCATCAAAGCCTGGTGGAGCTTCCATATACACCTCCTCCTCTAGCTCGCCGTTTAAGAACGCGTTCTTCACATCAAACTGTCTGAGAGACCAATCCAGATTAGCGGCTAACGAGAGAAGAACACGTACGGTGTTTAGTTTGGCCACAGGAGCGAAGGTTTCCTCGTAGTCAAGGCCGTATGTCTGAGTGAAGCCTCGTGCTACGAGTCGAGCCTTGTATCTCTCAACCGAGCCATCAGCATGGTATTTTATGGTAAACACCCACTTGCTGCCTACACATTTTTTTTCCTTCGGGTAAAGAGGTAAGATCCCACGTGTCATTCTTCTTCAGGGCCTTCAACTCCTCAAAGACCGCCTCTCTCCATCTCGGAACCTCTAGAGCTTCATGTATCGACTTAGGTAGTTCATCATCCATAATCCTGGTGGAAAAGGCTTTGAAATCTAGTGAGAGCTTATGATAAGATACGAAATTGGATATTGGATGTTTTGTGGTACATGATCGACACCTTTGCGTAAGGCTATGGGTTCAAAGAAATCAGAGAAGGTTCTAAATTTGGAAGAGAAGTAGGAGAAAGAGCAAGTCGTACTTGGACCTCGGTCGAGTCCGATGATTGGCCCACCTCGGGAGTTCTGGTGGAATATTACTTGGTTGAGTCCTCCTTTTAGAATAAACACGAAGTTCGATAGGTGGTTCCAAGTTGTTTTCTACCCGGTCTCACGAGGTTGTGAATTTATAGGTTGTGAAATCCTAAGATTAGTTACGTAAATAATTGATTCCACCGAACTATTTTCAACCGATTTTGGCAAAGATATTTGTTCCCAAAAACTCATTTCGTAATCATTCTCCCACGGAATTGAGTTTTTTTCAAAAAAAGGTTGTTTTTCAAAAAAAGTGACATCCATACTCACGTAATATTTTCCGATTTAGGATCAAAACATTTATACCATTTTTGTGTTGGTGAAAAACCAAGAAATATGCATTTATGTGCCCTGGGATCAAGCTTTCCTCTATTATGGCCGTGTATATGAACAAAAGCAATGCAACCAAAAATTTTAGGTGTTAAATCAAATGAACGATCTATTTTCGGAAACATATTCTTTAGTGCTTGCAAAGGAGTGATGTAATTAAGAACTCTTGTAGGCATTCGATTAATCGATAAGTCAGCTAAGAGCGCTTCATTCCAAAAACGATTAGGAACATTCATAGCAAATAATAACGCCCTAGACACCTCTAATAAATGCCTATTTTTCCTCTCACCACTCCATTTTGTTGGGGAGTATCAACGCAAGAACTGTGATGAATAATTCCTTTTTCTTTCAAAAAATCACCTAAGATTGCATTAAAATATTCTCGGCCATTATCGGTTCTAAGAGCTTGAATATTAGTATGAAACCGAGTATTAATCAAAGAGTGAAAATTTTTGAAAACATTTGCGCCTCGGATTTTTCCTTTAGAAGATAAATCCATGTGACTCTAGTGTGATCATCAATGAATGTGATGAACCATCTAGAGCCCGAGGCAATTTTTACTCTTGAAGGACCCCAAATATCACTATGCACGAGTGAAAAGGTTTTGATGGCATATACTTCAAAGAAGGATAAACAGATCTATGATGTTTTGCCAACTCACAAACTTCACAACAAAAAGATGAAATGTCTTTATTTTTAAAAGATTTGGAAACAAATATTTCAAGTAATTAAAACTGGGATGGCCTAACCTATAATGCCACAACATTATGTCATTCTCGCAAGATAAGGTAGATAAACATCTTGGTTTCGAACTTGTTCATCTCGCGGGTTTTCCGAGACCAAGTGATAGAGTCCATCAACTTCCTTAGCATTGCCAATCATCTTCCCGAACAAGGGTCCTGAAATTCAAATCCAAAGAAATGTTATTGTAGCAATACATTTGCAATCATGAATAATACGACTAACAGAGATGAGATTGCAAGAAATCTTTGGAACATGTAGGACATTTAGTAATGTAAGAGATGGAGACATAATAATAGAGCCTTTTCCAAAGAATAGAGGTTAGAGAACCATCGGCAATTTTAACTTTCAAATTTCCGGATAAAGGATAATATGAAGAGAATATGGAGGAACTACCAAATCATATGATCGGTTGCCCCTCGAATCTATGATCCAAGGGTTTAATTTTGAGCCTACATTTGTGAAAGTTGTAGGGTAAGTACCTTTTTGAGCTAAAGAAGAAGAGGCAATGTAAGATGATGAGTTAGGAGTGTTGGATACAATTGAATGAGAACTCATTAGTTGATACAATTGCTCTAGCTGTTCTTTGCTGAAGGCAGACGTCTCTGAGGCAGATTTCGGCTCTTTGGAAGTGTCTTCGGATGAGGCATGAAAACCCTTTGAATCACGAGGATTCCTGGTTAGATGAAGGGTTCTCGGTGGCTTTCCATGCAGCTTCTTCCAACATTTGGCCTTAACATGCCCTGGCTTGTTGCAATGCTCGCAGATTGGCTTGTCTTTATCGTTGCGCGACGGTCGTTGCGGCGTGGTGGCCGACTAGAGAACATGGCGAAGGCTCGGTGGGAGCCGGTGAGTGTCCTCCGAGCATGACGGTCTGCCGCTCTCTCTCTCTTCCGACCTCGGCAAAGACTTCTCTAGTACTTTCGGCGGTGGATCACGACCAAGAATGCGTCCTTTCACTTCATCTAATTCCTTATTAAGGCCGACGAGGAATTCGAAGACACGTTCTTTTTCCACCATTTTCTCGAAACAAAGCCCTGTCCTTCGCACACTCCACTCATAATCGCCGAACATATCTACCTCTTGCCACAAGGTTTTTAAGTCGGTATAATATTGAGTGACAGCTTTTCTCACCTTGTTTTAGCCTCCATAGCCGAGTTTTTAGCTCAAACCACCGTCCCGCATTCCCGAGATCGAATAAGTCTCGTTCACAAAGAAATTCAAATGTCATGAGCGGTAGGTAGGAAGAGATAGGTTCTTCCTACACTCGAGTCCATAGAATTTATGAGCCAAGACATGATCATCGAATTCTCTCGCTCTCCCATTTTTCGAACCTTCATCTTTCTCAGCTGGGTCTCGCATTGGTACTGTAAGATAGTCGAATTTTCCACGACCTCGAATGAACAGTTTCACCGATTGGGACCATCAGAGGAAATTGTTTCCATTCACTTGTGAGAAGTGATGGAAAGGTTTTGGAAAGATTCAGTGGTGAAGGGAATTGAGGGTGAGCAAATAGAGCTCATAGAATCGATACCGTAGGTATCATCGAGGTTTAGCCATTTAGGCTCGATACCATAAAGTCGAAAAGAATGACGAGAATGGAATGAATTTTATTCACCAACATAAACATTGTATAGATATTGTACAATTTTAATTTCGAGACTTGCTAAATTGCTTAAGATAACATTATATGTTTTGTCTTTTAACAACAAATATTATGTCTTGTAATTTAAAATAATAAATACAACTTAAACATTACTTTATAAAATTATGTTAGAGAAGATTATATTACGAAGAATTTACAATCACTTTAATCATTAAAAATGCCTTTAAACATAAAATATTTTTTTAAAATTTTGACAAATCCGCACATTTGGACAACCTGAATTAAATGCAAACCAGGTCTGTACAATGCAAATGCTCGTTTATATCAAGGGCGATCCGGACTCAGACCCGTCTAGACCTGAAGAATTGCCACCCCTAGTTTACACCATTGATTCGTGCCACCTCATGGATGTAAGTATGATGTCTATCCAATGTGGCACTCATTTTCACTAGATAGACATTCAACCTCAAAAATGGTCTCTGATGCACAATGTGGTTTGAGAATTTTTTTGCCGTTTTATTTTATTTTTATATGAAATGAGACATTTGTTTAATTTTTATAACAAAAAATGATCATGTGGCAATGGAAAGACTGTTTACCGCAATATTTAAAAATAGACACAGTCTACTTTGATTCCCTGCCACATAAGCTAGACATTCACAATCCATAGACATTCATAATACATAGTCCCATTGGAGAGCTCAATTTAGGTTGAATGTCTATTGTGTGCTAGGTGGATCCATTTTCACCCCAATCCATAGTACCATTGGAGATGCTCTAAGATGGCACCAATCCATGATCTAAATCCACATTCAGACGCGGAGCTAAGAACAGTACAACCCTAGCCCAAGGTAGACATGAAAAAATAGTACTCTATCTGATCACAAATGTAGCTCGTTTAAAGCAAAAGCACAATAATTAAGGAGTAATTTAAATGTAATGTAATATTACTAAATTACCCTTATCTTTATTAATGCATTTTTAGTAGCTTCTCTTCAACTTCTTTTATTTATCTTCATTAACGATTGCAAAATAGGTAAAATATGCTTGGGAATTGGATAATGACTTACATTTTTTAACGAAGAAAGTAAGTTAGAACGATCTACATTTGTGACCGGAGGGAGTAATATTTAAGCCTAATCGAAATGCAGCCCAGCCCAATCAAACACACACCTACTGCCCTTAAACACACCACTTTAAATTTTTTGACAAAACTGCTCTTCCCTACACACTCCTCTCCACTTCACGCAATACACATCATCTTCTTCCCAAGAGCCCTAACCCTCACAGCCGCCATTATTGTCGCTCCACCTCCCACCATCGCCACCCCACCATCGTCGTTGCTCCACTGCCACCCTCACCTCTCTCTCTCTCTCTCTCTACAAAGTTTATGGAGTCATTGTGTTCGGTCGCTCTGATTGCACATGATGACCACGTTCGGCCAGTGTGGACGAACATATCTTGAATGTTCGATCAACGAGGCTGAACATGTGTTGATTGTTCGGCCAGCGTGGCCGAACACGATGATTTGCCTCTAAAGTTGGTAGCAAGATCTGGTGAGAGAGATATATAGGTTACAATGCTAGTGGCGATGCTAGAGCAGTGACGACGGCAGTGGCGGTGCTGGTAGAGGAGAGAAATTAATCAACCACGATAACTAACAACGACGATAGTGATGGCGAAGATGGTGGAGAGCGATGGATGAGGGATGTGAGGAAAGTGGTATGTGTGAGAGATGAGGGTAATTTGGTCCAAAAATTAAAATAGCAATATGTATGGTGTGTGTAAGGGCATCAAGTGTGTGAGGAAACGGCCCACATGCTTCATTCAAGACGCATTGCAAGAATACATTTAGTTATTTGTCTGTTTATTGTTGTAAACTAAGTTGTAAACCAACTAGAACTTGTAAAACTTAAGTATGAGAAACATGAATAAAAGACTACAAGAACAAGTAGAGAAGAGGAAACAAGAGAGAAGAGAGTTAGAGTCGAGAAATGTAGAGGTTTTCATTCCAACATTTGTGTGTTTCTACAATGAGGTTGGCACCCTTTATATAAGTCATTTGGTGATGATGATAAATGTATTTAGACAATGTGTACAAGTAACAAATACACCACATGTCATACAATATATTACAAGTAATTTGATAGTACATGAAAGAGTTTGTGTACATTAGAAATGGTTACAAATAACATGACAATACATGAACAAGGGTATCATTAGTGAGCAATACAAGTTAATTACATGACTACACATTACATTGGTGTGCATGCATGGTCATCCATACTTCACAACACTCCCCTTTGGATGACACTTGGTGAAAGAATATGCTTCATCAAAACCTCTACTAGAAAAATCATATGGAAAAAAATCTAGTATAAGAAAAAGAGTACACTGTTTTCGCCAATCTTGCTTTGTAGTATGATATTGTTGATTGCCTCGTTAAAAACCTTGCTAAGAAAACTTTGTGGGTTAAAACTATAGTAAAGGGAAAAAAAATGGAACACATTGATACATTTTGAGAGAATGTATATGCCTCGTTAAAATCTCTACTAGGAAAAAACTTAGTAAAAGAAAAAGAGTAAGTCGTTCTCATAAGTTTTAAGATGAGTATAATATTGTTAGAATTGTCTTATTAAATACCTTGCTAGAAAACTCAGTGGAATAAAACCATATCGAAGGGAAAAATAGTGCAATAAACTAATCAATTTTGATACGTAGTTTTAATATTGTTAGGATTACCTCATTAAAATCTTGCAAGGAAAACCCAGTGGGATAAAAGCTTAGCTAAGGGAAAAAGAGTGCAATGCGCTAATCAATAATTCCTTTTGATTCCCCCCTCATGTTCACATGGGTGAGACATCTTATATTACATTGTAATAAATCAACGCAAGTATGTTAAAAATACGATATATGGTCTTTTACACCTTAAACATTTTGTTGGTTCTTGTGCATTTTATTCCACAAGAACATCATTTTCTATATGAACCTTTAATGTTGAAACATATGATTTTGCCACTATTTTATATATAGTACTTGTATCAAGTAAATTGATTCATAACTAGTTGTAATGAATGGTCATTTGAACTTCAAGTTCATATTAATTTATACATTGATCATAATACAACAAATTTGATCCGATTTGAAGTATTTCAAGCAATTTCACGTCATTCCTTTTGAATTTGCTTATATCTCCCCCTAAAGGTGGTAAGGATAATTGCTTCATCAAAGTGACAATTAGCAAAACTTCCTATAAATAAATTTTCTATTAGAGACCTAAGACATCTTTTAATATAATTAATGGAGAGTTAAATTAATACAAGTCTCATATTAATTTGCATTGAGATAATCACCAGTTGATAAAAAAAATGTGGTTCTATAAAGGATATCTATGCGAATTTACAATATTTTCACATTATTGATGATTCTGGACGATCAAAAAGATCATTCCACATTATGAATGTCATTAGATCATTTGATTTATGACGACATTCATTTTAATGTGCCTTATATTTTCCAGAAGTTAAAGCCGAGAATTTTATTCTCGTACTAAATCTTCTGAAGGCATTAACAATATAATTGTTGTACCCGATATTGCATTAACATTAGCCTCCGCTAAGTTCAAATTTGAGAAATATTTTCTTTTATATTATAATGCACATACATGCAACACAATACGTACACAAGACATATATTCATTGCTTATATTTGGCTCATGATCAAAACACGTATCAATGTGTCAATTTTATCGAGCCATTTTCAATAATAAAATTCATAATTTTGCCTTTGATTTTGAAAGTATGGTAAAGGTCGCAAAAATATTCAGGTATATATATGACAATATTTTAGCAAATAACCTTTCATATGTGACGAAAAATATCATAATTATGAGCGCTTATTGTCAATAATTATTTGTCATTTCTAGTGGTGCACTTGTTTTTATTCCAACTTTTGGTTGAATTATCAATACGACATTTACCTGATCTTTTCACCCTTTCCATGTCCATAAATTTGTTATTGCGACTATAGTCATTATATGCTACATATGCTTCTTAATTTGAAGTTGAACCAATTAGACGAGAGTGATATTATATTGATAATATCTCATTATTTACTCAGCTACCATGAGACATGAAATCAATCCATAATATCTATTGAATTGTCGTTTGCGCTAGATATTTTGTTGCAATAATAAATCGAGGCAGATCACGTGACCTTTTTTTATTGTCTCATCAATCATATTTCGACATAGCCTCAACATAGAGGTAATTAAAATTGCAGAGATGATTAATATTCGACTGATTAAATTTTGTAGCATGAGACCCAACCACTCATTTTGAGATTTTTGGACAATCATCAATTGTGGTTTTCATGTGGTGAAAAGATAATAGAAAATGAAATATATAGACTTTTCAAATCTCTAAAGAGGTATTGGCGAAGAATAAAAGTGTTACACGCCCAGCCTTGCATAGATGCTTTATATATAATTTTAGCAACTCGTTGCCTTAACAAATAATTGTACATTCTTGTCAACAACATTAACGCAACTAATTCAATCAAGTGTAATATTTTTGTTTTTAAAATAGAGATGATATAAATAGTTTTCTCATTTTTATATAAAATAAAATACATAATATACAATTAAATTAATGTTCACGACTTGATTATTTTATACACAAAATATACTACTTGTATGAGTTGGAGGGACAACCTTTAGGTTGGGTGGTGAAACAGATCTACTTAGCAATCATGCGTCCTCGAACGGGATAACTCATCTCCCTTTTAATGTTTAGCCTTACCGGGGACAAGACTTACCCGTTATCAACTCAAACTTAGATAAAGGAACTGTTTTTGTAAGAAGATCTCATGATGTGGCACGTAGCTTTTGAGAAGCTTTCCTAACATGACACGTGACATGATGATGTCATAATTAAGATTTATAACAAAAAACTAAAAAACATAAGTCATTAATCTTTCTCGCACTTAAGTGAGGAATAGGATGGTAAAACACAAAATAAGATTTTGACTGTAACATGGTGACGTCATTAATTAAAGTACAATTTCTATTTTCGTTTTCTCTTTTGCTATTTTTTAGGTTTGTTTTTTATTGTTATACAAATAGGATTTTTGGTTTATAAATTTTAATTTTCTAATTTTTGTTTTTTTTGCTATTTTTTAGGTTTGTTTTTAATTGTTGTACAACTAGGGTTTTTGGTTTTTAATTTTTAATTTTTTTAATTTTTATTTTTATTTTGCTATTTTCAGGTTATGTTTTTAATGGTTATACAAATAGGATTTTTGGTTTTAAAATTTTAATTTTCTATTTTTCGTTTTTTTTTTGCTATTTTTTAGGTTATGTTTTAATTGCTATACAAATAAGATTTTTGGTTTAAAGATTTTAATTTTCTAATTTTCTTTTTTTGCTAGTTTTTAGGTTATGTTTTTAATTGTTACACGAATAAGATTTTTGATTTTTTAAATTTTTTTTGAGAATTTTCTATTTATTAGATACTAAATACTACTTACATGATATATTAGATTATTTAAAAAGAAATTAAGGTATACATATTTTTGTGAGAAACTCTCATGACACATGGAATGTGAGCTCTCACAACGTGACATGTGACATTATGATATCATAATTAATATTTTACAAGAAAAAACAAAAAACACAAGTCATTGATATTTATTGCACTTAAGTGAGGGGTAAAATGTTAAAATCTATATTTTAGAAAATTTATTTTTTTAGTTTTTTTAATAATTTTCTTTTTTTTCTTTTGTGTTTTTTTGGGAGTTTTTTTTTCGATCTTTTTTTGGGGAGTTTCTATTTCGATTTCGATTTTTTTAATAATTTTCATTTTTTATTTTCTGTCGTTTTTGGGGAGTTTCGAATTGTAACACAAGTATTTGACAAAAAAAAATTGTAACAGAAGTATTACAAGTTTTTTTTTCTATTATCCATTACATCACAAATTCAATTAGTACTTATTATAATATAAACATACAAAACTTATGATATCTTATAAATAGATGTGCACGCTATGATTTTTTTTTATCTTTTTTTGGGAGTTTCTATTTACGGTTTTGATTTTCTAATAATTTTCGTTTTTTTTCGTCTTTTTTTGTGAATTTCTAATTGTAACACAACTATTTGACAAAAAAAAAAATTGTAACACAAATATCACAAAAAACTTTTTCTTCTATCCATTACAACACAAATTCAATTAGTATTTATTGTAATAGAAATATACAAAACTTATGGTATCTTATAAATAGATGTGCACCCTATGATTTTTTAATCACAATTTACAACGTCTAAAGTTCTCTCAGTGAGGCGTTTGCATCAATAGATGTGAGTTTATATTTAGAGCTATTTACTATATGTATACTTTAGTTATATACTATAGATATATACTATATACTATATATATGTGATTTTTTATTGTTATATCTATAAAGATTTTCTTTTGATCTATAGATATATATTCTACATAAAAAAGTGACATTTTTCACATTAGCCACGCGGACATACTTGCTTAATATCATAATATTATCACAAGTTTAATTTTTTTAAACAATTCTTTTCTTATCAATATTTATAGCTATTTTTTTAACAAGAAATATAATTGTGTACGGCTTTCTCTAACCATAATTATTTGTCTCTTTTCTTTTCATAACTTCAAATATTATTGAAGTTTTTTAATATGTGGTTAAACAGTTTTCTAAGTGCTTTCGTTTTATTTTATTTTTTTGAGGTAAAAGTGCTTTCGTTCTTACTATGCAAATTGTGTGATATTAATTGTTATTTTCATTTTTTTTTTGGAGTTTTAGAGGTGATTAAAACACTTTAGCGGTTTTGAGTTGTACATTCTCCATTTTTTGTAGAGAAATTAAAAGATATGATTGTCTTTAATGAAGTTAGAACCGGAAATGAAGCAAATGATGCTTAATTTTTTTGATTTTCTAAGGTTACAGTTGAAACAAAAAATTTTCAAAGTGTTACAAATATTTGGGAAGTGAGGGAAAACATCATAAATTTTTTCACTTTTTTTCCTCGTCAAATTTATTTTATCCAATATATAGATATTTATTCTTGCCAGCGTACGAAGTGCGAGATGTCGACTAGTTACAAGTATTTTGATAATAAATGAGATTTCATGTAAATTGAAAATAGTTACAAGTAACATGACAATATATGTATAAATGAATGTATCATTAGTGAGAAATACAAGTTACAAGACTATATAATATATTGGTGTGGTGTGCATGCAAGGTCATACATACTTCACAACACGTATAACCATTAGTTAATATTTTATAATATTTGTTTAATAAATTAATTAATTTTACGTGCAGTTTTTACTTTGGACAAATACATATAGCGTCCGTGCATTTTTATACTTCGCTTTAAGTGATTGGAAAGTTAGCAACAGGATAGCGCACACGTGTACATCGTTATTCTAGTGTGAGAAACCTAATTTCTGAGGCAAATTTAGGGAAAAATTACAGATGTACAATATAAATTAATTTAAACGAGTAAAATAAGTGAGTACTTTTTTATTCCATAACTAAGTTAAAACGCGTTTTAAAAATACGTCATTAATTTGCAATGTTGAAAATACACGAATGACGCATTCTCAAAATGCGCTATTCGTGTATTCTGAACATCCCACGTGGCATCCACGTGGTTTGTTCCATAACATGTATCGCGCATTCGGAGAATGCACCATTCGTGTTATGTGCACTGGTCCGTGACATTTGCACGGTTTGAATTGATTGATTTGCCCACCTCGAAATACGAGCGTGACCTTTACACGATTTGCATTGGTTGGACGAGGTTGTATGAGTTGTCGATCACCTCGAGATACGTGCGCGACGTTTGCATCGATTGCACGAAGTTGCATGAGTTGCACACCTTGAGATGCATGTGTGACGTTTGCATGAATTGCATGAGGTTGCATGAGTCGGCCACCTCGACATACGAGCGTAGCGTTTGCATGACTTCTCGACCTCGAGATACATACATGACGTTTGCAAGAATTGTCCATGTCGAGATACATGCGTGTCTTACATGAGTTGTTTACCTCAAAATACGTGTGTGACACAAGTTATCCACCACGAAATAAGTACGTATCATTTACCTGAGTTGTCTACCTCGAGATACTTCCGTGACGCAGGTTGTCCACCTCGAGATACCTACGTAACGCGGCTTGTCCATCTTGATACACACATGTCGTTTGCATGAATTTTCCACCTCGAGTTGAATAAATAACTTCTTTTGAGAATGAGTAATTAAGACAATTTTGTATTTTGTATAGATGACTCCTTTTGAAAATAAGACATTCATTCCACCTTATCAAATATACCACGTCATACACCCACATCATCATCAATAGCTCCTTTTTAAAAGGAGAGATACCTTACTTTTGTAATTTTGAAGTAACCCACCTATTTTATGAATAAAAAAGTAAACCCACCTTATTTTTTGAAAAACTCCCAAATTTAGAGTCACAAAAATGGTATGATGAGAATGTATCAAAAAAAAAAAAAAAATTACGATGAGAATGATTTTTATGGCGTAAATTATCAGTGAAGGCAATTATGTGAGTTTAGACTTCCAAACCCACTAAATTAGTAAGAGAATACTTGGCTTCATGGCATCTACAGCCAACTCACGCATATTTTTTGCATCAGAACTCGGAAGTTCTATAAGCTGCCAACCTCTCTTTCACGGACAACCCACACAAACAAAAAGTTGAGATCATGAAATCCTGCAATTATTTAAGCACTAGTTGTCAATGATTTCAGTATTTGAATGCCTAAAATTGCAAAGCGCCATTTTCAAGGCCTTCACTAAATTTAGGTGAGGTGGTACCTAGACGATAATTATATTTATCAATATATCTTTAATAAAAAATTATAATTTATATTCAAAAACAATAACAATACCTAAGAAACAAAATAGCAACATTTTCTCACGAATGAAGTACACTGAATACCTTAAACGATAAATTCAAGGTATAATAAATCAATTATTGTAAACATCAAAGCCAATGACAAAAAAGGAGAAGAATTCCTTCAATCAAGATTACAACAAAAATCCAAGTACGAAGCTCTTTCAATCATCATCCAACTATAAAATAAGTCATCAAATTGTTTTTAAGCCAAATTGCTTTCCAGGAAGTGGCTAGGCAATTTAGTCTTCTATTATAAATTTTACACAAAGTTGGAATGAAACTACTCACATTTTTAACTAGCTCTCTCGTCGCTTGTCTTCTCTCCTTTTTCTAGTCTTTTGCTTTTAGCTTCCTTGCTTTAGTTTCTACTTTAGTTTACAACAAACATCTCATTAATATTACATAATCTTATTCAAAAATCCTCAAAGTTTTGAAAATAGCGGTGGAACCAATTCCCTGATAAACCTCATACATAATTTATGTCGAAAATGTCTAAAACCACAAACATAGCTGGTTCCTTGGAAATAGTTTAACGCCACAAATTTTATCTAATAACTTGGACTCCTCTAAAAGCAACCAGTATTCAAAGAGACCATAGAAGAGCATAATAAAGTGTCCAAGTCTTATTTTTGCTAGGTATTCTTGAAAATCCTAAAATGTACTCATGTTTGAACATTATATCCAAACTGTTAGTAGAATAACACAAACAGCCTAAGGAAATTTTATAGAGGAAAGCCTACGGAAAAGGCCTAGGTGATTGCATGGCAACCTATTGAGAATTTTAAAATGGGTCATGCTATTGTAACCCAGAAAAAACATGCACTTGCTGGCGTCCCTTCCATGCGCATCGGGATGCGTGCACACACACACACATGGTGAAAATCAAGGGATGCCAGCAATTGCGTGTCTTTTTTGGATTAATAAAGCCTTTTCCAATTTTAATTCCATAGAATGATGGAATTGGCAGTGAAAAACCAATCATGCAAGAGAGTTTTGAGAACACGAGACCTTCACATATAAGTGCAATATATACAAGAAAAGGAGCCATAGTTGGGAATGCATCCACATAAACGTCAAGAAGAATGAAAACCTATGACAAAAGGCAACCTATCCTTAAATGAAAGTGCAGATTGATGTGTCAAAACTGTGTACAAAAGCACATAATGCAATGTTGGATACTAAGTACTTGTTACCTGTATCATATCTACATCACTTTGCACCCAATAAAATCTATGGATGTGCACTCAAAATATCACATCATACTCTAGCTGATTTAAGGGAGACCAGCACTCTCTGCATATATAATAGTTAAACCATCAATATCCTTTGCTATTAACAAGTACAGACCTGCCCAAAAAAGGAATAACTTATCACCTTTGGATGTGTGTTCCTTTCTTGATGTGAGAGCCAACCATCAGGATACTCATCAGCTGCACCAAAAATAATATAGATGAATGCCACCATGAGAAAAGGGGGGAAATTCTAAGAGTAACACCAAGGGTACAAGAGCGACTCAAAGGGAAAGAGGCTCAACACCTTCAGATATGCCAGCAAGTTTTTCAAGTGCCACAAGAATTTCTCTTTCATGCTCCTGGCAAAATTAAGAGATTCAAAAATGGAGTAAATAAGTTTTTCCTTGAATTTTTAGATACAAGACAGCAACTCCACCTATGTAGAACACTATGTGCGCTACATAGTTAGTCCCAAGTCAGGATAAAGGAGGACCCGGCACCCATTTTCCATACTGGAAAATGAGTAAGAGAGGTCAAAAACTCATTTTTCAAACCCGAAAAATAGGGGAGGGAGGCCTCAACGGAAAATGGAGGGTTGCGATAGGTTGACAACCAACATAAAAATTTAGTCACTCTCATGAAATGGATCAAACACATAAATGTATGGGCATTCCCAACTAGCGACGTGCTGCTTCGGAGCCCGGGTGTAGTGAGAAATGAGCAAGGGTGTGTTTCACATTGTTTCCTGCAGAGTGTGAAGAAAAATGAGCAAGGGTTCCCACGCATAGGACGTGTGTGGGTAAAGAAGCTAGTCCCTTCACATCGTCGTCTGGATGTGAAGAAAAATGAGCAAGGGTTCCCACACAGAGGGCGGGTATAGGTATAGAAGCTAGTTCAAAACAAATACGAAAACAAAAACGAAATCATAGATAATGAGACTAATTCTTTCAGAGAAAATAGAAATAGAAACGGAAAACAAACACGAAAGGGAGAAAAAATTCGTTTAGGAACAAGGAACATAGGAACACTTACAAGGAAGTCAATAGAGTTGGTGGATACTATGATTAGAATGAGATTCAATATTGTTTGCCTTCAAAAGACAAAATGGGTGGGAGAAACAAGTAGAGAAATAGGCACAGGGTTTAAATTTTGCTACACACTGGTATAGATTGAAAATGCAATGGAGTAGGAATTTTAGTGGATAATGATTATAAGGATAAGTTCGTAAAGGATAAGAAAATGGGAGATAGATTCATCCTAGTTAAATTAATTATTGGAGACGAAAAGATAAACATATTTAGCGTCTATGCACCACAAGTAGGATTAAACGAGAGCATCAAACGCAAATTTTGAGACGATACGGATGAATTTATGCAAGCTATACCATTAAATTAAAAGGTTTTTATGGGAGAAGATTTAAATGGACATATGAGGCCAAGTAATGATGGGTTCGAGAAAGTGCATGGAGGTTTTGGTTATGGTAATAGAAATGAAAAAAGAGAATCAATCTAAGAATTTTCTTACGCGTACAATCTTGTCCAACAAATACTAGTTTTAGGAAAAGGGAGTCGCACAGGATTACTTTTAGTATTGGTCATAACAAGAGTCAAATAGATTTTCTTTTAACAAGAACAATTGATAGAAAATATGTTGAGACTACAAAGTAATATCTGGTAAAGCGCTTACCGCCCAAGATAAGTTAGTAGTACTTGATATTCAGGTAAAACGACGACTTAATAAGAATAAAAGAGACAAGGACCCAATAAAGAGGTGAAACCTAAAAAACAGTAAACAAGTAAAGTTTAGAGAAAAACTACTAGAGGAAAATGTTTAAAATCTTGATTTATATGCTAATACAATGTGGCTAAAATGACTAGTTGCATAAGGAGAGTAGCATCAAACGTGATCTAAAGGCTTGGGACCACCAAAGAAGGAAACATGGTGGTGGAACGAGAAAATCCAAAGAGCAATTAAAACTAAAAGAGAGATGTATAGAAAAATACGTAAGTGTCAAGATGAAGATGCATACAATCAATATCGAGAAGCTAGAAAACAAGCTAAAACAAATTTCATGGAAGATCTATATACAAGGTTAAGTAATAGAGATGGCGAAAAATATATTGACCTAAGTTATGTAAGATGTATTAAGGATGAAAATCAAAATGTTTTAATGAGCGAAGATGATATTAAGGAGAGATGGAGATGCTACTTCGATACAAGGAACAAAAACTCGATAAAATTAACCAAAATTTAAGCAAAGTTTATCGAAGTTGAAGGGATCGAAACGAAGTTCGCGGGTAGTTTAAAAATTACAGAACTTCTTCGAAATTTATGTTAAAAATCCACAACATGGATACAAATTGATATGGATTGCTAAAAACAAGGAGAAATTGCAAACTTTTCGGTAAAAAAAAAAAAACACCAAATAAGTGTGTAGAAGACGGAAGAGTTGAGGGTTGTAATTGATGGTGGCTTTTTGGGATTATTGAGAATTTGAGAGTGGCTCACTTTTGTAGACACATCTCTACACCGATCATGTGATCCCTTGATTTTGAATCAAGATTCAATTTATGCATCGAGATTCACTTTTGCACACATATCTCTTTAACGCTTTGTAGTTTTTTTAATCGATGCATGATGTCAAAAAGTGGATATTTTCTTTTGCTTCAAATACTGACCCATATAAAAAAGCATGTTTCATAATTTTAATTTTATTTATGTGAATGTGCAATTAATAAATGGTTAGAGAATCAAATTAAGTGTAATTATTATCACTAAAAAGTGATCTACCATACACAGTTTGCATGACTAGTGCCAATAAAATTGACTTGAAACCATTAAATTGTAAATTTTTTAGGTATAAATGCATAATTGTGCTTGTTTTGACATCCCATAAAATGAGTTTTAGTTTATTGACCATTTAAATAAAAATTTCTTAAACTTCTCTAAGTTAGTGAATTTTTACCAAAATTATCCGCGTCGAATTAAACTTCTCTGAATTAATTCCGATTATCAAGAGGACGAATTATAAGGCGAAACCGAAGTTTCCATCCTTGCTTCGATAGTTTATTTAATGATGGTCAAGTTGATATCATAGTGATGAAAACCACAACAAAAAAGAAATGTAAACTATACACGCAATTTTAGAATTCCAAAAGGCATTGAAAAGGATGAAAATAAGAAAAGCATGTAGCCCGAATGAAATACTCATAGAGGTTTGAAAATGCTTAGGAGAAATTGGATTGACTTGGTTAACAAAACTGTTCAACAAAATTTTAAAATTAAAACGGATGTCAGTGGATTGGAGAAGAAGCACACTTGTACCAATCTTCAAAAGTAAATGAGACATTAAAAGTTGTTCAAACTATCGGAAAATTAAACTTATGAGTCATACTATGAAACTTTGGGAGAGGATAATTGACAATAGGCTAAGAAGAGAAACAACAATATCAGAAAATCAATTTGACTTCATGCCTGCGATGTCAAATATGGCGGTGATTTTCCTTGTAAGAAGATTGTTGAAAAAATATAGAGAAAAGAAAAAAGATCTTCATAAGGTATTTCTAGATTTAGAAAAAACATATGATAAGGTTCCCAGAGATGTTCTTCGATGGGTTCTAGAAAAAAAAGGAGTGCATACTAGATATATAGACACTATTAAGGATATGTATGAGGGGGTAGTAACGAGTATAAAGGCATTTGGAAGAACTACGAAAGAGTTTCCGATTACGATAGGACTACATCAAGGATCGGCTTTAAGCCCATATCTCTTTACTCTAGTTATGGAAAAACTAATTGGACATATTTAAGAGGATATATCATGGTGTATGCTATTTGCTGATGATATTGTATTAGTGGATGAAACAAAAGATTGAGTGAATAGGAAATTAGAGCTATACATGCACTGTGACTCAGTGGGTTAAAAAATACTAGACATCAAGATGATGGAGTGGTAAGATTAAGGGAAGTAGAAGTTCCTACGGTGATCCACTTTACATATCTAGGATTAATCATACAAAATGATGGTAAGATTAAGAATGGTGTCGCACATAGAATTCAAGTTGGATGGAAGAAATGGAGTTGCAACAAGTGTGATTTGTGATCGAAATGTTCCTATTAAGTTAAAAGGAAAATTTTATAGGACCGCAATTAGATCAGCTATGCTCTATAGAAGTGAATGCTGGGCAATAAAGCAACAACTACATAAAATGAACGTAGCAAAAATGAGGATGCTTAGGTGGATGTGTGGTAAAACAAATGTGAAATAATATTAAAACGAATATGATAAGTATTACTCTCAGCAGTAATTTGGCTTTCTCAACCTGAACAGGATCAAGTCTTACTCCACTGATTAACCTCTCCACCTACAAAAGTTGGGAAAAGGAATCATAGCAAAAAGAAAAATAAGTTGAAACTATACTATACAATTACAAAGCGAAAAGGAATGACAAACTCAAATTTACACCCATAAAATTCCATAAAAATAAATAATAGGAACATGCTACACATAACTGAATTAGTAATCATTCAATTTGCAAAGAACAAATGATAATCGTGAAACTGCAACCTGTTCTTTCATTAAAAAATTGCCCATCAAGTAGAAACTGAAGAAATTCAACAATTTAGGCGTACACCGTAGACCTGAAAGCTAACTTGGACACATTGATTAGGAAGGATTTAAAGGATTTGATCCATCTAGCCGACCCCAACTAATTTGGGATTGAGGTTGTGTTGTTGTAAGTAAACAATTCGCATTCAGGTCATGCACTCCTTTCCACGGCTCAGTTGATACAACATCAAGGTCGTAAAAGATTGGTTTTATTCAAGATTTAAAGATCTTTTGAAACTAAATCATGCAAGAAGAAATGTGTCCAAAAAAAATGATGATGAATACTCAAAGACAAGCGGAAAATCACTGCAGCAGCCATGAGTAAGATGAATTCCAGATTCTCAAAATCCAACAAGATGTACATTGGGGTCATTGATGACTACTTCTCCAAGGAGCTATAGGGGAACTTATACAAAAAAAGGACATCCCCAACTGAATCAACAATCATCTCTTATGACCTCAGGCTAGCACTTTAAATCACCCACCTCTACTAGCTCCATGATCTGGGCACCATGCCCCCTTTTCTATCAACCTTCTAATTAAACTATTGCACTTGTCAGTCACTTCAGCAAAAATTAAGGCAATATCTAGCCATCAAATCAGTCATCACCTAGGCATTCTAAGTTCAAATTGCATGAGCATACTCAAGGTAGGCTACTTAGCTTCTTTGTGATCTTCAATTTCTAAATATACGCACAATGTAAATAATTTAAATAGATGGTTGAATGGGGTACAAAATAGATAATTTGAACTTTTCTAAATAAGTCCTTTTAATCAAAACATGCGTACTTCTGAACATGGAACCAAAGCTAAAAACACTTGTTTAACTAAGAATCAAACAATTGAAAAAAACTACTACCGTGTGTGAGATACCATGCACATATACATACATAGGAACACTTCTAACTTTTCTTGCCTAGGTCAACTTTAGGAAATACCTAGACAATGCCTTAGGAGTCAGGACCTTGGCAACACCATTCTAAAAATCTTTCCTTCAAGGAATGAGAACTTACACGAATAATCTATTAATATGCTTCAAATTGTGGTAAATGGAACATCAAAGTTTCCCTGAAACACATTGTATTCTCTCAAAGCACTTCACACTTTTAGATGGAGAAAAAAATGTGTAAATAACATAAACAAGGTAAAAATGAATGACTACGAATGCAAAATGCAGTCAAGCTCAACCATTCTATTTGTTTTGGGTCAAATACAGAAACAAATTAAAAAGAAAAAAAAATTAAAATCCTACTGAAGCGAAAAGAAAAACAAGCAAGTTGCAGAAAGATGTTAAGACATCAGCTGGAACACTCGTATCGATGAGTTAAATGTTGGTGTTGATAATGAATTTCCAGGCAGCAATTATGCATTGCTGATTATTTTCCTCATTCTATCCCTAGCACTCAAAATTCATAAAATGTGAAAACGAAATACTGAACTTGTAGTTTCAATGCCCCTAGTTTTTTCTGTGACCCACCAGTTAATTCTACGCAGCACATGGTACCAGACCCTGCCGGTAATTTGTGGTCTTAAGCAAAAGAGGTGCGTAAGGTAGTACTATGTTTCAAGAAGAGATGAGAGAAGCCTGCTTGTACAGAAGAATATCCTTGATGGCAATGGTAAAGATTTAGAAATATGTTTGGAGCACTAATCCTATGAGATGATAATAATGATTGAGTTCTAAGATAACAATATCACTCTCAAAGTGACCTACTTAGGTTACAATTCAATTCAATCACAAGTCTCAAAAAAAAAAAAAAAAAAAAAAAAAAAAAAAAAGCAAGAGATGGATTTCTGCAATAAGACCGATAAAAAGCTGAGAAGGGGAAAAAACTTGGAGTCATTGTCTTATATCTTATATGATTTAAGATTGCAGATTCATGAAATAAGATCATTCCATCAAATTACTTCAATAAGAAACTCCTTAATTATCCTATTTATCAATAGTTCTTATCTAGTAAGTGTAAGTGTCTTAAGCAGGTTATTATAATCATGAATCGGAAACAAATCATGAGCATTTAGCTGAATCAAGTTGGAGATTGTATCAAGAATTATGGAGTTCAAGCAAAACAAAAAACTGTTAATAAATCAGATCATTGCAATCGTACTACTTGTGTGTCTTCATTCGTCAAACATTTTGCACTTCCTAGTACCTATAAACTTTTAGCAGAATATTATTTTTTTCAATTGTACGGAGATAATAGTAAATATATAAGGAAAATGATTTTTTGACATTTTTTAGGTACATACATTTGCTACACAATGGTGTAGATTCCCTTGGAATTCGTGTGACACGCATCCTAATCGAATCTACACCACTATGTAGTAAATGTATGTCTCCTAGAATATTAGATTATCATCTTCCAATATAAAACTATGATCAGCTATTAAGCTTTTCCACTTTTTATTTATTTTGGATAATCATGGGTATCCAAACTTTTCTTTTTTGGCACCTCCCCCTTTTCCACATATTTTAGTGATATAGTTAATCTTTTTGTTACTCTTTCAATTAAATACATTATGACGACTTAAAAAAAAAGAAATAAACTGAATCAAGTAGAATCGACACATCGTATCGATAGCATGATTCATTCAAACAAATTCAAGGTGTGATTCACTAGCTTACTCATTTGCATATCCAATGAAAATCAATTTTAAGGTAAATAAAATTAATATTCATACGGTCATTTGCAAGCGCAATGGAAATCAACTTAATGGAAATTAATCAAAAACTGTAGACTCATAATCATGTGCAATCAAGTCGATTAAAGGATAACGGATTAAAGAATCATACAAAATAGCAATTCATACAACAATTGTTATAAGAACTTCTATGAGCAAAATTCCACAAGCTAAGCTTGACATAAATGACCATAAGAAAAAATTACTTAGTTTGAGAGGAGGCGGCTCTAAACCCTAAAATCTTTTTTTTCTCTCTCGTGATTCAAGATCTTGAACCACCACCAATCTTCTCTTTTGATCGGTGGTGGTTCCAATCAGTACATCTCTTTGCGTTTTATTTGTTCAATAAAGTGCAGATATTTTCAGATATGTGAAGACTGGATCCATTCTTGTCGACCCCAATTAATTTGGGACTGAGGTTATGTTGTCTTCCCTCGTTGGAACTCTTGATTTTGTCTTCCCTTGTTAGAAGTCTTGATTTTGTTTTCCCTTTGTTGGAAGTCTTAGATTTTCTTCCCTCGTTGGAAGTTTTATTTTTCGTTATGTGGTTCTAATGGTGTCTACGTACTATCATGTGTTCTAGATGGTTGTAGAGAGCAGTCTCTGATTGTCACACTGTTTCAATTTTACAGTCGCATTCACAGCCAAATTCATGGCAGTTCTTTTGAACAAATAGGATTAGCGAGTCAATGTACTTTTATTAGGGAAGTTAATTTTATGTCTAGTCATGTATCGAGTCATTGATGATTAATGAAATTTCTATTTTACTTCCAAAAAAAAAAAAAACCTTGACATAAATAATAAGTAAGAAGGCACGTTTGGTTATGAATGACATGCCAATTTGAATTAACATTCAGGAAACTATGTATAGGCCTTGGTATTTCATCACGCTAACTAATAGCTTGTTGCATCTCTAACTAACATGCTTCCTACAAATATGTGTAAATGTGCTACTACATGTGGAGCACCAAAGCGATTGACAATTGTTTTTAGCACCAGCTCAATAAATTACTATAATTTCTCCATTTGCAGATTACATAAACTAGCCGCCTCTATGGAAGGAGATCAATATATATGAATGGACAACAAATTATTTCCTCACCTCATGAATAAGTACATCAGTTGAGCGAATTTCGATTTTATCGTAACTTGTGATCAAATTGGTAACATTAGAAGACTGACAATTCTTCCTCAGTTGGACAGCTCCTGGTCCTCTTCCTTTGATCGAGAACGACATCTGCCCATTATGAACAACCGATTTCATAGGCTGCACTGCACTTCCCATTTTGAAGGATGCAGATGCCTCATCTCCCCACCGACTTTCTATGGAATGTGTCTGGAAATAAAGCAGTAACATTCAATCATATTACAAAATATGCATCTGTCTTTATCTTTTCATTTACACTATAAAGCATATTATATATTTCCATTAGTCCTGGTTAGTTTAGAATTCCATTTGCTACACGCTGATGAGTTTAATACATTGTGCCAGATAATCCAAAAATAGGATATATTTTTTTTCTCATGCCAATAATTAAGGAGTGTACGAATATTAGTACAATATACTAGAAAGAGTCCGCAGCATGGGAGTTTCTTCAGGGGGTTAATTGTCAATCAACACACCATAATGAACATATTCAAACAAACGATCATTCAAGGTTGGTAAGAGGTTTCTGGACCTGTTTATCTGGTTGTGTCCGGACCTGTTTCAAATGGGTCCATACAAAAAAAAATCTGTTTTTTTAAACGGACATGTGGACATAAAATGTTTTAGAGTTTCATTTTGGAAAGTAGATAATTCAGTGACGAATCACTGAGTACTGAAAGCTATGCCTTTCCAAAACAACCGACAATAGAATATGCATTCAGTATATTGCAATCATCAAACATTTAGGGGACATAGAGGAAAATCTAAAAAGTAAGCAAGAAGACATTCATCAAGAAGAAATCTAGACAGCAAATGAGCAAATAGAGACTAAGCCACCACAAAATCAGAAAACAACAAAAAAACACTATTCTAATTTCTACCGGTCAACAGAAGTAAATAGATGGAAATGATGGGAAAGTACAATAACAAGTGTTCGAAAAAATAAGAAAAGAAGAAAAAAGCATAGAAGACTGAAACTATCAGACAAATATGACCCATGAGGTTCAGAAATTGGACACCAGACCAAATATTATATCAACTGAACCACTCTCAATCTGTTTCTTCCACATCAATAAGTTTGCATAAACACAGAAATAAAATCAACATGATCATGATAGGATACTGAATTTCTCAGTTTATTTATCAAAACGAATGACCTAGCCCTTCAAAATAGGAAGATACATTGAATTCATTGGTATTGCAACGCGAAAAAGTACCCTTAGCAAATAAATTATAAATGACAGATAAAAATGCAATAAACAGAATGTTCTCCCATTTTGTTTCTTATACAACTATAATAGTTTACTGAAATGCAGCAACAATAACATTGTAATAACAACCATGACAAAGTTTCTCAGATCATCTAATAGGATGAACTCTCAAGCACTAGAAAATGACAAGTCACACAAACTCCATTGGCAATGTCCACAAAGAAAGCACGTTCAAGTACCCTTTTGTCAGGAAATGAAGAGTTAATGATAAACATGCTATAACATTCAATCAATACTTTGTTCCCTCTGTTCATATTACACAGCCTCAATGAGGCTTGACATGGTGTATCAAAACTTGAAACTTAGGGAATTCAAACAAATTGTGATAGTTAATATTGGAAAAATTAAACCAATTTATGGTGGCGGGTATGTAACACGAAAAGACTGCTTCAAAATAATACACTATGGTCAAGATATTTGCCTGAGTGTCTCTAAATTTCAGCATAAGTAAAGCAAGAAAGCAATATTCCACAAGTTCCAATGGACGAAAATGCTGATATGATTTTGCGAGTCAGTACTAGAAATTGAAAAGCTTCTGTTCTTGTGAATAAGGAAGAACTGAGAAAACTCTTGCATTATTTCCGAAAAACAAAAAACAAAACTAGGTTAATATCACATCAAGCTTACTGCAAATGAAGAAGGGATTGCTCCTGATGCAGGTTGAGCAAATGACAAGTGGTTTGGAGCAGAAAAGGCAGTAATCTGTGAACTCTTCCTTCTCTTGTTAACAGAATGGCCTAGGAAGCCAGGAACTGAAGGAGTTATAGCATCAGGCAAAATTTCTCTCTGACAGACCATTCCCTTGCGCCATTCCCTGCATCATAATAAAGATGGATCAGCCTGAGAATTTATCAATGAATTCAAAGGAGTTCTTCAAACTAAGAAACAAATTGTCAGCTAACTGCCTTATCATCCTGACTGAATCATCTGAGTCAATTTTCACACGGAGCTCTCTGTGTTCAATATCTGAAACTTTGAGTTCCTTTCGCAAATCAGACATAAGCCCCTCCTTATCCTGTAAAAGGATATAACTCGTAGATTATTCAAATAACTTTTAAAATTAAAAAAAGGAGCAGTTAACCTTGTGATAACAAAATAGATCGGTCATCATAAAAAGGCAAGATACAGTTTCTATGAAATTTGACAAACGGGAAAGTGCAACTGACGTTAATCATTTACCCAGGAGAGGACGTCGGCTTGAGCAGTGAAAGCCCTTAATACAGCAGTGTATGCCTCCATCTCAATACAACGAATCTGATATTCTATGTCAGTAACATCCACACTGTGAGCTGTGGCTGGATCAATTGTTAGATCCCAGGAATGGTGCATATTTTGAATAGGATAGCCATCATCATCACGTCCTGTTAACCACATAATCAAATGTTGAGCAGAGTTCACTTAAAACAAAGGTTCACATGAAGTAAGATTTTCTAATATTCAGTGTAACAAAAAGCTTTTTCACCTATATAGAGCAACATTTACGTCAAATAATGATCATCTTCCTGTATCGGGGTTCAAAATATTGTCCAACAGCTGCCCTCAAAAACAAACTTTTGTAGTCACAGAAAAACAATGTCCATGCTAAATAAAAATCATCTTCCAAGTCGGCCCGGCAACTGCAGGATTATGCAAAGACCGAAATGAGAGGGACGATTTTGCTACAAAAATAACGGCTCCTACTGAATAAATAGTAGATATTACTTCTTAAGGAACGAAATTTGAAATTGAACTCCATCCCCATTATAATGGTATATTAAGTACCCACACTGCTCGTGATACTTCGAAAGATCACAAGATAAAAGAAAAAAAAAAAAAAACTAACTAACTAACTAACTAATTATTTAAAATTAGTTTTCGGGGTACCAGTAGTTTCTTATTTTCATTCTTGTTTTTTTTTTTTTTTTTTTTTTTTTTTTCAGTAAACAACAGCCCAAGGGCTTTTATTAGCTAGTTAAACCAGAACTATTACAATCATTCAATAACAAAAGATTAATACTGTTGAGGGGATCCTATAGGAACCTAGTAGGCTAGTACCACTGTCAATTGGGTAGCAGATTCTTATTTTCATTCTTGTTTAGTTTTTACTTTCTCAAGTTCTCAAAAACCAATATCATTTTTTAAGATTTTCCATGTCGTTTTGCTATTCACCAAGTAAAACTTTTCTCTTCTCTATAATCATTTCTTTACAATATTACTATTTATTTCCTCATTCGTGTCAACAAATAAAAATTAAGGTCATGTAGGTAAACAGTTCAAAAATAATCAACTTCACCAATTCTCTGGCTATTATTCCAAGAAAGTCATCCTGATTAGGTTGTACTTGTTATATAACAACCATAGCAACAAAAACAACAAAACCTAAATACCAAATTAGTTGGTTCGGCTACATGGATCAAACTCTTCCATCGCGCTTGATTTAGTGCAATAGGCCGTTATAAAATATGTAATATTTATGATTTGAAAAAAAAAATGTCTTTGGAAAACTGCAAATTTCAGACATCCTTACAAGGCATGTGCATACCATCATGGGGAAAAAAGATATCAAAATAAGAAAAAAGAGAAGAGGGAAATTTTTAAAAAATACAATAAAAATTAGTATTGGGTTTTCAAAACAAAAAGAAAGAAAAGCGTGAATCATTGACATGAGCCTTCCAAATATAAAAAGAAATTAAAATGTGGTTTTAAAATTAAATCAAATAAAGAAAAACTAGAGAGAGAGAGAGAGAGAGTGATATACTCTATGGACATATCGAAGGCAAAAATATCTAAAACCAAATAAACAGTTTTACTGTAGCATAATCAAGAACCAGATTAACAATATACCAAATAATCTTTTGCATTTGTGAAGTGGTTCCCTTACCCCTCACTCCTGCATTCTAACATATTTTATCCAAAGACCGTTGTAAATAAGGATCATACCATAATGGGCCAATCCAGAACAAAACCTTGGATATGATACAAAGTTGGTCTTAAGTGTTTTACAAGGCAGCATTGATATCTACCATCCAGATAAGCAGTCAACATTGTAATTCGCAATAGCAAATTTTTATTTTTTTTTACTTCAACAGAAGTTGAACCCACCTCCCTAAACCTTGCCTTTTGGCAAGTGATGCCTCGTTCATCTTACCAGAGATGCTTTGGCAATAGCAAAGTTATTATATCTTCAAAAATCTTAAGTTTTTTTCTGTAAATTCATCATGAAATTTGGGATCTGTAGTTACTTCACAAGATTTTGATTAGACTTCAGAACATTTTGAAAATATTTCCATATTTGAGAAGTGAACTAAAAATTTTCTTTAAACATCCAAAAATTTCTAGGAAAATACCTAATTGTCAAGATGAAGATGTGTACAATCAACATAGAGAAGCTAGAAAACAAGCTAAAAAAGTAGTTAGTCAAGCTAAAACAAATTTCATGGAAGATCTATATACAAGGTTAGGTAATAGAGATGGCGAAAAATATATGTATATATAGGCTAGCCAAATTAAGAGATAAAAAGAAACAAGACCTAAGTCATGTAAGATGTATTAAGGACGAAAATCAAAATGTTTTAACGCGCGAAGAGGATATTAAGGAGAGATGGAGAAGTTACTTCGATAGTTTATTTAATGATGGCCAAGTTGATACTATCATAGATGAAAACCCACACCAAGAAAGAAATGTAAACTATACACGCAATATTAGAATTGTAGAAGTTAAATAGGCATTGAAAAGAATGAAAATACGGAAAGCATGTGGCCCATATGAAATACCCATAGAGGTTTGAAAATGTTTAGGAGAAATTGGATTGACTTGGTTAACAAAACTTTTCAATAAAATTTTAAAATCAAAACATATGCCAATGAATTGGAGAAGAAGCACGCCTGTGCCAATCTTCAAAAACAAAGGAGACATTCAAAGTTGCTCAAACTACCGGGGAATTAAGCTTAGGAGTCACACTATGAAACTTTGGGAGAGGATAATTGACAATAGGCTAAAGAGAGAAACAACAATATCGGAGAACCAATTTGGTTTCATGCCTGGGAGGTCAACTATGGAGGCGATTTTCCTTGTAAGACGATTGTTAGAAAAATATAGAGAAATGAAAAAAGATCTTCATATGGTATTCGTAGATTTAGAAAAAGCATATGATAGGATCCCTAGAGATGTTCTTTGGTGGATTCTAGAAAGAAAAAGAGTGCATGCTAGATACATAAACACTATTAAGGATATGTATGATGGAGTAGTAACGAGTATAAAGACATTTGGAGGAGCTACAAAAGAATTCCCATTACGATAGGACTACATCAAGGATAGGCTTTAAGCCCATATCTATTTACTTTAGTTATGGATGAACTAACTAGACATATTCAAAAGGATATACCATGGTGTATGCTATTTGCAGATGATATTGTCTTAGTGGATGAAACTAAAGATGGAGTTAATAGGAAATTAGAACTCTGGAGGAATACATTAGAATCTAAAGGCTTTAAGTTGAGTAGGACGAAAACCGAATACATGCACTGTGAGTTTAGAAACACTAGACATCGAGATGACAGAGTGGTAAAATTAGGAAAAGTAGAAGTTCCTAAGGTAAACTACTTTAGATACCTAGGATCAATCATACAAAATGATGGTAACATTGAGAATGATGTCACACATAGAATTCAAGCTGGAAGAAATGGCGAGTGCAACAAGGGTGATTTGTGATCGAAATGTTCCTACTAAGTTAAAAGAAAAATTTTATAGGACCGCAATTAGGCCAGCTATGCTCTATGGAAGTGAATGTTGAGCGGTAAAGCAACAACAATTACATAAAATGAACGTAGCAGAAATGATGATGATTAGGTGGATGTGTGGTAAAACTCGTAAAGATAGAATAAGAAATATAGAAATTCAAAGACAAGTAGGAGTAGCACCAATTGATACAAAGATTAAGGAAGGGCGGTTGCGGTGGTTTGATCACCTGCAAAGACGGCCTACAAATGCCCCAACTAGAAAACTTGACTCAATAGATACTGTAGAAATTCGACGAGGTAGGGGTAGACCTAAGTTAACATGGGATGCATTAATTAGGAGGGATTTGAATGGTTTAGAAAGCTCACCATCAATTGCACTTAATCGAGCACAATGGAAAAGTTTGATCCATGTAGCCGACCCCAGTTAATTTGGGACTGAGGCTATGTTGTTGTTGTTGTTGTTATTGTTGTAAACATCCAAAAATTTCATGTTTCTTTCAATATAATGCTAAAACAAAAGAAACCAACGATTAGAAAGCACTAGTGTAGAAAATATAATAGTCATAGAGAAAATTTCATATTGAAATAGTACACATTGGCATAGTTTGATCACTAAATAATTTTACAGCACCTATTTTCACATGCATGCAATACAAGAAGATTTACAAAAGAAAAAATTAATAGATAGTTTGAGGATTATACAACTAAATGTCTTGTTTATACAAGTTGGTCTAGTCTTCAAACTTTTTCCACGACCTCTACAAAGGCTCCTTGAACTTTATTTAACACAGTAATCTATTTTAGACTTTCAAGATATTTTCTAACAAAAAATAATAAGAACGGGTGCAACAAAGCCTCAATCTCAAATTAGTTGGGGCCTACAAAATTGATCAAGTGCTTCCACTCACCTTGATTTAAATGGATCAAATAAGTTAGACTTTCAGTATATTGTACTTATATTCGTAATCTTTTAAAATTTAAATCTTTTCTTATTAATGCATTCCAAGTTACATTGGATCTACCTTTAATACTATTGAATTCCTTCAATTTCTATTGTATCGAGTTTTTCTAAACAAAGTTTTTGCAATTTTTGGAAGCCTCCTTTTAGAGTTTGGATGTGCAAAAACCACCAAGACGGCCTTTCTCTCAATTTTTCATGTATGATGGCACCCTAACTAGAGTACGGGTGTCAGGTACAAGTACATATCTAAAGGTCGGCCTTTCTATTTTCTAATTTAAAAGATATGTGGACTTAGCTAAATGTGTCTAAATAATTGGACACTAGTACTTGGACTCAGCTGAAAGTGTCTGATGTATATATAAAATAAGGGTTTATGTATAAATTTGTAATTTCATTGTATATTTAGGTAAATGAAACTTTATATAAATTGTATTAATTGATTTGATGTCTTTTGATATATTTAACTATTTAAATGTTATCATATATAAGGGCATTATTGGTCTCTCCTATAATTATAAGTTAAAACAGCCAAAACCCTATAAAAGGTCATAATTGGTATTACCTGTAATTATAGCTTAAAATAGCCAAAACCCTAACCCTATCTCATTGTCAAGACTCAAGTCAGTGCTCCAGCTTCGCGTCACCACTACCAGCACATCTCTCTCGCCTCTCCTCTCTGGCGACCTTGTCGGCGTCGTCGCTATCATCACAAGCTCAGCTCCTCATCTCTCTCTCTTAACAAGTCTTTCGCCCCTCTTCTATCTCGCTCTTGCTCTCTCATCACAACCCACAACGATCTTCTGCGTCTGACCTCACTTTTTCTGTGTCGACACGTATTCCGTGTCCAGATCAAAGTTTGAAAAACCAACAAACTTCATCGAACTTCGGTGGAAGTTTGTCGATAATGAAAATGGGAAAGCGAAACTATGTGGCAATGTAACACTTGCAAAGTTTCGCCTGAAATTTCGACATGTTTCGCCAAACTTCGATCGACTTCGATGTTTTCCACTGAAACCATTAAAAAAAGAGAAAAAATGCAAGAATTCGAAGAAAACACCGAAGTTTTTGGGGAAGTTATCGAAGTTATCCCTAAATAAAATAAAATTTGAAAATTAACTTCTTTTCACATCAAGTAGCAAATAAGGTCAAAATTCATCATATAAAGCAATATAAAAACAAATATTAATGTGGCGTGTGTTGCAAATTGGGTGTTTATTGCAAAATAACTATTTTAAACAATAGTATTGTGATTGTAATGCATAAATGTTACATGATTAAGTGTATTTCTAACATCTTTAGGGAGAAATTTGAGTTTTCTAGCAGTTGAAGTGAAATTCTATAAACTTCTATACACCAGCAAATTTTTGTAAAACTTTCCTCGGCGAAGTTAACTTCCTCGAATTACTTTCGAATTTTAAGTGAGCGAAACTTAAGGCGTAGTCAAAGTTTCAAACCTTGGTCCATATTCGTGTCGGAACATCTCAACGCGGGTACTTTGGCATGAAGTGTTGAATCCATGTAAAAGAGGATGGCACTCCTTTTTTTGGAATCTCTAAATTTTGTATTCCATCTTTACGAATTTTACCACAAATACCGAAGCCTCATCATTTTCGCTACACACATTTTATGTACGAGTTGTCTAGTTACCGCCCCGCATTCACTTTCATAAGGCATAGCTAGTCCAATTTCGGTCTTGGAAAATTCTCATTTTAATTTAACAAAGAAATTTCAATCAAGTACATATCACACATGTTTGCACATCTTCTATTCGATTTGAATTATATGTGCAACATCATCCTTAATAAGATTAACACCAAATATCTACAATGGTTCACTTTAGGAATTGTCACTTCTAGTTTTTCTAACAGAAAAAGGCATACGCATACAAATGGAAAAAAAAAAGTTGAAGGAGTTTAATCTTTGCAAACTCCTTTTTTTATTTTGCTCAACTATAATAAAGCAATGTTGCCTTCGAATCGTCGTCGATTTGTCACAATCAAGACTGTTAATTTCTAAAAGAGATAATCTTCATTGTATATATTTCTTGAGTACAAACCACCTATTTATATAGGTAACGGTTACAACCACAATATCTTTTGGTTACAACCGAATGATCTCAAATATTAACATCAAATCTTAACATATCTTAACACCCTCCATCAAACTCAAGATGTGTTTGTCAAAACCAACTTGAGTTTGCTTAAAAAAAATCAATGGAGTGCGCAAGCGTCAACACAAGAATAAATTCAAGTGAACAAATGCCGAAAAAAAAATGGATCTAGAGTTCGTTGTGAAGGAAATTAATCAAAAACACCCCATAGAGCAGAGACATAGATATGTCGTAACCCACGACATACATGCAGATGATCGACTTATGAGCAAATCCGAAGTGCACATGGAAGCGGGCAGAGCAATTTGCAGATGATCTCAAATCGAGCAGATGAGCAGATGGTCTCAAGATGACCACAAAGGCAGAGATGCGACAACAGGGGACTGATGTGAACTGGAAGCAGGGGCTGATGTGGACACAAGGACTGATTTGTGCAAGGCTGATTAGGTGCATAAAAGCACGCACGGGCAGGACACGTACACAAATAAAGGTGCGCACGAATTGACTCGTGCACAGACATAGGCAGAGCAGAATCGACAATGAGCGACCAAGAGGGTAACGAAGTCGAGGTAGTCAACCGAAAGAGAGTAAAAACAAAAGCCTACCTATAACCTAGCTCTGATACCATGTTAATTTATAAAAGAGATAATCTTCATTGTGTATCTTTCTTGAGTACAAACCACCTATTTATATAGGTAACGGTTACAACCACGATATCTTTTGGTTACAACCGAATGATCTCAAATCTTAACATCAAATCTTAACATATCTTAACAAAGACTAAACATATAAGAGGCACTCCAAGGAAATGGTGGATGTTCTAAATCTTTCAAACCTCCAACATCCAATCACCCAGAATGTTATTAGACTTCACTGATTCGTCATTTGTAAAGAAACCGAACAAACAGCAAGAACCCTAGACAGGGAACTAACAATGCTCTATAACAGTGCCTTTTATAAACCCCCTTTACTCCCCTGAACTTCCAAGAACATCAGTTCTTCTTTCCAAACCCTAATCCAGACTTCGCCAATATTCCAAACCCAGATTTATGCATGCCCAACAAAGGCGATAAAATCTATCCATCGCAATTAAAGGCGATTCAAACAAAACAAACCCTATCCGAACACATTATTTCACTCAAAACGTAATTGTTTGAGCAGCCCTAGTTCAGCATTGATACATACAAACATCAAAAGAGGAAGAAATGAGAAGCTACGCTGTCGTTACCAGGTTTTAAGCGCTCCATTTGACGATGAACAGACGTGCATCGGCTACACGGATTGGGGGAATGCTTTCGCTAAACAGAAAACGCTGCGGCCCGCGTACAGCGAGAAGCGAAGAGCAGCAATGATGAAGCGCACGGAAACGCTTGACGGAACGTTTTATAGTTGTTGCCGCGTTGGAAGTGTGGGTTTGGGACACTCAACGGCTGTTCGAATGTTGTATTGTATTGTATATGCGCGCTTAAACTAACGCGACGGAAGGGCCTCAAGGCCTAAGCAATTTTTTTTTTTTTTTTTTTCTTAATGCTATTAGGTTACACATCTTTTGTGTGACAAAAAAATAAGAGTCGCGATAAAGACACTCCACCCACATATATACACAAGTCAACAAAAAGATAGTCTTTTCCCAATAAACTGTAATCAAGATATGAAGTGACACGAAAACACTCGAGTACAACAATCAATAATAGAGTAGGGTTATTTGCTTATCTAATCCAGTGATGACCACCTTATATCACTAAAGCCACAACCTTCTTTTCCCAATAAACTGTAATCAAGATATGAAGTGACACGAAAACACTCGAGTACAACAATCAATAATAGAGTAGAGTTATTTGCATATCTAATCCAAGTGATGACCACCTTATATCACTAATGGTTTGTTCGGTTCGCGTGATTGCTTAGCTAATCCATTAGATTAGATGTAATCCGTTGTTCACTTCGCATTATTTGATAATTCAACGGATTAGCTAATCACACAAACTATGGACTAAACTAAGTGACCCTTTACCCTTTCCTTAGTTATTCCATCATCAAGTTCAACTTCTTTGCTTAATATTCCTCATTTGCCCCTCCCTTTCCACTAACTCTCTCTCTCTCTCTCTCTCTCTCTCTCTCTCTCTCTCTCTCTCTCTCTCTCTCTCTTCCTTGCTTGGAGAAACGCTTCTGCACCAGCATTCCCCCGGCCTCATCTCCCACTCGATCTATCTTTGCTCTTCTTCCTTAAATTCTCTTCCACCATTGTTAACTATTACAATGCTTGATCTCTTCTTACTCTTTATCATCGTTGGGGTTGCACTGATTTGGGTGAAACCCACTCGATCGAGCTCGATTTTGTGGGTTTCGAATAGGGGGTATGAGGACGATGAGGACGGTGCAACCGAATCATGAGGACGTGAGGACAGTTGTAGGGGTTTTATATGGGATGGGTAAAATCGTCATTTTCATGAAATCACTTAAAATCCTATCATGCCAACTGAACAAGTCTCCAACTTCGGATTACTCATAATCCATAGCTATGTAATCAAATGTTTGCTAATCCGACCTTATCAACCCAACCGAACACACCATAAAGCCACAACCTTCCTTGCAAAACCAAATCCAACACAAATCACACTATCCAACAAGGCACATCTGCAACCTCTCACTTGTTCTAACTTTGTTTACTCACATAATTATTCAAATGGACTAGGAAAGAAATTTCATCTTTGGATACGTCAATGTATTATCGTCATTCGTTTTTAGAGTTCTTCCCCAAGTAGTTTATCGAGTCCATAACCTTAAGATTCGCCAAATAAACAATCATTTTAGTGATCCTTCCAAAATGCTTCACGTTTCCAAAAATTAATCTATTTACTCAATCCAAGGAAGTAAAATGATTTTTTTTTCTTTTTCCTTGTATATGTATAGGTCTCAAGACCGCTTATTTATTTATAAATCAGTCTTCCTTAACTTCAATCCAATAAAAATCTCGAACTCTTCTATTGAAAATCACTGCATCGTTCTAAATTTTTAAAGGCAACGGTGCACTCATTAACCTTCTCCGATGTAAACAAACCATGATATTGCAATAGAGTCACTCAATCTTCAAATTTAGCACAGCTAATCTATTGTTCTATTTTAATTAAAGAAAATATGTAATTGCTATTATTCATAGTCTTAAATAGCACTCATTAACCTTCTCCGATGTAAACAAACCATAATATTGCAATAGTCACTCAATCTTCAAATTTAGCACAGCTAATCTATTGTTCTATTTTAATTAAAGAAAATATGTAATTGCTATTATTCATAGTCTTAAATTCTCCACATCCTACTCATTATCAAATTTATCAGTTTTCTATCCTATACAATCCCTTTCTCCTAGTTTATATAAATTATTTTTCATACATTCGATAAGATTATGGTTAACATCTAAATCCAATTCTGCAACACAAATTACAATAAAAGTTGTTCGGCATCATTACATCTATCGATATATGTCAAGATATATTTCATTAAGTCCCTAATATTATCTAATTCACCTCGAGATTCGTGTAGCGTGGGCATCGAGGATAAGAGAGGTGCTAGACGTTGGTGATGATGTAGAGATTATCCACGCCTCGAGATGTGTGTCATCTCATCTTAAGAGAGATTGTTAATTTAATTCATGGATTAAGATTGTCCTAGATTCGTACACACGAATCTCAAGAAACACGAGTGTTTGATTATGAGTAAGTCGGTCAAAAGGGATGGATTCATCAATAGCCATCAAAACCGACCTTGAGATACACAATACGTATCTCGAGAAAGATTAGAATATAAAACGGAAATAAAAGAACCATTAGATCTGCCCCAAAGATTCGTGGGATGCGAATCTAGAGGAAATCTAATATATATCCAAAACCAACACCGTCTCATCTATTATTCAAACTAGAGAAGGAAGATCGAAATTAAGATGGAGAGACGGTGTGGTCTCGAGACAAAGATGGAGGTGGTGATGGGTAAGTTGTTGAGTCGTTGTTGTTATCGTTATTGTTGTTGTCATTGTTGTCGATGGTTGTTGTTGATATTGGTTGCAACAGTGGAGATGACAATGTGGTCATCTCCCGCTTTGGGGTTGGGTTAAACCCAACCCCAATAAAAAAAATCTGATTTTGAAAAAATAGAGGCAGGGGGTCGTGAGGAAGAATAAGGGGATTGATTCCACAAACCAGACCGAACCGGGTCCAGTTCAGTTTCATAAATGAAAAATTAAAGAAAAATGCTGGAATTTAGTAAAAAGATTTCAGAAAACTGTGAAAAAATATATTTGTTGACCAAATAAATGAAAATTGGATACTTCTATAAAAAATGGAGAATTTGGAAGTCTGTCGGGACTTTATGCGGGGTTTTACCTTGAAAAACGTAAAATGGTATACTGACCTAAAAGTTTGTAAATTGGTTCCAGATTCAGTTAAGACCACTTTAGGGGTTCTAAATATAGGGTATTGGACCTATATTAATCATAAATGACTTATGATAGGTTTTGGGATACCGGGAAAGGTCGAATGACCAAAAAAGTCAGGAAATTGGAAACGGAGCCTAACCGAGGTAAGTATGGATTCGTTTAGTTATCAACTTTGCCAGACTATGTAGTATATTTAGTTCATATAGTTTATGGACTTGAATGAGAGCCATGTACACTGTAATATGTTTTCATAAAAAAGAAAAATGGTGTTTATTGTAATCAGCGAGAGTAACTCCTGGAACTGAGATAAAGTTATATAGGAGATGAGTTAGCTTCCTAGCCTATATGCAACTCCTACTCAGTTAGATAAGTTGCATGGATTACATAATCACTAAGAGGATTTAGGATAAAACCATTTGGATAGTGACAAGTGGGCCGACAGCACATACGCGCAATGTGTTGGTCAGGTTATGGTGTCACTGTAGCTGATAATCGACCCTAATTTTATAAAAAAGGGAAAATCACAGTGTAATAGCGATTGACTTTATGACTTGCATCTGTTTCTCTATTAGATTTATATGATTGCTCATATACCTCACTAGCTATGATTGGTTAATATTATTACTGCATTTCATTCTTGATTATTATATAGATTGTTGATAGTTATGTGAATCCGTACTTACTGAGCAAGTTGGAGCGCTCACCCCAATTAAGATTTTAGGAATATCGACGAGCGCTACAACCATTGCACTAACAAAGTTTATGAGTCTTGATCTTCTCTTCGATGTAATGATTCTTCCCTTGTTTATATATTGTATTGAATTACAGTTTTGTAATATCACAGGGGTTGGAAGGTTTGTATAGCCGATATTTCTTCCAATTTGATTCGATTTAGTATATCATGTTTAATATCGAGAGAAGTTTTTAATTTTCGCTACGTTTATTATTTGTTTTATTGTCGATTTAGATATACAATTGTTTTTATCAAGTATAGATGGTGAGGCTACTGGCTCTAGTTAAGTTTGGCTGGTGTACCGGGGCTTAATTAGGGTTTCATGTCGAATGATTCCTTAATTAGGATAAGCGTTGTTACATAGTATATTATGTCGCGCTGCCATCCGACACTGTCCCTTAATAACTGCGGTGCCACTTATGACACCAGTTTTGCAAGATAGAAGTTTTGTAATTTATGACCTTTAATACATAGGTCGGGGATGAAGTTCTCTAATCAGTAGTAGGTTTGTTTTCATGTCTTGTTGAGGTTTTCTTTAATAATAATGTTTTGTTTTAGTTCTCTATCTTTATGCTATGATTTTTAACGATGTCTTAATGGTAGTTTAGAGTTTGTAAGTTCATTGCAAATCTCTAGGCGTAAACTCATTAACCCGCTATCAATTAGGTTGAGTTTGTGATACCAACCGGGTTGAGAATTAGCAATCACCTAGAATAAGAAGCCTAACACACTTGTTGTTCTTGGTGAATAACATCGATAGCTAGGTTAATTCTTGAGAGTAGTTGCCCAAGGTTGTACGGTGGAGTAAGATAAGTATTTAGAGAGCGGTTGCCCTATCTATCGAGAATAGGGGGATTAAGGTATTGGTGACCCAAATACTTATAGCCTATCTAAGGAAACTACTTTAAAACATATTTTTCAAAATCGATGATGCAAGACATGGAAGTAACATAGGGCTAGATTGTGGATTCCTAAACTTATGTATGTTTTACTATTTTTGAGTTTCAATTATTTACTATCTTGTTTAGTAGACCTTTAGGATAAAACTTTAAAAAAAACCCCAAGATTTACTTTTTTGTTTGTTGAACTCAGTTTGACTGAATCCTGTGGATTCGACTCGTGCTTGCCTATACTACATTCTAGTAGGATTGATAACCTTATGCGGATTATATTTGACACGCGCGACACCTGATCATCTACTCATTTGTTTCAATTTGGAAATCTTGGAGTTGTGTTGGGAAATCAACTAAGTGTCCTCTTTTATAGTCTAGTTTTTTTTTCTAAGATCATAGCCCTCCATCTCTAGCACCCATCCACATATCTTAATAGATCAAGTAACCTCTATCAACTCCTACAACTCCACTAACTCTTCTCTTCTAACACTACAATGACACTTGATCCCATAGGATTATGTTGATATGGGCATCTCAAGGTAAATCAAGAGGTCCATTAAATGTATTTGAACAAGACTTGAAACTTAGGCATTTTTACTATTAAATAACTTTCCTTAAATTATACCTAAGTTCTGTAATTTTCCACGACTTACCTTAAGCGACTCTCTAAGTTTTGACCTAACCAACTTATGCATTGTGCACACAACTAGGCGAACCTCGCTCGACCACCAATAGTTAAAGGAATAATTACTTAAAATTGATGTATTGAGTATTGATAAGTAGTACAAACATCCAAACAAAAACAAAATTACCTCGGTGTCGACTCCCGAGGGTTGACCAAGCTCGCCACGTCAATCCAAGTCCATGTTATGGTCTTGGAATGCCACGTGACACATGTTAGAATTTTAGGATCATTATAGAATAGTACTAAGAGTTCAATGCATGCTCCATGAAATCGACATTACCTGCCTTAGACGCCTACAGATACGTCTATTCAGGAGTGGATCACATCCAACTCATTGACCAAGGGGGAACTCTGTCCGTCTGACATGTATGCATGATCAACAACAACACATAATGCAATGCAGAATAAAATCACAAATGCAGGTTCAAAGATAAATCGATAAATAACAAAGGTCACTATAGGGTTAACTTACCACCAGCTAACTTTGAGCTAAATTCTTGGGGTTCCCTGAGTGTCTGATCACCTAGAACGTGGTTCCAATAGCTTCCTTACATACCCAACTATTATAAGGGTCAAGCTTCATGTAATGACCTGTTACCTTAAGCGAGCGATTAGTGTTAACCCGTATTATAATTAACCCGAGTTAGGCTCATGGTTAAGCGTGACGTACCTCAATTAGCGTGTGTGTGAGTTTGTATGATGTTTCGTGTTTGTATAACGAACGTTAATGAATTTATAGGTTGTTGTATAAATGGAAGATTTACATAATCGTATAATTAGAAATAAACAATTAATTAATAAATTGTCAGTACATTAAGTGGGACGAGGGGGCCGTGAAATGAATCTGCACGCTCGAGAATACCCGTTGGTGTGTCCGGGGAATTTATTGGGGATAAATTACACGAAATATATATTTATATATAATTGATATATAAATATATAACTAAAACTATAGGTTTGATTTGATTAATATGGATCGTTGGATCGCCTCAAGATGAGCGAAAGTGAAAGATGTTGTTAAGATGTTTGTCACTTTAGTATATGTCTCTTTTAAACAATATTTGTTTGATCAGCCTCGAGATAGCGTGATGTGTATCTCGAGGAGAATCCATATATATAAATCAAAAGCTTCAAAACTTATCATTATTTCATTGATCGATTGATAGGAGAAGCAGCTGATCGTTTGATAAATCTGAGAAGAGGGAATTAGAGAGGTTGTCAAGGGAACTCGAAGTGAATAAGGAAGATTAAACTACTAGTGATCCTGTGATCATCAAAAGTTGGTAAGTTTGAATTTAGTTCTTGAGTTGAATTCATAAGTTGGTGATGAATTTGTGTTAATTGTTGTTGTTGTTGATTAGAAATGAGTTATGATGTCTATAGAGGCCCTCCTTGATAATGTGGGGAGGTTATGGTTTATGATATGGTGATTTGGGGATTGAACATGGGCTGCAGCCCTGTTATCTATCGAGACATTTGATGGTGGAGTGCGCCTCCTGTAGCAAGGAAGTGCGCTCCCTTCATAAAGTTGGGTGAACCCGGTTGGAGGACTGTGCCCCACCAAATGAGGGAGCGCCTCCCACCGCAGAAAACAACAAAATTACTGTTCTTCACATGGAACCTTCTGAGGGTTTAAGAATTGGTTTAAGGGTCTTAAAAGTAAGGTATTATACCTATATTAACCTCAAATGGTTTGTGATAGGTTCTCAAACACGGGGAAGGTCGAGTGACCCGAAAAATTAGGACATTGTAACAAAACCAAACCAAGGTAATGGGATTCATATTCTTATCAATTATGCTTTGTAAATTAGTATATTTAGTTCATATAGTATTACGGACTTGGATTGGGGAAACATACTGCGATTTGACTATTTTTTATGTGGAAAATCCCGGAGATGGTCGATAAGGCGGACTGGGACTGAGGATTGAAAATGTATGTCGGGAAATGGATTCTGCTCTTTATCCTAATGAATGGAAAGGCTTACCTAGAAATGGATTCTGTTTTTTATCCTCAGTTAGCCGGAGTTTTACCTTAGTCATCATTATCTAGTTGGAGTTAGTAGCTCAATCAAGCAAAAATAAACCAACAGAATCCCTTATCGGCCAACATGTGAATTTTATGGTTGTATTCTCGAGTAACTGGAGAATATGACTCCGTAATCAATTTCGAATTTCAAATCACGAGTGCGATTGCATGTTACCTTTCGGAATTGCATTCTGTTATTAATGTTTATATTAATTACATTGCTTGAATAGTTATGTTTTGTATTCATATTGCTATTTATCGATTTATTGATATTAGTTGATAATTGATCTGTTTACGAGCATCACTTGAGCAAGTAGGATCACTCACTCCCCTTTACATTTCAGGTTCACACGCATGCGCTTCAACTAAAGGCAAGAAGAAGATTTATGAGTTTTACTATCTTTTCTATGATGTAATGAGCCTTCCTGTCCATATATACTGTAACATCCCCTATCCTGATTAAGAGAATGTCTGGCCTGAAGCCCTGATTAAGCCCCGGTACACTAATCAGACTTAATTAGAGTAACAGTACAACTGTCCTTCTTGCTTGTTAATCACAATACAATATATCGTATATCGAATAGATAATTGAAAACGCGCGGAATTAAACTTTTTTCGATAATACAAACAATATACTAAACTATACTATTCAGAGTCCAAAATTGATATCAACCTCGGTCGTAAAATCATATCCCAACCCCGTTTATTACAAAACAGTAATTCAATACAATATATAAACACAATAAGGAAATCAATTCACCGTAGAGAATACTATAAACTCATAATTAGGGCTGGCAATTCGTGTCGTGAGTAAATGTCAAAACGTGTCGTGTCGTAATTATCCTAAACCCGCACACGACACGTTTATTAAACGAGTCACTATTTGTAAACACGACACACGACACGTTTAATAAACATGTAACTTTGTTTATGACACGTTTAACACATTTATTAAACAGATCATGTTTAACCTTTGTTTAACTCGACTCGTTTGTGTACTTTTAATTAACACGTTTATTAAACATATCATGTTTAACCTGTTTAACTCGACTCGTTTGTGTACCTGTTTATCAACCTGTTAAACATGCTACTAGATTAATGATATCTCACTACAAAATCAATACAAACAACATAAAATATAAAATTATAAACCCATCTACCAAGTTATATCAATGTTGTCACATAGAAATGGACAAAATCTAAGTTTAACAAGGAAAAATAAAAAATAAGAGATGAGCCTGTTAAGAGAAGCCTCCGCCATGCCCGCCGGCTGCGCAGTGGAGATGATCCACACCATGTCCCTAATCCACGACGACCTCCCCTGCATGGACAACGACGACCTCCGAAGAGGCAAACCCACAAACCACAAAGTCTACGGCGAGGACGTGGCGGTCCTGGCGGGCGACGCCCTCCTCGCGGCGAAGTGGTGGAGGTGGTGAAGACAGAAGACTTTTTTTTTGGTTTTGATACTTTTTAGGGTTTGATAAGAGTTGAACTGTTGAAACTTGAAGGGAAATAAAAAATTTGTATTTATATGAGTGATTAGTGAATAGTGATTACTGATTAATTATATAATTTATATGTAAATAATTATGCGAGTCATAAACGAGTCACACGGGTTAACATGTTAACGACTCGTTTATTAACCGTGTATAAACAAAGTTAACTCGTTTTATGACCCACATACACTTTTGCCAAACCCACGACATGTTTATCACGTGTCGTGTCGTGTCGTGTTAAACGTTTCATGACCCTAATTGCCAGCCCTACTCATAATCTTCTCCATTCCTCATTCGAAGTGCACATCGTTAACCTGAAACGTTAATTGGGGAATGGGCGCTCCAACTTGCTTAGTAAGTGATGCTTGTAAACATATCAAGTATCAACTACTATCAATGAATCAACGAATAGCAATATGAATCCAAAACATATCTATACAGGCATTAAAAATGATATAAAAATACATAACATAATGCAAGTTCAAAGATCAATTGCAATTGTTCTTGCGACTTATATTTTGATTTTCATTTTAAAGTTATACTCTCGTCTTACATAAGAATATATATTTAGAATCCATATGTTGACAAACGTGGGGTTCTGCCATTGAATTCAAATGTAATTGAGCTATCAACTCTTAATAATTGGAGAGTCATACTTTCATCTTACCCCAAGAATACAATCCACAAAACCCCCATGTTAGTCATCATGTGATTTTGTCAGTGTATTCAAGTGTAACTGAGTTACCAACCTTAAATGGACAGTGAACAATTAAAGTAAAACTCCGGCCTACTGAGGATGAAAGGGTGGAATCCATTTCCATGCTAACATTTTTCCTTTTATTAGGACAAAGGGCATAATCCATTTCCCGACATACCTTCACATCCCTTAGTCTCAATCCGCCTTATCGACACTTCTGAGGATTTTCACGTTTAAAAACAGATAAAGTCAAATCCTGGTACATTGCCCCATTCTTAGTCCATATGCTAAATGAACTAAATATATTAATTACATTGCATATTTGATAAGAATACGAGTCCCACTTACCTATGCCAAGCTTTCCTAACTTTATACCGAATTTCATAATTCACGGAATCCTCAAATCTTTGCCCATTGATCAAGAACATAAAACTAATCATTTGACATCAATTTAGGTCCAATACCCTAAGTTTAGAACCCTTAAACTGGTCTCATTTTAATCTAGAACCCCGAGATTTATTTTTCAATGTTTCCATTTATTTTGAATATTTTCACACTTTACGAGGTAAAAACCCCGATATAAAGTCTCACACGAATCTTAAGTTCTTCATTTTTTATAGAAATTTATCAATTTCTATTTATTTGGCCAAAATATCATTTTTTAGGATTTCCCTTATTTTTCTGAAATTTTCCCTATTTTCCAGCCTTTTCTCCATTTTTTTTATTGGAAAATGAGTTTGGGCCTGAATGGGACCGAACTGGGTTCGGCTGAACCGAGCTGAACCGGCCCGGTTCAGGGGCTCAACCCCTTCTTCTTCTTCCATTATTTTGCTTTTGCAAATCTAAACCATTTTCTTTAATTCATTGGGGTCCATGACACTTTTAGGAGGGAGACGACTCCCATGTCGTCTCCTTCCTCGGACGACCGAGCCTCCCGTCTCCATCCCCAATTTCCATTAACACACAACAAACAACAACATCAACATCAAAAATCAATAACAATGACAACACACAACAATAACAACTCACCTTCGTTGACTTCTCCATCGTCTCTCCCCACCGGGTTTGATTTCCTCTCACTTTCTCGTTGTTTTGATCTTTCTATCGATTTCTCTCTATACAGATGAGGCAATGTTTGTGTTTTGGGATATATATGATTTTCTCTCGAGATTCGTATGCACGAATCTCGAGGTCAGTCGAAAGGGCATAATATTTAATTGATATTCCTTAAATTGAAATCGATTTGAAATACATATACAAATGAACATTGATTATTCTTTAGATGTGTTTGCACACATCTTGAGACATGGATAATCCCTCCAAACTTCCAATAATCCACTCCATTCACTTTCCGATGCTCACTTTATGCTTATCTCGAGAAGAATCTAACGTATGCTTTAACTTGATTTAAACTTTAGAATTCATTTATATATAAATAACTTGTATTTCACACCCATACGTCAATGACCAACCTCGGGCGCGGACACTATTGTACGCTCTACGCATGTCACCTTCAACCCTGGGTGTCACTAGGCACCCACCAATTATTAATTATTTTCTATATTTATTTATAAATACATTATATATATACTCCTTTAGTTATACGTTTATAATTTCGTCGTGTGCACTCGGGCATACGACACGCTGCCCTTAGACCCATGTGCGTCACCCCTTGACCCACACACGGTATTAGGCATCCAATAATTTGTCAATTATTCAATTATTGGCCAATTGATCCAATTATTTTCATAATAAATAATATAACCCATACAAATACCAAATGACATGCAAATCCACGCACACGCTAATTAAGATAAGCCAGGCTTAACCATGAGCCTAACTTGAGTTAATTAGAATTCCGATTAATGCTAATCATCTACTTAAGGTAACAGGGCATTACAGTATCTCCAATTTAAGGCAATTTCATCATGGAAATTAAAGGAAATGTACTAGTTACCAGTAGTTCCAAAGAGAAATGGAATTTGCTCTTCCATTTATTACTCTCATTCCCCAATGATTTCTTCTTTTTCATGGCACAACTATTTTACTGTAATCCGAATCTATAAAGCACTTTCATAGATGAGTCTTCTAAAAGCAAAATGAATTTGTCTTTTGAATTCTCCAACAATCTATGATGCTTGACTCCTCAACATCTTTATTTTGACCAAGTTGTAGTTATATATCACCTAATCTGCCATACCATCTCTGTGTAGCTCTTAACTATCTCATTTTCCACAAAAGCTATATCACCAATCCTAGTTATGTGCCTTAATGTACGATAAAATTGAGCATATTCAGCTTTATCATATGACAATGTAATCCACTTGATTACCGTTATTATCAAAGAGCTTACACAAAGGAATCTATTTTCTTTCAGCTATCATACATTTCTAATATAGAAGCTCAGACATTTAAATTCTAAATGGACAGTGAATGCTTATGGTGATTTAAGGTTACCGATGATAAAGGGCACAGTTTCTCTCCCGGCTAACCTTTTCCTCCTCTAAGCCTAATACCCATTACCACTTCCACTTTCAAGCATTTCAGATAACCTACTAAAACTGACAAGAAAATGCAGATTTTGGTCAATCTATCAACTACAACTCTTACATCATTGTGCTGACGCCAAGATCTGACTAATCTTGTTTCATAACTTACAATTATGTTTTCTTTTTACCATCAGATATAGACAAGAATTTACCTAACCCTTTAGGTTCTCATTATTCAATCTTAACCTAATGAATAAATCTCATATATCTTTGTAATTTTAGTAGCACTAATCATTATCTCGTATAATGCACACTCTGCATCGTATACCTCAATACGATATGACATTGCCTATATAAACACTATAAAGAGATCCATGAGATTATCGAAGTAATTCTTGCCAATATCCTTCCTGAATTGGAATTATCATTTCAAAATCTAATATGTTCTACATAATTTCATTAGACAGTCTAATTTTGAAAGTAACTCTTAATAGCCAATTTCTTCATTATCATATCACCCAATTAACTAAACACTTGACTCGGTTCCAATCAGAGCTTTAAAAAATAGATTTATAATTATCAATTCCAACCACTCAGTTGATGATGTACCTGCAGGACTTCATTTCATCATCATTATTACACATCTCTATAAAGAGATAGTATTGAGGAGTTCCTATTATAATTGCACTCCGTGTTTTTCTCTATTCAATGTATTGATCACATCAATTACTTTATGTGGGTGATTTTTTAGACTGAACTCATTATATTCAATGATTTAGGTTATTTACTTCACCTTTGATTCCTTTCACTCTACCAACTCTACTCTTCAAACTTTTATAGCTTGAAGATTTTTATCTCATATTGAACCAATTCATTGATTTTCCTACTTTTCATTTGTTTTCTAGTGTTTCCTCTAAGATTCTCTAATCTTAAGAATAACTAAAAGTCTCTCCAAATCCCTTTCACTTAGGTAAATTAGTATTTCAAACCTTACGACGAATGAATGAACTTGCGCAACCTGTTTAATTGAATGGATTCACAAATAAGTTGGGATCTATACCCATATTTTATAAACCTAAGTCTTAGATCTAGGATTTATCTTTGCATTCATTGTTTGAAATATATTTCAAGCTTTTGCTCTATAGGCGATGCTTTAAATTGTTTAGTACAACTACTAAACAATTATCTGACATTGGTTTTTCTCCAACTTTCATGAACCATACAAAAGTATAAACTATAATATCTTGCCTCGCTGTGTCAACACAAAATTACCTGAATAAAGGTATTAGAATAAATCTCTAAATTTTCAAAAATCCAAGTATAATCAAGTAATTATTGTAGTCAAACTACATTCCAATTTCCTCTCAAGGCATCCTTACGTTATTTTTGACTCATCTTAATTCCACTTTTAAGTTAATTGAATATACAACACAACGATACCACAAATATTTGTATATGTTGTTTGTATCATTCAATTATTTTACGATAACACTACTTTTTTCTAATTCTATGTTGAATGTAATACAATTATCTAATCGTCTCAACCCTGGTTAAATCCATTGACTCGCAATTCACATTTAAAATATATATGAGAAATTTATATATGAAGCTTAGTATTTGCACTTGCAATCTCTTGGCCTAAACCAATTTATCATTAGAGTTTACATGACTGTGATATTGTTTGTGCCTTTTCTAAGTCTTAAATTATTGATAACACAATGGTAATCTTATTCCAATAGAGTTCAACAACTCTACGTTTTCTGTTTATGAGCATAACATAAGCTTTAATGAGTTTTCATTGTTTCCACTATGATTTTCAACATGAACAAGCCACTGCCTAACTTCATTTTCATATATTCCTAATTTTGATCTTAATTTAATGAAAACTAGATCTCAACTAACTCTTGAGAACAACTGGTTTCATGCAATAGACCAAATGAGTTATCAATCGTGGGCAATGGATATTTATCCTTGATTTACTTAACATTTGATTCATCACTCGAGTTTTGTTCTCAAACTCATATAATTCCCATTTTACACTAAAGTAAAATGAAATTGACCATTAGCTTGACATCAAAACTTAAGTAATTGATGAATTTAAATCTCAAACTATAGCAAAATCTCAACAAAATTTAATAAACAGACTTATTAAAACATTTGAAATCGCAATTTTCATCCATCAAGCTTGAATTCTCATAAAGAACCTACTACTATTCTAAAACAATTTCAAACCCTTTGAATCTCGAGTGACAAATTTATTTCTATGAATCATCATTCATAGGAATTTAGAGATTTACACAATTTCCAGTTACTAGTAGCAGTTAATACCAACCTCTTGATATGTTGCTTACCTATTCATTCCCAGTATCGTAAAGTATTCCTTCAATTCTCAAATCCTCAGGTTCATTGACAACTCACCCAATTTAGACTATTCCAATCTAAAAGATCATATTAGAACATCTCACTAGCTCACTGCCATATTCTAACTCAAACTATACACATTCTCAACTTTAAGTTTTCATATGGAATTACCATAAAAATGATAGAAGTCCAACATATAAGATAGATTTGACTAACAACGCAGATTTTCCATAATTGTTCAACTCTCATATTTCACTGTGAATCTTCACTTTTAATGTAATTTCGCAATTAGGATCGTTTTCTTATCTCCCAACATTGATCTACACCTCAATCTCGTAATATTATGTTTCCTTTACATGCATGTGCATTCAATACAACGTTACTTTTTTCTTTTATCATTTTATTAGTGAGTGCGATTACACCACAACACTAATAAGCTTTTTCTTATTCCAATATGGGCTAGCACCATATCTGAAATCTTATACACCATAATAACTTATGAAGTATGAATAACTAGTGGTTATCAAACCTCAACTAGGTTCCTCATCGTTTCTCATTATCATTTACCACTAATTTTCTCAATGAATGACTTTTGATCTTATTTAACTAGTCTCGATACAAATATATATATTCTACTCAAAGTGAGACATCAACTTTGAGTCTCATTGGAAATCACTTCATTGTTTCATTCACTTCTTAATGTCAATTTTCCTAATTTATGTCTCAAAGTCCAAATCTAACATATCATTCTTCACTGACTATTATTAATGAAACAATATCAATGAGAATAAAGACTATTAGAGACCATTCAATAGGAGAAGAATTTACTTTTTATCTTCGTAAGACTTCTTATGTCTTTCATTCTTCCATATGTCATTAGTATTTAAGTTTTTACAAACCCCAATCCTCAATACTTTCTCGCCTTATTACTTTCCAACATTTTTCTTTGTTGTAATATCCCTGAAGTCCACGTTCCTAATAACCCTCACAATGTATTAATTGAATTCCAAGATAAAGAAGGGAGATAAGACCTTGATAATCATGTATAGGAAAGACAATATAGCTATATCTATTGCATATATATAATAAATCACAACATATAACTTAACTCGGTCTTTTATCTTTCATTACCCGTAAAAACATTGATAAAAACACCTATAAAGTCCTAAGTTATCAATAACTTGAGAATAAATCTCCACGTCAATGAACCTAGACTTTTATTCAGTTTACAGGTAATGATTTCAAGCTCTAATACTAAACTGTATCAGAGATATTCCTTGATTCCAAAATATCTCAGAATAGTGAGACTAAGCTCTATAAGCCTTGGCTCTCATTCTAAACTGTACTAGAGCTATTACTAGAAACATGCTTTGACCAGACACTGATACCAAATTGTATTAGATCTAATACTGGAAACAAGCTATGACCAGGCTTTGATACCAACTGTAACATCCCCTATCCCGATTAAGAGAATGCTAGGTCTAAAACCCTAAATAAGCCCCGGTACACTAGTCGGACTCAATTAGAGTAATAATACAACGTCTTTCATACCTAATAATCACGATACAATATATTGTATATCAAATAAATAATTGAAAACACGGTGGGATTTAAATTTTTTTGATAATACAAATAATATACTAAACTATACTATTTAGAGTTCAAAATCGGTATCAACCTCAGTCGTAAAATCATATCCCTACCCTATTTATTACAAAACAGTAATTCAATAATATATAAAATAATAGGGAAATCAAATAACTGTAGAGAAGACTATAAACTCCGAATATTTTTCATTCCTCATTCGAAGAACATGTCGTTAACCTGAAATATTGGGGAATGAGCGCTCCAACTTGCTCGGTAAGTGATGCTTGTAAACACAATTCTCAACTACTATCAATGATTAATGAATAGCAATATGAATCTAAAAGATATCTATTGAGGCATTAAAAATAGTATAACAATATATAATGGAATCCAAATTCAAAGATCAATTGCAACTGTTCTCGTTACTTGTATTTTGATTTTCATTTTAAAGTTATACTCTCGTCTTACATAAGAATACATCTGTAGAATCCAAATGTTGATCGACATGGGGTTCCGCCAGTGGATTCAAATGTAATTGAGCTACCAACTGTTAATAATTAGAGAGTTGTACTCTCATATTACCCCAAGAATACGATCCATTGAACCCTCATGTTGGTCATCATGTGATTTTGTCAGTTTATTCAAGTGTAACTGAGTTACCAACCCTAAATGGACGGTGAACGACTAAAGTAAAACTGCGGCTTATTGAGGATGAAAGGGCGAAATCCGTTTCCATGCTAACCTTTTTCCTTTTATTAGGACAAAGGGCACAATCCATTTCCCGACATACCTTCACATCCCTCAGTCTCAATCCGCCTTATCGACACTTCTGAGGATTTTCACATTTAAAAACAGATACAGTCAAGTCACGGTACATTGCCCCATTCTCAGTCCATAATGCTATATGAACTAAATATACCAATTACATTGCATAGTTGATAATAATGCGAGTCCCACTTACTTATGCTGAGCTTTCCCAACTTTATACCGACTTACACGATTTTCGAAATCCTCAAACCTTTGCCCGTCAATGAAGAACCTAAAACCAATCATTTGACATCAATTTAAATCCAATATCCTAGTTTTAGAACCCTTAAACTGGTCCCATTTGAATTTGAAACCCCGAAACCTATTTTTCAATTCATTTCCATTTATTTTGACCATTTTCACGTTTTACAAAGTAAAAACAATGATATAAAGTTTCACACGAATCTCTAATTTTTTATTTTTCATATAAATTCATTAATTTTTATTTATTTGGTCAAAATATTATTTTTCTGGATTTTTCCTTATTTTTCTTGAATTTTTTACTATTTTCTAGCCTTTTCTCCATTCTTTTTTTATTGGAAAAGGGGTTTGGGCCTGAACTGGGCCAAATCGGGTTCAGCTCAACCGAGCCAAACTAGCCCGATTCAGGGCCCCAACCCTTTCTTTTTCCTCCTATATTTTGCTTCTACAAATCAAAATCGATTTTTTTAATTCACTAAGGTTTAGGACACTTTTGGGAGGGAGACGACTCCAATGTCGTTTCCTTCCATACTACCGAGCCTCCCTTCTCCATCCCCAACTTCCATTAACACACAACAAACGACAACATCAACATCAATGATTAACAACAACGACAACATACAACAACAACAACTCACCTTCGTTGACCACTCCCACGTCTCCCCTTTTGGGTTTGATCTCCTCTCACTGTCTCCTTGTTTCGATCTATCTATCGATTTCTATCTATACAGATGAGGCGATTTGTATATTTTGGGATATATATGAATTTTTATCGAGATTCATACGTACTAATCTCAAGGCCGATCCAAAAGGCAAAGAATTAAATTGATATTCCTTAAAGTGACACCGATTTTGACATATACATACAAATGCACATTGATTATTCTTGAGATTTTTTTGCACGCATCTCGAGGCATAAAATAATCCCTCCAAACTACTAATCATCCACCCCATCACTTTCTCGATGCTCATGCTACGCGTATCTTGAGAGGAATCCAATGTATGCTTTAATTTGAATTAAACTTTAGGATTCATTTATATATATAAATAAATTATATATATGTATATATATATAACATTTATTTCACACCTATAAATTCATTGTGCGCACCAAAGGCCACCTTCGAGCGTGCACACTATTGTACATCCTACGCGTGTCACCCTTAACCCCACGTATCACTAAGCGCCCACCAATTATTAATTATTTTCAATATATATATACGCCTTTATTTACGTGTTTATAATTTCTTCATGCACGCCAACGAGTACACTCGAGCGTGCACGCTACTCCACGACCCATGTGCGTCACCCTTGACCCACACACAGTATTAGGCGTCCCATAATTTGTCAATTATTCAATAATTGGCTAATTGATCCAATTATTTTCATAATAAATAATACAATCCATACAAACACCAAACGACACGCAAATGCATGCACACACTGATTAAGACAAGCCATGTCTAATCACGAGCCTAACTCAGGTTAATTAGAATTCAAAATAATGCTAATCACCTACTTAAGGTAATGGGTTGTCACATATACTGTTTGAATTATAATGTTGTAATATAACAGGGCTATGAGGTTAATAAACATGTTTCGGTTTTCATAAACTCTGAATTTATGTATATCGCGATTATTATCGAAAAAGTTTACATTTTTTGCTACGTATACTTTTATATTTATTTCAATACCGATATACATGTTGAGTTTATCATGTACGGAATGAGAGGCTGATGGCTCTAGTAAAGTTTGGCTAGTGTACCTGATATGTGATTATATAGACTTATATATAGGACTAGTTTATTAGTATATTTAGTATAAATATCCCGAAACAAGCTCTAATTAATGGTATTTATGTATTTTCAGGTATACAAGGTATAAAGGAGACAATTGAGCAATTTCATAAAAATAGGATAAAAAACACAAAAGTAGGATTGACACCGTGGCAAAGATGCTTAACGTTGTGGAAGATGGCTAGACTGCGTGGGCAAGGCGTGGAGGACCAAGAAGAGAAAAAAAGTGGTCAGCAGTGTCGGCATAGTGGCGGTGCCATAGGATAGAGAGGATGGCACCCGGATGAATAGTGTAAGGCGCGAGTCTACTGAGTGAGGAAAAATGCATATAAAGAGTCCGAAGCGGTGGCGGCGCCATGGCTTTACAGACACAGTGTCGGATCGCTTACAGACAATGCCGAGATGTGGAAAATAGAAAGTTTAAAGTTCTATTTTGTGTGGAATTGTCCTTTAAGATTCTATTTTTTTCTAAAGTGTTTTAAGAGTATAAATATGTATTAGAACGTGGTAAACATTTACACTACCATAGATTGCAACCAACTAACATAGTTTTACATAGTTTAGTTTGTTCTTGAGTATTAAGAAGAATTGTGGAGGAGAAGACATTGAAGACTTACATGTGGTTGTTCGGTATTGTTTTCTTTAATTAATTGAAGTTATTTCGTTTAATCTCTGATTTCAATGAATACCATTATGTGAATGTTTATTTCAATGATGTGTGAGTAGTTCATTAATCTTATGGATCAGTGGATCCTATGGTATGAATGTTATGCTAAAGTAGTATGAGTGTATTATAAAGTTAAAAACTGAAATGGTTAGAATTTGTATTGATTCTATGCATAATGCTACGGACATCTTGATTATGTGTTTGTTGATTAGAGGTTTTAGGAGTTACCATGGCCATTGGAGCTTTAAGTTGGATATGGATGATACAACTGAAAAATATATAACATTGATAGATACTATTGATTAGGGGGCACATATAGTAAACTTAAATGGTTATGAATATAAAGATTTGGAACTTAAAATAACATGGAACTTACGTTATTCACACCGATAAGTGGAGTTCTAGTTTGCACATTAGAATCATTTTCGTCATGACAGCGGGTTGAAGTGGATTTGAAGGAAATCTTTCTATTATAATTAAGCATTGCACACACATAATGAAGATGAAGGAAGTGAATTGAGAAGCATAGTTATTCATTACCTAGGTGAAATTTTGAACTAAAATCTTGTTAATATAAGAGTACAAGTATTTACATTGTTTTGTTAGAATATAAAAGTTTAGTTAAAACAAATTAAAAAGGGATTTCCTTAGCAATAAAGTAAATCTGATTAAATATATTGAGTGCGATACACTTTTCTCTAAGGACGATATCCATAATCAACGTAAGTTGATCACACTATTACTACAACTAAGCATTATGCTTGCTGCCACGTTCAAGTTTTTGGCGTCGTTGCTGAGGAGAGGTAGCCAAATTAAATTCATTAGTTTACAAAATTGTTAAGTTTTAGTTTAAATAATTTACTTTCTAGTTTATAAAAAAATTAAATAAAAGGTTTAAGTTTCAAGTTTGACAATCTGCACTTGATCTTTTGTGTTTTCTTTTCAAGGAGAATTAGTGCATGCGTAGTAAAGGAGATAAGGACTTAGTGCCTTACGACCCCGAGATTGACAACCAATAAAGGAAAGAAAAAGAAAGGAATCAAGATGGTGGATGATTAAACACGAAACCAACAACAAGCCTGGGGTTATAACCAACCCGAAAGTGATCTGGTAGTGTAGGATAGAGTGCGAGGACAGAGATGTCTTTGTGACTACTTCAAATCAGAAGTTCAAGAGACTTATAATGGAGTGATGAGGCTTCCAGCCAACACCACCGAGTTCGAACTGAGACCATCTCTAATCAACATGGTACAAAATAACTTATTCAACGGGCTAGCGAATGAAGATCTTGTTGCTCATATAGAGAATTTGTTGGAGAAATGCAACATCATGGACATTAACGGAGCTACAAAGGAGGTGATCAAGATGAGACTTTTCCCATTCTCATTAGGTGGAAAAGCCAAATCTTGGTTCCAAGGGCTAAATGTGGGGAATATGACTTCATGGGCAAAAATCAATGAAAGATTTCTAGACTAGTTCTTTCCCCTAGTGAAGGTCAATGAAAGGAAACTAGAAATCAATTACAAGCAGGAAGATGCAGAGTCTCTTGGTGAGGCTTGGGAAATATTCAAAGAGATGTTTAGTGTTGTGTTTTTGGGGTTCATACGCAGCGGGAAATTCAAAACAAATTTTGAAAAACCCTAACAGGATCGAAAATAAGTTCCATTAAACTAAATCTACGAAAGTAAATCATACCTTATTCTGTGATTTCCTTTTGATTGTTCGATTTTCAAGACGTTCAAGTGCGCGTCCTCTATCAGAAATCCACACACGAACGGTGACCATAATTTAGAGTGCTAGCCTCAATAGAGATTGAAAAACGATTTTTCTTTCTCTCCCTAAATCCAGAGAACTCGAAAAATTGTAAAACAAAATCTTATTTCGTTTTTTAAGGTTCCACCATTTATTTATATGTGTAGATAAGCCCTCACTTAAAATCTTATTCGTAATACAACTATTGTATTTACGTAGTTTAAGCAAATTACACATACACCCATATTAATAAGTTATCATATAACAAATCGTAAGGGCTTTTATGTCATGAATTTTATCATATAAAATTCATTACTCTGGACCAATTGAAATTGTGCAAAACCATTCTTTGTGTGCGACCCAATAGGTTCATGCGACGTTGGTAGTGAAACAAAACCATTTCGGTACACAAGTCATAAGCGGTCTCTAGCAAGACATTATGACTACCCAAGTAGCATGAATATCAACATCGATACAACCTAATTAATAACGTATATCATTAAACATAAGACATGTAAAGTCACCCTTAATGTTCAATCGTACTAGTCTCGATCTTTAGGTAAACTGAAAAACATCCAAGTGACATTGATCATATCAATTCACATGGACTTGGCCATTATCAGTCTATCTTATCGAGGGATCCACTGATATCTCTCTTTATACGAGAGTGACAAATTCTATCTTGATTACACACTTTTAAATATTATTCACATGGTAACCAATCACAATCTCTATAATTGTCCGGTTAAAGACAACATTTGATTGTGTCAAATTATCATGCTCATAATATTGAAGTCTATGGTAATCTCAAGTCGAAGGACTAAATGATATACCTATCACGAGTAACACCTATGACTTAATCCATGTGGTGTTCTCATAGCGGGTCAGTCCAATATCTTATTCCATAATAAGTACTCATGATCTTGATTCGTATCCTTATACGCATGATCATCACATGACCATCAATCAAGATTCACACTATTCTTAATTCATTATAGTTCCCAGTATAATGACCGACTAGGGACATTTAGGATATTTCAACAAATACCTATGGATCTTACTATAAGGTAAACATGCAATCATTTATAATAAAAAAGCAAATAAAACCTCTATTTTATTAACTAAAATTATAAGATAAACAATGTTTGTAGATAGACCTAGGACACATGCCCTAACATCTCCCACTTGCACTGTGGCCAATCATATATAATACCTAATGACCTAACATGACCATCATGTTTCGCTTATGGAAGAGTCTTCATCAAAGGATCTGCAACATTGTCTACTGTAGGAACTCTGCAAATCTTCACGTCTCCCCTCTCAATGATTTCTCGAATGAGATGAAAACATCTAAGTATATATTTAGATCGGTGGTGTGATCTTGGTTCCTTGGCCTGTGCTATCACCCCGTTTTTTTCACAATACAAGCATATGGGGTTACCATACTCAGAACCACACCAAGTTCTGAGATGAATTTTTTGATCCAAACGCCTCCTTAGCTGCATCGAACGCCGCAATATATTCAGCTTTTGTTATAGAATCTGCGACAGTTTCTTGCTTTGAACTTTTCCAGCTCACTGCGCCTCCATTCAAAGTAAACACATATCCAGACTGCGATCTGAAGTCATCTATATCAGTTTGAAAACTTACATCTGTGTAACCACTTACAACAAGCTCATCTTTCAAACTTCCATAGACTAAGAACACTTCTTTAGTCATTCTCAAGTACTTAAGAATGTTATGTACTGCTATCCAGTGACTCTCACTGGGATCGAACTGATATCTGCTTGTTGCGCTCAAAGCATATTATACATCAGGTCGAGTGCATAACATGGCATACATGATAGATCCAATAGCTGATGCATATGGAATAGTATTCATGCGCTCTCGCTCATCATTAGTCTTCAAACATTGAGTCTTGCTGAGATTTATACCATGAGACATTGGCAATGACCCTCTTTTAGAGTCTTGCATATTGAACCTATTCAGTACCTTATCAATATAAGCACTATGACTTAGACTGATCAGCCTTTTATATCTATCCCTATAGATATTAATCCGAACGATGTAGGTTGCATCTCCTAAGTCCTTCATTGAGAAACACTTCCCTAACAAAGACTTGACACTCTGCAAGGTTGGGATGTCATTTCCAATGAGTAATATATCATCAACATACAGCACCAGGAAAACAACCACGCTCCCACTGACCTTCTTGTATACACAAGGCTCATCTTCGTTTTTAATGAAACCAAATTCCTTAATTGCTTCATTAAAATGAGGATTCCAACTCTGAGAAGCTTGCTTTAATCCATAAATAGATATTTGAAGCTTGCGCGCCTTCCTAGAAGTCTCAGGATGAACAAACCATTCAGGCTGTATCATATACACATCCTCAAATAACTTTTTATTTAGAAAAGCTATTTTGACATCCATTTGCCATATCTCATAGTCATAATATGCGACTATGACAATTAGAATTCTAATGGATTTAAACAACGCTACAGGAGAAAAAGTTTCATCATAATCAACACCTTGAGTCTGTTTGAAACTTTTTGCTACTAGCCGTGCTTTATAAGTATGCTCATTGCCATCCATGTCAGTTTTCTTCTTGAAAAACCATTTACATCCAATGGTCTTACCACCTTCAGGTAAATCAACCAAGTTCCAAACTTGGTTATCATACATGGATTGCATCTCAAAATTCATGGCACTAAGCCATTTATCTGCCTCAGGGCTGGAAACAACCTCCTGATAAGTAGTAGGTTCATTTTGATCCATAAGCAATACCTCACTACTATCAGTAATAAGAAATCCAAATCTCTCAGGTTGATGTCTTACCCAGTCAGACCGACGAGGGCCTTGTGATACTTGTGGAGGATCAATTAGTTCAAGAATTAGTTGATCTCCCATTGGTGGTTGAGTGTTTATTTGTGGTTCTTGAACTTCTTCAAGACTTACTTTATTCCCACTGTTGTCTTTTGAAATAAACTCATTTTCCATAAAGACACCATTCCCAGAAACAAACACTTTGTTCTCAGCGGGATTATAAAAGTAATACCCTTTCGTTTCTTTAGGATAACCAATGAATACACACTTGATAGATTTGACTGGTAATTTTTTTGAGATTTATCGTCGTACGAAAACCTTACAGCCCCAAATCTTAAGGAAAGGCAAACTTGGTCTTTTCCCAAACCATATCTCATGTGGTGTTTTATCAATAGCTTTAGAAGGAACACGCTTTAGTGTAAACGCAACAGCTTCTAAGGCACAACCCCAAAAGGAAATAGGAAGATCTGCATGACTCATCATAGATCGAACCATATCCAATAAAGTACAATCTCTCCTCTTAGAAATATCATTCCATTGTGGAGTTGCTGGGGGAGTTAACTATGAGACAATCCCACAGTTTCTAAGATGATCATCAAACTTTTGGCTCAAATATTCACCACCTCGATCTGATGGAAGTGCTTTAATAGTTTTCCCAAGTTGATTTTGCACTTCGTTCTGAAATGTTTGAAACATTTCAAAAGATTCACCTTTTTGTTTCATGAGATATACGTAAACATATCTACCGAAATCATCAGTGAATGTAATGAAGTACTGATAACCACCTCTAGCCATTGTGTTTATAGGACTACATACATCAGTATGTATTAGACCCAATAAATCACTTGCCCTTTCACTATGTATAGTAAAGGGACTCTTTGTCATCTTGCCTAGTAAACAAGATACACATGTTTCATATGATTTAAAATCAAATGTATCTAAAAGTCCATCTTTATGGAGTTTAGAAGTACTTTTCTCATTAATGTGGCCAAGCCGACAATGCCAAAGGTAGGTTTGATTCAAATCATTTGACTTGAATCTCTTTGTATTTACGTTAAGAACGGGAGTATATGTGGACCTTTTCATGTTTAGAATATAAAGACCATCACACAAATCAACATTCGCATAGAAAATGTCTTTACGAGAAATAAAACATTTATTATTCGCAATAATGAAATTAAAACCATCCAAATCCAAACATGAAACTGAAATGATGTTTCTGCTCAAGGCAGGGACATAATAAAAATTATTTAAAACTAAAATAAGTCCACTAGGTTAAATTAACTCATAGCATCCTACAGCCAACGCAACGAACCTTTGCTCAATTTCTAACTCGTAGGATGACTTCTCATTTCTTCAGCTTTCTTCTTTTGGTGATATCCTGCACATTAATACAAATGTGAGACCCACATCCGGTATCCAATACCCAGGAATCACTAGTAGAAAAGTTGACTTCAATAACGTAAATATCTGAAGCAGTAGTCGCACTACTCTTCTTTTTCTTTAGATATTCAAGATAGATCTTGTAATTTCCTAACCAATGTCCAGGTGCATGGCAGAAATGACAATTTCCTTCTTTTTCCTTTTCCTTCTGGGACTGTGAAGTAGAAGCAACATGGTGTTTGACTTGTTCCATAGGCTTTGTGATAGTCACAACAGCCTTAATAACTTTAGCCTTGCCTTTGCCCTTTTTCTTCAAAGCCTTTTCTTTTTGAACCATCAACACACTAGCAATGGGTTTCTTGACATTCTGCTCAGCCGTTTTAAGCATCAAATGCAACTCTGAGATAGACTTCTCCATGTTATTCATGTTATAGTTCATCACAAACTGTGAATAACTATCAGGCAATGAATTCAGGATCAAATTCGTAGCTAATCTTGGCTTATGGGAAATCCAAGTCTGTCAAGATGGTCAATATAGCCCTTCATTTTTAGAACATGAGGACTAACTGATGCACCCTCAGCCATTTTGCAAGAATGAAAGTTCTTGACTGTCTCGAACCTTTCTTGCCTAGCCTGCTATTGGAACATTTCCTTCAACGTCGTAGCCATGTCGTAAGCTTCCATGTGTTCCATGTTCTTCTGAATTTCAGGAACCATGCCAACATAATGCATGCAACATCAGTTGAGTCGTTGACATGCTTCGTATGTGCATCTTTTACGGCTCTTAAAGCATTGGCTAGTGGTTCCTCAGGATTAAGATCATCCAGGACATACAACTTGCGTTCATGCTTAAGAATAATTCTCAAGTTTCTGAACCAGTTAAGAAAGTTTGTCCCAGACAACTTATCCTTCTCAAGGATGGATCGTAGTGACAAGGGATTAGTGTGATTCGAAGAGGCCATAGATCTACAACAAAAATTATGCAAAAGTTCATTTTAGTATAGAGGAATAAACTCCCACTAAATTAACAACTATCCTTAAAAATACTATGTTAATTTAAGGGACTAAAATCCATGTTTCACCTAATTCCAAGATAGCTAAAGCATGACACTTCGAATTAGATTATTTAGGTAGGTACCAATTACCAATTACATCATATGTAACTTTTAGTTATTTTATGAGATTATGACATCTTATGTATTATCATGTTTTATCTCATCTAGTGCCTAAAGCCCAAAACCGTTTTGATAGCTTTATCAAGTCTAACCATTTCTAACAATAGAGTAACCATTACTCAACTTGCCTCACCAAGATAACACAATACACTATGCGAAGGCAGACTCATATTGATGTGATCAAAGCCTTGACAAGTGTTTAAGAATGGATATCACTTGACTTAAAATTTGAAAAATGGATTTTTGTATGTTTTAGTGATCATAATCAAATAAGATAAATATCATATATTTCAATGCATGAATAATCACTAAAAAGTTAAGAAATTATACAAATATTGACTATTATACGAATTCTTGGATGCTACAAACAGTTAACGGTGGTCCCGCTGTAATTAACCAAAACTGTCCCTTATTTTCAATTACGAAAATTGAAAATCGAATAACATTTCTCATAATTTTAGTTAATCCAATCAACCAAAACTGTCCCTTATTTTAATTCTGAAAATATTAATTAAAATGTTTTTAATTATCTCGGGCCCACCATTAACTTAATATCTTATCCTACTCCAATTAGGATTTGTTTTATATCTCACATATCTTATAGGATTTGTAATTCTAATTCAATTACAAATCTATCTCCTATTTTATAGGAATATACTAACGGATTACTACAATGAGATATATGGTCAGAATCAATTTCGAGATCTTAATCATGCATTCAAGTTCGAATCATATTAAATTAATCATATTAACCTAATCATGATCTCTATCACGGAGACATACATAATTATTGAACAAAATGAAATATGTGTTCAAGATCAGAATCATATTAACCTAAACATTAAGTTTACCATGAACATACAAAATTCACATTACTCAATATAAAATATATGTTAATCGAAATATTCTAAACATGAATACTATCATTGAATCATATCATGCGATGTATCAATATACATGAATTAACAATATGCTTTAAAACCAATTCTTGATAACAATTACCACATAATATATATGTATATCATATATACATTAATCAAGATTATGTTTTCACACATATATCATATATACATCATTGAAAACATGCAAACGTTTAATAAAACTGAGCCTAATGCTCTGATACCATTGTTGTATTTTTGGGGTTCATACGCAGCGGGAAATTCAAAACAAATTTTGAAAAACTCCAACAGGATCGAAAATAAGTTCCATTAAACTAAATCTACGAAAGTAAATCTACGAAAATAAGTTTCATGTCTCAAAAGTATCTATTTTATGCTTTGGGCTGACAAGTCTCATGGGATCATAAGGGACTTGTGTGTTTGGGTATAGGTAGTCAAAATCCTTATTAGTGCTAGGTGGAGTAGGTGTTCTCAACTCAGCCATTCCGGTTCTTGATTCTCTAATACTAATGCACATAGGTTGGATGGACATTTGTTGACTCTTGTAGTTCTCTTGGATTTTTCTATCATAATCCCTACTCCTTTCTCTTGCGCACTACTATTACCTCTTCCTCTACCTAATCCCGTCATTATGATCAAATCACTACTATGAAAAGGTAAACCTAAATCTTGTATTTGATACAAAAATGGACTTAAGGCTTGTAATTTATTGAATATCAAATTGCTATCGAGAAATTCAAAAAGATTATGTATAAAAAGTGTATTCTTGCAAAACTTATTTGAAAATCACGGGAGTTAAGAATATGAGATCAAATCTATCAAATGGTCTTTCGAACACTCGAGAATTACACCTTCAATTTGTGGAAAACTCAATTTCAAATATTTTTCGAATACTCTTACAAAATTTCTATAATTTTCAAAAATATGGGATTTGTAAACCAACGATCATTATTATTGCGATACCCAATCCAAAATAATTCATTCGATGTATCAAAATAGAGTTTGACAAAAGATTTTCAAATCATTAAGAACTTTCAAAAAATTAGCAAAAATCAAAATTTTATCAAAATAAAGGGCTAGGGTTATAGTGATTACCTTCTTGAGAGTGAATATCTCAATATATGTGATCTTCAACTCCTCTTATCTGATATTCCAAGCTCCAATTCCAAATTTCTTAAACCATAGGTTGGCTCTAATCTCTCATACTCGATGTTTGTAGTGTTGAATGAAGCTAGGTGGAGGTGGGAATCACTTGAATACTCTAAGATCGAGCTTAGGAAGGTTGAATCTGGGCAAGAAATCAATTGCGACAGGAGGAGGTGTGACGATTTGGGTGTGGATATAGGTTTTTGAGGTTGGTGATTCGGTTTCTATTTTTAAAAATCCAAAATCATGCCCAACGAATCCTGTGTAAGTGGAATCGCTGGGAAATTGCTGAGCGAATCGGTGAATTGGAAGATATAGTGAACCATCGATCTAAGCAGTGATTCTTGTACATTTAGAATCACTGGGAAATTGCAGGACCTAAATTTTACCTCAATTCACTGGTTTCTGCCACGAATTTTACCAGCGATTTTCAGTGTTATTTGGAATCGCTTAGGATTCACTAGGCCTTGTTTTGCTATTTTGCAATTTTATTTCATAATCACTTATATACCCTTCATAAAGGTGAAAGTAAAGGCAAAATTGACTAAAAAATTTGAAAATTTCATAAATTTGATCGGGGGATATGTACCTAACCAATAATTTTATTAACGAATTAAATAAACAAATAGAAATGTTTATAATGCAAACTTGCATAAAGGCCATATAAACAAAAACGACTTGATCATGCTCCCTCTATTTGAAGCTACTCCGGAGCCTGACTTACGAAAGTAATTCCAAAATAGAATCAAAATGAGAGAGAATAAAAACAAACTACATGAAGCTGTAAGTTCTACTAAAAACAGAAATAACTTAAAGAAATAAGAAATATGGGATGCATCCCATATAGTGTTGTTGTTTATTGTCGTTTGCTCCACAGATAGAGGAATCAATCTTCGTTAAGTATGAGCGAATCAATCTTCGCTTTAAGTGGTTCCTTATGGAGAATGTCATTACTGAGGTCAGAAAAACGTCTGTCAGCTTTTATATCGTCACAGTCATTAAATTGCCTCTCTTCCTTATCGTTGCAAAGTTCTCTCTCATTTTTGAATGATATCACTTCATTACCCATCCTTAGTGTAACTCTGCACTCACGTACATTAATGATAGCTCTGGCAGTCAATAAGAACTATCTACCTAATAATATATGATCATGTGGAGTAGCTATTGGCATGACTAGGAAGTGTGTAATCATGGTGAGCCTACCCACTCGTACGTGTAAATTCTTTGATACCCCTAATGGGTCTGCTTAAATGTCATTTGGCTTGTACACAATAATATGAGGTTTGTAATGAATCCTCAATTTCGTTAGAAAAACCAATGTTCAGGCATAAGATTCACATTGTCTCCTATATCGAGTTGAACTCCGTAGAATGACATCTCATTGATTTGTATGTTGAGGTAAGTGTGTCTTGGATCCTCTGCTAAGATTTTTGATGGATTGCCATTTTAACTAAACTCCTCAAAATATGAGTCATCCATGTCATTCTGGTATGGGTCTCAGGCAGGTTGTTTCTCCTTTTGTGAATTCTTATTCTTCTTTTTTCTTGGTGTTTTAACCATCCATAGCTTGAATATTTCATTGAAATTAATGGTTACAATATGCTCCTCCATAATGTTCAAGCCATCTAAAGAGTTGTCAACTCAGTTAAAGTTAATGATCTACATATCATGTGAGACAAGATTTTCATGATAAGGTTTTAGTTTATGACCATTAACTTTAAATATTCTCCTTGTTCCTCTACTTTATGTCTCTACAGCACCATGTAGAAGTACTTGTGTAACAATAAAAACGCCCGTCCATCAAGATTGAAGTTTTCCTGGAAATAATTTAAGATGTGAACAAAAGAGTAAAACTTTTAGTCCTACTACAAAATTCTTAATATTGAATTTATTGTCAAGAAATGCTTTAATTTTATTTTTATAAATAGAAAGACTTTCATACGCATCATTTCTTAATTTTTCTAACTCTTATATACTACTTTACATTGTTTTCTTGCATTATCATAATTCATATTACATGTTTTGATTGCCTCATATGCCTTATGCTCTAATTCAACTGGTAAATGACATGCTTAATAAAAAGCTAGCATATAAGGTTCCATACCTATGAGTGTCTTAAACGTTGTTCTATATGCCCATAAAACATCTTCTAAATGAAGACTCGAGTCTTTACGTGTTAGACATACCGTCTTTTTTAAAATTGATTTAATTTCTCTACTTAGGGTTTCGGCTTGACAACTAGTTTGTAGGTGATATGCGGTAGATGTTCTGTAGGTAACATTATATTTGTGAAGTAGAATAGCGACAATTCTAGTACAAAAGTGTGAATCTCTATCACTAATTAACGCTCTAGGTGCTCTAAAATTTTAAAGATCCTTAATTTTATGAAATTAACTACTATTTAAGAATCATTACATTTCGTGGTTATAGCTTTTACCTACTTAGACACATAATCTACGGCTAATCAAATGCAAATATTACCATTAAATGGTTGAAAATGTCTCATAAAGTATATTCCCAAACATCAAATACTTTGCAGAAAATAATAAGACATCGGGGCATTTGATTCCTACGTCCTAAGTTCCCTGTTCTTTGACAATTTGGAAAAGCTTTCGTGTAAACATAACAATTGTGAAATAAAGTAGGCCAAAAGAATCTTGAGTCTAATATTTTACGGGCTGTACAATGTGGACCAAAATGTCCTCCACAAGTAAAAGTATGGCAAAAAGCCATGAAGGATTGCATTTCCGTTTGTGGAACACATCTTCGAATGGTTTGATCAGAAAAAAATTTCCATAAGTAAGGATCATCCCATAAATAATGTTTACAATCGTGTTTTATCTTATTCTTTTAGGCACTTGTTAAATGAGGTGATAGCCTATTAGTGGTGAGATAGTTGACTATATCGACATACCATGGACTAGTTATATCTATCTTATATAAGTGTTCATCTAGAATTTTCTTTCAATGGTATTGGGGGTTCTCCATTTTCTAGTCTACTTAGATGGTCTGCTACTAAGTTTTCTGCACCTTTCTTGTCTTTTATAGTAAGATTGAATTCTTGTTATAATAAGATCCATCTTATTAATCTTCGTTTAAAATCTTTATTTGCCACCAAATATCTTAATGAGGCATGATCTAAGTAAACTATTACTTTTGTTCCTAGTAAATATGGTATAAACTTTTCTAATGCAAACACAACTGCTAATAGTTCTTTTTATGTGGTAGTATAATTTAGTTAGGTGGGATCCAAAGTTCTTGATGCATAATATATGACATGAGAATCCTTTCCTAACTTTTGACCTAAAAAAACTTCTACTGCATAGTTTTTTGCATCACACATTATTTCAAAAGGTTGTGAGCAATTTGGTGACTTTATGACGAGTGTGGTAATTAAAGCATATTTAACGTATTAAAAGCTATCTTGCATTCAGGTGTAACTTGAAGGTGACATCTTTTTGCAAAAGTTTGCATACAGATTGTGTTATTTGAAAAAATCTTATACAAAACGTCTGTAGAATCCTACATGGCTAACAAAAGATCTTACCTCCCTCACAGTAATGGATTAAGATAATATTTTTATAACTTGGATTTTAGCAGGGTCTACCTCTATTCCTTTTGCTGACAATATGTTTCCTAATATAAGTCCTTGATTTACCATAAAATGAATTTTTATATAATTCAATACTAGATTTTTCTCTATACATCTTTTAAGTACTTTAGTTAAATGAAGTATGCATTCATTAAAAAAATTACTGTATTTGGTAAAATCATCCATGAAAACATCAATAAAATGCTCCACGTAGTCTGAAATTTTTTTGATCATGCATATTTGGAAGGTAGCAGGTGTTGGGTTTTGGGGTTCATATACAGCTCAAAATGCAAAATAATTTTTAAAAAACCCCTAGCAGGATTGAAAAAAATTTCCATTAAACTAGATCTACAAAAGTAAACCATACCTTAATCCATAATTTCCTTCTCTGATTGTTCGATTTCCAAGACGTCCAAGTGCGCGTCCTCTATTAGAAATCCATAAACGAATGGTGACCACAATTTGAGATTGAAAACATTTTTTCTTTCTCTCACAAAATCCAGAGAATTAAAAAATAGTAAAAATGAAAATATTATTTCGTTTTAAGGTTTCAACCTCTATTTATATGTGTAGAAAAGCTCACGTAAAAAAACCTATTTGTAATACAACTATTGTATTTAGGCAATTCAAGAAAATTACAAAAATGCCATTACACAAATGCCCCTATTAGTAAGTTATCATATAACAATTATAAGGGCTTTTATGTCAAGAATTTTATCATATAAAATTCATTACTCTAATAGGTTCATGCGACGTTGGCAGTGAACCAAAACCATTTTGGTACACAAGTCATAAGCAATCTCAAGCAATGCATTATGACTACCCAAGTATCATGAATAACAAAATCAATACAACCTAATTAATGACATATATCATATCCTTTTTTCATGCGATATCCTTTGATTAAACATAAGACATGGATAGTCACCCTTAATGTTCAATTGAACTAGTCTCAGTCTTTAGGTAAACTGAAAACATCCAAGTGACATTGATCAAACCAAGTCACATGGACTTGGCTATTATCAATCTATCATATCAAGGGATCCATTGATATCTCTCTCTATACGAGAATGAAAAATTCTATCTTGATTACATACCTTCACATATTATTTACATGGTAACCAATCACAATCTTTATGATCATCCGGTTAAAAACAACGTTTGATTATGTCAAATTACTATGCTCCTATTATTAAAGTCAATGGTAATCTCAAGTCGAAGGACTAAACGATATAACTATCATGAGCAATACCTTTGACTTAATCCATGTGGTGTTTTTATAGCGAGTCGGTCCAATACCTTCTTCCCTAACAAGTACTTATAATCACGATTTGCATCCCTATATGCATGATCATCACATGACCATCAATTAAGATTCACACTAGTCTTAATTCATTATAGTTCCCAGTATAATGACCGACTAAGGACATTTAGGATATTTCTACAAATACCCATGGATCTTAATATAAGGTAAACGTGCAATCACTTATAATAAAATAGTAAATGAAAACCTCAATTTTATTAACTAAAATTGTAATATGACCAATGTTTATAGATTTACCTAGGGCACGTGCCGCAACATCTCCCACTTGCACTAGGGCTAATCATTCATGTAACTAATACCTAATGACCTAACATGACCATCATGTTTCACTTCTGGAAGAGCCTTCGTCGAAGGATCTACAACATTATCTTTTGTAGGAACTCTGCAAATCTTCATGTCTCCCCTCTCAATGATTTCTCGAATGAGATGAAAATATATAAGTATAAGTTTAGATTGGTGATGTGATCCTAGTTCCTTAGCCTGTGCTATCGCCTCGTTGTTGTCACAATATAAACAAATAGGGTTAGCTATACTTGAAATCACACCAATTTCAAAGATGAACTTTTTGATCTAAACTGCCTCTTTAGCTGTATTGGGCTCTGCAATATACTCAGCTTCTTTTGTTGAATATGCCACAGTTTCTTGCTTCAAACATTTTCAGCTCACTGTGCCTCCATTCAACGTAACATATATTTTTACTGCCATCTGAAGTCATCTATATCAATATGAAAACTTGCATATTTGAAACCATTTACAACAAGCTCATTTTCCAAACTTCCATAGACCAAGAACACTTCTTTAGTCCTTCATAAGTACTTGAGAATTTTCTTTATTGCTGTCTAATGACTCTCATCGGGATCAGACTAATATCTGCTTGTTGCACTCAAAGCATATGATACATCAGGTTAGGTGCATAACATGGCATACATGATAGATTTAATAGCTAATGCATATGGAGTCGTATTCACACGCTCTCGCTCATCATTAGTCTTTAGACATTGAGTCTTGCTTATTCTTATACCATGAGAAATTGGTAACAACCCCCTTTTAGAGTCTTGCGTACTAAACCTATTCAGTACCTTATCTATATAAGCATTCTGACTTGGACCGATCAACCTTTTAGACCTATCCCTATAGATCTTAATCCCAAGGATGTAGGCTGCATCTCCTTAGTCCTTCATTGAGAAACACTTCACTAACAAAGACTTGATGCTCTGCAAGGTTGGGATGTCATTTCCAATGAGTAATATATCATTAACATATAGTACCAGGAAAACAACCACACTACCACTGACCTTCTTCTATACACAAGGCTCGTCCTCATTTTTAATGAAACTAAATTGCTTAATTGCTTCATCAAAATGAAGATTCCAACTCTGAGAAGCTTGCTTTAATCCATAAATAGATCTTTGAAGCTTGCACACCTTCCTAGATTTCTTATGATGAATAAATCATTCAGGCTGTATCATATACACGTCCTCAACTAACTTTCTATTCAGAAAAGCTATTTTGACATCCATTTGCCATATCTCATAGTCATAATATGCGACTATGACAATTAGAATTCTAACGGATTTAAGTATGGCTACAGGAGAAAAAGTCTCATCATAATCAACACCTTGAGTCTATTTGAAACCTTTTGCTACTAGCCGTGCTTTGTGAGTATGCACATTTCCATCCATGTCAATTTGCTTCTTGAAAACCCATTTACATCCAATGGTCTTATCACTTTTAGGTAAATTAACCAGATTTCAAACTTTGTTATTATACATGGATTGCATCTCAGAATTCATGGCACTGAGCCATTTATCTGCCTCAGGGCTAGATGTCGCCTCCTAATAAGTAGTAGGCTCATTTTGATCCATAAGCAACACCTCACTACTATCACTAATAGGAAATCCAAATCTCTTAGCGCTGATGTCTTACCTTAACAGACCTACGCGGGCCTTGTGATATCTGTGGAGGTTCAACCAGTTCAAGACTTTATTGATTTCCCACTAACGGTTGAGTGTTTATTTGTGGTTCTTGAACTTCTTCAAGACTTACTTTATTCACATTGTTATCTTTTGAAATAAACTCTTTTTCCATAAAGACACCATTTCAAGCAACAAGCACTTTGTTCTCAGTGGGATTATAAAATTAATATCCTATAGTTTCTTTAGGATAACCAACAAATACACACTAGGTAAATTTGGCTGATCATTTTTCTAAGATTTTTCATCGTACAAAACCACTCAACCCCAAATCTTAAGGAAAGAAAAACTTGGTCTTTTCCCAAACTACATCTCATATGGTGTTTTATAAACTGCTTTAGAAGGAACACGATTAAGTGTAAACATAGCAATTTCAAAGGCCTACCTCCAAAAGGAAATAGGAAGATCTGCATGACTCGTCATAGATCGCACCATAACCAATAAAGTCTGATTTCTCTTCTTAGAGACATCATTCCATTGTAGAGTTATTGGAGGAGTTAACTGTGAAACATTCCCACAGTTTCTAAGATGATCATAAAACGTTTGGCTCAATTATTCACAACCTCGATCTGATCTAAGTGTTTTAATAGTTTTACCAAGTTGATTTTGCACTTCATTCTGAAATATTCAAAACATCTCAAATGATTCACCTTTTGTATCATGAGATACACGTAACTATATCTGCTGAAATTATTATTGAAAGTAATGAAGTGCTACTAATCACCTCTATCCATTGTGTCTCTAGGACCACATACATCAGTATGTATTAGACCCAATAAATCACTTTCCCTTTCATTATGTCCAGGAAAGGGACTCTTTGTCATCGTGCCTAGTAAACAAGATACATATGTTTCATATGATTCAAAATCAAATGAATCTAAAAGTCCAACTTTATGGAGTTTGGAAATGTGTTTCTCATTAATGTGGTTAAGACGATAATGCCAAAGGTAAGCTTGACTCAAATCATTTCACTTGAATTTCTTTGTATTTACATTAAGAATAATAGTATTAGTGGATCTTTTCATGTTTAGAATATAAATACCATCACACAAAATAACACTCACATAAAAAACGTCTTTAAAAGAAATAGAGCATTTATTACTTGCAATAATAAAATTAAAACCATCTAAATCTAAACATGAAATTGAAATGATGTTTCTGCTCAAGGCAGGGACATAATAACTATTATTTGAAACTAAAACAAGTCCACTTGGTAAAATTAACTTATAGCATCCTACAACCAATGAAGCAACCTTTGCTCTATTTCCAACTTGTAGGATGACTTCTCATTTCTTTAATTTTCTACTTTTGGTGAGACCCTACATATTAATATAAATGTGAGATCCATATCTGGTATCGAATACCTAGGAATCACTAGTAGACAAGTTAACTACAATAACGTAAATATCTGAAACAGTAGCTGCACTACTCTTTTTTTCTATAGATCTTCAAGCTAGAGCTTGCAATTTCTTAACCAAAGCCCATGTGTCTTCTTTTTCCTTTTCCTTTTGGGACTTTGTGAAATAGAAGTAGCCTTTGGCTTAACTTGTGCCATAGGCTTTGTGATAGTCACAACAGCCTTCGCAACTTTATCCTTTCCTTTGGCCTTTTCCTTCAAACCTTTTCCTGTCTGAACCATCAACACATTAGCAATGAGTTTCTTGACATTCTGCTCAGTAGTTTTAAACATTAAATGCAACTCTGAGATAGACTTCTCAACGTTATTAATGTTATATTTTATCATAAATTGTGAATAACTATCATGCAATGAATTCATGATCAAATCTGTAGCCAACTCTTGGCTTATGGAAAATCCAAGTCTATCAAGATGGTCAATATAGCCCTTCATTTTTAGAACATGAGGACTAACTGACGCAGCCTAAGCCATTTTGTAAGGATGAAGATTTATGACTGTCTCGAACCTTTCTTGTCTAGCGTGTTGTTGGAACATTTTCTTTAGCATCATAGCCATGTCATAAGCTTCCATATGTTCCATGTCCTTATGATGTTCAGGAACCATGGTTGTCAACATATTGCATGCAACATCAATTGAGTCGTTGACATGCTCAGTATGTGTATCCTTCACGACTTTTAAAGTATTGGCTGGTGGTTCCTTAGGAATATGATAATCCAGGACATACAAGTTGAGTTCATACTTAAGAACAATTCTCAAGTTTTTGAACCAGTCAAAAAATCTGTCCTAGACAACTTATCCTTCTCAAGGATGGATAGTAGTGACAAGGTATTTGTGTGATTTGAAGAGGTCATTTATCTACAACAAAGATTATGCAAAAGTTCATTTTAATATAGAGGAATAGACTCCCATTAAATTAACAGCCCTCCTAAAACCACTCTATTAATTTAAGGGACTAAAATTCATGTTTTACCAAATTCTAAGACAGCTAAGGCATGACACTTTGAATTAGGCTATTTAGGTAGGTACTAATTACCAATTACATCATATGTAACTTTTAGTTATTTGAGATTATGACATCTTATGTCTTAACATGTTTTATCTCATCTAGTGCCTAAAGCCCAAAACCGTTGTGATAGCTTTATCAAGTCTAAACATTTCAAATAATAGAGTAATCGTTACTCAACTTGCCTCACCAAGATAACATAATACACTCTATGGAAGCAAAGCCATATTGATGTGATCGAAGCCTTGACATGTATTTGAGAATAGATAACACTTGACTTAAAATAAAAAAGAGGGATTTTTATTTATTTTAATGATCATAATTTAAACAAGATAAATATAATATATAACAATCATGAACAATCACTAAAAAGTTTGAAGATTTTACTAATATTGACTATTATACGAATTTCCTTGCGTTATGAACAGTTAGCGGCGGTCCCTCTGACTGGTTAACAGACAGGGGTACAGGGGGCAGTGCCCCTTTTTTTTAGACAATGAATTTCAGTTTCGAAAATTGAAAATCTCTAAAAATTTCTTATTATTTTAGTCAATCCAATTGACCAAAACTGCCCCTTATTTTAATTTCAATAAATATTAATTAAAACGTTTCTAATTAACTCGGGCCCACATCTAACTTAAGATTTTATCCTAATCCAATTAGAATTTAAGATACTTTGAATCCTTATCCAATATGAATAGTTATATATCTCACCTATCTTATAGGATTTTTAATTCTTATCCGATTATATAAGTTTATCTCCTATCTAATAAGAATATACTAACAAATAACCACAATGATATATATGATCAAAAATCAATTTTGATTCTTATCCATTCAAAATGAGCAATTGAATCAAGAAACAAAATATTAATCATCCATTCAGCACTAGAATCATATTAACCTAATCATAATTTCTATCATGGATACATACATAATTATTGAACAAAAATGAAATATGTATTCAACACCAGAATCACATTTACTTAAACATAAATTCTACCATGAACATGCAAAATTCACATCGTTCAGTATTAAAAACATATGTTAATCAAAATATTCTAAACATGAATTCTATCATTGAATCAAATCATGTGTATGTATCAAATACATGAACTAACAATATGCTTTAAAACCAATTCTTGATAACAATTATCACAAAGCCTATATGTACATCATATACACATTAATTAAGATCATGTTTTCACACATATATCATATATAAATTAGAGAAAACATGCAAACGTTTAATAGAACTGAGCCTATTGCTCTAATACCATTGTTGGATTTTGGGGTTCATACGCAACGAAAAATTCAAAACAATTTTTGAAAAACCTCAACAAGATCGAAAAAAGATCCATTAAACTAGATATACAAAAGTAAAAATACCTTAATCTATTACTTCCTTATCTGAGTTCTATTCCAAGACGTTCAAGTGCACGTCCTCTATTAAAAATCGACACAGGAATGGTGACCAAAATTTGTAGTGCTAGCCCCAAGAGAAATTGAAAATGTTTTTTTCTTTCTCTCCCCAAATCTAGAGAACTCAAATATAGTAAAAACAAAAATCTTATTTCATTTTTAATTTTGAACCTCTATATATATGTGTAGAAAAGCTCACTTAAAAAACCTGTTCGTAATATAACCGTTGTATTTAGGCAATTCAAGTAAATTACACAAACGCCCTTATTAATAAGTTATCATATAACAATTGTAAGGGCTTTTATGTCATGAATTCTATCATATAAAATTCATTACTCTAGACAAATTGAAACTACACAAAATCATTTTTTCTATGCGACCCAATAGGTTCATGCGACATTGGTAGTGAACCAAAACCATTTTGGTACAAAAGTCATAACTGGTATCTAGCAATGCATGATGACTACCCAAGTGGCATGAATATCAAAATTGATACAACCTAATGAATGACATATATCATATCCTTTTGTCATGCGATATCCTTTGATTAAACATAAGACATGGAAAGTCACCCTTAATGTTCAATTGTACTAGTATTTAACTTTAGGTAAACTGAAAACATCCAACACTACAAAAAAATAGCAGCTGATCAGAGACGGAAATGTCCGTTGCAGACTAGCATCAATTCCGTTTCTGAGTATATTCTGCAACGGATCAGAGACGAAATTATTTCCGTCACTAAAATGCTCGAAGCTAATTTACTCAGCGACGGAAATGGATTCCGTGGCTGATTAGAGACCGAATAGAGACCGATTTGAGACGAATTTAGACACGAATCAACAACGGAACAGAAATGGAATTTATTCCTAGGGGACGATTACAATCGCATCCCGTTTCTAATCCGTTGCTGATCAACAACGGATCAGAAACGGACTTCAAGAATTCCGTTGCTGATCCGTTGCTGATCAGTAACAAATTAGAAACGAAATTTTTGAATTCCGTTGCTGATCCATTTCTGATCAGCAACGGATTAGAAACGAAATTCTTGAAGTCCGTTTCTGATCCATCTTTATTTCGTGCATAAATTTAATAATACCCAGTTTGGCGCGACTATTTCCTTGGCTATTAGAGACGGAATAGCAACATAATCTTTGAATTCCGTTGCTAATCCGTCTCAAATCCGTTTGTAAGCTTCTTGTTCTTCTCAGTGCTTATAACAATCCAATTGGTTCTCCATAACCTGTAAACCAAAAAATACAAGAATCACACCTACTCCATCGCCTGCACCCCCTCCAACAACTCCTTGGGGGTGCCAACATTCCCTAAAAAACCAGAATTTGCCATACATACATCAACAATATATATCAACACCAAAGATTGAAATGAGGGAAAAAAGTACAATTCGACATTGGAAAAGATTTATATATCCACGAAAGCTTGTCAAGTATAATAAATGTTCAAAAAACATAAGTATTCACAAAAAATACCAATCCTATTGTTCAACATCAACCACAAAAAACTCCCAATCTTCTAAATATGCACAAAAGAACTATCAATCTAAAAGTTCTATAAACAACTGTAAAAGATATGTACAAAAGCAAAATTATCATCTCAAAAGTAACACAAACAACAAGAAAAATACTAAGTATCACCAAGCTGCTCATCTCTCGTAAGCCAATCTTGCGTATCTCGATCAACATTGTCTTGTTGTTGTGGTGGATCAGCGGGATCTATTTGCGGTGGCTGCTGCTGCTCATGAGGTGGTGGTGGTGGTGGTGTGGTGGTTGTGGCTGTGGCTGAGATAGGCCTGCTGCGTCTATGGTCATCCCAAATTGCCTCTGCATAAACGCCACAACTTGTCGTAATTGCTCGGCAACACTATCGAACTATGAACGTGGCACCATCTCCGGCAACTAGGATGTGCTAGCGCCAGGATCTGCATATCTTCTCTTCTTTCTCCCTAACGACCCGAGACCGTAGACACGTCCTTTGGGACTTACCCGCCACATTGTAGTACACCGCCTCATCATCCACCGGATGGTCCGGTGTAGCTTGGGTTAGCTCCTGACGTCTCCGCTGGAGCTTAGCTTGCATGGATCAACAATTAACAGATTAAACGATATGCTTTTAAAGTAAACTTACTACTATTTCACTCGTATTTCTATACTTACATAGAACCGCTCCGATCAAGTATCGATGAATGTCACCCCATCGTGATTTACGGTGTGGAGATGCAAATACAATTCATTCACGATCAGTGGCGTCTCGGATGTATTAGTCTAGCATAAAAAAGTTATAACAAATTTAAAAAATGTCAATTACTATTAGGTCAGCGCACTTATATTCGCCAATCACTGATCAATTGCATAGACGTGAAATGAACTGAACTCAATGAAATATGTACAATGCAATTCAGTTAAACTAGCATCAATGTGTAAGAAATTAAAAAAAAAAACCAGATTAAAAGCAAACACAGGCATAGTGAACAAGTGTAGAAATGAAAAAAATAAACAAGAGTGTAAAAAACACTTACCAATCTTTCATTGGTAGTCACAAAAGACACCAGCCACCACCGTGCTTCGAGGGTCCAGGTCCCAGGTCCTTCGACCTTAGTGTTACTATTTATAGACGCTTGCCTAGACCTGGCAAGAAAGTCCTCGCTCTCCCAGTACTCCAAGTATCTCTTCCACGCCTCATCCGTAACAAAGTTTGGCTGCACACGATTATTTTTTAACTTGTGCATCAATGTGGTGTACCTTATGCCTACATGCGTGTCGTACGCCGCACGAATGAGATCCTCGTGAATCGTGTAATCCCATCTAAAATATACCTATAAAATGGCAAGTGCAATGGTTACGAGACATTGAAAAACTAGTATAAATCCTAAGACATTTATTATTCCTGCGTACCTGCCATTGGTGCCAGTAATGGTCTTTATGATGATTCGATGCAGACTTCCCCAATTACGGAATCATCCATCGCTTGAAAACTTTTGTCATCCGCCGGGCACAAGAATGAGAAGGATGCAATTCCCTGTGTTTCATGAAAATACATAACATCGTAAACACTTATTTAATACTTTACATCGATAATTAGAAATACATATATGAATCAAATACAAACTTACGTATTATTCGCAATCAGTGTGATCGGGATCCTATGCACGCGAGGGGGCTCGGTCCCTGTCATCTGAGGTGCCCGTGGAGGGCCTGTAACCTGCAAGCCCGCTTTGCCGTCGTAAGATGGGGATGCTGCTGGTGATGCGGTGGCTGGAGGCGCAGGCATCGTCGGTGCAGGACTGTCATGGCTCGATGTCACCGATGGTGATTGCAATAGGCGATTTGGTATGGTTCTAGATGACGATGTCGATCGTACAGGCGACGCGGACGGTATGGAAGGCGAAGGTGACGCTGACTGTAACTCATGATCGAGTGAACGAGAAGTCGGAATTGATAAGACAAGAATTGAACCACGACCTCGACCGCCACGACCTCCTCGACCCCCTCGTGTGGCCGGACAATGAGGTCCAGTCGGTATATCGATTCCAGAGGTCTGTGCTGCACCTCTTACGACTGGACGAGGTCCACCAAAAGGTATCCCTCGACTGCCCTAAGGTAATGTGCGACCTCGAAGTGGGGGGTGATCACTGCGACCCATGAAACCTAAAAAACACCAATCTTAAACTATTGTGAAGAAAGGTTTAGAAGATTCATGTAAAGTAGATCAAACACTGACATAACATAGACATTCATTACTCGCTGTCATCCGTTTCAAATTCACTCTCATGACTAGAAGTTGATGATTGTTCCTCTGAATCATCTCCACTATCGACAATGAAGTCATGGTCTTCTTCACTTCGACCCACTTCCACTATAACGCGGTCCCATTTGGGTCATCCAGATTGTTTAAATCCTGAGTTGCATCATCGACTGCACATATGGTGGGTTCGCCATCTTGGAATGCAATCTCTGACGAGCCTTGGTCATTATCGTCTTTGCTCGTTTCCTCGTCGGCGAATTTTGGTTGGCAACAACAAACTGCTAGCCATTCTTGACGCTCATTCCTTAAAGAAGGGTACGAAAGGTAGTACACTTGATTGGCTTGCATTGCAAGGACAAATAGCTCGTACTTGTTATATTATCGATTTCGATGAACCTCTACCAATTGAAGTGTTGGGTGAGCCCTCACACCATGATTCGGTGTAAGGTCATACCATTCACGCTTGAGGCCTGTATATTCAATCTCTACAACCTCTTTCAGTACTCCATAGTAGTCATGGGAAACATCAGCATAGTTAGAACCCTTAACCAAAACACCGTTGTTCTGCGTCGATCTATTAACGTCATTTGTGCGGAGTGGAACTTGTACCCATTCACTAGGTAACTAGGGTACACATTACAAGATCGACTAGGACTAACCGAAAGATCAACAAATGTTTCATCTATGATAGAATTCCAAGCCTATTTATGAAAATTTAGAAATGTAAGACACATTACTTATGAAAGAAATTAACGAAGCCATAACGTACAATAGTAATAACATTACATATGTTTGAAACCAAATGGGGAAGTTGTGCTCCTGACTAGTATCGACATCCGACTCCCCCATTGCTTGAGTGATTTCATCGATGAAGATCCTACAAGAAACGATCATGTAAATATCGTGTCTTAGTAAATGCTACGAATAATGAATGTATTGCATTGTTGAAAGAAAGTGACGGACTTGCTGGATGTAAGGAGCGATATCTGGACAATTGAGCGGTATGTACGAATGAGCGGCATTATACTCCTGCTCAGTTAAGTACCGCTCCTTTGACATGCCCAAGGGTCGACTAGGATAAGTGAAAATTGAGAAATTGCCTACAAAATGCGGTGTGGGCCCGACACCACCATCGTCGTTTCGTTGCACTTTGTCATGCAATGTAAAGACATGATCTTCGAAGTAGTAAGAACAAAACGATGTGACTTCTTCGACCAAATAAGCATTACACATCGAGCCCTCAACCCTCACTTTGTTCCGAACATTGTTTTTCAAATGTTTAAGGTACCTATCGAAGTTTGGTTAGTGTTGATTTAAAACTTTATTGAATGGGAAAATAAATTCAGGAACTCAAGACATTACCTCTCAAATGGATACATCCATCGAAATTGAACTGGACCGGCCAAACGGGCCTCGTAAGGCAAGTGGATTGGTAGGTGTTCCATAGAGTAGAAGAAGCTTGGAGGGAATGTTTTCTCCAACTTGCAAACGATTTTAGGTATTTCAGACTCTAAAACCTCCATATCTTCTAGACTGACACTTTTCGCAGTCAAGGATTGAAAAAAAGGCTCATTTCGCTAATTGCAACCCAAACCGGGTTTGGGAGGAGTTCTCTGAATGCGATTGGTATCAAACGTTGCATGAAAATATGACAATCATGAATCTTCATGCCGAACATTCGCAACTTCTTTGGATCCACACATCGACCAAGATTCGAAGCATAACCATCAGGAAAACACAACTTTTCAACCCACTCGCACAATTTTTGTTTTTTTGGTGTATCGAGAGCATAACATCCAAGGATGTAAGAATTTGTTGCCGAATCAATGTGTAGAGAAGGTCGGTGACAATATTCATGAATATCTTGTCTCGATTTTGCATTGTCCTTACTTTTGCCCGGTACATTCATAATAGTGTTGAATATGTTGCCAAATACATTTTTCTCGATGTGCATGACGTCTAAGTTATGTCGGATCAAGTTTGTCTTCCAATACGGCAAGTCCCAGAAAATGCTTCTTTTTCTCCATCCCGAATTCTTAGCTATCCGCCCATTCATAGAATCAGCTCCGATATCTGTCACCTTCATCAAGCCCAACGATTCAATTTACTGCCAAAATTTCTTCACCAGATCGCAAAGCGGGCGGCTCATCGTTTAGTACCATTTTGCCTCTTAGAAATTTTTTTTTTGTCTTTCCTGAAGGGTGAGGTCTTCGACAAGAAACGACGGTGACAGTCGAACCACGATGTCTTTCCACCACTTCGCAATTGAAAGGCATTTTTATCCTCCATACAATATGGACAAGTCATCTTACCGTGTGTGCTCCAACCAAACAACATGCTATACGCGGGGAAATCACTAACAGTCCATAAAAGGGCCACTCGCATATGAAAATTCATCTTTGTGGAAACGTCGTAAGTAATCACCCCGTTGTTCCATAAATCTTGCAACTCTTTCACAAGCGGCTGAAGGAACACATTGATTTTTTGTTTTGGGTTGTCGGTTCAGGAACGATAACCGTTAAGAACATAAACTCAGATTTCATGCACATCGACGGTGGAAGATTATACGGGGTCAAGATTACGGGCCATGAAGAGTACGATTTTCCTGAAATCCCAAATACTTGAAAGCCATCAGTGCACAATCCTAAACATACATTCCGAACCTCAGCGACGAAGTCTCTGTTGACATCATTAAAATGCCTCAAAGCAATCGAATCATAACAGTGTTGCATAACATCTTCTGGCGAGGAATGCTCTCCATGCCATCGCATATGTTTTTCCGTTGACTCCGACGCATACAATCGTTGCAATATAGGGCCTAAAAGGAAGTAGAGCATTTTTTTGCAAGGGCGTTTTTTGGTGTTCTGTCCACGACCTCGTCGTTGTGCAATGTAGCGTGATTTCCCACAAAATTTACATGATGTCAATTCAGAATCTACTCCCCAATAAATCATACATTGGTCCTCACAACAATCAATTTTCTCAACTGGTAGACCTAGACCTCCCATTAGTCTTTTAGTGGCATAAAAATTTTCAACCAATGAATTGTCAGTTGGCAAACAATCCTTCATGAAGTTGATGATTTCATTATACCCTCATTCAGAGATATGATGTTCTGACTTGATCGCAAGTAATCTTGCCATTGCGGACAACATTGTCATGGTTTTGCACCCCGACCACAATTGTTCGCTACTAGCCTCAATCATGTCATATAGTTGGCGTGCTTGGGGGTTTGGTGATTCTTCCACGTGATTCCAATTAAAACTTGGACCTACCACGTTGTGTAGCATCTCGTGGTAAGTTGTCCTATCAAAACCTCCCACATCAGCATCATCAATTTGGTTATCAAATGGGTAGAAGTTTGGCGGCTCTTCATCCCCATTCTCACCGTGTTTGTACCAACAGTGATATCCCGGAACAAATCCGTACCTACATATATGGTATTCAACAGTTTCGACGTCCATGTACGGTACAAGTCGACATTTCTTATAATTGCACGGACATCTAATCTTCCTTTCACTTTGGTATGTAGGACAATGTTGTTTAGCAAATGCTATGAATTCTTTAACCCTCGCCGCGAATTCAATTCGAACGAAGCCATTGTCGAGACGGTTGTACATCCAGTCTCGACTTGTAGACGACATTCCTGTTGTAATTGTGCAATTAAATTAGTCAACTAGTTAAATAATTTTCGACGGTACAGGTCTACTTGTGTGTCCAACTTACACAATTTATTAGAAGGGGGAATCTGAGAACCTCCCTTACTATATGAACAAAAAGCTTTATTTGTATGCATTGAATACATATGGTTTGATACAAATAACATAAAACAAAACAAACTTTACATTTGTTGAGTTCCAACTTCATGTTTATTTTTGGATTGAATGTAGTACTCATAATCTCAGGAAATTTTTTTCTAACTTCATGTATGTTTGTGGCTTATGTTCCTTTTGTTGATTTCAACTTCCTTAAGGCCAAGCACCCAGTATTTCATTTCCAACAAATCATGAATAGATGTACCTACATTACTATCACCATAACACACTGCAACTCATTAAGTAAGGGCAAATACAAAGGTTGGCTCCTTAAATCATTCCTATCGAAGACTTCATGTTTTAGAATTTACAAACAAGCATCACACCATAAACATATTGACATATGTGCGTACATTCACCAACAAATACAGTAACACAAATCATAGTATGTTATTTAGAAAGAAATTCAATATCTCATAGATCAACGACATTAAAGGAATTCAATCATAGAATGAAGTCAATACAAAGAATGCTATGCGACAATTTTTTACACGATTATTTTAGCCAAAGAAATCATAGACAGTAATACACAATGCATGACATTACCAATATAAGATCGGTAGTAAAACAATCCAAATGATTTAATGTCAACTCAGAAATGGAAATGAAATAAAGAGAATTGCCTTAAAGGGTTTACTTACCTCAAATACACGCAATTCGTAGCCTATACCGGCTCTCGGCCACTCCAAACTCGCGTTCCACACCTTGTAAGTCCTCTTCAAGCTCCAACAGTGTCCTAACAAATTTAATTTTAACTTTTTTTTAGGTTGGTCAAGTGGTTTTCAATTCTAAATCTTAGCTTTAAAACTCATGATTTTCTAACCAAAGCCTAAAAATATTTCCTTCAGCAAGTTGTTGACTTTCTCCTTAAATCTCTTTTTTGTTGAATTTACAAAATGATGTGTGAATGGGTAAAAACATGAGCGGTTGTCTCTGTAGGCTAATTGAACCTAAATTTGTAGAAAATGACAACTAGGCCTTAGAGTGTACTTGAGATTTTGATGAACTTAAACATTATGCAATGCAAAGACTTAGTATTCACATAGACATATACTAAATGTACTCAGGGTAATCTATTTACTTTTGACAACTGCATTGTAGTTCAACCGAAAGGCAGTGGTTTGTTATTTGTGGTTAAAATGCTTATGTTGATTGTCAAGTTTAATTGTATAAATTTATAAGAATAATTAATATAAAAGCTAGACTCATTTTTTTAAGGGCTTGTTGCGCTGACCATGATTTTAGAATGAGGTTTAGTTTAGGACATTGAATGGTTTACCATATATTACAATGATTGATTAAGTTTAACCAAATGTTCAGTTGTTTCTTAACATGTTATCCTCCTATATTTCAAGATATAAGTGTATTTAGAATTCTTAAGGGATCTAATTACAAAAACTTATGCAAGTGTTTGCTTAAAATGAACCAATCTTCATTACAAAATAACTATACATTTAAAGTCATTCTTAATGACTCCAAAACTAATGTGTACACCAAAAGTAGGCTTAAAATTGTAAAGAACTTATCATCATTTCCTTTTTTTGTCATGGTCTGATTCAGTTGCTTTGTCCTAACATGATTGACAAAGTGGGACAAGGGTATCAAAAATTCTATTTGGTTTCTTTTCCTAGTAAACCTAACATTTTATTTTCTTCTTTCTACTTTATTATATGTATTACACATGTACTATTTTTATTCATTTTAATATTGAAGCAAAAAAATGGCAATGTTGTTAATAAAGCTTCAATGGTTACAATGATAAGGAATATAAAGTTAAATATTTCAATTTGAATCCATGATCTCATCCACGATCTAACGAACTATTGGAATAAAATTGCTATCATCTTTAAAAGACTATATAAAAATATGTAGTCTTATTTGTTTGTAAAAGAAACATGTAGTATCTTTATTGTTCATTTCATGATTCAAAATCCAGTTCTTTAAGGCATTGAAGGTTTATGCTTGAACTTCAAATTGGAAAAATTGATTTTAATTTGTAAAAATCATTAGTTAAATTTGCCAATCTTAGTTTCAGATCATTGCTAAATGAGGAGTCTGCAAGTAAAAAATATAACTTTTATTTCTTTCATTGTTGAATTGCTGATTGTGGTAAAAATACAAGTATTTATCTAATTGTACATTTGTTTGTCTTTGGATTCAATTAATTCACAAATCAATGGTTAGTTTTTGTTATAACTTGTGATCATATTCTTCATTTGACACTAACTAGGAATCAAACGCTGATCATCTTATAGTTTAGCCAAAATATGTGTTCTTATTTTGGTTATATTATTTGCGAAACTGATCGAAAATGGTATATCAATGGAGAGATTACCTCACCTGGCAGCGACGAATAGTGGCGAGGGCTGCACAGGCAACGACGATAGAGGGCGAAGGTAGACGGCGATGGTTTCGAGGCAATGCGACGAAGAAGCGGCGAACAATGGCGGGGGTAACACAATGGCGGCAGCAGAAGGGCGATGGTTTCCATGGCAAACGACGAAAACGATGGCGAAGTGCCGACAAACCAAGCAAGCGAGAGGCGAAGCGATGACGATGGTTTCCAACGCAATGACGAACAATGGCGACTACAACGGTGGGGGCCGCACAGCAGCAACGGCAACGAGCGGCGAAGCGCAGACGACGATGGCTTCAGAGGCAGCGACGACAGTCGGCGACAGCTTCGGAGGTAGCGACAACAGACGACACCACCTCTTGAAAACGCGACGACAACTCACAGCGACGGTAGAGGCCCCAACCTTCGATAGATGGTGCAACGATTTAAGGGTTTGGGAGACAAATTTTGGGGAGAGAAAGACAGAGAGTTGACGGTGAATCAGTCGAGAGAGAGAGAGACAGAGAGTTGACGGTGAATCGGTCGAGAGAGAGAGAGACAGAGAGTTGATGGTGAATCGGGGGAGGCGGGTTAAGTTTCTGATCAGAGATTTGAGGAGGGAGAGAGGGGGTTGTTGGAGGTGAGAATGGGTTGAGAGAGAGAGGGGGTTCTCTACATTCGTCCCCATTTCTCAATTCTTCGCATCGAAGCATGCACGGATCTCGAGACGTAACGGACGGTTACAAAAAATTAAACTTTTGGTGGGAATGTTGGCACCATTATTTTGAGACGGAATTTAATTTCGTCTCTATTCCGTCTCTATTTTCGTCTCTCGATCTCTCTTTATTCCGTCTCTGAATGATTTTGTCTCAATTCCGTCTCTAACCATTTATTCGTAGCAACGGAACTAAATTCCGTTGCTAATTCCGTTTCTAATTAACCATTTTTTTGTAGTGCAATTGACATTGATCATATCAATTCTCATGGACTTGGCCATTATCGGTCTATCATATCAAGGGATCCACTGATATTTCTCTCTATACAAGAGTGACGAATTCTATCTTGATTACACACCTTCACATATTATTCACATGGTAACCAATCACAATCTTTATGATCATCTGGTTAAAGGGAACATTTGATTGTGTCAAATTATCATGCTCATAATATTGAAGTGTATGGTAATTTCAACTCGAAAGACTAAATGATATAGTTATCATGAGTAACACCTATGACTTAATCCATGTGGTCTTCTTATATTGGGTCGGTCTAGTGCCTTATTCCCTAACAAGTACTCATGATCTCGATTAGTATCCCTATATGCATGATCATCACATGACCATCAATCAAAACTCACACTAGTCTTAATTCATTATAGTTCCCAATATAATGATCAACCAAGGACATTTATGATATTTTAATAAATACCTATGGATCTTACTATAAGGAAAACAAGCAATCACTTATTATAAAACAACAAATGAAAACCTTAATTTTATTAACTAAACTTATAAGATAAATAATGTTTGTAGATTGACCTAGTGCAGATACTCCAATAGCGGGTGCGTTACATAGGTCAATGGCATATGCCTATAAGCAAATGTACCGAAAAGGCAAGTAAAAGTAGTATTTTCTTGATCTTTCAATGCTACAAGAATCTGATAAAATGCTAAGTATCCATCCAAGCAATAGTAGTGGGTTCGTCCAGCTAATATTTCTAACATTTGATCGATGGATAGTGATATTTTCTACTTGCTGCGTTTAGCTTCCTATAATCTATGCACACTCTCCAACCGTTTTGGATTCTAGTAGGTACTAATTCTCCATGTTCATTTGTTATAATTGTGATCCTTATTTTTTAGAGACTACTTGTACCGAGCTAACTCAATTACTATCTACGATTGAGAATATTATTCATACGTCTACTAGTTTCAATATTTCTTTTTTTTACTACTTTCATCATTGGTGGATTCAATCTACGTCGAGCTTGTCCGAAGATTCTTGTGTCTATTTCAAGAATAATTATATGCATGCATGTGGTTGAACTTATTCCTTTAATATCGGCTATTGTCCATCCTATTGCGTTCTTGAATTCTTTGAGAACACTTACTAATTTCTCCTTTTCTAAATTTGATAATTTATTAGAGATTATAACTCGTAAGGTGTTGTTGCTTTCTAAATATGCATATTTTAGATGATATGGTAGAACTTTTAAGTGTAATTTTAGAGCATTTAGTATAGAGGGTAAATGTTTTGAATGGTTTATTAGTAGGTTTATATAGTAAGAGAGTTCAGGCAGTGCATTATAAGATTCTAAGATGTTGATTATTTCCACCGTTTCTTCATCTATATCATCGTTGTCATTTAAATCCTCTATCGCTTTTTCAAGTTTGTCCGACTTATTATTTCTACAAGTTTTGCCTATCATAGGATCTAACAAATCTACGGTGCATACTGATGAAAAATCTAAAGGATATTTCTTACCATTATGGATGTTAAAGTTTACCGTTTCATTATCTACTTTTATTATTAGAGTTCCATTGGAAACATTTATTTTGGCTTTTGCTATTTTTAAGAACGTGCATCCTAAGATAAGAGAGGTTTTACTAGAGAAGTGATCTTCTTTCATTTCTATGACATAAAAATTGGCTAGGAGAATTAAATCATTAACCTTAACCAGTACATCCTCTAACACTCTTACCAGTTGAACAGTAGATCTATCTGCTAATTATAATTTTATATTGATTTCTTCTAAAGGTACATTTATCATTTGCAAATATATTGATAAAGTCATACTGTTAATTGAGGAACCTATATCACATAATGTTTTGGATATCCTTATATTTTCTATTATGCATGGAACAAAAAATATTCCAGGATCAAAACATTTAATGGGTAATTTCTTTTGAATTATTGCTGACACATGTTCTCCAAGGCTTACTCTTTCATTGGGTTTGATTTTATTAGTGCATAATTCTTTTATAATGTTTTTACATTTAGGTATGTTTTGTATGACTTCGAATAAAGGTATGTTTACTACCACATTCCTCAAAGTGTCTAAGATATCTTTTTCTTCTTATAACTTCTTGATGTTCTTATTGCTTTCTTAATGATGGGGAAATGGTGATCTTACTATACTCGGTTTATTCTTTTCGTAATCAGAATCATTTTCCTTTTGAATTTTATTATCTTTAATTCCTATTTCTTTTTCTAATTCAACCTCCAATTCTTTTTTAGGAACAATTTGTTCTAACATCTTTAGTTCTTCCATTTGTTTACCGCATCTCAAAGTTATTGCTTTTGCATACAAACTAGGGTAAGGTTCGGACGGTAATTTGCCTTGATTAACTTATAGACTCATTTGCATTGCCATTTGACTTAATTGATTTTTTAGTTCAACTATATCATTTTGTAAAGCTTGAATTTTTTAGATCTTTTGCTTTATTTTAATTTTCTAGTGCTATTGTCCTATCAGTTAATGCGGGTGTTTTATATCTTTGATAATTATGATTGTCTACACCATTACATATGTTGGTCTTATGTATTTTGCATTGTTACTAGAATTGTAAGTAGGTTGATTAGGTTTGTTTTAATGATTTATCACAGTGTTAGCCTCTTTAATTCGATTTTGTTGCACCAATGGACATTCATCACATAGATGATTAGCCATGTTGGAAAAAGCACAAATTTTACTTTTAACTGACCTATCTTTCAATAGTAATTCTACCATGTTTTTTAGTTCATCAAATTTATCATCCGATTTCTTGATCATGTTTATATAAATATCATAAAAATGGTTTTTCATAAATTTATTTTCTCATAATATTGTTTTGATTTGCCATTCTATTAATAGTGTCTCCTGCTAATGTTGGCGTTATGTCGAATAAACATCCTCTACATATCGTGTCTAGGAATCTTTGTTCTGGGTTGTTTAGTCATTCGTAAAAGTATTCTAATAAAGTTTTTTCTATAAATCCATGTTGTGGACATAATGATATCAATCTTTGATATATATCCCAAAACTCACCAAAAGTCTCCTCGGTTTCCATCCTAGCATTACTAATTTGTTTCCTATCCAAACTAATTTTACATGTTGAAACATATTGATCTAAGAAGGTTTCTAACATTTTGGACCATGTGCTTATAAAATTTTGAGGGAGATTGAATATCCTATCTTGAGCTTGGCCTCTTAAAGAATAAGGAAAAACCTTTAGCTTGACATATTTGAACTCTATGTTTTTAGGTTTTATTACACTTACTATATGAGTGTATTTCCTAATAAATTGTTGAGGATCTTCATCACCTTCACCTTGAAAGTGAGGCAAAGAATTCATGAATCTAGGTTTTAACTTAAAATCAGAGAAATCCATGGGAAAGCAATACACATAGGTTCAAAAGCTGTGATGTTTTTATTGGTTTGCCTAAAAGTAAGTTCTTGTTCGATGTCTGTCATATTGTATGACAAGCAACGAGAAAGATTCTTAGGAAATTATCCTAAAATCCTTGGAATGGCGCCAAAAATTGACACATGTCGAGTGTGTACCATAAATTTTCCACCTTTATTATACTATTTAAATTTTGTGGTAGAGCTAAGTAGGATCGTCTCCACAGAGATTTTGCAAATTCCTTAAGAAATAAGTTTTATTATTTTTTTTTCTAATTTTATTTAATAAAAACCTGAATTGAAACTAATACTTTCTAAATAAAAATAAACTAAACTTACACAATTCAAATTCATTAGATTCAAAGCAATTCAATTCAACGAAGTACAATAATAAATAAACATCTAAACAAACCATCTAAACAATGACATGTCAACCCGTTTTGCATCCGAACATGTTACTTCAATCACATAGTCAAGAACGTACTTTATAAAGTATCATAGATCCTTAAACCCTAATCATAAGTAAGTAAACATCTTTTAGCCACCCATTTGTTCTCCTTAAACTAATGGAAAATCCACATTCTAATTTTATTGAGCTAACCCTTATTAATACACAAAGACATTAATTTCATGTAATAAAAAAACATTGCACTTTATGAGAACTTCGAACTACAAAATCTAACACTTCGAAAAGCCACGTTAGCATTAGATTTATATCTCAAATTCACCAAGGACATCTAAACAATCATACCTTTCAAACAATCGTAGTTACTACTTTAAATTAGATAATGAATTAAAACATCATAATACTCATTGGCCACTATGCACATAACACTTAGATTTATGATTGCAATCCGTAAATAACAATCTATAAGATCAGTGAATCAAAGAATACATTTGGTTTAAAGCATTAAGCTTACATTCATCTCATCATGACTACATTGTAAAATGGATCTAGTTCATTTTCGGAGTTTTGTTTAGATTAATGAACTACTCACTCATGATAATAAATAACACCATAACATAATAATTGATAGACATAATTAAAAACACCTTATCAAAAACTTGAATTTTCCAATCTTCTCCAAAAGCAATAAAAACATTAAAGAATGGCCTCTAAACTAAAGCAAAAAATGTAGAACTATCAAAATCATCACCTGGGATTCCTCAACGATTTTGGTTTAAGTGAATCGCTATAGAATTCCTTGGAATTATAGGTTTTGTTTCCACCAATCTAAGTAGCAATTCTGGGTGTATAGGAACTGCTGGACTTTATTTCATGTATTACTTGATTGGTTGGTGATAATTCTTTATGCAATCTTTCCACTCAGTCAAATTCTTCATTTCCTACAATTTTTCATTCATTTCTTCTTATTATTCCAATTATCACTTGGAATATGAAAAACAAGAGAAAACCTCGTGTAATATAGTCTTTTACATCCAAAATCATCTTAAAATATATTTTAAAACATGTCTAATTATTGACTTATAAACCATGTTCGTAAACTCCAGAGTTTCAGAAACTATCCTATATAAATATTCATCAGGAAATGCATCTTTTATTAGAACTTGAGTTTCTGCATTTTTAAACATAATTAAATGATCAACGACTAGATTATTGGGTTCATTTTTATCCGTAATAGTTAGTAGTAAAGGATCCATCTTATTAAATGTAGGTTAGAATCCTTTTTTCCATTAAGTAACTTAATGTTGCATGATCAAAACAATAAACTGTTACTTTTGTTCCAAGTAGGTATGGTTTGGATTCTTTCAAAGCAAATACGATTGCTAGAAGTTCTTTCTCTATAGTAATGTAGTTTAATTGGGCTTGATGTAAAGTTTGAGAAGCATAATAGATTACATGTGAGTTTTTTCCTACTTTTTGTCTCAAACCTGCTCTCGCTGCATAGTTACTTGCATCACACATAATTTCGAAAGGCTTTGACTAATCAAGTGATTTAATTAGAAGTGTAGCAATTAATGTTTCTTTAATTTTATCAAAGGCTTCCTTAAATCGTTTCGTAAATTCAAAGGATACGTCTTTTTGCAAAAATATACATAAAGGTTATGTGATTTTAGAGAAATCTCGTATGAACGTTGGTAAAATCTTGCATGTCTAAGAAATGATCTAATTTTTCTTACAGTAGTAGGATAAGGTAAAGTCTTAATAATTTGTATTTTAGCCGGGCAACCTATATTCCACTTGCGAATACTTTATGACCTAAGATAAGCCCTTGATCTACCGTGAAATGACATTTTTTTGTAATTTAACACAGTTTCTCTCAATGCATCGTTGAAGTACTTTAGTTAGATGTTCTAAACATTCATCAAATAAGTCACCAGAAATAGTAAAGTCATCTATGAGTCTTCAATGAAGTGTTCTACATAATCAGAAAAGATACTTACCATACATATTTGAAATGTTGCAGGTGCATTACATAATAAAAAAGGCATACATCTATAAGTAAATATACCAATAGGAAATGTAAAAGTAGTCTTTTCTTTGATCTTTTAAGGAAACCAAGATTTGATGAAATCCCGAATATCCATCTAGACAATAATAATAGGTTCTGCCTAGTAGTCTCTTTAACATTTGGTTTATAAAAAGGACTGGAAAGCGATATTTCCTTGTAGAGGCATTTGTTTTCTATAATCAATACACATTCTCTAACCATTCCGTATTCTAATAGGTACCAATTCTCCATTTTTATTAGTAAGAACCATAATACCCTATTATTTGGAACAACTTGTACTGGACTAACCTATTTGTTATCAACAATCAAGAATATCACCCCTACATCTAAAAGTTTTAATATTTCTTTGTTAATCCATCATAAGAGAGTTTAATTTAAATTGAGCTTGTCCATAAGGTTTAGTACCGATTTCCAGACTAGTACGATGCATGCATGTAGATAGGCTTAAACCCTTTATGTCAACTATTGCCCATCCTCTAGCTTGTTTAAAATCTCTAAGTACTCTTAAAAGTCTTTCTTCTTCTAAGTTTAATAACTTATTAGAGATTATTACTGGTAAAGCACTATTTTCTTCTAAATAAAAATATTTTAGGCGGTCTAGTAAAGGTTTTAATTCTTAATCATATGTCTTAATAATGGAGGATAAAAGTTTTGAATAAGCTGCAGGTAAAACAATATATTTAATTGTTTCAAGAAGGTTTTGATATCAATCTAAATTCATGACTATATCCTCAACCTTGAAAATAGTAATTGATCGATCTATTACTATGTTAAGTTTTTCCTCCTGATTATTTTGAAAAGTGTTTTGTACTAATGGGTCTATCATATCTATCATGTATATAAAAGAAACATCTAATGGATATTTCAAGGCATCATAAATATTAAATTAACTATATCACCATCAAATTCCATAGTGAGGGATCCTTTACAAACATGTATATTTGTCTAAGCAATTTTCAAGAATGTTTGTCCTAAGATTAGAGAAGTTTTTTTCGTAAATTGGTCTTCTTTCATGTCTATGAAAAAAAAATCGATGGAAATACTAGCACATTTACTTCAACTAGAACATCCTCTAGGACTCCCACTGGGTGAACTACTAATCTATCTATAAATTAAACTACTATATTTATTTCTTTTAAAGCTGCAGCTTTAATTTGTAAATAAACTGATAGTGGCATAACATTTATTGGTGCTCCTAGATCACACATTGCTCGTGAAATTCCCATGCTACATATAATACATGGAACGAAGAACATTTTTGGATAAGAACATTCAGGTGGTAATTTTGTTGTATCATTGATGATACATTTTCTTTCGTACTTATTTTTGCATAGCTTTGAAGTTTGATTTTTATCAGTACATAAGTCTTTTAAGAACTTAGCATATCTTGGTACTTGCTTGGTTACATCTCGCAAAGGAATATTGACCTCTAGCCTTATAAAAATCTTAAAATTTATTTTTCTTCTATTAGCTTATTTGTGGCTTTATTATTTTCCAAGCGATGAGGAAACAATAATTTAATGATAACGATTTTTATTATTGTTTCCTTATTATCTCTTGCTTTACTAGTGTTCTTCAATTTTGACTTCTTATTCTAATTTAGCATCTAGTTCCTTTTAGGTAACTATATAATCTGGTATTTTAGGTTCTCGCATGTCAGGGCCTGTTTCATTAAGTCCTGACTTAACCTAATTAGCCTAGTTAGGCTCTTAAACCCTTTTAATCATTTATAACCTCAAGATTTCTATTAAATCCTCAAACAACATTACGTTTTTAATATCTTTAAGTGGAGCGAATTGGGAGATCATACGGTTTTATATCATGATTTCATAAAATTTTTAGTAGAGTCTCCCATAAAAAGTACGTTGTTGACACCAAAAACTTGTTAAAAGTAACTTGAAAAGAAGGCCTAGAAGGACTCACCTATCCCCACAATTCACAATATAATATCAAACTAAATTTTAAAAGACCATATCAAACCATATCTACATGTTTTCAAGAGTTTAAATCCCATCACAAGTCTTAACATCTAAACAAACCATATTTACCTCAAAACCACTTCAAAACAATCTTAAAATCCTTTCAACCATCTCATAAAGGTTTCATTACTAATTTAGTATCAATCCACAACCTACTCTCAACCCGAGAACCCAAAAACATATCATACAAATATTATACAATATGAAAATGCACTTCTAACAAAATATCACCAAAGTTTTTCAGTGTTGTTCGTCCTTTCTAATATTCACAGAAGCCTTGACATCATCAAGAAAAACTTGAGGATGTTAGGAAAATAAAATCCTATATTGACCTATACTCTTGCGAATGTTAGTTTGAATACATGGAGACATGTAATTGCATTTCCAGATATATATTACAAAGTGAATCCTTTTGTTCATGTTTCCTAACTATACATGGACGTCGACTTCAAAATATAGTAGAGAAATGGTGTATGAGTTCAAATGCACGATCAACAAAAATCAACTTTGTGCACTCAGTTTTAATCGCATTTAGTCTGTTTCACCTAGACGGGATACCTAGTCTCGACCAGATTTACTCGCACCTACTGTGTTTCACCTAAGCGGGATACATCATTGAGACAGAACATGACAATGTTATCCGTATGGCATGAATGCATGACCAGTAAGGAATGTGAAATGTAATGCGACTAATTACAAAAACAGGTACACAAATAAATAATTAGATAGTCAAGGTTAGTAAATGGTTTACTTACCTCCTTATGGGCATTTACTAAGTTTACCCGAGTTCCCAATACTCACTTAAACTATTTATCTTGCTTGCTTAATGATTCTACGATTTGGCACTAATTCCAATCATCTAACTACTTTAAGTCCCCGATTCCATGCCTTTAACCTTTTTAATTGATCCTAACAATTATTACTTAAAGTCTCGATATTTCTATAATTCTTTCATTCAATTCATATAACTTTCCAAGTCAAACTATGCAAGAAAAACCAAATACTCATATATGATATTTGATAATCCAAATAGTTCGATCAAGTCCCATTCAAAAGAGTTTAAAAAACTCCAAAACAATGATTTAAGGAGATCATATGGGAAATATTTATTCAAAGGTTCCTTGCACTATCAAGCCATCATCGAATGACCAATGGATAATCGTCGTGACAGTGGGGTGGCGGTCAAGTTCATCTGATCTACGTTTTTACATCTTTCTTCTTCATTTTCTTCATTCCAAAACTTAATGGAACCCCACAAAACTCTCAAACAATGATTACCATATAAGATAGGCCATCCAAACAACCTATTTCATTTAAGAAACCTAATACAAAATCACAAATAACTCTACAAATCCTTAATTCAAATCATTTTATTTTATTACTTTAAAAACTTTCAAAATCTCGAAGTCTTGTAATGTTGGTCGAGTAACCCAGCCTAGGCATGACCTAGGTAGGTTAAGCAAGACTTAGTCTGCTCCTGGGACCATCCCAAGGCTGACCTTCTGCCTACAAGGACACACTTAGGCTCGTTCAATAGCAGCGACAATTCGTTGCTGCTATTGAACAAGTTTTTTTTATATATTCTCAACAACACATCAACCTCAAACCTACCATCATCACACATACCATCTACTATGCGCAAACCCACCACATAAATCACCATTAATTCAAGCAAAACTTAACAACTTACCTCACTCACAAAATACCAACCGATCTTCTCGATTCTCCTTGTTTACTCTTTACAAATTCATTGATGAAAAATGAGACAAATTGATAAGAAAGGTTAAAAGGTAAGGCCGTGAGGAGAGAGAGGGACGTACCACTCAAGTGAACGGGAGAGTGGTGCAACGAAGATGAGAAGCAAAGGTTTGATTGAAACCCAATTTATGTTATCTCGATTTTATTTATTTTAGGTTGGTTGAATGACCTGTTTGCCCCTCAATAGTTATTCAATCTCTTTCATATTACTCCTTCCCCTCCTTCTATCTTCATATTTTTTATATCATTAATTACTTAACCCTTTTCAACTCTTTTAAACTCATAATAAACCCTCAAAATACACCGATTTTGACTAAAATTATGAATTACCAAACACTCTTTGTTACGCTCATACAATGTGTCTCGACATCAATTTGACGTTATACTAGAATGAATATTATATAGTACACACACTTGACACAACAACATAAAAATAAAACATACCTTATGATCTTTAGTCCAAAACGCATAGGTACCACCTTGGATACTTAAACATAAATAAAAACTCGAAAATACTTAATTAGTCGCCTAATCAAGTTTATTAAATTCTTGAATTTCACATTGTATTTGCGTATTATTTTATAAGAGTGATGGCGCTCGCTGTCAGCCCCTCATCATTAAGACGACTAACCCGCCTAGATTATCTTAATCCCCTGATAATCTAGTCAGCCTATCTATTCTTTATCTTCACCTCCAAATAATTTTATTTCAATCCTTAATAATGCTCCAATTTATAATTTAGATCCTTAACTAATTCAGATCTTAACTTATTTTATTAGAGCAAATTAGGAAATCATCTGTATTTTGTAAAAACATTTGGCAGTGCCTCCCCTAAAAGTGGCATGTCGGAAAATTCACGTAATAGATAGTAGAATGGGGATATGTCTAGAAGGACTCATAACTCCCCGCAATTCATAATATATGTATATCAAGTTGAAAATTCTAAACTATCTTAGAGTCTCTTATTCATTAGTTACAACTTTACAATTCCAAATAATCCAAAACTAGAATTTAAACCTCGTAACTTACTTTAAACTAATTGAGGAGACTCTTATTGTGACATCCCGTCACCGACAAGACCGAACACATCCCGATCCGATCGGATCGGAGGCCCGAACTTGATTCGATTGATTGACGCGGCCATGCTCGATGGTAGTGTACCATAAGAAATAAAATAATATTTTTGGTGTGCGTGTAATATTTAATAAATAATTAAATAATTATAAATACACACGTGACACAAAACAAGGCGAGGAGTGAGTTTTGCCTCGGGATATGTATTATGCGAGAAATGCATAACTTCAGCTAGTATCAGGATCTACTATTAACTTAATTTAATTTGGCCTAAGTAGTGTATTAAATTTGGTTAATATGCCTATTGTTTGATTGTAAATAAAATGAAATTCAAGGGCAACTTTTAAATTTGTGGAATTGGACTTGCATGTAATTAATTGAAAAGGTCATGGGCAAAATGGAAAATGTCTTATGACATGTATAGGAGGAGCAATAGAAAACTGGGTGCATGTTATGTATCATACAAAAAGGGACAAGTGGTAGTTTGATTCACCTAAAGATTTTTGAGTGAGGTGAGATCTAAAGTCAAAAGACTTTATGAATTTCATTATTTCTTGTTCAACATGCAAAATAATCTCCAACACCATTAGAGAGCTCGTGAGAAAAAATAATTTGGAAATAAAAAACGTTGTAGAAAATCTTGCATTTTTTTTGGAATTTTTGAAGATCCAAGAAGGTTGATGCTAAAGGGTACAGATCTAACTTAGTGGAGTTTATAGGACAAAAGGGGACAACTCCATTAAAGCTCTTGGTAAGTTTTTTTCACCAAATCTCTACAAAAATTATGTTTCAGGTTGTTTTTATTGATGAGTTTGGGTACACGTGGGTTCACAAGAATATATCGACCCTTAATTAGTAAAAATACCTTGACGGGATCGTTGTGGGGATTTTTATGATTGATAAGTTGTGTTATGTGAAGAAGATGATGAATAATAACTTTACACCATATACACCATCACAGGTTCCAGTGGTGCCAGTAGTGACAGTGACACAAACGGGTCCATTTGAGCTCGTAGTAGTAATACATCTTCTACTTGCACCACCAGAGACAACAACAATATAGCCAGCCACGAATGAGAGCAAGGCGGTCAGGCTCGATCGTTTTCGAAAGAGCTTTGAGAGATGTAAGACTCTGAAATTCTACTGAGATAGACATAGGGAGAAGGCGAAGAATTGGGTCTGCAATCAAGAGAAGATTCACCATCTAATCTGTGCGAACGAGGATTAGCACATCAAGTTATGGACCATGCACATAAAGGGAGTTGCTGATGAGTGGTGGCAGGCTGTATATGCCAGAAAGGGCCCAATTAAGGATTGTGTGAATTTTCGATGACTGTTCTTTGCGAACATCTTTACTCCGGCGATGAGGAGTTCGAAGAGAGAGGAGTTTCTCGCACTGAGTTAGGGAGGCATGCCCGTATCAGAGTTCACCGATCGGTACTCCAGACTACTGTCTATGGCAGGAGATCCGTTGACACAAGATGACTACTTGTAGCGAATTGTTGTGTTTGAGGTGTGAGATTAGCTATAGTGTGAGTCATTGGGCTTGACTATATTCAAGGATCTCGTAGATCGAGCTATTACTTTTGAGTTGACAAAGGAGTTCTAGGATGGGGACATTAAGGAGACACAATGTGATGGCCCCTTCCCTAATCTAGGGCACCACCCGGCCTAATCTCATAATTAAGCCCAAAACCTAACCTCATAGGCCTTAATTACGTATCAGTCAACCTTTATATCCAAATCTACAACATACTTATGTTCGAATAAGTAAAAACACATGTTACAATACACTTGAGTTTTAGAGTTAATTTAAAACTTTATATAGTTTATTTAATTATAGCGGAAGACTTAACATATTATGCGGAAGCAATTATTATAAATCCTAAGTGTGTGGAAACAAGGAAATGATGATCACATGCATATATAACAAAATGGCAAATATAAACAGTGTTATATTTACAATAAGTCAGGGATCTAAACACTCAACCCAATATACAATCCCAAAATGTATCAAAAACTTAACTATATGATACATAAATACTAAAACCTACAAAATGTCGATGCAGAGGTCCACCACTGGCTCAAAGGTAGTTGTCAATCTTCTCCTTGCCCGGCCCGCTTGTCGACGGCTCCGCACCCACCGTCATAAAAAGGATGGTGAGTAAAAAAGCTAACAGTAATCCCTATTGACAAATTTATTCACATTTCCAAAATGGACTAAATGGTATTTGAAAGCATTAGTCAAATAAAGAAAGACAAGAACCAACAATATGCTAAGAAATACCACAGTTAAGAAAGTGAAACTAACACTAGGCTAAATAGTTATGATCTAGATCCGGTCGGCTGTGACCTACGTCAGTGAAGCCATTAACCACTAAGGAACGTACATCTCTCACACAATCTACCTCACTAGGGACTCTAACCCTCTTGGCATCAGGGACTCCAACCCCGGTATCATCAGGGACTCTAACCCAGTATATCATTAACAACCCCAGGGACTCTAACCTCATGTGCCTCATCCTAGTGGCGAGTGCCAACACCCCCAAGGACACTAACCCCGTGTGTTGATCTACTCATAGTGCAATGGACTCTAGATTCTATAACTACTTTATAATTTCAAGAAAATGACTCATTAAGGAATCCAAGGATTTGGCTATGCTACAAAGCACAAATTTTTCCAAAGAGTACAAGTCCATAAAGCCATTCATAACCCACAAATCCCTAATAGCATGTTATCTATAATACATTTACTTGTAAAATAGCAAGAAATGACATATAGCACATAAATGGATTCAAAAGAATTCAAGTTAACAAAATATCATGGAAAACCAAGTTCATCAAATGAGGAATAGCAAACAAGTCCATGACATGAGAGTACAAAGCTAGACATAGTCAATATAGACCACCGCAAACAAGATAACACTAGAAATGAAATGTAAATAAACAATCAACGAACATACTCACATAAAGCAATGTAAAGTCCTAGCTTTATCGATCTCCCGACACCTCAAATCTCGTATTCATATTCTCGTAATCCTTTCCTAGGTTCCTGTGACTTATAACATATTTTTGGATGTGTTTAGGCCTTTACTTAAGGTTTTAAGCTTAGTTATAAAGTTTTGGAGATTTTGAAAAATTACAGATTTTTGTGTTGTCACGAAAATTAGCACGCTAATAAATGGGATTAGCGCGCTAATGACCTCATTAGCGTGTTAACTACTGTCTTTAGCACGCTAACCAAGATTTGCGCCCTAACTGTTTCACCTAGCGCACTATGTGCAGGAAAACCCAGAATTCTACAAACAGAATTTTGAGTTTACTCCTCACATAGGCCCCACCAATGCTTTGGGGATCTCCATACACACTCCCAAAACCCCAAGACACCATCAACAACACAAAAACCGCCATGTATACAATCAAATTCACAAATTCATCAAATTACACTAAATAAACTAGTGTACGCAATTACCTAGTTGATGAACACACCACTTAACTTGATCTTCTTCACAAAAATCTACTATTTTTTCCTAATTCCTTCCTCAAGCTCCAGCAAGTTCTTTCTTGTTTGCTAAGTTGATGAAAATGAAAAACTTGATTTGCATGCATAGATTTCTAACTTTATATATTAATGGATATCGTTGAATTATAGCTACACAACTATTTACACACACGTATCTCTAGACTTATCATATGGCATATGCTGAAACACATGTGCCACTAACCTCCACTAACTTATCCAAAGTAACACCAATAGTAACTTCATTTGTCTCTAGATGTACTAATACGTATTTCGATGCAAATCATATGGCTAATGAATTAAATCACTAACTTAGGCTACATTAATTCCGAATCAACCATAGCCACATAAAAGCCACAATTTAAACCATAATAAGCTCAAAATAAACTTACCACATAAATCTCTACTTGGTCCCATATGATACACAACTCAAGGCACGTCTCCACTCAAGTCTCGACACCTATACATGGGTAGGAGTGATTTAGTAATCTACACATATACAAACACTTGGCATACATCACAACAAATCTAACATATACCTCGGCCCTCCCACCTCGCTCAATGCACATATCATGATATGGGTCCCACGTTAGTGATCCTGATTACATATAATAAACGAGATTAGAAATTCGGGCTGTGACAATTCTTCCCAACTAATGGAAATTTCATCATCGAGATTAGAATTCAGATTAGGTTAATACCTGACTCCAAGAGGTACGAAAATCTATCCATCATATAGTCTTCCCGCTGCCTAGTGAGTTTCGTATCATCATGGAATTGCCACTTGACAAGAACTTTCTGGACTGACTTGTTCCTCAACTGCCGTACCCTTCGATTTAGGATCTGAATAGGTTTTTCCTGATAAGTAACATCATCACTCAAGTCTATCTGACTCAACTCCACAGTTGGTCGAACACCTGTTCTCAATTCAGCTAATCGAAGCATCTAAATATGAAAGAGTGGATGAATCCTTGATATCAGTGGAGGTAGCTCAAGCTCGTACACAACTTTCCCGACTTGTCTCTTAATCATGAAAGGCCTGATGAATCTTTCAATGAATTACCTACCTATTCTTTATACTTTTATTTTGTAGTAGCGGTAAGTGAGATCATCTTAACAGAGATTTAACGTTTTCCTAGGAGTTTCAAGGGGTTTTATTAATTATCTAACTACTCTAAATTATTAATAAATTTAAATATTGGAGTAAGAATAAAGTAATTAACTAAATTTAATATAACTAACTAAACTAAACAAAGCAATTGACTAATTAAAGCAATTAAATAATGTAGTATAATCAAATCTAAACCAAAGGCATGAAACACCACCAATTGTGTTACTAATACACAATTCCAATCACTAGTACTAAGGATTATATTAAAGTTCTTTATAAGTAGGTTATAATGACTTAAAACACCCTAAATATCTAGTTTTCTTTTTATCAATGGTAGATTCAAATGACTCATATCCATATGCTAATCATTATTAGTCTTTCAAACACTCAAATTATACTAATAAATATATAAGGCCGCATTAAGATTCATGAAAACACCTTCTACTAGACAATAACCAACTAAATAAGTCACAGTCACTTGACTAAGAACTTAAATTCATCTAAGACTTCCGAAACAGGTAATATACCATTGAATAATCTTAGTTACTAATTATTAGATTATTTACACAAATATGATGTAATTTATCAAGTTAGACTTAGAATCTATCAATTTCTTACATATTCGTGACTATGCAAGAAATATCCATCTTTGTAGATTATTATTGAAGAAAATAATCTTATTTTAACTGTGAATTGAAGTATACAAAGTTGTTTAACATGTGATTTAATTACAAGTTTAGTAATTAATGCTCTTTAATTTTATTAAAGGCTTCCTCACATTATTTTGTAAATTCAAAGGATACATATTTTTGCAAAAGTATACATAAAGGTTGTGTGATTTTAGAGAAATCTCGTACAAAACGTCAGTAAAGTTTTGAATGTCTGAGAAATGATCTAATCGTTCTTATGATAGAAGGAACTCCAAAGAATCTTCAAAGAATCTTCAAAAGCAAGAACAATAAAACTAAAATTATCTTAATTGAAAATAACCTAAAACTAAATAGGTGGCTCCAAGAGCAATCAAAGACTATCAATGGAATTTAATTTCGAATCCCTAGGTTCATATATATAGTATTCTAAATCGTAAATATCTCAATCTAACTGTAATTCCTTGTTTTGATCCAATATTCTCGTAGCCGACTTCAGTGAAAGCTGAACAAATCCTCTATATTAGCTTAATCGCTGAGAAAATCGATGAAAATGTAGCTTTGTGGTTCATTGATTTGAGTAGTGAGTCCTGGTTCATTTCCTGATTCGCTAACAAATTGTTGGCTTCCTTTATTGGCGATTTATGCAGCGAAGCCTAGTATAAACCTCGAATCGCTTTGGAATTATTGATCTTCTTCAATTAACTGAATTATTTACTTTTCTTCCTTTTTCTTCCATTTCCTCATATCACCTTAATATAACTTGAAATCATAAAAACAAGAGAAAACTTTGTGTCATATAGCCTTTTACATCTAAAATCACCCTAAAATATACTATAGAACACTATCTAATTATTGATTAATTAAATATCCCCAAACTCAGCACTTTGCAGTCTCGAGCAAATGAATATTATCAATTATATTCTATTTTCATTCCTTATTCTTATTTCATAATTATTTACTTTTATTCTTAAACAGAAGTGACCATTAAATAGAAACATATTACCCTCATGTAAATAAAAATTATGATATAATAGAAAGATTTAAAGAGTTACCCCTTATTTGACAACTCAACCCTCATTATGCAATACACCTCAGAACTAAAAGTTCAATCAATACTATGCCCATGCCACTATATAGGGTTTCTTAATCCCCACCGACAAGCATCAAGCTTATGATGACTGATATAGAACCTCAAGATACATAAATCACTTAATCAAACTCAATTTCAAATAATATTAAAAAATATCACCATAATCAAAGTCAATAGGTATTTATAAGACACCAATAAATATCATTATCATGTTCAATTATAAGAATGTTGGAAAAGGAGATACTTCACTCAACTTAGCTATAAGCACTCGAGCTTAATATTTTATTTTAAGAGTTTTTTATAAACATTCCTCCATTTTTTTTCTTTATCTTTTTTTTTTTTTTTTTTTCCTTATTTTTCTTTTTCATTCATACGGTTCCCTGCATTTCCTTTAGATAATGTTATTATTTTTATAGGAATTCTTTCTCATATTTTTCCCACTATTAGACTTCCTACTTCATTTCCTTTGGAATTCGTGGGTCACTCTATTTTTTACATTTAAAAACTCTTGTTATCACTTCTCACATTCACTATAGTTAAGAAAGTATTCATTCCAACTAAGTTAAGTTTTATTGGCTAATTTCTAATTTTTTTCTTGATTGTGGCATAAGTTCTTTTCGTTATATATATAAACTACTTGACCAATAATCTTTATATAACAAGATTCTTAGAAATATGTCTTGTTTATCTTTCACTTTTGTTTCGATCTTCTACCCATTGTAATATCTAACACAAAGCAATCAAACCCTCTAAACTCTTCTAGTGCATACACAATCTAGGTAAGTTAAATAGGGTATAACAATTCCTTTCAATCATGAAATTTCTATTTTCATAGGTAATAAAATATCACTTCTATTTGGATCAAAATTATATTTAATTCATAGTTCCCAAGCTAAATAAAGTAAAATGAAGAAATAATACTCATATCTTCATCAAAAATTTGAAAATTTTACTCAACTTTAAGTATTGAAAAAATAGATTCTATCCCTCGAATCTTCCATACTTCGCTTCTTTATACTTTACTTCACCTAAATACCCCCAAACTCATTGAAACCTTGTCATCAATGTATAAGAATTGAGTCGAACAAAATAAATATACCTCATGAAACATAAATGAACTAAATAAAATAATAATAATTAATGAACACATTACCGTATGAATAAATTTTTCATAATCAAATACATCATGATAAAAATAAATTACTTCGACTCATTCTTCACATTGTGGTCTAACTCTAGGAGTATTAATTGAAACTGTAGCATCTCATATCTCGATTAAGGCAATACCTTGCCTAAAACCCTAATTAAGCCCCGGTACATCACCCAGACTTAACTAAAGCTAGCAGCCTCACTTTCAACATCTGATAATTACAATTATATATGGAATATCGACATAAAACAAATAATAAACACAACGAAAGTTAAAAACTTTTCACGATATTAAACAAAATATAGAAAATAAAATTAAATCGAAATAAATGTCGGTTATACAAAACCTCAGAACCTTATGATGTTAAAAAACTGTAATTCAATACATATATGTATATATAAAACAAGGGAGGAATCATTATATCGAAGAGAAGATCAAGACTAATAAATCTTCTCTGTCCAATAGTCGTACTGCTCGTCGAGATTCCTGAAATGTTAATTGGGATGAGCGTTCCAACTTGTTCAGTAAGTATGGATTCACATAACTATCAATAGTCCACGTAATATTCAAGAATGAAATGCAGTAACAATATGAACCAATCATAGCTACCAGGGTATATGATAATCATATGATCCAATAGATAAACGGATGCAAGTCATACAGTCAATGGCTATTACACTGTGATTTTCCCCATTTTGTAAAATTGGGGTCGATTAACCATCAGCTATAGTGTACCATAACCTGACCAGCATATTGCGCATATGTGCCATATGACAACTTGTCACTATCCAAATGGTCCTAAACCGTCTTCGTGAAAGTGTAATCCTTACAATCTATTTAGCAAAGTAGGATTTAACCTATAGGCCGGGAACCAAAAACATATCCTATACAACCTATTTTCAACTAGAGGGTTTACTTTCGCTGATCACACCATACATTTTTTTCCTTTTCGTGAAAATATATCACAGTGCACATAGATCTCATTCAAGTCCATAAACTATATGAACTAAATATAGTACATAACTAGGCAAAGTTGATAATCAAACGAATCCATACTTACCTCAATTAAGTTTAGTTTCCTAACTTTCTAGGTTACTCGACCTTTTCAAATGTGTAAGAAACTATCAATAGATTAATCATCATCGATTTGAGTTTAATACTCGTTAGTTAAAGCCCCTAAAATGGTCTCAATTGAATCTAAAACCAATTTGTTAAGTTTTGGGTTTAATTATACCATTTTATGCTTTTCGATATGAAAACCTCGGTATAAAGTCCGAAAAGAATCCCAAATTCTTCATTTTTCATAGAAATACCCAATTTCTATTTATTTGGCGCCAATATATAATTTTTTTTTATAATTTTTTTCTATTTTCTAGAATTTTCTCCTAAATTTCATTATTTTTTTATTTGAGAAAAGGGGTTTGACCCCTAAACTAGACCCAGTTCGGTCAGGTCTAGGGGACAAAACCCCTTTCTTCTAACCCATTTCCTCTAGTGATTGATTTCATCTTCTCTATTTTTTTATGTTGTCGGTTGGGGCTGGGTTTGGCCCAACCCCAAGACAATTTTGGGCATAGGAGACGACTCCCCTACCATCTCCTACCTTAGACAAACTGCTGTGCAGTTCATCTGAGCTCCCAATCCCCATATTCATTTCCACACAATGAACAACAACAACAACGACACAACCAACAAATAACAAGTCAACAACATCACCTTACCCACCATAGTCCCCTTGGTTTGATCTCTCCTATATTTCCTAGCCTCAGCCTCGATCTTTCTTTGTATCCCTATCTCAAACTCTTTGCCAAAAATGTGAAATCAGTGAGGCAATGTTGTTCTGTGCATTTTGTTTGGGATCAATATGAGATTATCTCAAGATTTGTATACACGAATCTCGAGGCCAATCCAAGGGATGATAAATACAAATAAACTTTCCTCAAGATTCGCATGCATGAATCTCAAAGATGATCTAAAGAACAGGAAATAAGGTGATACTCCTTAAAGTGACACCAATTTTAACACATGCGTAACACATGCCATTGATTATTCTTGAGATGGAATTGCACACATCTCAAGGCGTTGACAAATTTCTCCAAAATCACCAACGTCTCACACCTCCTTGCACTATTCACCTCATCGAGATCCACGCTTCACATATCTTGATACAATCCAATAGTTTAAACAATTCAAATCAAAACTATAGGTTATATATATATTTATATATATATCCATTATATATAAATATATATACCTATGTATTTTCACACCTATAAATTCACCGCGCGACAATGACCACCCTCGGGCGTGCATGCTATTGTACATCCTATGCATGTTGTGGCGGCCCCAAATTCAAGACCGCCTTACTACCCGCCACGTTGTCCCACGTCACTAAGCCTTGCCACGTCATGACTTGCTTATCCTTGACGTCCTGTGACCGACCTGGTTACTTACAATTTTTCATTTAACCCTAACTTAGCTAATTAATTTCAGTATAAATATTAATGATTCCATTAGGCAGTTAATCAATTTATCTCGTTATATTACAGTTTTACAACAGAATTCTTAGATCAAGTAAGTTATGCAGTATTTAACAATCCTAAGTAGTGGAAAACCCGGTAAAAGATACCATATATACATCAAGGCGAGATAAACAAAAGATTCATATACATGTAATCAGTGTTCTACAGTTCCTAAAACCCAACAAAAGTAAAATAAATACATACTGTAGTCACACACGAGCTGGCTTTACTATCTCAGAGGTAGTCGCCCAATTCCTCCTTGCCCTTGCCCTTGCTCGTTGAAGGATCTGCACTCAGTCACCCAACAAATACAGTGACGAGTCCAGTGAGTAAAATCCCAAGAGAAGTTCACACAATATTCATGAAATAAAATTACAAACTACGAGACATGCAAATATAACACTTGGTAACAGTACGTCATATTCCCATGAATGTAGGCGGCACACGACAAGCAAAATCAGTAGTGTGAAATAAATAACAACATATACCAACTAAACCAGTTCAGAAATAAAGCATAAATCATTAAAAATACGTATAATCATGAGAAAACCCTGACCTACACCAACCAGTAATCGATAAATCGAATGGGAACCACGTATATACTTACAGGCTTATAGTGACTAAACCCCAACTTTAGTAAGTGGCGTGGTCCTTTCCAGACGTTGTTACACATCAGGACCACCCTAATCCCTCCCGACGGTCGTAGATATATTCTACCATCATCGACACGAGCACTATCACAATTAACCTGTGCAATCAATTTAGCCACAACCAATATATACGCAAACCAAAATAGGAGTGAAAACCCCATGTGTGCCCACTAGCAGTCACACATGTAATACGAATTCGGTAAACCAAACCATGAATTCTGTGGGGCATTCCAACGGGTTTACGCACCTCAATCCGCGCTCCAACTTCCCTGAACTCCTGTATCTGGCTCTACTAGCTCCCCGATACCCGATATCCCTGAATTCAGTGTCTTATCAGTTCAAATATAGTGGGTTTAAGATTAATTTAGTGTCTATTAATTATTAAAACCAATATTTCTTTGAAAACCTAAAAATTAGTAAATAGTCTTTTATTGGGTTAATTCTCAAAATAAGTTAAAAATAGTAAATCTAAGAATCGGTGTGTCAAAGGTGGGTTTCAGCTAGCTACGTTATTAAAACACATTTTTATCGAATTCTTATTGTTGAGTTAGCGCGCTAATCGTGAAACTAATTTCGAAATTCTGCCCAGAATCATTAACGCGCTAATTTTCCTCATTATCGCGCTAATTACCCTCTGTGACAGAATTCTCAACTCGAAAATTATGTCTTAAAGCCCCCAATTAGCTAACTAAACCCCATTTAACACTCTCTATATATCTAGTTGACCCAAAACAACAATTAGAACAACCTTAAAACAACAATTTGATCAATTTGCTCAAATTTCATAAATTCACTAGTTTTCCCCATTTCATCTAAATACCAATTCAATCAAAACCAATGATAAATCCTTATATAAAAATATCATTTAACACATAATTCACCACAATATCACCAAAAACAAGGGATCTAACCCTTAAATTCAATTTTTCGTCAAAACTCCCAAAAATGGGTTCATTAGATAGAGGAGATGATGAAGAGTATGATTACCTAAGTTTTGATTCCTCAACTTGCCTCCAAAGCGGTTGAATCCCATCTTGAATGAGCTCTTCTTCTCTGATTTCCTAACAAAACTGGTTTTGATTTCATTTGCATGCTTGATCAACCTTGCCTATATATTAAAGTGATGTTAATTCCTAGCCCTTCATCCTCATGCACTTATGTATCCCGAGGATTATCCAATGGCTCACCTCTAGCCACTTAGCCCACTCACTCCTACTTACTCACCTCATGTGACACCATTTTGTTACTCACATGGCTCCTAGATGTCTCCATGTGTATCTCTAGACCAATTCTATGCTTTCCATTTAATTTACTCACACTATAGGCCTTGATTTATTGAATTTATTCACCTTAGCTTAGGCCTACATAATATCTATAGTTAATGGTTTTATTCACCAAAAATTATCAACTTGTGGTCCCACTAACCCTCGACTACCCGGCACTTAGTGCCCCGCGTCTTGATACGAAATTCAAGGTACACCATAGCCTATCATTTTAATTGAATTAACTTAGCCTATGGTCACATTACCTATTTTAATTGATCAGCTAATCATCTTAATGTGAATTAGTGGAGTTTCCTAGTATACCCATAGTTCGGCTACTCGACACCCGCGTCGACACGTCTTTCGATGCGAACATCCATCACATAACCTCGCTCGATATCAACATACACACATGCAATGTAATATAATAATAATAAATTTCAACACCACATTTACACAACCACCATTCCACAAATAACATATTTCCTCGGTTCTCATGTTCGAGCCAACCGAGTTGTCCACGTAACGCTCAAATTACGCCCGTTAATCCCATATATTAACACTAATCCTAGTTTAATTAATTTGGGCCGTTACAATTCTTCCCAACTAGGAGAGATTTCGTCCTCGAAATTTAAATCTCGAGTAAAATCTTGTGTGACTATCTATCCCCGTGTGACCACGGTTTACACCTTGATAGTCCCTCTTTACAGTTCCTTGAAGACCTCGACTACTCCATCACAGGGATCGTACTGTTACCCCTAAGACATAGGCGTCTATTGCCGAGGTGGTCAAAATCATTCACTCTCTTCCAAACATCCCCACAACCTATTCTCAGTTTGATTTTCATGTTCAAGTTCCCTAACCCAGTTACCAAACCCTAGTAAATGTAAAGCTCTCCTATCATGTATCCCAACATAATAGTCCTAACCAACCATCACATACCATGATAATTCCATGCCATGCCATGCCATATCCTCCCTTACTCACCATGACAATCCCATGTCATGCCACGACTTACTCTTACTCACCATGACAATCCCATGTCATGCTACGACCTATCCTCACACACCATGACAATTCCATGCCATGCTACGACATATGACAATCACATGCCATAATACAATAATCTATCATGCATACATGAACTTAAGCTATAATGATTAAAAATTTAAAAATTCACAAACCCTGAACCCGCTGCAGTAACATCTCCCAGCCTGGCTCAGTCACCACGTGCACCAGCTCTCGAGTCTGCACCGGTGTCACTACTGCTGGAGTCACCGATATCTTGGGACAATCTCTCTTGATGTGCCCATCTCGCTCGCACAGCTAAAATGAAGTCGAATAACCATATCATAATTTCTGGCCCTGACTTTGCGATCTCCAGTCCCTGCCTCCTGGTCCTTTACTTGTCTCAGCGGCGGCGCTGGTAATGTGGATACAACATAAGCTCTGGCTACCTTATCATCATCCCTACATTCTCAATCGTACTATTTTTTCTCTGTCATCACGATCTCTTTGTCTCTTCTGTCCAGTCTGTACCTCATACCCAGTAATACGCCTACCCTCTCTTTGTCTTAAGAAGGTCTCGTGTGCCAAAGTTCAATCAAATATCTCCTACAAAGTACGAGCTCCAGATGCCATTACTAATTAAGCAGTCCTGTCATCAACCCCTCGTGTGAAATATTATATCTGTAGTCGCTCAGTCCTGGCCACATCCATAGCGAATTCAAGTAAATACCGAAATCGCTCCATATACTGTATCAACGTCCGACTTCCCTGTCTCAGCTCCTCCCTCAATTTTAACCTCACCTCCATGGGTATATATTGGTCATAAAACAATTCTCTGAATAGAGCCCACTTCATCCGCTCTGGATGAGTATCAGTATATGTGGTCCACCAGACTGCTACGTGGCCTCTCAAACATGCTCCAGATAATCATGCCTGGACGCTCTCATCGTTCCTCATCAGCTTATGGAACCTCTGATGGGACACTATCCACTTCCCTGTCGCCTCAGGGTCACCGCCTCCATAGAAAAAGCCTGGTTGAAACTTCATGAACTCCCTCTACATCTTGGCCTTTGGGGCCAAAACAAACCCTGACGTAGTAGCACTCATCTGATCTGCAATCGTAGGTGGTGGGGTAGGAGTCGGGGTCTCCAATGGAACAACAATAGCATTAGCTCTCTCTACCTGTGTCTCTGTAGCTACTCTCTCTACTGGTGTATGTGGAACAATCGGTGCGACAACTGTCCCCGTACGTGTTGTAACTACTACTGGCTCTCTAGGCACCACAACTGTTGTAGCAAGTGACGTCAGTGCAATGGTCAGATCCCATAATAAACATAGTACCTCAGCCATCTGAGTCTCCTGAGCCGAAAGTAGATCCTCTACACTCTTTGTAACAGGGAAATTCCTAGCTGCATTGCTACTCTGTCTCAGTCTCATGAGCCGTACTAGACTGTCCGTCCTTGCTTTGCATCAAGAAGCATGCTCCGGATCAACATCGATATATATACTTATATCATATATATAACAAAATATAAAATGTATATAAACCTATCACTACTAATCTCAAGTCTGCTTCCCAACTAAGGTTCTAAGTCTGGATCATCGGGTTTCCACATCTAATGTTTGTTTGTTTAAGTTTTATTCTATTTCATGAAACTTTTCCCAAGGCTTCCTCGAAACCTCGGCTCTGATACCAAACTGTGGCGACCCTAAATTCCAAACCGCCTTACTACCCGCCACGTCGCATCCCGTGTCACCAAGCCTTGCCATGTTATGGCTCGCTTATCTTTGACGTCCCGCGACCTACCTGGCTACTTACACTTTTCCATTTAACCTTAACTTAGCTAATTAATTTCCATATAAATATTAACGATTCCATTAGCCAGTTAATAAATTTATCCCATTATATTACAATTTTACAGCGGAATTCTTAAATCAAGTGAGTTATGCAGTATTTAACAATCCTAAGTAGTGGAGAACCCGTCAAAAGTTACCATGTATATATCAAGGCGAGATAAATAAAAAAATTCATATACATGTAATCAGTGTTCTGCTTGTTCCCAAAACCCTACAAAAGTAAAATAAATACATACTATAGTCACACACGAGCTGGCTCTACTATCTCAGAGGTAGTCGCCTAATACCTCCTTACCATTGCCCTTGCTCGTCGAAGGATCTGCACTCAGTCACCCAACAAATACAATGACGAGTCCAGTGAGTAAAATCCCAAGAGAAGTCCACATAATATTCATGAAATAAAACTACAAACTACGAAACATGCAAATATAACACCTGAGAACAGTATGTCATGTTCCCATGAATGTAGGCAGCACACGACAAACAAAATCAGTAATGTGAAATAAATAACAACGATATACCAACTAAACCAATTAAGAAATAAAGCATAAATCATTAAACATCCGTATAATCACGAGAAAACCCTGACATAAACCAGCCAATAATCGATAAATCGAATGGGAACCATGTATATACTTACAGGCTTACAGTGACTAAACCCCAACTTCAATAAACAGCATGGTCCCTTCCCGACGCTGTTACACATCAGGACCACCCTAATCCCTCCCGACGGTCGTAGATATATTCTACTGCCATCGAGACGAGCACTATCACAAGTAACCCGTGCAAGCAATTTAGCCACAACCAATATATACGCGAAATAGGAGTGAAAACCTCATGTGTGCCCACCAGCAGTCACACATGTAATACGAAATCTATAAACCAACCCATGAATTATGTGGGGCATTCCAATGGGTTTACACAACTCAATCCACGCTCCAACTTCCTCGGACTCCCGTATCCGACCCGACTAGCTCTTTAATACCCCATATCCTTGAGTTTGGTGTCTTATCAGTTCAAATATATTGGGTTTAAGATTAATTTAGTGTCTATTAGCTCTTAAAACCAATATTTATTTGAAAACCTAAAAATTATTAAATAGTCTTTTATTAGGTTAATTCCTTCAAAATAAGTTAAAAATTGTAAATCTAAGAATCGGTGTGTCAAAGGTAGGTTTCAACTACCTACGTTATTAAAACACATTTTTATTGAATTTTTGGTGTCGAGTTAGCGCACTAATAGGGCTTATTAGCGCGTTAATCGTGAAATTAAATTCGCGATTCTGCCCAAAATCATTAGCGCGCTAATTTCCCTCTCTAACAGAATTTTCAACTCGAAAATTATGTCCTAAAGCTTCCAATTAGCTAACTAAACCCCATTTAACACCCTCTCCATATCAAATTGACCCAAAAAAACAAATTAGAACAACCTTAAAACAACAATTTGATCAATTTCTTTAAATCTCATAAATTCACTAGTTTTCCCCATTTCATCAAAATACCAATTCAATCAAAATCAGTGATAAATCCTTATATAAAATGATCATTTAACATATAATTTATCACAATATCACCAAAAACCAGGGATCTATTAAATTCAATTTCTCATTAAAACTCCTTAAAATGGGTTCATTTGATAGAGGAGATGGTGAAGAATATGATTACCTAGGTTTTGATCCCTCAACTTGCCTCCAAAGTGGTTGAATCCCAGCTTGAATGAGCCCTTCTTCTCTGATTTCTCAGCAAAACTTATTTTGATTTCATTTGCATGCTTGATCAACCTTGCTTATATATTAAAGTGATGTTAATTCCTAGCCATTCATCCTCATACACTTACGTATCTTGAGGATTATCCAATGGCTCGCCTCTAGCCACTTAGCCCACTCACTCCCACTTACTCACCTCATGTTACACCATTTTGTTACTCACATGGTTCCTAGATGTCTCCATGTGTATCTCTAAACCAATCATATGCTTTCCATTTAATTTACTCAAACTATAGGCCTTGATTTATTGAATTTATTCACCTTAGCTTAGGCCCGCATAATATTTATGGTTAATGGTTTTATTCACCAAAAATTATCAACTTTTGGTCCCACTTACCCTCGACTACCCGACACTCAGTGCCCCGCGTCTCGACACAAAATTCAAGGTACACCATAGCCTATCATTTTAATTGAATTAACTTTGCCTATGGTCACATTACCTATTTTAATTCATCAATTAATCATCTTAATGTAATTTAGTGGAGTTTCCTAGTGTACTCGTAGTTCGGCTACTCGGCACCCGGGTCGATATGTCTTTCGATGCGAACACCCGTCACACAACCTCATTCGATATCAACATACACACAAGCAGTGCAATATAATAAAATAAATTTAAACACCACATTTACACAACCACCATTCCAAAAATAACATATTTCTTGAGTTCTCGTGTTCGAGCCAACCGAGTTGTCTACGTAACGCTCAAATTACGCCAGTTAATCCCTAAGATTAACGCTAATCTTAGTTTAATTAATTTGGACCGTTACTGCGCCCTTGGCCCCACGTGTCAATAGGCGCTTAACAATTTATTAATTATTTTCAATATATATTTATACATATAATATATAAAAATATATATGCCTATATTTATGCGCCTATAATTTCGTTGTATGCACCAATGAGTATATTTTGGCATGCACACTACCCCACGACCCATGTGCGTTACCCTTGACCCACACACGATATTAGGTGTCCCATAATTTCTCAATTATTCAATTATAAGCCAATTATTTCCATAATTAATAATACAATCCATACAAACACCAAACGACATGCAAATCCATGCACACACTAATTGAGACATCGGGCTTAATCACGAGCTTAGCTCGGGTTAATTAACTTTAAGATTAACGTTAATCTCTAGATTAAGGTCACGATTCGTTACATTCTCCCTAACTTAAGAAATTTTGTCCTCAAAATTAAAGTTTATCAACTAACTGCAACTTTGAATATATTGGGAGGTTGTTTCCTCATTTCCCAAGTTAATTCCTTAACCTTAAAGTTGTTGAGTCTACATCGTCATTTCATAAGTGAGAAGTTTAAAATAATGCATACATCTTTTGAATATTTCAACACCCTATGATGCTTGTCAACATATTCTTTCCATTCATTTGAGTTGAAGTTGCATACTGACAGTCTGCTAACACTCTTCTGTGTAGTTCTAAATTACCCGAGCTCTAATTTACTTGTATCTTTACTTCTCGTCCTACCCAGTTGACGATGAGGTTTAGCATACAAACTTTTAAGGGCAAAACCCCTATCATTTATAGCCTGATAATACCAATATAAGAGAACTCACACAGTCGCATATATTTCTTCCAGTAATTACCACCTTGCAAGTCACAAGCTAGGAAATTATATTCTTTAGAGCTAAGATTAGCTGCAGATATATTGTGTTAAGATTGAGAAAGGTCCCTCCTATTTATTATACATCTCTTCCCAATTGGGAGGTAGACTTTCGGTTCCTCACCGAAATAATAATCTTGGTTCTCCATAAACTCTCAACTCTTTCTACAGATATATCTCGCTTACTCTTCCACAAACATTTAGACTACGATACTGGCAATAAATACACAGACTCTATCAGTCCTACAACTACAACATCAACAACCTTCAGTTGTCATTACAACTTAGGTTAATCCATGATAAATTCTTGAGCATGAAATTTCATTTATATAGGGCAAGAATAATGTAACCCTCTGAGTTAATAACACTCAGCTTCCACTTGCTGATATATCTCATATTTCTTTATAAAATTGTCAACGTCAATTTTCATTGCATGTCACCAACAACTCATTGTTATCACAATGATTTTGATTTTCGTCTGAATGAATATTTTAAAGAAACTAATGAGATTCCCATAACATTCTTGTCTTAATTTTTTATTTGAGTTCCAAAAACTTTCTTTACATGCTCAATGTTCTGACATGATATTATCCATAAAAAATACCAATTACTAGTAGTCAAACTTTGACCTATTAGATAATCTCAATCAATTACTCTAAAAATTCACCACTCAATTAATCCTCATTAGCTCAACTCCAATCTGAGCTCCAAAGAATAGACTTGGAAGTACCACTCCAAATAACTCAGCTAATGATGTGACTGCGACTTCAATTGATCACCATTATACATCTCACTCAAAAGATATTACTTAGTATCATAACTACGTCCCATATCCTTTTCTTATTCATGGCATTACTAACAAAATCACCTTTAATGAGTGATATTTCAAAGTGAATTCCTAATACTTGAGAAATCCAAGTTATCTATCTCACCTTCAATTTGATTCTTCCTAACAATTACATTCTTCAAGCTTCCATAGTTTGGAATTCACTACCAATCCGCTGGTTTTATATTTCCAAGTTGTCTTTTAATTGTTCTACTATGATTCTCGAATCATTAAGAATGACTAAAGACTCTTAATAAACATTTCCTCTATAATACATCCATATTTCAAACTCATATCTTTCGAAATACCTTAAAATCCTCTTGTTTTACAAGTGATGCCTTTGCATATTTAGTACAACTACCAAAATAGCATCTAGAGATTATCAATCTGAAATAGTTCTTCTCAAATGTCTTGAACTATATATTTTGATATAAGTATAAGCTACAATTTTGCTTTATTGTTTCAACGCACATATTTAGCTGAAAAAGATGTCTTAAGATGAACCTCTAACTTCTTCTAAAATTCAGGTACAATCAAGCAAATATTGAAGTTAAAATATGCTTCCATTTTCCTCCAAGGCTTTCTTTTAAGGCATCTATGTATCTAATTTTAACTTACACCAATCTCATTCTTGAGTTAACTTAATTAACAACACAACGAAAATAGAGATCCCAGATTAATCATTTGTATTATTCAATTCTTTCAAGATTATTTTACTCCTTTGCCTTTATGTTGAATATAGGACAATCCTAAGTTATCTCAATCCTAATCAAATCCCTCCATTTGCAGTTAATATTCAACACTTATACAAGTAATTTACCATTTGGAATTTAGTACTTGCACTTGCAAAAATTTGGCAAAAACCAATATACCGTCAAGACTTGTAACTCTTTACGTTAATGCTCATGCACTTCCCAAATCTTCAAAGATTTCATCTTATTATTGATAACACGACAACAAATAGATTAAGATAGGGTTCCACAACTATACACCCTTCATTCATGAACATAGCATGAGCTCTAACAAGTTCTAATGGTTTCCACCCTCAACTTAAAATGATCCAGCAATTGCCTGAAATCATCTCTATATGTCCTTACTTCTAATCACATTGCGATGATGACCAGATTTCAACTAACACTTGAGAATAGCTTATTTCACCTTATTGTCACAATGAGTTGTCAATCCTGGGCAATGAATATTAACTCCCACTACTGTACATTATTCTTTGAACTCCTTAAATCCTTAGATTCAATAATAACTCATTCTCCCCAACTTAAACTACACTAGTGTAAAACATCAAACTAGGATATCTTACCTGTTCACTGCTATGTTCTAGATTGAACTATCTTCAAGCTTTATCAGTTTTGAGTTCTCAATTTCACTTTTTATTCTCCAAAAAATTGCTTATCATTCTAAAATAGATTAACACCATATTTGGAACTTTTACTTCATAACAAATTATGAAGTATAAATACATTAGTGTTTCCTAACCTCGAATAAGTTCTTACCATTAACCACTAATTTATTTACTGAATAACTTTCATAATTGCTCAGCTAGTTTCAATACTAGTATTAGATCTCCTCCTAAAGCTATTTACCATCATGGACTTCCACCTAAAGTCATTCAGTATCACATTACTTCATATATTCAATTCTCCTAATACACGTCTCAAGGTCTAGTTCTAATAGATTATTCTTCATTGACTATTATTTGTTTAATAATATCAGTGAGAACAAAAACCACTAAAAATAGTTAATAGGAGAAGAATTTAATTTCATCTTTGTAAGTTTTTCTTATGTTTTTCCTTTTTCAAGTTCTTAGATATTAACCTTCTCTTGAACCCTTACCTTTAAAACCTTCTCATATTGTAAGAAATAGATGGACTTAAACCATCTTATTACCATTTACGAAAGACATCTCTTATATCTATCACATATATATAATAAAACATAACAAATAACATATCTCAATGTTTCCCCAAAAATTTTGATAAAACCATTTATCATTTTCTAAGCTTCTTCATAACTCGAGACAACTCTTAGAGTTAGTAAACTTAGGTTATGGTACTAAGGTATTGACAAGTCAATAATTAGACATGTTTTATAGTGTAATTTAAGTTGATTTTATATATAAATGATGATTTTACCTTAGGTATTCTCTTGTTTTGTGATTTTGGGATTTTATTAGGAAAAATGAAGAAATGGAAGAAAGAGAGGAAGAAGAGCAAAACTGTCAACTAGAGAACAAAGCCAGTAATACAAAATTACAAAGAAATCACTGGACAGATCGGCAGCAGAGAAGAGCCAGTGAATCATCAGCAAATTGAAGTTTACACGAGGAATCGCCAGATGAATCGGTGGAGTACAGAGAGTCAATTCTAGTGTTAACTCAGTAATTTGGGAACAAAATGGAATCGCCGACAAATCGTTGAGGTCAGATACAAGTTTTTTAAATAAGAACAAGGAATTTGAGTTTATTTTAGATTTGTATAGCTTAGGAAACTATAAATATGATCTTAGGGTTTCGAAATTACTCTTTCGCAGTCTTGAAAATTTCTATAAGCCATTTATTAATCGTAAGTTAGTTTTTATTAAGTTTACGTTTGAAGCCACATCAGAGCTTTGTTTATTTCATTAAGAGTTATTTATTTAATTTCGTCTTTTAATTATATTATTGTGTTATTTATTTCCAATATGAGTGAGTAGTTTAATAATATTAACAAACCATAGACATGTATATACTTTGGATTGCTATATAGTTATGATTAAGGAATCATATACTTAATGTTTTAAATCTAATTATACACAAAAATCACAATTTTAATAAGTTGCTTTTGCGTATTAGTACTAATGAGGATTGATATTGTATGCATAGTTGCAAATATGTATTATGACTTTTGATTCAAAATCTATGTCAATGATTAATTGACAACAATTATAGAAGTAGTAACTAGGATCAATCTACAAGGACATATTATCTGAGTGAATGTTCTAGGTGATTGCGTTCTAAGTTATTTATTGATTAGCATATTATGATTAATATTTTATTTAGATTAGGCATGATTTTCATGGAGTGTTAATGCTATCGTAATTTCTATTTTATTGTGTTTTATCCAATATGTTGATTTACAATGATAAGGATATGGCTTATTTTCCATTGAATTTAGGAAAATCGATGGTTTGCTCAAGGCTATAAACCTATTATGAATTAGGATTTAATGATTCTAAGACTCCATGTGATATAATTATGACTAGGTTATGATGTACGGTTATGTTTTAGTATTTGAATGCAATCTAAGTACATTACATTGTTTAGCAGGGGTTTATTTAGATGTTTGTTTAGATATTTGTTTAGATATTTATATTATATTGAATTTGAATTTTGTTTAGTTAAGTTTGCATTGAATTGTTTGAATTAGTTTTAGTTTAGTTAATTAATTTAGTAGTCATAGTTTTTAGTTCATTAGAATTTTATTTCCTGCTTAATTAGATTAACTAATTTAAGAAAAACAAAAAAAAAATACTTTCCTTAAAAGTATGCAAAATTAATGTGAAGACGATATCTCATTAACCACTACTACAAGTAATAGAAAAATACGAGAAACTATTGTGCACGCTCGACATGTGTCAGGTATATCAGAGTCAGTAACCTTAAACTTTGATACCAAACATTATCTAGAGTTATCACTTGTTTTCAAATAATATGGTTTAGCTCTGAAGTAGGCTTTGAAACCAACTGTATCAGAGTTATTTCTTGACTTCAAGTAATAAGGTTTGACTCTAATACCAACTGTAGCAGAGGCAATAAACATATGCTTTGATACCAACTATATCAGAGTTATTTCTTGGTTTAAAAGTGGTAAACCTTAGCTCTAATACCAACTGCAACATCCCTTATCCTGATTAGGGTGATACCCGGCCTAAAAACCTTATTAAGCCCCGGTACACCAACCAGACTTAACTAGAGCTAGCAGCCTCACTTTCAACACCTGATAAATACAACTGTATTTATAGAATATCGACATAAAAAAGTAATAAATGCAGCAAAATTTTAAAAAATTTCTCGATATCAAACACGATATACAAATACTAAATTAAACCAGAATAAACGTCGGTTATACAAAACCTCCAAACCCTTGTGATATTACAAAATTGTAATTCAATTCAAATATATAAACAAGGGAATAATCATTACATCGAAAAGAAGACCACGACTCATAAACCTTCTCTGTCCAATAGTTGTTCCGCTCATCGGTATTCGTGAAATGTTAATTGGGATGAGCGCTCCGACTTGCTTAGTAAGTGCAGATTCATAGAACTATCAACAGTCCATATAATATTCAAGAATGAAATGCAATAATAATATGAACCGATCATATAATCCAATAGATAGACGGATGCAATTCATATAGTCAATGGCTATTACACTTTGATTTTCCACATTTTATAAAATTAGGGACGATTACTCATCAGGTATAGTGACACCATAATCTGACCATCACATTGCGCATATGTACTATCCGACCACTTGTCACTGTCCAAATGGTTCTATCCTAAACCCTCTTAGTGAAAGTGTAGTCCTTATAACCTATTTAGCTTAGTAGGATTTAACATATAGGCCGGGAACAAAACTCATATTCTATACAACCTATTCTCAACTCCATGGTTTACTTTTGCTGATCACATCATACAATATTTTCCTATTTCATGAAAATATATCATTGTGTACATAGCTCCCATTAAAGTCCATAAAATATAAAAAATAAATATACTACATAACTAGGTAAAGTTGATTATTAAATGAATCCATACTTACCTCGATTAAGTTTCATTTCCAAGATTTTTAGGTTACTCGACCTTTTCCACTGTTTGAGAACCTATCTATAGATTGATCATCATTAATTTGAGTTTAATACTCATTAGTCTAAACACCTAAATTGGTCCCAATTAAATTCGTTACCAATTTACTAAGTTTAAGGTTTAATTATACAATTTTACGCTTTCGAGGTGAAAACCATGGTATATAGTCCCGAAAGAATCCTAAATTCTTCATTTTTCATAGAAATACCAAATTTCTATTTATTTGGCCCAATAATAAATTTTTTGAATTTTTTCTATTTTTTTGAATTTTCTCCTAAGTTCAAGTACTTTTTATTTGTGAAAAGGGGTTTGACCCCTTAACTGGACCCGGTTCACTCCAATCCGGGGAATAAAACCCCCTTCTTCTTCCTCATCACCTTTGTTGATCGATTTCATCTTCTTTATTTTTTCATTTTATCGATTGGGGTTGGTTTTTGCCCAACCTCAAGATGAGTATGGGCAGGGGAGACGACTCCTTTGCAAACTCCTTCCTCAAACAATTTGCTATGCAGTTCATCCGAGCTCCCAATCCCTATGTTCGTCTCCACACAAAGAATAACAACAACAACAACACAACCAGCAAACAACAACTTAATAACCTCACCTTACCCACAATCGTCCCCTTGGTTTGACCTCTCCCATCTTTCCTAGCCTTGGTCTCGATCCATTTTCTCTTTTTTTTTTCAAACTCTTTATCCAAAACGTGAAATCAATGAGGCGGTGTTGTTTTGTGCATTTTGTTTAGGATAAAAAGGAGATTTTCTCGATATTTGTACACATGAATCCTGAAGACAATACAAGGGACAATAAATAAAAATAAACTTTCCTCAAGATTTGCATGCACAAATAGTGAGGACGATCCAAAGAACATGAAATAAGTTGATACTCCTCAAAGTGACACCAATTTTAACACATGCATAACACATGCCCATTGATTGTTCTTGATATGATATTGCATGCATCTCTAGGCATGGACAAACTTCTCCAAAATCACTAACGTCCCATACCTACTTGTACTATTTACCTCATCGAGATCCACGCTACACATATCTCGATGCAATCCAATGGTTTAAACAATTCAAATCAAAACTATAGGTTATTTATATATTTATATATATCCATTATACATAAATACATATACCTATGTATTTTCACACCAATGAATTCACCACACGCCAATAACCACCCTTAGGCGTGCATACTATTGTACATCCTACGCGCGTCGCCATCGACCCCATGTGTCACTAGTCGCCTACCAATTTATTAATTATAATAAATATACATTTATACATATGATATATAAATATATATGCCTATATTCATGTGCCTATATTTCGCCGTGCATACCAACGAGTATACTCGAGTGTGCACGCTAACCCACAACCTATCTGCATCAGTCTTTACCCACACACGGTATTAGGCATCCTATAATTTTTTAATTATTCAATTATCAGCCAATTATTTCCATAATTAATAATACAATTCATAGAAACACCAAACGGTACACAAATCCATGCACATACTAATCGAGACAAGCCAAGCTTAACCACGAGCCTAACTCAGGTTAATTAACTTTCGATTGACGTTAATCACTAGTTTAAAGACACAATTCATTATAGAAACTCCCATTGGCCTAATTGGTATAGGTGGAACTTTGGATTTGGTTTTGGGTTTCTCTATCATCACCGCCTATCCTTTCTCCTCTCTCGAACCTCTACGTCTTCCTCTTCCGATCATTTATCAAGTCTAATAACATAAGTCCAAATAGAAATTAAAAACTGTAAATCATTCAAAATCATTTGTCAGGTACAATTCGGTAAAATCCAAAATAAATCTATTTAATCAAAGAGAATTTCATTTGTAAAGCTACTTTGAAAATCAATCAAAAACTTACATAAAAGAATCGGCATCAAAGTTTTTACTCATTATAAACTTATTTTCAGTTTTTTAGATCTTTCATAACAGGAAACAATCTTGCGATAAATTCAAGTCTTTCTAAAATAAAACACACCCCAAACTCATTTGCATATAAAATTCTTTGAATCGATAAATATCAAAATTTTAAAAAAATTGCTTGAAAACCAAGAATTATCGTATTCACTATTTCTATTATATTGAAATCAATGAAATTATTTATCAATAGTAGTAAAATGAATTCCAATAAACAATTTTTAAAATCAATTCTTCATCAAAATTTTTCAAAATTCATCAAAAACCAAAAATCTTCCATTTAAGAAGCTAGGGTTTGTCCGTATTACCTTCTTGAGAGTGTTCCTTAAGTTATAAACTCTATAACTCTTCGGCTTCTACTTGAAATTCCCTTACTCTAGCCCTAGTATAGCTCTACACTCTTAAACTTGCCCTCTTGTAGGTTGAATGAAATAAGATTAAGGTAGGAATCACTTAAATACACAAAAATCTAGCTTAGGAAGGTTGAATCTAGGCAAAATTTTGGTCTTTGAATCGAGTGGGTGCAATGGTTGATTTGTGTGAAATGAGTTATGTGTGGCCAATTGGGTTTTAAAAAAATAGATTCGGGCCCAGCAAATCTCAGCTTTAAGTGGATTAGATGGTGAATCACTTTATAAATCGGTGAAAATAAGGTTGTTCCTCACCGATTTAACTAGTGAATCTCAGTTGTAGGGTGATTTACTGCTAAATCGCTATACATGTTGAGCGCGTACAATAAGTTTCCTATATATTCTTATTACTCGTAGTAGTGATAAGTAGGATCATCTCCATAAAGATTTTGCAAACTTTCTAAAAAAAAAGGGTTTTCCAAGGGTCTTTATTATTTTACTTTAATTAAGTTAATTTAACGAAAATGAGTATTAAAATTATCTAATCAAACTACGAAAATCAATTAAACTAATTAAATTAACTTAACTAACACAATTTTAATTCACTAATTCTAAATATTCTAAATTCAATTCAAATTAAATCAATATAAAACAAACATATAAACAAATATCTAAAACATTGAAACATAAGCCGTTTTGAATCCAAACATATTAATTATAGTATAGTCATAATCATATTATATTTATATTATGAAGTATTCTTGAATCATTAAACTTAAATCAAAATCAAGATTGATAGCCTTTATCAAGCCATCGATTTTTCTTTTATCAATAGAAAAGCCATATTCTAATTTTATCACCATTAGTTCTTCGAAAGTTCAAAGATAACTAATAGAAATAAAACAATATTACACTTCATGAAAAATTCTTACTACTATGCCAATATTATTGGAATTGGTCGTATCAATATCAAATTTAAAACACACCTAAGATATCTAAACGGTAAAAGGCCTTCTAAATTATTTTTAGTTACTACTTTATATTAGATTTAGAACCTAAATGTCAAAATACACATTCTAGACTATGCATGGAATACAAAGTTTCTTGATTGTAATATGCAAAATCAAATCTATTAAAACCGTTAATTGACGTATACGATTAAGTTTAAAGCATTAAGTACAAATTCTTCTTTATTATGACTACATTGCAAAACGGTTTAAGTTCATGTTTGGACTTTGTTTAGACTAATAAAGTTCTCACACATATTCAAAATAAACATCACAATAAAATAAATAATAGATATTATGAACAATATCTCTTATTGAATACTTGAATCTCCAAAGAATCTTCAAAAGCAAGAACAATAAAACTAAACTAAACTTAATTGAAAATAACCTAAAACTAAAAAGATGCTCTAAGGGCAATCAAAGACTATCAAGGGCACTTAATCTCGAAGCACTAAGGTCATATATAGTATTATAAGTAGTACATATCTCAATATAACTAAAATCCCTTATTTTAATCTAATATTCTCATAGCCAACTTTAGTGAATCTTGACCAAATCCTTTATCTTAGCTGAATCGCTGGGAAAATCGATGGATATGTGGCTCTGTGGTTCACCGATTTAAGTAGCAAATCCTAGTTCATTTCCCTATTCGCTGATGAATCTTTGGCTTCCTTTGTTAGCGATTTACGTAGCGAATCCTAATGTAAAACTCGAATCGCTTTGGAATCGTTAATCTTCTTCAATCGTCTGAATTCTTTACTTTTCTTCCTTTTTTTCTTTCATTTCTTCACATCACCTTAATATAACATGAAATCATAAAAACAAGAGAAAACTCGGTGTAATATAGCCTTTTTCATCTAAAATCACTCTAAAATGTAGTATAAAATAATGTCTAATTATTAACTTATTAATGAGGCAATTTGGGTAAGAGTGACCTAGATGTTTAAAATAATTGGACTTAATAAAGTTATCAAAATAGTTTTGTGTTTTAGATACAAGATGAGATAAAACATTCTACCATATAAGATATCATAATCCCATTGCAAAACTAAGAGTCTTATAAGATTTAATTGGAAAGGGATATGTACTTAAATAATCTAGTTCTATGTTTCATGCCATAGCTATCTTAAAATGAAATGAAATATAGATTTAGTCCCCTAAATTATTAGTGTGATTTTAGAGGGTTGTTAGTTAGTGGGAGTCTATTCCTCTATAATAAATAAACTTTGCATAATCTTTGTTGTAGATCTATGGCCTTTTCAAATCATACTAATTTTTTTCACTTCGATCCATCCTTGAGAAGTGTAAGTTATTTAGGACAAAATTTCTTGACTGGTTTAGAATCTTAAGAGTTTTTCTTAAGCATGAACGCAAGTTGTATGTCCTGGATGAACATATCCCTGAGGAACCACCAGCCAATGCCACAAAAGGCTATGAAGGATTCACATAATAAGCATGTGAACGATTCAACTGATGTTGCATGCATTATGTTGACAACCATGATCCCTGAATTTTTGAAGGACATGGAACTCATGGAATCCTACGACATAGCTGTAACGCTGAAGGAAATGTTCCAACAATAGGTTAGCCAAGAAAGTTTCGAGACATTCAAGAACCTCCATTCTTGTAAGATGGCTAAGGGTGGGTCAATTAGTCCTCATCTTCTGAAGATGAAGGGCTATTTTGACCAACTTGATAAATTTAAATTTCCTATGAGCCTAGATTTGGATACAGATCTGATCCTGAATTCAGTGCCATATAGATTACTCACAATTTATGATGAACCATAATATGAATAACATAGAGAAATCCCTTTCTGAGTTGCTAAAACTGTTATTGCGCTTGTCCCAAAGAATGTGGAACAAGTGAAGCCCAAGGCTTCTTCTACTTCACAACCCCAGAAAAAGAAAGAAAAGAAAGGTAACATTCATTTCTATCATGTTCCTAATCATTAGTTAAGAAACTATGACCTTTACCTAGAAGATCTAAAGAAAACGAAGAAGGGTAGTGTGATTGTTGCTTCAAGTATTTTTTGTTATTGATGTTAACTTATATACTAGTGGTTTTTAGGTATTGGATACCGGATATAGATCTCACATTTCTATTAATGTGGAGGGGCTTACAAGAAGTAGAAAGTTAGAGAAAGGGGAGGTCGTCCTACGAGTAGGGAATGGAGCAAGAGTTGTTGCCCTAGCTATATGATGTTATGATTTAGTTTTCTCTAATGGACTTATTTTATATTTGGATAATTTTTATTATGTCCCGGCATTGAGCAGAAATATCATTTCAGTTTCATGTTTGGACTTGGATGATTTTATTTTCATTATTTCAAATAATAAGTGCTTCATTTCTCGTAAAGGCGTTTTTTATGCAAATGTTTATTTGTGTAATGGTCTTTAGATTCTTAACATGAAAAACTCCACATATACTCCCAGTTTTAACATAAATACAAAAAACTCAAGTCAAATGATTTGAATCATACCTGCTTTTAGCATTGTCGTCTTGGCCACATAAATTGGAAACACATTTCAATGCTCTATAAAGATGGACTTTTTAGATTCATTTGATTTTGAATCATATAAAAATTATGTTTCTCGTTTACTAGGCAAAATGATTAAGAATCCCTTTACTTCGCATAGTGAAAGGGCTTGTGATTTATTGGGTCTAATACATACTTATGTATGCGATCCTATAAATACTATAGCTAGAGGAGGTTATCAGTACTTCATTACTTTTACTTATGATTTCAGCAGATATGGTTATGTGTTGTCTCATGAAGCACAAAGTTAAATTATTTGAAGTATTTCATGCATTTCAGAGTGAAGTATAAAATCAACTTGGTAAAACTATTAAAACACTTTGATCGGATCAAGGTGGGGAATATTTGAGCCAGTAATTTGATGATCATCTTAGAAACTGTTGGATTGTCTCAAAGTTGACTTCACTAGCAACTCCATAATGGAATGGTGTTTCTAAAGGATAAATCAAACTTTATTAGATATGGTTTGATCTATGATGAGTCATGCAGATCTTCCTATATCTTTTTGGAGCTATGCCTTATAAACTACTGCGTTCACATTAAATTGGTTCCTTCTTAAACGATTAATAGAACACCATATAAGATATGGTATGGGAAGAGACCTAGCTTGTATTTCTTTAAGATTTGAGGTTGTGAAGCTTACGTAAAACGTAAAGTTTCAGAAAAATTAGCCCCTAAAACTCATAAGTGCAAATTTGTGGGTTATCGTAAGGAAACTAAATGATACTACTTTTACCATCCTACTGAGAACATACTGTTTGTTGCTCTGAATGGCACCTTTATGGAAAATTAATATATTTCAAAAGATATCTATGGGAATATAGTAATTCTTGAAGAAGTTCAAGAACCACAAATGAACACTGAACTACTAATAGTAAATCAACAAAGTTCTGAACTAATTGAGCCTCCATGGGTATCACAAGGCCCACGTAGCTCTGGTACGTAGGACAAGACATGAGCCAGAGAGATATGGATTTCTTGTTACTGATAGTAGTGAGGCATTACTTATGGATCGAAATGAGCCCACTAGTTATTAAGAGACTGTATCTAGCTTTGAGTTAGATAAATATCTTAATGCCATGAACTCTGATGTAATCCATGTATGATAACCAAGTTTGGAACGTGGTTTATTTACGTGAAAGTAGTATGACTATAGGATATAAATGGGTTTTCAAGAAAAAACTAACATAGATGGAAAAGTGCATACTTATAAAGCACGGCTAGTAGCAAAAGGTTTCAAACAGACTCAAGGTGTTGATAATGATAAGAATTTTTCTCTAGTAGCCTTGATTAAGTCCATTATAATTCTAATTGTCATAGCTGCATATTATGACTATGCGATATAGCAAATGAATGTTAAAACAACATTTTTAGTGGAAAACTGGTTGTGGACATGTATATGATACAATATGAAGGGTTTGTTCATTCTAAGAATTCTAGGAAAGTGTGCAAGCTTCAAAGATCCATTTATTGATTAAAAAAGCTTCTCGAAGTTGGAATCTTCATTTTGATGAAATAATTAAAGAATTTGATTTCATGAAGAATAAAGATGAGCCTTATGTATACAAGAAGGTTAGTGGGAGCCTAATTATTTTCAGGTATTTTATTTTGATGATATATTGATAATTAGAAATGACATCCCAACCTTGTAGAATGTCAAGTCTTGGTTATTGAACTCAGACCAAGTCTCGAGACTTTGTCATCTCATGCTCCCGCTCTACCGACATGTCTAGTGTGTCTCATAATGATCTTTAGTCATCTCAGCCATCGAACGCTTAATCTAAGTCCGCCAGTGTCCATCATCGGTCTCCTTATTATCTCTTGTCTCTTTAAGACCGTAAGAACTTCCACATCGAGTACTTATTATGCAATGTGAGTATTTCAAGGGATTAAGTTCCAATCAATCCAAATGGGAGATGATATGAATAACATATCTAATGATATAGATAATATATAATCAGACAAATAGCATCATAACATGTATTTGTTCATTTTAATATTCCTTTCCACCTTAAGTTTGGTCACTTATGCGTATTAAGTCAATACAAACCATAAGTCCATGCAAATGATTTCATTAGTTAATCATGAGCAACTTCTCCTAAGTTCAATAACTTACTTAATCCTTAAGGTGACTTAAGTTAGATACTATTTGGATACCATTTATGATTCTCAACTGTGAGTCATATTCCTAATTTTAGGATAGAACTACATTTTTCCCTGTAGAATCTAATACCTAAGGCTATGATTCCAATTGTAACTTTTTCCTAGGTACTAATGCATAAACCCACTTTGTTTTTATATTCGCCAAACCTACACTCAAATACCAGTTGTGATGCCTCGAGCCCCTACGAAATCGAGTTGCTCGACTTAAACCATCGTCGAACCTCTCGAGATAACCCAACGAGTAGGTCGATGATTCAGTAAGCCTTAACCTATAGAAATACAACGAGAAAATCAACAAATAGATAAATAAGGCAAATAGGAGCAGAAATAAAAGCCTTCTATGTCTATCAAATGTGGAAGTAACAGTAGAAAGTCTGACAAAATGACTAACAATAGTTTATGGGCTTAAAACGCAACTATCCATTTAAGTTCCCTATTTTAATACATAATGATTTCAAAACATAATAGATAATGGTGTATCAACCTTGAAAATAATAAAAGAGCTTATGTGCTACAACATTTCCCTTTACTTTGTCCTGAACAACAACTGAGGTACTTGGAGGGGAGAAGAGGGTGAGCAATAAACAACGTGCTGAGTAAAACGGCCGACCACTTTACCATCAATCATCCAAAGAATACTTCAATGCATAGATAACTAGAATGCAATAATTGTCCTTATGAAACCTATTATCATTTTGCGCATTTCAAATTAAAATAAGCGAGCATACGATATAATGGAAGATAAGAAAACATTGCTCAAACATGATAACATCAACAAGGATATACGAAGACCATGAATTACATAGAGTCAAAGGAAGTGGAAACTCACTATAAATAACTCATGAATCCCACTGCCACAGTACGCGAGCCAGTGACAATGAAACATGATAACTATTTCACCTCTACTGTATGAGAGCCTACTAACAAGGAAACATAATGATATTCCCACAGCTACTATATGTGAGCCCAGTAACAAGGAATCATAATAATCATGGAAGTTATAAATGTTTGCCACTCCTTTTGTCCGAATAATATAAGAACGCGTTTATCATCTAACCATATCAGTTCCATAGCCATTCATAAGCAAAGAGCTCAAATGGACAAGATGCAAAACAACTATTGGAGATCGTCAAGATAGATTCCAAGCAAGATTAAACAATTTTTATCGTGAAACTATTAGCTAATAGCATGACTTGATTGATAATAAATTGATCCTTCACTTACCTCAAATGTTGCTATCCCAATCAAACTTCTTAAACACCGAGAAGTCTGATGTTTCCTCGTCACGTGTCTACATTGGTATTTGTCATTAACAAGTTTGTTGAAGATAATTTATTCAACTTGTCTAATGTTTTGAAAACATTATAAAATCCCTTTCGAATTGATTTCATGCATTCACCACAGCATTGTCGCGTCGACAAAGGTTTTCGAGGTCAGTTACCACATCCCCGATGTTTGCTCCAGCGATACAAACCTGGATAAAAACTCAACAAATTCAAGAAACTAAAAAAACAATAAAACCATCCGAGCGCCTTGCCTTCGCTCTACATTGTGAGTCAGGGTGCTTGGGAAAGCGTTGGGTGTATTCTGGACTGGTAGACTCTCAAGTTCAAGTGCCCTTACCAGCTACATGTGTTGTTGCCAAAGCTGGACCTATCGAACCCCATCTAATTAGGGCATCTGATCGGCCTAGATTACCATAATCCTTTGATAATCTAGCAGACTTAATCATATCATCAATAAATAATTAAAATTAAAATCTTGTAATAAAAAATTATAATACTTTATGATCTCTAAAGGATTCCAAAAGTAAATCTCAAACCTTAAAGTTCCGTAAAATTGATTAAATAATCTCAAAATTCTGTAAAAAATTTTCGACAAGTGCTCCTCTATTTCTAAGCCTACACTGGAAAACTTGGCCTACAAAAATCTTCAATAAAACCTGCTCAGCTTAGTGAAAATGCCGAAGGACTCACGATCCATCCATAATAATAGATATATTGCATTAACACAAACTATATATTCATTCTAACCTATTTCAAGTTTTCAACATCTTTAAACAATTACTACCTTAACTCCACAGCATTCCAATCCATCCTAAAATAATTTCAACAATTCTAAAAGAGGTCCTAATTGCATACGAGCTCAAAAACCCATTTATACAATATATAATATTCAAACACAATACATACATAGACAAAAGGAAATTGATTAAGTCACAAGAAATCTAATAGCTTCCCATTTTTTGTTGCAGCTTGAACCTGTCATTACATAATTATAAAAATTCGATAATGTTAGATAAGTATATCCCACACTATCCAATACACCTGTAATAATCAAATGCATAATAATCCAAAACATTAAACAAACAATATAATCCAAGGAATTTAAATACAATCGTGAATCCATCCCATTTATGTTATTCGACCACAATCATATAACATTCTCCGAAAGTGGTAAGTGAACAATAATAAGGACTTATGCCCAGAGAGGATAACCAAACGAGTCTCATTCCTCGATTCTATCTAAGTATGATATGGTTCAACGTGATCTCATGATAACCACGTGATGCAAAGTATCAGTGACTCTAGCCCCTCAAGCATAATATAGTTCTACCATGTACTCACAGCCTGGTAAACACTATAAAAAGACTCGAATCGACCTTATCCTCCCCATCTGTGTATGCATGTACAATAAAAATGCAATATCAAGGATCAATGCAATTTATATGAAATTATAATCATACAATGTAAAGGTTACTATGGGATTTACTTAACCTTACAAATAGCCCACTTTTAATTTAATTTTTAGGGTTCCTAGAGCGTCGGATCACCTTGAAGATGCTTCCAATAGCTTCCTTGCATACCTAATTATATTATAGGTCAATCTTCAAGTGAAACCATATCACAAAAACCTTGAAAAGTGCGGTCAAAGTACGCTTGAGAACGGTCTCCAAAAATATTAATTTACAGAACTGTTTCAACTAGCTTTCAACCAGCCAACTTGGGGTAACTTTTTAACCTTGAAAACCTCAATATTTATCGTAATGACAAAAAATGAACTTGTAATACTCATGCCCTACTTTCTATAGACTCCAAGAACACCCAAATCGAATCACCAATGGGGAAATTATGAATTTTCCAATATGGTCTGTAAATTAGGCAAACTTTATTTCAAACTGAAAAACTTCTCCAAATCAATATTTTCGCAATTAAATCCTCAAAACTAGACAACAAACACTACGAAACCACTTGATACCAACATCAAAATATTTCCACAACCTGTAGAGTCAAATTGGATTAAAACCAATAATCAATTCATCCAGAAACCCAATATAAATCAGTATCAACTATCAACTGAATCACATTAGTTCAATTCATCAAAAACCTAACCCACGTCGATGGGATTTATCTGAAATAGACATAAATCAATCCGATATACCAATTAACGACAACTTCTACCAATTTTTATTAAATCTCGCGAAAGAAATCAAAAAATCACGAGAATTCCAATTGAATTGCGGAAAAATGTCATGCATTGAGGATTTACTAAATTGTAGGCCAAATACTTTGTTGCCACGGTGAAAAATAGGCTTGAACTAACGATCTTGTGATGCTTTACAGTGTTGCGAAAGAAATTAGACAAAAATCATACGAACGGAGATCGCGAAGCGAAAGTTTGAGTTGAGAGGGTTAAGTAACGAACGTTCTGCACATTTTGTTGAAATGAAATCAAATTAATTTGATTTTAATTTTTGTTATATATATTTATATATTAACTCTCAGCTATTTGTCAGTAGCTTAATTTTTGTTTATTTATTAATTCTCAAAATCTCTATTTTAATGTGTTTTTAATGTGTTTTGACTTTCGATGCTCATTTTCAATCTGATTTTTAACCAAATCGAGCCAACTCCTCAACAAAATAGTCCAATTTCATAAAACTTTCATAATACTGGTTTTGGTCATACCTGTTGGATTTTTGGGGTTCATACGCATCAGAAATTACAAAACAATTTTGACAAAAACCCCAGCAGGATCCGAATCTAATTCCATAAAAAAACGTTTAAACCATGAAAACTTAATCATACCTCGGTCGTAATATACATTTCGAAGGTTGATTGATCTCTAAGGCGCCGCTAACGACGAACGGCTCTCTACCAAAGAAATCCACACATGAACGACGGCCAAGATTCGAAGTGCTAGCTTCGAGAGAATACCAAACCTTTTTGTTTCTCTCGCAAAACGATCCCGAGCGTACCGGAAAACCCTAATTCGTTTCAGAAACGAAAATAGAGTTTCGGCCCTTAATCTTTCATACGTGTGCTCGAACTTAAATCGTCTATTTATACAACCCTTGTATATAGACAGTTAAGTAAATTACACATATACCCCTACTTAAAGAAGTATAAGTGTAATACACCACAAGGACGTTTCTGTCATGAATTTTATCATATAAAATTCATTTTTCTGAACCATTTTAAAATCTCGCAAAACCATTCTTAGTGTGCGACCCAATGGGCTCATACAACGTTGGCAGTGTACCAAAACACATTTTGGTATACAAGTCATAAGCGGCCTCTAGCAAGACATTATGACTACCCAAGTTGTACGAATAGGCATGCCTTTTAACAATCATTTTGTCTTTATTTCCAGATTCAAAATCATGACACAAATGAATGCATCACTCCTAGCTAACCAATTGACTATCTCAAGTAACAAAATCTCAAAATGAAACCGCGTTACGCAAGTATTTTCATTGCTAATTTTCTGAAAAGAACACATTGGATTCAAATCCAGGTTGAGGTGCAAACCATTGGAACAATCTGCTATACAAATATATATATATATAAAATAACACTAGTGTCCCTTATGAGAGATTAAGATTGTGACACAATCAATCAAAATGGAGAGATGGGACCTGGGAGAAAGTTTACTAATATTCACTTTAGTTTCAATACATTTAAGGTTCACCCGATAACATATATCAAGAATCGTATTCAACTACTATGCTAGTCGGGTTTTCACCTGATCACATATTAGCTTATACTAACAGAGGTCGAAACCACATCGATGACGGACGGATACAAAGCAACTCGGATAGAAACTTTTGGTCCATGTAACCTACCCTAATAAATTTTGATTGTGAAGCTTGGTTGTTATGGTCGTTTAATCATCAAGTTGGTGAACTTTTTTTCCCTTAAAGTTTCTCTTTTACTGCATTTCTTATTTATATACTATAACCTACTCTGCACTAACCGCGAACAATTCTCACTTTCAAAAAATGTCTGTCGAGTGCATTACAAATCATGTGTTTCAGGGAAAACTCTTGCTCCAAATTAAGGTCTCTATGCCACGGATATAATCTTATTAAAATATGAAAATCTATTCCAACAGAAATATTCAAATTCAATAATCAATTAGTTGTAGGCACCTATCATTGTAGTTCAATAATCAATCATAGTTCAATCTATAGAGCAAAAAATTTGCTTGGACTTTCGATCTAGAGAAAATCAATCACCAAAGCCAATTCAACATAGAACCTATGAAATCAACTACATTCATCGCTAATTCAAGTCACAAAACCATTAAAAACAAAATTCAGTTAACCTAATCAATATAGAGACTTAGAGAGACTGTAAATCAGTAACCATTTACCATAAAACCATAGAAACAATCTCAGCTAACCTAATCAACACAAATGAGACTCAAATCGTCTAGATGATCAAAATTAAACAACAAAACCAAAGATTCACAGCTTCATCAAATCGAATCGTTAGGGTTTGAGATCGATCGAGACTAACCTTGCAGATTGGACAACTAGTCTTGAGATTGATCGTCCTGCGAGAGACATCGATGAGGCGATGAAGGTGAGGACGACAGAGTTGGGGGAGGAGGCGATGATGGTTTGAATCCGAGCTCACCACCCCAACAATGGCTATTGCGAGTGAGTGTTGATGACGACGATGACGGACGCGAGTGCGCGAGCGAGTGAGGCGAGCGAGGAGACGAGCGAGGCGAGCGCGAGCGAGGCGAGCGAGGAGACGAGCGAGGCGAGTGCGCGAGCGAATGAGTCGGGCAGCGAGACAAGTGAGTGAGAGTGTTTAGGGAGTCGGGCAGCGAGACGAGTGAGTGAGAGTCTTTAGGGCATTTTGTTCTTGGGTCGAGTTTCCATAGAGGTTTTTAAACCTCTATGAATTAGTGCTATTAAAAGCCTAATTGTCTAATTCATAGGGGTTAATTAAAACCTCTATCTATTAAATGCTATTAAAAGCTCAAATTGTCTAATTCACGGGGTTAATTTAAACCTCTATCTATTAATTGCTATTAAAAGCTCAAATTGTTCTAGTGGGATAGCGCGTTTCCAAGACGAGCAGCGCTCCCTGTTTGGGTGTGCCGACGCGCTGCCTCATCGGGGTCTACACTTTCGTCTCTGGACAGCAGTGCTCTTCTCCATCTCCCATCACTTGGGACCTCTCACAGACATCAAAGAACACCTCGAACGAGGTCTTATATCATCAACAAACATCCAAAAACATTATTCATCATCAATTCATGAGATTCATAAATAATTAAACCAAAACTTCAAAACTTCATTAACAATTCCCAACAGTTGAACATGACAGCACATGGACAGCAACACAACCATAATTTCCACTCAATATGAGTTCTAGTGAACCCATAAACCACCATCATCAATCCAAAACAACAACCATGATTCCTCATAGTTTAATCCGATCAAAACACCAACGTAATTGATGCAGAGAAGAAGAACTTACCACAACTTGCGAGCTTGAAGTTCAGCTATGAAGACCTTATCACAACCTTCTAATGGTTGAGTCAACACATATCTAAGCTTCCTTTCCTCTTCTTCTTCTTCTTCTTCTTCTCTCCGTCGATTTCTCTCCTTCTCAACTCTTTCTCTCGTTCGATCAATCGAACAGTAAACCAAAAACCCTTTCTTTGCTTTTTCTTATTAAAATTGATCTTCCTCTAGATTTGCATTATTTCATCTCGAGTTTGATCTTAAGGGTTTAAGAAACCACCAACACACTTGCTTCCCTTATATCCACCTACTACTCTCATGCATCACAAGATCATCATCAAGATCTGGTATGCGTATCTTGAGGTACATCCAAATTCTAAAAAGTTAAACTGATACTAATATTTACGTACGCGTATCCGAAGAATCATCTAAGGTTCATTTTATTCAATTTTCAACTTAAGGCTTTTAATTCAATTTAACAAATCAAACAAACACCAATAATCACACAAACACACATGCACGCTAATCAAAACAAGTATGGCTCAATCACGAGTCTAACTCAGATTAATTAGTATTCGAATGATTACTAATGATCACTTAGTTAAGGTTACCGGTCGTTAAAACACATCTGCGGCGGTTGGACGAATAGAGGAGTTCCTGGGGCGAGTTTTCAGCTGGTTTCGGTCGTCTTCTCACCCCTAAAGTCAAGATTTTATGTACGGACAATATATTTGATGGTTTTCTATATAAGAACAAATATTTGATGGTTTTCTATATAAGAACACCAATGTACATTTTATGATGATTACAAGTATATTGAAACAACCAAAGCTTTGATTGAAAGTTGTATTACACATGCACACAATGTCTAACAACCATTAGAAACTTGATTGTATTATGAAAATGTAACGACTCGTATCCTTAACTTGGTGATTAACATTAATCCAAAATCTAATTAACCTGAGTTAGACTCGTGGTTAAACCCGGCTTGTTTCGTTTAGCGTGTTAGTGCGATTGTTGTGTTGTATTGTGTTTGATTGGTGTGAAAAATAATTAATGTAACTATAGGCGATTAATATGAATTAATATGAAACTTATAGTTGAAAAATAAATAACAAATAAAATTGATGGTACGCCTAGTGTGACACGTGTGAATCGTCAAGGATCACTCGGGAAGACATGGAACTAATGGGTACACTTAGGTGTAATTATTAGAGTACGTGGTAAACAGAAAAGTCATAATATATATAGGTGTATATATATATATTTATATATATATATATATATATATATATATATATATATATATATAAATTAAACCAATAGTTTGAAAGAAAATAATTGGAAAACTATCGGACGCCTAATACCGTGTGTGGGTCAAGGGCGACACACATGGGTAGTGGGGTAGCGTGCACGACCGAATGTACTCATTGACGCGCACGACGAAATTATAAACGCATGAATGTATGCATGTATATATACTAGTTTTAGGTACGTGCTACGCACAATCGTGCCCGCTCGCTACATTCAACAACAACAACAACAACATAGCCTCAGTCCCAAATTAACTGGGGTCGGCTACATGGATCAAACTTTTCCATTGTGCTCGATTAAGTGCAACCGATGGTGAGCTTTCCAAACCATTCAAATCCCTCCTAATTAATGCATCCCATGTTAACTTTGGTCCCCCCCTACCTCGTCGAATTTCTACGCTTTCTATTGAGTCAAGTTTTCTAGTTGGGGCATTTGTAGGTCGTCTTTGCAGTGACCAAACCACCGCAACCGCCCTTCCCTAATCTTTGTATCAATTGGTGCTACTCCTACTTGTTTTTGAATTTCTATATTTCTTATTCTATCTTTACGAGTTTTACCACACATCCACCTAAGCATCCTCATTTCTGCTACGTTCATTTTATGTAATTGTTGTTGCTTTACCGCCCAACATTCACTTCCATAGAGCATAGCTGGCCTAATTGCGGTCCTATAAAATTTTCCTTTTAACTTAGTAGGAACATTTCGATCACAAATCACCCCTGTTGCACTCCGCCATTTCTTCCATCCAGCTTGAATTCTATGTGTGACATCATTCTCAATGTTACCATCATTTTGTATGATTGATCATAGATACCTAAAGTGGTTTACCTTAGGAACTTCTATTTCCCCTAATTTTACCACTCCGTCATCTCGATGTCTAGTGTTTCTAAACTCACAGTGCATGTATTCGGTTTTCGTCCTACTCAACTTAAAGCCTTTATATTCTAATGTATTCCTCCGAGTTCTAATTTCCTATTCACTCCATCTTTAGCTTCATCCACTAAGACAATATCATCTCGCAAATAGCATACACCATGGTATATCCTCTTGAATATGTCTAGTTAGTTCATCTATAACTAAAGTAAATAGATATGGGCTTAGAGCCGATCCTTGATGTAGTCCTATCGTAATGGGAAATTCTTTTGTAGCTCCTCCAAATGTCTTTATACTCGTTACTACTCCATCATACATATCCTTAATAGTGTCTATGTATCTAGCGTGCACTCTTTTTCTTTCTAGAACCCACCAAAGATTATCTCTAGGGACCCTATCATATGCTTTTTCTAAATCTACGAATACCATATGATTCCGATGCAAATACGCGTCGCTAGGTGGGAACGCCCCAACGTTTATATATGTTTGATCCATTTCATGAAAAGTGACAAAAGTTTTACGCTGGGCCGTCAACCTATCGCAACCCTCCTCCTTTATCCGGGACTTGAGACCGGCTATGTAGCGCACATAGTGTACAACATAGGTGGAGTTCCCGCTCGCTACATTCGCGAGAATTTATTTCTAATAATTTACTAAGTAAATATGAAATTGTAATTTAAATTTAAGATTTTGACCAAATGACCAAATTATAAATGAATAAAGTAGATAATGAACATTTTAAAGTAAATAATTAAATATTCGAACAACTTTATAATTAAAAAAAAATTATGCATCCTAATAAAAATCTAAATGAAAGAATCATATTCCCGCCGATGTTGATTTCTCATCAGCATCATCATCATCCTTGAAAGTCAAAAATATAGAGTTAGTATACCACATTACATTTATTTAGCAAAAATAATTAATACAATGAAGTAGTTATTTAATTAAAGTTGAAATAAATTACTTGATCAAATAGTATTTTTTGTTCTTTTTTACTTTGTGAATCTTTCAAATAAGTGTCGTTTTTCTTCTTTTTAATTTCTTTATCCACAACATCTTCTTAATTTGTTTGAGGCTTTGAATGAGAAATATTTGATATTGTGTAACCTTTTTAGTTCTTGCCCTTTATTGAAATTGAAGGAAGTTAGTTTTACAACGAATGTAAAACTAACTTTCTATAATTTTTTTAAATTCCTGTGGAACATTATTTTTAAGTTATGTTTCTAATTTAATTAAAAAGAGTAAATTTAATGTAAGTAATTAATGGAAGAAAAAAATAAAGGTAAAAAGTTAATGAAAGATATACTTTAATATAATGTTAGAACGAAATTTAATAAAATGTTTAAAAATTTTAAGCGTACCTTAATTGGGTAATTTCTCTAATACGTTATTTACGACTTCCTCACTTATGATTTGTGTAGTATATTTTCAAATAAGACAAATGTTGCAGATCCTGAATCATCTCGCGTTTGTTAGTTCTAATATCATATTCACAATTAGTATTTGGAAAAAAAATGAAATACCTACCATGAGAACTACAACAAAGCTAATTTTGCTCCAAGCAGAGTCCTTATAGAACACTGAAGATTATAATTATGAGCATATCATCAGCACGAGATAGTCGATATATCCATGTTGCACTTTGGATGCTTCAATGAGTTACAAAGAATCTCAAAGGGATAAATGCTCGATATTTGAGATTTGAAAAATAAGAGGTGCTCTCGGTAGCTAATCGTCATCATCTGTAATGGGCCACAAAAGGATCCGCTCCACTATTTTTCATATTGCAAGCAAATCAGGAAAATGCATCAAATCTTTTCCCCTTAACTAACAGAACTACCATTGAAAATATAACCAAATACAAAACATGTGATCATAATAATTTGTTAAAAAGATAGGCATGTTACCACGAAAGAAGTTCGGTGAGCAAAGAAAGCAGTCTTAATCTTCAATACATGACGAGCTTACACACCATGGTCTAGCAAAGAGCAAAGAATGAGTTGTAGCACCTAAAAATTCATATGTGAAAGCCCATTAGTAGATCAACATTCAAGTTATTTTCATGTTTCTGAAAAGGATTTTCTTGAAACTATAATAGAGCACCAACAACGGCATAAACACATACTTCAAAATTTCTATTTGTTCACACTATGCAAAAGTCACACAAAAATGCTACTACAACAATTTCAATAAATGATCTTTTAACACTCTCCCTAAAATTGTATTATTATAAGCACTCAAGAATCAGAAGGTACAAGTAAGAAAGAGGAAGGTGAAAAGCATATTGGATGCAGACTCCTTAGTAAATGTTCTAACATAAGTATTTCATGTAATATAATAATTAATATTTGAGTATACCATCAAAGGCATTACTGGAAGTCAAGTAACAAGGTTCGCATGGATGAAGGGGAACAATTATCACTATTTAAATAAAAAGGAAAGCAAGTGATGGCATTTTTTATTGCAGCTCAGAAGGATGTGCCAACATTTAGATTAGTATCGCCTTTCAGTAAGAAGAGAAAATAGCATGGAAAGTTCTAGAAATCTTCAATTATGTCAACAATGAATAAATATTTCAAAGTCATAGTATAGGAAAAAGCACTCTTATACCAAGTTTTTGTTATTCATTTTGTTGTGTTGTTTACGAAGAAATAGATCTTGATCTTTTAATCGTGAAATACTAGCAATCATATAATGCTTATTGCTCAAGAATTCAAGCCATTATAGAGGAAAAAATAAAGAGAAGAGCAACTTTCATATCAACACAATAGATTACATATATATAGTTTTAGTTAAGTTAGAAATCAAGATTAGAATATGAATTCTACTTGGAGTCAAATAATGTGTTAACAATTAGGCCTAAAAATATATGCTCAAAATATTTACACCATATATGCACACAGGCATTTCGTCAAACAATTTTAGAGCACCCTATTAAACTATCAAACACATACTTTTAAAATTCAAAATCTAATATTCTAATAAGCATTTCATCAAACATTTCCAGATTACCTTATTAAACCATAAAAAAAACTTGTATTAATAAAATCCCATAATGGCATGTCCAATGTAACACAATTAAATAACTTTACCATAGTTTTGGTTGTGCTTGTAATCTTCCATGTTAAGAATAATGTTTAGTTGTTGCAGGTCTTCGCGGCATTCCTTTAGTAGAGTTCAAACTTCAAACTGAAGACAATCTAAGTGCAACTTAGTATTTTCTTGATTATCAAAGGCAACTATATGTTAGACTTTAGAGGCATTTCATTCTTGGTTTGTCTTTAACCCATTTCGTTTGTGCGGGATTCGTAGGAATTTTACACAAAGTGACACTCTTTCTAGTTGTTTGATGATATCCCACAAAATCATTTAGTTGTCACAACCTAAAGTGGAGGTTTGAGTTTCTAAGTATTTCTTTTATTGAGTCTTGTGTTGCTACTTGTGTTGCCCCTTGTTGCTTGGAAATACTAATTAATACACTGATTAAGTTTTATTCGTATTTGGTAAAAGATTCTTGGAAATACTATCTAAGTTACCACACTAATATTCTCATAGGCATTTCATTAAACATTATAAGCAAGAGATTGGAAACATTATGATTATCAATTGTTGGTACTCTACAAAGCATGTAACTATAGTTAATGTATTTAATCAACCAGTATTTAGGTATTTTAATCAAATGGAACTTGATTGTGCTCTATATTTTTGGATCAGTTACGAACCCAAGTACTTGCTTCTCTACATGGTGGTCTGCAGTTTAACTAAGGAATCCCTATTTCTCATGTTACAAAATGAATTGCAATGGAGGTAATATTAATCTTCTCTGATTTTTGGTTATGGTCCTACACATTTTTCCTCAACTATGGATTATTTATAAAATTAGGAAAAAGGCATTGAAAGCCTTTTAGAATATCATGGTTTCCTGATAAAGGATTTCGAAGAGCATTATATGGTGAAGGAAGGTCCATTTCTAAACATCGACAAAGATTACCCGACGAAGTGCTCCAAGCTAATTGTGCACCTAAAGATTCCCAATTAAGAATAAGACATAGACACATACCTGAATCAATTGAAGGCAATTTCAAAATCTGATTCCGACTCTCATCTCACAACTAATTGTAGTTGTTTGGCGATGATGGTGGAGAAGCAATCAACAAAGATGGATCAATCGAAGCAGCAAACAAATGTTTTGGAGCGAGAGATCGCAGCAAATAAATAAGAGAAAAAGAGCGAAGAGTATGTAGAGGGAGAGCCACCATTGATCAATCGAAAGGTAAGAGTGATACATAAGCATAAGAGAGATAGGTGACGAAAGAAATTTTGATAACATGATAGAGATAGAATTAGGTAACCAATGAAATAGGGGTTGAAGTGTAAAAGTGAAATTCACGAATTTGCTAGCGTCAGAAAAATAGGTGAGGAAGAAAATTTGAGGTATTTATAATCAAACCAACCAAAACCAACAAAATAAGTAACCAACGAAATAGGAAAGTTGAAGGGTAAAAGTGATATTTTAAGTCACCAAAGAAAATGGAGGTATTCGTGCTTTTAATATATAGGTAGATATATTTATATATATTGTGTATATATTTAAAATAATTAATAATTTAGTAGGCGTCTAGTGACACGCGAGGTCGAGGGTGACACGCGTTAGGCGTATAATAGTGTGCATGCCTGAAGGTACTTGTTGGCGCGTTAAGTAAATGTTTAGGTGAAATAATACATAGTTATATATATTTATATATAATTGATATATATAAACATATACAACCTATAGTTTGGTTTAATTTTTTTAAACTATTGGATTCACCTTGAGATAAGCGTAGCATGAGCATCGAGGAGAGGGAAAGTGTTGATGTTGTGATTTTTGTAGAGATTGCACTTGCCTCAAGATGCATGCAACTCTATCTCGAAAAGCATCAAGGGCATGTGATATAAAAATGTCACTTTGCTTTTGGTATCTTTGGATTGGCTTCAAGATTCGTGCAAATGAATCTCAAGGAATATTTGTATTTTAATCAAACATAAGTCGGTTGTGGTGGTGGGTTTGGTAATAGTCACAAAATCGATCTCGAGATATGCAACACGTATCTCAAGAAATATCAAAATATAAATTTCATCTTTAGATTTGCCTCGAGATTCATGCAATACAAATCTCGAGGAAATTCAATATTAGTTAAAAACCCACAAAACTGCCTCATTGTTTATCGGTTTCAAGGTCGAGAGAGAGGGAAAGAAGAAATCGAAATTGAAGGAGAGAAGGGAGAGTCGAAACTGGAGGGGAAGGAGAGAGAGAAATCAAACAACGATAAAGGGACGATAATGATGGTAAGTTGTTAGTGTCGTTTAAGTTGTTGTTTCGTTGTGGATCGAGAAGGGAGCTCGGACGAACTACTGTGCAGTTTGTCCGAGGAAGGAGATGGCTTAGATGTCGTCTCCTCTCCCAAGAGTGCCTAAGGTTGGTGTCAACCCAACCCCAATGAACCAAACAATCATAGAGAAAAAAAGGAGACTGGTTTGAAAATGGAAGATGAAGGGGATTGATCTCCCGAACTGGAAGAAGCGGGTCCAGTTCAAGGAGGTTGAATCCCTTCACAAATAAAAAAAATAGAAAATGTTGGAATTTAGTTAAAATTCCAAAAAATAATTAAAAATTAGGAAAAAATATATTTGTGGACCAAATAAATAGAAATTAGATATTTTTTATAAAAAATAGGGAATTTGGGAGTCTATCGAGACATTATACATGGTTTTTTCCTTGAAAAATGTGAAAAAGTTGTATTAGACCTAAAAATTGGTAAATTGGTTTCAAAATCAATTGGGACCAATTTAAGGATTTAAATGTGAGGATTAGACATATAATGATCTAAAATTGGTTTATGATAGGTTCTCGAACACCGAGAAATGTCGAATGACCTGAAAAGTTAGAAAATTAGAAACGGAACCTAACGAAGGTAAGTATGAATTCATTTAATTATCAACTTTGCCTGGTTATGTAGTATATTTAGTTCATGTAGTTTATGGACTGGTATATAGGAGCTGTGTATATACATTAATGTAGTTCCTGACTTGTTATACGCATTGATGCTATGTAGACTGGACCGTCTATGAATGTGTTCCAACTCATTACTTTCATGCTTGATAATGTAGTTGCTTACGATTGTGCTTGTGTCGCGAGGTCATTGTACAGAGTCCGGTACACCATACCCTACGTGCACATGACACGCAGCCTCAGTGGAAATCGTGCTTGTGTCGCGATAGGTCACGTGATCGCTGAAAAAGCTTATTATGCGCCAAATTGAGACGGGTCACTGGTGTATGAAAACAACGTTTGGTGGTTTAGGATCAAAACCAGGATATCATGAGATGTTGATAGTCGTGTTATGGTCGTGAAATTGACTAGCGGACTCTGTTAGAATGGGTAATTGGCCACCCTTATTTGAGCAACTATATCTTTGTATAAACATGGGTTATGAAACTAAATGACTTGCATTCTGTTATATATTGTTTATATAAATTTTAATCCCCTGTTTAAATATGATTGGTTCATGTTGTTACTGCATTTCATTCTTGAATATTAAATAGATTGTTGATAGTTTTGTGAATTTGTACTTACTGAGTAAGTTGGAGCACTCACCCCAACTAAAATTTTAGGAATATCGATGAGCGCTACACCAATTGGATAGAAAGGTTTAGGAGTCTCAATTTTCTCTTCGATGTAATGACTCTTCCCTTGTCTATATATTGGTATTTAATTACATTTTTGAATTATGACAAGGGTTGAGAGGTTTTGTATAGCCGAGGTTTATTCCGTTTTGATTTGGTTTTGCATATCGTGTTTTATATTACAAAAAGTTTTTAATTTTCGTTGCGTTTAGTATTTGTTTTATTGTTGATATTCGATATATAATTTTGTTTATTAAGTGTTGAAGGTGATGCTGCTGGCTCTACTTAAGTCTTGCTGGTGTACCGGGGCTTAATTAGGGTTCCATGCCAAACAATTCCTTAATTGGGATTAGGGTAATTACAAAGCAAGTTTCAAGTAATCCATCTACGTATTCGTAGTTTAGATCAGAAGAGAGAAATCTTGCCTAAAAGCGAGCGATTACGCGTCTCATCAAGTCTTTGTTTGGCGATCCCATTATATTCTTGTTTATCCTATTTAAAGAAATTATTTCCAACAATAACTTCTTTCTAGCATAGAACATCAAAAGTTTAGAAACTATATTCGAATTGCAGAGCTATATTAAATTACACAATGGAAGGATTTAAGCAAAAACAAAATTACACAATGGAAGGTTGTAAGATAAAATTATAACAGGGAAACACATACCCGAAGCAAAGTGGAAGTGGAAGCGAGCGAATCGATTGCTTGTCCACTGATCATGATAAGATCACCAAAATCGAGAAGTTGTCAAATATCACAGCCTAAATACTCTCATGCAAAGATCCATAAAGGAAAAAGAAGAAACTACGTTGGTTCACACCCCTTGTTTTGAAAACAACAACAACAACAACATAGCCTCAGTCCCAAATTAACTGAGGTCGGCTACATGGATCAAACTTTTCCATTGTGCTCGATTAAGTGCAATTGATGTTGAGCTTTTCAAACCATTCAAATCCCTCCTAATTAATGCATCCCATGTTAACTTTGGACTGCCCCTACCTCGTCGAATTTCTACAGTTTCTATTGAGTCAAGTTTTCTAGTTGGGGCATTTATAGGCCGTCTTTGCAGGTGACCAAACCACCACAACCGTCCTTCCCTAATCTTTGTATCAATTGGTGCTACTCCTACTTGTCTTTGAATTTCTATATTTCTTATTCTATCTTTACGAGTTTTACCACACATCCACTTAAGCATCCTCATTTTTGCTACGTTCATTTTATGTAATTATTGTTGTTTTACCGCCCAACATTCACTTCTATAGAGCATAGCCGGCCTAATTGCGGTCCTATAAAATTTCTCTTTTAACTTAGTAGGAACATTTCGATCACAAATCACCCCTGTTGCACTCCGCCATTTCTTCCATCGAGCTTGAATTCTATGTGTGACATCATTCTCAATGTTACCATCATTTTGTATGATTGATGCTAGGTATCTAAAGTAGTTTACCTTAGGAACTTCTACTTCCCCTAATTTTACCACTCCATCATCTCGATGTATAGTGTTTCTAAACTCACAGTGCATGTATTCGGTTTTCGTCCTACTCAACTTAAAGCCTTTATATTCTAATGTATTCCTCAAGAGTTCTAATTTCCTATTCACTCCATATTTTGTTTCATCTACTAAGACAATATCATATGCAAATAGCATACACCATGGTATATCCTCTTGAATATGTTTAGTTAGTTCATCCATAACTAAAGTAAATAGATATGGGCTTAAAGCCGATCCTTGATGTAGTCCTATCGTAATGGAAAATTCTTTTGTAGCTCCTTCAAATGTCTTTATACTCGTTACTACTCCATCATATATATCCTTAATAGTGTTTATGTATCTAGCATGCACTCTTTTTCTTTCTAGAACCCACCAAAGAACATCTCTAGGGACCCTATCATATGCTTTTTCTAAATCTACGAATACCATATGAAGATCTTTTTTCTTTTCTCTATATTTTTCTAACAATCGTCTTACAAGGAAAATGGCCTCCATAGTTGACCTCCCAGGCATGAAACCAAATTGGTTCTCTGATATTGTTGTTTCTCTCCTTAGCCTATTGCCAATTATCCTCTCCCAAAGTTTCATAGTATGACTCATAAGTTTGATTCCCCAGTAGTTTGAGCAACTTTGAATGTCTCCTTTGTTTTTGAAGATTGGCACAAGCGTGCTTCTTCTCCAATCCATTGGCATCCGTTTCGATTTTAAAATTTTATTGAAAAGTTTTGTTAACCAAGTCAATCAAATTTCTCCTAAGCATTTCCAAACCTCTATGGGTATTTCATCTGGGCCACATGCTTTCCCTATTTTCATTCTTTTCAATGCCTCTTTAACTTCTACAATTCTAATATTGCGTGTATAGTTTACATTTCTTTCTTGGTGTGGGTTTTCATATATTATAGTATAAACTTGGCACCCCTTGTTTTGAAAATAAAAGATAAACCTTATATTATCCCGCTAAAGTAACTACTATGTAATTATCTTTTAGATACTAAAACTACCAAAACACCCACGTGGTGAAACCACCCAACACCAACGTGGGAGGTTTTTTGCCAACATCTCCTACTTGCACATAACAAGTTTAATTTATCATAATTAAACACTTATGTGCGTATACGCGTATTGAACACAACATCTCCCACTAGCACAAATGGACATAACTTCTTATAAGTTTCTTCTTTGGAGAACAACATCTCTTATCTCTACAACAACCTATTCATATGATCAAATAGGCTGTGCGACATGCATACATATGAGAGCTCGCTGCTATACAACTGTTAGGTATATATAGCAACTCAAATTACAAGTAGAGTACATATGCAACACCCTAGATAAGTCAATCACATTTAAATATCTCAAGATCTATTTTTATTATTTAATTCAAATTCCAATGCATCCATAGTCATATTTAACAAATAAATATAATTGGCCAACCGGTGGATACAACTTAAGCAAATAAGACACTTCGATGATCTTCATTTTTTCCTTATCTCTTTATATTTTAAACCAACTATTATCCAGAGATGCCCCGTCAGATTGAATGATTCATAATCATCAGTAACACTCCAAGATAACTAACATTGACATAAAAATTCAAGATTAATCAAAACGTTTTAAGGGTACTTAAATGAGATTCCATAATCTCAAAGGCTCACACAACTTGGAAGTAAAGATCAACAACTTATGTTATCTTTATTGGTCTCTAAATCTATACGCGGTATGAAACACATGCTACAATATTATTCTCCTTTTGATATGGAACATATGTCACAAACAAATATTGTACAGGTGATAGTTCAGATATACTCAATATTTAACTTGAGTCCATAACTCTACTTTAAATTCTCAAATTATAACCACAAGACTTCCACCAGGCATATAAAAGACAGCTAAGGTGAACTAGTGGGAGGTTTCACCTTTCGATCATAAATGACCTCATCTTGATTCATTATCAAGGCAAATATTTATTTTAAGCACGAGCTCTCCAAGTTTATCCCAAAAACTTAAAACCAATCTCATTTCTAGGCACCACTAAGTCATAGAAGCGATTGCCTGTGTGAGAATGTGATGACCCCTTCTAAAATAAAGGCACCACCCAGCCTAATCCCGTTATTAAGCCCTAATCTCACCATATATGACCTAACAATGGATTAGTCAGCCTTTTCAACAATCTTATTACTTACCAGCTTTTTTAGTTTTCAAATAGATATAAACATATACCTATCCTATGTAAATTCATAAATCAGAGTTAATTAAAATTTACTAACTTAAAAGTTATGCAACGGAAGTCTTAACTAATTAACTAGCAGAAGCTTATAAACATGTAGCCTAACCTTTGTGAAAAAAATCAAGAATTAAAGATTACATGCATATATATAATGAAACGGCAATATATAAAATCATCTGTCTAGTTAAGGTACTACTCACTCAACCCATAATATATAACCCCAAAAGTATACCATATACATATAAATATAATACATAAAAAATCAAACCTACAAAATCTGGTGTAGCAGTGCTCCTTTGGCTCAGAGGTAGTCTTCGATCTTATCTTTGCCTGGCCTGCTACTCTATGGATCTACACCTACCATCACAAACTAGACGGTGAGTACTTGAAAGTAAAAAGTAATACTGGACATTTGTTCACATTCCCGATTTTGCAACAAGTATCAAGAAGCATAATAATAATAGCAACTATGCTGAAAGAATATCATGCAAAGAGATACTTGAGTTAAACAAATGGAACTGACACTAGACTAAGTAGTAATGATCTAGGGCCGGTCGACCGTGATCTTCATCACATCATCCTTGCTAACAACCCTGAGTCTTACAACTCGTGAAATTACCCAAGTTATGCTTGCTAACAACCTCGAGTCCCATACCCCGTGTGCAACGCAAGATAATGGAGAAATTCCGATCAACTTGGAAAGTCTAATGACCTCGTATGTCAGACGGATTTCTATCGTAAAATGACCCTAGATACAAGAACCACTTTCATATTCAAAGAACAACATAGTATTGGAATCCAACAAATACAATTTCATAACTAATGCACAAAAATATAGATTCACTATACTATGTAAAAACTACCTAATAGCATGTTATTTCACTGATCACCAGTAATAATAGTCAATAATGACATAGCACAGGAATTGGAGTCAATGAAATCATTTTATCAACAAACTATGCCATGAAACAACCTCATGTAATGAGAATGAATAATAAGTCATGACACATGAAGTACAAAGGCAATTTAGTCCAAATGACTGAAAATGAACATATGAATATGAATAAAATGTAAAGAAATCTCTCAATCAGTTAACTTACATACTACGCAATTTTATATGCTACTCTGGCCTCCCAATGCCTCGAAACTCGTATTTGAATCTCCAAAATACTTCCATAAGTTCCTGACATCATATCATATGTTTTTTAGTGTGCTTGGACCCTTACTTAGCATATTAGACTTTTTGTAGTGTTTAAGGACTTCTTAAAACTTGCAGATTTTTATGCTGCAATAGCATGTAGCACGCTAATGACCCTGTGTAGTGTGCTAATGACCAACATAGTGCGCTACCTATCCTGCATAGCGCGCTTTGTGTTGCAGAATCCAAAATTCTGCAATCAGAATTCTTAGTTTTCCTAATACATAGGCTATGTTGATGCCTTGAGAACCCTCATACACGCCTCTAAAGTCTCAAGACACCATTTTCAACATAAAACAACAACCCATAGCATCAAATACATGAATTCATGAAATCGAGCTATGTTAATGGAGTCAAGAAGTTACCTAGCTTGATGAGTACTAGCTGAACTTGGTCTCTCCTTCACCAACTCCATTATTTTTTTTACTGATCTTCACCCTCTTCAGAAGCTCTTCACTCTAGCAACCCTTGCTTCTTAGAGAAAAAACCGATTTGTGAGAATGTGAGGTGTTTAAGTTGATCGAGCTTATATACTTATGAATTTGATATGGTTGAATGACATCCCTTGATCATTTGTGCATATGTATCTCGAAACCTAACTAGTGGACCTCCTACTAACACATGTCCCACTTGTTCATGCTTAAGTGACACCAAACAAAACTTAATTGTTGTTGAAGCATGTCAAATCGTGTCTCGAGACATATCAAGTGGCTTATGTTTTAATTTACTAACTTTGATATTTTAATACCAAATCAACCATAGCACATTTAATTCACTTAATAAAACCATATAAAGCTTGTACTAACTTACCTTATCATTCTCTACATCGGTCCTTCGCCAACACGCATATCGAGATGAGTCCCTACACACGTCTTGACACTTATCAACACATAAGCGTGACTTAGTAGTCTACACATATACATTATACTAACCACACATCACCATAAATATAACATTTACCTCGGCCACTTAGCCTCGGTAATGACATGTATCTCATTGCGGGTCCCACGTCACGGGTCATTTGATCCTGATTAACAAATTAAACTAAAATTAGCTATTTGGGACGTGACAATACTTCCCAACTAATGGAAATTTCATTCTCGAAATTAAAATTAACCTAAAATTATACCTAACTCGAATAGGTACGGAAACTTATCGCGCATATAGTCTTCACGTTCCCAAGTGAGTTCCGAGTCTTCATGAAACTGCCATTTGACTAACACTTTAGGGATAAACTTTCCTGTTAACTACTGTACCCTCCTGTCTAGGATCTGTACTAGCTGCTCTTCATATGATATATTCTCTCTCAAGTCAATTTGACTCAAGTCCATTTTCGGTCTCTCGTCTTCCTTCGACTTGGCTAGTCGAAACATAGAAATATGAAACACTAGTTGAATCCCCGACATCTGTGGAGTTAAATTCAGCTCATAAGCAACCTTTCTGACCCTTTTCATGATCTTGAAAGGCCCAATAAATCTCGGTGCTAACTTTCCTTTCAAACCAAATCTATGAAGACCCTTATGAGGAGAAACCTTTAGATAAATTAAAGCTCACTCGTCATACGTGAGATCGCTATGATATGTGTATGCATATTTCTTTTGTTTCTCCTAGGCTCCTTTAATCCTCTAGCGAATCTGTCGTACCTTTTCTGTTTGATCGACAATAATTTTAGACCATATATTGTCCCAATCCTCTAGCTCAACCCAACAAGATGGTGAGCAACATGGTCTACCATACAATGCCTCAAATGGCGCCATCTCAATGCTGGCCTGATGATTGTTGTTGTATGCAAACTCACACAACAGTTGGTACTCCTCTCATGATCCGCCAAACTCAAGTACACAAGCCCTGAGGATATCCTCGAGAGTATGAATCAACCTCTTAGTCTGCCCATCAGTCTGAGGGTGAAAGGCTGTGCTAAACTGTAAGCGCGTACCATATTGCTCCTGCATACTCCGTCATATCCTAGACGTATACATAGCATCTCTATCTGATGTTATAGTCAATGGTACCCCACGAAGCCTAATAATCTCTCTCTCAAATAATACACTCAACTAGTCAAATGTGTAATGAACTGCAAATGGTATGAAATGTGCAGATTTTGTCAATCTTTCCACAATCACCCAGATGGAATCGTGTCAACCGACGGTCCTTGGCAATCCTCTAACAAATTCCATGTCAATATCTTCCCACTTCCATCGTGGAATGGGAAGTGGCTGCAACAATCTTCCAGGTCTACGATGCTTTGCCCTCACCTGTTGACTTATCTTACAGTTCCTAATAAACTTCGATACATCCGCTTTCATCCCAGGCCACCAAAAATGTCTCTTCAAGTCATGGTACATTTTGTTCCTTCCTGGATGAATAGTGAATCGAGAACTTTGTGATTCTTGAATAATATCATCTCTCAGCTCTCCCATTGCTGGTATCCATAATCTGCCTCTAAATCTAAGACACTGATCCACCATCTCAGTCTAGTCAGTACAATCCGTAATCTGGGCTAACTCACTAAATCTCGGATATAGAATGTTAGCTTTTTAACCCCCTGACACTCTCTGAGTAGACACTATCTGAAGCCTTATCTGTGCACAAATCATCACCCGAGTGTCGATAGGAATATGTGACTGAGTCATCATCGTTGCTGCCTCGAGTAGTCCATACTCGTGTGTCATATGGCATCTAACAATCTCGGCGTCTCTCGTGGGTATTCTGCTCGATGCATCTGCAACTACATTAGCTTTTCCTGGATGATATTATAGAGAAAAGTCATAGTCTTTCAGAAATTCCAACCATCAGTGTTGTCTCATGTTAAACTCTTTCTGTATGAAGAGGTATTTCAAACTCTTATGATCAGTATAGAGTGTGAACCTCTCTCCATACAGATGATGTCTCCATATCTTCATATCGAAAACTACCGCTGCCAACTTTAAGTCATAATTTGGATAATTCTTTTCATGTATCTTCAGCCGTCTTGATGCATAAGCCACCATGCCTATATCCTGTATCAACACACAACCTAGACCTGTATGATAAGCATCTATGTATACCAGGAACCCCTGTCCAGCCTCTAGTAATATCAGCACTGGTGCAGTAGTCAACAATCTCTTCAATCGAGTAAATGCCTCCTCACATTCCTCATACAAATGAAACCTGACGTTTTTCTGGGTTAATCGTGTCATCGGTGAAGCGATCTTCGAAAAATCCTTCACGAACCTTTAGTAATATCCTACTAACCCCAGAAAACTCTTGATCTCCGTAACCGACATCGGCGCTGCCAATCCATAATAGCCTTAATCTTGGCTGGATCTATAGCAATACCTGCTGCTCCAACAACATGTCCCAAAAATTTGAACTCTGACAACCAAAATTCACACTTATTGGCGTTAAGTTTATGCTCCCTTAAAGCATGCAACGTCTCCCTGAGGTGCTGCTCATGATCTTCTCAAGTCCTCGAGTATATTAATATATCATTAATGAAAACAATCACGAAATGGTCAAGAAATGGTTTCATCACCCGGTGCATTAGATCCATAAACATGGCATGAGCATTAGTCAAACTAAACGGCATAACTGTAAATTGATAGTGTCCATATCTCGTACTAAATGCCGTCTTGGACCTATCCTCATCCCTGATCCTAAGCTGATGATACCCTGATCGCAGGTCTATCTTGGAGAAATATTGCGCTTCTCTCAGCTGATCAAATAAATCATTAATCGTGGTAAGGGATACTTGTTTCTGACTATAACCCTGTTCAACTATCTATAATCGATACACAGTCTCAAAGTACCATCCTTCTTCTTCACAAATAGGACTGGTGCTCCCCATGGTGACATAGAAGGTGTGATGAATCCATTCTTTCCCAAATCCTGCAATTGACTCCTCAACTCCTCCAACTCTCGTTGAGCCATGCGCTACGGTGGTACAGGAATCGGTCTAGTGCCTGGTACCAACTCAATAATGAGATCTATCTCTCTCGATAGTGATAAACCAAGTAAGACTTCCGAAAACACATCCGGAAACTCACACACAACCGGTATCTATGTAAGTCTAGGTCCTTGACTCTCTACTATTGTGTATAACGACACCAGAGTCTCCATCTCTTCACTGGTCGCAAGTCGACCTCAAGTGCCCTTGGCTCTTGGTATACTACCACTATATGTAAACGTCGAACGCCCTGGGATCTCAAATATCATTGTCTTACTTGAAACAGTCGATATGAGCGTGATACACTCTAGCCAATCCATCCCTAACAACGCATCGAAGTTTAATAACTTGAGCACCCTGAAGTCTGCAGGTAATTCTACCCCGCCTATCTGTACTGGACATTTCTTAATAAGTCAATTAAGGTAAACTCTATCCTCGGCTGCAGTACTTAAAATCAAATGTACGCCAACTATAAAGATACCATGTCGACAAAACATATAACTCTCTACCACAAATGAAAACCATACCCTCAATGAGTCTCCGTGTGGCATTTGCATCAGGTTGTGCAACCATATGTACGCCCTCTCGACTCTGTGATGGAATAACAGCTGTTGGTCGTGAACAATCTCGAATCACGTGTCCTACCTAACCACACCTATAACATGTGATAGGTCTACGCTGACCCTGAACCTTATCATAGGCGTGTGCCTGTCTCTGCACCTGTTTGGAACTATCTCGTCCTCTACCCCTACCTCTACCTCAGCCTCTACCACCCTGCTACTATTGACGTGGCGCTGGTGGTGCTGATAGAGTTGGCAAAGAAGTAGTAGCAATAGTAGGAGCTGGCAATGCATATCTAACTGGTGGTGGTAAGGGAGGTCTACCAACAATGATCTGCAAAGGCGTAGGAAATAATACATATGGTACAACTACTGTAGATATCCCTACACCCTGGGAACCTCTATCCCATCTCCTCGTCTTTTGCCCCTTTGTATCCTCCTCTCATACTCCACAACCTGATCAGGTGTCAACGCTGGTACTAATGGTGTCCCATCGACAACTCTGCCCAAATAACAAGTCTCAAGAGAGAGTGCACGCTCGTAAATCTCCCCTAATGTCCAGGCACCTGAACTGACCACATAAAATCCAATATCTGGCCTCAGTCCATCTCCAAAATGATACACATCATCAGAATCCTCTCTCACTAAATCTCCGTCGAACTGCCTCAGATAGCCATATATGTCTCTGTAGCTCATCACTGACTCGTCAGCTCCCTAGTCTCAGCTTCGTGAACTCCTTCCTCAACCTCTTCATCACTACAGGTGGGACGTACTACTAATAAAACTTCCTCTTGAAGGCATCCCAAAACTCAAACTCTCCCTCGGAAGCTATCGTCGCACGCCATCAAACATCGACATCTCGCTGTAGAGTGTACGATGAAATCTCAGCTTGGAGTCTATCCTCAATCCTCAAGACTCTATGTAACTTCTCTTGAGACAAAACCCACTTCTCGATCTTCTCAAAGTCTCGTTAACCATCAAAGTAGACTGGCTTTAGTCTGATGAAATCATTCACCAACTGAACATCTGCCGATGAGCTAGAAGATGGAGGTGTAAAAGACGGTGTAAAAATTGTCTCTATGGCTGGAACTACTATATCTGGTACAATCTGCACTACCGGTATTGCTGTCGGTAATGTGGATGTAGTCATAGTAGTAGGGTCTGGTGTTTGTCCTGGTGGAGCGAAACATGCAGTCATCATAGCGATGAACTCCACTAACTGCTGCCCTTGAGAAACTACTTGATCAGAGAGCCTCTGAAAGTCATCTACTGTGGTAAAGAAGGCTGGCAGCCACTCGCACCTGCATCCCCGCTATAGCGTGAATTCGCCATCAGTGTTTGCAAATTAATAGCGATCGCGAATCAGCTACTATGTAGATAACACATATATACATAAACAAATTAACATGTACATATAAGACATCCCCAACTCACTTTCACTCACTTCTCCACTAATGGTTTCTAGGCAATGATCATCTGGTTTTCCATAACTAAGATTTCTATTTTTCTAATTTTAAATTTTTATTTGTTACTTATTGGAAAAGCTGAGTCTTTGGCTACACACTGTAGCTTTGGTATCACATTATGGAATGACTATTTTCCACAATCTTAATGTTAATAAACTTAGGTTCTGTAACCTAGGTTTTTTTAAACATAGGCTCTGATACCAACTGTGACAACCCCTTCTCAAATTAGGGCATCGTCTGGCCTAATCCCGTTATTAAGCCCTAATCTCACCATATAGGACCTAACAAGGGATTAGTCAGCCTTTTCAACAATCTTATTACTTACCAGCTTTTTTAGTTTTCAAATAGATATAAACATAAACCTATCCTATGTAAATTCATAAATCGAGTTAATTAAATTTACTAACTTAAAAGTTATGCAGCGGAAGTCTTAACTAATTAACTAGCGGAAGCTTATAAACATGTAGCCTAACCTTTATGGAAAAACCATGAATTACATATCACATGCATATATATAATGAAACGACGATATATAACATCATATGTCTAGTCAAGGTACTACTCACTCAACCCATAATATATAACCCCAAAATATACCATATACATATAAAAATAATACATCAAAAATCAAACCTACAAAATTTGGTGTAGCAGTGCTCCTCTGGCTCAAAGGTAGTCGCCGATCTTCTCTTTGTTTTGACTGCTACTCGATAGATGTGCACCCATCGTCACAAATTAGATGGTGAGTACTTGAAAGTAGAAAGTAATACTGAGAGACATTTGTTCACATTCCCAATTATGCAACAAGTATTAAGAAACATAATAATAATAGCAACTATGCTGAAAAAATATCATGCAAAGAGATATTTTAGTTAACCAAATGAAAGTGACACTAGGCTAAGTAGTAATGACTAGGGGCGGTCGGTCGTGTGATCTTCATCACATCAAGATTTCCACTATATAAGGATGGAGTCATAATATATAACCCCAGCTTTGCGTATGAACCCCAAAACCCAACAAGTGGTATCGAGCCTTCGAGTTTGATTCCATTAAACTCATTGCATGTTTTCTTCTCGATATATACATGATATATGATTGAAAGCATGTTAATAGTTGATGTATATGTGATATATATAAGTTTTATGTGAGATTTATTATCATGTTTTGTGTATATGATACATATATTCGTGATTTAATTGAAATTAGTTTCGTACATGCTAGTAACCATGTTAGGTTAATTTGAATAATTTTAATGAATTGAGTTTCGTGTTCTATGATCCATGACACCATTAGGTTCGATTGGGATAGTAGTTCATGATTCAATTACATGTTTGTGATTATTTGGATGAAGACCGAAATTGCAAATAATTAATTTTCGAAATTATTTATTTATCTTATTATATCTATTTTGTTATGAAGTTTCTATTTGATAAAGATAGATAACAAATTAGAATAGGAGATAAATATCAAGAATCTTGTTATCGGTGATATACTAGGATTCAAATATCTAAAATCCAAAATAAATAATTAATTTTCAAAATTATTTATTTATCTTGTTATATCTATTTTGTTATGAAGTTTCTATTTGATAAAGATAGATAACAAATTAGATTAGGAGATATAAGCAAAATCGGTTTCGTTATCCCTATTGGATAGGAGATAAATATGGAGAAGTTTTTTATTGGTGATATGCTAGGATTCAAATATCTAAAGTCCTAATTGGATTAGGATAAGAAATATACCATATACATATAAAAATAAAAAATAATACATCAAAAATCAAACCTACAAAATCGGTGTGTAGTTGGAATCGTCAAGGATTTTGGTTTTATTAAGTGCTCCTCTGGCTCAAAGGTAGTCGCCGATCTTCTCTTTGTTTTGACTGCTACTCGATAGATGTGCACCCATCGTCACAAATTAGATGGTGAGTACTTGAAAGTAGAAAGTAATACTGAGAGACATTTGTTCACATTCCCAATTATGCAACAAGTATTAAGAAACATAATAATAATAGCAACTATGCTGAAAAAATATCATGCAAAGAGATATTTTAGTTAACCAAATGAAAGTGACACTAGGCTAAGTAGTAATGATCTAGGGCGGTCGGCCGTGATCTTCATCACATCAGCATTTCCACTATATAAGGATGGAGTTGTACTCTACATTTTTGTGAAGATCGTACTTACACAGTACAATACACCTTTATAATTATCCCAAATGTCAGTCACTGAGATGTATACTTGCTAACAACCCCTAGTCTTACAACTTGTGAAGTTACCCAAGTTATGCTTGCCAACAACCCCGAGTCCCATACACCATGTGCTGTGCAAGATAGTGGAGAAATCCTGATCACCCTGGAAAGTCTAGTGACCCCATATGTCAGACGGATTTCTATCATAAAATGAGCATAGATACAAGAACCACTTTCATATTCAAATAACAACACAGTATTTGAATCCAACAAATACAATTGCATAACTAATGCACAAAAATATAGATTCACAACACTATGTAAAAACTACCTAATACCATGTTATTTCACTGACCACCGGTAATAATAGTCAATAATGACATAGTACATGAATTGGAGTCAATGAAATCATTTTATCAACAAACTATGCCATGAAACAATCTCATGTAATGAGAACGAACAACAAGTCAGGGCACATGAAATAAAAAGGCAATTCAGTCCATATGACTAGAAATGAACATATGAATAGGAATGAAATGTAAATAAATCTCTCAATCAGTGTACTTACATACCACGCAATTTTCTATGGTATTCCGCCCTCCTAACACCTTGAAACTCGTATTTGAATCTCCGAAATACTTCCCTAAGTTCCTTACATCATATCATATATTTTTTAGTGTGCTTGGACCCTTACTAAGCATATTAGACTCTTTTGTAGTGTTTAAGGAATTCTTGAAACTTGCAGATTTTTATGCTGCCATAGCATGTAGCGCGTAGCGCGCTAATGACCAACATAGTGCGCTACCTATCCTGCATAGCGCGCTTTGTGTTGCAGAACCCAGAATTCTGCAATCAGAATTCTGATTTTTCCCAATACACAGGCTATGTTGATGCCTCGAGAACCCTCATACACACCTCTTGAGTTCTAAGACACCATTTACAACATAAAACAACAACCCATAGCATCAAATACATGAATTCATGAAATCGAGCTATGTTAATGGAGTCAAGAAGTTACCTAGCTTGACGAGTACTAGCTGAACTTGGTCTCTCCTTCACTAACTCCACTATTTTTTTGTTGATCTTCACCTTCTCTAGCAGCTCTTCACTCTAGCAACCCTTGCTTCTCAGAGAAGAAATCGATTTGTAAGAGTGTGAGGTGTTTGAGTTGATCAAGCTTATATACTTATGAATTGGATATGGTTGAATGATAGCCCTTGATCATTTATGCATACGTATCTCGAGACCTAACTAGTGGACCTCCTACTAACACATGTCCCACTAGTTCATGCTTAAGTGACACCAAACAAAACTTAATTGGTGTTGAAGCATGTCAACTTGTGGCTAGAAACATATCAAGTGGCTTATGTTTTAACTTACTAATTTTGGTATTTTAATGCCAAATCAACCATAGCCCATTTATTCACTTAATAAAACCATATAAAGCTTGTACCAACTTACTTTATCATTTTCTTCCACGGTCCCTCGCTAATACGCATATCGAGATGAGTCCCTACTCACGTCTCGACACCTATCAACACATAAGCGTGACTTAGTAGTCTACACATATACACTACACTAAGCACATATCACCATCAAAATAATATTTACCTTGGTCATCTTGCCTCGGTAATGACAAGTATCTCGCTGCGGGTCCCACATCACGGGTCATTTGATTCTGATTAACAAATTAAACTAAAATTAGCTATTTGGGTCGTGACAGAGAAGGCCAATCTGTTGTCTGACAATACCTTTTATTTTATGTACAAAACATAAAAGTGTATGTATGCATCAATCATCATAAAACAAAGTACAAAACTTTGAAAGACGTTACTGTATAATCAAATAGTATGTCATCCACACAAAGTGAAAGAATCACAAGTTCCTTTTTTTTGGCATACACGCAGTAATATTCATCAATCACAAAATTATATGAAATAATTGCTCGATGAAACCATATATACCACTCCCTAGGAGATCGATCAGTTGAAATAGATTCCACTGCTTATATCTTGCTCCCACTTGGATGAGATACTATTGACTTTTGTTCAAATATATGAACCAAAACACTCATTGAAATAGAATCATCATGATCTTATATCTCATAAAAAAATAAAGATCAACTTATCTCACCCTTGGTAGGAAAATCATTTTCCATAAAAATAGCATCTCGAGATTCAAATCCACTTAAGCTCCCACTCAAATGTTCACCTATAAACACATAACCTTTTGAATGTTCAGAGTTTCTTATAAATATACTCTTTTTCCTTTTGGACCTAGTTTTTCATATTGATTACATAAATCATTAACATAGGCACCAAAACCTAAGGTCATAGATTACATATATCTGATTATCAATTGGTCCATAATTCATAAGGTGTGGAAGCTACTAATTTGGAGGGTACTCAATTAAATATTCGAGTAACTGCAATGGAAGACAGCTTTTGTTTCTCTGCCAAATAGCTTTATTGTTGTTTTCCCTACTAGACAACTTTGACATGTTGGTAGATTAACCTTTTCAAGGTACCCCATCCATTCTTTGTTGACCAGTATGACTAAGTCTAGCATACCAAAAGTTCACATAAACATTTGAACCAATAGAAGATGTAACAAAGGAAAAACAAGAACGATTCATATTACTATTTGAAACATAGTCAATATCCAATACAATAAAATCATATGAAATATAGCCAAATACATAATAGGTTTTTCCAAGAAACAAATTCACACTAATACCACAGAAGTTCATAACAAATCTATACTTTAAAAGAACACTAATAGAAATTAAGTTTCGTCTGATCTCTTTAGCATATAACACATCATGTAGGATCAAATATCTTCCACCACGCATGCTCAACTTGCGAGTGTCAATCATTTTTACTTTAACACGAGAGTTGTTTCCTACATAGATCCATTTCGTTCCATGAAGAATTCTACAAAACTCCACGAACACATCGCGTCCTTTGGCTACATGGTCTGTTGCTCCTGAGTCTACAATCCACAAAGGATGAGATTCAGTTAAATAAACAGAAGTAGAATCATAAATTATACTTTTTAAAACAAATCTAGAAAGTGTAATAAGGGTTTATGCCTTCTTTGGCTTGTTGCAATCACGAGCAAAATGACCCATTTTTTCACAATTGTAGCACTTGACGCTTGCTTTGTTCTTCTTCTGATGAATCATAGGAGCTTCGCCTTTTCCATGATGGTCATACTTAGCATGATGATGATCACCTTTAGCTCTCTTTGATCATTCCTCTTTAAAGCCACCAAAAGACTTGCGCTTATAGCCATCATGACCATTTCTGTAAGTACTTGAGGAAGCCAATACACATCAATATCAGTCCTTGAAGCCTCAATTCGGTCTTCCTCAAGCTCTAAATGAAGCCCAACATCATTTAGGGTCTTGATGCTTTTATTATGGATCAAGTTAACCTTCATATGCTCCCAGTTATGAGGTAAGGATCGAATAACAGACTGAACCTGTTGTTCATCAGTGAGTATGCGCCCAACCTCTCCCAGCTCACTTATCATGTTTGACATCTTCCTTAAATGATGCCTGATATTATGATTATGACGCTTCTTATATGTGTTAAACTTTATAGTGAGTTGCCAAAGCTTAGTGACAGAAGTTCTACCAAACTTCTTTTTCAAAGCCTTCCATATTACTTCGGCAACCTTAAAACTCTTGAACTCTCGCATAATGTCATTTTCCATGTTACTGAGCAAGGAAATGCGAGCAGTTGAGTTTTTCTTTTTCTAGGCCTCGAATGCCTTATGGTCCACTCGATGTTGGACCGTGTTGCCATATTCTGCTTTAGTCGGGACATTGTTAAGAACCTCATGAGCCTCTTGCTCTTCTAGGACATACAGGATTTTCAAACTCCAGATTTCATAGTTGTCCCCATTCAATTTCTCGCCCTTGTTCAACTCAGCGACAATGTTTTTGCTAGCATTTGTCTTTCACATAGAAAAATCTACATAGAGACATATGCATATCAATTAATATCTTGCACACCAAACTTATTTTGTCACAATTCTAAATAGCTAATTTATAATTATTCACATAGTATAGAGTCAAAAAAGTGCACAATTAAGTGTTACAATCATCGTCTGTATTGATGTCTCTAATTATTATTAATCTATTGAATTGTACAAAATTTCATATATCAACAAAAACCATTTCCCCACAAATATATAGATGTTATAGCTAGAAGTAGATAACCATACACATGTTATCCATAAACATGTAAAAAAAAAATGTTTTCAATCATGCATAGTCAAATATATATATATATATATATATATATATATATATATATATATATATATATATATGTATATACACATGAGGCATGCACGAGCTACCCATATTCAACTTTTAGTCACGAAACATGAAATACGAATTGCATTTAAACACAAAGTTTAAAACTGAACACTCTGTACTAAAAAAATAAGCTTGACGGTACAAAATTACATCATGTATTGTCTTAAATATTCAAACATACACATATATGTGACAAATCAATTTTTTTTTAATCCAAACATTGATCTAGTTGTTATATTAGAATAAAGGACCAATGTCTCAATCACTACAAAAAAAAAACCAAAACAACAACAAACTAATCTGATGCTTGATGCTGAATTGATACTGGTTCTGTTGCTAAGCGACCCTGCAACAAATCAGCGACAGATAGTAGTTGTTGCTAAACTCTTTGTTGCTGGTGCAACTCAGCGACATATTTGGTGTTCTGTTGTTGTTCAGCGACAGATTTGTGACAAACGTCGTCGTTGAACAGCAACAGAAACACGTATGTCGCTAATCGAAGTCCATCAACCTGATCTTATGTTACATTTGCAAATCATTGCTATTGATTTACCCAATCAAAAAGACAGCGTCTTGTCGCTGATCTGTTCTTTGTTCAAATGACAGACATACATGGTCTGTCGCTAATTTTCGAATGGTAATTTTCGAAAAAAATCAGTACATAGTAAATAGTAAAATGAAAAGTTGCAGTAAAATCTGCAAAAACAAATTGAAAAGCTGCAAATAATACCAAAATTGGAAAGATGTATGTATATTATCTAAATTTGACAAACAATGTCTACAAAAGGATGAGATTAACATTTCATAATTAACTAGTAGTATACTATATAGTACTAGATGAATATTATTCAACAAAATACAAACAACTACACAAAGTTGGCTATAATTTACACATATATATACATACAATGTTTACGAAACACTCTATAGCATTCTTTCACCGATACAAGATAGGCACTATACAAATTCTTTAGCTAGGAGAGCGTTTCCCATCCAAATCCTGAAAATTAAAAGGAACTTGAACAATATTCGCCATGCAACCAAAAATATTCCAACACAAACGAAAATAACATCACATCCAATTAAAGTGAAATTGAATACAATGTTGTCTCTGAATACATACTATCTTTCACAGTGTTTCTATCTCGATGTATAACATGACCAGCACAACCACTCCAAAAATACACACAACGAGTTAATGATTTCTAATCCATAAATTAAAACGCGCGTTATGACCCTTAAAAAGATGGAGACACATATTACATATAAAGACCAAGTTGAGCAGCATGGGGTGTCCATATCACCGAGAAAAATGAAATGGACCATATAGGATTAGATAAACTACTCAATTTGAGAATATACCTTACTTGATTTCTCGTTCAAGTGCATGAACAAAGTCCTATTTAATATTCGTTTATGCTCCATGTGGATCTAATTCTCCTATCCTTTTTGGATACATCTTAATCTACTTATATATATACATATGTCGTAAATATATATATATATATATATATATATATATATATATATATATATATATATTTTATATAATTTTTTAAAAATCCCCACTTGATCTTGATAAATATGTAACCTTTTTATTATTATTATTATATATAAGAACTTCATTAATTAAGAACATTTACATGCTTTAATTAGTTTAGGGAATCTTAATATATATTAGCTAGCTAGCTATCCTAGCTTAATATATATAAATATGATTCTTAAGCAACTTGAGATAATGTAGGCTATTTATTTAAAAAGTATAGTTGAATCTCAACTTAAAAGGCTATGTTAAGGTTTAATATAGTCGGATTTGTCCCTAATCTAGCTTTGATCAATGCAATAAGTTAACTATAAAGCAAAATCATTCGAATAGAATCAAAGAGACATACATTTATTAAAAAGAGAAGACAAGGAAAAGAAAAAAGGAAGCCAAGTACAAGATAGAGCACTCTTTCAATCAAATATAAGGCCAAGTGTCGCTTTTAGCAAAACTCATTCTAACACAAAAGGTGCATTCATTGAGAATCCAATCTTTTCAATATTGGAACATACGAGGACAGTGAGACATCTAAATGTAAATTGAAGTAAAAACGTGCTCATGCAGTCTTGCAGACTGAGCCAACTTTGTTCCATGAAAGATTATTGATAAGCACATGTGCTTTGGTTCCCATGTTCCTTGTATAGTAAGACCAATATAGAAGTTTTTTCACTTTCCACTTTCAATGGCAAAATCACTTTTAACTTGCACTAGTTTACATCAAATTATTGTTGTTTGTAATCCAATATCATGAATTGCTCCAACTTCAAGATTTCCTAGAATAAGTTTAATTCCAACACCACTTATTCACAAAGTATAGTAATATTTCAAGAAATTAATGTCTCCACTTTTTGTAATGAAGTCTTAGTTAAGGTTTCTTGATTATATTGATAAGTCAACTAGCTAGTAAAAACTTATGACACCAACAAACGTTAACTCTAACAAAAAGTGGCTATAAAGAATTTTGCATGAAAAAGCATATAGTGATATGCATTATTATTTTACACAATCACTTGGTCTCTGTAAAACCAAAATACACTCTCGATCAACCCCCATTCTCCAAAAAATTATATGCAGAAAAATAAACATAAAATTCAACATGAGAGTTGTAAAGTAATTATATCTTACCCAAAGAAAAAGAAAGAATCCTTGTCAACTCCTTCTCTATAAGCAACACCAATATCAAATGCCACCGGTGCACATACCTGCAAATGAAGAATCACATCGACTACATTAGAAGGGAAAAAATGTGAAGATATACATTACTCGTAATTAAAAACTCACCATAAAAAAAGGTAGAACATCCAATCACTATTGCCGTGGCGGTGGTCGCGGAGGCGGCATAAGTTGCGACATAAACTCATCATGATCATCCAAAAGATGACGTTGATCCTCAAGCATCCTTCTATGTGGATCGGTCCAATGTCCAGGCTGGTGGTCATCCGGGTGCGCAGATGAGAAGGTGTTATGTCCGTCCTCAAATGACCAGTGCTGGTCGTCACTCGAGGACCGAACGCTCTGAATGCGGTGATGGTGGAGTCCGCGGTGTCAGAGGCACGTGGGGCCTAATACCAAGGTGTTGCATCAACAATGCCTCCATACGTGTTAACCGGTCCTGCATCTCTCGATTTTTTTCTTGGCGTTCCATCTTGTCCCTCTACATTTGTTCTTGTCTTTCCATTCGCTCATTCAAAGAATGTTTCTTGCAACCTCGGTGGTCCCGCTGGAGCTCTTCCAACTCATGAGGTCCATACGCCGGTCCTCGAGATGAGCTTGCTTCCCCTAAAGATATGCTTTGCGATGATAACCTTGTGACCCTAATCCGTAGACACGTCCCTTGACTTCTCGGCACCACCTCAAGATAAACGGCATCCTCGTCAATCGATGTGTCGGGTGCAGGTGGACATCTCCTCCAATCTCCGAGTGAGTTCACTTTCGCATTAAATTAATAAACTAATAGTTAACTCTATTGTTTTCTTTTAAATTGATGTGCTACATGTGTTGTCTCGAACTAGTTATATATATATATGCAATTCATATTACTTACATCAATCTTCACGGATCTGTGATCGACGAAAGTTTGGCCGTCATGGCCATGGGTGTGGAGGTGTCGAAACATCTCCTTGCGTGTGGGACGACGTTGAAGCTTCTTCTCCTACAAGTGAGTTACAGGATTAATAGTTTTTATTTCCGTTCATCTACATACGAAACTATTTATGTATGTATACGTACCAACATATCACCATGTTGTCTAGCGGATATACTTCCAGCGCTATGCAACGAAATACCAGTGCCCGACCCTCCCACCTCGGACTTTCTATTCGTGCTCTTCTGCTCGGACTTCTTCTTGAATGCTTCATCTGTTGCTCGCATTCGTTTGTAATGCACAAACACCTCCATTGTCAAGTAAATAGGTGTTATTCTCTTCTTTGCGATGCGATATATATTGCCCGTGTACCGGATGGCTGCCTTCTGACACCACGCTTCATATATCGCAAATGACATTTGCAAGTCCCAAGTGAAGAACACCTACAGATGAACAAGTAATGGACACATTCTCATTTATATAATCAGAAACTAGTTTCAATAAATTCACTTCAATGGTTGATGTGAAGTTACTGACCTTCCACCTAAGCCAATATATATCTCGTTGGGATTGTGGAACATATTCCCATTTCCATCCTTCTTTCAAATATCCGCTCTTAAAGACTAAACTCATCTTCCATGCCGCCACGGAAGAAGGGTGTAACCTACCATTTCGACATTTAAGTTAGTCTAGGAAAAAAATATTTTTATAAATTAGCGGTATATATTGTGGAGAGTAACATACAAGCCATGCTCAACAATGAGATAAATAAGAGGGTTTTCGCCTTCCACGGGGGGCTGTCGGCGATCTGAAAAAAATTTAGGGATCTCCTCAATCGCAGTGTGGTATCGATGAGCGCAACTTTATTCTTGGATGACCTCGCGGATGAATGATGATGTGGTGTTGGGGGTCTACGAGATGTAGAACTGTGCTCGTCGCCTACTCCAGGAGAATGAGCGGGATGAGCTGAAGGTGATGGTGTGGCGTGATGTGACGAAGATGGCATGATACCATGGTCATGTGGGTATACATATCTTTGAGGGTGATGGTGTGGAGTGGTGTGACGATGAGGGAATGGTACCATGCTGAGCTGGGAGTGCATGAACTGGAGGAGATGGTGTGTCGTGATGTGATGCCGAGAGACTAGCACCATGCTAAGGTGTGTATACAGTTTCTCTCAGTGATAGTGTGCCATGCTGATGTGGATATGGATGGCCGGGAGGCGATGAGGAGGTATAATGTGATGACGACGGTCCGAGGGCATAAGTCGGGTATGGACGAGCTACATGTGACCATCCGTGGGTATAATGTAATGAGTACCGACCATCCGGATGGGCATGTGTAGCATGATGCGACAAAGATCCTCGTCCAATGGTGCTAGTCTCCTCCAGATGTCTATTGATGTCCTTCATGTCCTCATCCTATGGATTACCACGCCCTCTACCTCTCGCCATATATAATGGTATCTATATCTATCGCATAAACAAATAATTCAGTTGAGTCATACAAATAACATTTATAGAGATATATTTCATTTAACAAATAATTCAGTTGATGTCCTCCATGTCCTCATCCTCTGGGATATGAATTGGACGCAGGGTCATATTCGAGGAAAGGTCGATTGCAAATATCTTTTAAATCTAGTCTCGACTTGGCATTGTCCTTACTCTTCCCAGGAACACTCATAATTGTATTAAAAATGTTGTCGAACACATTTTTTTCAATGTGCATGACATCCAAGTTGTGCCTAATGAGATTTGTCTTCCAATAAAGTAAGTCCCAGAATATGCTTCATTTCCTCCACCCTGAATACTTGACAATCTTATTGTTCACATGAACAGATTCAATTTCAGTTACTTTCATCAGTCCTAAAGCTTCAATTTCAGCCATAATTTGTTACCCAGATTTTAATGTCGGTGGTCCTTTTCGACAAGTTGTATCGCGTCTGAAGCCGTTCTTATCACTTCTTAAAGTGGAGCCATGCGGTAGGAAGCGACGATGACAATCAAACCAAGAAGCTTTTCCACCGTGCTTTAATTGGAATGCATCCGTGTCATCCATACAATAAGGACAAGCTCTCTTTCCATGTGTGCTCCAGCGAGACAACATACCATAAGTAGGGAAGTCGCTGACAGTCCACATAAGTGCAGCTCGGAGTTGGAAGTTGGTTTTGGTGGAAATGTCGTAGGTAAGTACTTCATCATGGCACAAATCTTGCAACTCCTTTATCAAAGGTTGTAGGAAGACGTCAATTTGATTTGTAGGATTAGTCGGGCCCGGTACGATGACCGTTAAGAACATGAACTCCTTCTTCATGCACATTGAGGGGGTAGGTTGTAAGGAGTGAAAATTACAGGCCACGATAAGTATTGTTTTTCGGATTGGCCGAATGGTTGGAAACCATCCGTACATAACCCTAAACGAACGTTACGAATTTTGGCGCTGAATTCGATGTTCACATCATTGAAATGCTTCCATGCAATAGAATCGGAACAATGTTGCATGACGATGCCGTCTGAAACGTGATTCCCATGCCAACGCATGTGCCTCGCAGTCGCTTCAGACGCGAATAAACGCTGCAATCGAGATGCTATGGGGAAGTTATACATTTTTTTTCGAGCCCACGGCACGCCACTCCGTCCTTCACATTTAGTTTGTTTCATATCTTGATTCACTGCAAAACTTACACGTCATCAACTCTGAATCCTCGCCCCAGTAAATCATGCACATGGACTTGCAACAATCAATTTGCTGGACTGGTAGCCCCATCCCTTGCATTAGTCGTTTCGTGTTGTAAAAGCTATCGACTAAACAATTGTTACTCGGCAATGCATCTTTACAAAATTGAAGAATTTCATCGAACGCCTTTTCAGAGATATGATGTTCTGATTTGATTTTTAGGAGTCTCGCGACTGCCGACAATTTCGTCATGTTCTCGCACCCTGGCCATAGCGGCTGACTTGCTGCGTCTAACATATCATACAAATTTTTCGTTCCAGGATTTGGACCTTGTTCCGCATGACACCAATTGAAACTCGGATCCGCCAAGTCGTGCACCATCTCATGATACGATGTACAATAATTGGCTGCCTGTGTCCCTTCGTGGTCATCATATCTCATCGTATTGCTAGGTTCGTCATGTACATTTTGAGTGTACATATAATCTTCTTCCCCGTGTTCCGACCAACATTGATATCCCGGAACGAATCCCCGACGAAGTATATGAAGTTATACGGTGTCAACATCATAGTATGAATGATTACGACACTTCGTATGGTTGCATGGACACCGAATTTTTCCCTCAGTGGCGAATGTCCTACAGTGCGTCTTTGCGTATGCTATGAACTCGTTCACGCCGTTAATGAACTCTCGTCGAGTAAACCCATTTTCAATACGACTATACATCCATTCTCGATTAGTAGACATCTCGATCCTAAGTTTTTCAGCCGATCAATGGATAAATCTTATCAACTCTTAAAAAAAAGAATATAAATTCTTAAAATTTTCTATATTTTTAGAAAATAATCCAAATTAATATTCATTAAATTGGATTATATATAATCTTGAGATTTCAAATATAGCTACGTACCTAGTAAGTATCAAGTAAATGACAATCACAATTAATAAACAATATAGAATTTAAAAGTGCAAAGAGACATACGATTAAGCTTCTCCAGGTGTGCTTTCCCTACAAACATGCTATGTACAAGAATTATATACTTTTTTTCCTCACCATGAATTGCCCAAGTTTTTTTTTCAAAAATTCCATATAGTCTCGACATTTCTTATCAATTCTTACTAATGAAGTATATAAAATTAATATACTTTTCTTTATTTTACAAATAAATCTAAATATTCTTCAATTCCTAATATATATACAGTCTTGAGATTTCAAATATAACTACGTACCAACTAAATGACAATCACAATTAATAAACATTATAAGAATATATTAGTTATAACTCAATAAGATATCATTTTTCGTTGGAAATGCACTGCCAAACAATAATTTAAACAATGTACAGATTTATTAATTTACTGTATTATTATTCAATGAACATACTATATATGAACTAAATTTAACAATAGTAATTGATAATTGTCATATGACAAGCTAAGTGAAAATTGAAACTACCTAAATGCAAATTCAATTCGTTCCAATTGTTGATTTGTTGTTGTTTAGCGACAGATTGTTCAGTTGTTGATTTGTTGCAGTTTAGCGACAGATTGTTCAGTTGTTGATTTGTTGTTGTTTAGCAACAGATGGTTGAGTTGTTGATTTGTTGTTGTTTAGCAACATATTGTTGAGTTGTTGATTTGTTGATGTTTAGCAGGTTGTCGCTATTTTTGGATGCTAAGCATAACCTAGGTACGATTTCGTTGAAATATTAAAGGCAAAACTTAGATTTCCTAATTTCAGTAGTAATGAAAACAAACATAACGATTCAACAAAAATTCCAAAATAGAAGTTTAAGAAAACGCAAACCACGAGTGATCCGACGATGATGTACTGGAATCGGGATTACGCGAGGCTGGGACTGTGATTCGAAGGTCCACCGCCTGGTCGCGAGGCAATCCACGAGTATGCTATGCCTTCGTGCTAGTCCACGGGGGTGAAGCTCAGCCGACGGCAGTGTCGGTGTGCGAGCCGCGGAGTCGCGGATGAGGAGACCCGCGGCAGAGTCAAGGATATATATATGAGGCGAGCAATGGCGGAGGAGCGAGCGGGCGCGCAAAGAGGCGGCAGCGAAAATAAGAAGCGGCGGCGGCGGAGGAAGCAACGGCGGCGGATGAGGAGAAAGCGAGGGCGGAGCGATGCTCGGGCCAATGGCGTCGCGTGCGAGCGGCGGGCGGAGTCGCGAAATGAGAGAGGCGGCGGAGAGAGGCGAGCGAGCGCGGCGTTCACGAGAGCGAGCAAAGCAGCGCGGAGGAGAAGTCAGCGCGCAGCGCGGTCGATGTCGAGGTCGTCGGCGTGCGATGCGAGAGAGAGAGAGCGGCGAGTCGCGGACGACGACGACGATGACAAAGTGGGACGACGACGGCGACGGTGTGTGGTGAGGATTGTGCGGCGGCGGTGAAGGGTTTCGGGTGGTTTGGGCGAGAGAAGGACGAGGAGGATGAGTTTTTCGGTTTAGTTTTTTTTATGTTGCGACAGAATCGACAGATCAAGTCTCATCGTGATCGTCTCTGTCGCCGATCCGTAGCGATCTGTCACGACCTAATTTTTTTTTTTTTTTTACTTTGCTACGGATCGACGACAGACTTGATTCTCGTCGCCGATCTCAGCAGCGATCTGTCACAACCTTGGCGAGAAATTTATGGCGGGAGAAATCAATGACAGATCTGTGACAACATACAATTTGTCGCAATTTTTGTCACAAATCATCCTTTGAATTGTTGTTTTTGGGTCAATCGAGTCAAACAGATCGTCGATGCGAAATCTTTTGATTTGTTGCTGTTTAGCAACAGATTCTGTCTGTCACAATTTTTTGATGTTATTCCACCATGTTCTTGTAGTGAATTAAGCCTTCACCACATATCTGCGGCTTCTTTTCATGCATGTCACCGTGTTCGCCAATTGCGTATAATTATCCATTCAATAACTTTGTTGGCCTTTTGTTGATTAGTCATATACATGCATCATGTTGATCATGCATTAGCCTGTCTAGAAAAACAAATCTCTAGAGTCGATTATATGAGTGACGTCCCATCTAAGATCTTAAACATATCAATAGTAACTCACATATGAAAAATGTCATAACCGATTAATTTTATTGGATATTTCATTATCTTATCCAATTATCTCAAGGAGCACACACATGCACCGATTTGCAACAATTTTTTTTAATCACCGTATACAAGCACATATATATTTGTATATAGCATGGTACATATGTACTGATTTAAACATATGTATAGAACTGTGGTAACAAATGTTTTGCTATGATCCAATTCATGTTTATTCAAAATAAATAAACAAATAAATAGGCACATGCACATGTAGTTGGAGTAAACATTGATGCATGTAGATCTTCATACCAACGTGATAAAAATCAATTGGATAAGAACAAATCTTTTGCACTAATTTTATAAATCACGGCCATATCACAACATATTTATAACATGAAATCTAAATCAATGCACACGAATTATCAACATGAAAATCCTATTTCATGCTTATCCGTAAAATAAAGCACGGTGAAAAAAAAAAAAAAAAAAAAACCCCAAATAGAACTTACGATTTCTAATATAATTAGCAAATAAATAGTCGCATGAAGTAATTAAAATAGGCAGAAATAGTCTCTACGAAAACAAATCTGCAAAAAAAAAAAAAAAAATAAATTCAATTGATTTCGAAGAAGAAACCCGAGACCAGAAACAAGCAAATTCTTGCTCTGATACCAATGTAGATAAATTATAAAACACATACCCAGAAGTTAAGCGGAAGCGAGCGGATCGATTGCTTGTCCATTGGTGTCCACTGGTGATCACCAAAATCGAGAAGTTGTCAAATATCATAGCCTAAATACTCTCAATTGGTTCACGCCCCTTGTTTTGGAAATAAGAGATAAACCTTATATTATCCCACTAAATATCTACTTCGTAGTTATCTTTTAGTTACTGAAACTACAAAAACACCCACGTGGTGAAACCACCCAACACCAACGTGGGAGGTTTTTTTCCAACAAAGGTCAAGTTTTTTTCCAACGAAGGTCAATAATTTCTATAGTAGACTTAGATGGAATAGAGAAATTACTTTCTAGCACGTAGCTAGGTCGTAGAAATTTTAAAATCCTACTGCACACTGATTCAAATAACAAAACAAATAAATGCCAAAGCACAATATATCAATGGATAATGATGTACTTACAAGTTAAAACTGTCGTGCAATAGTTCATACTAGTCTCAACTTAAGTGAATATAAATATATAGTCCAACTTTGAGGTTATCATATGGTCGTCTAACTTTTATTTCTAGAAGATTAAAGACAAGGGCGTGTTTTATTTATTTATATATTTTAGGACAAGGACAAGGAACGTCTTGATTGCTATAAACGTATTAGTATAGAGACTCAAAGTTCAAAGCAATGAGAAAATATACCACAAGAAGTTTGCATAGAGAATTACAAGTCATTGGGTGAAGCAACTTTGGCACCCTCATCAACTGCTATAATTACTAAGTTTGTTCGAACTTCGATGCACATTGAGATATGAAGGGAAACGTACCTTAGAAATACTTCATCGTTATACAGTTGTTGAAGTCGCCAATTACACATCGATACTCAAGACACGACTTGTTGCATAATTCAATTGTTTATAAACTGGGAAACAAATGTGTATCAAATGTGCATTGTCGACATCTAATCTTTTTCCTGTCATCTCTTGAGAAATTGTGATAAAACTGCACCAATGCGATGAGTAAACAACAATTTCTGGATCTATCCTACATTTAGAATATGAAAGTTCACAACAACAACAACATTATAACAACAAAGCTTCAATACCAAATTAGTTGAGGTCGACTCCATAGATCAAACTCTTCCACTCTACTCGATTCAATGATCTTGATGTGGTGCTTTCAAAATCCTTTGCCCTTTCTAATCAATGTATCTCAAGTTGCTTTCTAATCAATGTATCTCAAGTTGCTTTAGACCTACTCCGAGACCGTCAGCTTTTTTCAATTTCATGTTGAGTTATTTTTTCTAACTAGGCATTTGCAGGATGTTATAATCAAAAAGTGAAGTAATAGAAATCAAAATAAAAGTCAACTGGGATAAAGGAAGATTCAACTTCAAAACACAGCATAGATTGTGCTGTATTTCTGTCTTGAAAGATCATTTCGTTTGATATTTCTCTAAAAAAAAAAAATCATTAGCTTCGTGCCTTGTAGAAAAAACAAATACAAAAACCTTACTTCACGTAGATCTCTCTTCTTCAAGAGCCGATCATTCTTTTCTGTCCATTTTGTTGAGCTACTGAAACCCGAGAAAAGATATTATCAACAAACAACAGTGTAGATAGAGAAAAGGATGCTCACGATTTTTTTTTAAAAAAGGTGAAATTCTCATGCCAGACAAGCGCCATCGATCAGTCTTGACATAACATTCTCCAAGAATCATTTGCATTGAGACAGATATAGAGTGAGTCGTCGAAGTCTGTGCTCTCTTCACATGAATGCCTATATCTCCTCCAGGTGAAAAATCAGTTCTTTCTTTTTGCACCACCAAAAAGTAATCCAAATTTGAATCTTAGGAGAGTTTTGTTCGACATGAATGCCTACATTTCCTTCATATTGATATATATCTTTTTTTCTGAGAGAGTTGGAATTGCAGAAAGGTCTTCCACCTGTTGCAAAAAAACCTGAAAAAAAATTCCTAAAAAGTTCTCCGAAACCATTTTCTGCCGCCCTGTCAAACCTTCTATGTTAAGAACTTCTGGAAAGGAGATCATAAGGTAAGCTTGCATACATTCACAACGACCCATCTAAGGTATAAATTTTTCAACATTTTGCAAGGAGAAGTCGAGTTTTTAATGCCTACCCGAAATATGAAATTCACTGGTTTTGCATCATTCAGTGACTCCCTGATCATACTGATGAAGAATCAGAAATGAAAATTTTAAATCTGATTGATTTTCACACAGATTTTAATGATACGAATGCATACATTTTATACCAATTACTTGACAATCATACCAATTACAAAGCATATAATTTTTGTCAAAGCACATTCCCAATCATTGAAAACAGGAGTACTCCACATTAATCCTTTTGTGATAGTCGACAGGATAGTATCCTTCTAAATGTACAAAGTTATTTAGAATCAGGGAGAAGACACTTTTGGAGTTATAAAAAAAAAAGTGAACTCATCCAAAAGTAAGTTACACTCATTCTAATATCAGAAAATTCTTTTAGCAGAAATCAGGTTTTACTGAAATAAACCTGTGTATTAGCTGAATACACCTACTTGAGCCAAAGAGACTTAGCTGTTTGTAGAAGCCTCATGGAGATAGAGAACAAGTATATGGCCAAAAGCCCAACACCCAAGAAGCGATCAAGCCTCATCCTTTTCAAAGGTAAAATAAGAACAGCCCAAAGCAAACCAGCCACTACGAAGCATAAAGTTTCGAATAGAAATGGGTCTCTAGGAATCATGACACTAGAAGGGTAAGCCTTCCAAGAGGAGACAACTAAAGAAAGGCCCAAGCCGACCAACATATTGAAAATCGGCCCAGCGTAGCATCCTGATATTGCAACCTGAGTACCATCCTGCCCACCGTTTACTGACATTGTGACATTGGTTATCAAATCCCCAATTGAGTTGCCCCAAGCAAGCACTGTGAGCCCTAGAACTGAAGGGCTTATTATGCATATAATACCGAGAGAGACTAGCAAGGCCACCAGTTCCTGAGCTGTAACATAGCTCCAAGTAACACTCATCACAAACCCTCCTATGAGCCAAAGGAACATATACTTATTTGGTGGTGCAGATGATTTAGTAGTTAAAAAGGAGAGAATACCAAGTAAAACTCCAATCAGTCCACTAGCGGCATACACGACAACTCTTCCTTCGAAGCTTAAACTTCTCTTAGAACAACAAACGACAGCCAAGAAAATCGGTCCAAGTGTAACTGAAGCAACAGCAAATGGCTTAGACCATTTTTCCTCGGAAACAACTGGAATAGTCAATCTCCTTGGCAAATAAAGAGGCAAGTCAAGAATGTCAAGGCATTTGCGGAACAATGGGGAATAGAATCTAAACCCAGTAGATACCTCCACTTCTTTATACATATTTACTTCAGAAGCCTCTCTCTCGGTGCTAACAATATCTTCCCATTCGATGTGATGCAAAATCGGTACACCTAATTCACTGTCATTCTCTGGATTCACATAATTTGTACAAATTTCAACATTGTTCTTCCAACAGTTGTGTGTGACATAGACAACAAGCACATAAAAAAGATACAGAGAACTAAAAGCAATAGCACCCCAAATGTTGATCTTCCCAATAATCACAATAAAAGACAAGCTAAGTACTCCTAGGAGAAAGAAGCAAACATCCCTCAAAAAGTCCAATCTATTAATGGTGATACGATGCCGGGTAGTAGAAATGCTTACAATCCCAACAACAACACAGGAGACAAAGAAAGCACCCCCAAGAACACTATTAAGCCCGACGCCCCCTCCCCCCTTTCGGGCAAAGGAAACAAGGCTCGCAAACACATCGGGTGCCCCATTACCGAGGGAGAGAAGCGTAACCCCAGCGATTGAAGGGGAGAGCTTCAGCACCCTTGACAAATTCTCAAGTGAAGAGCAAAAGTAAACAGAAGCAGTGTTTCCCAATACATAAAACAACACAAGGAGCCACAGAAATGCAAGAACATAACCCAACAAAGGCCACTTCCCGCATATGCAATAGAAGATGTAAAGATAGTCAATATAACCATCAGGGCTACAAGGTTTATGAGATTTAAGGTACAAACACTTGGTTTTATAGCCCTTCAACTTCTGAAAACCTTTACATCCATCTTGAGAGGTCCCATTCTTCACCAAATCAGAACTCACAACAAAATTCTCAGAAAAGTTAAATTGGGTAGTCTTCCAAACGAGAAACAAGAGCACCAAAAATGTGATATTCAAGAAGATGAGGTAAGTCTTTGATTGAAATATACAGAACGTAGTAGCCATTCAAGGGTCTCTCCAAAATAATTCTTCTTAACTCTTAAAAATTGCAAAAACCACTTGTTTAAGCAATTGGTTGGGTGTTTCTTTGGATAAAACTACTTGCCAGTCAAACCTCTAACAACTGTATCAAATACCCCAAAAAAAGGGGGTCGCATAAGAGCAGAAAACGAACCTTGTTTTGGTGCAAAATTGATGAATAATTTAATTTGCTCTCCATCTATAGTTAGCATTTGTGGTTTGGTTGGCAAGGTTAAGGTTAGGTGGAGATAAAAAGAGTAAAGTTTGTGAAAGATGATGGGAATGAAATCCATTCGAGAGATGCCAAGGAGGTTAAGGACGAGACCCTTTTCTGTCTTTCAAAACAATTGTAGGGACCGATGGGGACATGCCGACTGCTACTTATTCGACACGTGTCCTACGCCGATGTATATTCACACGTGGTGCGTAGTTAGATGTGAACTTGATACTGATTAAAGGGATTCTGGAAACCTTCCATCTCAGTAACTGAATGGACATAAATGCCCCCTTTCGATAGAGGGAACCGGCGATATGACGAGAGTTTGCTGTCGTTGGTCGCAGGAAGGGTGTTGAGGGAAATAATGCAAATACTGTTGGGTAAAGATGTGGAACCGCGTGTACGGGAAGTGGGAACTATATCTTTTCCATTAATTCCGCGTGTGCACTCTATTATGGGTGTTTTTCAAAAAATAAGGGGACTTTAATTTTTAATTCATCAAATAGTGGGTTTACTTTTAAATTTCAAAACTAATGTATAACTTCTTTTGAAAATGAGCTATTGATGATGAGGTGACATGTATAGTTGGTGAGGTGGAAGACACTTGTACTATACAAAATTCTAAACTCTATGAAAAACTTTTTTTGAAAATGAGCTATCTATACAAAATTCTAAATTCTATGAACAACACGTGCATATCGAGATGGACAACCCGCGTCACTCGCGTATCTCGAGGTAGACAACCCATGTAAACGACACGCACGCATATCGACGTGTACAACCCATGCAAACGTCGCGCATGTATGTTGAGGTGGAGAATTCATGCAAATGTCAGGCACGTCTGTCGAGGTGGGCGATCCATGCAACCTCGTGCAACTCATGCAACCTGTTGCAATCCATGCAAACCTCACGCACGTATATCGAGGTGGACAACTCATACAACCTCACCTAATCCATGCAAACCATGCAAAGGTCACACACGTATTTCGAGGTGAACACCCTATGTAACCTCGTAAAATTCAAGTAAATTATGCAAACGACTCGCACGTGTCTCGATGTGGTAAAGTCAATGCGAACGTCACACACGTATCTCGTGGTTGACAACACATGAAAACGCCACGCACGTATGTCGAGGTGGGCGAGCCATGCATCTTCGTGCAAACTATTCAAACGTCACACACATATCTCGAGGTGTGGACAACTCATGCAACCTCGTGCAATCCATGCAAACCATGCGAATGTGAAGCACATATTTCGAGGTAGACAACTCATGCAACCTGCTGCAGTCCATGCAAACCATCCAAACTTCATGCACGTAACTCGAGGTGGATAACTAATGCAAATGTCAAACACGTATCTCGAGGTGGACAATCCATGCAAACGTCATGCACATATCTCGAGGTGACAACCCATGCATATCCACTAAAGACCATGCACCACATGCAAACGTCACGCACGTATCGCGAGGCGGACAACCCGTGCAACCCATAGTAACCATGCAACTCATCCTTTAAACTTTTGTCTTTCCCACGTGGACATCCCACGTGTATGTCCACGTGTACCGGGAAACAAGAATAATGCCTTTTGAAAAGACGCTATTCTTGTTTGTCTTTTCCACGTGGACATCCCACGTAGACACCCAATACTATTTACACGAATAGTGCATGCGCTATTCGTGTAAATCGGCTTGAACTAATCCACGTGGAATCCAAATAACACAAATAACGCATTTTCAAAAGGCGTTATTCGTGTAAACCAATCCACGTGGACATCCGCGTGGATGGATTATATCATAATAACACTAATAGAGCCTTTTGAATAGGCGCTATTCGTGTTATATGTCCACCGTGGACAGGACACATGAATAGCGCCTTTTCAAAATGCGCTATTCATGTGTCCACGTAAGCGGAAAAAATTTGCTCCCCTAATAACGCATTTTCAAAAGGCGATATAGCCTATTTTTAGAATAAAAAAAACCACACTTATTTTGCTCATTTAAACTATTTTCTACTGTACTTTTGTAATTTTTTCCTCTATTATGGCTTGTCATTGTTGTCAAGGCCGATTTTTGAGGAGTTTTTCATAAACTAAGGTTACAATACTTTTTTATTCATGAAATAAGGATGACTACTTTAAATTTACAAAATTAAGGTATATCTCCTTTTGAAAAGGAGTCATTGATGATGACGTGGCTCCATGTTGATGAGGTGGAATGAATGACTCATTTTAAAAAGGAGTCATCTATACAACTAATGAGGTGGAATGAATGACACCTTTTGAAAAGGAGCCATCTATGCAAAATACAAAACCACTTATTTACTCCTCAAAATGAGTAATTTGTTCAACTCGAAGCGGTGAACCCATTCAAACATCATGTACGTATCGAGATGGACAAGCCGCATCACGTACGTATCTCGAGATGGACAACCCACATCACGCACGTATCTCGAGGTAGACAACTGATGTAAAGGACATGCACTATCACTACAAAAAAACAGCTGATCAGAAACGGAAATTTTCGTTAATGATTAGCATAAATTCCGTTTCTAAGTGTATTCTGCAACGGAATAGAGACGAAATTAATTCTGTCTCTAATACTGTCGAAGCTAATTTAGTCAGCAACGGAAATGTGTTCCGTTGCGGATTAAAGATTGAATAGAGACGGATTTGAGACGAATTTAGAAACGGAACAAAAACGAACATAAATGGAATTTCTTCCTAAGGGGACAATTCTAATTGCATTACGTTGCTGATCCGTTGTTGATTAGAAACGGATCAGAAATGGAATTCAAACAGTCCGTTGCTCATCCGTTGCTGATTAGCGACGGATCAGACACGGAATTAAAGCGATCCTTTCGTAATCAACAACGGATCAGACACGGAATGCTTCTATTTCGTTTTTTTGATCTTTTGCTGATTAGCAACGGATCAGAAACGGAATGCATGAATTTCGTTTCTGATCCGTTTCTGATTAGCAACGGATCATAAACGAAATGCTTCAATTCCATTTCTGATCCGTTGCTAATCAGAAACGGATCAGAGACGGAATTCAAGCGTTCTGTTTCTGATCCGTCTCTATTTCGTGTCTAAGTTTAGTATTACCCAGTTTGGCGCGGCTATTTCCTCGGTAATTAGAGACGGAATAGCAACGGAATATCTGAATTCCGTTGCTAATCCGTCTCAATTCCGTTTGTACGCTTTGTTTTCTTTTCACATCTAAGATCAATCCAATTGGTTCTTCATAACCTCTAAACCTGAAAATACAACCATAGGACCTGCTCCATCGCCTGCACCCCCTCCAACAACTCCTTGGGGGTGCTAACATCCCCCAAAAAAGCAGAATTTGACATACATACATCAACAATATATATCAACAACAAAGATTCAAATGACGAAAAAAAATGTACAATTCGACATTGAAAAAGATTTATATATCCACGAAAACTTGTCAAGTATAATAAATGTTCCAAATTCCTAAGTATTCACAAAAATCATCAATCCTATTGTTCAACAACCACCAACAAAAAACTTACAATCCTGTAAATATGCACAAAAAGAACTATCAATCTAAAAGTTTTATAAACAACTATAAAAGTTATCTACAAAAGCAAAATTATCATATCAAAAGTTACACAAACAATAAGAAAAATACCTAAGTATCACCAAGCTGCTCATCTATCGTAAGCCAATCTTGCATCTCTCACTCAACATTGTCCGGTTGTTGTGGTGGATCAGCGGGATCTATTTGCGGCGGCTGCTGCTGCTCATGAGGTGGTGGTGGCTGTGGCTGAGATAGGCCTGCTCCGTCCATGGTCATCCCGAATTTCCTCTCGCATAAACGCCACAACCTGTCGTAATTGCTCAGCAACACTATCGAACTCTGAACGTGGCACCATCTCCGGCATCTGGGATGTGCTAGCACCAGGATCTGCATATCTTCTCTTCTTTCTCCCTAACGACCCGAGATCGTAGACACGTCCTTTGGGACACTCACCCGCCACATTGAAGTACACCGCCTCATCATCCACCGGCTAGTCCGGTGTAGCCTGGGTCAGCTCCAGAGGTCTCCTCTGGAGCTTAGCCTGCATGGATCAACAATAAACAACTTAAATGATATGCTTTAAAGTAAACTTACTACTATTTCACTCGTATTTCTATACTTACATAAAACCGCTCCGATCTAGTATCGATTAATGTCACCCCGTCGTGATTTACGGTGTGAAGATGCAAATACACTTCATTCACGGTAGGTGGCGTCTCGGATGTATTAGTCTGCATACAAAAGTTATAAAAATGTTAAATATGTCAATTAGTAGTAGGTCGGCGCACTTATATTCGCCAAACACAAATCAATTGCATAGAAGTGAAATGAACTGAAGTGAATGAAATATGTACAATGCAAATGACTTAAACTAGCATCATGTGTAAGAAATTTATTTAAAAAAACAAGATTAAAAGAAAACACAGGCATAGTGAACAAGTGTAGAAATGAAAAAAATAAACAAGAGTGTAAAAAACACTTACCAATCTTTCATTGGTAGTCACAAAAGACACCGAGCCACCACCATGCTTCGAGGTCCAGTCCCCAGTCTTTCGACCTCGGTGTTCCTATTCGTAGACGCTTGCCTAGACCTGGCAAGAAAGTCTTCGCTCTCCCAGTACTCCAAGTATCTCCTCCACGCCTCATCTGTAACAAAGTTTGGCTGCACACGATTCTTCTTTAACTTGTGCATCAATGCGGTGTACCTTGTACTGCATGCGTGTCGTACGCCACACGAATGAGATCCTCGTGAATCGCGTCATCCCATCTAAAATATACCTATAAAATGGCGAGTGCAATTTTTACGAGACATTGAAAAGCTAGTATAAATCCTAAGACATTTATTAGTCATGCGTACCTTCTATTGGCGCTAGTAGTGGTCTTTATGATGATTCAGTACCGACTTCCAACAATACCCTTCTGGAATCATCCATCTCTTGAAAACTTTTGTCATCCTCTATGCACAAGAATGAGAAGGATGCAATTCCCTGTGTTTCATTAAAATGTATAACATCTTAAAAACGTATTTAATAATTTACATCGATAATTAGAAATACATATATGAATCAAATACAAACTTACGTATTATTGGCAATCGGTGTGATCGGAATCCTATGCACGCGAGGGGGCTCGGTCCCTTCCTCTGAGGTGCCCGCGGAGGGCCTGTAACCTGCAAGCCTGCTCTGCCGTCATAAGATGGGGATGCTGCTGGTAATGCGGTGGCTGGAGGCGCAGGCCTCGTCGGTACAGGAGTGTCATGTCTCGATGTCGCCGATGGTGACTACAATGGGCGATTTGGTATGGTTCTAGATGACGATGTTGATGGTACAAGCGACGCGGACGGTATGGAAGGCGAAGGTGACGCTGACTGTAACTCATGATCGAGTGAACGAGAAGTCGGAATCGATAAGACATGAATCGACCCACGACCTCGACCGCCACGACCTCTTTGACCCCTCGTGTGGCCGGACCATGAGGTCCAGTCGGTATATCGGTTCCAGAGGTCTGTTCTGCACCTCTTACGACTGGACGATGTCCCCCTAAAGGTATCCCTCGACTGCCCTGAGGTAATGTGCGACCTCGAAGTGGGGGGTGATCACTGCGAGCCATGAAACCTAAAAAAACACCAATCTTAAACAATTGTGAGAAAGGTTTAGAAAATTCACGTAACATCGATCAAACATTGACATAACATAGACATACATTACTCGATGTCATCCGTTTCAAATTCACTCTCATGACTAGAAGTTGATGATTCTTCTTCTGAATCATCTCCACTATCGACAATGAAGTCATTGTCTTCTTGACTTATACCTGCTTCAACAATGACGTGAGTCCCATTTGGATCATCCAGATTGTTGAAATCCTGAATTGCATCGTCGACTACGCACGTAGTGGGTTCGCCATCTTGGAATGCAATCTCTGTCGAGCTTGGTCATTATCGTCTTTGCTCGTTTCCTCGTCGGCGAATTTTGGTTGACAACAACAAACTGATAGCCATTCTTGTCGTTCGTTCCTCAAAGAAGGGTACGAAAGGTAGTACACTTGAGTGGCTTGCATTGCAAGGACAAATGGCTTGTAGTTGTTATATCGTCGACTTCGATGAACCTCTACCAATTGAAGTGTTGGGTGAGTCCTCACACCATGATTCGGTGTAGGGTCATACCATTCACACTTAAACAAGACCACACGCTTGAGACCGGTATATTCAATCTCTACAACCTCTTTCAGTACTCCATAGTAGTCATGGGAAACATCGGCGTAGTTAGAACCCTTCACCAAAACACCGTTGTTCTGCGTCGATCTATTAACGCCATATGTTGCGGAGTGGAACTGATACCCATTCACTAGGTAACCAGGGTACACATTACAAGATCGACTAGGACCAACCGAAAGATCAACAAGCGTCTAATCTATGATAGAATTCCGAGCCTATTTACAAAAATTTAGAAATGTAAGACACATTACTTATGAAAGAAATTAACGAAGCGATAACCTACAATAGTAATGACATTACATATGTTTGAAACCATATGGGGAAGTTGCGCTCTAGACTACTATCGTCTTCCGACTCCCCATTGCTTGAGTGATTTCATCGATAAAGATCCTACAAGAAACGAACATGTAAATATCATGTCTTAGTAAAAGATGAATAATGAATGTCTTGCATTATTGAATGAAAGTGATGACATCTTGGATGTAAGGAGCGTTCTCTAGACAATTGAGCGGTATGTACGAATGAGCGTCATTATACTCCTGCTCATTAAGTATCTTGCTCCTTTGACTTGCCCAAGGTCGACCAGGTAAGTGAAAATTGAGAAATTGCCCACGAAATGCGGTGTGCGCCCGACACCGCCATCGTCGTTTCGTTGAACTTCGTCATGCAACGTAAAGACATGATATTCGAAGTAGTAAGAACAAAACGATGTGACTTCTTCGACCAAATAAGCATTACACATCGGGCCCTCAACCTTTGCTTTGTTCCAAACATTGTTTTTCAAATGTTTAAGGTACCTATCGAAGTTTAGTTAATGTTGATTTAAAACTTATTGAATAGGAAAACAATTTCAGGAACTCAAGATATTACCTCTCAAATGGATACATCCATCGAAATTGAACTGGACCGGCCAGACGGGCCTCGTAAGCCAAGTGGATTGGTAGGTGTTCCATAGAGTCGAAGAAGCTTGGAGGGAATATTTTCTCCAACTTGCAAATGATTTTTGGTATTTCGACTCTAAAACCTCCATATCTTTGAGACTGACACTTTTCGCAGTCAGGGATCGAAAAAAAGGCTCAGTTCGCTAATTGCAACCCAAACCGGGTTTGGGAGTTCTCTAAATGCAATTGGTATCAACCGTTGCATGAAAATATGACAATCATGATTCTTCATGCCGAACATTCACAATTTCTTTGGATCCACACATCGACCAAGATTCGAAGCATAACCATCAGGAAAACACAACTTTTCAACCCACTCGCACAATTTTTTTTTTTTTGATGTATCGAGAGCATAGCATCCAAGGATGTAAGTATTTGTCGCCGAATCAATGTGTAGAGAAGGTCGGTGACAATATTCACGAATATCTTGTTCGTTTTCGCATTGTCCTTACTTTTGTCCGGTACACTCATAATAGTGTTGAATATGTTGTCAAAAACATTTTTCTCGATGTGCATGACGTCTAAGTTGTGTCGGATCAAGTTTGTCTTCCAATACGGCAAGTCCCAGAAAATGCTTTTTTTCTCCATCCCGAATTCTTAGCTATCCGCCCATTCATAGAATCAGCTCCGATTTCTGTTCATCAAGCCCAACGATTCAATTTCTCCCAAAATTTCTTCACCAGATCGCAAAGCGGGCGGTTCGTCGTTTAGTACCATTTTGCCTCTAAGAATTTTTTTTTGTCTTTCCTGAATTGTGAGGCATTCGACAAGAAACGACGGTGACAGTCGAACCACGATGTCTTTCCACCACTTCGCAATTGAAAGGCATTTGTATCCTCCATACAATATGGACAAGCCATCTTACCGTGTGTGCTCCAACCGGACAACATGCTATACGCAGGGAAATCATTAACAGTCCATAAAGGCCACTCGCATACGAAAATTCGTCTTTGTGGAAACGTCGTAAGTAATCACCCCATTGTTCCATAAATCTTGTAACTCTATCACAAGTGGCTGAAGGAACACGTCGATTTTCTATTTTGGGTTGGTCGGTCCAAGAACGATAACCGTTAAGAACATAAACTCAGATTTCATGCACATCGACAGTGGAAGATCGTACGGAGTCAAAATTACGGGCCATGAAGAGTACGATTTTCCTGAAATCCCAAATACTTGAAAGCCATCAGTGCACAATCCTAAACGAACATTCCGAACCTCGGCAGCGAAGTCTATGTTGACATCATTAAAATCCCTTCAAGCTCTCGAATCTAAACAGTGTTGCATAACATCTTCTGGTGAGGAATGTTCTCCATGCCATCGCATATGTTTTGCCGTTGACTCAGACGCATACAATCGTTGCAATCGAGGGCCCAAAGGGAAGTAGTACATTTTTTTGCAAGGGCGTTTTTTGGTGTTCCGTCCACGACCTCGTCGCTGTGCAATGTAGCGTGATTGTGAAAGAGTTGCAAGATTTATGGAACCATTTTTTTGCAAGGGCGTTTTTTGGTGTTCCGTCCACGACCTCGTCGCTGTCAATTCAGAGTCCACTCCCCAATAAATCATACATTGGTCCTCACAACAATCTATTTTCTCAACAGGTAGACCTAGACCTCGCATCAGTCTTTTAGTGGCATAAAAATTTTCAACCAATGAATTGTCAGTTGGCAAACAATCCTTCATGAATTTTATGATTTCATTATACCCTCGTTCAGAGATATGATGTTCCGACTTGATCGCAAGTAATCTTGCCATTGCGGACAACGTTGTCATGGTTTCGCACCCCGGCCACAATTGTTCGCTACTAGCCTCAATCATGTCATATAATTGGCGTGCTTGGGGGTTTGGTGATTCTTCCATGTGATTCCAATTAAAACTTGGACTGCCACGTTGTATAGCATCTCGTGGTAAGTTGTCGTATCAAAACCTCCCACATCAAGCATCATCAATATGGTTATCAAATTGGTAGAAGTTTTGCGGGTCTTCATCTCCATTCTCACCGTGTTCGTACCAACAAGTGATATCCCGAAACAAATCCGTACCTACATATATGGTATTCAACCGTTTCGTTGTCCAGTGCACGGTACAAGTCGACATTTCTTATAATTTCACGGACATCTAATCTTCCTTTCACTTTGGTAGGTAGGACAATGTTGCTTAGCAAATGCTTTGAATTCATTAATAATTGTAACGAAGCCGCGAATTCAATTCGAACGAAGCCGTTGTCGAGACGGTTGTACATCCAGTCTCGACTTGTAGACGACATTCCTATTGTAATTGTACAATTAAATTAGTCAACTAGTTTAATAATTTCCGATGGTACAGGTCTATTTTCTCCAACTTACACAATTTATTAGAATGGGGAATCTGAGAACCTCGCTAACTACATGAACAAAAAGCTTTATTTTTATGCATTGAATAAATGTGGTTTGATACAAATAACATAAAACAAAACAAACTTTACATTTTTTGAGTTCTAACTTCATGTCTGTTTGTGGATTGAATGTACTACTCATAATCTCAGGAAAAATGTGTCTAACTTCATGTATGTTTGTGGCTTTTGTTCCTTTTGTTGATTTCAACTTTCTTAAGACATAGCTCGGTACATGGCTGATACCAAACAGAGTAGGATACTTGGTCGTAAAAATAAAAGCAACAAGGAGTTCAAGAAATCATAACTCATAAGTTATAAGCGACATATAAATACAACATAGGATCAAAGCTCCCAGTATTTCATTTTCAACAAATACATATACCAATGACGGCCAATAGGTACATACATATACCAAAGCATTAAGGATAGTATTTTTGTAATAAACTAACACTTAACATAATATCGTACAAAAAAAATTTAACAAAAAAAAGCCAACAATATAACAAACAGTGCTTTGGTGTATGTTTTGTTAATTGGGACCCATTAGTTGTCCACTCTTACCTCCCTAGGGTTAGAGACTTACACACTCAAATCTTAGGACGTTTTAAGTGGAATAACCAAAACAAACATTACGTTGGGACCCATTAGCTGTTCACTCGTACCTCCTTAAGGTTAGAGGTTAATTCAAATCTCTTGACGTTTTAAGTGAAATAACCAGATCAACTCAAAGAGTAATCATAGTTTTTAGAACCCTACCTAGTAGTAGAAAATATATAATTATAGGTACTATTCATCTATACCTACTCTTTTGGTAGTTTTATCTATACACACGCATATACACACAATTGAACCAAATATAGTTGGAAATACATGGAAAATGTGGCATGAAGAGATCAAAGAATGTAAATTACAACGAAAATATAGCACAAAACCTTACCTCTCCAGATCAATTAGAACATTAGAATGCAATCCAGACAAAGTACGATGCACTTCGACTACGAATGATTTCTCGCTTCCGTATAGCTCAGCCACTTCCCTAATGCTCCTTTGCATCAAAACCAAAACCAAAACCAAAACAATTCAACGTCCTACCAAACCTCCTAAATCCAAGTGAAATGGATCTGGTCTCATTAAATACGCCAGTATACTTACACATATAATTTTAAATTTCTACCTTGACAAAAGATGCATTCCCATAACACTTAAACGTAGTTACACATATAATTTTAAATTTCTACCATTTCACTCCTTAACAAGTAAAGCAACGACGTAGAGCAATATCATGTCAAAGAGACTTACAAGTTCCACTTCAAGATTTTCAAGATTACTTACAAATTCATAGTCATATAAAGTTATAAACCAAACCTTTTCCCTAACTTATTTTTTCCCTCCAAGTTCCAATTAAAGAGAACCCTAACTTCGCTGCACTATTCAAAGTATCCATGGTTTCTCTGGTTTCGAGGCTACATTTCTCCGTTGTTCCTAACCAAACTCATTGCGTGAATACATGCATAAACCACTTGGAGTTCTTACACTACACATCAAACTACCTCGAAAATAAATCCTCATACGACATTCTTATAATTGCGGGGATCCAACAAGCTTGTTAACATAAGCCTTGATGTAAATTAAACCGATAAAACATGTTCACTACAACATGTTAACTACCCATCAAAGCAACAACAAATTATAACCAACTGAACCACACAATCTCATCGAAATCTCACAAACTAGTGAGAGTCAAAAATAAATCAAAAATAGGTATTCAAATGGAGGGATTATCTTACTTGGGCATCCAGTGAAATCTCCAAAAATAAGAAAACCATAATATCGATTAAAAACTTAGACAAATTTTCACCATATGAACCACAAAACTCACCAAAATCTAACGAACTATAGAGAAAGAATCCATACATGATCATAAAAACATGAATTAAATCAATAAGAGATCAAAAATTAAAAACCAAAAAAAGAACAAGAAGAAGAAGAGATCAGAACTTAAAAGTCTTTATGCCTAAAAGGCTAAAACACCATACAAGTTGACTTAAAAAAACCATACAAGTTTCCATGATCTAAAAAAAAGAGATAAGAACAAATGCTATAAGAATTACAAAAAAAAACCCTTTATAAGAACAAATAAAAAATATGTAAATGAAAAGTTGAGCAACATAAATCACTAGATCAACAAACCCAAATTGACCAACGCTACAACACAAATCAGCACAAACCCTAAAGTTGTGTTTCAACTTCAACATACCAAATATAATAACAAATAAAAATACGTAAATGGAAAAATTGAGATTGAATATCACAAAAACTGATCGAAATCTTACAAACTAGAGAGAAACAAGGGAAAATCCGAAAAGGTATATCAATGGAGGGATTATCTCACCTGGGTGTCCAATGGACGCCACGCGAGGACGAGTAGACGACAGCGACGAACGAACGGCGAGGGCTTCACGAGCGCGACGACGAGATGGCGAAGCCTTCGAGGTCAGCGATGGTAGACGGCGAGGGCTTCGGAGGCGGCGGCGGCGGAGAGGGCGAAGGCTTCATAGGCGGCGACGGCGAGACGACAAGGGCTTCGAGAGGAAGCGACGACGGACGACGAGGGCTTCGAGAGGCGGCGACGGCGGAGACGAAGAAGAAGGCTTCGAAGGCGGCGACGACGACGGCACGACCTCCGGCATACCCAAGGACAACTCGCAGTCTCAATCACAGCGACGGCAGAGGCCCCAACCTCCAGCAGACGGTGCAGAGATTTCAGGGTTTGGGAGAGAAATTTCGGTGAGAGAGAAAGAAAGTTGACGGTGAGTGAATCGATTGAGAGAGAGAGTTAACGGTGAGTGAATCGGTGAATGATTCGACGAGGAAGAGAGAGTGGGCGGAGGTGAGAATCGGTTGAGAGAGAGATAGAGAGTTCTATAAACATCGGTCCCCATTTTTCAATCGTCCACATCGAAGCACGCACGAATCTCGAGACGTAATAGACGGTTGTAAAAAATTAAAGTTTTGGTGGGAACGTTGAAGCCATTTTTTTGAGACGGAATTTAATTTCGTCACTATTCCGTCTCTATTTTCGTCTCTGATCTCTCTCTATTCCATCTCTGAATTATTCCGTCTCAATTCCGTCTCAAACCATTAATTCTTAGCAACGAAACTAAATTATGTTGCTAATTTCGTTTCTAAATATCAATTTTTTTGTAGTGGTATATGGACGGGACAACTCATGCAAACGCCACGCATGTATCTCGCGGTTGAGAAGTCATGCAAACGACATGCGCGTATGTCGAGGTGGTCGACCCATGCAACCTTGTGCAATCCATGCAAACGTTGCGCGCGTATCTCGAGGTGGACAACTCATACAACCTCGTCCAATCAATGCAAACCGTGCAAAGGTCATGCACATATTTCGAGGTGGGCGACCCATGTAATCTCGTGCAATCGAAGTAAACCATGTAAACGTCATGCACATGTCTCAAGGTGGACAACCCATGCAAACGACACGCACGTATTTGGCGGTGGACAACCCATGCAAACAACACGCACGTATCTCGAGCTGGACAATCCATGCAAATGTTACGCACGTATCTCGAGGGGGCAACCCATTCAAACGACAGGCACGTATCTGGCGGTGGACAACCCATGCAAACAACATACACATATCTCGAGGTGGATAATCCATGCAAATGTTACGCAAGTATCTTGAGGGGGCAACCCATGCAAACAACACGCACGTATCTGGCGGTGGACAACCCATGCAAACAACACGCACGTATCTCGAGTTGGACAATCCATGCAAACGTTACACACGTATCTCGAGGGGGCAACCCATGTATATCTACTACAAACCATGCAACACAATCGTGATCATAAGAAGATATATTTAGATGAAAAACTGTAAAGGCCAAAACCACGTTATATCTTTGTCTATAACTTAAAATTAAAAGAATAAGGAAGTTTTGAAAGTATGATTTCATTCCATCAAAAAAACTTATCATACAGGTCTATCGACTGTTACGTTGACGTTGTTGCTCCGCAATGCAAACTGGACGTACTCTATTTCGAGTTGGACGTTGTGTTTGTACATCCGGTTGAGTATGTCGAGGTTGCTGATCTTGCATTGAATTTTGTTGTGTCGATTGATGGTCTTCCTCCGGTTCACTCGACTCACCTCTGGTACTAATGCTTCCAAAAAAAGGAGGTTGAACCGTCCCAAAAAACTGACTTCCTATATGTGGTTAGCCGAAAGGAACATGAGGCGGCGGCATGCTTAACATGTTCATGAATGAGCCATCTGCACTATATGGCATATTGTAATTATAACATGGTGCAGTAAATGGACTTGGCATGTATTGAGGCAATGAAGCATACATTGGATGTCTAGGCATTCCATGGTCCGTATATGAAGACGATGGTCCAGGTGCATAAGGATCAAAATGGTAAGGAGGAAGATTCATGATCGGCGCGCTAGGTACAAACATTTGAGGTTCTGGTTGCGCTGGGGACAATGTAGGAATATACTCATGAGAAGAAAGAAGTGGTACGGATGAGCGTTGGCTACTTTCACCAATAGTCTTTGTTCTTCTTGCTCTCGGACAAGATGAACGTGGTGTAGGAGAACGTCTGCTACTCTCAGCAGCAGTCTCTGTCCGACGAGAAGGACGTGGTGGACGAAGACGTCTAGTGCTCCCACCCACAGTCTGTGTTTATGTTTTTCTTCTTCTCACCTCTCTATTTGATTCACCCTGATCATCTTCTTCATCTTCTTCTTCATTCTCCTCATCTATGGCCTATTCGACATCAATTCCACTATTCCATAGAGTAGATTTTTGCCTTTCATCTTCATCTAAAATTTTGATGCCTTCATCACGCGCAACAAGACCTTGCTCGTACCCATCCTCAATGAACACTCGCCGCAGTCGACGCACCAAGTTACACTGATATAAAAACAGGAGGTTAGTACACACAATTTAAGATGTAAATTGTGAGGAAAGAAGAATAATAGTTTAAAGGTTACCAAATAGTCACGTAAAGCCCCATCGTGTCCAATGAATCTTCTAGTGACTGATCGATACCACATCATGTAGTCTTGTTGATCGTGTATTTCTTCTTGTTCCGCTGTGATTATGCTGTCACTACGATTCTCCCACATCTGTATATAGTTTGCGTGAAAAGCCACCCAATTTTCTTGAACGCTTGCTCGCATCTCGATGCGGTGCAGTCGGGTGTCGTAATCATAGTTTGGTGGCACGGCCTTTATCATTCCGAATTTTCTCAAAACTCTTTCTAGTCGATGCCACTCGACTATGTGGAAACAAATTAGGGGACACGTCGATAGCCAACCACCGTGACTGTCGGTACAGTATTCGGAAAGAGACCCGATGACTTCAGCATAAGGTTGCCACACCACGTCATCCTCATTCTGTGAATCGAGTGCATCACGGTAAGATGATAAAACGTGTGTCGCACTCTGAGTAACCGAAAATGCATCGATCCATCTGTATAGAAAACTTTAAATTAGTAAAATGAAAATGTAGTTAATATTATAGAAATTACGATTTAACATTTGTATTACCTGTGTCCTAATGGGACGTCATTAAGTATCTCTTCTCCATCCATTGTTCGAGGTTGAACTCTAGGAACACCCAGCCGCCTTGGTGCTATGAATGAAAATCTATCTCATGCCCACAGTTGTACAAGAATTGACGCCCCTGCAACCTCATGTGCACCCGCTCGAGATCCGCGACACAACTCCCTGTACAAAAAAGCCAAACAGGCACTCCCTCAACTATACTGTCCATCTATGTCAAAATCCACGAGCAACGGTAAAAACATCAAATGTACATATCGATTTGACTTGTCGACGAATAGACAACCACCGATTAGTTGGAGAATGTACGATCGGACATACCGTCGCACCGACTCCTCATCGTTGTCGTCATGTATAGCTGGTACATTACGTTCAAGCCATTCGACTTTAAGTTTATTTCCATAAAGGTCATCTCCAACAGGAATTCGACCAAGTAGCCTCTCACACGCCTCAACATAGTCTGTATCGGTGGTTCACGTCACAGGCATACCTTCGATAGGTAAGCCGAGCTGTACCTGTACGTCCTGGAGTGTAATAGTGCACTTGCGACATTGCATGTGAAATATATCTTTCTCTGGGCGCCATCTCTCAACGAATGCAGTAATCAAAGCCCAATCAAGGCTGAAAAATTATACGCTCAAAATCCCATAAAACCCACTGGAACGTAGATATGGGATCATTCGAGAATGATATTCCACCGTTCGATCAACGATAGCCCGTCGTTGACGCACGCGCAATGTTTCGTACACCTTATAATTGAAAATAAGCTGTCATATATATGTATATTATACGTTTATTCATGAACATTGGATGTATCCATCTTAAAAAGTTTACTTGACCCGTCCACGCTCGCGAGGATCTGTGTGTAGATTGGAGATGTAATAGTGAAGGATCTGATGGACCTGGATCCATTTGTGTACAAACTACAATTTAGGGAGTTTTGAAAATTAGTCGTGTTGTTCGAAATGTCGCCACAAATCATTATTAAAGGTTCAAACAATAACGAATACCTAAACATTTCATAAATTAAAATTTCTGGATACTTCAAAAGGTTCAATATAATCTAATTACATACTTAAGCCATGAACAAACAATATACTAAATAGACTATTGGTTTTGATTGGAAGATTGAGCTTTGGCTGGACAATTTTTTTTGTTATGTCCCTCTGCACGACAAATGCCGCATCAGTTCTTCCAAGTAAGGACTCGATCACGATCTTTATTGGGACATATTGCTCTTTTATGTCTTTCTTGATGACATATGCCACATCGCAAGGCTCTTGAAACATTAGGAAGATCCATCTCATTTTACCTTCGCGTTCGCTTTGGTCTCCCTCGTCCACGTCTGCACCTTGGGTTTGGTATGATTTTTGTCGCAAAAGTCGGCCAATATTTCTCATCTGGAATGGCTTTGAAATTAAAGGAGTAACATTGCGCGTACACATCTATCCGGTAGTATGGTTCAATAAATTGCGAGTAGATCACTCGAATAAAGGAACATGCAGCTAACACGTGTGAGCAAGAGAAACCAAACGATTGTCATTTATTGCAACTGCACATGCGGTCCTTTAGGATAACGACTTGTGTATTGTCGCCCTTTATGCATGCGATCTCCATGTAGTCCAGTAAGCACTTCAAACTCACCTATGTCACGATTTATCAAATTGACTTGATGCGTCCTTGCAGCTTGTTCGTAATGTGTGAGTTTATCCGTGACATATTTCGTGTACGATTGCCCGTTTGAGATTGCTTCATTGATTTCCTGTTTACGTCGATCGTGGTATATCACCAATCTATAGTAAATCATCTGAGTCATCGCTGTTATTGGAAAGAATCGAGCCCCCTTCAATACACCGTTAAAACACTCTACAAGTGACGATAAAATTCGTGTAAGTAATATTACTTCAGCGATAACTATATAGTTGAGTACAAAACATAACTTGCATTTCATACATACCAACACCATTAGAATTCATCCATCCGTCTTGCATGCCTCCGTCATGCGATTGAGTCCATAGTTCTTTGGGGATGACATTGCCATATTGCACACATTGAGGGGTTCGCGATGATAAATATGCAAAACGCTCCATGCACGCATTAAATTTTCGAACTTGATGTTGACCAGCTGCTCGAGAAATTAGGTTTTTCAAGGGCTCATTTTTGAATTGAGTGTTGAAATTACTGACCAAGTGTCGAAGACAATAATGGTGGTATCCTTTTGGTGGACAAAAACCATTGGTCGGTGTGTTGACCGCCTCCAGAATGCCAGGGTGACGATCAGAAATAATGCAAATACCATCTCTATCCGTCACGTGTTTGCGCAACATCCTCAAAAACCATCCCGAATCCGTAGACTCGGTTTCTGCAACAACAAATGCTACCGGTAGTATGTGTCCATTACCATCAACAGAGATGGCAATCATTAGCTTACCACTATATTTTCCATATAAGAAAGTCGCGTCAATTTGAAGCAGAGGCCTGCAAAACCTGGAAGCTTTTATTGATGCTTCGAATGCGAAAAACACACGACGAAATTGAGGACACTCAATCCTTATCTCATCAGAAGCCCATTGTCTATGTGACCACTCAATTGCTGTCCCCGGACTCTTAATCTTCACGACCACTAACCAGCTTGGCAATCTAGCGTATGACTCATCCCAATCTCCAAATGCATTTGCAACTGCCTTCCTTTTGGCATCCCATATTCGCTTGTAGTTTACTTCGTGTCCGTATTTTCCCTTAATTATTTATATTAATGCCTTGATAGTTATTGCTTGATCTATCTAGACAATGCTTTGGATCTCTCGAGCAAGCATGTTGGCATCGAGTTGGGCATGACCGCGTTCTACGTCAGGATTTATACAGTTGTTAATTGTGTGATCTCCCATAATTGTGTTTTCTTTCGCAAACAAGCACGAAGACGCCATATGCACACGTCTTGCGCAATCTGCACTTGATCGCCAAAAAAGCTGTAGTCGATTCCATCACATGATATTGACAATGTCTGTTGACATGCCACACTTTGACGGCATGTTGTAAGTCTTTTTTGTTGTCAAAGCACATCCCTAATTCCAAATCAAAATTAGATAGGTCCCCCTAGTCTGTTGATGAGAATGTTGGGTCGCAGTGGAGTTAGCCACCTCCCAATCGATTTCATTATACACCGGCAATGGTTGGTGAACTTCATCATTAATTGCTTCCTCCATGAAATTCTCTTCATCGATAGCAAACTGCTCATTATCTTGCACGTTTTCCGCCCCTGGAGGTTCATAACTTGGGTCATCCGTAACAACATTTAGGTTTTCCCAATTGACAAATAGTGCAGCATCCTCGGGGACGCACATCCTCGTCCGCGTCATTAATGTCATCATCGTCGTTGGGTTCATCATTACCATGTGGTGATTGCATATGCAATCTTTCCATCATCGATCTAGTGTCTGACGTGCTGACATCTTCATCTACTAGTTGCGAATGAACTGTACGATTTTGAAAATAGTCGATTGACTCAAATGTTAAATAAATATCTACCCTTAAAGTTAATGGTAGATTGGCCACTGTCGCCCACGTCAAGTCGAAGTGCGTCGCGTCTTCCAGCAATACGGGGAAAAATACTGTGAACCCTCGGGGAGGGTTATCGCGTGACGATAAGTCATCCTTACCATAGTTTCCGTAGATGAGATATTGAATGCGTTACACACGTGATCCATCAATTCTTGTCTACTCGTCCCAAACTTAAACATCAACACCGCTGATGGGGATGCGTTGTACCTAGTGTCATTCCCTACCATTTACAATTTCACCGTTCGCATAAAAGAGAAATATGATGTTCCTATTTTCCATGACCTACATAATTTATTGAACAATGATGATGTAAAAAAATTGCATATATATCAAACGACATTCGTTCATCAAATTGAGGATTTAAATCGCAAGCAAACTTTTTGATGTAAGGATCGCCTTAATAGCGCAACTACAAAGCATACTCATTCGTCTACACGACATCAATTAATAACTCATATTTAAATCACAATCAAATTAGGGCATATTTTTTTTAAAAAAAACAACTAAGCATAAAGTTTTTCGGTTTTAACAAACAAACTCCATATATTAATTTTTTTTTTAAAACAAACTCCACATAAATTTATTTATTTTTACTAAAATACCAAGTCAAACTTTATCAAACTTAAGTAAATAAATTTTTTAACTTACTAATTTCCCTCTTTTTTCCTTTATCTTCAATTTGATTATCCCTGAAAAAAAAAATAGTTAGCTTTTACTTATATAAATATTACTAACTATAATGCTTATTATAAAATATTAAATAAAAAATTCCGAACCTCATAATTTTTGACAACCTGCAACCACAAAAAAACCCACTTATGTTGATCTTCTATTTGATATTCCCTGAAAAAATAAAAAATTAGCTTTACCTTTTACTTAAATATATATTACTAACTACAATGCAATTCTTTAATAATAAAATTAAAAAATCTGATCCTCTTCAGTTTCAACAACCTGTTCAACCACAAAAAACCTCAACGAAAAATCCCAACAAATCCAACTCTCTCACAACTCAACCGGCACAACTCTGTCACTACCCAACACACAACTCACCCAACTCTGTCACTACCCAACCCAATTAACTCTATCAGCATTTGACCAAAAAAAAAACCACCCAACCCACAATCCAACCCAACCCCCTCTCTCTCTCTCTCTCTCTCTCTCTCACCCAACACTCTCTCTCTCTCTCTCTCTCTCTCTCTCTTAATCTTGGTCACCCAACTCACTCACTCACTCTCTCTCTCTCTCTCTCTCTCTCTCTCTCTCTCTCTCTCTCTCTCTCGGTTACACCCTTCCCCCGGCTTCCCCTTCCCCCACTCTCGCATCGAACTTTCTCTTTTCTCTCGCTCTCTCTCTCGCACAGCTCCTTCCCCCTCTCGATCTCTCGAGATCTTCTCTCTCTCCCACCCAAGGTCACCCTCTTCCCCCCTCTTGCTCCTCTCGGTCTCTTTGCTGCCCAGCTCACTCGGTGTCTCTGCTGCTCATCTCTCTCTCCCTCTCTGGCACGCACTCCCTCCTCCCCCTATCAGTCTCTGCTTCACCTCTCTGTCACTACTCGGTCACTCTCTCTCTCGATCGCTCTCTCTCTCTCTCTCTCTCTCGGTCGCTCTCTTTCTTTGTTGCTCTCTCTTTTTGATCCGACACCCACCAACAACACCCCACCAACAACCACATTAAATAATCAAAAATTCACTGTCTGACCCCTACCTACACCTCTCAATTTTAGACTGCAACCTCGAGTACGCAGGAAATCGAATATATTCACTGCGTTCTCGATGAAGAGGACGATCACGGCGCTACAGTATACACGAATGGCGCATTCTCTGAATGCGCCATTCTTGTATTTTGAGCGGACTAATTTTTCTCCAACTAATGACGCATTTCCAAAATGCGTTTTAGCTTACTTTTGGAATAAAAAAACCAAATTTATTTTACTCATTTATATTAAATTTGGCAGTATATTTGTAATTTTTCCGATTTTTGATGACAAGCTTCGTGTAATTTAATGTCTTCGCCGTTAGTAGGGAAAGAGAAAGTAGTGCATTTTAGATCGAAGCACCGCCGAACAAGCGTTGCAGGTCATCCATCTAAGTCTAGTTGAGTAACATGTTGTAGTGCACAACTTTATTATGATGTTGAAAAATAAATTTTTTTTGGAAAATGTTAGCTTAACATGGATAGGACATGGATAGGACACGCACTAGTGCACGTCCCTTGATTTCCGCCGATATGTGTGTGCACACGCATCCTGGGGCACATTAAAGGGACGTGCACAAGCACATGTCTTATTTGGGTGTCTTATGAGGGTTACATTAGTTGGAGCCATTGCCAAAGTATATAAGTGAGGCGAGATATCACTTGCCAAAGTAGGGTTGAGGATCTGGTCATGTTAGAGTCAAGAGTATTGTAATTAAGTTGATTTACTTTTATTTTTTTAAAAAGAGCAGTGGGATAGATTTGACTTATTCTATATGTACTTGATTTCTACCCTGTACTTCGATTTTGAATTTTCATACCACACTTTGTTTTTCAAATAACCCTACACTATGTTACACCAGAGGAATGTGCAATGACTTCAAAGCGTGTATCACTGTGTCTTTCCTAAAGGAAATCTTGCTATATATACTGCAAGAGTCGCGAAAATCTTAGAGGATACGATGAAGTAAAAATCAGCTTGCACTTGCAGTAGTGAAAGTTGAAACACAAGCAATTATTCTGAATTTCAAGATGTTCTTCTTCCTCTTAAGCATATTCTCTTATAGCACTTTGGTCAAAATCAGTTGGAGAAGAAATGGGATAGTGGGGAGTTTCACCTGCTTTGGCAGTTGAAACTGCTCCACTCAGTCAACATTGAATGAGTTTCTCATTAATTGCCCATTTAATGTTGAGTAGGTCAATTAATTAACCACCCACATAATAAATCCAAAAATGATAAAAAATAATGGCAAATTTTTTAACCATGGTTAGACCACACACACGCGCACGTGTCTCGTGCAAAATGCTAAGTGCGCAATATGCATTGCGTCGCGCGCGCGCATGGCTCACTTTGCATAGAACTTGTGGTTTTTCTTTTACAACTAAAGTAGTGCTAGAGTATACCTACTCTTTAAAGTAGAACTCTCTAACTAATGTGAGACTAAAACATTCCTTTTTGAAAATGTCTAACAATCCCCCGTCATTTTCAAAATAACCAGATCATTGATACAAAAATATCTTAAACATTATATGCATAAATAATGGTATCTTGCGATTTGAACCACTAATTTCTAAAATTTATTACATCATATCAGAATTACATGTTAGATAAACTTTGAACCAGATTCTATTCGATATGTAGCATAAATGTATCACCCTTATAACTTACACTAGAAAATAGCTATAAGTATCCTGACACATTCAACATTGGCCTTGTGTCCTGTATCTTCTCGTGAATGTATTCGAATTCGAGCCCTTGAACTCCTTGAAGCGGTTGTACTTCACATCTACATAGGTAAGCTCTGTTTGGTAAGAAAAAACTAGCTTATCAGCTAGATTATAAGCTACTTCGAAAGATAAGTTATGTTTAGATGAAAACCTAAAATCTAAAATGCTAGTTGAGGTAGCGTTTAGTCTCAAAACGCCATGTTGTGTTAAACATTTTTTTGTCCCATTTCTACCCCTATTTATTTGCCGGCTTGAATTGTAAATTTTAATTTTTGTTATTGCGTTAAACATTTTTTTTATCCATGTCGTGTTAATGTGTATTTTGGCCCTTCTTGTATTTGGGCCCATTTAGTGTCACTACAAAAAACAGCAAATTAGAAACGAAAATAGCAATGGAATAAGTGTCCGTTGCTAATTACCAATGGAATAGCAACGGAATATGGAGGGGAAAATGTTTTACCAATTAGAAATGGAATTTAGCAACGGACATAAATTTTGTTGGTAAAAAAAACCCGCGAAAATTTCCTACCTAAAACTCCCTTGCTAATCCGTTGCTAAACCATTGCAAAATATAAATCGCAATGGATTACCAACGGATTTGCAACGGATTCCGTTGCTAGTCCATTGCTAAATGAGATCCATTGGTATTCCGTTGCTAAATTGAAAAGTGAGATAAAAAAGTATGTATCAATACACACGAACCACACACACACAAAACACATATACCTACGCCACGCAATGACCGCCTCTGCACGCCACGCACCGCCTCTGCACCGACCGACTCCCCTCCTCCACCGGTTCTGACTCCCTCCTAGCCGCCAGCGCCGACTTGGAGATTTTCTCCATCTTCCTCTCTCTCTGCACCGACCACCTCTCTTCTTCTCCGCCGCCTTCCCCTCCGCCTTCTCTGTCGGATCTGCCGATGCTCCTTTAGATCGCCCAAATCTCAGCCTACGATGAGATCATCGCCGTCTGCACTTACCTCGCCACCGTCCGCACTCACCTCGACGAGATCACCACTGTCTGCCGCGTCCATCCTGACGTCGCCGTCGTTTGAGTCTCAGTTTTCTTTTTCCATTGATTTGAGTGGTGAAGAGAAGATGAGGTGAGTTTTGTTGTTCGATTTTGTTAGAATGTCAAGTTCTCGTGATTTGGATCTATTCATTAGAACCCCATTTGATTGTTGATCTGAGTTTTGTCGATCTTTTGAGAATGAATGATTGAATGTATTGACTTTGTTATAATTGTTTGAATTTCTGAGTTTGTGTTGTTGTTGTTGTTGGGTTGGTCATTTGGTGTTCTTCTCCATAACTTCTCAACTTCTCAACCTCTTAATTCTTGGTATTCTTTAAGAGAATTTCATGATATTGATTCCAATTGAATCCCTAGTTTGATGGCTCCCTAAGTTAGTCTGCCTCTAAGACTACGTATGTATATATGTTTGTGATATATATATAGTGCACATGCTGAGTCCCATTTATAATCCTCTAATTTAATTGGTGCTAATTAATAATATATGTATGATGGTGCAATGTATGGTTGTCAACTTGGTACAACAATAAAGAAATAATAATGTATACATAAGATGAATTATTCAATTAGTATTTGAAATGTTAAATAAAGTCACCTATTATACAACTGCATGTGTCTTTGAGAGATGTGTTCACAAATAACAAATTAAGTGTATCCAAAGGACTAGTCTAATTATACAACTGCATGTGTATGCTTCTAAATCACTATCATGATGTTAAATAAAGATACCTATTTGATAAAAAGAATGTTAAAGCCACCTAGTCATTATAGTGTTTGCAACAAAATTGATTGTGTGATCATAGTGATACCATTGCCATCCCTAACTAGTACAAATTGTGGTTTTGCAATGACACCCCTCAAATAATCGCCATCAAACTGGGGGTTCGCATTGATTTTAGAGGCTTAATTAGCCTTCACGGGCTAAAAGCCCCAATTCAATCCTTCCAATTAGGAGGCTCATCTCTATACTGATTAACAAACCAATGTCCTATAAATGTCTTCTCGCAAAAACTGACATGTTATTTTTGTTTCCTAATAACTTAATATTTGATGTAGAAAACAAAGGAAAGTTTATGAAACTTTGAAATCTTTTATTTTTTTTTAAAATTTAATGAACTTATAAAAGTTGATTTACATATAACTTAGCTTATAGTTTGAGAAGTTAAAATACTTTAGAGAGTTCAAGGAAGTTTAGAGATGTTTCATCTCAAGTTGCTAATTATGTACAAGCTAGCACCACTATCTTACAATCATCCGTATAATTCTCTTTTCATTTGCATGTTTCTATGGTTTGTTTTCATCTGATTCTTAAACTTGGTTTTGCTATTTTCTAGGTAGTGAAGGTGATCATCTCGACTATTTGAAATCGTTCGTAATCGGGAGTGCCATATTCAACATTTTAGTTGGACTTAAACCCCGCTCCTTCTCTCCCAAATTCCTTATAGTAAGGGAAATTCAGGTAAGTTTTGTAATTGTTCAATGCATTCATTTTGATTAGAAATTGTGATTTCAATCATTTTATGAATTTCTTGAAATGTTAATGTATTGGATTTAGCTTTTCAATTCATGTTTACATGATATTGTGAAATGTTGGGGAGATGTGAGACCTTCTAGGCATTCTCCCGCTGTTGTTTATTAGGTTCTGAAATTTTATGGTAGTCTATGTTATAGGGGAAACTCTGCCAAAATTTTTGTAGAATATGCAAAACTAGTGGTATGACGTTATTGGGACAAAGAAGAAGTTGAACAAGAACATAAATGGTTTATATGGGGGCAAGTTAGCTTGCATTACAAACTTAGTGCACTTAATGGGGGCAATTGTGATCGATTTTGTGCACTTAATGGGGGCAAGTTAGCTTGCATTACAAACTTTTAGGCTTATATGAAGGATTCCCAAACCTCTCTTACTGTGTTTTGATCTGCAGTTTGATATTATTTTGATTGGGTACTTCCCAACATTAATTGAAATGATTCCTTGATAAATGAGGATAGATGGTCATAGTTTAGCGAACAGTAAATAGGATGGTTAATCAGTAACTAGACCTTTTAAATCATAAAGATTATGATTGTTTAGTTTATTTCAACTAGGGATTACTTTAATACTACTAGTTAGTCTTTCAATTGGATTAAAGTGAGTGTCAACTTGATTGGATTAATAACATAGAATCTTTAAGAGATATATACATAAATTTAATTAGTTGGGCTATATATGTGTTCCTATCAAAAAAATTAGTTGGGCTATGTGGTTATTTGTTCTGATTTTTTTATGTCTTCACTAATCTTACTATGATGTTCATGTTTCCTAACAAATATGATTTAATCAATAAAAGTTTGAATTAATTGAGTTATCGTAAGGATCAATGTTTAGCTATATATTTATTTTATTATTGCAATTAGAATTTAGTTCCTACAAATTTTGTGTCACTCCTAAGTCAATTGGTTGCGCCATTTTTTGTTTGTCGTTTCTCGTATAATCTTAATGTGCACTCCTAAGCCTTTTAATTCATGTTCACATGATATTGTGAAATGTTGGGGAGATGTGAGACCTTTAGGCATTCTTCTAATGATGTTCATTAGGTTCTGATTTTTTCGGTATTCTATGTTACAAGGGAAACTCTTTCAAAATTTTTGTAGAAGTAACATATATTCATGGTCTAGCTAAAGGCATTGCAATAAACCTTACACAAACATTTTATAAATGTATTTTAAGGCATTGATTAGTCCTACAATTACAAAAATTGAATTGTCGACATTTACATTTAAATTAAGTCATCGTATTTTGTAGGGAATGTCGACAGTAAATAGAGAGTGGATGTACGATCGCCTCGATAACGGATTTATTCGAAGGGAGTTTGTTGTAAGGGTAAAGGAATTCATAGAATTCGCGAAGGAAAATTGTACCACTTTTCACAATGAGGGTAGGATTAGGTGCCCATGTAATCGCACTAAATGCCGACTTTTACCCTACTTAGACGTTCAGACTGTTGAGTACCACATATGTAGGTATGGGTTCGTTCCTGGATACTATTGTTGGTACGAACACGGTGAGAAAGAAGGTCAGGATACGACATCCAATTTCTACGATTTTGAAAATAATTACGAAGATGAAATCGACATCGATTATGGTCAACCATCGTTGACTTACCAAGAGATGATACATAACGCGGCGGGGCCTAGTTTTAACTGGAATCACATGGAAGAGGAGCCCAACCCCCAAGCACAACAATTATACGACATGATTGATGCTAGTAACGAGCAATTGTGGCCGGGTTGTGCGAACATGACGAAATTGTCTGCTATGGCTAGATTGCTTTCTCTGAAATCGGCGCACTACGTCTCTGAACGCTGTTACAATGAGTTCATGCAATTCATCAAGGAAGCGTTGTCTAACAACAACATATTAGTCGACAGTTTTTACTCAACAAAACGACTTATGCGAGGATTATGTCTACCTGTCAAGAAGATAGATTGTTGTGAAAATCTGTGTATGATTTATTGGGGAAATGACTCTGTGTTAACATCGTGCAAAATTTGTGGGCATTCTCAGTACATGACACAATGACGTAGTCGCGATAGGAACACAAAAACAAGGCCTTGCAAATAAATGTATTACTTTCCCTTCGGCCCTCGATTGCAACATTCGTTTGCTTCCGAATTAACATCTAGACATATGCGTTGGCACGGGGAACACATGTCCCCAAGCGATGTTATGCAACACTGTTCGGATTTGATGGCATGGCGTCATTTTAACGAAGTGAATAAAGAGTTCAGCGCGGAGATTCAAAATGTTCGTTTAGGGCTTTGCGTGGATGGTTTTCAACCATTTGGGTTAAATGGGAGGCCTTACTCTTCATGGCCCATGATTTTGACTCCACACAACCTTCCACCGTCGATGTGCATGAAAGAAAAATTTATGTTCTTGATGATTATTGTTCCCGGACCGACCAACCTTAGCTAGAAAATAGATGTATTCTTGCAACCGCTCGTGAGAGAGCTACAAGATTTATGGCACAATGGTTAATGACGTATGATGTTTCGAAAAAATCGAATTTCCAAATGCGAGTAGCTTTATTGTGGACAGTAAGCCACTTTCCCGCATATAGCATGTTGTCAGGTTGAAGCATACAAGGCAAAATGGTTTTTCCATACTGTATGGACGATAAGGAAGCATTTCAACTTCGCCAAGGTAGGAAAACTTCATGGTTCGACTGTCATCATCGATTTTTGCCTCAAAACTCTAATCTTAGGAAAGACAAAAAAGGGTTTCTGAGAGGGTAAAAAATAATAAATGACGAACCTCCACTGATATGATCTGGCGAAGACATTTTGATGGAAATCGAGGCCTTAGGATTAATGAAAGTGATGGAAATCGGCGCTGATGCGAAAAATGCAGAGATTGCTAAGGGTTTGGGATGGAGGAAACGAAGCATCTTCTGGGACTTGCCGTACTGGAAGACAAACTTGATCAGACACAACTTGGATGTAATGCACATAGAAAAAAATGTGTTCGACAACATATTCAACACTATTATGAGTGTGCAGGGAAAGACTAAAGAAAATGTGAAGTCAAGACAAGATGATCGAGAACTTTGTCATTGACCTTCTCTACATATGGATGAAGTGTCAAAGAAGAATCCGCTAGCATGCTACGCTCTTGATAACCCTAAGAAACAAAAATTATGCGAGTGGATCCGATCTTTGCATTTTCCTGACGGATATGCTTCTAATTTTGAGCGTTGCGTAGACCAAAAGGGCCAAAAATTGTTTGGAATGAAGAGTCACGATTGCCATGTTTTCATGCAAATACTAATTCCGATTGCATTTCGGAAACTTCTTCCAGATGTTGTTTGGGTCGCCATTAGCGAGCTTAGTCTATTTTTTTGATCACTGACAGCTAAAAGTGTAACCGTCTAGGATATGGCTCATTTAGAGTCCAAAATACCTCTAATAATTTGTAAACTGGAAAAAATATTTCCTCCAAGTTTCTTCGACTCAATGGAACACTTGCCAATCCACTTGCCTTATGAGGGTCGACTTGCTGGCCCAGTACAATTTTGCTGGATGTACCTGTTTGAGAGGTAATTTCGCTCATTCTTAATTACAAATTGACCCTTATGTCATTCGTCAATACCCAAACAATTGTTAATGATCAACACGAATTCCTTAGGTACCTTAAGCACTTGAAAAATAATGTGCGAAATAAAGCGAAGGTTGAAGGATCGATGTTCAATGCATATTCGGAGGAGGAAACAACCTCGTTTTGTTCTTATTATTTTGAAGACCACATTACCACCTTGCACAATCGAGGTCAACGCAATAGCGAGGATGGTGTCGGTCACAATCCTCATTTTGTCGGCGACTTCTCCATTTTTACTCACCCAGGACGTACCGTTGGTACCAGAAAAGAAAGATTACTAACGGAACAAGAGTACGATGCTGCTCACACTTACATCTTACTCAATTGTCCTGAAGTCGCGCCATATATCTCGTAAGTCACTCAAACAAGTCAATTTCTTGATTATGCTCTTACTTTAACATATTTGGTATTTTTTCTTCTAACGAATGAGTATGAAACATAGCATCTTCATCGACGAATTGCATATGCCGGACGGGGAAGAGACGGACGTCGATTATAATATCGAGAAAAATTTCGCTTAGTGGTTTCAAACATATGTAATGTTAAGTTATGTTATCGTGAAAGCTTATCTTTTATCTCATAACGTTGTCATCTAATCGTTGTGTGTTTCTAAGCAAGCACGACATAACATCACGATGATACACTTCGTCATCTTGCAATCGGTCCTATACGATCTTGTGTCGTATACCCGGGATATGTTGTTAATGGATATAAATTTCACACCATGGTGTATGGTGCTAATAGAATGACACATAATAGCGGGGTTTGTGTGAAAGGCACCAACTATGCTGATGTCTCCCATGATTTCTACGGAAGACTACAAGAGGTTATCCAGATTGAATATAGTGGCTTTAAGCGCACTGTGTTGTTCAAATGTGAATGGTTTGACCCCACATAGCCTGCGGGGGTAAGGACCCACCCTTCACTTAAGTTGGTCGAGGTTCATAGAACTCGACGATATAACAAATACGAGCCTGTCGTTTTGGCAATGCAAGCTTGTCAGGTCTTCTATCTTCTATACCCTGCTATGAAGCATGAACGAAAAGAGTGGTTAGTTGTTTGTTGTTGTCAGCCAAAGTTCGCCAATGAGGGAACCGTTGTCGAAGATGACATTGTTTGTTCGACAGATACGACATTCCAAGCAAATGAACCAACCACGTATGTTTTCACTGACCCGATAAATGATATTGGATTGATAGTGAATCCAACGAGTTCCAACATGATCAGTGTACCAGAGGATAGTGACGATGACAAGGAAGATCAGGTGTCGGATTCTAATAGTGAAAGTGAATTTGAAACAAACAATAGCGACTGATGTATGTTTATTTACTTGTATTTTGATGTTAGTGACATTTGTTTATTTACTTGTATTTAGACGTTTACGTCAATTCTTTTCTAACTCAAATTATTTACGATTGTACATGATATATTTTAGCAGGCATGACACGGAGACCCCCAGACAGGATTTCGACAGATGCTTACCTTGAGGGTCAGCATTCGATAGGAGGAGGAAGAGGACGCGCTCCCGCAGCGCGAGGTAGAGGACCATCGAGAGGTCGAGGCCCATCCGGAAGGGGTCGAGCTGCATCAGGATATAGAGGATCACTACGAGGAGGTCGGACGGGACCTATCGTTTCTGGTACACGGCCGTCCGATCGAGGTCTCGACGCTATTTCACCGTCGTCGTCGACGAGGCCGATTTTGACGAGACATTCTCCCATGATTTCGCCGACGGGCCCGTCATCATCCAATCACGCCCCATCATCACATTCTAATCATTTTGGTAGTTCATCCCGACATGGCACTCCATCGCCTACTATATATACTCCACCTTCCACTGCATCACCTACACCATTTGGCGGGTCCCACGAGGTCGTAGGAGCCCCCGATTGAGCGCCTCTTAAGCATAATAGAGCTCCCCCGCGGCCTCCTTAGCAGCCCCTTCGCCAGCTTCCTCGGCATCACCTCAAGAGGGAGGAGGAGTCATGCCCCATATTGTTAGATTTCCCATTATTATTGAGTCTGTTGGGTAAGTTATAATTCCGTTACAAATGACTAATTAGAAGTAGAGCAAGAAGAACATTTGACTTACTTCATCAAGTTGAAAATGAACAGGGAAAACTGTTGGGTTTTACATCCTTCAGAAGTCTGTGCTCGGAGGATGACTAAAATTTTCAAGCGGGGGATGATTACTAAGGGAACTCCACCTATGTTGTACACTATGTGCGCTACATAGCCGGTCCCAAGTCCGGATAATGGAGGAGGACTCTGACGCCCATTTTTTTCATACAGAAAAATGGGTAAGGGAGGTCCCAAACTCACTTTTCATACCCGAAAAGTGGGGGAGGGAGGTCACAAGCTCATTTTCCATTCTTAGAAAATGGAGGAGGGTTGCGATAGGTTGATAGCCAGCGTAAAACTTTTGTCACTTTTCATGAAATGGATCAAATATATATAAACGTTGGGGCGTTCCCACCTAGCGACGCGCTGCATCGGAGCCCGGGTGTAGTGAGAAATGAGTAAGGGTGTGTTTCACATCGCCGCCTGGGTGTGAAGAAAAATGAGCAAGGGTTCCCACACATAGGACGTGTGTGGGTAAAGAAGCTAGTCCCTTCACATCGTCGCCCGGATGTGAAGAAAAATGAGCAAGAGTTCCCACACAAAGGACATGTGTGGGTAAAGAAGCTAGTTCAAAACAAATACGAAAACAAAAACAAAATCATATATACGGACACTAGATCGTTTATACAAAATAGAAATAGAAAAGAAAAACAAATACAAAGGGGAGAAAAAATTCGTTTAGGAACATGGAACATATGAACACTTACGGGTAAGTCAATAGAACTAGTAGATACCATGATTAGAAGGAGAGTCAATATTGCTTGCCTCCAAGAGACAAAATGGGTAGGAGAAAAGAGTTGAGAAATAGGAAGCACAGGGTTTAAATTGTGGTACACTAGGTATAGATAGAAAATGCAATGGAGTAGGAATTGTGGTGGATAATGATTATAAGGATAAGGTCGTAGAGGTTAAAAGAATGGGGGATAGATTGATTTTAGTTAAATTAATTATTGGAGACAAAAAAATTAACATACTAAGCACCTATGCACCACAAGTAGGATTAAGCGAGAGCATCAAACGCAAGTTTTGGGACGATATGGATGAATTTATGCAAAGTATACCATTAGATGAAAAGGTTTTTATTGGAGGAGATTTAAATGGGCATGTCGGGGCAAGTAACGATGGGTTTGAAAGAGTTCATGGAGATTTTTGTTACGGTAATAGAAATGAAGAAGGAGAATCAATCTTAGAATTTGCTTCAGCATACGATCTTGTCTTAGCAAATACTAGTTTTAGGAAGAGGGAGTCGCATATAATTACTTTTAGTAGTGGTCATAACAAGAGTCAAATAGATTTTCTTTTAACAAGAAAAATAGATAGAAAAATATGTAGAGACTGTAAAGTAATACCTGGTGAAGCACTTACTACCCAACATAAGTTAGTAGTACTTGATATTAAGCTAACGCGACGACATAATATGAATAAAAGAGTTAGCGACCCTAGAATAAAGTGGTGGAACCTAAAACATTGTAAACAAGTAGAGTTTAGAGAAAAACTACTAAAGAAAATGTTTGGAATCTTGACTTAGATGCTAATACAATGTGGCTAGAAATGAGTAGTTGCAAAAGGAGAGTGAGATCAAACGTATTAGGTATATCTAAAGGCTTGGGACCACCAAAGAAGGAAACATGGTGGTGGAACGAGGATGTCCAACGAGCAATTAAGACTAAAAGAGATATATACATATATATATATATAGGAAAATAACTAAGTGTCAAGATGAAGATGTGTACAATCAATATAGAGAAGCTAGAAAACAAGCTAAAAAAGTAGTTAGTCAAGCTAAAACAAATTTCATGGAAGATCTTTATACAAGGTTAGGTAATAGAGATGGCGAAAAATATAAATATAGGCTAGCCAAATTAAGAGATAAAAAGAAACAAGACCTAAGTCATGTAAGATGTATTAAGGACGAAAATCAAAATATTTTAACGCGCGAAGAGGATATTAAGGAGAGATGGAAAAGTTACTTCGATAGTTTATTTAATGATGACCAAGTTGATACTATCATAGATGAAAACCCACACCAAGAAAGAAATGTAAACTATACACGCAATATTAGAATTGTAGAAGTTAAAGAGACATTGAAAAGAATGAAAATAGGAAAACATGTGGCCCAGATGAAATACCCATAGAGGCTTGGAAATGTTTATGATAAATTGGATTGACATGGTTAACAAAACTTTTCAATAAAATTTTAAAATCAAAACAGATGCCACTGGATTGGAGAAGAAGCACGCTTGTGCCAATCTTCAAAAACAAAGGAGACATTCAAAATTGCTCAAACTATCAAGGAATTAAGCTTATGAGTCACACTATAAAACTTTGGGAGAGGATAATTGATAATAGGCTAAGAGGAGAAACAACAATATCGAGAACCAATTTGGTTTCATGCTTGGGAGGTCAACTATGGAGGCGGTTTTCCTTGTAAGACGATTGTTAGAAAAATATAGAGAAAAGAAAAAAGATCTTCATATGGTATTCGTAGATTTAGAAAAAGCATATGATAGGGTCCCTAGAGATGTTCTTTGGTGGGTTATAGAAAGAAAAAGAGTGCATGCTAGATACATAGACACTATTAAGGATATGTATGATGGAGTAGGAACGAGTATAAAAACATTTGGAGGAGCTACAAAAGAATTTCCCATTACGATAGGACTACATCAAGGATCGGCTTTAAGCTCATATCTATTTAATTTAGTTATGGATGAACTAACTAGACATATTCAAGAGGATATATCATGGTGTATGCTATTTGCAGATGATATTGTCTTAGTGGATGAAACTAAAGATGGAGTGAATAGGAAATTAGAACTCTTGAGGAATACATTAGAATCTAAATGCTTTAAGTTGAGTAGGACGAAAATCGAATACATGCACTATGTGAGTTTAGAAACACTAGACATCGAGATGACGGAGTGGTAAAATTAAGGGAAGTAGAAGTTCCTAAGGTAAACTACTTTAGATACCTAGGATCAATCATACAAAATGGTGGTAACATTGAGAATGATGTCACACATAGAATTCAAGCTGGATGGAAGAAATGGCGGAGTGCAACATGGGTGATTTGTGATCAAAATGTTCCTACTAAGTTAAAAGGAAAATTTTATAGGACTCAGTAATTAGGCCACTATGCTCTATGGAAGTGAATGTTGGGCGGTAAAGCAACAACAATTACATAAAATGAACATAGCGGAAATGAGGATGATTAGGTGGATGTGTGGTAAAACTCGTAAAGATAGAATAAGAAATATAAAAATTCAAAGACAAGTAGGAGTAGCACCAATTGATACAAAGATTAGGGAAGGGCGGTTGCGGTGGTTTGGTCACTCGCAAAGACGGCCTACAAATGCCCCAACTAGAAAACTTGACTCAATAGAAATTGTAGAAATTCGACGAGGTAGGGGCAGACCAAAGTTAAAATGGGATGCATTAATTATGAGGGATTTGAATTTGAAAAGCTCACCATCAATTGCACTTAATCGAGCACAATGGAAAAGTTTGATCCATGTAGCCGACCCCAGTTAATTTGGGACTGAGGCTATGTTGTTGTTGTTGTGGATGATTACTGAGGGGTACTGTTGGAAGTCATTACTCGATCATCAAAAGGATATATATTGGGAGAGATGGAAAGTAAGTAAATGACACTAAACGATTGAATAAATGATTAAATATATTATTTGTATGAAAAATTAATAATTAACTATATTCATCTTTTTCAGCCATACTTACGATGGGACCCATCGATTGATGAGGCAATCGTAAGAGCTGCCTAGGATTCAAAGGCGCGTGTGAGGTATGGCGCGTTGATGCACGAGCTCTGCGCCCTTGACGTGAGGCCGGACTTTGTCATTAATGAGGCATGGAATAGATATCGTGAGTATTGGGCGTCCGCAGATTTCAAGGCTAGGTCTGAGAAGGCTTCACATAACATAAAAAGTGAAAAGGGCGGCCCTGGTACAGGCCCTTCGAAGCACACTGGTGGCACACGGTCTTTTCGGACTTATGAAGATGTATTAGTAAGTGTCATTGTTATTTGATGTTTCCTTAAAACTTATAAGTTTGTCGCGACTAATATGTTGTAAACTTTGATCTTTTGTGTGTATGTGTAGGCTCTGGATAGGGATGAAGATGATGAGGTTACTCCTAATGATGTCTTCCTTCATGTTCATACGAAAGATCATGATGGAGTGACATTCATTGATAACAGATCAGCACGGTTTCATGTAAGTGTCTTGTTAATATAAAATTTATAATTACTTATAAATAAATGATATGATTATACTTGCTTCTTAATTAGCTATTAATTACTTGCTTCCTTTTTTACATGAATTTTGTTATTGACCATGTTCTTGTCTGATGTTCCTATCACAGCTTTATGGACCATGCATGTTCTTGGTGATTTTTTTTGAAAGATATTTAAGGTATCTTGACATAGTGCTTTTGTTTCCTAGGATTAGAGCGAAGTGAAGCAAACTTTAACAAAATCATCAACATTAAGTGGGGATCAAGAAAATCTCATTCATAGCTAAATATGTGTGTTTGATTGTATGCTTTTGTCGCATAGGATTAAAACAACGGATTTGTAAACATTAGATTATAGTAAACAAACGGATATATTTGTCGCATAAGACACTTAATCTTTATTTTTTCATTGTAGTAAACAAACACGACCAACTTAAGCTTAATTTAATGTTTTTTCATGCAAATCCTTTCTTCTACAAAGGCTTGTGTTCTATCTCTTCCACTTATATCATATTTGTAGGTGCAACTTAGCTTAGAGTACTACTTATGAGAAGCTCATCTCTTTGCAAATGATTCTCATTAGAAGTTGTGACAATTGAATAATTTACATGCATATATAAATCTCATTATAGGACCCTCATATACTCGATCTATTAAATGAAGCTATCTACTACATTTTTCCATATCACACCCTCTTGTGTATTAAAAATGCTTTCAAAGCTCTTCACTTCATGATGATATTTAAATGTTGAAAAATCTCCAAACCTTCTTCCATTTGCATTCTCACTATCCACCCTAGTAAGAGAAAAATAACCCTTGTAAGTCCTTTTTGGCATTCTCAATTTCAAATATCTTAATGTGCACATGATTGAAGGGAAGATATCCAATAATCAAATAAGTTTGGGGGTTTTTGTATTAGTCTATCGCATGACTTAAATCATTTACAAATGATTGTTTTTATCAATGATGTTTTATCGATAAACTTCATATGAATTTCAAACGCTCGATTTATAAACAACTTTTTTCGATGAATTTTCCCTTATTAGATAGATAAGGGAGAGAAAGAAAAATCATTTTTCAATCTCTCTAGGGGCTAGCACTCCAAATTGTGGTCATCCAACCTATTGTGGATTTCTGATAGAGGACGTGCACTTGAACGTCTTGAAAATCGAACAATCAAAAGGAAATAATGGAATAAGGTATAAATTACTTTCGTAGATTTAGTTTAATGGAACTTATTTTTGATCCTGTTGGGTTTTCAAATTTTGTTTTGAATTTCCCGCTGCATATGAACCGCAAAAACCCAACAATTACTACAATCGAGCTATTATACTTGCGGTCATGACCAAGTTGTTAGCGCCGTTGCAAGGGATAGGTAGCCATATTAACATAGTTAGTTTATAAAATTGTTAAGTTTTATTTGAAGTAATTTACTTTCTAGTTCATATAAGAAAAAAATAAAAATAAATAAAAGGTTTAAGTTTTATGTTTGACAATATGCACTTGATTTTTTGTGTTTTCTTTTGAGGGAGAATTAGTACATGTGTAGTAAAGGAGATAAGGACTTAATGCCTTAGGACCCTGAGATTGACCGAACCAACAAAGGAAATAAAAAGAAATTAATCAAGATGGTGGAGGCTCAAGCACAAAACCAACAACAGGGCCGAATGAATGACAAACCCGAAAGTGATCTGGTAGTGTAGGACAGAGTGCGGGGACAGAGATGTTTTCGTGACTACTTCAAGCTAGAAGTTCAAGAGACTTAAAATGGAGTTATGAAACTTCCAGCCAACACCACCGAGTTTGAACTGAGACAGTCTCTAATCCACATAGTGCAAAATAGCTTGTTCAATGGGCTAGCGAATGAAGATCCAGTTGCACATGTAAAGAATTTCTTAGAGAAGTGCGACACCGTGCATATTATAGGAGTTACAAAGGAAGTGATCAGGATGAGACTTTTCACATTCTCATTCGGTGAAAAAGCCAAATCCTAGTTCTAAGGACTAAACTTAGGGAATATGACTTCATGGGTGGCAATCAATGAAAGGATTCTTGACCAGCTTCTTTCCCTCCGTGAAGGTCGGTGAAAGGAAATTGGAAATCAATCAATTCAAGTAGAAAGATGTCGAGTCTTTTAGCAAGGCTTGGGGAAGATTCAAGGAGATGCTTTGAGGAGATGTCCATGACATGAATATGTGAAATGGGCACGACTAAATATTTTCTACTATGGGATGAATCACACCAACAAAATACTAGTAGATGTCATAGCGGTGGTTCTCTACTAACTAAGGATTAGGATGGAGTATTTGATCTCCTAGATCTTATGTCTCAAAATTCTAGAGCCGATACTGTTCCACGTAAGGAAACCAACAGGTGTATATAAGATTGATTCGCAAGCTGCAATCGTGACACAATTTTCCATCCTGAACAGTTAAATGGCAAACTTCAAATGGGACAACAAAGTCTACAAGTGCAAGCTATACAACAACCCATAAATCACCAAGCCCTAGTGGTTAATCAAATGGACATGAAACAAGGAATGGAGTTTAAGGAGATCAATATCATGAACAACCAGAGCTATGGAAACAACTTCAGGCTGAGAGGAATGGCTCCTCAATTTTTTTTATCAAGGATACAATAATAGCCCTAACTTCTCATTTGGGAATCCTAATAACACAATGAAGTTACCTCCAGGCTTCGATCAAGAAGTATAACAAGGAAAGTAAGGGCAAAGCGAAGAGATGATTTTATCGAAGTCAATCGAGAAGTTCATGCATGCCATCGACATGAGAAAAGGGAACACCATGAGAAGCATGAAAAAGAGATGGAAAATGTAAAGCAAGCTATGAAGAGGATGGATGACGAGAGATCACAATCCATCAAGATCTTGGAGAGACTGATTGGTAAGCTGGCCATTGCTTTAAATTCAAGGAAGGAAGAGCAAAGTCCAAGTAACACAAGCATTAATCTTATGGACAACACACATGCAGTCCTATTAAAAAGTAGAAAAACAACGAATGATCTAGTGCAACCAAAGGATAGAGAATACTACACAAAGAAGCAAATTGATGAGCAAAACCAAAGGGATGCAAAACACTTTAAAAGTGACATAGGTATCCAAAAGGAAGTTGCAACAACAGCATAATCAGAATTGGCTCAAAGGAAGGTAGGAGGAGATAAACAAAAAAATATGGTAGCAAGGAAAGTAACATTTCATGACAATCCACCATTAATAAATCTACCTCTACCTTATCCTTAGGGATAGAAAAAAATAGAAAAATCAAGAACAGTTCAAGAAGTTTGTGGAGATATTTATGAAGTTACGTATAAACATCTTATTCGCAGATGCACTAGAACAGAGGCCAAATTATACAGAAATTTTAAAAGATATAATGGCAAGAAAGGTGCTACTGCAAGATTATGAAACATTAAATTTGACAAAAGAATGCAATGCTACTTTACAAAGAAAGTCTGCAAAAGTTGATGCACCTAGGAAGTTTTTCCATTTTATGTACTGTATGAGTACACTTGTTTGATAATGTGTTATGTGGTTTGGAAGCAAGCATAAATTTGATGCCCTTATCAGTTTTTAGGAAGTTAGGTTTGGGAGAAGTGAAGTCGACCAACATGACTTTGGGATTAGCAGATCAATCAATGACTTATCCTAAAGGAGTGATTGAAGATGTATAGGTAAAAATAGATAAGTTCATTTTTCGCATTGTCTTTGTAGTACTAGATATGAAAGAAGATTCGAGGGTAAGGGATACCTTTTCTAGCAACTACAAGAGCATTGATAGATGTTTAAGAGGGGAAACTAAGGTTAGGAGTAAATAATGAGGAAATTATATTCAACATTTAAAAGACCTTGAAATTTCCAAGTGAGGGAGAGCACTGTAAACGTATCGAAATTAGAGATATAGTTTATGATCGTGTTTTTGAGAAGCGTAAAGAATATACACCAGATGAACCGCTAGAGCATTGTCTAGTTTAAAGTATAACAACAAGTTCTTCGGTTAAGGGTGAACTGCAGGAAGTCGTAAATGCTTTATCCCCTATAGGACTCCCAAAGTTTCATAATGGTTTTGTTAAACTTGAAACGGAAGTGGAAAGTGTAGTAATGGAACCAACAGTGGAATTAAAGCCTTTGCCAAAGCATTTGAGATACACATACTTAGGAGAAAATTTAATACATCATGTTATTATTTTGACAGCTTTGACAGAATTGGAAGATGACAAATTGCTTCAAGTTTTAAGAGAGCATAAGTTAGCATTGGGGTGGACAATCAAAGATTTAAAAGGAATCAATCCAATTGTCTGCATTCATAAGATTTTAATGGAACAAAATCATAAACAATCAATTGAAGCTCAGTGGCAGTTAAACTCAGTAATTAAAGAAGTGGTAAAGAAAGTGATTTTGAAATGGCTGAACACCGAAATCAACTATGCTACTTCAAATAGTTCTTGGGTTTCACTAGCACATGTGGTACTAAAGAAAGGAGGAATAACAATTATTCAAACTAAAAATGGAGAGACCTTAATCACTATAATAGTAAATGGTTTTAGAGTTTGCATTGATTGCCAAAATTTAAATAAAGCTACAAGAAAGGATCATTTTCCTTTACCGTTCATTGATCAAATGTTGGATAGGTTAGCAGGATATGAATACTACTATTTCTTAGATGGGTATTCATGATGTAACCAAATTTCTATAGCACCAGAAGATCAAGATAAAATGACATTTACTTATCTGTTTGGAACGTTTGCATTTAGACGGATGCCATTTGGATAATGCAACGCACCAGCAACATTTAAGAGATGTATGTTGCCTATTTTTTGATATGATGGAGGATATCATGGAGTCTTTATTTGGAGCATATTTCGACTTATGTTTACAAAACTTGGCCTTGGTACTGAAAAGATGTCAGATACAAATCTAGTACTTAATTTGGAAAAATGTCACTTCATGGTTCGAGAAGGAATTGTTTTGGGACATAAAGTCTCTGCTCAAGGATTAAAGGTTGATAGAGCAAAATAGCGCCAATTGAGAAACTTCATATACCTTGAAACATCAAAAATATAAGGAGCTTTTTAAGACATGCGAGTTCCTACGAAGGTTTAAAAAAGGTTTTTCAAAAATCACTAAACCAATGTGCATGTTGTTGGAAAATGATGTTCCATTTGAAATGAATCGACATGTGTCATAGCATTTAAGACCTTGAAAGTAGCTTTGATTTTAGCACCAATAGTGGTAGTACCAGTTGGGAGTTTAACTTTGAAATAGTGTGTGAAGCAAGTGATCATGCGGTAGGAGCAATGTTAGGCCAGCGAAGAGATAGAACATTTAGAGCTATATACTACAACATAAAAGGAGCTATTAGTGGTGGTGTTAGCATGTGACAAGTTTAAAGCCTACATAGTGGGATCATAAGTCATCAGTATACATTGACCATGCACCAGTGTCATTATTTGTTTGCAAAGAAGGATGCAAAATCAAGGTTGATTAGATAGGTGTTATTATTGCAAAAATTTGACTTGAAAATCAAAGGTAAGAAAGGAAGTGCAACATTGGTTACGGACCATCTATCAAGGTTACCTCATAAAAAAGGTGGCACATGGAAGCCAGTAAATGAAGTATTTGTTAATGAGAAATTATTTCAAACATCTAAAGTAATGGAGTATCTTGACTTAGAGTCGGACTAAACGAGCAAAAAAGCGTCGGACTAATGACGCTAAACTAAGCGCTACTAGGAGGCAGTCCAGGGGTTTTTTATTTCAAGTTTTAAAATTTTAGTCAATTAGTTATTTAGTTATGTTAGTTAGAACAATCCAAAAGTTTTAGTAAATTTCTAACTTTTGAAAAATTTTGTGCTAAAAGAGACCATTTACCGAGTGAATTATGAAATCCAAGAATTTAATAAACTTGATTAGGCGACTAATTAAGTATTTTTGGATTTAATTTGAAGTTTAAGTATCCGAGGTGGGACCCGCAAATTGGGATAAGTGGTAGTGTAAAATGAGAATGAAGTTGATGCAAGACCTTACCTCGAGTATTATGTCGGTTGGCGGTGGTTGAGGTTAAGATTTGGTCAAAATTAGTGTAAGTTTGGTTTACTATTGCTAGAGAATTGGTCCATAAAGGTTCAGTATATGGTGGATAAAGTTATGATTTTTAGGGTTTTGGTGTGACAAAAACCAATGTTATGGACGTTTTATGAAATGAATTATTTCGTCAAGAGTTTGGATCAATTTGGTGAAAAATTGAATTGAAAATGAGCACTGGAAGTTAAAGCACGTCAAAATGGGGATTTTAGAGATTAATAAATAAAAAGAAATTAAGCTGTTGACAAGCAGCTGAGGGTTTATATATAAATATATCACAAAAAACCAAATGAAATATATTTCATTACGAATGTTCAACATAACATTTCATTTCTTCGATCCTTAAACCCTCTCCGCTCTTTTCGCTTCGCGATCTCCCGATATTCAATTTTGGCCCTGTTCCTTTCTGCAAAACAGTAGAGCGTCGTTAGACGGTCATTTCAAGCCAAGTTTTTCGCGATAGAGAGGAGGTATTCGTCTCGGGAATTGGTAAATTTCCAATTCATGGCATTTTTCCTTTATTCAATTTGAATTCTCGCGATTTTTCAATTTCTTTTACGGGTCTTTGATAGAAATTGGTAGGGATTGTTGTGAACTGATGTATTAAGTTGATATGCGTCAATTTGGAATAGATCCCACCAATGTAGGTTAGGGTTTTTATGAATCGAACTAATGTGATTCAGTTGATAACTATTTTGAAGAGGTTTTTATAGCGAGTTATTGATTTACATTGGGTTTCGAATGAGTTTATTATTTTTTATCGAATTTGACTCCACGGGTTATGGAAATTTTTTAATGTTGGTATCAAGTGGTTTCATTGTGTTTGTTGTTGATTTTTGAGGATTTAATTGCAAAAATATCGTATTGGAGAAGTGTTTCAGTTCAAAATAAATAAAGTTCACCTAGTTGATAGGCCATATTGAAAAATTCATAACTTCTCCATCGGTGATCCAACTTGAGTGTTCTTAGAGTCTATGGAAAGTAGGATATGAGTACTACAAGTTCCTTTTAGGTTATCATGGCAAATATTGGGTTTTCAAGGTTAAAAAGTTACCCCAAGTTGGCTAGTTGAAAGCCAGTTGAAACTGTTATATAAATTAATATTTTTAGAAACTGTTCTCAACCATACTTTAGCTGCAGTTTTCATTGGGTTTCGTGATTTAGTTTTGCTTGAAGCTTGACCCATAATATAATTAGGTATGCAGGGAAGCTATTGGAATCCTTTTCAAAGTGATATGACGTTTCAGGAACCCCAAAAACTAAGCTCAAAGTTTGTTGGTTGTAAGTAAACCCTACAGTGGTCATTACTATTTATGGAATTTATCTTTGTACCTACACTTGTGATTAGTCTGCATCGCATTTCGCATCATTCTCGATCATGCATTCATGTCATTCCGGATGATGGTTTGTTAGTGTTACGGCTCATGAGTTGGACTCGGGGCTAGGTTTCCTTACAAGATAGACTAGAACACGAAAGTCCCAAGGCATGCAAGTTTTTTGGCGAGCATGCATTGATGAAAAGGGATGTGGTTGGAGTGTGGTCGGCTATTTCCCTCAGTTAGTAGTAGTCATACTTAGCATTTATTTCCCTAAGTTTAGTAATAGATGTAGATGACTGAGCTGACGCGTTTGGCTCAGAAATCCATTCCGACACATTGCCTTTGCATTTCATGAGCTCCTTGTATCGTTTCTATACTATATTTGGAAGTCGACATTTGAGTATTATTGGGAAACATGAACAAAGGGATTCACATTGTTATTTATATTTCTTGTTATACGAAAATGCAATTACTTGTCTCCATGTATTCAGACTAACATTTGCAGGAGTACAGAGCAGTGTAGGAGTTTACTTGTCTAACATATTCGAGTTGTTTTTGTTGACGTCAAATTTTTAGTGAAGACAAGAATTGATAAGACTCAATTATTATGGTGATTGTTTCTCAATTTAAAAGGTTAATTCTTGTTGTATATTGTTATTATATATCACTTTGGTCCTCGGGGTGAGTGTAGGGTGTGAAACACTCTCATATAGGTATGAGAGCTTTACAAATCAATCTTAGGAAGTCTTTGAAAATATTTTATGGTTTCCTTGGATGTTAATTTGGTTCATGAAGTAGTATAAGTTTAGTTTAAAATTTGTACAGTTGTAAATAAGGATTTCATCTTGGAAGTTAGTTTTGATGATTCAAATTTGATATATATATTTTGTGAACTGGAGGGAGTTGTGAGTCCTTCTAGGCCTTTCCCAAATTCTACTGTCTATTAGGTGATTTTTCTAGCATGCCACTTTCAGGGGAGGTGCTTCCGAAATTCTTAGAAAATACGGGGAACAATCCGTATGATTTTCTAATTTGATCCAATTAAACAAATCATAAATTGAGTTTCATTAAGGATAAAGTTTTAGTTTTTGAGCATTTTAAAGATTTAAATAAATTAAGAATCAAGGTAAGTTAAGGATCTAAAAGATGATTGTATGGTTTAAATGCTTAATTAGGGTAATTAAGGATAAGTTAGGCTTAATGAGATAAGCCCTGACATGAATTTTCATCGAAATAGAGAAATCTCAACATATGCAACATATTCATAAAGGATCAAGGAGTTAGATGGATTTTTTGTCACTTTCTCTTAAGTTTTATTTTTATGCATTATTATATCTTGTGTTATTATATGTTTGGTCGTTAGTGATTTTATGTTTCGGGCTTATTTTTAAACCTTAAGGGCAAGGTTTAGTTTCGGTTTAGGGGCATCAACACTACAATATGTGAAGTGGTAAGAAAGGATGAAATAAAGATAAACAATGCAGGTATGGTCGTAAAATTTTATTTTTGAAGCAGTTAAAGAGGAAAGCATTGTAGTGTATTCGATTTCATTTTGCTATTTAAATGTGTTTAAATAGTGTATATTAGGTTATCTACTAGTCACTGAGGGCACATGCTCCACATTTGAGACAAAGATATTATTTTTTTAGTAGTATATTGATATAAAATTAAACCTTTCCCTCCTCCTTTTTCGGGCTCGGGACCGACAATTAATGTTACCTTCCATTGGTGGAGTTAAAAAAGGGGGGGTTAGTAGTGGTAAGCAAAAATTTCTTAATGCAAACGTTTTATTCAAATGTATCCCAATAGTAAAGTTTAATGATTCAATGTGAATGTCTATAGATTAGGATACATTTGTTTAAAAAGTATAAATACTAAGATATATTTACCTACCACATATACAATATAAAAAAAAGATAATAAAAAATGCAACGAAATAAATGCAACAAAAAAAAAGCACAATCATGAAAGTAGAGTAGGTGAAGAATGTAACACCTAGTACTAATTTAACAAAAGCTAGATCTACTAATTTGAAGGATGTCTTTATAAACTATATTCCTAGTGTGTGTGCCTATGGTTCTATTTAGTTTTCCATTTTTCTACTAAAATTTTAGTTGAATTTGTTGATACTCCTAAAAATAAAGCCACACACAATTGACCATGTCTAAAAACATGTTAGAGTAAGTATATGATAACGTTACGAATCCTTTGGCCTTGTGATTTTTTTTATTGTCAAAGCAAATGAAAATTTTATAAGAAATTGTTTGCGTATTAGAGTAAAAAGTAATTTTATATTCTCAGATGGTTTAAGTGGTATTCGTGGTATAAACACTCGAGTACCCGAAAACTAACCACTTGCAATCATGGCGTCAATTACATTTCTATTGAACGCTTTACATATTAAATGCATGCCATTAAATAATCCTACATTTGGATCTAAGTTTCATCGAAGCATTATCAATGATCCTACTTTTAGAGTTAATTTATGAGGTGGTAAACCCTCGGGAGCTATTGAGTTTAAATACACTTGTTGGTATAAATGCAATGTGTCCTCTTCAACACTATCAAAAGAATAATAAGTTGTTCGCTCTCCTAGAAACATGTTTATTACTTCATAATTAATTTCATATACAACTTCATTTATTTGTGTTAAGACTGCACTATTAATAATCCTATCCTCTATGACATTAATATCAATTTTGAAAGAGTGATATGGTGACATTATCGAGTTACGTATCAATTGTAGACCACTTTAAGGTATTACTAATTCATTTGGTAAGCTAATCATGTCATCAATAATAAAAGTCTCTTCTCCATTGCCTATACTTAAAAGGAAGTCTAAAAAATTTTGATCAATCTTTGAACGCATATTTTCTTTAAGATGTATTTTTTTCTACTAAATGCCAAAATGAGGATTTAACTATCGAAACGTCTATAGTCTTAGCTCTAGTACCGTGAGTAACAAGAAGAAGTACTTGATGAAAATCTCCACCAAAAATCATAAATTTACCTCCAAATAAACTATTAACCCCTATAATATTATTTAATGTCATATCTAAAGCCTTAAATTCGTGTATATGTGCAACTGTAACGTCATCTAAAATAATAATTGTAGATTGGTGTAATAGCACAGCGAGATATGATTGCTTACTAATATAACATGTCGATGTTGAATCTAAGGAAATCAGTATTTTGAATTTTGAGTGTGTAGTATGACCTCCTCGTAAACCAATAGCAACTATTCTTGATGTTGCAGTTACAATTGTTATATGTCTCATATCTTGTAAGTAAGCTAAAATTTCACTATATAAAAATGTTTTGCCGATACCCCCAGGTTCGTCAATAAAAAACATCGTCTTTTCCCTGGTGTCTACACACTTAATGATTCTTTGAAAAACATTTTGTTGCTCTACATTTAATTTTGTAAGAGAATTCAAATTGTTGGGTGAAATTGAAATTAACATTTCATCAGTATTTAGATTTGACAAATTACTATGAGACGTAGATATAGATGGTTGGGGAAGGTCATCATCGGACAACCTTTTATTATATTGTCTTAAAATCTTAAGCAAATCTATTAGGCAACGATCTATTTGGATGGAGATTTCTACATTTGAATTAATGTAACCAACATGTATAATCTTCTATCAAATACAAATAAAACTCTTCCTATAATTCACGTAATCTATGGGGACACTACCACATAGAAAAAGATTAGCCTCTATTAGAGTAATTTAGCATTGAGTTTGAGTATTAAAGAGTTTTTATGGGAGAAACATTGAAGAACCCACGTTTGGAATCAATATTTGGTTTCGTTGATTAATCCAAGGTAATATTTATATTCTTATCTGACTTGTAATGATTTACATTTTGATTTGTGATATGTGTGTTTCAATGATGTGTAAGTAGTTTATTTATCATGGGGATCAATTGATCCTATGGTATGAATGTCGTGCTTTGAATAAGAATAAAAAGTGATAGTAAAAAAAGCAATAGTTAGAATTTGTATTGATTCTGAGTGTAATGCTTTAGACATCTTAATCATGTGTCTAACGAACTTAGGATTTAGGAGGTATCATAGCCATGAAGCTTCTAATCTAGACATGAATGGTACAATCTTAAAATACACACATCGATAGATAGCTGTTGATTAGGAAGGCGTGGATAGTAAACTTAGTTGGTTATGAATCCAATGAATTAAGACTTAAAGCAATGTGGATCTTACATTATTCACACCGATAGGTGGAGTTCTGGTTTGCACATTAGAATCTTCTTAGTGATGACAGTGGGTTAAAGTGGATTTGAAGGAAATTTGTCTATTCTTATTGGCATTACACAAAACATATTGATAAACATGAATACAAAGCATAATATTAAATTATCTAGGTGAAGTTGTGAACTAATATATCCTTAATATAAGAAGTCAACTAAAGTTTATAGTGATTTGTTAGAGTACGAAACCAATTAAAAGTGAATCTCTTAGCAATAATTCAAGTTAAGTAGCTAGGTAATATACAACTAGTGCAAAAAGCTTTCCTTAAGGATGATATCCGTGATCAACATAAGTTGATTGCACTAATACTATAAGCGAGCTGTTATAATTGCGACACGCACATCAAGTTTTTTGGAACCAAATTAATCGCATTTGGAAGCCATTAAATTTACTTAGTTAGTTTGAGTAGTTGCTAAGTTTTATTTTCATACTTTACTTTTAAGTTCGAAAAAAAAAAAAATATAGGCTTAAGTTTTAAGTTTGACTTCACACTTGACCTTTATGTGTTTTCTTTTCATAGATATTTAGTGCATGCATAGCAAGGGAAATAAATACCTAGTGTCTTACGATTAGGAGATTGAGAGAACAAGGAAGGGAAAGAAAAAGAAATAAGTCAAGTTTGGATGAGGAGCAAGCTAAAAACCAATAGCGAGGGCGCGAGAATAACCAACCCATTTGGTGAGCTAGTAGTGCCGAAAAGAGCGCGGCGAAAGAGATACCTTCGTGACTACATCAAGGCTAGAAGTTTAGGAGACATACGACGAGTGATGAGGCTTCCACCAACATCGGCGAGTTTGAGCCGAGACCGTCTCGATAAATATGGTGCAAAATAGTCTATTCGGTGGGCTATCCAACGAATATCCACTTGCACATGTTGAGAACTTTTTGGAGAAGAGCGACACCATGCAAATCACCGGAGTTACAAAAGAGTTGATCAGGATGTGACTTTTCCCATTCTCACTGGGTGAAAAAGCCAAATTCTAGTTCCAAGGGAATGCAGGTAGTTTGACCCATGGGTAGAAATCAATCAGAGATTTCTAGACAAGTTATTTCCCTACAGTAAAGGTCAGCGAAAGGAAATTTGAGATTAGTTAGTTCAAGCAAGAAAACACCGAGTCTCTTGGCGAGGCTTAGGAAACATTCAAAGTGATGATTAGGAGATGTCCGAGACATGGATAGGTGAAATGGGCACAAGAACGCTAGGAGATGCTTCATCAGGTGGCTCTCTACTTACCAAGGATGAGGATAGAGCATTGCATCTCCTTGATCTTATATCTCAAAACTTTTTCTTCGATAATCATTCCACAAGAAGGAAACCAAACAAGCGTCAATAAGACTAACTCGCAAGCCACAATTATGGCATAACTATCAAATCGAGAAGTTCAAATGGTGAGACTTTAGTTGGAACACTAAGGTCCACAAGTAGCACAACTACCCTTGAATCACCAAGGCATGGTGGTTAGCCAAATAGACATACGAAGGTAATGAAGGATGAAGACATCAACTTCATGAACAACCAAGGCTATGGGAACAACTTCAGGCCGAGACAAGTGGCTCCTTAACTGTTTTATCAAGGATATAGCAATAACAACCCAAACTTTTCATATGAAAATCCCGATAATGTACTAAAGTTACCTTAAGGCTTCGAACAACAAGTCCAATTTGGGAAGTTGGGTGTAGCATCCCCTATCTCGATTGGGGTTAAACTCGGCTTGAAACCTTAATTATGCCTCGAAACACCGGTAGGGACTTAATTAGAGTAACAATACAAATAGTCATTCATAATCGACAATAACACAAACAATATATTGTATATCAAATAATTTATGAAAATGGAGTGGAATTAAATTTTTTTCGATGAAACATATAATATACAATAAACGGCATTAACCACGGTCGTAAAACCATATCCTAAGCATGTTTACAAAATATTAATTTAGTACAATATATAAACAGTGGGAGAATCATTTCACCATAAAGAAGACCATAGACTCATAATTTTCTTCGTTCCAGTCGAAGAGCACATCGACAACCTTGAAATGTCAATTGGGAAATGAACACTCCAACTTTCTCAGTAAGTGATGCTCGTAAAAGTATCAATTATCAACTAGTCTCAATGAATAAATGAATAACAATATGCATCCAAAACATATCTATTCAGGCATTGGAAATTATATAACAATATATTACGGAATGCAAGTTCACATGTCAATTGAAGCGTACTCGTGACTTGTATTTTTATATTTCTTTTGCATTCAAAACAAGAGTTGCGAGACTCATGTTACCCTGAATTACAATCCACGAGAACCTCACATGTTGGCCGATGTATGATTTATGTGGTGTATCCAGGCGTAGCATAGTTACCCACTCTTAAATGGAAAGTAGCAATCGAGTTAACGTCATGAATCTAAGGGAAGGGTGTTGCCTCTCAATACCTCGATCATTAACCTCTATCGGATTCCCCGTCGCATCCCACTTAGAGTTTAATTTTTGATATAGAACAATAGGAATGCAATAATCGGGTACATCAAGGTAGGCTGAAGGGAAGGTGTCGGTAGCTAACCAATCACCTTCATCGTCACTCCAAATCGATTCGCCGTCGTACCTCTTTCTCGGATAATTTCTCATAAAACAGTTCGAGTCACAAGTACATTGCCCCATTCCAATTCCATAATGCTATATGAACTAATTATACTAATTACGTTGCATAATTGATAAAAATGAGTCCCATTTACCCGTATCGAGCTTTTCTAACTTTTACCTACTCGCAATTATCGAAATTCGTAAATTTTCCCCGTTTACCAAAAACCTAAAGTACATCAATTGTCACCGATTAAGGTTCAATATTCATTATTTAAAACCCCAGAATCGGTCCTAATCGAATTCGAACCAATTTATCAAATTTTAGGCCAATCCGATCATTTCGCGATTTTCGAGGTAAAAACCCCAAGTATAAAGTCTAGTACAAATCTTGAATTCTTTATTTTTCATAGAAATATATAAATTTCTATTTTTATTATAAAAATATTATTTTTTGAGATTTTTCTCAATTCTCTAGAATTTTTCTCCATTTTTCCCTTATTTTTTTTTTTTAAATTTGGATTTGGAGTTTAGGCACGAACCGGATCGAACCGGATTTGCTCAACCATCTTTGAATTGGCTCGATTTAAATCCTAGCCCTTCTTCTTCCTCTCCTAATAGAGCGATTCATTTTGCTTTTTTTTTTAATATGGGATCTAACCCCAGCTTGATTTGGAATGCGTCTCCCTCCTTGAAATAATTCCCATATTCACCATTAAGGACACACCATCAATAATCCGACAACAACAACCCGAAATAATACAACAACAACAATGACCCAACAACAACAACCTCACCTTAATTTTGATTTCTCTCCCTCTCCTCCTCTTCCCCTACTGTTTCGATTCCCTCTATCTCCCTCGATTTTATTTTTTCATTTTTTTTACAGTAAGGAGTCGGTTAGTTGAAGAAGATAAATAAGGAATTTCCTCGAGATTCATGTTGCACAAATCTCGAGGCAGATATAAGGATCTATTCCTTTTTATATATTTTGATCTTTCTTGATGTCAATCTGGTGGCTATCAACTAACTTTAATAACATTCTTGATCGACTTATATTTGGTAAAATAAAATTTTTCTTGAGATTCGTGCGGTACGAATCGCAAGGCCAATCTAAGAGTAATAAATTAAAATGACACTTTTATATCACATGTCCATTGATTCCTCTCGAGATGGAGTTGCACACATCACGAGGCGTGAAAATCTCTCTAACAACCAACGTACAAATGATTCACTTCTTCGACTTACACGCTATGTGTATCTCGAGGCAAATCCAATGTATACTTTTATTTGATTTTGTCAGATCCTACCTAATTTAGGCATTTGACCGACCTAAATTACTTTAATCCCTTAATAATCTAGCACCTTAACCTCTCCATCAATAAATAATTAGGAATAAGATCTTGTAATATTCAGTTATAAAACTTTTTTACCATAAAAGATTTAAAACTGAATCTTAAATAGTAAAATTCATTTAAATGAATTCAATAGAACTCAAAATTTTCATAAAACCTTTTCGACAAGACATCTCCTCTATTTTTAAGCCTACACCGAAAATCCCGGTCTTAAAAATCTGCAACAAAACCTGCTCACCTTTGGTGGAAATGCCGAAGGACTCACAATCCATTCATAAAAATATATATTGTACCAACTAAATTATATATTCATTATCCTCAATAATGTTAACTCTAGGTCATGTTTCTTGTTGTTTTCTTCTATCTATAAGATCTTCTAGAGACATCTTCTTCCGCTTATGCTTCAAGTATGACACGTGTTGAATGTGTACAATAAGTTTCCCATATATCCTTCTTATTTGTCGTAGTGATCAATGGGATCGTCTCCACATGAATTTAACAAATTTCTTTATAAAAAAGGTTTTCCACGGGTTTTATTATTTTTTGCTTTGATTTAATTAATTTAATTAAAATGGAAATTAAAATCAATTAATCTAACTATAATACTCAATTAAACTATTTAAACTAACTTAATTAACACAAATAAAATTTACTAAATTCAAATCAATTCAATTCAATAAAAAAACATCGAAATAAATATCTAGAACAATGAAACATTAATCCATTTTGTATCCAAACATACTACTTAAAACATAGTCATAATCATACTTAAATCTTTTTATAAAGTATTTTTAGATCATTAAACTTAAATCATAAGTAAGTAGATAGTCCTTAGCAAACCATCAATTCTCCTTATATTAATGGAAAGCCACATCCTACTTTTATTAAATTAATCATTTGAAAGCTCATAGAAATTAATTAGACAATAAAACATCATTAAGTTTCGTCAAAACTTCGAGCTACTAGGCCTAATACTTTCGGAAAGCCACTTCAATATTAAAATTAGATCTCAATTCACCTAGGATATTTAAACGATATAAGACCTCTTTAAACAATCCTAGTTATTACTTTAAACTAGATATTGAATCCAAATATCACAATACACATTTTAGACTATGCATGTAATACAAAAATTCACGATTATAATCTGCAAATAATAATCTATTAAATCAGTGAATTGAAGAATATGATTAGTTTAAAGCATTAAGTGCAAATTAATCTTCATTATGACTACAAAAAAAAACGGATCAAGTTCATATTCGGACTTTGTTTAGATTAATAAACTACTTACTCATATTCATAATAAACATCACAAGAAAGTCAATAAAAGACAAATAAATACTTATTATTGAGTACTTTGAATCTTCAAATCATTTCCAAAAGCCATGAACAACAAATCTAAAGTTCATAAAAACTAGTAAATGTGGCTCCAAGAGCAATGAAATATGATCTATGATACTCAAGGGCAATTGATTTCGAAACCGGAGGTTTATATATAGTATTCTAGGTAGTACATATCCTAAACTAACTCAAACTCCTTGTGGTCATCTAATATTCTGAAACCATCTCTAGCGATTCGTCACCGATTCCACATAAGACATGATTTGTTGGCCAATTCGATGGTAATGGGCCTCCTTCCATCACTGATTTTTTTGGTGATTCTGGTATAGGTTGTAATTCTTGTTAATTTGCCAGCAGTGATTTTTAATTCATTCTTGATTCGCTGTGCACTTTCTTCATTTGACTAAATTCTTCATTTTATTTTATTTTTCTTCCATTTTCTTCCATTTCTTCACATAATCCAAATATAACTTGAAATCACAAAAACAAGAGAAAACTCAATATAGTATAGCCATTTATATCCAAAAGCAATCTAAAATATACTATAAAACACTTTGTCTAATTATTGACTTATCAAATACCCCCAAACTCGGTACTTTCTTTGTCCCGAGCAAAGGAACACTCTCAATTATTTTATCTTTTCATTCTTTATTCTAACTTCATAATTACTTACTTTTATTCTTAAACCGAAGTGATCATTAAATAGAAATATATTACCCTAATAAAAATAAAAATTATGATAGAATAGAAAGATTTAAAGAATAACTCCTTTATTTGACAACTCAACCTTGTAGTTATGCAACACACCTCAGAATTCAAAGTTCAATCAATTACCAAGGCCAAGCCAATATATATGTTTTCTCAATCTCCACTGACAATAATCAAGCTTACTATGACTAATATATAATCTCAAGATACAAAAATCACTAAATAAATCAATCCTCAATTTCAAACAATATTTAAAATACTACCACAATCAAAGTCGATAGAAATTTTTAATCACCAACAATTAGCATTATCATTTTCAATTGTTGAAATGTTGGAAAAAGAAGATACTTCACTCAACTTAGCTATGAGCACTCAAGCTAAATATCTTATTTGAAAAGTTTTCATAAACATCATTCCATGTTTTTTTTATTTATCTTTCTTTCTTTCTTTCTTCTTTCTTCTATATATATTTATATATATATATATTCTTTTTCTTTATATTATATTATATTCCTATGGTTCCCTGCTCCATTTCCTTTGAATACTTTGTTATTCTTTTTATAAGAATTCTTTCTCACATTTTCCCACAACTAGATTCCCTGCTCCATTTCTTTTGGAATCTATGGGTCTCTATATATTTTTTTTCATTTTAAAAGTCTTGTTAGCTTTTCTCACTTTCACTATAGTTAAGGAAGCATTCTTTCCAACTTAGTAAAGGTTATTGGCTAATTTCTATTTCTTCCTTTAATTGTGGCTTAAGTTCTTTTCATTATATATATAATATACTTGATCAATAACCTTTGTACAACCTAATTCTTAGAAATATGTCTTGTTTATCTTGCACTTTTGTTTCTATTTTCTACCCATTATTATATCAAAAACAAAACAATCAATCCCCTATAATCTCCTCTATTATATACACAATTTAAGTTAAGTCCAATAGGGTATAACAATTCCTTTTATCATAAAATTTCTATTTTCATGGGTAATAAAAATATCACTTCTATTTAAATCCAAATTATATTCAATTCATATTTTCTTAACTAAATAAAGTAAAATGAAGAAATATTACTTGTATCTTGACACGTATCGAGTGTGTACAATAAATTTTCTACCTTTATTATACTTAAATTTGTAGTAGTGGTAAGTAGGATCGTCTCCCTAGGGATTGTGTAACTTCTTCATTAAAAAGTTTTTATTATTTTTGTTTTTGTCACTAATTACTAATTAATAATTAGAACAAGAATTAAAATTAACTTAATTAAAGTCACTAACATTCAAATAAATTCAATTCAATATACTAAATAAATATCCGAGAATAATGAACATCAATCTATTTTGCATTCCAAACATGTTACTCAAATCACAGTCATCATCATAGTTTGTAAAGTATCATCGATCATTAAACTCTAATAATAAGGAAGTAAACAACATTTAGTCAGCCATTTATTCTCCTTATACCAGTGAAAAATCCACGTTCTAATTTTATTGAGCTAACCCCTTTGAATACACAAAATATTAACTTCACGCAATAAAATCGCATTACACTTTGTGAAAACCTCCAACTACTAAATCTAACACCTTTGGAAAGCCACTTCCACATTAGACTTAGATCTCAAATTCACCAAGGACATCTAGACAATGTTTTTCTTTTAAACAATCCTAGTTAGTACTTTAAATAGATAATGAATCCAAACATCACATATATATTTGCAACTATGCATGCAATACAAAGTTCATGATTGCAAATCGCAAATAAAAATCTATAAAATCAGTGAATAAAAGAATATGATTGGTTTAAAGCATTAAACACACATTCATCTCATCATGACTACATTGCAAAAATGAATCAAGTTCATGTTTGGACTTTGTTTAGATCAACTAACTTCTCATTCACAATCATAAATAACATTGCGGTAATATAAAGATAAAACATAATTAAAAATACCTTTTAATTGAATAATTGAATCTTCAAAAGCAATGAAAAACAATAAACAATAAACCCAAACTAAAACTAAATAAAACTAGTAAATATGGCTCCAAAAGCAACCAAAGGCTTCTAGGACTTCTTGAGCAACTGATTTCATAGCATAGGGTTCTCATTTATAGTATTTTAGGTAGTAAACATCCCAAAATAACTCAAACAACTCTTAGTTGTCTTAAATCCAAAAAATGGAGTCCATCAATTCTTAGCGATGCTGCACATCACGAATCGCTAGGTAAAATTATAAAACTAAGCTTTTTGGTCTTTTCTTATGTCCACCAATTTGGCTAGCGATTCCTGCACATTAGGAATCGGCTTTGGGAATCATTAGTTCAAAAATCTAGTATTTTCCTTCGTTTATTGATGATTCTTTGCATACCAGTTCCATTCGATCATATTCTTCACTTTATTCCTTTTTACTCCATTTCTTCATATATTCTAATTACACATTGTCACTTCATCACATGTCACATCAGCCTTGTGGGTCCCACTTCGCTACCTCATGATATGTGTAATATGTTTTTCGATATAAATCTAAAATAGGACTATCGTATATGCATTTCACACCATTTTTGCCCTGGTTCAATTATACACCTTAAAAACCTAAAATAGAGAAATATAAGTTATTAGGACCATATTTTAGAGACTTTACCTCATAAAACATACTAAAATGTCCCATAAATTGCGTATAATTTATGACTTATCAAATACCCCCAAACTTAAGACTTTGCTGTCCTTAGCAAATAAATACTCTCGATCATATTCTCTTTTCATTCCTTATTCTAAGTTCATAATTATTTACTTTTTTTGTTAAACATAAGTGATCTTAAAATAAAAAAACTTATTACCTTCAAAAAAATAAGAATCATGATATAATAGAAAGAATTAAAAGCAACCCCTTTATTTGACATCTTAACTTCCTAATCGTGCAATATACCTCATAATTCATACTTAAACCAATCACCAAGGTCAAGGCACTACATAGGTTTTCTCAATCTCCACTTACAAACATCAAGCTTATGATAACAAATATATAATCTCAAGATACAAAAATTACCAAATCAATCTCATTTTCTAATAATACTAAAAATATCACCACAATCGAAGTTGATTGAGACTTTTATTCACTAATAATCATCGTTTCATATTCATTTGTTGGAATGTTGGAACAAGAGATACTTCACTCAATTTAGCTATAAGCACTCGAGCTAAATCTTTTATTTGAAGATTTTTTCGTAAAATTCCTTCCATTTTTATATATCGCTCTTTCTTTCCTTTTCTTTCTTCATATATCTATATATTTTTTTTTCTTCATATTGTATTCCTCCGGTTCCCTACTCCATTTCCTTTGGATACTGTTATTATTATTTTTATAGGAATGTTTCTCTCATTTTTTTCACCACTAGATTCCTTGTTCCATTTCCTTTGGAATTTGTGGATCTCTCTATTTTTTTATTTTAAAAACTCTTGTTTACACTTCTCACATTCACTATAGTCAAGGAAGTATTCTTTTCAACTTAGTAAAGTTTATTGGATATTGTATATTTTTCTCCTCAATTATGGCATAAGCTCTTTTCATTACATATATATATATAATACTTGATCAATAATCTTTGTGTAAAAAGTTTCTTAGAAATCTATCTTCTTTATCTTGCACTATTGTTTTGATATTCTACCCATTATACTATTTAATGCAAAGCAATCAATCCCCTCTAAACTCCTCTAGTGCATACACATTCTAGGTGAAGTCAAATAAGGTATAACGATTCATTTCCATCATAAAATTTTCATTTTCATGGGTAATAAAAATATAACACTTCTATTCAAATCCAAATTACATTCAATTCATATTCATAACTAAATAAAGTAAAATGAAATGGAAAAATATTACATGTATTGTGGAAAATTTGAAAAATTCAGATCAACTTTAAATAAATAGATAGATTCTACCTCTCGAGTGCTCCATACTTTGCTTCTTTATGCTTCAATTCACCTAAACACCCCCAAACTCATTTCAAATATTGTCCTCAAGATTTGAAAATTAAGTTGGGTTTCCAACAAAAAAAATATACCTTGGGAAGCATAAATAATAATAATAATTAATGAACATATAAGCATATGAATAAATTGTCATAAGCAAAGAAATCATAAATTCTCAAACATCATCGTCTTATAACTGGAACCAATCTTACGATAAATTCAAGTCTTCTAAAACAAAACATATCCCTAAACTCATTTTCTCAATACTACTTAGTCAAATGCAACCTTCATTATATTAATTCGATTTAAAATCATAGTTCGGTAAGAATTTTGAATATTTTGCCAAATAAACAAAAAATCAAGTGATCAACTTTAATCACCATCCCTTCAATTTACAACCATATAAACTATATAGTAATCATTCGTAAGCCATAAAAATCTAAAAACCATGAATAATAAAAACTCATTTAAAAATTGAATATTTATCAAAAATCAAACTATCTAAACCATATAGTAATCCTAATCGAGGTGGGAATTATATAAATAAGTTATAATAGCTTTGAAGAGTTGAATCTAGACAATAATTTGATTTCCTTGTCAAAGGGAAGCAAGGGTTTGGTGTGTGGATGGAAATGTACACACCGATTTGGGGTTTATATTTTAAAAACTCTAATTTATGCCCATTATCGTAAAACTCTCTTATTAGTATTTCACGATCCATCTATACTGAGGACCCCACGTCATTATCGGTGTAATATTCCCTAGTTAACAATCCCCAATTCTTTTTCCTTATTATGTTTAAAATCTTAGGCTCATACTTAGCTTCGTTTTTAACGTTGAAACTCCTATGCTGTATGATCTTTCTATTCTTAATTTTGTCGCTTGTATTCTATCAAGAGCTTTGGCATTGATAATGTATTGTGGAGAGAATATAATTTTAGGTGTCTCCTCAATATTCCTCTCCCTCTCGCGTCATCGGTAAAACTTAAAAGTGGAAAGGGTTCTCTTTGTACTCTAGTTAGAGGTTTATTAATCGAAATCCCCTTTGGCCTAATTTGTGTTTTGGAACTTTAGATTTTTATTTGGGTTTTTCTACTAATGGTGCCTTCCCTTCCTAATCTCTTGTGTTTCTACCTCTACCTCCTTTGGTCATTGTCTTAATTTAAATAACTTACAAGTCCTACAATTAAATAAACTTGTAGATCATAAGAACAATGTCGTCGAAAATAATTCGGTAAAATTCTAGACTTTATTTTAAAAGGAGAAATTCATTTGGAAAGCCACTTGAAATTCATCGTAAACTTTAAATAAAATTAGCATCGAAGTTCTAACTCAAATATACATTTTAAAATTGGTTTTTTAAATATTGTAAAGCGATTGTGTGATAAATTTTAAGTCTTTCAAAAATAAAGCAAATTGAATTAAAACAAAACCATAACCAAACAATCAAACTCATTTTAAACTCGATTTTAAACCATTTGCGAATACATGTATATATGCCCAAATTTCGAAATTGTTGAATTGGTAAACCAATGATCAATGTAATCGCAGCTCTTAAACTTCTCTAGACCGATCTTCCAAGCTTAAGGTCGAATTGCCTAAGACTCCGGTTTGGTTCAATGCTTCCAAATTGAAAATCTTGGTTTGAATGGGACTAGGTTGAGGTGAGAATCACTTGAATACTATGATATTGAGCTTAGGTTGATTGAATCTAGGCAAGAAATTGAGATTTTGGTGAAGGTTTGCAAAGATTTCGTATGTGGATGAATTGGTGTTGTGAGGCAATTTGGATTTTTTATTTTAAATTTGTTGTATACTCTTTATCGATTTTTTCGGCGATTCCTTGTGTTATTGTAAATCTCTGGGGAATTGCCAAGCTAATTTATTTGGTTTTCATATTTATTGCATGATCAACGTATATACTATTCATATAAATAAATGTAATGGTAGAATTGACTGGAAATACAAAAATTTATTTAGGACATGCAACTAACTAATAATTTTATAAATCAAATAAATAAATAAATAAATAAGTAAGTGAATAATGTAAACTTGCATAAAGGCTACATAAATAAAAATTACTCGATCACTCCACCACATTTGAAAGTACCTTGGACTTTTAAATTCCAAAAACATTTTCAATACACAAGTCAAAAAACGAGAGAATAAAAACATACTATACTAATACTAAACTCCTATTGAAGTCAAAAAGTGAGATAATAAAATACTTTTTTGAACTTTCACTTTAAAAACTTTGAAACCATATTACATTAAGAGTATAACTGATAAATCAAGAAATTGACTTAACAATTTTAACAAAATTTTGCGAGCACGAAATTTCTCAACTAAGGGTAAAATCAATAAAATGGTGAAAATAGAATCCAGTATTTTGGGTTCTACTTATAGACGTGCCACTAAAGCAGCGACTTAAGTTAGAATTTTTAATTTCCGACCAAGTCTCAAAACACATAAATCCTAGCAAGTAATCAACTTCTTAAAATAATAACTCAAATAATGCTAATTAAAATTTAATTGAAAGTCAAACTTGATACCAAACACAAGGTGTTACCTCCTTATTTCATCATCCCAGACTTCTTTAACATGTAAAAATTAATAAATGGAGTTTGGGATTAGCTAAAATTGTTGCATAAATGAAATAAAGTAAACTAAACTAAACTATGCTAAGCTAAGATATAAATAAATTCATGAAATAAATAAAATAAAGCTGAGTTGCCTCCCAACAAACACTTTTATTTTTAGTCAACGCCACACAACAAGCTAAGCTAAAATGGTAATCTCAATTGGGTAGATGGTATTGGAGTTTTAACTCCTTTTCTGTGCATTCTCCTGGCCATATTTCTTTCCAACCCATGCAAGTTCATCACAATTTCACACTGGGTCTGAAATGTAAACTCTTGATTTCTTCGAGTTCGCATTTGGTTCCACAGAATAGATTCCATCATGGCCATATCTGTCTTTTCAGTGTACATGCTAGGGAAATCTTCAACAGGTTGTTGTGAACTCTGGTTCATCCTCTCATTATATCTTTGTAGATTGCATTTCTTCCAAAACTCGTCTATTTTTTGCTCATATTATTCTTCTCTCTGTAATCTCTCTTTTGAGTATCTAATTTCTTTCTCTCACTTCCCCTAAATCTACATAGCCTTGCATCTTTTTGGTGCTTTCTATGTATTCATCGATAATAGTCTTGTCGGGATGAACATTCAACCCAAAACCTATCACAGGGAACTCGATCTTGTTTGTAGAATTTTGTGATCATCAAGGGAAAAGGTAAACCTTTATTCTTGTTTGTGGTCATGACATTTCTAATTGAATCATAGATAACCTTGCCAAAATCAATGTAACATATCCCTTGAACGATGTGATACAACAGAGTTGCCTTGTAATTCACCACCTCATAGTATTGAAAACTCGACTACATGCTCGCATTAATGATATAGTTCTACGCTTTTGTTGTTTTCCTAAATTTTTATTTTAAATGTGCTTTGGATACCCGTCCTTATCCAAAATGAATCCATCCCCCGAAATTGCTTTCAATGCATTCCTAATGGTTTTATGGGGAAATCTATGTCTGAATCCATATTCAGGTTTAGGGTATTTATTATTTTCTCTCCTACGAAGTTTCAAAAATCTGAAGTACTGGTTTATTCTTTTAGGTGAATAATCCACTGGTCGTCCTCGGACCATGGATACTTTTATATCGTCACTCCCATGCCCGTTAGCATAAAGTTCCCAAACTAAAATTTCATAACCCATATTTATAAGAATCTTTGTGTCATTATCAACGTTGTAATTCCTAGTCAACAATCTCCAATTCCTCTATCTTATTATGCTCAAGATTCTAGGCCTATACTCTATTTCATTCTTCACATTAAAACCCCTATCCGAAATTATTTTTCTATTCTTCCTAATGTCGGTGTTCATTATAGCAAGAGCTTTAGCATTGATTAAATTATCTTTAGTAAAAGGAATTTGTTGAGTCTCCTCAACTTTCTTTTTCTCTAATTCATCACTAAAATCTAATGGTGGAGAAGGTTCTCTTTGTGTTGTTACTCTAATATTGTATATTGAAACTCCTTTAGGTCTAATTGGTGTGGGTGGAACTTCGGATTTTATTTTGAGTTTTTTTACTAGTGCCCCTTCCCCTTTCATTTGTTAACTTTTACCCTTTTTGCTTTCGAGCATTTTTTGAAATCAGATAGTCACAAGCCCAAATTATAAGTTAAACTTGTGGATCATTAGAAAAACGTCATTTCGAAAATAATTCGATGGATTTAAAAATCTACTTAGAAGGAGAAATTCATTTGAAAAGCTAGGTTTAAAATCAATCTAAAATTTAAAATTTTCCATCGAAGTTTTTACTCAATTATAAATCAAGATTTAATTTTAAAATAACTTAAACAAATATGTGATAAGTTCTAGTATTTCTAAAACAAAACAAACCCCCAAACTCATTTGAAACTCGATTACAAACCAATAACATATCTGAGATCTATTGGATCAATAAAAATTCTAAAATTTCTAAAATATTTAATTTGTAAACTAACGATCATCGTAATCATAATGCCCATTCTTTTGAAATCAATGAAATCATGTATGTTAACAAAATGAATTCTAACAAAATGATTTCAAAATCAATTGAAAATTTTGCTAAAATCATCAATCCAAAAATTCATCAACATAAAAAGCTAGGGTTTTATCGTGATTACCTTATTCAGAGTGGCGAATTGGGGTAAAATGATTTATGTGTGGCGAACTAGGGTTTTATTTTAAAAACTCAAAATTAGGCCCAACGAATTTATGTTTTAAGTGGATTCGATGGGGAGTCGTTGCTTAAATCGGTGGAATTGAAGCTCTATGCCTCACCGGTTTGGCCAACGATTTACGTTACAAGGCTAAATCACTGCTGATTTGCCAAACTCAAATTTTCGCTTAAGATTTTTGGTTACTCGTCACTGATTTTCTCAGTGATTCGTAGTGTTATTCCAAATCGCTTAGGAATCGCTAAACTTAATTACTATTTTTTCAAATTATTTCATAATTATCATATATGATTCATAATAATTAATATAAAGGTACAACTAACTGGAAATATGAAAGTTTGATTAGGATATAAAACTAACTAAAATTTTTATTTTATTAAATAAATAAATACATAAACAAATGAATAATGTAAACTTGCATAAACATCATAGAAACAAAACAACTCGATCACCCCTCATTTGAAAGTACATCGGAGTTTAAGTCCCAAAAATATTTTCAATACAAGAGTCAAAAAGTGAGAGATTAAAATATACTAATGCTAAACTTTCACTAAAATTAAAGCATAAATAATCATAGAATATGGGGTTTGCCTCCCATAGAGCTTTTTGTTCTTGTTGTTGGCTCAATGAACCATTCTAGAATTAGGTGGATCTCTAAACTTGAATATAAGATTTTCCACTCTAGTGCCATTCCAAAAAACAAGTGCTTGACCATTCATCGTCAAAGTGATTGTTGTGTTCAAAATATCCATACAACTTGATAAGTGGCTAAGAAAGGTCGTCCTAAAATTATAGGAGGATTCTCATTGATAAAGTGTGGCATGACCAAAAATTTCATGGGTATAATGTACTTGTCCACTTGAACTGATACATTCATGAACACCCCTATTTGTTGAATTAAAGTACAATCCGATAGACAAACTCATTTAGAAGCAAGTGCATCTAACTCCAATTGAGTGTGTAGAAAGAAATGTATTGACATGAGATTTGCCTTAGAACCTGTATCACACTGAGCTTTGAAGTATCAAGCCCATTTGATTTTTATGTTGAAATGTATACCTCTAGGATCATTAAGCTTCACAGGACTCAAATTTGCCTTTTTTTTTCTTATTCTTCTTGGCTTTAAAATCTCCCGGCTTGTTAATACTTTTCCCGTTCTTTGGTTGCTTAGCTCTCCTTTCTTGAGTTACTTTCTTTTCATTTGAAATGTCTTCAACTTGTTTTCTTTGAAACTTCATTTTTTAGTTTCCATTGTTACTGCATTAATTGCAAAAATTCCAACATTTAGATTATCATAATAATTTAAGGGAGCGACTGAAAGGACCCCATTTATTGCTTAGAGGACCTCGTTTCAATTTTTTATAGCAGTTCTAAAACTGGCCTTAGAGGAAATGACAATGTTACCCTTCATATAAAAGGGTTTTTTATTCCCCAAACCCCGCCATCTCTTCTCCTTCACCATTGTGACATTCCAAATACTCTTACCGACCTCTCACAAGATTGACGCCAACGAAGCAAAAATGTGTGATTCTATACGTAACCGACTAGGTAAGGTCGTTATCTTGTTGTTTATAGTCATTTTGTGGGTTCGAGTTCTTAAGGCATCATTTGATCGAATGTTATTGTTTACCATTTTTGGTTATTAGGGCTTTTGAGTTGTTGATTTCGACTTTGTTGGTTTGAAATGTCGAAAGATTCCTCAAACAAAGCCATCTTGATAATAAAGAGGTATTTTTTAAGATTTTTATTAGGTTTTAGTCATGAACATCGAAAGATAAAGGTACCTTTCGATTTTTTTTTCAACTGAAAGGTCACCTATGGTTAAGGCACATGTAAGCCATTATTGATACTTAAATTTCAGCTTTATTAAGTGACACTTATTCTTAACGTGTCGGACATGTGCTTCGACATTCTCCATTTTTTGTTTAAAATTTGTTTCTTGCCTAATTTTAGTTCATTTTGGTTCTTGTAGGTTGCTACATGTGACAAGGCAGGTACATCTGTCGAGTTTTTCCAAGACATAACGAGGAAGTTTACACCGGATGTGCCATTTAAGAGGAGAGAGGATGTAGTGGGTTAGGCTCAAGAAACTGCCAAACGTCGTGGTTTTGTAGTAATCATGTTGAAGTCTGATTCAGGTGGCCTTGACCAGGGTAGGCGAGCTAGGTTTTTAATAGGTTATGAAAGGTATGGCGCCTTTGGAGTGAAAGAGTCAAAGACAAATCAAATATTGAAAGGACTGGAAGATAAGACTACTGGGGAGAAGAAAAGTAGACTGAATCCAAGAAGTGTGGTTGTCAGTTTAAGATCAAGGTAAAGTAGGAATGCAATCCCCATCTCCATCCCCACTTATGAAGTTGTGGGGATTTCCCACCATGGAATTTTTAACCTCCATTCCCTACCCAATGGGATCCCCACCCCTACGGAGATTCCCACCCCCATAATTTTTACACATAATATCTAAAAAAATAGATCGAATACATTATCCATATAAAATTAAAATCATTAAAAGGTTCCTAAAATATATTTTGATGTAATTTTTTCAAAAGAAGTCTCTCGAGAAAAGATTTAGCAATTCTATTTGACATCTTTTGGACAACTAGCGAATCAAAATACACAGCAAAAATAACTATTTCTTTTCCTTTGTAGCACCTTCATCATCATCATCAATCCTTCAATAGTTTCCAAAGCTACATTGTGTCAGGCTTCTTACTCAGATGTTACAATGCCTCTCACGAATAGTGGGCGTGATCGAAAGGCCAAAATTAAATGAAGCAGTGACAAACATAAAAAAATGAGTCAAAGTCTCTCACTATAGATTGACGACATTGCTTATATAACCTATCAATCGCCTGCAATATCAAAATAGACCAACAAGCAATAAGAAACATCAATTAAATCAAATTCTATGTTCGAATTGAGTTCCATTTGTTTTATGTAATACTATTAGATCTTGGGTATGTTGAATCTTTATCTTCTTAATGCATTACTTACACAAGTATAATGAATGATTATGAAATTAACTACCAATTAAGACACTCCTCCAAAATCCAAACAATAACTGTTTGCATCAAGTTTCATCATAAGACTGCAAACAAAAAGTTTAAAAACTTCTCATTAAAGCACAACATCATAAATATAATCAAATATAAATATTCAAATAAATTTAACAAACCTTGAATTTTCGATACTTTCAAAATGTCATTTTGAATCCGCTTCATCAATTTTAGCTACTTGAAATGATTATTCTTCCTTTAATGATATTAAAAATTGCATAAATTAGAGTTAGGTATAAATATATTGTATGCAAATATATTGCTTAAAAATTTTCATTATGTCTTTTGTTGTGGTAGTTCTAGATACAGGCTTGAGTACTAGTTGATCAGCTTTAAGAAACTTTAGAAAATGTTCTTGTTGCACCATCATTATAGGATATTCATGCATAATAATCATGCTAGCCATTTTCTACCATGCTATTTCTTGGTCGAACACATAATTTACTAGTGAAACTTTTTCACTAGCCTCCACCTTAGACTTCAACAGTAGTTGCTTTATGTCTTTTCCTTTTCTTAATGGACAAGTGACCATGTAAATATATTGTCCCATTCTTTGGATCCCTCCAAGGTTTTTCTTGCGATAATTACATTAAGCTTTCTACTCGTCACTATTTTTTTCTCTTAAAGTGTTTCCTCACTAGTGATGTGAACTTTAATGTACCAGATCAAAACTAGTTCCTTATTTGCTTGATCCACATTAGGGACATGCTCATCTAATGATTCTCAGGGAGCATGAGCCGTAGAAACTTGAAAAGGCAAATCCTTTTACATGTAGATGATGTAGTATCACTCATATTTCACCTAATCCAAAAAAAAAAAATCAATTTAGTAAGAGAGATAAATGTAGAAAGTAGTCTTTCATTTTTAGACTTACAAAAAATATGAAAATATTATTTCAACTTTGGAGAGTTGAGCATGGAATGAAAAAATTGAAAATTGACCTTGATTAAAAAATAAACAAAGAAAATAAATAAATCATAGATACTTATGTTTTATTTTTTTAAGAATCAAACATTTCAGTCTGTCTTTGCTAAATGGCATGCTATTGCCTAATAGTAACAACTAAGTAGTCAAACATTACTTAATATATCTATATTAAATTATATCTATACACCTACATTACATTATATTAAATTTGTATAACTACATTAATTAGTTCAAAAAATATGATATATCTCTATAGAAAAACAATGATATATCTTATTAAGTTTACAAATTTTTTTAAGTTGTACACATATTCAATTTTTCATCAGTACTACTTATTAATTCATGTTATATATGTTTAGATAGCTAGTAGATATGTTATTAACTCAAGCGCTACATATAGATATAGTAGTATATACGGTATATATATATATATATTTATGTTAAATTACTAAGTCATGATGAGCTTGAATTAAATTATAGTATGTATAATGGTATATATATACCATTATAGTACATATAACATGTATAATGGCATCTAAACATATATAGTGCTTTAATTAAATTATAGTATATACAGTATATATATGTTAAATATGATATATCTCTCCATTTATAGTATTATCTAAAATATATTAATTTAATTCAAGATGCCACAATACCGGTATCTAAACATATAGTAGTATATTATATATATATGTTAATAATGGTCAGTATATATGTTTAGATAGCTATCTAAACATATAAACGTAGGCAAGATGCATCAACAATTTAATAATTTAATAATATTAAGACCTAAAGTTAATAATTATAACAATATCCAATTTTTCAAGACTACTTATAAAATGATTAATTATTTGTATGTACACAAATGGCTTCTTTGTCCTTTTTCTCTATTTCTTAAGGCAATGGTCTTAGCTTTATGTTTTTAACTATGTTATAAATATGGGAAATATAACAATAGTTGTGCAACAATCGAGGTTTTACTTTTTGTTTTTTCTATAATTTTTAAAGAAGATCGCGATAGCAATCTTGATTGTTCACTACGATTTTATATTAGAAAAGGTTCAAATCGCTCAAACCCAATATTTGAAACATAAAGAATATGATTAATCACTTTTTGTCATTGTTAGTTGATTTAATCATAAAGAATATGATTAATCATTGTTACTTGATCAAATATTATCTAGTGAATTGACTTAATTATTTGACAAAAAATTGATTTAATCATAAATAATAGTATTATATTGTGTCTAGAAATACCATGCTAGATTAATTACAACTTTATTTGGTTTTTCTTAAAAAATTTAATGTGTTATCTTATTTAGAGGTTAATTCAAATTATATGTTCTTCTTGAAGTAAGGAAAAAAAATCTTTCATTTACAAGCATCTCATAGTCTCATGTATTTTGGCTGAAAAAAATCGAATGGTATATCATATTAAATGTTAATGCATTATATTTGATTACTTAATTATAATTAGGCAATCACATATTATTTATTTATTTTATTAATAATATATTTACTATATGAGGATAGTTTGATTGTTTAGTTTATGTTTCATCAAAAGCATAGTTCCATTATTGAATCTATACAAATAATATATACTACATTATACATGGATTTCATGTTAATGATGATATATTAGTGTTTTTCTTCATAAACTAAGTTACATTAGAGATATATCATACATTGGATCTAAATAATATATTCCAAATTTCCAATACTTTTAGACTTCATACATTAGTTAACTATGAAGTCTATAATATATTGTAAAATAAAAAGGTAATATAATTATTTTCTATATAAATGTATTTATAAAAAGTTTAAATCCAAAACATACCAACCAACTTGGATTGATGGTTACCGCAAGATGAAAGAGCTTGGGTGGGTAGAGTTCGAACCCCCTCTCCCTCTTGTTTGCATTTTTAATATTTTATGTGAATATGTGCCATGGGTTGGAATGAGGAATCCCCATGGGGAATCCACATGGGGAATATCTAGGGGACCCCCATGGGGAAATCCAATAGGACAGGACGGGGAATCCCAACGGTGGGAAAGGTAATGCCACCCCGCTCTGCCCTACATGGCGGAGAGGAAATTCCCTGCATCTCTCGTCCCATGTGGGTTATTTGGTGGGGAATATCCACCCTATCAGGGAAGATCCCTACAGGGAATGGGGATTCCCCGCCCCACCAACATCCCTAATGTAAAACATGAGGTTGTTGGATTGTGGTACATCCGTGTTATGTGTGGGGTACACAACCATGGCATCACTAATTCTTTGATTGAGCACTCTTATGCTGAGAGACTTGCTATCTATGAGAAAGACATAGAGCGAGACATGAACAATACTAATGCCCGACCTTAATATATTTTAAGTAACATCAAGAATAAGAACAAGGGTAACTTTGATTTGTTATGTAGACAATTTACAATGAAAGGGCTAAGTTGAGAAAAAATTGAAGCTGACAGGAAGAGCAAGATGTAGTTTCTATTCCACCAGTTGGACAAGTAAAAATACATCGAGCAACATTCTTCTTGGCTAGACATGTATAGCGTGAGGGATTTATTCTTTGCCCACCATAATTCGAGTGCAACTCATTCTCGTGTTTTACTCATCTATTGAAAACGGATTGCACTTAGAAGACAAATCGATCAAGTACCCGCTACTTGAGATTGTTGGGGTCACCTCGACGCATATGACCTTCCTACTAGCACTTGTTTTTTAAGCTAAGGAGACTAGGTCTGACTATGCATGGGCGCTTAAATAGTTGAAGTCATTATTGGATAGGTGGCAACTCCCGAGTGTTGTTTTGACCAATAGGGACTTGTGTTTGGTTGGGGAAATAGAGGACGAGCTTCCCGATGCAACCTATTTACGTTCATGGCACATGAACAATAACATTATCGCGAAGACAAAGGATCTATTTTCTAAGGAGGAGGATTATAATACTTGGTTTGAGATGCATATTAACTTGGTGCGGTCCCAAACCGAGTCAAGTTACAATGGTCGCCTTATGGAATTAGAAGTGAAATATGTTGGAGTCTCGGGGTTGTTGGACTATGTTAAGGACACATGGTTGAGTCAAAAAGAGAAATTGGTATATGCATAGATCAACAATGTATTGCACTTTGAGAATGTGACTACTAATCGAGGTGAGGGTGCCCATAATGTCTTGAAGAGTGAGCTTAGGTCATCAAAGGGTCATTTTCGAGATGCTTTCAAGTCGATACACTATGATCTTACCTACCAACAGTTTAACTTGGAGGCCTCATTTAATCGATCCATGCACCTAGTGGTAAATGAGTATCAACACCACTTCGTGGCCCGACACACATTAGATGTAATTAGTAAGGAGGCGAAAATAGTTAGTAAGGGTGTTGGACTGATCAGACAATTTGTGAATGTATTTTGAGGGCACTCATGGCCTGCCATATGTGTATGAGATCGCTGTACATTTGCTTGACGCTATCCATATCATTCTTGATGAATTCCACCCGGATTGGAAGATATTAAGCATGAACCCTGTTGAGGCTTCACTGAATGGGGAGTTGGACTATCTATACCAATTTCAAATGGAAAGAGTTGAGGCCAAGTATAAAAGTAGTGGTCCTAACATGAGAGCGAAGATTGTACATAAGTTAAGTGAAATCACTTGCTATGCATCAACTATTATTTCTACACCCGAAGAGAAGATTACAACAAAAGTTCGACCGAAAAATAGCAAGATGCATCTCAAGCAAGTGGAAGTTAAAGAGCAATAGGGCTGAATTGACAATTCCACCAAGAGAACTCCTTTTGCTTTCGAGTATGCAGATGCCAAAGCTGAATAAGAGTCCGTGATGCGAGTTTCCAAGAAAAGCAAGCCAAGCCGACCAAGCTAGCTAAAATTGCCAACTCGGGCAAGTTAAGCCCCCTAAGCTAGGTGCCAAGCCATCCTAGTAAGCCAATTCATGGAATTAAGCCGATTCACCAAATCGATCAAGTAAGCCAAATATGCCAAATGAGGGAGTAAGTGACATACCAAGTGAGGGACCACCTATAAAAACAAGTGGAGGGCTAAGCGAGGGAGTGAGTGAGGTACCAAGTGAGGGACCAAGTGAGGGACCACCCCCGAGAGCAATTGATGGGCGAAGTGAGGGACCTTCTATAACATGTAGAAGAGGAAAGGGTTGGGGAAAATGAAGGGCAATCCTTTACGCCATACGTAGGTGTTCCAGGACCCTAAATTAGGCAGTTGTGGGGGTATATTGATGAGATACCTCAAATGTGGAGCGCGTACAATATCAACACCGTGGATGTTACTCCTGATGGAAATTATGGGTTTTGAGCGATAGCCAATGCTATTGGCTAGGAAGGTGGCAATGAGGGATGAAGGAGGGTTCGACGCGAGATGTTTGAAGAGATGATAAGCAATGAGGCCTTATATAGAATCGTGTTTCAGGACGCTGAGTACGAACGAATCAGGGATGCCATTAATGTCTACGAGAGCCGCGTCCCGAGAACTTTTTTGCTTACATTACTAGATATGGGGTTGTTCGTTGTGACCCATTTTCAAATAGGATTTGCAGTGTTGGCCAAGCGAGGCTCCTGTCTTTGGCTCCAAATTAAAAATTCGGCCCCACCTTTATCTGAGAGAAGACTAATATGGTTATGTTTCGTTAACGAAAATCATTTTCTTAGATTTAGTTACTTCACATTGTGGTGAAGTTCTTTTTCTGTTTTATAATGATTATCATTGTCCACTACTAACTCATATTTTGTTATCTTTTGAAACTTTTAATGAGAGATGACGCTTCTTTATCACCAACTACAAGAGAATGGAAGGTGTTCGCTGAGCCACAAAGTAGAGAATGTGAGACCAGACTCAACGTTCTATGACAACCACAACCAAGTTATCCTGCGGATGTCATTTCACTTGATTAGGATGCATCATGCACCTATTTTTAAGAGTGTATGTGCAACATAATTTGTTCATATATACTTTATACATGAGTGTACATAGGGGTATATGGGATTGTTAAACTTTGTTTAGTTTTGTTACCTTGTTAGAAGTTATATTACATTGATTCTATATTTTTGGGTCATGATTTGAAATCTCATTTTGGATGAGGTACATTATTTGAGAAATCGAAATTGAAATATCTTGCTATCTCATTATTGTATCTCATTTGTGGATTTTGTTATCTTATGTTCTTTGATTGATATTGTTCAACGCATGTGTAACATGCACATTTGTGTAAATTTGTTCATTTGTTCATAGTGGCAATTCTTTCTAACTGTTGATTGGTCCTGCACAAATTAATTGTTAATGTCGGTCCTGTAAAATCGAAAGCAACACATCTGTCTCAGACTTATCTAACTTAAACAAAATGCTTTGTCTCGGACATGTTGAGCCATCATTCACTTCATACCCCATTCAATACCATATGTACCCCACGTAAACCGATATAATATGCCAATAAAATAGGTTCGATTACATTCGCTTGACACCTTAGGGACTGTCTCGAATCATATTCGCCATAGAATTGAACATACCCTACTTTTTTACTGCTCGTACCTCATCCTAAAGTGACTTGATTATATACGAAACTGTATCGAGCAATTATACTATAAATCTTCTCGTAACTTTCAAACTACATAAACCGTAACATGTCTCGTAACTTTCGAGTTTGGAGAATTTGTAATTCTGCTATACCTCATATTTCGATTGCTCATACCCCACCCATCAATGCATGCTTATAAATCTCAATAAGTATCTGAGCTTTTAGTCTATTTATCTACTTGAACTTTTGGTCGTACCCCACCCATGAACCGGTCATACTACGCCTATCTACTGGTCGTACCCCACCCTTTAATGTATGATTTGCAAATTCCATTATCGTCGGACCCATTACTCGAAATATGTCTGAAACTTTCAAATAGAATAGTCTATGAAAATACTTGTTGTTCTTGGATCTGCAAGTCCTTAGCCACATAAGAAGCACCAAAACAAAAAGAATGTGGATCAATTTGTGGCAAAGAAGAACAAACCATTACGAGATGCACAAAGGCATTTTGTACACGAAAAAAAAAATCCAAGGTTGACTAACCATACAACAATTGTATATGAAAAGGATAAATTATTTTTTGGAAAATGGACAAAGGCATCTTGTTTCAACTTCCAAGAACAAGTTTCATTCCTTGCAATGAACTAAGGCTTCACTTTTGGCGCTTGGCCTCCCACAATATTGATGAGTAGTCCCGAAGGATGTTAGTCCTCCTCGCTTTGAGTTCTAGTCCCGATGGTTTCATATGTATCATTAGTTCCCAAAAGGAAAGTGATGACTCAATCAGCCATGTCAAATGCATCAGCCACTGTAACGCTCTCCCCAGCCATGCACTGAAATCGCAATGCTGCATCAAGCGCCCGGTGGTTGCGTTATTTACATATAAGTCAAAAAGTGTTAATATACTTCCAATAAAATTATGAATAAGATACGAAAGGGGATATGAGAGAAGAAAATAAATAAACTACATCGAAATTCTCACCAAATAGTTCTCATCTTCATGGACCGTATTCGGGATTCACAAAGAAAAGATGGTTGACTCTGTGAGACCATTCCATATAGTCGGGTGTTGCCTAATAAGGATAGTACGCCTTCTCATCGCGTCACTCAACAAATTCAAGATGCCCCTCCCAATCCTCTCAAAATTGTGCCTCGTACGAGTACTTGGCAGAGTACAAATTAGCCATGTTCCTCCTATTTGTGTCAATTGGTCGGTAAGGTTCTATCGGAATTCGTTGAATGTATCCATAACACCTTTATAGGACTGTGTGGTTCCACGATATCCAGAAAGTGCATGGGGCCAAAGTAGAAGGCAATATCATGGATAGGCGGTGAACCCTAGAAAGTATTATTCCAAATCAACTACAAAAAATAATAACAATTGTCAATAAACATAAAGGGTATATAGTTTAATAAACCAATTTGGTTATCACATCATGGGATCTCAACTGGTTGAGGAAGCACCTAAATGATACAAGATGATCCAACGCTAGCCTATTGTCATTCTTATAGAGCCTCGACTCTTTCTTATGGTGTCAATTCATAACCAGGGGCTTATCAGAGGAGTAGTCGCTATGCAAAGTGGGCTGAATAAATGGAATGCGGTCGTACATCCACCCCTACACAAAACAATGTTAAACCAAATTAAATGAGGTAGTAAGGTTAGTTTAAATACAATATTATACCTATAGCAGCATCAAATAACTGCCAATTTGAGTGACTTTGGTACGATTGGCAATGCCGAGTTAACGGTACATGTATGCAAGTTCTGCTACTCCCAATGCATAAAAACCAATCTTTTCCATGTGTTCCAAAAGTAAGAGGAGGGAAAGGGAGACTATTGTACTAGACTTGTTTGAAAAAAGTGTCGTTCTAAATAGGTATAAGAGGTAGGCTTAGACCAAGACCTCAGGACTAGGATATACATCGCGACCTCTTTTGCCATCATGTTCTTCTCCTTTATTTGGTTCAGAAAATCGATCCTTCAACCATGACAAATCAATGGTCAGCTAAGGCTTGAACCCAATCTCCTCGTCAGCATCACTCACCACCACCCCTAACAACATATTAAACATCGACGTCACCATTTTACAGTTCTTGTAAGGTGCAACCATGATCTTATCGATGACTAAAATACTGAGAAGGACTCACACATATTCAAGTGTGATTGTCATCTTGCCAAAGGGTAAGTGGAACATGTTGGTTTCGGGTTGCCTTCTCTCGATAATGGCTGAAACATATACCCTATTACCGTTGTGGTATGAGATGTAGCCCATCTGGTGCTAAACCATAGTCGTAAATCGACTTTTCCACCCTTTCCTTCTCTCGGATGTTGAGTGATTGTCTTTTCATAATGAGATCGACAACCATGGTTTATGGACCTCAAAACCCTTAGGTGACAAAACATATAGTATTGATTCAATGCATATTATAACCAATAAGATGATGACATTAATCGTTCCAAATGAAAGTTACTTTGTTCCTCAAAATATCTAAGAACACATGGTGCCTGAACGAGGGAAGGAGACTTACGTCTTAGGGGCTCCCAGGAAATGAAGTGGCATCTGCATCGACCAGATCGGTCGACATATCAAAATAGTCCTCACTTTCCCAACTTTTAGAAGAACAACTACCTGATGGTGTACGATTCCCTTCAGTAACCTCCGTGGACCCACTCCCATCGGTTTCTATAACTAGGGTATCTGACGCGTATCGAATACATAAAAATATATAATCTCAATGAGATTACTCAATACCACAAGATCTACAGCAGTGGTAGGCACGGGGTCAATCCACGAAGACAAAGGTTTCTAACTTAGGCTAACAAACATGAAAGTAAATCGGGGGATTTGCAAAAGTTGTTTTCAAGAATACACCAAAAATAGGGAATGAAAATACTCTTTAAGGAAATCAATGAAGAATAGTAACCTAAACCCTCAGTATCACAAAATTTCTCAATAGGCGCAATCAACCCTATGGTCGTCGATCTATATAAATCATGCAATTCAAAGGTATTCTAGAGTAGTTATAGACCCAATAATGTACGCAGCTCCTCACACTTCCTATTCTTGATAGCCAATGTACGACAATGACTACTTCCCAAACCAAACGTATAACCTTATACTCAAACAAATGGGGTTTAACATGATGATTGCAAATGGGTTTTATGAAGGCACTAAACCTAGACAAGCGGATCACTAGTGTATCTAGTTTAGCCTGATCCCTAAGGTACTTGACCAGTACCAAAAGAGTCGAATTAATCGATATGGCCTATTGCCACTTGTGTGGCCTTCTTGCATAATTACGGATGCGTACGACGCATTAACAATAAATTAAAGTTTAAATCAAAGTTTAACCCTAATTAATCAAGCAGTACCTAAGAGAATAAAGTAAAATGAAAAGCAATTAAATTAAATTGAATTAGACCTCACATAGGTTTGATGCCAAAAGCGTTGTTTGATCCACCTCCGGTTTAGATCGATAGAGATTAACCAGACATAATGATGGAAAAACTCAAATTCTTGATGTTCTTTCATAAACAAAGGTTAGGGAACATGATTTCTCGTGTTCCTAGTTATAATAAACCTAAAAAATCTATTCCAAAATGAAGTTCCTAAAAATTTGGAAAAAAAATTAGGTTTCTCGTTCTATGCCGCGTCGGTAGTGAGTCGAGTCATGGCTCTGAATTACGCACAAGCGAGCCACGACCTAGAGATACAATTTGATTAGCGACTTTAGTATCGCTGTTTTCTACTAACAAAATGCGAAAATGAGGTCGTGAAGCTTGGATTCCATGCCACGACCTGGATATACAACTTGAGCCATGAACTAGAATTCTTTTTTTCTTTTTCCTTTGATCACTTTGACCAATTCTTCTAATATTCGCACAAATTCTCCATTTTGAGTCATTACACCTAATAACACAAACGAGAGATTGTTACCACTAAATAGAGATTTATGGTTCAAATTGACACTAAACACTATATTATAATGTCTAATTGTACACTTATCAAATACCCCCAAACTTAGACTTTGCACATCTCGAACAAAGGAATGTATGACAACACACCCTACTACTAAACAAACTTGACTCTGATAACTTCATTAGCTAAATAACAACTAACCCACCCTATACCCGATTCCAAGTTTAGCTGAGTCTCCTTTGGTTCCACCATCCCCTCAAAGAGGTTCAGAGCTAAGATTTGTCTAGAAATGTAATCCAAACATCAATAGAAATCACACTTCAAAGAACTAGACTGAGTCAAGACAAAGACCGTCCACTACTCAAGAGTTTTCTGGGCCTATACATCAAGCACACAAGTTTACAATTTCTGAAAAAACTAGTGCTTCAACACTCGAGAGGGTACCATAGGCAAGAAATGCAACCACGCTCTCTACTAATGCGATTGACACAATTAGGGGTCAATAGGTCTTTCAAGTAAGTTGTAATGGGGCCAGGATAGTGTGCCAAGGTAGAATTAAGGAAAATGCAAATATTGGAAAAAATCAAATCAACATCATTATAAGCACTAAGAGCTAACACACAAAAGGAGTTTGTATGGATAAACATAACACTCTCAATTTGTATTCCTCTCCTTTTTGCAACCACTAATCATTTAAATTAGCTTTTTCTTTTTGAATTCTTTGTCTCAAGATAATCAATTTTTTTAATTGAATTTAAAGCCTAATTCGTTTTTCTTTTCTTTCAAGTTTGTAATAGGGCCGGGGGCTTATCGGAGGAGTAGTCGCTATGCAAAGTGGGTTTGAATAAATGGAATGCGGTCGTACATCCACCCCTACACAAAACAATGTTAAACCAAATTAAATGAGGTAGTAAGGTTAGTTTAAATACAATATTATACCTATAGCAGCATCAAATAACTGCCAATTTGAGTGACTTTGGTACGATTGGCAATGCCGAGTTAACGGTACATGTATGCAAGTTATCTTTGCTCCCAATGCATAAAAACCAATCTTTTCCATGTGTTCCAAAAGCAAGAGGAGGGAAAGGGAGACTATTGTACTAGACTTGTTTGAAAAAAGTGTCGTTCTAAATAGGTATAAGAGGTAGGCTTAGACCAAGACCTCGGGACTAGGATATACATCGCGACCTCTTTTGCCATCATGTTCTTCTCCTTTATTTGGTTCGTAAAATCGATCCTTCAACCATGACGAACAAATGGTCAGCTAAGGCTTGATCCCAATCTCCTCGTCAAGCATCACTCACCACCACCCCTAACAACATATTAAACATCGACGTCACCATTTTACGCTTCTTGTAATGTGCAACCATGATCTTATCGATGACTAAAATACTGAGAAGGACTCACACATATTCAAGTGTGATTGTCATCTTGCCAAAGGGTAAGTGGAACATGTTGGTTTCGGGTTGCCTTCTCTCGATAATGGCTGAAACATATACCTTATTACCGTTGTGGTATGAGATGTAGCCCAGTGGTGCTAAACCATAGTCGTTAATCGACTTTTCCACCCTTTCCTTCTCTGGATGTTGAGTGATTGTCTTTTCAAAATGAGATCAGACAACCATGGTTTATGGACCTCAAAAACCCTTAGGTGACAAAACATATAGTATTGATTCAATGCATATTATAACCAATAAGATGATGACATTAATCGTTCCAAATGAAAGTTACTTTGTTCCTCAAAATATCTAAGAACACATGGTGCCTGAACGAGGGAAGGAGACTTACGTCTTAGGGGCTCCCAGGAAATGAAGTGGCATCTGCATCGACCAGATCGGTCGACATATCAAAATAGTCCTCACTTTCCCAACTTTTAGAAGAACAACTACTTGATGGTGTACGATTCCACTTCAAGAACCTCCGTGGACCCACTCCCATCGGTTTCTATAACTAGGGTATCGACGCGTATCGAATACATAAAAATATATAATCTCAATAAGATTACTCAATACCACAAGATCTACAAAGAAGTGGTAGGCACGGGTCAATCCACGAAGACAAAGGTTTCTAACTTAGGCTAACAAACATGAAAGTAAATCGGGGGATTTGCAAAAGTTGTTTTCAAGAATACACCAAAAATAGGGAATGAAAATACTCTTTAAGGAAATCAATGAATAAGAGTAACCTATACCCTCATTATCACAAAATTTCTCAATAGGCGCAATCAACCATATGGTCGTCGATCTATATAAATCATGCAATTCAAAGGTATTCTAGAGTAGTTATAGACCCAATAATGTACGCACTCCTCACACTTCCTATTCTTGATAGCCAATGTACGACAATGACTACTTCCCAAACCAAACGTATAACCTTATACTCAAACAAATGGGGTTTAACATGATGATTACAAATGGGTTTTATGAAGGCACTAAACCTAGACAAGCGGATCACTAGTGTATCTAGTTTAGCTTTGAACCCATAGGTACTTGACCAAGTACTCAAAAGAGTCAAATTAATCGATATGGCCAATTGCCACTTGTGTGGCCTTCTTGCATAATTACGGATGCGTACGACGCATTAACAATAAATTAAGGTTTAAATCAAAGTTTATCCCTAATTAATCAAGCGGTACCTAAGAGAATAAAGTAAAATGAAAAGCAATTAAATTAAATTGAATTAGACCTCACATAGGTTTGATGCCGAAGCGTTGTTTGATCCACCTCCTGGTCCTAGATCGATAGAGATTAACCGACATAATGATGGAAAAACTCAAATTCTTGATGTTCTTTCATAAACAAAGGTTAGGGAACATGATTTCTCGTGTTCCTAGTTATAATAAACCTAAAAAATCTATTCCAAAATGAAGTTCCTAAAAATTTGGAAAAAAAATTAGGTTTCTCGTTCTATGCATGCGGTCGGTAGTGAGTCGGTCATGGCCTCAATTCGCACAAGCGAGCTACGACCTAGAGATACAATTTGATTGGCACTTCAGTATCGCTTGTTTTCTACTAACAACTCAGTGAAAATGAGGTCGTGAAGCTTGGATTCCATGCCACGACTGGATATACAACTTGAGCCATGAACTAGAATTCTTTTTTCTTTTTTCCTTTGATCACTTTGACCAATTCTTCTAATATTCGCACAAATTCTCCATTTTGAGTCATTACACCTAATAACACAAACGAGAGATTGTTACCACTAAATAGAGATTTATGGTTCAAAATCACACTAAACAAGATATTATAATGTCTAATTGTACACTTATCAAATACCCCCAAACTTAGACTTTGCACGTCTCGAACAAAGGAATGTATGACAACACACCCTACTACTAAACAAACTTGACTCCTGATAACTTCATTAGCTAAATAACAACTAACCCACCCTATACCCGATTCCAAGTTTAGCTGAGTCTCCTTTGGTTCCAAAGTGCCACTTGAATCAAACATCCCCTCAAAGAGGTTCAGAGCTAAGATTTGTCTAGAAATGTAATCCAAACATCAATAGAAATCACACTTCAAAGAACTAGACTGAGTCAAGACAAAGACCGTCCACTACTCAAGAGTTTTCTGGGCCTATACATCAAGCACACAAGTTTACAATTTCTGAAAAAACTAGTGCTTCAACACTCGAGAGGGTACCATAGGCAAGAAATGCAACCACGCTCTCTACTAATGTAGATTTAACACAATTAGGGGTCAATAGGTCTTTCAAGTAAGTTGTAATGGGGCCAGGATAGTGTGCCAAGGTAGAATATAAGGAAAATGCAAATATTGGAAAAGATCAAATCAACATCATTATAAGCACTAAGAGCTAACACACAAAAGGAGTTTGTATGGATAAACATAACACTCTCAATTTGTATTCCTCTCCTTTTTGCAACCACTAATCCTTTAAATTAGCTCTTTCTTTTTGAATTCTTTGTCTCAAGATAATCAATTTTTTTAATTGAATTTAAAGCCTAATTCATTTTTCTTTTCTTTCAAGTTTGTAGGAATTTATTTCACTCAAAACAACCTTAAAACTTGGGGTTTTGTACATTTCTCTCCAAAACTTACTTTTTTCTCACTTTCGCTACAAATGACCAAACTTTCCAACTAGGTAAAAGGATATAAGGCTAATGGCTAGGGGTTTAATGATAGCAAGTCAAATAAATAAGATTATATTCGGCTCAAATGGGCTAACTAGTGGTAAAATGATGGGTAGACTTAAGGCTAAGGGTTTAAATCAAAAAATGGCCTGCATCTTCCCCCCAAAAGTGTTTTAATCATAGGATTTTGCCTCGAGCGGGTTACACCCTCGTTTTAGCACCCTAGAAATCTGACTTTTTTCCACTTGCACCATTATGACCACCTGCTCTCTTTCGTATCTAGCATAAAGTCTCAACCTCACACTAGCTCCCTAACACATGCAATCTCAACAATGTCGAGCAATGCTCAAGATTAAGTGTTTCTCATAGTTTCTCAAAAAAGTTCAAGTCTCATAAGTGGCTTAAGTAACTCATGCATTACCAAAAGCACTCAACAAGGTTTCGGGCGACTCTAAACTCAACTAGATGGTTCTAACCATGAACTAAAGTATGCATGAACACACATGTAGTCACTAAAAAGTACCATGGACATAAATAACCTACTATAAAGCACGTTATAACAAGATATTGGATGAAAAAAAAAAGATGGAAAGGTGATAAAAAGAGGAAAGAATAGGTGAAGATACACAACCATACAATACCGATCAATCCAAAGAGAATAGGCAACAAAAAATATAAGCATGTTATACTTGTCGTCTTACGCAATCCCTAACTTACCAACCAAAAATGATCCTCGATACTTGAAAGCACCCCAAAAGTTATTTCAAAACTTGTCCCCAAGGTTTAGTACAAGCGGGAAGTGATTAAGAACAAAGAAGAGAAAGCGGGTGAAAGAGAAAGTAGAATATAGATAGAGTGAACATAAAAGTGAGTAAATGGTAAATAACATGCTCAAGTACTGTTAAGTATGAAGTTGAAACTAATATATTATATTATATTACATGATAAGAAAAGTCTGTCATGTCAAGGTGGCTAAGGAAACAATAAAAAATCATAATAAGAGCAAGAACTAAGAAGCTGAAAAGTTAACACAGATGATTCCAACTAAATCTTGCGAGCCCAAAGTCTTTCAATTAAGGGTGAAATCAACAAGATGGTAGAATGAAGTCTAAGATTTTGGGTCTACTCAAAGACCCCCAATAATGCGGTGACTTAAGTTGGGTTATGTCCCATCCAAGTCTCAAAACACCTAAATTTCTAATAACATGGTAACTCCCAAAAAATGCTCAAATTATTCTAAGTAATGTAATCCAAAGTCAAACTTAGTGGAACTCAGGGGTGCTCCAGTGCCTTCGGTGCTCATTAAACATTCATAGCACCTGCAAAAATCAAAGAAACCAAGTTAAGGCTTTATTAAACATATATAAAAAACAAAAAACTGAACAAAAATTGAAATAAAAGAAACAAAGCTGGGCTACCTCCCAACAAGCGCCTTTCTTTGAAGTTTTTGGCCAAACTTCGATGTATGCATCCTAGGTGATGCTATCCCACTAGATAAAATCTGAGTAGTTTTCATCCGCGCATCTCCATAGAGAGAGTGAGCAACCCCTAATTTTCAAAGTCAATGGTAAGAGAATATCATCAACGTTTGGTACTTGGTGACCGTCCTATATCTCTGGTAAGAGAATATCATCAACACTTGGTACTTGGTGACCGTCCTACGTCTCCAACCTAAGTTTGTCCTGCAATAGATGGTGAGAAACATGCACTGCAAACAAGCATGATTTATTCGTAAGATGATTCATGGTATAAAAATTATAATTTTTACGATCTCCCCATCAAACTCCGTAGATAAAGTACCCTCGAAAACGTCGACTTTGGTTCGAGCGATCAGAAGAAAAGGTCGACCTAGTGAAATTAGGGGTAAGTAATGAGAAGGTTCATCCCCATGTTTATCACATAAAAGTCTACAGATAGACTAATTCCTGAAATCTTTTAAGACGTCCTCTAAAACCCCAATGGGATATATAACCAACTTATCTGCGAGTTGGGTAACAAGCTATATGTCTTTCAATGGACCTTCATGCAAGGATTTTAACAAAGAGATAGAGACATAACATTGATGGATGCACCCAAATTGCACATGGCATTCTCAATAAAAGTGTCACCTATCATGCATGGAATAACAAACATGCCAAGGTCTTGGCATTTAGGGGTATATTAGTCCGAATCGAGTTGAGACGCTCTTCTCTAAATTTCCTTTTTCTTTATTCGCAAACTTGTCTTTTTGTACTTCTTTGGACTCTTAGATCTCCCACAACTTCACGCTCATTTTTTATCTCTAACTCCTTCACTTTAGGCCGGTGTTGAGGATTCTCCATCACTTTCTCGGTCTTTTCCAAGTGTTTGTACCTCTCCAGTAAAGTCATTATGGATAAGGGGCCCTAACTTTTATCTCGCACCGTCTTCTCATTAACGAGGTCCTATCTTGCTCAGCTAGCCTTTGATGTTCACTTCTGTCCATCTTAGGCTCCTTCAACTAAGTCTCGCTCCATATCAATATAGCATTCACATGTGCCCTCGGGTTTAGGATTGATTGTGATGGTAACTTCTCTTATTCTTCAATGCGGCCTAATTATAGGGCGAGTTGCCCCACTTAAACCTCTACATTTTTAATGCTCGTGGCTTGACTTGTGATAAAATCAATTCAAAATTTGGCTACGTCTTTAGAGAATTTGTCCTGACTAGCGACAAGTGTTCTCACGATCTCTTCTAAAGACCTCAGATTTTAGAAGGGCTAAGATTATTGAGGAAAAGGTTGTCCATTTAGAACATATTGGAGATAGTTCTAGTTCTGAGGTCCATAGCTTTGATAGGGGCTTTTGACGGCATGATTTTAAGTGTTACTAAAACTGTTGCCGTATTGATTCCTAAGTGGTCCTTGGAATCTGCAGCCTATAGTGTTCGCTTTTTCGGTCTCGAACAAGGTGGGGCAAGAGTCAGTGGATGGTCAGTGGCTGAGCAGAAACCACAAGCTACTTGAGCTTTTTCGGTGGTAAGAAGTTGCTCCATGAAATTAGTGAGTTTGTCAAGCTTGCTATTGGTTTGATTTGACCCTAATCCATCAAAATGATTTGGTGAAGGTCCTTTATCCTTGACGTTATTATAATGACGTAATTGACTTGCTATAGACTAGTAAAAATCAAACATCTCTAGGGTTATCTTGCATCTACAACCGCCTTTGCAAGAATTATTAATCATAAATTTCTCAAGGGGTGTAAGTCCTATATAGAAGAAAATAACAATGGAGAGGTTACTTTAGCCATGTTGGGGGCATTGAGCAAGTAATCGCTTATAATGACCCTAATATCCATTTCATTTTGATACGCATATTTCCCTAGTTAGTTGGGAAGATCCAGTTTATTGAAGAATTCTTTGAATAATGTAGAAATCATATTATTCCAATTTGTGATGGAACCGAGAGGGAAGGTAGAAGAGCCGAGTCTTGGGCTTTATCCGTTAGGCGAAAAGAAAAGTATAAAGTTTGACTTTGTCTTCATCTACTCATAGGGGAATCATTGTCCTACACTTATAGTGAAAACTGTTTGATGAAGGTCACTGGATCCTCACGATCTAGTCCTTGGAAGATGGGGAGAAAGTTTATGAAACCGAATTTGAGCTTGAAATTTACCCTATGAGTTGGGAATGCGATGAAGTGTGGTTGATGATTTAGGCAATCCTGTATCTCATCATTCATTATCCCAATGGTATTACGATGATTGGCCCGAGGTTGTGCCTAATGGTTGGCTTGTTGCCTTTATGGAGAAGGATCAACCATTCTTTGATTGAGTAGTTGGTATTGAGCTACTCGGCCTTTGTGGCACCACTGGTGCTCGTGGCGCAACATGTGCTTCAAAATATTGGGGAGGAACAAGTTGGTGTTCCTCATGCCTTTCTCGGTGGTAGATTTCAATCTTAGCCACCATTAGAGGGATCGCTCATTGCTCAGTTGAACTCTTAAGGATTGTTTTCTCTACCTTGTTTCTTTCGAGTTCAAACGACAAGTCTTTTTAATCTCTCGGATCAAAAGGGAGTAGAGATCCGGTGGACTTCGATCTACAAAGACTTTTGGGTATAAAGGTGAACACATAAAAAATGAAAAGAAAAACATAAGTAAAAAATGACTTGGTCCCCGACAACGGTGCTAAAGTTAGACGCTTCTCGAATACGTAAAAATATATAATCCCGATGAAATTATCAAATACCACAAAAATGGCAGCTAGTAAGCATGAGATTAATCCATAAAGACTAAGGTTTCTAACTAAGGCTAACAAATAAAGAAAGTAAATCGGGGGATTTGAAAAAATTGTTCTCAAGAATTCACCAAAAATAGAGATTAAAAATACTTTGTAAGGAAATCAATAAAGAAGAGTAACCTAAGCCCTCGGTATCACAAACTTCCTCAATTGGTGCAATCCCTATTGTCATCAATCTATATAAAGCATGCATTTCAAAGGTATTCTAGAGTAGCTATAGACCTAATAATGCACGCGGTTCCTCACACCTCGTGTTATCGATAACCAAGGTACGATAATGACTACTTCCCTAACAAAACGTATAACCTTATACTCAAAAAAATCGGGTTTGAGACAATGAATGCAATGAGTTTTGTGAAGGCACTGCACCTAGAAAATTGGATCACTAGTGCGTCTGGTTTAGCCTAGATCCCTAAGGTATTTGACTGGTCTTAAAAGGTCGAATCAATCGGTATGGTAAATCACCAATTGTGTGGTCTTCTTGCATAAGTACAGATGCATACGACTCACTAGCAGTAAATCAAGGTTCAAATCAAAGTTTAAACCTAATTAATCAAGCATTACCAAAAAGAATAAAATACCAATGAAAAGCTATTAAATTAAATTGAATCATATCTCACATAGGTTTGATGCTAAAAGAGTTGTTTGATCCACCTTCGGTATAGATTGATTGAGATTAGTCAAACATGATGATGGAAAAACTTGAATTCTTGATGTTCTTTCGTAAATAAAGGTTGGGGAACATGATTTCCCGAGTCCCTATTTATATAAAACCGAAAAAATCTATTCTGGAACAAAGTTTCTAAAAATTCGGACTAAAAATTGTGTTTCTCATTCTAGGCCACCGGTCAAGTTGCGAGTCAGTCATGGGTCAGGCAGTGGCCTGAATTTGTGCAACCTGAGTCACGACCTAGATATACAACTTGAGTGACACTTGGATCGCTATTTTCTATTGAGAAACGTGAAAATAAGGCCATGAAGCTTGGATTCCATGCCACGACCTATATATATATCTTGAGCCACGACCTAGAATTCCGTTTTTTTCTTTCCTTTGATCACCTTAACTAATTCTTTAAATATTCGCACTAATTCTTCATTTTGAGTCCTAACACCTGTAAATCACACAAACAAGAGATTGTTACCACTAAATAGAGATTTATGGTTCAAAATCACACTAAACACTGTATATTATAATGTCTAATTGTACACTTATCAATATCCCTCTCACCTAAAGAAATCATTCCAATGCCCTCAACATCAGCCTCTCCTAAATTCGGCTGACCCAGCTTGTACTTCTTAACTGGACACCTTTTGGCGTTAAGGTTCTCTTGCTTCCTATAAGAGGAAGTCGAATGTTTTCTCTCAAGCACACCCTCCTAAACTTGGGAACCTGCGGTACTGGTAGCCCGCTTAACCTGACCATCCACCCATGCCTGCACGGCCCTACGAGAAGGTCTCTGCATTCTTTTTTTCGGTCTCACCATACCTTAAGACAAAGTAAAATGTCGATATAGTCGGTATACATTTTGAATAATGAGAAGAACAATTTAATTATAAAAGTGTCGGCTTAACATGATCGACACCAATAGAAATGGTATCAGTCTAAAGTATCCAAAACCTCTTCAATGATGTCGGTGTGTTGTGACCGAAACCACAAAAGGCATTACCCCTTAAATAATCCAACACCCTCTGAAGGCTATCGTTTAAACATGACTGACACCTATTACATGGTATTAGTTTGGAGCGATCATCCAGTACGGGATACCCATAACCGTAACCTAGAAACACCCAAACAATGGCAATAAAAACCCCAAACGACTCACAAGATCATGAGGAAAAAATCCATGAGCTTAGAGTGTACTAAATTAGCAGAGGTAAGCTAAACAATGCATTGGTAGTCCTTCGTTCTTAGTGCTCGGTCAACAATGGATCCCCTAAGATTCGATTAGAATACAACCTTACACAACCTCAATGACCATAACATATGATGAATCTGTGGTTATTTCGGGTTTTGGGCGAGTTTGATTTAGAGTATGAAAGTTACAAATGACTTAGGGAGATTCTTTTTCTAGGTAGAAGACAAGGGTATTATTGGGATTTCGAAAAAAATGGGGTTCATTTGGTAAAAGAAATTTAAAAAAGGTACATTGAAGTAATGGGGTCCCCTAATCAATAAATGGGGTTAAGGTTAGCCGCTCCATAATTTAACTCTAGAAAATCACTATTATTAATTTCATTATCAAGTAATTCATCATATTCACCATAATTATGTTCGTTATTAATTTTGAACGTAATAATTTTTTCTTCAAATTCCATAGACATCGTCCCTTTAAAGATATCTAACTTAGTTTTACCTGTTTTTAGAAAAAGGTCTACCTAATAGTATAGGTAGAGGATAAGATTATATCAAATATCCCATTTCCATGACATAAAAGTCACTTTGAAAATACTAAGCCATTTACTTCTACTAAAACATTTTCTAATAGTCTATATAGTTTAATAGTCGTATATTTTCTAAAGATTAATAGGTGTATTAGTTAATTATCCTATTTTCAATGATTCATATAGTTAAAATGACATTACATTAATTGAGGCTCCAAGATCACACATAGCAATTGAATATAATAGGTTCCAAATGTGATAGATATTACAAACATTCCTGGTCGAAACTTTTCTCGGTATTTTCTTTTTTATTAAGGATGACACCTTTAATCCTAAGTTTTCTTTAGATTCTTCTAAAACTTTGTCTTCAAATTTAGAAAATTCATTGGAAACTTCATTATACTTTGATAATTGCATAATTGATCTCATTAAAGGCTCATTAATTTCTACTTTCTTAAATGCTTCAGAAATGTCTTCTTTAATTTCTTCCTTCATAGAATTCGCTAATTGTTGTGGAATGGGAGAAATAGAATGTATATCTTCATTTAATTTATAAAGAGTCTTATCATTTTTCTCTTGATCCACTATTTCAGAAGTTTGTAATGATTATTCATAAGCTTCAACTCTATCTATATACCATGAGTATAACCTTTTAGAAAAGGTACATATTTTAATTGTTTAGCCATCCATTCTTTAGTGGGAATGACATTGGCCATCATCTTTTTTTCTATTGTTTTATACTTTCTATTTCTTTTTTACCTCTCTTAGGTATCTTTTTTGGCGTATGTATTTCTCCTTCATTATCATAAAATAAAGCATTAATTAACTTGTCCTTGATTAGTAGTCTGAGTTGATCCTTTAGTTTGATTACTTAACATATTAATTTATAAGTACATTTGATTTTATCGATTTTTCAACTCATTAATAGACGTATCATTTTAATTTCATTTTGAGAAATATGTGTAAATTCTTGATGAATTTGAGTTATAAAATCATGTAATATTCGCTCTAAATCCAGTTGCGCAGGTTGAACTATTTGTTGAGGTTGCTGAATTGGTGTAGATTGCATTTGTGTTCATGGTCTATAAGCGGATTAATTTTGATTTTGTAGACTATAGCTAAAATTTGAATTTGGTTTTCCAGTGTTGTAACTATTGTTATTCTATTGAATCCTTGGGGACCAGAAAATTGGTGTATAACCGCATTAACTTGTTCATTATTTTCTTCATATAAAGTAGGACACACATTCATAAGATGTGTGACTTTATTACAAAATCCACATGGTTTCACTTGGTTTGATCTATCTTTTAATAGTAACTTGACCATGCTAGATAATTTATCAACTTTTTCGTCAAATTTATCACTTATTTTATTATTAACTTCATAAAGTTTCTTTCTTGATTTCTTAATCTTTTCACCATATTGCTTAGATTGTTTAGCCATTTTATTAATAGCTTCTTTTGCTAAAGTTGATGTTACATCAAATAGTGATCCACCACATACGATATCTAATACTAATAGTCTTTGTTCATAATGATTAAGTCCTTTGTAGAAGTATTCTAATAAAGCTCTTTGTATATATCTATGTTGTGAATAAGAAGAAATTAATCTTTGAGATTTATCCCAAAATTCATTAAAATTTTCATCGTCTTTCATTTTTACGAATGTGATTTGTCTTCTATAGGAGCTAATTTTTCATCCAGGAATATATTTATCTAGAAAAGCTTCCAACATTTGAGTCCATGTGGTTATTGAATCTCGAAGAAGATAAAACAACCAATCTTGTGCTTGATCTTTCAATACAAAAGGATAAGCTTTAAGTTTGACTTGTTTTAATGTATCGTCTTTAGGTTTCATCTCATTGACTTTGTGTTGATTTCCATTATAATTTTTTGATCTCTACCATATAAGTTAGGTAAAGCACTACTTAATCCAGATATTAGTTCAAATTTAGGAAATTCCTCATGATAGGCAATAGACATTGGTTCGTAAGTTGTGATATTTTGATTAGCTTTTTAGACCCTACCTAATTAAGGCATATGAACAAATTTCCTAGATTACCTTAATCCACTTTGTTAATCTAGTCACCTTAACTTTACCATCAATAAATAAACAATATTAAGATCTCGTAATTATCAAATATAAAACTCTATCAACCTTAAAGGAACCCAAAGTTAATTTGAAACCTGAAAAATTCATTTAAATTAGTTAAACTAATCTCAAGATTTCATAAAAATTTCTCGACAAAGACCTCCTCTATTTTGAAGCCTACATCGGAAAACCCAACCTTCAAAAATCTTAAGACAAAACCTCCGCTCACCTTGGTGGAAAAGTCGAATGACTCATAATCATCCCATAACAATATATATTGCATTAATAGATTAGATATTCATTCTAACTGATTTAGAGTATCAAAATCCTTGAACCAACATTACCTTAGCTTCACAATTTTCCTAATCCATCCCAAAATCGTTACAACCATTCCAAAGAAGATCCTAACCATACACGAACCAAAAAACCCATTTATACGATATATTATATCAAAAACAATACATAGTGAGAATGAAACTGAGCAAGTCACAAAAAGTTGGAAAGCTTTCCCTTTCCTTTATTGCCGCTCAAACCTGTTACTACCCAATTATAAAAATTCGATTATGTCAGATAAGTAAATCCCACACTATCCAATACATCTATAATAATTAAATGCATAATAATCTCGAGATTAAACGAACAATGTAATTCAAGGAACTTAAATACAACCGTGAACCCATCTCGTTTCGTTATCCGACCACAATCGCTTGATATCCTCCAAAAGTGGTAACTAAATAGTAATAAAGACTCATGCACTTGAGAAGATAGCCAAATGAGTCTCATTCCTCTTTATGATTTGGTTCAATGTGATCGCATGATAAACACGTGATGCAAAGTATCGTTGACTCTAACCCATCAAGCATAATATAGTGGTCTCCCCTATAACCAAGTTATAGTAAACACTATAAGGATACTCGAATAGAGCTTATCCTCCCTTCATGTATGCATGTACAACAAATAATGCAATATCAAGGATCAATACAATTTATACGAAATTAAAATCATACATTTTAAAGGTTACTATGAGATTTACTTAATCGTACAAACGCAATATCATAACTCCCTTGCGCTCTGTGTCTGTAAAATAGTCCACAGGGGGTTCCAATTGCGATTGTACAATTCATTTATAAGTCCGATAAGATTCCACAACAATTCCACAAATTTTCTCAATTTATTATATTTTAATTGATTCTGACTAGACCTTAAAATCCTAGAATCACTCCAATTCAAATCCTCAGATATTCGAATCTCAATTTCTACTCCAAATTATAGTTCAGCATCGAAGATTAACCTTGACTAGGCTTTAAAACATTTTTTCCAATTTTGGAACTTTTCGACTATTGTAGCACGTATGACACGGAAAACCTTCCGGTAGAATCCTCAAGAAAATCCCAAAATCCTCAATTTTCATAAAAATCTCCAATTTTCATTGATTTGTACAAAAATCCCATTTTTTGAATTTCTCCAATTTCCATGGATTTTTCTATATATTTTTGAATTTAACAATATTTTTTTATTATGAGGAGGGGTTTGACCACCGAATCGAACTTGGTTTGGTCTGTCAAGGGGATCAAACCCCTTTTTTCCTTGCGACAAAATAGAGAATCTTTGGTTTGTCCTTGATTTTTATTGTTTATTTTATTTTTTCTTTCGAATGTTTAGGGTGGGTAGGGGAGCTCATTGTTCCCCCTCACCATTTTCCCTTCCCCCCCCTTTCTTCCTCCCTCCTCTCGATTTTACTATTTTTTTCTTCTTTGATTTGGAGAAAAATAGAAGGGCAAAATGGTCATTAGGTGTGATATCCCTTTAAGTAAAATCGATACGGGGAAGGGGTTCCCATTGTTCATATTCATCTTCTCACTGTTCTCTCTCTTTGGTGTAAATTATATTTCTCCTTTTCAATGTGTTTACTTCGATTAAGAGGAGGAGACGTGACTGTTGTGGTGACTGTAGTGGCGCTTTGGAAGGTACATTAATGGAAAATGAAAATTTGATTTTTGGGATCGTAAATTAAGTAAGAGGGTCGATTTTTGTTTCGAATAGAAATGGTGGGGTTATGGTTAATTGAGTAATGGAAAGAGGTGAAGAGGAAGAGAGCGAGGTGAGAAATTAAACGATCAAAAAGCTATACAAAATCAATACCCTTTTTGGTCTTTTGACCTTTTTGTTTTTATTTCATAATTATCCTTTCGATTTTTGTCCAAATTAAACCTCCGAAAATACCCAATTCCGCCAAAAATTTGAGAATTTACCAATGCACTCCACACTCATGGAACACTTCTCTCGCACACAATTCAAGGTGTGGTGCCCACGTCGGCTCATTAAGTCCAATTAAATGTAAAAATTCAAAATTTTAAACTTAACCGCATTTGTTTTTCATAAAATCCAAAACGAAAGTTCAAGTCAGCATTTTAGTTACTTTGGGACTCATTTCGACACATATTTCAAGATAAACCCCGTAAATATCAAATTTACTTTACTCGATTAGCATGAGTTTTCACAAAATAACATAATGTATAGTACACAACACTAGGCACACATCACCCGATAATTAAATTACATGTAAAACTCAATTTTGCTAGTCTTTAGCTTTCGACTCGCGGCCTAAACCATAATTAAGATCCATTAATTCGTGATTAGCCATAATTATCAGTTTAAAGATTTTAGGATTTGACAATCTTCCCAACTAATTAAAATTTCATCCTCAAAATTAAAATTGAAACCAAATTTACTTCGACTAAAAGAGATCTAAAAATGTTGTCTCATGTACGCTTCTCATTCCATGTTAACTCTAAATCACCATGAAATTGTCGTTTAACCAATACAAGTTGATTTTCTTTATTTTGAAGCTTTTGGACCTTCCTATCCACAATCAAAATAGGTTGCTCTTTATATGAGATATCACCTTGCAAATTGAATTGATATCATTCTACTTTATGATGTGAATCAGGTTTGTTCCGCCTGAGCATAAACACATGAAATTGATCATGAACTCCGCCTAACTTAAGCGGTAATGCAAGTCAATAAGCAACCTTCCCAATCCGTTTCACGATCTTGAAATGTCTTCTAAATCTGGGAGAGTACTTTCCTTTCAGTCCAAACCTATAATAGCCTTTGCGAGGAGACTTTCAAATAAACTCAATCTCATTCGCTATATTCCACAACCAAGCGATAAAGATTATAAGAGCTTTTGTGCCTTTCTTGATCCGCTTTCAATCTTACAAGAATCTGTTGAACAACTTCATGTGATCTTGAACCATTTGTAGCCCTAACTCCGTCGAATCATCCGGTTCAACCTAACGGCAGGAGAATGACAAGTTCTTCAAAACCATGCCTCAAATAAAGCCATCTTAATACTCGATTTACAAATGTTATTGTAAGAGAACACACACGAGGTATGTATTCTTCCCATTAACCTCCAAATTCCAAGATACAAAAGCCTTGCGCTTGTCTTCCAACACTTGGATCCACCTTTCCCGACCATCCATCTGCAAATGAAATGCAATACGAAATGAAAATAATGTGCCAAAGTGTTCTGCATGCTCTACAACAACCTCGATGTGTACAGAGCACCTCGATCGAAATCTATCATCAACGACACTCCAAACAAGCGAACTACCTCTCGCTCACACAACAAGCTCAATCGTGTAAAGATATCAAAATTGACATATTCTACTTTGTTAGTCTATCAGTAATTATCCGAACCGCGTCATGTTTCCTTCGAGAAGTGGGCAGATGAGTAACAAAATCCATTGCAATATGTTCCTATTTCCATTGAGGTATGAGAAGTGGCTGCAACATACCTCCACGTTTCCGCCTATCAGCCTTAACCTGTTGGCAAATCTCACATCTCCTCTGGTAATCACCAACATCATCTTTCATACTTAGCCACCAATATAGTTGCTTAATATCCTGATAGATTTTGGTCCTGCCAGGATGAATGTTATATTAAGACTAATGAGATTTTTCTCAATATCTAATCCTGAATCCAAAACCTACCTTTAAGCCTCAAACTCTAATCTACAAAGTTAGTCCAATCTCGATTATTATTGTCATCACCAACCTCTTGAACTTCCTATAATTCAACCGTATATAATCAATTTGAGGAATTGGATATTGAGAAGAATCTCATTATTGACACTATTCAACTATATATAATAAATGCAAAGCCTCAAACTACCATCCTTCTTTTTCACAAAAAAGACGAGTTCACCCTATGGTGACATACTTCGGTGAATAAGCCCTTTATCAAGCAACTCCTCAAACTGTTTCTACAATTCCTACAACTCCATCGGAGCCATTCTACAGGGACAAATAGGTATTTGTTTAATTCCAGGAACCATATCAATAACAAAATCAATCCCTCTCGAAGGTGGAGTTCCAAGTAAATCATTAGGAAACACATATGAGGATATACAAACAACATGAATATCCTCCAACTTAATTTCAAGTCTTGCCTCAATACTAATAGTTTCGGCAAGAGTTTTCCTTTTATCCCCAATAGCTAGCCTACCTCTTGTCAAATGCAACTTTAACGTGTTTCGAAGTATGTAAAGAACGAACAACCAGGAATATAAAAGAACATAGTCTTACGACAACAATTTAAATTTGCATGATAAGCGTGGCTAATCCATTTCCAACAACACACCAAACTCTAGAAAGTCCAACATACAGAGATCAATGGCCATCTCGTGTTTGGAGATCTTAACAACGCATTTCTCACACATAAAGTAAGGAGCCTCCTTATCCCCAATTATTGTGTTGAGTAAGAAATGAATAGGGACTCGCAATGGAGTTAACCCTAACTTAATACACGGCCATATATAAAAGAAATTGTACAACCAAAATCAATTAAAACATGCATAAATCGACCACAAACCGAAATCATACTTTCGATAAGATTATGATTTACATTTGAATCTCGTTTAGTAACCACCTAAACACATTCCCTAATATGTTTTTGAGAATATGACACACTAGAGGACGCTCCCAATAGTTGTGGACACGTAATCTTGCAATATCTTTTCTTTCCATACCCAAAATACATAACTGCACTTGGATTCTATGGACAATTTAGTTAATGTTACCTTGCTTCCCACACCAAAAACATGTAACTATAGGTTTACTACCCACTAACGGTGACTGACTAGGTGATGATCTTTGACGCGTACGCTTTCTATGAGATCCTCGACCCTTACTCCTACTCATCTACGATTAAGGTACACCACTATGACCTGAAGTCTGAAAACACAGTGATCAAGTTTCTCCTGAGCTTTTTTGTGTCATCTCAGATGGTCTACTAGTTGTGCTTGGAAAAGAATTATGATGGGACAAAATGTGTCATAGGTGTGAATGGTGGTCCTTCACTTTTCTTTTTTTTTGAAACTTCGAATCTAATATGGATGGAGATCTTTCCTTGCCCTCATAACCTGAGCTCTGTCCCGATTCCATGACGCCTTGATATCATTGTGATTTATGCTGAAAAGTATATATATTTACATAGGCTCTGCTCTATCTCAAACCTCTCGCAGAGTGTTCGGTTTAGTCATCGATTTGGTAATTCCAAGTTCCTCGCTTAACCCATACATATACTTACACATCTTCTCCTTCTCGGTCATTATCATCTCTCTAACAAATCTTAAAAGATTATTGGAATTGAGCATCATATTGAGGTAGTGACATGTCTCCCTGAACTAGATGATCAAACTCTAGTTTCTTTTGCATGATCATGCTCTCATCAAAATACTGCTCAGTGAACTCCTCAAGAAAGTCAACAAAAATGTCAAATATGGGATGGACATAATGTAGAGATCTCCACCAAATCTCAGCATTGGCCTACAGATAGTACGAAGATAGCGAAACCCTCAAGTGTTCATCAGTACTCAACATGTTATGATGTTTCTCATGATTGAGAACCCAAGTATACACAGGCCTCAATTCTAGTTCACTATAGAAGTACGTTTAACCATACTTCCTAAACTCTCTCCTCTAACTTTCCACCAATGACATTCCACTAGCAACCTTTGGATTAGCCCGAACCGAAACTGTAACAACCGGTTCAACTCCGGGACGAACTACAGAGTAGTCTGCTCCTCCTAAGCGGCTAGAGTAGCAATATGAAGTTCCTAAGCAACATGAACAATAGGCACCTGGATTTCCACTTGTGCTCGTAAAATATTCAGCAACTCGATATCTACCTTGCCAAGTTTTGAAACATATTTGAATCCACATGTTTTGGATCCCTATTGCCCTCGACAGGATCTCTAACCCTGCTTTCATTGTCGACTCATAGTGTTTTGCATTAAAAATTGCTATACAAGTGGTTCAACATAACTATATCCATCGATATCTCGATAATATAAAACGCACACAACACAATCACAAATTTTGTAAAAATTTTAACCCCGCTCCATCGCGTTACTTCCTAACTAATCACTCACTTAACCTCAATCAATAAAATTACTTTAGATTATGAGGCTCGATACCAACAATGTTAGACCCCACCTAATTAAGGCATATGACCGGCCTAGATTACCTTAGTCCCCCGATAATCTAGTCATCCTTAACCTCACCATTAATAAGCAAACAATATTATGATCTCGTAATTATCAAATATAAAACTTTATCAACCTTAAATAATCCTAAAATTAATTTGAAACCTCAATATTCATTTAGATTGATTAAATTAATCTCAAAATTTCGTAAAAGGTTTTCGACAAAGACACCTCATCTATTTTTAAGCCTACAAAAGAAAACTCGGCCTTCAAAAATCTTCACACAAAACCTACTCTTGCTTGGTGGAAATGCCGAAGGACTCACAATCCACCCATAACAATATATATTGCATCAACAAAATATATATTCAATATAACCCGATTTAAAGTATCAAAACCTTTAAACCAACCTTACCTTAGCATTTCAATTTTCCTAATCCATCCCAAAACTTTTAAGACCATTCCAAAGGAGATCTTAACCACATACGAACTAAAAAAATTCATTTATACAATATATTACATCAGAAATAATACATACACAAAGAATGAAACTGAGCAAGTTACGAAAAGTTGAAAAGCTTTCCCTTTCCCTTGTCGCCGCTCGCACTTGTCATTACCCTATTATAAAAATTCGATAATGTCAGATAAGTAAATCCCACATTATCCAGTACACCTATAATAATAAATTGCATAATAATCTAAGAGATTAAACAAATAATATAATCAAAAGAGTTTAAATAAAATTGTGAATCCATCCCATTTCTGTTATCCGACAACAATCGCTTGATATCCTCTAAAAGTGCTAAGTAAGTAGTAATAAGGACTCATGCATTGAGAGGATAACCAAATGAGTCTCATTCCTCTAGACTATGGAAGTATGATCGGGTTCAACGTTATCTAATGATAACCACATGATGCAAAGTATCGTGACACTAACCCCTCTAGACTCGAATCCACCTTATCGTCCCCATGTATGCATGTGCAACAAATAATGCAATATCAAGAATCAATGCAATTTATACAAAATTATAATCATAAAATGTAAAATGTTACTATGGGATTTACTTAATCGTAAAAAACGTGATACCGTAACTCCCTTTTCTCCGTGTCACTAAAATAGTCCACACAGGGTTCCAATTGTGGTCGCACAATTTATTTTTAAGTTCGGTAAGATTCCATAACAACTCCATAATTTTTTTCAATTTATTATATTTTAATTGTTCCTATCTTGAGAATCACTCCAAATAACATCCTCGAGATGTTCAAATCTCAATTTCGGCTCAAAATTTTTGTTCGACATCGAAAATCAACCTTGACTAGGCTTTAAAATAATTTTCCAACTTTTGACATTTTTGGGTATCGTAGCATGTATTACGAGGAAAACCCCTGTTATAGATCCTTGAGAAAATCTTTAAATCCTTGTTTTTCATATAAATCCCAAATTTTCATCGATTTGTCTAAAAATCGCATTTTTCTAAATTTTCTCAATTTCTAAAGGTTTTTCTATTTATTTTTTAATTTAAAAATATTTTTTATTATTATAAGAAGGGATTTAACCCCTGAGTTGGACCGGTCTATCTCAGCTGAATCAGACCCGGTTCGGTCCGATTTGGGGGATCATACCACATTCTTCTTCCATGGGATGAAAAGAAGATGTGTTTTGTCCTTGTTTTTTTTTCAAATGTTTGGGGTGCCCAACCCCTATGGGGTTGGGCAAGGGAGCTCACGGATCCCCCCACCATTCCCCCCTCCACCTTAATTTCCCCCGACCTTCTTATTCCTCCCCCCCTTTCGGTTTCACTATTTTTATTCTTCTATAATTTTGATCGATTGATTTCTTACCACCCTCTTATCCTCTTCACCTCTTTCCATTACTCTACTAACCGCAACCCCACCATCTCTCTTCAAAACCAAGACTAGTCCCCTTACTTAATTTACAAGTCCTTAAAATCAAATTTTCATTTTCCATTAACTTACATTCTAAACCGCCACCACAGTCACCACAGTCACCACAGTCACCACACTCTGCCGTTGACGAGCACAAATACATCGAGCAACAATCTTTTTGGCAAGGCACATGTAGCGTGAGGGATCTATTCTTTGTCTACCCTAATTCAGTGCAACTCCTTTGGTTTTCTCCACATGTATTGATAATGGATTGCACTTACAAGACAAATAGGTTCAAGTACCCACTACTTGAGATTATTGGGGTCACCTCGATGCATTTTTAGCTAAGGAGACTAGGTTTGACTATGCGTGGGCGCTTAGACAGGCTGAAGTCATTATTTGATGAGTGGCAACTCTCGAGTGTTGTTTTGAAGGATAGGGACTTGGGTTTGGTTGCGACAATAGAGGATGAGCTCCCAACGCAACCCACTTGCTTTCTTCATGGCACGTGAACAAGAACATTATTGCGAAGACAAAAGATCTATTTTGTGAGTATGAGGATTACAATACTTGGTATGGGATGTGGATTAACTTAGTGCAGTCCCAAACTAAGTCAACTTACAATGGTCGCCTTGTGGAACTAGATGTGAACTATGTTGGAGTCCTGGGGTTGTTGGATAATGTTAAGGACACATGGTTGTGTCAAAAAGAGAAATTTGTATATGCATGGACCAATAATGTATTGCACCTTGGGAATGCGACTACTAATCGGGCTAAGGATGCTCATAATGTACTTGAATAGAGAGCCTTGAGAGACACACATGGTCATTTTGGAGATGATTTCAAGTCGATACACGATGTTCTTACCCACCAACACCGAACCTTGGTGGCCTATTCAATCGATCCATGCACTTTGTGGCACATGAGTATCGTACCACTTGTACGGTAACATCATAGGCTTCGTAGCCCGACATGCTTTGGATGTAATTTGTTAGGAGTCACAAATAGTTAGTGATGGTGTTGACTTTGGTAAGGCCATTTGTGGATATGTTTTGCAGGGCCACTCACGGCTTGCCATGTGCGCATGAAATTGCACTACATTTGTTTGACGGTAGCCCTATCACTCTTAATGAAGTCCAAATGCATTGGAAGAAATTTAACATGAGCCCCGTTGAGCCTTCATTGAATGGGGAGTTAGACTATTTATACCAAGTTCAAATGGAAGGAGTTGAGGCTAAGTACAAAAACAATAGATATGAGGGGCCAAGTGAGGGACCTCCTTCAACACGTGGACGAGGAAAAGGTCGGGGAAATGGAAGGGCAATCCCATAATAGGACCCAAATCAGCGCTAGGGAGTACATTGATGAGATACCTCAAACGTGGAACACGTATCGTATCAACACCATGGATGTTAATCCCGATGGAAATTGTAGGTTTCAAGTAATAACCAATGTTATTAGCTACGAAGGAGGTGATGAGGGATGAAAGAGGGTTCAACGCGAAATGTTTGAAGATATGGTAAGCAACGGGGCCTTGTACGTAATCTGTGTTTTAGGACACCGAGTATGAAAGAATCGAGATGCCATTAATTTCTACGAGAGCCCCGCCTGGGAATTTCTTAGCTTACATTACCGGACATAAGGTTGGTCGTTGTGACTCATTTTTAGATAGGTTTTACAGTGTTGGCCAACAGAGCCTCGGTCTTTGTCTCCCCATCGGAAATCCAACCCCACATTTATCCGAAAGGAAATTAATATGACTATGTTTCGTCAACGAAAATCATTTTGTTAGAGTGAGTTACTTCACATTGTCTTGAAGTTCTTTTTCGTTTTATAATGATTATCATTATCCTCTACTAACTCGTACTTCGTTTCCTTTCTAGCTTTTAATGAGAGATGACGCTCCTTTACCACCAACTACGAGATAATGGAAGGTGTTTGTTTGAGCCACAAAATAGAGAATGTGAGGTCAAACTCAACATTCTACGGGACCACAATCAAGTGGTTCTGGGATGTCATTTCACTTGATTAAGATGCGATGCACCCATTTTAAGAGTGTATGTGCAACATAATTTGTTCATATATGCATTATACACGGGTGTACATTAGGTATATCGGATTGGAAAACTTACTTTAGTCTTGATTGGTTAACTTGTTAAAACTGATATTACATTGGTTCTATTTTTGGGTCATCATTTTGGATGAGGCACATATTTTGTCTAGTAAAAATTGACATATCTTGGTCTCTCATAATTGTATATTGGTTGTGGATTATGTTATCTTGGTCATGATTTTGGAGCATGTTTGTGTAACTTTGTTTAGAAGTTCACCGTGAGAAAACTATGTAACCGTTGATTGGTTATGCAAAGGTGGTTTATTGTTTCGTCGGTGTTATAAAGCCGAGATCAACACATCTGTCTCGGACTTATATTATTGAAACATAATGCTCTATCTCAAACATTTTGTGCATTTATTCTGTCCATATTCCATTCATGCATCATACGTACCCAACATAAACCGATAGAAAATAGGTTCGGTTACGTTAGCCAACACTTGGAAGACTGTCTCAGATCGAATTCGTTGTATAAGGGACCATATCCCACCTTTTTACTGATCCGACCCTATCATAAAACAACTTTGGTTGTATATGAAACTGTATCAGAGTAATTATACCGTGAATAGTATGTGACTTTTGGATTACATGAACCAAAACATTTTTGTCACTTTTGATTTGGATAATCTGTAATTCGTGCCATACCCCATTTATGTACCTCTCGTACCCCATCCGAAAATTACTTATTTGTATATGAAACCGTATCAGTGCAATTATACCGAAATATGTCTGATACTTTTGGACTACTTAAACCGTAACATTTTTAGAACTTTAGGTCAGAAAAATCTATAATTCCTGTTGTACCCTACATTTTTACTGCTCATACCCCACCAATCAATGTTTGTTTAGAAATCTCGATAAATCTCGAGACTATTGGTCCGTTAATTTGCTATTGCATTCGGTCGTACCCCACCAATCTACTGTTCTTACCCTACTTATGTCTTGCTCGTACCCCACCCGTAACCTACCCTTTAACGTATGATTGTAGATTTTCATTAATGTCGGACCAACAATTCTGAAATGTATATGATAGTTTCGATTAGAATAAACTGTGAGAATAATGTTGCTCTATGATCGTGATGTCTGTCAGGCACAGATAAAGCACCAAAATTAGATAATGTGGACATCAGTTTGTGGTGAAGAAGAACAAAACATTACCTTATGCACGAACAAATTTTTTTCACAAAAAAACAAAGAACATAATCCAAAGATAACCAACCACATAACAATTGTACCTGAAAACATTAGTTCAAAAATGCACAAAGACATTTTGTGCACAAAGGCATATTGTTTCAACTTCAAATTAAAATTTGGTTCATCGAAAAATATTAAGGCTTCACGCTTGTCGCTTGCCATTTCGGCCATATTAACGACCGCCCTCGGTGGATGTTGTTCCTCTCTCGCTTTAAGTGGCGAGTCTCGGTGGTTTTGTATGTACCATCGCTCTCTGAAAAGAAGACAATGACACGATCACCGTGTCAAATGCATCGAATCGTAACGCGGTCCATAGCTATGCATCGAACCGCAATGCCGCATGAAGCGCCTAGCGGTTGCGCTTGTATACATATAAGTCAAAAAGTGTTGATATACTTCCAATAATCTCATGAATACGATACGATCGGGGATATGAGAGACAAAAATAAACAAATTACATAGTAAAAAGATTTCTCATCATCATGGATTTAGGATTCACCGTAAATGGATGGCTAACTTTATGAAACCATTCCATATAGTCGGGTCTTTGCTGATAAGGATATTTTGTCTTCTCACCAAGCCGTTCAAAGATTTAAGATGCCCCTCCCAATCCTCCTAAAATTGGGCCTTCTTACTAGTACTTGATGTTGTACAAATTAGCCACGCTCATCCTATCGACTTCAATTTGTCGGTAAGGTTCTCTCGAAATCCTTTGAACATTTTCCATTTGTTGTAGCACCCTTTTGGGATTGTGTGGTTTCACAATATCCATAAACCGCATGGGCCCAAAGTAAAAGACCATATCATGCATAGGCGGTGCACCCTTGAAAGTATTATTCCAAATCACTTACAACAAATAATAATATTTTTCAATAAATAAACGGGTATATGGTTGAACAAGCCAATTTGGTTCTCACATCACGAGATCTTGGCTTGTCAAGGCGGTGCCTAAAAGATACAACATGATTCAACATTCGCTTTGTTGTCCTTCCTATAGAGCCTCGACTCCTTCTTGTGGTGCCACTTCATAACCCGGGGCTTATCGAGGAGTATTCGCTACGCAAAGTTGGCTCAATAAATGGAATGTGATCGTACATCCACCCTCGCACAAAATAATGGTATGGATGACATATAGAAACAATATTAAATGCGGTAGTAAGGTAATAATTTAAATACAATATTATACCTCTAACAACGTCATATAACTACCAATTTGAGTGACTCGCACGACCGACAATGCCAAGTTTACGATAAATGTATGCAAGTCTTTGCAGCTCTCCCCATGCGTAAGAACCAATCTTTTCACGTGTTCCAAAAGCTTTGGAGGAGGGAAAATGAGACTCTTGTATCGACTTCTTTGTAAAAAATGTCGCTCCAAGAGGCATAAGAGGTAGGCTTAGACCAAGACCTTGGAACTAGGATATACATTGCAACCTTTTTTGTCATCATGTCCTTCTCATTTTTTCGACTAAGAGAACAAATCCTTTAACCATGAAAAACCAACGGTCAACCTAGGCCTGGTCCTAATCTCCTCGTTAGCATCACTCACGGACCCCACCAACAACCTACTAACCATCAATAACAAGACACTTTACGGTCCTTGTAAGGTAGAAACACGATCTTACCTAAGGTGATCAAAATACCGAGAAGGACTCGCACATCTTCAAGTGTGATCGTCATCTCACCAAAGGGTAAGTGTAAGGTGTTGGTTTCAGTTGCCATCTCTCCATAATGCCCGAAACAAAAATCCTATTACATGCATCATATTAGATGTAGCCCAGTGGTGCTAAACCTGAGTCGTTAATTAGTTTTTCAACATGTTCCTTCTTAGGATGTTGAGTAATTGTCTTCCAAACAGATATCCGATAACCATGATTTATGCACCTCAATAACCCCAGACCTACAAAATATATTGTACATATTTAAAACACTATATAACCAATAAGATGATGAAATTAATTTTTCCAAATATAACTTACCTTGTTCCTCTAAATATCCTATAGCACATGGTGCCCGAACGAAGGTAGGAGATTTAAATCTGAGGGGCCACTTGGAAATGAAGTGGCATCTACGTCGCTAGATCGGTTGACGTATCAAAATAGTCCACTCCATCCCCACTTTCACCAAAATTACTACCTAATGATATACGACTTGCTTCGGTGCCCCCTGTGGACCCACTCCCATCGATTCCTCTAACTAGGGTATCCTTCTCACCTACAAAGGTCAAAGCAATGGCCTTAACATCCTCTCCTAAATCTGGCCGGACCAGCTTGGAGTTTTTAACTGGATGTTCTTTGGCTTCATGGTTATTTTGCTTTCAATAAGAGGAAGTCGACGCTTCTTCTCGTGCATACCCTCTCGCGCTTAGGACCTGCGGTACTAGTATCGACCCGATGGGGAGGTCTCCGAGCTCTTGTTTTCGGTCTCACCATACATTAAGACAAAGTAAAATGTCAATATAGTCGACATAGTTCAAAATATTGAGAATAACAACTCAATTATAAAAGTGTCGGTTTAACATGGTCAAACCAATAGAAGTGCTATCAATCTAAAATATTAGAAACCTCTTCAATGATATCGGTGTGTATTGACCGAAACTAGACAAAGCATTACTTGCTTAACTAGCTTGACACCATCTCGAAAGCTATCGATTCAACATGACCGACACCTATCACATGGTATCGGTTTTAAGCGATCATCCATTACGGGATACCTAGAACCATAATCCAAAACCTTAACCTCACTATACCAAATCAATGGCCACAGAAATAGATCCAAACAATGCATAAGATCATAAAGAACAAAACCCACATGCTTAGAGTGTCGAAAACTTACCAAATCGGTCGTTGTAAGCCAAACAATGCAATGGTGGTCCTTCGTTATTAGTGCTCACTAAACAACGGATCCTCTATGATTTGAATAGAATACAACCTCTTACAACCTCACTTACCATTGCAAATGATGATTTTTTTGTTATTTCTAGGTTTTGGGAAGGTTTAATTTGGGGTTTGCAAGTGAGAAATGTTTTTGTATCTTGAGATTTTATATTAGTTATCGTAAGCTTAATGTTTGTTAGTGGATAATGAGAAAACTTATATAGTGGCTTAGCCTTAATAATTGATTTAACTTTGAATTCTGATGTGTAATGTATAACTAGAAAGTTGAGTTGTCAAATAAGGGGTTGTTCTTTAAGTCTTTATATTCTATCATGATATTTATGAGGGAAGTATGTTTCTATTTAATGATCACTTATGTTTAAGAAATGAGTAAGTAATTATGAAATCAAAACGAGGGAAGAAAAAAGAATATAATTGAGAGTATTCATTTTCTCGAGACAACAAAGTGTTGAGTTTGGGGTTATTTGATAAGTCAATAATTAGACAGTGTTTTATAGTATATTTTAAGATAATTATGGATATAAAAGGCTATATTATTCTAGGTTTTCTCTTGTTATTATTATTTCAGGTAATAATTACAATATATGAAGATATGGATGAAAAGGGAATAAAACGAACGATTTAATCGAGTGGAAGAGATACACAATGAATCATAAGCGAATTAGAAAAGAACCACAAATCAATGTTGGCAATCTGGCAACGACTTGGGTTTTACATGTAAAGCTCAAGACAAATCGGTAGAGCGCATAGGCAGTTTTCCAAAGATTTAACTAGTGATTTCAGTAATAAGTGGAATCAATGATGAATCGCTGGGTTCGATTTCGAGAATGTTAGATAACCACGAGACATTTGAGTTAATTTGGGATATGTACTACGTAGAATACTATATAGGGCTACGAAATCAATTGCCCTTGAATACTTAGATCAATATTTTATTGCTCTTGGAGCCATAGTTTATTGTTTTAATTTTTAGATTTATTGTTCATTGCTTTTTGAGATGATTTAAAGATTCAAAATATTTATTCAGAGATATTTATCTATGTCTTTGATTTACTTTATTGTGATGTTTATTATGATTATGAGTGAGAAATTTATTAATCTAAATAAAGTTTGAACATGAACTTGAACCGTTTTGTGATGTAGTCGTAATGAGAATTATTTTGTACTTAATGCTTTAAATCAATCGTATTATTCAATTCACTGATTTAATAGATTATTATTTGCGGATTATAATCATGAAACTTTATATCGAGCCCATAGTCTAGAATGTGTATTGTGATATTTGGATTCAATATCTAGTTTAAAGTAGTACCTATGATTGTTTAAAAGGTATTTTACCGTTTAGATGTCCTAGGTGAATTGAGATCTAAGTTTAATATAGAAATGATTTTCCGAAGGTATTAGATTTAGTAGTTCAAATGATTAATTCAATAAAATTAGACTGTAGCTTTCCATTTATATAAGAAGAACTAATGGCTTGATAAGGGCTGTCTACTTACTTATGATTAGAGTTTAATGATCTAGAATACATTATAAAGATATTAAAGTATGCTTATGACTTTGATTTAAGTAATGTGTTTGGATGCAAAACGGATTATTGTTTCATTGTTTTGGATGTTTGTTTAGATATGTATTTATTATTGAACTGACTTTATTTGAATATTATTGAATTTGAATTGTGTTAATTAAGTTAGTTTAATTAGTTTAGTTATTTATTATAGTTTGGTTAGTGATTTTTAATTCCCGTTTTAATTAAATTAATTAAATTAAAGTAAAAAATAATAATACTATTAAAAGACTTTTTTCGAAAGAAGTTTACAAATTCTAGTGGAGACGATCCCACTTATCACTACTACAAATAATAAGGATATACGGGAATCATATTGTACACACTCGACACGTGTCATATAATAAGTTTCCCGTATATCCATATTATTTGTAGTAGTGATAAGTGGATTGTCTCCACAGATATTTTGCAAACTTCTTTAAGAAAAAAGTTTTCCAAAGGTTTTACTATTTTTTACTTTAATTTAATTAATTAATCTAATTACTAAATTAAACTATAATAATTAATTCAATTCAATAGAAAATAATCATCTTAATAATCATTTAGAACAATGAAACATTAATCCATCTTGCATCCAAACATATTACTTAAATTATAGTCATAATCATACTTTAATCCTTTTACAAAGTATTTCTAGATCATTAAACTCAAATCATAAGTAGACAGTCCTTAGCAAACCATTAGTTCTCCTTATATCAATGAAAAAGCCACATCCTAATTTTATTAAATTAATCCTTCAAAAGCTCAAATAAATTAATTAGACAATAAAACAACATTAAGTTCTGTGAAAACTTCGAACTATTAAGACTAATACCTTCAGAAGGTCACTTCAATATTAAACTTAGATCTCAATTCACCTAGGATATCTAATCGGTAAAAGACCTTCTTAAACAATCCTAAATTTTTTGTCCAAGCTTTAAACAATCCTAGTTACTACTTTAAGCTAGATATTGAATCTAAATATGACAATACACATTCTAGACTATGCATGCAATACAATGCTTCATGATTATAATCCGCAACTAATAATTTATTTAATCAGTGAATTAAAGAATACGATTAGCTTTAAGAATTAAGTACAAATCAATCTTCGTTATGACTACATCACAAAATGGATCAAGTTCATGATCGAAATTTGTTTAGACTAATAAACTACTCACTCATATTCATAATAAACATCAAATATAAAGTAAATAAAAGACATTAATAAATACATGTTATTGAATACTTTGAATCTTCAAATCATCTCATAAAGCAATGAACAATAAATTTAAACTAAATAAAAACTAGTAAATATGGCTCAGAGAGCAATGAAAATTGATCTAGGGTACTCAAGGGCAATTGATTTTGAAGTTTAAGGTTCATATATATTATATATATATATATATATTTATATATATATATATATAGTACATATTCCAAACTAACTCAAACTCCTTGTGATTATTGAGTATTCTCGAAATCGACTCCATTGATTATCGATTGATTCCACTTAAAACTTGATTCGCTGGACAAATCGGTGGAAATATGTCTCAGTGCTTCACCAATTTGTCTAGCAATTTCTTCAAAAACCTAGATTCATTGGGGATTCACCAGCAATGATTTCAAGTTCACTTTTGATTCGCTGCTGATTCACTGCCGATTCGCTATTCATTTTCTTCATTTGACTAAATTCTTCATTTTTTTCCCTTTTTCTTCCATTACTTCACATAATCTCTAATTATAACAAGAAATTACAAAAACAAGAGAAACACAATGTAATATAACCTTTTACTCCTAAAATCACCTTAAAATATACTATTAAACATTGTTTAATTATTGACTTATCAATGTAATTTTTGAAGTCTCTTTATGGGTGAAGATGGGGGCGCTTATTCAATGATAAATGCTACTTGAAATGACTCTGATATAATCATTCTTTTTGCATTAATTTCATGCCCCAAAATCTGTATTTCTTGCACTTGCTCAATGACAATATTAGAATCGACCATTTTGTAAACCAAGAATTTCCCAACTATAAACTTCTTGTGGCCACCATATTCGATTTTGTATTTTTTATCCTTAGATCGCCATAAAAGCTTTGCAAAGTAGCAACACTACTACACACATTATATAGCTTATCCCTTAGACCATTGAGGATATAACTCTTACATAGAAAGTCAAAATGCTTCCATGCTTCCACCGCATCGAAAATCTCCTTGGTCGACTCTCCTTTCTTCAACGCTGATGGATTTTTCATCAAAAATTTCGCCAAGTTCAACGTGGTGAGGTAAAAACAACATCTTTGCTAACACTTGAAGTCAAAGTCGTTGAATATTTTTGGTTTCTTCACTTAACCGCAAGCATCGGGATTCATTGTAGCAAGGTTGACAACAAAGAAAACAAGAACAAAGAGAAGTGGAACTTGAAGCGCCCACTATCTCCATATTCTCTAAAAATATTATCTTAAGATTGTGGGATGGGGTATTGAGAGAAATTGGTTAAGATCGAGTTTAGAGATTTACTCTGTCCTTAAGACAAATTTGTCCTCACTGGTGCTTACAATGATCAACAAAATGGCTCCTAGAATACAACGATTTCCTCCTAGTGTTTGCAACACTACAAATAACTAAAACATCAAACCAAAATTGCTACTCTCCTAGTTTAGAGTATGCAATGCGAAAAAGGGGAGAAGAATAGAAGATTATAAGTCACTGAATTGCTTTTTAGATGCAAATGAAAAAGTTATAAGGCTCTATTTATATTCTAATTGTACTAAATGCCATTAAGTGAGTTTAATAAGAAATTCATGAGGTTTTATTGATTTGACCATTTTGAATGATTATTCACCGTATAACTTTATCGAGATGTGATAAGTGCAATCAATAGAGATGTTACTCCATTACGATTTTAAATACATTAAAGTCACTCAATTTGTCTCGAGATATACAAATGGATGTCCATCCAATGGTCCAGTTAGACTATATTATCCTTAATTTCTCGTTCATGATATATGGGTTACATGTAGCATTTTAAATAAAATGCTACCCCATTTATTTCTTATTTTAGTAGTGTAAATATATAAATTTGTCTAATGTGACTCATTTCCAACAACTACTTCACTACTTCTGTTTTCTTAGGTTTGACATTGAACCTCGACAAGGGGCACATTCAGTTTGTGCTACATGTTTTTCTACCGATGCCTCATACTATTAGTTTAAGTTATTTGGACCTTTTCGCTGAAAGTGTCCACGACTCTATTTGTGGATTAATATATGGCTCTTATGGTAATGATAATCAGATCATATACATATGCAACCCTATAACATACCCTTCGCCAAACATGTCACCTACTTTCCAAACCCGGAGAAAACAAAGTGTTGCATAGGCTTAAGTCGTTTAACTTATGATCCATACAACATTCCCAACTTTGGTTTCTCAATGGTTGTTATGTTTAAGGATCATAATGATTTGTAGTTGCTTTAAATTTGAAGTGTATTCATATAAAATTAGTGAGTGGAAGGTGTCAAAGGCAAAGGTGTGTTTCTCTTGTCCAAATCACTTGGTGGTTTTTAAACTTTTTTTAGCTTAAGGAATATGTAATATGATGCTTTGTATGATTTATTATGGTTTGACATCAAGGAAGACATCGGGGGCTTATTCAATACCCTAATATTAAGAAAAACTTTGCTCTAGTTAGTTGATTTAGAACTAGAAGTGTGTAATGGAAAAGACAGAAGCTCGCTTACACTAAGATGACTAATATAGGAGATGCAAAAATATGATTGTTAAAAGGAAATCCATAGAAGAAGTTAAATCGAGAAAGAAGGCATATTATGAGATATGCCAAAATCTCACAAAACACTCAAAGATACGTTAGTAACACTTAGAGTAATAACCCGCTCTAATACCAATTGAAACCGCATCCAAGATGGGGGTAAATTGGGTGAACCGAGTGGTTATCTTTTTTTAATCTTTTTAAATACTAATGAAGCTAAACACCCACAAAAGCAATAAGTAACAAATTAATGCAAAGGTGAAGGAGGTAGAGGAGAAGGAAATGAAACACAAGATTTATAGTGGCTTGATCCAACCGATCTAAATCCACTACCTAACCTCACCATTTGATTTTCAAACCCCCACTTATATTACCAATAAGTGATACAAACTAAGCATACAAGCCTAGAGTGCCTAAGTGCAAATTAGGTCTTCCCACCTATCATTAACTAGGATTTTTACCCAGCCTCAACTAGGTCTTCCCTTGACTTAGATCCCATTAAGTCTTACAATCAATAGCTTACAACAACGATGATGATTATAATGAAAATCCGCCTTATAAAGTAAATCGGTAATAATTCCAATCCTTACAAGCCTCCTAAAGCTAAACCACTCTAATGAATGCAAGAATGGACACAACTAAGATACCAATTATTTCGATGAGTATGCACAAATCTTAGTAAAGAAACTGAAAATCAAATTCGATTAAAAGTAAGCATAGTTTAAAATCAAGATGACAACCGATGTTGTAGAAAATCCAAATAAGAAGAGTAACAACTTGTACAAATCAGTCCTAGGGTTTATGAGATCAAGTTTAAGTACAAAAACTCAAGTCAAATGTGTTTAACAACACTGCAAATGATTCCCATACAAAACTTTAATCAAAGAGTATAGTAAGCACAAATAGAGTAGGAAATCAAGAGATCTTACAACCCTTAGTATAAGATCCGAAACTATGATTTGTAGTATGGATCGTAAGGCTTAGAACACTTCTCTAGTGTCAACTTCAAGAGCTAATCAATGATCTTCAAAGATTCCAAGTTGTTGTGAGCACAAAGTTTACAAATTTGAGTGCAAAACTTCGATGTATAAGTGTAGTAGACTCGAAAGTTGTTAAATGTGTATTATTGATGGTATATTTTGATTCTTAAACTCTAATAAGGAGTTGTTGACCGTTATGTTGATCCAACAAGTCTAAAATGATCCCCAAATTCAAATTAAAGGTGAATATTCTACTTTTCAAAATACTTTGTCGTAACTCTGCATAGTGCACTAGGTAGCCTGGATAGTGCGTTATCTACAAGTAGCGTGCTATCTCGCTTGCCTAGCGCGCTAGGGATAGGGGCTTCAAAATAATTTCATATCTCGGTTTTGTAAATCAATTCCCCAATGGTCCTATGACTCTACTTAACTTCTCAAAACATTTCACACAAGTTTAGTAGGGTCTATAAAACATATTTGGAAATTTTGGATGATATCACAAACCCTAAAAATCAAGAATCTCGATTTTATGAAACATCTAGGGCCTTTTCTACAAATAATTTAGATGAAAATCCAAAAGCTATCCAAACAAAGATCAGTGCATTCAAAAATAATTTCAAACATTTGTACACCTCAAATACATGCTTTAAAACCTGTTTGCATGATATTAAATTATTTTGAAATTCATGGAATTGTAAATCACAAAATTCATGACTTTAAGTACTTCGAAAACCATGATTCATGTAATGCATGATTTTCAAGCATTTGGATTGTTGGAATGGAACTTATATACCTCACATAAATTGTACAATTAATATCTTTAGCTTTTCAATCCTTGTATCCTTATATGAGCCAAGTCTTGAGCTTGTCCGGCTTCATTTTGCCAATTTGACTTGAACTTGTAAAGGCTCAACTTTATTTTTGAACTTGTGATTCCTAACAAGTGTGATATTCTAAAACAATAAGTAAACTTGTTAGAAACTTATCATTTTGTTTGTTTCCATCAAAATCTCGGGTGAAGTATAAGTGTCAAAACACTTAGTCCAACAATCTACCACTTTTTTATGATAACAAACAACGTGAACTTGACAACTAAAATATAGATATTGCATACATATCAAGTTTATAAATTGCAAGTTCGATCGCTTTATAAAGTTGCAATTTCAAAGGCAATAATTCTCCTCCTTTTGATAACATCAAAAAGTTGGGATGGAAAGTCTCCCCTATCAATATGCATATACACATGAAGTTCATAAATACAATGCATACATAGTTCTTCCTCTTTGATAAAAACTATGCGAGTAAAGATAAATTCACTCAATCACATACACTAAATAGAGATTTATAAGTCATATCATGCCATTCATTCGTAAGGAATTACTTAGTGATTCACAAATTCATGTTATGCAATAGGTACACAAAGTAGGAATAAGGACATGATGTGGCACATCCAAAAGTAAAATGGAGAGTTTACATATAAGGTTTCAAAATGAACTCTCACTAACATGATTAGCCTAAAGTTCTCTAATGAGATAAAGGCTACTAGTACTCCCCTCTCTATATGCTCCTATAAACTCTACTGGGAAGAGGTTCAACGAGCTGAAAGAGATGGTTCATCTTCTCTCGGCCGCCTAGGTGGAAGCATATGTCCCTCAATATGACGAAGACGATCCCCCTAACAATCAAGGCATGTATCGATCTCAGTAAATTTCCAAGTTATATACTCAAGCATGTATCTGAGCTGAGCAGAGAGATATGTAGCATATGGGGGCATGTCAGTCGGAAGGGCCAACCCATAATACGGCTGAGGCATGTAATCATGTGGGTATGGCTGAGCTGTCTGTGATGGAACCTCCAACGATGGTTGTGGAGCTATAATCTCCTAATGAACTTCCCCATCATCCTGAGCGGTATGCTGACCATCATTTCCCTCGTCCTGCTACGGAAATAGTATGCTTTAGTGAAGATATTCTCACTCATTAAATTGTACATTCGGACTCGAGTCGTGGAAACCCATATCCTCCGTACTCTATGCCTACTAGAATATCGGAAAGTTGTATCCATCTCCTTTCTGTTTGAATGTAGTGATACTTCATTGCATGTAGAGTAGCTGAACCAAAAATCTCTTTCGTGGATAAAGGAGCACCTCCCATGGTTAGATCTATGCCCGCCTCTTCGAAGAAATGAGTCAACAAGTGAGCATATGATAGGTGTTGATCGACACCCGAAAATGATGTCATGTGAGAGATGATAATGTGCGACAGACTAATCTGCATGTCTCTCATGAGTGCTCTGAGGATGTACATGTCAAGCACAGTGACATAGTTCTTGCTTCCACTTCTTGGAAGAATCGACTTGTGTAAGACTAGACAAAGTAGATACGGTACAATTTTGAAGTACGTGTCACCGAGACCGCTAAAATAGATCCGTAAGCACCGTTTCACCTTAATGGAATGAATTCAAAAGTTTTAGCTTATTAAAAAGCCATGAGAATACTTTTTATGAAGTGTGACGGTAGACTCATGAAGTTGTAATCCAAGTATGTCATGAAGCTTATCCAGAGTGATCACAATTTCTTGTCCTTCAACATGTGATCTGATGGTAAAGTCTTTGCTTATATTCATGTTGGAGTAGAACACTCGAATGAGTGGTGGATAGTACTTGGCCTTATAGCCACAAAATTGCATCTAACCCATCTTTCCTAACACTTCGCGGACCGGTAGGTGCGCTTTGTCAAAGAATTCCAAATTAATAACTCTCGATTTGATTATGTTGGCATCCGTCGATTTTGAATTGTTTGACTTAAGAAATAATGTAGATGCCTCATCATGAATTGCTTTAATACGTCCAAACTCAAGATAGTGCACTAGCTATACCAGATAGCATGCTATCCAGTGCCCAAGTTCAGGGTCAAAAACCCCGAACAGATAGTGCGTTAGGGACATCAGATAACTTGTTATCCAGTGTGAAGGTGTGTTTTTCAAAATACCCAAGAGCTCTCTCTTTCCTCCAGTGGCTCACTATTTTGGACACACCATGACCATATTTTTCAAAAATTGACTCTCCTTACTGTTTTGGTGCGATTCCAGACTATTAAGGTGAGAAATACACTACTCCTTCATTGTTACACTCTTTAATCCACTACTTATGGACATGGTCCTAAGACTCACTCTATAGATAGGATTCACTAATCGTGCCCAATTCCCGCATAATTTTGAAAATTGATCCCTAGGTAAAGGTTTTGTGAAAACATCTATAAGTTGGTCTGCGGTAGACACATGAATAAAATTAACGTCCCCTTTTTGCACATGGTCAAGAAGAAAATGATGTATAATCTCAATGTGCTTCATACGTAAATGTAACACCGGATTCCTTGAGATATTAATTGCACTTGTATTATCATAAAATAATTTCGGCACAACTAACATGTACTTGATAATCCTCGATTCGTAGCTTCATGTATAGCACTTGAGCACAACAGCTCCCGGCTGCCACATACTCGGCTTCGGCGATGGACAATGCGACAAAATTTTGCTTTTTGCTAAACCACAAGATCAAGGAGTTTGCTAGCAAGTGACAAAATCGTGATGTGATTTTTCTATCCACTAGGCTTCCTGCATAATCCGAATCAACAAAGCTTCCAAGTTTAAAATTGGAAACTTTGTTGAACGATAGGCCTAAGTCTTGTGTATCACTCTAATATCTAAATATGCGCTTGACACACTTTAAATGTGACTCTTTAGGCTCGGATTGATACCTAGCACATAGACAAATGCAAAACATGATGTTCGGTCTACTCTTGGTCAAGTAGAGTAGGCTTCCTATCATTCCTTGGTATAGCTTAGGATCTATAGGCTTTCTTAGAGGGTCCTTGTGCATTTTAATGGTTAAACTACTCGGAGTGTCACATGCCTTCAAATTCTCAAATTTGAATTTCTTAAGCATGTCCCTCACATACTTCACTTGATTTATAAAAATGCCATGCTTAGTTGTTTGATTTGCAAATATAAGAAGTATGTTAGTTCACCCATCATGCTCATTTCAAATTCGTGTGTCATTAAGGATGAAATTCATCACATAAATGCTTGTTTAATGACCCGAAAATGATATCATCCGCATAAATTTGAACAAGTAGCAAATTATCATTTTAAATTAAAATAAACAATGTAGGATCTAATGTTCCATTCTTAAATCCTTTGTTAAGAAGGAACGCACTTAGTTTATCATACCACGCTCTAAGAGCTTGTCTAAGTCCATACAAGACTTTTTCAAGACAATAAACATGATTTGGTGAATCATGGTCATTAAACTCTAGTGGTTGTTCTAACCTCCTCATTGATAAAGCCTTTTAAAAATGCACTTTTAAAATCCATTTGGTATAGTTGAAAACCATTTTAGCAAGCATAAACAAGCAACATACGAATTGCTTCTAGTCTTGCTACCGACGCAAAGGCTTCTTCATAGACTATTCCTTCCTCTTGATTATACCACTGTGCAACCAATCTAGCCTTGTTTCATACTATTTCTCCCTTCTCATTCTTTTTATTCCTCAAAACCTATTTGGTTCCTATGATTGTTTAGTTTTTAGGTCTTGGAACTAGAGTTCACACTTTATTCCTTACAAAGTGTCATAACTCCTCTTGCATAGCCATGATCCAAAAGTCATCATTTAAGCTTCATTTATCTTAGTTGGCTCAAATTGTGATACGAAAACTATGTGCCCTTCATCACGATTTAGTGAAGACCTCGTAGTTATGCCGTTGCTTGGGTTGCCAATGATTTGTTGACATAGATGACCTATAAGAAGCGTACGCTTCTTTGGTGCACTAGGTTCGGGTTCCTCACTTACTTCCTTTTCATTTTCATTGGAATTTTGAGCTTGAATAATATCATCATCAAGTCTCATTTGTTCCATGGTATTCCTCAATCTCACTTTGAGATCTATCTCATCAAACTTAACATGAATGGACTCTTCTATGGTCTTATATGATCTCTATTAAATACTCTAGAAGCCCTACTATGCATGGAATGTCCTAAGAATATGCAAATGTTTGACTTTGGATCAAGTTTATCCAAATGATCCTTATCATTCAAGACATAGCATGTGCAACCAAACACCTTAAATTTGCTTATATTGGGTCTTCGGTCTTTTTCACATTCTTGCAAACATTTGTTCTATTTAGGATGTAACATGTCGTGTTAATTGCTTCGGCCTAAAAGTACTTGGCTATGTTGTATTCGTTCAACATGGTTCCACACATTTCTTAAAGGGCCCAACTCTTTCTTTCAACCACTCCATTTTGTTGTGGTGTTCTAAGAGAATGAAAATGATATGAGTACCCTTGCCTTGTACAAAACTCTTCTAGATTTTTTTGACAAACTCACCTCCTCTATCACTTCTAATGATAGTGATTTTGTCGCCCTTTTCATTTTTGACCAGGGCACAAAATTTGACAAAAACTTCAAATAATTCATGTTTGTGTGCTAAGAAATAAACTCATGTGTATTTAGTGAAATCATCAACAATAACAAAACAATATGACTTACCCCTTAGACTTTGTGTTTGTGCAGGTCTGAACAAGTCCATATGGATTAATTCTAAGGCTCTAGTCATATTAATACTTACTTTCGTCTTGAATGACGATTTCACTTGTTTACCAAGAATTCAAAGATTTGCACTCCTTATCTTTCTTATACGTGCATTTAGGTATACCTTTAGCCAAGTCATGCTTAGAAAATTTTGATGAGTTCTCCATGCTATAATGACCTAGTCTACAAGTGTGTCACAACCATGCATCACATTCATTTTGAGCACTCAAGTATGAAATATTTTGCATATGCATCTCATCAAAGTTTATGGCATAAACATTTCTATCTCAGTACATGCAACAAAGATAGTATCATGTTTCTCATTCGAAATTATGTGTTTCGATGATTCAAACATGACATGAAATCCTCTATCACACGATTAAATAATGCTACAAAAGTTATGATTCATTCCATCAACAAGATAGACATTAGATTAGGATAAGAAATCTTTACCCACGGTGTCGATGCCAATTACTTTTCCTTTGTTGTTATCACCAAAGGTAACCTTTCCACCATCATGTCGTTTGAGCTTAATGAATTGACTTGCATCTCCAATCATGTGCCTTGAGCACCCACTATTCAAGTACCATGAGATGCTCCTCTTCACATCCTATACAATGTGAAAGACACTAGATTTTGGTACCCAAACTCTTTTGGGTCCAAGAAAATTAGTTTCATAAACACACTTTACTACCCATGCTAGTTTACCCTTATTGGTCTTATTTAAGGCACATTTACTGGCATTATGCGATCTATTGCATATTTAAGCATTTACTAGTGTCGGTCAATAATTTTTGTTAGCTCAATAGGCTAACATCATAGCATATGCCTCTTTTGATGAGTGCACATCGTTGTGCTCTCAACATCATGTCAAACATCTTTGTACCATTAGTGAACTTAGTCACCGTGGTAGTCAAGTCCTCTACTTTATTGACTAAATCATTTCTCTCATTTATGGACAATTCTAAATCATGTTGGAGGTCATCAATAATCTCATTTTGCTTCTCAATCTTACTAATGGTTTTGATCAAGCTCTTTTTGAGTTGATTGGTCTTTTTGACTTCTTTTCCCAACTCTTTTTTAAGGTCATGAATGCTAAGCTCTTCATCTAAGTCATCAATATCATCAAAATCTAAAGAGTTAGAATCACGTACCTCACTTTTTTCCATAAGACAATGAATAGCATTCTCATTTTCTCGATTCAAATCGAACTAGATGAGAATGAATCGTTCCATGTAGTTTTGAGGCTCTTCTTGCCCTTTCTCTTCTTGGAGCGATAATCGGTCTTAAGATGCCCCAGCTTTGCCACACTTGAAGCAAGTTACTTCACTTGACTTGCTTCCTTTGCTTCCACCGTTGAACTTCTTCTTGAACTTATCGCACTTATACGAGGCTTTATGACATCTCTTATATAGCATAACCACTTCCTCGTCAAGTTTGTTTTCATCATATAATTCATTATCATCATTGATCTCAATCGGTGGATTATGAGCTTTCAACTTAGTCAATGGACTATTTGCTTTCAAAGCTATCTCCTTCCTTGACTCTTTCTTTGATGCACCACTAGATGCTTCCAATCTAGCTCAATCTTCTAGCACAAATTCATGAAACGTTAACTCTCCACAGATTGTTAAAGGTATAGTCTCCAAGATTTTGTATCGATTGAATAACATACTTCTTAACATCCACTATAATTAATGCAATTATGGACATAACTAATATACCAATGAATTTGAAAGTATGCTCAAATCTTAGTCGGAACCCGACAAATCAAATTCGATTAAGAGCAAGTATGGATTCAAATCAAATGAACAAGTAGTGTTATAGAAAATCAAGATTAAGATCAACAATTTGTTCAAAAGCAATCTAAGGGTTCAAGAGATTGAGTTTAAGTGCAAGAACCCAAGGCAAATGTGTTTGACAACACTACAAATGATTTCCACACAAAACTCCAATCAAAGACTATAGATTAAGCACAAATACTAGGAAATCAAGAGATCTTACAACCCCAAGTGTGAGATCCAAAAATCTGATTTGGAGTGTAGATTGTAAGGCTTAGAACAATTGTCTAGTATCAACATCAAGAGCTAATCAATGGCCTTCAAAGATTTCAAGTTATTATGAGCACAAAGTTTGACGCGCGTCGAACGCATCAATAAATTAAAGTACCTAAACCAACTATTTTGTAGAATAGTTGCAAAGGGTCGATCCCACATGGATTGGTATTCTTTCTAAGGTTAAAAAAACCAAAAAGTGAAATTAGGGGTTTAAAAAGATGATTTAATTAACTAATATAAATAAATAAATAAAGTAATGAAAATAACTTTCAAAACAATTAATGGGCACTTAGGTAACACCCAGGACTATGGTTCCACAAGTTAGAATCAAGATTCAATGGCATATCATGGTCTTCAATCTTTCCTAAAATATTATTAATTCAAATTCTCCTAAGTTAGCAATGGAAAATCGACATCAGCCAGAAATTTCTAATTCCCTTAATCTCGATAGTCAGGTCATCCGCCACTAACTACTTCCCTAATTAATGCAGAACCCTAGACATCCGCCAATAAGGTTTGAAACATTAACAACAATACTAAAGATCCATGGGAATATTGATCCTAGATAACCAAATCGTATCCGCTTCCAGTTTAATCTAGATTAAATTGTTGCACACTAAAGAACCGAAAGGTTTTTACAGCAAACGGGTGAGTGTTCATCACTTTATTGGTCCAAAATTACAATTATGGATACAATCGGTCTAAATAACTATAGATTGTCCACCTAAAAGCATGCAATGGCCATATACATACCCTAGATTTAAACCATATTTCTTAAAATCAACAACAATTAATAGGAGAAATTAAGTTAAATTAAATAAAAATCATAGATCTCACAAGTTATGTCATCAATCAAGAATCCTAGTGGTTTCCCCTCCGACTTAAAGCGAAGATTAGTTTAGGCAGACATACGGTATTCACAATCACCAAGGAAGAAATGATGTGTGGCGGCTCAAAAACCATGAAATTCGACTCCTCTGATGAATACCTTAAGTTCCTAATATCAAAAACTACTAAAAATTTGTCCCCGATGTGAGAGAAACTAATTTTTGAGGTTGGTCTCATAACTAGTGAGCCCAGGAGCATCCAAAGGCTGTTTGGCGTTTAATTTGGAGGTCAAGACACGTGTCGCTCGTGGATTGGTCAATTTTGTTGGCTGTGATGACGTGTCGTGAGCTGGTTAGAGGAGAAAACTGCATTGAAGTCCTGGTCTGTTGTAACTGTTGATGCTTGTCGTTGTCCGATTGCCAGAGAAACTATGTGTGACGTGGTTGAGTGTAGGAGAGCCAATGGAAAGGCGACGCGTGGCATGCAATTTAGTTGAGAGAATCCCATGAGTTGGTGCAAAATTGTGGTAGACCGCACGGGCACAAATCTCGAGGCTTGATCAAAAGCAGCTGAACGAGGAGAAAAATTTTGGGACGTTGTGTGATGTGGTGATGGTGACACGTGTCATGTTCTGATAGGTGGAGAAAGCTCTTGGTTGCTGACGTGGCAGTAGCAGATTAGGTGAACAGGCTGCTGATGACGCTCTTCGCTAACCAGGAAGCGACACGTGTCCCAGGCTTGCCAATGGTACGCTGCCACATGGCAGACGTTACTTGGTCTGCTATCTCCTATTTTACTCGTTGCAAAGCACATAACTCGAGGCAAATCGTCTGGCAGCTGATCACTCCATGTAAATACTCCATTTTGAGTATTTTTTGCCCCGGATTCAACCGCGCACTCTGTTTCACCTGAAAACGACCAATAAATATAATTAAATATATATTTTAGAGACTTTCTATATTAAATACATTAAAATAGACTACTAAATACCTATAAATACCAACTTATCAAATACCCCCAAACATAAGACTTTGCATGTCCCGAGCAAAGGTGTGTAGATGACTACAAAAACTAAACTAGACTCCTAACATAAATATGCACTCGACTCAACAAATCCTATACCCTATTCAAAACTCATAAAGTTCCTTTGGTTTACATAGTCACCAAGTTAACAAGCCACTCAAGAAATTTCTGAGTTATAATATGTCAAGACTTGCAACCCAAACACAATTAAGATCACACTTTGAAGACATAGACTCCTGGCCAAAACAAAGGCCATCAATTACTCACGAGTTTTTTTGGTCTATACATTCAAGCACGCAAGTTTAAAATCTCACTTAATCTAGTGAAAGCACTAGACCTAAATCTTTTTATTTGAGTGATTTTCACTACTTTCGCCTTTATTTATATTTTTTTATTTTTTATTCTCTATTTTTTTTTCTTCGCATTTATTTTTTTAAGTAATACAAATCCTGCTCCATTTCCTATAGACCATTTTTCTCACTTTTTCCTACCACAAGTTTCCCGCTCCATTTCCTATGGAAACTCGTAGGACTCTCTATATTAATAAAACTCATGTTATCCCTTCTCGCTTTCACTATAATCAAACAAATTCCCCAATGTGGGTTAAATATTATCACTTGTACAATTTTGACTGTCTACTCCCTTTTGTTATCTAGCACAAAGCTTAACCATCAACTAAGTCCCTAATCATGAAATCATAAAAATGTCGTGCTATGGACTCGATTGAGTGTTTCTCCTAGTTTTCCCTAAGTTTCAAGTCAAAAAGGCAACTCGTAGTGTACTCATCCACAACCAAAGGCATGAAGTAAAGTTTCGGGTGACTCTAAACAATAAAAAAATAAAAAGCTATAATAAATACAAGCATTAAAATGTATCAACTACTAATGAAATCGAAAAAAGAAGTATGAAGGGGAAGAAATGAAAGAAATGAGGAAATAATATAAAACACAACCATTACCATCCGATATCCGCATATAACCGTATAAAAAATTAAATGATCTCACATGCGGTCTTTCGCAAAGAAATCCATCCAACCCAATCCATAATCCCTAAAATACCCCCAAACTTATTATGAACCTTGTCTTCAAGGTTCAAATCAAGTCAAGGAATTCATGCAACAAGAAAAAATTATTAGTGGTGAAAAAGAACATGGACAAATAATAAGAAGATGATACAAATTCATGCATAACAAAAGTCTCTAAAAACTAGTGAATGCCCAAAATCTCGCATGTCTAGGTGACTAAGGAAACTATGAAAGAATAATCATAACAAGAGCAAGAATTAAAAAACATATGAGTTAACTAAAATGAATCATATCAAGTCTTGCGAGCCCGAAGTCTTTCAACTAAGGGTGAAATCAACAAATTGATGGAATGAAGTCTAGGGTTTTAGGTCTACTCAAAAACCCACCACTAATGTGGCAACTTAAGTTGGATATGTCCCAACCAAGTCTCGAAACACCTAAAGTCCTATTAATATGTTAATTCTCTAAAAATGCTCAAATTATGCTAAAAAATATAATCCAAAGGCAAACCTAACAAACCGAGGGGGTGATCCAATCTCCGGTGCTCATCAAACATAACATACCACCCGCAAAAATCCAAGAGACAAAGTTAGAGTTTTATTAAACATACAAAACTAAAACTAAACTAAAACAAAAATAAATGCATGAAATAAAAAAGAAATAAAAACAAAGTTGGGCTACCTCCCAACAAGCACCTTTCTTTTAAGTCTTTGGCTAGACTTGGCGTGATTTATCACATGATGCCCTCTCCTTTCGAGATATTGACAACAAATGGTGCATCTATATATTTGGGCAATGAAGCATGCACGCCTCTTTCGGACTTAGGAGCACATTTAGGACTTCTAACACAAAAGAATTTGTCGCATCATGATCGTCCAACACAAAGGTGTCAGTCGACCGTAGAAAATTTGGGAACACTCCTTTACTTCCACCCCTTGTAAGGTTTAACAAGTATGCATGGGAGGGTGGGTGGTTTCACCAACACTAGAGGTTGGTCTTCTTCGCTCTCTATCTCCGGCTCCTCCTACTGTCTCGAAATGACGCAATTTTCATCTCATTTTCTTTCTCATCTAGTGCAATGACATTTTCTAGCTCAATTTGAAGACTTTAAGTCCTTCTCGCTGTTTTGCTCCAATATTCCTCCACTTGTGTAACCTCGTTCACCTTAACAATTGTCAACGTATCAACATTCACATTCTTCTCTAGGTAAGAAATGGGTTGTGTACTACACAACTCTTCTTTGTCAGTCATATTCTAAAGCGTGACATTCAATTAAATAGGATGAGTTTCCAAGTTCTGCAAGCTTTGAAACTCACGGCTCCGAAAATTGATGCGTGCCGAAAATTGTTGAACCTCTTCATGAAACCGTTGTTGATCATCTATCAATGCTTTATCATATCTTCCAAGGAGGTGCTTTGTTAAAACTGTTGATTTTCTTCACGCTGAGGAATATGTGGACTTGATATGAGCTCAAAGAAGTCGGGTTGTGTCGATGCATAGGTAGAATAGTGAAAATTCTCATACTTGTAGATAATATGGACAATCATATGCGGAATGAGAATAATCTTCACAAATTTTGCAAACCTCGACCTTTTGCACAAAAGAATGCATATTATAAAATTGATGTCCATTATGTGACATGCCTACCCCATTCACATTATAATAATATGAGTCTTCAAGTCGACCATAATTGTGGGGGTAGTAGGAGTCCATCGCGGGGTTTCTGCATACATGTTAAGAGCAAGGGACTAGATAGACAAAATAAAGAAAAATAAAATAAAATAAAAAATAAATAAAACCAAAGAAAGAAAAATACCAATCTCCTCGCAACGGCGCCAAAAATTGATGCGCGTCGAACGCGTTAATAAAGTAAAGTACATAAACCAACTATTTTGTAGAATAGTGGCAAAGTGGTCGATCCCACAAGGATTGGTATTTTTTCTAAGGTTAAAAAACAAAAAGGAAATCGGGGGTTTAAAAAGATGATTTAATTAACTCATCTAAATAAATAAAGTAATGAAAATAACTTTCAAAACAATTAAAGGGCACCTAGGTAACACCTAGGTCTACTGCTTCTACAAGTTAGAATCAAGATTCAACGACATATCATGGTCTTCAATCGTTCCCAAAAGATTATTAATTCATATTCTCTTATATTAGCTATGGAAAATTGACATCCGCTGAAATTTCTAATTCCCCTAATCTCGATAGTCGAACATCCGCCACTAACTACTTCCCTAATTAATGCATAACCCTAGACATCCGCCAATAAGGTTTAACACACTAACCGCAATAATAAAGATCCTTGGGAATACTAATTGTAGATAACCGAATCGCGTTTGCTTCGATTTAACCTAGATTCAATTGTTGCACACTCAAGAACCGAAAGGTTTTTATAGCAAACGGGTGAGTGTTCGTCACTTTATTGGTCCAAAAGTACAATTACGGATACAATCAAATCAAATAACTATAGATTGTCCACGTAAAAGCATGCAATGTCCATATACATACCCTATATCTAAACCATATTCCTTAAAACCAACAACAATGAAATAGACGAAATTAAGTTAAATTAAATTAAAATCATAGATCTCACAAGTTATGCCATGAATCAAGAATCTCACTTGTTTCCCCTTCGACCTGTGCAAAAATTGGTTTAGCCGGACATGGTCTTCACAATCACCATGGAATAAAAGATGTGTGGCTGCTCCAAACCCATGAAAGTCGACTCCTTTGATGAATACCTTGAGTTCCTAATATCAAAAACTACTAAAAATTAGTCCCTGGATGTGAAAGAAACTAATTAATGGGGTTGGTCTCGTAACTGCGCCGAGGAGCATCCAAAGGCTGCTTGGCATTTCATTTGGAGGTCAGGACATGTGTCGCTCATGGCTTGGTCAAGTTTGATGGTTGTGATGACGTGTCGCAAGCTGTTTGGAGGAAAAAACTGCATTGACGTACTGATCTGCTGTAGCTATTGACGCATATGGTTGTCTAATTGGCAGAGAAACTGTGTGTGACATGGTTGAGTGCAGAAGAGCCATTGGAGAGGCGACGCGTGGCATACAGTTTGGTTGAGAGAATCGCACGAGTTAGTGCGAAGTTGTGGGAGATCGCACGACATAAATCCTGATGCGGTGACGTTGTGTAATGTGGTGATGGTGACACGTGTCACGTTCTGATAGGTGGAGAACACTCCTAGTTGCTGACATGGCAGCAGAGGATTAGGCGAGCAGGCAGCTGATGATGCTCTCTGCTAACCGAGAGGCGACACATGTCCCAGGCTGGCCAATGGCATGCTGCCACGTGTCAGGCATTACTTGGTCTGCTATCTCCTATTCTACCCATTGCAAAACACGTAACTCGAGGCAAATCATCTAGCATCTATCACTGCGTGTAAATACTCCATTTTGAGTATTTTTCCGTCCCGGATTCAACCGCGCACTACGTTTCACCTGAAAACAATCAATAAATATAATTAAATATATATTTTAGATACTTTCTATATTAAATATATTAAAATAGACTACTAAATACCTATAAATACCAACTTATCAAAGTTCACAATTTTAAGTGCAAAGCTTGGATGTACGAGTGTAGTAGACCAAAAGTTGTTCAATATGTGTTCTTGGTTGTTTGTTTTGATTCTCAAACACTAATAAGGAGTTTGTTACCGTTATGTTGATCCAATGGTCCAAAATGATCACCAAATACAAATCAAAGATGTTTGACTTTTCAAAAAGTCATTAGAACTTCGCATAGCGCGCTATCCCGTTTGCCTAGCGCGTTAGGGACAAGGGCTTCAAAACAATTTAAATTCTTGTTTTGCAAATCAACTCCATAATGGTCCTATGACTATACGAAGCCTCGAAATCACTTCACACATATTTAGTAGGGTTTATAAAATATATTTAGACATCTCAAATGATAATACAAACCACGGAAATCAAGAATTTCGATTTCATGAAACAAGTAGAGGCTTTTCTAAAAAAATTTAGATGAAACTCCAAAAGTTATCCTAAGGAACATCGTTGTATTTAAAAATAATTTCAAATGTTTGTACACCTCAAATGCATGCTTTGAAATATGTTTGTATGATTTTAAATCACTTTGAGATTTAAGGAATTGCAAATCACAAAATTCATGACTTTAAGTACTTTGAAAACCATGATTCATGTAATGCATGATTCTAATGCATTTGGATTTTAAGAATGGAACTTATATACCTTACATAAGTTGTACAATTGATGGATTTGGCTTTCCAATCCTTGTGCACTTGTATGAGCCAAGTCTTGAGCTTGTCCGACTTTTTTTACCAATATAACTTGAAACTTGTAACGAACAACTTTTAAGCTCAACATTCCTTCACTTTGTTTGTTGCCTTTCCTTTTAAACTTGTTTGTTGTCGAGTTCCAACCAAGGGTTGAAATTATGAAGCACTAAATAAACTTGTTAGGATCCTTTTACTTTGTTTGTTGCCATCAAAATATAGGGTAGAGTGTAAGTGTTAAAACACTTAGTCCAACGATATTCGTTATTTCTTCATGTTATTTAAATTTTTAGTAGGATACCTAGCTTTAGTATAGTTTGTTTTTATTCTCTCTCCTTTTCACTCTCTTTTGATTTACAAAGTTACGCTCCTGAGTAGCTTCATTAAGAGGGGGATGATCGAGTTGTTCTTGTTTCGATGGCCTTTATTCAAGTTCTTATTATAAACTTGCTTATTTGTTCATTTATATATTTTATTCATTAATAAAATTATCGCTTAACCACATATCTTGATCAAAATTATGTAATTTTTTAGTCATTCTAGTCAATTTTACCTTTACGTTTACCTTTAGAAAGGATGTATAAGTTACTCATGAGATAAAATTGCAAAACAAAAAATTAAGGGTCAAGGCGATTCCCAACAATTCCAAATAACACTAGGAATTGTTGGCTAAACCCTAGCGAAACACAGAAAATCAAAGTTAGAAATTGGAGTCTAGGGATTCCCATTGATTCCATTTACACAGGAATCACTGATAAAATCAACAAACATCAAATTTTCCAGCAGCTCACTTATTTTCAATTTGTGCATTAATTCAATTTGCAAAGGAATCGTTGGGCACGATTTTTAGTTTTTTAAACCAAAACCCCAAATCGCAACAAATAAAGCCTCATTCATACCATCAAACCATTGCACCCTTTCACAAAAAATTCCAATTCCTTGCCAAGATTCAACTCACCTAAGCTTAATCTTAGTCTATATAAGTGATTCCTACCTCCACTTAGCTTCATTCAATACTAAACACATCCAAATAAAATATTTGAGATCAAATTTTTCCACAAAAAGGGGTGTGATTCATGAATTTATGAAAAAGTATTCGATAGGTTTATTCTTATATTTCTAACTTTTTTGATTCTCTAATGAGTTTTGCCTAAAATATATCCTTCATTCATGATTTTTTCGAATTTCTTGATAACAATTTGATTTTAATAATTTTCCCGCCTTAAGTCCTTTTTGTATCAAATATAGGATTTTGGTTCACTGATTCACAATAGTATTTTGATCACTATCGTGAGACGAGGTATTGGAAGGCATAGGATTAGTGCACAAAAAAAGAAAATGGGTTATGGTAGAAACATCCAAGAAAGACCATTTGAGTCAATGAACATACATTCTACGTACGTGTGTTATTATTAAAGACTCAGACTGAAAGGCGGATTTGAGAGCATCCACTCCACCTAGCTTTGATGAGGATTCGACTACCTAGACCTAGATACACAAGTCCCCTATGACCCCATGAGATTTATCATCCCAAAGCACATAATAGATACATTCAAGATATGAAAAGGGTTATTATTGCTTTGAGATAGGACATTAAATCCACAATGTGAACAAATATGAAGATAAGTTGTAAGCATAGTAAGGGAAAGAGAGTGGGAACACCTTCTTATGGATTACAAAGGAAGGTTAGAGAAAGGGTGTTCAAAATTAGTCCGCCGCTCTATGCTAACGGATATGTAAGTGGAAATCATAACAAAGTGACAGATCAAGAAAAGAAGATTGATATTTCACTAGCCGCATTGAAATGACACTATGAACTTACGGAGCTTAGATTTAGGCAGAGTATATCAACTACCCCACCGGCATTACCGAATTAAGGATGTTTACCTACACCCAAGAATTCAAGAAGGCTTAAAGGTTATTCTCGGACGAGGATTTTTCCTCGATATCAAAAGTTACCCGAGGTTCATCGATACCACAAATTTTAGGAGAACCACCAAGTGTTAGAACTACATTATAGACGCCTATCTATACCATACTCAAAGAACATTCAAGTGGGCAACCATAGAGCGCCCTGCTCTACCAATTGCTTTGCAAAGACTAGGTATACCGACATTAGGCATGTAATTCACGATGCAATGAGACAGCAATGACATCTAGGAAGCACGACGGCCTACCGTTCTCAATTCTAATCAGCTATATATGGTGTCTAAAGTTGGTTTTCATGAGATGCAATTCGATGTGCTACCTCTGAAAACTATCACAGACACTGCAATTAAGAGGATAAGAGTAGTGAATGGTTACAATGATTCAGAAGAGAAGAGGGAGACCAATGAAATAAGGAGGTATAGACTGGAAGACCATACAAATAGGCAGAGACTCCATGCAAGCCCACAAGAAAAAGCAAGAAGACCAGTCAATTTGATGATTCAAGCATATGTTCAGGTGGCAAGGAGTAGTTCTACATCCATCGAAAGACCTAGAAGGAAAGAGTTTTTCAAATCCTTATTTTTAGCTTTTTAGCACAATGAGAAGAAAATGAAAGAACTCGCGCATCATTATTCCTTATCAGAAAGGAGGATGGAAAGTTTGCAAGATCATAGGAGAAGCATCGACGCTCCCTTGATGCGCTCAAGACCACCATCGAGAGTCCATCATCCCACTATTAACTACATTTCCCAACCTATTACACCGAGGAACAAAAATGAAGCTGAAGATAGCGACGAGGAATTCATTTTTGCACAAAGCGCTTTGTAATTTTGACGTATTTGCTTATATGTGATGTGTGAAATGTAAACTCTATTTGAGTTTTAATGAGAATGAATGTTTTATCCATTTTGTATTTTCTTTATATGATGCTTATTGTTTAAATTTTGAAAAGTAATTTATATTTCAAATTCAAATCCTTTATGGTTCACGAGGTATTCTTGTTTTGTTTTGCTAAAAATTTGACTTAATTTTTAAACCTTAAGAAAAAGTTTTGAAATGAGTTTGGGGGTATTGTAGGTGAAGTGAACTATAAAGAAGTTAAGTATGGAAGACTTGAGAGGTAGAATTTGTTTGATTGAGAATTTTTGAAATTTTTTCGCAAATTCAGTAACATTTCTTCATTTTACTTTATTTAATTAGAGATGTGAATTGAATATAATTTGGATATTTCTCAAAGGGAAGTGACATATTATTATTACCTATGAAAATATAAATTTTATGATAGAAAGGAATTGTTAAGCCCTATTTGACTTCACCTAGATTGTGCATACACTAGAGGTGTTTAGAGGGCATTGATTATTTTGTGTTAGACATTATAATGGGTAGGAGATCTAAAAAATAGTGCAAGATAAACAAGACAGATTTCTAATAATCTTGTTATTCAAAGATCATTGATCAAGTTTATATATATTTATATGTATTGAAAAGAGCTTTTATGCCACAATTGAAGAGAAAAATAGGAAATTAGTCAATAAACTTTACTTAGTTGGAAAGAATGCTTCCTTTACTATAGTGAAAGTGAGAAGAGCTGACAAGAGTTTTTAAAAAGAAAATGATAGAGATAGCCATAGATTCCAAAGGAAAAAAGAGCAGGGAATATAGTGGTGGAAAAAAAGAGATGAGTAATTCCTATAAAAAGAAAAAAGGATTTCAAAAGGAATGGAGTAGGAAGCCGCAGGAATATAAAGAATAAAATAATTTTATATAATTAAAGAAGAAGAAGAGAGATATAGAAAAATGGAGGAAGTTTATGGAAAAGTGTTCAAATAAAGATTTAGCTCGAGTGCTTATAGCTAAGTTAAGTGAAGTATGTCTTTTTATTCCAACAATGGAATACGAAATGATGATTATTAGCGAGTAAAGGTTCCTATCGACTTTTACTGCGGGGATATTTTGAGTATTATTTTAAAATGAGATTGATTTAGTGATTTTTGTATCTTGAAATTCTATATTAGTTATCATAAGCTTGATGCTTGTTAGTGGAGATTGACAAAACCTATGTGGTGCCTTGACTTTGGTGATTGATTTAACTTTGAATTCTATAGTGTATTGCGTAATTACAAGGTTGAGTTGTCAAATAAAGGGTATTGTTCTTTAGTTCTTCTTATTCTATCATGATTTTTATTTTTACGAAGGTAATATATTTATTTATAAGATCATTTCTATTTTAACAATATGAGTATATAATTATGAAATCAAAATGAGGGAAGAAAATAGGATTTAATTGAGAGTATTCCATCGCCCGGGACGGCAAAGTGCTGAGTTTGGGGTATTTAACAAGTCAATAATTAGACATGTTTTATAGATCATTTTGAAATGATTTTAAATGTAAAAGACTATAATACACGAGGTTTTCTCTATGTTTTTTTATATTTCAGTTATAAATGAAGAATATAAAGAAATGAAGGAAAATGGACGAAAATGAAGGAATTGTTTGAGTAAAGAGAGTGTATGAAGAATCACTAAGGAAACAAGAAGAAAAACTAGGATTTTGACCCAAATGATCCCATGAGACATCGAATTGTTGGCTAAGTCGATGACTTAAGAAATGACCAAATGAGCTTCAAATTCTGGATATTTCCAAAGATTCCACTAGCACACTGAATTGCTAGGAATCACTGGGTGCGAATTCGGGGATTTTGAATTACAACAAGGATTTAAGTCGATTTAAGATATGTATTACCTAATATACTATAAACAAAAACCCTGTAGTAGGAAATTATGGCCTTTTGTTACTTTTAACAACTTTTGCTTTAGTTTGGAGGCCATCCTTTTATTGCCTTACTTCTGGAGAAGATTCAAGTTTTTATCGAGGTAATTTTAATTATGTTTTTTAAGATCGAGTTTAGTTTGTTATTTATCATCATTAGTGAGTAGTTTGTTTATCTAAACAAAAATTCACACATGAACTAGATCCATTTTGCAATGTAGTTATGATGAGATGAATATTTGCTTAATGCTTTAAACTTAATTGTATTCTTTGATTCACTAATTTAATAGGTCAATATTTATTGATTTTAATCATGATCTTTGTAATGCATGCATAGTCTAGAATGTGTATTGTGATATATGGTTTTATTATTTATTTGAAATAGTAACTAGGATTGTTTGAAAGACAAACATCGTTTAAATGTCCTAGGTGAATTTGAGATCTAGATCTAGTGTTGAAGTGGCTATTTGAAGATGTTAGATTTAGTAGTTCAAGTTCTTATAAAATGTAATGTGGTTCTATTGCGTGAAGTTAATGTCTTTGTGTGAATAAAGGGGTTAGTTCAATATAATTAGAATGTAGCTTTTCCTCCCAGGTATAAGGGGAACAAATGACTTGCTAAAGGCTATTTACTTACAAATGACTATATGATTTGAATTATATGTTTGGAGTGCAAAATGGATCTATGATTCATTGTTTAGGAGGATTATTTAGATATTTATTTATTATTGAGTTTTATTACATTAAATTGATTTTAGATTTAGTGACTCATATTTGTGTTACTTAAGTAAGTTTAGTTAGTTTAAATTCTATTTTTATAAACTTGAAAAATAAAAAATAATAATAATAAAACTTCATTTCTTAAAGAATTTGTAAAATCCCTATGTAAACGATTTTCACTTATCACTACTATAAAATAGTTAAAGTATAATATAAAGGAGAAATTATTGTACACGCTTGACACGTGTCACCCAACCTATGGACCTCCGGGGCGAAAAACTTACAAGATGATGAGCAATTTGCTATCGACGAAGAGACTTGCATGGAAGAAGCAAACATTGATGAAGTTCACCAATCACTATCGATATATAATGAAATTGATTGAGAAGTTGCTAACTCTACTGCGACCCACCATTCTCATCATTCGACTAGATAGGACATGCCTAATTTTGAGTCTGAAAGAGAAATGTGTTTTGACAATAAAAAAAACTAGCAGCATGCCATCAAAGTGTGGCATGTTAACAAACATTTTCAATACCATGTGATAGAGTCAACTACAATTATAATGGCCCAAATTTCTAACCCTTGTTTTATCCATAATTAGGGTCACCGACCCGTGACATGGGATCTGCCGATAAATGCGCGATCTGATCTTCGTGCGTGGCTGAGGTACATTTTTATTTTTGTTTGATGGTTTCTTAGTGGTTTGTATGTGTGTAGATTACTAAATCATTTTTACGTATTATTTATAGCCGTCGTGAAACGAGTGGAGACATACCTCGAGATGCGCGCAAGCGTGGGACCCGAGTAGAGATGTGATGTGGTAAGTATTCATTGTTAGCTTTGTACACTAATGTGATAAAATTCTGAATTTCTAGGCCTATGATATGAATTTAATCAAACAAAATGACCTAAATTAAAACACTTTAAATTATGAACCATAGATCCTTCCTCGAGATTCATGCGTTGGTGCGAATCCATGAGATCAAGTATGGATTATGTGTTAGTATAAAGGAGTTGGTGGAGTGGGTTGGAATGTTTAAGGGCCTTTGATGGACATCTAGATGAGTGTGATGAAACAAGATGTGTGGCTATAGTTTGAGTATGGCAAGTGGTATAATACCAAAGACTCATGATTTTGATGAACATGCACCATTAGAGAGATGAAAATCTGAGGTTCTTAACTCATTGGAACTTATTCAATTGAAGTCGGGGAAGCATCAATTCATCACCTAAGAAGGGATTCAAGAACTAGGGAGCAACTAATAAGCCCATGTATAATTTTCATGGTTTATTTTCAATTCAATTATGTGGGATTTGACCTTAAATCATAGGGTTTTTTATTTTAAATGAAATTCGAGCTTCTTTTTTATGTTATTTTGATCAAATGAGACTCTCTATAGAGTTCTCAAGTCCCAATTTTCGGATTTGCAAGTTTTGGTCAAGTTTAAAGTTTTGTTCATAAAGCTGATTTTGTCAAATTTGAGCGTATAAATGGGTTTTTAAAAAAAAGAAATTTCATATTCGAAATCCTTGTAAATTCCTACTCCATTTGATAAAAAGAAATTATGGATTTGGTTTGTTTTGATAAAGTTGTGATCAATTAAAAATTTAAGTATTCTTAACAAAATGCATTGAAGTTTGAATGATTTTGATGATTTATATGAAGTGTACGCGCCTATTATTTCCCGAGAGATTGTTACGAATCTCTAGTGTCGAAGAACGGGGTCCGTGCGTTGGAGGAAACCAATCTTGAAGGGAGAGCCCAGAATTCGAGTCTAGAATTATAGATTATAGAGTAGTTAGCACGTTAATAAGGCGTCCTATCGCACTAATATGGCCTATTAGCTCGCTAATGGTTCTAACAAATTGAAAAATTTGCAACTCCTCAACAAAATTTTACTACTTTATTTGTTCTAAACAATATTAAGTTATTCAAGCACACTTTAATCCTTACACAAACACCTCAGAAATATAAAAAGTCGACACCAGGGTGTAGGACGCCAGTTGTGAGTGGGTGTGAAACGATTTAGGCTAGGATTTGCATGCATTTGAGGTAAGTAAACATGTCAGACATCCATTTTTAGTCTTGAAACACAAATCATTTAGATTGTTTTAATAGCTTATAACTTCTTAGTACCATAACTCATGTGTGTGTTCTATGTGTACTTGTTATATGTTGATAAATCATGGTTTGACTTGGCTCATGGCATTCTTTTTATTCGATTTCATATTTCGAGTTTGACTCTTTATTATTATTGATCTCTATCTTTAGGTGATGTGAAATAGCATGCTACTGTGTTTTCAATTTAAGTTGGTGTTGCTCATCTCCATGTTCCCATGTATGCTTTTGTATTACTTGTTTTGGGTCCATTTTATGGTTCATGATAGTTATAAGTCTTTATAAAGTAGTCAACAAAGTCTAGGTTTGTTGATTTCATGAGTTCAACATACACGGGGTTAGATTCCCAAAGGATGTCGCATTCGGGTTAAAATCCCCGAGGATGTCAAGACTCAACTAGCTAATGTGTCGTAGCTCACGACTAGTTGACGGAGTCTCCTATTAGCTGATGTGATGTAGATCACAGCCCGAGTATATAATATATAAGCTGGTGTGACAAGGCTCACGGCTATCGGAACCTAAATTTGCATGACCTGCTCAGTCTGTCTTCCTTTATAATATTATAACGGCCAAAATTAATTAAACTAGGATTAGTGTTAATCTCGAAGATTAATGGTCGTAATTCGAGCCTTACGTGGACAACTCGGTTGACTCGAACATGGGAATATATGTTATGTTTGATTGGTGTTTGCTTATAATGCAGTGTTTAAAATCATTATAATATTATATTGCATCGCATGTGTGTACGTTGTTAATAGGCGAGTTGGTATGACGGTAGTTACATTGGAAAATGTGTCAATGTGGGTATCGGTAACAAATGAACCAGGGATACTAGACTAGGATAGGAAAGGTATATTGGGGATAGCGTGCTATCCAAATTTAGGTAGGCAATAGTAGCGCACTAGGTGGACTACTTAGCGTGCTAATGATAGTTGACAACCTAATTTTAAGAGGTTGTCTTGCATTCTTGACCTATAAACCTAACGTAAACACTTATAATCAATCTAAAACACATAAATTAACTTCAGGGGACTAAGGGGACCGTAGCTCGGCAATCTTGGGAGCTAGTCGAGGTCGAATTCGAGAGTCTTGAGTAGTGGAAGCGCGTATTTCAAAGTGCGTAAAACCCATTAGAATTCTTTAAAGAATTCATTGTTTTGGTTTATCGATTTCGGATTACATATGTCGCTGTTGGTGGCGACACATGTTCTCCTAATTCGATTGTGTATATAATGGTTGTAGCTAAATCACTTGCATGGGTTGTTTGTTTTAGTGCTCGTGTTGACGCAGTAGAATGTATCTACTACCTTCGGGAGGGATTTAAAATGTTCCCTTGACTTGAAATAGCATCAGGAAGGGGTTTACCCTTTAACCATAGTTGTGGTTTAGTCACTATAAGCCTGCAAGTATATACGTGGTTCCTGACATATTTGATCGATGTACCGGCTGGTTTATGACAAGGTTTTCTTTTGTTATTCAGTTGTTTATTTACTACTGCTTTACCTCCGAGCCTGCTTAATTTGTATGTGTTGTTACATTACTCGCTGTTGTTTTTGCATGCCATATGCCGTCTATATTCATGTGAATATGACTTTCTATTGTCATATGTATTACTTGCATGTCTTATAGTTTTATCAGTTTTACTCATGAATATTATGTAGACTTTTCTTGAGATTTTACTCACTGGACTCATCACTGTATTAGTTAGGTGACCGAGTGCATATACTTGTTAGGGTATCTCGCCTTAGGTCAATCTACAAACATAGTTTATCTTATAACTTTAGTTAGTAAAATAAAGGTTTTCGTTTGTTTTTTTAATGGCTTAAATTTTTAATCCGAGTTTAATCACTTAATCAATATCATTGACTGTGACGTAGGACTCACATCGAGATATGTGCATTGACCAAGGTACAAGTGCCGAGGTATATGTTAGAGTTGTTGTGGTGTATGCCTAGTGTATTGTATATGTGTAGATTATTAAGTATGCAATCGATCGTGTGTCAACGCTGGTCCTAATGGTGTCCCATCTAACTCTACTCAAATTGTAGGTATTTTGAGAAAGTACACGCTCATAGATCTCACCCAAAGTCTTAGCACTGGACTAACCATAAAAAAACCCATATATCCGGCCTTAGTCCATCTCCAAAATGGTATACATCCTCAAAATCATCTTTCATCGATCCCTAGCAACCGTCTCATATAGCCGTATCTGCTCTCGTAGCTCATCACCAACTCATCACTCCCTATCTTTGGTTCATGAACTCCTTCCTCAACTTCTTCATCACTATAGGTGAGAAGTTCTTGGGAAGTACTACACTGCGATAGAACTTCTTCTTTAATGCATCCCAAGACTCGAAATCACCATCCAAAGCTATCATCGCACGCCACCATACCTCGATGTCTCTTTATAGCGTATATGATGAAATCTCACCCGAAGTCTATCATCAATCCTCGAGACTCTATAAAGTTTCTCATGAGACAAAACCTAATTCTCGATCTTCTTAAAATCTCGCCGACTATCAAACTAAACTGTTTCAATCGATGAAATCCTTCACCAACTAAACCTTTCTTTGTCGAGCTAGAAGATATAGGAGTGGAAGACGATGTATCAATTGTCTTTATGGCTGGTGCTATCACTACCAGGTACAATCTATAATGCCGAAGCGATCGGTGTCGATAATATAGGAGTAGTAGTAGTAATAGTAGTAGTAGTAGGGGCCGGTTTACAGTGCAATCGGAGTTAAACGCGTTGTCCTTATAGCTATGAACTCAAGAAATCTGCGGTACTGAAAGCAGCTACTCGGTCGATAGCCTCGATAATGACCTACGAGATGGAATAAGCGGTTGCTTGCCACTAGCACTGCATCCCCGCTATCGCGTAAATCAACCATGTACATTGATAACACGTACATATACATTGATAACACGTACATATACACATATAGAAACAAACATGTACATATACGATATCCCCATCTCCCTTTCACTAACTTTCCATGTGACAACCCCAAACTCCGAGGCAAACCGGTACCGCCACGTCGCCGGACACGTCACCAAGCATGCCACGTCACCGCATACTTACTTATAACTGTCCGCGACCTAAACTTTTGCACGTATCGTACTCGCCTTAACTTAGTATTTATGTATATTCACATTAAATTGACTAAGTTAAGTTGTTCACGATTTATTAAATTATTAAACATCAAGCGGAAGTCTTTGAAGCATGCAAACACGGTAGAAATAAAAAGTTTGCATAGTTTAAATAACCTTATAGTGTGGAAACCCGGCATTAGATACCATGTATATCAAGAGCGACAAATCTACAAATGTGAGCATATACATGTATCGTGTACACAAGTCATTCCCAAAAATTTCATAAAAAAAATAGTAAATAGATACATACGACGCCTACGCAAAAAGTGACCGACGGCTCTCCTACTCGCACGAAGTCGCCTAAGACGCCTCTTGCCTCACTCGTCGCGGATCTGCGATTTGTCACAAAAAACAATGACAAATCCCGAGATGAGTAAATCCCAGAGAACTTTAGCTACTATTCACGAAATCCAATAAAACGGCTACAATTCATGCAATTTAAATAAGGAACAAGAATAAAGTAATCGCATGAATATAAGTCGTTGAGAAGTCGAATTTGGACACGAGTGTAGCGTGATAGAGAACCCTGATCGACATCCGGGAATCGTCTTAGCTAAATCGAGAGGAACCATTGACGATCACCTCGCCAAACATCTCACTGGTCGAATGAGAGGAACCATTGAACAAGAGAAACCCCATCCAAACATCTCTCGAGAGGAACCCATGACGAAGACTTAGGCCTTCGTCAAACATCTCTCAACCTACGGGTCTCGCGGAGAATAGTCACCGCGTAGCCCTAACATGGCCAATTACTCGAACAGCGCGGGGTAGCTAGCCCCGGGGTGTGAGTCCGTGCCATGCCCGACCCCGTCGACAAACAAACATACACACACGTGGAGTGGATGAACAAGAAATAAACAACAAATAGAAAGCACAATGGAATAATTGAAATGTGAAATAAAGTAAGTGTCATAAAAGAATTTTAACTAATTTTCTCGTGGGTTTACTTACCTCAAACGCCTTTGAAACGTCTCGCACTCGCCTCGAGATACGTACCCGACACCCGACTATGGTAGCCTAAGTCCCCGGTGTCTAATTATACAATTTTTTATCATTTTAGAGTTTCATTAAATAAATTTAGTGTGAGACCAAAATTTGTAAAAATTTTATTCCAACAAGTTTAATACTTTGCACACTTTTCGAACCATACCAGAGATCGATTGTTCCAAAGAACGCGCCACCATGCCTTTGTTCCACGTCGTTCACCACCACCGCTCGCCGCAGCCGCTCACTTCTCGCGCCGCCTCGCTTTCGCTGCCGCGTCATTGTCGTCTTGCGGCTGACGCCGAGTCGCGCGCGTTGTTAGAGGCGATGCCGCTGCTCGTTCACCGCGTCGCCGCCGCCGCTGAGGTCCTACCGCGCCGCTGCCGCCGTCGCGCACATCAGAGGCCGCCGCGCCACCGCGCTGCGCATGCTTGCTCGAACGACTTTGTCCATTCTTGGCTGGTTCTGCGAGCTTGCCGCTCGCGAGCCCGCCTTCCTTGCTCGGCTCCGCGCGCATTCTTTGCACCGGGACCCATCGTCCGCGATCCCTCCATGGGCACCTCTCTCCTCCCGTCTTCTCTCTCACTCTCTCGGTGCTCTTTCTCTCTTTCTCTCTCTCCTCTTTCCCCTCTCTTCCTCGTCGCTGCGCCGCTAACCGCCGTGCGCCGTCTTGGCTCTTAGTGAGCTCCGCCGTCTCTGCATGCCTCTTTGGAGTCTGCATTGCGCGCGTTGGTGCTCCCTCCACCTCTCTCTCTCTCTCTCTCTCTCTCTCTCTTGGCTATCTCTCTCTCTCACTCTCTTTCTCTCTTTTCTCTGTCCGTTTTAAAAAAAAAAAAAAGTAATTTTTTTTTATTTTGGAGAAAAATGAATGATGAGTTTAGGTATGGTGAAGTGATGTGTGATGTGATGGGATGTGTGATGTGACAACTCAATCCCATACTACCCCGTACACCCGTGTTACGCGCACACCGCACCCTCTCGTCAGTACACGCACACAACGTGACCAGGCGTAATTCTCAATCAACGCGGCGCGAACTATTAAATAATAGTAAAATAAATAAACGCTCGCCACACAAAAATAACATATTTCACCCATTAGGCGTGTCATAGACTTTTCCACGACGTCCACGTGGGTCTGAGCTTATGTTCTTAATTTGTAATTTGCCAGTTAATCGGGATCGATTAGAACGGGTCGTTGCAATCTTCTCAACTAAAAGGAATTTCTTTACGAAATTCAGATTTAATTCGATCTTTACCTTGTAACAAGTGGGGGTATTGCCTCGCACGGTAGACTCTCTCTCCCAAGTGAGGCCCTCGTTTTTATGATACTGCCATCGAACGAGTACAAGTGGTATTTCTTTCCTTCTAAGAGCCTGTACCTTGCGATCCACTATCTCAATAGGGTATTCCTCGTACGTCATATCTGGTCGAACCTCGATTCTAGTCATATCAACCATCGGTCTCGGTCCTGATCTAGCCAACCGTAACATCGAAATATGAAAAACATTATGAACCCCTGCCAATCGACTTGGCAATCTCAACTGGTAAGCGACCTTCCCAACTCGTTTCTCAATTTGAAACGGTCCAATAAATCTTGGTGCTAGTTTCCCCTTGATCCCAAATCTCTGATGACCCTTCAACGGAGAAAATTTCAGGTAGACACAATCGTTTACCTCGTAGCTCAGCCCATCGCGGTACCTATCCGCATACTTCTTCTGTCTGTGTTGGGCAACCAACAACCGTTGACGAATCAGTCTCACCTTCTCTGTATGGTCCACAACAATCTTAGGCCCCACACTGTTGTATCCTCGAGCTTTGCCCAACAAGCCTAAGTTATCTACACGGTCTACCGTACGAGCTTCAAATGGCGGCATCCCAATACGGCCTCGATAGCTATTGTTGTAAGCAAATTCACGAGTGGAAAGTACTCCTTCCAAGACCCACCAAACCGCAACGCACATGCCCTTAGCATATCCTCGAGTATCTGTATTAATCTCTCTGACTGTCCGTCTGTCTGAGGATGGAATGCAGTGTTAAAGTGTAATTTAGTACCAAACTGCTCCTGCAAAGCTTGCCACAATGCTGATGTAAGACGACTGTCTCGGTCTGAAACAATCGAAACGGGTACTCCGTGCAGTCGCACAATCTCTCTTTCGAATAATATGCTCAACTGTGTGAAATTATACTTCATAGAGACTAGTAGGAAATGAGCTGACTTCGTCAACCTGTCCACGATCACCCATATCGCATCATGTTTCCGTAAAGTCTGCGGAAATCCACAAACGAAATCCATCGTAATGTGTTCCCATTTCCACTGAGGGATGGGCAGCGGCTGCAATAACCCTCCACGCCTCATGTGCTCAGCCTTAACCTGCTGGCACACCTCACAACCCCTAACATAGGCGTCGACGTCCGCCTTCATCCCCGACCACCAAAATAATCGTCGCATATCGTGATGCATTTTGGTCCCGCCAGATGCACCGTATATCTTGGGACTCGCGAGCCTCCCGGAGTATCACATCGCGTATCTCTCGCCACTTTCTTGGAATCCATAACCTCCCTCGGTGCCTCAAACATCAATCCACAGACTCGCTCCAATCTGGGTGATCGGGACTGCGTGCCATCTCACTGAATCTCGAGTACATCTCTTCAGTCCTCTGACACTCCAACACTCGCGGAATTGAAATAGACGGTACACCAATCTGTCCACGAATATGTGCGTCCGTCGTAGCAGAACCTCTGTCAAACTCGGTGTTTGCCGCCGTCTCAAGTAAACCATACTCATGCATCATATGGCGTGCAACCGTCTCGAGAATCCGGTCATCTCCTGCTCAATGCATCTGCTACGACATTTGCCTTCCCAAGCTGATATTCGATGGAGAAGTCGTAGTCCTTCAGCAACTCTAGCCAACGTCGTTGTCTCATGTTCAGATCTTTCTGAGTGAATAAATATTTCAAACTCTTATGATCTGTATATAATGTGAACCTCTCACCGTAGAGGTAATGTCTCCATACCTTCAGTGCAAATACGACTGCCGCAAGCTCCAAGTCGTGCACTGGATAATTCCTCTCATGGGTCCTCAACTATCGAGATAGGTAGGCGATTACGCTGTCTCCCTGCATCAGTACACAACCTAGCCCCGTGCCGCAAGCATCGCATGAACCGTCACTCCCTTCCCCGGCTCGGCAACACTAGTAATGGTGCGTGAGTCGCTTCATCTTCAATCGTGTAAATGCGTCCTCGCACTCCTTTGACCAATCAAAAGGTACATCCTTCTTTGTCAAATTAGTCATCGGCGCGGTGATCTTCGAGAAATCCTTCACAAATCGCCGATAGTATCCTGCCAACCCTAGGAAGCTCCTGATATATGTCACTGTCTCGGTGTCGGCCAATCGATGACGGCATGAATTTTACTCGAGTCCACCGATATACCTCGTCGCAAATCACGTGTCCCAAGAACTTGACTTCGACAAAGAAACTCGCACTTACTCGAACTTAGCATACAATTTGTGCTCTCTCGGCGTCATCAATATCTCGCTCGAGATGTTTTCCGTGATCTTCGCGTGTCTTGTTGAGATCAATATGTCGTCAATGAAGACTATGACGAATTTATCCAAGTACGGCTTCAATACTCGTGCATCAAGTCCATGAACATGGCCGGTGCATTCGTTAGTCCGAACGACATCACCGTAACTCAAATAATCCATATCTAGTGCTTGAATGCGCCTTATGTATGTCTTCATCTCGAATCCTGAGCTGATGATAACCCGATCTTAAGTCGATCTTAGAGAAGACTTGGGCTCCGATCAACTGGTCAAACAAATCGTCGATCCTTGGCAAAGGTTAACGATTTCGTACTATCACCTGATTCAACTTCCTATAGTCAATGCACATCCTCAAGGTATTATCCTTCTTCTTAACGAACATGACCAGTGCTCATGGTGATGTGCTCGGGTGTATAAACCCCTTCTTCTTTAAATCTTCCAGTTGAGTTTTCAACTCCTCCTCGCTCCTTCCGTGCCATCCGGTACGGTCTGCTAGCTATTGGCTGTGTGCTTGGCACTAACTCAATAACGAACTCAATCTCTCTGTGTGGGGGCAATCCTGGTAGATCCTTCGGAAAGACATCAGGAAACTCACTTACAACTGGAACATCCTCAAGTCTAACCTCTGGGGTCTCGGTTGACTCTACTATCCCTGCAGTGTACGAGCTCCGCATGATACTATTGCGCTCGCAATCTCATCTCTAAGCCCAACTCCAAAGTAGTGAACCTGATCGCGATTTGTAGAAGAAAATCCCCAGTGAACTACAATAGGTAGCGAAATCTCTCCATGTACTGGACCACAGTGCGGTTACCCTGCCTAAGACACAAAAACTCATGTCTTAGACGCAACTGTATCTCCCTCGGTATGTACTATAAAAGACCTGTCTCCCAAGTAGTCGGCTCTCCATGAGTCTCGGTATGAGCGGTCCACCAAACTCCGTCCTCTCCTTGGAGCATATATCCGGATATCTGGCGCGAATACGTCGTGAATCCTCGAAGATTATGCAATTCTCATGTGCAAGAAGCCATCTCGCAGTTTGCCTCGGGTCTCCGCCTCCAGGTGAAATATCCCGATTGAAATCTCACAAAATCCTTTGTCGCCTTAGTCTCAATGACAAGGAAGCATGCAAACACAAGAGAAATAAAAAGTTTGCATAGTTTAAATAACCCTATAGTGTGGAAACCCGGCATTAGATACCATGTATATCAAGAGCGACAAATGTACAAATGTGAGCATATACATGTATCGTGCACACAAGTCATTCCCAAAAATTTCATAAAAAAAACAAGAAATAGAAACATACGACGCCTACGCAAAAAGTGACCGACGGCTCTCCTACTCGACGAAGTCGCCCAAGACGCCCTTGCCTCGGCTCGTCGCGAGATCTGCGATTTGTCACCAAAAACAATGACAAATCCCAGGTGAGTAAATCCCGAGAGAACTTTAGCTAATATTCACGAAATCCAATAAAACGGCTACAATTCATGCAATTTAAATAAGGAACAAGAATAAAGTAATCGCATGAATATAAGTAGTTGAGAAGTCGAATTTGGACACGAGTGTAGCGTGATAGAGAACCCCGGTCGACATCCGGAATCGTCTTAGCTAAACCGAGAGGAACCATTGACGATCACCTCGCCAAACATCTCACGGTCGAATGAGAGGAACCATTGAACGGGAGAAACCCCATCCAAACATCTCGAGAGAGGAACCCATGACGAAGACTTAGGCCTTCGTCAAACATCTCTCAACCTACGGGTCTCGCGGAGAATAGTCACCGCGTAACCCTAACATGGCCAATTACTCGAACAGCGCGGGGTAGCTAGCCCCGGGGTGTGAGTCCGTGCCATGCCCGACCCCGTCGACAAACAAACATACACACGTGGGAGTGGATGAACAGTAAATGAACAGCAATAGAAAGCACAATGGAATAATTGAAATGTGAAATAAAGTAAGTGTCATAAAATAATTTTAACTAATTTTCTCGTGGGTTTACTTACCTCAAACGCCTTCGAAACGTCTCGCACTCGCCTCGAGATACGTACCCGACACCCGACTATGGTAGCATAAGTCCCTGGTGTCTAATTATACAATTTTTATCATTTTAGAGTTTCATTAAATAAATTTAGTGTGAGACCAAAATTTGTAAAATTTTTATTCCAACAAGTTTAATACTTTGCACACTTTTCGAACCATACCAGGAGATCGATTGTGCCAGCAACGCGCCACCGCGCCGTCTTTGTTCCACTTCGTTCACCACCACCGCTCGCACCCGCCTCTCCCGCCTGCCGCCTCGCTTCGCGTCGCTGTCGTCGTGCGCCGTCGACGCTGAGTCGGTGTCGCTGTTAGAGAAGCGATGTCGCCGCTGTTCACCGCGTCGCCATCGCCGAGCCACCTCGCCGTCCGCCGTCCGCCGCTCGTTCACCGTATCGCCGCCGCCGAGTTCTTACCGCGCCGCCGCCAATCGTCGCGCCATCGCAGTCCGTTGCGCCACCGCTGCTGCGCTGCCGCTGGGCAGCTTGTCCGCCGCTCCGCGAGCCGCTTCTGCCACTTTGCCGGCTCTCCATGCCGCTTCTTGCACCGGAGCAACCGTCCTTGATCCCTCCATGGGCACCTCTCTACTCCCGTCTTCTATCTCACTCTCTCGGTGCTCTTTCTCTCTCTCTCTCTCTTTCGCCTCTCTTCCCTTGTCGCATGCTTCGCCAACCGTCGTGCCCCGCCGGTGCTCCTCACCGGTGCTCCCTCCTTCTCTCTCTCTCTCCCTCACTTGGATGTCTCTCTCTCACTCTCTTTCTCTCTCTCTCTTCTCTCTCGCTTTAAAGAAAAAGGAATTTTTTTTTTATTTTGGAGAAAGAGACAAAATGAATGATGAGTTTAGGTATGGTGAGGTGATGTGTAATGTGATGGGATGTGTGATGTGTCAACTCAATCACATACTACCCCGTACACCCGCGTTACACACGCACCGACGTCGCACCTCTCGTCACTACACGCGCACAACGTGACCAAGCGTAATTCTCAATCAACGCGGCGCGAACTATTAAATAATAGTAAAATAAATAAACGCTCGCCACACAAAAATAACATATTTCGCCCATTAGGCGTGTCATAGACTTTTCCACGACGTCCACGTGGGTCCGAGCTTATGTTCTTAATTTGTAATTTGCCGCTTAATCGGGATCGATTAGAACGGGTCATTACATTCCAACTAATTGTTTCTATGCAAGGATCATCTGGTTTTCCACAACTAAACTTTGTATTTTATGAAAATTCATAGATTGAATAATTTTTATTTTTTAAAGTTGTCTCGATACCAACTACAATGTTTGTATCACAATTTCAAACAACTTTATAATATGTCCCCAAGTGTCTAAACCATAGGCTCTAATACCAACCGTGTGACGACCACTTCTCAATTTAGGGCATTGCCCTACCTAATCTCGTCAAGAAGCCCTAGTCTCGCCATGTAAGAATTAACAATGAATTAGTCAACCTTTTTCCAAAACCTTTCTCCTTAACAATTATTTTCTTTCAAATAAGCATTTCTTATCTTATGTCAATTAATAAATCGAGTTAAGTAAAATTTTAAAAACTTAAAAATTATTCAACGAAAGTCTTAATAATTTAGCGAAGTTTTTAACATAATTCTTAAGAATGTGGGAAAACCAGGAAATAAAGATCACATGCATACATATGTATACAATGAAATGGCAATAATATTTCAACATGTATCTAGTCAGGGTAATATCTCTCATCCCATATGTACAACCCCAAAAAGTATATAAAAGACATATATTTACGTCTTACAATAAAACTAAAAACCTACAAAATTCGGTATAGCAGCACTCCAGTGGCTCAGAGGTAGTTGTTGATCATCTCTTTGCCTAGTCTGCTACTCGATGGATCTGCACCCACCGTTATAAAAAGAACGGTGAGTACAGGAAAATAGAAATTAACACCGAGAGATATTTGTTCACATTTCCAAATATAGAATAAGTATTTGAAAGCATAACAATAGCAACTATGTTGAAAAGAAGTCATATTACAAGATACTCCAGTTAAGCAAAATGAAACTAACATTCAGCTAAGTAGTAATGATCTAAGGTCGGTCAGCCGTGAGTTACATCGCATCAACCTTTTTCACTATTTAGGGCTTAAACAATCTCATAGATGCCTTCACATCCTTAAAAATGGCCATTCTCTCATAGATGCCTTCACATCTTCACAAATGCCCATCACACAAGCATATATACTTGTCAACAACCTCGTGTCTCATAACCTTTGTGTCCTACACAAACTAGTGGTGAGATGTTGACTACCCCGGTAATATAATGACCTTATACGCTGCCAATATTTGTCTCATCATGGTCCTAGATAAAAGAAATCTACTTTCATATTTCAAGAAATAACACGATTTTAAGAATCCAATAATACAATTGCATAACTAATGCACAAAGGAAAATATATATACAATACTATCAACCATCTACCTAGTAGCATGCTATTTACTTGACTTAATATCTCAACCATCAAGAATGACATAGCACATGATTTAGAGTCAATGAAACTATTTATCCAACAATCAATACCATGATAGCAAATTCATGAAATGAGAGTGGAAACAAGTCATGGTATCTAGAGTATAGTAGGAAAATCAATCCAACTGACTGGAAATGAATAATACACAGGAATGAAATGTAAATAAATATCTCAATCAGTTTAGTTACAATCCATGCAAATTTCTTAGATATTTCGGCCTCCCGACACCTCAAAACCCGTATCTGAACCCCTGAGACTTTCCCCTAGGTTCCTGATATTATTTAACATGTTATTGATGGTATTTAGACCTTTAATTAAGGATTGGACTTGTCTAAAGTGTTTAAGTTATAATTAGGAATTGGCATATTTTGTGCTATCAGAGCACCTAGCGCGCTAGGTGACTTGTCTAGCGCTCTAGTGACCTCATTAGCGCGCTAGTCAACTTTATTAGTTGTGTAGCGCGCTAGCAGGCATGTCTAGCGCGCTATGTGCAGGAAAATCTAGAATTATGCACTTAAAATTCTGAGTTCTCTCCACTTATAGCCAACTCTAACACCTTGGGATCTCTTTTCTCACATAGGTAGCGCGCTAGCTAACACGTCTAGCTAGTTGGGTGACTTGTCTAGCGCGCTAAACAACCTTTAACATCATTAGATCAGCCACATCTCATATATTTTATAAATTCATCAAATTAAACTAAGTTACTAGTGTAAGTAAAATTACCTAGTTGATGAACACCACACCTAGCTTGATCAGCACCTCCAAAACCATCAAAATCTACTTCACAAACCATTCGCTGATCTTCTCTGATTTCTTCTCCCACTTTACTTAGCTCATAAGTTTTGAAATAAAATGAATTGCATGGGTTTATCTATCCAATCTTATATATTAAGATAAGATTGTTTAATAGCCATTGATCTTTATGTACACACGTATCTAGAGACTAATCTAATGGTCTACAACTTGACACATTTCCAATAACTCCTTCCAAGTAACACCAATATCAAACTCAGTTGGTCTTTTGATGTGTCAACACATATCTCAAAAATCATCAAATGGCTATTGTTTTAATTTGCTAACTTAAGTTACATTTAATATAATTCCAACTTTAGACACATCTAATTTAATTATTTAAGCTACATTTAATATTATTTAAGCTATAATAAGCCTAAATCAACTTACCACATCACTCTCTTCCCTGGTCCTACATCAAGCACGCATCTCGAGGCACATCTCATCTCACGTCTTGACACCTAAACACAAGTCATAGTGACTTAATAGCCTATACATATACAATACACTAGGCATACATCACAACAAATCTAACATATACCTCAACCACCTTGCCTCGGTCACTACATGTATCTCAATGCGGGTCTCACGTTATGGTTCAATAATCCCGATTAAGTGATTAAACTCGGATTAAAAGTTCGGTTGTGATAATATTCTCCTTCAAAACTCTTCTCACTACTCAAAAACAACCTAATCTATTGCAAAGTATTGTAATGTATGCTAATTGGTGATATTGGGTGAGTTTACCACGTTTTAACACTTATTTATATTTTTAAGACTTATAAGAATATAATTAGAAACCCTAATTAGCATTTCCAAACCCTAATTAGCAATTCCAAACGAGCTAAAACTCCAAAATTTTCTATTTCTGTTTCTCGCGCTATCTCGTAAGTGATCCACGTCATTTATGTAAAGCCACGTAACGTCCCCTGCTTTCGACCTTTGTATGTGAATTTTCTTTTCTCAGTAGCCTTGGTGCCCTGTTTCTACTAACTCAGTGTTGTGTGTGTAACCCCACAGCTTCGCCACAGCTTTAAGTGTACTGCACCATTTCATTGATTTTCAAGCCTTTTCCATGCCTTGCACACGCCTTGTACTTTCTTCCCACAGCGTCAATGGTCTATGCCACAGCGTCAAGTGTACTTTTGTACTTTTTTCTCATTTCATTATGAAATCACTCATTTGTCACTTTTATACCTTATAAACCTAAAAACACATAAATATCATCAATTAGAGCTCATTCCGGGATATTTAGTCTAATTATACAACTAAACTATCCCTATTTGTAAGTCTCGATTAAACATTTATCAAATACCTGCAAACTTAGGACTTTGCACGTCCCGAGCAAAAGTACTAAGTACTCTTACTACTACTACTTATAGTCATTACTCATTTTACATAGTTCATGGAGTATCCTTTAATTCAAATATGTTCAAGTTAATAATCTACTCAAGATTTTTTATTTACAAAAACTAAAACACGTGCTCTAACAACATATATAATTACTTTCAAAACTCACAAGTAGTTTACAACCAAAACCATCACTACTCACAAGTTTATTTCACCTCGACACTCAAGCTAAATCTTTTCATTGGAAGAATTTTAATATAACTTTCACTTTTCTTTCTTTCTATATATCTCTCTTCTTTTCTCCTTAGATATTTATTTAGTTGTGCACTCCATACTCCTCCTGTAGATTCTGTTTTTTCTCACTTTCGCAACTATCAAGTTCTCTGATCCTTTTCCTGTAGAACTTGTAGGACTCTCTAATTTTTTTTATTTTAAGACTCTTGTTAGAACTTCTTACTTTCACTTTATTAAGCAAGTTTTATCTCTAACTTTTCATTAAACACCATGCCTATATCTTCCCCTTTTAGTACTAAGTCTTTTTTTTACTTGACATGTGTCGAACGTACACAATAGTTTCACGTATTTTTCTATTATTTGTAATTTTTGTAAATAGGATATCGTCTCCACGGAGATTTCACAAACATCAAAGAAAAATATTTTTTCTTGTTTTTCTTAATTTAGTTAATCTAATTAAACGAGAATTAAAATATCAAATAACTAAAAACTATAACTTCCAACTTGATTAACAAAATAAACTAAACTAATTCAAACAATTCAATGCAAACTTAATTAAACAATATTTAAATATAATATAATATAAATATCTAGATAAATATCTAAATGATGTTCAAAAAAACAAACATCTAAACAAACCCCCATCAAACAATGTAATATAATTGGGTTGCATTCAAATACTAGAACATATCATCACTTCATAACATAGTTATAATCATAACACATGGAATCTTGAAATCATTAAATCATATTTCATAATAGGTTAATAGCCTCTAGCCACCACCAATTTTCCTAAATTCAATGAAAAAATCATAGTCTTATCATTGTAGATCTACCTATTAGATAAAACGTAGTACTATAAAAATACGATAATATTAAAACTCAATGAAAACCATGCCTAATCTAAATCAAATATAAGTCGAATATGCTAATAAATAAATAACTTAGATTACAATCACCTCGAACATCCACCCGGAAAAAGCCTTATAGATTAATCCTAGTCACTACTATAATAGTTGTCAATAATTACGACATAGATTCATAATCAAAATACCATAATATACATTTGCAACTATCCATGCAACATTAATCTGCATTAGTTGTAATACGCAAAAAAAAACTTGTTAAATATGTGATTGACGTGTATGAATAAATTTAAAGCATTAAGTTTATAATTCCTTAATTACAACTATCTAGCAATCCAAAGTATATACATGTCTAGGGTTTGTTTAAATTGATAAACTACCCTCTGATTCTGGAAACAAATAACATAATAATATAATTGAAAGTCATAATAAAATAAATAAATACCTCATAAATAAATCAAAGCTCCAATGTTTCTTTAAACATAGACTAAAACTAATAAAAGACTTATTGAATATGTGAACTAGGTTAGAGAGAGCTTTATTTCGAAGCCTTCTGGTCCTATTTATATTCTCCTAAGTTATACATATCCTAGATAAAATCAAATTCTTCATATTAATCTAAAATACCCGTAACTGACCTCATTGATTTGTTAGATATTCCATTTGTACATAAATCGTTGAGTTAATAACTGGATTTTGCTATCTGTGCTCCATCGATTCAAATGAAATTTCTAGTATAATTCCCAATTTGTTTGAGGATTTGTTGGCACTTCCTTGCTACCGATTTAGGTGGCGATTCCTAATGTAAATGCAAATCGCTTATCTGTTTCTCCAATTGACTATTTTGCTCTTATTCCTCTTTTTCATCCATTTCTTCATTTTTCTAATTAAGTCCTGAAATCACAAAAACAAATAGAATAAACATCATCAATGTATCACAAATGTGTCAAATTACTAATCACAGAGCACATAGTAATGCACCACCACAAACACAAAGTATCACCATAGATCACAAAGTATATCACCATAACCAGAGTAACATAGAAGACCTTACACAATATCACTTAGAGGCGAAAAAGATAAATAGGATAAGGAAATCAATGTCATCGTCCTGAAGTCACATCGCCATCATCTTTCACTGGATCAATCCACTGGGACCGTAACCGGTAATAGAGGCGGTAGTCATGTCCTGGTAATATTGGAACATTAAGACTAGTATTAAGTGGTAGCCTCATTTATATAGATGGTACAGAAGTTATGTGCCTCCTTGCTATATATGTCTTATAGACATTGTTTGCTCTATCCAAAGGAATACTCCTTGTTAAGGCCCTCCTGGTCGGAACACCAGCTTCTTAATTTCTCGAGTTGTCATTTTATTGCGCAAAATTGTACTCATGAAGGCCAACTTCAACTCCCCCATGTATAGGCCATCATAATCCCTAGCAGGTTGCTCAATTCGAATCATGTCTAGCTTTCGACATTTCCTCCAAAGTTCTCCTCGTGCCATCTCTAATTTCTCTACTTTCCTATGTCTCTTTTTTGGCTATCTCACCCTTCTCTCTCTCTCATCCTCGGTGTCTTAATAACTATTTACTCGTCTATATCTCTCTATAACCTTGTCTATTATGGTTTTCTCTGGTAGAACATCCATACCAAGCCCCGCCATGTTACTCGATCTCGCCCCTACAAAAAGCCATGATCATTAAAGGGAAAGGCAGTCCATCGTTTTCTTTTATGGTAATGGCACTCCTTATCGACTCGTAGATAATTTTGCCAATATCGAAATATCATAATCTCATGATAATGTGGTAAAGTAAGACAGCTTAGTAGTTCACTATCTCATAGTATTGCAAAGGCTTGGCTGTAAGGTGGCGTTTGATGAAATAATACCAAGCTTTAGTAATTTTCCTAAAAACTTTGGGGGTTATGTGCTTAGGGTACCCTTCCATATCAAAAATGAATCCATCACTATGGATTGCCTCTAAATCTCCCCTAATTGTCTCTGTGGGGTAGTGGTACTTAATGGCATATTCGGGCTTTGAGTACTCATCATTTTGTTTTTGGTAAAATTTTGGTAAACCAAAATATCGATTTATTCTCGCAGTGGAATAATCCATTATTCTTCCTCGAACTCGTGATTCTGTTTTACTCTCACTTTCGTATGCATTTGCATAAAACTCTCTTACCAGAATATCACAACCACTATCACTAGGAACATCAACTAGGTCTAAGTGGTTATAGTCCCTAGTTAACAATCCCCAATTCCTCGCCTCAATGATATCTAGGATCTTAGGCATGTATTTCAATTCATTCTTCACATTGAATCCCCTCTTTGGGACCAACTTCCTACCTTTCACTAAATCATTCCTAAATTTGTCAAATGCCTTCTCATTGACAAAGTTTCCTCCTAAGTACATAACTTTTCACCCCCGTCGGTATCTTTTCTTCTAATTCTTACACTTCCTCCCCCTCTTCTACATAATCATCCTCGGATAATAGCTAAATAATGAAAGTGGAGTAGGCTCTCTTTTAGTCTATTTCTAGGTGTGTTAAAAGAAATTGACGTGGGTTGGATTTGGGAGACTTTGGATTTATTCTTTGATTTCTCTACTAACTTCCCCTTTTCTTTCTCATCTCTTGAACCTCTACCCTTACCACTTCCGGCAATTTCGATAAGTACAAGTAAAAGAATGAACCCGTAAAAGCATTTAAAACCAAATTTGTCGAAAATGTGTTCTATAAAATTCAACGTATCATCTAATAAGGAGAGATTCATATGAAATTTATCAATAAAACATTATAGAGAAACAAATCGTCCGTGAGTAATTAAAATCATGCGATAGAAGAACACAAAAACCCCCAAAACTCATTTGAGACTTAGTCTTAAATTAGTTTGCGCATAAAATCCAATTCATTTTCCATATAAAAAAATAGTTCAAAAACTCGATAGCAATAAACATATCATCACACCACTCTCGTACTAGTATTGTAATTAAAACATTCGATATCAAAACCATTTTAGAGAAGAAATTTAAAAAATTAGCTTCTAACCTAATGAAAACCTAAAATCAATAAAAAACCAAAAATTTAATCAATAAAAGGTTAGGGTATTCATTGATTATCTTCTTGAAAGTTATTCTTTCAATATTGGAATTCTAAAACTCCTCTCGAGAACTCTCCTCCAAGCTCCAATTCGAATTCTCCTTTGCTCAAGCCCTAGGTGGTTCTACACTCTCGAAACTAACCAAATTTTTGGGTTAATGGGTGAAGATTGAGGTGTGGATCACTTAAATACACTAAAATCTAGCTTTGGAATGTTGAATCTAGTCAAAAATTGGTCTCCGATTGAAGAGTTGCAATGATTTGTGAGTGTGAAATGAATAAATGTGGCGATTTATGGTTTTCGTTTTTAAAAACTCGTATTCATTCTTACCAAATTAGAGTTTAAGTAAATTCCTTGGGAGATCGATAGCCGAATCGTTGAAAATGAGCATCGTTGGCTCAACTAGTAGTTCAACGAATCTTAGTTATAATTTCAAATCGCTGACTTAAAATTATACTTGAAAATTTTGCACACTACAAGCCGATTTTTTCAAAGAAATTCAAGTACAAACTAGAATCGCTGGAAATCGCAAGCTTATTTTAACTGCTTTTTCGAGTTTAATTGATTTTTCAAATATTTATCTCATATATATCCAATAAAAAGGTAGAATTATCCAAAATTATCACAATTTAATTATAATATACTAAATAATATTTTCATTACTATAAATAGCCAATTAACATAAAACTAATGCATAAAAAATAATTTAATACGAAAAGAAATTGGCTCGATCAACCCCTTGCATGAAATTATTTCGTAATTGAATTCCTAAAATATCCTCATTATAAAAGTCAAAAGTTGAGAGAATATAAAAAAACTAACTAATCCTAATATAAAGCTGAAAGTAACAATAGAGTATGGGTTGTCTCCCATAGAGCGCTTTTGTTTATTAGTCATTGGCTCGACTAAACCACACAGTTCTAGACTGGTTTTATAAACTTAAGTGTATAATTGTCTACTCTAGTGCCATTCTGGAAAGTGATTGCTCGGCCATGCACCCTAAAAGTGATTATTTTGTTCAGAGTATCCATGAAAGATTGCGAAGTGGCTAAGAAAGGTCGCCCTAAGATTAATAGAGGATCTTCATTAATGAAATATGACATAACCAAAAAGTTTGTGGGAATAATGTACTTGTCAATTTGGACTGGTACATTAGTGAGCACACCTATTGGTTTCACTAAAAACCATTTGGTAGAGTAACTTTTCAGAAGCAAGTACATCCAATTCCAGTTGAGTATGAAGAAATAAGTGAATTGGAATGTAGTTTGCTCTAGGACTTGTATCACAAATTGCTTTAAAATACCAAGTCCATTTGACTTTTATGTTTATGTATATATCTCATGGATCATTGAGCTTGACAATTGCTAGATTCTTTTTTTCTTCTTTTTATTCTTTGTAGATTTAAATTCTTCCATTTTAAGATCATTCTCAATATTTTTCGGTTGCTTAACCCTCTATTCTCTGGTTATTGTCTTTTGATTTGAAGTGTCTTCAAATTACTTATTCTTTGTCATTGCATTTTCGTCTTCCATTGTTACTGCATTAATAATATATACTTCAGAGTCATGGCGATTTAATTCTAAAGATTCATTATCATTAGTTTGTTCATTATTAAATCATCAAGATTATCATAGGCATTTTCATCATTAAAATGGAAAGTGACGATTCAGTTTTCAAATTCCATGAACATTGTTCCTTCAAAAATATATAACTTTGTTTAAGCTGTTTTAAGAAATAGTATTCCTAAAAGTATAGGCGGAGATTTAGATGAGATTGAGTCTCTCATTTCCATGACATAGAAGTCAACTGGAAATACTGAGTCATTTAATTTTACTAAGACAACTTCTAGTAAACCATAATGTTTAATAATTGTGTTATCAGCTAAGGTAAGATTAATAGGTGTATTAGTCTTTGAACTTATTTTCAATGACTCATATAGTTTAAGTGACATAACATTAATTGATGCTTCAAGATCACACATAACAAAATCAGTAAAAGAAGTTAATAATGTAATAGTATTCTAAACATTCCTAAATTGGAACATATACTCGGTATTTTCTTTTTAATTAAAGCGAGATACTATTATTTTATAAAATCTCAACAAGACATAGAAAACAACCTACAACTGGCTTGATACCTTCATCCCCAACCTAGGTATTAAAGAACCTAGCCGGACAAGGCTACTCTACCTTATTCTACTCCTAAATCATTCTGAATAAAATATATTTTCATTCATATAGGTGTCTCCTTTATATAGGTGTGCTTGGGTACAAGAATAACAACCTCCAGAAATAAGAACCTTATAAAAAAAACCCCAAAACTTCTATTCTACGATGTTGGCGCCGTCCACGGCGCCGTGGTTATGTGGGTACGGTGCGAAGACATATAGAAATTCTTGGGCAGCAAGTCGGTCTAAAACTTCTATTTATGAACCAGGTGCCATTTTTTCAAAAGTCGGCATTGTACGTTTAAGTTTGGTGCCATGTGTTTTCCTATCCTGACGCCTTCCTTGGCCTTGTGGGTCTTCATTGGCGCTGTATGTCCACTCTGGCGGCGTCAAGCCTGCTGAGCTTTAACCGACGTTTGACTTCTTTCATGGTTTTTCCCAAATCACTTACAAATGCTCAAGTACCTCAGTAAATCTCCAAAGTAAACATATAGAGCCATAAAACTCGACTTTAAACTTAATTTACATAGCAAAACACCTATGAAAAAGTGCATAAACGAAGACTCATTAGCAGTCGAGTGCAGAAGTGCGCATGACGGGTGTATGTGGTGTCTTCATGCTTGTTTGCGAAATAAGACAATTATGGGAGATTATTCAATTAGGCGAGTCACACAGCTGTTTAAATCCTGACGTAAACATGGTCATGCCCAACTCGACGCCAACATTCTTGCACAAGAGATCCAAAGCGTTGTCCAAATAGATTAGGAAATAGCTATAAGAAACCATAGTAGAAATTACAAAACTAAAATACGAACACGAAGTAAACTATAAGCGAATGTGGAATGCCAAAAAGAAAGCAGTTGCAATGCATTTGAAGATTAAGCACATCATACACTAGGTTACCAAGATGGTTGCTAGCTTTGCAGAAGAAGTGCCTAGGGACAAAGATTAAGTGGTCACATAGACAATAGACTACGGATGAGATCAGGACAGAGTGTCCTTGATTCTGTCATATGTTCTTCGCATTCGAAGCATCAATCAAAGGTTTCAAGCATTGTAGGCCTCTTCTACAGATTGACGTGACTTTCTTGTATGACAAGTGTAGTGGTAAGTTAATGATTGTCATCTGTGTTGATGAAAATGGACACATACTTCCGCTGCATTTGTAGTTGCAGAAACAAATTAACAGACTCGTGGAGGTGGTTTTTGAGGATGTTGCACAAACACGTGAAGGATAGAGATGGTATTTGTCTTATATCTGACCGGACCTCACCCTGTCGTTCTCGAGGCGGTCAACATACCGCCAAATGGTTTTTGCTCGGCAAGTGGGTATCACCATTATTGCCTGTGACACTTGGCTAGTAATTTCATGTAACGGCCCAAAATCTGTGACCGTGTTTACTTCCTTAAACAGGATCAACGACCCGTACTGTGGGACCCACACCGTGATATGTCCATTGACCGAGGCAAGGGCCGAGGTATATTTTATATTTGTTGTGATGTATGCCTAGTGTATTGTATATGTGTAGACTATCAAATCAATTTGTACGCGTGTATAGGTATCGAGAGGAGCGGGAACGTACCTCGAGTCGCGTGTCAATGTGGGACCGAGGTAGCGGCTTATGGGGTAAGCTTAATTATTTTGAACTAATGTTGGTTTTGTAAGTGGCTTTAATGTGGTCACATTTGCATAAACATTAATGTACCTAAAGTTAGGAAAATAAATCAATGGTCACTACATGTGCATCGAGACACGTATTCACCCATCAAGAGACAAGGAGTCAACATATGGAGTCACTCAATTATGACTTGAGGGACAAATTTGACAAGGTGGTCCACTAGTTAAGCCTCGCGATACGCGTGCACACAATGATCAATGGCTAAGGTTCAAACATATCTCAACATGGTCAAATGAACATATAAGTCAATCTTTTGGTTTCTTATATTCATAAAAAAAAATTGTTGCTTTGAAAGAGAGAAAGAAGAGAGGCTGCTGGAGTGATTTGGAGAAGAGGACAAGTTTGTATCCATTGAAGCTTTGGTGACGAAGAAGAAAAACTTCAAGCTATGTAAATTCTCCACTCCATTCACTTTGTAATTTCAAGAATTTGATGTTGTTGTTGGGGTGGATGTTAGGGATCTTTTGTTGTGTATATGAGGGTCCCTAAGGCGAAAACAAAGCCTATCTGTAGCAAAAACCCAAAATTTGAACTGTAGGATTTTGGGTTCTGCTGCACATAGTGCTCTAGGTCAATAATCTAGCGTGCTAAGATCAATTAGCGTGCGAGATATGTGAAGTAGCGCGCTAATGTTAAAATTAGCGCGTTAATGTTGAAAACTAGCGCGCTAATTAATTAACCAGACAATACTAAAAATCAGCAAAGTGCAAACATGGTTTAAACAGTATAAATGGTCTAAACTCACTCTAAAACCTATTAAACAACTCTAGGGAACTAAAGGGAGATCTCGAGAGTTTGGGAACGCATTTCGGTGTGTCGAGAGATCGGATAGGCTAGGACAAGCGTTGTGAATTGTAAGTAAAGTTATGAGAATTCTATATTTCATTTCATTCACTCTTATCATTTTATGGTCTATTTGTAGACATTGCTACTCTTAATCTCACATCATGTTGTTCTTGTGTCTATTCATGATTGAATATTGTGACATGATGCCTTGTGACATGTTTCATTGATTCAAGTTCCTAGTCTTGATGTCATTTCTGATAAATAATTTATGAAAAGCATGCTATTAGGATAAGTTGGAATGAATTAGACTTGTATTCTCTTTCCTTAGGCTTTGTAACTTAACTAGTTTTGGAATCCTAGAGACTTGGAATTATTTGTCTTTGAAAACTAAAGTAGGGATTATCTAGTGTCCATTGCACGAGAGATGTGCGGTTCACGAAGACATGGGTCTACCGGGGTTTTGGCACTCACCACTACACTTGCGCGGCACACGAGACATGGGACTTGGGGTGATCGGCAAGAATGAGATAGATGATTTGTATGCGTAGAGCGCAGCTCCGCTTTTAGTGTTGAATATGTTGAGCACACCTCCATCTAGTAGTGGGAAAGGAAGGGTGATAGTTCTCACCACCGACCAGACGTAGATCATCTCGACTTAGCCTGTGTCAGTCTGTACATTCTTAACTGTGGTATTTACTTGCATTACTTGTTTCAGCAATTCTTTAGCTACATAATGCTTTTAAATACTTGTCTTGAAAATGTGGCATAGAATTCTCTAGTTATTACTTAAATATTACTATACTCATTGTTTAGTTTGTGACGGTGGGTGTAGGTGCGTCGAGCAGTAGCAAGCCGGGGAAGGAGAAGATCGGCGACTTTCTTTGAGTATTTCGGCGACTCTCCTATCTCATTTTGTATGACTCGACTTTTGTTGTATTATTACTGCTTATGTTTTTACTGTATATTTTGGGTTGTACATTGGGTTGAGTGTATAGTTCCCCATTTTTTAGACTCATATATATACATGCATGTGATGTTGTATTTTCTTGGTCTCCCACACTTAGGATTTTGAATAATAAGAGCTTCCGCATAATCTTTCAAATATGTAATAATTTTAAAATGATAAAAAGTCTTAATTAACTTTGAAAATTTAATAATATATGAATACGTGTATTGAAGAATAGAGGGACGAAAGGCTGACTAATACATAATTAAGTCTTATGTAGTTAGGATTAAGGTTTGATTACGAGATTAGGCCGGGCGGTGCCCTGTGTAGAAATACGGGCAGTCACAGATGGTATCAGAGCATAGGTTTAGAGAACTATATGGCTTAAGGTAAAAAGATACCAACACAGTTGGTATTAGAGAATAGGTTTAGAGAACAATATGAATTACACACAAACCTTAGTTATGGAAAACAGATGACCTTTGCCTAGAACTCATTAGTTAGGAAGTGAGTGAAAGTGAGATGGTAATTTCTTATATGTACTTGTTAATTGCTATATGTATATATATACTTATGCGTTGATTCACGTAGAAGTTGATTCGCATTCGCTATCCATTACGGACCCGGATGGCCGATACACGAGGGGGGGGAGATGCAAAGCCTAGTGGCAATCGACCTCCTACTATTGCGCATGATTTACTTGGCGGTGTCCGATCGAGTGACAGCTACGGGTCGACGCTTGACTCGACTTCATTGCTTTGATGATCGCCGTTTTGCTCCACCAAAGATTGACATTGACTCCTACGATCGCTACACCGATCGTACGACGTCGGACTTCCTATCGCTGTTTTAGCAAATACTGATAGCCGTGACCGCACAAGTAGTAGAAACAAATGAGGCAAGATCTGCTCTCCTACGCCCGCATCTTCCAAAGACATCAATGGAAATTCAATGGTGAAGGATTTCATCGATTCAAGCCGCCTCTATTTCGATGGTGTACGAGACTTCTAGAAGATTGAGAAGTGGATTTTGTCTCAAGAGAAACTCCATAGGATACGAAGATCGAGGATAGATTTCGGGCGAGATCTCATCATATACTCGAGAGAGAGACGCCGACGTGTGGTGGCATATGACGGTAGCTACTCATGGAGAGTTTGAGACATGGGATTTCTTTAAGTAAAAGTTCTATCAAGCAATATTTTTCGCCTTTAGTAATGAAGAGGTTGAGACGAGAGTTCATGGAATTGAGACAGGGACCGAGGAGCTGTGATGCAAGACATGGACAGATATGATTATCTCACGCCGGTTGTTGGGCACTAGGTGAGAAATGAGTCTGAGGATGTGTACCATTTCGGTGATAGACTCAGGCCAAACACTGGCTATTATGTCGTCAGTTTAGGCGTTAGGACACTCACCGAGATCTACGAGCGATCCCTAGCACATGAGACATACTATTTGGGCAGAGTCGCTGATGGCAGAGCACCGGGCAGAGCAAGCCATGGAGTATGAGAGACGGAGAAAGATGGGTAAGGGAGCAAGGGGATGGAACATAGGTGCTCAGGGTTTGGGGAGAACCACTTACCCACTAGTTGTGCCTCCTGTATCATCCATTGCTCCAGTACAGAGCACTGTATGCAGACCTCTATTGCCAACTCCCATCAGACCAGCCTTACAAGCTCTCGTTGTTCCTGCACTTCCCGCCCTACAGGCTTCACGACAGCAGCCGCAGGGTGGCAGAGGTCGAGATAGAGATACTAGACAGGGACCAGAACAGTCGTAGAGAAAAGGTCGATCGTGCACAGGCCGCCTCGACTCGGGTCGGCGCAGAGACAGCTTGACATGCTGCTACGAGATGTGGACAGTGCCGGACACATAGTGAGAGAGCGCCGCATCCCGCAAAGATCGTATGCACCGCAAGCCCGAGATGAGGTTCATGTGGTAGCCCAGCCAGACGCCGACGCTACACGAGGTCTTATTAAGGGAACGATTTCCATTTAAGGTAGATATTTGTATATTTTATTTGATTCTGGATCTACTGTATCTTTTATTGTTGGTCGCATGATAGACATCCTAGGGTTGAAACATGTTAGGCTTAGCGTACATTTGATTTTGAGTACTGCAGCTGGGGATAGGGTTTACCCTAGTAGTTTTGTTGAGGGATGTCTGGTTGAGATAGATGGGGTAGAGCTACCTACTGATTTTAGAGTCCTCGAGTTTTTAAAGTTTGACGCGATTATAAGGATGGACTGGTTAGCAGCATACCACGCTCATATTTACTATTTTAGTAAGACAAGTGATATTTGAGATTCCAGGGTGTCCGATGTTCACCAATGTTCACCTACGAGGTAGTTCAGGGAGAACAAAGTAGGTACGAAAGGTCGACCAAATGACTAGTGAAGAGATGGAGGCGTTGATCTCGTTATACACTATACAAGAGAGTCGTGGACCTAGGGTCGGAGGACGTATTGATTGTTATAGAGTTTCCCGATGTGTTTCCTGGGATTTACGTAGTTTATCGCCGCCGCAAGAGATTGATTTCATTATTGAGTTGGTACCAAGCACCGAGCCAATTTCCATACCACCATACCGGATGACACCACGAGAGTTAGAGGAGTTGAAGACTCGGCTTCAGATTTAGGACGAAGGGATTCATCACACCTTCTATGTCGCCATGGGGAGCACCCGTTCTTTTTAAAGAAAAAGGATGGTACTTAAAGACTTTGTATCGACTACCGACGCTTGAACAAAGTCACAATTAGGAACAAATATCCACTCCCGGGGATTGATGATTTATTTGATCACCGAGAGGAGCACGCTTTTTCTCCAAGATAGACTGCGATAAGGGTATCATCACTTAGGATCGTGGATGAAGATAGGTCCATTACAAATTTTTAGCATGAGATATGGACACTTTCAATTCACTATTCATGCCATTTGGGCGACTAATGCTCCAAAGCAGAGTGTTTATGGATCCGATGCATCGGGTTTTCGATCGTTTCTAGACCGCCGTGATATTTTTCATCGATGATATATTGATATACTTGAAGAGAAGGGAGGATCACAAGCAAGACCTCGAGAGACGTTGCAGACTTTGAGGGAGCATAGACGGTATGCCAAATTCAAGAATATGAATTTTAGTTGTCAGAGGTCAATTTTCTAGGGCACGTTGTCAGAGCAGCAGGGATAACAATGGATCCAGCCAAGATTCAAGCAATTATGGATTGGCCAACGACCGACTTCCGTGACTGAGATCATGAGTTTTTTGGGTTTGACGGTGTATTATCGCCGATTTTTAAGGATTGTGAGGAGGCATTCACTTAGTTGAAGAGATTGTTGACTACTGCGCCAGTATTGGTATTACCAAAGGTTGGATCGGGATTTTCAGGTGTACACCGATGCTTCTCGTAAAGGTTTAGGATGTGTGTTGATGCGGGGTGTTGGTAGAGTAGCTTATGCATCCAGACACCTCAAGGAATATGAGAAGAATTATATGATGCACGATTTAGAGTCGGCAACGAGTAGTGTTTGCACCAAGATATGGAGGCATTACATGTATGGAGAGAAACTCACATTTTTTACTCGATCATACAAGTTTGAAGTATCTCTTCACACATAAAGAATTGAATATGAGACAGCGCAGATGGTTAGAGTTTATGAAGGATTACGACTTTTCTTTGGAGAATCATCCGGGAAAAGTGAACGTAGTTGCAGATGCACTGGGTAGGATACTTGTTGGAGATGCGGAGATTCCTAGTGAAACTCGGGTTGAGATTTGAGCTCAGATGAGAGAACAGATCGTGTCTACATAGAGAGTGTCAGAGGGTCAGAGGACGGACAGGTTGTACTCGAGGTTTAGTGAGTTAACGCAGAGTGCAGATTGTGTTGATTGGACGGAGACGTCTGACCAGTGTTTAAGATTCAGGGGCAGATTGTAGATACCGTCATTACCAGAGCTGAAATTGGAGATTCTTCAGGAATCACACCGTTCCCGATTCACCATTCATCCAGGCAAGACCAAGATGTACCATGACATGAAGAGGCATTTTTTGTGGCATGGGATGAAGGCGGATGTGTCGAAGTTTATCAGGATCTGTAGGATTTGTCAGCAAGTGAAGGCTGAACATCGCAAACTTAGAGGATTGCTACACCCTCTTCCCATTCCACGATGGAAGTAAGAAGACATTGCTATGGATTTTGTGAGAGTATTGCCGAGAACCGCCCGGAGACATGATTCCATCTGGGTTATTATTGATAGACTGACAAAGTCTGCTCATTTTCTACCAGTGGTCGCACATCACACTTTTGATCAGTTGAGTATACTGTTCGAGTGAGAGATTATCAGACTACATGGGGTACCAATGACTATTACATCGTAGAGATGTTATGTACATGTCCAGGATGTGGTGGAGTATGCAGGAATAGTATGGTACGCGCCTATAGTTTAGTACGGCTTTTCATCCTCAGACTGACGACAGACTTAGATACTGATTCAGGTTCTCGAGGATATGTTGCGGGCTTGTGTTTTTGAGTTTTGAGGATCATGGGAGGAATACCTATCATTGTGTGAGTTTGCATATAACAACAATTATCATACCAGTATTGAGATTGTGCCTTTTGAGGCTTTATATGGTAGGCCGTGTCACTCACCATCGTGTTAGGCTGAGCCAGAGCACCGAGAGACCGTGGGGCCTAAGATTGTTGTTGATCACACGAGAAGGTACAACCGATTCATCAAAAAATTATGGGAGCCTAGGCGGACATCTAAATATGCGGACAGATATCGCGGTGATCTCACATACACCGAGGATTCTTTAGATAATTAAAGGTTTCCTTTTGGAAGGGTCTTCAAAGATTTTGAGTGAAAGGTAAACTTGCACCGAGAATCATCTGACCTTTCAGATTATGAAATGGGTCGGGAAGGTTGCGTATGAGCTTGAGTTGCCTCCACATGTCGTGAATTCATCCAGTCTTTCATATATCCATGCTTCGATTAGCTGAGTCGAAAGCAGGTGATCGTCCAATTGTACATTTGAGTCAGATAGACCTGAATGAGGATATTTCATATGAGGAGCAGCCTGTGCAGATTTTGGATCGATTGGTACAAAACTTGAGAGGCAAGTCCATCCCAAAAGTGTTTGTCAAGTGACAGTTTCACGATGATATGGAACTCACTTGGGAACGGGAAGACTACATGCGAGATAGGTTTCCATACCTATTCGAGTCAGGTATAAATCCTAGTTCAAATTTTAAATTTCAATGAAGAAATTTTCATTAGTTGGGAAGAATTGTAATGACCCAGAATCTCTAACCGTGTTTACTTCATTAAACAGGATCAACGACCCGTACCGTGGGACTCACACCGTGATATGTCCATTGACCGAGGGAAGGGCCGAGGTATATTTTGTATTTGTTGTGATGTATGCCTAGTGTATTGTATATGTGTAGACTATTAAGTCAATTTGTAAAAGTGTATAGGTATCGAGACGAGCGAGGACGTACCTCGAGTTGCGTGTCGACGTGGGACGGAGGTAGTGGCTTATGGGGTAAGCTTAATTATTTTGAACTAATGTTGGTTTTGTAAGTGGCTTTAGTGTGGTCACATTTGCATAAACATTAATGTGCCTAAAGTTAGGAAAATAAAACAATGGTCACTAGATGTGCATCGAGAGACAAGGAGTCAACATGTGAGTCACTCAATTATGAATTGAGGGACAAGTGTGACAAGGTGGTCCACTAGTTGAGCCTCGAGATACATGTTCACACAATGATCAATGGCTAAGGTTCAAATATATCTCAACATGGTCAAATGAGCATATAAGTCAATTTTTTGGTTTCTTATCTTCATCAAAAAAGTCGTTGCTTTGAAGGAGAGAAATAAGAGAGGCTGTTGGAGTGATTTGGAGAAGAGGAGAAGTGTGTATCCATTGAAGCTTTAGTGAGGAAGAAGATCATCACACTTTCTATGTCGCCATGGGGAGCACCCGTTCTTTTTGTGAAGAAAAAAGATGGTATTTTGAGACTTTGTATCGACTACCGACAGCTTGTACAAAGTCACAATTAGGAACAAATATTCACTCCCAATGATTGATGATTTATTTGATCATCTCGAGAGGAGCACTGTTTTTCTCCAAGATAGACTGCGATCGTGGTATCATCGCTTAGGATCATGGACGAAGATAGGTCTACTACAAATTTTCAAAGACGAGATATACACTTTCAATTCACTATCATGCCATTTGGGGTGAAACAATGCTCCAACAATATTTATTGATCTGATGCATCGGTTTTTTAGACTGTTTCTTGATATATATTGATATACTCGAAGACGATGGAGGATCACGAGCAGCACCTCAAAGAGACGATGCAAACTTTGAGGGAGCATAGACTATACACCGAATTCGGTAAATGTGAATTTTGGTTGTCGAAGTCAAGTTTCTAGGGTAAGTTGTCGAGAAGCGGTAGGATAGCAAAGTGGATCCACCAAGATTCGTAATTATGGATTGGCCAAAGACCGACTTCGTGGATCGAGATCAGGAGTTTTCTTATTTTGGCGGGGTATTATCGTCGATTTGTGAACGATTTCTCCAAAATCGCTTCACCACTTATGAGGTTGACTTAGAAAGATGTTAAATTTGAGTGGACTGAGGATTGTAAGGAGGCATTCACTCAGTTGAAGAGATTATAGACTACTGCGCTAGTATTGGTATTACCAGAGAATGGACAGGGATTTCAGTATACACTGATGTTTCTCATAGAGGTTTAGGATGTGTGTTGATGCAGGGTGTGATACAATTGCTTATGCATCCAGACAGTGGAAGGTACATAAGAAGAATTATCTGACGCACGATTTAGAGCTGGCTGTAGTAGTGTTTGCACTAAAAATATGGAGATATTACCTGTATGGAGAGAAATTCACACTTTTTACTGATCATAAGAGTTTGAAGTATCTCTTCACACAGAAGGATTTGAATATGAGATAGCGCAGATGGTTAGAGTTTATGAAGGATTACGACTTTTTTTGGAGTATCATCCGGGAAAAGCAAACGTAATTGCAGATGCGCTGAGTAGGATACCTGTTGGAGATGCGAAGATTCCTACAGAAACTTGGGTTGAGATTTGCGCTCAGACGAAAGTACAGACCGTGTCTACACAGAGAGTGTCGTCGAGGTCAGGGGACCGACAGGTTGTACTTGAGGTTTAGTGAGTTAGCGTAGATTGCACCGATATATCACGGTGATCTTACACACACAGATGGATCCTTTGTATATTTAAAGGTTTCCCATCTGAAGGCTCTTCTGAGATTTGGAGTGAAAGGTAAACTTGCACCGAGATTAATCGGACCTCTCAGGATTAAGAAAGGGGTCAGGAAGGTTGCGTATGAACTTGAGTTACCACCACAAATGTCAGGAATTCATCTTTTCATTCATATATCCATGCTTCGATTTGTTGAGTCGAGAGCAGGTGATCATCCGATTGTAGATTTGAGTCGATATAGACATGAGTGAGGATATTTCATACGAGGAGCACCTATGCGAGATTTCGGATCGATTGGTACAAAACTTGAGAGGCAAGTCTATCCCAAAAGTGATTTTCAAGTGGCGCTTTCACGATGATACGGAACTCACTGGGAATGGGAAGACTACATGCAATATAGGTTTCCGTATCTATTCGAGTCGTATAAATCCTACTTCAAATTTTAAATTTCGAGGATGAAGTTTTCATTAGTTGGGAAGAATTGTAATGACCCAAAATCTCTAACTCGTTTTTGCTTCCTTAAACAGATCAACGACACGTACCATGGGACCCACACCATGATTGTCCATTGACCGAGGCAAAGGCCGAGGTATATTTTATATTTGTTATGATGTATGCCTAGTGTATTGTATACGTGTAGACTATTAAGTCAATTTGTACGAGTGTATAGGTATCGAGATGAGCGGGGGATGTACCTTGAGTCGCGTGTCGACATGGGACAGAGGTAGCGGCTTATGGGGTAAGCTTAATTATTTTGAACTAATGTTGGTTTTGTAAGTGGCTTTAGTGTCGTCACATTTGCATAAACATTGATGTGCCTAAAGTTAAGAAAATAAAACAATGGTCATTAGATGTGCATCGAGACAAGATTCACCCATTAAGAGACAAGGAGTCAACATGTGGGGTCACTCAATTATGACTTGAGGGACAAGTGTGATAAGGTGGTCCACTAGTTGAGCCTCGAGATACGTGTGCACACAATGATCAATGGCTAAGGTTTAAACATATCTCAACATTGTCAAATGAACATATAAGTCAATCTTTTGGTTTCTTATCTTCATCAAAAGAATCGTTGCTTTAACGGAGAGAAAGAAGAGAGGCTGCGGGAGTGATTTGGAGAAGAGGAGAAGTGTGTATCCATTGAAGCTTTGGTGAGGAAGAAGAAGATCATCAAGTTAGGTAACTTCTTCACTCCATTCACTTTGTAATTTCATGAATTTGATGTTGCTGTTGTTGTTTTTTGTTGGGGTGGGTGTTATGGATCTTTTGTGGTGTATATGAGGGTCCTTAAGGCAAAAACAAAGTCTATGTGCAACAAAACCGAGAATTCGAAGTGCACTGGGTTCTCGTTGTACATAGCGCGCTAGGTCGATAATCTAGCGCGCTAATGTCGAAAACTAGCGCGTTATAAATGGGTCCAAACTCACTCTAAAACCTATCAAACAACTCCAACGAACTAAGGGAAGATCTCGGGAGTTTGAAAACGCATTTCGAGTATCGAGAGATCGGATAGGCTAGGACAAGTGTTATGAATTGTAAGTAAAGTCATGAGAATTCTATATTTCATTTCATTCACTCTTATCATTTTATTGCATATTTATACATTGCTACTTGTAATCTCACATCATGTTGTTCTTGTGTCTATTCGTGATTGAATATTGTGACATGATGCCTTGTGACATGTTTTATTGATTCAAATTCCTACTCTTGATGTCATTTTTGATAAATAATTGATGAAAAGCATGCTATTGGGATAAGTTGGAATAAATTAGACTTGTATTATATTTCCTTGGGCTTTGTAGCTTAACTAGTTTTGGAATCTTAGAGACTTTGCATTATTTTTCTTTGAAAACTAAAGTAGGAATTATCTAGTGTGCATCACACGAGAGATGCGCGGTTCACGGGGACATGGGTTTACCGGGGTTCCGGCACTCACCACTACACTTGCGCGGCACATGAGACATGGGACCTGGGGTGATCGGCAAGAATGAGATAGATGATTTGTATGCGTAGAGCGCAGCTCCACTTTTGGTGTGGAATATGTTGAGCACTGCTCCATATAGTAGTGGGAAAAGTTAGGTGATAGTTCTCACCGCCGACTGGACGTAGATCATCTCGACTTAGCCTGTGTCAGTCTATACATTCTTAACTGTGATATTTACTTGCATAACTTGTTTCAACAATTCTTTAGCTACATTATGCTTTAAATACATGTCTTATATTTTGGAAATGTGGCATAAAATTCTTCAGCTTATTACTTTATTATATTCACCGTCTAGTATGTGACGGTGGGTGAAGGTCCGTCGAGCAAGAGTGAGTGATCGGGGAAGGAGAAGATCGACGACTTTCTCTCGAGCATTTCAAATGACTCTCCTTTCTCATTTTGTATGACTCGACTTTTGTTGTATTATTATCGCTTATGTTTTTAATGTACATTTTGGGTTGTACATTGGGTTGAGTATATAGTTCCCCATTTTTTAGACTCATATATATACATGCATTTGATGTTGTATTTTCCTGGTTTCCCACACTTAGGATTTTGAATAATAAGAGCTTCCGCATAATCTTTCAAATATGTAATAATTTTAAAATGATAAAAAGTCTTAATTAACTTTGAAAATTTAATAATATATGAATACGTGTATTGAAGAATAGAGGGACGAAAGGTCGACTAATACATAATTAAGTCTTATTTGGTTAGGATTAAGGCTTGATTATCGAATTAGGCCAAAGCGTGTGCCTTGTTTAGAAGTAGGGGTCGTCACATTTCAACACTCATTTCAAAAATCGATCTATCACCAAAAAATTCATTGACAAGAGGGGGCTCACGTGAATATTTGGTAAATTTGAAATTATTAGTTTTTTGTCCTCATGAGTCATATTTTATTTGTTAATTAACTTTTATTTTTTGTATATTAGTCTAAATTGGTGCATCAACTACGACGAGTGTTCATTGATGATGGGTTCGATGAAAGCATTGTTGCTATTTATGAAGGCAATAGAATCTCGATGAGGATGAACTACAGAGGACTATTATGTGGAATTACGTAAATGGTGTTGAGCCAAAATAGATTATGAGACTTCTCAACAAGAAAATGATCAAAGCCAAGCAAATAGAGGGATGCGAAGAAGAACAACAAGGACAGAGACTATGGGTGAGAGCAGCACACGTTCTCTCCTCCACCATGTCCATCTCGTATAAGACCAAGAAGGACGGAGATTGTTGGTGAGAGTAGCCAAAGCCCATACCCACCACGTCCTTCTTCTCATAGGTACATTCCTTCATCGCCCCCAATGCAACCCAAAAACTCATATGTATGTACACAGGACGCCGATCATGAATGTTGTTCATCCTTACCATTTCAATTTATATGCACCCAGTCTGTCATCTTCCTATATGGACCATAGAATGCCTAGATATTCATTACCTCAATACATGCCAAGTCCATTCGCTCCACCATGTTATAGTTACAGTATGTCATATAGTGGAGATGGCTTATTCATGCACCTATTAGGCATGCCACCTCATCTTCTTTTCGTCAAACCACATACAAGAAGTCAATGTGTTAGAATGATTCAACCTCTTATCTTTGATAACATTGGTACTAGAGGTGAATCGAGTGAACAAGAGGAAGAAGATCATTTGACTCGACGAAATTCAAGGCAACATCGATAAGCTCAACAAACCCCGTCGATCGTACATACATAACGATATCCAGATTGAAATAGAGTACATCCACTTTGCCTCACTAAAAACAATATCATTGTCAACGCCGATATACCTACATCATACTTTGCATTACTTTCTTTGATGTCGTGGTGATTTTTTTTTATTTGTATCTTTGGTGAGTCATATTGTTAAGTTTTTTTCATAGAATTCGTGAATCAACTTGCTTTTGTACGTTGATTGTTTTTATGTTTCATTTGGTTGTTGATTCTATGCGCGATGTTGGGTAGCGCTTTCAGATGAGTAACAAAACCATAAATTTGTTTACGTGACTCTAAAGGAACGTGCCCGCACAAGTTTTGGTGTAAACACAGGATCGCGAATGTGAGGCACTACAAAGATGACACACACACACACACAAACATACCCCAAGGTGCGTAGTGCGTTTCAATGTTGCATGCGTTGTTGAATGTATAATATTTCACGTTGAGGGCTAGCCATGGGTTTTCCTTAAAATGAACTACACATTTTGAAAAGGAGTTAACCATACACTTAATATTTTGAACAAATAACTCTTTCTCGAAAAGAGTAATTCGTGTGATTGATGTGGCCAATGCAATTACTACTCCTTTTGAAAAAACGTCATTCATACATGGAATCCAATTTTGATTTTTGAAAATGCATCATTCATGATGTAAACTAAGTCTTCATTTTGAGAAGGCGCTATTCATATATGGGTTCTACTCAATAACGCATTCTCAAACAACACAATACATTAATTTTGTGATTTTAAATAAAATATACCTATTTGTTGAATATTAAAGAAAAGCAACATTAATTTTTGAACTACCCCTTGATTAGTATGTCCAAAAAATATTCTACTTATATATAAAATGGAACCGTAACGGACAAAAAGATAAATAAAACTTCTACAATTAACCTTTGGTGTTGTAAATAATGGTTGACCCATTTGGGCATCAAAATAAGTGCACCTACCAGCTAGGCATCGACCGATGGAAGCGTGATGTGTGTGCATCATGTGGTGCCGACCTGGTAGGGCTACCTATCTCGATGCCAACCTAGCACTTTCTCTTTTTCTAACCTTTGCTGCACACTGAGATGTAAGGTCCCAATAAACTGACACGTGGCTTCATATCCCTCATAGAAAGAAAACCGGCAAAAGCTGAGCCACAGCCACTAGTAATCCAATTCAAGCCTCTCCTCAATTTCCTTCCTCTTAATCAACATCACTCAAAATACAGTCTCTCACTCTCTGAGTTCTGAATATTCAGAGCAAACTCAGAACTGTAGAACCAACCATGTCTGTAGCTCCCTCTAAGTACCAATGCATCTACTCATCCCCTCCATTGCCCAAACCACCAACACCCACCAAGCAAACCCCATCATCCCCACTTTCTTTGCAATTTTCCTCCAAGACCCACTTTTCGTTGATCAAAATTAACAACACCCAGTTTTTGAAATCATCAAATTTGGTGGTCAAGGCATCATCATCATCATCATCAGCTACTGAGTCTGAACCCTCAAAATCAGAGAGTGGAGGAGATGGGGAGGAGAAATATGAAGAGTATGAGGTGGAGATTGAACAGCCTTATGGATTGAAGTTTGCTAAGGGGAGAGATGGGGGCACGTACATTGATGCCATTGCTCCAGGAGGAAATGCTGACAAGACTGGCATGTTTTCTGTTGGGGATAAAGTGATTGCAACTAGGTGGGTGTCTTGGGTCTTGATGTGTTCTGATTTGAATCATGTTTTTCATTTTTCTTGCTATCTACTTGTGATTTTGAGTGGTTTCTGATGTGGGTTTGTTTTGATTTCTATTAAATTTGAGAAATTGATGAGTTTTGGGTACATAAAGATTTGAAGTTACTATGCTTGTTGTCATAGATGGCAGAATTGAAGTTTGAGTTCATTGGCAGAAATGCAGTTGGAATGTAGTTGAAAATTAAGGAGCAAAAACTCTAGAGAATAGAGGAGCAATAGAGAGTTGAATAGGATATGAAACATAAAAATTCTGTATTGCTCATATATATTTTATGAAGCTCAAACTTACATTATAGACTGAACTAAAAACCGAACTGAATTGAAAACATGCTTCTAATAATAAGGGATGACCAAGTACATAGCAATAAAGAAACTAACTCCTTAAGACTAGGAAATTCAAAGTAATAGCTGTAGAACAGTTTTACATGAAAAACATGTGATTAAAGGCAGTCTTGAAGCAAACAACTAACAGAATTACGTGCTGGCTTGTTTATAGAACTGTAGTTTACGTGTTCAGAGGCATGCCTAGATTTCAAAGATTAACGATACATGAGTTTGCTTTTGTGAATGAATGAACCTATGATTAGTGATTTTGAACTGAAAGTTCTAAATGAATGCAGTGCAGTGTTTGGAACTGAAATATGGCCTGCGGCCGAGTATGGTAGGACAATGTACACAATCCGTCAAAGAATTGGCCCTCTGCTGATGAAAATGGAGAAGAGATATGGTTAGTGTGATCTGGTTCTCATAGAGTTGCCGATAGACGTTCTTGCTTCTGCATTACAAGTATCAGTTCTTACAAAATTGAACAAGATTATAAAATTTTCGTCGGACTTTCAAAATGTGGTTTGTTAATCTTAATGGTTTCTAAAAAAAATTTTAGAACATAAGGGGAATAAGTTCAGATTCTGAACCAAATGCAGCCTAAGAATTTGTTTGGCTTATTACTTACTATATACCTTTTTTCTGAAAGATTTCCAAAATTTTGTTAAGAACACGAGGAATAAGTTCAGATTCTGAGCCAAATGCAGCCTAAGAATTCGTTTCCTTTAACTTACTATGTCCCTTTTTTGCTGTTTCCAGGGAAAATGGAGAATACTGGGGAACTTACTGAGAAAGAGATTATTAGAGCTGAGAGGAACTCCGGCGTAATTAGTAACAGAGTGAGAGAAATTCAGGTAAATATAACAAACAGCATGCCATGGATGGAAAACAGATCTCTCTTCTTCCTATTATAGTGTTCATCGTCTTGAGAACACTTTTCGTGTAACATATTGCAACTTAGTAGCTGATGCTTGGTGTCAGATGCAAAACTACTTGAGAAAAGTGGAGCAGAAGGAGTGCCGAGAAAAAGACCTCCAAGACGGGCTGAAGCTTTACAAGTAAGTATTTAAAGTTCATTACTCCACTCCTGCATTTGCTTGAATGAAGGCCATGGACAATCTAATACTATCAAGTATTAGGTTGAATGGAAAATTGTTGGAATGCTTGCCCATTTTCTGGTCTTACATCATGCATATTTACCTGTACTTGACATAAGATGTTATAGCAACATTGTAATTGCTGCTTTCTGGGCTTCTAATCGGCCTTTCACATCTTCTTTACAAGGGAAGGGAAATACGAAGAAGCATTGGAAAGGTTTGAATCAGTCTTGGGATCAACACCAGATGCCACCGAGGCTTCAGTCGCAAGTTACAATGTGGCGTGCTGTTACTCCAAGCTTAATCAGGTACTAGAAATTCTCATGTACAACATTTTTGCTTAAAGAAATCGTGCAGTGAACAATTGTTTCCAACGTGTTTCTCCAGTCAAAAGTATCAAAAACTATGTTGTTCTTCCCGTTGTTTGCGGGTGCGTGTGCATGTGTAACTCAATGTTACATCCTTTTCTCTAAATTAATGATTCTACCACTGGATTCTGAATTTTAGGTTCAAGCTGGACTGTCTGCACTTGAGGATGCCCTGAAAGTAGGATTTGAAGATTTCAAGGTATTTGATATATTTCTAAATTGTCGATTATTGCACTCCTAGAACTCGCGACAATATGGTGAATCCTTGCTTTGCCATTGGTTTGTGGCAGAGAATAAGAACAGATCCTGATCTAAGCAATTTGAGGACATCTGAAGAATTTGAGCCTCTAGTAAAGAGGTTTGACGAATCCTTCATCAACGAAAACGCCATCAATGCCATCAAATCTCTTTTTGGATTCAACAAGAAATAGTACCATGTGTCCATATCACCATCCAAATATATTTAACTCAGTCATAAGAAATATTTGCTCGGTTTCAGTTGGATACAACTAATTAATACGATCGTAGAAAATCATTGTTTTCGTTATAAGACACTTCATGTCTGTAACTTAATTGGAGAGTATAAAAGGATTCCCCAATTCTTTTTTTCTCTATGGAAGTGATTTCTTCATTGATTGACTTCTATGTAAAATCATTTATGAAAAAGTTTAACGGGAAAAAGAGAATTATTTTGGTGCTCCTATGGATGTTAGAATCCTTACTTTCTCATAGTATCAGTAATTCCAAGCTTGTATTTATTTGTCATACAGATTTAGCTATCAATTGTGGTCCCTTCTTAACTAAGTTCTGATACTGCAGATTGAACATTGATGGGTGTGGTTGTCATTCTTTTCTGGAGAACATAGGATTCTACAGGTGCTAGACAGCCACAGTATGTTGCTGTTCCAATTCCGGTAAAAGCTTTATTCAGATACTTGGCACTGCCAATGCTTATGAGGAAAAGTGCTAGAATGGCAACGGGGAAGTCACACTAGGCCATTGAGCTATTCGTGCTCACCTCAAGATGTGGACACACAAAGATCTCGATGCAAAACACGCGGTCGAAGCTACATGGACAGCTCATGTGTTTTGAAGCTAGACTTACCCGTTGTCATTCTAGTATTTTTCTACTAGGAATCTGTGGTAGGTGAAAGCAGTTCATGCTGTGAAGACTGGCATGTGGCAAGCAAGGGTTGATTTGCCTATAGCCTGACATGGCATTGAGTACGTGAAAAAATTACAAATGTACTTGTCAAAATTAATATAAATGAGTAAAATAAGTTAGGTTTTTTTTTTTAATTCCGAAAGTAAGGTAAAACGCATTTTGGAAATGCACCATTAGTTGGAGAAAAATTAGTCCGCTCAAAATACACGAATGACGCATTTCCAAAATGCTTCATTCGTGTATTGTGGAACAATCCACGTGGCGCCCACGTGGACATTCCCTAACATGAATGGCGCATTTTGGAAATGCGTCATTAGTTGGAGAAAAATTAGTCCGCTCAAAATACACGAATGGCGCAATTTCCAAAATGCGTCATTCGTGTATTGTGGAACAATCCACGTGGCGCCCATGTGGATGTTCCCTAACATGAATGGCGCGTTTTGGAAATGCGTCATTCATGTTTTCTGAACACGGGCGCCACGTGGAGTGTTCCACGTGGGCGCCATGTGGATGCCAAAATAATGTGGGATTGTCCACTTCGAGATACGTGCGTGTTGTTTGCATGGATTGTCCACCTCGAGATACGTGCGTGTTGTTTGCATGAGTTGTCCACCGCCAGATACGTGCGTGTCGTTTGCATGAGTTGTCCACCTCGAGACACGTGCGTAACGTTTGCATGGATTTGTCAACCTCGAGATACGTGCGTGACGTTTGCATGGGTTGTCCACCTCGAGACACATGCGTGACGTTTGCATGGTTTGTCCACCTCAAGATACGTGCGTGTTGTTTGCATGAGTTATCCACCGCTAGATACGTGTGCGTCGTTTGTATGGATTGCACGAGGTTGCATGAGTTGCACACCTTACGATACGTGTGTCACGTTTGCATGAATTGCACGAGGTTGTATGGGTCGGCCACCTCGACATACGCACGTGTCGTTTGCATGACTTCTCCACCGCAAGATACATGTGTGGCGTTCGCATGAGTTGTCCGCGTCCATATACGTGCGTGTCATTTACATCGCTTGTCTACCTCGAGATACGTGCATGATGCGGGGTGTCCATCTCGAGATACGTACATGACGTTTGCATGAGTTCACCGCTTCGAGTTGAACAAAGTACTCCTTTTGAGTAGTAAAATAGAGGTTGTCTATTTTGTATAGATGACTCATTTTCAAAAGGTGTCATTCATTTTGTATAGATGACTCCTTTACAAAATGAGTCATTCACTCCACCTCATCAACCCACATCGCCACATGGAGCCACATCATCACCAATGACTCCTTTTCAAAATGAGACATACCATAATTTTGTACATGAAAAGTAGCCAACCTTATTTTTGGAATAAAAAACTATTCCCACCTTAGTTTTTGAAAAACCCCTCGAGTACGTATCGCTGATATGGCATTGAAGAAACTACTTTCATACCTGTTTGTTTTTCATTAGAAGTAATCATCCAAGTGAGCCAAAAGCAAGTCGAGAGTCGAATTTTCATAAACATGTCTTTCCTTGGTTTTCACTTTTTAAAGTACTTATCCACGTGAACCGTAAGGAAGAAGTAATACGATGCCAAACAAGCCTATCTTTTTCCTAACAAATCAACCAAACCAAACTAATTGAAAAAAATAATAAGAAAATAAACCAAAACAAACTAATACTTTACAGTCTTGACATATTTGCAAATAAATATTAGACTAAAAAACTCAAAACTGAAATCAGATAAGGCTACAAAGTTGTTCAATTTCGATGGTCTGGATATTATTAAAAGATGCGAAATTTCAACTTCAAAATTCATGCAAATAAACAAAACATAATTGGTCAGTTTATATTGTGTAATAATTTGTTATAGACTTATAGTTCAATCTTTTCAACTTTTATCATCAAACTTAAAAGAAATTACTAGTTTAACATGTTCTCTAACATAAACTGGAAAATTATATTAAAAAAAAAAAAAAAAAAAAAAAACCTGAACTGGAAAAGAAAAAAGAAAAAGATCTATCCGAGCCTGTTTTAGTGGTCAGGCTTGGTCTGAAAAGGGTGGAGGCTTACTAGAACCAATTTGTTTTGGACCCAACACCTAAAAAGCAAAGCAAATAAGATGGTTTTGGTCTTTAGGGTTAAAATGCTCCTTCTTTTCCTCCAATCTTTAACATCACTCATTTTTTTTTTTGAGGAAAAACATTACTCATTTTAGCATAAACAACAAAGCCACAATCCCAAATTAGTTGGGACTCATATTAGCATAAATAAAATCAAAATTGAAAAATATCACCAAACTTATAGCTTAAGAACAAATAAGAAAACCAATAAAAAGTTTGACTTTCAAATTTCAAGTCTTGAGGGATGAAACTTTATCCAATAATTAAATCATACATTAAATCAATCTTTCCTTTTATGTCAAATAATCCAATCCAAAAACTAAATAAAGTGAAAAGAAATAAATGGAGAAGCCAAACTAAAATGCAGGGGCTTAAGTCATAATGTCTCATGCAAAGTTTTAAGTTTTAACAACAACAACGTGTCATGAACAATTACTTGGGGTTGGCTACAAACTGATTATGAACGGAGAGAGAAAAAGCAAAAACTGTAAAAATGAAAAGAACAAATTTTGGCAAATGAAGAGCAACTATATTATAAAAATCACTTGTATGTATTATCAACAAGCTTGGTTCAAACCATAACAATATCTTGAGATTTATAACCAGTTTTTGACAAAACCAACAAAGTTTTGACCTTTTGAGAACCCATCCCAAAATCAAAAAGGCTTCGTGATCCAAAATATGGGGCTGTTTGCTTTGATTTCATAATTTGGCACAAAGTACAGCTATGAAGGTGCATCTCAATTCAAGCATCCGTCATAGTTTGTTAAGAAGGCACGTGAGCTTAATACCCATCAACAATAATAACCTTTAGGAAAGTGTAACCTCCTTTATGAAAAAATTATAATTCCAAAAAGACATACGGTATAGACTCAAACTATGATGTAATTTTAACCTCTCTCAATACCTTAGCTGCGTCCTCTGAGAAAACAGGATTTATATAACATCCACTTCCCATCTCAAAACCCCCAATTCCACTTAGTTGGGGAACAATCTGCAAGAACCAATGACTGAATTGTAAGTCTGATGTCGCGATGTCAAGCGGTGAAGTATGAATCATGAAATTGTACGGCGGGTCATTTAATTGCTTGGACAGCTTCAGCAACATAAGCTTTAATAGCCCTCCAAGATCAACCGCCTGGTAATAGCATCCATCAAGTATCATACCATAACTCACAAGTGTTGAAATAAAAGAAAATAACTATGCATAACAAATTCAATGTCATTACTAAAACGCAACATAAACGGGGAATTCGCTGAGTATGCTAATAGAAGGCATTTTTTCAGATTACATAGATTATATACAATTAAGTTCCCCTTGCATAGGTTGTAAACTGAACCAATGATCAAATACGAGTAGGAGATGAAGTTAGATTCTAGGCTAGTGTACAACAGCTTGTTCCAAATGCTAAGAAACTCCCCTTCGGCCATGGCCCATGTTCCTACCATTTTCTCAAACCCTTATGTTGCATTTTCTTGATGACCACAAAACTCCTAGTTTCCAATTTAGTGCATTATTTAATTAGAAAGTCTAGTATTTAGTTAAGTTTCTAATTATATATTGGGTTTAGGAAGTTTTTATAGTAATGCCTATTTATGTGTTTCAGTTAAATTAGTAAGTTTGGTGTCTATATAAAGATACATAGATTAGTTTGTAATACACAAGTTTTGAGAAGTTTTGATGAGTTGAATACTTTTGTGAGTTTGTATTTGTGAGATTGTTTGCTTCCGCTGTGTGTGGGGTTTTTCCCAACAAGTGGTATTATAGCCAAGTTCAATTTTTGGGTTTGAAGGTTAGTTGTTCAGGATGAGGAAGAAGAAAATTAAAAAGAAAAAGTGAGAGGTTGTGCGCGTTGAGAGTAAAGAAAAAAAAAAAACCTTGCGACTAGTGTGAATTTTTTGTTTATGTGAGTGAATTGTGTTTCCATCATTGAAGTTCTTCTAGAACTCCAACGATTTGGGGAGGTTCTTGGATCGTGTGCATGCTTCATTGGGATAGTTGTATAGATCTGGTTGATTAGGAATGTCTTGATTCAATTTGTGAAGTTGTGGAAGAAGATAATTGGATCGTGTTTGAAGGTGTCGACACTTATATGTGTTCGAATTGGGATCGAGATTGGAATGAGTGGAGTTGTTGTAGAGAAGATTGGAGTGTGTGGTCTTATTGACTAAGCGTGAAGGGGCACTCATGTGAAGTGGTCATGCATGTGTGTGTGATAAAAAAATACACAATTGTAGTGATTTATATGTTGCATGTTTCATAGGTGGTGGTTGGTGTTTGTAGAGCCCTCGCTTGTAATTCTTTAACAAAGATGAAGATGATTTGCTAAGATCTTTAATTTGTGGAGGTTGGTCTGTCAATTGGTTGCTTGAAGGAGATGTTCGTCCAAGGTGGAGCTTTCTCCGAGATTGAGTGTTTGAGTGAAGAGTGGCCAACCATGCATGTTAGATTGAGTGATTGAGTGTTTTTGCTGCAATGTGACTGTTTGATGGTTGACTATTGATGAGTGGATGTTTGTTTGAAGGATCAAAATTGTTTGGGTTAGTGTATATGACCGTAATAATTGGTTGATTGATTGAGTATGTGACCAGAAGAATTGGTTGATTGAGTGAGTGTGTGACTAGAAGAACTGGTTGATTGAGTGAGTGTGTGACGTGGAGCGACATTAGATAGAAGCATCGTAAAAGTCTTCTTGGATTTTTCATCTTCAGTAGTGGTTGTTGAACCACGGAATGATTGAGTGAGTGGGTGGTTCGTTGCTATTCACAATGGCTATGACAATTGAGTGGGTGATTGGTGGAGTTGGTGGAGATTTTTCACCAAGGTGGAGATTGTTGGGTTTTTGGCTCAAAACTCCTAATTTCTATTTTAGTGTGTAATTTAATTAGAAAGTCTAGTATTTAGTTAAGTTTCTAATTATTTATTGGGTGATGAAGTTTTTATTTTCTTTTGTTTGTTTTTTGGTAATGTCTATTTATGTGTTTCAGATTAAATTAGTAAGTTTGGTGTCTATAAAAGGATCCATAGATTAGTTTGTAATATACAAGTTTGAGAAGTTTTGATGAATTGAATAGACTTTTGTGACTTTGTGTATTTGTAAAATTGTTTCATTCCGTTGTGCGTGGGGTTTTTCTCAATAAGAACAACCAATTTTGTTTTCACTGAGTTAAAATGGACCAAATCGCGAAACACCAAAAATGGTACATTAATTATCATATTCGATATTCGGCTAGTTTCACTCTATAAATTAGCATTTGATCCCATATGATTATTTGAAAGCTAAATCAAATGTATTTAGTCAACCAAGTGCATGATTTCAGGTTTCAAAAGGAACAATCTGGTTAGGATTACCTTCTCATTATCCAGTTCATGGAAATGGCAACAATGCACCTTCGGAACAATCCAGATCTCAAAAGGAAATGAAGCCGCAAAGGGAACAACCGAAACAAAATGTGCTGATTTATCGATCGAAACCTCATCAGACCCAATATTGCAGAGGCCACATTTCCTTGTCTCGTTAAACCACGCCTTCGTACTCTCAAGCCGAGAAGAAACACTAGGAGGAACAATCGGGAGAGCAATCATCTGACTGTGGGAGTGAGTCATCGACGCCCCAGCAGTCGCACCATGGTTCTTGAACACCTACACAGTAGTAGTACGCAACCAAACAATCAATTAATCATACAAAAGCTCCCACCTTTATTTCAAAACACAAATCAGTAAAACCCAAGCAACACCAAAACCAAAGAAAACTAATTCATATCCACCAAATTACAACCCTAAAGACTCAAACCCTAATATGATACTCAAATTCATCAAAGAAAATTCCTTATTCATATACTAACGCAATCAACACCAATACTCAATTTTTTTTTTTTTTTTTCTCTTCAAGTGTATCCTGCGCCAACCGGACCGACTAGTCTACGCTCGAACACTGTCTGGACTTATAAGGGGCGAGCTCCCAGCCTAATTTTTAACGTTCACGAAACTCGAACTTGAGATCTCGCAAGAGTTGAAGATCACCTGAATGTATTTGATGGATTGGTGCAGGCGGAGCTGGTCGATTCTAGTCTTGTAAGCGAGGAGAACGTCAGCGACACCAATGGGGGAGAGATCGGGCAAGTGAAGAGAGTGGATCGGGGTCTCGATGACAACATCGTGGAACCCAAAACCGACCGAAGAGAGACGGAAATTAGGGTCGGGGTTTGTGAAGAAGTTGTGTTCTTGATCTCTGCGTAGGGCGGGGTAGAGATTCTCGATGACTCTGATTTTCCAATTGGGAGTGTTGGGAGGGAAGCGGAGGATCTCGGGCGCGCACTCGTGTTCGCTGCCGATGCAGAAGGGGCATTGGGTGGTGGATGATGGTGGTGTAGGGTTTGCTGGGGATTTGGATTTGAAATCGTACGGCCGGCGAGCTCGCGCAGGGGAGAGTATCACGTGTCTGTTGAACACTCTGTCTCTTCTGATTTCGGGGGTTCGCTCTGATAGAGAAGCCATTGTTTTGTGTGAGAGAGATGGGAAGATCGCTGCTATATATAGCGCGCGTGGTTGGGTGAACACGAACCGGATCAAGTCCAATTACAGTCAAGTCCATAATACAATCAAATTATTTTATAGGGCCGCTAAGGGCACCCCACCAATTCATGAAGGCACCCAACTTATTTGTAAAATTCCAAAAATGGAAAAGACCATTTTGCCCCTGTATATATATAATGGTTCAAACCCCACAAACCATTTTGACAAGGAGTTAGGGCACCCCACCAAAGAAGCTTGAACTACAAAGCCACAAACACATTGCGTTTGGCGAAGAGTGATCGATTCTTGCTCGTCCGACAAATGAGGTAACAATGTTTGACAACCATATTCGGGTTTTTTAGAACTGTTTAGTTGGGTATAACTGTGAAAATGATGATTTGTTTGTCAACGTAGGGTTTGGTAGTTTCTTCAAATCCGAACTTGTTTCCACTATATAATGTAGGATTGTACTGCTACTGTGCAAGAGGAGGTCGAACTCACGGAAATTTTGCAAATTTTTTGTGTTTTTTTTGCGGTTATCCGAAGTTTCAAGTGGATGTGCGCGATTGTATCGGCCTCGCAGGACCGAGATTTATGGTGATATCTCGGTCATAGAAGACCGATAGGTGTACGTCTGGCCACGGATTGGTAAAACCGATAGTACTCGGTAACTCTCTCGTTTGTGAGCGAGACTTAGAAGAAACTTTCGGATATGTAAAACCGAGAACCTTTTTTTTGGGTCTTTTCGTGTTTGTGCTGTACATTTTGGTTGAATTTAAACAGATCGCTTCTAAATGTTCGTCATCTACCAGATCTGTTTCTGATGATAACATTCAAAATCTTTCTGATGCAGATTTGTGACCCTGATACTAAGAGTCTCCTACGGTTACCATGAATCTTGCCATTCATCATCCTTTGGTAGAGTTCATTTGTCAAGAATTATTCAACAATGGCGTTGAGATTGACTGGAATCCTCCTCCAAGGCGGCATTCCCTCAACATTTTCACATATCATATCAGCCATGTGTGGACACAAGATGATATTTGTCTTCTATTTGGCTTATGGTATTTATTGGGATGTCCCATTATCCGTGTGTATATTCATTTTTCGACTATGACGCGGTTCCCTGATTATGTGTATGCTGCTCTCCGGGAATTTCTCTATTTTTCCCCGCCTCATCACATTGCATTATCCATTACCAAGGACCTAGCGACTAATCGTGCTCATGCCATCTTCACATCAAGCTCATGTTTTCTAGACGTGTCTAGCCATCCGCCCATGCCGCCGTGCTTTTGCTTTTGGTCTCTTATTATGTAAAGAAGTAGTTACTATTTGCTTTCACTTTGTTTACTTTTGTCTGGTTGTAATTATTATATATTTTGCTTTTTGAAGTGGCTTTGCTTTTATCGGCAGCATTCCTCATGACGCTTATGATGTATGACTACCTTTCCATTGCTTATGATTGTGTTCTTTGCGCTTTAATCATCGAGTCTTTTTATTATCTCTCTAATGTTCCTTGGTATTTCATAATATCACATAGTGACCACGATACTAAGTATCATCATCTTTCCTTTAATATCCTCCCTATTCACCTAAGTGCCTTCTGGACGAGCCATACCCGAAAAAATTACAACATATAAGCGCATGGAACAGAACCCAACAAAAAATTTACGAAAAATAATGTTCAATTTCATCCATTTCGATGTCTCGGTCAAGGTGTTCGTGAACTAACCCATGTTTTCTAGTCACCCATGACCGATAATTGTTCCTATATATCGGCGGTGTCCAACCGCGTCCGATTGAAAGGTTTCGGTTGTGCACCACCGATATAGGTTGACCACTTCAATTCGCCTTGCTCTCGTCAAGTCTCGGCCGAGAGAACTAGAGTACTATCGGCCATGCGTAACCGAGACACTGTGAGACTTTTCGTCCTTTGTGGCCGAGACTGCGACTTCCCAAAAATGTAGCTTCCCTCTCGGCCATGCTTGGCCGAGAAAGGTAGCACGCCTCTGGCCTGTGTGTGGCCGAGAACCGCGAATTCCCATTTTTTAAACTATTGAACAAACCACCACCACTGTAAATCACAACTACTCTACCAAATGTAACTTAATTACACTAAATAAGGTGTGTCCGACGAACTTCAACCGAACCCTAACTTGGAGACGAAATCGGCTCACACCACGACCCTACGAACTGCAAAAAAGCCGTAAACCGAATATGGTGGAGCGCGTGGTGGGGTGCAATAGTCTTGGAATCGAAATCGGCTCACGCCTCTTGGAGTCAAGATCGGTGAAGGTGGTGGAGGGGGTGGTGGGGTGCAAATGGTTTTTTCGTGTTTGTGCAGGGAGGGGTATTTTTCAGATTTCATGTGTAATTTTTGGGTGCCCTTGGAAATTTGTTTTGTGCCCTCAATAACAGGGTGCCTTCATGAATTGGTGGGGTGCCCTTAGCGGCCCTCTTATTTTAATAGCCCAATTCGATCCAATTTACTTGTTACGATCTCTATTCCCACGAATTGGCCCCGCTCGCATTAGGACTACCTAGACCTCGATCAACCCCGCCGAGTCAATGCATCCTAATCACCTCTTATTACCCTTAATTAATTATAGGCCTTGTTCAGTTAGGGGTGAAGTTAACTCCTAGAAGATAATTTGAAGGGGAGTTGAAACTAATCTTATTTGGTTCTCAACTTCCCTCCAAGTTATCTCTCAACTCACACTTAAGGGCGAGAGATATCTCCCCCATTCATATGAGAGTTATCTCTCAGGGAGTTTGTGAACATAATTACCCCTTATTAATTACCTTTTATTACCCACATTCATCTCTTTTGTTTGAAAGATATTTATATCAATTCATATATTTTATTATGTTGAACCAAACATGAAAATATGATCTTTCACTATGAACTCCGCTCGCACTACAAGTTGGCAAAAAGCAAACCAAACGAGACCATAGTTTAGTTGTTTAGTTGTACTACTAAATAGTCAATACAACTTTTACATTATAAAATTCTACGGCGGGTGTCAATTAATAAATAAAAGCAACATATATAAATATAATTTAAAGTCGGGGCAACCTGAATATGGAAATCTTGTCAACAGCGCGATATCATGCATGTGTAATTGCTGATAAAGGAGTACAAACCATATACATGAATCCAAAATGGTATTTCTCAAACTCATGTCCCAAAATAGTACATACATCAAAATATCAAAACACCTACGAAGTAAGAGAGATGGAGATGGCTCTAAGGGTAGTTCAAATGTAATCACGAAGTACGGGCTTATTTCCTTTACTGCTCGAGGGACCTACAATTCTCACCAACAGCGAAGACAATTCCAGTGAGTAAAGCTAGAAGAGATTCAACAGTATTTCCGAATAACGAATAATAATATTCTCTAAATCATGCAGGAATTTAAAAACTTGAAAGTAAATAACAAAGTACAAGATATAATGACTATAAGCATAAAGCAGTGAAATAACCAAGTGGCGAGAATCAAATAGACAGGCGAATAGGTAGTCCGGTCAAGCTGCAGGTCATTAGACCACAACACAACTTGAAGTCGACACAAAGGGTCTAAAGCCACTTCCAACTGCCTCGAAAATAGTTTCTCGGCTCTGTGATCTCATCAAGCCACTTCCAACATCCTTATTCACTATCAAGGTGAATCCACGGTGACCTCGATTGTTTGATACCTTGGATAGTCCTCACGAGAAGCCATAGTGACTCCAAATGCTTAACCTACGAGAGGGACACACTGGTGAACTACTTAGACCCTAGGCCACTTGGAAAACAAAAGTAGATTATAAGGCATACTTTTTATGAATATTATCAAGAAAATAGAAAGAAAAATAATATTGACGCTCTTCTTGGTTTACTTACCTCCAAATGTAATACAAATTTGCATTGTAATGTGTGACGAACCCTTCTCAAATTAGGGAACCACTCGGCCTAATCCTGCTATTAATCCTTAATCTAAGCCACATAAGACTTAACAATGTATTAGTCAATATTTTCAAACTTTTCTCAAAACTAGCCAACTTTAAAATAAGCAACCTATCGTTCTCTTGTCAATCAATATTTCAGAGTTAGTTAAATTTTCTATAAAATTAATCTTATTTAGCGGAAGTCTTAACAAATTAGAGGAAGCCATTAACATAAATCCTATATATGTGAAAAATCAAGAAACATATATCACATGCATATATATATACATATAACAGAACAACGATAATAATATATCAACATGTGTCTGGTTGGGTAACTATCTCACGACCTATAGTATACATCCATAAAAGTGTATAAAAGATATATATATATATATATATATATAACTTATAAGTCATAAAACAAAACCAAAAACCTATAATATCAGAGGTAGTAACACTCTAATGGCTCAAAGGTAGTCGCCATCTTCTCCTTGCCCGGTCCGCTACTCAATGGATCTGCACCCACCGTCATAAAAAAGACGGTGAGTACAAGAAAATAGAAAGTAACATTGAGAGACATTTGTCCACATTTTTAAATATACAACAAGTATCTGAAAGCATAATAATAACAACTATGCTGAAAAAGAATCATGTTATAAGATACATCTATTAAATAATATGAAATTGACACTCGCTAAACAAGAATGATCTAGGGTCGTTCAAATTTGTGAGTTACATCACGTTGGCCTTATTCCACTATTTAGGGCATAATATCTTATAGATGCCTTCACATCATTATAAATGTCCATCACATATTTATAAAATACTCACATGTGCCCCTCACATGTGTAATATACTTCTCAACAACTCTAGGTCCTATACCCCGTGTGCTTGCACAAGTTAGTGGTTTGATCCCGACAACCTCGAAAATCTAGTGACCTCGTGTGCTTTGCTTGTCTCTTTCATATCATGGTCCTAGATACAAGAACTACTTTCATAATTCAAGAAATGACACGGTTTAAGAATCCAACAATGTAATCACATAACTAATGCTCAAATAAAAAGGATTTTCAATACCATAATTCACTTACCTAATAGCATGTTATTTCCTTGGACCAAATACCTTAACAACCAATAAAGACATAGCACATGATTTGGAATCAATGAAACCACTTAAATAACAAACATTGCCATGATTACAAACTAACAAAGTGAGGTAGAACAACAAAGTCATGGCAAGTAGAGTATAATAGGTAAATTAGTCCAAATGAATGTAAATGAAAAGCATAATAGGAAAGAAATGGAAATAAATATCTCAATCAGTTTACTTACAATCCACGCAAATGTTCTAAGCTAATCTGACCTCCCAACACCTTAAAACTTGTACCCGAACACCCGAGACTCTTCCTTAGGTTCCTGGTATGATTACACATGGTTTGGAGTGTGTTTAGACCCTTAGTTAAAGTGTTAGGCTTGTTTAAGGTATTTGAGTTTAAGTTAAGGAAATGCATAAATTGTCTTTGTCCCAGAGCACCTAATGCGCTAGAGACCCCTTAGCACGCTACATGCGTGTAGCGCGCTAGCAAGCACGCCTAGCGTGTTAAACGCATGAAATCTAGAAAATTCCGCACTTCGAATTTCTAGGTTTCCTCCTTCAAATGGCCATCTCGAAAGCCTTGGATCTCTACTACTTTCCACCAGAGACCCAATACGTCCATAAATCACAAGAACAACTTACACTTCAATTATATCATCAATTCAACAATTTACACTAAACTAAAGGTGTAACTCATCTTACAAAATTATAGAACACCTTTAGCATGATCCAACTTCTTCAATTCCACCAAATTTCTTCATGAACTCATTGATCTCCTCTTGATCTTTCTCTCCGATTTTCCTTCTCTTTTAAGGTATAAAATGAAACCATTTGCATGTTCATCTCATTCATTTATATATGTATATATAAGGTTAAACTATAGTCATTGATCTTAATGTATATACACATCTCGAAACTAATCTAATGGCTCACATCTTAATCTCAATCCCACCAAAACTCCACTAACTCATCTTTCATAAGACACATTCATAACTTAATTGGTCTTGTGATATGTCCACACATATATCGAGGAACGTCTATGACTAATGTTTTATCTCGCTAATTTAGGTTTCATTTAATCTAAATCAAACCATAGCCACCTCAAATCAGCTATATAAGCCATATTTAACTTAATTTATCTTACTAAATCTCTTTACCCTGATCTCACGTCGACACGCATTTCGAGGCGCGACCCCGCTCATGTCTCGACACCTATATACAAGTAGGAGTGACTTAGTAGTCTACACATATACAATACACTAGGCATACATCACAACAAATCTAACATGTACCTCGACCACCTGCCTAAGTCAGTGCATGTATCTCGATGCGGGTCCCACCTCATAGGTTAATGATACGATTAAGGAATTAAACTAGGATTAGCAATTTGGGTCGTGACAAATCTTCCCAACTAATGGAGATTTTGTCATCAAAATTAAACTTCAAGTTAAAGTTATACCCGACTCAAAAAGATACAAAAACCTATCTCTTATATAGTTTTCCCGTTCCCAGTGAGTTCCGAGTCACTATGGAACTTCCACTTCACTAACACCTTCGAGATAAACTTGCCTATCAATTGTTGTACCTTTCGGGCTAAGATCTGTATTGGCTACTCTTCGCAAGTAGCATCATCGCTCGCTTCAATCCGCTCAAGTCAACCGTCGATCGTACGCTTGCCTTTGACTTAGCCATCGAAGCATAAAAATATGGAAAACGGGATAAATCCTAGACATTTGTGGAGGTAACTCAAGCTCATAAGCAACTTTTTCGACCCGTTTCTTGATCTTGAAAGGCCCGATAAATCTCAATGCTAATTTGTCTTTCAAACCAAATTTGTGAAGACCCTTTCGAGGACCTTCAAATACACAAGGCTCCCTCCGTGTTTGTGAGATTGATGCGATACGTGTCTGCATACTTCTTCTCGCCTCTCTTGGGCCTCTTTAAGCCTTTGGGAATCTGTTAAACCTTCTTCATGTGATGAACAATAATCTCAGGCCTCACTAGCTCCCGATCCTTTGGCACAACCCAATATGATGGCAGGCAACACAATCTGCCATATAAAGCCTCAAATGGCGCTATATCAATGCTAGCCTGGTAACTGTTGTTGTATGCAAACTTAAACAACGGTAGGTACTACTCTTAAGATCTGCCAAACTCTACTACACATGCCTGGAGCATATCTTTGAGAACCTGAATCTACCTCTCAATCTGGCCATCAGTTTGAGAGTGAAAAACGATGTTGAAGTGTAGGCGCGTATCATACTGCTCCTGCATACTCCTCCACATCCTGGACGTATACATAGCATTTTTGTATGACGTGATAGTCAATGATACCCCATGCAACCTGATAATCTCTCTCTTGAACAATACACTCAACTAGCCAAATGTGTAGTGAGTCGCAGAATGGACATATTTTGTTAATCTATCCATAATTACATAGATAGAATCATGTCTTCGGCGGTCCTCGACAATCTTCTAACAAAGTCTATTGGCTATGTCTTCCCATTTCCATCATGGAATGCAAAGCGGCTGTAACAACCCTCCAAGTCTACGATGCTCACTCTTCACCTGTTAATAAATCCCACAGTTCCTGATGAATTCTGATATGTCCGCCTTCATCCCATGCCACAAAAAATATCTCCTCATGCCATGGTACATCTTGGTCCTGTCTAGATGAACAATGAATCGGGAATTGTGTAAATCCTGAAGAATCTCATCTCTCAGCTCTGCCACTAACGATATCCATAATCTGCCTCTAAATCTCAGACATTGATCCGTTGTCTCTTTCCAATCGGTACAATCAGTACTCTAGGCTAACTCATTTGAATCTCGTGTATAAGATGTCGGATTTCTAACCATTTGTTACTTTTTGTGTATGCACTTGTTTATAGCCTCATATGTGCACATATCATCACTAGAGTGTTTGTAGGAATAACTGATGACTCATCATCACCGACCGACTCATCATCACTACTCTAACAAAATGCCCCAAAAACTTGACCTCGACAACCGAAATTCACATATGCTTGAACTTGGCATAGAGTTTATGTGGCGGCCCGTAATTCAGGGCCACCTTGGGACCCGCCATGTCGCATCCCATGTCACCAAGCCCCGCCACATCATGGAATGCTTATCTTTGACGTCCCGCAACCTACCTATCTACTTACACTTTTCCAGCTTACCTTAACTAATTAATCTTTACCTAGGCATTAATAATTTAGTTAGCCGATTACTCAATTTATCAAGTTATATTACAAGTTTAAAGCGGAAGTCTTTTAATGAGTAACTTATGTAATATTTAACAACCTAAACAAAGTGGAAAACCCGACAAAAGATACCATGTATATATCAAGGCGAGATAAATATAACAAAAGTTCCATACACATGTAATCGCTATGGTCCCTAAAACCCATCAAAAGTAAAATGAATACATACGATATTACACACAAGTCTGCTCCACAATCTCAGAGGTAGTGGCCCAATACCTCATTGCCCTTTCCCTTGCCCTTGCTCATCGAAGGATCTGCACTCAGTCACCAAACAAATACGGTAACGAGTCCAGTGAGTAAAATCTCAAGAGAAGTCCACACAATATTCATGAAATAAATGTTGGGTTTTTGGGGTTCATACGAAGCGGAAAATTCAAAACAAATTTTGAAGAACCCCAACAGGATCAAAAATAAGTTCCATTAAACTAAATCTATAAAAGTAAATCATATATTAATCCGTGATTTCCTTTTTGATTGTTCAATTTTCAAGACGTTCAAGTGCGCGTCCTCTATCGTAAATCCACACACTAACGGTGACCACAATTTGTAGTGCTAGCCCAAGAGAGATCAAAAATAATTTTTCTTTCTCTCCCTAAATCCAGAGAACTCAAAAATTGTAAAATGAAAATCTTATATCGTTTTTAGGGTTCCCCCATTTATTTATATGTGTAGATAAGACCTCACTTAAAATCCTATTCGTAATACAACTATTTTATTTAGGCAATTTAAGCAAATTACACAAACACCCTTATTAATAAGTTATCATATAACAAATCGTAAGGATTTTTATGTCATGAATTTTATCATATAAAATTCATTACTCGACCAATTGAAATTGTGCAAAACCATTCTTTGTGTGCGACCCAATAGGTTCATGCGACGTTGCGTGAACCAAAAATCATTTTGGTACATAAGTCATAAGCTCTCTAGCAAGGCATTATGACTACCCAAATAGCATGAATATCAACATCGATACAACCTAATTAATAACTTATATCATATCCTTTTGTCGTCCGATATCCTTTGATTAAACATAAGACATGAATGTTCAATTGTACTAGTCTCGATCTTTAAGTAAATCGAAAACATCCAAGTGACATTGATCATATCAATTCACATGGACTTGGACATTATCAGTCTATCTTATCGAGGGATCCACTGATATCTCTCTATACAAGAGTGACAAATTTTATCTTGATTACACACCTTCACATATTATTATTCACACGATAACCAATCACAATCTTTATAATTGTTCGGTTAAAGATAACATTTGATTGTGTCAAATTATCATGTTCCTAATATTGAAGTCTATGGTAATATGAAGTCGAATGACTAAATGATATATCTATCATGAGTAACACCTATGACTTAATCCATGTGGTGTTCTCATAGCGGGTCAGTCTAGTACCTTATCCCCTAACAAGTACTCATGATCTTGATTCGTATCGCTATACGCATGATCATCACATGACCATCAATCAAGATTCACACTAGTCTTAATTCATTATAGTTCCCAATATAATGACCGACTATGGACATTTATGATACTTCAACAAATACCCATTGATCTTACTATAAGGTAAACATGCAACCACTTATAATAAAATAGCAAATAAAACCTCTATTTTATTAACTAAAATTATAAGATAAACAATGTTTGTAGATTGACCTAGGGCACATGCCCTAACATCTCCCACTTGCACTAGGGCTAATCATTCATGTATCTAATACCTAATGACCTAACATGACCATCATGTTTCGCTTGTGGAAGAGCCTTCGTCAAAATATCTACAACATTGTCTTTTGTAGAAACTCTGCATATTCTCCTCTCAATGATTTCTCGAATGAGATGAAAACGTCTAAGTATATGTTTGGATCGGTGGTATGATCTTGATTCCTTGGCCTGTGTTATCGCCCCATTGTTGTCACAATACAAGCAAATGGGGTTAGCTATACTCGGAACTACATCAAGTTTTGAGATGTACTTTTTGATCCAAACTGTGTCCTTAGCTGCATCGGACGTTGCAATATATTCAGCTTCTGTTGTAGAATCTGTGACTGTTTCTTGCTTCGAACTTTTCCTGCTCACTGTGCCTCCATTCAAAGTAAACACATATCCCGATCATGCGATCTCAAGTCATCTATATCGCTTGAAAACTTGCATCTGTGTAACCACTTACAACAATATCGTCTTCCAAACTTCCATAGACTAAAAACACTTCTTTAGTCCTTCTCAAGTACTTAAGAATGTTCTTTACTGCTATCCTGTGACTCTCACTGGGATCGGACTGATATCTGCTTGTTGCTCTCAAAGCATATGATACATCAGGTCGAGTGCATATCATGGCATACATGATAGATCCTATAGCTGATGCATATGGAATCGTATTCATGCGCTCTCGCTCATTATTAGTCTTCAGAAATTGAGTCTTGCTGAGATTTATACCATGAGACATTGGCAATGACCCTCTTTTAGAGTCTTACATATTGAACCTATTCAATACCTTATCAATATAAGCACTCTGACTTAGACCGATCAACATTTTAGATCTATCCCTATAGATCTTAATCCCAAGGATGTAAGCTGCATCTCCTAAGTCCTTCATTGAGAAACACTTCCCTAACCAAGACTTGACACTCTGTAAGGTTGGGATGTCATTTCCAATGAGTAATATATCATCAACATACAACCATGAAAACAACCACGCTCCCATTGACCTTCTTGTATACACAAGGCTCATCTTCGTTTTTAATGAAACCAAATTCCTTAATTGCTTCATCAAAACGAAGATTCCAACTCTGAGAAGCTTGCTTTAATCCATAAATAGATCTTTGAAGCTTGCACACCTTCCTAGAAGTCTCAGGATGAACAAACCCTTCAGTCTATATCATATACACGTCCTCAAGTAACTTTCCATTAAGAAAAGCTGTTTTGACATCCATTAGCCATATCTCATAGTCATAATATGCAGCTATGGCAATTATAATTCTAATGGATTTAAGCATGGCTACAGGAGAAAAAGTTTCATCATAATCAACACTTTTAGTCTATTTGAAACCTTTTGCTACTAGCCGTGCTTTATAAGTATACACATTGCCATCTATGTCGATTTTCTTCTTGAAAACCCATTTACATCCAATGGTCTTACCACCTTTAGGTAAATCAACCAGGTTCCAAACTTAGTTATCATACATGGATTGCATCTAAGAATTCATGGCACTAAGCCATTTATCTGCCTTAGGGCTAAAAAAAGCCTCCTGATAAGTAGTAGGTTCATTTTGATCCATAAGCAACACCTCACTACTATCAGTAATAAGAAATCCAAATATCTCAAGCTGATGTCTTACTCTATCAGACCTACGAGGGCCTTGTGATACCTGTAGATGATCAATTAGTTCAAGACTTAGTTGATCTCCCACTGGCGGTTGAGTGTTTATTTGTCGTTCTTGAATTTCTTCAAGACTTTTATTCTCACTTGTTGTCTTTTGAAATAAACTCTTTTCCATAAAGACACCATTCCGAGCAACAAACACTTTATTCTCACGGGATTATAAAAGTTTTCTTTAGGATAACCAACGAATACACACTTGGTAGATTTGGTGATAATCTTTTCGAGATTTGTCGTCATACGAAAACCTCACAACCCCAAATCTTAAGGAAATACAAACTTGGTCTTTTCCCAAACCACATCTCATGTGGTGTTTTATCAACCGCTTTAGAAGGAACACGATTTAGTTTAAATGCAGCAGTTTCTAAGGCATAACACCAAAAGGAAATAGGAAGATCTGCATGACTCATCATAGATTGAACCATATCAAATAAAGTCTGATTTCTCATCTCAGAAACACCATTCCATTGTGGAGTTGCTGGGGGAGTTAATTGTGAGACAATCCCACAGTTTCCAAGATGATCATCAAACTCTTGGCTTAAATATTCACCACCTCGATCTGATCGAAGTGCTTTAATAGTTTTGCCAAGTTGATTGTGCACTTCGTTCCGAAATGTTCGAAACATCTCAAAAGATTCACCTTTATGTTTTGTGAGATACACGTAACCATATTTACTGAAATCATCAGTGAATGTAATGAAGTACTGATAACCACCTCTAACCATTGTGTTTATAGGACCGCATACATTAGTATGTATTAGACCCAATAAATCACTTGCCCTTTCACTGTGTTCAGTAAAAGGACTCTTTGTCATCTTGCCTAGTAAACAAGATACACATGTTTCATATGATTCAAAATCAAATGAATTTAAAAGTCCATCTTTATGGAGTTTAGAAATGCGTTTCTCATTAATGTGGCCAAGGCGACAATGCCAAACATAGGTTTAATTCAAATCATTTGACTTGAATCTCTTTGTATTTACGTTAAGAACGAGAGTATCTCATGGACCTTTTCATGTTTATCATATAAAGACCATCACACAAATCAACATTCGCATAGAAAATGTATTTACGAGAAATGGAGCATTTATTATTCGCAATAATGAAATTAAAACCATCCAAATCCAAACACGAAACTGAAATGATGTTTCTGCTTAAAGCGGGGACATAATAACAATTATTTAAAACTAAAACAAGTTCACTAGGTAAAATTAACTCATAGCATCCTACAGCCAACGCAATAACCTTTGCTCCATTTCCAACTCGTAGGATGACTTCTCCTTTCTTTAGCTTTCTACTTTTGGTGAGACCCTGCACATTAATAAAAATATGAGATCCACATCCGGTATCCAATACCCAGGAATCACTAGTAGACAAGTTGACTTCAATAACGAAAATACCTGAAGCAGTAGTCGCACTACTCTTATTTTTCCTTAGATCTTCAAGATATAGCTTGCAATTTCTGAACCAATGTCCAGGTGCATGGCATAAAATGATAATTTCCTTCTTTTTCCTTTTCATTCTGAGACTGAGAAGTAGAAGCAGCATGGGGCTTGACTTGTTCCATAGGCTTTGTGGCAGTCACAACAGCCTTGGTAACTTTAGCCTTGCCTTTGCCCTTTTTCTTCAAAACTTTTCCTTTCTGAACCATTAACACACTAGCAATGGGTTTCTTGACATTCTGCTTAGCAGTTTTAAGCATCATATGCAACTCTGAGATAGACTTCTCCATGTTATTCATGTTATAGTTCATCACAAATTGTGAATAACTATCGTGTAATGAATTCATGATCAAATCCGTAGCCAACTCTTGACTTATGGGAAATCCAAGTCTATCAAGATAGTTAATATACCCCTTCATTTTCAAAAACATGAGGACTAAGTAACGCACCATCACCATTTTGCAAGAGTGAAGGTTTTTGACTGCCTCGAACCTTTCTTGCCTAGCCTTGCTATTGGAACATTTCCTTCAAATACAGCCATGTTGTAAGCTTCCATGTGTTCCATGTCCTTTTAAAGTTCAAGAAACATGGTTGCCAACATAATGCATGCAACATCAATTGAGTCGTTGACATGCTTAGTATGTGCATCCTTCACGCTCTTAAAGCATTGATCGGTGGTTCCTCGGGAATAGGATCATCCAGGACATACAACTTACGTTCATGCTTAAGAACAATTCTCAAGTTTCAACCACCAAGAAAGTTTGTCCCATACAACTTATCCTTCTCAAGGATGGATCGCAATGACAAGGGATTAGTGTGATTTGAAGAGGCCATAGATCTACAACAAAGATTACGCAAAAGTTCATTTTCGTATAGAGGAATAAACTCCCACTAAATTAACAACCCTCCTTAAAAATGTTATGTTAATTTAAGGGACTAAAATCCATGTTTCACCTAATTCCAAGACAGCTAAGGCATGACACTTCGAATTAGGTTATTTAGGTAGGTACCAATTACCAATTACATCAAATGTAACTTTTAGTTATTTTATGAGATTATGACATCTTACGTCTTAGCATGTTTTATCACATCTAGTGCCTAAAGCCCAAAACCGTTTTGATAGCTTCAAGTCTAACCATTTCAAACTATAGAGTAACCATTACTCAACTTGCCTCACCAAGATAAAATAATACACTATGCGGAGGCAGACCAATATTGATGTGATCGAAGCCTCGACAAGTGTTTGAGAATGGATGTCACTTGACTTAAAATCGAAAGAGGGATTTTAGTTTGTTTTAGTGATCATAATTAAATAAGCTAAATATCATATATCACAATGCATGAATAATCACTAAAAAGCTAGGACATAATACATATATTGACTATTGTCCGAATTTTGGACGCTACAAACATTAGCTAACGACAGGTCCCCGCCGGGGTTAGCAGCGAGCATGAAGCTAAATGGGGCAAGCGTCCTCGTTTGTTTTTTTCGACAAAAAATCTCAATTCCGAAATTGAAAATCATCTAAAATTTCTCATAATTTTAGTCAATCCAATCAACCAAAACGCCCCTTATTTTAATTTTTAAAATATTAATTAAAATGTTTTTAATTATCTCGGGCCTACCATTAACTTAATAACTTATCCTAATCCAATTATAATTTAAGATACTTTGAATCCTTATCCAATTATGATTTTTTTATATCTCACCTATCTTATAGGATTTGTAATTCTAATCCAATTACAAGTCTATCTCATATCTTGTAGGAATATACTAACGGATTACTACAATGAGATATATGATCAAAATTAATTTCCAGATATTAATCATGCATTCAACATCAAAATTGTATTAAATTAATCATATTAACCTAATCATGATCTTTATCATGGAAACATATATAATTATTGAACAAAACGAAATATGTGTTCAAGATCGAATCATATTAACTTAAACATGAAGTCTACCATGAACATACAAAATTCACATCACTCAATATAAAATATATGTTAATCGAAATATTCCAAAAATGAATACTATCATTGAATCATATCATGCGATGTATCAATATACATGAATTAACAACATGCTTTAAAACCAATTCTTGATAACAATTATCACATAATCTATATGTATTTCATATATACATTAATCAAGATTATGTTTTCACACATATATCATATATACATCAGTGAAAACATGCAAACGTTTAATAGAACCGAGCCTAATTCTCTGATACCACTGTTGGGTTTTTGGGGTTCATACGCAACGAAAATTCAAAACATATTTTGAAGAACCTCAACAAGATCGAAAATAAGTTCCATTAAACTAAATCTATGAAAGTAAATCATACCTCAATCCGTGATTTCCTTTTTGATTGTTCGATTTTCTAAGTGCGCGTCCTTTATCGAAATCCACACATGAATGGTGACCATAATTTGGAGTGCTAGCCCCAAGAGAGATTGAAAACGATTTTTCTTTCTCTCCAAAAATCCAGAGAACTAGAAAATTTTAAAACGAAAATCTTTTATCATTTTTAGGGTTCCACCCTTTATTTATATGTGTAGATAAGCCCTCACTTAAAACCCTATTCGTAATACAACTATTATATTTAGGCGCTTTAAGCAAATTGCACATACGCCCCTATTAATAAGTTATCATATAACAAATCGTAAGGGCTTTTATGTCATGGATTTTATCATATAAAATTTATTACTATGGACTAATTGAAATTGTGCAAAGCCATTCTTTGTCTCACGCCCCAATAGCTTCATGGGACGTTGGCGGTGAACCAAAAACTATTTTGGTACACAAGTCATAAGCGTTCTCTACCAAGGCATTATGACTACCCAAGTAGCATGAATATCAACATCTATACAACCAAATTAATGATGTATATCATATCCTTTTGTCGTGCGATATCCTTTGATTAAACATGAGACATGGAAAGTCACCCTTAATGTTCAATCGTACTAGTCTCGATCTTTAAGTAAATCTGAAAAACATCCAAGTGACATTGATCATATCAATTCACATGGACTTGGTCATATCATTCTCTCTTATCGAGGGATCCACCGATATCTCTCTCTATACTAAAGTGCAAAATTCTATCTTGATTACACACCTTCACATATTATTCACACGGTAACCAATCACAGGTCTTTATAATTGTCCTGTTAAAGGCAACATTTGATTGTGTCAAATTATCATGCTTCTAATATTGAAGTCTATGGTAATCTCAAGTCGAAGGACTAAATGATATACATATCATGAGTAACACTTATGACTTAATCCATGTGGTGTTCTCATAGCGGGTCGGTCCAGTACCTTATTTCCTAATAAGTACTTATGATCTTGATTCATATCGCTTTACGCATGATCATCACATGACCATCAATCAAGATTTTACTAGTCTTAATTCATTATAGTTCCCAAGATAATGACTGACTAGGGACATTTAGGATATTTCAACAAATACTCATGGATCTTACTATAAGGTAAACATGCAATCACTTATAATAAAATAGCAAATAAAACCTCTATTTCATTAACTAAAATTATAAGATAACAATGTTTGTAGATTGACCTAGGGCACATGCCCTAACAATTAAACTGATAACTATGAGACATGCAAATATAACACTTGACAACAGTACGTTTGATTCCCATGAATGTAGGAAGTACACGACAAGCAAAATTAGTAGCATGAAATAAATAAACAACACATTCCAACTAAACATGTTCAGAAAATAAAGCATTAATAAGTACACAATCGTATACTCCCGAGAAAACCTTGACCTAAACCAGCCAATAATCAATAAATCGAATAAGAACCATGTATATAGTTACAGGCTTACAGTGACTAAATCCCAACTTTGGTTACCGGATGAACCCTTCCAGACGCAATTTCAAGTCAAGGGAACACCCTAAATCCCTCCCAATGGTTGTAAGTATATCCTACGCCATCGACACAAACACTATACATAAGTAACTTGTGCAAGCGATTTTGCCACAACCAATATAGACACAAACCGAAATAGGAATGAAACCCTATGTGTGCCCACCAGCAATCACACATGTAATCCGACATCGATAAAACAAACCATGAATTATATGAGGCATTCCAATGGGTTTACTTACCTCAATCCGCGCTCCTACATCCCCAGACTCTCGAAATCCGACCCACTAGCTCCCCAATACCTGAGCTACGGTCCCCTAAGGCCCTAAAGTCCAATCATACATATTTAATATGATTATATGTGTTTGGGTACGTATTTAAATCAAAAATCCCAAAACAACCCTTTAAATTTGGTTTCTGTCTGGCATTAGCTCGCTAATGGGTCTACCTAGCACGCTAGGTGAAGTTAGCTCTCTAGGGGATCTATCTAGCGCACTACTATTCATCATTTTCAACCCATAATCATTAGCGTGCTAATATGTCTAGTTAGCGCACTAATTACCCTCTGTGACAGAATTCTCAACTCAAGAACTCAGTCCCAAACTTCCCGATTAGCTACTTAGACCTTACCAACATATTCTCCATTTAAAATAGACTCCAAACATTAACTAAAACAACCTCATAACAATAATTTGATCAAATTAATCAATTCCATGATATCCATTAGTTTTTACCAAATTCACCTAAAATCTCAATTCATCAAAATCAGTTTTAAATTCTCATTTAAATGCTAAGAATACTAGTAATTTATCAACATTAGTGACCTAATCTTCAAATCTCCAATTTCACCAACACACACAAATTTGAGTTCATTTTCATGTAGATGAGATGGAGAAGATGATTACCTTGATTTAAATCCACAAATTGACCTCATAAGTGTTGAATTTCAAATCCTAAATCCCCTATCTTTCTCTCTGAATTCCAGATTTGAACTATGTTTGGTTGCATGTGTTGATTAATCCAACAATATATATCAAGGTGGAATTGATTTCTAGCCTTTGATCTCAATGTGTTTACATATCATGAGGTTTATCTAATGGCCCATCTCTTGCCACTTAGGCAACTTACACTCCACTAATGGTCTCCTAGTTACACAAATTGAACACTCACCTAGTTCCTAGACGTGTCCATGCACATCTCTAAGTAAATCATATGGTTTAATATTAAGTAACTAAACTATAGGCATTTATTTATTTTAATTTGATTACATTAGCTTAGGCCCATCATAATACCTATGGTTAGTGTTTTATTTATCAAAATTAACCAACTTATGGTCCCACTAACCTTCGACTACCCGTACCAGGCCCGCATCTCGACATGCATTTGGAGGCATGCCATAGCCTAGTGTTTTAATTTAATCAATTTAGCCTATGGTTACATTACCCATTTTAGTCAATTAGCTAGTCATCCTAATGTGAATTAGTCGAGCTTCCTAGTGTACCCGTACTTCGCTTACTCACTCACCCGCGTTGGCACGCCTTTTGAGGCGAACACTCGTCACACAAATTCACCCGATAGCAACATACACACATGCGCCGCAATATAACAATAATAATTTTAAACACCACATATATGCAACCATCATCCACAAATAATATACTTCTCTCAATTCTCGTGTATGCCGAGCCAACCGAGTTGACTAGTGATGCTCAAATAACAACCGTTAATCCCCGAGATTAATGCTAATCCTAGTTTAATTAATTTGGACTGTTATAGTTTGTGTTCCCTTAAAGTCTGCAATGTCTCCCTTAAGCGTTGCTCGCGATCTTCTCAATTCCTCGAATATATCAACATATATAATATGAAAACTATCATGAAGTGGCCAAGAAACAGTCTCATCACCCGATGCATCAAATCCATAAACATGGCAGAGGCATTGTTCAACCCGAATGACATGACTGTAAATCGATAGTGTCCATATCTTGTACTAAATGTTATTTTGCACCTATCCTTATCCATGATCCTAAGCTGATGATACCTTGATCTTAGGTCTATCTTGAAGAAAAAAATGCACTCCTCTCAGCTGATCAAATAAATCACCAATCCGTGGCAGTGGTTACTTGTTCCTGATTGCGACCTTGTTTAAGTATCTGTAATCGATACATAGTCTCAAAGTGTCGTCCTTCTTCTTCACATACATGATAGGTGCTCCCTTAGTGACATAGAAGGTGTGATGAATCCCTTCTATCCCAAATCCTGGAGTTGACTCCTCAACTCTTCCAACTCTCTCAAAGCCATGTGGTACGACGGTATAGAAATAGGTTTGGTGCCTAGTACCAACTCAATGATAAAATCTAACTCTCTCGCTGGTAGTAAACTAGGTGAGTCCTTTGGAAACACGTCATAAACTCGCAAAAAATTGTAATCTTCTCAAGTCTCGGGTCCCTAACTTTTTGCCACCGCATATTATGATACCGTAATCTCCATCTCTCCACTAGTTGTAAGTCGACGTGCCTTCGGCTCTCGATATACTACCACTGTATGTAAACATCAGACGCCCTATGATCTCAAATATCATTGTCTTACTAAAACATTCGATATGAGCGTGATACACTGCTAACCAATCTATCCTAACAACGCGTTGAAATCTAAAAACTTGAGCACTCTGAAGTCTGCAGGTAACTCTACCTTGCCTACCTCTACTGGATATCCCTTAACAAGACAATTAGGGTAAACCCTATCCCCGGCTACGGTACTCAAAATCAAAAGTACATCGAATCCAACATATGTCAATCCTATGAAGGCAATCATGCTACCAAAAATGAAAGATAATGTAGAACCCTAATCAAACAAGACATAACTTACTAACACAGATAAAAACCATACCCTCAATAAGACCTTGTGGGGCATCGACATCTGGCTGTGCTATCATGTGTACTCCTTCTTGAATTTGATGTGGAAATACCGCTGCCGCTTATGGAAAATCTCTCAACATGTGCCCACCGCCAACATCTATAGCAAGTAATCGGCTGCATTGACCTTGTGCACGATCTTGGGCACATGTGTCTCTGTCTATGCCTCTATCGAAAATTATCTCAACCTTTACCTCTCTATCGTCGCCTCGGCCTTTACCACCCTTCTCAAGCATATCGACGTTGCACTGGTGGTGCTAGAAATGTTGGTGAAACAGTAGGTACTAACAAAGTTGGTTTGATTGGAGGTGGAAAGCTGTACTGGAGTAAGGTGTGATGCCTATGGTACAACTGATGTAGCTGTCCTTGATCTTTGAGAACCTCTCTCCCATCTCCTCTATCCCTTGCCCCTCTATTTCCTCTCAAACTCCGCGACCTGATTAGATGACAATGTTGGTCCCAACGGTGTCCTATCTGCAACTTTGCTCAAATAATACGTTTCGTGAGAAAATGCACGCTCATATATCTCACCCTAAGTTCGACACCTGAACTAATCACATAAAAAAATCATATATCCGGCATTAATCCATCTCCAAAATGATACACATCCTCGAGACATCTCTTACTAGATCCTCGACAAACTATCTCGATAACCATGTCTATCTCTCGTAGCTCATCACCGACTCATCACTCCTTATCTCAAATTCATGAACTTTTTCCTCAACGTCTTCATCACCGCAGTGAGAAGTACTACTAATAAAACTTCTTCTTAAATGCATCCCATGACTTAAAATCTCCATTAGATGTTACTAGACTCGACCCGCTACGAGAACTATAAAGAATTAAGACTAGTGTGAATCTTGATTGATCATGCGTATAGGGATACAAATCTAGATCATGAGTACTTATTAAGGAACAAGGTACTAGACGGCCCGCTACGATAACACAACATGGATTAAGTCATAAGTGTTACTCATGATAGGTATATCATTTAATCCTTTGACTTGAGATTACCATAGACTTCAATATTAGGAGCATGATAATTTGACACAATCAAACATTGTCTTTAATCGAACGATTATAAAGATTGTGATTGATTACCATGTGAATAATATATGAAGATGTGTAATCAAGATAAAATTTGTCACTCTCGTATAGAGAGAGACATCACTGATCCCTCGATATGATAGGCCGATAATGGTCAAGTCCATGTGAATTGATATGATCAATGTCACTTAGATGTTTTCAGCTTACCTAAAGATCGAGACTAGTATGATTGAACATTAAGGGTGACTTTCCATGTCTTATGTTTAATCAAAAGATATCACACGACAAAAGGATATGATATATGTTGTTCATTAGGTTATATCGATTTTGATATTCATGCTATTTGGGTAGTCATAATGCCTTGCTAGAGACCGCTTATGACTTATGTATCGAAATGATTTTAGTTTACCGCCAACGTCACATGAACCTATTAGGTCGCACACAAAGAATGACTTTATGCATTTTAGTTGGTTTAGAGTAATGAATTTTATATGATAAAACTCATGACATAAAACCCCTTATGATTTGTTAAATGATAACTTATTAATAGGGGCATAAGTGTAATTTGCTTAAACTACCTTAATACAATAGTTGTATTATGAATATGATTTTAAGTGAGGGCTTATCTACACATATAAAAAGAGGTTTAAACCATAAAATGAAATAAAAGTTTTCATTTTTGCTATTTTCAAGTTCTTTGGAATTTTGGAGAGAAATAAAAATGCTTTCTAACTCTGTTGGGGCTAGCACTCCAAATTGTTTTCACCGTTCGTGTGTGGATTTTCGATAGAGGACGTGCACTTGAACATCTTGGAGATCGAACATTCAAAGAAGAAAATCACGGATTAAGGTATGATTTACTTTTGTAGATCTAGTTTAATGGAACTTATTTTTGATCCTATTAGGTTTATTCAAAAAAGTTGTTTTGAATTTTTTGTTGCATATGAACCCCAAAACCCAACATGTTGTTCGGGAAAATAAATTGGTTTCAATCTGTTGAAATCCTTCACCAATCGAACCTTAACCGACATACTAGAATATGTAGGTGTGGGAGACAGAGTATCAACTCTCTGTGGTGGTACTTGTCACAATCGGAATAGTTTGTACCACCGAGCTGCTGCGGTGTCGCAATAGGAAGCTCGGGTCCCGATAATGATGGGGTAGTAAGAGTGGTGGGGCCGATATACGTATTGGTTGACACGTGTCTAGCATGCATGATAATTTATCATATTTTTCTCGTTATATTTAGTAGTGGAAAATGAGATATCGTCTCTACATAGATTTTGCAAACTTTCAAGGAAAATATTTTTTTCTTGTTTTTCTTAATTTAGTTAATCTAATTAAACGGGAATTGAAATACTAAATAACTAAAAACTATGACTACTAACTTAATTAACCAAACTAACTAAACTAATTCAAACAATTCAATGCAAACTTAATTAAACGAAATTCAAATTCAATATAATATAAATATTTAAGCAAACCTCCACTAAACAATGTAATATACTTGGATTGCATTCAAACAATAGAACATAACATTACCTAATAACCTAGTTATAATTATATTACATGGAATCTTGTGATCATTAAATTCTAATTCATAACAGGTTGATAGCCTTTAGCAGACCATCGATTTTTCTATATTCAATGAAAAATAGTAATTTCCTTATTATTGTAAAACTACCTGTTGGATAAAACGCAATAAAATAGAAATAGGATAACATTAACACTCAATGAAAATCATGCCTGATCTAAACCAACTATTAATCGAATATGCTAATCAATAATTAACTTAGAACACAATCACCTAGAACAACTACTCGGGTAATTTAGCTCTATAGATTAATCCTTGTTACTTCTTTAAAATTGTTGCCAATAATCATAGACGTAGATTCGAAAAATCGAATATCACAATATATATTTGCTACCATGCATAAAATATCAATCCACATTAGTTGTAATATGCAAAAACAACTTATTAAAATCGAGAGTGTTATGTATGAATAAATTTAAAGCATTAAGTACATGATTCCTTAATTATAAGCTCGTATAGCAAACTAAAGTATATACATGTCTAGGGTTTGTTTCGATTAATAAACTATGCATTTGTGCTGAAAAATAAATAACCAAATAATATAATTGAAATACATAATTAAATAAATACCTCTTATTGAAATAAACTAAGTTCTAATGTTGCTTCAAACATAAACTCAATAAAAACTAAATTACGACTCTCATAAACTTGTTAAGAGAAAAGAGGGTCGATGACTCTTTATTTCGAAGCCCTAAGGTCTTATTTATAGTTTCATAAGCTATACAAATCATAGATAAACTCAAATTCTTCATAATAATCTAAGAACTCGTCATCGACCTCGGAATTTGACAACGAATCCTATATTGTTCACAAATCGCAGAGTTAATAATTGGAAATATCTCTTTGTGTTCCATCGATTCATCTAGCGATTCCTTAGTTAATGCCAATTCTCTCGCTCTTCTCTCTTGCCGATTTAGGTAGCGATTCCTATGTAATCTCATTTTGCTTTGATAAATCACTGGACTTCTTCTTCGGTTGACTATTTTTGTAATGGCCCGAAATTTCTAATCATATTTAATTACTTAAACAGGATCATTGACCCGTACCATAGGACCCACACCGTGATCCATACGCATACCGAGGCATGTTGCCAAGGTATATTTTATATTTGTTATGATGTTTTTCTTATGTAATGTATTTGTGAAGACTGTTTATGTCATTTTAACCATTTGTAGGTGTCGAGACGTGAGTGGGGACATGCCTCGAGATGTGTGCAATCATGGGATCGAGTAGAGTGACATAGTGAGTCTTTTATTTAAAACGAATGAATTAATGAAACCAGCTTAATTTTCTCCATAATTCTATGGTGGTTAATTTTATTAATTTAAATAGTCTAACTTGTAGCTACAACAAAATGAAAATGTACAACCATTGATCTTGTCTTGAGATACACATCACAAAGTAGAAATGATATATGAGTGATGAAATTTTGTTAACTAGTATGAATTAATGGAGTAGGATTTAATATGAACTATTAGATGAGTTAGTAGGACTCATTTTGAGCCATTAGATCAACTTAGGAGATGACCCAAGACACTTAATGGAGGAAAAAGCTATAAAAGGCCACTTAGTGCATTATTCTCACAATGCATGCTTTCCAAACAAGAAAAAAATCAGAGTCAGTAAAGAAGTGACAAATTTTGAGATTTGAGAGTTTGGGAGGATCAAATTGAAAGAAACTCAACTTAGGAATCCAAGCTAACAATCTAAAGTACGTGTTATAGCTTCTTATACCTTCAATTCACGTAATTGGGTCATGAATCATGAGTTTTTGTTTAAAAATCGAAATTGAAGTTTTAATCAATGGTTTTATGGCAATTTAAGTGTTCAATGCTTCATTTTCATGTTTAAAAATGCTCACAAACAATGATTGTTGAATTAGAGATTTTTAGTAAATTTGAGGGTTTTCAAATGAAACGTAAATTCTGATTTTTGTATTACACAATGACTTTGTTTTTTTTTTTTTTTTTGAATCAAATGCTAAACTTGAATTCTTTATTTTGTTCTAATAATCCAACTCTATACAACTTTGAAAATTGGATTTGTTTTCATCAAGTTATGAAATTTTCAGTTTGCATGATGTTCATGAGATGTTTGAATAAATGCATGTTTAATTTGATGAATTGAATGAATTATAGAGGTGCTTGGTGCATGTTGTTGATTTGAGGTTTGTTACGGACCCTTGGTAGAGAAGAGCGAGGGATATAGGTCGTATTGGAGAAGGCCTAGACGTCCAAGAAACCATAATTCTGCACTTGCAGAATTCCGGGTTCTACAACGTCTAGCGCTCTATGCCCTCTAGGTAGCGCGCTAAACGTTATGGGCTGCTAAGTGTTCTTGAAAAAAGAACACTAGCTAGTTTCCACCTAGAGGTTTCCACCTAGCGCTATAAAGGCTTTGGATATAAATTTTTGAAATTTTTAAAACTCATTAAACTCAATTAAAACAGTTTAAAACCCAAACCTAGCAACTCTAACCCACTCTAAAACATATCAAACTCCGGAACCTTAGGGGAGGTCTTGGGAGTTCGAGAACGCGTTTTGGGGTGTCGGGAGGCCGATAAGATAGGATAAGCTTTGAAACTTGTAAGTAAGATGTGAGAATTCTCTATTTCATTTCATTGACTCTTATTGATTTATAGTCTATTTGTAGACATTGCTAGTTGTAATCTCACATCATATTGTTCTTGTTTCTATTTAATATTGAATATTGTTAACATGATGCATTGTGAAGTATTTCATTGACTCAAATTTCTAAGCTCGATGATATTCTTGACATATAGTTGATCAAAAGCATGCTATTAGGATAAGTTGTAATGGATTAGACTTGTATTCTATTTCCTTGGGCTTCATAGCTTAAGTAGTTTTGAAATCCTAGAGACTTAGAACTATCAAACCTTGAAAAATAAAGTAGAGATTATCTAGTGTCCATTGCACAAGAGATGGGCGGTTCACGGGGACTTTGATCTATCGAGTTATCCAAAGACTCACCACTACACTTGCACGACACATGAGGTATGGGCCTCGGGATTGTCGGAAAAATGAAATAGATGATTTATATGCGTAGAGCACAACTCTACCATTTGAGGATTGATTGAATTGATGAAATATGTAGAGCACAACTCCATATAGTAGTGGAAAAGCCTAGGTGATTGTTCTCACCACCGACCGGACGTAGATCATCTCGACTTAACTTTGTGTTAGTCTATACATTTTTAATCGTGGTATTTACTTGCATTGCTTGATTCAACAACTTTTCTACTACTTTATGCTTTCAAATACCTTTATTTCATTTTGGAAATGTAGTATAAAATTCTCTAGTTATTACTTAAATATAAATATACTCACCGTCTAGTTTGTGACGGTGGGTGTAGGTTCATCGAGTAGCAGCAGTAGGGAAGGGGAAGATCAACCACTTTCCTTGAGCATTTCGGCAACTCTCCAATCTCATTTTGTGTATGACTCAACTTTTGTTCTATTACCGATGCTTTTGTCTTTCCAACATTTTGGGTTGTATACTAGGTTGAGCATATAGTTCCCCAACTTGAGACATGGTTATCACACCGTGTTATCATCCATATGATACTTATATGCATATTATGATGTTTCCTGGTTTCCACACTATAGATTTTTAAATAATAATTGCTTCCATAAACTTAAAATTTTTTTGTGATAATATTAAAATAATAAAATGTTTTAATTAACTCGAAATCTATTGATATCATGACATGTGTATTACTTATCCCGAACGCATGTATCGAGGAGTATAGGAAAGAAAGAAAGGCTGACTAATACGTAATTAAGTCTTAATTGGCTCGGGATTAAGGTTTAATTATGGGATTAGGTCGGGCGTGCCTGTTTAGAAGAAGGGGTCATCACGGTTGGTATAAGAGGTTCAAACGTTCTTGAGTAAAACACAAACATGAATAAAACACAAACATTAGTTATGGAAACCATATGATCTTTGCCTATAAATCATTAGTTGGGAAGTGAGTGAAATTGAGATGGTGAATTTCTAATATGTACTTTTAATTTCTATATATATATATATATATATATATATATTTTATGCGCTATGTCACGTAGTAGCTAATTCGACGTTCGCTATCCACTTGCACTCGGACCCCGATGGGCGATACGCGAGGGGAGGAGATGCTAGAGACTAGTGGCGATCGCCTCCTACTATTATGAGGAGGATGATTTTAGAGGCTATCGATCGAGTGACAACTTAGGGCGGGGCTTGACCGACTTCATCATTTTGATGCCTCGCCCGTTTTGCTCTATCGGCATCGACATTGACCCCTATGATTACTACACACACTCTACCGGCGCCAAAGACTTCCTACTACGACCCTAGTAGCACGATTGTGTAGATTGTTCTAATTGTGATCGCTCTATAGTGGAGACAGTGAGGTAGTACCGTCCCCCCCCACCCCACATCTTCTAGCACATAAGTTGAAGTTCGGCTTGTGAAAGACTTCATCGACTCAAGCCACCTATTTTGACGAAATAAGGGGCTTTGAGAAGATTGAGAAATGGGTCCTATCTCGGAGAAGCTTCATAGGATACTAAAGATCGAGGATAGACTTCGAGCAGAGATCTCATCATATACTCTTGAGATAGACGTCGATGTTTGGTGGCGTGTGATAATAGTTGCTTATGGTGAATTTGAGGCATGTGAGGCTTTCAAGTAAAGTTCTATCGCGATACTTCCCGCCTACAATAATGAATAGGTTGAGGAAGGAATTCATGGACTTGATACGAGGGAGCGAGAGGCGTCCGTGATGCGACATGGACCGATATGATTATCTAAGACAGGTTTATCGGAGACTTAGTGAGAGATGATTCGGAGGACGTGTACCACTTCGGTGATGGACTAAGGCCGGACATTGGTTATCATGTAGTCAATATGGGCGCCGGGACACTCACGAGATCTATAAGCAAGCATTATCACATAAGGCATACTATTTGGGTAAAGTTGCCAATAGGACAAAGATTGGGTCTAGTTTTATCAACAAAGTAGACTATAGAGTATGAGAGGAGGAGAGAGAGGGGTAAAGAAGTAAGGAGATGGAGAAGAAATTCTCAAGGTTCGGGGACAACCACACATTACCCACCGACTTTGCCTCATACATCATACCCTCGCTCCAGAGCGTAGAGCCCAATAGGCGGACCTCCTTTGCACCTCCAATCGGGCCAACGTTAATAGCTCCCGCCATTCATTTTCACTTTCCACGCCACATGCCCCGTAGGCTCTACGACAACATCAATATGGTGGAAAAGGCGAGGCCGAGGACGAGATACTAGAGGGATAGGGACGACCACAAAGACATGGTCGTGTTCGGCACAGGGTCGGTTTCGGACTCATATTTATCGCAGACAGATAACATACTACGAGATGTGAACATGTCGACACATTTTGAGGGAGTGCTCGCAGCTAGCAGCAGTCTACATACAATAGGCTCGAGAGGAGGTTCATATGTAGCCTAGCTAGACGCCGACGCCACACGAGGTCTCATACGATTCCCATTGACGGTAGAATATTCATATGTGTTATTTGATTATGGATCTACCGTATATTTTATTGTTGGTTGCATTTTAGGCATCCTAGGACTAACACCCGTTAGGCTTAGAGTTCATTTGATTCTTAGTACCGCAAATTGGAGATAAGGTTTACCCTAATACCCTAGTAAAGAGATGTCCAGTTGAGATAGGTAGAGTAGAGTTGCCAACAAATTTTAGGGTTCTCGAAGTATTAGAGTTTGACACGTTATTAGGGATGGATTGGCTAGCGACACCCACGCTCATATCGATTGTTTTAGTAAGATAGTGATATTTTAGATCTTAGGAAATTCGATATTGACCTATAGAGGTAGTACAACGAGAGTTGGGAGCGCGAGAGGTCGACTCGCGATTAGTGGAGAGATGAAGACTATAGTAGCATTATATGTTGTGGCGCAGAGAGTCGGGGACCCAGGCTTAAGGACATACCAATTGTGTATTAGTTTCCAATTATTTTTTCGAGGACTTACGTAGTTTACCGCCATCGAGAGAGGTTGACTTCATCATTGAGTTATTACCAGGCACCAGGCCTAATTCTATACTTCCGTATCGTATGGCTCCGCGAGAGTTAGATGAATTGAATACCCAACTTCAGGAATTGGGACTTAAGGGTTTCATTACACCTCTATGTCGCCATGGAGAACACCCAATCTTTTTGTGAAGAAGAAATGATGGCACCTCTAGACTATGTATCAACTATAAACAATTGAACAAGTACACAATCAAGAACAAGTATCCATTATTAAGTTGATGACTTATTTGATCACCGAGAGGAGCACAATCTTTTTTAAGATAGACTGAGATTATGGTATCATTAGCTTAGGATCGGGGAGGAAGACAAGTCCAAGACAATGTTCTCGCATACGCTATGGACAATATCGGTTCACGGTCATGCCATTTGGGTGACCAATACTCCTATAGTGTTCATGGATTTGATGCACCGAGTGTTCAGCCATTTTTGGATCGCTTTATGATAGTTTTCATCGATGAAATCTTGATATAATCTTGGACATGTAAGGATCACGAGCAAGCACTCGAGAAAGATAGTACATAATTTAAGAGAACACACGCTATTCGCCAAGTTCGGTAAGTGAGAGTTTTGGGTTTCGAAGTTAAATTTTAGGGCACCTTGTTTGAGTAAGAGGGATTGTGGTGGATTAGCCAAGATTCGAGCTATACGGATTGGTCGACACCAACATTAGTGACAAATATTAGGAGCTTTTGCGGCTTGGCAAGGTGCTAGCACGATTTGTGAAGGATATCTTGAAAATCGCTTCACCAATTACTAGATTGACACAAAAGGACGTTGTGTTTCAATGGACGAAGGCTGTGAGTAGGCTTTTGATGAGTTGAAAAGATTATTCACTACTATGCCGTATTGGTATTGCTAGAGGCCGGACATGGATATCTAGAATATACGATGCTTCTCATGTGGGTATAGACTGTGTTTTGATGCGGGGCGGTGGAGCCGTAGCATACGCCTCTAGGCAGTGAAGGTTCATGAGATGAACTATCGCACATATGATCCGAGTTGGCGGTGATCGTGTTTGCACTTGAAGGTGTGGAGACACAACTTGTATGGAGAGAAATTAATACTCTTTACTCGACCATAAGAGTTTGAAATATCTTTTCACATAGAAGGAGTTGAATATGAGATAGTGCAAATGATTACAATTCTTAAAGGACTACGACTTTTCCTTGGAGTGCCATCCGAGAAAAGCGAATGAAGTTGTAGAAGCACCGAGTAAGTGATCGGCAAGAGATGCTTTGAGATTGTCGGTTGTCACATGATGCATGAATTTGGCTTACTCGAGGCGGCCCAGACGGTGAGTTGGTTAGATACTCCCACCGATACTCGATTCCGATTTGTGCGCGAGATGAGATTATAGACAATTTCCACACAGAGAGTATCTAAGGGTTAAAGAGCGATAGATCATACTTAAGATTCAGAGTAAGTTAGCATAGAGTATAGCGAACACAAATTGGACAGAGACTTCGGATCGGTGTCTAAGGTTCGAGGCGAGATAATGGATACCCGAGGTACCGGAGCTTAGAGATGAGATTCTTCAGGATTCACACCATTCCCGTTTCACCGTTCATCTAGGCAGGACCAAGATATACCACAATATGCAAAGACACTTCTGGTGGCCTGGGATGAAGGCGGACATATCTGAGTTCATTGAGAACTGTGGTATTTGTCGCATTTGAAGGCCGAGCATCGTAGACTGAAGAGTTGTTACAACCGCTTCCCATTCCACGATAGAAGTGAGAAGACATCTCTATGGACTTTATTAGAGGACTACCCGAACTTCCAGGATGTAAGATTCAATACGGGTTATAGTTGACAGATGACTAAGTCTGCTCATTTTCTACAAGTTGTTTCATACTACACGTTTGATCGAGTTGAGTGTACTGTTTGAGATAGAGATTATTAGGCTATATAGGGTATCGTTGATGATCACAACAGAGACATAGATGTTACGTATGCATCCCGAGATGTGGTAGAGTATGCGGGAGCGATATGGTACGCGCCTACGCTTTTAGTACAACATTTCATCCTTAGGGATTGACAGTAGACGATAGACTAATTTAGGTCCTTGAGGACATGCTTCGGCCTGCGTATTAGAGTTTGGCGGATCTTGGGAGGAGTATCTATCATCGTATGAGTTTACATACAACAATAGTTATCGAGCCAATATTGAGATGACACCTTTCGAGGCTTTATATGGTAGACCGTGTCACTCGCCATTGTGTTGGGCCGAGCCGGAAGATCGGGATATTATGGGGCTTGAGATTGTTGTTGATCACACGGAGAAGATCAAGTTGATTCATCAGAGACTCAAGGGAGCTCAAGAGAGACATAAAAAGTATGCAGACAAGTATCGCGATGATCTCACGTACGTCGAGGGAGCCTATGTCTATCTCAAGGTTTCCCCTCGGAAGGGTCTTCAAAGATTTGGTGTGAAAGGCAAGTTAGCACCGAGATTCATTAGGCCTTTCGGATTAGGAAACAGGTCAGGAAAGTCACTTACGAACTTGAGCCCTCTCGCTTATGTCGGGATCCATCCGTCTTTCACATATCGATGCTTCGACTAGCAAAGTCGAAGCGGGAATATGACGATACGCGCCAAATGCGTCAATAAAATAAAGTTCCTAAACCAACTATTTTGTAGAATAGTGGTAAAGGGTTGATCCCATAGAAATTGGTAGTCTTTCTAAGGTTAAAAAAATAAATAGAAAAAATCGAGGGTTTTAATTAAAATTATTTAACTAACTAATCCAAATAAACTAAATATATAAAATAATGAAAACAACTTTCAATGGTCTCAAGAAAACTCATAAGTCTACAGTTCTACAAATCGAATTAAGATTCAATGACATATTATGGTCCTCATTCTTTCCCTAAAATTATTAATTTAAACTCTCCTAGATTAGCTATAGAAAATCGACATCCGCCGTAAATTTCTAATTCCTCTAATCTCCATAGCTAAGATGTCTGCCACTAACTACTTCCCTAATTAATGCATAACCCTAGACATCCGCCAATCGGGTTTAACACACTAACCGCAATAATAAGGATCCGTGGGAATATTAATCCTAAATAACCCAATCACGTCCGCTTCCGATTTAACCTAGATTCAATCTGTTGCACACTCAAGAACTAAAAGGTTTTTACGGCAAACGGGTGAATGTTCGTTACTTTATCGGTCTAAAAGTACAATTACGGATACAATTGGTCTAATAAACTATAAATTGTCCACCTAAAGGCATGCACCGGCCATATACATACCCTAGATCTAAACCATATTCATTAAAATCAACAACAATGAAATAAGAGAAATTAAATTAAATTAAATAATAAAAATCATAGATCTCACAAGTTATGCCATGAATCAAGAGTCCGGACTTGTTTCCCTTCGACCTAGGCAAGGATTTGATTTAGCCGACATTGTCGTCGAGTTCCTGGTGACTGTCGCCTCTCAAAAATTTAAAAGTCGATTCTTCAATAGTACCCTAAGTTCCTAATATAAAAAAACTACTAAAAATTGGTCACGGGAGGTGAGAGAAACGGGGTCGTAACACGTGCACCAAAGAGGATTCGAGGACCTGCTGGACATTCAATTTAGAAGTCGGGACACGTGTCGTTTGCCCATTTGTGGAGTTTCTTTTGAGGCGCCGATGTGGTAATTCGGATTGGCCGGTGGTAGGCTGGAGTGACGTGTTGGGGCACGGAGGACACGACATGTGTCACGCTAGAACACCGGTTATGGAATCGCACAAATCATGTAAAAATGTTGGCATCTTTGCATAACCACATCTCGAGGGAAATGAATGGTCTGCTTTGAGACAAATCGAGAATTGTTGGGACGTGGTATATTGGTCGAGCGACGTGGCATCGTCTCATTTGCAAAAATCGATGGTGAGATGCGTGGACGAGTAGGACTCGACACGCGGCGATCGGATGAGGGAAAATGATGGTTTCGAAGACGAAATTTGGACATGCTTTGGAAGACACGTGGACAAGCTGGTCCAATGAAAACACGACACACAGCGCTTCGGTCACTACTCCACCAATCGTGCGGTACGTAACTCGAGGCAAATCTTCGGCACCTCATCATTGCATGTAAATACTTTGTTTTGAGTATTTTTCTCGCCCAAATTCAACCGCACACTCCGTTTCACTTGAAAATGACCAATAAATATAATTAAATATATATTTTAGAAATTTTCTATATTAAATACATTAAAATAAACTACTAAAAACATATAAATACCAACTTATCAATGACTGATAATTGACTTGAGTCGATCGACCTAAATGAGGATATTTCATATGAGGACCACTGTGCGGTTCTGGATCGATTGGTACAGGACTTGAGAAGCAAGTCTTTCCCGAAAGTGCTTATCAAGTGGAAGTTTCACGATAATACGGAACTCACTTAGGAGTGGGAAGACTATATGCGAGATAAGCTTTTGTACATATTCGAGTCGGGTATAAGTCCTAGTTTAAATTTTAATTTCGAGGACGAAATTTCAATTAGTTATGAAGAATTGTAACGGCCCAAAATTCCTAATCGTGTTTAATTCCTTAAACAGGGATCAACGATCCGTTCCGTGAGACCCACACCATGATACACACGCATACCGAGGCATGTTGTCAAGGTATATTTTATATTTGTTGTGATGTTTTCTTAATGTAATGTATTTGTGTAGACTATTTAAGTCATTTTACCCATTCCTAGGTGTCGACGTAAGCGGGGACACGCCTCGAGATGTGTGGAGTCGTGGGACCAGGTAGAGTGACATAGTGAGTCTTTTATTTAAAACGAATGAATTAATGAAACCAGCTTAATTGTTTCCATAAGTCTAAGGTGGTTAATTTTATCAATTTAAATAGTATAAGTTGTAGCTACAACAAAATGAAAATGGACAACTATTGATCTTGTCTCGAAATACGTATCACAACCTACAAAATGACATTTGAGTGATGAAATTTTGTTAACTAGTATGAATTAGTGGAGTGGGATTCAATATGAACCATCAGATGAGTTAGTAGGACTCATTTTGAACCATTAGATCAATTTAGGAGATGACCAAAGACACTTAATGGAGTAAAAACTATAAAAGGCACACTTAGTGCATTATTCTCACAATGCATGCTTTCTAAACAAGAAAGAAAATCAGTGCTATAAAGTGAAGTTCTGAGATTTGAGAGTTTGGGAGGACCAAATTGAAGGAAACTCAACCTAGGAATCCAAGCCAACAAAGTAAAGTAAGTGTTCTAACTTCTTATACCTTCAATTCATGTAATTGAGTCATGAATCATGAGTTTTTGTTTAAAATCAAAAATGAAGTTTTAATCACTGGCTTTATGGTAATTTTAGTGTTCAAATCTTCATTTTCATGTTTCTAAATGCTCACAAACAATGATTGTTGAATTGGGAATTTTTGGTAAATTTAGGGGTTTTCAAATGAAACATAAATTCTGAATTTTGGGTTACAAAATGACTTTGTTTTTTTCTTTAATCAAATGCCGATTTGAATTCCTTATTTTGTTCTAATAATCCAGCTCTATACAATTTTGAAAATTGGATTTGTTTTCATCAAGTTGTGGATTTTTCAATTTGCATGATGTTCATGAGATGTTAGAATAAATGCATTTTTAATTTGATGAATTGAATGAAATATAGAGGTGTATGGTGCATGTTGTTGATTTGAGGTTTGTTACGGACCCTTAGCGGAGGAGAGTGAGGGATCCAAGGTGTTGGAGAATGCTCAGACGTCTAAGAAACCATAATTCTCGCACTTGCGAATGCGGGTTCTCAGTAACGTCTAGTGCGCTATGCCGTCTGGGTAGCGCGGTAGACGTTCTTGGCAGCTAAGTGTTCTTTGAAAAGAATAACACTAATGAGCAAGAGGTTTCCACCTAGCGCTCTAAATTTATCTAGCGCGCTAGGTAGGTTTCCTTAGCGCGCTACGAGGCTCTAGATATAAATTTTTAAATTTTTTAAAACTCATTAAAACTATGTAAACCAGTTCAAAACCCAAACCTAGCAACTCTAACCTACTCTAAAACATATCAAACAACTCCAGGAACCTTAGGGGAGGTCTTGAGAGTTCAAGAACGTATTTTGGGGTGTCGGGAGGCCGATAAGCTAGGATAAGCTTTTTGATTTGTAAGTAAAGCCGTGAGAATTCTCTATTTCATTTCATTGACTCTTATTGATTTATAGTCTATTTGTAGACATTGCTAGTTGTGATCTTACATCATGTTGTTCTTGTTTCTATTCATTATTGAATATTGTTAACATGATGCTTTGTGAAATATATAATTGATTCAAATTTATAAGCTTGATGATATTTTTGACATATAGTTGATCAAAAACATGCTATTAGGATAAGTTGTAATGGATTAGACTTGTGCTCTACTTCCTTGGGCTTTGTAGCTTAACTAGTCTTGAAATCCTAGAGTCTTAGAACTATTGATCCTTGTAAATTAAAGTAGGGATTATCTAGTGTCTATTGCACAAGAAATGCGTGGTTCACGGGGACTTCGATCTACTGGGGGGTCCAAAGACTCACCACTACACTTGTGAGACACACGGGGTATGGGCTTCGGGTTTGTCGCCAAGAATGAGATAGGTGATTTATACGCGTAGAGCACAACTCCACCATTTGATTATTGAGAGAATTGATGAAATATGTAGAGAACGACCCCATATAGTAGTGGAAAAGGCTAGGTGATAGTTCTCATCGCCGATCGGACGTGGATCATTTCGACTTAGCTTTGTGTCGGTCTATACATTTTTAATCTGCGACATTTACTTGCTTTACTTGATTTAACAACTTTTATGCTAATTTATACTTTTAAATACCTTTATTTCATTTTGGAAATGTAGTACATAATTCTTCGATTATAGTTAAATATCACTATACTCACCGTCTAGTTTGTGATGGTGGGTGTAGGTTTATCGAGCAATAGCGATTGTGGGAAAGAGAAGATCGACCACTTTCCTTGAGCATTTTGGCGACTCTCCTATCTCATTTTGTGTATGACTCGACTTTTGTTCTATTACGATGCTTTTGTCTTTCCAGGTACATTTTGGGTAATATATTAGGTTGAGCATATAGTTCCCCGACTTGAGACTTGGTTATCACACCGTGTTATTATCCTTTTGATATTTATATGCATGTTATGATGTTTCCTGGTTTCCACACTATAGATTTTTAAATAATAATTGCTTCGCATAACTTGAAAAATTTATGTGATAATATTTAAATGACAAAATGTTTTAATTAACTATGAAATCTAATGATATCATGACATATGTATTACCTATCCCGAACGCATGCATCGAGGAGTATAGGAAAGAAAGGCCGACTAATACGTAGTTAAGTCTTACGCGCTCGGATTAGGGCTTAATTATAGCATTAGGTGGGGTGGTGCTCTGTTTAGAAGAATGGGTCATCACGCTTTGCTTTTTTCCTATTTTTTATCCATTTCTTCATTTTTCCTAATTAGATCCCGAAATCAAAAAAATAAGAGAATACTCAGTGTAATATCATCATTTATATATAAAATTAACCTAAATTACACTATAAAACAAGTCTAATTATTGACTTTTTAAATACCCCAAACTCGGTTTTTGTTGTCTTGAGCAAATGAACACTATCAATTATATTATGTTTTTATTCTTTATATCATGATTTTAATCTAATTCACTTTAACTTTAAATAATAGAAGTTATAAATAGACGTGATCTTCAAATAGAAGCGTATTACCCCTCAAGTAAATAGATGTTATGATAGAATAAAATGATTTTAAAAAAAATGAACCATCCATTAATGATAACTCAACCACCCAATGCAATAACCCTTAGAACTTAAAGTTCAATTAATACTAAAGCCATTACACAATATATGTTTTCTCAATCTCCACCGACAAACATCAAGCTTACGATGACTAGTGTAGAATCTCAAAACACAAACCTTAAATTAATCTTAATTTTAGAAAATACTTTATAAATAATACCACAATCAAAATTAATAGGAATTTTTCCAAGATACCAATGAATATATTGTTTGAAACATGTTAGACAAAGAAATACTTCACTCAACCCTAGTTTCAAGCACTCAAGCTAAATCTTTTCTTTGAAGAATTTAAGAACATATGCCTTTTTCATCTCTCATTTTTTCTACTTCATCTTAATTATTATTTTTATACATTTTTTCATTTAACTTTTGAGTCCTTGCTCCATTTCCTATGGACATTCTCACGTTTTTTCCATTATAAATTCCTTGCTCCATTTTTTATGGAATCTATAAGACTCTCTATATATTTGTAAACTCTTGTTAGCACTTCTCACTTGTCCACTAAAATTGAAGAAAGTATTCTTTCTAACTTGTAGAAATTCATTGGTTTCTAACCCATTTCTTCTTTTAATTGTGGCATAATAATTTTCTATATATATACTATATTAATGATTAATAAATAGCCTTTGTCTCACAAGATTCTTAGAATCTATCTTGTTCATCTTGCACTATTGTTTTGATCTTCTACCCATTCTCATGACTAACAGTAATGAAGTACATACATCAATTAGTAAAGTTAATCAAAAAGGCATAAAAATTGATTCCTTCTATCATAGAATTCACTTGGGTACTAAAATATCACTTCCATTAAAAATCTATTATATATTCCTTATATTATATTCCTAACTAAAAATAAAGTAAAATGAAATTCATACTTACTTGAATTCAGAAGAAATTTGAAAAAATTTCATCAACTCACTTGAATATTGGATCAAAAGTTTGAACTTTACATCAATTCTGAAATTATCTTCTACATTTCTCTTCTTTCTTTGCTTTCTTTGCTATCGTTGTCATACTTCACCTAAAATACCCTCAAACTCATTCCAAACCTTGTCCTCAAGGTTAAAAAGTTTAGTTGGGTTTCCAAAAAAACAAATATACCCCGTAAAGTATAAATGAATTGATATAATCATAAATTGGATAATCAATATATAAATAAACTCAATATATAAATCTCATCAAACATAGTGTATTAAAAATAATATGAATAAGCATCACCAATGAATCAAATGTAGTAGCATCATCACCATAACATAATATCACATGTAGTAATATAGTATCAAATGTATCAAATCACCAAGCATAGATCAAAGATAGTATATCACCACTACATATCACATAATATCATCACCAAAGTTAAATGCAAGACCTCACACATCATCACTTAGAGACAAAAAGGAGTTAAAATAGAGTAAAGAAATCAATGTCATCGACCAAGTTGCATCATCATCATCATCCTCCACTGGATCAATAATCTCGGATGGTAACACGCAATGGGATCATAGAGGTTGTAATCTTGACCTAGTGATAATTGATCATCAAAAATATGATTAATCGATAGCCTCATTTGTGTAGATGGTACAAGAACTTTTGCGCCTCCTCATCTTCTATGTCTTCTTGACATCTTCCTCTCTTTCCTGTGAATGCTCATCGCTAAGATCCTCTATTTATCGAACACCAGTTCTTGATTCCTCGAGTTTTCACTTGATTGCACAAAATTGAACCCATAAAGGCCAACTATGACTCCTCCATGTAAAGTCTAGCGAAGTCCGTAGCAGGTTGCTCCACATTCGGATCGTTTCTTACTCTCGACATTTCTTCTAAAACTTTCCTTATTTCATCTCCAATCTTTCTTTTTCTCCGTCTCTCTCCGGCTATCTCGGCCTTCTCCCTCCCGTCTTCCGAGTCTTCACATCCATCAATTTTTCAACTCTTTATTACATCTTTTGTGATAGTTTTCTTCGATAAAACATCGATCTCAATTCCTACTATATTTACTTGATCTTCTCTACAAAAAGCCGTGATCATCAAAGGAAATGGTAATCTTTCATTCTTCTTCATTGTGATGACACTCCTTATCAATTCATAAATAATCTTGCCAACTTTTAAATATCCCAATCCCTTCACAATGCGGTAAAGTAAAGCGACTTTGTAGTTTACGATCTTGTAATATTACAAACTTGGGTGTAAGTTAGCGTTGATAAAATAACACCATAATTTTGTGATTTTCCTAAAAAAATTGGTAGGGATGTTCTTTCGGTACCTTTCCGAGTCTAAAATGAATCCCTCACTATGGATTGCCTCGATCCTACCTAATTTCTTCAAGTAGGGTAATGGAATTTAATCGAATATTCAGGCTTTAGGTATTCATCTTTTTCTTTTTGGTGAAGTTCGATAAGCCAAAATAATGATTTATTCTCACAAGTAGAATAATCCACTATTCTTCCTCTAACTCGTGGCTTTGTCTTGCTTGTCACTTCCATAAGCATTCACATAAAACTCTCTCACTAAAATGTCGCATCCCTTCTCACTATGAAACTTATCAAGGTAAAAATGATAATAGTCCCTAGTCAATAATTTTTAGTTTCTCACATCAATGATATATATGATCCTAGGCCTATATTTCAACTCATTCTTCACATCGAATCTGATAAGTGTATAATTTGATATTATAATATATAGTGTTTAGTGTGATCTTAAATCATAAATTTCTATATAGTGGTAACAATCTCTCATTTATGTGATTTATACCTGTTAGGACTTAAAATTAAGAATTAATGCAAATATTAGAAGAATCGGTCATGGTGATGAAAGGATAGAAGAAAACAAAATTCTAAGCCTTTGCTCCAGTTGTATTTCTAGGAAGTGGCATGGATTTCAAGGTTCATGGCCTCATTTTCATGTCTCACACAAGAAAGTAGTGATCCAAGCCATGGCTCAGGGTTGTATTTCTAGGTTGTGGCTCATATTTTATGAATTCCAGGCCACGACCTCACTCATGGCACCACTCGCGGCCCGACTCGCGACACTGGAATTGAAGACCAACTTTTTAGTCCAAATTTTTAGGAACTTCATTTTGGAATAGATTTTTTATGTTTTATATTAATAGAAACTCGGGAAATCATTGTTCCCAACCTTTATTTACGAAAGAACTTGAAGACTTTGAGGTTTTCCATCATGTCCAAATTAATCTCAACAATCTAAACTAGAGGTGGATCAAACAACTCTTTTACCGTTAAACTTATGTGAGACCTAATTTAATTTAAATTAATTGCTTTCTATGGGTATTTTATTCTTTTTGTTATTGATTGATTAATTAAGGTTAGCTCTTGATTTAAACCTTGATATTATCGCTAGTGAGTCGTATGCATCCGTCTTTATACAATAAGACCATACAAGTGACAGCTTAACCATACCAATTGATATGCCAATTTTTGGACCATCAAATACCTTAGGGATCTAGGCTAAATTAGACACACTATTGGTCCAGTTGTCTAGGTGTAGTGCATTCACCAAACCCATTGCAACCATCGTGTTAAACCCAACTCACTTGAGTCTAGGGTTATATGTTTGGCTAAAGAAGTAGTAATTTTTTTACCTTGACTATCAAGAACAGGGAAGAATGAGGACCCGTGTATGTTACGGTCTATAGCTACTCTAAATTACCTTTAAATTGCATGCTTTATATAGATCGACGACCATAGGTTTAATTATGCCAATTAAGGAAATTTGTGACACCGAGGGATTAGGTTACGCTTTTGATTGATTTCTTTGCAAAATATTTTTATTCCTTGTTTATTGGTGAACTCTTGAAAAAACCTTTTCAAATCCCCCGATTTACTTTGTTGTTAATTCATTTAAGTTAGAAACCTTGGTCTTCGTGGATCGACCCCATTCTTGCCAACTGCTTTGCGAGTTTTGTGGTATTTGGTAATCTCAATGGGATTATATATTTTGACGTATTTGACAAGTGTCAAATTTTGGCACCGTTGCTTGGAGGTTTTTTGGTTTATTTTATTCAATTGTTTATTTATTTATTTTGTCTATCTAGTCCCTTGTTCTTAACATGTTTGTAGGTAGCCTCATAATAGCCTCCTACTCCCTCAACTATGATCGATTTGAAGACTCATACTATCACAATGTGATTGGGGTAGGTATGTCACATAATGGACATCAATTATCTAAAAGACATTCTTTTGTGCAACATGTCAAGGTTTGTGAAATTTGTGAGGATTATTCTCATCCCATATATGCTTGTCCTTACTATCTAAAGTATGAGAAGCATCACTATTCTAGCTACCATTTCCACAACTGCAGACTTCTTTAAGCTCAATCCAAGTTCACATATTCCTCAACATGAAGAGAGGTCTATACGGGACATGATGAATGATTTGATCTTTAGCCAAGAACTACCTTTTCAACAAGTTGATCAACAAAGTGTCATGAAGAGAACCAACAATTTCAACAAAACACCTATTTGGAAGATATGATAAAACAATTAATAGTTTGTCAAGAACACATACTTGAAGAGTTTCGAGATATTTCAAATGTGAATCCAGGTTTGCAAAATCGGGAAACTCAACTTAGTCAAATGAATAACACACTTCCAAATTTGATTGACGAGAAAGAGTTGTGTAGTACATAACCCATTTTTTATCCGAGGAGAATGCGAGTGTTGCTACATTGAAAAGTGTTGAGGTGCATGAGGTTACACAAGTTGAGGATTATCGGAGCGAAACAATAGAGGAATGTGAAGTCTCTCTAATCGAGCCAAACATTATCATTTGACAAAATAAAGAGGAGGAAAATGAGATAAAAGTGAAGTCATTTCGAAAAGGTCGGAGGAGTCGCAAAATAGAGCAAGGAAGACCAACATCTCGGTGTTGGTGAAACCACCTACCTACCCATACATATTTGTTGAATCGTATAAGGGGTGGAAGTAAAGGAGCGTTCACAGATTTTCGCACCGCTAACACCTTTGTGTTGGATGATCATGATGCCATAGAATCTTTTGTGTTAGAGGTCTCAAATGATCTCCCAAGACTAAAGGAGGGCGTGCATGTTTCATTGCCAAAATCTATAGATGCACCATTTGTTGTTGATATCTCAAAAGGAAAGGGCATCGCGTGATAAATGACTCCATGTCTAACCAAAGACTTAAGAAAAACGCTTATTGTAGGCAACCCAACTTTATTTCTTTTACTTCTAGCATTTATTTTAGTTTTAGTTTAGCTATAAGTTTTTTTTATATATGTTTAATAAAAACCTTAACTTGGTTTCTTGGATTTTCGCAGGTGCTATGAATGTTTGATGAGCACCGAGGCACTAAAGCACCTCGAGTTCCGCTAAGTTTGACTTTGGATAACGTTACTTAGAATAATTTGAGCATTTTTAGAGAGTTAACATATTATTAATATTTTTGGTGCTTTGAGACTTGGTGGGACATAAACCAACTTAATTCATCGCATTAGTGGCGGGTGTATGAGTAGACCCAAAACCCTAGACTTCATTCTCGCCATCTTGTTGATTTCACCCTTAGTTGAAAGACTTCGGGCTTACAAGATTTGGTGGAGATTATTTAAATTAACTCATTTGCTTATTAGTTCTTACTATTATTATGATGATTTTTTATTGTGTCCTTAGTCACCTAGAAATGAGAGACTTTTCTTATCTTATGATATAATTTGTAAGATTAGGTTCAACTTCACACTTAGCGATACAATGGCATGTTATTTCCTACTTACTCACTTTTATGTTCACTTTATCTCTATTCCACTTTCTCTTTCAACCGCTTTCTATTTTTGTTCTTATCGACTTCCTACTTGTACCGAACCTTGAGGACAAGGTTTTAGAACAATCACTTATTTTTTCCACATTTCTATCTACTTCCATTATTTTTGTTCATGCACCATCTTGTTATAACATGCTATATATTCTTTTATTTATGTCCATGGCACGTTTTGTGACTACATGTGTGTTCATACATACTCTAGTTCACGGTTAGGACCATCTACTTGAGTTTAGAGTCGCCCGAAACCTTGTTAAGTGCCTTTGGTTGTGGATGAATTACTTAAGCCACTTATGAGACTTGGAATTTGTTGAAAAATAGGAGAAACACTTAATCTAGAGTGTTGTTCGACATTGTTGAGATTGCATGTTTAGGGAGCTAGTACAAGGTCAAGACTTTGTATTAGATACCAAAGAGAGTAGGTGGTCATAACTGTGCAAGTGGAAAAGTCAGATTTCTAGGATATTAGAATGAGGGTGTAACCCGCTCGAGGCGAGATTTCATGATTGAAACATTTTTTTGGGGGAGGAAGTAGGCCGTTCTTGGATTTAAGCCTTAGCCTTAAGCCTAACCATCATGTTACCGCTAGTTAACCCATTTGAGACAATTTAAACCTGATTTTCTTGATTACCTATCATTAAACCCCTAGCCATTAGCCTTATTTCCTTTTACCTAGTTGGAAAGTTTGGTCAACCGTAGCGAAAGTGAGCAAGATCAAGTTTTGGAGTGAAATGTACAAACCCCAAGTTCAGGGGTATTTTTGAGTGAAGTTAATTCCCACCGACTTCAAAGAAAAGAAATATGAATTAGGCTTTGAATTCAATGAAAAATTTATCATTTTAAGACAAAGAATTCAAAAAAATGAGCCAAATTGAAGAATCGGTGGTTGGAAAAATGATAGGAACACATTTTTATAGTGTTATGTTTATCCATGTAAACTCCTAGTGTGTGTTAGCTCTCGGTGCTTAAAGTGAGGTTGATTTGATCTTTTCCAACATTTACATTGACCTCTAGCATACTAACTACCCCATTACAACCTACTTTAAAAACTTATTGACCTCTAACTGTGCTAAATCTGCATTAGTGGAGAGTGTGGTTGCACTTCTCGCCTATGGTACCCTCTTCAGTGTTGAAGCACTAATTTTTTCAGAAATTGTTAACTTGTGTGGTTGAGTGTATAGGTCCAGAAAACCCTTAAGTATTGGACGGTCTTTGTCTTGACTGAGTCTAGTTCTTTGAAGTGTGATTTCTATTGATGTTTGGACTCCGTTTCTAGACAAATCTTAACTCCAAACCTCTTTGAGGGGATTGTTGATTCAGTGGCATTGGAACCAAGGAAACTCCGCTAAACTTGGAATCGAGTATAGGGTGGGTCAGTTGTTGTTTAGCTAATAAAGTAATTAGGAGTCTAGTTTGTTCAGTAGTAGAGTGTGTTGTCATGCACTCCTTTGCTCGAGACGTGCAAAGTCTAAGTTTATGGGTGTTTGATAAGTGTATAATTAGACATTATAACATATAGTGTTTAGTGTGATTTTGAACCATAAATCTCTATTTAGCTGTAACAATCTCTCATTTGTGTGATTTACAGATGTTAAGACTCAAAATGAAGAATTGGTGCGAATATTAAAAGAATCGATCATAGTGATCAAGGGATAGAAGAAAATAGAATTCTAGATCGTGGCTCAAGTTGTATTTCTAGGTCGTAGCATGGATTCCAAGCTTCACGACCTCATTTTCATGTTTGTCACAAGAAAACAGTGATCCAGGTCGTGGCTCAAGTTGTATTTCTAGGTCGTGGCTCCTATTTCAAGAATTCCAGGCCACGGCCTCACCCACGGCCCCCTCCCGCGACCTGACCCGCGGCCTGAAATTGGAAACCCATTTTTTAGTCCGAATTTTTAGGAACTTCATTTTGGAATAAATTTTGTAGGTTTTATATAAATAGTAACTCGGGAAATCGTTGTTCCCAACCTTTGTTTACGAAAGAACATCAAGAATTTGAGATTTTTCATCAACATGTCCAGCTAATCTCATCAATCTATATCGCAGGTGGATCAAACAACTCTTTTACCATCAAACTTATGTGAGATCTAATTTAATTCGATTTAATTACTTTTCATTGGTGTTTTATTCTCTTTGCTATTGCTTGATTGATTATAGTTAAGCTTAGATTTAAACCTTGATTATATTGCTAGTAAGTCTTACGCATTCGTCCTTATGCAATAAGACCACATAAGTGGCAATTGACCATACCAATTGATTCACCTATTTTTGGACCAGTCAAATACCTTAGGGATCTACGCTAAATCGGACACACTAGTGATCTGATTGTTTACGTGTAGTGCCTTCACAAAGCTCATCGCGGTCATCATGTTAAATCCAATTTGCTTGAGTATATGGCTATACGTTTTTCAAGGGGAGTAGTCATTGTCGTAACTTGACTATCGATATTAGGAAGTACAAGGAACCGCGTATGTTACCGGGTCTATAGGTACTTTATAATACCTTTGAATTGCATGTTTCATATAGATCGACGACCATAGTGTTGATTGTGCCAATTGAGGAAGTTTGTGATACCAAGGGTTTAGGTTACTCTTCTTGATTGATTTCTTTACAAAGTAGTTTGATTCCCAGTTTTTGGTGAACTCTTTAAAACAATCTTTTCAAATCCCCTTATTTACTTTCTTGTTAGTTATCCTAAGTTACAAACCTTGGTCTTCGTAAATCGACTTCGTGCTTGCCAATGCTGTAGTTCTTGTGGTAATTTGTAATCTCTTCGGGATTATATATTTTGCGTATTCTTGTTGTACTTCCTCATCCTCATCCTCATATTCTTCCTCGAATTATAGCTAAACGATAAAGGTGGAGTAGACTCACTTTTTGGTCTAATCCTAGTTGTATTGAAAGAAATTCCCGTGGGTTTGATTGGGAAAACTTTGATTTATCCTTGGGTTTCTCTACTATCTTCCCTTTTCCTTTCTCCTCCCTCGAACTTATACTCCTTCCACTTCTAGCCATTTTAATAAATACAAGTAAAAAAATAAGCCTCAGTAAAATCATTTAAAACCAAATTGTCGTAAAAGTGTTCAATAAAATTCAACTTATCTATCTACTAAGGAGAAATTCATCGAAAAAAGTCATTCATAAATCGAGAGTTTGAAATTCATATGAAATTCATTGATAAAAACAATCGTTCATAAGTAATTCAAGTCATGCGATGGACAAACACAAAACCCCCAAACTCATTGGAGACTTAATCTCAAATTAGTTTGCGTATAAAATTCAATCCATTCGCCATATACTAAAAATAGTTGAAAAATTCGATATCAATAAACAACTTATCACACCATTCCCATACTAGTATTATAATTGAAAACATTCCATAACAAAATCGATTGAGACCAAAAATTTCAAAATTTAGGCTCTAACCTAAATAAAAATAACAAATCCATGAAAAAATGAAAATATAATTAATAAAAGTCTAGGGTTCTCATTGATTACCTTTTGAAAGTGAATCTTTCAAGATTGAAACTCTATAACTCCTCTAGAACACTCCTTCAAGCTCCAACTTCGAACTCCCTTGCTCAAGTCCTAGTTTGCTTTATAGTCTAAAAACCCGCCAAATTTTGAGTTGAACGTGTGAAGATTGAGGTGGGGATCACTTAAATACACTAAAATCTAGTTTTCGAAGGTTGAACTTAGTCGAATATTTGGTCTTTAAGTCGAAAAATTGAAATGGTTTGTGAGTGTGAAGTGAGTAAATGTGGCAATTTTGGGTTTTATTTTTAAAAACACGTATTCATTATCATCAAATCGGGGTTTAAATAGATTCGCTGGAAATCGCTGCCTAAATCGCTTGAAAATGAGCCTCGGTGGTTCCCTAACTAGTTCGGTGAAACCTAGTTATAAGTGCAAATCACATACAAATCGCCGACTTGAAATTACACTAAAAACTTTACGAATCGATACCGATTTTCTCATTCAATTCTAGTACAAATCGGAATCGGTAGGAAATCGCGGCTTATTTTAACTATTTTTTTCAATTTAAACGACTTTCCAATATATTTGTCACATATAAATCCAATTAAAAAGGTAGAATTATTCAAAATTATTAGAGTTTCACTATGATTTGTACTAAACAATAATTTCATTACTTTAAATAACCAATTAACATAAAACTTATGCATAAAGACAATATAATACGGAAAGACATTGGCTTCGATCAATACCCCTTATATGAAATTAATTTGGAATTAAACTCCTAAAATATCCCCATTATAAGAGTCAAAAGCCGAGAGAATATAAAAACAACTAACTAATCCTAATACTAAAACTGAGAGTAAAGATAGAGTATGGGTCGCCTCCCATAGAGAACTTTTGTTGACTATCGGTAGCTCGACCGAGCCACGTAGTTCTAAACTAGTTCTATAAACTTAAATGTAGGATTGACCACTCTATTGTCATTTTAGAAAGTGATTGCTTGGCCATACCCTAACAAAGTGATTATCTTGTTTAGAGTATCCATGACTGCTTCCGAAGTGGCTAAGAAAGGTCATCTTAAGATTAATGGAGGATCCTCATTGATGAAGTGTGGTATAACCAAAACGTGTGGGAATAATGTACTTGTCAATTTGAATTGGTACATTAGTAACCACTCCTTTTGGTTTCACTTAATATCCTTTTGGTTTCACTTAATAACCGTTTGGTAGATGGACTTTTTCATAAGCAAGTGCATCCAACTCTAGTTGAGTATGAAAAAAGAAATGAATTGGCATGTAGTTTGCTCTAGAACTCGTATCACAAATAGCTTTAAAATATCAAGCCCATTTAACTTTTATGTTTATGTATATATCTCTTGGATCATCGAGCTTGACAATTCCTAGATTCTTTGTTTTCTTCTTCTTATTCTTCATAACTTTAAACTCCTCCATTTTAAGATCATTCTCAACATTGTTCGGTTGCTTAACCCTCCATTCTTACTTTATTATGTTTTCATTTGAAGTATCTTTAACTCGCTAATTCTTTGTCATAACATTTTCGTCTTCCATTGTTCTTTTGCATTAATAACATACACTTCAGCTTTTTAATTATGATGATTTAATTCTAAAGATTCATTATCATTAGTTTGTTCATTATTAGATTCGTAGGAATTATCATAGACATCTTCATCATTAAAATAAAAAGTGATAATTCTGTTTTCAAATTCAATAGACATTGTTCCTTTAAAGATATCAAACTTTGGTTTACTAGAAGATGTCTTAGTGAAAGTAAATGACTTAGTTTTTCTAGCCGACTTCTATATCATGGAAATGGGAGACTCATTATCATCTAAATCTCTGCCTATACTTTTGGGAAGACCATTTTTTAGTAAACCATAATGTGACGACCCCAGTTTTCAGGCTGCCTTGCTACCTACCATGTCGCATTCCATGTCACCAAGCCCTACCATGTCATGGCCCACTTATCATTGAAGCCCCGCGACCTAACTGGTTGCTTACACTTTTCCATTTAACCCTAACTTAGCAAATTAATTTCTATATAAATATTAATGATTTCATTAGCAGTTGATCGATTTATCAAGTTATATTACAAATTTTACAGCGAAAGTCTTAAATTAAGTAAGTTATGCAGTATTTAACAATCCTAAAAAGTGAAAAACCCGGCAAAAGATACCATGTATATATCAAGGCGAGATAAGTATAACAAAAGTTCCATATACATGTAATTAGTGTTCTATGGTCCCCAAAACCCAACAAAAGTAAAATAAATACATACTGATATCACACACGAGCTGGCTCCACAATCTCAAAGGTAGTCGCCCAGTACCTCCTTGCCCTTGCCCTTGCTCATCGAAGGATCGGCACTTAGTCACCCAACAATTACAGTGATGAGTCCAGTTAGTAAGATCCTAAGAGAAGTCTACACAATATTCATGAAATAAAACTAATAAACTACGAAACATGCAAATATAACACCTGACAACAATACCTCATAAACCCATAAATATAGGCAGCACATGACAAGCAAAAGCAGTAGTGTGAAATGAAGAAACATCATATACCCACTAAAATAGTTCAGAAATGATGCATTAATCAGTAAACATCCATATAATCATGAGAAAACCCTGACCTACACCAGCCAGTAATCGATAAATCGAATAGGAACCACGTATATACTTATAGGCTTAAAGTGACTAAACCCCAACTTCAGTAAATGGCATGGTCCGTTCCCGACGCTGTTACACATCAAGACCACCCTAATCCCTCCTGATGGTCGTAGATATATTCTACTTCCATCGACACGGGTGATTTAGCCACAACCAATATATACGCAAACCAAAATAGGAGTGAAAACCCCATGTGTGTCCACCAGCGAGTCACACATGTAATTCAATACCGATAAAATAAACTATGAATTATGTGAGGCGATCCAATGGGTTTACGCACCTCAATCCACGTTCCGATTTCCTCGGACCCTTGTATCCGACCCGACAACCTCCCCGACACGAGCTATGGTCCCATAAGTCCATGAAGTCCAATTTTACATATTAAAGTTGTTTACATGTGTTAAAGTATGTATGAAGTCGAAATTCCCCAAATCAGTCCTTAAATTCAATTTCAAACCATCCCTATTCACAACTCTTGACTTCTGACTCATTTTCGATATAGTTGATAACTTTATTTTTCAAAACTAATGTTTCTAAGTGGTTGTATTCTCTTTTAGCTTTCTAATGATAGGTAGAACATCGAAATCCGACTTAAAACGAAGGATATATGATCGTTTTACGAAAGTCCCTCAAATAGGGGAGCACGCTCCACGCTCGGGCAGTACTGCAGAAACGCAGTTCTGCATCCCCAAACCCCCACAAATCACCTCCAAATAGTTCCAAATCATACCATAACCTTAAAAATCGATTAATAATCATGAACCATCATAAAAATATAACCTATTTAAGTTGATTCAAATCAAAAGTTTGCATAAATTGACATAATTAACATGCATTCACTAGTTTTTTTCCCAATTTCACCAAAAACTCAATTTCATGCAAACCATTGTGAATTCTCATTTGAAACACTAATAAAACTTGTTATTCATCAATACATACTAAAAATTACCGACCTAATCTTCCAACATCAATTTACATCAACTTTCCATTAAAACACCAAATCTTGGACTCAATCGAAAATGTAGGAAATGGATAATACAATTAACTAAGTTTGGTCCTTCAAATTGACCTTTAGAGTGTTGAATTCTAGCATTCAATCCCTTCTCCAACTCTCGTTCTTCATTTCAGCAAGTTAGCCATTGAAATGGTTTGATTTGCATGTTTAGATCAACTTTTCTTATATATTAATGTGACATTAATTTCTAGTGATTGATCTTCATGGGTTTACGTATCCCGAGACTCATCTAATGGTCCATCTCTTGCCACTTAGCCCACTAACTCACCACTAAATCAAACCAAGTGACACCAATTTGTTACTCACATGGTTCCTAGATATGCCAATGTGTATCTCAAGGACAATCCTATAGTTTCCAATTATTTAATAAAACTATAGGCTTTGATTTATGTGATTTAATTACATAGCTTATGCCCATTATAATACATGTGGTTTATTCACTAAGGTTAACAAATTTGTGATTCCACTAACCCTCGACTACCCGCTCTCGATGCCCCACGTCTCGGCATGCATTTCAACGTATGCCACAAACTTATTGTTTTAATTTAATCAACTTAGCCTATGGTTACATAACCCATTTTAATTGATTAACTAGTCATCTTAAAGTGAATTAGTTGAGTTTCCTAGTGTACCCGTAGTTGGCCTACTCAATACCCGCATTTACACACATTTCGAGGTGAACACCCATCATACTAACTCGCCCGATAGAAATGCACACACATGTGATACACTACTAATGATTTTAAACACCACATATACGAAACAACCATTTACAAATAATATATTTCATCGGTTCTCGTATCCGAGTCAATCGAGTTATCCACGTAACGCCGAATTACGACCATTAATTTTCGAGATTAACGCTAATCCTAGTTTAATTAATTTAGGCCGTTTGCATTTCTTCCCAACTAGGAGAAGTTCGTCACCGAAATTTAAATCTCGATTAAATTCTTGTGCATCCAACCTATCCACGTGTGACTAAACCTCACACCTTAATAGTACCCTTCTACGATCCATTGAACATCCCACTACTCCCATCGTAGGGAACGTAGTGTTACCCCGAGACATAGGCACATGTTGCCGAGGTGGTCAAAATCGTTACTCTCTTTCCAACATCTCCGCAACCTATTCTCGCCCGATTTCCGTGTTCAAGTTTCCCTAATCCAGCTTACCTAACACCATTAATTGTAAACCTCTCCTATCATGTATCCCAACATAATAATCCTAAAAAACCTATCATACCATGACAATCCCATGCCATGCCATAACCTACCTTAGTTCACCATGACAATCCCATACTATGCCACGACCTACTCTTACTCACCATGACAATCCCATGCCATGCTATGACCTATGACAATCCCATGACATAAAACAATAATCTACCATGACACATCTATAATCTACTAACGTACGACCATGCATGCATAAACCTAAACTGTAATTATTAAGAATTTAAAATGACATACCCTGAATCCGCTGTTGGAACATCTCCCTACCTGGCTCAGTCACCACGTGCACCGGCTCTCAAGTCTGCAACGGTGTCACCACTGATGGAGTCACTAATCTCTTAGGACAATCCCTCTTGATGTGCCCCTCTTGCCCATACTGCTTACATGCAATCAAATAACCATGTCCTAACCTCCGCCCTGACCCCTGCGATCTCCAATCCCTGCCTCCCTGGTGTTGTACTGTCCTCGGCGGCGGCGGCGGTAATGCAGTACAATATAAACTTTAGCTACCCGATCATCATCCCTATGGTCTCGACAATACCGTGTATCATCTCTCGTCATCCCGATCTCTTAGTCTCTTCTGTCTAGAACTCGTCCGGTCCCCAGTACCTCAAACCCAATGAATACGCCTACCCTCTCTCTACATCAAGAAGGTCTCGTGGGCCAAAGCTCAATCGAATATCTCCCGCAGAGTATGAGATCTAGAGCCACTACCGCCTCAACAATCTTGTCATCAACCCATCGTGTGAAATAATATCTCTATAATCGCTCGGTCCTCATCCATATCCATAACAATCTGAAGTAGATACTTTGGAATCATTCCATACACTATATCGGTGTCTTGCTACCCCGTCTTAGGGTCAAAAACTCCTCCCTCAATCTCAATCTCACCTCCATGGGTATGCATTGATCATATAATAACTCTCTCGAACTCAGCCACATCGTCGACCATTGATGGGTATCCGTATATGTAGTCTACCTGACTGCGGCATGACCTCTCAAACATGCTCCAGATAGTCGCACTTGGACACTCTCATCATTCCTTATCAGCTTATGAAACCGCTGATGGGACACGATCCACTTCCCTGCAGCCTCAGGGTCACCGCCTCCATAGAAAAAGCCTGGCTATAACATTAGGAACTCCCTCAGCATTTTCGCTTCTGGAGCCAAGACGAATCCTGACGTAGTAGTAGTCGTCTGATCTGTAGTCGTGGGTGGAAGTGTAAGAGTCGACGTCTCTAGTGGAACAATAATAGCTATATCTCTCTCTGCCTGTGTCTCCATAGCTATTATCTCTAGTGGTGTCTGGGGAATAACCGGGGCAACGACTGTCCCCGTACGTGCTATAACTACTCTTGAGTCTCGGTGTACTGCAACCGTTTTGGCAAGTGCCATTAGTGCGGCGGTCTGATCCCACAGTAACAGTAGTTCCTCGACCATCTGAGTCTCATAAGCCGAAAGTCGATCCTCTACACTTGTCATAACAGGGGAATCCCTAGCTACATCGCTAGTCTGTCTAGTCTCATGAGGCACGGTAGACTGTCCGTCCATGATCTGCATCGAGAAGCGTGCTCCAAATCAACCTCGATATATATATGTATATCATATATATAACAAAATATAACACTTATATAAACCTATCTCTACCCATCTCAAATATGCTTCCCAACTAAGGTTCTAAGTCAAGATCATCGGATTTCCACATCTGAGGTTTATTTATTAAGTTTTATTTCTCTTTCCTTTAAATCTTCATCCTAAGCCCTATCGACCTTGCTCTAAAACCAACTGTAGCATTAGTATCAGGTTAAAGAACAATTACACTTCCTCCCACGGCTCGACCTCGCTCTCGATACCAAACTATGACGACCCTAATTTCCAGGCCACTTTGCTGCCCGCCATGTTGCATTCCACGTCACCAAGCCCCGTCACATCATGGCTTGCTTATCCTTGATGCCCCGCGACCTAACTGGTTGCTTACACTTTTCTATTTAACCCTAACTTAGCAAATTAATTTCTATAAAAATATTAATGACTTCATTAGCGAGTTGATCGATTTATCAAGTTATATTACAAATTTTACAATTGAAGTCTTAAATTAAGTAAGTTATGCAATATTTAACAATCCTAAGTAGTGGAAAACTCGGAAAAAGATACCAAGTATATATCGGGCAAGATAAGTATAACAAAAGTTCCATATACATGTAATTAGTGTTCTATGGTCCCCAAAACCCAGCAAAAGTAAAATAAATACATACAAATATCACACACGAGCTGGCTACACAATTTCAACGCAATAGTCGCCTAGTACCTCCTTGCCCTTACACTTGCTCGTCGAAGGATCTGCACTCAGTCACCCAACAATTATTGTGACGAGTCCAGTGAGTAAAATCCCAAGAGAAGTCTACATAGTATTCATGAAATAAAACTGATAAACTATGAAACATGCAAATATAACACCGGACAACAGTAAGTCATATTCCCATGAATGTAGGCAACACATGATAAGCGAAAGCGATAGTGTGAAATGAATAAACAACATATACTAATTAAACCAGTTAAAAAGCATTAATCGGTAAACATCCGTATAATCACGAGCTAGCGAACCCTGACTTCACACATGTAATTCTATACCGATAAAATAAACCATGAATTCTTTGAGGCATTCCAATGGGTTTACGCACTTCAATCCATGCTCCAACTTCCCCGAACTCTCGTATCCGATCCGACAAGCTCCCACACGAGCTACGGTCCTTTAAGTCACTGAAGTCCAATTTTACATATTTAAGTTTTTTACGAGTGTTAGGGTATGTATTCAGTCAAAATTCCTCAAATCAGTCCTTAAATTCAACTTCAAACCATCCCTATTCACAACCCCTTGACTTTCGACTCATTTTCGATATAGATGATAATTTTTTTTTCAAAACTAATACTTCTACGTGGTTTTACTCTCTTTTATCTTTTTAATGACAGGCAGAACGTAAAAATCTGACTTAACACGAGGGAGATATTGCTGTTTTATGAAAGTCACTCAATTTGGGGGCTGCCCAAGAGAGGGAGTGCACTCCCTTAAATGGGGGAGCGCGCTCCACGCTCGGGCAGAACTGCAGAAACGGAATTCTGCATCCCCAAATCACTACAAATCACCTCCAAATGGTCCCAAATCATACCATAACCTTAAAATTCTATTAATTATTACGAATCATCATAAAATATAACTTGTTTGAGTTGATTTAAATCAAAAGTTTGCATAAATTGACATAATTAACATGCATTCACTAGTATTTTTCCCAATTTCACCAAAAACTCAATTTCATGCAAACCATTGTAAATTCTCATTTGAAACACTAATAATACTTGTAATTCATTAATACACACTAAAAATCAGTGACCTAATCTTCCATAATCAATTTACATCAACTTTCCACTAAAGCACCAAATTCTGGACTCAATTGAAAGTGTAGGAGATGGAGAATATAATTACTTAAGTTTGATCCTTCAAATTGACCTCCAAAGTTTTGAATTCAAGCATTCAATCCCTTCTTCAACACTCCTTCTTCACTCCAAATAAGTTAGCCATTGAAATGGTTTGATTTGCATGTTTAGATCAACTTATATATTAATGCGACATTAACTTTTAGCAATTGATTTTCATGGGTTTACGTATTCCGAGACTCATCTAATGGTCCATCTCTACCTACTTAGCCCACTAACTTAAACCAAGTGACACCAATTTGTTACTCACATGGTTCCTATATGTGCCAATGTTTATCTCAAGGACAATCCTATAGTTTCCAATTAATTAACTAAACTATAGGCCTTGATTTATTTGACTTAATTACTTAGATTAGGCCCATTATAATACATGTGGTTTATTCACTAAAGTTGAAAAATTTGTGATTCCACTAACCCTCGACTACTCTGCACTGGATGCCCCACGTTTCGGCACGTATTTCAAGGTATGCCATAGCCTATTGTTTTAATTTAATCAACTTAGCCTTTGGTTACATTACCCATTTTAATTGATTAACTAGTCATCCTAACGTGAATTAGTCGAGTTTCCTAGTGTATCCGTAGTTCGCCTACTCAATATCCTCGTTGACACACCTTTCGAGGCGACCACCCATCACACTAACTCGCCCGATAGCAACATACACACATGCAGTGCAATACACTACTAATGATTTTAAATACCACATATACACAACCACCATTCACAAATAATATATTCCATCGATTCTCGTGTCTGAGTCAACCGAGTTATCTACGTAATGCTCGAATTACGACCGTTATTCCCTGAGATTAACACTAATCCTAGTTTAATTAATTTGGGCCGTTACACATAAGGTTTAACAAATGTGTAGTTAGCTAATGTAAGATTAATAGGTGTATTGGTCAATGAACCTATTTTCAATGACTCATATAGTTTAAGTGATATAACATTAATTGATGCGCTCCAAGATCACACATAGCAAAATCTATAGAAGAAATTCCTACTGTAATAGGAATTTCAAACATTCATTGATCATAACATTTCTCAAGTATTTTCTTTTTAATTAAAGCAGACACCTTTTGTCCTAAGTTTTCTTTAGATTCTTTCAAAAATTTATCCTTAGATTCATAGAATTTTTTCAAAAATTCATCATAATTAGAAAATTGCATATTTGATTCCATCAATAGATTATTGACTTCTATTTTCCTAAATACTTCAAGAATGTCTTCATTATTTTCTTCCTCCCTAGCATCAGCTAATCATTGTGGAACGGTAGAATACAAATACATATCTTCATTCAAATTATCAGAAATCTTATCATTTTCATCCTTATCAATTATTTTAGACTTTTTTAAAGATTTTTTATATGCTTCAACTCTAGCTAAATACCATGAGCATAACTTTTTAGAATAAGGCGTATATTTTAATTGTTCAGCCATCCATTCTCTAGTAGAAATGACATTAGCCATCATTTCTTCTTCTTCATCAATACTTTTATGTATTTTTTATTACTTTATTTAAGTATCTTTCCACTTATAGATGTATTTTTTTCATCACTGAACAAATCATTAACTTGTGCTTAGTTAGTAGGAACAACAGCAGCTTGAGTAGGTGCTTTAGCTTGATTAATCTGTGGAGTACTTATACTATTTATTTATAAATTCATTTGACTTAACTAATTTTTCAATTCATTAATATTAGTATCAGTCTTAATCTGATTTTGAGAAATCTGTATAAAGTTTTGATGAATTTGGTTCATAAAATTATGCAAGATTTGCTCTAAATTTGAATTTGTTGATAGAACATTTTGTATAGGTTGCTGATTAGACGCAGATAGCATTTGAGCTCCTGGTCTATAAGTACTATAATTTTGATTTTGAGGACTATAACTAAGATTTGGGGGTTGTTTTCAATGAAGTAAATATTGTTATTATATTGATTTCATGGACTAGAAAATTGGTTCATCATTGCTTTAACCTCTTCAGTATTCTTTTCATGTATAGTATGACATGCCTCCGTAGGATGTGTAACCTCATTAGATAATCCATAAGCTTTAACTTGATTAGGTCTATCTTTAATTAACAACTTAACCATATTAGTTGATTCATCAATTTGACCATCAAAAGTATTATTTCTTCTTTTATCAACTTCATAAGGTTTCCTTCTTGACGATTCAATCTTTTCACCATATTGCTTAGATTGTTTAGCCATTTTATTAATTGCTTCCTTTGCTAAAAGTATGTGTTGTTTTAAATAAAGATCCACCACATACTTGTGTCTAATAACCTTTGTACAAAGTGATTGAGTTCTTCATAAAAATATTCTAATAAAGCTCTTTGAGTATATCCATATTGTGGACAAAAATAAATTAATTTTTGGAATCTATCCCAGAATTCATTAAAATCTCATCATCTTTCATCTTTGCAATTGTGATTTGCTTTCTATAGGAACTAGTTTTTCTAGCGAGGCTTGTATTCGTCTAGGAAAGCTTCTAACATTTCAGTTCATGTAGTTATTGAATCTTGGAGGAGATAGAACAACCAATCTTATGCTTGATCTTTCAACGCAAAATGAAAATCTTTAAGTTTGACTTGTACTAGGGTACCTTCCTTCGATTTTATCTCGTTAACCTTATGTTAATACTCCCTTATGAATTTGTGTGGGTCTTCATTGTTTTTACGACAAAGTTAAGGTACTAATAAATCCAGACTTATGTTCAAATTTAGGAAATCCATCGGGGTATGCTATGCACATAGACTCATATCTTTGTAACAATTTGATTTGCTTGTCTAAAAGTAAGTTCTCTATTATTATTGTTATTATTATTAATAATTCTATTAGCATTATTACTATTATTAATGACATTGTCATTATTATTGTTATTGTTATCCTCCATCCTATTAGCTAAATTATACATGAGTTTTTGTTATCTTAAACTTCAATGAAAAATTATATCTATTTCAGGATCAAACAGATGTAAAGATCTTGTAGAATTCGAATGACGAAGTGTGTAGACCATACAACGTCTAAAATCCTAAGAAATTATTTAAAAATCCCCAGCAATGGCACTAAAAATTGACAAGTGTCGAGCGTGCACAATAGTTTTCCGTATTTTTCTATTATTTGTAGTAGTGTAAAATGAGATATTGTCTCTACAGTGATTTTGCAAACTTCTAAGGAAACAGTTTTTTGTTTTGTTTTTCTTAATTTAGTTAATCTAATTAAACAGGAATTCAAATACTAAATAGCTAAAAACTATAACTACTAACTGTATTAACAAAACTAACTAAACTAATTCAAACAATTCAATACAACCTTAATTAAACGAAATTCAAATTTAATATAATATAAATATCTAAATAAACATGTAAACAAACCCTCACTAAATAATGTAATATACTTGGATTGCATTCAAACACTAGAATATAACATTACCTCGTAACCTAGTTATAATTATATCACATAGAATCTTAGAATCATTAAATTCTAATTCATAATAGGTTGATAGCCTTTAACAAATCATTGATTTTTATATATTCAATGGAAAATAGTCATATCCTTATCATTGTAAATCTACCTATTGGATAGAACGCAATAAAATAGATATATGATAGCATTAACACTCAATGAAAATCGTGTCTAATCTATACCAACTATTAATCAAAATAAGCCAATAAATAATTAACTTAGAACAAAATCTCCTAGATCATCTACTCAGGTAATTTGGCCCTATAGATTAATCCTAGTTACTACTTCCCTAATTGTTATCGATAATCATATACATAGATTTAGAAAATCGAATATCACAATACATATTTGCAATTATGCATACAATATTAATCCTCATTAGTTGTAATATGCAAAAACAACTTATTAAAACTGTGATTGTTGTGTATGAATAAATTTAAAATATTAAGTACATGATTCCTTAATTATAACTATATAGCAATCCAAAGTATATACATGTCTATGAGTCGTTTAGGTTAATAAACTACGCATTCATGCTGGAAATAAATAACGCAATAATATAATTGAAAGACATAATTAAATAAACACTTCTTATTGAAATAAACAAAGCTCCAATGTTGCTTCAAACATAAACTAAAAAAAAGCTAACTTACGGCTCTCACAAACTTGTTAAGAGAAAAGAGGGCTAATGGCTCTTTATTTCAAAGCCATAAGGTCCTATTTATAGTTTCCTAAGCTATAAAAATCATAAATAAACTCAAATTCTTCATAATAATCTAAATAACTTATCACTAACCTCGGCGATTTAGTAGGGAATCATATATTATTCACAAATCACCGAGTTAATCGCTGAAAATATATTTGTGCTCCATTGATTCATCTGCGATTCCTTTCTAAATCCTAACTTGTTGGCTAATCGATGGCTCTTTTCTATTGTCGATTTAGGCAACGATTCCTACGTAATCTCGTATCACTGATAAATTATTAGACTTTTTATTTAGTTGACTGTTTTGATTTTCTTCATCTTTTTCTTTCATTTCTTCATTTTTCCTACTTAAATCCTGAAATCATAAAAACAAGAGCATAACCAGTGTAATATCATCATTTAAACCAACCTAAATTGCACTATAAAACATGTCTAATTATTGACTTGTCATTGGTGGTGCAAAACGAGCTGTCATCATGGAAATAAAGTCAGCTAACTGTTGTATCTGAGATGAAACTCAGTCAGACAACCTCTAATAGTGTAATGACCCAGAATTTACTAATAGTAAATTACTCCCTATGAAAGTTATCAACCCGTGACATGGCTGAGAGTTGGTACACAATCCGAATATTCAGTGTGAGGATCGAATAGTATAATATTTTTGAGTGATGAATGCCTAGTATGATATATATGTATAGGCTACTAAGTCACTCCTACTTGTATATAGATATCGAGGCGTGAACGGAGACATGTCTCGAGATACGTGTCAGAGTGGAACTGTGGTAGAGAGTGATGTGGTGATATGTAATTTAAGTTAATGTAGCTTAATTAGTTAAATTAGATATTGCTATTGTTGTTTCACATTAAATGTAACCTAAGTTAGCAAATTAAGACCATAGCCATTTGATGCTCCTGGAGATACGTGCGGACACATCAAAAGACCAATTAAGTATGAAATTTGTGTTTGTAATATGGAGTTAGTGGAGAATTAGTGGAATTATGTCAAGATGTAGGCCATTAGATTAGTCTCGAGATACGTATATCCATCAAGATCAATGGCTATTAATCAACCTTATCCTATATATATTTATATATAACACATGAGATGAAACATGCGAATGGCTTCATTTATAACTTATGAGTGAAGTAAAGCTCTAGAGAGAAAAGATCAGCAAGTTATGGATAATTCTTTTGGATTTCTAGAAGAAGTTAAGCAAGGCAAGGAGGATCATCAACTAGGTAAACTACTCTACACAAAGTTTTAAAAAAATTATAAGTGTAGTTCAGTTTTGGTTTTTATATGATTTCAAAGGGTAAATGAAATGATTTTCGAAATTGGTTTACATATTTGGATTCTTTGCAAAAAAACCATTAAATTTGTTATAAAGAATTTTGGAATTCGGAGTTAACTTGACCAAGTTATGATTAATCAAAGTGTTAGAAGTGTTCTTGAGTTTTTATGAAAATGCAAGCATAATTTCATGAATTTAAAGATAAATATGGAGTGTTGGCTGTTCTTATGGTTTTGGTGATTGTTTTAAGTCTCTGAGGGTGAAGAACAGAGATCCCGAGGCCTTAGAGTTTCCATGTGGAGAGAAAACTCAGAATTCAAAGTACAGAATTCTGGGTTTTCCTGCACATGGGGCGCTAAGCGTGCTAGCTAGTGCGCTACACAAGCGCACTAATTAGTACGAGTAACGCTCTAATGATGTTACCAACGCGCTAGATAAAATACCCAGCGTGCTAGATAAAATACCCAACACACTAAGTGCTCTGGATAGCACACTGACTGCAATTTCCTAGCTTAAACTCAAACACCTTAAACATGCTTAACACTTTAACTAAGGGTCTAAACACATTCTAAAACATATCAAATGATATCAGGAGCCTAGGGAAGAGTCTGAAGGTTCGAGTACGAGTTTTAAGGTGTCGAGAGATCAGATTAGCGTAGGAGCTTTGCATGGTTTGTAAGTAAACTGATTGAGATATCTATTTACATTTATTTCCATTACGCTTCTAATTTACAGTTATTTTGGCTGATGTGCTATTGTACTCTAGATGTCATGACTTTGTTGTCCTCTCTCATTTCATGAGTTTGTTATCATGGCATTAGTTGGTGTTTAATTAGTATTTATTGACTCTTAATCATGTGTTATGTCATTCCTTGTTGTTAAGTGTGTAAATCAAGTAGAAAAACATGTTATTAGGTGAATGATCTGTGGTGTTATAGATCACATTCCTTGATTTCGTTTGAGCTATTCCGTTATGAATTCCTTTTATTACGTCATTTCTTGAGTTGTGAAAGTAGTTCTTGTATCTAAGACCATTATAGAGATGGGCCACAGCACACGAGGTCACTAGATTTTCAAGGATGTCGAGATCTCACCACTAGCTTGTGCAGCACACGGGGTATCAGACTCGGGGTTGTCGACAAGTGTTTATATATATATATATCTAAAAGGGCATTGTAATGATGTGAAGGCATCTAATAAATTGATTACTCCCTAAATAGTGGAACCGAGTTAATGTGATTTAATTTCATAGTCAATCAACCCTAGGTCATTACTACTTAGCCGAGTGTTAATTTCACAATGTTTAAATTAAGTATCTTTTAGCATGATTCTTGTTTCTGCTTTCTTTGCTATTATTATGCTTTCAGATGCTTTAATGAATATATTTGGAAATGTGGATAAATATCTCTCAGTGTTACTTTCTACATTATTGTACTCACCGTCTTTTTTATAATGGTGGGTGCAAATACTTCAAGTAGCATACCAGGGAAGAAGAATATTGACGATTAGTTTTAAGTCGTCGGCGGATAGTTCCTACTACTTTTGTATGCGATCATTTTTTGTATCTCTTACTTATATTTTTTGTATATGGTTGTATATTGGTATGATAGACTAGACTTCCCGACTATTTCATGTATTACTTTGGTGGGCTTTATATGAACAATTATTTACCTAGTTTCCATAATAGGGGTTTTTATAAATGCTTCCGCTAATTTTACTAAGTCTTCCACCGAAAATTAAGGTAGTGATAAAGATCTCTTAATTAAATTTGAATATCATAATCATATTGAAATGAATCTTAACTTAGTTATACGTGTGTAACAAGATGAATGGGATGAAAAGGCAGACTAATACATTATTGAGTCCTATGTGGTGTGGATTAAGGCTTAATGACAGATTAGGCCTGGCAGTACCCGGCTTAGGGAACCGGGCAGTCATAGATAGTCATCAACAGATGGAATAGGAGGCTGGCTCCCACTAGCACCTGCATCTCCGCTATCGCATGAATCAACCATCGGTGTCTGCAAGTTGATAGCGAACGCGAATCAGTTACTACGTAGATATCACATATATACATATAAAAACTAACATGTACATATAAAAATCCCCAACTCACTTTCGGTCACTTCTCAATTAATGGTTTCTAAGCGAAGATCATCCGGTTTCCACAACTAAAATTTGTGTTTTATGGAAATTCATAGGTTAATTATTTTAAAGTTAGCTCTGATACCAACTGTGACGACCCTTTCTTAAATTAGGGCACCGTTCGGCCTAATCCCGTCATTAATCCTTAATCTCGGTCACATAAGACTTAATAACGTATTAGTCACCTTTTCAAACTTTTGTTCAAAATAGCTAACATTAAAATAAGCAACTTATCGTTATCTTGTCAATCAATATTTCATAGTTAACTAAAACTTCTATATAATTAATCTTATCTAACAGAAGTCTCAACAAATTAGCAGAAGCCATTAATATAATTCCTAAATATTTGGAAAATCAGGAAATAAAGATTGCATGCATATATATAACAAAACATCGATAATAATATATCAACATGTATCCGGTCAAGTAACTATCTCACAACTCATAGTATACATCCCCAAAAGTGTAAAGGACATATATATAAGTCATACAAAGAAAATTGAAATCCTATAATATCGGTGGTAGCAAGACTCAATGGCTCAAAGGTAGTCGCCGATTTCTCCTTGCTTGTCTGCAACTCGATGGATCAGCACCCACTATCATAAAACTGACGATGAGTACAAGAAAGTAGAAAGTAACACTGAGAGACATTTGTCCACATTTCCAAATATACAAGTATCTAAAAGCATAATAATAGCAACTATGCTGAAAAAGAATCATGTTATAAAATATTTCGGTTAAACAATATGAAACTGACATTCGACAAAACAATAATGATTTAAGGCTGTTTGGCTGTGAGGTACATCACGTCGGCCTTATTCCACTATTTAGGGCGTAATCTATCTTATAGATGCTTTCACATCATTAAACATGCCTATCACATATGTATAAATACTCATAAAAGCCCCTTACATGTATAGTATACTTGTCAACAACCTCGAGTCCCATACCCCGTATGCTGCACGAGCTAGTAGCGAGATCCCGACAACCCCAGAAATCTAGTGACCTCTTGTATCGCGCTAATCTCTTTCATATCATGTTCCTAGATACAATAACTACTTTCAAAACTCAAGAAATGACACGGTTTAAGAATCTAACAATGTAATCACATAACTAATGCTCAAATAAAAAGGATTTTTAATACCATAATTCACCTACCTAATAGCATGCTATTTCCTTTGACCAAATACCTTAACAACCAATAAAGACATAGCACATGATTTGGAATCAATGAAACCACTTAAACAACAAACACTGGCATGATTACAAACTTACAAAGTGAGGTAGAACAACAAAGTCATGGAAAGTAGAGTATAATAAGTAAATCAATCCAAATGAATGTAAATGAAAAGCATAATAGGAAAGAAATGGAAATAAATATCTCCCGATAAATTTAATTACAAATCCATGCAAATTTAATTACGAGTCCATGCAAATCAATCCAAATCAATCAATTTAATTACGAATCCATGCAAATTTCTGTCGTCGACCATACCTAATTAGGGCATCCACCTAGGCCTAGATTACTTTAATCCCCCGATAATCTAGCACCTTAAACTTACCATCAATAAATAAACAAGATAAATATCTCATGATAATTAATATAATATTTCATCTCAACCATAACAGATTCTAAAGTAATTCTTAAACTTCAAAGTTCGTTTAGATTAATTAAATAATCCTCAAAATTCCGCAAAAGTTTTTCGACAGCACTTCTTATGTTTCTAAGCCTACACCAGAAAACCCTATTTTCAAAAATCTTCAACAAAACTTGCACAGGTTGATGGAAATGTCGAAGGACTCACAATCTACCCCATAACAATATAAATTGTATCGACTAAATATATATTCATTCTAATCTGATTTAAAAGATCAAATCCTTAATCTAACATTACCATAGCTCCAAAATAATCTCGATCCGTTCCAAAACCGTTCAAACCATTCCAAAGGAGATCATATTCACACTCAAACCCAAAAACCCATTAATCTGATATATTATATTAAAAAATATACATACACAGAGAGAAAGGAACTAAGCAAGTCACAAGCAGTCAAAAAAATTTCCCTTTCCCTTATCGTCGTTAGAACATGTCATTACCCAATTCTAAAAATCTGATAATGTTAGATAAGTAAATCTCACACTATCCAGTACACCTGTAATAATTAAATGCATAGTATTCCAAGAAATTTAACGAATAATAATATCACAAGGAATCATAAATATACAAATATGCAATCCATCTTATTTTTGATGACCGACCATAATCTGCTGATGTCTTCTAAAAGTGGTGGGTAAACAGTAATAAAGATTCACGAGTTTAAGAGGAAATCCCTCGAGTAGCAATGCCCTTGACTCTCCATGAAGTATGATCCTGGCCAACATCACAACCCCTCCTAAACAAGTGTCTACAACGATCAATGACTTTAATCGCAAAACACCGTGGTGTTCATCTTACCACATATATAGCCAATGAACATAATAGGACCCCCAAATGCTTCATTCCTCTCTTGTCTGTGAATGCATGACCAATAAATATGCAATGATAAACCGTGCATGTAATTATATTCGAGAAATAATCATATAATGTAAAGGTTACAATGAGATTTACTTAACTTTGTCAAAAGCGATACTACGAAATTCGCTTGCGCGACGAGTCGATACGCTAGTCCACACGGGATTCCAATTGCGGTCATACAATTCATTTTACAAGTCCCGTAAGTTTTTATAACAATTAAACAATTTTTTCAATTAGTTGCATTTTAATTGACCCAACTCGTTCCAAAACCTCTAAAATACTTCCAAAATAAATTCTTGGATGCCCGAATTTCATTTTTTGACTCAAAATTATTGTTCAATGTCGAAAATAATGTTATCTAGGCTTAAATATAATTTTTCCAATATTATTATATATTTATTGGTCATGCCTCAGCCCGAAAATCCCTAAATCACTCCAAATCTATTCCTCGGATGTCCGAATCTCAATTTTGACTCCAAATTATGGTTTGGAATTGAAATTAACCTAGACCAGAGTTTAAAATTTTTCTCAATTTTGGGCATTTTTGGATATTGTAACACGCATTACGAGGTAAAACCCCGATATAAATCCTTGAGAAAATCTCAAAATCCTCATTTCTCATAAAAATACTCAATTTTAATTAATTTATCAAAAATCCCATTTTCATAATTTTCTCTAATTTCCAAGGTTTTATTTATTTTTTTAAAACTTTTAAACCATTTTTTATTTAATTATCGGACGAAAGGGTTTGATCCCTGAACTGGCCCGGTTCAGCTCAACCGAGCTAAACTCGGTTCAAGCCTGTCTCAGGGGTCATCTCTAACCCCTCACTGGAACGAAATGGAGAATTTTTTTCTCTATTTCATTCCTAAAACGATTTTTTTAAAAAAAAAAAACTCATTTGCGGTGCCTTATCCCATTGGAGTTGGGTATATATATATCAACCCTCCTATACTCTTCACTACCAATAACAACAACGCCCTCATCAGCACCTCTATCTCAATTTGACTAAAACGAGTCCCAAAGTCCAAAACAATCGAAATTAAAAATTGAAATTTCAAGTTTCCACCATTAACGCACCTTGAATCTTCATAAACGACACAAACATCAACCAATCATCATAGCTCTTCTCTACACAGAGACGAGAGAAAAGATTAAGAGAGTGTGAGAGAGAGACAGAGAAACAAGAGGAACCAAACGAGGAAATGAAAGAGAGGCGTTAGATATGACAGAGAGGAACGAAAATGGGAGATGATACATAGTGAATCCACCCCTATTTCAATTTAGATTAAAAGGGGGTCAAATGACTAAAATACTTCTCAATTGTTATCCTTTGTTATATAAATTGAATACCGTTTTGGCATTTTTTTGGAATTCTCGTTTGATTTCATATTTATCTCTTCAAAATCATCCAAATTAAACCCTAAAAAATACCCCAATTCTGCTAAAAATTAGAGAATTTGGCATTATGCTCCGAAACTCCCGAACAACCCATCTTCGCATGAAATTCGAGGTGTAGGACCCACGTCGACTCGTTAAATCCAATTCATATACAAATTTAAAATTACAAACTTAAACACGATTATTTTTCGCGAGATCCAAAACTAAAATTTGTCAACATTTTAACTCTCTCAAGACTTATTTCGACACATGTCTCAAGATAAAACCGCGCAAAATATCAAATTTACTTGGTCGACTGGATCTCACAAAATAATATAATATATAGTACACAACATTAGGCACACATCACACAAAATTGAAATTAATTAAAAATCTCAATTTCACCGGTCTTTTACTCTCGGCCAAAATCTTAATTAGTCTTTGTTAATCCCTGATTAGCTGTGGTTATCAAATTAAAAATGTTGGGATTTGACAATATTCCTAACTAATAAGAATTTTGTCCTCAAAATTAAAATCAAACGAAATTCACCTAGACTAAAAGATATCTTAAAAATTCTCTATTATATATGCCTCTTGTTCCTAAGTTAACTTCGAATCATCATGAAATTACCACTTAACCAAGAAAAGTGAAATTTCCTTTATTTCGAAGCTTTTAGACCTTCCTATCCACAATCAAAATATAGGTTGTTGTTCATATGAAACATCATTTTGCAAATCAAACTGATTCCATTCTACTATGTGATGTGAATCAGGTTCCTTTCGTCTGCATAGACACGTGTAATATGTTCAAAACTCCGAGTAACTGAGGCGATAATGCAAGTCTATACACAACCTTCCCAATCCATCTCATAATCTTAAAAGTTCCTATAAATCTGGGAGAGAGCTTTTCTTTTTTGTCTAAACCTGTATGGCCTTTGCGAAGGTAGATTTACAAATAATCCCAATCTTTTTTGCTATATTCCACAAACCGATGATAGAGATCATAATAAATTTTGAGCCTTTCCAAAGCAGCTTTCAATCTTAAACGAATATGCTGAACAAATTCAATGGGATCTCGAACCATCTATGGCCTATAATCTACCAAATTCTCCGGTTTAGCCCAACCGGCAAGATAACAACAAGATATCCCACATAAAACCTCAACCGGAGCCACTTTAATACTCAATTAACAATTGTTATTGTAAGAGGACTCACACAGAAGTATGTACTTCTCCCATGAACCTCCAAGTTTCAGTACACAAACCTTAAGCATGTTTTCCAACACCTGGATCAACCTATCTGTCTGACCTTTCACCCGTGGATGAAATGCAGTACTTAAACAAAACTGAGTGATGAAAAAATCTTGTATGCCCTGTCATAACCTCGATGTGTATCGAGCGTCAATATGAGAAACTATCTTCAATGGCACTTCAAACGAGTGAACCACCATTCGCTCTCACAACAAGCTCAACTCGTAAAGGTATCGGAAAGTGACATATGAAGAAAATTAGCAGACTTCGTTGGTCCATATCATGACTGCATCATGTTTCCTCCGAGAAGTAGGCAGATGAATAATGAAATCCATCGCAACATACCTCCAGGTTTATGCTAATCGGTCTTAACCTATTGGCAAATCTCACATCTCCTCACATAGTCACGCACATCGGCTTTCATCCCAGACCACCAATACAATTGCTCCACATCATGATAAATTTTGGTCATGCAGGTATGAATGTTATCTTTAAATCATTGAGATTCTTTCAATATCTCATCTCAAACCTCAGTCACCGATGGAATCCAAAATTTGTCTCTAAATCTCAAACTCTGATACGCACACTTAACTCGATCTGGGTTATTATTGACAAGAGCAAACTTTTTGAACTTCATATACTCCATATCAACTACTGAAACCTCCAAATAAAGTCATCACGATGACCTTTTTAAGCAAACCATACTTACAAGTCAATCATGTCTCTTCAATTCCCAAAATGCATTATCACATCCTTTTGATCATATGAATTCAACATTTTTCTAAGTTAATATAGTGATTGGCACATATATATTAGAAAAATCCTTTCACAAATCTATAATAATAGCCAAGCAAACCTAGAAATTTTATCTTAGACAAACAAAATGCAGAAACAGCTGAAATTTCCTCTAGTTTAATCTCGAGTCTAATCTCAGTAGAATGGTTCTAGCAAAAGTTTCCATTTCATGATTAGTGGCTATCATAGCCCTAGTCAAGAGCAACTCCGATGATGTTTCGGTGTAAGTATACAATATACAACCCAAAATATAAAAGAACATCGTCTTACAGAAACAATCCAATTATGCATGATAAGGTGTCAGCTAATTCATTCTTAACAACAAATCAAACTTTATAAACTCCAACATACGTAAACCAACAGTCATCTCCGTATCCAGAGATCTTAACACATTTCCCACATATAAGGTGAGGACATACTATGTCGAGGATAATATGAATAGGGACTTGCAACGAAGTTAACCCTAACTCAATTATCATACAAACAGATATAAACGAAATTTTTGATCCAAAATCAATTAAAGCATGCATAGTTTAACTACAAACTAAAATCGCACCTTCAATAGGATTTCAATTTGCCTCCGAATCTGGTTCAGTCACCACCTGAACACGTTCCTTAATATATTTTTAAGGTTGTGACACACTAGAAGACGCTCTCTCTAAATTTGTGGACACGCAGCTTACGTAATGTCCTTTCTTTCCACTTCCAAAACAAGTAATTGCACTCAAATTTCGAGGACAATCTCGGATGATGTGGCCCTACTTCCCACACCCAAAATATGTAACTGTAGGTTTACTACCTATAGAAGATTCCTGGCTAGTTGTCAATCTTTGTCTTAAAGCCTGACCCCTGAGATGCTCGACCTTTACTTCACTTAAATGTACTGGTCCGAGCTGAAAGCTGAAAGCTGAAATGAATGTGATTGTGTCTTTCCAGACCATATATGTGTGAACTCCAAGGATATACTAGCTATGCTTGGAAAAGGATTATGAAGTACATATGATGGAACAACAAGTGTTGTCGATGTAAATGGTGGTTCTCTATTTTTTCCCTTCTTTTGAAAACTCAAGTCAAACCTTGCTAGAAATATTTGTTACCCTCGAAACTTGAGCTTTGTCCTGAATCCACAACACCCTGGTATCATCGTGATTCATGCTGAAATGTTTATGTAGTCACATATGGTATGGCCCTATCTCAAACATCTCAGAGAGTGTTCGGCTTAGTTGCATATATAGTGGTACCATGCTCTTCCTGCAACCCATACATATACTTGCGCATCTTCTCCTTCTTTGTCATTCTCAACTCCCAAGCAAACCTCAAAAGATAATTAAATTGAGCGTCATACTAAACCAATGTCATATCTCCCTAAACTAGATGATCAAACTCTAATTTCTTTTGCGAATCAAACTCTCAACAAAGTAGTGCTAATTGAATTCCTAAAGAAAGTCAGCCCAAGTCTCGAATATAGGATGCGCTCCACCAAATCTCAGCATCGGCCTGTAAATAGTACAAATATATCGAAGCTCTCAAATGTTCGTTAGTATCCAACATGTTATGAAGCTTCTCATGATTGAGAATCCAAGTCTCCATAGTCCTCTAGTCCAACTCACCATAGAAGTACATAGGATTGTACTTCCTAAACTCTATCCTCTAACTTTCCTCCTCTAAAATTCCACTAACCATGGCTAGATCAGCCCGAATCGAAACAACAACAACCGATTCAACTCTAGGAAGAACTGCAGAGGTAGCTTGCTCTTCCCAAGCGGCTGGAGTGACAGTGGGAACTTCCTGAGCAACACGAACTACAGCTGCCAGGGCCGCCACCTATGCTCGTAAGATATTCAACAACTCTGACATATTCCTAGCTAAGTTCTGAAACACATTAAAATCTACACATTATGGATCCCTATTGCCCTCGCCAAATCCATGACCCGGCTTTTGATGTACTATGAATGGACAACATAACTATATCCATCGATATCTCGATAATATTAAAAAAATAAGACAAATCATAAAGTTTTTAAACTTTTTAACCATGTTCCATCACGTTACTTCCTAACTAATCACCCACTAAACCTTAATCAACAAGATTCTTTTAGAATCCTAGGCTCTGATACCAACTTTGTCAGACCCCACCTAATTTTGGCATCTAACCAACCTAGATTACCTTGATCCTCTGATAATCTAGTAGACTTAAACTCATCATAATAAACAATATAAATATCTTATAATAATTGAATATAATACTTCCTCTTAAACCGTAGTGGATACTAAAGTGAATCTTAAACCTCAAAGTTTGTTTAGATTAATTAAATAATCCTCAAAATTCTATAAATTTTTTTTGACAATACCTCTGTTTCTGAGACTACACCAAAAAATTCGGCCTTCAAAAATCTTCAACAAAACCTGCTTAGATTGGTGGAAATGCCAAAGGACTCATAATCCACCCTATACCAATATAAATTGTATCTACAGAGTATATATTCATTATAATCTGATTTAAAAGATCAAATCCTCAAACTAACATTACCTTAGCTCCAATATAATCTCGATCTGTCCCAAAACTGTTCCAACCATTCTAAAGGAGATCCTATTCACACTCGAACCCAATAACCCATTTATCCAATATATTATATTTAAAAACAATACATACATAGAGAAAGGAACTGAGCAAGTCACAAACAGTTGAAAAGCTTTCCCTTTCCCTTGTCGCCGCTAGAACCTGTCATTGCCCAGTTATAAAATTCGATAATGTCAAATAAGTAAATCCCACACTATCAAATACATCTGTAATAATCAATTGCATTGTATTCCAAGTATCTAAACAAACAATAATATCACTAGAAATCATAAATATACAAATATGCAATTCATCTCATTTCCGTTGATCAACCACAATCAGATGATGTCTTCCAAAAGTAGTAGGTAAACAGTAATAAAGACTCGTGAGTTTGAGAGGAAGTCCATCGAGAAGCCGCGCCCTCGAATCTCCATGGAGTATGATTATGTTCAGCATTAAAACCCCTCGAGATTATGTCTACAACAATCAGTGACTCCAAACACAGAGCACCACGGTGTTCATCTTACCACACATATAGCCAATGAACATAATGGGGCCCCCAAAGGCCTCCTTCCTCTCGTGTATTTGAATGCATGAACAATAAATATGCAACGATAAACTGTGCATGCAATTATATTCCAATTACGGTTCTACAATTTATTTTAAAAGTCATGTAAATTTCCATAACAGTTCCACAATTGTTTTTCGATTAGTTGTTGTTTAATTGACCTAATCGCGTCCTGAAACCCCTAAAATACTTCCAAAATAAATAATACGATACTTGAATTTCATTTTTGACTCAAAAATATTATTTGGCATCAAAAATTACGTTGTTTAGTGTTAAATATATTTTTTCCAATTTATTATATATTTATTGGTCATGCCTCTATGCGAAAACCACTAAATCACTCCAAATCTTATTCTCAGATGTCTGAATCCCAATTTTGACTCATAATTGTGATTCGAAATAAAAATTAACCTAAATTAGGTTTTAAATTTTTTTTTTCAATTTTGGGCATTTTTTAGTATCGTAACACGCATTACGGGGTAAAACCCCGGTATTAATCGTAGAGAACATCCCAAAATCCTCTTCTCTCATAAAAATCATTAATTTAAATTAATTTGTCCAAAAATCTCATTTTCATAATTTTCTCTAATTTATAGCACTTTATTTAAATTTTTTATATCTTTTAAACTATTTTTTTATTTAATTATGGGGGAAAGGGTTTGATCCCCGAACCAGACCGGTTCTGCTCAACCTAGCCAAACTCGATTCAGGTCCGGTTCAAGGGTCATCCCTAACCCCTCACTGGAATGAAACAGAGAATTATTTTTCTCTGCTTCATTCCTTAATCGATTTTATTTAAAACTCGTTTGGGGAGCCCAACCCCATTGGGTTTGGGCAAGGGAGCTCAAAGCTCCCTATCCATCATCTTCTTCTCATCTTTTTTTCATTCCCCCCTCATGGTTCCCCCTCATGGTTCCTCCTCTCTCAAAGTCTCTCTATTTTTCTTTTTTTTTCATTGTTTACATATAAATATATATATATATATATATATCAACCCTCATCTTCTACTCTTCATCGCGAACAACAATAACACCCTCATCACCACCTATCTTTCAATTTGACTAAAACTAGTTCCAAATTTCAAAACAATCGAAATTAAAAATTGGAATTTCAAGTTTCCACCATTAACGCATCTTGAATCGTCACTGATGACACCAACAACCACTAACTATCACAGCTCTTCTCTACACAAAGAAAAAAGAGAGAGAGAGAGAGAGAGAGAGAGAGAGAGAGAGAGAACAAGAACCGAATAAGGATATGAAGGAGAGGCATTAGAGATGACAGTGAGGAACGAAAAAGGGAGACGACAAATAGTGAATCCACCCCTGTTTCAATTTAGATTAAAGGGGGTCAAATGACCAAAATACCCCTCAATTGTTATCCTTTGTTATATAAATTGAATACCTTTTTGGTCTTTTTTGGGATTTTTCATTTAACTACATATTTATCTCTTCAATTTTTGTCCAAAATTAAACCCTAAAAAATACCCCAATTCTGCCAAAAATTGGAGAATTTACCATTGCTCTCCAAAACTCCTGGATAACCTGTCTTCGCACGAAACTTGAGGTGCAGGACCCACATCGACTCATTAAATCCAATTCAAGTACAAATTTAAAATTTCAAACTTACACACAATTATTTTTGCGAAATTCAAAACTAAAATTTGGGTCGACATTTTAACCTGCTCATGACTCGTTTCGACACATATCTCGAGAAAAAACCTCGCGAAATATCGAATTTACTCAGTCAACTAGAATCTCATAAAATAATATAATATATAGTACACAACATTAGGCACACATCACACAAAAATAAAATTAATTAAAAATCTTAATTTCACCGATCTTTAACTCTCGACTCGCTGCCAAGATCTTATTAGCCGTAATTATCGAATTAAAAACTTTGGGTTTTGACATTTCCTAAGCTAATTCGGCCTCTCAACATCTTAAAAACTTGTACCTGAACCCTCGAGACTCTTCCTTAGGGTCTTTGTACGATTACACATTTTTTGGAGTGTGTTCAGACCTTTAGTTAAAGTGTTAGGCTTGTTTAAGGCGTTTGAGTTTATGTTAAGAAAATGCGAAATTGTGTTGTCTAGAGCACCTAGCGAGCTGGAGACCCCTTACCGCGCTACCCATACTCATTAGCGCGCTACACGCAGTAGCGTGTTAGCATGCATGCCTAGCACGCTAAACGTAGGAAATCCTTGAAACTCTGCACTTTGAATTTTTGGGTTTCCTCTTTTAAATGGCCATCTTCAAAACTTTGGATTTTTACTATCCTCCACCAAAAACCTAACACATCCTCCATAACTATAAGAACAGCTTACACTTCAGTTATATTATCAATTCATCAATCTACACTAAACTAAAGGTCTAACTCTACTTACCAAATTGTAGAACACCTTTAGCTTGATCCAACTTCTTCAATTCCATTAGAATTTCTTTATGAACTCACTGATCTCCCCCTGATCTTTCTCTCCAAATTTTCCTTCTCTTCTAAGGTATAAAATGAAACCATTGCATGTTCATCTCATCCATTTATATATATAAGGTTAAACTATAGCCATTGATCTTAATGTATACATGCATCTCGAGACTAATCTAATGGCTCACATCTTGATTCGATTCCATTAACTCTCTACTAACTCATCCTTGATAACACACATTCATAACTTAATTGGTCTTGTGATGTGTCCACATGTATCTCGAGGAATATCTATGACTAATGTTTGATCTTGCTAACTTATGCTTCATTTAATGTAAATCAAATTATAGTCACCTCAAATCAACTATATAAGGCACATTTAACTTAATTTAGCATACCACATCACTCTTTACCCCGGTCACATGCTGGAATGCATCTCGAGGCGCGTCCCCACTTACGACTCGACAACTATATACAAGTAGGAGTGACTTAGTAGTCTATACATATACAATACACTAGGCATACATCATAACAAATCTAACATATAACTCAACCACCTGCCTCGGTCAGTGCACGCATCTTAATGCGCGTCGCACGTCACGGGTCAATGATCCTGATTAAGGAATTAAACTAAAATTAGGAATTTAAGCCGTGACATAATGGCTCCCACATGCTCCACCACACTCTACGAACACCCGACTCTAGCTTCCCTAAGTCCTTGGTATCATTTAGAGTTGTTTTTATATGTGTTAGAGCCTTTTTTGGTTCAATTTTGTAATTAAATTTTAAAATAGTCCCTTATTTACTCACTTAGCCAATTTAGACCCTTTTAAACTCAATTTAGCCTCTTTAAGTTTGTCCAAATAGTCAGAAAGCATTATCCGAGGTTCCTGGTCACTTATCCCAGCTATAAAGAAAAAAACTAGACGTTAAGAAACCCCTAAGAAAAACCAATTTCTACCAAGTTGTGGTCAATTTTCACAAAACAGTTCAAAAGCATAAAGTCATTTTATCATTTTAAAACCACGTCGAAAAACCTGTGTAAAAATGCCGGATTGAACCCCAAACTCTCGGGACACCTAATTTATGGTATTTTAGTGTGATCTGGACAATTCAGTCCTATTTGGAGCCTTCGAGATCCTCGAAGGAGCACTATTGGGGGTATTTGCGCGGTACCCGCAGGTAGCATGCTAATCCTTTTGATTAGCTCGCTAACTAGCGCAAGAGCCCAAAAATTCTAAAAGAACTTCTTGGTTTCTCATTTCAAGTATTCATCTCTTTTGCCCTCCCGGACCCCCATTTACCTTCACCAAGGGTCTGTAACATCCTCAGGGAAGATTTTGGCTTACACTCCTATTTTTTCATGCATTCACATCAAATTAAAAATTCATTCGTCATTTTCTCAAACATCAAAAACGCAAAACATGTAACTTAAAAACCCAATTTCAACATCCATTTTGTCTAGTACTACAACCCACTTAAAAACCATGTTTCAAGAGTAAGATTCAAAGTGTTTAAAGATGCTTTGATGATCAACTCAACCCATATCTTCATATGTACCATGTTTGAGACCATAAATCATGAATTTTGAAAGAACGTGTCGTGATCTTGAGAATAAGTTTGAGAAGCTTCATTAGTTTCAATAATCTCATGCAATTGAAAGGGATTGAAATCTCAAAGATTTTAGAATCGAATTTGAGCAAAAAAACATCTCATTTGAACAATCAAAGTAAGAAAAACATAAGAATTACTTAGGGTTTCCAATTATTGTTTGATTTCCTTGAAATTCCTAGCTTGAATCTCCTTCTCCAAGCTTCGATTCTCAAATTCATGTACTTAGAGCCTCCCTTTCTTCTCCAAAGCTCACTTTCTTTTTCTCAATTTCTAAAAATTCAGTCCATCCACGTTTGATCTCTAGGATTATTAAAGGGCCTAGAAATTAATGGAGAAACTTAGTCATTCCAAAATGCTCCCCTTTTTACTTAGGTGGATTATTAGTTTAATTAACCCATCATAGGTAAATTAGGCCTAGTCTTACCAATGCATTTAGCCTATGATCCAAACTTATGTTAATAATTCTTCTTAACTTATTTTCATCACGTCTAATAATTAATAAGAACATAGTAACTTAGGTATTACATTTCTCTTCACTTAGGTTATTTTAATTAAAACTCATTTCATAACTTAGGTGTTTTCATTAAGCTACAACCACCCCTAAGTTATAAATTTACCCCAAATCTCGTCGATACACTAACCTATTCAATTGTTTGCATATGTGCACCCCAAGGTTGCCCTCTTGTTCGTGAGTTCAACAACAATAGTAAATATCAATAATGTACACACATAGGTAGGCTAATACAAGGCATCAAACACAAGTGAAGTAATTTATTTAAATAACCTCGGTGTCGATGCTCAAGTTATAACTTGAAGAAGCCATAAGAGACTTTCTCGCCAGTCATGGTCCTACAAGACAATATGTATGGCGGCCCCCGCCGCCCTGGGGTGACGTGTCTCTATGTACTCCTTACTAGCCGGCCCAACTACACGTGTCCCGCACCTTTTGCCCGTCCTATTTATGTCTCGTAAACCGTGTCCATGTGCGTATTATCTAATAAATTAGTAAATTACCCTTATATTCTTTATCCATTCTCTGTGGAAATCTGTTTCAACTGTTACTTATTTGGCAATTTATTGAGATCCTAACCATAGTCGTATCTTACAAGTTAACATATTCAAATGGAAGTCTTAATAAATACCATTTAAAAAATGTAATTTAACATGATAACATTGTTCAAAGGCAAATCCTATTGTGGAATACCCTAGAAAGTACTATGTATATATAGCGACATCACCACAAACGGGGTATATATAAATGTATTGTGTCATATCAAATCTCCTAATAACCAAAATATACAAAATATCAAAAATAAACAAAAACACGTACAAGTAGGTCGTCGATCGCGGCAATCGATGTAGTCGCCTAGGATCCCCTTGCCCCTATTAGTATTAGGATCTGCACTCAATCATCACGAAAGACGGATGACGAGTACGGTAAGTAAAATCCCAAGGAACTCCGCTGAGCATTCATATAATAAAGTAAAGGAAATACAAAGAATGATGTCAAGTAAACATGCAGAATATAAAATAGACAACTGTAAATGGCTTATCGAATGAATAAACAACAGACAAGCTAACAAATGTGTGTGTGCTCGCTCCAGATGAACTAGACTATACTTCGGTCACCGGGTTCCCACCAAAGGTGGTCGCGTCCAACCGGCCCAACACTTGGTTCCTCGCAGCGCTGGCTAAATCCGCTGAGTCACCGACACGTGCACCAAGGGCAAGCTCAGGTCACCATTCACTGAGGGCCGGGTCACATGTGCTACAGTCTAGTGCATCATGAACATACAACTAGGAAATCCGGGGGAGTAACCTCAACCCATGTCCAAGTAACCGAATAGAATAATGAGCAACAAGGACTGATAGAAATGAAACGTCAGTTGAATAAATACTTAGAGTCTTTCAGTTGGGTTTAACAAACCTTACACAAAGACACTCGACCTCCCGGACTCATGTACCCAACCCAACAAGCCCGTCGACACCAAGCCTAAATCCACTTAGTCCTTGAAGTCAATTTTTACAATTTTAGGTTGTTTATAAAGTTTTATATATGTATTCAATGAAAAATCCCCAAAACACCTCTTTATAACCCATATTCATATGTCATTAACGCGCTAATATGGTCCACCTAGCACGCTAGATTGAGTTAGCGCGCTAAGGGAATATACATAGCGCGCTAGATTTGAGTTAGTGCGCTAAGGGGTTGTACTTAGTGCGCTAGTGAATTTAACTAGTGCGCTACGTTCTTCATTTCGAAAAATAGTTCCACACCCTTGACGATTAGCACGCTAATTTACCAATTAGCGTGCTAATTCCCTTTTGGGACAAAATTCTCAATTCGAGAATTCTTTCCTAGCACCCTCAATTAGTTACTCTAACTGGTTTTACACCCTCTCCTCATCAAAATAACTTCAACACATCAATTATAACAATCTAGATCATTCACTTAACCCAAATTCTTCAAATTTATGCATTCACCATAACCCCATTAACAATCCAATTCATCAAATCTATCTAAGCTAGTGATAAATTCCCTCTATATACAATCTATCGGCATGAAATTGATAAACGTTTCATCACAATTCGAGAGCATGCATCATAAATTTTGAAATTCCACCAAGCATATCAAAATTGGATTCATTTGCTAGCTAGAAGGTGGAGAAGATGATTACCTAGATTAGATCACTTGGTTTGATCTCTATAGTGTTGAATTCCCGTTGGAAGTCCTTCTTCTTCCTCTGAATTTCTCTGGTTTTGCATGAATTTGTGAGTGTTGTGATCAAACACTCCACTAAGTCCTCTATTTATATGTTTGTGGGAATCAATTATGTGTACGTATCCCGAGGCATATCTTGTGGTTCACAAGCATGTTGTCCTATACTTTTTGGTGACATCAATAACACACTCATCATCTAGTACCACTCACTATGTTAATCTAAATGTCCATCTCATGGCCCCTTTTATTTAATGTAAACTATAGGCTTTCATTTATTCTATTAATGTCACATTACATTAAGCGTATACAATCATATGGTTGGTGTTTTATTTATCAATTTTAACCAACTCTTTGTCCTACTGACCTTCAGTTACTCGGTATTCGGTGCCCCGCATCTCAACAAGCATTTCGAGGCACCACATAGCCTATTGTTCAAGTTTATTTAATTAGCCTTTGGTTACATTAATTGTGTCAATTTGATAACTTAGACACATTTATGTAAGTTTATTGAGTTTTCTCTAGTGTACCCGTATCTCGCCTCTCGATACTCGCGTTAGCATGCACTTCGAGACAACTACCCGTCACACAACCTCGCACCATACCGCTATTCAACCTACACATGCGATGTATTTAACAATTAATTTAATAAAGTGCATCGCAAATAAGCATTCAACACTCAATAAACTAGTGTACTTAGGACGATGTGTGTCCTAGCCTACTCGCGGCGTCCACGTGGATCTGAGCTGACGTCCATGTCTACAATTACGAGATAATTAACGACATTAATAAAAATAGGCTTTTACAGTTCTTCCCAACTAAATAAAATTTCATCCCGAAATTTAACTGTAACCTAAATCTCATACCAGAAAATAGCAGAGGGTATCGCTCTCTCATCGTCGACTCGAGTTCCCAGGTGAGTCCCTCTGTCCTATGATGCTGCCAGTGAACCAAAACATTAAAGAGCTCCTTGTTCCTGAGAATCTGAACTCTGCGGTCAACGATCTCTATCGGTCTCTCCTCGTAAGTCACATCAGGCTGAACCTTAATCTGGCCCAACTCAATAGTCGGTCTCGGCCCTGACCTAGCTAGTCTCAAAATCGAAATGTGAAATGTTGGATGAACCCCAACTAACTCAGCAGGTAACTCTAATCGATATGCAACACTTTCCACTTGCTATGAAATCCTATATGGCCCAATGAACCTCGATGCCAATTTCCCTTTAATACCAAACCTCTACTAACCCTTCTAAGGGGAAACCTTCAGATATACCATGTCGCCCTCCTCATAGCTCAGTCCTTCAAGATACCAATCCGCGTATTTCTTTTGTCTATCCTATGCGGCTCATAACCTTTATCGAATCTGTTTGATCTTCTCTGTGTGATCAACAACTATCTCAGGCCCAACTGTCACTGTATCTTCCGGCTCCGCCCAACATGCAAGTGATCTAAAAGGCCTCCCATACAGTGCCTCAAACGGTGGCATGTCAATGCTCGCCTGATAGCTGTTATTATATGCAAACTTAGATAAAGGCAGATAATCATCCCTCGAACCCCCAAACTGCAATATACTAGCCCTGAGCATATCCTCTAAGATCTGTATTAGTAGTTTTGATTGTCTGTCGGTCTGAGGATTGTAAGCCGTACTAAACTGCAACCTGGTGCCAAACTGCTCCTACATAGCCTCCCAAAGCTTCGATGTCAACCTGGGATTTCCATCCGATACGATGGAAATCGGCACTCCATGCAATCTAATAACCTCCAGCTCAAACAATATGCTTAGGCGGGAAACATGTATTTCATGAAAATCGGAATGAAATGAGTGATTTCATCAATCTATCAATCACTACCCAAACCGCATCGTGACGCCTTGTTGTCTGCGATTTTCCATGACGAAATATATGGTGATGTGCTCCTATTTCCACCATGGAATGGGCAATGGTCATGTAACAATCCATCGGGTCTCCCGCACTCGGCTTTCACTTGTTGGCAAATCGATAACTTCGACGTACATGTTTACATCGGCCTTCATCCATCCCCGGCCACATGAATAATCGTCTCAAATCATGGTACATTTTGGTCCAACTAGGATGAACTATGCGGCGAGACCGGTGTGCATCCTCCGAGAATCCCGTCCCGTAGCTCCCGATCCGCGGTATCCACAATCTCTCTCGGTGTCTCAAACACGATCTCGTGTTCATTGCCCAATCGGTGCACTCCGGATCTCGAGCCGGACCAACGAACCGCTCATAACACCCATCGCTCCCGACACTCGACAGCCCTCTCAATCGATACGATCGGAACCCGTATCGACCACAAATGTCTTTGCTCGGCCTTAGTGGATACCTTTGTCATGCACATAACTAATGCCGCCCTGTAACGAGACTATGCTCGTGTGTCATAGATCACAAAACATTCTTACTTGTTCACCCCTGCTCCACTCAATGAGTCCACTATGACGTTCGCTTTCCAGGGTGATACTCAATAGCGAAGTCGTAGTCCTTCGATGGCTCAAGCCATCTCCTTTGGCGCATATTCAAATCTCTTCGAGTGAAGATATAACGTAAACTCGGTGATCAGTATACAAGATGAACTTCTCTACATAGAGATAGTTCATCAAATCCTTCAAGTCTGCAAAGACGACCATTGCAAGCTCCATGTCGTGCACTTTGGGTAATGTCTCTCACGGGTCTGAACCGTCTAGAGAGATAGGCAACTGGTCTACCATCCAAAGCATCAACACGTATCCAAGTCCAATGCATGACGCATCTATATAAACTATCAAAGTCTTGCCCGAAGCTCCGCAATGTCAACACGAGTGCGGAAGTCAACCTCCTCTTCAGCTCACAGAAGGCCAGCTCACACTCCTCTGACCAATCAAACCTAACATCTTTCTTGGTCAGTCTCGTCATCGGTGCTACAATCGAAGAAAAATCCTGCACAAATCGCTGGTAATATCCCGCCGGTTCGAGAAAACACCGTATATCGGCAATAGACTCAGGCGTTCTCTACTCAATGATAGCAAGAATCTTCTTTGAGTCCATCGAGATACCCTGGTCACTGATGACATGTCCTAAAAATATCACCGCACTCGACCAAGTCACACTTACTTGAACTTGGCGTATAATATGTGCTCTCTTAGTGTCGTCAAAACGCTCGAGATGTCCCTCGTAATCCTCGGGAGTCTTATTGTAGATCAAGATGTAGTCGATGAACACTATAACGAATCTGTCTAGATATGGTCTCAAGACCACGTGCATCAAATCAGTAAAAATTGCTAGGGCATTAGCCACCCAAACGGCAAGACTATGAACTCAAATAGCCCGTACTTCTTGCTTTGAAAGCGATCTTACGGATATCCTCTTCTTGAATACTTAATCGATGAAATCTGAGCGAAGGTCAATCTTCGAGAAGGATCTCGCACTGCCAATTGATCGAACGGATCATCTATCCTAGGAAGTGGGTAACGGTTCCTAAGCGTCACCCGATTCAATTTCCTATAGTCTATGCACATCCTCATCGACCCATCCTTCTTCTTCACAAACAATCTTGGAGCTCACCAAGGTGACATACTAGGGTGAATAAAACCCTTCCCCAAAATTCATCCAAATTGTCGTCTAACCTCCTCTTGTTCGATGGTGACATCCTATATGGTCTACTTGGCAATCGGTTGCGTCCCTGGTAATAATTCAATGATAACTTAACAGCTCTTGGTGGTGGCAATCCTGGTAGGTATTACGGAAATACATCAACAAAATCTCTCACCATTGGTACATCCTTAATCCCGACCTTCGTCCTAATCTTCGGCTCAACTCAACTATCACTGCAAATGCCTCCACATCATGTGTTGTAGCTAGTCGGCTTCTAGTGATAGGTAAGTCGGGTTGTAGATCCAACTAGTGCAAACTCGGTATCCTAGGAATATGAAACTCTATCCTCCTACCATAACAATTTATCCATGCATGATAGGATGACAGCCAATCCATCGCGAGAAGCACGTCAAACTCTAGGTACTCTAATACTCGAAGATCAGCTGGTAATTTATGTCCTTCAACTTCTATCATCACGTCTCTACATATCCGGTTAGGGTATATCTTATCCCCAGCACGTGCGAGGACAAGGTGTGTGTCTAGTGTTTGTGTATCTAACCCTAACACTCCAACAACACGTCCAACAATAAATGATAAAGTACTACCAGAATTAAATAAAACATGCATAGGTCAACCAAAAATATACAACGTACCCTCGACGAGTCGTCCGGTCGCTACACACCACCGGTTGTGCTACGGCATGAGCTCTTTCTCTTTGGCCTACTCGGCTCTTGACGTGGTGACGGTGGTGACTGCGGTCGACCCTCAAGTGTCCCCTCGACCACACCTATGGCATTTGCGGTTATCCCGCTCCCGGTTGTCGCTCTCTAGATCTCGGACCACGACCCCGGTCTCTCGACCCCCGTCATGTCCCCCCCGATCTCGACCTTGACGACACATCTGCGTTTGTGACCTATGCTTGATCTATTGGTCCTAATGTGATGGCATGAACTAGCGCCTCTCCTCATCTTTGGAACCGACTACTCGATGATCATCCCTACGGCCCTTGCCCCGTCTATCATCCCTCAGACCTTTATCCCGACGATCCCTTTGTCTCTTCACCTCTCGGACCGAATGAGAACTTTGCCATGTCTGTACCTCCGTACTAGTCACCCGCTTTGCCATCTCTTTGCATCGATATGTCTCATGTGACAATGCTCGGTCAAAGATATCCTACGAAGTAGGTGCCCCGAGGATACAATCGCTGAAGCAATCCTATCATCAACTCCTCTAGTAAAATAATAGATCTCGCAAACGCTCTGTCTCGGCAACATCCAACGAGAACCGAAGTAGGTACCGGAATCCTTCCATGTGCTGCATCAAGGTCCGGTTACCTGTCTCAAAGTCAAGAACTCATCCCTCAGTCTTAATCTAACCTCTATAGGCATGTACTAATCGTAGAATAGCTCTCTAAACTCAACCCATGTCGTCGACTTTGGATGCGTATCCCGATACGTGATCCACCATCTTGCAGCGTGACCTCTCGAGTATGCTCCCGACGTCGTCTTGAACACCGACGTCATTCCTCATCAGCTTATGGAACCGCTAATGAGATATAATCCACTTCCCCGTAGCCTCGGGGTCACCACCTCCATGAAAGAAACCTGTGAACCTTCGAAATCCCCTCAAAATCTTCACCTCTAGAGCTAAGATGAATTCGATGTAGCAAGCAGCAGCAGTAGTAGTTGTTGTCGACCCGTAGCGATGGGTGGTGGCGTAGAGTCGGTGTCTTCAAGGGAACAACAACGACTGTGGCTCTCTCCATCTGTGCACCATTTTACTACTCTCTTAACTGGTGTTTGGGGAGCAATTGAGACGATAGCTGTCCCCGTAGGTACCGTAACTGCTACTGGCTCTCTAGGTGTAGCAACTGCTATAACCAGTGCTGTCAATACACCACGGCCATCTACCTTTCCTGAGCCGAGAGTCGATCCTCCATACTCGGTGTAATTGGGGAATCTCTAGTTGTACCACCAGGCTAACCAATATCTTGAGGCGTCGTCGACTATCCGTCCATGATCAGCATCGTGAAATGTGCTCCGGATAAGTCTTGGTATATATATGTATATCATATATATAATGAAAATATAACAAGTATATAAACTCTAATTCTACCCGCCTCACATCACTTCCCTACTAAAGTTATAAGGCAATAACATAGGGTTTTCCACAACTAAGGTTTATTTATTATGTCTTATGCTCCTTAATTTTAAATTTCCCAAGTTCCTCAAACTGGGCTCCGATACCAACTGTAGCGTTGGTATTAGGTTAAGGACACCTACGCTTCCTCCCATGGGCTTGACCTCGCTCTGATACTAACTCTGGCGGCCCCTGCCGCCACGGGGTGACGTGTCTCTATGTACTCCTTCCTAGATGGCCCAACTACAAGTGTTCGACACCTGCTTGTCCTATTTATGTCTCGTAAATCGTGTCCATGTGCGTATTATCGAATAAATCAGTAAATTATCCTTATATTATTTATCCATTCTCTATGGAAATCTAACTGTTTCAACTGTTACTTAGTTGGCAATTTATTGAGATCCTAACCATACTAGTGGGTAGTATCTTACAAATTAACATATTCAGTGGAAGTCTTAATAAATACCATTTAAACAAGGTAATTTAACATGATAACATTGTTCAAAGGCAAATCCTACTATGGAAAACCCATGAAAGTACTCGTATATAAATGACATGACCACAAATAAGGTATATATATACATGTACTATGTCATCTCAAGTCTTCAAACACCCAAAATATACAAAATATCAAAAATAAACATAAACACGTACAAGTAGGTCCTTGACAGCGGGCAATCAGATTTACTCTCCTAGGATCCCCTTGCTCCTAGTGGTAGTAGGATCTGTACTTAATCATCACAAAAGATAGATGACGAGTATAGTAAGTAAAATCCCAAGGAACTCCTCTGAGCATTCATATAATAAAGTAAAGGAAATACAAAGAATGTTGTCAAGTAAACATGCGAAATATAAAACAGACAACTGTAAATGGCTCATCGCATGAATAAACATCGGTCAAGCTAACAAATGTGTGTGTGCTCGCTCCGGATGGACTATACTTGTACTTCAGTCACCAAGTTCCCACCGGTGGTCATGTCCAATGGCCTAACACTTGGACCCTCTCGACGCCGCCAAGTCCGCTAAGTCACCGACACGTGCACCAAAGGCAAGCTCAGGTCGTCATTGAGGGTCGGGTCACACGTGCTACAGTCCAGGGCATCATGAACATACAACTAGGAAATCTGGGGGAGTAACCTCAACCCACGCCCAAGTAACCGAATAGAATAATGAGCAACAAGGACTGATAGAAATGAAATGTAAGCATAATAAATACTTAGAGTATTTCGGTTGGGTTTTACAAACCTCACACCGCTCTCCGACCTACCCGGACTCCTGTACCCAACCAGACAAGCTCCTCGACACCAAGCCTCAGTCCACTAAATCCATGAAGTCCGCTTTCAATTCTAAGTTGTTTACAAAGTTTTAGATATGTATTCATTTAAAAATCCCTAAAACATCTCTTTATAATCCATATTGATCTATCATTAGCGCGCTAATATGGTCTATCTAGCACACTAAGGGAATATACCTAGAGCGCTAAATTTGAGTTAGCGCGCTAAAGGGGTGTACCTAGCGTGCTGGGGAATTTAACTAGCGCGCTATGAATAACAGTTCCACATCAAGGACGATTAACGCGCTAATCTTACCAATTAGCGCTCTAATTGCCTTCTGGGACAGAATTCTCAATTCAAGAATTCTTTCTTAGCCATCTCAATTAGTTACTCTAACTAGTTTTACACCGTCTCCTCATCAAAATAACTTCAACACATCAATTAGAACACTTCAGATCTTTCACTTAACCCAAATTCTTCAAATTCATGCATTCACCATAACCTCATTAACAATCAAATTCATCAAATCTATCTAAACCAGTGATAAATCCCCCTATATACCATCTAACAATATTAAATTGATCAACTTTTCATCACAATTCAAAGCATGCATCATAAATTTCGTAATTCCACTAAGCATATTAAAATTAGGTTCATTTGCAAGCTTAGAAGGTGGAGAAGATGATTACCTAGATTAGATCACTTGGTTTGGACTTTTATAGTGTTGAATCCCTAACTGGAAGTCCTTCTTCCTCTGAATTTCTCTGGTTTTGCATGAATTTGTAAGTGTTGTGATCAAACACTCCACTAAGTCCTCTATTTATATGTTTGTGGGAATAAATTGTCCATACGTATCCCGAGGCATATCTTGTGGTTCACAAGAATATTGTCCTATACCTCATAGTGACTCCAATAGCACACTCATCATCTAGTACCACTCACTATGTTATTCTAGATGTCCATCTCATGGCCCCTTTTATTTAATGTATACTATAAGCTTTCATTTATTATATTAATGTCACATTACATTAAGCATATACAATCATATGGTTAGTGTTTTATTTATCAATTTTAACCAACTGTTGGTCCAATTAACCTTCGGTTACCCGGTATCCGGTGCCCCGCGTCTTGACACGCATTTTGAGGTGCGCCATAGCCTATTGTTCAACTTTAGTTAATTAGCCTATGGTTACATTAATTTGTCAATTTGATAACTTAGACACATTTATGCAAGTTTATTGAGTTCTCTCTTGTGTACCTGTATCTCGTCTCTCGATACTCGCGTTAGCATGCACTTCGAGACAACTACCCATCACACAACCTCGCACCATACCGCTATTCAACCTACACACATGCGATGTATTCAACAATTAACTTATTAAAGTGCATCGTAAATAAGCATTCAACCCACAATAAACTAGTGTACCTAGGATGATGTGTGTCCGAGCCTACTTGCGGAGTCCACGTAGATCACAACTGGCCTCCATGTCTGCAATTACGAGATAATTAAAGACATTAATAAAAATGGGTCGTTACAATGTAATTATGATTAAAAAATTTAAGGTCGTTACAGTCTTCTCTACTAATAAAAACTTCATCCTTGAGATTGAATAACTAAAACTTCATTTCTGACCAAAATCAATGTTATGGATGTCTTATGGTGTTGGACTTTGTTTAGTTGAGAGTCGGGCTTACTTCGAGTGAAAAATCAGGGTCGAGAACGAGAACTGAAATGAAAGCATGTCAAAATATGGATAAAGGAAATTAATAAATGAAAAGAAAATAAACTGTTCACAAGCGGCTAACGATTTTGTATATAAATAAAAAAATCAAAATTAAATGAAATTGTCGTTTCATTTGGAAATAACAGAATGTTTATACGCTCGTTGCTCCTAACCTTATCCTCTATTTCTTTATCTCGCAGATATTTGTATGTCAAATTTTCATCCAATTTTTTTTGCAAAACTGTAGAGCATCGTGATATGGTCAGCTCAAGCTACGTTTCTGCAGGTGGAAACGAGTTATTCAACCTGCAATTTAATAAAAACTCGATTCATGGCATTTTCCTCAATTCGATTTGAATTCTCGCAATTTCTTGATCTCTTTTGGAAGGTTTTGATAAAAGTTAGTAGGGATTATTGTGAATTGATATATTGGCTGTATTTGTACCAATTTGGAATAAATTCCACTAGTGTAGGTTAGGGTTTTGATGAATTGAACTGATGTGATTCAGTTGATAACTATTTTGGAGATGTTTTTATAGTCGATATTAACTTACATTAGGTTTTTGGATGAATTGATTATTGGTTTTAATCCAATTTCACACCAGGAGCTGATGAAATATTTTGATGTTGGTATCGAGTGGTTTCATGGTGTTTGTTATCGAGTTTTGAGGAATTAATTGCAAAAATATTATTTTGGAGAAGTTTTTCAGTTCAAAATAAATAAAGTTTACCTAGTTCACGGGCCATATTGGAAAATTCATAGCTTATCCATCGATGATCTGATTTGATTGTTCTTGGAATCTATGGAAAGTAGGACATGAATACTACAAGTTCCTTTTAGATCATCATGACAAATGTCGAGGTTTTCAAGGTTAAAAAACTACCCCAAGTTCGCTAGTTGAAAGCCGGTTGAAATAGTTAATTAAATTAATATTTTTAAAACTATTCTCAAACGTACTTTAGCCACATTTTTATTGGGTTTCTTGATTTGGTTTCACTTGAAGTTTGATCCATAATATGATTGGTTATGTAGGGAAGCTATTAGAACCATTTTTAAGGTGATCGACACACTTTGGGAACCCAAAAAATTAAGCTCAAAGTTGGTTGGTTGTAAGTAAACCCTACAATGGTCTTTACTATTTAAGGAATTTTATTTTTATACCTGCATTTTTGTTTAGTATGCATTGCATTTCATACCATTTTTGGTCAGGCATACATGACATTTGGATAGAGTTTCCACTACTTCGATCGTAAGAATGTGAGGTTTTCCACTCCAAACTAGACATACTTACGGGCATCTAAGGCGAGTAACGTTTACTCCGGGGTAGCATGCATCGGACTCATAGGATTGTACTAGGTTCATCGTGAGTAGGCCCGCTTGTTATGAACTTAGAACATGAAATGAGGGATCCACATAGTTCTATAAATTTGTTGTTATTTGGAAATGCGATTATATGTCTCCATGTATTCGGACTAATATTTGCGTAGTACGGAACAATGAAGGAATTTACTTATTTGACATCTTCGATTTGTTTTTTATGATGTCGGGTTCTCTATGAAGACCAAAGAAGAACGGAAAAAGATCGAAGATCTTTGGTGAATGTTTCAAATTCTTAGTTTAATTTTATTTTTGTAATTACTTTATATATATATTGGGCTTTGGGGTGAGCATAGGGCGTGAAACACTAGTGAAAGGCTATGAGAGTCTCCTAAATTAGTTTCAAGCAAGTTAAAAAGTTTATATTTCAGTTTTGATTTAATTTCGATTGTAAGGTTATAATTGAGATATCAGAGACTCTAAGTTAGTTTAAATGATTTGAAATTGATATATATTATGAACTGCAGGGAATTATGAGTCCTTCTAGGCTTCTCCCCATTCTCGTTGTCGATTAGGTGAACTTTTTGGCGAGCCACTTTTAGGGGAGGTGGTGCCGAAATGTTTATAAAATATGGATGAAAATCCGAATGATTTGCTAATTTACTATAATAAAATAAATTGAGAATCTCGAGGTCGGTCGAGGATCTAAATTAAATTTGGAGCATTATTAAGGATTAAAATAGAAAGTTTTTTTAGGTGAAAAGTTGATTGTGTGGTTTAGGAGCCTAAAAAAGGTAATTAGGCTAAGTCGGGACATAGTGAGATGTGTCTTGACAAAGTTAGTATCGAGCCTAGGTTAGGCTCAATTGAGGATAAACTTTAGTTGAGAACCAAAGGGTGATTGAGCACGATTGGTAGGGAAATGATTGTGAGTGGGGTATTTGAATTATTGCATTAATTTGTTATGTGTATTTATGTATTATCACTAGATATATGATAACAAGTTTATTCTTATTGTCTGTTCGATACTTAACTCGTGAGATATGACGAGTTAGAATAGGAACATATAATAGAAGAGAGAATAGACTTACGAAAGGAAACTGAGCAAGTGAAAATAGACTCGGGATATCCAAGTTCACAAATGTGTTGTAAGTAGTTCGATACCAATATAACTGAGGGAAATAATCAATTATAAAACCAAAAGATAATTGTTTGAGTAAGAAGTCTAAATGATTTAGGGATGCAATTACTGAACATGGACTACTTTAAAAGTAAATTTATTGAACTATTACAATTTAGAAACGCTCAGGAAAGTGCCAAAATAGACTTAAATTAAGTCTCAAACGATTGATAATCGTTTGGAAAATGTAAAATGAATTTGAGGCTTTAGGGAAGCATAAAATATGGATTATCTTGGGTTTTAGAATGAGGTTAGTATCGGTTGAATGGGTAACTAGGAAATATCTATTCTACGAAGTATTGGTTGAATTCATAACCAATTGTATAAGTGCTTACGAAAATAGTCTCAATGAAAGAAAAATGAGACAAGAGTTTAGAAAATAAAAATTGATTAGACAAATTAAGTTTGAGCTTGAAAAATCACAATGGGATTGTGAGAGGATCAGTTAAATTGTCTAAGTCGGTTTCTACTAAAATAGAATACTTTGAAATAAAGTATTATCTCTTTTTAAAATAAAACACAAGGTGGAATATAGAATAAAACCAAAGTTTGAACAATCAAATGACTTATAAATAAAAGTATCGAATGCTTTGGATTGTTTCTTACTTAAGTTGCTTAATTAAAAGCGACTATGAATAGAAATATATGAAACAAACAAAGTAATGAGAAAATGAATAGAAATATATGAGTTAAAGGTAATCTTTGTTAAAAATGGATTAGGTGTTGTTACGAATCAAAGATCAACAAAAATTCTAACTAAAAAATTAAAGGTGTAGTGATAAGATCAACGTGTTAGAAGTTGAGATTGGGGAAATGGTATAAAAAAACCAGGATTAGCTATTGAAAAAAACTACTATAAGTGATTATTTTATGAAGTTTCAAAGTGCCCAATAGTCACTTTTAACCAAATTAAAATTTTGATGCCTATCGTTACAACCTTAAGTATAAAAAATAAAGATATAGACGTACTGGTTAAGTATAAATAAGTGATTAGTATAGGAAGTTAGTAAGAACTCCTATACATCAAGAATTTCCATTTATATGACTTACAAAATTGAAATAGCATCCTTTAAGAGTTTGATTACATGTCAAGTTAATGAGAGTTTGGAAATTCAAATTATTTTTCTCTACAAATGAACAATAACCAAAAAGTGAATTCATAAAAATGGAATTGATGAACAATAAGATACTTTGATATCTTGCACAGCCTCTTGAAAAGTACCGAATTTCTTTTTGAGAAAAAGAAAAGTCGAGAAATCTGAGATAAATGGAAACAACTTAAGGCAATAACAAACATTAGAATTGTTTGGTTCGCAAAATTTCTTTATTTCGAACAAAGATTAATCAATGATGACTTTGATTCATTGAATGATAATAAGAAGTCACACCATCCTTAGCTATAATTTCGATTAGAGAAGAGTTTAAACAAATTGCTTTTCTAAGTTAAGGTAGAAGCTGTAAGTGGTGCACCTGTTTAACGAAGGTGTAATAATTCTTTAAAGGGACATGAACAAGATCATGTGAGAATAGCTAACATTGACAAAAAAATGGAATAAACTCTATGTATGAAATAAAATGAGACGTTGAGAAGACTTGTAACTGCTGGAAGTGATGAACGAATACCTTTAGTCAAAGTAAGGCACTGGAGTAGTTGTGCATGACCAAAAGTCTAAGTAACTCCGTATCATAATCATGATTTATTCACAAAAAAAGATCGGTGTGACGACACTTATCTTTGAATAATCAAATGAATCGATGATAATCGGAATAATAGAGTGTATGAAATTTTGTTAGAGTCAATTGGAAGCTTAAATATAGGCAACTAAATGGTCAAGAAATTCTCACATACATGTGGAAATGGGAAATTTCAGGTCAATGAGTCTCGATCAAATAAGGATTTCAAACTATAAGTTTAATGACACTTAATATATCTCTACAAGGATCTTACAAGGAAGAAAACTCGAAAAATTGATAATATTAAACCAAAGTAGTATACAACCGATATCAATGAATATGTTATATATTGGTTCAAATGTTGTGTGGCACCTTGTAATCAATCAGGTGGTGAAAATTTCAATACAAGATTATTGTAAATTGGAGTTGATGTAAGATATATGTATGATGGTGAAGATACAAATGAAAATGAAAAGAGATGCCTGACTTATAGCTCAGCTAGTCAGTACTATTCCTTTTGGTTAGAAATATTGAATAGAGTATATTGTATTTGACTTAATATGTTTGAAGAATTGAATATTCTTCTACTACAATTTGAAGAAAAAAGACAAAGATATATATTGAGTAGTGACAAAGAGAGATAGTATATTTATAACTTGTATGAGATACAAGTTAAAAGTTATACTATGAGAGTATATTCAAAGAATATGTTAATCTCTGTTAAAATGTGTATATCTACTCAAGATAAGGATAACTATTTCTATTCAAGGAAGGAAAAAAGTCAAGCGAACTGTTAGTGATTGAAATCGAGATGATGAGAAATCTCATAAATTGGAGAAATGATAAAAACCCAATGTGAGTACACTAGTAATGTGAAAAAATGAAGTTTATTGTGAAATCATGAATGGAAAATGATTTGACGAAGTTAGAAAAATAATTAAATTTATAACCAATCAAAGCGAAAGTTAAGTGAAATGGATGAAAAGTTGGAATTGGTAATTGCTTTCTTGTCCACAAATCTAAATGATATTATGAGTAGACATTTAAAGAATGAGTAAGAGTTGCATGACGTGTCAGGTTGCATTTTCTGATCGGATTGAAATTCAAGATCTCTTATCATGGGATGACAGATGTAATTAGAGATCTATAGTCATAAGATGACTTGTGTAATTCTAGGTATCTGTTGAGAAATGTTGGAATGGTGACGGATCAAATATACACACAACTATACTTTTTATCTAATGTTGTGCTCAAATTTTGTTTGCATCACTATAAAACTTTAAACTGATGATAGTTTAAAAATTGATCAGCCGACAATTCAAATAAAAAAGATGATCAGTGATGAGAAAGCAAACTGTGATGTATATGGTAGAATTTGGTGGATAGGGAAAGAATTATCAATTGTTCGTGGAATTGTATTTAGTTAAGAATGAAGATAGGCTAAATCTTGCTATTTATTGATGCTTGAATGGGATTCATGGCATGAAATAGGAAGTGAACTAAGGTTATTTGATAATTTTGCAAAGTTGATTGTTTAACTCGTCAGAAATTCACAAATTATCAGAACTGACAAAAAACAAAGATAAATTTTCATTAAACTAAGGAGTTGGAAATGAAAATCAGAAATGTTTATGATCTCTAGCACCGAGTTGTTGATTACAACTAAAGTAATTGGGTCCACTAAACAGTTTCACCTTAGAAATAATTTTAACAGGTTTGAATAAAAAAAGTTATATGTGGTTGATCATTTTTTCATATCTCTTTTAGTTCTGTTAATCCGAGAATTTCGTAAAATTGATTAGGCCATTAATTTAGTATTTTTGAATTTTATTTGGAGTTTAAGTATCCGAGATCGGACCTATGCATTTTGGATTAGAAATCATAAGGTATATTTTGTTTTTGTGTGTTGTGTCCTCAGCGTGTGTATTATATGGTATTTTATCATGAAGTCGAGATATGTAGAGGTGTATCCTCAATTTGTCATAATCGGGGTTATAGGTGCGTGTTTGAAAAGCACGAGTGAAAAAAAAAATTGGTCTCTTGAAAACTAGTAAGCGGTGTTAAGTATCACACGGGGATTTTGCATCGATTTACATGCAAGTAAGGATCGGTGGTAGTGTAAAATAAGAATGAAGCTGGTGCAAGACCTTGCCTTGAGTTTCATATCAGTTGGTGGGGGTCGAGGTTGAGATTTTGTCCAAATTGGTGTAAGTTTGGCTAAGTATGACAACAGAATTAGTCCGATAGACTTTGGTATGTCATAGACAAAGTTAAATTTTAGGAGTTTTGGCCTTACCAAAATCAATGTTATGGATGTTTTATGGAGTTGGACTATTTTGTCGAGAGTTGGGCTCAATTTGGTGAAAAATCAGATCAAAAGTGAGCATCAGAAGTGAAAGAACGTCAAAATAGGGATTAAGGAAATTAATAAATTAAAAGAAATTAAGCTGCTTGTTAGCAGCTAAGGGTTTTATATATAAATAAAAAAACCAAAATCAAATGAAACTTTTGTTTCATTTGGAAACAACTGAAGTTTATACGTTTGTTGTTCCTAACCCTCTCCGTTATTTCTTTTACTCGTGGATCTTTGTATGTTTGATTTTCATCCAGTTTCTTTCCGCAAAACTGTAGAGCATTGCGAGATGGTCAGTTCAAGCTAAGTTTCTGCGGTGATAATAACGTATTCAGCCCACAATTTGGTAAAAACTCAATTCAGGGCATTTTCATCAATTCAATTTGAATTCTTGCGATTTCTCGATTTCTTTTGGAGGGTTTTGATAGAAATTAATAGGGATTATTGTGAATTGGTATATTGGATTGATTTGCGCCAATTTGGAATAAATCTCAGTGGCATAGGTTAGGGTTTTGATGAAATGAACTAATGTGATTCAGATTGAGAACTATTTTTGAGATGTTTTTATAGTTGATATTGATTTACATTAGGTTTCGGATGAATTGATTTTTGTTTTTAATCCAATTTGACTCCACGGGTTAAGGAGATATTTTTATGTTGGTATCGAGTGGTTTCGTGGTGTTTGTTGTCACGTTTTGAGGATTTAATTGCAAAAATATTGATTTAGAGAAGTTTTTAGCTCAAAATAAATAAAGTCGGCCTAGTTGACGGGTCATATTAGAAAATTCATAGCTTCTCCGTCGGTGATCTAATTTGAGTGTTCTTAGAATTTATGGAAAGTAGGAAATGAGTACTAAAAGCTCCTTTTAGGTCATCTTGACAAATATTGAGGTTTTCAAAGTTAAAAACTTACCCCAAGTTGGCTAGTTGAAAGCCAGTTAAAACAGTTATATGAATTAAAATTTTTGAAAATGGTTCTCAAATGTACTTTGGCCACAGTTTTCATTGATTTTCGTGATTTGGTTTCACTTAAAGCTTGACCCACAATATAATTGGGTATGTAGGAAAGCTATTGGAACCATTTTCAAGGTGATCGATGCTATGGGAACCCTAAAAATTAAGCTCAAAATTTGTTTCTTGTAAGTAAACCCTACATTGGTTTGTATTATTTATGGGATTTTATCTTGTGCTCGCATTTCTATTTAGTCTGCATTGTATTTCATATCAATTTTGGTAATGCATATATGGCATCCGGATAGAGTTACCTTTGCTTCAATCGTAAGAGTATGAGGTGCTCCACTCTAAACTAGACGTACAGCAGACATCTAAGGTGGGTAATGTTGACTCTGGGTTAACATGTATTGAACTCATAAGACTGTTCTACATTCATCGTGAGTGGGACCGCTTGTTATGAGCTTAAAACATGAAATGAGGGATCCACATTATGCTACAAATTTGTTGTTATTTGAAAATGTAGTTACATGTCTCCATGTATTCGGACTAACATTTTCGGGAGTATCGAGCAATGTAGGAATTTGCTTACCGGACATTTTCGAGTTCTTTTTGATGCTCTCGGGTTATTTGTGAAGACCAAACGAATGGGAAAAGCTCAAAGAACTTCGGTGAATGTTTCAAATTTTTTACTTTAAGTTTCTTATTATAATCAATTTATATATATTGTTTTGGGCTTTGGGGTGAGCGTATGGCGTGAAACACCAAAGGTGAAAGGCTATGAGAGTTTCTTAAATTAGTTTAAAGCAAGTTAAAAAGTTTATATTTCGATTTTGGTTTAATTTTGGATTGTAAAGTTATAATTTAGATATCGGAGACTTTAATTTAGTTTAATTTAGTTTATAATTTAGATATCGGAGACTTTAACTTATGAGTCATTCTAGGCTTATCCCCATTCTCGCTATCTATTAGGTGAACTTTTTGATACACCACTTTTAGGGAAGATGGTGCCAAAATTTTTATAAAATATAGATGATAATCCGAATGATTTCCTAATTTGCTCCAATAAAATAAATTGAGAATCCGAGGTCAGTTGAGGATCTAAATTAAATTTGGTGTGTTATTAAGGATTAAAATAGAAACTATTTTAAGATGCAAAGTCGTTTGTGTGGTTTACGAGCCTAATAAGGGTAATTAGGCTAAGTCGGGACTTAGTGAGATGGGTCTTGACAAGTTCTCATGCCAACTCTTTGTCAACGTGATGTTGCCACTTGACGAGGACCATCGGGGTGTCCTTATTCCTCAAACTCGAGCTTTTCGAGTCTAATATTTGTAGAGGTTGTTCCTCATAGGTGATATCCTCTAACAAGTCGATTCGACTCAAGTCAACCATCGATCAGGTCACCATCTCTCGACTTTTCTAATCATAGCATCTAGATGTGAAACACTTGGTGGACTCCAAGTAACCGTAGTGGCAATTCAATCTTATAAGCTACATTGTCAACTCTTCTTCTGCAACCCTAAATGGATCTATGAATCTCGACCCGATTTTTCCTTTGAATCTAAACTGTTTATTACCCATAAGAAGTGAGACCTTTGAATAGACAAAATCTCCCTCTTTATACTCCAATCTGTCTCGATTGTCGGTGTACTTTTTTTGTCTCTCCTAAGCGCCTCGAATATGCTGGCATATATGCATGATCTTCTCTATGTGATCTACTACCATCTCTGGCCCAACTGCCACTATATCATTTGGCTTGGCCCAACATGTTGGGGATCTACAAGGCCTGTCATATAGTGCATCAAACAGTGCCATCCCAATGCTAGCTAAGTAACTATTATTGTAAGAAAATTCATACAGAGGTAGATACTCTTCCCATGACCCACCGTACTCCAACATGCAAGCCCTAACCATGTCCTCTAACACCTGAAGTAGTTGCTTTACTTGTCCATCTATCTACGGGTGATACGTTGTAACGAGCTAAAGTTGTACGCCAAACTACTCCCGCATACTCTCCTACAACTTCGATATAAACCGAGATCTTCTATCCGATATAATGGAGATTAGGAATCCATGTAATCTCACTATCTCCATCTCGTAAAGATCGCTTAGCTACTCAAACTTATGTTTGGTTGAGACTGTAAGAAGTGCGTAGACTTAGTCAATTTATCCACGATCACTCAAATATTATCATGCTTGCGCTAAGAATTAGGCGCAGCCACAGACAAGATCCATAGCAATGTGCTCTCATTTCCACCGAGGAATGGGAAGTGGTTATGGCGACTCTTAAGGCCTCTTATGCTCGGACTTAACTGCGAAAATATCCCACGACTCCTAATGTAGTCTCATCCGTTAGCCTTCATCCCATACCACCAAATAAGACGTTTCATATCTTGATACATCTTGGTCCCGCTGGATGAACGACATATCATGAGAGATGTGACTCTTGGAGTATCATTATGCGTAACTAACACTGATGGAATCTATAGTCATCCCTTAATCCTCAAACATGAGACCGTCGACTGACTCTACTTTAGGTGATCTGAACTTTATGCTAACTCATTGTGTGATGGCCTGAACATCTAATCAGCGCACTGCCCGGCCTCTTCCTATTATTAAACCATAATCCCAGCCACGTAGAACTTAACAATGTATTACTCAACCTTTTGTCTTATTCTCCTCATAACTCGTGTTCAGGATAAGTATTTCTCAATTCTCGTTATTCGTAATTTTTAGAGTTAATTAAAACTTTTTATACATTTTAATGATTTTAGCGGAAGTCTTAATAATATTTCAGAAGCAATTATAAAACATTTACACGTGGAAACCATGAAATAGATCACACGTATGCATATCAAAAGTGGCGATAAACGAAGTAAGGAGGATAGATGGGACGATTCGGGTGAGATCCAATGTAGATCCACCATGCATCGATCAAGGAGTCTAGTCTTTCAACCCAATATACAACCCAAAACATATAAAAGACATAAGTAACATATATAAACAAGTGAAACCTACAAAATATGGTAGCAGATAGACTCTGAGCCCTTAGAGGTAGTCGTCGATCTTCTACTTCCCCGATCTACTACTCGACGGATCTGTAATTGCAACTAGAGACGACAATTCTAGTGAATAAATCTTGCAACCATTCATTCATATTTGCAAATATACAAATCAAACAATAGCTATAAGAGAAAAGCTGAAATGAATGTATGCAAACATGTACCTAGTATACCAAAAGGAACCGATTGGATAGTCACACAAATCGAGGTTCGATCGGTCTTCACTATGTCACATTAACTTATATAATTGGACGTGAGCTACGTCACATCAACCATTAAGAGTCTCCATCGGTGAACCGTAAGCTACGTCCCAACAAACTATGAGGAGTGCCGACATCTCTAGGGACTCTAACCCCGTGTGCCGTGCTAACTCATGAAATCAAGGAACCCAAACGTGCGAACTATCTTACAAGCACTATACCATTCTATAACATGAACCTAAATAAGACCAACATACAAACATATGAACATGGAGGTGAACAACACCTGATGATAATACAATAGCATGCTATATCACAACACACTAGTTTGGAGATCAACAATATCAAAGAGTCCAAACCAAGATAAGAAACCGAATTGAACAAATTGCCAAGAATCAAATGAAACGTATGATTTATTACTTAAAATAAGCATAAAATGCACAAACAAGAATATCATGGCATTGGGGTGTTCAACAACAATCAAATTAATCCAAGTGATTGTATTTCAAAGTTAAACTGGGATTGAAATGGAAATGAATGCCCGAAAAGTTTACTTACCTTGAATGCATGCAATTTGGCTCCTGACCAATCCAAACTTGCGTTATACATCCCGGTGTCAATTCTATGTACTCTTGAGGTGTTTAGGTAAGATTTAGAGTGTGTTTAAATAGTTTAATAGGGGGTTTAGACTAAGTTGTAGTGTTTTAGACACTTAAGTAAAATTCAAGTTTTCTTGCTATCCAGGGTCAGTAGCGCTCTATTTAGGTTCATTAGCGCGCTAGGCTAATACGTAAGCGCGCTAGGCGCGTTTGACCCCATAATTCTGCAAAACATAATTCTAGAATCCCGTTCAATTTGATCTCCGGGACCCTTGTTCCCTTTACCAAGGGTCTGAAACACGTTCCTCATGTTAACCATAATACATCCATAATAAACTAAATAAACAAGTTAATTACTTTAAAAATCCAATTTTCGTTCAAAAATTCTTAAACACTTTGATTGATTAGAACTTCACCAAAACAACTCCAAATCCAAACTTCTTTATAGCAAATCGAGTAAAATTTCACAAGGAATTTAATGATAATATCAAATTTTAAATCCAAGTTCATTTACCCTATGAAATTCAACACAAACCTGAATAGTGACAACTCAATTTGTCTAAAACTTGGATTTTTAAAAATTGGGACTTAGGAGCTCAATTAAACTTTAAATTCATTCAAGAAAATAGTGAAGACCAACATTTTTTTCGTTTTCATCAAATACATTTTAATCCAAGTTCAAAACTTATTAATTGAATGAAAACTAAACATAGATTTGTCACCTATGCTTGTGATCGATTATGAGCACTCCAATTCTCTCTCCAGATGATTTGTTTCCTTTTAATCCAACTCACTAATCATTTTGTATCAGATTACCACACCTGAATGCATCTCGAGGCATGTCTCCGCTTGCATATTGATGCCTATACATAATAAATAAATATGATTTAATAATCTACACATATAAACACACTAGGAAATCACCAAAAATATACCTCGGCAACACGTCAAGGTCAGACCACGTATCTGCCATCGGGTCCCACGTATCCTGATTACAGATAAATAGCGAGGTTAGAAATTTAGGCCATTATAAGTCTTCCCAACTAATGGGAATCTCATCCTCGAAATTAAACTTAAGTTAGAAATCTACCTGGCTCAAAAAGGTACGAGAATCGCTTTCATATATAGGTTTCTCGCTTCCAAGTGAGTTTTGAATCGGTATGGAACTGCCACTTGATGAGCACAAGCGGGATAGTCTTGTTCTTTAGCTTATGTACATTTATGTCTTTGATCAAGATCGGTTGCTCCTCATAAGATATACCATTACTCAAATTGATCAGTCTCAAGACCATTGTCGGTCGTTCACCTGCCTGCAACTTAGCTAGTTGAAGCATAGAGATATGAAAGACCAAATGAATCCCTGAACTTGGAGGTGAAAACTCGAGCTCATAAGCAACTTTCCCAACCTGTTTCTTAATTTTGAAAAGCCAGATGAATCTCCACGCAAGCTTACCATTCAACCCAAACCAATACTGACCCTTTCGAGGGGAAACTTTCAAATACACTAACGTTCCCTCGTCGTACGTGAGACCGCCATGATACTTATCCGCATACTTCTTCTGCTTCTCCTGAGCAGCTCGAAGTCACTGACGAATATGTCTTACTTTCTCTATGTGATCAACAACAATCTCAGGCCCTAATGTCTTTCGGTCCTCTAGTTCACTCAAAGACGATGGGGAGCGGCACGGTCATCAATAAAAAGCCTCAAATGACATCATCTCAATTCTAGCCTGATAACTGTTATTGTATGCAAACTAACACAATGGTAGATAATCCTCCCAAGATCTACCACACTCTAACAAATAGGCCTCAAGCATATCCTAGAGAACTTGAATCAACCTCTCAATCTGCCTGTCAATATGAGGGTGAAAAACGATATTGAACTGTAGGTGTATACCATACTACTCTTATATACTCTGCCACATCCTAGACATATACATAACATCTATCTTTAATGTGATAGTCAACGGTACCGATGCACTTTCGATAATCTCTCTCTCGAATAATATACTTAACTGGTCAAATTTGTAATTAGTCACGATCGTAGGAAATGAATAGATTTCATCAATTTATCCATAATAACCCAAATGGAATTGTGCTTCTTACAGATGCGACAACCCTCCGATGAAATCCATGTTGATGTCTTCCTATTTCCATTGTGGAATGGGAAGCAATTGTAGTAATCCTCTAGGTCTCCAATCCTTAGCCTTCACTTCTTTGCGCATCCCACGAGCTTCTTAATGAACTTAGACACATCTGCCTTCATCCTAGGCTACCAAAAATGTCTCCTCATGTCATAGTACATTTTGGTCCTACCTGGATAAACGGTAAATCAGAACGGTGTGAATTCCTAAAAATCTCATCTCTAAGTCCTCCTACTAATGGTATCCACAATCCGCCTTTGTATATATCGACACGATCCCCCGCTTAGTCTAGTTTGTATAGTCGCACTCTACACTAACTCCCTGAATATCAAGTACAACCCGTCATTCCTCTGACCCATTGACACTCTCTGTGTAGACACACTATGTACTCTCATCTAAGTGTAAATCATCACCTCAGTATCGGTAGGAATCTCTGACAGACCTATTATCTTCACTACCTCAATTAACCCGTACTCGTACATTATATGACATCTGACAACCTCGGCATCTATGGTTGATCTCCTTCTCAAACCGTCTGCGACTACGTTACCTTTTCTGGGGTGATACTCCAAGGAGAAGTCATAATCCTTCAAGAACTCTATCCATCTGCATTGTCTCATATTCAACTATTTCTGTGTAAAGAGATGTTTCAAACTCTTGTGATTAGTGTAAAATGTGAATCTCTCTCCATACTGACGATGTCTCTACACCTTCAGCATAAATACAATCGCTGCCAACTCCAAATAGTGTGTGGGATAATTTTTCTCATGTACCTTCAGCTATCTAGAGGCATATGCCACAACAACTCTGCCCTGTAACATGACACAACCCAAACCAGTATGAGAAGCATTTATGTTCACAGTAAATTGTTGCCCAGTCTCTAGCAACACTGACACATGACCGTTGGTCAATAACCTCTTCAACTCAACAAATGCATGCTCACATTCCTTAGACCATTCAAATATGATCTTTCTGGGTCAACTTAGTGATTTGTGAAGCAATCTTCGAGGAATTTTTCACAAAAACAACGATAGCAACTGCCCAAACCCAGAACACTCCTAATCTTTGTCACTAATGTCGGTAATGGCCAATCCATAACTGCCTGATTCTTGGCTGCATCCACTAACATTCCTGCTGCTCAGACTACGTGACACATAAACTTGACCTCAGTTAATCAAAACTAGCACTTGTTAAATCATAGTCTAGAGTGTCTCTCTGAGGTGGTGCTCATGATCCGCTCAAGTCCTTGAGTAGATAAATAGGCCATCAATAAAGACAATCACAAAGCGATACAGAAAGAGTCTCAATACCCGATGCATCAAGTCAATAAACATGGCGGGTGCATTGGTCACCCCAAATGGCATGATCAGAAACGATAATGTCCGAATCTGTGCCGAAAATAGTCTTATCCGTAACCACTTCCCTAATCTGTAACTAATGAATCCTGATCTTATGACTATCTTGGAGAAAAATTACACTCCTCTCAACTAATCAAACAAGTCATTGATTCGTGGAAATAGGTACTTATTTCTAATTGTGACCCTATTCAGTTTCCTATAGTCGATGCATAATCTCATATTGTCGTCATTCTTCTTAACGAAAAGGACTGGTGCTCCCCACGGCGACATGAAAGGTGTAATGAAAACTTTCTTGCCAAATCCTCAAACTGGACTCTCAACTCCTCCAACTCTCTCGAAGCCATACGGTACGGTGATATCAAATAGGTCTAGTGCCTGGTACCAAATCAATGATGAAGTATATCTCTTGTGGAGGCGATAGACTAGGTAAATCCTTTGGAAACACATATGGAAACGTGCATACTACTAGAATATCCTCAAGTCTAGTCCCCGACTCTCTACCACACTATATAAGGCTACCGAGTCTCCATCTTCTCACTAGTCGCATCTCCTCACTAGTCGTAAGTTGACTTCTCGTGTCAACGCTCCTTGGTGACTTACCTCTCGTATGCAAACATTGGATGGCCTAGGTTTTAAAAAATTACTATCTTGCAAAAACAATCGATGTGCGCATGATATGTTGCCAACCAATCCATCCCTAATAGTGCATCGAACTCAAAAAACTCGAGTACACCGAAATCTATAGGTAACTACTAATCACTTTCGAACATCTCTCACAGATAAGGTTAGGGTACACTTTATCCCTAGCTACGGTACTCAATATCAAATGTATGATGACCATAATAAGTGCCAATCCTAGGATGTCTAACATTCGGCCATCAATAAACAAACAACAGATCTATAATCAAACAAAACATAAATATCTATACTGCAAATAGAAAACGTACCCTTAATAAGTCTGCATGTCGCCTCAGGATCCAACTGTGCAACCATGTGGGCTCTATCTCGGTCTCACGTGGGTAGACGGTTGCAAGCTATGCACATTCCCTAGCCATATGCCCGATCTGGCCAAACCAAAAACAAGTGATCTGCTTGTACTGACCGAACTACTGAGTCTGACCCTAAGTCTCTCTTTGATAATGTCTAGGTCCATCTCGTCCCTTGCCTTTGCCTTGGCCACCCTGTTGTGTCTATAATGGTGCATGTAGTGCTAGAAGTGCTGGTATGATGGGAGGCAATGAAGATGCTATGCCCACTGTACTCTGTGTGGGAGCAGGTGAAGGTGCACAGGGTACTACTGATATAGGAGCTGGCGATGCTCCGCCTCTTTGCAATCCTCGGTCACATATCTTTTGTCCTTTAACCTTCCATCTCCTCTCATAATTTCAAATCTTGTCTGTGACACTATTCGATTTCTTTGCTACTCTGCCCAACGCATAAGTCTCATGGGCAAGTGCCCACTCATACATCTCTTGTAGAGATTGAGCCCTAATGCTAACAACATGTTGTGCTATGTTCGATCTTAGTTTGTTTCCAAATTAGAAAGCATCATCTACATCATCGATACTAAGTTTCCAAATACTACCTTAGATAGCCATATATGCCTCGATATACCATCATCGTCTCTCCTCAAAGATGTCTCGGTTCATAAACTTTTTCTTCAACCTCTTCATCGTGAAAGTCGGTAAGTACTATTTATAGAACTCCTTCTTGAAATCCGTCCAAGAAGTAAAGCTGACTCTACTAGCCACTGGTGCACCACTAAATATCTACACCCTTTTCAGGGTGTAGTAAGAAAAAATGAGCTGCAACCTATCCTTAATGCCCAAAAGTAAATGAAGCTTCTCTTGCGATATGACCCATTTCTCAATCTTCTCGTTGTCTCTCTCCCTTGAGAAGTATATTGGTCTCAACCTAATGAACTCCTTCACTAGTTTGTCATCCTTAGTCATAAAGCTATTGGTAGTAGGTGTAATGGTAGTAGGTGTGGGAGTAGGAGTAGTCTCAATAGTATCAACTATCGCACTATCAAGATCGATAACTTCGGTGGATGTGAGACTATCGAATCTATCGTAATTGTGGTACTTGGTTGTACTTGGTGCTTGTGGCCCTACGATAGTAGTGGTCGGTGTATCAGGTATCAGAGTCATTGCAATAATAATATTAGTGGTAGCGGGTGCAGCTGGTGTATATGCGGCCATGCCTACATAATAAATTTGATAAACTCGGCCAACTCTTGTCCTTAAGGCGCGACCCGGTCAGATAGCCTTTAGAAGCTATTAACCGTAGAAGGAGACTGACTGTCGTTGACACAAGCATCCCTACCCTCGCGCAGGTCTGCCATCGGTGTCTCCATGTTGATCGTGACAAGAAATCAGCTACTACACAAATAGTGTATACACACACATATGTAATCATAACATATACATAGAATCATCCCCAGTTCACTTTTGCTCACTTCCCAACTAATGGTTTCTAAGTTAGGATCGAATGGTTTCCATTCTAAAGTTTTTGTTTCATTCAAGTTTTTTTTTATACTTATCGAGAACGTGATATCTGATACTAACTATGAAGGTCAGAACCTTTAATCAGCGCACTGCCTGGCTTAATCCCATGATTAAGCCCTAATCCTAGCCATGTTGAACTTAACAACGTATTAGTCGCCTTTTTGTCTTATTCTTCTCGTAACTCGTGTTCATGATAAGTATTATTTGATTCTCGTTATTCGTAATTTTAGAGTTTATTAAAAAAATTTATACATTTTAATGATTTTAGTGGAAATCTTAATAATATTGCGGAAGCAATCATAAAACACCTATATGTGGAAACCAGGACCTACAAAAGATGGTAGCAGGTGTAACATCATGCATGTACAAAAAGTTTTAATTAACAATCAAATACCATGTAGAACTCAACAATTACTTATCACATGTATGTATATCAAAAGTGGCGATGAACAAAGTGTAACATCATGCATCGCTTAAGGAGTTTAGTCTCTCAACCCAATATTCAACCCAAAACATATAAAAGACGTAATATATAGAAACAAGTGAAACCTATAAAAGATAGTAGCGAGATAGACTTCGAGGGCTCGAAGTAGTTGTCGGTATTTTCATTTCCAAATCGATACTCAACGGATTTGCAAATGTCACCAAAGATGACAATTCCAAGTGAGTAAATCTGCGACGATTCATTAATGTTTACAAATATACAACGAGTTATAACGAAAGCATATGATAGCTATAAAAGAAAAGCTGAGAGGAATGTATGCAAACATGTACTACGTACACCAAAAGGAATTGACCCGATGGTCACACAAATCGAGGTTCGCTTAGCCGTCGACTACATCACATTAGCTTATATACTTAGTCGTGAGCTACGCCACATCAACCAATAAGAGTCTCCATCAGTGAGGCGTGAGCATGTCACATCAGCTATGAGGAGTGTCGACATCCTCAAAGACTTTAACCCGAGTGTCGCGCTAACTCATAAAATCAGGGAACCTATATGTGTGGACTATCTTACAAGCATTATAAACCATCCTACAAAATGAACCCAAATAAGACCAACATACATACATATGAACATGGGGGTGAATAACACCAAACGATAATATAATAGCATGCGGTTTCACAATACACAAGTCTGGAGATCAACAATATCGAAAAGTCCGAACCAAGATAAGAAACCGAATAGAACGAATTGCCATGAATCAAATGAAACATATGACTTCAATTACTCAAACTAAGCAAAAACAACACACACATGAATATCATGACATTGGGGCATTCAAGAACAAACAAATTAGTCCAAGTTATTGTATTTCAAAGTTCAATAGAAATCAAAATGGAAATGAATGCCCGACAGGTTTACTTACCTCAAATGCACATAATTCCTAGCCTAAATGGGCCCTCCCCCACTCCAAACTTGTGTTCCACACTCCGGTGTCAACTCTATGTACTCCTTAGGTGTTTAGGTAAGATTTAGAGTGTGTTTGAATAGTTTAATAGAGGTTTAGACTAAGTTATAGTCTTTTAGACACTTAGGCCACGTTTGATTTGACAGAAAAGGAAAATGTTCCAAGGAAAATGACGTTTTCATGTGTTTGATAGCCAAGATTTTCTCGCAGAACATTTTCTCACAATTGCAAATTTTTCATATTAAGCTCATATATTTTCCCACCTATTATGGTGGGCAAATTGAGTTTTCTATTGAGAAAATGTGAGTTTCCATATTAAGGCACATTAAGTTTATATTTTAAATATGAAAATTAATATATTTAATATATATGGTAAGTTTTCATATTTATTTCAAAACTTCTTGTTAGTGACTTTTGAGGAAAAAAATTCTTATATGTGCAACCAAACACATAGAAAATTTTTCTTATGAACATTTTATCGGAAAACTTTTTTAAGAAAATATTCTTTTCCTATAGAACATTTTCCTTGCAATCAAACGGTGCTATAAGTAAAATTAAGATTTTCCCGTTGTCTAGGGTAATTAGCGCGCTAGGTGATCCATTAGCGCGCTAGGCGCGCTTGAACCCATAATTCTGCAAAATAGAATTATGGGTTCACACTATGGAAATCCCTCAAATTTGACCTCTAGGACCCTTGTTCCCTTTAACGAGGTTCCCGAACACTTTCCCCATGTTAATCATCTATTATAAATCCATAATTAACTAATTAAACAAGTTGATTACTTCAAAAATCCAATTTTTGTTCAAAAACTCTTTAAAACTTTGATTGATCATAACTTCATCAAAACAACTCCAAATCCAAAACTTATTTATAGCAAACCAAGTAAAATTTCACAAGGAATCCAGTGGTAATATGAGATTCTAAAACCAAGTTCATTTACCCACTAAGATTTGACAAAAACCAAAACATTGACAAAACTCAATTTGGCCAAACTTGTATTTTCAAAAATTGGTACTTATAAGCTTAATTAAACCTTTAATTCATTCATGAAAACAAGAAGACCATCATTTATTTCGTTTTCATCAAATACCTTTTAATCCATGTTCAAAACTTATGAATTGAATGAAGAATAAACATGGAATTTTTTACCAATGTTTGTGATAGATTCCTAGCACTTCAATTCTCTCTCTTAATGATTAAAATGATCCCCTTTTGCACTCAAATTGTTTGTGAACTCAAGTACTTTCACCTCAAATTTCACTTTGATTTGCATGGAAATGAAAAACTTACATATAAATGTATATATATATATATCATCCAAGGTGATGATTCTAGCCCTTTTACCTCATTCATTTTTGTTCATCTAGATGCAAATCCATGGATTTCATTCACACCAAACTCTCCACTTACACCCTCACTCTAACACCAATCTTTGACTCAATTCTCATGGATTTCATTCCAACACGTATCTCGAGGCTTATCCATGGTCTATATTTATTTACATAAAATTAGGTGTTTGATATATTTGATTTATGAACTATAGTCTAATCATATTAATGCATATGTTTTGATTTCACTAATGTGTGTACATCTTAATTAAAAAATTACTAATCATTCTTTACCCGTTTACCACACCTACACGCATATCGAGGCGTGTCCCCATTCGTGTCTCAATGCCTGTACATAATAAATAAATGTGATTTAATAATCTACACTTATACACACAGACACTAGGAAATCACCAAACAAATAAAAAATATACCTCGGCCACACGCCAAGGTCAGATCACGTATCTGTTAGTGGGTCCCACATCGCGGGTCGATGATCCTGATTATGGATAAAAAAAAGGGTTAAAAATTTGGGCCATTACACACTGAACTTCAAAAATTGTTGATTCGCATGCTGACCATCTAAAACCCTCTTAACATAGACAATTTGAGTCCTTAACTGTCCACAAATCTAAACTTTAGTAGTAGCTGGAACATCCACTGAGCTAATCATGTCGGCCATCTCCAGGAGCGCGTACTCATGTGACATGTGACAAACTACAATCCCTGTGTATGACCTCTTCTTGCTTAGTGCATCCGCCACTACATTGGTCTTCCTTGGGTTATACTCCAACGAGAAGTCATAGTTTTTTAGGAACTCTAGCAATCTCCTCTGTCTTATATTCAGTCTTTCTATGTGAAAAGATACTTTAAAATCTTGTGGTTAGTGAATAGGGTAAATCTCTATCTATATAGGTAGTGCCTCCAAATCTTTAGAGCAAAAACCAAAGCCGCTAACTTTAATTCATGTATCGAGTATTTCTTCTCATGAGTCTTGATCGAGCTGACACGACACATATACAATCAATCTATCTCCCTGCATGAGAACAAATCCCAAGCCAACCTTTGATGCGTCGATGTTCACTACCGTATTCTTCCCTGCCTCTAACAACACTAATACTGGAGCTGAAGTCAATTTCTCCTTCAAAATCTTAAAGGCTTGTTCACACTTATTATCTCAATCAAAGTTGACATTCGTCTAGGTCAATATCATCATTGGTGTTGCAATTTTGGAGAAATCGCACATGAATCATTGGTAGTGTCAAGACCCATCTCACTAAGTCCTAACTTAGCCTAATTCCCTTAATTAAGCACCTAATCTATTCAATTAACTTTACCTCGAATTAATTTTTCATTTCAAACCTTATAGTGCTCCAAAAATTAATTTAGATCCTCAATTACCTCAAATTCTTAATTTATTCATTTGGAGCAAATTGGTAAATCATATGAATTATCATCTCAGAAATTGTAACAAATTCGGTAGCACTTCCCCTAAAAGTGCCCCGCGTAAACTTCACCTAATAGATAACAGTTGTGGAGAGTCCTGGAAGGATTCACAAATCCCCGCAGTTCACAATATATATCAAATTTAAATTTATAAACTAATTTAGAGTGTCCAATACCTTAGTTACAACGTACAATTCCAAAATAAACCAAAATTAAACATAAACCTCTCGAACTTACTTTAAACTAATTTAGGAGAGACTCTCATTGTAATGGCCCAAATCATTAATTGTGGATTTGTCCTAAATTAAAGGTCACCAACCCATGATGTGGCCCGACGATAGGTACACAATACGACACTCGGCACGGAAGCTGAGATGTATTATATATTTGTTTGGTGATTTCCTAGTATGTGTGTATGTGTATATTATCAAATCACATTTATTTGTTATGTATAGGCATCGAGACACGAGCATGGACATACCTCGAGATGCGTGTAGGCATGGAAATCGAAAAGATAGTGATTCGGTGAGTTTTTTTTATTAAGGTGTACACACATTAGTGAACTTAAATCATGTGAATCAATATAAATATGGACTATACTAGAAAAAATTAAATCAAATCATCAAACACCTAAGATATGAAAATAAAACATAGACCATGGATTTATCTCGAGATATCATTTGAATATAATCTATGAGATTTGAGTCAAACTTTGGTGTTAGAATGAGTGTCAAAGTGGTGATAATGGGATGATTATAGGCCTTAGATTTACATAGAGATGAACCATCAAGTAAAGATGTAAGGTTGAGATGTTAAGTTAAAGCTTATAAATACATGCCTTGTTTACAAAATTTGCAAAATCAAGCAATGAAACAGCTAAATTATGAGGTGAAATGCTTTTTGGGATTTGAGAATTCAAGGGTTCAAGAGAGCTAAACTCATTAAAATTAGGTTCTACAACAACAAGAATTAAAGTTCAAGAAACTACGTGAGCAAACCGACTACTATGCCCTCATTTTCATTCATGCATGTAAAGTTTAAGTCATGAATCATAGGGATTTTGATAAGAAAAGTAAATTAAGTCATTTCATCTTATTTTTTTATCAATTTGAAGACACAATTGAAGTTTAAAGTTTAAATTTGAAGTTCTTAAGATTTTGGGTCAAAATTGAGGTTTCTACATGATTTGAAGATATGAAATTCTGATCTAATTAAAGTCTTTGTTTTCATGAACTAATTTGATATTTAGATTCGTCATGAAATTTCAATCAATCTACTTTTTTGAATCTTTATTTTGAGTAAGGAATAAATTTGTTATGAATTTTTTGAAGTTAATGAAGTTCGTGAAAACAAAAGCAGGAATTTTGCATATTCTTATTCCGAACCAATCTATGTAATTTGGCCATAACTTTCTTATTTTAAATCCAAATTGACTTATTATAGTGGCATTGAAAATCTTAGCCATAATGCTAAAACTTTGATCTCACGCACCATTTGAAGATTTGGACTCCTTCCTATTCAAAACTGCTTTGCAACTTTGATGATGAATCTAAAATTTCTGGGTTTCACAGTTTTGATAATGTCTTAATGTTTTAAGCATAATTTCCTCATTTCTTATTGGATTAAGCTCATTTTTTTAGTATGACGTTCTGAGGTATGTTTGTAGTCTTAAGTAAAAAGAATTTCATGATTTTTGAAGCTATGGTTTAGGAGAAATGAATTTTTCAAGTTTGATGGTCGGAATATAAAATTGTTTTGAGTCTTTGAGGTGAAATTTCCATATCTCCCTCGTTTCTTGTCGAAATTGCGGAAACCTTATAGTTTCGGAAAGTTAAGACATAGCCATATAACTTCACTTCGGACTTTAATACTTAATTTATACGTTTTGGTAATTGAAATTAACTCACAACTTGTTGCACCAAAATTTTCTTTATTTTAATAAATTAGATTTCAACATAAACAAATTATTAAGGAGGCTAATTTTAAAAATTAGAATTTAAAACCACTTAACCAACCTAAAACATGTTAAGTTCAATTTGTTAAGACATCTCAATTGGCTTAGAGAGGACTTACGGGGTTTGGAACACGAGTTTGGAGTGGTCAAGAGCTGGTTTATGGTAGGAATTTCATGCATTTGAGGTAAGTAAACCTGTCAAGCATTCATTTCCATTTCAATTCCTTTTTATTGTTGGAATACAGTCACTTGGACTCTTTTACTATTTTAAATCTCGTAATACCATGACATGTATCGATGTTTTGTCTATGTTACGCATAAATACTGAATTCATAGTTTTGAATTGTTTCATAGCGTTTCATTGCATTCGTTTTCTTATCATTATTTGGACTATTTATTGTTGTTGATCTCCTGATTTCTGTGTTGTGAACTAGCATGCTATTGTAGTATCATTTGGTGTTGTTCACCTATTAGTTCATATGTTTGTGTGTTGGTCTTATTTAGATTCATGTTATAGGATGGTGTATAATGTTTGTGAGGTAGTCCACACATTTGGGCTCCCTGATATTTTTTACGAGTGGGCGCGACACACGTGATTAGAGCCTCTCGGTAATGTCAGCATTCCTTATTTGCTGATGTGACGTAGCTCACGACCAAATATATAAGCTGATGTGATGAAGCTCACGGCTAACTGAACCTCAATTTGTGTTACTATCTAGTATGTTCCTTTTGGAGTATTTGGTACCTGCTTGCATACATTCCTTTCAACTTTACTTTTGTTGCTAATCGTATGCTTTCAATTACCATTTCTTGTATATTTGGAAATATGAATGAATGACCACAAAATTTACTCACTAGGATTGTCATTTTTCGTGACAATTGTAGATCCGTCGTGTAGTAGACAAGGGGAAAAGATGATCAGTGACTACCTCTTAATCCTTAGCAACTGTCTGCTACTTTTTTATGCAGGTTTACTTGTTTGTATGTCCGATATGTCTTTGATACATTTTGGGTTGTATGTTTGGGTTGAGAGACTAGACTCCTCGACTGATGCATGGTGTTACATTTTTTACCGCCATTTTTAATATACATACATGTCATATATTCCCTAGTTTCCACATATTAGTGTTTTTTGATGGCTTCCGCAATATCATTAAGACTTTCGCTAAATTTGTTAAAATGTATGAAAATCTTAATTAACTCTGAAAACTGCTTATGTGGAGAAACGAGAAATATTTATCCTGAACACGAGTTACGAGGTGAATAAGACAAAACGGCTGACTAATACGTTGTTAAGTCCTAAGTGGCTGAGATTAAGGCTTAATGACAGGATTAAGCCAGGTGGTACGCTGTTTAGAGGATCATGTCGTCACATTCATAACCTTTCAAATTGTGTTTCACGACCTACACTCACCCGAAGAATCCCAAAACAACATTTATAACATGATTACAACAAGAATTTAAACTTTAAACTTAAAAGTAATCACCAAAGTTCTTTGAGTCTTGTTTGTAAATCTTTGTCTTCACAAAGAACCTGACGTCATAAAAAACAACTCGAAGATGTCAGGTAAGTAGACTCGTACACTGCTCTGTACTCCTGCAAATGTTAATCTAAATACACGAAGACATGTAATTGCATTTCCAAATAACAACAATTTTATATAACAACGTGAAACTTTTTTATTTATGTTTCTGGTTCACAATCAGGTCGGGCGACCTAATTATGAATCTAAAACAGTAATAAAATTCTAATGCATGCTCCCTGGATAAACTTGCTTGCATTGGGTCTTCCATGTTCTAGACTAACTGGTTAAGAAACCTACCTCCGAGTCCCTTTCGTGAACTGTAGCACTAACAAGCCATCGTCCGGAATGATACGAATGCATGATGAATAATAATAAGAAATGCAATGCAGACTAAACACAAATGCAGGTACAAAGATAAATTTCATAAAATGTAAAGATCACTGTAGGATTTACTTACCACAAAACCAACTCAAAGTTGGTCGCTAAGCCTCACACGAAGTTCCTCGACTTTTAGGTATTTACACATTTACTATTAAGCATAGAATTCACATTTTTAGAGTTACAACTCTATTTGAATACTTTAAATCCATATTTCAAGTTACAACGACATTCAAATCCCCTAACAAATTTAAACAACTTTTTAAAGTCTCTGAAAGCACCTTCACACCTCATTTCCATATGTTTAACCTCTAAATAGGTTCTAAATCATTTATTGAAATTGCAAACCAATACTAACTCACATATGTGCTTCACATTAAGTTTTAAATCACAAATTGGATTCTAAAATAGGTTTTAACCACCTATTATGCTTCCCAATACCTATAACTTGCCTACGTATTCCAAATTGGGATTTGTAACTAAATTAACAAATCGTAGGCTTTGAATATCACAAACCTCGATTTATAACCTTTAATGATTCTTAATTTGACTCATTTTATCACCAATTTAACTGAAAATAGTTCCAATTGATCTAAAACATCAAAATCAACAATTCCTCTCAATCAATTTGATCAAACCCCAAGCCTTATCAATCAACACAACAAAATCAAATCAACAAAGCCACACACATAAAATAGTTACAACAGCCTTCCTCATTATCATGTACCTTCTCTTCACAACTATGACAAAACAATCAATTTATCAATACAACAAAAATCTCAACAGCAACATCACAGTTTATCCCATCAGATTCCCATCGACAACCACAACACCAACAACAAAACAGCCACAATTTCTCAAGTTTACCAAGGCACGGCTTGGGAAAACCCTCCATCGCAGCCCGATCTTGAACAGAACAACATCACAACAATCGCAAAACAACCTCAACAACGACATACATACAAAATAGTGTTGCATAATCCCCCTTTCATCGTCATACATCTTCCCCTCCCCTACTCAAACGAGCTCTTAACACAACAACAATTAATTAACCAACCAAATTGAATTTGAACTCATCTCAACTCTATCATTCGATCTCCACTGCTCACTTTCGACACCAACAGCCTTTTCCCATGAAGACTGAGAGAGGAAATAGTAGAGCAGGGCGTAACAGTCGAGCGAGAGAGGACCGAGAGGAAAGAGAGAGCTCACAAAAATGAGAGAGAGAGAGAGAGAGAGAGAGAGAGAGAGAGAGAAGAGAGAGACCGTGAGGGAGAGAACTAAAGAGAGAGAGCTGAGAGAAAAGAAGTTGAAACAACGAGAGAGCGATCAGTCAAAGACGATGAACACAGTACCCCAATGTTTCGATTTGTTTGAAAATAAAAGGGTAAACCAATTTAGCCTTTTACCCCTTACATTTTATCCTCTCTTATATAAACCAAATGCCCTTTTAGTAATTTTGCATTTTTATTAGATATGAAATCGTACTTTAAAATGGCCATATAATGTAATCGAAAGCGATCTTCTATCATAATCCCTTATCCTAAGTCAGGTGGTATCCTTACCTAAAATCAATCTTAGAAACCATATCATGACTCTCATCGGATCAAACGAATCGTTGATACAAGGAAGTTGGATACTTGTTCTGACTCATGACATAGTTCACTACAAGCTATAAACAATACAAAGTCTCAAACTTCCATCCTTCTTCTTCGGTAAACAACATCATCGCGTGTCTCATAGAGACATACTATGCTGAATGAATCCCAACCTCAACAACTCCATGAGTTTGATCTCGATGTATGACCTATTACATTAAGCCTAAAGTGATTAGTATTAACCAAATCCTAATTTAGCCAGTTAGTTCTGCAAGGTTAAGTCCCATGCACTTCGATTAGCATGCGTGTGTTTCCATGGTGATTTTTGTTTGTTTGAATTGTTTAACGAATTCTCTGTATAGCTGTCGTAGTATAATAAAAGATTTATATACAAACCTATAAATGGAAAATACATAATAAAAAATGAATTATCTAAGACACCAAGCTATGACATGGGTCATCGGAATGAATGCGAACGCCCAAAGATGTCAGATAGTGCATGTCCCAAGTGAATTTATCGGCGAGAAAATACATGAGATATATATATTTATAAATTTAGGATATATAAATATATATTAGAAAATAAAAGAATAGTTGAATTATATGGATCATTTGATCATCTCGAGTGGAGCAGTAAGTGCTTAATGGTGGTGTCAAGTTTTCAGGTCACTTTACGAAGTGTCACTTTAGCGCATCAACCACTGATCAATCTCTTTAGATAAGACGATGCGTATCTCGAGGAAAATCCTATATATTAAACTAAAACTCATACTTTGGAGTAGGTTCGTGAGTTCCGAATCAGGTAGATTTGAGGAGCTTAAACAACTCGAATCCGTGAGATCATAACTGTATGATTTGTTCTTATGTTAGGCTTAAAGTTTAATTCGATAAGGATACCATAGAATATCTATAAACTATACATTTCGGGTGATTAAATGTGGTTTCTTACCTCACTAGTAGGTCCTCCTCGATGAATTTCGGAGTTTATATTGTTGTTTGGTCGATTTTGGCGGATGGAAATCAGCTTGCGGTCACGCCAGTGTTCTATCGAGATGAAAGATGGGGTGGTGGAGCGCACTCCTTCATCAACCGATGAACACAGCTCATTAAGAGCACGCCCCACCCAATTCGAGGAGCGCTCCCACCCAAAAAACAACAACAATGCTATTTGATGAAGATTTCTCGGAGGACTTAGGGTGACTCAGACTAGGGGTTCTTATTAGAGTGTATTAAACCTAAATTGATTACAAATGGTCTATTATAGGTGTTGGATCCCGAGAAAGATTTAGTGACCTGTAGAAAGTTAGAGTTTGACATGAATTCTAACCGAGGTAAAAGAGACGATTCTGCTCTATTTATCAATGTTGTCTTCGTTATTTTAGTATATATAACTCATGTAGTTTATGGACCGAAAACATGGGGATTCTATAGATTGTGATGTCTTAGATTAAACAGGAAAAAATGGTGCCTAATGAGATCCACGAGATAAGTAACGGCCTTGAGAGCCGATACCAGGTTGTATAGGACTTTGGGGTTGATCTCATCGAATCTATACGTAACTCCCGCATCGCTTAGATAGGTTAGGTCGTGGTTTACATATTCACTAGAAAGTTTCGATATAACCATTGGGCATTAATAGATTGACTAGACAACATATTGGCGACAATGTGTTGGTCTAACAATCGCATTAATGGCATTAATGACAGGTAATCGACCCTAGCTTTATAAATAAAAATGGGGATCATGGTGTAATAGTCCATGATAACTTGCTTGCATCCGTTATGTATTGATTTATATATTTTCCATATTCTTGTTAGTTAACATTGGTGCATATTGCTATTGCATAATGTTCTTGATTACTATGAGGAATGCATTGATGGTTAATGTGAATCCTTACTTCATCGAGCAAGTTGTTAGCAGCACTTTACCCAAATCTAATATTTCAAGTTCGCAACCCAAAGACTTCTAAATTTAAGGAAAAAGAAAAATTTAGGTGTCTTGTATCTTCTACAATGTAATGAACCTTTATTATATATAAATAATTGTTTGATATATTTTTGCTGTATATAAATGAGTCGGGAGGTTTATAATCACCGGTTTTGAATTTTAGGGTAAACTCGTATTATTCATCAGATATTGTTATATATCAAAATGTTTTAAATTTTCTGACTACGTTTGATACTTTGTTTTGTTTATTCGATATTAATATACAAAAGTTAAGTTTATCTGTAAATCGAGTAGAGAGGTCATTGCCGGCTCTAGCTTAAATCTAAATTTGGATTATTCGGTGGCTTAATTAAGGTTTCTGTGTTTGAGATCGCACCTAATCGCTGATAGGTGGATGCTATAGCTTAGTATCGTAGCCCTCGAGGTTTTATCATATTTGAGATAAATTGGGTAACATTGATATAGGTCCGGTATCATAGACAAGCGCTCGAATCTCTAAATTTCACTTACTTTCGAATGGTTTTCAAGTAAATGATAGCATATTCTTTCATAACGAAACCTAAGTTTTATTAACTTTGAAGGTTGTCTCCAAGTTACGAATAAGCTTTAAGGTTTGATAAATGGGTTTTATCAGTGTTTGGGGGAAATGAAATTAAAACATTATTATAATCGGGTCAAGCATTATATTATTATTATCAGTATAGATATGCTTTCATTACGTATTCCCTTGACATGTTACCTAATGATCTTATCTCTTTTTAACTTCAACGAATCTAACGGGCGGATCAAGGAGAGTCACGGTAGGCCCGAACCTCAAGGTAACACGAAGACCGGGTGATCAATGGAAATCTAAGATCGAGCAAAGAATGAGTGAATCGATGGAGTCTCAAGCCAAACTAATTGCTATGTGCTGATGGCTCAAATGGGACCACCAAGATAGCACGACCAATGGGCACAGCCTACACGACTGGTCCCGAGGTTAGCAGAGTCTGAGGAGGAGTTGGCGATAGCAACAAGTACTTCCAATACAACATGTAGTACCACATATTTAGGTGACGGAGATAGATCGTCAGGCGCAGTGCTGGATTCTCGAGTAAGCCCGCATTTCAAAACCCGTGCAATGAGTTCTCGAAATATGAGACATTATGATATTTGATGGCACGATGGAGGAAGTAAGTAAGCTCGAGACCCGAGCATATTTGAGAAGGAGCAAAGATTTATTGCTATAAATGTTTGAGACAAGTTTAAGGTTAAGTCACTGTTACATTTTATGTTCATGCATTCTCGCAAGGAGCTGGTGGAATTCCTTTTCAGAGAGGAGAAAGACTCTCACCACTCGGGCAAGCGCTTTAGACTATATTTTACCGACGTATTTCCTAAGTCGTACCAGAACAGAAGAAAATTGAATTCATTCAATCGAAATACGTTAAAGCAAAGTCTCAGACGGAATATGAGAAGAGGTTCACCAGCTGAGTGAATTTGTTCTGGTAGATGGTGCAATAACACTGGAGAGTAACAAAATTGATTTGCTTTCTGTGCGGCGTAAACTAGATCGTAGTTGTGCTTTCCTAATCCCCAGACTCAGATACGCTTTTATATTCGAGAATGCGATGGAGTGGGAAGAAGCATGAGGAAGCGAGAGTTTCAGTACAAAGATTTCATGCGCCACCACACACAAAGACCAGATCCCTGAAGCTCGGAGAGTCCATGAATTTGTTTCTTTTGCACTAAAGAAGAGAAAAGGAGTACATAGTTTGCACAACTACACAATCAAATGGTCTATAGATGACTTTATTTGTAAGCACATCCACCACCCGCTTTCAGTTTGAAGAGGGGCCAAACCACCACTAATGCCACCATCTCGGGCCAGCTGGTAGGCAAGGCAAGTGGTGGGAGATAATCTTCATAGAAATCTAATGGATCGCAGCAAAGTGCTTCTTAGAACACAAGTAGTTTTCCTCGTAGGTTTCAACGATATGCAAACTGAAGATATGCAGTGACTTGGCATATTCAAAGTGGAAGCTGCTCCACGCCGCCACCAACATAGAGGGCAAGACAACACCATCTCGCATTTAGTATGGCATCAGTCATATTGATGGGCGAGGGCATCCCATGGGTGCTAATCTGAGACTTATTAAAGTTATATTTGAGTATTCGTGTCATGATATGCATTGCTTTGATTGATGCCGGGCATCAATTGTTTTTATCACAGGTGTAATGTTTGTCATGTAGTTGAAATTTAAAACTATTGTGAGCTAGCGACATCAAGTTGATTTAGATCACAAAGAATATGAGTGAAGGTTTATTCTAAACCGACATGCTTGGTGGGATGTATAGCTTCAAACAAATTTGGGAGACATGAACTTCCTATTGATTTCTAAGGTAATGGAGTTCCTGACTCTGACGCTTTACTAGAGGATTGATTTATTAAATGAAAAGCATGTTGAACCTACGCTAATATTGATCAGCTTCTGAGAAGCATTGTGGTCTTTCAACATTCTTAACACTTTGAAATTATAGAGTTTATAAAAGTTTTATAATCCTTCACGATTCGTAACCTGTCCAGAAGGAAAGAACACTCCTTCGAGATTTAAGAATTACATGGCGAATGTCAAGCATTTTTACAGAGAGAGCTAGATAAGAACTTAAGTGTTAATGAGATGACTCAATTGTTTAAATTTCTAAAAATTTCCATCCGACTTGCCTCCGGATCTCCATCGCCACGTGTCATCGACTTCATCATCTGATCTTATTCCTCAGAATCAAACTTATATATATTCCACCGTACCGTATGGCACCGAAGGAATCACATGCAGCTGCGCACTCAACTCGAGGAGTTACTAAAAGTGGTTTATCCATCCTAAGTATGTCACCGTTGGGATGAGACCAGCCTCTTTTTGTGAAGAAAAATGACTAACCCCTCACGTATGTTGCATCGATTATAAATAAATTAACTGATGACTATCAAAGAACAAATATCCATTACCTGTGATCGATGATTTGTCTGATCACAAGCATGCGCCTGAGTCCGATTGACTTTTCAAAGATTGATTTGAGGTCCAAGTTAATTATCAATCGAGGACTTCATGAATGAGGAGCATCTCAAACGGCTTTCAATACTCACCCTAAATGCACTTTCGAGCTTAATGAGCTGATGCCATTCAGGGCTCACTAATGCTTTTTCATGTTCATGGACTGATCTGGATGCAAAGCTTAAACCATATTCGACACAACAGCTTTATCATCGTGTTTATCAATGATATTTTGATCGTATTTCAGACCATGAGGGAAGAGCATTTGCACCAATTCCGAAGAGTTACAATGCGAGACTCTAAAGATAATTGATGTATAACAAGTTTAGTAGCAGAATTCTCATTTTCTTCGTAAGTCAAATTTCTAGACATGTAGTTAAGCATGTATCGGTGGTATATGTTGATCCAGAAAGGTCGAGAGGCAATCAGGATTGTCCCAATTCTACCACAATGTTAAAATTTTAAGAGTTTTGGGATCGCGGGTTATAAATGATGGTTCGCAGACGGGTTCTCTCATTTTGCTTTGTCAACGACCTGCCTACCATAAAGATGTTGATTTTGTATGGTTACATGAGCTAAGTCCTGCAGCCTTCAAAGATTCTTCGAAGGATAGCATTGACTATGACACATGTTCTTATATTACCTGAATTTTAGAAGGAATTAAGATGGGACATACTATGTTTCTCCTTATTCAAGCACTGAAGGTCATGGCCGATGCGTGAAGCGCAGGTTATAGTTTATGTTAATGCAACTCAAGGTTCAAGTGAAAGAAATTATCTGAGTTCATGATCTCTGAACCGTTGGTTGTGAAGTTGTTTTTACTTTGAAGACATTGGAGGCATTATCTGTGACTTTATGAGAAATTTATAGCATTTTCAACTTAAAGATTCTCAAATATTTGTTTATCTCGTGAGTGAACCTAACATGAGAGCGCAATAGTTGCGATGGCTTCTGAGTTCCTCAAGATTTCATGATTTCACTCTCTAGATTAATACACAAAAGTGGCAAATGTGGTCAGCGATGCCTCGAGTAGAGAAGCAATTGTGCAGTGGAAATGTAACCCACTGCAAAGAGCTTCACGGGCTTTTTAGACTTCAAGCAAATTTCTCAAAGGAATGATTTAAGATTCGTGAAAGTCCATCTCGAACATAATCAACTACAGAGTTAGTTTTGTAGAGCTACTAATTTGTTCTTCGCGTGCTTATATTTTAATGTTAAACTAGAGATAATCTCAATTGAGTTGGTTTGGAGTATTGTATGTCAGAGCCGGATCAAGATTATATAGTAAGTCAAGTTAACGCCTAGTATGCGTAGATCATCCCGATCGATCGATTTCGAATACGACAGGCATTACAAGGCATAGTGATAGATTGTGATTCCTAACTCAGATCTATTGAGACAAGAATTGCTATGAAAATTTCATCGATCACTTTTACTTCCATTTCATCCAGTGTACAACAAAGATATATCGCGATAACGAGGCATATTTATTAGTGGCCCGAAATGAAGATCCGATATTGCGTGAGTTCAGTAAAGAGATAGAGGTGGAGACATGCTCAGCCAGTTTAGGGTCGAGCATAGTGGAAACCCGGAGAAAGGTTACTGCATTCTAAGGCCTTATTTCTTCAATAGGAAATAGGAACATATATCAACGGATTGTGCTTCCCGATCTCACTGAAACAAGATAAGACTATGTGTTGGGGTCAGAGTTTGATAGATCAGACGGTCCTCAAGACACATTTTCTTGCAGATCTCATGCGAGATCTTCTCATCACTCGCTTATGTAAGGTATGTATCAGGCCTGGAGGGTATCTGAGATTCCATGAGAGTTCCAAAGTGGTTTGATTACTCCTGGATAGAGATCCAAGATTCACGTCCCGATCTATGGAGTGAATTGTAGACAACAGAACTGTTTCTAACTCAAGACGGAGCATACCATCCTCTCAGACCGACTTATCGATCTGACCAAGTCAGCTGATATCGTGCTGGAACGTATTTTCGAGCTTCAGTGTCTTTGTGAGTTTGGTCGTGAACTAGAGAAATATATTCTTCAGATGAAAGTTCTCTTTATAATAATAATTATCAAATGCAGGGCATCGGGATGGCTCCTTTCGAAGCTCTATATGGTCGACTTCTCATTCACCCGTAGCCAGTTATGAGTGTTGCAGAGAGCATTATGTCGCTGGGCTGGAGTTGATCTCAGTGGATTACACAAAGAAAATATAGCAGTATTCGCCACATGAACTATGGTAGACAATGCTGATATGTAGTGTATACGCCGACAACATCATAATTTTTGGAGTTTTCAAAGGACATCTTCTACTCAATGAAAGTCTCACCCAGGCTATGAAAGCGCTTATAGATTTGGGTTTGAAGTAGGTAAACTTAGCTCCAAGGTACATCAGTGTCATTCAGTAGGTACAGAAAGGATCGGTCTTATTGCTTATAGGTTATGAAATACACTCATCAACTTTTTCTGAGTTCATAATGTTTTCCATGCGGCCAATGTTTCGCAGAAGACTCGTGGGACTTAGTTCACCTCGTTAATTGATTGAATGAATTAGATTTTCAAGTTAGATTTATCTTACTTAATTGTAGCAAATTTGCCATTCAAATGCTTTCTTGATTTGTAAGATTAAAAATACATGCAGAACCAAAGCGATTCCTTGGTTAATGTGAAATGGCAATTTCATGGGGACGCAGGGGAACTAACTGGGAGTCAGTGAATCATATATTAAGGCGCAGAGTAGTTTCCATTTCTATTCAAACTACAGTAACGTTTACTTTAATTTCGAGACAAATTAATTGCTTTAAATTGTATTCGTAATTTATCTGCTACTCTTGTTTCAGATTAAGTTACATTAATCCATATCCTAATTAACCCAAGCTAAAGCGCTGGGTTAAGTCCGACGGTACCTCGATTAGCAAGCATGCTATAAAGTGTTTCAGATAGGTGATTTGTGTTGCTTTAATATGTTTAACGAATTTGTATAGGTTGTAGTATAATAAAGTTAGATTATATACGAAACTATAAATGGAAAAATAAATACACAATAAACAATGAAATTACCTAAGACACTGCAAGTGCGACTTAGGCTCGTACAATGAATGTGCACGCCCGACCATTCTCATATGCATGTCTAGTGAATTTATCACGTAAAAAATACACGTGATATATATATTTATATATTTATGATATATAAATATATATATATATATATAGTTAGAAAATAAAAGAATAGTTGAATTATATAGATCATTTGACGTCCGTCGAGTGAGTCTAAATGCTTGATGGCGTCATGGTTTGTTTCACTTTAAGCACAGTTGCCACTTTAACGCATTAACCACTTGATCAATCTCGAGATAACGCGATGCGTATCTCAAGGAGAAATCCGATATTTAAAACTAAAACCCATATTTATCTCTTCATTCGATTGATCAAACGTAGTCGTGAGAGGTTTTAGGTCTTGATTTGGTGATTGAGAGAGCAGTGTTCAGTGGAGTCCGAATCTGCTATGGTGATATCGAGAGCTTAACAACTCGTAATCTCATGATCATCACTTTGTTATGATTTGTTCTTATGTTGGTTAAATTTAATTTGATAAAGCCGTGATGATAGAATCTTTGTGAATTATACATTTTGGTGATTGAATATGGTTTGTTACCTCACTGAGGTCCTCTTTCATGAATTTTCAGAGTTTATATTATCGTTATTAAGGGCTGATCCTGATGGAACAAATGTCATATTGCACAATGTTATATTTGGAGATATCACAGCGGTGGAGCGCACTATTATCAGAGAGATGCGTCCTTTTATCAACTATGATTAACACTGTTGGTGGAGTGCTGCCCACCCACTAAGTGGAAAGCACGATCCTACCTCTGTAAAAACAACAACAATGTCATGATATGATGAATTTAGGTTGATTTTCAGCATAAATGATGATATTACACTAAGTATTCTCTTATTTTTGTGATTTCAGTTTTAAATACGAAAATGAGAAAATGGAAGAAAAGAGAAAGAAAAGCAAAACAAACCCAACCGAAAAACTACACCAAATGATTAGCCAAAGTGATTTAGAATAACACTAAGAATTGCCATATAAATTGGTAGCAAGAGAAGGTCAATAATCCATAACGAATTGAAGAATGAAAAAAAATCACCAATAGAATTGGTGAAGCACTAGAGCTAAACGTAGTGATTTATTCAAATGATTTATGCATAAGCGAGGAATCAAGACAAATCGTTGAAGTTTGTGACTTTTTTTAAATTAATATGAGGGATTTGTATTTATCTAGGATATGTATTCCTAGGGGAACTATATATAAGACCATACAACCTTCAAAATAATTCTCCGCAATTACTCTTTAATTATTCTTTACTTTTTCTTTTCTCTTCTATTGAGTTCTATATGTGAAGCAACATTGAGCATTGATTTAAAGGTACAGATTTACTTAATTATGTCTTTTAATTACCTATTAGCATTGTTTATTTCTAGAATGTGTGAGTAGTCTATCAATCTAAACAAACCTTAAGCATATAACATGCTTTGGATTTTTATGTACTTATAATTATGGAATCATATACTTAATGCTTTAAATCAATTCATACACGTCATTCATGGATTAAACAAGTTTTTTTACGTATCAGCATCTAGTAATTCTTTATGTTGAGTGCATAGAGGCCAATATGTTCCTTAATATAAAGTAATATATTCTATGTCTATAGTTATCGACAACAATTATAGAAGTAGTAACTAAGATAAATCTATAGGGCATTTGTCGAATGGATGGCTTAGGTGATTGTGTTCTAAGTTGTTTATTATGCGCTTTGGTAATATTAGCTTAGATTATGCATGATTTTCATTGAACTTAAATCAATCGTATTTCTATAGTGTTGCATTTTATCCAATCTAGACTTACAATGATAAGAATGTGACATTTCTATTGAATTTAGGAAAATTGGTGGTCAAGCAAAGGCTATCAACCTATTATGAATTAGGATTTAATGATTCTAAGATTCCATATAAAATAATTATAGCTATATTATAAGGTGATGTTATTTTTTGGAGTTTGAATACAATCCGAGTATATTATGATGTTTAGTGGGGATTTGTTTAGATGATTGTTAGATATTTTATTTAAGTTGATTTACCAATTATTTATTTATTTATTTAAGTATATTAGGATAGTTTATTAAATTTAAGTTGTTTGAAGTTTTGTTATTTTAATTAAGTGTTTAGTTTATTTCATATTGTTTAGTGTTTTTTCCCATTTAATTAAAGTAGTTAAATTAAAACAAGTTGAATCTCGATAAAACTTTAGGATTGATTAAATTCTTAAGAGACTTGAGAAATCCCCGTGGAGATGATTTCTCATTTACTACTATTATAAGTTAAAAGTAAAATACAAGAAATTATTGTGCACGCCGACACGTGTCAATTTTTGGCATGGTTGTCGAGCATTTTAAAAATAATCTCTTGGAAACCTTCTTGTTGAAAGTCGATAAAATGGCTAAAAAAGAGGAAGAATTAACTTTTAGGCAATCTAATAGGAATTTCATGGCTTATGAACCTATGTGCATAACTTGCACAACAGTAATTACATCGAAATTTGAATTGAAATTTGGACTCATTAATTCTTTACCGTGCTTCTATGGTGAAGATAATAAAGATGCTCAAAACTTTATTAGAGAGTTCATACATAAAGTAAGCACATAAAAACCTAAAGATATAGAAATAGATTATGTTAAATTAAAAGCTTTTCCTTCCGTATTGAAAGACCAAGCTTTAGATTGGTTATTATAACTTCCTCAAAATTTCATAACCAAATGGTCGAGATGCTACAAGTTTTTCTTGATCAATACATCCCATCAAGACAAATCACCTATATAGACAAAGAATTAGTAATGCTAGGATGGAAACTAGAGAAACTTTTGATGAATTTTGGGATAGGTATAAAAGATTGATCTCACTATGTCCAATGCATAGATTTACGACAAAACTTTAATGTAATATTGTTATGAAGGATTAAATCACTTAGAACGAAGATTCTTAGATGGTATGTGTGAGGGTCTTTACTTGATAAAACACCAACTTTAACAAAGAGAAGCCATAAATACAATCGCTAAGAAATCAAAGCAATATGGTGAGAAGAGTGAACCGCCCAAAGATAATCTAAGTCACATAAATAGGACATATAAAACACCAGATGATAAGATAGACAAACTAAAATTTATGGTTGAATTATTACTAAAAGATAGACCAAACATAGTAAAATCTTGTAATGAATTAAACTATTCTAATAATGATATCCTTTGAAACAATAAACTAAAATAAAAGAAGGTAATGTTATAATGAATCAATATGATTGGTTTGTTGATCTTAATTACAACTTTAATAACTATACAAATCACCCACAACCAAATGTAGGTAATCATATTAACAATCAGGGTTATCAAATGTACCAAACATCGAAAAACTCCGAAAAAGAACAATATCAAATATTTCAAACATCACAAAATGATATGGTCAAGTTAAAAACCAATTGAGTCGAATGGCAACACAGATGAGTGAATTTGTAAATCAAGGGAAAGTACCATCTCAACCTTATCCTACTATATATGAAAAAACATCACTATAACATTAAGAAGTGGTAAGCAGATGGATGAACCTAAAATGCCAGACCAATTAGTTCCTAAAAAAGAAATAGAAGCAGAATTAGAAAAAGAAATTGAAGAAACAAGTAACAAAACTCTCAACAAAAAGGGTAATAAACCTAATGAAGATAAACCAATTAATACAAAACCACCATTCCCTTACCGTTTGAAAGATGACAAAAATGCTAAGAAACTGCATGAAGAAAAACAAATATTGGACACATTAAAGAAAGTAGTAGTTAATATACCCATATATGAAGTCATTCAAAATGTACCCGAGTAGTATGAATTTATAAAAGATTTATGCACTAATAAGATTAAGGCTAGTAAAAAGGTGAGTCTAGAGAACACGTCTCAAAGACTAATCAAAAATAAATTACCTCCTAAATGTTCTGATCTTGAATGTTTTTTGTTCCATGAACAATTGAGAACATAAGAATTTCTAAAGCATTGTGTGATCCGGGAGCCTCTATAAATTTTATGCCTTTATCTATTTATTTACAAATGACAGATGTCCATTTAGAAGAAATCGTATAGTCGTATAACTAGTCGATAGATCTATAGTTAAACTAGTAGGTTACTCAAGATGTGTTAATCAAAGTTAATGATTTAATCTTCTCAAGAGATTTTTATTTCATGGATATGAAAGAAATAACTTCTCTAATATAACTTCTCTAATCTTAGGAAGATCATTTTTTAAAACAAAGAAAAGCAAAGATTGATGTTTCAAATGGAACATTAACAATACAAGTAGATGATGACACAAGAGATTTTAATATATACGATGTAATGAAAAAATCAATGGATGTTTCCTCCATATGCACATTAGATATGAAAGATCAATTAATAGACAAATCTTTAATAACAAATAAAATAGATAAACTAGAACTGGCAATCAAATATTTAGAAGAAGATGATGACAGATATGAAGAAGCAAAAGAGATAATAAGTATTTTAGAATCATATAATGAACTACAAAACTTACTTATTACTTAGACTGATCTAGATCTCATTCAAAAATTTTATCCTCTATAGTTAAAGCCCCCGAATTTGATATAAAAACTTTACCAAACCATTTGAAATATGTTTATTTAGGGAATTATGATGAATTTCTAGTAATAAATTCTAACAAATTAACTAGTCCAAAAGAAAATAAGCTAATAAATGTATTGAAAGAATTTAATGGAACAATAATCATAACTGATATCAAAGGAATAAGTCCAGCTACGTGAATGTATAGGATAAACCTAAAAATTGATACCAAAGCTTCTAGATAACCTCAATGTAGATTAAACCAACCTAAGATAGACGTGGTACTAAAATATTAAAACTATTGGATGCAGAATGATATTTCCAATAGCCGATAGCAATTGGGTAAGCCCAAATAAGTAGTCCCTAAAAAGACAGAATTACACTAATAACAAATGAATAAGGAGAATTAGTGCCAATTAGAATCCAAAACTATGGAGGGTATATATAGATTATAGAAAGTTGAATGCCTCAACCAAGAAAGACCACTACCTACTCCAGCTTTATAGACCATATGTTAGAAAAATTAGCCGAAAAACCCCATTACTATTGCCTAGATGGTTATTCAGGATTTCATCAAATACCCGTAGCCCTAGAAGATAAAGAAAAACTACTTATATTTGCCCCTTCGATACGTTTGCTTATAGACGTATGTCTTTTAGTTTATGTAACGCACCTACAACATTTCAAATATGTATGGTTAGTATTTTCTATCGGGTTTTGGGGTTCATACATAGCGAAAAATTCAAAACAATTTTAAAAACCCCAATAGGATCGAAAACAAGTTCCATGAAATTAGGACCTACAAACGTAAAACCATACCTTATTTTATGATTTCCTTCTCTGATTGTTCAATCTCCAAGACGATCAAGCGTCTGTCCTCTATCAGAAACCCACACATGAATGGTGACAAGAATTTGGAGTGCTAGCCTCGAGAGGGATAGAAAATAGTTTTTTTCACTCCCAAAATCCAGAGAACTCGAAAAAAATAAAAATCTTATTTCATTTTAGGGTTTCACCCTTTATTTAAATGTGTAGATAGGCCCTTACTTAAAATCCTATTCATAATGCAACTATTGTATTTAGGCAATTTATGCAAACTACACATACGCCCCTATTAATAAGTTATCATATAACAAATCATAAGGGCTTTTATGCCATGAATTTTATCATATAAAATTTATTATTCTAGACCAATTGAAATTGCACAAAGCCATTCTTTATGTGTGACCCAATAGGTTCATGCGACATTGGCATTGAACCAAAAACTATTTTGGTATACAAATCATAAGCGCCTCTAGCAAGGCATTATGACTATCCAAGTAGCATGAATATCAAAATCGATACAACCTAATGAATAACATATATCATATCCTTTTGTAGTGCGATATCATTTGATTAAACATAAGGCATGGAAAGTCACCCTTAATGTTCAATCGCACTAGTCCCGATCTTTAGTAAATCGAAAATATCCAAGTGACATCGATCATATCAATTCACATGGACTTGGCCATTATCAGCCTATCGATCGAAGGACCCACTAATATCTCTTTATACAAGAGTGACAAATTCTATCTTGATTACACACTTGATATATTATTCACAAGGTAACCAATCACAATCTTTATAATCTTCCAGCTTAAAGGCAACGCTTGATTGTGTCAAATTACCATGCTCCTAATATTGAAGTCTATGTTAATCTAAAGTCGAAGGACTAAATGATATACCTATCACGAGTAACACCTATGACTTAATCCATGTGGTGTTCTTATAGCTGGTCATTCCAAGATCTTGTTCCTTAACAAGTATTCATGATCTCGATTTGTATCCATATACGCATGATCATCGCATGACCATCAATCAAGATTCACACTAGTCTTAATTCATTATAGTTCCTAGTATAATGACTTACTAGGGACATTTATGATATTTCAACATATACCTATGGATTTTATTATAAGGTGAACATGCAATTATTTATAATAAAATAGTAAATGAAAACTTTTTTTTATTAACTAGAATTATAAAATAAACAATGTTTATAGATTGACCTATGGCACATTCCCTAACATTTTCTCTGATTATATGAAAATTTTCATTGAAGTCTTTATGGACGATTTCACAGCTTTATGGTAATTCTTTTGATGAATGTTTAGTTAATTTAACTAAAGTACTTAAAAGACGATAGAAAAGAATATAGTACTAAACTATGAAAAATGTCATTTCATGGTAGACCAAGGATTAATATTAAGACATATAGTGTCACATAAAGGAATAGAGGTAGACCCCGAAAAAATCCAAGAAATCAAAACGTTACCTTACCACACCACTAGTAAGAGGTATACGTTCATTTCTTGACATGCAGGAGTCTATAGAAGATTTGTAAAAGATTTCTCAAAAATTACACAACCATTATGCAAAATGTTACAAAAAGTTGTTCTTTTTGAATTTAAAAATGAATGCAAGATAGCATTTGATAAATTTAATGATTCTTTAATAACTACACATGTGATTAAATCATCGATTTGTCGTTACCCTTTGAAATTATGTGTGATGCAAGTAACTTTGCAATGAGTTGTTATAGGTCAAAAAGTAGGAAAGAATCCCATGTTATATATTATGCCACCAGGACACTATATACAAACTTCCAACAAAATTACACCACTACCGAAAAAGAACTCTAAGCTGTAGTGTTTTCCTTAGAAAATTTAGACCATATCTATTAGGAACAAAAGTAATAGTTTATTCAGATCATGTAGCTTTGCGATATTTAATGACAAAACAAAATGCAAAACCTAGACTAATAAGATGGATATTACTCCTACAAAAATTCTATAAAAGATAAGAAAGAAGTTTTAAAATCTAGTAACAATACCACTTAAGTATATTAGAGAGTAGAGAACCACCTATACTATTAAAGGATGAATTTCGAGATGAATACTTATATAATATGCATACTGAAGACCTTTGGTATGCCGATATAGTTAATTATCTTACCACCAATAGGTTATCACCTTACTTGACTAGAGCCCAAAAGAATAAGATTAAAAAGGATTCTATATAATATTCATGGGATGAACACTACTTATGAAAGTTTTGCACTGACCAAGTAATTAGGAGATGCATATCACATTAAGAAATACAATCAATTATAGCTTATTGTCATGCTTATGCATGTGGAGATCATTTCGACCCCCATAGAACTGACCGTAAAATTTTGGATTTCGGATTCTTTTGGTCCACTTTATTTCATGATTGTTTCTTTTATATAAAATGTTGTCCGAATTGCCAACGAACTGGAAACTTAAGACGTATAAATCAAATACCTTTTACCCATATCCTATTTTGTGTAGTGTTTGATGTACGGGACATAGATTTCATGGGACCTTTTTCATCATCAAATGGCTATATTTATATCTTATTTGATGTAGATTATGTGTCTAAGTGGGTAGAAGTAAAAGCTACTAGAACTAATGATTCAAAAATAGCAATTGATTTCCTTAGATCGAAATTTTTTACAATTTTAAGAGCACCTGGAGCACTTATAAGTGATAGAGATTCACATTTTTGTAATTGATTAGTTGTTAATCTACTTGCTAAGTACAACTTCACATACAGACATCTACTGCATATCACCCACAAACTAGTGGACAAGTCAAAACGTCGAATAGAGAAATTAAGTTAATACTTGAAAAATAGTTAGTCCAACACGTAAGGATTGGAGTTTCATATTGGAAGACGATTCTGGGCATATAGAACAAAGATTCAAGACACCCATAATGTCACCTTATAGGTTTGTATTTGGAAAAGCATGTCATTTACCAAATGAACTAAAACATAAAGCCTATTGGCAAAAAAAACATGAAACATGAATTATAAAGAAGTAGGAAACCAACATAAGTTGAGTCTTCAAGAACTAGAAGAAATCTGAATAACGCATATGAAAATGCATCAATTTATAAAGATAAATTAAAGCATTTCATGGTACGAGATTAATTCCTAAAATCTTTCAAGTAGGAGATAAAGTTATACTATTTTTTTCCTGACTTAAATTATTTCCCGGTAAACTCCGTCGAGATAAACAGACCTTATCTCGATTCTCAATTTAATAACTTATGGTGCAAAGAGAAATAGAATGCTTACAAACAGGGAAAATATTTAAAGTAAATGGTCATAGGTTAAAACCTTATTATGAAGATTTTGTTGTATGATATGGAAATCATCAACCTCGAGATTGACCAACAAATCCAGGTTGAATATTGATTTTATACCACTCCCGGGTTGTCAACAAAGAAAACGGTGACAAGATCTTTCCAATAGGAATGTCGATGAATGTGCCAAGGTAAGTGGGATTCGCTCAAATATTTTACCAATCTCCCGATAATGCCATAGATTAAGAAAAATAATGTGATATTGATGGGATGGACTTTTCTCAAAACAAATAGAGCTATTCTCGATGTCGAACAACGATAGTTACAATTAGGATGGGAAATGAGTATATGTATCTTTAGATGGTTACGAAATGGACGACTACATCAATGACAATGATAATGATGACGCTATGAAAGTGAGACATCTTATCATGATGAATATGTCAAGAACGTTATGCGTATGCCGAGAATGATAAGGAATATGAAGATGTCAAGACTAATGGAGAATCTACTGATGGTTATTTTGACTCACTAAATTGAACGAAGAGTGATCTTATCTACCGAGTCGAGTCAATGACTATAAACAACAAGACTCTATAGAGGCAAATTTCATACTCTATCTTTATTTTTCAAATTTTCGATAGTAGGATTAGTTAGTTATTTTCTATTTTGTCAATTTTTGACTCTTATAATGGGAGTATTTTAGATTACTATTCTAAATAATCTCATGTAAGTGGGGTTGATCGGCCAAAGTCTTTCCATTTACTAGAATTATGATAGTTAGTATATTTATCTTTCACTTGAATCTTATTTGTTTTAAACTATTTTAAGTAATATAACATTTATTTAGTATATTATCCCCTAAATAAAAGTCCAAATTTTGTTATTATAACACCTCTTATTGAATATAGATCATTCTACCTTAATTATGATTGATATGTGTGATAACTATTCAAATATAGAATATGTTGGAAAAATAGCATAATCGACTAAGCGATTTCCCAAATGATACTAATTAACATTAGGAATCATGAAGTAAATCGCTAGCAGCTTATGTGTTTTTATGTCAAAAATTGATTTAGTGATTTGTCGCTGATTTTGGTTTTATACTAGATTCGCCGAACAAATCACTAAACCACCGAGAAAAATTTTCACCAATTTTACTAGCGATTTGTCACGATTTCACTTAAACCTCAATTTGTCGAGCACCTAATCCATATTTTTATAAAATAGAACCCCAAATCACCAACACTAAAACCTTTCACACCTAAAACCCTTGCACCCATTCGTTTGATATAAAGATTTTTGCTTAGATTCAACCCTTCAAAGCTCCAATTAAAGCCTCCAAAGTGCACCCCACTTTAATTAAGAGCACTTCAACCCTATAAATTTTTTGAATCCAAGTTTACACACCCAACTTAGGGCTTGGTGATTGTTTTGTTCGAAATTTGAGCGTAGAGAGGGAAAAGAGGAGCTAGTAGAGCATTATACTTGAGAGATTCACTATCAAAAAGGTAATAAATCTATATTCTAGAACCCTTTTGATTTCAATGCCTTGAACAAAAATCGATTTTCGATAAATTTTCAGACTTATGTAATTTTTTGGTTTTACTTACAAATTATTTTTGGAAATGGTTTTTATGCACACTTTCAATTCGAATATGGGTTTTCAAATGAGTTTGGGGGTTTCTACGAATTTTTCCAATATATATAAGTGTTTATAAAATGGATATGTCGATACAAATATTTTATATGAATCACTTTCAACTATTTTGAATTTTACATTTTAAAACCTTCACATAAATTGTTTTCCGTACCTTGTTCTTATGGAATTTCAACGACAAGATTTTTACTTTACCTATTCATCATAGTTGAATTATCCTATGCGCATTAAGGTAGAGGAAGAGGTAGAGGTAGTAAACAAGACAAAGGAAAATGTGTAGTACAACCCAAACAAAAGCAGAAGTATACGGCCACCTAAAGGATATAACACCTATCTAGATTAGCATTAGCGAACCTATACCTGGGAGAGCTGAACTCGAAAAAATCTCCATTGTCATCCGATGAGGAAGAATATTTTGAGAACCAGACACCTAGTCAATTGGTACCTTATGAGCCTTCTTTGTTTATGAGACCTAGAACTCAAATGAGGTATTACAAAGTTGATAAAAAAAAGTCATCATTCTTAAGAGAGGGTTCAACATTCAAAATATGAGCAAGTATGAGGATAGAATTGTGAGCATCATCGTAGATAGGGGATGGAATTGACTTATGCAAGATTATATGGGAAGAGGAGAAATGGGATGTTCGTAAATTGTACGACAATTTTATGCTAATGGACTTGTTAGTAGGAATGGGACAAAGTGGTCGTTAAAGAGAAGAGAATCAATATTTCACCTTCAAAGTTGAATAGATTTTTTGGTCTTCTACAAAATAGAAATAGAACTGAGGAAGATTACATGAATGTTAAGTATGAAGATAAAGAATCCTACCTATTTCAAATAATCCAAGATGTGTTAGAGATACCTTTGGGGAGGGTATTTGCGCTTGATAGCGAAGGCCACCCGAAATTTATTGAAACCACCTATTTTAGGAAAATTACAAAGAGTTTGAGTTATAGTATAGACGCGTGTTTTTACCCAACTAAGCAACACTTTGAAGTGAAGAATCGCAGAGTCGCTTTATTGTACCATATAGTGATGAAAACGGGTTATATCGATGTTGGAAAAATTATACATGATTCTATGAAGTTTTCCATGCGTACTAGAAGAATGAAGGATTACCATTCCCAATTTTGATCATCGAAATGTGTAGGAAAGTCTGGGGTGGGTTTCGATATCAAATTTGATGTATTGCTTGATAAGACCATAAATGATGCGGACTATAACGAATGAAGAAGTGGTAGGATATAATGACTCAAAGGATGAATGAGAAGCATTCGATTTAATAAATGCGAGGGCGCCTAGGAAGCGAAGCACCACCGAAAATAGAAGGAATACAAGAGAAGACGACATGGAGCTAAAGTTTAATGGCCGAGTGAACATACCTAATATTCCTACGAGTTTGACACCATCTTCATCACAAATTTCAGTAGGAGAGGATTCTTCCGAACTATATTTTCTTCATTAATATGTAGCAAACAACAATTCGTCGCAATGAAGAAATGATAGCGCAAACGAGAGGACTCTACAAAGGCGACCATTCTATGTTTGAGAGATGACATGATATTCTATTAGTGTGGTTTGAGGAAGAGCATTGACATCCCATTTCTACAATTGCAATTTCCAACTGAACTTACAATCCAAATAGCTAGCTGTTTCTCAACTTTCTCAGTAGATATGGTTGAAAATGATGAAGGTGATAATGAACTCACTTCTAGACATCGTCGTGTCTAATATTTTTATCTTGTATGCATTGAACGATTGAAAATACAATGTATTACTCTTGGTGAAATTTTTGTCAATGGCAATTTATGTTTCCTTCTTCATTCCATTCATTTGAAAATGTTGACTTGTATATTTGCATATTTATTTACAATTTAATTACACGTACCAAATCGTTCATGCTTCACGTGGTATGTTTGTTATGCTAAAAACCCGATTTGATTTTAAACCTTTAGACAAGGTTTAGAATGAATTTGGGGGTAATTTAGGTGAAATATGACATTGAAGGCAATGAAAGGAAAGAAAGGTAGACGCAAAGTTCGTAATTACTTTTAAATTTGATATTCAATAAGTTGATAAAATTCTTCATATTTCTTTCAAAATCAAGTATAATTTTATTTTTTTTTGTAAGGAAAAGAATGATAATGAATATATAATAGATCTTGAATTGAAGTGATATTTTATTACCCAAGTGAGTTTTATGATAGAAGGAATTAATTTTATGCCTTTTTTGATTAACTTTACTACTTGATGTGAATACTAAATTGAATGTCTTGTGTTAATCATGGTAATGGGTAGAAGATCGAAATAATAGTGCAATATGAATAAGATAGATTTCTAAGAATCGTGTAATACAAAAACCATTGGTTGATTATTTTTATAGTATATAAAGCTATTATGCCACAATTGAAAGAAGAAACGGGTTAGAAACCGATGAATTTGTATAAGCTAGAAAGAATATCATCTTCAACTTTAGTGGAAAGTGAGAAGTGCTAACAAGAGTTTATAAAAATAAATAAATAGAGAGAGTCATATAGATTCCAAAGGAAATTGAGCAAGAATCTATAGTGGGAAAAAGTGAGAATGTCCAAAGGAAATGGAGCAGGACTCAAAAGCAAAGTATAAGAAATATGTTAAAAAGAAACAACTAGAATGTAGTAGAAAAAATTGATGAGAGATAAAAAAAAATTGATGTTCTTAAACTCTTCAAAAGAAAAGAATTAACTCGAGTACTTGAAGCTAGAGTTGAATAAAGTATTTTTTTAATCTAATATGTTTTAAATGACATATTTATTGGTATCTAAAAAAATTTATTGATTTTGATTGTGGTACTATTATAAAGTATTTTCTAAAATTGAAACTAATCTAGTAGTTTTTGTGTTTTGAGATTCTATATTAGTTATCATAAGCTTGATGCTTGTCAAGGAGATTGAAAAACCTATGTTACGCACTAACCTTGATAATGAACTTCAAGTTCTAAAGAGTGTTACATTAAGTAGTTGAGTTATCATTAAGGGATGTTTTGATTTGACTAAATCATTTTATTATATCATCACTTTCATTTACTTATAGGTAATATATATCCATTTGAAAATCACTTCTATTTTAATATTTTATATTATTTAAAATTAAGATGAATTAATTTGAAATCAATATATATGAATGAAAAGGGGATATGATTGATAATATTCATTTGCTCGAGACAAAGAAAGTGCCGAGTTTGGGGGTATTTGACAAGTCAATAATTAGACACATTTTATAGTGTAATTTAGGTTTAGTCTTGCATAAATGATTATGTATTCTCTTAATTTTGTGATTTTCGATTTTAAATAGGAAGATGAAGAAACTAAGAAAAGAGAAAGAAAAGCAAAACGGTCAACTAGAAAACTACACTGATTAGCCATCGATTTAGAATAACACTAGGAATTGTCATATAAATCTAAGCAGTAGAGAAGGCCAAATAACCCATGGCGAATTAAAGAATTAACAAGAAATCGCCAAATTAATCAAATGAGCACCGAGAGCTAAATTCAGTGATTTATTCAACGATTTATGTATAAGTGAGGAATTACTGACATATCACTGAGGTCGATAATGTTTTTTTAGATTAATATGAGGAATTCTTATTTATCTATGATATGAATTCCTAAGGGAACTATATATAAGACCATAGAGCTTTGAAATAACTCTTCCCAATTATTCTTTAACTATTTTTTACTTTTTCATTTTTCTTTTATTGAGGTCTATATGTGAAGCAACATTGGAGCATTGATTTAAAAGTATTTATTTACTTAATTATGTCTTTTAATTACCTATTAGCATTGTTTATTTCCAGCATGTGTGAGTAGTCTATCAATCTAAACAAACCCTAAGCATGTAATATACTTTAGATTGTTATGTAGTTATAATTATGGAATCACGTACTTAATGCTTTAATTCTATTCATACAAGTCAATCACGGATAAAACAAGTTATTTTGCGTATGACAAATAGTAATTCTTTATGTTGAGTGCATAGTGGCCAATATGTTCCTTAATATAGAGTATACAATTCTATGTCTATAGTTATTGACAATAATTATAGAAGTAGTAACTAGGATTCATCTATAGTGGCATTTCCTAAGTGGATGTCTTAGGTGATTGTGCTCAAGTTGTTTATTATGCGCTTCAAGAATATTGGCTTATTTTAGGCATGATTTTCATTGAACTTAATGTTATCGTATTTCTACTGTTGCATTTTATCCAATGTGCACTTACAATGATAAGAATGTGGCATTTTTATTGAATTGAGGAAAATCAAATGGTCGCTAAAGGCTATCAACCTATTATGAATTAGGATTTAATGATTCTAAGATTCCATATAAAATAATTATAGCTATATTTTGAGGTGATGTTATGTTTTGGAGTTTGAAAACAAACCAAGTATATTATGATGTTTAGTGGGGGTTTGTTTATATGATTGTCGTGATATTTTATTTAAGTTGATTTACCAATTATTTATTTATTAGTTTGAGTATATCAAAGTTTAGTTTATTAAATTTAAGTCGTTTAAAGTTTAGTTATTTTCATATTGTTTAGTGTTTATTTTCCCGTTTAATTAAAGTTGTTAAATTAAAACAAGTTAAATCCGATAAAACTTTAGGATAGATTAAATTATTAAGAGATTTGAAAATCTCTCATGAGACAATATCTCATTTACCACTACTACAAGTTAATAGTAAAATACGAGAAATTATCAGTACACGCCGACACGTATCATGATTTGTCTTCCTCTTTTGCCCTGTTCGGCCCGTACCTCTCCAGGCTGAACATAACCTTCCTCAGGGTAAGTCTGGAGTTATGCCTCTCTAATCGGGCTGCAGTCATAGGCATCCTGTAGTGTGGGTGGTAGAATGGTGACCACACCCCCTCTAATAGCAAGTGTTAAACCCTCAGTAAAATAGTGGACCTAGTTTTTGTCCCTATCAGTTACACCATCAGTGAATGGTAATAAGTGTCAATATCTGCCCATGTAAGCTATAATTGACTTTCTCGGTGCCTATCAGATGCGCATAAACTACTCTCTCTTGGCTATCATGACTTACGGTAGATAATATTTTTAGTGGAAGATTTTATTGAAGTCAATCCATGACGTAGGATCTCCGTAGGTAGCAGTCAAATTAGTCCACCACATATAAGCATCTCCAATCAATGATAATGCAGCCAAGGTGGCTTCTTACTATCCTCAATCCTCACCAGCTTCTGGATCTTCTCATAACTGAGAATATATGTCTCTACCTACAACTGCGGCCTAAACGGGGATCACTATAATGATCGGTGGTGCAGGTACTGTAATCGGTTTAGGAGCCAAATGAGTGGCATATGACGTGGCCGCACTCGCAACCTTTGTCAGAGCTACAATGGATGTAGATGGTTGTGGAAGCTATTGCGCCAGTCCTATCGGGATATCTAAAATCTCATCCATGCGTATGTCCTAAGACTCTACCCTCTTAGTCCAATCCTAAAAATCTCATGCCCAAGTATTAGAAAATCGCATACTAACGTAGTGTGGTTCTCTGGCTCCTCCCTGATCACTGGAATCTGGCTGATTGTCCATTGCAATTGCAAATAGTGAATTCAATCAGTTTATAGCTAGCATGGTATATATAATGCATATCAAAATGTAACATGCATTACTCAATGTAACTTTTCCCTTTCTTACCTCACTTCCCAACTAAGACTCTAAGTTAGGTTCATAGGATTTCCATGCTAATTTCATTGTGCCATCACTTTAAGTTTGCATTTTAATTGAGTTGTAAGCTTCTCAAGATATTAAGAAAAAATCTTGTGCTCTGGTACCAACTATGATAGCCATAGTCTCCACAAACTGGGCCCCCTCTGCCACTAGTCAACGCATCTTAGTCAATGTAATGACCCGAGAATTCAAAATACCCACGATGGGGGTATTTTAGTAATTTCACTTGTTGTTATTGCATGTCATGGCTTAGATGTATTATATGGTATTAATACAAAGTTAAGTGAAATAACCTAGTTTACAAATAATTTAATTTGAAATAAAAAATAAAATAAAAAGATAAAGCCTAATTGGGGTGATTATGGGCTTTAAGTAAGCTTGGGGGTAAATGAGTAATTATGCAAACCTTACAATAATTAGACCAAGATAAAAAGCCTCACTATAAACCCTAGCCACCACTTTGGTTCAAAACCCAAAAATAAGAAAGAAATTTGTTGGAGAGGTAGATGGAGTGATTTGGTAGATTTGAAGTTGAAATTAAGGAAATACACTTTTTGCAAGGTAAACTCATCCCATTCTATACTCTAATCTCATTGTTTAAATGTTGGTTCATGTGTTTTGTTGAATTTATAATGTTGCAATCATGATTTTGACTCTTTTGAAGGGATTTGAACAAATTTGGTAGTTTAAGAGAAAAGTTGGGAGTGCCGGCCAGATTTTGGCGATGGAAAACCCCACGATGGAGCAGTACCGCCTCGGTGTCACAAGCGAGGGTGGCGGTAGTCTTGCTGCCATCGCCGCTACCGGAATGGCCTCCACTGGGAGGCCCCATAAAAGCAAGGGTGTGGTGGCCTCCAGCCCGTCATAACCTTCAGGCTTCTGCCTAGGGGAGTGATGTCCCCCTCTCCCTCCTTGCATCCTGCCCAGTGCGCCACCAAAGGTCGAATTGGCCCCTAGTCCTTAAACCAGTGGCCAATTTGACCCCTAGTTCTAATTAAACAAGGGCCAAGTTGGCCTCTGAACAAATATAAAAATAATATAAATATATATATATATATATAATATTGTTCACGTGTCGTTCGTGCTTAAATATAACCCGTACTTCGCCAATCCCACAGTAAAGGTGTAGTAGTGGTACATACGGGTCGAATCCACAGAATTAGGTTTTACTCGAGTTAACTCAAAAAGGAAATTTGAGGGTTTTTATAGATTTTAAGAAATTAATTAATTAAAACTAATTGAAACTACTAGAAATTAAAGTTTGCAAATATTAATTTAATATGAGAAACTACCTAGGTCTAATGTTCCACAAATCCAAATCAAAGTATAATAATATGTCATGGTCTTTAATCTATCCAAAAGATTATTAAATCAATTCCTTCCAGATTAGCTATAGGAGATCGACATCCATCAAAAATCACCGATTCCCCTATTCTCGATAATGCAGACGTCGCCGCTAACTATTTCCCTAATTTACACATAACTCTAGACATCCAATCATTACTTGTATCAGCTTCAATCGTATAATTACTTTGATACGATTGTCCCGATTAACTATAGGTCTTTTATTTAAAAGCATGCAATGGACATATAAATACCCTAAGTTTGCACCATAATCATGAAATCAACAACAAATAAAATAGAAATAATTAAAATAAATTAAATTATAAATAAATAAATCTCACATGACACGCTATAAATCATGAATCTAGACTTGCTTCGCCTCCTATATAAGCCAAGAGTTAGCTTAGCCGACATCGCCTTGATTTAACTCTATTAAATGAATAAAAGAAAATAAAGGTTCATTCGTCGAGAGAAGAAACTCGGCAAAACCCTAAAGTCTATATAAATAAAACCCTCAATTTTAGTTTCTAGAATAGAAAGAAAATAAATTTCTTAGGTTGAAGAGTGTCTCGTGCGCTGAGGACGATTAGATGGATGTCGTGGGTTTACTGCTGGGGTCTAAGATACGTGGAAAGCATTTATTGGTTGTATTTTCTGATCTGGCTAACATGACAGACGCTCATTGGAGGAGATGCTAATGAAAATGTAGCTGGGCGAATGGCGTTGTGACACATGGTTGTGTTCAGATGGGGAAGAGCTCATCATGACGTCGTGCGAAGACATAGGAGTTGGTTCGAGCATAGATCTAAAGGCACATCAACGGATGTTATGGATGGAGAGAACTTACGAGAGGACTCGATCGGAAATGTGGGAGCAATGGGAATCTCGAGGAAGATCAAAGGCATATGTTGGACATGAGAACTCGTTAAAGACTCTACGAATTAGTGGGAGACGGTGGTGCATCCATCCCGAGCATATTCGAATGTTTATTTCTCATCTGATATTATTTTGTGCAGATCTCGAGGCATGACTGACGGCTCTAAAGGCTGAGTGATAATAGTCTCTCTGTGAGTTGTATCACCTCACTGTTGCTCCTTTCTTCATCTATTATACAATGCATATCTCGAGGCATATCAGATGGTTATTGTTCACACTACAAGAATAACTTATTCTTAGTCATTTTTTAGACTTTTCTCAATTAATGCGCTTCCAAACTTCTTCTAAACCACCATAACATAACCACAAACAAATGTGAGTCATATCAAGCTATCTCGAAGTGCGTGCAAGCTTGCTTTTCAATGCCAAACACCAAGAACACTTCAAAAGACCCCGAATCATATCATTTTCATCAAATTGTCTCTAAACCAGTGAAAATATAAATAAAAGAGAATTAGTTAATATTACGAAGCATTGAGATCTAAAAATATATAAAATAAAGAAAAAACATATTAATATTACTAACTTTTCATATATATATATACATATACATATACATATACATATACATATACATATATATATATATATATATATATATATATATATATATATATATATATATATATATGTATATATCAAATAAAGCAAAATAAAAACAAACAATAAAAATAGACAAACAAATGAGAAAATATCCCCTACCTTCAAACGGGGCTCATATCGCGTTTCCTGAGGAATAGTTGACGGTCCCACCCTCAACCTCGTGCCGCCGCGAGGGACGCGCAGACCCACACTAGTCGACTTCGAAATAAATGTAAAATTAAATTAGAATTAATATACGACTTGACAATGATGTTAATGTGTCTTGAATTGTCTAAATTTGCAAGACGCTCGCATAGGACCCCGAGCGCGCGAGTCAAAAATAGCATTCGCACGAGTCAAGGTAAGTGGGGAGCTCGCTCAATTATCAAATATGGCATGATATTAGTTATGTTAGTCCTCACGATTTGAACTAGGGACTTGGGATATGGGTTGCATCATGTTATTGGCCTGAATCTACGTATTTAAGGAATGTGAATGTATTTATTTTCCCCTCTTATGATATTCATTGCCACATGATGTCTGTGGAGACCCTACCGAGGGTATTATTAGCAAGTAATCATATCTAATTCCTCGAGATGTTTGTGGTGCCACCGAAAGGCTTTACTATTTAATGCTCTGAATGTTTGTAGAGTTTGTCACCGAGGGCTTTACTTGTCTAATTGAAATCATAAGTGTATCAATTAGGGACATGAGTTAGAGTTGCCTTCTCTTGTACTTTTTGTGATAGAGGGACGTGCATCAAGCTGACGCTTTGATGAACCTACTATTTGTTTGATGGGACTAATGGAGGGCACATAAGGCATGCGTGTCGTCTATTGGTTGGCATCATCTCGAGGGTAGATGAATCTGGCCATCAAATTCTTGCTAATAACTAGTATGCATTAAATGAAATCGCAACTTTATATTATTACTACTTTCTATGGTATATCTATTTTCAAAACCCTATGCATGATGAAAAGTTTTGACTTAAACATGCTTTTAATTTATAAATCTTGGCCGAGGTGGTTTATGACTATTTTATAAATCCATGCGATGTCTTGCTTTAAATGCTTTGCTACTTGCTTTAAATTCATGCTAGTTTTTCCATGCTTATTAAGTATTACTTACACATTTTATGGTCGAGGAAGTTTTTCGCATTATCGAGCTCTATTGTCCTTTTTAGCTCACCCCACTTACATCTCAGACCTTCCATATTGGTGATAGAATCAAGGCAAGGTAGAGACGATATATTGGAACCTTCTCCTTTGATGAACCTCACTCTTCTTTAGTTTAAACTACTTGGTAGTATTTGAATGACTTAAGTTGTTGTAAGGGTTTGAAAACGCAACGATAGTTTCATAAGATGTCATATGAGTTTCCTTTTATTTAATTCCGTAATTATTTATCCATATACACTAGTTTTGATATTTTGTAGGTAGTTTTAGGCGAGCTGCACCATTCGCTAGAGTCTTGCTCAAGTATTGGGCATGGGTGGCGGTCAAGACAAGCGACCCAACCCTAGTCGCGAGGGTCATCACAACAAATTTCTCTTATTACCCTTAATTAAAGTTTAGCCACTTAGTTGTACTACTTAATAGTCAATACAAGTTTTACTTTATAAGATTATGGAACGAAAGTCAATTAATAAATTAAAGCAACTTATATAAATAGAATTAAAGTCGGGATAACCTAAATGCAAAAATCTTCTCAACAACGTGATATCATGCATATATAATTGGTGAGAAAGGAGTACAAACCATATACATGAAGCCATAATGGTATTTCTCAAACCTATGTACAAAAAGTATATAAATATCAACATTATCATAGATACGTCAAAATATAAAAAACCTACGAAATAAGAGAGACGGTTGGCTCTAAAGGTAGCACATAAGTAATCACCAAGTACGGCTCCTTTCCTGTAGGACATGCAATTATCACCAACAATAGAGACAATTCCAAAGTGAGTTAAGTCGAAGAGATTGAACATTATTTCTCGAATAACAAAATATAATAGTCTCTAAATTATGCAGAATTTAAAAGACCAAAGAGTAAATAACAAAGTACATGATGGACAGACTAAGCATAAAGCAATGAAATAACCAAGTGGCGAGAATCAAATAGATAGATGAATAGGTAGTCTGGTCAAGTTGCGGGTCGTCGACCACAACACAACTTGAAGTCGATATAGCAAGTCTAAAGCCACCGAATTGTCTCTCGTTGTTGACTTGAACATGCTTTTAATTTATAAATCTTGTTAAGGTGGTTTATGACTATTTTACAAATTCTTGCGAAGTCTTGCTATAAATGCTTTGCTACTTGCTTTAAGTTCATGCTAGTCTTTGCATGCTTATTTAGTATTACTTGCACATTTGATGGTCGAGCAGTGTTTTCTCAGATTATCGAGCTTCGTTGTCCCTTTTAGCTCACCTCATTTACATCTCAAGCCCTTCCATATTGGCGCTAGAATCGAGGCAAGGGAGAGACGATAGATTGGAACCCTCTCTTTTGATTTGAGCCTTACATTGTATTATCTTATTTATTTTTATTCTTTTTGAAACTATCGGGGCTTGGGTTGTATTAAAACGGTCTTTCTGTGGTATATTGAACTCACTTTTCTTTAGTTTAAACTACTTGGTAGTATTTGAATGACTTAAGTTGTTGTAAGAATTTGAAAACTCAACGATAGTTTCATAGTATGTCAAATGGATTTCCCTTATTTAATTCTCGCAATTATTTATCTATACACACTAGTTTGATATTCCATAGGAAGTCTTAGGCAAGCTGTGTCGTTCGCTCGAGCCCGATTTGAGTATTTGGCCCGAGTGGCGCCAAGATCTGGGACTCGACCCTAGTCGATGAGGGTCCTCGCAATCACCTCTTATTACCCTTAATTACGGTTTACTCACTTAATTGTACTACTTAATAGTCAATACAAGTTTTACTTTATAAGATTATGGAACGAAAGTCAATTCATAAATTAAAGCAAATTATATAAATAGAATTAAAGTCTGGATAACCTAAATGTAAAAACCTTGCCAACAACAAGATATCATGCATATATAATTGGTGATAAAGGAGTACAAACCATATACATGAAGCCATAATGGTATTTCTCAAACCCATGTCCACAAAGTATATAAATACCAACAAGATCATATATACATCAAAATATAAAAACACTTATGAAATAAGAGAGACTTTGAGTTGGCTCAAGGTAGCACATAAGTAATCATCCAAGACGGCTCCTTTCCCTTACTACTCGAGGGACCTACAACTGTCACCAACAACAAAGACAATTCTAATGAGTTAAGCCAAAAGAAATTGAACAAGATTTCGAATAACAAATAATAATAGTCTTTAAATCATGTAGAATTGAAAAGACCGAAAAGTAAATAACAAAGTACATGATGGACAGACTAAGCATAAAGCAAGAAACAACCAAGTAGCAGAATCAAATAGATAGGCGAAAAGGAAGTCCGGTCAAGTTGCGAGTCGTCGACCACAACACAACTTGAAATCAAGATAGCGGGTTTAAAGCCACTTCCAACTGCTCCGACAACGATTTCTTAACATCGTGGACTCATCGAGTCACTTCCGATACCCCATTCATTACAAAGGTAAGCCACGGCGACCTAGATGATTTTTCCCTTATAAGTCCTCGCAGAAGCCACTATGACTCTAGATGCTTAACCTATAAGAGTTAATGACTCGGTGGACTACATAGACCCTAGCCTCTTGGAAAACAAGAGTAGAGTACAAGTAAGGCATTCTTTTCAACAATATTATCAAGAAAATTGAAAGGACATAATATTTATGCTCTTACCGGGTTTACTTACCTCCAAATGCAATAAGATTTGTGTTATAATGGCTCCTACATGTCCCGCCACACTCTACAAATACCCGACTCTAGCTTCTCTAAGTACTCAAGATCATTTGGAGTTGTTTTTATGTGTGTTAGAGCCTTTTTGGTTTAGTTTTGTAATTAAGTTTTAAAACAAATTCCTTATTTACCGACTTAGTCAATTTTTTAGACTTAATTCTACTTCTTAAGTTTGTCCAAATTATCCAAAGACATTACCCAAGGTTCCTAGTCACTTATCCTTGTTATTAAGGAAAATTTAGACGTTAAGAAACTTCGAAGAAAAACCAATTTCGACCAAGTTGTGGTCAATTTTCACAAAACAATTCAAAAGCATAAACTTATTTTCTCATTTTAAAACAAAGATCATAAAACCAGGTTAGAAATGCTCTGATTGACCCTTTACTCTCGTAACACCTAATTTATGGTATTCTAGTGTGATTTGGATACTTTGGACCTATTTTGACCCTTGAGACCCCCGAAACCCTTAAAACACAGAGAAATGGATTTTGCAGCTCATTAGCGCGCTAAGGTAGCGTGCTAACTAGAGATGGAGCTCAAAAAATTCTCGACAAATTTATGGATTTATCCTCTTGGGAATTTTTCTCCTTCGCCTTCATGAACCCCCATTCACCTTTACCAAGGGTCTCAGTAACATCCTCCGAAAAACTTCACCTTACACTCTTATTTTTTCATGCATTCACATCAAATTTTACATTCATTCATCATTTTCTCAAACATCAAAAACACAAAAAACATGAACTTAAAAACCCGATTTCAACATCCATTAGTCTCTTAGTACAACCAACTTAAAAATCATGTTTCAAGAGTAAGATTCAAAGTTTTTAACGATGCTTTGATGATCAAATCAACCCATATCTTCATATGTACCCAAATTTAAGACCATAAAGCATGAATTTTGAAAGAAAATGTCGTGCTTCGAGAATGCATTTGAGAAGAGCCTCATTAGTTTCAATAACCCCATGCAATTTTAAAGGGATTGAAGTCTCACAAATTTTAGAACTCGAATTTGAGCAAGAAACATCTCATTTGAACAATCAAAGAAAGAAATGCATAAGAATTACCTAGGGTTTTCAATTCTTGTTTGATCTCCTCGAGATTCCTAACTTGAATCTCATTCTCCAAGCTTTGACTCTCAAAATATTCCAACTTGCTCCTCCTTTTAGTTAGGTGGATTATTAATTTAATTAACACATCATAGGTAATTTAAGCCTAGTCTTGCCAACGCATTTAGCCTATGATCCAAACTTAGGTTAATAATTCTTTTAACTTAGTCATATCATGTCTAATAATTAGTAAACTCATAATAAGACTTAACTATATCATTACTCCACACTTAGGCTATTTTAGTTAACACTTCATTTCATAACTTATGTATTTTCATTAAGCTACAACTCCACCTAAGTTAAAAATTTATCAAGTCCTATCGATGCACTAACCTACTCATCCGCCTCTCAAGCACGCGCACCCCAAGTCGCCTCTCTTGTCCACGAGTTCGACAACAATAGTAAATATCAATAGTGTACACACATAGGTAGGCTAATACAAGGCATTAAACACAAGAAAATAATTTATTTAAATTACCCTGTGCTCTGCGCCCGAGTTTTAACTAAGAATGCCACGTAAGATCAAGTTGTTAGGTCATGGTCGTACGAGACAATGTGATTAGGATTAGTAGTTTTTTGTTCGTTACATTACTAAATGCGGATCGCAATTAAGTTATGCGATTCGTAATCATAAAAATTAATACTTATAAAACTATAAAAAAATATTTTAAAATTAAAACTTAGACAAATTCTAATAAGTAGCAATGAAAGTTATGATTAGTGAGAACATGATGAATTCAACTTTTAGTTCGATAAATTAAATTTGTTTTTTTAAATATTTATTTGACTTTACATAACATGAAATAGAATATTTTAAATTAGAAAAATCTATATTTCCAAGTGTACACAAATAAATAATACATAGATTAGTATTATAAATGCTAACATCATCTCAATATAGTTCAACATTTTTAAGTTTATATATCTATGTACAATGTTAATGTAGATAAAAGTTAATTGGACCGGATTGCATATCGATCCGTAGATTAAGGTATGCAATCAATAATCCAAATCCGATCCATGCGATTTTGACTTTTGCAATCCAAATTTAATTCCAAAAACTCAAATGAAGAACCAATTAGAGTTAGTTGAATTAGATTTACAAATTCGTGGATTTCATGTTCACCCCTACATGTGGAAACAACTTAGAGGGTGTTTTTGTCATTTCGCCTCTAATTTCCTCATTTTGATGTTTTATTTTTACTTTAAAATGATTTAATGACTCGCTTTGAACACTCGAAATGGGGCACCAGTTGTTCTGTCCTTAGTTTTGTGCGCACACAAATCTATGTGTATTCAAGAAACGCCAATAATTGAGTGTCAATTTCGAGTCATCCTAGCATTACCATTATTTTATTTTATTTTAGGGAGCGGTTGAACGAACCTTAATTTCTACTCAACATATCCCAGTCCCATTTTATTTGCCCTTCCAATTTTGCCCGTTTGCGAAATGACATAACTGTCCTTCATATATAAGGTTTCTCACCCATACTCCACCTCCCAAACTGTCACGGCCCAATAATTAATACACGTTTAATTCGTTAATTACGACACAATGACCCGTGACGTGGGACCCGCAGCGAGTTACGTGTCACTACCGCGACACGGTGGCCGAGGTAAACGTTATATTTGTGTGTTGTTTGCCTAGTGTACTGTATATATGTAGACTACTAAGTCATTTACGGGTATGCAGATACCGAGACGAGTAGGGATGAGCCTCGATTCGCATGGCGACGTGGGCCCGAGGTAGCAAACATGGGTAAGCGTAACTAGTTAAATTATATTGCAAAAACAAAATGCTATAAACTAGTGGTCCATAAGTTGGCCACATCAACTCAAACCAAATATATATATATATAGTTGGTCAAATGAAAAATGAAAAAAAAAAAAAAAATCCAACCTTATCTCCTTATCTCTCCAAACCAAAACGCAGAGAGAAAGAGAAGAAACGCAGAGAAGAGAAGGAAAGAAAGAGGAAAGAGAACTGGAGAGAAGAAAGAAAGAGACCGGGAGAGAGAGATCGAGCTCAAGGAAAGGAAGGTGAGTTGAATTCTGCTGTCGTTGTTGTTTGGTCGTCGTCGTTGTCGTGGTGTTGTCTGCTGAGCAACGAGAGTTCGAACGAACCGCCATGGCAGTGTCAGTCCGACGTTAGGACTAGGGAGTAGTCTCCCTTACACGAACCCAACTTGGGGTCGGGATGGACGCCCAACCCCAAGAAAAATGAAAAAAAAAAAAAAAAAAAAAAAAAATGAACCAGCACTTCGTGCTCGACGAGGAAAAAGATGGGCACGGCCTGGCCGCCTACGCGATGCGTCTGGGCCGACCTCGACCCGAGGAAGACCGGTCGACCGACCCGGATCCGCTGACCGAGCCGGGTTGACCCGACCCGCCTCAATAAAAAAATAATAAAATAATATATATTTAATTATTAACTTAAATTAAACTGATTTTTAATAAAAGAAATTCCAAAAAATAGATAAAATGCAGAAAATTCAAAAAATTAGAAAAAATTCCAAAAAAATTATATTTCGACAAAATAAATAGAAATTGATAAATTTCTATGAAAAATACAAGATTTGAAATGTCTGACGCGACTTTTACGATTTTTACCTCGAAAAGCGCGAAATTGGCAAATTGGTCTCGAATTCGATTTCACCAATTTAGGAATTTTAAATAATGAATTGTGAATCTAAATTGATAACTTGTCAAATGTTAGGACCGTAAAGGAGCTATTACGGGTTTGGGTGCGTACATCGACGCGACGAAAAGTTCTGATAGCTTTGGACTTGTTGTGTGTATGTAAGTAAACTATTGAGACATTTATTTACATTTCATTCCATTTATTTATTTATTCTCGCTATTCGAATCGAATTGCCTTTGACATCCATATGCTATGACTTGTTCAGCTTCTCATTTGATGATGTTGCTCATAGCATATTCTGTATGTATATCATTGATTCCAATTCCTCTATTTTGTCATGTTGATTGTCAGGTATGAAAGTCAATGATATAGCATGCTATTAGGTTAGTTTGTTTATTTTGACTCTAATCCTTTGTGCATTAGTATGTTGTTACATCTCTTGATTCTAATGTACCGTGTCATTTTGAATATGAAAGTGGTTCTTGTGGTTGTGGTCATTTGATGATAGAAATTCAGCTTTTCATACGGGGTCACTAGACTTTTCGGATGTTGGGGATTTCTCCACTACCTTGCATGACACACGGGTAACGTGCCTCGAACGGCAACCGAACCTCGGGGTTTGTTGGCGCAAGAATAACTTGGGTGAACATGACGAGTTTTAAAACTCTGTATGTTAGCAAGTATACATTCCTATGACGACTAATTCACTTGGAATAGAAAAGGCGTAATCGTAAGTACAACCTTTTGACATTATGATATAGAGCTCAAATTGTAATGAAATGCTATGGAGCAGAGCTCAAATTGTAGTGGAAAGGTCGATGTGATGAAGATCACTACCGACCGACCCTAATCCATTACTACTTAGCCTCGAGTCGCTTTCATATTTGGTTAACTCAAGTATCTCTTTGCATGATGTTTCTTTCAAAGATCGTTGCTATTTAAATTATGCCATTTGATACTTGTTGCATGTTTGGGAATGTGGATCAATGTCTCTCAAGATTACTTAAATAATTTCATGTACTCACCGTCTAGTTTGTGACGGCAGGTGCAGATCAACCGAGCAGCGCACTGTGCAAAGAGAAGATTGGTCACTACCTCTCGAGCCAAATGAAGGATCGCTACGACATATTTTTGTACGTTTTGCATTCTTTTGTATTACATTTTTTATATACATGATATGTTTACTTTTGGGTCGAGTGATAGAACATCCGACTAGACACATGTTATATATATCACCACTTTTGTTTAGATATGCATGTGATCACTATTTCCTGGTTTTTCCACAATAGGTTAAGCCGTAGGATTTAAGGTCCACTAGTAACGATGACTTCCGCTCGAATAATTTGTTAGTTTGAACAATTTAGATTAACTCGATTTATAGACAACCATAGTTAGTTAGTAGAACTAGCTAGTTAACTCGTAGGTGGTATCATAATTGGTAGATGTAGATGTTTAGTGTGTTTAACTAAGGTCCGACTAGTTCCTTGTTAGGTCTTATAGGGAGATTAGGGCTTAATTAAGGGATTAGGCCTCAAGCAAGTGCCCTTATTTGTAGTCAGGGGTCGTCATAGGTGGTATCGTAGACAAGGTTTATAAAGCTTGGCTTACTTATATGGTTTCAAAGTTATATGATACCAACACAAGCTTAGTATCGCCGCCATGGTTTTGAGAAAACATGGCTCTAAGATTGTAGAATATGGAGTTTCTACAATATGATACCACAACTACAATATGTAGTGAACGACTACCTTGTTCAAATAGAAACAACTAAAAGATTTAAGAAATGTAAAAGTTAGAAAACCTTAGTTAGATGTGGAAACCGATGATCCTCGCCTAGAAACTATTAGTCAAGTGAGTGAACGTGAGTCAGGGATTTGATATATCTATATACATGTTAATTTTGTTATGTGTATATATGCGTTATCCACGTAGTAGCCGATTCGCGTTCGTTATCCATTTGCAATGAGATGGCGATTCACGCGATAGCGATGATGCCTGCAGAATGGTAGAAATTCACCTTCGATACCATCAAGAGGATTTTCGTAGGTCGTCGAGATCGAGTAAATGTCAGTGGACAAGCTGGCTGATTTTATCGCATCGATGACTTCCCGATTTGCTCCACCACACAAACAACACTTATACATCGTCCTATCATGCGACTACAAGATCGACCGTAGTGCCTGGCGTACTCGCAACACACTAATGATAGCAACTCCAAAGAAGAGAGACAAGTGTCTCACACCATCTTCCACACCCCCATCGCCTAGTTCGACAATGTAGTTCACCGGTGAAAGATTTCATCGACTCGAAACCCAGATACTTCGACTGGCCGAGAGATTTTGCAAAGATCGAGAAGTCGGGTCCCGTCGCATGAGAAGTTACATGTAGTCTCGCAGATTGAGGATAGACTTAGAGCCGAGATATCGTCGTACACATTGCAAATGCCGAGACGCCGATGTGTAAGGCGTGCGACGATAATCCGCCGAGGAGAGTTTGAGTCTGGGATGCCTTCAAGACTAAGTTCTATCGCCAGTACTTCCCACCCGCGCGATGAAGAGGTTGAGGAAGGAATTCATGAACTTGAGACAAGGAGCCGACGAGACAGTGCCGAACTGATGAGCTACCGGACATGATACGCTATCCGAGGCGCTTGTCTGAGATCTTGCGAAAGAGGATGCCGATGATGTATATCATTTTGGCGATGGACTCGAGGCCTGATATTGGTTTTTACGTGGTCGGGCCTCAGTGCCAGGAAACCGGGAGAGATTTTCGAGCGTGCACTTGCTCACGAGACTTATTATATGAGCCGAGTGGCCGACGGACACCCTTAAGACCCGCGATGACACCCGATCGATGGCGAGTAGTATGAATGCGAGGAGAGATGTATGGGCAAAAGACCGAGGAGATGGGATAGAGGTGTTCAGTGGGGCAATTGTGCCTTATGTAGCATCTCCTACACCTTTGCACGATTGCAGGGTAGACCTCCCGTACCACCACCACGACTCGCATTTTGCCCCCGCTACGTCTACTTTACCAGCTTTACTTTACCACCACCACTCCACGTCAACAGACATGGTGGTGGAGGCAGAGGTAGAGGTAGAGAGACGACGAGACGAGATAGTTCCAGCATCAGTGCAGTAGACAGCATCTCGCACAGCCCAGGATCGGCGCAGGGTCACCTCTAGAGCAGCCACTTGTTATCGATGTGGTCAAAGGGACATATCGCCGAGAGTGTCCGTAGCTTCAAGGATCAAGATTCCATCACAAATACGAGAGGTCGTATATACGGTTGCACAAATGACGCAGACGCACGCTACACTAAAACTCATCGAGGTATGGTTTTCATTTGTGGTCATCAAGCATATGTCTTATTTGATTCGGTTCGACAATTTCTTTCATTTCTCGGTCGCATGGTCGCATGTTAGAGGTTGAAACCTTAGTAGTTTCTGAGTCCATTTGATTTTGAGTACTACAAATGAGATAGAGTGTACCCTAATTCTCTCGTGGAGAAATGTCCAATAGAGATCGACGGGTCGAGTTACTCCGCAGACTTCAGGGTGTTGGAATTTCGAATTCGATGCGTTGCTAGGGATGGATCGGCTAGCATCATATCATGCTCATATCGATTGTTTTGCGAAAACAAGTGAGATTTGAGATTCCAGGCGCCCAATGTTCATGTATAGTGGTAGTACACCGAGAGCCGAGGGCACTCGAGGCTCCACTTGCGACTAGTGGGAGATGGAGACTTTGGTATCGATATATATTGTTGCAGTAGAGTCATGGACCTAAACTTGAAGAGATTCCATTGTGTGAGTTTCCTGACGTGTTTCCTAAGACTTACCCGGATTACCACCACCGAGGGAGATAGATTTCATTATCGAGTTGGTGCTCGTGTACGAAACCGATATCCATACCACCATATCGCATGGCTCCACAGAATTGGAAGAATTAAGGAAACAAGCTGCAAGAATTGAGCGAGAAAGGATTCATCACACCTTCGATATCACCATGGGAGCACCGGCCCCTTTTGAAAAAGAAGGACGTACTTTCGAGACCGTGTATTGATTACGCATACAATTGAATAAGGTCACAAATAAGAACAAGTATCCATTACCGCGTATTGACGATTTATTCGATCACCGAGAGGAGCGCAATTTTTCTCCAAGATAGATCTACGATCGATATCATCACCGAGGATCGTGGAGGATGATAGATACATAACAACGTCTAGTACGAGGTATGGACACTATCGCTTTACGTCATGTCGTTTGGGTTTGACTAATGCTCCCGCCATGTTTATGGATTTAATGCACCGAGTGATGAGACCATATCTTGACCGCTTTGTGATCGTGTTTATCGATGATATATCGTGTACTCAAAGACTCGAGAAGATCACGAGCAAAGACCTCAGTGAGACGCTGCAGACTTCGAGGAGCACAAATCGTATGCCAAATTCAAGAAGTGTGTGAATTTTGTTGTTCGAGGTTAAATTTTTTGGGTCATGTTGTTGAGCAAGCAGGTATTGTTGTAGATCCAAAGAAAGATTCAAAGCGATTTTGATTGGCCAAGACCGACGTCAATGATCGAGATTAGAGTTTTCTGGGTTAAGAGCTATTACCGAAGGTTCGTGAAGGATTTTTCAAGATCGCTTCACCAATGACCAAGTTGACCCAAAGACGTGAAGTTTCAATGGTCGAGGAATGCGAGGAGACATTTGCTCAACTCAAGAACTTGTTGACTACCGCACTGGGTGATATCGCTGTAGGCCGGAAAGTGGTTTCATGGTGTACACACATGCTTCTCATATGGGTTTAGGTCGTGTGTTGATGCAAGAGAAAGGCACAAAGGGCCTATGCATCAAGACAATGCTTGAAGATACATGAGAAGAATTATCCAACTCATGACTTAGAGTCAAGGCGCAGTAGTTGTTTGCTCAAGATATGGAGACATTATTCGTATGGAGAGAAGTTCACACTCTATATCGACCATAAGAGTTTGAAATATCTCTTCACACAAAAGAGACATGATGAGACAACAACAGATGGTTAGAATTTCTAAAAGACTATGACTTTTCTCTGGAATATCTTCCAGGAAAAGCAAATGTCGTTGCTGATGCGCTGAGTAGGATTCCAACTGGAATTGCTGAGACTATTCGATGTCATATGACGCACGAGTATGGTTTACTCGAGGCGGAGGCGAGGCTAAGTCAGTCAGATATTGCTAATGACACGGAGGTACTGATTTGTGCACAAGTGAGACTTCAAACAGTGTCGACTCAAAGAGTGTTAGAGGAGCAGAAAATTGACATTCTATATCCGAGATTCAGTGAGTTAGCCCAGAGTCCCGAGTGTACTGACTGGACTGAGACGACATATCAGTGTCTCAGATTTCGAGGCAGATTGTGGATACCCAGAATGCGTAGCCGAGAGATGAGATTCTTCAGATTCACATCGTTCTCGATCACTGTTCATCCAGAAGGACCAAAATGTACCATGATATGAAGAGACATTTTTGGTGGCCTGAAATGAAAGCGATATATCGTAGTTTATCAGAATCGTGGATCTCGCCAAGGTGAAGCGCAGCATCGTAGACCCGAGGATTACTACAACCGCTTCCCATTCCACGATGGAAGCTGGGAAGACATAGCCATGGATTTCGTTCGAGGATCGCCGAGACTGTTCATCGACATGATTCCATCTCGGGATTGTGATGATTGACGAAATCTTCCCATTTCATACCGGGGCTGCAGCTCATTACACATTTGACCAAATTGAGTGTATTGTTCGAGAGAGAGATTATCAGTCGCATGGAGTACATTTGACTATTACGTCGTCGACAGAGATGCTATGTATACGTCCAGATGTGGCGAGTACGCAGAGCAAGTATGGTACACGCTTACGCTTAAGATACAACCTTTCACCCTCGATCGACGGGCGATCGAGAGTTGATTCAAACTCTCAAGATATGCTCAGTGGCGTGTGTGTACTTGAGTTTGGCATGATCGCGGGAAGAGTATTTACCGTCCATGTGTGAATTTGCATACAACAACAATTATCGCGAGCATTGAAATGGCGCCATTTGAGGCGTTATATGGCGACCGTGTCGCTCACCATCTTATCAATGAGCCGTAAGACCGGATTTGTTAGGGCCTGAAATTGTTGTCGATCACACGTAAAAGGTAAGACATGATTCGCTGTAAGCTTAAGGGAGCCCAGAGAGGCAAAAGAAGTATGCATACATGTATCGCAACGATCTCACGTACGATGAGGGAGCTTTAGTATATCTAAAGGTTTCTCCTCGTAAGGTCATCAACGATTTGGTTTGAAAGGCAAACTAGCACCGAGATTCATCTGCCTTTCAAGATCAAGAAACGGTTGGAAAGGTTGCATATGAGTTAGAGTTACCTCCACAGATGTCGAATTCATCCTGTTTCATATTTCGATGCTTCAATAGCTAAGTCAAAGAGACAAAGAGACCGACAAAGGATTTGAGTCGATTGATTTGAGTGAGGATATCTCATATGAAGAGCAACCAGCTCAGATTCTTGACCAAAGTGGACACAAAGCTAAGAAGCAAGTCTATCCCGAAAGCTGTATTAGTCAAGTGGCGCTTCATGGAGATTCGTAACTCACTGGGAACTGGAAGACTATATGCGAGACAGATTTCGTACTTCTTCGAGTTAGGTATATTTTTAAAATTCGCTTAGTTTAAGTTCGAGGACTAACTTCCTATTAGTTGGGAAGTATTGTCACGACCCAATAATTAATACACGTTTAATTCGTTAATCAGGACAAATGACCCGTGACGCGGGACCCGCAGCCGAGATACGTGTCACTATCGCGGCACGGCATGGCCGAGGTAAATGTTATATTTGTGTGTTGTTTGCCTAGTGTATCGTATATGTGTAGACTACTAAGTCATTTACGGTATGCAGATACCGAGACGAGCGGGACGCACTCTCGAGTCGCGTGCCGACGGGCCCGAGGTAGCAAAAATGCAAGTAAGCGTAACTAGTTAAATTATATTGCAAAAAAAAAAAATGCTAGAAACTAGTGGTCCATAAGTGGCCACATCAACTCAAACCAAATATATATATATATATAAGTTGGTCAAATGAAAAAAAAAATTCAACCTTATCTTCTATTTTATTCTCCAAAGCCAAAATGCAGAGAGAGAGAGAAGAAACGCGCAGAGAAGAGAGAGAAACCTGAAAAGAGAGAGAGAGACTGGAGAAAGAAAGAGAGACCGAGAGAGAGAGAGAGAGATCGAGCTCAAGGAAAGGAAGGTGAGTTGAATTCGCTTGTCGTTGTTGTTTGGTCGTCGTCATCGTTGTCGTGGTGTTGCTGCTTGTTAAGCAACGAGAGTTCTGACGAATCGCCAGGCGTCATCTCGACGTTAGGGACTGACAGGGTAGTCTCCCCGCACGAACCCAACTCGGGGGTCGGGGATGACGCCCAACCCCAAGAAAAATGAAAAAAAAAAAAAAAAAAGAACCGTAGCACTTCGTGCTCTACCGAGGAGAGAAGACGGGTGCCGGCCTGGCCACGACGCTGCTGCACACACGATCCGAGCCGAACAAGCTCGGCCGACCGACTCCGACCCGAGAGGACCGGTCGACCGACCCGGTCCGCTGGACCGGCCGGGCTTGACTCCGACCCGCCTCAATAAAAAAATAAAAAAATAATATATATTTAATTATTAAATTAAATTAAACTGATTTTTAATAAAAGAAATTCCGTAAAAATAGAAAAAATTCAGAAAATTCCAAAAAACTTAGAAAAATTTCAAAAAAAAAATTATATTTCGACAAAATAAATAGAAATTGATAAATTTCTATGAAAAATACAAGATTTGAAATTCTGGACGCGACTTTTACTGGGTTTTTACCTCGAAAAGCGAAAATTGGCAAATTGGTCTCGAATTCGATTTCACCAATTTAGGAATTTTAAATAATGAATCGTGAATCTAAATTGATAACTTGTCAAATGTTAGGACCGTAAAGAGCTATTACGGGTTTGGGTGCGTACATCGACGCGACGAAAAGTTCTGATATAGCTTAGACTTGTCATGTGTATGTAAGTAAACTATTGAGACATTTATTTACATTTCATTCCATTTATTTATTTATTCTCGCTATTCGAACTGAATTGCCTTTGACATCCATATGCTATGACTTGTTCAGCTTCTCATTTGATGATGTTGCTCATAGCATACTCTCTTGTGTATATCATTGATTCCAATTCCTCTATTTTGTCATGTTGATTGTCAGGTATGAAAGTCAATGATATAGCATGCTATTATGTTAGTTTGTTTATTTTGACTCTAATCCTTTGTGCATTAGTATGTTGTTACATCTCTTCGATTCCAATGTTGTGTCATTTTTTTAATATGAAAGTGGTTCTTGTGGTTATGGTCATTTGATGATAGAAATTCAGCTTTCATACGGGGTCACTAGACTTTCCGGATGTTAGTGGAATTTCTCCACTACCTTGCATGACACACGGGTAACGTGCCTCGAACTAACTGACCTCTGGGTTTGTTGGCGCAAGAATAACTTGGGTGAACATGACGAGTTTTAAAACTCGGTATGTTAGCAAGTATACATTCCTATGATGACTAATTCACTTGAATAGAAAAGGCGTAATCGTAAGTACGACCTTTTGACATTATGATATAGAGCTCAAATTGTAATGAAATGCTATGGAGCAGAGCTCAAATTGTAAAGGACAAGGCGATGTGATGAAGATCACGACCGACCGACCCTAATCCATTACTACTTAGCCTCGAGTCGCTTTCATATTTGGTTAACTCAAGTATCTCTTTGCATGATGTTTCTTTCAAAGATCGTTGTTATTTAAATTATGTCATTTGATACTTGTTGCCTGTTTGGGAATGTGGATCAATGTCTCTCAAGATTACTTAAATAATTTCATGTACTCACCGTCTAGTTTGTGACTGGTGGTGCAGATCACCGAGTAGCAGCACTCAGCAAAGAGAAGATTGGTGACTACCTCTCGAGCCAAGAAGGACTCAAGCTACGACATATTTTTGTACGTTTTGCATTCTTTTGTATTACATTTTTTATATACATGATATGTTTACTTTTAGGGTCGAGTGATAGGAACATCCGACTAGACACATGTTATATATATCACCACTTTTGTTTAGATATGCATGTGATCACTATTTCCTGGTTTTTCCACAATAGGTTAGGCCGTAGGATTTAAGGTCCACTAGTAACGATGACTTCCGCTGAATAAATTGTTAGTTTGAACAATTTAGATTAACTCTGATTTATAGACAACCATAGGTTAGTTAGTAGAACTAGCTAGTTAACTGTAGGTGGTATCATAATTGGTAGATGTAGATGTTTAGGTGTTTAACTAAGGCTGACTAGTTCCTTATTAGGTCCTATAGGGGAGATTATGGCTTAATTAAGGGATTAGGGATCTAAGCGTGCCCTTAATTGTAGTGGCGTGATTTCGACAAGATCATGTTGGCCCTTCGTCGATGAAGCTATTCTCATCATTTTGGGTCCGATTTATGAATGGTGTGGTGGTCTTCGTAGTCATTTTTATGTTGTTTTAATTGGTATTTATAGCTTTAATTTTAGGCTCCTATCTCGACTTTTAAAGTGGAAATGTTGATGGATTCGAGAGGAGTAGGTCATTTACAACAAAATCACCTACTTTTTATTAGTTTTTCATGGATATTTTAAGGTGATTTCAAAAAAATTTCTTCGATCTTGTTGCCCTTGGGTCTCAATCACACAAGGTCAAGACCTCTCTTCCTCACTTGTAGGGCACCGACAAGATCAAATCCGACCTTATTTAACAAAAAGAAATCCTATGGCACTTTCGACCTAATAAAAATGCACTATAATGATCAAAAACTAAAAACCGACAGATCGAGGGAACAAAGTGAGGGAGGGTGAGGGGAATGGGTGAGAATGGGTGAGCAAGAGTATTATTGAGATTTCAAAGAACAAAAAAAAGAACCCATTATACGTTTAGCAATTGCAATTCAAAAAGGGGATATGAGTGAGTAATGAGGTATGTTACTTAAAAAATGGAGTCCGTTAAGCCAGTCCCTTATTTTATTTTGAGGTGTTAGGTGTTAGGATAGGGGCAAAGTTGAAAGTAGGGCTGAAAATCCAAGTCCCTGCAAGTTATGCCCCTTGCGAAGCAGGTTGTGGAGCAAATTTCTACCTTGTCATGTGGGGCGAGCTGGGGACAGGACCTGCCCTTGCACGCCAAGATTTCTCCACCCCATCTTCTCCGCTCCCTGCATGAAATCCCCCATATTTTTATTTTTCTTAAGAGTTTACGTAATTATATGTAATCAAACTCAAGACCTCTCACTATAAAAACACAACTTTTGCCATTAAACTAATCTTACTATTGTGTCACAAAGATTTATAGAATTATATTTAGAACACCATCGAAATATTTGTTGTACCAAATTTAGAAATCTTTTATATTTAACTTCGTATGCTAACTTGTAACTCAATCAACATAACAACATCAAATACGAAATTTAGAAATCTTTTATATTTAACTTAGCATGCTAACTTGTAACACTCGATCAACATATCAACATCAAAATGAAAATGAAATCAATCTCTCAATTTAAGACAATAGTTTCTTTAAAGAAAGGGAAAGTAGTGACAAAACAACCAAGAGCTGAGATTAAAACAAACCCTTTTAAAAAATTGGTCATGCAAGGGGCATGGGTTGCGTTAGGGAGCAAAGTTTTCCATACGGGGATTTTGCGATGACAAATCCCCGCCATGCACCTCGCAGGGATGGAGACAGGGACTTCATTCCCCACCTTATCCCACTATTCTAACTCAGTTATGTGCTACATTCACCCCTAAAATGAAAAATTCATTATATTTAGGAAAAACTCATTTGTAATGACAATATTAACTCTAACAAAATCTACCCCTTGTCCCATTTCTACGTCTCTTCGTTCTATTTCACTCCTTAAACTATCGCTTCTAGCAAACCTTGACTCGGGTTCCAAGGACCTGGAGAAAGGGACAACATTAAGCTCATTAGTTATCACCTATTTTAATGAATCATATTGTTTTTTATAAAATACTATAATGACTTGGTGATGAAACACCCTATGATGATGTTCATCCATTGTACATCGATGTGTATGCGCACATATCTTGATATGCAAATAATGGACACTATCATTCATCTGATGTCCCATCCCGAGTCATCTTAGCATCTTTCTTTTTTTTGGGTTGGTCATTTTTTTTCTCAAATCATATTTTGAGTACCTTTTTTGGCTAAGATTATAGCACATTTTTTAAGACTGCGTGCACACATCACTTGGTTCAGGGGTATAATTTCCATAAGATTTGAGATCAAAAATAAAAATAAAAATAAATAAATAAATCCTTCCATTAGATTCAGAGTATAATAGACACAAGGTCGGATTTTGGGAAGTTTGGGAGATCTAAATGTATTTTAGGTGACTCTGCACATATAAAAGTCAGGAGACATGCATGACTCATCACTATACAACATACCCTCAATCTCAAATTAGTTAAAGTCGACTATATGCATCGAATTCTTTCACTATGCTCAATTTAATGTTATAGAGTATAAAATTTTTTTTTTTTTTTTTTTTTTTATTTTTGGGTAGACGTATACAAATCAATTTTCCCACAACAAATGTTACCTTAAGAAATGACTATAGTTTGGTACAAATGGGGTTAGTTAAAGGTAGGTTCCACGCGGTTTTCACTGTACTTTATTTTACTAAATCAAACAAAATGTCATTAACTCGGCAAATGTCCCCACCACGGTTTAATTACTAAAATCCTTCCTAGTCGACTTCCTCAGTCAACTTTGCAAAGTGAATTGAAAGAAAAATACTTACAAATTCTGTATGGACATCACCAACCCATTGAATCCATTTCTCACGTGATTACTTTTAAGAAAATGAGAAGGTGACATTCTTCTGCTACAAGCTTTCCTGCCCGGTTGTTGAAGTCCTTCGGACACACAGGAATATGCGTTCACATAGATCTCGATGCAAGATCCATAGGACCTCAACAACTATCTAGGAAACTATTGTATGAATAGAATGTACTGATCATTGCCCTCAAGTTTTCTTTTAAGTTTTCAAAGGCTTTTATACTTTGCTGCTAAGAACTTCAGGAACTACTCAAGCAATGAAACTCACCATGGCCAAATTCATCATGTTGTGTTGTTTGTTGTTTCTTTCATCTGGCTTTGCTCTCACTTGTCCAGATGATCAAAAACAAGCTCTTATCCAGTTCAAGTCCTCGATTCTCAACAATTCCACCACTTCTTTATCTTTTCCACAAGGTTTAGAATCGTGGAATTCGAGTTTGGATTGCTGTCAATGGATGCTCGTCACCTGCAACACACGCTCCGCATTGCGACAGGTGGTTAGCCTCGACCTCTACAACTTTGTCAGTTCACTGCCGCCAGAGGCAAATCCGGTGGACTCATCAGCCCTATCGCCGCTCTTCCGCATAAAAAGCTTGGTCATGCTTGACATCTCTTCCAATTATATAGGAGGTTTGATACCAGGAGATGGGATTGCTAATCTGACTAGATTGGCTCATCTTGATATGAGGGACAATAGCTTCAACGGATCCATTTCTCCTCAACTGTTTGGCTTGAGAAATCTGCGGTACCTTGATTTGAGCAATAACTTGCTTAGTGGGAATCTCAGTAAAGATGTGGGTTTTCTTCAGAATTTAAGAGTTCTGAACTTGGATGAGAATCTCATCACATCAGAGATCCCACAGGAGATTGGAAATCTCACCAATATGCAGAAGCTGTCGCTTCGCCGAAATAATTTTTCCGGAGGGATCCCGCAGTCGATCCTAAGCTTGAGGAAATTGGAAGCCTTGGATTTCAGCAACAATTCTCTGTCATCAGAGATCCCTGTTGAGATTGGGAGCTTGTCAAATCTGACTAGCCTGTCCTTGAGCAAGAACAGATTGGGCGGTGGAATCCCTCCATCGATATGGAAGCTGAGCAAGTTAAGCACACTTCAGCTGGATCAGAATTTGCTTTCCGGGGAGATCCCGTTGTGGTTGTTTGATATTGAGGGGCTGAAAATTTTAAACCTTGGAGGAAACAATCTGACTTGGAATAACAATGCGACAAGTACGAGCTTTGCTCCCAAGTGTGCTTTGTCTCAGTTGTCGTTGCGTTCTTGCCGAATTTCTGGGCATATTCCCCACTGGCTTTCTGCTCAAGATAATCTTATTTTTCTTGATCTGAGTGAAAATGAGCTTGAAGGCCCTTTTCCAGACTGGCTTGCTGAGCTGAACATTGGAAATATCATTTTATCAGATAACAAGCTTTCGGGTCTGCTGCCGCCTCGCCTGTTTCAGTCCCTGAATCTGTCAGTCCTAGCTTTATCAAGGAACAAATTTTCTGGAGTATTGCCTGAAAATATTGGAGATGCCAATGAAATCATGATACTGATGTTGGGTGACAATAATCTTTCTGGCCCAATCCCACAATCAATCTGGGGTATTTATCGTCTCTTACTGTTGGATCTTTCGAGAAACAATTTCTCAGGAAAACTGATCCCAAGCTTTAATCCATTAGCTTTGCTGGCCTATATTGATATTTCTTCCAATAGGTTATCGGGTGACATTCCAGCAAGCTTTGGGGCTAGAACTAGGATTCTCAGATTAGGAGAAAATGAGTTCTCAGGCCAGTTGCCTCCGAATCTAAGTGCAATGAGCAAGCTTGAATACCTTGACCTCCACAACAACTTCATTACTGGTAATATTCCCAAGTCACTCTCCCAAATCTCCACCCTTCAAGTGCTCGATCTGCGGAACAATTCTCTCGAAGGACAGATTCCTGAAGCTCTATCTGACATACCTAACCTCAGAATACTCGATCTTTCTATCAACAATTTCAATGGGAAGATTCCTCCAAAATTTGGAAATATAAAGGTAATGGCAGAGAGAAGAGATCTGGAAGTATCACTGGCTGACATATTCAACTTCCAAATTGAGTTCAATGACCTGCAAGTGATTTGGAAGAAGTCCTTGCAAGGTCTACCAAACCACAACCTTGAAATCTACTCTCTCTTGGATCTGTCCATCAACCGGATATCGGGCGAGATTCCAGCTTCGTTGGGAGCTCTAAAAGGTCTGAAGCTGCTCAACATCTCTCACAACAATTTCAGAGGCAGTATTCCTACCACTTTTGGTGGTTTCGAGAGCCTAGAGAGCTTGGACTTGTCACATAACAATCTATCCGGAGAAATACCGCAAACATTTGCCAATCTTCTGCAACTTAATACTCTAGACTTGAGCAACAATAAGCTGACAGGTCCGATCCCAAGGGGTAGCCAGATGGACAGACTGATCGGTTCGAACTACTATGACAATAACAGTGACTTGTGCGGTATGCAAATCGACAAGCCATGCCCAGAACTATTACCACCTGAATATTCTCCAGAACCTGAGGAAGATCGCAGTAAGGATTCACTGTTTTCATGGAAAGCAGCATGCATTGGATTTCCAGTTGGACTAGTGATCACGGTGCTGGTTATGTATTTTTCAGGGTATTTCAGCCTTCCACCTAAACATCACCGCCATAGTCAGCGACACGGGCTCTAGAAGACATTAACTCCATTTCTGTAGTTTCCTGCGTTGCAGACTTGCAGTTAATAGTTAATACCTTAAAATCTATCAGTCAATGCTCATAAGGAAAAGGTAAATATCATATAATGATATACATGGTCATTTACAACATAGAATTCTTAAAAGCAGTGTGATCAACTACAGACCAGATTCCAATCGAAATGCCAAAACAAGATTATAACAAGCAATGACTTGAAATTGCTTCACTACGGATTGCACTCATTTTGGTTCATTTATACATAAACAATGACTAATTCAGTTGCAAAAGCAAGCCATTTTTGTAAAAAATAAAAATAAAAAAATGAGAGGAATAAGAAAAAGTAGGTACAGAAAAATTCTATTTAAATTGTAGAAATAAAACTTGTTCCACAAAATATAAGATTCTTTTGTTAATTGGACAGTAATTGGGCCACATATATTTGGTACGAGGTCATTGGTGTCCCCTGGACATGCCACATATCAGGATGTGTTTGTGCACATCTCAATGCATAATTCAAAGGGCGCAAACAACCTTGTAGCAAATGCATGCATCAAAGGTATGTCACCAAACTGATTTCCTAACTATATCCAAATTTTACTCAACACGTCAGTGATTCACTCTGGCTTTGTGGCAGAAAATGAGAGACGGGAGAAATTGGCTAAGTTAGCTTCAGAAACTACAGCTAGGACTAATACCCGTGCTGATTGTAGTATGATCAACACACTCAGTCAAGTAACTATGTTACCCCTGATATCATCATTTTACATCAACATAAGCATTCAAACAATACAAATCCAATACGACCTATCCTGAGCAAGAAGCAACTCCACTTTGATACATAGGAATCTGATAAACAGTTCTAGTAGCTCAGCTAACAATAGAAAATGAAATAGTTAAGGATCAAATGACTTTTATGGATAAAACTACAACTTTGAGTAATTTCATTTGCCAAAAAGATAATCATCTATGTTACGATAAGGTAAAGTACTTCAATAATTCAAATGGTTGTATAAATAAACACATGCTTGCATAAATAATCTTTGAGCGAGTTTTAGTAACACATGCTTGTATAAATAGTTCAAATGGCTGATGATTTGCAGTTTAGATTCATAAATCTCCTAACTCCGGACTCACCTATTGAGATCTGGATTAGTGCCTTCTCGTTGGTCAGCTAGCCATATTGAAGGTAAAGTACTTCAAAAATAACTGGGAAAATACAAATATTAATTTTAAGAATGAGAAAAGACATTATGGGCTATCTTATTAACAACAATTTCTAGGTTGAGTATAGTGATTCTGAATTTCTATTTAGTGTTTTTTTTAGCTGGATTTTCTATTTTGTATTAATTTTGAAGAGACAGAGGCTCAAGGAACTCAAAATGCATCAATCCAATCAAATTGAAGTCATGCAAATATTATATAGATGAACTCAAGTAAGCATACTCACATTCATACAATACCCCGCTAAACATGCAAGCGAAAAATAGATCCTTAGTGAGCTATAATTAGAACTCAGAGACTTGGGGGAAGATTAAACAAACTTACTGTTGGATTTGTAGTTCCGTGCAAAATCTGGTGTATCAGCTAAATGAAGCACAACAATCCAGTGCATGTCCTTGTGCTTTTTAATATCATCAAACCACAAACAGAGAGAAGCAAGATCGCTTTATGAGACAAGAAGCAATGATCAAACAGCAGCTGCAGCTTCTTCACTAAAGATGCCCTTATGGTGTTATACGAATTAATGCATTAGATTCACTACTATCTGTAAATACTTGCTAATTAGTATTTTTCCTTTCCAGAAATTGTAAGTTCATACAAGATGGTTTCGCAAATATTTTTCATTTCCTTGAAAGTTTGAAAAGGACGCCATAATAGATTGAGGACTCTATTCGTAGAACAGATGACATTGTCCAAGCTTAATCTTGAGTTATAGCTACACTAGTTGCAAGCCTAGAACCAATTTAATCCATTGTATTTGCTGTAGCCATCTAAATCAAATTATCTCAACAAAATCGCACTCTTTTAGCATATTGATCCAAACATTCATACCTCAGTTATTTTACAAGTGGCTTAGAGCCCTTCATCTACAAGCTAGAATCCCAGGAATCCGCATCAGAAACACAAATTTGCTCTGAATAAATTGGCTACAGTGAGCCATTTTTGTAGGCAAGAAAAAAACACTCTAAGAAATCAGATTAAAGAAATCAACAACAAACACGATACAATCCACATAATATCAAGAAGCATATCAATGTACACTCATCATCATCTCTTCATTCATACATAAATTTCAAACCTCTAGCCGTCCAACAGATCTCCAAAACCAAATGTAATCAGGACTCACGAGCTTAATTGAGCAATCATAACAACACAAAAGCTTCAATCGATGCAAACCTCAAGTGGCATAGCTTAACCATCGCAAAATTAACGAACACTAAAGCAAAAGCTCATAACGATGCAAATCGTTCACAGCAGATCTCCAAAACCGAATTCGAGAAATCATGAGGTTCAAAATCGACGTAAAAAGCAACCTATATAGTATATGAGATTCATGTTGAGACGAGTTGCGCATTCAAAATCAAACTGAGATTGTTGCAGAACAGATGTTATTGACAAATACTTACAGAATCGAAATGAAACTCACTAGAAAACAAAACCAAATGATCCTTCAAGTCGATTAAAAATTGAGCTGCCAAAGCAGAAAATCTGTCCCGCAGTGCGAAAACCACTCGGTCCTCGTCCAAATCCATCTAGATTTGCAGATCGATTAGGTTTCTTCAAGAATCTTAGTTGACAATCAAAATTTACGCAAACTTCCGCTCTCAAATCTGAGCTTTTCTGCATTTATGGAACGAATGACCCCTAATCTTACGAGTAGAGATCTATGAGAAACCGAGAGATCGATGAGAGGCAATATTGAGAGAGGTGAAAGATCGAGAAATTTATGAGAGATGAGAGATTGGAAATAGGGAGTCAATTGCCAACTCTTTGATTTCACTTTCTCTCAATCGAGCTCTCTCAGTAGTCTCAGTATGTTGAAGAAGAGAGATTGAATGAAACACACAGTTAGAAGTTGGCTTCTCTCATAATCTCCGCTCTCAAAAGATTTTATATTTTTGATGACTTGATACATGAATTTCTTTTCAAATGCTGCAAAGTTAAACTAAAAAAGATATTGAATCCATAGTGTAACTCCCTATCTTAAAAACACAACTAAAGTGATTTGAAAATGTCATAAATTAAAATAATCAAAAGAATTATGAATTTTTTTTTTTAGTTTTAATAGCTTTTGTAAAAAATGCAATACAATAAAAGCTATAAAAGATGTAATTTCTATTAGTGATATCTAATTCACACAGATTAAAAAAAGGAGTGCAAAGGTAAAGGACAGGCTTGTAATTCTAATAATGATACATTTTTAACATAAGCAAACATAATCAAACAGCTGAAAGAAAAATTAGCTACATAGGAATCCAGCTTCGCCTTAAAACAGTTCTTACAACACTCTAAAAACATTAGAGAATCTTCAATTTTTTCAAAGCAGACACAGTTTCTCATTGCCTCAGGTATACAGTGCTGCCACATGGAATAACTAAGTAATTATACAACATCTGTTTTCAAAGCACTGATAATCCAACAATGAAATGCATACACACAAATTTTCAACAGTCCTAAAATTAAAGAAATACTCTTCTGATAGAGTGCTCTGCACATTCTCAACAGTCAACTCAACAAATTCATTAAACTAAAGCATCCATGACCATAAGTTGACGTGAGTATTTAGACCATGCACAAGATTTTTTTATTTTTTTTTTGGGTGATTCATGCGCAAGATTTTTAATGGCAATGTATTTTAAACCAGTGAACAGATAAACCCAGGGTGTTCATGTTTCTGACAAAATGATAGGCTAGGTACAAGGACCTTTTATACTGGTATTGCAAATCGCTAAAAGACACTCTTTCACAAGCCAATAATTTGGTATAAACAAGCTCCCTGTCCTAATGTTATATATTCCCTCACAAGTAAGTAATTGCGAGATCGTCAAGCTTCAGTGCGACAAACCTAAGTGTGCTTTAAAACAACAATAAAGTATATTGATATTCCTCTGAACTGATGAAGAACCATCACGACATAAAAAGATGGAGAAAAGAGTTACCTGATTTCAGTTTCACACAAAAAGGTTCACTACATTGGCATGAAAATATAGATCAAGATTTCACCCACTGTCGCATAAGATTTATAATTGCTAACATAGAACAACAGAGGTGCCGATCTTAAAAACGGGCATCACATAGCATTATCAATTGAAGCTTATTCCTGACAGACTACAAAAAGAATGGAACAGCGCTAGACAAGTTAGAAACCCATGTACATAAGTTTCTTCAACTTATATATGCTTAATAACTAGTGTAATGGACAAGCATTATAGAAATACAAACCCACAGCGCAATGTAAGCGGTACCTCTTACTGAAAGGATGTGAAGAAGCTGATTGTTTCTTTTAATGCTGCAATAAAGGTATCTACATCTTCTTTGGTATTGTAGAAATAAAGGCTTGCGCGTGCACTTGAACTGACCCCTAAGTAGCTATGCAGAGGTTGCGCACAATGGTGCCCTGACCGAATTGCCACCCATACTGTTGATCGAGAAAAGTAGCAATATCAGTTGGGTGGACATTGTTGACATTGAATGAACAAAGAGCAGCCCTGAATAAAGTTTCCTGAGGGCTTTGGACCGTATATCTCAATTTTCGGAATTGAACACAAGCTTTCATACAGATAGTTGGCAAGCTCAGTTTCATATTTATGTATAGTTTTCATTCCAATCCCTGACAAGTAATCAACAGCAGCTCCAAGCCCTATAGCCTCCCCAATCGCAGGGGTCCCCGCCTCAAACCTCGAAGGCGGTTCCGCATACGTGGAGTGTTCTAAAACACATCTACAATCATCTCACCACCACCTAAAAAGGGACGCATCGAACCCAGAACCTCGCTCTTCCCATACAGGAAACCAACCCCAGTAGGTCCAATACATCTTATGAGAAGATGCAACAAGGAAATCCACGCCCAAACTCTTTACATCAACCTCCATGTGTGGAACACTTTGACAAGCATCCACCAACACCTTGGCACCCACATCATGAGCCCACCCCACAATCTCCTCCACAGGCAGAACAGACCCTAGCACATTGGAAACATGGTGAATCGCAACAAGCTTCGCTTTTTGCCGCGAATTCAGTATCTCCTTCAGTTCCTCCAAATTGGGCACCTGTTTTTCCGTCAAAGATACAAACTTTAGCACAGAACCAGTCTTCTGGGCCACAATCTGCCACGGAACAATCACGCTGTGGTGCTCCGCCACCGTGAGCACAATCTGGTCGCCCGCCCTTAAATTGTCCAAACCCCAACTGTACGCCACCAAATTAATCGCCTCGGTAGCATTCCTAGTGAACACAATCTCTCCAGAACCCGTGGAATTCACGAAATTCGCGACTTTCTGCCGCGCCAATTGTACTCGTCGGTGGCCTTGGCGCTCAACCAATGGATCCCTCTGTGGACGTTGGAGTTGTAGGTCTGGTAGTAGGTCTGGAGGGCGTTGAGGACGGAGGTGGGTTTCTGGGAAGTGGCGGCGTTGTCCAAGTAGACGAGTTTGGAGGTGTTGACGGTTTGGTCAAGGATTGGGGAAGTCGGGTCTGGTGGAGTGTCTAGCAAGGCTGATTGGAGTGTTGTTGGTGAAGAAGACGCGGAGAGTTTTCTGAAACCCCAATCGGATTGGGGAAGGGGGTGTTTTAGGGATTAGGCGTTTGAAGGAGAGGGGAATTTGAGGACCATGGCTTCAATTCCATTGAATAGAAGTGAAGGATTCGGATTTACTTCAATGAAGTTTGTTGTTGAGGATTGTTCAAAGATGTCGCCATTGTATTGCAGTTGAAATTTTTATTTTTATTTTGGGGGCAAAGGAGTAATTTCATCCCTTCTACACGATAGTTTTGTGGTTGTGTTGGTTTCGATTAATCAACACGGAGGGCCTGTTTGATTGGAGCACTACCTAAGTCTTCCTGTCGGCTTACGTAAACATGGTAACATATTTCGTTTGCCTCCTATAACTTTTGTGTTAGGTAAAAATCACTTTTTGACTGTTTTACCCTTCCCCAAAAAACACAAAGAAAGCTCGGTGATGAAGATGGGGCAAACAGATAGGGAGATGAATATGGAAAACGGGGTAAAAGATGGAACGACAAAGATAGAGAAGATGAAACGATGAAAACGCTAAAGATGGGGTACAAGATGGCTTTTGTATCTGTTTAATCCATGGGAGTGCAGGAGCGAGCCATGAACAGAAGTGGTTTTTCGTTTGTGGATCTAATGTTTTTTTGCAAATGGAGAATTTTTGCAAAGCATCGTCACTACCAAATCTCTAAACCCCATTTTAATTCCTTAATCAGATCACCGACCTTCGACGCGTGACCTACACCGTGATACGCAGACCGGACCGATAAGACGCGACCGATGATATCACATTTTTATATCATGTATACTTAGTGTTACATGTATCGTTGCAGACTTACTGGGAAGCTTTCACAGCCAGGTACGGGCTTTTGCCGATACTAGAGGGGACGCGCCTCGAGTTGCGTGCGAGTAGCTCAACCGAGTAGTTAGCATTTTGGTAAGTCTTATTTTAATATTAATATGAATTTAGGAGTTTTTTTTATAAGCCTATGGTTGTATTTATTAATCTAAATCAAATTAAAGTCCTATAGTTTTGGTTTAAAATCTACAACACTTAGACTTACTCGCGATACACGCTAACACACACTCCCATGATATGTGTGTCAATATGTTATGTTAGTGAGCTGAAATTAGTGGGTTAGTAGGAGTGAATGAGAGCCACGAGATGTCATGGAGATGGGTGGTACACATTAGATGAAAACTCAAGCATATATAAACCCACCTTAAGGCATGCTTCTCATTTTTTACATGTTGGAAACAAAGGAAATAAAATACAGAAATTGCCACGGAAATCTAGTAATCCGGAAAGTTAGGGAGTTTGAAGGGGTGTTTTCATCATCAAGGGTTGGAGAATCAAACACCCAACAATAACGACAACCTAGTAATGTGTTCTTCAATTTCATACATCAAAATTAATGGTTTTAGTGGTTTTAAATCATGTGCCTATGCCTTTGCAATCCATACTTGTATTTCTTGAAATTTTAAAGTAGTTTTCGCTTAGGTCCCGTACTCAATCGAGGGCTGCTGCACACTCACTAGGTTAGAATCCCTGGGGATGTTTCCGACATGTTACTTGACATCGTATGACACTCGTGGTTGTAGTCCCCGAGGTGGTCTACACACTGGGGTTAGAGTCCCTAGTAACACTCTGTTGTGAGTCCCCTCAGTGCTATATGATTACCGAGCCTGAGTGACATGTTTCACCGCTCTTCCGACCTGGACCTCAATCACCACTACTTAGCCTTGATCAAAGGTCAGATCACTTGTTTAACTCTCGGTATTTACTCGCATATGGTTTATTTTCCAGCTTTCCCATTTATATGCTTTTAAATACCATTTGCATATTTGGAAATGCAAATTAAACTTGTCATCGAGGATTATTGTTTTATTCTTTGCAGTACTCACCGTCCTTTTATGACTGGTTGGAAGCTGAGCTGCCTACCAAAGACAGCTCGGCAAGGAGAAGATCGACGATTATCCCCGAGCCCGCGCGCGTCACGTATCGATTGTAGGTTTTCTTTTGGTATTTTGATTGTATATGTTATATATGTCTTTCATATACTATTCGGGGTCAGTATATCGAGTCGAGCAATGCTAGTTCCTCGACTTGACTTAGGTAATATTTTACTATTTCACCGCATTTTGAGGACTTTATATATGTGATGTCATTTCTTGGTTTTCCACACTTAGATTTATAAATGGCTTCCCGTGATAAGTTACTAATTGCTTCGCATATCAATAAGACTTCCACTAATTAGTTAATTTAATAAAAAGTTTTAATTAACTCTAAATTTTATAAACTGTAGACTAGTGTATTACTTATCCCGAACACGAGAAAAGAGGCGTCTAGGTTGTAAAGGCCGACTAATACGTAGTTAAGTCCTCAAGTGGATATGATTAGGGCTTAATTACGGATTAGGCTCGGTGGTGCCCTAAATTAGGATAGGGGCCATTTGAGGCTTTCAGATGGTGCACCGTGTCGCTCGCTATCGTGTTGGTCGGTGAGCTGTGAGGACCGAGAGACAGCTGGGCCCGAGATTGTTGTCACCACATGGAAAAGGTCAAACCGATGCGTCGAGACTCAAAGGAGCACACGAGAGACATAAGAGATATGTAGGAGCAAGTATCGTCGTGATTTCGTATTTCGAGGGAGCCTTTTGTTCTATTTAAAGGTTTCCCCTATGGTCTCCAGAGATTCGGGGTGAAAGGCAAGCTTGCACCGAGGTACATCTGGCCTTTCATGATTAAGAAACGGGTCTGAAAGTGGCAAACGAGCTTGAATCGCTCCACGATGTCGTGGGTCCATCCATTGTTCCACATTTCGATGTTTCACTAGCCGAGTCAAGGTAAGCGTGCAAACCAACAATACTAGACATGAGTCCGATGGACCCGAGCGAGACATCTCTTACGAGAGAATCCCATTCCGTATCCTAGATCTAAGGTACACAAGCTAGCTGAGGAGCAACATCATCCCGAAGGCGTACTGCTGTCAAGTGGGCCCCACGATGACACTCGAACTCACTGGGAGCGGGAGGACTACATGCGAGATAGTTTCACATACCCGTTCGAAAGTTAGATAGAACCGTAACTTAAACTTAATTTGAGGAAGAAATTTTCATTTTATCGGGAATATTTGTCACTACCCAAATCTCTAAACCTCGTTTTTAATTCCTTAATCAGATCAACGACCCTCGACGTTGAGACCTCCACACTGTCGATACGTGCATCGATCGAGGCACGTGATCGAGGTATATCGTATTTTTGTATCGATGTATACCTGTTATGTATCAGACGTGTAGACTTATTAAGTTTCTCATGTCTTGCTGGTTGAAGCTGAGATGAGACGAGAGATGTTCCTCGAGTCAAGCTGATTTGTAGTCCTGGGAACCGGTAGTTAGCATTTTGGTAAGTCTTATTTAATATTAATATGAATTTAGAATTTGTTTTATAAGCCTATGGGTTGTATTATATTAATGTAAATCAAATTAAAGTCCTATAGTTTTAGTTAAAAAATCTACAACAGCTAGACTTACCTCGGATACACGTTAACACACACTCCCATGATATGTGTGTCAATATGTCAGGTTAGAGAGATGGAATAAGTGAAGTTAGAGAGTTAGAATGAGAGCCACAAGATGTCATGGAGATGGGTGGTACACATTAGATGAAAACTCAAGCATATATAAACCTACCTTAAATGTGCATTCTTCTCATTTTTCGCATGTTGGAAACTAAGGAAATAAAATACATAGTTTCACTGAAATCTAGTAATCACTGGAAAGCTTAAGAGTTTGAAGTGGGGTGTTTTCATCATCAAGACTTTAGAATCAAACACCCAACAATAACTACAACCTAGTAACGTGTTCTTCAATTTCATACATCAAAATTAGGGTTTTAGTGGTTTTCAATCATGAGGTTTTCAATTATAAACTATTTCTATGTCTAGTTTCACCGATTTTAAGCATTTAACACATTCAAATCAAATCTTTAGTCTCTTTTTCATATTTTACAAGTTTTTGCTCAAAAAATAAGGTTTTCTAGGGAATGAAACTCGATTTTGTGAAAATCAGCCATGTTAAGGTGTTTGTTTGCAAAATCTAAACCCATTTTCGAAATCCTTGTTGAAAAACACTAGGGATAGCACTAAGGCCTTCTAATTTCCGCTTCAAAAATTAAAGTTATGAATTTTCCTAAGTTTGTATGTTTTTGAACAAATGCATGGCATGCATGTTGAAACCCATTGATTTTGATGAATTGCGCTTTACCGAATTTTGCCTTTGCCTCGCAAAATTTTGCCTCCTAACTGCAAAATTCTATCCACAGACTGAAGAATTTTGATATTTTGAATTGCAAGCTTTCACCGCAGAATTTTGCCAAGCAAAATTCCCTCGATCTCACAGAATTGCAAAACTTTGACAGCCAGAATTGAAGAATTTTGATATTTTGAATTGCGCTTTCAACGTTAATTTTGCCTGCAAGCAAAATTTTGACTCTTGTAGAATTGTAAAATTTTGGCCTCATAATTCCAAAATTATGCAATTCTAATTGCGCTTCACTAACTTAGACCCATTAACTAAGTCTAACACCTTAAGCCGACCTAAACTCACACTATACAAGCCTAAATACACTATAAGACATACTTAATCATACCAAGAACTTAAGGAAGGTTCTCTGAGTCCTGTGCACGAATTTGAGGTTCTGGAGGTCGAATTTGGTTAGTGGATTTGCGTGATAATGCGAGTATACCCAATGGCAACTTTATTCGACATTTCATTTCTATTAATTGTTGTCCTTGCATAGTCCTTTTGACTATTTTGCCTTTGTATTCTTATATCATGTGTTATTTGTGTCTATGCTCACTTGATGAGTCTAGTTTTGCATGATATCTATTCATTTGATTTGATTCATTGATTCTATCCCATGCTATGTCTATTCTTGTTGTTTTAAATGTGAATTGAATGATAAATAGCATGCTATTAGGTAGTGAATATCTTATAAATGTTTAAGAGGACTCGTATTCCTTATTTGTTTAGTGTGTAGATGTGCCTATGCCTTGACAATCCATTCTCGGTTTTCTTGAAATTTTAAAAGTAGTTTTCGTTTAGGTCCCGTACCGATCGAGGTGTGCGCGACTCACTGGTTAGTCCCCGGGGATGTTTCAACATGTTACCTCGACACTTTATGACACTCAAGGTTGTAGTCCCCGAGGTGGTCTACACACCGGGTTAGAGTCCCTAGTAACACTTGGGTTGTGAGTCCCTCGTGCTATATGATTATTGAGCCTGAGTGACATGTTTCACCGTCGACCGGACCTAAATCACCACTACTTAGCCTAAAGGTCAAGATCACTTGTTTAACTCTCGGGGTATTTACTCGCATATGGTTTATTTTCCAATTTTCCCATTTATATGCTTTTAAATACCATTTGAATATTTGGAAATGCAAATTAAACTTGTCATCTGGGATTATTGATTTATTCTCTGTACTCACCGTCCTTTTTATGACTGGTGCAAAGTCGTCTACTGTCAGGGCCGGGCAAGGAGAAGATCGACGATTATCCCTAAGTCCGCGGCGCGTCATCGCATCAATTGTAGGCCGTCTTTTGGTATTTTGATTGTATATGTTATATATGTCTTTCAGATACTATTTGGGGTCAGATATTGAGTTTGAGCCGTTAGTTTCCGACTTGACTTAGACTATTTTATCAAGTTTTCACCGCATTTTGAGGACTTTATATATGTGATGTCATTTCTTGGTTTTCCACAAATAGGATTTTATAAATGGCTTCTCGATAAGTTACCAATTGCTTCCGCATAATCAATAAGACTTCGCTAATTAATTAATTTAATAAAAAGTTATAATTAACTCTAAAATTTATAAACCGGTGAGTGACTAGTGTATTACTTATCTCAACACGAGAAAGAGGCGTCTAGGTTAAAAAGCTGACTAATACGTAGTTAAGTCCTCATGCGGATATGGATTAGGGTTTAATTTATCGAATTAGTCGGCAAGCAAGGCCCTATATTAGAGAGGGGTCGCCATAGTTACAAGGCATGATGAACAACTTACGTGTTTTTTGTTTATTTTGGCACGCCATATACTTTTTTTCTCCATTCTTTATATACATATAGTAAAAATGGGCAAAAAGATGAAATAGTGAACACCATTGAATCACCAAAAAGGAAATCAAATTCACACTCGAACTCGATTTCTCGCTTATTTTGGTTCGCCGAATTGGAGACCAACACACAAAGAAAGATGGGTGTGATTCAAAGAATTTTTTGATGAAGACTAACCCATTGAAACACTATTGAATCAAAAAAAAGAGAAGATGGGGCAAAAAATAGACTTTATGAAAATGGAGAATGGTGCAGAAGATGAAACGATCAAGATGGAGAAGATGAAATGATGAAGACGCTAAAGTTAAGTGGAAGATCTGGTGATGAAAATGATGGACATGGGGGCGATGAAGCCGTTAGCAAAAAATAAGAGGGTCACTATGCACCCCCCAATTAGTGAAGGCACACCACCATCGAGGGCACCAAGGGTTTACCAAAGGCACCCAAAAATTTGAATGAAATCTCGAAATTGCCCCCAAGTGCACCCCACCACCAATCCACCAATTTGATAAAATGCACAAGTGAGGAACCGAAAAAATTTTCAAACCCTAGATCACATTCTCAATCCTTGGCAAGTGCAATCGCTTCCTTCGTGCGTTCTCATCTGATTCTCGCTTTTTAAAGTGGTGGTTTTCTTCCGCTTGAGAGATCTCGAGTTGTCCGGCACGTTTTTAGTGGCTCCGACTTTTGTGGTACCAAGTCGAGGAAGAGTTTATTCGACAAGTTATAGGTATGTATAAACTTGATTTTGATAGATTTTGGTTTGATTTTGGTTTGTTTTGTATATTTCGTCTGCTAGGTTGTTGAATTTACAAACCCGTGCTTGTCGGCCACACAGGTCCGAGAAGATGAGCACGATCTCGTGAAAGCATGACCGAGACGTAGGACTTTTTGTAGTTATTATCGTGTCTCGGCTACTTACTACCGAGAGTCACCTTATAGGCTCCTGGGGTAATCTCCGAAAGTTTTAGTATATGTGATATTCGATTGTCTCTAAGTAACAATAACCGAGATTTTGGTTAGGTAGTATTATCCCAAGTACACCGACACATGGATTACTCTGACACCACATACCGAGAGTAGTTCAAAATGCATAATTTGGTTACTTTCGCCATGTACAACCGAGATCGTTTCCAATTGTCTCTGCTTGTTGAATACCGAGATCAGTGAGCACTGTCTCCGTTATGTATAATCGAGATTAGTGTTGTTTTCGAACCTCGCTTGATCGAGACAATAAAAATGGTAGAATTTTGTCTATTTTTTTAAGTTCATTTCTTTTTCTATTGTAAGTGTTGTTGATCTGGCAAAGCATGTCGACATGCGTCGACGCAAAGATCTTGTCATCGCTTTAGCTGAAGTTGCAGGATCATGCACCTGTTCTAGTAGCAAACGAGTCCTCTCGTATCGCTTGACACCACAAGTAGGCATCGTAGTAATGTTGGTGGGAGTACTAGCTGTGGAGGTAGTCTAATAAAAAGTGGAGTCACAAGAGCAATCGAAAATGTGTGCACCTTTTCTTGGTGGTCCTTCGATGGATCATTGCGAAGATCTTTTAAGATCATGTCACATTAGCGATTTGGACCAATGATGTATGTATAGTTTCATTGAATATAGTACTTACAAAATTAAGGTTTTCATATAACCGATGAACTATGAAAATTTTATTTTCTTGTCAGATCGCTCGATACTCAAGTGTATCAATCACGATGCTCGTATCCAAGAATGAGACTTACAAGCCTTCGCCACCCCGACACCGATAATCGGGCCTTCAAAGGATTATCTAGCTATGCGGTTGAATACTCTTATAGATCGCTTCATACCGCAAGGTTAACAAGGAGGTTATATCTCGACTTCTGTGAGCGGTGGCAACCGAGACGAACACATTTCACTTACCATTCTATGAAATGTCAATTTCCTGGAGGATGCGAGCATTCTCCCGAAGATTCATGTCACAGCAAAGTGGTTGCAGCTGAGAACTTCGCGAGGTACACCGAGGAATCTCGCCGGATGCGAATAAGCCGGTGTCCAAACTACTTTGGGTTAGCACTGAAGATGCTGAGGAGGAAGTAAACATCAGTAAGGGGCTCACAAAGGCGAAAGTGTTGGTTGAAGAGTCGATGGTGCCCCAAAGCTAGTTCGATCGACACTATTTATCCGCCCATGGAATGCACTCGCCTCGGCGTATTTATTTTACCTACTCTCTTGCACCCTTTTGTAGACAAGAGTGGATCTCGGTATTTTTCGTTTTAGAAGCTTCTAGAAGATTTGGATGACGCGTGGGCAAGTATGCACGGTGCATTTACATTAGCGTACTTTTGTACCGACAATAAGTGGGCCGCCATCGTAGCACACGTTTCTCGATTGCCGTCTACCTCACATTACTTGAGGTATATTTGTATATATATGTACTTGAACAATTTGAATTAGGTTTTTCATTTTCCCAATAACTAACATTGTATATATTTGTAGGACGGGTGTACGACCACTTCAAACTCCTGGTTCGCCACACCCAATGCAAAGTAGCATGACTACGTGCAACCTCGTGTCTCGTAGATGGATTCAAGCACGAGATGGTGATAAATCTTGACAAGCTTCGGGGTCCATCAGAGAACGAGGACAAGTTGTGGCAAGCAAGTGCGTGAGTTAGTTAGTCAATCGTGGCTGCAAATGTTAAAGTTAGTTTATGTTTACTAATTACTTCGTTGTTTATGTTTGATTAGGTCACTGGGGACCCTTATGTTAATTACATGGATAATGGAGTTGTGCACCCGATGGCCTTCTACAATGGCACATTGAAGCAGATGGATGTGGTAGAGCCCTACCATCCGGAGAGGATTTCGAGACAGCTTGGTCATGAGCAATCTATACCTGCATCCTCCGTACGCCCATTGGAAGTACATCGAGGCCCATCCGCACTCAAATACTGTCAAGTATGGCATGGTTCGAACAAGACAATTGGGAATACCAAGCGAACCATTTGCTGCCCTTCTAAGCTCACTTTAAGGCACAGCTTGAGTTTTCTGGTTACACCGGACTATCTACCTTGGTTCCGCAAAGTGTCACACCCCCTGTGATTGAAAACTCAAGCCTCGAAGATGAAAACCTTGCCGTCACAACTATCGCCGACAATAAGCTATCGGAGGTATTGAATGTGTTTTCTAGATGCTGCTTTAAATTTATCGAAAACTCGTAATTTTTCACATTAACCTATTTCTTTTGTTTTCATCACCGTAATAGGCGAACGTTGGATGCGACACTATGATGGATGGACACCCCACCGAGTTGTGTACGTTGGAGTCTCATGAGGAAAATGGGCGAGTGACATCGTCAATTTCTTGATGGGAGGATTCTCGATCCTACCACCACTACTACCACTACCACCACTACCACCATGGCCACCGCCACCACCACCATGACCGACGCATCGCCACTCTACCCAAGCAGCCCTAGTGGCAGCCCCAAAGATGACAATACTTCTACACATTCCACCTCGTCTAATGCTCCATCGCCACCTATGCCGATGCTCGCCCCCAAAGAGAATGCTTGGCAAGGAATGCACTAGCAAGAACTTAAAGAAGCCAAAGCAATGAGGGATTGTAGTTGTTTTGTTTTACATTAGTATTGGGTTTATCGAATTTGATTATTGTTTAGTTCTCAAGTTTACTTTGCTGATGTGAATGAAGGCATGAAGTCACTAATTTTTCATGAAATGTTTTCAGTGATGAAGTTTGGCGAGGCCACTAACTTGTGATTCGAGTCTTCAATATTGAATGTATGGTTAATATTACTTGTTTTTTGAATTTTGGTGATGTGAATGTTTTGTGATGAATGTGACTCAAAGCAGGCCGAGATTGTTAGGCTAGTTTAAGTGATCGTAATACGCCCCTGTTAAATCGGCCTAGTTTAAGTTGATCGTAACATAGTCTTCATTACTCGTGTCCGAGATCATTAGCCTAGTCTCGTTCCCTCATGACCGAGAATGGTGCATAGCTTACGCCTACATCTTATCTAGTTTTGTATTGACCAAATTTTTTTATCATGTTCTCAAGTTAGCCTTCGTCTCGACATTTAGAACAAGTCTCATTCAAGGAAGGCCGAGATTACCGAGTTAATCTCGTAAGCCATTGACTAGGAGTCGTGTGTACAGCACCAATTAAGTATTGTCTCGTGTTATTTGTGAACAAAACATTAAAATGAATCTCGTATCGTGTACCGTGACGTAACCTATAATAAAAAAATAAGAACTGTCTCAGATATAGTAACCGAGATGAAGAGGTTACGTTCTTGCCATCGTATGGCGAGATAAGTGGTATTTGATATCGTAGTTGTAGTACCGAGATTACATTCAGCTTACAAAAATTTAGAACCTTCTCGATATGTGGTAACCGAGAAGGTTACTAGTGAACCCTGCTATAGCATGGCGAGATATTTGTTAGATCTCGGACCCGTGCTACCGAGATTAAGGTCTCGCCACAATTGAAATTAAAAAATAACACTTCTTATGACACCTTGACAACCTTCTCGATATGCACCAACGCTCGTAAATAGATCAACAAATAATTCATGTTCTATGAAAAATTAATTTAATGTAGTAACTAATGAAATAAACGAATTAATCCTCCGTGCACTGAAACATTCTTTTTACAATGAATGTTCTTAAGGCGAACCTAAGTCTACTACACTTAAAGAAAGGCCTAGCCGAGAAGTCACCACCGACACGATTTCTCGAATTATAATTCCTTCACGCCAACCTTTAGCGCACTCCTCAGCATACCTTTCCCACGATGGATATAATGGTGGAAGCGGTGCATTAACAATCAACTTCACCTGTAAAACACAAAGTACAAAAAAGAATACATTATCAAATAAGTCAAAATTGAATAATACATCATGTGACTACAAATTAATGTACGAACGCACTCTAACCTAATGAATGTTCTTATCATTAATCATGCCAATGATAAGACGACTATCGTAAGATGGCGCTGGGACACTATGAGGAAGAGAAGAAATGTAGAGCAACTATCATGTGAGAGGTTTACGAGAATGACGTTAAAGGCCGTTGATATTAACAACCCTATGTCCCAAGTGTAAGCCATTCGTAGTAAGACCAACCCGATCATCCTGACAATAAACAACAGCTTTCACATTCTAGTAACTCATTCCAAGTACTTCCCTCCAAAGAGATTCATACCCCGTTATCTCATCAAACAACGCTCTACGTACTAACTCTCCAACCATCTACGTCTGAGAGTCCGAGCCCTGAGGCAACCCACCGATATCCACAATTACCATCGCCCATTACATCTATAGTGCTCTCAACATATGGAAACCAATCCGGTTGTATGCAATGAGAATAACCAACCTGTATACACCTTGGGTCATCCGACGTGTCCAACATATTTTAGGCCCTCTTTATTTTGCTTCTTCCTCGAACTAGATGCCTCTTCTTTCGATAGTACATACTCTAACCCGCTTGGTAATCCTATCGTCGTAGTATCTTCTTCATCGTGTTTCCTTTTTCGATCATTTCTTTTTTCCTTTGTTCAAAAACTTCCAACCGCACTTGCACTTTCTGTCCTTCCCTTTGTCTTTATTCTAAGTAGGTGGACAACTCCCGGTAGATGAAGGCCACCTAATCTCTCCCGAGTTGTTGAATAATCCTAATGCGATTGTCCTCGTTAAGTGCAAGCATGAAACTTTTCCAACACTCTTTTCGAATCTTATCGTTGACATTGTACTGTGCCCGATCCACATGATTCTCTCGGTACCATACTCAACTTTCACCAAGATACATGAATGTCCCTCGTCGGGATGGGTGAACAACAAATATATGAAAGTTTATCTCGTTTCATGTGCGCAAGGAAGACCATGCGTGGTACATATCTCACAACCACAATGAGTAGAGTCATGTTCAACATCATATCCATGTTCTAATTCATCTCTAATTAACTTAAGCGCCCTTTAAGAGACATATCCACGCAACCGACAATACAAAGTGTCAACATATTCATGTTGCACCAAATTCAAACTGAGCTCAAATGATGCCTTGATGTTGTTATATTGGATCCTAAGAAGACCATCAACCACACTCCACAAAGTCTCAAAACTTGCTCCGACTGTTGCAAGATGTAGCTTCAGAGTGGAATGCGCAGACTAACCCTCTCGCGCCGTTGTTTCCCTAAAGTGCATAATTCGATCTGTCCATGCGGGTACAAATTTTTCCTTGTAGATCTTCACCCATGTGTTATCCAAGTAATCAGTAAGACCCTTCACATTACCGAACTCACAACGCAAGTCATTCATCCTAACTTCAAATAAGGCCTCCGACTTAGCATACAACACGCTCTTCCACCTATCCATGAAACGAGCGAAGCCTTCATTATCCCCAAACATCTTCTTAGTCTCGGCCAATACTACTTTGTTGATGTGCCAAGAGCAAAGAATGTGAGACGATGATGGAAATACTTCTTTGATAGCACTAATAAGGCCTAACTCCCGATTTGTAACAAACACGTCAGGTTTAAGCCACCCGTCCAAAATGGATCTCAAGTTATCAAGTGCCCAAACATAATTTGCATGAGTCTCTGATGATATGAAAGCAAACCCAATCGAGAACGTCAAATAAGTCGGTTGATGCCAACAATCTCCAATAACGACATCCGATACCTATTTGTTTTGCAAGTGCAATCCATCAAAAGAACCGAATGGGAAACACCGTAGCAACTTGATTGAATCGATGATGCGACCAAAATAAATCAAATGACGATATTCATATCAAGATGCTTCCTATGCCACGACATCCACTTTTTTTCTACAATATGTGCAATAGTTGTTGCATTTCGAGTCCTCCCACCCGCATCCTCAATTCAGAATTTTTGTCGTGGATTATATATTGTCATCATAGTCGAACTATTATTTCCATCCATTTTTTCAACGTGTCGAGATATCTCTTGGCTTCACATTCCCCTTAACATCTCGCACCACGACCACCGTCACCCGTATCCAATTTTCCCGCAAATGAGTGCCATCCAAGTTTTTTCCGGGTCGTGATTGTGCCTCCCACATACCATAGTGGCATACCATAAAGAATCTAAATTTTCCTTGATGTTAATAAGGAAATGGCGCCCACATTTCTTTGTACCAACTTTGAGTCCTAGTAGTTTCCTCTTCCTCTTTAATTCTTGGTGTCAAAGCAAGTTTTGCAAGCCTTGCTTTCCTACTCTCAGTGACATTCCCAAATATACCTGACCTCTCACATGCAAGTTTGACCCTTCCCCGTGCTTAATCCCTCCCATCGTTGCTTCATTACTAACGCAAACTTTTTCGCACGACCAATCATTTGAAGCTCATGAAATAGCTGATTTTCTCACGGGAATGGCCTACAAGAAGGAAAGCATCCTTGTAGTCCTGGAAATAACGTCGAAACCGGCATTACCTCGCGACACAAACATTGAACTATTCAACACCAATACATAACAGTATTCATGAAAAAAACCTAAAAACCATTGTGTCTAGTAGTTCAGGCCACGACTCCAACACAAAATGCTCATTAAGTTAGTATCTCGACCTTATTTTATGTCTCGTAGAGGGAGCCGAGACGTCGAATATGTCTCGATTTCAAAGTGACCGAGACCTCTCAATAAGTCTCCCGGCCCCACATACCGAGACTTTATTGAATGTCTCTTGGCCCCGTGAGGCCGAAATAATCGAAACCGAACACACTAATGAAAAAATGAAAAAAACATAAAAATGAAAGAACAAATACCTCTTCCCGTACCTCCTCTTGCACCATTGCGGTAGACTCTTCCATTCTACGTTGAAAACAAATTCGAAAGGGTCAAATATTTGAAACCCTACAATGAAAAATCAAATCATCAATGTCACTATTTCCAACACCAAAAATAGTTGATATGAACCTTTATATGGTATTAATCGAGTGGTATCTCGCTATCTGATGGTGTGAAAGCGCAATAATCACTAAACGCCCGCAAAAAAAAAAAAAAAAAAGACATAGGTTTAGGTTGTAGATGATAAACAAAGAAGGTGGGGGGTGCCCCAAAAATGGTTCAAAAGTGTGTTGGGATTGTTGAGGGTTTATATGAAGGGGCAATATTGTCTTTTACATCAAAGTCAAATTTAGAGGAGAGAATACAAAAAAAAACGGGTGCCTTTGTAAATTGGTCATGCACATAGTGGTCCTAAAAAATAATAAAGATAAAAAAGATGTGGGGTAAAAGTAGTTATTTCGCCCATTCATGTTAGGGGCTTAGCTAAAGACATGGGAAATCCCGTCATTTGCTAAGCATGAGTTTAGGTTCTTTGGTAATACCACTTCTTTGCTAACACTCAAACCAAACATCAATCTTACAACTAAGCCTCGGTGTAGCTAAGCTAACACCCCAAGCAAATAAGCCCTATGGTGTGTTTGATAAGAAAGAAAATGAAAAAATCATTGTAAATTTTGTGTTTTTTTAAATGTAACCAGCTTTATTTCCGATGGTGTTTGCTAAGCTTTATAACCGCTTAGTGAAAAACACCCACTCTCCTATTTTTCTTCATTTATTTTCTCTTATTTCTATGAAAATTCGATATTGTCTTGGTAAATGAACCAAACTGACTCTTCATGGAGAACTCGTCCCGACCTTTAAACATTCACCATTACTAGCTTCATTTCGATGATCATCGCACGCCATCACTTCTTCATCCCCAAGCCCACCCATGAAACCCGCATTGTGTATTATATCAAAACTAAAACTGAATTCAATCCATGATCATATAAATAAATTGCTAATTTGAGAAAACCAAATCAAACCTATAATAGATTATTTTCATGTTATTATGTAGATTCTCAACATTCTAAAGCTCCAAATTTTCCAAAACATCATCTTTTCTCTTTTGTCACTTTGGAAAGGTAAGCAATGTGGTGACAAAGAGGTTTATGTTTGATGCCTCTAACATTGCAAGGTTTGAGAGAAAGTCGTCAGAGATTCTCCAACGCGGATGAAGCGATGTCCGCCATCACATGGAAGCCGATTCAAAGAACTAGATCAATCAAGTTTGTGCACAACTACCGTCGATCGCAAGCAACCTTATTCAACATTTTACACAAGTTGAACTTGAGAAAGAGAAGGGCTCCCTCGCCGCTCCTCCACTTCGAAAACATGGCTTTCTTAACATGGTATGTTAAGCTGGGTACATTTCTTATAATAGAGAGAGCGATTACGAGTACTACTCGATGGTGAGCAAAATAAGAGGTGGGATTAGAAGAGGAATTGATGGAGAGTATATGAAAAATGGAAAGTGCGAGCAATAATTGATTCTCTCGATTTTGGGAATGAATGATTTTGGAGAAGAAGAAAGTGTGGGCCCCACTTGCTTAGTTAGAAAAAGAAAATTTTCTAAGCCGTAATCAAACAATAATGAGAAAGTTTTCTTCGTAAAATTCTCCAAGAAAGATTCTCTAAAGAAAATATTTTTTTTCTCAATGAAAATTCTTCTTTCTTATCAAACACACCTTAAGGCTTGTTTGATTAGACGCAAAGAAAAATGTTCCAAAAAAATGATAAGTTCCGTAGGAAAATGACATTTTCATGTGTTTGATAGCCAAGGTTTTCCGGCGAAACATTTTCTCAGAATCGTCAATTTTCCAAATTAAGCTCATATATTTTTCCCACCTATTGTGGTGGGAAATTGAGTTTTCTATGAAGAAAATATGAGTTTTCATATTAAGACACATTAAAAAATTTATATTTTAAACATAAAACTTAATATATATGATTAGTTTTCATATTTATTTCAAAACTTGTTGTTGATGAGTTCTAAAAGAAAAAAAACTTTTATATTTGCAATCAAACACGTATAGGAAAACTTTCTTATAAAAATAATATTTTCCAATGGGACATTATCCTTGCAATTAAGCAGGGCTAACATATCTTAGGCGAGATTGGACGAGGCATCACTTGTCCAAAGGAAAAGTTTAGAAGCTCAAGAGTTCAAACTCTTGCTGAGTAAAAAAAGAATTTAGAAAAGTTTAACGAGCTGCTTTGTTTGATCATATGATGTCGGCATGTTGTTGGGAATAGTTAAGAGATTTATTAGAGGGAGTTTGGGAATAGTTAAGGAATAGGAAATTAGTGAGAAATCTTGGTGTTTGGAACGTTGAATCGAGCTGTTAATTGTGTTGAAATGATGTTGTTAAGTTGGTTGTTAAAGTGATTTTTGGAGCTCTTATGATTTTGAAAAGAATTGGTGTCAAGTCATTGATTTTGAAACACTAATTTATTTTTGTGTTTAATTTGATCCAAATTTTGATTCGAAAGCATGGTACGTTCTTCAATTGTGTTCTTTTAATGTTTATATGAATTTCCTTGATGGTTTGTGATTAATTTTAGTCGACTTTAGGTGGATTTCAAAATATATTGTTAGTGTCTTTTATAGGATTCTATCAAGTTTTATGGGGGTTTCTCTACTCTCTGCTCTGCCATTAGCAACAAGTAAATACAGATTCCCACCATATGTACCCCTCATTTTTGCAAGAGAAAACTAGTGACTGAAGTGAGGATTATTTTGTCATACCTTTAATGAAAATAACCCTACCTTCGTCCTCCATTACTTATGACACTACTACATCTTGCGATTTGTAGAGCATCACCGATTTGGCATGATTTTCAAGTTTTTTAGATTGATATAACAGAGGATTGTTTGAATCGTGAAACCTCCACCACGTTGTTTGTTGTAGTCATGGTTAAATTGACGTCGAAAACATTCTGGACTTGATAAAATGAAGAAATTGCGATTGAAACTAGAGTTTAATACTTTATCTCCTTAATATAATAATGCCCTACAATCGTGCTCGCGATTGGTAGCACTTTCCTCTCATGATACAACAATAATAATCATATGACTATAGCACTTCAAACCGTAGGAACAAGTGGACTAAATTATTGTACTCACTTTTTACTAAAATAATGATTTTTTAAAAACTGGAGATAAAATATGACTTTTCTTTAATAAAACTAGAATTAAAAAAAACTTGTATATCTAACTTACGTAAAAGGTATATTTTATACTGTGTATTGGCTATTCAAAAAACACATCAATTCGATTTGTTAGAAACACGACTATTCACTTTTGTGTTTGTATTTTTATCCTATACATCTACATAGCCAATGTACACATGTAGAAATTCGTGAAACCATTCTATCGTTTATACTGTACATGTGTATATCCAAACCAATTGGTTCAGTGCATATCAAATAGAATGTATTGTTTCTAAAGGTGACTTTTAGAGTTTATCTCCAAGTCATTGTAAAACAACACTTTTCTTGCATTGTAAGCCAAGATGTATCGATTGATCATCACATTTTTTCATTGGGTTACTACATAAACACATGCATCTTTAACAATTATCTTCTCAATGCAAGTCACGTTTATTCAAGACGTAAAACACCAAATCTTAGGTGTACATCAATATCTATATATATAAAGCTACTCTTTCTATATACACTAATTTTCTCATTCATATGTAAAGTATATGGCAATCACTAATTAAAAATAGATGTGTCATTAATCTAACAATCCCCCGCATAAATAGAAATTGACCAATATCACATATTATATATCATCCCCTACATCGATGGATTTTTTTATGAATTTCTTTTAAAAGATAATGCATACTCTAGAACGAGCACTAAGGATAAGAGCGACATGAGGATAGGTAGCTTGTGACTTTTGAGCCTTCCCTAACGTAACATCATTGGATTTGCTAGCTAATAAGTGAACATGATGTCTTCACTTGTTTAGCCGTTTTCAGTGCAAACTAATAAAACAATGTACGCACAACCCATTTCTCGATAGTTTGAGTTCCTTGGGTTGTGTTCACATACTATGGCCTTAAACAACTCCCGATTCATAAACAATTTAAAGAATTCAAGCCCCGAAAATTCTCATAGAATCGGCCCGCTCACACACATATAGGTGATGTCTATTTAGAGTATCCTGTAATACCCTTTAAAAACTTATGACATAGAAATCATTAAAAGCAAAGCTTATCCTTAATAAATTTGCACGCAACACTATAATATCATAAGAATGGGTTTGAATAAGATTCCCTAGTGGTACACTAAACTCCATCATTTCATTATCCCTTTTGAACCTAGATCTTGAGATCTCCAGTCAGCTAGGTTAGGTATCAACAATGGATTCTATTTTGTAGACTTTAATCTCAATCCCCTCAATAAACATATTACTTGATCTCTAGGCAAGCCTTTAGTTGACGAATACGCAAGTTTGTCTTTTGACCTTATATAGTTAATAAAAATTACTCCATTCCCAAGTAACTATTTTACTGTGTCATGTCGTCGACGTATGTCTTGACTTACCATTATACTTTTTATTCTGCGCTTTTGCTATTGATAAGTGATTAATTAGACTTATATATAGGACTAGTTTAGTAGTATATTATTGGGGCATGTGCCTTAGGTCAACCTACGAGCATTGTTTATCTTATAATTTTAGTTAATAAAATAGAGATTTTTGTTTGTTGTTTTATTATAAGTGATTGCATGTTTACCTCATAATAAGATCCATGACTATTTGTTGAAATATCCTAAATGTCCCTAGTCGGCTTATTATATTGAGAACTATAATTAATTAAGACTAGTGTGAATCTTGATTGATGGTCATGTGATGATCAATGCGTAAAGGGATACGAATCAAGATCATGAGTACTTGTTGGGGAACAAGGTAATCGATCGATTTCCCTATGAGAACACTGGCATATGTATTAAGTCATAGGTGTTACTCATGATAGGTATATCATTTAGTCCTTCGACTTTAGATTACCATAAACTTTAATATTAGGAGCATGATAATTTGACACAATCAAAGTTGTCTTTAATCGGTTGATTATAAAGATTGTGATTTGTTACTATGTGAATAATATGTGAAGATGTGTAATTAAGATATAATTTGTCATTCTCGATGTGAGAGATATATCAAAGGGATCCCTCGATATGATAGACTAATAATGGCCAACTCCATGAGAATTGATATGATGAATTTCACTTGGACGTTTTTAGTTACCTAAAGATCAAGACTAGTACGATTGACCATTAAGGGTGAATTTCCATTCCTTATGTTTAATCAAAGGATATCACACTATAAAAGGATATGATATATGTTATTCATCAAGTTGTATCGATTTTGATATTCATGCTACTTGGATAGTCATAATACATCGCTAGAGACCGCTTATGACTTGTATCAAAAGGTTTTGGTTCATCGCCAATGTCGCATGAACGTATTAGTTCGCACACAAAGAATGAATTTGTGCAATTTCAATTGGTCCAGAATAATGAATTTCATATGATAAAATTCATGACATAAAAGCTTTTGCGATTTATTGTATGATAACTTATTAATAGGGGTGTATGTGTAATTTTCTTAAATTGCCTAAATACAATAGTTGTATTACAAATAAAATTTTAAGTGAGGACTTATCTACACATATAAATAGAGGGTGAAACCCTAAAACGAAATAAGATTTTCATTTTTGCTATTTTCGAAGTTCTCTCGTCCTCGGGAAAGAAGAAAAAAATTTCTATCTCTCTTGGGCTAGCACTCTAAATTGTAGGTCACAATTGCAAGTATGGATTTTTCAAAGACGATGGGTGCTAGAACGTCTTGGAGATCGAATAATCGATAAGGAAATCACTGATTAAGGTAAGGTTTACTTTTGTAGATCTAGTTTAATAGAACTTATTTTCGATCATGTTAGGGTTTTTTCAAAATTTGTTTTAAATTTTCTCCGTACGTATGAATTACACATGACGATCGTGCAATAATAATACCCACTTATTTGTTATATTTTAAATTTGTAGTAGCGTAAGTGAGCATCGTCTCCATAGGGACTGTGTAACTTTCTTTAGTTTAAAAGGTTTTTATCATGTTTTAATAATTACTAATTACCGACCAATTAGGTCACCCAATGGTTCGTATGGGATGTGGAAGTGAAAGGTCATGCGTTCAAACTCCGGTGGGTGCAATAGGAGTATTGCCTCCATTTATCAAAAAAAACTTACTAATTAACTATATTATTTAGAAAGTAATAAATAATTAAATAAACACAAAGATAATAAATAATAAAGAATGTAATATGAATTAAACTAAACTAATACATATAATAATTAAATTAATCAATGCGAATAATAAAAACCTAGACCAAAGGTAATTACTTACTGAGCTGTAGTCAATTGATCGTCGATCATGAAAGGTGAGTTCAAACACTTCAATAATAGTTTGATAGTTTTTATCCAGCCACCGATTTTCTTAAATTCAATAGAAATGCCACATTCTAGTTTTATTGAGCTAACCCTTTGAATATACAAAGACATTAACTTCACGCAATAAAACCGCATTACATTTTATGAAAATTATGAATAATCTAAGCAAATATTACCGAAGTCGCATAATAAACAACTTATAACACAATCACCTAGAACATCCACCAGGATTTGCCCTGTTGATTAATTTTAGTTACTAATTCTATATAATTGTTATCTACAATTATAGTAGATGCAAAATCAAAGTATCACAATACATATTGCGCACTATGCATGCAAGACAATCATCACTAGTTGTAATACGCAAAAACAACTTGTTAAATCCGTGATTGTCGTGTATTGAATAATAATGAAAGAACTATTAAAATAAAAATCTCATACAAGACTTACAACCATAGTGTAACAATCTCTTAGTCTAGAAATGAACTAGCAAATAACTACTATGAAAAACTCCATTAAAATTAAAAAGGAAATAAAAATAAAAGAGAGAGAGAGAGAGAGAGAGAGAGAGTAGAGAGGAGGCCTATGCTTTTATTTATATATTTTCCTAATTTTTGCCCTAGCCTCTGGAGTGGTTTAGATAGGCTTGAATAGGCTAGATACAACATATCTTAATAGTTACAAACTTTGTGTAAATCACTTTTTATTTGATTTAATCCGATTTTATTGATTTACCAATAAGATCTCCTATTTTCCTTCAAACTCGATGGATAGCTCGATTAGTTAGTGAGCTTCTTTACAGTTAGTGTGGATGACTCAGTTCGATTCTCTATCGAATCCCACTCCCAACAAATCTCTTTATTTTGCTCTTTGATTTTCAACTCTTCATAAACCATAACAACACGTATCTCGAGGACGATTCTACGATTTTTAAGTCACCACAGTTTGATACAGAATGATGACTTCAATAGGTGACACGATCAACCTCATTCACTCAATCTTCATCAACTGTTCAACACGTATCTCGAAGGAGATCAGACACACTTCTTTAAGGATGTACGTTAACTATTTTGCACTTTGCCACCTGAGAACGTAGCGTATGCCACCTTTACATAGGCCATGCAAACACTGTAGAACACATCACTTTACCAATAGCTTATTGCCATGTCATCACACGTCCGACTCCGCTACAAATCATGTCATGATCACGCTTGCATCAACCTTTTGGACCCAATTCACTACCTCGGGGATCCACGCAAAATGTTTTTTGAGATAAATCCAACATAAGACTATTATATATTCATTTTACACTCGATTTTCTCGCCTCGATTTCAATTATTCTCCTTAAAAATCGGAAATCACAAAAACGATCTAGTGTAATATCATCATTTATATATAAAATCAACCTAAATTACACTATAAAAGTGCTAATTTTGGACTTGTCAAATACCCCTAAATTCAAGACTTTCCCTCATTCCGATCAAATGAATACTCTAACTTGTATCCTCTTTTCATTATTTATATCCTATTTCAATCCATTTCAACTTAACTTTATATAATAGAAGTTTTAAATAGAAGCGATCTTCAAATAAATACATATTACCCTCAAGTAAATGAAATTATGATAGAATAGAATGATTTAGATAAAACGAAACATCCTCTAATGATAACTCAACTATCTAATTCAACACCCTTTAGAATTTAAAGTCCATAACCAAAGTTATTACATAATATAAGTTTTCTCAATCTCCTCTACATGCATCAAGCTTACGATGACTAGTATAGAATCTCAAAACAAAAAAATCATTAAATTAATTTTAATTTTAGAAAATACTTTGTAATAGCACCACAATCAAAATCAATAAGAATTTTGCGAAGATACTAATGAATTTATTGTTTAAAATGTGTTAGATTAAGAAATATTCCATTCAACCATAACTTCAAGCATTCGAGCTAAATCTTTTCTTTGAAAAGTGTAAGAACATCCACCTTTTTCATATCTCATACTTTTTTTTACTTCATACTAATTACTTCTTGTTTATTATCTATTTCTTTAATTACTTTTGAGCCCCTACTCCATTTCCTATAGACATTCTCAGATTTTTCCCATTATAGATTCCCTGCTCCATTTCTTATGGAATCTATAAGACTCTTTCTATATATTGGTAAACTCTTGTTAGCACTTCTCACAGTTCACTAAAGTTGAAGAAAACATTCTTTCTAACTTATAGAAATTCACCAGTTTCTAACTCATTTCTTCTCTCAATTGTGGCATAATAACTTTATATATATACTATAAAATACTTAATCAATAGCTTTTGTATCATATATTGTTAAAAAATTATCTTGTTCATCTTGCACTGTTGTTTTAATCTTCTACCCATTATCATGACTAACACAAAGCATTAAATTTAGTGTTCACATCAACTAGTAAAGTTAATAAAAAAGGGTTTAAAAATAATTTGATTTCTTCTATCATAAAATTCACTTGGGAAATAAAAATATCACTTCT